>JAWNPT010000057.1:35000000-40000000 GCA_035047365.1 Drosophila ustulata
TCAAACAACAAAGTAAATGTAATTGTCAAAAGACGCCGTCATTTCTGCCACGTTGCAAAAGGGTTGCAACACTTGTTGTTGTTCTGGATGTAGTTGTTGTTGTTGTTGTTGTGTAGTGGCTGTGCAACCCTTTTGTAACATATAACATCGTAGTGTGAATGTGACTTAACTTTAAATGCTTTTTTCAACTTAGACTAACAGTTAGTATGAGTTTTGTTTTTGTTTGTTTTTTTTTGGTTTTTGTTTTGGTTTCAGAAAACACACATTTTTGAAATTATATCACATTTTTGTTGTTGTTTTTGGTTTTGTTGTTGTTGTTGTTGTTGTTGTTTTCGGTAACCTTGCTAGTTACAACTAGTTAAGCTTACTCGTTAGATTAAACATTTAAAACAGTGTTTCCGCAAAAACGAAATTACGCAATTAAATCTGGCTGCCAATTTCGTTGGGCTTATTGTAAATATTTTACAATATAAATAACTGACAGTGTTGGCTGACGAAGTGGCGCTAAAAACGTTCAACGAAAAATCCAAACATTAAATTTTAAGAACTATACTTATTTATTGCCACGCCTTCGGCCGCTGCTGCCCCTTTACTTTTGGCTTGAATTTACTTAAGTATTTTTTGTTAAGTTCTATCTATATAGATACCTGTGCTTTAAACTGGAATCGCAGCACGCTTTTTGCTGCTTCCATTGCCGATCGTTGTTGCACTGCCGCTGCCGCTACCATTGCTTGCAACATCGCTGCCTGCGGCAGTTTCACTTGCAACTGGTTTCACATCATCGCCGGAATTGTTGCCGCCCAGCTCGTGTTGTTGCTGCTGCAGCAACTGACGCTGCTGCTCCTTCAGCAGCTGCTGTTGCAATTGCTGTGCGTTTAGCTATAAATTAGTCTGCAACACCGGAGCTCGCCTGCTGCCATTCGTGTTGGCCGTTGCAGTTTCCGCATCTGTTGCACTTACCGTTGCAGTAACTGTTGGTGATGATGGTGATGTTGCTGCCGCTGTTGTTGCTGCAATTGCTGCTGTTGTTGTGGCTATTGTTGCCACTGTTGTTGGAATATGATTGCTGGCTGTTGCAACGACAACAACAACATTCGTCTGCTGCTGCTGCTGCTGGCCGTGTTGCTGCTGATTGATTTTGTTGTTGTTGGACACCACTTGCTGCTCCTCATCCTGGCCGCCCTCCACGCCATTGCTGCCATTGGGGGCGGTGGGCGTGGCCGTTGTGGTGTTGTTTGGCACATATTGATCGGCATAGGGAATCTGGTTGTAGGCATTGCTATCTAAGGACGTGAAAATGCTCGACAACGCAATCGTCTGTGTGGCCATCTCGCACAGCTTTTTGGTCTTTATCGAGTGCTCTGCAACAGATATTCCCCCAAAAAACATTCACAATCCAAGAAATTGTGCTAGAAATTGTAGATGTGGCAACCAACCTGTATCCGTGGGCGTGATATGTTTCTGTAATTTCTCTTCCTGGGCGCACGTGGCTGCCGTAACAACTGCTGCGGCCATCATCGAGGAGGGCCCCGTGCCGGCTGTGCGGTGCATATTGCCGTACCGTGGAGGCATCATGCTCTGCCGCACATTGCGCTCCGGCCGCACCAGAATTATGTACAGCTGGGGGAGTAGAAACGAGTGGGAGACGCTTTAGCTTTTCAGCAGTTTCAGCTTCAATTATCCAGTCAAATGCGGCCTAGACCGTCCATTAATCATTTGGCCTGTTGTAGGTGAAGCCAGTTGTACTCGACTTATGGTTTTGTTATTGGTTGACTTAATGTTGTTACTTCTGATACAGTTCTTGCTGGTGTTGCAACTGTTCCTAGGTTTGGCGCTGTTCTTATTTTGCTGGCTGTTCCTACTAATTCAGTTTCTAATCCTCCTGTTCTTATGTTGGTGAGTGTTCCTATTTTAAATGCTTTCCTTGCTGATTCTTTTGTTATTACTATTCTTACTACGTGTTATAACCCTCTTAATGTTATGGTTATCATGCCAGTTTTGATTCAGATTGTGTTTCTGCTTTTCTTATTTTGGTTGTTGTTCCTACTCCTTCTCTTTTTAATCCTGTTGTTATTATGTTAGTTACTGTGCCTATTTTAAATGCTTTTCTTACTGTTCCCACTACGTCTATCTGTTCATCTATTCGTGTTGTTCGTACTTTGTTAATCTTCCTCTTTCGAATGATTTTTATGCTGTTCCTTTTGCTGATACTGTTCCTACTGTTGTTGCTTAATTAGTTTTTATTGTTTTGGTTGCTTTTCATAATGTTCTTGTTTCTACTGTTTAATTATTTAATTTCTTTGCTTTCTGTTGTTACTGTTCCTAATATTATTGGCTATTCTTATTGTGCTAATTTTGCTACTGCTTCCTAGTGTTACTAATTTTGATACTGTTCCCATAGCAACTCTTTCTATCTTGGTTACTGTTCCTAGTGTTCGTGGTTTTGTATTTTTGTTGCTATTGTTCCCACATTGATAGAGTTTTTAGCACTGCTGTTACTGTTCCCAGCTCAGTGGCTGTTCCACTTCCTATTGTTCCCATTTGTAATGCTTTTGTTGCTGTTGTTCTACTGTTTCCACTGTACTTAATATTGTAGCTGGTCGTGTTGTGCCCTTTGTCATTGTTGTTGATTCGTTGCGTGCCACGCCCTCGCAACGCCCCCGGCGTGCCATTAGTAATTTCCCGTTTGTGGCCACGGTAATTATTATCAAAAGTCTGGTGACACCAAAGACAGCCAAAGACGACGTTTAACAATTCCGAGCCATTAAATTGTCAACGCTCTTTTGACGTTACTCAGGGCGCAACGTAACGTCAGCGTTCGCTGCGTTACGTAAGGCACGCTGCCATTTCTATCGTGGCGTGACATTGTTTGGCTGCCATTTGCCGCCGTTTATTATTGTTTTTCTTATACAAACAAACAAGGCAACTCACCGCCCGAGCACAGGAAGCAGGCGAGCCGGACACGGACACGGATACGGACACGGACACGGAGACGAGTGAGGTGGGCAGGCAGAAGAAGAACATAAAAGGAACAGCGCCAACAGTTGGAGAACGAGTGTAAGGAACCCTCTGGGGCACCAAAGCTGTGGGCGTGGCAGGGCCAAGTCGCCTAGCTTGGATCTAGTTTGTTCCCATGGTTCAGTGATCCCGCTTGTTTTGTGTGCTCGCCTATTTGTTGCCGTTTCTGTTGCTGCAGCAAATACTAAATTGCATTTTTATGGCTTGAGGTGTTTATGGCAGGCTGGCCTGCCAACGGCCAGGTATGTGCGTGTATATACATATGTTTATATACGAATGTATCTGGAGCAAAGTGTGCATTATGTGACATCTGATAGGGAGTGTGGGCCAGAAGAGGCCACATTTTGCCGCCTGCTTAATAACGTCGACAACTACGCTTAGTATTTATAGCTTCTGTACGAGCATTTCACGATAACTCGGGGGGATTTGCTATTCACAACACAAAACTATGCCAGAGGAAGAAAAACTTATATTTCTAGCATTTTCTCGCAACTAAGTTATTTATGGAAAGCCTCGATTCAAAAACAAGTTCCGAGAAAATAGAAATACTTTCATTTTGAGTGCATTTCAAGCAGAGACTAGTTTTGATTTATTTGCCAATTATTTCAAAGTTTAAATTGCAATCTACCCAAAAATTAACGCTTAGCACGAAAGTCTTTCGGCATCCTCGAAGTGTCCGAGAATCCACCTTGAATACTGTAAGTCTTGAAAGTGGCCATGCAGTTAGTGAACTTTAATACTTAGTGCGAAACTTGGCGAGCACTAAAGAGAATCCACAGCCAGTGATTTCAGACCGTGTCCATAAATTCCAGCACAAGCATATTAAGCTTAAGTTGCAGTTTCGCCACAAAATTAATGACCAATAATGAAACACTATTAAATATGCTGTGGCAAATGCCACGGTCATCAGTCCCCATTGGCTGGGGGACAAAGGCGAGAGGCAAAGACAGAGAATGTGTGGAGCGGACCATCGCTAAAAGTTTTTTAATGAGCGACTCGATTGGCTTTAAAGTGCAACAAAATATTCAACAAAAAGTTGGCCAACATGCTGTGTGCGCTTATCGCAGGATACTTTAAAGGATATAACTAAATTTATAATTGTACGAAATGGGTTTGAAATTATTCTTCAACAAGTTGCAAATATCGAATATCTTTTTAAATGAAGTACACTTTTAAGAGGGGATATTTACTGAAGGTTTTTGCAATTTAATATACAACAAGTAATGATTTAAATTGAATTAAAATTATTAATGCGATACTTCAAAGTAGCTAAATGGAATTTTTGTTAATTTGTTTTCGAATTGTTCCGTTTAGTGTCTCTCACTTCCATCAGTAAAATTTTCGTTTAGCAAATTTGACTATCGAATTAAACTAAAAGCCCAAACAGTCAAAATGCAGTCAGCAAACTAGATACTGGCTTGAATTATTTGCGTAGAGAATCAAACTAATTAATAATGAGCATTGATAAACGAACGGGATGAAGGCAAATATTAGATGTAATCAGGTAATGGCATCAAATCACGATTTTCAATAATTATAAAATAATGCAATTAGCAGTGACTAACTGGCAATGAGTTAGCAAATTAACAGACACAAAATAAATTGGCAGTGATTATGTCTTACCTTCGGTGAGAACAGACACGCAATCGTCACGCTGGCGGACAAGCTAATGGTCACCGACATGCTCGTAATTCGCAGCGGCACGTGATTGGCGGTGCCAAAGTACAATGGCACAAAGGCCAGCCAGATGACGCAGGTGGTGTACATGGTGAAGCCTGGAATGGAGCAGGGAAAGAAGGATGCACATAAATCCAGCGAGTTATTTGGGCAGATCAGTTCATTCAGCTGATAGCCAGCATTAAGATTAAGTTCTATTGGGCCAAGACGTATGTGGCCCGTCAGTTGGCAGCAGATAATTAACCGTCGACACACAGAGTCCTGTCTTAAATAATTGCCCATGCGTTGCGTAAATGGTGAGTGTAAATCCTGATATTCTAGCTGTAGTCAGTACTTAATTACAAGAACTCGTTTGTATAATTCAAATTGAGTTACGATTGTAGGTTACTATTTATGACCAAAATAAAACATTTAAAATATCAAATTATACATATATCTGATTGGATTTAACTGATATAAATAAATAATGTAAACAAATACAAAAACATCATTCAACTCAATTGTCAGATTTCAATATAATATTAAATTGTGCTGGTTTGTCGATTGTTGTCAGATACTGGTTATGATACATTTATTCATTTTTAGTTGTTACTAACAATAAAGAATAAGTAAAGTAAATAAAAAAACATTTACCTTAAAAGTTATTATATTATTACCTAATTGTTAGTTTTTCATGTAATACTAATGCTGTTTGTCAACTGTTGAAAAAGACTTGTAATAATAAATAAATACTCACAACTAAAATTAATTTTAATTGTATGTAAAATGTAGTAAATTACAACTGTTTAAATTAATAAAACAAATGGGAATAATTAATAGTGGCCCCAGTATGCTACACAATGCTAGACTGCAACTGGCAACTTTGCCCGCAATAATGCAAAAGTATTTCTGCTGAAATGCCGCATGAATTATAAATTATAACTAGACTTACCAATGTGCTTGGATTCATTAAATGCCTCGGGTATCTTGCGGGTAAGCACAGCATAAACGGTGCAGACCACAATGAGAAGGATGGGATAGAAGAACGCAATCATATAGGAGGCATCAATGTACGAGTCGCAGACCAGCAGATTATCCTCGCGTGTCGGATAATGATGCATCGCATGCGATGGGGCAATCACCATCCAAACGCCATTAATGAGTATCTGCAGTGAGAGCGAGAGGGAGAGAGAGGGAGCGAAATGCTCTCGTTAAACGGGATACATATAGACTAAGTACACACGGTGTCTGACAAGTGTTGTTGTCTTACCTGCACACTGACCAGGCACGTGCAAATCACCAACTGCGATTTCGGACTAATGAATGAGGGTCGCTTCGCCGATTGTTTGCCCGCCTTGAATATGCGAGCGATGCGATTCGTTTTGGTCAACAATGCGGCATACACAACCGTGAAGCAGAAGCCTACGCCAAAGCTGTCGGATGGCGAGAGAGAGAGAGCGATGATAAATCTAGAAGAAGCCTCACAAAAACACTCGTTCACTTACCGCTGAATGGCGCATACAATATTTGTAGGTTTAAGTACCAGGGCAAAGGTCACGCCGTAGCACATGAAAATCCCGGCCAGCAGAATGTAGCTCAGCTCACGGCCAGAGGCACGCACAATGGGCGTCTCATTGTGCCTGGGAATGCATAAGGATGACTTGTGGTTATTATTTATATTTTAACATGAAACCATGTGTGCGAATGCCGCACCAATTAAATGCAATTTTGCCACAGCTTTTGCAACTTGTGCAAAGACACAAAACTTTTTAATTGCCACACACACACACTGACACACACACACGCTGCAAACTTTGTGTCGTACGAAGGACATCGAGGAGTTTGCCAACCCACCTCACAAATACGCCCACTACGAAGAGCGTTATCAATATGCCTGTTGCACTGAATGCCATCGCTCCGATTGCCCAGGCCGACTCGGGTCTCAGATACACCTCTGGGATGGGGCGACAGTACTGCTTGTGGGCGTCGGGCAAAGTGCCCAGCTGGCAGACCAGGCAATGGGTCTCGTCATCCGGGTGCCGAATCTGCAAATGAACAAATATTGAGAGAAGCGCACGGCAATCGGTTTCATACATGTACTTAATAATAAGCTACTTAAGAGTAATGTTCAAGTCACAAAAGAGTCGAGAAAGCGCTGCAGTTTAATTATGGGGAACATTTCACAGAAATTCTTAAACAGACAGGGAATTTTAAAAAAGAAAAAAACAAATTTGCAGTGTAATTCGATTGTTCAATAAATGAGTCAAAGCCGGAAAAGGTCTTTCATGTTAAATAAACAGCCGGAACTGCAGTTTAATTATAAGCATATTAAGAGGAATTCCGAGAAATGTGACGATTACCTTCGTTAACTGCAAATTAATTATAAGGATGTCTGAGAAATCTTTTGAATGCAGCTGCAAACTTTGCAGTGCTGTGAGCTAATTTTCAATTGTTCAGTAACTGAAGACATTATATTGAAGGGATTCGTCATGTTAAATCCACAGAGTGCCAGGGACATTAATCTTGTTTGCTTTAAATGCAGTTTGTTCTCCAATTCCATTTTCATTTCCATTTTCATTCACAGACCCATTTTCATTTTCCCATTTGACGCCACTCGACAAGCAGTCAAACACACACACAGGCTCACATTGCTCGCTCTTTTTATGGTGCTGCATATTGAGCATCGAACCTTTTCATTCTCTAGTTCTCGCAATAATTCACTACATTACATTTCAATCACGACAAAAGCCTGGCAAATAAATTACGAAACTTGCGCCATTTTCTTGGCATATCCTCCCCCGTATCCTTTTGTTCCGTGCCACACTGGACTCGCAGCACTCGCAGCTCGTCAGCGACCATCTGAATGCAATGCATTCAAGTTGATGTCCTTGTTGTGCTCGCCGAGCGGAAGTTTCACTTACTTGATAAGTTGTACAATTGAAACAGTGCCAACAACAGCTCTCGCCTTCGACGTATCTCTTCGCCTGGCCGCGCTCGCACGGCAAACTGCAAACGGATTCCGGCGGCTTCGGATGCAACAGCTTGAACTTCACCTCTGGAATGTTGATAGCGTATCAGTATCCAGCTGTACCTGTTGCCTCAACTGTTTGTGTGGGCGTGTGTGTGAGTACTCACCGGACATGTTTAAGCGCAGCTCGCCTTCGTAGTACTCGCCCACCTTGACCCAGCGATACTGACCCGCCACGGACTGTTTGAAGTGTATGATGTTGTAGCGAGCGGGTCCATCGCCGTTTCCATCGAAGCGAAAATCATCGCCGCTGAGGCCTGCACAATAAATGCTTTTGGGGTTAAAATACGTTTACGGCCTGACGCCCAAGGCCCAAGGCCCAAGGACCTCAGCTCCAGGACTACAGCCGGCTTCTTCTTATCAGAAAATTGACAATTTGCGCGTTTTGCGTCAGCTTGGCTGGCTTGCCATCGACCGAGCATTCTTGTATAATTTATTGAGTTTCAAATTGAGTTCAATGACGATGACAAGCAAGTCAATTTTCCACTCGAGAGCATGGCCAATGCGCATTGTGGAAATGTGGGCCCAGCTAAGACTATGACGACAGGACAGGACCAAAGCGTCCTCCTTCGGTTATAACCACTTAAATTATTTGCGCAACTCTTGCGCCAACCGCATCGACATCGGCATCGACAAGGAACAACGGACTAACACCAAATGGGGGCAAGCACGACTGAAACCGATAGTCAACTTAACCTATAAAACTTTTGAAGTCTCAAAGTGTTTCCGGCTTGAATAATTTATGCTCAAGTCTGTGTAATCTGCTCGGGATTAGCCTAATTATTTTATACCCGCTGTCGCGCTAATCAATTATTAAATGATCGAGTCTATTCTTATTATTTTATCCACGGTATCGCAATAATAAATTATAATACGAGCTCTAAAAACTTTACAGAATCATCAGCTGAATTTAAAAATTCGATATACAGCGAATAATTTTTTGGCAATTATAAATTATCAAAACTAAATCAAAATTAAATTTCTGTCAAATATTAAAAATATATCCGATGCAAATAATTGTTTTTAATTTTGTATTTACTTAATTGCATTTTCAAAAAGGGTTTGTTAATTTGGCATAGTTGTAATATTTTAATAATTCACAATAATAATGAACTAAAAATAGACTTTGATAATTTTCAAAGAAATTGAAACTAGAAAAAAAAACATTATTTAATATGTACAAAATTATAAAGCGGGAGCAATTATTTTTGTTTATTAATTTGGCTATGTTTATTTGCGTTTTTATATTTTGTAATTATTATACTTTTAAAAACTTGTTACATATTCGAGCTGTTTTGTAGTTTTACTAATTGACAATAAATATCTGAATTTCTATATGTAACATAATTATATAGGTTTTAATAGTTTTCATGTATTAAATTGAAAACTTTAATTTATTGAACTAGACAATTTAACCTAAAATAGCTAAAAAACGAGTTTGTCTCCTAAGTTAATTACACAATCCCGTCAATGTATATTAGCAGCAGTTAAGTAATTAAAAGAACCTAATTGATTGCAAGACCAAATGTGGATGCAGTCAACACTGTCTGTCGAAATTAGCTGATAGATCAAATGTTGTGTCTGTCAACAGAGTCGCTGATGATGATTTACTCCGCAAATCGCACTCACCCTTGAATTCCACTTTGCGCAAATATTTGAGTAAGTCGGCTCCCTTGGTTGGCTTCATGGCATCGCAGAGCGACGGACGACCTCCGCACAAATCGCGATGCATGTCTCTGCAAAGATTGGTCCAATTATTGACGCTTGTTGACGGACTCGCAGAGCCGGCATGACGGCGTGTGTTGACTGTGGTTAACGTTAGCTTACCTCAAGGCGTATGCAAATGCCATAACCGCATCGCTAACGAACTGCAGCTGATCCTCAAAGTCGGTATTCTGGCGAGACAAGCGCTCCTTTGTGGTGCAGCTGCGTGTGTAGTTGTTATACGGCGTGCTCGTGCTGCCCGGATAGCGGCATTGGAAATGGTCTTCCCAGAACTCTGTAATGGGTAGTTCACATAATTAGAACCCGCTGCCTGTGGCGCTCCATTTGCAGACAGACGTACCGACAAACCAGGGATTGCGTTGGTTGTTCTCCACGGTCAGGTTGAGAAAGTATTCCTCGAAACCGTGCACGGGATTCGCCTGCGGTTGGACGGACAGTGTGCCCTCCACCTAGAAAAGTGGCGAGAAATTATAACGTGCGCCACACACGGTGCGTATGCGTAATTAATTGAAGTTCAGTCGCTGCTGCCATCGGGGTGCTCCGAATACTAACTGCGGAGCGGGGGCGATGGTTGATGGTCCAAAATTAATTTTGCCATTGCCACGCCCTTGCCAGCCACACACACACACACACACATACGCACACAATTTATTTCAATTAAACCATAATTCATCATGGCCAACATTTTGTCGGCTCGTCTCGTGGCGTCTCTTCTAGTCGCAGCTCTATTGTCTGTTGCCATCATTTATAAATTTGTAGTTGGTGTCATGTCACTCATCTGTGGGCGTGGCGCCTCAAGAGCTTGACACGAGATTCATTAATCACACTTTCCCGCACATTTAAGCTCATAATTTCGCAACACCGTAATTTCTGTTAGTACTTGCCTCCGGTTCATAGTCATCCGAGACGAGATTCCGTGCGCTCCAGCCATCGGAGCCAATCCACGAAAAGGCGCCTGTTGCATTCGCCCGCCTCACCGCTCGCATCACTTGCCTCACTTCCTGATCCGAGCCAAAAATGATGGCGCCTGAGCATTGGTCAGATACATTTCAGTTCCATTTCCATTTTGAATTCCAATTTCGATTTCGATTTACATGGCGACGAGAATCGGGAGGGAGATAAGAACAGTTGAACGAAAATGAAAAACCGTTTTATAATCGTATTACGAGTTCAGCAAGCCATTTCAGCCACGGCATCTGATCCACTTTGCAGCAATTTGTTAAGCACTTCATTTCATTTCTTGATGACTTTTTCGTTGCAATTCAATTTCCAGCAGCTGGCGACAAAGGCTCGCCATACTTAAGAAATCTGTTTACGGCGCAAATAAATATTGATGCAGACATCAACACGGCAATAAAACATGCAAATGCTGCCAGCGAGCAGCCGGATTGAATTTCAGTCTTAAATCGCAGCGAGATCGTTTAAATCACTATTAAATGCAATTCGAATAATTGTGAAGAACAGAAGAGCAGTTCGAGTATTTTATTTGTTTCAAACTGCAGCACGAAAGCCGCGATAAATGTGAAAAATGTGATTGTGGGCACCAGAACACGTTTCCCTGCTACAAAATGGTTTATTGCCAAAACTTTTTGACATTTAACATGACAAAGCTTCAAACATGGCAAAAAAAAAAAGGAAATAAATAAAATAAAACCGTCAATTCAAATCATTTTTCAGACCAAATTTAAATGACGGCAAATGCAAACGACGTCAATCATACGCCCTGTGGTACACAATTATTTTTCAAACAGCATCCAGTTCGCTTTTATGCCCTGTAGCAACCACAATCATTGCGTGGGTATGGAGATTTAGATGAATGGGTTCTAAGATAACGGCAAGAAATATTCATTTTGTTACGCAACAGTTCGCTGTACACCAATTTTTGTTCTGTGTGTATTTCGTAAGGTTTATAAATGTATGAAAGGGCATCTGTGAGTCGAGCAGTTTGAGTGTTTATTGACTTTGAGTGTTAAAAATGTGTATGGAGACGCCTTGAATTGCAAATATTAATCAAATGCCAGTTACAGACTGCCTTCGAAATATATATTAAAAATAATTACCGTCTCGGCTTTTTATGCATGCCATTAATCAGCTTCGACTGCCAATGAAAAGCACATGGCGCAGCAGTTGCTCAACCGAGGCGGGCCAATAACATTTGACTTCAGTGTAGCGTCTATTGATTTACATAAAAGCGCCATCAGGAGTCGTTAAAAAAAATTGCACCCGCCAACCTTTCGCAGCAAAAAGGGTTTCCTCGCAATCATTATTTATTGTGATTTGTGATTTGACGCCGTTTACCGAGACAGTCCCTTTCGCTCCCCTCTCACCCTCCCGCTGTCATGAACCTGTCCTGTCCCGCCCATTGTGCTGCGTGTTTTTCACTCGTCGATTAATCAAACTGACAAAGTATTTTCGCCATGAGTTTTGCATACTCCCGCATGTGGGGGACTCCCCGTATCGTTGGCTGGGAAATTATGGTCCAAACTGTAACTGTATCTGTAGCTGTAGCTGTAACTGTAACTGCAAACTGCTAACTGCCGACGGGGGTAAAGTTTGGCATGTAATGTGCGCTCACCGTGGGTGTATTGTGTGTTATGTTTCGGGTCGGGTCTCTGACATGTTTCTGCTCTTTATCGCATTCCGTCAACTCGACTCTCGCCATTTCTGAGCTTGAATTTATCGTTACGATTTGGCTTAGCTTAAATTGTATAAAAAGCGCCAAATCTGGTCAGATTGCAAGACATCATCGAGTTTAAAGCCATCTCTCATTTATCGATTGACCAAAAATCTCAAAATACAAATTGCAAAACAATCAATGGAGAATGCTGCGGTCAAAAGTCGAGAGAGAGTTCAAGATACCCTGTACCCTGTGCTTTAAACTTGTTTCACCATTTAAAAAGATCAAATTTTGCTCAAAAATTTCACATAAAATTTAAACTGGATCTTCACATAAATATAAAAGTATTTTTGTTTGTAAATTGCAAATGTATTACTACCAGAAATCACCAATTAGCCTGCATTCTAAAGAAACCTAATTGATGAAGACAACTTTAAATTATTAATAAAAATATAAGATCGATAAAAAGTATTCAATTTCTGATTAATTCAAAATAAAATTATCTAAAAATATGAATAGAAAACATCCTACATAATATTCACTACGTTGACCTTCAATTTAAATGCAAAAAAGGTAAAAGCAAGTTTGCGATTTTGGTTTATTAAATCTAACAGTGAAAGTAAAAACAAAATATATTGGCAAAATATTCAATTCAACTTAAATTGATTTAAATTTCCATCAAATCTGAGTTTAATACATATTTTGTATTTAATGAAATGATGAATGGCCAAATTAAATGTCACAACCTAACGCCTTTTCACGTTGAAAATTATGGTGCTTATTAATTCTAGTTTACGAGCTGCTCGATAAAAGTAAGTTGCGAGTGAGCGAGAAAAGTGCGTTTGTCAATAGACAAGTTCAGATCTGGGTCAACTTAAGTTCGCCCTTTTAGCAACAGCTTTCTGAGCGTACAGAAGTTTGCTTTCAAGTGCATCTGGACACTATTACTTTGAATCCCCTGCCTACAGTAAGTTATATACTAAGTTCGAGCGATGTGTAAGAAACGCTGTCACCATCGCAAACTTTCAGCTGGTCAGGCATATTGAACAATGCGAGTGCTTGAGTGTAAATCCAATGGAAAACATTGAAGCATGAAGGCACAAAGGCATCATCAAGTTTTTCTTTGCCCGTTCGTCTCGTCTCGTCTCGTCTCATCTCGTTTTGTTTTCCATTTGCCGCCGTGCAGCTGTTGCTGCTGCGCCTGATTAAGTTTCGCTTAACTTTCAGCTGGACACAAAAGCAAATCGATAAGTTTGACTCAGTGGGCGAAAGGCACAAGGAAAGCAAACGAATCCAGACATCCAGGAAAGTAAGGCAAAATTATGGCGCGAAACAAAGGCGCCAATGAAGCTCCGATGCGATGGGAATGTGAGCACGAATGTATACGTATATACATGAGGGGATGGGGCGAAGCTGTCTTTGCTGATAAGATGTGACAACTGCAGTCGGCACAAGACACAGGACACAGGACACTGAGAACGGTGAGCGAGAAGAGTGTGTGTCAGCCTCAGTTTGTCTGTCCATAACAATGAAAGTTATAACAATGAAAGTAACATCGCCAAGAGACTGAGAGGCTCACAAGTCTGCTACGGTTTGACCATCGAGAGTCAGGCGTCAATAAAACGACTTTGTCCATCATTAGCAGCAGCAAGGCTCAAGAATCTGAAATTGGGCAGCAAACTAAAAACGAATCTCCAACCGAGTTGAAGACGATGGCCAAAACTGTGGACCATTAAGTGGCTGGATGGGCGGACATCGGACATCGGACATCGAGAGAATTCGTTGCTTATTGTTTGCATTTTGATAAGTTGTGGCCAACACTTTGTTGGCAACAAGGCAACAACTTGGCCAAGTGCCAAGGCGCTGAAAGTATCTTTTGAGGGTCTGACTTTCACTTCTTTCCCTGTTCCCTTCCCTCTTCTTCCTTCTCCCTTCTTTCTGTCTGTCTGTGCTTATTTAATTAAGTATCGCCAAAGATTCCTTTGTTTTTTATTTTTTGTTTTTATTGCTTTGATTCCATCGACGCCTTTTAAGGTTTTGATTTGCACTTCACATTGTTTATGTATCCATCGAGTTGTTAATTTGCATTTTGCTATTCAATTGCCATTCTCTCTATTATTTCTGTTGACGTTGACAAACCAAAGTCGCAATAACTCTTCAAGTATTCTTGCGAACATCATTTAATTTTCTATGTGCGCAAACTGCATGATAAGTCAAAGCCTCAATCCAATGTAATTAATTGCTCTAATTAGTTTTGTCAGGCATATAAAAATAACTCGAGTGAACACAAGTTTTATTCATATGCACAAAGCACTATTCAAACGATAATTGGCTTCGTATTCACGTTCTCGAAATAGATTCAATTATGTATTTGCGTCACGATTATGCTTATTGTGATCTGCTTAGTCCAAGTGAGCTAACCGATTGATTTAACAATCGATAGCAGTGATCTGAAGTTTATTCATGAATTATCTCTACATTAAACAAAATTGTGAAATGCTGCAGTCTTATTATTTCAATAAGTTTTGAATTTAAACAGTTAATCTTAATTGTCAACACATTTAAACAATTTGAAAGTGCTTTCTCTGTTTCACAACTTGTTTTTTTTTTTTTGTCCTGATGACAACTCCAGTCCAGCAATTTGGCCACCGCCCTTTAGTAGTTTATTTTGTCATTTGCAAAGTCGCTCGACGCAACATTTTAATTTCCTGCGTGGCCAACTGAAAGCGTTGTCAAACTGAAGCTGAAGCTGGACAACTGCGAACAGCACAACAACAAAAAAGTGCAACGAAAGCAGCCGGAAAGCAACAGACCAAATTGTTGGTAGTGTTGTTTTTTAAATATTGCCATTCCATTTAAGCTGTTTCCGCGACACGCCTTTGCTGCACTGCGAATGCTCTGAAGTGCCAACAGTTAAGGGGTGGGAGGTGGAAACAATATCGGTTGACATTTAATTTCCAAAAATATATATTTTATTATTCGAGTGTGTTTTTGTTGTGGTTACTGAGGGACTTACCTCGAGCCCGCGGCTTCGTCAGCAGCTTCTGCACAATATTGTCGTATGCAATATCCTCAGCCACTCCCGAATCCTTGACGAGCTTCTCCTTAATGGCAATACAAATGTTATGACGTGCCAGCAACTCCTCCAGTTCCTCAAATGCCTGCGACACAGAAATGCAATATTGTCATCAGAACTATGGAATAACGATACCCAGAACGCTTTTCTGCTTCCGTGCTTTAGCTAACGCAATAAAAACAGAGCGCTCTCCGCAAAGCAAACATTCGCCACAGCGCGTAGCTGATGAGGCAAACAAAGAAAAGAAACGGAAAGAAACGAAACGAAACGAAACTCAGCGAAATGCACAGCTTGTGCTGCACATCTGAAATCGTCGAATAACATGCAACATGTCGGTGCAAGGCTCAAGTGAATTTACGACATTGATTTATAACGATGGAATGTGCTCCGGGTAAAGTCCAAAAATATTTAAAATTCAATTTTCTTGCTTTGAAACTCATAACTCATATAACATATATCATATTTCTGATATATACCAAATTTATTACTTGCCATCAAATCTTTCAATAATAATACTTTGATATTCAATATGTCTGCGAATCTAAAACACATTTTATTTGAAGCTTGAACATTAAATTTACATTTGAATGTTCTATTAAATTTCTATGATTTGTATTCAAATAAATGTATTTTTATTCGTTCTAAACTATGAAATTAATTGCTTTTGAGCAAAGACACTCTGTTTAACTTATAAAGTTTGATTTAAAATTGTTTTGTTTGCAATGCACTCACCTTGATGCCATAGTTACTCTCCTCGTAGATAATCGAAACATAGGTCCAGCCCATGCTCTTGACAATCTCAACCATGGCCTTAACCTGATAGTGGTCGGAGGGAATGGTACGTGAGAAATATTCAAAGCGTTGCTTGTTGCTCAGCTCGGGACTGGTCGAAAAGTACGAGACCTGTAAAATTGAAGTGAAGTGTTTTAAATTTCATGGTACACTAAAATAAAATTCAACTGCATCTGCTGTTAACACAAAATCTATCCTAGAGATGCACTTTGCGTTGGAACTCTTACTTAGCTTAATTTCACTTGAAAAATATCATGTGAGACCTTAGTTGGCTTTTATTAGAAATAAGTAAGAATTGGACCAAAGCCAGCTTTAAATATTATATGCATGTGTGAACAGCACATTTCAATTGTTTGTGGCTTCGCTTTGTCGTAGTCTCTACATTTTGTTTGTTCTCTAGGTTTGCAGCTTATCGTTTCAACAGCATTCCATGTGTCCGACATCTTTTCAAAATATAATTCCGTTTTACGCTCAACAGCTGTCATCTCTGATATAGTTATACGCATCATTTTGCAAAGCCCGACAGGCAACGAACCACAGAATCCACAGACAATGCAGCTGGCTTCGAGTCAAAGTCAAAAATCCAAACGCCTTCTCACTCTTCATTTTTGCCTGTTGCCCGACAAAGTTTTCGTTGCTGCCAAAAGAAAAACCAAAGCCAATGCCACTAAAAATCCAATTTCACGCACAAATTAACGCCGTGGCATTTTGCCAAGTGACTGACAAAATTGCTGAAAATAGAGCCAAAGTGCGATGGGGTGCGAGGAGACGTTCCGGGACGTGGCAATTAAACAAATTTGCAATCGAAATGCAGGCGAAAGACGGAAATGCAAACGCCCCCGTCGAGGGTTAAGCTGATCCTTTGCAGTTACAAGTGTTTAGCTAACCACTTGATTTCTAATTAAGTGCCATTATCAGCAGAGCGTACTCTTCTATGCGACAGCTCCTGTTTGTGCAGTCTCAGAGAGAGATAATGAATTTCCCAGAATGCTGTGCAAAATGTCGCCGCTTTTGTCGAAAGTTGTTCAAGCATTTAAATGAGGTGTGCGACTGCGAGACTGCGAGTGTGTTAATCTACATGTGTGTGCATTTTTGTTTGTCAACAAGCTGAATCTAAGCTGTCACTTAATACGAGTGTATTCTAGTTATATCTTGGGCACCTGGGGGAATAAAGTGCTTAAGCAAAAAAACTCTTTCCAACTTTTGCGAAATGTTGTTGAAAAATTGTGTAATTTGTAATATTTTCATTCTGGTCTACGTCAAATGCTTGGCTTTAAAAAACAAAAATGCAATGTCAACTTTATCATCTCTCTGTCGGATGTGGTTAGCTTTGAGATCGAGTCGTGTACATATTTTATGTGTGCCCTCAGTGCACTCTAAATGAGTTTGGTCTCTGGGTTTTTGTGTGCCATCAAAAGCTCAACCAAAATGCAATGAAATGCCCACGTCTGATTTATGACCATTAGGTAGCAACTACAGCTGTAGTTGTTTTTCCGACTGCACTGAATGTACGACGCGTGTTTGTGTTTTATGGCATTGCTGCCTGCTGGTCTAATGCCTTTTTCCAACCAATATTATCGTGTCTTGACTTTGGGCCGTTTGCTCACGTAGCGACAACACTGCGGCTACTCAATCTTTCCTGGCAACGTGATTTTCAAACGCCGAAATGAAACTGGCCGAGCACGGAAGTCAAGTGCCCTTGGCATCATTTTTTTGTTGGCTTCTTTCTTGTTTTTGGTAACTGCTGCACTATACTTAATTTGTTGCCTTTTACGCTCAGAACTAATTTAACATAACATCCGGTTTCTTGGCATGCGGCATGCGACAAAATTTGTGTGATTTTTAATTGCAACCGCAAAAACTTTGCACCGACAAATTGCAACTGCCAAGCCAGAAAATATTTTTTCTGTGCACAGCTGCACAAAAGTTGGCACAAAAAATGTGCAGCCAGCATGCGACCACAAATATTACGTATACGCCATGGCTTACACATACAAACACACAAACATAAACGTAGATTGGACGTACCTGCGGAATGCGAAACAATCTCAACAAATTGGCCACCTGTATGGATGTTACCGAAGAGGCAGCTCCAACCACACCGGATATAACTTTTCGCACCTGCGTTTTATTGCAGTGATATTCGGCATCATCAATATTGCTGATTGAACCTGCAAATAAACGATTTATTTTGTTATTATTTAATTGCAAAACTAGTCATGTGGAATTCGACGATTATTAATAAATATTGATTTTACATTTCAGGGATTCGTTAATTTTATTTTAATAAACAATGCGGATTAGTTCGATTATTGCGCATTATTAATGCTGCTTAAATATTCCTTTTCAAATTGGAAATTAATGATACTGTGTTTATTTGGCCATTTGAAAGTTAGTCTGCTGGAGGCATGCGTTAACTTTCGCCACTTTGTTATTTTGATAAAAATAGTAAAGTCCTGCGGCTAGCAAATTTATAAATGAACAGTCCAACTTTGCCAGCAATGTCCGAAAACTGCGTAAACTCTTTGCGGTTACTGAAATGAGAAAAATATAACTGCGTCAAACTTTGCACTGGGTTGTTGGTCATTTTGCATTTTTGCTGTTTTTCTGCTTCTCCAGCAATCCACTGTACTTTATTCATTTGCATACTTTTTGTGTAGATGTTGTTTTATTCTTTATGTTATTTTAATTATAAAACTTTTTATGTTTGCTGTTTGTTGGGTTGAACTGCAATAAGTAGTTCACTGGGGTCATTGAGGGTGGTCACTCCACCACTTTTTTCTTTGATAATTGTAATTACACTTCATTCTATTTGATTACAGTTAAACATTTGTTAAATAATTGAGGGAAAAAACGCAAATATTTTTCTGCTTATTTTGCCACAATTAATGTTTAGTTTTCTCTGCTGGACGCCATAATTTTTAACGATTCATTGATTTTTAGAGTTGGCCGGAAATCATATTATAATTGCTGAATTTAATATGTTTATAATACATTATTTTGATTTAAATGATTAAATACTTGCGGCAGTAATGAGAATTTAAAATTACACTTTTATTTTAAATGATTCAGATTACTCTTGTAGAGTTGCCTGGAAATCGTATTATATTCGTTTCATTGAATGTGTTTATAATATATTTATTTTTGAATTGATATTAATTTAAAATTATTCTGGTGATTTTCATTTTGAAGTTTTAAAGCTATTCCGACTTCTCAATCAATTAGATGCCTAATACTTTTATTAATTTAGATAACTGCTGTCGTTGTGCAAAGCTGTGTCTGCTGATATGGATTAAATGAAAGTAAATGATTCTCAGCATGAAGACACAAAACAGACACAGCCAGACACAAAGGTTGTTTTGGAGATTAGAAACATTTGGGTGTGGTATTATAATGCGCGAACCACGCCCCGCACACACACACACACACACACAGACAACACTAATACCGCCCACATTTTGGCAGCTGCACTTAAATACAAATTAATTAACTCTATCGGAGCGGTTGGCTGCTTGGCATCGCACTCAATTGGCGCTACCAAGATGATGATAATGACCACGATGATGATTTGTGTTTTGGTTTCGGCCTGTTGGCAGTTAGACACTGTGTTGTAGCTGTAAATAGGCAGAGCAACGGCTTGCCGGCTGGCTGGTTGGATGGCTCATAGTTTGCGGCATGCCTAATCCTGTCAATATAATTCAGTGACTTGGAAAATTATATTTTTCATACGTCAGATGTGAGGAGCGTGGCCACGCTAGTCGTTGCGGCACGTCGCTCAAATAAATCCTTGCCGCGCACATAAATAATGAAATTATGGAGATTAGAAAGTGTTCAGGCCTAGGCACAAGGACAACGACAATAACAACGATGCTGTCCTATGCCAACATCTTGGCTTGGCGCAATTGATTATAGATCGTTGCGGCTGTCTCATTGACATTGTCTCCTGCGCCTTTTTGTTGCCAGATAAATGTAATAAGCGCCACGTTTATGGCAACGAGCCAAGCAGACGTTGACAACAAACATGCGAGCAAGTGGCCTTCATTTCCGCCTCCCACGCGCTTCCTCTTGGGCTCGCTTCCGGTTGCGTTGATCTCTGGCGGCACACTTAATTTTCGTTGGCATCGACACGTGGGACTTGCACAATACAGAATTTACCGACGCTTTCTTTTATTCCTCTTCTATATAAATGTGTGTGCTATGCTGTGCTGCTGTTTAAGTGTGCGAGTCCTTGCAAATTCAATAAATGCCGTTTTGTCTTAGGGGAATTATGTATATTAGTTTTGGCGCATGAGTTGAGCTCAGCGAGAGCTTGAAGAACTGAGCCTGTTGTCGGCTCGGGTTGCCCGCTGAGAATCGCATAATTTATTTATTAATTTTGTTTATTAATAAAATGTAAGACACTCGAGTTAATCGAAACAGCCTCAACTTTGCCTGCTGCTTTCTTTCTACGTAACCAACTGGAAGTGAAGGCGATTAAATAAATAATATATCCAACAAGTGAACTCTATCTACAGCCGCCTTTAAACGGTAGCTTAAATGCGATTTATTTGGTTACAATTGCCTGTAAGTGAATTTAATTTTATGTTCTATCGTCTTGGCAATTTGACTAATTGAACAACTATTTAAAAATTCGCAGGCAATTCCATAAATCTTTTAGCATGTTTTATATTTTCGATTATGCCACAGAAATTTGCACTTTATTTAAACAAATATGTATCTTTATATCGACCATGAATTCTAAATGAATGTTTTCAGTTAAACTAATCGATTACAAATAAATTATAATTTCTAAGCATATGGGCTTTGAATATATGCAAATTGTTATGCTAGTGATGCATACACAATGTTTTTCCTATTTGGTAATTAATTTAATTAAATGCTGTCCTCGTTAGACCCGTCTATACAAACAGTGAAAAAGGGTCTACAAAGTTTCGGAATTATAATGTGCGTATTAGGCTGAAGAAAACAACAACGTATTCTAAATCAGCATCAGTAGCCGTATCGACTTGGACACATTTCGAATTTTAATATCTCTTCACAATTCTAAAATAATATCAACTAAAATCCATTAATATTGATACTCGACATTTTACAAATTACATTTTATTTTGTGCTCTCGATGATGCGAAATATAAATAGTTCAATAAAAACAGTGCCAACTTATTTTTATTTATATTCGTAAATTAAATATAATTGATTAACTTTCTTTCACGTGGTAATAGAATTGAACAGCGAAAAGAACTCAGTAAATTAAAGTGGTTGTGATTTGCATGCTCATTTGATTTTCGCTTGAATTGTATTCTTTAGCTTTAATTTAAAGTAACGCAATCAACTTAATGTTGCGAGTTGCTTTTTTACAACATTAATATTTAAATGACAACCGCACCGAAAATTCTTTCAACGGATGTGGATTTACATTGTGCGGAGAGCACATCGCAGGTGTTGTCTGATGCAGACTTACCTTTTATGAAGTCAACCGCCATTTCCAGGCCATACGAGTCCTTGTCGCAGTCGTCGAGGATGTGGGCGCCGAGCGTAATGTTCGGCAGCAAGTCCATCTCGTTGATGCGATCGATGGTGTAGAGCATGGCCTCAAGGGCTTGGATGCCACCCTGCGGCATAATCGGACCACACGTAATGCTGTCCTCCCGCGAATGCACCATCATCAATCCGCCCAAAATGACATCGCCCTCGACGATGGCCTCCCGCTTGACGGGCCAATGGCGTTGCGGCTGAGTGGCGTGCAGACGATCCTGCAGAAAGTCCACCGAGTCGGGCAGCGAGCGCAGATACTTGCCACTCAGCTCTGAGATCAGCGGCACCATCACATTATTCACTTGGCTGCCGTGCGGAGGCGTCACATGGCGTCCTCGATGTCGCCCAGAGCGTGGCGAGGCGCCCGACGGCAGCTCGATGTTGGCATAGCGCTGATAGTTTTCCAAATCAAAATTGCCGTAGTCAAGGCTTTCGGCATGCTGCTCTGGCACTTGCTCCTCATCGTTGACATAATCGAGCGAGAGGGGGTGGGCGAGGGGGAGGGGCAGAGGTGTTGACCAATGACGCCAATGCGAGTGCTTGCCCAGTTGCTGTTGTTGCTGCTCCAACTCCAAAGCCTTGTAATGACTTTGTCTGTGAATCCGGGCACGATGGTGAGACAGATGCTGGCGATGTTGATGCTGCTGATGTTGGTGCTGATGATGTTGGTGTTTCTGCTGCTGATGACGATGATGCCTCGCGGCTATGGAGTTGTCAAACTGTTCAACTTGAAGCAGCAGCTGCTCATCCTGCTGTTGTCCTTTGTCCGCCTCCTCCTCCTTCGGCTTCGTCTGCTGCTCGGTCTGCTGGTCGATGTCATTTGTCCACTTGTCGTGAATATCGCCAATTACCGCATTTTCAACACTGGCAGCTATCGTTTCGCCAACAACGACCGCAAGCACAACAATAATGAGCAGAGAAACACAAATATGCACAGACAACTGGTTGAAGCATGCTAATTTCATTGTTGCATCAATCTTTTAATTGAAGTGTTTTTGTCGTTGATTTGTTGGTTGCTTGTGGCTAATCTACGAGCATTTGATATTACTTGATATGCAAAGTTGTCGATTCACTTGATCCATTATTAAATTGCAGTCCCAATTGTCTTGTTGCTGATATGCACACATATTTTACGCTAGCACTAAAATTAATTTATGTTTGCAACTTTTGTTATTTATGTCATTGTATTTACTTGACCTTTTTTGAGCATTTAAAGGACTGTAATTTATTGCTGCATTGTCATTAAAATGTGTCAAAGCGCAGTGCAACCGAACTCCAGACTAATGCCAGTCTTATTAAAGTCCCAAGTCCCTGTAGCCGGCCGGGCTTATAAATGTCAGACGCAGAAAGCCGTAGCCCGGCTGAGAGCTTTGGAGAAATAGCTAGCAGCAACGTTGGCATAACAATTATTGCCCAGAATTTGCCCAGCGGTAAATTAAATTTTGCATACAATTTATGCGCGAAGGCGCAACACAAAACGGAAGTGCAGAAATCCTTTGCACGCCGCAGGACAGCGACATAATAAAAAAAAACACTAAGGAGATGTAGCATACAACCCGACTGGTAGTGGTAATTAATCAAATTGTTGGCGGCATAATGAGCTTGTTGGCTTGTCGGCGCACCTCACGGAGAGCCAGACTTTGACTGAGTCTCTCCAACTACAGCACTGACTAATCAACGGGCGCATTAACGCCGCTTTAGAGCTCGCCCTGCAGTTCGAGTTTACAAAATTACTTATCATCAGCATAATCAGGAACATTATCAAGCTGTAGCTGGAGCTGTAGCTGTAGTTGCGAGTCGAAGGTGAGAGGTGAGGCCTCTAACCTCACTGTCACTGTGTGGGTGGCATTTTGGGTTGCAGCCGCAGTCAGAGCAGCAGCTGTGCCGACGGCTTTGGGTCGCATCTAATAATGAGATTGCGTTAAACAAATGGTGCTTTCCTTTTATTGCCCTTAATAGACACCGGAGGCTGCTTACACGCTCGTAATTTATTTTGATTACATTTGTCGCCCCTGACGAAGCGTTCCCAGCTTCCCTTCTCTCTCTCTGTCTCTCTCCCGGTCTTGTCTCCATCGATTTGGATTTGGGTATTTAAGTTTGAGCAAGGTATTTGCAGAACTTAACCAAGTTTCGGTTTGCATGAATTGATTCATTAATAAAATTAATCCAAATTGTGGCAGTCAAGGTTAATACTCATAACTGTGCGATAAAAGAAGCTGTCAGACGCGTCGTCTCTATGCGTACAAATAAATGATTTATGGAAATCGCGTATACGCAGTGTATGTGTGCATTCGATGTCTTATCTGGGCTTATGCTTAGTTTGTGCTTCGCCGTTCGTCGTATGTCGTCGCTGTAAATGGCAAGACTGTTTCTGACACTAGCCCAGACTTGTCATTCCCGTTTGTCCTTCGCTCGCTGCTCTTCTTTGTCTTATTTTGCATTTTGTTGTGGGGAGGCTTTGATTTGATTGAGCAGTTCGTTGAGCGTCCCTCCCTCCCTTGTGCTTATTTGAATTTGCCGGAGTGGCATTCAGATTGAAATACGTCCGCCGTTCGTCGTTCATATTGAAGCGATAGCGAATGCGAATGCGAATGCCAACGCCTGGATTTAAAGATAATTTGTGAGTGCGCTGAGGACAACTTTGAATGCGGCCAATTTGTTTGTGTATCGCATGGCTACATTTCATTTTTTTATACTTTTCTGTTGGGCGCGCCATTTCCACAAATTGATTTTCATCGATAGCATCCAAAGTTGCATAAATTGGCACTTGAAGCGTGGGCGTTAAGCCGACATAAGGTCAGACACTCGATACGCGATGGCCGCTTAAAAGCCAATATCGCTTTATATACGAATATTGTATACTCGCAGAGTATATTGAAAATATATACATAAAACGCTATAAAATAACACTCGGTGTGCCGATAAGTAGGCTGTACAAAAAACGCTGTGCAAAGCCCGTAATTTATGCATTTCAATTTGGCCCCAAGGGACAATCAGAGTGGATTGTTGTCCCAGGCATTAAATTCAAAGCTGTATGTATAATATAGTCGAACTTATAGCGGCCAACTGATAAGTAGCTGCTGCTGATTGTGTGTGTCAAACGAATATTTGAATATTGCCAGTGTCACGCAATTAACTTGACTTTATGCAGCGATATAATTGCTAAAGGAAACTCTGACTTCAACTTCCACTCGAACTGTAACTCGAATTCAAGTTATGTTTGATTGTGTGTCATATAAATTTCAGCATTGGCAATCAGAAACTTGGCACTTGAAACTTCCCAGTGCTGGAATTTTACTTTTTTTGCAGCTGTTCTTCATGTTTCAGTGACAGCCATAAAGTATGCACAACAAATTGTAACATTTACATAAATGGCAACAATAACATCAGCAGAATGGGCGTATGAAGAAATTTCAGAATTCACATCAAATAACATTCAATCATACTTTTCTCTCTCATACACACAATTACGATGCGACACCTGGGCAACTTCGCGTCCTGCAGCTAATGGCTTGACAGCATCCACCTTGGCAACCTCAGCCTCAACTTCAGCCTCAGACGCTCAGCCAGATTATGCGATGTCTTCAATTTGCTACGCGGCGGAGCAAAAAATTAATAGCAACACATGTAAAAATGCCAAAATGCTGAGCACAAAAGTATGCTACGCCAGAAATATGAATAACTTTGACAGCTGTACCTAGAATGTATTCAATGCTCTGATGCAAATGTGCGACCCTTAAAAACCCGCCGTCTCCTTGTCTTACTACTGTTACCTGTCTACGTCAGTAACAAATGTCTGCGAGTGTGTGATAAATTTCGTTGACACTGTGCGTGGGCGACGCAGAGCGGAAATGGAATCAACCGGAGGCGACTACTCAAGCTGCCAGAGAGAGAGAGAGAAAAAGCTAGAGCGGTTGTTCTACCATATCTGCGTACTTAAGCGAGGATGTATCTGTCAGGTAATCAACGACACCGACGGCACCAACGGCAGCGACTGCGACTCCGACTGCGACATGTTCATTTCAAATTCAAAACATTTTGACAGTTGCACAAAATTTTTTAATTTGATTAGCTGTGACAAACAGAATTCGTAGCGTGGGATCTGCTACTACATCAAATTTAAATCCAAAATCAAATACAAATAGAAAGTATTTCAAAATAGCATATTTAATATGTAAAGTTCTACAAGTATTTACTTCCTATATATAATATTTTGTATTACAATGTCATCTTACTGCAATTAATTTAAAATTGGGAAATAAACAACTTAAAACTATATTTTAGTTTTACATTTTAAATAAAAGTCATCAAATATCAATTAACTACATGATAAATAATGAGAAATAAAACAATTTAAAAATTCATTCGACTTCATCGAGAATTAAGGATTAATAAAAAATAAAGAATTCATTAAATTTTATTTCATTACTTCATATTTTTATTTACTTCATAAAATATATTTGTATGTTTATTTAAAATTTGTCTATAAACAATCGGCATGACAAAAATTACAATTATTAATATAAAATACGAAAATAAAAAAAATTGCAACAACTGTTTTCTATACATTTAAAACTATTGTGTGTAGACATTAAAAAGTAATAAAAAAATCATGTTTAAAATTACATTTAATTCACAAATTGGAGAGAAAACTATTCAACATTCTTTAAAGACCAAAAAATAAATAAAAATATTGTAAAGTATAAACTTTAAATTAAAGACAGCAAGTCAACATTTATCAAAATAACTTTTTATTTATATTTTTAATTCACAGATTCATGAGAAAGCTAAGCAACATCCTTTAGGGATCAATGAATGCGTAGCCCTAAAATGTAACTCAAATATTTCTGTGGAATGCCGAACACGTCTGTTTGTTGCTCATTATGCTACACAAATAGCGAAATTCGTGGAATGCAAAAGTCTTTAATTACTTGGCAGTTATCTGCAAATCTAACCTCCCAGTACTGTCATTACTTGTCCGGCTGCAAATAATTGTAGATTTCATTACGCGAAACATATTAATGACCATGGATGATGGCATGCCAAAAGCTATAAAAGCTATTTTAATAAAGGTCAACAAACGTAAATACGTTAGGCAAAAAACAATTTCACTTTCATTTCCGGTCCCAATGCGATGTGAAAACTTTTCGTGCCAGCAAAACTTTTGCTCATCCTTTCGCTCGCGCGTACGAAACGTTCTAGTAAATACATAAAAATATGCGCAAATAACAATAAAACCTACAAAATTATTGATATTGGGTGCATAAAAATTGCTACGAAATGTGGGCGTAGCGCCAACGCACGTGTCTCGATGAGACTGAATATACGCGTAGAGACGAGCAGTTGGAGCTCAGACCTGATGCTGAACTAAATAAATAACCCGTAGATGGTGAGTATACATACGGATTTCATGCATGCTCGAGGCCAACTAATATTAATACAAATATGCTAGAGTCCGGAGACCGGAGTCCGGAGTCCAGAGTCTAGAGCCGCATGAAACTTTGCCACCAAATACTTTAAGGCAAACTTTATTAGCTTGGAAAATACCTGAGATTTGTGTGCCAACTAGATAGACTAAATATAGGCGAGAACATCTTCAGCTCAATATTACGACCCGCATTGCAGCAACTTACTATATATGTATATGCTCACCAAAAATACAAAACGGGGAGCATTGTAATTGGTTTTGTGTGTTTAACGCTTTTTGCCTTTGGGCCACAAAATGCGGCTAATAATCCCGTCTAGGCACGCAGCTCAAACAACAGGTTCTCAGCACACACTGCCAAGTATGTGTGTGTATATGTGTATTTGACGGCAAGCAGAGCAAATGTGAATAGGGTTTTCACAAAAACTTCTTAAGACCATTGAGGTCTGAGGTGAATCTTAAAGTTATCCATGCGTAGCGAAGCGCAAATTTTCGTTAACTAAAAAGTTTTTGATTAAGCAACTTTTGAGCATTTCATGTTATTATTATTATATGTGTAATAGAAGTTTAGTAATGCTAACGATTACAAATTTTACTTAAGGCTGTCTCTAATTATTAATTAAGCCGAATCTCAACTGTATACGATAACATTGAATGCGTCATTCTGTGATTCCTTTTGGCATGATGTCAAAGGTTGACAGGAAACTAATTGTTGGCAATAAGTCTAATGTACGACAAAATTGAATAAGCGAAACAATAAAAAGCAATCAATGGTTTTTATGGCGAAATAATCAAATACAAATGAATGAGGAAGTGCCGCAAGATGGGAAAGTGCAGCTACGGAAGCAACAAATAAATACGTAGTTATTGCCACGGGCACATTCATCATACACATTTTGTTTAACATACGGATGTAGACACGTGCGCGTGGGAAGAGGACACGAAAGCACATGACAGGAAATCGACAGGCGCTGCCATGTAGCAATTTAACAGCAAATTGTTTTCTTTCACATGACAGCTGCAGGCAGACTGCCACACTGCCAGACTGCCAGACTGAACTCAATCAAATGTCAGTGTAGCGCAGTGGAGCATATGTCATCGCTAGCTAGCAGACTGTGACATCGAGTGATTGGTCAACATTGTGGTGCAAAATTAAAAACACGCACTTCCCACTCGAACCCGGCCGTCTTAACAATACGTTAAGACGTCTTGGAATTAAATGCTTTAGAATAGAAAGTCGAAATTCCATTGAAGTAGACTTTCGACTTTCCAACTTAAAGAAACACACACACATTTCATTTGCACAACACACTCCACAGAAAACTAAAGTGCTGGCATAAAAAGGAGGAACGTTGCAGCATTTCACTTTGTTGAAATATGAGACATTTTCATAATTAAATTCTGCACGCCAAATAAACGCATTAACTTAACAAAGTTACAAGTAACCAAAAACTCAGACGTAAAGTGAAAATTTTCATAATTAATTTTTGGTGGGCTTCAAGTTGTTGGGCGGCCGTCCAAAAGGGCGTCTGCCAGGCGTTTCTTTTGCTTCAGTTGTTGTGTTGTTTTGTGGTCGCTTTTTGTTGCCATGTTTGCGTGCAATTTGTCCAGTTTTCGGCGCGTCAATTTGGGCGACTGTTTACCCAACGCCAACGACAACGCCAACAACATGACAAGCCTCACACCTGACCACCATCTACGAGTGAAGCGACCGAGCGAGAGACCAAAAATAGACAAACGTGCTGGCCACACACTTTTAGCTGGCATTGTGGTTGACCGCGCCTAACAAGCGTCCAACAGGCAGGCCAACAAGTCCAAATTGTCCAAAGCGACATCGAGTGTTGCAAACACACAGAACAGAATACAGAAAAAGCGGCTACTAAATTATTGAGACCCTTGCCAGTTGGCAACACTACAAAATGCCACTGAGTCTCTATGTCTGTCTCTCTATGCTGAATTTGATGTTGAGTTTGTGCCGAATAACAAATAGTTGGCATTTTTGCATAGCATACTTTTGTGCGCATTTGGCATGCATTACTGTACAACAGCAAGCGACTGGTTGTATTTTTGGCCAGTTGTGGCCGCTATGAATACAACATTCGGCCATTTGGCTAATTGAATTCCTAAGCTGCGCAGCTTAATGCGAGTATTTATAGTTATACGGCTCCAAATAGTTGGCTCACAAATTCTAAATACTTGTAATTATCATTGGTTGGCATTTCCATTTGACATGCCCCAGCCCTTTTTATCTCTGCGCTCTCGGAATTCGGTTTCCTCTGTTGCCCAAAAAAAAAAACAAGTTAATTAAATCTTTGCTTGTGGTTAGACTTGTGGTCAGTGCAAACAGTTTGAAACCAATATCGATTTAGTAGCAGTAATTGGTTTTCATAAGCCTTAAACACAATTTGATAATAGTTCGCATTTAATTCAATCAAAGATTCAAACTAAAATGTTTGCTGAACAGCACATTGCGTCTGTTGTTACATGGATGCAAATAATACCATTGGCCAAGGAAAACAATTGCATCACGAAAAACTTTATGTACAATTGATGAATCAACTGGATTGTGCGATTTAGCCAGCTTTTTTCCTGTTTCGACTTATTCATTTGCTTGGGGTGTTTTGCAGTCAATCATCCGCATTGCAAAGTGATTGTAAATCAGTGTCGGACCTAAAATTGAGCTATTCGTTAAGCCGGCAGTAAATCCAAGCTGCTTACATCACCTGCTCCCGCATATTTTCACTCAACTCACTCAGCTGGCAACTGAGTAGAGGGCTGAGGAAAAAGCCTGCCTTGAGCATTTACTACCACAGCCGTCAATCTTGCTTGCACAATTTCATTTGTGCATTCGTGTAGGGCTATAAGCAATTTTTCTTTTGACAAGTCGACAACAGCCGCTACTCTGGCGCTTATCAGTGACTGTTCACACTTCTGATTTTTTATGCTTTTTGCGGGATTTTGTGCACTGCACAGCAGCTGTGTACAGTTTTGCACAAATCGTTGTGCATGGCGCTGTAAATAATCTATTTGATGTTTGCTTGCCACTTGCCACTTGCCACCTAACCGAAGTACGAAACTCGCAAATTCAATGGTTGCGACTGGGTTCCTAACTCAGTATTAGCTGGTGTAAATGTACGTAGTATAGTATACATACATATATATATTTTGGTATCTGGCAATCACCAAACACCAGTCTGTTCGTGTCCTCCGTTTGTTGCCACTTTGGTTGGCTGGTGTGACAAATTATTATGGTATTTTGGCTCTGCAATCAAATGTGCATGGCTGTAAGCGCCACACTTCACAACATTATGTCGAATTCACGATTGCCCTGTTGGCACTCACTCGTATGTCAATCTGGCTGTGGCTTTGGTTGCAACACCGGATTTATTGCCAACCAGCTGGCCATTTTGTATTTTTGCCATCGCTAGTTTGGCAATGCAAATATACACGAGTGACAAATTTGGATGTTGAGGTTGCGAGATTTGTGTGCTGTCCTGTCTGTAGGGGATACATTTTAAATCCCGCATCAGACCTTTTTCTAGTGTCACACGAGCGGCACATCAGCAAATAGAATCAGGTATCTCTGACCCCTGCAGTGATCCAAGTGGAGCTTAATATTTACCTTACATTTCACGTAATCCGAATCGGAAGTGAATAAATTGCAATCAAACGCTTAAATATAAATCTTTGATTTTTGGTGCATGAAGCTAAGCTCTATAAAATGCTCTGCAAAGCATTCAAGAAGCACTTCCGATTCGCTCGAAGCACGCAACGTGCCAAGTTTTAGGATTCACGTATTTATAGATTTACGAGTACGTTTGTTTATTCACATGTGAGAAACATTTCTAAGCAGTTCAGTTACGATTATTGTTCTCAATGGTCTTCTTAAAATAAATTAATAATAAATTTTAAAATGACTTTAATAAACTCCAAGATTCCATTGTTATAATAATGTTTTGGATTTGAAGTTTATTGTCAAAGCTATTTAGCAAATATAACTTTTAATTATACTCCTTAACTCGATTTATTGTTACTACCTTTTGTCTTTGTTCTCGGTATTGTATTTCACTTGCAAAATATTTGCATGCCAAAATACCGTAACACATTTATTGTTGTGCAAAGCTTTTATTTAATTTGGCAATTCTTGGTACCTTTGCGTACTTTTATGAATTCGAGCGCTTAGAAAACGAGATATTAGCATTTTATGACATTTTTATGAGTAGTAAACAATAGACTGTGTGTCAACCAGAAGTTATTACATTTCTATGCAAATTGCAACTAGCAGAGCAACAAAATGTTGTAAATCGTAGGTACTTTATATAAAACTTGTTAACAAAGTAGTTGACCAAGTTCCGGCTACGGAAATTGAATCATTGTTTTCAGTTGCAATGCAGTTTGCAACGTATGGCCAACTAATAATTAAAGGTAACATGTGCACTGATTCCAGACAGTTAACATAACTCAACAGCACCTGGCTAATTTAATGGCTCTCAACATGCAACAAACTGCCCATTAAGCAGAAGTCACGAACTCAAGACTCAAGACTCAAGCGCCTTCCTCAAGACGAAGGGCAGCACAAAGGCGCTGCCTACGGCTGTTGTGCAGTTCAGTGACCGGTCTGGCTAAACTGATTAAGGCAGCAACAGGAAACGGATATAACTGGCGAGTGTTAGTGTTGGAAAATACAACACAAACACACAAACGTTTAGGCTTGAGGGCGTCGAGGAACAACTAACTAGGACACTACAACATTCAGTTTTAAAACTCGTTAAACAAACGTGTTGCCTTTTTGCCATTTACTTTTGCAAAGTGCATTAAAAAATTGACAATCACCTAAATACAAAAATATAAAATAGTTTTAGCAATTTGTATCTATAAAGTGGTCAATATTAAATTATAATTATTTAAGAATCCACAATTTTGCTCTCTGCGACTTTATAATACTTAATAAATTGTCTCAAGCACCTCAAGATGTTAAATACTCTCCACTTTATGTTTCAAAACATTTTGACAATCCGTAAAGTAAAGTCTGAATATCCCCTGCGAGTAATCGATTACTTTCATTCGCTTTATCGCAAATCTTATTCACAAATCGTAAAGCATATTCGGGTATGAACTGGAATAAATTCGAATAATGAGCATTTCACAGCTTACGCGCTCCAACTCAACTCAACTGAACTTCACTTAAGTGCAATACGCCGGAAGCCTGAAAGCATGCCACAATGACCCACCGCAAAATCATTCGAGAGACTGTTGCTGGATGTTGGCAGGGATTGGGCGTGAGTATTGTGCCATGTATCAATGGCCATAAATTTTTGAAGAGGCCCCTAGCGGCTTCTGTAATTGCGTCGGCTATGGCAGGACATGACCATGGGGAGCATGAGGTCGCCTTCTCTCTCTCCCCCTTCCCCTCCCTCTGGATGTACCCAACTCATCCCACAGCGGAAGCAGATGAAATTAGGTGCAAAGTGTTGGCGCCGGAAAATGTTGGAAATAATAAAATGTTATGCGGCTCTAAGTGTGTGTGTACTCTGTATGTTTTGGCAGACGGCATAAATTTGACACGGCTAAAAGACGATGGCACGTAAATGCCATATTTACTTTTTACGATAACAATGTAATACTACGAGTGCCTTGTACCTTTCGCCGAGATCGTAAATAATTAGTGTTGTCTTTTGTTAGTCATTTGGCATAAAAAGTGTCGTCACACCAGATACATCATGTCAACTTTTTTACACATTCTATAAAATTTGAAATAATAAAATTAAGTTTATCGCCACAGTCGTATGTTGCTTTGAGAACTTTGTTCGTTACATGTCAAGTGGTTGTGTTAAACCAGATTAAGTAGCAGATTTTAAGGGCTCGTTAAATTGTTTGTTCTTTGCGCTGTCATTTATAATTCAGAAAAAATTTATTTTTATTGCCTTGGGCGCGTTTAACCAAAAATTCATTTTACTTTACTGCAAATTGAGGATGCTCGAAACAAATGTAGAATGGCCATTTAAGCCAAACAAGCAAACTTTAAAAGCACAGAGTCGAAACTTTTTAATGCTCCTCATTTCGAAGCGCTTAAGAAAATTAGTTTTTCAATCGTCTCCTCACTAACTGACGCACTGAAAGAAAAATACCCGATAATTGCTGCAGTTTCGCCAAGAATTATACTTTCTTTTTTTGTAATCCCTTAAGAGCACTCATACATATATATATATATATATATATATATATATATATATATATCTATATGTATGTGTTACTTAAAGGCATTGAAGTGGCAATTTCACTTTGTGCCCAATTGAATTTCATTCATTCACAACTGCAGTTACAATCAACTACATTCTCAATTACAGTAACTGTTACATTCAAGAATATGGCTTTTTGTTGAATCAAAATTCGCAAGTTAAAAATACCATTTCACAGAAACACAGACCGTGGAAAAAAATTCAATTGCCAGCAGTATATGCCACACAAAGCATCTTTTAAAAAAAATGCCACAAATGGTGCTGGCAAAATGAACGACTACTGAATACCTTAAGATCGATATTTATTACTTGTGCATATAACATTTCGTAAACAATTTATAGAATTAACTTTATTAAAAAATTTGGTTTAAAAATTAAAATTTCATCACCAAAGATATGCGATTAAATTCAGTTTGATGCATTTATTTATTTAGGGTATAATGAAAACAATGTCGCATAGTCGTTCATGCGAGGCAAGCAAAAAAAAACAATCGGCCGAGCTTGCTATCCAAATATCCGTATTGCGTTTGAAAGAACTTGAATATGTGCAAAAAATGATATTATTGTTTTTGTTAAATTGAGCAATCAGTGTCCGTAACGACGCCATAAGCTTTATTAAAGTGCAGAATTTAAAAAAGGAACCATGAAAACTTCAATAATAATTGGCTGTGGCCAAACGTGAACACCTGAAACCTTATGAATTAAGCAATATTACAGTTTTTAAATATTAATAGACCTGAATCAGTGTGTTTAAAAAATGGCCAAAAATGCTGTGAATTGTAAATAAATAATAAATAAAATAAAATATTAGTTTAAACACCACTAAATGTATAAATAAGTAAAACGGCTTTGAAATTCTATTAAACCCAACGCATACAATATTCCATTAAATTATTCATACTACTGAACAGGGCTTTAAGAAGTCGCCAACTGTCGTCGCATTGAGATTGCTCATCGTTTGTATGCCTGCGAGGCTTAACCATTTGCCTAGCATCGGTGTGACCAGACTCAAAAATTGACTATGCATGGCCTGAGACTTTGACTGCCTGACCCGCTCTCGTATTTCATTTTGTCTGTATTGAATTGATGTCAAAACTTTTATCGGGCTTCTGTTGATGGATTGATATTTATGAGGCGAGCATTTTTTCATCAGCTTGGAGCCAAACCTTTTGGCATCGATTCGTTTGACTTTGACATATTTGCTTTGTGGCAAATAGGTGGAGAGCAAACAGCAAGCAAAATGGCAAATAGTGCATGGAGTAAAAGAAAAAAATGCGGTAATAACCACACATCCGAACTAACACTTTGAAGTCCAAGGCGAACGTTATTATTTCTGAGAATTTCCTTTAAATTTAGCATGACAGCTCTGTCGCTTTACAGAAGCTTAGCATTTTGCTTTGCTTGCGCCATTTCTCTTATTATTTGCCTCTGTGTGCTTGTCAATATGCGTGCGTATGTATGAGTATTAGTTTTAATTTCAAGGGATCTCACGTACCGCACACATGCCAACAATGTTGCGTATACGCAGCGTACGCCACGTTGTGCATTTTGCGAGTGTGTCTCGCTCACTTATTACATGTGAGCGCATGTTTTAAAAGCTCGCACGCCACAAATGAGTTTTAATTAAAATAAAGACTAAGCCAACAAAATATACGGCATTTCGCCGGGCGTCCTTCCGAAAATCCTTCACATCCATATTTCAGGGAGCCCGTCTTGCGGTATTAGCTGCAAAATATGTGCAGCCGGTTGCCAGTAAACAAATTTGGGTTGAAATTCATGTTGATAACTGAGCAGAGATCAATTCAACATCAAAATCAATATCTGCACAACTAATGAGCTGCAGCTTTAAATTGAATTTGCGCTGGCGGTTGATGTGAAGTAATTGCTACATGGCAGCTGATTGAAGGCATGTGCCAACGATCTATTAACTGCTGCCACTTAGGCACGTCAGATTGATATCTCAGCGAGCATAAATATCTGCTGACGTCAGCGACGTTTACCTAAGCGCCCATAAAAAGCATTAATAAAACAGTCAGGGCGGCCTGGGTGACATCCTTGTCCCGGCTTAGCCCGACTCCGGCTGCTATCAAGAGCCAATAAATAAAATCTCATTAAGTTGTAGCCCGTCTTTCGATGTGGTGTCGACAGTTATGCCAGTCTTCAAGTGTGTGTGTGGTGGTGAGTGTGTTTGTATGAATATCAAGCGAAAATTATAAAATTTCCATTTTATTGACATTCGAAATTGACTTATACTCGTATCAGACACGAAGAGTGCGAATCCTGTGGCCTGACTGGGTTTAAGTGTTTGCCTGCTGGCGATCTAAAAGGCAAATTTCGTGAACAAGAAACGCGACCGAATAAGTGAGAGACAGAGAGAGAGAGGATGCGATAAATAAGCAAACGAAACAAATAAAAAAAATAAAATGTGGCATAAAAACAAAAGCGCCAAGCAGCAACAATAAGTCAATCAAGTTTGGCGAAATGGTTCAATAAAGTCAACACACAACAAAGCCAGTGGGCAGGTAGGAGTAGCATTTTTTTGTTTTTGGAAAGGGGGCGTGACTGCGCCTCAAGGCCCACACACAGCTGAGATGTGTTTTGTTGTGTTGCGTTGAGTTGAAGTTCAAACAGAGCGCTGAAAATATTTTTGGCGTCCTCCGCAAATTACATTAACACCGCACCCAAAGCAAAGGCGCCGAGAACAGAAGACAGCAAAGTCAATGCCAAGGGGAAAGGCACCAGGGAGTAGGCGAGAACTGGGAGTACACTCAAACACACACACAAGACACTGGGAAACACACGAAGTACAAAGTACAGACGGCAGTATGAAAAAAAAACACAGTGTATACAAATGAGCGCGTAGGAAGCGCAGCAGAGTGTCGATTGCTGATAACAGCCGGAAGCGAAGTACAGCAACAGCAACAGCAATAGCAGGCAGCAAACAGCAACAAAACACAAGACAACACAACACAACACAACACAACTGAGCGAACAACAAAGCTCAAAAGACAATGTGCCTGGCCCTGCTGCTGTCAGTCCTGGGAGGAAAACAATTTTTGTTCACTTCTTTTGGCCTGTGACAGGCGAAAATTTTATATAACGAAATTGGCTGAAAAGCAATTTTTGCATAAAGTTCATTCCAAATAGGTGTGGTGCCTGAGCGCCAATGGGCGTGGCAGGCTTGTGGCTTGACACAAATTTAGACATTGTTTGGGCTGCCTTTCCGAAACGCACTATGCTTGGTTGACTTGCCAATCAATAATTCAAATTATGTTTGGTTTCAGTGCGTCCACAGGAAAGGAAGGTTCCCCCGAAACGCGAAGCCAGGAGACACATTAATTTGCATGCAGAGCAAAATAAACTTCAACTTATCACTCTCAACAATTTTGAGACAATATTTATGTTTGCTTAACATCACCAACTTTTCGCCTAAATTAAATAAAGCGCATAAAAAAAATACTATTAGGGAGAAGATGTTGCCAATACAATTTACCACAACCTTCCTTTTTGCAGGACAAATTTAAAAAGTTCGACGATTTTACAAAATTAAATGTATTTTTTTTTTTAATAATTAGCCAAGAACTATTTTAATTATTTATATTATTTCTGATTTTTGCAATTTTGTCAGGCATACTTTTGCTGTGCATTTAAAATTTACATAATTTGACCTGGTCAAAACAAGAAAAACTTTTTGTTTGTCTAGCCAAAAATCAGAAGGAACATAGAAAAGCCAAACGTTGATGTTCATTTTAAATGAAAATTGCTGTAAGCCGCAAAACTTTTGTTGCAAAACAATAACACAAATATTGGCATTGCAAGTTATAAAATAACAATGCGAAACAACACAACAAAATTTCAAATATAAATAAATAATAAATTATGCTGCCATTAAAAGGCCACAATAAGCAGAGTTCCACCTCGTCAAATTTCGCTCTGCATCATAAATCAGATCTAAAAACGAAATCGATGCAACGATATAACACCATAAAATTTGCAATCTGCTTCGCTGTGAATTGAATTTGCAGTCTGGTATAGGCCAACTTTAGAGCAAATATTGAGTTATAGTTTTATTGGCAGTTCAAAAAATGTGAAAATTATACTCGCTGGGTCCTGTTGCTGCCACACGTTGTGGCGTGCACGTGTTAGGCGAACAAATGATGTGGCATGTCGGATATGAGTTTTTCTCTAATAATATGCTGAGCGCTTTATGATAGCTTATAATATATAAAAGAAACGGGGTACTCAAGATAGACAAATTTTAAACCATTTTGGCCCGCTTCCATGTGGGAAAACAAATTTATTGTCTGTCCCCATCGATTACTAGATATTTATTATAATAATGCACAATAAATTCGTTCATTGTAAAAGCGATTTAAATGCCAAGCAAACCCCATTGAATACACATACGTTAAGCGGTAGCGCGTGTCGAAGTTTGTCGTCGATGTCTGGTGCCAGGCACACATGAAACAGATACGATTTATATGGCTAGCCCGCAAAGAAATAAACAAAAGGCAAAGAAAAGCAGAGGAAGAAAAATAACAACAAGTTAACGATATGAAAAATCAACATCAAAGGCAGCAAGCTCAACTTGTCAGTCATAAAACAAATTGACATTTTTATTATTATGACAAAAAGTCAGGATATCACACACTGCACGTACTTATTTGTACTCCTTTAACACTGTGACAGCGTCTGCGTTTGTAACACAAGTTTGAAGTTATCTCGCAAAAAGGGCTGAAGTGATACTGATAATGTCAGTGCAAAAAGTGGCTGACACAGAATTTAATAATAAAATAACTTTGTTTGGGCTGCGCTCACCCTCCAAACCACCTGTCAATAGTCCAAAATACGAGTTTCAATGAGATGGCGGTCATCACATATCCTTTCACACTTCCGGGATGCATCCCGAAAGGATTTTCTAGCGCCATTTTAGATTTTAGCATTTATGCGCATTCCGCTTTGTTTTCGGTGCATCATAAAGAGTTTATTATGGAGAACGATGTGGTTTGCAAGTGTGGAGATGTCATATAGATGGTCGTTGAGGGGCGGGTTGAGGTACCACTTGGTGTTGGAGTTTGCGCTCCGACACCACAAGAAGTTAAGCCAAAGTTTTCATAAAACTTTTATGGGAAAATAGTTGGCAACAGTTTGCGGATGCGACAGATGATTTTAACTTAGTTTTAGCATTTTGTAGAACCGAGTTGCATATTTCTATTATCTTGTGACATTCTTTAAAGAAGACCAAGCACCTAAAATATCTACCTTAGCTTGAGCTAAACATCTAATTAATGGCAATGACTTTGAATTTTGAGTATTTTCCAACAAATTACACTTTCATTTGCAATCCTATTAAATTCAATTGTGTTTGGTGATTCAAATTGCAAATTGCAAAGACAACGATCCTGTAAAACCATTTGCCAATCCCATTTAATACGCGAATCATATCTTATGCTTCAGTTGTGTTTGGCAATTCAAATTGCAGAGACAACCTTCGTGCACAACCATTTGCCCAACCCAATCAATATAATCCAACAAATTATGAAAGAGCAGCAATTTTCCATTTAATTGTCCGTCGACTTTGTATTATCCCCAGCTGGCGTGCAAATTGCTATCTCATAAATAATAATATTAAGTCCAGAAGCATTTTAAGGGGCAGCAACGTATTGAAATTGTTCGCAAACCTGTTGAAATTGAAATTTCTATTAATTGCTGCCGCTGCAGACCCAAATTATTCTGCTATTGTTGGCTTCTGATAATCAATTCATTAGCATGAAATACGGAATTTGGATATGAAATAATTATTCTGCCAATATTATTATTTTTTATCATGCCAAGATATATGTGAAAGAAATATATATTTTTTAAAGTAAAGATTTCATTTACACTTGCTTCTCATTGGGCCCGAAAGGCTTTAAATTATTTGTTTGCCTTCAATAGGCTTTAAGTTCCGTAATGCCCGCGCAACGGAAGGCACGTGTGCGGCATTTTAATCGGATTTACATGCAAAACATGCCATTGTCTATACAAAATTCAATGTATTGGAATTAATAAAGGGACAGAGCGGTCCTGTTCTGGTTGTGCTTCTGTTTCCTGATGCCTCGCCTCCTGCTGTTGAGGAACGTGCGTTTGCCACCGCTGCTTAAAATCTGAGTGCGGCCTTGGGCAGCAAATTCTTGTGCTTGGCAGCCAATTTTCAAATACTTTTTGTTGTTATTTTTGTTTTGGTTTTTTTTGGTGCGTTCGCCCTTTAATAGCCAATGCTGGCGAAATGGAGAGCGCACTCATAAAACGCCGACCGTTGAAGCCGTAGAGCTGCATAAATATTTTTATTTTTATTTCTATTTTTACGATGCCGCGCGCTCAGATAACAAAAAAAAAAAACAAAAACAAAAACCGAGAAAAAAGGCAACCAAAAACGAAAAACGAAAAAATAAATATGTATATAAACAAAAAACAGTATGGAAGCAAGCAACCAAAATCCTGAGCAATGATTTTTGGTGTTTTTTATGCACAGCTGCAAATAGTTGAAGTCGTTAATGGGCGCCCATAAAAGAACGCAGCTCGAAGCTGTAGCCGAAAAAGCAAAAACAAAAGGAAGGAAGCCAAGGAGCAATATTAAGCGAAGCTTACGTATGCCCCCAAACTGTTATATAATTGGTTGGGTAGCAGGCGTGTCCTGTGTGCCAAGTTCAGGACAAAAAACCCTTCGCTACACTGAACTGGACGCATTGGAAATGCGGTCAAGCTGCTGCTAAGCTTCGAATTTGACGCTGACGATGCAGAATGTTTGGGTCGCAAAGTGGAAAAGGGTCAACATCGATGTGATTGTGATTGTGATTGTGATTGTGAAAATTGTGTCAAAATGCTTTAAGCGCATTCGAATTTTTTAAATAAAGTTGACAATCGCATTTTAGGCAAACATTAAATCAATTGCCGCACACAACGAGAACTAAAACAATAATTTCCTTGAATTGTAATAAGTAAATATTAATTTACATTATTATTTGATATACGCACAGCGAAAGCCAATATTTCTAATTTAAGCTGAAACTTTGCCTTTAAATTCAGAGCTTTGCTTAAATCTGTTGAATTTAAATTGCTGAAATCGCATAGAGGAAAGGCAATAAAAAAGCAAATTCGACAGCCGTTTTCACACCGTTTGACAGCCATTTCAATATGTAACCAATGGTATCCGCAGACAAAGAGATTCCGAGGGGGGGAGAGACCTTTAGAGTGGGACAACTGCTGCATGTGCGTGCACATATCGATATTATGCAAAAAAGAACAAAAAAGGGTCAAATGTGTAACATGTTTGCTTTTTCCCGCATCCCGCTTCCTGCTTCCCACATCTACGATATTTCGGTTGTATTTTATGCTGTGTGCCTTTCGGCCGCTTATTTCTCTTTATGTTTGTCTGTTTTTCACACAAATTGTACTTTATGGATTAAGTACGCCACCCGCTTATACAATGACAATGGGCCTCGTTGCCGAGTCACAAACGACGGAAGCGCATTTTGCCTTTAATTAAAGGTCAAATGACTCCCAAAGAGGTTTAAGCGTGCTGAAAACAACTCCGCTTCGTTGAGTTTTAAGCTTATTAATTAGGAGAAACGTAACATCCTTTTTACAGATTAGGCAAATGAACATTTAAAAATTTGTGTCATAATTTATTTCGTTTTAAATTCAAAGTCAATTTTCCTTACAATTCATTTTCGCTCGACTTAAGCATTTAAACTTTTCGTTGTTTATTTTTATTGTCAAAGGAAATCATGTTGAACACGATTGAAGGCAACCTTTTAGTGGAAGCGAAAATAATAATAAACCGTAGTCACGATGAAATGATTTTCGCTCAAAGTAAAGTTTTATTAAAATGAAAGAGGTTTTTCTGTTGTACACAAGATAGTTTTATGATCACGCTGAGTTTTTATTAAAACTATTGCACTAATAATGGTTAGAGAACCATCTTAAAGCACGCATTAATGTTAATTTAAAAAGCCACTAATTATCAGAAATATTGATGTCTTGATTTTGTGTACACATAAACAAAAGCAAAATATACAATTTCAGTTATGAAAGTCATGAAGCTTTTATTGTCAATATCGAGACGAGCACCGCAGAGTAGAATTCGGCATATAGAAACACATTCGAAAAAATTTACAGTGAAAATGGAGCAATATTTATTTTGGTTGTTAGATAAACATCAACTAAACATCAGAATTATTTGGTATAGCTAACAAATGGGTGGCAGGACTTCGGTCAGCGCATTCTGCATTTTAAGTCCCATTGCATTTATTTAAACTGTTAGTTCCAGTAAAATTATATTTGTCTCTCTAGTTATGCATAGTTATATTTTGTTCATCGGAACGCTTGAATCATCAATCGTAGTAGACTTACTTATCTCATGTCTATAAGCTGTTTGACTTTTATGTTTTGAAATATACAAATCTCACATTATTATAAAGGTTGTTTTCTCGAGTATTTCAGAAATATGTGGGCATCATATCAAATAGTAAATATCTTAAATCAACTTTGATTGTCAGTAGTCTGAAATTGGTCAACAGTTGTAACCAGATTCTCTGAAATACCAACTCGACAAATGCAAGCTTATTGTTATATTTTCCCAATGGGAGCCTTCTTCCATCTACTCGTTCTGTAAATATGTATGAGCAGCTGCTATTCAATGTATTTGTGAATAAAGGCGGTTAGAATGCATTATGTTTGCACTGCAAGTTGGGAGCAAGAACAATACAGAATTCAGGTTAATACACATCCTGTAGTTGTATAGAATGTGGCCAAATATGCAGCAACCATTTGCATTCCAACTTAACTCATCGCATACATATTTAAATTGACTTTCGGATGAGTTGCTTTGTAACATACGAGACGTCGCGCGGTGAAAAAGCTAATTAAGTAAATGATGTTTCTGTTTCTGTTGCTGTTTCGGGCTGAACACCTTGCGGTTCTCGTTCACGTCACGCATGTCAGCCAGACTTACTATATATTCAATTAGACGCTCCTAAATATTATGCATAATAATAATAATATACTTGGCCAAGCACAAATGCCATTTTGCCTGCTGCATGACACCAAAAAGCAAAACCTGGCTGTAAAACTGGTTAAGAAAACACTCTGAAAGCGCTCTTTGGCCAAAGACCAGGACACCGAGGGGCGGAAGGGAAGGGAAGTCAACATTCAGGCAACTTTTCCTCTAATGGCGTCGTGCGAAAGTGCAAGCCAAGCATAGCCATAAACGTGACGCTCGAGTGGCAATTAAAGCTCGGCAGGTGTCGTCTACAGCCTGAGCTGGCGCCTTGCTAGAGATGGACCCTTATTATGAATGAATAAATTAGTTGGCTCAACGCAATGAATCAACTTCTTAAATGCCAAGTTTTGTGAATTATAATTTATTTAAATGCCTTCGAAGTGTCGCAAACTACAGTTGAAGTTTGAAGTAACTATTTGCTAGTTCAAAATGCCATCTCTAGTTTGAGTCATAGGTGGAAGCATGGACTTGTAACTCGCATTATAGCGCTTAATTATTTTCGCTTAGAGGTGCGCGCGCTCCGTCCGTCTGTCTAGAGTGTCTGCGAACACGTGTAGACCGCAAAACATTTGAGATAAATAACGACAACTAAATGGGCCTGGTCTATATTCGTATCTCATTCGGCTGGAGTGGGAACCCTAATGACTGGCATTTGATAATACACATGTTTCTGGCTGGATGGCTGGCTGGCTGGCTGGCTTGCCTGGCTGGTTGGCTGCTTTCGACAGGTGCTCAGCATGCAGCGTAACTGCCAAAAAAAAAATTCGAGAGAAAAGAGAAAAACAAAATTGTGTGGAATACACACACAAAAATGTAATTAAGTTATTATCTCAGTTGCCACGTGTGTGGGTGTTGTTTTAGTTTCTGGCAGCTGCCTGATTGCGTGTCAGCATCGCATGTGCCACTTTTTGTAGCACACTTTCGGGCACTGTCAATCGCCGATAGCTGCAAGCTGTAAAGATTCTCCACTGCAAGCTGCAAGCTGCTTAAATCCCAGCTCAACACTTATAGTTGACAATTGCTTATGGGGCAATTGGAATGACGAGTGGCGAGTGCTAAATGTAACAATTTAATGCTTTTAAAAGCTATTGCTTGCTTCGTACAACTTTTAATTTGATTACATGCCACAGACACGCAAACTTTTACACACACACACACGTGTCTCGCATTGCTCGAGAATGGAGTATGACGTGCCTTAGTCCTGTCACACACACACACACACACACACACGTACCCTTACACATACTTTTACACACTGTTATGTGCATATTTCATAAGGCCAACACGCACACGTACGCACTATAAACACTAACACAAACGTAGCACGAATTGAGCCGAGCCGAAAAGTCGAAATTTATGTGCTGCATAAATATAAATTTCAATTTTTCTCTCACTCTTCGCTACCTCTGTCCCTTTTTGGTACATCGACCCGCCACCGGTCTCGTCTCAATCTAGCCTGATGAGAGCCGAAGGTTCTCGGTCTCCGCTCCTTGCACCTTTTGGGGGCCCATCTAGCCATCCAGCTGCTGAATTTTTGTTGGTTGGGTGCACAGTTAAGGCCAGGGTCTTTGATGTAGGCTTTGGCTTGAGGCCTGTAGTTTCAGTCAACAGACACAGACTGCGTAAATATTGTTGGTAAATGGGACTGCTCGGCGTACTCGGAGCTACACTCGTGCTCACGCAGACTGGCACCCACTTAGACAGCTACTTACACACAGAAACAGGCATTCTCATATGCCCTCCACTTACGGCCATGAGTATTCTCACTAATAATCATACTTGGCAGTCGCAGCAATACCCTATAAAGTATTTAAAAGTGTTTTGTGGCATAGCAAAGTTGTTTTTAAGATGCCCAAAAATATATCTATTTGGCAGGGGACAATCGTCCCCATATCTATCGATTTCTTTTCACGACATTATCATTCGTTACAATTAGTTTATTTTTCTATTTTGTGACTTTGGAATTGTTTCAAATTTAATAGAGTTATCAATATTCTACCATCAGCTTCTTAGTTTGCCGTACAATAATTTTGCCAAAAGGGTTCAATAATAATGTTTACTTGTGCCCTAACAATCATAATGTCCTCCAAACATGCTTAAATGATTTAAGAATATGCCTTGAAGTTTGCGTTGTAAAAATTATTCATTTAACTGCAAATTAATATTAACATATCTTTTTCTGAAATTGAATGTTTTAATATTGTTACTTGCACCGATTTAATGAATGTCAAATAATTGGGGCTCAACTCGTTTTTTAAATATTTAATATTTATGTAAGGTCTAACTATGAAAATGACTTTTATACATTCTCTATTGATTTTTAAATATACAAAACAGTATGTTGGCTATTTGGACGATTTGCTTGCAGCAAATCAATATCCCCTGCCATATGTTCTATCGCATGATGGAAGCTTTATCTGGATATTTTGATATTTTATAGATGACTGCGTTTAATTGTGTGCTTCTCTCCGCATGCGTTGACCTCCGTTTGGGGCTTGTTAAAGCGGCCATGGCACTTGCCAAATTAACGGCACTTTGAGTGTGCATAAATTTTGGTCCTTCAAGCCAAATTTGGCCAATATGGTCTCCAGCAGTATCAGTTTGTTTATGCATAGCATGTGAAATATCCAACAATCAGACTTAAAGCCAGACTCCACGTTAAACTCTCAGGTTTATTATCGCCAGCTGCGCTTTAACTTTTTAATTCATTTAAAATTATAATCTCATGATCGTGGAATATATGAGTGCCGTTATTTACAGCTGCTGTCAGAAGCTAAATGATTTCTTAACTGACTGTTTCAATGCAATGAGTTCAAATGCAATGTCCGCCATGCATAAATTACGTCTTTTAGCCCATGATATATTTAGCTTTTTGACAGACAGCTTTGCGTAGTGAGTTTAGTTAAATATAAATGGTTCACACAAAACGTGCATCGCATCTGAAATTAAAATAAAAAATAAACGAAATATAAATAAAACTGATACAAAAAAAAATATTACAAAGCAAATATTATTTAAAAAAAATAAATGTTAAGTAAAGTAACATATTTCCAAAAATAAATTATAAACACTTACTAAAAAAAAATGTCGTTTTCTTAGATTATTTTGTTCCGAATCTTAAGGTTAAAGAATGCTTATATTTTAGAAACTTGAATTTTTAAATTTAATCTTTGACTCCACAACCCTAGATAAACAAATATTAATATTGAAAGTGAATTTGTAATTTAATATAAAATAATTATTTTATTTTTGAATTATATGTGTTTTATGGCAAAATTAATTTTATTCGGATTCTTAAAGGTATGAATGGCCTATGATCTGATGGATACTAATAAAAATAATTGCTTTTTGGCCATATGACATTTGTTGTTTGGACGAATGCTCATATAGGGCATTTGTGTGTACCATTGTGTGTGTGGTCAAGCTGACAACTAATCAGAGAACAATTGACAACAGCAAATAGGGAAAAGAACAAGACTTTTCCCTTTGTGAGGACAATCTATATTAATCAGGGAAAAACTGTAACAGCAACATGAATTACTCGTAGGCCGTGATATGAAAATGAACTCACGTTTCCGCCAGACGCCAAGCTGCTGACAGGACAAATAGGCAAATAGTCAAACAGTCAAACAGTGAAACAGCCGCAAAAGTGGAGGCACACAGAGAAAACAACGAGGGCCACAACATCAACAACATGTCGGTTGACAGGGAACAACAAAAAACACAGAAAGAGAGAGAGAGGCGAGCAACAAAATGTTAATAGCGAGTATCGTACTATATATAGGGAATGTCGCATAAATCACAAGAGTGCGCAGAGTGTAAGAGGCGTCTCCAGTTGGTTGCCATAGCCCTAGGTTTGCTCACAAGTGCACTTTTCAGCCATCTTCGGCCGCCCTGCGGCTCGGCTTGGCCTAGTCATGTGGCATGACATATTGGTTGGCTCCGGCTCCGGCTCCGGCTCTGGCTCCGACTCCGGCTAATAAAATATATGTGCGAGCCGCCCTTATTTCGGCGCGTGACCTGCATAGCAATTGCCAAGTAACGCAAATTGAAAACAACAAATTCATTGCCTACTTACAAAGGCTGCGTACCACATTTCACATTTCAGATGTCCTTGCGGCAAACTCTTAAATCTTCTACAGATTTTTGTTTCCAGTCTCCCCGAATGAAATGAATTATTTTGTATAATTTTCTAATATTCGCTCTTCATTTCGTTGAGTTTTCAAGGTCTCTCCGCACAGAGCACACAAATTTGCTGATTCAGTACACGGCCAAAGAGATTTAAACGCAGTTAAACAGTCATAAAGCAGGCAATATAAAATGTGCCTTAATGCGCTCCACGTGCGAGCAACAAATTAGCATTTTGGTATTTAGTGTTTGGCGTGTCTTAAAACGTCTGCACTATGCGAATTAGAATTAGCAGATTGAAGCTCAAATACATTTATGCTGAACTCTTGGCCAAAGCAGCTGAACACTAATCTGCTTATTCTGCTCACCTCGTTTCACCTCACTCAAAACAAGAGTCGAGTCCACAGAAAAGAAATATATATTTGCCGCTTGTTGTTTCTTTAGCATCGAAAAGCGCACAGTCAGGACAAATACAAAAATACAATGGGCGAGTCACAGGATAAATACAGAGTATGTGTCGTGGGTGCAAAAGCAGAGAGCCTCTGGGAGTGAGTGAATACGCAAACGCAAACGCGTATGTGTTGTATTGTTTGTTTATTCTTCTTTTCGTGAGTGTGTTTTTCGGGTTGCACGCCCCTCTCCTCTCCCTGCCACTCCCACTTCTGCCCCCTTCCTTCGGCAACTCTCGCTGGCAGTTGTGCCACGACATGAGCAACAAAAAGATCATTATGGCTGTGTCTATTGTCTGGCAGTTTCAAGCATGCTTAGCATTTTGCCAGGCTTTTATTTGTGGACACACATCATGAGCTGCGCTGCACAAAACTAAGTACTAAATATTTTATGGCTCTATACATACGTATATGTAAAATTCTGTTTATATATTTTGTTTTTCTTTTTTTTTTTTTTTGTTGCTCCTCTTTGCTTAATAACTTGCGGCGCAGCATGTTTACTGCAGCAGCCGCTGGCTCAACAAAGCCTCATATATGTTTGATATATACTATGCTATACATGCTATAGGGTCGCATTTAATTTTACGCCCAAAAGTGTGCTTTAATTTGGATGGCCATCAATTTAGTGTCATCTCAGAACTTGGGTCTCTGGAGCCGCATTTGTTTTCATTATGTTTTATGACAGTGAGCGACATGCATTCAATCTGATGATGACTCCATTCCCCGTCTCTCGAACTCTTCAAATTTTGCATCGCAACAAAGCCAGCGAAATGAAATACTCAAGCGACGTAAATTCGTAATAAAATTGTACCAAGCACGAGCCAAGCATCTTTAATTTAACCCAAAACACAATTCTTTGCACTCTTTAACATCCCTATTTAAAACCCAAACGCAGAGCGCAGCATATTTGTCTTTTGTTCGTGACTTTTATCGCGCCAAACTTAATTAAACCTTATCTAAAACCAATTTAAATTTAAGCGCTGGTCGCCGCCATAAAATAAAAAAAGAACACTCGCTGTGTCAGCAAAAGTTGCGCAGAGCAGTCCATTAAAAGAGTCGTTAAAACGAAGGTTAAAAAAAAAAAAGTGAGCAACTGCAAAGTTAATTGCATAATTAGTGGTGTTTATCTGTCTAGCAATGTGGGTCCTGCAGTCTCCAATTAATGCGTTTGCCTCTCGACAAATTGCAGGAAATTCAGCAGCCTTTCGCCTGTATATTGACAGCCACCTCTAATTGACTTAATCATAAAAGTTGTTGCCGCAGAAAACTATGCGAAACTTCGGGCCAGCTGAATATTTATTTTCACGCAAGTTTTTCAGACAAACTGCCAGTATATATTTTTATATATAAATACAAATGAGAGCCGAGAGTCGCGAATCACACCCACGCACTGCCAAGTTTGTCTGCCTACCTTTGTTTGAATAGTGCGATGTTTATTACTTGTGCGTGTTCCAGTTTTCGGTTTCTTCGCTCGTTTTCGCGTGCGTAAACTTTGCTCTCGTGAAATGGGTAAAAATATATATGAAACTGTTTCGTTCAAATAACCAAGTTATCACTCAATTAGCCAGAAAGCTCGCCGGGTCCCCAAGAGATTTGTTATGCTGGAACAGTTCCACAGTTCACGCTCTGCCGCTGCTTCGCTCAACTTTCGCTAACGCTCGAGTTAAAGTTGAACGCAATGGCGCCATTTCCGTTTCCTCTACGCGCCATTTTGACACCCCAGACGGCAGGCAGGCAGCAGTATTTGCCGTCGCACCAGGCAACTATTTGATTTTCTAATTATTTTACTCATGAGAATTTATGGCGTGTCTGGGGGCAACAGGTAACTCGTAACTCGCAACTGGCGAGCCACAGAAGCAAATTGTAAATGGTCTTAAAAGGCCACAACTTGGCTATAAATAAATTAACGCTTTCCCGTTGCGCTTGGCCAGAAGGATCACGGGCCCATTAGCCACATTTATTTGTTTAACTTATTGCCGCGAGTTGCATGCGGCATAATTAATTGACTTTCAGTTGCACTGCACAACCATCCACAACCATCTGAGCACGCAATATCACATTCAATCAAAACATATGAGGTAAATTCACGTTTGAGCGCAAAAATTTCCCCAATTAGTTGCCTCAGCAACTCGCCGAGAAGAGTGAAGCGTGTGGCATTGACAGTTGTTTTGACATTTATTGGAATTTTGCGTTTCCGCTGCGCTGCTGCTCATTAATTTAAATCAAAGTTACATTCATTTTTAAGTAGTTCCCGTAGAGTGAGCAAAAAATTGCATTCAAATGGACAAGCTTGAAGTGAACTGCATATTTAACTGGCTGTCGGATGGCATGAGTAGTCATAGTTTTTGGGTCTGCTAATGGCACCATTTGAAATTAATTATCGTGAATTATTTAAGAGCAATTAACGCAGAATTTTGCATTCGTAATTGCTAACATCTGTAACTCACTTGGATGCACAATTAAAGCCTAATGTTGATGCCTTGTAAACTAAATCTATTTTAAATCAATTGTTGATAGTTTTATATTTTGAAATTTCATTTCACTGCACTCTTGATTTCACTTTCAGACAAAATGCAATGATAAAAAAAGCAATATATTGAATATGCTGCAGCACAGCTTACAGCAATTTTTTGACGTGCTATATTGGATTTTATTATGTGAAGCTATTTAATCTGCAAGTCATTTATCATTTGAAAACGTTTTCGAATTTTACTTTACATGCACTGCATACGAAATTTCAGTTTAATATTTTGCCACTCATTCAAATGTCGTATTCACAACACACAGACAAACTCATCGCATATTTGTTGTGCACGACTAAAGCTGGAATAATTGCGAGTAAAATGTACTTTCTGCTGCGCTTAAATAAAACTGGCAGCAACAGAGGTAATTGAATGAACCCCGAAAGGGACAACAGATATGACACAAGGGATACGGGCTGGTCAGTTCATTAATAGACCCTTTTATAATTAAACAAGAGTCAGCTGAAGCTTAGACGACAATGTGTCAACGACTGCCAGCCCCTGGGATGCTGCTGCAGGGTATTTGTCACAGTACGTGACCGATGCTAAAAGTAAAACTATCATGGACCCTCCGAACACAAGGAGAGCAAAAAGTGCAGATTTGTCAGAGGCATTTGTAATTATTAGAGACAACTGTTGTGCTCTCATCAACGGAGTCAATGGAGTCAACGGAGGGCTGCTCTTAATGCGCTTAAACTGCAAACTGGAAATACAATTTTGAAAATGAAAATGAAAATGAAAAGGACAAGGACTTGCTTGCCCCGGTGAGGAAATTAAATATCCTGCAGGTGCTGTGTGGCTGGATGGGTGAATGTGCTTTCGGCAAAAAACCAAAATCCAGACACACATTGCGTAATTTTATTTTCATTTCAACTTTTATTTGGTCTGGCAGCAGTCGCAATTACTGCTTCGTTAACTCTCGCTTGACTCCCGACTTGACTCTTATCTGTTGCTGTGCTTGCCCTGAGATTTTTAATCCTCATTTTCAACACACATGCAGCCCACAAATTGTGCATAATTTCGTAATTAGTTTAGAAAGGCTTTAATGGCCTGAAAGATGGCCGGATTTTGTTCATTAGCTTCAGCTTCAGCAGGCAGCTTCAGCTGGCCCGAAAAGTTTATCTGAGCGCGCCTGTTACACACCTGTGGGCTACGTGACGTATGAGCAACAATGGCTTTGCATAATGCGTGACCGTTGGGGAGCCATTTTACACAGCATTTTTAATGGCACTCGGAAGCCAACACGATAGTAATTGATGGAATTAAAAAGCGAATATCTGAGGAAATTAGTCAAGTATCAAAGTACTTCAAGGCTTTAAAGCAATGCACAGCAACTCGAGGGAAGACTCAAGCAGATTTAGGAAGAATGCTGGTTGCTAACACAACAAGGGCTTTGATTGCCATGTTGTCCTGTCAGCACTTTAATTAAAATACTTCAACGCTCCAATCTCAGCCAATGAACTTTTCCTATTTTCAATTTCAAACACTCAGAAAGTGCCTACTCACCCTAAAAGCAACAGCAGCCGCCGCCTACCTAACTCAACGCTAAAATACTCATTTCAAACACACAGAAAAAAAAAAAGAAAAATTAAAAAACAACTTATAATTAAAGGTAGAGCATAAAGCAAAGCGCAAACTTTGTTTGACTTTCGCTTCGCTCATTTTTAACAGTTTTTCTTTTCGCCCGAGTTTGCGAAGCGAAGCACACAGAATTATTTAGATTTATATTAATTAATATTTGTTTTGTCCTTTTTGGAATGCGTCGCCCCAACAAGCTCGACCGCCGCTGCCTAGTCTCTGCTTCTTGCCACTGACAGACCAACAAATAGGAATGAAATTAAATTAAAGGCTTTAGCTATTCATTTGTATAGTTTCTGATTGTATTGTTGATTAGTTTATGGCATATTATTCTATATATTAGGTAATTATTTTCATGACAATATTTTTTTAAACATATTTTGTTTTAGTTTCCCTGAGTTTTCATTTATATTGATTATTTTCATGAATGATGATTTAATATTTAACTTTCACTGTAAAATATTTGGTTTTTGGCTTAAATCATAAATGGCTTTAAAACCATCTTACCAACTGTCACATTTTAGTTAACTTTATTTTTTTATTTTCATTTAAATGCTCAATAAAGGAATTTGTGTTGCTTTCTAATTAAAACGTTCGTGCACCACTTTGTTATCATTGCTCAACTGACATAATTAATTCATCCGTTAATCTCAGCGTTTATCTAGCTCAATCGAAATCGCGACTACTTTCGGGTCTTCACTTCGACGCGAACTGATTAATGTTCCTAAGCTGCTTCTGCCGAAGCTGCGTCCGCATCGTTGAATGGCCGGCGTGCAACTGAAAGGCGCATTCGATCAACTTGCGCCCAGGCCACAGTATGGAACTGTGGAACACCGACACCGACACCGACACTCGGCGCCCCATCGGCACGAAGTCCTGTCGGGGAAAGTGTTCTAAACATTTAGCACACGTAGCACAGTTTTCAGTCGACTTCGCTCGTGCTTTGAGGGCAGTGGGTTAGTCGGTGAAATCGGAAATTTATGAATGGAATAAACACTTGTTAGAATGTCCTGGGGAAGTGTATGACACAATGCGATTGTTATACTTCCTTAGTGTTATACTGCTGTATGGGGAACACAAACACTATTTGGCATATACAACAACTATTTATTATTTTACTTTGTTTTCTTTGTTTTTTTTTATTTATGTACAGAAATGCAAATGCTGCTGTTTAAAAAGAAGTGCTCCAGTCAAGTTCATCTATCAAATACTCAGTGTGCAGTCTGATATCACAAGGACATCGCGGAAAGTATATGAAAATTTGTCATCCAATAAATGCATAAAGCAAGCAAGATTTTAAAGGTCAAGTGGAGCAACAACAGTTGACCGGTCACTCGAAGGACAAGAGCCTCTTTCAATAAGTTTAAAGCATCGTCTGATCTAAGTTTAATCGAATTTTGATTTCGATTCAATACCCAAAAGGTAAAATAACAGCATATTAATAATTTAAAATGTTAAAGACAATTCTAGCAAACATCACCTTCAAGTTAAATTTCTGAGAACATTTAACAATTCATTTAAAATGCTATAACATTATTACATACATATATTTTACTTTTTATATACGTAATGGTGCAGTGTTTAAGCTCTTATTTATTTATATATGTATTTGCAGTGTAACTCAGTCATATGCCCTTCGGGTAGAAACTATTTAATTACAGAGTATTGTTGTCAGTCGAAAAAAACAAAAACACTTTTGTTGTTGACACACGCGCAAAAAAATAAAAGTTGTACATTGCAGGCTAGAAAAAATGGTCACCGAAATGATATTTATTTAACCGATAGCCCCACGGCAGATTACAGTTTCAATTACCACGTGAATGTGTGCGCCGATTAACTCCTATTGGCTGGACATATGAAAATTTCCACGTCGGATACGAAAAATAAAGAAATTGGAGATTAAATATTGAGGGAAAAACATCTTTAGTACAGCAAAAAAAAAATAAATGAAATACAATCTTTGAGTAGCCTCTGGTTAATTTCATGGTACTATTCTTTCTTATTTAATATAATTCTGAGGCGAGATTATAATCAAATAAATTCCGATAAATATTTGAATGTGTTTATAATGTATACAAATATATAAAATTTTAATTGACAGCTACATTCTGTATGCCTTTATGAGCTTAAAAAATGTTTAGTGTAGAAAAATACCGAATATCCGATTTATTGTTGAATATGCATAATATAAAAATGCATAATATTTCTATTGTCAGCAATTTAATGTTCAATATAAATTTAATATCCTTTTGTGGCATTATTAAGCTGTATTACTTTAGTATTTTCCCTTGTCTTTTTTTATTCTCAACTTACACTTTAGCTGAGACATGACTTGGCCGTCACTTTGAAAGACGACTAGTTTCCCGAGGGCTCTGCTAAAATGCATAAGTCAGCAAGTGGTTGCTCCTTCTGCTGTGGCAGTAGATGATATAAAGTAAACAATGTGGCAGAAGAAAGGCGCTGCAATGTTGCACAAACGGGTCGGAGGCGGATATTGTGTAAATTGAGCAAACTGTGAAGCGCTTGTGGCCAGCTTAACATTCAGCAATTGTAAAGATCAACAACAATACAATATGCGAGAACTTGGAAGCAGTAATAAAGATAGAGAGTACATATATTTCTGTTTTAAAATGACCCGGCAACTCTTTTATTGATTTAATGCATTCAACTCGAAAGCACTGAAACAATCGTAAATTCTAAAGCTGACAGATTTGCATCATGATTGTGAGATTTTTTTTACCTACGTGCACCATAAAAAAAGCTGCGATTCAAAATCGTTTATGACGCATAAAATACAACAAAATAAATCGAATAAATAAATATGCCAGAAGATTGGCTGAAACAGCAGCCTTAAGCCTCGATTGCCTCCAGTTTCATGTTGCATACTTTGAAAGGAGCAACTGGAAACCAATATGGCCTATGAAAATTGTCTGCATTTTGCGGCACATAGAGCGATGTGGATATTTGTCGAGTAGCTCGTTAAAAATTTAGTGAATTTGACAAGAAATCGCTTTGTGAAACATTTGGCATTATCAAATAACAGAAATAATGCCTCTTCAAGCATTCGAGACGGCAACTTTAAATTGCCTAAGCTGCTTAGACGATTTGCATGCATAAATTAAGTTCACCGGAATGCTGGCTGGGCTTGAAAAACAAAAAATTACAGAACGCAGAGGAAACTAGTTGCAGGCACAAAGCCAATAAAATCTTGTTAACAGTCAAAGTCAAATCCAAAGCTGGCAGCCGGCTCACACGCAAAGCCCGAGCATATGTATGTTTGTCGGGTGCTCCACAAGTCACAAGCTGATGCGAAAAGGCGGAAAACAAAAGGAAAGCGGAAAAAACTTTTAGCCAAAAACTGGCGGCAGGCAGGCAGCATGTCAACTTTTGAGAAAAGTGCGCTAGGCAAAAACAGAGAAGAGACGAAGACTACAACAAGGAGATAGACGCAGGCAGCAGTCTCAAATTTCACAGGAAACGGAAGGCAGCGGTAGAAAGGATAATGCCCGGCATGCGTAACGCATAAGCGGCAAATTCCATTAAGTGGCAAGCGGCAAGCGGCAACAACAACTAGAATTGGCAACAAGCAGTAACCAGCAGGATGGATGGAATTGTGGGTTGGGCACTGGGCGAATTAAAATGATATGAACTGAGCGGAGTATTTTTGCTGCTCCAGAGTTGCCGCTGCGTCATGGCAAATAAACTTTTTTATATGCCTTTTGATGAGGGTGTGCGTGTGCGAGTGTGTGCGTGTGCGTGCGTGTGTGTGTTCGTGTGTGCGTGTGTGCGTGTCCATGTTTGAGTGTGTGCGGAACGAGAAAATAAAATTTCAATTTACAAGTATAACTGGGTCAGTTGAGGCGTCGCATCCTGATTCAGATACCAAAGATGATTTTGATTTCTCTGCGATGCTGTTTTGCCAGATCGTAAAGTCATATTCTTTTTAAGTCACACCATAAACGATTTATATTCAACGATTTACGGTTACTCATAAGTTTCATAGACGCATTTTTATGAATAATGCTTACACTATTATAGATGCCAAGCAATCAATTCAACTATAAACGCTTTTCATTTATTGCTTTAATAATTCCAAGAAGAAGCCCATATCCACAAAATATTTACAAAGCAAGTGGAAAATCATCAATAACACCTAATTACTACTTAAGCTCCTTAACCAAAGCATTAAAAAGTTTAAGTACTAAGCTTATTAACACTGTTATCAAGTTTGGGAATTGCTCAAATTATGCATAATTCATACGAACATTTTTAATTGAGTACTTGAAGACTTTAAGATATTTTAAAATTAAAACTAAAACAGTAATTTTGTTTAAAGTTGATTGTCAAACACAAACATGTTTTGGGGAGACCAATAAGAAGAAAAGTCATTTACTGCAAATAGCTTAAAACACTTCCAATGTTTTTGCTCCTCGGCTTACAGAAAACATAAGCAGTTAGGCAACTAGTAGTTTCTTCTGGTAAGCGGCTTTTAGACTAAGTACCACAAATTAAAAACAAATGTTTTCAAAATGTGCTGCAGAAAATGTCAAATTCGTTTGTCTTAAGCATTTACTCATACATATGAATATCATTTCAATTAGTCCCCTAACTAACTGATATTACCAGAAACATCCCAAATAAGTTAATGTTGATTAAACTGTGGACATTATTAACGTAAACTTGTTCATAAATCTACCTGCCAACAATAACAGCAGTTGCTGTCCCAAAATAAATTCAGCTGTTAGCTGCCGTCTGTTGACTCTGCTATGTTAGCGGAGACACGAACCGAGCGCGAAAAGCTTTGTGCCGCAAGTTAACAGCGCCGCACAGCATCCACAAGACTGTTAAGCAATTGACAACGCTCTGGGCCGATATCAAAGGACAGGTTCATTGGACGACTGTGTTTATCAGGCAACAGTTAGAGACAGAGGGACGGAGATGCTTTAGAGGAAATGAAAATGAATGCATTTTGTTTAACCCAATTAGTTTGCTATCGGAAACGCACAAAGCAGCTGCTCAGATTGGCAAACAAAGTGATAATTGGCACCCAATATGCTTTTGGAGCCACAGCAGCGTCCCTTCTCTATATATAGTATGTATATAGCATACTGTGTGTGTATGTAACCCGAGACCATCAGGAATGTGATGCTGCGACAAAGACAACGGTGTGGGTCGCAAGTGACAAGTGGCGAACAGCAAAGGGAACAACGGGAATGCATTGTCCCTGACACGCACACAAACACAAACACACAGACATGTCGTACATAGTTATGCAAATACGGAGGAGCTCAAAGAGACATAGAGGAAAAGGGGGAGGGGGATCTGGGAATATACGACGAAAGTCAGTATTAATATTGGTGACAATGCTGCAGCAGCCATTTATTTCATTGGATTCACAATGATGTTGGCAAATTTGCAAATTGAATTGTAATGAACTTATGCAAGAGCTTGGGGTGTTACTTGTCGCAAGCACATGAGCCGCATCATCCCCCTCCCCCTCCCCCTCCCCATCACCATCCCTCCCTCTCATTAAGTTATTTTCCCTATTCTTTACGACCATTCTCCCTGTGTGTTTCTGACCAGCTTTTAAATGTCCTGCCTGAACATCGAAAAGCGCATCATGTAATTTTATACCTTACATTACATTGTTTTTCCACAGCATAATTATTTCGCTAATTTCAATTATAAATTTCGTACGTGTTTCCAATTCATTATCATGTGTTTGTTATCTTTCGGTGTTAGGACAAAAATCACTATTCAATTAATTTTAAACCTTATGGAATTGTCAGCTGAAATCAGTCCAAATTAAATTGAAAACACTGGAAAATTGTGCATTCTTTTGATAGTCGATAGCTTTGGTTTTTTGCTATATGCATGTAGTTTATGTCACTAAATGTTGCGGGCGTCAGGCATATAACAGCATTGCGCTCAGTAATTAAAGATACAAATAGAACAGCACTCTGAAAATGCAAGCCCACAGCAATGGATACAAAATGAATAGAACAAAAAAAAATATTGGTGAATCATTTCACATAAATATTCATATGAAATCCAGTAACTATGCTAATTCCCTGCACAGCAAACAAGTTTCGGCATATTTCGGGCATTATTTATTCTAACTTGACGTAGAATTTACCCAGCGGCGAACTTTTGTTTGCAAATATTTTTAGATTTATAGCTTAAATACAATGTAAACAATTGTTAGCCCAAAGGAAAAAAGTACGAAGCAGATGCAATAAATTAACATAAATTGGTTCTGGGCTGAGTAAATAAATAATCAATTGAAGTATGAAATTGTTCGCTACCAAGAGATTTCAACTCGAAATGCAAGACAAAAAGTTGTGCAACACTTGCTTCTTTTTCGAGTAATTCGTACTCGTTACCAATTTGATGGATTACAAAAAGTCGAATCCCAAGCCATTTAACACAAACAATTGTTCCTGTTTCAAATTAAAAAGTTGTAACAAATTTAGATCAACATTAGTTAAAGCTGCAATAGATAGGCGGTATAAATTTGATACTGCGACAAAGTTTGGAAACTGCAAGCGATTAGTTTGCGGCCATTAGATCAGAGAATGCAACCAACTAAAAATCCATTATCGGCTTTAATTTTTTTGTAATTTTCTTTGTGTATTTGTGTAATCCGCTTGTGATACAACTGCAACACTGTTATTCGAGTGTTTGAAGCTGATGGTAGTTTTTTTACTGCAAGGGATTTAAACAAGGCTGTTGAAATCGAAAATTATTTCATTTCATTTCACTTGATTCATTTTATTTCTGTATTTTAATTTAAGATCGTATGTTTTAAATTTATTGCATAAATGTTTCACTTTTAAGTTGTTTGTTTAAATGTGATATTGATTATTATTCGAATTTAATATTGTCCTTGAGATTCTATTAAATTTAATTGTTGATTATTATCTAAATATAATTTTCATCATCAGTCGATGATGATAAATAAATACAATTAATTATTGTATTCCACATTGTTGCTGTTGCTGTTGCTGTTGTAACTCGAATGTAAATTGTTGAGCACCGACAACTAACAAGCAATTTAAATGCGAAAAGGAGACAAAATTTGGCTTTTATTCAACGATTTTCTGTTGTACTTTTGTTTTGGCCAATTTAAATGGATTTCACAAGCAGGCGCTGGCGTGGCCAACACAAAGGGAAGACGTGTTAGTGCATGCTAATTAAATGCAGTAATGAAGAGGGCGATGGCAATGGAACTGCGCACAGCAAGCATTCATTTTAATGGCCTTTTGTTTTCATGCATCGTGAATGGGCAACATTTTAAGTAGTGTTCCGCGGAGTGGCGCGGCAATAACAAGGGATTTTTTTATGGTCGGTGACTTTTTGCATTTGGCACGAATCATAAATATTCAAAATGATGGCGCGAATAAAGTGCATGGCATATGAGTAAGAATGTTGGACTCACCCTTTATGAAATCCACAGCCATCTCCAGGCCGTACGTGTCCTTGTCGCAGTCATCCAATAAATGGGCGCCAAGCGTCACGTTCGGCAGCAATTGTTGCTTGTTTACTTGGTCGAGGGTGTAAAGCATCGCCTCCAATGCCTGGATGCCGCCCTGGGGCATGATCTGGCCACAGGTGATGCTATCCTCGCGTGAGTGAACCATCATCAGGCCGCCAAGTATCACATCGCCCTCGAGCACTGCGGCATGCTTCACCGGCCAGCCCGACGCAGTGCCTGCTGTTGCTGTCGTTGCGGTTGTTGTTGCCTCCATTGCTGTCGTGACTGTTGCTGTTGCTGCTGCTGCTGCTGTGAGAGCACTGCTAGCCAAGGGATTACTAAATGTATTGGCGTCCAATTGGGCCATTTTAGTGGTATCCAGCCAGTGTAGAGTAGGCACAGTTTTGCCCATTGCTGATGTTGCTGATGCTGATGCTGCTGCTGTTGCTGTTACGACTGTTGTGGCAGCCTCTGTTGTTTCTGTTTGCCAATTACTTTTATTATTTGTTTTCATTGCTGGCCACGCCTCCACAAATGTTGACATGGTGGCACTTTGCTTCATATTCAATTTGTTCTCTGTCCTTTTCGCATCTGTGTTTGTTGTTGCTGCTGTTGATGTTACTGTTGATATATCTGTTGTTGCTGTGGGCACAACACGCTTGCTTTTTATTGGTATTGCCGTCGCTGTTATTGGGGATGACATATGTTTCACACGGGCTGTTGTTGTTGTTGTTTCTGCTGCTGTTGTTGTTGTTGTTGGCGGCATGGTTGTAGTTGGAGTGTTGTGTATTGCTGATGTTGTCAATGCTGCTAAATATTCAAGTTTTTTCTTTGTTGCAATTGCAGTTGCTTCTATTGCCAGAGGCTCGACGCTGGGCATTGCCGATGCTGATGCCGATGATGCTGCTGTGGCTATGATTGTTGCTGTGAGTGCTGGTGTGGCTGTTGTCGCTGCATTTAAATTGCTGCTGAAAGCGGATGCGGTCCAAGCTGACCTTGTGGTGTGCGCCGGCATCATTGAAAATGCATCTGGACTTGGCATCGACGTTAATTGCTGCACCACGTTTTCTCGCTCGTCTGTCACAAATTGCTTTTGCTGTTGCTGTTGCTGCTGGGGCTGGGACTGCAGATGTTGTTGCTGCTGCTGCTGGGCGCCGTGCAGCAGCAGCAAGAACAGCCAGAAGGAAATGCCATTGCGGCCACTCGACAGCATTTCGGATTCACTTTTGACGCAAGTGCGTGTTTCCGGTTTGTTCGGCGAGCGTTTGTGTGTGTGGGTGTGTGTGTGTGTGCTAAGTACTCAGTGTGACAGCATTAACAAGAAATGTGACCGAATTTGATGACGGCAAGTGGCCAAATAAATTTCAATTATTTTCAAAACAAACAACAGCTTAAAATTGTTGCTGGCCAACGCGTTTTAATTAAGTTGCCTGCCAGCTCAAATTGATGTGCCTGCTAATTCCCCTTGTATTTTTTGTTGGTACTGTTGGTGTTGCTGTCGTTGCTGCTTCTGCTGCTCGTGTTGCTGTTGATGTGGCGAAGCATTTTCATGTCTCAACTTTGCAGCTACTGCATGTGGTTGTTGGTGTTGTTGTCGCAAGCCAAACTCGTTGAGTGGAACGACTGTAATGAACGAAAGAAACGAAGAAGCAAAAGCTTAGAAAGTGAGACGACGAACAAAATTGAATAAATATACAAGCAAAAGCGAATTATAAATGTTTATCACTTAAGCAAATTTAATGAACAGTAAAAATGCGCATTCAAATGGCCAGACATTTGTTTCTATCTTTCGCTTTTCGCCCTTTTTCCAAATTCGTTTCCTACTATACATTTTCACGCACTGTACAGCGTGCGAAAATGCGAAAATGTTTTAGGCAACTGACCAACTGGACAGTTAGTCAGCGAGATGGCCTAGACACGCCCCCGCACACACAGCACTGTGGTCCACACGACCACTTTTGTTGCCACAAGCCCGATTCAAAGTAGCAATAAAGTGCTTGTATCAGAAAATAAAGGACCATCAGAGTTGCACACTAGAAATTGTTATAAATAGCTCCACTTTAGCGAAATCACAAGTAGAGAAAGAATTATAAAATGTATTATGGTTTTTGCTCTTTAAAGGTGGCTGTTTACTTTTTTTTTTATATACGGCCTGTTAAAAAAATAGAATAAAATTCGTAAAATAATTCAAAAGTAAAACATAATCATAAAAAAATGTTATCAATCATTTAGTAAAGTACTACTTCAAGTTTGTATTGGAATACTATTATATAAGCCCGCTAAATTTTGTTCAAGAGTTGGCATAAAGGCGACCGTACACTATGTGTAAAATTATGGTCAACATTTCACAGAACATAATGAACATTTGTTGGATTATTGCAGTTAAACAGAGGTTGTATGCCATATCATAAAAAATATGTTTAATTCACTACAAAAGCTAAAAAACTTCTAAGTAAGACTATATTGTTTCTTTGCAGCAAAAACCGCATGTTTTTATGATCACATTAAACCAATGAAACAAAAAATTGTGTAAGCTATTAAATTGTTAAAATAATGTAAGCAAAACAAAAAAAATTTGCAATACAGAGCAAATAAAACAACCACGTTTCGGGAAATATTTATGAATGCGAACAAAAGTGGTCGTCTGGACCATAGTGAAGCAATTTTAATTTTATTCTGCATATTTTCAGGGGCTAGTCAAAAAGGAACCTGTTTCTAGCGCCCAAGAATGTTGAGGGCGCGAGGATGTGCAAAAGAGCACGAAATTCAAATGCCCGGCAATTAAAGCTACAAAGTATAACCTCGACTTGTTCACCACGGAAAAAAAAGAGATAAAGCATAGCAAGAGTTTATGGGCATTTTTGTGGTTTTCACACTCTGATTCACTACTGACAAGCTGCTGCCATAAAGCGTTTTAATGGCTAAGATTTAATATTTTGTGTTGGCTGGGGCATGCTCAAAAATGAATTAAAAATCAACACGACTTTAACAAGCAAAGAGTTGCACAATGTTGCAAAAATTATGGCAATGGGTTTGACATGTTCTCGGTTACTAATTAATTCTCATTGAGAAAGTTATATGCTCCCAAGAGAATATACAACATTTGAATTGCATTAGCTTGTTCTACAATCTGCAGAATTTGCGAAAAGAATTTAACATGCACACGATATTAAGTTGAAATTGCTGCTATTTGGGCTGCTATCTTGGTCTTGTCAACAGTTGCCATAGCTCAGGGTAATGTGATGACATTACGAGTATGTCAAATAAATATACAGTCGTAAACAAAACTGCTGACACAGCACTCACTGGACGGTGGACATAGGCAAATGAGGATATCCTGCGCACTAAACACTAATGGAGAATGCTAGAGAATTTAATAGACTGCCGGGGGCACCACGCAGATGAAATAACCAACTAGTCAGCTGCTCCTGGCAGTCTGCCGGAAACGTTATAAACCCAAGCACAAAGGCAAAATCAACAGCGGAAGGGAGGCGGGGGGGAGAGTAACAATTGTGTTTGCCTGACGGCACTTTACAGGGAACTGAGCCAAAAATAGTCAAACAATGGCAAACGTAAAGCGATAACAAGTCAATAGTATTAGGATGTTACATCCGGCAAATGTGAAAATGTGAAAATGGAGAAGTGGAGAGCTTGCCAGTTGGATGGGCCGGAAATTGAGTTACACGGCAATTGGAACACGTTATGCTCATTAAATATTATCACACAGCCAGCTAATCAGCTAATTAATTAGCAGGCGTCATGCCAAAGGATTTTCCGGTTTAGTTTTGGGCCAAAAGCCAATTAGGCATTTATGTCGCCAGTCGCCAGTCGCCTTGTCCTTTGCCACTACAAAAAACATTACTGCTCTTCAGCTGTTCTCTTTTGTCTGGCCATCGACAAAAGTCTGCAGCCATTTAATTAGCTGCATACTCGTATAATGACTACTTAATGGATTTCCGATTGGAGGGGGCGAAAACCTTTGGATAGCGACTTGCAATTTATTGTTATTAGCTATGAGCTTAGTAAAATACTTGCATACTTTTGGACCCCGAACGATAAAGTTTTAATGCTCTCCACCTTGGGAGGGTCAATTGCTGTGCCATAAAATTAATCGATAATCGGATAGCACAAAAGAGTCCCATAGGCCTTAAAGATAGTACTACGCATATCGGGCGCAGAAGTCTAAAGTATTTGTGCTCATAAGGCTAAGCTTTAAAAATACCAACGATTAACTGCGCCTTCGTCGGCCCTCCACCAACCAATTGCCCAAATACTTTGCCACACAATATAAAAATACCATTGGCGCATATTTTTGGCTGGCTGTGACATAATCTTTAATACGCCCAACGGCAGCGGGGGACCCCAAAGGCCCCCACGGCATCCTAGTGAACGCTCGCTTATCGCAAATACCTGACATGCCAGTGTTGCCCTTCTCCCCCCGCCCTCCTCGCCTCCCCTTGTTGCCCGGCATTTGTTTGTTTTTCTCCCACACACACACACATACACGCTGGCTACACAAATAGCCGCTGGCTGTGCATTCCCAGTTTGTTGCTCTTTTCTTGTTTTCGTCGTTTTTGTTCTTGCTTTTGCTAATATTCTTTTTATTGAAACGATATTGGGAAGGTTACCCAAAATGGTGGGCAAGGTCGTATATGCGTGGGTGTCAAATGGCATGTGGCCTGCGCCTGCAAATCGTCAGGACGTGCACATAAATTTCATGAAGCGGAGGCGACTAATGAAATGTTGCCGCAACGCCACAACTGCCAACTCGTAGAACTAATGAAACGCTGTCAGTCTCCGTCCGTCCGTCTGTCTGCTGTGTGTTATCTGCCAGCCTGCAATATACTCTCTATTAAGTACGAATACTTGCTGCCTATCGTCCGTGTAAATTTAATTAAACTTATCAATTTTCGCTGTGCTGTACATCAGCCACAAGTCAAACAGCCGACAGCTGCTGGCCATTGTCCCGGCAGACAACAGACAGCATTATCAATATATGATATGTGTGACAATGTGGCATTCATATGGCATATGGCCCACAATGCCCGGCAGCCATTGAAGCGGAAATGCCAGCCCGAGCTGAGCTTGGGATAATAATAATACAAAAAAGTTTATAGCTGCCATCTGCCAACTCTCAACTGCTGATTTTTCTTAGGCCACTCCCAGTTTTTCTGTATTTTTTCTTTAATTGGTTTTAATTGCAACACATTTGTATTGTTAATATATGGGGCCTATTGTTTGTGATTGGTCTTTGTTTTATTATGGCAATTATATTCGCCACAAATTATGCTCGAATTTCTCTTATTGAAAAGACTTTCCATAATCGCTGCAAATTAATACAAACTGAGCACATATTGATATTCGAACCGAAGCAATCGCTTCTGCTTCAACTGTATAATAATGATTGGGGATGCAGAGCTCTTTATTCCACGAGACTGCAGGTCGGGCGAGTTCAACCAGGTAATGTAGTCATAACACTGCTGGCCATGTTTTTTTATGAGTAAATTATGCAAAAAGCAAAAAGTTCGGCGAGCTCAACAAAAAGAAAGGGGACCCAGAGTTCACTTGGCTCTCTTGGCACCGCAGCGCCGTTAAAAATGCTGCAACAAATGCAAAATTAATACGCTTTCTCCATTAAAAGCTGCGTCGGAGCATAAAACCAGCGCAGACATCATCATAAGCAGCACACGGGTCAACCTCATTAAGCCGCCGCTCAATTATTGGAATATTATTTATAAGGAGGCATTTTTTTATTTTGGCTGCTCGTGGAGCGAAACGAAACATACTCGTAAATAAAAAAAAAGGTTTACCCAATGCATTGGTCACTTCACATGACGTATACGCAGCGTAATGCGAGGCACGTGACCTGGGAATAGATTGGCATGCTGAGCCTCTCGCCGGAGCTTTGACCACTTAATGCATGATTATCTCTAATGAATATGCAATGTGCAGAAAAACATTCGCATTTTTGCCGCCCCCTGTGACCCTTTGCTGTGGTTCAATGTAATAAAATATATTCAAAATATTTCAATAGTGCGGCAATTTGTCATTTCAAACTGAGTCATGGAATGAGAAGCGCGGTCAGGCAGAGACCATAAATCAGTTGATGAAAAGCGCTTGGGGATAACAGCATTAATAAATGTTTAAATGTTGATTTATTACATTTTAATTGCAAAGCGAATGAGTGTCAAAAGTGTGAGAATTTAAAAAAATATTATTAATATTACATTTCAACAATTTTAAAGTTTCGTTATGTGCCCTAAATAAACTAAATCATCTGTAAAAATCAATAGCTTCGGTTATCGCGCTCTTAAATTAGTAAAGTGCTTAATGAAGCGTGTGATTTATGTTAATGCTTCTACAAATGCTTATGCCAAGTTTGTTTAAATGTAATTCACATTGTAACCGCACTGCGATGGCCGCCCAGAAGAACTTTTATTTTTCAGCAAATTGGCAAAAAAGTAAGTTATTTTTTTGTCAGTTTGTTTTGTCATTTAATTTCATTTATTATCATTTTTATTGTTTTGTCAATTAAAAAGTTTCAGTATTTATTTGCCTGCCGTTACTTTGTTTTCCTTCCGTTTCCGGCAAATTTGAAGGCGAATTTCGGCGAAATTTAAACGCGCTTCGATGACAAAATGTGGCGACACAGCGTGCCGAAAAGTTGTGCGAAAAACTTTTAATTAGCAAGGTCCAACAGGGAGCCAAAAGCGAAAATCCCAAGGGAAAATTCGGAAAAACCCGAATGGGTGTGGGAACACCTGCTCGAAAGTGAAACTCAATTTTCATTGCATAGAAATAATGAAAATGTCTACCGGGAAGTGTGGTCGACAGGCGAGGGGAGCGGGAAAGTCGAAGATTAAAGAGAGTATGGCTGAGAAAGATAGCGAAAGTGTAAAAGAGACAGGTGCATGTGGTTGAAATGCTTTCAAAGTTTTGCCATGCTAATGAAAGTTTTCACGGCGTTGACAGCTGAGCATTGGGTAAAGTGGGTAAAATGGTTTCTTATTCGATATTAATTGATCAATTTGGGGTGCTTACCAACTCCTTTGCGGTTCTGAGCTTTTAAGTGGACTTTATTTTAACTCTCTCTCTTCTGAAATGTTTGGCACAATAAACTTCACTCTGGGTTAGAAATGTGTTTATGATCATTTTCATCTTTCGCCCATCTTCTGCATCAATTGCATTTAATGCGGTTGTTAACTATTCGCTGGACATCAGTTTAAGTCCAACTTCTATCTAAGATTTAAGTGCACCAGCTTAGAAACTTGATCTATGACGAGTTTCCTGCATCAATTGTTGACATCTGGTTGATGGCCATGCTTAAAAACGAAAAATCACCCTGGCCTCTGTCCAACTTTTGCACAAAACGATGCGCAGTGCCGCTCAGTGCACTTTCAGTAGTTGTTGATGTCACTTTAAACTCGATGTTTGCTGCTGGTATTATACATTTTATTTCAACCAATAAATTCACAAGTGTTGCCAAGACACATACAGTGCCCGACCACATTTCGGTCTCTTCGTCCCTCTGAAGGCCATAAAGTGCCCAAAACGGGCACTGGCGGCATTTTTGGGATCGGAGAGCTGCCTCCCTCGCCCGTGTAGTAAACAAATTAATCCAATTTTGCAAGAGCTGCGACTGAGTTCCCGTCGAGGCGGCTGAAACTGTGCGCGCCTAGGGCAAGGCGCTTCAAGCATAAATTAAGTAATTAAGTGAGTAGGATTTGGGACCAAGAGACAGAGGGAGAGTGAGAAGGAAAAGCATAACACACAGGAGTAGAGTACACAGTATTCATCTACTGGGCCACTTTGATAATTGATGCTGTGTCAAAGCGTTTATTTAGTGCTTAAGTGCGCATATTTTGCTAATTAAATTGTTGGTTTTGACTAGAGCAAGTTACAAGCTGATTCCATTATCCGTGCCCATACCCATTACCAAAGTAAGCGGTGCGAAATGTTTTATGATTGATTTGTTTATAAACATCAAATGTGGCGCAAAGTTGGCCAACAATTTTTAAGGCATTAAGATTTCATAAGTGGATTAAAGCCAGACCAAAGAAAATCTCTCCCCCAAAGGAACGAGATTCAAAGAACTCACAAAAGAAAAAGACAAAATGAGAGAAAGAGAAAGAAATTAATCAAAATTAATCGCATTACACAAACAGACAAAGGCAAACAGCAACAGCAACAACAGGAATATTCGAGTTTTCTCCTCAACATTCAACTATACTAATACCCTCGAAGTATTTTTCGCTAAAATAAAATAATTTTCGTTGAACGAAAGAAAACAATTTCATATTTTCGACTGCAGAAAGAAGTATTATTTTTAATGAGCAACATTAAGTGCTTTCTCGTGTTGGCAGCAATAATAAATTCCCCTTTAATACACTGAGAGCAAGAATGAAATTCGCTAATGATCACTTTGTATGCCGAAAAATACCTTCAAATCGTGCAGATATTCTTATCTTTATTCGAATAAAACTTAAATACCCTTTTAAGCCATTAAGTGGTATATTAAAAGCTCCGCCACGCTCAAAAGCAATTTACGTTTTCTCAACTTGACATATGCACATGTCATATGATTGCTTTTTGCCAAGGCACGAACTCAATTGAAATTTCAAACACTTTTAAGTGGATCCAGAGTATGTAAAGAGCGCAAGGAACTCATTACGGAAATTACTTTACACAGCAGTCTACAGCCTCCAGTCTACACCGGCTGCACACAGGTCTGGCAGGAAGGAGGAAACACTTTCGGGTCGATGCCGAGATGATGGGCAGAAAATAGCAGCCACCTCGCAAATGATATGCTCATTGAAGTGAGCCTCGGCGTTGGTGCTAAATAAATAAACAAACATTCCCTGAACTTCAGACAACAAAAAGCGAAGGTCGCGCCTGTCAATTAGTGCCAGAGAAGACGAGGGGGAGGAAACCGAGCAAACAGTTGGGCAATCTCTACATGATATTATGCCTTACACACACACAGAAACAAACTCACTCACACCCTCACTCTCACCCTCACCCTCACTCTCACTCTCGCAAACATGCCGACATATGAGGTCGACCGACACCAACACAATGCCAGAGCCTAAGACTGAGTGATTGCTTGGCCAAATGACGCCGACATCTCACAGTGGTATCTAAAAATATGTATTTGATAACGTTTTTCTTAAAATTTCTTTGATTTATACAATTACAAAAATATTTGCAATTTAATTTAACAAATATTGAACTGTGATCGATGCATTTCCTTTACTTTAATATGTCATCAAATAATAAGTACATAATATATGTAAAAACTATTCAAAAGGGCTACAACTTCTTCGTAGGAATCGCAATTATTTCTCATTTTTATTTAGAGATATTAGAAACTAATTTTATACACTCATTTTCTTTCACTTATAAAAGAACTATATTACGTATACGCAATATTTTGTGTAATTTTAGATATTTCTCATTTTTATTATTAAATATTTGAACACTATTTTTATATTAATTTAATTATAGTTATCTTATGAACTTTTTGATCATTCATAAAAGAACAATATTACGTATACGTAATATATGTTTCACTTTCAGTAACACAAAAATGGACTTGTGATAATATAATATCAGCAGTTGCTGTCGGTTGTTATTTACATTATTTTAATACATTTAATTTTATACCCCTTTTAATTATTTGCAAAAGATAAAAATACTTTCAACTGAAGTAGCACATTACGTATACGTGATATTTATTTGTATTTCAGTGTGCGACTTTCACTTTCAGTAACATCAAAAAGGTTAATGGAATGGTTACTTATTGGAGGATTTGAATCTGTATTTGAGTTAACATGGAAACCCAAATCTTCCGTATTGTGTACGGTATGATGTACATTTTTTTTCATTTACCAACAGAGCTGGGGACAACTTGAGCTTAGACTCCAACGTGTTGAGTTTCGCAGTCTGGCTGTCGGGCTGCCGGGCTGCCTGACTGTCTGGCAACTAAGCATGTTTGCTTTACTTTATTTAAGCATTGTTTAGAAATTTCTTTGCTGGCACTTATTGATTTTGCGTTGCGCTTGAGAAGACGCTGCCAGCATCGATGAGGCTAGAGCATAGATTGGCACTGATAACATTGAAATGATATACACGCCACATTAAATGGATTATTTAATGTTGTCACTTGTACGTTCGCCTGGCAAATGATGCGTACAGCTGATATCTGTAACATGTCCCCTTCTCCTTCTCCTTCTCATTTTTCTGTTCTCTGCTGCCACCTCCTACTTGGCTGTGCAGTGCATCCCTTCGTACTGTGCCTGGCATCATGGATTACACACGCGGGAGTCATTTTTATTTGTCTTGTGTGTCGTCGACGTCGTCGTCGTCATCTTTGTCGTTGTCGTTGTCGTTGCTGGCTTGGACGGGTTTGTCGTCGCTATTTGTTGTTCGGTTTGCCTTCACGACTTCAAATGGAGGCTAAAGTTGATTGTGCTTGAAATTGGGCGGCTTGCGTACGTACGTGCCAGTTCCTGTAATTGCTGATATGCTCTTTACTCAGCTTGCCACGACGCTTGTAATAATAAATTAGAAAGCAAAGTTTACCAACTGACGGCCTGACTCCCTGACAGTCTAACTGCCTACATTCTTGTGGTTCTGCCTGTTGTCCTTATTGCTATTGTTGTTGTCTCTCCTGCTGCCAATGCTGCTGCTGCTGCTGCTGCTGCTGCTGCTGTTGATTATGTTAAGGTGATAAGCACTTAGAAGTCCCATGACATTTAAGTAGATAGTCGCTGAAAGCGACAACCCACCTGTGGCTCGCATATTCGAATACATAAAAGTCAAGCAGAGGCAGCAACACTTTCTCTACGCAAAATGATTGGTTGCCAAATGGTTGAGAGATGTCAACTGAATAAATGTGCGTATCTTAAATGTACTCGTATATCCTTTAGACATGACAATCAGATGTTGGGGAATCTTAAATTCAATCTACAACATTATTTTGTACAATTTAAGCCATTTTTATCAGCTCTTCTTGGAGTTCAACTCAACTGACTGTTAATTAACTTGGCTCGAGGCATTGTGACCGACCTCTGACCTTTGATTCGCGCACACCAAACACACAACTGGACTGATTAGTAATCTTCTTGAGATTTGTTTGCTATGCCACACACTTACAACTCTGCCTGCAATATAATTAACCACATTATTCAAGTCTATCGAGTGTAATTCGAATAACAAACTCAGCCATTTTTCATGCTCGCTTTGCCAAACAAAAACACGCACTCGATAAGCGAGTACACAACAAATATGCGAAATCCACTTGAGTGTAGCACTTTGGGTACTTCCTTGGCCTAGAGCATGAGCTTAGTGAATGATCTATTTATGACCTGGCTAAGACGCCCTAATATATGTATTAGACTGTGCTTATAAATATGCATGTTGCGGCATAAACTTGAATAATTGCCTCCTCTTGAATTCTTTTTTCCCCTGGCACTGCCGTAAATCACGAATAATATTCATAAGCCAACAAATTACGGAGAATAATAATTCAAAGTCAGCTCCGCAAATTGAAATAGGTTTTTGCAATTTAGTATATAACCTGATAGGAACATTTCAAGGTTTAAAATGTATATTTAATGGGTTAAATTGTAGTGATTTTAATCTTTTATTTGAATGTTAAAGTATTCTAAATATCTTTAAAATTTGAAGTCATTTCAAGTAAATACACTATATAAATGTGAACTTAAAAATAATCGACTTTCAAATAGAATTGTGGCAGAATAATTGAAATTCATTCCAGGAAAATTAAAAAAGGTGAATGCAAAATAAAAATAATCCACTTTCAAATTAGTAAACGCAAATTTAGCACTGTAACTGATAAGTATAAACTGTAGTACATTTAAATGTTAAAGTATTTACAAATCTTTAAAATTTCCAGTCACTCCAGCAAGTACAAAATGAAAATGTGAAGTAGAAAATAATCCACTTTCAAATAGATTTGTGGCACAATTAAGCAGAATAATATGTATGAATTTTCAATGATTTAAAAAATCAATTGAGTTTAAGCTTTTATTTAAAATACAATGGAATGCAAATACAAAGTGTAAATGCAAAGTAAAAATAATCCACTTTCATTTTAGTAAATGCAATTTAGCACTGTAACTGATAGGGATACATTTTAGTACATTTAAATGTTAAGGTATTTACAGATCATGAAAATTTGTACTGCCTCCAAGTAAGTACAAAATGTAAATGTGAATTAAAAAATAATCCACATTCACGCAATAGCAGCTTATTTAGCCAGCTTTGAGACTGTTATTGTTATGCTGTCTGGCCTTGAGAAAAGGCGGAGCTTGCCGAAAACTAGCTACGGCCACGAAACACAAAAGTTAACCAATTCAATTACACGGAGATGCAAATGCAGCCAAGTTGATGGTGCCACTTGACAGTCAGGAGCCCCACAGGAGGCTTAAACAAGGCTTATGGCCCTGACTTTGGATGAATATTTAAGCACTTTAAGAACTGGCAACTATGTCTGCTCTCTGCTTTTTGCAGTCTCCATCTCGCATTTTGCACTTTTTGAAGCATTTGGCAACTACATAAGTATTTCCGCAGCATTTGTGAGGAAAATTGCTGAGTCTAATTGTGTAATTTTTGAGTATACTTCAAGAGCACTTCTCTACTCTCTGTGTTAAATAAAGAAAAACTGTGTGCAAAAGTGGCTAGTTTATTATGCAGACAGAAGAACGATGCTCAAAAGTGCTCATTTCAAGAATTAATTTTCCATTTGTAATCAGTTGCAACATTCAGATTGTGTAAATTAAGTCTCGAAACAAAATAAGTTTGTTTTTACAAGTATTAATTTAAATTGAAGGTCTAGCAACACAATTGGAGGGATTGATTATTTCTTGTCTGAAATTTAATTTAATAAATTTTAAATTACTCGCAATCAGCTATGATCTTAAAAGGATTTTAAGATGCAGACTAAAATCATCCATTAAATTTAATTAGTGCCCAAACTTCAAAATGAACAACTGTTAAAAAGTTGCTTATTGATATTTCATTGAATTACCTTCCGTTGGGTGGTGTTAAAGCAACATCGACTAATTATTAAATACCCACAATGCAATGGCAGCACACAAATTAAATTAATAATCAATTTGCATATTGTGTGGTCCGTTGGCAAAGAAGAGTGCGATTCGATTTAAATTGAAGCTTTACTTATTTCCCATTTTCGACCAGCAAGCCGCATTCGTGACTACTGCATTGGAGGAAGATTTTCACCTCATTAAAATATGGATGCCACATGATGCCTTAATCTGACACAAGTTGCCGTTTAATGCCAACGGCGGGCAGCTTTAAAGTGCCATAAAAACGGATGCCATAATAAATATTAATGGCCGTGGGAGGATGGAGGCTTGAGGATGGTGGATAAACTAACTGCGGCATTCGTATTCCGGCCTAGGCCAAATGTTCTCTTCCGTTTCCGGTCTCAGAGGTTGCCCGCAGGTCCCAAGACCAAAACCAAAACCAAGACCAAGACTCAGAGCCAGAGCAAGCAATGGCAAACCTCAGTGGGGGTGGTTTTGGCCTTTTTTGTTTGCATTTAACGTAAAATATTTATTTATTTGCGTAGCAAACAAAACGCGCGCCAGGGGCATCATTTGCATTCAAACACTTTCATTGTTGTTAATCTTTGCCTCGCATAGAGAATTTAATTAAGGCGATGGCCTGCCATAATTCAATTCCTGACGGCATGCCCCACTTCGCCCTGCATCAGTCAAGCCTAAAAGTGCACAAAGTGTGACCAAATCTTACGAGAGCCACGCCTCGTTGAACAACTGAGCCAAAACAAAAGGATGCCAAGTGCAAATTAATGCGTAGCGTTTTTATTTTTTCGTTCCTCGTTTTTCGTTTTTCATTTTTGAAGCGCCTCAATTTAAATAAGTACTTGATTACTTTTCGGCCCAGAAATTGTTTGCGAAATGGCAACGAGAGTGACTTGGGCAAATCACATCACAATCAGAATAAAACCCAACGGCGACGTCCGTGCCAAGAATAGCCTTTGTTACATCAAATTCGCCAACAGCAGCAACAACCTCCCAAACGGATTTCATTTCATTCTGTACTTTTTATTTTTAGCATTAAATACCAAAAGACCTTATGGCCAGCAGCCCAGCTTTAAGCGAAATATTAAGTGAATAAAAATATTACAAAATTGCAGAGGGCTGATGCCAAAAGCGTGTTAATTAAATGAAACTGGGCAATAAAAGCCAAAGTCACAGACTACACACAATCTGCCATCTTTAGCCAGCTAGCTAAAAACTTTTCCATTATGTCTTTAAAATTCTGCTTCTGCCCGAAATGTAGATGTCTTTAATTAATTCACGTCACCACTTTAATACATACACATCTCAGATTGTTGTGTATGGAAAAGTGGAAACAAAAAATTCAACATTTTTAATTAATCACGAACCAAAAAAAATGTAGTGAAATTAATGGTGCTTGAAATCACAGAAATGATAAGAAGTGTCGTCATCATGTTGTTTTTGCATCGTATCTTTAATGCCATGGCAACTTTTTCTGCATCAAATAGTTTACAGCTTAAAAATGTGAGCTTTTTCAAAACCTGTTTGCTTTCACTTCCATTTTTAATGCCCTAAAAGCTCCTAAGAGCATGCAATGAATGCCATTCAAAAAACTTCTTGTCGACCCAAATATGGCCGCACTTTAAACTCATTTTCACAGCAATTTACACCTACATTAGTCGGTGGTCATGCTCCAAACTTGGCCCAAACAACCCATACACACACAAACTCTCTTGTGCACTGGCACTGAATTGATGCTCACTTAGAGTCTACAGCTAAAGCAGAGCCTTGAACTGAAAGAGCCGCAACGAGTAGAAATTTATTAACAAGAACTTTACCTTTTCACTTTAATTACGCATAGTTGGAGCACCATTTAAGCCAAGATATTATCGCGAAAATGCGCCCGAGTGGGTGTATGGATGTGTGTGTGTGTGTGCGTGCGAAAAAGGTCAAAAGAGTAAGAGTATATTTTGAAGGGACATTTTGGCCACCTTTTTGGGATATTACTTTTAGTGTCCATTGATGTCTTTGACTGAACGAATGTGAACTGCCCAATGGCCCAAAACTAATGGGCTGTCAATTCGCTGGCTGACTGACGTAGCCTACTACATGCTGATAACTAAAAAAAAAAAAAAAAAACAAAACCAAAAAAGAAAATGCTGAACCCTATGAAAAATGGCAAAGTGCAGTGGGACATTCAGTGATGTGGAAATTTGCTGGGCCCACAACAGTATGGCGAAAATGGCTGGTAATAAATTTTAGTGACTTGCTCGTGACAACTCATTAGAACTGACAATGTGGCCGAAGGCGGCCTGAGTATGAGTGGCAAGATGCCTGGCTAAACGGAGGCTCGTTAACCCAAAAAAGCGCTCTAGACAAAATCAGCATATTACTCGTTTTCTATTGACAAAGACACTCTTAATGAGGCGGCCCCAAAAAACAGAGAGTACGCTTCATAATTTGACGAGGGTTGCACAAAAGTTCGCCAGCATTCAAGCGACTTTAACATTTATCTTTTCATTCCTTACAAACAGATTAGACATTACACAAAGCAAATTGCTGTAGAATAATTGCTAATAAATTGCTTATTTTGTTTTTGACACTCCCCGACAATAGAATGAATTCGTCGAGAAATTTATTGTCTGTTTTCCTTCTGATTTCACAATTGTGCAAATAACACTGTGCACAAGTCGCAATATATTAGTTTTGTTGCAATTTCCTTGGCCTTCCAGAGGCAAATTGATTGCAACGCCAACGCCATCACCTAAGTTGTAAGTTGAAATAAATAGATTTGAATTTGTTTTGCCAGCCTTTTGGGCGTAAAAGGCAACTGTTTGCGAAAATTGTTGGCTCGTCGATTCGTATCTTTTGTTCGGCACCAAGAGTCCTAAGATAAATGTCCATGTACATATATTTCGTTTGATTTATTTGTGCTCATTATGATAATTTGATTAAATTGAATTTGATGCAAATGTTAAGCCTTCTCAGCAAAATTCGAATTTTGTAGACAACACAAAAAAAATATCCTTTGTACTTACACCATTCAAATTAAATTTAAAAGTTCTTTTGTTCTTTTCACGCTGTTGTATGTTGGGAATTCACTCTTTTTTATTTTGGCTTCACAAGATTAATTGCAATTTATGAGACGCATTTATTTCACTTATAGCCTATTTGTGCATTCTTTTGCGGTCATATAATATAATTTTGTATTAAAATTATCACTGATATTATTATGACGGAAAAGTAATAAACTCTGGTTATGGTGTAATTTATGTTCACATATGTCGCTATCATGCAATTGTTCAACCTTCCGATGTCTCGCAATTATTTATTTTCATTTTTTTGCTTCACAAAATGAGATTAAATTAACATTTATTTTCACTTTATTTGATGCATTTTTGATTATTTTAAAACATTCACATGTTCGTTCAAATCTTTCGTATTCGCAGCTTGATTTTTCCACTAAAGATGTACATTCGAATTTATCCGCTATGCGCCAAGCATCCGCAACACCTTCCACATTCGAATCACGAGTCAAACTGTCGGCATTCCGTCAGAGGAAACGAGCACAAGGCTCAGTCATCGTGCATCGTGCTGTTAACCTTTGTTTTGGGATATTTTAACAGCGCTCCCTTAACAGTGAGGAATGCCAGGCTGCTGTTAAGGAACATCAAGCAAAGTAAACAACGGCGTTTTTAAGTCGAAATTGAATGAAAATAGACTGAACAGTTTTGGGCTTTAGGCTGGAATACGCTTAGGTGAATACTATGGAGTGTATTAGGTGATTCATGTGGCCAGCAAATGCATTAAATTTAATAATACTCTGAGAATTGGCGCAGTGCGTATGCGCAGCATGTTGTTGTTTGTGCTTTGTGCGTGGTCACCCCGAAATTGTTTAATGTGTTAGAATGAACGCTTAAATGCCAGATATTAAACTTGAAGGCAGTTAACTTCAACAGTCCAGCTGTAGATAAGCATAAACATAATTGATGAGATCGGAATAAGCGTTGAGTGCGTGCGACCCATTCATCATTCTGAACCGGAAACTTTATGCCATGCTTAAGGCATGCTGTAAGGCACAAAATTATATGTAATTTTGTCACCCGATTGTTGCCGAAGGACACTTTCATAGTTTGCGCTCATATAAATCAAATGTGCATGTTTTTGCTGAGCGTTACTTTAAATTGACTGTGACCAAGTTCTCGATAAATTCTCATTCGAGGCAATTTATGGCTGCATAAACTGCTGTTTTTGTTTTATTCCAAAAATTGCAGTTGCATTAAACAGCATAATGGCCAGAAAAACAATTTCTCCACTCAATTGTAAATTGAAAACAACTTGTTTTCTTTTGTGTGCAATTGAAAGCATCAGGTACACGCCTCCATAATTCTTTCTCTCTTTTTTACACAAGAGTCATCTGAAATCCATTTCTTAGCTCTTATTGTTCGTTAGCTTGTCTGACCTTATGTGGAAAAAAGCAGAATTGCAATAACTTTTTGGAAAGTGACCTCAATCAATCAAGTTTTCTTAATGCATGTGAGTTCAAATATTCTTCTAGCGGAATAATTGTGGCATAGAAAAGAAAATTAGTTTCCTCTAGCATAAATAACGAGTTCTATAACTTGAAACTTTTAGAATATTTATATATAGAAATATTCTGGTCGGTTGAGCAATCAATATTATATAAATATTTTTTTTAATTCAACTTTCAACTGCCCGGGTAGCTCAGTCGGTAGAGCATTGGACTTTTAATCCAAGGGTCCAGGGTTCAAGTCCCTGCTCGGGCGTTCACCACTTTATTTTTAATTTGCAAATATATATATATATATATATATATAACGTAAATTTTTTTCCAGGCATTACCATTGAATTCATTAATCCCGAATGAATTATTAAGATATCCTGACTTTTAAAATGAGCAATTTGTCCATAACGTGTCTGAATAATATGTGCAATTTGCAAGTCTCACACAGTTGTGAAACGCTGATTTACCTGGATAATTATTTCACCATTACACATTTTCACTTTGCACTTGTCAACTGCAAATTGAATAAAAAAAAAAGAAAGTTAAATGCTTAACGCACAATTAAGCAGACTGCCTGGGTAAAGTGCGTGCCAATAAACATTAAATAAATATTTATCCAAGGCGTGCCAGGGAGACAGTCTCTGGAAGTGATAGACAAGCGAGCGAACCGATGAAGAGACAGTCAAGCAGATAGACAGACAGACAGACAGACAGACAGATAGACAGACAGCCAGTCAACAACAAGGACGTGCATGGCGTTAAATACTTTTGCACGTCGATGCCAAGTACAAGAACTCTAGAGAAGGACAAGCAGCTGATGATAACTTGAGACGGAGCTGCCTTAAAGGCAACTTGACTGTCGACTACGGACTACGGACAGTGCACTGAGTGGACCAACCATCGACTGTCGGTTGTCCAACCGTGATGTGCTTTTTGTTGACAGCATAATTACGCTGATGGCAGAGCAAGAACAGCAGCAGGCAGCCATGGAATGAGATTCACAGACAAGCAAACACAGACGTGGACATCAACCTGAGCTCGGGACATTGACAGTCGATGCCTCCAACTGACCCCAGAGCTTTTCAGTAATTTGTGTGTGAGCATTTCTAGCTGCACGCAGGTGCTTTGTGGTCCGCTCCGCACAGCAATATGCTATAAATAACTTCACGACTCAACTGCCTAGCTCTATGTGTCCCATGTTGCTGTGCGCTGCGACAAACAGCACTGAATTACGCTATGATTTGTCATTGAAGATTCCACTTCTAACAAGCCGATTGCTCAGCTAAGCGAACACACACAATGTTGCTGTTGGCAACGACTGACTCAAGTCGTGGTATATAATTAATTTCTGTGAATTTAAGAGAACAAAACATTTGCGTGAGCGTGTCTTTAAACTGATGAAAAAACAAGCAATTTACAAACATTTTATCACCTACCAAATAGAACATATTTTGTTATATTAAAAGTTGCAAAATACAATATTTGTTTTATATAACAAGTTCTAACTTTGCTTGAATTGAATAAAAAGTATATTTAATGCATGTTGTATTCATAATCAATATAAAATAATTAGCTTAATAGTAAACAACTATATACTGTTTACTGTTCAGATTTAATGTAAAATGAATGTGAACATTTTAGCAGAACTGTAATCTAAATATCATACAAATACTATATGTACTTTGGGATACTGATACTGTTTAATTTATATTAATCTGGTTAGAATTGCATTTACATTTGTAAATATTTTATTTCAATTTGCGCGACAACGAAGAGCAAATTGTATTACTCTTCTGCGCCAATTTCTATGTATATTTAAAGAGCTACCTACGGGAACATGCCAGCATTTGTCTTTCCCAGTCCCTGTCCCTGTCCCATCGCAATCTCAGTGAAATGCGAAATGTGCCCAGTGCGCAATCCACAGACAAGAATAACAGGGACAATCCAAACATAAAATTTGTACTCGGTGGTCAGTGATCAAATAACAAAACAAACTAAAAATGTGCCAGACAAACTATTTGAGCAGCGACTACCACGCATGCGGTGGATATGTAAAACCAAATACCAACGTCACCCAAACATGTAGTATTTGAGAATGAACTCCTGGCACAAACACAGAGACACAATGTACAAGTGGAGACTGGTGCGAGTTGCACGACAAAGTTTATTGGCCAACGTGGAGAAAGTTTTCGGCCGGGTCGCCTGGCAATAATCATAATAGCAGACTCATGAAGCTAATAACGCCCTTGGGAGCGTGAATCCATAGGACAGTGTGTGTCGGTGACATGCCCCCGAAATTATATCTGCAGTCAGCATGTGTGGCAAGGACAAAGGCAAAATAATTGCAAATTACCAAAAATAATTAATTATCTTCAGCGTATAGAGCAAAGCCATGGTATAATGCCAAAGCTACAAAATTAAACTGCATCGTTTCTCCAACTTTTGCACTTCTGAAAGTCATATGCAATTAGTGACTAGAAAGTCGTCGCAATTTGCAACTAACAGGAAATTCGAGTAGGTGATTCTTGCCAACACCTAAGTCAATAATTCATGTAACTTGTGCACAAACGCTAATGAAGATGCTAATTGCTGCCTAAAGGTTGTACAACAACATTGCTATCACTTTTTCATTTCGAGCTCTTTCCTATTAAATTTGTTGAAATCAGTTTGGACTCAACTGGCGTGTAAAGGGTAAGCTTTAAGCTGAATGCAGTTCTCGGAAAGAGTTTCAATTTACAAACCGACTCAAAGCTCCGTCGAACTCTGTGAAAGAGACTGTTATATGTGAATAGAAAATTAAAATTTAAATTTCTTTGCAAGATTCGCTCTCTGTTCTTGTTTCGGGAATTTTACACGAGAAACCCTCACATTTGGATGTTGCTATGTGTACAAAATTTCCATATGCAAATACTCGAAATACTGTTGTGCATATACAAAAAAAAAACCTGCATATCACGTTTTACAAATTAAATGAAACTGTTTGCCATGGCTGGTATTTAGTTGCACAGCTCGACAGCGAGTTAGTTAGTTCAGATCTCTATTTGAGTATGTCCAGAACGTTTATGGAATATTTTTTATTTCTGCACCATTTTATGTCGATGGTGGAAATGGTAATAAATACTCAGAATTCTTTTCCGTTTAATCAGAATTCCAATTTAAATGGAAAGTGCAGCGATTTTGTTTAAAGCTAAAGCCTAATCCGCGCCATGCTCACCTCTGATCCAACTCTGGATGCGTGTGTCCTGCTTCATATGCTCTGTTGTCATTTGCATAAATAGCTGCCAGTCTGCTTCAGCAGTGGAGAAGGATAAACCAGACCCTAAAACAGGTCAGCGTACTGACCACTGCCCCTAGGCCGAGGTCAGCTCTTGGTCTTGTTAGCTACCCAAATCACAAAACATAAACACATGGCGCCGTCGGCTTTAAGTTTCCATTTGTTTCGTTCGCATAGCGCACATAGTTGCCTGTCTCTCTCTCTCTCTCTCTCTCAGTGGAAGTGCCAAAGGGCAGGATGAGTCCTAGCAGAGACTAAGGGCAATTTCTCTCAGTTTCTTGAACCGGCAAACAGCAGTAAGTTGTCATAAAACTGTCAGCTCGTGGCAGACACAAAAAGGCAAAATCTGCGATAGGTTCAAAGATTTGCTTAGTCCAACTATGCGAAACATAACAAACATTTGCATATTTTAAAAATTGAAATGTGTCCTTAATTGTGAGCATAACTAATATGAAAGCTATGCATTTTTTTCATGTGGCCAAATCTCCCAAAAAAACTATTTTTATTTTTACCACAGCGTCGTTTTTAGTCAGCTTTAAATTCAATTTAATTTAATTTGCGTGTGAAGTAAAATGTTTACGTAAAAAAAAAACTTGAAACATTTAAAAATCTGTAAAGTTAAGTCAAATTATTTGAAAATTTAAATTTTGTAAAAGAACAAATTAAAATAATTTCTTAAAATGATTATTAGATAAGGCATTGTTATCTTATTTTTATGTGCCCGGGTAGCTCAGTCGGTAGAGCATTGGACTTTTAATCCAAGGGTCCAGGGTTCAAGTCCCTGCTCGGGCGAACGTATTTTTTTTATAAAATTTGGAACAATATTTACAAACCAGCTGAACTTTTCATCATTTTATAAATGCATGAAACATTTTATGGCCGTCTTGCAGCAATATTGAATCTGTGTTGTTTATTCAATGCACTTACTTAACCAAAACACTTTTTCCAAGACACTCAGACTCAGACAAAGTTTGATGCAAATTAATTTGAATTAATTGTTTCTACGTTTGCCGTGCAAAACTTTTCGGTTTACATTTCGCTTTACGATCCAACACTTTGGCGAACAAAACTAAAACAGCCGCCCTCCCTAACAGTGGCAATACGAAAACAGAACTTTTATCGGCCCAGAGTGGTGGGCATTGGGATCGGCATCAGAACCGAGTTGTGGTAATGGTGTTGGTTGGGATTGGATCTGGGGAGCTCAGTGTGGTTTAGTGTGGCAGCTCCTAATGAAATTCACTTGAGTTGTTTCCTGTTTATGGCACACTGGTCCACAAACTTTAGACATTATGCAGTCTTTGTTGTTGTTGCTATTGTTTTTGTCGTTCTACCGAGAAACTGAGAAACGGAAACTTGAAAATGGCGGTGAATATTTTGAACCCGGCTTGGTCCAGTCAAAGCTTGTCTATGTCACTCAAATGATTAAAGATTTCATTTTATGGCTGCTGCTTGGCTGCGTTTCTGCTGCCTGCTGGTTATTGGCGCTTCTCAGTTGTCTGGTTAGTCGTTGTTGTTGCTGTTGCTGTTGTCGTGGCTGTCTGCTACTTTCTGCTACAATTTATCAACTTTCAAGGTTGTCCGAACCAGTTGTAAAAACTTTGCCATTTTGTTTTGTCCCACTCTCATTAAATTTCTAATTTAATCAACTCGCAGTTCGGCTTGAGAAACACACGCACACTCACACGCACACACACACGCTTTACGAGCACGACTTCGTGCTCGTGTGTAGGCAAATTTTGTAGTCATATTTCATGGTCACCATAAAACCCCCAACACACAGATCACTTTCCCTCATTCGTGACCTTTAAATATTCAATTGCCTGGACCTGGATGTTGTCCAGCTGCCAGCTGTCTGTCGGTCTGTCGGTCAGGCCGCAGAGTATGATGGTTTTTAGTGCTCTAATCGAAGGTCATGAAAAAGACCATCAAAAATGATTGATGAACGCCATTCTGTCACAATATTAAGAGGGTTGTCTAGGGCGTAGTTACTTCAAAGCAATATATGCGAATTTCCGAAACTTGCGAGACTCGCGGAAGAACTTGAATGACTTGTGGTACTAATCAGATTTTGTAATTTCCCTAATGTCATTTGCCAGGACAAAGAACCAAAGCAACATTACAATGAAAACTGTTTGCCACTCGTCTAATTAGAATGAGAATTTCAGAAACTCGAAGCAACGCATGATTATTTCGTTGAGCCATTTTATATCAATGCAAGCATCTTAATTATTCATGTGCGAGCTGACTGACTAAAATTAGAAATTAATTGCCAAAAGTGGATCTGTGTATTAAGTGTAATAAGTACATGGAGCTTAAAGTAATAGGATTTTATTTAATACAGTGACATTTACATCTTCTTAAATCACTGGTATTAATGCAGTTCACAAAACAACATTAACATGGCCTTAATAAATTCAGCATGAGTTTGACAATAATAAAATTTATAAAGCATAATAAATTACAAAATTTGTTAAGTTGCAACTTCATTACAAGGTAATGTGTCTACTCAAAACATTCTCTGAAAATTTACACATCCGCTGAGTTGAGTTATGTCAATTGCACGAACTACACAAACAGTTAATCAACCCCATCCATCCATCCATCATCCAACCGTGGTTGTCAACATTTTGTTGCTTTCCAAGAGTTATGCAGCAGCTCATTTGCAGTTTCACGGACCGTGAGATGAGTTCAGAAAGTTGAGTTATTGTCTTGACAACACGTTGCTAGCTGATTCTCAAAGTGAATTACTATGAAACGCCCAATATTGCAGCTGCTTAGAGCCAACTTTTACAGGCTTTAAGCGACACTTTCTTAAGCCATTCGCGCTGCTGTAATTTCCGCCATAAGATGAAAATGCAGCAAGCCGTAAAAAACTTTCCCCCAAAGTCGACAGTCACGTTTTATATACTCCATGATACTGTCGATTTTGTCGCTGCCACTGAAATTGAATACGAATATGGATTTGCATTGCGATTAAAATAAACCGTTGCTTAAGCTGAACCAATATACTTACAATATTTGCTTTACTGCACTCATATTTCAACAGAATACCATTCTAATGAGCAGTTGAAGTGCGCTGAGTGTTGCTACGTGTCAGACAAGTTGTTGTCGTCGGCTAACCCCCATGTCTGGGATCTGTGTACGAGAATGTCGACTTCCCACAGTGCATGCCAGTTGCACTCGTCGTGCATTTATCTTCTGGCAACTCATTTGACATGGAACGCTGTTTGTTTGCATAAATTTTCCATGTCCGCACTGTTGGCTGCGGCGATTGCACTAAATAAAGACAAATTCAACAAGCCAAACAAGTGTGTGCGTGTCGGGTGCACACTCTTTTGATACCCTACGTCCAATTGAAACGAGACCAGAAAATCTAAACTGATTGCATTCTGATATGTGAAAAAGCAGAGCCTCTTCACAGTGCAGGGTATTTGTGGCTGCAGTGCACTGCTGGTTGTTGTATTGAATATGCATCCCCGTGGTGGCTACTTAATATGCGAAATCTGCACGGACATGAGGTTCGGACATCCTGAAAAACCGCAGGACACGAACATTATCTGGCTGTTGTGCATTCCCCAATGCCAAAGTTTAGCTGCAATGGGTGAAATGCATGAGGCACTCAGCAAGCCGTTTAATCAAAGTTATTGCAATCTCAATCGACTCGCCCGCATTTAATTTGCCGACCAGATTTACCTGCTGCTTATTCCCCACACAGCTTGTGGCTGCCAGGCAAACTAAAGTGCATAAATATGGATGTTTGCCGCAGCCAGGCAGCAAGCCAGATGACCCAATTCAAGCCGCAAGACATTCGCCCACATGCGAACTTTGCCACTGCGCCATATGTACAATGCGGCGTATACGTAATGGCTTTAGTTTATCATTTCCACAATGTGCAATACGCATATGACACTTAAGATGCACGGCCCCACGCGAAACGATTTATTTTCTATGCGCTAGAAAATTACATTTTCCATTCGATTGCTCTTCGCAAACACATCGAACACACAAAAACTTTCGACTGGGTCAAAATCTGGTCAATAGGATAGCTAAACATGCGGACATGTGGACGGATGTGCACCCAATATTAGGATGGCAAGTCGCCCGTTTAGTTTCAAGTGACTTCCCACTTAGCAGGGCCACTCGATGTGGTCGCTTTACAGCATCCCAGTCCGAAGAGTGGGAGTGCAGGCTGCCGCCTGTGCACTCGACCGTGACACAATTGCACATCGTTGTAATATTTCACGTACTCGACGTGTTCGCAGTGGGAGCGAACATGTGTTGGCAGCACGAGTCTCGTCTCGTGTCTGTTGCATTATGTCACGCGCCACGACTGCGATTGCGGCACTCGCACTCGCACTTGCCTCCCACTATGCTTAACTTTTGACCTTTGGCACTTTGTCAGAGCTGGGATAGTTTAGCCAAAGAATGCGCATGTTGTTGGGTTCAAAGTCAATGCCAACTTTAATTGGTAGAAGCAACAAAATTACACAATTTAAATATTATTTTTGCAGAATGTCAAAACTGACATAGCTTCGCTCCTTGGAGCTGTGTGAAAAATTGAGCATTCGAGTTACAAATCGAAGGACATCAAAGCAAAACTGATTGATTAACTCGCTTATACACAAATCGTCCGACCAAAGGCCAATTTGTTTTTGTGTGCCACTGACAAACCACAGATCGACAGGCGAAAGATACTAAGTCGATGTTAAAGGGAATTGATGACTGAGATACGACAGACAGGCAGACAGACAGATGCGCAGTGCACATGGAGATTAAGCCACATGTAAAACGTGACGTTCAATAGAAATGAAATCGAAAAATAAGCCTGAAGTTATCTTACAACCTTTTTTTTTTTTGTTGGCTGCCATTTATACGTAGACAAATTGTTTACATATCAATCGTTGTTTATTTTGAGCAGTTGTTGATTTTACTAAGGAGGGCAAAAACAAATCATTTATAATTTATATGCTGTCAGTCAGCTCAATATTCTATGTTGTATCCATTATTCATTAGTTTTAAATATTTAATGACTCCTCCTCCCACTTGTTCCGATATCAATTTAATCGACAGACTTTTTTGCCTTCCAACATGATGTCATTAAATGAATACATTGTTTTTTTGAAATGACAGAAATTATGGCAGCTGATAATAACAGATTCATTGCATTTAATTTTGAAATATGAAATCTGGTCAATTTTAATTATTTATTCAACTATAATTTGAGATAATCATGGATTTAAAAAAAAAATTCCCTATTGTAATTGGATATTAAACTTAAACATATAGTTTACCGCATTAATATTTTGTAGACACGTAGGTGATGAAATTTAACAAAACTAATTAAAGATTTAATATTGTAGATTAAAGTATTAAAGTAAAGATTAAAGTATCTTTGGTTTAACTTCGTGATTGCTCAGACAAAATATAATACTTTCTCAATAAATTAACAAACATTTTACGTAATGGAATTCAAGTATGATTGTGATTTTAATTGCATTGTATACTTCCTCAATTTGCACAAGGATATTTGGAAACAAAGCAATTGTGAAAAAATTAAATTGAGTCCAAATAAACATTTTGACTTTAATTAGTTTTGGGATTGCTTTGCGGCTGCCCAGGCCTAATTAACTTTTACAGCATCTTTGTTTGAAGTGTCCAATGGGCCATACCACAAAGACAATAAAAACAATGAAAACCTGATCAAATCAAATCTAATTTCAGATTTGTCTATGCATCTCTGGGTAAAATGATGTAATTTCATAAAACTTTGCTACTGTCTCTCTGCAATATTGAAGTCAAATGCATTTTAAGAGGCTTACGATGAGCACAGCTGGTTCAGAAAATACATTGAACAAATTAAACAAATTTAAAATGCATGTACATAGATTAGATTCATCGATGGCAAAAAGTTGTTTAAATGTAAGCAATTAAGCTCACATTTTTATGTGCCATTAAGGCTGCCTAATGTATCATGAATATTTCAACAGTTAAAAGGCAAATTATCATAAAAAGCTTGATGCTGCCAGATGTGCCTTTGTATTAAATTGAATAAAACCATTGACAACCTATGCATGACGAATATGAACTCAGCACTCCGTTCAAATGGGATGAGGATGAGCCCTACCACATATTTATATAATCATAACGCACAGCCAGCCTTTATTTATAATTTATAGGCAGTAAAAGCACATGAAAAATATATTTGGCAATTTGTATTAGCATTCGCTTCCGAATTTTATTATGTTTGCAGCTTATCGTTGCATAAACAAATGAGTTTTATAGTAATGCCTACTGTGTCTATATCCTCAAACACATATGCGAAAATAATTGGTTGAATAATTGCAAAAATTCAACTAAACACAAATTACCAAGCCACAGTTGAGTATTCTCAACTGTGAGATACTCGGTAACCATTTCCACAAAGTTGAAGCAACTTGATCGTAAAGATAAAATAAATATACCTAAAATTCATTTGTGATACGTAATATTACAAACAACTGAAATGTTTAACAAATCATAAATTTTGATTGCAGCTTCGGCCACATTAATTAGCAGTTGTTGATGTTATTGCTAAAATCAATACAATTCCGCGTATTTGCTCGAATGAAATCTATTTGTTTTTGCTTTCAGGCTTAACATTTTCCTAACAATTTGAATTGATTGATGATTGCTCATTTAATACGTTATCTATGTGGATATGAAATAAGAGTGCTATATGCAGGATTAAAATGCAATTTAAATCTACTTTAACTGATTTTTCGGCGTGCACAAAATTATACCGCACTTTTGTGGTGATCCATCGCGTTGTCTGTCAACTAAACAAGGCTTGGCTATTGAAAATGCAAACAGAGTTTAAATGTCGACTGCAGACATGAAAAAACACACATACACACACACAGTCACAGTCACACACAAACCTTTTTGCACACATACACAGACATAGATGCAGGCGTTCATGTGTAAGACTTTTGTATGCAGGATTTCCTTCTTTTGTGAGCAAGAGTGTTATAACGAGGTCCCCCATTTCTATGTATCGGTGACGTGTTTGACTTTTATGAGCCCATATTGATATGATGTAGAAATTATTTTCATGGTCGCCTGACTTTCTATAAAGTGTTCGTCCTGGATTCAAACATGTAAATGCAAAATGGTCGAGGGAGTGTGAAGTTGCCGCATTCACATCGAATTTAAGTACAACAATGTTCGCTGGTAGATAAGCTTCCGTTTTGTTATGCCCGGCCATTGCCTGCCTGCTTATTTTTGATTGACTGCGCTTCGAGTTGCCACGACAGCCATGCAGAACCGCCAATTACTATGATAATGTAAACACATTCATTTAAACATCCAGACAACACTTCGAAGTCGGCAAGTTACCATTGTCGGATTTGACACTCTTCGGCAACATGAAATGTCCAACAGCTCAAGCTGCAAACGAAAAGAATTGGCATCAATTGACGACACGTTACAGTGACAAATTGCTGAGTGGCTTCAAGATGTGGCTGTAAAAAGACTCCCATGTTTATTGCGCTGTCAGACAATATGGCTGTCATTCAGCACACTGGCAACACTTCAAGGGTGCTTGAATAATTTATCAAAAATATACGTATATGTCGCATTTGTATCGAGACAAATTGTGAAAATTTCATCTGTCCGATTACATCATCAAAATCTTCTTTGAGGTTACGCTCTTCTACAGCAAAATCTCCACTCACGACCCTGTCGAAATGTCAAAGTAATGTCCTGCAAAGCGGTTAAATTGCTGCCAAATGTACTTCAAGGAATTTTCCGGGCACACTTCAATAATGTCGTGTGACTCTTGGCCTGTGCACAAGAAGTTTATGGGGGCTATGTGCAGTGAGCTTTTTTTTAACGACTACCCAGGAAGCGGCAGGGTATATGCAACTTATTTGCAATTATAACCGACAAAAATAAATTTTGCGACCAGATAACGTACTATACAACTATTGTAAAAGAAGCATTCTTAAGGGTTGCTGACAATTTTATCAAATCAATTGTTATTGTTATAGTCGGACAAACTCGATTGCAGCTTTCTGGCTTGTTATTGGTTTGTGCTGCATGAATGAAAGCAAAGTTGCAAGTTGCTTGGGCATCTCCATCCTCAGGGCTTTTGGGGTTTTAGGGAAGTTAAAACATGCACAGTTTTGCATCGATCTTGGCTGGCAATGAAAATGTAACTTTAAGCAAGTGTTTAACTCAATAAATATTGATTTATAATTGCTATAGTAAATTGGTCAAGGGAAAGAATTTGAAAACAATTTTCTTAAAATTGACTGTCAGAACTTTAAGCAAATGTTTCTCGGGTAAGTGTATGAATTAAAATCAATAAGTTACGGAATTTAACTGAGTGCGACTGAGCCATAGTAGTAACATAAAGTGCTACACATAAAACAAGATGCATCCGAAGTGCTCCTCTTATTTATAACAATCTGCAGACACAACTTATGAACAAACTTTTGCAGAAACTTTGCCATAAACTACGCTGCGTTGCTTTCGTTTGACTGCAGGATGTTGTTTCCGGAAATCCATCGATTTTTATTGCACCAATTTCCAATATGTATTCGAAAATTGTATACATTTTTAGACAACATGTTTTGTGGGTGTTAATATATATGGAATCGCAGCCACCCTTCACAATAGATTAACCCACAAAAGTCTTTTGAGCTGGCGATGAATTGGGCAATGGTTAAATTAAGTATGGGATTTATTTTTGGAGGGGCTAGTTCAAACACATTTATCATGATTTATTTTAAAGTGCTTTCGAATCAAAGCCGCCGATAGATTTATCTTAGCAACCAACAAAACCTAATTCAATTTGAAACTTATCACATTCATTTCATTGAATTCCATTTTCCGTCGACCCTTGATTGATTTGCATTGCTGACATTGACCACTGCGAAAACTTTTGCATTCATTGCTGAAGTTGATTAACGAGGAAAGCTGGAAAAGTTTTCAAATAATATTTACCAACAACATGCGGAAATGTAAATATTAATATGTTGACAAGCAAAAAAAGCATCTCAATTTTATTTTTAAATATTATTAAATTGCTGTGAAACTTTGCTTCAATAATATCAAAATACTCATTATTTTAATTGATAATGTTAAACATTTTGAGTGACCATGTAACCCAAACAAAGTGCCACCTTTTTATGTGTTTCCCTAGAAACTTTTGTAAAGAAAACGCAAGAAAATTGGCAATTTGCCATAAAATAGATATTTCGATGACAACTGTGTTGCAATAAATTCATGTCCTTGTTGTGGAACAATGCAATGAGCGCTGATTTATGGCACACCCTTCAATAATGTCGTACGAAATTATCGCGAGTTTTTTCGGCAGACAATGGACAACTGGAAACATGTACCATATATATTCGATACATCGAGGTCGATTCAAGAATGGTTGGGCAACAAAGAAAGTGAATCAAACGATGATTAAGAAAACGTCACAAATAGGGAGGTATTGATGAAATGGCAAAGAGAAATATTTACGTATGTCAAAGAGCACAGCAAATATTTTGTGTGATTTCGAAGGGAGGCAAATAAACTGCATCAGCTTTATGTGCACACAGCAACACACACAAACAGACGAACAAGCATCCACAGAGGCACAACAATAACAGCATTCTGAAGCCTTGCAACAGTTTGCTTTATAACCCTTAGTACACTGGCAGCAACAACAAAGCAAACCACGAAAAGAAAATCTTTAAATGCTTTCCACTAGTAAATATGTCAGCATGCTGCTGGAAGGAAATACTGGAAAAAACGTTGAATAACACAAGTGCAGATTTAAAGCTAAAGAGGCATCTTAAGGCCTTATACAATTCATTTGTGATATATAAATTACTTGACAAATTGGTGTTGCAACGCAGCAGCGTAAAATGTTGAATTAATCAGACCCAGACAATATAATTGTGTTGTCCAAGGCTGGCTTTTAACGCGACGACAGATACAGATGAAGTAACAGACTCATATAACGCATACGCAGCGTGTGCGCTTAAATATTTATAAATGCATTTGGGCGACAAGCAACGACAAACAGCAGTCGGCCATCCAGTTGGTATGCTCGTAACGACCGCGCATTTTATGGCTGTTTAACAACGACCTGGCAACGCCGCGAAACTAATTAAAGTCTGCTTAAAATAAATTTATGATGCTCGCTTCTTCATTGTTGTGCCACCAAGAAAAAACAGTCCGCTCGAGACAATATAGTCGGGTCTATTAAAAAGTCATTGCTGTTAGCCCGGTAGCCCGAAAGATGATAGAAAGCAGAAGGCGAAAAAAAAGCCTCGATTCTCCTTCGCAAATTAATTGTGTTTTAATTGTACGGCATAAAATGACAAAAGCTAGAAAAAAAAGACAATTAAACAATCACAAGGATTAGGTGGCAATGGCAGGTACATTAAACGAAAATAAAGCAAATGAGGAAAACGAAACGAAAAAATAAAACACAATCATTATCAAAGCATGTCGAGTAGAAATTAACTTTTAAAGCATTTTTTTTTTGGGCTACGAAATAATATAAGGAGCTAGTACACATCATTTTGGAAAATGTTAAACAGAAACTATAACTATATGCGGTTTTAGCTTTATTAAAACTTGCAGTGCATATTAAAGGGACTCTGCAGCTAGAAACGAAATTTTATGAATATTTTACAGCATTCTAAAATTGTGTGATGCTTCAAAATGTGTTGAATGCTGTCAGTTAAAAAGCATCTCTGCTTTATATGCAGATATTTATGTGTGCATTTCGTTTTTGTGACCCAGTCTTTGAGGGGTCTCTGAGTTTGCCTTTTGTCTTGCGAACGGCATTGCATTTTGCATAATGTGCTGCTTGCAAATCCGCTTAAAGTGCAGACAATTGACAATTGTGGAGCTAACAATGAAAAATCATTGCCTTTATGGGGTGGAATAAGTCAGAGAGACAATCCTCTGATGTTTTGCTCAAGCACCAATTACATTCGACATGGAGTGTGATGAGATTACTTAAATCACATTATTACATTCGGTTACTAATTCCCATTTTAATTGATGTTATTTCGTTGTGTGCAAGCACAACAAATGATGTTGTTTATCCCAAGGTAAACTAAATTCCAGTTACAAATTAACTACTCACATGACAAATTCCAAATTCAGTCTTCTAAATTAGACAAAGTGCAAATCTGTTTACGTATCTTGTCTTTTGTTGACCCTTTATAGGTTGCGGCTGGTGTGGCGTATACGTTATATGAACAGCTATTAATCTAATTAGTAATATATGAATTTTGAATTTGTGGCTAACTCAGATTAAGGTATTAAATCACATCTGCGTCGAGTTCATTTGTATGCAAAGTGCGCCAACGTTAGTTTATGCAACTAAAACAATGCAAATCAGCTTCATTTATGTGTGAATAATTTACTAAGGTTAAGTGCTCATTTTACTCCAAACATGCTAAATGATTATCTCACGCAACACAGATGTGGTTTGATCATTATGTCAAGGATATTCTCACATTTAATCAAAATTAACAGAAGGCGTATGTTATTCCACATCCCATAGTCGCATTTATATTTAAATACATTTGTTTTAAAGCCAAATCCTAGCAAATCTCTTAGTCACAAATTAGATTTTACCGTAGCTTGTCTTAATTTTCTATGCCAAAATTAGGATCCCAGTCAGTTGCGTAATGCTGTCCTTCGGCTTAATATGTCAGCATTGGCAAATTTATGCACCTGAAATGCAGGTTCATAAGGTTAAGTAACCGAGAGCGTGGCACAGATGCTGAGTTGCCAAATCTGTCCGCCCGTAGCTTGAATGTGTAATTTGGGCCCCTAGTCAGTTTTTCGGCTGCCGGGACATCAACATCTGTGTGATTTACGCACGCACTTTGTGCCCTACATGTGGGCTATGTCTGCCTTAATTGTTAATTTTGCTGCTGCTCCAAATAATCATATAATAATTTCTATTTCCATCTCTGTGTTCGTGTGGCTTTAACTCACATTAATCGTATGCCATGAGCTTATCATTCATACTCCCTGCGAAGCACTTCCAGCAAACACTTTTCGGTCAGCCTTTAATCGCCTTAAAAGAGAGCAAACAAATATTACCGAATTTGCATTTGCTATGTGACCAAAAATGGATACGAGAGCAGACTTTAAGTCCGCTGTGGCATAAATTGAGTCGTTTACGACCCTGACAGTAACCCAAATGAAACCTTTTCTGCGTGGGCAACTTGTCAAGAGCCCCTAGAAGGGGATTTTTTGGGGGTTTATTTGCACAGAAATTGGTATTAAAGATAAAATCAAACAGACAGACTTTCATAAAAGAGCAGAGAATGCGGCATGAATGTATAAATTAAAGCGAATTATTTGAATTTTATTTTGTTTTGCAATCAATAATTATTTTGTGGACTTTCAGTAAGAGTGACAACTCTGTTTTTAAATTTTGAACTGTAGACCACTCTTGAGTTTTAAACGAACTGAGTTCAACTTGACACATGAAGAAGGTCCCGGAGGTGCGAAGAACAGAAGGACACACGAGTTGACCACAAAAAGACATACACTTCAGAGCCAGCACTCAGACGCAGCAGAGATTTATGGATAAAGGTTGGAGTGCTTCGTGTGAGCTACAAACTTACGGTTAAGCCGTTCGTCTCCCACTGCAAGTACCTCATACCTCTGGCATGGCATAAACCAGCAGGCTCTTTTAAGCAAAAGCTTGTCACGCACTCGACAACGACAGCGACAACGACAGCGACAACGACGCAACGTGCAACTGACGCAAATGACATGTTTATGTGGCATACTTTTCAGCGCAAATTAAAAGGGGTCACAATTTCGCAGCCATCTTACGAGTATGTCGAGCAATTAAAACTGACAAGCAGCATCACCATCAACTCTACTCAAACACACAAAAAAAAAACGGAAAATAAGTAAAGAGATAAAGCTCAACCAAAAAAAAAGGGGAAAAAATAAAGCATTTTGGGTTGCGCATTCTGCGGCCACAGCATGACACGTACGGCTATAAAAAATGGTACAAAATGATCATCAACTGTTGGCGGCGCGTGGTGGCATTTGCAATGGGACCGAGCATCCATAAACGAAACCCGAACACAGATCATGCAAATCATCATGGAAATAAAATTTGGTGCAAGGCGACACAAACAATTTAATAAAACTCAAATTGACGCAAATTTACATGCTTCACAACACTTGACTGACAGATACTTGGCATTTCTAACCACCTCCACCTACTCCTCATCTCACCCATTCCCTTTGTCGCTTTATCTGCTCGGTTTCGGCATATTAAATGTCGCTCCTTTGTCTGCCTTTAGAGCTTAAACTTGTAGTTCAAAGTTTTTTAGTCGCTCCCTCACATGACTGTGCAACGCGTTTTGCCTCTTGTCGCTTAACTTTTGCGATTGCCTTGCCGCGTATCGTCTTGTCTCGTCTCGTCTCGTCTCGTCTCATCTCGATTCGATTCGACTCGGCTAAGGTCCAATCCAGGCCCGGCCTACACTTCAGTTTAAAAGTTTTATGCATTCCTGCTCTCAAAATCGAATTTGGTTTAACAATGTTGTTGCTGTGGTAAGACAGAAGACGAAGACGTAGAAGAATAAAGTAAAGCCAACGAGAAAATCAACTCTCAACCACGAGTGAGGTTTGTGGGCTAAATAAATGTTAATAAGCTCAAGTCGTTGTACTTTTAGGGGCTAAGACTCTTGTCAAATCCGATGAATACAAATAAATTATGCTGTTATTCAAATCAGTCTCTGTTAGCTGGCCGACGGCAGTTCACATTGGAATGGTGCTTGAAGGGCTTTAAATTATTGACATCCTCTTAGATGCGTTTACAAAACGTTTGAGCTTAGCAAAATTAATATGAGCTAAGCATTGTGCGTAATTTTAATGTTGGAAAATAAAAGCATGTATTTTTCGGTAAATAAAATTTGAATTTAGTCTAATGCAATTATTTTATAATATATCGCAAAATTACAAAATTAACTGTTTTGAATTAAAAACAAAATATATATTAAATACTTTTAAAGCATACAACAATATTTAAGAAAATAAAAGTTTTTCTAACTGAATTTATATTATAGATTTATAATAAAAGTTTAAGTTTCAAACGAATAATAAAAATTATAGTTAAATAATTTATTATATTTAAATCTACTTTTTTGAATAGCAAAAACAACATTTTAAATCAAAATTCACTACATCTCATAATTACCAATAAAACTTTTCTTTTTTATTATAAAATATTGAAATTCAAATACAATTTATTTTAAGCACATAAACAAAAATACACAAAGTATATATAAAACAATTTCTCTAGCTGAAACAAGATGCCTATCTGTTTTATAATAAAAGTTAAAGTTTCAAACGAAGTCCTAATACAAATTTATAGTTAAATAACGTGTCACATTTAAATCTACTTAACTGAAGAGCAACGACAACATAAATTTTGAACCTGTCAAACAACAATAAAATCTTATTAAAGTCCAACAACGCGATAAGTGCCAACTGCAAGAACAAATTTAAATCACACAACGATGAAATATTACACCTGCGGTGAATATTCCATCACGACTTTATTTGCAACATGCGGCAAGCGGTAACCGACAAGTTCAAGCAGCCAGAGCGAAGCTCAAATCAAAAATACAATTTTTTGGCCAACCAGAAAAAAGCAATCATGGCGAAGCATAAAAAAAGGTAAAGATAAAATATGATAAAACATTTTTGAATGTATTCAGGTGATGTGGAGCCAGGGGTGCGGAGAGCGGGAAGCGGGAAGCGAGAAGGTTTGGGGCAAGGAAATAGAGCCGGATTGCTGTATAAGTGCAAATATGCGTGTAATCAGCTTACTTACGCATGTTTATTATATATGTATGTATACAAATTGCTGGAAGGGAGACAAATAAGTATTCAAATTGATAATTTTATTTAAGGGCAATAAACAAGTTTTAGGGCACAACTTTTTGCTGACCATTTTTTAAATGAAGGCTGGAAACTTGTTGGCCCTGCTTTAAGGATATCCTTTCACAGAAATTGGCACAAATTTTATGCAAATTTTGTGCGCGTCAAATTAACAATTATAAACGCCGAGTGCTCATCGTGCCATTTGCATAAATTTACACGACTTTATGCAGCTATTTGTTACCATCCCCATCATCCCCTTCTTTCCCTTCAGGTAATGCGGAGAAGGGTTGACTTTCTCCGCCTTGGGTGCCGTCTGTCCTTCAACAAAGTTGTTGTCGCTCGCTACTTTTTGCCACTCGCTTTGGCTCTTGCTTTTGGCCGCCGTATTTATTGTAAAAATACAACTTTTCTTGGAGTTGTTATTTGAGCAGCACAGCAACAGAGGCTGCCCCGTCAGAGCTGCCAGCCCATGGCATTGCTCTTCTCTCAAGTGGCTTGTTAGTCTACAGATTTTAGTGTTCTTAAGCTCAGATGTCTCTCTAGTATGCAGCAGAAGGCAATGTCGCATCCGCTGCTGAAGCTCTTCTCTGCCATCTCAGCTGACTTTTTATGCAAATGGAACGTGCAACGCTGAGTATAAATAATATATACTTATAAGTACTACATATTTAACGCATTTTATGCAGCGGATGAATTTTACGGCGAAAAATTCATATGAAAAGTAAGATAAACAAAATGAATTCCAATATTACACATCAAGCAGAACCATGACCTTGTCATAGCAATTGTATTATTAAAATGCGTAATAAATCAATTTTTCAGAAATGTCCAAATTATAGTGGAGACGAATCGATAACGAGATACTCTCGAATTAGTTGTATTGAATTTCATTATCTGCCTAAAATTGATTGCAGAAATCTTTTGGAACTTTTCAAATAATGTGTACCATTTATTTATTAATTCAGAAATGAAAATAATAAAATGTAATTTACTACCACAAATTATTAACATGAAACGAGTATATACACTTCAATTTTTAAAATACAAAAAATTATTGATCACCCATTATTTAATTATTCTAAAATTGTTATTCAATTATTTCCAAATTTTTTCTAAAAATATGCATTAATGGCAACATATAAAACCCTTTAATTAAGTCTTATATTACGTTTCGCTCGACATTTTATATAATTTATTTATTTACAAATAATATATAAACGAACAAAAAACTTACATCGCATTCGCATCAAAAGCCTTGTAATATGAATGAGCAACAAAAAATAACTTTTAAATTATTTGAAATAGAAGTCAAACAATAATAGTAATCGTTTGTTGCGCTTTATGTGCTATTGTTTGTTATTGAGAAAGCCAAGTGTTGGACTGTGTAACGACAATTGCAAATTTGCTAGACATTTAAAATAAATAAAGTATCAAATATACCATACACGGTCATACCACTAACCAAAGAACACATAGATGTGTCAAATTGCCAAAAAAGTGATTTTGCCAACCGACAGCTCCGACCAACGCACGGTGGCCCACGTGCCATTCTCCAGCCTTTCTATTAATTTTTAATTCAGCGATAGCCAAACTTGACTTTCAATTTTAATAACTAGAAACTTCAGGGGAGGTGGCAGTGAGGCAACAACAATAAAAATAAATGTTTTAAAGAGCCTCTAGTCATACTCCTTTGGTTCCACCAATGAAACAGATTTTTGTTTCAAGGCTTGCCCCTGATCTCACGTCAGATGACGTAAAGGCATTCATTATAGCCAAAATTAAAAATGCCAATCCAAAAGTAGAAAAATTTAAATTTGCTTATGATAGACAAATTGCATCTTTCAAGATCAATGTCCCACCTTCACTTTTTGAAACCATATGCTCACCAAGTTTTTGGCCAGAGCATTTGGTGGTAAAAGAGTTCAAAGCCAAAGTTAAAAATCGGACTCCGATTGGGCTTTTACCAAATGGACATGGACCTGTACAGTCTCAATCTTAATCTTAATCTCAATCTCAATCTCAATCTCAATCTTCTTCTTCATCTTCAAAAAACTAATCTCATCATTTCTTATAACCTATCAAAATGTGCGTGGTTTGCGTAGTAAAATAAGTAAGCTATACGTCGACAGTTTCACTTTTTCTACTGATGTAGTTGCGTTTTCGGAAACCTGGTTAAGTTCGGATATTTCTGATTCCTAACTTTTTCCGTCAAAGTACACTATTTACAGGCAAGATCGTTCTTCCCGAAAAGGAGGTGGTGTTCTATTTGCAGTAGACTCCAACTTCTCATCGGAGCCATTACATTATAATAATCCTAATAATAATCTATCAATAAAAGTAAATTTTCATGGTGTAAGTTTATTTCTTACTTGCTCATATATACCTCCGTCGTCCGATTTATCTGTATACCAGGATCACCTGGAAGCAATAAAATCCATTTTTGCCTTGTTATCCGACAAAGATCATGTTATTGTTCTAGGAGACTTTAACCTTCCTGGAACAGCTTGGTATCCTTGTGATAACTTCTGTTTTCTTACTCCATCGAACCGACATGACTTTATTGATGGTTTACATAAATTATCTTTGGGCCAAATTAACAATATACGAAATTCTCTTTGCCGCCAATTAGATCTATGCTTTGTCTCTGAACCTACCAGCATAGTTCTATCTAGATCGGAACCCCTTACATCTCCTGAAGACCCTTATCATCCAACTCTGGAGTTAAGGATCGAACTCAGCAGATCTGTACTCGCTAATTCTGATATACCTGCCGATCGAGTTCGTTGCTTTCGAAAGGCAAACTTTCCCAAATTAATCCAACTTCTTGATGGAATTGATTGGTCTACTTTGTATTCCTGCACTGACATAAGTGCCGCCGTCAATTTATTCTACAATAAATTAAATCTTTGCTTTGATGCCTGTATTCCTTCTTATTTTCCGCATAGGTCTAATAAGCCTCCTTGGTTTTGTAAGCAACTTTCTAACCTTAAGAACCTGAAGTCCAGACTTTACAAAAAGTTTAAAATTTCAGGCTCTATCACTTATCACCTGAGTCATCGACTTTTCCCTCTTTATGGAAGGAGTCTTTCATTATTCCTCTCCATAAGAAGAGAAGTAAGTCTGACACCAAAAACTATAAAGGGATATGTAAATTGTCTGCTATACCAAAAGTTTTTGAGAATTTATTACTAATCTTCTTGAGCTTTCTTCGTTCGTTAACCAGGGTTTCCTTAAAAACGAACAAACTGACGTCATCTATACCGATTTTAGTAAAGCCTTTGACTCAGTAAATCATTCTCTTTTGTTATATAAACTTGACTTAATTGGATTTCCCAATAATTTGTTGGACGTTGACGTACATTGTATGCACATTCAAGTGGCCCAAGCGATACCAAGCCAATGCTTGTTACGCGCGGATCCCAATAAACCCTCCTCCCGCCCAACCGACCGAGAGGCGCTGTCGCAGGACGAACGACACGATTCGCGTTCGGACAGGATAGATTCGGGCATGCAAAAAAAAAACGCGGATAGCATAAAATAGAAATACAGGATCGGACATAAGAAATAAACGGGTGGGATGAAAAATTTTTAATTTATTACTATAAGCTAAATTAGGTCTAATTATTAATTAAATAGGTTAGTAGTAAAGTTTTAAGATTAAAAGCAGTGTTAGCGATAGAAAATACATGATAAAATCTATTATAGTTATAACATAATACTCTAAAAGGGTCACGGAATGCAAAATTAGATCTACATAGGGGGAGAGCAAGCGGGATGTAACTACGGGTTAGTCTAGATGGAACGGAAAAGGTTAGTTGCGATATTAATTCTGTCAATACCACCATTAATAAGATTAACTAGTAAGAAAGCTACAGTCGAGAGTGCTCGACCGATGATACCCGCAACCCATTTCGAGAGAAAACAAAAAACTTAAATGATATTTTAACAAAAAATATACCAAATATACTAAAACTAGTTTTTTTGTATATATATGAAAATAGCGGGTAAAAATCACAACACCGTTATGGTCACACTGTCAAGTAAACAAACAAAGCGCGGGCAGCTGCAACTGAATTTTGCATATAAAATTGATTCCTTAATAACTTCCTTGCTTTTCATTCGATCTCAACCAAATTCACAGGAATCATTGAGAATATAATTATTATTATGCATACCAAAATTCAATGCTTTAGGTTTATTATTACGGCTTTTACAGACTTTTGGGGGCGGAAATGGGCGTGGCATCCAACTTTTGAAATAAACTTGATCTGCGTAGGACCTATAGGACTACTGTCCCCAAATTTGGTAGCTCTAACTCTTATAGTCTCTGAGATCTAGGTGTTCATACAGACGGACAGACGGACAGACGGACAGACGGACATGGCTATATCGTCTCGGCTGTTGACACTGATCAAGAATATATATACTTTATGGGGTCGGAGATGCCTCCTTCTGCCTGTTACATACATTTCCTGTTGGCACTAAGTCATAATACCCTTCTACCCTATGGGTAGCGGGTATAATAAGAGAAATTGTTTTTGAACAGATTCAATGCGATCTTGGTGCACAGAATACTGTGGAGACCATACGCACGAACCATATTCCAGAATCGGACGAACAAGTGATGTTTAAAGGGTCTTAGTAATATAAGGGTCATCAAATTCCTTTGACCACCTCTCAATGAAACCGAAAACAGACATAGCTTTATTGACCGTCCTAGAAATGTGGTCTGAAAATTTAAGTTTATGATCTAGAAGGATACCTAGATCATCAACAGCAGTAATTCTTTTTAGATCGTTACTGTTCAGTAAGTAAGAGGCCAAATGTGGATTAACTCTATAGGAGGACATCACAACACATTTAGAAAAGTTTAAATTTAACAAGTTCACTTTGCACCATGACTGGAAAGAGTCAAGATCTCTTTGCAACTTTATATGGCATGGCCAATCCCTGCAGGCATATTTTAACATCATCTGCATACATTAGTACGCGAGATTGTGTCAAAACAGTAGGTAGATCATTTATGAACAATGTGAACAGTAAGGGACCGAGATGGCTACCTTGGGGAACTCCAGAGGTAACTCGGAATATATTAGAAAGGAAATTATTATATATTTTTGCGTTCTTTGGCTGAGATAGCTTGAAATCCAGCATATCAAATTATTGGGAAATCCAATAAAGTCAAGCTTATATAACAAAAAAGAATGATTCACTGAGTCAAAGGATTTACTAAAATCGGTATAGATGACGTCAGTTTGTTCGTTATTAAGGAAACCCTGGTTAACGAACGAAGAAAGCTCAAGAAGATTAGTAACAGTGGAATTTGATTTGCTGGATTTCAAGCTATCTCAGCCAAAGAACGCAAAAAGTTTCTTTTAATAATTTCCTTTCTAATACATTCCGAGTTACCTATGGAGTTCCCCAAGGTAGCCATCTCGGTCCCTTACTTTTCACATTGTTCATAAATGATCTACCTACTGTTTTGACACAATCTCGCGTACTAATGTATGCAGATGATGTTAAAATATGTCTGCAGTACAGGGATTGGCCATGCCATATCAAGTTGCAAAGAGATCTTGACTCTTTCCAGTCATGGTGCAAAGTGAACTTGTTAAATTTAATCTTTTCTAAATGTGTTGTGATGTCTTTCTATAGAGTTAATTCACATTTGACCTCTTACTTACTGAACGGTAACGATCTAAAAAGAATTACTGCTGTTGAAGATCTAGGTATCCTTCTAGATCATAAACTTAAATTTTCAGACCACATTTCTAGAACGGTCAATAAAGCTATGTCTGTTTTCGGTTTCATTAAGAGGTGGTCAAAGGAATTTGATGACGCTTATATTACTAAGACCCTTTATACATCACTTGTTCGTCTGATTCTGGAATATGGTTCGTGCGTATGGTCTCCACAGTATTCTGTGCACCAAGATCGCATTGAATCTGTTCAAACACAATTTCTCTTATTTGCTTTGCGTGGCTTGAACTGGAATACTGAAGTGAGATGGCCGTCATATAGTAACTTATTTTAATTAACCTTCCTTCTCTAGCTAACCGTAGAATAATGCTTGGCATTTTATTTATTTTTAATCTTATTAATGGTGATATTGACTCTTCAGAATTAATATCGCGACTAACCTTTTCCGTTCCATCTAGACTAACCCGTAGTTACATCCCGCTTGCTCTCCCCCTATGTAGATCTAATTTTGCATTGCATGACCCTTTTAGAGTATTATGTTATAACTATAATAGATTTTATCATGTATTTTCTATCGCTAACACTGCTTTTAATCTTAAAACTTTACTACTAACCTATTTAATTAATAATTAGACCTAATTTAGCTTATAGTAGTGTTGTCGAAAATATATCGAAATATCAAAATATCGATATATTAGCGAAAAAATAAATATTTTTATCATGATATTTTTAAGCCGTTATATCGATATATAACTATTTTTTTTTTTGATATTTTCCGATATTTTGGATACAGCACAAGTCAACCGCCGAGAAAGTTATTTTGAGGCTCACAATCGGAGCGTTCAACAAACTCAAAGTTCGGACAGCACCTACGAAAAGGAGTTCCACTTATATATTTCTTTGCCAAATAGTCATTGGGATGTTGACCCAATACAGTTTTGGACTTCGCAACACTGCTAAGTTTTGTCTAAGTTGGCACTACACTATCTGATAATACCAGGTAGCTCGGTATCCTCAGAAAGGATGGCTTCGGCAATTAAATGTGTGGTGTGCGACTCACGCAGTCGTATGACTAATCGGCACGTAACACAGCGTGTATTTTAAAAGTCACTGGCGACACAATATTGGATATAACCTTAACTTTAACTTACGTAAACTTACAGTATCTTCCATTGATTTAAGTAATAAAAGCTTAATATGAAGTATTTGTATTGTTAGTTTTGTTTGAATGAATTCATGTGGGTCATTACGATCAATAGAGAGGTAATGTATACGAATAATGAGATAGAGAGAAATATATTTCTAAAGGCTTTCTGATCCTAAAAATAAAAAAATGTTTAAATATCATAAATACTCGATATATCGATATTTTTTCTTGATATTCAAAAAAAAACATTTTGACATTTTAAAAAAATGACAATATCATTGATACGATATTTTTTAAATATCATGCAACCCTAGCTTATAGTAATAAATTAAAAATTTTTCATCCCACCCGTTTATTTTTAATGTCCGATCCTGTATTTCGATTTGATGCTATCCGCGTTGTTTTTTTGCATCCCCGAATCTATCCTGTCCGAACGCGAATCGTGTCGTTCGTCCTGCGACAGCGCCTCTCGGTCGGTTGGGCGGGAGTAGGGTTTATTGGGATCCGCGCGTAACAAGCATTGGCTTGGTATCGCTTGGGCCACTTGAATGTGCATACAATGTACGTCAACGTCCAACAAGATAACACATAAATTAAATCCAAGTTATAGAATGGACCAACAAAACTTTGAGGACCTACAGAAAACATGGTTAAGGTCAGTTATTGCTGGCTAGAACCATTTGGGAATTGCAGCGATCCAACTATTTAAATTAATTTTAAAGTGAAGTATTATTTTTATTATTATTTTTATAGTTCTGAAAATTCTGTTTTATATAGATTAATTTTTTTTAACAATATATATATTTGAATATATTTTGGAAATATTTAAAAATTTTGGTTTGCCCATGCTATTTGTATATTAAATATATATGTATATCTACTATTATAAAACGTAACTACTGCTATAAATTCATTTAATCCATACTAATTTTTAATTCAGCGATACCAAACTTGACTTTCAATTTTAATAACTAGAAACTTCAGGGGAGGTGGCAGTGAGGCAACAACAATAAAAATAAATGTTTTAAAGAGACTCTAGTCCTAACACCTTAATTAAATCCATGGTATAGAATGGACCAACAAAACTTTCACGACCTCCTGAAAACATGGTTAAGGTCAGTTATTGCTGGCTAGAACCATTTGGGAATTGCAGTGATCCAACTATTTAAATTAATTTTGAAGTGAATTATTATTTTTATTCTAATTTTTATAGTTCCGAAAATTCTGTTTTTGGTATTTATATTAATTTATCTCTATTACATTGAAACGCGAATTAGAACTATTAAGGAATTTCATTGTTTCAACTATATGATTAATTTTTTTTAACAATATATATATATGAATATATTTTGTAAATATTTAAAAATTTGGTTTGCCCATGCTTTTTGTATATTAAATATATATGTATATCTACTATTATAAAACGTAACTACTGCTATAAATTAATTTAATCCATACTAATTTTTAATTCAGCGATACCCAAAATTGATTTTTAATTTTAATAACTAGAAACTTTAATAACTAGAAACGATAATAACACTAAATCGGCAGGAAAAAATTTATCGATGGTCACTTTAATAATGTTGCCAACCGACAGCTCCGACCAACGCACGGTGACCCACGTGCCATTCTCCAGCCTTTCTATTAATCGATGGTTGATCTCATTGTCTGCTCGATGGCGTTTCTGCAAATGCAACGGATGAACTCAAAATATGGCACAACAGCAATCAAATTTTCAAAATATTTATTATCTTTGTCTGTGAAATGTAACCAGGAATCTAAATTGCATTTATAGAAGTATATAAACGGAACAAAATAGTTTTCATGTTAGAACCGAGAGGAAACAGCGAGAGGCTGAATTGGGAGGATGTAGTTTTAGCACTAACCAAAGAACACATAGATTTGTCAAATTGCCAAAAATTATTTCACTTGAAACAGCATTATTAGCACCCCAAGCGAATACAACAACCGCTGAGTGCACTACTACTGCTATAAATTCTTTTAATCCACACTAATTTTTAATTCAGCGATACCCAAAATTGATTTTTAATTTTAATAACTAGAAACTTCAGAGAGGTGGCAGTAAGGCAACAACAATAAAAATAAATGTTTTAAAGAGACTCTAGTCCTAAAACATTAATTAAATCCAAGGTATAGAATGGACCAACAAAACTTTCACGACCTCCTGAAAACATGGTTAAGGTCAGTTATTGATGGCTAGAACCATTTGGGAATTGCAGTGATCCAACTATTTAAATTAATTTTGAAGTGAATTATTATTTTTATTCTTATTTTTATAGTTCCGAAAATTCTGTTTTTGGTATTTATATTAATTTCTCTCTATTACATTGAAACGCGAATTAGAACTATTAAGGAATTTCATTGTTTCAACTATATAGATTAATTTTTTTTAACAATATATATATATGAATATATTTTGGAAATATTTAAAAATTTGGTTTGCCCATGCTTTTTGTATATTAAATATATATGTATATCTACTATTATAAAACGTAACTACTGCTATAAATTCTTTTAATCCACACTAATTTTTAATTCAGCCATACCAAACTTGACTTTCAATTTTAATAACTAGAAACTTCAGGGGAGGTGGCAGTGAGGCAACAACAATAAAAATAAATGTCTTAAAGAGCCTCTAGTCATAACACATAAATTAAATCCAAGGTATAGAATGGACCAACAAAACTTTGACGGCCTCCTGAAAACATGGTCAAGGTCAGTTATTGCTGTCTAGAACCATTTGGGAATTGCAGTGATCCAACTATTTAAATTAATTTTGAAGTATTATTTTTATTCTTATTTTTTCTTGTTTTTGGTATTTATATTAATTTCTCTCTATTACACTGAAAAGCGAATTAGAACTATTAAGGAATTTCATTGTTTCAACTATATAGATTAATTTTTTTAACGATGCTGTTCGCTGCGCACTGCTTCCGATGCTCGAAATTCGAAATCAGCCGTGCACTCAGCGGTTGTTGTATTCGCTTGGGGTGCTAATAATCCTGTTTCAAGTGAAGTCACTTTTTTGGCAATTTGACACATCTATTTGTTCTTTGGTTAGTGGTCATACTGTCAAGTAACTAAATCCGCGCAGCTGCACTTGATTTTTGTCCAATAAAAATGTTTCCTAAACACCTTTCCAAACTATAGTTATTTCTCTTGTGTTTATTTCAAGGGCGGAGGTTGGCGTGCCCAAAATGTTTTTAAAAAATGCTGTCTCTTTAATCTCTTACATCTAGCTGTTCACAGTGGCAGATAGATTGACGGCTGTTGACGCTGATCATGAATATAAATACTTCATAGGGACAGTGATGCCTCCTTCTGTCTGTTACCCACATTTCTAGCTGTCTTAATGATAAGAATCCTTCTTCCCAATGGTAGAGGGTAAAAATTGTAATTTGCAGTTAAATTATTACACCGTGCTTTCTACTTCGATGAACATGTTTTTCATTCATGACATCATAAGTTGAGTGCACGGAAATATTTATCTGGTGATAGGGTCTGGCAACAGATTTATTTTTGCTAGTTGTAAATTAAAATGTCTTCAGCTAATTTAAGGCAATCTCTTACGCCTCAGTAGAGGTGTTGAGTTAAAAACACGACCAGGAAGCTAATCATTGGGAGTAGTTTATTTGGCGTTACAATTTGTATGTTGGCTGGTAACTCGGTAGCTGGCAACTGACTGAGCTGAGCGAACTGTTGGCTGCAAAATAATTTCATGGCTGATTACACAAAGGACGAAAACAGGCGGAATATTCGTAATTGGAAAATGATGTCAAGCTGCTGTCTGTTTCCCTGTACGGAGCTGTTGTTGATGACAACGACAACGGCGATGGCGACGACGACATTGTAGATTGTTGGAGTCATTCTGACTCCACACTCGACTGCTGATTAATTAACTAAAGGCAAATCAAGTAAATGGCGAAAGAAAGCAGCAAAAAGCTGATTTAGGTCAAGTTGACGCAAGGATCTGTTAATTAATTTTGTGAGCTTGTGGCATCCACTCGCTTCTAGCTGACACAACCAGCTTTGACTTGCGCTTTCTCTGACTCTGTCTTCGAATCCACATTTCGGCTTTTAAAGCCAAAGACAAAAATGAGGAGCAAAAGCAAACACCAAAATGAAACGCTGTAAAAATTCAATTCAACAATACTAATACTCGTTGTGGAGATTTGTTCGTTGTATTGTGTATTTGTTGCGGTAATGGAAAACAAAAACTATACAAAAGAAATAAGAACACACAGAGATCCAAGTCGTGTGGGGCTATAGCCATCTGATAGTGCTCATTTCGGGCCATTGTTGGTGCTGCTTAGGCCTTGGCGCCACTTAAATGTTGCGTATGTGGGAGATACATACATATAAAAAAAGAGCCATATAAAATGTATAAAAGTGACTAGATGGCCACTCAGAGGCGTAGCTGGTCAGAGATGAGATGAGATGAACGCTCCATTCAGGTATTGATATGTTAAACTGCTTTGCTCATTTTTCAGATTGTGTCATTATCTAGAGTGTTTGCAATCAATAAATGCTTTTTAATTTATATTTCCTCACATGCATCCCCCTTGGGCTAAGGCACTGCCCTCAAGGAGGGTTGTAGGCGAAAATGGCTGCTCTGCTCCCAGTCCCTGGTTGTATGCTTACACTATAAATAAGCGCCACATGCTCAACATTTTTATGCTGTTTTATTGCATTGCGCTAAAAGGCAACGCAAACGAAACTGGAACTGGAACTGAGACTGAGACAGGGACTGAAAGTGAAGCAAAAACCAAACCGTGACCATGTGGGATATGTGTTGGGTGTTTGCTTTGGTTTCGTGTTCGGGCTGGCATTCGGCATTCGACATTGCCAAAGCCAAAATCTTATTATGTGCTACATTTAACGCCCAAGTAGCTGAACATTTCAGTCAGATATTTCCATTTACTTTGCCATCAGCTGGCAGCACGGCATTGTGATGTTTCCCCATTGCGTATGTCTTTACTTTCCACTTTAGTCAAGTCCTTCGATGCGATGCGATGCTAGCACATATATTTGCCAACATATCTGTCGTTGCTTTCGGGCTATTTTATTTGTTCAGTCAGCAGCGGTGCAATAAAACTCAACTGCTTTGCGTAAGCCTTTCGAATTCACCCCTCAATTGTACCTGGGCTGCTGCGTTGGCTGTGGTTAGCTGCGAAGCGACGCGACGTTTGCTGCAAATCGATGCGTAGTCGTAAAATGTGCCAAATTTATTGCATACTTCGGGGCGTGCGTATGTGTTTGTGGCCCTGTGTGAGTGTGTGAGTGTTAGACATCGTGCTTGCTCTGCAATATTTTACACCCTTTTGATTGGCCTTCGTGTGGAGATTAAAGTTGTATTACGCGACGCGTAAATTTCATGTGCTTCCACTTTAAAACGTTTAACGGTGCGTATGCGTGATTGCCGACCGTACATCAACTATTCAATAATGGAACGTATTTATTATAATAAATAAATGCTACAGACGTCAACTGCATACGATTTAAAGGCCACGCCATGTTAATGTCGCTTCCTACTTATTATGCAATATCCATGGCTGTGGTCCGTGTTGGTTAATTCAATTAATTTTTAGAAAATTGCCGTGGTTCTTTGCACACAGCAGGGGCATTTAATTACATTTTAATTGAATTAATTACGCGTAAATTTAATGACGGTAAATTGACACAAGTGTACAGCAAATATAAATAGGGAAAATGTTGTTGTTTTTTTACCCCTCAGAAGGCAGCATATTGATGGTCGATAGTTCGTTTCACGGGCATTTATTAAAATTCCATTGGGCAAAATCACAGCATAATAAAAGCATTAGGTTTTATGAGTTGCCATAAAAGTTTTACCATCAGACAGCTAATATCACGCACTCACATGCAAACGAGCTTCACACTTTCCCCCGACACTTTAAGACTTCCGAACTAGGCGAAACTCACAGAATCACAATAATGCCAAGAGCAGAGCGAACACGACCGGCAACAACTTTAAGAGTAAACATCTTGGCTATAATGCTACAGTCAATAGCAAGGCCAACAACTGACGGCTTGGGTGCGATCATTCAAAACACTCTTGCAGCCTAAGCAACTGTCCAAGTCTCAAGGGTTCGCACAAAGCAGACAAAGTGCAGCTATCGCCAGTTACAGTCACGTCTAACACTCGAATGTTGCACTTGCCTTCTTGCCATCTTGCCATCTTGCCATCCAGCCATCCAAGTGGCCGTCAATCGAGGCGTTCAAAATTGCTTGGCCGTCCAACAGATTTAGGAGTTAGCAACACAGTCGATGGCACAGGCAATTTTGCCAAAAGTTACTTGTTTACTATGTTTGTATAGAAGGTGGTTTGATTATAGCAAACAGCGAATAATTAAGCTTTCAGATATTTTTTAAGTGCGAACTAAAAGCTATTTAAAGAGAGTTTTGTAATATTCAGATTAAGAATGTATATAAATCATATTGTATATTTTTTTATGCTTTTGTTATTGACAGTTGAAGAAGAAAAATAGTAGTAATAGTAGTAGTAGTTTTTAATGCTACTACAATTACATTTTGGAAAAATCACTTTAAAAATCGTAACTATCTGGAAAATGGACACGACTATAAATAACATATTTAATTGACTGACCAACAGACTAAGAAGTTTGTAATTTGTATTAACTATTTAATTTTATAAGTATTTGTTATTGGTTATTATTCTGCTATTATATTTATATTAAAGCTTTTTCTATTATATTTCAATACTAATTATTATTTTGCAACAATTTTTTCTTTTTAATAAATTTTAATTTTTTTATAAACATATAAGTTATAAGTTTTTATAAAATTTACTGTAAAGTTATTCCAATTATATTCAACAAAAAATTACAAATAATTTATTTTTGAAAATACTCATAACTAAAGCTTATTCATTTACGAATTTTGAATATTTGGGTAAAATTAATTTGGGTATTGAACAAATGCGAATCAAATTTGTCGATCTAGAAAAAACTTTAAGTCAGAGTAGATTTAACAGGGTATTTAGGGGCACATTTTGAGGCAAGTTTCCAAATCGCTGTGTCGTTTTGCCTTCACTTCTGCGCTTCCACCATTTTCGTTAGGTGTCAGCTTTGTTTCATGCAAAAGTACTCAAATTTTGTCAGTTTGCAAAAGTCTTTTTCGTGAAACTTCCCTCAGTTTGTGTGGAATTTTTCTGCTTTTTTTTCGTTGTTTTGCGAATGAGTGCTGCATAGGACGCTAATTGTAAGCATGTCGTGATGCTGTTGCGGCTTTCAATTTGGCCGGAGATCCCTTTTGATTTGGTCGCTGCCGGTGCCGACGATGTAAATACATAGTACATACAAGAAATGCAAATATTTGGCGTGCTTTACGGAGGCGGCGTCTTTATTTTATGCGCCAAAGCAAAGCTAAGTAAAGCAAAGCATCGCAACGGAACGCAACGCGACTCAATGATTGGAATTGTGTGGCTGCTGTGTGGAGGACTCGACATGACAACGCGAACTGAAATCACGAAACTCGCATACGCTATTGAATTTTAAATGAAGCCGCCACACATTCAAACCGAGACCAAAGGCCCCTCTCTGCTGGGTGGAGTGGGGTGGCGAGAGGGACGTGAAGTAGAACTGCGACTGCGACTGTGAATGTCACTGAGACAAGCACGCGCCATGCTGTTGTCCTCTTCCACTCCTCTGCCATGATATGTTTATAAAAATGCACGGGAAGCCTCTGCACTGGCAAGAGGAAAACAACACAAAGTGCTTATGGTTTAAAACCACTTGAGCCTCGTATCCGCCTGCCCACCACGCCTTCTTTCATTCAAAGTACCATTCTCCGAGTCAGGCCCAAATTCAGAGCATAATTGGCGACGTGTGCGCCGTTGCCATTGGCGCCGCCTGCACATTTAATGCTTATGGAATTCTTAGAGGCACTTTCCCGCTTTTCTTCTGCTGTTCCTTCATCTCGCATACATTGTACAAACCATATTCTAGTGTCTGGCGCGCAGCTGAGCTGAACGCACAGATTATCAACCACAAAATTGAGATAAAATGTTGATTTAAAATTTATTAAAAAATATTAGCATTAAGATATTCAATGTCCAACCAATCAACATGCATCCTGGAAATTATATAAACAAAGAAAAAACCCTCTCTCAAATATGATTGCAAGCTCAGTGTTCGGATTGCACGAGCGAAATAATTTGCACTTTTTCTGACTGGACTTTATACGATTTTCCTTTGTTTTCCATAAAGTGTTGACGTGACACACACCGCCACACCGTAAATCTTCCCCAATGAATGTGAACAAAAACAAGAAAATTGCTGTTGGCAAAAGCCAAAATTTTTGTTATCTGTTTTTCTGTTCCGTTGTTGTGTGTGCTCCAATTGTAATTTCATGAGCAGCAGCTGCAAGTTTGTTGGATAAACATTGTGAAACATCCGCAGAATATGAAGCAAGTATTTTGAAGCAGCTGAGGTGCACTGTGGCTGCAGTTTGCCAAGTGTCTGGCATGTTTGCACCATGCACCATGTAATGGATACAAATAATGTACACAAAAAATGGTTTCTGAGTTGGGACAGCATTTATAAGAAGCGTGCACTTTAACTCATGCATATTTTATGGACAACATAATGATTTGCAACCTAACAATATCCAGTGGCCAAGTCACTCTGAACGTGTGTGTGACCCGATGATGCTAAAATACTTTTAATGCACATTTGATTATGTTGTCATCTGGAATTGTTCATATATTTGCTGAAAGTCAAACCACAACAATGGTATATTCGATGAGGTATCCAATTTCTATTCACCGTTGGATACCTGTTGTTTAATATTAGCAATGTACACAATGCACATGGCAGAAATTCGCTAATTCGACAAACCATGGCTATTGTTAAGGGACACAATTGCGAACGCATATTGGCACAGCATGTCGCACAATACTGACAGCATTGTTTTACAAATATTTAGTCAACAATTACTCGGATTATTAGTACCACTTAATATGCCGGGAATAATTAGAAAAGACTTTGAACAAATAAGGCTTGTCTACATTCGAGTTTCCAGTGTCAATCATAGATATTGACAATCAGCCTGTCCATGTTATTCACGGCTGGTAATAAACACATATGAATATGAGTTAATATTTTGGATTCCATTTACATTTTCATAATTTTTTTTTTTTATTATCCAGAATAATTAAATCAGATCAATAAATTTTACAACAATTAGTAACTCCTCTTTACCAGTAAATGCGTGATTACAACACACAGAAGAAATAACAAGATGAGTAAAGCTGATGGTAGCAAGCGCTTTGAAAATTGATTGAGATCCCGATTTCACACAATTAAACATTCCAATGCGTATTAATTGCTCCATGTGAATGACTCTGACTGAATATCTGCAACTATTTCAATGGCATTTTCAGCTACATAACATATATGTGCACTAAGTCTGTGGAAGTTAATTAGCAGACACCAGCTTTGCTAATGATGCAGCTCCCATAAAGCAGATTAACAACCACAATCTCTCAGACAATGGCGCTAATATGCAGTCAATGTCAATTAGTTGGAAGTGATCCATATCTGAATTCAATAACTGTAATTTCACACAATGGCAGGGATTTGTACGAAATTTATGAAATTAATGGCAAATTTATATTCAATTCTGATTATTTGATTTGACTAAAATGTATAGTCTATAAAATTTAATTATTAAAGAAGCTTAAATAATCGAACTTGAAAATTATTTCAAATTCAGCTGCTCTTTCTTTTAAAGCATTTATTTATAATATCCATTTTCTGCAAATTTTCAATCGAAATTTTTTGCAATAAATTTAAAATGTCTGGGTAAGTTTTTATTATTTTTTGTTGTACTATAAACATTGATTATGTCCATTTCGACGAAAGTCATTTGAGCAGCCACAAAAACTCCAGCATTCCGGACAAAAAATTTATATGGCCACTTATTTATGAAGGGTCGCATAATAATCTCGAGTGCCTCAACTTGTCCGAGTGGCCACAGAAATCTCGATGTGCTAAATCAATAACAATAAATTTGGCCAGCGAACATAAACTCTAGCCCTGAAGTGTCCAGCGAATATGGTATATGTGTACCCACATACAAATATCTTATATATACGAGTGCGGGCTTATTTTATTTGTCCTTGCAATACACAGAAAGCTGCAAATGGGTGTGTGAGTGTATGTGTGTTAGACACCCACGTGCAGGTCATAAATCTATCTTTGAGCCTTTGTTTAGACAGCCATACTTTCGGGTAGTGCAAATCGTTTTCTACAAAATTGTGGCAACAAGTCAAACAAGTGTTGGCTTAAGGCCAATAACTTCCGGTGTTCGGATTTTAATATTGTGCTCGGAAGTTCTTGAAATAAATCTTAAAATTAACATTTCCTCAAAACATTCAAAACACATAAATTGCAATTCAAATGACTCACCTATTTTATTTAACACAACAATTTGCTGATTTTTACATTTTAATGAATAATCTAAATTTATCAATATTTATTTTTACACCCCACAAATTTGTAGGCACCTTTCAACAATTATTTGATTAGTGAGTTATTTAATAGTAATTTTGAAATGCTCTTTTAAGTGAAAATTCTCAGTTGTTGCACAAATTCGTAGGCGGCTTAAAGTTTCAACTTTCGGCTGGCCCAGAAAAGAGAAACACAAATATCGTTGCATACAATGGGGCCGCACAAAGAACGCCGAAAGAACACAAATAAAAGACACGAGAGTGCAATGCCAACACTCGCAAAATTCTCTATGAATTATTCCGATGACTCGCTGTTGTAACGACAACGTTCTTTGGTTACGCTCTTTTTGTTGGGCCTGCAAGTTGCTCTGAGCGTGTCGACAAATAAAACACACGTCATACGATCACGCGGTTGCATTGCATACTAAGCACACTTCATCTAACAGCCGCCTTACTTTCAAAAGGGATATTTTAACAGGACGAAATGAAACGAATGCCACGCAACACGTGGGTATAACATTGACAGCTCTGTTAGCACTCGGCTTAACAGCGACTGCTCTTGACCTAATGCACTCGAACTGTTAACAGCTGTAACCCACTGACATACTGTTAACAGCGCTGTTTCTCTTAAATGTTGCGTAAATTACCCTGCTGTTAGGCCTTGTCAGTTGTGCTGTCAGCTGAATTCATCTGCACATATATATTTATGAAACTGAATATATCTCATATTAAATGATGCAGCAGTTGTATGTCACACACACACACACACATACACGTCTCATAAATTCATGTCAAAGAGGGCCAAGGCTGTCGCCGACTGCCTCTGCAAGCCACAGGTGTGGCAGCGGCAAATTAAGTTGCACATATAACTCAACTACCCAGTTACCCGTACCAGAGCCAGACACACCGAAAGATGCCCTCAAGGAAATTGGCCACTCTGCCGGAATGCGTGTGTGGGTCTGTGAACGACACTTCCGCCCCTCGTACGACAAATCTACAATTTGTGCGCGAAAAGTTGCCACACAAAATATAATGTATACGACCCGTGTCATGTACTTTACAATTGTTGGCTGGCTGCGTTTGTCATTACGCCAAACGACTTTGACACAAGCGGAGACAAAAAAAAAAATAGCAACCAACCAACGACACACACACACACACGCACATAAATTACAGCAAAAATACAAAAAGCTAAATTATATACATTACAAGTATATATAATAAAAGGACAGCAGCTGGCGGCCTGCAATGGGAATCTGGCCGAGCATACGCATTGTCTTAAGCCTCTTAAGTTATGCCATTAGAGTCGAGGAATGTCATCGACTCGACTCGGCGGTTCAACTAGACAGACAGCGACATAACTCGAGATAATTCAGTTATAACGCGCAACGCACAAAAAGAATCCCAGTGTCAATGAACGTGTTATCCATCTTCCCCACAAGAACTGAAGCGAGGCAAAGCAAAGCGAAGCGAAGCAAAGTCCATCCCAATTTCAATTTCAATTTCAATTCCAATTTCAGTTCCAATGTCAATGACGCACAGATAACTTTTCGGGGAGACCCTTCAGCCATGTACGGCATGTATGTAGACGGCAAAAGAATTATATGATAATTGCAGTAAAACGACAATTTAATTTAGCTTATCAAGTGCATAGCAAAATGAAAGGGGCCAAAAAGAAGAAAAGCGGCAAATAATCCAAATTGAAGTGTGCTTCAGGCAGACTGCCCCCAAAAGGTTAATGTCGCTTGATTGGGATGCAGACGTGGTTTTGGGGCAAACACTCGTTCAAATGGTGCAATCTGCGAATGTGATTCAAATGTCAAAGTTGACTTAAGCAGCAAAGGTCAGCGCATTAAACTCTAAGAAAATAAGAAAAAGTTTAACGACACAGTTCCTGGAGTCTGTATTTGCACTCTCAAATCTACGAAAGATATGGAAATACTGAATGCAGCAACTTTTGGCATTGCTGTAATTTCGTTGGGAGCTGCAAGTTTTTAACTGCAAAAAAAAGTTCTAATGAAATGGGCCACTTAAGCAACTGCAACAACGAGTGCGAATGTTCGTGACTGTAACGAATGGCAAATTATCTCAGGTGGCTGGAAATGCAAGTAAGTTTTGGTAATTACAAGCCAAGGACAGTGAAAATACACACAGACGCTTTCGTGGTGCTTCAGCCACGCACTTTGCCATTCAATTGAGTGTTCAAGCAGTGCAGATCAAACGAGACCGGAGACCAGAGAACAGTCATGATGGCGGCGACATCAAGGTGTTAAGCAACTAATAGCTTCCGGCTGGTGGCCGAATGGCGACCCGGTTGGCAAATTGGAGTGCATCAGCGTCAAGCGAAGCATCTCTCTGCGCCTGAGTGTGTGGCAGTAACATGTGCGGCACTTGCGACGACAGCCCCGTTGACAACGACAGCACCACAGTCATTGTCGTCGTTGCTGCAAATTCAGATTCCAGTTGCTAGCAGCCGACAGCTGGCAATGCACATAAAGCGGTAGCTTGCTCATATGGCATGTGAAGCCAAGCACAGTTAAGTGCCATCTCATAATGTCATTAATCAATAAGCAATGACGACAGCTGACAACGGCAAAAGTCACAGCAATAAGCCGCTGGCAAAGGCAAACGCAAACGCAAAAGGATTTGCCAAGCGACACGTAAAGAGACGTGTCGTGTCCTCGCACACACACCCACACACATAACACATTTGTTGACTTGCGCAACTTGCAACATGGAATCTTTTTTTCTTTTTGATTTGATTACATGATCGATCAATATGGCCAAAATGCGAATAGTCGAGTTGACAACAACTGGCGAACTGCCCATGTGCGCATTATCTGCGACTATTTGACAGCCCAACGCGTGGGCAGCAAACGATTCGGAAAATTGATGGTGTCCACAAAAAATATATGCTGGGATCACCAGAATTTATTCATGCGTCTGGTCAAATCTGAATAAATGCAACAAGCTGCTGCCATTAATTGTGAGCAATGTTTTTGATTATTTATTTGCCAGCAATAACATTTGAAAAGCGTAAATTTTATTTATTTCACATTTTTCAATCCAATCAAATTTATTTTGTGAAATAAATCACTTTATTGGTCAGACGAGACAAGTGCATGCAAAAAAGCCAACCATGTTTGAAATGAAAAATTGTACAGAATTAAATCAAGCCTGAAAATACATCAATTCTCAAAAGCCATGAAAAGTGTGTCCAATAAATTGAAGAGCTTCCACAAGATGTCTAGCTTAATATTTATCTTCGCTTTATTTTTGTATTCTCACAGTAGCTTTCATTGTTTTCTGACATCCACTTAGTTTTGCTCGATTGGTTAGCCATGGCAATAAGCAAAATAATTTTATCTTTCCGCGGTTTTGCATTTTATATATTTCTCTTTTTCTTTTTTACAAACATTTTTAGTGGATGCCAATGAAAGGCAGTACAAAAAGGCGCATGATAAATTTGCAAATTGCTTTGTCAGCATACCTTTGGTTTATTTTGTACCAGCATAAATTTTTTGTGAACGTAAAACGTAAAGACATCCACAAGTATTGGACACCTTGCTAACTTAAATAATTAGCAATTTATGTGGCCTTAGTTGCAGCCATTTATTAGGGCGAAGCACCAACAAAAATGGCCATTCCGTAGGTCATAAAACTCAACACCTTTTCAACGGTCACCTTCCGGACTGCCCATAGAAATATGCTATGGTAATTTCGTATGCAGAATTGAAGCGACTCTCAGCTAAGCATAATGAATTGTTACCTAAGCATGATTTATCTATACGCAGCACATAAATCTCAGGTTCATTGCGCCACACTTAACACAAATGAATGCAGCCACCGACTGTGCTCTACTCTTTCCTCGCAACTGCCAAAAAATATTATTATTCACATTTTAATATTCGAGGCGTGAAAGCTGAATGCTGCAGAGACACCAAGAACACTGACCAAATTAAAATACCTTTTTGCGGATGGTCGCCACACAAATTTTCCTCATAATTACGTGCACTTTACAAGGCTCGGAGGCGTTACGTTGCCAGAATCGACACTTTGACCTTTCGGCCACAATGTGCGCTCGTTAGTCAATGTTAAGCAATTTGTTGTGAATCAATAATAAATGTAAATAACATAATAGGCACAACGGCCTTATGGTGTGGCGCTTTATGCTGTTGCTCCCACAGTTTTTGCATTGATGATGATGATGATGCCATCATCGATGCTGAAGTAATCTAAAAAAGAGAAATTGTGTGAAGTGAAATATGGCAAACTGTAGCTGGACACGCAATCATTCAATATAATTTAACGCAACATCATGGCAGCTGTTTTCGGACAAGACGCAAGACAAAACGCAAGACAACGGCGCCAATTGACCGAAAATCAATGGCCAGTCAGGCTGAGTCCATTCCGTTTATGTTCGAGTCATCAACACCCACGGAAGCAGCAGCTTCAGTAGATGAAATTGTTGTACCCTGCGCTGCTAAAAATTACAAGTGGGTATAAACAAATTAATTGTACACAACAGATTATTCCATCAATGGTCAATTGATATTTTATACAGTAGATAATTTTATTACTAATCAATAATTATTAATTGTAATTTTATACATATTTTTATTTCTTTTTTCGTAGTAATCTAATTATATTATTAATAATAATTCACGATTTAAAAATCAGTTTCAAATCATCTTTTTAAAGGCTAAAGTATTGTTAAAAATGATTTTATTGTTATTTCTTGTACTCAGTGTATTCTTTAGTCTACCACACTCTTACATGTTACTACTAGTGTTTCTGACTGATGCTCATCTCCCATGTTGCAACTTAGTTGTTGCTGCCTAATCGAATCGAAACACGAAACTTTAAAATGCTAGATTGCTGCAATTTATTTCAGCTGTTCAGGCGCTTTCCTAGGGCCGCTTTAGTTCGAAACTCGCTTCGTGCTCATTCATTTAGTATCTCGAGCTGCTAATTATTTCATTTGTTTGATGCCAAAAAGTTCCACTTCCTGTGCGCCCTAAAGGGTGAGAATAAGCAAAATAAAGTTGGTGTATTTCCGTGACTGGACTGTACAAAAATTGTAGAGCAGAAAAGTTTCACTTAACGGAGCTGCCAAACAATTGCAGCACATGCAACAAAGTCAAAAACTAACACTAAAAGTTCAAGGAGATTTGCCCAAACATTTTGATAGCTTGCTTTAGTGATGAACCGAATTTCTTTAAATATACTAGTATGCAGTCTCTCTCAGTCAGTTTAATTTCTATACAATAACAAATAAATGTTCAATACTATACGATTTTTTTGCAAACACGAAAAATGTATATATATTTATTGTAAAAATTATTTTATTTTAACACCTTTAGAATTAGAATTTAAAATTATTTTCTTTAAGGGCAATATGATCAGTTGACTGACAAATGTTCAATAATATATAAATAAAATTAAGTGAGTTTATACAAATTAAGTTTTGTAAATAAACAATTAAATAATGTGATTTTTAATTTATTTTATTAAATGAATAGATAGGCATTAAAATAAATATTAATAAAAATTAAAAATAATACCAAATTACGTATTCTTACTTTGAATAGTCAACATTGTAGAAATTCAAATATTAAATTAATATTTGGAACGTGAATTGAATTATTATTAAACGTGAATTAAATTAAATTAAATTATTAATTTAAAATACTGTGGTGTAACTTTTGAATTATAAATTTGAGTAGATCTTAGAATTAAATTAATAATATATTTCCATCGTATGGCAAGAGGGCAGCACTCGTAACAAATTTTCAGGTGAAATTGAACAACCAACAGCTGTGCTGGACTGGAAGCAAAGAACAAAGTTTTCAGCGCACTGCTCTAGGCCACAATTTGACCATTTCTTTGATGTGGGTCGAACAGCTGACCAAACCCCAATCGACACCAATCGACCCTGGGCCTCTCTCGTCCTGTCGCAGGACTGGCAGACAGTGAAACAACCAATTGCTTTTGGCGTCCCATTGGCTTCGTTTGTAATTTTCCCATCGAATTCCATTTATTGTTCAGAGATTTGCTGCGAGGATACAGGCTACCAAAAATTATACGAAATTGGTAAGCGGTGCCAAATAAATTTCATATATTGCCTCCGCAACATTTTCACAGACAGTCTCATAAATAGCGCTCAAGTTAAAGCTTAAGTTCTACATCTACAATACATATCTACAATAATCTTAGTACAAAACTAATTGTTTCGCCAGAATTGAATTGTGCCCAGCTTATCATATTGTACAGAAAGTTTTGCAATACAAATTATGCAAATAAATATATTGGAAATCACATTACGATATCGAAACCAGGATAAGTATAAGAATGCAATCTAAAATACTAAATACAAACTCCCTCCTTACGTTCAAATAAATTGGCAAATTTGAGGTTTATCTTTGAGGCAGCTGCTCGAAACAATGAACAAAGCCTTAAGCTTTGACCTAAAGCCCAGTTAAGCATTTTTGTTTAACTCTCTCGTTCTATCGATTTGCCCCGCTGTGAACTTTATGCGCCTCACTTCATTGCAAGTCGCCGTCTAAAACGCAGCATTACAATTTTTATGTCTGTTCGAAAATGGCTACGGCGCATTAGCGGCATAAAACAGCCAGTAAGCATTATGCCGAAATCCTTTAAGCACCGTCACAAACACACACACACACAGCTACATTCGGCTACAATGTGGCGTGGCACATGCCACAGCATCAACACGTCGTCGTCTGAGGCAAGCTCTTAGGCGCGACGCTGTTTTATTATTGGCACAATCCCACGTGCACGTGCAAAAGGACCGGCTGCGAGAATAGGATAGCAGCAGGACCTCCGTTAAAGCATCCGGCGGTGCTGCCCATCAAAATCAACGCTTAATGTGCCTCTAATCGCTTTCGCATAAATTTGCTCGCGATTTTGTAATAAAGCTCGCAGACAACTGGGCCAGGAAACCTCTTGTCAGTTGACCCTGACGGGGGTCTACATTTTATGTTAGTTTCATTGACTTTACGCATGATTTGATTTACCACTGGACGAATTTAATTAAAGCAAATGCCAAAAGACAACACAATCAAAGTGTAACGACAACAATAACACCAAAAAGGAAATATCCCACAGACAATGAGCCTTCTCCATGGGGACGAGATCTGCTGACATTCCAATTAGAAAAACAAATAAAGCTGACTTTAATTGAAAAATTGCCATCCGTGCACTTCTTTGCTGACATTGTGATTGCAAAGAGATAAATCAAAAGGTGGGAAGTGCATTGAATGAATGTACAATTCATAACATTTGATGGACTTTAACCTGAAGATATGCAAAATGGAATTGGTCCCCTCAGATTATACGGTGCCAACTTTCAGCGTTTATATATTGCATTTTATACAGTCCATTATTTATTTATTAATTCATTTCAATATTTCAATTGAGTTAAAAATGATATTAAATGTATCCACACTAATAAACTTGCTTTGTAGTTATTGCAATAATTGTTAATTTGCTCCGTTAAAACATTGGCACTATTTAAAACGTATTTGACTGTATGATTATTGTATAGCAATCTTATCAATCAAACCTATCAATTTCAGTTGGCATAGAAATACAATAGATAAGTATTTTACGTGGTCATTGTTATAGGAGAAACACATGAAATAATAATATGTAAAAAAAACATTCAGACAAGCCCTCTTTTACTTTTACGATTAAATAAATTCTGTAGTCTAAAAATCAATAAAAACGAATTCATTAATTAATAGAGACTACGAATCAAAAAAAAAACCTATTTAATTTAGGGAACAAGGGAAAAATAAGTCAATACCAATCGAAAATAAAAACACTAAATTCTTTGGGTCACTAAATTCTTTGGGTCATTTCCATTAAAAGTAATATCAAGACAAAAGACTAATATTTTTAAATAACTAATTGGTTTAGTACTTAATGTTATAAACGAATATGGATGTAAATATTGAAAAGTGGTGTAAAAATATAATATATAATGTTATTGTAATTGTCATACTATTTTAATTGGCATATTCTTTATTAAGATACATTATTATTTGATCAAATTCGATTTCAGAAAAACCGATTCATTCACCTTAGTCACCAGCTGCCAAGTACACAATTTTTAGCTGCCCAAACCATTATAATGCCAAACAGTATCAAACATTTACGCAGTCCTATAATCTAATCAGAAGGTTGGACTCGTAAAATTCAATACCTCAATGTTGAACTCACTATCAAGACGTACTGCTGATAACTTTTTAGATTTGTCATTATTAATGAAGAAATACTGCATTTGTTTGGGAGGGGAAATTCTTGTGACTTACTTTTTACGAAATAATTGACAACAAACCGAAAAATAAATACTGTTTCTCAATAGTTTATTTCTTTATACAGATACAAAAAACTTGTTTGAGAAAACATAGAATTTTTCATTTGAAATAAAAAACAATATTTTACCGAAAATAAATGTAAAGTGCCAAAAGAATGTCTGCCAAAATGTTTTATTTTAGAATGATGTCTCTCGCTCAAAAAGAAAATAATCTAATTATTAATATTAACATATAAGCAAAAAGAATTCACTTGCTTCACACTTTGTATTTTGAAGTCAACTAATATAATACAATAAGTATTTTATATTCAAGATTAAATACTTACATAGTATTAACAATTTGTCAAGTTAAAAGTTGTAGAGTGTTGAAGCTTCGGCTGACACAAAATAATCTTTGCTTTCGCGCAAGATAAAGTATTTTTTTTCGCATACCCAACATTTGCCGGTCATGTTGCATACAGGTTTTGAGTAAAATAAAATGGGAGAGCGTTAACACATTGCTTATCTCTCATAATTCTAGCGTTGAATTCAAGTTGTTTTGTCATTCTGAGAAGTGTTCCCAAATTTCTAAATAAAAGCTGAGCATACCCCGCAAATTCTTTAGTTTGTTTTCGACGGTTGTCAAAGCGACTAGAGCAAATTATTAACATGGTGTTGCTTACTGTTGCCCTCTTGGGCATAGCATTAATATTGCTGTACAATTATTATGTGAATACCTACACCTACTGGCAACGGCGGGGAGTTCCCTATGAGAAACCTCTACCCCTTCTGGGCAATATGAAGGGAGTTGGAACAAAAATCCATTTCAGAGACGTCTATCTGAGATACTACAAGCGCTACAAGGGAAAGACTCCATTTGCGGGCATGTTCATGTTCCTCAAGCGAGTTGCCTTCATCATCGATCTGGATCTTGTTAAGCAGGTGCTCATCAAGGACTTCAAGGTCTTCCAGGATCGCGGAGTCTTCAACAACGTGCGTGACGAGCCCCTCACCGGACACTTGTTCTCGCTCGAAGGCGAGGAATGGAAGGCCATGAGACACAAGTTGACTCCAGTCTTCACCTCTGGCAAGATGAAGCACATGTTCAGTGTTGTGGTTGAGGTGGGTCATCACCTCACCTCAACAATGGGTAAATACGCAAAAGCTGCCGTTGCAGATGACGGCGATGTGGAGGTGAAGGAACTGTGTGCCCGCTTCACAACCGATGTGATTGGCACCTGTGCCTTTGGTCTTGAGTGCAACAGTTTGTCCGATGCAAATGCAGAATTCCGCGCTAAAGGTCGCTCGATATTCGAGAAAGCGCGACATCCACGACTATTGCAAGCGTTCATCTTCACCAACGCAAAACTGGCGAGAAAACTACGTTTCAAGGCATTGCCTGATGATATTTCTAAGTTCTTCATGGATGCCGTGACGAGCACAGTCGATCATCGACTTAAGAATGGCATTAAACGCAATGATTTTCTCGATCAGTTGATTGAGTTGCGTGCTGAAAATGAGGAAGCAGCTCGAGCAGGCAAGGGGATTGACTTGTCGAAGGGTCTGACCATTGAGCAAATGGCAGCTCAGGCTTTTGTCTTCTTCATTGCTGGCTTCGAGACATCCTCCAGCACCATGGCCTTCTGCCTATATGAACTGGCTCAGCAGCAGGACGTTCAACAGCATCTGAGAGAGGAAATCGAGACAGTGCTGAAGAAGCTGTCAGATGGAGAGATTACCTATGATGCCATTAACAAAATACCCTACTTGGATCAAGTGATATCAGGTAAGTAATCTTTATAAACTACATTGAATGGTTCTGACTATTTTGCTCCCCTACAGAGACACTGAGAAAACATTCAATTGTGTCCCACCTGATGCGACAGGCAGGTGAGGACTACAAAGTTCCCGGCACCAAACTGGTTATCGAGAAGGGCACAACTCTTCTCATCCCGATCTACGCCATTCACCGCGATCCAGAGATTTATCCGGATCCCGAGCGATTTGATCCCACACGCTTCGATCCAGAAGCCATCAAAGCACGTCATCAATATGCCTACTTGCCATTCGGAGAGGGACCTCGCAACTGCATTGGAGAGCGATTTGGCAAAATGCAGACTAAGATTGGTCTCATCTCGCTGTTGAGACACTTCAAATTCAGTGTCTCCAAGTACACGGATGTGCCTTTGGTCTTGGATCCAAGCAGCCTTCCGCTGTCTACCAAAAATGGCATTCACCTCAAGGTGGAGCGACTTTAAAATTCATCTGGTCAATGTTTTACCAATGCATATTAATATAATAAACCTTATCTACCAATTGCAAACACAAATATACATTTACGTAGCTTTACCTAGCAAACTGTTACTTTTTTAGCATTTCACAATGCCATTAATCTCATTAGTTCAATTTTTAATCATGTATTTTATAAACGGAGAAGACCAACAAATTTGTGAATCACTAAACTAATAATTTATATTTGAATGAACTTCTTTCCATAAAGTCTAGTTTTGTTAAGAATTTATGAAGTTTGGAGCACGTTTTTTATAAAACTTTAAGTAAAGTTAATTCATGTTAAGTTAAACGAAAATTAAAAATTATAGTTATTATAGAAAAATTTAATATTATAGTTTTAAATTGGTTGTAAAGAGTAGACGGAGTGCCTTCCACGAATTATACAATTGAATATACAAATAAATTTCTTACATCAAAATTGTATTCTATTTAAAATGTTTATTCACTACTTACTTTTAATTAAAATTTAAATGTAATTCAAAAATAATATTTAACATACATATGTACCATAGCCAAATTAACTTCGGAAAATGTTGAACACATTAATTAAAATTTTAAATTGCGTAACTATGTAACTAAGCGACAGATTTTCCCCGATTGATTTTCTCCTAAGTAGAGAGTGTTCGACTACAAAATACATAGTTCTATCGGTCATTTAATCTGACCGGACATTACTATAAATTCATAAAAAACAAAAGATCTGGTGATATAAATTTAAATTAATAGTTTTGGAGCAAATAAACTGAGATTTTCGATTTACTTATTTTCAAAGTGAAATTAGAAAAGTAAAAGAGCAATTATGGACAATATACTGTAGATTAATAGACCATTGTGATAGCAACTCACTAGAACTGCCAACTTACTTCATCGATAAGTTTTTAGAACAATCGATAGGAGCATTATAAGGGTTTCTTAATGTACCATTTGAATTTTATAATATTTAAAGTATGTATACTAAATAAAGAACTAGCAAGTAGAATTTCGTATCCCAATATATATAAAAATATCAATTCGTTTCAATTTTCGGTTCAATTCCATAATTAAGAAACTACCATAATTCGTTGTTTTAGCAAATTTATTACTTATTTCCCCCTACTTTTTATTCACCGAAACTTGAAAACATTTATTTGAGAGTATTTATTTCTATGCTAATACAGGGTGTGTTAACTTATAGGTTTTGTACTATCACTGCAAGCGACCAAGATAACTTCTAAAAAAAACTTTTCTCACGCAATCTTCTACAAAAGCTCAAAAAATTTCGTTCTCTTCCAAAGCTTTTCGTAACAGTTCTCAATATAAGCGGAAGAATTTCAGCTAAATGATCAGTTCGCTCTTAGAAAGCAACTAAGACCGTGTTTTTTTCATAATGGTGTTGTTAACGATCGCCCTTTTGGGCGTGGCATTAGTGTTATTGTACAACTTCTATCAGAATACGTTCAACTATTGGAAGCATCGTGGAGTGCCTTTTGAGCGCCCTCTGCCGCTTGTTGGCAATATGAAAGGCGTTGGAACAAAGTATCACTTCCGCGACATTAATGGCAGACTCTACAATAAATTCAAGGGAACAGCGCCATTCGCAGGCATGTTCATGTTCTTTAAGCGAGTCGCTTTGATTTTGGACCTGGACCTTGTTAAGCAGGTGCTCATCAAGGACTTCAAGAACTTCCAGGATCGAGGTGTCTTCAACAACGTGCGTGACGAGCCGCTAACCGGACATTTGTTCACTCTCGAAGGCGAAGAATGGAAATCGATGAGACACAAGTTGACTCCAGTCTTCACCTCCGGCAAGATGAAGCACATGTTCGGCACTGTTGTCGAGGTTGGTAATCATTTGACCACCACAATGGGCAAATACGCCAAGGCAGCTGTCACAGATGGCGGCGATGTGGAGATCAAGGAACTGTGTGCTCGTTTCACCACCGACGTGATTGGCACCTGTGCCTTTGGCTTGGAGTGCAACAGTCTGGCAGATCCCAATGCCGAGTTCCGTACCAAGGGTCGAATGCTGTTCGAGAGGCCGCGTCATAAGCAGTTGGTTCAAGCTTTTATATTTACCAATGCAAATCTCGCCAGGAAATTGAGATTTAAGGTCTTTCCCGATGATTTAGGTGAATTCTTCTTGAATGCTGTGCGATCCACAGTCGATCATCGACTAAAGAATGGCATTAAACGCAATGATTTCCTCGATCAGTTGATCGAGTTGCGTGCTGAAAATGAGGAAGCCGCTCGAGCAGGCAAAGGAATTGACCTATCAAAGGGTCTGACCATTGAGCAAATGGCAGCTCAGGCTTTTGTCTTCTTTATTGCTGGCTTCGAGACATCCTCCAGCACCATGGCCTTCTGTTTATATGAACTGGCGCTGCAGCAAGATATTCAGGAACGTTTACGCGAAGAGATCGAAACTGTGCTCAAGGATACAACAAATGGAGAAATTACATACGAAGCAATTGGACAGATGACTTATTTGGAACAGGTGCTCTCAGGTAATTACTTTACTCTACGAAAAGTAATTAATAAATAAATAATTTATATATTTCTACATCCTCAGAAACGCTACGAAAGCACTCCATTCTTGGTCATCTTATGCGTGTGGCAAACGAAGACTACAAGGTGCCTGGCACAAACATGATCATCGAGAAAGGAACAAGCATAATAATTCCTGTACATAATATTCATCGGGATCCCGAAATTTACCCCGATCCCGAACATTTCGATCCTTCGCGCTTCGAACCAGAAGCCATCAAGGCACGTCATCAATATGCCTACTTGCCATTCGGAGATGGACCCCGCAACTGCATTGGAGAGCGATTTGGCAAAATGCAGGCGAAGATTGGTCTCATCTCGCTGCTGCGTCACTTTAAATTTGGAGTATCGGATCGCACTGAAGTACCATTGATCCTTGATAACCGCAGCTTTCCACTGTCTTCTAAACATGGCATTCATCTTAAGGTGGAACAGATTTGAAAGAAACTTCTGTTGTGTATTGTTTTTCTATATATTTCGTTTTTGTAATTTTGACTGTATGAACCACATAATTTGTGGTTTTATGAAATTGTAAAATAATAAATATCAATTAACAGCAACCAATGGAACGCATTACTCATTTAAGTATTCTTTAACTCGGAACGCAATCAATGTAAATGTGTTTTTCTTGAAAAATACATTCGCAAAGTCATCCTTACACTTTCCATTTGCTAGGCCAATTGTAGTTACCAAACAACCGTTGACAGCTTTAGAAATTCCACTTAGATTTGTTTATGTTAATAAAGTTTCGTCATACTTTCTTTGCTGACTCAGTTCTATATTTACAAAGATTTCTTTAATCAGTAGAACGTGCATGATAATAGCAAGCACATACATAATTTTACCATAAAATATGAATGAATTTAGATCTGATAAATTGATATTTGAGAGTGCAAATATTTAACATTAAGGTATTTGACAGCAACACACTAAAATAATTGAGATTAGCTAATCGTTCAAAAAACGGAGAACTAAAATGATGAACTAAAATGATTTAAGACAACCATGTTGCAATCATAAAGAAGACTTTAAAATAATAACTCTTCTCGAGAATGAGTCAACTTTACCATCGTAGAACATTTATACTCGACTCTCTGGAAGCCAACAAAATTTAAAACTGCTGTTAATGTCAGTAGAAGATTTAAAGATAGTTTTAGGCAAAACCACAATTTGAAATATTTGTGTTGTTAACAGAAAATCAAAATAAAAACACTCATCTAAATTTTCGAACCTAAATTTTATTGAGAGAATTGAAAGCACGCCATTATAATTACTGAAATTCCCTTAACGGTTGAGCAAATTCAAATCGGTAAACACAAACTCACATTGTTTAACTAAAAAATACCTTTTATTAAGTCTGAGTAAAAAATGTTCTACGACGGATAGGCAGAGAATAAGTCTACATTTTGGTTTTCTATTGAAAATGAAAAAACACCGATCATATATTATTTAATGAAAAACGATTTAATTTTATATTAGTTTGTCCCAAATATATTTTTCTGTGATAAGCTTAAATAGTACATACTTTTTTGGTAGAACAAATTCAGAGGCAATATTAAATATTAAATAAACAAATGCATTTTAAACTTTGAAAATAATTCTTTAAATCTAATCAACTATTACTACACCAGACAGTACAAAGACTTCAAAATTGTAAATCGATTAAATGCAATGAGTAGGCGTATATATAATTTCTATATATATCACACACAAAATAATGACATAAATAAAATGGTTAATGCATTAATAATTTTGCCAGTAAGGCGCACCGGTTTCCTACACACATAAACATATGGGAATGGGTGTGTGAAAAAGATAGAGAGCAAAAGAGAGGGCGACAAACCGTGAGCATATGGAACAAGTGCATTCTGAAAGCTTTCACTGTATTCAAATAATTTACGTTCACAAAAGTTCTCAGTTGTAATATGGCCAACAAACTGGAATCATCATGTGGACGCTGCTAGTTTTGCTGGCTATCTTTATTGGCCTTGTCTACGTTTGGCTTAATGAGCATTACGCATATTGGAAGAACCGGGGTGTGACAGGTGAAAAGCCCGTCCTGGGATTCGGTAACATGCAAGGGTTTGGACGAACTTTTCACTGGACGGACATCAATCAACGCATCTACCGAAGGTTCAGCGATCAGGAACGTTACTGCGGCTTCTTCACATTCTTCAGCAAAGCGCTCTTTGTGATGGATCTGGAATTAATTCGAAGGATCATGATAACAGACTTTAATAGCTTTGCGGATCGTGGACTCTTTCACAATGTGCGCGATGATCCATTGACCGGAAACCTGCTGTTCCTGGATGGCGAAAAGTGGCGTTGGCTCCGTCAACATCTGACGCCGGTCTTCAGTTCGGGTAAAATGAAATTCATGTTTCCCACAATTGTGAAAGTGGGTGAACAATTGGCTCTCACAGCGGAGCAATCGCTGGGCGAGTTCGAGGCCAAGGATCTGTGTGCCAGGTTCACCACCGATGTCATTGGCAGCTGCGCCTTTGGCCTGGAGTGCAACAGTCTCTCCAATCCCAAATCGGAGTTCCGGCAAATGGGTCGTTCGGTGACCGAAAACCCTTTTCAGCACTCCATTGTGCAGGCCTTCATGTTTGCCCAGCCGAGCCTGGCTCGGCGCCTGCGCCTGCGACTCTTTCGGCCCGAGGTGAGCAGCTTCTTCATAGAGACTGTGCGTCAGACACTGGAGTACAGAGAACGTGAGAACATCAAACGCAATGATCTCATCCAGCTGCTCATTGAGCTGGCAAGTGATACCGGACTCAGTTTCGAGCAGATTGCGGCCCAGGCCATGGTATTCTTTCTCGCTGGCTTCGATACCTCCTCGACCACAATGTCATATTGCCTGTACGAGTTAGCGCTTAATCCCGAAATCCAGCAGCAGCTGCGCCTGGAGATAAGAGCCACACTGGAGCAACACAACCAACAGCTGAGCTACGAATGCTTGCAGGAGATGACTTACCTCAGTCAAGTGGTGGCCGAAACATTGCGCAAATATCCCATTTTGCCGCATCTGCTGCGACGTGCAACTCGCACCTACACAATCCCCGATAGTGATCTCACTCTGGATCCCGGCATGAGGATAATGATACCAGTGCACAGCATTCATCAAGATCCAAAACATTATCCCGATCCCGAGCGCTTTGATCCATTGCGCTTTGAGCCGGATGCCATCAAGTCACGGCATCAATTTGCCTACTTGCCCTTTGGAAATGGACCTCGCAATTGTATCGGCGAAAGATTTGGCCTAATACAGGTGAAAATTGGCCTTGTCATGCTGCTGCGGCATTATCAGTTCGACACCACTCCACAGACGCAAATTCCACTGCAAATTGCCAAACGTCACTTTCTTATTGCTACCGAGTCAGGCATTCACCTGAAAATGTCGCGCTTTGATGCCATCTAATCGGTTTTAACGAGAGTGTTCCACTGAATTGTTACTATAGGTCATGTTCTCTTCTCTGAGATGAACAATTTAATAGTGGCAATAAAACAATTCAACCATAACCTACGCGAAACTACGCACTCAAAAATATACTGGCTGAGCAAAAAAAGCTTGAAATAAGCTCGTTAATTGAAAGCTCAAATTGTTATTGTCGTTGTCTGTTTATATCTGAAATTATTCTCAGATTCTCTCTCGCTTGCGCATTTGTATTCTCATTGTGTCTGTATACTTTGATCAAGAACAAAACAAGCAATTATCACAAATTTGTATGTAATTGGAGAATACCCTGTGTTAAATTTTTGAATATATGACAAATATTCTTTTTTTATTTTTGACAAATATATTTATTTTTTGTTTTTATTCTTTAAATATTAGCTTATTTGGAATATAAGGTTATTCACAACATTTAAACAAAAAAATTTGAAATACAATTATTTAGTTTTTGAAAAAAATATATTTTTTTTTTGTATATTAATATGATTTAATTTGATAATAGTTGACTACATTTAAATACAATTATACCCCATTATTTAATTTTTAAAAATAATGTATTCATTTTATTATTTTCTTATTTGAATTAAATTTTATTTTGCACTCGTTGCCCACATTGAAATAAAATAAGTTCAATAAACGCGACTTAATACACCCCATCTAAAATAAAATTGTTTTTATCAAAATGCAGTAAATGTTGATGTTTTTATCGCAAAACATTTAATAATTCAAAGGAAATGCGGCTTTTATATTGCAATCGCACTTTTAAACCTATACTTCTATCAGCGTTTACTTCTTATGCGACGCCGTTATCTTTTTGCCATTTTTCAAGTTCAAAGCGCATTTATTTCTCTCACTCTTTCTCTCTCATTTTTTACGTTACTCTCTCTCTCTCTCTCTTTCTGTCTGTTTAATTTTTCTCTCTATGCCAAACAAACTTGAAGCTATGCTAATTTCAATGCTAGTTGTTGATCTACATGGGGGTTGCTCGCAGAGACAACTATTAGCGAGGTTATCTACACTAGTTGTTGATTATACCCTGCAAATATTATAATGGAGTGTAATTATCGTTAGTTTAATTTTAATATTTTTTTAAAAAATCATTGAAGTCACAAAATAATATAACTTTAAATAAATAAGTTGAAGAATCTGTAATTTCAAAAACATATCAACAGTCCCATTAACATAAATTGAAAAAAATATAGTGATATTAAAAATATTATAAGAGAATTCGTTTTACAACCTGAAATAAATGACTTTATACTATTAACTATGTAAAATTGAATACAAATATAATATCCTTGTTTGTTTACTGGATATCTTAAAGTCGACCACTTTCACAGTTTTGCGTTGCAAATCTTTAAAATGCACTTTGTACCGCACTTGATTAAGAGGAGCTTTATAGGCTCGACAGAAAATACAGAACAGTTTTAAATGAAACGCGAGAAATGCTTGATGTGATTGCGCTGCTGTTAATTACACTGGCCATCGGGTTCTGGTATGTGCGGACCAGGCTCAGCTATTGGTCCCGTCGACGCATTAGCCATGAGCGACCCAGTTTCCCGATGGGCAACATGAAGGGATTCCGCAAGACGCGCCACTTCAAGGACATTCTGACGCCATTGTACGAACGATTCAAGATCACCGGAGCCCCGTTCGTGGGCTTCTACATGATGATGCGACCTGTGGTGCTAGTGCTCGATGTGGAGATGGCCAAACAAGTGCTGATCCGGGACTTTGCCAACTTCGAGGATCGCGGCATGTATCACAATGAACGCGATGATCCACTAACCGGGCATCTCTTTCGCCTCGATGGCCCCAAATGGCGGCCACTGCGTCACAAAATGTCTCCGACTTTCAGCTCCGGCAAGATGAAGTACATGTTTCCCACCGTCTGTGCCGTTGGCGAGGAACTGGCGCAAGTCTGCGGCGAGCTGGCTGGGAATGCGATCTGTGGAATTGTGGAGATTAGTGATCTGATGGCCAGATACACTTCGGATGTGATTGGTCGATGTGTCTTTGGTATCGAGTGCAATGGACTTCGCAATCCCGACGCCGAGTTCGCTGTGATGGGTCGTCGAGCATTCACGGATCGGCGACACAACAAACTGATCGATGGCTTCATTGACAGTTTTCCCAACTTGGCACGACGTCTGCGGCTTTGTCAAATCCACAAGGATATCACTAACTTCTACATGCGCATTGTGCGGGATACTGTCAAGGAGCGTGAGGTCAAAACCATTATTCGCAACGATTTCATGAATCTGCTCATCGAGATGAAGCATCGTGGCGAGCTCACGCTGGAAGAGATGACCGCCCAGGCGTTTATATTCTTTGCCGCCGGCTTTGATACATCCGCTTCCACACTGGGATTTGCGCTCTTCGAACTGGCCAAACAGCCGCTAATCCAACAGAAGCTGCGACAAGAAATCGAAGACATTTTGGAAGCAAAAGGCGGAGAATTCACCTACGAAGTCATGCAGGAATTGCGCTACATGGAACTGGTCATTGCAGGTGAGTTCTTTCCAGCATCCAAATCGTAAGCCAGAATCGATCTTTCGACTTTCAGAAACTCTTCGCAAGTATCCCATCTTGCCGCACATATCGCGCATTTCCCGCAATTGCTATCCGGCCATGGGAAATCGCCACTTTTACATAGAACCTGGTCAGATGGTGCTTATCCCTGTGTATGCCATACACCACGATCCAGATCTGTATCCCGAACCCGAAAAGTTTATGCCCGAGCGTTTCACCATCGAACAGATGCGACAACGTCCCACCGCCTCCTGGCTACCCTTTGGAGATGGACCCCGGAATTGTATTGGCATGCGATTTGGCAAGATGCAGACAAGCATTGCTTTGGTGCAACTCTTGCGACGCTTTCAGTTCAGTGTCTGTCCGCGAACAGAGTCCAAAATAGAGTTTGTCAAGCACAACATATTGCTATCACCAGCCACTGGGATCTATCTGAAGGTTGAAGAGCTAAGGAAATAGGAAACAATAGCAATAATACTCAAACCACCTACAAGAAACGCTCAACCTGCCCAACTTAATGAAAACTAATGTACTTATCCGATTTTCAACGAATTCTGCCTTAATTTTGTGTTCAAATTACTTAGATAAATATATATTTACAATTTTATCATAATACCAGCTATTAAAAATGTCAATATTAACACATTTATTAATTTATCTTGTAAAATTATAAAATGCACACATTTAAACTTTAGGTTTATCTTTGATATTTTATGCAACTGTTTAGATAATCTGCATTTATCTATGTATATATAAAAAGTTGTTTGTTTTCATTCACTGATTGTAATATCAACGCAAAGACCAAAACGTAAATGCTACGATGCAACAATTTTTACACAACGTAGATACTAATATCGCGCACTAAGAATCTACTACGCGAAATACCAATTCTAACTACCTACATATAATCAAACTTGAAAGATAATATGAAATAACTAAAGTTTATGTTTGATGTCAGAGTTGCAAACTCTTAGTCGAAATGACGGGTTCAAATCCGGCAAGGGAATTCAAATTTTGATAACATCAAAATATTCTAATTCAATTTATTAAATTGTATATTGAAAAAGGTTAATGTTGTTTTTCTTCAGCGATGCGGATCATGGGTTCGATTTCTGCCAGGGACATTACATTTCTTTTTGTTTTGTGAAATTATTTTCAAGTAACCAGCGATAGCCTTAAAGCTTAATGTTTTTTTTATTTTTATTTTTAAATTGCAAGTCGTTTTCAAAATATATTAATAATTATATCAAACTGCACCGTATGCAAAACTGGTTAGTCAATTATCCTCCTTCTTATTTATAAATCTTTGCAAAAATGCCGCTCATTAATGTTGCATCTGATTATTCTCATTCATAGCACAAATTAAATAACTTCATAATCATGAGTTGAATTAGTGATACACGACTATTTGATATGGGAAAGCATTTCATATTTTGAGTACAACATTGCGACAGTTAAAAGTACTCTGAACTCAGTTCAGATTATATACAGTTAGTCAATGAGTGAACTGGTTCAAATAGTTTAATTGATAACGTTTCAATGAAAACAATTTAAAAACTGTATATTTAAAAATAGAAAAGTAGTTGAAAATGTTTGTGAGTACTCCCTCATGAGTTTACAACTTGTTATTAAGAGATATTCACATATATCGGATTACTTGCCGCACTCAGAAGTAAAAGCTTTTTGGAGAGCGAGCTTTGGAATATAAATATCGAGTGCTGAGCATGAAATGAACTCAGTCTGCAACAGGGCGTAAGATGTTGATTGTAGTGTTCATTGGCGTTATATTGGGGCTGCTTTATTACGCAGCCCGTCATCGACACAATTACTGGAAGCGTCGAGGAATTCCACATGATGAGCCGCTAATTCCCAAGGGCAATATTGGAGACTGGCCGTCGAAGCGTCAGATCAGCGTCGTCTTCCGGGATTACTATGCGAAGTACAAGAATAGCGGCAGTCCATTCGCAGGCTTCTTTTTCTTTTTTACAAAAACAATTATCATCACCGATCTGGAGTTGGTCAAACGCGTGTTAATCAAGGACTTTAATAACTTTGAGGACCGTGGCATATTCAACAATGAAGCTGACGATCCCCTATCTGCAACATTGTTCAGTCTTGAAGGCCAGAAATGGCGTCATCTGCGGCACAAGCTGTCGCCCACCTTCACGTCGGGTAAGATGAAGCACATGTTGCCCATTGTGTTGAAAGTGGCCGAGGAAATGGCCAACATATTCAAAGAGAAGCTGCCATCGCCCAACGAGCTGGAAATCACCGATTTGGTAGGTCGCTATACTGCCGATGTGATTGGCACTTGTGCCTTTGGGCTGAATTGCAATAGCCAACGTGGAGCCAATGCCGATTTTGTTGACATGGGCAGGCGTGCGATAACCGATCGTCGTTATTATGGTCTGCTGGATTTCTTTATATTCGGATTTCCCACATTGGCTCGTCGCCTGCATCTGAAGATCAATACCGAAGAGGTTTCCGATTTCTATATGCGTATTGTCAGAGAAATCATCGACTATCGCCTGAAGACAAAGGAGAAACGCAATGATTTCATGGACATGCTGCTCGAAATGTATCAGAAGAATCAGATGGGCAACACCGAGGAGGGAATTTCCTTTGAAGAGTTGGCTGCCCAGGCATTCATATTCTTTGTGGCTGGCTTTGAAACGAGCTCCACAACTATGGGCTTTGCCCTCTACGAGCTGGCGTTGCATCAGGATATTCAGGATAAACTGAGAGCGGAAATTAAACAAGTGCTGGGCAAGCACAACAATGAGTTCACCTACGATAATATCAAGGAAATGCAGCTCTTGGAGCAGGTTGTTATGGGTGAGTAGTACACAACTATTACATCACTTCCCTAGACGTAACATATTAATGAAAACTCTTTTTGCAGAAACTCTGCGGAAGTATCCTGTATTGGCTCATCTAACACGAAAGGCCAACTCCGACTATTCGCCCGATGATCCCAAGTATTATATTGAAAAAGGCAGTAGCGTTGTTATCCCTGCCCTGGGCATTCACTACGATCCCGATATCTATCCCGAACCAGAGAAGTTCAAGCCAGAACGCTTCACGGAAGCTGAAATCCAATCTCGACCCTCTTGCACTTGGCTGCCCTTTGGAGATGGCCCTCGTAACTGCATTGGCTCTCGTTTTGGCCTGATGCAGACCGGTGTGGGTCTTGCCCATCTGATCAAGGACCTTAAATTTTCTGTTGCGCCGTCTACTCAAGTCCCCATTAAATTTGTAACCAAGAACATATTGTTAAGCTCTGAAAATGGAATTCATCTCAAGGTTGAAAAGATATGATTATTTGTTAATAAAAATCACAAATTGGTAGTGACCGATTTGAATACCTTCTAATCAGCAACATGAATTTGAGTACAATTGGTAAAAAGATTCTTACACAGAGAGAAAAAACATAAATAAATCAAGAAACAATCGTCAAAAACTCAAAAATCTGCCAGGAAAGACTAGAATTATTTTAACTTGCTCAATTTTTAAAAATTTTTCAAGATATTTCACGTAATTACTGAACCAATAGTTGCATCACCCGATTTTTGGTTAAATAGGATTTTAAAAAAGCTCTCAATTTACTGGATTTTTACTACAGTGTTTAGAAACTAATATTTCTCTCTGTGTAGACTATCATATTGCATACCAATGATTAGTCAGCATACTCAGCTTATCAATTGCTTATAAACTTGTGTTCGAAACTCACGATGAGTAGCAAATAATAATTTATATTAATTTTCTGATCGTTTTTCTCTTGGAAATTTGCATTTTCAAAACTATGTCTACTATAAACTATATTAATAGATGATAAATAAGGAAAATTAAAAAGAAATGGGCTAAGCGATGTTTAATATTTAAATACACAGTATTATTAATTGGCTTAAGCTTATTTTTTAAATTTTGGATAAAATTTCACACAGCAAGAATAAAATTTAGAGCGTCTGAGATACCATACCGTAAAACTTCAAAACTGCGTTATTCTGTCTGGAATGCAACTGGCTGCGGAATCCGAAGGATCCCTTTGTACAATGTCATGCTGAACAAGCGCTGTGATTACATCTTTTGTCTGTGCTTTCCCAAGTTCAGACATAAGCTGCATCTCATGCGCACGCCAACGGATGTGGAGGCGTTCTATATGGGACAGTTCGAGGATATCTTCGGGTACAGAGAAGAGCATAATTTCGTTGGCATCATGCTGGAAATAAAACCAAAGTACAATGCGGAAAATACGCATAAAGCATTGACTATCAATGAAATTGACGCTCAAATAAGGGTGTTCCTTGTGGCCTGATTTGAGACAACAGCCTCGGCAATAAGCTTGGCCGTATATGAAGTGGCGCGTCACAAGAAGGAAACTGAAGAGGTTATTGCTCAGCATGGAGAAGAGGATGAGTACACCTGCGAGGCATTACAGAAAATTAAGCATCTGGAGCGGGTCATCTCTGGTAAGCAGTAAAAGTCATTTTTGAATTGCAAATATCTTTAAAAATTGCATTGCATTGGTTATCCGCAACATTATCTGCCAGATGGTTCATCTATTTCATACATTGTGATCCAGCCTACTTTCCTAGAACGTCCCAGCTGTTCCCTTATTCCATTTAGCGAAGGACTTCAGTTTGGCCGCATTAAAGTTGCTGTGGGTCTCATTGCGTTGTTGCGTCACTTTTGCTTTGGTTTCACCGCTGAAATGTCACTTCGAATGCAATCCGAGAATCAATCGTTTGCTACTGCCCTCAACGCTGTGGATGAAAGCATTGCAACAAAATATCTATTACAAATTGAGAAAATGTCTAGACTGAGATAAGATTTGTGGGAGTGTGAAAAGTGCAACTGAGATAAAATTCTATTCAGAATCTATCAATTTTAGCTACATATTGGTGCTTTTGAAACATCCATAAAAAGAAAACAAATAAAACGAGTTGACAGTGTATTAGAAATTAACTGGTTAGACGACGCAATGGATCAATTACCGCTCGCCAGCTAAGCGAGAGAATGCGAGAGAGAATGCGATTTCTGAGAAGCTTTTTTACTCTCTGCGCTCAATTATCATTTATGACCAAGAGTGAGCTTTAGACTTATAGTATGTGTTCAACGTTTAATGTGTGGAATAAACAATTGAAATTCTTTGCATCAATTACTATAATATTTTATCTACATCTGAGTTATGTATATGTTTTATTTTTTAAGCAGTTAACCATTGACCCATAGCCCCAACTACGCTTGAATAACTTTAAGCCAAGCGTGAATCAAAATATTGTATTCATCATTGTGCACATTAAATTCGCTCCACTTTCAAATAGATGCCCGAAGCACTTGCAATAAGGAAGCTCTTCACATCATATTTAATGGGAATGGTTGTCTGATCGCACACCGAGAACTTGAACTTCGTGATGAGCTTTGACAACCCGATACGAGCCTGCATCTCGCCAAATCGCATTCCAATACAGTTGCGGGGTCCATCACCGAATGGCAACCATTCCACGGAGTCACGATTGTTCACACGCTCAGGCTCAAAGTTGTCCGGGTTGAATTCATTCGGATTGGGATACAACTTTTCGTCGCGATGCATGGCACCAGCAGGAATCAATACTGGCATGCCCTTCTTGATGACATAATTCGGATAGCCGGGCACCACATAATCCTCGAGACATTCGCGATTAAGCACGGGCAGAACAGTCCACAGACGAAGAGTTTCTGGAAGAGTAACAATCTGTTATTAAAGCACCAAATTCTCGAATCGAGTTGAACTTACCTGATATAACCTGACAGAGATAGCCCATTTCCTTGAGGCTCTCGTAGGTCAGCTCTCCGCCATGCTTTGCCAGCACCTCGGTGCACTCCTTCCTCAGTCGATCCTGAATGTCTTGGCGCTGAGCCAGTTCGTATAGAGCAAATCCCATCGTAGTCGAAGACGTTTCAAAACCAGCACTGAAGAACACAAAAGCCTGCGCTGTAATTTCTTCCACTGTCAGGCTCATGCTCTCTCCCGTCTCTGATTTAATCAAACGATTATTCTTCAGATCGATCAACTGATCCATGAAATCATTGCGTCGAATGTTGTTTTGTTCCCTGTAGGCGATTGTTTCCTTCACAATTCGCAAGAAAAACTTCTCAATGTGTTCTGGTGTCATTTTCATATGCATACGTCTCGAAAATTTGGGAAAACTATTCAGCATCATAATGCCAAGTATATTATGACGTAAATCAGTTAAAGATTTGCGACCCATAACCCGAAACTCGGCTTCGGGATCCTTGAGACTGCTGCACTCAATGCCAAAGGCACAAGTGCCAATAACATCTGTGGTGAATCGTGCCAGAAGTTCCCTTACTTCAACAATCGACGACTTTGCAACCATATCGCTGAAAACGTCAATGAATTCCTCACTCACTTTAATGACCAAGGGGAACATGTGCTTCATTTTGCCGGAGGTAAATGTAGATGAAAGCTTATTTCTCATCGACTTCCATTTGTGACCATCCAGCAGGAAGAGCTGCCCAGATAATGGATCATCCTCGGGATTGTGAAAGAATCCGCGATCAGTGAACTTATTGAAATCCTTGATAAGAATATTCTTCACCAAAAACGGCTCCAATACAAAAACGGCTGGACGCAGAAACCAATAAAATCCGGCGAAAGGTCCAGTTCCTCGAAATTTGGCATAATAATCCAGCCAGACCTCGGCAAATGAACGCTTAGTGTGAATGCCTTGGAGGTTGCCCAAAATAGGACTCGGTGATTCACACGGTATGCCCAGATTTTGCCAGTACTGTTGATTGCGACGCAGTCGTACAACTAGATAGCCCAACACGGCTATCAACACTGTGATTAACAAGATACCGATTCCCATGGTCTCAGAGCTTAACCAACTACCAGTTGAATATTTGATAACTAATGCGCAGCGCAACCCGTGTGTGAAGTCAATGAACCGCTGTCGACTACTGAGAGCCGCTCCGCTGAGCACTGTATTTTTAAAGCAGTCAAAGCTGCTTCGCCAACGCAAAGTCACTGCAGCAATAATTTCTATATCGCGACATGTCGATTGCTTAGAACGAAATCAATAAGTGCACATATAGCAGGTACTATTTGCCCCCAACAGTGATTGACTACGTGACACCCTTTGTCCAACATTGCAATTGAGATGTTACTAATAAAGAAACATAAACAACTCAGACTCAACGAAAACAATTTCTAAGAAGATTCAAATCAAATTGATTCTACGACTAATAGATGGCGCTAGCTGAGCTTTAGGGCGTCTTTGAGAGCTTTCTTGTCTTGTCAATTTTCGATTTAAATTCTAATGTAAGAATGAATTGAAAAATTGGACAAATCCAATTAAATAATTTGTTAATTTTTCCAAATAAATTTGCATTAGTCTTGACATATGAATTTTCTTTTTAAATTTGTGTTGTGAAATGCAAAAATTAAGCTCTGAAAAAAGAATAAATAAGGTAATTTAATAAAGAAAAGTTAAAAAATAAATAATTTGTCCCATTTTTTTGTTCTGTTTAATTAGATAATAAATAGGAATTATTATACAAATCTTTACCAAAAATATACAAAAATATAAGCCTTGCACATATTTTTATTCTTGAAGGGTACTTAAAAATTGAAAATGTGACCAATTTTATGATTCATTTTGGATGAAGTCAGGGTATAAAGAGCCCAAGTTCGTTGACCTCCCTCTTCGCAAGTATAACTCTACCAAATGTCTTATCACTCAACTGATTTAAAGTGTTTTTGATTACCATAAAAATTCCCCTTTGTTATGTAACATTTTGTTAACTTTATATAACAACTTTAATAACATAATATATTTAAATAAAATTACATATAAGAAGCAAAAGAATCAACATCATCAATCTTCTTCACAACAAAAACATGTATCCAGATACTATATGAGCTCATTCCATTACATTGAGCTAGTTTTATATGAGCTAGTTTAACATAATTCTAAAAATACCCAATGACCACATTATATACAGGATCCATTCTGATTGATAATACAATTATTATGCAAGGTGGAAGTTACTCAAACTAATATTATAATAATATTCACATCACATTTTCCAAAAGTGGTTACTGAATTTGGAAAGAAACCTTTTTTTAACGTGTTGTATTTATAAAAACATTCATGGTAGAAAATAAAACATAATTTATTATTGAGCTAAACTTTGTTATATTAATTATGAATCAAAATCTATAAATGAATTTTGCATTATAAAGAAACATAGACCTCAACATATTTTAAAAACAATATTGTTAATTTAGTTGAAAAATATTTTATTAAAACAAATAACATTAATCCTGTTTCCTATTAACAAGTTTTTTAAGCAGAGCAAATAAAACTCATCAAAGAAATACCGAAAATTTTGCAGCAACAACTTGCCAAGAACTAAATATGACAATAACTTTAGCTATTGAGTTTAGTCAGGAAGTCAAGAAATTCTTTAAATGCGCTCCACATGCAAAAAGATGCCAGATTCACTGTTTAACAAGAAGCTCGTCTTGCTATACTTCATGGGTACAGGAGTCTGTTCACACACGGAGAACTTAAAGTTCTTGACAAGCATTGCCAGACCAATGCGAGCCTGCATTTCCCCAAATCTCATGCCAATGCAGTTTCGAGGACCATCCCCGAAAGGAAGCCACTCCACAGAGTCACGGTTCTTGACACGTTCAGGCTCGAAGTTGTCCGGATTGAACACATTCGGATTAGGATACAACTTCTCGTCTCGATGCATTGCACCAGCTGGAATGATCACAGACATGCCCTTCTTGATGATATGTTTCGGATAGCCGGGCACAACGTAATCCTCTAGAGACTGGCGATTCAGTATGGGCAGCACAGTGTATAGACGGAGAGTTTCTATGATGAAACATTCAAAATAAATAAGTAAACACAGAAATGGCAAGGAAAGTAGTTACCTGCTATGACCTGATTCACATAAATCATATCCTTGAGCCCCTCGTAAGTCAGCTCTCCATTATTCTCTGCCAATACCTTGATCACCTCATCCCTCATACGCTGTTGTATATCGACATGCTGAGCTAACTCGTAGAGCGCAAATCCCATTGTGGTGGAGGAGGTTTCGAAGCCAGCGTTGAAGAACAAATAAGCCTGAGCAGTCACTTCCTCAATTGTTAAACTCATGCTCTCTCCAGTCTCTGACTTCAGTAATCGATTGTTCTTCAAGTCAATCAATTGATCCATAAAATCATTGCGCCCTATGCCATTCTGCTCCCTAAAAGTAACCGTCTCCTTTACAATACGCAGAAAGAACTTTTCAATGTGGTCTGGTGTCATCTTCATGTGCAGGCGACGAGCCAAATCAGGATAGCTGGACAGGAATGCCATGCCAAGGGTTCCATGACGAAATTCGCTCAACGCACGACGTCCCATCACCCTAAACTCTGCCTCGGGATCCTTGAGACTGCTGCAATCAATGCCAAAGGCGCAAGTTCCAATAACATCTGTGGTGAATCTCGCCAGCAACTCTTTTACCTCCACAATCGATGACTTTGCCGTCATGTCACCGAAAACATCGACAAACTCGTGACTGACTCGAACAACTGTGGGAAACATGAACTTAATTTTTCCCGAGGTAAACGTCGCTGTCAGTTTATTTCTCATGGCCCTCCACTTGTGGCCATCGAGCAGCACCAGACGCCCAGAGAGTGGATCATCCTCAGGATTGTTGAAAAAGCCGCGATCCGTAAACTTGTTGAATTCTTTGATCAATATTTGCTTGACCAAAAATGGCTCCATAATCAAGGCAGCCGGACGATTGAAGAAGTAGAAACCCACAAATGGTCCCATGCCACGGAATTTGTTGTAATACCGTAGAAACACTTCGTTAGTGGGAACCTTGGTGCGAGCTCCCGCCATGCTGCCCATCAGAAGATGCGGCTCCTCACAGGGTATTCCCAGCTTTTGCCAGTACTGCATCTTGTTCCGCATGCGGAGAAAGAAGTACACAACCAGCCCCAGCACGGCTGTGAGCAACATCAAACCCACTCCCATGATTACTCAATAAAAAACACTGAGCTCTTTGCTAAGTGTAAATCGCCGAGCTCTGCGAGCTACTGAGAATCGCTGCTGAATTGTAGCATTTTTAAAGGCAGATTATTCGTTCTTGCTTGTAGTCAGAATGACAAACTTGGTTTAATCAGTTCTTCGATTACAACTTCGAGCACTTGTGATAAGCAAGCTAATTTTGGCAATTCCTGGCAAACATGATGTATACGTAATTCGTATACAGGGTGATCAATGAAAATCGAAAAATATTAAAATGACTGCAAATTATATCGATTCCTTTTTGCGAAATTATCCTATTATCGATTGTTCTGAAGTTACTCACTTATCGACTAATTATTTATGATGATGGTTAATTATAAAAAATTTAGATCGTTCTCATAATTCATACTGGAAAAAAAAAAAAAAGAAAAACGAATTTCAATAAAATATAGTTAAGATTTTAAATTTTAAATCAATGCATATTGTACATATGTACATTAAATATTAGTGAAAACACCCTGTTCATATTGAATGTACTATCATACAGCGAATTTGTTATCAGTTAGAAATTCCGATGAAAGCAGCAATAGTTAAGAGCGATAGCCTATATGTGCAAAATCATTACTGAGCAAAAAACAAACATTTCATTTTGTCATGCTCGAAAGCAACAAAGCTATGAATCATACTCAGTTCAGAGAAGGGAAAACACTCGTTCCTGACCTGGCCCAATTCACTTTTTTAGGGTATAGGTTAGGCATGTATTACAGTCAAAAATATATCGAAAAAAAATGTGTTTTTAGAATTTTTCAGCAAATTATTTTTTTCAAAATGTATTACAAAAGTATTCAAAAAATATTTACAAATGTATTTACACAACTTTACAAACGTACAACAGCATTTTAAACTTTCTCCACTTTCAGATGAATGCCCGAAGCACTCGACACCAGAAAGCTCTTCACATCATATTGAATGGTTTTGGGTGTCTGTTCACACGCCAGGAATCTAAACTTCGTCAGCAGCTTCACTAAACCAATGCGAGCCTGCATCTCCCCGAATCTCATGCCAATGCAGTTGCGAGGACCATCGCCAAATGGCAGCCACTCAACAGAATCACGGCTCTTCACGCGTTCGGGCTCGAAGTTGTCGGGATTAAATTCGTTGGGATTGGGATACAGCGCCTCATCTCGATGCATTGCACCGGCGGGAATCACAACACCCATGCCCTTTTTGATGACATAATTCGGATAGCCGGGCACCACAAAGTCCTCCAGGCATTCTCGGTTCAATACGGGCAAAACAGTCCACAAACGAAGAGTTTCTAGAGAGCGGAGAACATGAATTAGTCATTTATTTTATTTTTTAAAGTCCTCTATGAAGAAATGTTAAATATTAAATTAAGATTAGGAAAAAAAGATTTTCAAATAAAGGCAACATTTTTAAACTAAAGTTTGCAAATATAAATGAATTTACCTGATATAGTTTGATTCAGATATGTCATTGCTTTAAGGGCCTCGTATGTTAACTCGCCATTATGTTTGGCCAACACATCGTTGATTTCTTCCCTCACTCGATCCTGAATGTCCTGGCGCTGAGCCAGTTCATATAATGCGAATCCCATCGTTGTCGAAGATGTCTCGAATCCAGCGTTGAAGAAGACGAAAACTTGGGCTGCAACTTCTTCTATGGTCAAATTCATGCTCTCGCCAGTCTCGGACTTCAACAGTTTATTGTTCTTCAAGTCAATCAACTGATCCATGAAATCATTGCGTCGTATGTTATTTTTCTCTCTGAACGCAACAGTTTCCTTTACGACGCCCATAAAGAACTTCTCGATGTCAGCTGGAGTCATTTTCATGCGGATGCGTTGTGCGAATTTTGGAAAACAGTTCCTCACTATAATGCCGATTAAACCATGACGTTGCTCGGTGATGACTCGCCGTCCCATCAACCGAAACTCGGTGTCAGGGTCCTTGAGACTGCTGCACTCAATGCCAAAGGCACAAGTTCCTATCACATCCGTGGTGAATCGAGCCAAGAGATCCCTGACTTCAACAACTGACGACTTGGCAACCGTATCGCCAAAGACTTTCACGAATTCATCGCCGACTTTCGCGACTGTGGGAAACATGAACTTCATTTTGCCAGAGGTAAATGTAGACGAAAGTTTATTTCTCATCGACTTCCATTTGTGGCCATCCAGCAGGAACAGCTGTCCAGACAACGGATCATCCTCAGGGTTGTGAAAGAATCCGCGATCCGTGAACTTATTGAAATCCTTGATTAAAATATGCTTCACCAAAAATGGTTCCAAGATAAATGCAGCTGGAGTTCGGAACCAGTAGAAACCGGCAAAAGGTCCTGTTCCCTTGAACTTGGCATAATAACTCAGCCAGACCTCTGGAAATGAGCGTTTCTGACGAGCGCCCGCCAAGTTGCCCATCAGGAAATGGGGCTCCTCACAAGGTATACCCAGATTTTGCCAATGCTGCAGATTGCGACGCATTATGTAAAAAACATAGGCAATCAATCCGAATACTGCAGATAGCAGCAGAGTTCCAATATCCATCTTTGTCTCTCACAATTCTACCGGTTTCATGTGAAACTAAAGAAATTCACGAATATACTGAAAGCTTACTCGGAAATGTTTGCTCTTTTAAGAGACGCAAGCACAAACAAAGTCACAATGACAAACATGTTTTTTATGACACACGCCTCATCAGCTGCTAACAAAACAAATACTACACTAGCCAACAAAACCAACGATGTCATCATCTAATCATTACTTTCTAATTAACTTTATTTAAGTATTTTGTATAGGTTCACTTTTTTGTGTTCGGAAAAATTGTTAAGGTTTTCTTATTTAGTAATTGAATTGACTTAAGAATTTTGATTCATTTAGAATTCATAAAATTGTCATAAACTCTCTAATATCAGGTAAGAGCTGAACTTTGCTCATGTAGCTTAGTGTTGTAGGGCGGAAGGTCAGCATTTTATGTGTTATCATATAGTTCTTTACCAATCGTAATCGGTTGTCAGGTACTCTACAGAGGCTAATATCCAGCAATAACGGTGAAATGTATTTAAATTGCTATACTAATTTTGAATTCCAAAAATTAATGCCAATTTAAATTCTAACTACAGCTTTGTTATTGACAAGTTTACATAATTGTATAATTATTATAGTGTGATTTATTAATAAGAATTTATATAATTAAAAATATTATTGTAATATTATATGCATAATTAAATTTCGTCAAACCCATCAGCTTTTTTTAGTCTAGTCCCTGTAACCATTTATTTAATTAGAAGAGTTAGTGCTATTGCAACTATATTACAACTACAAATTAAGTCCATCCACCCAAAAATAAACCACAATAATACGTTTCTTGGAGTCGAGCACCCTCTACAAGAGCTTTCCTGTATAATGCATGGTAGTTGATTAGATTTCTAGTACGGATATTGGCTGTAACAATGACAACAAAATAAGCACTTTGCACAGAAAAAGTTTAACAGCTTTTATTCTGATTATTTATTTGTGTGTTTTGGCTTTTTTTGTGTGTGTGCGTTTTGTATTGTTGACGTTGTTATTGTTGTTGTAGCATTAGACCGCTAATTAGACGTGAAATTCAGCGGGACAAAAAAAGCTCTGACCATTTTATCATGAGCATTTAACCCGAATCGAGATTAAGTGGACTTTGGAGAATGTGTTGAATGGGCTTGACAAACTATATATATGTATATACTGAAAGTCGTTGCAATCTTTGTGAACTACTTCCAGATTTAATATTGTAAAATGCATCACAATTGTTGTAAGTACATTCATAAAAATTGCGTTTGCACATTTACTCATAGTGTACACAATTTTTTGCACAGTACAATTAGTTTATGGCCCATATTGAGATAACCCCACCTCAACGTGAATAAAATAGGAATTTCAAAGGCAGCAACTGCTTTTTTATCTACAACAAAAAAAAAAAAAACTAATGAAAAATAAAAGCTGATAACAAACGAAAATGAACTTTAAATTGTATATACTATAAAGATGGGTTAAGGCAACTTGACAAAGTACCCTACAATGAGTTAAACTTCAATTATACGCTCCAATTGGATTATTTTTGATTATGCTCGCATTGTTGATTCATCCTACACATGAATAGCGACTCAGACGGATATTCAACTACTTATGACTATTCAAGCTGGCCTCAGTCGGACGCCCACAGCTCGCCGGTCACATTTAAGCCGGTTAGCGGTTGAAGCCAACTCAATCCATAAGCAGCAACAACTTTGGTGTAGCGCACTCCAAGCAGCAATATGTGAAAAGCTCGCAACGAGACGAGACGAGACGCGACTCTAGCGTTTGGAGCGTATCGTAAATATGTATTTCTCAATTGCACTCAGTCGAACAACACGGGTTGGTAATGAACGTAACAGATTCAACTTGTCGCTGAGAACGCGTCCGCGGCTTGGCATTAGATCATTGCTAACGAGTGCGACATCAAATACGAATACGAATACGAGTGCAGGTGTGAGTGCGAGTGTGACTACGAATACGATTTCCGGGCACAAAGAATCACTCAGTGGCCAAATTCGTGTGTGATTTACAATTATACATGAGTCGTGTATAGTCGCATTTATATAGTAATTATAATTATTGCCCAATTTTGCCAGCATGCAAAATATGTGGATAGTTTTCATGATTGTGGGCATTATCGTGCTCTGCCTGCTGATTCTTCTGATTGTGGCCGCCCGTTATCAGCGCGACTATTGGCGCTACCTCGGCATACCGCATGAGCGCCCCAAAAAATTGTGGCCCATCATCAAGCAGCTGGTGACACAGAGCTTGAGCACCGACTCCATGAAGTCGGCCCATTACACGGCCCTCTACAACAAGTTCAAGGGCAGCGGCCCCTTCTGCGGCTTCTACGCTCTGTTGCAGCCTCGTGCCCTGATTCTCGATCGCGAACTCATCCGCCAGATCATGGTCAAGGATTTCTGGAACTTCAATGATCGCGGCATCTACTGCAATCAGAAATCAGATCCATTGTCGGGCGATCTGTATGCACTGCGCGGCAACAGCTGGAAGGAGATGCGTCAGAAGCTGGATCCCAGTTTCGAGCGAGATCGAATGGCCTGGCTCTATGGCAGCCTCTACGAGGAGGCCGAGCAGCTGCTGCTGGTGGTCAGCACCACGCTGATGAAGCAACAACATTCCACACTGCACATACAGAAGCTAATGCGACGCTACGTGATCTCAGCTATAGCCAGCTGTGTCTTTGGTCTGAATGCCGAGCAGCGCAAAACGTATCCACTGGAGAAGTTTGAGGAGATGACAGAACTAGTTTTAAGCACTCGCAAGCATGGCTATCTGATGAATCTGCTGATGATTCGGTTTCCCAATTTCTGTCGCCATCTACGCTTACGTCTGACACCAAAGGAGGCAGAAACTTATTTCCTCACCCTGCTCGACAACATTGTGGCGCAACGTGAGGCGTCCGGAGTGCGTTGTCAGGACTATTTGCAGCTGCTGCTGGACATCAAAGCACTCGAATTAACCACACACGAGTACGAGGCGGACAAGGAGCTAAATGCCCATCTGCAGCATGAGCTGGCCGCCCACGCATTTGTCTTCCTCAAGGCGGGCTACGAGCAGACAGCCAACACGCTGTCGTATGTACTCTACGAGCTGGCCCTCAACACCGAGGTGCAGTCGCAGGTGAGGCGGGAGCTCAAGGAGGTGATGGAGAGGCACGAGAACAACCTGAGCTACGAGTGCATTCAGTCGCTGACACTAATGGGCCATGTTATACACGAAACTCTGCGCATGCATCCCATTACACCCTACATTCAGCGGCGTGTGCTCGAGAACTATGTGGTGCCGGATCATCTCAAGTATACGCTGTTCAAGGAACTCTTCGTAATAATACCCACACACGCCATACACAATGATCCCGAGTATTATCCGGAGCCTGAGCGCTTCAATCCCGACCGCTGGGGCGGTCCCCGAGACTCCTTGAGGGAGCAGAGCACCTGGTTCGGCTTTGGCGCCGGTGCCCGCAATTGCATTGGCCTGCAATTTGCCCAGCTTCAATTACGCCTGGCTCTGTCTCTCCTCATCCTCGAGTTTGAGTTCACCTTGAACTCGAAGAGACCTCTGGTGAGCATCGACGATGGCATCGCGTTGCAGCTGACGCCTCTGGGCGTGGTTGAGCCTGGACTGGAGGAGCGAGCCCTTTAACCAAATGCAGTCTTCGGTTGTGCTAATTACAGTGTATGAATAATGAATTTAAGACGTGATCAAAGTGGTATTGAATTTAAAAACAGACAATTATAAAATGTGAATTAATTTAAATGAACAATGAAATGATAAATCGACACGAATCAAATTTATAATTGAAAAGTGCAACAAGACTTTAAAGTGCTATTGAATTTTATACCATTCCTTAATAATATGTGAAATCATTAAATTACCATTTCAAAGACAAATCAATATATATCATAACTATTATTCAAAAGTGCAGCAAGCTTTTAAAGTGGTATTGAATTTAAAAACAGACCTCAAAAATGTCAATTTATTTAAATAAACAATGAGATGACAAATCAACACGAAACAAATTAATATTTTAAAACTTCAGCAAGATTTATAAGTGGTATTGAATTTAAAAGCAGACCTTAATAAAATGTGAATTCAAATCAATAACAACAAATCATTATCAATCAAAACTAATATTCAACAATGATTTTAAATAAGTATTGAATTTTGATAACCTGTAAATTAATTTAAATTATTGAAATTATATATAAATCAAACAATATTACTGGAATATGAAGTATTATACAAAATATAAGAAAAATGGAAGTTAACTATGCTATCAAATAAATAAAACGAGCAATAAAGAAACAAATTAAAATACAAAGTACAATAAGTACACAATACAACAATCTAATTATATGTGAATCTAAGCAATACTAAACAAAACATTTTTACATAAAATAACATTGTGGAAAGTCAATCAACCTATTAAAACAAACAGGTTAAATTAAATTATTTTAAAAATATAGTAACACCAATAATACATTACACTTTGAATTAAACGCTTTAACATAAATTTTATTCATTTAAAATTCTTTAAAATAGTTTATAGTATAATTAATACATATGTCTAGTGTTGCGTTAGTCACAACATTCGCATACAAAAACTGTATATATTTGTTTGCTCCAAGTGTGTTCGCACTTTAACGAAGCTATAAATCCATTATTTAAATATTTATCGACCATTTTGTATTGTAAGTAGCTCTGCAAAAATAATTTAATTACATTTGTTATTATTACATATTTGTTTTACAATTGTTTGTATTTAATTAGTGGTTAATTATGTCGTTTTTGCATTGTCGTCGTGCTGATATGGTTTCGCTACTACATGTTATATTAAGTGTACGCGTTCTCTATATATGGCTGCACAGTCTAGTGTAATAGTATTTTGATTAATGATTTATTTTGTACACACGTAAATGGACAAATTATTATGTTAATTGTAGCAAGAAGTAAGTTTTTTTGCATTTTCACAAACTAAACTTAAGCGATAAATTGTGAGCTTTGTAGCCTTAAACATTAATTGTAGAATAAATAAAAACAAATTTACAAATAAGTATAAAGTTGCTTTTGAGCGCCTTTCATGTGGGTTAATTACCAACTAAATTAAGTATGTATTAACAAAACGTTCGGATGTGGAATGCTTTTGCTACGTTCTCAACTACGAAATGCTAATTTAAAATTCTTAAAAACTAATGTTTTTTGTTCGACGTTTTGGCCGCTAATACAAAAAATGGCTTCCGTTCGGTTCGGGGTTTCACTTTGCTGGCTTGGACCGAACGGGCAGCGGCAGAGATTTGCGGATGGGATCACCTCGATTGGGCAACTTGCTGCGCAGCATTTGTTCGTGCACATAGAGCATCAAACCCACATCCCGATGTCCTGCCTGCCATGCAATCTTAAACGCCGTGCTGCCATCCTGTCGAATTTGAGAGTTAATCATTCTTATGGTTAGAGAATAAATTTCGTTATTTACCACATCCTGGACCAGGGAATCGCAATCCTGTTGCGACAGCAAATGCTTCACAATATCGACACGTCCGTGTTCCGCGGCACACATCAATGCCGTGCTGCCATCCTCATCCTGAATATTGATATCTGCTCCGGCATCGAGCAGCATGGAGACCATGTCGCCATTGCCATGGGACACAGCGAGCATCAGTGCGGTTTGACAGTGCTGAAATTATATGGATCGAGGTTAGTAGCAGTTGATATATTGGTTGGTATTCCAATCTGTACCTTCTTGGCTCGAATGTTGACATCGGCCATCTGGAACAGTCGCTCGACGACCGTTCGATGTGCCGCTTGTTTCAGCTTGGCCAACGAGACGAGCATGACGCACGAGTATCCAGCGTTATTCATTTGGTTTACGTTGCAAACCTTGGAATCCAGCAGAATGGATACGACGTCAAAGTTGCCATGAGACACCGCATAATGCATGGCCGTGTTACCCTACAAAAATCAATTTAATTATTTATATATATCTTTATGTACAACATGCGACTGTTACTCACATTGCTATCGAACAGATTCACGCAGTATTCCAGCAGAGGCACCGACAGCGACTCAAAGTAGTCCAGATAATCCTCGACCTCATGCGGATTGGAGTTGCCAGTGCTGGAAATGCGGAACCAATGCTCTCCAATGCTGGCCTTCGATGCCTTCAGGCTGAACGAGGAGAAGGGCTTGGAGCCCAGCTTCTTCAGCAGCGAATCGTTGATAACTTTCAGGGCATCCTTCATCTCCTTGTGCAGTTCCGTTCTACGCACACCGAACATAATTTATAAAGCAAATGTTTGCCAACAATTACAAAAGCCATTACTCACTTTTGTCTGGGCTCTGAGGGCGCCTGGGCTAGCTGATGTAGCTGCGCCTTTGTTGGCGGTCGCTCGTCCTTCAGTTTCACCTCCTCCACCTCCTCCTCTGGTTTTGGCTCCTGAGGCTCCTGTGGCCGCCGCTCGATGACTGTCACCTGGGACCCCTCACTCTGACTAGACTTGAGCGGTGTGCTTGACTTTTTGCGTGCTCCTTGCGAGATTTCTCGCTCAACATTTGAGTCACTGGAAGCGGTCAGCGCTTGTTCTGGCGAGGCGGATTTGCTGCTTGTCGTCGTTGTGAGCGAGGAGCTCATCAGAGGCGCTGGCGAAGCATCGCGCGACCAACTGATGCTCACTCGCTTCTCCTCACGCACAATCAACTCATCGTCGCCAAGCTTGGTGAAGTCCAAGTCCTGTGACGTTGCAATTGCTTTGCTGGACGGCTGTTTGATGAAGCTCTGTGATTCTGTTGTGGCATCGAGCACCAAAATGGGCGGCTTTTCCTGCAGCGAGCTGAAAAATCATCGATTTGATTAGTTAAATGTGGCGAAGAAACTATTCCCGTTGGAGGACCTACGTTAACAGCAGCGCTGAGCAGCCGCTGACCACGAGTGGGAAGCAGGTGAAGCTGCTCAGGCCGGAAAACATCGAAAAGACCATTGGGGAAGAAACGAAAATCCAAATAACAAACAACAAACAAAAAACAAATAAGGCGACAAAGGAAGCGAGAGCAGCTGCAAACGCGCCAAAGCTAAAACGAAAACTGAGCTGAAGCTGAAGGTCAATGTGACTAGGTCGCCATTCGGACTCGCAATCCGATTCGGACTAGCAACCGAGGGCAGCCGCTTTGCGCATGCCACGCAAATGTCACGGCCTAGCGTGTGGTTTGTGTCTTGGCTAAAAGCACACACACGAAAACTTTACGCACAGTGGTGCCGCGCCTATCGAACATTGAATGAAATGGGTATGGTGGAAAATAGTCTGCTGTTTAAAAATACAAATTTATCGATTTTCAAAAATAACTAGCAAGCTTATGGTTATGATTATACTATTTTATATATACTATACAATATAGACCGCTAATCTAATATTTATGTCATATTAAACATAACGGCGAAGTAGATTTTATATTTTTACTACCACATTAATTACATAATTATTCATAACATCTCATAAAAAGAATGAGAATATAATGAGCAAAACGCTTGTTCTAATTATGCAACCAATTTTATGTCTCCATAAAGTATAAATATCTAAACACCAATTAATTATGAGAAATACGTATAATGGTGTTAAATGTATTATCACACGTAATTCAGAAGAGTTGGATGTTTTTCTAATTGTATTAATAAATGTCTATACAATTTAATATCAATATTCTTGCTAACTTGACTTTTCAATTAATTATCAAATTATTATAATACAATATTTTTCTGAATAAGTTCAATATTATTTTCCAATTTTCTTTAATTAGAAAGTAATGAAGTATTGTGTATTTGAGGACTGGTTTTTGGACATCTACCCCCATCTATATTTTATATCGTACAAACAATAATTACTGCAATTAAAGTATTGATGCAAGCTTGTTCTAAAGTTATGTTTGAATATTGTTGTATATAATTTGGCAATATTATTTGGAACTCACCTCAGACGTGTTTTCCGTTCCGCCTTGGGGCTCTTCGTGGGAGTAGCTGGAGCCGTTGAGGTGGGCGGCACCGTGTACGTGTTCTGGCGCTGGAACTGCTTGCGCACGGGACTGGGACTAGTCAGATGTTTGGGGCGTGGGATGCGTGAATCCGCTGAGCTGGAGCGACGAATTGTTGGGGTGGACCTCGCTGTGGCAATGGCGGCGGCTGCTTCCACGGGGGTGTCTGCCTTTGAGAAGTCCTTGGCCAGCACCTGGATGGCCTCTTTGCAGGAATCACAGTAGTTGGCCGCGCAGGCTATCGAGATGTGCGGCTTGACGATGTCGCCACAGCCCACATCGCGTTTGTGCACCTGTTCCGTGTTGCAAGCAGAGTGCGCGGTGCGCTGCTTTGGCTTGGCCAGCACTTCCGGTTCCGCTTCCGGTTCGGTATTGCTGCCCGTGTGACGCGTCTGTGGACGCAACAATGGCGCCATGAGCTGCTCCGCCTTGATCGAGCTGCGTGTAAGACGCTGCAGACCCTTGGTGTCCGTTTGCCGACTGGCTGTGTCCACGCCACACTGTGTGGCAGCCTGCTGCTGCTCGGGCCTCACCTGCGCCGCCGTGGAGCGCACAGTTGTCGCTGTCGTCTGACTGCCAGCCGAGTGAAGCGCTACCGCTGCTGTCTGGCAGCCAACAGCTTTGCGCTGGATGGGGAGCTGCTCGTGCTCGCCCAGACTGAAGGTGTTGCTGCGTCCTGGCAGCTGTGGCACCGGCTTCGGCTTCTCCAGCGGCTCGTCAGTGCCGCTGGCCACGCTGCGCTTGGCAATCACGCACTTCTCGCAGAGCACATCGCTGATCCGGTGATCCGAGCTGCCCACGCTGCGCACATCCGGCCGGCAGCTGGTGAAGTTGTCGCGTGTCTGCGGCTTGGCTGAGCTGCCCACGCTGTGCTTGAGCACCGGCCGCTGCGGCACCGTCTGCATGCCCGTGTCCCGCTGATCCCGCTGCGGCACGTACATCTGCGTGCCCACCGAGATCAGTTGGCGCAGACGCTGCTGCTGGGAGTCGGCCAGCGCACTCTCTATCCTCTGCTTCAGCTCCAGCTGCGAGTAGAGGGCATCTGATTGCTGGGTGCCTACATGGCGAGTGGCCAGATGGCTGCCGACGGCGACATCTCGCGTGGCAATCACCTTGCTGGCCGCCTGTGTGGCAACATCGCGTCGTATAATGCTGGGCGACACCGAGCTGCTGCGCATACGGGCGCCGAGACTCTCCAGGGAGACGGGACTGATGCGCTGGGGCGTAAACTGCACGGGCGAGGCGTTCTTGATGCCCGGACTCGGTGGCGAAGGCGTCTGTCGCTGACCCCGTAGCAGATCCTCGTTGCGACGCTGCAAACGCTGCTTCTCAGAACGCAACGAATTCAGTTCCAGCTGTAAATCAAAACGAATTTAATTTCCTCGTATTTAATTGAATTGATTTTAGGGCAGACTTACCTCCATGTCGGGTATGACCTTGACCTGCTCCTCTAGATCCTTGAGTCGCTTGAGGCTCAGCGCCATCTGCTCTCGGATCTGGCACAGCGCTTGCGCATCCGCCGTCGTCTGTCCCGCCTCGGAGCTAACTGGCGACTGCAGCGGACTCCCTAGTCCATTGGCCTGCTCCACTTTGGGTGTGGCGGTCAAGTGATGGCGACGTGGCGGCGGCGGCGGAGGCGTGGCCTTCGCCGGCTGCTGCTCCAGCTGCTCCACGGGCGACTTGGCATTGGCTGCCACCGTGGCCTGCACATAGCTCTCGTACTGCACCTCTGCGGGACTCGGACGCTGTTGCAGCGGCAGCGTGTTGGAGCGCTGGAAGAGACGGGGCGTGCTCGACCGCGGCGAGCGATTACCCGCCATGCAGGAGTCTACAGAGGGTGGAAATATGTTTAATAAATATAAATAATATTGCCAGAATTGGGGTTGTCGTCTTGGTTACTTGCTCTGTCTATTGCGTTGCTCAAAACTATTTTTATTTGCAGACTTGCCATAAGCTCGTGCATTTGCCTACTGAAGCTCCGACAGCGCGAAGCATTTTGATTTGATTTCTTTTGTTGAAGATAAAAAATATGATAGTAGTATATATACGATATGCTATCTAACTATTAGCCGAAACTGTGTCACACTGCGCATAATTTGCGAGCCAAACAAAAACTGGCGAGCGTAGACAAAATGGAAATACGACAAAGGCAAAAATTACAAAAAACATATAGAATTGCCTCCGTCCTTTTGTTGTGCGCCTCTGCTGGCGTCGACTGCTGATAAGCCGACGACGACTGGCGACGTTATTATTATTATTCAATATTGATTTTGCCTACATTACATACTTATATTACACACTGCACTCGTTTATTTATATATGTGCGTGGGGCAATGGCATAAACCACTTGATATCAACTGGAGAACCAACAATGTTTTAGCTGCCTGGCCATGAATAGCACAAAAGTGCAGCACGTGTTCAATGACATTAGAAATAAATCCAATTATCTAATTCAAAACAAGAAAACCTAATCTCTCTAATAAGTGATTCGAAAGGAAAATGTTTGTAAGGAACACAAACTGAATGGTCAATATAGTAAACATTATTAAATACAATTTGAAATAAATCGAACTACAAAAATGTTTCACATTTTATAAAATAAATGACTAGACAGTAATGTATCAAACTGAAAAAGCGTTAAAATGCAAAATATTATAATTCACCCTTAACTCTAACATTGAAAATACATCAATTTTTGAATTAGATATATTCGATAAGATAAAAAAAAAAAATAAAAATCTATTTTATAAAATATCAAACAATTTTGCACACTAATAAATACACCAAACAATTTAAAAAAATAATATAGTGCGCATTAAAAATATTTGAAAACTGTTCCACATTCAAAAGCCAAACACGCTCTTTGAATTTTGAATTTTAAACAAACTATTTTATGTAGTAAGGGAAAGGACAGAAAAATTTAAATTTAAAAATGCAACACTGAATAAACAATATAACATAATACACATTATTCAATGGCATTGAAAAAATAGATTCATCCAATTAAATAAAATAATACTAAATACAAACTAAACAATTCAAAAAATTATTAATGCGCATTAAAAGTATTTGATAAATGTTACAATTTGAAAGGTCAACTACTCTCTTTGAATTTGTTATTTAATCACGTATACGCATGATGGGCAGTTTTATAACATAACTGTTGATATTAAGCGTTACGCTAATAAAATCACGTATACGCACAATTATCATAAGCACTGTACGCCGACAGTTGTTACTCATCGCCTATGCCGGCTGCCAAGATTTATTTCTGTTTTTTCTTTTTATTTGCTTCACACTTTGTCTCTGATGCTGTTCCATTTGCTGCTATTACTTAATTTCTATGTAAACCAACTGTGCACTGAACTTTCGACAACGAAATTAAATTAAAAGCCAAAACAGCAACAGCAATAGCAAATGAAAAAAGATTTCTATTTTTTGTGTGTGCTTGCGGCGGTGCCAAGTTGGCTGAGCTGTCGAAAAGATGGTCAAGGCAAAGCAGGCAAAAAGAGCAGAAGAGCTGAAGAGCACGAAAAGCAAAAGTCGCGTGTTTGGTAGCATTGACCGGCGCATACGAGCATACTATAATTAATCAGTTTTTTATGAGCTAGAAAATTAGCAAAATGAAAATTGAATTCACAAATGTATATGGGATTAGTAAGCCAGTTAGTGGCTGGCGATTTAGCTGATGAACCTACAATCATGCCACCAGCTCTTTGGTGGAGTTTGTCTTGATTCCGCCTTCATTTTAGTCTTCCTGGACGTGGTCGACTCCTTCTGGCGTCGCAGAGCCAAAGCATCGTTGGCTGTGGCAAACATTGTTGCTAACGATTTTGTTATTGATTTTTAGTTGGTTAATAGCACATTTAATTGCACAATACAGCTTCATAATTAGCAATAGCGTAATCAACGTTCAAGGCGGCAGACATTGCACTTTAGTAAAGCGAAAAAAATATATATATATTTAATGATGCTTTATTGTGTTAATTAAGGCATTTTCTGTGTGAGTAATAAACAATATTTAATTGATTCGATTTGATTTGCTAGACATTCGCGTAAAAAACTTCGAAAGCGCTCAGCGTCACGCGTTATCATTTACAGTGCTGCACAAAATTACACGGACACAAACTCACTCTGCATAAACTCATATTTGATTCTCTTCAGAACCGTAAAGATTGGCATTGAGAGGGTATATATAATATTATTCATAGATGTTTCGGTGTATTTCATTTAGCTCTATATATTTTAGCTGTATCTCTTTTTTATGTTTCGCTGTCAACAATTTGAGTTTCGTTTAAATTATTTTCCTCTTTGATTTTTTCGTTCTAATTTCAGAACACACGTGTGTGTTTTGGTTGCGTTGTTTCTTTTTTGTTTTATTTAAAATTTATATAATTCTAATCGATTTTTATTAGCTTGTGATGTTGCGAATTATTTTTATGATTTCGAACGTGTTTTCTTAACATTTAATCAAATTTTATTTCAAATTTTATTTCGCACTAATTTCGATGGTTTGTCGTTACTTTCAGCGAGCATTTCGGTATTTGTTTTGATTATTTATTTTTTATTTCATTATTATTTGGTTTATTTCCATTTACTTCTCGTCATCATACTCGTTTACTTATTATAACTTATTCGTTTAGAGCATTTCGCCAATTTAATTGCTTTTATTTCGCTGCTCGACACATTTTATGCTTTTCGTTCGAAAGTCGCCGACAAACTGCGTTGAGATTTTCAAGTAGCAGCCACCAACAAAAAAATCATTTAGCAGCAGCTATTTTGTTATTATTTAACAGCTCTTGTGCAAAACCAGCACAGCACAACACAAATGTTATGTATTACTAACCAGAAGCAACAACAAAGACAACGCAAAAAACACAAATATATAGCAGCAATATTGGGGAGCTCGAAAGCTGAGAGAGCCCCAGAGATAAGGTCGTCGTTCGCTCAGTAAACACTAATTAAACTATCTGAAAAACAGCAACAAAATAGACAACAGTTTCGTAGATAAGCTAAATGCACATTATTAAATGATAATGCTGATTGCGATGACGACGCCAAAGAAAACCCAACCAATTGTATAATATTTTTAGACGCAGCTTTGCTGCATTGGGTTTGTTCCCACAAATACGAGGCCGGCATTCAAAAGTATTTCAAGGTGGATCTTCAACAAAGTTTGTTCAATCACTTTACAAGCAAACGCGAGCAGTATTATTTCTATTTACCGAGCATTTTCGATACCTGTTGAAAGCGACTTCCTATGCAATTGACGATGACGAAACGACTCTCCATCAAATACATGCGATCCATCACTTACAGGTAATTGATAAAAAAACTGCTGCCAATCGAGCAAACTAGCTAAATAAAAACTCTTATTAGTGAGTATTTATCATCAATAAACGAGAGTATTATGCCAACTAGTTGTGAACTTATAATTAAGGTTAATTTGTATCTGGCGATAAATGTCTTCAATTGGCGCCAGTCTAGAGTCTAGACCTGCTGCTTTTAGGCCTCAAGGTTGCCCAAATACTTATTATCTGTGCACGCATTTGGCATTTGTCTATTGTTAGATAGATTTCTGGGTTTGCTTCATGTGGCGGCGTCAATTGAGAAAACACATTTTTGTTTTTGGCACATATTTCTGTTGGCAATATTCAATTTGATTAAAGGCAATTTTAAAGCCATCCATTACGAGTTCAAATAGTCTGCAAATGTACGGGCTCTCATGTATTCATGGTAATCATTAATCAATGCCAATTCTATGCTCCCTCCTGCCCAGCTGAATTGTCCGCAGGCAAAATATAAAAACAGCGACAATTTGATTTGTTTATTTGCATGGATTTCTTGCATTGCTTTTTGCACACTTTATGGCAAATTTATGGCATAAACAAATACGAGAAAAACGGGCCAGCAGCAACACAAAACGACACAAAAAAGAGCGAATAAAAAACGACAACAACATGGGCTGTATTTGCATGCAAATTGAGCGCCAAATGCGCATTTCAAAATTGATTTAAGATACGAATGCCTCCAATTGCCTTGAAGTTGCCTGCCACGCCGCCTGTAAACTCCAATTGAGTTTGAAATGCCAAAGACGCAAGGCAAAAGATTGTATCTGCAACGGCGTGAAGTACTCGTATCTGCATCTACAGCTTCATATCTATATCTATGGTTTTCTGTCCAGCTTAATGTGTTTTGATTGGACTGCAACTTTAGTTTCTTTTTTTTTCGTATTTTTACTCCAACATTTGACGCAGAAAATTGAATTACGAGCATATGCATATGCGCTGGCATAGCGGCTGTAAACTGTGAGTTTTTAGAGCTACATTTAAATGTTTCTTTGATCTAACAGCTTGCGTGCCAAGTTGACAGCTTCATGCGTAATGTTGTCAGGTTTACGGTGGGCAAAATCGCGGAAGAGCACAGCATAAATTAGTTTGTATTTCTTTATGTGAATTTAATACAATTTTTACTTGAGGTATGAGCAATATTCTCAGCAATTAGCTCCACTGTACACCATTTTCAACAACTTCCAACAGTTGTGCAAAATTTTTCACACTTTCGTGCGTAAAAGTGTCACATGCGCTACGGCGTCGCTAATTGCTGAGAAAAAGAAGAAAAAAAACAGAGACAACTGAAAACTGAAAGCAAAAGTATCTGGCAGAAAAGTGAAGTGAAGTCGTCGTCGACGTCGTCGACAGTGAATCATGCAGCAACGAGGCAAACAGCACGACGAGCAACCAAGAGTATTTCCTCATCTATTTTTGAACAAATGCTCACTCACCTGGCACATCAAAGTAGCGATCCCACGTGCTGTGTCCCATGCGCCGCTCCTTGGACTCCATGGACGACCCGTAGCCATTGTTGAGGCTCAAGCTGAGACTCAAGCTATTGTTGTTGCGGTCCATGGACAACGATCCACCATTGCTGTAGCTGTAGGCGCCAGCCTTGCGTCGCTTGGACGAGGCACGCTCCAGAGTGCGCTCAAAGTCGCTGCAGACCTCGTCGAGCGCCTCGTGGAGAAAGGCGCGTGTCTCCGGCGGACTGTTGGCCGGACGGGCATGACTGAAGCCATTGCTGTTGCCATTGCTGTTGCTATACTTGTAGGGCTGATAGACGCCAGCGTCGCTCTCGATGCCGCCACGCAGCGAGGAGCAGGTGGAGGAGGCTGTGCCGTAGGGCGACTCGGCACGTGGAGCGAGGCTGTTGCTGCCGTAGGTGAAGCGTGGCACCGACGACGAGCGTGGCCGATAGCTGGGCGATTGCCCGACCGCCGGGTGTGGCGAATCCGGTTCGCTTTCATGTGCCGCCTGTGCGAGATGAAGTAAACAGGTGACAGGTTAATCGAGCGCGAAGTGCGCTACACTTTCATCTTTCCACACACACACACACGCAGATCAAAAGGCCAAGAGAAATATTATTATTTTGCTCTAGCCACAAAACTCACCTCGGCTAAATTGGGCTGCACTCGATTCTCGGCCTGCCAATCGCCGCCGAAGAGACTCTCGAAGCCCAGCATAAACTCCATCGATTTGCGCGATCTTCGGCGATCGCGACGCTGCAATTCCTTCTCGCTGGGCTTGGCATTGGCCAAGGCCTCGCAGTAGCGCACAAAGTCCAGATCGATGTGGTAGCCATAAGGACAGCAGTTGCAGCTGCGCACCGATGAGCTTGGGGTGCCATTGTTGTTGCCCGGCAGTTGACGAGCTGCTGCGGAGAGGGGGCAAAGAAGACAGAGAGGGAGACCGGATGAGCATTTTTAATGTATCTCGACTGCAGACAGCATCATGTATCTAAATGTCACTATCAAGGTCACGTCGTCATGAGTTCATCTGCTTTCGCTTCTCGGTATTGGCCAGACCCAGACCAGCATCTTTGTTGCCCCTTTTTTGTTTGTGGCAACGTCTGGCTTAGTTTTTGTGCGTGGCAAGCAGCATTTGGCAGTCGGAGCCACACCTGCTTGGCCAAAACACGTTTCAGCTTTTGGTAATCTGAGCAGAAGCAGACACAGACACAGGCACCAAAGCCAGTCGCAGTCCCAGACTGAGCGCAATTCTCAGAATGTATCCGTGAGATAATTTTGTGTGATTTGCTGGCCATATTTATATTTAATTGCGTCATATAATAACTAATTTGGCTTAATTTAGATAATGAAAACACAGCCGGCATCTGATTCATTCGGCTTCGTCTACAACTTGAAGTATGTTGCCTGGAAGCATTATTTGTTTAGAAAACTCATTTTCTTACCAAAAAGAAAGTTGTAATTTGATTTCTCTATATTCAAATTTTAATTCCCTGTCAACATTTCGAATCACAATTTGTGAATTCTCTAGATTCAAAAAAAAAATTCCCCTTTATACTCAAATAAATTCCCAATTCCATTGTTGTTATGGCATTCAAATTCAAATCCCCATTGTCCATTTGCCCTTTGATCAGCTTATTTGATATCGAGCTAAACTTATTTATCTTTGGCAACATTTCAATCAAGCTACGCACAATTTAATTTAATTTTTTGATAATATAAATTAAAAATACATAAAAATATAAAGCATTTTGCATATAAATTTCAATCGGCATTAGAATCAGCGACTTTCACTCACTTGTGCAGCAAATTCTATGCAGAGTACGTGGTTGTCGCCTCGCCTCATACCACAACCACAGCACCGCCAACCACAATAAATTCCAAAGCATTTTCTAGTATTGACCAGCCTGCGTTTGGCATTGGCCCATTAAGAACTGTAATCGATAATGAGAATACGCGTTTATAATCGCCAAGTTGCGCGCTTTTGTCAGTCGACCATTTGGCCAACACGTCCTCAGCGCTACTGGACGATGGCAAAAGAATCCAAATTGTTGGCTGAACTCATCATAGGCGATAAGATACGCAGCATTTAGAGCTCTTATCGCTAGCAGAGCGGCTAAAACAACGCCAAGATATCACTAATGCAGCATGAAGTGGAAGCTTTTCAGCTCGATGCCGTGTGTGGCGCCATCTAGCTGTGAAGTGTTTTAAACTCAAATCACTTCATGGTTTCACTTTCAACACACACGACTCAATTCATTCATAAAAAGAAAAACGTGTAGCTCGCCTTGTGGGCGTCGCTGTCGCTGGTGGGCGTGTGCTTTTGCTTTTGCTTGTGAAAGTGTTGGCTGCACTATGCGGCGTATACGTGTTGCGTGCGCTGCGCTGTATTGTGTCAAGCACGGCAATGTTAACCAGGCCGATTAACCGCATATTGATGAGCTATGTCGACTATGTCGACTGTTGTCGTTGTAATTAACAGCAGTCATGACCATGGCCGACTACTTACGGGGGCGTGCTGTTAATGACGTTGCTTGCCGGCTTAATTATCCACACCGTATCGGACACCAAAAACACAACAAACACCCACAAGCACTCACAGTCACACTCGCTCCATGCATAATCACAGCTGTTTATTCAGTTTGGCATCTGCTCTGTGTGTGTGTGTGTTTGGCGTTGGGCGTTGCTTGGTGGGCGTCTAAGAATGTGGTCTGTCTAATGTCGCCTAATTGGTAGCCTAGTGTCTGGCTAAGTGCTTGTCTGTGTCTTGTCTAAATATTTGCTGCTCTGATTGAAATTGCAATTTCTAAATGCTGCTAATGGTTTGACTGGCATCAATTTCACAAGATAACTGAACTGCAGTATTTGCAAGAACTTACTTTATGAGTTTTATAAAACTAATAGTTATAATTGATAGTGAACTAATACTTGTAATTAAAATTTAACTTGTTTCTCAAGAATAAAAATCAATTTGTTATTGATGATTTGCTTTTGGGATAAGAATTCAAATCATTTTTAATCTGTGAGTAACGACAACCCTTTAGAAGCAATTATAGTGGTTCAAAGATATTTTATTTTACTCAAACATTTTGTGTTATCAGTTATTTCTGTTTATTTTCAATTAAATTCCAAGTTTTGATTATTTGATTATTATAATAGTAACAAAATAATTCATTTGAATATTTAGCCACTATTCTTTATTTAACTATTGGTGTTGACAACAATGTTTATTTCTTTTTACAAAAGTCTAATGCATAATAAAATGTGTTCTTACGGGAAATAATTTTTATTAACAGAATTACTAACAACAACTATTTTTGTGTATCAAATAGCAGTTACATTGAAGCCATTCTATATTAATGTCTTTTTATTCAGCAGAATTGCAAGCACTAATTAAAGAAAACGGCCACAAAAGAGATGATTTTAGTCCTCTTACCGCAATGAATAATCATTACCTTTTAGCCCATTCAGCTACCCACGACTTGCATTGAAATACATGTGTTGGCCCAAACCGTACAACTTAATTTACCCAATCCCAATGGGACCATAAAAGGTGCCTATTTGTTCGTACACTGACATAAATCGCGCACTCAGCGCGCATAAAAATTAAGAAATTAGCTCAGTGGACAGCCAACAAAGTGAGCTGCAAGTAAAGCTAAATTACGAGTATAGTCCAGACTGCTGGACGTAGCACGTAGTCTCACTCTGACTCTGACTCTGACTCTGACTCAGACTTGGACTTGGAGTTGGACATGGGCATCGATATTGCGGTCTTAATGGTTGACAGCGTAAAGTATTCGCAGCGTACCCCCTACAAAAAACCCACAACCGCATCTTATTCTCACTATTATCCACAACATCATCATCATCATGATCATGGCTCGCTTGTAATGACTAAATTTTCTGTGTGGGCGGCTCGAGCGAGACGAGACGAGACCAAGACGAAGACGAAGAAGCTGCCCAGCATACAAAATGAAGCCGGCTTGTGAATGAATTTCGAACGACAGCCAAAAGCGAAAAACGTCCGATCAGTATAAGAGAATGTGACCTACTTTCTGATACCCTAGGATCAATGCCAAGACAAAACAATAAGCAAGACTTCCGTAAGTCTTGTTAGAACTGCATTTTCATTTCTTATGGTTTAGTTTAATTTGCAATTGACTTAATTTTCTTCTGTTTTAAACACCCTAGTCACTCTACAAATAGGGTATTAAAGCCAACAAAAACTAAAATTAAAACTGGTTGTCCAATCTGTATGTACAATGTTGCGCACATGAGGTAGATTGGGCTGAGACTGCCACGGGTAGGCGGCAGTTGCAGCTGCAGCTAATGAAGCTAACGGTGCAATAGCCGCAACAGCAAATGCAACCGAAACAACGACAACATCAGCATCAACATCAGCGAAACTGCAACAACAAATTACCGTAAAGTGCAAAAATTTAATTATGCTAAACACGTGCAGCGCCTGTTCAATCTAATTGCCTGACACGACCAAAATGACAACTGCGAAAATTTAAAAAATAGCATGAAACCGAGAGAAACTACCGTGAATGCTTTGCGATATTAAATACTCTACATTTAGTCCAATACTTTATCTAATTGTAAGCTATAAAACTGTAGACTAAAATTATGTTATGTATAATTCAAGTAAATACGACAAAACTCTGAATTTATTACAATACTTTATTTTATTGTAAGCTGTAAGACAGTAATTAATTATTGCAATTTTATTTATCACAACTAAAGCTTACATGCTCGAGTATGTTTTTAATAACACGTTAAGCAATCCCTTTAAATCTTCTAGCCAAATTAACTTTATGTCTGAAACAAATGAATGCTAATCCTACCAATTTAACAAAATAAAGTTTTGGATATTAAGCAATTAATTTTAATTTTCTGACCAAAATTTCCTTATACTTTATTGCCTTTGCGTAAATAAAAATCTACTCATGTTAACATCTATCTAAACTTTTGTTTAAAATTCAAATAAATAAACTTTTCACTAAGCAAATGTTTTATTTCGTATCTCAAAAGCCAAATTATGTAGTGAAATGAACGGCATCTCTGTTTTAATAGTGCACGCAGCTATTTTTGCCTAATTACACTTCTTCCGTGAGTTTTCTTCGCTTTGATTCGCTTTAAAGTGCTCCCTGTGGAACAGCTCGCTGTGGGCCAATTTATGGTATTTTCTACGCATTTGATTACCCAATTAATGCACGGCTTTGCTTGTTGTTGTTACGGTAACTTTATTATGATTATCTTCACGTCACCATAAATTTGATGCATAAAGCACAATAATAAAATGGCATTAAAAAGTCTAAAGGCATACTGTAAAATGCGTGTGGTTAATGAGCCCAATTTTGTTTCTGCGGCTAGTCGATGTTGGCGTTTACATTTCGCATTTAATTGCATCAATTAACGCCAACAAACTGGCCACGCCCACGCCCAAAAACTGTCAACTCATATCCGCTGTCATAAATTGGCCCCAAAAATGTATCCACTTCGATATGCGCCAAATATCTAAGCCACAAACCGGCTTCAGCTTTCAAGCTTAATTACAAATCACATATGTATTTTTGCGCCCAAATATTTGAGATTGCAAATGTTATATTTTTTTTTTGGGGGGCGTTCACAACGCACGATTTGCATAAAGCATTCGCAGCTGAGTTTTCCACGTGTGGGCAACGAGTCTGGACAATGGAAAGTGCGTTAAAACTGCAACTGCAACAGAAAACCATCGCCAATTGGCCTGAGACGCTGCTGTGACAAATTTGCAAAGACAAAGATATTTCTTGAATGGTGGGTGTTGCCATCGACCACAACAAGCCAGACCAAAAGAGCCAGAGTTGAAGCCAACTCGAAGCTCTGTGCGGGCGTCGAGTTGACCCACATCCGATTCCGAGTGTGGCAGAGTGTCAGTGGCATGTGGGCTTAAACCACGACTTTATAGCTAAATAAAAAACCCACGACTGGCAGCTTTACGTACCATTTTCCTCAATGAAGGCGCGTTGACTCCGCAAAACGAGCGACCTGCAAATGCAAAACGAGCGAGAAATGTTGGTTAGAAAATGGCAAATATGCAAAGGTATTAAGCACGTAAAAAGGTAATAAAAAAGTTTTAAACTTTACTTCTTGCGGAAGTCGCACTTTAAGTGCATTTTTAGAAAGTCGTTCTTCAGTAAGATGCCGATGCAGTTTAATTTAAATTACAATTTAAAACAAAAATATAATTATACTCGAATATGTAGTATAACGAATTATTTGTTAAATTAAATTTATATATTTAAGGGGAAGTATAACTTCACATTTAATGAAAATATAAAAACTATTTTTTAGCATTAAGATAATCATGATGATACACAAAAAGTTAAATTAAATAAAAGCAAATTGTGTTTGTTACAAAGTTTGTGCAATAGTTGTGCAACTTCTCAGAAGAGTGTGACACCATGAAAATACTAATTGGCCGCGTAGCCGATAATATCAACTTGTCCAAAAATAACGATCATCCGAAAAGATGTTGTGTGAATAAATTTAGAATAAAATACAGCATATATATATGTACGACATATATCTAGCTGATTTTTTGGTCCACGCTTTACCGATTTCTTGACAAAGTTGTTGCAGATGCATGAAAATATTTATGTGTAAGCATAACGATTCGTGTATCATAATCATAAACACACATATTAATTTGGTCTGCACTCCAAAAATAAGCGACGCCGCCGCTCGTTTCACATGGATGCAACTCTGCAGACGCAGACGATCAACTCTAGGGGAGTGGGAGTGGGGCAAGGGGATCGAAAATAAATAAATGAGGGAGTGGGAAAGGGTGAGGGGGGTGGGTGGTGGGTCTGTCATGCATGCGACACGGAAAACCGCATAAATCAGTTGACGCATAAATTTTCATTTTACATAAATTTTCGAATCGAAAGAAACGCAACATGAAAAATATGGCAGCAAATTGCAAGACGGCTTTCAATATGATTTGTTTATTTTATTTTAAATCAGCGACAATGTTGTTTGCTACCGCTGTCTGTCGCGTTGTGTGTTGCCGTAAGCGTGGAAAACATGACAAGCAATTAATCTAATAAGATAGGAAAATGCACGGCCCGTTGGCAGAGTTTTTCCATCAGCGCCATTTTCGGGACTAATTGCATCAGGTTAAGGACTCCGAATCAAATTCAAAATAAAAAAATAAAAACAAATTATAAATAATTGCAGCTTCCGTTGCGAGAAAAAAGGAACACAAATGAAAATGAAATAGAAAATGAGAAATGAAAAATGCGCCACGCGTGTACAATTTTCCGGGAAAGCGATAAAGGGGCGACCGGCAGGCAGGCAGGCGGGGAGGGAGGGAGGCTAAGTTCACTAATGAGTGCAGTGCCTGGGACCCTTGTGCTTTATGGCAAGGCAAACAGATTATTGTGGATTTTGTGGCGCGCATAGTTTCAAAGATGTTTCAAAATACCGACGACAACAACAGAAGTAGCAACAACAACGACAACAACGACAACAATGACAACAAAAGGGGCCGCGAGCAGAACTCAAAACGCTGACAGCTTGATATATTTTATTATAATTTCCCTGCACGCAAGTGTGGAGCTAAGCATACTAAAGTATCTTCTACGCATCTGCAGATACTTTTGTATCTGAGCACCTTTCGGTTTCCACGCAACTACTACGTCGCGCATATTTGTCGCATTCTACGTTGCGTTGCATTGATTTATTTATAAATCTGATAGTTCTATTTGAACAGTTGTCAATAGCTAAACAAACACTTGGCTCTCGCTGCACAGAGTGCGTTTCTCTCGCGTTTCCCTAGCGTTTTTAATCGCACACGCATTGGAAGTCTGCTCACGTTCAAAATATAAAAATTCATATAATATTATGCATTCGTATAGATTGGTTAATGAGCATTTGAATCTGTTTGGATCTGCATAAATCAGAGATATATTAAAACAAACGATAGATCACTTTGTTTTCGGCTTATGGTTTAAAAATAAGAAAACAGGTTTTTGCCATTAAAGCTGTTTGCCAATTAATTTGAGGCAATTTGTCGATATGTATGCATGATTTATTCATTATTCGCAAAACTTATTAGTTTTCTTTGTTCAACACTCGCACTTGGCACTTTGGCACTGCATTCGCACCTCTGAAACACCCACACTCAAGTCTACGCTGAATCTGTAATCTGTAATCGGCTCCAAACTGCGCCCAATTAATTAGCATTTTCAACACTTTCCGGTATTTTCAGTGGTGTTATCTGCAGAGATCAGCCAACAGCTGGCTGGCTTATCATTACCTCCAAAATCGCTTAACGGCTTCCTGTTCCGTGGGTGTCAGGTGTGTTATCTTCTGGGCAAACTTTGACTCATCGTAGCTGAACAAATCGCCGGGTAGACCACCGACGGTTCTACCGCCGATTCCGATATCATTGAGACTCACACTCATGCTGCCTGCATACGTAATTTCCGAATGGCTTTATAAGCTGACACTAGGCAGGGTGTTTAATTAATTGGCATACACTATATTTAGCCAGAAGGGAAATTCTATGCCGAAATTAATTAAATTTGATTGACAACGAAACTTCACGCCATCATCGCGACTCGTTTTGGGCATGAGAAATGAATGATTCTCTTTAATTTTCGTTTTACATTTAGCTGAGTCAGCCACACAGCACTTCACTTGGCTAAAACCAATTTGAAATATATTTTATTCTGTTAATTATTTGTTACTTATTCGATCGGGGTGCACTCGGCTGAACGGAACGTGCACGCTCCGCGCTCGAAAATCGCTCGAATCGAACTGAACTGAACTGAACTGAGGAGAGAAAACTTTACCAGTTCCCGCTGAACTTTATGCTCTGTAAATGTGCATTTGTGTGCGTGAGTGTGCGGTGTGTTTGTTTTTGTTTTTATTTTTTATTTATTTCTTTTTTTATTTTGTTTGCTGACGGTCACAAAAGAGCGCCAACGGAATCTCAGACAGAACCAAACAGACAATGCCAAGCGCTTTGGACGCTATTTTTTTTTTGTGTTTGGCTTTAAGCAAAGCTCAGAAATGAGAGAGCGCTATCGATACGATAATTAATAAATACAAGCGACCAACAACACAAGCAGCAAACCAGTTCAACAGTTTGCCACTTTGAGAGGCGGCGTCGTAACTTGTTGGAACACCCAAACAAGCGTCATGCCCGATAAGCGACAGCTTACAGCTAGTCATGAATAGTACCTATTGGATTGTTGTGTACACACACACAATTACATCTGAAGTGTGTGTGTATGTGTGTGATTCGTTGGTTCAGCCGGGAACAGAAGTGTCAATGTGCGTTGGTTCTTTGCGCCTGCAACGCCTATCAACATGATTGATGAAGCCAAAGAGGTGTCGCCTTTGATGTTGCAAGCAGTGCATAGCTTTTTTATATATATCTCAGATCAATAGTTAATTAACGACAAACACATGTATAGAACAGTCATAGCGAGCATTAGAATTCGTATTGGCAAAGTCATTATCGAACTGCGCTCGCCCAACACTTCACTAGGTTCAATAATCGAGTGCAGTTGCCCACTTTGTAAACAATAACAAGAGACGTCAACAAGCTGCACACGAAATGCAGTTGTTGCCCCAAAATAACAACAACAACAGCTTACAAATAAATACATTGCTTGCCCCCACACACACACACACTCATACTATGCCCAGCTGGCGATAAGATAACTCCTAAACACTTCAAGTCAATACAATGTGTCAAACTGCATGTCATGCAGTCTGTCAGTATTATGCACTCCATGCCTGTTTGTCGACATGCTCAGAACCAACAATAATAACGAGAGCGCAATTGAGGTTTACACGATGCTCGGGACCAAAATACTATCACCGAGCCATGAAAGTGGGCGAATACACTAAAAAACAAATGAATATGGGTTGTATGCGACGTTTTAGCTATATCTAAAAATAATTTATAGGCACAACAGCCAATTTTGAAACTCGCAGATATGTGCTCATCTCCAATAGGTTGATTGGCATCCAAATCTTCGAGATTTCTTAATGTGAAGAACTTGATCAGAACTGAAAGCTTGCATAGATTGGAACTGAGTGAATTGGAATTGCAAATTTTTTAAATAAGAAATTAAAAAATTACACCTGTTTTAAGATTAGAAACAGCAGTTCCAAAAAAGAGATAGTGAAAATATTAATATTTCACGTATTCATTAATGATTGATTTATTATAATTTTTATTTTTTTTTTTTGTTGTTGGCTCCCACTGCACTCTCCTCTTTGATTTGCATTAATTCATAAATCAATTAATTATTAATTAAGAATCGAACCCACGTTCTGAGCGTTCTCGGTCAGACGATATAATTCCTCAATCTTTACCTTTTCTAACTTAAACCCGGACCTTCCGAATAAGAGTTTGCAACTCCGGACTTAGTCAGTTGCCCCCCTTGGGTTCCCAACACAAATTTAAGTCAATTTATAATATTTGTTATAAACATCGTTGTTTATAAATTGCAGTATCTTAGCATTTAATACGTTGAGAAATATTAGAAATCTTATTTTTTAATGAGAAATCATCTAAAATGCTAAAGTACAGTAATAACTATAGAAGAATTAATAATATATTTTTTCTAGTTTCATCTACATAACGACATACTGACGACTTTAGCTAAATGAAGATTAGAAGAGATACAACTGTAGAAATGGAAACTCATGCGAACTATCTGCCAATATTATCCATATTCGATGACAACATCAACAGCTCGTTGTTAAAACGTCAGTTAATGAAATAGTTAATTGCATTGCAAGTCAAATTAAATGTTTGCCTCCAGCCATAATTATCAATAGTTCATTATGGAAAGCTATAGTATTTACACAATTGCCGCCTTATAAGTAGGAGACGAAGCCAGTTGATTACCATGCAACGATGATGCAAGCGTGTATTGAACTCCGACAACTATGTAGCTCAAGTGACAAGGCATGAAATTATATTTTTATTTCATTATTAGAGACAGAAATCGAATGCCGAATGCTGGTGCTGGTGCTGGGGTGCACTATCTGGCTGGCAAGTTGATTTATGTATTTGTTTATAAATTATGTAAATGTTTTTCTAAAGAAGCACGTAGAAATATTGTATAATATTTAGTCGGTTCGGCGAACTGTTAACGAGCTAACAACAAAATTTCATGCCTCATGCGTTTTGGCAGTGATATTCATTCTATTTGGTATAAATTGTCACGGCCCTCGAGGCCGAGGCGTAGATACAAATTAGCTTCAACTTATTGGAGCTGAGAGCCGGTTTGAACTCACAGTCTCAACGTCTCATATCGTATTTTTGGTATCAATGATTTCATAAACAAGTTTCGCCTGCGGATTTCACGGCTTTTAATTATGCGTTAGACAACAATTCTGCACATAGATATCTCATTGCTCGCTGCTCTCGACCGTTGCCCACAGTAACATAAATGTTTAAATGAATGCCTGCAATTATTTATGCGTCACACCCAATCGATTTCCATGATAGCCGGTGCCCGAGGCGCCTCCATCCTCCGTTCTCCAATTTTTAATCTACAATGTCCAATCTCTAGCTTTCGAGTTGAAATCAATGAAAATGTTTTATTGATGTGTTGTAGCTAATGTAATTTTGTATTGTTTAAATTATTGCCGCCTTGGTTGGAAATCATTATTTTTTATGTGCCTGCTTGACCGCCGGCGTTGCTCAGTTGATCATTTACTCAACTGCTCAGTTTTTTATAACGATTGTCATTTGTATTTTATATTTTTTCGTGATCATTACAAGTTGGTTTCAGAGTCCCCGCTGAGTATCGAACTACTGTATCGGTAGTAAGTGAATAAGAGAGGTTTTAACAGCACTGCTGAGTTGATCACTGGCACTTTGCCGTATTTCCGGCTTTACTTCTACATAAATACTTAGTTACAAAATTAAATAATGCGATAGAACTTGTCATATGATGAATTCATGATCTGTCAATTATACAACTTTGGTTTACCTGCAATTCAAAAGAAACTTGGACATTAAATAACCAGTAACTTATTCATTTTTTTTAATATGCTTAAATCGACATTCGTTTGCATTCTTAGCAGCTTATTGTGAAGAAGAATTTCCATAGTATATATATTTATTTTCTGTCCCTTAAAATCAATTTCAGAGTATTCTGCAGTCGAGTAGGCCAGACTGCGGTAATCTGTTTTGTCAAAAAAGAGACACAGCATCTTGTGCTGATTAAATAGATGAGTAAGTACTCTATATATACACACACATATTCAAAGCAGTTGATGATATTATTTTGTTTACTTCATTAATAAACGCACTGATTAATGTAGGCCAACTCAACTATTGAATACCCTCTAAATGTCGCAAAGTGAGAGGTAAATAAAATCTTTTTTGGAAATTTTAAATTTACTACTTGGATTTATCTCTTTTAGTACCCCAATTTACTCTAGTAATGCTATAGAGTATTTGCAAGCTGAGCAAGTTCACCATCTATTATGAGCACACTTTGTATTCATTCTATTTTTTTTTTTGACAAATTACGTCTTATCTTGGGGGCAGCAGCTTTTGTTGAGCTATTTATTAATATGCACACGGCAGATAAGTTGGCAGTCGTAGAATTCCAGCAGCAACTGAAGCATCTTCAAATCGGAGCATATCATAAAACCAACACACAAGATGAACAACAAAATTTTCACATGTGCAGCTATACTTTTGGCCCTCACTGTGGCCGAATCCAACGCCAATTTGTGGGACGATATTACCGATAAAATTGTAAGTTTTCATAGATATATTTTACAAAACTCCAAATATTAATAAACATATTTTAGGACGACATGGTCGATGCTATTAAAGATATATTTTCGTAAATAAATCGAAAACAATTCCAAATATCAATATACCAATCAAATATTAAATGTAAACAATAAATAAATAAAGTAAACTACAACATCTCTTTAACAGCGCAGAGTATCGAAAGAGATCTGACAAATATTATATGTTAGTGCTCTCTGACTAATTGACAACATATTGAGTTGAAATGTTTTATTGTAAAGTGAAGTTTAATGAATCTGTTTACAAGGGTATCCAATCGTTGTCGCTGTCCAGATAATTGCTTTTTCCTGTTTAAGTATTTAATTTGATTGAGTTCTCTAAAGAAAGTTGTTGTGTTGTTTTTTATAAATGTTTCCCAGCCTTTTTTGATAGTTTACAAAACAGTTGCGGAGGCAAGAGTGTGAAAGACATTTCCATTTTTAGTGACGTCCCGTTTTTTTGGGGTCATTTCAATCAGCACCTGTCACACGGTGCCTGCGTCGGCGTGTGAAGAATTTCATGCTGTCAAGTTATGTCTAGACTCTAGACTCTACAAAACGGCAGAGCGGTTTACAGAGCTGTTGAAAATTAATTAAAAGAAATTGCTTTTGCCGCTAGGCTGCTGTTGAAAATGTTTCCTAGAACAACATTCGACACTTTCGCTCGCCGTCTTTTTCGTTTTTTTTTTGCATACTCGTACTCCCATCGATAAACGGACGATCGTAGCCCATTGCAATCATAATTTATGCGATTCGACGCAGTTTATGACAGGCTAACAAATTTCCTGCTGCCGCCCCATGTGGTCAGCCAAACGGCCAAACGGCGGCCAGCGAGATACAAGATACGCGATGCAAGCTCAAGATACAAACGCCAAAGGCGGTTGCCATCAAGGCCGGCAAAACGGTCTCTACGGAATCGCATCGCAAACATAAAAAAAAGATACAGAAACTTATGACTGCCAAATGCCAAGAGGCGCATAATCGAAAACAGAATACACGCGTGCGCTGAAGCCTGACGCCGTTGTTCGGCTTGTAAATTATGATATAGCCTAGGCATAAATATAGTATTCAAGTTGATTGCAATCGACGGCTGGACATGACGCAGCCTGGCGCTGCAAAGGTGAACAACAAGCTCCAGCCATGATCGACGCTTGACCTGCCCACCCACAGTCGCTCGACTCAGCTTCGCTGAGATCAGTTCAGTTTGCTTCGACTCACGCCGTAATTTGTCAGCAATCGCAATGCCCGATCGCACGTATCTGGGACTGTAAATCAGAGACAAGTTCCCGCACATTGCATCATTGCACAAGCATTTCGCTAAGTTGTGCCTGATTAGAGGCACAACAACAACGACAGCTGAATGTTAACAAACAATTCGAGATCCAGTCGACATTTGGCTAACGCTTTGGGCCTCGGGGCGTATGCGCAATTTGCATTTGCCAATGCCGTTGATGCGATGACGCCGTTTCATTAGCCGCTCGCATCCCAATTGCACTGCAATCTTCTCACCCCTCTCTCGTTTGTTATTTCCTTTCGCTTTTTTCCCGATACACATATTTACACATTGTATACCCATTACATGCCGCTTTAATGGGTATAACAAGCAGTTATCAAATAAATTAATGCACGAGCAAGAAATTTGGCTGAGATAATTGTGACAACAAATGACATTTGGGAATAATTGATCGACCCAAAATGGCTATAAATAAGTGCAAAGACAGGGCGATAAAATTGTGCGTTCTTTGATGTATACGTCAAAGCTACTAAAATTTAACTCGAGGCGAAATTGGGAAATGAACCGACAATAAATTTATAGTTGTGCCAATTTTTTTTAGAGCTCTCTTTAAAGTTATTTTTGACTACAATATTTTAAGGAAGACACCACGACTTTTTTTATGCCGAGTATTGCTGAGTTGGAAATGCCAATTGAGTTTGCACTTTGCTTTGCCTGTTGTGCCGCCAATTAATAAACATTTACGCTATTGCATTGATTACCCGCCAGCGATAAGTTGAAGCGACTTTTAAGACCTGGGCGTATTGGGTTTCGTAATTGAATTTCAAATTTCAAATGCACGCCGGAGAAAGTAAGTCGCAGATTTCATTGAAAGGCCAAAGCAGACATCGAAATTGTCTACAACAACAACAAAGACTAATGCAAAAATGCTCTTTGTTGCCTTTTAATTTATTTTTGTGCTTTCTGCCCACTTTTTATGAGCCGGTCGTGAGCGCATAAACAGAAACGAATACACAAAAATTAACTCAAACAATTTCCGAGTAGAAATTGATGATTTGTTGCTGCGCAATTGTCCAGCTCGACTTCATTTCAGCCAAGTTTGTCAAGCAGGTGGAACACTTCTAAAAACGAAAAAAAACGAGAAAAAAACCAAATATATATGCAAATATTTGGAGGCCAAGTCGGTTTGGTGACGACTTGTAAACAATTCTAACGCCAGTCGGCTTTAGTCATAAGAGAATAGTTTCGCTTTGGTGTTCGTAGTATTTGTGTCATATGCAAACGAGGCACCCCAAAGAACTATATGTTGAAATTCGATAGCCCAAAAATAGCAGCTATGCGATGTGTAAATAATGAGTTGCGATCGTGTTGAATACTGTTGACAGTTCACAGTAAGCCCCCAAAAACCCGTTTCAGCCAGTGGCGTAGGACAAAGGGAATTTGGCATAATATCAAATATCAAAGACGATCTACAAGCCAGAGAAATTGCAACTAAAAGGTGTAGAAAACTCCTCCTGTACTTGATATTCACTGTGTTAAGACCACTTGAAATAGGCGTATATCATTTCCAAAAACCTTTAACGGGTACTTTTGGCAGTCAATTGTTGCTCGACAGCATCCATAAACTCCAGAGTGCAGACAGGTACTTGTGTATAATCATCGGGTCACTTGACCGCAAAAAGCCACAGGCAAAAATATGAAGTAATTTTTGTTCAACACTTAAGATCACGCCTGCGACTTTCAATTGGCCTAAAGCATTATAATTATGCCATTACGATTACGAGTGTACAATGGGCCAACCTTCAATGGGGCTGCGTTGAAGTGGCAACATTTTGCCATTTGCCATTTGCCGTTTGCCGTTGTACAAATTATAATTGGACATTAAGCTGATGCCGGAGTGGCATTCCGACACATCCAGACAATAGACAATGAGTCAACAAGTAGCTCACACAATTGGCAACAACGGAAGTTGTCTCCAAGGCTGCTGATTTCATTCATCCAAAAACTCGTCTTCAATTACCGAGTACCAAGTTGTGAGTACCGTGAATTCGCCATACCGTAAAAGGGGTTTCAAACACACAAACAATTCACATAACAACTGATGCATACGAAATGAGTTTCGGCAGCTGCAAATCGATATGAATATAAATTGTCATCTTCAGAGATTTACTCGTCTCAGCAGTTGGCACAATAATCTGAAACTGCCACTTAGCAACTTTCCCACAGCATATCAGAATTCAGCAAGTGCTGCATCCAGTTAAGCCCTAAAGTATTTCGTATCTTATATATATACAAAATGCAATCAGCCAGATAAAAAGATGAAAACTAAAGACACACTTTGCAATGCTCTTAAATTGCAATGAAAAACGATTTCATATTTATCGTATTATGTTATCTTTACCCGTTAGGTAGCGATGCATTTTTAATATTTATTTTTTAGTGCAATTAATTTCATGTAAGTGTAGCGACTCGGAAAAATACTCTTCAAAACGCAAACTGCAACAGTTTCTGTTGGCAACTGCATAAATCAAAATTAAAGCTCCGATTACCGGGCGAAACTGCAAAGCAAAGCGTATTCCTCAACAATGAAACTGATGATGGAACCGGCTTGGCATAATAACAGAGCACACAAAACTAAGAATCGACAGCCGAGAAGGGTGAACCGAGAACATCTTGGGCACGACGCTAAATAACTTGCAGCGTGACTGGATAAAATGCCACACAGAGCCACACAAGACAGCAAGACCGAGATCAAAACTTCAAGACCCACTGGACGAGGCATTGGCGAGACATCTTTCCAAGTTTCCAATCGTCGCCGGTCGGCGAAATTCAAACAAATCGCTCAAACAATCCAAAGCTCGCAAGAAGAACACAAAAATAATAAAAACACAAAATACATTCAAAGCACTTTTTTGACACGACTTGCGCAACTTTGTTTCTATTGTTGTTTTTGTTGTTGTTTGACTAAGAAATTCGTTTGCTCAGAAATTAGAAAACCGCACATTGCGTTTAAGCTGCTTAAGATTTCAGTTAACTGATTAGAAAAACGTGTGCATTTAGATAAGCAGAAATGCACACGACGTTGAGTGCGTGGGAAATGGTTATTGAAAATTTATTAGTGTTTAACGATGATGATAAATTATGTATTTAAATAACACATCATTTACATATAGATTTAACATTAAAATGTTTATGCTTTAATTTTATTTGCTATAACTATTTTTCAAACTGCTGTGATAAAACACTGCCCTGTTCTTTCAATCAAAAGATAGATTGTTAATCCCAAATAGTAACCTAAATAAAATGAATTAAAGTGTTGAAAAAAACCGAACAAAAATTAATAAACAGCAGTTTAAAAATATCAACTTTTTAGTGTTTTCAGTGTTTACAAAAAATTACAAAACGCAACTAAACAATTAAAAGAAAATAAAGTAACTCAACGATTCGCTCCTAAAAATTTCCTTATACGTTTTAGATTACATAAACTCATTTCATGTTTAATTGCTTTCGATTTCGGATTTGTGTTTTTCCAATTAGAACATAATTAGTTACAGAAAAACCTTGAGTTTTTCTCCGAGTGTAATTTATGACGGAAACTTTTTCAAAACGTTTCTCTCTGGACATTGTAATGGACTACTGTACTTGTACCCTGACTTGGCTTTGGTGTTCATATTTTGGCTAATGACTGACACTAACAAAAAATAAAAAAAATGTGCGGCTACAGCATAAAAAGTTGTTGCCACTGCTGCAGCAAATGATGTTGTTGTTGTTGTGTCTGTTGCTGTTAACTTGACTAGCGCACAAATTTGTTCACATTATGTTTAATGTCATTTTTTTTTCTAGTTGCTGTGTGTGTGTGTTTATTTAAGTTTATTATTATGGCCTTTTTGCACTGTCGAACATTTATTGCTGCGGCTTGCTTGTTTATTATTTTGTGTTTGTTTATTTTGTTAGCCAAGTTCATTTCATGCAACACTCCTGCTTGAGGGTCACCAATCGCTGTTGTTGTTCTCATTGTTGTTTCTTAATTCAGTTGTTCAGAGGCGTGGCAAATGGCCTGTGAATGGCTTGATGGATAACCGAACAGCCAACCAGTCAAGCAGACCGGCAGACAGCAAAAGCAGCTGCATTGCTCAACCACTTTAAGCCTATTAAAAGCTGAGCGACGCTGGCAATGTGCAACTTCGCTTATAAAAGATACTTTTTGAAAACTATGCCACATAACAAAGCTCGAGAAAAAAGAAGAAAAAAATACTCTTTTACTCGTAATGTGCGATCGACAAATTGCCAAATAACTGAGTACAAAAAACCAATACCCCAACACATTGCTAAAGTCCAAAGCCGAAGCCAGAGATCTGTTCATCAAAGTAGCCGCCGCCACTGAATGGGAAGAAAAGTGATTTACAGTGGGCAACGTCATATAAAAAGTGATCAGCTGCCTACAACAACAATCTCTTTTAATATTGAATAAATTAAAAAAAAAAAAGGAAATCGAAATGGTTTAAAACTAAATCTGAAATTTGTGTGAAACATATTCAAATAAATCAATTACAAATCCGCAAATTCTAACAATTAACAATTAACAAATCAATCAAAAAAGCAATCAGTGCAAAATATTTGAAATCAGTAAAGCAATAAATAAAAATAATATACCTTAACCTATTGAAATTTTGATATCTAAACAGTTGGGAAATATATTCGAATAAATCAATATTCAAAATCCGCGAAACTAATGGACCAAAGCAAATAACGATTATTATCTGTGCAAAATCGTTCAAATCAGCGCATAGTTTGAAATAATAAAATATTTTGCATAAAACCTAATCTATTGACCATCCCAAATTAAATAATGAGAGAGAATAGATTGAAATAATAAAATATTTTGCATAAAACCTAATCTACTGACCATCTCAAATTATATAATGATATTGAAGTTTAAAAATCCATTAAAAGCTTTAGATTCATTGGCAACATAAAGATTCAGAGGCAGATAGAGAAACTTAAAAGAATTTGAAATATTTCTTGACATTTTCTGGCAACGATACGGATCGCCAAATAATTTAAATCTTCGCACAGTTTGTGGTGGCTCGTTTGTGTTCTAAGATAAGATCTCCAAGGAATTTGTTAATAATTTCTAGAGTTGCGCTGCGGCTTGATTGCGAATTCAACGGTCAATTTATGGCCACCTTTTGTGCGAAGTTAACCCATTGTGGCAAACCATTGGCACGCGATCCATGGCCCCGTCAAGCACCTTTTGGTTTCAAATTGTTTGCGTGCCGCATTTTGCTTATTATTTCGCTGCTGTTGTTGTATTTATTTTGTCGGCTACTTAGTCAAACATGCAACATTTGCTTGCCAGCCAAAGTATCTTTCAGATACGCGGCATGCTTATTAAAATGCAATCAGCGCAGGAAGCGACCGCTGTCGATACGTATAAGTGCAGACATCACTGGGTGTGTGAGTGTTGGTGAATGGATGCTTAATGCTGGTTTTGACCATAAGGCGCAGTTGGTCCAAACCGCCTTCAAAACTATGTGCGGCATTTGTGTCAAACACGCGACCCAGTCGCCAGCATCCCCAACTGGCCCGGCAAACAATTGTTGACAGCTAGGCGGCAATAAACAACAACCAGTTGCAACTTGGCTGCCCGTTGTTGTTGCATGTTGCATGTTGCCAAAACCGTCGCTTGCCATTGCACCAAATTGGCAACTGGCTTAGAAAGTCACCTCAACCAGCCAATGCTTGATGGCAGCCTGAAAGAAAGTCAAATGCCATGCTGATACTTACATGTTGCTGCTGCTGTTGCTGTTGCTGTTGCTGCTGCTGTTGCTGTTGCTGCTGTAATTGTTGTTGATGTGGCTGTCGTTGATGCTGCAACTGTTGCTGTGCCTTTAATTAGCAGCTGCAGGGCAAGGTCTTTGCAGCATTGAACGTTGCATCTTTAGTTTGACTGATTGGCGAACTTTAGTTAGACAGCTTGACGACGCTGTCGTTGTTGATGTTGTTGCTGTTGCCTATCGGCAGTTTTTGTTTCTTTTGATATCTTCGATTGCACTTTTCAACGTGCTGCTGTCGTTATCCTGTCGTCGTTGTTGTTGTTCCACAGTTGCCAGTTGCATGTTAATTAAGCGCGCCTTGACTGCATTTGCCTCCAGTCCGCTGCGTTGCCGTAGTTCACTGCAATTTCAAATTGTGTTGTGGTTATTCGCTGCTCATGTTTATGCCTAACGTTTGTTTTATGTCAACATGATGAGCAGTTCAAGTATCTATTAGATAAATTACTTCAAGCTATGAACTCCATGGCTCGTGAGACGTGAGCATGAATATCATAAAGTCATGCATCTGACAGTTTGGATTATATAAAATATACAAAAACATTCAACATGATTGCTTGCCTTTCCTTGCATCGCAAACACAATTCAGAAACTAATAAAATCTTTACATAAATCAACTTTAAGTTTACAATAAAAATATTCTACATATTTATAGGAAATATTTTTTGTATTGGAAATGTAATAATAAAATTTAATGCTTATTGAAATTTACATTATTCATAAGACGTTATTTATTTATTTATCAAATCCAAAATTCGATGACACGATTTCGTCGACATTTAAATTTACATATATTCATATCAAAATATTCTAATTTTGGAAGCTTGTCTAATTCGCAAAATTTATTCTCTCGTTTATAACATAAAATATCATATAGAATATGGAGGAATGTCGCTCGCAAATATAGTAAATAAACTTGACAGAATCATTTCAAATATCAACATTGAAATTGAATAAATTTCAAATTCCAAATAACGACCTTGTTGAGCTATGTAAACAATTTCACAATCAGAACAATTATGGTAAGAATTTCGTTATGATTAGCAAAGATTTGAGCACTACAAGGTTTTCAATCAATAGTTGGCCAGGCAAATGCAACCCACACATAGAATACATTAAAGACAATGATAGAATCAAGTGTTTTTGCGTTGGTGGCTAAATCAGGTATTTTTTTATTTTAAGCCAAGTCCAATGCCTGACAGCAATTAAAAAGAATCAACAAAATCTCCACCAAAACCAAACTAAGCAAAAATTTATTGGTTTATGATTTTGGCTTTACGGTCAAGTCGTAAAAATCGAAAAAGCACATGATATAAAACACAACACTTCAAGATGGCGTGGGTTTCGATTTTAGTGCAAAACCCAATGAGTCAGTTTGAAGCGGTTGCAGGTCTAGACTCTAGACTCTAGACCTGGAGAAGCTCGGCATTAATGCATTACGGAGCATCTTGCAAAAATTTCCACCAGTCATCGCAGGTGTCTGACGACTGCCATCAAGATTTCCCATAACTGTAATGAGTTTTCAAACTTCTAATGCATTTTTAATGATTTCATTTTCATATCTCAATTTTTTTTACTTTTTAATTGAACTTTACTCGGTGTTTATATTTGATTTGGGTTACTTGGAGGTTTTTTTATGCATCGACGCACCTGTTCCACTGTTGGTTGCACTTAGAGGCACAACAAAAGCAGCTGCCGCCAATTAGAAGCGCCAAAACGTTTTACAGACATACTTTTCTATTGCATTTTTTTCCCACACACACGAAACACAACAAACCGAATTCGAAACGGAAACCGAACTCCGAAAACCGACAATCGACTATCGAGAGAACGAGCGAAATTTGATGTTGCAAGCGACGCGCACGAATCGAAACTGTTGCAGCCAGGCGACGAGAAGCTGCAGTTGGCTGCTGATGCTGCTGCTGCCCAGATCTTGATCTCACAGATACTCCCTCGCTCTCCCACACAAATACACACACAAACACTTTCAGGGTTCTCAACACTCGCAATCTCTTTGTGCTCTCGCTCTCTCTTGTCGGTGCCCAGGCAAACTCCACGAGGAAAAAAAGTTCTGGTTCGTAAAAACAATAACAAAAGTGGCGAACGCGCGTCGCTATGCGTTCTGTTGTTTGCCGTTGTTGTTAGCTGGCCGCGCTGCCCACAACTGAGCGCCAGGTGCGACACTCAACCGAGTCGCAGTCGCAGCTTGGGCGCTTGCTGTCGCCGACAGCAGCGACGCCGCCGTCGTTGTCTGCTGAGCGCAGTTCAGTTGTTGTAGTTGGCTTCAATGGGTTAACTCGTCTGCTGCTGCTATTGCTCTTGTTGTTGTTGTTGTTGTCTGTTATTGCTTATTGCCCGTTTTGCTGTGCATGCGCCGTTGTGTTTCGCACAGCGAGCACGACAGCCTACACTTAGAGAAATTATGGCAGGAAATAAATTGTTGATTATGGCCATTGCACTGCCGCAAAGTCAACAGACAATACAGCTTACAGTTACTACACCGAAATACACTATAATACTACTTTCAAATTGACATCATGAATTAAAAAGAAAAATTTTAACTCCATCTTAACATCTACATTAACATATTATGAACATTAACATTTTAAAATGAAAAAAAAAATATACAATTACTTACAATTAAAACTAATTCACAATCAACTTTCATTTGATTATCAACATAATTTTACTTTTACATATTTTTAGATTGTAAACTTTATGTATTGATAATTTAGTTTCCTTATTTTTAATTGCAAAACAACCATAAATAAATGCAAATCAACATAAACATTATACAATAATTTTTAAAATTGACCACAGTCACAAGAATTATAATAATATCTTTTAAAATTATTTACAATTAAAACTACTTCACAATTGACTTTCACTCCATTATCAACATAATTTAGTTGTATTTTTAGCTAGTTTAAATTTCAAAACAACTTTAGTAATATGCATAAATGAATCCAAGTCAACATTAAGAACAATTTAAAATTATAAAAAATCATGTTTAAATGTAATCAAAGTCTCAATATGTTTATTTCTTAATCAACATAATTAAATTGTATTTTTTGCTATTTTTTAGATATGCACTTAAAAGTGTGTTTTGACAATGTAAATTTAGTATCTTCATTTTGAATTGCAAAACTAACTTCAGTTATGTCCATAAATAAACGCAAATCAACATTAAGAATGTACATAAACATTTTTAAAAGCCCATAAAGTAAATTTAAAACTCGTTAACAGCATATTGTATTGTTTTAACGTCTCCAACTTTGTGAACTATAAATTAAATCCATTAAACATTAGTTCACGCCAACTTTCAAACGGAACTTCATTTCGCAGAATTTCGAAGCTCGTTTATTCCCAGTTTTCACTAATCGTAAAGCTTTAATCACAAATAAAACTAGATTAAAATCACATAAATCCAGGGAACAGAATGAAGAACAAGTTAAGCGTCCACAGGGCATTAGCCAATCAAATAGAGTGTTTTTCATATTTACATGTGCAATAAAAACAGGTCCTAAAACTCGTACCTGATTAGAATGAAACAAGAGACAACGTTCATTCTTTGTCTTCCTCGCGCAGCTCGCTGAGCTGAAGAGAACTGCGCATTCATTGTCATGGGTGTCCTGCTGGACACTAATGTGCATGTGCCCAGAGATAAGAGCAGCTGAATGTCGACAGTTTTGATTATTCGTGCTGGCTAACAAGGGCGCCAGGGGAGGACATCTGTCAGCTTGCCTCAGAGTGTGGCACAGGAAGAGAGCTCAGGAAATATTGTACTTCTACAAAGAACAGAAATTTTTATGTTCACAGAAGTACAAATCACAAACAATACAAATTAATTGAATTGTAATTTGTTCACGATCTTCCATTTCTGACAATCTGATTCAACTAGATCGAAGATTATATATAACCTGATTGTTTGTCTAGTCACTATATTTGAATCCCAATCATTTACTTATTGTCTATAAAAGTCTAATAAAAACTTTATTGTAATTAAATTTAAGTTGTATATTTTATTAATATGAACGATGACATTTCTGCAACTCCATCTAGATTGAATGAACATTATAATCGTTGGCTAACAATATTTGAATTAATTTCTAGTCAGAAAAGCATTCTTAATCAGTTTTGCATATTATTGCCATTATTAATTATATATTTATTATTTCAGTCTTCCATTGGCTTCAATTATTGACTCTGAGTAGCGGTCAACACAATTATATTTTTTGCTCAACAATGTATTGATGTTTGCTGATGAGACGGCTTAAACTATAATTATATTCATTTGGCTAACAATATTTTAATTAGTGAAGAACATTCTAATCAGAAACACTTCCAAAATTATTTATGTAGTCATTACTACTCATCCTTTTTTTAAGTTTAATACCTCAGCCTTTAATTGTAGTTTTTAATTATAAACTCTGACTAACAGTCAAGACAATTGTATTTATATTCTAACAATATTTTTTTTAATTATGATTGTGTTATCCCTAAAAAGAATAAATTAACATTTATTTTCATATTCGGAACCCTTCACAAAAATATTCGAAATTTACTGATACTGAAATCCGAGAATTTATAAAAAGAGTTGGAATTCTGTGACTCTCTCCCTGCCAATCCAATTTCTTTCCTTTTTCCTGGACTCTCTCACATACCTATGCTAATGAGTTTACTTACACTCAGGTAGACGAAGTCCTATGTGTGTTTTGTATCGCACGTAGAGCTGTGCGTGCCAAGCTTGGTATCTTTCAGGGTTAGGAGAGTTGTTCGTCAAAGCAAACCAAACATGGTAAGAGAATGAACCGGAGGCTGAGTAATGTGACATTGGACCATGTGAATGGCCATTATATGAATGAATATGTATCTCCCGGCACAGATAGCGAGACGTGCCTCTCTTGCAGGACTGAAACCGAGACTGAGACTGAGACTGTGCCATAAATTTGCCGAGTTGATTGTGTTTGACTTTAAGGCACTTTGTGGCATAAATCACAGGACTGCAAGCAGTGCCAAAGACTGCAGCGAGACTTGAGACTGACTGACCCGCGGGTTAATTGCTGACAATTGCCAGAGGCAAGCAGCCAAAAAAAAAAACACAGAAACAAAAACAACAAGAAGTAAAAAGGAAGACGGCTTAGAGAGACGTCTTAGCCAGGTTTAAGTTTTGCTCACCTCGCCGATTTTAATCTTTATTTATAGGCCTCGCATGCGCGTACGAGTGTGAATGTGAATGTGAGTGTGAATGTGTGTGTGTTTGAGTGTGCGTGTCCAATGGCGTTTGGGCCGCAACTACCACTTGGCATTGGCACGGTAACAAGACAAGACAGTCAGAGCCAGAAGATCATCAATAAGCAGCTGCCGGCTGCGCATGCGCCTCTTTCCCAATCGTCCAATCGCCCAGTCGCCCATTAACGAGCACAAGGAGCAGGCCAAAAGCGATTTGCAATTCGTTGCCCATGTTGTTGTGCTTGTTGTGGTTGTTGTTAGTGTTTGCCATTGGCAAGCTAACGAAGTTGACAACTTGATGACATTTGATCTCTTGGCTTGAACGAAAGCAACGCTCTGTCGTCTAGTCTAGGAGCCAAAGCCAAAACCGCAAATGACAGCAATGATCAGATGAGACGATCCGACGCGACGATCAGGCGATCGGTCAAGTTGGTTTCATTTCGCTCTCTGCACGCACTCTTCATGCAGATAGCGATGCAAGTTACCAAAGAAATACGAATGGGATGGGATCGATTGCTTAAGCTGAACCGAACGCTAGACTAGAAAGAAATCAGCATCAAATTCAGTCAGTTAATAGTCATGGAATAAATTCAATTATAACATACGTTGATTTATACGATATTTCTTATAAATAAAATAAGTCACAATAAAACATTTTAACGAGTCCTCAGAGAGTTAAAAAAATATATTCACAATAAATAAAGTAAATCACAACATAATTACAGCTATGAAAAAAAATATGTTAATTAGTCTGCATAAATATTAATATAGATAAATCATAACGAACAATTACAATGACATTTGATTATCATAAAATATATTTGGAATTTTTCGTGCATTTAAAATTTGTAAATTTGTAAATTTTTTATTAAATTATTACTTTTTGCAGTTACTTAACATACATATTGAAACAACATTACAAAAGTTGTTGAGCTTTATCAAAAACAAAAAAAATAATTTGATTTATTTATTACTTAACGACAATTTTTAAAAATAATAACATTTCAAATTAAATAGAAAATGAAAAGCAAATTAAATTGAATTAAGTAAGAACCAAGCTTTGCAAATAAAATATAAAACTTGAAATTGTAAATTACGAAACTATAATAAAATGTTATTTGCTCATACTGAAATGTTGAGTTTGCTCACAAAATTCAGAAGCACTCACAAAAATAAATTTAATTTATTTATTTATCAACGACAATTATAAAAAAGAACAACTCATACAATAGAAACTTAATCATAAAGATTTGAAAATAAATGTTGAGTTTTATCACATACGAACTGTATTCCGTAAATCGATAGAACCGAAAAGCACCTTACAAATAAATAAAATTAGAACTTAAAATTTAAGGTATCTCAAGGTCGCAAAGTGGGAAAATTTAGAATTCATATTAAAATTCCAGGAACACTGGATAGAAAATCAACAGATGATTCTTGCATAGCAAAAACCCACTTGAGACTGACACCGATATCGATATGGAACTCAAAGTCAATGTCGAGTTCAAGTAGAAGTGGCTTTTGCGGTTTTGTCGGCAAACGAGACGCCAAGTGGCAGACCACCAACAAGTGGCCAAGAGTGGAGGGAAGACGAGAGAATTCGTTTTGCAAATTTACCATTTATTTATCAAAAAGGTAAAACCCACACAAAAAGTGAGCTCCACGACAAATGCAAACTTAACTGCAAGCAGCTACAAAATGAATTGAAGGAATTCGATTTAGACTAGTATTTCCATATAATACAATGTATATAGAGATTAAGTGGCTTTAAAGTTTGGCTTTCGTTGCAGCTGCTTCTGCTTCCGCATCCGCTGTGGCCTTCTCCAGCTGCTCCTTGGAGGGCAGCAGATTGCCCACAGCGAAGATGTTGCGCGGATCGAGATGCTGTTTGGCCGCCGAGTAGAGAGCTGAACCCGTGTCCGTGACTGCATTGCGATACCAATGGCTGCGCAGCTTGCCCACGCCGTGGTGATGTGACAAGGAGCCGCCGCAGGCGAGGATCTCCTCGCGAGCACTGTGCTCAATGGCCTCAAAGACGCCCACGGGATCGGCGATGGTCAGCGAGCGGAAACCAAAGTAGAAGTAAATGCAGGCGCCGGCATCGTAGGTCTGTGTCACGCGGCACGAAATGGTGTAATGCGAAATGTTATGCTTGTAACACTCCTGCAAAGGGAAGGTATCATAATGATGTAGAAACTATAACAAAATTCAACGCACCGAAACAACCCGTTGCTTGACACAGCGACACAGCATGCTGCAGCGATCCCAGGGCACAGATGTCTCAAACGATTCGGCCACAATGCCCTGATGCATGGCAAAGTCCTGCAAAGTGAATAAATAAATGTGTTGAGTCATCCAAGTGGACAGTACTGAGACTCACCCTAATGTAGGCAATGACGAAGGTGAAGAGATAGCCCCGTTCGCCGTTCTGCCCACCTGCCGGAAATCCCTTGTAGCGTGCTGCGATCTCATTGATCAGCGCCTCCTGACGCTGCACATCCTTGAGGTCGCCCTCGAAGAGCAGCGTGGCCGCGCAAATGTGCGCCAGATCGATGCCCTTCCAGCTGGTCACGTAGCGCTGCTTCACCGCATCCACACAGCTGGCCAGCCAGCTCTTCTCCGGCTTCAACGCCTGCCCGAACACGAACTGCTCGTTGTCCATCAGCCGCACCGACGCCGGCTGGCAGCGTCGCAGCGCCACCTCGCGCATAAATCGAATGCCCTGCTCAAAGTCGGGGAACACCAGCGAACCGTAGCGTTGCACTGGCGGCAGGGGACGCACCTTCAGCACCACCTCCGTGATGACGCCCAGAGTGCCCTCCGAGCCGAGTATGACGTGATTGAAGTCGGGCCCACAACTCACACGCGGTGCACTGCATTCGCGCTCCAGGGTGCCCGAGGGCGTGACCATGCGCACCCGGACCACCAGATCCTCGATGTTGCCGTAGACGTTCTTTTTCATGCCCGACGCCCGCGTGGCCACCCAGCCGCCCAGGGTGCTGAACTCGTAGGAGTCGGGCTCGTGACCCACCGTCAGACCGAGTTCGCGGAGGACTCGCTCCAGATCTTGACCCACAACGCCCGATTCAAAGCAGACGGTGAGATTCTCGCGGTTCAGCCAGAGCATGCGATTCATTTGCGATGTGTCCAGCACACAGATCATGCGCTCCTCGCCCTGCGGACAGGTGATGGCGCCCGAGACGCTCGTGCCGCCGCCGTACGGCATCAGCATGACGTTGTGCTTGTGCGCCAGCCTCACCAGCTGCACCACCTCGTCGTGGCAGCGCGGCCACACCACCAGATCCGGTATGCGTCGGAACTTGTTGTGCCACAGATTGTAGATGTCGCGCAGTGTCTGGCCATGGCAGCGCACCAGGCGATCCACCCCATCCAGGGAGTGCTCCACCTTGCTCACGCCGCGCAGCTCGTTCAGGAAGGGAGCGTTCTGCACGGGCTTTGGGTAGCTTTGCGGCAGCTGTGGATACGACTTGGTGGGATCGACGATCAGATCGAACTTGCTCTGCACCCACTTCGTGAACGTTGGCAACTCACAGCCCGACAGCGGGTATCTGGAATTAGGGGAGTGAACATCGTTAAGCATGTGGTGTGAAAAGGGTGCAACGCAGGGGTTGCGTCCTGATGGAATCTCATTTTCAATATTCACTGATGTTCAATAATTTGTTTGTTTAGCTAAAGGTTATAACAAATGATCAACCCACCCTCTTTAGTGTTAAAGTATAGTAATTGAGAAATAAATAGAGCACATAATTAAGGGATCAATTTAATCGAACGTCATTCTGCTTTAAAACGCGATTTTAAATAAAGTTCAAAACAGGAAGACTGTTTATTTAAGAACAATAATTTTAAGTTAACACTTAATCTAATGATCAATATCAACAGATGTTCAGTAGATGATCAATCAACCCTCTTTAGTGTTAAAGTAAAGTAATTGAGAAATTAATAGAACATATAATTACAAAAATTTTAAGTTAACACTTAATCTCATTATCAATATCAACAGATGTTCAGTAGATGATCAATCAACCCTCTTTAGTGTTAAAGTAAAGTAATTGAGAAATTAATAGAACATATAATTAAAGGATCAATTTAATCGAACGTCATCCTGCGTCACGCGATTTTAAATTGCATTGAAAACAGGAAAACTACTTATTATGAATGAATAATTTTAGGTTCACACTAAATCTTATTTTCAATATCGACTGATGGTCAATAATTTGTTTGTTTTGTTTAAACATTTAGCAGATGATCAACCCACCCACCCTCTTTAGTGTAAAAGTAAAGTAATTGAGAAATAAATAAATAGAGCACATAATTAAGAGCTCAATTTAATTGAACGCCATCCTGCTTTAAAACGATGACACGCAAACTTAAATTGCATTAAGAACAGGAAAACAGCTTATTTTAGAACAATAATTTCAAGGCATTAAAAATATATATAAACTACTTCTACTAGAGCATTTAAGGAAAATACAAAATTAATTTTAGAATTGCCTGATCCCAACAGTACACATTTTAAATATTCGTCCAAATTACAAATATTTAACCTTATATACTATATAGTAGCAAAAAAATTAACATAAAATTCTTATCAATAAACTAACATTTAAAATGTAAGCAGAAATTATTTCAAACAATAAAATACATAATATAACTAGAAAATCACCACACCCGAGATGAACAAATATTTTGTACATTTTAAAATAGTAACGAACTGTGCTCTTACATATATCAATTGAAGTAGTTTTATTTAAAAAATTAACTACTAATGATTAGTAGTTTGTTAATGAGTCGAAACTGAATTCAACTGGATCAGAGGAGAGAGCTCTTGATGTTACTAGTGTTCTAATTTAATTACAATTATGAGTCATTAGCTCTCAGAGAGAGCTTGTACTCACTTTGTGCCTTTGAAGCAGATGATCCCCTGCTGTCCATAGAACTGGGAGTCGTTGTATCCCCAGCCGTACCATTTCAGCGCCTCCTGACTGATAAGAACGAGAATGACAACTCTGGCCAACTACAGGTGATAACGAGTGTACTCACCGCTTCTTGGGTATGACGCTCTCCACGTGGCGGGAGAGGCGCGTGTCCAGCGCCAGGGATGTGCCCTCGGGCGGTGCCTCCGGAATTTGTGTGGTGACCGCATTGCGCTTGACTGACATCTCGTTGGACAGTTCGAATTATCGCTTATCACAATACTGCAGAATTCTTGTTGGCTAAGAAGCGTTTGGTTTTTATTATATATTTATTGCACACAGCCTTTTTATCTGTGATGAGCGGCGAAAAAAATCGATATTGTTTAGATTCTCATCGCTTGCTGTCGTCAAATGAAACTACTTGACTTGCTATGTTAACACAATTGCAGTTCGATTCATTGATATTCCAAGTTGTTCCTATGCATTTGATTGATTCTATTTGTTTACTATTTCCTTGTACTTTGTGCCTACAACTAAATTTAAATACAAATTCCACTAAAACAATTTTTGCGGCAGCTGCTGCACGCGCTTTGGTTTCGGTTTCTCTACCACGAATGACGGCGACCCACGGGGCGACATAGACAGAGAGCGCGACACAGAGAGCGAAAGAGAGAGTGGCCAGCCAGCCCCCAGAACTTTCTTGGGGGATGGGGCAGAGCGAAACGGTTGCGAATGCTTGCAAACGGTTACAAACGGTTGACAACCGCTTCGAAATTGAAAAACGCAGCAATCAATGGAATTTATTTCTATTCTGTTTTAGTTTTACTTTGAATATATATATTGCCGTAAATCCATTTCAGTCCGAAATTCTGAGCACAACACACAATTTGGCCTGAACAAATTTTCTTCAATATATAAGTTCCCCCCCATTTTTGTTAGGTTTTCGAGATGCCTGGGAAAAAACGCGTTGTCGCCAAGAAAACCGCAGCTAAGCCTGCACCAAAAGTTGCAATTGGCAGCACTGCAGCGGCACCGGCGGCCTCAGTGGCTTCAGACAAACCCGAAGCCCCTGTCGCCGCTAAGAAGACCAAGAGCAAGAGCAAGACCAAAACCAAGAGCAAGTAAAGAGAGAGACAAGCGAGGGGAAAAGTATAGTATTGGAATTTTTGCAAAATTATCAAAGTATGACAAACTATGAAGTGCAGATAAGAATCACACTTATAGATACATTGCAATAATCTATATCAAAGCAAAACAAAAATGAAGAAGATAAGTGCCAAGTAATATCGTGGAAGTAATGCTTCATACCTTTTAACGCAGGAATCTGAAAGTCAGCCGGCTGAACTTTTACTACCAAGCCAATGTGAGTGCTTTTGGTAACGTAAGTGAATTACTAGTCTTGATTTATAACTTTAGGAAGAGGGATTTTAAAATGAAACGGACCCCCTCTATGAAGGTACAAGCACATACTGCGACGAGGCAATCACATCACCCGCTCTAGGAATAACATTTTTATCAAATTAACTGAAATACAAAGAAATTGCACTTAACCGTTTCGCTCTTTTCACTCTCTCGTTGCCGGCGCTTTTATTTCTGTGGGGTGGTTCTCAGCAAGGAGCAAAAGGGGGTGGTAACTGGTATATGGGGATGGTTAATCATTCTCAGTGAGTCATGAATCATGTGTAACGGTCACATCAATTAGATTTTAAATCGGCGACAGGTGGTTTTAATTATGGAGAATCGGGGTGTAGTCCTCCAATTGTGTCCGACCCACTTACATATTTCAAACTTAGAAATGCGTATTGCCGCATATCTAATTCGATTGTGGAGAAAATATAACAGCTGCTTGTTAATTTTTAATTCATATTGACACGTTTTTTTGTGTACTTTATTATTATGACGGCAAGTACAGATTTACGGTTATTGTTTGCTGTGGGAAAACGCTAAAAATACATTTCTATTTTTTTTATGCTGTGCCAATTACGTGTTGAAACTTTATCTTTGTTGACATTACTCAGACGTTGTTATGCAATTGTTGACATTTTGTATTTGAAACTAAATTCGAAGCTGATAACACTTATCGATTCAAGCATTTGCACAATAATCGAGATTTTTGAGACTCACTTTAATCGTTATCGATGTTAAAGCGGCGAATAGTTCAATTTTCGACTGCAGTGGACGGCTTTAAAAACAAAACTGAACTCCCAAAAGGCAATTGCATTTCACGTTTGTCTCGTCGCGCTTAGCTGTTAGTAAACTTTTTGTCTCTTGCAAAATCCAGCAACAAAAAGCTGTGTTTATTATGTGCTTATTTACACTTCGCTATACAATTTTACAATTGCTTGAAGTGTAAATTCGTAAAGGGCACGACAAGCGGCGAAACGGAAAGTGGTCGGTATTTGTTTAATTTTCGCACTGCCAATGCTTTTTAATGCTGAAAGCTTGTCCCATGTTCCATGTCATATCGGGAGGGGAGTTCAAAGTCTGTGCAGGTTTTTTAATTTATTTATTTGTTGCCACTTGACTGCAAAATTTGCATTTGTTTGTTTGTTCGCGCATACTTGAAACGCTCAATTTGCACTTCCTTACACTATATTGACTTAACTGATTAGCTTTCTTTGCTTAGCGTTACGCTTTCAGGAAGTAAGTCGGTAAAGCAAATGCTATTAGTATTTACCCATTTACAATTTGCAATTAATATTTCCTACAATATTTCGCATTTGAATTTCAACAGTGAATCACTGGAGCCATCTGTTGGAAATATATTGAACTACGCTGTTAACAGCAAACGTTTTTGAACACTGGCATTAAATTAATAAATTAGCTCATTTGATATTAATTAATAGTAGATATTGTAGAAGTCATGTTTAAATTAAAATTTAAAGAAACAATTAAATTATTTGTTGCTTTCCGCTTCTGGCACGCTGTTATTAACAGCATTAACAGCAGTGTGAATGTTAATGTTGCGGGTGCCAATCGATAACCAACCGAAATGTTCTAATAGCAAGGAACTAAATGAACGATCCAGCTCACTAGTGAGCGCTGGCATGAACTTATTTCGGAATCGGTTAACACAAATACACTCCGCAAATTGTCAACTTGAACGCGAAAAACATTAAAGAAAACCGTAATTGGATGCAAATTGAAACATAAAATACATGCAGTGAGTGGATATAGCAAGATATAGGAAAAGTCGAGGCTTGCAAGGTGCCGGCTACGTAAGCAAACGGCTCCATGCAGACGTAGCCTCATTATTGTTTGTGTATTTACATACATACATATGTATGAATGTGTACGAGTGTGTGCGAGTGTGTGTGTGTGTGTTGGAACAATAACAAGCCCAACAAAATGCCAATGAATTGTAACGGAACAGCGTTCAATGCGGCCGCTGCAGCAGCAGAAGCAGCGATGAATCATAGGTGAGTTATGCGAGTCTGGCTTTAAGTCTCTCTCTCTGTGTGTCTGTGTGGATGTGTACATGTGTTTGTATGTTAATTCGCAGCCCGCAATAATCATAACAACAACACGACAACAACAAACACAATATCAACGGCCGTGCCTTAATATCGAACGTAGAGCAATAAAAAATAGAGAAGAGACGAAACGAAACGTTGGCAAAATGCCGCTGCTGTCCAAATGCTTTCCATGTTTCAAATTCAAACGTGAAGAGGTCATCGACAAACTGGACTACAGTAACACCCCGCTCCAAGACGCCTTCCCCGAGGTCTGGCAGCACGAACGCACCCTCGAGGAGCTGCACTTGAGCAATGCACGGGTAACTTTGCAGTTGTCCCAATCTAATCTCTAGCTAACTAATATCAATATCTATTTTTAGCTGCAAACGCTGCCGCCGCAGCTCTTCTATTGCCAGGGATTGCGTGTGCTGCAGGTGAACAGCAACAATCTGGAGAGCATTCCGCAGGCCATTGGCTCGCTGCGTCAGCTGCAACATTTGGATCTGAACCGCAATCGTGAGTCACAGCTGTCGAATCCATCTTCAACTGTTTATCAAGTCTTGTTCTCTTTGTAGTTATTGTCAGCGTGCCGGAGGAGATTAAGGCGTGCAAGCATCTGACTCACTTGGATCTCAGCTGCAACAGTTTGCAACGTTTGCCCGACGCCATCACGTCGCTGATATCGCTGCAGGAGCTGCTGCTGAATGAAACCTACTTGGAGTTTCTGCCGGCCAACTTTGGGCGTCTGGTCAACCTGCGCATCTTGGAGGTGCGGCTGAACAATCTTATCACATTGCCCAAGTCCATGGTGCGATTGATAAGCCTGCAGCGGCTGGACATTGGCGGCAATGAGTTCACCGAGCTGGTAAGCAGTAAATGATGCCCTGAAATGCACAGTTTTAATATCTTCTCTTCTGCACAGCCTGAGGTCATTGGCGAACTGAAGTCGTTGCGTGAACTGTGGATCGATTTCAATCAAATTCGTCGCGTTTCACCCAACATTGGCAAACTGCGCGAACTGCAGCATTTTGAGGCAAACGGCAATCTGCTGGATGCTCTGCCCAATGAGCTGAGCAACTGGCGCAACGTTGAGGTGCTGTCCGTGTGCTCCAACAATCTGGAAGCGTTTCCCTTCAGCGTGGGCATGCTGAAGTCGCTAGTCACCTTCAAGTGCGAGTCAAACGGCCTCACCGAGCTGCCGGACAGCATCAGCTATCTGGAGCAGCTGGAGGAGCTGGTGCTGAGCCACAACAAACTGATGCGTCTGCCCAGCACCATTGGCTCCCTGACCAAACTACGCTTCCTCTTCGCCGACGACAATCAACTGCGCCAGCTGCCCGACGAGCTGTGCAGCTGTAGCCAGCTGAGCGTGCTGAGTGCAGCCAACAATCAGCTTTCCGCGCTGCCCCAGAACATTGGCCATTTGGCCAAGCTGAAGGTGCTGAATGTGGTGAACAACTATATCAATGCGCTGCCCGTTTCGATGCTGAGTCTGGTGAATCTTACGTCGCTGTGGCTGAGCGACAATCAGTCACAGCCGCTGGTGCCGCTGCAATACTTGGATGCGACCAACAAAACGCAGCTGACGTGTTTTATGCTGCCGCAAGTCACGTTCAAGATGCAGGCGCAGCAGCAGCAACAACAGGTGCAGGACCAATACGAGTTCGTCTATGCCAATCATCAGCAGCAACCGCAGCAGCAGCCGTCGAGTCCATCGCGTCGCATTTGCTTCGCCGAGGAGGCGACCATATTGAGTGCTGGCAACAGCAGCGCCGCTCCACAGCCCGCGCCCAGCTACACGGCCAGCTTTGTGGCAGCACCGAGCACACCGGAGCAGCTGCCCGCCGGCAGCTCGGTGCGACTGATGCGCTCGCCCACACCGTATCCCAAGGAGCTGCGGCAGATGGCCAAGTATATGCGGCAAGCACAGGCAGCGAATGCAGCCGCAGCGGGAGCGAGTGAAGTGCGCGAGGCGCGTGTTGTGGTGCCCAATGGCCAGGTGGTGGCCATGCCACACTGTGATAGCAATCAGGATGCTGTGGACCATCCCACAGCAAGTGCAATATATGGTGTGGCGAGCGATCCGGCGCACATCTATGGCGTCTATCAGCAGTCGCCCACAACGCAGGAATATTATGGACTGCCGCTGGTCAACTACGATGCACACTATCAGCAGCTGTATGTGGATGCCAATGCCTTGCCGTTGCCGACGACGCATTTGTCGAACGGTGAACAGAGCTACGAGCTGCAGCCGCTGCAGCCACAGACTGTGGTGCCGCCGCCACGCATGGAGCCGCCGCCTTATCACATAGCGCGTGTGTACACCAAGAAGACGCCCGAGGATCTGACACTCTACGAGTCCATGCGGCAGCGTAAGCAACAGCAGCAACAAATGCAACAACAGCCGCCGATGTCGCCAACACAATCGCTGTACGAGCAGAGCAATAGTTATCAAGATGCGCTCAACAGCAATTTCAAGACCACAGCAATTGGCGCCCAAACGGAACAGCTCGACTATCAGAACAACATTAACAGCGAGCACCTTGAGCTTCCACCGCCACCAGCGGCCGATGACGAACAGCAGCAGCAGGAAACAGAAATGGCCATGGACATGGATGATACGTCATCGCAGCATTCATTGAACTCCACAGCGACCAACAACACATCCAAGGGCAGCAACAAGAAATCCACCTGGATCTTTGGTGTGCACAAGAATCCCACTGTGAAGCAGGTGACACTCAAGTGGGAGCACAGCATCGGCTTCGACGTTGCCGAGCTGCTAAATCAGGTAACTACACAAACAATATATTACCATACTTATGATAATTGAACATCCACATCCATTTTTAGGTGGGCATCTTTGTAAGTGCAATTACGCCAAATTCGAGCGCCGCGCGACTGCTGAGCCTGAACGATAAATTATTGGAAATCGACGGCTATGACCTGACCAATGCCAATCTGAGCGATGCCAAACGTGTGCTGCTTAACTGCGGCACTGTTATAAATATAATGCTGTCACGCAAGTGATATCAAGTTTATAACCCTTCCTCCCCAATCCACTCCGAACCGAGACCGAAGACTTTTGCGCATTTTTTCTAAAGCAATTTAAAATAACGCTAACATAAATCAAACCTACCATTTAGCATTTAGCAATACAGCATTTCCAAGCCATAGACGTCCTTTGCACTGGCGCCACAATTGCTTTTATTTTACAACTACTACAACCAGCTTCCAGTTGTTGCATTGCATTTAGTTAACATCGATTTAAACTGCCATTTCAATGATGTACGTAGTAGACTTCTATGTATTACTGAGTTCTGTTTAATTTTTGGATTTAAACACATTCTTCATTTGTACGAAACACAAGTATTTTAAGTATTCGAAATGTAATTTAAGTCATATGAATTTCCTAACTATATAAGTAGTGCTCCACAAGCCTTTAAAAAGAGTAAGAAATCCAGATTTAAGCTTGTTACTTGAAGTTGACAACCTGATGACTTGATGAAATTATGTTTATTAGGTAATATGTTAAGGAATAATAAGGTTTCAGTTATATAGATTGTTAAAATGTGGACCAGTATTCGATTGGTATTCAAAGTGAAGCAATATTATTATTTTTAATTTCGATTTATCCTTTTGTGTATTAGAATTGATCATTTATCTCATGAATCCATTAAAGATATTTATTTGTATCAAATTCGATAGTTTACTTAAAAACATGTAAAACATACAATTATGGTTTTAACCCTTTTTAAGTATAATTGTAATCTGAACGTTGTGCTCTTTTTTTTCGACAGCCAGTGTAATTCATAGTAAGCATACAAAAATAGAAATATAATAATAAATAGTGCAATTAGCGTTGATTATACGTACATACATTTACGAGTACCATATAGACAGCATTTACAAACATAAGCACACACGCATATATTGCATGTGTGGCTTCTTATAGGATTTACATACATACATAACTTAAATAATATGAAATTTACGAGCATATATATATATATATATATATACATATATATTAAAGTATTTATATATTTACAACTCGCGCCTATTTTACGCCCAGCGTTGTTCAAATTTGTTCCAAAATTAATTAGTTTAAAGTTTAACAAAGATATTAGCTGTTTATGTTAGTTGTTATGGTGCAGCAAATATAAATTCTACAAGTATATTAAACAAAATACAATTTGTGTAACATGTAATCTACATTTAATATTTAATGTCTATATCAATCAATCGATCAATCATTTTTCTATGACAAATTGTTGAAATTTCATACCATTGGCGTTGTGAACAGTATTATTATTTAGCTGGTTATTAATGGTGAATTGTGCTAAAGTTGAACATTGCTATTTCTATATTATACATTTTACATACATACAATCACACACACTCTGACACTCACACAAATTTAGCTAATATTTATAAGAGGCGCACATAATTCAAAAATTCAATTCCGTTTCTACGCGCTGCAAACAAATCACCAAGAGACAAAAACAAAACGAATCATGAAAGAAAATAATGAATAAACACACAACTTTTCACTTGAGCTGGCCTTTTGTCATTTCGTCTTGTTTGCGATTGTATCTTACAGCAAAAACAAAGCTCCTTGAGCTCATTTGATTAATGTCCACTTCCTATGCGCTTTTCGATGGTTTTTCTGTTCGTCTTATCGGCAGCCAATTATCTAAGCAAATTAATTGTCACCAAGGAAAAAGCACGCAAAGCCCACAACATGCGACATTCGGGCAAAAACAACGGCTTGTGATTAAAGTGCGAGGATGTATCCAGAGTTTAAGTAATCTTTCGAAAATATTTCTTATTTAATTTACAAAATAAGTCATTTTCTGTTATGTTGAACGAAATCTCTGTGTAATTCTAAGACATGGTTGATTAGTCTTCGATTTTCTGCCTCCAAACATTCCGAGACTATTTCTCGCATGTAATTATCGGTATTATAGTAGTATTCTTGTCCAATTTTCTTTCTTAGTGGCAGCTCTATAACGTTGTGTGATATCCAGTTTTCATCTTTCAGCCGTTCTTTAACCTGCATCATTACCGCTTTTGTACTGAGTGTGTGGCCACAAATAACGCAACCCGTCGGGAAGTAATTAACTGGCTTGCAGAAGAATTTATAACGTCGCGGTCGATTTGGTGTCCTATCACAAACCACTCCAAATTGGTCCAGCAAATCCCAGTTATCGTGACCTTTTATGGGTGTTCGTACTCCCACTAATAGCAATGCCAAATGTTTCTCAAAATCTTTCGAAAAGTTTTGTTGTTCATATTTGGCAACAGGTTTTTCCATATGTTTGTCTGCATCTCCAATGGCCAAGACCTTGGAAGACATTCTTAGATGGGCTAAAAGAAATATATTTATTTGTGAATACAAATTATTTTTTTTATAACAGCATTATATCTCACCTTTGGTTTATATTTAAAAGAGAAATGAAATAGATTTTGCTTTGTTTAATTTGATACTCGTACACTAACTGCAGAGTTAGCGCATCTGATTCATGGCTTATATCTTCATTACGAACTTTGTGTTTGCCAAAAGCTTCCAAATATTTGTACTTTTTGAATGATTTCACAATTGGCATCAAAAGCTCATTTAACACATTTGTTTAGCATTTAAAGTTTTGATAGAACTAATATTTTTCGTAGTATGACATTTACTTAAAGATCTCGAGCAAAATAAAAGATAATAGTTTTATACTAACTAATTTGAACTAAATTATTAGATTATTTTCTTTGCATTCTATGAAGGTTCAGCACATATTGAAACATACGTTTTCCATCTGTATCTATTGCATCTGATACAATGCTCTGGATGAACACATCACTGTTATAATATTCTTTACTCTGTTTTGTTTTAAGCGGCGTCTCTATCACGTTCTCCGATATCCAGTTCTCCTCACTTAGGCGCTTTTTGACTTCTTCCAGAACTGCCCAACCATCATATACTGCCCCACTTATATTAGTTCCAGACAGACTTTCTCCAGCCTTTGCAAAGTGAAAGGAATATCGCCTGGGTTTATCATTTTCCTTGACACTTTTTGCTTCAAATCGGCGTACCGTATTCCAATCTTCCACAACCTCTGGAGGATCGCGCGTCCCCAGCAATAGATAACTCAAATGTCTTCTGAATTCAAGTTCTCTCTGATGTGCGTATTTTGATTTCACCGCCACAAATTCACCATCTTCTTCGGGATCTCCAATAGCTAGCACTTTTATTTTTGCAACAGCTAAAAAAATGTTTTGGAAAGTATTATATCTGTATTTAATAAATATATTTTTGTTTTTAGTTTTACTTGTATCTTTTTCTGATGGTTGTTCCTCCATGTTTGTTTTTGTTTACAGCAGTGTAGGCCAACAGCTGATTTTCAAGTTCTTTCAATAAATGTTTTTTGTTACTGTCGAAAGCTTTGCAGTGACGGCATTTTAATACACTTAACATCATGAAATGCAGATAATTTCACAAACAAAAGCTTCAAAGCTCACTCACTTTTCAAATCCAAAATAATATCAATTGTTTGAGCTTATTAAAGAGGTGTTTAATGGAAAATAAATAAGAATTTTTTAGAATAATAGGAATTCATAGTTTCTTATCTTTAACATATTCTCTGTGCAGATGCAGTAAGTATAGAAATAGTTTACTGTGTTGAGCATCAAGTGCATCAGATACAACGCGCCGAATGTATTGATCACAGTTGTAATATTCTTTGCTTAACTTCGTTTTCAGAGGAGTTTCAACCTCGTTTTCCGTTATCCAATTCTCCTCGCTCAGTCGTTTTTGAATTTCATCCATAACTTCTCTTTTACTCAAACAAACTCCCCATACCATAGTTCCGCGTGGCAACTCACTTCCTTAATGGTAATGAAAACGAAAGCCTCTCACACGATTGCCTTTCTCATGTACTGAAGCACTTAAATGCCACAAAGAATTCCAATCTTCGACCACTTTAAGGGGACTGCGAGTTCCCACCAATAGATAGCTCAAATGGGCTCTAAAATCAGCTAGGAAATTGTGACGATCGTACTTTGCTATACGCTCAATTTCTCTCGAGCTTTCCTCTGTATCTCCAATAGCCAAGACTTTTGACATCACCATAGACTTTGCTACAAGTGTAGAATTCTAATGTTATATATGTATTTATATAAAAACATTATTTATTTATCTTTACCTTTATCGTGTTCAGCATTAACGTTTTCCATAATGTTTTCTGGCTGAGTGACGACAAACTTTTTGAATGGCAGAAAACTTTTTACTCATCGGCATTTTAACACACTACAATCTTTGAAATGCAGATAATTTCACAAACAAAAGCTTCAAAGCTTAAACACTTTTCAAATCCAAAATAATATCAATTGTTTAAGCTTATTAAAAAGGTGTTTAATTGAAAGTAAATTAGAATTATCTAAAATAATAGGAATTCATAGTTTCTTATCTTTAACATATTCTCTGTGCAGATGCAGTAAGTATAGAAATAGTTTACGATGTTGTGCATCAAGTGCAGCAGATACTACGTTCTGAATGTATTGATCACAGTTATAATATTCTTTGCTTAACTGCGTTTTCAGAGGAGTTTCAATCTCGTTTTCCGATATCCAATTCTCCTCGCTCAGTCGTTTTTTAACTTCGTCCAAAGCTTCTCTTCCACATATAACAGGTCCACATATTATTGATCCAGGTGGCGAAGAATTCCCTTTCATGCAATGAAATCGGTAGCGTCTCACGTGATTGCCTTTTTCATGTACTGAAGCGCCAAACCGACACACAGTATTCCAATCTTCGACAACATCAATGGGGCTCCGACTTCCCACCAATAGATAGCTCAAATGGGTACGAAAATCAGCTTGGAAATTGTGGCGATCGTACTTTGGTGTACGCTTAATTTCTGTTGAGCTTTCTTCTGGATCTCCAATAGACAAGACTTTTGATTTCGACATCACTATTGCCATATCTGTAAGGGGGGAATTTATTTGTCATTATATATATTTATTTATATTCAAAATAACTTATTTATCTTTACCTTTATCATGTTCTGTGTTTACGTTTTCCATGTTGTCTACTTGATTTTTATTCGTTCGACACAGCTGAGTGATGACGAACTTTGTGAATGCCAAAAAGCTTTGAACTTGTCGGCATTTTAACACACTACACATTACGAAATACAAATAATTTCGCAATAAAAGCTCGAAAGCTTGTTCAAGTTTTGACTGTGGTATCTACAACTCTTGAGGTTGGTTTATTTATTTATCTTTTGTAGTTGTGCTCAGCTGTTCCAATGGAGAGCAATGCGAATTCTTTGGCAAAAGAGGAGGAGTAAGGACCATTCGCGTGAATGAACAAACCCAACATTATTACTTTAACTACCAAGAGTCCGAATATGGAAATATCGTTTGGGCCCGCACAGTGGATGCCAAGACTGTGCTGCGAGCTGTCAAAAGAAATCTCAACATGGGAAATTGGATTTCCGACAATATACTGGAGATATCGTTTAATAATAAATCTAATTTTAATGCCTGCAGATCTGATGCCCATGTTGTAACCAAAGCTTATGAATGTCTACACGAACACGATAAACAAATAATTACATTTATTTGCTATTTGCATCGTCAACTTAGAGACAAGAAGTATAAAAATGTTTAAATTATGTACTTATTTCGCATTAGGGTAATTTAAAAAGTATATTCAAATCCAAATAGCAAAATAATAATATAAGCTTAGTAAAGCTATAACATTAAAATGCAGTACTGTCTGTTTATGTTTAAATTTTTCAGATGAGCTTGCGGTTAATGTTTGCAGGCAGATTAGAGCTCAAGATGGATATTGATTTCGTGGATTACAGTGAAATAGTTTTCCTGGGTTCGATCTACTAGACCCCAAGAACTATCACTAGAAGTGCGATCTGTCAATAACCAGAATTAATTTAAAACTTAAGCTTTCTTATTTATATGTGTTTAAATACCCAACTGCACAGCTGATTGATGACTCGTTTTGTTTACAATCCTCATGTAGCGAAATACAAACAATTTCACCAACAAAAAGTTCAAAAGCTTTTGAAAGCTTACATTATGTTTATAAATTTGACAGCAGTTCGCTTAGACGATTACTCTGAAGAGTTTGTGTCATTTCTGTGGTTCATTGAAGTCTAAATTTAAGCATATAATAATGGAAGAATTTACAACGGATTCAGTTGCAAGTGAACTTGTAACCCCTAAGTTCAAAGTGTTGGCTATTGGTGATCAACTACCAAGAAATCCAAGAAAAAAAAAATCCCCAAAACGTAATTTCAATTCGGATTTCACAAAACGCTTAGGTCAACTTTTGATGGGAGATCCAAACGCTAGCGCTGATGAAAACTTCCTTATGGATCAAATGGAATTGAATATTGTTAAGGTCGACGATCTGACCCAGCATTATGTGTTCAGCATTAATACGAGAAAGACGACTGGGAACTGGATCTCCTATTCTCGCACAATTGATGCCAAGTCCGTATTTCGTGCTACCAAAAAAAAGCTTAGCAATGAGAAATGGATTTCCGACAAAGTAATGGAAAGAACCTTTGACAAAAAAGACACTTATCGTTTTAAGAGCGACAATATTGTATACGAAGCTGAGCGGAAGAGTCTCAAAGAACAAGACAAGCAAATATTTAACTACATATGTTTTTTGCAACAGGAATTTCGGAAGGAGAGGAAACTGTAGATTGACTAGAATTAAAATATAATCATTTTATAGGAAAAGCAAACAATGGAAATATTGTTTGGCCCCGCACCAAGACAGCGCTGCGAGGTGTCAATAGAAATCTTAACACGCAAAATTGGATTTCCGACAAAGTACTGGAGATGTCGTTTAATACTAAATCCGTTGATTACATTGTAACCATATTCTATGAATATCATAAATACGATAAACATATAGATATTTAAATAAAGAGAAAGGAAAAAGACAATATTGAAAACTATTTAAGTTAAACAAATAAAAAAATTATATTAAAATGGCCAGCTTTCCCTACAGCATCGCAAGGGATGAGCTCGGATAAATACATTTTTATTTTTTAGTTAGAATAATTTTATTCCCAAAACAGCTTCTTAGTGGGCGTCCAGATGACCATATCTATGGCAACATCGTAGCTATTACCGGTTGGGCTGTACGTTGCCAGTGCAATTAGAATTTCAGTGACCATATTCATATGTATATAGATAACAAACAAAAACTTAATAAAAAATATACCATAAAAATATTAATCTACTTTAAATTTGTTTACATTCTTTTATATCTTATGTAAATAAATACAAAAAATTAATTTGCTTCTTTAGTTGTGTCTCAAGAGACGCATTATTACTTCCTGATATATTCATCGTTACTCCACCTTTCCTTTAAAAGGTTTTTGTGCTCTGTCATCTAAAGCCCCTTCTTAATTTTTATACCCGCTACCCATAGGGTAGAAGGGTATTATAACTTAGTGCCAACAGAAAATGTATGTAACAGGCAGAAGGAGGCATCTCCGACCCCACAAAGTATATATATTCTTTATCAGTGTCAACAGCCGAGACGATATAGCCATGTCCGTCTGTCCGTCTGTCCGTCTGTCCGTCTGTCCGTCTGTATGAACACCTGGATCTCAGAGACTATAAGAGCTAGAGCTACCAAATTTGGGGACAGTACTCCTATAGGTCCTACGCAGGTCAAGTTTATTTCAAAAGTTGGATGCCACGCCCCTTTCCGCCCCCAAAAGTCTGTAAAAGCCGTAATAATAGACCTAGAGCATTGAATTTTGGTATGCATAATAATAATTATATTCTAAATGATTCCTGTGAATTTGGTTGAGATCGAATGAAAAACAAGGAAGTTATTAAAGAATCAATTTTATATGCATAATTCACTTGCAGCTGCCCGCGCTTTGTTTGTTTAGTTGACAGTGTGACCAAAACGGTGTTGTGATTTTTACCCGCTATTTTCAAATATATACAAAAAACTAATTTTAGTATATTTGGTATATTTTTTGTTAATATATCATTTAAATTTTTTGTTTTCTCTCGAAATGGGTTGCGGGTATCATACGGTCGAGCACTCTCGACTGTAGCTTTCTTACTTGTTTTTTCTATGTGCGATCTTCTAATAATAAAAAACCTAAATTTTCTATAAAACCTGCATGAATCTGATAAAAATTTCTGAAACTGTTTACGACCATTTGGTGCATTAATTGTTGACGTCATTGTGAGATGAGGTCGTAAAATGCATTCAATAACTATTGAAGCAAATACTATTTAAAAGTTTAGACAAGTCCATAAGCACTCCAATAAAGCTTTGTTATATAGTAGATGTGTTTAAATACCCAACCGCACAGCTGATTAAAATATTATTGATGACTCGTTTTGTTTACAATCCTCATGTAGCGAAATACAATCAATTTCACCAAAAAGCTTCAAAGCTTTCGAAAACTTGCGGTCTGTTTATATATTCGTCAGCAGTTCGCTTAGTCGATTACTGTGAAGAGTTTGTGTCATTTGTGTGGTTCATTGAAGTCTAAATTTATATCAATAACAATGGAAGAATTTACAACGGACTCAGGGGCAAGTGAACTTGTAACCCCCAAGTTCAAAGTGTTGGCTATTGGTGATCAACTAGCAAGAAACCCAAATAAAAATAAAAGACCAAAACGTGATTTCGACTCGGATTTCACAAAACGCTTAGGTCAACTTGTGATGGGCGATCCAAACGCTAGCGCAGTTGAAAATTTCATTGTGGATCAAATGGAAGTGAATATTGTTAAGGTCGACGATCTAACCCAGCATTATGTGTTTAGCATTAATTCGATAAAGGCGACTGAGAACTGCTTCCCCTATGCTATGTCCGTATTTCGTGCTACCAAAAAAAAGCTCAGCAATGAGAAATGGATTTCGGAAAAAGTAATGGAAAGAACCTTTGACAACAAAGACACTTATCGCTATAAGACCGACCATATTGTTTACGAAGCTAGGGCCAAAAGTTACAATGAACAGGACAAGTTAATATTAAACTACATATGTTTTTTGCAAGAGGAATTTCGGAAGGAAAGGAAACTGTAGGTTGACTAGAATAAGTACAAAATAATTTTATAAAAAAATGTGAGTGTGAAAATACTGTTTGGGCCCACACCATGGAAGTCAAGACAGAGCTGCCAATCGCCGCCAATCTAAACATGAACAATTGGATTTTCGACCAAGTACTGGAGATTTATTTTAATGCTAAATCTGATGACCACATTGTAACCAAATTTCATGAATGTCTAAAAATAACTAAATAAATAAATATAAATTGAAACTAGTGTTATGCAAAAACATAAATGCGTTGAGCATCGATGCTGTTATGTTTCGATATTGATGATTTTGTTCAGGATTGCATCTACATATGTATTGAAAATACCTTAAACAAAATATAAAAAAAATTGATTAATTTAAGAGAATCATGTTAGAAACTAAATTTAAGTTTAAATCCTTTCCTAACATTGGACTTACATCAATCTAACTATCAGTATGTCAGTGACTACGATAGATAGTATTTATGGAAGGTAGATAATAACCAAGAAATAATTAAATAACAATTTAAAATAAACTTAGTTAAGTTATAATAATAATATTTATGTATTTTAAATTTTTTTTACATTCTAGACTTTCCGATGTAAATAAATAGAGAATATAATTTGCTTCTTTAGTTGTGTTTTAAGAGGCCTACTTCCTAAATATGTTAATCGATACGCCACCCTTCATTTCAAAGTTATTTGTGTTCTGTCATCTGTAACTCATTCTTCATTTCTGAAACAGTTTTCAACCATTCATCGTATTCATTGTTTACGTCATTTTGAGATGAGCTCCACAAGTTGAGCTTAAAAATTAATTCAAGTCCACCAAGACTCCAAAGAAGCTTTCTCATATAAATGTTTTTAGATAACAAGAACACAGCTGATTAAAATATTATTGATGACTCGTTTTGTTTACAATCTTCATGTATCGAAAAACAAACAATTTCACCAACAAAATGTTCAAAAGCTTTTGAAAGCTTTTAATTTGTTTATGAATTTGACAGCAGTTCGCTTAGACGATTACTCTGAAGAGTTTGTGTCATTTCTGTGGAGTCTGAATTTAAGTAAATAATAATGGAAGAGTTTACAACGGACTCAGGGGCAGGTGAACTTGTAACCCCTAAGTTCAAAGTTTTGGCTATTGGTGATCAACCACCAAGAAACCCAAATAAAACAAAAAGACCAAAACGTGATTTCAACTCGGATGTCACAAAACGCTTAGGTCAACTTGTGATGGGAGATCCAAACGCGAGCGCTGATGAAAACTTCATTATGGATCAAATTGAACTGAATATCATAAGGGTCGACGATTTGACCCAGCATTATGTGTTTAGCATTAAAAGGACGTACGAGAAGAACTGGATCTCATATGGTCGCACAATTGATGCCAAGTCCGTAATGCGTGCTACCAAACATAAGCTCAGCAATGAGAAATGGGTTTCCGAAAAAGTAATGGAAAGAACCTTTGACAACAAAGACGTTTTTCGCTATAAGACCGACATTATTGTTCAACAAGCTATGCGCGCAAGTCTTGAAGACCAAGAACAACAAATATTTAACTACATTCGCTTTCTGCAGCTGGAATTTAGGAAGGATAGGAAACTGTAGGCTAGATTGAATATTATTGCATTAAAATTGTATTAAATTAAAATTAAAGCATTTCTATACATGTACTTCAACAATCACTTGTAATAGAATTGTAATGTAGTCAAACTACTATAGTTATTAAATAAATAATTCTTTATCTATAAATCTGTGTACACAGGTAAATTTGTTTTTCCTGATAGGTGATCAAATCTTTAAGGCAGTAAAAGGCTAAGCGATTTTTCATAATTCCATCTGCGAGTTCATTTAAAGAACATATTTAATTAAATTTACACATAAAATTCAGTTGCAAGCCGAATAACGTTCACCAATACAAACAAAAATATGGCAATCAGTGTAAGTGTGAGCTCTCAGCGCTCTCCAGCTCGCCGTTCCCTCACTCTCATTTTTTTGCTGTGCTCTTTTCGGCAGCAGCAACAACAACAACATCCACCTCGAAAAATGCCCACGCATGCACACAGCCAAGCATCTACACTCTAATATGTGTGTGATAGACACGATCAGCGAACTATCGCGTACTCGCTTGCACTCGCACACAAGTTTTTTATTCTGCTTTACTCTAGCATTCATACTTCTCAAAAGTAGCATCCTCTTCTGCTTAATAGTGTCATCTCCTTACGTTAGAGCAACTTCTTCTGTTATACTCTCAGCGTCAACTAGCAACTTCTTCTGTTTTACTATTCGCAACTAGCAACTGCTTCTGCTTTACTTTTACATGCACTCTTCTCAAAAGTAGCAACGTCTTCTGCTATACACATTCGTCTCCTTGCATTCGAGCAACTTCTTCTGTTTTACTATTCGCGCTAACTAGCAACTGTTTCTGTTTTACTTTAACATTCATATTCCTGAAAGTAGCAACGTCTTCTGTTAAACATTTGCGTCTCCGTACGTAAGAGCAACTTCTTCTGTTTTACTCTCAGTGTTAACTAGCAACTGCTTCTGCTTTACTTTAGCATCCATACTTCTTGATAGTAGCATCTTCTTCTGCTTAACGTTTTCGTCGCCTTGCATTCGAGCAACTTATTCTGCATTGCTGACAGCAACTTCATCTGCTTTTCTTGATCATTTATGATCAGTGAATTATTTACTTGCCCTTAATATTTAAAAATTGCAGTTTTTAACGTATGTATGTATGTGTCCATTTTTTGTGCTTCTTCCGAATTACTTGTTATTTTCTTAACCCATTCGGACAGTTTATCGCAGCAGCCCATTGCAACCCAAATGGCTGTAGTGAAAAATCAAAATGTTGCGCTTAAAGAACTACTTCATCATAACAAAACTATAAAAATCAATATGAAAATGTAACGCCGACGAAGCTGCGCGTTAAGTTGGCTATATATTTTTTGAGGAGTAAAAATATAATGCAGTTTTTAAGAAATCATAAACATAAAAAGCCATTGAAAAGGTAATGAAGTCAAACTGTTATAAACAAAGTAAATGTGTATCAAACATTTTTGTATAGCCTTAGCATATTCTTTATATTTTTCAAATGGGTATTTTTAATATCATAAACATTAAAATGCAACATTTATCTGGCATTTTCAAGTAAGTCCCCACAAACGTTGGCTGACATTTTGAAAGACTTTGCAACGCATCTCATGTGGATTAAACTCGCGTATATTGCATCTTCTGGAGTGGTAAATCCGCGGATCTCACTGTCGGCCCATTGTGTTGCGCAAAGGAAAGCGTCAACGTTCGTTTGTTGCAAACTATGTCAGTTATGTTATATGGCAATGTAAATGTATCTGTATCTGTAGGATACATATTTGTGGTACGCGCTGGCATACGAGTATGCGAGTATGCAATAGCGGGCGGTAGAAGTAATTACGCGAACACACGTTCACATAGAATGGCGCTTTGAATTGCTTCCACGCTGACTGTCAGCTGCCAGTTGGGGGCCTTGTCCTTGTCATGTTTCGCTTCGTTATCTCCATGGACTCTTGTCACTGCTGTTGCTGTTGCTTTTGATATAGTTGTTGTTTATATTGCCGTTTTGGGGGCGAGCAAAAGCGGTAACAACTACAGCAAAAGTACATACAGGCGGCTTGAAACGGCGCTTTGCATTGACCTTCGCGTGTGGTAAATGCTGCTTTTGTGTTATTTTCACTTTTTTTCTCTCGCTCTCCACTGTACGTCCCCCTGCCAAACACAGAGACACTCGCATAACGCACACACACACACACACATATACACAATCGAAGTGCTAAGAATATTCGTCAAGGCCCAAATTTGACATATGATGTGCCTGGAGCCGCGCTGTGTGCCAAATACATTTATCAATACTTGTTTTTGGCGAATTGAAATACAAAACTAACGCAAACTGTCACACTATCCTATCCGTCTATCCATCTATCTAACTCTGCGCTTTGTTTAGCCACCCAGCCCCACCCATTCACCACCTGCCTCCCCCGTTTTCGGGCGCTCTTCTCCCCAGCGTAAGCGGTCATTAGCATTTTTGGCGTGTATTTATGGCCGCAAAATATTACGCCATAAACATGACAGCCCAAACAAAATGCGACAAATTTGCGACGCCCTTTGTGGATGGCAGGCAGGGTGCGGAAGAGTGGCGACAAGCAGCGTATGTTGCCTGCCACAAATTTATGCCAACCAGCCGCGAGCAATATAATTGTCACATTTATATGTGGCCACCGGGAGGAGGCGTAGGCAGAGTGGACAGCCAATTGATGTGGCCAAAGGAAAAGTGTTGTCTTACGCTCAATTTGAGTCTCGATTGCAATTGTGTAGACGACCGTCGCACACACACACGCAGAACATGACTCGAGGATACCCTATGGTATGTTTTAAAAATAAATTTAAATTGCTATGACATTGTTTTCGGTGTATGATGGATGATTGCGTATACGTAATTTATGGTCTAAGTTTTGGTGCGTGCGTTGGTGTAAACTTCCCCTTGGCTACAGCCCCATAACAATTGCATACTTGTCGGCGCTTGGGGCTGCTCAAAAACTAAAGTTTATTTTTATGCTCAACGACGATGGCGACGCTGACGGTGACGGCGACGGCGACATGTGTGCAAATGTTAACACACTACAAACACACACACAGCTGAGAATGTGCTGAGAAGTGGAGCTTAAGCATACACATATATATATATACATATATATACACACTCACGCACACACTTGAAGCGAAACAAATCAACTCTGTTTTGGCGCCATGCGGCGCTCTAACTATGGCTATGGCGATGGCTATGGCTCTGCACTTTTTCTAGCCACAACAGAAAGAGCCATCGACAAACGCAACTCGACCAGAAGCAGACCCAAGCCCTAACCCCATGCCCAAGCCCAACGCCAGCCCCAACCCAATCCCAGCCCACTATAGCAATACTACTACTACAACTGCCACACTCGACGGCGACTATACAAATTCTTTCTTCAGTTCCTTTCGCCATTATTGTGTGTGTTGTTTAGTGTGCCATTGACGCTGAATGCTGACGGGTCGTCGTCGTTGTCGTCGCCATTGCTGCCGTCGCATTTCCGTTAAAACGCGTGTCGGTATAAAAATAAAATAAAATACATGAAGCGTACGAATTGGGCTTAAATCAAAGGTGTCGGCCAATGGTGTTAAATGTTAATGAGATTAAATAAGAGATACTATAGCATTGTTTTGTGCTGATTTGTATTTTTTCGTATTCACATTTACCGTTTGTTGCATTGCATTGTGTAATCTGATAATCTAACGCCGCGTTCGCTGTTGCATTTTTAATGCAATAACTAAATTGCTATTTACTGAAATCGATTTTCATTGGCGGCCAGCTGACGGCAAGCAATGTCCTTTCTCTCGCCGTTGCTGCGCCTAGAGAATTTGTCCGCAGAACCTATCATGAGTCTGGATCATGTGCCCGAGGCTCAGCGCTACAACAAAGACAACATTGTCGCCCAATGGTGCGCCCCCATCAATGGCAAGGTGCTGTCACAAAAAAATAAAACCCTCAACCCCCCCACCCCCCCTACATTACACTTCACATTCATCCCAGATTGATTAACATTTAATTAACTTTCACTGCGCTCAGATGTATCGCATTGAACTGGAACATGGCACCACAAGCGGACGACGCATGATTTGGGTCAATGGTCGGGTAAGTGCTCAATGTATGTAAATGCGAGTGCACTGCACAGTGAGGTGAACTAAAATTATCCCAATTAGTTATGCAAATAGACATGGACAACAGTCATCATAATGTGTAGTACTCAAATAGGTAGAGAGCGTCGTCTTTTGAATATCCGCAGGGCAGCTCTAGATTTGCTATAAATGGTACAATAAATTATTTAAGCTCTAAATCTAGGAACTAGTTTTAGGCTGATATTAAACAAAATTAATTTTCTAGTTTTAGAATTTCCTTCAATCCATGCTACAAAAAATATCAGTTAAATATTAGAGCTACATGTTGCAGGAAAAAGGATATTGTTATGGATTCTATTACCCACAAAAATTATGTTATTTATTTAAACGATATTAATACAACATTTAATCTTTTTTAGGTAATTTGTAATAAAGCATTTGTTAGAAATAAAAGGAAATTAAATCTCAAATACATATTATTAATCAAATTATAATATAAATATAAAATATATATATATATATTTTGTAGAATTCGATAAAACATAATCTAGTTTTATCTTAAGATTAGATATTTAAATAGACGGAAACTTATATTTAATGGAATCGATAGTTAAGAACCGCGCAGACAATTGTACTTTAATTTGTATTTTATTAAATTCCAAAATATCAATAAAGAGCATCAAATTATAGAACAACCATCTACGTATATTTAATGAGAAAGAACTCTAATAGCTTCTAACTTTTATTCAGTGATTTGAGAATTCGTAAACAGTGTTCAATATTAATAACCAATTTGTTACAATTGACTTTACAAAAGTGTCGCAAAGACACGCTATAGTTACCACAAATTTGGATACTAAACACAGTTTTGAGGAACCACAAGGTCAAACAATAATAATGGGGTTCGCTTCATTGGGTTTGATTGATTAAGTTAAGAAAGTTGTACAAAATGACTTGCGGACTATCTGGTCAATTTATCACAACTGAATCGTGTTTTCAGGCTGCCTTAGCTTGCTTCATCCATTATAGAGTATGTCTTTTTACATTTTTTATTCCACTGCCTTGGATAATTGCAGGAGGTTCTACGACGCGATTGGATGTTCAAGCTGGTGGGCGAGGATACGTTTTGCATTGAACAGGCGCGCTGCATTATTCGCGTGGATCCGGCGCCAGGTTTCAAGTACGAGTATTCACTTTACATTGATGGAAAGCCGCATGCTCAGTATACCGAGGAGATGACGCGCCAGTATCGCCTTTGGCTCTACAACTGCGGATCGAATCAAGCGACCGATGCGGATATGCCTCAGGAATATCGTATTATGCTCAAGCTGGACACCCTCAGCCTGTATGTAAACGATGAACTGCGCGAAGAGACGGTGCGTTCGGGTAAAATGGAGTCCAGTTCAAACGGTTCAACTCATGTCTTGATGTATTTGCAGGCTGAATTCGTACACGGCGGCACGGACACCAGCTTTGTGCTGCATGAGATCAAGTTTGTGTTGCAAGCACGATCTAGTGGCAACAAACATGACGGCATTGTGCACACGCTCTTGGCCAATGACGAGCTTGTGCCCGAGGCGAGAATTCAGCAAATTATGCAGGAACCCGTCTCCATATTGCAGACGAACTGAACAAAAGTGGACACATTTGCATTTGTTACTCGTATTGTTAGCATAGATTCTTAATAAAAAAATAAATATGAAATCGTTCGTTTCATTCTCCCATAATTAAGCAAACTGTAATTAGTTTTACTTACACAATAGTTTATTCGTTTGTTTATATGCATAATTGTAACGCAAGTTGTTTACGTTCTCAATTTCGTTTGACATTTTGCTAGCATTCAAAGTACTCAAAGTGCATTAAGTATACGTATAAAAAAAATCAAACATAATATTTGAAAAATAATCCAAACGCAGTTTGGAAAAACGTCGCGGAAACTGACACAGTAGACAGAGTATATATAATTAAACTAAGTTTTTTCTTTCTCTTTAAAAAATAGTATAAATTTTGTTTCCTAAAAAGTAGAAAATCTAGAAATTAATTTTGTTGCTGGCTAAAACTGTGTTTAACTAAATAACTTTCGAATAATATATTCCGCTGATGTTCCCTTTCGAATGAGGAACCCAATCTCGGGACAGACTGTACTACATTTTATTTAGTTTTTTACAATAAAAATGTGCATTCTAAATATGATTAATGTGTTAGTATGTACGTATGTTATGAATGTATGTATGTATGTAGGTATATAAATTATGTTATGTACTATGTTAGGTATTTAATTGATTGTTTGCTATTATCTGTGTTTAATTCAAAACTGTTCTTGGTTTTTTTCCTCGTCAAGTGTTTCATAATTGTAAATTGCTTATGTGTTGTCACTTTGAATACATTAACAATTAACATTTTGTTTTTATTAATTTATTTATCATATACGCGATTCATTTCAAAAATTTCTTGATAATTAAAAACACAATTTTGTATAATTGTCATTAAGGTTAAAGCAACACAATGATATTTTCGTTAACACTAATTTAATTCTGTCTTCGTTATCGCTTTCAATTATTAATATGTCTACTCATTTAAGGGTTATAAAAACATAATTTACAGTTTTAATTAGATATATTTTTGTATATATATATGTATATTTTAACTGTCATCAATTTAAAACTTGAATTGGAACAATTTTCTAGCATTTTGAACATAATTCAATTTTGATACGATTACAACTAATGTAAACAGTGATAAGGACTGTGAGAATAATCATAATTTTATTGCTTGCTGGGAATTTAATTTAATTTAATTACTTATACAGATACAATAATTTAACAACTTTTACTTTGTATAGTAAGTACAATGTGGAATGTGTTGGACAACGCATTAACGTAATGTTTCTAATACTTAACAAAAACAAAAAATATTGCCAGTAGACGGATGTGTGATTTTTTACCATATTTGTAAATTTATATTTTTTTAATAATACAGAAAATACAAAAATTACCGATTTGCTAATAATAATTATTTAATCGTTATTCGCGATTCAACTTACGTACGTGCAATCAAATATTTTGATAAGTTATTTTTCATTTTTGATAATTTTGCCAGTTAAATCATTATTTCTACTCATTACTTTAATGCATTTTCTGCTTACACACACATTTATCAATTTGTTTCTGTTGCTTTTAAAAACCATTCTGCTCACTAATACTAACACACATACATTTTACACATCATTTTAATTACGCGCTTAAATATAATAGATTTTTTTCTTATTTCCATTTCTCATTTCTTATTTTTTTTTTTTTGTCTCGTGTTTCTATCATTTTGTAGTAAAATTAAATGTCTTGCTTTTAAATATTTAAAAATTATATATATATTTTTTTCTTGTATATGTAAGTATAATTTTGTTGTAGATTTATTAGCTTAAAAATTGTTGTATCTTTTGCATACTTTTTGGGTCTTTTATAACGTACTTGCTGAAAAGTCTTGCTTTGAGTTTTGAAATTGTTTTTGTTGCTGCTGCTGTTGCTTCGGCATGCATAGAGTTCGCCTAGCTAGAAGTCTAGGTGCTTAAATAGTAAAGTAATCGTTTGTAGTTTAGTGTAATACTCGCAACTTGTGACAGTTTTTTGGTATGAAAGTAGTTCAATTTTTGCTTAATTTGTTTTCATTTTTTTGCTTTTTGCATCTTTTTTATGACAATTTCAATATAGAAGATTATAATTGTATTTAATTGTTTTGTAATTAGTATTTAAAGTTTTTGTTTTTGTTGCTTTTGCTAGTTGTTGTTGCTGTCTGTTAGCAGTTGCTCTTGTTGCTGCTATCTGTATCTAATTCGTTATTTTAATTAGTTCAATGGAAGGCAAAACATGTGCTGCAGTAGACTTTTATTATTATTTGCTTGCATTTGATTATTATGATTGTTATTGTTACCATTATGATGATGTTGCTGCTGCTGGTGCTGCTGTTGCTGTGGGTATGGATGATATTGCTGGGCCTGTGGCGGCTGTTGCTGCTGTTGGCGATAATGTTGCTGCTGGCTTATATTATTATTGGTATTGGCTGCGCCTCCCGCGCCATTCAAATGCAAGAGGCTTAGATCATCAGCCACGGAATCATAATCACTGGAATCCTCACCATAGAGCTGCAAAAATGTACCATTTTAAATGCGAATCTTGTCAACAATTAAATTAATTATGTTTACTTACACGCATATTATACGGATGCAGGTCACACGTCTCGTGGTGTCAGACGCAATCCTCCAGTGACATCAGCAAGGGATTTACATACTCAAAGCCCTCGAATTCCGATTGATCGATGTTGTCAATGACATGACTAAGACAGAAAGTAAATTTTATTAGTATTCAAAATTTCAAGCAGTTGATCAGCCTGTCGAGAGTTGAGGAGAAAGAGTTGAAAATATATAGAGAAAGAACTTACTCATCATCGGGTGTCAGCTGCACCGGTTCACCGGTAAACTCGATCGGGAAATTAGCCAGATCGCGATCTGAGTCTAAGCGTGGCTTAAATGGTGGCGAAACCTGTTTGCGTTCGAGCTGCATGAGGTTGAAATTGGATGTGCAGGCGTGTGTGGCATGTTTTTGAGTGTTTTTGTATCATATGTGAATATTTTTCGATTCAATTCGATTTGATTCGATTCGTGTGTGTGCAGGATATATGCAAAGATAGTAAAAATAAAATGGTTATAGCTAAAAAATACTGCCAGCCAATTTTGGCAAAAACATAAAAAGCAATTTTCAATAGGCTCGGGACACACAATTAAAATGCATGTAACTTTGTGTGTAATGATGATAATGATGATAAATCGAAAAGAGCGAGCTGTGTTTCGAAAGGTTATAGAGGGGGCAGGTGGCTGAAAGGTCACAATGTGGCTGAGTACGAACATTACCTGCTGTTAGTCTGACCACTAATGCTCTTTAGTTATTCAGTTATCTTTTGGTTTTAGGGGAACTTTTTTTTATCTTTTGGGGAAGTTGGTCTCATGCGTCGTTGTAGAGTACAATTAGAACAAAAATAACCAAAAGCTAGGAGGCAATTCTTTTTTGTTTTTGTTTTCGCTGACACAAAACTTACGGATCGTCTGGCGTTAATTCAGCCGGTTCTCTGGTAAATTGAACGTCAAAGTTGGATGTCATATAGGGATCGCCAGGATCCAGGGTTGGTATATAAGGCGGTTGTACCTCTTTTTGTGCAATCTTTGCGAGCACAAAGACACACAGGTATATATAATATCAAATGGTAATAGATAGCAGATCAACATCCATAGGAAATACATGAGAAAGTTTATTATTTAAGAAAATACATTCAACAAATTAAACATGATTGAAAGCTTTTTGTTATGCAAAAATTCTGAATGGCGTTTTAGATGTTTTACTAAGAAATCAAGGAAATAAAATATGAGTAGGAGTATTTTCTATAATGCATAATATTGCTATCTGCAGATAGTTTTTGAACAGTATTAAATAACCCCGATTGTCGATACGAAACCATATAATAAAAGTTGTGGTTCAATTTTGAAAATGTAAAATCAGGAAATTCAATTTCGCGCAAGCGTATAAATAGGAAATTCAAAATCAGATCCTGGCAATTCTGATATGTTGGAAAGTTCTTTTGATAAACTTATCAACTAACACTTTCTCTTTTCACTAGCAGAATGAATATAAGAGGTGTGCTATATATAGATTGGAATACTACAAATATTATCATCATCATTATTATCAACATTAACACATTGCACACACACATTTCGCTGGCCTTGAACTTACCATCTCCCAGTCGATGACCTTGAAGAACGGATGATTCACAATATCCATAAAGGCGGACTCGCGATGACAGCCCAGACGATCAGCGGGATTCTTGTTGAGGAAACCTTTCAATACGGAAGCAGCCTTAACGCTCAGAGAACGCGGTATGCGAATAGTCTTCTCCAGAATCACTTGGAACAGATAATCTTCAGTATTCTACAATAGACAACAAATTCATTAGACAAATAAATTATAGCAGATATTTGATTAGATCACGTACCTGATCTGGATTTTCGGAGGCGCCGGCAATATCGAATGGACTGCGTCCAGCGAGCATCTCGTAGAGCAGCACACCCAATGCCCACCAGTCCACCGAGAAGCCATAGTCCTCTCCGCGCAATATCTCGGGCGCAATATAGTTGGGAGTACCGCAGAATGTGGAGGTGGTGTCGCCTGGCCGAATGCCCTCCTTGCACATGCCGTAATCGGTGAGCTTTATGTGGCCCTCGTGATCCAGCAGCACATTGTCGAGCTTCAGATCGCGATAGATGATGCCCTTCTCGTGCAAGAAGTTCAGCGCCAAACTGATCTCAGCGGCATAGAAGCGAGCATGTTCCTCGGGCAGGCGGCGTTGCCGTTGCATGTGATACATCAAATCGCCGCCGCGCACAAACTCAATCACAAAGAAGAGGCGCGAGGGCGTCTGGAAACATGAATGCAAACCGACCAGGAACGGATGATTCGAGGCCGTCTCAAACACATGCTTCTCTGTCTGCACCCAGTCAATGTCCTCGTCATCGGTGACCAACGCCTTCTTAATCACCTTCATCGCGTATATGCGACGCGTGCGACGCAGCTCCACCATCAGCACCTTCGCATAGCTGCCGCGTCCAATGACGCGTATTAGCTCAAAGTCGTTCAACGAATACTGGCGCTGTGTGGCCGGCTCCAGGGAATCCTCGGGAGGTGGCGGCACCACAATGTGCGCATGTTCATGGGTGTCGTAGGTCTCGGTGGTGCCGCCAACTGCCTCGTAGGGCAGTGGTGGCAACGGCACCGGCATAGGGTCGCTGGCCTCCTCGGCACGCTCCTTGACCAGCGGCTCTGGCTGATCCGTGCAGTGCTTTTGCACTAGCTTATGACACTTTTTGTGCACCAACAGCTTGCACTGTATGCACTTGAAACCCTGTCGTCCCAGACCCCAGATGCGATCCTGGCAATAGGCACAGAAGGCGCGCTGCAATTTAAAGAGAAAGAGCATTAAAAGTTGTATTATTTTAAATAAAGGTATTAAGCACAAATAATTGGGGCATTTATATAAAAAAAGTAATTTCCTGTCAGGAATCGAACCCATATTCCAAGCGATCGCGATCTGACGTTTTAACTGCCTTTGATCAATATAAGAAAAGTATTAGGAATCGAATCCACTTTATGTTAATCGCAATAGTATAATATGTATAAGAAGAAGAAGTATTAAACACAAACATTTTAATTGTTAAAGTAAATAATATTTATGATATATTAATAAGTATGCATAACCATCTATGTACATAATTTAATATATTTAACAAACAAAAATATTTATAAATACGTTTTTTATTCGTGAAGAATATAGAAACTTGCGTTAACTTGAATTAATTTATGTTTTAACAGCTAAATTTAGTTGATTTCCAAATTAGTTGTTAAAATGTAGTTGATGTACATTTAATTATTAACACAGGGATTTATTTAAGCTAACGCACGTCAATACAAATTGATATGGCCTAATATATTGAAAACATTTTGTTTTCAATATATGCTAAGGATCATCATTATCTGATGGTCGAACAAATATTAATCAGATTTCAATTTCCAACATAAAGTACTTCTAATTGTAATAGTCTTTCCTAGTTAGATCGATCAATTCTTTTTTTTTACACTTTAGTTTTATAACTTTTTGTTGTGTTTGGCCGCCCTATTTCCACTGTGCAATTGTGTATCTAATAGATATCATGTGTACACATGTCTTGCTACTTACGCGATTGAAACGCTTGGCCTGGAAAATGTGTCCATTGACGCGGTATAATTTTCGCCAGCGACGCGCTCCCCTTCTGTAGATGCTGCCTGTAAAGAGGAGACAGAATTCAGATGAATAAACTCTATTGATGAGTACAAAGACGGCTACTTACGATCTTCGCCATCGCACGACAATCCGGGCGCTTGAGGAACATTCGGAAATACTGCAAATAGAACAACGAATAAAGACGCATTTAAACAAATTGTATGGGAATGTCGGTGTAGAGGTTTAGTTTTAGATTCAATTTGCTGTCATGCTTACGGCCAGTTGCTTTGCCCATGGTGAGGCCTGGCCTTATCAATTTAATTGCCGAGCAATGTGATTTTCGTGCTGTATTTTCTATTCTTTTTTTTTTTTCTGTTATGTTTTACTTATAAACGGATTTCTGCCCAGCCACATTTATTCCGTGGATTGTTGTTTCTGTGTTCCTGATGTGGCTTGTTAACATGTCAGAACCAACTCCATGACTGAGACTCTGGCCCACGAATGGTAGGCGGTTGGGTCTTATCTCTGCAGCGGCCACGCACCATATACAAAACACAAACGCACACAGAGAACACGAAATGAACAAAAAACACAGAGAGAGTGAGAGAAAGAGAGTTGAGAGAAGTTTTCCAAGTAATTGGCCAGAGTTAATTAAGTTTTCCGGGTAGACCCAAGAGACAATCGACGATTCAGATGCAGTGTCCGTCTCAATTGAGCTCAATTGTTCACATCAAGAGTTTTGATGTTTTAGCTATCACTCATATTCAATTAGTTGGCCAACTGTCCAGAGTTCAGCATTTGACTCGACGCAAGGCCATCAAATTGCCAAAGTCTGGCCACATTGATGGGCTTGCATTGACCTAGAATTCCCCGCTTCTTCTTCTAATATCAGCAACTATTGACTACTTGCATATCTCATGGCTTGACATTTATCTACACTGAGATACACAGCTGAGCTGTTACTTTGCCTTTCTTATCAGCGGCATTGTGATATGGATGACAACATTTGTTTGGTTTGTGCTGTGTGCAAGATATTGCTGTTGCTGTTGTTGTAGTATAGCTACTCATAGCTATACTAAATGCCAGGCAAGAAGATAACAAAGCAAATTTATAGGCTGGATGGGAATATTGGGAAATAGTATTAGCACAAGGGCGCCTTATACCTGTTAGTCGGTTAGTCATTGAACCGACTACTGTTCAACAGGTGTTAAGGTCGCACACGGATGTTTGTGGAACGCATCTGATGGATTCAAATCGAACTAATGCACGAAGATACATGCCTGCGGAGTGCATGTTAATTTTGGGCACACATTTTATTGTCTTCTGATTAATCAAACTATCGATTTGCTATAAAGATAAGCAAATAACTATATCAATCGCTGAAGGTCGAGTAACTGCTTATGAAACACGTGTGGAACGCATTTCAATATACTCAAGTTTCAACACACATATTATTACCCACTAATTAAATATGCAATTGATTTCCTATCAACTTAATAATACGACTCATTCAATAGCAATAACAAAGTCCAGAATGCGTTTAAATGTCCACTTGTGACAGTTATTGATTCATAAATAGCTTCGCACTGATCTCACGCCCTTAAATGGTATCAGAGCGGACGGACAGACAGACGGACGGACGGACGGACGGACGGACGGACAGCACTATTGACACTTTAAGTGGCCCAGCCACTAAGTTCGATACTAACACGAGACTCCGCCACTCATAAAAGTGGCTGTTTGAGTACTGTAAATTTGCGCCGCCTCACAGAAGCCGCTCCAGATGATCATCTTTGTGTGGCAAGTTCAATGCGGGTCAGACGGCAGACGAACAGACGAACAACACAAGCGCTTTCAATTAGTAATACTTAAAGTCAGCGCCAAAACAAATTATGTATGGAATAAAAAAAGTATCACAAATAATATTTTCTTGTTTTGCGTTTCGTTTTGATACTTTTGTTGGGCTTCAGCACGCGCGCGAGGCGTCGTCACCGCGCGGGTTTCAACTGCGAACTGAGGCGCAGCAAAATGGGAGCCGAAGAACAGAAATCAAAAAGCACAACACAAAAGAAAAACAACAGCCTCAAGTGGCTATTGAATTGTCACAAGAATTGAACGACGACGAGTGTAAACCTAATTGGGAGCAAGTGAGAGCGCAACGAATACCACAAACGATAAGATCAGGGATGGAAATTAGTTTAAAAAAAAGAGCCACAAAAGCAGCAAACCAAATAAACCAATCACAATTCTTCAATTGGAAAATAAGAATAAAATAAACAAAATGTATTTAAAACTCAATTTAACCTTTTTCCTCTAGTAAAATTGCTAAAAGTAAGAGTTTAAAATTTATTTACAAGTTATTTATACAAAACGAAATGATTTAAAAACATTTATACTAGGAATATAATACATTTGTCTTATTAGTATAAATACAACTTATTAAATATGACATAAAGTGCTGCTCGCTATTAAAAAGAAGGTAAGGTTTGTAAATTAAAATTTATAAAAGATTTCCGATAATGTACAAAGTGAAAGAAAGTTTTAAGACACGTATTTGAAACCTTTCACAAAGTATTTAAATTAGCATTAAATAATATTCAAATAATATGGAATTCATAATCATTCTAAATTGTTCACTCTCAAAAACTGATTGAAGATCACAATAAATTTGAATATAAATATTTCTTTAAAAGTGTAAATATTAAATCAAACTTTAAAAGTATTGTAGTCAAAAGTTAAGATCCATATAAATTCATTGCCTTAACTGAATTCATACATACAATTAATTTTATAGCACTGCTTGACTCAATCAATTTCTTTGAAATAATACAATAACTGATAAATTAATAAATTCATTTACTTTCAATGAGCACTTTAGGTTTTCTGTGTTTGCGAACTGGTTCGCAGAATGCTCAGAGCACTTCATTTAAATCTCAAATGAATTCTCTCGCGTCGCACTTGTGGTCAAGAAGCCCACTCACAATTACCTGTTGCGTAGGCCGGCTCAATCTCCTCCTCCGACTGAAGCTGATGCTGTGACGACATCTGATGTTGCTGCTGCTGCTGCTGATGTTGTTGCTGTTGTTGTTGCGTTACACCCATGGGCACTGTGGGAATGGGCACGGGAATGGGCAAGCGTTCATAGTGTATGCATTCGTGATGATATTGCTGATGATGATGTCCGTGGCCATTGTGAATGGTGCCCAGGACACTGCTGCGTCCGCCAATGCTGCCACCAGCGATGCTACCGCCGCCTCCGCAGCCATTGAGGCCGCTGCCAGCGCTGCCGCTGTGATGGCCATGATGATAGTCCATGAGCATGCCGGGGCCGCCAACAGCGACGCTAGCACCGCCAATGCCGCCGCCGACGCCGATGCCACCGCCACCACCACCGCCGCCACTGCTGCCGCCGCCAGAGTCATCGGTGGTGGTGGTGTTGTGGCAACGACTGGAGCAGCGGCCCAAGGAGCCGCTGCCGGTGCTGTGGTGGCCCAGACTGCCCATATGGCCGGCATGGCCCATTACCAGCATGCCACCCATTATGGAGCCGCCGCAGCCCTGACTGGAATCCGAGCCAGAGTCGTGGCCGGTGCAGACGGCACCCGCCGATCCTGGCCTGCTGAGCGTTGCATGCGGTGGCGTCACTGAAGCTGTCGTCTGCATATAATGATGCGTATACGGATGCGGATGCGGCACATCGTAATCACCCGTGTCTATATGGCTCGCGGACATCATTCCAATGCTTCCAGTGCTCCCAGTGCCCACGCCGACACCAACGCCTCCAACTCCCACGCCGCCCTGCAGGCAGCCCAGCGATCCGTGCGCGCTCCCATGGTGGCTGTGACTGTGATGGCTGCCGTGGGCGCTGCCACTCCGGCTGTGCAGCGACACGCCTCTGGTCAGCGTGTTATTGGCCGACTGTATGGAACTGACGACTGCGCCGCGGCACATGATGTCCGAGAGCTGGTTGGCCTGGATATCAAAGTACTTCGACTGGCAGACAGAAGAGCAAGTGTCAGTATGAGAGAGCTAATCCTTTAAGAGCTGTGCATGACTTGATGCATCTCTGGTTTCGAAATACGTATTCGGTATTTTTCGCAATGCATTCTTGGAAGTTTCAATTAACTATTTAAGAATGGTATTCAACTAAAACTTTTACTTTAATACATATTTAAAATGGTAATACTTTAATTGCACATAGATTTTTAATCTACTCCACAATTTATTAAACTAGTTTAGAAGCGCTGCTATCGGAATCTAAAGTGCCTTATAGTCTATTCGTATTTAGCAGGCATATTAAATTTCAACTGATTATCTTCACTTTTATTTTAAAAACTGATATTCCCTGACGGCTTTGCATCATTTTAAGAATAAAAAAAAGCATACCCCTAAAAGCTTATATTTTTGAAAGGCAAAACTAATAATTTTCAAATATATCGAGTCTACTGCTACGTGAAATTTTGTTCAATTAAATAATGTTACTTGAAGAACACTCTTTAGAATTATTAAAACACTTTTTAAACTATTGCTACAGTAGATTGCATTTTAATCAATCTTCAGTTAATTAAGTAAATGATACAGCTTTTTATCGACTCTGCTATCGTTTTGATGTATGACAACTAATATGGACATAGAAAATAGAATTAGTAGTTGAGTGTCTTCTTTAATTTAAGTCCACTTTGAGATTAGTTTAGTCTGATAACTTGATCTATGACAACTAATATAGATATTTTTAATTTAAATATTCCTCATTTTAATTTAAAAAAAAAATAGTACATCAATATGTTTAAAACATTTAATTTAACCCAATGCTCAATTTAGTCTTAGAACTGATGCCAAAACACGCTAAAAACGCTATTCACTGCAACTTTAAATTTTCTTCTAATAATCTATTTGCTTCGCTTAAAATAAATGTGCTAATATTATAATTAAAATCTCATTTCCATTTCGTTTCTTTACCAATTTAAATAATCTACTTAGTAACAATTCTTTCAAACGATTCTTTAGTGCATTGCAAAGTTCACGAAACTCTCACGGCTCGAGTCGTACACAGCTCTGGGGTCCCTGATCTATGTAGTACCGTGTTCAGTACCTGCGGACTGTCCAGCTGATCCAGAGATTGCCGCCTGGCCGCATAGTCCAGATGTGTGAGCAGCTGCTGTGCGGCCGGGCAATTCTTGTTCGAGTGCTGATGGAGATGCTGTTGCGAGGACGTAAGCAACGGCGGCGGCGGCGGCGTTATCGATCCACACGGCGAGCCCGGACATGGACTCGAGCAACGGGATCGACACGTGGGACTGTAGCAGAGAGTTCCGCCGCCGCCTTGTTGATTGGCTGATGGTGTGCTGGGGCAAGTCTGGGATTGCTGCGACTGTTGTTGCTGCTGCTGCTGCTGCTGTTGTTGCTGCTGCTGCTGTTGTTGGGGCAGGCAAGGTGGCGGCTGCTCCTCCTCTTCCTCCTGCTGCACGAGATTCACGGGCAGCGGGGTGCACTGCGTCAGTCGGCGCGGAGAACGTCCGCGATCCACAGTTGTGGCGGACCAATAGCCCCAGGCCATATTTCAGTTTCTCTTTGTCCCTGTCGCTGTCGCTGTTGTTGTTACTGTTTTAGTTTTTGAACGCGACGCGTTGCAGATTCGGTTTGGTTGCGTTTATTTTGCACTTGACTCTCGCTGTTGCTGGCTGCGATTAATTGCCGCAAATTTGCATAAACTGGCAATGTCAACAAGCGGCACAAAGTAATGCACACAGTATGAAAACTTTATGCCAAATTGCACAGTGGTTCAAATGTGGGCGACAACTTGTTCCACACATACACAAGTTTATCGTAAAACAAAATCTGCAATATGTCTACAACTTTTTTAGCAAATTGTTCACCTTTCTTTTTTTGGTACCAATAACCTTCACATAATGTACTTATTTTTATAAGGCGGACCAGTTTATGTAGATAATGTCACCCCAAGACAAATATCTAATTAATTGAAATCGAATATTGACTTTACAGTTCAGTTAAGAATATTATCATAACTTAAAGGAGACACTTAGCCCAAATGATTGCTCGACACTTTCAAATATTTTTTAAATATTCGAAGTTATAGAATTCGAACCGAATATCTCAAAAAATATTCACAATAGAAATAGAGGAAAAAAATCATTGGAATTAATTTATAAAATGATTGATAAATTATTTTCAGGGCAGACAATGCACAATTTGTTATACTATAAAACAATCCTTTTTTATTTCTAAATAGTGGCTATTAGAATAAAATAAAGTTAACAATATTATAAAGCGTGGTTCAACAAGTTATCTTTATGGTATAATTCAAGAGAATTTCTAATGTTTGGAAAATTACCTCAAGGAATATTCACCAAATCATTGTAATAAAAACTTAAATTATAAAAAGAAAAATGACCAAAAATTTTAATTGAAACAAAACACAATTTATGTGTCCTTAACAGCATAGACTTTTTGATTCAAGTTGACAAAAAAAAGGCTGAGCGAACAATTTCCATTTGAAAAATAACTTTTCAGACGTTCGTGAATTAAACGTAGTCATCACATTCTAATTCCCTTCAACTGTCTTGAAACTTGAAAGCCACAAAAAAAAGAAAAGAAAAACGTCAACATTTGCAGATTAACTTTCACAACGATTATGCCACTTGTCAGCCACAGATGCCCCACTGTGCTGCCTCAAGTGCAAATTGTGTGGCACATGATAGCACATAAAAAAAGGGCAGAATAAAACCGGGACAAGGCCCAAGCCCAGCAGCTGTGCTGCCATTTGCCATCGTTGTAGTTGTTGTTGCTGTTGCTGTTGCAGTTTCAGTTGTAGTTACAGTTGAACAGGCAACGCCGCTGGCCGCCTAAAACTATGCAATGCAAAAGTTTTCAAAGCCAAGCGACAGCTGCGCCCCCTGGCGTGCAAAATTCTATAGTTTAAAATGATTGATTAAAAACTGCAGGCGATGGAATGGCAGGGTTTGGGGCTGGAGCTTGTTGCAAGGCTTGGGGCGTGGCCGGCATGTGGGAGTCATGCAGCAGACGCTGGCGCCGCAGTAACCACACCTAAAAAAAAGTATAAATTGTGTAATAATGGGCAGCAAGCACAGCATGAAAGAGCGAATGCGAGATAAAGCGAAAGAGCGCGGTGCCAAGCGGGGAGCAATGCAAGCGAAACAGCTGACAACTCTGTTCAGAAGCGCACCCACACCAATACACAGACACCAACACACACAGACATCGCGATGTTGGCACAATCACAAACAATTGAACCCAAGTCAAACGAGCGCACAAGTTGCTGCAAATTGACAAAGGCGTGAAAGCTCAAGAAGCCAGAGAGAGAGCGAGCACAAGCATAAGCGAGAGCGACAGCGACAGAGATACCCGAATGAGAGAAAGTAAGAGAGAGCGAGCGCAAGGCTGCGCAGGGAAATTTTTCTCCCAGGGCAGCCGAAAGTATGCAACCCTCCCTGGTGCAGTCAAGTGTAAATAGAAAATTTCTTCAAGTGTATTGGTAGGTCACATCGAAACTGCTTGACGCAGCGACATTGTTGTCGTTGTCGTTGTCCTTGTTGTGGTTGTTGTTGTTGTTGACGTTGCTATTGTTGAGACAATTGAAATTAAGTACTCTACTTTCATGCATAATTCGCATGATTAACGAGGCAACTTGGAGGGAGGCAAACTGCATGCATCCACTTGAGAGGCAAGTGGTCTCATCGATGCCTTCTTTTGTGCTGATGATGCAGTCTGTCCAGATCCCAACCCATGGGGAACGCCGCCCACAGGCAACATCGTTTGCTAAATATAAACACACCACATTGGCCTGGCTGGCATTGTTTGGATACTGCAATTGGAGCATGAATATTGGTTGGGCTCTGTTGGGCTTTGGCTTGCATGAGCTGACAAGTTGGTTAGTTGCACAGCATCAACATTGCAACCACCTTCCACCCTGCACCACTTCCAGCACTTCCTTCTTTTCCCCAGCGACAGTGAGCGGTAAATCAATCAGTGGCTAACCCCAGAGATGCTTTGACTTTGTGATAAGCTCCAAATTTGCATATTATTTATATGTGCATCTATCTGGCACACACACACATAGTTTATAGTGATCAATTGAGTTTATTGCAAAATGAGAACACATAAAATTGCACTTAGCTAAAGAGCAGCCTTAATCAACATGAGCAGCAGAATATTTTCCATTTTAATGCAATTTATGCTTATTTCTTATTACATAAAACACAGTTTGCTTTTATATTTTAATGCAGCAATGGCAACATATAAATCACAATTCAATTGCCAGTTTTCTGATTTCATTTTGTTTATGTGCACTCGTAATTTATGTTAGTCAACTTAATGTTTGACTTGAAATACTATAATTGCACTTAAGTCGCCCATTTGCGAGAAGTTGGCAAACCAAGTCTGACGTGTGCCAAGTAACTTTCAGAGATGGCAAGTGCATTGAGCATTAAAGAATTACAAAAGTTAAAGAAGACAACTTTATGCACTAAGAATTACAAATATTTTAATGCAGGCAATTAAAAACTACTACTTTTAGTAGCATGCCAATTAAATTAAAATATTTCCATAGTAAAAATAACTTGTAAGTCAAAAGAGATTTTTAAATTCGTTTTTTTTTATGAACATTAAAAATGTAGCAAGCAATTTCGGATAGTAATCAATAAGCAAACAATGCCCGACTTGGCTCAATTATTTATTATGCAGTCGGATTTAGAGCTCATAAAACTTGTAAATTCAAAATTGAATTGCCAAAATTTAAGATAGCTGCTTTTAATGTTGCAATTATTTTCGTGTTCAATTTACGCCACTAGGCTTTTAATTATTTACAGTTTGTAATTACATTATCATGCTTAACAAAACGCATTAAATGCCAAAACACTAGCCTATAAAGGATGGCAAATCGATTGAAAGTGTCAGACATATAAAATAAAATGTTTCACAGTAAATAGTGAGTTGAAACATGTTAATCATTAACTCAAAATGTTGTCGTAAATTCAAAGATAATCATAGAGCACATTACTCATACGCAGAGTGCGCCCGTCCATTACTAATATGAGTATGTGTGAAATGTTATGAGTAATTGCCAACAACTGATTATTGTTTAGAATAATTGTTTGACGACTGATTGATTAGCTGAAACGTATCGAAATTGTATTGTCCAAACAATACATTTGCTGAATAATAGGCTCATTATGAGAGAACTCCCAAGAAATTAGATTTAATACGATACGATTCAGGCTCGGCCCCGTCTCGGGTGCATTGTTTGTCCGAGCCCATTGTGAGTATAGCGATTAAAAGCTAACCCCGGGCAAATGTATTAATTCATTCTGCTACGAGTACTTTAGAGATTGGCAAATCAAGAGCGCTTAAGTATCTGCAAACAATGGTCTTACATCAGAGCGCACTCAGTCGGGTCGGGTTGGGTTGGGTTGGTTTGGTTTGGCCTGGCTTGACTTGTCTTGGTTATCAGGACACGCCCCAGCAAAAGCGCCACTCAAGTTCCATGCGATAATAACGATAAATAAAACAACAAGGCAATGGACAAGTTAAAGCCGTGTTCACCAGCTTCCACTCGCTCTCTGTCCATCTCTCATCCCCTCTTTCTCTCTCTCTCTCGATAGTTAAACAACAAAATTTGCCTGCGAATGACGTCAGAGGCGTTGTTGAAACGGCAAGGACCGTAAAATGCTATTCCCCCCTGCTCAAGCTGTCCGTTCGGTTGAGGGGAGGCCACCTGCGTCCGATATTGCGACGCCTTCGCATAAAACGGAACCACTTCACACTGTAAAATTTCACGCGCCGCAAGAAAGAAAGTAAGAAAAGTGAACAACAAAAAAAAAAAGAAAAACAATTTAGCCCAAAGAGCTGAAGGCTGAAGGAGGCCATTCAGATGCTGGCCATGCATGCAAAACGAGCCAGAAATGTACGTCATGTGCATACTTAACTAACGCTCACTGTATGTGTGTGTGTTTGTGTCGTGTCCTGCGCCCAACCAGGAGGAGTGGAGCCTCTCTGAACTAACAATAATTTCATTAAGCCCAATGGCATCATTAAAATATGCCAAACAATCATAATGTGCCACTCTCTAAGGGGCGTGTAACTTAACTCGACTTTCAGTTCTCTCCCCCTGCCCCCAAAAAGTATGCTATGCGAAATGTAAATGTGTTGATTTGGTCGCAACAAAAGGAAGCCCACAATGAATCGCATAAAGTTTAAATGACGGCGCATTTGTAGGCGACAGCTTGGCTTCAACAAATTTGTCGAATGTGGAACTTTTGATTTCGGGCACACACACACACACACACACATGCCATGTCCTTTGGACCTTCAAGAGCGAGAGCGATTTACTTGCCCTGCAGCGTCAAGACGGCAACACACTGACACACATGCTGTCGTGTGTCTCTGTCTCTGTTCTGGTCAAGTACCAAATATTTAGACACTTTTTGGGCGGAGGGAGGCTCCGTACTGCAGCCGCTTGATGAAGTGCAAATGCCTGCTGGGGTCAAGTTTAGGGCGAGGGGACGAGCGGAATACACACAAAAAAAAGGCATGTACATATATATGTTTGTGTGCTTGGGTGTATTGTTCCGTTTTTTTTGTTCAGTTCTTTTGCCACCCTGTCTGTGTGTGTGTTTGCATGTCTGTCACAGCAGCCAAAAAACAAAAAACAAAAAGAAAGGAACAGCCATGCAAGTCGAAATAACGAATCAACGAAGCAAATGAAAATCAATGATTCGATTTTGGCTGTGGGAAGAGGTTCGACTCTCGACTTCGTTGTTCGACGTTAACATGAAGCGGATTCGGCGTAACCAACAAATTTGATTATGTGACAAATGTAAAACATGACAGTTGCCTTGCGGGTAAAGCCAACAAATTGAAGACACTGCAACCTCGCTGCCAACATCGACATCGACAACTTAAAGTGTGGGGAAAATACGAATTCATATTTAGGCAAGCTCGACTTTAAATGATTTCACTTTATTTCAAAGAAAATAATGCAAAATAATTTGTAACAAGTTGAAGTAATTTCTTTTTACTTTCAAAGTAACTTTCGACTCATATATCAAACGAAACTGAAAGAGCCAAAACATCAAATGAGTTTTTCACAACTTTATGCTTTACTGCACCTCCAAAGCGAAGTTTCTTCCACTGCAGCTGCTGACAGAGCATCAAGCATCAATTTGAAGAAGGGTCTGAAAGTCGAACCAAATGCCGCTCAAAGGTAGGCAATGAAAAATATTTATGACTTTCGTTTTGAATGGGAATCCTCATCTCCATCCCCATTTCAATCCCAATCCGCCTCAATACAAATGTTGACCAGGGGCAATTGATTTTTTGCTTCTTTTGAACGCTTTATTTTTGGGGGAGTTGCGATTTTCGATTAATAATATACCAAAAAAAGGATGGCAACACTTTTGCTATGATTTGCCTCCGTGCTTTGCCTTGTGTTGACAAATTGCCGAACGTATTTAGTTAATTTCACTCAATTACAAGTTATAATCAGTATTATAATATATATATTATATATTTGATTTATATATGCGGGTTTTGCGTGTGTGTATATTTGGTGAATGCGCGACGCGACGCGATGCGTGAGACGCGACGACGTTAGCAACAGCAGGAGAAAAGGACGAAGCTTATCCTCTTTTTTGTCCGAGTGTGTGTGTGTGTGTGCTTGTGTTTTTCTTAAATGTGTGTTTTTCACGTTTTATTTGTTCCGCACGGCACTTCCAGACAGGCGAGCGGCCACGGCGCGAGTGTTGCGACAGGACGACGAATGCCGACGCATTCCACACAAACTTTTCCTGCTAGGGATATTTTCGCACTGAGAGCCGAGCATAGGCCTTAGACTCGTGTATGTGTGTGCGTGTGTGTGTGTGTGTCTGCCCGCTGTTCAATGTCAGGTGACGCAGGCGATGGCAAAGTCAGCAGCATCGGACGCCTTTTAAAGTTGCTGCTCCTGCACTTGCGCTCAATTGGATATCCTTTGAAACTTTGGCAGCCGCCTTGGAAAACGCCAAATGCCAAACGCCGGCGCAGCATTGCCAACCATTTGGTGGTTGAGTAACTAAAGCTCAGTTGGCAATGCCGCCACAGCTCAGCTGTTTTTTTTGCCCAGGGAAATTTTCTCTCTCTCTCTCTCCGTCGCACTCATACTGAAATTCCACTCAACTTTTGTATCGACCTTATGTGTTTCAAAGCTTATACGCCTGGGTAAAGTTTCGATGCTAGTGTGTCAGTGTGTGCGTGCGGTGTGTGTGTGAGTGTGGGCAGCGTTGCCATATTGCAGGCGCATAAATTATAACGACAGCCAGAGAGATAAAGAGAGCGAGAGAGAGAGAGGGCAAAGGCGTGCTTCATTGTTAGCCGGAGATGAAACCGGAAGGTGGAACACAAAACACAAGGCAACCAAAACAACGGCTTATAAAAATGCCAGCCACACGCACACATACACACACACACACGGACATTTACTAATCAACACCGCAGCAGCAACAGCAACAGCAGCAGCAGCAACAACAACAACTGTAGCAATAACAATAACTACACAAACAAACAAACATGCAAAGGTAGCAAAAACATCAACAGTCGCGTCGTGTAATGCTTTTAAGGCGCTTGTATGAGTTTTGCGGTTGTGTGTGTGTGTGTGTGTGAATGTAGTCTGTGTGTGAGTGTGTGTGTGTGTAGTTGTACATAATACGTTACAGCACAGACACGAGCGCAGAGCTAAACCGCACAGAAAATGCTTTTAATACATTTTAAGCCGCATTTTTTCACACGTGGCTACAAAACAACAACAAGCCCAGCAACAACCACAACAACAACAACAACAACAGCAACCACAACAACAACCACGATACCGATTCGTGACTCTATATTGTGGATAGGGATATGCAGAGAATGGCCAGGAAGCAGAGTACCAGCAACAGCATCCTGTAGCATTCAGCTAACAAGCAACTCAAACTTTTGCCAAGTGCCAGGCGTTGGCAAAATTATATTTGCCATAGTTTTTGCCATCTACACTCAACTAACTAACTGTTTGCCACAAAACAAAAAACCACAACAACAACAACAACAATGCCACAAAGTTCTTGATATCGTTCAACTTTCCAATATTCATTTATAACGTTCAAGCGTCCTCACAAAACAAAAATCAATTTGGTTATTAGAAGTTTAGGGTTATTGAACAAGTCTTTGAAATACAAAATTGCACAGCCAGAGACCGTAATTATTATAAACTATATTACAAAATTAAATTGTTATGATTATAGTAAATAATTTTACAAGCATTCTAGCGTAATTTTATATTAAAGCATACCAAAATTACTACTCGGAAATAATGATTATTTGTCAGTTTTACTTTTTCGCTCATCATGAATACATAATCTATATAGACGATTTAATTTATTACCTAATGGCATTTTCCTTTTAAAATTATTTGACTTTAATATTGTATATAGCAAAACAAAAAAAAGTTGTATATATAATTTTTGTATATTGTAATTTAAATTTAAATATAAATATCCTTTTTTCACTGCTCAGTAAAAACAATTTTAGGAAATTACCAAATAAAATTTTACTTTTAAAAATATTTAACTCTAATCTTCAAATAAATAATTAAACAAAAAAAGTTGTATATATTAAATATTTTTTTTGTATTGTAATTTGGATTTAAATATAAATATAAATATCCTTTATATACTGCTCAGTAAAATCAATTTTATCAAATTGTTAATTCGAACAAATGTTTAGAAATATAACGAGATATATAATTTTAAAATTCTGGAATAATGTTCTCTAGATTGCTCGCAAAATTTAGTGGATTGGGGCATTGAGAGCAAACATGTTCGCAAACTCTTTTTTCAGTTAGTTGCCCCTGTTGTTTTTTTATTTTCAACTTTTTTAAATGTTTCTTCTCAAAAAAAGAACGTGTCGTACATTTTGTGCACAACATTATTATGCATACCCTAATGTTGTCTCATTTTGTTGTTTACAGTAATTTATTGTTGTAGTCGAAACATTTTGTTGTTTTTGTGTCATTAGGCAAATTTCGAACATGGCGAACAAACGAAGTAAAAACTTTTTGTGGTAAGCATAATTAAGCACAGACAGTTAACTAAGAGGATAGATAGATGTGTGTTTGTTGTGTGGTCGTGTTTGCGAGACAGAGGGGCATACTTTCAGGCGTGACTGTAATATAAAAGAGCCGAAGAAGCCGCACAAAAATTAAATTTTGAAAACAAGGCTAACCGGGCTGGCAGCAAACAATTTAATTATAATGAATTATAAACGAAGCCGGCAGCGGCAATCGGGTCAAAAAGCGGATGTAGCGAGAGCAAAAAAATAAGATAGCTGCTAAGAAGAGAGTAAGATACAAAAACCATAGTCTGCTTATGGGCGCTTACAGGCAAACATTTAATCTGTAGGCGCGCACGCTGGTGTGTGTGTGTGTGTGTGTGTGTATTACACTTATATGTGCGCCAGCACGAGTTAATTAATATTTTATGTTATTAACATGGTCGACTGCTGTTTGGATTTGCGCTGCAAGCCGCCCGGGAGCCCCTCTTGTTGTAAGCCAGAAGGCAACGCCGGCAGCCAACAGCCAACAGCCAAGAGCCAACCAGGCATCATCAGGCAGTGGCAAGGTTTATTGAGCTAATAAAGCAACGAGCGTATTGTTTAACCAGGCTGAAATGTGCACAAAATTGCGGTTAAATTGTGCTACAACTAAAAGCCCGGAATGCGACCCATTTCGACACCCGCAAATGAGCCCAAACTTTGATAATGAAATTTGTGAAAATGAAAAACTTTACTATATTCGTAGTTGTGTCCAACCCAAAAACAAGGGACACTCACAACACACACACACACACACACACACACAATGTATTTGCGGGCCAACTGGGCATCATAAAATCGTATTAGAATATTTTTAAGAACATCAAATTAATCTCTTTTAAGTAAGCATATAAACTATTTGTGACCGACCATTTGGAATGAGAGTCTCTTGTCAATAAATTAACTTCTTTATCAACTTGTTAACTTTATTTTATGGGCTCTGCTCTAAAATGCGATTTTCCACACTAATTTTAAGCTTTTAATTGGTAGGAATTAAAGATGACGCCCAAAAAGGGTTAATTTGGAAATGCAATTACTTTTAAGAAAAGTACGAAACAAATTCTCTTCTGTGAGTAAATACTATAGTAAAACAGAAAAATAAAATTATTATTATTTTAGGATGAAGTTTAAGAAATATATTGGCCCGTACGACTATATTCTATACCCTAACTTCCATAGCCTCAGTGAACGATCTTGTATAAACCGATCGTCCAATCATACTTCCACTGAAGATATCGTTGTACATTTTTGTTTAAAAACTCAACAAAAACATAAACAGTATAAAAACATATAGCAGTCAAAAATAAGCATTTCCAAAAATGTAATCAAACATTTTAGTAGAAAATTTAGTTTTATATTATGTACACGTTTTAAGAATAGTCTAAATACAGATTTATTTAAAAGGAAATGTTACGTTTAAACAGAAAATAGTACTTATAAACCATGAATATTATATCAATGAAATAAAATAAACAAGTACTTGATAAGTACTTGCGAACCATCATTATCAGTCATGAAATCAATTTTTCGGCGTTAGGTACTAAATTTAGAACACTGTGATATATTTCCAATTATAAAATGAGCAATTAAGACATAAAATAAATCAAAATTAGCTGTTGAATGGCGTTCGCGATGAGTTGTTTTCGAAAATTTATTTGATATTGAAAAGTCCACAAAGCTTGCATTTTATAACATAAAATAATGCTGATCAAATTAAGCACATACAAATTTTTTTGTTGCTATATTTTTTTTAATTTTTAACGCACGAAATTCACGTTTACCATCCTGGAAATGCCCATATACAATTACTTTACTAATTAAAATCTCCAAATAAAGTGCATCAAATATCAATGATACAACGCTTAAAAAACTCGACGTGGACAGAATCTCTCTCTTTCTTACAGTCGTGGAGTCGCGAGTCTGATAAATATGTCAATTTATAAATAAACCCTTGCTTCAGCTTTCTTAATGATTTGCCCCAAAAAAAAGTTTACAAAAGCATTTCGCGTTCAGCATCACAAAATACTCATATTTCATGGCGCTCACAAGTTTCCCCCAAAGTGACGAACTCAATTGTGTCGTTGTAGAAAGATTAAAAGTGTTTATCGCGTTTGCTGCGCAAAAATATGCAGAAAGGGCGCATCAAGAATAATAAACAATTCATGGGACGGACAAGATACGAAAAGTGTTCTCACTTACCATGAATAACCAACTGGGAGTCGTAATTCATCTCATATAACCTTATGGCTTCGACCAGTTCCATGTTCGTCGATATGGTGCAAGGATCGTTCTCCTCATCGACCCACTTGATGGTAAAAGGCTGGGAAAATATGAAAATGAAATATAGAAATCTCTAACTTGGTTTGTAACTTACCTGATCGATGGGAAAGCGACAAATGTTGCGTATCTCATAGCAAAGCTCCTCGTACGTAATATTCTTGTTGATGGTCGTGATAATAATTTGACCATTGTACGCAGTCTTCACTGTAATGCAGTTCGGCGAGGTGCCCAGCAATGAGGCGGCATTGTTCAAATTGCCAGCGCCGCTGCCATCATTCAAAATTTGCGACGGCATTTTCTGCATTGGGACGGAAAGATTCTCTCAACACGTTATCTGTTATCAGTTATCCGTTATTGTCTGTGGTTGATTTTTATTGAGAATTCCTTCAATTACAGTGCTGCAAGACGGAGAAATTAAGCGATAAATCATAAAACAAACAAAACCTAATAGATAAAGATAGATTATTTGCTTGAGCCTTTGTGCCCATTTATCAATTTCTTATCGACTTTCGAAATTAACAGTTCTCTGTTAACATTAACATGGTGATAACTGTGGAATTAGCAGATTTGTTCTTGTCATCTTTCTCTCACAAACTTAACATTTCTCTGTTAACGTTAACATGCTGCTGACAACTGTGGGATTAGCAGTTGGCTTCTTCTCATCTTCCTATCTCGCTCTCTCGCAAGCTTTGTGTTGGGATTTAAGCTTTGCACATTCAAATCTCCTTCAAGGATGCGCCACGCAGCTGTCAAATTTTGACATTTGCCCCACATAACGGTCCATTCGGACCACATAGCGGCGTAAACAGCATGCCACAGGTGTTTGTTGTTGTCTCAGCTCACACACAACCAAATTGTTGGTAACTAACATTTTAGTGGCATGAATCATAACGTGTGAGCCGAAACGCCCATTGTGCAAAGCGCAGCGAAACGCAGCCGAATTAGAACCATTTGTAGTTCACTTATTGCGCAAACACTGCCCACATTTATCTAGCTTTAATTAACCGTCTGAAGCGAGAGATCTGAGCCAACAAAAAATACCAAAGCGTAGCATCGACAACCTGTTTTTTTTTTTCTTTTTTTACCTTCTCTGTTTCTTCTTCTCATTTGCATTTGAAATCGGGTTGCCGCTTTTTCTTGAATTTCTATTTGCAGTTCAGTTTTTTGCAAAGACAATAAACTGTCGATTTACTTAATTTCACCTCATTATGCTTACTTTGTTGGTAGTGGTAATTTGTTTAACCAAAAACGCCGCACAATGCAATAGCAACAAGCTCACCTCATACACACATACGCACGCACACACAGACAAAACACAGAAAATATAAATGGAACGCAAACGAAACACGGCACGCAGAAAAACACAACAAGTTAATGCGATTTAAATGAATAGCAATACATATTTTAATTGACGAAATAAGCGCACGCACTTTTATTGTTTTGGGCCGTCAATTTGTTTAAATAATTGTAACATTTTATACAAATGCAACAAGTGTGGCTGTAAGCGTGTTAATAAAATGTACTGATTTATACAGCAACATAGAGGTACCACACAACGATATCGATGTCGATATCAACAATCGATATTTTTACAATTCTTTGCTGTGATAGCAATTCGTCCACCGAACATAAAAGTGTTTTTATTTAGGTTAAAAATCATATAGATTTTTATTTTGGTTATGACTTATATAAATAATCTAAATTTATACTTTACTTAGAAATTCATGCCAAGCAATTTGATTTGTTGAAGATCTGCAAAAGCCAATAATAAATAGAAATATTAGCATTTCAAATGTTATATTTTATTTATTTTCATAAACATTTTATAAAAGGTGTATATTAAGTAGTCACCACGATAAACAGCCATTTTTATAACGATGTATGGTGAATTTGGTGTTTTTCCCTTTCAAATGTGCAGCCACACTTAGTTTTAGTTCTGTTTTTGTTTTCTTGTCGAGCGGTTGGAGGCACTTCGCGACGCTGCATTGCGCGGAATTTACAAATCACCAAATAAAAGCTTATATTTATTGAATTGTGGTTCAAAAATTAATTCAAGTGTGTAATTAAATGTGAACATAATTAAATTAAAATCAAAAGCACCACAAAACACGCTCAAACGCGCTTAAAGTTAACGAGTTGGCAGCAAAGTAAAATGGCGGCGTAGCACAAACAATAAGAAACAACAACAACTACGTAAGCAGCTCAGCTTAATAAACTCTTTTCGGCTGCACAAAAATTAATCTGGTTTTATGTTTTCCTTTTTTATGCGTCGCGCGCGCGCCACTTGTGTCTGTGTCTGTGCGTATGTGTGTGTGGAAAATGTCATAAAACGTGCAGACAACAACAATAATTGATGCGCTGTTAAAACTTAACATTTGTTTACCTTTTGTGTGTCAACTTTCAACGTCGTCGTGTTTTAATGTGATTGTATTTGGCTGCATAGCGGACAGTTAAAATTGAAAAGCGTAAACTGTGGAAAATAGCGTTTTCCACACATTCACCAGGTGTGTATTATTATAATTCTTTTATATTTGTTATTCTGTTAGCGGCTTTTTGCTACAAATGTTTTTGTTTTGACGTTTGTGTCCTGCGACGTCGGCGCCGACGTCGCCATCTGTCAGGCGTCTGCTTCTTCTTCTTCAACCCAGCTGTTCTCGCTGCTATTGTGTCAGAGTGGCCAACGGCATCTGCAGGAAATTAGTTTTTTCTCTTTTGTTTCGGGATAAACTGCAGCTGCCACTGCTGTCGCTTCATCTGCTTATGTAATTAATAAACCAACACGTGTCAGGCAAACTGAGTTTGTTATGCTCGAGCGCCGCTGCTGACGCGTGCTGCCGACAACAATGGCGCTGCGGCAACTCTGGCATAATTTATTCTCGAATGCCGCTTTGCTTTTTGTTGTTGTTGAGCAATTAAATGTTTTAGGCTGTCATTCATTCGCTTCTTTGCTTCTCTTCTCATTATACTATTGTCTTAGAGCAGCACTTGAGAATTCAAAGCGCGTTTACTTTAGTCTTCTCTGCTAAGCTTTGTACTCGTTGTAAGTACTCAGATTGCGCCATAAAGCTCATATAAATCAATAGAAAGCGCAGCACACACATACACACATACGTATTTCACACACATATGTACATATGTATTGAGGCTCCATAACTCACTTGCCATAATGGGGAGCGACTCTCGCGTCCGCTCAATATGCAGAGATTTGTGTGGGAATCAAATGACTTGACGTCGACGTCGCTTCGTTGCGTCGCAACGCAACAACAACGCATCGGCCCAATGAAGTGTTAGAATTGTCGTTGAGCGCCGATGACATTTTGAGAGAGGATGCCAAGAGAGCGAGCGTAGATAGAGAGAGAGCAAGTAAGTGAGAGCCAATGTGCGCAGATACCGCTTTTAATAGAGATGGAGCCTTTTTTGAAGTTTGTGCTCAGCTCTCGCTCTTTCTTTCTCCAACTCCCACTCTCTCTGTCTCTCTTGCTGTTATTGGCTTATGCGGCAAGCAAAGTGGTTGCAGGAGTGTGAGTGTTTTGATTTGTTGGTCTTTTTTGTGGCACATTGCCGCACAGTGGAACCATGAAGTTTGTAATTTGTAACTGAAGTTTACTCTAACTGCTCATTAACATCTCACCTTGAAGCATTTTAGCTCCAGTTTTACAGCTTGCCATGCTAAACACGCTTAAATGCAAATGGCTTAAAAACAATACATTTACCTGTTATTTGCACTGACCTCGCAGCTCTTATCGTACCGATCTTGGGAAAACTATAAACGAAAATTTACTTCTATCATGATGATCATACTACATAGTAAGTACATATGTTCATACATGCCTATGTCAACAGCCAAATGATTTAAAAGTATTAAAACATTACAAGCAATATTTATTTTATTCAGTATAATATCATTATTTTATTTTTAAAAAAAATTACATTATAGTTATAGATTTGTATATTTCTGTAATAAAAATTATGACCGCTAAATTTACATTACTAAATTCTACATTACCACTTCTTTTTATCTTATGAAAAATTTGCATCGCACAAATGATATCAGCTAAAGGAATTTTTTTTTTAAAAACTATACGGTGGTGGCTGGGATTATATACAGTGGTGAACAAAAGTCTATATCAGTCCCATTTTTTTTAATATTCACCTGTTCCAAAACATATAGCCAAAAAGTAGTGGTGCAGTCTTGTTTGATATTTTTTTCTTTAACAGCAACCAACAAAAAAGTTGTTAATTATTGTAGATAGATAACGTATCGATATTTCAGACTTTGAATGCTATCGATCACTTAAAGACGTTACATTTGATTTACTGAGTGTCAGCCTAACCTGTAGATGGTTTTGTCGAGTGCACCACTGTGCGTGCACGAATGCATTTCTCTCTGCTTCTGCTCCTTGTGCACACCGCACACTGAACACACACAGTGCCGGGCATAAGTATGCAGACCTCTGGCTTTAATCAAAATCAGCCCTGGTTCATTTATTAACTAATTTGCCAGCGACAACAAATTGACATACAATTGTTATTGTTTCAATTGCAACAAATTGACTTCGACTGTGGCAAAAAAAAGCACAAACAATTGAAACAGAGTCGCGTCGAGTAAGGCAATTTACTGCGCGCACTCTCTTTCGCTCTCTCTATTGTGCGCTCTCTTGTCTTGTGTCGCTCGCTCTCAGTGGTAACAACTTTAACAGGAGGACTCTGAATCGGACTCCAAGTTGGAGTCGAACTTGAGCCGCGTTTTCAATACGCTTTGACTTGCGGTCGCCGTCGGCTCGTCGTGTGAACGCGCTCCGCATTCGCCTTTTTTGACTCGTTCTTCGTTTCTTTTGGCAGGCAGCAGCAGCGGCAACTTTTTTGCGCTGCCTTTTATTTTTTCTCATATATGCTTTACTTGTTTTTTTCGCTCCTCGTCGTTCGCAAGTGTTGGTGTTAGTGTTAGTGCGGTGCTGTGTGTGTGAGTGTGAAGGAAATTTTGCACAGAATTTTGCCAACGCAAATCAATTGCAATTAATGTGAAAATTACAAGTGAAGCTAATTTGCATGAAGCATTCGCGTTTGCCATCGAAATTGTTATAAAAATCAACGTTTTCAAATGGTAATTTGCATATTTTTGCCACAGTTGTTGCGAATATACATATATGTGTGTGTGTGTATTTGAGTGTATGTGCATGTGTGTGTGTATGCATGTTAAGCTGCGATTGTGTGTGTGTGCGTAGTAGTAAACGCACTTTGCAAGTGGGTGGCAAAATAGTTGAGTTGAATTGAGTGTGAGTTGAATAGAGTTTGAGTTGAGTTTTGAGTACCAAAAAGTTCAATGTAAATTGCGCTCTCTTTTTGCGGCCTCCCCTTTCTCCGCGCATTCGGCATTTACTGTAGTTTGGTTGCTCGCCTTACAACTTGTTCGCGTTTTTTGACCATAACCAACAACAAGAAGAAGAGCAAGAATTGGAGCTGACAACCTTATTTGGCCTGTCTGTCTTGCTGCTGCTTTGTCTGCTGCTTCTTGTGCTGTCTAACTGTCTGGTGCCATATGCGCTACGCATTCGTTTTGCATTAACCGTTAACTGCACGTCTGCCACGCCTCCTCATGCCCCTCGCCCACACATTTGTCACATCTTCGCTGCAGTTTTACTCCTACGAGCTTTTTATGGGCTCTTGTTTGGCTCCGTTCTTGGCGTTGCCAGATGAAACCTGAAACAAAACGCAAAGACAATGCAATAACAACTACAAAGCAACAACGACAACAACAACGACAGCAACAACTCCCTTTACAGGCAAAACAAGTTTATGCTGCCCGCGGCCATTGTTGTTGTTGCTGTTGTCCTCTCCTTTGCTGTGCAAGATCAACATCTCCAGTTATCGACAGGCAGCGACACCATCTTATTTTGTTGCTGTTGCTGTTGTTGCTGACAAAACACGCTACCAACATTGTACACAACAACAACAACAGCAATGACTACAAGAAGAAGAAGAAAAGCTAGTCGCACACTGGGGCGTGGCAGAGCGACCAAAAGCAAAATGTAAGAAAAATGCAACCCAAAAAAACGACAAAAACTTTTGTGAGCTCTGCCTGCATTTTGGGGAAAGTAAAGAAAACTGTCTCATGTCATATGCAAAGCACCCGCAACACAAATGCACTCAAATGCTATGATAGCCTAAGAGATACCCTATGCAACTTGAGTCTATCACACAACATAATCATCATATAATTTAATACAAGAACCAATCACATCACTCACTCACCTAAAACACACTTTGAACAAAATTAATTAAAAAAAAATCAATCAACAAAAATCAAAATGAATTGAATGTATGTTATCTTATTTTCGGGCAGAATCATAATTTTAAAGAAGAAAAAAAAACAAAAATATTTATAATGATAAAACTACAGAAATCGAAGCCAACTGAAAACTCACTTTAGCAGATTTTAGAGCCAAGCTGGAGATGAGTTTAAAATTGTTACACCGAGTTTTGCATATCAAAAACCACTTTACAGAATTCTTTACAGAATATGTGCAGTCTAAGGATTATAATCTAATGCCCTGATAATATTAGAAAAACAGAATACTATTGACCAATAAATGTACATACATATATACAGTTTAAGACGTTTGGCAGATCTGTCCATTTATAGGGTATAACAGAGAACCGTTGTCAATAAGTCGCGATGGTAATGAAGTGTTGCTTGGGCGGTCGCTTTATCCATCGGGCTTAATGACACCCACACAACCAAGCCGACTTACAAATACACATACACACACATACACATTTTCAGTTAAGCAGCGTTAATAAACATGAGAATGAGACTCGGTTCATTTGATTTCAGCCGCCATCTCCTGACACTCCATTCGTGTTCAGGTCCAGGTCCCATGCCAAAGTGTGGCATATGAATCTGGTCATGAAGTGGTTGACAGGGGTAGATGGGTTGTGCTGTGGTGGGGAGGGGAAGGGAGGCATTTTATCGGGGGTGGCTGGGCAACATCAACTAAGTTGATGTGCTGCCCGGGCTGATAGATTGGCCGTGTTGCCGTTGCCATTTTATTGCGCTCCATTTGGCTGATTACTCATGCCAGTAAACTTTAACGGCGTACAGCGACAACGAACAATTGTCAACGAACTAGACGAAGTTCGGATATCCTACATCTGCAAGATTACTATAAAATAATAATAATATTAATTTACATGCAAAGCAATAGCTTGAAATACTTGGAAAAAACTTATGAAAAGCTTTAAATTCTGTACAGTCCATATAATAAATTGCTATCAAAAGTATTTAGGATCAATAAGTACTTTATTAAATATATTTATATTTATATTTATTATTCAATGTTAAATTTTTAATTTTAATAATTATATCAATACTAATAGTAATTATTATTATTAGTAGTTCTTGTAGGATCGATCAATATCTTTTCAAAACTAATGTTTTTCTTACTGGAAAAGAATTTCAATACTCTTTAGACCCTTCAATTTGAAAATAAGTGAAAAGCTTGTATATTACTAATTTAAGAGTTATATTTCTTAATTATTTAATTCAAGTTGAACATAACAGTATAATTATTTGACTTCTTAAACATACAAAAAAAAGTCTTCAATTCGGATGGTTTTCTTTCACGTCCAGCGATTTATTTTCAACTTATCTTTTTGGCATCTGTCACACTCCTCATAAGCATTAGTATATCGTATTTAATAGATTTCTCTCTCATTTCCTGCTATCGTCTGTCAACTATTTAACTCATTGGAAAGGGACCCTTTTCGTTCTTATAGACAACATTAGATTATATATCGTGTGAGAGATTTCATGGTTCTTATCGCACCCCCTTTCGCAGCTCTCTAACTTCACAACTAACTCCCAATACTCCCCCAACGAGAAGCGTATCAACATTGCGGTCCCTTTGAATGTGTGTGTGTCTATAAAGCACTGCTAACCATAATTATTTTTAGTTGCTCAGCGTTTTTGCTGCCGACTTCAAAACCGCAACTCCGCTACATTGTTCAATACACGACTATCTCTGCGAGCGTGTGTGTGTGTGACGACAGCGACAATCAATAAATCTTTCAGCATTTGCTGCCCTTTGTAATAGTTTGCAATAGGAAAACACCGCCCAAGCGTCCGGTTCAATTGCATTTCCAATCAGTTTTTATGCTACAAACTCACACATACATAATCAAGTGTTATTCTTATTATGATTACTCACCACCCACACCTCACCACACCCAACTAAGTCCGACAGAGACAGCAACAAAAACAGAAACTGCAATAGTTTTGCATTATGTACGCCAGGGGGCGTCCTATGTACGCTATGTTTGCAATTAAATGCGCAACCAACAAAAGACAAACCAGCAAAATGGACTCATAAAAATGGTCAGGACAATAGCATGAAAAAATAACGAAAACAGCTAAGAAAGCTACAGTCGAGAGTGTTTTACTGTGAGATACCCCGTATTAATAGTTTAAAAACTACGCTCTTTAATCAAAAAAATGAAACAAACTTGATCTGCGTACGATATACACGAGTATTGATGTCTCTAGCTCTGGCTGATTAGGAATCTATACACTTTATAGGGTCGGAGATGCCTCCTTCTGCCTGCTATATACATTTTCTGTTGGCACTAAGTTATAATACCCTTCTACCCTATGGGTAGAGGGTATACAAAGTATAGAAGCGGAAAATGTTTGCCCAAAATGCAAAGCCGGCCGCACAGTTCAACAACATCTGCAAAAATGTGCAGCTGGGTGAATGGGGTGTGAATGTGTGTGTGTGTGTGGGTGACAACAACAGCAGCAGCACAACCATAATAACAATAAAACAACAACAAATCGCAACCCACATTTGTGCAGCGTTTACCGTTCACCGTTTGATATACTACCCTACTACAACTCTGCTCAGTCTCGTTCTGCGCGCTCACTCTTTCTCTCTCACTCTCTCTCCTCTCCGTTTGGCACCGTTGACTCTCCCGTGCGCCTTCGGCTGCAGTTTTTCGTTAATTTTCGTTTCACGTCGCATACATACAATAAAAATTCATTAAAGACGACAACTGTCGACTGTCGACGCGCTTGTAAATGAAATTTACTACTGCCACCGTTTTTGCGTGTTGTTTTGCCTGCATTTTTTACTCCCACTCACACACACACACACACACGCACATACAGCGACACGTTATGAAATTTGGCACCTGCTTTTGTCGTCTCATTCGTTACTCACTCTGTGTGCACTCTGTGTGTGTGTGTGTTGGCAACCGGCCGGGCATCGAGTACTTTAATCGAACAGGTGGCCGCTGTTGCAGTTCGCTTGTTATCGATAAACGCCGCTGCTCTGCTAATCGTTTTGGAATTTAACTATTTCACTAGAACTGCAATTGCTTCCAAGTATTCTGCGGCTTTGTTCGTTCTCTTTCTCGTCGATGTTAATGACATGCTCCGGCCCTGTTCGTGACTTCTGCCAGATTTACGCTGGCGATGTGGCCAAATCCCTGCCTGCTTGTGCATTTCTGAAGTGTATTATGACGTCGCCGCTAGACAAGCGAACCCAACCAGCCCCCAAATGCAGCCCTCAGTCAACGAACTTTGACATCGTCTCCCTCTCGCTCACTCGCTCGGTCTCGGTCTCTCTCCTACTTCGTTGTAGCTGTCGCCCCTTCGTGTTTGCTTTTAGCTGCGTTTTTGTGAATGAAATTTGTAATATGATGCTGCTGCGGTCGCACAGTGGGTCAGTAGCAATCGTTTCGAGATGCACATTGAGAACCATTTATATGTCCCCTGACTTACTGACTGACTGAATTATCAACGTATATCCCCCAAACGGGTAAGAGCTGGGAGGCTGCAGTTTATGTAACTTACGAGATTTCGTCGTGCAGTAAAAATTCCTACTCTAACTGTATTAAATCACTCATTGAAATTAGTAGGGCAAACCTATATCCTAAGTTTTTTTTTGAATATCCGAAACAACTATCTTTTTTTTTAAATTTCTAAATGTTTGCAGTTCAAAAACATTACCAGTGGTATAAAACAAAAAATAACTACTTGCCTATTAAAAACAATCTCAGCAAAATAAAAAAAAATGTTGACTTTGTACAAAATTAATCTTAATATCATGCAAATTTATAATTCCTATCATTCATTGTGTATGTAACTTAAGCAATAAATGCTTCCTTTCTCTTAAATGCACAACAATCTTAACTTGGCAGACAAAGACACTTTCATTCGAATAAAGTCAATGATTCACCTTGTGTAAGCACATACAAAGGAAACAATTTCTTTGTTTACGGATATACTTTAGACAAACTAACTAATTACGAGATTTAGTCTGCATAATTCGACAGAAATTGATAATAAATCGATGGGAAGTTGAGATAAAATATGCATATTAATTATTTAAACTAGTTCAGGGTCGCATTTGATTTGGTAAAGATGAGTTTATCCAATTTATGCAACAGATTGCGACTTGAGTTGGTCTTCTTGTTGCCACTGTGCTTGGCTCGTGTTCTGGGCCAGTTTATTGACTTGCCGCAGAGGCGAGAGAGCACGCGCGCGCGCGTAAATAGTGTGACCCTATTTTTAGCTGGAGCAACAAAAATTTATGTCCAATTATGCAGATTTCCAGTGCACACTCACATCTGCCGCACATCTGTTCTCAGTTCCCCTCAAAGCAAATATCTAATGCAGTTGTCTGTTTATTTGTTTGTTTGTTGCAGGAGTTGCCGCAGCTAATTTGGCCAGCGCGGCCAGCAGAAACAGAGGCGCGAAATGCATCGTTCACTGAAGCCGCACGCATCCACGGCACAAGCTAAGAAGGTACAGCCCCCGACAATACCTGGCGACCCACCGGTGACGCCCTCATCGCCCCTAGGCCATCATCAGCCAGTGATACCGCTATACAGGCTGAGCGGACCCTTGCGGCACCACCACCAACATCAGCAACAACAACAGCATCAGCAGCATCCACTGGATGATGGCATTTGCAGCATGAGTGGCAGCAGCATTGTCTCATCGCCCTCGCTGGAGGAGGGCGGCTTCAACTTGCCACGCGAGACGAGCGTGGCGCTGCGCATGAAGGACGATGCCACAACTGGGGCAACAACTGCCGGTGCAGGCCCTGGCAGCAAGCCCCCCGCACAGCAAGCTCCGCTGCCACCCAGCATCGTGGCATGCCCACCGCCCGTATTTTGCGCCACACTGCGCGAACCCCTCACCCACAAGGCGGCCGTCTATTATCACCAGCAGCTGGCGTTGCAAGAGGATCAGGGCATTGATCTTACCCAATCGCCGGGTCGCGATTCGCCGGGCTCGTCGTCGGGCTCCGCTGGATCGGGTTCGCGTCACAGCACCGCCAGCTTGGACTCGGGACGGGCCTCCTCCTATTTGACGGGCGTATCGTCGTCGGGCGCTTCGATTCGGGCGCCGTTGTCGTCGCCACGCTGCAGTTCGGTCAGCTCCTGTTCGATTGGCAGTGTTGATAGGCAGCGCAATGATGAGCTGATAATTGACTGGCTGCTGGAGATGAAGCACGAGGAGTATGCTCAACTCTTCATTGCGGCTGGCTACGATTTGCCAACGATTGCGCGCATGACGCCCGAGGATCTCACCGCTATTGGCATCAAGAATCCGCATCATCGCGAACGCATCAAGCAGCGTATTGACAAGCTGCAGGTGCTCGACAATTTGCCACATTTTGTGCCGGTAAGTAAACAACGCACCCAGCAACTCGACCAACCAGCCAAGCGTCGAGTTCCGCTTTTCGCATTTCTATCTAATCAGCTGAACAACTCGTGATATTTGCATAAAGCCAACTTAGTCATATGTCTCTTTGCACTCGGCAATTTGTCAAATTGGCATTAATTATAACTAGTCGACGTGAATAGTGCTAGTGATGAACGATATTCGACAGCCTCACTTCGATTAAATATTCGCTACTACCTAAATTCGCTACTGAGGTAAATCTAACGAGTAACGAGCAGATCACTCGTTAAAAACTCATTAAAAGCCAGTTGTAAATTAAATACAAATTCAATTAAATAAATTGACAATCCTAAGATGCATTTCACTTAACAGCCGACACATAAAATTGTCTGAATACGTACGTAGTATGAATTTAAAAACTTTTTAATTATTCAAATGATGTGAAAAATAGACAAACCAATTTGCGAGCATAGTTTCGATGGTAGACTTCAATGGAGAAGTAAATATTTCTTATGTTTCTTTTAAACATTTCTATAATGTGAAATCCTTCTATTCTTCGAGAAACTACAAAAGAAAGACGCTAAACAATGATAAGTTTAAAAATGCTTTATCTATATTGCCTAGATTCCAATCTTTAATCACTCAATGAGTACACAGATAAATAAGTGAAGCAATAATAATTAATCACAAGATAAGTTAGTGACTATTTCCAAATCCCAATGGTTTTCATTAGGTCTCCGCATGCATCTTTACACTAAGAACTTTGCGAGCCACCATTAAGAAGTCGACGCGTTAATTGCACCTCTCAAGTTGTCGTTATCGGATTGATTAGCGCACTTAAGATGATTTTCTAAGCCGCAACGTGACGCCATCTTTTAGTAAGCTTAATTAACCGCGACTTAAATATCTGTTGATATACGCTATATACAACTACAACCAACGCTAGAAGATCGAGTCTCATCTCTAGTTACTGGCCATGCTATTCCAGCTCGTTCGCTTTCTGTTTGCTTGTTTATTTCTTTTATTTTTTTCGCAGCTTATCTTTTAAATATTTCATTAAAAAAGCATTTGCAATCGTGCTGCAAAAACTTGTTTCCCACATACTGAGCCAGCCCCACATAAAAAAGCGCCGTCAGCAAGTTGTTTTTTATTTTATTGTTAATGAAAGAATTTCGTTTAATATGCGCACATTAATTCCCATCAGCAATTCATTAAACACACTTGGCAACATAAACAGATACCGAACACAAACATAAAACTAAAAAAACAATCAAACATAAACCAAAAACCCTCTCTCGCTCTGTCTGTTGTTGTGTTGAATGTGGCGCCATTTCAGGTGACATTTTGTTGTTGAGCTGGTTGGGGAATCAAGATGTGGATCAACAGAAATGTCGCCTCGAGGTTTTACGATGCTAATTGAGCGACTTATTGCCAGTGATCTTTAGCATTGATCTGACAGATCAAAGTACTAGTCAAGTGCATGTGCATCGTGTCTTACTTCGATACGATTAATTGCTTATTAGAATGCAATGCAAATATTATAGGATTACCAGTTTCAATTAAGTGCAAATTCTTAATAACTCTTGAACAAGTTAACATGCATAAGCTTTTACAGACATTTATGCAAATATTATACAATTAAGCCGAAATTGATCTTGAGATACCCAGCAAATATTATCTCGCACTACTGTTCTCGTTAGGTTTGTTTTAACTCGTCGTTTGTTGCTTTCGCAGAATCTTTCATTAGTCATTCGTTTGTTGTTTAGTTGTTGCCGATTATCATTCGCTTGACTAATCTTAATGCTCAACTTTCATCAGAGATACTGTCAATACAAACACCACGTGACCCAGACACGCTCTGCAAGAGAAGTCGCTTCGTTGTCTTATCCACATAATATTTTATTGTTTTATTTATTTGCGACAATATCCGAAATAATACGTGACTTAATGAAATGCAAGCTAGTCGCTTATCGATATGCAGTTCGCGTGCACCCCAAACAAGCCCTCGACACTCGATACAAGTTTTTCACGTCCAAATGCGGTGATCAGGCCCTCTTAAAACCCCATTTTAGGAAGTCGCTGCGCATTACAACTGAAATAATTCAAGAAAATAATGTGCGTAATCATTAAACGTGTCAGAGGCGCACATTAAACTTCCATTTAAGTAATCCAAAATAATGAAAAATATACATACTATTTTTTACATTGTAGCTGTAAACGATATAAATTATTAAATTCAAAATGAAAATAAATTATTGATAGAGAAAAGAATCTAAAACTTTTTTGGTGTTGCAAACGACATCAGTATTTATTGAAATGCAGTTATCGATTTAGGATCCAAGTTAATATTCAAATGGTATCCCCATAAACAATATTTGTAGTTAAATTAAAAAAAATTAAATAATTATTCCATTACCATAAAAATGAATTCACAATTTTATTATATTGAAATAAAAATAAAAGCGAATAATCTTTAACTTTTGATAGAAAAACTATAAGTTGTAAAGTCCCTTCAATAAAATATTATTTTCTAATCTAATCACTTTTGTGAATTTCGACTTATCTTTGCAATAAATGTTTATAATAATAATGAAATTGCTGTAATACATACTTAAAAACATTTTCCATTAAGATCTGAGCTATTAAGTAGTTACAGTTTACTTTTTGACATGCCATCAATTAAGCTTAGCATTCGATTATAGAATATTATTATTATCGCAGCCAATTCGATTACTTTAGGCTTCTATGCGGTTCTTCTATCAAACCGAAACAATCGGCTCAAGATCCCAACGAATACTGGCATTCCTGGCGATTGTAATCTCAACAATTGTTATGCACATGATCCGATCATAATTTAATTCTCATGCATTCATCACGGGCTTATTTCCAACCCCAAGTTGTGGAGTTGTGGAGTCCGCATTGAAATGACAAATACGTGCACTGGCCACAATTCCACAATGGACACGCCAACAATAATCCGCGGCTTTGGTTGCATTTGAATTTCGTCTGATTCATTGATTTCGTCAGCTCCTCCAGCTCGAACACATTCCCCTCCACCCACCCACCTGATGCTGTCGATGTGGCTGTCGCTGTTGTTTCTCGTGTTGTCGTGGGCTGCAAGCTACCCACCTGCATCTAATGAATGCGCTTACAAAATGCATGTGTTTCCACTCTCGAACTGAACACATAAATATCATTTATCGCATCGTATCTGTATCTCCAGTCCGCAAACTAAAATTTGAACCGCATTCCATAGTTACTCGCTCTTAATTGCTTGTTTCAAATTATAACCTGCGGTCAGTTTTCATTTTTCAGCTATGAGTTTTGAGTTATCATTAAATCTTTTGTTTTTTTTTTCCCCCATTTGTATTTATGAAATTGAACACATTTATTCCATATGCCGATATCTCAAACTGTTTTCAAGCTTTGCAATTTTTCAACTCACAAAATGACCTCAGCTTTTGTTATTTTATTTGAATTTGTTGTTGCTGTGCTTAGTTAAAAAATACGCGATAATTTTTTACTAGTTGTATAGAATTTTTTTTTATATATTTGTGTAGTTGTGTTTGTTGCCTTTTTTTTATTGTTAGGAGTATTTTTGTTGTTGTCGCTGTTGCCGCTTCGTGACTGTTTTCGCAAGTTTTTGCTGTGTCGCTTGAGTTGCTCCGTCTTTCGAAGCTTATCGCTCTCCAAGCACCCCATTGAGCTACAGACTTTTGTTGATCTTGAGCGACAACGTCGCCTTGGGTGTGGCTTCAGACTCCAAACTTTGCCAGAGGGGGAGGCACTTACATCACAGCAACACCACCGACAGCTTACCTCTCTATATATACCAGAGTATATGTATATACATATATTTGTATATTTGATGCTGGGGATATGAAAGTTTTCTGCAAGCGAATGCAAATGTGCGGGGCACACTCATTAGCTGGCATTCTACAAAAAATAAACAAGGCAAAATAGTTATATGTATATGTATATGTATGGGTATTTACTCGTAAACATTTCCCACATCCGAACCGGGCACTTTCTTTATCTGGCGAGCGAAAAAGGAAATAAAACGAAATACCTCAGAGGTAGAAAAAGGTTATTAAACAACGTCAACAACGTTATGTCGTTGCCAATCTCTTGGCTCGCCGCATTTCCAGTCCCATTCCTTTCCATCAAGCCAAAAACAAAAAACCGCAATCAACCAACGACCTTGACGTTAGTGTAGTGTTGTTGATATTATTATTATTATTATTTTTTCGCCGCCGTTATTAGACACTCAAATGGTATTTAGTTTTCGGCCTGACGTACTCTCATGTTTAGCTAAAGTATATACTCTTTTTTTTCTCTCTGTTTCGGGTACGTACAGTTTGTTAAAAACCAGTTTTTGTTTTTCGAATTTGTTGTTTTCTTTTGGTCGCGTTTATGGTGACCATCGACGTTGTCGCTGTTGTTTTTGCTGCTGTTGTTGTAGCTGTGGCTGCTGTGTGCGGGTCTGTTGGTGTCATACCATATGCTACCTGCTAATGAGCTTCAAAGTAGAAAACAAAATATATATACTCTCGGTATATTCGGATAATTGTATACCTCCCGAATGACGTTAAATAAATATTTCTTTTCTGATTTTATGGAAAATATGGCGTGGCTAGCCAAGTTATGCTCTCTACAAACACGAAGTGATTAGCATCTTTAGATTGCGATTGAAGTGTCTGCGTTTGCTTAACAGTCTCAAGATGACTAACTACAACTTATGTAGGCCTATGCAGTCGCTCAAGTTGGGTCGCCAGACTTGTGAAATAATAAATAAAAGCTGTTAAAGCCATAGCAGAAGCACAGTGGGGATTTTTAGAGTGGACTTTTTGATGCATAAAAACTATTTGAAGTCTATAGGTTATGCAATAATATGCGTAAAACTAGGAAAATGTTAAAACTTACGTAGAGACTAAAATACATATTATTAAAAAAATGTCAAACCGTGTAGAATTTACAGAATTAGAATTATTAATTGAACAGAACTACATTAATCATTATAAATGACGTTTGCTAGCCCAAAAAATAGAACAACATGCATGAACGGATAACGCGAGCATATATAATATACATACGTACATATAGGCAACAGCAAAGCAAAAACCACTATATAGATTTTGTAAAATAAAAATTGTATTTTGATGTAGTAGAAAATGAATACAAATCTTTGTGTAGACTTCTCCCAAAAATATATAACACGTGGAGAGTTTACAAATATATATGGGGAATATGTAAGTAAAAATGGTATAGAATTTTTTTCTGTTGATACCGAATTTTTAAAATAATAAACGAGTTTTGTGGTTAGGTTCAGATTACTGTATACGTTACACATTAATTAAAATTTGATTAACAAAAAAAGCTTTTTTTACATTATTTTTCACTGGTGATTATACATTTTTTTGTATTAATTTAAACGGATAGTGATTTTTGGATTAGTGTGTATTCAAAATTTAAATGCAAACAGAATTAAGATTTTGTAAACGTAAGACAAGCTAATTAGGCCGCATCTTCACAAAAAGATTTAAAATGTGGAACTTGCCGTAAACTTTATACGCAAAACAAGTAATCAAAGCCGACAAATCATATTAAAAAGTGATAATTGGTGGCGCCTCATAAAAATTCCATTATTCCATTAAATGGTAGCGTCCTTGAAAAGTCTACACAGCCTATGCCAATTCACGCACAACGGAGTGAGCGGGACATACTGAGAGAGTGAGAGAGAGGGGAACAGCATCTACAGCATTCACATACGCTTAATTAAATAGAAATCAACGGCAATTTAGACGGCAAGCAAAAGAGCAATCGCTTCAAAAGTTATTAACACGTCACACGAAAAACAAGAAGGAAAAAATGTTGATGATTTTTGACTGAGTCGAGCCGAGTTGAGTGTAGCGTGTATGTGTATCTGTGAGTGTGCGTGTGTGCGAGTGTGTGTGTGTGTATCTGTGTGTGTTGCTAGTGTGGAGACTTTGGCTACCGTTTAATGGCAGACAGCCGCAGTTACAACAGCCACAGCAACAACGAGTTTTGTGTCTCTTTACTCGTTTCTTTATGTTTGTGCTTTGACGCGATTTATGTCATATCTTATCAATTACAACTGATTAGAGCTGCGACGAGCTCATCATCAGACGTCCGACAGAGACGGAGACAGCGACAGAGCGAAAAACGCAATGCCCAGTACCTAAACACAGTTCCCTAGCTAAGCCCAGCCCCTCGCTCCCTCTCTTGCCCCTTCTCCAGAGTGGGAATGGGATCTGGTATCAGCGGCAACGCTTTGGCCTGGAATTAGTTCATGGACAATTTGTTGCTTGGCTGCTCCCAACTGATGGGGTTGGCTTTAATCAAATGCGATTAGCTGTCACACAGATGCCTTGCATTGACTTTACAACTAATTCGAATATTTATTTCTATATTTGTGCAGGGCTCCATTGAGGAGTGGCTGCAGCTGTTGCGACTGGAGGAGTATATACAGCCGCTGCTCGAACAGAACTACAAGACGGTGCGCGATGTCACCCAAGTGACTTGGGAGGATCTCGAGGACATTGGCATCGTTAAGCTGGGACATCAAAAGAAAATTCTGCTTGCCATCAAGCGGGTCAAAGACATAATCAGCGGCAAATGGAATCCGGGCGGTGCCAACGCCTATCAGCAACAGGTGAGAATCGTGCAAAATATTAAATTGTCGATAAATATTTGATCTATACACATATTCGTATATTAAATCGTGGAATATTACTAGCTATAGGGTGGAGTCTTAGATAAACAAGTAGATTCGAACATAAAAGTTTCGCTTTTGGGGAGCGTCTTCGATTGGAAAATTTCAAATGTTTTCTGAACTTTGTGCGACATTTACTATTGTTTTATTTACCTGTTAAATTTACTTGGGGATTTTGCTAAATTAAAGTTGATTTAAAAATAACATTTTTGGTTTTATAAGTTTACAAATAAAATTGCATTTTATTTATCAATTTCATAATTAAAAGCTCTAAAAAATACATACATTTATTTTTTGTTATCTCTTATGCATTAAAAAGAAAGGAATTTATGGAATATTTTTATACGATTAAACATTTGATGCAGATTTATTTAATGTATTCAATGGCTTATTTTTGTATAGAACATTACATTACATTCATCATAATTTAATTATTAAAATTTTTCAAATAGAGAGTTCCCAAATTAATTTCATGTTTTCACTTATACAATATTGTAAATTATACATTCAATTTTTTGTTGTAATAAGGTTTTATGTAACGTTACTTTGATTATGAACACAAATTTCATTTTATGTAATTTAGTAATATTATTACAATTTTAATCAGAATCATTCGAATTTTAAAAATATATATTTAAATTTCTATTACTTTTTTAATACCACATTGCATTTAATAATTTTGTTTTCAAATATTTAATATCTTTGTTAATGAAAAATGCTTTCTTATACTTTAAATTATGACTTACTTCACTTTGCTACGTTTTTTCTTATGATTTTCTAATTTGATTATGTATTTTTTTCTCTGATTACTTTCATCATAATTTAATTAACGGACTGGCCCCGCCAGGAATACCAACGGAAGCCGTGGCAATTCAATGTGCCCATACCGAGTACGCCATCCTATGTGCCAACGACACGCGTCTCCTGGGACGACACCAAGATCTATGCGACAAGCAATGTGAACACGTTGGCCAATGGCCACAGCGGTGGCCTCGCCGCTGCCGGTGGGGGGGATGCCTATTACTGCACGGGCAGCAATCACGAGTGTTGTAACGGCAACGATGTGGTGCTCATTAAGGTGGGTGCTCATCTCGCTCTCGACGGTGCTCGACAAATGTCAGTTGTTGACGTCTGCAGTCGTCCTTCAACCTTAAGTGGCACAGCGACAGCCACATACCACATGCCACATGCCACTCGGTAATACTAATGTACTCGCCATGTTGTTGTCTATTGCAGGTGCGACAACCGCGCGGCAAGAGCCTGGAATCGCTGGAGGATATACACGACAACAGCACGCGCAGCCATTTGACCTTTAGCCATTACACGACCACGGACTACGGACACTTTGGCCCGCCGACGACAGCGGCCGCCGCAGCGGCCATGGCAGCCGCCGCCACACTGCAGCAGCAGCAACATCATCAGCTGCTGCAGCAACAGCAGCAGCAGCAACAGGCGGCAACAGCACGACTCTTGGGCAACAATGCAGCAGCGGCGATGGCTTGGCGGCGTTCCTACGACGATGGCGACATAACACCCACCAACGATGCCACACGCGAGCTGCTGTACGAGGAGGGCGGCGGCACCTTGCCACGTCAGCAACGGGGCATACTTCAGCGAGCCGTGCTGAACACGATGCCGCCACTGGAGCATCATCACTACATGAATGCGGCGGCGGCGGCGGAGTATGTGACAGCCGGAGGTGCAGACAGCGCAGCAGTAAGTTTCCACTTCCGTTTTCTTGTCTAGTCTAGTCTTCTAATTGCCCAGCACTCTTGTTTCTTGTAGGCCTACTTAAGCGGCAGTCCCTTGGCGGGCAAGAAGATTGCTCCAGAGCCGCCGCGTCGCCATTGCAGCATACGCAACTCGCGTCAGTTGAGTGTCGAGGCAACGCCACAGGGTGTCGCAGCCGGAGTCGGAGTCGGAGCGAGCAATCAGCAGCAGCAGCAGCCCATGTTTTACGGCCATGCGGCGCCGCATTGGCAGCAAACGGCTGGCGGCAACTCGCAGCAGCAACAGCAGCAACCCATCTATGCCAACTACGCGACCATACAGCAGACAACGGCCGAGATACATTGCGAGAAGTATCACGACAATAAGTCCAATTCCAGCATCGATTCGATTGACACGATACCGTTTGCCAACGAGAACACTGGCACCATCAAGCAGCGTCTGCTCAATCGCCAGGAGCTGCAGGCTGGCGGCAATGCGGCATCAGCCGCTGGTGCTGGCGGACATCATGCGGCCGGCACGCACTTGCATTCCTCCAGCTCCAGTTCCAGCTCGTCGTCAACGAACACCATCGCCAACATTGCGCACTCGTTCCACTCGCTGAAATCTTCAAGTTCGCTGCACGACGCCACACTCGCTCGCAGCGACAGCATGAACAGCACAGCGAGTGCCGGCAGCAGTGCTCTGCATCTGCGTTCGCCCACTTTGGATGTGGCCAGCAGTGGCAGCAGCGAGCCTGCCCCATCGCCCGAGGCAGCAGCTGTGGCGGCTGCACCTGTGACGGCCGTGACGACAGTGCCGCCAAAAGTGTCGGTCAATGTGCTCAACGATATTGGCAACATGCTGGCAAACTTAACTGATGAGCTGGACGCCATGCTCGAGGAGGAGAAGCGTGTGGGTCTCAACATTGACAGCGAGTAGACTCGCGCTCTCGCTACATCAATAAATCCGAAAGCAAAGCAAAGTTTCCTTAAGGTGAACACCCACAAAACTCGCGTCAGCACGAAATGAACGAGTTGGAATGAATTCACGTAGTGTAGCTGAATTTTTTGTAATTTGTAGTCCCGTGTTGTCGACAAGTTTTAATTTTTTCAGCCAGCGTCAGATTTGTGTTTCGTTATTTGTATGTTTTTTCTTTAACTTTTTTATTTGGAGATAAGAGCAAAGTTTTGAATTCGTTGCCAGGCACAACGAGTAATTGCAGCGAGAACTTTCGTTCGCTCAATCTATTAATTTATGCTAGCTGTGGTAGTATCAAAAATCAATGAGAACATTGCATTTAATGAACCTACCTAAATTATTAATACCGATAAAAACATTGTATAATTTATCAGACATTCCAAAATTATAAGCTGCACGTGTTTGATACTACCCCTGGGCTATAGCTGAATAAGTTCTTATGTTAATATTATGACATGGCCAGTTTTATTAATTATGATTATCAATACAATTCTGTATACACAGCATTTAAATTGTGTATAATAAAAATGTATCTTAAACAACTACAACAGAAAAGCTTTTGAAACACGTATACTTTTGTACTTTCCCTATAAAAAAATACAGAACAGACAAAAAAAAAAGAAACAGAAAAATAATAGAAAGAAGTATAAAAATATCTAAGCAAATTATGAAATTTAAGCGCAAATTGCAAATTGCAAATATGCAAGAATTGCATAGTTAATATATAGCATAAAATATATATATGTATGTATACATATAATAAACATATTTAAACAACAAAATCATTTATATGGCAAGTATTTAGTGGTTTGATACTATACGACAAAACAAAGCATACATTTATAAACAGAAAAAAGGCGCACAGAAAAGAAACCGAAAACACAAAGAAAAGAGAAGCAAAACTACATAGTAAACATTTCTACTACAAGCTTTTAGTTATTAAACAATTGTATTTCCGTTTCAAATCGAATCAAACTACAAATTCAGTTGTATTCTATATATATTTTAAATATGTATACAAAACAATACAATACAAAATGAAAACAAGATCTATATGAATGTATAATTAAGTGTTATTCCATATAAACTATAAAAATTCATTATATTAAATATAACAAATTATATTATATATATATAAATATATTAGCGTTACATTAAGCAAGCAAATACGGGCATCAATGCTAAATAACGTATAGAAATTCCGTGGTATACACTTCTATTGCCTTTCTTTATCATTTACTTAAATAAAAATTTTTTAGTAAACAAAATATTTGAATTTGTTTCCGATTATTATTTTCAGTTGTAAAGCAATTTTTTTGCGCTGAGTTTATTTGTTTTGGTGCGCATATCATTAGAAAATGAAATTGGAAATTGAAATATACATATACGTATACATATATGCATATTCAAACATATATATATTAACAAAAGCAAAACAAATCACACAACATGTAAAGCACATAATGGACAAAACCAAAATGATCGAGAAACCCAACAAACAAATAAAATAAAATTTCATAGTAAAAAATACATTTGTTTATTCTATTTACTGTAAAATTGTAGCTAAAATAATCATACATGCGGGATTCCTCAAAGTTAAAATATTAAATTTGTATATATTATACAGATAATTTAAAATATAACGTATTTTTCACTCCACTCCTAACATCACAACCATTCATTTAACATAAATGCTCCACATGTTAAGTCTCTGATTTTTCGGAGTTTCAGAGCAACAGACTAATCCACAGCATTATCTTCATTAACAGATAACTGATTTTGGTGTACAATACTATATACACTATATATCAACTTTTGTTTAAATTTGACGTTCTAATTAAGAGAGAAGTTTATTTTTATAGCTTATTCGTTTAATTTTATTTTAGAAATTGTACAACTGATACCTTTGAAAATCGCCAACAAAAAATGTTTTAATATAAAGTAATATAAACACTTGCGAATTAGTAATTCAAAATATTAAAAAAAAAAAATCCGATTAAAAAGTGCAATTTGAAAAGTTGCTCTCTTCTTGGCACAAATTAGATAGTTCAATTGAACCAGTTGAGGTTGATTTTAGTGTATTTTTTTCAAAGCAATATTATATGTAACAATTAAATTTGCAGACATTTATCAGATATTTAGATACTCCTAAAGGAACCGTTACCATGATTATTACATATATAATTACATACTTTAAAAAAAGAAAAGATTTTCTTAATATACTATATCAATCTACTCGCATTTGTGGTATATACCAATATTCCTTTTGCAGTGTAACCAGCCGTAGTTATGGAAGCGGTATATTTTGCCGCATTTGTCGACGCAGCATATTCGGGAATTCGATGTGCGTTCACATTGAGTCTGCTTTTCACTTACACCGGGTTCGGTCGGTCGAGGACGCTCGCTCCTCCAAATAAAAATAAATAATTTTAAGCTAGTCTAGCGTATGCAACGAAAATAAAATTGTTGATAGTGTAGTGAGCAACAATAACATTGGAAGTGTGCAACAACAACAATATTTGTGGTATTTTTGTTAATTTTGCAATTGTGATTGAATTCGTCTGCGTCTCTCTCTATCTCTCTCTCTCTCTCACAAATGCTATTATTATTTTTGTTTAATTCACAAAATTCTCGGTGAGAAGATTGTTTGCATAATCTACGTACTACACAAATACACCTACAAATGTTTATTGCTTAAATATGCAACAAATCGTTGGCAATTAAATGATATGCAAGTGAAAAATGCAAATGCGAATGCAAATCAATTGAAAAAGGCGCAAATAAAGTGAAAACTAATTGAAATTGCAATTGAAATCGAAAGCGCAAATTAAAAGCGAATTTTGGATTTGGCAGGCGATAAACGCAATTTTATTGTAGTGCAAAATGTCAAACACTGAAGACAGCGAGCTGGACCCGCAAATTCAGGTAAGAAAAATGCACGTGTCTTCCTCTCATTCCCTTCTCCGAACGGTGTCGGGCCGTGACAGGCGCAAAAACAACAAAAAAAATGCTCAGCTGTTGTTGCCTTGGCTAGTTGCTTGTTATTGTTGTCGCATACTCTTTGTGCGAGTGAGTGTATGAGCATTCTCTTTGTTTATGTGTATGTCTCTCCCACTTGCACTCTCTCTACTGCACTATTAATTAGTTTGACAGTTGTCAAAACCTTTCGCAGGAAGGCATTTTTGCATTTTACATTATATTTTTCTCATTTGGCTTTCGCATGTGCCGTGTTTACGCTCGGCTGCATTCAATCAATTTTCATAGCATTTAAACAAATTGTGAGCTTCCTTTAATGAAACTGTTGAATATTCATGGGAACTGCTGTTGTTGTTTTACCGTTCAGCAAAACATCTGTCCCAACCAACTTCCTGTCGCAACGTAACTACTTGTCTCGCTCGCTCTCCCCCTCACTCTCGCTGTGACCGTGTCCGTGTCCTTGTCAAGTGTTGCCGTCCCGCTGCCACTTCCAAGTAATTGCATTTTATGATCTGTCCTCTTTGTGCGTAATTCGCAACTCACACGTTCATGCATATTCTATTTACACATTTGTACGTTTGTCTGCCTGCTGTTGTCTTAAGTACGGCTTAGGGAGTGCACTAGAGCGAGAGGGAGATAGCACTGTTTCACGCATTGGAATGCTTGGAATTAATTTGTTTGGGAAATGCCAAAACGCCGACGCAAGCAAATGAAAACAAATACAAATGCAAATACATGCGCAAATAAATACTTTGTATAAAAAAAGTGTTGATTTTGTTCTCCGCGATTTCAAGCGCCTCGTGCGCAGTTTGAATAAATTAAGTTAGACTTTGCTTTGTTTCGTTTTGTTTGTAAGAATTTCAAAAGCGTCAGCACAAATTCGTTTCGTATTTTTTAGAAATGCAAACTGAATTTAAAATTTTAATTTTTATTTGCAATCTGTCTTAATCCGAAAAATAAACAAATTTCTTGAAAATAAATTGAAAGTTTTAAAAGTTCAAGTAATTAATAATCCATCCACAAATTTCATGAAAATAAATTAAAAAGTTCGAGTAATTAATCCATCCATAACTTCGTTTCGGAATTTTCTCAATAAATAGAAATAGCAGTGAATCTATTATTATTTTCCCACCCGGCCACAATTTGTTTATTTTTAATAACACAGCCAAGTGGGAGACCAGAAAAATAAACAAGCTAGAAGATAGCAACAAAAGTCCCACGCTGAGTAAAGACATTAGCAAAAATTTGATGTAGCGGCATGTGATTTGATTGGAACGTTCGATGTGACGCAGTGGACTTTTGATAGTCTTATAAACAATATATGTACATACATATGTAGTATAAACAATCACATGCACATTATATTTTTCGCAACAGTTCTCGCTACAAATAACTGAAAACCCGTTTTGCCAATGCGCATGATATAATACTCGAATTTATGTTTATAAATATTTAATGGTATCTCTTGATGGATTTTCTATGTTTTATGCACCACTTCCTCTTATAAAGAAGCGGTTGTTTTTCTGCCTTGCCGACTTCAGTTTGTTTATCAATGAAATTTTTAGCGCGTGCAATTTTGTTACTCGTTGTCTTATCACGCAACCCGAGAGGGAGACAGAGCGAAACAGAGATGGTTAGATCAAGAAGTAAACACATAAATGAATATCGGCAAAGATAGAAAGCAAAGACATTTCAGTGACGTACGACAAAAGAAAGCAAACCACAACAAGACATGAAAGTCCTCAGCGATTTGGACAGCTGTTTTAATTGTTGTCAACTCGATTCGTATTTGTTTTTTAAGTCTGCCACCCACCGTCGCCTCCTCCCACACGCGCCATGGAAAGTTTAGTCAGCAGGGGAGTTTTTTTTGTTTTGGTATTAAAAACTTTCGTCATTGGTTGTATAATTAGTTGGCACTTATCGATGACACGTTAACTCTTGATAACAGATAAAAGCGAAACACAAGAAACATTAACCTTTCGCCGTATATTGATTTGCAATTCATTTCGTGGAATTTTTTACTTTGTATGTCGCCTTGATATTTATCAAATAACATTTACGAGATTTAATATCAGACAGGCAGACGGTGTTGCCTTGTGCTACTTGATAATTTGGTTGGAAAAACAACAATATACACGTCTGAGATTATGCTAATGACTAATTAAATGCGATATTCGCAAGCAGAGCGAAGAGTCGCCATATAGAGAACCCAAGCAACTTCTATGAATCACCCCAAAGCACCTGACATGTCATCTGCCCATAGACGGAGTTTATGAAATGCACTTATAAGGTGTACTAATGACTCAAGAAGTGCGGTGTGGAACATTAGAATTAATTACAAAACGAAAAGCGATAATATATACACATATAGTATGCAATAATGCTGATTAAGGCGCTTCTTTATATATACATGACGTAGCTGTCGTGTATAAATTTTCCAAGTTATTCAATCTATCACGGATACATAACTAGCGACTATAATACCGCAGCTTATCTCACTTGTGACTTGCAGTGTGAAAATAAATTTAAAAAAGTTGATTTAAAAAAAATTCCCATTTGGCAGCGGTGGGATTCGAACCCACGCCTCCGAGGAGACTGGTGCCTTAAACCAGCGCCTTAGACCGCTCGGCCACGCTACCATTTGGTTGATCGCCAGCCAAAAGTATTTCTCATGCTTTCGTCGTCACTTGCTGTGGGGGGTTGTTTGTGCTATTTATAAACAGCGTGCAACAGTCGGACAATTGTCGGAAGTTTATTTTAAAAGTTGAACCTTTTGAAAATATTTTCATAAAGCAACTTTATTGTTGAGCACTTGCAGCAGCAAAAAAACAGAGTGCGCGAGAGAGAGACGTCGACTTTCCGCTGTTGCCTTCGCCCACGACTTGTTTTTTTTTTTTTTTTTTCAATTTTTCAGCGATTGCATCTTCCGACGCTGCTGCAAATTGAACGAATGCCATTGTCTCTCATGCCGCAATTTACGAATTTCAACACCGAAGTGCCGCTAACAGTTGATTGAACTGCAGCAGATACATTTGTATCTTGTTCAGCTAAGTGTATCTGCACTTCGTTGTAACATTGCGATGTTACTTTCTATTTCAATTTCGTGCGCAAATTGTTTGTAGTTTTTGTCTATTTGACTAAGAGACGGCCCCAAAGGTGTCATCATCATTATCGCCATTCAGCAGCAGCGGCATCAGCATCGTCACGTCGTGAGCCGCCGCCTCTTCAATGATGCATAACAAAAATCTGTGGCAAAAGTCGGCAACATTTTGCCGCCGGTTACCGCACTCTATTTGCATTTGCTGTTTTGTATAATTTGCTTTAATTAATTAATTTCTATGGCCATAAGCAATGCGCCTAGTAATTTTGTTACGTAGAGTTTTGCTGTCGTCATTGTTTGCTCTCGAGTATATTTATGAATACATTTTTAATGATATTCGGGCTTTGTCAATAGCAGCAAATATCTTGCTAAATGCCAAGTAGTTATTTCCGCTCTTTCAATTATGTTATTGCCAGCTTTAACAGTCCCAATATTATCTATCACGCTCATGCTTATGGCGTGTGTTCACACTCTAACTATATCAAGAGTAATCTTATCGAATAAACAGTATCAATAACTTGCAAATGCATTTCAAAATGGTTGTAAAAGTGGTTATAAATATTGGTGATATATTTAACAAAATACGGAATTATGTTATGAATTTAAATCGTAACGAATTATTGTGTAGATTATAAATAAGTTTATTATTTCTTATAGGTAATTCACAAGCTTTTTAAAATTACAAAATAAGATATTTGGCCAAATTATACATTTTCGACATAAACAGATTAATGTAATAAACAGATTAATTTTAAATAATTAATTTAAAGAAAACAAATTTAATAATGAGTTAAATCAAAGAGATAATCATGATAACTATAGATGCTACTTATTTTATAATATAAAAGTATAACGCAGTAAAAAAAAGGGGATCGTAAAAAATGTATACTTTTAAAAAATTAAGAAAAAATGTGTTTTTAATAGAATCAGAATTTCATAGAACTTAGCCAGCAAAGGGTTCAAAGTTCAAATCCTTAACCAAGTTTCTTGTAAAAAATGTAGCTACAGCTCGTGTTTAATTAGCCTTATTGTAAGCGCCTTAGGACAGCAATTAATAATGATCAAAAGCTTTATGTGAAAGCAAAGAATATTCTCAGATTATTGACTTCAATTACAAACTCTAACCAGCTCAACGCTGCTGCGTTGACCTTTCCCATGCTCACAAACAACAATTTCTTTTAACCCGTGTGCTGGGTTTTGTCGTGCCATAAATGCGATAAAAACAAAATCTTGACTAATCTCTTCTATTTGACTTCTGAAAGCCGAAGGCAGCAGCTGGCTTCTTGTTTGTGCCTCTCTCTTTAATGGTATGCACGTTATTCATTATCGGATTTTTCTCATCTCTCTGTTTTGCATTGTTGACATAACTTTTGGTCTCGTTTCTTTTTTGTGGGTTAAAGTTTTGGGCTAATTAAAATTGTTTCGGTCAATTGCGTTTCAGTCAAGCTACGCTGCGTTGTTGTTTCCCATTTATTTTATGCTCTTTTTGGGCGGCGTGGCATACTCGGTTGTTATTTTTATATAACAAACACTTTCTCAGCGCACTCAGCAACGACAACACTTGTGCTAGTTTAGTTTCAGCTACAAGCACTCGCCCCTCCCCCCATCCCAGCCTTCCCAGCTTTCTAATAGCCAAATCTGCATTAATTGCCTGTCCTCAATGCTAAGATATCTATGTCACTGGTGGCTGGTGGTTCTGCTGGTTGTGACGCAAACGAGAACGCATCGAGTTGAATGTCCTTTGATGACTTTACACGTGCCTGTCTGCTAAAAACAAATCGATGAATAAGGCTTCCATTACGGCTCGCATTTCCTATTTGGCGAATTTTGTTGACGCAGCGATTGGTGGGAGGACATTTGCTGGTACGAGGCCACCGCAAGTAGGTCAGGTCAGGTTAGGCTGGGGCAGGCTGGGTTCGCGACAGGACATCACGCCATCGTTTGGCGTGGCTGGCGTCATTGCGACTAGCTTGGGGTGTGTCCCCAACGGGCAACGGGTTGAGGGTGAAGCAAACTAATAAGCTAATGATATGTGCTCAGTTTAAATAAAAAGGAACGATTCAAATTACACGAGAAAGATTATAACTGGTTATTGCTCACATTTTATTAAAAAAAATATATATAAATATTATGGTTTAGTTTTCGCTAATACTTTTATATGTCGTTGGCTTACTTCGTGATCATTTGAACCAATTGTGATAAATGTATTACATTTATTGCATTACTTAAAATGTACATCTTCGAAAACAAATTATTGTTGAGAAAACACTAAAAATCATAAACCTTAAAAAAGAGGACTAATAACTATTTGTGTGCATTCATTTCGATCTAACTCTATTTATTTGTACTCAACAATAACAAAAGTAATCATTATTTTTTTAAACTGACTATCAACTATCAATGCCCCAAGCTTGTCTTTTCTTGAAAGTTTTCTAAGAATCGCTTGCAAAACTCTTGTTGGTCTTCTCGCAGTTTACTGACAAGCAAAGACAGCTGTTAGATAAAGTTGAAATGACTTGAAGCTAAGCTTTCATTTCCTGCATAATTATCTTCTAAGTTAAAAGTGCTTAAGCCATTCGCATAGTTGTTAACTTGAGCAACTTTCACTTGCCCACTTCCTTGTCACTCTTCCCTTTGACGTTTCAAGTGAATTGTCAACTGGAAGCAAAAGGACATGCCAATCCCGCATTAAATTTGAAATGTTGCCCAGCTTGACAGTCAGCATTAAATGCTTAACTTTGTCAGTCCCAAGCTGCCTATCATTGTATACTATAATATAACATGGCAAAAATTAACGTCATCATCAACTTTATCGCACGTTTTGAGCAAAGGGCGCCCATTTGTCTGTGTGTCCGATGACGGAAACACGTCATCTTGAAAACATACTCTTGGATATTTAGACGCGCCTTAGCTGCGGTTGTTGTAACCTTTTCCATTTGATTTATATAGTCTGTGACTCAGGTTGAGCTGCTTTGCCCTTTACCACCACACACCTTTCAAGCTCTCTGACGAATGCAAAAAAACGTCAGCACATCGCGTGATTGGGCAACGTTTCATTGCCGGCTTGGTTTCTAGTCGCGGGTCTATATCATGTGATTTTGACCCTGTTTATGCAAAATGCTTTCACATCAAAAAAGAAGTGGAAAAAAGAGCTGACGATCAAGTCAACAAATCAATATATCAACTTGGCTGACGAATTAAGTTATTCTAGATGGTTTCGCGGGCTTCTGTTGTAGTATTTGGAATAATACATCTAATTCTTCAAGAGTAATTTGCATAAGTTCATTGAGTTATTATTTATGACATATCAGAGTTCAATAAATTAATGAAGAAAATAACTGCTCCTAAAATAAATTCTTTTCAGATACAAAACTTGTTATTTATTTATTTACTTAAATTAGTTAGTTATAATTAAAATTATTGACTAACTTAGATTCTAGCACTGGCTGCTAAGGCCTTGTTATATTTTATGTATTTGCATATATTATGATTTAATTTGGTTCAGAATACGTGTGTTATGATAAATTTAATTGTGAACGAATAATTTGCTGAAGCTGATTGCGTTATTCTTTATGGTTTAACAGCATTCAATAAGAAATGGACAAAAATTCTTTCTTCTGCTGCTATAAATTCTATATAGATACACATACTTTGTCAATTTATTGCGCACTTCTTGAAATTGCTTTTGTCTGTATTTCTATATTTCGTGCACACTCTGCATGTTTGCTATTGAACATTGAACATGCGGCATAAAATAATAAATAAATAAATATGCAAAAGTTGCGCAAATATTAGCGAGCACACAATTTTCAAGTCGTCATTCCAACATACAATTTACCTTCAATAAATAATTGCTGGTTTCTTTGGAGATAATCAAATATTTATATCCACAAGTAAATACAGCTGCGTTTGCCTTTAGAGGGGTGGGAAGGGGGCTTTTTATTACAATTCAATTGCATTGTAATAAACAAAATTGATGATGTCAAAAGCGTCTGTCAGTCTTCATTGACTGCGGCTCATTGAACTGAAGGATGGAATACTCATTGTGCAAATCATATATGGTGATATATGTACTATATGTATGGAAACGCTTTTCAAAGGTCTTTGGCTTTTTAAGGGCCACCGCTGCACACGGCGCACGGCATTAATTAGTGTGCTGTCTTTGCCGCCAGGGGGCGTGCTTGTGCCAACTTGTTTATAACTGTGTTAGTTTTTACTCTTTTTGTTCGTTTGTTTGTTGCATGTTGCAATGGGATGCGATGCGATGAAAAAGTTTTAATTAACAAGCACTTTGCTAGTCGAAAATGCCAGCAGGCCACAAGCTGTACGCTTCCTTTGTGCGCCGAATGCCAGATGCCAGCGAATTCCAGGAAAGTTCAACTCTTGAATTTTCTGCAGCGACGCATATGAAACTGGTTTTTAGGGGCCAACCAAAAGGTAAACTCAAACTCAAAAGCAAACGCAAACCGGTCTCAGGCAGCCAGCTAAAAGCAGCCGGCGATTCGTCTCGGCCTTTAAATCAATCAGCCTCCAGAGTCGCCCTGCGACGACCTGCTTCATTCCCAGCGTTCGCATGTATATTTTTATTGTATTTACTTGGCTTACACATATGTTACCTGTGTGTGTGCGTTTCTGTGTATATCCGGCATGTAAAGAAATGCGCGGCGACCACGATAAAAATCAAACTGGGACAAACTTCATAAAAGCTGCTATAAAAACATGCATTACATACATACCTTTGCCCAGCAGACAAAATTCAGATAAAAACGAAATAAATATGTATGATAATTAAAACCGGTTTATTTTTTTTTATTTCGACCACAACAAACCAAAACAAAACCCGTAGCCGCATGCAGTTCAGCGATCCGTGACAATGGGCGGTGTAGAAACACTCCCGCACTGTCCCCTCAATACATCATTCCGGGTATCGAATAAATTATCAACAAGAAATTTCTGTCGAAAACAAAACAGTAATAACTTAACGCAAATAATTGCGAGCATCCGCTGCACTTGCGGGTTTCTTCTCATGTTTATCCATTAGCAGATGGTAAAGTAATATTGCCAAAAATATGCTTTATTTTGTACAGGAAGTTGTTTGATCGCATTAAATCCAGCAAAATAACACTTTTGCATCCCCTATTTCCTTCTCTGTTAAACAACAGTGGTTGGCTAGAAATGTTATTTAACATTCTGTTGGCTGTTGGCTTAAATAAGCACTGTGGATGGTTTTGGGCTGATATTGGTGTGGCGCTGGTTGCTAAGTTGCGTCTTGCTGATGTTTGGCTACGCGAAACGCTTCGTGACGAGTTCGAATCCCGCTCGCTGCCAAAAATTTTTAAAAGTGTATCTTGCCCTTAGGTTTGCTTTGGAATTCGCTGCTCAAAAAGCAATTTCACGTTCACATAGGGCTAGAGCAAATTTCCATCGGTTTTGTCATCACTCCACGGAGAGCACGCGTTACTTCATTGGTTAGCGTTGCCCTTCACTAGACTTATAAACTGACAAATTTTGCTTCTAAATATAATTATTTTAATCATTAAAATTTTATATATATAATAAATTAATAAAATTCAAAGGTCATTAAATTCAAATAAATCCAGCAATTTATAATTCAAATTCAAATTTACTCTTCTAAAATTCTCCATTTCACTCAAAAACATATATTTATCTAAAAAAAAAAAAGGAATCCCGTGAATGAAATAAATTTGAATACTTGCTCATCTAAATGAAACACTTGTATTTAATTTAACAATTTGATTGCTCAACGTTTTATTTATATATACACGCCTTAAAAGCTATACTTAAAATGTGTTCTGTTTTACAAGTAAATTTTAGGATGAAAAAATGCATTGACGAAAAAATACAACAAAATATCGTAGATTATAAACTAACAGTGACTATTTGTGGGCAGCATTGGAACTTTTGCGGGGACTCTGAAGGCTTCTATCGCTAAGTACATTTGCAGTTGATCTCTCGAATTTAGACAAATTCATAGCCAATGCCAAACTGGAAACCATTCAAGACCTTGTCAGTGTTTTGCCGCCGCACAGGAACACAGTAGTTCAACTCGATGCGAGCGCGTTCCGCCAGCTTCACAGCAATTCCCATGCCATAGGCGCTGCGCATGTTGTCTGCCCAATAAAAAAGATTAATTAGATTTAAAAAAAACAGGAGCACTTCACTAGAATTACCTGTATTAAAGCAGTTGCTGTTGCCCATATTGTAGAAGAAATGCATTCGGAAATGACTAGCCAGACCCTTGAAGACGCCGGCAAACGGCAGCGGGGTCCACAAATGGGCTCCAGTGCACCAGAAGGTCTGTGCACCAATGGGAGTGCCGTCGACAACTGGTCCAGCACCGCCATACTTAAAGCCACGCAGCGTCAATGGTCCGCCGCAGTAGAACAAATTGTTAATGGGCAGTATGGTGGTTTTCTTTGTCTCCTTCATGACGCCGACACGGCCACAGAACTGCGCAACCAAACCCGCAAATAGCGGCACATTCACTTCACCATGTGCAGTGCTGCTGGTGTACGCAATGTTGCCGCCCAGGCCGCAATACTCGTTGACTGACTTCAGCAGAATGCCCTTTGTAGGGAACACATTGCTGTCTCGGTTGTCAAAGATCACCGAGTAGCGCAACAACGAGGCTAGCTTGGGTCCACAATGATCACGAATGGCGATGGGCACAGACTTGTTTAACAAACTCACGTCCCTAATGGAGTTCTCATACTGCAGCGAGTGTGTGAGCTATTGAAGTAGTAAACATTCAATTAATAACTGACACAATTACTATAAAAGTCTATCGATTTTCAACATACATCCACGCCCAGCATTGTGTGTGCACTAAAGTCCACCAGATAACCCAAGTTTGTGGTCTGAAACGAGCTGATGTCATACCGATCCGTTTGCCGGAACACGCTGAAGGACATTCTGCAAAGCCAAACAGAAATTGAAGATGATTAGATAAGAGCTTAATTGAATATATCTATATAAATCAAGTCCATCTGATTGCAATTCGTATTCGAACTATTTTAATTATGACAATGCATGTACTTCAACAAATATTCAGCACGGACATGAACCATTTGCAATAATGTTGAAAAGTTAATCAAGTACATAATCTTGAAAGCATATCGTACACCTTTAACAAACTATCAATTCGATAGTGACAATTGACTTGACTTACTCAGGTCGATTCTCGCGGAATCGTGTGTGAAAAAAGGGTTTCCAGAACTTCAGCTGCAGATCGTTGGCTCTGGTGCTGCTGTAGCTGCCCTGCAACGAGATGCTCTCGCCACGACCGAGTACATTGGGAATGGTCAGCTCTGTTCGGAGCGAGCCCTCGTTCTGTCCAATCTCAGTGCCTGCCGAACCCATAATCCTCGAGTATTCGTTGCCCTTTAGTGTGATCTCATAGCCATGGGGCGTGGCGTCGGCACCACGACTGATATCGATATGTACGCTCACATCCTTGAAAATGCCCAGCTCGTGCAGATATGATTTGGCCGCCATTGCCTCCAGCATCATGTCCTGGAAATTGTCTGCCTTGAAGAGGCCATCGGCTGCCCGCTTCACATAATCATTGTGCGTCCTCAGCAGGCCGTTCACATTGACGCGATCGACCCGAGCGCCAATTTTGCTCAGATCGTATTTGCTATTTGGATCCTTTGGCGGTGTTTGTGACATTTTGTGTTCGTTGGGTGGGGCAGGTTTTTGTAGTTGAGTTGATTGGCAATAACTGTTAACATATGTGGAGACAAAATAAATATAATAATATGTAAATTTGTGTTGTTTTCAGATTGAACTGGAGAATCTCAATAGTGCTACCGATGAGATCAATAAATTGGAAATCGAATTGGAGGTAAGTCTAACTACAAATCATTAATGCTTTCGGATTAATAAGAATGGATTTTAACAGGAGGCGAACTCAACATTTCGCATACTCTTGAACGAGTCAACGCGGCGCCTCAAACTCTCCTCAAAGAAGTTGGGCAACTGCATCGAGAAGGCGCGTCCCTACTACGATTCCCTCGACAAGGCTCGCGAGGCACAAATCGAGTGCCAGCAGGCAGCAGTCAAATTTCAGCGCGCCAATGGTGAGTGCAAGTGAATAACCAATTTGTTAGGACTGCCAGCTAAATTGTTTGCCCTTTGCAGAGATTCATGCCGCAGCCAAGGAGACGGTGGCGCTGGCCGAGCAGCGTTTCATGTCCAACTCACACGAATGGCAGTTCGACAATGCCTGGCAGGAGATGTTGAATCATGCCACCCAAAAGGTGATGGACGCCGAGAAACAAAAAGCCGATTGCCATGCCGAGCATCAGCGACGCACGCGTCTCTTTCATGCCGCCGAGCAGAAGCTGCAGCAGCTGGAAGATCGCTTCAGGCGCAGCATCAACAAGTCGCGTCCCTACTTCGAGGAGAAGCAGGTCTGCCAGGACCAATTGCAGACTCAAAAGAATCGCATACAGGAGCTACAGCAGCAGGTGAGCTGCGCCAAGTCCACGTATTCCACGGCACTGCGCAACCTGGAGCGCATCAGCGAAGACATACACAGACAGCGCGGCGATTATCCCACGTTAAGCGCTTCGCCGCCACCACCCGGCACCCGAGAGCCGGGCGTGGGCGCTGAACTGAACACACCCACCTCCAGTGCGTTGCCATCGCTGCCCGACTTCCAGCTGGAGCTGGAGAAATGCGACTTTCCATCGATAGCGGGCAGCCAAATGTCGCTCGGCGCCACACTTGTTGCACAGTCGTCGGTTGTTGAAACCGAGGACGAGGCCGAGGATGACAATGTCTGCGACTACGATGAGGCGTCCAGCTCAGCGTTGGGTAACGACCTGCGCGGCATTGTCGACGAACGGCAGCTGGAGGCGTTGCGGCAAAAGGTCAAAATATTGGCAGTGCGTCCCATTGAGGGCGGCGACGGCCAGCAGCAGAACGATGTGTGGGAGCACGAGCTGAAGGCCACCGTGGATAAGTTGGATCATCTGATGATGCTCAAGGAGGCGGCCAAGCATCAGCAAACCGAACGCGCAAAATCTACCGAGCTGCGACCTGTTTCGCTGGGCGCCGAGGCACTCAAACGTCACAGCGATGTAGACGACGTGGATGCCAGCGATGTGGTCATCAAGATTACTGCGCCCGCCGCCGTCTCAGTAGCCCACAGTCTGCCCGTGACGCCACACCATCAGGCCAGCGGTGCGGCGACTTCCATAAAGAAGCTGCAACAGCAATTGGCCCCGCTGCCATCGGTGAATGTTTCCATGCGTGAGCTGCCGCTGCTGGCGAGGCTCTCAAATGAGCTGCTCGATCGCAGCAACGCCGCCATGGGCAGCGTGCGCCGGCAACTGAGGCGTCGCTCCCTCGAATAGCAGCAGCCGGAGTGGAAGAAGAACCCAACAGCAGTATCGCGTATATCAAATTCAAAGTTTGTTTATATTAAATGAATTGTATTGTAAATCGTGAGAAGTGAATGCCGCATTTAAGTTCACACTGAGAATATTTAAGTACACAATGCCTACATAAATGCAAAATGCAAAACGACAAACAAAATATATATATAGCATATACATATATCTACATCTATTTTCGTATATAAACGTATCATAATTGTTGACTTTTACTGAGTGTCCTGCGTAAGTGTTTCTCAAATTGTTAATATTACTCCCCCCACACACACACCTTATGTCATTGTATGTGATTTCTTATAACGAAAAACATTGTAATTTGTGTGCGAGTTCCAATTGCAAATAAACAGGCACTATTTCAATAAGCAGCTTTAAGTTAATGTTTAATTATAAAATAAACAACTACAAAATGCCACTTACTAATTAAAGATTAATGAAGAAAATGGGCACATGCACTAAATAGTTTAGCCTAAAATACCACATAATTAAACGATCGGTCTGCACTTGAATGCAAAAATGAATAAAGCAAAACGAATTCAATTAGCCATTTAAGTGAAATTCTCAAATATTCGGAACGAAGTGGGATGATAAGCTACATGTTATAGTGCAAAACCAGGCAAACAAGTATTTCCGCATAGTTAAAAGTAAAATATGAAATTTGAAAATAAAAATATACCTTTTAATTCATTCGAAAAGTGTCTTTTAATGAGAGTCCTTTAACTTAATAATAAAGAGAAATATAAATACTAACTAACTACTACTAATAATTATCAATATCTCCTTCGCGTTTTCAACCTTTTTCAATGTCCTCTTGATTTAAATAAAGAACCGCTTGATTTAGGTTTTAAAAAAATATGGTTGGTATGGAGTGCAATATTGTCCTTCTATCGGTACCAAGTCCCTGTTCGATATGCTTTTCTTCATCCCCAGAACATCAACGATTTGAAAGAACTTAACTAATTCGACTGCAGAATTGCGGCTTTTAAACCTAGTAAAATTTTTAGCCTTGCGCTTATTTTATTAATTAATTGTATGAGTTAAAAGATTTATTGGAATTTTATTAAAATAACTAGGACAACTTGAACCTGCTCCAAACGAAGTCTTTTAAAGCTGGCGTTGTCCGGAGGCCTTCGAGGAAGGGGGTTCAAACATTAAAAGTTTTAGCTTAACTGCAGTTGGTCATGTTTTCGTTAATGACATTTTGAATGCAATTAACAGCTGCTCTGATGCAACTTGGCCGCCTAAAAATTAAAGTATGATGTCATTTTCTGACTGCACTTCGACACAAATCTATTAATGAAAACATAATTTGGGCCCGCAAAAGCTCGAAAATTATATAAGCCGCCGCTGGCTGTCGTCAGCCTTACCTGGTTTGTGTTATTGTTTTGTTAACCACACGCGGCGCTTTTACAAATTTCGTTTGATGCTACGATTTGCTACAAAAATATAAACAAACTAAGCGGCACTGCAGCAGGCCACAGAATTTTTAACAAATTTGTTTCGACTTGAAAACACACGCGTGCGGCACCAACTAAACAGTGTGACCGCAAGCTCAATTACAAAATATACCATCTCTGGCTTGATAAGACTGGATGACAAGGCGGTTTATTTGAATTGCTTTTGCGTATATATTTTTTCTATCAAATTAGAGCGCAGGTAAAATACTTTTATTTTACGATCCAAAAAGAACTTTTAAGATGATAATTTCTGCTTATGAAACAATAACTTATTTTAAAGAAGCTTTGTAGATTGATAAAAAAAAAACAAAATAAAACTAAGCTGGTCACACCAATTAGAGATGAGCGAATTTCATTGCTTGTCACGCAAGACAAAATTGAGTAAAATACATGATTTGAATTAATCTAATCACTGAATGTTTATTCTATAAATCCAATTCTACCCATCTTTGGGTAAACAATGACTGATGGGCACAGTGCGTTTGATTGATTGATGATTTTGGCATTTTAATATTTGTACATGCAACAAAAAATATTATGAATGAATGATTGAACATTTTGATTTGCAAATTAATTTTGAAAATTTGCCTGCCTATTGCTTGTTGACTTTGGTGCACTTGATGCCATTTGACTGCAATTTTCGCATTATATCAAGCGCCTGTTGTTTCTTAGCATTCGCCAAAACATTACTTGCACTTTCGACAGTCTCACGAGTATTGCGACGCTTGACTTCCACGCCGCAGGCACGCAGCTTATTGAGTATTTGTTGTGTGTCGCCGCTGTTGGACACGTTGGATACTGGAATGGCAACCATGGGCAATGCTGGAGATGATGTTATTGTTGGTTTCGTTTCGCAGACTTCGCTCGCCTTCGACGACGCTGCTGGCAGATCGAGGCTGCAGCGCGGTTTGCTCTGCTGCTGGTTGGTTAGAATGGGTCGCCTTGGGGTCGACTGTCGCATTCGCTTCGCTGGCGGGGGCGACAAATCATTTGACTGTTGTTGGGACTTGTTTGTCTCTTGGTCCTTTTGTCCCTCAGTTGAGGTTTGAAGGCGGGTGCGAACTTTGGAGACATTCTCTTTGGCATTGGCAGGTGATTGCTTCGCTTTGCTGGACTGTGATCGTGGCGGTTCGTCGTCTGTGTACCAGCGGGGATCTTCGAGTTCCGCCTCCCAGTCTATCTTGCAGTCGCTGTTCTTGCGAACGGCTTGTGGCTCATAAATAAATAGCTAAAAAGCGGAATTAGTTGAAGTGTTGTTTGGTTAAATGCACGCTTTGATTACCTCTTGCTGGCCATTCACCAGTCTTGTCTCTCGCTTGTCCTCGTCGTAATCCAGTTCGTCTATGGACGACACTATGTGCTTAACGCCCAGGCATTTCTTGAGATGCGACTGGAAGGCCTCGAGGGATAGAAAGTGATGCTGGCAGCAGCGACATAGCAATATCAGACGTCGCTGCTGATCATACAGAACATCGCCGAAGCGCACAACTCGCAGCGATTTAAATTTGCGACCTCCGTTCATTTGACTTTTAATTAGTAGTTAACAGTTATCAGTTATCAGATAGACTGAAGTGAACTCCGATTTTGTAATTATTTTCGTTTGATTTTTAAAACTGTTGCTTTGCAATGATTTGAAATCAATGCTTTGGTCTCATTCATTATTAAGTGCTTTTATTTAATTCAGTAGTCTTCTATTTAAGAGCAAAAACATACAAAAATGTGGCATTAGCTTCACTTGAAGTCTTTGCATAAAATCCGTCTGCATTCTTACCGTCGCATGGGAACTACAACGTTGTATTTCAGTGCATGTTAAGTCTCCATTGAATGTTCTTTAAAAATGTTATTTTTTAATGTTTTTAAAATGTTGTAAACTTGTGTTGTCTGGTTGCTTTATTTAATTGTGGAGGCACGCTGATTTATAGAGATGGACTATCGAGATATCGATTTAAAGAACATCGCATTGAAAAATGGACAAAAAATGTATCATTTCCATATATAGTGTGTAAACACTTGATCCGGTGTGAAGAAAGGCGGATCTTTTTGAATGGTTTCTTTGTTTTTCTTAAGATCTAGGCGTTAACTAGAACATTAGTTTTTATCGGGGACCATAATACTTATACAATTTACATAATAAAGATTATATTTTGGTCTTTATTCAAGTTTGCCGCTCAAATTAATTAGGTTTTTTTTTCTTAACTTGAAAAACTTTTTTATTTAAACGCAACTGACAAAATACATTTTTTTAAATAAAAAATGTACACTGGTCACATTGACGGACCTCTTGATAGACAGGGATGGTCGACAGCTTGCAACAGTGCTGTAGAATGTTCAAGGAAAAGTGTTGATTAACACATAAAATTGGCGGTAGATTGGCGCGCATTCAAAATGAATATGTGCGTGTTCGTTTTAATCTTAATGGCTGTCGTTTTTTCTACGGTTGCGAATTTTTTTTTGTAAATCGAATTTTATAGTATGTAAGCATGTTGGTTTTTTATCTATGAAGGGGATTTTTAAAATGTTTGGCTTTTGTTTGTGATTGCTATTGATTAACGCCCATGCAATTGAAATTAAATCGCTCGCAAATGATTCGTACACTTTATAGTCTAACAGACATAAAATGGAATAAAAAAAGAGAATGAAAAAAAGCGTTTGCAAATGCCGCACCATTTGTTTGCAATTTTTTTCCAGGCAGGCCCTTGTTATACAAACACATGTACAACGAAACGAGAACATTGTCTGATTTTGATTCCCTGGCTCTGACGCCGAACAACGCAGTAACAAAAAAATCCTTTTAATGTTTTGCGTGTTGCGGCACTTGTGCCATATACTTTTTTCGTTAACGTTATCCGCCATATGAGTTGCTCATGTGTCGGGTCACGTGAACACCGACGGCACATACATATGTAGGGATATGTTGACCTATAATCACCTGCCAGGGCAGCTGAACATCAAAGTTTAAAAGTGTTTGCTGGCCCTTCATTTTTGTTAATGCTTAAAAAGTGCAGTGGAAAACAAAAACAGATATGCATGTTTAAGAAGTGACACTAAGAAAACGATGAAGCCTGTGCTGTGCTGTGCTCTGCAGGCAACACTTTTTGGCATCAGCAATTGAATTTCGGTAGCATGAAGTTGCCAATGCTGTGCCATGCAATTAAGCGAGCAACGGTAGACTTTGCCCTGCATCTACTGCACACTCCCAAGCACATACATATATCCTTGCCATCTGGCCCCATTCTCGTTCTCGTTCCTGTTCCCTTTGCTATTGCATGCTGACCATGCAAATTACGTTGCCCACAAACACACACGCACAAGTGCAAGCACACATATGGATATGGACACGCAGTGCTGTCACCATTTGGCCGTGCGTTTGAGTGATGCAGTGAGACAGGCAGCAGAGTGAGAAAAACGACGAGAAAGAGAGTGCGGAGAGTGGGGAGGGGGGAGGCATCCAAAAGCCAACCAATGCTAGAACATGTACGGGCAAAGTTAAGTTAAATGGACTTGCGGTGCACTCAAGCAGCCAACATACACACAGAAGGCAACGCACAGCCATATTGCATGGGGACTGAGTGTGCAAGAGGTGTAAGAGGTGACTGGTGACTGGGCTAGTGCATGTCAAGGTAGCTGGCCGACTAGTAGATTAAATTAAACGTAGCAACAGTGCAACAGTGCAGACGACGCCGGCGACAAAGTCCGATTCAAAGTCCGAGAGCTGGAGCAACTGCAGCCGACTGCAACTGCAATGGACGACGTGGGCAACAACATTAAACGTGTTTACACCATGTCCGACCAGTTGATATGCCAACTGCTCTCCCTCCTCATGCACGCATACATACATACATACATATATGTATGTAGTGTGCCTGTCTGTTTGATGGGGTCATGCATGAGGAGCAGAGCTCCTGGACAATGAACACCTAGAATACCACAGCGTCGTTGTCAACTATTGCTGCCACCTTCGTTCCCTTTGTAGCAAGTTCTTGTTTACAACTTGCATGGCGAGGAATAGCATAAGAGAGTAGTTCATGCTGAAGGGGAAAAAAATCACTGCATACTTGCAGGCGCGGCGGCTGTCATAATACAATACAGAAAGCGGTACGTTTTTGTTGCTGCTGTTTCCTCTGTTTATTGTTTGTGCGCATTGTGCGCGCTCTGACTGTGAATTAGCCTTTGGCCCGCTGCACTGCACGTTGGCCAGGCCAACTCGGCTGCCCCGCTGCTCCATATCAGAGTGCTGCATGCTTGCAGGCAGCTCCAGCTTTGTCGCAAATTCTTTGTCTGTATGCACGTGTGTGTGTTCAGGTATGTGAGTGCCAAAGTGTGTGTGTATCTGTGGATGGTCCAACGTAGTTGGGTTAGTTGACTTTTTAAAAACCATGGTATACACTTGTGCTGTCATTTAGCCGAGCATCTTGCCACTGAGCTGCAAAATATTGTTGGCCACTTCACAAGGTAAGCGCTGCGCAATAACATCAATTCAGGATATGAAACTTTTGTAGCATACTCCTGGAATGCACTCAGAGATATCCTGACACATGTAATTGATTCAATCTTTTTCATTCACATTGTGTACGCAACTTAAAGTATTTACAAAATGTTGTGATCACAGGAGAAAGTTTTGTGTACACGTCTGTTCTGCCGTCTCTTTAAATGTATGCATTTTTCTCAGGCCCTGAGAGCACCCACCTTAGGTTTAAATATATATAAACTTTATGTATGTATAATGATTAAATTTGATATTTTCACTATGTTATAAAAACAAATAATAAATTTAAAAAAACTTAAAACTTGAGTTTCTAAATGTTAAGTTAATTATTCTGCAAGTCGTTTGTAGCTGCCTTTAGTTGTACTCATTTAACACAAGAAATCATAAATCAAATCATCTATTAAATAAATTAATATAAAAAAAAAGTTTACATTTTCATGTTTTCATGTTTTCATTTGCTGAAGTTGTTATTTAACTGCCACGTTTCGATTTCCACTACAGCGATAAACGAATAACGAATGTGTAAAGAAAATGCCAAGGTATTATTACTCATAACAATAAGTTAAAAAATAGTTGGCCAAAGGTTCAAATAGAGCAGATGAAGTTGCTATTTGTTAAGCAGTAGATTTTGATCGCATGCAAGAATACGAAAACGTCAAGCAGAAGAAAATGCTACTTTCTAGAAGTATGAATGTTAAAGTAAAGCAGAAGAAGTTGCTCTAACATAAGGAGATGTCTAACAGAAGAGGATGCTACTATCAAGTATACGCGTGTAAAAGTAAAACAGAAGCAGTTGCTAGTTGCGAATAGTAAAACAGAAGAAGTTGCTCGAATGCAAGGAGACGAATATGTATAGCAGAAGACGTTGCTACTTTTGAGAAGAGTGCATGTAAAAGTAAAGCAGAAGAAGTTGCTCTAACATAAGGAGATGTCTAACAGAAGAGGATGCTACTATCAAGTATACGTATGTAAAAGTAAAGCAGAAGCAGTTGCTAGTTGCGAATAGTAAAACAGAAGAAGTTGCTAGTTGACGCTGAGTGTATAACAGAAGAAATTGCTCTAACATAAGGAGACGAAAATGTAAAGCAGAAGAGGATGCTACTTTTGCGAAGTAAGAATGCCAGAGTAAAGGAGAAGAAAAAGCTTGTACGCGAGTGCAAGCGAGTGCGCACTAGTCGATTAGTAAGCGTTTGCTGATCGTGTCTATCACACACACATTAAAGTATATGTTTGTGTGTGTGCATGCGTGAGAATTTTACTGGGTGGCCGACACAGTTGTTGTTGCTGCCAAATGAGCACAACGCGAAAAGAGATGAGAGAGCGAAAAGCGAGAGAGCGCTATCACACGTACACCGACTCACACATTTGTGAATGTAATGGTAAACGTTTTTCTGCCTGCAAGAAAAATTTGATGCTGAAATTAAATAAAATAGGTTAAGTAAATGCATTTACAGAATTATGAAATATGGGTTTTTTTGCGGGCGTCTAAGTAAATTACGTAAAATTAATGTGAAGGAATTGAACTTTCAGGATGATTTAACAAACAACTTTATATACATACATACCTAGCTGAAAGGTGTAAATTCCATTTTCCATTATTTTATTTATTGAGTAGATTTTATTGCTAAAGGAATTTGGTTGATATTGTCAGTTAGCTCAGAATACAATTTGCAGAAAAAAATTACTAAAGAATAACCAAATGCAGGACTGCAATGCATTGCATTCAAAAATTAATAACTAAATTCTATGCTCTCCTTATCTGTTATTGTTATTATTAAATGTATAGCTTGTCAAGCTGCCAAAAAGGTAGCAGAAAACTTATTTAAAGCACAAGGAAAAGGAAAAAGAAGTCATCTTTTGCATCTGCCTTTAACTTTCTGAGAGCCTTCGTATAATATAAAATGTAATCCTTTATGTATATTCTATTTTTCTATTTTGTCGAAGTATAAAAATAGATTTAGTAATCGCAGTGTTAACAACAAGTTAGTTTTATACAATTTAGAAAAATAAATAAATAAATTTTATGAAATTGATTAGAGGCAAGTTACTCGTTTTCTTGGTAATATTTTTCGTATTTTTCTCCGGAATCGATTTGATATTTGCTGGACACAGGAAGAAGGCAAGTGGAAGTGCTGCGATGCCTTTAGGCTGACTGCATTGCTATTGACCATTGGAATCAAAGTTAATGGAAAAACGTTGCATTGTATTTGGCTCTGCTGTATACCTGACTAACCAATGTCGTTTTAGCCATACGAATCAATGTCTTAATATTACGCTCATTTATTGACCGAGTGCAAACAAAGGCAGCAAAAGTCGAGTAAAATTGCACTAAACGCTGCCGTTTTTCTCCCTTTTCACACACATGTGTGTGTGTGTCCATATGTGAACGTGTGTCAGTGTGTGTGTGTGTGTGGGTGTGCAAAGAAGACTAAAGAAAAATAGACAAAATGCAGCTGCGCTCACTTCCTGGATGACTGCTGGCTACAGCTACAGCTACAACTACAGCTACACGTGTTTAGCAATGGCTTTTTGGCTTTGGCTTCTGTTGGAGCAACGGCTTTGGTGAGGCACAACAATTGCAGGAGATCGTCAATTTCCTGGCTGCCTGCAGGTTGCCGATGCCGAGTTGATTACAAAGCACTAAAATCAATAGGAAATGCAGTTAAATATTTTGCCAGCCGAAATAATTGCAGAAAACTTAAAGTCAAATCAAATATGAAATGTTAACTCAAAAGCCTGCAAAACATTTTATTGCTGCCTGATGCCTGCTGCTTGCTGCCATTGTTGGCCGAAATTATTTAATTAAAAGCTGAGCAACTCAAGCTCGGTCTGCCATTTGGAGTTCGAGTTCGGGTTGGAGCTGGCTTTGGGGCTGAAGCTGCAAGTGAAACTAAAGCTAAGGCCAAAGCGTCTGGCTGGAATTCCAGTTTGGTAAAAAGCAACGACAGAAACGGCAAACTTATGGCCCGGTGTGAAAACTTTGCAGGCCGGCTTGGCAAAACAGGCAAGCAGGTGAAAAAGTTCTTCATTTATTTTATTTTATTTCATTCGTTTTTTCATCTGCGTTCGCCTGCTGAACGTTGGCAGCATTCAACTTGTTAAACAATTTTCGTATATACGAACGAGTATTTTCGACAAGTTTCTGCTCTGCTCTGCTGTGCTCTGCTGTGCTCTGTGCTGTTAAAAATCTTTAAGATGCGCCAGCGAAAGCTTTACAAGCTGCAACTGCAACAACAATTACAAGACACAGATACAGCAGCTGCAACAGTGGCAGCAGCATTCTGAGCTACTTTATGCGTCTGGCTTGGAAGGATGTTAGCTTAAGTAAGGGGAACTCTGTCAGGAGGGGGGAAGTGGTTGGGATTTTGTTGTCCGTCTGTGCGTCTGATTGCCAACTTTGCCAGACAATTTTTCTGCTACTTTGCATGTCAGTGCAGTCAGTGCAAATAGTCGAAAAGTTACGGCGGCTAAGTTTCCCCCTCGCACCGTCAAAGTTTTCGAATAGAATGTCTTCGGCTTTATGCAATTGAATTTCGTCTCGATGCACATATGTATCCATTAGCTACTAGCTGTGTATCTATTGCACATGCTGTTTATGCCCAGGCTAAGAAGGTAACTCGACTGCCCGTGCCCCGGGGACAATGGCTTGGCAACAGGAGTGTCCATTCGGAGATAACATTTGAGGCCATATTATGGCATAAAGTGTGCACTTAAAGTGTTGCCCATTGCCAATTGCCTATCGCCATGCGAGGTTGCATCAATAATGAACAACAAACAGTATTCAAGAGCAGCAATATGCAGAAATGCTGCTAATGTTAAATAGACAGCTTAAAAGTGGGCTATAATAAATTGACAGCTTAAAAGTTGCAGCAAATAAAGATAGCAACTGACAGGCGTTGATTGGTTGGCATTGCAACTTTTACAGCAGTGTTGCACCTGTCTGTAGAGTAATTAACAAATTGGGAAAATAATTATTAATAGTTGCTGAAATTATGTTTTCAAGAGTCGCTACGATTTTGTATTATTTTATTCAAATATATATATATATTTAATACAAGATTGTATTTAATAAAGTAAGTTATAAGAATTTTCATATTTAGAATATTCTTTTTTTCTTTAATTTAATATATTATTTTAGTATTTTATAATCATGGCTTTACATTTTATTGTTTTTTTTAGAATATATCTTTACAAATATTATATTTCTTTTATTATTTAATTTAATACTACATTTTGTTTGTATACATAATTTGAATACATAGTTGTTCATTAAATTCCAAGTTTCATGTGCTGTCGTCAGTTCAAAGTCGAAGTAAATAAATAAGAAAAAACAAGCACATTTTTAGGAATATTCTTGGTAAATGGGCCATCATTTCGGCCAGGCTTTAATCAATACATATATATGTATATGTACTGTTACCCTCAAACTGTTTAAACAAACTGTAATATTTACTAAACCTATTTGCAATACACAAAGAGATTTATTCATTCAGGCAATGGGCAAAAAAGCTCACTGCAAAGTTTGCTGCACAAACAACAAGATTGAACCTGAAAAATTGCAATATTCGTTTACTGCAATTTCAAATTTCGTTTCAACTTACTTTAAGACCATCAATTTGCACGTAGTTTCATGCACACATTTGCGTGTATTTGAATTGATGTTTGGGCCAAGCGGTGGCATCAATTAGAAAGCCGCAAAAATGTAGGCAATTGGCAAAATGTAATAACCCGGCAATAAGAGGGTGATCTAAAATGCAGACTTGTGCAAATACGAATATTGCAACAAGGCAACAATAAACGGCTGTTCGCAGAAAACAACCGGAATTCGGATGCAAAACCAGGCAACATTCAATACGAGCACGAACACAAACATAAACATGCGCCGACATTCAACAAACATTCCTGGCCACATCGCATGGTTTGGTTTGGGCTTAAAGTCCAAACTACATACGTCAATGGTTTACAATTTCACCTCGAAATTAAATTTCAATATCAAACAGAGACTGTCTCTCGGAGAGAGAGAGAGAGATGTGAAAGGGAAACTTACACATGAATAGACTGGAGAACACTTTGTGTGTGTCGCCGCCTAAAATTGCCGCTAAACAAAAATTAAATTGCAACGGGCCGCAAATGAAAATCGAAATCGAAAAATTATCAGCTGCCATGCGAGTGGCAAATGGTTTTAAGCCCATCGCCAGTCTGAATCTCGATGTGTCTCGCGTTTATTGAAAATCAGCGTGCCACATAAAAAGCGACAGGGAAACAACATGGAAATATGTGCGTCCGGTAAATTTGTCGATATTCGGTGAACTTTTTTTTTTTTTTTTGCTTCCGTTTCCGTCTGCTCTTTTTTGCTTTCATTCGCATACATACGAGCAAGCTATGTCAATAATCGAGATCGCAAAAAAATAGCTGGATTATTAAAACCATAGCATGAAATAATTTTCAATTCCCATAACGCAACAGCTTTGATAACGCGCACATGCTGAGCCTTGAAATTCCCTGTACACAATGGCAATAAATTCAATTTAAGGAAGCGATTGTTATTGATGAAAGTGGAGAATGTTGAACATTAAGTTTCGCAGTTGTGTCTCGGATTTTTGACTATTTAATGACTTACCCAAATTAAACTGTTTAACAAAGATTTTTCTAAAATACATATCTTTCTCCATAAAATTGTAATGACAAAGGAATTAGCATACTTATATGAAAAAATACCATTATTCTGATTCTCTTGTTTCAGCCCGAATCAACATAATAATTTGTAAGCATAGATCCATGCATCCAAAAAACAATTCTATATTTACGCTGTTTGCAATTGGAATTAACTACAATATGTTTCTAAAACAATAAAAAGATTCCATCTTAATAAAAATAAACTTAAAGAGCACCTAGAAAAGATCAATTTTACATAGAATTATAAAACTGACATAATATTAAAAAGATTTTTATTTAATTAATAAGTTTATTATACCCGCTACCCATAGGGTAGAAGGGTATTATAACTTAGTGCCAACAGAAAATGTATGTAACAGGCAGAAGGAGGCATCTCCGACCCCACAAAGTATATATATTCTTGATCAGTGTCAACAGCCGAGACGATATAGCCATGTCCGTCTGTCCGTCTGTCCGTCTGTCCGTCTGTCCGTCTGTATGAACACCTGGATCTCAGAGACTATAAAAGCTAGAGCTACCAAATTTGGGGACAGTACTGCTATAGGTCCTACGCAGGTCAAGTTTATTTCAAAAGTTGGATGCCACGCCCCTTTCCGCCCCCAAAAGTCTGTAAAAGCCGTAATAATAGACCTAGAGCATTGAATTTTGATATGCATAATAATATTTATATTCTCAATGATTCCTGTGAATTTGGTTGAGATCGAATGAAAAACAAGGAAGTTATTAAAGAATCAATTTTCTATGCAAAATTCACTTGCAGCTGCCCGCGCTTTGTTTGTTTAGTTGACAGTGTGACCAAAACGGTGTTGTGATTTTTACCCGCTATTTTCAAATATATACAAAAAACTAATTTTAGTATATTTGGTATATTTTTTGTTAATATATCATTTAAATTTTTTGTTTTCTCTCGAAATGGGTTGCGGGTATCATACGGTCGAGCACTCTCGACTGTAGCTTTCTTACTTGTTATAAAATGGTAAGATGTTTTACTCACTAAAACCCTTTAATATTAAATATAATATAATATTATAAAAATAGCGCCCCAAATTTATAAGCTTCAGCTTGTAGTGCTTTCAAAAATGAATCAACAAGTAATAAATAATATTAAGATGTGGATACCTCATCTGGACTCGCGACAATAGCTAAGATCGATGAACAATTGGATTACGCAGCTTTGATCAATTAGCTGCTGTTGTTGCGCATACCCGCTGCTGAGGGGCTGTCCAGGGTACACAAAGAGGCCAATGAACAAGGGCGCGGGGAGCGGGAAGCGGTGAGTAAAAGGTGTGCAGCCACGTAGCACAAATATTTGTGAACACGTGTCCAATGAGCAAAAGTGACGAGCCAAAAAGTGTGGTTAGCCATTCTGTTGGAGAGTGGCAGAGGGAGACAGGGAGAGAAAGAGAGCGCGATAGGCAGGATGTAACTGCAACAGTCGCGCTTTTTTCGCTGCTCTAATACCATAAATGAAAAGTAAATAGGAAAAGCGGCCAGCTCAGCTTCAGCTTCAGCTTCAGTTCCAGTCCCAGTTTGAGCTTTGGTTCTTTCGCTGTTCTCGTTTTGTCAGCGAAAATATGAAATAAATTTTTAAGCAGAAAGTCGAGCAAAGGCGCAAACTGTGTTTGTGTTGCTGCAGGTCAAGCAGTGTCAAGTTTTACAGCTCATGCAGCCAAAGCGGAAAAACTCAAAAGTAAAACTTTCGGCACGTACTCATGATTCATCGGCGGGCCAGTTAAGGCCACGAGCTAGATTCCACCAGGAAGGAGGAGGGAGTGGCAACTGGAAACTGGCAACTGGCAACTGGCAACTGGCAACTGGCAAGTGCAAAACTGAAGCTGTCAGTTGGGAGTTCAATAACAGCGATCATTAGCAGTCGCAGTGGGGTGAACTCGCAAAACGGTCGTTAAAGCACTTAAAGCAGTTCAGATTGTGGCTAAGCCAAGGATTAGTTGAGCTGTCACACACCTCCCCCACAAAACACATTTAAACGCCAAATTCGCACTAAAAGCAGCCGCAGGTCAGTCGAGACAGCAAACCACATCGACCTGAAAGGCGTCACAAATTCAAATGTTTGGGCATTGAATCAACGCCCCTGACAAGGCGAGGAGTCAGAGGAAGCCAGAAGCTGCGTGGGATACCAGACGCTGCTGACTTGTTGACAGCTGAGTATATTCTTAATAATGCATATACCCGCCGTCCCCCCTCCGCAAAAAGACAACAACAAAGCATAACATAACATGGACAGCAGCGGCGAGGGGTAGAGGAAGTGGACGGGCGGGGGGCAGAGACAACAGGAGACAACACAAAAATTTACAATTTCGCACGCCATAGCGCCTACAAAATGTCAGAGCAGACAACCGAGGGGACAGTGGAAAGGGAAAGAGTAATGGAGAGGGGGTGAAGAAGGAGAAGGCAGACGCTGCTGTTGCCGTCGACGTCGACGACAATCACAAAACAGACAAAATCCTGCAACGGCAACGGCAACGGCGATGTACACGAGCTTGTCGCTGTGTCTGTTACGTGCCACATGTGCGTCAGATGTGGCAATGATTTGCATCGAGGTGTGGCAGAAAAAACAAAACAACCGAGTGCAGGGGACAGTCAGAAGGAGGAGCAGCAGTAGGGGGAGGAGGAGCAGGAGGAAGCTGCCCCTGGCTGCAATGTGGGGCAGAGTTATGCGACGCCTGTTTTTATGACACATATGCGCTTGCGACGACGCTTTTGGGGGGAGACCTTTACCTATATCCACACACACACAGACATGTATTATACATATATAGTATGTAGATATATGCGAATATCATAACAAACAAGCGGTGCAATGGTGTGGGGCATATTGTGTTTATGCTGCCTGTTGTCGACCGATTCGCCTTGTTTATTGTTGTCACTGATAGGTCACAAAATATAATTGAAATTTGCCAGACAGCGAGATTTTAATTAAGGTGGGCGTCAGCGTCAAATGTTTTGGGTCACTGTAGCTGTCATCTGCCAAAAATACAAACGAAGCTAGCACAAATGACCGAGCCAACGAGTCAAGGTTCATTTGCGTCCACATCCTTTCGCGAAATTCTAATCAGTCTTCGCAGAGTGTTTGGCAAAACCAGAACATTTCTGTTGCCACTTGTTTTTGCAATGTTTCATTCTATTCACATCTTCAAAAACAGAGATTGAATTTCGCATATTTTTATTTTGCTTTTTATTTCAGCAATATGCTTTTATGCTATTTTTATTTCGTCAATCAAACAGAGCAAGTGCTTGAGAGCGTGTTGACAATGATTTAAAAAAACATGTAAAGAGAACTCGAATTTATCTTCATGTCATTTGTCATTTCAATCTTCAATTGCATTTGGGACATTTCGAAATCATATATTTAATCTTCATATTAAATTCAAGTAGAATTGTTTCATTTGTAATGCAAAAAAATATACCCAGCAATAATATATTTAAGTGTATATTTCTAGGAAACCAACAACAAACAATATAGATTTTAATCCTTTCTATTATTATTGCAATTTGTGTGTGCCAAGTGGTTTTTATCTGGCTTTAATTGCTGTTTTGTACGAGAGCGTATTAAAGCATTTCATGCTCGAGTATTTATTAAAAAAAATAAGCATTTTATAAAATGATTATTTATTCAAATGCTCGTAGAGAAAATAAATTATTTCGAGCAACTTTTCCATGACTACTGCACGAATTAATCAAACCCAAAAGAACATCTGTAATTCCGTTTAATTTATGGTAATCAGATTGCCGTGACGATGTCCAATTTCGATCTGCTGTTCACACTTGACACGAATCACATGTCGAAAATGATAATAGTAATATTACCTTCTGCCGATGCTTCAGCCTCATCGTTGCTGTCAATTTCTAATCATTGCGTATGCCCATGAGCAGCTGCTGCTGGTGTTGCAACTGTTGGTCTAAACTGGCCATTAAAATGCACGGCAACGAAGCGGATAAGGGCGAAACATTTTCCGGCTAATTCGCACTGCCAAACAATGTCTCAATTTCGATCGGCGGTCGGTTCTTGGCTCTGTCGGATTTTATTAGAAAAAAACATAAACATAAGCATAAAATTTAATGCGAATAATAAAAGCAAATTAGCCACAACAAGCGTCTGGCTGAAACTGCTGCTGCTGGCGCTGCTGCTGTTGGTGATGAGGTGAGGCAGCAGCCCAGTGAGAAAATGCCGATGCCTATAAACAGAGCAACAATATATACATATCTACAAATACAAATACAAATACAAATACAAATGCGTTTAGTATGGGTATCAATAATATTGACAGCCATCGACAAAAGCAAAACCAATAATAAGCTCATTCAAGTTCATGTAAAATGCTTTAGCAGCTGTACGGCTAAAGAGGGGATCGAGGGGGGCAGGGAGCGCGTCTAATTGGCGTGCGAAGCAGTCAAGAAACGTGAAGAGATAAATTACGCGTGTATCTTTAAGGCCGGCTTCCAACGAAAACTGTCAATACGCGTTTGCGTTTTGGGTTCCGCTGCAGAAACTCGGAGGGGGACGGAGTGGCAAAGTCTCGAGAACTGCGCTAATGAAATCAGACAACATTAACTGCGCCGCCGGCAGTCGAGACAACGACAACGAGAGAGAGAGAGAGATGGAGAGTGAGAGTGAGAGAGAGCGTGACAGCGAAAAAAAGACGTTGACGATGACGACGTTCCGAAGGGAACCAAATGACGATGTCAGCGATGGAGCAATGGAGCGGGCCAACAGGTGAGCAGTTGAGTGAATTAGATGGGCAATTGTTGCATGGAGACTGTGAATTATGAGCACAGGGAAAAGTCTCTTGTGTGTGTGTAGGGGTGTGTGTGTGTGTCTGTGGCCAAGGGCCGTAAACGTTTGATGTGACGGAACTTAAATAAATGTAATTTGTGTGGTTATTGGCGGCGGTGAGCCATGAGCCCATAACCTAACAGGCTGCCTCCAAAAGGCTATTGAATTGCTCACTTAATGTGTGTGTGTGCGTGGGTGTGCGTGGGTGTAATTGTGTGTATTCCCAGGCACATGCTGCTTTGTGTGTGTGTGTGTCACAGCGGAACCGGATGAGGCTTGGCCAGGACGCCCTAGTTACAAGTTTTGAGTAGACATTTAATAAACAATAAACAATCGAATTAGCCTCATAAAAACTTTTGAAATAAGATAAAGTCCCTATAACAGTATTACAAGGTGGTTAGAGTTAACGCCGAGTGGGAGCATTCTTTTGGTAGCAGAACTTTTCAAGAGTATTTTCAAGTCGAACACGCTTCGAGTGCCAATTTGTTAGAGTTCTCCATTCGAGCAGAGTTTTGTTGTCCCACAGGCGGAACTATGCAGCTAAGAAGTGAACAAAGAGAACCGATATGACTATAGGAGCTCGACTCTGGGACACTGCGTACACAGTCTTAAAGGTAATATATAAAAAGTTATTTATTTATTCATTATTGTAGCTTATTTATTCATTATTGCAGCCCATGTTGAGATACCCATATCTCTATATGTAATATAATAATAATGATATAATAATATAATACATTCTACATAATGTAATAAATTTCAATGTTACTGACTCACACCCTAATTTTATTAGTTTTAGCTTGTAGTACTAGAAAATCAATCAATAAATATTAAATAATATGTATTTATGGATTGAGTATTTAATACCCAAAAATGCATGAAACATTTAAATTATGTATTATCGAAATTCATCAACTTCTATAGTATAACAATGAATTGAATTTAAGTTAAATTAACCATTAAAAAATAACTACATATGTTATAAGAATTCTGAGTTTCTCTGTCAAAATACTTTTTAGTGTGCTATTGATAGATTACAAAGAATATCATATGTGAATGCTTGCATAGGCTACAAAATAATTTGATATTCCTGGAACTTCAGCCCGCAAGTCTCTTTCACATGCTAAACTGTCTACAATAGTAATTGTATGACAATTTACATGGAAATTTACTACCGAATTTAAATTCTCACTAAATTGCAAAATATTCTTAAATTATTCCAAATTTATTATTTTTGTCGCAATAATATTTCAACATTATTGTCAAGTATACTCAAGTATAAAAATTACATATCCTTGACACTTTGTTCGCCTAGTTTTTTGCTTGTTTTGTGCGCTACTTTGCTAATCTGCTTAAACAGTTTTTTTGTTGATCAGAGGAGGGATGACCGCAAATCGCATAAAAATAAAACAGATAAATCTATATCTTGCTCGTTGGTTGCAAGTTGCAAATCCGCAAGCCAAGCACAGCAAACTGCTAAATGCGACAAAAACTTTTCAATTAGCTATGTTCACAACTTCATAATACTATACATATAGCCAAGTTAACAAACAGACAAACAGTAATGCCAAATTTGCAAAGCAGCCAATAAGTAATCCAACGAACAAACTATGGATCAGTTATAACAAAAAGCCAGTGCAAATATTTCAAACTCTTTTTGCACGCGACTACCAAATACACTCAACAATTTAAAACATATAATTTTTCCAGTTGATATCAAATTTTTATAAATATGCTTAACAATAATTTTCAATTTGTTCGCATCAATGCAAATCAAAACGTGAATTGCTTGAGGCTAAACATTTTGGGAATAAAGAATGCGAAAATCAATTAATAATTTTGTTATTATGTGGCTTAGAAACTATTCGGCATTTTTTGTATCGTATTGCAATACTCATTTCAATGGAGGATAAAACTATAAGCAGGGAATAACTGAAATATAAATATACATAAAATATAGCATTTAATATAAGCTTTATTTGGCCTATACGGCTCAATTTGTAAAATATTTATTTATCAAAATATTCAATTACTAAACATTAATAAAAGTGTGAAATTAGTATTTTATAAAATTAAATATTTAATATGAATTTGTGATCAAATTGCCACTGATATAATTGTAGTTTATGCGGTCGAAATATCTGAAATGAGCTGCTGGCGGTACCAAAGGGTATAAAAAATGAAACGACAGCCATTTAATTTGCTGTTGTCATGGTGGCAATGAACAAAAAGGCCAAATCTAACCCACGGGGCATAGACAATACTCAATACTCAATAATGGCACACCACTGCATGAATGTTGCGACTGTGTATTTGTTTTCGGATTCTGCCCACTTCCGTTTCCCTTTAGGCTCTATAGTACTATAATGCCATTATATCTGCTGGACAGTTTTCGACTGTTTTATTTATTTGGTTAATTATGGCCGCAGCGCGTCGTTTTGTGCCGCGTCGAGCCGCCGCGCTTCACGTTAGCTGCCGAACGGCAGCGTGGAATATAATAAAATCATGCAAATAATACAATTACTGGATACACGCAAAGCGAAATACAATTACGCATATAAGCCGGAATACTGCGAGAGCGAGAAAGAGTGAGAGAGCGAGATAGCGGCACAAACAGTTTGCAAAAATAATAAGCGCGTAATTATGCGAATTAGGCGACAGCAGCCACATTAAATAAAGTGTAGCATACGCTCAGGGGCAACTGGCTAAATGCACAAGCAGACACACACACGCACACACACTCGCACACACACATGGCGGATACGTTTGTTGTGGAAATTGTGAATGCAAAGAGAGTTCATAATGCGAGCATGCCTCAAAGATGTCGACAGTTTTGTTATTAACAAACTTTTCACAGAATTTGTGAATTACTTGCGACAAGCACAAGCATTAAATACACATATCTGTATCTGTATCTGTCTGTGTCCTTTTCTGTAACGTATCTTTCTCTGTCGCCTGCGATTTGATTTAATGGATGCGTAGATACTGTCAGCAGTGACAGGCCTGAGATTGAAATGTGGTCCACACACGGCAAATATAGCAGAAGCGTAGCTAAGCTTCGACTATGCTGTGCGTCAGTGTTTCAGTTTTATTTCAGGTAATTAGTGCTTATGCTTATTTCCACATGAGCAGCTTGATGCCAGCCACACTCGCAGTACTACAATACAAAGTGTTGCAACAATAACAAGTGCATCGCAGTTGCAGCAAACATTTCAACATTCGTAGCAGCTGCAACGTGCCGGGGCAGCCTGAAAGGCAACTAAGGCGCATAAGCGTCGTCATCTAATAAAAATTTAAAGCCATTATTGCCAGTTGCCCACATGCCTCCACCATATCCCTGCCGCCCGTCAACTCCGCCAAACGGGCAACTCTTGCCTCGGCTGAGCATTAAAACAAATTCCCAAGTATATTGTTTGAACAAGTCTCGTAGAAAACGTCAAATGTTAAATTGCCAATTTTTTGTTGTTCTTCTTGCCCTTGCTGCCTTGCTGGCTTTTCTCACACACACACACACACACACACACACACACACACACACTCACACACTCACACTTTGTTTCCACTCGTTGCTGTGTGTTTGGAATTTTGGAGCAGCCCGTTCAGCCATTTCACTTTATTTGCTGCAAATTCTAAGCTGCATTTACAATAGGCAACGAGTCGCCTTTCCACTGCGACTTCTTCGCAATGGCGACTGCAACAAAATGTTGCCCGGCATTGGAGGCGCTAAAGGGGGCGTGTTCATGCATAAATTGTGCACAGCTTTTGGGCCTTTTGGCCAGGGCTTTTGGGTTTACTACTTTTGGGCTTATACTTTATTTTATTTCGATGCATATTTGTTGCTCTCTCTCTCTTGTATGTCTGTCTTTTGTGCATGTCCGTATGTGTGTGTGTGTGTGTGTGTACTTTGTGTTTGTGCCATGCAACATTTATGACATCAACAGCTCACAGTTGGCAGTCGGCAAGCGGTAAAGCTCTGTATCGCTTTAGCCCTTTAGCCCCTCCCCCCTCTTTCACAAAAGTCTTTTTATGACGTAAATTAATTTTGTATAAATTACATTTGCCATGCAAAACGAAGCTAGAAGCTAAGAAGTCAACGCGTCAAGCCAACTATGGAAAGCATCAACAAAACACCAACAAAAAAAAATTGATAGTCAAAAGCAAGTGCAGTCGAAAAGAAACTGTGATCTGACAAATGGCTCAAATGTTGATGAAAGCAGGCCAAGGCTTCGTGCAGCAAAAGGCAAAGTGAAAAGTGCTAGAAACAGATGTAAAAAGGTCTATCATCAACACAAAAAAATACATTTAAATGCTACAATTTACTGCACATGATTATGCTGTTAAAAAAGTTGCACAAACAATTCTAAAATATGGTGACATTAATTAGAATTGGGCAAGAAGTGGAAGAGAGTTTGAAAGTGTTCTGAAGATACACATAAAACTGGCAGTAAGTGAATGTCTTGCATGACTTCTGAGTCTATAATTTTTATTGTTTTCTGCAAATTATCTACTGTGTTTAAAGCATGTAGTTAAATCTGTAGTCTGAGATTTTGCCATTTTATTGCTATTGGACACTAAACGCGTCGGCTGCAGCAGCTTACGAGCATTTGCTTTACTCAAGCTGCTTTTATTGCCTTCCTCTATATAAGTTGGGTAGTTAAAGACTTAAATTTAGCAATTTATTTTAAGGAAATTAACACACGTTTGGCTTCAATCATTATTAATATGTTAATAATTTAGTATTTGAAACTAAATCTGATGGAATTCACTTCATTTTCACCAGTAGCTGAGCTGACTGACTGGAAAAATTAATAATTCATGTTATTCAATAGTTAATGATTAATCTGTAGACTGAAATAAGCGTGAGCTCGGCATTTAAATTTTTTGTTGTAAATATAAATATAATAAAACATTTTGATTCTGAAATTTGTTGTTAAATGGACTAGCTGCAAAGGTAGCAATCAGCTTATTACAATAATTTATAACATCAAATAAGCATAATACCAATCTGCCTTTAGATTTTATTTAATTAAATAAATAATTTCTTAACTTAATTGATTCAGAAATTGATTGCTAATTGAACCTGCTTTAGTAAAACCTCGGAATGCGGAATGCTAATTAAGGGGTATTAGTCTCGGCCTTCATATTCAATATAAATTATTTATGTATTTTTACAAACAATTTCTCATATTGAAATAACTTTTTTATTACAAAATTATTTTCTAAATTTACCTTCTGCTAATTCAATATAAACAGCACATTAATTGCAACTTTACCTTACAATTAGCTAAGAAAATCCTCCTACCCAATTCGTTAGAAACTCATTAATGATGGGATTTTGATTTTGAAATTCCAGCGAATTAAACCAATTAGCTGGAGTGGTCAATACGTGCACAAAATCGGCTAATTTAATTAACTTGCGAAATTAACTTGCGCCGCTGCAAATGATGATTATTTAAAGTGAATTTTTAATTAAAGCAGTCGCTCGAGAACTGAAACTATGTGTGTTGCGATTAATGCGATAAGTTTGTTATGACAACTCGTATAACAAAAAAGTAGTTCTATATAGTAAGTAGTATGTTAAGATCAGGACTGTTTACCGGTCAGTTTGCTATTTACATTTTATGGTGCGGCATAAAAGCCGAGCGGGAGTTAGTTTTGCACCACTAATTCAAGTGCGATGCGAGTACTTACGGCAAGGCAATAGCCTTGGTGCGTCATAAAAACTCACTAATGAATTTATGACATGCCAGACAAACAGGCTCAACTTGCGGGCATAATTCGAGGAGGAGGCACGCGGATGAGGAACGCTATTCATAAGGCGGGGGCGGCGTCGCATCTTGTCTGAATTTATGAGCACAAACATTTTTAAGCATTTGCATATGATAAGTAGCAAGCAACCCTTGCAGGCAGACACAACCGCACTTGGGGCCACACACACACACACCTACACACACACATAGAGTGAGAGGCCGCAACTGTCTAAGAACAAGAGCAGCGACAACAACTGAGCTGAAGCCCGCGAGCGCACTAATATTTTTGCAGTTTTGCAAACACCTCAACACACGGCCCACACACGCACACATAGACACCGACAGTTACTTATACACCCTATTATTTATTTATGCTGGCACCCTCAATGGACCCGCCAAGGACGTCAGCAGCAGCAGCTACCTTATCAGAGGCTGCACTTTGTTGCTCTCTCGCTCGCTGTTTGTTTGCTGTTGTTGCGCAGGTTAGATTAGGTTAGGTTCGTTCTCGCTCTCCATCTCTTTCTCACACTCGTTCGCGCTGTTGTTGTTGTTGTTGTTGTTGAGGTTATGTTGCGAGGCGAACACGTTGCGTTGGCGCGCCTAAAAACGGATTAAAAGGGAATTAGGCAGACGAGGCATCGTGTGCGCGCCTTCAACACATGTTTAAATTATGTTAAAATTTGTTTAAAGCAGCGCGGCTGTGCAAGATAAACTCACTGCGTGTGTATTTTGGCTTTGTTACTGATAAGCTGATGCTGGGGAAAAGGGGAGGGGGGGAGTGTCGCGGCTTCTTGACTTTAATCGATGCTAATTTTCGGTTTAATTCAACGGTTTTGTTTACATGTGTTTAAAATGCCACCATGTTGTGCGTGTGCTTCTCTGCTGCTGTTGTCGTGTCTCGCTGTCTGTATAAATAATGTTGTTATTATGCTGCCAGGATATCTATTGGTCTCGCAACGCAAACGAAAACGAAAATTGTAAAAATAAAAATGAAAATGAAACATGAGCAGCAGGTGCAAAAAAAGATGAAGGCAGAAACGACGACGTCATGAGGTCGACTTACACTTTCCGAGTTAAGTGAGTTTTTGATTAAATTATGCGTGTGCTGAATTTGACATGGCGTTAATAATGTGGCTTATCAGTCAAAAGATAACAGGCAAACAGATAGATAGACAAAGAGTGGGAGAGAGGTGAAAAGTCGCGGCTGTTGACCTCTTGGCGTCTATTGTTGCACAACATCATAATTAAGCAAATTTATGTCGGTTGATTTCAATCATGAAATGTAAAACCATCCTAATAAATGTATTTGAAAATCGATCTAATTCGATTAACCGTCGCACTTTCCGCAATAAAACAAATTAAAGACAATAAATTTCGATAGTCCATTAAATTTGTTCTCATTTTCTCAGTCTCTGTGTGTACGATACGTATTCTGGCTGCTGTCTCAAATGATTTAGAGAGGCTCTCAACTGTAACCAGTGGCAGCCGTATTGCCAACTATCCCTCGCCTTGCCTCGCCTCGTCGTGTTGCAAGTGGCAAGTGGTGGACGAGTATGAAAAATTACACGCATATATCACTTGAATGGCGCACAATTTGTGCAGATAGACGCACACCCGAAAATTCATTGAGGCGTAATAACAAAGCCAATGAACACCTTGATGACAGTTAACAAAGTCAACACACAACAAAGGACGACAGGGCCACAGCCGGAATCATAACAAAAACAATACAACTACAACTACAACTACAACGCATGCTGGCTGGGCCAAAACAAAAGGCGAAAAGATAGCGCAAATTACAGACGAGCTTATTACGCAAAATTTCGCTTAATTAGCAGACAGGCTGGGCTGCGAGGATGCCAGGCTGCCAGGATGCCAGGCTGTGAGAATGCCAAGGAGGCAGACTTCGGAGACGCACGAAAGTAGGCAACAGTTGCCGAGTTGGGGCAGACAGGCAAAATAAATAAGAGCTGCTCTGCTCTGCTCGCATGTATGTAAACTCAACCTCATGGACTTATGGCACCTTTTGCCTGGCAAGGCATAATATATGAACTGACCTTAACTACTCGCTTGCACGGCATTCGAGCCACAACTATGCTACAAATAAGCAGGCGAAGCACAACAAGTGAGAGTGTTGAACATGCATTTGACTATCGCATGCCCTATTTTCGCATAAATATCTTAAAGTGTTTATTGTGAAACTGCAGTGTATGTACTATATATACCCCTTTGGGGCTGCTGGAAATTCAATAGGTATTTGCGAAGGCAGCAACATGTGAGCAGCGAAAATTTACTTGGCCAACAGAATATTAAATGCCGCGTGGGAATTCTCGCTGTTTATGACTGCAGTCGAGTTCGCCTGCTGCTGCCACACAGCAAAAGGGAAATGCCACAGACAGAGAAAGGTACACAGAGAGAGAGAGAGAGAGAGATGGAGAGAGAGATGGGGCAGGGATGGGAATGTGCTGCCATGCTTCAGTAATTTCACTTAAGTCATTATGAGCCATTAATAAAGCCTGCTGCGGACTAGCCGGCACTGCCAACTAGCTTACATAGGTATAAATGTACTTATATACATATAACTATCTGTCTGATGTCTGATGTCTGATGTCTGCGGGCACCTCACACACACATTTCCATTTCCATCGTCCCATCGTCCCGTCGTCCCATCGAGAATGCGCCCAATTGTCTGCCGCAGATGCCGAGGGAGTTTCTTTGACTCTTGATTTCTGCCTTTGTTTAGATTCTCTAGTCGATTTATATTGGATTATTCGTTCGGTCGCATTCAACGAAATTGCTTAATACTAAAAATACTCGATATGCATTTTTATTTATGTCGAAAAAGAAGAATTATGGCTTCACATGGCTTTTAATGCAATATATTCAGTTTATAATAATATTTAGTCAAACTCTATTGTCTTATTTTGATTATTATTTTGGATGTCCAAGGAACCTCATCGCCTCATATTAAGTTATAGTGCATGAACAAGTTTCGCACTCCATGAAACTCTATATGGTGATGAGCACAAAAGCTCTGATGTTGACAGCAATTATGGAAATAGGTTGCGAATAGTAAAAGTAACTATAAAATAAATCTCTACCTTTTCAGCAGTATTCAATAAAAAATTCAAAATTTATAAAGCATTTAGTTTTTAAACTTTTATTAAATTTTTATTTTACTTATTGATATCACATTGAAAATAAATAAATATTAGAATATTTTTATAAATTAATGTCAGATTCGGTTTAATAATTTATTATCATTTCTATATCGCTTCGTTTTATTTATTAAATTTGTATTTTATTTGTTAAAAGCACATAATATTAAACAGCTCATATATTCTCGTTATGGCATATTTTTATAAATTAATATGGAATTCTGTTTTGTAATTTATTTATCAATCTTACTGATTAAAATTAACTAAAGTGCTCAGTTATAGTATAATACTTTTACAAAATAATCTAGCATTTTGATTTGTAGTTTTTACTATCTATCATTACTTTTATTTATTGTACTTTTTTCTTGAATTATTAAAATGACATCTAAGTAAATATGTAATATATTTGTATAAATAAGTTAAATTTAAAATGCTCATATTTTGAATAACAATAATATGAACACATTTCGTTAATTTGAATACAAGTGTTGAGCGCATTTTAAATTCACACGTATTCACGCTTGATAAACTACTCGAGTCATCGCGAGGGAGTTTCTCGGTCATTTAAATTAGTTCAGTACTCACGATGATATTATACTTTTAATCTGCATATTTTAAATTATTCCCCCCCCCCCCCCCCCCCCCCCCCAAGCAACTACACAAGAATGAAAGTTCCAAATGCTCGATGTTCAAAGTTTTATTAAAATTGTTTTACACCTGAAAACATTCGACTTCAACTTTGGAGTTCAATTGAAACTCGTCTGTGCACAGAAGTCATCCTTCTCGAATTTGTCTGAATAATGCGTAAAGTGCAAATAGTTCGACACAATCCATCTCTCAATATATATGTATACTATATAGTTAGTATTATTATTTGCCAGTGGACTAAGCATCCAAATTGACTTATTTGCTGCTGTTACTTTCACTTGTGTGGAAAACTTTTAGAATCTTTTGCGCTAAACTTGTTGTTGCCGTTGCCTGCATTTTCAATAAAGTTTTTCTCATGTTTTTCCACTGGCCTGAGTGGGGGTTAGAGGAGTAGCGGGATGGAGGGACAGACGCTCTTACACTTTTACTTTCATAACCAAAATCCTAACACTCCAAGCAGCTCCAAAGGCACTTCAGACATGTTGCCACCTCCGTCCACAATGTGCTCTCGCAGTTGCGCTCTTCTACACTCGCGTATAAGTCTCGATTCAATACTCTTATATTATGCGAGTGTGCGACTCATTTTCGACACATTGTCTTGGGTCTCTGCTAAATGGTTTCGAAGTTACATTCAGCAATTGCAACTGCCTGCGTAGCAGAGTTTTGTATAAGAGCGCGTCTGCACACTTCGAAGCAGAATAGCAGAGCTGCGCACCTCTTCGAATGCGGTAAGGCGCAGTCGTCGTGGCTGCTGTGCGAGAGTCGTGCTCCAGTTCGACGAAGATGCTGACGAAGTGCGTGTACTAAAAGATAAAACGAGCAAGCGAAATGTAACATTCAAATCGTTTTTAGGTATGCTGAGAGCTACATGACGAAAATTACAAGAATTACTTGCGAAAAAACTATTTATAAATATGTCAATGAATATTTGCATTCCAAAAATAAATACAGTATTAATAGTTGTGAATTTGTAAATTTTATTTCTTTAGTTTTCAGTTTGCAATATGGATTTGTTACTTCGAGCCGCATGACTGATTTAGCAGTGACTCAAACCACAAGACGCACACAGAACCTCGCCTGTTTCCCTGGCGTATAAGTTCGAGTTTGAGTTGCGGCTCGAGTTCGATGCAGTTGCCTGTGCGAGTCGCTTCGCTCAAGGTTCGAGTTCGCTTCAATTGCCTGTGAGCTGCGCTTCGACTTGGACCTGTTTGGCGGGACGTAGCTACGAAGTCGGAATTTGTATCTGCTTTCAGTCTTCAACGGTCTGCGCGTTGTTTATGTACGTCGCGTATCTCTGTCGCTGTCAAGCGTGTCAAGTGCAACGATCAACGCATAAAAGTCGAGTCGAGAGAAATAAAACAAACAAAAATGTACAACTGAATGCTGACAAACCCAAAAAGTAAAACTACTGCTGAGGTTCTTCACATTTTAGTCAAACAAGTTGAATTAGTTGACAAGCTAACGCTTTATATGCATATGTCTGTGAGTGTTGTGTATTGTGTGCTGAGTGTTGATTGTCGAGTTTATTGCGCAAAATGTTTGCCCAAATGCATGGCACAAATGCGTGGCCAAGCCTAAAAGAGGCTGCGGCTTGCAATTAAACACAAAAGATACAACGTATCTGCAACTGTAAACAGTGTGTGTGTGTGTGCAAGAAAACCAATCAAAAAGCTAACAACTATAGCTACAGCTACAGCTGCAACAATACTAATAACAGCTTTGACTGCAACGAGAAATACAAACATCAAACGGCGGCAAGATGCAGTTTTGGATAACTTTGACATTTGCATTGCTTTTGGGTAAGTTATTAAGCGACGCCATGTGCGCCAAAAAGTATCTCATAGATGCTTCTGACCGCTGCCTGCAGTCTGCGGACTGTGTAAACCACAAAAGTTCATGACATTTGACTGGCTCAACAAAAAACCCAGCAACTTGCACAAACATAATACAACTAAAATAAAAATAGAAGATGAGTCCCAGACGCAGACGCGGTTATCTTTCCATATGAATTGTGTGACTCTGCAGACTCCGCAGATACTCTCGCACATAACTCCGTTTGTTGCTGCCACCACAGGCTGCCACTAGCTGCCACTGCTGCTGCTGGTTTTTCTTGCGCTTGCTGTTGACATTTAAACACTTGTTTTTGCCCGCTGTCGTCGTTTGCTGGCTGCGGTTTCTACTTCACAACGTATAATAAAAATTGTTGTTTTTCTTTCATTTTAATTTTGTTGTATTTTTTGTGAGTGTGTGTGTGTGTATGTTTTTGGCTATATTCAAGTGTTGCGCTAACACACGGGACACTTGCCACTTGCGACTTGCCACCGCCACCGCCACAGCGATGCCACCCCGTTTGTCTCGCCCACGGGGCTCACTTTAAATGCAAAAGTTTTTCGTATAAATTTTTTCACAGTAATTTTCCTCAACATTTCTGCAGCCTCAACTTTGCGTTTTTTGCCACTGCTGCTGTTTATTTGATTTATGCGACATAATTCGAAGCGAACTTTGTGTGGCACACATAATTTAATTTTAGCCACAGCACTTTGCTATCTACCAACTGCCTACGGCCTGAAGCATTCAGTTGGCTGCTTGCAGCATGCAGCATGCGGCATGCAACGTGCAACGTGCAGCCTGCTTCTTCTGTTCTTATTTTATCATTATTAATTATTTGCTATTTTGCATTTTTATTGTGAAGCCCGCCGCTTTTGTTGCCAACTTTGTTTGGCAATTTGTTTTGCCTGCTAATTGAAAACTATTTGCATAAAAAATGTAAAATGTTTTACAACTTTCATACCCAATTTGTGCACTGCATTTGTGTCCTGTTTTTGATTTATTTATTGGGTAACTGCTAATGAATTGAGCGCGACAACACCAAAAACAATTATGAAAATCCAATGAAAAGCCGATGTTTGACAATTAAATTAAGAACACATATTCGAAATTCGACTGTTCATCATTGGGCTTCAGTTAACACAATTTTAATCATTTTATACCACACGAATGACGAATTTATTAGTGGCCATAGAGAATTCATAATTAACATGACGATAATAGAGAACGTGCACTAGAACGTGTATTTGAATTTATCATTTTAGTCGGCTCATCAACTGAAATTCATCTGTGGAATTGTCTGTGGAAATACATGAATTGCTGCTGTCTTAATATATTTTTAACATGAATTTTCCATTTGAAGCTTTGCAACTAAGAAGCTTATTGTCGCTCTGGTCTTCAACAGCGTTTGCAATATTCAAAGATTACCAATGCGCATGGAAACTACTTGAATTTATAATTAAACCGTAGTCCAAAATTGAGAATTCGCTCAACAATTGAACGGATTATATATCGTATAGAGTCTCGAGAATATGAATTTAAATGCGAATTTCCAGAAAATAAATTAAAGATTTGCACGCATTATTTTAAAAATATTGCGAAAATTTACAATAAATAGTGTAATGGCTTAATTTACATCACTCAATTTACAGGTGTTGCTTGTGCATCATTAATTAATTATTTTGAAAGTATTTCGAACTCTTTTAAATGATGATTTGCGTTTTAACAAAACGTGTATCCAAAGAACCATATTATAAATAGTGTAATGGCTTAACATGTATATTGAAGTTACACAGCCAATAATGGAGCTTGCAATTAATTCACAGGTGTTGCTTTTGCAGTCTTCGGCATATCATTAAAAAATAATTGTTCAAATATTTTTGAAAAGGTTTTAATAAATGATATTTTGAGTACTTATTAAACGTGCCTGCGACCGGATGGCAACATCATTAATAGCCCAGTAGTTGGAGCAAGTAGTTCGTCCAGTTTGATGTTTCTGTGTTTGGCACACGCCCTGGGATGCGAACATGAAGAGCAGCTGCCACTGCCACTGCCACTGCCACTGCATGCGGCATGCGGCATGAGGCATGCCTGAAGAGCCAACTCCATTCGCTCGCGTTGAAAATTAATGCCAGCCAAGCTGCAAAACTGACACAAGCCAAGCTGGCAAGCCAGCCAAAAGCAGTCAAGAAACAACAAAAAGAGCCAGGCGAGGGAAACAAAAATAAAAGTAGAGGCAGTCGGGCTAGCAGGCTGTTAAAAAGAAATACACCTGCCCCCAGATACCGCAATGGGGCAACTCACAACTCCTCAGTTTGAAGGCAGTCAAATTTTCAACATGTGTAGCAAGCGGCCAGCCAACTTGCAACCTACAAAAGGCGGCACACAAATTATGATTACGTTTTTCAGACACTTTTTTCTCTCATATTTGTTTTGTTCTTCTTTTTTTTGGCACAACTAGAAAAATTGAGGATGTGGTTTTAAGCCCTAAAAGACAGCGGGCGAAAGAGTGAAGGCAAAATAAAAAAAAAAAGTGTAGAATTTACAAATCTCTTTTGCCTACATAAACGTTGATAGCCAGCATACTCGTAGACCATATAACATGGAACATAGTCTGGCCGAGACAGACGCAGAGGCGGATAGAGGCTATAAGCCAAATATGTATGTAGGTTTATGTGTGCCACATGAAGAGTCGAGTCTGAGTCTGGCTTTATGTACCTGAAATGTCCGACTTTGGCAGCATAATCCCAGCGATTTAGCTAGCCAAATTGAATTAAAGCTAAAACCTCGGCAAACATAATGATTTGGCCTAAAACCCTGGCTAAAAAACTCTGTGTGTGCTGCCATAAGACTTTTGACGCATTCTGTCGTCGGCCTGTGTGGCTTATACGCAACCACTTGGCAGTGCATTGAACCGGCTCCGTTTCGCAACTGACTGAGGGCTTGGCTAATCGCTGGGCAGCTAAAACGTCCAATGAATAGACTATGAGTGTGAGTGCGAGTGTGAGTGCGAGTGCGAGTGCGAGTACTCGTCCAGTGAGCCACTTGCTCTGATTAAAAAGTGCTGGCGAATTATGTTGAACAGGTTGCGGGGAGGTTTTAGCGGTAAGTAGTTGGCCATCCCACATAGTACACGTTAGCCCAGCAGCAGGCAAAACTGAAAGCTGAAAGCGTTCGACAGCTGGAAGGGTGAGAGAGGAGAGTGGGGAGAGGGGAGAGGGGAGAGGGGCAAGAACACTCCAACTGACCGCAATTGCTTTAGCAAAATGGTAATGGACCTCTGCTCCACTTGGAGCCGGCCCAAAAACTTTTCAGCTCTTCAGAGAAGCTTAGCAAAGGGTTTTTATTTCGGAGTGTATTACAGATAAGCGTTAATTATTTAACAGCTTGTTTAGATAATTAATTTTTGCAATTGATGCCTTTAAGAACTATTTGTGAAATGTTGCCCAGATTGCATTCGTTTCGTACTCTTAGGCCACGTTATGACATTCTTATTGTCTTCCCACCTGGCTGCCACTTTTAAGTAGCGTCGGCTCATCCTTTGCTCACATGTAATATCTGCCAGCTCATGCCAGCTCGGACTGTTGCCAGTTTCCCAGCACATTCCGAGGCAGTCTCGGGGCCCAAGGATGAGGCAATCTCCCTAATAGACCCACCAACGTGTGCAACTTTGTTGAGGGTTCCATCTCTCTCTCTCGCAGGCCGGATAATTACAACCCCTGTCTTGGCTGCTGCTTCTTCGTTTGGTTTTTTGTTGGCCACCATTTGCACAACTCACTCCCGGCTTTGACTTCGAGACCCGCACAAAATGCTGGTCATTTGTTTTTATGTAAATAAAATGCGCTTCCAAGTTGTTATTGCTGTTCCTGCTGCATATTTGCCTGTGCTCAACGAGTCGCCTCAGTCTGACACTCTTTTTATACAATATACAAATATATATACATTTATATATCCGTGTACAGTTGTTGTTGTTGTTGTTTCTGTGTGTTTTGCAAACATTTTCTGTTTGTGCCGCCTTTGGCTGGAGCTGGTCAAAAGCGCACAGCATTTTACTTTTCTTGTTTTTTTGTGGTACTTGGGTGTGTTCGTTGTTGTTGTTGTTGTTGCTGTGTTTTTTGCAAATTCACTTCCGCCACAGACTTTTGCCAGCAAAACGACAACATCAAAAAAAATTAACGCACACACAGGCAACGAAAAGCAGCAGAAAATTGCTCGCAACTTTGCAGCGTCTTTTACTTTTTTGTTGCTTACATTTTCTTTATGCAATAAAAATAAATAACAGTTTATGAAAATTTGCCAAAATATCAAGAGCAACATCAAGAACAACAACAACAACACTGGCAACATCAACAACAACATCAAAATGGAGTGACTTTTCCTGTTTTTGGCGGCGGCTTTGGGAACGCGTTTTGCTTGATTTTTCGTTCTATTGTAAAAAGCTTTTTCGTCGCTGCCCATTTAAAAGGCGTTGACAGCAACGAGGAGTGTTCCACCTCCCCCCTCTGGCCACGGTGTCGAACCCTCAACCCGCCCATCTGCTGCCATTAAATACCCCACATAGCAAATTTGTGCTAACGAGTTGTCGTCGCTCGTTTGGACTGCAGAAAATATACAAAAAACAAATGGCAAAAAATAAAGACAACCAAGCTGAACTGAGCTGCAAATAGGCTCATGCCGCTGCCCCTCAACCCCTGCCCCTGTCTCTGCCCAATCCCTAGCCCATTCTCATGATGAACCGATGCTGCCAATGTTGTGATGTTGCCTCCCCTCACACGTCACCTCAGCTGCTCGCCTGTATGCACCGTGTTGTCTTTGTGCTAAATTGAACCAATTTTTTGTGTGTTTTTTATATAACTTTTCTCATCTTCCTCTCTTCGTTTTGTACTTATTTCTGTTTTTTTTTTTTTTTAACTGCTCTACGCTTTCATTTTGTTTGTCTTTTTACAAACTCACACAATGAGATGTGTGCACACATATGCGATTGTACATCTGTGTGTGCATGTGTGTGTGTGTGTGTGTGTGTGTGCATTTCTCCTTTATGTGCTGGGCCATTGCTGCGCTTATTTTGCAGCACTTTGCGCGTCAAGTGAGTGAAAACCCCGCGTTTTCCGCCGATCCGCGCCCCCCTCGAATGCGCCTTTCAAAGCGCCAAGCTGTCTATGGATGACTCTATGCTCTCTATTCATGCGTGCCGCGCCATTTTCCCATTTTCCAGCCTATTTTCAATGTGTTTACTTGCAGACATGTGCACACACACTCACACACACACACTCGTGCATGGGAATTAGAGATGAGCACGTTCATGTTATCGATATTGTTATTTTTGTGACCTTACTTTGTTTGTCTTTCACACTCGCCATCATCGCACACGCATTTCATTTCGTGGGAGTCGCGAAACAAAACAAAACACAACAAAAATAAATACTATACATGACATTCATTCAAAGCGCATTTTCGATTTGGTAATATTCACAAATGGTTATGATTATAAATGGTCCATTATGTTTTCATTGTTGGCCAAAATGACAGCATTTGTAACAGAGCTGAAAGATGTTGAAAATTGTTGTTTCTTTTGGCATTTGTTGGACTTTTTAATTGTCTAAAAACTCCAATTTATTATATGTATACTTCAATATAATTATTTATTAATATTTGCCATGATTTGATTTTGTTTTTTAACTGTCTCAATACTGCTGTATATAATATATTGTTAAATATTATTATTTATGCTGCTCTATATAATATTTAGTTAAATAATTTTATTTATTCGACACAAATATTATTTTTATTATTTGTCATGTTGTTTATTAATTTTCCACTTTATTGCCATCATACTTGTCTAATAAATACTGCATATTAACATACAATTATTTATAAATTTTCCACTTTATTTCCCTTACAACTGCCAGCTGTAAATAATGCATGTATAAATACAATTATTTATTAATTTTCCACTTTATTTCCTTGGCAATTGTCTAATAATAACGTATAATACTTAGTAACATATTTTTATGTTTTAATATTCGACATTATTATTTGTCTTTTATCTCGTCGTTATTTCCTTTTTAATTTGTTGAAAACTGAATTGTATAATTTATACTAATTTACTGTTGAAAATTCCTTTTTCACTTTATTTCCTTTGCAATTGTTTAATAACAGCTGTATATAATACATATTTAATATTAATCTTTGCAAATTATACACTTAATTTCCTTTGCAATTGTCTAATAATTGCTGTGTACAATACATATTTAGTTTTCCTTTGACTATATTTTCTTTTTAGTTGCGAATTGCATTGTGTAATATACGCTCAATTACTGCAGTTTATTAATTTATCCACGTAATTTCCTCTTTAATGTGTGCTTAGCATCTCTATCCGACAATGTGAAGCCCAATGTTTGTGGCGATTGAGCTTCTCTGGTTGCAGATTTGCTGCCAATGCAACAGCAGCTGAAGTGGGTCTGAGACAGCGATAGAGAGTCTGGTTGTGGCAAAGACTGGGCGACTGAGAGGCTGGGAGACTTGGAGACTAGGAGTGGGCGTGCGTGAGGTGTCAGTGGCACGGCACGGCACGGGGTGGCACCTACCACATGGGGCAGGGACAGCGGTGGCGGTGGCGGTGGCGTCTCGAGGCAGCGCTTCATTTCCATCATTGTCGGCTGTCTGTCGTCAGCTGAAGTTGAAGCTGAAGCTGTTGGTGTAACTGAAGCTGCGGCAACTGCGGTGGCAACTGGCGGCCTCTGAGCCGCACTTTGAGTTGAGGCTGTTGCCATTGCATTTTCGGTCATTATTCAACGTCAGTGCAATTTGGTGCTGCTGCTGTGGCAGGCTTCAATGATGCATAATTTGTAGCGTTATATAAATGCAAACGCTGTTGATATTTTTTATGCTAATTGCATGCAAGTAAAACTTAATGCACACACGCTCTTGTACATACGTGTGTCTTGCTAGCTGTAATTATGTGCGACGGCGAAAAAAGAAAGTTGACAGTTAGGTGGCGTCAACAGCAGCAGCAACAGCAGCAAGAGCAAACAAGTTGCAACAGTTGCAGTTGCTGCCGTTGCTGTTGCTGTTGTTGCTGCTGCCTTTTGATTGTTGTTGCCAGCGCTGCTTATGACGGCTCGTTCGTAACGAGTATACACACATCCAGTGTGGCAGTTTGTGTGTGTGTGTGTGTGCAACTGATATATGTACATGTGTACAGTTAGGTGTTTGCATCTGATATATGCAATTATGCATGAAGCCCAGATCGATGCGATAAAGCAGCAACAGCAACATCAGCAACAGCAGCAGCAACATTTGCGAAAGCAACATCAAAAGAGCACAAAAAAAACCGCTTACGATTTTTGCGAAATATTGTGTTAAAGTTATGCATGTAAGTTGTAAAGTCACAACTGCAACTCCGATTAAAGGCGCCAATAAATCCGATGCATATATTTATTTTCGCTCTTCTCCTTTGGCCATACATTTAAAAAACCATTATTAATAATTGAAACTTGCACTTTGTGTTGCTTAATCATACATATCACTTTCTTTAAAAAAGAAAACACAATTTTTATTTATAAAATATATATAATAAAAATTTACTTTCTACAAATATATTTTTATTTATGAGTTTAAATTTTATTCACATTGAAATGTGCTTAAAAATAATTTATAAATTGAATTAAAGGCACCAATAAATCGTCTCCAAATCTATTCATTTAGCTATTTATATCTTGCGTGTCTACACATATAATAAGCAATAATTAATAATTGAGTATTGCACTTTAGTTTGCTTAATTATACATATTATCTATCACTTTCTTCGGCAAATAAACTTCATGCCTTCGAGCCAAACGCGTCGAAGCTGTGTGAAAATTAATATGAGTTTTCCACTGCGTTACAGTTTTTCACACCACATTCGCTTGGCGGAGATTTGAATTAAAGTTGGACTAAGCCGATAGCCGAAAAGGGGCAAAGAACTATGAATGTGTGTGTGTGCGTGTGTGTGTAGTCATAATAATTGGCAAACAACGCCGTTGGCCAATTAATTAAGTTTAGTACGCACGATGAGGCAGCTTGTTGGCATATGCTGCCATAAAAGCTACCATAAAAAACGCTTTACGTACCAAATTACAAGTCAAACGTTGAAAACGCTAGCGGAAGCAGCCGTTAAAAGGCACTTAGTAGCGCTTTAGAAGCACCCCAGAAGTACCCCAAGAAGCGAGCAGAGCCAAAGTACTGAGCTCCGCCTTTTCCTATTCCTCTTCATGTTCATGTTTACTTTAAGGCGAAACATAAAAATTCATTAGAAGCGCTTTCAATAAATTATCAAGCTGCATTAATACGCTCGCTGAGCAGTTGAATATGCGCTATCAATGGTCATTAATCTGCTCAGCATCCCGACACTGATGCTGAGCGGTGGGAGAGCGACAACTCAATGCCGAGGATGCGACACCAGCAAACCATCGAAGAGCTGCTGATGAGCACGGTTGTTGACTGTACGACTGTGTGCAAGCTAACATGATTTAGCTCGACTTCAACTTCTATTTCCACTTCTGCTCGGATTCCCTTGTGCCAGCCAATTTGACTATGCAAAGTGGGGGGAAAAAAGCTTCGACTCCAATTGCACAGCTGCAAGTTGAATGTGCGACTGGAAATGTGTGTGTGTGCTGTTCAAGAGCTGCCAATTAACAAGTCAGCCCTGCCAGCGGTGCGAATCGATATTTACTCAATTAATTTATTACTTCCGCCAGCAGCGACATCAGCAGCAAACGATTTTTCATTCATAAAATAAAGTTTGCTCGACAAAAGTTGGCCAACAAAAGCTGCTGATGCGTCGTCGTCGTCGTCAGCGTCAACGTCAGCGTCGTCAGAGCTGTCAGCGCCTAAGCGACGCGTCGTGCGAGTTTTCGAGTCACTCTCCCGGCACAGGAAGCAATCATCGTGCTACAAGTCATATTAACTTACGTTCGTCGCACACACACACACACACAAAAAACAACAACGACAGCATAAAAACAAAAGGCAACAAAACAAAAAACAAACCCGACCAAACTCAGTCTCCACGCAGAATCACAGCAAAAACAGAAGCTGAAGCGAGCCAGCTGGGCCGGTTCCAACTCCAGCTCCAGCTACACAGATCTCAGCTTGAATTGGAGCTGAGGCTGGAACTATAGCTGGATGGTCAGCATATGTTGTCGGACAAGTTTGCGCATGCGAAAGTTGAGCTCCCAGTGCATGAAAACCATCAATGAAGGAGGCCTCAAACTCGCTCTTCCCAGGCCAGCAAAATGCGAGCAGGTGCAGCTCAGCGATACTTCAACTCAAACTTGTATACAAACACACACACACACACACACACATTTCATAATGATGGATGGCTAAGACTTGTGTGTGTGTGTGTGACGCGCCCAAGCCGGTTTTGGACAACAGCAGTTGTCAGTGCCTTTTTCCCCTCCGCTGGCTCAATTAAACTGCCAGGGACGTGTCTGAAAACCCACAAAAGTGTACGGTATCTCTGGCCCAAAACCAAAAGCCAAAAAAAAAACATAATACATAACAACAAAAAAAAAAAAAAAAAAAGAATTGAATTAATAACAAGACGCGACAATGTGAAAATTGTTTAACGTTCTGTTCATTTTTTTCGTTATTCAATTTGCCGTTTTCAGTTAGCAAGAACAGGTAAAAACATGTTAACAACTCGAATAATAAGTGTGCAATAGTAGGTCGAAGTCGAAAATGCTCAAAAATGTATGAGGCATTGAGATTGATCGAGTGTGGGAACGGAATAAATGCAGATAATGATCGGAAGTAATAAATAAATAATGAAAGGAAATGTACGAATATTAGTTGAATATTTTCCCAGAAATACTATTCATTTAATTTGATATAAACGCATTTCAATATTTGACATAAAGACAGAGCCACGAAATTATGAATTAATCATAAGATCAAAGTTGAGATCTGCAAATTATGGAAAGATTAATGTAAAAATAACGAAATGTTGACTTCACCTACGCAACACGACTAAAAACTCTTTGGCTTAAATAGCAAAACATTAGCAACAAACGAGTCGACAACAACAAACCACAATGAGACTTGTAGCTCTCGGCTTATGGTCGAGTGTTAATTTTGACAAATGAAGATTTCGGTTGCTGGGCATATCGAGTATTATCTGAATCCCCTGCCCGACTCAGCTCCACCGCCTTTGTCCATCACATATAATTTACAAATTCGGTCCAAACAGAGACACTCGGATAGCTCTGCTTAATTATGACTCCCAAAGCCAGTTGGCCTTTGTCTTACAGCTTGTCTCCGCAGTCTCGAGTCCGCTGTGTTTGTGACTGTGTTTTGTCTTGGCCTCAAACTAATCAGCTTGAAGCCATTAATCTGACCAGTGTGGCCGTGTTCGTTTTGTGTTTCAGTGCTGCGAGTAGACGAGTATCTCTCGTTGGCTGTGATTATCTAACACTCGAGCTTGGGGCCCCGTAGCCAAATGTTATGCTCGAGTAGTTTTTAAAATGCTGTCAGATAACTTGAATTTCAGGCCCGACGCGCTCGACTGGCTTTCAGTTCTTAGACTGGCTGGAACTAAAAAAAAGCCATGTTGGGACAACAGTGCAAAATACATCAAAGTAAAGCCAGCGATAAACAAATGAAATGAGTCGCGTCTCTCTGGACATCGCCCGCATTTCGTTCACACGCACCTACATGCATATGACCATAAATCTTATGACTTAATGAACACATCCTTGGAATTATAAATAGGTAATATGAACAGTTTTGTCCGCAATCAGACGGCCATTAAACTTAACAAAAACAAGAAACGAGCGAAGCTGAAAACTCAAAACTCAAAACGACACAGTCCCACAGCCGGCGCAAAAAGAAAAAAGTTTCAATCTGCATACATAAATAATATTAAACAAAAAGCCAAGCACAATACTCAAAAATACAAAATAAACTAACAACTTTTCGGCAGACGCGCGCACATTCATTCATGGATATGCGACGTGTTTTTAATGAAATTAAAAGTATACAACATAATAGAAATAAAAGGCAATGGCATCGCATATTATTTGCATAGTATTTCTGTACCGTCAACTTAATGCAAATAAATAAAACATACACTCGCAGAGACTTAAAATTAAGCGCGGTACTGCCGAATAATACAGATGATATTCATTTAAGTCGATAAATTAATGTAGTCGTAAAATAATTCACTGTGAAACTGGATTCCGATGTGTTTTCTCAACCTGCCTTGATATGCTTTTTGCACATTTCCATGCAAATTAAATTCCTCTAATACTTTTGAGTGCTTATGCGAGTTCTTATGTTAATAATATCAATTCAATTCTTAGTATATGCCGTGTGCAAATTGTTTTAAAATATATTTTTAACCCAGTTGCATGATAAACCTATTCTTTAGTCTCACACTAAGCCGTCTGCAAAGTTCAGCACGTCAATAAAAATAAGAAAAAAACACAACAGAAATATGCAGTTTGACCTTTTGGCGAGACAGACAGGCAACAGCTTGGCAAAGACAAGACATTCAGAAAAACACAACAATAACAACAAAAACTAATACACAGCCAACGGGCTCGATTGGGCCCAGACATTATAATTATGCAGCTGCCACATACACAAACCCAGCAACGACAACGACAACGGCAACGGCGAGAGGCAAGTGTGGCATGCAATAGCTTCGTGTCTTGGCATTTGGCAAACGACAAGTGCAGCCGTCGATCGCCGTCGATCGCTGTCGATCCGGCGATCCAACGATCCGCCGAGCGCATTAAACTAAGCCGGGCAAAAACGTCAAAGCCAGGTGCGTGCTCTGGCTGCACAACACATACTACAGTATATATGTATATATGGATAGATACTTGCCACTCCAGTATGCATGCGTTTCTAGCTGCAGCTTGAGCTTGAGCTGGCCGCTCACATTGGCCAGCTAAATTGAAATTCAGTTTAATATGCGCCGCAACTGAAAGCCCCTCATTTCCCCACCGTTTGTCTCTTAGGCTGAAAGGGGGAATTGGTAGGCAATGGGAGGGGCAGGAGCAGGGGCAGGGGCAGCCCACGTCTTTGTCGTCTTTGTGAGCCATTCATATGGCGGTAGCCATTCATAAACCCGTATTTGAGGCACGTAGGTTGTGGCGACGGCTCAGTTAGTTAGTGGCACTCGAACTGGTTTTTTAAGCCATGGCAAAATGTTGCTTTTGATTTCTTTATGAGTCTATTGCTGTACCATTTATACGACTCTATAGATTTTTTATTCAAATACCCTACGGACCTGCGCCGTGGGCTGTGTCAATGGACCAGCTGTGACTCTCTCTCTCTGCGTCTTCGAGTGTGGGTGTTTTGTGTCTTGTGTCTTGGCTTTAAGACCGGTAGTCGAGCTGCTCTAAGATCCGAAACTTAACACATTAAACCCAATGTCAGCTCGCGAGCGCTAAAGTGCTTGCAGTGCTTAACGGCGACACCGACACCAAAACCAAACAAAAGAATCAAAATATGCAAAGCAAAAAAAAACCAAGCAACGAAAAATTAATTTGCCTGCCACAGAATTTAACAACAATAAGTACAAGAAGTGGCACAAACTTTGCCCATTTGCAGACAAACACCCGCCGAAGTTTTACGAGCGCACTAAATAATATTTTGTTGCATATTTTAAGGCGCTCGCGGTTCGTCCTCATTGCTTCATTGGGCCGAAACTTTCTTTTTCCTGCCTGCTTTAATATTTTCACTGACTAATTTATTTTCATAGACTGCCGACACAGCGTTCTTCTTTCACTCACCATTTTCCATCTTCCATCTTCCATTTTCCATTTTTTTTTTCGGTTCTCTGCCTAGGTGTTGCCTATGATTTTAATGCTTTGCCCCCCCGAAATTTATGACTAATAAAATTTGTCAATTTTTTTTCAAAAAAGCATTATTTCGGCCTGGCTCGGCTCGGCTCAGGCGGGCATGTGGGTGTCGTAAGATCTTCAACCTCAGCCTACACACTCTGGTGACAACAACAGCAACAACAACGCATTCGGATGGACGGAGAGTGACAAACGAACCGGACGAACGTATAAACCTCCGAATGCTGCGTCGTTGAGTGGCTTACAGTCATAAAATCATCAAATCTATTACAGTTCTCTCTCGTTTTATTAAGAAAACAAGACAACCAAAAAATACACAGAAATTGGTTTGGATTTATTTATTTATTTATTTTTGTTATTTGTGCTGTTGTTGTTGGTGCGGTTGTTATTTTTCCGACTCTTCCGAATGCTGTTAAATTTCATTTTAAAAGTGTTGTTAAGCTTTAGGAATATTTTTGTTTGCCAAACTTTTACGGCTATATGCTAGATTGGTAAATTGGTAGAAGCTGCAGCTATATTTCAGCAATTTTTACTCCTTTTTTGGGGTTAGTTAGTTGCTATTCTATGGTTTATGTGCTCAATTTGGCAATTTGGCAAATATTGATAAGTTTTTTGTTCACACTTTAATAAATTCGAGTCTGTGTGTTTTAGTTATTGACTAAATATTTTGCATTTAACTTGATGCCATGAATTTAAATATATTTTTTTTGGTAAATTCCAGCCTTAATTTAGCTAATTGCCTTGCCCGCATGCGCTGGCCGCAAAATACTTTCAATTTTCAAAACAATTTTTTCGGTTGCGGTTGCGTAGTCGAAAACAAAAAAATGAAAACAAAATCAGACACGAAAATGAGAATAAAATGAAAAATATTTGGCTGCATATTTGAAAAAATAGTTGACAGCCAAGAGAGTTCAAAAGGGGCAATAATTTTTATTAATTAATTAAAGATGAAAGCTACTCCGGTCAGCAGCTGGGCGCACATCTTCATCGCCAGTCTCGTTCATGTTCATCTAAAATGCTCATGAAGCAGAAAATAATTAATGTTAATGCTATGGCTGGCTGGCCGGGTTGCTTGCCTCTCTCTCTTCCGCCCCCCGCTTCCCCCCTCACTCTTTATCGGTCTCGGGCTCTGTCTCGGCTGTGGCCTGTCCCAGGCAATGGCGCTCTAATTTGTGCAGACCGCAAAGTTCATAGCAAATTAGTTGATTAGTTTAACGTGGCTACCAAAGAGGCTGTCCGCTCAAGAGAGTGGCAGAGTGGGAGGGAGTGTGCGGGGGCTGCTGTGTGTATAACCATTTGATATGGCTGGTCACATTTGTTCAGCTGCAAATTTTATAATTCAATCAGTGCAGAGAGCACAACACAAACACATACACACAACTAAACACACAGACAGACTCGGTAATGCGGCAATTTGTGTGATATTTACCCCAGAAGTTCACAGAGATGGAGACGGAGGCGGAGACCGAGTGGAGAACCATTTTGGAGGTCGTTATTCGCGTGAGTCAAATGCGTTTTATTGTGAATTTATTAAGCGTGCCCAAGGCGAACATTAAATGCTCGGCCCGTGTGACACTGCTGAAGGACTGAGGCTGGGCCAAGCAATAAAGATAGCCAAGAGCGCACACAATAAAGGAGAATATTGAAATCGACAAACTTCGGATAAAGGATGCTCAGCAATTTCGTTTTATTATTGAAAAATATGAAAAGGAAGCCGAAAAGCCTGTCAATTGCAAAGCAAGCTGAATTAAATGTTGTTAATATGAAAATGCATTTGCACATGCAAATTAAATATTGTGAAAGGACAAAATATATATAATTATCGATGTACTCGTGACATACGGAAATTCAATTTAAGATTTAATTTACAGTCGCTCCCCAGTTTCAATAGAATTGGCAAAGATTGATAGTTTGATGTGTTTGATGCGGGCTGCGATTTATTATTTTCAGACAATACTAGACTTGACAACATGCTGCGAAATCTGAGCACCTATTTGTCCGCATTTGACAGCTGAGAAGTAATTACCGAATTCTATAAATAAAATTGCCACAACTCTTTTGCCCACAATTGCTGTCTAAGCCAATACTAGAGCCGCTTGCAGAAATGATCTTAAAAGCCCATGGACCTAAGCGGCTCAGCCACAAAGTCGAGACGAGACGAGACGAGTGGAGTTGAGTTGAGTGCACACCATTTACTTAGCTGGTTTTCAAATTATAAGCCTTTTCCACATATCCGGATGGGGTTGTTGGGTCGTTGGGCTGATGGCAGATGGAGCTGTAAGCCACATGTTGAAAATAATTCTCATGGCTACCCCTGAAAATCCTATTCGCTGCGCCATTTAAAACAATTCCAAACACTTTGTGGGCGCTTAACATAGCTGACAACAAATTTGACACCAAAGCCGCTTTAATCAATATAATAAAAGACATTTGTTAAATTAACAGAGCTCGTTGCGGCGCCAAACCAAAAAAACAGCGGCAAAAACCAAAAAAAAAAAACAAAACCAACAGAACCAACAAAAAAAAGGAAGAAATTTTAATTAAATTTATAACGCAAAGCCACAAAGAGCGCCTAGAGCTCTATACGAGAGATTTATGTGACCGTTAATTTTGTCAAAGTCATTCGAGTGCGTGTTGTTGTTGTTGATGTTGTTGTAGCTGATGGTTGTGCACGCTAAGTGTCCTGGCGCAAAAAGGAGTGCGAGAGCGAGAGGGAGAGAGAGCGCAAAAAAACCTCACCGGATTTCCTGTGATATGCCACAATATTTTCCATTAACGCGCTGAAGTTGCAGGCAAACAGAGCAAACCGAAAACAGAGAGCAGAGAACAGAAAACAGAAAACCAGCAGCACAAACTGGAAACTGGTCTCGATAAGACACCAGCAACAACAACCCGAGTAGAAAAGGAAAATATTAAGAACAACAGCAGGCGAGAAAGAAAAGGCAAACAAAAAGAATAAAGCGAAATGTGCGTTGGTCCATCGCCGAGTGTTGAGTGTGGCAAAGTCCAGATCCAGGTTCAGGCCACTTCACTCTGGATTGTCTCGCAACAACAGCAACAATGAGGCGCGTTCTCTGTTGCACACGCAGTAGGCAGCAGGCAGCAGGCAGCAGGCAGCAGGCAGTTGGCTGCTGCTGTGCGACAGGCGCAGGCTTTGTATGAGTTAATGACTTGTAGATAGTTTAACTTACAAAGCAGTCCACAGTGACACAGAGCGAGAGAGAGCGAGAGGGTTGGCGTCTTTTGCGTTGACCATTAGTGCGACATCCGGCGTTGCGCATCGCTTGCTATTGCCACACGTAGTCCACAGACCATGCTCAAAACTATTAGCAAGCTTTTGCCCCAAGCCAGCTCAGCTCACTCCATGTGTGTGTGTGTGTGTGGAGTACACGCACTTAACTTGTGGCCGAGTCACAGGATCGGCATCGGCATCGACATCGGCAATGCCAAACGGCATCATCATCAACATCAGCATCGACTGCTTGGAACGGTTTTGTGGTTAAGCTGTTAGTTTAGTTTGCGTACAATTTGTGGGCCCAGTTGACAATTACTAGGCAGCAGAGAGGTGTGGGGTTAACTCCTTGCCTTGCCTTGCCTTCGTCGCTTGACCACTGGCCACAGAAGGCATGAATGAAATGGGAAACCGGTTTACTTAGCCCGCCTTTAGTTCGTCTTTCATTTACTTTGCACTTTACTTCACTTTACAGCGTGTGTTTTCCCTTTTTTCCCTTTCTCCGCTCCGTTCTCTCTCATCTTTTTGCTGTGTGCTGAGTGTACTGCCGGTGCTTCCTACTGTCACACTTCAAGGATTTCTTTGTTGGCCATCCTGCCGGCCATGCATACATATGTGTGTGTGTGCGACAATTACCCACTGCTTATTGTCTTGTACTCGTTCCACATCCACTTCTGGCCATGTATGTAAATGGGGTAAAGATGAGCAGAGGGGCAGCGGGGCACCGAGCCACCTCGTAATGACACTAAATGAGTTGTAGCCAACCGGAGACGTTGCTTGGGCTTGGCCTCTGTTTTTGTTGTCATTGTCGTCGTCGTCGTCGCAGTCGCAAAACCTGTCAACTTCTGCAGTTTTTGTTGCCTGCTGGTGCTGCTGCTGTTGTTGGTTAATTGCCGCAGGAAATGTTCTGACTGTGCAGCTTGGTCAACTGTCTCTTGGTCTCTGGGCTTAATTGCTTGAACTTTGGGCCAAAGTAATGCAGCAGAGCGCAGCCCAGTTTCAGCTCAGCTCAGCTACAGCCACATGCAAATTGTGGCAGCCAGCAAAAAGGCAAAGAGGCAAAAAACCAAGTGACTAATTCCATCTGCGGGTGGTCGTTGTGTTTCCGTGGTAACTAAATCATACACCATCTATTCATGGGCATAATATACATATTCTCGCATCTACATATATGTATGCATGTCTGTTGTGTAGTCGAATGTAGTTCGGACAAACGGAAATCGGACTCATTTCAAGAGCGTGGTAGCCTCGCTCCGTCTTGTCTGCGACAAATAATCAATTAATCCATTGATGAAGTCCACGACAGCGACGTTTATTTGTTGAGCCATTTGTAGGCACGTCTCACGCAGTGCACAGTGGCACAAAACCAACAGCAACGGCCACACAATCAATTTCGTATTACGCGCTGAGGAAACCCGTTTAATTTCTCAAATGCTTAAAAATGCTGCTGGCTGGAATCTTTGGCTTAATTGCATTGGCTGAAACAAATTGAGCTTGTTTCGATTGCCAATCATGTATGAGAAATTTGTGTTGTTTGATAAATGATAATTAATTGGCAAATGCCAAAATACTAAAGCGTATTGTTTATTTGATATATTGACAGACGCAACGAGTTAATCACTTTAAGCCACTCGATTTTAAATTGATTCTATTCTAAATGTTTACTATACAAATAGTCGCAGCAGAGCGAGTCAGCTTAACAAATACAAATATATTATTTTTCTTCAAGCCATCAATTGATATAATTGTATTGCTTGAATTTATAATTTGATTATAGAATATCTCAGCATCAGCGGTTAAATCAAGTTTATTTAGGGTAATCGAATTTTCGGTTGCAAATCAATTTGCAATAATAATAATAAGCAAAAATGTCACAAACATACCCATATTTTATTTAAAAGAAATTATTCTGCAAATTAAATGAGTGTTTAATATCGCAACATTAGCATCTTTTATTTTAAATGTTCACAATAACTTATACATACATATGTTTTATTTATTTAGGAATGAATGAGGAATACGATTTTTAAGAATATAACATAAATGAAATTACCCTGCAAAAAATGTGTCTTTAATTATTTTTTTATTTAAATTGTTCACCATATAGATATGTTATATTTTTTGAGTAAATTCTATTGTTTAAATATTAAATTATCATTTGCAAATCAAGGTAAAATGACAAAAGAAAATGTCATTCAAAACGAAACTTGTATGCGAATAAAATGTGTGCTTAATTATTGCTAAATTAGCTGCCTTCCTTGGAACAATACAATTTAATTTGACTTACATTTTTTTCGTTGCACTGTGCGTGCTTTTATATTACCTATGTAGATTGCTCTAATGCTGATTAGGTCGACGACAACACACACACACACACACTCACGTGTAGATGTAGTAACAGCTAAGTAGTCGGTTCAATTTGGTATCGAACGTGGCCTGGTCTTTTCTTTAAGACATTTTAATGCTAATGAGCCGCAAGCTGTAGACCTACTTCGTTTATACGTTAGTTGGGTGTGGGCAGAAGCAGCGACACACAGACTGCCAGCGAGCAGACAGAGCGAGCGAGAGGGAGAGTGGGAGAGGGATAGACAGAGACATGTCCATGTCTCAATGACAACCTGAGAGCAGAGTGCTCTGACACATGTGAGCCACGTGTAAGCGTGTGTGTCATGAAATAATGGAAGGAAAAAAAACACAGCAGAAAAGAGAATAAAATAAAAGTTGTTCCAAATTAGTGAGATGTGACTGAGCTGCGTCGTTGGGTCTTACGCTTAAGTAATGTGTATTTTATGTACGTTTGTGTGGGCTGCAGAAAGTAGGTAAATGTGATGCCGATGTCGATGCTGTGACAGGTCGAATTGTCGATTGTCGATTCGTCTAGTTGTCGATTTGTCGACTTGTCGACTTGTCGTTGGCAATTCAACTCGCCTCTCGCTGCAGTTGCCAACTACGTGCGCAATTGTCGAACGTGCCGATTAACAATATGCGAATTCTCTGCTCTCTCTCTCTCTCTTTCAGCCACCAGCAATGACTGCAATGGCCAGGTAACCGCTCCCTCGTCCCCTCCCGCTGCGGCGGTTCAAAAGTTCCGGGTTACGCCGCACGATCTGCAAATACTGGAGGGCACGGACACGCTGCTGCGCTGCGAGGTCGCGTCGCGGGCTGGCAAGGTGCAATGGACCAAGGATGGCTTTGCGTTAGGATTCTCGGCGGTTATTCCCGGCTATCCGCGCTATTCCGTGCTCGTCGACGCCCCCCACGGCACATACAATCTGCAAATCAAGAACGCCACGCTCGAGGACGACGCCGAGTACCAATGCCAGGTGGGTCCTGCCGCCGGCAATCCCGCGATACGCGCCAATGCCAAGCTGAGCATTGTGGCTGCCCCGAGCAGCATCTACATCGACGGCTATTCACGCAATGCCAAGGTTGAGGTCATCGAGCGTCAGAACCTAACGCTGCAGTGCATCACCGAGAATGCCAATCCTGCTGCGGAGATTGTCTGGTATCAGGGCGAGACGCCGTTGTCTTTGGGTAAGTCCTCCTCCTCACATTTTATTGCGTTCCCCTTTCTGACCTTTGTGACGTCTGTTCAGTGCCCATTGTTGCGGTGAATCAAACGGCAGCTAAACGCTTCCGCACCAGCTCCACGCTGCACCTGCAGCCGCGCTCCGACGACGATTACAAGGAATACTCCTGCCAGGCGCGTCACAAGGCGCTGCCGCCGGATGTGCCGATGCGAGCTCAGGTTCAGCTCTCTGTGCTTTGTAAGTCCTCATTGCGAGTTTTCCCCTAGCTGCTACTTAATATTTTGTCCCCCCCCTTCTTAGACCCGCCCGGTCCACCATTCTTTGAGGGCTACAGTCAGGGGGAGAGTTTGCGTCGTGGCCAGCAGCTGCAGATCGCCTGTCGCAGCCGTGGCGGCAATCCGCCAGCCCAGCTGGTCTGGTACCGCAACGGAGAGGTTCTCAGCTCGCCACAACGCACCTCGGGCCGTCTCTCGGAGAACGTTTACAAGTTCACGGCGAATGCGTCGGACAATGGCGCCAATCTGGTCTGCGAGGCCAAGAACCTGCTCTCCAACACGCCCCTGCGTGCCGAACTCAATCTGACAGTGCTCTGTAAGTGTCTCAGCAGCCCAATTGTTGCCCAGCTATAATCGCTCCCTTATACAGATGCCCCCAAAGATGTTTTCCTGAGCGGCGCCACGCACGCCAAGGTAGGCGATGCTGTGCAGCTGAGCTGTGTGACGGCTCCCTCGAATCCTCCGGCTCGCATCAACTGGTCGATGAACGGACGTCCTTTGACCAACGGCACCTTCAAGACCACGAGCAGCGCTGATGGTGGCTGGGTGAGCAGCTCCAACATCACCCTAAACATCGACTCGCAAAGCCGCACCTTCATCATTGTCTGCCATGCGCTCAACGCGGAGCTCTCGCAGAATGTTGTCGGCTCCCACACGGTCAACGTGTTGTGTAAGTGAAGTGGGCTCTAATTGGATGCAGTTTCACTTAGCAACGTCTTCCCCCTCAGATCCTCCCTCGCCTCCTCTGCTCACCGGCTATAATAATGGCGACATACTTATTTCGGGCTCCATACTGAAATTGCAATGCAGCTCGGCTGGGGGAAATCCGCCGCCCAGTTTGCTGTGGTACAAGAACGATAAGCGCGTGAATGCCGCCTCCAAGGTGACGGACAGCAAGATTAGCTCCGAGCTGTCGCTGCTGGTGAATGCCTCCGACAACAATGCCATCTACAAGTGCGAGGTGCAGAACGCTGCCATTGAAATTCCGCTGTTTGCCACCAAAACTCTAGGCGTCCATTGTAAGTTGACCACTAAATTCACTCCACAATATTTGCCCTACAAGTGTGCGCTTTCTGCAGTTCCTCCCGAGACGGTCAAGATTAGTGTGGCTCCCAAGAACCTGGTGCCTGGCATACGCGCCAAGCTCATCTGCGACTCCAGCTCCAGCAATCCGCCAGCCAAGATCAGCTGGTGGAAGGACGGCATTCCTGTGGAAGGCCTCAATCTGGCCAATCGTCCGGGTCTTTGGGGCGGATCGGTGTCCACGCTGGAGATGCATGTGAACATTACCCAGGATCTAGATGGCTCCATCTACACCTGCCAGAGCCACAACGAAGTGCTGCAACGCAGCGTGCACGAGACCATCAGCCTGGACATACTCTGTAAGTACCTTAGTACCTTCTTCTTTCTTCTTATTGCTCCTCTAAGCAGCAGTTTTTGTTGCTTCCACAGTTCCTCCCAAGTTCGATGCTGCTCAGATCACGAGTTTTGTGGGCGTCGAGGGTGCTCCGCTGCAGGTGGAGCTGCATGCCAGCGGCAATCCCATGTCCATCAGCTACACCTGGACCAAGGACGGGCTGCCCATCAGCAGCAATGCGCTGAGCGGCCAACGCCTGATCTCCGACGGACCGCGTCTCAACATCAGTCGCCTCAGTCGCAACGATGCTGGCATCTATGTGTGTGAAGCACTCAACACCCAAGGCACAGCCATGCTCGAGATTCAGGTGGTCGTCGAATGTAAGTAGAGATTCGCTTTACTTCCAGTTTTGTGCTCAATACGAATCCCCCCTAGATGCACCCATCATCACCTCTGTGACGGAGGGTCAGAGCTTCGTCTCTGGCGAGCAAGCTGTGCTCGCCTGTCAGGTGCAGGCGCGTCCTCTGGAGGCAGCCAATGTGCGCTGGTCCCGTCCTGGCTACGACTTTGCCATGCGCACCACGTCCAGCTTCGAGAACAACACCGCCTTCCTGCAGATCGAGAACGTGCAGCGCGACGACATCGGCAACTTCACCTGCACCGTGGACAACCAACGAGGCGCAGCGGCCACGCAGCAAGTGCTGCTCGTGGTGCAAAGTAAGTAGAAGAGTTTCTTTCTATTCGACAGCAGCTAATCCGCATTTCATCCGCCTCATGGCTGCAGCTGCTCCCGAGATCGATCATACGCCGCGTTACACGCGCTATGCTGCTCGTCTGGGCGTCAGAGCTCAGCTCGTGTGTCGCGCTCTCGCCTCGCCGCAGCCCAGCTTCATCTGGCGTCGTCATGGCAAGGATCTGAAGCAGCAGCGACGCAACAAGTTCACCAGCGTCGATCGCCAGGTGGATCCGCTGCACTTCGAGTCCGCGCTGCTGCTGGAGAGCACCTCAGCAGACGATTACGGTCAGTACGAGTGCGTGGTGCGCAACTCGATGGGACAGGCTAGCACCACTCTGGAGTTCAGCAAGCCATCGCGGCCAGATGCGCCGCTCCAGCTGCGCGTGGGCAATGTGAGCGACACGAGTGTGGAGCTGCTGTGGACAGCCGGGTTCGATGGCGGCATGCAGGTCTATTATCGCATTCGGTTCAGGCAGCAGGGCGAGGAGAAGTACAAGTATGCGGACGCCAAGGTGGGGCAGCAGAACAGCACGCTGGAGAACCTCAAGCCAGGTGGCACCTACTACTTCTCGGTGATGGCGCACAACGAGGCGGGCGTCAGTAAATTCCTGCCGGACATCAAGCTGACCCTGAGCAAGGGATCCCAGCCGCACTCAGCGGAGTACACGGAGAAGGATGAGCTGCCGAATGTGATGATCATTGGCATCACGTCAGCTGCCATGGTGCTGTTGGTGTTGAATGCGGCGCTTGTGGCCTGGTTCGTCATCCGGCGACAGAACAAATCCCAGGGCGAGACGGAGCCCAGCAACGACGATGCCTACTCCAAGGACGACAATCAGTCGGTCTACAAGGTAATTAACAGCATTTAATCTTTGATTTGTTTTGGCAAATTCACTGAATTGGGTCCCAATTGTAACCAGCTGCCCATCACTGCATTGCAGGCGGATGTGCAGAAGAAGGCGGCCGCCTCGACGTATCTGGTGGAGAACGTGGACATCATCCAGTCGACGGCGTATCCACCCAAGTACCAGGAGAGCTCCATGTGCACACCGCCCTATCCGATGTGCAATCCCGACTTCACTCGCACCCTGCCCAATCCCAAGCGACACAGTCAGCGCAACAGTGCCACAGGATTGATCGAGGGCATGCCCATGCGTGCCAAGGACGATCACATGCTGATCTCCAACGGTCTCTACATCCCGTCTCCCTCGCCCGCCTCCTCGCTGGTTATCAAGGGCAGCTACATATCATCGCCTTCGCCCGCGCCGCCAGCCGACGGCTCCTACTTCAATATGAGCGACAAGTACATGTCCTATCCACCAGTGGTAAGTTCCAATACAAAATACAAATAATAAAATCGATAGAGGGAAAGTTCTTTTTACTACAAATATTTCTGTTTCATTCGAAATTTACTAAGGCGTTCATATAAATATTTTCCTTTAAATTTGTCTGCTTTACAAAAAGAAAAGAATTCAGATTATTAAAAATATTCAAAGAATATCAATATTCCGAATTGTTGTGATCTAATCAAATTCTAGTTAAAATAAAATGTATTTCAAAATTTTATTTTATTTTTACGACTTCGACAATTATGAACACTCGTCTTTAAAATATCTTATAGCTAAAAACTTGAAGTGAAAAATGGAAAATGTATATAATTAAAAAAATAAATATAAAATTAAACTTAACAAAGCAGAAAGAAGAAAAATATTTACTAGCAATTAAAGTTTAAACATTGTTTAATATTTTATTAAATTTTGTGCAAATAATTTTATTAGTCTTTCCTCATACTTTTTCTGAGCGACCCTCGTTAAGCTCTAATATTGATAATGGCTTATTAAATTAAATGCCCATTTTTTTTTGGCTCTTTTTCTCTTTCCTCTAATTCATCTTATAGACCTACTAAAGCCGAGCAGCGCGTCAGAGACGAGAGACAACAACAAACACCAGCCAAACCCAGCTAGACTGATTGACATACACACACACATGAACACACCCAACAGACAACAGTCAACAACATCGACAACAACAATCAGAAAGAACAACAACAACATCGTCCGCAACAGCGACAACATCAACATTAGCAGATAGATAAAGAAATTGAAATTGAGTCGATTTCAGTCATTAATAGGGATTTTGAGATGTTTTTGCTTTGCGTTGCTTGGATGTTGTTACTGTTGCTGTTGCAAGTTTCTTATGTTTTGTTTTCTGTTTATAATTATTACTAAATGACGTTGATTATTATGGAGCGCAAATGGAGGAAACATGTTGAATGTGTTTTAAGAAAAGACATTTGCATGCGGCGCTCGAAGGCTGTGATAAGTACCTGCATCCAAGGCTCTCCAATCCAATCCAAATCCAACTCCACTCAACTCGACTCGACTCGACTCGCATCACGATAGCACAACAACAACATAAGCAGCAGCAGCAGCAGCATCACGCACGTCAAATGATGATGAATCTACATCAATCAATGGACTCGCAATCGGAATCGATGCTGTCGGTCTGGATGCCAATGGATTAGCCTTTGGGGCAGGTACGCAACCCACTCTACAAATGCTTGCCCCTCTCATCACCAAGAAACCAATACAATTATATACTTACAACTTAAATACAATACACACACACACATACACACAGCAGCATTCGTAGAAGAAACAACAAACATAAAAACGACAAAAAACAACAAGAACAACAACAACAAAACACTCAAATATTAATTTGTAGGCATTTTTCTCGATATTAAGTAGTAGCAATTACGATTTTTAGCATTTAGCATAAATATATTAACGAGTCTGTCGAGTCGTGACTCATTCTCATTAGCAGTTGTTCAAGTTTAAGCTCTAGACATACCAATATCAGCATAAATCTAAACATCCACACGTATATATATATATATATATGTATAAATCGATGTGTATATGTATTGTATACAACACGAAGGCCCGTCAAGCGTAACGATTTTCAACGATAAGCGATTAAAACGATTCGAAATCACAAACAATAAATTAGCCAAAACAAAGTAAACAAATAAAATAACAGCGAAAACTTGAAAACATCAATTATAAACTAATTGTAAGCGTGATTTTCGTTAGACTTAAGAGCTCATGAAATTAATACTTAAGTACATGCATACCATACACACATACATACATATATGATATACGTATTTACAAAAAGGACAACCACAAAATTGATTAAGTTTTTATCATGCATGACAATAAATTATATACATGATAGAACATGCGAAAGCGCCAAAAATTATGCTAAAGAAAACAGAAATTCATGAATGGAACGGATTGTTAATTAAAGTTAGACTTGGGATCTTTGCATTTAAATCAGATAAGCATGTGTATAAAATCAAACTTTAATAAATTATATATATATATGTAATATGTAATTAATATTTAAAACATATTTCCAAAATCAAAGACAAAATGAAAAACAAAAAAAAAACAAAGAACACAAAAATCACCCACAACAAATTTTTGTAACATCAAACAAAAGTATTTGAATAAATAACTTACAAATCTTTGAAAATTAAAAAACAAAATGAAATTTACATAATTTTCTTAGGATCCTCTTTGGGCACATCACACCCACACACCCACACACACATGCACACACGCACACACACACACACACACACACACACACACACACACACACACATACACAGTCTAACACCTGCTTCATTATGCCACATGGCTTTGCGGCTGTGCCCAAATTTGTCTATTGCCATCAATCAGCGCTTGGCTTTTTGTTCACGTTCATCATGTTCTCAGGCCACAATTTCATCTGGCTCTTTGGCTCTGGGCTCTATTAAGTGGGCGTGCCAGCTTACACCTTAAATGCCGCCTAATTGTTTTTGGGGGCCAGACTTAACGGCGACCGCCGCGTCGGCTTTTGTTTAGAAATTTTATTAATTAATAGCGTCGCTGCTCCGCTTAATTAATAGCGCATTTAATAATATTTATTTCTTAATTTATGGAGGCAACATTAGCGGATCGCACAACGTTATTGTACTCGGTTTAGTTGCGCGGCCCCTCGAGCTCTCACTGACCCCAGAGTACAGCTATTTGCCCAAGCTCCTTGGGGGGTCACTTGATCACACACAAAACACAATAATAAATAATATTAATCAATATTTTACAACAGTACTGTGTTTCATTTGTATAATTTAATTGATTGTAGGCCGGTCGGTCGACATGCTTTCTATTTTAAATATTCATAAATTGCATAACATATATTGTGCTTCGATGCAATTTGTTTATTATTCTCCGCAATGCGTAAAAATGTTCATTTTGTTATCGTTGTTTATTAAATTGAGTATTTGTTTATGTGCCGACTGGGCAAAATGTCAGTTAATTAAAATTGCAATTTCACAGAAACGAACGAACTTATAGAAAACGTATACCGTTTGTATGTTATCTGTGCGTATTGTTATCAAATAAAATGCAATAAATGCTATTTTAATTATCATGTTGTCTGCTTACCAATGCTGCAGCTAGGCTCAGCATAGTCTTTGAAATTACGAGTATAATCGCCTCGATTGCCACTCGTTGCACTGAGAAGCCGGAGCAGCAGCAAAAGCAGCAGACAACAATAACAGGCAAAACAATTAAAATTAATTTTCAGCACACTTTTGAGTGCGCACAGAACGACAAAGCAGAAACAATGCATAATTAAATACAGTGAATTCATTAAATTTTAATTAAAACATTTGAAACGGGCAATGGATTTTTATTTTACTCAACATTACAGCAGTAACCAGGAACAACAACAATAACTGCAAATATTGATAAGATATGGCTAAAAAGTCGAATCTCACATGCTCTTTTTTATATTTTTATTGAAATGATTACAAAAAATTGTCAAGTTACTTTTTATAAAAACAACAATTTTTAATTTGAAATTTTTGAGTTATTCTGGATTGCTTTCGAGTTGAATTTGCTTTTGCGACTGGCTAATTGTTTGGTAATAAAATGTACGCATATAATTTGATTAAATTATAAACCATTTAAGAGTATGGCAAATTTATCGAATTGTTGTAGGGTAAATTAAAAGCCACCTCCGAGAGGATGCCGAGAGTCAAGCAGCAAACAGCGGCACGAAACGGAAAACTTCATTAAAAGTGGGCAGCAGTTGGCAGCAGCCGTTGCCTGCCCCAAGCGGGGGCAGCAACAGGGCAAGGGACAGAGGCTGGATAAAATTGCGCTCGCTTCATCGTCGTCGTCGTCGCCGTCGTCGTTGTTATGGGGGCAGGTTCTAAGCATTGCCCTGGCAAATGTGACGACGCCTGGCGCGGCTCCACTTCCTGTGATTGTAGCCAAGTCCCTAGTTGCCACAGTTGCCCCAAACTGAAAGCTGTCTTTCGGCCTGGCCAGCGTGCTTGCAATCGAACGCATAATCATATTTAATAAGCGCGTCGCAGTCAGCAAAGTGAAAAGGCTTCGTTGGCTCTTTCTCGTCTGTCGTTCTGGCGATGCCAGTGCCAGTTCTTTGCCTGATGATGATGATGATGATGCTGTTTCTGTTGCCGATGCTGATGCAACAAGTGCGCCAGAATGAGGCACAGATGTGCAGAAAACCTGTTTGCGATTGCTGCAACGCTTTAACGCAATTTGTTAACCTGGCTGACAAACTGTTGCCCGTTGCCAGTTGCCAGTTGCCAGTTGCCTGTTTTGTGCTGCTGCTGCTGCTGTAAAAAATAGGTGCGAGTGCAATTAAGAGCCTGCCTGACCAGTTGCGAGTATGAATACGAGTCGAATCCTGGCCGGCAGCGAGCACTTCATTCATAAAATTACGCGCATGTTGCGTGATGTTGACGCTAGATAAGAACCAGCTTCAGCTAGAATCAAAACCAGAGCCAGAGCCTGGAGCCCTGCCCAGTTAGGGCCAACGCCAACCTGTTGACGTGCTGGCCAGTTTTGCGGAAAATACTTATATATAGACTAGCTACGAACACACTCTGACTGGCAGGAAAAGTGCAGCGGCATAAGAGCAGGCGAAAAAACTCGCTTTTCTTGGTAATTAATGAAAGCTGCCACAGCGCGATGGCTGAGAGACAAAGCAGATGGGGAAGAGGTACAGACGGCAGCCACTGTACTCGCAGTTGGCAGCTACTGTTGCCGGCAGTTATTAAAATGTTGCGATAAGTTTTTGCCGCAGTCTCGCGTCCCATGTCCCGGACCACATTTGTATGCAAAGTGCCAACAGTTTTTGATGATGCGACGCGCAGGAAGTTGTCGCTGAAAGTGATATTGAAAACTGCCCGCAGAATGGATTACTTCCTTTTGGCCGCGGCTAGAAACAGAACTGAGCAGAGAGTGTGCATCAAGCACCTGGGGAATTTTGTCGTAGTCGTGGTGTAAAATCTAACCGGAGATGAATCTGCCAACGAGATAAAGATGGAGGCAAACACTGAAATGCGCTTCAACTTTGCGTCTAGTCTGATTGAGGACTAAGAGGATTTTGTGTAAGAAAACGAAAGAGGATTTATAATGGAAGCAGCTGAGGAAAAAGCCAAGCTCGCTGTTCATACATAATCACAGATTCTAGCCACCACAAAGCTCTTAATTATACTTAGAGCAAGAATCCAAAATGAGGAAGAATTCCATTCAAAGTGTCACACAACTTTTGTTTCGTTTCGTTTCTTTTCTATTTTTCTTTTTTTTGGGTACTTCTTCTGTGCATTACTTGAGTATTTTGTAGGCCTAAGTCTGAGCAATAAATATAATTTCTTTCATTTGCGGCACTTGAAGCGCAGCTCGAGCTTTTTCTCACAGCTTCCTTCTGTACACATTTTAAGTGAGAGAGAGTGAGGGTGAGGGTGAGAGTGGGCGTGGCAGTGGCGCCTGCAATGCCCGCATGCTTTGGCAATCAACTGCCACGCCATTTAGCATCATTAAATTAGTAGGTCAAAACATCGCCACAGGCCATAAAAAATGTCACAGCTTAGAGGAAAAATGCAGTGGCAAACCAGTGAAAACGAGTGGCATAGAGCGAGAGTGGGAGTGGGAGTGAGAATAACAGATAGAATGACATTTAAAAAAATGTTGAAGCCGAAAACCGAGTACTTCAAATGTGTTCTGTCAGCCTGCAGAGCAATGAAAAGTCAAGTCAAGGGCTCATTACAGTTCACACTCCCGAAAATGCAGAACTACGAAAGCTTCTTCAACCAACTTGCCTCCCCCTCTGCGGCACTCTGACATTTGTCAGTCCGTGTGTACATAATCTGTGACACAATCGTAATCAGCATAATTATCTATGTCAACGAAGAACAAATTTTCCCATCGTATATTTCGGGAGGGGAGCCTCAAGTGGCCAACGGCTACCAGAATTTTGTCTTTGGGCAATTAGAACGTTTAAATATTTAAAAAGTTGATGCGTGTCTGCGGCAGTTATGTAATTTTCTAGATGCGCCACAAAACCTAATGACAAATTTAATGCGCCACTCGCTTTGGGACCTTTGGGGGGCAGCTCTAGACACATGTCGACAAGCAGGCAAAACAAATAACACAAACAAACAAACAAACAGCCACATCGAGACGCCTCTGGAGTGCGTTGGCTGTCTCTGACCTTTAAGTGAAGTCGACGTTGTCGTTGTTGTCGTTGTCGTTGTCGCACTTGGGATCGCAGTCACAGTCACAATTGCAGATGGAGTTGCGCGTTTTTCGGGGCAGGGGGTTACATGTGGCCCCCATTTCGAGTGGCAAGTTCGCTGCTTTAAAGTTATTAAAAAATTAAAGCAGAAAAACTGTTGCTGCCGCCGTTTGGTTCATTAATGCCGTAGGGGGGGCCGAGCACACATTATTCACTCATTAAAATCATCAGCTTAATAGCCTGGCGTAGAGCGAAAAAAAAACAAACTAAATTATATTTGTTACAAGCTGCTACAAAGAATTATTAACAAAAATTCTAGACAACTGCTCTGTATGTGCATAAATAATGCAATACCAAGTGCCTCAAGAGGGCACAACAAAAAAAAAAAAAGGAAAAACTCTAAGAAACCATGAGACCTTATGCTAAAGCGGCCCAGAAAAACCGATAGCAACTTGCAACATACGAGTATTAAAGGCAAAAGGGGTGAACTGAGGTTCGGTCTGGCAGACAGCTGAGGTGCGCTACACAACAATAAATATTCGCAGTCATTTGGCAGATTAATTAGCTGTGTTCGTTAGGTTAAAATAGCTTAGTAATTGCATAAATTTATTTGCAATTCTATTATTGATATGCGATGCTTTAAAGAATGTTTATCTAGCTTTGTTTATCTTGTTCAAATATTGACAGAATAGGTCGAACTTTTAATTACAAAGCATTACAAATATTTGGTTTAAATTAGTGCAATTATTATTGGTTTTTGGGCAGTTGAATGGCATTATCCTGTAATAATCTAAAGCTTTTGATTAATAAACATGTGTGTTCAAATCTGATTTGCTGTAGTTCGAACAAAACCTTCTGACCTGCGTCGCATTACATTTAAATAAACACGGAGAAATATACAAAAAGCAAATAATGTGTATTGGGCAATAAAATACATTATTTACATGCGATTAAAATGCAACATTATTTGTCAGTGGTGTAAAAGAATGCAAATTTAGTAGTAGGCGACCTCTGATCTTTTATCGCATTTAATGAGGTTGCTGTGAAGTCAGGTGGCTCAGATGGAAGTGTGAGGTATATGGCAGCTACAAACGATGCTCGTCCATTTTAACAAGCCAAATGATTTGTTATGAGCTCGACGGTGGCCAAACGGCGCCTGGCCATCCATAAGACCGTCCCAAAATGGCCATTGCAGTGCAACCATAAAAAAAGATGAAGCGATTTGCAGCCACTGTTGTAATTGTGCCGCTTAGTTCAGCGTCGACGTCGAGACTTTGAATCAAAAAGCTGAAGCTGAAGCTAAAGCTGAAGAAAAACGGCAGCAGCTACAAGTACATAAACTTTTGCCAGCCAGTCTTTATGTACGTGCAGATACATAGCAGCTGCGTTGAGAGCTGCAGATACATTTGTATCTGTATCTGTGAGAAGTGAGCTGTACGCTGTGAGTGAGGCAAGTAGGTGATACGAAAATTTTCGCCTTGCCGCAGACAGCGGCAAGTGACGAACCGACTGCAAACGAGGGGTGGATGAGGAGAATGGCATCGGTGCTGGGTATCAACGAACGAATGAGTGAGCGAGTGTCTTGGGAATCGTCACAGGCCTGAGAATAATTAATTCCCACGAATTAATGTGCACGGCAGCAACAAGAACAGCAACAGCAACAAGAACAAGAGCTTTGCTTTTGCCGAGGTGTCTTTAAGGAAGCAAAGGCGGCTCAAGCGTAGCACAAGTGAAGCTAGCGGTGGCTGTATCTCAATCTCATTGCCGAGCTGCTACAAGTTGAGGCTTAAGTTACTTTGCCTTTACCACCAGCGAAAAGAAATTAATATCTGTGATGCAGCAACAGCAGTGGCAGCATCGAGGTGTCTCTCTCTCTCTTTTTGGCATCGCTTTAGTTGCCACAGTTGCTACAAATTACACGCAGCTGGAGAAACTGCCAAACTGCCTGTCTGTCGCTCTGGCGCTGTGTCGTTCGTTGTACCTCTTGAATCACTTGAATGTATTTAGTCACCTTAATGAATTCTACACATGATGTACTGGGAATTTGCGACAAAAGCCTGCACAGATTTGCCAGCAAAATGTTGCACACAGACAGCTATGAAAGTTTGCTCAAGTTGTGTCGGCAACCCTTAGCAAAATTCCTCCCCTCTCCTTCTTCCGGCCCAGTTACAGATACTTTATAATGTTATGCGGAACGTTGTCGACGTCATGTGTTTAGCATTTTTACTTTTAGGCTCTGTGGCTGCCACAACAGCTACAAATTGGACGAGAAACTCCGAAACTCTGTTGCCTGTGTTGTGAATTGTGATTGTGGCACAGCACAAAAAGGAATAAATGAACAGGATATTCCAAAGGATAACGTTCACTTCTCCACTTTTTCCTACAGATTGTTGTGATCACTTTAGCCATCATATCATCAAGTAATAATTCAAAAGCAGCTTGTTTACCATTCGCTTTCTAAAAATTGCCACATCCTTGTTAGTTATTCATATTATATTTCTACTGGACTTTCCTTTTTAACATTACGTTCCCCAGCACTGAGTCACTACACTACCCGGCAGCTCAGCATCTCCATCTGCAGTGCCGAGCAACTTCTTTCTTGGGCTATATTAAATAATTATAATTTTAATTAAAATAGATTAAAGCCGTGTTGTGTGCTCGAGCGCCTTGTGAGGTGATTAAGTAAAAAAGGCAGACAGCCAGGAGCGTCAGAAGCCTTCTGCTGCTACAAGTGGAGAGTGAGCGGGAGTCGTGAGAGGGGGAGAGGGGGAATGGGAATGGGATATGCAAGGACCTATACAAGCAGAAGCTGGCACAGAAGCTGAAGTGGAAGGAGGACAGGTAAAAGTCTTAGCCGTCGCAGGCGGATGAAAAAACACAAATCACTTCAAGTTGTTGATGTTGCTGTTGAGATTATGACGATGATGAAAAGCGCGAGCTGCTTTACGTATATATGTATATGTACAACAACATACATATTTAAGTATATACAAAATAAAATAAAAGCCAACAAACAACAACAACAACAGGAACATCAACTGCTATGAGGCAAATGGGAATGTCTTGAGGCAAACGGCGGGATTACAAAGTGAAAAACTTTGGCGGCTAGGCGTTGATGAGTGCTTTTTGGGTCTTTTGTGGTGGTAACACACAGCATCTTAAATCTGTATGCATATAATTAGAATTAGAGCGAGCTTAAGATTCCTCCATTTTTTCTTCTGGTTCGAAACAAAGCAAATCGCGTCAGGCTCAAGATTGCTCGCTGAGCACATGTGAGACAGCTCTCAGCGCGATTTGTATTATAAATATATAATGTTGATAATTGAATTAAGGCAATTGGAGAAAGAAACTTTTCGATTTGCATCAAGAAACATAGGCTTATGGCCTAATAATCCCCACTAATGGCAGTGCTGATGGCCTCTGATTGTCATCTACGAGCATAATATTTTATATTTATAGGGGATTCTGTTTTGGGTTTCATCGTTGAAATACAATGCCAAGGCTAATAGACGAAATTCCCATTGAAACTGTCGCATCAAAGAACTACTACTGTGTCAGTAAATCTCTCAACAATATCCCTTTCAAGTGGCCAGCCAAGCCACATCCTCGCCTGAATGTCGCCAAAAATCAAAATCCAAAACCTGAGACAGAGAAAGAATTCGAAAAAGGACAACAAAAAATCCGACTTCCGCTTTGGCCTTTGGCTGAACTGCAGGTCAAGCCACACACACACAGAGAGAGAGAGACACAGACAACAAGATTCAGGATCAGACCTGCAATTTGATCGCAGCTCAATGTTGACAAATTAATGTGGCAGGGCTGCGACTCTTGAGGCAAGTTGAGTCCAGGCATTTGTTGGATAACCTTGTCTTGAAATTCGAGGCGGCCTACTTGAAACGTTCATTGGCTGTCTTTAACATAGATTATGTGTTGATATTCGAATTCAAACAAATGTCTCGACCATTGACATTGTACTCATAAATAAACTGAATTTGCTCCGGTGTGTGTGTGTGTGTGTGTTTTTGTGTCCTTGTGGCACGTTGGCGACACCAACACCTCAGCAGCAGGGTAATTAGCTCGAGTCGCAGTCACCATCATCATCATCATCATCATTGTTTGTAGTTGTCGTTTAAGCTGAGCATTGGGCGCCCATGTGGCACAACGCACATCTTGAACGCCGTTGGCTGTCCCAAGACGTCTTTGCTTGTTTTGTGTTGTATTTTATTTTTATTTTTAAACCGCACATTCCTCAATAAGGCCGCTGGGTCCGTTTGCCGCATGCCGCTTGCCGCTTGCCGCTTCTTGAGATCTGTTTGCCTCCCGCCTCCGAGTACGAGTTTATTCTGCATTCTGTTGTTGGTTATTTTCATGACCTTTGCGGGGGTTTTTCATTTCATTCGTTGCTTTGTTCAATCATTTATTGAGCATCGGCATCGGCATCCAGCTCAGCCTCAGCCTTAGCCTCCGAATCAGTATTGGCTTCTGCTTTAGCAGCAGCATCAGCATCAGCTTCGGCTTCGGCTTGACTTGACTTTGGCTTTGTAGTCCCTTTGGGGCATGTCTTGTATAAAAATACATGCATATGAATCCATATTTCTTTTGCTGTTATTTTATTTTTTTGTGTGTGGACTCGTACATCGTGTGTTTTCTCTGTGGGCACACACGCGCACACACACACACATTCAATTAGCGTATGTGTATTGGCTCCATCATGCATAGCATAACACACAATTATTTTAATATATTTCCCGAAAATATTTTCTGTGGATATTCTCCTTTCGAGCACATACATATAAATATATGTATGTGCATATATGTATTGGTGCCTTGCTGCCTTATTATAGATAGAGATACAAATGTATCTTGAAGATACAACGCAAAATATGAAACGAGCTATAAATTGAGCTGCTAGAGACAAAAGCGCGTGGCGGGAGCCCATGTGATGCATGTACGCATACTTATTTGTATGTCTGTATTCGTAATGAGCTTGTGTGTATGTGTGTCTGTTAATAAAATGAAAATTGTTTGATGTTCTGTTAAGTAGCTATAAAATTTGAAAAATGAGCCCATTTAGTAGGTAGTTAGAGAGCCAAGTTTCATTTGCATGAAACATCAACAGCAACAGCCTGTTGGATGTTGGATGTTAGATTCGGGACTTTTGACGAGGACGACAACGAGAACGAGAACGAGAACGAGGTCGTGGATGGGAATGTGAATGTGATGGCAACTGTAGGAAGCAGCAGTCGCTGACAGTGTTATAATGGAGCCTCCAGCATGTGCCAGCTAATGAGCCACTGGTTAGCTCAGATTAGAGATGAAAGTGTGTGTTGGGGAGACTCATAAGTACTTAATGCATAATTGCCAGTCGCCATGATCACATTTTATATACTATATACATTTATTTTTGCATTTTATTTATTTATTAAGTGCATAATCCCTACTGCTAAGTTGTATATACATATATATATATAGGAATCGTTTCATTAATTATTAACCAGCTGTAGATTAATATAATTTAATATTAAATTTGTGCACTTCGTGTCACGACACGCTATCAATTCCAGCGCTGGCTGCATGTCAGCAGCAGCTGCCGGATGTAATATGAGCGAGTGAAGCAAGGATGAGCTACAGTAAACTAATTACACCAACAGAATGTTATCAGCAGAAACATAAAAGAGAGTGAGCACAAAAGTTGTTACGAGTGAAAGATTATTATGCTGAATTTCCCATGAACTACAGCAGCTCTTGTTGGTTATCCAGGCAAATCTGGGTTATATGAGAACAATATGTGCTTAGGCAACTTCGACTGCAGCTCAACATCAATTGCTGTTCAAACATTAATAATTCGGACATGCGAGTGTGTACACAGATCATATTGCGACCACATCGATAGGAGCGACCCCCAAGAGCCAAGACAATCTTTCAATCAAACCACGAGCTGGCCCATCAACTCAAGCATGCCGTGTTCCAGCGAACTCCTCGTCGACCGCAGTCACAAACAGGCCACCGCAGCTCAAACAAAAAGCGCAGCGTCGTAGAGAGAAAGCGAACCTACAAGACGACCTCAGGCCCATTTATAAGTACAAATATCCATGCTGCCACTTCCTGTGGCAATCCCCCAGTCACCTCAAGCCCGAATCCGACCACACGTGTCAAAGCAAACGGTGAACGGTGAACGGCAAACGGCAAATGGCAAACGGCAATCGCCGCACCTTGCGCAAATGTTGTCGAAGATGGTGATGAGGTGGAGCGGTTGACGAGAAGGTGTTGAGGTGTGTGGCATGTGGCATATACTATATGTGTGTAGGTGTGTGTGTGTGTGTGTGTGGCAGAGCGTCTCCATAAGTGGCACGTCTGGGGCTACATATTTGTTCAAGTTTATGGCGACAAGCGATGCCATTTGCCTCTGTCAGCTGATGACTGGCCCGATACAAAAGTCATGAAAAAGTCCCGGAGTCGAGTCAAAATATTGCACGGATTTTGCGGACTGTGGCGCAACAAAAAGTGTTAAGTGTGGATATTTTTTATTTAAGCGTAAAAATCGTGAGCACACTCAGCAAAAGCGAAAAACGAGGCGAAAAACGAAACGAAATGTAAATAAAACGAAATCAGAAAAGAGAAACAGCCGAACTTATCGACAAAATATAAAGCAGGAAATCAGCCGTGCACAAAATTTGCATGCAAGTCAAGACACAGCACCGAGCAGAAGCAAGATGTAACTGCCAATGACTCTGTGTGGGTGTGAGTGTGGGTCTTAGGTGTGTATGTTAAGGTGTGTGCTTAGCGATAACACTTTGACAGGATTACGCCTGCCTAAGGACCGCATCAATGGAACCAAACCAAACCAGCATCATGCACACACTGAAAACGATATTACCGCAACTTTTTTGCGCCTTCGTCGATGGCCAATTGAAAAGACATTTGCAAGCACATTTGCCCAAGACATCGAGGTTGCTTGGCAAAACTTTGCATGACTTAAAAGTTATGTTCAGTGCTCGACATTCTTTTTTTTTTTTGTGCTCTCTCTTTCCTTTATTTCTGCACTCCTGATGCCCTGCACGTGAGGTAATTTCTAATATTCCACTCTAAATTAAGTTAAAAAGAGGTTATGCCCAAGAAGGGTTCGAAGCACGTCTGCGGTTGGGAGCAGACCAGACCACACCACACCACAGCAGACCAGAGCACAGCCAGCTCAAGTAGCCAAACAGTCAACTCAGGAGTCAACTTTAAGATTTTACCAGGCATATTTTATTGCAAAAAGGCAAATGATTCAATGGGATTGGGGGAGACTGGAGACTGAGCTGAAGACTAAAGTGAACTGAACTGGACTTGAGGTTTGTTGTCTGGACAGTTGGTTTATTGGTCACACTTGGGCTCGCACATAATTTATGTGGGAATTCTGAGCAAGTCATTCCCATCACCATCACTCAGCTCAGTCAGGCAAGTCAGTTACAGATACACTCAAGTCGGAGACGAATATAAAGACGAAGACAAAGACAGTAGGCAGTCGACAGTCGACAGTCACCAGTCACCTAGGCCAAGCTCAAATGAATTGTGTGAACAAAATTAAAACTAAAGCGAAACAAAACATATGCGAATAATGCACGCTGCTCTGTTGGTCGACCAGTTGATGCTCTAATTTACTTATTTAATTTTCAACCCAATAATGTAGTTCTTATTTTCAAAATTTTATAATTCATATATTTTGATTTCCATTTAACAAAATTCATTTGTTTTATATTTTAATAAACGTTCTAATTTATTTATATATTTTCTATTTTTATTATATGTAATATAAATTATTTTATTAATATATATTTAGTTGTTTATATTTGTTTTATAAATTTATTATATATAGTTGCTTAGATCTGTTTTATATTTCAACATAAATTTGTAATTATTTACAATATAATATAGTAATTTATGAATTAAATATTTTTTAATTTAAGACACTGCTTTGGGTGAGGATTTCATCTTTTCTTTTGACAGATCTCTCCTCCAATTGTTCATATGCGAAGAAGCCGCTGGCGGAGTCCATGACGAAAGCCCACAAATGCAATCGGTTCCCGTTCTGGAGCTTCTTGATCACCGCGTGAGCAGTGAGAACGAAGGGAAGCTGCAAATTGCAGTCCATTCGCGAACATTTTCAAATACGCTCCCTGACGACGGTTGTTTGTCTATGTTGCGTGCAGCAATTGGCAAGCTTCCGTTCCCAAAGCGCAGTGCTGCATGCCGCTAATTGTTTGGTACTTGAGAAACTTACGACCACTAAAAGTAAAACAAGCATTTATTAAACTTATTAAAAGAAATGCTGTTGCAGTTGCTGTGAAGCACAGTTGCGTGCGCTGAGAAGGAGTTACGTGTGCGAGCTTCGATAATCATACAGGGCTGTGACTAAACAAAGAACGCACTGATTAGCTGCCACGCCCATGCAGCTGCCTCAGAAAGCCTCGGGTCGTGGTATCTAGTACTGTTGTTGCCGCTTTTATTATGCAAATTAAATGAAATTATTGAAGACAAAATCCAGCAAGCCAAAGGGGACACGAAGCGGCGGCGGAAGCGGGTCAATTTTGACACCCACTCATGTTGTTTGGCCTGACACAAACAGTTATAATTAATTGCCTGCTCGATATTTGGCATCCAATTACTACGTTTCTCTGCCCACCAAAAAGCTGACAGACAGCAGCCCACGCGGTCGGTTTCAATCAATAATACAGAAAAAAACAGAGACTCTTGCCAAGCTATGCTTATAGATATAGATACTTTATGGCATAAACAGGTTCGCTTTACCCACCGACGAAGATCAAAGTCTCATCAGCAACGGCAGCTTTTGACGTCTCTATGGTTGTTGTTGCCGCAACATCCGCTCCCAGTTCCCCAAGCCTCCACGCCTCCTCCAACCCGCTGCTAGCTGCGAGCTGCGTTGGGGGCGTCCACGTTCACGTTCATGTTCCGCATCTGCGTCGCCAGCGACAACGCACAGTTGTCAATTGTTAATCTTGTAATCAATTGAGGTAACAAATTTTATGGCTGCTCAAAATTCCTAAACATAATTCTGCAGCGTAATTCCCTAATGATGTTAGTACAAAACGCATGACATATCACTCTTGACACTGGCGAAAATTGTTAAATTAGTTAAGTGGTCGTGGCCCGATGTTGCCCCGATGGGAATATGCGGTGTTTTTTCAAACATACATTCAAGATTATCTTGCACCACTGTGCGACGCTGCGACGCCTGAACTTGATTTGAGACGTGTGTGAATTCTGGTTTAAAACCATGTCTCAAACTGGATTTGGCGCTTGGGATTTTTATGAATGAATGCGAGTGGCAACCGTAGCCGCAACAGCAGGGGCAACAACAGCAATCGCAACAGCAGCAGCAGCAGCCACAGCACCAGCAACAGCAGAGACGAGTATCTGCAGCTCCAACAGCAACGACAGCAGTTCCAGTTCCTGCTCTCCATGGCCATTTGCGTTTACTACGCTGTTGCTGTTGCTTTTGTTGCGGCTTTCGCAATCTGCTTTTGGCCGAGATACAAGATACAACACACAAGATACGAGCACATGTGAGGCGGGTGTCTGCTTGTTGCCTGCAAGCCTGGGCAAATAATGAACATGAAGCGCTCGCAGGTGTATTTCTAGTTTGTTTCCCGTGGCCAAACGATGCTCGAGTTACTCCATGCGTTGGCCACAGTTCATTAATAAAATTCACTGAAGCGAAGCAACTTTGCTTAGCTGCCCATTTATTTTCATCTGCGTGTCTCTCACTATACGAGAGTGAGATAGAGACAGAGCGAAAGAGAGAGATGGCGTGTGTGAGAGTGTTTATTTTATGGATAGAAACGTAGATAGGGATAGGGTTCGCATTATCTCCCCGCAACACATACAACACACACACACACAACCATTCACCGAATATTCTCGTTTTTTTATGATTATTTTCATTTTTTTTTTTATCAAAACGTAACTAATTGAATAATAATCCAGTCATTTCCATATGAATAGCCGATTAAGACGTGTTTCTCATTTAACATAAATGCTTTGGCTTGGCGTTAGCCATTCGGAAATGGGCACGCGTGTTCTGGATTGAGTTCGGAGTAGGTGGAGATTGAGAATGAGATGGAATCCATAGAATTCGATGCGGCTGAGCACAGCATTATTTATGGGATTGCCATTGTGCGGGGCTGTCAGCCGATGGCACTCTTCTATCAGCTTCATTATTCAATACTCCAGATCGGAGCCAACAAAAGCGATCCAAATTAACTCAATTTAGGCTTACGATTTGTCAAAGAGATATGTGTTTCTTTTGATAATTCAAGATTTCACTGTGGCTGTGATAGTCTTATTTACTTCCTCTAATCTGCTCAAATGGAGTCATCCAAAATGAAGGCTTTCAGAGTTGCTAAACAGAATAACTAGAAACTCCACAGTATATTTGTCTTTTACGACAACTGACTGGAATTAATATATTAGTTTTTATATATTTGTACTGAACTTTCATTATAAAATACATTTATTTCGAAGAAAAACATATTGCGTTAATATCTTTAGTCATGTGCTGTTTTTATAAGCTATGTTTTTCAATAATACTGCAATGAACATAAAATAATAAAACATTTTCTTAAGTCAAATGAATACATATGAAAATGAAGTAAAAGAGAACACAAAAATATGTTATAAATTATTGGCAAATATTTCTATGAATAACGCTACTAAAATGTGCGAACGGCCATCAAAAATAGTTGAACAGATTAAGTGCAAATGCAAAACCGCAGCATACAAATTAAAACCCCAATCACAATACGCACAAAATGAAGCCGAATTGAAAATATAAAATTACGATGTTACGGTACAATTAATACCATTCGATATATGTATATTATGTGCTTCAATATTTAAAGTAGTCGGTATGAATAGATTTCGGTTGTCAATCCGTTGCCATCGCAATATAATTTTTTATTTGGGCGACATTTCCCCACTGGCAGCTGCCAATTGTTCAATTATTGTGCAGTGGGCTCAGAGGCTCAGTGGCTCTTTGGCTCAATGGGCGGTTGACTGCTGTCGCAGCATTTAAAAAACAGCAACTATTATTTAATCATAAAAAATGCATGCGACTATAGTATAAATCCCACTGCGTCAATTGTCCCATTCCCGTTCCGGTTACTGTTGCTGTTGCTGTTGCTGTTGCTGGTTTGAAAGCCGTCTCGCGGCTCTGTTAATTGCATATCAATGCAGCATCAGCAGGGCCAGGATCAGCCCCATAGGCGAGCCGGATAGAAAGGACAGCAGGAGAGCAGGACATCGGCAGAAAGGCAGGAAAGCAGGTTGCAGCCTGACTGTGGCAGCTTGCAGTTCATCACAGTGTCATTGACAGCAGCAGCGTCGCTGTCAGCGTCAGCAGCAGCGTCGGTGGTTGCCATCTGCTGATAGTTGTAGCCACTGATGGCAATTAAACTGATAGACTTTTAACGCATTTTACGATTTTAATTATTAACTTGGCATATCGATAAGCCAGCATCGCACATGTCCCCACGCCTCGCTGCAACTCGTCGCAGCACCTCATTCTTGCTTTCTCTCTCTCTCTCTCTGACTGAATGATAAATGCCATTTTAATGACTTCAACAAATGCGTGCATGTGTGTTTGTATCTGAATGTACGTGTGCTCGGGCGGGGGCAACAGAATTTTGTTTGAGCAACAGTGCTGCACAAGTAGAGTATTCAGAAAACAAGGGAAAGAGCATACAATTGGTGTATCTAAAAACTTACACAAAATGAAATGAGATGAATGAAGTATCCAAATTTGAAATGAATATTTCAATTGATGTAACTACTTTCAATTCATTTCAATTTTAATTGCATTCCCTACGACTTTTTTGATTTGACAAACGAAATGAGAAGTTAAAATGAATGTTTGACTTGCCTTTTAATTACTATTTCTGTAAAATTGTCTAAGAATGTAATCACTTGCTAATCGCATTATTATCATTAAAATGTATTGAATTATTATCTAAACTATGTTGCGTAATCCGAACCTGCTTTGACTTCTTTATAAATCAGCACCGAACTTTGTTGTGCAACACTGATGTGTGTGTGAGTGCTATTGACCCTGCGGGCAACATGTGGCTGCAATGAGATGCCTTTAAACAAGGTCTTCAGCCCTCAGACTGCTGCTGTTGATGTTGTTATTGTTGTTGCTGTTGCTGTTGGCATCTGGCTTGTCATTGCACATTACGTATTGTCTTTATTTAATGTTTGCAATTTGGCAAATTTATTATGCAAGGATTTGAGATGCCCCCAACGGTACGACAGTGTCATTTATTGCATTTATCATGCAGCTCAGCCTCATCCACAACATTCTGATATGCACATACATATGTGTAGAGTGTGTGTGTGTGTGTTTCAGCTTGTGGCAACAATGCGTCGTCTGCGCCTGGCTGCCACTGCCTGACACTGATTGCAATTTTAATTTACAATAAAACTCATTAGCAGTGATTGCTGTTTACCGTTAGGCAGGCAGCGAGCCAGGCGGCCAACAGTTAGGGCCAGGCTAAATGTGCCAAGTGCTGTTCTGCCTCTGAGCAACTATCATCTCCTCTCTAAGTGCATAAACGTGTCAGTGTATTACGAGTTCATTTACTCCAAGCAGCACACAGATTGTCTCCCCTCCTTCCCCTCCTTCTGCAATCCAAGTTGCCTACGGCCATGGCTAACCACCCACTCACTGTCTGCCGTCTGACAATCTCAACATTTACTCGCATTTGCATCTAATGCTGCATCAACCTGCCGCTCAAGCACTGCCAATGTGTGTGTGCGTGTGTGTTGACTTTAGTAGGCATTATCATTAGCATTAGGTAACTTTAAGTTGTAATGTCTGCTGTCAGATATCGCCATGGTGTTGCATGACCACCGAACTGGCGGCAACTCGGCAGAAGCACCTGAAGCATCAAGCGCCAGCAATTGCAATCAATATTGGTTTAGCAATTGCTGAAAATGTTTAACAATTAAATCATACAACATATTTGGTATATTTGGCATTTACCTGTGCAATTTCAAAGTGGGGCCGCGAGTGATGACTTAATTTATGAATTTGTTGAGAAACTAATGAAATTAATATCAACCAGAGACAGAGATACTTAAATATATGTTTATTGAAGAGGCCAATTCATTTGCCAGTAATGTTGAAATGTTGTTATTAATTAACAAGCCCAAAAGCATTGAATTATTATCTAATCTGAAATGAGAATTGCAATTTGAGAGTACATATGTTATGTTGACTTGCCCAGAAGTTGCATTTAATTTTTAAATCGTTGCTCTAGATGAATTGCTTAATTTGGCTTCAGCTTGTTGTGTTAATTAATTTATATTACAGTTTCACTTGTGCAATCCCTAGTTTTGTATCAATAGCATAATGCCGCATTTAAATTGTAAATTCACACATCCTAGTGTGTGTTTGTGCTTAAAAGTAAGCATTGTACTTAAATGCATTCGATGTTCGTGCCATAATTAAACCTTACCGAAAAAGCCGTTGTGACTGCTGTCGACATTTGTTGCATGCGTCAGCCAGGCTGTCACTCTGCCACTCTGGCAGCTGCAACAATTCAATAGAATATTTGTGAGTGTTGCAAGTGACGTATACGTAATGTAATGCAACACATTACAATTAATCATACGACCGGTAAGCCGGCTTAGTCCCAGCGCATTAAAATCAAATATTCACCCTTTGTGCATGTAATTGTGTTTGTTATCGTCAGGGTAAACATCCATGTCTGTGTGTGTGTGTGTGTGAGTGTGTGTGCGTGCGTGTGTGTATTGGTATTATTCATACGCTTAAGCTGGCCGTGAGCTGAGCCATATTCGCTTTGGTACATTTTAATTAAGTAAACTCAACGCTTATATTAGTTAGTTAATTTCATTATGTAATACCCTCGGCTCGCTTTTTGTTATAGTTATTGGCTTTAATTAAGCATTATTGGCGGCGCGCACATATTAGCTGCGGCTTTGTGAGCATTCATTATGGGTTGCATGTGCCAATTATGTGTTAATCCTGGCCGTGTCGCCAAAAATCAATTGAAAAATTATTCGAAATAATGAGAATTCTTAAAGGTGCCTTTGCTTTCGTGTTTTTTTTTATTTAATTATGCGAAATACGCTTAATCTGTTAATTAAAAATACAAAATAAGAAAACACGAAAAGATAATAATAAAGAGAAACAATTCATAGCCCAGGCTCATAGCCAATGGTAAAAGCCCAACTGTCAACAAACAAATGAAGAACTTTTCAAGTCGCAATACTCCGAACTGGATATACCCTTTAAAGGCAGCTCTTTAATATGACTGTTTTTAGTATTTGCCTTGCTATTGATTTACTCTTCATATTTTTACAAAATTAAAAATTATCTGTGAGCCGTGATATAATCTCATCATCAGCGGAATGCTGGCAGGTCTAATACTACACAGTTAATGACAGAGTATAACGAGAATTTGCACTTCTGCAGATCGGCTTGGCTGTCAGGCAGACAAATGGCCTGGCAACGACACTCCCCTGAGCCCCTCACTGCACCAGAGCTATCCTCAACCCGTTCATTTGGCATTCAGCTCAGACAGACTGCCAGCATTGTTGGTGTTGCTGTTGCTGTTGCTGTTGCTGCTGTGATGATGCTCCTCCTGATGCTGATGCTGATGCTGCTGCTACTGATGGTCCAGCATCGTTGTGTTAATAATTATGGAAAATCAACGCTTCGGCATCATTTGGCAACTCATTAAAATTCATAAATTATACTTCAGCGTTTCATTAAAAAATCAGCCAACAACAATTGCAGGCGCGCAGAAAGGGCAACGGACATAACGGCGAATAATGGCGCGAAGTGGGCGTGGCAATGCATCTAAAGTGAGGCAATGAGTGTTGAGCTTTGTTTTGGGTATGCGTCCAAGAGGATTGCATTCTCCCATCGGGACAGTAATAACAAGTAAGAAAGCTACAGTCGAGAGTGCTCGACCGTATGATACCCGCAACCCATTTCGAGAGAACAAAAAAAATTTTAATGATATTTTAACAACAAATATACCAAAAATATACTGAAACTTGTGTTTTGTATATATTTGAAAATAGCGGGAAGAAATCCACAACACCGACATGGTCACACTGTCAACTAAACAAACAAAGCGCGAGCAGCTGCAAGTGAATTTTGCATATAAAATTGATTCATTAATAACTTCCTTGTTTTTAACTCGATCTCAACCAAATTCACAGGAATTATTGAGAATATATATATTATTATGCATACCAAAATTCAATGCTCTAGGTTCATTATTACGGCTTTTACGGTTTTCGGGGGCGGAAAGGGGCGTGGCAAAAATCTAAACCAAACTTGATCTGCGTAAGACCTACACGAATACTGTCACCAAATTTGAAATCTCTAGGTCAATCACACACTTAAAACGTCCATATGCATTGGGAACAACAATTTTGATAAATAATTTCGCGAATAACTTTTGTTCTACTTATCCGATTTTTACCAAAATTACAGGGTATATTAAAAGTGTCAAGCGCAGATGGCTTACCAAATTACACATCATTACACAAAGAACTTTTGGAGTTATACGCGATTTACATAAAAAAAAACTTGACTTTTTCTAGATAAATGCTTATTGTGGGCGAAGGGGGCGTGGCATCCAACTTTTGAAATAAACTTGATCTGCGTAGGGTATGAAGGAACATTTTTGCCAAATTTGGTGTCTCTATGTCTTATAGTCTCAGAGATCCAGGTGTTCATACAGACGGACAGACGGACAGACGGACAGACGGACAGACGGACATGGCTATATCGTCTCGGCTGTTGATGCTGATCAAGAATATATATACTTTATGGGGTCGGAGATGTCTCCTTCTGCCTGTTACATACATTTTCTGTTGGCACTAAGTTATAATACCCTTCTACCCTATGGGTAGCGGGTATAAAAATATTAATAAATGCCAGCGCAAGTATTTTATGCAAATGCATTAAATCAATATTGAATAATTTAATTAAAATCAAAAAAAATAAAAATAAATAAATATGCATAAAAATAAAAGCGGCAAAAAAGTGAAATGATAACAATGACGATAATTCGTATTTAATTGAACTGAAATTTAAACGGCATGGAAATTATTTACGGTTGCATTAAATTAATATGTTTTTTTGTAATTAAATATTAAATTTAATGACTTTAATTAAGCTAATACAAAATGTGTGCAGCGGCGTTTATTAAGCTGCTAAGTGAAATGTTAATTAAAATACATATTTAATAATTCGAAAATAAACATATTTGAAATGTATTGAAACTCATATAGTTTGGCAATATGAATATTTAATGATTACAGAAAAAATAGTTTAGTCCGCCTAAATGATTTACATTAATTGTCTCGAAGCGTTTATAGAACTTCCTTAAATCAATCAATAGTGAATTTCAATTAATTAAAATATCTAGGATACCACTTAAGTGGTCGTCGAGCTTATAAATAGGCATTGATGTGAAACTGAATATAATCAATTAAAACGTTTATCATTAATTATTCATATTATGAGAGCATTCCAGATATAAAGAGTGCTCATAGCATCTGGCGCAATGTTAAAATCCCATTGAATATTTAATATTAAATTAAATAAAATGAGAACCACGCATTTTTACCAAACTTGAATAAATATTTGCACAATTGTGTGTCTGCGGCTGTGTTGCAATCGAGTTGCGGATTGCGGAATTCCAGATTTCCAATAACAACAATAGATAGTGTCTGAACGTGGTTAGACATTGAGATACCCTGCATGAGGATTTTTATACCAAGGTAGTTTACAGTATTTACAGATATGCAAAAACAACCATTTAGCAATATTCCTTTTAGAATTTTTTAAAAGGGTATATAAAAATAAAACAAATAGTTGTTTCGCGTTTTTTTGTTCAGCGTGCTTTCAGCAAAACCAGTAAATAAACAATTGTACATTAATTAAATTACATTTAAGTTAAGGTTGCGTGGCATTTATTTGTTTATGTTTATGCTGCCGCATAACATGGAATTTTACATTCAACACTTAACGGAAAGTTGCTTAATTTATCCCTTGCACCATTTGCCCAGTGGTTCAGAACTCGTAAATTGGTCAAGCAGCATTCGGTGAACCGAGCAAGTGCCACGCCTCCACGCCTCCCCCTCATCCGCTTAATATTCAACTGCAACATCCATCGTTGGGCACTCATTAAAACCCGTCAGCAAGAGGGATAAAGGCGATTTAAATGGGAACTCAGACTCGATGGGCTTTATTACATATACATATATGTATGTAAGTATATTCCTTTAATATTTTTTATTTGCCCAAGCATTGATATGAGCAGTTAATATTGAAAGGCACTCGGGGTATATACTATATGCTGGAAGATATCTCAAATTGGATGCAATTATTACGACATGCTGTTGAATTTGTTGCCAGAATTATGCAAATAAATTTCATGAAATTTGTATTTATTGTTATTGCTTCTTCTTCGGTATTTATGAATACAGTAAGCATTTGTGGGTCTCTGTTAGGGTATTGAGTAAACAGCACAGTGTGAAAACTTTTCCTTTTCGTGGCAGTTTTGTTTTCGATAAGTTCGCCTCCACGGCGAAATGAGCAGCAGCATCAACAGCAGAAACAGCAACGAAATCAATTAATGAATTGGTAAAAATTAAGTGCTTCAATTGCATGAAATTGATTTCGAGTAATAATTTTCAGCTCGAGTGCCGGACAGGAAAAAATATATAAATGCAAAAAGAGGTGGATGCGTTGCCAGAACGGGGCTGAATAATAATAATGCATAATGGCTACCGCCGGCGGCGACGTCGACTGCAGCAACAACAAAAGCAACAACAGCAACACGCTGAACTCCGCCTTTTACAGCGTGCAATGACTCCGGCAAGTTCAAAAGGCCGGCGCATCCTGGTCTGGCCAACAACAGGACGCGGCTGTGCCGTCGGAGCGTCCCAAAGGACGACTTTTCTTTCAGTTGCATAATAAAAAATAATAATCATAATTTTTTTTCATTGCCGACGCTGTCGTTGCCGTTGCCGTTTGCCATTTGCCTTTGCCCTATCCTCGGCCTCCGCATTTTCCTTTTGCAATTTTTAATGCACTTAGTTCACGGCTCGACTGAGCCGGCAAGTGCAACCTGGCCAGGATCAGCCGCAGGTGTTGGTCACCGTTAGCAACGTATTTTAATGGGCATTATCTGCATCGTGAAAATTAAAAACTTTACTCTCTGTTGCATGTGACTCGGACTCCTCACCTCCGTCTTCATGTTGTCGTTGTTGTTGCTCTTCTTGTTGTTGTTGTTGATGTTGTTGTGCTAAAGCACACAAATTAATTTTCCTAATTATACGGCCAGTCCAATGCTCACAATGCAATCGTAAATTAGCCAAGTTTATGCGTGCTAGCAAACTTTTTCCCCACACCCTTTTGGCCGCAGAAGAAGCAGCAGAAACAAGTTGGCCACAAAGTCGCCTTGGCCAACCCGGGGCCACGACCAGCGCGATAATGTTATCTAAACAAGCATAAAGTTTTGCATCTAGGGCTAAAAATCTAAATATTATTACCAGCATCCGGTTCGTTGGCTCGATGCGGCTCTCGCTCCACTCTGATTTACTCTTGGCAGAACTAGTTAGTACTTTTGTATGTTGCACTCCAAGACCAAGTCCGAGTCCAAGTCTCTGCCTAGCTGGCCACTTTTATTTTTAGCCAGTTGGCCCCGCTTGATTAAAGTTTAAGGCAATTGTCAGAACGACAGGCACTGCTGCTTGGGCGAGTGCCTTAATTTGCCAAGAGGAAGTCGCTGCAGCCGACCGAGTGTGGCACTAGTTACATTGTGGCCATAATGTAGCGTGTAACCAATCCAATTTCCACCACACAACAAACTCCGAGTGCAGCATATTAGTTTTTCCACTAACAAGCAACAAGTATTTAAAATGAACATTTGATTGGAATACAATTTGTAAATGAATTTATAAAATAATTCAGAATAAATGAAATTAATTGTAAGCTGATAGTTAACATTTTAAACTCAGTTTAATGTGGTAATTTTATTAGAATTTAATTTGCGAATTAAAATATTGAAAAATTCTAAATTAATTATATTCAAGTTTATTTAAATATTGCTGAATATTTCCAAACTATGTCTACCCTCAGTTCTAAGCGTAGCGCATCAGTTGTATAGTTTGCCATCTGTCCTGTTCTTGGCCATTAATAAGCCAACCCTGCGTTCCAGTTTTTATGGCTTAGAGGAAGCGCAGCGAATTGAACACGAAGTGTAGTAAATGGAGGGCATGCGACAAAAGTGCTGATTATTGAAATTAACTCTGATTTGTTTGCTGTACAGCTGCATCGGCAAATTACAACAAACTACTAACCAAGTATGTATGCATATAGACAACATTACCATAACCAACTGCAATAGTGTTTGTCCCACGTCACAGCCAAATGAAGCCTGGCAAAAATAATAAAAATGCATTGCAATTGCAATGCGGGAAAGCAGCGAGCGGAGGAGCTGAAAAGAAAGTGCAAAGCAGAGAGCTAAGAGGTCTGAGGGGAGCTGAGTGAACTGAAGCCTGACAATATGGCAAAATGGAAATTGCTGTAAAATATGAACTACCAATTTCTGTTTGGAACTGTTGCAGCAGCAATAATGCAAGCAAAAAACGAGTGCAAATGTTTTAGTGGAGTGTGATCGACTAGACGATACTACACGCGAGAATTCCAGTGCTAAGAATAAAATCTGTTAATGCATTAGCTCAAGTCTCTAGATAAATTTTTATTACAATATGGTTATCATCAATACTTTTTGGTTGGTAATCAATGTCAGCTTAACTTGGCTTTGTTGTTTAACTATTCGTTTTTGTAACTTTCGCACAGGGTATACAAAAAAATCCACTCTGGCAGTTTGGGCAGGCACTTCAGGGGGTTTTGCGCTGGCTACGAGACATTGACACAATAACACCTAAAGTGGCTTTGTCCGCCCGGCAATATTGACTGTCAGAAAGTGCGCACGACAGCAGACCCCTTGTTCGCTTGCTGGAATCCCAGTTACAGTACTCTCGCTCCGTCCCCATCCGCCTTCACCGCCCCCAGGCATCCACACACACACACACACACACACACTCACAAGGCCTGGACGGAGTCAGTTGCCAATCCGCTTCCGCTTCTGCAACTCTCGCTGACTTTGCCTCGATGTATTCCTGCATGAATTTTGAACGAAATTTTCATACCTTTTTCACAATATTCTTTCGTTTTATACTTTCAATTTTTGCTGTACGTTGGTGTTTTTTGGTTGTGTTCTTTTGTGGGGGCAGTTTTCCACTTCAGTCCGTTACTTTTCAATTTCCACTCGCACATCCAAAACTTTTTGCATTGTGTCTTTGGCGCGATTTTCCGCTACGCTGCATTTTCATTACACGTGTGGGGGAAAGAGACGGCGACACCTAAGACTGAGACACAAACAAAGACAAAGAAGGCAGCAAAGTTTTTCTTGGTTTATTTTTTACATTTTTTTTTATAGAACCGCTTGTCAAAGACAGGCAGCCAGGCAGAGAGGCAGAGAGACAAACAGGCAGTAAGCAATTGAAGTCGGCAGTCATCGGTTGCCTTATTGCAAATTGTTTGAATTGCTTTTGGCTTACGGGTGTTGGACGCTTCCGTGTCCATTCCCAAACGAGACGTCAATCCGTTGTGCATCTTCAGGCCTGAGCGTTGTCTCTGCACTTGATACTTGCCACCTGCCACCTGGCAGATGTCAGGTGGCACCTGCTCGCGTGGCCACTTGGCCACCTCGTGTTTGCTCACTTATTTGCCACACTTGACCAAAATCAATTGGAAACGACAACGGCAACGGCAACAGGCACGCCGACATGCAGGCTACAACAGATTATGTTGTTTAACAATCAAATAAGTCACGCGGCGCTTAACTCAGCTCAGGTGGAAGCGCCACAGCACAAACGCGAAGGCAACAAGAATCACAACATCAAAGGGAAACTTGGCGCAGTAAAGCGAACTTCAAATACTCTAGAAATTTAAGCGAACTAATATTATGCCGAATATTGCGAGCAAATATGAGTTGTTAAAGTAATTAATTTTTGCGAATATAAATTAAATAACTAAATAATGAAAAGAGGTGAATTTTGTTATTTTATTATTGATATTTAAATTTGAATGCATTAATTATAACTTAAAAAATAATATATCGAATCATATTTCTGAATTTCTAATTATTATTATTTTATTATTTGAATTTTAATACTTTTTTTGTAGCCTTTTTACTAGTCTTCTTCAACTGACAGTTACTCGAGCGACATCAGCAAGCCAACATGCCCCGTGCCACATAATTGTGGAAGTGGCAACACCGTCAAGTTCTGCACGAAAGATTTTAGCTACCTTTTGGCGCGGACCTGTAATGTCCGTCGTCCGTCGTCCGTCCACGTACGTTGAATTCTGGCTGTGCCTCTTCACTGCTGCCCCGCTTGCCCCGCCTGCCACACATTTGCTTTCTTCATTGTCCGCTGTCGTTGTCTCTGCAATGTGTGTGGCTTATTGTATAAGCGCGTCCGTCTGCGAATCTGCGCGTCCAATGTGGGCGTTTTATGTGGCCGTGTCCCTAAGTTGTTGTTAGTGCTTAATGTTGTTACTGTTGCTGTTGCTGTTACCCGATGTTGTGGTGTTGCTTGTCTGTTGGTTTGGCTGCCTTGCCTTGCCTTGCCTTGGCTTGGCTTGGCTGATTGTTGTGATTCTTGCTTCGCATATGGGCAGCACCTTCAGAGCGCTTCGCCTCGCTTCTGACCACCCGCTTCTGTCTGTCGCCTGTGCCATGAGCCGTGTAAACATTGGCGCGTGCCTGCCTGCCAACAACAAGAGCACCGACAGCAACAAAAACAATAACAGCAATACGATAAAGAGGAACAGCAACAATACAACACCTTAATGTGTGCGCCTGCCTGGAACTGATTCTAATCGTTTGGAGTGTGGTGTTAATGTTGATGTTTCAATTAATTTTTATTAGTTCAACTCGTTATGCGCATGGCTGCTGCTGTTACTGCTGTTGCTTATGAAAAATGATGGGCTGCATGTGATGAGACTATTGGACGATAGTGTCAGGTTGCCCCTTCAGTGTCTCTTCTCCACGAACGGATAGCTCAATCAACTAACAAGCTTAAGCCATAAGCTTAGCATTGGACCCCCAACATCGTCCACCGCCCACCATATCAACCATATGTACATGACCTATCGAGGATCCATCAATTTGCATATTGCATCAGCTCAGCTATCGGCAGCGTACCTATAAATCCTTTGCCTGGCTCTTTTGCACGCCGTAAATAACCCGGCCCGGAAGGCTGGCAAGGCCGTGTGGTTCAGGCCCAGGCTCAGGCGAAGGGAAAGGCAAGGCACACAGGACGACAACGTCGCCGCCAATCATTTATCAAAAATATTATCAATCAGTCAATAGATGAAATGGCTTGATGAATGTCCAACAAGCAGCCCGGCAGCCAGTGAAGTAAGCCAGGCGCACTGACGGACAGGCTGCCAGGATGCTCCTCCTCCTCTCCTCTCCCTCTCTCTCTTGCAGACTCGCCCTGTATTGGCTTGGCCTGTGTTGACAGGCCAGGCGCCTGCACGTAGTGGCCATGGCTATAACTGGTCAACAGCAAATAGAATAGCCAGAGCTGGCCAAAAACAACGAAGCGGCAGCCTGCATTTGATTGATTTCGGAAAATGAAGAAAAATCGTGTCGAAACGCCAAGACAAAGTGAACAGCGCCCAGACCCAAAACTGAAATTGCACAATACAAGCTAAGCATGTGAGCATGTGCGTGTGTGTGTGTGTGTGTTAGAGTGCGTGTGTGTTTGTGATATGTATGGGTTTGTTGAGTGAAAAACACTTACCTCCCCTTTATTCTCTGCGCTTTTCAGTCATGAATTGAACGAAGGGCTTCAAAATACAATTTGGGTCGGCATGAGAAAGATCAAGAAGTTGATGGTGTTAACATGCCATACAAGCAAACCAGGTGAATTAGGATCGAAGTCGTAGCAAACAAGTAAGCAGTGTACAATAGAGCAGAAATCCTTTATCCGTATCGGAAAAATAACGAACCATTCTATAAGAATTCAAAAATCAAAGGTATCTTTTTAAGAGAAGGCCAGTCATAAATAATTTAAGAAAAAAAGCAAAGTGTCATTTTGACTGACTCCCATTGAATGCAATTTAATACATTTTTTGAATGTAGTCCCTCAATTAAAATAAACAAATGATATTTCATATTTTTCAAAATTTGTTTGATGATTAAATAACAATTTAAAACGAAACAAGTAAAAAAGATACAGTCGAGAGTGCCGTACCAGGCGAACATAATCGATTAGCCAAAAATTCAGATTTTCAGAAGATGGGCGGTTTTTCAAATTTGAATTTGAATAAAATACGTTAATATTAACGACGAAATTCCTTCCCAAAATCAAAGTTGATCTGCTGAAGTACCAGGCGAACATAATCGAGTAGCAAGTAGATTTGCCAAAAATTTAAATTTTAAGAAGCTGGGCGGGTTTTTCAAATTTGAATTTGAATAAAATACGTTAATATTAACGACGAAATTCCTATCCAAAACCAAAGTTGATCTGCTGAAGTACCAGGCGAACATAATCGAGTAGCAAGTAGATTTGCCAAAAATTTAAATTTTCAGAAGCTGGGCGGGCTTTTCAAATTTGAATTTGAATAAAATACGTTAATATTAACGACGAAATTCCTTCCCAAAACCAAAGTTGATATGTTGAAGTACCAGGCGAACATAATCGAGTAGCAAGTAGATTTGCCAAAAATTTAAATTTTCAGAAGCTGGGCGGGCTTTTCAAATTTGAATTTGAATAAAATACGTTAATATTAACGACGAAATTCCTTCCCAAAACCAAAGTTGATCTGCTGAAGTACCAGGCGAACATAATCGAGTAGCAAGTAGATTTGCCAAAAATTTAAATTTTCAGAAGCTGGGCGGGCTTTTCAAATTTGAATTTGAATAAAATACGTTAATATTAACAACGAAATTCCTATCCAAAACCAAAGTTGATCTGCTGAAGTACCAGGCGAACATAATCGAGTAGCAAGTAGATTTGCCAAAAATTTAAATTTTCAGAAGCTGGGCGGGCTTTTCAAATTTGAATTTGAATAAAATACGTTAATATTAACGACGAAATTCCTTCCCAAAACCAAAGTTGATATGTTGAAGTACCAGGCGAACATAATCGAGTAGCAAGTAGATTTGCCAAAAATTTAAATTTTCAGAAGCTGGGCGGGCTTTTCAAATTTGAATTTGAATAAAATACGTTAATATTAACGACGAAATTCCTTCCCAAAACCAAAGTTGATCTGCTGAAGTACCAGGCGAACATAATCGAGTAGCAAGTAGATTTGCCAAAAATTTAAATTTTCAGAAGCTGGGCGGGCTTTTCAAATTTGAATTTGAATAAAATACGTTAATATTAACGACGAAATTCCTTCCCAAAACCAAAGTTGATCTGCTGAAGTACCAGGCGAACATAATCGAGTAGCAAGTAGATTTGCCAAAAATTTAAATTTTCAGAAGCTGGGCGGGCTTTTCAAATTTGAATTTGAATAAAATACGTTAATATTAACGACGAAATTCCTTCCCAAAACCAAAGTTGATCTGCTGAAGTACCAGGCGAACATAATCGAGTAGCAAGTAGATTTGCCAAAAATTTAAATTTTCAGAAGCTGGGCGGGCTTTTCAAATTTGAATTTGAATAAAATACGTTAATATTAACGACTAAATTCCTTCCAAAAACCAAAGTTGATCTGCTGAAGTACCAGGCGAACATAATCGAGTAGCAAGAGGATTTGCCAAAAATTTAAATTTTAAGAAGCTGGGCGGGCTTTTGAAATTTGAATTTGAATAAAATACGTTAATATTAACGACGAAAATTTAAATTTTCAGAAGTTGGGCGGGCTTTTCAAATTTGAATTTGAATAAAATACGTTAATATTAACGACGAAATTCCTTCCCAAAACCAAAGTTGATCTGCTGAAGTACCAGGCGAACATAATCGAGTATCAAGTAGATTTGCCAAAAATTTAAATTTTCAGAAGCTGGGCGGGCTTTTCAAATTTGAATTTGAATAAAATACGTTACTATTAACGACGAAAATTTAAATTTTCAGAAGCTGGGCGGGCTTTTCAAATTTGAATTTGAATAAAATACGTTAATATTAACGACGAAATTCCTTCCCAAAACCAAAGTTGATCTGCTGAAGTACCAGGCGAACATAATCGAGTAGCAAGTAGATTTGCCAAAAATTTAAATTTTCAGAAGTTGGGCGGGTTTCTCAATTTTGAATTTGAATAAAATACGTTACTATTAACGACGAAAATTTAAATTTTCAGAAGCTGGGCGGGCTTTTCAAATTTGAATTTGAATAAAATACGTTAATATTAACGACAAAATTCCTTCCCAAAAACCAAAGTTGATCTGCTGAAGTACCAGGCGAACATAATCGAGTAGCAAGTAGATTTGCCAAAAAATTTAAATTTTCAGAAGCTGGGCGGGCTTTTCAAATTTGAATTTGAATAAAATACGTTAATATTAACGACGAAATTCCTTCCCAAAACCAAAGTTGATCTGCTGAAGTACCAGGCGAACATAATCGACTAGCAAGTAGATTTGCCAAAAATTTAAATTTTCAGAAGCTGGGCGGGCTTTTCAAATTTGAATTTGAATAAAATACGTTAATATTAACGACGAAATTCCTTCCCAAAACCAAAGTTGATCTGCTGAAGTACCAGGCGAACATAATCGAGTAGCAAGTAGATTTGCCAAAAATTTAAATTTTCAGAAGCTGGGCGGGCTTTTCAAATTTGAATTTGAATAAAATACGTTAATATTAACGACGAAATTCCTTCCCAAAAACCAAAGTTGATCTGCTGAAGTACCAGGCGAACATAATCGAGTAGCAAGTAGATTTGCCAAAAATTTAAATTTTCAGAAGCTGGGCGGGCTTTTCAAATTTGAATTTGAATAAAATACGTTAATATTAACGACGAAATTCCTTCCCAAAACCAAAGTTGATCTGCTGAAGTACCAGGCGAACATAATCGAGTAGCAAGTAGATTTGCCAAAAATTTAAATTTTCAGAAGCTGGGCGGGCTTTTCAAATTTGAATTTGAATAAAATACGTTAATATTAACGACGAAATTCCTTCCCAAAACCAAAGTTGATCTGCTGAAGTACCAGGCGAACATAATCGAGTAGCAAGTAGATTTGCCAAAAATTTAAATTTTCAGAAGTTGGGCGGGCTTTTCAAATTTGAATTTGAATAAAATACGTTAATATTAACGACGAAATTCCTTCCCAAAACCAAAGTTGATCTGCTGAAGTACCAGGCGAACATAATCGACTAGCAAGTAGATTTGCCAAAAATTTAAATTTTCAGAAGCTGGGCGGGCTTTTCAAATTTGAATTTGAATAAAATACGTTAATATTAACGACGAAATTCCTTCCCAAAACCAAAGTTGATCTGCTGAAGTACCAGGCGAACATAATCGAGTAGCAAGTAGATTTGCCAAAAATTTAAATTTTCAGAAGCTGGGCGGGCTTTTCAAATTTGAATTTGAATAAAATACGTTAATATTAACGACGAAATTCCTTCCCAAAAACCAAAGTTGATCTGCTGAAGTACCAGGCGAACATAATCGAGTAGCAAGTAGATTTGCCAAAAATTTAAATTTTCAGAAGCTGGGCGGGCTTTTCAAATTTGAATTTGAATAAAATACGTTAATATTAACGACGAAATTCCTTCCCAAAACCAAAGTTGATCTGCTGAAGTACCAGGCGAACATAATCGAGTAGCAAGTAGATTTGCCAAAAATTTAAATTTTCAGAAGCTGGGCGGGCTTTTCAAATATGAATTTGAATAAAATACGTTAATATTAACGACGAAATTCCTTCCCAAAACCAAAGTTGATCTGCTGAAGTACCAGGCGAACATAATCGAGTAGCAAGTAGATTTGCCAAAAATTTAAATTTTCAGAAGTTGGGCGGGCTTTTCAAATTTGAATTTGAATAAAATACGTTAATATTAACGACGAAATTCCTTCCAAAAACCGACTTCGATCTGCTGAAGTACCAGGCAAACATAATCGAGTAGAAAGTAGATTTGCCAAAAATTCAAATTTGTAGAAGCTGGGCGGGATTTTCAAATTTGAATTTGAATAAAATACGTTAATATTAACGACTAAATTCCTTCCAAAAACCAAAGTTGATCTGCTGAAGTACCAGGCGAACATAATCGAGTAGCAAGAAGATTTGCCAAAAATTTAAATTTTAAGAAGCTGGGCGGGCTTTTTAAATTTGAATTTGAATAAAATACGTTAATATTAACGACGAAATTCCTTCCCAAAACCAAAGTTGATCTGCTGAAGTACCAGGCGAACATAATCGAGTAGCAAGTAGATTTGCCAAAAATTTAAATTTTCAGAAGCTGGGCGGGTTTTTCAAATTTGAATTTGAATAAAATACGTTACTATTAACGACGAAAATTTAAATTTTCAGAAGTTGGGCGGGCTTTTCAAATTTGAATTTGAATAAAATACGTTAATATTAACGACGAAATTCCTTCCCAAAACCAAAGTTGATCTGCTGAAGTACCAGGCGAACATAATCGAGTAGCAAGTAGATTTGCCAAAAATTTGAATTTTCAGAAGCTGGGCGGGCTTTTCAAATTTGAATTTGAATATTAATATTAACGACGAAATTCCTTCCCAAAACCAAAGTTGATCTGCTGAAGTACCAGGCGAACATAATCGAGTAGCAAGTAGATTTGCCAAAAATTTAAATTTTCAGAAGCTGGGCGGGCTTTTCAAATTTGAATTTGAATAAAATACGTTAATATTAACGACGAAATTCCTTCCCAAAACCAAAGTTGATCTGCTGAAGTACCAGGCGAACATAATCGAGTAGCAAGTAGATTTGCCAAAAATTTAAATTTTCAGAAGTTGGGCGGGCTTTTCAAATTTGAATTTGAATAAAATACGTTAATATTAACGACGAAATTCCTTCCCAAAACCAAATTTGATCTGCTGAAGTACCAGGCGAACATAATCGAGTAGCAAGTAGATTTGCCAAAAATTTAAATTTTCAGAAGCTGGGCGGGCTTTTCAAATTTGAATTTGAATAAAATACGTTAATATTAACGACGAAATTCCTTCCAAAAACCAAAGTTGATCTGCTGAAGTACCAGGCGAACATAATCGAGTAGCAAGAAGATTTGCCAAAAATTTAAATTTTAAGAAGCTGGGCGGGCTTTTTAAATTTGAATTTGAATAAAATACGTTAATATTAACGACGAAATTCCTTCCCAAAACCAAAGTTGATCTGCTGAAGTACCAGGCGAACATAATCGAGTAGCAAGTAGATTTGCCAAAAATTTAAATTTTCAGAAGCTGGGCGGGTTTTTCAAATTTGAATTTGAATAAAATACGTTACTATTAACGACGAAAATTTAAATTTTCAGAAGTTGGGCGGGCTTTTCAAATTTGAATTTGAATAAAATACGTTAATATTAACGACGAAATTCCTTCCCAAAACCAAAGTTGATCTGCTGAAGTACCAGGCGAACATAATCGAGTAGCAAGTAGATTTGCCAAAAATTTAAATTTTCAGAAGCTGGGCGGGCTTTTCAAATTTGAATTTGAATAAAATACGTTACTATTAACGACGAAAATTTAAATTTTCAGAAGCTGGGCGGGCTTTTCAAATTTGAATTTTAATAAAATACGTTAATATTAACGACGAAATTCCTTCCCAAAACCAAAGTTGATCTGCTGAAGTACCAGGCGAACATAATCGAGTAGCAAGTAGATTTGCCAAAAAATTTAAATTTTCAGAAGCTGGGCGGGTTTTTCAAATTTGAATTTGAATAAAATACGTTACTATTAACGACGAAAATTTAAATTTTCAGAAGCTGGGCGGGTTTTTCAAATTTGAATTTGAATAAAATATGTTACTATTAACGACGAAAATTTAAATTTTCAGAAGCTGGGCGGGTTTTTCAAATTTGAATTTGAATAAAGTACGTTACTATTAACGACGAAAATTTAAACTTTCAGAAGCTGGGCGGGCTTTTTAAATTTGAATTTGAATAAAATACGTTAATATTAACGACGAAATTCCTTCCAAAAACCAAAGTTGATCTGCTGAAGTACCAGGCGAACATAATCGAGTAGCAAGTAGATTTGCCAAAAATTTAAATTTTCAGAAGCTGGGCGGGCTTTTTAAATTTGAATTTGAATAAAATACGTTAATATTAACGACGAAATTCCTTCCAAAAACCAAAGTTGATCTGCTGAAGTACCAGGCGAACATAATCGAGTAGCAAGTAGATTTGCCAAAAATTTAAATTTTAAGAAGCTGGGCGGGCTTTTTAAATTTGAATTTGAATAAAATACGTTAATATTAACGACGAAATTCCTTCCAAAAACCAAAGTTGATCTGCTGAAGTACCAGGCGAACATAATCGAGTAGCAAGTAGATTTGCCAAAAATTTAAATTTTCAGAAGCTGGGCGGGTTTTTCAAATTTGAATTTGAATAAAATACTATTAACGACGAAATTCCTTCCCAAAACCGACTTGGAGCTGCTGAAGTACCAGGCGAACATAATCGGACAGCAAGTAGATTTGCCAAATCTGGTATCTTACGGTCGAGCACTCTTACAAATGCACAGAAATTAAGCTTTTTTCTATTAGCTTTGAATTAATGGTTTTAAATGCATATATTTAATTGTAATATGACGTTGTGCTTAAATCAAATTGGGATTTTTAGAACATCTTAAAATTAAAAAGTTACTCAGACATGATTTAATATCAAATGTAGGCATACTCATTATTCATTTACCTCTACTTAAACGCATCAGCTCCTGGCTGCTTGCAGGAGCGTTTTCCCGTTGAGCGCATTAGGCCGCAAGTCCACTTACTTACCGACTTTAGGGTTTGTAATCGCCCTCTAGTTGCACTAATGGTTTGCAAACTGAATTATAGTTTCGCATTGCCCATGCAAAATTGGCTCGGCAACGAGTTTAAATTCAATGTAGGTAGAATTCATTTAAAGCCTAAATGAAATTCGAAATTTTAGAGCATTGACGAGGCGCTAACTTCATTAGAAAACGATTAACAGAGGGGCTGACCACAATGCAATGCAAATTGAATTATTCCGCCTAGGAGCAGATATCGTTTAGCCAGCTCTCGTTGTTAGATTCCGAATCCTAGCCGGAGTCGGAGTCGGAATCGGACACGGACTCGTTCACACACGTAGACACAATGCAACATGCGGGCAACATTTGTTCCATTGTTTTGCTGGGTTTTGTGCTTTTTTTTGTGCAGACTTATTCAATTTGCTCTGCAACATGTCAAAAAGTTTTGTGCAGCAAATGAAAAATGTGCAGTAAAAGTGCAAAACGCAGCAAACATGCAACGAAAATTACAAATTTTTTTTGTTTGCTAGTTTGTGTGTGCGTGTCTGTCTATGTGTGTGCGTTGTGTGTGTGAATAATTTTTGTTAGTTTGTCTGTGGCTTGTTGTTGTCTCGGGTGTTGTCAAAAAGTATGCCAACGCCGGGCCAAAATGATGGAGTGACAGTGACTGCCATCCGGGCGGGAGATTGCCACTGACAACTGTACTGAGTATCCAGAGGGTTCGGGGTTAGGAGCAGTCCTAACATCCTGTCCCCCTTCCCTTTGGCAGCTGCATGTACCTCGCTCTATCTGCACGAGTACTCCTCTATTTCTCTCTCACTCTCTGGCTCACTGGCCCTCTGGCTCTTTCGCTCTGCATTTGACAAGTGGAGTGTGCGGCCAAATGCCTTTTAGTACCTCTTTCATCTGCAAATATTTGTGTTATTAGAATTTTTAAGCCAGCTCCCGGAATCGTTTTTGCCAGTACCGAAACTATACATACTCGTGTGTGTGTCAGCTAAAATGTTCTTGGAAACTAATTCGCTAAGCATGACATTGACATTCGGCATATATTTTATGCTTTATACATGGTAAAAATTTATTATTATTATTATAATTTTGTTATATATATCGAATCTAGTTGTATATGGTATAAAAAAGGAAAATAATAGAATGATCAAATATACAAGACGAATAATTACATTCTTTTATTGTAGAAATAATTATACATTTTTTTGTATATTAATTATTAATGGAATACCCTTTTGGGGAAGTCAAGTAATAGAAATGATTAGAGTGAGTTATATTTTTAAATGTTTTAATAATTTACTTATTTTGAATAATCAGATAGGCAAAGTTGAATATCGTTGAGCGAGCGTAATCGAGGCGAAAGCGATTTGCGGAATGCGGGCAATAAACTCTTGGCTTGCTGACGCAGTGCGAGTATATATAGCATACTTTTATGCGCAAACAGGGACAACGTTTGTGTGTCGGTATTGGTATCTGTTTGTCAGGTCTGTCTGGTCGGGCCGTTGTCAACGAAAATGTTTTGAAATTGTTTCGAAGCGGTTTTGCTTTTTTTTCGCCACGTTGTGTAGCCTGTTTTCTTCGTTTTGGTCTGATGTGTTTTGGAAAATATTTAATTTCCGTATTAACGTTGCGACAAAATTTTTGCATACAACAAAATGCCAATGCTAATGCCAATATTGACGCGCTTTGTGAAAGTTTTGCTGCCGTTCTCACTCACTCGTTTTCGTTTTCGTTTTTATGGTATTATTAATTTTTCAATGTCAATGCATTTCAATTTTGCGGTAGTGCGTCATCGTCGACAATCGAGCGGAATAGATTTATGACAGCGACACTGCATTTTATTACACTTAAAGGAAATCTTTCTTGAAATTGGCACACGATAAAAGTTTTTTCAAAAATAAACGCAAAATGGCAGAGGGCATGGAAAACTGGTTGCCGAGGGGGGGGGGGGGGCTGAGCAGGTGCGACGGAGGAGGAGGTAGTCACAACGATAGAGAAGTTGGCGTAAGTAAGGCAACGCCATTTATCAGCGTGACACCTTGCCGGGTGGCCAACTTGCTCCTGGTCTGTCAGAGCGTCGGTGCTTGGGTCTGAGATGGGGCAGAGTCGGAGTCAGAGTCTGAATCTGGAGCTTGGCTTGTAGTTTGGTGTACGAGTGTGTGTGTGTGTGTATGTGCGTAGCATTTTTATGGCATGTGAGAAATGGCGCAGAAAGTGTGACACAAAATTGTAGACAAATTGCTTGAAATGATTTCATTTCTTTTATTTATGATGCCGATGTTCGAGCTGCCTTTTACCGCCTTTCAGAAATTGAAGTTGCATTAAGCTCAAACATTGATTTCAATTTTTTTCGTTTCCGTGAGGTGATTTGCCAAATGCCATTTTAATATTTTGAATAACTGGAAATAATAACTCAATAACACAAAGACACCAATATTATTATTGTTAGTAAATAGAAATTTACATTAAAAGGCATCAAATTCATGAGGTGAAATTTAAAAATTTAATTAAATTCAATTTAAATAAAAAAAGTAAATCTAATTTGTTGTAAAGTGTAGCTAGTGAACAGTACTTTGGTCTAGCGTTCCCTTGACGTGTGGTAAGAGCGCTATCTTTTGTTTTATTTTTATATGAAGACACCGGAAGCATTTCTGATAACTTAAGGCACACTTCGCGCCTTCTTTAATGGCAACGTAACTTTTGATAACAAGGTCTCGGTCAGACAACAGAGAGAGACGGGGAAGGGGTGAAGATAAATTAAGTTTTTAGCGGATGTTAATTTTTGATAGTTTCATAATTATCATTCAATGATAACTATAATTATTTAATACTTGTCTCTTTGCTTTGTTAATCCCTTTTACCCTCACGGTTCATTCACTTTCAATGAGAGTCGACGAAACCAAACAATGAATTCGCATTTCAGCTTAATAATTCTTATACTGCTGCGAGCCATATCAGAGTGATGACTTACTACTTCATTTCAAATTCGATTTATCTTAAAAAGTTTAACTCTTATTAGTGTTTTTTTAATGTATAATAATATCTCTATTCTGTTAATTTTTTTGTATAGTTAAACATCAGGAAAATGTGCTGGTCTTGATGAATGTTTTATCCAAGTGAAATTTTAGCAAACTGTTAAATGGTTTACGTCACTAAGCAATAAATATCGATAGGTCTTTAAAATTTTCGGCAATTCTAGCCACAAAAACCATATAATAATAATAACATACAAAAAATATTTGTTTCCAATTAAAACTTGAGGAGTATTTAAGTATTTAAAATAACATGATTGCATTTATTAAATAAAACAACTTTATAGGGGAAGGCGACGAGTGTAACTCCTAATTTTACCAAAAAAATGTTCTTCTTGTCTTAATTGTGATAGTCTTTCCTTATTAACACCACACAAGAGACTCAGCTACATACATACTTTGAATTCGTAATCGGAGCAAGGTGTCCTTTAATGAGCTGGTGAGCCGCGTAGAAGATTTTATTGTCATTCGAATCAAAGTTATTCGTGGGCGTGGTTGAAGTTTCATTATGACTTTAAAACTGTTATAGTGCCGTGTAGAAATAATAATGCGCGTGCCGCGCATTTTGCTCGAACCAATTCGTATGATTATCTATAAAGGTCTATAGTGCAATGCTTTCGAAAATATAAGATATGCACAAATAAGTGTGTGAGTGAGTGACGTGCGATAAATTGTTATTCCATTGTTTTATCAAACAGTATACTGTTTTCTTAGGTTTAATAAAAAAGAACTTATTTGATTATCTTATCACATAAGAATGTCCACATAATATATCAATTGTAAAGGAGATTCCCAGTGACGGTGGTTATGAAAACCAGGAAAATTTGGAAGCCAAGTACGTAATTAATACATAAAAAATAACTTGTATTATCTTATTGGGAAGCAATCGCAGAAAAATATGCATTTTTATCACAAATAAATGAAAATTAAATATATTATATACATGATAGCGATAAATGCATTTTTATTAAGATAAAAATTTAAAATCAGCACCAAAATTGTTGAATTCTAATCGAAAATTGTATTGAAAAAATATAAAGTTGTTCAATAGCATTCAGATCGACTTTTCCATATTTGAGACGCGCTTAAATAAATTCTGCTTATCGATTTATGAAAAAAGAATCTGAATGTAAACGAAACTATTTTTGAAATCTAAACATTTTTGGCAGCGTAAATCAAACGAAAGCTTCCCCAACAAATAATACTCGTAACGAAGCCAGAAACCATATCCAAATCCATATGCCATGTCCATCTGACAAACTAAACTAAAACACAAATACATATGCATAACATGAACGGATCTAAAACAAATCCTCAACACAAATAACTGCCAACACATTTGCATATATCTCACAAATAAGCGAGAGCACAGCAGAATGGAAACCAAAAGCCCAAAAACACCAAAACAATAACAACATCACCGACACAAAACGAAAGAAAAAGAAAACGCGTTTACAATTGCTAAAAAAAAGGAGAAAAAAACACACACACAACATAGAATCAGGCGGCAACAAAATGCAAAACACTTCTAAAAATGAGGCATTTCCGGTCGACACACGCAACAACGACAACGCAACAACAGCATCAACAAACGGGAACAGCAACTACAACAACAACCGGCGCACAAAATAAGGGGTTAAAAAGAGGCGCGAAAAAGTAAGGCATAATAAACGCCGAACATAAAAATCGGCGCTGAAATCTGCACAAAAAACAATAATGGCAGCAACAACAAAATGCTATGAACAAAAGCCATCGCTTTGGCAAAAGGCAAAGGGACAAGCAATATTTAAAGCATATGCCACGGTTAATACAATAATATGAAAGGCAATAAACATCGTTGGTCGTCGGATTCGTGGGCAGAGGTAGGGAAGGTGCAGCAGCTGCTCTTATCAGTGTGAAGCCATCAAATTCGATTAGATGCTCGGCCGTTGAGGGCTGGCAATAACGGAAAAAGAAACACTTGACTGTTTTGGCAGCTGCAAAAGATGAAGACGAAGCCTCCAGCCGACCGACCGTGAAGTCCTTTCGTCTGAAGCGGAGTGGAGAGGAGATGAGAGGAGAGGTTAGGTGCGGAAAGCTGTTGTCCTGTTGCCCGTAATTGTTTGTTTTTTGTGTTCATATTTTTTGCGTATTTATCTTCGTTTTTTGCTCTTACCCAAACCCCTTGGAAGAATACGCAGGCCATAAAATAATCTGACAGACATAAGGAACACGTAAAAACCATATTTTGCTTTATCAACAAACAATTTTCGTAGGTTTGTTAATTACAGCGTATAAAATATATTGATAACAATACAATTTATGACCAAATATATTTGATACCGCAAATGCTCGACAAATCGTCACCCTGTCTTTGGATCTACTATAGTTGGTTCAATACGCAGTTGAATAACACATTAAATTTTGTGTCTGATGATATTTATGTCACAGGTTAATATTGTCACGTGTATAGTTATTTATTGATTAATTAATTTATTTATTTATGTATTAATTTACTTATTTATTTTTTTTTTTTATATTTATTTATGTATATATTTGTTTTCGTCCCAGCGTTAAAAAGCTTATTAATTCTGATGCAAGTTACCACAATCTTTTAAATATGATTATTAAATTTAATTTGTATTGTCATTTTATTTAAAATACCAATTACAATTACTTTGTATTTTAATATATTTATACCATTATTATATCAGTTGAAGTATGAAATCCTTTCAAGCATATTGCACCATAATTATCCTATGTAAAAGATTCTCCCGGATTTTATGATATTAAATGCAAAGGTCACCAAAATCTTGCATTAATCAATGTTATTAAATGAGTTGACATCTATGCAGCCTTAAAAATTGAATTTACTTTCGTAGGGTATTCAATCATATTCGATAATCTCTTTGAATATACATATCATTATTAACATATGCCGAAAAGAAATTCAAGAATGAAAACGGAATAATACCAAATGACTGGCAATTTATAGTTGAAAAAGGAGCGTGCACTAAAGGAAATTAAAGAATACATACTAGATAAGCTGGTGTTCATTTAAAAATTTCATTGTGAGTGTGACTAAGCAGTAGGGTGTTTAATCTGCTGCTGGAAAACCTAATTGAAACTTAGCACCACTGGGGACTTATATCATAAGATAAGCATTAGGCACTATCATTTTGCAGATATGTACATTTTTGGGCCAATTCCTGTACGATATATAAAGAGAGATTTCCATATGTTGGAACAGACAGTTGATCGGTTACTTCTGAATCGTCAAAATGGCAACAAAAGTTTTATTCCCCACATCCTTCGACGAGAAGACCAAAATCTGGAGTGGAGCTCCAAGGGCGCCGTTCTACGATTACAATTGCTCCATGGGATTAGTGGCATTCAACTCGATGAAGAATTATCCCAATAATGTTGTTCAGGTAAATACAATTTTTAAACAATTATAGGAATTCGTCACCATTTTTCGTCTTATACAAGATCTCAGATGACGATGGTCGAGTTGTGACCTATGCAGAGAGTCTGTCCTGGGCAATTCGCCTAGCCATGTTCATGAAGAGCGAGAAGCTGACCCATGAGGATGTTATTGGCATCATTGGTAAGGCCACCACCTACGTTTCCTCGCTGGCTGTGGCATGTCTATTCCACACGACGCCATTCCATGCCGTTGCCTACACCTACATGAAGGAACCAGAGGTGATAAAGGAACTGTACGAGCTGACCAAACCGAAGATCATGTTCTGCGATGCCGAAGACTATGAGATTATCAAACAGGTCACAGCCGAGTGGGCTCCCAAGATTATCACATTGACTGGTCGCGTGGATGGAGTGGCCTCCATTGAGGATCTGTTGAAACCACACCCCATGGAACGTTTATACCAGTAAGTGACGCATCTTCCTCTCCAACAAAAGCCGCATTCATAAACGACAAACATTTGTTATTAGACCTGAGCGTTTGGCAGTTGGCGGCGATCAAACAGCTGTCATTCTCTGCTCATCGGGAACCTCTGGAACCGCCAAGGCTGTGGGCATGTCTCATAGACATGTGGCCAGAACAGCTCAGTAAGTCATCATGATAATTACTGTTGCACATTCTATAATTATTTCACTTATTGTACAGGCTAACTAATAGTAGTGATGTCGTCTTGACGAGCGCCACATTAGACTGGATGACAGGCTTCTCGTGCATAATGCTGGGATACTTTTATGGCAGCGCACAAGTCGTATTCACTGAAACCTTCAATGCCGAGAGCTTCATTCGCATGACCGAACAGTACAAGGTGACCATGTATGCCATGGCACCCTGGCAGGCCTACGAGGTCTTCACCCATCCATTGGCCACTGAGAAGAGTTTGGGCAGTCTCAAACTGGTCTGCATAGTTGGTGGCTGGCTCTCGACGGCGGTGCTGCAAAGAGCCAAGAGCCTCACCAAGAACTGTCACATTATGTTCACATATGGATCCACTGAGACCAGCGGTATCTCCATTAGCTTGGACGTTGAGCTGGAGAATTCTGTTGGCGGTCTGTTGGCCGGCAATCGCATGAAGATTGTGGATGAGGATGGCAATGCACTTGGCCACAATCAGATCGGTACGATCCTTATTGATGTTGGCATCAAATGGAATGGATACATAAACAATCCTGTGGATACGGCCGCTGCCATTAAGGATGGCTGGATCGATCTGGGCGATGTGGGCTACTTCAATGAGAATAACAATCTCTTCTTGACTGATCGCAAGAAGGATGTGCTCAAGTACAAGTCCAAGGACTATTGGCCAAATGAAATCGAGCAAATTATTTGCGAGCTGCCGGAAATTCAGAATGCCTGTGTTGTTGGCGTCAGAAATGTTGGGCGCACTGATGCTGCCGGTGCCCTCGTCATCAAGAAGAAGGGCTTTGAGATCACCAAAGAACAGATCATTGAGTATGTGGCGAAGCGGGTTGTTGTCGAGTACAAGCAGCTGCATTCGGGTGTCCAATTTGTGGACAGCTTTCCTCTGAACACCAACGGAAAGGTCTTGAGGAATGCGGCCAGAAAGACTTTTGAATCCCTTATGGAATCTAACTAAATTTAATTAGGTTATATTGTTAATTAATTAATGCTTTTAATGTTATGGAGTTACAAACGATTTGAACGAAATTCAGTGCATGTGTTAATATTTTGAATATATATAGAATTAAATTATAATGAAATTTCTCATAAGAAATTGTATTATTTAATGTGTTCCTTCACATTGCAATTCTACCGAGCTTCATCGTAATACCTAAGCCAAATGATAAGAGGATAATACTTAAAACAATAAGAATAATTAATGTTAATCAAATAATATTATTTTTTCCAATATTTAATAAATAAAAAATGCAAAAAATACTTAATGTAGACTTGAAATTTATTTATTATTATTATAATCTGGAATTTTGAGAAACCCAACATAAACTCTGTTGCGTAAATTTCAGTCTACTATCTCTGGGCTGTGCGTTGAAAGTTCAGTCAGTCAAGTAAACCAATATTATATATATATATAAAACGCAGCCAAATTATTTTATTGTTGAAGAGGCTAATATAAGAAATAAGAACTGTCCAGAATTATGCAATGTAAGGGACAAATTACTATACTTTAAATGTTTCATTATTTTTAATAATTGGTAAACACAATTAATACACACTTTTGTTTACAACTTTGTCTATTTTACTTTTAATTATACGTAAGAGAAAATTTGGAAGCCTATCTGATGATAAAAATGGTTTAACTTTATTGACGATCGACGTTTATTAATTTGTCGGGTCATTGCACTACGTAATAAAAACTTTGAGCTGATAGCGCATATTTTGAAGTTCAATTCAGTTTGCAATTAATATTCATATGACGAAAATATTGTTTCCAGTTCACGCCAGTTTGCAATGAATATTCCCGTGACGAAAATATGGTTAAAAATTTGTAAAAAAAATATCTTATCACGATTCGCACGCGCCACCTTTTAAGCTCGAGGTAATTCCTCTGGTCACATTTTCAAGAAAGTGGGTTTTTGTCATTTGTTTTGACGCATTAGATGATGATTTTAAATTAAAGGGGTTTCCCATCATAATAGATACAGATACAGATACTTGGAGCAGACATCATACGAATAATAAAATTCCCTTAAAACTAATCTCTTAACGAATTTTCTTCATAAACTTTTAATATGTTCTTGAAATCTGTTTGCATTGTGGGTCGTTCTGCTCACATTTCAGATATGGAGATGTAAATTCATAATGGTTTCAATGATAAGTATTAACTATCATGTCACTGAGGGGGCACAAGTTCAGCTTTTAGCCGTAAGATGAGAAGGATGATATCCAAAGTATGATTTCGAACCCTCACGTCTTGCACATGTCGCCCCAAAGGGTCATGGCAGTACTCTTAGACGAGGTAACCCACCCACACCATTAACACTTTAAGCACAAGCCTCTCGGGTCTACTTGACGGGCTGAGTTTGGGTTTGAGTTCGCCCAACCCATTCGAGAAGTAAAGTAAACAGGAGGAGGCCACTCAGGCGCACTCGGGTTGTTGGCCAGACAATTTTACCTACTTTATGTTTATTTATTTGCATATTTTTCAACTTAAAGACGACAATGGCATTGGAGAATAGAATGAGCGCTAGTACCACGACTATTGTGCCCCACACAATGGCCATGTCATCCAGGACAATGACAATAGTCAAAGTGGATCCTGGAGTCGCAGCTAAAGCCACAGCCACAGTCGCTGCCGCAGTCGCTGCCTGCATGCATTGTGCCGCTATTTTATAATTGACAATAATACATAAAAGATATGTATAGAAAAAAGCAAAGAGCATAATAATGGCAAATGGTAAGTAATACATTAGCCAGACATAAGCCAAGTTTCCCCCCCGACCAACCACCACAAACCAACTGAAGACAATCCTTGGGGCTGGGCAAAAGCAAAAGCAGCCCCGTGCTGACACTGACAATGCATTTGTGCCCGTGAAAAAAGGTCACGTCTTATCTATTTACCTAAACAATTTGCTTAAAATGTTTACAACATAAGCAACATCATCATCAGCATCAGCGCGTGGCAGGCGATGCTTCTTGTCTTTGCCTCTACGGTTGTTGCTCGTTGTCGTTGTCGTGTCGTGTCGTGTGCATGTGGCCAGGCTCAGTCTGAAGTCTGAGGTTCAGGTTCAGGTTCGGGCCATGCCGTGGCTAGTGCCATCTATTTACCTTAAGTAGTCATACGGCCGTTGCTTTTTTTTCTTTCCTTTTCTTGTAAATGCTCAGCTCAAAGATGCGATACGGGCACAGGGAGGCAGGGCAAATGCTCGACCAACATTAGAGCGCAATAGCCAGGGGAATTGTTTTATAAGCTATGAATAACAGGACAAAAAGAAAACGAAACGACATAGAGACCAGAGTCGAGAGAAAGCACAAAACAGAAAGCACACAAGCATCATCTCAAGGGCGAAGCTTAAATACTCTTTTTACATACATGATGTTGCTTTCATAGTACGTACATCTAAGTATGCAATTTGGATACACTTCAATGTTTAGGTACATTTAATCCTTGTCTAATAGCTGCTTTGCTTAACATGAACCGGCAAACTGTGTTCGAAATTAAAAATTTGCGTATATGCATAGTTGTTCTGCCTTATTTATTATTCTAGTTTGCATAGAAAAATAAAATAATATTAGCAATGGTAATATTTCTTATTTTCCTATTTTTCACTTTACAAAATTAAGTGTTAAACAGAATAGAAATACAAAATTTTAAAATGTAGCTCAGTTGGTTCACTTCATTTATTTACTGAGGTTGTCAAGCGAAGTACGTGTGTAATTTATTATATAAAACCATCTTAGTAAAGTTGCATTAAGTTTTTAATATTTAAATGCAATGCCAGCATTATGTTTGAATACTTTCAGTTAAATATACCTCTCAGGTGTTAAAGAGAACAAATGAACAAATCGAAGAACTGAATAGTTGTATCTTTCAGTATCCTTGGGTTAGTTTGAAATAGTTGTGAGCTGGCCAAACCTACTTTGGAAGTTGAAGAAGCTTGTGCAGAGCATCTCCAAATGGAGAACTGTGACAGCAAAACAAAATATGGCAGCGAACAGACCCAGGGAAGGGTCTGCGGCTTGTGGCTGCCCCAAGCCACCCCACACTCTAGAAGCGACTGTTGCCGCTCTTATGCCATTTTAAGGCTCTCCCTCAACTTTGAAGTTTTTGGTTGAATGTGCGTCACTCTTAAAAGGTCGCGCACTTCGCTTCTCAAATTGTACGCTCGCTTTTACTTCTTCCTTTTTTTTTTGCTTTGCTTTCGCTTTTTTTTTCGGCTAAAAACACATTTTCACATTTACGAATTTCTTCGCTTTTCTTTTGCGGCACCACCATTTGCTGAGCTGCGGCACGCGCTGCCTCCGCCTCGAAGGGCTTAGTAACGTAACGGTCCTGAGTTGATTATTGGTTCGTCGCATCAGTCTTTCCAATCAACATCATCTATCAGCATTAAACTCAAAGTCAGGGCACAGACACAGACAACAGAAACAGGCATGAGAAACACTGAAACACTGCCGTTGATGGCCATGAAACAATACAAGGAGGGAATGAACGGAGAAAAGGAACTTCCTTCCGTTCCTTTTTGTGTTCCAAAAACAAATGTAATGCCCTTAATTTATTTGTTGGCAATTTTCTAATCACAGTCTGAAAATACACGCGACTGCCTTTAAGATAAACAAATGCTGTTGAAATTTTTCAGCGTGTTAATTGCATAAAAATAGACCAGAAGTTTTTATGAGCCACAGCCAGACAAGAGCTTTCGACAAGAGCAACCCTCTTTCGGGGATGAGCAAACAGAAACAGCTTGTAATTGAGGGGGAGTGAATTTTTGGGGGTGGTCGGATGCTGTATACGAGTATGTTACATTTTATGGGCCACGGCTATGGCACAAAAGTGACTTATCTTGTTATGGATCCAACGTCCCGTGCAATACCAAAACATCAACATCATCGTTATGAGAGTACGCCAGAACCTTATTAGACTGGATAATGCTGCAGCATTGATTACAAAGCTAAAACATCAAATGGAAATCTCAAAGCAAATGTCGCTGTCAAAGACGAATCCCAAAATCTAACAATGCTCGACTTCAGAATAGTCGAACGTAGTCCAAGTTGACTTCAGTTGAATACCTTTTAAAGCGTATCAAATTTCTGCAAAACAATTCCAAACGCCAGGAATAACTTCGATATTCAGTGTGCAGAAACTGGTTAAATTTTCAAAAAACTTTGAAAACTAGAGGGACGGAGACGGAGACGGACAAAGTTGAACATCAACAGAAATGCATCAAAACTTTTTCAGTTAACATTTTCTTAATTTTTCGAATGCCAATTGCGCACAAAACTCTCATCTCTCAGCTCATATCTATAAAGTGACTCTTGCTCTTATTGCTCCCTCTATATGTATTCAAGCCTTTGCTCATTCATTTAACGAGGCATGTTCTTGCACAGACGACGACGCGGCCAAAAAAGCACTGCCCCTTTCGCCGTCCGTCCTTGACCTTAGGCATTCAGTCCCGCACGGAACACAGAACAGCTCTGAACAGAGGAGACCTTGCACAGTGGAGTGTATAGACAGTGGTGATGATGAGTTTGAGGGGGAGTTTCGCAGGAGGCACAATGGCCACTGCGACGCATTGTAGCGCATAATTAGCCCGATGAATAAAAGCCAAAAGCAAAAGCGGGAGAGAGGTTTCTGTGTGCAGAAAAAAAAGGAAGAAAAATTAAAAAATAAAATAAAAAAGGCAAAATGAGAAAGCAAAAAAAGCAAACCCGGCAGCAACGATGGTGGCTGCCAACGGCGCTGAATTTTCCACAATTTTCTTGTTTTGCCTAATTGAAGATTTGCACTGGAAATGATTTTAGCGCTGCGATAATGCCCTCGCCCGCATACGAACTAACCGAAGAGACTGTGGCGGGGAGAGAGAGAGAGAACACCTAAACAAACTTGGCCAGTCGTGGCAGTCGCTCACTTAAATGACTCGGGCTGAAAATTAATGCATGAAATTCCATCAGAGACAGCAATAAAAAGTGTAAAATTGATTTGCATAATGAAAAGTTGTTGAAATTGCCGCCATTTTGGAGCGTCCCAGTGTCCGGCTTGCCAGGCCGTCAGGCAGTTAGGCAGCCCGGCAGCCAACTGGCCAAATTGCTTGTTGTTAGTTAGTTTTCAATGTTGACTGCAAATTAGTTGGCTGTCTGTCTGTCTGTCTGTCTGCCGCCTGGCTGGCTGATGGTTTTGCTCCACTTTTAGGCAGGTCGCACAGCATTTTTTGATGCCGCTTTTGCATTTAACATTTGTAATTGAATTAGGCGAACACGTCCACACACACACACACACACACACACTTACACATAAACACTCACACACTCGGCTCGCAGGCTGAACATGAGCGCTGACATATTTCAGGCAAGTAGCTGGGCACATGAAAGCAAATGGCAGTTGAGTGTCCACGGGGAGAACTCTCCTATCTAAACACCAGCAGCTGCCGTGACGTCTATTTTGCATTTTATCTGCACACACACACACTGATAGACACACGCATACATAGACAACTTGCCCACGCGCACTGTGCGCGAAATGACGCAAAATGGCGTCGCTTGTAATAAATTACGTATACGCAGCGACGTTGTGCGAAACTTTCAATTGTGTGTTAGTGTTAGTTATGGCGATGGCGATGGCGATGCCGCTGCCGCTGCCATTCGCTGAGGCATCCGCTTTGCTTTTTCGCTGCGCTGTGCTGTGCTAACACTGGAACGCCCCAGGCGGTCACCGCACTGGACTCGTGTGTGTGGTAAATGAATGTGCAAGTATGCGAATGACAATGGCAACGTCAATTGGTTTGGGTTTTAGGTTTTTGGGGTTTTCTAGGTTTTCATCGGGTGCTCGTGTGTGTGTTGGCTGATTTCTGCGTAGGTAGCGCGAATTTGCCGCGTCTCCTCCCCGATCTGTAGATGCTCGACGCTTTCCGATGCCTGATGCCATGTCAGGCATTTCATTGTTATTCTAATGTCGGGTTGTAGTTTCACTGCAAGCGCCATAGATTACGCTAAATTGCTTAGGGGCCGCACAATGTGCGAAATAGCTGAGCACAAAAAAGCCACCAAACACATGGCGAACGTAAAGTGCTCGCCTGATAGATGGATCCATGTTAAGCATTAGTGCAACTTCTGTAACCCATTTGTTTAACAATCGTTGAGCTCGCTGCACATTTAAATCCCCCGATTTACACAGTTGCACATTATTCTCGCGCATCGCAATGCCAGAAGTGAAATGTATATTAACATAAGCAGCTTAAATCAAAATAATTGGATTGGAGTGTCCATTATTTAATGCATTTTATCGCATAAACATAACTAAACATAAATAAATTGTCACACACACACGCACACGCTTGTGTAATTTGATTGCGTTTCATTATTCACATTCATTCGATGTTTCCAAATAATTCACACTAAATCAGAGGCAGTAACTTTTTCAGTATTGTTTTGACTCGCATTATATATTAGCCCAATTTCAGTTCGAAACTGTACAACATGCATATATGTATGTATAATGCAGCCAGTAAACTACAGAATACGAATGCGAGTTTAATGCTATAAATCACACTTGCTGGCCGAGCAAAAGTTATGCCCCACAGTTTGCAGGCAACTGTCAAACCGAAATGCTCATTACCCCAACCCCCACCTCACTTTCACTCTCCTCACAGCATCCTGATGATGGTGATGGCGGTTCTGGGAAAGTCTGCCAGTTAGCCGCTAACGAAAAAAAAAAACTACCACTGAGCGTAAAACCCATTGAATAGCCTGTCCAAAGCGTCCAGTGACTGAGCTCATTATACTTCATTTTTCTAGTATTTTTGTTTTGTTTGGTTTGTTTTTTTCTCCATTTTGGGCCCCGAAGCGGCCATATGCTGCAAATGCAGGAGTCGCCAGTCGACAGTCGCCAGTTGCCAGTTGCCAGTTGGACAGTCGATTCTGCGACCACATAACATTCTCATACTGGTTGGCACATTCATACAGACATACCATCACATTCAGTTGGCAATGTCCTTTCATGTGTGCCGTCAGTTGGCAGCGCGTTTTGTGGCCACTCTGCCCATTGTTGTCATTGGCTCATTGCTAATATTGGTAGCTGCTGCTTTTTGCTGCTGCTGCTGCTGTTCTTCATGCTGCGGTTCCTGCACTTGTTGTTATTGCAGTTGCCGTTGCCATTGCTGTCGCTGTTGTCAGTAGCACTGCCACTGCCATTGCTAAGGCTAACATTCGCCTCATTCATGTGTTTTATTGCCACAAGCACACAAACGCCCAATAACAACAAGAGCGAACCAAACCAGGAAACAGCTGTCCCCCCTCAGCTGCCTGCCCCCACATATATTTATGCTCCATATGTTTGTGCCATATCTCCGTGCGCATAAACCACAACTCTATACAACTATGGAACTATGGAACTAGAGCAGCAGCAATAGCAATAGCAATAGGACTCATTACCGCAGCCAGGGCTGCACACGAAACCTAATTTAGCCACAAGGATCACATGCATTTCATTTAAGTTTTCAGTTGTCAAATTTCAGTACAGCTCGAAGAATTGCCAAATATAACTAATCATAAAACAGAATTACTTTTGACAGAGCTGTTCATTTTTCTATAATCGCTTTTTTTTTCTTTTTTTTGATAATCACATCTATAATTATTGTATTTTAAATACATATATGTTTTCCATATTTTGAATATGCAACCTAAATGGAACTTGCCTTTAAGTATGTTGTGACCGAAAATATCTGGCAATTTGCAGCCACATTTAATGCCACAAACACCACAACATGCTGGAAAAATGGTCAGCAAAATGGCTAAAGCTAAGCTGTCTTCTTTCGGTTGCCCGTTGTCTCTCGTTTCTCGTTTCTCGTCTGTTGTCTTCTGGCTTCTGACTGTTGCCTGTTGTCTGCAACTGCCGGTTTAGTTGCCTCTTGGTTGTTGATACACTGAGTCTGTTTTAATCAAATTGCCAGAAAAGTTCAGTGGGTTCAGTTCAAGTGCAAGCCGTTATTCTCGATTTGGTGGCCAAAGAAGTGTGTGAGTGTGTGTGAATGTGTGCTTGGGTGGCCCATAAATCCATTCAATATTTAACAGGACAGCAAGAAGTGCAAACGTTGGCACTTTTTGGGGGTGGCAACAGGACAACAGGACGACAGACAAGAGGGACAATGGGACAACGGGACAGCAGGACATCGTTGCGGCATTTGAGCAACAATAATGTTTATTATCATTTATTTTATTTCATTTAAATGACTCGCTCGGGCTGTCGCAAACTCGCAAAAAGCTAATAAGCTGCAGTAATAAATTATGTGCCATGCAGCATATAAATTATGCGCAATTAACTAAAATTTTGCATAAAATGCACAAAATTTTCGCATCGGGTAAAAATAATTCCGGGTTTAGAAAACTTTTATCAGAAAACAAAAGCAACAGCCCAACGAATTCCAAATTCCAAACATTTCCTGGCTTATCCACGGCTAATAATGTCACACAATGTGTGAGGGTTTTTTCTGTGTGTGTGTGTGTGAGGTGAAATAAACGTATTTAAATTTTATTTTAAGTGCTCAAATAAACTGGTATTAATTGTTATAGCTGGCATTTGGAATGGCATTTAAATTATCTTCTAGGTTTGTGAAACACCTATGTTGAGTTTATTTTATTTGTGCCTGATTGAAATTTATTGCTGCGAGGGTACAACACGTTGGCATACGGACAAAAGATGATTAGTGGCCCACAAATAGAGTTATTGTCATGGTAAGATAAGCAGTTAATGCCAGCTAAGGCCTTCAGCTCACTAGAAAGTGACCAAAAATAGTTTCTATAATGAATTCAGCATCTAAATTTGAAATGAGCGCAAATTTTATGCTGAGTAACAGAGTGAATTTTTTACGATTATTGCATCTAATGCCAGCATAAATTAACTCAACTTCCAGCCTTGTATTAGCCATTATATCGGTTGAGCATCAACACAAATAACACATACTATACATTGTGGCCAGTTGCATGTTAAAAGCAAACAACAACAAAAAAAAAAAACAAATTAAATTAATGTATGCTATGCTATGCTTGAAACTTAACATATTTATTTTTATAGCTATGCATGTTATCTCTGCAATTTTCGAGCAATGTGTACAATAAACACAAAGAAATAAATAAACATATAACAAAAATGTGCATTTTAACAACGAGAGTTGGTAAAATGAAAATAAATAGTTTATTCTGCTTACAAGTGCGAGTGAGCTTGCAAACCAGTTGCTAGTCTTTCATTGATTTAAATATTGTGTATTCAATTATTTTATGTATTTCTTAGGCAGTCTAAGAATATTACAAAAAGGAATTTGTTTTTATATGAACAAGGAGTTCAATGAATCTGTTGTATACTTCAGAAAGCCATGGATCTATTCGTTGCTCATGGGTCACGTCGCATGCTAAAACAATTAATTGCAACAGGCGCAACGCAAAGCCGTGTCCACGTCCAGCACTGGCCACTCGGCAGCCTGAAATCACATGACATTATTCTGCACAAGGCCCGAAGAAATGCAAGCGTTGTTAGGCATTTGCTCAGTGGCCCGTGGACAGAGGGATCAGTGCCACAGGCAGGCGCCCATTTAAATTTATGTGCAACTTAACGCTTCAAAATTGAGTGCAACGAACGCACAGAGCGCGCTGGGTGTTTGGGTGTTTCATCAAAACGCCGCCCCCAGCAGCCTTATCAAGTATACGCCATGGCAACCGGAAGCGCGACTTGGAGTGTTTGCCTGACTGCATGCCCTGGCCTGACTGCACTCTCCCTCCATCTCCATCTCCCAACTCTCCGCCAGGAATGGCAACGGCAACAATGCGCGACAAAAACGACAACAACAAGGACGCTGGTTTGCCTGCCTAGCTTCATGTTTTCTTTGCCGCTTTTAATTTCAAAAATTTATGCGCTCGCGCCACACTAAGCGTAAAATAACGATGCAGCGCAACGTCGCAGCGATGCAACATTGTTTCGCTACTCTATAGCAACGTTTCCCACAACATAATGACAAGGCTATAATTGCATTTCACAAATACGTGACTATATTGATTATTTCAAAATACAAATCTCCATAAATAATAAATTAGGAATTTATATAAAAGGATCATGTTATTTAATAACCATTTAAATAACTTGTTTTGGCGAATTTTCTAAGAACAATAACAAAGTTGAACAAATTATTAAAATATTAATTGGCCTCAGGGTATTTAAACTTCGTTGTGTTGCACGCGCTTTGGTATTTGCGTTTTTTACCGTTGTTGTTGCTGCTGCTGTACTCTGTTTTCTCTTGCAAGTTGATCCTTTGCCGCCATTTTGCAACAAACTCCCAGCATGCACTCCATTAAACTCTGCCGTCGACTTTGTTGCAAACAGTTGCTGGCGGAGACGCAAACGGGAACGGGAACGGCAACGGGGACAACGAAGCTCGCAAATTTTATTTATTAAAAAAGGGTAACGTACAAGTCAAGTGGCTCAGCTCGAAAACAATTAAAATGAAGTTTGTTTTATTTTACATTATTTTTTTCCTTCACCCTCGCCCTTCACTCTCTTTCGTGTACTTGTTGTTAATCTAGCATGGAAAAATTTAGCAGTCAGGAGTCAAAGTCGCGGCGCTCGCTGCCTACGCCAGAGAGAGGACTGCAAGCGGGGCAAAGCTGAAACTCAAACCGAGCATAAAATCTTAACGACTTCGGCTAGTTTCACATGCTCCAACACACACACACACACACTGAGAATCTTGGGAAAGAATGGCATAATTAATTGCCGTAGCGGTTGCCAAAGTCTCGACACTCAACGCTCCAGTTAAATGTTGCATGCAAATGGATGGAAGATGGCGCCGCCTGAAACACGACAACTTCGGGTTTCGTACCCCAACCAATAGAGATGTGGAGCAAAAAGGTGTGTCCTATTTGGGTCACCCACAGTGCGTAACGTGCTGCATATTTAATGGCAGCTAGGGTTGCCAGCCAGTGTGCCCAGCCATTCGCAACAATTTTCAAACTCATACTAGTGTTTGGTTAGCAGAACTGCAAAATAGATTAACCTTGAAGCGGCATAATGATCAAATAGTGTTTCGGATCATAATATCATTGAAATAAAAAGGTTCTTAAAGCCCTAAACTGGTCACACTTGAAGTCTACATTTATTTTCATTTAGGGGTCGATTGCTGTAAGCTATCGTTCAAATAAATTTATAGGGCAGCTAAAATAAATGGTGTAACTTAACAGAATTACTTAAGACAAACGTTGTTGAATATGTTGCTGCAAAGATTGAATAAGTTAAAGCTTGTATCACTAGGATGAATATAGATAAACAAAAATATGAAAATATGATCCATATGGCCATCTAGTAGCAACCAAATGTTGGAGCATAAAAAAATGGTCAGAAAAGCGCTTCTTTTTCTGCACCTTCATCGATCAGATCAATCTTTAACCAGAGGATTCTTGAAGGTTAAAAGTCAAAATAGTAATGAGAAAATACATGATTTGATAAATGAAATATCAACGCACTTCCCAAATGGTAATTTCCAGGAAATTGTCATATTTTCACTCGTATAGCTTGCATTATTAAATCGTGCAATCAGACTGAATTTTTCAAACTTCCTATTCAACAACATATATATTAAATAGTGATCTAACATTTGTATTGCAAGTCTCTATTAAGTTTTTGTTGAACTCTCCACAACAGCTCGATCAACAGTGGAAGATACATATATTTGGAAACGAACTTTGTGTTTGCAGAGAAAAGAACCTGAACTGATCGATATATTTTAGTTTTTATGCCAATAAAAAGTTTCCATTTTAATTTACAATTTTTGTAAAGCACTGATGCAGTTTATTTAATTTTCATTGATCGATATATAATATTGTACAGATAATGAAATTAATAGTGCTCAAAAGCTTGTTGAATACACCAATCCAATGCAGCTTTAGCCGCTTCGACTCTATTCAGGAGGTGATCTGACGCATACACAAATCAGTGTCTAAATAAATATTTGCAAATGAATGAAATACAATCAGGCAGCACTTTCGTTTTCCCTGAAAGCAGTTTGTCGTGGGTGCAATGTTGCAGCGTGGCAGCATTAAGCATGCAACACTCAACGATGTGCTGCTGATTCACCGTGATGTTGGCTGCAGTTTGCCCAAAAACTTGACAGCCTCTGCGAAAGTTGCGCACGGACTTAGGCACAAAAGTTTTGTCTAAACTTACCCGAATTTTCTTGATGCATCAAATTGCATTAATGCCGAGAGCTTATGGATGCGGCTGGAGGGCTTTAAGTGCTTTCATGTGGCAATATTTTGTGCATTTTGTTGCCAAACACACAAGGTTGACACACTGCAAATGGTGAATAACAATATGGGCTGCATTGAAGTGTGTAATGCTCGTTTAGAGTCGTATTCGTAGTGATAGGATTACACATAGTAAATGAAGTGAATGCAACGTTAAGCCGCTTACATCAACTGTGTATTGTGTGCATAAATTGCAATAAATAAATTTAGAATGTTATTTAAAACAATCTGTTAGTATTTTTTGTGCTTTATTATTATTGCTTGTGCAACATGTGATTCGAATAGCGCAAATAAAACGAATGTTATTCTTGACTTCTCTCTTCAGCTTGTATGCTATTTTAATAATTTACGAATACTCGTACTACGAATTGTTCATAATGGCTTAAAGCAAAGGGGAAAACGAGAACGAGCCAAAGCCCTGGACAGCTGTTGTTTGCTGCTGCTGCTGCTTCTCTTTCATAGAATAACGTTGGCTTAGCCACAGGCAACTCGTTGAAACAAAGAGATGATAAAAAAAGTGAAATACAAAATACGAAACAGCACACGTTGCAACTAATTTTGTGTTTGTTTTATGCACTTGCAACATGGTTGCAACTGACACGCACACACACACACACACACACATTTATGCGCTGCTCTAGACAAACTTCAACTGCCATCAACATCAACGAGTGGAGAGCCACGTCGACTTGAGCGAGAACTGCAAACGTTTAGCATGCCACATCGTGGGTGAACTGGGTGGCAGAGTGGGAGATTCAACGGGGAGGTTGGCAACAACAGGCACTACATTATACAAACTTTGCGGCATTTTCAGCAATTTGTGGTATTTTACTATTTAATCCTTAACTGTCTTGGGTGTCACACTAATACACAACGAGGTCCCCTCGTTCTGCCAGCTTGCCACACTGCTGTCTGCTGCCTGCCGTCGCTGCCTGCTGCCTGCCACAAGCCATCAACAGTTTGTTTCAAATCAGAAGACGATGACATTGTGTGTGTGGCAGCAACATCTCTCCAGCACTGGCACCTGGTGTGCAAGTCCTGTTTCCAGCCACCTCTCTGCTCATCCTGAGCCGTCGACACAGTCATTGTGCTCGCTCGCCTCTTGTTCAGCCCTGGGTGGCTTGCCTACTTATTGTTGCCAATCCCTGAAACTGAATCTGACTATATCTATGTGTGTGTGCGAGTGTGTGTGTGTGGCTTGTGTGTGCTTGAACTGCCAAAAGTACTTCTCTGCTCTGCATTCTCGCTGCGAAGTTTAATTAAAGTCGCGCTACAACTTTTGATATGTTCTTCGAGTTGTTCCTGCCGCGCTCTTCCGTTTCCGTTTCTTCTATGCTTCTATCTGTAACTTGCTAATACAGTGGGCGCAATGCCAGATTAAAATATAACATAATTCATAAACTCACTCTGCGCTCTGCTCGTATTAAATTGATAAAATTATATAATTTTTAAGGTCCAATTTCAACTGTCTGCCCATGAGGCGAATCTATGGCAAAATGTGCAGACTTTTGGCCTTGATACGCAACTTATTCTCCGAGTATAAATAACTTTTTCTTCTTTTCTGTATTGTACTCGAGCAGCTGCTCAATAAATTATGCTAATTGAAAGTTGTAAATAGTCCACTGTGCATTGTAGCAAGTTTTGCTGTTTGGGTTCATAGGGACTTACATACTTGTCTGAAATCTTTCTATGACAGTTTCCCTAGCACAGTTTTGTTTAGTTTGCTGTTGAATGTTTAAGTTTTCGTATCAACTTAGACGCACATGCACATGAATGCCTTCCTTGCAACTGTGTCTGTGTCTGTGTCACAGTCTCAGTCGGAACTCGTGTGTGATTGAATATTCTGCGACAAGGCACTGACATTGGAGTCTAAATTCCAAGTCCTGCCATTGCAAATAATCACATGATGGGTCTGCAATTTCCCAGACTAAGAAATGTGTAGAAAACGACGCATTTATTTTTCTGAGAAATAAAATCGCAAATTTATATTTTCCAGCCTAACGGCCAGCCAATTGTCTCGGTCACAAAAAAGGCATATTACTTATATAAAATATTCATAATTCCATTATTATTGTTCGAAATATATAAAATGGAATTGTATTCGTATTAAATACGCTTACAAAGGAAATGTCAGCTTTGAGTCTGCTCAAACCCGAGAGAGCAATTTGACTAAATATAAATATAATATATTTGAGCTAAGAGTTTTTCTAGTAATTATTTTGGTTGCTTTTGTTTAATTTAATTAGTTTGCTCTTAGCAGATTTGACAACTCAACTGAATATTATTGGAAATGTTATTGAAAAAGCGTATTTAGCTGTGCGACTTCTTGGGCCACATCTGAAGTTTCTGTCCTTATGTATGTACGTTTTGTGCAGGCAAGCGCACAAATTGACAGCATTATGAAAGGTCAGGTCAGAGCCCGGCGACCAAATTTATATATATTAGCCCGGCACGTAAGTAAAAAGGACATTCCATTGTGCCATAATGTCGGGCAGTTAGCACACACACACACACACATTTACAGAGAGACACACAGATGGCCAAAGAAAGCTTTAGAGAAATGGCACGAAGGAGAATGCGAGCAAAAGAGAGGGCGAGCAGTTGTTATCCTTGCTCGTCCTCGATTTAGTCCACTGGCAATCGTGTGAGTGTCAAATGCCAAGCCATGGCCACTCGTACTGGCAACACATGCGACCAGGCGCGTCTTCGCATCCCCTGGCAATTTTTGCGACCACCTCTCACCAGTCGGCAGTCAGCAGTCAGCATCACCATCGCCATCGCCTTCGGGCCGCAAATGCCAAATGCAAATTTTATTTATGAATATGATTTCTGGCAACAAACAATAGCGCTCACCATTCGCATTCGCCATATAATAAAAACCCAAAAATTTTGGTTTGACAAACTCATACAAATATATATGTAGTAGTAGGAGGAAGAGGACGCTGAGGAGGGAGGAGGAGCAATCTCAACCCGCTTTGCCGCCTTGTGGCGCCGGGTGTGGCTGCAGCTGTTAACCCTTGCACTGTCACAACGACCCTGCGGCTCTGGGCCGTTCGAGTGCGTGCCAAAAATGTACCATTTACCATTCTGCCATCATCTACCATCTATGGTTGACTTGTGCGCGTGTTAAAATAATAAAATATGCTGCTGGCTGTTCGTCCTCAATGTATATTCATACTAAAACCCATGCAACACACATTTACATACTTTGTGTCCTGGCAGCAGCAGCAGCCCTGAAGCTGCTTCGACCGCATAGTGCAGGAAATCAAAAATTGAGGAAATGAAATTTGGTTATTAGTCAGCTATCCACGTTGACAAAGGACACGGAGCAGAAGGTGGGGAAGGAGGTGAATGGTTAGGTGTGTGGCCAGCAATGTCCATCATGTCGGCTGCCCTGAAAGACCAGCTCCTGCTGTCTGTCATTCCCACTCCGCTGCCCAACCACAGCACATACACAATAATTATAAATCAACGCAGGCACTCGAATAAAGTCTAGACAATGCCTGACAAAGGCAGCCAGAGACAGAGACACAGCCCAATTGGCTTGCGAATCCGTATGGGAGAGTGAAGAGTGTCGGACCACGTAGCAGCAGTGAATCGCTTGGCTGGATGCCCAGCACAGACCGCCATTAATGCACCCACACACACAGTGGCACTCGTCCTTATCCTTATTCGCTCATACTCTGTGCAAACATTTTAAAAACCCATGCCAAATGTATCAAATGCAAATTTGAATAATAACCAGTTGATCAGGGGTTGCAACTTGGCTGCGACTGAAAGCAATTCATTGTGCACGTTCTGAAATTCAGCAAAAAAATGAGGATACAAATCTTCAACAAAAATTAATTGTGTATAACAGGATTTAATTATCAAAAGATGAAGATAACTTAAATTAAAATTTCGCATATTCATCATAACTAGCCAATTTAATGTAGCATTTTAAACTACAAATACTTTTAAAACATTTTTGCTGGGTCACAAGCATAATATAATGCTCAACAAATTTTTGACAAAATGTATAAATAATTATTTAGTTTTAGCATCCGCCAGTTTACTAGCTAAATAGTATCAGGAAAATAAAATCTTTTTGTTATTAGCTTAATATAATTTAATAATCCTACAGCAACAAATATAAAACTTTAAAATGTTCGTGTCAGTCTATATTTCTATATCTATTAACATTATTTCAGTTAAAACTAAAATCTATCATAAGATCTACGGTTAATATATATCTTCCAATTGTGTATTTTCAGAATGTAATTTTATTTCATTAGAAATTTGCAGTTTATTTGAAAGTATTCAAAATCGAATGAAGAATTATCCATCACATTTTAAGAGGTTTAATCTAATCGTGATAATATTATTTGTGAATCAGCTTTTTGCTGTTTTATATAAAAATTAAGAACTTCCACAATATCATTACACTATTTATCAGTATATTGTTAAATATCCATAATTGAAACAGTAAACGGCTAATACCTTGAAGTGATTAGATAGATATAAGCTGTAAACCACAGCAATGCAGTTAAATGATTGTTAACTTAGTTGCTGGTTTTGAAACAGTTGCACAAATGATTCGCATGGTCAGTTGTTTGAGTCAAAGGCACCGCGAACCACAAAAACCAAAAAGCTTCCACATTTCAATTGGATTCCATTCACAGTTCATGCAAAAGGACGCACAGATGTAGGCAACCATTTTTTAGCCTGTGCTCTTACATGTGCCATTAAATAGATGTTAGAATAAATCAGCAAGGCAGCGACAAAGAGAGAGCAAGAGGGATACAAATAGCAACAGCAACAGCAACAGCAACAACAAGTAAGAAATCAGCAACACCATCAGCAAAGAGGGGCACGCATAAGTGGGCAAAAAGCGAGGCAGGACAGGGAGGGAAAGGGTCTCTCATATCGCACGTGTAGCATCAGAGCAGCAGGACAACTCTGCATGCAATAAACAAATAAATATGCGAATTGGTGTTGCTGCTGCCACTGCTGTTTATTTAAAAAAGAAATGCGGGCCATGATTTTTAGCGATGTGGCACGTACACAAAAAGTGTTTGAGGCATGGGGTAGGCCAGACAGTTGGCCACTCGAAAGAGCCCAGCGGCAACAGCAACGGCAACAGCAATAACAAAGGCAGTAGCTGTGCCAGCAGAACAGAGCTCCTGTTGCTGTCAATTTTGGGTTTTTTCGTGCCAGACGATCCGCCATTGAGGCTGATGAGTCGCCTGGTGATTGCCGCTTGAAGCGCGCAACTCGCCTCCAGTTGCCAGTTAGTTGCCATTGTTGCCGCCCTCGCCTGGTTGCTGGTTCATGTTACACACATCCAGTCAAGTGCGTCAACAAACGGTGGCAACAAGCAACGTGCAACTGTAGCCAGATTTTTGCATGAGAATAAATGGGGTTGCATGAAGAATCTGTTTTGTTAAATACACAATTTTAAAAAATATATAATAATTGAATTCAATTACAATCTCTCGTATCTTCGTATCTTGATTCGTATTTAAGAAATGTCCAAAAGAAATAAATACATAATTGAGCAAAATATATAATAATTGAATTCAATTACAATCTGTCGCATTTTGTTTCGTATTTTATAAATGTCCTAAAAAATCAATTTGGTTAAATACATAATTTACAAAAATATATAAAAATTTAAATCAATTACTTAAATATACAATTTTGTTAAATACATAATTTAAAAAATGTATAATATTTTAATTCAATTAATATCTCACGTATCTTCTTTCATATGTAAGAAATATCCTAAAGAATTTTTTGGTTAAATGAATAATTTAAAAAAATGCATAATATTTAAATTCAATTACAATCTCTCGTATGTTGTTTCTTATTTAGGAAATGTCCCAAATGCAAACTTGAGTCCGAAACTAAACTTTTGAGCTCGGCTCGTCTATGCGAAATCACTTAGCTATCAGCAGTGTCGCTGTCAAAAGCCCGGTGATATCTTATCGGACCCAATCTGCTTTCAGCTTGGTCTCGACCTCAGCATCTCGGCCTTAGTCTGGGCTTTCGCTGCCTGAGCTGCTGAGCTATTTGCTAAGACCCGAGGATAAGTCCGATTGGCTGCCTATCGGCGAGCTGAGTACAAAATTGTTTTTATTCCTCTATTTTGGTTATTTTATTTCGCCAGCCCTTGTTGCTGGCAGCTCGCTATTTATGCGTCTTTGATGCTGCCTCCGTCTCCGTCTCCAACTCCTTTTGCGGCTGATTTCTTTGTGCTTTCGCCTTTTGAGCAACTTTTCGATTACTTCCATTCAATTTGTTCGTTTTGGGCTTGGCATTTTCAACAAGTGGCCCTGTTGCGCCGTATATTTCTAGTTGCCTTGGCAATATTTAAATAAAAAACATGGCAAATATGAATGCAAAATAAACAAACAATTACCGGCAACAGGGCAACAGTTACCCCTACCTACAATCTGCCATCTGAGACTTTATTTTGAACAGCTGTTTACCAAGAAGAAAAAACAGTCTCCTGTTTCACAGCCTGAGAGTGTGAGTGTTTGTTATTGGCTTTATTATTTTTATTTTGATTTTGATTACTTACCCCAAAAGCCCGAGGTCTCTAATCGAATTTTGATTTACGCAGCGACTTCGGCAATTCACAACTGAACCCAAAGATGTGCAGCTGAATAAATCATATTCTGGCTGATCTAGTGTTGCAGTGAGAATTGTCGAAAATTCCCTTAACGCATTTCCGCATTAAATCAACCTCTAGAAGTCTAGAATTATTGTCACGTGACCGCTAGCTGGCGGAACAATTTAATTGTCTATTAAATTGTTTTACAAACGGACTTACCATAAATTCTCATAAAACACCGGCCACATTTATGAGTCCATTGCAATGTTTCAACTTGAAAAATCTCGCGTTTCCCGAATATCCGCCGACAGTTCATTGTGGTCGCAATGATATGCCTGAGTGCCGTTTGCGGTTCGTACTTTTTGGGATCTGTTTCAATTCGGGTCGCTCTTAATGGGCCTTCATTTGGCGGCTATAAAGCAGTTAAAATATCTGCAGGAAAAAGTGTTGTTTGCTGCTGCTGGCTGGTTAATTAAACGAGCGTCCGGAATATGGAAACTGAAATGTGTTGAAGCGTGTATCAGCAGTATCAGGCTCGCAGGACATGCAGGACATGCAGGACATGGGCGCATTAATGCCAAACATAAATAACATCGCGTTAAACAATTGCAGCATCAGCCATAACAATAATAGTTATAATAATAATAATAACATGAATGATATGCGAATGCCATAACATGCAATAAAACAACATGCAAGCCGAATGACACGAAAACACCAAGTCACAACGAGAGCAAAGCACAACAATAACACAGCAAAAGCCACAGCAAACACACACACACACACACTCACACAGATGGTGGGCCACGGAATCAAGGGGTTTCAATATAATTACAGTGCTGCTGTTGCGGTTAACAAATTTATAACAAGGGTGCTCCGTGTGTCGACTCGACTAGTTTTGGAAATGCTCTAAACCTGCCACGCCTCATACACACATAATGCATGTCTCGGCCACAGGGCTTCGAAACATGCAAGCACTTGACCAAATGTTTCCGGCGCACATCGTTGCCACAGGTTGTCACAAAATTGCTGAGGTGTAGATGCAAAGCTTTGCAGCCCGAAGTATGTTCGACAAAGGGCTGCTGACCGAGCCTCAGTCTTGCCACCTGACCCCGTGCACGTTGCACGTTGCACGTTGTATGTTGCACGTTGCACGTCGCATTGATGCCGACCCCTAAGACCGACATCCCGACCCGACCCCCGAGCCCACTCCATTGCCCATATCCAATGTCGACAGCAGTCAGCTGTTTGATTTATGAACGTTGTTGTTGCTGCTGCTGTTGCTGGTGTTGCTGTTGCACAAATTAAAAATGTTCAAATGTCTGGGCCATAACTCAAATGTCAATGCATTTGTTTAATTTGAAATGTGCATGTGGCAGCACTTTTAGTCGCTTGCCGTCTCTCTGTACTTATTGTACACTATAATTGCCCGACATAAGCGTTGCATTAAAACTTAATTAATATAATTGTATGGGACCTAAGCAGCAGTAGCAACACTAGCAGCAACAGTAGAGCCATTACACACAGCAACAGTACAAGCAACAGCAATAGTAGCAGCAACCAGAGACCATTTCAAATGTCAAATTGCTTCAAAGTAGAGCTTTGTTTCAGATTTGAGGCAATGCGACAGCTACTTCACATTATCAGTGCTGAGCATTGTGGTCTCGGATAGTTAGTCGACCATTTAACTAATGACTTGCACTACAATTTCTAATTCGAAGCCTCATGAATACTTGTGCGTATTTGCAGCCATCTAATAAACTAGTTGAGAAATGCACAGGAAATTTAATTGGGTAACCCAAGAGCTGCAAATGCATGGCATGGAGAGAAAAATTAATTTTAAAAATTAATCAGCAGAAAACATACAACATTTTGATTGAAAGATAATTTGATGAGCATAAGGTTTCTATTCAACCATATTTGTGGCATATTTACTTAGTATTTATTTAAATTTGCAGCTTACTAAAACAAATGCGTAAATATTGTATTACTTATTAAAAGTTGCAATGTTTGGACAAGTTCGTCCGCATTCACATTTTTGTTTGCAGCTCTGGGCAAAGATTGATTTATTTAGTATTATTTATTGCCAGCCATCCATATTTATATTGGTTTTATTTGCTATTTGTTTAAAAAATTGACCAACAAAGTTCAAGTGATTTTTGCGCAAATCCATTTTGCAGTTTGTAACTTTAAAGACCGCAAGCGAAATAGGGAGAAATACTTGTTTGCTTTCGCAGACGACTTGCCGCAAGTAAGACATTTACGAGTTGGGTAACTGCCGATGACGATGACGATGGCGATGACACGATGCCCCCGCGACTGGCCAACTGCAACTTACAGCAAACCGCACCTTGACGCAACTACCCTTCAGCTAACCCACTTTGTAATTTTAAACGCTACGGGCTTGCTCACCACAAGGCACAAGGGGGCAAGGCAATAGTGACGGCGTCGGCATTTTCACCACATCAAAACGCCTGACAAGACCTCTGAAGTGGCTCCATCAATGTGAAGCCTGTTGCAGAAGTTGCAGACATTGTTGTCGGCAGCAACAATTAGATAAAGATCAACAGGCAGACAATTCGACAATCAGACAGAATGAGAAAGAGACAGAGAAATAGAGCGAGCGAGATATGCATGAAACCGCAAACTAAATGGCACGCCCATTTAATTGCATAAAACATAATGCCACATGCGGAACATCCAGTGCCAGGAGACGAGCAACAATTGCTGGCGACATTTGGCATCAAAGGGCAGCCGAACTGCCCATTGCCCATTGAATCCCCTTCAACCCCCCGTCTCGACCACTGTGAATGCATAAAATTATTTCCGCTCTGCAGTGCCAGCAATTCTAATTAAGGCAAAAGACATTTGGATTGACACGAGACAAACGATGGGCTGTGTAATCGGAGTCGCCGTCGCAACTGCCGCTCCTATTCACCAGATATATACTATATACCACAACCGACCCATCCACCCATCTCTCCGCAGTCCACTGCGACAAAGTCACTACTTTGTTTTCAACATCGTCGTCATCGTCGTCGCAAATTGCATAGAATAAATTTTCATTAAATGCGCAGCCAAGTCGCAGTCTAAAGTCAATGTAAAGTGGCAGGACACACAAACTGACCGCACCCGCTGGGTCAATGGCCCAGCTGCACTTGCCCATCGACTTGTCCATTTTCATAATTTTTAATTATTTTTAATTTAATTGTCGCGCCTCGCGTGCTCTTTGCCAGCCATCAACAAGTAACACTGACTCAGAGTCGCACTCGCACTCGCAGTCGGAGACGGAGACGGAGTCTCAACTCTTGACAGCGGATCACTTCCCGGCGGGGAGTGCAGCAATCAACGGCGCGGCGTCTGCAATGAATGCGATGAATGTGTTCAGCGTGTTTAATAAGTGAGAAGGAAAACAAACCAATAATAAATACGAATGTCTTTACACTTACTTGATGCTTACACTACGATTTCCTAGTACTAAATTCCATTCAATTAAATCTTTTCAATACATTTTCAATATGATGCTTCCAAAGTATGAAAAAATATATATAAAAGAATAAATAATAAATAAAATTTGTATCTATATAATTTGAATAAAAATATAATTATAAGTACCATTGCATATTCAAATAAATATAACATAACTCGTTTAATTTTAAATATTCATTTATTTCTACAATATCATTATATAGTTTAGACTAATAAAAAAACGAATATCAATATAAATCCGAATGTTAAAATCAAATTTCATATTCAAATACAAAATCTATTAAATTCATGTTTATTTTCCATCAAATATTTTACATTATTCATGAATATATAGTTTAGTAGAGTATTTATATATGCGATATTTGCATAGTCCAAGTTTATGATCAAATCAGTATGCCCATTTCAGAAATTATGCGCATTATTCTTAGGAACTTGTGACAGCATGAAAAATGTGTCTATAAACATTTTATGTTCGTTTCAATAATTTAAGTTTTCCAAGAATTGCTTAAAAATGTTTCATGCTCGATGTCGCCGCCGTTGCTGCTGCTGCTGCCAGTTCTACTTTTGGTGCTGTTGCTGTTGCTGCTGCTGCTGCTGTTGCGTGTCCATTGCCTACAAAACATAAACACAAAATTTTAATTACTTCAAATGTGCGGGCGCACTTAGAGAACATTTTGCGGGGTCAGCTGGGCCTCGATAGAGTCAGAGACAGAGTCAGAGTCGGACAGACAGAGAGAGTGGAGAAGGGGGTTGGGGGTTGGCAGGTGCCCAGTAGCCAGTAGCCGCAACCAGCGGGGCGCTGCTCGTTCTGGTCGTTCTGCTGGCCGTAGTTCAAAGTTATTTACCCCCAAAAATTTTATGTAATTACGAAAGTTTTTGGCGCTCAGCTCTGAATATAAACGCTGGTCGTTGTCAACATTATGGCAAAAATGTTATCATCATCAACAGAGTTGAAGCAGCAGTAGCAATAGCAATACCCGAAGAAGTGGCTGTGGCAGCGGCACTGGCAACATTTGCAGCTGTAGCACTGCCAGACCTCAAACCCAAACTATGTTGGGACGGTTATAGGGGGTAGGGGGATGGTTGCTAGGGGATGCCAACTTATTGTCGCAGCTCAAGTAATTCACACAGCAGGTGCTCGCAGTTAGCTGCGGTTCCCGTCGTCCAACTCCAACAAAAATAATTATCACTCTTGATTATCTTTTGTAGAAATTAGTGTGCACGCGCCCAACTCGCTCCTCTTCTATTCTGTTGTCTCCTTCGTCCTGGTCACCCACACACCTTGCCAGCTTGCCTCCTTGCCAGCAAGACAGCTAACCACCATCATAGCATCGTAAAAGTAATTGTTGTGTTTTTGTCAAAACCTTTTGGAGCACTTTAAATGGGAGACAGGCGCCCAAAGGGCAGGTAAAACTGCCAACGAACTATGCTAACTGTTTAATGTTGTTACCTGAGCAAATTGTCGACGCTTGTGCAAATTTCTCAACGTTTTATTGGTAGCATAGAGACGACATTATGTTGACAATTCCGGGCTGTGCTGTGGAGCTCTGTGTGGGCGTGAACTTAACTTCTGATGTTTACCTGCAAATTGCTTCATATGCTTACAATATAATTTGCTTTTTAATCCCCGTAATGGATTAAGGTGTTAAGATTATATTGAAATTTGTCTGCACAATGGATCCCCACCATTAATTGCTTTGAATGCCTGCCAACATTACTTTGGTGTTAAGTGATTGCAATTGATATCAACCTGTGGCTTTCTGCAATTAGTTGAAACACTCAAATGGGGCTTGTCATTATTAAGTGAAACATTCCGTTCGGATAACATTACTATTTGCTTTAATCAGAACTATATACATTATATAACAATGTGCACTTTGCTCTAGTTTTCGAAGCTCTAATATTTAATTGTTTAAGTAGCAATTGAGAATGTTTTCGATACTATATTTCCTCAGTAGAAAAGCATGATGTCAATTAGGATCGTTTGTTATGAGGCCTGCTGCTTCCGAGCCCAATTACCCCATAATGAAGTAGGAGTGTTGCATGCCACAAGAGATGTGAGATATTCCTCTCCAGATATTTGCCTGCAATTTGCTGGCCAGTTGCATCTGTAAAAGTGCAAATTGCCGGGTGGCATTTCAGAAATTCCATAAATGGCAAAGGCCAAAAACTTTTAGATGACGGCTTGTGTCCCAAATGCAGAAACACTACACGCTTGCCACTTGCCACTTGCCACTCTGATGCTGCCTCTCTCTCTCTCTCTCTCACTCTCTGTCTGCCTGTCTTGCCTTTGCCTTTGCCACATTTCGTGTTAACAACGCGCTTTGCGCATTTCCGCTCTTGGATAAAACTTTTACTTTTGTTTATTTGTCACTCATTTTAGCTGATGTTGATGTTGATGTTGCTGCCATTGTTGTTGTTGTTGCTGTTGTTTTTCATCATCTGCAGCTTGGCCCGAGTCTTGCTTTTTGTGCAGTCGGACTTGTGTCTGCCTTTAAATGAAAGCTAATTAAGTTTTATTTTTCACCAGTTTGTGTTTCTGAACACTCACTCGTTGCGTACACTTTTTTCCCCTCTTCTTCTCTGCCCGCACTTTAAGTGACTTTCCGCCCTCACCGCCACGCCCCGAAGCGGTCCCAGTTGTTCGGGGCCTCCTTTGGTCATTACAAGTTGATTAACTCATAAACATTTACTGACAACTGACAACTGACGTCTGACAAGTGGCAACTTTGTTAGCGCCGTCCGACAACCAACTGATTTTATATTTTAACTTAACTTCTCTTGATTTCTTTATTACTTATTTAATGCGCATTTTTCCACTTTTTTTTTTTTTTTGTTTCTGCTGTTTTATCTGAGCAGAGTATAAAAATGCTGAAATAAATTTGCGTTTTCCGGAATTTGTGTACAGTCCCCCCTCCGGTCACCCTCCGGCGGGCCCTGGCTTTTCACCGACTATATGGCCAAAGTGCACGGCGTACTTTCTTTTTCGTTTGCTTCGCATTTTGTTTGCCTGGTTGTCTTTCGCATTTCGAAATTTAATTTCAAAGAGTTTTTCGTTTTCTGCTTTTCCTGTCGCACATTTTTTACGCCGCTTTAAATACGCGGCAACTTTTTTTTATTTTGAATTTTTTGTTTTTTTTTTTGCACTGTCATTTGCGCTTTTCATTAATTTGGCGCTATTTTTTCCTACCATCGTGCGAACTTATTTATTTATTTTTTTTTTTTTTTTTGTTGCTTTTCCCTCTTGTTTTATATTATTTCCAGCTAGGTACATTTTGGTCAAAGTAATGTTGATTGTTTGCTCGGCTGACTTTGATTACGAAATTGTTCAAAATAAATACAATTACGTTCAGCAGCAGATTGCTTAAGCTGGCACTAAGCAGACTTTTAATTGAGTTTTTTCATACCCTGCGGTCGGGATGGAAAGGGGAGTTTGAAAATTGTGATGACAATATAACATTTATGAGAGTAGACAATATTAAAGAATATGCATTGATAAATATTTGTTTTATTATAAATAGATGAATTTAATTTGATAAGAAATTCATTTAATACAAACATTTGATTTGTTTGTATTCAATTAAAACACAAAAGTGAATGAAAGTGTTTTATTTAAATGAATTTAGTCAGATTTCAATTATCATCGACTTTATTATTATTTAATCATTACATATTAATGTGCTTAAACGTATAATTAAAGGGTACTCCGAAGTGCGGCAATTTTGATCTATGAATGAGTTTCCTGTTCCTTTTCTAAGCAACTTTATCTCAAGGCAGATTGGGCAGATGCAAAATTTGTAATGGCCCGTTCAACCGCCGAAAAAAAAGGTAAACATTTTTTGGGTTGTCAAAGTTAATTAGAATGAGACTTGTTGATTTTAAAGATGGTTTTGCGAAAATGAAAGGTCAGCGCTGGTCAATGATTAACCCTTATCCATTATTCAGCATGTAACTGCAATTAATTAGCCGCTAGTACAGCTAAATGAAAATGTTAAAGTCAAATCTTGTTCAACTAGTAGTTACGAAATGGAAAAGACAACTTTTAAATACAAGTTTGGTGGGCTAAGCGGTTACTAATGACCAGTTTTATGAATATTTGCGACAAATAATATTTTTATGTTTCAAAGTTCTGAGTCAAGTGGAGATTAATTAACTCGAGTGAACGTCAAATTTGTCATTCGTGATATTGGGCTGTCACAAATACATTTAATGTTTGCCTGACGGATGATAATATATTTGTTGACATCTAACTTTATTAATTATTATTAACCAGTGAATACGCAGCGCATCAAACAAAGTTTTTATGCCCGTCAGTTGTGTCGTTAATTAAAATGTGTTACGAAATATATTATTCATAAAACCAGCATAATCGAATATTAAATGATTTTGATGAATGATAATTAAATATCCAATTGATTTGGGCGTAAAATGTGGGAGGAAGCATTGACATAATGATATTCATATTTACCTTTATATCTGCTTATTCCGTATGTTGGCTATACAAAAAGGTTCTCGAAACGAAATTAGAATTTTATTTTGTCGCCTAATGCGAAATCAAGTCAGCTCCCATATGTAGCGATGTGTTCGGTGGAAATAATTGAATGTAAATTTTCGAATATGTATGTAAATGTGGCAACATTCGTATGTTTGCAATAAGTGTGCACCTATTTATAATTTATGCAATTATCAATGCATAAATACGAACTGAAAACTGAAATATGCTCGATAATTAAATGCAAATGTTGGATGGATATTGTCAATAACGCGATATTTGGCCAGCATTTTTCATCACGAAATTCAACATCTTTTTCCCATTTCGCCTGTCATTTGTGTACATTCATTCATTCATTCATTCAGTCATGCGTTTGCTATTAGTTTTGCTCCATCGTTTATTTTTTTCGCGTCGTGCGCACCACATATTTCTTGTCTATCCTAGTTCTCCATCCCCCAAACCCCCGTCGCTGTTGTCAATTTGATATGCCCCACTGCAATTTCCGTAAATTGCGCGTAAATCGTTTCAAATTTTCACTTGTCTACGTTTGATTTTGCCTGCATTACACACTCACACTCCCACCCTCCCAGATACACACATAATTCAGCAAACATTTTTTCCATTACATTTTTTTAAGGGGAAGCAGAATGTGGGGGGTGAAGTTGTAAGCCAAATAAATCAATAAAAAATTATGCTATATAATGTATAGGAAACGAAGCAGCGGCAACGACAGAGGCAACAGCAAAGGCAAAAGTAAACGAATCCGAAGCCGCAGCGAAATGAAAAACAAACTGCCCGCCACTTTTGTCCTGCAGGATACTCTCTGTTCGCAATCTACAGACAACGAGGACTACGATGCCGGCATCCAATAAAATGGCAAAAAAGACAGAGACGGAGATGGAGACGAAGACGAAGACGTTGCCAGCGAAATTTTAAACGGCATCTAAGGCCTGCAAATATGAAACTTATGGCAATAATATTGATGTCGTCTTTGACTCACAGACCCCACAGTCTCCGCCCCCAAACCCCGTGCCCCTTTCCCTGCCTCAGTTGCTTTGCTATCAACTCAGCTGGCATATCGAAAGACGCCCGCAGCATGAAAGCGATAGACGAGTGAGCTGTGGGCTGATGGGGTGGAGGGGCTGAGTGAGGGGCGGGACGGGGCAACAACGAATTGCGATAAAGATAAATAAGCAGCGATATACTTGATGATGTCCTTGTTGCTCTTGTCGCGCTCACGGCTGCCTTCGACTTGTTGTTATTATTATGCCCCTTGTTGTTGTCCTTGCTCATTCTGGTTGTTGTCGCCGTTTCTTTGCTGGTTTCGCTGGCGTTTAGGGTTTCCCCTATTGTATTATTTAAATTTGATTTTATTTCACGAAAATTGAGTTTCGTTTGCGGGCTTGTACGTATTTTTACCATGTCCTTTTCGCTATTGTCCTTTCTGTTGCTCTTTATCTCATGAGGCGCGGCATTTCTTGTTATCGTTTATTTTTAATGCATCCAAAAGTTCGTAAACAAATTATAATATTGAACTTGTCATAGATACGCGCCCTCTCTCGCTCTCTTCCTCTCTCGCTCTCTCACTCTCTCTTTGATTTATTCCCTTGTGTGTGTTTGTGATTCTGGCAGTCGATGTGGCCTCCTTTTTGAGGTAGGTCCTAAGCATGCTAAGCGGATGATGTGGGTCAAATCAGCTTGGACATGATTTTGCGGCATTGAAAGTTGACTCAACTCAACTTGATGGCTTGTCGCCAATTAGGTCTATATGTTCGAGTATCTCTCAGCCCATTGTCAGACTGAAATTCCATTTGAAATTCCCAAATATTTGAGCACTCACAAAGGCAGCTCATTTCCCAAATAATAGCCATAAAATCTGCAAATTGCAATAGTCACCTAAAATCACAGAGACATTTTTAATTCAAGTGCTGCCAAATGCATTTTAATTAAGTTCGAATCATTCAATACTCTGTACCCCTTAAGTACAAAGAGAGAAGTGGGCAAGTTTGTAGCAAATAAAAAATTTTACGGATTTCACAAATGTTACCTTGTATTTATTAAATCGTCGTGTTTTTAATCTCCAAGTCAACACACAAAAGTTATTCATAGTGTTTGTTTGCAAATGAATTTATGATTATGGCCCGATTGCACATAGGGTGTCTTCTCGTCCTTTCATTTCCATTTCGATTTCCTTTTGATTTTTGTTGTTGTTGTCGTCGTCGTTGTGGATTTGCCTAAATACTGCCCGAAGAAATTTTGTAAAATATCAAGCTGACTCCCCATATCAGGAATGCTGCCCAGCCAGCAAATTAATTGCTGCATCAGCACAAAAATGTTGCCACATTTTGTGTATCGATTTTGTTCCATTTTACAAATCTAAATATGTTGAAAATTAAAATGAAATTTCTTTTTATGTTCTTTGGGATTTTAACGTTGACGTTGGCAGAAAAAAAAAATTAAATCGAGCTTGGCTTAAATGCAGCCAGTCAAATGAAAAGCAGATTTGCCGTAAGACACATTTTAAGGACTTCAGATGCATTTGAAGATTGCCTCGTCTGGCTGACTTTGAGAATAACGAGTAACGTGTAACAACAAAAACAAAACAATTAAAAAGCAAACATTTTCGCTTTCAACACAGGCAACAAGAACTCAGAATGTCATTACTCTGTCGCCGACATATCATTTGCCTCCCGTCCCGTCATCCCGTCGTCCCGTCGTCCTTCTCGGATGACTTTGCATGCACTTTGACAATAGCAACGCCCTCGACCTTCTCTGAATTTTTGGTTAGCGCTTCCATATCCAAATTGGCTTACCACGCATAAACAGACTCCAAAGTGGCTGCCGAGGAGGGGAGGCATTACTTTTCTGCTAGCTGCCTACACTTGAGGGCTCAAGTTGCTGTGATTATCGTGCAATTTCACTGGCTGGCAATGACAATGACAATGGCTGAGCTCTTGGTCCTGGTCCTGGTCCTGGTTATGGCTTTGCTCTGCTCTGTCGTGTCGTGGCATTTGACGTTACGTGTTGAGGTGACGCCTTGCCGTGATTATCACTGCCTTACGCTTCAATGCATCTCTGCAACGTTCATTTTACTTCTTCTTTTTTTATACGTTTTTATTTTGCCTGTTGTCATAAGCTGAAACCTGGCTGCAGGTAGACAACCCCTGTGCATGCTCTCCACAAATGCTGCTTCATCTTCGTCCTTTGTGTGAGCTTCTTAACCTTGTCCTGCGCGTTTGCGTCTGTGCATTTCATTTGAATGCCGCACAGTTGCAGTCTTCGCTCTCATTCCCAACTCTCAGGGCAACGTGTGTCTCGCTCACTTTGCTTAATTAACGCGTTCTCACACAGACACACGCACTGAGGTCGGGACTAGTCGGGACTTTGACTCTTTGCCAATCATTGCCCCTCTCGACAGCGAAGACAATGACAATGCCAATAGAGAGCGAAGCAGAGCAGAGACCACATCGCATCTGTCGCATCACGTCTCGGCATTTTGGTTCTCAGACATCATCGAAGGCATCCCATTTTGAGGCCACGTTGTGTGTCATGTTTATTTAAACATTGCCTCAGCCTCCAGCCTCTTTGCGGGTTTTCCACAATGCTGTTTCATTGAGTCTCGTCTCGTTTCGGCTGTTTACCTTTTGCTCTCTTTCATAATTTCGTTTGCATGTTAATTACCATGATTATTGTGCTCCAGCCGTACGCACACATTTCCACAAGCTAATACACCTGGGAAAACCAGCCTAAATCCATAGAAAACCTGTGTGACACATAATTTTGGTAATGCGACGGTATCCACGGATTTGGAGAAAGCCAAAAATGATTGGGCAAATATTATGCGGACGCATAGAATCTTAAGAGCAGCTCTCATAAATATAGTTAACGAACTTACCCAGCAGAGGACTTTGAATTAGTAAACAGCAATCACAAATAGCTGAGTGATTTTAATTCTTTGAATCAGAAGATAATTATAGTTGTCGGTTGATTGGACGAGCGTTTAAGCAAAAAAACATCGATAATGGTCTTCCATAAATTGCAATTAAAAGTTAATCAAAACTTGCACATATCAATGGGCAGCCCTTCAGACTCGATGCGCGCAACTTTTCTTGCAAGTCAAACAGGAAAATATTAACAACGAAACAACTTGAGGATAAAACAATAAAACGACGAGCAACGAAAATATGAAACCAGCTCTTGCAACAATTATGCTACAATTTTGTGTCGAGCGCCACCGAGACGAGCTCTGAGCTCAGAAACGTTTCCGCCCCTTGCCGCCCACCAACAGCAGTTCGCTTTATGCGTTTTCTATTTTCCACCGCCAATTTGGCCAAACAAACAAACAAAATGGGAAAAAAACCAAACAAAAAACAAAAAACAGCGAAAACAACAAACTTAACAAGTAGTTTTTAATAAGCTACCAAACTGTGCGCTCTCAGCTTTCAGCTCTCAGCTCAACCTGCCGCATTGCCACACTGCAAGTATCCTCGCCTCAACTGCTTTTCCCTCTGCTTGCCTCATCTCGCTGCAGTCGAAATCCGTTAGCGTTTCACGTTGGCGTTGACTTTGCTTTGGCCATCGCTGGCTTCTGTTGATTTTTCCGCTTGCCACCGACAGTTTCGCTGCAGAATCCAGCGCGGCGCTGTTGATTTTTCAGTTTTCGCAGCTTTTTTTTGCCATTTTTTGCGCTGTTTTTCCACCTTATTGGAAAAATATCTAATTGATGCGCTGAAATGCAATAAGAGGATTCTGCCCAGTTGTTGCAGCTTAACAACGATTTTTCTCTCATATTTAATGCATTTGGCGTTATCCATCGTATGCGATTTAAGTTGCGTAAACTTCGGTTTCGTATTCAAATTTATGCATTCCCTTAATTGCTTCAAATTGAGCATTATTTAATTCATTTATCCAAGTAATTAGCAATGACTCCAAAGTAAAAATTGTTGTGCCACATTTATAATCGATAACTATACATTTAATAAACATAAACTACATTTTGAGTATGTCATTGAATTTCATATTATTAATTTTAATTAATTTGTATTGTAACATTTACCAGTTCACCTTCAACTAACTAAATTCTTGTTACTTTTCCATAAGATAGTAATATTACAAAAAAACAAATAAATAATGTTGCATCTATGAACATAAATCTAAATAAATTTATTACTTGAAGCACTGTTTATTGATGTCAATAAACAAGGCTATCAATGACGAACAATATTTGACAATTTGCTGCGATTGTTTGCCTACTTCCAATTTAAAAGTACCTGAAGTGTAGCGGGAATGTAAAAACATATTTGCAACCTATTAAAAAATTCAATTCTACATATTTCAATATTTTATGAGTGCTATTTTTTTCAAGGAAACAACATTTATTTCATTATAAATATTGGCATATTAATACCAATTTGGAATTTTAAATATATATGTTTTACTGTTGATATGCCAGCAAAAGAAAATCAGCAAAGGTTATAAAAACATTATCAAATTGATGAAATTGTGTTTATAACTATTTTTTGTTTACATAATTTAGTTCAATTTTTTTGTTAATGAAAATTTCTTAAATTTCGCCTAGCTGGTTTTGTTCTGCTGGCCACATTTCCCATGTGGAAAGCAATATCTGCACTTGCGAAAGATTTGCAATACACAGATGGAAGGCAAAGAACGTGGCAAAGAAAGGGGAACAAGGAAAAACACAAAGTGAAATGGACGCAGTTGAAAATTATCCTTGGGTCAAAATGCAATAAACACACAAACGTTCGTCCACTCACAATCGCACTCACGCTCGGAACGGGGCATGAAAAAACCAACAACTAACGGCTGTGCAACAAAATGAATCCTAAACGGAAATGTCGATATAAGCAATGCGACTACAGAGAGGCAGCATCAGCAAATAGGAGACGACAGCGACAGTTAGCAACGCCGTCCTACGGTTTACAGTTTACACTTTGCACATATGGCCAAAAGGTTCAGTGACCACGCTGCTAGCGATGTCAGCCAGTTCGTGACACGACACGACACGACACGACCCATTGCAAATCACAAATGACTCAGATTAATTCTGGCTAATTCCGAAAAAATCGCATATTGTTCACTCAATTGATCTGATTTATCAAGTTGCCCAGCAAAAGATTCTTTTAATAGTTGAAGTTAATTCGCGGTTGTAAATTACCAGCCAATTGGCTTAATTTATAATAATGAAAGTCTTTCAGAAGGCAATTTAGGGGAATGTGTATTAATTGAGTAGCTGAGTGAAGTTGTCTTCTGTTTATCTGTATTCGCTCAGTTTAAATCTCAATGTTCGGAAAGTATCACCAATTATTTACACAATTTAGTAAAACTAACTTAACTAGTTACATATCTATATTCAATTGCATATTAATTGGACTCATCACAAATAATTAAATTTGCATTTTAGAATTAAATTTAAGCTAAAATTAAATATAACTACGATTTAGAATTAATCTGGAGAACTAAATTATATAAGTAGTTAAGACTACTTGTATTTGGATGTGATCAGTGCACTAATGTCCAAATGCGACTTAAAAAAAATAAAATACCAATGGATGCAACAAAATTGAAACAATTAAGTAGAAAATCCAGAAATCATCGTGTAATCGTGCGCTCATATCTAGCAGTAGTTGTTTTAGCCGCAGCAAACGCGTCCGAGCCCAAAAAAACCGCTATATTGACCAACTGAGTGCAGCATGCACTGCACAAGCATTTGCAGAGAGTGAGGGGCATATTGGCGGAGTCAAGAGAGCGAGGGAAACAGAGAGAGAGAGAGAGATGATGCTGGGGGGGACAAAAGGCGCCCACTCGTTTTGTTTTTAGCTAAAGTGTACGCGAACTGTGTTGACAAACGCGAATGGTTAGCATGTGTACAGTGTGTGTGTGCGTGCATTGTGTCCATGTGTGTGTGTGTGTGTGTGTGGGTTTCTCATATGGATCTGTGTGTTGGCAATTCAAAATGGCATGCACTTCACTAAAAACTGCGCATTTCCGGTCAAAATGACGACAACGACGCGACTGCTGACAACGCCAGCCGCATGTTTGTGTGCGCCTCACTCCCTCTCACACTCCCACTCTCTTTCACTCTCTCTCTCTCTCTCTTTTTCTGCTCTTAACCCTGTTTGTGCTCTCTGCGCCTGGGGCTTTTCTAGTTGACATGTGTCTGTGTGTGTGTGTGTGTGTGTGGAAAACTTTTTTACAGCTTTAATAGTTCCACTTGGCAGTTTTGCGTCCCAAAAGTTTTTCGCCAGAGCTGCGCCAAAGTGCGTCATAAATGTGTGTAATAAAATATTTACTTTTCTTTTATAGTGAAACATCGGCTTAGACGGACGCGTGCCATAAATTAGCAGAGCCCCAAAATTCAACCCAGCGAACGTACATAAAAAAAAAAAACAAAAACGAAATTATAAAACACATATAAATGCGAATGAAAATAAAAATGGCAGTTGGGCATTAAATAGAATTTTTAACTTGTTAGACAACCCCACAGAAAATTGTCGAGGCACGTCAAGCGGACAAAAGCAACAACTGACAACTTCCGTGCCCTGCATTTTTCTTATTTTCCGCAACTTTTCTTCGCCTCCCCCCTTTTCTATCTCTGCCTCTTTCACTGTTTCTCTCTGTCTGCGTTTTGTGCAATTGTTTACTTTGTTTACCAGATTTACAGATTTCTATTTGGCAACACACACACACACACACACACACACTGAACAAGAAATTGTGCTCTATTTAAGGGACCAGTTCGCAGTTCGCAGTTCCGAGTTACCAGTTAACAGTTTCCCCTGTTTTGTGCTTGCGAGTTGGGTTTGACATGCGTCTACTTGGCTGCTGCTTTTCCCCCAACCCTTCAAGTGCACGTCAGCAACAGTATTTTCCCTCTCCACATCTCAGCCGAAATAAAACTGCGAGTAACCCTGAAAATGTGCTCGTCAACTGGGCTTACTTGTGGGTTTAGTGGCCAAAAGCCTGCTAGCCAAAAGTGAAGTTCACTTTCATGGGGGGCAAAGGGTTGCTTACCAGCCAAAGGGGAGGTAGAAGCGAGTTTCTAATGCGTAGTTGTTCGTTCCAAGACTACCTGAAGGGTTCGCCATGTGCCCTTCGGGAGCCAGGCTATAATTGGCTGTTGCCAATGTTAATGCCTGCCTGGATATATTGTACATGCTCGCATTTTGTTAAGGCCGAAATGATGACAGCTTACGGAGTTTGAAGCAGCCCTCGGGCGAAATTGCAAAAAAAAAATTGTACTGACATATTTGTAAATGTTGTTGCATGTTGTCGACAGTTCTGAATAATGGACAAGTGAAAAGAGTTCAGAGTTCATTATTGATAAATATTGTTGCTTCATTTATTTAGCTTAGGGACATTCTGAAAGACAATATTAGGGACTGCTCTAGAGAGTGTCTAACTTTATGGTATATATTATTATTAAGTGCAAGTTTAATTTGGGGCATAAAGGACAAATACCCTTTTACACATTCAATATTGTTCATCTGCTTTTGTTTGCTCCACTTACTTGATGCTTAAACAATTATTATTTACGCTGCACTTTCAGTTTACATGCACAGTGAAATATTAAACAGTTTTTATTAAATTTGGAATTTTTTATTAAATATTGATAATCTACTTTTTTATGCTCCGCAGTTGACAATTCAGTTTTTACTTTTGCAGTTTGCAGCCTGTAATTGAAATTTAAAATTGATTTTTATTTGTCAAGAGGTCAGAGAAATTACTTCAAACGGAGTAATTTTCCATTCATCAATTTAATATTTATGTTGTACAGACTTTTTCTTACAATTACAAATAATATTTATTTGTCAAGAGGTCAGAGAAATTACTTCAAACAAAGTAATTTTCAATTCATCAATTTAATATTTATGTTCTACAGACTTTTTCTGTATTCTTGAATATTATTCTTTTCACATTGTTATTTAAGTCGTTTGAAACATAATTAATTTTCTGTCATTATTTAGTCTTTTTCCAGTTGTGTTTTATATTAATTATTAAAGATTACTATTACAATTGATATTTAATTGTCAAGAGTTCAGTGACATTTTCTTATGTTTACAAATTCATTTTCTATTCATCCATTTAATATTTTTGTTCTATGTTCTACGGTCTTTTCCTGTATTTTGTAATATTAGTTTTATTTTACATTATTATTTGAGTCGTAAGAATTAACTATGTAGACAAATTTAATTTGGGTCATTATTCTATCGTCTATAAACTGTTTTATCTTCATATTGTACCATTACAATTAATGCTTATTTGTCAAGAGGTCAGAGAATTTTTCTTATGTGCAAAGTATTTTATGGATACAATGTAATTTTCCATCCAACAATTTTATATTTCTGTTCTATTATAATTTGTGTCTGAGAAATTAACTATATAGACGAATTTAATTTGTTATCTGTTATCTTTATATTATTCTTTAAAAATTGTACATTTACTTATCACTACACGTCTGCTTGTTACAACATAATCTGTACTGTATAATATTTTTGCGTGCACGCAAATCCTTAAAGTGCCTCCTCCAAGTTTGGACAATTGATTTAGGCCAGGCCAACACTTGTTGTTGTGCGTATGAATGTGTGTGCAGCTAAGTACACTTAGTCTGCATCTCCATGGCAAAGTTTGCCTCAGTTTCTCGCCTTACTTTGCTGCTGTGCTATTCTTCTGCTCAGTCTACTTAGCTGCATGCTCTGAGCAAGTTTGTGCAGCTTCTTGGCCTTGGCAAGTTTGTGAATCCCATGGAGTATGGTTAACCCCGGCTAAAACCTTTTGCTTTTGCTTTTGCTTTTGCTTTTGGTGTGGCTGTCGACAACTTGAATTACTTTAAGTTTTGCCACTTTGCAATATTTACTCGGCCATCTTAACAATTGTTGCAGTCGCACCGCACTTGGAGCCTATCTCTGGCTTAATTTGGCCATCAAAACAAGCCAATGCGTTTGGCCAACTCCTGCTCGCAACTGTTTTGACCCTCACTTGGCACGCTTCTGTCCACTTGCCCTAGACGAACCCTTCCCTCACTTTTTTCTTTCCTTGGAAACTTGCATTCAATATGCCTTTATGGCTTTGTCTTTAAGTTGAAGTCTAAGGCAAGTTTTGGAACGAAAGTTTCTCCGAATTACACTTAACGACAAATGACTCGAAGCAGCTTTATAATACAGCCAAGCAGATACGAGGATGCGAACTTTTATGCTGCTGTCATGTGTAATTTAAGGAAGTGCACGCTTCCTATCCCTTTTTCTATATACATATATATATTTTTTATATATTCTCGCTAGACTCACCCTCCGTTTGGTTGCCTGCTCATTTGCTTATGGCTCGAAGTTTCCATTGCTATTAGCAATATTAAGTCGCAGGCGAAGGACCCTCGCTGTCGTCTAGTGCTCTCCACTTAATCACATGCCCTGCTACGTTACTTTACTTACATATTTGATATGTGGCCGGAGATAGACAAAGAGCGAAAGAGGAGGCCATTTGGGCCATCGTCAATGCAGCAGTTGTAGCCACTTTTAGTAGCCAAGCCAAGTCAAGCCAAGCCATTGGCCATTGCATTAACTCAAACCGTCCGTGGGCATAAATATCCGCACACTAAAGCACATGCACAGTGGCAAAAGCAGCTTCTGCTCTTTGATTCCGTCAACTACCCTTCCGACACACACTCCCCTCCACTCCCCTCCCTCCCTCTCGCAGTCACACATATGCGGCGTGGCACTTTGGCAAGTTTTAGCTTCATTGCGTTGACGATTTTTGATAGCTCCATTGACTTTATTGCCAGACTGCCGGCTGCACACTTTCAGTTTTGTGGAGCACAAGAGGACGTGGATGTGAATGTGGATGTGGATGACGTTGTCGAAGTCGAAGATGATGTCGCTGACGCTGCTGCGAATGGCAATGAATTATTTTCATATTTCAGCGAGACGAGGGTGGGCCGAATGAATCAATCAAAGCCTCGAATAACTGTTGCAAACTTTGTGCTACACACAACTTATTCATAACATCGCCAGCCGTAATTAGGCTGCTTTAATTGGCCGAAGAGTGGGATGAAGAGCTGATCTATCACTGCATTTTATGAACCGACTGTCAAATACTTTATTCTCGACACTTTAGGAACCAACCTCGCTGTCGTTGTCTGTTCTCTGTTCTCTGTTCTTTTTGTTATTGCCAATCGACAAAAATTCGAGTAGCAGCACAAAAGGACGAGCTACAAATAATAAGCACAAACAAAGATTTCGATATCGAGTAAATAAGATGACAACAACAACGAACCAAAAAAAAAAAGAAGAAAAACGTTTGTACTTCACAGCGTCATCGTCGTCGTCGTCGTCGTCGTCATCGTGAGCGTGAATCTTGAATGTTGAATGTTGAATGGGGACCGGGGTGTTAGCCAAGTTAGTCCAAGTGAGTGAAAAATGTAACAACAAGTGCTCTGCGTGTGTGTGTGTGTGTGAGTGTGTGTGTGTGATCTTATATTCATATTTATTGAATTTACGCTTGACAGCCCAGCAGCTCAAAGGGGGGAAATGCTGTCGTTCTCGTTCTCGTTGTTGTTGTTGTTGCTACTGTTGTCAGGTCTTCTTCAGTTTTCACTTAAGGGTAGCACATAGCAACATGCATGTGTGTGTGTGCATGGGACTTAGTGGATATTTATGCGGCTTGCAGTGCGCGACGCTCAGCGCTCAACACTCGACGCGACGCTCGCCTTTTGCCTTTTTTCATAAATATTAAAACAGCTAAAAACATCGGCGGACTAAAGTCAAAAGTCGTGTGCAAAGGCATCCCAGCAGTAAATGCTTGCACACTCACACTCACACACACAAACACACACACACACACACACGCGGGGGTTGCATTGCAGTCCACACATTGCACATTGCATTGGGTTGCATGGCGCTGACTGACGGTCAAACATAGTCTGGAACTTTACTTTATTTACTTTATTTCACACCACTGCTGCTGCTGCCATCAATAGTATTTTTTTAAATTGAATTTTTTCATCGATATGCCATTTCGATATGCCGAAATATTTGTTCTTCTTTTCAATTATTTTTAAATGTTTTCCTTTTTTGTTTTTTTATTTACTTAATGCTCCCTTGCGTCTTGTTCGATTCACAACAGGTTGTGAGTTTGATGTGCAGCTCAAGTTGCAACGCGTTGCAGGTTGCGTTGCTTGCTGGTTCGATTCCTAGCTAAGCGAACTTATACACAACGTATGAGAGCACGCAGTCGCTTCTTCGAATCAGTCGACTTCGAATGGGCAACCAACTTATAAGTCCAGCTTCTACGTAGCAGAGTTTTACGATATTCGTCTTCTATTGCGTCTTAAAAAGAGACTGATGCTGAACAAATCAATTGAATTTTTTTAACATATAAAAAACTTGTATTCTTTTAACTGTTGGTAATTTAAAATTAGTTTAATTTCGTCAAATTACTATATTAAATGGCTAATATAAGTTAGTTATAAGACTTTTAGGTCGCGTATGCGTATGCGTAGCATATAACAGTTTCGCCCCTTAACCTTTACGGCGTATAAGTTATTAAAGGTAGAAATTGTCTTCTACACGTCGAAGTCTTTGTTTTGTTTACACTTGTTGGGTTTCACCTCCAACTAAATGAGAAGTAAACAAAACATCCTTATCACATGTTCGACGGCAATTATTTCAACTTTGATCTTCTAATTTTATTTTCTCAGATAACATTTGCTAATTTATTTATATTTTTAATCAAATAGGTAAATTAATTTTATTTCTGATTTTTTAAATTTAATTTTTAGTAAATATGCAATGATTGAAATTCCCACTTATACTTTGCATTAAACTTACTTGAAAAGGAAGTCACACTTATACCATCCCATCAATATTTAAGCTTGTTCAAATTGTTGACAGTCCAAGCGCAACATCAAGCATGTTGCATGCCAAACAACAAACACAACAGCTTACAACATGTTGGTGGCATGTCATTAACTTTCAATACAACCTGTCTGCTTCCGTATTTGATTTTTGAATTCGAAAATTACATCAATTTTTTAAACAACATAAAATAAAGTTTTTAATAGAAATACAAGTGTTTAAATAATTTAAAAAATAATACACATTTTTAAAGATAAATTAAAAATTACCATTATTTGTTTATCTCATTATTATTATTATTAATTTTGTATCTAATCATGTTTTTAATTGCAGCAGAATCTCAATTAAACATAACACATAATATATATAGAAGTTCTTGATTCGCATTATTGGCAATACAAATCTCTATTTCAAGCAATTTTCACCCCATGCGCCACGAAGTAGATTTTATGAAATTTTATTGAGTTGAATTCTTTTCGTAATTTTCTTGTTGTCGGATAAGTTCAATCAACACATAAAGCCCACCCTCGTTGGCTCGTTGGCTCGGCTCTCTGCTCTCAACCCAATCACAAACTGATTACCTTCGTCTGCACACATATGAAAAACCAACCATAATTTCGTATAGCACATTTTTTCCAGCAAATTAATCACCCGCAGCGTCCGCACTCACACACTCACACACACACACACACAGTCGAGTAAAGTATCTGAAAAGTTGTGGCTAGGGAATGGAGAATAAAACCCGAGTCTCTGACGTTGTTAGCAACCACGGAGTGCGAGAGCACACATACAAACTGGGAATCAAACTCAGAATCGGAATCAGAATCAGAATCAGAATAATGCCAATGGCAAATAAACAGCGGGCCGGACGAGCGGGCCGCAGGGCAATAACTCCTCTCTCCACACACACACACTCACACACAGGCAGTAAAATGTAGTGGACCTTGCTGCTTGCTGCATTTCTGTTGCACTTGAATCGTTCAACCTGCCCGCAGAGCACTCGACGCCCCTCTCCCAAAAATGCACAAAACTCGAAGCCGAAAAAAAAGGGAAAAACTATAACAACCACTACGAGAAATAGGAAATGGAAACGCGAACGAAGTGGAAGCGGGCAGAGAATGAGTGTTGAAGGGGGGGACAGGCAGAGTCCGAGGCAGCTGTTGCATTTGCTTCCGATCCGAGAGCCGTGACCACCCGCAACTCTTTTTTGTCAAACCCGCAGCGATACAATAAAAAGTTGTGCGGTGCGGGGGCGAGTAAATCAAGTTAGCATAGATCGAATACACGGCTTTAATAAAGCATCTCACGCAGCTTTTGATTTTCAACATTCTGCGATATCCTTAAACGATTCAATTGACGAATTGGGGATTACCGTCAAATACATGCAAACGGTCAACTTAGAAAATATCACAACGTTTCAAGATATTTGATTTCATTCCTAAACGTTTCAATTTAAACTATTTTTCAGTGCTGCTCAGGTTTATGATTAATTTATATCCAATTAATGTTTTATACAATAGCAAGATAAAACGTTTAAACTGAAAGTATTTTTATGTGCTGCTTAACTTGGAAAATTACTTATTCATTTATTAATACTATTAATATAATAAATACAGTCCATATTTGCAAAATATACTTTGAAAGCACACACAACAAATGAAATAGACAACGAAATACAAATAAATAGACATAAAGATGAAAGTAGTTAAATTACCTCATAATTGGAGATAATGTGTAATTGAAAATATTCATACAAATTAAAAATTAAGTTAGAAAAATTGTGGTATTAAAATGCTAATTAGCGCCCCAATTTATTTATTTATTATATTTTTTGTATTATCATAAATTTATTTTAGCACAGCTTAAATAATAATAATAATAATTACAATATGTGTTCGATGTTAACAGTATTAACAGGAATTGAATTTGTATTTTTGATACATAAAATGCTGACCAGATAAATGTCGTTGGGAGATCTATCTAATGGATTCGCTTCTGTCTTTTCTTTCTCGCGGATCGAAGAATACCCCAATTTATAAGCTTTGGTTTGTAGTGCTAGGAATAGTAAACAATACAGAATATATATTGCATTTATTTTTGTATGACTGTAAATTACATTCTTATAATAACAATAAATTAATTATCAATTTATAGTAAAGTGCTCTTCTTAATGTTTTGAATTGAAAGAACACATTTGCTTTAGTTTAAATATGAACATCCATTAGCATCAATTTCGTGGTCTCTGTTTTCGAGTGACTGGAAATAGATTGTTCCATCGTCGCTGTCTTTGCGAGACTTCGTTGAACTCTTGATTCGCTCCATTTGCATGCGCATCATTCTGTGCATCAATTTGTACTGCCCTCGTTTTTGTCTCCAGTTCATTTGGCCCCAGCAACCTCAAACTGAACCCGAACCCAAACCCTTAACCCTCCAGATGTGATGTGCTGTGCTGTGCAGTTCACTGCGTTCGATTCGTCAACTGCGTTCATCTAATTTTCATTCGCCCCCGCGGGGCACACAATGTTTGCCACAGACAGCGACAGCGAGCGACTCGAGTCCGTTGCTCTCTGAGACGCCCCTCGACAACCAGGCAAAACAACCTGCCGCAATTTGAGCTAATTGAAATGTCTGTCAACGCGCATTGATCATCCAAACTAAATGCAACTCAATCAGCGAAAGTTTCTAACAACTTTGGCAGGCAGTTTCCCTTCCTTATCAGTCTTTTTGTTGCACTTGTTCTGGTCGCAATTGCTCCACATGTTGCCAACTTGGCGGGGAATAATAATTAAAAACCAGCAATTAAACATGAATTATGTATTAATAATTTCTTGCGCTGCAATTGGCCGAAAGACAAAAAAAAAACAAAGAAAATAAAGTGAAGTGAAGTGAAGGAAAATGTTAATAATAGAATAGTCACAGCTGATGGCAAGTGGCTTTATAAACTCTGATATGTTCGGGAGTTCAGGGCACCGCGAGATCTGGGCGGGATGTGGAACTGGAGATGGGCAAAAATTTATGCGCCACGAAGCAACAAAAGCAGCGGCAAAATTTTCAAACAAACAAAACATTGAAATGCTTCCCACGCGTTCAACAATGGTGAGAGAATTTTTTAATGCTTTCCATTGCTAGCACAACAATCAAATGGGGTTTTTGGGGGCTCTTGCGGCCAAAGTCTTTTGCCACATGCAACAGCAGCAGCAGCAGCAGCAGCGACACCAGGTCGACAACGCAACCTACCATGGACACAAATTTCATAGTTACCACACAAAATTTCTCCGAGCACTGCAATTAAAATCATATTTTGCAAGTCTTTGTTAACTGTCAAAAATTACTCCATTTTACACAAATTTATTGTTTTAAACTATCTCAATTTTTTAATTTGATTTTAATAGTTTAAACCAAAATGCAGCCATAATTTAATGTATCTAAGCACTGCCATTAAAATCCTATTTTTCAAGTCTTTGTTAACTGTCAAAAATTACTCCATTTTACAGAATTATATTGTTTTAAACTATCTCAATTTTTTAATTTAATTTTAATAGATGAAACCAAAACTCAGCCATATTGAAATGCATCTAAGCACTGAAAATCATATTTTGCAAGTCTTTGTTAAGAGTCAAAAAATACTCCATTTGACAGAATTATATTGTTTTAAAATATTTCAATTTTTCCATTTCATTGTTATAGTTTAAACCAAAACTCAGCAATTATGAATTGTATCTAAGCACTTCAATTAAAATCCTATTTTGCAAGTTTTTGTTAAATGTCAAAAATTACTGCATCTTACAGAATTATATTGTTTTGAAATATTTAATTTGTATAATTGAATACTTATATTCATAGATAAACTATTTTAAATTTGAAACTCAATATTAATAGTTGTAAACCAAAATACATTGCATTATTCCATTTTATTTCAGAATAATATGGTTGTTACTTATTTCAATTTTATAATTGAATTATTTTAGATGTAAACGAAAATTCAGCTGTAATGAAAAGTCTTTGACGCTGCAATTAACAACATATTTTGATTGTTTTTGTTAAGTGTCTAAAATTAGTTCATTTTATTTCATATTAACATTGTTTTCAATTATTTCAATTTCATTTTTCGCTTTAACCAAAATGCAGGCTTAATGAAAAGTCTCAAAACTCATATTATTTCAGATTAATATTGTTTTCAAGTATTTAAATTTGGTAAATAAATATTTTAAGCTTTTAATTTGGGTGATTTGTACCACTTTTAATAATGTTACAATAACGGAATTTAACAATTTTTTTAATCTACAAAATTTTCTTTTTTTTCTTTTTAAATGAATCTCGTTTGGATCAGTGGGTAATTTATAAAAAATACAGCTCACCTTTAACACAATCACAATTTAATTATACATATACATATATATATTAAGGAAACTCAGCTTGTATAACAAATTTCATTATATCGAAATTTAATTAAAACAAGGTTATTATTATATTTGTTCTTAAGCTAATTTTATTTTAATTGAATGCAGAAGTATTCATTATTTATTAATGAAAAATAAGACTAATTAACAAACTCTGCTGCATTAAGGGCTTAAATCGCAATCTGTTTATATTAGTTTTTTGGTAGTTCCTTGCTTTTAACATATTGCCCCCTTTGCTACACATGAATCAGATCTGTTTATTCGATAAACTTCAGTGATTAAATAATATTTGCATATTTACAATATTGTTTTTATTTAACGAAATCGATCAAAAATGCAGCAATGAAATAATAAATGAAACGCAGCTATTTATTATTTATTTGGTTAAATGCAAATCGATTGTTTTATTTATGCGCTAATAAAAAAATAGTTTTTTCTGCTGTCGGGTTTTCGGCCCATTGTGCAACGTTTTGGGGCAGACAGACTAAGCACGCGTGGGAGCCGCGTTGCACTTGATGCCGAGCGTGCGAAGGTGCATGTGTGTTGGTAAGCGAGTGTCGGTGTGTCTGTGTGTGTCGGTGTGTGTGTGTGTGTGTTTTGAGTTTTTCCGTTTTGTGACGCCATTTTCATAAGCAGCGCCGGGGCAACATTTTGTCTCTGGCCCCGTTGTCTGTTGCACGTTGTTGTTGCCGCTTTTGGTGTTGCGCATTTTTGTATAGTTTCGCAGCGGCGTCTAAATAAGTTTTTCCGTTTCTTGTTTGCATATTTTAACCAAACCGTTTGTCCGTCTTTCGTTCAGCCTTTGTCCCGTCCTTTGTATTTATTTTGTTTTTATTGCATTGTATTTTCATTTGGTTTTTGGCTTTGGCTTTGGCTTTGGCTTTGGGCTGCTTCGTTTAATTAAATGCATAAACCAAAAGCCCGCTGCCCGTAAAATGTGATATTAAAAATCATTTTCGTAAAACAAACAAGCAAAAGTGTTACAATTACAACCGAAAGCGAGAGACAAATTATAGTTGAGCTGGGAAAATGAAGCTGCAGCATATGGAAATGCTGCCAACGACGGCGACGACGACGACGACAACCGCATTGCATTATGAATTGTTTTTAATTGCATTGAATTTGCCGGCGGGTGAAAAATTTGCGAACAAAAATCGGGCACAACAAAAACATAATACGAAGAAATGAATGAGAAAGCGTCGATTACGAGTAGAATCGCCTTAAAGATATCCTGTAATTACAGACAACAATAATTGCCAACTCTTATCAATTGATTAAACGCCATAAAAAGTGAATGCATTTTGCATATTATCAACAGTTACTGAGTTATGTAAATCAACATCGATAATATCGTTCGATAATGCGTTTCACTTTATGAGGCAATCAGAGTAGGACAAATAGCGTTAAATTGTCATTCAGATTCTCCCTCAATTGCATATCAAATTAATTATTAACAATAAAGTATTGAAAGAACTGGCATATGGAAATTTAGTATTAAAGTTCAAATATTTATTTTCAACATTATGTATTTACATTTTACAAATTTTAATAACTGTGCATCTTTATTACGTTAAATAAATAAATCACAAAGCTTTGCGAATTGCGCAATAAACTTTACTTAGTAGAAATCAAAAGAATCTGAGCTACTTTTCTTTTTTATTTTAAAGACAAATAAATGCTTATTTTTCATGTGACATAAATTATGTTTCCACAAATTAAACATATGGAGTTCTTAAACCATCCTTTGAATCAAATAAAATTGTAATTTCTGTCTGAAATATTTGCCACGATTTTCAGAAACAAACAACACCATTTTAAATGTATTTCATTTATTTGTAACAAATTTAAGCCACCCCTTTTAATCACTTGCCGCACGGGGTAAGCAAGCATAAAGAAAATAAAGCAACGAGTTGATTGTGTATGGAAATCTTAAGTGCCGAAAAAAAGCTGAAAAAAAACACGAAAATTTGCTGCCTGGTGACGATGATTAAAAACTTTTCGAGACAGTTGACGCTGCAGTAAAAAAAAAAAACAGTAAAACAACATGAGAATTAGGTTAGTTGTGGGGCGCCAGTTGTGGGCGGGTTCAAGTGGTTGCGGCTGCTTCTGTGGTCACATGTGCAATTTGATTAAAACTTTGTAGCCCCAAAATAGCAAAAATAAAACGAAGAATGGCGTCGTGCGTTGCCTACTCAAACACAAATGTATTTATTTGTTGTACTCTGCAACAACAGATGCCAAAGCATGGTTAATGAGTTTAATTTAGTTGTTTCGCAAATATTTTGGAAGTTTAAAAACAAATTGCCTTCAAAAATTAATGTACATCATAATTAAACTGCAATTAACACAAATTTCAACTTTAAATGATTGCCCAAAAAATAAAGTACAAAAAACGGCAGTTCAATATTTCATCTTGTTGGCTTAAATTAAGTAATTGCTTCAATAATTTGTGGTACATTAAGTTGACATTTAAATTTTAACGTTCAATTGCTTGGCTGCGTGTTATAGCAAGCAGCTTGTGAGGCAAGTCAAAATGGTTGCAGCCTCGCCTATTGATGTGGCAACGCCTGGCTTGGGGCTGCCATGCAGCAAAATGCGCGCCAATTTCAATTAATTCAAAATTTCTTCAATATAATACTTTACATCTTGGGCTATTATGTGTAATTTAGATAATTGCATAAAATTGTATGTAAGTCCCAAAGTCATGCATAACTTGCTCACAAAATAACAATAAATTACATTTAATGAAACCAGCAATTTTAATTTTGTCCACATAATTGCATACTTTTTGAGGCATTAGCTATTGTTTAATTTTATGAAAAACTATAATTAAAAAAAATATTATTCGGCTCACCAAGAAGATTATATAATGGATTTTGAAATAAAAAAGGATTCAATAATATTTTTATTTTAATTTCAAATTGCAGCATTTTTTTATAGTATTTCTACAGTACAAAGTACATACATATTTATATTTAATAGTGGTATTTAATGGAATATATGTATAAATATATATATAAATATATAATAAATAAAATTAAAGTATTTACCGTTTCTTCATCAGGCATCACAAAACGATCCTTAAGTCGCCTGGACTCCTAATGCCCTACCCACAAATAACGGCAAACTTTTTGTAAATAAACATGGCGGCCATGGGATGAGACAGCGAGAGAGCGCATTCGAAGCGAATGATAAACTGAGAGGCAGAGAGAGCGCATTCGCTGCCTACTTTTGCGAGTGGGAGAGTTCTGGAATGCGCGCGCTTTTTTGTAACGGCAACAACAACGACCAAAGCAGCAGCAGCAGCAACAGCAACAAAGCGTAGCATAAACAGGAAGCTTTTTGTACAAGTGCACAACTCAGAGCGCAATTATTACGCGACGGGCAATCGTTGTGGCAACAACAAACGGCAAAAAGCGACTTGCTGCAAAAACAAAACACAGGCTTGCGATTACAAAACAAATAGTGGTAATATTGTCGACACTGTGTGTGTGCGTGTGTGTGCGCGAAAAGGGGCGGGGAGCGCCGCCTCCAACGGTCGGCACCGATGCCAGGGCTGCCGTAAAATTGGCTCCTCAGTCGGCGCTTTTGCATTTTAGGAGCAGCAACGTAGCTGCTTCTCCCATTCATTCAGTCACGAGATTTCATTCAGTGTGTGAGTGTTGATGAGGTTAGTTGTAATAAACCATTTGAATCGGTAAACGTTGCTTAAATTGCCCAACGCAATCAAAAAACGCCAAAAATGTTACAAGTGCAGCAGTGAAATCATTGAAATCATCAAATAATCATCGAGAGGATATATCAGCAAAATCGTAGCGCAGTTGTGTGCACTTCGCTGACGAAATATTGTGCTGCATACTTCTGGGCTGTGCGCGAAAATCATTACGAACATGTTGGTAAGTCGAAACGCATAAAAGTATGCAATACTCTCTTCAATATTCAAACAAAAAAGAAAACGTTATGCGAAGATCCGCTTGCAGTAGTGGGTAATGCATAATTATTTGAATTGAATGATAAATCTAAGCTGGAGGGCAATTAAAAATTTTTCAAACAAATGATTTATTGATTTTTCCGCAATGCGTTTGAGTGTATGCGTGAGTGTGGTGTGAGTGTGTGTGTGTGTGTGTGAGCGTATTGTCTGCCTGTGTGCGTATATTTTTCGGTATGCACTTTTTCCAGAGAAACACCCCACCACCGACAACAACAATACTAACAACACACAGCAACAACTATTGTCGGGATCCAAACAACCCCCACAGCTAAAAAGCGCCAACTTCTATTTTTCCATCATCAATACTTTCTCCACATGGAAGCATTTACATTATTGCTATTAGTATTGGTATGCTGGTATTGGAGCAGGCGCTCTATGCAGCAAAAATACCAACCCCCAAAACAATGCACACGCTCACACCCACACATTCACACCCACACTCACGCACACATCCAAATTGAAGCTTTGGCATTTGAAAACTACAAACGAGCGACTTTTCTCACTGGGTTGGGTGGTTGTTTTTCCTACCACCGGGCGGCGCATATCATAAATTTTGTGTCTATAACAATTTTTGTTATGCCACCCCGCCCCCTCTCCCTTCTGAGCCCAAAACCCCTTCGTCGCATCGAAAAAACTGCAAAGGAATTGTTGCAGTTTTGTCAACACACTCAACGCACAGAGAGAGAGAGAGAGCAGCAGCAGAGGGAGAGAGCTTTGTGCTTCCGTTTGCCCGCTCTCTCTCATCGTGTTTCTCTCTCTCTCATTTTACGCACATATCTTCACACAATTTCAATTCGCTCTTCCAGCTGCGTTCTCAAATGCATTTGCATTCCTCTGTCCTGCTTCATCTATCGCTCTGCCGCTCTCGCTTTGTGGATTTTGTGGGCGTTGTTGGGCGTACGTTGCATATGGTTTTGTGCTTTTGCTTTTTATGCAACATATGCGGCATATGTTGCACATGTATTGGTGCAAATAGAGGCATTTGTCTACGTGTTTTTATTATATAATTTGTATTTTGTTATTTCTGCTCATGTATTTTGCAAAACTACATTTATTTCTGGTCTTTTAGTCCTTTTTTGTTGCTAGGCAATTCAGGCATTCGTGGCAAGGGAAGAATTCATGCATGCCGAGCATTTATTGATGCATCACATATGCACATACATGATTTATACATTATATAAAATTCAAAGCTTTGTGCCCAGCATTATGAATAGACATGCAATTATTAAAATGTACATAGTATGTCTGTGTATATTATATTCATAAAGAAACCACCTCGATATCCCCCAAAATTCCTAGGTGTGGGTAGCAAATAGTCCATTGCTGTCTCAATCATTTCAAAGGTTGACGACTTAACTGCATTTGCTGGCACTTGATGGAATTAAGAAATTCAATTGCAGACATCTTAAGTTTATTAAAGTTCAATGCACAGGATGCCATCATAAGATGCACTCAAGACATAACGTTAGACGCACTTTATTCGAAGTAATTAAGATCCTTTTCTTTTTGAATAAAAAAACTTGATTGGTTACTTTTTCTTATAGCTATGTAATTGTAATACCAATAATCCTAAATAAATCTACAGTTGCTTCTTAGTTGTTCGCAAAACGTATAATTTTATAATGTTAATATGAAATTTCGTAACATTAACTCTGAAAATTATGCTTTCTACAGTACGTCAAAAATAAACTTGCTATGAAGGACTGAAGATTATTCTTAAAATATGTTTTGAGTAAAATCGTTTTTGATTTCATATTTTAACAAGAACATTATTAATTACCCAAATCTTCAATCCAAAAAATGTATGGCAAACTGGCTGTTCTCACAAAATAAAAATAATCTACATTTAAAGAAACCAGTAAATAAAAAGGAAGAGCAATTTCATTTAAAAATATTACTACATATGTCTATCTTAAACTGTCAATAGTTTCGTTAGTTCGTTAACCGATTTTGCAATATTTCATATCCTATCAATACGTATTTTTAGCGAGAAGAAATACGTCAGTTCTTAGCAGTAATACATACAGTTTGTTAAGAAAGTGGTTCAAAAAGAGATGGTTACATTTTGAAGAGTTGGGCGGGGGAATCTAACCTTCTGACCACTTCCTGTTGATTAAATTCCAGTTTGACCTGCAAGCCAATGCCAATGCTGCCCGCTAGTAAAAACTCGTATCAGCCCAGAAACCCGTGACTCAGTCGCAACCGCAAGAGCGGGGCGGGAACTGTATCCAACAACCTCACAGAGAGGCGAAGTCGTGTATAATAGATGGCCAGCCCACCCACGCCTACGCTTCAAAGTTATATTTTGTTTTATTTTTCCCCGTAGTTCGCTCAACTCCCGCCCTTTGTCCGTCTGTTCCCGTCCCACGCCAGGCGACGCCATATTGAATGTGTGCGAGCAACGATCACAAGCCACCCTATGGCCATTGTCTCTCTGTCGCAGTCGCAGTCGCTGTCTGGCTCTGGTTGCTGTTTTGGCGAGAGGGTCACTCGGAGCCCCCTCTTTGCAGTTAGTTCCATTTTTTATGTTCGTTCTGTTAAATGAGACGTGACAAAGTGCAAGCAAATCGTGATGATTGCGGAGGAATCAAGTCCCTCGATGGCCCGCACGGGTATTTGGTGATCTTGTGATGGCGCCTCGCCAAAAAAGCAGACGAAGCCCTATGCAGCACTTTGCGACACTTTCTCCCACAGCCCAAGAAAGACGAAGAAGGGCTTCAGCAGCAACAGGCAACAGGCAGCAGGCAGAAGGCAACAACAGGTTTCTTCGGAGGTCGAAGCCATGTGTTTTGTAATTGTCTTTGCTCATTACGCAGCTTTCGTTATATCACACACAATTCGTATGGCCAAGGATGGGCACCGCCGATCGTGCACCCGACAAGCATAACGGTGAAGATATTGCCACTTCAGCGGACCCTCGAGCCCAGAATCCGATTGCAATCGCGTGTGCTGCCTGTGCAGCTGGTTTCCTTGGCCCAAGTGGGCCAGCAACCAGCAGCATATGTTGGCCACCACAGTCTGTGCTGCTGAGGGCTGCTGCAAAAACCGGTTCATCGTTGCTTCTGCTGCGGCTCTGCTCCTTTGCGGCGGCCGCGTCATCCGCTCGCCACTTGAGTGGCAATGAAGTTTAAAAGTAGGGTGCTCCATTTCGCCAAGTAACCTGTTTTTTTGTTGTTCTCCTCTTTGTATCTCATCTGTTGCGGTGTGCTGCATTGAAAGCATTTCCGATCGCACAAGAAAGTGAAGATAGCGCAGCGATAAAATAAGAATAGCAGAATTAGTAGTAACAAGGAAATTGAAAGTAATTCAAGTAAATCACATTCATAATGAGTTCCACGATCCACTCTGTGGAGCTTAAATCTCTGACAGCGACTTCATAATGATCATACATAAAGATAGATGGCAATATCAGCACCAAGTAAATCACACCCATAAATGCATAGATGATCTGTTCCTTTAATGTATTTCTTTAAACATAGGTATAAATCAAATTATTCATTTGTGTAATGTCTGTACTTTTGCAAATAAACTGTTCTATAAATAAGATATACATAATGAGTTCGGAAATGCTGTGGAGGTGGAACCTAAACTTTATTTTCCGGCCCGTTGATGTTCGACATTAAACTGAGTCTAAGAAAATTAACAGTAACTATAAAGTTTAATTCAGTTTTGTTATCAATAAATAAAAAGTTGAACTCATTAGATTCTGAGTTGAAAATATGAAGTTAAAGAAATTGAGAAAATGCGTAAAATGAATAAACCAGGGATAGTTATCATTATTCTTTTTAAAATAAAAATCGCAAAATAAATAAATATTTCATTATTACTATTTGAAGTTTTATTTCTTGCTCAAGAATGAAACTCAAGTTGTTATTGTTGTGATGACTTAAATCATCTATTATGTCACAGTCTGTAAAATATAATAACGAAATTCTTAAAAATTAAATTATTTGTTAAAAATGTAATAAAATCATTACATTGAGTAATAAACTCATTACACGTTTCACAAAGTGGAACCTAAACGTCGACTGCACTTTGGGCATTGTCGCCCACAGCCTTCGATCCACACGCGACTCTCCTTTCCGATTAAAGCAACAACAAGTACATCACTTGCCGTTACAGCCACAAGAACAACATCAGCATCTCGAGTGCAGCACGATGCTGATGCGCTGCGCTGCGCAGTCGCAGTCGCTGCTTCTTCTTCGTTTTTGCGCCATTGATTGCGGACAACTTTCAATTTCATTGAGTTGTTGTCGCTGCTCGCTTTCGTTGTTGTAATTTCTGTACTATTGCAGAGTCTCCCATATGAGTCATGCCATTTGCATAGCAATCACAGAATTTAAATGTTGTCTTGGGCTGAGCGCAACCTAACCTCAATCTCAATCTGAGAGCAACCCACGCCACAAGCAGCGCCACCCAGCTGCCAACTACCTGCCCAACCTTATGTACAACACATAGAAACTGACGTGTGTCTGTGTGTATTGTATCTACCTGGACTATGTATCGGCACCTCCTCGAAAACGAGCCCAAAAAGCGGCGGCGGCCGCGATCGCGTTCGCGCTAATGAACGCAACAGTCAAGCGTCCCCCGTAGCCGACGCCGCCAACAACGCGAAACAACCACAAAACAGCAACCCACATGCACGAAGATCATTACCAACAAACAGTCAACCCGCCGACGCCGACGGCTGCGCATAAAAAACACAACAACAACAACAACAGAAATCAAGTTGCGCAGCGGACGCCACACAAACTGACCTGCTTCTGCGCGACTGCGCTGTCGCCATATCAGCAACAGCACCAACAACAACAGCGTCCAGAAATTCTACAAGCCAAACCACCCTACGCAGCAAAGCAACAACAACAACAACGTTCGGTTCACACACACACACACTATCTCACTCCCGCTCCCACTCTCGCTCTCTGGGCTCTCTCACTGCGGCCCACACAACAACAGCCGAAACGTGAATGAGCGGGTGGCTTGGCTTGTCTTGCGTTGTGTCGACGCCAACTGAGACTGTGACTGAAACAGAGACGCCGGTGACTTCGTCGCTTGCTTGTTGCAATTTCTCTTTTATTCGATCATTCGTTGTATAAGGTGGCGGCTTGGGCCCCCTGGCGCTGGGCACAGTGGAACAAAGTGATTTGCAGATGTTACCATAGTACCATTAGATAATGCATACTATTGAATTGTGCCGATAATCCACTTGAGTAAATATACGTAACACGTAAAAACATATGTATTATTAATAGTTATTAATTATAAATTATTTCGCCATAATTGATTAATATATTATTTACGTTTAAATTATACTATATAATTCATTTCATTTTCTATTTTAATATATAAGTAAAACCAAAATATTTACTAATATTAGTTAAGTTAGTATAAGTTAAGTTATTTTGCCGTAATGTAGACATCAATATTATTATTATAAGTCAAACTTATATTAATTAATACATTTCAAGTTTTAAAATTAGTATTTAAATTATTCAGGCATATTTGACACATTAATATTATTTTTTATTAATACTCATCAATATCAGCACATTTCATTTTCATTTACTGACCACATATTTCAACCAATATTCTGCGATTGAAACCACTGTGCGGCGTCAGCGTCAGTGGCTGCCGAGCTCGTTCATTTTCAGCAGCAGCTGGCTGCGTCATCGTGGCTGCGTTCCATGGTTCTCTCCCACATTCTGCCAGCGTCTCTCTCGCAGTCTGTTGGAATTTCTCGTAGCGTTCGGTTCGTTTCGTCGCATTCGCGCGCATCGCAGCAGTGACAAACACACAACAAACATTTATTGTATTGGCCGGCGCGTGTTTTTTAAAGATTTTTGGCGAGTGTTTGATTAATGAAAGTGCACATTTAATTGTGCGTAAATCAAATAAATTGCATTTGCACCATCAACAGTGAACCAATTGTGCAGTTAACGAAAGAAACAAAACAACGACAAAAGGACGCCTTAGAACAAACATTGAAATGGCTTAAGGGCCTAACAACAACACAAATTGCAAACACTTAAAGGTAGCTATAAACAAAATATGTATTTAAAACGTATTTGCCAGGGGGAGCAAGGGGGAAATTTCTCATTTTTTCAATGTGGCCGCATTGTAAGGGCCCAAATTGTCAAAGGATGTTGCCAGACTGCGCATATTAAATGAGTTGAAATTATCTGTGGATAGTGAGTTGTTGAAATTAATTGAAAAGTAAATATCTGTATATAGTTATATATTATATGTATATGGGATCTTCACATTCCATAAGCACTAATCGTCATTTATCGGTGCGTCCTCCCCCTCTGCAACCTTTTGCCGCACACATGTTGCCACTCAGAACCCATGGCAGACACACACACAGACACATTACATAGAGCCATCGACAGAAATCGGAGCGAAGGCCACAGCCAACAACCCACAGGTAGCTCACAGTGGCTCACAAACCGGTTACCCAATTTCCAATTATATACTGGCCCAACAACAACAACAGCCACTCCAACGCCCAAAAAACGCACCAACACTCGCACAGCACTCCCAAAAAAAGCAGCAACAACAACTATGAAAAAGAATGCCCGCTAAGAGTGGGGGGCACCCCTTTTGTACCTTGGCTCGCAGCAATCACAAAAGAGATGCCAACACACTCACACACATTCACACATGCACACAGACAAATACCAGTCGCAGTCGCCATCACAGTTCGGCCCTCCCTCGCTTGGCGCAGTCGCGACGCTTCGCTGCAAGGGGCAACGATAATGAATGATGTGAAACCCACCACCACCAACAACAACAACCACATCCTTGGCTGGCTTGCGTGTGTCTCGCTCCCACACTGCCTGCCGCCCGCCCTCTCTTCGCCTTCCCTTCTCTCTCACATGCACGCACACTTGTAGAGTGCCACATTGAAGACAGCCTGGCAACCCTGTGTGTGCCCACATTATCCTACTTTCTTTTTATCCGCTGCCTGTTCTCGTCTTTCTGACACGCACACACACACACACTAACCCATGTGAGTGGGTGACGTTTTAAAATCTTGCCTGCTCTCGCCGCCTACCTCAGCCCTATTTATTCTTTTGCTTTGTCACATGGCCGTTGCGCTCTTTAATTGCCGCCTCGCTTGGCTCAACTTCCCTCTCTCTGTCTGTCTGTTTGTTCTCTTCGCGGCTGACCGTCGCGTCGCCATGTCGACTCGTATGTCTCTCGTCTGCCGCCTGCTGCGTCGTCGTATGTTGATTTTTTGTAGGTTTTTATTTTGGCGTCCGCTGCCTAAACAGCGACCCTCGGCCTCGGCCCTCGCATTATGAGGCTCTCTTCCTCTTTGGCTGATGTTTTTTTGCTCTGCCTTCACACCCTTCTGTTAGTTTATCACACAAATTCTGCTGCCTGCCCACTGCCTGCAGTTTCGCTGCTGCTGCTGACTTCTGACGAATTTCTTACACCCACCCAACGACGACGACTTTTGCATTATGTACTCCACTCCTCTTCTCTTGTTTTGTTTTATTTTGTTGTATTTTTTGCTTTGCTTGGTCGTTGTCTGCGTTGCCGCCCCCACACAATTCGGCCCTCTATAATATATTTGTTGTTGTTGTTGCTCACATTTTGTTGTTTATGCAGCTTCGTCTCCTCTTCGCTTGCTTTAACAGTTTGTGTTGTGCTTTCATCATTTCCAAGCCAAGCCAAGCTGAGGAGTTGTCAATATGTGAGAATTTCACATACATAGAAGTACAGTGGAAACTCCCTTAGGCGGACATATCTCTTGACAAACACCTTTTCTACGAACTTTGTGTCCGCCTAAAGGGACGAATCTCCAGTTATGGGAATGAAAGTATATATATGTAGATATATATTTAGAGATATGAAGATGAGGGAAGCTTCTGCGCAATCAGCTTTGTCTTAGAAACATTTGCGGAATTCATTTGAAAAAAATACATTTCTGTATATGCGAAGGATCTTTATAAGCGACCTTAATAAGGCCAATTAGACTATTGTCGATCACATAGACATGCCTTCACATCGACACACCCCATTTAAAAGAGCAACCCACATACTTATAGATATATATACTCCCTCCTTTCCCCTTGTGTGGCTCGCTTAAGTTCAAGTTCCCATGAAAAATACGTGGCGACCCCAAAACGCAGTCAGCGCAAACTTCACAAAACTAAATTACGCACTTCCCGTCGCGTCGCGTCGGGGCCGAAACGAACAGACAATCTTTAGGGGAGGGTGGCTGGCAGAAAGACAGCGAACGGGACTAACAATCGGTGATCGGGTACCTGCTGTCAGTGTCTCGTGAGGGTTGCTTGTTGCACCGCATCGCACCACATAGGACCGACCCCAGTGCGCGCAGCAATCTCACCAAAAATCACATAGGAATTTCCTGTTACAGCGTCGGTGTCGGTGTCGCCTCCCCCGACCCGATCCGACCCTAAGCGTCGCCGTCCTACTCCTGACCAAGCCAAGTTACCTGCCCAACAGAGTTTACCTGTTTCGTAGCAACGTCAGCGGCAACGGCAGCAGCTGTTTGTTTTGCGGCTTTCAAGGTTTCTACTTTTTACCTGTGGCGTCTCAGAGTCGCGTCCCCTTTGCAGCAGTGGCAGCAGCAGCAGCCAGCCACCCCATTGCGTAGGATTCCATTTCATTTCATTTGTGGACCATTCACCGCTTTCAAACTTGGGTTGGGCCCTGAGCCCAGAGGGGTCTGGGGTCTGTCCTCAGCGTGTTGGGGGAGGGGAAACCTCTTTGGTTTGATTATACTTTGGTTTGGTTTGGTTCGGCTCGCTTTATCGGGCCTGTCTTTTTCGTTGGCGTGGCCCGAAAACGAGAAACTCGTCTTCAGTCCCCGTCGTCGTCGTCGCTCTTTGTGCTTTGTGATCATCATTATCTGCGTTTCGCTGCCTCATTCTATGGGGCCGAGTTCGGGGACGGGGCCTCTCAACGCTGCCGGCGCATCGCCATCGCCTCCTCCTACTACAATTTGCCTAAAACCTCAACCGTTTTTCAATATTCAACGTTGAGACGGCCCAAAAAACCAAACCAAAAAAAAAGTATATACAATACATATATACAATCGAGACGACGACGTCTGTTTGAAGGTTGTTGTGAAATTTCATTATTGGGTCTCTTTCGTCGGGGTCTCTTGAATTGCTGCGTGTGAGCATTTGTGTGTGTGAGGCTGCCTGATGCTTCTTCTTGTCGTTGTCGTTGTTATTTTAAGAGGCGTCCAGCGTCAACATTTTAGAGTTGGGTTTTGGGTTGGGTTTAGAGTATGTACTTATGTACATGTGTTTATACGAAAACGGATACATAAGCGTATATCATTGCATTGGAGGTTCCTAGTCTCATAAAGAACACAAGAAAAGCGAATTGAGATCAACATATAGTACATATTTGTGGGGTAGACAGTTTCTGGTTTCAAAATTGAATTGAGATCAATAGATCAAAACGATTAATTGAAAGATCAAAATCCTCACTCGAAAATCATGAAAGTAAGGTCTTTGAAGCGCAACAAATCGCAGAAGTATTCCATGTAGATACCTTAACTGGTCATCCCTTCACTGCTTGCTTAATCCACTTGTCAGCTGGCAAAGCAACCCTCAACCCCTAACACGCACAGCAAGTGCAGAGTGCATTCCAGAACACAGCAACAGGCAGCGAGGAGTTAGCGAGCAGCGCTCCCTCTGGCAGGCGGCAGCTGCAACCTGCTTGTGGCAACCCTAAAACGCAGGCAGGCAAAACCACCCCTAAAATTGGAAACAACTGCATTAATTTCTGGCCCAGAGGGGCAGAGATCGTCAGACAGCAGACGGAGCTCAGACCCGGGAGGGATGCACATGTTTGAAGTAAAAGGCAAAGATTTCAGAGGAATACGCAGAAGAAGACGAAGGAGGAGGAGAAGAACAAGAAGGAGGAAGGCAAGCAACTGACACTTGAAAGAGGGACGCTGAACGGACGACAGTTCCGACAGACGTCGCCATTTTTTTGTGTATTGGGTATTGGGCATGTGCAACAGCAGCAGCAACATCAACAGCAGCGCCTGCATTTTGGGTCGTCCAACGACGACGACGACGTTTTATGAGGGCGCGCACCTGCCAACAGCTGCCAACAGAAAACAGCAAAGCAATAATAATAAGCATAGCCAAAAGCTGAAGAGCCAGAGACGTCTTGGCCCGAATCGAACTCAACTGAACTGAGCCGAGTTGACGGCTGCCCTTGAAGATGTTGCTGCTGCTGTGAATGCCATGTTGCTGTTGCTCATCTCGATTGCTGCTGGTGCTGCAAACGCCCACAAGGCAATGCCACCAGCACCACCCAAAACTTGGCTCACACACACATACGCACACACACAAACACAGGTGTATTAAGAAACCAGCTTTAAAGCCCAACACTCATTGCTTTGTTGTCTGTTGTCTGGCTGCAAAGCTCAGCTCAAAAAGAAGACGCAAAAACAGCACAACAAGAAAAAGAAAGAAAATAAAGCAGCTGCCGTCGCATCATTTTTTTTGCTGTTGCTGTTGTTGTCTTTGGCTGGCCACAAAAATTTACCACCTGCCGCCCATATAAAGCGCCTTTTTACACACACACACACACGCATGTGGATGGTAACATTTACAGCACCCGCAGAGTCACAGAGCAGCTGCCGAAACTTACATATTAACTTACATGTCTTTATGTTTATGTATTGGTGACTGATATTTCGTATAGCTTTTGGGGCTCCTCTGCCCGCCCCCTTTTGCAGTTGACCCACGCAAAGTCAAATGCAATCCACAACTTGCGGCCCACACGCATGCGCTGCTGCTGCCGTTGATGCGTAGGCGTGTGAAGCAGCAAAGTGATGGCATAGAGTAGCAAGAAAATCGTCAAGTCTCTTTCCCTGTTTCCCTCGCACATAAAATTGAAGATTTTATTTTGTTGCCGTTCGTTCGATCGTCGTATTTGCTGGACATCGTGCACAGCTGTTCGACACCCACCCACTTTAGCGACTTGTTGTTGCTGGCTAATGCCACAGTCGATGCACAGTGGGTCAAGTTGCGCTGAAAATTTTCAAAACAACCTTTCGTTCAATTACAAAGGCTCCATACTACGTCAAAAACATACTACGTCAATAAAAACACCCACTCGCCATAGACCTTCTGGACAACAGCCATCACACCCGACGCCTCTAAAGAAACCACCCACTTGACCCTTAATTAAAAAATATAAAATATATTATGTCAACAAAGCATAAATGTCAGGGACATTATAAACATTACATTAAAATTATTATTTTCAATTTAAAAGTATCCCTTAGCAACACCCCATGACTAACTATTTTCTCAAATAAGTGCTTTCATTAAAAGTATGTTTATAAAAATATTTCATTAAATGTACATATATGGCTTAAATGTATGTATGTATGTATGTTAAGTGGGTTTCGTATTACCTCATATGTAATTTTCATATTATCTTGAATTTCTTTTGCATTTGGCAAGTCGCCGCCCTGTCAATTAAACTGCAGCACACCACTGTGCACGCCAGCCATCGAGCAAAAGCGCTTTTTAATAACTGCGTGTGGCTTTGGAATGGACAGCAAGACAAGGCAGGCAGACGGTTGGCTGTTGTTTGGCGTTAACATGTCATTAGCTGCCGCTGCTGCTGCTGTTGTCCGTTCGCTGCTTCCTCCTCTCTTGGCCTTTCACTGCTCACCGCAGCAGCAACAACAACTGCAAGTAATGTTGTGGCTCACCCTGAGCTGCCATCGGGGCCGGGCCAGCAGCCCACGGGTGTTAAAATGTACATACTACATACATATATACTTGTGTGTGTGTGTGTGTATCGAACTCCACACAGACACATACTTGCTTAGAATGTAAACTTCGCCCCCTCATCTATGTGCGTGAGTGTTGAGGCTCAACAATTTAGCGCTTTGTCACCCGGCCGCCCCCTCCCCTTTTGGCGATCGCAATTCTGACAAATATTATCAGTGACAGACGAAAACAAACAACAACCATATTTGAGGAGTGAAAGAGAGGGAGAGAGAAGCCACCCAATAATGCGTTTACCGTTAACAGGCGATTGTCCGGCATCTGCACAGAACGAGACACCAGCCGACAGCTGGCAGAAGAGCAAAGAGCGAGAGAGTGGCGTCGATCGTCGCTTTGCTTTGCTTGCTGCTTGTTGCTCTCTCGCGCACACACTCTCATTTCGGTTCTTCGGTTTTTACACAGAGAAAAGCTCGCAACCGGCATTTTTTGTTTTCAGCTGCCAACCGGTTTCGCCTCTCTCCCATGTCCCTCGCTCTTTCTCTCCCAGTCGCTCTCATTGACTCCCCCAAATTGCGTTGTCATTGCGGCGGCGTCGCTGTTGCTGCGAAAGCTAATGTCGCGTTTTGCACACCCACCATAGGCGACGGCGACGACGATAGCGTCGACAGCGACTGATCGTTGTATTTGTTCTTGATGGTGCGCGTGTTAGAGTTGTTGTAAATTGATTTTGTTGTTGCTGTTGTTGCGCCCATTTTCAGCCCACTCGCTGACGCGCCCGTCGCTGTCGCTGTCTCTGGGGTTTTTTTTTCGTTGTCTTGTGTTTCGCTGGCTGCTATTAGCAAAGCGGATGTTGTTTTTGTTGTCGGTGCCTGGCCCCAACGAAGCTCCCACACACGCAGAAGTTGTTGTTGTCGTTGTTGTGGTAGCTGTTGGCAACGTTTGACACTCTTTTATTACTCTACGTCTGTGTGTGTGTGTGTGTTTAGCACTCGCCCACAAAAGTTGACCCCGTCAACTAGCCCTTTGCTTATCGTGGCTACAGTTGGACTGTTGAATTATAATTTTTATTTTTTTGTTTTTACTTTTCTTTGGTAACATATGTATGTATGTTGTATATGACGAGATTCAGTTTTATCTGATAAATCAGTTATGCAATCGCAGCGTGAATCCCAATTTCTAAGCAGCATGTAGAATACTTTCATTTGAAACTCGTTCTGATTGATTCATTTTCATTAGATGACGAAGATGAGCACTTTAAAATAAATATAAATAAATAAAAAATAAGCTACGATAAGGGTGTAAAGTTTTTATATCTTTTATTTGTTTTTATGTGCAGAACACTTTATTTGTAAAGAAAATGTAAAATATATTAACAAGAGTACAATTCAAATCTATACTTAAACAGTGTTATTTTTAAGGATCATAACAAAATAAGTTCAGAGCAGTTTGTTGTTAAAAACTTAGCATCTCTTTTAATTATCATATTTGCGACGCTGTCCAACACTTGCACTTTTTAATCAGACATGTATGTGGAACCTATGTTGATCTTGAGTTGAGAGTCAGAGTCAAGTTCCACCCAACAATAATGCCCTTGGCTGGCAAAGCACACGCAGAGAGCCAATCAAATATGGCGCATGCAGGGTGACGAGTGGGTTGGTGGCGGGGGGAAGGGAGTAAGGGCAGTCGATCCGACAGGCAAGAGCAAAAAGTAAAAGAAAAAACGAAGTTGAAACCGAAACCGCAAAGGCAAAGCAAACAGCAAAGGAAGACGCAAAACGCCCCCAATGGCGCAAAGTGTGGGCAACAACTGTAAAAAAGCACACGAAGCACAAAATCAAATACGACTATGCAAAAAACAGCAACAACAAAAAACACTCAGATACGAAATATGAACTCAAAAGAAACACGCTTTACACACACACATGCATTTATGTATACAAATAAACAATTCTCCCACTCCCCATCAGCAGATTCGTCTGCGGCCTGGGCGAGTGTGGGTGGCTCTCTGTTGGCTCTGGGCCATCGAAACGTGCCCATGCCCATATCAACAGCAACAACAACAACACACACTTTTTGTCGCCACACACTACAACAATAACAACAACAACGAAAACTTATGTGGTTGGCTGTCAGCATCTCAGTAGAGAAACGGGGCGCAGCAACATGTGGGCCAGCAGCAGCAACAACAACAACAGGCTGTATCCCCTTGCCACCCATTCCAACCACAAAAGTGCCGCCAAAATTACATCTCCAACAGTCCGTTGTTGTTGTTTTTGTTGCACAACAATTTGTCTCGCGATTTTATGGGAAGCTCTTGGAGAGAATCCTCGTACTTACGACCGCCAAAAAGCGAAGATTTGGGCGCGTTATCTTTTTCTCTTGATGGGTTTTTTTACTTATGCCTTACCTGGGCTGGCCCGTCGTCATCATTGTTGTTTTTGTTGTTGTTGCGATTGATAAATTTATTAATATATGCAGCAAAAAGACGCCGAGACGCCAACACACACACAAGCGTTGACTGGGTCAGGCGACAAAAGTGTCGAATGTGTGTTCATTTATTTCATATTGCAATTGGTGAAGAGAGTTTTACAAAAAAAAAATCAGATATACATATATCATAGCAAATTTATGAAAAGCATTCCATTATTAAAATAATTTATATATATAGTTTTTAAAAATATGTTTGGCAAAATTATGAACATTCGGGGAGCCATTGAAAACATTCTTGCCACATTTGGCGCCTGTTGCAGCAAGCAGCGAATGAAATTGTGATAAACAAAAAGTGTGCTCAATTCACTGTGCTTGGGCACGCTGACTCAGCTGATGCTGGTCCAACGACGAAACGCGACGCGATGCGACGTCAGCAGCATCGAGAGCAATCGTTAAAACCCCGCACACTCGCATAACACCCCCATGAATGCGCCCAAGGCAGTCAGGTTCCAGGCGGTGCTGTGCTGTGGTGTGTCAACAGCCAATTCCCAGAACTGACATCAACATGGGGAAAAAGGGGGCTTTGGTTGGGCTTTGGGTATTTTGTGTGCCGGATGTGAACGTGCGTTGAGCTTAGACCCACTGACTAAACGTTATTCGCTGTCGCCCACTCACGTGGTTCACTCTCTCATTCTCTCTCTCTGTCTTTATTGGCATCTTGCAGTTTTCGAAGCGCATCCGTGGAGGGAACAGCGAGAGAAGCAGCCGCCACAACTATAGAGCAACGCGCCCGCAAGCCAAGGCCAAACAGTCGCAGCAATGGCAACACTAATCCCAGCGACCGGCGGCAATCCAGCGAGCGCACAGTCCTCCAATGTTGAGGCCACCTATGAAGATATGTTCAAGGAAATCACACGCAAACTGTACGGCGAGGAGACCGGCAACGGTTTGCACACGCTCGGCACGCCGGTGGCTCAGGTGGCCACCAGCGGACCGACAGCGGTGCCCGAGGGCGAGCAACGCTCGTTTACGAATTTGGTAAGCACAACGCCTCCTCTCTCTTTTTAATATACTCAATCGATAACTCAATATTTGTGTTGTGTAGCAACAAATCGATCGCACCGCAGCGCCCAGCATTGAATACGAAGCGAGCGGTGCGGCGGGCGGTGGCAGCGGCAACAACGTGGCCACCACCACACAGTCCAATGTAATCCAACAACAGCTGCCCGACTCGGCCAACTCTGTGGTGGTCAGCGCCGGCGGCAGTGGTGGCGCCGCTGTGGTGCCGGCGCCCAGCGTCGCCGCCGTCGGCAGCTTCAAGTCCGAGGATCATCTCAGCACAGCCTTTGGCCTTGCCGCTCTCATGCAGAACGGCTTCGCTGCCGGCCAAGCGGGTCTGCTCAAGGCTGGCGAGCAGCAGCAACAGCGCTGGGCCCAAGACGGCAGTGCGGAGCAGCAGCAGCCGCAGCTGGTCCAATGGACCACGGGCGGCAAGCTGCAGAGCTATGCCCAGGTCAATCAGCAGCAACAGCAGCAGCAGCAACAACAGCAGCAGCAGCAACAACAACAACAGCAGCAGCACCAGAGCACGCCCAAGTCCAAGTGAGTCCCCAAATTAATTACTCTTTATAAGACGACTAATTTCATATTCCGCTGATACAGAAAACATCGTCAGGAGCATGCCACGGAACTGATCTATGCCAGCCCCTCCACGTCGGCCAATGCGGCTCAGAATCTGGCCCAAAACACGCCCACCTCAGCGCCCACCAACAGCAGCAGCAGCAGCGGCGGCAGCAGCTCCTCTGGCGGCAGTCGCAAGAAGTCCTCGCAAGCGCAGGCCGCTGCAGCCGCCGCCGCTGCCAACGGTGTTCACATTGTGAAGCGCTACGCCTGCACCCATTGTCCGTACTCCACGGATCGTCGGGATCTCTATACACGCCATGAGAACATACACAAGGACGAGAAGCCCTTTCAGTGCTACGCCTGCCTCAAGCAGTTCAATCGCGCCGATCACGTCAAGAAGCATTTTCTGCGCATGCATCGCGAGCTGCAGTACGACATCAACAAAACGCGACGCCATGTGCCCGCCGGCAGTGGTTCGGGTGGCGGCTCCGCTGGCAACTCGCATCATTCCGGTGGTCGCGGCAATGTGACGATCAATGCGACGGGCGTCAACATTGACAATGCCTTCCTGGAGGCGCAGCGTCATCCCACCTCGACCAGCATGAGCATTGTGGAGACCATCGAGGCGGTGGCCTCCGCTGCCGACATGCCGCTGGCCCAGCTCAAGCAGGAGAAGCTCGACGATGGTTCCGTGCTGCCGCTGCATGTGGCCGCTGTCATGAACAGCGCCCAGCAGCCGGTGGCCAGTTCCAGTTCGGGTTCCGGCAGCAGCAGCGCTGGTGGCGGCGGCGGTGGTTCCGGTCTGCTGAAGCCCAAGCGCGAGAAACGCTTCACCTGCTGCTATTGCCCCTGGTCGGGTGCCGATAAGTGGGGCCTCAAGCGTCATCTCAACACACACACAAAGCCGTTCGTTTGCCTGCTCTGCGATTACAAGGCGGCGCGCTCGGAGCGCCTGGCCACCCATGTGCTCAAGGTGCACAACAAGCGTGCCTGCAGCAAGTGCTCCTACCTCGCCGACACGCAGGAAGAGTTCCAGGTTCACATGAGTGATGTGCAGTAAGTACCGCCCAACTTTTATTAGACTTTAAGAATTGTAGATAATATGCATTACATTTAGGGCAAAAAAGAGTCGAGCATGCTTAACTACAGGGTACTCTCCAGATATTTTGTGTTCAAATAACTTATTTGGATGGGTGCTATAGAAATCGAAACTGAATTTTTGCGAGTCAATATAAAAGTGAAACATTTTGTTTACTGATATGTATTTATAAGTTTCTCTTGATTTAATTGATTTGTGACTAAAGGGAGAAATTAATATGCTTTTGCTATGCGTTTAGCTGAGATCGAAAACTTTATGCAGTCTGACAGACAGACAGAATTTATATTCGATTGATTTGTAAGCATCGCATTTGTTTCTCTCAGTCCGCACGATAATCGTCCGGCGCGCAGCAGCAGCACCGGCGGCAACAATAGTGGCAACAATGGCGGCAACAGCAACGGCAACAACAATGGCAGCAACAATGCTTCCCATAGCCAAAACTTGAACGTCTTGCGAACCATTGGGAACACCCTGGTGGCCAACAATCAACTGAACACGTTTCACAATGCCGGCAACGCTTTTGGGTAACGTTCTCAGACCGCCTTCCCCCACTTTCCCCCACAATTAGCCAACACTCGTTACTACCCTCGTTCTTGTTCTCTCAACTCGTTCTCGCCTTCCCCCAACAAACTGTGCTTCCCCAAACAACAACCAACAACCGTCAATATTCATTGATTTGTGGTGCAGTTCGTCAAGTGGCGGTGGCCAAACTGTAGGCAATGTGAGCGGCAGTGGCGCCGTTACCATCTATACCACAACTACCAATGAGGGCGTGACTGGAGGCGGCGGCGGAAGCGGCAACAACATTACGGGCGGCCCCCTGCAGGAGATCATTGTGAATCCCACATCGATGGTGGGCTGGCGTCTCAGTGCCAACGGCTCTTTGATACCACCGCATGATCTGCTCACCGGCAGCCTGCCGAATGCCGCCACTCAAAAACGCGGCTCGGAGCGTTTATTTCAATACCTCGAAGCCGAGGGCAGCGATCCGGAGGACTATGCGCGGTATTTGCTCCCCTAACCCATTGATGTCGTTTTTTCTTACATTCTCATTTGTTGAGTCCCTTATGCTTTCTTTGTTTCTATTGCCATTTTCGTTTATAAAACGGATGGGATTTGTTTTTACTTTTATCATATTTGTTATTCCTGCATTGTTACCAAATTTTACTTTATGTGTTGCCAATTTTCATTTCAAAAATCATGAATGTCTAAAAACAAATTTGTTTTGGTTCTTTAATCTTATTTGTTCCACATTTGTTTGTCCCAGTTTGTCCTGCGTTGCCAAATGTCAGCTTTTGTGTTGCCAATTTTCATTTCAAAACCTCATAAGTTATATTTCACTTATTTTTATCATATTATTGATATTTTACAGTATATATGATTATCTGAAAACAATTTGTTTTGATTTACCAATTTAATATGCTACTCATTTGTTTGTCCCAAGTTTGATAAGAGTTGTGAACTGAGTTGCCAAATTTCAGTTTATATGTTGCCAATTTCCATTATTTAGTTTTATTTAAGTTAATTTGAAATGTTCGTTACCATTTTATAATTACCTATTGTACCTCGATTCCTCCGACTAAATTTAATAAAAACACTATTCCATTTTTACAGTCTGCTGAAAATGGACGCCATTAGTCGCAACACAGCTTCGGTCGCTCAGGATTTTCATAAAGCGGGAGGCGTGCACGAGTTGAAAATACCAGCAAATCATCAACTCCTGTTCAATAATAAACTGCCTTCGCAATGGACAACACGAGAGGCTGCAGCGCTACTACACAGCCTGAGCAACATGGGCGGCAACAGCAACAGCAACACCAATGGCGGCAACAACAACAGCAGTGCACAGCGACAGAAGTTCGGCGCAATGCGTGCTCGACAACACTCGACGGGCGAGGATGATGAGAATACGCCGTCTTCGGCATCGTCGTCCTCCTATTCGGGTGATGAGTACAATGTGTCGGCAACGATATCGCCCATGAAGTTGTCGCGTCACGGCAACAGCAACAGCAATTGCAACGGCAAAAGCAAAAGCTTGCGAGTAACCGAAGAGAGCGAGCTTAAGGAGCAGAGCAACAACAAGGCGATGATGGCAACGGCATTTCTGGAAGCAGCAGCTTACGAACAGACGGCCATCGAGCTGCTCGCCAGCAAGCGAAAGCTGAAGATTGAGTACGACGAAGATCAAGAGAATCAGCAGCAGCAGCGAGTGCAGCTTATTAAATCGTCTCCCGCGTATAAACTGAATAACAACAACATCAACAACAACAATAATACAAATAACAATAACAACAACAGCAACAGCAACTATTACAAAGAGAAATCTCATAGAAATGCCGTACATCATCAGCAGGATGATAAGGAGAACAACACGAGCAGTACTGAAGCGACAACAGCAGCAGCAGCAGCGGCGGCGGCGGCAGCAACAGTTGCAGCCGCAGCGGCAGCAGCAGCAGCTGGTGTTGCAGCAACACCCAGCAGCAACAACACAACAAACACCAACACACCTTTTCTCACACAAATGGAATACCAGAATCTCAATCGCATTGGCACCCAATTTCAGAATTATGTTAAGGATATTATTAACAAATATTATGCAGCCGAAACGCCGCTCATGCTGGCCGCAGCCGCAGCAGCGCTGCCCACGGCGACGACCACAGGGCAGCAGCGGGAGCGAGAGCTGGAGATGGAGAGAGAGTCCGGCAAGCGACGTCGCCTGCTGAGCGAGACCGAAGAGTATATTGAGTATCTGCGCAACAAGGAGGACATCACGCTGACCATAACACCAAAGGTGTCCCACACCAGCAACACCAACAGCAGCGGCAGCAGCAGCAGTGGTAATGCGGCAGCGCCGGCGCCCACGCTGCCAACTCAGTCGCTGCTCAAGCGTCAGCTGGATCTGGCTGCACCGCGCAAAAGCCCCAAGAAGCCAGCAGCGGTCCCAGCGCCACTTAACAGCAACATCAGCAACAACAACTGCAGTGGAAGCACTGCGAATGCATCGCGCAAGTCCCTCAACCATCTGGCAACGCTGCTGCCCCTACTCGCCGACGCAGCCAGCAAACAGGAGTACTTAACGGCGCCGCTTGACTTCAGCAAAAAGTCCGACGCCGACGCGACTGCGCGCAGTTCGCGCAAGCAGGCGCAGCCGAAGAAAATACGCCTCACTCCCGAAGCTGTCGTCGCAATGCTGCGCGACAAGCATCTCAATCGTCTGGGGCAGCAGAAGCTGTGCTGCGCCAGCTGCACGGTGAGCCAACGGCGCAATGGCGTCAGCTTCAACTATCACACGCTCGGCTCGCTGGCACTGCATCGGTTTTGGAAGCATCGAGCATTGCAGGCGCACCCGCGCAACTGTAAACAGTGCAGTGCACAGTTTGAGAGGCGCTACAGTTTGCTGCTGCATCGCCGACTTAAGCATTGTTCGCCTTCTCATTAAGCATTGGCAAATGTTTGATGTTTGCTTGCCATATACACACATTTCGCATGAAAATTCATTGAAAATTGCATTTATTTGTTAAATTTTAAGTTGTGATGTACCTGAAATATGATTTCTCTTAACAAAAAAAAACAAAACAAAAACAAAAAAATGATTTTTAACAAAAAAAATGATATTGTAGACAGCTGCGTCCCATTTCGATGAATTTCATATTACACATATTAGTTGTATATTTGAGGATTCATACAAGCACACTCGCACACACACCTACACACTTATGCTTGTGTAATACTCACTATGTAGTGGTAAAAGACAACATATATATTTATAATGAAAAAACACTTAATAGCATTGCGAGATAATGTCTCAAATGTCTTAAGTTTCGTTACAAAAAATCATTTGTGAAGTAAAATAGCTTTAATTTGCCATTATTCAACTTCATTTAAAATTACTATTATTAATTTTGTAGTTACTTAGTGCGAGTAATCTTTGCCATCTTATACATGATATGATTGTCATTTTCTAGTTGATTAAGTTGTGTTATTATACATACATACATTTACATACCTATACATATAATTTATACACAATGAATGGAAACAAACCTCAATACCTTTTTGCCTTATTTTTTAAATTAAGCTTTAAACATCAAACAAAAAATATTACGTTTAGTTCTAGTTTTAGTTTTGAGCAACAGCCACGCCCACAATGCCCACAAATCACATAAAAACAAAACAAAACACTGCAACTGCATTCAGCATATGGCAAAAACAAAGTTTATAGCATATTTAAATATAACAAACACGAAGAAAAACAATACCTATATAACTAACTGTACGTGTAGTTGTACTTATGATTTTATCATGGATGAATAAGGAATATGAGAAGAATGAACGAAGCAGAAAGAGCTAGGAAACAAGAGGAGGGTAAAACAAAACACAAGAACAACCATACAAAATACTCAAAGAAACAAAATACGATATACATAATAATAATATGTAATAACTTTTTACCACACACTGAACAACAAGAAAATATTTGACTGAAAAGTGTCGGGGAAATATTAAGAGAAGATACAAATAAATAACATAAATGGTATAAACAATTTTTAGTGTAAATGTGTGTTTTTGCTAAATGTGGTAAACTTAAAAATAAATTTATTACACCAAACGCTAAACTAAATCAAATGAAAACACAACAAAAAACAAAGAAAACTTAAAGTAAAGTAAATTTTTGGATGACAAAAGCCATTTAGACAAAATTTTTGAGACGAAAAAAGACATTTATGAGTAAAGAAACAAAAACATAAAAAAAGAACAAATTACTTTACATTTTATTTAAGCACAAGTTGCAAAAAATAAAACAAAATATACGAGTAATAAAAAAACAAAGTAAAAAACAAATATAAGTGTTTTTAGTTTAAAAATTATATTTCCAAAAAACATTCAAATAAAAGTAAATTAGTTTAAAATATAGAAAACCGATGGACTTTTATTTAGATTATAGTGATAATAATAATTCTGTGGTACAATCTCCACAAATTTTATAGCATATCATTTGGGGCAAATTACTTTTTTTTTATTGGAAATAGGAAACATTTTATTATAGCAAAGTTAAACAATTGTATGTACATATCTCAACGATAGGTTTCTTTTGCCATCATTTAAATGTCTCCAACTTTGGTTACTCTCAAGACTTTTTCAATACTACATGTTCTTTCATACCATGAATCAGCAATATGAAGTTTTTGCTTGTAAAATGCGGATTTTAGAGAAGTGCGTTTTGCAGTAATGCCAAAGAGCAATCCATATTTCCTAGGAGGGACCAAACCACGATATACACAGCTGAGCAAAAGCTAGTTGGTGGATTGAGGTGCAAAGTTATACTACTAGCCTAAGCTTCAAGGCGCCGACCTATCCGTTACGTGCCGGTGGAATGTAAGCTGCTTTTGTATAGTGACTCCGAGGTACTTGTGAGCGTGCGAGTGAGCTGATAGATTTCATATAGGAATACTTCTGTAGAGGTGCCAAAGTGTATGCCAGTGATTCACATTTATCTGGGTTAAAAGCGATGCCCCAACTGCATGTCCAATTCTTGAACTTCTTTAGATACAACAGGATGAGATCTGCAGCTGCATAAACAACTATCAGAATGTTTGTCCCAACTAGAGGTCTGCATGAATTCCAAAAATAACAATGTCAAACTATCTTTTTAATTGTTATGGTTAATCCGAAAAGGAAGGACAGTCCTTCCTGATCAACTAAATAGAAGCGGCCACGGAGAAAACTACTAGATAGAATTGAGAGAATTCGGTGTAATTACCTAGGCGAACCATGCCTAAGCCGGACACCTCGGGATTGTCTTTTTGATCGACTTCGACACAAGAATCCTTCACGAGATGAACCTCTCTGACAGAAGGCTTATCGGGCGATATGGGTGCAGCTCATGTGCTGGCTTCCCACATTCTAAAGCATAATAATGTTGGCTTTCTTTCAGTCAGCCGAATCGGAGAGCAGTAGTAAATCAGCACAAGGAACAGCAGTGCTTTGTGAGGGTGCAACTTAATAGAACGATTATCAATCTGATTATCAATCTGATCCACTTTGGAATCTACATTTTGTAAATCTATATGAATATAATTGTTTTGAAACTTATATATACATTTTTTCAGGAATTAATAAAAGATATTGTGTACATTGATTACAAGTCTCGTTAAGAATATATTCATCAACTACAAGCTAAAACTTTTAAATAGTTTCCATCAACGCGCGTCGAATACAACAACTGCAAAAGAAATCGTAATGAAAAATATTAGAAACACAGTTTGAGAGGCACTGCTGGCTGCGCTGCATGTTCTAGCAACTTTCTACTTACGACGCTTGGTGCGCTTCTTGTACATGATGCGGTAGCCACACTCTCGGCAACGGATGGGGTCGCGTGGACGCATCTCATTCTCGTGATGACACTCTGTTTGCAATAGTTAAGTAAAATGTTGTAGTTAGTAAACAATTTCAATGAATTTGTTGCTGTCGCAAACATGTGCACGCTTGCTTGATTGAAGACTGCGTCCAATGTAGGCAATTGGCTATGTTGTGTGGAGGTTATTTTACTTACCACCGCAAATGTACGTCATAGCGGTCTTGACATTCTCCTTGGAGCTGGTTTCAGACATTTTAATTTAACAAAATTTCGGGTTTTTAACAATTATAATTATTTTGCGGCGGCTTGAGTGATTTGACGAGCAGCGTGACCGAAGTTGAATACATAAATATACTAATTTACGTTCAAAAATATACCTAAATATATTCCTTCAATAATTGCAAGCTGGTAACACCAAATTTGGTATATTTCTCAAATATGGATGAAAAGCGCGGTACTTTTAAACTGTTAAATGATCGCACTGTATTTAACCAAAAATGAGTTATTGCGAGTTCTTGTGACATTTTTCGTGTATTTCCGAAGTATACTTCGGTTTTGGCGCTTTCCATAATCATTAAACCAACATACCCACTATTTTCAAAAAATCTATAAGACAAATATTTAAATTGATCAAATCGAAAAAATGCTTAACTTTTAAAAACGATTGTTTTGTTTAATTTATTATTATTTTTTATATTAGTTCAATTTGTATGCCAAGTTTTAAATTAAATGGTCTGCTCGAGCATTCTTACACGGTAATTTTATGTATAATAAAAATGGGTAAAAAAGAAGGTTACATTGTTGCGACTCCTATGCTATTCGGGAAAATTGCTCCCTTGGTAATGGGCTGAGCGGAATTACGCACAATTTTGATGAAGCCATTTTCGCCCCAGGTTTGACCAAACGAATTGAGGCACAGCCAGTAGTCCAGGTTAGTGGCTGTGTCGTGGCCATAGCCGACGACCACCAAGAACTGAGAGCTGCTTGCCCTTGCCCTCGCTGGTGGCACATAGACGCCGCTGCTGTAGTGCATGAATCCAAAGGTGGCCGGGTTGTACTCAATAATGACTGGAATCGAGCTGGAAATATATCGCATAAGGGCAGCATCGTCGTTGTCCCGTATCCTCGAATAGGTGTCCAACTTAATGCCGGCAGCAGCCAATGTGGGCACGCACATGCCCTGCAGCGAGTTTTCACGTTCCGGATATTCTTCATCGGGTATCAGAGTGGTGCCCGTTTCCTGGGTCAAATAATCGAAGGCGACTTGGGGCACCTGGGTGGTGCAAGCTGTGCTCATGCCAGCACAATCAATCAAGTTCTGTGCAGAATAAGTCATTGGCTGCAGAGTGCTCGGCAGAGCATTCAGGATCTGTATAGCCTTGGCGGCAGCAAAGGCCCAGCTGCCACTGCACAAAGTTCCCTGATTCTGGGCCGTCACATTGATGTTATACTCCGTGAGGATGTCGAATTCTTCGGCAGCCGTGGCCTCCGTTTGCACTGGTGTCGAATTATGAGAGACCGCTGGGTAAACAGCCTGCGGCAAACGGGCTGCAAAGGTAATCAATCGTATGTCCGAGAACTGATTGACCGCCACGTTGTAGCTGCTCGCTCCACGTGCAGTTAGAGCATTCTGCTGTGCAATCAACTTGGTGTGGTAGTTGAAATAATAATTGGCAGTATTTCTGTCAGCGGCGTTGGCGTAGGATTTTTGAAACTCATCCTAAAGAAAGAAAAGAAATATAGTTTAGTAGTTTCATTTTAATTTATCGACAAAAAATCAATTAATTTATTAATTTAACGTCAAAAAAATTGATATTATTTAACTTATAGGAAAACATTTCAATGTAACAGAGAATTGTATTATCTCAATTAATAGTCATTAAAATACTATCATTACATACTTCCACAATTTGATTGCAATGAAATATTAAATTGGCAAGATTGTTTTATATTATATTTTTTCTTTAAAGGATATCTAATAGTTTTGTTAATTTTTGTTTAGAGAAAACTTACAACGTAATCGTTAAAGTCCTGCAAATCCTGCCCATGATTGTACGCAATTGCGACGGAGAATAAGGCACAGCAGATCCACAGCTTTATCATCGTGAAATTATGATAGACACTAGCTAAGAATTGAGTGTTGGCCAAGCATTTATATAGTGGCATGCATCCATAGACTTTCTTTATGATTAGACAAGTAAATAGAAGATAAAAGCCACGCCACGAAGAGCGCAAATAGATTTCTACATACAAGTACGAAGCATGGCATTAATTTCATGACTATCGTTCTTTGGGCTCACAAATGCTTAATTCGCACTTCCCTAATTATTATGTATATTACACAGGTAACTCCCTAAGCGGTTCTACTCCGAAGTCTGCCGATATTCGTTCGACTCGTTGTCATCTCTTGGGTGCGCCTTGTTTACACGGCACACTGTCGTTGCGTTCTCATGTGCCTGTTAATTTATAATTTCCACTGGCCCAGTTTTATCTAAATGTGTTCTGCAGGCGGCATGGGTTGCATTGGGGCTCGTTCTCGTATTTGGCAGAAATTATGGCCGCAATGTCAAGCTCATAAATGTTGAGACAGATAAAAATATCTATTGAAGTAAACAAATGTGTTTAAAGAAATGTTGCTTGTAGAGACAACTGAATTAAAAACACTCAACTCTATGCTTATGGAAATGAATTTTAGAACTTATCGCTCCGATTATAATTGGCTTTCAAAATTATAAAGTTATAAAGCTCGATGAAAAGTATAGAATGGGGCTTGGTCAAAGTTAATATCATACTTTATCTGTATTGAACACAATGTCACAAATTTCAATTGTTCTAGTTCTAGCACATAATGAGATCAAGGCGGACGTTGGAATTAACGTACAGATATCAGGACATGCATTTCTCCATTTGAATACTTCTAAGCAAGATCGATTATCCCCAAAGTCGAATACTCTTTTACTTTGTATGTACCGGGTATAATAATCGGTAAGCGAGTTTAAAATAAAGTGAGAATAAACTAAAATAAACATAACATTTCTGGTACCATCCAGTAAGAGTCTTCGCCAATAAATAACTGTGTGTGTGGCCTCAGTTTGCCTATCATTTGGTGTGATCATTAAATGTGGGAGACAAATCAAGTTTAAATATTATAATATACAAATAAAATACTTCAATGAATAAATTTAGCATCCTAGTGCAAAAAAAAATAAAAATATGCGTATCTATTTAATGTGCCTACTAAAAATTAGAAATGACAACAAATATTTACGAATTTAGCGTTACAATAACGACTTGAAAATGGTGCATAAATCATCCGAAACTCATTGCATAAATATTTATGTTTGCTATAATCAAGATATTATGAATGAATGAATTAACATATATTTTTTTTTAGTATAGCTTAGCTTAAACTGTTGTTTTTATTGATTCCATTTCATATGTTTAAAAAGACAATTCGTAGATACTCTTCCTTTATAAAGTTAAAATGAAGTTTCAGAAAAATTAACTATATAGTTTTGTGGCTGTTACAAAGCACGTGATGTAGCTAAGATGCACTTCGGCATTCAACAACACATTAGCATTAAATATGTTCAAAATTCGAATAAAAAATGCATGATTAATTTGCATTTAATGCGAAGAGCACAAATACGAATAGCATAAGGAAAACCTTTGCAAAGCTAAGCAAGTTTTTTTCTTTCGCTCAACCAATGGCCTATAAAACCGAAGCTTCCATCGCCAGCGCGTCTTAAAGCGATCGCAGCCTCCGAGACAACGGCAGCTTTACAAAATCTTCGCTCGAAACGAAAACAGAAACCCATAAAAGGTGATTAATAAATTCAAAGTAAGCAACACGTGTGTGCAGTGTGAAAACATCTATTGAATAACTATGTAAAAAAGAGTTTGAGAAACAAATGAATCAAAAACAAATACAATTGATCTTGGGATTATCATATTCAATAAGGAACCATTATATCCTTACACTTTGTGAGAAAAATGTGCTTGTTAATTAAAAACGAAATTAATTATCTGTCCATTAGTGAAAATTTAAAAGATAAAGAAATGCTCATTTCCAATATCTAACCAAGCCTCTTATTTATTATATCAAATATAGTGATATAGTGCTAATTAGTTCCAAAACACTTTCTATAAACGAAATGGAAATTTGGAAAACCACCAGTACGTGAAATGTTTGTGCTCACAATGGGAAAACTCACTCAAAGTGCGACATCATTGGTTATGTAAATTTCCACATTTGTTTGTGAACAAGTTACAATAATAATCATCATAATTATAAACCTTTCGAGCAAGTCAGCACTTTTAAAGATGCGACGGTCTCCTCTTTCCAATCATCAACTCGCTGCTGGAAGTCGGAGCACCTTTCACCCGCATGCTGTGGTGAACCCCACATATGTGCAAATCTGTAAACCTGATGATTTTTGGAGCGTATTGAAAGAGAAATTGATTTGTGTTTGATTTTATTTGTGGGGTTACGAAAATTTCACAAAGCAAAGACGTGCAGACCAATCAAACGCCAACCTTTATGTTAATTTCGTGCATATGTAAATATAAATCAAAATTCATTGGAAAATAAATTAGAAAATAATCACAATCATTAAAAAGCCATTCAAAAGTGTGCAATCCCCAAAAGAGGCTTGCTTGGGCAGATTGAATGATGAATACCACAAACGATATACTTTTGTACATAGTTGATGGGAAGATAAAATTATAACTACTAGTCAAAAGCTTCAAATCTTATCTGAAGTAATCCAAATTTAAATTCTTGGAATGCTTAAAAGTTGACAATCATTTTGTTTTTGAGTATGTATTTGTCATGAAATCACAGAATAGTAAACATAAGTATATAAGTTGAACGAAGAGATACTACGTAATAATTTAAAAAATTAGCATGAATTTGAAATAAAAAATAGGGTATTCAATGATGTTTGGGATTAATTTTTTAGTAAATATGACTTTATAGACAAGTACTTACAATTATAATGCAGCTAAAATTAAGAACTTCGGTTGCATAGTAAAAATACGTTTATTACCTGCTGATTACTATTTCATAATACAACTGTGGCATCATCTCGTTTTATAGATGTGGCACATGTTGCAGTTGCTGTTGCTGTTGGGCAGTCTAAGTGCTGTGTCACTGCAAGCGCTGCAATCGTTCCCCAAGCTCTGCGATGTGCGAGACTTTGACGACTTTCTGCTCAAGACCGGCAAGCTCTATCCAGACGAACGGGAGCGAGAGTTTCGCGAGAGCATCTTTGTTGCAAAGAAATCGTTGGTGGATCTGACCAACAATCGATTGGGCAGCTATAAACTGAACATCAACATATTCGCTGATATGACACGCAAAGAGGTCGCCACGCTGCTTGGCTCCAAGATCTCAACGCAGGGCGAGTAAGTTATTTAAATATTATAGGAAACGAGGAGTTTATGTAATAGAATTGTCTTCATTCCACAGAGATCTTACTGCGCGACACATTAACTTTTTGCCAGCAGCCCCAAGCACAGGCAGTGATAATCTGCCCGAGTCCTTTGACTGGCGCGAGAAAGGAGGCGTCACTGCAGCTGGCTTCCAGGGCTCCTGCGGCTCTTGCTGGTCATTCTCCACAACGGGTGCCCTGGAGGGACATTTATTCCGACGCACTGGCGTCTTGGTGCCGCTGTCTCAGCAGAACTTGATGGACTGCGCCGATGACTACGGGAACATGGGCTGCGACGGTGGCTTCCAGGAGTATGGCTTCGAGTATATACGAGATCATGGCATCACGCTGGCCAACAAGTATCCCTATCAGCAGTCGGAAATGGAGTGCAAGCAGAATGAAACTGCTGGCACTTATCCACGTGAGAGCATTGTTAAGATTCGCGACTATGCGCGCATTGATCCCGGGGATGAGCAGAAGATGAAGCAAGTGATTGCCACGCTGGGTCCGTTGGCATGCTCCATGAATGCTGGTCCCATATCCTTCGAGCAGTACGAGGGCGGTATCTACGAGGACGAGGAGTGCAATCAGGATGAAGTCAACCATTCTGTAGTGGTCGTCGGCTATGGCAGCGAGAATGGACGCGACTATTGGATCGTCAAGAACTCGTACTCCCAGAATTGGGGGGAGTCTGGATTCATGCGTCTGCCCCGCAATGCCGGCAGCTTCTGTGGCATTGCCAGCGAGTGCAGCTATCCCATTTTGTAAATTTTCTCTCTTATGTCTCATGTTGATTTTTTAAGTATTTGTTATTCAAATGTATACGAATTTATGTAGTTACTAAAAATTGTAGAAATAATTAAAAGTGGAAAGTTGAGCTTATTTTTAGTGAAGCCAAATTGAACATTGCATTTGATTTTTTAAGGATTCCCATAAAACTTCTCTAAAATGATCAGTAAATTATTAATATTCCTACTGAATAAACTATTTAAAACATAGCCCAAACGACAAAAGCTAGGAATCTAAAGTTTTGCACAACATAGCTTACAACATTTAAATTTTTATGTTTTCTATTTATTATTTATTTTTATTAACATATTTTAAGAAATTAACCTATGGTCATAGCTCTCACTATTATAATTATTCTAATTATTTTGTATTTATTTAACTGTATGAAGCGTGTGCAGGTTTGATTTAAATGTAACGTATTTTTCTATATCGCAAAATGAGACATTTAAAAGTAATGAGTTTGAAGAGATCCAACGAATTTTGAAATGTACCATACGCAGAGCAAATGTACTATAATGTGTACATACCTGTAGTGAGAAAACATCGTTGGAACTATCGATGTACCGTTGTTTTAGAATTTGGTCTCTCTTCGTTTCATCTCCAAGAAATGGTTTCGGTTTTGCATATCTTCCAGAAATGCTATTTAAACCTTTAAATGATAAGAAAAATGTGCTGGTCTTCATTTGAATTTGATTAAAATCGCGTAATTGACAAACTATTTAAAATGACGCGTCCTTGGAAATATACTGACATTTAAAGGAATAATTGGTGTTTCTCCATTTTGGTATATATCGTCGGCATTTTATATAATTATTTTGGAAATTTGGCTTTGAATATTGATAATAAAAAACATATGATTTTTAAAATTTTTTAAACAATCATAATTTATTTAATAGAAAATATTTTGTAACGATGAAAGTTGGTTGCAAGAAAACATCGATATTTAGGGATTCAAAATCGATGATAAGGCAAAGTTCGCAAACATCGATAAATCGATGTTCTGCCACCTCTATCACTTGTTGCGATAAATTGAATTCAAAACGTTTCGAATGCAGATTTAACTTAGTTATTCTATAAAATGGTGAAGCACAACAATAAAAAGTTCGCGATGCATCCGCGCAATGTGCTGCGCACTGCCCCGGACTACACCAAGCTGGCAATAAAGCACAAAAGTTTTCGTGAAGTGTGCGAACTGGTGAGTGGAGAACATGGGAGTAAACAAATTTAAATGCTTCTATTTATTGTTTATTGTGTTTTGCAGGAACTCAATGGCAAAGTGTCGCTTAACTTTCGCAATGAACGAACGCTGCGCGAGTTGACCAAAATGCTGCTGCTGGAATACTTTGAGCTGCACGTTGATTTTGCACCCGGCAGCTTGGTGCCCACCTTGGCACTGCGCCTGAACTACATTTTGTGGCTGGAAGATTTGTTGGCGCCTCTTAAGCTGGACACTGTGCGGGGCATTGACATAGGTAAGTGTTTAGGGTGGCTTGCCGAAAATGTCGAGAGCACCCAGTTACCGTACGGCCTATTGTGATGTCTGTTCAAGAAACCCTGGAGGAATAGGGGGAGTAGGAGGGTTTGGTAGGATAGTGACTGGAGAAACGGTTGGATCTTTTTATTGCACTCAGTTTCACTACGCTGCGGTAGCCAACGAAACCACCCAGTCAAGTCCAGAAAGACTGTCAGGTCCTCCAGGTCAGAGTGCCTAGTTCTTCGAAGAAGGGTTTCCGCAGAAATTGGAATTGAAATCCACCACAGAAGTGGAGGACAGCAGCGAAGAAGGTGTTGATCACTTTCTATCCCTTCTTCGTTCTCCCATTAAGACTCCTGTCAGCATCATTATCCTGTTCTTTGAAGAGTGTAAGAGCTGGGAAGTGTTCGTCGGCCGTAGTCCTCTTGGTAATAGGCGAATAACTAAAAGTATCTTTGCAGGTTGTGGCTCCTCTTGCATCTACTCACTGTTGGCAGCCAAGAAGAATAAATGGCGCATGCTGGCGCTGGAATCCAAGCAATCGAATATTGAATATGCTCGCGAGAATGTTAAACGCAATAAGTTGGACTCGCTGGTGGAAGTCTACGCACAGCCCGATAAGCAGAGCATATTCAAGAGCTACTTTGAATCAGCCGATGAAACAACAAAACGAGACTTTCACTTCTGTCTCTGCAACCCGCCGTTTTTCGACTCGAATGCAGAGAATCCCTTCGGTGGCAACACTCGCAATCCGGAGCGACGACCAGCGCCGAATAATGTGCGCACTGGACATGCCGAGGAGTTGAGCTGCGCCGGCGGCGAAGTGCATTTCGTGCAGCGCATTATCGAGGAGAGCGAGCTATACAAGCATCACGTGCTGTAAGTGCATTTATATCCAATTAAAACTTTCCTTTATCTCTACATTCTTTGGCAGCATTTTCACCAGCATGTTGGGCGTCAAGGCTAATGTGCCCAAGATCCTGGACTTACTGAAAGAGCATCAGATTAGAAATGTGAGCACCACGGAGTTCCATCAAGGACACACGACACGTTGGGCAGTTGCCTGGAGCTATCAGAATGTCGCGTTAAAGCTCGATGCGAGCTGTTAGCGTGACTTTTAATGTGGCCGCTGTGTGGGGCTAATGTATACTTTAGTTTTTAGTTTTAAGTATTACGACTAGTTGGAATATTAAATTTTTAGTTGCTGTTAAATTGATTATTCAGCGACGATTGGCGAGTCCGCTTGTATTCTAGAAAGTCGCAACAACTGTTGCCCGCCCATATCGCATTTGAATCGCGTATCGTGCCGTCAAAAAGCTTTTCCACTAAATGGAAATTTGCATGTTAAGGCCCAGTTTGTTGCCACAAACTGAACAGTTTCGAGCAAACAGCAGCAAGCAACAGAAATAACGGAAATTATCGTTTGGTTTCCATCATTGACCAGCGCGGTCAGTTGCCCAGAAAACCACAACAAATAGACAAACACACCCAAAATAATCCCAAACTCTAACCCTATTCTAATCCGGTATCCCTTGCCACAGCTGCAGGAATGCGTCACCTGTTTGGCAACGTTTAATTGCGGCACATATAATCCTCACAAGTCCTGTTAATAACACCAACAAAAAGGCAGTAATGTTTAGAGGGTATTCGACAGTCGTCAAATTGTTAGGGGGGTCTTGGAAGTTGGAAGTTTTTTCTTTGTTAGCCGCTCGTTTTGTTGGCTTTACAGCCTTTAATAGCATTTTCACACGTTAAGGTGCAGAAAACAATGTAATTAAAATGGTACAAGTCTTTGGGTTTCTTTCATATGCCAAGGGCGCGTCACGTCCTCATTGTTTGCTAGCTTTTCAATAGAATTTTTCGGCCTTTCATGGAAACATATTTCGTTTAAAAGGCACTAACAATTTGATGGGCTTTAAAGCCAGGTGCTTAAGCAATCATTATTGCATGTCAATGCCTATCACAGACATGCCAAACCATATTGAAGCGATCTCAATAGACGACTGCAAATGGCTGGGTATCATTTCATATTGTGCACAACATGACCATTATCACAAGCGCCTAGACGGCAATTGGAGTCGGACTCCGACCCGGACACGGACATCGACACGGACTCCGTTACGGACACGTATGCGGCGAACGGAGTGGGGAAAGTCGAAAAGCGACTGGCAGACAAGCGGCAAACCAAAACTGGCAGTTCGTATGTCAAAACTGTTCAATGTTGACTTTAAAATCATACAAACACACGCACACACATCGATGGGAAGGCGGTACAATTACTCGTCTCGTTGTGGTGACTGGAAATGCTGACACGCCTCCGCCTGCAGGCGGGCGAATGCACAAATCCACTCACATGTTCATTGAAAAGGGTAACATGAATGCCACACACGCCACAGACATCAGAAGAGCGCCAGCAACACGGACTATTTGCATAACCAAGCTGTGAATGTGTGTGTGTCTGTCATTTGGCTGTCATACGACTCGTTTTTCGATGGATTTGCCCATTGCACTAAGTGAATGTGCTCTGACAATAGCATACATTTAGGCGCACGAACTCACAGTCAGGTGAGCCAACAATCCCCCTGCCAACTGGAAACTCTTTTTCTATCAGCTATCAGCTATGCGAGGCACCGCCTTGCATTTCAATGGGCATTTTCAATTTAGTTGACATGTCTGCCACAGTTCCTAAGGGCGCCACGCATTTCCTCTTAAGTTTCTTTAACCTCACACACACACACACAAATACAGGGATTGATTGATGAATTTGGCGAGTTTCTGGCAAGTGGACTGGTGATTGATGGTGTTGCCAAGCAATTGTCAAGGTTGACAAAGATTTGTGCCCAGTTTTGTCTAGTGCATGAAATGTCATCTAAATTAACCCGAAAATATTTCGGGCAACAGCACATTACGCATTCATTTTCTCAGTCATTTTCGCCATGTCATCAATTACACTTGAAGAAAACCTGCAGTATAAAGATGGAATAGTGTCAAGAACTTGCATAAATCTCTCTCTGAGTTAGGTATATATTTAATGTTGGATTATTTTCTAGTTAGTAGGCATAAATTTCTAGAGTATAGCCATTCTATTTGAATAGACCGTTTTTTATTGAAAGTCATGATTCAGCTGTGTTTACGAGTATCTTGCAATCCAATCAGAAAATGCTTCACATTTCATTGCCCTTGGTAGCCAATTACTTATCGGTCTGCGCCCTTGTCCTCAACAAATTCCCAGCTCAACAGCCAGCCAACAACAAACTCTCGCTGGGCGCATTAAAAATGTATTAGAATACCATAATAATACTCGTATTTGTGTCATAAACTTATTTTCTAAACAATTTTACGATCTCAATAAAATACCAGCCAACTCCATTGAATTCAATAAGTCGGCCTGCAATCGAACAAAACCTCAACGTACCGAATTTAAGCAGCTTACAACAAAATTACAGCCTTATGACATTGTTCAGCACCTTTCGCTGACCACATCCCTGGTTCGTGCTTCATGGTCGCGCAACCATTTTGAGGTAACCGTGTAAACAATTCGTGACCCGAGCCCGTTTTTAATTAACAATTACGCCGTCGAGGCAAGTCCGAGACACGTGTGAGTTGCCTCTGAATATGTCTATGATTCGGGTGTGTGTGTGTGGCCCAAATTAAGCTAATAGTTGGAAAATTAGAAATAGCACACACGAGGGAGAGCTTATAAAACTATAGAAAGCCAAGCGAAAACAACTGAACTTGCCCCAAAACTTAGTCATAGGCTCGTGTTACACTTTATTAATTTCGAGCCATAAAAAATATGCTTCCCTTTAATAGTAAAACTTTTGTAAACTTTGTTGCTTATTAAAGTCGTTAAAGAAGTTGCTTTGATATTCAATATCCAGCCAAATGGACATTGATGATGATATTCAATAGGATAAGGAAAAATTTGCGTGGGTATATTTTGAATTTGTTGATTAAATTCATAACAATTTGCTATGGAAATTTAACTAAAATCAGCTAAAGAAGAGCCCAGAATATATACATAATATATAATAAATATATGTAAAATATTTAAAAGCTTTTGGTTGGATAAAGTCAACTACTGCCACTTAACACATTGAAAAGCCAGTCATCAAGAAAGGTTTATTTTATTATAAAAGAGACACTTGAGCATGGAGTCATATTAATAACAAGCATGCGCATCATTAATTTGAAATTCATCGCTTGATTTAGGCTAGACCACTAGGCGTATGATTAATATATGAACAAACACCTGACGCTCTCTTGGCCAACTACTTGTAGCCACTAAAGGAATCATATATCATGTCGTCGCTAATTCAATTATTTCGAGCGACTTTTTGTGTCGCCAAACGAAGGCAACACAAATCAACACTAAAATGTGTCACGGGGCAGCGACTGGAGGTGTCACCAGAAATGTCACAGTATTCTAGGAAAAGGAAATAAAAAAAAAAAAAACACGAAAATTAACAAGAAAAAGAAAATGCTTCTCTCTGTCTCCCCCTCTCTATCTTAATGAATTAAATTTAAATGCCAAATTAATCCTAGAGTGGATTGCCAAAGTTATGGGAGCAGTAAAACGTGAAACGAGTGAGAGCGTTTCTTGTGGACTTTACAAAAAGTTTTTGGAGTCAACATTTTATATGGTTGGAGCAACATAAACTGGCTTTGGGCGTTGTCTTTGTTTGGCTTTGTGCATAACCTGCTGGAGCTGTTTTCCGCTAGCCTAAAGCCACAGCCAAATCCGGCACTTTAAAACATAAATTCACATATAGAATTTGTTGGTCTGCTGTCAATTTGTGCAGTCCCGAAAAGTTGTTGCGCGCCGTTGAACTTCAGACAAAAAGGACGCGAAAACTTTCCACTTGGCAGATGTCCCAGGAGAGAGAGAAGGCACAACAACAACACACACACATACACACACACACAAATAATGGAGGGGACTGCTTCCTGTCCTTTTGTAGGCTGAGAGTTCACAGCAAACACGGCGTATACGTAATATGGTTTGGCACGTTCCATGCTCCTGTGCGTCCTTTAAAAAGGCAAGCAGCGCACAGCCCACAGAAATCGAAATGCTGCCCAGATCAGAAGGCAGAGCCGAAACAAAGCTTTGAGTATTTTTATCTTTTTGGCAAAATAATGACTTTGCATTTCGGCGGCCAAATGATGCGCAAACTTGAAATCCCTTCGTGCCCCGCGCGCTTTACCAATTATGGCTAAGGCCGTAAGTCTCGGGACAACATCGTTGTCTGTCACTTTATCAACCTCAGAAAGGGTTTACGTCTCGCAGAGCGCATTTGTCATGCCTCTCTCTCTTTCTCTCTCTCTCTCTCTGCCCCCTCGAAACACCAAAAAACATTCCTACAGCCCGGGCGAGGCGACAAATTTCTGTGGCAAGTGCCCTTGCATTTTCTTGCGAAATGTTTTGTGGCGCTATCTCGAGTCTTAAACTGTACGTTGACATCGGAGCGACGCAATGTTTTGTAGTTCATTTTGGTTGTGTTTTCGTTGTTCTCGCCTCCACTTTGCGGCTGCAAGTGGTGGGCGTCTTCAAGAATGTTCAAATTCACGCATTACGTTCAATTCCCGCTCCGAAAGTCTGTACTGCTGAACAGCTGACACGATTTGTGTGTTCAACTGTTGTTATCACCCTGTAATAAGGACAGTTGCTGATTTGCTTCTCATTTCCTAAATTCTGTTTTCCTATGATTTGAGCTTGGGGTTGGGTACTACAACATAGTACTATTGCTTGTACCGATTCAATCTATAAATAAATAAAAAAAAATCCCTAACATTTTACAGCGTATGCTGGCCGTCTAGCAGACCCACAAGTTGTCTGCTAAAATGCAGCTACAAGCGCAGATAAGAGCTTCAGTTGTCGCCAGAGACTTAAATTAAGTTCTAAGTCCTTTGTGTTGCATAGTTTTGGGCGTCGAAACTTTTGAAATGATTTATTTGCTTTGTGCTAGATTTTTAATTGAGAAACACGAGTGGCATTTAGCGAACATTTTCCCTGATGCAGCATATCCTAGATAGGCTGTTTTATTTTTTTTGTTAGGAAGTCAGGAAACGGAAATATTTTTGCATAATTATTAAATATTTGCCGTGTGCAAAATATACAGGGTGACTGCTCTTTATATCACCATTATCATTAGCATTTGCAATGCAAAACTCATTTGCATAGCTGCCGTCGTAATTTCCGTGTCACTTTTGATTAGACTTTTGCCAGCTGACACACGGGCATACGTTGAACTTGAATGCCATTTAAGGACACCGAAATTCACTCACAGTATTTACATATGCAGTCGCATCCTTACGATTATGTGCCGGTTCTGCCAACTAGGCAGAGGCGGGCATTTGGCTTTATGATAACGACACCCTGTGCCGTGAGTACGACTTCGACTGCGGTTGGGATGCTGTGGATGCTGCGGGAGGGAGGCAAAAACAATAAGAGCAGACCAATTCATTTCTGAGTGACTCACACACACACACACACGCACAGTAGAAGGGCCCCAAACACACACACGCACACATGCATCATTATACAAAGCAAACTCCCAAAAGGAAGCCCACAAAAAAACTAGTCGAGAAAGTATAACAGAAATAAAAGGTTGGTGGCAAAAAGCGACGCAGAAAATGAAAAGAAGCAGCAACAGAAAAATAGACGCAAAAAAAAAGGCAAAAAGTAGTTAGCTACTTACGTATGTATATGAGTTGTGCTTTGGGCCAAACAAAAAGCAAAAGGCAAAAGCAAGAGGCAAAAAGCAAAAGGCAAACGCAAAAGATAACAGCAGAACTTTTCATTGATATTTTTATGGCAAGTTTTTTATTTGCCTTCCTCTCATTTTTTTTTTTTTTTCGGGGTTTCTTCTGTGCTGCCTGTTCACAGCTCGCTACACGCAAAGGTACAGCAATTGTGTGTGTGTGTGAGTGTGTTAAAGTTGGTGCGTGCAGACATCCTGAAGCATGATGATGCCATTGCCTTAGCAACTCTGCTGCTCTTTCTCTTCAGACTCCGACTCCGACTCCGGCGCTGACTCCGAGACCAACTCTGCTCCTGCGGCATTGTGGTTCCGTGTAGCCCGCGTTTATACATATACTATATATGTATATATGTATATGCGTGTGTGTGTGTGTGTGTGTTCGTGTTGACTGTCGGCTTTGCCTGTCGCTTTGTTTATTTGCCAACAACTGTGCAGAGCCAAAAGCCGAGAAACAACAACATTCAAAATGGCACACAGCAGCTGATGTTGCTGCCCTGACGCTCAGCTGCGTGTTTCGCTCTCTTTTCCCCCTCTCTCTTTGCTCTGGGCTCTCTTTTATTGTGTATAGCCTGGCTCAATAGCACACTGGTACAAAACTAATCAAAATTGTGGTATATTACAATTTAAAAGCGAACAATATGATAGTTAAAATTCAGGAGTCAATTATAATTTTATAAAATATTTCAATAATACAAAATTTAATCACCTGTAAAAATAAAGAAAACAAACAATTATTGAAAAATATATTTGTATTTTGTATTTTATTAAGTGCCTTCATTTAATCCATACAGCTTATTTTAAGATTGTATCTTAAATGTAAATTTAAAAATAATAAAAATAGAGTTTCAAGTGTAATAATTTTAAATTTCAATATTTACTATCTATTGATATGTACCGCTTAATTTGCAATAGCCAGCCACTATTAATTATATGTCATATTTGCCATTTTAAGGTACTTACCCACTGTGCAAGCAACGAAATGAGAAAGCGGATGGCGCTCTCTCACACGGATACGGAGTATTTGTTCTCTCGATTTCTGGGACTCCCTTCCGCTAGTTGTTGACTGCCGGCTGACGCTGACGTTGCTGCCTCTGCCTCTGCCGCTGTCGCTGCCGCTGGTCCTGTTGAGCCCCGCTCCTGCAGGATAACAGCCACAATGTGAGTCTTAGTTCGGACGCGTCGTTTGCGTTTGTCAGTTGTGCCTGAGCTTGTGCCAGTGTCAGTCAGTCAAGAGCTTTACGTTCCAAGTTCCGATTTCGCACTCCCAACAAACAATACAAATAATAATAATAATAGTAATAATTGTGAAGCTGGCTGGTTAATTTTGTGGTTGTGAACCTTTTTGTAGTTCTTTTGGTAAACGTGCAACAAATTCCAGAAATATTTCAACAATAATAATAATAAATATTAACAAACAAATTCTATTTTTTGTAATAGACTTTTACACGAAAAGGTTTCGACCAACAAAGCCAAAATCAAAGTGCAAATAACAAACTCAAACAAAGTTCATAAAAAGTGACTGTGTGTGTGTGTGTGTGTGTGTGCAAGAGTGAGTGAGTGTGTGTGTGTGCGTGAAGAAGCGTTGTTGTGGGAGCGAGAGTGTGTGAGTGACATTGTTGTTGCTGTTGCAATTGATTAAACAACAGCCAGTGCCTAGTCTGGTTACCTAGGCCAACTCGAAGCACAGAGACCAAGCAACAGAGTCTAAGCCCAAGACAGACAGACAAGCAGGACACAATGGGCTGCAACACCAGTCAGGAGCTGAAGACAAAGGATGGCGGCGCCATCGATGCGGTCAGCAATGGCGAATCGGAGCCAAGTGCTCCGCCATTGGAGCTGGCGGATGGCGGTTCAAAATCCTCCAACAATCATACAAATCACGCCAAATCAAATTCAATTATCTCCAATGGCGATGCGAAGTCGGCGGCGGGCATCAAAGGAAGCAGCGCCGAGCGAGCGTCGGCGACAGCAACAAATGGCCTCGACCGTTCGTGCGATAAGGCGGAAATCACAGAACTCAACGACGATGTCGAGGACGAAGGTAAGACCGATAGCTTCAAATAAACCCAACGAAATAAAATCATTCATGTACCAAAGCATTGAGCGAGTGTGTGAGTGTGTATGGCTGGCTACCTTCATTATTATTTATTATAGTTGTATTTATCAACATCTTTATCCCAGCGTCGCTCTCTTTATCCCTGGCATTCTAATCCAATAACGTGTTTAATGGCCTCGCAAATATATATTGCTTCACATACACTCAGTGTGGAGTAAGTACGAGTAGTGGGAATACAGATTGGGAATTTGTTCGCATGACTTCTAAATGTGCGCAATACACTATGCTACAGTAGATTACACTCGGCTACACAGACTTCAATAAGCATTTTCCTACATTGCCTTTTATGTCTTCTGAATGTGCGCGTGGGCAATTCTCGATGTGCCCTACAGCAAATTTGTGCAGCACTTAACTTCGTTAAGTAGCCGCACTGTTGTCTCGTTGTCGTCCTTCTTCTGACCGAGACCAGGACGAAGACTTGGGGCCATGCTTGGCCTGTTTATGTTATCTAATAAGCGCCGCATAAATATCTTTATGACAGCGCTAAGAGCGTATCATAAATATATTATTAACAAGGCGCATAAATTCATTGCATATTATTTTGCTTTGCCTTGATGCTTTTGTTGTGTCGAAACCATAAATATGCTACCTATTTATATGCAGAATTCGTATATTTCAAAGGTGCTTTACACATTTCACCTTTCACATTTGGCTGCTTTCATGTTAATTTCACCGCGGGAAATGATTTTTTGGGGCTGTCAAAAAAGTTTTAATAATTCCGGCAAATGAAGTATGCAAAATTTTGGCGAAAACATTTGTTAAACACACATCAACGCTGAACTTTTGACTTAAATTACAATACTCGTATCTGCCGTTGTTGCGACCACAGTTATTTTTAGAAATTCGCAAAAAAAAGCGAAAACAAAAAAAAAACTTTTGCGGTTTGTTTGCCTCAAATAATGGAAATAAAATTTCAGGCACGAGTTGCGAGTCCAAATAAAAGTGCAGAACTCAAAAGTATGACTCATAAATTACCGGGACGTGTTTTCCCACGTGACAAATGCAGTCGCAGTCGCTCCCGCTCGTTATTTGGATTGGGTCCCAGCGCTGTGGCCCACCATCCCTATTCCCATCGCCCATCCCCCATTTTCACTCCCACATTTTTCAGATAAATTGCGCAGCGACACTTTATCAGCGACCGTAAAGCGTTGGCGAGGACGACAACGACAACGGCAACGAGAGCGACAACGACAAAAAGGACCACAGGTTCCATGGTATCGTGGTCTTGTGTTAATACCACAAATTATGATTATTGCTTAGCAATTTTGTTGTGTACTGTGGCCCCCATTCTCTCCAGCAGTCGTTGCTTTTAATTTGCTAAGCATTTTCATGCGTGCGTTGGCGGATTTCCATTGCTGCTCCTTGGGAAGGAGACGCAGCTGTATTCTGCCATAAAAATAAATATTATAAATGGGCAGAATTTGCTTGGTTGCGCTAATTAGCGCTTGATTCATTCTTTGAAGTGCTTCGGTTTTAAAAGTAATTTGTTTATAAATTTGCTGCTTTGTAGAACGCAATTACTTTGCATGCTCAAAAGAGCAGAAACATTTGGGGCTGCTGAAAACATAAAAAACTCTTAAGTAGTAGTTCTCAACACATATATCAAGATGAGCATGAAATATTTATGGCTCATATTGTGTTTCAATAAATCCGGAATAAAACTCAGTGTATAGATTGATAGTTTTTTTTTACTACTGCAACTGCTTTCGGATAAGCGATGTTCACATTAAAATGTTACAATGTAAGGCATTGGGGCAAAAATGATTTGGGTAATAAAAGGTTAGAAGACTCGCAATTTAAACGAAATTTCATCTAAAATGGTTATTTTCCATTGTCTTGCGTTAAATTTTATTTGCAATATGCCAAATTTAATGTTTCCAAATTTTTTTATAGTTGCTCGTTAAGTTTTAAGATGTTGTTTTTGGGTTTGCTGTGCATCTCGCATCTCTTGATTTTGTTTTTTTTTTTTTTGATACTCCGCCAGCAGCATAAAAAAAGGGGCAACTGGCAAAAGGAATAAAAACGGGGAGAAAAAAAAACTACTATAAAGGCAAAGCAAGCAACCATACAAATGCCCTTTGAGTCGTCGTCGTCGTCGTCGTCGTCGTCGCTTTATGGTCTGCCTTCTGTGCGCTGTGCCAAGAAAGAAATTCATATTATAAACACGTAGTCAGACTCAACACATTCTGAGCATGTTTGCGTTTTTCTCTTGGCTGCAAATCAAAATAAATTAAAAAATGCGCTGCCAGCAAGCATCCGAATCAGCAGCAGACGGCCAAAAAGCAGCAGACACCAACAGCGACAGCAACAACTACAATCAGGAAGTGCAGTTTATTCAACCCGTGAGTTGCTAGGGAAACAGTTTGGACGCCCTTAACGCATTATCAACTAATTAATAAATGCTGATGATAAATCGCACATGAAGCCGAGTCTTATCTTTACGACTGGCCGCTCCCCAAGAAAGCCTATTATCAATTCTCATTACCTGGCCAGGGGCGTGGTCCAACTGAAATTACACAAATTAGCAATAAAGTTGTCAACTCATGCGAAAACCGACACGACATACGCAAGCACACCTAAAAAGCAGAGGCACGTACAAAAATCCTAAATAAATAAGCATCCCCAAAGCGGAAAGCACAATAAAACACTTTGCCCAGTGCTAAGTCCTCGTAAAGTATCTCTGAGCTGCTTTTGTGCTAATGTCAAATGCAAATAGACAGTCAAGAGACCCACAGTGTTGCTTTTGTCTTTGTTGTTGCGAATGAACAATTAAGCCATTTCTAAGTGCTGGCAGATTTTATCAACGCACGCGTGTGTGCACGAATTGCTTATACTCTCATGTTTAATGGCCTAAGTTGCAATTAAAGACAAGATAATACTTGTTACTTCACAATTAATTCAATACAATTAATCTCGTTTCAAAACCTGCACAAATTAATATTGCCCAACAACGACTTGGCTGCACTCTTGAAAATAAATTGCCTATTATTTGTTGAAATGTGTTAACGAAATTAATGTACCCACTGCTAATAGTGTATTTGTAGCTAGGGGCGCAAGGGCACAAAAGCTCATAATATAATTTTTGTTGTTAGCCCAAAAGCGCTTAAAAGTAGGCAACACAAAATGGTGGCGTATGCTTGATATTTTGAGCTTATCATAGATATTTGCATAATTTTAATTAAAACTGAAAACCCGAATGCTTTGAGTTCTGGTCAAAGCTTTTGAGCTACAAAACGCTTTCAATTAGTTCGATCCAAGCACAACACAAATACACAACTCGTCGCTCCTTCGTTCTCCGGCTTGCCCACTTCCGTTTCCGGTTACGCAGTGTGCGTGTGTGCTGGCTGCTTGTTAATTATGTTTCTGCTGCTTCAGCTCAATGTGACAGAACAGAGTTGAGCAAATGTTCGCCTAATTGAGAGTAAATAGGGCGTTTTGCTTGCTCCCGACAGCCATTTGATTTATTGGTCGGCTAATGCTTTTCATTTGATATTTTGTTTGCTTTGGCACCCATCGTTGAGGTGTGGCAATCTACGATCCGCTTGTCCCTGTGCCATCGTTGTGTCGACGTGTTTTATGTGTTCGCAGCTCACTTCGTTGATTTGCGTAGCAGTTGCCCGGCTAATTACAGCACTTTTAAAGGTGCGGGCTCTCACGTTCTCGATTGAAATAAAGTTTGCGTTAACTAGACAAAGAATGAACCAAAATATACCTCTTACTTTAGACCATTAATTTCACGCTTTCATTTCAATTCCAATGCTTCACTTTGGTATCTTTTCAATGCGATGATTTCACAAGAATGCTGATAAGAGAACAGAGAAGAAATTGCGCTTACTCACCGAAAAGGACTAGATAATATTATGACGTATTTAAAATATTTAACGAGACCCTTTTTAATGTGCAAATTACATTAGCTAATCAACAGTCGCCGTTGCCGTCGTAGTCTTGTGTTTGCTTAGTGCGTAATCAGTTTGCCATTGTTCTCCGGCCACATGGGGACCTACAAATTGGTGGCCGTAAATTTTTAGGAGCAGACAAAAAAAAGAAGGCATTGAAAAACAAATTTAGCGTTTCCACACGGGACGATTCACAGCTCGTTTGGTCATAGCACAGCACAGAGGACAAGCTGCGGCAAGCAGCCATAACAATATTACGTATACGCCAGAGTGAACCCTTGTGTGGGCATTTATTTTAATTTGCCTTAAAAGGTGCGTCCGTCTGGCTAAAAATAGGCGCGCAACGGCCTTGCCCAAAAAAATTATGAAAGCCAAGCGATGATGGGGTGATGGGGCAGCCTAAATGCTGCATATTTACACGAAAGAAATGCATAAAGCATGAAAACACTCAGACCCCCAATACAAAATTGGACACCAGAGTGGCATTAAAGCGACGGACAAATACCAGAAATGCGTGCCAGAATGTTATTTGATATTTTTTTTTGCTCCGACTCTCTGAGTCTCTGACTCTCTGGAATCGAGAATAACTGGCGCCACGCACAAATTATGCATATCTTTATGTACACAATAAATGTCGACAGTGGGCGCAGTTCTGCGGGGCGTGGCAGCTTTCTGCTTTCAGCCATTTACAGACTCGCAGGACATTCGCTGTCCGTTCGCACTTTGTGATCAAATGGCTTTTGAAAGCGTGCAAAAACATTTTGTAAGCGCACAATTTGCGACGCGTTAACAAACGGAAATGATAAATTGACAGTTTTGTTAGTTATGCCCGAGGGATTTCCGTTTGCTCCATTGCCATTTAGCATTTCCCGTCTTAGTTACGCTTCTTTTGCGTCTCTTCTCGCTCGTCACTTTTCAGTCGCATTTCCCATCTTCCTCTACTTTTCCGCCTTGACTGTGAACAGCTGATGAACTGTTTAGCAAATAAATATATATAACAACAGAAGCCATTAGCTGAGAATGACAGACGAACAGATGAAGCAGTCCAGGCGAAGAACCTTGACTAAAAGGTTTATTTTTTTTTTGTTGCTATTGTGCTGCTAACTAAATTTCACTTGACTAACTTGAAAAGAACTGAAGCTGATGGGACTCTTATATGTATGTATATACATAGTAGATTTATTGAACGACTAATGGCCTGAGTTTATCTGTGCTTGACTTGATTGCTGATGCTGCTTTGAAATTAAGGAATGTTCACCGGAAAGCAAACGAAGCAATTTAATTACCCAAAACATTGTCTATTTGAGACGTACAAAATTGTATAAAATTCTTTAAAGGAGTTACAAATCATTTCTGGTTTTAAACTCACATAAATCGTATAAATGTGGGCATTATTTTTTCTGATATTTGCAATCGCTCGTGGCTGCTCTTAAATTCTTTGGGGTGCAAATATACTGGGATTGAGAACAAATATGTCAAGCGGCCCAAATCAAATATGTCTTGCTCTCTGTTTTTTTCTATTTGTATGCCCGTCGGTTGGTTATGAATTTATTATTGAGCTATTGATATGCCGCACATTATTTATGACGTCTATCAGCAGAGTCGAAGTATTACACTGGCTGCCGCTTATGTCTGGCATTTGTCACTTTGAGGAAAATATATGCGCATATATTTATAAATATCGCTGGTGTCCTTGGCCTTCGGCATATCACTATTTTGCGAATTTTATCAGACACCAACCTAACTGTGAATAATTGGCTGTGATTATTTATTAGCGTTCTGTCGCACGCTTTTAAATGAAATATGCAAAGCAATTCCCAAATTGCTAGCGGTGTTTAATGGTTTATGAATTTTGGTTTCGGGTATTTTGACAACTGCAGCAAATCGACGACAATAAAATTTAAATACTTGGTATCAACATTTTGTTATCGGTTTGGCTGGCAAAACCCATTGGAATGGAAAACTCACATTCAGCTGAGTCATACAAAATGTTGTACAAATAAAATTGCGAAGCATTAATCATCAATGCAAAGAAGTACATAAAAAAGAAACCCCAACATCTGCGTGGAAGAAGACTTTTAATATTAATAGAAAAATAAATAAGTTGAAGGTAGCTCCACAAATAGGCCAAGGTTTGCTAAAATATTGATAAATACATAACTTAGTCGGAGCAACTGAGTCAGAATTTATGCTTCAAAATATGTGTGTGTGCTTAGTGCTCTTGGCAAAACATTCTTTTGGGATTATGAGTGTGTGTGTGTGTCTGTGCTTTAATCAAACACACATAACACAAAAGCTAATTGCACAAAGCCAATGCCAACCAACAACAGAATGTGTACTCGACACAGCCAGCAGCCAGCAGCCAAAGAGGCGACCAATAAACTGGCATCCATTGTTATACACAGAGATGATAATGGATATTACGCACCATAAAGAGGAAATTTAATTAAAAAGTGTGTACTTAACAGCATAACTCTGACACCGACACCGACGACGACGCAGCGCCAAAGCAGCTCCAGCAGCAATGACAGGCAATCAATAAAATATTGGGGTAGGGGCGAATGGAGGGGAACATATTACGTATACGTCATGTTTGAACAGCAATGGCAGTTGAGCTGTTGCTTCCGCTCCATAAAAATACAGCCGCCAATAAAAAAACAAAGCACAAACAAAACACAGAAAAAAAAAACAAAACGAAAATAATATAAAGTGGCGGCAAAAAAGTCAAAACATAACATTCTCTTGAACGTGGCTAAGTTTTCTTGACAAACAAAAGCGGAAATTGATTGTATTCCAACAACAAGAGGAAGTAACGCTAGTTGGCAGCATAAAGCCGCACACACTTACATACATATAAGTATATATATAAATATGTCTATGTAGTTGTACTGTTTTTACTTGGGACGCCAGGACAATAAACTTGGCGCCGGCTTCTATTATTTTCCGCTTGATTCTGGTTCTTGTTTTGGCTGTGTGTGCGTTATTGTTGCCTTTTGCATAACATTCTTTATGCAATTAACTTGATTATGTTTTTGTTGGCGCTGAAATTCGGCAATAATTGTGCGCCCAGGTCGTAACTTTTTCGTGCTGATTAAAAGTTTAGCCAGCGAGGCGGCAACTCTTTGGCACTGGCAAACAAGTCGACCCAACTTGCCGAACAGACGTCTGACAGACGTCTAACTTTTACCAGACTTTGCTTAGTATGCAAACGTGCCTCAGCACATTCGTGTGTGTGTATGTGTGTGTGCGCCTTTCAACAAAAGCGAAGACTTGGGATGCTGTCGGTGCATATCAATGAGGCATGTTATTGAAAATTAACAGGTTCTGGCTGTAACTCCATTACCAGGCGAGCATACATAGTTAATAAGCTCGACGATTCAATTAGTGGCGGGAATACGAATCTTATGCAAGGTATTGTCAGTGCATTCGAGCACATGGCAGATATGATAGGAGTAATAAAAGTTTCGAGACTTTGGCAAACATATCCATGCACTCAGGTGGCAGTAAAATGCAACTACTTAGGCGCAACTCGAGAGATGACTCCAACTACACTTCACAACTGCCATAACTTTGGGCATTGTATAACTTTTCGAGGGCCAGCACTCAACATCAACTTGCAGAGTTCGGTTGCCATTTTATTTGGCTAGTTTCATTTTATTATGTCGTTGCCATTATTATTATTATTTCGTCGAGTCTTCGTTTTTTTTCTGACGCACTCAGAAAGTTTTGCTGACTTTGTTTGGTTCCCTTTTGTCTTGCGGCGTGGTTCCCTTTATAGGTATTTATATGATTAAGGAGTTGTGTGTGTGTGTGTGTGGCGAAGACATGCGCAAATTATTTGGGAATTTCGAAAATTGATAGAGTGCTATTCCCAGGAGGGGGAAGGCACTTTACACGTGAGTGGAGGACATCAGCACATGCTATAAACATGCGTGGCTATAATCAATGCTAATAAGCAGCTGCGTGTCTACAGGATATTAAGTCGCATATGCATAAATATAACGCATACGCACCGTATTTCAAGTTGTCTGTGAGTGTGTGTGTTGTGTGACGTGAAATTCACTTTGTTCGATTCATTTTATTCATAAATCTCATGCGCTTCCCTTTGATATTGTAATTGTTACGTTTATTCCATGGTTCATGCACTTCCACTTCACACAATGAAAACAAATACAAATATATCCATTTATGTCTATCGAATTTTGATGGTATTTCGTTTTTAATGGCCTTTTCTCTCTGTATTTGTCTTTGTATATTTATAAATAACAATCGACACGAAACAACTTAATTAAAATTTGATAAACGAAATCCGAAAATATCAATAATGCTCGAACTGCAGATGAAGAGCCGGAGGTGGAGTACCATATACCACATCACCATCATCATCATGGCAGCAAGAAATTCCGTCGAAATCCGTTGAAAAATTTGGATCTCGATTTTAAATTCGATGTTAATTCGTTTTAGCCAGCACCAAATACAACAATAACAGCAACAACAACAGTAACAGTAACGACATCAACTGGTGTGTGTGCGTGTGTGTGTTTCGATAGCAGGACGGACCATTTGTTGTTATTGTGTTATGCTAATTGCGCTCGAAATGCAAACAACAACAATGACAACAAACAAAGCCTGGCAATCAATATATGTATATGAAAATAGTAACGGTCTAGAAAGCACGAAGTTCCTGTTTCATTGTGTGTGTTGTGTTATTAGTGTTGCTGTATTCAAATAGTAATCGACTAAGTGTTACGTGTTAAGTGTTAAGCAGTGCTGTTAAACCGTTCATCTTTCTGTTTATAAAAGTAGTTGTCCAACACTAACATATTGCGACTAACATTGCACGTTTTTCCATGTACTCTCAACTTATCCATAAACTACTAACAACAAACAACTAAATTCATTCTAAATAAAAACATTTTAAATATCTAATCGGCATGTTTTTCTAATCAAGTTTCTAACTATACATTTAAAAATAAATTGCAGTTGGCAACGCTGTCGCAAAGCTCGATAAAGCTTTAGCGACCTAAAGCTCTCTCTCTGTCTCTCTTTGTATTTCTAACTCTACTAACATAAACTAATTTTGTTATACTCTCTTTTAAATATCCTTATATACATGTGTTCATATGTATATCAGAGCTGTTATTGTTGTTTCTGTGTTCAATTGTGTGTCATTCAGTTCTAAATAGTTTTTATTTCACATTCTTGTAGCTCTAATATTTATGTTTGTTTTTCTTCTTTATTTGCAGGTAAATATTGGCAACATTAAAATCAAAATTTGCGCTTATTCCCAGTAACAAATAACAGGTATTGTTAGTTTAAGAATGTACCACTATTCAAAATACTAGGAATATGCGGCAATGAAACTATTCCCATTATTTTGAACTTTCGCCAAAGCTTTCGGCTCAATCCGAGTCACATTGTGGAGGGTTATGTTTCGGCTCCAAGGTGAACGATTTCACTCACAAGTTCTCACTGTCGCCTGCCGAGTTAGACCTACTTTTGAAGTGGTGGCCAACAAGGGGTGTGCCGTGTTCCGTTCCCGTTTCGTTCCAGTTAACAGTGGCCAAAACATTGCTCGTCTAACCAACAACATTCGGGCTAACAGTAACGCGTTTTTAACCAAACCCGTGAGACAAACGAGGCCAGTTTCACAAATCAAGCGAGGCGTTCGGTTCGATAGGTTCAGTTGAGCTTAAAAGCGAAAGTGCGCGCGACCCAAGTATATATTTTGAAATTCAAAAAGTGTAGCAATCTTTTGTGCTGAGATATATCCACCGACTGCAAGTACGAGGCACTTGGACAAGGTACGAACTTTAATTAAATTCTCTGATTTATAGCTTAGCCTAAGGTAGAGTTTTCTTGCGTTGCGTTCAGCTGCGATGCGGTTCGTTTGATTGTTTATCAGTTTACGAGCTGCAGGTATGTGGCCACAACATAAAAATACAAAATTCCATTAAAATGTACATAGTAACATATCCACAGATATTTTTTTTTTTCCCTTTTATACGTTCCCTGTTTTCTGTTTTTTTTTTTTTATTAAATTGTGCGCCCAGTTGAAGCATCCTAGCTAGTGTGTCCTGGCATGGTTACTCTGACGCACAAGTCAGCGTTAGCGTGCCCATGAATAAATAAAACCTCTGTGTGCGCCATCCCCCCATGTATGTATAATATTCTCCCTGTGGTCGTAGTCTTCCTTTTTTCTACATGAAAGTAACATAAAATCTGGCTGGGGTCTTGCAATATTTTTTCTGGTCTTTTCAATTGGTGCTCGATGTGTAGTTTGTTTGGGGCTACGGCTTTAGTTTGGTTTCCGCTTAGCTCTCTTTATCACCGCCATTTGCATCTTATCAGTCTGAAAAATGGCGCTGTTGACGGTTAACAGACTCGGCCATTTGATTTTATTTCATTTCGTATATCGTCTATCGATATACGAAGGCAATTAAAACTTCTACATTTTGTAACTACATCCGGGACACATTTATCTGCCCCTCCTATCGAGTGACCCATTTCATTGTAGCACATTTTTTTCAGACAGTCAATTTTTATGTTGCCCTCTTAATGATTGAGTGTTGACATTATTATGGATTTTCCTTTTATTTTTTGTTATTGTTCGAGGATTTCATGATTTAATTTGGACCCTTTGCCATGGAATGATGAAGCGCGTAGTTTAATTAAGTGGCGCTAAAATGGACTTCGGGCTTTTAGCCTTGTCTTCGGCCAGACTAAAAGGCCTGGTTGACTGGGTAAACAAAAAAGGATTCGTTTGCTTGTTTTAGTCGAAAAGGTCGGAAGTGTTGAGGAAATTTTCATTAAATTGGGTTGTCTTAATCTGTACTTAAAATATATTCTTCTTATGCCAAGCCCTTTGCCAGTTCACATTGAGTTTTATTAATATTTCAAAATGAACTCGCGTTTATTTAAAATGCAAAGACTTAGCGGAAGAGAAAGGGCTTACTTACGAACATTTTACAACATTTAGTTTAATTAACATTGTTTTCAATGTAATTTTTTGTTATGTATGAGTTGGGAATATTTGTATTTTTCTTTTCAATTCTATAGATGTAAAATTTACTCTTGAACTTCAATAAATCACAAATAAAATTGTCGACTAAAGCATGTTTAAACTTCGTCCCTTGTTGTGAGAAATTTATCACTCCAAACATGCGTTCGAGATTGTTTTATCTACGAGTTTAATATATATAAGCAGGAATATGCATTCAGGCATTCTTTCACAAAGTTTTGAGTTTTATAAAATTTGCATATTTTGTTTGCAAAGTTATCTGCTGTTTAAGATGGCTCAAATACTTTTCACCTACCTCACGGCAAACAGTTTCCCATCGGCAGCCAAAATTCATCAACAAATTTCAGCGTTGACTCAAATAATTCCCTCCGCTCCCCCATTCCCCAGTTGTGGCGCTAAAAAATGCCAAAAACGACAAAGTAAAAATTAAATATTCAATTTCAGCCGTTGGCAGCCAACCAACGACACCGAAAATATTTGTTACAAAATGTTAAAGTTTCTGGCCCACCTCCATCTCCATTTGCCACGAAGTGCAAACAAATAAGCAACATGCAACGGATGTTGGATGGAACCGAACTGAACGGAACCCAGAACTCTGGGAATGACACATGACCTACAACGTTTTGTTCCTTCTCTTTCGCCACTCGCTCACTTTTTTATTCCGCCGTTGAAATATTTTTATGACTTGCTTTACGTGCCCGCGACTCAAAGCAAATATGCCAACACACAAGGCCCGTCGGGTCGTCGGTACCGTCGGGGGGAATCCCATTGAAAGGAGCGGGTAAAAACTGCGATGGCTTTGGCTTTGCCAATCAATCATTGCCAACTACAATTTAACGCATAATTTACAGATGAAACAGGGTATAAACCAAACATGCGATAAGATAAACTTTTATGAGCAATGCACAAAATGTAAATCACATTTAAAAATTAAATAAATAAATACGCAAGAGTGATGGATGCGAAACATAAAAATAAAACTATAAAGACAATTCGCAGTAATTCCTTCATAAATCGGGTCTTATGACAGATGCCAATCGAAATGCGCGAAAGGAATTTTCAACGTTTTTAGCTAATCCTGCAAACACTAAACTAACTTTATGCTCAGCACGTGGCGGGAACATCTTCCCATTACTCAAGATACCGCCCACTACAACCCGAAACTCCTGTTCCTATGTTGGGGGCGTTGCATTTGCGGTCATCCAAAAATGTTTGTAGTCTTGCCATGAAATTGCCTTTGTTACTGCGTGAGATTTTCTCCGAACTTGTGGCAAGGCGTTGGTATTGTTTCAACAGCAACTTTCACCTTTTAATGTGCGCGCTAAGTGAGTACTTAAAAGACCGTTAAGCAGCTCCTTAGGTATGTGCTAATATACTCATGTGTCAGCCACAGCAATTGCTTTGGACTCAGGCTCGGGCAGCGATGAAAGCTTGTTATCATTTAAATGGAAATTCGATAAGACCCAAATCGCATGCCAATAATATTCATCTGGTTACCTTGCAATTGGTAATGGAGTTCACCAAACCAAAACCAATTCGATTCACAACTTTATTGTTCTTTAAATTTATGCAAAACAAATAAATAAATCCAAATAATGTTTAATACATACTTTCTACCTTATTAATGTTACTCTTTTATTGACAATTTATGTATATTCAACTCCGATGTATAATGAATAAAATTAATAACACATATAGAATACATACATATATAATTTGTACATTATCAATTCTTATTTTAAAGAAATATAAAATGTAATAATTTGAACAGTGTAAATATATAAAAATATATTTATATAAATAAATTGTGTTTCCTATAGTAATTAGAAACATTCGATACTAATTTTAATTCTAGTTTATGTTTTTTATTTCTGATTGATATAGTCAAAATAAAATAAAATAATTTGTAAATTTTTACTTCAAATATAATACATATACAAATAATATGTTTTTATATGTATGTATGTATATGTAAAAATTAATATTTTCGATATTTAGAACGTTGTTTAATGTTATTTAATATTTTTAATTTTAACTTGACAATGCAAAATTTATAATTTACAAAAACATTTAATACAAATACAATAATTGGTAGATTTTCAATGCCAATGTCTTGAAAAACTTGAAGTGACTTAATTTTCTTAAGACCCAGAAATTTCTTGTGTTGTTCTGTCATCAAGGACAGCGCCAATACACATAAAGTGCTAAGTCTATAATGGCTGCAATTTGTTTCTAGGGTATTGACACTTTGGCATATCGAAGATAGTTTGTTTTGCTGTTTTCATTCAATTCCGAAGAAGACGACCACGCAACAACTGTGTTTACATAAGAAACTGAAGTGCTCTCCGCACTGTGTGCAGCATCCATAAAGTTGCTAACTGCCTCTGACTTATCTTGCCACATGACTGCTCAATACATAAATATATAAATATATTCGTCGATGATACTCGCAAAAAGCCCTTGTCAAAGTTCTGTTAGCCCTGCAGCTGTACACGACTTTAATTTGTTATAATCCCAGGGCTTGGTTTGGTTGGCGCGTTTGGGGGAAAGTCACAGCCGAAGTCAAGGCATTTTAAATATGTCATACAAATACAGAAACACACACCCACACACACCCACACACATCCACACATCGACAGAGATTCACATGGAGTTATCAATTCCACAAAGGAAATCATTCAGGCACAAAAAGCGAAGCACAGAACCATTGTCCTGACACTGTCCTGACAGTATTTCATATTGTGCATACACAAACATATTCCTGTGTGTGAGTGTGTTGGTTTTTGCTCTGTTTAGACAAATGTCAAACGGCAGAGAAGCCTTTAGTTTGGCCAGCGCACAGCACACCCCAAACAAAAGCACTCACAAAAGACAGACAACAAATTGCCTACGTGTCTGCGTCGATCAATGATTCCAGCTGAAACCCGGACCTGAATCCTCTCAGTCCTCCCAGTCCCAGTCCCAGTGACAGTGACTTTTGCTGCGTATTCATTTTGATATAATTCAATTTCGTACACACAATGCCAGCAGATACACAGGAAATATATAGCTTATACTTATGCGCGGCTTGTCTGACATATGAATACGCGTTTAGTCGTGCAGCGAAATGGTTTATCAAATAAACGAAAATGCCACAACAAGCCACAGTCAAATGATGTTACAAATTGTCAAACCCTAATGCCGCACAGATGTTGCCATAACCAATCTCGTAGTTGGCCAATTTTTCACGCACACAAACACACACACACACACACACACACACACACACACACACACCGTGTAGTCATAATTAATGGCAGGGTAAACAGCAGCTCTCTGTCCATCGTTCACTTAGGCAATCAGCGCATAAAATTGCTAAAGTTCAGCTGCAAACAGCAACACAGAAGCCACTCCCCCTGCCCTCTCGCTCGTGGTCACCTCGCAGAGCAATGCACACATTGCGCATACGCCCCGTACACAACAACAAACCAGAGTTGCGATGCCTTTGGCCGTTTGCATAGGTGTGTTTGACTTTGCATATCTAACGGTTAGCTGGCAGTCAGCGCCACTTACATGCATTTAAGTGCATGGCTGCGGCTTTCGAGTGACGTTCCTCGACAGCGCATACTTGGCCTTGTCAGTGCCGCCGAAGAGTGCCAAAGCGAGTTGACTGTTTACTGGGGCGTAAGTTAAGCAAACTCGCTGAAAGCGGACCAAAGTGCACGCTGCATTAGAGTCTCCCTCTCACGTATTGAAGGCCACAGCAGCAAAGTGACTCACAACAGTTGAAAGTGTTGCATTTACTCGAAAAATCTATTGCAAAAAGTTGATTGAAGTCGCCCAAATTATTGCATCTTTTATTGAATTACATGCGAATATTTAATTAGATCAGTAATTATAAATTGCAGTCAAATAACAACAATCCCATACAAATAATGCACAGCATAAACTGTATAAATAATTACCAGGCCATGCAGCAAATGTTTTATTGCACACTTTAAAATAAATGCAATCAATAAATTATGCAACAGTGTAAAATTGTTATTAAAAACACTTTATTAGGACCACATTTCATATAGTCTTGAGAGTTTATGTAAAATTGTGATTAAGAACACTTTAGCATTACTCCAAAGTATTTTCGTTTATACATTGTATAAACTTCAGAGTTTCTACTTTGTTTCGTGACACGAGCACAAAGTGTTTGCGTGTTATGTTAATTCGTGTTCGACTTAACACGACTTTCAGGATAAGCAAAGAACATTTAATTTTTCTCATTTGAATTATTTGAAAAATTTGCATGTTTGTAAATTTCGGCATTTGGCGGTTCGTGTTTGGGTCGTGTTAGAAGCATTTGCCGCACGCTCAGCACTAGTTCGAATCGACATGATTTGCGATCTGCTTTTAAAGGCGAATCTCGGGGAAGAACATTTCGAATCAGCAGCAGCAGCATTACAATTGTGTGTAGTCCGATAGCAATCTGTTCATTGACTTCAATTTAGTGTGCTCGGCTGGGCCATTAATAAAAGAACAAATGTGGAGATGTGGAGTGGCAGTCAAGCAGTCTGGCAGTCTGTTTGTGCTCCAAGTGCCGGACAATTTAATGCCACACTTTTGACGCAGGACGCTGTGGCGACGACGGTCATTTATCTATGCTGCGACAGCGTATTCAATTAAATATTGAAGCACAGGGCTAATAAATTACCGAAATGCCTAAGAGCACGCACGAATGCAGAGCCAGACCCAAAGCCAGAGCCTTTGTTCCAGCTCCAATGCTCATAAATATGACCCACATTTGTCGGGAAAATCGTGTAAATCTACAAATTACCTTAATATTTAATAACAATGGACTGGGCAAACAGCACGAACCTCGAAGCAACCAAAACACGAAAACTTTTAACGAGCCGTAATCGAGGTGCCCAAGATTTATGCGTCCCGTTGACAAGCTGGCCAAATGGATGACGCAGGTGCTCAGCTCACGAAGAGGGAGTAAGTGCAGGATACCTGGGGTAAAAACCCCTTTTTTCCAGCAAATCATAATTCATTTGTGGCGTCTGATAAAAGAGACAACAACAATGGAGAGGCCCAAATGTAATTTCCTTACCCAGGTCTCTTCCATTGTGAATACTGCTTGCCGTTGATTCACTGTCAATAAAATCAAATTTACTTTTGTTACGGATTTTCGGTCATTACTCGAACGCTTAATGGGATTCATATTAGACAGGCAAATGGCTTGTCGAGTCCTGAGTTTTGATATTTCAGCCGACGCAGTCAGCCAGGAAATTGAAAACGAAACATTTGAATTGTATCAATATTCATCATGGAATTCAGTTCTTGGGTGTTTCTTTTTTTTTTTTTTGGCGGTACAACAATACGCATCTTAATGATTTGGATGAGCATTCAGCTGTAGATAATAGTAAGATATCGATTGAAATTTACTGAAATGAGTTTGATCATCAAATTTTATTGAAGCTATATTTAAATTTTATAGACATCAGCTTAGCTCAAACATACTTCATGCGATACTTTGAGCAAAATGAACTGACTGCATCAGCAGCAACAGCAACAGGAAACAATAATAACAATGCCGTCGACAGCAGGCCAACTTTAATACAATATATATTGGCAAAGTTCAAAGTATGCAAAGTCGGAAGCAAAAGCCCATGCCCCATGCTGCTTGCCACTTGCCACTCGCCGTATCCTAGGCCAACAGAAACTGGCAGCTGACAGGCAGCAACCTTGTTATAGTCGCCATATCAACTGTGCCTTGAGCGCAACAGCAGTGAGCGAACTCAGTACTCAGCTCTGTGATACCCTAAACGGGCTTGTGTATTTGCATATTTCACTGTTAAGCAGCATTGCCACCTTGCCACCATGTGGCACAGGGTATAAGCGAAGACGTGTGAAGTGGAAGATGCAAGCCATGATGCTACCGAAGCATCACTTTGGATATTATGTGATACTGTTGCTGGCAAGGCGACTGCTTGTCTTGCCCATCATCAGTCCATCCATCAATAAGTCAGTTAGTCCTTCAGTCGGTCCGTCAGTCAGTCAGTCAGTCAGTCATTCAAGCATGTATTTCCTTCCTTTCTGCGCTGCAGCGCAGAATTTCCGTTTCAATGCACTCTGATTGAAAGTCTTACGTGCTTATGTGGCCCTCGATGGCGTGTGTCGCACTAAAGGACCCCCTCTCTACACTATATACATATATCCTCTGCCCGCCCCTCGCTATCGTTTTCCCGCATTGCCCGAATCGCCGCCCGAGTCGTTTGCAATTTTAATGTGCAGTGACGTAGATGCAAGTGCTGATAATGCCGAACGGCCCCATTTCGATAAGGCGGCAATTCAAATAAACTCAATGCGAAATAAGCACAAGCCGCACAGCAAATACGCTTTTCAATCAATTGAAATGTAATTACAATAATTAACGTATGACCTCATAGACTTTGTGGCTGAAAGAAGGATAAGTGACATATTGTATAACCTTTTCAGACCCTCCAAGTTCCCATTGTTGCAAATCCTCACAATGCAACCTCTTCAGCAAGAGACAATGTATGAAATGCAAACAATGCTCTTCGCTTCTCGATTATCCTTTGTCAAGCTGCTCAGCCCCATGCGAGTTTTCCCTGTTGTCCTGCTTAAACGCTAAGTGTCTAATTAAATTGAGCTTTTAAGGCGCTCTAATTTTTTCAGTATCGCCAGTGCGAAACTAAATCTCATGGCTGCAGTTTCGATGTGGCGAGCAAATTGCTTTTACTTTAATTGGATTTGAATTGTCGCCGTCGACGTCGCCGTCCATTTTCCAGGGTCACGCACCCACACCTGGCTGTGGTTCCCGACTCTCTCTCTCTCTCTCCCTCTCTGTCTCTGCCCCGTTTCTGTTTCTGCCCCACCACTTCAGCTCAAAGTGCATGAAAAGCGCGCCAACTATTTACTTGGACTGCGACCGAGCTGCCTTACTGAATTTTCTTGATTTTCCTTTCTGTTTTTTTGTATTTTTTGTTTTTGTTGTTTTGCCTCTCTGCTTTACGGCATGTTTGCGCCCATAACTGTAAATCCGTTTTTATTATCCGCTTTTCAAATGAGCAGGACCCTTCAGGCAAAGAGGCCCAAAACCAAAACCAAAAGCAAACTGTTATGCACACATCTCGTGTGCAAATAATGAACAAAAAATACGAAACGTTGGGTATGTGTAATTTATGCGAGTTTATTTAGCAGCCCAAAATTAAATAGAATATCCAAGTCCTAAGCAAACAATTCTTAAAATATAATTAGTTATTCAAAGACTCTGGAAACCATCAAGGTGTAATCAAGATGTGTTCTCATATTTTATTATTGAAATTAAATGATATGGTTTCGCAAGACACTAAACTAATTTAGAAACTATTCAAGTGAGTGATATTAAGATGTAGACATGAAAAATTATAAGAATATGATATCAAACGACTCTGAAATAATTTCTATAACTATTTGTGATTATTTTATATTGAAATAATTGTATTGAATAAGTTTCTGTAATCAAGATGTAATCTAAAAAAGGACTTATATAGAAATAAAATAAAATAGTTTCTTAAACTTTTCATATGCTACACTCTAAAATAAGTTATTATTATCGTCTATCGAGGATTTCAAATAATTGTTGTCTAGTCTACTTTCTCTGCCACTTATTTGAGCATTGCCAGATAACAGAGTATCTGCCAGTCAAACACTCTTTCCGATTTCCACTTCCGTTTTACACGATAAATCGTAACTGAGTCCTCGAAGCGATAGCTACAAATTGGGCGCTTCTACTCGTACTCGTACTCGTACTCAGACGCGTATTCAGACTCGTATTCAGACCCGTAGTCATACATTCATTGCATGCCACTGTCCATAAACTTGGCACCCTAAGCTAGGAAACTCGGCACCACTGCAAAGCTATTTTGTTTATTATTTTTTGCGCTGGTTTGACTTTAGCAACTGAAAATTATTATAGCCACAAACAACAAATACGAACGCAACACAAACTCGACTATCATCTAGCTAAAGTGGGGAATGAATGAATGAGCACACATGGCACACAACTATGATCATGGTTATGGTTATGGGTCCGCTTAGTTGCTGATTTATGGCCCTACGAGTAGAAGGAGTATGTGATTTTGGCGAATTTTCAGCATCGAATAAAGCACTAAGAACGCTGCTTTAATTGGAACGTATTTATGGAATTTGTGGTTGTGAGCTTGAGCAAATATTTGAAGAGACTCTTGCTTGATTTTGTAGCAATTTGCCAAGCGATTATTAGATGTAATTCATTGGTTTCAAGTTAAGCTGGCAAAATGGTTAAGGGACATCAGTCTGAAGGCCTTTGCCGCTATGGCTTTTACCTAGTTTTCAATAGAATTTAATGAATATGGTAATATAAATTGATCAGATCAATTTTTGAAAGTTGCTGGATAAAATTTGTTTTATTTAATACTTAAATTTTGTAATTGGAATGTTTATCTTGTATCTATTCCAAAAGCAAACTTGTTGTATTACTTCAAAGCCGTAATTATTATTTCACTTGCTCGATTCAGTGTAAAACATTTTATTTTTCTGTACAATCTATATTGTCTTAAAATGTGCGAGGATAAAGTATTTTGGAATCCCGAGGGCCAAATCCTGCCGGTGCTGTACGTTACGAATAAAGTCATGAAGTGCCGTGCAACCGTCAGCTTGAAGTCGGAAAAACTCGCTGTTTTGGTGGCGTTTTCCAAACCATCAGTACGATTGGACCTAACGCAGTTTCCTAACCTAATTCCCATAGATACTCACGTTGGCATGTCCATTGTAGGCAGTTCAACTGAGGTTGAACACCTATTGAAACGCATAACCCACGTGTGTGAAATGTACTATCTATTGTTTAAAAAGCGATGTCCCGTGAACCGATTAGTCGACCATTTGGCAAAGGAAATGTTTCCAAGAACCCAATATATGAAACATCGACCCTTTGAAGTAGCCATACTCTTAGCTGGATATGATGAGAACGGCAGCCACATCTACCAAATAATGCCCTCTGCGGAATACTTTAACTGCAAAGCCATGGTAATTGGAGACGGATCTCCAACTATTCGCAGTTATTTGGAACACAACCTAGACTGCTTCCCAAATAGCTCAAAGGACGGTATCATTTGCCATGCTATTCGTGCCATTACCTCTGGAATTCCTGATTTTCAGAATATAGATATAGACATTGCGATCGTGGGCCACAAACAGCCTTTTCAACTGCTCTCAAAAGAGGATGTCGCGAAGTACAAACAAATGTGTAATGAATGCGAAACTAGGGATGTTAATAAATATAATTAACTATAATAAAACAACATGCAAACTAAAAATGCATTTATAAAAATATAAAAAACAAAATCTTCTCTCTCAAATATTATCCATAATTTAAATCTAAACTATATTTTCTCACATTAATGGCATCTTAAGCCGAGTCTTAATAAAGTTATGCAAATAATATTTTATTCATTCGGAACCTACTGATTAAATTACTCATCCATTATGAGATTAGACTAGAAAATAAATTATTCAACATTTGCAATTATTTAACCGATAAGTATAATATTATCAACTCGGGTTGATTAATCCAATTTGACAACATGCAATTTTAATATGCTGCCTGCTTAATCTGTGCCTTCGCTCTGCAGCCGTTAATGCCGACAAATTCAGCCAGCATATTATATTTGCTGTTTGCTGTAGTACTTAAAATTTAATTACAGCTGCAAGCTGCACTTTCTCATTATGTGGCAAACAAACCTGTTAACTGAAAATTGCCCACGGGGAGCCACTCAAAAAATTTGATGCGAGTAAACAGATGCAGACAGCTGGAATTCGAATTGAGACAGCCGAAACAGCAGCTGGAATAGCTTAAGGCCTTTAATTGATTTTAATTTTTAATTCCGCAAACATGAAATGCAAATAGAATGCACATTGAAATTGTGTACATGAAATCAATTTGAAAGCATTTCCAAAACTCCAGAGAATACTGGCGGCAAAACAATCATGTTCATATCATAATCAAATAATGTATGTGCATTTATTTTATAATTCCTGGTGACAACTCGTTTGACATTTTTATTAGTTTTTAAACCAAAGCAAATCAAAAGTCTTGCCAAAATACGAAAAGCGTTGGGATTGTTAATTGAATTCTCAATTTTTGTACTTGCTTTCAAATATTTGCACAAAATGTTGCTGTCAGTGATAAACAGTTGGCAAACATTGTGAGTGACGCACAAATTTGTTAGCTGAAGTTGCGATGTGTCGACTTTCATGTATACTTTGCTATAACAACTAACATAGACTACTCGTATTTGTAGGGGCAAACACAAATACCAGCGAGATTAGTTGCCACTTTGTGCAGCTGAAAATTTGAGTGGCTGTCACTTTATGTTTGCCACTCTTTGCGGCCTTGTGCGGAAATTAGTTGGCGGTGGCGTAAAGCTTTTCCCACTTTGCGCATTTTAAAGTCATCAAAAAGGAGAGCTCTATCCACCATCCGCTATACTCTATCCTCCAGCCTCTATCCTCTATATGTCAAACTCGCTGGCGATGATGATGCGTAGTCTCTTTATGTGTGGCTAGTGGCCTGTGCTGTCACACCCTGTAACTGAAAACTACGAGGGGTGTGCTGCACATGGCCAATATAAATAATTGTCTAGAAGCTAAGAGTTTATTGGGCCATCAAGTATACGACCCAGGTACTTTGTAAGCAGCTCACGTTTATATGTAGTGTGTTGAAAGTTTTAAGAGGCATTTGTTATTCGATCACTCAGTGGGAATTTTTGCCAGTTTGTTTCTTTTGTTTTCGGCTAGTTGTCTTGGACTATTGATGAGCTGTTGTTCTTTCATTTCCATTGTTGTTTCAAGCGCCACAAAACGGCACTTGAGACCAGTTAAGTTCTCAGTTCTTTTCTGCATGCCCCACGTTTGCTTAGATTTGAATGTTCTGCTCCCCGAAACACTGCGTCGCAGGAACAGGAACCAGCACTTTGTTATGACTCTTTGGGGCATAACAGCGTCGAGTTAATTTAATTCTGTGTTCTTGCTTAATTGAGTGCCTGGTCAAGCCGCAGTTGTGTTGTGCAAGGGTAAATGGAAATGAAATGTAGCAGCCAACTAAGCACAGGATTGGGAATTAGTTCCTCAGCCGACCCACCAAATTCTCATTCATTGTTTGGCTTTTTGCAACTGTTCCGAAATCGAGTTTGTGCGGATAATCTCCATTAGCAAACGGGCAAAGACAGATTAACTTGAAGTAATTCAAGAGCATTCGTTGAATAAACTAAAAATGTTGGCAATTTTATAATAGTTCTTGCTCTTCCCTCGTTTTGACGTTAATTACAAAATTGTCTGCCCACTTGCCATTTCCTTCATTATTTTAAGTATTTGCTAATGACACTTAATTTTATGCTTCAAGTTTGATTTAATGAGTTCCGTCCAGAAGTCACGAGCTCTCTGCTTTTAACCCATTTGGAAATGTCACTTTTGTTAATTTAGACTGGCACTTGAATGAGAACGGGTAAATATAGACCACGTAATACAAAGGACTGGCACACACATACACACACACTCTCACACACACACTCATTTGTTATGTGGCAACCACAAATACAGCTGACAAAATGGCGATATAAAACAATGTAATGGAAACCTGTGCACGTGGCGCAAGTTTAAGTATAAATTACCACAATAAATATAAGCTCAGCCATCGGGCAACAATAATGCCAACTACAAAGGCAACAACAATAAAAACAACAACTATTATAAAGAAGTACAACAACAACAACAACAGCTTACGCACAAGCGCCCTTCCTATAATGGCCACAAAACAAAAAGGCAACGGAAACTGTTGTACAGCAAGGCATTGAGAACAGAATGAAAAGCGGGCAACAAAAGCAACAAAAACAGCTAAAAGCAATATCAAAATGTAGAAGAAGAAGATTTTCCACGTAAGCGTGACGTGTCGTAAGTTTTATACGATGTGAAAATTAAATTTTCGCATGTCAGCGTTGAATTAATTTTATTTTTCATTTTTTCCATTTTATTTTCTATTTTTTTTTCCATCGTTCATTGCGTAATGGACGCCCCGAGGAAATGAATCTCAACAGGTGGCTTCTTTTTTTTTTAATTCTCTTGAACACCTCAATTTCGCTGGTTTATTACTTTTAGGTGTTTGTTTTCATTGCGAGATGAAATTGTAAATGTCGCTGAAAAATATGCACGACATCATTTCTTTTTTTTTTAGCAATTTGGCGGCATAGCGAAGGATGCAATTTCCGGAACTCATTGCACGTTGTTAAAATGCCGCCCGAAGGCTTCAATTGCAATTTTCTCGCGCAATTTCATGAACATTACGAACGAAGTATGATTCCTGGCCGGCAAATTGCATTTTGGCATGCCTGCCCTGCAGTTACCTTGCACGAACTTTGTCCTTTCGCAGATGCGACTTCAAGCTTCAGCTCATTGCACTTTGTTTTTATGAGCCCGCTCTGGCGTCATCGGCATAATAAGTTTCAATTTCAATTGCCCCTTAACAAAAGGATAACTGCAGGAAGCCGAAAACACCGAGAAAGAGTAAAGGCTTCGGTAACAAATGGCACTTGCTCTTGCTGCAATGGTAACCAAAACCATAACCACTTTCCGCTTCTGCATCTGGCTGTGTTCTTTATTAACCAGCAACAGAGTGTTTCTGATACCCTCTGGTCAACAACAGATGGGGTTTATTTGCCCACTTAAACTGCATTCAAATGAGTTGATCTTAGAGAGTATTTGCAAGTCGAGTATTTCCACGGTTCACAATTACATTTTATTTGTATTTCAGCAGAATTTCAAGTGCTCTTTCAGCTGCATAGTTTGGTTTAGCTGCTGCGCGAGTTTTTGGCAACAAAAAAACAAGGATATAACAGGAAAAAAGGAAAATAAATTCTAGAAATATTATTTTTGGGTAACTTTTGTTGTGCTTCGGCGCCCATTGCTTGTGGGCAGTTTTAATTTTGTTGCAAACTTTTCCGTGCGAGGTTTGTGCAGCATTTTAATAATAAATACGTGTGTATATGTACGTTTCAAACGAAGGGCAACCATTTGTATTTTGGGTTTATAAATAGACAGGAAATGCTGTAATGGACGTCCAAGGAAGTGGAGAAAAAGTTATGTTGTGCTTGCGGGAAATGCTTTTCGAAATTATATTGCTCTCGAAGTTTGCTAAAGGGTACATTTTAATATGATAAACCAGACACACTCTCATCGCATCGCATCGCATCGGCGAGTTCATTTTCCATCCCAGCAAAATAATTAAAATCTTCTCAGCAAATAAAACAGATTGTTGGAATTAAAAGTTTGCTGAAGATTTCTTCATTTCAGTGCACAATTCTGGTAACAAATTTCAAGAGCTTAGAGCAACACAACACGTAATCAAATTGTCAACAAATGGATTTCTTTTGCATGGCACGTGACCAACGTGACCCTGAGGCCCAGCACGCTGAAGCTCTGAGCCTACAAAATATATGTCGAGCTTTGCTTTGCGCTCACGCAGGCATCTTCATAATTTTCGAGGCACGGCGCATTGCATATCAAATAGTTTGCCTTTTGTTTGCCATTCGAAATTTGTGAAGGACTGTTTGACTAGCTGACAGGATAGCGAGTTAGCAGACTGCCTGGCATACGGAGCGTATGCGCATTTAAATGCCAACAGCAACAGAAAGGGAGTTTGGAGCAGCTGTCGAAAGTTTGCACAGTCTGTCAATCAAGCACATCGATCGAGTGTTGACTGTCGAATTAAGCGCTCCACTTGCTGCTTAATTGAAATTGATTGTGTCCACAATTTGCATGTTTTTTTTATACATCACACATCGAGTACTCGAATTTATCTGAACTGTTTTCCGCATGACTTCAATTTGATATCATAAATTGCCATAAATCAACGGTATGCGAAAAATGCACAGTAATTATTTGGAAATTCAGGACACGCTATAAATTCGCATTTCCAATTGTTTAATATTTGCCACATACAAATTAAAATAAATTGAAATACATTATTTCTCTTATCTTGAAAAATATTTCTGCATACACGAACAATTATCCGAGCCGCAAAATGCGAATCGAATGCGAATTCAATTTAATTATGCAAAGCCTGCTCATAATGCGCTACTCTCAGCTCGCTGCTTATGACCAATTAACATGGCCAAGTTTACGTAATTTATGGACTCATTTGACTTTTGGTCATGTGTGCACTTGCTGTCTATCTATGCCCGCCCTTAATTAAGGCTGACCAAGCCGAACGATTAAGCGAAACCATACAAATTACTCCACATAAATTCTATTAATTGTCCCATTGCTGTGCGCACAGTGAAGCAATTCCTATTTGCCATGGCCGATAAGTGCGTTTGAAAAATGCGCATAATTTATTGCTATACTAGTTGAATTTTGGCAAATTGAAATTAAAATAAGGCCATAAATATCTATAATCTATGCTCAAATTTATTCCAAAAAACATTTATGATTTATGAGCGAACAATTGATTTGCATATAGAATTATTTCTGTATCGTATGAAAATCAGTTGGAAAACAATCATAATGGAATGCAATAGTCAAGATAAATAAAAAAGCCAGTTAAGTGGATCAAACAAAAATAAATTTTTGTGCTTATTGTGATGGCTTTCCCCAGCACACCTTTGCAGGAAAAACAGTGACTGCTCCCCACAGAGCTATTTGGGCTCCCACCGCTCTATTAACCGGAACCACAAAAAAAATATAATATAGAAAGCAAAAGTTTATGCCATTAAGATTCACTTATGGGGCAACATAAGGGTATGCTGAAATTTGTGGCAAGTGTTGTGGCGCGTTCGCTTGTGGCACGAAGGTTTATGACACCTCGTTGGCTTAAATACACTGACGTTCGAGGAGGGGCTTACGATCACTTCTAGCTGCCTGGCAAAATGAATACTTCCTCCTCACCGAACAGACATTTATTTATGAGTCAACTTGTCATACTTTAGGTAATTACCATTTAGCCAATGAACTGTGAGTTGGCATTTTTTTTCCGATGGATATTATGGCCGTGAAACTGTTATTCGTGGGGCTTTCACGCCTGGTCTTTCACATCCTCACATCGCACCTTCACACACAGTGCGTGCCATTTTGTAGCGACCTTCAACCGACCACGAATGCAATCAATACAAAAAGTAGCGGAATCAGCAGTTTTGTTGTTATTATTGCTGTGGGTATTGTCATTGTTACAGTTGTGCCACAATAAAATATCCGTGTGTATCTGTATTTGTTTTGCGTGATGCGTGTTTATTTAACTCAACCCAAATCAATGATATTGACAAACGCTCTTTGTTGCAGCGACACAAATAACAACGCACACTCTGCATGAAAATTAAGTTAGCTCCACACAAAATTGAGTCTGTTTCAAGCTCTATAACTTTGCAATCAAATCAAATTGAAACTTTTTCTCCGCATTAACTTTAAATGCCTATCGTGAGCATATAATAAATGCATGTACTATCCAGTGGAGCAACGCAATATTAAACATTTATCGCTGGAAATCGTCATGCAACCTGATATGTAATTACAAACTTCGTTGGACTTGTTTAGTTGAAAGCGAACTCAACCCTAACCATTTGGCTGACCTATGCCAGAGGTAAAGGCAGAGGCAGAGACTCCGTTGCCTATTTATTTATTTAAGAGTGTCATTTACTTGCATGCACGACCGCGTTGCTAGTTTATGGTCTAAGGCCAACTCGAAGGAGCTCAAGGAACAGCTGGCCAAAGTTTTGCCACGCCTTTGTCTGCTCCACAACTCATATATTTTAATATTCTGTTGGCTGGTACCTTGCAAGGAGTCAGCACAGGAATAAAACTTTAAGTCGGAGCGCGCTAAAGATTTTAATGCAGAGTGCAATTACAATAAAACTGCGAGGTGAACCAAGACTACAATTTAATTAAACTAATAAATTGCAAGTCATTTGCGCTAGCTGGAGGATGAGGTGAGGTGGGAAATTGCCTGCAAAATGGCACAACTTGTAATTGGCCTGGGAAAGCGATTACAGGCTCAAGCCCAGGCCCAGGGTCAGCTGTCAGTAGTAACTTGTTACTGGTCAGTACTGTACAGCAATGTTCCAATTGGCAGTAAGACGCAGCGCATGCAAAAATCAATATTTCTGTTAACTGATATTACAACAAAACGCATGAAAAATAAGTGAATTGAAGCAGCACAAAAAATACGCAACTTCGTTCGCATTTCCTCTGGTATTTTGTATTGCAAGTCTGCTTATATTTACTATATATAAATGAGCTGCCGCCCACATTGTTAGACGGCACAAAAATTGCCAGAGCTCTGCACAGAGAAGATAACGAACTTGAAGGCAGAGCTGCCACAGACAGTTTGCCAGTTGACAAACTGGAATAACGACTACAATGGCAGCCAGAATGCCAATGGGAAACGTCAGCTAATGAATTTTAATTAGGTAAATAACTTTACTCGGACATTTACTGTCCGTTTACCTCCAGCAGTTAAGACCACTTGTTGTCACTAGCTGCCGCTGCTCTGGAGAAATTCCAATGAAAAGGACAATACGAGTATAAGAGGGACAAGTACACGCATCGTCGCATCTTCACAAATTTAATCAGATTTCTTTTTGTGGCAACACAAAGGAAACGGAAATGACTTCATTTCATGCTTACCGCAGACAAGTCGGTATTGTGCATGAAAATGCCTTATTATGTATTAATTAGGCATCAAAAATCGCTATCCCTAGCGTATAACGCATACGCCACGTGCTCCAGACGCCGTGCAGCTATTTGTATTTAATTGGGTGCGTGCAGGTTTCATGTGCCATTTGACTTTTCACATGATTCTTTCGGAATGCTATATTATACATATATATATATCGGTATGTGCTCGCGTGTCGAACACTCGAGACAGGTGTAAATTTGTTGCCTTTGTAGCAGCGTGCTTATTTATTTTATTTTCCACTCGAGTGCACGCGTTGCCATTGCCATTTACCTTTTTGGATACGGGTCATTTTCGTTTGTCAGATTTAATGAGCCGCATGCAAAATTTATTTAATAACTTTGCCACGCATAATTCAGCCCTGTTTATGATTGCACTAAACTCGAGATTATTAAATGGAGTGAACCTCAACGGACAAACCACTAAAATTTTAAATTTGTATGTTTTACACCAAACATAATTTTCAAGCAACAAAATTATTAGTGCTCATTAAAACTATATAGTATGGCTATGAATACAGAATATGGTTTCAAGCTGAAGGACTGCAGTTTTTACTGCATTATACAACCAGTTACAAAAAATTACTTTCATTTGCAATTGACGTTGAACAATTGGTTTGTGAATTTGTCAAACCATAAAACCGAATTGCGTGACAGCATTTAAATAAATGACATTTTTAAATTATTGCGAATAAAAGTCAGAAGTGAAACCGCTGTAATTCAATTAATCAGCGCACAAAGTCGGCTAAAAAATATTATTTTATTCATTTTAATTGTTTATTGATTAATTGCCGTCCATTTGAAGTCACAGTCGCCCCGAAAAGTATGCTACAAAGCCAGTTTACAATGGCATTGAATGATATAATGTCCCCACTCAGCCATCCAGCCACCCAGCCACCACTTTTAGGGCAGCTGTCGAGACCGGAGCTGCACACCCACAAAAGCCATCAACAAAATGTGGCGAGCCCAGGCCAACCGATGACCTACCTGACTACCTTTTGGCCACTGCCTCCATCCCAGCCCCGCCCACCAAAGCTGTCAGTCTCTGGCAGCGCTGCGGCCACAGCTCAACGAACCAACGAAGCAACGAAGCAACCTTGCAAAAATGCACAATACAACACCATTTTTCAAGCCACAGAAGTGCTTCTGTTTTGCGCTGCCCCGTTTCGGTGCTGATGTTTGCATTGTGGGCTGCTCTGGCTGATAGTATTGGCCAAAAAGGCCTTACGTGCCAATTTATTATAACTTATTCAAGGCTAGCATTTCGGTATCTGCGTGAAAAATACCATAAAAAATGAACGCTGACCCGGCTAAAAGCAGCAATTGAAAGCATCGTTTGCTCCTCGACACACACACACACACACATAGAACTTTGATATCCTCTGTTTGTACAACTTGCAGTGGGGTGTATTTTACAGCAATACAGTTTTATCAAATGAGTTTTTTGTAGGTCACTCCCAGCCACAGGGTATTGCAGCGTCGATTACGTATTGGACAGCATTTTATTGCTGGCATTTATGGTATGGTGCCTATCCAAACTCAGACACGCACAGAAGTTACGCTTCAAGTATATTACCAAAGCTCTCTCTCTCTCTCGCGGAAGAGCCGAAAAAATGCCAACAATTTCGTGGTGGCGCAATCAGAAATGGATCGATTATATGAGGGGGGAAGAAATAGAAGTTTAATTGCTTTGCAGAACTTGAAACAGCGAAAGTTATCGCAATAAGCGAACAGAAGAGGCGAAAACTGTCAAAGAGTTTTTCCATAACTTTTTGGCGAAGCTTATTAAAAATCCAACTTTTTACTCAACTTTGAATTGGGTGGAAAAGACTTGATAAAATATAACATGTATAATAATAACCAATTTCCACTTAATTGCAGCTAAAGCCGCTACAAAAATTCAAGCCGTCTTTCGAGGCCACAAAGTGAGAGAAACCATGAAAAAATCGGAAACTAAAACTGCAACCAACAATGGCAGCGCCATTGCCGCCAACGCCGCCTCCGCTGCCGCTGCTGCTGCTGCTGCTGCTGCCGCAGAGGCAGCTTCATCATCGGCGGAGCCCACCAAAGCGGAGCTCGAGGCTGAATTCGATCCGAACGACAAAGGTAAGCCAAAACGCAAGTGAAAGTGGATGCGATAGCGAAAGTGAAAGCGAAAGCGAAAAGCTGATTGAAAGCAGTCAAAGTGTTAAACAAGATTCCCAACTGGGCAGCGGCATTAGATTGCGGGTGGCAAATATTTACTTGGACCTTGCCAAAGATTGACAAAGGCAGCGGCAAATAATCAAGAAAAGTAAATCAGGGAGCTCCATGGTCACAAGAGACGATTGTGCTTGCACTTGAAGAGAATAAAGCGAGAGCAGCAGCTTTAGTTCTTTCTTAAACATTTTATAGAAATTACAAGGAATTTAAAACTATATTCATTCATCATTGAATACTTTAAAATAATTCAAAGAAATAGAATATAATAAAGCGATATTTATAAATTTAAAATAATAAAGCAAAAGCAGCAGCTTTAGTTTTTTTTGTATATCTTTACATAATTCGAAGAAAAAGAAAACTTTAACGTAGTTTATTATTTCGGCAATGTCACATACAAACATATTTTCGTAGCTTTAATTCTTATGCAAATAACTTAAAATAATTCCACTTAATAGAAAACTAATAAATCGAGCGCAAGAGCTTCAATTCATTTTTAAATATCTTAAAAAAGTTCCGAGAAATAGACAACTAACTAATCGAGAGCAGCAGCTTTTATTCATTTTAAAAAAAATCTTAAAATGATTCCAAGAAATATAAAATAATAAAGCGAAAGCAGCAGCTTTAGTCTTAACATAATTCGAAGAAAAAGAAAACTTTAACCATAATAATAAACTTACTATTTGTGCAATGCCACATGCAAACATTGTTTCGTAGCTTCAATTCTTATTTAAATATCTTAAAATAATTCCAGTGAAAGAAATCTAATAAATCGCGACCAGCAGCTATAATTCATTTATTAAATATCTTAATATAATTCCACGAAATAGAAAACTATTAAATCGAGAGCAGCAGCTTTAATTCATTTTCAAATATATTTAGATAATTCCAAGAAATAGAATACTATATCCGTAATCATTTAGCTTAGTTCGCTGTTTATGCAGTGTCACTTGCAAACATATATTCGAGTCTATTTGCTTGGTCGTCATTAGCCGCCGTAATCGTGACAGAGATGCGAGTCCTGTGTGACTAAGTGCTTGTCTTGTTGGCCTCTTGCCGGCTGGCTGGCTCATCCTAATCTCATTAATCATTGCTCCACTCTCCCGAAATCCTCACACAAAGTTGACACTGAGCGTTAGTCGCTCCACCTCAAGTTGCAGTTGGTGTCTCGGATACTTCGACTCGACGCGACTTCATACTTTGCCCTCGCACATTTTTAGCAATTCAGCAACTTTACACCCAAGGCGAACTACATGCTAGAATTACAGTTTACACAACTTCCCGAGCGTAATGAAAAGTTGCGCGTTACCGTTGCGCAATTCTCGCACAGCATTTGAGCACTTCGAGTGTTGGAAAAATTTGTCATTCGGTAGTAAAAAAAGTTGCGATGCGATGCGATGTGGTGCGTTGAGTTGCGGCTGCTTTAAGTTGCCTGCTGTCACTCGCAGACACGAGCCACATGGCCCATGGCCCGCATGGGTATGCAAACTTTATAGCCCCGCCTACGAAAGGAACATGCGCCCACTGTGTATTTAATCGTGGCTCTGACAGATCCCCAACGCTCATAAATAACGCAAAAACTTCAAGCGACACAAATATTCACCCCCGGGAGCCTCGACAACGACGACATCGCAGCTGGGCTGTATGGATCTCGATGTGGATCTGCTGCTAGCACGCTTAACCCTGTTAAGCCTTCACAGCCACTGACAATTTTAGCCATAATTTGCTCGCAACGCACCATAAGACAGCCAGCACCAGGCTGAGAGTCTGAGAGTCTGACATGCTCATTAAAAACTTAGCGGCTGTCATCGGGACACATAACCAACAAGGACAACGTCACTTTCTCGCAGCTCACACCTCAGAACGACAGGTAGACAGCTTCACAGCTTCAGTGTCTATCATAAGAAATTGCCGGTGAGCTTAATTATGGTGCTCAGCAATATGGAAGTAGCATATCTTAGTGCCATAGAGACACGCCAGATGTATCTCCTGTGCCAGCCACACATATCACAATGGGCGGCTGAGGCTAATTAGGCGCGGTTCAGAAGTCAAAGCGAGTGAAAACGCATGAAAAGGCTTCAGACTTTTTGTACTGCACTCAATTACAGCGGAATAAGTGGAATAAGAACACAGCCAAGAAGGCCACACACACACACACGCACATACACTCATACACACACTCACACGCACTCATAAGTATTCACTCGTCCCCAGTTGGATGTGTTCCACTTTTCATCGCTGTCAACGTCGCCTTTACTGCTTTGTCACCTTGAAATTGTCAGCGCCTATGGCGAGGCAATGTTCGAGTCATCTTACTTGAATCAGCGAATAATATATTTATTTCATTTTCTTTTTTTTTGATATTGTTATATTTGCCTTAAGAGTAAAAATAATATTACACAAAGATTATATTGCCAAAAGTTAAAACTAAAAGGCCAAAGCTTAGATGTTCTTTTTTATTGAATATCGTTATTATTCACATAATAAGCCAAAGGGAATCTAATAGATGTTCTTTTTAATTTAATTTAATTTACAGTTAATACTTATATATTTATTTTACACCAATTTTTATTTCATTTCAATAATGAAATAATATCTTTAATTTTTATAATAATACGAAAATAATTTCAATTCTGCTGAAAATTTAATGTAATTTATTGTTTATTGTATTCATTGATTCATCATTATTATGTTACTTATTTATGTCTCTAAACCGCATATAAATGCAATATTTTGGTTATAATTGCCAATATATTCGGAATAAAAAATAAATTGTATTTATTTTTTCTGAGAATTTAAAGTAAGCTAACATATTTATAATAACAATTGCCACAAATTATTACAAATCCATGGCTTTAATGCGCAAATTTAAATTATTTATTTAACTTTGATTTATGGAACACAATAGGTGTGATTAATGAAATCGTACTGCATAATAAATTGGCCTAAATGTAGTCCGACAATCAAAAAGAAACCATCGTAGTTTTTGTTATTTTAAATTTACTGTTGTTACATTCCATGTCTTTAATTTACCACTGCTTTTCTGTTGAATATTAAAATGTTGTTGTTTTCGTTCTTTGTGGAGTTTATTCAATTGTTTTAGTACATAACTTGGGCCAGACAATAAAAACTTCTGTGTTTCGCACCTGGTTTACACCTGCTGCTCGACTGCACCCAGAAGAAGCCTACAGTTAGAACTTCATCATTATTCAAAAGTGGCAATCAGGACAACAACAAAGTAAAAACAATGCCGACAATGGGCGTTGTGCAGATGATGTTGGCCTAGTTTTAAAATATGTACCTAGCAGATTGCACAATTTTAACAAGCATGCCATAACATCAACTAGAAACCTGAACAAATTATATGGCTAGGAACTTGGCTCAAGCAAATGCAACAACGTTTTTTTCCCCAGCCATACTCTATGCAAATGAGCACAAAAACTCTAACGCACACAAGCACATAACATACTATATATCGTACGTTAGGATGAACAAAAATCGAAAGCCAAAGGATTTTTAATGGATATATTCTTGTTGCATTCGCATTCGCATTTGGCTTGGCTTGTTTTCCTTTTTGGCATTTGGAGCATTTGCTTTGTGCATAAAACAGACTCATTTGCTAGTCACACACGCACACACACACACACACACACACACAGCACACACGCATGGGCCAATACACACAAAGATTACGCAGACAAATGTGCAGAATGCATCGTACTAAACACTTGCCCTAATGCCTCCGAAGGTCGCCCCGTTGTCTACCAAATTTGTTTTGTGGCCAGGCCAATTGCAATTTCGGCCTCATTTCGCTTGCATAATCATTGCTCACTAATTGTTGTTTACTGCAGACAAAGTTATGTGTGTCAAACGAGCGCAGCTTGAGGATTATTCGAATTTTGCTTGTTATCATTTGGGTAAATATTGCCATCTGAATATACTATACAGATGTAATAGATATTTATAGAGCTACGAAGCCAATTAAACATTTAATTGGTTATTGTTTTTCTTAATTGCTCAACGCATGTTTGCTGCTTTAACTAATATCATTGATATAGAGAAGTTTAAATAACAATTACTATGAATTTAAATATGTAGATTGGGATTATTTATTTATGCAGCTGTACGATAATCAAATCAATACAAATTGCTTAGTAGATAAATATTGTTCTACGTAAATTTGTTTGAATTTTTTTAAATTTGTATTCTTCTATACTAGTAATTAATAACAATTTGTATTAGCAATCATTGATAAATTGGCAAATATATAATTCACTGGAACTCCTTTATTGAAGGTGATAATCGAGATAAATGAGATGTTTGAAAACGATACGATGCGCGTAATACAATCGATACAATATCGATTATTATTACTAACGACTCATGGCGCCTATTCTGAGCACGCTTTGATAGTTTGTTATCAGATTACTTTTGATAAGCATGGATTGGGGTTATCGGACAATGAACAATTTGTGCGTGTTTCGCCGGAAGTCGATAGAAGTACGACTGGCAACAGCAGGGGCAACATCAACAGCAACAACATCTGCGATAAAGCAAGCGCAACGCTTTTTCTAATTGGATTTGGGGCTTTAAGCGCGCTTGTAATTTCATTTACACCACAACAACACGACCGGAGGGCGAGACATTTAAGTACAATGTTTTTGTGAGTTTTCATGTTGTTGTCGCTGGGTTGCTGTTGTTGTTCACAGCTGCGCCGCAAGCAGCTCAAACAAAAGGCGGATCCGGAAAACACGCGCAGTAATGCGGCGAATAAAGACAACAACATCAACAAAAAACCCCCCGCATGCCAAAAACAGCAAAAAAAGACTACTAAAAAAACAAAAAGAAACGCAGGAAACGAACAAGAGCAACAAAAACGACAAGAAACACGCAATAAGCAGCATGAACTAAAAACATTTTGGACGCTGAATTGGCGCTTTTGCAGCACAGCAATACGCACTCACACACACCTACGCACGCACACACACACACACACTCACACAGATACAGAAATGCCCGTGGCCAAAAGCTCAGGTGCGCCGCAATGTAGGCAACACAAAAAGTAAACTCCAGCGACCCCAACGCCGACATTTCGCTCGGTGTCGGACCTTTAATTTATAATGCACAGTGGCCAAAAGCTGCCATAGATTACAACAGTATCCGTATCTCCATCTGCCTCCGCATCTCTTTGTGGCGGTTTGTGTGTGTGTGTGTGTGTATGTGTGTGTGGTTTTGGGTGTGGGGGCGTGACAGCTGCCTCTCTGTGTGTTGGATTTTTTTTAGCAACTGCTGCTGCTGCTGCTAAACACTGTTGTCGGTCGCATTTTAAATATTTTAACAATTTGGCACCTTTTACACAGACTTTGCTCAGCTGGGTGACTTTCGCCCCGTCGTGAACGAGTTTATTGTTGCTTTCAAATTTCGCTTTTGTAAATATTTAATTGCGGTCTCGATACGTAATTTTCTTATTTGTTCGCTCACTGGCTGAATGCAAACTGGGCCTGTTTGTGTTTGTGTTTGGTAGCCTCAAGTCAGTTAATGGTCAGTTAAGTTGATCTGGGATTACCCATTTAAATGCCATTTAAAAGGTGGAAGAACCAACTCTATAAATTAGTATGTCAGGATAAGAGACGCTAAATTAACTTACGCCTGAATTAATAATTACATTTTAAGCCTTTGCATAATTTAAATCTATATGAAATTTAAAAATCGATTTAGATAATTTGTGTATGGACAGCTTCATAATAATTATAAATTTATTACTTGTTAATCCACTGCACACGCAAGTTAGTTAACCGTTTATCTTGAAGCCCCGTTGAGTTTTAATTAGTTTTCGAGCTTTGCCAGCACCGACATTAAATCTACCCTCACAATTTCCATTGCGCACAACACTAAAAGCCATAAGCTGACATTATGCGAAGCTTTATATTAATTAAAGTTTTTGTTTGATTTGCCGTCACCTCACACATGAGTTTTGTTTGCGTGCCTGGGTGTCGATGTGTGTGTGACTTTATATATATGTATATTTTTGCATTATGTGGCAAAAAGCAAACCGGGCAGCAGCAGGCATATAAATTAGCAATGGGACTCTCGACCGACATTATTCGGTTGGCTTAAATGTGATTACCACAAGAGAATTTATACGTGTTTGAAGTTTAATTAGCAACATGCTCAAAATTTATGTGGCCAGTCCTTACGTGCAAATTATCACTTAATCGGGCCGAGGGACAACCGACGGCCACCGAAGCATTAATATCAATAATCACAGCTGCCCAAGAGTCGAAGATTTTAATTACGGTGTAACAGTGCGTATGCGCAATTATCTTTATTTCGTCCACAACTCCTAAAACTGTCAAAGAAGGGATTCTATCCGGTCGAAAAAGTCGGTGCAAAACAAAAAAGCAAATAATGTCAAGGCAATTTCGTTGGAGACGAAGCCTCTTTCGGTTAACCACAAGTCTCAGTTAGCGGAAATTGAAAAGTGGGCTTAGTTTTTGTGCTGGGACCGCCACGAAAATCTTGGCAACCACAAAGCCCTGGCCAGAGGAGAGGCGACAACGACATCGGGGTGTGAGGCTAGGAGACAGACACATTGTGCCCGCCTCGATTGAGGTCACAAAAACTTTGTTAAACAATTCGTTTTTCCATCTACTTTTCAGCAAACTTATTATCGTTGCGCATTTTTCACAATTTGTTGCTATTATCTATCCTATGCAACAGCTCACAGGGGTATATTAAATACCCTACAAAATTGTAGAAAATATTTTGGGAAGCAACGTTGAATGCGTTTAAAATTTAAGACGGCGTCGTTTACAGTTCTTAGATGTGTGCTTAGCTGAAGTAATTATAATTCAGATTTATGACAAGGACTTAACAAAGTTATTATGACATCTGCCTGAGAACGACAGACACGACAGACCTCGCTGCGACCAGGAACAGAGACAAAGCAAAGAGAGACAGCAGCAGGACACACTTAGCTTGTCATGAGACAGGGCAATTACCCTGACAGAGGGTATAACAATTTTGGCATCCTTCAGGCAATGAAGTATGAATATTTATTGTGGCATTTGCCACAAAACTGAGCGATGCCATGGCGAACTGTCGACTGTCGACTTAAGCCTCTAACAAAAGATATATTTAATAAATTGGCTTTCTGACACTTTATTTACATGCTCATACTCGAGCTGCTTTGAGTGAGTGAGTGAGTGTATTTTGCCGTTGTGCTGTAAAATAATTCCCTCTTGTTTTAGAAAACATTATGTGCTCATTAAGCACGTGTCTGAGTCGCTGCTTGTTATAAATATGACACAATTACTTAGCACACGTCACAGATTTTCACTCTTGCTAATGGCACCCACAGCAACACTTACTCATACAGAGACACGCACATCCACACACACACACCCAAACACAGATACACACACGCAGAGGTTTGAGATACATACCAATATATTGTCGCCAACTTCTCGTGTGTCTTTCATACATTTGTATTGTTTTATTTTTAATATGAAACTGCATTCTTTTTGTTGTTTGTTGTGCTGTAATGCAAATGTGGGTCAAGAGCGTTGAATGCCACGACGTACAGAATTTTAAATTTGTATCTTCCTACTCAAATAACTTCGTTGACCGCATGACGTTCGAGTCAACAAGCAGTTTACTGGCGCTATCTATGGTATCTTAGCGGTACTATGATTTAAATTGACGCATCCTAAAAGTATGCAACAAAATTTTTATTGCTGCACATTGTTTTATTATTTACAAATTAGAAAAAGGATCATAGCTTGGCCATATCCTTGCGCATTTTGACAGGACATGTTTCGTTCGATTCGTAAGGACGAACTCTATCGATTGGCATCAAAAAAATATGGGGTCATCTAAGAATCCAACACATGTAAATTTTCAGCCTCAGGGCGAAAGGAAAATAGTAAAAAACCAAAAATCTAGGATATCTCGGAAAGTAGCAGGACGATTTGAATGTCCTTTGGCCAGTTGGTAGGGCTACTTGAAACAAATTGTTTGGCACTAGTTTCAACTTGATCCTGTAAAGGACTGCAGAGATATAGCTAGTTTTTTGTATACAAAAAAGTCCTTATTTCTCCGCTGTTTGAAGGATATTCAAGGATATTTTTATGGATTCTGCGTTCTTTTGCCAATATCTATCGATGTGCCAAAGGACATCCCAATCGTCCTCGAAATGGCGAAGTTACGTCGGAAAATCCGGTTTCAGGACAATTTTTGCATGCCACCCCCTTGTAGAAATTTTCGATGATTTCTTTTGTTGAATCCTGGAAATCTTTTAATGCAAATCGATAGTATTAGTATTAATGACTAGAAAAATGCACGTCTTTTTGAAATCCGTTAAGATCCTGCCGAGTTATAGCTAGAGTAAGGATGTACTTTAACGAAAAAACGCTCTATCTCGGCCATATCCTTGCGCATTTCGCCAGGAAATGTTGCATTCGATTCGAAGGGATGATCTGTATCGATCGACATCAAAAAAATATGGGGTCATCTAAGGATCCAACACTTGTAAAATGTCAGCCTCAGTGCGAAGGCAAAATGGTTAATTAAAAATGTATGTAAGCATGAGGACGTACAGAATTTTAAATTTGTATCTTCCTACTCAAATAACTTCGTTGGCCGCATGACGTTCGAGTCAACAAGCAGTTTACTGGCGCTATCTATGGTATCTTGGCGGTACTATGATTTAAATTGACGCATCCTAAAAGTATGCAACAAAATTTTTATTGCTGCACATTGTTTTGTTATTTACAAATTAGAAAAAGGATCATAGCTTGGCCATATCCTTGCGCATTTTGACAGGACATGTTTCGTTCGATTCGTAAGGACGAACTCTATCGATTGGCATCAAAAAAATATGGGGTCATCTATGAATCCAACACATGTAAATTTTCAGCCTCAGGGCGAAAGGAAAATAGTAAAAAACCAAAAATCTGGGATATCTCGGAAAGTAGCAGGACGATTTGAATGTCCTTTGGCCAGTTGGTAGGGCTACTTAAAACAAATTGTTTGGCACTAGTTTCAACTTGATCCTGCAAAGGACTGCAGAGATATAGCTAGTTTTTTGTATACAAAAAAGTCCTTATTTCTTCGCTGTTTGAAGGACATTCAAGGATATTTTTATGGATTCTGCGTTCTTTTGCCAATATCTATCGATGTGCCAAAGGACATCCCAATCGTCCTCGAAATGGCGAAGTTACGGCGGAAAATCCGGTTTCAGGACAATTTTTGCATGCCACACCCTTGTAGAAATTTTCGATGATTTCTTTTGTTGAATCCTGGAAATCTTTTAATGCAAATCGATAGTATTCGTATTAATGACTAGAAAAATGCACGTCTTTTTGAAATCCGTTAAGATCCTGCCGAGTTATAGCTAGAGTAAGGATGTCCTTTAACGAAAAAACGCTCTATCTCGGCCATATCCTTGCGCATTTCGCCAGGAAATGTTGCATTCGATTCGAAGGGATGATCTGTATCGATCGACATCAAAAAAATATGGGGTCATCTAAGGATCCAACACTTGTAAAATGTCAGCCTCAGTGCGAAGGCAAAATGGTTAATTAAAAATGTATGTAAGCATGAGGACGTACAGAATTTTAAATTTGTATCTTCCTACTCAAATAACTTCGTTGGCCGCATGACGTTCGAGTCAACAAGCAGTTTACTGGCGCTATCTATGGTATCTTAGCGGTACTATGATTTAAATTGACGCATCCTAAAAGTATGCAACAAAATTTTTATTGCTGCACATTGTTTTATTATTTACAAATTAGAAAAAGGATCATAGCTTGGCCATATCCTTGCGCATTTTGACAGGACATGTTTCGTTCGATTCGTAAGGACGAACTCTATCGATTGGCATCAAAAAAATATGGGGTCATCTAAGAATCCAACACATGTAAATTTTCAGCCTCAGGGCGAAAGGAAAATAGTAAAAAACCAAAAATCTAGGATATCTCGGAAAGTAGCAGGACGATTTGAATGTCCTTTGGCCAGTTGGTAGGGCTACTTGAAACAAATTGTTTGGCACTAGTTTCAACTTGATCCTGTAAAGGACTGCAGAGATATAGCTAGTTTTTTGTATACAAAAAAGTCCTTATTTCTCCGCTGTTTGAAGGACATTCAAGGATATTTTTATGGATTCTGCGTTTTTTTGCCAATATCTATCGATGTGCCAAAGGACATCCCAATCGTCCTCGAAATGGCGAAGTTACGGCGGAAAATCCGGTTTCAAGACAATTTTTGCCTGCCACACCCTTGTAGAAATTTTCGATGATTTCTTTTGTTGAATCCTGGAAATCTTTTAATGCAAATCGATAGTATTAGTATTAATGACTAGAAAAATGCACGTCTTTTTGAAATCCGTTAAGATCCTGCCGAGTTATAGCTAGAGTAAGGATGTCCTTTAACGAAAAAACGCTCTATCTCGGCCATATCCTTGCGCATTTCGCCAGGAAATGTTGCATTCGATTCGAAGGGATGATCTGTATCGATCGACATCAAAAAAATATGGGGTCATCTAAGGATCCAACACTTGTAAAATGTCAGCCTCAGTGCGAAGGCAAAATGGTTAATTAAAAATGTATGTAAGCATGAGGACGTACAGAATTTTAAATTTGTATCTTCCTACTCAAATAACTTCGTTGGCCGCATGACGTTCGAGTCAACAAGCAGTTTACTGGCGCTATCTATGGTATCTTAGCGGTACTATGATTTAAATTGACGCATCCTAAAAGTATGCAACAAAATTTTTATTGCTGCACATTGTTTTATTATTTACAAATTAGAAAAAGGATCATAGCTTGGCCATATCCTTGCGCATTTTGACAGGACATGTTTCGTTCGATTCGTAAGGACGAACTCTATCGATTTGCATCAAAAAAATATGGGGTCATCTAAGAATCCAACACATGTAAATTTTCAGCCTCAGGGCGAAAGGAAAATAGTAAAAAACCAAAAATCTAGGATATCTCGGAAAGTAGCAGGACGATTTGAATGTTCTTTGGCCAGTTGGTAGGGCTACTTGAAACAAATTGTTTGGCACTAGTTTCAACTTGATCCTGTAAAGGACTGCAGAGATATAGCTAGTTTTTTGTATACAAAAAAGTCCTTATTTCTCCGCTGTTTGAAGGACATTCAAGGATATTTTTATGGATTCTGCGTTCTTTTGCCAATATCTATCGATGTGCCAAAGGACATCCCAATCGTCCTCGAAATGGCGAAGTTACGGCGGAAAATCCGGTTTCAGGACAATTTTTGCCTGCCACCCCCTTGTAGAAATTTTCGATGATTTCTTTTGTTGAATCCTGGAAATCTTTTAATGCAAATCGATAGTATTAGTATTTTTGACTAGAAAAATGCACGTCTTTTTAAAATCCGTTAAGATCCTGCCGGGTTATAGCTAGAGTAAGGATGTCCTTTAACGAAAAAACGCTTTATCTCGGCCATATCCTTGCGCATTTCGCCAGGAAATGTTGCATTCGATTCGAAGGGATGATCTGTATCGATCGACATCAAAAAAATATGGGGTCATCTAAGGATCCAACACTTGTAAAATGTCAGCCTCAGTGCGAAGGCAAAATGGTTAATTAAAAATGTATGTAAGCATGAGGACGTACAGAATTTTAAATTTGTATCTTCCTACTCAAATAACTTCGTTGGCCGCATGACGTTCGAGTCAACAAGCAGTTTACTGGCGCTATCTATGGTATCTTAGCGGTACTATGATTTAAATTGACGCATCCTAAAAGTATGCAACAAAATTTTTATTGCTGCACATTGTTTTATTATTTACAAATTAGAAAAAGGATCATAGCTTGGCCATATCCTTGCGCATTTTGACAGGACATGTTTCGTTCGATTCGTAAGGACGAACTCTATCGATTTGCATCAAAAAAATATGGGGTCATCTAAGAATCCAACACATGTAAATTTTCAGCCTCAGGGCGAAAGGAAAATAGTAAAAAACCAAAAATCTAGGATATCTCGGAAAGTAGCAGGACGATTTGAATGTCCTTTAGCCAGTTGGTAGGGCTACTTGAAACAAATTGTTTGGCACTAGTTTCAACTTGATCCTGTAAAGGACTGCAGAGATATAGCTAGTTTTTTGTATACAAAAAAGTCCTTATTTCTCCGCTGTTTGAAGGACATTCAAGGATATTTTTATGGATTCTGCGTTCTTTTGCCAATATCTATCGATGTGCCAAAGGACATCCCAATCGTCCTCGAAATGGCGAAGTTACGGCGGAAAATCCGGTTTCAGGACAATTTTTGCCTGCCACCCCCTTGTAGAAATTTTCGATGATTTCTTTTGTTGAATCCTGGAAATCTTTTAATGCAAATCGATAGTATTAGTATTTTTGACTAGAAAAATGCACGTCTTTTTAAAATCCGTTAAGATCCTGCCGGGTTATAGCTAGAGTAAGGATGTCCTTTAACGAAAAAACGCTTTATCTCGGCCATATCCTTGCGCATTTCGCCAGGAAATGTTGCATTCGATTCGAAGGGATGATCTGTATCGATCGACATCAAAAAAATATGGGGTCATCTAAGGATCCAACACTTGTAAAATGTCAGCCTCAGTGCGAAGGCAAAATGGTTAATTAAAAATGTATGTAAGCATGAGGACGTACAGAATTTTAAATTTGTATCTTCCTACTCAAATAACTTCGTTGGCCGCATGACGTTCGAGTCAACAAGCAGTTTACTGGCGCTATCTATGGTATCTTAGCGGTACTATGATTTAAATTGACGCATCCTAAAAGTATGCAACAAAATTTTTATTGCTGCACATTGTTTTATTATTTACAAATAAGAAAAAGGATCATAGCTTGGCCATATCCTTGCGCATTTTGACAGGACATGTTTCGTTCGATTCGTAAGGACGAACTCTATCGATTGGCATCAAAAAAATATGGGGTCATCTATGAATCCAACACATGTAAATTTTCAGCCTCAGGGCGAAAGGAAAATAGTAAAAAACCAAAAATCTAGGATATCTCGGAAAGTAGCAGGACGATTTGAATGTCCTTTGGCCAGTTGGTAGGGCTACTTGAAACAAATTGTTTGGCACTAGTTTCAACTTGATCCTGTAAAGGACTGCAGAGATATAGCTAGTTTTTTGTATACAAAAAAGTCCTTATTTCTTCGCTGTTTGAAGGACATTCAAGGATATTTTTATGGATTCTGCGTTCTTTTGCCAATATCTATCGATGTGCCAAAGGACATCCCAATCGTCCTCGAAATGGCGAAGTTACGGCGGAAAATCCGGTTTCAGGACAATTTTTGCCTGCCACCCCCTTGTAGAAATTTTCGATGATTTCTTTTGTTGAATCCTGGAAATCTTTTAATGCAAATCGATAGTATTAGTATTTTTGACTAGAAAAATGCACGTCTTTTTAAAATCCGTTAAGATCCTGCCGGGTTATAGCTAGAGTAAGGATGTCCTTTAACGAAAAAACGCCCTATCTCGGCCATATCCTTGCGCATTTCGCCAGGAAATGTTGCATTCGATTCGAAGGGATGATCTGTATCGATCGACATCAAAAAAATATGGGGTCATCTAAGGATCCAACACTTGTAAAATGTCAGCCTCAGTGCGAAGGCAAAATGGTTAATTAAAAATGTATGTAAGCATGAGGACGTACAGAATTTTAAATTTGTATCTTCCTACTCAAATAACTTCGTTGGCCGCATGACGTTCGAGTCAACAAGCAGTTTACTGGCGCTATCTATGGTATCTTAGCGGTACTATGATTTAAATTGACGCATCCTAAAAGTATGCAACAAAATTTTTATTGCTGCACATTGTTTTATTATTTACAAATTAGAAAAAGGATCATAGCTTGGCCATATCCTTGCGCATTTTGACAGGACATGTTTCGTTCGATTCGTAAGGACGAACTCTATCGATTGGCATCAAAAAAATATGGGGTCATCTAAGAATCCAACACATGTAAATTTTCAGCCTCAGGGCGAAAGGAAAATAGTAAAAAACCAAAAATCTAGGATATCTCGGAAAGTAGCAGGACGATTTGAATGTCCTTTGGCCAGTTGGTAGGGCTACTTGAAACAAATTGTTTGGCACTAGTTTCAACTTGATCCTGTAAAGGACTGCAGAGATATAGCTAGTTTTTTGTATACAAAAAAGTCCTTATTTCTTCGCTGTTTGAAGGACATTCAAGGATATTTTTATGGATTCTGCGTTCTTTTGCCAATATCTATCGATGTGCTAAAGGACATCCCAATCGTCCTCGAAATGGCGAAGTTACGGCGGAAAATCCGGTTTCAGGACAATTTTTGCCTGCCACCCCCTTGTAGAAATTTTCGATGATTTCTTTTGTTGAATCCTGGAAATCTTTTAATGCAAATCGATAGTATTAGTATTTTTGACTAGAAAAATGCACGTCTTTTTAAAATCCGTTAAGATCCTGCCGGGTTATAGCTAGAGTAAGGATGTCCTTTAACGAAAAAACGCTCTATCTCGGCCATATCCTTGCGCATTTCGCCAGGAAATGTTGCATTCGATTCGAAGGGATGATCTGTATCGATCGACATTAAAAAAATATGGGGTCATCTAAGGATCCAACACTTGTAAAATGTCAGCCTCAGTGCGAAGGCAAAATGGTTAATTAAAAATGTATGTAAGCATGAGGACGTACAGAATTTTAAATTTGTATCTTCCTACTCAAATAACTTCGTTGGCCGCATGACGTTCGAGTCAACAAGCAGTTTACTGGCGCTATCTATGGTATCTTGGCGGTACTATGATTTAAATTGACGCATCCTAAAAGTATGCAACAAAATTTTTATTGCTGCACATTGTTTTATTATTTACAAATTAGAAAAAGGATCATAGCTTGGCCATATCCTTGTGCATTTTGACAGGACATGTTTCGTTCGATTCGTAAGGACGAACTCTATCGATTGGCATCAAAAAAATATGGGGTCATCTAAGAATCCAACACATGTAAATTTTCAGCCTCAGGGCGAAAGGAAAATAGTAAAAAACCAAAAATCTGGGATATCTCGGAAAGTAGCAGGACGATTTGAATGTCCTTTGGCCAGTTGGTAGGGCTACTTGAAACAAATTGTTTGGCACTAGTTTCAACTTGATCCTGTAAAGGACTGCAGAGATATAGCTAGTTTTTTGTATACAAAAAAGTCCTTATTTCTCCGCTGTTTGAAGGACATTCAAGGATATTTTTATGGATTCTGCATTCTTTTGCCAATATCTATCGATGTACCAAAGGACATCCCAATCGTCCTCGAAATGGCGAAGTTACGGCGGAAAATCCGGTTTCAGGACAATTTTTGCATGCCACCCCCTTGTAGAAATTTTCGATGATTTCTTTTGTTGAATCCTGGAAATCTTTTAATGCAAATCGATAGTATTAGTATTAATGACTAGAAAAATGCACGTCTTTTTGAAATCCGTTAAGATCCTGCCGGGTTATAGCTAGAGTAAGGATGTCCTTTAACGAAAAAACGCTTTATCTCGGCCATATCCTTGCGCATTTCGCCAGGAAATGTTGCATTCGATTCGAAGGGATGATCTGTATCGATCGACATCAAAAAAATATGGGGTCATCTAAGGATCCAACACTTGTAAAATGTCAGCCTCAGTGCGAAGGCAAAATGGTTAATTAAAAATGTATGTAAGCATGAGGACGTACAGAATTTTAAATTTGTATCTTCCTACTCAAATAACTTCGTTGGCCGCATGACGTTCGAGTCAACAAGCAGTTTACTGGCGCTATCTATGGTATCTTAGCGGTACTATGATTTAAATTGACGCATCCTAAAAGTATGCAACAAAATTTTTATTGCTGCACATTGTTTTATTATTTACAAATTAGAAAAAGGATCATAGCTTGGCCATATCCTTGCGCATTTTGACAGGACATGTTTCGTTCGATTCGTAAGGACGAACTCTATCGATTGGCATCAAAAAAATATGGGGTCATCTAAGAATCCAACACATGTAAATTTTCAGCCTCAGGGCGAAAGGAAAATAGTAAAAAACCAAAAATCTAGGATATCTCGGAAAGTAGCAGGACGATTTGAATGTCCTTTGGCCAGTTGGTAGGGCTACTTGAAACAAATTGTTTGGCACTAGTTTCAACTTGATCCTGTAAAGGACTGCAGAGATATAGCTAGTTTTTTGTATACAAAAAAGTCCTTATTTCTTCGCTGTTTGAAGGACATTCAAGGATATTTTTATGGATTCTGCGTTCTTTTGCCAATATCTATCGATGTGTCAAAGGACATCCCAATCGTCCTCGAAATGGCGAAGTTACGGCGGAAAATCCGGTTTCAGGACAATTTTTGCCTGCCACCCCCTTGTAGAAATTTTCGATGATTTCTTTTGTTGAATCCTGGAAATCTTTTAATGCAAATCGATAGTATTAGTATTTTTGACTAGAAAAATGCACGTCTTTTTAAAATCCGTTAAGATCCTGCCGGGTTATAGCTAGAGTAAGGATGTCCTTTAACGAAAAAACGCTCTATCTCGGCCATATCCTTGCGCATTTCGCCAGGAAATGTTGCATTCGATTCGAAGGGATGATCTGTATCGATCGACATCAAAAAAATATGGGGTCATCTAAGGATCCAACACTTGTAAAATGTCAAAATGGTTAATTAAAAATGTATGTAAGCATGAGGACGTACAGAATTTTAAATTTGTATCTTCCTACTCAAATAACTTCGTTGGCCGCATGACGTTCGAGTCAACAAGCAGTTTACTGGCGCTATCTATGGTATCTTAGCGGTACTATGATTTAAATTGACGCATCCTAAAAGTATGCAACAAAATTTTTATTGCTGCACATTGTTTTATTATTTACAAATTAGAAAAAGGATCATAGCTTGGCCATATCCTTGCGCATTTTGACAGGACATGTTTCGTTCGATTCGTAAGGACGAACTCTATCGATTGGCATCAAAAAAATATGGGGTCATCTAAGAATCCAACACATGTAAATTTTCAGCCTCAGGGCGAAAGGAAAATAGTAAAAAACCAAAAATCTAGGATATCTCGGAAAGTAGCAGGGCGATTTGAATGTCCTTTTGCCAGTTGGTAGGGCTACTTGAAACAAATTGTTTGGCACTAGTTTCAACTTGATCCTGTAAAGGACTGCAGAGATATAGCTAGTTTTTTGTATACAAAAAAGTCCTTATTTCTTCGCTGTTTGAAGGACATTCAAGGATATTTTTATGGATTCTGCGTTCTTTTGCCAATATCTATCGATGTGCCAAAGGACATCCCAATCGTCCTCGAAATGGCGAAGTTACGGCGGAAAATCCGGTTTCAGGACAATTTTTGCCTGCCACCCCCTTGTAGAAATTTTCGATGATTTCTTTTGTTGAATCCTGGAAATCTTTTAATGCAAATCGATAGTATTAGTATTTTTGACTAGAAAAATGCACGTCTTTTTAAAATCCGTTAAGATCCTGCCGGGTTATAGCTAGAGTAAGGATGTCCTTTAACGAAAAAACGCTCTATCTCGGCCATATCCTTGCGCATTTCGCCAGGAAATGTTGCATTCGATTCGAAGGGATGATCTGTATCGATCGACATCAAAAAAATATGGGGTCATCTAAGGATCCAACACTTGTAAAATGTCAGCCTCAGTGCGAAGGCAAAATGGTTAATTAAAAATGTATGTAAGCATGAGGACGTACAGAATTTTAAATTTGTATCTTCCTACTCAAATAACTTCGTTGGCCGCATGACGTTCGAGTCAACAAGCAGTTTACTGGCGCTATCTATGGTATCTTGGCGGTACTATGATTTAAATTGACGCATCCTAAAAGTATGCAACAAAATTTTTATTGCTGCACATTGTTTTATTATTTACAAATTAGAAAAAGGATCATAGCTTGGCCATATCCTTGTGCATTTTGACAGGACATGTTTCGTTCGATTCGTAAGGACGAACTCTATCGATTGGCATCAAAAAAATATGGGGTCATCTAAGAATCCAACACATGTAAATTTTCAGCCTCAGGGCGAAAGGAAAATAGTAAAAAACCAAAAATCTGGGATATCTCGGAAAGTAGCGGGACGATTTGAATGTCCTTTGGCCAGTTGGTAGGGCTACTTGAAACAAATTGTTTGGCACTAGTTTCAACTTGATCCTGTAAAGGACTGCAGAGATATAGCTAGTTTTTTGTATACAAAAAAGTCCTTATTTCTCCGCTGTTTGAAGGACATTCAAGGATATTTTTATGGATTCTGCATTCTTTTGCCAATATCTATCGATGTACCAAAGGACATCCCAATCGTCCTCGAAATGGCGAAGTTACGGCGGAAAATCCGGTTTCAGGACAATTTTTGCATGCCACCCCCTTGTAGAAATTTTCGATGATTTCTTTTGTTGAATCCTGGAAATCTTTTAATGCAAATCGATAGTATTAGTATTAATGACTAGAAAAATGCACGTCTTTTTGAAATCCGTTAAGATCCTGCCGGGTTATAGCTAGAGTAAGGATGTCCTTTAACGAAAAAACGCTTTATCTCGGCCATATCCTTGCGCATTTCGCCAGGAAATGTTGCATTCGATTCGAAGGGATGATCTGTATCGATCGACATCAAAAAAATATGGGGTCATCTAAGGATCCAACACTTGTAAAATGTCAGCCTCAGTGCGAAGGCAAAATGGTTAATTAAAAATGTATGTAAGCATGAGGACGTACAGAATTTTAAATTTGTATCTTCCTACTCAAATAACTTCGTTGGCCGCATGACGTTCGAGTCAACAAGCAGTTTACTGGCGCTATCTATGGTATCTTAGCGGTACTATGATTTAAATTGACGCATCCTAAAAGTATGCAACAAAATTTTTATTGCTGCACATTGTTTTATTATTTACAAATTAGAAAAAGGATCATAGCTTGGCCATATCCTTGCGCATTTTGACAGGACATGTTTCGTTCGATTCGTAAGGGCGAACTCTATCGATTGGCATCAAAAAAATATGGGGTCATCTAAGAATCCAACACATGTAAATTTTCAGCCTCAGGGCGAAAGGAAAATAGTAAAAAACCAAAAATCTAGGATATCTCGGAAAGTAGCAGGACGATTTGAATGTCCTTTGGCCAGTTGGTAGGGCTACTTGAAACAAATTGTTTGGCACTAGTTTCAACTTGATCCTGTAAAGGACTGCAGAGATATAGCTAGTTTTTTGTATACAAAAAAGTCCTTATTTCTTCGCTGTTTGAAGGACATTCAAGGATATTTTTATGGATTCTGCGTTCTTTTGCCAATATCTATCGATGTGCCAAAGGACATCCCAATCGTCCTCGAAATGGCGAAGTTACGGCGGAAAATCCGGTTTCAGGACAATTTTTGCCTGCCACCCCCTTGAAGAAATTTTCGATGATTTCTTTTGTTGAATCCTGGAAATCTTTTAATGCAAATCGATAGTATTAGTATTTTTGACTAGAAAAATGCACGTCTTTTTAAAATCCGTTAAGATCCTGCCGGGTTATAGCTAGAGTAAGGATGTCCTTTAACGAAAAAACGCTCTATCTCGGCCATATCCTTGCGCATTTCGCCAGGAAATGTTGCATTCGATTCGAAGGGATGATCTGTATCGATCGACATCAAAAAAATATGGGGTCATCTAAGGATCCAACACTTGTAAAATGTCAAAATGGTTAATTAAAAATGTATGTAAGCATGAGGACGTACAGAATTTTAAATTTGTATCTTCCTACTCAAATAACTTCGTTGGCCGCATGACGTTCGAGTCAACAAGCAGTTTACTGGCGCTATCTATGGTATCTTAGCGGTACTATGATTTAAATTGACGCATCCTAAAAGTATGCAACAAAATTTTTATTGCTGCACATTGTTTTATTATTTACAAATTAGAAAAAGGATCATAGCTTGGCCATATCCTTGCGCATTTTGACAGGACATGTTTCGTTCGATTCGTAAGGACGAACTCTATCGATTGGCATCAAAAAAATATGGGGTCATCTAAGAATCCAACACATGTAAATTTTCAGCCTCAGGGCGAAAGGAAAATAGTAAAAAACCAAAAATCTAGGATATCTCGGAAAGTAGCAGGGCGATTTGAATGTCCTTTGGCCAGTTGGTAGGGCTACTTGAAACAAATTGTTTGGCACTAGTTTCAACTTGATCCTGTAAAGGACTGCAGAGATATAGCTAGTTTTTTGTATACAAAAAAGTCCTTATTTCTTCGCTGTTTGAAGGACATTCAAGGATATTTTTATGGATTCTGCGTTCTTTTGCCAATATCTATCGATGTGCCAAAGGACATCCCAATCGTCCTCGAAATGGCGAAGTTACGGCGGAAAATCCGGTTTCAGGACAATTTTTGCCTGCCACCCCCTTGTAGAAATTTTCGATGATTTCTTTTGTTGAATCCTGGAAATCTTTTAATGCAAATCGATAGTATTAGTATTTTTGACTAGAAAAATGCACGTCTTTTTAAAATCCGTTAAGATCCTGCCGGGTTATAGCTAGAGTAAGGATGTCCTTTAACGAAAAAACGCTCTATCTCGGCCATATCCTTGCGCATTTCGCCAGGAAATGTTGCATTCGATTCGAAGGGATGATCTGTATCGATCGACATTAAAAAAATATGGGGTCATCTAAGGATCCAACACTTGTAAAATGTCAGCCTCAGTGCGAAGGCAAAATGGTTAATTAAAAATGTATGTAAGCATGAGGACGTACAGAATTTTAAATTTGTATCTTCCTACTCAAATAACTTCGTTGGCCGCATGACGTTCGAGTCAACAAGCAGTTTACTGGCGCTATCTATGGTATCTTGGCGGTACTATGATTTAAATTGACGCATCCTAAAAGTATGCAACAAAATTTTTATTGCTGCACATTGTTTTATTATTTACAAATTAGAAAAAGGATCATAGCTTGGCCATATCCTTGTGCATTTTGACAGGACATGTTTCGTTCGATTCGTAAGGACGAACTCTATCGATTGGCATCAAAAAAATATGGGGTCATCTAAGAATCCAACACATGTAAATTTTCAGCCTCAGGGCGAAAGGAAAATAGTAAAAAACCAAAAATCTGGGATATCTCGGAAAGTAGCAGGACGATTTGAATGTCCTTTGGCCAGTTGGTAGGGCTACTTGAAACAAATTGTTTGGCACTAGTTTCAACTTGATCCTGTAAAGGACTGCAGAGATATAGCTAGTTTTTTGTATACAAAAAAGTCCTTATTTCTTCGCTGTTTGAAGGACATTCAAGGATATTTTTATGGATTCTGCGTTCTTTTGCCAATATCTATCGATGTGCCAAAGGACATCCCAATCGTCCTCGAAATGGCGAAGTTACGGCGGAAAATCCGGTTTCAGGACAATTTTTGCCTGCCACCCCCTTGTAGAAATTTTCGATGATTTCTTTTGTTGAATCCTGGAAATCTTTTAATGCAAATCGATAGTATTAGTATTTTTGACTAGAAAAATGCACGTCTTTTTAAAATCCGTTAAGATCCTGCCGGGTTATAGCTAGAGTAAGGATGTCCTTTAACGAAAAAACGCTCTATCTCGGCCATATCCTTGCGCATTTCGCCAGGAAATGTTGCATTCGATTCGAAGGGATGATCTGTATCGATCGACATCAAAAAAATATGGGGTCATCTAAGGATCCAACACTTGTAAAATGTCAGCCTCAGTGCGAAGGCAAAATGGTTAATTAAAAATGTATGTAAGCATGAGGACGTACAGAATTTTAAATTTGTATCTTCCTACTCAAATAACTTCGTTGGCCGCATGACGTTCGAGTCAACAAGCAGTTTACTGGCGCTATCTATGGTATCTTAGCGGTACTATGATTTAAATTGACGCATCCTAAAAGTATGCAACAAAATTTTTATTGCTGCACATTGTTTTATTATTTACAAATTAGAAAAAGGATCATAGCTTGGCCATATCCTTGCGCATTTTGACAGGACATGTTTCGTTCGATTCGTAAGGACGAACTCTATCGATTGGCATCAAAAAAATATGGGGTCATCTAAGAATCCAACACATGTAAATTTTCAGCCTCAGGGCGAAAGGAAAATAGTAAAAAACCAAAAATCTAGGATATCTCGGAAAGTAGCAGGACGATTTGAATGTCCTTTGGCCAGTTGGTAGGGCTACTTGAAACAAATTGTTTGGCACTAGTTGATCCTGTAAAGGACTGCAGAGATATAGCTAGTTTTTTGTATACAAAAAAGTCCTTATTTCTCCGCTGTTTGAAGGACATTCAAGGATATTTTTATGGATTCTGCATTCTTTTGCCAATATCTATCGATGTACCAAAGGACATCCCAATCGTCCTCGAAATGGCGAAGTTACGGCGGAAAATCCGGTTTCAGGACAATTTTTGCATGCCACCCCCTTGTAGAAATTTTCGATGATTTCTTTTGTTGAATCCTGGAAATCTTTTAATGCAAATCGATAGTATTAGTATTTTTGACTAGAAAAATGCACGTCTTTTTTAAATCCGTTAAGATCCTGCCGGGTTATAGCTAGAGTAAGGATGTCCTTTAACGAAAAAACGCTTTATCTCGGCCATATCCTTGCGCATTTCGCCAGGAAATGTTGCATTCGATTCGAAGGGATGATCTGTATCGATCGACATCAAAAAAATATGGGGTCATCTAAGAATCCAACACATGTAAATTTTCAGCCTCAGGGCGAAAGGAAAATAGTAAAAAACCAAAAATCTGGGATATCTCGGAAAGTAGCGGGACGATTTGAATGTCCTTTGGCCAGTTGGTAGGGCTACTTGAAACAAATTGTTTGGCACTAGTTTCAACTTGATCCTGTAAAGGACTGCAGAGATATAGCTAGTTTTTTGTATACAAAAAAGTCCTTATTTCTCCGCTGTTTGAAGGACATTCAAGGATATTTTTATGGATTCTGCATTCTTTTGCCAATATCTATCGATGTACCAAAGGACATCCCAATCGTCCTCGAAATGGCGAAGTTACGGCGGAAAATCCGGTTTCAGGACAATTTTTGCATGCCACCCCCTTGTAGAAATTTTCGATGATTTCTTTTGTTGAATCCTGGAAATCTTTTAATGCAAATCGATAGTATTAGTATTTTTGACTAGAAAAATGCACGTCTTTTTAAAATCCGTTAAGATCCTGCCGGGTTATAGCTAGAGTAAGGATGTCCTTTAACGAAAAAACGCTCTATCTCGGCCATATCCTTGCGCATTTCGCCAGGAAATGTTGCATTCGATTCGAAGGGATGATCTGTATCGATCGACATCAAAAAAATATGGGGTCATCTAAGGATCCAACACTTGTAAAATGTCAGCCTCAGTGCGAAGGCAAAATGGTTAATTAAAAATGTATGTAAGCATGAGGACGTACAGAATTTTAAATTTGTATCTTCCTACTCAAATAACTTCGTTGGCCGCATGACGTTCGAGTCAACAAGCAGTTTACTGGCGCTATCTATGGTCTCTTGGCGGTACTATGATTTAAATTGGCGCAGCCTAAAAGTCTGCAACAAAATTTTTATTGCTGCACATTGTTTTGTTATTTACAAATTAGAAAAAGTACCATAGCTCGGCCATATCCTTGCGCATTTTGACAGGACATGTTTCATTCGATTCGTAAGGACGAACTCTATCGATCGACATCAGAAAAATATGGGGTCATCTAAGTATCCAACACTTGTAAAATGTCAGCCTCAGTGCGAAGGCAAAATGGTTAATTAAAAATGTATGTGAACAAAACAAAACGATTTTTCAATTGCGTGGTTTATTGGGGCCTAAGCATGAGGACGTACAGAATTTTAACTTTGTATCTTCCTTCTCAAATAACTTCGTTGGCCGCATGACGTTCGAGTCAACAAGCAGTTTACTGGCGCTATCTATGGTCTCTTGGCGGTACTATGATTTAAATTGGCGCAGCCTAAAAGTCTGCAACAAAATTTTTATTGCTGCACATTGTTTTGTTATTTACAAATTAGAAAAAGTACCATAGCTCGGCCATATCCTTGCGCATTTTGACAGGACATGTTTCATTCGATTCGTAAGGACGAACTCTATCGATCGACATCAGAAAAATATGGGGTCATCTAAGTATCCAACACTTGTAAAATGTCAGCCTCAGTGCGAAGGCAAAATGGTTAATTAAAAATGGAGAAGCGTCCTTTCAGTATTGTTGGTCAGTAAGCACTCTCAATAAAATCAATAATCTTCATATGGAAAGGCATCATCAGATGAAAAAGAATGGTTTTATAGCATTCACCTCGTATGATTGATTACGTATATGTGTCAGGACATTGATGGCATCTCCAAAACGAAGGTAATGTCGCCGTCTCGGTTCAGTAGCAACAAAACGAAGATGAAGTGGTCACAAGGAACAATAGGACATGGCTCTAGAATGTTAACGCATTACTCTCGTCCAAGTCGAAAGCTGAATTTTAGTAGAACGAAAGACATTTTCAACTTAAACCCAGCATAATTTCTGTATTATTGTTGAGTAATAATTGGATTTTTATGTCCACATACATTTTTTATAAGGTTATTTTTATTTTATATTGTTACATTTATTTGCCCTGCTCAGCATTTCCATCAAAATAATTTTTTCACTTTAAAGGGCCTTCTCATTAGTTGAGCAAAACTCGAATTTTTTGGTGCTGACCAATTTTAATTATTTTTGTATCAAAGCCAAAGAAGAATAACAAAAAAGTGGACCACATTTTAGCACGAATTTTTTACCAACTTTTTTGTAGAAACTTTGCCTCTAAAATGCACAACGTCGAAATGTGCTGACACGATAGCAAAAAAGTTCTAACTCTATTAACGCTAACAAATTTTGGATAGCAAAAAGAAACTAAGCTAATAAACGAAATATGATAGGTAAAACTTGTGATAATAAATCAGCACTTTTAATCTGACGATTGCCAATCAAGACAGTGAAACAGCTCAAAGTAGTTTATATGAAAAATGTAAATTTATATTGCCAGTTTAGGTGTTGATACAAATTGTTTTTTATCGTTATTAAGTTGGCTTTTAATTTAAAGTTTTTTTTCTGCAATGTCAGAGCCATGAACCGAAAATGACTGGCAATTAACAACCAATTTTGGCAAGAGAAGTTCGACCAAAACGATAACGTAATAGAACACGTTCTGTCGAAAACTTTGCTGATATTCAGTCAATCAGGCTGGCAAGCGTTCCACATGCAAATCACTTGCCAAACATCAAGTTAGCTGTCGTTTCGTGTCTTTAGTACAGTTCAGTACAAAGCCCGCCAGGCAATGCCATCGGGCCAATACAAACTCAATTCCAATGGGCCAACATGGAAGCACCTGTGTGTGCGAGGACTTTAAGCAGTGTTAGCTGGTTTTTGGCCATGTCCTGTGACAGGACACGCTCAGTCCGTGAGCGGGCATACAACATGTGTTGCATTTGCCACCATCAGCAACAGCAACAGCAACCAGCAACGGAGACAAATCCCAAGTCAAACCCCTTAACTAAGGCGTGACAGGCACGAAAATGCCGCTGCCAGTAAGTTTTCAAAATCAGTTTTGCCCAACCCAACAAAATATTCGGTAAATTTACCAAATGTCAGAGATTGAAAAGTGAGAATATGCAGTGGCAATGTTAAAAACAGAATTTATTAACAATTTATTCATGCTAGAGAAACAGCAGTGCTCAGTCCGTAATGCCAATGCATAATTTAAGTAACTATATGTGTGTATCTGTATAGATCAGCAGATGCGTGTGGCTAAGTTATGCACAGGAACTGAGTTTATATCATGCATATTTATGAAGCACACACGTGGCCTATACTCTCTGCACGGAGGAGGGCGACTGGCCTATAAATGTCACAGCAGGCAGGATAATGCCAGCTACTTGCACGTCTTGTAGTTATTTTAAATATTTTATAAATAAACATAAACATAAACGCAGCAGAGCTGACGCGCGGCACGTGAGTTTAACCACAGTCACGTTGTCCACATGGCGTATGCGTATTTTTATAACATTTTCTTCTCAAAAATATTGTAACAAGAACAGCCTGGGGCTCAACCTCAATTAGTTGCGGCCATCAGCTTAACGTATTAACGCAACGCAACAAATGCGAGTCCATGGCCAATTTCGTGTTAACGCCTAATTGCGTTGCCGGTTGAGATCTGCGAAAAATCTCCCCGTCCAGACAACCTGCTAAATTAAATATATACATGCACTTTGTAGCGTTAAGCTAAATCTCCACAGGCTGTAACAGCCCAAACGACGGCGACATCAGCTCAAATGTAATCAAGAACAAAAAAATAGAATTTAAAATGAGATTTTTTGTATAAAACATTTGCATAAATGCACAAAGCACAAAAAGTGGAAAACGGAAGAGCAGAACGTTGAAGGGCAACTGCAGTTACATAACTTTAGATGGGACGGCAAATGTAACTTAAAGCAGAGTTGAGTGAAAAGAAACGAAATTATTTTAATGCCATAAGACTACCCAGATGAGCATGAATATTAAATCAGCTCGTTAGAAATGAATGAATGCAGCACAATTCGAATTGTTGAATTGCATAAATAAACTAAGATGGAATGCATTTAAAGTGCAACTTTAAGAAAAAAAATGCTAGTAGAAGTAGGAAATATGATTTTAACTTTTATGCACAACATTCAAGTTGATGAATTGCATAATAAACTCTAAACTCTAAATGCAACTCTAGTAAAAGTGCTATTAAATAATATATAATGTAAACTTTGAACTTTTAAAGCAACGATTGGCACTTATGTAGTTTAAACACAATTATTGGCTAATGAGCTTGTTACGACTCTTTTGCGTCCTCAACCGTAACTATCTGTATCAAGTTGGACATCACGTAGTTTTGCCCGTGACTTGACCGAACGGTGACAATATTCGCCTGCATCCGCAGTCAAGCATTATAAATGACGCTTAATTCGCTTTCCGAGTTTCTGCGGCTGCCTCGTGCACTCGATGTGCATTAAATATGCAGCCAACATGCAGAGAACTTTGCACTCCCCTGGGCTGACCTCGGGGCGCACATTGCGTATGCGTAATGTGATTAGCCCGAATGCTACTGCCGCTGTCGCTCGAGTATCTTGACAGGCCCTGTCTCCCTCTCTGCCCAATTGTGCCCAGTTGAAGAGCGTTTGGGGAGTTTTTTGTTTTGATTTCGATTATTTGGAGCGTATGCAAAATTTATCACCATCGCAGATTGTGCACAATCTGGACCACAGAGTGCGTGGCACAATTCTTATTTATACACTCCGCTGGGAATGCAAATGTGTGGAATGTTTTGTTAATAAAAATGTATCATGGCAGTATCGCTCACTGATCGCATGTAAATTGCCATGTGCCACATTAAAATTATATGAGATGGCATGCGATAAAATGCAAATCCATGCGATTTATCGCTTTCCAATATTTACTAGCCAGTCGTAATCGTAGCTCATCTGCTGCCAGCATATCCCTTCAGCTACTGCAACTTTGTTTATTGACCAATTCGCCGCACTAATTTTCATTGGTGCACTCGCTGCGACGTGACTGTCAACAAAGTGTTGCGAACTGAATGCAGACTGCTTAGTCTTTGGCACCATGAATAGCAGATGATTGAAACTAGTTGAAATCGTGCTAATTTATCGCAAAGTTTTTAATTGGAAGGGGGGGAAAATCGAATTTCTTGTACTTAACTTTGTCATGGCAAAACTACAAACTTGCCAAAACTTTGTAATTAAGCATTTCACTTGTTTTAAGTCGTTGGCCAAGTAGCCACTTAAGCGAGAGCATAAAATAACACAATTCTCAATTTTTTTTTTGCTTTCAGAGTTGTGCCATGCTGCTCTAAAAATTCAGTCCACTTTCCGTGGCCATTTGGCACGCAAGCTGGTCAACAAGGATGCGCCCGAGGACGAAGATATCCAGGAGATAACCAAGAAGGTGGCCGAGGAATTGGACATTGATCTGACCGATCCGGAGTTGAACAAGGCGGCTACCAAGATTCAAGCCTCGTTCCGCGGCCATAAAACTCGCAAAGAAGCCAATCCCGAATAAGCAGAGCATTGAACACAATTTGAATTTGTTGGTGTCGGCTGTCCAGGCAGTCAACTGAAAAAAAAAAAATACACTTTTAGAATGAATGCAACATAAAGCAAAAAGAAGGAGTGAAATTTGGTAAAATGTAACTGTGCAAAGCCATTGAAGAAGCCTGCACTCTTGTAAACTTTTTAGTAAATATGTTAATTAATTACAAATTACAAATAATATTTATGAGCAGCAAAAATTGTCATTATAATAAAGCAAATATGAATTCATTAATTTATAAGCAATAAATAAAACTTGATAGCAAAACGCTTGAGTTATTATAATTTTAGATGGTTTTTATAAATATTCTCAACATCTTAGAAGGAATTAGACAACTTTAATTGGAATGGAAATCTCAAGTGGAATGAGTTATATTAATGAATTCATTTCAAAGCGATGTGTAAGCCCGACCCGAGCCAATTATTAGCTAAAAACTGTAGTCATAAATTAATGTTTCAGCAATTCTTTCACTTTATTCACACTGCTTCAAGTTTTATTCTTCCGAGTAATACAGCAATTATTTCTTTAATGCTTCTTGTTAAATTTTGTTGGAATACTTAAAAAAAAATTTGAAACTTGTTCAAATAACATAAGTTATGTTGCTATTTATTAACAAAAATTAATACATTTTCTTTTTAAATAACTCCAAGTAATAAACTCAATCTTTGATAAATAAAAAACCTTAAGCAAAAAATGGCAAAGCAGTGTTAAAAAGCAATTTGCAATTGCATGTTAAAAAGGCACGATGTTCCAAATTTATTGTAGGGCAAACAATAAAGACAAACCCAAGCAAAATGCTGAAACATTTTTGAAACTTAACCGGTTTGTCTGGCCAAAGCCAAAACCAAAACCAAATGCAGTGTATTGTTGTACCTACATAAAGAAAACGAAAAATCTAAAAAAAAAAGTAATGGATAAACATAAAATAAATAAGAAAACATAATTTTTAACTGATACTCGATGTTAAATAAATGGGATAAGCCCGCAAGGCACGTTAGGGGTACTCAAGCGACAGCAGCTACAAAACGTCAACAAATTTTTCAGTGAGCTACTTAAACTGATAAACAAGAACTCAAAAACTAATCTGGTGGCACAATTTTTTGTTTTTCTACCAAGTGTACTACAAGTTTGTCTACTTGAAATATATATTATCAAACAAAAAAAAAACAAAACCTAAAAACAAATAAAAATAAATATATATATATATATACGTACGAGTATTAAATTAAATAAAAGAAAAAAATTGGAAAACTAATGAGATATTTAAAATGCTGACAATGATCGCAGCACAGAAAATTGTTACAGAAGCATCTTCAAAAGAAATGTTTAAAATTCAAATTAATTACTACTAAACAAATAAATAATGATGAGCATTAAAATTATATTAGAGATCAAAGTAAAATTCTACTAAATGGCATAAACACCACATTAAACCAAAGTAAATAGGCGTAAGAAACAAAAATATTTATGAATAAATGACAAAAACAAAACCGAATGGCATATACATCCAAAAAAAAAAACAAAAGCAGAAGAAAACAGTAAAAATAAAATGTCCCAACTAAATTTTAATTGAGTAATAATACTAAATAAAACTTGACAAAATGCTAAACAACGTGTTCATTTCTCTCTTCCTTGCACTGTCATTAATCTTGCCTCCATCCTGCGTTGTAACACTTATTTTATCCCGCTAAGTGCAGGCCGTGAGTCTCAACTGTTCCCATGCACATGGCCAGCAATTTAACGATTTTCTGTTGGCTTGGCTTGGCTTGAAACGCCCGCAGCTTCTTCTCATCATCAGTGGACCGAAAAGTGGCATCTGTCTACTCTCGGCTGTGTACTCAAGGTCTGTTGTTGCATTTGACATTTGCATTTAAGCCCGAGCTGTGCGATATAAATATAAAAGAGTCCGCAAATCAGTCCAAAACATTTGCCAACTTGCAGTCGAGTGCTATAAATATATATACCTAAAATTCTCTCGTATTTCGGTAGCGTAAAATACCATCGGTTGCCTGGTAATTTTATTGATGGCACAGAAGATGGAACTTGACATGAGCTGCGCTCTGCAATCGTGGGCAGCGGGTACTCTGACTACGACCTGCAGCAGAGTAAAGTTTTGGCCAGATAGTGCTTTTCATCAGGCAGCCAGGTGGGCGAGAGGAGGACTGAAGAGGTAAACGCGAAGTTCGCTGGCACTTTTGGCACACGACAAAATCATGACAATGACACAACGATGGGAATGAGAATGAGAATGAGAATGGGAACGAGGATGAGCATGTTGTTGATGACGATTAGGTGGCTGATGCTCATAATGACGATGATGAGAATGTTGATGCTGACGAGGAATGAGCTATGACAGAGTGACGAGCATGACAGCAAAGCCAGCGCTTGACCTACAAAAAAGCAGAAGCAGCCGCAGCTGTGCTCATGGTGTGGAGCTGAGTTCGGGCAAGACGAGCACTTGAGACGTCAAAGTGAAGTGAAGGTGCTTTAAGAACCCGCTTAACCTCTGGCCATAAATATAATTTTTCAAAAATTTAGCTTGTGTGCCAAGCTGGTCTCCAGAGGTGCACTCGAAAATCGAAAACGAACAAACCCGCCGAGAGTACATCAGAATTGGACAAGTGCCATGTGATGGCGTCGTAGGTGTGACTGCCAAAAATTGAACTTGCCACAGGCGCAGCGAGCACAAATAGACAGGACTAAGGACCAATGGCAATGGCAATTTGCAATTGCAATTGCATGTCAATTTGAGTTCCCCCGTGCAAGTGCCACACAGAGCAATGACGACGTCTAAAGTGCTTCGACGCTCCAGCGTTTGTCGTTTGGTAAGCTTTTGTTTTTGGCTTTTTTTTTGGACTCACTTTTTCACGGTTTGCAAATATTTCAACGGTAAATTTATGCACTTCCGTCTCTACGTCGACAGCAACAACAACAACAACAACAACAACAAAAAAGTGGTAAACTATCTCCGGCAGTGTGCGTCTACGGCAACGCGTTGCGTCTGTGCAACATGGCGTATGCGCAATTTATGAGGCCCTAAAAACAAAGCGTTGTGTAAGTGCTCGGAGCAAACAAAGGAACGCCAACTAAGTGAGCAATGTATCTGCTGAACTGCAATGTGCCCCACAAAATATTTATGCTGATAGCTGCTGACAATTCTATCGCATTCTATGCATAATTAATGAAGTCTGTTGTGGAAGTCGTTGAAAACGATTCGTTTTTGGGAACATCTTTTAAATATGCGAACTTATGAGATGTGTTTTATTTAGAATATATTCAGTAAAATTAAGAGAATATGAAAGGCGTAGTTAATGTTTTTTTAAAAACAATTCATTGTGAGAACATCTTTTAAATAAAAAAGTTTTAGATGTGTATTATGTACAATATTTTCAGTGAATTATATTATAAAAGGCATAATAAATGATAAATATTATGTATTTCGTAGAAAGCGATTCGTTTTTGGAAAATCTTTTAGAGATGTGTATTATTTACAATAGTTTTAGTAAATTTTATAGAATATAAAGGGCGTAATTAAAGATGAATATTATGTATTGAAAACGATTCGTTGGTGCTAATATATTTTAATATTGTCTGTAAAATTAGTAGAATGTATTGAACTATTTATGTTAAAAATTATTCGTTTGCGGAACATAGAAGAACTTAAAAAATATGTAGTAAATATGAGAATAAATCCACCAGCAAACTTTAGAGATATTTACAATATTTTTAGTTGAATTACACTTCTTTATAATATTATAAGTAACTATTCAAACCTTTGGCATTTCTAGACTATTCTACGTCAAGCAAAACGCATCTCCTGTATTTGTGGAAATTCCGCTTGAAGTGCTTGAAAGAGCAGGATCTAAAAACATTTACTATATGTCATTCAACTTGGTTGTATGATGCAGCACTCAACGTTTATCGCACATTTGCAGCTGCAGCTTGCGACCAACACATCAACTTTCAATTTCTAAAAACCACTTTTTAAACGGGCGCCTATTGGGCGTGGCAGGTGGCAGGTTGCAGGGGCCGTTGAACGTTGAGAGTAAATGAAATCCGTGCCAAATAAGCAACAGCATCCAATCAAAAGAGCCGCACGCTGGCTGCTGCTTTTCACACCTTTTGTGTGGATTTCAACCGCAAAATATGGCCACGAGTAGAGTCGAAGCACACAAGCTGACAGACGGACACACACAGACACAGACACAGACATAGACTATGAATGCGTCCTTGGCAGCGACACCATTCGGAGAAGTGCGCAGGTTGCAACACGTTTAACGATAAACGCGCCACTTGCGAGCATTGTAAAACTGCAACTGCTGCGAGTAGTTTTGCATCTATTTGCATGTGTTGTAAATTTCCTACTGTGACATGAGCTCTTTCCTTATTAGAGAATTTGTGTTGAAACTGTTTGCTGGAACTGCGGGCTGGCAGTGATTATTTGCCAGTGGCGAACTGCAGTTCGAGCAGTTGCCGCCGCAATTGCCATTCAACTTCATTTGTTTTGCCTGCTTTATGGACGACATAGCGACATAGACGACAGCTGTCCTTTGGCTGTTCCGCCTGTCGCAGTTCACTTGACACAGCTGCCTTGCCAGTGGCAAGCGTGGCGTATACGTAATTTGTTGGCCAACTGCCATCACACTTCCCTCCCCAACCCCCGCCGTAAACAATGCACCACTCCTCGAGCATTGTTCATTATGCTGCCCGGCTTGACAATTCGGACAGGACTCAGTAGTTTAAGCGTCTCGATTTTTATTATTTTCCTTCAGCTAAATTTTAATCCCTACAGTAGAAGAACTGTCGGCTAGCGTCGTTTTGAAATTTCCTGTATTAGTAATAGACGAGTGGATATTGCTATTGGCTTTGCTTATTTTTGCAACTTATTGAATTTGCCAATCTCTCACAGCTTAAGGACTTAAAGCTGCAGCTGACTAGGGATTAATTTCCATTTTACTTAATCTATGGCAAAGAAAATGAAAGCTGAATATTGAGAGAAAAATAATCAATAATACCTACCAAACAAAGCAAGCTTATATTTATTCCTCAGCTCCCAGATCTTCAGGACCTGTTCTAACCGACTTAATTACTTCACATGCTCGCTTTGCTTCATTCCAGACTCTTCTCTTATTATCGCAATCGTCAGGCGTGTTCGGTCTGATGGTCACCGTATGACAACTGTCGTTGCTGCAAATCTTGGGTTTCGTTCCACATTTCTGCCTTGCCGCAAGGTACACGAAACCTTCAGGACATTTTTTACTCGGATCCGCATATTCCAGAGACTCGTCTGCATACGGTGATGCAACCACTCGAAATTTGGCGCACGTCTTTTCAGCCTCATACCAATCCTGGTTAGCTGAAAAGAAAAATAAGTTATTAAAAATAGTCAATTTGTTTAAACATTTGCTACTCACGTGGACATGCAGGAGGACCGCTTACAATTTCCTCATGTTTTCCTATTTTCTTTGCTAATACCATGGCCAAGAAGACTGACAAATGTAGCACACAAAGTAGTAGCTTCATTTGGAATAGTTTGATCGAAACTAAATTCTATGGATTGCATGTTTCTCATTAGACTCGTCACACATTAACTGGGCATTTGTTATGGCTCTGAATATCGGATATTTTTAACCTGAACAACAATTATCTACTTCTCACTCAATGACACAAACAACTCCCGTCAATGAAAGGGCCGAAAATAACGTCAATGACTTAATGAATGTAATTCAATTTAAATGACATATAAATAGAGTTCGCGTTTGTCCAAAGACACGGGACGCCCACGACATAGTCTGACACTATTATCAATATTGGTTGCCAGCCGGCGGCCGATGGCTAAATGGGTTGGTTGCAGGTGCCACCTGGCAGTAATTACGATTACATACTACGCTATACTATAGTATATTCACTTTCCGCTCCACAATTTGCCACAGCCTATTATTCAATTTGCACATGGCTGCCGGGGAATTTCTGATAATAATAATAAAACTAATGCACATAAATTGAAATTGTTGCGCCAATGTCTGCGACGGTCATTCTAAATTGATTGCGTATACGTGCCGTTGTACGGTTTCCTCTTTTTTATGCCAGTCGAAACGGTTGTTTTGTCCATTTATTAATATTTAGTCTTTATGCAACAGTAAAATGGATTTCAAGTCAATTTCACCAAAAAACGAACAATGTGTGTTTTTGTGAAATATTTTGGCTACAAACTTTACGATTTTCACTGCAAAAAATAAATATTTTCTTTTGTCAAACTTTTGCTCACGTTTAAAATAACGATTTTGCTACTTTCTACTCAAAATATGAATCCCAGAACATTGTACATACTATACGAGCAAAGAAAGCATCGTAAATGGGTTGAATTCCGCTTGTTTTTTTTGTCATTTCGGTGTGAAGGACTGACAGTTGTGTGGGCGAGTCACAAAATATACTGCCGACAATCAAGATTCCGGTGAGAAAATAAAATGTCATTCAAAAAGAGCAAATACAAAATTTGACCCTCTTCGCAGAGCAATTTGCTGTGCCAGTTTTTGTGCTCGTATTGATCTGAATTGTAGGCCCTTATGTTATAGGTAGAATGTGCCGTTTGTATTTATTTATAGGAATTGCTCGATGGCTCGACAGCATATTGAGCACTTTATTGTCGCTGGCAAAGGATTAACCGCAAGGACATTACACAATGCGCTATGGTGACAAGTTGTTGCCAGTTATTCAACGGCAGCATGCACTACAAAAGGGGATTTCATATTCTTATTGTTCGAGTTAACTTGGTATGGATGTCATTCATTTCGCTAGCCCCACAAAATGGCATTTAATTTTTCATGTTGTTCATTATTTCTTGTCGCCAGTTTCTCCCTTCGCAGCTGATGTTGTTTTGTCTTTAAATGTTATAAATGAGAACTCTGCTCTGCTGCTCTGTTGCTTTGTGTTGGGCATAGCATAGCCCAAAATATTAGTATCATTCAGCCTAATAGTCGGCTCTCACCTTTTTCCACAGATATTAATGCCTTTTTTGTGTTTATTACATTTTATTATGATTATCATTTTGTGTCCGACGCAGCTACGTGATTACGGACCCAAATAAAATTTAACACATTTATGTGCCGCTTCATTCCATCGCTGGCCATTGGGACACTTTTTAGATGTGACTGGTGCAATAATAGCTGCTATAACAATTGCCAAGGCCAATTCGCAAAGCTTCATCTTTAAGAACTGAGACTATTTCAATTTGAGCACATAAATATACCAATATGTAAAATAAATTGGTTCGCACTTCACTCTTAAGTGATTTCCAGCAAAATGAAGTGCGCATAAAATTAATATTTAAGATCGAATCAGGCGTATGCATGAAAACATGGATTCTTACACCTGGCTGACATTTTTGCCACCCATCACCTGCGGCATATTAATAAAAGAGGAAAAGAAATTCCAAGAGGAAACACACGATTCAGATGTTGCATTACCAGAAAAACACGTTATCAAACACGAGAAATCAAATGTTTTTACACCATAATGAAAATGTGTACACATCGCGTATACGCAATACACGTGTATTGGGTTCACACACATAATACTTGCACATGATGGTTCAATTAATTATGAGTGTGTGAATTGCAGAAAAACTTTGCTGTTGCCAATATGAATGATTGTGTATTGCTTGAACTTTGATTGAACCCTGACATTTAAGTTGCCACAAGGCTGTGTTTCCTCAATCGACAATTAAGAGCCAAGAGGTCAACTTGAATATTTAAAAAACATTAAAAATGATAATTAATAATGGCAATGCTTTTTCTGTTTCCTTAATTACGAGTATTTTGATATACATATATGCGTTTCGGAACCATTTCGCACTTCCGAACATTTTGCGAAAAAGGAAAGCGATTGCACATCTGGATCTTCTTGAAATTTGAGTTTCCATTTCCGCATAAAATACTGAGAAATCGTTTTCTTTTTATAGTCTTGTCGATGCCACAATGAAGAGAAATCAATATAATAAGCAGAGAGCAGCATTCACCTGCAATAATCATTCTTTGGTTGGTTCTTCAGAAAGCTATTTTCCATGAAATGGAACTGAAAGCATTTCGAAATCTGTTGCCTTGCAATTATTTTTAAATATGCAAATGCAAAAGTATGTTAAATTATGCAGTTTATTAGAAGCGCAGAGTATTAATTGCAAACGTTATCAAATAATTTTTGTATATAAAATTTAATTATATTTATAATATACTCCAACCTCTATTCGTTGACAAACTGTTTATAGTATTTGCTAAGCAAAAATTAACATATTAGGTGTACATTTTTAAATTTTAACGGCAATGTTTAAAATCATAATATTGATATTGGCAATACATTAATCATCTTTGGCAGCAACACAAACCAAATTTGTTTTTCTCATTATAATTTAAATTAAATAAAGACGATTGATAGATTAAAACAAAATGTGTTTTATGAAAAAGACAAGGTGAATATAAAATACATGCCTCATACAACAAAAGCAAGCAAATTCTTAACTCCTTTTTAAATTTATTGATTTGTCTTTCATTTTTTTGTTCACAATCTAAAGTTGATTTAACTTTTCAAGAAAATTATTCGCATATATGCACCATTTCTATCTTAAAATTAAAAATAATAAAAAATATGACCTTAGATAGATCAGAAATATTACCTCGAAACCAGAATCAGGGCTATACATTCAGTTTAATTATTATATAAACAATTATTTTCATCAAAATCACCTACTGGAGACAAACGATGTTATTACCTTCTTATATTTTACTTATAAATAATAAAAGGAAATTTAAATCAATTATTCTTTCAGAAACACACAATCAAGCATTTGACGGAAACCCCATAAAGACTTGTATATAATAAATTTGTTATTTTTTAAGTCAATATACTTGTATTCTTTCAGTTGTCAGTTGAATTCCTTAGTAGGCATTGGCAGCATTTTCCTAGTTTGAATAGAAAATTAAGCATGCATTTCATCTGCTTTCAATTCACAAGAACTACTCAAAAATTGAAATACATTGTTTGTAAAGTGAGTTTTTACTTTGAAATATCCAGAAATGGTCGATCGACGAGGGAACAACGTGAAAACTTCGACAGTCTGGATGGTGTTGCTGCGATGCTTTCTGAGCATGACATATCTCTGGGTGATGTTGCTGGCGGCAGCTGTAATACCGGAAATAAGCAAGGTGACCAGAGGACATCTCTGGTTCAAGTCGCATGAAATCTACGTGACATATTCATCGATGCTATCGCTCGATGCATTAACTGTGCCGATTGTTACTGCATTGATAATCCTGATGTTGTTTCGGCTTTACAAATGCTGTCGCTGTAATTTCTTTGGTTGGATTTGTTACCGTGACACTATACGATCTGAAGATAAGGTGCCGTTCGACACAAAACTGCTCATCTATTTTGGACCCTTTCTAATGCTTTTCCTACTCTACTGGATGTCGAGCATCTGCTACATCTTCAAAATGCTTCAAATGTTATGCTTTGAGTCGATGCATAATGGATACATGATGTGTAGCCAGATTGTCTTGGCCCTACTATTCAAGTTGATGATTTTCAGCAACGTGATTATTCGATGTAATCGCTGCTTCTGTGTTCTCGAGCAATTCGACAAGGAGACACGGGATTATCTGCTCAATAGCCACAACTTTGGCGAGCATTTAAATTTGTTCTTTCAACATTGAATCAAAATCACTTAAATACAATTGGAAGTTGTCTTGAGACCATGATCAATGGGAGTCCCAAAGCTGTGCACTCTCCGAGCTTGTTTGCTCACCAATTCACGCTTAAAATGTGACTCAAAGTTTGGTTAGCCGCACATCCACATCACGTATACGTCGTGTTGACATGCCAGCTTTGTTTTCACTTTAAATTGTCAGCAAATACAGCATTTTCATGTTATCCAATTCCCCATTTTTAATATACCATTGAATAGTTTCTTATTCAATCTTGTGTGTTTTCTTTCCCCCAAATGCTCGGCAATCATTTTGATGGTTTGCCATTAATAGTAGTTTCAGATTGTGACAACAAATAAGCTTAGTTTCTAGCACGTCTATTCAGAATCGCCAGCATAATCATTTCGGAGCGTTGCGGACACTTGGAAACATTTAAATACCGCACAATAAACATGGCAGCAAAGGCCAAAGTCAATTTCATTTGCATAATTTTCGCATTGAAAGCCCCCAATGGCAATCGCGACACGTTCTGAATGAAAGACAATGGCGGCAACTGAATGGAGAACGAGCGAAAGTGGCGGATGCGAGTAAGGGCAGGCAGATGGAGCGGATGTGAAGGAGGTTCATCAGCTTGTCCATTTGCGTGGCGCTGAAAGGCAATGTCGCTGCATATGACAGCTTTGATTGAGGCCATCAATGACAGCGACAGCGACAGAGACGCAACGTTCCGTCTGTCTGCTGGCAAGGGAACAAATGGCCTGCTGGACAGTGCAATCGTCTGTGTTCTGGCCCTGTTGCAGATGGCTATCACAATGTGACTGAAATGAGTTCAGACAGAAGCTGTTAGCGGGTTGAGCTCTCGCAGCTCACAACTCAATTGGCTGCCATTAAAACGCATGGCGAGCTGAGATCGTTCTCACAATTGCTTAGTTTGTGTAGTTGAGCACATAAATTGTTAAGGAAATCATAAAGTTTTATGGCGTTCTAAACTATCTGCCGTATGTGTGCTCGTATTAAAATGTAATAAAACAATCTGGATAATGCCGGCAAATGCATTTATCATCGGGCCAAACAAATTGGCTCCCCACTTTCCACTTCCCACAACAATGAATGGATGGCTTTGAACAATCAAGCGAGCAGGTGCTGCGAAAGCCAAAGGCGAAGGCGTCTGACAAACATGTCTTATCAACATTTATGGCACTTTCATGACAGTATACACAAGCACCAGCATCAGCGTTATTGTAGGTAGATTGAAATGCAAGTATTAAACTTTGTCAGGCTGCGAAATGGCGCAAAAAATCATTGAAGTGCAAAATAGAGCAATAATCTTGGCACAGTTAAGCGGAGGCAGACTGATATGTGGAGGGGGCTGAGAGGTTGGGCACGAGGTGGAACATCACGACATGCATAATAAACAACAGCAGTTGGCCCATTGTGGGCGTGTCAGAGGAGGAGCGATGCCGTGCACCGATAAATTTAATAGCACAGCAATGCCAGCAAGTTACAGCTCTCAGGTTAAACCTTCCCTTTTGGCTTGTCGACTGACGACTGTCGACTGTCAACTGTCGACAATGTCCTTGTGAGCCTAAAAGCAGCCATAACGATATTATGACTGACCTTTCGACTACAGTTGTTCGCAGCAGCAGCGCACTCGAGTACTCATGAGTACTCATTTTGCCTACTGCCCTTAATGACTGCCAAAGCAGCTGCATTGAATTATTGAGTTCGCATCAATACTCAGTCTCTTGTCCGCTTTGCCTTCTCCATGCCGTACAGCAGAGCAGCCTCATCATCAGCATTATTAACAAGCATGAGTTTGTTCAGCTGAGCCCAACAGGGAATCTGCAGATACATACATACGTATGTATTCACGTATTCACGTATTCGTATTTAGTATATGGCCTGTCATATATTAAAGTGAGAGCTACAAAAAAGGTAAATTTGCTGTGCTATTTCCGAGTACAGGGTGTCCAGTCGAGGCGCACGCATGCCGAGAGCACTTCCCCCCAAAATCAACACCCTTTATGTGACCTGTTTGCCAATGGCTGGCAGCAACGCTGCAACGCTTTTAAATTATTTATATTTCAAATAATTTGATTGGCAATCTGCATTGAAAGTACACAAACACACTCAGTTACATAAATCTGAGTGTGCCCATGTATTTGTTGTTTTCCGCAGCATTCATCAGGTTGGCAGAGCTGGCCACATTGAAGACGCTCTTCTGATCTGACTCCCTCTTTGCTTTTCTGTGCTTTGAGGCGATTTAATTTCCTTTGTGTATTGACCAGGATTTCAAAAATGGCTTTCATCTTAATAATTGTAAATACTTTGATTGCTTCGTTATGGCAGCACTTGCTTTCATTTACATTTTTTCCTGCTGGACTCTCCGTAATTATGTGTAGAGCAAACGCTAATGAGAACTGTTGCCCTCGGGGGGAGAACTTAATTAGTAAACCGACACTGCGTAACAATCGATGAGGTGTACTCGTAATGAGGCTAAAATCCAAGCTAAAGGTTAATGGATAGCGCGCAAGCTTCATTAGACCTGGTTAGAGCTCCTATGTGGGCAGGAGAATGCTTCATTAGACCACCTTGGTCTGGCACTAGGCACTGGAATAATAAGCACTTAAGTGCTAAGCCCAATTCCTTGGTCTATAAATATATTTTCACAATTATTATTAAATTTTCTCAACACCAATTTTTGTGAATTCTTGATCAACACAACGTATATTTTAATGAGAGAATATTGAAAGTATTTTATTATTTTATTCAATGCAGTTAATTGAAATTAAATTGTAATAAATTGATTGGTCTGAAAACCATTACTGCATATTCTTGATTACAAAGAAAAGAATACAATCTTTATTTTCAATCGTTGCACCTGGAATAGGAAGATAGAAATTCAAATGTTTAACTTATAATATATTTTAATAATTAGTATTACTATAAGATTTTTGTGAGCTTAACTTTTTATGTATAAATTCACTTAATAATTATAGTTAAATTTTCTAGAACACAATTCAGTGAATTCTACATCAAGAGTAAAATACATACATTATAATTATTACATATATGCAATATTTGTTTTTTATTAGTCAACGTATAAGTTGCTCCGTTTGTACCATATATGCGTACCATAGTCGACATACCATAGTAAGAAAGGTAATTTTCAAATATAAAGTATTAATAAACCTTTCAGATAATTCTGATAATTATTCAAAGGTTTTGTCAATAACAAATTGAGGATATTCTAGATTAACAACAACACGTATCTTAAAGTTGTTGTACATTTTTTTTTATATTTTTGCTTATACCTTAAAGCCGACGCTAGTTTGTCCCTGGCTCACGAATCGCACACTAACTTATCTCCAATTCCAATTCCATATCCATTTCATCTGAGTCACATAGAATTTGGGCAAGTTTATTGCATAATTGGCCCAACGGCTGTCACGGCTGTTCGTCAGCAATCGGAGCAACCTTCTTATATGCTAATGCTGCCGTTGTCGTGTCCTGAAGCCTGGATACGAGCAACGATACTGGGAAACAGGATAATCTCACGTTTGTTGCGTTGTTGATGCCGTTGCCGTTGCCATCAGCCAGGCGCGAATCTGTCGCGCTCACGTTTACTCCATGAATGCTCAACAAAGGTCAAATGTCACACAGGAAATATGCTAAATATGTGGGCCAGGAAGCTGCCAGTGCCAGACTCAGACTCAAACTCAGACTCCTTGAGTGGCAGGATAATATTGTAAGTGAGCCGAGCCATAGATGGCATCCAAGAATTGACTGCGATTTGCAGCCTAGTTGTCACGATGGTGTCACTTAAGCCACTTGGACTTTGCAGGCTGTCAATCAGCTGAGCGGCAGAGGCACAAAGTGCAAACAAGGAAATTAATTAAGTTTATGCTAATTAGCCGGCTGGGAAGGCACGGCATTAATTATGGCCAAGCATATGGCACGTATACGTAACGTAGACGTAAATGAATTTGAAATTGAAATCAATTGGCTCGCAAATTTGCATAATGGCCACGCGAAGGTGAAGCTGAAGGAACAACAACAGCAACAACACGTAACCTAAAAGCAGAACAAACACATTATCAATCACTAATCGATGAAATCGATAAGTTAAACCGACTTGGGAGCCCCCCAAAGGCAAATGCATGACCTCGGCCCACCGTATGGGAGATGGTGTCGTGAAACGTATCCGTAACTGCTGCAAAATCCCCCATTATAAGAGAGTTTTGAATAACGTGTTAACTCTCGTCGCGGCATAATTGTAACCTCATTAGGTGCTCATCTCTAGGTGTCTCATGTTTTCTTTAACGACTAATCGAATTTGCAGATGATTAAATTGTTTCAGTTAGTAATGGATGCGCTTTTGTCTAATGGTTCGCAGGCTGCTGCCTGGTTGGGGAATGGAGTAAAGCCCGTCAATCATTTTTGTTTCATGATTTATTCATCCAGACATTTAAATGCTTTTTGCTCTTTCCTATCTGCGGCAACGATTTAAGAAGCAAAAGAAAATGCCATCAATTTGCACCGTCCTCAAAGACAATCACAATGTGGTCAGGCATAACCAATATGTATTTTTAAATTTCGACCATAAAAATTTGTATTTATATTTTTGAACCCAATTTAAAGAAAGCAAACACAAGCCGACAAGTTGGAATAAAATCCATCATAGAACTTCTATTTGCTGAAATTATTTTTCTCGCCCATCGCATTGGTTATTGCCCAGGACGCTTGTGCCGCATAAGCTTGTACTTATGGAAGCCACGAGTTACCCAACAATTCTAGTCCAGCGTACCTAGCACGATACCAGAGTCATGTTAACTCTAATGTTATGCCGTTCGGGAATAATGGAAGTGGAACAAACACGAAGCTGGCACACTCGAGAAAGGCAACTCAACTTAGCATTGAGTGAGTATAAATAGGACACTTGTAACCTAGCAACCCATAAACGACAACAGCTTTGGCCTTCATCGCAATACCAAGGCATTTCTCTTGAAAGCCTTTTAAGCTCACAAAAACTGGGTACGCTTTGGAAAAGCTATCAGTTCAGAATTCAACCCTCAGTAGACTGCATGCACTAACCAAAGAACAACGTGCGAAAAAAGTCATTTTACTTCCAACAACCCGAAGCGATGACTTCAACCGTATTTCGAATTTTTATCATAGAACAGGCAATGTTTGGGGGTTCCGACCCTGGTCAGAATTGGCATGAATATTGTTATTGTTTCTTGATCATCGTTATAGTGCATTTATAGAATGATACGGTTTATATATTTGTTTATTACAAATGTCTATATTGATTTTTTTCAGTAGTTTCATATGGTAATATGTATTAAAAAATAATAATTACTTTGTTACTACTTTTATCAATGAATGATCTAAAATTAGTTTTTTTGCTATACCATAAATTATATAAATTATTTATTTACATATAAAGATGAATTTAAACTGTGCTTAAATTATGTAAAAGTTTTCGAAAATTACTTTCATTGGGTCTAATTTATTGTAGAAGTATTTTTGTGGTCTGTGTGCATGAATCTCAGAAACTAGTTATGTAGGTTCCAGCGTTAATTTTAAATTTTGGGTGTCACGTCCCTTCGCCCACAATACAAAATACAATGCAATACAATATAAAACCAAGAACAAGTCAAATGCATTCCTATTTTATTCTCTTCGATAACTGGAGCTCTTTTTGATGTCCTTATTGCGTAGAGCTGACATTTATTAATTATTATTCAAAGCACCCATGTATTTCGATGAAATTGATCGCAGCCTAGAAGTATGCTTCATAATAATTGCAACTATTTCTTTTGGCTTAAAGTATGTGATAGAAAATGCGAATGGCTTAATTTCGTTTAAACTGGAAAGTGTCGTTATGATTTTAAGCGGTGAATACACTTAACTTTCATATGTTTATATTTAGCATCAGTACTGGAGTTAAAAGTTATTTTTGACTCACAGTTGCATTTTGTTAAGGTTCAGTGAAAATACAAATATTATTATTTTTATACTATTTACCCGATATCAACAATAAATTGTTATGAACTCTCTACCAACGTGCCCTGAATATCAATTGAGAGTGTCACATGGTGTTGCAAATTACACTATTCAAGAGAATTGAAGTGCTTAATATTTTTATTGGTAGGGTATAAAAACAAACAACTTAATTCAAATCATTTGTAGTGGCATAGTTGATGATTAGCATTTATTTAATATACGTATAAGTATTCCTCCCTACGTAAACTGTCATTCAAACAAGTCTGCTTATCAATCAGCTCTCTAGAAATTTATTTATTCGAACATGCATGTAATGTACATATGTACATATATAATCTTTATTTTATTTGTATGTATTTCTTTGTGTGTTTGCGTACACACACATACTCGTAGAGTGTAGTGAGCAAGCTTGAGAAAAACTGACGAGTTCAAAGTCCATCGAGTAGACGCAGCGCGTGAGCAATTGTAAGATTGTACGAGTAGTTGTAAAAATGCATTCCCCTTATCAATGCAAACGGAGCGCAAGACCACAACAAAGAGCAAAGTTGATTGAAGTGCGGAAGTGGGGGCAAAATAAAAAGCTGGCAGTCGAACAGGTATTGATATACTAAGTGCGCAAACTGAATTTACACCTAGTTGTGCATGCATTTACATAAATATTATGCAAATTGTAATTAGTATACATACATATGTATGTTTATAAACCATTAATCTGTTTGGCAATCAAACAAAAGAGCATGCCAACATATAATAATAAGTTAGTACCAGAAGAAAATTTGTGAAAACAGATAGAAGAAGACTTCTCCGAGCGCATAAAGTAAATATATTCTTGATCAGCGTCAATAGTCGCGACGATATAGCCATTTCCGTCTGTCCATCTGTCTGTCTGCGTGAACACCTAGATCTCAAAGACTATAAGACCTAGAGACATCGAACTCGGTGACAGTATTCGCATATGTCTTACGCATATGGCCACGCCCCTTTCTGCCCCTCAAATCCACTTCGTAATCATAAAACTGGGGCCTAACTAAAGTTTTGATTATACGTGACAATTTTGTTGTGATCGGATGAAAAACTTAAACGTTATTCAAGACGGTTAGGTTGACAGTGTGACCATGTATAGTAGATTATGGCTTTTTTCCAACGTACAAGTACATATATTTGTACACATAATATACTATTCGGTATATATTGATATAATTTGTATTTTTTTAAATATCATAGGTGATTTGTATTCTCTGAAAATGGGTAGCGGGTATCTCGCAGTCGAGTGCTCTCGACTGTATCTGTCTTACTTGTTATGCATACGGACATATACATACATACATACATGAATACATATGTATGTATGTATGTATGTACATATGTTATATAGTATACGCCGAATGAATAGACATTTGGCAACTGAACAAAGAAGTTCCGGGTAAGAAACCCTGACAATGTTGTGATACCTTACGAGACGTCTTGGCAGACATCGGCAGTATAAACGTATTAATGGTTCTTATACTGTAATCAAAGGAACAGAGAATATCTGGGTTATGATCGTTTACGCAAATCGTTTAAGTAAAATTTACATGGCCATATTTATGTATCGTAAAAATATATACAATATATTCCAAAAATAAAATCCTCCACCCAATTATTCGAATCGAGCCTGAAAGCAACCATTTTGTATGAAACGAATGTCTTGTGTGTTTTGAAAGTATTTCGTTTACATTGCTTCCAAACACACCTTGCACATACTATGTACATATGTATGTACATAAATGTATGTAAGTGTATCTTTGAAAGTGTCTACAGAGTGTACATACATATGTTGGTATGTATTTCACGGAGAAACAATGATCAAAACAAACAAGAAAAACTGCCTCAACCGGGCAGATAAACCAGCGACAACAAAACACAAACAGAAAAGGCAGCACCAGATGTCTGTCAACAGCGACTCGAAAGAAACCCATGTATGTACATACATATATGCATGTATGTATGTTATATACATGTGCATTTAAAATACATGCAGGCACGCATACATTGCCAAATGTAGGTAATATGTACGTGTGCATGTGCTGGTAGATACAGTAAATTCAGTGTTGTCTTTGTGACGCCTTCGCAATTGATTAAAACTACAGAGCGCCCGGCATCGACCATCGACCACAAACGAAGCGTGGCGTCGCGTCGCGTTCGCTTCTCACTCCGATCGTCTGCGTCGACGTCGGCGTCAACGTCGGCGTCGGTTTGTGCCTCGTTTTCGTAGACGCTGCCAGCGTTCAGTGCGATCGCAGACATTGTGCAAAACGGTTCGCATAGCCTCAGATCGGTCGGACTGGAATTGGAATCGGAATTGGAAGTGCTGGAGTAGCTGTATATCAGGCTGTTGTTGTAACTGTGTCAGGCCAATTTTAAATCCATTTAAAAGGGCGTCACAATCAAAAAAAAGAGCAAACAGTGCGAAGTGATAAATTATACAATTTCTACATAGAACACAAGAGGCATTGAGGTAGGTCGCTTATGGCATAGTTACACTAACATAGTTACTCAACTATTCGCTTGCTTTCTGTGTTGTAACAATAATTCCCAAGGCTGTGCACTATCAGTCTCAATGTCTTAAGGGCCTCAGGTCTAATCGTGCCACGTCTGCTAAACCCAACTAAACTGTGACTATGTAACCCAATGATGTGAGTGTGTCACAAATCAAATTGTTGGCTCTTGAGGCGCGTGTTCGCTGCTGATTTTGCAGTCAATTTGTTATCAGCGGCGCGAACTGAACTGTTTTGAACTTGTTAAGTGCTCAAGTGCTAATTAATAATATGTATGTACATACCAACTATATACTGCTAAACGGATCGGCTATATATAGGCGCTAATCTTGATAAATGGCCCTCACCACCACCACAATTTAAGACGCATTTCTTTTGGAAATATTGTTTTGATTCCGCTTTTTATTTACGCTCATACTCTTGGAGATAACAACAAATATATATTAGTGTATGTACAAGTACATTAATAAATTGCATACTTATCACTTCAGTGAAGGCCTTCGAGAAGGAATTCTTTCGAGTTTAGTAAACATTACAAAATTACCAGGCACTCGTCAGATAAGACTGACACAAAGAGTTTTCTTTAATTAAATATTTACCTTCTCGTTCGTGCTCGAACCGAAATGATCCCGAAACTCCAGCACAAATAGAATTCAATAAAAGCGATCGTACGACGCCATTATCACTGAGAACGCGGACACACCTAGAAACAAGCAAAGAGCATTTATAATATATACCATTTATGCGACTTGACAACACGCACAAGTCCACTAAAAATCTGATTTGGAACAACAACAAAACAAATCATTTCTGATATATTTTTAGCTTTATCAATTGGCGTTTGCTGCGGAGGCTCGACATCTTTGTTTGCCCCATTCTCTTGACGTCGTTACTCCACATACGACAAAACAACATCAACAACAACAACAGCTATGGATAGCGTCAGATCGTTTTTTGCCAACCCAAACAAAGAGAACAATCTCGGCAATCAGCAAAATGGCGTTCCGGGACGCTGGAACAACTGGAATAGGAACATGCAGGCCCATCACACAGATCCCGGTTCGGTGAATTCGACCATCAGGAACCCAACTAGTGGCGATGCGAAGCGCAAGGACAGTGATAATTACTTCTACATTATGTAAGTTGTACATCTGTAAAATACTATTTGGGTTATGGGTAGAAATACAAAAGTATTTAGGGATAATAGATGATTCTAGAGGATTTCTTGATTACCACAATTAGATCAATTTGGTTTTGTCAATGGCATTTCGATGAGAACAAAGAAAACACGGTCTTATTTTCTATAGATACCATAAATAAAAATAATTGGTACAATAACCATGAAATTGACGAAAAAAAAACAAACTTGTAGAGATAACTTATCTATAATATATACGTACTAAACTTGTTTACCTTTTGGCTGTTGTTAGCCGCAAATGTTTGGTAATATAATTGGTTATTTTGATTTCTTTATCAGCACCCAGATATCAGCACAAACTGTAATTTCATGTTAGTTGCTAAAAGGCGATAAAGGCGACTAAATAACAAAGTGTGGATCAGTGTAAACAATTTGAAATTGAAAGCCAATATTGTTTAACATATTAATTGCTTAGCAATTGAATCAAGCTTTCAAACGTTCTCTAATGCGAGTACACGTACTTTTGATAAACCAGTTTCGCGACCAACAAATCACATTGATATTGCCTTGACTAATACCAGTATTGCTTCATGCCATCAGCTTTAGGCTCGAATAATTTCGAATCAGATGAAAAAGCTTCGAAGCGGAGCTTTAAAGCTGCATATCTGAATAGAGTAAGAAGGAGCGAGAGAGGCTGAGAGGTTGAGAGAATGAGTGAAATAACCAGCTTTAAGGGGGGGGCTGTTGGCCATCATGAATCGCACTTCAGTTACGAATTAGCTGCCAAGAGCGTCACGCGTTGAAGCGGTAAAGCCCCATATTTAGAATGTGCGGGGCGGGTTCTACCCAAAAATAAACACAACTTGGGCATTTGCTGGTTATAAAGTGCGTGATTCAGACGCGCAGCTGCAACAGTTGCAGTCGACCATCGGGCAGGATTACGTGCAGTAAGCAATTGGGTAAGAAATCGCCTCTCGCCAAACTCAAGAACAGCGATTGTTTGACTTGTAAAGTGAAAGTACATTTAGTATATTCTTATAACTACAACTTGGTTTTCATCCCCTTTGCAGGTGGCGAGCTTGAGGACAATCGGGCAGAAGCAGCTGGAAGAACGACAGCGGAGCCATAGCATTAAGTTTACGTCTAAAGTGACCTGCAGCGGTTTTGTGCACACATCTTATTAGAGACATCGGAAGCTGTAACCGACGTGATTATTTTTTTGCCGCGTTGCATCATCTCCATACCCGGTGTTTAGTGATATTAGTTATTTATTTAAGTATACAATCTGCGTTTTTTTTTACACAAACATTCAACTTGATTTGTACCACATTACGTATACGTATTGTCTGATCGAAACTGGCATTCTATAGTACTTGCATTGCATCGCGTACAATCCCTGAAGCCCATATATGGACCCGCTCACAGTTATCGGCTTGATTTACTGGCTGATCTGCATGATATTGTTCGGACCCATGATGTTCTTTGTCTGCGTTTACCTTCCCGAAGTGCCAGTGCGATACGTGAAGAGCTTAAGGCAGTACACGTAGGCCTTATACACACACACACTCACACGCTCTCCGCCTAATTGTTAACATATATATATATATATAGTCAAGTATATAGGTATTCATTTGATACACAATTTATACTGAAACTGATACTGATGTACTCCTATAATCTACATACCATTGAACTCTCTGCAATAAATACGTTCATGTGGAATTTACATAGAACTTGTGTCTGTCTGTCATTCACTTTGATCAGCGCTTTCAAGGTTCCATCTACGATCTATAATGAGAGGTGCGAAGTTCGTGTTTGACCCCTGTCATGGCCTTCTATCGACCAGACGCCAGACGCCGAGCTGCGAGTTATTCAATTGTCTTACGAGCCAGGCGAGCGTTGAACCTCACCTTGTTAAGTATGCTTATGTTTAAGAGAATTACAGCTGGTCAATTAGCATGGTAACAAAGTGAGTTACAGCATTTACTTATTAGCGGAAATAATAATAATAAATACAAAATTGATAGCTTAATTTAAACTTAATTTATTTAGGAGGGTCAATCATGGTAAGTTGTATTATATTTAAAAGAATAACAATCCATTACCAAGTAAACAAGTAAAGATATCTTAATTCTTTTTTAGGGGTATTAATTTAAATTTCTACTTATTGCAATGGTCGATAAAGGGAACTTTTAAAAATAGATTGAAAGTGTATTCATAAAATATATGTTTTTTTGGTAAATAATACAACGATGACCCCATCACAGTTTCAAGACATAATAGTGTTTCAGCTTTATTGAAGCCTTCAAAAGAGGAAGTAGAAGATACAAAAGTATCTATAGAACTGTGGGTAATAACAATGGGTATTAAGACGGCTTATGAGCTGCCTTCTGAATGAGACCCGAAGCAGAAGTAAATATTACTTTATGTGGAACCGGGTTTGGTAACATCTACTGCGTTTTGTCGTTGCCAAATCGATATGCAAATGGAGGTTAGTGCGTGTTAGGGTCGAGGGCCGAGCATTAGCCAATTTCTATAGTAACTCGAACAAACAAAGTCAGTGAGAGCATTGAAATGAACAGTAAGCGAAGCGATTTCTATTTCACAATTACATAAAGTTTAGACTGGGAAATACAAAACAAAAATTCGTTAAGTTAATGTGAGTGACACAATTTAACACAAAGTGTTTTAAAACTGCAACACGCTCTAAAGAGTAACTTTAACCACAACCACAACAAGCGGAAAACTGTTTCGAGATGGCGACAGCACCAAAACCCAAAGAGAGCAAACACAAGAAGGTAAGAAGTCGCAGTAAGTCGAGTCGAGTTATGCAACAATGTGTGGAACACAGAACAAAACAAATCGCAAGTTGGAGACCGTCTCCAAGTAAATACACTGAACGTCCGTTCTCGTCGAGAGCTGACGGCGTTGTGCTTGAGCTGAGGCAACGGCGAATCCTCGAAGGTTTCTGACCTTCGTTTTCGGGATTCTATTTAAAAATTCGCGATTACTTTTTAATAAGTTTGCTGAAACGTAGCGTAGCCAAAGTTATTGGCGCCCTGATGGAACTTTGTCACGAAACATAATTTGCAATTTGGCCAAGAAGGCGACTCAGAGCCTCCAAACAGAGCCAAGAGTCAAGTGGGAGGGGGAAAGCAGGCATCAGGCATCAGGCGAGTGCCTTGTTGGCATGTGCGTGCCGTTGAAATAGATGATGGCACTACCAGTTTATAGACACGGTAGATGCAACTTCATCCACTCACATACCCCATGCTGTACTTATGTGCTCCACCAGCTGGCTAGCCGGGCTGAGCCATTGGCAAGCTGGCAAATTGGGCTATTGGGTGTCGATAGCAATCAATGTCGCCTACGAGTAGTTGCCCCTAAAAATGCCTATAAATCAGTCATGGATATGACTCTGTGCTCACCTTTCTGGTGCCCATAAAAATGAATGGGTATTTATATAACTGTGTCTGACGCTTACACGTTTCCCGATTGGGTTTGAGTGAGCTACACTGTCAACAAACTTAAGAATAAATTACTTTAGCTGAAATAGAAATTATTTGTATAATTTTAAATGATCATAAAAAAAATGAAAATAATGCAAGCAAAACTAATATAATAATAATAATACGATCTTTACTTACATCAATATAATATCTGCTCCTTTTTGCGAAATGATCTTATGTTTCAAAAATTTAATTTTATAGTAGTATGAGTTTTGCTGTTATTTTTAATTAAAACAGAAAAATGATCCAACAAAATATTAGTTGCGAAAATTATCGCTAGTGCCAAAAGATAATGCCATAGTCCGCAAAAGCGGTCGATATTAATGCTTGAAAGCAATAATTAAAAAAAAATTATTCCATTTTCTTCAACTAAGCTTTAAATAGAATATATCAAAATATCAAAGCACAGTACAATTTACCGATCTCTGCTAGCCTTTTGATTAACCCTTTTTGTTTTGCATTGTCATATACGAATAATAAAAAAATATAAAGTATTTATTTTGAATTCGCAGAATGCTGCAGTAAAATATTTTAGTACTAATTTAAGTACAATTTACAATATGCTTCAAAATGCGGTCTTGAGTTATACTTAAGGTAATTTATTCGTAGGTTTCAACAATCAATTAAAAGCATAATATATCATTGTGGTTGCTTCTCTCTACCCAGAGTGCCTTAGCGATTTGCTCTGTGATTTGTTGCCAGTGTATCGGGTTGTCACAAGTCAACTACTCCACACTCGCTCTCTGGCACATCAACGAACTTTAATCGAGTTGTGAGCAATTTGTTTATTTACGCGCCCAACTCCAGCCAGAGCCGGAAATGTCAACACCCCTCGACGGTATCCTCTGAGTCCTCGCATCGCATCCTAAGCTGTGACGTGTGCTCCTAGGACGTCAGTGTCGAAAGTTCTATTCTGTTTTGTTGCTTTTGGCAAGTCGAAAGTTTCGTGGAACGTTGAGCGTTGATAGTTGAACGTCATGAGGTTCGTTTTCAGTCATTATTCATAGGGCTCGCAATCGCTGGCAGTGTTCCCTCGAGGCTGTTTCAGCCTGGGTCTCAGTTGTGTTGCGCTTTCCAAAGGGTTCACGTCTCAATCTTGCGACACATATAGAAGTATATATATATAGTATATATATAATCGAAATAGTATTTATTTATTTGTGATTAACGCAGTGGGAAGATAGATTGACAAGATGTGGAAGCTTGCCAACAAAGCGATGGCGGTATATGAGTATTAACTGTAGCTGTAAATTAACATACTGTACTATATCTGATCTATCCGTTTAACTAGTACTAGAAGTTGCTTTTATCCGCAAGTAGAACTCTCGTACATCTGTGTAAATGTATCTGTATGCGTGTGGGTAGAACAACAACAGCAACAAACCAAGCAAACTTGTAAATACAAAACCTAGTTCGAGTTCGAAGCTATTTTCTGAATTCCTGTAAATACAAAAGAAATCAAATTGCATTTTAATTTTGCGCCTATACTACTCATTTGTGTATATGCTATAAGTATGGCATATTGTATATATCATATATCTGTATCTGTACTATGTATATTTAAGTAGATTTATCCACATCACATTCAAGAGATCTCAGCTGTCTGCTCCGCACTCGATCGTTTAGTCTACACACAGTGCAGTTTTTTATTTAGTTACTCGCTAAATGTCTGAGGCTGCACCTGTTCCCTCCACCTCCCCCTCCGCCAGCGTCGAAGAGGGGAGGCCAAAGGACGATGCCGATGCCAATGCCAATCCCAATACTAATGCTGATGATCTGACTGTGATGGAGCAACAGCAACTTGAGGAGGTAACTGCCAATGTCATCAAGCGTGTCAGGATCGAGCAGTCTTAACGCTTGCCAAAAGAGAGTTCGAAAATGTTTCCAACTCTTTTGGCAAGCGTCCCTTAAGGGGACTGCCAAATGATTATCAGACTTGAAATTACAAGAAGTTTGCATGCTGCAGGAATTCTGATTTAATTGTAGATGAAACAAATCAAAAAAAAAACAATCACCACAAAAAACCCAAGGCACATTTTGCAAATCTATTCGATCAATTGATGCATGACATATTCCCCATAAAGTATCCAAGCACTGCTAAGCCATATGTCCTCGCAGGTAAGTCTCCGACCACTTTTGCCTTACATCCTGCTCCTCAGCCAAGTGTTTACTAGTTCCAAACATTGTTGCATACACCCAGGACCTATCGATTATCCCATTTGTAATGCCCGTTTTCTGCTATAACTAGAATAGGCCATCGAAGCTCAAGAATGAGGGAGGCGGCGGTGGCGACGCCGATGACTTCGATGCCTGGATGAAGTCGCGCCAGTTGATCAAGCCCGACGATCAACTGGAGCTGACCGATGCGGAGCTGGGCGAGGAACTGACCAAGGTGCTGACGCCGACCAACACAAATGTCATCCGCAATTTGGTCGTGTTCAGCTTCAAGGAGGGCGAATTCGTGCCGGCTCCCATGCCGGGCAATACCGTGACCCTGATCAGCTTTCCGGGCAACTCGCTGCACGTGGACTCCGAGGAGGCGCGTGTGCAGATCGAGGAGTCCGACGAGATCGGTTACCCGCTGCCCATGCCCAACTATTCCGTTGTGGAGCAGCGCGAGTCCATACTCGACGGGGAGGAGGAAGGCGAGGGCGAAGGCGATGAGGATGAGAAGAGCGAGAAGAGCGGTGCTGGCAAGCAGCAGGGTGCAGCCGAGGAGGAAGAAGCCGAAGAAGAGGAGGATGAGGAGAGCAAACAGACCGAGGAGCAGGGCGTCACCGAAACTGAACCAGGCGGCGATGATGAGGACGCTCCAGCTGGCGGCCAACAAGCTGCAGCAGGTCCCGGCAAGAAGCGCAAGCTCATCAATCAGTTCAACTACTGCGAACGCGCAACGCTCACCTACACCAATCCCAAACGGGTAAGTCGCAGTTCGGAACACGCTTTAGAGTTGTCCTCATGCGGATGTTTTGCAGAGTGTGGATACGCAAACGATTCCGCCGCCGAGGTCACAGTTCGGCGGCACTGTGCTGCAGTGGGTCATCTATGACACCTACCTGGAGGACTATGAGGAGCAGCAAAAGGCGAGCGGACGAGTATCCCACATCCGCAATCGAGCCAAGAAGACCATCAAGAAGACGACCGCTCTCGCCGAGAAGCTCAATCGCAAGTATCTGCGCTGCTGGCAGATTCTCGAGCGGATGATCAATCAGAACATATACGACGACATTGGCAACGACTATCGCTACTGGGAGGATCCGGCAGACGAGTTTCGCGAGGGCGAGGGCAATCTGTTGCCGCTCTGGAAGTTCCAGTACGAGAAGACGAAGAAAATGAATGTCACTGAGATTGTCTTCAATCCGGCTTATTACGATTTATTCGCTGTCTGCTTCGGATCACGTGAGTATAAATTGAAGATCTCCCAAACTTAAGGGGTAATAATTGTCTCTCCCAACAGACGACTTTCTAAAGCAGCCCAATGAGGGCTATCTCTGTCTGTTCACGGTCAAGAATCCCTCCTTTCCCGACTACATTAGTAAGTTACCTCCCAAAAATATCAAATACCTGCAACTGAATTCAATTGTCACTTCAGTTCAAACCGATTCCGGTGTCATGTGCTGCGATATTCACCCGAGCTATCCGTTCCTGGTCGTGCTGGGACTCTACGACGGCAACGTCTGTGTCTATGACCTAAGGGATGGCTGCAAGGAGCCCATGTACGTCTCCCGGGGCGTCAACTGCAAGCACGGCGAGTGCGTCTGGCAGATCCGCTGGGGCCCCGATATGAGCGATGGTGAGATCAACTTCTTTTCGGTGTCGTCCGATGGCTGCGTCTTCCAGTGGATACTGATGCAAAACAAACTGTGGGTGACCACGATTATAACGCTGTTTCTGGAGAACGAAGTGGCCGACGGTCCGGATGGCACCAGAGTGGTGCTGAAGACTGGCGGCTCCTGTTTGCAGTTCCATCCGACGGATGACACCGTGTTTCTGGTTGGCACCGAGTGCGGCTTCATCTACAAATGCAGCACGCTGTTCAGCTCCAAGTATCTGATGACCTACCATGCCCACAACATGTCCGTCTATCGCATCGACTTCAATCGCTTCGACTCGAACATTTTCGTGTCCTGCAGCGGAGATTGGCGTGTCAAGGTCTGGGAGGACATGCGTCCCGATCCGCTCTTCATCTTCGACTTGGGCTCCGCTGTGGGCGATATCAAATGGGCTCCCTACTCCAGCACAGTCTTTGCTGCAGTCACCACGGAGGGCAAGGTGCATGTCTTCGATCTGAACGTGAACAAATATAAGCCCATCTGTGTCCAGGCTGTTGTGCCCAAGCGGAAGAACAAGCTCACACGCATCGCCTTCAATGAGAAGCTGCACTTTATTGTCGTGGGCGATGAGAAGTGAGTGCTCAAACCTAATCCAATAACCTTTGCTAATCCATATTTTTGCCAGGGGCGTTACCACCTCCCTGAAGCTGTCGCCCAATCTGCGCATGATGGTGAAGCCGCCGAAGAAGCAGCTCTATCTGGATCAAGTCACACTGCAAAACGCCAAACTGGAGAAGCTTCTCTCCCTCGTCCGGGAGCTGCCCGAGGGCACAGTTGTCCCAGACGCGGCGACCACAGTTCGCACCTAGAAATCCTAGCAGTAGTTGACTTGTTAATATTATGCGATAAGTTAGCAATCTAAAATGAGTACCAATAGTACAGAGATTTTTATTTCACATTTTTGTGTAGATTTGTAGTTCCGAGAACGTTGCTTAGTTATAAAATACTAATGCTAAAGAGCTACTTATCCAGGCGAGCTGCCAACATAAATGTAAAAACAAACAAAGGAACTTAATATCCTCAACAGATCACACACATATAGTACAGAATGGAAATATCTGGGGGAGAACAGGGAATATTATTTTTACTTAATGGCCCAAAATTGTGTTATAAGGAAATCCTAATGTTTTATCTAATCCTCTTCGTCATCAATGGCAATCTCTTCGGATTTCACCTTAATGTGTTTGGCCTCCAGATACTCCAACACATTGTTGGGACACATAATGCTTCTGCCCAGGAAAAGCACCGTCGACATTGGATGCAGATAATCCGATGAGAACGTTCCCGCCTTCCAGCCAAAGAAGCCGCTGGCCCGCACCTCGTTGCCATTTACTTCGTAGGGCAGCAGATTGACGCCCACCTGATTGACTTTGGAGAACTGCACCCGAAAGTAGTGGCCATCGGTGGCCTTTATCCAATAGAAGCCCTCGTGGTCGACGGTCGGTTTGCTCTGTGATTTCTTCATGGCATTCGAGCGCTCCAAGTCCTGGACATTGAAGCTGATGTCAATGTCGTAGGCATCGGGAGAGAGTTGATTTGTCTCGATCGCACTTTTCAACGCATAGTTGTCCAGCCAATATCGAATGCCCACGTTCTCGAACTCATCGAGCACATGGTTGAAGGTGGTCTTCAGCTTGTCCAGGCAGCAGGGCGGCGTGTGCTTCCCCAAATAATAGTAGAACGGTCGATTGTTGTAGACGGAGCCAATGCACGATTTGGTGGTGCGTTCGCAGCCAAAAAGATCGATGTCTGTGACCAGCGGCAGGGAGAAATTCGACGATGAAAATTGCGCATCAAACACTGGACTGTGTGGCTGCCAGTTTCCCTCCCGCGCCGACGACTTGCCGCCAATCCTGTGGGTCCTGCGCACCAATCGTTTGATCTGCAGCTTCTTGTACATCTCCCGAAACTGGCGACGTCGCAGCTCCATGCGTCGCTGCTTCGTGTGGAACGAGGCAAAGAGGCGACGTCCCTCCATAAACGATTGCGGAAAGACGCTCGTCGAGAGGTTCGCGATCTTTGCCTGCATGTACAGCATTTCCGGAAACGGCAGCGCAAAGGGCTCCGGGATCGAGCTGAGCACCGCCACATCCAATAAAATGGCATGTTTCTGCAGAAACTGTCGGGAAACATAAGAGTTTATTCCACGTTCTATCAGGGATAACTTCAAACCTTACCAATTCGCAGTGCGTGGTGTCATTGCGCGCCTCCAGCTCCATTGTCCAGTTGGGCAGGTCCAAGTTGAGTTTGGCACAGCTGCTGTAGGACTTCAGGTTGCCAGCGAATGGCACCAGCAGCAGATGACGCACGATCTCCTCCGGCGCAACCGTCACGCGCTGCACTTGCGGCTGCTGCTGCTGCTGCTGCGATTCCTTTTTGCCCATTTCGCTGATGCGGGATTTTGTGTTAATCTCACGCAGAATCTTCTGCAGCAGATTCTTACTGCTTACGCGCACACTGTCCGGCATAAGCAGCGCATATTTGGTGCGTATGGCGGCCAGCGGATTGAGTTGCTCCCGCGACCGACGCACATCGAAAGCCAAACTCATAAAGCGCACGGTCTGCTCCTCGCCGTTCGTCAGGTTGCGCTCGAAGGGCACCGGCGGATAAGCGTACTCCGGAGAGCCCTCCTGCAGTACGAGTATGGGCATGTTGGGAATAACATCGAGTATGCTGGAAGCAGAAAAACAAAACTTTTAAATAAAATAAGTTTAGCCGGCAGCTTTAATTCATTGCTTAAACGAAAATAACATTTTGCAGCATACTTTTCGGCGGCAACTTAATCGAATGCCAGTAAAATACATTTTGAAGCATACTTTTCGGCGGCAGTATGAACGCCAGTAGAAGCGTAAACGAAATTTTACAGCATACTTTTAGGAATTACCTTTCTATGCTGGGTCGCAAATCCTGCTCGAAATTGTAGTGGCCATAGAAGACAATTGTTATGGACTTGCGTATGTGTTTGTTGGCATTGCGTGCTTTATCCTTCGGCGAAAGCTTCGCTCCATGAACTCCATCCGCCTTGGGCTTTGAGTCGTCGCTGGTGCCGGAAAGTGCTCGACCGATGCGCCGCCACAGCAACGTATTCCATGTGTAATAGAAGAATATCAGATTCGCCAGTATAAAGCCGAGCAGCAGCAATTTGACCAGACGCAGGCGATACACCTTCATAATGCGCGGATGACACTTGATAGATGACGGATGATGGATGTGGATGCGGATGCTGCCTTTGACAAAACTACAGGTTGCACCAGGAATGCGGGTCTCTCTCTCTAGCTGCGGTTATCAGCATTTATCGAATCGCTGCTGGCAGAGCCAATTTACATACACTTTCACATGCCGCTGGCATGACAAATGCATTTTTTCTTAATTTTATCTCACTTTTGTTTTTATTCACAATTCCTTGCTGCTTCCTGTTTGCTTACTGACACTTTTTTCCAGCCCCCAAAAGCTGCAGCACAGCAAAACAGCTGATTGCGAGCTATAAAAGCTGCACGGTTTGTTAACGCACTAACCGCGAGTCCTTTGAAAGCTTTTGTCGAGCTTTTCAGCAAGGCACACTCAGGGATGTAAACAGGGATGCCAGTTCAACCCCCTTTATGGAAACTGAAGCATCCATGTGCTTCATTACTCCTTTAATTTATTTGCATAACCCTTTAACAAACTCGTGCATAATTCCTGCATTAAATCAGAATTTTGTTTTGAATCCTAAACATAATCATGTTTGTATAAAAATTTAAGCACGAAATTAATTTAAACCATATAATCATTACAATTCCTGTAACAAGAGAATCACATCAAATTTATGTTAAAATATATTCCGATGGAGGTTTAATATTTTCTAAGCATTTTCAATATTTTGTTAACTATTTTAATAAACAATAAATAAATAAATTTTCGAAAGCATTTGAGCGGTAACATTTATTTATTTTTTAAATACTGAAATACAGTCACATTTGTCCATCAATTACACAATACTAATACAATGAACACTGGCATACAATATAATTTATAATAGTGTCAATATGAGCATTGTTTTACAACATCTAGGTCGATTTTTAAGATTAAATGTTTTTATAAAATATTTTGTTTTTATAACGTTCATACATTTATCACAATACTTTATATAAGAAGCAATTATCAACACAAATCGAAAAGTTCTTGCAATTTTTTTTAATAATGTAAAAAATGTAATTGGCATCGTTACCACTTTTTGTTATATAGTAGTTTAATGAATATTTGTACTTGAAATAGTTTTGTTGTTCAATCAGGTAGTCGATCACCATTACTTGCCCATGCCGGCGAAGAGCAGAGGAAAGGGAACCTCGTCGTTGTTGAGAAGTGGCGGGGTCGGAGCACGTGCCTCCGCCTCGGTGGTGCTGTTCAGCCAGAAGGTGGTGACGGTGCCTTTGCCCTTGAGCTCCACGTCGCCACGCTGTTCCAATTGGAAGGTGCCAAACTTGTCCAGAATAACTTTTGTGGCCGATGAAACATGGATTTTCCCAGCTACAACGGAAATTACAATTGGAATATAATTTTAAATTAAGTAAAGAAAATTTCTTACGCATTCCTGTGGTCTCCAAGCGGGAGGCGGTGTTGACCGTATCCCCAAAAAGACAATAATGCGGCATCTTCTTGCCCACAACACCGGCACAGACGGATCCCGAGTGCATGCCAATGCGGATTTGTATCTTGTAGTCCGGTTTGTGCCTGAGATTGAAGGAATAGACTGCCTGAAGAATGTCCAGTGCCATCAGCGCAATTTCCCGCGCATGCTTATCGCCATTGGGCTCCGGTAAGCCTGACACCACAAGATACGCATCCCCAATAGTTTCCACCTACAAAGAGGAGTAATATTAATAGACAAGTGCATAAATCTCCACTTCACCCACTTTGTAGACATCGTAGAAGCCAATGATGCGATCGAATGTGCTGTAGAGATCGTTGAGAAAGTTGACCACGTCCATGGGCGTGCTGCGGGCGCAGAGCTCAGTGAAGCCCACAATATCGCTAAAGTAGATGGTCACGCTGCTAAACTCCTCCGGCTCCACAAGATCTCCAGCCATCAGCTGCTGGGCGACGGGACGTGGCAGAATTTGATAGAGCAGCTCCTCGGTGCGCTGCTTCTCCAAGCTGAGCTGTCTGGTCTTCTCCTCCACGAGACTTTCCAAGTTGTTGGCATAATGTTCCATGCGATTGAGCAAATCGTCCATCAGATTCTCGCAAAAGCCCCTGAAAATTAGAAATTTTACTAATTTAAATTCAACTATGAACAGTCACTGAGAAACAAAAGCTGCTGTTAAATTATTTAAAAACTAGAATCAATTTAGATTTAGAATTTGGGAATATTATCTTTGAATTAATAATAGAGTGAAATTCAAATGTTGTTCATTATGGTTCTTAACCAGGAAATATGGCTTAAGATTAATATATAATTAGGAAAGTTATCTTAAGAATTTAAGATCCTGGCCTAAATACTTTGGAAATTGAGAAGATGTTCTGAAGTTAAGAAGGTGCTCTTTGGAGCTTGAAAACTTGATCTTTACTTTTGTCTTAACTTCATAAGAAGAAGTTCTTAGTAATTTCCATCAATTTATCGTGAAGTTTAACAACTTTATAGTTACAACTTTTAGATACAATAAGTAAAATAGTGAAAGATGTCACCCACTTCATGATGGTGCGTATGTTGCTCCTAATTGTTGAGAAGGCCGGACGCTCCTCCTGGTTGTCAGCCCAGCACTTCTCCATCAGCACCAAGAGATCAGGCGGGCATTCGCGCTCCCGAATCAGCGGCCTGAAAGGCGGATACTCGCACTGACGCACCTTGTGCAGAATCGTGTGGACATCCATTCCCTGCTGACGTGCCTCCTGATAGGGACCACCTCGGTTGACAATCTCCTCCAGAATGATGCCGAAGGAGTAGACGTCGCCGCGCTGCGTGGCCGGGCAGCCAGGTATCGAAGTCATCGGCAACAGCTCCGGAGCAATCCACAGTAGCTCTGCAAGATCAGAAAAAAATAAAAATTAAATATATTAAAAATGTATATCCGAGTGCGATTTTTCAGATTCTACTCACTGGTATAGTAGTTCTGATCCCGCACAAAGTCCGAGGGCGTGGTGAGCGTGTTGAGGCCAAAGTCGGAGATCTTCAGGACGAAGCGGCCATCGATGAGGCAATTGCAGGAGCGGAGCTTGCCGTGGGCGACGACATCGCAGTTGTGCAGATAGCTCATGCCCTTGACGATGTCGTGGATGAGGGACATGCGAAAGTTCCAGTCCAGCTCGATGGCCTCGTTCTCCAGCACATCCTTGAGGCTGCCCCGCGAGCAGTACTCGGTGAGGATGAGGACTGTGGGTCGCGGCAAGTCGATGCAGGCGCCCACAAAGCGCACAGTGTTCTCGTGGCTCACATCCCGCGCCTGCTTGATCTCCCAGAGCAGCGTCGAGGTGACCTCCACCTTCTTCACATTGATCTTCTTGATGGCCACCCGCTCGCCCTTGAACTGCCCAATCGTGGTGTAGACCTGCGGCGGCAGCGACGCGAAGCTGGCGATGGAAGCGCGTCCCGAGTGGATGCCGAACTGCTGCAGCGATATGTTCTCCACGTCTAGGCGCTGCAGGCCGCCCTTGGAGCCGAACATGCCGCCCATCTCGATGAGCACATCGTCGGGTCGGACGCGCCACGACATGTTGTGCAGCTCCTTGCTGAGCTTCATTTGTCTAAAAACAGAGTAAAAAGTGAGCAGAGGAGAATTCCAGATGAGCAATAATTGCAACCTACTTTTGCAGCAGACAGATGACCAGCAGAACAAGTCCCAGAAACAAGGCCAGCCCGAAAACCGAATACATGATTGTAGTCTCTGCAATGAGAAAGCAAAATATTTATAATAATAAATTGGGAAAATTCTTGAAATTCTACTTTACTGAAAGACATTTCTGAATTCAGAATTTTAATCATTGCATTAAACAAATTTTATGAAACACAATTAGATATTTTGTAAGATCAGTTTTGTTTTCATACGATTTAATTATTTATTTATGAAATCATATTTAATTTTAGTCTCTGTTACCGTTGCCATGACAGCCTGGCGCATTGCCCAAGAATCCACAGGGCGGAATGTCTGGCGGAGGCTCCTCACGTCCACCCGGCCAATGGATCTTCTTGCCATGCGCAGCTGCGTATTTCCTGCAAAGTAAAACCAGTCAGCAATAACAGTTCGATTAGCCAATAGAACAACTTACTTATGGAGGCCATAGTAATGCGCCACGACGGAGAACTTGCCGTTGATGGGATCCAAATCGAGTATGGAATAATCCGCATCGCGATCGCCGTTGTCATCGATGCGAACATGCCCGGTAATCCCATGGAAGGTGCGATTCCACATGCGACGAGTGATGTTCACGCCATCCCGAATGTCGCCGCCCTCCGTCAACGTCTCGTTCAGCGCCATGCCGAGCAGATAGACGCCGTCGTAGAAGGCGCCAATGAAAAAGTTCACCTCCTCGCCCTCGCCGAATGTGTAATTGTACTCGGACAGCGCATTCTCCCGCACATTGTCCGCAAAGTCCTGGAAGGTGGGCGACGTCGGCTGCAGGAGCGAGACTCGCAACAGCGCCTCGTAAGCCTTGCGGGCTCGCATATCGTTCTCGTCGCCCATCTCCCAGTCCTTGTCGCCCCAGTAGGCGCTCTGGAATATCTCCACATCGAGGAACACCCACTCCCCATTGGTCATGCCCAGACTGTGCGCCGCCAGCATAAACTTGCGCACCAGAACACCGCGAACAGACAGAATTACCACTTTAAGGATATTCGAATAGTTAGTAATAATAGTGAATATAGTATAGAGTACAGATCTATCTTAGCTTACCCCGCGCATACATGCTCGCATCCTTGAGGTAGTTCTCGTAGATCTCCTCCTCGTTGCCATTTAGTTCCCGCACAAAGCTCAGGAGTCCCTCCTGACGCAGTCCATACTCCAGATTCTTGCCAACAGTCAGTGAGAATAGCTCGGATCTGTCCACAAGCAACGCCACATGCTTCCAATTGAACTGCCGGAAAACGCTGGCGAAGACCAACTTCAATCGACACTGGCAATAGGACATGCGAGTCAGCGTCGGGTACTTGGATTTGTCTTTGAACATGCCCTGAAATTCACGAAATATATAATTTATAATCGAGGTGCTGTATTTATTTTTACAACAATTTCTTCATAACCATGAGGAATTTATAATAATAACTAATTGCAGTTGAATACATTAGTTAATTTTATTCAACTTGCTTGTGGCAATTTTAGCCAGTTTAACATTAAGAAAAAATCTAAATATATCACTTGATCACACATACATAATTGTATGATAAATGACAGACTATATACATTATTTAAATTATTTCATTAGAGAAATATTATATACTCTGGAAGGTCAAGTGGACAGTTTTCTAATGTATATTTAATCAAATGACATTTCTCAGTCGTCTGTTTTCGACTGTTCTTAATTTTTTAAATATATTTTTTTTCGCCACTTTACTGGTAAATTTAAAATTGTGTTGTTTGTTTATTTGCTGGCCATTAATTGCGCTGCACTTACCGTGCTCTCGTTCTTCCACTTGTGGATGCGGCCCAGCATGCCAGAGGTGACAGTCAGCTCTCCCTCAGACGAAGGTGGCTTTAGCAAACGATATGGAAATGAATGGAAACACAGAGTAGTAGTCGGATTTAATTGTTGATGTTGAGGAAGTAAGCGAACGTGAAGGAATGCAATGTGATTGCCAGGAGCAATGAGCAATGGGGCGAGGGATTAGTTGGCTACTAAGCATCAAGCAGGGCACATAATTGAAAGCCACGTGCTGTGCTCTATGGTGGGTTGGGGATTGAGTATCGTGACCATGGAGGTCGTGGCGTACGTGCCAGGCGTATTGGAACCGATTGCAGCTGGATGCCTCACTCACCTGATCACCCATGCCCGTTATAATGGGAGTGTTCCAATAGGCGGCCAGGCGGGCAACAGGTTCCAGGGCAAAGGCGCAGGCGGGTCCAATAAACGCGATGACATCGTCCTTGAAGTGCATGTCCGCTGCGAGTCCTGGCGCCTTGGCTCCCGAGCACGATGGGTAACTGTCACGGTTGCGAGTGAAGAGATAATCAGTTACAGACACAGCAAATACAAAACACGCTTTAAATGCATTGCCTCCCCCAAGTGAGTGGGATTAGGCTCAAAGAGCTCAAGAATGCGGCAATGAAATTCGAGTAATTAACTGACTCGTGCAGCACGCAACAAGTGGAATAAGTGGAGGGTAAGCAGGGATAAGGAAATGTATCCAAGATTCAATTGGTTACAGCACGACACTCACCTGGCCTTCTTCTTGACCAGCCTGATGTTGTGGGGACTAAGAAAGCGTCTGTTAATCTGATCCAAGGCCAAGTCCACAGCCGGTCCGCAGCGTTCCAAGTCAAAAGGTGAATCTACAATGAGAACCTAAAGTGAGTCGCAGTTCCGCAATCCTGCCCCAACTTACCCAAATGGGAAGCCATTAGAACGCCAACATTATAGACGCGCATTTCACTAATGTCAATTTCGTTAAAAGCAACAGACAGATTTTTGGGCTCCTTCATCCGGTCAAACACTCTGAGGTCGATGGTGTCATTGAGGTGGCCATTAAAGTTGCCATTACCGGATCGAGGCTGGTGATTGCTGCTTTCCACGGCCAAATCTCTGGCCTCCCACGACTTAATGTCGATCCGCTTGGCACCTTGATGGAAGCCAAAGCCAGTTGAGGCCATCAGCAAGCTGATGGTCAGGCTGATGTCGATCAATATCATGTTCTACAGCTTACTGGCTGGTAATCCGCATTAAATTTTATGAAGCATACTTTCGGGGAGCACAAAAAATATTAACGGGTTTGTCATAATTGCGAAGAACTTTGAAATTCCAAATAAAAAAAACGCAAACTGAATTAAAATACAAATTCAATAACTCAACAGCGAAATGGGAAATTAATTTAAATTCAAATCGCATTTACAATATTGAGACGCAAAAGATGCTTCAGTTGCTGTTTAAAGCTGCTCGGCGATAATAAAGTGTCTCAAAAATCTAAATTAATGCTTAAATCGTCCACTTTGGTTATTAATTTGAATGTCTTTAAAGTTCACTTTCATTCAAATTCACATTAAACGATTTAAAGTTCCAAGAAAGCAGAGTTTTTCACAATCAGAAGAAGAAAGCTGTGGCCGAACAGCGAAAGCCGCGATTATCGAATGAGCCAGTGGCAAGTGCCAGGACCTTTTATATAAGGAGGACGCTGCTCGGCAACAGGACACTCCAGGAGCCATCGACACGAGCGCGCCAGCCAATGGCAAGCATTCGCTTGAATAAATCGTCTGCGGATGAAATGGCGCACATCGTGGAGCCGAATTTGAAGCCGGCATTGTCAATTAAAATGCGAATGTCTAAGGTTAGGCGGCCACAATGTCAACGGCAAGCGTCGCAGTCTGCTTTCACTTGTTGCTATTACAATGCTACGATGTTGCCCTTTTCCTGTTATCATTGCTGCTGTTGTTGTTGTAATGCTCCATTTGAATTTAAACTGTTTGCCAGTCTGTTTCATTGCTGAAAAGTACCAGCCGTCTACAGCGAACTAGTCGCGTGCCGCCAACAATTAATTCAACTCTTTCTGTCTCTCACACACTCTGCCTCACTCTTTCTCGCTGTGGGCCAGCGAATTGGGGTGTTAGTGGAATTTGTCTTCGAGATTTCGCCAAACAAACAATAACAGTGTCGGCATGAACTCAGCTAATGGACCAATGCACTATGGGGAAAAATTGTCATTTTTCGAGAATGAATTTTAAGTATACATTGCAAAATATGAGAGTACCTAATGGACAGTCAACGATAACCAATAAAAAACAATGCCATTTTTAATTTGTTTTTATTGCATTTCGATAATAATACATAATAGTTTATGTACATAAGTGCTTATGTATCCAAATTACATTTATTGAATATAGTTTTGTAATTGGAGTTTAATTAATGTTAACACGATTCCTTACTATAAGCACTTGCTATCTCTGCATAAACTTCATAAATAACATTAAAAAACTAGCATGCCATCAAAATGTATTTTATTAAATTTCGATTATTTAACCGCCACCTCCAGCGACTTTGTAAAAGTTCATCGTGTTTATATCGATATACCCAATGACGGACATGTCTGTGTGACCATTTCTAATTTAAGGAAAATATCGAAATTTGGATGCATGACAACAACCCTACGCGACAATGACATTGTAAAAGTTGCTGACAATAAAATCAAGAGACTCCCTCAACTAATTTTTACTATTTACTCGTTAAGATTATAATTTGAACGCAATAGATTTGAAAAAAGAAAGATCTATTCTCTAAGACAAAATAAATTTGTTGATGAAAATATTCGATAACAATCGGATAAAAATCGAGTCGGTTGCAGCTCTACAGCTCTATGCGGCAATGACAAGTACAATTTGCGAGCAACAAACAGTCGGTCAGAGCCGCTTGATTTTCTAACAAAACTTTTGCAATTCGTTTTTTTACAAAATGGTAAGTCAAATTATAGAAGCAACAATTCCTAGAGCGTAGAATAAGCTTTTATTTCATACTAAAATGAACAAACTCGCATGATTTCAGCTGTATATGTAGAATTTGCTTAATCACCATCACACTTGTGTTTTGCAGGCGCGTCGCTATGATTCCCGCACCACGATATTCTCGCCAGAGGGCCGTCTCTACCAGGTGGAGTACGCAATGGAGGCCATTTCGCATGCCGGCACATGTCTGGGTATCCTAGCCGAGGACGGCATTGTTCTGGCCGCAGAATGCCGCAGCACAAACAAGCTGCTTGACAACGCCATTCCATCGGAGAAGATTTACCGGCTGAATGAGTAAGTGAAAATTAACTGTTGGTAGTTTTGGTTAACTGCAAACTGCATTTACAGGAATATGGTTTGCTCTGTGGCCGGCATCACATCTGACGCCAATGTGCTAACCTCTGAGCTGCGTTTAATTGCCCAGCGCTATCAGTTCAGCTATGGCGAGGTGATCCCATGTGAACAGCTCGTCTCGCATCTGTGTGACATTAAGCAGGCATACACCCAGTATGGTGGCAAGCGACCCTTCGGCGTGTCGCTGCTCTACATGGGCTGGGACAGCAAGTACGGCTACCAGCTCTATCAGTCGGATCCCAGCGGCAATTATGGTGGCTGGAAGGCCACTTGCATCGGCAACAACTTTGGTGCTGCTATTTCAATGCTGAAGCAGGAGTTGGCCGACAAGGAGAACATTAAGCTAGAAGAGGCCAAGGATCTGGCTGTCAAGGTTCTGAGCAAAACTCTAGATACCACAAAACTGACGCCAGAGAAGGTCGAAATGGCGACGCTGCAGCGCATCAACAACAGCACCGTTTACAGTGTGCTCGAGAAGCCCGATGTGGAGAAGCTGATCGAGAAATACAATAAATTGGAGGCGGAGGCCGAAGCCGCCAAGAAGGAGAAGCAGGCTCAACAGTCAAAATCCTAAACAAACACTTTATATACATATAAATCTAAACATGGAATGATTCTTTAATTGTATGAAATAAAATTTCGAAATTGGGGTAAACATGGAATGCGCGATGTGGCAACACTGACAATCCCAGCAAGTTGGCAGCACGCTTCAAAAAATATCATCGCTCTTGGTAGATTTTCTTTCTTTGTTAGAGGCGGTAAGACGTGAATTTTAGTAATATTTTTAAAAATGTTTTTTGCAGATATTTAATAAGATAAATATTACAGTCGCAGACCATAATAATCGGGTTAATATCTACTTTTTGGTTTAATAATACTAAAAAGGACCAGAGGAGCTTATTTGGTATGTTTTAAGCTTCAAACTGATTTCACTTCCTATAAAGAAAATTTACATATTTCAGAAAAAATGTGTTTTTACGGAAATCCGAAAAAATATGTACTATTTAACACGCAACTTTCTTGAAAAAGCATAATTTCGAAGTCGTTTAAACTGACGCGCCTTTTCACATGAGTTATTTGATATTTTGTGCAATCTCTATAACAATGTAACCAGGTGGCAATTCTTAGGATTCCTACAGTTTGGTATATTTCATCGGCGTTAAAACGTATATCTTAGAAATATCGCTTACGGTCACATCTCGACAAATAAAACAGCTTTAAGAAACAAAAAGTTTTTACAATTGTAAAATAAATATTTAATAATCGCGCTCGCTTATTGGAAAACAATTGGAATATATGCGTGCATTGGAATACGAAACAAACGCAGACGTAACGCTATTTTTTCTTTCCTACGCAGCAGCAGATCATCATTGAGCGCGCGTGTGTGAGTGTGTGTGTGCGTGCGTGTGCCACAGAAAGTGGCAATCAGGCAGGCAGCAGTAGCAATTGTAAAGTGTACAGTGTATCCATAAATGATTTGATATTGTTAATTTATGCAATAATCAAATCTGCTCATATGCATGCATAGGAATGTGAAACAAAATTGGCAATATCTATCTCAATGTTGTCAATACAGTGAAAAGTTTTGTGTGGAAGCAGCCGCAACATCGACATCCGCAGTAGCCGTCAACGTTAACGTTAACGTATAAAAAAAGCAAAAGAAAATGAGGAAAATGAAATAACACAAAAAAAAGAGCTGCGCTGTAGCGAGCAAAGTAAAAGAAGAAACGCGAAACACAAGCAAAGAAAAATCGAAATAATAAAATACATACATACATACACACACGTACGAGCTGTATGTATGTATGGGTGTATCATAAAATTGTGCTTGTATGCGCGCAGTGCAAGTGTATGTGTGTGTGTGTGTGTGAGTGAAACGTATAAATAAAATTCAGCCAAATGCAGAAGCCAACAACAAAATGGATAATAAAACTACACAGTTGGATTTTAAATTACTGGTAATTAAATAATGTTTTCTATAAAACGAAATGCCCTTCCCCAAAGCTGCCCCTTTCCTTCACTCCTCCACCTCGTTTATATTCAAGTATACAAATGTGTGTACACGCACACATACAGACATTTGAGTTTGAGTTTGTATTTGTGTAAGTCTACATTCCGTGTGCGACTATCAAATGAGAGTGGCAAAACAACGTGTAATGCGTAGGCAAAGAAGAGAGCGGCCGCGGCAGCGGCAGAGGAAGATAGAGAGAAGGAGAAGAGAGATAACAAATGGAAGTGAAGTACAGTGTGCACTGGCAGTTTAATTTCAGCTGTTTGTTGTAAAGCAATGTTGTGTTATGGAATGTTGTCTCGTCTTTTGTACACAAATTCTTTATGAATAGTAATGTAGAAAAATTCTAGTCTATACAATAACAAGTTAGTTATTTTATTGCATTTTACAGGGCAGTTGTTTATTTTATTATTTACAGATTCATTTGTCTAATCTTCCTGCCCCACAATCAGTTCTTGCACAAACTCGCATGAACTTCCGCACCGTTGTCTTGCTGTTGTGTGCCCTTGCTCCACCCCTATCCCCATAGCCTACCTTATACACTCGACGGCCCACCCACCCACTAAGCTATAACACTCCCTTGTTCCCCATACCAACGCTACATAATGCCATTCTTCTCTTTTATTTTTGTTTTCTTCTAAAATGAATTGTAGTTTTGTTTTCGTCTCCCCTTTCCCTTTTCGACCCATTTCATCATTGTTGTTGTTGCTGTTATTGTTATTGCAGTAGCTATTATTCACTTTTGTTTTGTTTTCCTCGTTATTTTTGAGAAAATATTTATTTTTATTTTTATTAGTTTATAACAACATTACATTACTTGAATGCACAGACACACACAGGAACATCCACTGCATGTGTGTATGTGTGTGTACATAAATACTACGAATACTACGAAATCCAACTTGTGCGCGCCACTCTGACTACAACTACAATAAAAAAACGAATAACAACAACAACATCAAACCAAACTGAGCAGCAAGCACCGCGAGAGAGAGAGAGAGAATGAATTTGTTTGTGTTGGTATTTTCGTTTGTGTTGGTGTTTGTGTGAGGGGGAGAACGAACGGACGAGCAAAGCACAAATGAAGAATTGTAAACAGCGTGCACAGTGGTACCCAATGCTAACAGACACATATTCAATTTATTTGTTTTATTTTTTCTTTCTTTTTCGTGTTCTTGTTGGAATGCACTTTAGGGCAGATGCTGATACCAATTGGGTAACTGTCAAACTGGTAGCAAACAAGAGTTTAATGGAATTAAATTCTTCTTGTTGATCTTGTTGGTTTCATTAATTCGGTCTTTGAGCGTTTCAATTAAAACTTTCATTGTCTCTAATTAAGTTTACGACATGAGCGAAGCGTGACTTTAAGCAGAAGAAGGAGCACAGTTGCAATTTTTATCTGTTTAGTGTTTATTATATTATAGTGGATTATAATTAATTTAATTGACAAACTAGTTGAAATATATTTAACTTTGTGTTTCTGCATATTTTAATATATTATTATTTATTGAGCGTTAAATGTAGAGGTTGAAAAAAAAGTTGAATTATAATTAAACTAGGCACTAAAAATCAAATTGATAAGAATCAAATAATACTGTTGTTATTATTATTAAACAGTTACAGTTAAATAGAATAATAACAAAAAAAATGTTGTATTGTAGCAATAGGTGTGAATATGGTAAATATTTTATGATTTTAATTATTTAGTAGATCAGATTGTTGTAAATTTAATATATTTGTTGTAAGAAAAAGAAGTACTATTTTTTAGTGGTGATATCATTGAAAAATTTGTTATTATTTTAAATTCCGCTAGCAAGTCCGACTTTCAAATTAATGAGCTTATTCATTAAAGCACATTGAGCCACTGTAAATGCAAAAGTTCGTTTGTGTAGGTTTTTATTATATAGCTAGTTTTGTTTCGCTTGTGCCAATTTCATTAATAAAAGAGGACAGCGTAAATGCTATTTTTATTTGATTAGTAAAATCTACATGCACACACAAGTGAGTGTGAGTGTGTGCGTGTGTGACTGTGAGTTAGTACACGTTGCATGAGCACACAAAATGTAAAACATAAATTTGCTAAAAATGCAGCGGCAATTCTTGCCCCACTTGCCACAGCTGCAACGTTTACAGTTTGGCAACCTAAATATGTACTATGTGTAGGTAAACAAATACCTATGTAAAAACATGTCTATGTGTTTGTTTGTTTATATGCGTGTGTGTGTGTTTGTGTGTAGAGACCGCTCTCACTCTCTCCCTCTCTTTGCCTGCTCTCCTTTATCGCTGTGTTTGTGCGTGTCTGCGTTTTGAACAGGTACATAACAATATTAAAACGAACTAGCTGAAAAAAGAAGCAACTAACTAAGTCCAATAAATCAAGACAAACTGCATTGGTATTGAGAATACATGTGTACATAGATAATCGTTTATTGAATACCCTATAGAAGATTCCATTAGCTTTATGAATATTTATGACCTAGAGCTGGCTGGTGGTACGAGAGGAATTGACATAGCAGATAAAGAGGAATAGCATTTATTTATGAACCCGAAACATAATACTCTTAAAAATTGTTTATTAAATCGTTAAAGTAATAGTATTACTAATATTCTGATCGATAATACTTAAATAATTTAATTACATTCAAATAAGGACAAATAGCATTTATTTATGAACCCGAAAAGAATAGGCGAAAACATTGTAAATCAAATCGTTTAACTAACAAAGTTCGTGAAAGACTTTGTATTATTTCTATTATTCTAATCGATAATATTTAAATAATTTAATTACATGCCTTTTAATGTTTTCCCCGTCTTGTTATAAATGAGAAAAACCAACGACATGTCTTACGGGAAACCCCACAATTGAGTGCTGTTTATGTTTACGCTGAAACAGACAATTATTCTCAAGCTGTGTCGCACGCTTTTTATTTACACAAGCAAAAAATGTTGAATTTATTTTGACAGATTGGGAATTAGCAAATCTTTGATAGGCTTTGAGTCAGACATTAGCTGGTCGGTTGTAAACTAACGTCCAAGGCGGCAACAAGATATAATTTCTTATTTAATGAGAAAGCGGGTTGAAATATGGCATTCCTCTTTATAATAATTATTCTTGCTCATGAGAATCTTTGTTTTTACCTGTTCTGTTCATTATTTATGTCTATTTGTGTCGCCATTGAGCGCGGCATCGAAAGATATCTTTTAATGCGATTCAAAGTGCGATGACTTCATCGCAAGTTGAAAGCCATCTTTTATTTTAGAATTAATTGGTAATTTAAACCATAATTATTATGTGAAGTTCAAGAAACCGTTAACAGCTGTTAAAAGGGGGCGTTTTCAGAGACAATTCATGATATGAAGATGATCGTTAAATTCATGTTCTATCATAATAATATCGCAATTGTATGTGCAAAATGTATCGTCATTATTCGTATTTTGATAATTGTCGGACCACAACCGATCTAAACTAAAACTAACATTCCTTAGCTATAAACATATCTAGTATCGTGTCAATTTATTATGTTGCGCTTGAAGGCTTGTTACGACTTACACAAATACGATAAAAGGAAACAAAGCAAGAAAAGCCCATAAATTTTGAATAAAACAAAGAAGAAAATTCGTGCGTTCGTACCCTTTGTTTTGCGACATAGAAACTCCAAGCCTTTAAGCTTTTGTATATAATTTATTTGTATTTATATATAGCAAAGCATTTACAAGTATACAAATATTTGTATATATAGTATACATATGTATGTATGTATGCTTACATTACTTGGTATATGCACCAGTTTGTGTTGTTGCTGTGCTCAATTTAGTTGCAGACTTATTTTAAGCATTTTTACAAGTGCCAAGAACAATTTTGAACATCCACAAATAATTAATTGCCTCTCATTTGATTGTTGTAACATGTATTTATGGGCTATCAAAAGACTTGTTCAACCAGCAGTTAATAAGCTATTAAGTCAATAGCGGGTGGGTGTAAAACTTTGATTGTTTTCCCTTTAACCCATTTAGAAATTTTATTATTGAATGTGTTTTTAAAGAATAGAAAATCCTACACTTACTTGCCCACATTTATTTGTAAAGACTTAACAAACAGACTGCAGCCCATTCATCAAAGGTATTATAGAAAAGATCCTTTGATTAAGAATGTTTTTATAATACTTAATTTGAAATAAAATAATAACTTAAATGGTTAATCGCCAAAAAACTCAGAGGCATAAAAAAATGACACATTAATTAAAGCACAAACATAGTGTTGCTATCTGTATATAAATAAACACTCACACATGCGTAATGTGTGTATTTATCTAATTAATATCGTATTTAACTTTTCCTTTGCATTGCTTGTGCTCTGCTTCACATGCACAGACACAGATAAATCGAGATATGCGTTTATTTACTCTATCCCTCTCTCTTTGTTTCGCTTTGTCATTCTCTCGAATTAATGTAACGCATAAGCGCACACAAACACACGTGGAAATGTTATCTCTAATCTAGACTTACAGCAACATTTGCAGTCGAGGATGCAGCTAAATAACAGCTTTAGTTTAGTAAAAACAATTCAGCTTTAACGATAGAAAGTTTAATAAATACATATCAATTTTAACGATAGAATTTAATAGGAATATTTAACTGTAATCATTAAAAGTTTTAAAATAAAAATTACAAGTTTTATAAATTCGTTAAAAAAATGATAAATATTGGATATGTAACTTAAACAATAATCATTATTTTTTGAGCAAAAAATAAAAATGAAATAATGATTATTATTAGTAAAATTAAGTACTAAGAAATCGGAATTTTAACAAATATATTTTATTTGAAAGATTTATAGTCTCTAGTGGTTCGTCACAGACTATAATTTAATATGATTCGAGTCCAACGCTCAAAAGCAAAACTTAAATAATAATAATTATTTCATGATTTTTATTTTTTTGCTAAAAAAAAAACAATTTAAAGTTGCCAAATATTTATTAGTAATACCTCGTTAACATTTTGGACCCCAACTGTGCTTTTCTTGTTTTCAAATTTCTCTTGTTTTATTCATGTCGCTCGTAATTAAGTTCTCTCTAAAATGGATAAACATCATATTAATTTGATGTTGCTGCTAAAAGAATGAAATATTTGAGAATTGCCAGCGGGGCTAATGTTATGTTGTTCAGTGCCGTTGCCCCCATCCCGTTCTACTCATTTGCCTCTCACTGGCTCTCTTTCACTGTGTCGCACATCGTCGCTCCCCTTCTCTCGCCTAGCTGGCCAGTATATGCATCTCTCTTTCCGGCTCTCCGAAAACAATGTCAGCCAGTGGGTGGGTTGTGGGAGAGCAGCATGGAGAGCGCCATCGATGTTTTCACAACTACAACTACATAAAGTGTTGACTCGCTGCTTTAACTTACACACACACGCACGCAAACAAACACAGATAGACAAACACAAGCGTACAGTGTATACATGTACATGTGGATGGCAACATTGTGGAATGGGGAAAAAGTAGCACAAATTGTGCGCTGTTTTAATTTCTTTGCCTTTCCCGTTTCATCTCTCTCACTCTCTTTCTCTGCCTCTCTTCCTCTCGTTTATTATTTTATGTCGATGTGTATGTGTGCGTGTATATGTATGTATGTATGCAGCTTGTTTTTATTTTTCCTGCTATTTCTTATACACTTTTCGCCTTTGCCATCTCCGCTGCGCCGCACTGTGTGCTAATCGTTTGCGTCAGCAGAGCAGTCGCAGTCTCTGTCGCCGCGCAGTCTGCTCGCGATTCCATTGACGCCGAAGTCGACGTCAGCTATGCTGAGCGCGCGTCGCTCTCTTGGCTTGGCGCTCTAATTGCATTAAATTGTTTGGAAAATCATAATCAGTAATTGCATTTGATGACAGTTCTTTTGAGTGCACGTGTAAATGTTAACTTTCAATTACAATTACATGCCAGCTCACAGCTATTTACATACTGTTTGTTCAATGTCATTCTTGCGTCTGTTAATTTACATAAATCATTTGTCACTTTAATTGGATATTTACCACTAACTCTACCAATTTGGTAGCACGTGGTTGCGTAGGGCTGCAACCCATTTCCAGCTTCTGTCTATCTTTCTCTTTCTGTCCCTCTCTGTTTCTGTCTCCTGCTACCCCCTTCGTTGTGGTTGTGTGGGTCGAACAGGAAATGTGGAGCCACCTAGCGGAAGTTGGTCATTTATTACGCGAAACTTTAATGCATAATTAAATATGTACCTATGTAGTACTGCGTATATGTATGGTTGTAAATGTACATATAGCCGGTATATCTAAGACTAAAAGAAGTCGACTTGTTTCACGTTTAAAACAAGTATGAAAGTCACTGTTAATTGTGCTTAACTGTGAGATACCCGGCAACAACATTGAATTGTATTTGATAATATGAAAACGAGTTTTACATAGATATGTTGAATATTTATAAATTTTGTTGGCCTGATAATAATCACATGGAACTTATCATTATGTTTGAAGATAATAATATTAATAACTAAAATGTAATGTAATAAACAAATTATATTAACAAAAATCGATTTACATAAGAATAATAAAGTATATTCACAAATTGGATAACAGTCAGAATGATTTGGTTTTTCTAGCTCATGAGATTGAAACAGAATTTATCGCCTGATTTATAGATCAATAATATTTAGAAAACATCGGTTATATGCAAACGCAAGATATTTTGTAACAATATTCATTTTAAAAAAATCTAAGAAAATATATAGAAAACCTAATAGAGTTGCGTTGCTTCCCTTCGGCCTTTATTTTCTGTACCATTGGATGCCGTTAAGCGCCGTTTGTGTGTTTTGTTTTTTTCTGTAATCGATTATTTTAAATTAGTAACAATTGGTTGGTAACATGTGAGTAACATGTACACACATACATATGTACATATGTAAAATTATACAGGACTATAAAAACATAATTTAGGAAACTCCATTTTTTTAGTACTAACTGTTTTAAAAGGAATACAATTTCTAAAATAAGTAATTTATGTATTTATGCAAATGCCCATTTCCAGAATAGTAAATGATCTTTATACGTCTTAAATAAACTAAATAAAGATGAAATAATGTTGTTTTCCATTAAAAAGACACTGTATTGCCAAATATTTAGTTATAAACGGTGTGTTGAAACCCCGATTTCTATTCTTTGATATACGAGTCGGAATTTCCGACTTAAATATTTAGTTAATGCTTAAATTCAGATTGTACTTACGGCTCTCAATATCTGTACTTTTATTTCCAGGTTGATCAGTCAGTGAATCTGCTGGATAGCCTGAATGCGGCGTCGCGGTGCGATGCAATCAAATTTCTGCTGCAAAAGCTTAAGTGCAAATACCCAGAGGCCTGCGACCGAGTCGTCAGGAGTCTGTACAGTCACAAGCCACCCAATGATAATGGAGCATCGGACTCAGCGGAGTCAGCGCAGCTAGCGAAAAGCAAGCAGTTGCAGCTGCTGCTTGACACCAAAAAGGAGCCGAAGAAGGAGAAATTGGAGCCGGGCACGATCGATGGAACGCAGCAGCAGCCGCAGCAGATCATCAAACGGGAGAATGAGGATGAAGCATCCGCGATCGATTTGAATCAAAACTTTGAGAAAATTCTCTGCAAAGAGGAGTTTATGTGCCTCGACGAGGAGGATGATTTCCTCGATGATGATGCCGAGGCCGATGCCGACGCAGACGCCGATACCGAGAACTCGTCTTCCATGAGCAAACGCCTGCACTTTAATCGCAATGCCAGCGGGAGCGGCAGCAGCAGCAACAATGTGAACGCGATTACCACTGCAGCTGGTAATCCAGCGCTCACCAGCGATCCGCTTGATCTGATACATGCGGCAGCAGCTAGTGGCCTAGTGAAGCGCAAATATGTTGCCACATTCGATGAGGAGGAGCAGGATGACGACGACGACGACGTCGACGATGATGATGTTGATGATGATGACGTTGATAACGAGAGCAATAGCAACAGCTGTGCGCAACTCAGCGTGCGACGCCAGCGAAAACTGATGCGCTCCACAGCGTTGGTGAAGCGGAAACGAGCCAACAATGTCATCAGCAGCATGGATGCCATGGTGACGCCTGTGGCACGATGCCGTCTGGGCGAGGGCTATGTGTTCCACGAGGATACGCAGTACACGCTGCGCTATCACCACAGCAGCGGCGAGTTCAGTGAAAGAGCGTTCAAGGCGCAGTTCCGGGTGCTACTGCGCTTGGCGTTGAGTCAGCATCACAAGCCCTTCCTTAAGCAGTTCTACGACAACTTTGTGGTCACCGGTCGGCTGCTGGGCACAACGCCTTCGACGCGTGTGCTGCAGGAGCTGCGCGAGCAGCGTTTGGACGAGTGGCGACTGCAACGCGAACGACGCCAGCTGGCCAAGGATGCTGCCGAGGCGGCGGCTGCTGCTGCTGTGGCCGCTGCGGCGGCAGCGGCTAGGCTGAAGCAAGAGCAGGAGGAGGCAGAAGCGGAGGAGGAGGCGGCGCGCAAGCAGAAGCTGAAGAGCGAACCACTGGACCAAGAAATGGAAGTGCCGCGGCAGCTGGAGCATCAAAGACCGCGCCAGCTGCTGTCGCTGGCGTTTGACGACTCGGAACTGGAGTCGGAGACGGAGTCACAGCTGTCGTCGGCGGCACAGGAGATTATGAAGTTTGAGGAGTTCATTGACGAAGGTGTAGGCGCTGGTCGTCTCATTGATGGGCTCGAAATGGAGCCGGAAATTGACGAGATGCTGGCCAGTGCCGGCAGCGGATTGGGCAGCGTAACGGGCACTGGGAGTGCCACTGGAAGTGGCAACAGTAACAGCAACAGCAGCGCTGTCCACGACAACGGCATTGCGTCGCTGCTGCTCGACACCAGCCATGGGACGCAGCTTCATGCGCACCATCTGTAAGTAGAATGCAATTAAATAAAAAAATTCGTTCGTTATTAATCCAATATCTCTATCTATTTGCCTTGCAGCAACAGTAGCAGCAGCAGCAGCAATGTCGCTGGCAATCTTGTGATCAACGGCCTTACGTCAAGCAATATAAACAACAACAACACTTGCAACAAGAGCAACAACGTGCTTAGCCAGCAACTGGCTTCAGAGCATCCAAGCGCCGTCAAGCAGCCAACGTCGCAATCGACGCAGCCGCAAACTGCGACACCAACGCAGCTGCAAGCGCAATCGCAGTCACAGCATTTGTCCATGCCGATCAGATCTGCGTATGGACACGAAGGCGTTGCTATGTCGGCCACAGCGCAGCTGATGTCGGGCACAGAGATTCAGCTGCAGAATGATAGCCAGAACCATTACAACTCAAGCAATAATCCGCTTTCCATGATGGGCGGCATGATGCAAATGCAGCAGCAGCAACAACAGCAACAGCAGTTTTCGCAGCATCCACATGCACAAATGCTGAACAATCATCAGTCGCATCTGCATACGCATGCACAGCATCCGCAACAGCAGGCGGCGCATCTGGCACAGCTGAACTCTTCGATGGAACTGGACGACAACGAGTTGTCGGGCGACGAGGATGACGACGAGCTGGACAACGAGCTGGACGAAATGGATGCGGCCAAGCAGCAGCTAATCGATGGTGGCAGCAGCAGCAGCACCTCGCTGCAAGCGCCACCTTCGCAGCTTGGCGGCGCCCACACGCCCGGCAGCAAAAAGGACAAGCCCAGCTACAGTTGTCTTCTGTGTCCCAAGTCATATAGGAAACGCAAATCGCTGTTGGATCACTACAAGATACATCCCGGCTACTGTCACGACTGTGGGCAGCCCAACGGCAACACGCTGGAGGCAAGTTCTTTGCTCACTTAAAGCCAATCAAGACTATTATTAATAATTATTGTCATTGCAGGAGATCATTCAGCATAATCGCACGATGCACGTGAAGGAGTTTCCGTTTGTGTGCGAAACATGCGGCGAGTCGTATTCGCGACGCCAGCAGTTCCATGCCCACGTGGAGTCGCACAAGAAGGATTTCAAAAGTGAGTCGGATACGAATGTAAATTTCAACCAAAACCAGGCGAACCAGCAGCGACATCATTTGAGTTTATTTTGATATTTGCTAAACTGTTTGCTTAATTTTATGCGTTGTTTCCATTGCAGTCTTTCCTTGCGGTGAGTGCGGGCTGAAGCTGTCGCAGAAGAAGCTGCAGCAGCACTTTGAGGAGACGGGCCACAAGGCCGACGGCGCCATCTGCGAGGTGTGCGGCGCTGAGTTTCCCACAAAGAATGCCCTCTACCAGCACATCATACGCGAGCACAAGCGCGATAATTTCTTTGAGTGCCACATTTGCCATAATCGCTTCACGCTCAAGGCCAATCTGGAGCGGCACGTCCAGCTGCACACGGAGGTGAAGCGCACCTATGTGTGTGATCTGTGCGGTTCGTCGTACTTTACATATCCTGCGCTCAAGGAGCACTACAGCAATGCACACGTCGATGTCTCCGAGTGCAAGTGCACGCTGTGCGGCAAACGCTTCGGCTCCGCCAAGTCACTGCAGCGACACTTGCCATCGCACTCCGAGGAGCGACCGCACTGCTGCAACCACTGCGATCAGGTGAGAACAGGCTTAACTCATACAATCTAAACTTATAAATAAGTAATTGTAATGATTTTATGTGCAGACGTTCAAGTGGAAGACTCATTTGGTGCGCCACAAACAGACCATGCATGGCAATCAGCCGCCGCCTCCCAAGAAGGGCAAGCAGCGTTTCCCCAAAGCCAGCGAGGATGGTAATTTTTTTGATAAATTCCAAGTAATAGCAGCACCGATCTCATTGCCGTTCTTTGTTGCATTTTAGATATGCTGCCGCTGCCCGATATGCCGGGTCCGCCGCCGGTGAAGGCCACCAAAAAGTCAGCTGGCAAGGCCAAATCTCAGGCAGCATCATCTGCGGCAGCAGCAGCCGCATCGCAGCAGGGTCCTGGCAAGGGAGTTGGCATGGGTGCAACACCAACACCGCCGCCGCCGTTGTCCACGACGCCGGGTTGCTCGCAGCAGGATCCGTTTAATGCCGCCATGGTGAGCAGCAACAGCTCGCAGTCGTCGACGGCATCGACGTCCCAGCACTCGGTCTCGACGAGCGAATCTCAGCAGAATTCCATGTACAATCAGAGCTTTAGTGCCGACAAATTGCAGCAGCCGACGGCGGCGCAGCAACAGCAGCAGAATGCGCTGCATCAGCAACATCAGCAGCAGCAACACCATGCAACGCCAACGCCGCCGCCGACGCTGCAGCAACAGGTGCCACCACCGCCGCCACAACAACAGCAGCAGCAGCAACAACAGCCGCAGCCGCACCATCGCCATACGCCAAACAACAGCACGCCGGAACTGCACTTACAGCGAATGAACAGCTTCGGTGGACCGGAGAGTCAGTTCCACTTTGAGCCCACTGGCAATCCAGCAGCCAGCTACCAGCAACATCAGCTGATCAACCAGTATCAGCAGCAGCAGCAACAACAGCAGCAGCCACAACAGCAGCAGGCACAGCAGCAGCAGCATTTGCGCAGTCACACGCCACAGAGCCCACATCCACATCCCCATCCGCACCCGCATCCGCATCAGGCGCAGCAAATGCAGCAGCAGCAACAGCAACACTTCAGCTCACCGCACCACATGCCCCCCATGCACCACCAGCACCAGATGCTGATGCAGCAGCATCGTCACAGTCACTCGCCCCAGCATCAGCACTCGCGACTGCAGTCGCCGCAGCCGCAACCATCGCCATCAGCGGCAGCAACTGGTCCGCAACAGCAATTTATGCAGCAGCAGCAACAGCAGCCGCCAACTGATTCGTGGGGCAACATGGGCTTCGGTGGCGCACCAAACAATCAACCGGTTGAGCTCAAGGACAACAAGTTCTATATTGTTGACTCCACCGAGTTTCTGGGGCTTCCAATGAATGTCGGCGCCAATGCGCCGCCTTCGCAACAGCAGCAGCAGCAACCATCCGTTGTCAGCAAGGCGCAACAACAACAGCAAGTTCAGCAGCAACCACAACAGCAGCAGCCACAAGATCCAGCTTTGACTGGCGATATATTGAACTTCCAGCACATGTGGCCACAGCAACAACAGCAGCAACAACAACAACAACAGCAGCAGCAACAGGCAGCAGCAGCGCAACAGCCGCAGGCAAATCAAGTCGGGCCAGGGGATGCTCATAATTACAACAATATTGGCAGCATTCTCACGAATCTCATTGACACGAATCCCACGCCCATGGAATACAACTTTGATCTAATGCAGCAACAACAAGCAACACCACAGCAGCAGCAGCAACAACAGTCACAGCAGCAAGCAGCGCAACAACATCACAATGCCAGCGGCCCGTATGGAGGTGGATTGATGAGGCACACAGCCGCCGGCAACGTGTATGGAGGCGGAGTCTCTTACGAGCAGCATCACAATCACAACCACAGCGCATTGAGTGAACAACTGGTCAGCGAACAGCAGAAGCACAACAGCTTTCAGCCATACCACGGCCATCCGCATGCCCATGGACTGCAGCAGCCGTTGCATTCTCTTGCAGCTGCCTCACACTTGCTGCCACCTCCGCCACCTCATGGCAATGTGTATGAACGCGCTGTGGCACCGCCAGTGGGCGTAGGAGTCGGAGTGGGTGTCGGTGTGGGTGTAGGTGGCTATCCGATGCTGGGCGATGATTCAAAGTCAGTGCTGCCGCCGATCAATGACTATATGCATCATATGCAACAGCAGCAACCCGATCTAATCTATTATCCAGTGAAGAACGATTGACAACCAAAGTAGCCGGCGCTAGGTGGTGCCCAAGGAGCAGGCGGGCATCACCATCAGCACCACCACTTCGCGCATAATCATAATCATAATCATACGCGCTGGTGGCCAGCACCAGCAGCAGGTATAGGCGCCAAGAGAGGCGATGTTTTTCATTGAAAAGCATTAATTGATAACAACAAAGCAACATTTTGTTTAGTTTTTACGATGACGAAGACGATGAAGATGATGATGAAGGTGACGATGGGAGCCCATAATGGAGCACTATTTTCTATTTTGTAGTATGATGTGCTTGTGTAGATATCAATGATGATGATTCTAATTAGATAAGATTATAAATATTATACATATGCATATATATACATATATATATATAGACATATATATAAATACACTGGAACGCAACGTTGAGCAATAACTTGAAGATTGGGGCTTCAATGCTCAGTTAATTTCCAATCCGACCGACGCTATTGATACACTTGTATACAACAAACAACAACTAACAAACAAACAAAAGCAACTAACAAAATAATAATAATAACGGAAAATATAATACCGCAACAACAACAACAACATGACGACAGACATATACATACAAGCATATATTATACATAGTAGCGTTTAAGAAAACCAAAACAAAAAAGAAAACAAAAAACCAACAAAAAAAAAAGGAATAAGCAAAAAACACTATAAATAATTACGTAAATTATGTAATAATATGTAGCCTGTAAGCCTGTACTAACAAATAACGGCAGACCACAACAACAACAACCACAGCAACCAAACAAGCAACTTTCGAACAAATTTTTGCAAGCTAATTTAAAGCTTATTTAACTTAATAATGAATGAGAGATGAACGTGAATGTGAATGAGTATGAGTAAATGAGAACACAAATACGTACGTTGATATATAATATATAGAAATCAAAGCAACATTATATATACGCATACAATATATGTATATATAGTAAGTCGCAACAGCTCCCCCCAACTCACACTTCTCCTTCAAAGAATTGTAGATTTGATTTTTTTGTTAAGATTTGAACAACACGAAAGCTGTTGGGTAAACCATATCATGAGGCCCTTTGCCGTCAAATACACGTAATAATAATTATTAACGATATATACAGTTTGATGTATGTATTGTTTTCAATTTTGAATAGTGCTTGTTATTTTATATTTAGTTGAACAATCAATGATTATACAATTCAATACATACATACACAACTTATTTCATTTACTATATTTTACATTTGTATGCCACATTTTTGTTAGATTAGTGCCTAAGTCTAGTTGATATGTATGTATATCATGTACACCCCCAATTTGTGGCTTTTTACACCCAAAAACAAAACTTGTATAATTATTAAGCTCTGCATGCTGTTGCCCCTTCCCTCTCCCCTTCTCAAGAATACTTATGTATGTATGTATGTCCTCCACTCCAGCTATAATTGTTTTCCTTTGGGCATTTTTCTTTTTGCCATGCGGAGCATAAAAAGTCTCCTCACTTTGCTTCCAAAATGCAACTATTGGTATGTATGTATTTCCTTAACCCTCTTCAGACCACTTAAGTTAATCATATTATATATATATATATATATAAACTATATATAATATATAGCGTTGTTCTTGTTTTACAAATTGTGTATTCAATTCAGCTAAGAAAACATTACATAAGTGAAAGTTTAAAACGATACAAGTGTAAGGCTACTTTTATGAACAAAAAAGCAACCAACAACTACATTAAATTAGATTTGTATTCTGGATACAAAAATAAGCAAAAACAACAAACAAACAACAAAAACAAAACACACAAAAATATAAATAAAATTTGTATATTTAATAAAAATAGCAAAATAAAAATAAATAAAATTCTTTTAAAAAAACAACCTTTTTACAATTTTACATTTTATAACAATTTATTTGCACTTTACCATATGAATTCAGAAGACATAAACAATTGAATTTACACTAAACATCTTAGTTAACGCCACCAATAAGATTGACCACGCGATTCTTATAGCGTTTAGAAATATCTTTTTCGATGTACGTCTGCAATGTCCTCGTTTGGGCAATCAGTTCGTCCAGCACGGGATTTAATTGTTGGCGCTGCTCTCGCAGTTCGACAGCTCGCTTCTTCATCAGGTCTTGGGTTAAACGCACCTTATCCACAGCCTTGGTCATATGCTGCAGTTTGCTGGCCAGCAGGTCGGCATATTTGGGGGAATGCTTCAGTTGGAAGAGATGGCGAGTCTGCTCATCGGAGCTCTGTTGAATGATCTTCTCAACGTCAGCCAATATTTTGCTTATGCTCTCGCTGTCATGGGTGGCAATGTTGTCCATGAGAGAGAACATGATGTTGCTGGAGGATTCCAAATGATTGAGTTCATAGAGACGCATGCGCAGAAACGCATCCAGCTCGTAGGTTTCATCCAGAAAGCGATCCCGGTAGCTTGGCGAGTCCAGCAACGTATAGGCCTGATCACCTGCAGAATAAATATTTAGTTAATCAATTCATTTTGTTGGCATTCCAGTTAAGCGAACCTTTGGCAGTGCCGCCATCCATGCCGGTGCCCTCGACAACGATGCCGTACTCTTCGACTGGTATGTCAAAATTTATTTCCACAGCATCCGTTGGAGCACTCTCAATGCCCCAATCGATGTTGCCACCATCGTTCTCTTGCAAATCGCCAAAATCAATGATTTCCGCCGAAACCGTTGACGATGTGCCGCCGTTGTCGTCGGTGCCAAAATCAATTTCGTTGTTCTCGCTTTCCTTCGACGAGTTGGCGCCGCTCAAGTTCAATCTAAGCTCTGGCTCCTCTATGGAAAGCGGCGCCTCCTTGTGTATATACTGATAGACTGTCGTATTGCCGTGCTCCACCAAATGCCGTAAGATGGGCAGACATTGGCTCTGTCCACTGACCTCGGCATACAAATCAATGCCCGCCTGCACTCTACCGATGTCCTGTAGGGATTTCTTGTACAATTCCGGCAGACCAGCAAGCACTTCAATAAACTCCGCATAGAGATTTTCACCTTTCACACCCAGCTGCTCCAGCAAGGCAGCGTGCTCGGCCAGAAGCTGAGCCTCGGGCTTCTGCAGATCGTGGGCACGCTTCAGGCACTCGTCGGTCTGCTGCTCCAGCTTGGCCATCTGTTTGCGCACACCAGGAATCTCATAGTTCACATTCCGCACATAGATCTGCGCCGTCTCGGCCAGATAAGTGGCGTTCTTCTCGTAGAGGCGACTGACTTCCTGCCAGTCTTTCATGCGCTGGCTGCCATAGGTGCCAAACACGCTCTTCGTGTCCTTCTCTGTCTGCTTGAGAATCTCGATAATCTCCTTCACATGCAGATAGTTTATATCTGCAAAACACTTTTGTTAGGTGTTGGGAAGACAATGGTGCAAAGTGAACACCTACTAGATCCAGAGAGCAGCTTAATAAGTTGATCGTTGGCTGGCATATCCTGCAGAGCATTGCTGATTTTTGCATGTATGTCCTTGATGGGAGCCTGCACATTCTTTGGAACGATGCGTCTGCTTATCAGCCAATCCTGCAGCTTCAGCGTGTGAATGTCTATGGGAATCTCGGACTCCTGGTTTTGTATGAAGGTAAACGAAAATATTAAATCGTAATATTTTGATATTTTCAGTGGTTTCCTTTTGAAATAATTTATTTAATTCACTTACATTCATTTCTACGTTGTTGACGTTGCTGTTTGTGTGCAATGATAATTCAACTATGAGGTTACCTGCGATATTTTGATTGTCGTGTCTACGTCACACTTGTTATTGGTGTTAATCGATACATAAGTTAAATCACAATGTCCATCTATCGAAAAATGAATTTTGGATGAAATAAAAACAAATTCAAGAACGTATTTTTATCACTTTTTTTTACATTTATTTACAATTTCATCGATTGTAATTTTAAAAATAAATATTTGAATATACAAGATTTTTTTTAAATTGAAAGTTTAAAAAAAAATAAAAATTTTCTTGTTTTCTAGTTTACCGTAAAAAATAGCATAATTTATCTATCCATCTCTTGGATAACATTTTTTCTTTCTCTTTTTGATAAGATTTTTTAATAATATTTGTTATTTACAGTCGATAATAATAAAATGACTAATATGCAACTGATTTTTTATCGGGAAGAACTTTATTTTTTGTACACGATTAAATATAAATTTGGGGATCCCAGAAGAATGATAGAATTTAATAGAATCACTTGAAATCATTCACATTTTAATGAACTGGTAATTTCAAAACTTATTTCCATTTTTATTTTAAGCTCCTTTTATTCTGAAAATCTTTTTCATGTACTTTTACATTCATTTTATGCTTCCTTACATTCTTTTTTCCTATCTAAGGAAAATACGCGTAAACAATTGATGACTATAAAAAACACACTGCAGTTTAACAACCAGCTGTCATATTTAAACAACTAAAAAAAAATGACAAAAGAATAAACAAAAGACAGAGGTAACTTATGCGTTTCTAAAACATGCTCGAAATATTTGGAATGGCGGCCGTCGCATCGGGATCTTCCCGGAACATTTGCGATACCTGTGCACTGGGTAGCACCTTTTGTGAGCTGCCCGTTTTGGTTTTGCGCCAATGATCCCATTCATTCGGATGCATACGCTTTTTATGGGAATGCATGTTGGCGTTCGAGTTGAATGTACGCGGACAGAAGGGGCATTTGTACAGCGGTTCTCCAGTATGCTGGGCCATGTGCTCCTACAAATCAGATGATATTATAATACAAGTATTTGCAAGCATTGTCAGCGTCATACTTACCTTAAGGCTAATGTCCTTTTTGAAGGTCTTGCCGCACTGCTCGCAGGTGTAGATTGTATTCGAATGTGAATAGCGCTTGTGGCCGATGAGTGCTCGCGAATTCTTGCAGCTCTTGCCGCATTCTGAGCAGATAAACGATTTGCCCTCATCGTTGTGGCGCCTTAAATGTTGCTTCAAATTATCCTCGTCCTTGAGCCAACTCTCGCAGTCCGGTCGCGGACACTTAATGCGTGGACCACTCTCTTCAAAGTGCAGGCGAACGTGCTTCTCAAAGACAGCTTTATCCTTGATTTCCTTGCCGCACACATGACAGATATTAGATGCCTTGCGATGCTGCATGCTAATGTGTACCTGCATGTGGTATTCGGTGGCAAAGCTGGCGAGGATGCGCAATATTAATTGATGTGTGCGACTATTTGAGCCTTCTACTTACGCATTGTGTTTGGGGCACTGTGGGCAGATGAATTTGCGTTCGTTGGCCGGCACATGGGATCCCTTGTGCAGTTCCAGATGATTGCGACGCGAGAAACGCTTGCCACACTCATCACACTGGAAGTCGCATTCGTCGTCTGGCACATGATGAACCAACCAATGAGCTCGCAGTACGCTTGAATTGGCAAACACTTTGCCGCAGTCCTTGCACCTGAAACATAGAATATTATTAGGTAAACAGAAAATATATAAAACTTGAATTGTTATACTTAATGTATTCGGGATTCTCGTGGCGTCGAGCATGCTCCACAATTAGGCAGCGTTTATTCAATTTTCGCCCGCAACATTTGATGTACGGCCGCTCGTCAGGATGCTTGTCCTTGAAGTGATCTCGAATGCCATCGAAATCGTCGGCCAGAAAAATGCACAGCTCACAGCCCATGACAACATAGCGTTTGATCAGCTCCTCGTCCTCCTTGCAGAATGGTGGCCACTGCTGCTTCTTAAATGTCCTTTTGGCAATGGTCCTGCGCTTCTCCAGGCTCTTGGGCTGCGTGGACTTCTTCACTTTGGTCGTCTTTAGCTTGTCAATTGGCTCCATCGTTTCACGCTTACGCTTCAGTCCACTGCGGGTCACAATAAGATCCACATCGTCGACATCATTCAGGAATTCACTCGGCGAAAGTCTTTCCAGCTTAATTTCCTTCTGATCTCTCACGTCTGTCTCGGCATACGTTGCAATTTCCAGGTCCAGCTCGTCCAGAGGATTCACAGTCAGCTGCGCGGCGCGTCCATCGTTATGGGCATCCACAGTCAGATCATTGGCTGGCAACATGATTTCCTCTGGCCACGATGTAGTCATCAGATCGGGGTCGGGATCTTGTTTGAACTTTGGTGCGTTGGCGTAAATCAGCTGAGCCTCCTGAATCGATACGTAGAACTGATGAAACTCCGAAACCTGAGTCCAGCACACATTGCACACCACTTTCGACATCGGATCGTTTGGCATAACCTGAGAACATCAACAATTCATATCTATGGCTAATTGTAATTGAAATCCAATTGTGGCTTACCTCGAACCAAAAGTGCTGGCGCAGAACTTCGGCAACGTTGGACACGCTGTCCACAGCTGCAGTTGCTGCTGCTGCATCGCCAAAGATTTGAAGACACATCTGGGAGCCACAACCACGCAAGCAGAGTCGACAGATCTGTGGCTCCATCTTGATGTGGCGAATGCTTCAGATTGATTTAACAATTGTTGATCTACACACGGCAGCAGCCAGAGACCAGCTCAGCCTGTTTTATTTAATATTTGGCAAACTTGTAATAACTAACTCTGTTGTGTGACGGAGATTGATGACATATCGAAATATCGATAGCTGGCAATTACATTCGCTATCGATGGCCTGTATAACAGCGATAGCGATAGGGAATGTAATTCTCAGTTATCGATATGTCATCTAAGAACAAACATCTCTAGGTCGTGAGAACAGTGAAAAGTAACTATGCAAAATAAATAATAATAAAAAGACCGTCAATATGAAGGTAAGGAATTGTTTTTAAAGTGTAAACACTGTACTAATGGTTTCGTTATTAGCGCATAAGCGAAAAGAAGTTGGAGGCCTTTACAGTCGGAACGTTTTCCAAACGGCAATTGGTAAGCACTGAAAACCGGGTGTGAATTTTATTTATCAAACAAATCTTGCAGTCCAAGAAAGAGTTGGAGGAGCAGAAAAAGAAGGAAGATGAAGCTGCTGCGGCACATGTAAGTAACAAAAACAAAGTATATTTATTGGCATGTATTGATTTCCTCAATTTTTAAGGCCTTTAAAGAGTTCGTGGAGACGTTCCAAGAAGCACCGACAGCCTCCTCCAAAGTGTGGGTTAAGGCGGGCACTTATGATGCGGGCTCCAGGCGTGAGGATAAAAGCGAGAAGGGCAAGTTGTATAAGCCGGGCTCCAAGCTGGTGGAGAAGAGCGCCTCGGAGAAGGCCGAGGAATATGCCAAGTTACTGGCCTCAGATCTGAAAAAGGATGCGCCAACATTGAAAAAAAAGAATCAGGAGAAGAAAAAGAGCAATTTGGAGCTTTTCAAAGAGGAGCTGCGACAGTGAGTTAAACAAGCCCCTTAGTGTGAACAGCATTAATTAAGTGTTATTCTGCTCATGTAAAGAATTCAGGAGGAGCGTGAGGAACGTCACAAGTATAAGCACATGGCTGTGGCGAATCCACCAGCATCGCAACCGCAGCCGCAGCAGCAGCAGCAGCAACAACAGGCACCGAGCAGCTCCCAACAGTCGAGCGCCGCCGCTCGGGATGCTGGCGGCTCCTTTGACACAGGCGATCCGAACACAACTAATTTGTATTTGGGTAACTTGAGTCCCAAGATCTCGGAGCAGCAGCTGATGGAGATCTTTGGACGCTATGGCCCGCTGGCCAGCATCAAGATAATGTGGCCACGCTCCGAGGAGGAAAAGCAACGTGGTCGCAATTGTGGCTTTGTGGCATACATGAGCCGCAAGGATGCGGAGCGTGCACTGCGCACCCTTAACGGTCGCTACATAATGGGTTACGAGATGCGTCTGGGCTGGGGCAAAACAGTTCCCATTATGAATACGCCAATCTTTGCACCGCAGGCGCTGCTGGAGCTGACGTTGCCGCCGCCATCGTCGGGGCTGCCTTTCAATGCTCAACCACCGCCCAGCGAAGCGAACACTTTGCCCAAAAAAAACTACAAGGACTACGAGTCGATTGAGGAAAAGGAGAATATGGAACGAGTAAAACCCTCTTTATATTGGAAATTTAACAAGTTGGATTATAAATTTATTCATTTAGGTGCTGGCCAAATCCGTTGTGAAAGTCTTTATCCCGACAGAGAAGTATGTAAATGATATACATTTTATTTCAAGAAATTTCACCTAGTATTGCATTTCAGATCCGTGCTGAACATCATCCACCGCATGATCGAGTTTGTTATACGCGAGGGTCCCATGTTTGAGGCTTTGATCATGAGCCGCGAAATGGAGAATCCCCTTTTCTCGTTTCTCTTTGACAACGAGAGCCCAGCCCATATTTATTATCGTTGGAAGCTCTATTCACTGCTGCAGGGCGACACGCCGAGCGAGTGGCGAGAGCAACAGTTTCGCATGTTCAAAGGAGGACCTGTCTGGAAGCCGCCTGTGGCCAATTTCTACACCCAAGGCATGCCCGATGAGCTAGTCGTTGATCCAGATGCACCCGTTGTGCACAAGGGTGCTTTGTCTAATGCGTAAGCGCTTCTTTTTCATTTACTAATCAATTGAAACTTATCGGTCGCTCTCTCGTAGGCAACGTGATCGTCTGGAAGACTTGATCCGCCACTTGACACCGGAACGATCTCGTATTGGCGACGCCATGATCTTTTGCATTGAGCATGCTGATGCTGCTGACGAGATTTGTGAATGCATCGCTGAGTCGTTGGCCAATTCAAAGACTGTGGCTTCCAAGAAGATCGCTCGCTTGTATCTCGTTTCCGATATCCTTCACAATTGCACTGTGAAAGTATCAAATGCGTCGTTCTTCCGTAAATCGTAAGTAAATAGATGACTGTCTCTTTTCTTTTACTGACTTTTGACTTCTTTTTTTAGCGTGGAGAAGCAATTGCTGGACATATTTGAGAGTCTTCACACCTACTATCTGGCCATCGAGAGTCGCCTCAAGGCAGAGGGCTTCAAGACGAGGGTCTGCAATGTAATACGCACCTGGGAGGAGTGGACCATCTACCCAAAGGAGTTCCTAACCCAATTGCGTAGTGTATTCTTGGGGCGACAAGTAAGTAAAAAATTGCAACTACTAACAGAAAATCTCCAAGCCTTTAAATAGTTTGCTTCGCAGATAAATTCACCGCCCCAAGCAGATGAATCTCGCTCGGAGGAAGCTCTGGATGAGGACATTGACGGTGCGCCGCTCTCGGGCGATGACAAAGACGATGAGGATCTGGATGGTGTGCCACTCGATGGCGCTGCTTTACTGAAGAGTGCTCTTAAATTGGTGCTGCCGGAATCCGCGTCCGCTGCCCAGCAACGTGGAACACCCAAGCAAGAGCAATATCATGATGAAATCGATGGCGTTCCTTGTAAGCGAACAATTATTATGCATTCTTGGTTATGCATATTCACAAATGAATTGCTTTTAGTGGATGAAGATCTCGATGGCGTTCCTATGGAGCAGGCAACGAAATCAACTGACAAGTCGCAGGCCAAATTGCCCGGTTTTATTCCTTCCAAGTGGGAAACGGTCGATCCGCAACAAGTTGAAGCTCAAGCCATAACCACCAGCAAGTGGGACACATTGGATCCCCCAGATCCGCCAAAATTCTTTAGCTCCGAAGAGGAAAGCGACGACGAGAGCTCACAAAAATACAGCGACGAAAAGCGCCAGAAACTGCGCGAAATTGAAGTGAAAGTCATGCAGTATCAAGATGAATTGGAATCAGGAAAGCGTCGTCTTGAATCTGGCTGGACACTAACCGAACAGGTTGAATACTATCGCAAGCGTTTGCTCAAACAGGTAGCTCACTCAACCCACTGACTTTTCCGGTAGCAACAATTTGAATGTATATTTCCTATTCAATTGCAGACATCTTCGCCTTCAGAGTCTGTTGACTCGCCGCTGAGTTATATGCACTCCAAATCACGCAGTTTGCAGCGCAGCGAAAGTCCCGACAGCAAGTACCCAGCTGGGGTACACTACGGCGGCAGTTCGCGCTCCAGTCCCAGTCTGCGCACCAGTCGCAAGCGCTCCCATTCGCCGAACAGCGGTGGCGAGAGCAGCCGCAGCGGCAGATCAGGGAAACGTAATCGTTCTCGCAGCCTGTCGGATTCGCCCAAGCGTTACCCGGAGCGCTCGGCACGCTCCTCGCGACGATCTCCATCGCCAGCCTCATCCAGCTACAGTTCGCGCTCCAATCGACGAGCCAGCCCATCGCCGCCACGCCATCGTGTGGAGAAGCACAAACACAAGCATCGTCACTAGGCAAGGACACTTTGAATTTAGTCGTAATTAAGCTGATTCGTATATTCAGGAAATTCATTTAGTGAGCAGCCATGAATCTTATAAAATAATGGCATATGATTTGTGCTGGAAATAAATAAAATCGTATGGGAATGGCGTCAGCTCCAGGATAGCCAAAATGATGTTGATGTCCGGTGGTTCGTTTAATTGGCCTTCAGAGAAGCCTCATGTTTGTACACTTCAATGACATCCTCAATGATCTCCCACTGATTCTCCCTAGTAAAGTCCTTCACCAGTGGCTTATACCACATGCAAGCCTCATCCGACTCATCAGTTAGCGGCACCTGGACTCCATAAGTCTGCAGTGCCAGCGAGAGGCAACCGATTGCCACGTGCGTGGGCTTGTATTTCAGAATGTTGGGACTGTGGTGAAAGTCCTGTAAGTACGAGGCGGCAGTCTTGGCAATTGGCACCGAGTTCCACACATCTGTGCCCACCCAATCCTGCAGTGTCTTCATGTAGTACAGCAAATACTGTGTGCGCCACAAAAAAGAGAAAGTGTCTCGTTACAAGCACTGTGTGTGTGTGAGTCCATGGTGTGTGTGTTTACCTTGTGCGCTAGCTCGATGTTTAGATCGAAGCTGAGAGTACGTGTGATCAGCAGTTCGGCCTGGACAATGGCATCCCGCATGGCCCAGTATTCGTCGTTCAGGTCCAGAGGAGCACTGCCGCGATTCAATGTGCTGTATGCCACGTTGATGACATCGCGAATTTTGACAGTATCATCGTCTTTGATTTTCCCAGCCAGATACAGCGATGAGGCGGCAATCAGCTGTGAAGCGACAACATTAACCATTGAGTATTGAGGAAAATCTTGCAGTTGAACTCACGAACTCGTCGTAATCGGTTGGTTTGACCTCTTTGAAGAAACGATGGTAGACAATGGCAGCGCATGCGGCAGTCAGTGGCTTCATTTTCAGCTTGGCAGCGCACTCGAATATGTAGAGCGGCACCAGACCAGGTTTAGTGGACTTACTATATAACAGAAAATAGTGTTGAAACTTTAGAAATGTAGTTGGTTCAATGGGAACTCACCGATAGTCAATGGGCTTCATGTTCTGGGCTTTGCTCGTTTCCACGTGCTGCTGCAACGACATGACATCCAAAACGTTTTTCATTTTGTTTTTCACTTAATGGGTTCAACGATGGAATTGTGGATTGCTATATTTTGTAATTGTGTATGTTTTGAGATGATGAATCTGCGGGGATGGGAAATAGTTGAGAGTTCGTTGCCACTTTAATCGAAATAACAATCAAAATAGAGACACAGTCCAAATGACAAACACATGCACATGTAATGGAGTTTGAAGTTTTTGCTCAATTTCAGAGTTCGACTGATCAGCTGTCCGCCAGCGCACTTCTTTATGCACTGCAGACGATGCAAACAACAAACACGACGAAAACTCGAGATGGCGACAACGACGGCGACGACGACACGATAAAATACGAAACCGGTTCGGCAGACAGTGGACAATATTGATGTTTACCTGCACGCACAGTGGCAACGACGAAATGTGTCGATTCGTTTTGTTTTTGTAAATGAAAGACCAAATTGAACTGTTATGTCGTATTACAGATAAATGTTTATTTATATTATTATATATATTTATGTGTGTATGTGTGTACTTAATTTAGAAGGTAATTTTATATGGGGGGAGGGAGTAGGAGGAGTTGTTAGGATCATTCATTACTCAAGACACTGCGCCTTGCCCAAATCCAATTTATCTAAAGAACCAACTAAATGAGCTGCTGTCAATTGTGTGAATAACGTTTAAGGAAAAGTACGAAACTCGCGAATTAATTCATCATCATCATTGTCCCCTTGTCGAGAAGGCAGAAGGCAGACAGACTCACATTATGTTAATGATTAAATTGTAATTGTAATGGGGCATCATATGGACTACGATTTAAAAGTATATGCGAACAGCTTCCTCGGCATTCTGTTCAACGGGACAGTAGGGACACTTAAGGATGTGCCCGTTGCTGAGCTTGTGCAAGGCATCGTTCGATATGACATGACCACACGTCAGCTTCTTCGGTGGATTATCCTCGGTGGTCTGCTGACGCAAGATGGGGCAAGCGAAGATCGAATGAAACCGAAACTCGGGCTGCAGATCAATCTCAATGGGCAGCTCGTCACAGCCATTCCACATACCCAGCACCTGACGCGACTGCATCACCTGCTTGATGTTGAGCAACGCCGGCAACGCAGTGCATCCGGCGTTCACCACAACGGACAGCGCCGAGTTTTTGCTAATGCCCAACAGCTGACAGGCATCCTTGAGGAATGTGAACGACAGCTCGGTCCACATGTCCTGCGACAGAAAGATCCTATACGGTGTGTTCTCCAGGCCACCAGGCAGATAGATAAAGCTGGCCATCAGGTTGGCAATCTCGTGCTCATAGCGCACGGCAAACTTCTGGAAATTCGTCCTTGCATACAAGATGGCTTCGTTCTGCGACTTTAAGCCGTGCGAAACAAGCTGCATAAAACGCATGCGATGCAAGCGGAACTCGATCAACGAATGCCGTTCCAGCAGCTGGCTGGAGTGTCGCACGGCCCAGTCGAGGGCATCGGCAAGTTCGCGCTTCTGTATCTGATTCCAGATGCTGTAGATTTCGGCGAATTCGCGCTCCGAGTCGAACACATCCTGGGCATGATCCTCGCTCATTTTGCACTCCTTGATCAGAGTGCGAGCCACCTCATCCATGCCCTGGCGGCAGTAATGCTTGGCAATAGCCTTGTTCAGCAGCATCAAGTTATCCTCATCCTGCAGTGCGTCCACTCGCATAGTGGAACTAAAGTCGGAGCTGTAGTTGCGATCGATAGCCTTGCCAATCTTGGACACCGAACCGTGCAATTCACGGTGCTCCGTTGATAGCTTCTGAACACGTTCGTTGCACTTGGAGATCGCCTCACGAATGATTTCCATCTGACGATCGGTGAGACGTTGTGGAGCCGAAGGCTCCGTCTCCACCTGCATGTTGATGGCATCGCCCATGGGGTCGTCAGTGCCGCTGCTGTTGTCGGTCGCATTCATCTGCGTCCCAGTATTTAGTGTAGTCACAACCATTTGCTCGGCATTGCCCAGCACATTGACCAGCTCGGACATTAGCGAGGCGATGTCTCCGATTTCGGCGGCTGAGTTCTCGTGCAGCTGCTCCAGCTTGGTCACCACCCGATCGAGTTCCTTCTCCACAGACGCACACGCCTCGTTGTCCATGATGCCCGTCTCCGTTTGCGGATCAACAGTGAATTTTGAGAGTTTGGAGCGACGCCAATCGACAGCGCGCATCAGGTTTTCAGCCAAGGACGAGTCGGAAGTGTTTGATGTGCAGCTCTTTTAGAGTGAATTCCAGTTTTCACTTTGTAAATTTAATTATTTGGCAAATTCCGTTTTACTTTTTTTTATTTGGGCTTCGTCTACAATAATAACACAAAGAAGAGCACCATCACTACCAGGGTTGCCTTGCAGTTCTCACACATAACAATCGAAAAAAAATAATTTTTTTCCTTACGCATAGCGACAACTCTGGCGCACTGATCAGCTGTTTTTTCGAAACACGACGCAAATCAAAATATGTATGTATATGTGTATGTATGCATGTGTGTGTTTGCAGACATGAATGAGTGTGAATTGCGCTTACCTTTGTAAAAAACGATTAGTTACTATAATATGAGATTAGGACGTTTAATATATTTTATATTTAGTTGTAAGTTCCCAACATGTGTAAGTACTGAGCACAAATTGACATTTAAGCCGGGAGATGGCAGCTCAACGTGTAGTGATGCGAAATCATCCAGCCACTAACGATACTATCGTTGTTTCTTTTTATGTCGATAGTGCTATAATTCAATATCTATGTGTTTTCTAGCCTCGACTAACATGTTCGCAAACATCGATTTATGCATTAATGACAGAGTAGAGCAGTGCAAAATATTAGTAAGGTCTTAAGTGCCATAATAAGTGTTACAGGTAGCTTGCTATAAATATCAAAACTCAAATCACAGCTGGCGTCTTACAGCACTGACGGCCAGTTTCGATAACTTGTGGAGGCTGGCCGATTAGTTTGGTCAGTCTATTGATTTTTCGACTACACTTGATAACGACAAACTCTCAGTTTGAATTTAGCAATTAAGGTTTTACGAAATATTTAATCAAAAATAAGGTGATTATTAAATAATTGAAAAGTGCAATTGAATTAAATACAGTGAAAATCACCAATGTGCTTGTCATTAATTAAAATGGCACAAGTGGACACACGCATTAACCCGAGCGTTACAAATTTGTGTATTTATAAATAAATTATGAAAACATTTGAGATCTGTGCGACATTGACTTGTTACAATGCCACCAAGTGCCTCTAAAAATAACGGCAGCCAACGATGTATGCTGGACATGAACAGCAGCGAGATTGCTATATCTTGACCACACTAATAAATAAATTAACCGAGACAGCATATTTTAGGAAAATGTTTGCTGGCTGTGTCATGCGAACAAAAAAAAGAAATGAAAATAGAAATAAAAAACAATTGCAGATGTATATACATATGTACATATGTATATTGCACACTTTCACCAGTCAGTGCGCTCGAAAGTGAAATGAAAATTGCCTGCCGACAACAACAACATTAATTCAAACATTCGCACTGAGATACTGGGTTGGTAAAGATGAAAACAAACAATAACAAAAGCATTTGCACTGAGCGAGCACTCACCACTCATACATACATTTGAATATGTATGAACTTTGGCGGAGCACCCAGCATGGGGATGATCAGCGCGTGCGCTTCTTCCACTGACAGGGCAGGAAGGGGATTTCAGAGTGTGGCGGTCTGTTGCAAATTATTTTGTCGTATTCATTATATTTTAGTTTCAGCCAACTGGCGGCAAATGCGGCAAAAATAACAGACTAATGCTCAAATTATGACCGACTGGGGCCCCTTATGAACAACGAGCAGCGAGCAGCGCCTCGTTGCCATATTCCCCTTGCGTACGTCTCCCCAGACCCCTTCCTGCCTCGGCGTTCTTCTCGCCAACATCGTCGTCTGCTGTTTTTAAAAATTTGCTAATAGTTTCAAAAATTTGCTTGGCCAGTTCGGAAACAACATTGGATCTTTGCGTAAGCAGTCGTCGTTCGCAGTGCCGAAAGATCTCTCGAAAAAAAAATTTAAAAGATATTCAACAGCCAATATATTAAATTTATTGTTATTATTTGTTGTTTTTTTTGTTGTATTTGTTTGTTCATTTCTATCGATTTGATTTTATGTATTTGTTTACTTATGCGATCGTAAATTTTGAGACTTGAAATGCATTATTTATGGTTCACGGCAGAAAAAAAGAATTATTAGAATTGTGACGGGCAAAAAAGACTGAAAAGTGTGAGCGCTAAAAATAAAATAATCGGGACCGCTATTTATGTAATAAAACTTTTTTTGTTGTTAACAAAAAAGAAATTCAACAAATATGCACATTGAGTGACTTAATATATCTGTAGTTGGGATCGTGAGCAGTGATGTGTACCGAACTGGAATAAACTCCAGACTGACTGCACAGTAATTATGTGTACGATTGACACATAAAAAGTGTACCAACATTTTTATAAATGTAACGTTAATAAAAAAGTGTGCCAACGAATTAAACAAATTACCTGAATTTTACTTTATTCAGTTACTTAATAACTTAAAAGAAAAAATCTATAAATTTTTCTAAATATAATTTTTAAATTATATGCTATATGGAGTATGTTTTTATAAATTTGTGAAAAATCAAAATAATATATTGAAAAAAAGTTCGGAATAAGTTGATTCAAAGATGACATAAAACTTATGAGTGGTATTTTTCAGATAATGCAACAACTATAAAGCAATAAACGTCACAAAAATGAGCCAACACCACAGTTAACCTCAAATAATCAAAGAAACTCACACAGCATCATCAGGATAACCACCAAGGATACCTTATTAGGAGTACAACCGCACACACAACCACACACATCGACACACATATAAACGGAGAGTTGCCTTAGGTATTGAGCTTTAGGAGGAACGCTTGCGGATTACGCCAACAAAATGCCGACAACATCGTCGCAGCAACAGCCGGGGGCAGGGTCCAAGCTGAAATCTCGCCCGGGAACAGAAGAGAGCATGTCGCCCCGGAAAATGGGCATTATTGCGATTGTCACGGTGGTCGGCTGCATTGCCATATTGTGGCCAAAGGTATTCCATCCCATGATGTTTGGCGGCACGCCACCCAAGCCCATCTACAAGGATCCTCAACAGCGAGCCGGACCGGGCGGTGAGCATTAAGACTTCTTTAATTCCCATTATTTTTATCTAATTTTTATTTTAATTTATCACTTTATTTTATTGAATATTGTAATCGTGTTGTGTTGGTGTTGTCTTGAGCGGCACAGGGTGTTGTGATGTCGTCCTCGACAGGGAGCAGTTTATGAATGCCTCGAAGCCGGCTGCCGAGCCGTTTGGTCCGCATTTGTATCGCAAACAAGTCAATTTGTATACCGGCGAGATAAGTAGGTGGCGCCACTGTGCAACAGAGAAGAGAGTCGACCGATCTCGTTCTCTCTTTTCGCTTTCGTTCAGTTTGACTAACGGCAATGTCTTTGAAAACCTTACTAACCCAAGGGTTTGGCTTAAACTATAACATTTTGTGTCTCTGATTTAATTTTTTATTAACTTTTGATCCATAATTATAATAATAATAATGATCCATAATTTAACATTATTTTATTATTTCTCTAACACCTTTTCTTTCTATATGTACGATTGTTTTTGGCTTTAACTAATTTATTGAGTTTCATTGCATTTAGGTTTGCGTCAGGAGCGACCAGCCCATCTGCATCCGGAGTCCATCTATCAGGCGATGCGTGAGCGTGGGCGAGCCATACCTGCCACGCCCACTGTACCCATTGTCGAGCGGAAGACGTCACCGAGCAATCCACCGCCTCGAATCGTTGACGGACGGGTGAGTTATGACTTCGATTTGCAGCTCATTTTCTTTCCATCGTTGACACGACGACGTTCAAGATTTAGGTTGCTAATTTGCATGTGTCATTGGTGGGACGGAGGAGGACGTAGAGACGCTGGGGATGAGACATCAGCGAAATACTATAAATAGATGAGTTTATTTTATTTGGATTTGGGTTTTTGTTTTTATGACACTGCACGCAAATTGAAGGCAAAAAGACAGCCCAATGAAAATATACAAAAGCAACTGTAAAGGAAGAAACAAGAGAGTGGAATGAGAGCAAGAAAAATACAAAATATTGTTCATATTGAACTTGTGCCAAATCTAATGCGCCACCTGCCCGCGCATCCATTTGTTGTATGTATAAACAGTATAAGGCGAGTTTTCATCTGTCCGATCTCAGCGTATATTTGCAAAAATCAATGCCTACTACCTACCGATTGCCGATATGATACACGATTGCTAAACTTAGTTTCAGTTCGAGAAATGCTTCTGAGAGCCCCCGAAGGCAAGCTTGAGATTTCGACCTGATCTCACTTCAATTAGTTTTGTTCATTAAAAAATAAGAAAAGAAATTTCAGTAGATTTTATTTAATTGTTAATTTGTTTTAAGATATTTTTCCTTCTTAATTTTTAATATAAAAATATTATAATTATTCAATTATTTCCATAGTTTCACTAAGAATATTTTTAATTCGGCAATAATTATCAGAATCAAAAGATGTTTGTAACGAATGGCAAGGGATATACAAGCAGTTCTTGATCCCCATCGTTTGCATTCATATCTCTACCTGAATTAAAACTATAATTAAATTTCTTTTATGGTTTTCGAATGCAGCCTGGACCCATCCCCGGCATGCGCCCGCCCATGGGTGCAGGTGCGTTGCATCAGCCTCAGCAGCGAGGCGGCAGCAGCATGGGCTTCCTGATGCCCCTCTACACGATTGGCATTGTGGTCTTCTTCGGCTATACGATTATGAAGGTATGCATGTTGCTCTTCAAAGACTGTTTGGCAATTATTGATGATAATTAATGTTTACAGATTGTGTTTAAGAAGCAAGTGCCAAATGCGCCCTATGGCCCCGCTCCCTCAGACCCCAACTTCCGCCAAGAGGTGTTCGGCCAGCAGAACCACAGCCAGGTGGAGGATTTGGGTGGTACGAAATTGGGTAAGTCAATGACAATCCTTCTCATGTTGTAGGCTAGCTCGAATTCAATCGTTTTTGAAAGAGAGATTCCAAGTTATGTGTCGATATCGTTGAGTAGTTCGATATCGATGTCTTGTAGCTATACACTATGCACCCCTTAAACCAATACTCGTACAACATGCACACTCTTCCCTACACACATGCACACTCTCACACATACAACAGAAAAAACACTCACACACAAGTACTTAACTCATAATGAAAGCTAACCCAACAATCCGTTAATTTGTATTTGTACTTTCTGCGTTGCCATTTTGCGAAATGAAAAAGGTTGGCGCGAGCATCAGACAAGTAAGCCAGAAAATAAAATAGAATTGATCATTTTCGATTATTACTATTTACTATTATCATTATGTTAAGCATTAAGTTCATCTGGTATGAATATGATATATGAATATGAGAGAATCGCTCTGTTCGCTCTGTTGAGTTTTAAAATATGTCCTCTTCATTTGGTGCAGCAGCTAACCCAAATGTCAAGCAGGGTTTCCACTCGGACTACCCATCGATATGCTATATATGTATATGTACATATCTGCCAACTGATACATATTGAAATATCCCTAAATGTTGTACTTGTATTTAAGTGTCTACTAATTCACAATCCACAACCATTTGGCCAAATGAATATGAATAGTGAATGCATTCGCAATACTACGCATCAGAGTAGAGTGCACTCACACATTATGTTTTTATGCTGTATATAAAGCTCATTATGTACTAGATTGTAAATACTGTAGTTGTAGTTGTTGTTATTCTGTTATTGTTCTTGTTGTTGCCTCAACCTAACTGTTAGTTAAAGCAAAATCCTACGCAAACCTTTTTAGGGAGCGTCGCATCGAATGGCAGGCGCAACGACAAGGAGCTCTATAATGCCACCATGTCGGCGGCCGAGTTGGCCACGAATCTCTCCAGCACACTGAAGGCACATCAACAGCAGTGCCATGCCGCCCAGCAGCAGACGCAGAGCTCGTCGGCGATCCCGACGGTACCCAAGACGTTGGCCGAAGTGGAGAAGTCGCTGTTCAATAAGGAGACGGAGCAGTTGATGGAAATTGAAAAGTTGCGCAGAAAGCTCGAGGACACGGAGCGTGAGATGGCAAAGCTAATTGCCGAAATGAACACCGATCAGTATGAGGCAAAGGTTAGCATCATCCATCCGTAGCTAGTGGCACCTATCCTGGCAGCTCATTGGATTCACATTTATCTTTACCTTATCCCATGACTCTCGTATCACTTTAGCAAAACAATTTCAATTCCGATACCAATCTTTAGTTGACGCGTAGCATACTCAGTGTGGTTCATGCACAATTTATCTCATTTATTAATATATATTTTGTATTCTCATTTTTAAGATGATTGCAATGAAGTTTCTCAAGCGGCAGCCAAATTTCTAATGCAAACATTTACAACATTCAAATCAAATCACTGAAAAAGACCAAACTAAGTACAAGACATGAATCGTTAACGTTTCTCTTCGTTTCGTTTCGTTTCTAATTTTGATTTCTAGTAAATACCTGAATTGTTGCCTGTCCTGTATCTGTACCTGAACCCGTCTCTAATCCTTTGAATGGTTTGCCAGTGTTTCCCCCTCCAAAAGATTCATAGTTGAGCAGAAGATGCAGCATTATCATTATCGCTCTTGAGTTGCATGCGAGAGAGCAGCCTTAGAAGATCGTTCGTTCTTGAAGCCTGTCTTCTCCCGGTACCAATTACACATAATTCTGTGTTGTCATGCTTTGACTGTTGTTTCTCTCTCTCTCTCTCTCTATCTCTCTTTCTCTGTGTCTTTTCTCTGACTCTTTGTTGCACTCGTACTAAATAACTTTCTAACTTTGCTCTATCTACGATCGGCATGCGAATCTGTAGTCCTACTAACTAATCATCAAACTATTCCGAACTTGCTAACTACTCGTATACGTAATTGTATCACTGTAGCTTGTCTAACTAAACAAATACTTATGATGGGGACATATTTTAGAAACCGAAAACAATGAGATTGGAATCAAAGCAAAGACACATACATATGTACATTCAACTCGTATAATATACACGTGCATAAGTATGTTGTATTAAATTCTGAAAACCTTTTCGATTTACTATATATATCATGCCAAATCACAATTCACAAATCATACATCGAACAGGATCGATCGGTCGTTACTTTGATCATGTGCAAATAGTATATGTATGTTTCTCTCTCTCTCTCTCTCTTTCTATTCCTATATATGTATATGAATATGTATGTATGTATAACTCTCTTTGTTGCACAATTCGATTAGTTGTAACGGCGATACAAGGTCTTATAGACGCTGCCGATGAGCAATTGAACGTTCGAGACGTGCACAATTCGAGGATTGATACTGATACTGATATTGAAACTGAAAAACAAACTGATTTAAATAAGGTTAGCGCCGTCCTTGGGCCCGCCCCAGAGCAATCGTTGAAAGTTATCTTAACTCTTTCGTTGTGTTTTTTAACCAGCCAAAAGTAACTGAGAACCCCAAATTATAATTAATATTGTTTTCGTTGCATTCACTTAACAACAATTAAGTAAATATTGTTTATCTTGTTCATAGTTACTTAACATTTAATAAGTTAATACGTTTTGTGTTTGTTTTGTTCGAGCAAAACTTCTAGAATGCTCATGTTTTTTATACCCAAGCAGAATTTATTTACAGATTGTCAAGAATCACTGTTTTGATAAAGTCTGGTTCGTTAACACTGACTTAAATTTCTGCATCTTAAAACTTAAAAAAAAAAAAAACAAACGGAGCATAACATTTATGTATTAAATACACTCTGCAAGGGTTTTTCATTTTCGGCTCGCTGAAAATAGCTTTTCTTTCGTGTTCTTGGTTATTTATTGGAATTCAAGTATTTGCCGTCAATAACTTATTCCGTATTTGGTCCTTAATAGCAACACGACAACGAAAATACGAATTTGACCAATGTAGAGAACCAAAACATTTCCAATGGGCATACAATCACCGATCAGGATCAGGAGAAGGACAAGGACAAGGCAAAGGCACAGCCAAGGAAGCGTCGTGACATTAGCGCTGAGCGCGAAGTAACGGTAAACATATATGCAATTTTTGATCGAAGCAGTATTTCATTTATTTGATATTATTATTTTTGTATATACTCGCATGATGTGATAATATTTGTGTGGTGCAGGTTCTAGGCATGGAGTTAACGGCAAGTTGCGAGGGCGGCCAAAGGTGGACTGGACGCCCTCCAACGCCTGTTTATCGCGCATATAGTGAACATGTAAGTGCCTCTGTTGCACCTTGTTGTCAGCTCACGATCCTGCCACAGTCAAAGAACGTTCCAAATAGCGAAATACTTTGAAAACTGTAGTGCTTATATTTAATGTAAATTCAAATTTGAATATTCTTGTCGCGAGTAATCGTTATCGATCGTTACGATCGATAACTTTCAACTAACATTTATTGAAAAAGATAATGACAACTGTAATAACACTATTAAGACATAGACAGTTCAGTTTGGTAACGTTGCTTTCATTTCATTTGCAGTCCAATAAATTGGAAGAAAATCTACCCGAGCCGCAGTCCATTTACTTGGAAGGCGCCTTGGCCCACGACTCTCAGATTTTGGTGGCCGATTCACAAACGAAACGTGAAGAGGTCTATGACTCTGAGCTGAATGGATCAGCTGAAGAACCGGCCGTAAGTACAATACTTATTTTACATTATTGTTGCCGAAGTGTGCTCACATTTTGTTAATTTTAGGTCATACTCAGCAGCAAGATGACGCTATCATTGATTAATTTGGATGCAAATCAACAAAATGGTGGCGAGAACAAACAGGAAATCGAAAGTCCATTGGCTGATGATATTGAAATAATTGGACACGACGAACACTAAACCATGCAAGCTGTATAAATATACATGCTACTCCTATGAATGTTTGGGCAAGGCAGTGCTGAAATCGAATCCCAACGCATTGTTTTGATTTTTTTGTGTTTCTTTTTATGTCTAACTTGTAATACCAAGTTCACATGAGAACAGATACCAAAGCACATCACATATGTTTGAAAAATATGAGTGAAATTTGACAAATTCACCGCGAATGTTATGACTGATTAAACAAACAAAGAATATGTTAATTATTTGACATTTGATTTGTATATAATTATTCTTATATGTATGTATGTACTGTGTATTGATTGTGTTTTGATACCGATTTTATTTTCGAAATCATAGGTTGTTTTTGCTGTGTAACTACTTTTCCTTTTCGATCAACATAAAAACTCCTAAATTGTATGCCAAAAAGCTCATTCAAAATGGATATTCATAGTAATTTTACTTAAATCGCTAGATTTTATGTGTATATTTTTTAGTCAACATGCGAACAAACAAAAACTAGTCTACCACCATCGATTTAAGTAACTTAACATAATTTTATCAATTGGAAATCCATCGATTCGTCTATAATTGTCTATATACGGTACTTTTTCGAAATAAAAATTACATCCTACCATTTAACCTTAATCAAAATGTTCGATTGCACCTTATGATTAAAGAACTAATATTAGTGCCACAATGTTTGTGAATTTAGCTTAAACTGAATACATACGTATAAATTGAAAATAAATTAAAACTTGATTTGATCAACTGCTATTTCATTTAAAATATATTTAAATTGAACAGTTGAAAATTTGAAATGTTAAAATCGTGTTGTTTAGCAGTATGTTAACTAAATTTTATGTTACACTCAAAATGGCACTTTGGGTATTTTTGTTTGTTTGGTATTTTTTGTACATTTTTCGAAAGTATGTACACACTGAACCACAGCTGATTTACCGAATTGTGTTGCGTTTGGAAATAATTACGTAAATTCGGCAGGTTAGTAAATGAAATGGTTTATTAAGGGATTTACCGTGCATTCTACAATGTGCATTAATTATTAGGGAATCGCAGATTATGAACAATATTTCACAATATGTAGATTTCACTAGACAGCTACTTGGACACTGTTCAATTGGTAGTAAAATATCTGCATAAATTGTTGTGACAAACTTTTTGTATATTGTACATTTTGTATAAATGTGATTTGATTTTTGTAGATCAACATGTCGTTCTTACGCTCCAAATATTACGACCATCCCGATGGCCAAGATGCCTTTGGTAAGATTGTGGCCACAAACAGATACGCTGTCGCCGCCGGATTGGCGTGGTCCACAGTCGATGTGCTGACGCTGTCCAAACCGCGAGGTTACATCCCAACCATCGGTCGGTTCGCCTACAATACGGGTCCGCTGATGGGCATGGCCACAGCATTTACGCTAACCACGCTCGCTGCCACCAACTTCCGTGGCAAGGACGATAAGCAAGTGTTGATCTGATTTAATGAGATGAAATGGGTTAATTTCTTGCTTTCTTATGCAGGTTAAATTATCTGGCTGGAGGCTTCGCTGCTGGTGGCGTTTTTGGCGCATGGAGACATAGTCATGTAGCTGGCTTGGTTGCCGGTCTATTCTTGGGTGAGCTCTAGTTTGATGTTCCCTGCAATATGATTAAAATAAATTGGTTTTATGTTAGGTATGGCCGGTGTCATAAAAAAGATGTCCATTGAACAAGGCTGGGAGTTTTTCCCCGACTCACCGACGCATCAATATGGTGGCTTGAATGTTGCCACTAATGATTATACTCTGATGGCTGAGCGTCCCAAGAACTGGACCTCGGAAAAGGAGTAGCCGGCGAAGTAAAATGTGTGCAAGAGCATTTGTAAATTGACCACGATTGAAATTCTCTTGCGTTTGTTTAGTTAATAATTGTACTACAAGAAAACTCTGGCACTTGTATAGCTTCAAACGAATAAATGCTAAGTGGATGGTGATAATCTACATACAACAAGTTTTGTGGTAAAGTTGCAAGCGGTTGCAGGATGGAGAAGATATGCTATGAGGTTTACAAGCGATTTTATTGATTTAAAAAGGTAAGAAAATCTGTTTTAATTTACTTTCATTGAAAATAAGACGATATGATAAATATAGATATGCTTGTCTCCTGAAGGGCCAGTTGTTGAGTTTACAATATTTATTGAAGAGAAAATTGGTTCTTTTAATCAAATAGTACAATGATGCAAGGATTGTAATTCAATTAATTTAATATGATACTACTTACGAATAACAAAGCTTTAATGAATGTTTTAAAGAAATTGCACTTATAGCTGATTTTTTAATAATAATATTTGTAAGCTATCTGACAAAGGATGAGAACATTGATTGCAATCGATGTGCATATACAAAATTCGGATCTTCTGTTTAGGTCAAACAACCCGGCAATGTGAAGTCGACGCACTCGCTCTGGGCGCTGTTGCAGCCTGCGGTTGGTCAGAATAATGGAAAACTCAATCTAAAAAAAAAGAATCTAGTGAATTAAATATAAAGTAAAGTGTATTTCGCATCTTACTTGACGATAGAGAGCAACGCTGTAAACATCTTCATCCCAACAAATATCCATGGTGTCGAGTGTAAGCCACAGTTCATGCACCTGCTGTAGAAGATGTTTCCACTTCAATCTATGCGTGTCAAATATGGCAAAGAAGCTCATAATATCCAAATGAAACAATATGCATATAGTCCAAAATCCAATAAAAGACCATTTATCAAAACCTTTGGGTTCACTCAAGTAGATAATCAAGTGGAAAATGGATGTGATGTCTGACAAATAATTGGTAAGAATGTTAAGAAGCATTTGCCACTGAAATATCATTATCATCTCGCGATACACTTTATCCAGTCGCGTTGCGCGTCGCCAGAGTTGCATCCAGCCACCAAAGAGATGTTGCTGATAGACATTTCGATGAGAACCGCGTCGTTGGGGCAGCCAGGCAATGTCCTGCTTTAAACCCTGTGCCTCCATAGTCATACAGTCAACTAGCCAACTGCTGACGCTCGTTAAATGATAGATCCAATAGTCTATACAGCTGACAATCATTTCCAATGGGACAATCATAAAGGTTAGACCAATGTATACCAAGGACAGTTGAGGCTCGTCCTCATCGTATACGTTACACAGGAGCAAGCTGTTGGGTCCATACAGCAAATATATCGTTAGTAGAACTTTTGACAGACACATTAGGATTTTAAACAGATGTTTTAATCGCTGACTAACGCTTCTCTTGACCAAATCGCTGCAATATAGTTGCTCGAATGCCAAAAACTTGTTTCCCATGCGTAGCCATCGTCCGCGTAACAACCAAATGCTGGCAAGGAGTAAGAGTGTGGAGAGGACCTTCGACACCGATACGACACTGTAGCACACAGCCAAAATGTCTATTTTCTGGCAATTATAGTGACTGCTCACCAGCACTATTAAGATACATGGCATTATCAACACGTAGACCAAGTGCAACACAATCCAGTAGATCAACATGGGTCCATTGTCTCGCTTGAAGCGTCCTGTTTCTGGCACAAACCGAAGGTTGCACAGGCCAACCGCCCGACTGAGACGGATAAGAAATGCAGAATATACCATTGTCAACAATGGTTTTGAGGTGACTAAATCGAAGTTAGGTCCGATGCAAATTTCAAACGAGAGCTTGCAACATGTTGCAGCAATAAATTATACCCATGGGAATATTCGTCCTGAAATCTGGCCTGAGCACACGCAGAGTTCACATTTTGTAATCAAATTGCACAAACAAAAATACATACAGCTCTTTAAATAATTATATTTTATTAGTTTTTGTAAAAATTATTTCAAAAGATCTTTAGTAAATGATTTAAATATTTTTAAAATTCAATAATAATTATTAAATATAAATGTTTCAAGAAATCGCCAGATATCGAAAATACCTTAAGCAGAAAGAATAAGTTGAATTTATCAAATATACAAATTTGTAGCTAAAAATATACAAACGTTCGTAAGATACAAAATAATCCGAAGAATAAATGAAATACATTTATCTTAATAATAGTATTTATAAGCTATCTGCCAAAGGATACCGACTTTCATCATAATAGAGGTGCTCATGCCGAATCCAGTTCTTGGATTCATATCAAATAATCCCGCAATATGAAGACGACGCACTCGATTCTGCTGTCGATGCTGCCTGCGATTGATGCACATGATAGCCAAAGATATCTGCAAGAAAAGATGTTTATTAGTTACAATTTAATTAAATCAATGGTGAGTTAAGCTCACCTGGCGATGCATTGCAATGCAGTAGATATCTGTACTTGGATCGAAGTCCATGGCACCCAGAGTAAACCAGAGTTCTTCTATGCACGTCAACAGATGAATCCATTGCAAACGATTTGCTCCAAAGCTGGCAAAGTGGCTTACAACATCCGCATGGAATAATATCGAAAGTAAAAAATAGGCAATCATACGGGGTAGATGGAAATCATCGGATTCAGTTGAGTAAATCACCAGATTGAATATAATTGTAATGACAGTCAGATAGCCGGCAAACAAGTTCAGAAGTATCTGCCACTGGAGAATGTGCAGCATTTTGTGGGTCAATTTATCCAGTCGCAAGCAGCGATTCCAAAGTTTATGCCAGGCAGCAAAGAGTTGCTGCTGATAGACATTTCGATGGCAGCCGCGACGTTTCGGCAACCAGCTCAAATCCTGTTGTAGTTCCTGCATCTCCTGCGACATGAAACCGAGTACGCGATTACTGAAGTTAATGAAATAATATATCCAAGAGTCTAAACAGTCCATTAGAGTGTCCATAAGAATAGCTGCCAAGCATAACACTATATAAAAGGGAACAAACTTTGCTCTCATCCCATCAAACTTGTCGCACATGAATATGCTGAGGGGTCCAAATAGTTGATGGAATAACAACGTAAATCGCGAAAGTTTCAGCAATATTCTCCACAATTGCTGACACAATTTAACACGTTCAGAATGCATAAGTTCTCTTTGATATTGATGTTGAATCCTCATGAATCCATTAATCATGTGTAGCCATTGTGTGCGGAGCAACCAAACGGAGGAAAGGAGTTGGAATATGGAGACGACCTTGGCCATTGACGAGATACTGTAGGCTATAGCCAACATATCCAATTTCTGGCAATCATACGCAGAGTGCAGCATCATCAAAAAAATACAGGGTATCACCAGCACATATACAAAGTGCAATACCATACAATAGATAAATAAGGCTCCATTGTCCCGCTTGAAGCGTCCTTTTTCTGGCACAAACCGAAGATTGCATAATCCGATTGCCCGACTTAGACGAAAGAGATATGTAGGAAATACCATTGCCAACAATGGTTTCGTGGTGACTAAATCAAAGTCAATTTCGTTGCAGGTTTCAAAAGGCAGCTTGCAACATGTTGCAGTAATGTAATGAATAAAATAATTCACCAGGGATTCTTCGTACTGCAATCAGACCTGAGAACACGCAGTGCTAACAATTGGAAACAAAATAGCAAATAAAAGTTGGGTTGTCAAAGTAACAGTTTTATTGGTTTTAAAATGCTTGCAATTATAATAAAAAAATAAAAATAAATACATGAAATCCTAGATAATTAAATGGTATCAGATATAGCGATATATTTCTAGCAGTAAGAAAAAGTATTCTTTATAAATTAGAAAAATTAAAGATTCAAATTTTTCGCTTATCAGTAAGATATAAAATATACGAACGTTGCTAAGAAAACAAATATTGTGAAAAATAAGAGAAATGAATTGATGTCAATAATAGTATTTATAAGCTATCTGCCAAAGGATAACGACATTCATTGCAATAGAGGTGGTCATGCAGAATCCAGTTCTTGGGTTCATATCAAATAATCCCGCAATGTGAAGACGACGCACTCGATTCTGTCGTCGATGCTGTCTGCGATTGATGCAAATGATAGCAAATGATATCTGAAAGAAAATATCTTAATTAGTTACAATTTAATTATATGAATAGTGGGTTAAAGTCACCTGGCGATGCATTGCAATGCAGTAGCTATCTGTACTTGGATCGAAGTCCATGGCACCGAGTGTGATCCACAGCTTTTCTAAGCATGCCAAAAGACGAGTCCATTGCAAACGATTTGCTCCAAAGCTGGCAAAGTGGCTTACAACATCAGAGTAATATAATGTGCAGACCAACAAATAGGCCAATACACGAAGTATATGGAAATCATCGGACTCAGTTGAGTAAACCACCAGATTAAATATAATTGTAATGACGGTCAGATAGCCGGCAAACAGGTTAAGAAGTATCTGCCACTGCATAACTTGCAGCATTTTGTGAATTAATTTATCGAGGCGCAAGCATTGAAGCCACAGCTTTTGCCAGGCAGCAAAGAGTTGCTGCTGAAAGACATTTCGATGGCAGCCGCGACGTTTCGGCAACCATTTTAAATCTTGTCGTAGTTCCTGCGTCTCCTGTGACATAAAGCCGAGCACTCGATTGCAGAAATTAATCGTATAATAGAACCAGTAGTCTACACACGTCATTAGAAGTTCCAAGAGAGTAGCTACCAAGGATATTGGTATATACACGATGGCGAATTGTGCTCTCATCCCATCAAACTTGTCGCACACGAATATGCTAGAAGGTCCATACAGTTGATTGAAGAGCAACACAAATCGAGAAAGGGTCCGCACAATTTTCCACACATGTTGCCACAATTTCACACGCTTAGAATGCATGAGCTCTCTGTGATATAGATGACGGAACCTCATGAATCCATTTACCATGCGCATCCATTGTGTGCGAAGCAACCAAGAGGTGGAGAGCAGCAGGAATATAGAGATGATCTCTGCCATCGCGACTATACTGTAGGCGATAGCCAGCATGTCCAAGTCCTGGCAATCGTAGTAAGTGCGATGCAGCAACAGACAAATAATTGGTATCAGCAGCACGTAGAGTGAGTGTATCACAATGCAGTAGACCAACATGGGTCCCTTTTCCCGTTCAAAGCGTCCTTTTTCTGGCACAAATCGAAGATTGGACAGGCCAACAACCCGACTGAGGCTGGTGAGAAATGCTGGATATACCATTGCCAACAAAGGTTTTGAGGTGACTAATCAGAGTTGAGTTCAACTGCAGCAAGAGTTTCCAACATGTTGTTCGCAATTACTTGGGCTAAATGGACGTCAGGGAATATTCACATGACAATCAGTTCAGGGAGTTGCAGTTTTACCTAAACATCTCCAGAAGGGTATCCTAATTTTAGTAGACTAAAGTAATATTAAACAAAATTCCTTGATTTTTAAATACTCATATTAGCAATATTGGAGCATCTCTCTGATAAGTGTTCTTTTAGTGCTAGATCATGATAAAGGAGAATGTGCAGCATTTTGTGGGTCAATTTATCCAGTCGCAAGCAGCGATTCCAAAGTTTATGCCAGGCAGCAAAGAGTTGCTGCTGATAGACATTTCGATGGCAGCCGCGACGTTTCGGCAACCAGCTCAAATCCTGTTGTAGTTCCTGCATCTCCTGCGACATGAAACCGAGTACGCGATTACTGAAGTTAATGAAATAATATATCCAAGAGTCTAAACAGTCCATTAGAGTGTCCATAAGAATAGCTGCCAAGCATAACACTATATAAAAGGGAACAAACTTTGCTCTCATCCCATCAAACTTGTCGCACATGAATATGCTGAGGGGTCCAAATAGTTGATGGAATAACAACGTAAATCGCGAAAGTTTCAGCAATATTCTCCACAATTGCTGACACAATTTAACACGTTCAGAATGCATAAGTTCTCTTTGATATTGATGTTGAATCCTCATGAATCCATTAATCATGTGTAGCCATTGTGTGCGGAGCAACCAAACGGAGGAAAGGAGTTGGAATATGGAGACGACCTTGGCCATTGACGAGATACTGTAGGCTATAGCCAACATATCCAATTTCTGGCAATCATACGCAGAGTGCAGCATCATCAAAAAAATACAGGGTATCACCAGCACATATACAAAGTGCAATACCATACAATAGATAAATAAGGCTCCATTGTCCCGCTTGAAGCGTCCTTTTTCTGGCACAAACCGAAGATTGCATAATCCGATTGCCCGACTTAGACGAAAGAGATATGTAGGAAATACCATTGCCAACAATGGTTTCGTGGTGACTAAATCAAAGTCAATTTCGTTGCAGGTTTCAAAAGGCAGCTTGCAACATGTTGCAGTAATGTAATGAATAAAATAATTCACCAGGGATTCTTCGTACTGCAATCAGACCTGAGAACACGCAGTGCTAACAATTGGAAACAAAATAGCAAATAAAAGTTGGGTTGTCAAAGTAACAGTTTTATTGGTTTTAAAATGCTTGCAATTATAATAAAAAAATAAAAATAAATACATGAAATCCTAGATAATTAAATGGTATCAGATATAGCGATATATTTCTAGCAGTAAGAAAAAGTATTCTTTATAAATTAGAAAAATTAAAGATTCAAATTTTTCGCTTATCAGTAAGATATAAAATATACGAACGTTGCTAAGAAAACAAATATTGTGAAAAATAAGAGAAATGAATTGATGTCAATAATAGTATTTATAAGCTATCTGCCAAAGGATAACGACATTCATTGCAATAGAGGTGGTCATGCAGAATCCAGTTCTTGGGTTCATATCAAATAATCCCGCAATGTGAAGACGACGCACTCGATTCTGTCGTCGATGCTGTCTGCGATTGATGCAAATGATAGCAAATGATATCTGAAAGAAAATATCTTAATTAGTTACAATTTAATTATATGAATAGTGGGTTAAAGTCACCTGGCGATGCATTGCAATGCAGTAGCTATCTGTACTTGGATCGAAGTCCATGGCACCGAGTGTGATCCACAGCTTTTCTAAGCATGCCAAAAGACGAGTCCATTGCAAACGATTTGCTCCAAAGCTGGCAAAGTGGCTTACAACATCAGAGTAATATAATGTGCAGACCAACAAATAGGCCAATACACGAAGTATATGGAAATCATCGGACTCAGTTGAGTAAACCACCAGATTAAATATAATTGTAATGACGGTCAGATAGCCGGCAAACAGGTTAAGAAGTATCTGCCACTGCATAACTTGCAGCATTTTGTGAATTAATTTATCGAGGCGCAAGCATTGAAGCCACAGCTTTTGCCAGGCAGCAAAGAGTTGCTGCTGAAAGACATTTCGATGGCAGCCGCGACGTTTCGGCAACCATTTTAAATCTTGTCGTAGTTCCTGCGTCTCCTGTGACATAAAGCCGAGCACTCGATTGCAGAAATTAATCGTATAATAGAACCAGTAGTCTACACACGTCATTAGAAGTTCCAAGAGAGTAGCTACCAAGGATATTGGTATATACACGATGGCGAATTGTGCTCTCATCCCATCAAACTTGTCGCACACGAATATGCTAGAAGGTCCATACAGTTGATTGAAGAGCAACACAAATCGAGAAAGGGTCCGCACAATTTTCCACACATGTTGCCACAATTTCACACGCTTAGAATGCATGAGCTCTCTGTGATATAGATGACGGAACCTCATGAATCCATTTACCATGCGCATCCATTGTGTGCGAAGCAACCAAGAGGTGGAGAGCAGCAGGAATATAGAGATGATCTCTGCCATCGCGACTATACTGTAGGCGATAGCCAGCATGTCCAATTCCTGGCAATCGTAGTAAGTGCGATGCAGCAACAGACAAATAATTGGTATCAGCAGCACGTAGAGTGAGTGTATCACAATGCAGTAGACCAACATGGGTCCCTTTTCCCGTTCAAAGCGTCCTTTTTCTGGCACAAATCGAAGATTGGACAGGCCAACAACCCGACTGAGGCTGGTGAGAAATGCTGGATATACCATTGCCAACAAAGGTTTTGAGGTGACTAATCAGAGTTGAGTTCAACTGCAGCAAGAGTTTCCAACATGTTGTTCGCAATTACTTGGGCTAAATGGACGTCAGGGAATATTCACATGACAATCAGTTCAGGGAGTTGCAGTTTTACCTAAACATCTCCAGAAGGGTATCCTAATTTTAGTAGACTAAAGTAATATTAAACAAAATTCCTTGATTTTTAAATACTCATATTAGCAATATTGGAGCATCTCTCTGATAAGTGTTCTTTTAGTGCTAGATCATGATAAAGAGGGTATTTTCCAGTCGATCACTTGTCATCTAACTTGTTTATTTATTACCCAGTTAGTGCAGAATTGACGTGTACTAACATTTTACCATTTATTTCAGATCTTTAAGGCTCTTTAAAAGGTAAGAAATTTTCTACGAGTTTTGGAAGACTAAATAGTTGTAATTATTATTAAAAATTTGGAATAGTAAGAATATTATGGGACCTACTACATTATAATAAATAAATTGGACGCATTTCAATTGCATTAATCACATTAATATTTTTGTATATAACTTTTAATTATTATTCAATACAATTTGGTTGATATGGGTACCGCGTATTTAACAATCGATTTCGTTTACTTTTTTATTCGCAAATCTTACAATAAAATATTTTAATACATAATAGGTAATCTTTAAAATATATACATGCTATTTACTTCAAGCTTATTATAAGTTATGGATAGATATATTAAATGCTTGGCATAATTGGAAGATAATACTTCTGTACTTCTAGCAGGTAGATAAGATCAGATCAACAACACGTCTTTATATCCATTCGATTTCGAATCGATAAGTTATTAAGGCACAATCGCCCTCTCAGGGCATCTTCAAGACAATCCAAGGAACTCGACCGTGATATCGATAAAAGTAGTAGTCATAGCCCAGTTTGCCCAGAATGAGAAAGATGAGGCTGGCGAAGATGCAGTTGACCAAATCGATGGGATGCATGAACCACTCATCGTCAGGATCAACAGTGCACATATCCTCGCGTGTGAGCGACAGGACCTTGGCCTGGCGCAACTCGTCGCCATTGGAGTAGGTGCAGCTGACGTTCCAGGCATCCGACACAATATCCTTGTACTTGGTCAACAGTTGGCGCAGTCGCATGCCAAACTTGCAAGTGCAATGCCAGGGATTCCTGCTGAACCACAGCCGAGCCGCATTCCTGTTGTCCTCGAGGGCATTATCCATGGCAAAGACTTGGAATTTGCGCAAGAGATTCCCATGCAGATTGAGCATGCGGAAATTCTGCAGCCAATAGGTGTCCTCCAGCACATCGATGTTGGAGATGCGATTGTTGGCCAGCTGTAGGTCCCAAACATCCCGGTAAACCGGATTGTCCCGCAGAGGATTCACATCGGTGACCTGCAAAGTAAACACATGGAATTTGATTTTGATTAAAGTTCAATTAACGGATATTTTTTCTATAGAATCCAAATTTCCTCTCATTTGTTTATAATTCTAAGAATAGATGTTCATTGAAAATACTATTTTCCCATTTGTAGTGAAACGTGGGAGATTATAAATAAACGAATGATTATATATTTATTCAATTTATTAAAACTAGAGAAAGTCGACAAAAAAATATTCATTTCAAGTTTCTTAAGATTATAACAGAAAACTAAATTGAGTCAAAAAAACAACATTTAATGCTGTTATAATTTAAATGAGCTCCGAAAATAAAAAGCATGATTGAAATTTAAAGCAAATGTAGAGTATAATATTTCAATTATTATTTTAATTATAGTAGTTAGAATGGCTTCAAAAATAAATAAAGTAGACTAAATGCTAAGTGAACTTACTAGATTATCATTAAAGTACAACGAGGATGTGTTCTCGGGCAGATAGGATGGCAAGCGATGGAACTGCAGATTGGAGCAGTTGATCGTGTAGTGCGGAGTGTACGACCGCTGGATGTAAGTCATCAGGCAAGAGCAGTTCCGCAGTTCCTCGTGAGATTCGCACTCTTTTCTTAGTTTCTGTGACAAGCTTCAATCAGAATGGAATCAAGATGGATTTGGGAGCATACTGACCACTTTGTAGTGCATGACCAGCATCATTTGCAGCTCTCTGTATTTGCCATCGGTGCACATGAGCTCATCCCTGTCGGCAACCAGACGACCCTTCTCCGGCTGCAGCAACAGCCACTTGAAGTTGCGGGTGCAGTTCCATGGATTACCGGCCAAATAAAGCTGCTGGAATGTGTGCGGCAAGATCAGTGGTCCATCCAGCTGTATGAGACGATTCCAGCGCAAATCCAGGATCTTTAGTGTGTGTATTCGCTTGAAAGTGCGCGATGAAATGTGCGTGAGATTCGTCCACGAAATGTTAATGGCGTGCAGATGAAACATTTCCGGAAAATCGAACGTCAGCTCCGTAAAGTCGCCATACTCGATGGTCAGCGAACGCAGCTGGGGAAATCGCTGCAGTTCGCCAAGACGATTAAACACCTCTTGGGGCAGGCCGCAGAGTATCAGCTGTTTCGCTGGCTGCAATTTGGCCTGCTTGGAGCTGTAAGGACAGCAGCAGTGGGCGAAAAGGACATCTTACATTATTTTTAGTTTGGTACATTTTAAATTAATAATTCATTGATCTTTGCAATCTTTAATTTAAAATGTATTGCTTTAAAATATATTGATTTTTTAATTTGCTGCACTTAATTTAATATTTATTATTTAGTTAACTTTAAAATAAAATAAAATATTTCTCAGGCAGAGCAACAAATTTTATAAATTTGACCCATCTGTATAAAAGTAATATGAAAAAACTAATGATTCTTCACTATTTGTTCTTCACTTAGATTCTAAGCAAATTTAAAAAATATAATTATTTTATATATGATTCTATTAGATTCGTTTCTTAATATTTTGTTGTCCATTTTAAATATGAACATGCACTTGAATATTTGCGAACAAATTAATTATGGAGAATTCTCTTCGACTTAATAAGGATCGCCAATTGTTCTCCTTGTTTACACGTACTTGAGCAGGTTGTTCATTCCGCCATGGCAACGGATTAATCCTGGCTGCGTCAACCGCGTACAATTGCCGTCCGCTGCCGCAGGCTCCGATTCCCAGTGGGCACAGCTATTGGTGGATTCGTTAGGAATGATGCTTCTTGTTGTGGTGGCGATGGGAGTTTTAAGTGTCAATGACTGCTGGGCAGCATCCAGCTCCAAATTCGCAACGGCAACGCCGAACCTGTACAAAGAGGCGTATGAGTAATTTTCGAAAAAATTAAGCTTCTGTTGATCTGCGCAATTAGAGCCGCATTTAGCCGACTTTATTTGCGGCCAAATCTATTTTTGGCCGTTAGAGTTGGTCTAGGTGATAATCAGCATAGTCTGTTGTCTGTACTAGGGGCAACAGTGACAAGAGTTAGACAAAATGATAGCGCTAACGTTTATAGAGCTGTTCTGGCTGGGTTTTATGGCAAACAGACAGACAGATTCTGGGACGAAACTTTAATTATTTATTCTCTTTTTTTATATGGCGTGTGATTATGATAAGCAGTTGTCAGTTGTCGTCAGTGAATTCAGTTTATTTGATTGCGCTACTCTTTTTTTCGTTTTGTGTGTGCCTGAAATTCGACAGCATTTGACGCGGTCGAAAAAATAATTGCCTTGTGTCGTCTGTTGGCACTTCAACCCAATCCGATTTGACAAATATATAGTAAGCCATAGAGACGAGTAGCTATGAGTGTAAACACACAAGTCAGTAGCAATCGGCAAAGGTACTAAATGGGAATACCAACAAAGTAAAGCTCGACTCTGGCCGCCGAATCACATGATGATGACGATGACGACTCGACGATAATAATGATGAAGAAGCCACTTAGCGGATTGCTAGATCACTTTGTGACATGTACAAAATCAGAATCAGAATCGGAATTGGGGAAACAAAGCCAAAACAATTGAATAACGATTGAAGCGCAAGTCATACAATCAATTGAACACATTTTCGGGACTTATTTAGATACAAAAAAAAAATCAGTTAAAACAAAAACAGAAAATAAAACCAAGCTTAATTTTAAAATTGAACATTCCGTTCAAAACATATGATAGAACCTATTTTTGGAGATCGATTTAAAAGATACTAGTAATTGTAAGTGCATTAACTAAATCACATTCATCTTTGCACTTTTCCTGGCTCATCTCTTTTTTGCCAATATTTGCCATTAAAATTTAAACATTTACGACTTGTGCGCAATACATTTTGTTGGCCCCTGAATGTTATTTAGTTGCAATTAGCAACTTTTCGTCGTATGTCTTCTGGCTCAAGTGTTAAAATTAACAACATTCAAATAGAAAACAAAAAGCGAAAAAAACGTACACAAATTAATATGCATGAAAATATTTATTTTCAAATTTAACAAAATGGCAAGCACTAAGTTATCCAATTATATTTTTTTTGCTTTGAGTCCAGATTGTGAAGAATAAATATTTACACACATGGCGTATGAGTGTTATTTCTTCGACTAACTGAACTGTGAGTACAATTCCAATTCGCAGCGCAAGTCGTGCCAAAAAATTAAACTAAATTGGGCAAAGGTATTCCGAAATTCAAAAAGTTATTCAAAAAGATCGTGGGTTTGTTTGTTATCGAGTTAGAATAAGTAATTAAAATGTTCGGAAATTTCAATAATTTTTACTACTAGAATTTAAATTCCTGAGAACGGATTAATTGAAAAACTAATTGACATTGCCTGTCGATCGTTGATTGGAGACAGTCTTTATTTACTTTATTGTTTTCTGGCATTTCCCAATCGACAGCTGATAATAAACCAATCAACTACTCTGAGATCTATTGATTCTATAGGGATTTGAATGATTTATCATTTATCTTTTCCACTATCTTCCGACCACCCCACTCGAATTTATTTATCAATTTTGCAGTAGTTTCGAGTACAATAAAATTAGAGCTTTATGTAGCTGAATGTCTTTCAAGTAATTGTTTCTCGTGGTAAATTATTACAGTAGTTATGTGTCATGTGTTCATGGTAATTTTGTTATGTGTATATGATAAATATAAACCAGACACTGAGATAATTTCGGTAAACACATCAAATTTTATCTACAATTAAATTGTTAGTTTCACAACAATCTTGTGAATTATGATCACAGACGACAGTTTCTAGATAGTAAGATGAGAAGCAGCTTTGACTACAAGTTGAAGCCTTGTTAAGTTTATTGAGGCACAGAAGTTGTTACAATGATAGTTAGTAACCTTAAACAGAGAGTTGTGAAAAAAGATTAGAAAATAGAAATGATTATTTTTGGATTAGCAATGCTCAAAGTTTGGTAAACGAAATAGATAGGGTATAAAGTTAGGGTCTTCAGCACATTATATTTCATTTTAAATCATTTTTAAATGCTCAGCAAATTTAAAACTGTCTTTCATATTTTTATGCGTAATTTGTTATGCGGTTAAAGAATATTAAATGTCTGTACTCATTTTTGCATATTGAAAATCCCAACAAGTTGTATGCCAACCATTATGGGTCTAGTTGAAGGGGTAATCAGAGATTTCAAGTTAGGCCTAATAAATATAGGCATATTTTGTTCGTAGTACAACTTGGCTTTTACGATAAGCCTATTTGACGCTTAATGTTGTTGTTGCTTGTGATAAAAAGTGTACAGATTGATTTATGAATGAGTTAAATATTGACGTTGACACAAATCGTTTGGGGTTTGTTGGCATTAATGGGATAGGGTATTGCAAATGAGTACGGGAGACAGATGTGACCACCCCGTTGATAAGGAGGCACTCGACGCATCCAAAAATTGCGTATACGTTCCGTATACGTAATCTAGGCGCACCAAATTTAAACTTCGTGGTTGATAAAAAAAAAATGAATACAAAAAAATCGTTAACTGCTTTGATTAATATTTTGCGCACCTTCCGAAAATAACCAGCGGTAGCAGCAGCAAGCAGAAAGAACTCACAAATGAATTTTCATTAATAAACACACTTCGATAGCTCATTGCCATTCTCAGCGGCTTCGCACACATCAGCGAAAACAACAAGCTCGGCGGACTATTAATAGCTAAACAATTCTTTTGAAGAGACGCGTAAATTTCCGAATGTTTGTCAGGTTTTTGGATCACATTTGGCTTTTGTTTTCAATTTGTATAGATGTTGTAATTTGAAAGCGATCAACACCGGGAACTACACAGACACACACACACAGATACACCCACTTGTTTTGCTTTTGCTTTGTGGTACATATTCTCGTTGTTATGATTATGATTAATATTAATACATATTATTTCTATTTTTTTCACATTTTTTTGTATATTTTTTTGTTGTATTTAATAGCTTTGCATCCGTATCTCTCACGCGGTCTGTGCTACTTTTCTCGCGTTTGAAGTTCAAATGAGACGCAACTGCGAAGCGCTGTCATGTTTTTGGCGGCTTCCGAAGATCCCAAACCAAATCAGCTGACCAGCTGTTTTTGAGTAGTGCGTGTGGGCCAAGAGAATGTTGTCGTCACTGAGAGGATTCCATTGCGAACAGCTGTTCATTCAATGAAAAACTCTCTCTCACTGTCTCTGTGCCTCTCTTTGATCAGCATCAACAACCGAGTGGAGTGTGCGTTATTTAGGACAGCTAGAAAAAGTTCGACTATTGATCGCTTTGACGACACACGCATTCAAATCGATTTAATTTTGCATTTAGCAATTAAAAGTGAACTCAACATGGAGCTTGATTGCTCATAGAGACGCATATAGTTGTGATTTGAAAAGATTTTATGCCAGGTTGTGTTGATAGTTGAAATTTATAGAATAGCAAACATTGTTGAATCAAGTATCTTTTGTATTTGTACATCGAAGTAAAGCCCCATACATATGTAACTAAAGAATATAGTTAACAAAAACTTGTGCTCCACATACATTCATATATAAATATACACCGACATGGACATCGATATTATATGTTTTAGGTTTTGACTATAATTTAGCATAGTGCTTAATTCTCTAATTAGTAATTTGTGTTTGGTTTCGAGTACTAATATATATATTTGTATATATATGTATATATATTTATATGTAGTATATGCATATGTTTAGGTAGATTTGTGTCTGTTGCTGCGAGGCAGTTTCAGATTCTTGAGCTTCGTTGGACCATTTAAAATGCATTCATATGGCTTTGACTTATTGTGTAAGCTCGACGCTTTGAGCACCATAACATTAACAATACTATAGAGCTGAAGGTACAAACTGTCTGCCTAGCCTCTCGGGCAGATTCATTTTGGTATAACATTCACAAGAGCTTATTAATCCAACATTGATAATTCGTCTAAGCGTCACCCTCATGGGTTGGCGTTGTGCTCCCATTGTCAACACCTGGCTGTGGGTTGACATTTAACTGCACCTTCTCGTTTGTCTCTGCTTGTTTTTGTTTTTCATAGGTGCGCACATCCTCCAGCGTCATGCCATGCCACTCATCCACCCAGGCAAAGGCCTGGCGATGTCCCAGCAGCAGAATATCGCGTATTCCTCGCTGAATGAAGTCTTCGACTTTGGTCTGCAAGCCCCAGACTTCAAAGCTGGCATTAACTACTTTATAGGAACACATAATGGGCGTGTCAGTTTCACGCCAGCCTTCAATAAGTGGACCGCGATCTAATGAAATTAAAATAAATTATATTTCCATCAATTGCTGATGTATTTTTAGCACTTACTTGTCTTAATGGACTTGAAGAACTTGGGATCCTCATCACGCTTGTAATGCTTTCCGTTGAGTTCATCAAATGCAATATCCACATGATCAACGGTGCGCACCTTCAGATCCTCCTCAGTGAGATCGAGGCACTGTAGACAAAACAAATAATTAGTTACTGGTATAAGAATTTAAGAATGATTAAGATTTCTTACGTTTTCGGTAGTGCCACTGTTGTTTTCATATTTTGTCTTGATGAGCACGTTTAATTTGGGGATGAAAGAGCACTGTATATAGAAAGGGGGCTATTTAATATTTGACTATCAAAAAGTGAAGATCAATTGAGATATTTACCGTATACTCTGCATAAACATGTTTGTGTCCGGTTGATGGATGTCCATGAAAATATGAAAGTAAATTTAAAACAAAATCGATACACAATAAATTTAAATTCGTTCTTGTTTCACTCGCAACTATTTTTAGCTTTTTGCTTCATAACTTATAGAGAAAGCAATCGCATTGCCAATTAAATTTCAAAAATCGACGATGCATTTATGGCTTTGCAATTGGTTTAACTGCCACGCTAAATAGAATCAAAACAACTTGAAACAGGTAAATGCCAGACAGCATCCGAATTGCCATAAAATTTCCAATTTTATGAACACAAATACATAGTAGAAATAATATTTATCATATTAATATTATATTTCATATGATCTAATGGCTATCAAAAAGTATAAAATTCTTCACTATCTCGTTGCCAAGGCAAAAAGTCGGTCATCATATAAATGAAACCAAAGTCCTAATCATTCCCATATGATGGAGTACAATTGAAGAGATAATCAATTTGGTTATCAGAACTATTCGCTTACAAATCACCCCGACTGACAGTACTTGGAATTAAGCCCGTGTGAGCCGTGACATTTGTTAACATTTTACAAACTTCAAAAGCTCAGTTACATTCAATTAAACGAAGCTACACCATCATGCTCGCCTGGCCATGAACAGTGGTATGTGTCTCTTATCATAACTAATAACTGGAACTGTGACGTACTGATGGCATGACAAATGCGATATGGCACTGCGTACATCTAAACCTATATGTGGAGTTGGATATGTGTGCTTATCGGAGACGCACTACAACAATGTGTCCCAGTATAACGAAATAAAGGCCAAATGCCGACCAGACAATTCGTTGGTGGCCATATGGCAAGGTAGATGCCCCGCCCAGCCCAGCAGGTAGGCGGTTGCTTACTAAATAATTAAGCCTTGTCTTTAAAAATAAACCCAGCTGGAGAGCGGCAGGCTGAACTCATTAGATATAGTGTGCTCAAAATAGACAAACACGGCATTTAGGATTCGCCTCACCTGTCAGAGTATAGGGGTAATAATTCCACGACTTTTCAATCACATAGAAAACGCGAGGGCAAATGGCTTGTATCCAGTAGGGAAGGCGACTGAAAACCAAAGACAGAGAATGCGCATTAGCTAACCATCTGTTGACATCGTTTGTGAATACGATTACGACTGTGAATATTACCTGGAGAGGTGTATGCGTTTTTCTGTATACTGTCCCTTGCCGTGCACTGGATCCTCGCAGGGCTTGTTCTCCATCACCTCGACACCCTCGCCTTCATCGGACTGCTCAAGACTGTGGCGCGCAATCATATAGAGCTGTCCGATTTTATACTATAAAATGTTGAATGATATTGTGTATAAGAAAATTCGGGGACACCGATGTATACTGCAAATTCTCACCTCCTCCACAGTGAGCGGCATGCAAACGCGATATTCCTTAATTAATACCATCTTGTGAACTGATAATTTTGTAAAAATATAATAAAAACCAAACTTCACGTTACGCAAAGAACGAAACACGAGCGAGTCGCAACTGAGGCAACAACAAGAACTAATGCTTTTGAAAATCAATCGACGTGTCTATCGATTGGCTTATCGATGGATGGGTTGCAAAGCCATATAACGCAATGGCACTGGTATTCCCATAATATCGTAATATTAATTTTATTTGACAGATAAGGATGACAGATTTAATGTATTTTAGAAAAACAAAAATATAAACCACCAATTCATTATCTGCAGCATACATTTATATAAAAAGTTCACAGATGTTTTGAGTATCTCCCTTGTCCAAAATCCCAATAGTGGATTTCAGTATATTTTTTTTTGGGGATATTTTGTAGCAAAAACCCAAATTTTTGGGACGGTTTCTATGGTCACTCTGGCGTAGAGTTTCTGCAAAACGTAAATTTCAGCTCTCTGTGAAATACGTTGAAAACGGTGGATATTGTTTATTAACAATTAGTAGTTGTCGAAAAAAACAACGTCTGCGAGGTAGGATTTTAATATGCATTTAAAATTAGCAGAACAATGTTTGCATAAGCGTTGCAAATGCTGCACAGTGAAAATGTTCGCACCAATAAATTGGAAAAGTGGCACACAACAAACACACACACACAAACAGATGTGTATACATATGTAAATGTGTATATATGTGTGTATATAGTAGATGAGCATAAATAAGAGTAGCAATTTAAATAGCGTTTATTTATGTGCATGCACAATCGTCATTAATGTCTCGTTTGTCTGTTGATTCATTTCGTCTGAAGTTTCTTCACTGCGTGGCGATAAAGCGAGCGAGCGGCTGAGCGGATACCTAACTACGTGCAATGTTTAGGATTCGCGTCAAAATGGGCCCGCAACGCACTCACAACAACAATAACAACAATGGAGTCGTCAGTGGAGGGGGTGGAGGAGGGGGCGGCAATAGCAACCATGCCCGCCTCCATAAGGAGTTTACCTGCTGCTTTGGCCTGCATGTGCATACGGCAACATTGATGATTGGCCTCTGGCATCTGGTAAGTACAAAATCCTTGGCTCGCCATATGTATGTATGTATATGTGTTTACGCCTACGTTGGAGTGCATTTATTGTTGCGGCACACACACGCACGCATACTAGGGAATTTAAGCTGACCCTGTTCAGTGTCAAGGAGGGAAAAATCAATTCTCGTTGCAGTCCAGTGGCTTCAAAACCACAGTAGGCAGTTACTCTCAAAAATTCCAAGTGTCACTTAAGGTTGTTACTGTGACGTCAATGGAGTTGGCTACGCTTCAACACTTATAATTTGCGGTTTTTGTTGTGTCAGCTCGCTTTCGCATTCAGACATAATCTATATGTATATGGCCTGTGCATGTCAAACTACCTTCCAAATCATGCCAAACGGGGATTAACCTTACTTCAACAACATAGCGAGACGTGCCTAGTTTTTTTTCTCCATTTAATTGTAGAAATTTCCCTTTGATGTGTGTTGACATAATGTAACGATGTCGATAGCTAATGAGCCATCATTTGATACAACTTGTTGATACCTTTATGCTACCTGCTGCCGCTGCTAATTGGCAGTTACTTAATTAATTGCGCTATTCCATTAACGCACACTTCACAGTTTGTGAGTCACTGCGGCAGCAGTATTGTCGCATCAAAGGTCAACCGCAATTTGCAAAGGAAAGTGAATTCTAGACTGCAACTACGTATTTATATGTACTACATATAGAAAAAATGAATAATGATTCTTAAAAGTTGCGAAAATGTAAACAAACAATGTTTGTTTGTTTTTTATAACATTTCACTTTGCTGATAACTCGTTGCTTATCAACAAAAATAAACCATGTACTATAACTACTTGATACCGAGACTGAAACTAAGCGGCAGCAACTAAAGCAAGTACAAGCACTTAAGCACTTATCCGATAGACAATCTGCTTATCAAATGTCGACTGAATCAGAGCACTCGATGGGTCTGCGCTCTTGAACCACTTCTCTGTTCGTTTTCCAAGTTAATCTCCACTTCATACTAGTATTGATTATTCATACTCGCCTCATCAAAGAAAACTACTCTCGAATGTTGACATCCCTGTTTAAAAATCGAGAAGTGAAATGTGAAATGTATTTGTTATTGTGTTTGGCAAGCAATCGCAATCCGATTCCGATGCGATGCTTCAAGGAAGTCAAGATGAGGATGACGACGATGCTCACTGCAGTTCAATTGGCTCAAATCATTCGTCAGTGCATTTAAACGAAGCATCCGAGTGGCAGGAAGTGCCTCAGGCATTGCCCAACATTTGCTCTTCTTCAGGAACTCAACAGCTCAACAGTGTCCCAGAAGTCACGCTCGCCTCCTTGGGTTATGTGGCTGCCGAGGATTGGTCCGCGCACACGCATCCGAAGCAGGCAGAGAAAGCACCGCTCTACGATTCGATGGTCAAGTTGATGCGAGAACATCACAAGCCCAGCACTGCGGTCACCATTGGCCAGAGCAGTCTGAAAGTGCATCTCACGGTGCTGCAATGCTTCTCGAAGCTCTTCTGTCGCCTGAACAACGACATGAGCGTGGAATTGCCCGAGCAATGGGTGACGCCCCGTGCCTTCCAACTCGTCTACGATTGGACGCTGGAGGATGTGCCACGACTGGCGCGCCTCGGCTTCCTGGAGGTGCTGTGCGCCGCCAAGTTCCTGAAGATGCCGCAGCTGGTCAGGCAGTGTGAGCACTGTCTGGCGCATGGCTTCTCAGAGGATTCGGCATTGCTGCTGTATCTGGAGGCACGTTTGCTACACCTGGAGCGAGTGCATCGACCGCTGCTGCAGGGTGTAGGGCGCTTCTTTTTGACACTGGTCGCCTCGCAGGAGTTTCTTCAGCTGCCCATGCCAGCGATGTGGCAACTGCTGCAGTCGGACAGCATTGGTGTCAACGCGGAGCTGGAAGTTTTTATGGCTGCGGTGCGTTGGCTCAACTTTCAGTGGCCCAAACGACGACTCATCGTTGGTCAGCTGATATCCTGTGTTCGCTTTGGACTGGCTCCGCCGTGGCAGCTCATCCAGCTGCACGATCGTCAGGCGTCCTCAGTGGAACTGAAACGCATCACTTCGCATCCCGATGTGCTGCAGAAGTTGCACGATGGCATTGGCTATACGACAACGCGGGTCTGCTATGGCTCCGATGGCGAAGGCTTCAAGCGGCACATGGAACGCATTCACATGAAGTCGCCGGTGCAGCGCAAGTGGATCTATGATCCCGGCTGCAGCTATCACCATCGATTGCATTGTCAGATCACTGATGAGTTCACTTATGAAGCCTTCATTGGCTATCTCAATTCGTTGCAAACGCGGCCCAAGGATTACTGGCAGCAATCGGTTCAGCTCGTGGAGGATTCCAATGAGTGTCTTTGTTGCCGGCGTACTGACAAGCAATTAGATTTGTGATTCATGTTGTAACTACTGTTTTCTATTGCCGTGCAAATATATTTTTTAATATTTCACATACGTTTCATTGCGACTTTAATGTGATTTCGTTTTGCAGTTCCTCAACATTCTGGCGCTGAGCGTGCTCGCAGTCATCTGGCGCAATCCGGAGATGATGGATGAACTGGAGAGTGGCAATCATGATTACACCGTCGATCTGAATGCGCCTGCCTTGCCCACACCGTTGAGCAAGGTGGATCCTCCCTACGCCTATCGCGATCACTCGCTTAACTATCGTAAGCGTTACCGTAAGCACTCAGCCTCTAATGCATCTTAAATTTTTAACTGGCAACTCTTTGATTTTGCAGAGAACTTTGACATGGGCGGGCTGGTCTGCACATGCATGATAGCTATTACGCTGATGATGATCTACGGCATTATCAAGGGCAAGCCGTCTCATCTGTTGCCCTTCTTCTGTCTGCAGCTGTTCGATTTTGCCATCACCACGTGAGCAGCAATTGCAATTTAAATATTTTGCAATTTATTAAACAGTTTCTTGCTTTCAGATTGACCGCCGCTGGATATCTGTGCTATCTGCAGGCTATACACCGCATCATTGCCGAATCACATCGGCTGCCCTGGCGCGAGAAGCTGCTGGAGCTGCCCCCAGAGGAACTGGTGGTCGTTGTGCTCGTCGTCTTTGTGTGCATCGTGTTCCTGAAGGCCTATTGCATTGGCATCGTTTGGCGCTGCTACAAGTACTTGACCCTTCGGCAGCAGCATCTGCGCAGCCTGTTGCCGTGCGTGTTGCCTGAAACTGTGCTCCATGGCGGACTTGGCAGCGGCGGCTTTGGTGCCGAGGAGCGCGCTTATTCCACGCTGTTGCCCAACTACGATGAGGCCATTGCTCAGTACTTGAAACAGGCACCGCCACCATCCTATCAGGTGGCCATGTCCAACTACAACAATGAGGATGAGGGCGCCGCTGGCGGTGCAACTGTTGCTGATGCTGGGGGCAGCACACCGCTGTTTGTGGCCCTGGACTCGGTCACTGTTAACACGGCCACCAATACGGATGATAGTTTGGACAATAACAACGATATACCCAACAACAATAATACGGTTCATGTGAATGCCAACACGCCACCGATGCGACGCAGCGAGCAGGCAACTTCTAGCGCTGAATCCGACGATGAAAACGATGATGATGATGATGATGAAGACGCCGATCTGGAGATAATCGATGCTGGCATTGATGTTGGCAATTTGCCACCACCTCCGCCACCGTACAACGATGTGACCGATGCCCAGGTGCAGATGCCGTCGCCGTCGCGGCTCAATTGCCAGGTGAACATCCCTGGTCAGGTGCCTGGTCGCAATGAGAGCCAGGCCTAAGTTGTGATTTGAGTTAAGCTGTTTCTCTCTCATTATTATTAATATCGTGACGTTGTTGTGCACAATGCAGCGACGCACGCAATCCCTTCTCCTTGCCCAATACTTCACATCAATTGGATATTCCATTTCCCCATCCCATGTCCATATCAACGGCGGATTAGTAGTAATCAATGTATTTGCTTATCAAACCAAAACAAAAACAAAGACAAACATATTTTAGCAGTCGCGTATTGTTGTTTAATCTACAAAGAAATTAAAACAAAACAAATAACGTTCTATAACTGAATATTCGCTGAATTTTGCTCTACAAGATAGTATGCTCACGTAGCTCTACTTCTTGATCGTGTCTGTTGAAATTTGCAATAATTTGTTAAAGATTTGGATCCGTTTTACGTTAACGATGTAGTAGTGTGTGTATGTTTTCTTTTCTTTAACCTGTTAACTTCAGTTTTACCTAATTAAGCACAAGTAGTTGTTACCGAAAAAAATTACCAATTGAAAGTTGCAAGCAGAATCTAACTGGGAAAATCGATGGATGCGAAAGTATGTTCTATGATTAAGCTAACTCGTAAGACTTTAATTATTATATTATATTAAATTGTATATCATTATTTGTACATTAGTTTTGTGTATCAATTATCAAGTATGTATGTACTGCAATCCACATGTATCCCGAGAAAATCCCCATCATATTTTATGTGTGTACAATATCTATATGCGTATATGTAATATCTATAATGTATACTGTATACTAAAATATTCAATGATATTCGAATAAATATTAGTTTGAAACAAAGAGCAACTTGTCTTCCAATCAGTTGTTCATTTCAATTTTTTAGTTACTTATTGTATCTGGCCTTGTCCACATTATCATAGTCATAGTTTGAAATTTTCGAAATTTGTAGTCAAGGATTTTAGTTTAAATGGTTGCTGCACTGCAAAAGGTATGAATTAAATTATGAATGAGAAACTAAAAATCAAAATTCTCGATTGCAGCTTCTCACAATAGAATTGAACGTTTTGGGTGTTGACATAATTTATTCATCGTATAAACCTTATGCAAATATTTTATTGGAAGTGTACTAGAAACATAAATATATAATATAACTAATAAGAATTGTAAAAGTGTTTTGTTGATAGAATCAATGAAGTGAATATATATTTTGCTGATGGCATCGACTGGCTTTAAGACATCCACAACGAACTTGGACCGGGGTTTCTTAAGGATTCCCTGCCAGCATTTTGAGGCACAACATCTTGGTGTCTAGTCCTGGAAGTGCTGCGCAAGGAATGTTTGCCAGCAGCTGATGTAGTTGAACCTTTTGATGACGTCCTTCTGGGTTTCTTGGTCTTCTTCTCGGGCTTCTCATCAGTGGTCAGTTGCCAGTCGATCACAGTTATGATGCTGCGCTGAGAACAGCTTGTGTCAATGCTGCTTGTGGAGTACGAACGTGGCAAGGATAGTTCGCTGTTTTGTAATCTCTTTTTGGCTCGTTCCATAGCAAGCTTACTATTTTGGTAGTGTTGCGGGTCTTCATCGACATGGTCTCCTGACAACTCGGTTATTATCATTCGCTCGTTGCAGTAGGTTTCAATGTCACTCAGCGAGCTGGAACGTGAAGGTTCTTCATCATGCTGTGGCAATTGGTTGGGGAAATTCGATTTAGGCACACGACGCGGCTGTGCTGCCCAAGAAGAAGCCAAGTGAAGTATTTTAATGCCAGACTGCATAATGGCATCTGTCGCATAGTTAGCAACCTTAGAGCCCAGTTCCAGCAAAGTAGAATAACCTTTTTCATGAACATGATTTAAATACTCATCGATATCGCTTTCATGTAGCTCCAGCGTGGGTTGCACCAGTTTCGAATACAAAGTGGAGCTGCCTTCTATAGATGGCGAGATCAGGCACAAGACAAGTATCACCTTGATTTCGTAGTAGAGTGGAAACCAAAAGAGAAACACATCTGCTATGGTCTCAATGCATATAAGTCCGGAATAGACAATCCAATACTTCAACCATTTGGTGCACTCATTCACATCCTTTGCACGTATGGCCTTGTAGGAGGCGTAACCTGGATATAAGGTGCCAAAGAATAATATCATCAGTCGTGAAAATAGAGTGCCGATCATATTAAGACGATCCTGATGATTGTTATTGCAATATCCTTTTAGAATAAATCTTGTAAAGAAGAAAAGGAATAACAACTATTTTTTAATTGTTTGAAGAAAGAACAAACTGAATTTAGACGCACTATATTGCTAATACATTTATATTATGAGTTGTTTTGCTAGGTACAAATATATCTAAACTGAACCGCCTACTAATATTTAATTTTTCAATGTTAATTATCTATTGCACCATAAAAATTGGAAAGCTGTTCACTGTGTATTTTGTATTTTCAAATTATCAAGATTCTCTATAGATTCTTTGTAAGTTTATTTTTCAACATGCATTGATTAATTAAGTAAAGCTTAAAACAATATTAAGAGTATATTTAAAGATTTATCAGCATGGTAAATAAATGAATAAAACCCATCTAATTGTGCCCCACAAAGTGTGCTGCAACAGAATATTTTTAGAACCCGTGACGACAAATTCATTCACAATTAAAACATTCGGTTTATTTTGATTTAATATAAATATACAAGACCTGATTAGATTGTCTAGATTGTGACAATTTCTTATCAAAACTTAATTTATAATAGCACATATTTTTCAATGGCATCAATTTCTACCTATACAATGGAATCCCGAACTTTGCCTTGTGTCTCCTGATGAAGTTTCTAAATTTGGAAGACAAGCAATTCATACGTAATCTAAAAACATGTTAAAATAATTCTCCTTGGTCAAAGGATGGACTACATTAAAGCCATGTACTCCCAGGAAAGTAAACAAAAGATTTGAGTTAGTCTATGTTAAGTGTATTGTATTTTAAGATTAAAAACTGAGCAGCCTTAATATGTATGAATTGAATCAATGGAAGCCACAGCTTAAGCCCTCCAGTTAGCCCAGCCACGAATCTCGTTCCAGATGTGATGGTGATGATGATATGAGTTCCTTTGCCGGAACGACTCTTTTATATACATAGCAAGCCTTATAGCTAGTAGCTTATCGGGCTCTTCAGTAATGATAATGTTAAGTCATGCAATAAAATTTTTAAATTGCTCTCGAATATTTACAATGTTGGTGATTTATGGTAATATAGTATGTAGTATGTAGTTTTGGCTAAGGGGAAGTACCTTAGCTTGGCCATATATTGGCATTATTTATATTTGCTCTTGGCTGCATTACAAACAGAATTTTTCGTCCTGATCGACAGCAGCATGACCGTCTAAGACAATTGTTAATGGAATGGTAAATTTATTAATAAAGCATTGCAAAAAATCAACATATGTATTTAAGACTTGCATTAAGGATTTTTTTTGTCATTAGAATGAATTGCAATTCAACTTAATTTAATTAGGTTTTACACATAGTACAACAATCGCCTAAATACAAGTCAAGACTTTTCTCGCTGATAAGTAGAGCATAGTGTGCCATGTGTTGTGTGATGTGTGTGATTCCTTAATAAATCACATTCTTATCTTTAGTCTTATAGTGTCTTTGATTTTCATAGGCTTGGCGATTAATTTCAAGTTATAGGTAGTAGTTTAAAATTGTCTTATTTAAACAAATTTAAAAAAATACAATAAAAATAAAATACGCGAATAATTGTAAATGGATTAGATATTTTATAAATAGTAGTTAAAAATTGCCTTATTTTATAACATTCATTGATAAATTAAGGAAAACAATGGTTTTTTTACAAATCGAATGTTATAGTTGTTAATATTTGTAAGCGAAATGGTTGCCTTTAGGTTATTGATTTGATTACCTCAATCTTATCGTTTACTTTAAGGTTATAAATTAATAATAATTCCAATCAGACTAAATATATGAAAAACGTCAACAATGATAATAAATTCTAGATGATTTCTTTATTTGTACCCTGCAATCGAAGAAATTTATAAATTGGGTATAACATGCCGTTGATAATTGTGCACGGACTACAAAAGCAAAATGGTGCACGTGCGCCTTCTATTAATACATATGAGAAATTCGTACGGCGGATAGTAATTCATACTACTTAAAGCAATAAATGTAATTTGATGAACACTTATGTTAAAAGGGCTAAAAATCTTTCACAGCCATTAATTAATATCACTATCTACATGGTGGAATTTATTGTTATCACGCTTTTCCTTCTTTTTGGCAATTTCTATTCTAATATAGATTTTGATAGCGAGGAATATCAGGAGTATAATTTAATATGCTCCTTTCGGATCAATCAATGTGATCAAAGCTTGATTTCTATGCACCAGACCTTTGTGTCGAATTAACTACAAACATGGCCAAGAAATCTTTTCTGCTTCAGACCATCTTCCGTGTAGCTGTCGATTCCGGAACGTCTTAGAAAGGAGATTATTCAGGTAATTACTTGAGATACATATGCCACTAAGCTGGCCTCATCCTGGTGTGACATTATCGATCGTAACCTATGATTGGCAGAAAAACAAAATATCAATGGCTTAGGTCGATTGTTTTGCCCTTCATGGTTTTATATTTTGATCTATTTTATTTCTATAATGTGCGATCAAAAGTTGGAGCTGTAACACAACTTTTCTGCTTAGGCTTGTCATACAAATAGTAATTAGTGATTTAATATAGTTGCAATGGGAACTTTGCAAAATGCTGACCAAATCAGATAAACTTTGTTGTATTCAAACTACAGTCACCTAAATCGTATCGAAAACATATATGATAATTATATCGCATTAAAAGCCATTTAAACTTCAAGAAATTTGCGTTAACTTATGTAAAGTGTATTGTATTTTAAGAAAAAATGTAATATGGGCAGCTTTTAAATGTATGAATTGAATAAAAAGGAAGCCACAGCTTAAGCCCTCCAGTGAGCCCAGCCACGGATCTCGTTCCAGATGTGGGTGCCAGGGCACTCGGTGGCGCTGACCTGGCGATGGCCATAAAGGACATAGCCGGAGCTAAGCTGGCCACGGTTGACGGCATCCTGGAGCAGGTTCTTGGCGGCGGCGATCATGTTGGGCTCCAAAGTGTCCCAGTTGAAGTTGCCCAGGTAGGAGATGCCAATGCTGATGGGGTTCCATTCGGCAGCATGGGCGCCCATCGAGTTCCAGCCACGACCCTCGTAGACAGCGCCATCACCTCCAATGAGGAAGTTGTAGCCAATATCGGGCCAGCCCAGGCTGTCCATGTGGTAGCTCTGGATGTTTCGCAGCTGCTGTGCGCAGGCAGCACGCGTCTCGCAGTAGTTGCCGGCGGTGTGGTGAATGATGGCATAGTTGAGGTAGTTGCCCAGGGCAACGCGGTAGTTGGGAGCACGACCGCCCCACTCGGCCTTCGAGACGACGTAGACGCCTTGGGCAGCGTACTGGCTGCAGACCAGCACGGTCAGGACGAGAGCAACTGTTGCCGTGGACACCATGGTTAAGCTGTTCGGATTGATATGATTTCCTTTGCCGGAACGACTCTTTTATATAGCAAGCCTTCTAGCTGGCAGCTTATCGGGCTCTTCAGTTATGATAATGTTAAGTCATGTTTTTATTTGCAGGCCATTTTGAATAGCTCTTGAATATTTACAATGTATGGTGATTTATGGTAATATAGTATGTTGTAGTTCTGGCTAAGGGGAAGTACCTTAGCGTACTTAAGTTTACCATACCTAACCGACTATTTTCCTAATATACATATATTGGTTCTTGGTTGCACTACAAACAGAATTTTTTGACATGATCGGGTGACAGGTTGACCGACTGCAACTTTTTTTTTATTATATTTAGTATTTAAAAATACCTTAAATTCAAAAATTTAAAATAATGTTATTTTAATTATGTTATTTTAATTGTTTTTAAAAAAGATGTGTGTTTTAATATATTCAATAAGCGTATATTAAAATTTCCAATATCAAAAGAAACTATTTCTATCTAAGAAAGCTACTGTCACTAGCTTTCTTAGATAAATTGAAACGTAAATATGTACATATATGAAAAATACAAATTATTCAACATAATAATCGTACCTATTATCGATCTATATAAAATTGTTTTTTCCTAGCAACTAACTGAATTATCAACGCACCGCTTTAACGCTTAGAGCTACGATAATATATTTGGACAGCATTGCTATCGTAATTTGATAGTGCAATATGGCATAGTTTTTTAAAGGATCTACTCTAACTATCTTATATCGGACTTAAAAATTTAGTTTGAGAAGTCTTTGGCTGATTATAATTTGACAAAAAATATACACGACAAGACCATGTTGAAAGTCAAATTAAGTAGACTCATTATAATTTGGGTATATTTGGCAATCGATTGTAGATCGAACTTTGTCTATAGCGGCAGTCGTGACAATAATTTTATTTTTTTCTTCGCAAAATATTAAATTCACACATACCGATAATTCTGTTTGATTGTATTATTTTAATTTCAGTGGTCTCAAGAATTTGTTGATAGCCTAGTAAAAAAGGCAAATGCAGTTCAAACGATTTTATGAAAATAAATACCAGCTTGTATATGTTATGTTCATATAAATGAATATATATATGTATTTGTAGCTTGCATATTGATTCCTTGATGTGCTCTCTTTTTTTTTTTGCATATTTCCTTCTCATATGTCATAAAGTAGTCTAATAACAACAGAACGTTAAAAACAATAACAACATCGACGAGGCTTCATTGTGAATCAACGAAACAAAAAACCACCTTAAAAACTTACGACGCACGCACGCATACAGACATCTACTCTAATACGAGAATGTGATAGACACGATCAGATCTCACTTGCTTTTATTATCAACTATCGCGCACTTGCACTTTATTTCGTAGTCCCTCTCATAATTAGGGTCTGATTGGTTTGATTTGATCTATACCATTACGAGCAGAAGTATTAAAAAAAAAAAAAAGAAAATTGTGTTGAAGTTCCCTGGTAAAGATAGTGGTATTAACTTATGGCTATTCAGACCTGTTCACTTTTAAACAAATTAAAAAAGATCTATTAAGTTTGTCGAAATCGAAATACGATTAGCATCTCCGATCCCATAAGTTATATTTATTGTGGATAAGCGTAAACTGCTTAGATAATATAGCCACTTTCGTACGTGTATCTGTCTGTATAAATGCCGGGATCTTGAATACTTATTAATGCTTAAATTAATTAATTCATTTTAACTGCTCTATTATTTGGCATTCGACGATTTTGTCAGTTGATCATTCGACGACAATGTTAATATAATATTACAAGTTCTGTTGCTAACAGTTTCAAGAGTGTAAAAGATGTTAAAAGTACACAATTAAGAATAATCAATTGTTTAATATAACATCAAAATAGTAAAGTTATTTAAAAATCGATAGCAGATTTTTTCAACAAGTGTTTTACGCAGGTATACAAAAATAATTAAAAGATCGATTTAAAGAGTTATATTTCAATTTGTTTCAATTGTAGTTGAAAAAGTTAATTAGTTGTGCAGACAATTTATTTTTAAGTAATTGTATTAAGTATGACAGACTTTAGACACGGTCTATTAATTAATACAAATTAATTCTTTAACATGCTCTATAGTTGATAGATAGTAAATCTGGACTCCTTTACTAGTGGAGATGTTGGTGTTTATTGAAGGATATTCTTTTGTAATAATCACAACAAATAATACGAAATTAGGTGTGAAAATTTAGTGTTATACATGATTAAATCAATTCCATTTTCTTTCATACTTAATACTTAATACGAGTCTTAGTCACCGCGGTAATAAGTAAAAGTACATGAAAATATAATCGCTGAGTCTGGCGAAAATCCCCCAGGAAAAATACCCGTGGAGTGCGATTGAATATTGAATAATGTGTATTGTATTTTTAAGAAATTTTATTTTGCAGCGGTTTAAAAAGAACTTGAAAGTTGAACTCGATGAACCGAGTACTTAGGCCTTCCAGTTGGCCCAGGTGCGGATCTCGTTCCAGATGTTGGTGCCGGGGCACTCGGTGGAACCGACCTGACGATGACCGTACAGAGTGTAGCCGGAGATGATCTGTCCGCGAGAGACGGCATCGGCCAGGAGACCCTTGGCGGCGGTGATCTGAGCAGAGGTGATCTTGTCGCTGTTGTAGTTACCCAGGAAGGAGATGCCCAGGGACTTGGAGTTCCAGTTGGTGGCATGGGCACCCATGACGTTCCAGCCGCGACCCTCATAGACATTGCCATCACCGCCGATGAGGAAGTTGTAGCCAATATCGGCCCAGCCCAAGCTGTCCATGTGGTAGCTCTGGATGTTGCGCAACTGAGTCTCGCAGGCGCTCCTGGTGCTGCAGTAGTTGCCAGCGGTGTGATGGATCACAGCGTAGCTCAGGGAGTTGGCCAGAGTGGACTTGCCGTTGGGTGAACGAGCTCCCCACTGCGACTTGCTGATGATGGTGACACCGAAGACGGCCTGGGCGCACAGGACGACGGCCAGCAGGATGAATGCTTTGTTTGCCATGTTTATAGATCGATTTCAAGACTTGTGATTGTCCGGCAATGGGGCTCGTCTTTATATAGGCCCCACAGTCTGTCTTATCTCAGTTGAGACTGAAGCACGAGGCACACGACACTTGCTGCGTATAAATAATATATATTTTATTGGGGGGGCTTTTGATCTGATAGGTAGACAATCTGAAGCAGTTTCTGATACTCCTCCCAATGACGCGATGGGCCTCTCCCAGCATTGGTCAAATGAGTTTTTAATCAGCGAGAGTGGCCACTAATTAATTTGCTGCGACTAACTGAAGAGTCTTCAAGCGAAACAGGTGTTGTTCTTCCAGAGCTTTTTCCAGTGCGAAGCATTTTTGTTTACCAACTTTGTTTTTTGCAGTGTAACGAGGGCACTTTGAATAGTTGCTGGCTTGAGCAAAATTGTTGCATACTTAAGGGGGGAAAAGTAAAGTTTAATCTTTATTTATTTGCTTTTTATTGGTAGATTTATTAAGGGAACAAAGTTGAAATACTTCTGAATTGAAAGATCATTTGTCTAACCAAATTGATTGACGATCAGTGCACAGCTAAAAATCAATCTGAGATTCACCCTGTTGTTGACCAAGGCCGCTTCCACGATCGTTTATCTCCCATCCAAAAGCTCTCGTTAAAGTGTTTACAGATACGCGGTTCATCGAACTAGAGATAACGATGCCAATTGATAGCAGAATGCTCACTTTTGGCGACTCTATCAAATTGTATTGTATTCGCCCTCAGCTTGAAAATCAATTACTTGCTCTAACAGATAAAATATCAAATAAACACTGATTAACCATTTAATATGCTAATCAATAACTAAAAACTATATTAGGCATTCCTTTAAGCATTTATTAAGATTGCATTATCAACGCAGAACTTAAGCCCTCCAGTGAGCCCAGCCACGGATCTCGTTCCAGATGTGGGTGCCAGGGCACTCGGTGGCGCTGACCTGACGATGGCCATAGAGGACGTAGCCGGAGCTGAGCTGGCCACGGTTGACGGCATCCTGGAGCAGGTTCTTGGCGGCGGCGATCATGTTGGGCTCCAAAGTGTCCCAGTTGAAGTTGCCCAGGTAGGAGATGCCAATGCTGATGGGGTTCCATTCGGCAGCATGGGCGCCCATCGAGTTCCAGCCACGACCCTCGTAGACAGCGCCATCACCTCCAATGAGGAAGTTGTAGCCAATATCGGGCCAGCCCAGGCTGTCCATGTGGTAGCTCTGGATGTTGCGCAGCTGCTGTGCGCAGGCAGCACGCGTCTCGCAGTAGTTGCCGGCGGTGTGGTGAATGATGGCATAGTTGAGGTAGTTGCCCAGGGCAACGCGGTAGTTGGGAGCACGACCGCCCCACTCGGCCTTCGAGACGACGTAGACGCCTTGGGCAGCGTACTGGCTGCAGACCAGCACGGTCAGGACGAGAGCAACTGTTGCTGTGGACACCATGGTTAAGCTGTTCGCATTGATTTGAATTCGTTAACAGAGTGGCGCTTTTATATAGAAAACCCATGAGCTGGAAGCTTATCGAACTCTTCAGAATGGGCCAGTCATGTTATGGAAGCTGCTCTTGATTATTTACAATAATGGTAATTTATGGTAATAGCTCTTGCATTAGGGGAAGCACACAAGACTTTACCAAAAGTCAAAACTTTGATTTATAATGGTTGACGTCGACACTATGGCTGGCCATTCATTCATGTCCAGATACGGACACTCGTTCATAATCGTAATCGTCATTTTGCTGATTGGAAGAATTGTGTGTGGAGAGACGATTGTATAAATTATACACTTATTTGCCATATCGGATTACAGCTAGTCTGTTGACGGAAACTTCCTCGAATATGCCCCAGTTGATACCCAGATGAGAGCTCTGAATGAAAGTGTGCTATGCTCACAAACTCCAATGAACATTGAAAATATTTCACACGCCTTTTGCGGAAAATACACTTTCCCTGCACAGACCTCTTGGCCATTTGCATTGTGAATCGGTAATTGAGACGGTTTCACTTCAAAATAATCATCAGCAACGCCTTGGCTGTGGTGCTTTTCAGTGGCAGCCTGCGACCATTTCGCATAAATGGATATTGCGACATTAGGGATCTAATTTTTCTGCTGCTCGCGGCCGAGTTTTTCGCCTTCATTGTGTATAGAGATACTCTAACATCCAATCCTTAGGCAGTGCGAATGTATCTCAGTTTTTAAATGTCTTCATTGCAATTCATGCTGCTATTTAGAGCTTTCCTTGTTGTATTTAATTTTCGTTGTTGTCACGTTCTTGGATCAACATTTTTTGCGAAGAGCCTTTATTCGAATTGTTTGAGATTGATTCTTTTAAGGCATCTACAAGCAGGTCAACATATCCTATGCCAAATGGACGTTGTGCATCACCATTCCCTTGACCATTGTCATTCACAGGACCGATAATTATGTGGCCGCCTGCCGGAGCTGGCGATGTCATCTTTAACGTCGATCTCGCCTTGGAGGGATACGAGACGATGTCTTTTGCTGCCAGCCTAGCTACGCCCCTCTTTGGTGAGTTGTTGAAATTATCAATTGGATCAGTCGCATTAAGACTCAATACTTTTGCAGGCATTACGATCAGCATGCGCATTCCTTGTTTCTTCAATGTCAATGCCTACAAGAAACATTCTGTTACATGGTTCCATGGTGAATACGGTACAAATATATACTTTACTTTTGTTAGCACATGTTTCCACCTTGTTGGGCTGTTACACTTAACTTCTTTGCTAGACGCTCGCGTTAATCATGCATACTGTTTACGTTGTTTTTCAAGCTTTCTTCCAACTTCAAAAATACATTTGTAACAAGTAAATCCAATTTGTTTTTATTCTACTAAATTAAATTTTCAATCAACCAATCGACTTTTTTTGTTTAATAAATTTAAAAAAAATTTATATTGTTTCCTTATTTTATTGTATATAAAATGGAAATAACAAAAAAAGACCTAATTCGTTATAGTGAGCTATGGGTTTAGAATATTAATGCATTTTAAACAAACAAAAAAAACAATATATATCGCAGTTAAAAAATATGCACAAGACAAAATAATTAATTATATCACAAATTTATATACATTTTATTTAAAATTCATTATACTTAACTTTTAGCTTTTCTTTTAAAAATGTTTAATTTATTGGACCGCCTGAAAGTAGGCAACCTTTTGTATTGCTTTTTCACACTTGTTAAGAAAGTGTCTTTTAACTATCTATAGAAATATTTGATTACTACATGAAAATTGATTATTAATTGCAAATAATAACTAAATCTAACTATATCTAATTATGGAATGTAATCAGGTCATAGGAGGAAATTCAAGTAATCTAATAATAAAATATTAAGCAATAGCAAAGATTATTGACTTTGCCCCTCGGTGTGGTAGGACAAATAAGAACTATGGAGTGAAGTAAATAGAGCACAGCGTATCGCCCCCAACGGAGAGCTCGTCTTGCCATTGATAAAAGGAACTTGAATTGTGTTGTCATAAATTCGCAGTTGGTAATCATTTGAAAGTCGTAGATAGTGATGAAAGAATCAGGTGCATCGCTAGATAGCTTCAGTCCGGTATCGGACCAATCACACGAAGGCATTGCCATCGCAGGATGGTATTTAAGCACCAGAGACGCCGCCAATTGACATAGAACGATCTATAAACATGGCAAACAAAGCTCTCATCCTGCTGGCAGTGCTCTGCTGCGCCCAGGCCGTCTTCGGCGTCGCCGTGGTCTCCAAGTCGGCGTGGGGAGGCCGTGCTCCCAAGAGCAAGGTTACTCTGGGTAACTCCCTGAGCTACGCTGTGGTCCACCACACCGCTGGCAACTACTGCAGCACCAGGGCTGCCTGTGCCCAGGAGCTGCGCAACATCCAGAGCTACCACATGGACAGCCTGGGCTGGCCCGATATTGGCTACAACTTCCTCATTGGAGGCGATGGCGCCGTCTATGAGGGTCGTGGCTGGAACGTGGTCGGTGCTCATGCCACCAACTGGAACTCCAAGTCCCTGGGCATCTCCTTCCTGGGCAACTATAACTACAACACCGCCACCTCTGCCATGATCAGCGCCGCCAAGGGTATCTTGGCTGATGCCGTTTCCCGTGGCCAAATCGTGTCCGGCTACATTCTGTACGGCCATCGTCAGGTCAGCGCCACCGAGTGCCCCGGCACCACCTTGTGGAACGAGATCCGCAACTGGTCCAACTGGAGGGCTTAGGCCACCACTGTTTGTATGAATTACAATAACAGAACAGCTGCAAAATAAATATTCTTGAAGTTACAATACACATGACATAGTTAAGTTCACAGCAATCATCGGATATTTCTCTCTTTTGGGGGCATTCAGTTGGCAATGCGAATAATACAGAACTTTTTGTCAAAGTCTTGCTTTAGAAGTGCTTTCAAATCGCACTTTTTAAAGTAGGGTTTAAAGAGCTCGTTTATACTTGTCTAAATTAAAAATAAATACATTTTGTTTTACTTTGCATGATAGTCACTCTTTAGCTTCCTTTTAGCGGAACAATATCTTCTTGCCACGTTTGTAAATGCCGAGACTAATTATATTAATGAAGTATCATAATTAAAACGGCAGCCCAGCACAGACCTCAAGTGAAATGTGCAGCTTAAGCGTTGACCTGACAAGCACGTCAAGCGGCAGCGGGGAAAGATCCTTGATGAAGCACTCCGACAGACACTCCGGAGTCCGGACACCAGACTCATCCAGCTGCATTGCCAAGCAGCGAAACTTCAGAGCCACAACGGGTGTCCGCTTCCATTTGCAATGTAAAAAGCATTGGGGATAATGGAGGGAAAGCTTAAAGTGACAGCAAAAGCTTGTCGTTAATTAGGGTTAAAGTGGTTCGGGATTTGCTACAGCTTTGTGCTCAGACTGATTGCGAGCCAAGTGCTTGTAATTGGGTCAAAGGAGATGCAAAACAATCAATATTGAACAATGAGATATGATTGTGTAATCATTGTGAGATGGAAGAGAAGAATTTTATTTCCAAGTTGGTAATTTGGACGAAACTGAGACTCACAAATCTGTATACATATTCAAAATAGAGTGGAAATAATCTATTGAAATTATTATCTTGTATTCAACTTAAGATGCTGATGTTGTCACTGTTTAAATAAGTGATTTATGAGAGGGAAAATAATGATAAGTAGTACATAACTTATTTAATTATTTGCTACATAAACTTTTATGCTTCATATTTAAAACAAAATAGCTAATCAAATCGGAGATTTCAACTGCTAAGGCCTTGGACTTCATTTTGGAATATTTTTGGAAAGTTCAACATAAGATGAATTTCCCTGTACAGTTTATGGTTTTAGTTTTTGTACCATCAAATTGTAAAAGATAATCAATGGGGACATTTCAACCTCTTAGGCTTGAGACTATATTTTGGGATAACGTTATGCTATTGTCAAAATGACATTTTGTTTTTGCTAATTACATTTAAAATAAGTGAAGTTAAGTGGAAAGATTAATGCCAGCGAATTTAGTAAAATCCTTACCAGATATCTGTGCTTAACAATAATAAAATATGATAGCACTTGGGCAAGTTCTTGTTGCACAATTCGTAGAAAATGGAAAATATTTCCAAGCCGAAACCTGTCTGCAATTTGGATGCACTGCTGAAATCGAAGAATGCAAATTGTGTTGAGCTTGGCACTTAACTAGCACGAAATGCGAAGCCAACTGAAACATAACCATTACATTTAAGTGCAATTGCATAAACATAAACAAGTGTGCCAGAGCTCCCACAAATAGGATGGGGAACAACGGAAAAAATTGAGAATTGTAGAATGGCGTAGTGGAGAAATGGAAGCCAAGTGCAAGCTTCAACTTCAAAGTGAATGCCCGCAGAATTCCGGCTGCAGTAAAAGCACTCAAGTCCCATAGACTTCCGGTTGTCCGTCTGTCTGACTGTCTGTCTGTCCCTTCGTCTCTCTGCACTTAATGTGACATGTTTTTGCAACAGTTTTGGTTTTTTCTCTGTCTCTTTCGAGTCTCCATTTCAATCTGCATCTGCATCTCCAGCTGCATCTGCAGCTCAGCTTCCTATTGGCAAGCATAATAAAAAGGCAAGCGGAATGCCTTCCATGAGTTTTGATGCATTTTACTTGTTACCAAATTGTTTTATATTTTCCCATTTTTTCTTTCATTTCTCTTCTCATTTTGCATATCGTCTTTGCTTGCTTGAAATTGTTGCTGAGTTCTCAACGTAATGTGTGAATGCCATTAAATATTTAATAAGACAACTGTGAGTTGCATCATGAACTCGGAATTAACTATCGACAACAGCTGATCCAATGTATTTGGCTGCCAAATTTTATCTCCGAATCAGAATTAAATGTTTACTTGTTTGTTTTGCTTATCATTATCATGTATTAATCAATTATCAATGAATTTATGATGTTTATACAATAGACATTGTGACTCGTGTTGCCTTATCAAAAGGGGGTTTTTATTTGGAAGTGAATAAATTGAAATGCTAGTAATCAAATAACTTTCGACTGTTTAACGACTGCAATTACTCTTGAACTAATGTCATTTACTTATTTGAATTATTGTTATTGAAATGACCAAATTTTGATTGCTTGACGACTAACTATCTATTTTATAATGTTTAATTAATACGAATATGAAACTGAGAAATACCTTCGGCAAATGAAGACATCTCACATTTCAACTTTGTCGATTAAAGAATAAAATAAATAACTATTCTAAACTAAAGATATCAACTTAATATTTTATATTGAAATTAAATATATTTCAACTCTCTAACAAGACTTTGAAGAGCGCTTCCTATAGCCTTAAAAATTTCACTTCAACATTGCTTTTACTGTCTTCCACTTTGGGTTGCGGTTGCAAGAGTTGTGCAACTAAGTTGTTAGTGTTTTATGTTGCAGTTTGTCAGGCGGCAACAAAATATTTCCGCCAAGTAATAATAAGAATTGCGGCAATTCGCTTGTTTGCGAATATAAGCAAGGAATGCAACAATGGGCCTGCATTGTGTTGGGATTGTTCGCTTCGCTGACTGGCCAATAAATAGGCGCTTAGTATTATAACTCAATTAGCAGATAGCACTTTGCGTATACGCCATGGTGGCCACCGGAAGCAAGTGCCACTAGTTGCCACAAGGCAGTAAAACCAGAACCAAAAGCAACAGCTACATTTACAGGCAACAACTACTATACATACTATATACATAAATTATGCAGGCCTTAATTAATGTGAGCGCAGCGCGGGGATTGTTGTTGCATTGCCCCTCTGTCCGCCCCTCGTCTCCTTCGATTTGCATATCATTTGCCAGACTGAGCAGCTTCCCTGCCATCCCTTATTTTCCCATTCCCTCCAGTCATTGTGTCTGTTTTTGTGTGTCTGATTCAGTTGGCTAATGAATCTGCTGCCTGCTCCTGCCTGGTGCATTGGGAGCACCGAGCACTGTCTGTGGCTTGGCTGCAATTAGTGCAGACTCCACTTGACTTCAGTTGACTTGGCTTAATCTCCACAGGTTCTACTACCTCTTATTAGCCTACAATTCGTGATATGAAGTGATATCATTGAGTTCAATCTTCCACCGTTCACATTTCACAGGCAATATCGTACATTCTATAATCTTATAAAGTGTAATGACAATGTTAGTTAGAAAACGAGCATTTTTCTCTATTAATTTGAACTAAACAAATGCTTTGAAACGACACTCTATCAATGGCTCTGGCAATCCAGTGTCACAATGTAAATAGAAAATAGATTGAAAAAATTAATGTTTACAAATTTTTTTTAAATTTTTGCAATACATAGTAACTCAATTGTATAAAGTATTTAAATGTAATTTTCGAAACTTTTTAAATTTCATACTGACAAATTGGCTGTTGGCTACAAAATTATAGAAGCATATTCAAAAGTAATGAAAGATTGAAACCGATTAAATCCAATTGGATTTTAACTAGCGAACTGATCTGCAAAAAACCATGGTCATGCAGATGTCGGAATCATCCAGCATATCGTTGCCATCAATTGATCTGCCCAACGTGTCCAAGGTGCCGCCAATCGAAGTGCAAGTGCCCAGCAGACAAATCAGCACCACGTGTTACATTATATCCAGCTCCAACTCCAGCTCCATCTCCAGTTCCGGCTCTAGGACGAGCTGGCGAAATAATTTAGTTGTGCTCAGGACCAATTGTGTGGCTTCTGTATTCCGAGTGATCGACGATCTGGGCGAATATCTACAGCAATTTTTCGCCTTTGTGGCGTCGAAGTTTCAAAACCTGTTCCACTCGGAAGTCACCCTCTATAGGGAAACAGCTCTCTCCAAAGAGTCGGAACAGCAATTGGAGCGCGTGGAGAGAAAAACATTGATCCTTGATCTGGATGAAACACTCGTCCATTCGTGCTATGTGGATCCGGAGACACAGATTGTGGTGGGCTGTAATTTTGTGCCTCCCACCGCTAAGCCCGACTATGAGATGAACATTCAGATTCTTGCCGATCTACATCCAGTTATGTTCCAGGTGTACAAGCGTCCCCATGTCGATTTTTTTCTCGACTTTGTGGCCAAATGGTATGACCTGGTCATCTACACGGCCAGCCTGGAAGCCTATGCTTCCCTTGTTATAGACAAATTGGATGCAGGTCGTGGCATTCTACAGCGTCGCTATTATAGACAGCACTGTATCTCATCGACCAATTTAATTAGCAAGAATCTTAATGTTGTCAATCGGGATTTGTCGAAAGTCTTTATCATCGATAACTCGCCGGGCGCCTATCGCGACTTCCCTCAAAATGCCCTACCCATCAAGACCTACATTTACGATCCTGACGATGAGGAGCTGCTCAATCTGCTGCCCTTTTTGGACGCCCTGCGCTTCACCAACGATGTTCGCAGCGTTCTTGGTCGTCGTGAAACTTAAACGTCATCTAGCCATATAGTAATTGTTGTTTCAATGCCACAAAAAGTCGTGCAACCCCATGTCCGTAATAAATCTATATACTTGCCATACAGTTTTTGTCATAAAAACACACATTTCATCGGCCAACTGCTATTAATATAATGAATCGAAGTAGGAAATCACAGTAAAACTTCAATCGCTGCAATTTCTTTAAACTTTAAAATTAAACTTGTTATATTTTACTTTCCTTTTTTAACTTAATTTTACTAAATTTAACAGTCTTCAAAATTTATATATTTCTTTATAGTATCTTCTTAACCCAAATGGGCGATCAAATTGATAATTAATTTAATCTACATAAATATCATGCCGATAAAAATATTCCCGAATTAGAAGTATCACATTTTTTATGAATTTGCTAATTAAAAAGTTTTTTTTTTTATAATGTTTTGGATATTCATTATTCCATTTTCTTAACATTTTTTTACATTTCGTTCACCAATACATCCAAAAATAAGTGATTCAGTGTACGTGTGATAGCTCTCTCTCTTTCGCTTGTTGTTGTGCTCTACTCGGCAGCAGCAACAACAACAGCAGCGGCTACTACGAAGCATTCCCACGCATGCACACAGCCAAACAACTCTTCTTATGTGTGTGATCAGCGAACGCTTACTTCGACAATCGACTAGCGCGCACTCGCTCACACTCTTGTACAAGTTTTTTCTTCTCCTTCACTTTACCATTCGTACTTCTCACAAGTAGCATCGTCTTCTGTTTAACATTTGCGTCTCCTTTTGTTAGAGCAACGTCTTCTGCTTTACTCTCAGCGTCAACTAGCAACTTCTTCTGCTTTACTCTCACACCCATATTCCCGATAGTAGCATCCTCTTCTGCTTCACATTTTCGTCTCGTTGTATTGTAGCAACGTCTTCTGCTTTACTCTCAGAGTCAACTAGCAACTTCTTCTGCTTTACTTTCACACCCATATTCCCGAAAGTAGCATCCTCTTCTGCTTCACATTTTCGTCTCGTTGTATTGTAGCAACGTCTTCTGCTATACTTTGGCATTTATACTTCTGACTAGCAGCATCTAAACAGAAGAGGATGCAACTAGTGAGAAGTATAAATGCCAATGCTTGCGTATCCTTGTATTAGAGCAACTTCTTCTGCTTAACATTCTAGTCTTCTAGCATTCGATCAGCAACTTCTTCTGCTTTACTTGATCCTTTGGCATTCTTATTTGTAAGATTTAGTGCAATGAATATTAAAACCATATAATTTACTTGTTGCTATTGTGCACAAAATAGTTTTGCTTGAACAGTTTATTGCAAGCCAAATGGCTGCAATGGAAATCAACGCGTTGCAGTTATGTAAATAACAACTACAACAAAATACAGATATTTATATAAATATGTAACGTTGCCTTTGATTTAGTGAATAAAAAGTCTGTTTAAGTGGGATTTTTATTCAGTTTCAATCGTTCCATGAATGCCGTGATCTGGAGCCATTGAATTGATACCTTTTGAGAATTGCAAGATGAAACATTCGCATTTTAAAAGCGACAGTGCTTGCAAATGGAGTAAGGCGGATGAAAGGCAAATGGCTAATCGATGGCTGGTTGCATGCAACACACCGTGCCACCACCTGCAGTTCGGATATCAATGAATCAATCGTTGTGAATGTCGAACATTTAAGCTCAATTGACTGCGTCTCGACGCATCTCGATGGATGTTATGAAAATTTATGGCGTCACAGGTGAAAGTTCTGCCATTTCCTTGCCATTTCTTTGGCCTTCTCCAATCCGAGGCAATATTTTTTGTAAGCTGCTCGGCAAGTGTTTTCTGTATGAGAGCCAAATGAATTATTTACTTACGAGCGACTCTTTTTATATCTGTTCATTCTCTGGACTTGAGTTTAAATTGGAGAGGAAGTGACACTACTAATTGGAGTCAGGTTGCCATAAAAACCAGTCGAAACAATCAACTCGGCTCGCTCACAAGGCAAATACTGAGCTTTTGACTCGTACTCGGATTGTTGTGTACTGAGCATTCATTTGCGATGCAAGAACTTAATTAGTGTTTCGCATTTTTAGTGCTTCTTCCGATTGACGACATCATCTGGTTTTTGTCACTGCAGAGATGGACAAAGTGAATTTGGTCTGAAATAAAGCAGTTCCCTTCATACTCAATTTGAATCAATTTCGAAGCATTCTTTTGTCCCTTTAGATTCTTTGTGATTTTTCAAAAAGTTGCGGCACAGTTTTTGACAGCTGTGTGCTCACAGCAGATGAAGCACAAAGACCGATATGAGAACACACTCGAACTGGTAGTTACTGACTTGCTCAGTTGAGTGATTGCTCATACGCACCGTTAGCTGCAACTCAATTGTCGCAATTCAATAACCATTGCCAGACAGGCAGTCAGGAAGGCATGAAGGCAGACATGCAGTTTGCTGGCCGGCATATTTTATGGCTCCACAAATCAAAATCGTAAACCAAACTTCCATAAATCAGACTTGGCAAAACATAAATTTTCCGAAATACGAATATCTAGAAATAGTCGCATATTTGGCATTTTTCAAAGCGAAAATAGGAAACAAAATCAAATAAAATTGTCTTCAAAAAATTCCGGGTGAAAATTCAAAATTCAATTTGGACATTTGCAACTTTTGGCTGCACATCCAGGTGACCCAAATATTTAGGTTTGTGGTACGTCGCTTCTAATTCTTTTTGTATAGTATTGTGTAGCCCACAAAAGGAACAAGTTTTCTAGCCACGTAGCTTATGAGGAATAAGCCATGAAATTCCATTGCTTTAGCAAGTATAATTGTGGACTCTTTTTGTTTGGATGCGATGCTTGGACTATCATTAATATAAATATTTGGGGAAGTTGTCATAACCTGTTCGTTTCCTGAATATTTAAATTGACATGAAGATGTCATTTGAACTTTACACTAGTGAGGATAACAAAAACTGTGACTACAGATAGTTAGAATAGATATTTCGTGAAAAGAATCCTCAATGCCCGATAAAGAGTTGAGAACTATTTGAGCTTTTTTCATGTCGAGTATATTGAGAATAAAATAGACTTCTGACGTTGCTTGCCTAGACATCGTCCAGTTTGACACCTGACCTTGTAATCATCTCATCGATCCAGTTGCGGAGATATGGCACATTAGTGTAGGCAGCTGGGATGTCCTTTTCGGCGCATTCAATGCCCCACGAGACGATGCCCGCGAGTTGGAAGCGATCCGGCTGCCCAACCTGGCTGCAGAACAACGGCGACCCGCCGTCGCCTTGGCAAGTGTCCTTGCCCTGCACGCCGCCTGCGCACAAGAAGCTGGAATGCAGCTTGAAGCGTCTGCCGAGAATTGTGCGACGCAGCAATCGCTGGCAATGCTCATGCTCGAGGATGGGCAGATCAATGCGCTTTAGAAGGCGATCCAAGGGCTTGGTTTGGTTGCTGCTGTTGCCCCAGCCGATGGCAAAGCATTGCGCTTCCCGTAACGCCTCCTGCACCATGGGATTCTCCACTGGCGGCAAGCAGAGCGGCTGAATGTGCGGCGCTAGACGAAAAGGTTGCTCCAGCACCAGCAGCGCCATGTCATTGTGGAAGTTTAGTTTGTTGAAGAGTTCGTGGCGCCACAAATGACGCAGGCGCCGCGTCTGATATGCATGCGGCTCTCGCTGGCTGCTCAAGTCGTATTCCCCCGCCCGGGCCAGCAACGAGTCCGAGCTGTGGTTGCCCACATTGTGGGCACTCGTCAGCACCAGCTGGGGATGTATCAAGGTCCCGCCACAGACGTACTTTGCCTGCATGTCCGTCACGGCCACCATCCAAGGATACTCGGCGTAGTGTGCCTCGTGGTTGTTGTAGCCCACCATGTCGTAGTAGAGGCCCTTCGGATTGCTGTAGCCGCAGCCCTTGTACTTGAACTGCTGCAGATGGCGCAGCATGGGACTCTCGCTCTCGTCTATCTGGAATACACAAGTGTTAACGAGCAGGGAAATTATTTGGATTGTCAGATATATTATTTGGCAAGCGAGAACCCAAATGGAAATATAAATGAATTGAGAATTAAACAAAGTACTTCATTTAGAGTGAGAGGGAAATTATTATCTGGGATACTATAACTTATATTATTATTGGGAATCATCTAAGAGTCCTGAGACTATAAATTTCTGCCAATACTTATTTAAATACTTTTAAATTAGTGCACCTCTACTAGAGTTTCTGTCTTTGTGCGAATGCAATCATTACAAGTTATTTTGTACAAATTACATGTTAATGATTATTTGTTGATTTTTCAACGATAATGATTATTTTGTTAATATCAACATTAATAATTTAAATTATTTATGATTATGATTTCAATTAAAATAAAATTCATATCTAAATAAATGTTTTAAAACATATAAACCGAATATTAAATAATATCAGCATAAACTCAATCAAACAGCAGCCAATATTTGTTTATTTACTTATGCTCAAGTTTTTTTTTAGCGGAAAAGCCTTAATAATATAATATAATAAAATAGTTTTTGTGTAAAAGTGCCGTATTTTATCTGTGGTACGTATTTAATATAGCTAATTCAAATATCTGTGATATATATATGTATCTCAATTGCAATTGGGAATTTCTTTTAAGCGCATGTGAAATTGATGTCTGCGAGTTATTGGAATTTTATTCAAGCCACACCACAATAATCTATGCCTAACGAATAATTAGAAATAATGTAGTACTGATTGTTCAGCACAAGCTGATTGCAGGGAAATAACCAATTCGATAGGTTGCTCTCAAAGCTGCCAATGTGAACTTGGCTTAACTATGCAAGTATTATTGGTAAGATGATCTCACCTGATCGCTGGGCGGACAACAACTCTCGAACATGGAGCAGCCAAAATTGCTGGTGTCATCGATGCGGGCTGTGATTATGAAGCGACCATCCTCGTTGACCATGCCAGATCGACACAGATGCCTCGGAACACACAATTTGTCGGTATCGCACGTATCGTAGTCGAGTTTAAAGTCAAGATTCAAAGGTGGCGATGAGGTTTGGGCCGTTGATGTCGCTTTATGCTCGGTGCTTAGCTTTTGAGCAAGGGTTGCTTCATAGCTCTCCAGCTGCGCTTTTTCGCAGCAGACGAGACCGAAGCCACAGCTGCGATCCAAGGTGCGAGGTCCCAGCAGACCGCGTCCAGAATCGTCGGTTTCATCACAGCGCTGCTCGGTGATGCAAAGCTCAGTCTCAGTGCAAGCTCGAAGAGCAATGCTGCCAAAGGGGAGAAGCAGCAGTACAGTTAACTGGAATTGATTCAACATAGTTATATTGCGCACTGCCAACGTGAGACAAACGAGAGAGAGATAGAGAGAGATTAGTCACAAGATCAAGTAAAGCGCTCTGATTACACGTTACGTATGCGTAATGTGCAATCAATGCATATTTAATTGTGTATAACTCAATATTTGAGTATCTTATCAATGCCACTTACTTTTTATTAACTTATTAGCACCGCAATTCACAAATTGTGTTGAGCTTTGCTCAAAGTCAGCTTGCGAACTCAACTGAGTTTCCCGATCTGAAACTCTTTGTTTATATTCGATCAGATTAGCGGCGCAATGTTAAAGCCAAGCTCATTGAAATTAAATATTGAGAGACAGCTAACTCATTTTGCTTTATTGGTTTCCATACTCTCTTTCTCTCTCGTGTGCTCTCAGAATAGAATAGATCCAAGCCGGTTCTACCTATAAGACGCATCAAACCAATATCAAACAACTCAGTTCATGTTGTGCGCGAATCATCGTTGAATCAAACCAAAGTGAGCGCTCGTAACCCGCCTAAGTGGCAGATGGAAACGAGTATCTATATGTTTAATATATATACAAAAGAAAATAATAAATAATACTTTATTAAAAACGTGAGCAATCTAAGAAAATATTGCAATCAAAGTATATGAAATTTGCTGTAACTGTTATTTACCTGATTAGCAAATTGATTTGCACAACTTTAATTATCGGCGGCTGTGAAAATAATCAACTTAGGGAGATGTTGTTGGGGAAATTCAATTAAGAGAGACTGTAATTAGAGAAGATGCAGTTGCAGCTTGGAGAATACTGAGCTAAAAGTGTTCGATATTAACAATTCAAGTTGCAGAAATTTCTATTGAATTCACGTTGATAAGTTCATAATAATGAAGTTATACTCTACTTGGAATGCAAAGATTGAAAACATTTTGCATAATAATGTGTATTATTGAAAAGTTATAATTTCTATGTAATTTTAAAATTCGTTTACAAAAATAATATATAAATAAAAATAATAATAGAAAAAAGAGTAAAAGCAGAAGATTTTTCTCGCATATTCGTTTCGGAATAAAGCTTTTTGGCAAACATATGCGGAATACCAAATTCGGAATAAGAAAGTGTATAATAATGAAGTCTTGAAAAGTGAATTTATTTTTGCAGAACGTTTTAATTTTTTTTTTAATTTATAGAAGTGTCAATTATAAATGCATAGATGCAGCTGGAAAAATAGCAGTTGAAGTGAATATTAATTAAATTTGATATTGTTTAATAGCAAAGATGCTTTAGGAAGCGATTTTTGAAATAGAGTTTATAATAGTTTATTTACAAGTAGTTGTAAAATTGATTCGAAGGTAAAAGAGATGCAACTGATAACCTTTAGACTGATGGCTGTACAACAACTATATCTGCGAGTAATTCTTATCAGTCACTAGTGATGCATACTCCCATTTCAGATGATAAGACTGCTGCTGCTCGCATTCATTGCGATAGCCCATCAACGGTCGGCGAATGGCCAGCAGATGAATGCAGCTGCGGATTCAATGTGTGGCACTACGGAAATGTGCGTCACGGACAAGCTGTGCAACGAGTCCGACGACTCGGGACGGGGTGCAATTGGACCGCGCATTGCACGCATTTGTGGCCAGGGATTGGTGTGCTGCGACCGCGAGCAGCTGGAGAGCTGGAACGCCACGCTGGCCAAGGGCGTAGGCGACCTGCAGCGAAGTCTGTCAGGTGGAACTGTGACCACCATGAAGACCAAGGCAGCGACCATGACGACGACGGAGGAGCCCAGCGGTTATGAGAGCTGTGGCTTCAACATGGAGTGTGTGCCGCGGAAACTGTGCCGTGAGAATCGCATCATCGACGACGGACGCTTCATACTGAATCCTCGCATAGGGGACACTCCCTGTGTCGGCGCTCTGCATCGCTGCTGTGCCATAGATCAGAAGGTAACTCCTCCTCCTCCTCCTCTAAGAGCAGCATTGATTAATATCGTGTTGTTTGCAGGTCTTTGCCAATGAGAGTTCGTATCTGACCAAGCTGGCCAGCTTCAAGTATCAGGGCTGTGGTTGGAGCAATCCCAAGGGTCTGATTCCCGATCAGGACAACTACGAGTATGCCAAGGACGTCTCCCTGTTCGCCGAGTTCCCCTGGATGGTGGCGGTCTTCAGTGGACGTAATCAATATCTCTGTGGCGGCACTCTCATCCATCCACAGCTGGTGATGACCAGCGCTCACAATGTGCAGAATCAGACGATTCACACGATGGTTGTCCGTCTCGGGGAATGGGATCTCAACAGTCTCGATGAGCCGCATGAGCATCAGGCGCGTCGCATCAAGCAGATCATTCGCCACGAGGACTTCGATCCCTACGCCTACTTCAATGACATCGCCCTGCTGGTGCTGAGTGAACCAGTGACAATCCAGCCGCATATTCAACCACTTTGCCTGCCCCCCACCGAGACGCCCGCACTGCTCTCCGAGCTGCGCGATGCCCAATGCTATGCCACGGGCTGGGGACGCCGTCTGCCGCGCAGCAGCAGGAACGAACATCTGCTGAAGCGCATCGATCTGCCGCTGGTAAGTCGAGCCGAGTGTCAGGCCATGCTGAGAATCACAAGGCTGGGTTCACGCTTTCGCCTGCGGCCCAGTTTTCTGTGCGCCGGTGGGATTCAGGGTCAGGACACTTGCGAGGGCGATGGCGGATCTCCACTCTTCTGCACCATGCCAGGGGAAATGAATCGGTATCGTCTGGTGGGCATTGTGTCCTGGGGCATCGATTGTGCCACGGAAGATGTGCCCGCTGTCTATGCCAACGTTCCTTTCCTGCGCAACTGGATCGATGAGAAGGTCAAAACGTTAAACCTTCAGGTCGATGGACCTTAAAGCTGTTAGTCTTTTGATTTATACTAGAAAGGGATTACTCTCAAATAAATAATTTCATATACTTCAAATATCCTTTTATGGATCGTAGAAAATTGCAAATCAGTTTTAAAAGGATTTATAGAGAGGAGATTTTTGATAAGTTCCATAAAAAGTACACTGGAAAATTTCTTGTAAATGTCTATTGATAAATTTAACTCAAGTGTGTTCTATAGTGATGTTAAAATAATTAAGTATAGTTTCTAGATGCCTGAAAATGTGTACAAACTGTTGGCTAATTTTGAAAATTCTAGTATCGTTTTCTTCAGACTGAACTAATTGTTTTATTGCCGCCTTTAATGCACTCTCTAGAAGGAACCGTGGACTGAAAGTATCGTCATGCCTGCAGTTTATGCAAGTAGTCAGATCTAAGCATATTGTGTTGCCTCCCTGCAAATTGTGCTGCTTCCCTTCCAGGTCGTGAGTTAAAATTAAGTAGCTTTTTGCTGCGCGAGCTGCGAGAAACCGCCGAAACAATGTAGAAAGTGCAGCAGAGGCAACTGAACTGAACGTCTGCTTGGGACAGAGAAGCGTGCTACCAAAAATTGAGAAATTACATGCTGTGCAATAGCTGGGGAATTGATTTTGGTCCTCCGGCTGCGGATGCGGACGGAGGCGAGAACTAGGGCGTGGATGGATAGTGGTAGCGATGGCGATGGCGATGGCAATGTTGCTGCTGCTGGCGACGACTTCGCTAAAAACCCATTTCTCAAGTAAATTGTTAAGGGAGTTTTATTTATTGGCACATTTCATGCAACATGCAGCTTGCAACTTGCAACTTGCCCAATATTGATTTTGCCGCCATAAGCACAAGGCAGACAGCTGCCTCTATTTTTGATTATTTGCATTCAGCCCCCATGGGCATGGATTCTTGCCTGCTTGCAGCCTTGTGTATAATTGTATATTATTCCATGCAAATTCACGCCTGATTAGTTTTCATTTCTCGGTCTCGGGCAACTCAAATATTTGCCAAATTGATTATGATTTAATTATAATAAAGCAGCCTGTCAAGTGCAATGCATTGCCATGCAGCTCGCACAGCAGCGAGCGCCATCTATGGCTGAGTATCAAATTGTGTTTGTGTGTGCTTGCAATTATAATGGCCCTGGTCACATTTGTGTTGCATACTTTGAGGCATATTTCCTTGCCGACAAACGACAGCTGTAGCTGCAATCGCAACTGCAACTGCAGCAACCAATGTGTGCACATGGCATCAAATTACAAATGACGCTGCGAGCAGGCATGAAGTTAGAGGGGGGAGAGGGGAGGCTGGTGCTTGGGGGAGGCGCTTGACAGAATGCTCCTGCTTTGTGGCCTGCCAACGGAAATAGAAACAGCTGCAAATGGCATTTATAAGTGCAACAATGTGTGTGTGCGCGTATGTGCAGAGTATGCGTGATGATGTGTGTGTGCGTGTAAAAAATAAAACAAGCCACTAATGCTTCACAGAGCCATTTGTGCTGAGCACACATGAACAATTGACACTGGCTAATTGCAGTCGAAAATGCGCTAAATGCAACCATAAAGTACATTCGCATGCACTGCAACCAATTGGGGCGTGCAACCGACTTAAATCGATAATCAAATATAGAATTGTGATTATTCAGACGGCGTCTTGATGAGCAACATTTATTGGTATATCATTTTTAGCTGGTATTTAATTAGTGTCATATTAAAATATTGTAATAATCATTAGACAGTAAAACTATCTATGTATCTAAACTATATTGAAGAGATATACTAAGAAAACAGGTTTAATCATCAATGTACAGCTTCCAGCTAGTAAATTGTCCTCGTTATTTAAAAGTCCTCATTTTCAAATAATTTATAAATTAAGTTGTAACTTGCAACTAACAGTTGCTGCAGCTTTTAAAGCTTTGCCAAAAGCGAACTCAAAAACTTGCGAGCTTATATGCTTCATACGTACTTTGAGCTTTGCCGCCAGTAAAAGCTTGTCAGATACAAAACTCAGATAACAATTTAAGAAAACTTCAATATATTTTCTATCAATAATAAAAAACTAGGAAATGCTTTTTTTTAAAAATCAACCATGATTCGATTAGATATTACGTATACGTACAGATGTTTTATGATTTATGCTTGTCGATGTGTGTTAAGCTTAGCTGCTGTTTACGCTTTATATCAAACTGCATTAGAATGATGACCTTGTTCAGGACTGATCCCATAAAGGCCAGGAAGGCAGCCCTGTCCAGCACAACACAGCTGCAGAGGCGAAAGACAAGTTGATTGTTTCGTATGCGATTCATGAACAGTTCTAACTGCAATAGAGTAATAAAATGATTTATTTGCAATTAAATAAATTCAAATTATGTTTAAACTCACCTCTAGCTGTGACTCTGGGCTTAGCCGGCGAAGGCCGTTGAACTGCCGCAACAGTTGTCCGGCACCATTGCAGGAGCTAGTCGTGTGCTCGATTTGATTCATCACCAAGGCCGAATTCCACAGATTGAAGACGATGAGAGCGTAGCCAATGAGGTGGCCGGAGGTGTCCGACTTGATTGTGTCGTTTCCAAACTGCACTGCATGATAGAGGATGTTCACATTGACGGCAAACATGATGACAAACACGCTGGCCATGCACAAGTCATAGACGCCAAAGGCCCTTTGTGCCATCTGCAGCCACTTGGAGTGAATGTTCGCCACACGTCGCAGATCCTCTAAAGAGCGAGAACCCGCTCGTCGCCGAATCGCCAGCAGAGCCAACTGCACACTCTCGAACTGATGGGTGAGGAGCAGCAGCAGCGTGCATAAGCCGAGACGAATCGCGTTCAACATCACCATTTGAAATATCTTCAAGAGCAGTGGCAGCAGATCCTTGCTGCCGAGCTGATATTGAATGGCGACAGAGCAGCAAAACGTGGCATAGTTCACGTAGAGCTGACACAGCAAAATGTTCGCCAGCTGCAGCTGCATGTTGCACAGAGCCTGATCGCCGGCAATCCGTCTGAGAATGCGCCAATGCTTGCGCCAATAGAGCAGAAAGTCCAGGTAAAGGCGAATCAAACGCTGGCGATGCAGCCAGACATGACCGTAGCAGCAGACGACGACAAGGACTCGCAGGGCGGCATTCACAATGAGGTTCCACTGCAGCACGATGTTGTTCTTCGAGTAGCCGTTGAAGATGCCGCGCGGAAACATGTACGGAAACTGCAGCAGCAGAAAGCTGGTGATGCACAGACTGTAGATCAAGTATAAGCAGGACACCTTGCCGATGCTGAGCTTGGAGCTGCGGCTGGTTTGCAGTGTGGTCGGCATCAGGCCGTAGACGAGCATGTGGTAATAGCTTATGGTCAGCAGCAGGGCCAGCTTACGATGCAACATGTTACAGTTCCGGCTGTTGGCCAGCTAATGTGCTTGAGTGCTTGAGTGTCGTCCTGCTGTCAGGTTATTGGGTCAAATTTAATTAGCTGAAAGCGTGTTATGCCTTGATGGCAATCCGAGGACTTAACGACTCCCACAGCAACTGCCCAGCGAGTGATGGAAAGTTTTATGTCATATGCGATCAAATTACTGGCGATTATTAACTTTTGCAGCGATACGCAATCTATTTTCCAACTAATTATTGAACTTTATTAATTTCTCTATGAATGAAAGAATAATTTTTGATCGTAATGAATGCATCTAATCTCTTGTCAAGTGTCACGTGTTTATGGATTTGTCAATAAACATACTAATTGTTAGCTATGACAAATGGGAAAATAAATATATTACCTGGCAGTTTATTATTATTAACAGCAAGGTCGATTACACCTTCTCTTTTCGTATTACTGCCCTTCAAAGGGAACTACTTTATGATTTATTGAAACCAATATGCAGTTAAGCTTTGATAAACCATATGAATATCATGTTAAGAAGTATTGTCAGTTATTGTCTTTAATATTTTCTGTAATCCTCTAAATCCTTCATTGATAAATGTATGAAGTAATACTACAAAAATACAAATGATTTTCTCTTATTCTACTTTTTCGGATTGGAGAGTTTTTCTTTGACTTTCCATGTAATTTCTGTTTATTCTTGAACTTCAAAAATGCACAGTCAAAGTTACTTTTAATATCCCCTCTGTCAATTGTATGGTTCCTTTGTTTCATTTGCGTATTATATATTCTGACAATGTTTGTTTACAGTCGAGTTGAACAAGTCTACAATTTACAGCCAATTCGACCTTGTCGACGGACATACCGTGAGTTGAATTCAAAAATATACGTATGTATGTGCAAAGAATCTTAAGATCTAAACTTAAAATGAATGTTTTGAGTTGATGCTTAAATTTCGTTTCCCAAATAAAGACAAGAATTTGGTTTAAAAAGCGATATTATTTTTAACTATTCGGTTAATAAGCAGATCTCGTAATTTTTATATTTATTTAAGTGTTTCGATATTTTTGTATTACTAAAATTGTAAATATTTCATTAGTTGTAAATTAATTATATCACTTCAAATATTTTGTGTTACCTATTCATATTATATTTCAACCTAATTGTAAAATAGACGTAGAGTCTTTACAATTCGGCTCGGAAATACTTCACTTGGCTGTTTTCGTTATTCCCCGAGATTGTGTATTGAGTCGCTTGTTTAACAATCGCTTAACGTGGCTCTCGCCTAATTGTGCGCTGCTTTGCATAAAGTTATTAAATATTAAAAGCTATTAATCAAATGCGTTGCCATCGCTCGTCGCGTCCTCTGCGTTTGTTCAGAGTGGAAAGAAGGCCCACAAACTGTAAAAGTCGACCAGAAGAGGATGATGAAAGAAGTCGGAACTTTGGAAAGTCATCAATTTATGATGAGTTTATTCATATTTCCGAGCGCAGATAGAACATGCATAATATAATCGATAGTTTTTCGCAATTTACCCCTAAACAGTTTCTTTAGGCTGTTGTGTGTTTTCCTGTATATCCTTAACTCAATATTGAAACCTCAGCAACGACACGAAATGCTGTCAACTTTGTTTGCTGACAAATTGAATCAAATTCGTTGCCGGTCCCATCTACAGTTTTGATCCAGTTGTCCAGTTGTCCGGCAGCTGGCATCATCAGGAGTCCAGCTAAGCATTAAATATGCCACCGCAGCAGCTACTCGTAACCCTATCATTTTCTCAGTCTTGCAGCCAATATTTCTGCTCTGCTTTTTGTATTAATTCCAATTATACGCACGACTGGGGAATTTTCATTTGGATTGATAGGATTTCGGGTCATTATGCGCTCCGCTCCCTCCCAGCGCCCACTTCCCGTCTGGCGGGCTCGCAATCAACATCCAACAGGCATTTGGAGACACACATTGTTGCCGTCCATCCATTGTTGCTGCTATTGTCTTACCCTGTATTGCAGAAGACGCTTTTGTAGGGCATAGCCAACTAGAGATTGTTGCCAATTCCCAAACGTAAGAGTGTCTTAGAGTAATGTCAAGTCGACCAGAGTTAATGCCATTCATTTGTCTCTAGTATAATATATACTTGGATTGTTGCGAGCATGAAGATGAGTGTTTGTGTTCGCTTGGGGCGTATGATTGGCAGGGCTAGTGTATTGATTGCAAAGTTTCGCTTATGACTTGGCTCCGGCACAACACACAACAAATAAGATTTCTTCCCAAAACTAATTAGCAACGGGAATAGTTCATTCAGCTTCCCCTTCCCTGCTCAACCCTTTGCCTTGACTTGGGTTTTGCTTTCCACGCCCATGTGAGTTTGCCCGCTGGGCATCATTTTCTGCTCCATTAGCTGAATTGGAATTATAAAATATGGCCAAAATGTGAGGCAGCCGTTGTCGCCTGCTCATAACGGCAATTAATTCCATATGAAATGCGTATTAACTGGGTATATGCAGTTTCATACGACCCCGGCCGCAGGTTGTGTAACAGACATGGCCATAAAAGCCATGAACATTTCTCACAACCGCTCGCAAGTGGGTCAAGTAGTTTTCACCACTTAAATGAAGTAACCAATCCAACCCGCGACTGCGGTTTTTGTCGTCCTCAACCGACTGGTGGATAGCATTTTCTTGCTGGCTTTTTGGGCTGCTCGGGAGTATTATTTTGGGGCATTTTCTGGGTCATCGTCATCCTCATCGTCGCATAAATATAAATTGTATTGTTTCCAAAACTTTTTCCAGTCGAGTTTCGCGGCTAACGGAAAAAGTAGTTAAAGTTTTGTTTTCGCCACTAGTTTATTGCGTGATTTCCTCCGAAGGGACAACTGAAGAATGAGCTTGTGGGAGGCAGTCCTTTCTCTCGCCTTTGAGCCAGTTTGAAGTTGAAGGTGCTAAAACATTTTGCCAAATAATTTACAGTTGTTGCCAGTGTATTTGTGTGGTTTTTAACAAGTTGTGGCATAGTTTTCGCAATCTTCTGGCAATTCGTTTGGCCCATGTCCGGAAATAGAACTGTTGTTGTCGAAGTGCGGTTGCAGCAACTACGACCACACTTATGCAACCCACTTGAATTTAACATTTAATGTTGAGTTTACGACAAACGTATAGTGTCATTAGATTTCGATATTTCTCAGATATCTAATCGATTACGACATCCTTTAAGCTGGTTTATTTTGACATGCTGAAGAACGTACTTAATTTGAAATATTGTTGATTCTATTCACAATTAAATTTACATATCGATCGTTTATCATTTCTGCTTAAATTTCTGCTTCTTTCACCATTAATTAAAAGATACAAGGCTCTCTGGCTGCCTGTTATTAACATTAAATTTTATTTGCAATAATTATTAACGTCTATTCTTCTAGCTGCCTGCTATGTCACTCGAAATATATTCAAGACATACATAAATTTATATTTCCATCAGCATCAATTAGTAGATATGTTACATCATTCTGTGTCTGTCTGTGCATTAACATTAAATTTATTTTTAAATCATTATTTATTAAATTAATTTCTAAAATTATTAACGTTTATCCCTATAGTCGCCTACTACGTTACTCGAACTGTATTCAAGGCCAACATTAAATTTATATTTGACCATCAATTAGTAGATACGTCGCTCCCTGGCTGCCTGCTACGTCACTCGGACTGTGTTCAAAGCGACTTCGTTGTGCAAAACTACAGCATACTTTTGGGCACTACAGCTCGCACATCTTCGAGTCGAGTCATGCTGTGAACGGAGTCGCAATTGGAAACTGCATTGCAAACATTATGCACGTCGCCATCGACTGCAACGTGACCAGCAAGCTGGGTGGCATTCTGTGTACTGTGAGGTCCTGATCGGCCCTCGGGTGCTCGACGTTTTACATTTCCTGACTTTTGCCTGCCACTTCTAATTGCATTTTTACTTAGTGAACGGCGCCAAAGTTTGCAGCGATTGTCACGCCCCTTGCTGCACAGTTCTCTGTGGCCCAGGTCCACGGGCAAAACTTTAATTAAACGTGTTTGATTTATGACTTGTGTCGAGCAAGCCACCACCGATCCCAGGTATCAAAAGGCGGAGCGATGGAAGAATGTCTGGGCACTTGCAGCCACAATTCCAATTCGAAAACCAAATGCGTTTATTGCGGTGAGAGCAAACCATAAAAGCTGAGCACCTTGATGGCAGCCGCAGCTGCTCTAGGAGTCGGTGAGTGTAAGTTTTCCATGTGGCTGCCATTTCCTGGCGAACACACAAAAATACTTATTGTTTTTCACAGCCATTAACATTGCATTTCTTCGGGCAGGCCCAAGTCGGGCACTTCAACAAGTTAATCAAAGTTGTAATGGAGCGAAAATGTTGCAAAGGCTCAGCAATCTGGGTCGCAAATCCCAGCAGCTTACGCCTTAAATCAGGTACAGGCCACGGCGCAAATCTCTCGCTCAAAATATTTCACGATAATCAACTTTGATAGGCCTTCAGCTTGGGTCCTGAGCACGGGCATCGGCATCGGCATCGTCATCGGCATCATCGACTTGCCCCCAAAAGTGATTGGGAAAATCTCAAAAATAACAAAAAAAGGAGCAAAATATTCCTGCTACATATTGTGGCATCCTCGCATTTTCTTGAGCCGTCCGTTTTCCGCATTTTTTATGGTCTTGCGCGCAAAATGAAAATGGAAATGGAAAAAATTTCGTGTTAAGCAACTAGCAACTCGTCGGGATGATTTTGTTTTTTTTTTGGTTTGGTCCGATGAACTGTTGGATAATCGCCGAGTGCTAGTCTGGCCACAGCCTGTGGCTTAGTTGCCTTAGTTATCGTGGTTGGCCTGGCCACAAAGCTGCCTGCCAACACAACATTACCTCGTGCCCAAACGAAACCAATGGAAAAAGGTAATACGTGAACGTGACCCTGATTAGCCTTCAATTAGGTGTATTATTTTATGCGACGCCTATAGCCACTAATTCGTAAATTGTTACGGAATTTTCCCAAATGTTAAATCATCGCACGTTATGTGGAAAATATTTTCGAAAATTAATTGATCCTATAGATTTGATTTTATTTTGTATAACGAAATAGTTATGTGAAGTTTAATCTTGTTATTAGTTCAAATATAGTTTGAAAAAAATTTAAATATATTAACCATATATTTATAACATTCATGTTTGCTGTCACTCGTAATTTAATTAGGGAAACTATAATTGCATCGAATTAATAATAGAATTGTTATAAAATGAAATCAATAGTTAAACGTTATTGTTCATAATCATCATCAAGTACTACTAAAAGCTAAAACTTAAACGCATAAATATTTCAAACATTTCGCGTCAACTGAAATTTGAAATGTGAAATGAAATATATTTAATTTGTAGAAATGCGAGTTTTTTGTTGACAATTTTTTGCTGATGAATTTTGCCTTTTGCAACTAAATAAATTTCGCATTTAACATGAGCAATTAATGTGCGGCAAAGCCGCGAATAAAACCGCTTAATTACGTGACGCTGGTCAGGGCAAGAGAAGAGACAGCGGCAACAGTGGCAGGATAACGCGGCGACAACAAGGATAACAACAACCATAAAAATTTCAATTGGAAATTTGCATGACATGCCGTGCACTGAAATAATAATATGGTTAATAAAGTCAGCCACATCAGACTCGGATTCGGTTTCGCAGACCGAGAACCACATCGGGACATCGGGAGACCCAGAGGGGAATGGAATGGGAGTTGGATGCTCAACAGGCCCGGAGCCAATTATCACACTTATTTCGCTGCTAATTAAAATGCAATTATTTGCCTTAAACAACATAATCCCATTGACAGGCGTTTTATTTGCATATATTCGTACATAAATAAATCGATTGCTGGCTTTCACAGCACTGGCTCCGCTTCCGCTTCCATGCTGCCGTCCTCGCTGTCCACTTCACCCTCAACATCGCCATCGTCGTCCTCGTCCTCGTCCTCGTCATCCTCGGCTGTTATGTGCAGGCGTGGCGCCACAAAGCCGTTGCCGCGCAACCGAGCGGGCGAATTAAACTGTCGCTGCACTGGCGCCACATACTTGCCCCCATTGGCGACCACATTGCGTCCCGCCTCTTCCACATAATCGCAGATGATCTGCCACAGCGACAGACGGTCCGAAGTGCCGCGCACGCGTGCTCGCAGCGAAGCCGCCGTGGCAATCAGCGTGAAGTTCAATATGCCAGCATTGAAGATGTGCAGCCAGCCATTCAGCTGCAGCTGACTGTCCGCCGCCTGCTGGAAGAGCTCCAAGGGCATGGGCATGGGCATGGGCATGGCAGCTGGCACCACAGCCAACGGAGTGGCCACAATCGGCTGCCCAGTGTGATCTCGCTTCACGGGGACTTGTGAGCTGGGTAGGCGCAGGGTGGCGGGTGGCTTGTGCTCTGCCGGGGAAGTGATTAGTTCAGAGTGGACTCCACTGCACTTGACTTCCAACTTACCCTCGCAGGCCTCGCGAGCCTTGCGCTGATCCGCTCGCTTCACCCAGCCGCGCACTGTTGACTCCGGCACTCCGAGCTCCCGCGAGATGCCCGCCTTGGTTTCGCCTTTGCGGATGCGTGCGATGGCGCGCTCCTTGTCGTCGATGGAGACCTGCACGCGAGGTCGCTTGCCCCTGGGCACCGTGGACATTGCGAGCGTCAAGAAATGAGGTATGTGAAATTTTTCTTAATTATTTCGCGTTTTTTATTTTCAACGAATTTTCTTTTCGATCGGATCGTTGTCGTTGACGATGTCGATGTCGATGTCGAAGTTCGACTCTGTGTTCCGCCTGACATATAAATCGCTGTGGGTTGCGTTTTCTTCGCGTTTGCTCGCATTTGCTTTGCCCCGAGCTTCCTTCGCTTTCCCCTTTCCAGACTCTTTGACAGTTGCCGCCCAGGGTCACATTTCTACAGTGCTGCCAACTCCCCTCAATTGTGAATTCAAACTCACGGTATTTTTCTGTTTTCCCATTTGCATTTATTTATGTGTGTTTTTTTTATTTTCATACTTTCATGTGTTCTTTCTCTCAATGCTTATATTTAACTTTGACGTACATCTAAAATATGTGATCTAATTGCTATTTCATTTCGTTCCTTTTACCATTTTCATTATTGTTGTGGGTTAATCGCTATAATTCTTTGGCGCATTGGAGCAGGGTTGCCTTCGACGCAACTACATCTGCCTCGTGGTCTCTGTGCTGATTTTACAAGCATTTGAAAGCCAACGGAAATCTGGTTATCTCTAAATTAGGAATTAACTCTTTAATATGACACATTTTGCTTTTGTTTTATACATTCTATTTGGATTGAGTTTTAATCAAATCAGTTAAAAATACTTGCAAAAATAATATATATTATAATTTAACTTATTATTTTGTGTATGAAATAAAACCAAATATAACTTTTATTCCTTAATCTCATAGCTAATACCGCTCCAATGCCCTCGCAACTCTGTATATATAATGCAGCTTAGGTCTAGGTAATACGACTTAAACTCTATAGCCCTTAAGGCTGAACTTTACAATTTTCACGGGTTTTTACGGGATGTTTTCAAGGTATTTTCTATCGTTTCCATCAGCAGCAAACATCAGCCATTTTGTTTTGTGGGCAATTTTAATTTCCAATTGAAATGGAATTTGGTATCTTTGTTATGGTCTAGGTTAATCTATGTGCAAAAAATATATATGTATATGTATATGTATTGTATATCGTACATTATATACATATAATATATAAAGTATGTATGCCATCGTCTGTTTTATAATCCTGACAATTTGCCAATGATACATTGTATTTGATTTTTTTATGATATACATAATAACTAATAAAACCACCAACAATTATTTTGTTTTTCAATACGAGATAAGTTTGTTTTTTTTTTTTCATATTATTTTCCATTTTACCTGTCTACCTTAATTAATATCTGGTTTCTTTACGCTTGTTAAACTATTCTCTCTTTTGTTACGATTTATTTTATTTCCTTTTTTTCTCAACAATTATCACGTGACAATTTTACGTTTACGTTTGTGTTTAATTAATTTATTCTGGGCAGTTAATCATTTTTTTTTTGTGTGAGCGTGTCTGAGCGTGTGTGTGTGTGTTTTTCAAACATTTATATGTACGAGTTAATATCGTGTAATTATATTAATTAATATTCAATAGCCGTCACGTCGCGTCCAGTGGGGGAGAATCGGGGTCTAATACTCGTACTTGCAGAGTTTAGATTGTAAAACTACTTACAAAGTGCAAATAGGTTTTGCTCTGAGGAGGAGTGGGAAAAGTCGCTGAGGAAAGAAGTTGTTGGAAAACGGATTGATTCCGAGCAGCTGGCTGGCAGTATGTGACTCTTCCTCTCTCACTCTCTAAACTGAATGAGCTGTTAAAATGTGGCTAAAATCAGAGATGACTCTTAGTAATCCTCGTCCAGATGCTGCAGGCCCGGCTGCTTCGACGTCCCTCGGCACATGCGTCGCAGGATGGCAATGAGCAGGGCGAACATCACGCAAAGGCCGAGGGCGAGCAGCGAGAGCTTGCCGTAGGGCAGCTCGCTGAGGTCGCGACGCAGACAGATCTCGGGCGACTCGTCGTGCAGCACCAGCTGGCTGTATTCGGCGGCGTGGTGGAGGAGGCCGAGCTGTTCCAGATTCCACTCAATGTGCCGCGTTAGTTGGGCCAGCGTCGAGGAGTGCGTCACATTGGGGCAGTTGGCGATGCCATTGCAGAGCAGGTGGCGCGGGATGCAGACCTGCGTGTCGCCGGGACAGCGGAAGTCACAGGCGCCATCCTGCAAGAGGGACGCGGCCAGACTACCGTCGGGATTGCGGGGCAAGTGGAACAGCTCGGTCCAGACCAGTCGGAAGATGTTCTTGCCCGGCTGTCCATCCCCAGTGTACTGTATGAGCACCGGCAGCGGCTCCTGATCGGCGCCCGTGGCGCCCAGCTCCGCCGTGGTCAGTATAGGCAGATCCCTGGCCAGCGAGATGTTCTCGGGACAGACGACAAAGCGTGGCTCCAGCCGCCCAGCCAGATACACCTCGATCTTGGCGCTCTCGCAGCTGCGCTCGGCGAAGCGCGCCTTCTCCAGGTTCAGCCACAAGTCGCGCTGGGCGGCCACCTTCAGCTCCCAGATGCACTTCTCGCGCCGATAGTGATGCTCCGGCGGCGCCATGGGTCCCGCCACCATGGCCAGCGCCTTCTTGTAGGGGAAGACGAGATCACCGTCGGGCGAGGGACCGAGTGTGATGGGGCCACAGAGCGGACCGTGCGCAAACTCGTAGGTGGCCTCGAAGAGCGGATTGGGGTTCTTGAAGTACGAGGTAATCGCGTGCTGGCCCTGCACAATCATCTCCAGGTTCATCTGGTCCGCCGAGGAGATGACGCGCACGGCGCGCGGAATGTTGTCGCAGAAGCAGGCCAGGTTGTTCTGGTACTTGTCGCGCTCCTCCCAGATGACCAGCTTGTCCACGCGCTCCTCGTGGCAGCGCGTGCACGCGTTGCTGTTGTACGGCAGCTCCTTGAAGGACACCGAGTTCACCTCGATGATGGCCCTCGCGTACAGCCGTCTATCGGTCACGAACTTGTACTGGCAGCGCACATCGCTGCCGCCGGTCCGCTTGAAGATGAGCGAGTTGAGCGGGGAGCGCAGCCGGCCGCCGGGATGCTTCCAGGCGTACATGACCTCGTCGCAGAGGGTGTTGGGCACGGGGTCGCCGAAGCGGGTGTTGTTGAAGAAGTCGTAGTGCGCCCAGTAGTACAGTGAGCTGCCGCTATAGCTGCCGGTCTTCGAGTCGAACTGCACATAGAGCGAGGGACTTGTGCTCACGAAGTCCACCTTCTCCATGGGCCGCGAGAACGTGTCGCAGAAGGTCTTGATGATGCGCGCCGGGTCCGCGTGATCCGAGTCGTAGATGGTCAACGATTCGCCGCAGTCGCCCTCATACTTCAGAATGGGCGATTCGATGCGATTGATGCGAAAGCTGCCAAAGAGAAAGTGAGAGCAAGCGATGAGGCGAGCAAAACACACTAGATGTGAGGATGATATTTCACACAGCTGGAGCCATAAAGTGCGGCAGCCCCACTAACCAAAACCCTTTGGCCTGTTGCCAGGCCAACAAACCACAATTTGGGCAGCCAACCCGACTGCGACCCCAAAATTGCATCCGTCTCCCCGGCTTCCGATGGCATCAACCAACTTTGGCGTGCTGCGTCGTGGCGCAGTTTAATATAAATTCCGACTGGTAACAGGTAAAATCTCACTTTTTACTGGCACACGCAGCCTCGTTAGATTTTGCCTGCTGCCTTTGTGAGCTGCATTTCGCTGCAGTTTCGGTTGTCGTTGTTGTTGCCGTTGCAGCGCAGTGCAGTGCAGAAAAATGAATGCAAATTGCTTCGCTAAAGTATTTTGGCAGGCACGTTGAAGCCAGCAAATTATTGCAAGGAATGCGCCCCAGCAACTGACCTAATAAATAGAGCATAAGATAAGACGGATAGCAGAGATTGCCTTAAGCCTGGGAACTCTGACGTACAAATAACCTTTAAATTCCAGAGAGAATTCAATAATAATCACCGAAGCTTTAGAGAGATGAAAATCGAAATGGCGCCATCTAACGCTCAGTAGAAATCAATGAAAGTAATACAAAATTCATCTGAGCTGAATTTACGAAGAAATTGACATGAAAATGTGCTCTTGGCAAATCTAAAATCCAACAACAATTTCCATAAAATGTAATACAAATTATTTATTAGATTTCTTTTAAATTAAAGAACTCCTTTTGAATTAGTAGAAAATTTAAAATTTGTGTGTAAGTTAACTGTAAATTTTTTGAAATTTATCCTTTTATCTTGGCGATAATGAATGTTGATTTGACACTAGTATGTATATAAAGTAGAAAACGAAGTTGTGTGTTTAAGTAAGCTAACTATCCAAATATGCCAGATTAAGTAAAAAACTCAATGATTTTGAAAATAATTTAATATGCCAGTTCTATTCTAAGGAAGTATGGCAAACTGTGGCTGGGAATACGCTTTATGGCCTGGCTTTAATATAATTTACAGCTACCGCGAAAACTTTTCCAATTACACTCATCCACAGTTTTTTGGCAGCAATCCAATCTCGAACTCGCCGAACAGCAGGCATTCAAGCATCCAAGGATCCGTGCCGTAAAAATAGTTTGCGTAACCATCGCACATTCATTCAGTTAAGCAGATTTCATACAATTACATTGGCGCTGTCCAAAAAATATGACATAATACAACATTTTATTAACCCACACACAAAGTTACCAAATGTCAAAAGCGAGAAAGAGACCGAAAACCAGAAAAGCAAAAAAAAAGCTAACAAATCACCATTCGGCCAGGCAGCAGCAACAAAAACAGCAGCAGCAACAAAAACAGCAACGGAAGCAGCGCAGCATAGCGACACAATTTCATTTCATTTGTTTCATTTCATTTCGTCCCGTCTCGTTTTGGCTCGCTTCGTTTCGTTTTCATTTTGGTTTTTTGATGCTGCTCCACTATTATTACGTTCTTCTTGTCCTATTCATAATAGAGCAGAGTTACTATTTTTACATCGTCTCTGCCGCTCCCGCTCTCACTCCCCTCCTCGCTGCCACTCTCCCCTTCTTCTATACGTGCCCATGCCGTTATTCACGTACGCGACGTCGAAAAGTAAGCCTGACGCCCTGCGGCATGTCCTCATAATCCGTTTGCAGCCTAGTTCTGGCTATGCTAACTCAGTGGGGAGTTAACTCAGTCCGCCTTAAAATATGCAATGCAGCAGCAGCAGTTGGATCAAAACTGCTCCTCAGCTCCCTTCTCCACTTCCCTGTTCTGCTGTGTTGTCAGCTGGTTGGGCAGCAACTGCTTAGTTATGTGCATATGACAGTCAATTGGTGTCGTTTAGAGTCCTGGTTTAAGTGCGGGCGTCAGCTGATAAATAGCTGTAGCTTCCAGTTGTCCTCTAAACAGATTTATTACATGTATTTGTTGCAAGTGACAGCAAAAAAACTAACCCAAATAGTATTATATTTATCGACTACTATTTATAACTTTTGGATCTTTGAATAGATGGATAGGCAACTAATCCTAATTTGCTATTTTAGGTTAAATGTTCAGCTCTCTAGAAGCAATCCAATGTCCATTAAGCAATTTCTCTATTTATCTACTAATATTTAAAACCTTTGTATCTTTAAAAAAATTAATAAACTTATTTGCAACTAAATTTGCTGTTTCAGGTTAAATGTTCAACTCTCAATTACGCAATCAAAGAAGTCCTTTTTTCTGATTTGACATTTCGTTTTCAATATTTATAATGTTTTAATTTTATTTTCTTATTCTTTGTGCTTTGTTTGTATGAATAGATTCAAATTCTGCTGTTGACAACTTAATGAGTTGTGTTTCGAATTTTGTACATAGTGAAGCCTTGAGGCTACCGTTCATGTTTGGAAACTAAATTCGAGTAATAAAAGTAAATTATTTTACTTTTTAAAAATATTAAATTTAAGCATAAGAGAGGCTTTTGTTTGTGAATAATAAAATAAATAATTTTTTTTTTTCAAAATATTTTATCATAGTCGGAATTGGAAACAACTGTTAAATATATATTTTAGGTAACATTGTGAAACCTGTCAATTTTAACAGTTTTGAAGGCACAATCATATACAACTGTAATATAATTTAGTTGATGTATATATTTTAACCATGGTATTGATGACATTTTTGTTGTGTATTAAACTGGATTAAGTTGCCACATTGGTAACAGAAAGCAAGTTAACAACATATACTTCGTAAATGATATAAAATAATATAATCATTTAGAACAAACGGATTAAATATACATATCTGGTGCTCTATTCCCCTTCTCAACATTTTGACCTTAAGGGTTAGAGCATTGGCATGTCGACTAGCAATTCCGCGTTTAATTTCAATCATTTGCAATGTAGGGTGGGCCAGAAAAGAACAGTGGATACTCGTACTTGGAATAGTATGAGTTGCAGAAGAAAGCCGAGGCATGACATGTTACTTAAATGAGCAAGTTTGTTGGAAACAATGTCGACAGTGTCTAGACTTGCAGACTTGGAGCAGCAATGGCAACAGTAGCAACAGTTGAGGCAGCCGTTGAGGAGTGTCTCCCGCACATGTAAGTGAAGCTCTCAAGGATTGTGCGGAATGGGAAGAGGGGCAAAAGGCAAACAGACAGATGGATGGAAAAGCGCTTTGGGGGGGCTGTGCTCGTATAAGGTTGTGCAATTGTTGTCGTGGGCGTTGCAACAACTTGAATGAAGTTGGCAGCAAGCAGCAAGCGGCAACAGCAACAACAATTTTGTGCTGCAAAGACAAAAACTTGAGCTGAAAGTACGAAAATTGAGCACAACTCACGCAGTTTCCCCGCTGCATTTTTCGTTTATTTTGAACTTTTCGCTGCTGCTTTTGGCCAGTCACAGTGCATAGACTCTTTCTCTCTCTCTCTCTCCGACTGTGCATCTCTCTCTGTCTGTTTGTGCACTGTAATCACGCAATCATGTTGCCCACTTCTAAACTCTTAATGGCAATCGGTGTAAACGTGCGCACAAGTTCTCCATGCGCTTGGATTTAGTTTCGTTGCCCTCCTTTTCGTAGGTGGACATAAATATTTATCTTTTGGCAGAAACTTGTTTGATATTTTACTCTTCATGTGTGAATGCGTGTGTTGGGGGCGTGTGTGTGTGAGTGTGTGTGTGTACAGTTCTCGCTGTCTCTGATATTTGTCATGCACACAGTTTTCTTTTGCAGTTTTTAGCCAAAAACTTGGCAATGTTTTGCAACATTTTGTGCATAAATTATATGCTTGCAACATGGTCGAATTTCCACTTGCAATTGTTGTTGCCTTACGTTACGTTACGTTACGTTACATTGCGATAGCTGAAGGTTTCTATTCTGACAACTTTGGGGCGAGGCTGAAGCTAAAGTATTGCTCCTCGCTCTCAATATTGCAGCGAGTTCCGCTGTGCTAGAGATTGTACGGAAAACAACTTACATAAATGAAATGGAAAATATATGCGAGAACCATTGAACTCAATTGAGTTTCAAAATATTTTATGTGTTTAATAGTTACCCCGCTGCTTTTCTGACTTAGTACAATGTAATTTAAAGCAAGGATTAATATACTCTTTAATATAAGTGGATCAGTCTTTGTTTATACTCCAACCCAAGATACTTATTCCTCTTTAACCAATCTCTGATTATCAATATTTCTTCAACTTTATCTATAAATTAAATAAAAATGAAATAAATGAAAATATTAAGTATACGACAAGTGATTTGTGATTATAATTTATTATATTTCATTGTATATTGAAAATCTATCCCCTGTATCAATTAATATGGATTAAACTCATACTACTATTCATACCCTTTCTGAAGCTATTGCTAAAAACAGGGTAAACACTTTGCAGTTTTAAACGAAATAATCTTCTCGTCTCATAATTTACTTAGGTTACAATAATTGGACTAAAGTTGTTAACAACTTTTCCAATAAAGTCCTTGGCTCTATGCGTCATAGATATCGCAGCCAGAGTTTGCAAAACTCGACTACGCTCTTAAGTTTTAAGCCCTGTTTACTTCTGAAAAGTCTGCAGTCTGCACCCTTTGAATGGATTCAATTTGAGCAAGCAAACCAAACGAAGCAAGCATCAATGATGGCCCCCAAACTGTCAAAGCATCAAAACTTTTGCATAGTCTTTGCGGATGGGGCTAAGCCAGACGATCCTTCGTCTAGCACCACATTCGAAATGAAACTGGCAGAAACCGCAGCACAATAAAATATTTCCCTATTCCATGAATAGGCGCATTGCAATGGCGAGGGCAACGGGAGGAAAATCAGCAAACGGAGAACTGCAAAGAGCAAAACTGGAAACAAAACTACGAAGAGCTGAAAATGCACGACCAGAGCGACACTTGGACAAAAGTTCAGAGCCCGGGCTCAGACACAAACAACGGGCCGACAAGGATAAGAAAAAGGGGAGTGAAATGAATGGGGGAGAAAGTAAAAAATATAAAGAACAACTTCAACTCGACACGTTAAATTAAAATGTCACATAAATCTTTGCGGCAAATTTCATTAAAATACGCTTACAGCATAGAACGCAGCGCCAAAATGGATTGAAGTTGGAGTGGTAAACCAAGGATCGGGGAGCGAGGAATTGAGAGCGCACTTTTGTCACAATGGGAGCGAGATGGGCGCAATGCAAAACCGCTGCCAGGCATCCTCCGCAGCCGCAAAACTTTACACTTTACACTTTAAGTGAAATGTCGACGAGGGCGACGGAGTTTTCGACCAAAAACGACCCTCGATGCCACGCCTCCTTTTTGGTCCAGATATTTACAATGTATCAGAGTACGGCCCGGCTATGTGTGCGGAGCTCAACAATGGGGGAACAATGGGGACAGGCCGAAGGGCGCCACAAAATTGTAAATGATGTCGGGCAGAACAGCAACAAAGGGCCTTAGCATGGCTTTGATGCACCATCCTGAATTGTAATATGTAAGTATTCGAGTATACTATATATGCATCTATTTAAGTTTATTAAAAAACTTTAAGTAAGTTAGGGACGATTTCAAAGTCGATTCTACTCAACTTTGTCGCCAAAGCACAGTAGAAACAAAATGTAGGACCATTATAAATGGAATCATAAAGCTTTTCTGAAAAACATTAGAAAAATTGAACGCCATTTTTCGGTGTACGAAATTATCTTGTACTGCAAGATAATAATCTATAATTGCATTTTGTATGTACAACTTAGGTTTTTGGCTTCTAGCCATAGAAAATATATATTTATTTTTTTGAATTCCATAATATCATTCAAATATATTCTTTATCAGTGTCAACAGCCGAGACGATATAGCCATGACATATGTCTATAATACATAGACACACCAAATGTGGTACATAGGCTCCTGCATTCAATACGCAGATCAATTTTAATTCAAAACTTGAATGCGAAGCCCTCTTCGCCCACAATATGCTTTAATCTATTCCAAGTCAGGTTTTTTTTTGTAAATCGCGAATAACTCGAAATGTTCTTGGTGTACTGATGAGTAATTTGGTAAGCCATCTGTGCTTAGTAAAATTAAAATTTTCAGAAGCTGCGCGGGTTTTTCAAATTTGAATTTGAATAAAATACGTTAAGATTAACGACGAAATTCCTTCCCAAATCAAACTTGTAGCTGCTGAAGTATCAGGCGAACATAATCGAGTAGTAAGTAGATTTGCCAAAAATTTTTAATTTTCAGAAGCTGGGCGGGCTTTTCAAATTTGAATTTGAATAAAATTCGTTAAGATTAACAACGAAATTCCTTCCCAAATCCCACTTCGAGCTGCTGAAGTACCAGGCGAACATAATCGAGTAGCAAGTAGATTTGCCAAAAATTTTTAATTTTCAGAAGCTGGGCGGGATTTTCAAATTTGAATTTGAATAAAATTCGTTAAGATTAACGACGAAATTCCTTCCAAAAACCCACTTGTAGCTGCTGAAGTACCAGGCGAACATAATCGAGTAGCAAGTAGATTTGCCAAAAATTTTTAATTTTCAGAAGTTGGGCGGGATTTTCAAATTTGAATTTGAATAAAATACGTTAAGATTAACGACGAAATTCCTTCCCCAATCTCACTTCGAGCTGCTGAAGTACCAGGCGAACATAATCGAGTAGCAAGTAGATTTGCCAAAAATTTTTAATTTTCATAAGCTGGGCGGGCTTTTCAAATTTGAATTTGAATAAAATACGTTAAGATTATCGACGAAATTCCTTCGCAAATCAAACTTGGAGCTGCTGAAGTACCAGGCGAACATAATCGAGTAGCAAGTAGATTTGCCAAAAATTTTTAATTTTCAGAAGCTGGGCGGGCTTTTCAAATTTGAATTTGAATATAATACGTTAAGATTAACGACGAAATTCCTTCCCAAATCAAACTTGGAGCTGCTGAAGTACCAGGCGAACATAATCGAGTAGTAAGTAGATTTGCCAAAAATTTTTAATTTTCAGAAGCGGGGCGGGCTTTTCAAATTTGAATTTGAATAAAATACGTTAAGATTAACGACGAAATTCCTTCCCAAAACCCACTTGGAGCTGCTGAAGTACCAGGCGAACATAATCGAGTAGCAAGTAGATATGCCAAAAATTTTTAATTTTCAGAAGCTGGGCGGGCTTTTCAAATTTGAATTTGAATAAAATTCGTTAAGATTAACGACGAAATTCCTTCCCAAATCCCACTTCGAGCTGCTGAAGTACCAGGCGAACATAATCGAGTAGCAAGTAGATTTGCCAAAAATTTTTAATTTTCAGAAGCTGGGCGGGCTTTTCAAATTTGAATTTGAATAAAATACGTTAAGATTATCGACGAAATTCCTTCGCAAAGTCCACTTGGACCTGCTGAAGTACCAGGCGAACATAATTGAGTAGCAAGTAGATTTGCCAAAAATTTTTAATTTTCAGAAGCTGGGCGGGCTTTTCAAATTTGAATTTGAATAAAATACGTTAAGATTAACGACGAAATTCCTTCGCAAAGTCCACTTGGACCTGCTGAAGTACCAGGCGAACATAATCGAGTAGCAAGTAGATTTGCCAAAAATTTTTAATTTTCAGAAGCTGGGCGGGATTTTCAAATTTGAATTTGAATAAAATACGTTAAGATTAACAACGAAATTCCTTCCCAAAACCCACTTGGAGCTGCTGAAGTACCAGGCGAACATAATCGAGTAGCAAGTAGATTTGCCAAAAATTTTTAATTTTCAGAAGCTGGGCGGGCTTTTCAAATTTGAATTTGAATAAAATACGTTAAGATTAACGACGAAATTCCTTCCCAAATCTCACTTCGAGCTGCTGAAGTACCAGGCGAACATAATCGAGTAGCAAGTAGATGTGCCAAAAATTTTTAATTTTCAGAAGCTGGGCGGGATTTTCAAATTTGAATTTGAATAAAATACGTTAAGATTAACAACGAATTTCCTTCCCAAAACCCACTTGGAGCTGCTGAAGTACCAGGCGAACATAATCGAGTGGCAAGTAGATTTGCCAAAAATTTTTAATTTTCAGAAGCTGGGCGGGCTTTTCAAATTTGAATTTGAATAAAATACGTTAATATTAGCGTCGAAATTCCTTCCCAAAACCAACGTCGATCTTCTGAAGTACTAGGCAAACATAATCGAGTAGTAAGTAGATTTGCCAAAAATTTTTAATTTTCAGAAGCTGGGCGGGCTTTTCAAATTTGAATTTGAATAAAATACGTTAAGATTAACGACGAAATTCCTTCCCAAAACCCACTTGGAGCTCCTGAAGTACCAGGCGAACATAATCGAGTAGCAAGTAGATTTGCCAAAAATTTTTAATTTTCAGAAGCTGGGCGGGCTTTTCAAATTTGAATTTGAATAAAATACGTTAAGATTAACGACGAAATTCCTTCGCAAAGTCCACTTGGAACTGCTGAAGTACCAGGCGAACATAATCGAGTAGCAAGTAGATTTGCCAAAAATTTTTAATTTTCAGAAGCTGGGCGGGCTTTTCAAATTTGAATTTGAATAAAATACGTTAAGATTAACGACGAAATTCCTTCCCAAAACCCACTTGGAGCTCCTGAAGTACTAGGCAAACATAATCGAGTAGTAAGTAGATTTGCCAAAAATTTTTAATTTTCAGAAGCTGGGCGGGCTTTTCAAATTTGAATTTGAATAAAATACGTTAGGACTAACGACGAAATTCCTTCGCAAAGTCCACTTGGACCTGCTGAAGTACCAGGCGAACATAATCGAGTAGCAAGTAGATTTGCCAAAAATTTAAATTTTCAGAAGCTGGGCGGGCTTTTCAAATTTGAATTTGAATAAAATACGTTAAGACTAACGACGAAATTCCTTCCCAAATCAAACTTGTAGCTGCTGAAGTACCAGGCGAACATAATCGAGTAGTAAGTAGATTTGCCAAAAATTTAAATTTTCAGAATCTGGGCGGGCTTCTCAAATTTGAATTTGAATAAAATACGTTAAGATTAACGACGAAATTCCTTCGCAAATCAAACTTGGAGCTGCTGAAGTACCAGGCGAACATAATCGAGTAGCAAGTAGATTTGCCAAAAATTTTTAATTTTCAGAAGCTGGGCGGGCTTTTCAAATTTGAATTTGAATAAAATACGTTAAGATTAACGACGAAATTCCTTCGCAAAGTTCACTTCGACCTGCTGAAGTACCAGGCGAACATAATCGAGTGGCAAGTAGATTTGCCAAAAATTTTTAATTTTTAGAAGCTGGGCGGGATTTTGAAATTTGAATTTGAATAAAATACGTTAAGATTAACGACGAAATTCCTTCCCAAAACCCACTTGGAGCTGCTGAAGTACCAGGCGAACATAATCGAGTAGCAAGTAGATTTGCCAAAAATTTTTAATTTTCAGAAGCTGGGCGGGCTTTTCAAATTTGAATTTGAATAAAATACGTTAAGATTAACGACGAAATTCCTTCCCAAAACCCACTTGGAGCTGCTGAAGTACCAGGCGAACATAATCGAGTAGTAAGTAGATTTGCTAAAAATTTTTAATTTTCAGAAGCTGGGCGGGCTTTTCAAATTTGAATTTGAATAAAATACGTTAAGATTAACGACGAAATTCCTTCCCAAAACCCACTTGGAGCTGCTGAAGTACCAGGCGAACATAATCGAGTAGTAAGTAGATTTGCCAAAAATTTTTAATTTTCAGAAGCTGGGCGGGCTTTTCAAATTTGAATTTGAATAAAATACGTTAAGATTAACGACGAAATTCCTTCCCAAATCAAACTTGGAGCTGCTGAAGTACCAGGCGAACATAATCGAGTAGTAAGTAGATTTGCCAAAAATTTTTAATTTTCAGAAGCGGGGCGGGCTTTTCAAATTTGAATTTGAATAAAATACGTTAAGATTAACGACGAAATTCCTTCCCAAAACCCACTTGGAGCTGCTGAAGTACCAGGCGAACATAATCGAGTGACAAGTAGATTTGCCAAAAATTTTTAATTTTCAGAAGCTGGGCGGGCTTTTCAAATTTGAATTTGAATAAAATACGTTAAGATTTACGACGAAATTCCTTCCCAAAACCCACTTGGAGCTGCTGAAGTACCAGGCGAACATAATCGAGTAGTAAGTAGATTTGCCAAAAATTTTTAATTTTCAGAAGCTGGGCGGGCTTTTCAAATTTGAATTTGAAAAAATACGTTAAGATTAACGACGAAATTCCTTCGCAAAGTCCACTTGGACCTGCTGAAGTACCAGGCGAACATAATCGAGTAGCAAGTAGATTTGCCAAAAATTTAAATTTTCATAAGCTGGGCGGGTTTTTCAAATTTGAATTTGAATAAAATACGTTAAGATTAACAACGAAATTCCTTCCTAAAACCCACTTCGAGCTGCTGAAGTACCAGGCGAACATAATCGAGTAGTAAGTAGATTTGCTAAAAATTTGTAATTTTCAGGAGCTGGGCGGATTTTTCAAATTTGAATTAGAATAAAATACTTTAATATTAACGTCGGAATTGAATTGAAGTTGTATATGTAAAATTAAACAAAATCAAAAATACATTATCTAGTTGCTTCTTTATTACATTAATATGCTATGTTATAGTGTCTTATCAAAATGTCAATTATATTTGTGCTATTGCCTTCATTTAATCCTCACCAATTGAATTTATTGGCTTGGTCCTTGAGATGGTATCGTAGTTTACAGTGTGTTATATTTATGCAAATGTAAGCCTATAGATATATTTATGTTAATGCCGATGTATTGACTGTTTGATTCATGTTGATTATCTTAATATTATTTTAATAAAAGTTTTCCGCATTCACAATGATTTAAAGCGTTCAATATTCAATAATGAAATTGCTACGGCCAAATGAATAATTCCACAGTTGCCAGAACAAATACGAAATGCATTTAAAATGTGTTATGTTTACCTCGGGAAATAGAGTCGAACGATTTCGCCGGGATGTCCTTTAATGTGATAGCTGCAGGAGGTGTTTGGCGGATACCAGTGGGCAATGCTGAGGAAGATGCCCTCGCTGGCGCTGCTGTCCTTCAGCGAATCGGAGCTGAGCAGCCAATCGCAAACGCCGTGCTTGATTCCTGCGGTCTCCACATGGCCCGGCCAGTTGCCGACGTTGAAATGGAAACCAGTATTCAGCAATGGACCCGCCGGCGATGTAACAAACTCCACGTACATGTATTGTGATGTGCCTGTGGGGCGAGACGAAGGCGAATGATTGGCAAAGTGGCTTATGGCCAGGCTCTCTGTGGTCTGGCGTGGTCTATAGTGGTCTATAAGGCATTCGCCATCGGCGTGCTCTTTGTACTCACCAATAATGCTGAATGGGAACTTGCCGAGGCCACAAAATTTGCCTATCAGCGGCGAATGCTCGTCGCGTCCATCATAAACGGCCAACCAGTCGTATGGGCAATGCTCATTGCCCGATCCGATGGGCCTGATGGGACAGGTCATCACGTTCTCGCATCTGCAAATAAATCAAATAACATGGTAGAAATTTAGTTGTGCATTTAATAAACTTTAAAGAGCTGCAGCTGCTTTAAATTATGCGACCAGGTGAATGACCTTTGATGCATTTGTGGCGCACATCAAAAGGCAAATTTTTAATTTGCACCAACTTGAAGTGCAGCCTGAAATTGAATGAATAATTGCTCGTCCGAAAAAAATTTAAATGCTGAAGCTGTAAGGCGAGGAGTGGGAGAGAGAGAAGGGTGCAATCCGGAAATGTGTGGAAACCCTTATCTAATCAGTCAAACAGTTGCTAATAAACCATCAACTCCTAGCTCAAAACCCATTGATGTTTGCTTAGTCCCCTCCCATTGCTCCGTCCATGACATTCATTCGCACTTCGTCAGCGCACATAGCAAAAAAAAAGAACCAACTGGCCTGCTTTGAAACATTTTCTAACCATTTTGATACCCGTTCTGATTGGTGTAAAAGGGTGTAAGAATTTAAATTGTCTAGAATAGCTGAAAGGTGTAATATATCTTCATAAATTAAAAAGAATTTCTAGATAGGTAAAAATTAGGTGATGACATTCGTGAAGGCACTTCATAATTAATATTTGTTATAATTTATCATATTTATTTTGATTAAATATTTATTATATGATAATGATAATAATTAATTATTATTTGGATTTACTATATTGAATAATGAAAGAAAAATATTCTACTTCTTTAATTTTTTGTATGCCAATAAATGAGACAAAATGTCAAATATCACAACGTTTATTTTATTTATTATGCAGAATAATAAAACATTATTATTATTTTTTATTCACTTATTTATTAAAAATGTTATTGATATTCATCGACTTCACCTTTAATGTTTTATCTTCTATTGAATCTCTAAAATAACACCACGGGTATATCACAGTCGAGCACACTCCTCTGTAATATTTGTACTTTTTTTGTTGGCTGCCATCATCTCAGTCGAGCATAACCCAGACAAAGTGACCTTTGCAAAGTGATTCGCTCTGTTTTCTGCCATTGACGAGGCCCCTTTTTGCCATCCATTTGTTGGCAATACAATTTGCTTGAAGGCGTCGAGTTTCGTTTCGAGGCAATTTAAAAGGCAAACGAATGGACTTCTACCTGTGTGTATGTATGGGTGTTAGTGCTTTGTATGCGTGGGTGTGTGTGTGTGAAGTTTCTAATTGAAAGCCAACTTTGGCAATTATGCTCTCGACCTTAATCAAATGCGGGCCAGCAGCTGGCGGTGCTATTGGAAAGTGCAACAACAACAGCAAAAAAAAAACGAAAAAAAAATAAAGCTACTCTAATTGACATTTTATTGAGCCTTTGAATGATTTCCGCAAAAGTTCGAGGACGAAACTTGGAATCTGTTTGGCAAAACTGTGACTGTGACTGTATCTATTAGCCAGACAGTTGTTCGGTTCGCTTTCGTTTTGTTTCAGTCAATTTAATCACTTTGTCAGCAAGTTTCCTCTTCAGATCTGTGCAGGAGGGCTGGCCTAATCTAACTTATTGATAATAAATGCGTAGAGCAGAAAGTTGATTATTTTGACAGTCTCCCTCTCTCCCTCGCTCTCTGTCGTTTTTACTTTGGCGAAAAAGAGAGGCAAAACTTGGTGGCAGGCAAAAGTTTTTGGCCAACAGACATATCAAAAATAACTGACTGGTAATAATTTCGGCATATTAAAAAACTTTTTTGTCGATGACTTTTGCATTTATTTCGCCTCGACTGTATCCCAAAAAAGTTTCACTAAACTTTTTTCTATCTGCGAGTGTGTTTGCAAGTTTGTGTTGGGCTTTTTGTTGCGAAAAAATGCTGTGCTGGCAAAATATTTGCTGTGTTCGGTACGCAGAAATTAGAAAAATGTTTTGGAAAACTGGCATGCCAGCCCATAGCCCAAGTCCAGCCTCAACCTCGCCAATAAACTCAACTGATTTATAAGGGACGCATCGGGCCAACGACAAAGTTGTCGCTGAGTTGGCATAAGCACCTTCATATCGATGTGACTTGGCCTTAAAACTGGCCATTAACTCACCGACCCAGACTCAGATTGAGAATGAGAACGAGAACGAGAAAGGGAGCGTGTTTTATGAACTGGATTTGAGTGAGCTTTGTGTGTAATGCTGAGATGGATTAGACTGATTGTTTGCAAATAGTTTCGGACTGAACGCGCAAAATACAAATACAGTAAATAATTCTTGCAATTTCTGAGAGAAATTATAGAAATGTAGCAGCATAATACGATATATATATTATAAATAAACTGTAGTGAAATAAAATACAGTTGTATCTATTAAAATGATTATACATACTAATAATTTAATATTTGCACAATAGTATTTTGTTTGTTTTCACTGCAAATTTGAACATAAATCCTTCAAATACCCCAATTAGAAACTTTCGCAAATTATCTGAATAATCGTGCCACATTGCAGCTAGGCATGTTATTGAAACTTGGCAGCGTATACTATATATATTTTGAAATCTCTAATTAATTCGCTTCCCAACAAACTTTGGCTTTAACTTTACGGTTAGTTTGTCGAGTGAGTTGACTGAGTCGACAGAATTTTAAGTGTATTCCTGCGGATGCCAAGCCAAACATCATTAATGGCATGCGAGCATTGAAACCCTTTTTGGCTTTTGTCGAAAAACATTCGATTAACCCGGCAACTCCTTTCGCTGCTGCTGCTGAGTTTGCTATTAGCTCGTTTGTAGCGTTTGTTTGACTAATCCTTGCAGGCACGCCTTCCATCTCGTGTCTGTCTCTCTGACTGACCCATTCATCGATCGGCTGGAACAACTTAGACTTGCAAATTAATACGCACTTAAAGCGGATTTTCAACTAGTCCGAAAGGCGTGTTTTCCCACCATCCCAGCTCGATGTATCTTCTTCACTGTCTGCTCGCATTCCAGCACAAATGTTTTCAACTCTTCGCTTTTCGCTGTCAAAGCTGGCAGCTTGACATGCCTTCGTGCTTGCACTCAAAAGGTAAATATTCAAATTGAATCTATAAAAATAAATTGAATGTTGCTTATCTAATTTCAACTTGGAGGAGCCATTCGCCATTCACCATTCGCCAGTTGCCAGTTGCCGGCTACCGGTTGATGTGCACGTGCAGAGCCAGAAAGGGGGTGAGAGACTGAAACTGAAATATGCTGACTGGCAGTGGCTCTGGCATTTGCACATCAAACAGCTTTAAGATACTTAGACACTTTTTCTGCCCATTTGCAAAAGTGCCCCTCACAGTGAAGTGTTAAAAGCAAGACGACTCCACGCAGTAGACTCCACAGATATTTTTTTTTACTTTTATTTTGCCCTTTCAGTGCAGTGATAAGGCAGAAAAGGGGCGAAATGTTTAATGACCGCCCGCAACGTTTGTGAAAGGTCAGTGAATGGCAAATGTAAATTGTAGTCGACGCAGACGCAGACACAGACACAGACACAGACAGAGAGCAAGAGCAGGAGATACTTTAAGCAGGTAAATTCAGCTGGGGTTAAGTGGAACAGAACCTGGGGGCAATTCATAAAATATTCAAGTTGTGATTTAAGCCCAAAACACAGCTGGCATTTTGCAAGTGTCCCCAAAGAGCTGAAAATACTCCGCCGGGATTTCACATTCATGCAAATGTGTTGCCAGTTCTACTAACTAATATCCATGAAGCGATTACCCAAGAAAATCCAGATCCGGTAAAAATATTTAGTTGCAAGAATGTCGGAAGAAAATAAATTTTATCTTTCAGCTGTGCAAACGAATCACATTCGATGTGACATTCATTTGAATGGCATTCTGGCCAACTTTCAGTTGGAATTCGCTTCGTCAGCTTGGGCTTCAGTCTTGAGCAATAACGCAGACAATTTCATCATTTTCGCATTAATAATAGAAAATCGACAATGACTGCAAATGTAATCCTTTAGCCAGGCAATTTGAAGCAACTAGGCGACTGCCAGGACTGCCAGGACTGCCAGCAAGGACTCACGGGTTGTCACGGTAATGCTGATGGTTCTGCTGATTGCGACTGCGACTCCGACTGGGATTCTGATTGCGACTGCGATGCAAATGGAAATGGGAAAGCTGTGCTGGGAGTCGGATCGGGTCTGTGACATGTCGCCAGCGTTTGCCATGAAATTGGTGCCAATTTTTCCAGAGCGCTCTGTCAAATTGTCATTGTCAGCATGCCAAATGCATTACAACAACGACGATGGCACAACACACGTAATGTTGACTGCTCGCCAATGCCAACAACATGAAGAATACCCCCAAAAATATATATATGGGCATTTCCACAAAAAGGTCCACCGCGGCCAAAAAACTAAAAGTTCTTGAAAATGATTTTTTTCAACTTGGTTGCATAAAGAAATGTTCAAGTTTATTAAACTTGAAAGAATTTTGCATTTATCTTTTACAGATTTCAAAATATTCGAATGCAAAGTCGCGCAAAGGCACCTTTTGTCATTATGATGTTTGTAGGGGCGTATTTTGTTTTGATTATAACTTCTAAAATATATGCATTATGCTTGGTCTTTTGCTTTCTTAAATCACTTCGAGATACTAAGAATGGAAAGAGAACGCAAAAAGTAACGTGCGATCACCAATAACGGTAAAAATTTAGGTTTGCATTATCGCTTATTTTAATGTCCCGTGCGCGACCGAAAAACAACATTTCTTATCACTAGATCCAAAGCACTTGCTCGAATTGCACCAAAATTTTTTTGCAAACAGAGTTTATGTGTGCAGTAACTATATAAAAAAATTTTTGAGAAAAAAAAAAATTTGTATTTTTGGTGATCATTTGAAGTTTGTTCCGTGCGCGACCGTAAGTACATAACAAAATGATACAAATAAATTTAGTTTTTTTTTTTATCTTTATAACATTTTAAATTATTTAAATGTAGATGAGCGTAAAGAGTTGCCAAAAAAAAAGAGAAATTTGTAAACGGTGGAGAGATAATTTGAAGGAAGACCCAATAAAATGGGAAAACTATAAATTAAAAAACAAGGAAAGAATGCGGAACACTAGGCTAAACTGCAAAGCGGAAAGTAATGAAGTGGTGGAAAAGAGGAGGCAGCTTGAGCGCATACGTAAGCGCCAATATCGACAAAAGCTTGCAGAAAAGAGAGATCTGGAAAAACTAGATGCTGCAAAAAAGAAAAGTGATCCCTACAAATCTAAGCAAACCTTAGGGAAAGCTGTAAGAAAAGTTGAAAATGCTCTGCCAAGAGACTTAGAAAAGAAAGTAAAAGTACTTGAAATTTTGTTAAACAAATTTAAAGAAATTCCCAAAAAAAATATTGCAGAAACTACATCTGTAATGAACCTACCAGAGAGTTTAGATTTCAAAATTAAGGAGTTTTATACTAACGACAATATTAGTGTCCAGGCCTCAGGAAAAAGGGACACCATTTTGATAGCAGGCGATGTAGTTGCCAAACGTTTTATGATGGCGACAGTGTGTGAAGCATATGAACTCTTCAAAAAAGAACATCCCACTGACAAAATTAGTAAGTCTTATTTTTTTAAGATGCGGCCACGTCATGTGCAATTAATAAGTAAAACGCCCCACAATATGTGTGTTTGCATGTACCATGCTAACTTTGGTTATTTGCTGGAAAGCTGTGCAAAAATGATGCCATTTTTTCCTAGCAATTTCGAAAGCTTTCTTACAACTGTTTGCTGCAACATTCTTAGTGAAAACTGCATGACAAGCAATTGTAAGAAGTGCTTAAACGATTTGAGATACCAACTTATTCCTCTCTCGTATTTACACAATATGAATGATGAAGTTAGTTGGCAGCATTGGCGCAAAATTAATAACACCATGGCCCTTTCCACAACCGATGCAACTCTATCGGATCTTATCCTTGAGTTAGAAATGGCATTGCCCTCTTTTAAAACTCATTTTTTTGTGAAAAGAGCCCAGGCAAAATATTTTGATGAAACCAAAGAAAATTTGAAATCAACTGAATTGGTGATTCAAATTGATTTTGCCGAAAATTATAGGCTCACAAATCAAAATGAGATACAAAGTGCTCATTTTAGTTATCGACAGGTATCCATTTTTACTTGTGTAGCTTGGCTGCGAGGTGTTAAAAAGTCGTTTGCTGTTATAAGTGACAAGTTAACGCACAATAAGCACGATGTTTTTGTTTTTTTGCTGGAGATTTTGAAAAATATTAAGACATCGTATGGGAGGTTTTCAAAAATATTAATTTTTTCTGATGGCTGCTGTTCGCAGTTCAAAAATAAATTCATACTGTCAAGCCTAGCTGATATAGCAGAGTTAATAGAATGTCCCACATTGGAGTGGAATTTCTTTGCTAGCTCACATGGAAAAGGAGCTGTTGATGGTGTTGGAGCAGTAATAAAGCGAAAAGTTTGGCAGATGACAAAATCAAGAAGTATGATTTTACCGGACGCATACTCTTTTTATCAGTGTGCACACCAATATGTTAAGGGTGTAAAACTATTATATTTGTCAACAGTTGAAATTGACAAATACATTTTAAAATATAATTTAGACGAAAAATGGAAAGAGGTAGGAAGTATACCGGGTATATCAAAGTTCCACTTTTTTTCATCGACTTATAACGAGGTAAAAGTAGCGAGGACTGCTTATTCCATGCAAGAAACTAAAGTTTGCATTAAATAAATTTGTTAATATTAAAATAAAATAAATAATATATCAATAAGCCATCAATCTATATTAATATTAATTTAATGTAAATAAAATTGGAGCTGAACTTTTTTCGTTTTCAAAAACAATTTGTAAACGTATGTATTAAGTTTCCTCTTATGTAAAAATAAATGAATTCACTATGTTTGTTAATTTAAAAATATTGTTTCGATATGTTAAATTAATATTTCCCAAAAACAGCAATGACAATAAGATAAAAATAATGGCGGTAAAAAATGTCCCGTGCACGATGTCTCGTGCGAATTTACTTCAAATTAAGTTTAAAAAAAAATACGAGTTATCTTTGAAAATTTGTTTAACCTTTTTAAAGAGGCATCAATGCACAAAAGTTTAAAATAAGTTGCATTAAAATATTGCCTCTAGATTCGCTGAAATTGGCGTTTGAATTGCTTGACCTCTCAAGCCACTTCCGTTTTTTGTCCCGTGCGAATCACTTGAATTCTGCAATTATCTTCTAAATGAAAAAATACCAAATATCAATCTTTGCAGTAATGAAAGAGCTAATAAAATGATATACATTTAGCATTTGATTTGAAAAAAAAATCGTTTCCTTTTTACCGTTTTTTTGCTTTGAACGCGTACGAATGTCCCGTTCGCGATTTTGGAAATGCCCATATGTAGCTGGTATTTTCGGAATTGCATCGTTGCCATCGTTGTGCCAAAATGACAAATTACAGGGTGTTAAACTTGGCGCTAATTTCTCTCGCCAATTTGAAATTTGCATATGGCCAGAGAATGGAAAACGAAACTGCAAAATCTCTTTGTTCTCCCTTACCTTTGACCGTCGACCGCAAACTGTTCGTTCTGCAGATATAACTTGATGTACGGCTGTCGAGTGTGCAGCTTATAGCGGCAGTTCAAGGCGCGAGGATACAGGCCAGGATATGCCGGCGACTGGACGTAGCAGGTCTGTAGACGGCAGTCGCGATATTCACGCTCGCAGTACGAACTGAAACAAAGAGAAAAATAACATTAAATATATTTGATATTAAAATTGTAATTAAATTCAATTAGTTTTCTATTTTTGGATACCCCTCGCGTTCAGGTCGCCACGCCACATGCCGTCAATAAATGTCGCCAATCTCTTCTCAAATCTCGTGCTCTCCACCCCCAAGCTTTGCTCAGTAGTTTTTCCTCTTGGGCACAAATCCAACAAATTAATCGCTGGAATTGCCTGGCAGGCAGTCAGGCAGAGGGACAGACAGAGGGACAGAGAGACGAAAAACAACAAAAGCAGAAAATTGTGTTCACTGATTTGGAAATTCTCGAGCATTTGCCTTGTCGAGGCAAACCTTGTAAAATTGCTCTTGAATTACAAAAACAACTGTAATATTGTAAAGAAAGCCGTGCGTATAAATTTCAATTTGTTCAAGTCAAACAAACGCACAGCCAGGGTTGTCACTCCGCTCGCAAGTTTGCCTAAATATGATTGCCATTTACCATTGTATTTGTGCTCTAAATTTCACTTCTATTTTCATTCACATTTGCTTCCGTTCGCTACCCTCTAAACTAAATTTTGTAAAGGGTAAATTGTTTAGATTTGAGGTTTGCACATTTCAAATCAATTTAATTTAATTTTATTTATATTTATTAATGAGCATTGTCTCGTCGAGCATGGATTTGTTTGTTTGCGAGTCGGGTTAGGTCGATATCACTGCGCGTGACCGCAAAATTAGCATAAAAATCATATTGGCCATGTGGGCGTCTGTTTTGTTTGTGTTTGCCATCGGATTGGGATTTGGTTTGGAATTCAAATACCCATTCCGGGCTGTCTGTTCCTTGTGGGTGTTTATGGTGTCGAATCAGTTGAACGGCCATTGAATGCGATTGATGAAAGCCAGCCCAAAATACTCGTAATGCTTAAAGTTCGAAATCTCCACTTTAAACATTTGCCAAACTTGCAATCACAAAAAATGCCTAGCACGAATTTTGTATGCATAAAATATTCGCTGAGATACTGGGAATTCCTTTGCTTTTGCTGTTGCCCAATTCGCATTCCATATAGCAATGCTTAAAACTTGCAACTTATTTTATTAAGATAAAAGTTAGGCGACGTCGCAAAAAATGTGGAAAAAAGCGAGCGAAATCAAATGAAATTTAATGTCTGCAAAGTTTTTCGGGATAACTGAATGTTCGTTTTAGTCCATGCCAGCAATTGCTCAGTTCTTCCAGTTTTTCCCAGTCTCCTCTCAGCCTGGCGCGAGTTTATGTTGCCACGCCCACCCACGGACTCTCTGCTCGCAAATTGTAATTCAATTTTATGCGACCTTCTGTTACCGCATTGCCAGCTCCTCTCCCTTCGCATATGATTATGAATTGTCCTCTCAGCCCCCCTGTTACCCCGGGCAGGCGAAAGGACATTTCTCGAAATTGTCAAAGACATCGCTTGTGCGATGTCCCCGCCCTCGAAAAACCACTCAAGTTGCGTGCAACATAATAAAATTAAATGAACGCATCGCTGGCTACAAAGTAGTAACTGTCAGTTGTCAGCCACGCCCACTGCCATCAGCCTCGTCCTTCGAGGGGGGAGCACATAAGAATGGAGCACAAAGGCGCTAAACATTATCGATAAGCTGGGTTCACAGCGGGCAGTCTTTCAGTCCGTATCTGATTTCATTGCTTCGCTGCTCTTTCTCCTTTCTATTTTGCACTTTCAGTTTGCTGTTAAAGTTCATTACGTATACGCACCCTTGCACAACTTCGCCGCGACGATTTGGATACAATTCCGGATGCTGGCCATAGCGCAAATAGACTTCGGTTTGTTGCTCGGCGCGTGAATCGAATGTGAAGTAGGTCTGCAAAGAGAACAAAAAACAGAGATCTAAATGAGTTGAAATCCATGCATTGTTAAGCAAAGCTGTCGCTTTGCTTTGTTGCTGCTGCTCTCGTTAAGCACTACGCAAATCACGTATACGCAATGCTGTCCAATGCCACGCTAAGCTGCATGCCATTAGCAGCTATGCGATGCGACCTACTTGATGAATTTCGTCAATTTCCCGCTGCATCTCCACACAGACAATTGCCCCGCCCTCCTCCTCCTCCTACACACCGACATCTCCTGCTCACATTCATTCTGCCGTGCGTCGCATCAGTCTGAGATGAAAACATTGTATTTTGTGTGCTCACCGTTGTCAAGCGTTGTGTGGCTGTTTGCCAGCGCGACACGTTCCACTGTTGTTCGTTGTTCTGTCTCTGACTCTGTGTCTGCCTCTGTGCCTGTTCCTGTCCCTCTCCCTTTCCCTGCCCCTGGCTACTGGCTTCTGGCTCATCATCATCATCTGACCTGACCCCTTTTCTGGCCATGCGCCTCATCAGCACTAATGACCTGCTGCATTGACGTTTGCCCAACTGCTCTTTCGTTGCGTAACCCCAGTTGGAAAATCAAACCATCAGACTCCCAGCCAGACTAAGCTCAAGCTTAGACAATTTATTTCAATTTGGAACAACAAATTGAGAACAAATTTATTATGAAGTTTAATCGGATATTTTGAAGTCTAAACTAATAATAAATTATTCTACATTTAAATAAACGAGAAGCTCACTTCAGTCTCATTGTGATTATTAAAAAACTAAATATTTGTGTATATATTTTTTAATATTAAATGCATATTTATTTAAGGTGTAAATTGAGTTGTTGATTATTAATGTCAGCAATTCTGTTGATCTACAAAAATAAAATCTACTATTATAGTTTGTGATAAGCCGAAACATTTCACTAAAACTTGCTCAAATTATAGTTTATTACAAAGGAATTTAATTGCGAAGATGCCTTCAACGCAACTAGATAATTTGAATTATAATCAGATGAGAATCTTATACTTTCACTCATAAAAAAGCAGCTTAGAAGCTCAAGAAATAATTCTCAATCTGCACTACAAGACAAATGTGATGCACAGACATCAAATCGTAAGTTGGAGGACGCAGTATCTTGTTGGTATAATCACAATGCATAAGTAGAAATATATTCCATTTTATTGGCAATTATCTCTGCATCGGTATCGCCATCCCGATCATCATCATCATCATAATCCTTTGCAGCAGAGCTGTGACACTCTAGCGCTGTGCGTCTACTTAGCAGCAGGTCCTGCTCGATGCACGTTGCATGTGTCATGGTGCATGGTGCATGCTGCATGGTACTTGGTGCGTAATGCACATGTCAATATTAAATGCGTTACCGGCGTCAATGACGTTAGCGCCACTTAACGATGTGAACAATGGCAGCCAGAGGACGACCTGGATGGTGGCCTGTCAGCCAGCCAGCCAGACAGTCAGAGGGGCAGAGAGGCAGAGGGGCAGCTGTTACTAGGGTGGCATGCAACGAAAACTGTCAAACGCCCCTTGGACCACGTGGATGCCGCATTCCCAGCTCATATTTGCCGCATTATACGACTTTAAATGCATTGAATATTTCTCGAGCATGGATGGCACGATGATGCGACTCGTTATGGATGATGATGCAGCATGGACAGCATCGGCAGCATCGATTTCGTTGGCATTAACTATGCCACCTCGTTGGCTGCCCCCAACGACACGCGATGACGACAAACCTGGCGAATTTTTGGTGTGCGAATAAATTAAAAATCAGTCACATTTCGCTGCTGTCGCAAATATCGTTTGTCAGGCAATTTGTGCAATTTATTTTTGATTTATTGACATTCACATTGAAATAATGTTAATGCCAAATTGTTTTTGCCATCCTTAAATTCTTTGCTGCTTTGTGCAACGTTCGCGCTGCTCATTAAATTGTGTACGTGGCGTGGCAATGTTATTACCTGCCAGGGCTCTATTATTTTTATTTATTATTATGGATGATACTGGCACTTTTCTTTTGCCAAGCCCTGCAACGCAACGCATTTTCCAGCGCATTCGCGTAAAATAAGTGGCAACAATGTTTGTGTGTGTGTGTGTGTGTGAGGAAACCTCCAGGAAAATCAGCGTGGCAAAAACAAAGCACAACGCAAAACGCCCCCAAAAGCAGCCGAGCCAAAGGAAGCCAGCCAGCCAACTTCAGACAGCGAGACAGGACGAGTTTTCATAAATATTTATGACTCCATTAAGGTGTCCATAAGACACTCTGGAGGCCAGGAGCAGGAGCAGCATCTGAGCGAGAGACTATCTCCTAGTTTAGCGGTTGTGTTGTGTCTGTTGTGTTTGCGCTTCATGCAACTTGTAAGCTGCGGCATGAAGTTAAGCCATGAACGGAACTCAACTGAACTGAACTGAATGCAATAAGCTAAGCTAAGAATCGGGAGCTTCGGAAGCTACTGAAAATCACTCAAGATGGAGATTGGAAACAGCAATACAGTTTGACTTTGTAAAGCAAAGCGAAAATGCAATAAATTGCCAGAGCAACTTTCAATAGATTAGCGTATCATTTAACTGCAAACAAAACTTTAAAGCATCCTGGCAAACTTCTCTTTAATTTTATAAATGTAAATACAACCTCAGCAACTGAGAAGGGCACTGCACAAAAAAATATAATATAAAATCAGAGAGACAAAGTGCGAAAAACAACAACAGCAGTGGGGAGTTAAAAGGAATTCAAGTTGTGAAAAGCATTTCACATCTCACATGAGCAGGAGTGGAAAAACCTGCAAGCGGCAACGAGTCGCCAGTCTGTCCAAAGGAGCGACAGACACCAACTAGACGACAGTCGACGGGATCAGGACGACAGCGAGGACCAAGAGACGAGGAGACGACGCCCTCCCATCGACTCCCACATCCGAGACGTACAGCTGAATAATGCATGCAGAATATGTATATATAGTATATATGTGCATATAGTATACTCATACATGTACTTATGTTGTGTACGTGCATTATATGCTATACTGCATACATATATAACATATATATATATGAGTATGGCGGGTGCGAAAGTGAGTTGCATGAATGCAGCCGAGCAGATAGAGCAACATGGGTCACAGCCAAAGCCAACAAGTAAAAAAGAAGCAAAGGACGCAAAATGAGACTGCAAATGTGAATGAGAAAAAATCCACATAAAACACCTAGCCAACGAGTCAGACAATGCGACAATGCGACTTGTAAATACCCTGCATAGGTTATACAAAATAAAAGTACAACTAAGCATACATACGCAGAAATAAATCAGCTTATTAATTTTATAATCTAACGTTTTACGGATACAAATTTAATATTCAAAATATAAGTAAGTTATTATTATAATATTTTAAAAGCGCTCAACTCAATATAAAATAGCTCGCTAGTTATAGAAATATTTATAATAAAAACTTATTGATGACAAATATAAAATTGAAAAGGAAATCAAAGGAGGAAATTTTGTTTTGTAATATATAAAATAATTTAAATGTTAGATCCACAAATGCCGTCACATATTGAAGAAGATTTAAAACAAATGCATTTCAAATAAAAATGAATTAATTAAAGATGCCAAATCTGTCGATTCAAAACACGACATCTCACTAAAGTTTATTTACATATGACAACAACAGTTGTAATTAAATTATATTAATTGAAAAACCTCCCATTCCTAAAATGATGATAAAGTTGACATTCTCTTTATACACAGTGTATGGAAATACTTCAAGAGACGCCGACGACATCAAGGACTTGTGTGTGTTGTAATATTTTGCTTAAATTATGTGATAAATATAGAAACATACATATATTTCTATATATACATTGCACAAGTAGACAGTAGGAGGCGTGGAAGGGCACAGAGGATAGCTCTGGTTTATTAGAGTAAGTGCGTTGACGCTAGACTGCGACAGCAACTTCTCAGCGTAATTGGAAGCCGCTGGAGCTGGTTAAAAAATTGAGTGTCTTAACAAAGTGTGCTTGCAACCACAAACAAAGTCTAATAGAGAGAGTCTTCGAGTGGTAGCTATAGTCTTACCTGATCCGTAAAGTTGTCGGTGTGGAAGAGCACCTTCACGTAGCTCGTCTCGCTGATGAAGGTCTGCGGCTGCTCGGCCTCGCCGCAGAACATGCCGGGCTCCCGACGATTGGACACATCTGTTTTGGCATTGCCATCAACAATCTGCAGACGAGAGAGAGAGAGGGTGAGAGGGGAAAAAGCAAATCAAATGATAAGCGAGCATGCCACAAACTCGTACTCGTACTCGTACTCGTACATAAATTGCCAGTTGCGAATTGGATGGCTTGTCCTGCCCCATAAAGCTGTCAGGCATTGAGGGAGCAAGGACATGTGTCATCATTTAGGCGACGCCGCGTTATAAATTAGATTTGATTGCCAAGGCAATGCCATAAATCAGCGACAACAGCGACATCAACGACATCAGCAAGCGTCGTAGATGCCGTTTGTTGCAAGTACTCACCTGAAGGTAGCCACCATCGCAGTGGGTGGCATTCAGCAGCTGCCCCACCTTGAACTTCTTGAAGCGCAAACGCAGCACAAAGTCGCGCGGCGAACCCTTGAGGGGTCGAAAGCGATACCAGCAGGTCAGCGGTCGTCCCACATTCTGATTGCTGACCTCCGGTGAGCTAATGTCCTCGAAAATGTCCACCGTCTTATTGCAATGATCTTTGGAGATGTCCGAGGAGCTGCCGCCACCGCCTCCGCCTCCACCGCCGCCGCCACCGCCGCCGCTGCCGCTGCCACCTGAGAAAGATTAAAGCACATTTAAGAGCTTATTAAGCAGCTAGCAGCGAGCGTTGAAATGTCTTGTGCTTAATTTATACGGCGAATGCATGAATGACAAAGGGGACATTGTGCTGAATTTGTAATTCCAGTCTGCGGCAGCCGCCCCCTAAAACGCAAAGTGCGCGGCGCCTCCTTTTCTCGCCCTCTCTCATTGTCCTTTGCAGGACCCCCACTTGGTCTAGGCCACCCTCTGGCGACACTTCAGCAGTCAACGCGCGGAAAATTTTGAGCACGCCGTCGACTCAACTCGACTCGACTCGCTTCGACTTGGCTTGACTCGGCTTTGGCCTGAGTGTTTGTTGTCCTTGTTCGCCATGGAATTGGCCAGCCAGGCGCATTGCAGGATGTTGACTCGGCGAGTGGTGCAAGGCCAGCTGCAATTCTGCAAACCTAATATCAAAATGCTTGTTTATTTGACGTACTCGAAATCAAATAAGTCAACAATTATTAACTGCTTCAAAGTTGCTATTTATTTTACTTTAAGTATAAGTATTGTTACATTATGAGCACATTTTTATTACCAGTGGACTCGCAATAAATATGAAATTAAATTGCAGTTGCATTGTAGCTTTTATTGAATTTATTCTTGACGAATAACCAAATTTAATATTTGTTATTGATTGGCATTCACAGACAAATACGGTGCAAAATAAATATTGTAAATATTGTGTAATCTTATTCAACATAATAAATTTCAATTGGCGCACTGGCGCCATCTACCGTTCGTTGTTTACTTCGCAGCCCCTTTTAATTCGCTTCAAAAATAGGATATTCCTTAGCTGAGCACTTTTAGCTATTAATCATGCGTTTCTCGTCCTCGTTGTATTTGTATTTCTTTTTGGGTTGAAAGCAAAGTTGTTACGTGACAAACATTTTTGTTTTCATTTGCAGATTGACTTTGTGCAAGTCGATTTCGGACTGGTTGCAAAATTAGTGTTCATTTGATGTTGTCAAGTTTGCAAGTCCCAGTTAAATTATGAATGACAATCGAGTTGTTTCTTTGTTTAGTCAAAGAGACAGAGAGAGACAGAGCATGGAGAAAGAGCAGACCAGATGAAGCATTCCAAATGATTTGTTTGCCTGCAATGGCGGAAATTGTTGGACTCTGCTTTTGTGGTGTCCATTCTGTAATGTCTATGCTTTAAATTATCGAACAGACTTTAAGATGTGGAAATTGATAGCAGCAACCACCTCACATCTCATTAGTAAATGTTGCCCGATACATTTCTTCTTATTAAATCCGCAGCTTAAGTCTGCAGTAAAAATAACACTCTCAGGCATCATCAAAAGATTAATGCAATGTAATATATGCTTTAATTTAGCTTAGGGACGCACTAAGCCAGCCACAGACAGATAGATTTCAAAGGACGCTGGCGCCAAATCGATACGAGGGGCGGACGCGGAAGCTGCTCGTCAAAATTTGACAAACGCAATGCGCTTAGCTGCAGGCGGTTGCCACGCCCCCGTCAACTCCACAACCCACAGAGCCATCCCCCAATCCAAAACCACGAACACAGCACGCGCTTGAGTATTGCAAAAGACCTTGGTCCATGACAGCTTTGAGTTCGTGAAGCGTGAGAGAAAGAGGGGGGAAAAGCAACCACAGCATCGTCAACGAAGTCAACGTTTAATAAATCTGTTTAATGTATCAGCATTTCATTATGGAGGAAACAGCTCCAGGGGCAAGACACCTACCCACCACCTGCCCCTCACTGCTAAGTTTTGTGTGGCATGCTGTCAAAAGATAAACAAGAAAATGCCCAGCTCAGTTTGATAATTAGCCATGGACTGCTGAACCTTCGGCAAACAATTCAATTCAAAATTGCCACTGCCCATTGTGTTCGGAAAATGGCTTCTTTGTATTTAAGACGATGGAAAACATCTAATCACACAACGAAGAACAAAAGGCAATGATAAATTATGTTGATTTTGCTATTGTTGCTATTCGCAAATATATATCGAAAGTAAAAACAAAATAATATCGAAGTAGACACAATAATAATTTAATGACATGCATATCGAAATATGATAATTAAGCAGTATAATTCAGTCAATAGTCTAAAGCTAAATCAACAGCAAACATGACCAATATTCCAGAGAATTGAAAATAAATTAAGAGCTAATAAACAAGTAACTTAATCACAGTTGAAAGTGCAAATTGGATTCGAAAAGAGAGCGAGAAAAAAAAACCAAAATACTCTTTATTTGAAATGGATCTTACAATTGAAATTGATTTTAAATAAGTAATTGAAAATTGCTTATTGCAAAGGGTGTTAACATGAATTCATCAATTCTCCATCATTGATGTAGGAAATATTTCCACTCGCATGTATCACAAACGTCTTCCAGAAACTTCATTTCCAGTCAATGCTCAGCTCAGCGAGCAACTCACAACTCTGAACAACATTGAACATCCATTTCTTTTGCGCTGTCCACTTCACATTGTGTGATTTAGAGACTGCCTCCAAGGGGAGGCGCCAACTGTTGCTTATCGCATGTTGTGCTTAATCTTTTGCTGTTTTTTGCTGGCAAGTTCACACAACGCCCACTAAACGGGTTAGCAGCGCAATCCGCACAAAGACAAGCAACAGAGCCGACCTCAACCCCAAGCCCAAACCCAATCCCAAGCCCCAAAGTCAAACCCAAATCGAGCAGGTTCTAGTCGTAGTCCCTTGGCGAGGCAATTCTGTGCCGCCAGCGAATCGATTAGACGCGCTTTGCTGCTTTTGAATTGCCAAGTGAGTCTATCGTTGTTCGTTCTACCAGCAGGATTCACGGCCAGCGGCAGACGGGCCATACTTTAAAGATTACTTGACCTGGTGGCGTGCACCGAGCGCAGCAACAACAACAAGAATGACAACGACAACCAGAAAGACAACGACAACGACAACAGATGGGAAAAAGTCAAAGTCAAGTAGAAAAATTGTAAAGCCGGCTTGGCTTTTGCATATTTTTCAACGAGTCTGAAAGCCACCAAGGACATTCACAGCCACTACAGCTAGCTAGGCGATGTGCCCCTCCCACTTCGCCTACCCAATTGAAGGCTGCCCGCCCGCATGCCACATGTTGATATATTGTCAACAGACGCATGTCGCATTTGTCTCGGCTTTGCTCCGGCTCTGTCTCTGTCTCTGTCTCTGTCTCTGTCTGGCCTCTCATCCCCACTTGGGCGCCTCTTATCCCTTTTTGTTTTTTTTTATTTATTTTGATAAAGGTTGACAAGGCTCTTCAGTCATGCCCCTCCCTAGGAAATCCGCTCGCTCTTGTCAACAGCCATCGAGGAGGCACTGAAAATCGATTATGAAAATCGTTTGCTGAAATTTTTCACGCACAGCCGGAGAGCTGCACCCGATACACAATCCACAATCCATGTGCCTCCTCGCCCCATCCTGGCAGACCCTTTCAACGGTGGCTTAAAATGTCGCTTCACAGGATATTGCATAAATATTTTAATAGAAATTCGTGCCTAAGCGGCTTCAACTATTTGCAGCTGTTCGACTGTTGACTACGTGAGAGGCACCATCAAAAGATTGATGGCGTTGCCTGGTCATGTGTCCCAACTCCACTCGGAATCGCACCGACTGGGAACCTACCTCATATCCATATAAGAACATTGCATGTTATGGGTACTCACTTCTTGTATTCACTTAGCGGCTGACTGGCTCGACCTTCGATATTGACTTACGACTTGGGATTGGGATGAAAAAAGTGATTTCCAAATTTGATGAGTGCCCAAGCAATAAAATACAAAATTTGCATATGGCTTGGCGTATAGAAAAGTCGAAGGAAAAAGCTGATTGGAAAAAGAAAATGGGAATTTTCCATTTGCATCAAATCGGATGAGGAAACTTTTCAATGCCTATGAAAATCCTTTGCGTGGAATATTGTCGAAAAGTGAATTTATTGCGCATACAAAAAATCACATACATTCATCTAATCAACTAAATTGCTCACGAATAAACGACAAAGACAAGCGACTATGCGAACAGTAAAATACTCTTTCAGAGTGAGATATTTCAAAATTTGTGAATTTTACTACTATGAATTTTACTACAAAATTCTGATCGAATTATTCATTACTATAATTTACGTCTGCTATTTCCTGTTTTAAATTTCTTTAGTAATTGTCTAAAATTCATTTCTTCTTTCGTTATAGAACAATTCTGAGAATTTATATTAATCTATATTGAAATCTTTTGCCTTAAAGTAGCCCATTGGCCTTAAGTGCTGCTGCTTAATAGGGGCTTTAAAATTGGTTTTTTCTCGGTGTTCCTTTCATCCTCTTTGAGCTGCCTTCAATTGCTAATCATTTGTCAGTTCAATGTCCTTGGCGTCCTTTGGGCTGTCCACTTTTGGTCATTACGATTATCCATCAGCACTTGGCAATCAAGCGTTCGTCTGTCTCATTTGGGCCAAATATCCAAATGAATATAAATGACTTAACGCCTTAAATACTAATAGCCAGCAAATTTCCTTATCGCAAACACACACAAACACACACACACACATAGAGGGAAAGTCAAAGCATTTTTCCAGATTTTTCAAGTCACTTTTCATCTTATTTGCACAGCGCGATTTGCGGTCAGGCAGATGGGGGGGGGGGGGAGAAAAAAACTTTTAACAAGACAATTTGTTAACTAAAAGAGAAAAAAGAAGTGAAGAAGATAAAATATGCATAAGTCTGTATGGTATGTGTGTATTTGAAGTCGTCCCCTGGGCTGCCTTTGATAGATTAACTGTAACTGTGATGGATCATTTACTTAAATTATTAAAATTGCCTACTCAAATTTCACAGACAAACAACTCTGGAACCCCTGCAGCAAAATGGCGCGATGGTTCGAATGATTGACTGTCTGACTGATGGACTGATGGACGGGTGGGGGGGGCAGATTGAATGGCCAGCTGAAGTTGATTGCGATGGCAGGCACAAGAGCTGATTTCTCAGCTGTCAGTGAAAGACTTCCGCTACAGCAATTTGCAGACCATATCAAACAAAGCGAATTGAAGTTTTAAAGGGGTTTCCACTAGCCGAAAATTCAATTTGCTGGCAGTGCTTTAAACCAGGCTACTGAACTTCTTAGCATGTTGCTGATAATTCTTTGCTGTTTCGCTGGTAATCTTATCAAACGGAAAAATCCATTAAAAAGTTTCGCTATTCGCACAGTTCTTGGCCAAGCTCAAGCTACGAAAAACTGTTAACAGTCGAGAGCTTACATCAACTTTATCGGGGTCACTTTGTGTCTCGATGCGTAAAAGTTTTTCCTTTTTCTCCTTTTATAGATTTGTCTCAGCCATGTCCAAATTTATACACATTTTATGCAGACTTTTGCTATTTCCTTCTCCATTCTTTTTTTTTGCGGAAAAAACAAATTTCTCATTTGACATTTTCATGTTTTGCGGGTGACAAATAGAAAAATCTCACTTATTTTTCCTTAACCTTTTTGTTTGTGGCTGACGCAAATGAAGCTATTTGGGATTGGCATTTGCTGGGAAAGTGGCACGAGGTCACCGGCAACCGTAGCCGGCGGCCTTCAGGCTGGCAATCGAAGGGTTCAAAGTGAAGTCGTAAATTGATTTTGTGACGGAAACTCATCAGCTGGAGGAATCTCAGCCAGCATTTACCTACCGGCTCAGCCTGATTGTGTATCAAAAGAAAAACCCAAATTAAGTTTCATAAAGTTCTTAGTCGAGTAAACGAATTCATTTCGACATTTACCTGTGTCTGCTACACTTGTCAGTCTGAGGGAAATGAGCAACCACTTGAGATGCACTGAATCCATCATTCAAACATGTCAGAAGTGTGATCACAAATGCGGCCAGTGAGAAGGGTATGCAAAAGATATTCACACTCGAAATGAAAACATTTCCAATATAGTTTTAATAACAAGTCAGACTCGAAGTTGAGTTGGGTACGAAGGAAGCACAGGCTATTTGCTTTCAATTTATTAAACAACCTCCACAATAATAAAGTAAACACTGTAAAGCAGCCTTTTTCAAGAGTTTCCACAATCGGGCAAACAATTTACATTACAAATATTAGAAGATCCCCGCCCCCTACCCTCTGCCCGCATGGCTTGCGTAAATGATTAATTATACGGTTTCAGTTGAGTTTTGTGCAGCCATCAATTGCCAGAAGAAAGGCAAACAAACAAGACTTTCCTTTGGACTGGGCGCCTTAATCCTCAATCAATCTGTTGACCTTCAGGCGCAGAAACAAGACCAAGAAGCAGGCAGCAGACTCGTGGTTTTTGGGAATGGTCAAACATTACAAGATTCCTGCCATTAAGCTGCAATTAAAGAGCTCCAAATGAATTTATATACACATCCATAAATTAAACGTGCCCCGCACACACACACATGCATGGTCTTGCCTATGGCATTGAGGCTTTCGGGAGCCTGGGAAGTTTTACGAGTTTGCCAGACGCATTTGTAGTCTTCATTCATTTCATTTAAGTTAATTAGATTCAATAATTTTGAGGCCTAAAGCGAAAGCCAAACCCAAATGGCTGCTGCGTGCCCAAAATGCCTAAATAGGGCACATAAATTGAGATTTATATGGGCGCTTAGGTGAGAGTTGCGAGTCGAGTCGAGTCTCGAGTCCTTTGGTCCTTCACATCCTTCGCTTACAGTCGGGGAGAAGCAATTGAAATTTGCCAATTTCCTAGATTTTATGTGTGTACTAAAAATGAAAATTTAACGTGCCATAAAGGGACAGTTTCATATACTCGGAATGTTGTCTGATTTCATCTCACCCACCAAACAAAAATGCTCAATTTTCTTTTTTTTTTGCAGAACGGAAATCCAAAAAGCGGTTGGTCAGAGACAAAAAATTGCCTCATATTAAACGCTGCGGAAATTGTTTCATCAATTTGTTAATAAAACGGCAAACACACACGCAGTGGGGGAGAGACAAATGTTTGACTTAATAAAATAAATTGTATAAATTGAAGTCTGTCATTTTGAGATTCCCAGGCGTAACATTCGTAACTGGCAACGGGCAACGAGCAACTGGCAACTGGCAACTGGCATTTGGTAACTGTGCCCCACATCAGAGTTGAAGCTGCCCCGGCTGCCAGACGAGGCACATAAAACATAACAAATTGCATGAAATTTACGTGGAGCGTGTGTTTGTTCTGCTCCCCCCCTCCTCCCCGTTCCAGCTCCACTCTGGCCTGATTCAACCCCTCGGCTGGCTGGAAAATTGTCATGCATGGCATTCACTTCACATGTGCGAGGAGTACATCAAATTTGCTGCCTCCTCGTGTCTCGTGTCTGCGCGCTGAGTGAAAGACAATCAAGCAAAGCTGTGGAGCAACTCAGTGCTGGCTGCTGCGGCAGGCTGTGTGCTTGCCTCTCTTGCCACAGGACAAACGTCTCGGCGACATCCTGTCAGCCAAAATGGAACGGCCTAAAGCAGCAGTTCAGCTGAAAATGAAAATGTTGCCCGCAAATCTTGGTCTCAACTCAACGAAAAGTGAGTTATTTCGTTTAACGACAGCTCTGTTTAGTCGTCAAATAAGCCAAGGAGCTAATCAACTAGATGAGCTCAACATTTGACCAGACATTTAACCTTGCACTATTAAGATTACTTTAGATTGCACATTTAAATTACGGAATAGATTTGATTAGTGCATTAATAAATTAACTCGTACGTGTGCATGTTGTTTATTTGTTTCGTGCCAAGTGCTTCGGCTACTTTATTTATTTATAAATCAAACCCCCAACCTCACTGCGGAAGCCATAAAGCTTTCAACTCCGCATCTGGTCATGCTTTGGGTTTAAACAAGCTCACAATACCCTAAATATTTTGCCACAAATAATAGTTGATTTATAATCAAATTGGAGGTATTGTATATTATAAAAATATTCAATTTTGGAATATTCAAATATTAAGTTAAGTTTTGAAAATATTCAGAATTAAATGCATTTAGTATTATTATTTATTCCAGGTTTTAATTGCATTGATATAGTTTTAATATTAACACATTACAATACTTGCTTTTTAATAAAGTAGGGTATTAAAGCACTGGCTTAACTTTAACTTTTACTAAAAGAACAAAAAGAAGTGTAGGAGCCTGTAAAGGGGAGGCAGGCGATGCTCAGGAACAGTGCCAAGAACAAGAGAGATAGATAAAGGGACTAAGAAGAAAGGGAAAGCAAAGAAACTGCGGCTGGAACTGAAACTGAAAATGGACTCGCAACGTTCACGTGCTGATAAAAATAATGGCAGAAAAATGACTATAAAAATAACAGAAGAGCAACAACAACAACAACAACAGCAACAGCAATGGCTAACAATAGTCGAGGCCTGAGTTCAACACACGAGCTGGCAATTTAATACGGAGATAAATATAACGCACACACGAAGGTGAGGGAAACTGTGGAAATGCCAGAATGGAAGATGAACTGTTGGGCACGCACATCGCTAAATTTGTTCGTGAATTGTAGGCGGACAGCAGCACGTCTGCACCCCTTACCCCCTACCATCCTCCCTAAGCCCCATCTAAGTCACACCTAGTCGAGGCGATATCAGTTGAATGACAAACGCGTGTTGCGACCGTCGACCAAGCGATGCTGGGGGAGCGTGTTATTGTTGATGTTGTTGCTGATTATGTTGATGATGCATGTTGTAATGTTTAGGGTTATGTTCTCAGCGTTGTCGCCTGTCTGTTTACTTCTCTCTCTCTCTCTCTAATGTTGAGACAAAGCATAGGCATTAAGTCGAACACAATGCTCTTGTGTAGTACTCGTATTCAGCTAGGCAAATGCAATTTGTCGCAATTGTAAAACACCACCCGCCTCCCCAATAGCTGTCATCTTTGAAATGTTTGACGTCGCTCCTTGCGGCATGGGGCACGAAGCGTGGGGCAGCAGCAGCGAACACACGAGTGTTTGACAGCTATGTGGCACGGCATTTGAAACGTTATTAATATTTATACAGCACTTCACTTACGCTGCGAGAACTGCCATGCCGTTAATGGATTCGCTGGAGTTAACGTGGCGACTCTCCAGGGAAAGGGCAAAATTAGACAGACAGATAGATCATTGAATGGGGACTGGGCTAGGTAACTATTGAGTGCAGCATTTAATTAAATAATACATTAAAAAATACGAGTTTATATTAAATCGAATAAAATAAGACAGACAGATATGTAGATTAGTTAGAATTAGAATGAGAGTGCAGCATTAAATTTAATAATCAACTTCAAAACTATTATTTTATTATATGAAAAACAACTCTGACAAAATTAGACAGACAGATAGGTCATTGAGTGCTACATTAAATTAAACAATACATTTTAAAATATTATTTTATAATATTCAAAATTGAATCTGATGAAATTAGACAGACCATTGAATGGGGGCTGAGGAAGGAAACTATTGGGAACAGCATTTAATGAAATATCATTAAAAATAACTAACAAATTAAGACGGGCAGATAGATCATTGAATGCCGCCTGAACTTGAGAACTATTGAGTCCACCATTGCATTCAAAAATATTACTTCATAATTCTCAAAATAACTCACACAAAATTAGGCAGACAGATATGTTGATTAAATAGAATATGAATGACAGTAAAGCTACATAACTATTGAGTGCAGCACTGAAATAAATATTGAATTTACAAATATTTTGATATAATATTCAAAAAAACTAATAAAATAGATAACTATTGAGTGCAGCATTAAATTTAATAATGAACTTAAAAGATATTAAACTACAAGAAAATTGATATAAATTCAACAAATATGCAGCAAAAAGCCATTGCCTAAAATTTGGGGTTTATTGCGAATTTTATCGCAGGTTTGGCTCAATTTTTCTTTCAGTTGTAGATGCTTCGCACAGATGGAAATCTTGTCATGAGAATTTGGCACTTTCAAAATAATTTCAGACAAACAAAGTTTGCGCTTAATAAGAGAATAGAGAATTTTTCGTATTTTAATTGCAATTTGGCAAGCAAAGCATGTTGGCCAAAAAGATTAAGCCGACTTGCTCGAGCTTACACACAAAACTTTTGAGACAAATAAACAATTTACGTGTTTGCCTTTTTCCTCGCATGTGCTGCACGAGAAACCAAATAAAACAAAAACGACAACAGCAAAATAAAAACAATAACAATAATAATAATGAAAAGAAATGAAGGAAAGTTTCTTCTCGATGTGGCGTGTGAAAGAAATAATCATAAATTTTCATTAAAATTAAATTAAAAAACTTATTTTTAGACAGGCGAAGCGGCGCATAATAAACAAGTTAAAAGTCTAACCATAATTTGGTTTTGGGCCACATGAAAGTAAACAAAATGGAAGAAGAGCCAAGGAAGCCCAAGGAAGCCTGAGGAAGCCTGAGGACTTTATAAATTTATGCCACAACATATGTTGCTCTTGAACTTTATGAGCAGTCCTGCCTCAAGCCAGAAACAAGTCTTCCCCTTTACTTCTGCTGTTGTTTACAGTTTATGTACAAGTTATTTTTTGAGTAGCTTCCTCAATTGCGGCTCTGGCCTGGTTTGGCAGCCATGGCTAAGACGCAGCTGCCAAGCCAGCCAAGCACCCGAGCACCCAAGTTGCCCAGGGTAGATTGGCAATGCAATTCTCCGAAGAGCTGGAAAAAACAAAACAACAGAGTCGGCATAGTAAAAGTTTTGCTTTTACGCTCAATTACAATGCAAAAAGTTTGACATGAAAATAACCGCATGCCAAACTTGACTGAGTATTTTTCTGTAATGCTTCCTCAGGCTGGCAACTGATATACAACTCGAGACAATATTTTTCCGCTCAATCGTATCGAAGTCATGATACAATTTACACTATCCCGACCCGTTACAAGTATGCAAAATTATAAATTCCGAAACAGATTGGAAAGAGCGAATTGAGCATGTTAAATAATGGCAAACATTTGAGGAAATCTAGCTAAATAAATAAATCAAATTAAAGCTCAACGCCACATAATCAGAAAAGTAAATAAATACACAAATAATCGCACAAATCCGGGGGCAGCTGCATATTGCTCTGAATAAACATTGCAAAACCAGTCAAATATATATGTGACGATATTTGTTTTAACAAATTGCTCAAAATCACGATGCAGCAAGCAACACCAACAACACCAACAATAAAAGCAACATAAATTTATTGCATTTGAATTTGTCGCCATTTTGTTTCGGGCAGCGCAAAAGGACAACAACAAAAAGGATATGCGGAGAAGGGGTAAAAGTGGAACAAGTCGACAAACCGATTCATAAACAAAACGTTTCGAGCGTGATGAGCGCGTGCATAAAACAATTACAATAAAAATTGTTCTTTTGCTTCCAGTCGTAATAAATGAAATGAAAACAAATCTCACGCTGACACATAAAAAATTCAACACAACAAAAATATATAAAAAATGAACCCCCAAAAGCTGAACAAAAATTACAAACTTTTCTCCTGCGTTTTTGTCGTAAAATATTTTCATTTTAAATTTGGTGAATACTGAATGTAGCATTTATGTATTTAAATGCGATTCGAGTGCTCAAGGTTTTCATTTATCAATATTCGAGTAATTGTTGCAAATGGATTCAATATAATTGAATTGCTATGCAATAAAAGCTTTAACTGCAATTGTAAATTGTACATTTTTTAAGTGTTGCAGCCATTTGTAAATAAGAATTATATTCTTCAGCAGAATATTGTTTTTGTATTAATTCATGCGAAAGCATCTTTCTGATTTATAGTTGGCCTAATTTCCCTTTCAGCAACTTAACATATCGACAGTGTAGGGTTAAATTTTGGCAATAAAATATTAAGATAGTATTGCACCAGCTGAATTATATAATTTGCATTTAATTTAAAGTTTTCATGTAATTTAGATAACATTCGTTAATCAACAAGATGACAGCAATTAACTAAATTAATTTTAATTTAATGTTATTGTCGTTGATATTTAATTCAGTTAAACTTGCAATTTATTTGCAAACCTTTCGCTTTGTTCTTTATTTAGAACTCTGAGGACGAGATAATGCGCAATAATTAGCCAAGAAAATGGTCTGTTAGCGTCTTCAAAAAGGTTCAACGTGTTAATGTTAATTTCGCAGTAAATCCCAAAAAAGCTGAGAATGTATGATTCCATTAACTATATTTCGGCAGAGACTTTTCCCCAAGGGTTCAAAGAGCGTAAAAAATACTTTTTAATTGGGCGAATGCCTAGGATGCTGCAGCCAAAGGGAATCCTTCATCGTGTTTAAGGACAGAAAGTCAAGCTAATATAATTCCAAAATTATGCATAATAAGCAAATGCACACAAACACAAAGAGCAGGATAGACTGATAGACTGATAGACCGAGAGAGTGGGTGAGGAAGGAAAGGCTGGCTGCCAATTACCGCGTCGTTTCATTATGAAATTTATCGTATTACGTTGATGAAATCATTGGAAGGTTGCTGCTGGCTGTGGCTCGGGTAATTTCCCCATTGGCTGCCACAGCTTCAGCCTGCTTGTGTATCTGTATCTGTATCTGTATCTGTATCTTTGTATCTGTATCTCTCACTCTGTGTGTGTGTGCGTGTGTGTGTGTGTGCGTCTTTTGTGGCATGACAGAGAGACTTATTTGCTGCCAGAATTGTTTCATGTGGCGCGCGCAACAATTAGGGCGGGAATGAGAAGCTCGTCTATCCTGCTCAGGCTGCTTATGCTTTTGTGTGTTGTCTGTATACAGTATATATAATTACACATGAATTTCAATATCCTGCGGCTCCTTGCCATCCGTCTACTCCTTCGTCTGTTTGCTGCAGGCCAACAACACTGCTATTCGGCTTTATGACGCCATTTCCCACACTCGATGCGACTTTAAAACTTTAATGGATTCGTTGCTTGCCACAGGACTCGTTATGTTTCTCAGCGTGCGTATTTATTTGTGTTTATATTGGTTTTTGTTTTCGTTTTCAATTTCTATTCCTTCTACTACTGCTCAAGCCTTTTCTTACATTCGCCTCCCTTTACCGGAAAATTCAATCCGAAAATCGCAATTCCAAAAATCATTCTACAGTTTGCAGTCTGCCAGTAATTTGGCAAAAGTTTTAATGTACTCGCAGTTTTGTGGCTGTATTTGTATTTATTTTGTCTTCGGCACTGCGGGGGCGTGGCAGCCTTCGCTGCCTTTGGCAATCCCATTGCCTTTGCTCTTGCCTTTGCCTTGTAATTGAGTGTAAGCGCTAATTGGAATTTTGATGAAGTTCGGCGTGAATTTTGCAACAGTCGCTGAGGCGAACACAATTCGGAGGGGGGGAGGGGAGGCAGAAAGCAATGTGCAATTATGTAACTCGCTGTTGAAAATGTTTCGAATTTCATGCGGTCGCTAATTGTGCGTATGTCTGTGTGTGTGTGTTTGGGGCAAGTGGGTGTGATAAGCCTTGTCTTGTAGGCACTTGAGCTGGTTAGCAAGTACGTATACGCAGTGATGTACAGCTTCCATTTTAATGCCAGTGCGAGTAACAGCAACTGGCAAATTGAACTTTCGAAACCTTGCAAAAACTTTAGCGTGAAAGGAAAAACTTTCAAATAACGCATTGTGACTGCCGATGGCATGCGACGGAAAGCATTGAAAAGCTTTCCTCCTCCATGACAGCCAAAAACAATACTCTGCGAAAACTATGGAAAACTAACAGACATTTGCCTCTAGTTCGTCAATAGAGTACAGTTTATTCTTTCTAGGTACTCGTCTATTTATTAAAGTATTCATATTTTGAATGCCAGTGTAAATCAAATAAAATTGCAAGAAAGATATTCTGATTATGGATTGGGCATTCAAGACTTTACATTTCCACAAACTATATAAATATATATAATTAATATTTAATATTAAGAAAAAGATGTACCATCATCGGCAATAATAAATTTCAATTTGTCATGGCTGCTAAGAACAAATTTTGAGTCATGATGAAAAAGTTATAAAAATAAAACCTAGCGTTCATTCTGTCGATACTTCTATCAGAAAAAACCAGTAAGAAAGCTACAGTCGAGAGTGCTCGACCGTATGATACCAGCAACCCATTTCGAGAGAAAACAAAAAATTTAAATGATATATTAACAAAAAATATACCAAATATACTAAAATTAGTTTTTTGTATATATTAGAAAATAGCGGGTAAAAATCTCAACACCGTTATGGTCACACTGTCAACTAGACAAACAAAGCGCGGGCAGCTGCAAGTGAATTTTGCATATAAACTTAATTCTTTAATAACTTCCTTGTTTTTCATTCGATCTCAACCAAATTCACAGGATTCATTGAAATTCAATGCTCTAGGTCTATTATTACGGCTTTTACAGACTTTTGGGGGCGGAAAGGGGCGTGGCATCAAACTTTTGAAATAAACTTGATCTGCGTTGACCTATAGAAGTACTGTCCCCAAATTTGGTAGCTCTAGCTTTTATAGTCTCTGAGATCCAGGTGTTCATACAGACGGACAGACGGACAGACGGACATGGCTATATCGTCTTGGCTGTTGACACTGATCAAGAATATATATACTTTATGGGGTCGGAGATGCTTCCTTCTGCCTGTTACATACATTTTCTGTTGGCACTAAGTTATAATACCCTTCTACCCTATGGGTAGCGGGTATAAAAACTATCTTGATGGCATATGTAATTGTTCAATGATTGCATAAATGTTTCGAGTAAATCATATGCATTCTTATAATTCTTATAACTTTTCTGAAGCACTCCACAGCGCTGAGTATCAACTGCAGCCCGGGGGCAGGCCTATCGACCCAGTTGTGGCACTCATACGATTGCGGAACGGCTCCAATCAAATTACAAAAAAGGAATCTACACAAATGGCAAAATATAAACTTTTTCATGGCAGTCCGGACCGGTTCGGTCACTGCGGCAATTTGTCTAATTTCCTGCAGCAAAATGCAAACAAACATGCATAAACAACAAGGACAACAACGACAGGAACAACAAATAACAATAACAAAAGGCAACTTTCCAATGGCTAACACACACACACACAAACACACATACATATGCATTTTGCAATGGCAAAAACTTTTAGTAAACCAATTTTTTGCAGCTCAACTTTTGCTGGAACTTTGTGTTGATGGACTACCGAGCAGCAGGCGACTCTGAAAGACTGAGACAGATTCGAGGGCTGTGCTGTGGCCCTGTGTGTAAATGCAAATGCAGCCGAGCGAACTTCTAGCCAGCTGAGCAAAAGGGCTCTAAAGAGGCTTTTACCTGCAGTTCCTTTTCTTAGATTTACTCGCATATTTACAACATGCAGCACATACATATGTACATACATAAAGAGTTGACTCTTCCTGACTTGCAAAATGAAAACATTTGCGGGCTTCTACTTGAACTTGTTGTTGTTGCTGTTGTTGTTGCTGTTGTTGACAAAGCATAAAGTGCTGGAGCGAGCAGGTGAATCCAGTGTCGTGGAGTCCTGCTCCTGTACGGGTTACTCCGGCATAAAGGACTGCCAGCCGGGCTGAGTTTTTATTATGTCACACAAGTGCTTCCTATGACACACAACTTCCTGGTTGAGGTTGCAGTTAAAATCATAAAAAACAGCAGCGTTGAAAGGCAGCAGACTTGCACTGAGAGCAGCCATATCAAAGCCATCTCTGTGGGTGTGTGTGAGAGTGTAAAAGTCCAAGTCGCTGCACTTGAGCAACTGCCAAGCAATAAGAGTCTATTGTAAATGCCACGCCCACTGCTTGTGGACTCTATTTGTTTGTCCCGTTGACTTAGACATGCCGCAAAGCAAGTCCTTTGTTTTAACAGTCTTAAAGCCAAGAGCCACGACTCGTTAAGGCAACACATTTTGCGACAATGCATTTTTCATTTTGTGCTTTTACTAAAGATATATAATTACAAAACTAGAATCAAAATGTGAAAAAACTGTAAGATTATTAGTTTTTAAATTATATATATTCACCACTAACTAAAGTCCTAAGACTAGTATAAAATAGAACCTTCATAATATTGTGTGTGTGCCATTGTAAATTTGATATGGTAATTATTTATTTTCAACAAGTTTCAAGAGCTCTTCAACTAACACATATCTTACTTTACTGACCTGATTTAATTTCAGAGTTTGCATGCTAATGCTGGAATTAAAACCATTCGTATATTCCTTAATTCATTTATTATACCTATTGTGAATAGTTGGCTTTTGTCTTTGCTAACAATACAAGTACTTAGTAAGGGAGAGAGCATTGTTTCTGACTATAACATTTTTGTTATTCACCGCTTTGATTATTGCGCATTGCACGCTATTGTATTGTTTGTTATTCAATCAATTACCTGCCTTCGGATTATATATGAGATTTGAATGTGCACGTCTAGCAGTCATAATAACAGCGAAGCAAATTTTCAATTTCAACGACCGATAAACCCTAGTAATCGGTTTACTGATTTAGAGGGTATCCGCATACGCACTGCTAATTTTCCAATCAACGCAAATGCATTTCCTGATTGGGTATTTTACTGCAGCAGGCAGGCCAACAATTATGTTTGCCTTTTATCTACGAGTTTTAAAACTGCAAATGCTGGCGGAAATATGGAAAACTTTCGGGGTAGCCTTTTCACTATACATACTATATTTCATCATTGTTTCAATTTCCCCCAACTTGCTTTTTGCATCTCGTGTCGAATTGCGCTAATTGAAAATTTTTGTATTTCTTGTTGACTGCGCGGATGCAACGCGCTGAATTGCTATAAGAGAAAAAACTTGGTTGCCGTTGCTTTGATGGCGGCCTACTTGGCCTCCTCTCTGTCTTACACTTTCTCTTCCTCTCTCTCGCTTGCTCAGTGCAAACAATCAACCTTTGGCGGCGTGTTGCCGCCAAAAATACTCTGCTCGCAGCAGCCTTCACAGCAATTAAGGTGCACCTCATGCGTTTTCCAGGATCCTCCTCCACTATTTTGCCTCCTCCTCGTTCCTTCTCCTCCCCTTTCCCTAGATCTGGCAGTTCTGTTCACAGTGAGAGTCGCAGTAGCCGCGATGCTTTCAACTTCACTGCCGTTTTTCATTTGGCAATTTGCATAGTTCAAGGGCTTCTCGACGGGGCCTCTAACTCTGTTTTTAGCACGCGTTGCCATTGGCACTTGGCTGCTAGCCGTTGACCTCCATCCTCCCTTCGACTCCTTCTCTCCCCCGCACCAATTTGGCCCCTAAAAAACCAGCTGGCAACATATTCGAATTGACTCGACTCAGGCAACGCGGCCAACGAAATGAAATTGTTGCTTCCCTTCAAAATATGCAGGCTACAAAATTTGATTATCTTCTCCTATATGAGCGAAATGGAGAATCTGTTTTACCCTTTTTTTTTGGTAGACTTGGCTTGAACTAACTGTGGAGGCAGGTGGCAGTTTTTTGTGTGGCAACCAATTGGAATGCGCAAAATGTGCCTCTAGCCTGGTCTGAATTGTTGCAGAGCCAACAGCTTGCTTTGGACCGTGTTTGAATGCCAAATATGCTCGAGATGCAATTTATGCTGGCGGCATAAAAGTAGGCCAAGATATGCTGAAGAGTTTCGGCTACAAAACGAATACATTTCACAGACTCTATTGTCCTTTCACACTGAAAGTTGCCAGCAGCAGATAATTTAATTCCATTTAACATAAAATGGTCTAGTTATTTTTTTTGTTTAATACTATTCTATTTTATCTAACTAAATTAATTTGTTGCCTGTTCAAATACTTCTATTTTGAAGGTTTATTAAACTAATTTACCTTTTAAAAAATTGCATTTGTCGTTGATTTCTTATTCAGTATTCGCTTGGGGGCAGCTCGAGCGTATTTAATGCGCGGCAACAACTTGTGGGCCATCAAGTTAAACCGTGCTGTGTGCAGCCCCAAAACAAACACACGGCGAATCCGCTATCCACCGACTATTTGCCGCAAAGTAAGCGCAGCCTGTCAGCAAGGCCAAAAATGCAACTTACCTGGCCACAACGAGCAGACGAGAGGACGAGTTGAAGGAGGAGGAGGATGAGCGAGGGGAACAGTTGGCGCTTGGTGGCGAATGGCGAATGGCGCTGCATGTAAATCCCTTCAATGATTAATGTAATTTCACGCGCCACTTAACGTTATCCTTGCAAGGACATTATACTTAATTGCAGCGTCAGTTTGAATTTAACCGTGACTCGCCTCCCCTTTTTCGTTAACAGCCTTGCGCTGCAATCACCTGAACTCTGTGTGGGAGCAGGCCAAAGATGTGGGGGAGACTGTTTGGGGGAGACTGCGGCTGAGGTACATGGCAGACTTTTTGCCAGAATGCTTGCGGTGTGGCTCGCCAGCCATGTCGAGTTGCCGTGTGAATTTATGAAAAAGATTTGCATGCTTGCGGCCATTTAAAGTTAAAAAGCACACGATTTTTGTGCACACACATCATTTGCTGCTGCCAGGACAAGAACGAGCAGCAGCCCCAGCCAGGATCTGCAGGATGGCAACCGCCTTGTCAGGCTCGGCAATTGTTTGAGCTACAACTACCTTCTCATTTTGTGTGGCCATTTTTCGCCATTTGCCGTGTCGTTGTTGCCATCGTGAAAATGGGTTAATTGCATAATTTGCGATTTTCATGTGCATCCTGCAGAGTCCTTGGAGGCGGGGGCGTGCCCACTTAAAGCTGTTATTAAGGCAGAGTTAATGAAGCACGGCCCACGAAATGATTCAATCAGTTTACTCTGATGCAAAATTGGGCCAATTTCAAGCGACCAGACTGAGCTAATTTCACATTTTGTTGTAATTACATTTTGAAGATACCAAGCAGTGTGTAGAAACATACCTGAAATGAAACAATAAGAATGCCACAACAATCAGTATTTGCCTGTAAAATTATTGGTGTTCAGCTAGAGTGTTTGCTTGATTGTTTAACATTGATTACAAATCAAAGAACAACTACTTTAATTGAATTCTGTTTGCCTTTTAGCCGACATGTTTGCCAACGACTTTAAGAATTCAATTTCAACTCAATTTTGTTGCACGCCAACGCCTCTCGATGCGGGGTACGGGCAAAATGCTCTTGCTCTTTGGTTTGCTGGCAACATTTTGCAGTATGAAATGAAATAAATGGATAAATGCTAAATCCATGAGCTTTAACAGGCCACAGCCACAGCCAGAGCCAGAACAGAACGGAAAATCAAAATTACCTAAACAGCAAAACTGCTCAGAGTTAGAGCAAACACAAACAGAGAAAAAAAGGATGGATAGAGGAGAGAGGGAGATAATATGAGTGAACGAGAGAGAAGGATTGATGGACTGATGGCAATCTCTATAAAAATGCTATCTGCATAGATTGCGATTTGTGTGCTTTGTGTTTGCAATGAAAAATCGAAATGAATAAACTTGAAAACCGAATTGTTGAATGCTGAAAATGCTCGTAAATGAACGACTCTCAATGTTGTGTCTGTTGCGCTTCAAAAGGAATTGAATAAAGTTCTAGTCTTGCAGCAAACATCTCGATTGGCAAGTGCAACTCACTTTTCAACTGGAAAGTGACTCGCATGACATCAAAAAGCGAAGGCCAGATTCAGATTGGGGAGGGGGCTTAGGTTAAAGCGATGAAGCAGTTGAAAGCGATGAACCGTGAATCTGAGTTAATATTTTTGAGTCAGCTCTCGAGTACTTCTTCAATACCTCGCAAACAAAATAAAGATAAGCGAGCTTATAAGCATGAAATAAATTCCCTAGATGTCTTATCACTAAATTAAATATTTTTGCCTAACCAATTTAGTCTAATTTGGCAAATGTCTTAGACTAAAGACTAGACTATATCACAGAATTTGAATGCTGTCTTATTATGAGTAATTGTGTATGTAACTTTTGTATGATTATCAATTAAATGTCTTGTTTTTCCATTGATTTTATTATGTTGAAGTTCTATAAAAGTATTAGAAGTAGAGATTCAAGATCTATAAAAATTCATTGTTTTTGTTCAATTGCTTTGCTACGAAACTCTTTTATACAAAATATTTTTTTTATTATTACTGAAAGCAAGCATTATATGTTCTTGTTTAGATATTCCAAGTATACATAATATCTGCTAGTCGATGTGTTTCAAATGCAATATTGTAAACTTCTTGCTGACTGTCATTTTATGAACTCAAGCAAGGACACAAACACAGATACTCACACAGAAGAGTCACACACACACACACCCTCTGGCATGTCTTTGGTCCGAAATGACTTTTGCCTTTTTGCGGTGTATTTTGCTGGTCAAAGGCAACAATAACAACACGAGTAATAACAACAACATGAACACGAACTCGAACTCGAACTCGAACTCCGAACAAGTTTATCTAAATTGCTGGAAATAGCTGCAGCCAGGAATGCTTTAAGCTGTGGTTGGGTTTCCCTGTTTGCCTTTTGCACCCCCAACCCCCCCTCGCCGACGTCATTTGCTCGCATCCTTTGGCCAGTCCCACTGTTTCTTGTATCCTATATCGCTTGTATTTACTTTTTCAATGTTTTCCCTTATTTTGTATCTGTAACTTGCTGCTTCAAAAGTTGATTTGGGTCAATGCTGTTTGTTTTTACAGCCAGTTCGAGTTGATTTCTCTGGTACGTCCTTTTGCGATACGCTCATCGAAATAACCTAAAACTAATTGGTTTGTTAATTAAAAACTGGTACTCCATCCGTCCATTTATTTGTTTTCTTTTCTTTCAAATTTATTTTCGGCTATCTCTTGCGCATCTTCTTGCAGAACAAAATGATTTTCTATCTCGACATTTGCTGTTGATTTTCCATCTTGATCAAAAAGTCAAAGAGAATTGAGCTAGAGCATAGATAGAGTTAATGCTTGACTGCAGTCTTATCTAAAGCCCAAAGCCACACAAAGCACTCGGTGTCTATTTTGATATTAGAAGTTTTTGTGGTTTCTCAATAAATACGCAAAGAGAAATTGCATTGAACTGCTAAAAATTTAATTAAGTATTAAACAGCCATCGATTTGTTTCTGCTGCTTGGCTAATTAATGGTCGAGAGCAGAGAATTCGCATTTAATCACAAAATTTCGAGTGTTTTCACGTGCCAACTGCAGACGATAGCTAAACAGACATCTGCTCAGGCATTCAACCAACCGGGCCAATGTGAATGGAAGAGATTAGCAGGAGCGAAGCAGGAGCAGCAACAATTCCAATGCCAACAACACGAGCTCCCAATCCAATGCTGTCTCACTTTGTGGCATTGTCTGGCGTTGTCAAATGCTTCTGTTGTTTATGCAAGAGGTGGCAAGCAGGACGACGACGACGACGACGACGGTGACGGTGACAAAAATAACTGTTAATTCAAATGCAAAGCAAAGGTAACGTGCCAATGGACCAGTGGACACGACATTCAAATGTCAATGCAAACAAAGCAGAACCAGAACCAGTTCGAGTTGCCATCGGAATTACCATGTGAGAAGAGGTTGAAGGAGCCATGCAGCTTGATTAGATATTGTTGCCATAGCCATTGCGATTGCCATTGCCATTGCCATTGCCAGCTTGGAGTAGATTCGAATTCCAGCTCTATCTCGATCTCGGGACATTTGCTGTTAGCTGTTTGCTGGCTGGGAACGTGCTGCCATTAGAATGCCACTACAATATGCCATTTGCCATTGAATTTTCATCGACAGGAGCTTGAAAGTATTCTGGCAGCTGCTTGCAAACCATTTGCATATTTGTTTGCAGCTTCATGTCACTCTGCATCCATAAAAGTGTCGAGCTGAGCTCGGTTCGAGCTCAATTCAATGGGTTAACCAATATGAAAACAATGCAAATTGACATGTGAACATGCGGCAATTATGCAACATTTTAAATGCGACTCGAACTGACAAAAAAAACTCTCCAATGTACCCGAAGGCTGCACATATTACTGGCCAACAAAATTATATAATGAAAATTTCATTAGAACTTTTCGAGCCGCCCTCGCTGTTGGCATGAAGTAAATAATAAATTGACAACTGCAAATTGTGTTCGTAACTGTGAATCGGTTTCAACATCAAATGTCTATATAAATTGCACTTGATTGGCCAGATTCAGTTTATCGACCAATGGCATAAATTAAAATTGAGCCCAATTCCGAGCCCATCACTCATACGCCACGTGTGTCCAGGCTGCATGCCTCCAGCTGCATGTCACACATGGCCATTATTATTTATACTTTTGCTTGTTGTGCATTTAAATTGTTTTCTCTCGTTTTTGTTTTTTTGTATATATGGGCTCGGCTCGTTGACGAAAATGGTCACAGCAAATTATTTTATTTGTGAGAACCATAAAATTTACATTCACATTTATTAGTTTTCCATTTTGCAATACAACAAATGCTCGAGGGTTAGTGGCAGGCATTTGTCGACCGGAAGCTGTAGACATGTCTAAGCGGCTTTTCATGTCTTAAGTTGAAGCAATAAGGTCCACCAACTGGCAAGCTTTTCCTTTGCTTTTCCGCTTCGGCCTCAACTTGTTTTGGCCTCGAAGTTTTGGCTACTTTGTGGCTCCTAATGACCTGCAGCTTACATGCGAGCGGATGTCTTGGCTACAAGGACATGAAACTTGAATTCTACTTGTGTACGTACGACAGTAAATGAAAATTTGTGGGAAATTGGAAATGCTTGTGTAAAATTGAAGCTTACCGAATGCAAATTTAATGAAATTCTTGTCGAACAAATTTAATAGAGACTCTTCATCACTTGCCTCATTGAAGGTTCTAACTCCGTTCACTAAGTGTGTTCTTACATAAATACATGCCACAAATAGTAATGATTAATGTGCACAAATAGTGCATGAATTGAGCAATCAATAGCTCCTTAATACAATTATTTATATTTATTTTAAATTCAACAAAAATTCAATTTAAAAGTATGTAAAGGCATGTATAAGAAATATAAACAGCCTTTCAGACTATTTAAGACTGCAAGGAATTTGAAATTTAGGCATAAATTTAATAGTTAAATTTACCATAGGAAGACAAGAAAAGATGAAATTTATTACCACATAAATAAATGCTTTCCTCACTGTCAAATACATTTAGACTTATATTTGGCTGGTATTTTACACAGCTTAAGATTAGAAACTATTATGCATGAACAAATTGAAAATATCTCTTTAAGAGAACTTTTATGCTTCGACACGTTTAGTCAATAGTGTTAAATTTTGATCAAAATTGTTTTTTTTTTTCCTTGCTGGTTAAATTGGCTTGTTGGCAGGTTTCTGAGCAATTCGAGGACCATGCGATTTTGTTGACTTGCCCAATACAAATAAATTTACCAATTAGCTCAATAAACAGCCAATTGCCAATTGCCATAAAAGCTGCGACCCTGTGCCCAACTCCTGGTCCAGATGCTGCGCAGCTGTACGAGTATTTCCGGCAGCTAATAAAAGTTAATCAAAATGCATGGTCGATGACAGGGCTGAAAACGGAGTTAAGTGCTTGACGCAGAGCCGCAGAGCGGCTTAAAACGTACTGACCCAGGCCAAGAGAGGACCCAACAGACGAGGCATAACTAACTAATTAATATTAATGCGCAGCAAATGCTAATTACCAACACATACTCACTTATACACACACGGACGTACTCGCAAGCATATATGATAAACAAAAATGTAAATAAATGAAAGAAAATGCGGCAGGACTAAACGACACCCTGTGAACAATAATGTAAACTTATATACGAGATTAAAATTGTTTATCTAATAATATCATACAAAAAATATAATTCAAATGACTTGTTTACTTTGAAAATATTTAAATTATTTTAATTTAAAGCTAACATTTTAATCCTCGATTCCTCCGATATATGACAATTTAGAAGACAACATCATGTCAGTTATCATACCCATTTCTAGCCACTTAGTCGTGGCTTAAGGAGTATAAAAAAGCAAAGTATTTTGCACACAATCATATGAAACGTGCCCAAAAGAAATACTCGGTATATATGCATAAAATAAAAGCAACAAGGACGAGACCGAAATGGAAAAAGTTTCGAGCTGCCGCCTGCATTGAAATGCAAGCAAATTGAAATGAGCGGCCTATCAGACGGAGGGCGAGGGCAGAGGGGCAAAGTATGGCAATATACAACGTCAACACGTGTTGGCCATTTCAAAATGCAAACGCCAACAGCGAAGAGAGCGAGAGAGAGATCAAGAGCGAGCGAGCGAGCAGGAGAGAGAGAGATGGAGGCGAGAGTCCATCACAGAATTCACAGATTCCGCTGGCATATCCGGCGTTTGGCAACCCCGTGGGCGCTTATTTGCTTATTCATAAGCAAACATTAACTTAATTTCCATGTGCATGTGTTTGCCTGCATGTGTGTGTGTGTGTGTGTGTGTAAATGTATCTGTGTGTGTTTGGATTGCAAAAAGCATTCCCGAAATGTGATTATCGGAGAGCGAGAAAAAAGGGAGGCAGCTCAACCAGAATGGCCAACTGGCAGCAGCTGCTTAATAAAGTGACTTGCATATGTGTGTCTATGTGTGTGTTTACACATACATATGTGTGAGTGCGAGTGCCCCCAAAATATATAAAACAAAAACACGCAGTGAGCGGTAAAAATTGCATAAAACAACTTTAAAAAAAAGGATTTCATTAGCTGGCGCAGACAAAATATCAGCATGAAACTATGACGAGAATGCTCGACTTATCGACACTGCAATTCGCATATTACTCGTATATATATTTGTTTAGAAAATATGAAAATTTATTATATTAATAATATTATTTATATTGTAAAACTGCTTTGACTGAAAAAATTAGTTGACTTCGGCACTTTTTCTTGTAGTAAAGCTCTTGAAGTAAATTAAAGGAATAAGTGAAATGCAAGTAGATTAATATCAAAAGATTAAAGCAATCATTATATCTCTGATGTCTGCTTGAAAACGAAATACAATTTTTTTACTTTTTTGTCAGCTGTATTTGTTGTATGTTTTATTATTATTTTTTTTTATTTATTTACTATACATATTTGTCAAGCTGCTACGACAGTAAATTATTAACAAGAAATCTTTCAGTAGTGTCTTGTAAACTCATCGAAGCGTTCAAAATTTTGCAAGCAAATAGATAAACCTTCTTTAGCTCAGACTTTCTAACTGATCCTTCGTTAGTTTATCAAGACAAACACTAAATAAATATCCCAAGTCTGGCAAATTAAACTTATGGCAATGCGGTAAAAAGTATAATTGAGGGCAGGGATAAAGGAGAGAACTACATGTATTCGAGTATAGAATGAGCCTTGTGTTTATCTTAATAAAGTAACACTCAGTGCGCAGTAGTGGCAATTGCGGGAGGACATGCAAAGTGGCAGCAACGAGCAACGAGCAACGAGCAACGAGCATTGTTGCAGCACACACTCGTGTAGTTGTGCAACATCAAGAGCAAGATATACAACATTGCGTGCAACGCCGGCAGTGAGAAGACGAGACGGCAATAGCAGCAATGCGTCAGTCAAGCAAATAAACAACATCAACACAAAAATGGAAAACAAAATTTGCTGAGCAAACAGCAACGGCAACGGCAACGGCAACATCGGACGTAACTTTGTTGCTATACAAATTTATAAGCGAAACTCATGCAGACACACACATCTACATACATGCATGTGTGTCTGTGTGTTTAAGGATAAAGCGCCAAGTTTACACTCACTCACACGCCGCGCTGCACATTGAGGCCATTTTGTTAATATTTAATATCAAATAAAGGCCGACACGGCGTAAAATGGTGGGCAAAAAACACAAAAAACAAAAAAAATTGAGGGCGGTCAACGGAATTTAAGCTGAAAATGAGGAAATGGAAAATGGGGCTGCGAACGAATGAGTAACCGACTGAATTTTGAATAAGAACCACATAGAGTCTACAGCTTTTGCTCTCCAAACCATAAATGAATCCATCAAAAATGACCACAGCAGACAGCTCCTGTCGCAGTGTCTAAGTGTAGGAGAATGGTAGACGCTGCAGCCTCTGGATGGGTTATCAACTCGGGCTCACGTGGCGTATGAGCAATGGCCAGCACTTTGCAGCGATGAGATGCGTGTGGCTGGGAGCGTGGAGCGTGAAACCTGAAACGTGCCTTAAACTCTGTCCATTTATTTGGCTTCTTCTGCTAGGTTAATACCCAATTACTGTGCAAATTACTTCAAGTTTTTCCCCCAAAACTTTGCCATGGACAACGCCATTTTTGTGTGTGTGTGTGTGGGTGTGTGTGTTCATGCCATTAAAGTTCTGCATGTGCCTCAAGTGGAGACGTGTCCTCTTACAGCTAACCGCACTACACACGCACACTCACACACACGCATACACGCACACACGCATACACGCACACATGCAGAGTCACACACGCCATTAAAAGCTTTTTAATAAACGTCATAATTTGCTTAAAGTTTTCATATAACCAGGTGTCGAAAATAGCTTCAAGTTCCCTCTTCATGTCCCCAGTGAAAGTGCGTCTGTGTCTGTGTCTCTATCTCTTTTTGTCTGTCTGTGTGTGCGTGCTAAACTGCTAAACAATTTTCAAATTATCTTGAGAGTTGCTCGCATTTAAGTGGCATGCAAAATGTGCAAATTGCATTGGCTGGTCGAATATTTTCTCAATATTTCCGTGACAGTATCAATTACGAGTTGTTGGAAAGTTGACTGAAAATGAGGTTACTTTCAACAAGTAAATATCATTATTTCAGCTGAGATAAGCATAAACAAATGAAACTGCCAAATTCTTGGGAAATATCAATATATCTTAAATGCATTTTCATTGATTTCGAACACATTTAAAATGTCATGCGAACTTTTACTGAAGTGTTATAAAATATAACGAATTTTTAATATGGAATTCAATTTTGGCTATTAAAATATAAGAGAACAAATGTCAGCGCTTTTATTTACATTTAATATTAATGTAGACATTTTATTTAACCCCTATTTGCACTTGATGTTATCCTGTTTTTCAATGGGAAGTTACATCACTTTAAAAAATATGCACATTGAACAAACGAATAAAAAGCGCCACAGTTTTAATAGAATGAAACGCTGCATTTATGTGCATGCAGTCACTGATTGTTGAATTATTCAAGGAGTTAAGTAAATAGTTCTGTTAAATAGTTCCAGTCTAAATACATATAGTTGGACTATGTTTGCCATGCACCTGAATCACTTAACTTTGGAACAACTTACTTTAGTTCATTTAGTGTTATTTATGAAACTGTAATTTTTAGTATTTCAACTAAATTTGAACAACAATTTTTGGAGAGAATACATAAAACAATTGTATCTGCTTAATCTATTAAATGAACCCTGCTTTACTAACTGACTGATAATACAAAATTGGATATTATAATTATTTAAGTTTAAGAAAAACCAGCATAAGATAATCTGTCTTCATGCATATAGTTAAGTACATTACACAAATTGTTGATGTTGAGTCATAGATTTGCTAGCTTGCACCCTAAAGACTCATAAAAAATATATCTTTTGCGATGCACGCTTTAATTTTGTTGCTTAGGACAAAAGAACAAAAATAATAGTGCACATTTGGGACAAATGCTTGACTGCTGAGTACACACCATATGCGCTATCAAAAGGCAGCATCAAGGGTTGACGGGGGGGTGCGGGGGAGTATAGATGGCAGCAGCTTGCCAGCTGCCCCGTGCCCCGAGGGTTCAGAAACTGAAACAAAATCAAAAGCGACTGCGCTGACATTCAATGGCAGCGAGGCAGCGTCAGGCGAAATGCAAAACAGCGGACGGAGATTACAGCCAGCGCCCAAAGGAGCGCACAAAACTTTTACTTTGACATATCACATACAAGCAAACACACACACACACACACAGTTAGGGGAGCGAGACAGACACACATGGCAAACAACAACACAAAATAGTTGAGAGCAAAAGCCAAAGCCAAAGCCTCAGCCGGGCGCTTTTTACTTTGACCGCCGCCGGGCACTCGAAATGCATATGGAAAAGGGGAATCCCCCAAGTTGCCTGTTATACACACTGCATCTGTATGTGTGTGTGTGTGTGTTGTTATTTGTACGCTTTTTAGCTACAAAAAATGGCTGCAAACGCGACAGAGAAAGAGTCGCAAAGAGCCTCTTAGCATACACATTTCACTTGCTTTGCTCTCGACTGTGCTGTATTTTCTTTTGAAAGCTAAAATCCCAGCCAAAAATCAACATCACACACAACAGAAAAACGCTCGTAAGTAAAATCAGTAAAAGCACAATTTCCTTTTTGGGCCCCAGCCTCGATTTCATTTTGTCTAAAACGCATCGATGCTTATTCAAGTACAGCGGAGAGTTCAGCTGGCATCGTCTTTGTGCCCCGACAGCGACCACAACATGCAGGGAAAAACAAAAAGTTTTACTCTCTACTCCACTTCACACAGTAAGTTATTGGATGTGTGTATCGATTGAGCTGGCTAACCAGTTAAGTTAAGTTGAGCTTCTTAAAACTGGATCATTAGAAAAAAGTTAAGTCCTTAAATTTGAATATCATTTGTAAGTGCAATATATTATATATTCTTTATATGTCCAACTTAAATACAATTTGTATCTATATTAATAAATTCTATCTACATTATTTTTTAATAAAATATTCTACAAGACTAAATTAAAACTTTTGGTCTTTTCACTTAGTTGTTCGTTCTTTACATATATCCTGTTTTCACATTTATACTATTCTTCAACATCATAATATTCCCTTTAATAATAACCATATTACTCTAATTATATTTTAGAATTTAATTCTTAGCTATTTTATTTATTTTAATAAATTCTAACAAAACGCACGTTTTATAAAATATTGTACCACATAATCAACAAACGTTTATAATCTTTCTTTAGCTATGTTAAATAAAATTCCATCTTTCACATATTCTGTTGAATTGTATATTTTTGAATAGCCTTTTAAATTGAACTTATTATAGCCATATGTTCTTAAGTCAATTTTAATGTATGCGAATCAATATCATTTCATGACATCAAAATAATCGAATACTTTTTATTTTTCCATAATTTTCTCTTCCCTCATTTTCCACTCCACTTTTAAATCGCGAAATTATAATTTATCGATTTTTGCTGAATATTCTTTTGCTATGTTAATTCTTGCCTTGCTTCGCAAATGGCAACAAATTGAATTCACTCAAATATCTCTGATTAAGTGCGCAAACATAACTCTGGCAAATTCGCAGACATTTCAATAAATGGTTATGCATATATTGTATGTGATTCGCATGCATCACATTTTCCAAGAGCTTTCAATGCACGACCCCCAAAAACTAGTAGTTGTAGAGTATGTTGAAATAACTACATCATCGGCCATTATATCTGCTCAAACCGGACTCGTTTTATTTAGCAAACGAGCTCTTCTAAACGCACCCACAAACCCTTGACTCCCATATAGAGCCATGCACGGTGGAAGCGACAATATTTTTGCACAATTTCCATTTTATTATTGCTCATAACCCGAAATGCTATTTATTTTTTCAAGTGCTTGTTGAAGTTTTCCACGCTTGCTCTCTAGTCACATTCACAGAGCGCACGAAAACAAAACGAAACGAAACGATGCGAAATAACAACAACAATGGGGGGAAAAACAGTGAAATTTATGGTCATTTTGGGAATTTTACGCTTTTTCAGCTTTAGGGCGCCGCATTAAATGCTTACATGTTGATTTAACAGCAAAACGAGCAACAAGGATTCGTTGCCTCCATTTGCAGTGTTCCTTTTAAGCAGCTTCCTGCTTCATCTGCTGCTTCCACTTCTACTTTTGCTTCGGTTTGTTCCTTTGCTTCCTTTGCAACTGCGGCAGCTCTGGCTGGCAACTTAAAATGCTACTTTGCATGCACTTTGGCCAGGCTGATGTTTTGTTTTAGCGCCCAGTTTCGTTGGCTGCTGCAAATCTTTGTTTATTTGCAGCTAAAATGCAAGGATTTATTGTAATTTTATACACCCAGCAGCCAGCGTCTCCACTTTGCAACAAATTGTTGAAAATTATGGGACTACACCCGGCCAATTGCCAGGCGTTCCATAAACATATGCCGAGCCAGCTCTTGTCCAAAGTTCTGCACAACCGTTTGCTGAGAATCGCAGAGAGCGGCGCAGATCAGACTGTTGGCAAAGTCTGCTGATTAGATTTATCTTTCGTTTGAGCAAGTTTTAATTTATTAGGTATTTCTGTACCTGATTCTGGTGTTTCGGCTTTGTTGCTTTTATTAGCAGTTGGTTGTCAGTGGCAAACTGGCAACATATTTGACACAACACGATGCTGATTTAAGTCATGACCCCTCAGCATGCAAGGGAGGGGATGGGGGGGGTTGTCAACTTGCCATATGCAAATGACTTGCTTATCAAATAAAGTAATGCCGGGGTGTTTGCACGGTGTGTCGGCTGTCGAGCGAGGGGCGTTGGGTTCTAAAGTGCGGCACAACTGTGCGTATGCGCAATTTTCACATTGTTTCAATATTACGCATACATTAAACACGCTCTCGCTCCCTCTCTATTTCCCTCTCCCTCTCATTGGTCGAGTTGCCATCTGCCCCGCTCATGTGGGGAGGAAGGGGAAGGGATGGGGAGTTTTGGTTTTCAGCTTCGGCTTTGGGTTTGGGTTTTTGCCTGCGGCCTTTGCAAGTATGCACAAGTAATGTGAGAAAATTAAATTTTTCGTGGCTGCCACAAATGTCGGTGATACACACACACTCACACACACACGCATTTATATTTATACGTATATGTTTATATATATTTGTATGAGTCTTTGTGGATTACTCAGACGCTTAGAATGTAAGCAACAACAACAACAACAACAGTCTGGCCACCTTCTGCCTCCAGTGGGCGTGTCAAAAATAAAACTTAATTTCAAGCGTAGATTCTGCAAAATGCTTGAATTTCATTTCATCTCCTAGGGCTTTAAATTAAATTTATATCTCTGTTGTTCTTCGTTCGTTGTTGCTGTTTTAAGCACATTGCGTTAATTGAATTTGCCAAGTGATTATCATTGAGTTTGCCATGTGATTTATGTGAGCCTGGCGAACAGCCGTGAAATTTCTGTCAAATTTAATGCTAACCAGCACAAATTCTTCAAACACCAAAGGATAACCGGATCAGCTGCTAATTAAGCGATAATATTTGAATGCAGTCCTAATGCGACATGTAAATTGCAATTTCAGCAGCAATCCAATTAGCAAACTGTCTGCATTTAAAATGCAAATTGTGAAATCATTCTAAATTATTATCTCTTAGTACAAGCTTAAGAAGTTAAGCAAATAATTGGTTTTATGCTAATTATGGTTGATATAATAAATACAAAAGCGAAAGTTATATTTCGCTTTATACGATTTAATTAAAAGTCAACTAAAAACAATTGACTTATTAAAATTACAATAAAAATACATTATAAATTGTAATGTTGAAAATGCCAACAAATCATTAGAACAACATAATGTTACTTATTGAAAAACAAACTGATTTTGAATTGGATATTTTATTAAGCAAAACAAGAATACAGAATGGAATTAAAGAAATACTTCTTGATAGATAGATAGATGAATATATTTTGGGTACTTTCTTATTTGAATGCCTTCTAATCGTTTCCCTATTTGGCTGTCACCAAAGAAACTTGCAATTATCTGTGTCGCATTTGTCTGGCGATTGAAACACATATCGCATAAGTTATCAGTAATTGATAAGCTGTTTCTCTCACAAGCATATGTGGAACGCCCCATTAAGCATCGCCATGCACCATTTAAACTCAATCAAAGTCATTCAATGTGTATGCGAATGCGAATGTGAATGCGAGTGTCCATTGAATGGTCGCCAACTAAGCCGCAAAAAGCTGAGCGAGTGGAGCAAACGGTATACAAATTGCGAATTTTCATTTAGTCGAGTGTCACACAACGTCACAGTGTCATTGTGTGTGTGTGTGTGTAAAACGCTTAACCAAAGAAGCCGCAAGCACAAGAACTTTCGACTAATTGAGTGGCGAGTGGCGACAAAAGAAAAGCAGCAGCTGCAGAGCTGAAACTGGTAATTAAAGGACTCAATGCAGAGCGGATAAATCACCATTGACATTTATATCCGTTCGACTAAAGTATATATGTACATCGTGCAGGGGAAAAGTATTTATGACACTATCCTTTGCAGCAATCGTAAAATACACACAGAAATTAATTCAACAGTCTCTGTGCTGTGCAACGGAAACTTGAACCTAAATTTGATGATGGCAACGTATAATGAAATTTGTAGCAGGACAGGAAATTGTTTCACAGCGGCTGCCCAAAAGGCGCATAACTTGTCGTGCCACTGGATAGCTCTGCATCATCATCTCTGGAGTAATCTTGCCGCCTCGTCGTCTATCGTTGATGCCGCATGTGGCGGAAATACTTGGCATGCCTCATTGATGCTCGTTAGCTGACTTTATGCCGAGCATGAAGCTGAGCTCATGTTGACAGCTCGTGCTTGGGCACTTTCAATTGAAATAAATCTTTACACAAAATTTGCCAATTTGTTGCCATAGGCACATACACACACACACATGTGCGTGCCACGCCCATTAGCCCATTACACACATCATGCACGACACGCCCATTGCCTCGTTGATACTCGCATCCTTGTTGCCATTGTCAATACTTGAGCCTTTTTACAGCTCATTCTCAGCGTTTGTTTGCCTCAATTCTCGATTTGCTTTGCCTTCTCGTCACCCATCTCGCCTCCTCCTTTTGTCACCAGCCATCAAGTGCTTCCTCTCAAGTGCAGATTAGCAAGATTTTACAGCTTATGTTGGTCCTTGCCTTCTAAAAGCACTACTCTCGTTTTATTGGCCTTATAAAAGAGTTTCAGTCACTCTCACACTGTCTGTTGTCAAAACTAAGAAAACTGATTTGTTTGCAGGCCATATGTAAAGCGATTTCTTTTCTGCTCTAAATTGAATTAAATCAACAGCTTCCGCAACAGCAACAAACTCAACGTGTCGCCTAAAAGTAAGCAGCATTTGAATGATTTTTATTCGTCACATTTCTGGGCGACGCAAAAGTTTCGCATTTATGGTAATTTCTTAATTTTGTGCAGAGCCCATTTCGGGCCGCAGAATCCTTGAGGCGTCACGTACGACAATGTAAAAATTAGGCTAATGCGAGTCCTTGTCTGTCAAGGTGGAACGAAACGAGCGGTAGCGATTCATTTGCACCTTTAAAAAGGCATTAAAATGCGACTAGGACTGCAGAGAAGCAATCAACGCTATACACACACTCCGCAGCTCCTGCGAGTCCTCGCCGTCCTTTGGCGAACTGTGAGCCAAACAAATTAGAGCACGCACGAGTGCATTGGCCACAAACATGATTTGATGAAGCCCAAGCCCAGCAAAGTCGGTAGTCGGTAGTCCGTAGTCGTCATCAGACTGAGTCCAGGTAGCTGCCACGCACGTCCTCAACTGTAACTTTTCTGCCTGCCATCCATCCATCCATCCATCCATGGCGCCCTGGGCGTGTCCGAGGCGGCATAATAATAATTGAGTAGCTGGCAGAAAAAATGAAGCTGCCTTGAAAGTCGGCTCGTTTTGGTCTTTCGGTCTTCTGGTCATGTGAATGCCGGCTAGAAATGCAAAATAAGTGTCGAGCACTGAGCAGGCAAGCTACAGGCTGGGGAGACAGACGGGGCGTATACGCAATTTAAGCCGCTTAAAGCCGCCTGCTCGCCACGTCCCTCAAATCATACAGCAGCTGCAGCACTCGCATGAGCAGAAATATGAACCGAAACGATATGAAACGAAATCTGTCGCTCGAGTTGAGTTTTGGGACTCGGTAACTTCATCCGCTAAGCTCTACGCATATGAAATATCCAGCAGCTAGCTGGCGAAAGCTCTGAGCAGACGACAACGACAACGCAAAAAGTTCTTGAGCACGCAAAAACATTTCACACTGCCAGCCTAGTCGCAAGCCCAGGCGGCACTTAAGAGCGTCGATGTCATGACGATAGATGGTGGGTGGAGGGATGGAGGGATAGAGAGATAGAGAGGGCAACCAACGAGTCAAGTGTCGACTGAGCACCGCACGCGTGGCCCAAAGTAACTGAAGTCGGCAAATACCGCCAACAGAGACGAACACTAGCGACCTGCGGCAACAACGACGACGATGAGGACGAAGTGTTGAAGGGGATGCGCTATACATAGACATGAAGTTAAGTGGCGTAAAGCGTGTACTTAATCGCTTAAAGCATTAGAATTTGAAATTGAATATCATAAAGGATATTCAAAGAGCGCGAAAAACAAACTACGACTACAACGAGTAGCAGATTAAACACACACACTCGCACTCGCACTCGCACAGCAAATAGTTGAAAAATACTTGGGCAAAGCGAAAGGCATTTATCCAACGCTGTATTTACTTGCTCAAACGATGATGGCAACTCCTCCTCGTTCTCGTCCTCCTATCTCCTCATCTATCTGTATCCCTTGTATGCTCAGCTTTTGTTTGAAATAGTTGTGCGTCTATCCGGTTCAAGAGTTTCTCGCTAACGTTCTCGTTTAAAGTGTGCAGCTGTAATGTCAGTTATTTAAAATATGCAAATTCGACATGGCTTAGTTTGAATAACATCATGAAATGCTGTAATTCTTGGAATTGAAAAGCACAATTGCATTGTGGGCTCGTAGTGTGATTTAAGGCGAACTGCGGGCATTAATTATTTCATATTAATCGTCAAGTTCATCTCTATAACGACTTCAACAAAGTCAAATTAAAATTCATCGAGAAATTTAATGTCAACAAAACGAGCTAAATTGGCAACAATATTCTATAAATAATGCAATTGCATTCACCGAATTTCCCCCTTTTAAAACATGAATATTGCGATTTGGAATTGATTGTCAATCATGAACCAAACAATTAGACAATCAGCCATACGGAATTCTATATTATTTCATGCTAACTCAATCAACTCAATTTTTTTCCATCAAAATGTACTGCACTCTAAATTTATTTGGAATTTAATTACCAATATCGACAGAAACAAAAATGATTTCGCACTTTCAAAATAATTGAATTACGAACGTGACCCAAGCGAACTTTTGTTGGATTGCAAACTAAAACAATTGAAATTTATTTGCCACATTTATTGTGTTCATAAACAAAATGAAATAGTGTAATTTATTTGGCATTCGTTTCGAAATTAAAAATGCAATTAGTTTTTTAGCATACCAATCTAGAAACATGTTACAAGAAAAGGCAAATGAATGCTGAAGAACTGTTTGCCATTTAGAGAGAGGGTGTGTGGGAGCAGTGAGCACTTCAAAATGCTGCCCCGATCTCATTAAAAATGGATGACATTTTGACAATTGATGGCCGCACCCAGGCCAAGGAATCGATAACATAAAATATGCATTACGCAGTCTACAGCAGAGGGACCAGATTGAAAGAATGGATACACAAGGGTGGAGGGAGACTGCAAATGCGTTTGCCATCGACTGAATGAAACGAACGAACGGACAAATAAAACCGATAGACAGACAGACGGACAGACAGTCAGACGGACGGACCAAGTTGCCAATTTGCAATTTGCTTTTATCATCTTAATTTGATTTGAAGCGTATTTGTCTTTGAATATGTCTGTGAATATGATTATGGATGTGAATGTAGATGTTGCTGCTAAAAACAGCAAACTCCTGAAACTACGTAAATTAGCAGAGAAATCAATTATTTATTATGCAATTGTTGATGCAGCTAATTGAAGACAAATAACTGAATACTCTGCTTAGCAAAGAGATGGCGAAAGAGACAAGCCAATTCATAATTGAAGTCTGCTCTTGTTTGTACAAGTTAATTCTTAAACAGCATTCATCTTGACTATCTGCAACTTGAGACTTACGATTGGCAACGCAATCGATATTCCAAAAACCGACTCGCTTACAGCTAAACATGACATTTCCAAAAAAGCAATTAAAATATATTATATTAAGCAAATAGTTTCTAAATAATGTATAAATCATTCTCTTCTCTGTAATATACCATTATTAACATTGATTTGAAAGTAATTTGTTGCTTAGCCAATGCGCTGGCTAAAAATTAAAAAAAAGCGCACTTATTTAACAACTTTTTAGCTAAAATACAGCACAACAATTATATATTAAATTGTGAAGCTAAATTTACACTCTTTTTTTTGAAAATTCTAAAAAGACGCACTTATTTAACAACCATTTAACTAACATACAGCACAAAACTAATTAACCTTTTATATACAATATACATATATTTTAGTTTTAGACTAGTTATATAATTTAATAATTTATTTAAATTATTTATGATGCATTGCCCTGCTGATAAATTGGAAATACATAAATATGGATTCGCTCTTTATGTTTTAAACGTTTGAAAATCGAAGAAAAAATTATTCCTTCATGGCAAATATAATTTTAACATAACATAAATCTATGTTATGCAACATTTTTGTGTTATTTGCGCTTTAATACTTATTCCACAATATATTATTCAATTCTAGAAACCCTCAGTAGGCCATGCGAAATACAGCAGAAACTCCCCAGACACTTCGACACATTTTCATTGCAACAATCGCATCGAGGAAATTGAAAAGTTACTCCAAAATGAAAACAGCTCTAATCTGGGTCTTCGTGTTGTTTCAAGCAGTTGGCGGCTTTCTGATCACGATCGATGCCCATGAAACTGTTTGCTTCTATGACAACGCGATGCCAAAGGACAAGATAACAATACGCTTCGAGGTGATGGAGGGAGGTTTCAAGGACATTGCCGTCCACATTGCGGACCCCAAGGACAACACGCTCCACCAATCGGACTCGGAGACCAGCGGCAGTTACACGTTCGCAGCCACAGAGAAGGGAAAGTACTCGCTCTGCTTCGACAACGAACGCTCCACGCTGACTCCAAAGCTGCTGATGTTCCACTTCACGGTCATGCGGGACTTGAGCCACTTCATCGATCCCCACAAGCGCTCGGATGACGTCATCGAGCAGGCCGTGCTGCAGGGGAAGATCAATGCGCTCTCAAGCCAACTGATGGCCGTCAGGAACGAGCAGGAGTACATGCATGTTCGGTACTCGGGACACGCCCAGATCAGCAGAAGTGTTCACTTTCGGATCGTGGCCTGGTCGATCTTTGGTCCGTCACTGCTGCTCCTGATGACCATCGTGGAGGTTTATTACCTTAAGCGCTTCTTCGAGGTGCGACGAGTTGTTTAGCGAGGCGATAATAAAATAATAAAATGACTGTATCGAATTCATTGCTCAATTTGTTGCACATTTCATGCTTCGTAAGCCATAAAACTTTCAACTGCCACAGACACGCGTGAAATGAGACATTTATGCATATGAAGAGGAGCATAAAGTATCTGCAACTTGGCGCTCAAGTATCCATGAAGTTCACTTCACCTATAAACTGTGCCCACATTGGATTAGCGCAAATTTATGTCCCGGAACAATAACAATGCGAACAGCTACAACAAACTTATCATATTCATTCACAAGTTTTTTTTCCATGCTCCCTCACGGAAAGCGGCTGAAGTGGGGGATGGATGGAAGGCAGCAAGAATGAGATACAAACAAAAGTTTTTGCTTCTTATTTACGACAATGTCGCGTCAAGTTTTTTGTTTTGCAAGTTTTTGGATTTTTTGTTCGTTTCTTATTCTTCTCTGGCTGCTTTTGTTGCATAATAAAATGAAGCATGTTGTTGGACTCGAGTCGTGTCGAGTCGCGGCATCTGCGTCGGTCATAGAGTCAACTTCCCCCAGCAGCTTTGTCTCTCGCTCACAGCAAAGATGAGCAACTAGGAAACTGAGCAGCAGCAGCACCAGCAGCACACAAAAAAAAAGGCCACACCAGCCAGCATACAATATTGTTCCCCAGCGTCAAATGAAAGCAAAAGTTCATGAATCCAGTTAGCTCTGCGGCTGCCAGGATGGACGGACGGACGGGCGGTTGGGCGGATGGGACGAGTTGGGCTCCGAGTAAGGGGTGGCAATCAACCGAGAGACTAGCTCAGCGAGCTCAATAAAGTCCACAAGACAAAAGGACAGGACACAATAACGGAACACACAGGACCGCACGCTGTCCTCGTCCTTGTCCTCGTCCTAGTCCTAGTCACAGTCCTAGGCAGCAGACCAGCTGAAACGTCACTTAGGTCACGTAGCTCTTCAGATTTTTGATGATTTTAGCATTTCGATTGCTTTGCTTTATTATGTTGTATTTAAAAGCCAGGTCTTGAGGAAATTCTATAAAATTAATAGCAATCTAAGCAGCAATAAATGTATCTTTAACAATGTGATTAGCAGAAGATGGCCTCTTTTTTGATTACAATGGTAAAAGAGCGTGAAATCATTTCAATAAAATATTGCATAATTTTTAACTTTTTGTTTACTATTTTGAAAATAAAATTTCATATTCTTTTATCTTAATTTAGTTATTCTCATTAACCATTACATAATTCAGCAAAATCCAAATTTATGCACCTCTCTCACAAACTTTCAGATGTAGCAGCTCATGAATGCAAGCTATTAAATTATTAGTTGTTGTAGTTTTGCAATTATACGTTTTTTTTTTAAATTATGCTCAGAGTTGCTGTGTTATATTAATCATTCGAATTGAGAATTTTAATACACAAATACATAGTAAATTGTATTCAAAATTATCAAAGTGATCAAAGTATTTTACTGTCCACAAATATCGATTCACAAATTTTTAAGTATTTTTTAAACATGTCTCTGGCAATACTAGCACGCGAAGGACTCAATGCGGCCATCATTATGGGCGCTGGAGACGTGATAGCACAACTGGCGATTCAGAAGAAATCCTTCAAGGATTACAATATCGGCCGAACCGCACGCTTCGCCACGATTGGGTTCTGTGTCGTGGGCCCAACATTGCGAAAATGGTTCACCACCTTGGACGGTCTGGTGGCCAAGGAGCAGCCGCCATTGCAGCGTGCTGTCAAAAAGATGCTCATCGATCAAGCGACCTTCGCGCCGATCTTCACCTTGTGTCTGTCGTATTTGGTGCCATTCGTCAATGGCGAAGCGCACAAGGACATTATGCAACGGATACGCGAGAACTATTTCATGGTGATGGCACGCAGCTATATGCTTTGGCCCATGGCACAGATTATCAACTTTACCATAATCCCCTTGAACTTTCAAGTACTGTACGTCCAGCTAATAGCTCTCATTTGGAATTGTTACTTGTCCCTGGTGCTCAATAAGGATGTCAAGTGACAAGTGATTGTAGTTGCCATTAATGCTGCGTGTTGTTTGACAATCAAAATTTCAGTTTTCTTAATCTGCCTTTATTGTTCTGTATAGATTATAAGCTAACCAACTGTGTTAATGTGTTATTATATAAGAAGAAAATAAAATATTTGGCAATATATATAATAAATTTAAATATTATGAATCTTCTAAGTATGTTCCGTCTTCAATCGCTCTTATAGACATTATTCGAGTTATTTTGCTAACCTGATTCTGTTTCAGACTCGCACTGAATGCAGCTGCTGAAGCACTTTTGAGTTCATCATCGTTGTGATTATCTAATGCCATGTCACGACTGTGCCATGCAATTGAGTTGCCTGGCCTTAATTATGTTTTGCATCCTTTAGCGCTGTTCATCTAATTGCATCGCAAGCAACAAGCCATAACAAACAGGAGTCCTTTCGCTCCGACTCTGGCTGTTCGTCTTGCGCTGCCATTTCGCAGCAATTCAATTTTCCATTATGTCAGCGAGTTGAAAGCAATGCAATGTTCATAAAATGTGACTTCCCCCCCCCTTCCTCTTGCTGTCGCTTTGGTTCTCTGTGGTTCGCTCGCTGTTAGTTAATATGAAAGGCAAACTCAAGATGTCAGCGGCAGTTCGTAGCTGCCCCGGCAACGGGCCAAGCAAACAAACAACGGCAATGGCAACGGCAACGACGCGTATACGCAACGTGGTACGGTGCGCTTTTGTGCTGACGTCTTTTGCCTATTTACCAGCCATACTAGTACAAACAGCGCACAACAATGGCCAATATATCCAAACATGTGTGCAGCATCAGGGGGGCAGAAAGAAAGGCAGCTACTGTTATTTGACATTTATTTGCCATTTCCCCCAAACCACATATACAATGGCGACGTTGCCCGCCAGCGACAAAAATAAAATATCAACAATGTGGGGCATAAGAAGACGACGAGAAGCAAGTTGAAGTAAATGGGGAGGCGAAGAAGATGGGCTTACCTCGCTTCTGTGGCGTCTGCATGGACGAGGGCGATGGCGTCGCCAGTGTTGGGGCCAGCAGCTGCAGGAGCACAGGGAGCAGCAGGAGCAAGGACAACGCCCGCAAACCAAATCCGCAGCCGTAAGCTGCTCCGCCAGCTGTATAGTTCTGCCTCATCGGGCCGGCGACTGTTGATCCTTTGGGTCTGTTGCTCAGTTGATTCGCTTGTTGATTCTGATGCCGATTTCGATTTCGATTCTGATTCTGATTCCGACTCCGATTCTGACTTGAGTTCGGTTGTGGATTGTGTTGCGGCTGATTCGGATTCGTTACGCGTTTGCTCTGGAGCATTTCTCACTTTTGCACAAGCACTTTTCACACTTTCTTTTTGCTCGCTTTTGCAGCAATCAATTTGGAATCTTTCTTTTTTTCCGCAATTTAATTACTATTGCATTTCGAATGACCAATTATTTTGTTTTATTTTCTAAATCATAGAAATAATAATTAAGCCTCAATTTTGTTGATCTTTTACATCTATAATCTCTCCGTAAAATTTAACTTCATAGAATTATTTTCTCTCAGTTTTATTTCGTTAAATTCAAAAATATATAAAATATGGTTGAGAATTTAGCAACTTCACTCTTTCCGATATTAAAATGAATTTAAAACCAAATTGTTTCTAATCAATTTTTAGAGAGTTACGAATCTCCAAAAAGTACAGAAAAAGCTCATTACTGGAGTGCTCAACTTTTTAGCTCGTTTTCAAAATGCAGGCAATTTAGAAAGGGAACCTGCCGAAAATCGCAAACTTTAACAAACGTTTAGAATCTGTCGCATGTCTGGCAAATATGTGGCCTGAAAAAAATGGCCAAAAAAATTGGTGTCACATATTTCTTGGCTGGCACACGTTGTTTTCGCAGGACTCGTTGGTTGGTTGACCTCCAAGCGTACTAATTGCAGCAATTTTTCAAGCTCCAGAGCTCGCAGTAGCGCAACCTGACACTGAATTTCTCTCCCTTTCTCATTTTTTTTTTGTCTCACGTTTTGCCCCGCATTGCAATCTCTTTTTTTTTGCAGAATTTATTTATGTTTCTCACTTGTATGGAAATGCAACATCGTGAAAATATCAAAAAGCGGCCAAAAACTCCGCGACAGCCAAAAGTCCTTGATATGTCGACGCTCTAATGAAGAATGATGTGGTCGACTCCAACTAATGCTCCCAGCCCCTGAGGCATCAGAGGCTTCTGAGGAATGGCTGTCATTTTTTTAAACGGAATCCCAAGAGCTTCTCTAAGAAGTTGACTGATGGTTGGCAATGAAATGGTTTATTATACATAATAATATCACAAGTCATGGATTCATTTATAACACACCACACATATACAAGCAGAAACGATTCATTTTGGAATTAGACATTAAAAATGCAAACGATTATAATTTTTCAACGTCACTTGAATGAGAAGTATAGAAATACCAAAAATCAAAGACTCAGATATAGAACAGAATCATTTGAGTTATGGCAGTATAATTTGATAGAAACGATTAATTTTGGAATTATACACTCAAAATGCGAAAGCTAATTTTATAAAAATAAACTTGAATAGGAAGTATTGAAATACCAAGAAGGTTCAGAAGTAGCACAGAATCATTCAAGTTATGGCGAAGCATTTCTTATCGACAGCTTATAAGATTTTATCGATGCATAAATAAAAATTCAGAAATAAAATCTGATTAACAATCAGCATAAGGTCTCTTCGCTATTTTCAAATTCAGCTTGTCAACTGCACTTTCATGTCCTTCGAACTGTGTTTTCCAGCCATACGCTTGATGTCCTTATAGCCACATGTTCGCCAAATAGGTAAAATGGTCAAAACAAAAAGAAAACGAAAAAGAGGTGGAATAAAGGAAAGACAAAGCAGAAGGCTTGCTCAATATTTCAAAAGATTTGAGAGATGTTTTTTATTGCTTCACTTGGCGCGCACAATAATTTATGCAAAAGTTGAGAGAAACCCTCGCAGCATTGGCGACAACAACAGAGAAAAGGTTCTCAATGCAGAACATGGCACGGCAATAAAAATCAAAACGGGACACACTTCAGGGCGTGCAGTGTGCTCGTAAAGCAAATCCAGTCAAGTGAAATACGAATACGGAGAGCGGGGAAAACTGTGGGATTAACGATTGACGATTGTCGATTGTCGATTGTCGACTGTCAATGGCCGATTGACGAATGCCGATTGATGAGTGCGACACGTGCGCGTTTTTATCGGGTCACAAAACTGCAGCAGAGAAGTTTCGGCATCTTTATTGTATTTGCGATTAAAGCAAATTTGAATCCGTCGAATCGCGTTATTACACAATGCGAACTTACAAAATGATTTGTCGCGTTGTCGAACCGAATGCGGTGCAGAGAACAATGTGTTGTTGTCCTGCTGCCGTTTGCACAAGAACTGAGCGCGTGTCGCAAGTCGCGACCTGCACGAAGCTTTCACAGAGTCGGCGACGAACCAGCGACGATAGACACGACGACGACCTTAAGCTTGGACTTGTCACGACAAACTGAAGTCGCAATGGCTCTGGCATCGCTAGCGCTGCAAGTGTAAACGAAAGTGAAGTTTTGCCTGAGCGAAACGGTTCAATTTATCTGAGAGCGCAAAAGCTCGACACGGTGCTGGCTCTCTGACAATCCAAGAGAGCGAGAGCGAGAGCAAGAGAGTCTGTGAGTCCCGTTATCATATGGCTTTTGTTTACGCGCTGCGGCCAACAGCTGTTTGGCACGCTCACAGGCAGCACGTGCTTCCCAATGGCACGCATTTGCTTAGATTAGACAACCCCAGCTTCTACCCCTAGCACCACAAACAGTGTTTTGCTCTGACTGTATTGGTATTGGGTTCTGGGGTTAAGTGTAGCAAATAGCACATGAATCAGGTGCAAATGTTGAGACAAACAAAGCTCTTATGCTCAAGTGTCCTCTGTATACATACATATGTATGTCAATCATCTACAAAGTATTTATACGACACCCACTTGACACAGAAATTAAACGAGATTGCAATAGGTGTCATAATAAGCATCGAAAATATATTTAAATATTTATGCTGTTGCTGATGGGCAGCACTGATATGCAAGGGTTACGAAGTAAATAATTTAAAAATCATTCATAAAATACAAGACAGTCAATACACAAAATATTTATAAAAAAAATTGAATATGAACAAATTAAGGTTATTAAATTAAGGCAAGCAAATAAAAAACTTTTAAGTATCTTATAGTTATGCATTTTAAATTAAATAATAATAATATAAAGAAAAAGTATTAAATCAAAATTTACCAAAATTTTAAAATATACAAAATTTAAAAATATTAAATAAAAATTTACAAAATTTTAAATCCTGGGAGTATTTAACCAATATTAACTTAACCTAGTATTCCAAACCAATCATATAGAGTGGGTATATTTAAAAATAATGGAAATGCATAAATGTTATTTAAAGTTATTTAACTTGTAGAATTATAGTATAATTATTTTAACTATTTAAGCTAGCCCACAATACGTCAGTTTCTTTAAATGGTATAAAATTTTCTTTTATTATATATACAGCTTCCAGAAATAAGAACAGCTATAAAATAAATAGAGAACTTTTTTAAAATTTAAAAAACTTAAGGCTTTGAAAATTGTACAACAATTATTATTAATTAACCTATTTTAAATAGTATTCACTAAAAATATTTTTCTTTAAATAGTGTGACGATTTAATCAATTATAGTTTGCTAACTTTTCAAGAACTAAGCAGATCTGTGAGGTAACTGCTTGGCTCAATGCTTTTGGGCGTGAAAAGAGAATGCCACACCAGTTGCCAGGTGCAGCATTTTGTGGCGCCGCATCGTGGCACTCAGTGAACCGTGTACGACCTCTGCATGCCAATTAGACGGGCAATTTGGGGACGCTTCGCTCGATTCGTTGCGCAAACGTAAAAAGTTAAAGGCGAATTTGGCCCTCTTTGCCTTTAAAATGCTGGCCAAGTCGGGTTTTTATCGCTGTCTTCCCCCGCTCCAGCATCCGACATCTTTGCTCATCCCCCATCCCCCTTCTTGGCATCTGTCCACGGTCCGCTGCTGTGTTTCTCTGCTGCTTATTTTCTCATTTCCCGTTCCCGTCTTCGTGGGCAACCTGTGTGCGCAGGTGTCAAAAACAGCGTCGAATGGTGCCGCCAAATGTTTTTTTCTTTTTTTTTTTCATTTTTATGTTTTGACACCCCTCGCTGCCGCCTGTTACCCCACCGTCCTGTTGTCCCCCATCACCTTCGCATCCTCGCAACAGCAACTGCTTTTTGAACTGACACTTACAACTTTTCCTTGTCGCCGTTGATGTTTTTATACATCATCTGTAGCTGTATTTGTACTTGTATCTGTATCTGTAGCTGTATCTGTTCCTGTCACCTTGCCGTGCTCTTAGTTTTGTTGTTTGCGTCTTCACCTTCTGTTTTTTCACCGGCCTTTATTTAATTTTCCTTTGTGTGTGCTAGCAGAAGCGTCACACGAGTTTCCGCATAAACTTTATGCCTTCATAAAACAAAGTGCCTGCGCTTTCATTTTTATTTTATTAAGCACATTCAACGGAAATTTATTTCGTGGATCATGTGTGCTCGTCAAATGCCACCAAATGCCAGCCACTGTGCCAAATGGCCATAAAACTGCTAAATATTTAATGACAATCAACAACAGAGCACTTTTTTCATCACAATAGTGCGCGTGCTGGCAATTCTAAAGCAGACCCTATTCGCTCTTTTGTAGGGTATATTTTTGGAAATCTTCAAAAGAATATTTGAGCAAGAATTAAATATGATCTTGATTATCAAATATATTTATTCGCTATAATGAAGGAATATGAATAAACAGCATTAAACAAAAGAAATTATTTGAAAATATTTATTTACTCTTGGCTATCAAAGGATGAGATTGATAGGCAATTATGTTTGTTTGCTATAATATGGTTAATAATGCCTAATCAAAAACAGTACATATCCAAAAGATTTTCAAATTGATAACCTCTGAGGCATTTCATCATACCCTCAATAAATGGTGCGTCAGTTTACAGAATTCATGTCAGCAAATTTAAATCCAAGTCAACAATATTTTCGGTTTCGAAGTACTGACGACTATAACAAATTATCGTGCTTTGTATTATTTATAGACTGATATAAATAGTTTCGCGTACAATTTATATTTTCATGTTGCACTTGATTACTTACAATGTTGTGCATTATGTTGAACATTGTTCACAATTACTGTAAAATATAATTTGTTGTCGAAATTGATTTAAATTGCATCAAATTGGGCAATAAATTATATTATAGAAAAATAATAACGTTTATGTAACAGACTGACCGCAGGCATGTTGACCACAATAAGCTGTGCGTGTGTGTGTCTGTGTGTGTCCATTGTCCTGTTGTGTGATTTATATGAATCAAAGCAAAAATCACTCATTCGACCTGGTGAACGGGCCTCCACGACTCCCCGTTGCCGCTGGCAATGCAATTGAACACACAATAAATATTTATGCAGACATTTTCATGCTCTCTATCTGCGTCTGTGTGTGTGTGTGTGTGTATTGTGTGCTTTGTAATTACACACACACACACACAATCACACGCACGTGTAGCATGAGAGTATTTGCACGCATTATTCAAGTTATTTTCTTTTCCCAGAGCATCTCCTTCGGCTGCTTTGTCAACATGTGTACATATTTACATATCCTCGTATACATTACCATGTATCTGAGTGAGTGTGAGTGTGTGTGTGTGTGTGTTGAGCGTGTGTTTTGTTTTTGCAAACAAATGAGTTTGCCCGCGGCCCAGCCAACAATTTGCCAGCCCCGCTCTGTCGCTGTCGCTGTCTCTGTCTCTGTTTCTGTCAACATTTTAAATATTTACAAGTGAAATTATTTCGCATAGCGTGTTGTTCATAATTGAGCCAGACACGCCCACTAAACGCGCTGCCAGGTGTGCATACCCAAAGACAAACAGCAGCAGGAGCACGAAGTCCTTCAGACCGCAGCTGCAACCGCAGCAGGAAGAGACGGCAACATGGGAGAGAAGTGAGAAGAAGAACAGTCGCCAACTGTCGCTCGTTGACAACCGCAGTGAGGCGTGTCGGCTTTTAATTAAATTTAAATTTGATTTATTGCTGCTTTCTTATTGGATTTCAATTTTCATTGCGTTTCTCTGACTTTCAGTTGTCCTTTGAGCCAGTTTTTCACTGCATTCATCGCATTCAATATCATTATCAAACATTTTTTTCCCCGGTCGCCAAGTGTTGACCACAAATTGGACTTGCCCCACGCTAATCCAACGTGAAATACTCGCCGACAGTCGCATAGTTCCGCCTTTCAAATTGACTAAACACATAAAAACGGATAAAGAAAAATAAAGTCGAAATGTGGCAAGCTGGTCGCACTTTGGCCACAATTTAATTACAGTTGCAACAAAAGCGTCGACTGCAACCTGCAACCAGGCAACGGATAATGGACAATGAACCAGCCCCCACATCCTATTCCCTGGTCGAGCGCATTAGAGACTCGCCAGGGTATTGAATTAAACTGACATTAAAATGCGACCAAAAGGGCTGGCAACAAAAAAATGCAGCACTGAGATTTCATGTAAAACAAAAAGAGAGCGCTAAAAAAATGTGAACGAGTCGAGCGAGAATGTATGTATATAAAATCCACCACAGAAAACAATGCACAAATCCTATTTGAGCGCTGTATGCAATTAAAAACAGGCGAGCAAAGAGTGAGGATGAGAGAGGACGAGAGAGTCGCCACTGTCCGCAGAATGTGCAGGAGATTGGGATTGGGATTGGGAATGGCAGGAGCACACATGGACATGTCCCAAGCGCAGGCACTAAGCCGGAAGTACACAAATCGCATAAAACACAACGACAACGACTACGACGAAGCTGACGACGCCGACTGAAAACACAGCTGAGTCGGAGCTGCAGCTGAAGCTGAAGCAGAGGCAAAAAGTGGCATAAAAAGTAAACAGCCTCGACACTGATTCAAAAATGTATTCAAAATGCGCGCGAAAAGTGCCCCAAAAAAGACCAAACGTGAAGGGCGGGGGGGGAAATAAAAGCCCAGATGCGGCGCTATAAAATGGGGTTCCCCTTTTAAGCCGCATTACAAGTGCAGCAAGCGGGCGATAGGATTACAAGCGACAAGCGCAGCTGTGGCCAACGCCAGCCAGCCAGACAGCCAGGCTCTGATGGGAGTGGCTTTTGAGCTGAACCGAACTGGAATGCAGAATAACCAACAAAAATCGGAGCAGAAGATGGACAGGGAAATGGAGGTGGTCGCAGTCCACATGCGAGTGTAAACACGCGATTTTGTGGCGCTTTTCGTGTTATCGAGTGCGCACACTTGAATGTCCTGGCAAATTTATGTCAAATGCATGATAATTGAAATGGTCAGCTTAACACGGGATCTGTATCGTTTAATAGTCAGCCAAGAAAGACATCTCAAATGTAGAGAAATAAAAGTAATAAATATAGAATGTATCTTTTTATTTCAATTGCAATATAAATATGGAAATCTAACTAAAATCATTTGGCCTTTATTATGATTTTATTTCAAAAAACCTTTAAAATAATAACAACTAAAGTACATCCCAAAAAAGTTGCATACTTACCACAATCCAGAATCCAAGAAAAACTTAATATTGATGGTAAGAGTAATATTACTTAAAATTTCTAAGAAATGTAGCTTATAAATTCTGTGAAATGAAGAAGATTAAATTTGCCAACTTGACAACACAATAGCTATTTAAAAAAAGTTTTTTTTAGGCACTTTCGGTTTAAGTTGAATGTTTATTTTGTATGATATTAATATAAACCACAAATAAAAATAACAACTTAAATCGAAATTCAAGACTCTCAATCAGTCAATGACAGTAAAAATATATATATTATATGTATAATAATGGGGAATTCAACATCTTGGAATTAGGCGAACCTATCGTAATGGACAGTCGTTCTTAGAACCCCATTTGAGACTTGAATTCCAATTTATGAGGTTGCTCTACCGCGCAAATCTTATGCTCTTGAATACTAAAGTACGAAAGGTGCTTGGCTTATTTCCGTTTCCGCTTTCCACGTTCCAAATCTTCACCTCAGCAATGCAATGCAATTTTCAATTGAGAGCGCAAAAAAATAAAGCAGCTCTTGGCACTGCGAGTATCTGCACAGGGAGAAGGGAGAGGGAAGGAGGGAGAAACAAAACTGCTTTTGGTTCCATTGTGTCGCCGGAAATATTCAATTTTCAATTTTCATCTCGCTGGCCAGAAATTGGCAAGCGAAAACAAAAGAAGAGAAAAACGAGCTAAGCGCATGAGAAGGGAAGAAATCAATTCAATTATTTATTGTTATTTTCTTTCTCGTGTTTGTTTTATTTTATTGTTGAACTCTGTTCGGTTCAGCCCCAACATCGATTCTTTTTCTCTCTCCTGTTTGTTTCATTCCCGTTTCTATTACCGCAAGTATTTAATGTGATTATCTAACATATTAATCTTGACTTATTGATTATTTCAACAATGTCTCTTAAGAGAGTCCTTTCGTCCTTCTTCCTCCCGAAGCACTTTACAACAGTAACGTAAATTTATTGAAATTTAATTTATGAGCTTGAAAATTGTCGGAGGTCGATTTAATTCTTGTGATTTCGGCCGCCCTGTTGTGCGTGGGTCTTCGAAGTCGATGTGCTGTGGCCCATTAACAGCTTCGCATGTCAACGATTATTATTATTATTGTTATTATGATAATGGATATGCTTTATGAGTGTGCTTGTGACATAATAAGCTGCAGACATTTTAAAGCAGATTTGGTGGAATAAAATTGATAATGAGACGTTGACGAAATACAAACTCATAAATAAAAATGTTTAAAAATATATGTGTAATAAAGTAGCTTTACTTTTTAGTTTTTTCTAATTTCATGTGATTAGCAATATACTACTTCAAAATGTTATTTTTTCTTTTATCTTGATATAGTTTTTATTTATTTATTTATTTTGTTTTAAAGTTCATCATGAAGAGTCAATTATGAACAGTCAACATTGAACAAATTACTAATATTAAATTAAGATTAAAGATTGTAAACTAACGTTGGAAAATGTGACTAAATTATTAAGTCAAAATGCAATAAATTACAAAAAATGTATATTAAAAATTTGTTGGTTGACACTTTTCTTGCATGAAGAGTTGTCTCTAATTGACAATATATTTTTTGTAAAATTCCCACGTACATGCGAAGCTATAGAAATATTTATAAAAAAGTTTTCCTCTTCCGAAATACTTTTTGCATTCAACTTTTGAATTTGCGGGCAAATAAAAGTCGAGAATTGGGGCCATGCTACGAGGACTCGCTCAGAGCCTTAATGGCGTTGTTTCTTTTGCTGTTCTGCTACTTTTATAAATTACCTTTTCAGCTCATTTTGCACTCGCAACACTTCAACATCACTGACTGCCAGCCAGATACAGTGAAAACCGCGCTATCACCTTCACTCCCACACCGGTTTCTCTCTTTCCGCCACGACACAATGCGAAATGGCAGGCAAAAGGCAAAGCGGAGGGCCACACAATGCTGGGAGCCATCGTCATAGTCACAGTTTCAGTCTGCGACTCAGTCTCAGTCACATCGCATCGCAGTTGCATTTCTTGATTTAAGTAAAACACCATCAAAAAGTTTTGTCTAGTTGACATTTGAGCCAAAGTCGAGGCTGAGTCGTTGCAGCCAACGCTTGAAGCTTCTGCAACACATAAAGAAAACGCAGAGGCGGAGCGTCGCTCATTAAAGTTGATGGCTTAAAGTTGTGCGTCATGCGAGGAGCAGGCAAAAGATCATGACGGCTGCAAAGACAAGTGCTTGTTTTAATTAAAATTTTAATTTAATTTTTTATCTGACGGCACCTAGCTAGCGAGGCAGCAAGCCGCCGAAATAAAACTCAGCAGCAACGAAATTACGCATACGCACTGTGGTGAGCCTGGCTGTAATAAAATACGTAAACAAGGCGGAATTTATTAAAGTGCGTGAGCTGCTGTTGTAATTGTTGTTGATGTGCTCATTAACACATTGCTGCCCGTCTGCATTTTTGTTGAGGTTTTTGATTCGAGTCGAGTTCCAGAAACTGCAATTATTTACAGCCATTTAGTATTTAATAAGTGAAATACAATTATGCAACAACCCACTCGAGGCATTCGCTGTGCACATATCAGTTGCAGCTTAAGACCCATTACCCTCTTGGCAGCAAACTCTTCCTGATAGCACTGATAGTGCGACTGCGTCGGCATTAGGAGGCGTATGAGTAATCTGGCGAGAAATGAAGCTATTTATAGACACCGTCTGCAACTCTGGCCAGCAACGATTTAGCATTTTAATAGCCATGTCGGACAGAGCCAACTCCTGCCTGGCTATGCCCCTTTGGATGCTCAGTTTCTGGTCGTTTGACTCGTCTCTATTGCCTGGCTGTGCATGCATGTGGAAATTTAAAATAAGCACCTCATTAAATTGAAAAATGTGCACAATTTGCAGGACATTATGTCGTCTCTAATCCACAACACACACACACTGCATCCAGCAGCCTGGCTGCGTCCTGGCATACAAATTGTATAATATCTGTGTCCTTAACACTTGCAACCGCACGGCTTGTCGCCTTGACTAAAGCCCCCATATAAATTTGCAGTGTTAATGCAATATTAAGCTGCTTTATTAATCATTTTTCATGATTTACCTTTACCGGTGCCTTTTGCATTGCTTCTGGGAATTTCACAAGTCACAGAAAATATAGAAAAAACACTTTTGTCTCAAAGTGTGTATAAATCAAAGTAATATGAAATATTTATAATACTGCTAAACATAAAATCAGTCATGGGTTTCTTTTCTTGGAAAATGTTTTGTTTTGAAATACACAAAAATAAAACACTGAAACATTTAAAATATATGTCAAACTATAACTACCTCAATAAAAAATATTTACCATTTTATTAATTCTAAATTATTTTAATTAAATTACTTTTTTCAAAATTTGGTGTAAAGGTAAAAAATATATTTAATATTGATACAAAAATCAATGATGGAAATGCTATTTAATATAATATTTAAGCATTACTATTTTTTGTAATATATTTTGTAGTTTTTAGTTTAACTTTTATTTAAGTAACTTAAACATTTAACATTTCCATACACACCTAAAATTCGAAACTGGCCTTAAACGACAACGTGGTAAAGAAATAAATAAAATAAATTAAAAAAAAATTGTATTGTTTTTGCCCCTTGCCAAAATGTTTATTTCCATTGTTTCCACTGTACAGGCAAGCGTAGAAGCGAAAGTAATTGACACGAAAATCCTGTGCGCCAAGGATGTGCATTCTTTGTATGGTATGTTTTATATATATATTTTATTTTTGCATATGGTTTACGAGTGTGCGAAGTTAAAATGTGGGCCCGCAAACATTTGTGTCAATGCATCGATAACTCCCGCCCTCCAATCGAGCAGGCGAACAAGTTGCAGCAGCAGCAGCAGCATCGGCAGTTGCAACTGCAGCAGCGATTGCTGCTGTCAAAGGATCAGGCTCACGCTGTGTATCTGAGGTTGGGGCCAGGAGCAGGAGCAGAGGGCGGCTGGGATACTGTTGACTATTGACTGTTGGCTGGCTCAAAGCTCAGTCAGCTTTCAGCATTTACTCGTATGCATTATTGAGCATTAACCTCATTTCACGCAGTCAATTTACGGCATTAAATTCTCTCGGTACTCTTGGATGATGTTGCCGCTGTTGCTGCCCCAGCTCCTGTTGCTGGCCAGAGTATATTACGATGTGCTGGGAGAAGAGTTTAACGAGCTGCCTGGCTGCCTGGCTGCCTCTGCCATATGTTCTCTGTTCATGCTGATGAAGATGATTGTGGCACAAAACTAATTTGGATTTGAGGCTCGTTTATTAGCCAGCTTGGATTTATGGCCTGTAAACAAATGCAAATTTATCGCTTATTGAAATCCACTTTACGCACCTCCTCCTCGCAGGCAATAACTGAACTATCGGAAGTTGCAGAACACTTGAGCAGCAGCCCAATCATGCTGTCAATGTAGTAGTCCATTCGAGTAATCCCTGCACATAAACTCGACGAGTATCTGGGAATTGTACATGCTCTTACACAAAGATTCCTTAAGTGCACGGTCCTAAAAGAAATGTGCAAGGACATTAAATGTCTGAGAAGCGTTTGTGTTTTTCTTTTCTTTTTTTTTTGTCTACTTCGGTTTTCTCTGTCCTTTGTAATTGGATAATTAAAGAAATGTCTGGCCAGGGCAGCGCAATCGCTGGGAATAAAAGAGAGATGATAACAAACACGTGGCAACTGCGACTCTCTCTATATAATAGGTACTAAAACTCAAATATGTTTGTGTGCGTGTGTGTGTGTAAGCGAGCTATTAAAAGAATCTAAACGTTTACTAAAGATGCAAGTATATTTTACACACACACACACACACACTCACAGATACCTCCTCACTTAAGTAGCAGCCAGTAACAGCTGCTGCCAAGGAAGACAACAACATGCTGGCCACAAAGGCAAAAGGAACGAACTAATACCATTAACGTGGAAAACGTCTGACTAAAAAATACCCAGGCGCAGAGTGATGATAATACCTGACACTATTCGAACTTAATTGATCCAGACTCGATATAAGATTTTGGTCTAACATATCTTTAAAAATAATCATTTTATTCATATTCATATTTAAATATGTATAAGGGGCAATATGTTTTTTTTATACGAGAAGTTGAAAAATTATTAAAACTAAAATAAATAATGTTAATTTTATTTTATTTTTATTTACAAAACCATATTAAAAAACCAAACTATGAAGACTATAACATACACAAATTAGATTTCTTCTTGATGGTTTAAGGATATTTTTTGCTTTTCTGACTGGTTTAAAAAAAAAATAATTTAATTACGTTCAATGATATATTGATATTTTCATGCCTTTAAATATTTACTAGTTCATGACTTTATTTACTTACTTGTTAAATGATTTATTTATTCTTATTAATATTCAATATAAGTATATGGTATTTACTTATTGATTAATTTATTTGTCATTGTTTCACATTTACATTTTATGTATTTATTTTTCTGTTTTGAATAATTTATTTATTATTAATTTGCTGCACTTTGTTGGTTCACTTATATTGGGCTAGCAGACAATGCACGCAGATATACCCTTTGGCTTGGATTTTTGGGAACACTGAAGCATATATGTAGCATAGTTTTCGGCGTCGCGCGACTGACAAAGAAATGCGCTCGCCATACGAGGACTACGCCGAGTATAAGCAGCTTTTCTATTGCCTCGCGTCATTTAAAAGAGGAGCAAAAATGACTCAACTGGAGGACAAAGCAAAGGAAGTGAAGGGCAGGGAACTAAGATAAGCGATAAGCAAGCAGCTGTGCCTCCAGCAAAACAAGCAGGAGCAGCAGCAGCAAGTCCTGGCACGTGTCCTGCGCATCTATTTGGCCAACTTGGCGGTTTATTGTTGCCGCTGCTACTTACTTAGTTAAAAGTTGTTGCTCTCTCGCCAGCGAAGTGCTTGCTGTCGCATTGATGGAAGGGACAGGGGTGCAAGGAGAGGGCGACTGCTTCGCTGAAATAGCTGGACAATGCATGAACAGTCCAGTTCAGCACATTGTCGTCGGCATGGCAGCTATGCGAGCAGAGGCATGAAGGCAACAAGAGACTCACGGCAGTGTGGGATTGTGCCCTCCGATATGGCTAAAGCGATTGTGATAGGTCCAATTGTAGCAGAGAATTGGGAGAGGGGAATGTGGCAGAAAATTAACGAAATTACTGTTGCTAGTTATAAAGAGAAGAACAGCCTAAGAATAAAAGATACTTAAACTAAGTTTCTACATATTATTCCCAAGTAATGCCATTATCAGATATGCTAAGGATAATGATAGAATGCTTAATTACCAATTTGGTAGCATTGATACAGACTGTGAAATATGACGGATAGGACACAGAAATGAAATTGATAAATTTGAAAATATTACGATATTAAACACAATCCTTGAAACAACCCTTGACTCATTAAGACATTCTTCAAACTAGATTTTAGTCGTAATTTTTTCTTAACTTCAATGTGGACTCTAGAACTTAATACATATTCTTGTATATTCCTTTTAGAGAATAAAAACTAAACACAATTTTATTTCAATTATCTCCAATCTAGAATTCTTCAAGAATTTTGGAATACAATTTAAAAATTTTCTGATTTTAATTTTCATTAGAATTTCTTATTGATTTTAACAGGTTTGTTATATCCACGTTGTTAAATCGATCTGTACAATTTTGTGATGGATGTGACATTCACATCAAATCTGACTCCTGATTCCTACAATAATCAATAAATAATTGAACTATAATGTATATTGTACAGCAGCTTAGCTTATCGATATCACAATTATGACTTATGACTTTGATTTTAGGTGCATTTGCGGAATCAGCACTAATCAATTATTCTAGAACTCCCCAACAGCGATGGCCAATAATCTTTTAAATGGGGAAATCTATTTTTATTTGCCGCCATTGCACTTGCCATATGCTGCCTGCCACCGACGACGCTGCAACATGGCAGACAAAATTGTGCTGAGCTGTTGATAAAGCAAAGCTAATAGTTCCGCTCCCTTCCGGATGGGAGCAAGACTTTAATATCTAGCCACACATGTTCTTTAAGTGTGGACACTTTAATTTTACGAGTAGTTGCAACACTTATCAGTTAGTCTGATATTGTAACTGCCACACGCCACACAACGTGCCACACCTCATAGAACCCCGAACTCTTAGTCACCTTAGTCTGTGGGTCATTCGAATACGAATACGAATACGAATGCGAATGTGAATAGTCGTTGCCAAGCAACAGTCTGAAACATTTCAGCCGCATCTTCGTTACGTTTTGTTGAATTTTATGTGGGTTAAATTGTTGTTGCTGCTGCTGCTGCTGCTATTAAATGTGGCAGCTGCTGTCATTGTTGCATAAAGTTACACTCGTAGTTTTCTTTATACCCTGTGGTTATCTTGTCACACTGAGCAGGCACACTTATGAAATATATATGGAATTTGCAAAATTCTGCTGGCTATATGCACAAGGCATGTTCTATTTAACTAAACATTAAATATTAAGGATCGGAATGAAAATCCGTTTAGACAGAAGAGCATCAACAAACTTGTTTAAATAACTGACGAAATTTAAATTTTGTTCTTGTTAAAGATATAATATAAATAGTTTGCAACAAATAAAAGAGTATTTTGTTCTCGTTTCGTTCTATATTTTGTTATCCATACGTTTCGCCCTAATATAAAATAAATAAAGTAAGTCATCAATTAATAAGAAATGTACATCAAGTTTATTAATTATAGAATTCTTTTGTTGATGAATAATCTTTCTATTATCATTTCTCATCATGCACATATTTGAAATTCGATATATAAAAAAGCAAAGTCAGCATTGTACCTCCTTGGCTTATTGTGAGACAAACAAAATAAGTAACAACTTACAATAATTACAGAGTTTAATTTTCATTTAGATAGCTTTTTATTTATTTTGTATTTAATTAGAAATCCCCCAATCAATTCATTTATATAATTTTTCTAATTTTCGATATGCTTATTAGTTCTCAACAAATACAAAGAAAGCTCATGCACACACAAAGAAATTGAACTATTTCGCAGTGTTTAAAGTTCATGAACATCATCATTATTCATCAGACTCGTAAAAACAAAACTCGCATATAAAATGCCATCTTTAGTTTGCATTCAACGAAATGGGAGCGAAGAGAAAAGAGCAGACAGCTCCAATGCCATGGGAATATTCGTAACCATGGAGCAACACCTCGAATGGTGGCAGCAGCAACGGCATCGGCATCAGCGTATAATTCATTAGGAAACTTGCAAACGGCGCGTGACTAAAGTGAAAATGTTTACGAGCATTTTCTTAGCAAGCAGCCAAAAAGCGGTGCGAGGATGCCAAGATCTTGGACTGGCTGCTGGCAGCCAAGAAATGTTTGCTGGCCACGTTGCTAGCATACCAAAAGAATGGCGAGGAAAACTGAACTGAGCCGAGCTGAGCTCGGCTGCGGACCAGTTCTGGGTGCTAAGTATGATTTATGTTGGTTTTAAGCTCCCTTCAAAGGCTCGCACGGCACTCAAATTGAAATTTACACGCAGACTGCAGAAATACCCTGATGGATACTTGCAAGGATCCCCATGCTGGACACCCACCACGCACACACACACAACTTTCTATACACAATACGTATACGTAGTGTAAATAATAAGCAACAAATCTCTTCGATTGCCACGCCAAGGATGCAAGGATGGTGGCAAGGAAAAGCAAAGCCAAAGCCATTGGCAAACCACCTCAGGGACACATATGCGATGTCTGAGCTGCTCTCTGGGATCCGAATTGAAACTGGGATTGGCTGGGTAGCTTGGCAGCTCGGCAGCTCGTCCTCGTCATCAGCGTCATCATCGTCAGCAGCATCCTTTGGTGGTAGTCTCCTGAGGCGCACTTGCTCCGTTATTCAATTTGTTGCCCTGCAGTTGCACTTTGGTTTTCGTTTGTTTCGTGCGCTGGATTATCGGCAAAGCTGCATGAAAATTTAATAATACCAGTGTGTGTTGCATGCTGCTTCATCTGTGGCATCTGGTCTTGGTCTTGGTCTTGACAAACGCAGCCGCAACTCAGCTCAGCTGAAGGCTATATTTTCCGCTTAACTTCTATTTAATTTGTGTGCTTCGCAATCCTTGAAGGCACTGCATGTGGAATTTCTGATTTCGAATTAAGAATTCTATAACGCCAACCGATTAAAGGTGATAACCCTTCAAAGCTGCGGGACATTTATTTTATGTTGCAGACCCTGCAAACTTTAAGCTGCAAATGATTTTACATTTAAAGGATTTCACCACTCAAAAGTTTCTGCCATTTAAAAATGTTGACAACTTTTCCGTGAGCAATTGAGAGTTGCTAAATACTTCAGCAGTGACTTTTCAATTGCAAAAAGGTTACAAAAGTGCTTTAGAAGGACACACATATTGCTGAGGACATTCCTGACTATGTAAATTAAATTACATTCAGCAGCCCGTGTTATTTAAACTTTCAGAGACCTGAATCACTGACCTACTTTATAACAATACTATTAGTCATAAAATAAACAAAGTTTAAGCTGTGCCAAAAATACAGTCTTCCTACATTTATAGTGCTATTATTATTTATTTCACTGAGTTGATAATGTAATTTAACTAAAGTTATTATAATGAAAATATATTTAGAGCGTTTTTTAGACCATTACAAAATGTTTTTGTTATTTTAATCGTAAGTATTTTAAACAATAATAATCACAACATTTATTAAGGGAAGTGCTTTACGAATATGAATATGAACAATAAATGGCCATGAGAATATAGTAACAAAATGAAGATAATCTGGGAGTAAGTTTTCTTTGTTTTATATAAATATCTATTGCAAATATTTACATATGTAAATAAATACGGTATCGATGCGTTTTTCTTTCATTTTGTAACAGTTCTCTAGAAGTGTTTACTAAAGCTTTCTTTTGAAGGTACAAACATAATAAATTTCAAATTCAGTGCTCATTGGTTTAATTCGCAATAATTCACGTAGTTTGTTATTCGAGTATTTCGTGTTTCATGTACTATTTATCCGATCGATCCACAAATCCTTTGTAATATACCCACACAATTGCCAAATAAGTGCTTAATGCAGAACAGAGCACATGTCAAATAAAAATACCAAAACGATTCGCAAAGTGTGCGTTTCATGCGAAAATACAGATATAGATATATATATATATACACACACTAGCAGGTATTGTGTTTGGACAGCACGCCCCTCATCCGATTGTTGCCACAGAACTAAAACCAAGCGTCATTATACACCAGCTAAATGTTAATTCTCGCTTAGCGTTGCACGCGGCGTATACGTAATTTTGTGCAAACTGATTTTTAGTTGCCTGTGAGTTGAGTTTCAGTTTTAGTTTTGGTTTTAGTTTTAGTTGCAGTGTGCCCATACACACACACACACACACAGAGACTGAAGCGAGAGGGGAAAACATTCGCACATACTGGTCACATTTGAGCGAGTTGATTTTGCAGTTCATTCAGCATGTTGACCAAAATTACCGCGGTTTTAACTCGTTACGCCATCTCCGTCCCCAACTCGCTTACTTTTATTTCATTTAAGCGAAAATAAATACTTTTTTTGGCTGCTATTTTTGTGTTTTTTGTTTGGATTTCGTTTAGCAAAAGTACCGAAACAATGTGCGGACTATTAGCCAAAATGTTAAATGACACGTTGCATGCAGCGATTTGCTGTTGTTGTTGCTATTGTTTTTGTTGTTGTTTTTATTGTTGTGGCACTCGTTAGGTCAGCCTGCTACTCTCGAATGCATGTGTGTGAGTTGAATTCAGTTTCAATGAGCTGCGACCAGGCAAAAGTTGTTTGGGGCAGGACGAAACATGATTGGGGTCCAACTGTTTGCGGGCTGCCTGTCATGTGGCGTTTTTTGGAAATAAAATAAATGCATAATGTGAATTTAAATCACATTAAATCATACATAGCTCACTAAACGAGAATTTAAAATACTAAACTCGATGAAATTAACATTAACAACTATGTATGTCATCACTTTCTCTTTCTAATTAAAGATCAAAATATATAAATTAACTATTTATAAAATATAAATATAGTCGACATTTAATGAATAAAAATATGAACAACAATAGTTTGAACAATGAATTTAAAGCATACAACTTGATCTTGCTTCTCTTTAATCACCGATAATTAAACACTTTTAGAAACTTTAATAATATATTAAATACCTTATTCATTTCGCTATAAATTATTATAAACGAACATTTATTTTATATATTCCCTCGATGAAATTCCCCTTCTAAACATATGTATACTTTTATTATATCTCACTCCGACACATTAACTTTTTGTTAGCGAAAGTCATTAGGTTTTATTTATTGTGCTGATTTTGTTCAATTCATTGTTATAACTTGCCATTTCACCGATAGCGAAACATTTGTCTGTTTAACAAACTAATTCCGCAGCAGTCCCCTGGCTGCGTTGCCCCCCTGACATTATTCGCTCTGGCTATTGTCACTTGCAAATTATGCAAGGACTATTCAGTAGACAAAGCAGACGTGCTAGAACTTCACTTCCTTGCCAGGAGGCTGGCAACTTTTGCATTTGGTCTCGCCGTTGCCATTGCCGTCGCCTTTGTATTTTATTCAATTTGCTTTTGGCACAAAAATAAAAAAAGAAAAACGAGGAAAAAAAGAAACGAAAAGGAAAATTGTGTTTTCCATAAATTTGCTGGCACTTCAATCTTTGCTTTCCCTGCCTTGTCCCAGATTCTTTTACTTCACACCGCGTCACTTATAAAATTTTGCATTCCGTTCGCATTTTTCGCTTCGGTTTTTCTACGTTTTCTTTTTTGCAGTACAAAGTTTTTTTGCGGCTTCATTGTCAGCTCTTCTACCATGTCCTCCCCTCTTTCCCACTGACCGAGTCTCTCTCTCTCCCCTCCCCTTTTTTGTATTTTTAATAATGCATAATTCGTTTTATAACTAGGTCCCTTTATCTGCGCATAGCACAATATTACAATTTATGCACAATATATAAGAATTTTTAATCAAAATGAAAACAATAGCTCGCTATTGTTCAAGGCTATTATAAAATACTTTGCTCAGTTGCCTCTTTTTATCTTCTTCCCAATTGGAATTCTCTTCATTTTCTAAAGTGCTCGACGAGATGAAAAGTGACTATGGCTGCTGGACATCTATTGTCTAAGCGAGCATAAATATTTTCTCATATTAGATTGTTGGAAAATATGAAGCGGAAGAGATTTCGAATTACCAAATTTCGGCTTGACGACATAATATGATTTTAAAGGGACACATTATTTATTAGTAATAAATTTTCACCTATTAAATATAATGTCAGATAACTATGGATATGTAAAGAACTACTTCCATTAACCCATAATTTTTGCGAATATATTTTTTGTAATAATTATGTTTATCACAAAAATGTTGCAGTAACTCTTTGATCTTCAAATACAACTTTAAGCACCGAATACGAGCTTAATCGGTTTTTCTCAATCAATATCTTCAATTGAATGTGATTATTTTATTTCTCGAGCTTTTCCACTTGATAAACAAAGTGTTTCTCCGTCCCGATGCATGGCCCACTTAAAAATTCATTTTACTGTCGTCTATGGCTGGCGGCGACGAAAAGCGGGAAGTGGAGGCGGGGTATATGGCACTCATAAAATTCCCAAGTGAGACATAATAATAAAGCAACAAAGACAATTCAGCTCGTAAAAATACAAATAAATGTTATAAATGTTGCCATAAAATTACAGCAAAAGTGGCAACGGCAGCGCGTCATGAAAACAACGCGGTGGCAACTCTACACACACAGTGCCACCTCTTCTTCTTCTTCTTCTTCTTTAACTGATTGATACACAGCAATCTGCGTGTGTGAGTGTGCTTTTGCAGCGTAGGTGTGTGTGTGTGTGTGAGAGTCGCGGTGTCGCCTTGCGTGCCAAAAACAATGTAACATTTTCTGCCACACAGTCACGCACACACACACACACACAAGATGCGTGTGTGAAGTGACATGCAATGAGGGCGAGAGCAGCATATGGATGTGAAGTGGGAGGGAGGGAGAGGGGCGAAGACGAGTCACTGACGAGTGACGCCGAAAAAGAGGCAAACACACAGGAAACAAATGACAAAAAATATGTTACAAAGTGTCGCACATGACAGGACTCACACTCACGCACACCAACACTTTGGCACACCACATCACACACACACACACACACACACATACACACTCTCGGGCAGATAGTGAAGCATCTACAGCAGCAGCAGCAGCAGCTCTTCATGTGCTGGCAAACCAACTTCACAATGTTCGCTGCGAGCGTTGTGCCATTTTACTTTGGCTTTGGCTTTGGCTCGACTCTCAGTCCCTGTCTGCCCCTGATGCATGTGTGCGTGCAAAAGAGACAGGTAACTGTCGTCAGCGGAGTGAGTGTGTGTGTGTGAGCGAGACGGCGACAGGGCATCAGAGGTGGGCACGTTGGTGGCCCTTTTGTGTCATCGTCGCATTCGTGTCAAATTTATTTTTGTATTTTAGTGTAATTTTGTTGATTACAGCGTTGTTGCCTTTGTTTGCCGCTGCTCTTGTGTGTGCGTCTGTGTGGCACCATCTGTGTGTGTGTGTATCATTGAATGTGCAATTTATTTGGAGTGATCCTAAATTATATACGACCATGTCTACATACAGGCAGACAGACATACATATGTGAGTAAATTACATTGGAAGTGTTTCCCGAATAAAATCTCGAATAGAAGAAAATGCTTTTATTGTAATTAAGTTGTTATGAACGATATGTGAAAATTACACAATTAATTAATTACTTATTAAATAAAACAATCCATTACTACTCACCATAAATATTACAATTTATTCAAAATATATAATATTAATTCAATAATGTTAACATTAAAATCAAATGGTAAATAAAAGTAAATTTACAAATTATATTAAAAGTGTTTCACAAATAAATCTGTAATAGAAGAAAATCCTTTAATTAAAATTTAGTTGCTATTACGACATGTGAAAATTACTAATTTGATTAATTAATTATTAAATTAAACGAGCAATTACTTCAATATTACAATTTACGAAACATATAGAAATTAATTCAATAACGTTAGCATTAAAATAAAATGGTATATAAAAAGAAATTTATTAGAATTGTACGTTTAATTAATTTTAAGAAGATTAAATACCACTCAAATTAAATTTATTTAACGTTATCTATTCAAACAGTTTAATATCTACAATTCTCAGTTTTGCTTCGTTTTATTCATTACTAACTCGAGGCAACTTTGCATCCAATCAAACCCGCGAACATAATGGCATCATTTAGAGCCCAGAAAAGGTAAAACTAATTTGACTTGACATTAATGCTAACAAGGAAAACCCACACACCTACACACACACACTGACGCACTAACGCACACAAACACAATGCGGAATGCTCGCAGCGCTGCAAAGTATGCAACGCTTTTTGTTCCTGCCCCTCGGTCGTCATTTTACGGCCGCAATATTACTTTTTATGGGAGACGGAGCCGATGTTGTCGCTTTCTTCCATTGCCATGTTTTGAGCTTGTTAATGTAAAAAATACTGCAGCTGCCGTTGGTAACAACAAAAAAAAAAACAAGAACTCGCTCGTTGTGTTGTGCGTTGTTGTTTTAGCAGTGGCCAACACTGCCTTCGATGCCGTCGCAGCCGTCTAATGAAATCTAATAAATTAAAGAGATTTATAAAAGCGTTGCCGTTGGCTTAGTTGCCTGGTTCCCCGTTCCCCTCCCCTCCTCATCAGGCACTCTGTGTCATGCTACGCCAGCGGCTTAATTCTGGGACGCATAACTTATTATGGCCATGTAGCTGTGTAACAGTAGCCAAATCATTGGCTTTCGTTCAAGGCACATCAGCAGGCCGTAAATTCCAACAAGTGTATGAAGCGGCGAAGCGGGAGCCGAGGAAATGGAAATATCTTTAAACTTTTGTCGTTAGTTGTCACACTCCTTTGTGCGAACGTCTTTGTTTCGCGTGCTCTGGAGATCAAAGATGCCCGATAAGATTGCGACAAACAATGGAGTCGAGTTGTAATGCTTGAGTAAACTCGAACCCAATCCGCAATCTCCCCGACTCCAACCCTCAACTGTAACTTAAATAAAACCCGGCCAGGCGGCAACAGAAAGTGCTCGCTTTAATCAATTAAAAAATACTTTAACAATATTTCAGAAATGGAATTTCGTTGAAAGTTTCTTCCTTTAACAATATAAAACTTAATTGCATTTCAATATGCGTTTAGATTAAAAAATAAAGGGTCCACAACCCAGAAACAGAGCGGAAAATATGATAACCAGAGTGGTCGTAAATACTGGTGCAAATGGCAACCAAAGACAAACAACAGCACGCATTTACAGTTCGAACAGCACTGTGAAAATTTAATCAACCCCACAACAGCAATAAGCAGCGCAAGGATAACAACAATAACAGCAATGGGGAAGTGCTGCCAGTGTAAATCTTTTAAGCAAGTATGCTATAAATCTTATCCACATATAAGGTGCAAAATTGTAAGCATACTGAAAATACTTCTCATACTTCTCTTACGCACTCGGTTAGGGTAATGTTTTTAAAATGATTTATGTGCCCGGAAAGCGGTCTGGGCTGTAGGTGGAAGTAACCAAAAGGGAAGCATGGGCATGTGTGAAGACTTGAATGGGAATGTATGAGAGTGAGAGAAAGATAGAAGGCGTGCACGAGAGAGAGGGAGCATAGCACCTTCAAGTGCTCGGCCAGCCATGCAATTACATATATAGTATCAGGCGAGCCTTTGAGCGCCCGAGTGGCGACAAGGACCCAGAGGCTGGTCGGTAAGTGGAAACTGTTTCCAGCCACCCGTCGAGCTGGCTATACCCTATGATACATATCTTATATAAACTCACTCTATATGGTTTTACTTTTCAACGAAGAGTGACTGGAATAGAAACTTACCAGCATGACTTTTAGATTCTCCTAGATTTCAACTCAATTGTATTGGAGCACGTCGCTTTAGAACGATACTTTTCAAAATAAAGATTTTTTTGAAAGATTGCTCTGAAATTACTCACTTATCATCGAGTAAAATAATATATGGTAGATAATTCTAAGGACGAACATTCCTACATATGAAATTTGTATATTCCAATTCATAATGGAAAAGACAAGAACACTGCACTCCTGCAAAATTGTATATACGTTACAATTTTGAGAATTTGTTCAGTCATAAGGGTATCTTGCAGTCAAACACTGCCGTTCTCCACATATTTTTGTGCATGTCTCAAAAGGCGAATGCATAAATTATGTTAAATTACCCACCCAGATAGCGCCCTCAGTTGCTCAAGCTCCCGCACTTCGATTCCCAATCGCATTCACGAACTCTCGCTAGTGTTTTGCGTGTAAAATTACCAAAATAATGTTAAATACTTTTAACTTTTCACAATTGCGATGCTGCAGTGCAATAAATATATAATAAATGAAAAAACAATATCCACTTTTCAATGAACATATGATATTAAATAATGCAATACAATTATAACTTAGAATGGGGACATCCATTTCATACTTATTATCTAGATGACTGTTAGTTGGCCTTATCGAGTTTGCAATAAATGTGCCTACACGTTGCCAAAACGCTTCACTTCACAGCAATCACAATGGTCAAGTTGACTTCCTGGCCACACAAAGAGGCTAACGGGGGCAATCGAAGGATCAAACTTGTTGCCAACTTTGATTTATTGGATGCTCCCCCCGTCGACCATCCGTTCCCACAGCAAAGTTTAAACAGTTGAAAGCGCCAGCAAAGGTATTGAATATCGACAGAAGCGTTGTAGGCGTGGCTGCAGCCAAACACGCCTAACGCTTTGTCCACACAGCTGTCAATATCCTGGGACAACCAGCAGATGACCACCCACAAAATCGAGCACTGAAATGTGAAGCAAGTAGAAGCGATTTCCCCAAACACAACAAAGCAACATATGGACGCAAACGCATTTTCAGTTAGTTGAAAAGTGTGTTAAAGTGAAACTTGCCAGCGATATTTATACGACATCACTTTACTTAGTTTTATAATACTTTGAACAAAGTTTCGTTTCTTCAAAATGATCAGCTAGTGCGCTAGAAAGAGACAGCCAAGCTGCACACATTTTATCATTTTCAAATTTGCGGCGTTCGTAGCGTTGCCAGACTGTCGCATTTGAGACACTTAAATAAAAGTATTTTTAGCTTTATCGATATGCAAGTTTCTTTCTAGGTAAACATTAATAAATGAAGGGAAACTGTGGAAACTTGTTAATAAAATGTTGGACGGTCTTGCAAAAGTTTTCCCCACATTTTACAGATTTTTGCATTTAAAATGTAATTTGTTGCGAAAACTGTGAATCAAGTTGTTGGCTATGCATAATTTGCATAAAGTATTTCGTAAACAAGTCGAAAAGGAGATGAGGTAATTAAAAAGTTCACAAAAAAGGATGACATGCCAGAGCGTACACTCTAAATTGGGAACTGGGCAGCTGAGTTTCGCTGCTCTGGGCGATGACAGTGAGGGAAAAACTCGCCGATTGAGACGAAAAGGTTGCGAGTCCACGCCGAGTACGAACATAAACTGTTTACAGGCTGTCGCTGCAAATAAATTAAAAAATTGCAGCTCGTTGCCAACTTTGTCACCACGAAAAGAAAAATACGTAGTAAAAAAAAATTATGTATACTAAATGCATAAAACATTGGAAGGCTTGGCAACCGCAGACACCAACAAACTGCGGTTAAGCTGTGGCCAGCAACTCTCGAGCATTCAACTTGTTGTTGTTGCTGTTGCTGTTGCTGTTGCTGTTGCTGTAGCTGTGACTGATGTTGGCTAGGTCGGGTCGTGGTATTCTTGCTAGTCATTATTGCCGCCACTGGCGACAAGAAGCTGATGCCCACGAAGCGGAAATTGGAAAAGTTCATTCGAACTTTTTTTTTTTACTTCATTTAAAAAATCAGGTTTGTTTGCATTAAATGTAAATAGAGCTCACTGAGATTGTGGAACAATTCACCTAAGTATCTGTTGATTATCTGACGATTTATTGCACGCCAATTCATTAATATTAGCCTTTCTTGGTTTTGGTTTTCACTTAGTTCATAAAATAATAGTTTACTTAAACTGTATAATTATTTAAAATAATTTATATATTTACATGATTAAATATTTCAAAAATAATATAATAACTTAAATTGTATAATAATTATATTGTATATATTTATAACAAAGAAAAAGTAAAGAAAATTATTTAAACCTTCTTTTATTTGAATTTCTAATAATATGAAAAATAGACTCTAAAATAATAATATAATTTCAATAATCTATTTCTATAAAATTCTTTTCGTACAGTCGAAACGGTAAGAGATAAAAGGTTGCTATAGTTTATGACGCCTGCTGTATCACGGCTTCTCTTAAATTTGAATGATATCTTTAAAATAATGGCTTAAATTCTAAAGTGCCCCCAAAAAAATATAGACTTAATCATGTATAGCATTAAATGACTCCCATTTGACGTAACCAGACAATTCCTAACTTAGTAAATTGAGTATTTAGGGAAGTCACGCAAAATGGCTAATAATAATATACTTTAATATACTTTATTGTATTATTATTTTATGATAATTTTGACATAAACAAACTATTCGTTTTAAATAAAATTTGATATAAATTTGAATTATTTATGCGAATTCAAATTTGCAACTGTAAAAACAGCTTGCTCGAGGTCTTAACAGCTGTTATTAACAGAGCGAAGCGACAGAGAGTGCTGCTTAACCGTTTGGCTGTCTGTTAACCGCTCGAAGCTCTGCTTGGGACAAGTTGACGGGGCAAATGCAAACGGTTAAACGGATAAACGTTGAGGGGAGGAGGCGGCTGCGATGTTTTGCCCAAAACGAACTAAAACAAACGTTGATTGCGCACACAAATCATTTTGAGCAATGTTAATTCATGAATAAATATTGTGTCAATTAATATATTAAACAGCTAACTGCTTTCAGCGATGTCGCCTTGCAGCCAGTCGAGGAGCGCGTCCCTGGCACACTCGACCTCAGCATCGAAGCAGACAACCTCCCGAATCTCCTGCAGCCAATTGGCGATAATGTAACGCTTGGTGCACGGCATAACGCCCAGTTCCCGCAGCGCCCTCATGATGTACAGCTGCAGGCGCGGATTCGTGTCGCTGGCCATGCGACGACCCAGGTGACAGGGCAACTCGATGAACTCGCGACTGCGCCACAGGGCACGCTTGCTGTGCAGCCCGTTGAGCAGCATCAGCACCACATACTCAAAGTTCTCCACCTTCTTGGCGAACACAAACATGGAGTTGATCATCCTGAGGCCATCGACGTTGTCGAAGCGACGTTGTCCCTCCTCGCAGCGCAGCAGCAGCGCCAACGCCTTCGAGGCCATGTCCCAGAACTTGGGCAGGCGACCCTTAATCCGCTCATAGATCAGCTCGAAGAAGCCCAGCTCGATGCCCCGCTCGGGGGCGACGTCCAGCATGTCGCACAGATGGTGCCACAGATGCGCCGGATACAGCGGCTGGCAAGGATCCTGCTTGAAAATCTTGGCCACGGACTTAAAGTTCTCCGGATCGTTGAGCACAGTGCCAAGAACTGAGCAAATCGAAAATGCGTGTGGGAAATAGAAAATATCAACAAAAAAAATGGTTCAAGAACAAAATAAAAAATAAGCAAAACACAAAAAGGAAAAAAACCAAAGGAAAATAAAAATAATAATAGTAAATAAAAAACCCAAAAGGAAAATATTAATTTGGAAAAGGATAAAGTGTAGAAAAGACATTAATGTAAATAGCAAATATCAGCAAGCAAATAACTTATATCAGAAGCAGAAAAAATCTAGAAAATAAATACAAATAATAAATATTGCGGAAAAAGGAGAATTCCAAATAAAAAAAAATGAAAGCGAAAGGAAAAAGCACAATAAAAAAAACCAAAACGAAAAATCTACGGCAAATATAATTGAAAAATATTAAAACCCGAAAACAGCAAAAGTTATACGCAAATTGAAAGAAGCAAAATATAAAAGTAAAGTAAAGTAGCAAATAATAAATATCAGAGTCAGGAAAAATCAATATGAAATTTTATTTAGATGAAGAACAAAATGGAAAATAAAATAAAAATGCAAAAAGCAACAAGTGAATAGAATCCAAAAAATAAAAATACTTAAAACAAATTAAAAGTTGAGCAAATAACAAAAGCAACAAACAAAAATTAAAAGGAAAATAGTAAATCGAAAAAATGGCTTATTGCTTAAAAATTTGATATTTACCCTTTGGCTTGCACGTTAAATTGCGCAGAATCTCGGCAGCCAGATCCTCCTTCGTTACTTCCTTGACCTTAATAATCTTGTAGAACTCAATCATCAAGCACTTGCAATTGGCAATGCGATCGGCGCCATTCAAGCAGCGAGATAGAATATCTGGAAATGGAAGGATATTGAGAAGAGCTTATTCAAAATCTGGCAAACTCACTGAAAATCTTGAGATACGTCTCCACCTCTTGATAGTGCTGCGTATGATACTTTAAGCGCATACGCATAAACGCATTTTTAACTCTGCAAGAGATCGGGATACAATTGCAACAAAATGATAAACTTTAATACAACTCACTTTCTAACTATGTCGAACTCAAGAATGGCACGCTCGCAATGCTGTGGATTGAGCAGGAACTCCGACAGCGAGACGATTGCACGCCAATGTGTCAAATTCACTCCACTGTCCATTTCCTTCAATAGCTTGGGCAATGCAAACCAGCCATAAGCCAGCTTAGCACGATCTTCGAAATAGGTTGAGTACTCGGTACATCGCTTCTTGAAATGCTGACAACCGTCGCGCCGCTCCCTAAATTTGTGCCATTCTTTAAGATGAATTAAATAGTTATCTGCAGCAGCTTTCAAATATTGCACTACCTACCTGTGTTTTGTAGGCAATTAATTGAGCTGGGTTTCATAACATCTTTGATTTCGTATTGTAAGAAGTGATTGCGATATTTCTCCAATTCCTCCCACATTTTGGTTAAATAAATAAACGACTATGACAGCGACGGTACTGTATAAAATATGAATGAATAGCATTATTTCAGAAAATTTTGAATTAGATTTCAAATCCCAACCGCCTCCTAGATGGCGCTTTTCCCTCTCGGCGTTGCCAGACTGTCGTATATTGTATGTTAACAGTGGCATAAAATACTAAACTGTAAAACGGGTAGTCTCTGTTAATACGTTTAACGTTTTTTTTTTAAATCTAATGGTTTTATGTATGTGCTTTATTGTATATTATTTCACAAGTTTCTTATCATGTTCGTAAATTGCTTCGCTATATACGTTAGACAATTGTTTGATACCATTTTTTTAAAACTAATATTAAAATTTATTTAAATATTGGCGCCCTTATACCCGCTATTTTGAAAATTGCTCATACCTAATGAAGTGTGACCAGGATAGACAGATTACTGAATTGGTATATTCGGTATATTTGTCCACTGTAAAAGAGTCTTTATTTTGAAATCTTACTTGCGGTCACCCTGCCTGCCGTTGTTGCGATTTTGTTTTTATCCAATCTTTGCCGGGCGGCAGACACACAGCTCTGCTATTGACGGACGTTTAAAAATCGACTAAAGTTTTTGTGTGCGCGCGCAATTTTTGTTTTCGTCGTTGTTATTTTTTTGGTACTTGATTCATTTCGTGCAAGCCGCCGTGCCGTGCCCTGCATGCCTGCAGTTATTCGTGAACGTGTGTGTCGTGTGTGTGTGTTGTGCTCAGCTTAGTGTGTGCCAGTGTGTGTGCGTGTGTGTGTGTCTACTGCAGCGCAGACAACAAAAGAAATTTTGCCGGTCCACCTTCGTTGCTTCCTTGCCTTGCCCTTGCCCAATGCCGTTATTCGCACTGCCAAAATAACAAATCGAATTTTTTCGCATAGAAGATAGTTGAAAATTTTACAACTCAACTCTCGCTCAACTCCTTTCGGACCAAGAAATTCAACACAATGGCCTTAATAAGACTGGCAAGGTAAGTGACCAGCGGATCAATGAATATAATTGTTTACATCATAACATAATTATGTTAGTACTATAGACTTTTGCACCACTGTTAAGCTAACATAAACATGAACTGCACGCAGATGTAGAGGTGTGTACATGTTATAGAAATCAATAGTTTGAATAAATTGCACAGCCATTAAATACAGAAACGAATTGTATGTAGTATGTGAAAAGTAAATATTGGCGATTACAATTGGCAATAGTCTTATTGAGGTCTTATAAGTTTGTTGTTATCTCCCAGATCAGTTGATTCTTATCGGAATTACATGTTTGCACCACCCACTGTCAGAACGTGAAAAGCATAACTAAAGCAGAGAGTTTCCAGGTTGAAGCGGCGTGAAGGGCACAATGCTCAAGATGTCGCTGTTGCTGTTGCCGTCTCTCTCTTTGCCGCGGTCATGAAATGTTTACCTTAACATTTAGTATGCAGCTTACCGTGATTATCATTATTTGTTGTTATTTCGTTTGTTGAAACGCAATTCGCCAGCTACGCTAGTCGCAACACCTCTTGTTGTTGCAATTGTTGTTCATATTATTGTTTACATTTGTGCAATTGGTCATTGCACTCTACTGAATTGCAGCGACATTGTTGTGATTATCACTGTAGATACAATTTCATCCCGTTTCCCTTCACTGTTAACAGCCCCAGCAACAGCAATAACAATGCTAATGCAATGCGATACCGGCTAGCGTCAGAGCTCTTATTGCATTATTTTAATTAGATACTCAGAAGGCTCGCACAGAGTAATTGCACTTGTACTTTATATTATTTCATATGTATACATATGTTAAGCACATACTTATACTTATAGTTTGCATGTGCGATTGGCTGCTATGGCAAGAATTCAATCACGCGACTTTGCATGTTAAAATAGGTGAATAGAACTTGAAATAATTACGCTGCAGAAGTATAGTAATTAATACGCTGCATTGTACATAATTAAATTCGCTAACTTTTTGATTTACAGTTTCTGCTCAAATGTTGTTAACATGATCTTTACATGCTATGCTACATTTCACTGATAATATTATGTTACTGCAAAGTTACATGATTCTGTAATATTTGATTAACATTATTTGCTTAACATTATCTATTCACGTTCAACTGTTGCTGTTATGCTACATTTCACTGCTAGCAAACTTTATGTTATGTGGCTGCTAAGTTACATAACCCTGTAAATTATGCATGCATTTCTGCACTCCATAGCCTGAGGGAGTTCAAGTGGCCGGGCAGCTGCAATGCTAATGGATTTACCTTCTGCTCAAATTGGTCTAGTCTTTCTTTTGCAATTGCAATGGCAATTGCTGCCCTATAAATAAATAGCGACACTTCAATTAGCCTCACTTGGAGTTTGGTCAGACCAAAAATAACTCGACATGCCCCCTGCCTTCTACGCTTGTGAAATGCAACAGTAATTGAATGCAATTGAAAGCGAACTACAAGATGTGTGTGTCTGAGAGAGTGTGAGTGTCTTGCGGATACTGTGTGGAGTCAACTCTCAAGTGCAATCGCTAAAAGCGACCAGTGACAGTTTCAGGGCAATTGAAGCGAAGCTGCAAAAGTGCAGTCTGTATCTGCAAAAGTATCTGTATCTGCATCTGCATCTGCATCTATAGACGTAAATGTTGATGTAGATGCACAGTTGGGCTAGTCTCAGTTGAGTGGCCCCAATAAGTCCTATGGCCTGGTGCGTGCTTCGTTATTCTTATCATATGAGTGTAGATATTATAATTTATGAATACTAAATAATCTACCTCAAGTATCGCAATATATTGCATACAAATTAGATTTTTACTTCATTCCTAGCTAATCACTGGGTATCTAAAAGTCGAGCGCTTTGTGCCTTGTTGTTATTTTTGCTATTGTTGTGGCCTCGGTTGTGACTGAATTTGTAGAGCGAATGGAAAAGTTTTAAGAGTTTTTGTAACCATTAAATTTGCAAAAGGCAAATGCAACTGGAAGCTGATAACTTTTGCAATCTATATGGCCGCTTAATCTGCACTGTTTATATACAAATCTGTATATTATTCCTATGCATATATTAATATTTATTAAACGAGTACAAAAGCGGGGCAAGTGTTTTGCTCATTTTTAATTTAATTATGACTATTTAATTAATTGAAATGCGTAGTATGCTATTAATGGCCTCCGATTCTCTCCATATTATTTTTGTTACTTTTTACAATTTTGTGTTGTTGTTGTTGTTGTTGTAGTCGCTTGTGGCAAACAAAGCTTTGAAGCAACTATATTTTCGCCGCTGACAATTGATCATCATTCCAATCTGATACCCATTGTTATACTCGTATTCAGTCGAAACTGTCCGCGTGTCACGAAAAGTCGCAATTTATTTTGTAAACTGACATAAAAACAATATAAAAAGCAGCAACATTCGAAAATGGTGCATCTAGTAGATCATTGGGAGACGTTAGCAATGCATTTGTGAGTGCTCAATCTTATATTTATATCTGATGCGATAACGAAGCATTTGACCGGCGACTCTAAAAAGCGTTATTGTCCGACTCCGATCCCGATATGTGCCCACGAATGGCATCAACTTTTCCAATTCCTGAACCCAGGATTGAAAGTTACCTCTTTAAAAAGGGACAGGTTGTTTAATTTTGAATTATAAAAACCAAGATTAACTTATAATTGAACAGTGATAGAAAATAATCTTATAGAGAAACTATATGTTTCAACAGGGACAACATGTTTAATTTTAAACAATAACGTTTCATCAGGGACAGGATGTTTTATCTTACATTTGTAAGATATAAATATTCAATATGGATATAAGATGACCCATGCGTAGATCTATAAATAAATCTAGAAAAATTGCCTGAGAGAGATTTGAAAACCTAGATAACAATTGTCTGAATTAGAACTACGTTCATTTCGCCAAAATACGACCCTTATGTATTAGCATGTCACAAAAAATCATAATTTTCTTATACATTAAAATTTTGTTTAGTTGCAGAAAGATTTGGCATGATGTGTCATGATAAAAGCGAAACAAATCTGGTTTTATAAATTTGAATATTTTCTAGTTTTAAATCCTTTTTTATAGAAATTGTATCGGTCTTGAAAGTGTCTTAATCTAAGCTTCTACTGTTTTTCCTACCATCTTAACTAAGCAGATATCATTACATTCTTAGTTCACGCAATTATTATAATAGTGTTATGCTTGAACTTTGGTGAACATACTAATTGAATACCCAACATATAATCAACCATAAATTGATTCCCACAGTTTACCAAAGGTGTGAAAATTTTTTATTCATACAAATTCTATACGAAACTAGTTTGCAAACTAAAGTAAACCATAAAATCATAGCTCTCTGATTGTGTTAGCTGAACGAGAAATTAAATTACAGCAAATTTAAAAATTACAAGCAGTAAATTATATAAGAGTCGTGACAGAATGATACAGTCAAGTCGAGTCGAGTCGAGTCGAGACATCATCTGTTACTGGTTTGGATGGCTTCTCTCTGGTTGCCGTCACAACCAGAAGCGACAACAACTCCTGGGCAAAACTTGTGCTCATCATCATCATCATCATTAGCAGTGTCATTGTCATCATTCAGTTGCCTATTGCCTAACACATTTCCAACTGCGTCATCAAACGATGTTAAAGGACGAAGAGGACATTTCTGCTCGGTCCAAGCCGAGTAATTGAATTAATTAACAGAGAAACATTAAATATGTTTATAATGTGAGTGAATTCTAGTTGGTTTTAGCTGATCCACAACTAGTTTCTATAGCCCTTAAAAGACGTGAGTAGAGCAATTAATCATGGTAGGAAACGAAACATGTTCAAATCGATTGTTGCGCTTGCAGTGACGACGTTGCCGCCGTCTCTAGCCGCTGTTGTTGTTGCTGCTGCTGCTGGCAAATCCGGCTGAAAGCAGTTTTCACCAAACTTATCCAAAGTCAAGAGCACACAGCAAATGGCAAGCGACACACAGACCAGGCAATAAATATAGTATATAGTATATATAGAGAAACACAACTACAACTCGCATATACATATATGTATATTTGGAAGTTGGTGTGAGTGAGAGATGACTGAAGGGTGAAATATGCTTTGTCAGAGCACACACACACACACACACACACACAACTGCAATCGAATTTATATTAAAAAAGAGAGAGAGAGCGAGGCAAAGGAGCGCAAGAGATAGACAAATTGTCGGCTGGCTGTGGAGCGACCAGTCAGCAAGATGCACTTAACTTTTGGTCTGCTAAATTTCATGCACGCGCCTCCAATTCGAGCGTTGCACGCGGCGTATGCGCAATATGCATACAAAGCATTTTTACCATATATGTATAATTACATACATATATAGCATATCTGAGTGTCTCCATAATTTCAAGCTGCAATTGACTAATTTCTATATCAATTGCAATTCCACTTAATGCCCAAGGACATGACGGCTCTACTCTCTGACCATAATCATCCATTTGCCCCGCCGCCAACGACAATTAGCCAGCGCCCCCCAAAGGCCAATTGCGATGGAACACGTGCCGTCCAGCGACTGCTATCAATTGCTCTATCACCACACATTTCTTCATTTGCATATTCTCGTCTCTCGTCTCGTCTCGACATCGACATCGACATCGACTTATTGAAAGCCGAAGTTCATTGATTGCTTTACTCAATTGCGCTCTATTTTTGGGCCATTGCTGCAATACTTGCTGAATTTGCATACACCCAAACTATATACTCTGGTATTTTGAAGCACGCGTGCGAGTCTAGGCAAATATTTATTGTTTATGCACTGTTTATTTTTGTGTAGAGCGTGTTGTTCTGTGTGTTGCCACTAATTAACTAGCTGTAAATTCGCTAGCTTAAAACTGGAACGATTTTTATGACACTTGCACTTCCCAATTGGCATACCCTGTTCTTTGCGAAAGAGGGAGTATAGTGCCAACACTTTAAATAATTGCTTGTTACTTCGAGCAAATCCGCTCTTCAGACTGCTGTTAAGTAACAGCGCTATCTCCGCTAACAGATGTTAGCTGTCAGCAGCTTAATAGTTCTGCTGTTTTCATCTTTAACAGTAGTCTGTTAGCTAACAGTTGCTGTTCTCACATCTCTGCAAACAGATAATTCATCAATTCTGGAGAGTGTAAAAAGTATAAAAGTATTTGGATATTATTATGCCACTACATGGAATCTTTAAATACCATAACAGTACAATTAAGATACTCTCTCTCTCTTTGCCTTTATTCTTGGTGCGTTACTAAAAATATGTTGTAACAGCCATAGTAAACAGTTTTAATACATTTAACCAAATAAACTTTACTAACCCCTTAGTTTAGGTGTGTAGCAGTCTATCAGATATAACTTTATAGCCCTATATAAAATACATTGTCACGCTTCTGCCTTATTGCATTTAGTGAGCGTCCCCGCCGTTAAACTGTCGACTACTGTGCCAGCGCTTACAAATGGCAGCTAATTGTCACTTTTGTTTCTTTGTCTCCATATAATTACGGGTTAGTGCCGCACAATTTAGCCGCCCACTTAATAGTTAAGGGGTGCTTGTCAGCGGCGTGTAATACAACAAAATTGATAGTTTTATTGACACGAATTGACCACAGACCTGTTGCAGTTGCCTCCAACGAAATATAAATGTTTATAATTATTAATTATTATTATGATAATAGTAGAGTGTTTAAAGTTTCTTTAAAGAACTAAGCATTGACCTAAATATGCAGGGAATGCGCGCTAACAGCCAGTGCATAGAGTCGAATGTTGTTTATCTTTGTTAGGCTAATTGATGGAGGGTATCTTCTAAATATAGTTGCATTAACCCATTACTGTCACTTAAAATGCAAAATCTCGTCGGTTCACGCAAAGCAGCGCACTCAATTACGGCGCGTATCTTAGAAAGAAAAAGGAAGCGAGTTCATTCATTCAACTTTTGCCAGCTGCCAGCTGAGGTTGTTTTTGCCGTCCACTGCCAGATACTCGTATTGAGCTTCCGCATTTGCAGTGGACATCGTTAGTGCATATCCACCTTCAACCTTCTCTCCTGCCCCCCGCCTCCATAGCCACGCTGCACGCCAAACGAAAGTGAGAGCATGTCGTTGCCTTGCGTTGCTGCTGTTGTCGCTGTCCATTTAATCATTGCAAATTTTATGCAATCTGACTTTTGAGTCTTGCGCTCGTGTGCATGTTGATCTTTTTATAACGCCTTTGTGTTCCACATATACAAAATCAGTGCAGATCACGGAGTGTCTGTGCCATTTGCTTGATAAAAGTGCATTGACTCTGCCGACTCTGTTGCATCAGTTCTCTAAAATAAACAATCTTTTAACAATTTGACTTAAACTATTGGCAATTTGCATTGTTTGCCCTTGCATTATCTATGCATTATAATTGGACCCGCCCCTAAAATGTCGTTGCACGCGATTTGTGAGAGTCGAAAGCAACGGCGTACGAATGAATTTTGATTTTGGTCAACAGCGAAAACCGGTAAAAGCAACACAGCCGTCGCGAAGACAAGTTAATTGCAATGCTTATGTCAGGGTTATCTGCGGCAATTGGCTGCAATTAGTGAAAGTAACAGACAAAGACGTAACGGGTTATGCTTTCTTCTTTTTATTTTATTATTATCGACCAAACAAAATGCACTTGATTTAAAGTGCAGCGTTTAAATAACGCGCGCCACGCAACAGTGTTGGAAAACGTTCAAATCACATTACTGCTAAATGGCAGCACTCGTAAGCTGTGTATAAGAATTTATGGCTTTGAAATCACTCGTTATTTAAAACAAAATATTGAAATGTATACACTATTGTTGTTATAAACAATAGAAAAAAAACTGTTTTAAAAGTTGCGCATTTTCTCACGCAAAATTGCTGCAACTAGGAAAATTAGTATTTTATTGGGTATTTTTCGAAGAAACGCGCATTTTGCACGTTTGAATTGCGGTCACACTAATTTTCGAACATATCGACATTTGTTGCCGCTGCTTGCAATTTTCATTGGAAAATAAATTAAAATGACTGCTGCAACTTCACGGCAGACGCACTTGGAGCAACAAAAACAGAATATAGTGTATCCCAAATAAAAAAAGCGAAGCCAAAATAAAAACACACAGCCAGTCTTCGTTGAACCTCCAAGCAGTCCGGACACATTGACTCGCCTTTTTTCAGCATACATAGCTTTTTTGCCTTCCTTTTCCCTCCATATTCTTTTTCTAGAAGGAGGAAAGAAAAAGGTGAACGATGCCAGAGTCTAGCAAAGGCGCATCTATGGGCACCAGGAGCAATCCAAGTGGACGAATCGTCACCAGACGAATGAGTACTGCAACAACTGAAGCCACAGCGACGCAAATTATTAAAAATAAAATGGAATTAAAATCCAACATTCAGCAGAACGGAAAAGTGAGACCGTATACAGAAGCCAAACGTTTAAATGTAACGGAAATGGGAAAGAAGCCGACAACGGACAATGGAAAAACAAAAGTTATAACGAAACCAAAATCACTCAATAAAATTGTGGAAAATGGAGAGGCACCAATGAAACCTGACAATTGGAAATACAATGAAAACCACAAGGGTCCTTATATAGTCTACATTGACAAATCGGATACTTCAAATAGCAAAGCTATAAATGCCATTGAGCTGTCTATGCTGCTTTCGACATGTGGTTTGGACGGCATACAGGAGATCAAGAAGATAGGTTATGGTAGGTGTAAAGTCTCCTGCTCTTCAGCACAAAACGCAAACACCTTAGCCTGTCGCAAAGACTTACTAAAAAATAATTACGAGCCAAAAATATTGCGCCATTTTATACAAACAGCTGGGTTAATTTTTAACATACCAACCAACCTCACTAATGCAGAAATTGCAAATAATATAATTTCAACAGTCCCTATATCACAGGTGGAAAGAGTGCTAAGAAAATCGAATGTTAACAATGAGCTGGTCCCCACTGGAAGAGTCAAACTCTGGTTCAGTGATTCAGTCATCCCCAATGACATTAAACTGATGCATTCTAGGGTAACAGTTCAGCCTTTTATTCACTTCTGTCAGTGTTTTCGCTGCTTCCGCTATGGGCACCTAGCCAAGCATTGCAAAGGCAAAGCTAGATGTTTCAAGTGTGGTCTGGATCACGACGCGCAGGCGGAGTGTACCACCATCTCATGCGCCAACTGCAAGGAGCAGCATGTAGCCACTCATCACAGCTGCCCCGCTAGGAAGAGGGAATACGCCATCAAAAGGGCCATGATTGTGGAAAAATTGACTCGCAAGGAGGTTAAAATAAAGTTCCCGACTCTTTTTCAGAAGGATGCCCCTCCTCTGCTCAACTCGCAAAATTTTCCAGGGCTCCCCAACCATCACCCAATAAGGCCCCTCATTAGTCACCCAATAGGGGCCACCAGCATGCTCACTCAAACACCCCCTTCCAATTCAGTTCAGCACAATATGAGTTCTCCGCAAGTGCTACTACCCGCAACATTTAATACAGGTTCAAAGCGAAATAGCCCGTCCCCATCGTTTAGCAGCGTCAGAGCGTCAAGTCCTGGCATTATCATTGCAGAAGAAAAATTAAGCCAATTGGGTTCGAAAATCTCTGCTTTTGTCACGAAGTGCAATGAAAATACCGCTTCAAACCACTTCACTGCCTTTCTAGTGGAATTAAGAGATTTTATTAACTCGGCCAACGCAGAAATTGACTTTAACCGTATTCGTAGTCACACCTCTCAAACAAATATCACTTTATCATGAAAATTCTCCAATATAATATTCAGAGTCTGACCCACAACAACAATAAGCAAATACTACACATGTACCTCATTAACAATAGCATAGATATCGCAATCCTATCAGAGATCTGGGTCTTTGACAATAGTGACTGTAGCATACCAGACTATAAATTTTTTTGCAGGCCCAGGGCGGACGGGTATGGGGGGGTCGGAATTTATGTCAAAAGAAACATTAAATTTAAAACTCTTAATTTGAACTGTAACATAGAATGCGTAGGGATCCAAACACTAAATCTCAAACAAAACTTCAATATCTTTAGCATTTATTCCCCCCCCTCCATCTCTGCAAATGACGTAGGGTTGGGTATGCAGACTGTTTTTAATTTTGCCGCAGGACTGAGAAACCCCACACTTGTTGCGGGTGACGTAAACGCCAAATCCACATCCTGGGGCAGTCCATCTAGTGACGCCAAAGGCCACGCATTGGAGGAGGCAGCTATGGACTCAGGGTTCATCTGCCTAAATGATGGCTCGGCCACCTTCTCCCGCGGCCCCCATCAATCGTCCGTACTGGATGTCACATTTACAAACCTGCAGTACAACATATTTCATTGGACAGCGCATAATGTGCGCATAACCAATAGCCCTCATTTCCCTATTATAATTAATTCAGAAAATCTCTCCACAACAACCACCCATACCATAACACTTCATGACAAAGTTTCTAGAGCCTTTTCTGGTTGTAATTTCACAAACATAGAAGACACAAACGGGTACGTCCAAATATTAAGGAAACAAAACACTATCCACGTAAACAGCAATAGTAAATACAAACCGAAAAAATGGTGGGACTCAAACGCGGAAAAACTTTTCAGAATTAGAAACGCTTGTAGGAAAAAATTTTACTTAACAAAAAAGAGAGAAGACGCATTAAAAGCTTTTGAGGCAGAAAACAACTTCCAAAACCATATAAAAAACAGAAAGAAGTCAAATTTCCAAAAGTTTATTGATGACGTCTCCTCAGCTCAGTCCTTATGGGGAAAAGTTAAGCAGCTTAAGAACTACAAACGGGTGAAACAAATAGGCAGCAGCTGGACGGAGGAAGAAGACATAGAATTCCTACAGAACGTAGTCGAATCATCCCCTCATCCTGTTGGCAACCACAGTCCCACCACCCCCAACTTTCATAACGAACCTTTCGCACATACAGCATTTCTTGAGTTTCTCAATACAAGAAACCCCAAATCAGCTAAAGGATTGGACGGTATCTCATACCAAATGATTCAGGATCTAGATCCCGAGAAAAAAAAAGACTTCCTAGAGATGTTAAACAGGGCCTGGGCCACCGGCGAAATTCTAGAGTGCTGGAGGAGGATCAAAACCATCCCCATCCCAAAAAAGGGCACTGACACGTCGCTGATCAGCAATCACAGGCCAATTTGCCTAATTAGTGTCACTTTTAAAATCCTAGAAGGCCTAGTTAAACAAAGAATAGATACGCACATACGATCTAATTATTTAATACCAGAAAGATCATATGGATTCCGTTGCCAAAGGTCTTCAACCCAATGCATAAACGATTTAATTAATAAGGTACAATCACTAAGAGCAAATCAACACCAGGTAGTGGCGGCATGCCTTGATCTCAAAAAAGCCTTTGACTGCGTCAATGTAGACACGCTCCATACAATCATCACCGGAATGGGATTTGACAGGGGTATAATAGAATGGCTAATAAGTTTCTTGCGTAGACGCACGCTGATAAAGGGAAAAAGCCAGGTTACAGTTGGAAGGGGGGTGTGCCAGGGAAGCTGCCTTAGCCCTATTCTCTTTAATCTGTACACAGCAGGGCTACATAAGCTAAACGGGCCAAACTGTATTCTATTTCAGTTTGCGGACGATTTTTTCGTACTCTGCTTCCATCCTGACTTTAAAACAGCAACCGATTTACTACAATTAAAAATAGACAAATTTTTTGATGAATGCAAAAGCCTTGACTTACAGTTTAACGCTGCTAAATCCAGCGTAATTCATTTCAGTTCTCGCAGAAGACCTCTAACCATAAACCACCAAAATATTCCGATCAAAGAAGTTAGCCAGATTAAATACCTGGGAAGAACTGTTTCAGCTAACAACTCATCGCAGGCTCACATTGACCAAATCATCACAGAAACCAACAAATGCTGTGCTTTTCTTCGTCTATTCAGTGGCTGTCGCTTCGGCATTCACCCCTCCAGAAGCCTTACCATCTACAAAGCCTTCGTAAGGAGCAAACTGGAATATGCCTGCTCCTCTTTCAGCAACCTATCCAAATCAGCATTGATGAAAATTCAAAGTCATGCCAATTTTCATCTGAGGAAGGCTTTGGGACTTATTAAATGTACTCCACTCCCAATGATTTATCACTTGGCGGCTGAACTTCCGCCTGTGTACCGCTTCCAATTCGCAACTGCCAAAGAATTAGTCAAATCTTTCGCGGCTGACCTTCCCGCATGCGAGACGCTCCGACTCAACTGCGATCTTAACACAAGTTACGCTAAGATATACAAAGAATTCAAGGATGTTTTTGAGCACATAGAAGGAACAGAGGCTCCCTCTATTCAATGTTCTAAACTAACAGGGGTTACAGACTTTCTAAGGGGATCAGCTAAAAACAAACATTCAATATGCACAGCCAGTATTAACCTACTTTTCAATGAAAAAATAGCTTCTTTAAAAAGTAAAAATTTTGAATTAATCTTCACTGACGGTTCAGTCACTAAATCACACTCAAGTGCAGCATTCTTCCATGAGAGCGCCAATTACACAGATAGCTTTTACACAAATAGAATTCTTTCTTCGCTCTCAGCTGAACTTATAGCGATTGACAAAGCACTCGACTATGCCATATCCAAAGATCTCCCTCGTGTGGCCATACTCACAGACAGTAAGAATAGCATAATCAATCTATGCAAATCTCATCAAACCAACTACATTGCCTACAACATCATTGACAAAATTAACCGACACCACCGCATAAAAACAATAGAACTGCACTACATTCCAGGACACTCGAGCATTCCACAGAACATTAAAGTTGACGCGGCGGCCAAAAACGCACCCAAACAAGGCAGATTTACAGTAATCAACTGGTCTACAAAAGACGCAATTTGTGAGTTATATAAACGCATTAAATTAAAATGGGAAATGGAGTACAACCAGTTTGCGGAACACAAACACAGAGGTTTCTGCGACATCTTCCCGGCACTATCCAACAAGCCCTGGTTTTCCAACAACGAATACAACTTCAAACCAAAAGACATAAAATTAATCAATCGATTATTAACCGGTAACGGCTTCGATAAAGCCACATTATTTAAAATGCACGTCACCACAGACGATATATGCGATACCTGCGGAATCATCGATAATGCTTCACACGCAATATTCAGATGTTCAAAATACAACACTACTAGACAACGCTTCCCAACACTACTGAAACACAACAACATTCACGCATTCCTCAGAGAAGGAAAAGCTGAACACATCAAACTTATCATCGAATTTGTTAAGGAAACACATCTGGATCTTTGATTGAACAACTCATTCAAATAATTTGTATGGCGATTTTCACCTTATAAAAGCACCGGTCGAGTTCCGATTTCTGTGCTTAGGGAGCGGCCAAATAATTCCCCCCTGCCTAAGGGTCGGGTGGTAACCTAAAACCAAAAAAAAAAAAAAAAAAATAAAATGACTGCTGTCACTAGCAAACTAATGCTCAAGAGCATGCCCTGCACTATGAGCGAATTCGGAGAGCTAATCAAGGAGCTGAGCCTCATCACACCGCGCTCATTGAATGCCTTCGGTCGCCGCCGCATGCTAATTGAATATGCAGACGCTGCCGAGGCGCAGACGGCGCTCGAACAGCTGTTGGGCCTCAGCGACATTCTGGACAAGCCGCTGCGCGTCTGCCCCTTTGGACCGAAAGAGCAAAGCGAGGCGGGCACTAAGCCCAGCACAGCCAACAAATGCACACAAGCATCCGCTGCGAAAACGGGCAATAAAAACAGCTCGTCGTCGACATCACAGCCAGAGATCAACAAGTATGTGCAAAAGTTATATGCCAGCAACAATGAATGCGACTTTTTGCAGCCACCACCGCCATATCTGCGCTATGCCTATCCATCGATCAATCCCGATATACTCGCCGCCATCGGCGACGCACTGCAGAGTGACAAACGCTTCTACACTCAAGTGCTGCATCTGATGAATCGCATGAATTTGCCGGCTCCGTTTGCTCCTCGGACTCCAGGCTTGCATTTCCAAAGGCAAAGCCAAAGCGTTGCCACACAAACCGATGTGCTGGCCAGCGAGAGTGAAAGCGAACTGGAGAGCGATGTGGAGTCCAACCAGCAACAGCAGCTGCCGCTCAAACTAAAGCGGCCAGCTGTCAGCGTGGTGCCAGAGCAGTATCGCAAGCGGGCACGCCAATTGCTGCAGCAGGCAGCAAGCCAACCCAGCAAGGCACCCGTAATTCAAGAGCAAACAGAAATACCTAAGACTAAAATCGAATTGAAGTTGCCCACAGTCTTGCCCACGGTTGATCAAGAACTGCCGACGGAGCGCATGCCGCTTGAGCAACTGGAAACGCTGCCGGTTTACAAGAACTACAAACGTGGCAAGTCCAGCAACAAGCTGTACATCAAGAACCTGGACAAGAGTGTCACGGAGACGCAGTTGAGGGCGATTTTTGCACGCTACGCACCAGCCGAGAGTCTGGAGATCAAAGTGATGCAGCAGGGTCGCATGAAGGGACAGGCATTTGTCACATTTCTGCAGGCAGAGTCGGCGGTGGTGGTGGACCAAGCATTGGTCGAGACCAATGGACTGCTCTGGCAAGAGAAGCCCATGATTGTTTGCTATGGCAAGCAACAGCAGCAGCAGAATGCATAGAAGGTGCGACCAAAAGTCGAATTTCAGTCTGTAGCTACATTGTTGAGTATTGCATTCCTCTAGCCAGTGCTATTCCATAGAATTGTTTGTTTATTAATCCAAATGTGTGTAGAATGTAGACTGTAGACTGTAACTTGAGATCTCAGTAGCTGCTTTGTTGGCATGTAGAAATTTCGTCTCCACTTCGTTATTAATTTGTGTACTTTTTGTCAGTCTTATAACAACAAGTAGCAAGGATATTAACTAGTATATTTCCTCATATATATTTTATAAAAAAAAAAGAACAAAAAATAAGAAAGATAAATAGAAAACTAAAAAAAACAAAAAATAAAAAAAAAAACAAAAAGAAGAAATTTTAAATAAGAAACTTAACAAAAAATACACTCACCTTTTTTACCATAATTTTGAATAATTGGCTCTTTGGCAGACAACTGGGCCTGATCGACACATTGTATGTGGACGGCGCTCAACCAGATCCAGCCAACGAATTGGACGAATTGCACAACGAAGGCGACATAAGCATCAACGGTGCCACCGAAGCCACAGCCACAGCGCCCGTCAAGACAAAGAAATCGCGCAAATCCAAACAGTTAGCAATGCAGCCCTTCACCTATGTGATTGCCGTTGACTTTGAGGCCACATGCTGGGAGAAACAAGCTCCGCCACAGTGGCGTGAAGCCGAAATCATTGGTAAGAGAATTGCCAAGCACGCGCACGAAAACCCTTTATAATTTGTTGTTCAATTGCTTTGTAGAATTCCCAGCCGTGCTGGTCAATCTGAAGACGGGCAAAATCGAGGCCGAGTTCCACAAGTATGTGATGCCAATTGAGTCGCCACGCTTGAGCACATACTGCACCGAGCTGACGGGCATAGAGCAAAAGACTGTTGACACTGGTGTGCCGCTGCAGACGGCATTGATGATGTTCCACGAATGGCTGCGCAAGGAGTTGCGTACTCGCAACCTGCTGCTGCCCAAAATGCACAAATCCAACATACTGGGCAACGTGGCGTTCGTCACCTGGACAGACTGGGACTTTGGCATCTGTCTGCACAAGGAGTGCGCACGCAAACGGATGCGCAAGGCACCGTACTTCAATCAATGGATCGATGTGCGTGCCGTCTATCGCGAGTGGTACAAGTATCGGCCCTGCAACTTCAGTGATGCCCTTTCGCATGTGGGCCTGGCATTTGAGGGACGTGCTCATTCGGGCATCGATGATGCCAAGAATTTGGGTGCGCTTATGTGCAAAATGGTTAGAGATGGAGCGCTCTTCTCCATTACCAAGGATCTGACGCCATATCAGCAGCTGAATCCCAATTGTGTATTGTGAGCCAGCTGAGCGAGCGAGCGAGAACTCCCTCCAAAACAATAACAATAATAACAACAAAAAATATTAAAATAAATGCACTTAGTTACTGACTTTTAATAATTAATTAATTGTACGAATGCAATGCGAACGATGGCTCGATGGGCAATATTCGATAAACGATTTCTATTGTTTTCTGTAACAGCAATTGATAAGACTTGAAAATTTGAATTGTTTAATAACCGCTGCCAAAAACCAAACATATAGAAAAAAACGAAAAACAATTAAGGCAAATGCGGCACAAAGAAGAGGAATATACACATGCAACATACACATAGTTACCATATAAGATATGGCCTTAGAGCATATTTTTCTACCATTCATACTTGATAATTCTAGTTAATATACATACCAACATATAGACTATACGAGTACTACGTACCACTTACATAAAATACAATATGGAATATCATAACTACTATGTTATAACGACTTACACAGCCTACCATTTAAATGTTAAGAGCATTACTAATAAATCGACAATAGGCCTACTAATATTATAAATGCGAGTATCTGCTTGTTTCTCCAGTCTTTGTTGTTAAGGAGTTGTGCTTTCTCTTAGTTCACAGGTGATGCGAATTGGAATCCCCAGATTTGATTAATACTATTTACAGAATAGGTAAATTTGAATTCAAAAAAGTGTAATTCGAAATGAAAAACAATTGTTTTGAATAATTACTTATTTCCAAAGACAGTGTCTTATTTAATACAAATACAAATTTCGAATTAAATCCGTTGATTTACTTCAGTATTCAAACAAACTCTTTTTTTTTAATTTGTTTTCATTTATATATTTATGCATATATAGAGCTTATTTCCTTGAGGTAATCTGATAGATATAACGACTACAAATTGTTAAAAATTTATAATTCTCTCTCCTCTCACTAAGAGGAGCGGTCTGCAGATTATCAACATTTTTCAACCCACTGATAAAGTGACCAAAAGTAACAGGCGAACAGAATCGAAAGATGATCTCAACTACAAGGCTGTTCAGCCTGTTTCCAGTGGGTTGAAATGGTTTGAGTGATTTCACAGGCAAAATACGAAGGGAGTTCAAGGATATATTGTAGCTACCTGAATAACGGTGAGTTCTGCAACTTCAATGATATTGATGGTATACAATTTGAGTGTTAAAAATGTCAGAAATTAAAATGTATTAATATATAATACGATAAATTAATATGATTCAATTTATTGCTAAATATTTTCGGTAGAAAGTCATACGGCTCAAACATTTCCACTCAAGACAATTGTGAAATCACTCAAAGGACCTTTTCACATGCAGCTGTTCATTCTGTTCGCCAGGTGGTTCAATTGTATTTCCAGGTATCAAAGGTCGCATTGGCATACAGACCTACCTAGCACACACTCATACGAAACTCAAATAAACACTCACATTTACTGATATGATATACTTATATGGTGTTTAATATTTGCTTTGAGCGAATTTATTTGTTTGCGAAATGCAACAACGTTTCAAATCGCTTGAGTGACAATTTTTGGGTGCGAATGTCTCAGATATTTTGCTGCAGCGCGATTATCAATTTTGAAATATTGCCTTCTAGACTTTGTTTCATTTATGTTCTCCTGGTATTCTTGTTATTTTATCAGCTCTCAAATTATGAAGCTCATTTCAAGAATTACAAAAAATGAATTTAAATTATTCTTGGCATTTGTTTTGATTATTATCTGCGGAGCAGTAATCAGTTGTAACCATGAGATAAATTAAAACTAAGTTAAGTTCTACGAATCCTTTTCTAAAAATCTACGCTATTAATGTCCCCAAGATATAACGAAAAATATAATATATTTAATTTGAACAGAAACCATGTAATCTATAGCCGACAGTATTTGTATTGCTTACAATTTAACGAATTCAAGGCCTTGGCTTGACAGCCATTTGGATGACCGCCTTTTCCGACCGGACCATCCAATAGGGATCAACTTCAGTCAGCCACTCCACGGCACAAATGGGCATGCCACAGTAGATATCCGATTTGATGACGCGCAGGGCACAAATGCTGGTGGGGATAAACTCGCCCAAGCAATCGAGAAATGGTGCCGACGGGTTGCGACTGATGTCGTCTATTAGCTTGCGATAGTTGAGATCACCCTTGAATATGGCAAGAGTGCTTAGGCTGAGTTCAACATACAAGCACGGAGACAGTTGCCGCATGGAACTGAAGCCAGTAGGCTTTGTCCAGAAATCACTAACGCTGCACAGCTCCAAGCTCTGCTCCCGCAGAAGAACACGCAACTTATGGCCAAAGGCAGAAAGTTCGGGCAGCTTATTGCGCAGGAAGCTGTGCAGCGTCCAGTGAAAATCGGTGGCCGTGACATCAGATACGAACCAGGGTATAGCCTTCACATGGAAGCGCACCTTTTTGGCCAGACCCGTTTGGATTAGATACTCGGCCAGCAGGAGATCCGTAAAGAGCTCATAGGCGGCATTATCCAAGACGATGTCAATAACGATGGGCTGGCTAGATCTATTCTCGGTGAGCAGGCACCACACATCCATGGACTGGTCTGTTATCAAATCCTTGTCATATGTATCTATCACCTTAGTCACTCGCTTATTGGGTGATTCCGTTACATTCGACAGATCGTAGCGATTACCCCAAAGCGATAGTTTCAGCATGCGCTGAAAGTCCCTGGGGTTAGCCTTCAGTTCGCGAGTGGCAATCACAATGGTATTCATGATATCAACTAGACCCTCTGCGTTATCGTTCTTCAATGGACTAAAGTAATCAAAATTCCTGAGAGTTTCAGCGCGTCTAAATGCAGCCCAAATGCGTCGATAGAGATAGCATTCGGCAAAGAGCCAATTCGAGGTGAACCATTGGTTTTTCTCCCGATTTACCAGTGTTTTAATGGCCATATTCCACTCCTTGGCATCGGGCTCCTTGTCGTAGAACAGCTTAAACGGTCTATTCAGCAGAATTTCAACACGCAATATGTTCAAGCTCCAAATCACTCGTCGCAGATCATAGCGCGCATATTCACCACATTCCTTCATGATGGACTCCTCCTTATCGCGCATGCTATAGATCAACTCATGGATCATTTGTGGAGCACGAATGCGAAATGTTTTGTAGGCGAAGCTGTGGTAGAACTTGGCACTTAATGGCTCGTTTAGCGGTGGGTAAACAACCCATATGTTTTGCTTTTCAACGAAATCCTCTAGTTGATCGCTGTCAATACTGGACGTGGTCGTCCCTGAATCATGTGTAGATGCTATAGATATACTGCTATACATGGTTTCTGTTTCCAAATCGGAACTCAACTTAAAGATACGTAACTAATAATTTTGACATCATTCTCAAATAGTGCAAATGAGTTAACAGTAACGATCCAGAGTTTTAAATGTAACTATTAAATACGCGATAATTATGTCTCAGTTAAAATGAACATACAGCTTTAATGGTTAACAAGTGGTTTTAATCTAATTGCACTTTTCAAGTAATCCAAATTCAATAACAAAGAAAACAACTACAACAATTGATTTATACCTAAAATTGCAAACTATTACACTAGTGTTATGGTGAATCTCTATTTGCCGGCAAACTGTATGAGTCCGTATTCGCCAGTGAGCATCCATTCCTTGTTCTTGGCAAAGAGCTGCTCCGCCAATCCCTGCGGCAGTCCACACACCAAATCCGCCTTAATAGTGCGCAAGGTGCAGAGATTTGACGGCTTAAAACCTGCGTAAGAGAAAGTATATAAATAAATTGGATTGAAAGAGTACAGCACTAAAAAGCGCTTACCACGCAGGCAGGTGTCAAAGGATTCGGTGTCGTGCCAGCTGTAGTCGCCCAGCAGCTTGCGATAGTTCAAATCCCCCTTGAATATAACGAGCTGTGCCTGTGACAAACGCTCATAGAGGGCCGGATTCACCTCGGCCATGCGATAAAACTCATAAGGACTGGTCCAGAAATGTTCCAAGGGAGCTAACTCGAATTTGCCCTCATCCGTGAGATTTTTCAGCTTCTTGCCCAGTCCACTGAGCACTGGATCTACCTGATCGGCTAGAAACTGCAGCGTCCAATGGTAATCATGGGTCATGACATCCGATATGAACCATGGAATTGCTTTGACATTGAAGCGCACCTTCTGCGCCAATCCCTTGTCAATGATGTACTCGGCTAGTATGAGATCCGTGTACAGTTCATAGCCCGCATTGTCGCAAACAATCTCAACGATGCCAGTGCCATTGGCGCTGTGCAGTGACTGCCAAATGGCATTTGTATCGTCCACCAGCAAATTATCATCTAGCTCCTTGATTAAATCGAAAGCATCCCCAGTGGGCTTGATCTGTTTGCCCGACGTAATGGACAGATCACAACGATTGCCCCACAGATTCAGCTTCAACAGCTGCTGGAAGGTGGCTGCATTGCTCTCATTACTGCGTGTGCCTTGTGCCACGGCCAGCATGGCATCCAAACTAAGCTGTGCAGCCATCTGTTTCTGTTTGCTGAAGTAATCATAGCTGGCAAGCTGCCGCGACGACAGGAAGATGGAGGAGACCTTGCGATACATGTAGCACTCGGCATAAAGCCAACATGCTCGGAAGTAGCTGCGTTTTTCCTGCGGCAGCTGTGCCAAGAATGTGTTCCACACTGCAGCGTCGCTACCTAAAATGGGACGCATTAATGTTGGCATCTATTATGGGTTCCACAATCATCACGTTACCATTGTCGGTGAACGGCAACAAATCGCCGTTCTGAAGAATATTGGAACGCAACTCTCGAATGCCATTTACTGTTTGATCAATATCGATGGCCACATCCTGTAGAGTGCAATTGATTGATAACAAACTCTTCTCATCGTGTGCCGTCAGCAATTCGTCCTTGTCCTTGGCCAAAGAGTTGGCAATTGTTTCCAAAGTCGATGGCAGGCGAACGCGAAATGTGTAATACGCAAAGCTCCTATGAAACGAATGCGGTCATGTTAGAGGTCAGCCAATCAAATTGCATCAACATATGTATTGCCAAGTACACGTGCGACCGTCTATATAGGCGTCTATATATAGAGCCAATATGATTTTACTCACTGCTTGTATTGGGCCGCTAACTGCGTATGCGGAGGCGTCTCGCTATCAATAATTCCATTTTTCACATCGAAATCCCTGTCGTCTTGTGCCAAGCTCATATTTACCACTGGCTGCTGATTTCTGGGTACTGTTAAATTTAATTCTGCACTTGTTTGTTGATAGAAAAATAACTGCAGTAGCACCAGCAACAAACATTCATACATTTGGTTATGCACACGATTAGCTTGGCGCGTCAGAGATGCGCGTATGGAAAGTTACTGACGGCCAGCGTGACCAAAAGCTCAATTAAGAAATATACTGATTTCATTCGAACTGACCACTGGACTGATTTTTTATTATTTCTTTGAATTTTGAAAAAAAAAAAAACAAAACAAACCACGAACATTTTTTTTAACCCATTCAATGACGATTTCTTCTTAATTGAATTTTGTAAATATTGATAAGTATATCAATTGCATTTTATAAATAGGAAGGTATTTTAATACCAAAAGTATATATGCCGTTAAGTATCTTTTGCTACTTTCGATAGTATTTAAATGTATCAAAGCTCAAATAACGTAAAAATAAAAATTCAAATTAAACGGACTTATGTTGACGATACTTGCATTTATATATTTTGATTTTACATTCCATAAATTAAAGCAACCAAAACCCAATGATGACGATGGTTTGAAATGAATTTGAATATTGTGAAGATAAAAATAGGAAGAACAGATGTCATTACGACGACATCCCTCATTCTGATGTTTTAATAATTTCTAACATAACAAAAATGATTTTGTGATCTAAATCAACTAGTAGTCCTTCAGCCAAATAATAAACGATAACGATAATAACTTTTCTATGAAAGTGCGTAGCATACCATACATTTAGTTTAACAAATATATGTTTATTTTTGGTTTGATTTCAATTAAAATTATAATTTGACTATTAATAACCGAATTCACGAGAGCCATCCACGAACTGAATGAGTCCGTAACTTCCAGTAGACATCCATTGCGGTTCGTGTTTCAACAAATCATTACAGACACCGTCTCTAAGACCACAAATCACCTCTGACTTTATAGTCCGCACCGCACACAAGTTGCTTGGAATAAAGCCACCCAAGCACGTCTTAATATCCTGTGTAGACTCCCAGCAAACGTCGCTCAACAGCTTGCGATAGTTCAAATCTCCTTTAAATATTATCAACTTCGATCGCTGCAGATTGTTGTACAATTCGGGCTCGAGGGAACGCATGCTGCAAGAGAAAAAAATATTAATTTATATTGATTCAACACTTCTCGACACCTTAAACTAACCTGTGGAAAGCATTGGGTGACGTCCAAAAATATGAAGAGGTTGCCAATTCGAATTTGCCCTCTTTGAAAAATTCCAAAAACTTTTGGCCCAAAAGGCTTATGATGTAGTCCGAATGACTTCTCAGATACTCGAGGGTGAAGTGAAAGTCGCTTGCCGTCGCATCAAATACGAACCAAGGATGTGCCTTGACATGAAAACACACCTTGTCTGCCATTCCCTTCTCGATGATGTACTCAGCCAACAGGAAATCGTTGAACAATTCATAGCCAGCACTGTCCAGCACAATGTCAACTTGATGCCTATTGCCTTTCTTGTTGCACAAGCAATTAAAAATTTCTGTTGTATTGTTGGCGAGTACATTATCATCTAAAGTTGTGAAATCCTCCAACACCTGCATGTTAAATGTATGAGCATCACTGTCGTCCAGATGGGTGCGATTGCTCCATAAATTAAATTTCAACAATTCGCCAAACATTGCAAGGCTGTTTTCAATACGACGTGTGTACTTGGATAGTGAGAGAATTTCATCCTGGCTCTTGGTGAGCGAGTGCTCCTTAATTTTGGCAAAAAAATCAAACTTCTTTAGAAAGATGCTGTTTTCCACGAAGGAGTAGAGTTTTCGGTACATATAGGACTGTGTATGCAGCCAGCAAGCCCTGTAAAATGTATGTCCCTCCTCTGGCAAGTGAGTGATGAAGTTATTCCACAGTTCGCGATCGGGCTCTACAAGAATTTTTATTTATTATTTGTAAGTACAACAATGACAAAGTGGGGATATATGGAGCTATGGTTAAAAAATGTATTTTCTGATTTCAGAAAATAAATCGGTTATTTTTACCAGTTACTTGCACATTCCCCTTAATTACTTTGAAACTTACCATCGCCGTTAAACTGTTGGAAAGGCTTGTCCGTTTGAAGCTCATACTTCAGTCGGGATATTAATCCGATGACTATCTTCAGTTCCTCGCGAGAGTTCTGCACAAAATTGGTGGGCGCTATAGACCAAAATTAAGCAAGATGCCATATCTGATTACAAACCTCACCGAATTTTGCGACTAGCTCGTTCTTGTCCTTTGTTATCGAGTCTATCACTTTTGTGAGCACCACGGGCAGTTCGTTCTGCAGCGTTGAGTAGGCGTAGCTACGCTTATACTGGCCAGACATGAAGGCATTGAGCGGCGTCTGGATGTCGACGATATTATACTTTGCATCAAAGTCTGTCTTGAAAACCTTTGCCAAATGCTGAGCCTCATTTTTGTTGCCCGTCGCTTGAACTGGGACCACTGCCGAAGGGTTCTCTCCTCCTTCGGGATCCATCTTCTTTCGGAACTTTAAATTTGAGCTATTTGTGCGTTCAGCTATGCATATTAAAAAACAATCACAATTATCTGAAAACTTTGGTAGCCTACTTAGTATTCGAGGCCATTTAAAGACGGAATAAACTCAATAAATCATGTTATTTATATACATTACTTCTTTACGATGGCCCAGTGTGACCAAAGCCGCGACGTATTTTATGATATGCTGCAAATGTAATCAGAAATATATTTTGATTTAGTTTAAATACTTCAATTGTTGATTAAATGACTCGAAATAACTAATTATATTTTATATATATATAGTTTATTGTTATATATGCATTAGTAGAAGTTGTCTCGCAGTTTTAGTTTTAATGAACAGCATACTAAAGTAGATTGTGAACTGACTCCGGAATAAAATACCAGCAGCATTATCTAGTATGAAATGACATTTTTTTGCACATTATAAATATACCGTGTTTGCAATTTTTTAGCGCATTTTCACTTCCGCGTTCCCTATTCTTCATTGCAGTTTTTACTTTGAGATGGAACGCTACGCGAATTTTCTGAAATGTTTATCACGCGTGTATTAATAAATAATTAGCGTAAGCGAAGAAACACACACTCGAAACAAAAAAAAAACGCTCCTATGACGACACAGTGACAAAGTGTAATAGTCAACAACACCGCGACGACCAATTGTTGACTGTGCCGCGCGGGGTATGCTGACTCAATCACAACCAACGACAAAGGCAAGGCAGCAGCAGCAGACGACGACGACGAGGGGAATTCGACGACGTGATAAAGTCCGGCTGAGGCTTTTTCGCAAAACTGTAATATTACTGTGCCACCCAACAGCAACAGCAACAAATCGCTGACAACAACAGGAGCAACGACAAATGCATACCTATTAAACCGCAACACACCTACGCTCTACACACACACAAGCACACACGCAGACAGCACCCAAGCACACACACACACACACCCGCACACACTCACACACACATAGGCGGAATGTCACATTTACCATTGCCGTTGTATGGCTTCGCAGCGTTTTTTATGATTTTTTGGTTCGGCACTTGGTGTGTGCATCTGATCGCGATCTGCTACGGCAAGTACAAGCTGCACAAGAAGTCATGCAAGCTGCCCACAGAGTCCTCGCCGCTGCCGGGCGTCTCGATACTCAAGCCGCTGATGGGCGTCGATCCCAATTTGCAGCACAACCTGGAGACGTTCTTCACCATGGACTATCCGCTGTACGAGTTGCTGTTTTGCGTCGAGGACAAACACGATCCGGCCATCAAGCTGGTGGAGCAGCTGCTGGACAAATATCCACTGACTGACGCCCAGCTGTTTGTGGGCGGCTCCGATGTGGGCGTGAATCCCAAAATCAATAACATTCATCCCGGCTATATGGCGGCCAAGTATGACTTTGTCATGATCTCGGACAGCGGCATCAAGATGAAGAACGACACGCTGCTGGACATGGTGCAGAACATGTCGGAGCGCCATGCGCTCGTCCACCAAATGCCCTTCACCTGTGATCGCGATGGCTTTGCGGCTACCTTCGAGAAGGTCTTCTTTGGCACGGTTCAGTCGCGGATTTATCTATCGGCCGATGCGTTGGGCATCAACTGCCACACGGGCATGTCGTGTCTGCTGCGCAAGGCGGTCATCGATCAGCTGGGCGGATTGCGCGCCTTTGGCTGCTACCTCGCCGAGGACTTCTTCATTGCCAAGCGCGTCACGGAGCTGGGCTGGAAGATGCGCATCTCCAATCAGCCGGCGCTGCAGAACAGCGGTCTTTGTGACATTGGCAGTTTTCAGGTGAGCTTCGAATTCGCGTTGCCAATAAGATTAGATGATTAAAGAGGAAATTGATAAAAATATTCCAATTTCCATTAAGATAACAGTCCAATTGGCAAAACTGTCCTTTTGAACAGCGATTATATAGATGATTAACAAACGCATCACACCAACAAAATGATAGGCAAATTCACTATAATAACTGAGATATCAATCAACATTGATGTAAACTACAACAAACCATTGATTAATTAGATTTTTTAGATTAAACGAATGTGTTATTTTTAGAGCAAATTTAGCAACTTTTTGTTGATATTTAGCGCAAATTTATTGCATAGCCTTGCACAATACAATACAATACTCTTATTCCTAGAATTTGATTCTGAAATTTGAATAATGATATTCTCTCTTTTAATTGACAAACATTAGCGCATACTTTCGCATTGAGTGAATCTTTTTCAGTACGCTTGTCTTTTTATACCCGCTACCCGAAGGTATGAAGGGTATTATAATTTAGTGCCAATAGGAGTTGTATGTATCGGGCAGAACACCTAGATCTCAGAGACTATAAGACCTAGAGACACCAAATTTGGTACATAGGTTCCTGCATTCATTACGCAGATCAAGTTTATTTTAAATTTTTAATGCCTCACCCCCTTCGTGTTGTTTAATTTAAATAAATGCACGTTTTAACTGTGTGAGTGTAAGCGTGTTGTGATTACTGACTAATAGGAACAGAGTATCTTGTAAAAATCAAATGGGGAGCGGGTATCTCACAGTCGATGAGTCTCATTTGTAGCTTTCTTACTTGTTTTAATTTAATTACGTATTTCTTCTATATAGCTTAATATTCTTAAAACCTTTTTAAAAACCTTGAACTCTAAACACATCAAGTTTCAGTTTAGCAAAGCAATATTCTTAATGCTGGCAATTTGGTTGTACTTCAAATAATGTTATGCCCTTAATGGGATTTATTAACGTCGAGTTCCGCATTGAATCAGTCTTTAGAGCAGATCATTTGTTATGAGTTATTATTCACAACACTTTTCCCAGTTAACAACGCTAAGATCATCAGTGAAAAATAAAACGACTAAATTATTGTTAGCTGTGCTGTTAATTCCGTCAGCTCACTTTTTCGGAGGGAAAACCCCAATATGTAAAAATGTATTGGGTAATTTAAAAATCAATATTGAGTTCCCACATTTGTTCCTTGTTATGCATAATTTTAATAATAAATAATTCTGTTGAAAACTAAATCCTCAATTAATTAATTAAACCAATTAACAAACATAAATAATATTAAATATACTTGCAGGCTCGTCTTATTCGCTGGGCCAAGCTCAGGGTGGCCATGGTACCGACAACGATACTGCTGGAACCTCTGTCGGAGTGCCTGGTGCTGGGTGCTTTTGCCGCCTGCTCCGCATCGCTGCTGTTCGCCTGGGATCCCTTGGTGTTCTACCTGGTGCACATACTTGGCTGGTTTCTCTCCGACTGGCTGCTGCTGTCGATTGTGCAGCACGGCTCGATGCCGTTCCACAAGTTTGAGTTTGTCATCGGCTGGTTCTTCAGGGAGCTGAGCGGTCCCTATCTCTTCCTGCACGCACTCTGGAATCCTGCCATCCGTTGGCGTACGCGCACCTTCAAGCTGCACTGGGGCGGCGTCGCCTACGAGTTGCCCCTGAACAACACACCCGCCTCGGAGTCTCTGATTGCCCCGCTGCAGCCAGCCCCCACGTTACTGACCGCAACTCCAACAGCTGCGACGACAACAACGACGACGACGACGACGTGCACAACGGGAGCAGGTTCGGGGACGGCACTGCAGGCAACGGCCAAGCATCGTTTGCTGGTGTCGTAGCAGCAGCTAGAGCTAGTTACAATTTGTTTGTTATATGCGTAATTTGTACTTTAACTAGTATCTTGTTTTTTTTTTGTTTCGTTGTTTTTGGATGCGACACAGCCAACTGCGATTTGTACAACAGTTACAGCAACATTAACATCTACATCTACCCGATGGTAGTAGTATTATTACTAGCTAAACGTAAAACCCTTTAGTCACTACATAACTTAAGTTAGGTACGTGTAACAATTAAGTGAATTGGGCGCACAGACAAACAGTAATCAGTACTCAGTACTCAATTAAGAAGGGGGCCACAGACCTTATTTGCAATGGCAATTGTACTTGAGCAGCAAAGAATGAAGAGAATCTTCTCCTTCGCTGCGCTCACAGTTGCTGATAGAGAAAGCGAGGAAGTAGAACGAGACAGAAGGAAGAAAGAACCTATCGATAAGTTAGTTGTAGTTAGGTTGCAACGTAATGTTTGTCCAACATTTGGCCATGCGATTTAGTTTGTAGTCGATTTTTGTATATTTATCTGCTGAGATTGATGAACGAGTTACTTAGTTAAGCTAGCTTTTGTTATTGCTATTTTTGAGTTCGAGTCGCTATAATTATGATTAGTTAATTTATTATTGTTAAGCCTACAAAGATACTTAGTTAATTTCGTTTGTTTTCTTTTTGGATTTACACACACACATGTATGTATATGGAAAACATACATATATATACATATATTCATTTCCTTGCTTATCGCTCTGTAAATAGGCTTCGCTAAACCGCCATCGAATAAATTTAATTTAATTTAAACAATTCAACCATGAACGACATGATTTGTGTTATTTTTATTATTAGACACCAACCAACATCTAGAGCACTTTTTTTTTCATTTGTTTTTATATTATCATAACGAGTTCATGTCGATTATCAGCTATTTGTGCTTGATAATAGATCGCACGAGCTATTCTCATGACTCAGCAGCGTTTGGGTTTTACTTTCTGGACTGAGTCACGATCCCGTAATTGTTATCAAACATAGAAGGCGCCGAGACGCCACGAGATGAGGCGAGTCGAGACGAGACGAGGCGTTGCCTGTTCTCGCACACATTTAATGAGGGTTCAAAAGTCATGTAAATTAATTCAATTATGTATGTATGACAAGCGCACTTTGCTGTTTAATAATAACCCCTTTTGCCCCCCCCCCCCGCCAAGTCAGGAACTTAAGGCACTAAACTATAATTGAATTACCTTTGCTGCAGATGTTTGTTAATAAGTGCAAAACCTAGAATAGAATGCTTTAGAAGAACAATACTATAATACAGTAGAAATATCTGAGCGTGCATTGCTCTGAGTCAACCTCAACCTCAGCCCCAGTTCCGACCTCACGCCATCGACATCGAGATCGAGAGCAAGAGCGTGGAAAGATGGAGACGGTTCCAGCTTATCTCGTTTCGCAGTCGTAAAACAATACAAGCAGATACACATGTATTGGTAATTTGCAATCAGACACACACATACACATACACACACGCGCATATTTGTATAGATTAGAGAGAGGCGTATCAGTTGCAGAGCTCAGATAAATGTGAAGGAGATGACAAAGAGAGCGAGACGATGAAGCGAGATGGAGAGTCTCATTGAAATACGATGACGGATGCAAGCACACTCACACTCACACTCTCACACCCACACATAATTAAATACATGTGATCAGCTATTAGCTTAGCATAATTTGCTTCGCTTGCCAAATGAGCAGAATAAACCAAACAAAAGATACAACTACAAATATTCTTGCATTCGTATTCATCAAATTTGTGATCACATATACGACATTGATGTGCATATGTATGTGTACTTACTATCTACATATAACTATGTACTTGGTATTCTTATCAATGTGCATTAAAATTTCTATTGTCTGATATGAGAGTTGCTAGCTAATCAAATTATTCAACATAGTGTGCATACCAACATACATTTATAATCAAGCGCAATTATTTATATGTATTAAGCAGCATGCATAGCAAATACAAAAAACCAAACTGAGGTTTGCTAAACCGAATACTAAACTGGGCGCAAAGTCAGTCAAATTATCTACTGATGTTTTTTTACCTAATCAAAAAGCAGAAAAGTAAAAAACAAATACAGTTATCATTAAGCACTATGCTGTACGCAATAAGTAAGTGTGTTTATTAATTTAAATGTGTATTTTTTAACAAATTAGTTAAATTACATAACATCCTACATTCGATGAAGCAAAATTGGGTGTGTGTTCAACGTGTATTTTTCGAATTATTTATGTATGCCTTTATCTGACTTGCAAGTGAAAACTATTGCTTTAAAAAACCTATAATTTAAGGTATTTGTATCAATATATAGTAATCTATTTGTAACTAGGCCTAACAATAAACAAGATTGCCACTTGATCAACACACGCGCCTTTTATTCCGATTTCTCAAGTGTCAGGCTGCCAGGCAGGGCGCCATCTTAGTGTTTAGTTCACTCTGCGTCTTTTACTGCTGCCTCCATATCACGTATACGCACGTATGTACCTACGTATGTGTTCAAACACACGATTACTCTACGAGCATTCACGTAATTTCCATTCACGAGTGCCTCCCAGCAAATTGTTTGCGTATGTTTTCCTATGTACGAGTGGGAATACTCATATGTATGCAAGTATTTTGTATTTATTAGCCTTCTGGTTGATAACGTTTATTGTGACGGTGAGTCATCTGTCTTTACATTGGGCGCGGATCGTCGCCGTCTGTCAGTATTCTGTTCAGGGTCTGACGATTTCGGTTTGTGGGGTACGCAGTGATTAATTGTGGTCACCAATAGAACTTTATGATTTTTGCGTGCAAAAAAAAACAGCTCATTTGCAATTAACAAATGTACTCATATTATCTACAAGTGCTGTTAAGGGAATTTATGGTGTGCCGCGGTGTCTGATAGGAACAAAAATTGCCAGTTAATTAGCCAAATCATCACAAGCATAAGTCATACATCGAATGAATTTATGTCCACCTTTTTCGAATTCTTATCCGTTAAATCAAATTCTTATCGTAAAATAAAAATTGTTTTTTTTTTTTTTTGGGCAAACAATAAGGTTGGACGGGCATTAAGATATTATTGGGATTTTAGATAGCGGAAACATAATTCAAATATTTTATCAAAGCGTAATCGCTTACGAATGTACAAAGTCTACGCAGAATCAGAAGTTGGCAACCATACTATATACCTATGTACATATCTGGTGAATGCAGAACGAAGACTCACATAAATATTCTCGAGTGGTTTGATTATAAATAGCCTTTGCTATCTCGAAGTGCTCAGCGCACAGAGTAAATAATCAAAGCACAGCAATGAATTCTGCTTAAATTTGAGACTTTTATAACATAAATGTATACTTATGAATATTTACAGTAATAACAGTTACCAAGCTATGCTGATGCCAGCTTTATTATCTATTATTGCTCTTTTATTGCCAGCTATTTTATTGGTCTGTTATCAAATAACCAATAAGCACTTATTCCATACTCCGTGCCGTTCTGCTCTAGTCCAACAAATTGTGATAATCTTTCATACTCATTTGTATGGCAAAGCCATTTCAAAGTTGGCGCGCGTATTTGTAATCGCAAGCTCGTTCACTGGAACCAGTTTGTAATTTATGGGTATTTTTAGGTCTTTTTATTAGTATTTGCGAATGAATTCGAGGTCTCGTCAAATCTGATTGAATTTCAATAAAATGGAAAGTATAATATTAATTTAAATTAAACAATTAAAAAAAGTAAATTTAATATCTTGGTGGCAAAAAAATCGAAGTTTGTTATTAGTAATCGATGTTTGCAAAAAATTTAGGAACTTTGCGATAGTGCCATCGATGTCTCTCCACCTCTAAACAAATTCCAGTAATTCGTAATCAAATCGTTGAAAAAAGGTATTATTTGTGTGCAAACGCCTGAAAACAGTGATTAATCATAGGCAAGATTATTTAAATAATGTCGTGTAAAATCCATTGAAGATGTGATGAGAAATAGGCGTCTGATAAAAAACAAGCTTTGCATTGTTTTGGCATGTGAAAAATCTATAGTTTATCAGCAAACGGCACACACACGCACACATGCATGTGGGCATGTGTTTGTATGTGTGTGCATGTGTGTGCACCAGCTGGCGGCGATTGGAACGGGGGCGTATGGGAAAATTCTTGCTTGCAATTGTTTATTCTACATTATTTTTAATGTTGTTAGCTCTTGATTTTTAGCACTTCTCATATAGTTTACCATAAAATTGGACAGACATATAAACTGTTCTCTGTTTTCTTGCAGATGTTTTGTTGGCCGCTGCTGATGAAACGGCGTTGAAGTGAAATTCAGTTTATCCACAACAGGCAGCAGGCAACAGGCGCAGCAACTTGATCTAGCGAAAAACGATCTGCAAAATGGCCATGTCCAAAGTGATACGTGTGCTGGAGAAATCCATAGCACCATCGCCGCACAGCGTTCTGCTCGAGCATCGCAACAAAACCGATTGCATCCTCTTTGAATCTCATGTCTGCGCGCTGCTGACACAGCAGGAAAACGTCATTCGCAAGCAGTACACAAAGGTCTGTATTTCCATCTCCCTCTCTCGCTCTCTCCTTTTTCTTGTCATTTTCTTAAGAAGGTTTTTTCGCCATCACGTAACACGATCTGTAGACACAACAAACACGCACACATGTAAAGCGAAGTAATTTGCTCCAAGTGCAATTTGCAATACAAACGGATGGGAAACCTTTTTAACACTCGACTGTTATCCAAGTGGATTCCATTCGTCTGTCCAATTGGGCATATTTGGTGCATTAATCCACTGGATTGTATTGTCATTTTGTAATTAAAACTTGGTTTCTGGGAGGTTATAAAACATTGGTTAATTTATTAAAGTTTTATATTTGATGCAGTGTGATAAGCGTATGCAAAAGAGTAAAAGTATTAGACTACGACTAGTATAAGTGTAAAAACGTACAATTTGTACTATTAGCAATACTTACTATGGTATAAGAGAAAACGTAGTAAAGAGTACAATTTGTGCTTTTAGTCTCGGTTATTAAAGTGCAAGAATTCAAATCAATCAAATAAGTATATAAGAGTACATTTAAACTTTTAATCTTGGTTACGGGCGTATAAGAGTCAAGTGTAACAGTGTATAGGGGTACAATTTGTACTTTAAGCTTTACTTAATAAAAGAGTACAATTTGTACTTTCAACCTTGGTTGTAAAAGTGCAATAATTAAACGTAACAAATAAGTATTTAAAACTACAAGTGTTTGATCAGTATAAGAGTCTTTATGTATTTTAGAATAAGACAAGATGTGCTATATAATCAATTTATTACATTTATTCTATTCTAATTGTAGGTCTGCGATGCCTATGGGTGTTTGGGCGCACTTCAACTCAATGCCGGAGAAAGCACTGTGCTCTTTCTGGTGCTCGTCACCGGCTGCGTTTCCATGGGCAAAATTGGCGATGTGGAAATCTTTCGCATCACCCAAACGACGTTCGTCTCGCTGCAGAACGCGGTGCCCAACGAGGACAAGATTAGCGAGGTGCGCAAGCTGCTCAACTCGGGCACATTCTATTTTGCCCACACGAATCCCTCGGCTGCCGGCGCCGCTGGAGCCGCTGCCACTTCGCAGAGCACCAAGTTCGACATCACGTTGTGTGCCCAGCGTCGCTATCAAACAGGGGAGACGGACAATCGGTTCTTCTGGAATCGCATGATGCACATACACTTGATGCGCTTCGGCATCGACTGCCAGTCCTGGTTGCTGCAGACCATGTGCGGCTCCGTCGAGGTGCGCACCGTCTACATTGGAGCCAAGCAAGCCAGGGCCGCGATCATCTCCCGGCTGAGCTGCGAACGCGCTGGAACGCGTTTCAATGTGCGCGGCACCAACGACGAGGGCTACGTGGCCAACTTTGTGGAGACGGAGCAAGTGATCTATGTGGACGGCGACGTGACCAGCTATGTGCAGACACGCGGCTCTGTGCCGCTCTTCTGGGAGCAGCCTGGCGTCCAAGTCGGTTCGCACAAGGTGAAGCTGTCGCGTGGCTTCGAGACATCGGCTGCAGCCTTTGATCGACACATGAGCATGATGCGACAACGCTATGGCTACCAGACCATTGTCAATCTGCTGGGCAGCTCGCTGATTGGCAGCAAGGAGGGCGAGGCGATGCTGAGCAATGAGTTCCAGCGGCACCACGGCATGTCCGCGCACAAGGATGTGCCGCATGTGGTCTTTGACTATCATCAGGAGTGTCGGGGCGGCAACTTTACGGCGCTGGCCAAGCTCAAGGAGCGCATGGTCGCCTGCGGTGCACACTATGGCATCTTTCATGCCATCAACGGTCAGGTGGTGCACGAACAGTTTGGCGTTGTGCGCACCAATTGCCTGGACTGCTTGGATCGCACCAATTGTGTGCAGACTTATCTGGGGCTAGACACGCTCAATCTGCAGCTGGAGGCATTGAAGCTGGGCGGCAAGCAGCAGAATGTGTCGCGTTTCGAGGAGATCTTTCGCCAGATGTGGATCAACAATGGCAACGAGGTGAGCAAAATCTATGCTGGCACTGGCGCCATTCAGGGCGGCTCCAAGCTCATGGACGGTGCTCGCTCAGCGGCACGCACCATTCAAAACAATCTGCTGGACAACTCGAAGCAGGTGAGTGCCAATAAACAACTTACCCAATCTTTGTCAGATTCTAATGTTTATTGCTTTGCAGGAAGCCATTGATGTGCTACTGGTGGGCTCAACGCTCAGCTCGGAGCTGGCGGATCGGGCGCGTATTTTGCTGCCCTCGAACATGTTGCATGCCCCAACCACAACGTTGCGCGAGCTCTGCAAACGCTACACGGAGTATGTGCGTCCGCGCATGGCACGCGTCGCCGTGGGCACCTACAATGTGAATGGCGGCAAGCATTTCCGCAGCATTGTGTTCAAGGATTCGCTGGCCGATTGGCTGCTCGATTGCCATGCCTTGGCGCGCTCCAAGGCGCTGGTGGATGTTAACAATCCATCGGAGCATGCCGATCACCCAGTGGACATCTATGCCATTGGCTTCGAGGAGATTGTCGATCTGAACGCCTCGAATATCATGGCTGCGAGCACCGACAATGCCAAACAGTGGGCCGAGGAGCTGCAGAAGACCATCTCGCGGGACAATGACTATGTGCTGCTCACCTATCAGCAGCTGGTGGGCGTCTGCCTCTACATCTACATACGGCCGGAGCATGCTCCCCACATACGCGACGTTGCCATCGACTGTGTGAAGACCGGCCTCGGAGGCGCCACTGGCAATAAGGGAGCGTGTGCTATACGCTTTGTGCTGCACGGCAGTTCCATGTGCTTTGTGTGCGCTCACTTTGCGGCCGGGCAATCTCAGGTGGCGGAACGCAATGCTGACTATGCGGAAATCACACGGAAATTGGCTTTTCCGATGGGACGCACTTTGAAATCGCATGATTGGGTTTTCTGGTGTGGCGACTTTAACTATCGCATTGACATGGACAAGGACGAGCTGAAGGAGTGCGTGCGGAATGGCGAGTTGTCCACGGTGCTGGAGTTTGATCAACTGCGCAAGGAGCAGGAGGCGGGCAATGTCTTCTCCGAGTTTCTCGAGGGTGAGATTACCTTCGATCCGACTTACAAATATGATTTGTTTAGCGATGACTACGACACGTCCGAGAAGCAACGTGCTCCTGCCTGGACAGACCGTGTGCTCTGGCGTCGCCGCAAGGCGCTGGCCGAGAGCGATTTCGGTGGTGCCGCTGCAGCATCCTGGAATCCGGGGAAGCTCATCCATTACGGGCGCTCGGAGCTGAAGCAGAGCGATCATCGACCGGTTATTGCCATCATTGATGCCGAGATCATGGAGATTGATCAGCAACGTCGCCGTGCGGTCTTCGATCAGGTCATACGAGATCTTGGACCACCCGATTCTACCATTGTGGTGCATGTGCATGAAGCGTCGGCGGATGCCGATGAGGATGGACCCACCATCTACGATGAGCATGTGATGTCGGCATTGATTGCCGAGCTGTCCAAGATGGGCGAAGTGACGTTGGTGCGCTACGTAGAGGACACCATGTGGGTAACGTTCCGCAATGGTGAATCTGCACTCAATGCTGCTGCCAAGCGCAGCACACAAGTCTGTGGCTTGGAGCTGGTCTTTGAGCTGAAGACGCCCGAGTGGCCGCAGCAGGTGGACGGTGAGATTGAGCTTTGCACATCCAATACGATTCCGCTGTGCGCCAATCCTGCAGAGCAGGCGCAACTGCTCCAGGTGACGCCCGAGGTGCCGCAACGCCCCAAACAGCCGCCGACAAGGCCGGCGCCAGCACGTCCGCCCATGCCCATGTCGCCAAAGAACTCGCCACGTCACTTGCCGCACGCTGGTGTCATCAGCATTGTGCCGAAGCCGGCCAAGCCACCGATGCCGCCACAGCCCATGATGCAGGCACCGCTGCAGCCCGTTCAGGTGGTGCCACCGCGGCCGCCTGCCATGGGCGATACGACGCCCTCATCCAAGTCGCAATCGCCCACCGAGTTGGGCTCCCCATTGCACGCCACGTCCGTCAGCTCGTCGAGCTCTTCGTCTGGCAAGGCATCGCCCACGGGCACTGTGCCCTCGGGACCCCCGACACCACCACGCCAAATGCAAAGCAAGCAGGCGACACCCATCTCAACGCCCACGCGTCAATCGAAACAAGCTTCGCTGGAGCAGGCATCGCCCTCAGATACTGCCTACGAGACGGCCAGCAATATCTACGAGGAGATCCAAGACGATGTGCCGGCACCGCGTCATCCACCGCCAGCTGCCCCACCGCCGGTCATCGCTGCCGTCGACAGTCCACGTCGACAGCCACCATTACCCGCAGCAGGAGCAGCTGCTGCACCACTGGGTCCGCCGCCACCGCTGCCCAATCGTCGCGGACCTCCACCAATACCAAATCGCAGTGGCAATGCGCCGCCACTGCCAACACGGCCCACAAACAACTAAGCGGGGGATGCCAGAAGGGTGAGTTCGATTTTAAAATGCATAGACAATTTAAAAAAAAGTAAAAAATTAGAAAAAATAAAAAATTTACTTCCCATACCGGGAATCGAACCCGGGCCTTCTGGGTGAAAGCCAGATATCCTAGCCACTAGACCATATGGGAGGCTGAAAACTGCTCAGCAAACGCGCTATAACAAGAACGTTTGCTGTTCTGCCAGCAAGCTAAAAATACAAATTTGAAAACAAAAACAAGTTTTTAATGGGAATAAACAAATACTTAACATACTTTTATATATTTCTGTTTTTTCTTTTTCATTGCCACAGCCCGCTGTCGAAACAACTGGTACAAATGGCAGTAGCGTCGACTCAATTACATTCCGAATTGTTGTATTTATCGTTGGAAATCGCAAATTAAATATAAACGCATATACATGTTATGTTTTGTTGTCAATTGCCAATTGTATAATAGAATATTATTAATATGCATACTGAAAGTGTTTCCAGGCAATAATTGAAACTGTATAACGTATAACGCTTTAGATTTGAATGATTATGCTGCTGTTATACACACACTCCACATACAGGTATAACAGCTGAGAACATGATTACTTAACCAACACTGGCCAGACGTACTCACTAATGCACCAAATAAACTAAGAAGTATTTACGTATTTATGTTAACCATATAGCGAGCAAACTGAACAAAATGATCAACGGAGAAAGTATTAAATATATGTGTATGTATGTTTAAAGTTTAAACAATTATAGCTGTACTAGTCAAATTATGGAATAAAACCATATGTTACAAACGAAAAGTATTTGAAGAATACGATAAAAACATATAAATATGTAATAACAGATACTATTGTAGTTAACAATTAAAACATGACCACGCTCGCAATACTAAATTTATCCACTTTCAACATTATACTATACTATAATATCGTTTGTTATCGGACAGAGAGAAGAAGAGGATGGAATTTTCCTCCAAAGGCGTTAAGTTGAATTAGAATTCAGTTGGATTGAAAGTTAAACTACGTAATCAATATCAAAGAGAATACAAATTGAAAAAAAAAACATATATAAATGTTAATGAACTTGTAAAATATGTTTAATCATCCAATCAATCGGTAATCGATCAATAAATATGCCTATTACTCAAAAAATTATGAATTTGTGAATTGAATTGTACTTGGAATTCAATTTAAAAGAAATATGTATAACATTAAACGCATTCAATTTCGAATAATCTGTAAAGGATTAAGGTAATATAAATTAAATTAAATTATCTGTTCCATATTTTAAATTGTTATCTATTTAATTTTGAGTTTGTAATGAAATTGAATTGAAATATATCTGATCAATATGGAATTATCTCAAACGATGTAGTATTTATTCGAAAATGAAAAGAATTTATTAAACTGGAAACATTATTTATCTTACATTTCAATGTAAATCAAATTAATTTCCATAATTTACCAAAATACTTTTGCACATATCTGTTTGAGAGGAAATACAATAATACAAATTAAATGTTGTTTAATTAATTGTGTAGTTTATTGAAGCCAAGCAAATATATATATATATATAATCAGAACATAAACTTAACACTTAATCCTGTTTTACGAGATCTCCCCTAGAACCACTTGGGCAGCGCATCGTTGGGCAAATTCTTGTGGTTCGGCAATGCGGTGCAAGGTCGTTGCTGTCGCCAGAACTCCTGACGTTTGTTGAGAAAGCAAACGGCTTCCTTGGCCAAGGCAGAGATGTTCTCGGTGTTGGTGTCCGCACGCACCAAATCGGGATGGAGCAGCAGCTTCTCGAGGTACTCCTTGTCCACACACAGCTCCCCGAGCAGCTTGCGTGCATTGCGACGCTCCAGATCCGCCTTGGTGGGTTTCTGGCGCACCATTTGTGGACGGGCGCTGTTCGCTCCCTGCGAACCCTTGGGGGTATTGTCACCGGATTTGCGGGTCTTGCTGCTCTTGGGCGGCGGCACAGTGGAGCGCGTCTTGGTCCCAATGGTGTTCTCGATGGCCTCCTGTGTCTTCTGCACGCCCAGGCGAAAGGAGGCGAGTTCTGGTCGAGCACGCAGTCCGCGATGGAAGAACATGAGACTCTGCTCGAACTGACCGAGGTAATAGAGGGACTCGGCCTTCTGGTAGATGGCGCGAATGTTATTCTTGTCCTCGGCCAAGGCGGTTTCGGCATCCTGCAGAGCTTTGGACGCCTCGCCCAGCAGCAGATAGCACTTGCTGCGCGAGATGAGCGCATTGATGTCCGTGTTGTTCAGTTCCAAGGCCTGCAAAATACAAAGAGAGGAAGAATTTTACATTACGGAGTGAATACAGAGATGAAGGAATGGAAAATAAATCGGGGAGGAACCTTGCAGAAGAACTGAATGGCATTCTCGGGATTCGCATTCTTGATCTCCTTCAGGCCCAGCGCAATGATGGAACTGATGTCCGCCTCGTCGGGAATGAGCAACGCCTCGTTGCGATCCTGTTTCTGCTTGATTTGCAGACTCTGCTTGATGTCAAAGGTGCCGGCACTGACAGCCGCTGCCCGATCTTTGTCCGTGTAGAAATCGACAAAGTTCTCCTTTGGTTTCTTCTTCTTCATCATCTGCTCCTCGATGCGTTTACGTGCCGCCCTCAGCTCTGCTTCGATGCGATTGCCACGCTTCGAGCCGCCTGCGTCCATGTCATCCGGATGCTTGCTGGACCGGCGTGCACCACGCTCTGTGGAGGACTTGCCCCCACCGCCATAGGAGTCGCGACGTTCCCAAATCGGTGGCTTATGCGACACCCGGCCACGACCCTTTGACCTCTTGTTCGACTCGTCCAACGATTCCTCGTCCGCATTGTTGCCCGTGCGTATAAAGCTCTGCAACAGCTCCTGCTCCTTGTCGACGGCGAGAATATTGTTCAACACGCTCGTGGACATCGCGACAGCTTCTAGTTATTGAATCCTCTGCGAATTTGGGCAATCGAAGCGAGTGTGAAAAATTCACACCTTCGCTGACAGTTGCAAACAAACGGTAATTGATTTGCCATTTGTCGCTGTTGCCTGGAGACTGTGCGGACCTCGAAATGGGTTAACAATCGATAACAAATAACAATAGCACGTGGCAGGTGGCACGACTTGGACGAGTGGGCCGAGGAAGGAAGGAAACAACGTGCTGACATTGAAACAGTTGCTCAACTGACACTTGACTTCGACTTCATCAACGTTAAGTTTAGGGATGGGAATCTTAGCTTTATAGGCCAAAATATGCTATAAATTAAATGTAAGTCAAACTTCCAAGTCCTAATAGCTTAATTTTTTAGAAATTTTATAATAATACAAAACAATGGAACTATAAAGTTAATTTAAAATTAAACGAACATATAAAATCTATAATATAAGTTTTGACAAATATACTTGCTACTCGATTTTGTTCGCCTGTTACTTTAGCAGCTCCAAATGGGGTTTTGGGAAGGAATTTCGTCGTTAGTATTAACGTATTTTAATCAAATTAAAATTTGAAAATCCCGCCCAGCTTATGAAAATTTACATTTTTGGCTAATCTGCTTGCTACTCGATTATGTTCGCCTGGTACTTCAGCAGCTCTAAGTGGGTTTTGGGAAGGAATTTCGTCGTTGATATTAACGTATTTTATTCAAATTCAAATTTGAAAATCCCGCCCAGCTTATGAAAATTTAAATTTTTGGCTAATCTGCTTGCTACTCGATTATATTCGCCTGGTACTTCAGCAGCTCCAAATTGGGTTTTGGGAAGGAATTTCGTCGTTAGTATTAACGTATTTTATTCAAATTCAAATTTGAAAATCCCGCCCAGCTTCTGAAAATTTAAATTTTTGGCTAATCTGCTTGCTACTCGATTATGTTCGCCTGGTACTTCAGCAGCTCTAAGTGGGTCTTGGGAAGGAATTTCGTCGTTAAAATTAACGTATTTTATTCAAATTCAAATTTGAAAATCCCGCCCAGCTTCTGAAAATTTAAATTTTTGGCTAATCTGCTTGCTACTCGATTATGTTCGCCTGGTACTTCAGCAGCTCCAAATGAGGTTTTGGGAAGGAATTTCGTCGTTAATCATAACGTATTTTATTCAAATTCAAATTTGAAAATCCCGCCCAGCTTCTGAAAATTTAAATTTTTGACTAATCTACTTGCTACTCGATTATGTTCGCCTGGTAATTCAGCAGCTCCAAATGGGGTTTTGGGAAGGAATTTCGTCGTTAGTATTAACATATTTTATTCAAATTCAAATTTGAAAATCCCGCCCAGCTACTGAAAATTTAAATTTTTGACAAATCTACTTGCTACTCGATTATGTTCGCCTGGTACTTCAGCAGCTCCAAATGGGGTTTTGGGAAGGAATTTCGTCGTTAATATTAACGTATTTTATTCAAATTCAAATTTGAAAATCCCGCCCAGCTTCTAAAAATTTAAATTTTTGGCTAATCTACTTGCTACTCGATTATGTTCGCCTGGTACTTCAGCAGCTCTAAGTGGGTCTTGGGAAGGAATTTCGTCGTTAAAATTAACGTATTTTATTCAAATTCAAATTTGAAAATCCCGCCCAGCTTCTGAAAATTTAAATTTTTGACAAATCTACTTGCTACTCGATTATGTTCGCCTGGTACTTCAGCAGCTCCAAGTGGGTTTTGGGAAGGAATTTCGTCGTTAATATTAACGTATTTTATTCAAATTCAAATTTGAAAATCCCGCCCAGCTTATGAAAATTTAAATTTTTGGCTAATCTGCTTGCTACTAGATTATGTTCGCCTGGTACTTCAGCAGATCGACATTGGTTTTGGGAAGGAATTTCGTCGTTAAAATTAACGTATTTTATTCAAATTCAAATTTGAAAAACCCGCCCACCTTCTGAAAATTTAAATTTTTGACAAATCTACTTGCTACTCGATTATGTTCGCCTGGTACTTCAGCAGATCGACGTTGGTTTTGGGAAGGAATTTCGTCGTTAAAATTAACGTATTTTATTCAAATTCAAATTTGAAAATCCCGCCCAACTTCTGAAAATTTAAATTTTTGACTAATCTACTTGCTACTCGATTATGTTCGCCTGGTACTTCAGCAGCTCTAAGTGGGTCTTGGGAAGGAATTTCGTCGTTAAAATTAACGTATGTTATTCAAATTCAAATTTGAAAATCCCGCCCAGCTACTGAAAATTTAAATTTTTGACAAATCTACTTGCTACTCGATTATGTTCGCCTGGTACTTCAGCAGCTCCAAATGGGGTTTTGGGAAGGAATTTCGTCGTTAATATTAACGTATTTTATTCAAATTCAAATTTGAAAATCCCGCCCAGCTTCTGAAAATTTAAATTTTTGGCTAATCTACTTGCTACTCGATTATGTTCGCCTGGTACTTCAGCAGCTCCAAGTGGGTTTTGGGAAGGAATTTCGTCGTTAATCATAACTTATTTTATTCAAATTCAAATTTGAAAATCCCGCCCAGCTTCTGAAAATTTAAATTTTTGACTAATCTACTTGCTACTCGATTATGTTGCCTGGTAATTCAGCAGCTCCAAATGGGGTTTTGGGAAGGAATTTCGTCGTTAGTATTAACATATTTTATTCAAATTGAAATTTGAAAATCCCGCCCAGCTACTGAAAATTTAAATTTTTGACAAATCTACTTGCTACTCGATTATGTTCGCCTGGTTCTTCAGCAGCTCCAAATGGGGTTTTGGGAAGGAATTTCGTCGTTAATATTAACGTATTTTATTCAAATTCAAATTTGAAAATCCCGCCCAGCTTCTAAAAATTTAAATTTTTGGCTAATCTACTTGCTACTCGATTATGTTCGCCTGGTACTTCAGCAGCTCTAAGTGGGTCTTGGGAAGGAATTTCGTCGTTAAAATTAACGTATTTTATTCAAATTCAAATTTGAAAATCCCGCCCAGCTTCCGAAAATTTAAATTTTTGGCTAATCTGCTTGCTACTCGATTATGTTCGCCTGGTACTTCAGCAGCTCCAAGTGGGTTTTGGGAAGGAATTTCGTCGTTAGTATTAACGTATTTTATTCAAATTCAAATTTGAAAAGCCCGCCCAACTTCTGAAAATTTAAATTTTTGACTAATCTGCTTGCTACTCGATTATGTTCGCCTGGTACTTCAGCAGCTCTAAGTGGGTTTTGGGAAGGAATTTCGTCGTTAAAATTAACGTATTTTATTCAAATTCAAATTTGAAAATCCCGCCCAGCTTCTGAAAATTAAAATTTTTAGCTAATCTGCTTGCTACTCGATTATCTTCGCCTGGTACTTCAGCAGCTCCAAATGAGGTTTTGGGAAGGAATTTCGTCGTTAATCATAACGTATTTTATTCAAATTCAAATTTGAAAATCCCGCCCAGCTTCTGAAAATTTAAATTTTTGTCTAATCTACTTGCTACTCGATTATGTTCGCCTGGTACTTCAGCAGCTCCAAATGGGGTTTTGGGAAGGAATTTCGTAGTTAATAGTAACGAATTTTCTTCAAATTCAAATTTGAAAATCCCGCCCAACTTCTGAAAAATTAAATTTTTGACTAATCTACTTGCTACTCGATTATGTTCGCCTGGTAATTCAGCAGATCGACGTTGGTTTTGGGAAGGAATTTTGTCGTTAGTATTAACGTATTTTATTCGAATTCAAATTTGAAAATCCCGCCCAGCTTATGAAAATTTAAATTTTTGACAAATCTACTTGCTACTCGATTATGTTCGCCTGGTACTTCAGCAGCTCCAAATGGGGTTTTGGGAAGGAATTTCGTCGTTAGTATTAACGTATTTTATTCAAATTCAAATTTGAAAATCCCGCCCAACTTCTGAAAATTTAAATTTTTGGCTAATCTGCTTGCTACTCGATTATGTTCGCCTGGTACTTCAGCAGCTCCAAGTGGGTTTTGCGAAGTAATTTCGTCGTTAGTATTAACGTATTTCATTCAAATGGAAAATTGAAAATCCCGCCCAGCTTCTGAAAATTTAAATTTTTGGCTAATCTACTTGCTACTCGATTATGTTCGCCTGGTACTTCAGCAGCTCCAAATGGGGTTTTGGGAAGGAATTTCGTCGTTAGTATTAACGTATTTTATTCGAATTCAAATTTGAAAATCCCGCCCAGCTTCTGAAAATTTCAATTTTTGACTAATCTACTTGCTACTCGATTATGTTCGCCTGGTACTTCAGCAGCTCCAAATGGGGTTTTGGGAAGGAATTTCGTCGTTAGTATTAACGTATTTTATTCGAATTCAAATTTGAAAATCCCGCCCAGCTTCTGAAAATTTCAATTTTTGACTAATCTACTTGCTACTCGATTATGTTCGCCTGGTACTTCAGCAGCTCCAAATGGGGTTTTGGGAAGGAATTTCGTCGTTAGTATTAACGTATTTTATTTGAATTCAAATTTGAAAATCCCGCCCAGCTTCTGAAAATTTAAATTTTTGGCTAATCTACTTGCTACTCGATTATGTTCGCCTTCAGCAGCTCCTAGTTGGTTTTGGGAAGGAATTTCGTCGTTATTGTTAACGTATTTTATTCAAATTCAAATTTGAAAATCCCGCCCAGCTTCTGTAAGTTTAAATTTTTTACTAATCTACTTGCTACTCGATTATGTTCGCCTGGTACTTCAGCAGCTCCAAATGGGGTTTTGGGAAGGAATTTCGTCGTTAGTATTAACGTATTTTATTCAAATTCAAATTTGAAAATCCCGCCCAGCTTATGAAAATTTACATTTTTGGCTAATCTACTTGCTACTCGATTATGTTCGCCTGGTACTTCAGCAGATCGACGTGGGTTTTGGGAAAGAATTTCGTCGACATTTATTAACAAAATTATGCACTTCTGAAGTACCAGAATAAGTAATATTAATGTTTTATTTAATTTAAATTTTTTGGTAAGGTCTTATATAATTTTTTTTCGAATTATATGAATATCAATTAATAATATTTGAACATTTTGGTATGCATAATAATAATTATAGTTTCAATGATTCCTGTATATTTATTTGTGATCGAATGAAAAACAAGGAAGTTATTAAAGAATCAATTTCAAGGCAAAATTCACTTGCAGCTGCTCGCGCTATGTTTGTTTAGTTGACAGTGTGAGCATGCCGGTATGCTATTGATTTTTTTCAAATATATACAACAATAATAAAAACCGTACCCAAATGGATTAAAGTTCAAAACATTAAAAGTCAAAATATAATATTTGCCATGTAATTTTATAATATAAATTATAATGATTACGGTCGCTGTTAAGGGCCCCCTTATCAGTTTATCAAATGGCTTTTAAACCTTGCTTTCCTTAAAAGTTAATTGTGCCTCTAAAACTGTGCGTAACCTGAAGCTTTTGAAAGCACCTGCGATTAGCGTCATCTATCGCTCATTTCCACAAGCGACCGTTGCAATTCGAATAATATTGTAGACAATGCTCGGCAGTTATAACTTGTTTCGCGTTTATTTTAAAAATAGTAAAAAGCTGTTATATTAAATTTGTTATTTACCTGATTGTAGCCAGTTAAAGCCTTGTAATACTCTCGCACTTTCATGTGATTATTACTCTGATCACATAGCAGCTTTATATTCGTTTCGATTTCCTCGAGTGTGTCAACTTTTTGCTTTTTACGCGGCATTGTTATTATCAATGTTTATTTATGATTCACAACTAATTATGGCTAATTAGAGATACTTGCCGATTGATTTTCTTTATAATTAATTATTCCTTTTATCCGCATATATGTGACATATATATAGCATTCATTTTTTGGAACATTTTTATAACCGAAAAATATTCTTTAACCGTGTGCTCAGCTCGCTCGTCAATTGGCAACTGAAGCAAACTGAAAGGTTTGCTCTTCTTTCATATTTCTGCTGGCTCTGCGCTGTTGGCCAAGCGAAAGGGGAAGAGGTTGTAGAAGGAGAACGAGAACTAGAAGAAGAGCTACCTTTGTGGCAAAAGTTTTGGTTGTTTCTATCGGTTGTTGTGGTTGTTGTGGCTTTTGTAAGTTAGTTTGCATGTGCTGACAAGCCTCAATAAACTTCAATAAACTTGTTTTAATATCTCCACAATTTACTCCTGTAACTTGAAAGAGGCCGTGTGACAATGCAAAACTTCCCTCACCCGGCGAAGGAAAATATCAGGAATGACATCTGTACTAATTGTAAATCTCTGCAGGATCTACCCAAGTACAGAGGTAAATAGTTAAATACATTTGTTAAAGCTAATTAAATTAGATCCAATCACTCAAAATCAATGTTTCATTAACGAACTGAAGGCAACAAAGCCAAAAGTCACGCACAGGTTGTTTCGGTTGTCGGGGCGTTTTGTGGGCTTTATTCGGGACAGAAAATTGTTTAATGGGTTTGTAAAAGCCAATTAAACACCAGCTGATAAGAGCTGTTTGGCCAATTCATTCAATGGCAATCAATAAAAGAATAGACATTGAAGGCCCTTCTTCATTAGGAGGAAACCTCATTTATTGTCTGTGTAAATGGCATTCGCTTGTTAAGAACATTTATTGCAACATATTTATGAAACTATGCAAATTGCTATTAATTTTCTTGTATTGTTTTTAGAGTAAATAAATAAGTTTGATGTCTGTGGCCCCAGGCTGAGACGAGACGAGACGAGAACAAAGCCAGGCCAGGCCAGGCCTTGCGTGTTCCCCGCTCATTTGCTGATGGCAGCAACCTTCGCGGCGTGGCGAAACAATTTTGTTTGCCCTGCCCTCATAAGCAATCGGCTTCAGTGTTGCCATACATATGCCCCACACTGCCATCCTCCCCCATCCTCGGGAAACCTTCTTCCACCTTTCACCTCAACCTCAAGACATTTTGTGGCCTATTGAAGCTTGTCTTTTGCCGTCGTCCCAACTTTGACCTGACAGCTGCTTCTTGTTCCCTTTATAACGCTGCAGACATGATGGAAAAATTATGATATTTGCATACGTTCAAGTTGAGAACTCTGTAAACTTCTTGCCTTCCCTCTGAACTCCACTCGATAGAGAGGCGGAGTTGCTTGTGGATTGGGAATTGTGAATTGAACACGAGCTTCTCTGCTATGTGGGTTAGACTTTAATACTTATTTGTATTTACGACATTTCCAATTCTGTTGACAAATACAGACGACTCTGAAGGAAGCTCGCTCGGCTCGATTCTAATCGGTTCAATTGCTTGATTGTTTTGGGTGGCAACTTGCTGGCATGCAATGAAAATTGCCAGAAACGGTGGCGACCTGTTGCCACTCGATGGACTTATTGCTTACACATACGAGACTTGTATGCACAAGTTGCATAACTTATAAATAATATTCTTGTCTGTCTCAATCATCTCAAAACATTGTCAATTATCCGATAAAGTTTAAATCCTACATCCTATACAATTTTTGAAAAGTTTGGGTAAAAGTAATTAAATAAAAACATTTAAAGGCAGATCAAAATTGTATTCTTATGCTAAGGAATCACTGCTTTACAATTTTCTTATTAAAATTATTAATTAATTTATAAATTTATCTATATCAAATTAAAATTAACTCAATTTAATTAAATGTTTTTTCTATAAGACTAAATTAACTTTAAAATATGTAAATTATTTGATTTTAATAACTGAAATAATTGAATACATAATTTTAAAATGACTTTATTTGGCAATTATATTTTAAATACAACGCATTTATAAATTGTATTATTTAGTTACATAAATTCGCATAACCGCAAACTAATATACATATTATCTCATCTAAATTTAAGAAAAATTATTCAGTCGTTAATGCATTCATTCCGTTTTGTTTTTTATTAAAATAGAAAACTCGTTTGTTATATCACAATTCAAATAACCGCAAAATATCAATGTTAACCACAAAAAATGTTAACTCAAAATGGCACTGTAAGCTGCGCGCCATAACAGACAATGTATTGGGACAAAGGCTTGTAAATACAAGCATAATTATAATACATTTATGGGTTCCAACTTATCTAGAAATGCTTTCTAACTTCAGTTCCACTTCAGACATTGTTCACCAGTTTAATCTTTGCAAGATAAGAAATTTATTAATTAATTGAACTCAATGTCAAGGGTATTGCTTAGCAGTTACATATCAATCAGCTTTTGTACGCATGTTGATATTATATAGGAACATATGTATTTCAACAATTACATATAGTATATACATATGTTTGCATGTAAAAATATAAATAGCGGCATTTGTACCGCTCTAGGCTTGCATATAAGAGAGCTACACAGTAGCGGCTACTTTAATTATAACTCCTATGCACTCCAATTGGCAAATAGGCTAAAAAAAACGGCTCTATTCGCAGTACCACCCACAATAATTGATTTTTCAATTTTGCAATACACACACAACATATTCCGTGTATATATACATAATAAGCTAATGTATATGTGTATACACACATACTCATGTAAAAACGTGTATACTCACACCTATGCATACGCTTATATATACATACATGTATATGTATATATTATATATTCTGAGAAAAACAATTAATCTTTGAGCTGTAACTATTATTCAGAGAGCTATTTCACCAGTTGAAGAGAAAATGCCGTAATTGAGTTTGTTTTTATTTTTTTTGTATATTTGTAACGAGATTAGGTTATATAATTTATGTAACTGTTGTTGCGCGGCTCATCAAACAGGAGAGAGAAGATCTGTTGGTAACAATAATACAATCACAAATACAACTACAATGTATGTGTGTATGGGTGTAATATATGTTTTATTGGGTAATCGGATAATGCGTGTGTTTGGTGTAGGCGTAAATCGGATGCTTCTCATCTATAGAATTAAATGCTACACCTCCTGTTTGTGCGTATTGAGAAGAGTTAACATTGTTCTTGTCGCTGATGCTGATCATTTAATCCTTGGTCTGCATGTACTTGATCAGGTCAATAACGCGGTTGGAGTAACCGAACTCGTTGTCGTACCAGGAGATCAGCTTGACGAACTTGTCGTTCAGCGAGATGCCGGCCTTAGCATCGAACACCGAGGAGTGGGTGTCGCTGAGGAAATCGGTGGAGACGACCTCCTCGTCGGTGTAGCCCAAGATGCCCTTCAGGGGTCCATTGGCAGCCTCCTGCACCTTGGCCTTGATCTCATCGTAGGTAGCGCCCTTGCCCAGGCGGACGGTCAAATCGACCACGGACACATTGGGGGTTGGGACACGGAAAGCCATGCCAGTCAATTTGCCATTGAGAGCTGGAATGACCTTGCCGACAGCCTTGGCGGCACCAGTCGATGCTGGAATGATGTTCTGGGCGGCGCCACGGCCATCGCGCCACAACTTGCCGGAGGGGCCATCGACGGTCTTCTGGGTAGCAGTGGTAGCATGCACTGTGGTCATCAGACCCTCAACGATCTCGAAGTTGTCGTGGATCACCTTAGCCAGGGGAGCCAGGCAGTTGGTTGTGCACGAGGCATTGGACACGACCTTCATGTCGGGGCTGTAGGCTTCCAGATTGACGCCGCAGACGAACATGGGTGCGTCGGCGGATGGGGCCGAGATGATGACCTTCTTGGCGCCGCCCTTCAAGTGAGTGGAGGCCTTCTCGGTGGTGGTGAAGACACCGGTAGACTCAACGACGTACTCAGCGCCAGCGCTGGCCCAGTTGATGTTGGCAGGGTCGCGTTCGCTGAAGACGGTGATCTTCTGGCCGTTCACAACCAGGAAGCCGCCCTCGGCGGACACGGTGCCCTTGAAACGGCCGTGGGTCGAGTCGAACTTGAACAAGTAGACCATGTAGGTGACATCGATGAAGGGATCGTTGACCTGTCGATGACATTTGACACGCAATTTCGTTAGCGATGGAAAATTGCATAAATTTTTATAGTTTTGAATCGATTTCACTTACGGCAACGACGCTGGCGCCCTTGTCGATGGCGGCGCGGAGCACCAGGCGACCGATGCGGCCAAATCCGTTAATACCAATCTTCGACATCTTTGATTTTAATTTCAAGTTTTTTCAACTGCACACTTTTACTTTCGCTCAGTTCGCCCGTCGGGAATCAACTGCAACTGCTTTGAGGAAAACGTCTCTTCAGATTCGCGTATCGTCTGAGTTCAAAGTCAAATGAAGGACGTTTACGTCACGCCCACCCCACCACGAAGCATGGGCAAAATGCACGCCATCGCAAGCTGTCTGCTACGCACTCAGCAAGCTCTTCCCAACACTGGTAGCACGAACGGCCAACTTCACGTGAGTCAAATGTAGACAAGTGGTGACTTAAGTACTCGTTACTTGCGCTCAACGTACTCACATAAAAGACGTTAACTATTTGAAATGCGGTTGCAAATTACCGTTTTAGGCTGCTCGTTTGGTCACTTTGCTGTCTAATTGAAAGCATACATAATGAACGTTTCGTTAACAGACAATATAATACCAACTCTTGGTCACGCACATGTTTGCTGTTATTGTATTTTGGGGGCGTGAATAATTCAAATTGTTATTTGGCAAAATGGTTTAATGTGTTTTTGATGATACACAGAAATAAGTGACGAAATGCAAAGCAAATGAATTGTTACCATCAAATCGTGATTGTTAAAAAATCAACATTTTATCTACTTGAAATTTTAGAAGTAAAGAGTTCTTAATTTAAAAACAAAAGTTTTAAATCTCCATGGATGCCTGATTAAATAAATTTGTAAACGATTTTAGCGAGTGCTTAAATGGAAAGAACATTTTACTATTTACTTAAGTTATCTGTTACGCTCCTTAATTAACAACCTAAAGCTAGAAGAGAATTAAATTTGCAAGTTATGTTCTTAATTGTTTTTAAAAAAGTTTATTACGTGTTTAACATTGGACATCATATGTATGTATGTACATCGCATCGTATATAGCTTAATCGTGTTTTGTGTGAGTGAAGCCAATTTAAATATTGGGGAAATTTTCGTTCAAATTCGTTTACACCAACATTCAACATCGACTTTAACCGCGACGCCAACTTAGAAAACTTTAACATAAGTACAAGCATACTTAATAAATAATTTAAAATACGAGTAGTTGCTGCAGCATCTTGTTGCTGCTGCTGTCTACTGCTGTGCGGCACGCTGGACATTGTCGAAGGGCACCAGGACACCGGGTGGGCCGCCAAAGCGATTCTGATGATGGCTCGAGGCAGCGCCCGCCAGTTGAGGCTGTTGCTGATGCTGTTGCTGATGCTGTTGTGGCTGCTGTTGTGGCTGCTGTTGTGTCTGCTGTTGTGGCTGCGTTTGCTGGAAGGGTCTGGGCGCATTGCCAGGGCTCAACACGCCGCTGGGAGCACCGAATCCGCCCGTATAGCGACCTGGAGCTGGCGCTGCAGCTGCAGGACGCACTCGATTGCCCTTCATTGTGTTGGTAAAGTCGTGCTCATTGCCGGCCACATAGATGTCCGGCTTTCCAGCGTTCTGTGGACGCAACAAGCCTGCAGGAGCGCCGAATCCTCCAGTATATTTGCCTGCATTGTTGGCTGGCGCAGGAGCTGGAGAAGGGGTAGCAGCGAAGATGCCTTGACCATCTGCAAGAGGTGAGGCACATGGATTATGCAATTTTAATGCAAATGATATATTTACAAAAAAAAAATAGAAATAATTTTAATATTGAAAGAAATTGCACAAAATAATGTTGAATAACTTTTAAGTCTATAATTATACAAATACAAATTGTTTCCTGCATAACTGCAATGTTATTAATCCAGTCGTAATGAAATTCTGAGAAATTCTAATCCAATAATATATGATGATTATTTGAAAATAACTTCAGAGTTAATCATACAATCGTATTGAAGTATTCAGAAGTCAATCGAGAAATTCTTGTGATCATATTTCGATACTTTCAATTCAGATGGATTCAATTCAAAAGCAAAAGTTATCAGACGGATACTTTATGATGTCAAAGAAGCTGTTACAATCAGATGTATATATATAAGTTATATATATATGTTCGACTGTGTCCAGTGGACTTACCTTTGCGCAGCGTGTTCACTGGCGTGCTGATGACCTTGCCATCGTCGCTCTTGGTGTACTCGAACTTCTGGTTGTCGCTGCCGTCGGACGGGGCCGGCGAGTGGGAATCCTGGCCAGAAACGGAGAGGGAGTTCGAGGTGGGGGCGGGGACATCGAAGCGTGCTGCAAAATGCGTGATAGAGTTTGTAGTAGGATTCGGGTTGCTGTTGTCGCTGTTGATGTTGATGTTGTTGTTGTTAGTTGTTGTGCTTGTGGTTGATGATGCGTCGTCGCCGGCGGGTGGGATCAGCACCAGCGGCGGCTCCTCAGTGCCAGTGGCGGCATCATCAACAACATCAACGTTGCCTGGAAGCGTAAGCGTAACTTTGGATGGAAAAGCGGAGGCAGCAACGCCAACAGCAGATGTTGTTGTTGTTGTTGTTGCTGTTGCAATTGTTGCGGATGGAGATTTAATGCTGCTGCCGCTGCCGATGCTGGCAAAGCCATGTGGCTGAAAGTCAGTGGGCTTACTACCTCCCGCTTGCTGGCCAAGCGCTGGCGCCGCCTGCTCCTTGAAGTTGTCGGGATTGTAGGGCACGCCGGGACCCACATCGGGATAGTCAAAGTCCTGCAGCCAAGGCGGCAGCGTGGCCGAGTCAAAGGGATTCACCTCGACGGGTGCTGGCGTCGTCTTCGACGGCGTCGTCGTCGTCGCCGTGCTGCCAAATCCTGTGTGAATGTTGTTGTTTGTGTTAAATTGCGGTCTAAAAATGGGTGCTTTGGTGGTGCTGGTTGTGGTTGTGGTTGTGGTGCTGGGTGCTCTGGTCGACGGACGTCGCGTGGTCGTCGTCGTGGTTGTTGTTGTCGTTGTTGTTGTTGATGTCGATGTCGATGTTGTTGTTCTTGGGGTGGTGCTTGTGGTGGTCGTGCTGGGCTTCGCGGTGGGCGGCGGCGTCAACTGAATGTTGGACAGATCCACAAACGGCTCGAATGGCGGCTCCAGATCGTCGAGCAGCGTGTGGTTGTACTGATCATTGTCCGTGGGCACAATAAAGGTCACGGCCACATCGAGATCGGGATCGGTGACATCCTGCAGCCAAGGTGGCAGCGTATACGCATACGACTCCTCGTTGTCCAGCTTGTAGAAGGTCGAGGGATCCAGGGGCGTGGTGCTGCGAGGACGGGGCGTCGTCGTCGTCGTGGTGCGCGCGGTGCTCGTTGTTGTGGGTCTGGTAGTCAGGGGCAGGCGAGTGGTTGTTGTGGTTGTGCTAGTCGAGGTGGAGGTGGAGGTGGAAGTGGTGCTGGGACGTGGACGCTGCGTCGTCGTCGTGCTGTAGTGAATGGTGCCGCGATTGCGACTCGGGAAGCGTCCCGAATTGCGTGGCGTGGTGCTGCTGCCCACGTGGGCATTGGTGCCATGCGCCTCGGGTCCATCGCGCACCAGCTGCACCACAGACACCTGGCCAGGAGTCACGTGTCCCGGCGTCGGCGCCACCGGCGACAATCCCTGTCCGCTGCCCAGACTGAGGCGGATGTTGTGCGTGTCTGGCTGCTCCACGCCCACCACATGCCGTGTGGGCTGCTGCTCAGTGATGATCACTGGCTCCGGCGTCTCCGTTGTCTCCAACAGTGGCGGCAACAGATCCCAGGCGATCACCGAAAGCGGCGTGCCATTGGGCGCCGGCAACCAGGCCACAGGTCCAGCAATGTTGGCATCCTCGCGCTGCAGCTCGAGCAGATAGTCGGGCAGCGTGCCGCTGGCCAGCTGGGGCGACAGAGCGCTCTCCTCCGGCTGCTCGAGGGGCACCAGTTGGGCCTGCTCCACTTCCACTTCGCTGGCATTCTCCTCTTGGGACGATGATGCATGCTGGTTGGGTGGTGTTAGTGATGTGGCTGGTGCTGGTGCGGATGCTGGTGCTAATGAAGGACTCTTGTTGTAGTTGTTGTTGTTGTTGGTGTTGTCGGTGGTGCTGGCAATGTCCGTGGTGGGTTCAGCCACCGCTATGGCATCTGCGAGTAGTGGGGAAGGAGTTGGAGTTGCAGTTGAGATGCGCTTTCTATACGGCACTTTAGCTGCTGCAGCGGGTGCTTGGGGGTTAAGGGTGAGCAGGGTAAATGTGGGTTGTGCGTGTTCTGGACCAGCCGCCGTGATCACAAACCGCTGCGTGGATGGCGACTGTGATTCACGCTTGACGTGGTTAGAAATCGCAGCTGCGATCGAGACTGAGTCGGAGACTGAGACTGAGGCTGAGACGGGGTCGGGATGGGAAATGCTTGTTAGTGGTTCTACATGTGTGTGGTTGTGGTTGTGGTGGTTGTGGGTGCGATTGTGGATGTGGGTGCGGGCGAAGCTTAGGCTACTAGTGCTGCTATCAGCTGTGTCAGCTGGTGCTACCAAGCCACTTGTTTTTTTTTGCGTGTTTTTGTCATTCTCGCTGCTGTTCGCGCTGTCGTTGCTGCTGTCGTCGCTCTGTGCAGACGCCGCTCCACTCGAAGTTGTTGTCGCGCCCGTCGTTGCGGTTGTCAACTCACCAATGTGCGGTGGCAGCAAATCATCGGCCGGCTGTCGTATCTCTGTGATGCCCGACGCATAATTTGGTATCTCGAATTGAACGCCCTGGGCGCTGACCACCTTGCGGCCATCGGGCGTATCGATGGGACGCAGTGCATCAATGGGATTTCCATAGCTATCGATGGCCCTCTCCCCGTTCCCATTGAAGTTCCCCTCGGCTCCCTGGCCAGCTGGCTCAAGCAATGGCGGTTGCAATTCTAAAGCAAATGGCGATGGTCGTACATCTGCAGAGAAGTTGGGGTAAATTTGTTGTTGTGGTTGTGGTTGTGGTTGTGGTTGCGACTAATGTGTGTGTATGAAGCGTGATTGTGGATGTCGTATATGCGATGTGTGTCATGTTTGTGGTGTGCTAAAATGCTGCACTGCAATTTGCCGCAGAGTTCAAAAGTGTTAGAAAACAGAAGACTGATAATAAACCCCGAAAAGTAGAAGCAGAAGAAGTAGTCGACGAGAAAAAGACACAGAAGAAGACCAAGTAGAAGAAACAGACGGAGTCGAAGATGAGACAGATGAGGCAGCCCGTGGGTGGCTCTTGGCCAATTTGGCTGCCATTGTTGCTGATTGATTGACATTGGCTTAAATGGCCCATATATTTGCTCGCTTCGTTTTCCCTGCCCCATTGTTGCTGTTGTTGTGATGTCACGTTTGTTGTTATTTACAGAGAGGAGCTTAAGATGACACACATATGGTGCTGGTGCTTGTGCTGCACAGCGAGACGGCATTCGAAGCGTTAGTCGGCCCAGGCAGATTAGCTAATCAATGTTGCGGCTCATTTGCTGCCGTTGGTTGTGTCAAGTTCGTTGCCCAAGTCTTTCGTCTGCTGTAGACTGCAATTACATGTCAACTCATATTTGCGACATTCACAGCTTCAGGATCTACAGATTATAATCACTTTATCACATATATAACATGGATTTATATTTCTTATTTTTTCATCAATGATTTCGCTTACTTCGAGATTAATTTATTTTCTTCACTTCGCCATCTTTACAGCTATAACGTTCTTAAGAAATATTCTTCACTTTTAAACAAATTTAATTAGATTCCCTTTTCTGTTCGTTGCCGAAGTGTTTCGTATATATATTTATATTTTATTCTACTAAAAAATTTCCATACATTTTTCTCTCTTCCCAGTTCGTTGTCTAAGTCTTTCGATTGTCAAGATAAAGCTGGAATTTGCTTTCTGGCAACTAAGATATTTAACCTTTAATTATTGCTCACCGAACTGTTCGCTTTCGTTTCAAGTTTGTTGCCTAAGTCTTTCATCTGGCTTCTGTTCACCAATTCATATTTTGCAGTTTGTTGCTTAAGTTATTTGTTTTGCATTTCACAAAACTGTTGTCTAGCTAGACATTTACTCTCTTTCAAGTTTTTCAAGTACACATTATATTTTTATTTCAAGATTCAAAATAAAAACTTGTTGTATTAGTATAATACTTGACTCCTAGTTCGTCGCCTAAGTTATTAATATTGCAGATCTGCTGGAAACTTTTACTTCACTTATGAGTTTACTGCTAAAGTCTTTTGATTGTTGTAATTTTATTTATTTATTGATAATTATTCGTTGAATATGAAACATCTGTTATAGAACAGGCAGAAATGTGACTTTTTTAGTTCTGTAAGCTGAAGTTCGTTGCCTAAGTCATTTGTTTTTGCAAAATGTTAATGCGAACCGAGTTCCAGACACATCTTGTTACAGAAAGCTCTGTGACGCATGCGAATATGAATGTGAATTGAATTATTGAATTATTAGAGGAAAGAAACCAGTCTAACTTGATCAGCCTAACCTTATCCATCAAGCAGCCACGCCCAACGCCTTCAACTACAACATATATTCTCGACGAAGTTCATTCGATTCTCAACAGAGAGATATATGTGCGCAGTTTGAACCTGTCAACGGTCGGTCGTGCATTGAAGAGGAAACACTTGAGTCATGCGAGAGATGTGCTCCATCAATGTTTATAACAATTAATAATACAAGTACAAGTACGACACTAGCCGGATAAGTATTTTCAAATTGTACAATCATCTGTGTCATTGTTCTGCCTAATATTTGATGTTTCCCATAGATAGACGCCGCTTCGTGTTTGATAAATGCACAACGCCACAGAGGAGAGAATATTTACATGCCAATTGTCGGCGTTGTGTGAATTAAGTTAATTCTGATACAGTGTGAGTGTAATATGTATTAATTAAAATCTGGGGGGGAATTCCATAAACAAATTGTTTAGAATGTGACTAACAGAAGAGAGAAACGACGAAAGAGCGAAATATCGTTATGACAATCGCGGACTTTTGATTCGCTGACTGAGTTCCGGTTGCTAAACATATGTGCATATAAATGGAACTTTATTCTGAATTTATCTGATACATCTTATTTATGTCTCTGTTTTTTGCGGCCGATTCTATTTCTAAATAAATATGAAATTAATATGCTGACTTACTGACTGCTAGCATCATTTTTATATATTCTTTTCTCACAGACAGCCTATCAGTTTCAGCTGGCAAAATAAATGGCAAGTGCTGATGCTGATGCGGCTGATGGGGATCAGTTTTATCAGCAGTCCCTGAACTTTTCATATGCTTCATTAATATGTGTAAGCAAACAATCTGACGGCCCTCGGTGTTGCACAGCTCATAAATATGAATTGTTCTCAGATGTTTATCGAAAGGGGACGACAGCCTAACAAGTCTCGTAAACAAGCTGTGAAAGTGCTTATAACACATAAACACATAACAATAAATAATGATTAATGATTAATCAATGCGGAAAACTTCCGAGAATCAATCCTCTACCACATAAGATTCTTATTTTTAACAAGAATGACGAACTTAACTTCGGCAAGTCAAAGGTTAAACACCCCTCAAGACAGCTGATAGAAATATTGGCAAGAACAGATAAGTTTCGTAAACAAATAGCTATTGGTTACGTGAGAACAATGTGACTCACTCCGTCAATTTGTAGGAGTATTAGAGTTTAATGGAGATTAATTATCTATTTTGCAATAGACTGAAGGCAGCCAAATGATATCGTCGATCAATTTGGATGAAACATGGAAGTAACTTTATTGTATCTAAACAGCATTTAAAATACTTCTGCAAAATTGTTTTAAATGTGTATTTAAAGAATTTACATCATCTGGCAAACAAATATTTCGAACAGCTTTAATCTTTTGCAAGGCTTCTAAAATCACAGAATATACTCAATTTAACGTTGCTGGGGTATAAAAATGAAATGGGTAGAACTTTTATACTAATTAACTTATGCTTTGTACAAAATACCTGTTTTCTGACTAACTTCTAAGTTTAATAAATAAGTTAATAAATTTTGGATATTCTTTTGAACTATTTATAACTGGATGCTAAAATATAACTCTGGTTTTAGTGGGAATTCAAGGCACGCCCCGAAACTAGTTTCAAGTTCAGTGCCAATTAATTTTTCGATTGTTGTCAGTTATTGTCAGTGGATGTTGTTGATGTTTTTGCTTTTTATTTTATTTATTTTTTAATTGATTGACGACTTCACGACATCTGCACCCACTAAAAAAAAAATAACAGCAATGCTTTGACAACCCAAATTGATTATTGTTTTGCCAAGTTGTTTCATCTTTTGTTTATTATTATTTATTTTACACTTGCCAATTTTACAGTTTGTTTGATTACTGATTTTTTGACAAGATTTTGCCATTTGGGCAACCTTCGTTAATGCGAAAACATCCACAATAACAATAACAATAACAAAAGCATAAACAAAATGTAATGGATTTTAATATTAATCTCTTGGCGTGATCAGCGTTGGATCGAATGGAACGCTGGACCTTGAGTTATCGACTTATTGAGCTGTTGAAAATCGCACAAACCCACACAGATCAGATACCAATATATCGCATCAATGTACTCATTTTGTTGCCACTAAATGATGCGCCCAAAATGACGAAAAAGCCAAAGCCTGAAAAACGTGGTTGTAAAACTCGCGCTTGTTAATAATATTTTATTGCTTTGTTTCCATTTTGTGGATAATAAATTCTCGAATTCCCACACCAAACGTGGCTCGATGCAAAAACTCTCAGTGCTAATTGGTATAATCAGTGAAATTATGAGCAAAACAATTGGAAGTTGCATTTGCAAATGTCAAGGGGAAACAGCATAAAACTTGACTTCGATTTTCACTGACTCGTAAACTGCATGATTATACCCTATTTGTGGTAAAGATCAAGTATTTCTATTCATACAGATATTTACTAAATTATTGCAATAAATTTTCAAGCATGTAAATTAATTACATATATGTAATTATAATCTACTTGGAAACCCCGAATTAATTAAAAACAACTTGTGAACTTGTTGAAATTGCGCCATCTATTGGTGGATGGTAACTCCCAGTTTAGCAGCCACTTCAAATCGCCTCGTTTAGTTTATTTTCCAGCTAATCACAACAAAATGTGTTGCAATTTTCACTTCTTTATCTGTAGCCGTTGGCTCAATGGAAATCCATTAATGACGTAAGCGTCTGAGACTCACGCCGCAGATTACCAACTATTATTAACCATACCGCCAATATCTAACAATATCTGCTATAATGGGCAGCCCATTGTGCTCGGCTATTAGGCAATTACGAAACTCACAAATAAGCCTTAGTTTCATTGTGCACAATCCACAATAATAGCAAACGGAGGAACTTTAATCTGTGCGAATCTCTTAATTATCACGTACGTGCATTCATCTTATTCGTGTGAATAGGAGCGTTTAAAAAATAAATGCCAAAAATAAATTATAATAATAGAGCGTGGAAGTAGAGCTATAGTTAATCAATAGACGCTGAAGATGAACCTCTTTTCATACATGAATAACAATATAAAAATTCAAGGAAATTTCACGATTATTAATTACTCTGATAAGCATTAATGCTTTGAATGATGTCTCTATCAACGGTTGAGGAGATAACATTTTAATTGTACAAAATTATACCGATAAATAGCTTTTATCAAGGGTATATGTTATGTGCCTTTTGGAATCAACAAAATGCAGAGAAAGGAGAGCAACAAAGAGATGGAGAGGGAGAGAAGACAAGCTGAACAAATTGTCATAACAATTTATGGACTTGTCGAGTCCCTCGAGGCTGTAGATAAACAGCGCTAAAATGTGATAGCTACTGTTGGAGAAGTGCCCCAATCCAGAGGCCAACTCGAAGGTAGCTGAAGAGGAAGATGTAGCCGAAGATGAAGATGAAGTCGAAGCCTTGCCAGTCACGTCAGCTGGCTCTTATATAAGCTACTGTTGTTGTTATTATTTTTTTGTTTTCGGGCTTCTTGTAGTACGAGAGTTGTCTCGAATTTCATTTGGCTTTTGGAAATGAGACGTTTTTGTCGCCGTTGGCAAAGTTATTTGGTTTTTTTTTCTCTTATTGAGTTTTTGTCGGTGCGACCCTTGCGGGATCTGCAGAAAATGATATGTGCCTAGTGTTCGGTTTGTTTGTTTACCCATAATAAAAAGAAAACAGACAACCGACCACAGACTGCAGACTGCAGATAACCGAATACGGTGAAATAGTTACAAATATCATTGGAGGGCATTTGTCGGCTAATTTGAGGCCCCGCGCCGCCTTAGGGTTCAAAAATCTCTAACGAAGTCCAACATGAAGATCTCTGAAGATACGTACGGGTATTGACGATGCGTCCATTGGTCGATCCACGGCAATAATTAGTTAGGTGGACAACGGTAAACTCTGATTACCAATAAACAATAACATGATAGCCACTTTTTTGGGTCACGAACGTAACGCAATCCAATGAAGGTCGTTCATGCAACTGGACTGTTCGAGAGGTTAAGATGTAATAACAAGAATAATGCTTCACTGTAAGTGTGTGTGTGTGTGTGTGGTGTATATGTGTGTGTGTGTGTGGATGACAGTGCTGGGAATTAGTAACAACTTGATGAACATTAACAGGGACAGTTTAACAAACTACAAGTTCTATCTACGAGTATTTACAATTATTTACAGAGCATTAAAATTAGTTACAGTCCGCCACAATTAGGAATTAACTATAGAATTTGAAATGTTATATACTTCATTTGAAAATAACATTAAATTACTAATGAGTTGCACTCAAAGATATTTTTCAGATTTTGCTGCAAGCATTAATGATTGACTGGTAAATTATATTTTAATAGCCAACTATGCTGAATATGAAAATATATATAATATGTATAATTTTAGTAAGAATTTTAATTTAAAATTCGAGATACTTGACGTGTGAGTTTATCTTGGATTGCAACAAATATGAAAATTATTTACAACAATGTATTTGACATGTAATTACAAATATTTATGTTATCACAAAAATGAAATTGAAGTTAATTTTGTACTTTACATTTAAATGAATTTGTGTTGATTTATAGTGGCCACTTTTAAATTAGCCATTGCTAATAGCTATATTAGCGAATTGGACAGCTAATATCGAGATCGGATCAGTAAATAAACATACGTTTATTGGAATTTTCGAGTCGGATTCCAAATGCGTATCGAAAACGTAATAGAAGAAAGCAAGAGGCGAAAAGGAAATTGCAAGCGAACACTAATTAAATATCTTATGACTATGCAAATTGATTACGATCGCATCGCATCGCAACGAATCGTAATCGATATCGGCTATGAAGTATGCTATATACACATATGCATGATTGTATGTATGTATGCATGTATTTATGTACGCTTATGCTATGTCTGTATGTATACCAGGCCTGCCGGCAGCGATGTCGATCCGCAGTAGCGCCAATGTTAACAGCAGCGTAAATGTAACGGTAGCAGCGCTGCGACTGCGACGCAGGCAGAGCAGCTTCGAATTGAAATTGCGCGCGTGCATTTTAGATTTGGGAATTTCTCGAAAATATATGCGTTATATATTGCTATAGTTATTGTGTTGGCTTGTTAGAATTGGGCATTGCCCAAAAAGTGCCGCGAGGAATAATTAGCGCGCGTAGGCGCGGAATAACAATGATCAAGTCGAAACTGATGCTGACAAAATCCGCAGCAAGTCGAGACGTTGCGGAGATGACGCCGGCGTGCACACCAAATGCCTGACTTATTGCCAAATACAAATGATATGTAATATTAATTTTTTTCGCTTTTTTTTTCTCGTATTTATTTTCTGTTGTCGCGACTGCACACAAATTTCAAATCAATTGTGACACGATTTCACGATTCGCAGTCACTGTGGGAGAGTGAGAGTGAAGGAGAGAGGCCGTGTTGCGAGAGCGAGACCGAAACTGAGATTGAGATGAGCCGGAGACTGTGACTGTGACCGAAACGTAGACACGGAGATGATTAGATGCGCGAGGCGCTCGAGCGTAGCAGAAACACGTCCGTAGCTCACGAGTTCTGCGCTTTTAATAAACTTGGCCGTCGACAGCGACAACGAATGAAGCTTGGCTTACACTTGGGTGCACAGTTGACGCTACGTCAACTGCTGGCGTCGCACAGTGGTGCAAACTAACAGAACCGGCAGCATTGCGTATACTTAATTCATAGCCAAAAGATAAATGCTCAAGTTCGTTTAGTTCTTCAACTTTTATAATAAATAAATAAATAATTCATAATAGCGAATGTATTAAATACTAATTGCATACTATTAAAAGCAGTTATCATAACAAAAGGCTATCTGGAAATACAGCATTATTTTAGTCTCTTATCTATTCAGCAGCCAGCGATCTTATTTTATAGTATGCTCATCACGCTGATATAATATTTCTATTTATACATTACTTGTTTCATGATAGAATTGATTTTTTCTTGGTATTTAATTAACAATTCAAGAAATTATGCTGCTTCTATATGTTATGTAAAACTTTATAGAAATTTATAACACTTAATTATAGTTTTTATTACATATACTTAAATTCATTCTTATTTTGAGCACCTTATTGGCATACTTGGAACCACTGTTGCCACTGTAACAACAAACGACAAACAAATGGGCAAACAAATTTTCTGGTCAAAAGGAAATTGTACAGATCGTAGAATAATATTTGCAGTGTTGTCGAGCTATTGACACTCTCTCTTTCGTTCTAATGTAGACAGCAACTAATCGGCGATAACTCGGGGTTAAACCTCGTTTATATGTATATTGGCAGCTACAACTGTGAGCGGGAAACGGGTGAAATTAATTGATGTAATTGTATTGTGTCATTAAGATACTTCTACGTTTTGCATAGCTAATCTCAGTGGCATTTCCAATGTCGCTCAAGGTCGAGTGGACTCAGACGTAGGCACGATCCGAATATTGTCGACATTGTCGATTGACGAATTGCGGCTTTAACATTAACATGTGCTCAACATTCTGTTATTGGCAAAGCGCACACACGTTTCAACATTTAGGAATATAAATAAATTATGCAAATGATGAATGAAAATGAATGTGATAATGCCAGAAGCATTTGTATCTTTATTGTTTGTTTATTTTGACAGGCCGGTTTGGGCTTTTGAGTTTTTGAGTTTTTCAGTTCTCGAGATCGTCTTCAGTCTGTCAGCAGTCAGAACCGTTGCTAACAATGCATAATTTATGTCGTGTTTAGTATAGATCCTGTTCTTTTTTTTTTTTTTTCGTCGGGTTGCCAATTCGTATAGCGATTCATTAAGCTTGTTTCTTGATGTGCGGCAAAATTCTTTTGTGAAGCAAATTGAGAGCTGCTTAACGTTTGCTTGTAGTCATCATCATCAGTTGCATCAATTCGTGTTGACTCATCTGCTTATATAAGATATAAGATCAGCATCAGCATCACCATCACCATCGAAGTGGCGGCATCTCAATGAAATTGTGCAAGTCCTCTTCTAGTTAGACAAGTATCGCCACGTTCGGGGTACATTCAACCCTGTCGTGCAATGATCCCTCCAACTTCTTTCCGCCCCACAGACTGATTGCATCACAGCCAATAAATCGTGATATACGTACATATATATGGTTTATGTGTGTCTCTGGCACATAATTATCTGGCCAAGAAATTATGTCAGCTATGGTTCCGCATTGGGATTTATCCGCAGTCCATTGACTGCGTTTCCTATGCGCGCCCGTCTAACTAATGATGAGCATGATGAGGAATCACGCTTGTGCTCCAGCACATTATTGTTACAATTACAAGCTCGCTTGGGCGATATTACCAAATGGACACGGGACAAGCTTACGGGCTACCGACAATAAATCAAATGCTGAGGCGGGGGCATCAGCAACGAACAGCCAACAGCCAACAGCCAACAGCCAACAAAGCCATCAATGGGACGTGCCGAGGCTCAGCGGCGTCAAAGAAGTAATCAAAATTGTATTACGAAAACAAACGTTTTTATAAATTTCTCGTCAGCGTGTTGTTGTTGCTGGTTTTTGTTTTGTTTCCTACTTAGGCGAAGTAACAATGGTCCAAGCAGATGCCGAACTCAAGCTCTAAGTGGAGGCGCCGCAAAAACGCAAAGTCAGCATCGCTGCAACAACAACCACAAAAAAACAACAATGCAGTGACAGCATTCACGCTATATATTATTTACTTTAATAGAGTTAAGAGTCTGCTTAGTCGGGGGAGGGCCGCCACGCCGACGGGGGGGAAAGCCAACACTCTTAGTTGGGAAATGTCGCTGTCGCTGTCGTTGTCGCTGTCACTGTCGCTGCGTAATCCACAAATTGAATTTTGGCTTGGACGACGACCCTTCACCTGCGCACCTTTTTTCTTTTAATTGTTGTAATCATTAATTTCACAAACATTTAACGCTTTTGTTGATGCAAATAAATTTGCTTTCTCGCCGACACAAAACAAATTCATTTATGAAATGCTCACATTTCCTTTCATGACAAATACCATTTCCAATATTTAAAAATAAAAAAAAACGACAACAAATTTTGTCGAAAGGTTAATCGCGCAATGAATATTCATGATTTAAAATTCCAATAGTTGGCTGCAATTGTTGTTGAATGCAGTGAATGCGGTGTTAATTTTGCCGGCCCACACGAAAAGTGTTTCGAAAAACAAGCCAAAAACTTCAGAAAAATCTAAAAGAGAAAAAAATAATCACTTGAAAAGTCATATGAGAGACCAGTTTTGAGTCTTGAGTGCGGCTGAACCAGTTGGAGCGCATCTTCTGCTGTAAGATATCAACAACAGCTATACAATTTTATTGCAAAAATATTGAAAAAATGCGTTAAAGCAACAACAGCAGCAATAACAACAACGACAACAACAACAACATCAACAATGACAGCATAAGCTTTTGTTGGTCACCCTGACCTTAACACAAATTTCGTCTTAATATTAAACGACTGACAGACTGACGGACTGACAAAACTGGGTACGTGCACAGCCTTTTGGACAAGTCGGGATTGAGGCCTGCACTCTATTCATATGCTAAATTGGGTCTTTCATTTACAACAGACGCATTTTACATTAACGACCAATTTACTCGGTCAAAATTTATTGCAGATGCTTGATAGAAATTCCTCGATCTGTTGAGTCATATAAATATCATAAATGCGATGAATGGTGTCGATTTTGCTGAAACAAAACCCCAAGGCATCAAAAGTCATTAAAGCTTAGTCTTGTTGACGAGCACGCGGTCTTTGTGGTTATTAATTTGTGTGGGTTTTTTTTTTCTCTATTTTTTATCGTTATTATTTTATTCTCATAATCGAGCATTCACACATAGAAAGAAAGTCAAGAATAACAAGAACGGGTTTCAAAATACAAATCTCGCGAAACGGAACTTAAGCCCCGCTTACGTGATCAATCCATGTATGTACATTCCAAAATTACGTTTGAATTCAAATTTTGAAGTTGTCATCAGCCGTTACAATCTTGAAGTGGTCTCATTGACGACATGAGAGCCTCAAGTTCGATAACATTTGCCGATAGTTCACAACTAGTTCGATTGTCTGAACTGATTCAGCTGTTGCATGCAACTTAAATGTATAGTTTTAAATTAATTTTGATATTTATTAGATTAAAATTATGGGTTTGTATTTGTTTTAGTTGCATTGCTTACATAATGAGTGTTTTGTTATGCCAACATTGCCAAAACATTTTGATGACCATGAACACAGTTGATTATCTTGCCAGCCCTGGCAAACAGCTGATGGACTCTGCGCAAAAAAACAATAGACAACGAAGAACGGAGAACAGCAAACAAAAATCAGTGATAAATCAAAGGATAACAATAACAAATGAGCGCTCTTTTTCGCAGCTTGAACAACTTTTCGTCGAAGCGTGAGAATGTCATAAAGGAGGCGTTGATAAACACACTCAACGAGAATGCGCGAGAAATCGAATTCGAAGTCAAGCAGAAAGGATTGGGTAAGTCACAGATTGTCGCAGTTGATGGACAATGACTCATGAATTTATCTGCTACAGAGGTGCTTGGCTTGTGTGAGCAAACGAGTGCACTATGCACAACTCTGGAAGCCGTGTTTCTGCACGGCCTCAAGGACTCATTTTTGTGGGCCACCATCAATGTGATTGCTGGCGATGTGGAGCGACGCCCAGAGCCGAGCTTCTGGTCACCAGCCATGGTGTTCATGCACAAGCAGGTGATCGAACAGATCCAGGGCTTGAGCCAGATCACCTCGGAGATTGGACAATGTCGCGCCTGGGTGCGGCAGTCGCTCAACGATTGTGTGTTCTCCGCCTACTTGAATAATATGCGTAAAAATGGTTCGGCCTTGAAGCCGTATTACAAGAACACGGCGCTGCTAAAGGATGCCGAAGGATTGGAGACGGCAGCCAAGATTATGGAGAGTCTAGAGGCTTATGTGGGCTTCGATTTGCCCATCAACTCGAGCCTGTTGAATCAATGGCCCGACTATGCGCTGCAACTGTCTGATCTGTGGACGCCAGCGCTCAAATCCTGTCCTGTGCGTAGTGAGTTGAAAATACCAAAGAATCTCGTCTAATCTTGCACATCTCTTGCAGATCAGCAGCGGCGTAGATGTGGCCAGCTCATTGGTCACGGAAATCGTGGCTATACCCACGCCACAGCCACTGCAAACCAATGAACTCTTCTCGGAATCCATTTCCAATAGCCCATTCAGTCGCGGCGGACACTTTGGCAATGCCGATCTCAATCAGCACGAGATGCTGGATTTGTTCATGCAGAAGGTGGATGAAATGGACATCATTGATGAGGAAAAGACATTAGCGGTGGCAGATGCAAGCACAGCAGTTGCAGCCGCCGACGAAGCCGAAACAGCTTCGAGTAGCAAGCAACGCGTTCGAAAGCGTTCCTTGCGACACATTGAGGAGACGTTCGCTGAGTTGCCACAAGGCAGTAACTCTTTGACTAATCTAATGCAAACCTCTTGGTCCGGCGATTTGGATGTCCACTCGCCCACAGATGAATTGTCCGCTTCGCGTTTCTTTCAGCGTTCTGTGAGCATGACAAGCTCCGTGAGTTTACGTTCCCCCAATGCTGAGCGTTGCAGCTACAATGCACTGCTGCGAAAGCACGAGAATAATCGCGAGGATGGAGCTGGGTGGTCACAGATCTGGGAAAAGTTTCGCGCCAGTGCATCCACATTGAATATAGCACAGCAGCAGCCACGTGAAGCTGAACCGCTTCCAGCTGATGATATGAGTGACCTGCAATCTTTGGACGTAAGTCATATGACAATTAATTGAATATTTCCACTTATTGTTGCCATTCACAGACAAACTCGGACTTTGAGCTCGTTACGTCCAACTTTGATTTGGCCGAACTGCAACAAATGGTGGCACAATTGTGCCAGCTGCCTCGCGAGCCCGGACTCAATGCGCAGGGATTTCTTTGCCGCGGCTGTCAGCATCCACTTGGCATTGGCGACAACAATTTCCAGTAAGCCACGTCAACTGATTCAATATTGCATCTATAACATTTTAAATTTGTCTGCAGGGTGTGCGCTTTTAGTGGCAGCTACTATTGCAACGGCTGCATGGAGTCGGAGATTCAACTGATTCCGGCACGCATCATCTACAACTGGGATTTCCGCAAGTACACTGTGAGCAAACGTGCTGCCACCTTCCTTGCCGAGTTCCGTTCGCAGCCATTTCTGGACATGCAGCTGCTTAATCCAAGCATTTACTTTGCCTCCGAGGCCATGGCGGAATTGCAATCTCTGCGTATTCGTCTGAATTTCATTCGTGCCTACTTGTACACCTGTGCTCCAGCTAGCATTTACCTGCTGCAGAATCATTTCTGCGGCCGGGAATATCTCTATGAGCACATACATCAATACTCCATTGCGGATTTGGCTTTGATACAACGCGGCGCGCTCTGTCAGCAGCTGCAGAAGGCCTTCAAGCTGGGCGAATCGCATGTGCTGAAGTGTCGTCTGTGCCAGCTGAAGGGTTTCATCTGTGAGATCTGCCAGAGCCCACGAGTGCTCTATCCGTTCCACATAGCTACAACGTTTCGGGTGAGTCAACATTGTTCTCCTTTTCAATTATTAGTATTGACAATTTATGCATTTCTCAGTGCGTCACTTGTGGAGCTGTGTTCCATGCCGAATGCCTTAACGAACATCAACCATGTCCCAGATGCGAGCGTCGGCGTAAGCGTGAGGATCAGCCATTGCAGGAGGCTGTACAGGATTTAAAGCTCAAGCATCAAACTACATAGAAGGAGAGCCATTTAGTTTGTAAGCAACAAAGTGCGATTGTTTATGTTCCCCCAAAAACGGATTTAATTATACTAAATATTTAATTACGCTTACAATTGTTATTGCTAAATATATATATGTGTGTATGTCCTATTGCCAATGCTTTTCATTTAATTTATTAATATGATAACTTCAAATGCAATGATGTTGATTAGAATGTTCCTATGTAATAATATACTGATTAATTACATCTAATGACTTCAAAGGTCTAACAACAATGATTAAATTTAATAATAATTCACTTGATGTTTATGAATAATATTGCCCAAGGGGATTTTTTTTGTTTTTGTTTATTTTTTGCTAAATACAATTATTGATATCAGAAATTCAAAAATGTAATTTGAAAAGTATCACAACAAAAAGAATGTTAAAATGTTCAGTACTTGGGAAAAACAAATTTTGAAAATGGGAAATGCTCTTTGATGACAATGCGATTTCGTTGGAAAACTTTCAGTTGTGCTATATTTGATTTCTGCAGTTTCGCTTGCATTATGTTTAACATTATTGTGTGTGTTTGCTAGCATTTAAAAATATATGTGTTTAATATGGGCTTAACATTTCTCAGTCTAGTATAGATAGCGATAGAGACACAACGCTCCGTAAAATATGCGTGTATGTATAAGGGGGATTCCCCATTTTGGTGTCATCTCGTGCGTAATTTGACTAACTTTTGGTCTAAACTCAAATGCTGCTAATTGTTTGTTATATACAGATTATATTAGTATTTTGGTTAAGCCTGGGAAGACGCTACTATTAATTTAACCTGCACCTTGGCTCCATTTACATATATAACTCGAATTTCAGTTACATCACAAATAGACTCGCTCCCAAAATGAACAAAAGAAAACATACAAAGGTTTGGAAATTACATTTGACAGATATGAAAATAGTTAATAACATTAATTTGTTAGTTCAATTTGGGAGTTAATTCATTTATCGTATTAATTCAATTTCAATTAGGATTAATTATTGTAATGCAATCGCCAACAAATTTAGTAAGCATTTCTAAATTAAGCTCTTTCGACCACACTCCTCATTAAGTATACATACATTTATGTATATATGTATGTATGTATGTATGTATGCTTTGTGCAATTTACATTTCTTATGTGCTAAGTATGGCACCCAATCTAATTGTCATCTCCGTATTTGTTATTGTTCTTCGTATAATTTTTACACTTTTCACTTCATGACAGTCGACACGCACATGACTATGCACAACAACAACGATAAATACATTACAGACACACACATATATAAGTCTTGTATATATACAAAGCATAAACATCGATACAGTTTTACAATCGTTATTACATTTGGAGCCCATCTCAATAGACCGTTGAATTGCGCGTCACACTTGACGCCGGCTGCGACTGCGGACGCACATTTGGAGCTGCTGCGACGCCGGCGCCAGCGCCAGCTGATGTGCTGTTGCCGCCATAAAGAAAACTCGATTGCCTTATCACAGACACTGTGGCGGCTGCGACGCCAGCCTGTGGAGGCGGCGCGGGGGCTCGATGCTTTTTGAGAGGCGCATAAGCGGGTTTCAGCACCGTTGTAGGTTTTGCATTGTTGTTGTATGCAGCTGAGCTGTTGTTGTTGTTGTTATTGTTATTGTTGTTAGGCATCAAAACAGCGTCTGCATATCAAGCGTTATGGATATAGAAAGGCAGGTGCAGCGAGAGAGAGAGAAAGGAGAAATATATATAGATACACGTACGTATGTACATACAAAGACAAAAGTCGATTTCATTTCGCCTAGGCAATGGATAATTTACAAGCGAACGCGCACACTCACACCCCCACACACATATAAATGAAATGAATAGAGGATCATGGCAGCGCCACCTGTTGGTTAGACGATGCATAACAGACAAGTGAAATTAACACACACAAATGATACGAAAAAAAGTAGAATATAAGAGAGAGGGAGAGTATAAGAGAATCGCTTTGGAGGCGGTTGGAGGTGTGTTTGTGGTTGTGAAGGACAAGACAAATCATGTAAAATGTATTTCAAATTCAATTTTATTTTGGCTTTTATTGTTCATAAAAAATAACTTCAAATAAAACAATAAAGTGCTTGTGCTAAACTTAAATATTCATCGAAATAACATACACACATATACATACATAGAGTATATATGTACCAATGTATGTATGAGTAAAAAGATAAAATATCAAAGACCATAGATTTATGTTTGTTTGTTTTGCATGTATGCAGTATATGTATATGTATACGAGTATGTAAATATAATGAAGCCGATCGTAGACAATACAATACAAAATAAAAGCATGCGCTACAGATATATAGTAGTTATAAAGTACAGATATAATGCATTGGGACTTGAACATAATGCAATTCGTATTATAAACATTTATAAGAGGCATTATATGTATATTAAAACATATGTCTAGATCATAATACATAAAATATGCGTGTGCTTAGTAAATAATATCGCGTTTTCTTTGTTAACACATACAAAGGTTAAAATACATATGTTTGTATATATCGAATATATGTATAATAAGAAAGAAAATAGAAAATGGGCGTTTTAACAAATTATTGTGGAATAAAGCTATCAACTTTGCATAATTAAAGATACATAACATTATCATACATTTTCGCGATTAATAAAACAATAATAATTAATAATAAAAATTGTAACGTTAAATGTAATAACATCTGTTTTGTGTGTGTGTGTGTATACATATGTATATATGTACATGTAGAGAGTGTCCATGTGTATGTGTGTGTGTGTTTGTTTAATACAATTAAAAATTACATCGTTGTATAAAGTTTCATCTTTTTGCAAATCTGACAAAATGCTACATTATTTGTTTCGCTTAAAAATAATAATAAAATAATATTTGTTTTATGTAACAGCATTCCATATGTGTGTGTTTATATAACAGTAAGAATCAAAATAAAAATAAAAAATAATCATCGTAGTAACTCTAAACTCTAAGCATAATCATATCATAGTGTATGTAATAGTTAACACGGCGCGTCACCCACACACCCAAACACGCACACCTATGCAGCACAGCATATGCACACATACATACTTATGCCAATACATACACACACTTATGCCTTTGACCATTACATACCATTGGTTGCCTTAAGCGTGCGACTAGGATAGATTTTTTGTATACTTAGAAACGGCGGCGGCTTCGGGAACTCGGTGACATTATGAAATCTCTTGCCAAACTTTGCCTCCAAATCGATGACCAGCCGACCAACTGATGCGCCTGTTCCCATTCCCGTTGCCAGGCCACCGCTGCTCCCAAAATTGTGCGTCGCATTGGCCATGTGCGTGGGCGGCGTTGACGGCGCATTCGCCCTTATCGACGAGTGACGCTGGGGCGGAACTGGCGCTTGCTGTTGCTGGGATCCAGCCTGCAAAATCAAAGAGCACAATTCATAGGTCAGTTCTGGACAGTGTTCTAGTTTCCCTTTATGTCGGTTTAAATGCCAAGTTACGTTGCGTTTCTGATTGAGCATCAGCATTCTGTCTTTGTGTCGTATTCGAAAGCTTCGCACTATTGTCTAATCCCACAAAGGTTTCACATAGCAATCACTATTAACTCAACTATCTCCTCTGCACTTAGAGTACAACGATAAGCGTACGATAGACAGAGCGTCGCGACGTTAACGTTGCGTCTTGCTGCTGTTTTGGTCACGTATTGTTGGAAAATCCATAAAGGTAGTAAAAAGTAAAACGAATGTGCGCAACCCAAAGGCTACGAGGTGGGAGCAGAGAGCGAGTGCGCAGCGTCAAAGGAGTCGAGTCAAAGCCAGAGAGCGAGCATATGTTTGTGTTTTGATGAGAGAGCCAAAGCTCAGCTGACTTCTATGTGCACTGCACTGGGAGAAAAGCTCAAGCTAGTTGCAGGTAAGTAGATAACATAAATATGTTATGCCAAACAAAATGTATTTTCTATAGAAACAAATATGTACATTAAATGTGCAACTGCGCTCACTGTCCAAATCATATTTTTAGTTGCAAACAAATATGATTAAACATCGATGGAAATATTAAATTCAATTTAATTTTTATGTCGAAGAACAAGCAAAATTAAAACTGGAACAATCAGAAGCGAATTCGAGCGAAAATTAATTTAATATTGTAGTTTTAATTAAATATTGATAAAATCTCTAATTTCAAACTGTAACCCTCCTAGACATCTGAAGCAAATTCTTAACTAATAGTAACAGGTTATACTTTGAAGCACAATCTTTTCCTAGTATTGTAGCGAAAGCCAAATAGTTACTATAAAACAATGTTTGCTAGAAATATCCAAATAACCAAATATCATAGAAAAATCGAAATAAAAGCTGAAACTATTCTGAATAAATTATTGAGTTAGGCAAATGCAGTTTTCTTGCAGTGCAGTTTCGAGTTGGCTACTGAAATTGAGTTGAGTTGAGACTGCTGTTGCTGCTGTTACCTTTGGCATTTGAGACAACTTGTTGTTGATTGTTTACTTACATTGCTCGACTGGCGCTGCGGGGGCGGTGGCGGCGGGCAGCTGCGATGCGGCGGCAACGCTGGTGGATTGATGGGGCCGCCGTTCAATATGATGGGATTCACCTTCTCTCGCATTGTCGCTGCCTTCGGACTAGCCGTGATATTTGGCGGTGTTGGCGGCGTCGAGTTGCCACCGACTCGGAACTGATCGCGCAGTGTGGCAACGCTGCTGCTGCTGCTCGAATTCGAAGGCGGCGGCGGAGATGGCGCCGGCGTTGTGTTGATTGCGGCACTCTGAACGAGCGTCGTATTGACGGCGCTGAAAGGCGCTGCGATGCTGCTCAAATTGCTGTTCGAGATGCTGCGCGCCGGCGTCGGAGGCGGCGGTGGCTTCACCGAAGGGCGTGCTGCAATTACGAAGATAGAATTAGAATTGCGTACTGAATGGGAGGATTACAAGGTGCTGCACTTACTCTTTGGCGGGTTGGGGGCAGAGCGAATGCTGCCAGTGATGCTGTTGGTGCTGCCACCGATGCCTTCGCTGGCCTGTAGCAGCAGCGCCTGCTGCAGAGGAGCGCGCATTGTGCCAAAATGTTGTTGTGTTGGAAAGACGGGACCATTGACGGCGCCCACAGCTGGCGGAGATCTAAACAGAGCAGAGAGTACACAGAATACACAAATTAAATTAAAGCGAAGCGTTTGCAGGAGATCGAGAGTCGAATTGAGGTGGAAGCGATGCAGCAGGGTATAAGCGAGCGTTACCAGGTTAGCAGCTGAAGCAGCAATGTGCAATGTGGCCATGGAACTTAACAGTTAGTCGCGAGATAATCGGAGATGAGAGTGTGCTATACCTGGGTGACTTCATGCTGTGATGACGTGCGACCGCTGGACGCTGATGGCCATTGGCCAGCGCCAGTTGCTGCAGACCCGGCGGCTTTGGCGCAAAATTAGGCTTGCCAAATCCAATCGCCGGCTTCTGTTGTGCGAGACTTGGGGGCGTACTTGTGGGCGGGGGCGGGGGCGTGGGCGAGACATTACCACCACCACCAACTACTGGCCCACCAGCAGCGCTACCTGCACCAGGACTTGGACTACCACCGAACAGTGTTGATTTATTTGGCGCCAAGTTGCGTAGTGTTCCCGTTGAGGTTGTTGTTGTTGTTCGACTTGCTGCTGTTGACGCCGACGTCGCTGCTGCCGTTGTTGTTCCGCTTGTTGTTGTTGTTTTTGTAATTGAGCTATTTACAAAACTATTGCCTAACGAGATACTGTGGATGGGGGATTTAACCAAAATGCCCGGCAAAGAAACCAAAAACAAAATCAATATGCAAAAATACAAAAATACATCAATTTACAAAATGTTTTCAAATGTCCAAAATTCAAAAATGTGATTATAAAAAAGTGTCCCAATAACAAGTAACAATGTCATATGATTAATTCCCAATCAATACCTCTTTCATGCTAGACTTAACAAAGGAGCACCAGAGTTAGAAAAACAACAACTTACCTAAGATTTGCCGCTTTACTTTTCACGCTGCCGCTGCCGCTGCTGCTGCTCTCCGAGAGCGTGGGCGATGAGGCTTTCGGCTTGACGATGCCATTGCCGTTGACGTTGGATGTGGGCGGCGCCGGTGTGCGAGGTATGTTCATGCGGTCCAATATGGAATCGCTGGAGTTCTGCTGAGAACACGAAACACATATATATTCAAATGTATACATTTCAACTGTCCATATATAATCAATACGAATCGAGAGTTAGCACTAATTGAATCAGACCCAAACCAAACGAACTACAATCAACTCTCGACATACACGATCTCTTTCAGCAAGAATTCAGTCTAAAGCGAATAGGATTTCCATCCCTTTTCCCTTTACACACTTTAAAAAACTTGTTTTCAATTATTATATGAATATTTTCGAGATTTTCAAAAGATTTTTTGTTCCCCTAAGATATAAAGCCACATAAAAATTGGCAAGAAGGGTTTTTTTTAATTAAAAAAAAAAACGTAAAACAAATTACAAATTCGAATATAGTAACATAAAATTAATTTGAAATTAATTTACGTTAATATAATATTCGAAGTTTATTTGAAATGATTTATGTATATTCAGTAAAATTTTATAATTTTGTTAAACTTGGAATAAAAAAAAAACTAATTTTGAAATTGTATAGTATACTATATATATCTTTGGTTTTCCTCAAATCTAGGAAAGTACCTGCTCATTTTGTACTAGAATTTTATCACTCCTAAGACTAGATTTTGTAGGAACGTGTGTTCAGCAAGGGTCAAGTGACGAAGTTGCATCTACTCAAATCAATAATTATCAAGTTCCTTTAATGGCCTATCCCTTATCTACCTAACATCTAATTAGATCATTCGACATGGTTTCGATTACTTAGTTTCAAAATGCAATTGTTAAATACGACTTCCATATTTATCAAAAGTATGTTGCAGATTCTATCTGAGACTGTTTTTACTTATTCTTAAAGTAATCAAAATAGTTCTTAGTGTGGGTCCCATGTCTCTCTCACTCTCTTACTCTCTAGCTCCATCTCTCTTGCGCTTACCTTTGGCGGCTGCGGTGGTGGTCCGCGATTTGTTCTCAAATTTGCTTCGGTTGCATTGATATGTGTGCTGTTGTTGCTGGCTGATGGCTGTTGTTGTTGCTGCTGCTTCTGACGCTTCAATGTTAAATGCTTTGTGAGCTCAGTGTTGAAGTCCATGGGTCCATTGCTCGTTGCCGCTGAGGCAGCGGCGGTGGGGGGGCTGTGGCTGCGCGTCTCATTCGCTGTGGGCTTCGTTGTTGCTGTGGTTGTTGTTGCTGCTGCTGCTGGTATTTATGATCGTTTTTGTTGTTGTTGGTGCGTGATGCGTGGGCGTACGTCCAAATATCCAAAGCGGAAATCAATTGAGCAACAAAACACACTCAATGTTAATTTGCATACACCACGAATAGGCTTACAAATAACTATACAGACACACATACACACACAGTTGTGTGTAGATGTATTTGGCTTGAACTCACCTCGCACTCCGTTCACGGGCTTCAGCTTTGGCATTTGCGAGAGGCCTTCAAATAGACCGCCCAATTTCGGCGCCCCATTGCCAATGCTGCTGCTGCTGTTGTTGTTGTTGCTGCTGGTATTGTTGTTGTTCAGTGTGCGCTTTGAGGCCGACGTCGCAGCTGAGGAGCCACCCTCGCCGTCACAGACGCGTCCTGACATCGACGGACCACTTTTGTCCACGGTCGCCGTCTTGCGCAGCTTCGTGCCCTTTTGAATGGAGCTCAGCAGGGCGGAGCGTGCATCTCCGCCGCCTCCTCCTCCACCGCCGCCCAGCTTCAAGCCACCCATGGCCGGCGGCGGCGGTGGTCCTGGCGGTGGCGGTGGTCCCGGTGGTGGCGGTATGGCCATCTGTAAGCAAGCAAACAGAATTTATTAATCGATACACAAATAGATAGTAATGTTATGCCAATGTGAGAACTTGTGACTTATGAATAATTGGAGGATACTTTTGGGTTGGCGCGTCGAATTAGACGCATTTTTGGGGCAATCTTTAAGCTCGGCTATCCGTGAAGCTTTCCGTGAGTGCCACGTCGTGGCGTCGAAGCTCAAGACTGAATGAAGACTGAGGCGAGATCGAGACGCGCTCAAGTCGAAGTCGAAGTCAACAACAGCAGCAGCAGCATTAACTGTCGCCACCCACACGTTTAATAACAAAGTTTCTATACTTATTATTATTTACGTCTATTCGTATGTCTCTTGTCTTGTCTTGGCTTGGTTTGTTTTATTTATTCATTTTCTTGTATTTTCATTTCGAGATTGACGCGTCGGATAAAACAAAACAAAATCCAAAGCGCAAACAGCGCGTAAAATGAATGCCAGACCCAAAGACCCCGCACCGTACAGTTTGACAGCCATTGGGCGCTCAGCTCCCACAGAATCCACATAAAGCCCACACGTGCCAGCATCATGCCAGAATCTATTTATCAAAAGTACATACGAATTTACCTACGGGTGTTTGTCAGCTTTTTATACATATATTCAAATACAAATACGCAGATTATTTTTTGATCTCACTCCAATTTATTTGTTTTCATTTTTTAACAAAAAAAAAAAACAAAAGAAATCAAAGAGTACATTTACTCATGGTATCCACATATACATACATACATATATTTCGTATTTATGTATATATCTTTTTTATTTACATTTAGTTGATATCTTGTGAGCAAATGTTGTTGCAGATATTTTGTGGCATTTATTGACTTAATTGTTTTAATTGTCTTACTTTCAAAAGTATTTACAGCATAATGGCGATAATTGCATCGCTTACACCAAAAATAGTGCAATTATCTGCAATGTGCAATTAAAGAATAATTATTTTTGGGCCTATTTTTCTTTCAAACAAATGCGCACTAACATTTAACAACAATCGTTCAATATTTTAGCACAACCAAGAAATTTAAATGCTGTTGTGCGTTTAACTAAAACTTTTTATACAAAAATCAATCGTATAATATTATTGATAAACTGATAAGTGGACGATTTGAGAGCTTTGTGTTTAACGAAAAACATTTTAAACAAAAAACCTGGTGCTGCAAAAATAATGTGATAATCATTAATTAAATGCAAATGCAATGCATTTAAATTAAAAGGTACAATTTGGATATGCAATTAAATGTATCGCGTTATAAATAATTATATTAATTATATTAATTCAAACTAAAATATATATTTATATTAGACAGATTTATTCACTCGTAATAACGTGAATGTATGCCTAATGATAGACTTCAACATATAATGTATAACAAATGATAATAGGTTCTAAGTAATCATTATTCCCTTTGTATGGCTAAACCGAGTAATCAATAATGCAAAACAATAAAACCGTGAAACGATTCCAAGCACAGATAAGAATATTATTTTCAATGGCATCACAGCTGACAAGGGAAAATTGCGAAACTATTTCAAATGCGTTTCTACTGCACAATCTGTAGAGCTTAGTTGAAGAATTGCTGTCTTTACAAATTTCTTTAGAATGACTCTGTGGAAAACGATCAACATTCTTTGCATTTTATGGATGTGTTGCACAAATGTTGAGGTAAAAATAAAAGTTTTCTTATCTACGTCAAACAATTAATAGATAGGCAATGTTTTGCAGGGAGGCGGTCGGGAAATATTGCTCAACACTACAGAAAAGCTGCTGACAGTGTGAGTAAAAAGAGCGAATGGATGTAAAGTGTATAACTAGAGTATTTTACAGTTTGAAGAATCAGCTAGATGAACTGAAGGAATATGCAAATGCTGAGGATACAAAGCCAAGTACATTTGCAGTTAACTACTCATGGATTAATTAGTATTAAGTATCTTTGTTCAACTACAGGTGAAAGTTATCCGTCATCCTGCTTGTCGTCCTTGTTTAATGCAAGTGGAGTGCATCGCATTCAAGTGCCGGGTCTTGAGCCGATGCAGGTCTACTGTGAGAATTGCATTGCCGGCTTTGGTTGGCTGGTGATACAAAGACGTGTCAACGGCAGCTTGAACTTCTATCGCAACTGGGCGGAGTACAAGGAAGGATTCGGTGATCTCAACGGCGAATTCTTCATTGGCCTGGATAAACTCCGTGCAATTACAGCGCTGGAACCCTTTGAGCTGTACATTGCTCTCGAAGACTTTGATGGCGCAAAGCGTTTTGCGAAATTTGATGAATTTGCCATTGGCAGCGAGGAAGATGATTATGCACTCAATGTGTTGGGTGTCTATTCGGGAACAGCGGGAGATTCACTGCGAAGTCATCGCAAGATGAAGTTCTCTACCTACGATCGGGATAATGATCGTGAGTTCCATCGGAACTGTGCCTTTCTCCATGTCGGTGCCTGGTGGTATAACAGTTGTGTCGACAGGTTATGATTATTTCAATATTTTAGCAATTCTCAGCTAACAATACTATTATCGACAGCAATCTGAATGGTCAATATATCAAAGGCGGAAAATACGAGGAAAGGCTCTTCGCTCGGGGCATGTGCTGGAGAGCGTGGCGTGGCCACAACTACGGATACAAATCTACACAAATGATGATCAGACCGAAATGTCGTAATTTTCCTACAGCCACTCGCAACAATTCCACAGAATCAAAAATATGTGAATCATTTTAATACTCGCCATTTGCATGCCTTATTCATTTTCATTCATTATAGAATTTTGGCAAGAATTCGAGTGTACTATGTATATCAATTAATATGCGAATCGTGTTATATTTATACTCGAAAAAGGTCGCCAGGCGATTTAAAAATAAATTGCATAAACCTTTTGCGTATTTCCTGAAGAAATAAATATCTTAGTATATAAATAGACCTAGCTGTACTTGCACATTATTGCCACATTTAATTATCACGCCATTTAATACTTGACCTACGCTTTTACATTCAACTGATAAGATTATACTATATATATAATATTATATTATACAATCGTCATAAATTAAGGTTACGTCTGAAAATAGGCTGCGAGGTATCTATTAGTCATTTTCATTTTTATCAGTTGAAATATATTTTCCCACTTTTCACCAATTTTCACGTTTCCTAAAACAAATGAATTTCCGAATGTAGTTTAGTCTAAAGATTATAATCCGGTAACTCTTTTGGCTAATATTAATGGGTATGCATGTAAGATGAGAATTTAGACTAAATAATCTTGGCACTCGTGTTTAGTCTAGATTGCGAGATCAGCATAGATGCAGTGCAATTTTGAAAAATATATATTCTGGTTGCTCTATTGGAGCTTGCACGTCCTTGCAGCAGATGGAAATTCATGGGAAAATATTATTGGCCAAGCGGAAGCCCTAATATACAGGTGATTTACGGAAGATATTATCAAATTTAAAATCATTTAGTTTTCATTCAACAGCTTGCAGCGAGAATTGAATCAATTAAAATACAGAAATGCGATATCCGCACCCCAAGGTATAAGTTGAATTCCAATAGCTGAAATCCAAATTAATAAATGTAATCTCTAGGCTATCCACCGTCTTGTCTGGCGGCCATGATCAATACGAATGCCATACAAACTATTGAGGTACCAGGGTTGCCACCCTTCGCGGTCGCCTGTGAGACGCGAACAGCGGGCGCAGGCTGGACAACAATTCAACGTCGCCAGGATGGCAGCGAGAACTTTTATCGCAGCTGGGCCGAGTATCGAGAGGGTTTTGGCAATCTGAATGGAGAATTCTTTATTGGATTAGAGAAGTTGCATGCTATGACCATGGCAGAGCCCAATGAACTGTATATACACCTGGAGGACTTTGATGGCGAATCCCATTATGCCAAATACGATCGATTTATTGTGGGCAACGAGTCCGATGCATTTGCACTGCTCTCATTGGGAAAATACTTTGGCGATGCCGGAGATTCTTTAAGATATCACGAGCTAATGCCGTTTTCCACTTTTGATAACGATCACACCTCGAACCAGTGTCCATTGTCGAATGTGGGTGCCTGGTGGTACAATGCATGTGAGCATAGGTGAGTATATACATAATTAGAGTTATACATTTTCTAAGGAAATGATTCAAGAAAATGTATCAAAATGAAGTAAGGGTTTAAGGAAATTGATCGGCCGAATATAATTAACTTGTGGTAAAGCTAAATTCTCAGCATATTCAATTTAAGCTTTCAGTAAATAGATAAATTAATTGAATTGTGATCATTTTCTTTTTCTGCAAAGCTTCATTAATTTGTTGAACACAATTTGTCAACTAAGATTTTAGCTTGAAAACGTTTTGAATATATTATTAGCGCTTCAAGACTTTTTTTTAAAGATTTTGATTTGCTTCATTTTGTTTTTTTAAGTTTTAAAAATCAAACTGTTAGAGCTAAATTCATTATGGTTTGACAATTATTATTTGAGTTGCACAAAGTTCTTATACATTTTGATCAGCGTTTAGAGACTTGTGATTTTCTTTTGAGTAGTAATAAACCTGTACAACTTATTTTTTGCAGCAACTTAAATGGTCAGTACATTGAGGGCGGCAGATATGAAGTGAAGCTATCGGGTCGCGGCATTTGCTGGAAGAGCTGGCGGGGCTACGATTATGGCTACAAGTTAACACAAATGATGATAAGGCCAAGGTGTCGAGCAGCTTCATCAACTAAGCCCTCAGGCTGAAAGTCACAGCTCACAGTTCATTATTATGCAGGTTTTATATTTTTATTTATAAATAACAATTTTGTAAAAAAAAACATATTGATTTGCCGTGACGCTGAATCATCCACAATAAGAATTTTAATCGAAAGATTTTGATCAGTTTTGAGGCTTTTCAGTTGTTTATTTGTTTCGTTATCAACTACACTTTTATTTACGTTTTGATTATATATGGGGCTCTTGTTATTTTTGTTGTTATTGCCGCCGTTGTCGTTGTCGCTGGCGCTGTCGTTGGCCGACGTTGGCTTTTGTTTTATTAATTATGCCTTTCCACTCCGCACATTTATGACACAAACAAAAAGCACATAAGCCGTAAACGCCGCTAAATTGTGCGTTGCGCTCAGTTCGCGAGTCGAAAAGCAACTGAAGAACAACGGACGCGACGGTCGCGCATGCGATGCCAATGCAAAGAGCGCAAAGCCCCATAGCGGGGGAGACGCGGGCCCAGAGAGCGAGCGTACGGCCACGAGAGAAAGAGAGAGTGGCCGTTAAGTGAGCCCGTCAAGCTTTGAGGGGGGGCCAGCCAACGAGCGCATGAGAGAGCGCTCCAAGCAATTCATAAAATTAGCTGTTAAGGTCGACGCGGACGCAGCTAGAATCAGAATCAAGCGACAAAATTGCCAAACAACTACATACGTTGCTGTGACGTCAGTCGCTCTCTTTGTTGTTCTTGTTGTTGCATTTATCGCTGCTGCTATCAAATGCAGAAAAGACAAAAGACCACGACGAAACGAAGCAGTAAGAAGAGACGCAGCAGCAACAGCAGCAGCAGCAACCGCATTTCAGCACCTGTCTGTCACTCACACTCACACTACCGAAGCACTGATGATCGGTCAGTGCAAAAAGCGCTTAACTGTAACTACGGGCTACTGTGCGTGTGCCAGAGAGTGTTAGTGTATGCGTGTTAGTGAAACGTGCGAAATATTTGCAGTCTTGCTTCAGACTTGAGTCATTAACTGGCACAGTGGGACGAACATGATTGTGGCCGTGTGTGCCCACTGTGCTGTGTAAACTGGAAACTCCTTAACTGCAATGCCCGTTGGTCGTGAGTGCTCGCTTGTGATTCATGAATCATGCTATAGCTTGATTCAGGCGGGACGACGCGACACTTAATTGTACAGCTGCTGCGGGGCTCTTGCGTTTTATTGACAGTGATCGGACTGCTCAGCTCACAGGCAACTCATTCATTTCGATACTTCTCAAATGACGGCAGTGAATGGCGTTTAGTCATCCACAGTATTTGCATAATGTTTTGAAGCTATCATTTATTTACATATTTCTAATAAATAAAGCTGTATCTAGAATAGATATGTAATTACATAATATTCATACTGATATCATATGATATAATTGATCATCCGCAATTGTCAAGACAAAGTTATCGTTATCGTTTACGTTCACGCTATTATAATTTCGCATTCCTGCTCTCGTGTGAACTGCGGCTGGCGTTGCCACACTTTACATGTTTTGATGTTGGGGGCGTTTTGTGGTTTTCGAGCGAACTTACGCAATATTTGCGATGTATTGTTTTACAGAGTTACCACAACCGCACCACACCGCACCACACCACACCACGAGGCCTGGGCGTGCATTATAAATAGGAGTGTTAACATTTAACACACACTATTTGACTTGGATATTAATTTTTGACAGGGAAATCAATTTGCACGCGCTACTAGCCGCACTTCCGGAGAGGATCCATCAAACGAACCTAAAACAAGCCCCCACAAGAAAAAAAGAAAACAAAAATGAATGAACCCAAAAACCGATGCGTGCTGTAATGATTTGTCAAATTGAATTTGATTTTATGGCCATACACGCCCAGTACAGCCAACAAGAGCAACAACAGTGCACGCCCTGGTGTATTTGGGGCAATTAAGTTGATGACAGTTTAGGGCAATCGAAACGCTTCTGGGAGGGAGAGAAGTAGGAGGCGAAACACACCTCGAACACATTAATTGAATGAGTAGCAAGTGTAGACGCCGGATAAAACAGTAATAAACTTATCCGCAATTCCTTCACTGACCGCATTTCTACAAAGTCCTATTTCTGAGTCATCCCATCCCCATAAACAAAGCATAAAAAACTCTAAATAATGATGTTAGCGAGCCGAATTTTCAGGGATAGAAATTCCAATATCCCGTTCCTGTCATTGAACTTGTATTATCCAAAAACACTTATCAATTCAAATCATATCTCATATACGACGTTCATGCGCCTTGGCTTAGCCCCAAGTTGTCTGAAGAGTTTGTTGCCAACACAAAAACCGTCGTCGTCATTTCATTGTAATATTTTGCGATGTCTGTTTTGGATTTTTTTTGCTTTCTGCTTGCGCGGTGCCAAACGATAAGTTTATCGTCTTCAAGATAAGATAGAGTAACTATACAAATTCCTGCAGTCTAATACCTTAAATTTCCAGCGAACTGTTTGGCGTGAATCATGGGCCAGCAAGAAATACCCTGAACATTGCTTCCTTCTCTGTTATTTTAATCATACGTGCTGAGTGCATGCAAACAGGATGACACTTTCATAAATATTCTTAAGATTACGAGACCAAATCGTAAAAGCAAATAATAGCAACAACCACAACTTACCCAATCACAAAGTGGACTAAAGCTTTGTATTGCAATTAACCAATCAATACTTAAACAATGGCAAGCCATGATTACAAAGAAACTTGAAGTAATTTTAGAAATGAGATGTGGTATTAAAACATTCGCTCTGAATCATTTCCAACGAACTGCTTTATTACATTTTCTTTATTTGAGAAAAATATACAAACATTACAACAAATATATCATTTTAGAGTCGGTATTCTCATTCATACTCTTCCACTCTCTTAAGAATGAAATTTCCATCTGATGGTTCTATCTTTTTTTCCTTTCATCTGTTCTGAATAAAATTAGATTAACAATGCACTGATATATCTTCGCTGTTGAAACTGGCTTTCAAATACAGATTAAATAATATAGTCATAAAATCTAAGGGGAAAAAAACTTAACAACCGACTTTCGCTTTCAATTTCAATTTCTTTTGTCGCGTTGACACAGTTGTCGTAGTTTCGGGTCTGTCGTGCTCTGGGCTGGATTGTCAGTCTTGGCTGTAAGCCATCATCGACTGGCGTTGGCAGCTCCAATGGCAACAAACAGTTGGCAGTTGCAATTAATTAGCATTTCAATGTCTTTGCAGCTTGCGCTGTGGGCCAACAATTGTAAAACCTGAGTATCGTGATATTTTAATTGAAATTCCAAATGCTTTTCAAAAGATAAAATTATGTGACCGCAGTGCAAAACATTGTCTGAGATGGAAATACACAAATGTGATGTTTGCACTTAAATGTGCTGCTCACAAAACTGTTATAACATCAGGGCAATGTCTCCACATATATACTTACATACACATATATGTATGTATATAGTTATATGTACAAATATATTTATTTGCCTAGAGTTCGACGTTCAAATGCCCAACACGTACGCAAATCAACGAATTTTGTTTACAATAAGTAAGCACATACTATCTGAGATCATGTTGGTAAATTTGTATAATTTTAAAAGAAACAAATAAAGAGAAATAACAGATGAAGTGATGAGCAAGCATTTAATTCTCTTAGAATTATTCAGTGAGTCACAAAAGCTCAACTCGCCATCTGTAGAGAGCCTACACATATAGAGCTAGTTTCAGCAGCAAACCCTTATTAAATTCAGGAATTTTAATTAATTTTAATTTGCTGCGGTAACAAGTAACAGTTTAGTGGTACTTATGTCTAAAGCAAGTTGTCAAGTTCATTTTAAGAAATAATTACACTCTATCGATTAATGCCAAAGTTCATTTGACCTCCCATGTTTACTATTTAAAATATGTGTGATAATTTGTTATCTAGTTTTATCTATTGTTTGCAGCATTCTGATTCCAAATCCCCTGCATTTAGACTCCCCATCGCTACTCGCTATGATCAAGCGTATTCGCTTACAGCACCAACAACGACAACGACAATAAAGTGGAACTCATTGTGGGGTTTATTTAAATGCGGTTTTCGACGCCGTCGCATAATACTTAAATAACTAATGCAAAATATTGCAGCGCTAAAAGGCGCTCAATGACAACAGCGGTGTTAAGTTTACTTTGGGTTTGTATGCACATACATACAAACATATGTGTGCATGTATTTATGTAGGAATACGAGTATGTATGACATGTATCACAATAACAATAATGATGTAAACAATCAACGATGCGATGACTCACTTCTCACAATTTGCATTGAGGAAGCGAAAGGCGCAGAAATGTTTGTTTTTAACTAAATTTCAACTAAATTTTTGTAATGTTGTTGGTTTAAAAGGTTTAAATATAAAAAAGGCAGGAAATTTGAACAAACATTAATATCTTTAATGAAATAATAGACAATTATTTAAGTTCGTTGCATTTTTGCTGTCCTTCTACAACAGTTGTGAACATATTTCATTAATCTTGTGAAGTAATTCGTTTGTAGTTTGGATTTAACGATTCTGGGCAGGTCGTTTGCCATAAGGAAGTGCATTTTATGTTGCATGAATCACATTTCCATATACACTCCCCCATATGCATGTATAACAGCGTGTGACAGCATTGAATCGCTTTTTATTTCGCATTTTACAACACTTGACAAATGGCCGCATACAAGGTTGAGATGTGAGTGCAATGCAACTGCCAATTGTGTGACAAGTGCTCGTATGTAGGCTCGCTCTCTCTCCCTCCCTATTCATTATATGTCTGCGAGAGAGCGAGAGAGAGAGAGTGGTATTTTCTAACAATAGAAACGTTGACAGTCCTTGCATCGATTGTTGCCTGGCTGCTCAGTGCTAACCCCACACCCTGGACTAGGGCACACTCGATGACATTGAACCCGTGTGTGTGGCTGCAGCACAATCTCAGTAGACAAAATAAACACGTACGAAATGACGTAAATTAAAAAGAAAAACATTTTTGAATGTTAGAATAGGAATGACGAAGTTAAGGCAAGTAATAATTCATTTAATATAATTAATAATTTTTGGTAACAATATTTAAATAAATTAAAGGTTGAGGTCCTCAATGCCTTTTGCAATAGATTTAATTTTCGAAACACACTAAAATACATCAAATGGAGTGTCATCATACATCATTCGAGTTGACTATATCACTCCAATGAAGAATATTAAAGTCGAAATTAAGTTTTTGATAATTTCGATTATTGTAGTTACGATATGCTACAGTATATTGTAGATATATGGTAGGAAAAGTTATAGTTATGTATATAGTCAATGGCTGTATAAGTGCATGCATATTCGCAAGCTGACGTGTTATCAGATTTCACTCGCAACTTTTGAAGTTATTTCATTTCATTGTTTCTTTGGAAGTTTTTCCTCGTTTCTCCAGCCCATTTGTATTTAGTTGGTGTGTTTGGCTTAGTTCAACGCTCTCCCGGGAACTCAACTGAACTGCAGCAAACACAGAAAGTACTTTTGTGGGCGAGTAAATTCGCGCCTAACCCAACTAAAAACCAACCCCTGGTACATGTAAAAAAGCAATTGCAATTTGTCTGTGACGAGAGCGCATTGCACTTTTTGTAGGTCAGTGCTGGGCAATTCTTATTGTTTTTGTTGTTGTTGCTGCCACTGCTGCTGCTTTCGTCATGTGTCGCGTGCAACGTTTTGCTTAATGTGATTAAAACGGCAACGACTAATAACTGATAACCAAAAAACAACAAAATCACAGCACACTAGTTTGTTGCAATTGTCAATTTGTTAAAATCATTAAAATCAATGTATTTTAATATTGATAAGCTTAGTAAATTCGCAACTGGGACTCCAATAAAGTATGTTTTATATACCTTATCCAAAAAATGAAAAAAAACCCCAACTGATACGGTTAGCTGGGATTTGGGCATGTGTATGGAAATTAATAGGCATGCTGTCCAGTTGCAGATAAGATATAGGGGCAGCCTATGGCTCGACACCAATAGTGATCGAGCTACGTATGTATGTATGTTTGGATGTGTGTGTACGTGATGACTGGAGAGTCAAGTGTACGCTTATTGATAAGTTGGGAGAGATAAGTGTATGGTTATCGATAGGTTTCAAAGGACATGTAGTATCGAAAATGAAAAAGCGAGTTGCATTCTTACAACAACAAATTGTTCAAAGTCTGAGCACGTAACTTGGCAAAAACAACAACAGAAAATAAAGACAAAACTCTCCAAACGGGTTAATTTACAAACAAACTTACCTTGAAGCGGTTTGACAGCTGATTTGTTGTTGTTGTTGTTGTTATTGCTGTTGCTGTTTTTGTTATTGTTGTGGTGGACTCGACTGGCGCAACTGAATCTGTTTTTGTTGATGGCAGGCGAAAGCCTTCACTTGCACTTTGCGTTTCGTTTCGTTTGGATTTTGCGTCACTCGCGGTCTCAAATTTCTATTAATGGGAAACAAAGAAGCTCGACGTGAAACAATTGCGGCGCCATCAACAAACAAAACAACAACGTTGCATTGGCCAAATGTTTTTGACGTGAGCGGGCGGAAGTCTTTGACGACAATCAGTCGTTTTCGATGTTTCGTCGATTTTGCAACTATTCTAAAATCATAAGGCTCATTTTCATAGTGTAAAAATATGCAAAATGAAATTTTCTAGTGATAAGTGCCGAAAAAACGAAGAAACTGAATTTGACTAACTAGACACACACAATCACACGGACGAACATACACATGCACATACACATACACGCACTCATACACGAGTGACTTGCGACTGCGATTTTTTGTGCTTTCTCTGCCCGTTGCATTAGCAATTAAACGCACATTGTGTATGATGGTAATCAGTTGCGTGATGCATTTTATTAATTTATGCATTCAATTATTAAGCACATCACTTGAATTGGGTTTGTTTATTCGCATTTGTTTTCGCAGACTTTTTATTGAAAGTGCAGGGATTAGAGGTGGATAAACACCGATGGTATTATCGATGAATCGATGTTTTTCCATGAATTGATCAATTAGAAAACTCAACCGTGTCTAACATCTGTTACGACAATAGTTATGTTAATTAACATAACACCTTCGTTCAAAAAGACTATATGTATTAATTACAACCAAAATTAAACTATTTGAATAATTTCCAAGATCTCTTAAATTTTTAAAAAATCATTTTTTGGAATAACTTAATTATGTTTCCAATGATTTAAAGGTTACACAATAAGTATTTCTCAAATAATATCCGGGCCAACATTTACGGGATATACTAAAAGGTATTTGCAGCAAGTAATTACTGAAGTGAATGTTGGCAAATTTTGTGGCGTAAATTACACCATTCAGAAATGCAAATTGTGGTCACACTCTTATTAGCATAGACGCCAAACTCAAATTTATCTATATCGTTTGTGTATAAAATTTGAAAACGATTAGATTGTCGAAATGGAACAGTACAAATTGATTAACGCGCAATTAATTGCTCAAGTGCAAAGTCAGCGATTAATTATAAGTCAAATGCAAGAAACAGAAGTCATGCTCAAACGGAAATTGATGGAAGAGCACGAAAGACGTTTAGCCGAGGCTCAGTATAAGGAAACAAAATTAAAAGTCGCTATCCACAATCTTTTAGAGTCTTTGGATTTGAATGGAGAAATCAACATAAATTTCACATCAACGCGACCCTCGCAGTCACGGTCTTTGGAAAATGGGCGAAGCACCAAATCGAGCACCCAAAGCAACAGACTTTGCTCAGAATTTCGACGCTCCAGCATCTTATTAGAAAGAAGCGTTCCCATATCGCCCAGCAGAAGCCGTAGCTCGCCTAATACACACATTGAAGCAGAGACTCCTAGCCTCCCAGCGGTAAGCAGCGATACCAATCTATGACCCTTAATATTTTAAATAAATTTAACAACAATTGTAGAGCCCTGTTGAGGTAATAAAAACAAAAACTCCAGAGCCACGACGATTGGCTGAACTTCAATCAAATTTGAGCTCGCCCAGTTCACCAATAGAGGATCAAGCAAGAGAGGAGGAAGAGCAGACTGTGCTGTCATCACCCATAATTGAGTGCGGTCTCGTATCGATAGTCGAAGAGAGTGAAAGTGAGGATTGCACATTATCCTCATCGGAGGAAATCGATGAGAGTGAACCAATTCATGTGGTAAGCGATACCAGAGAGGAATCATCTTTGCCACTCCGCGATGTTACCAACACAGCGCCTCGGCCGAGTCCCAAGAACCAGAAACCACGCGGCAGTCCAGCCAGAAGCAACCAAAGTGTCGATCTTACTAAGACAATCGTAAAGCGTGACAAATCAATGGTCACCTCAAAACTTAATGCAGTTAGTAGCGATAATTTGGAGCCAAGCATCGAACTCGTCAGACAAGCTCATAACCTAAAGTCACCCATACATCTGACAGTGCCTCCCATTTGGGATAATCTGACACCACGCCGCACTAAATTGAGTTTCAGCACATTTAATCCAAATGTTTATCAGAATGGTGCTTGCAGCACACCTCGTCTGGAGCAGCAAATATCTATTGACGTCGTCGCCGCCGCCGCTCCAAAAACGAAGCCCAAGAAAACAAAGAGCACGATTTGCGTGGAGGATAGTGCGCAGTCGAGCAGCGAACTCACTCTGAGCGGACGTCCCAGCCGTTCATGTCGGCCCAAATCGCTGAAGGAAGCAAACAATAGGCAAAAACTGCGCAATGAAACATCGGCCAAATTGTAGTTTTAGATTCGATTCACTGTTTTCTTATGTACATTTTTATAGTTTTAGCAAAGTTAACATTTGGAAGATGTAAATTGGTTATTAATCGAACAGCCAATTGCCAAACACATATAGTAAATGCATATCATTTTGCTACGATACAAAATGCTTTGACATTTGTCAAACAAATTATAATAAAATTTAACAACTTAACTAAATGTTGTCAATGTTTAAATGTCTCGCTTAATAAATTTAATTTTTAGTATTTTAAAAATGTTTTAATCGATTTAGGTTTTTTATTTTCCTGTCTTGTTTGTATGAAAATAATTAACATAGAACACCGTATAGTATTGCGTATTTTATTCGTATAATGGTATGGAGTAAGACGATTTGATTAATGGACATTTATGAAACATACATATACAAAAAGTCTGTGTATAATTTACAGAGAAAGAGCCAAAGCAGAAACGCATGCTAATTGGTTTTTACAGAAAAGCGCAGGTGCGGTTGCAGGCTGTGCTGGCAAATATGTAATTGCACTTCGAATACAAATGTGTTGCACAGTAGTATTTCCTTTGGATTAGACCACCTCGAACTTGCCCAGGCAGCAGTTCAAATGATCAACGGCATGCTCAGCCTGGCCAGCGTTTGACATCGAAGCAGGCGACTGTTCGGTATTCTCTTTGATTTCGCTTATAATACCCTGTATCTTGTGCAATATTTGTTGCGAATTCTCGCCATCCATTTCGGGCTCGCCTTGTTGCAACAATTGCTGTTGATCCACTGCGTTGCCATCATCTGCCGCTGTTTGTTGTTGTTGCTGCTGCTCTGTGGGTAACATTGTGGCCAATCCCAAGCTGCCCACCAACTTGTTAAGCGCATCAATCTTTTCGCGCAGCTGCTCGCGCTCTGCTTTCAGCAGACGCATCTGTGCCGCCTTCTCGTACTCACGCTGCTTTAGCATGCGTCGCTGGGTCTGATAGAGGGCGATGTATTCGCCAATTGTTTCCGTTTCACTCTGTAGCTGCAGCACCAGATGCTCCAAGCTGTGCTTCTCCTCGGTCAGATCAGCCACTTGACTGATCAGCGTTGTGAACCGTGACTGCAACTTTTCCACAGCTTCAGCGGTGGGCAACGATGGCGTCTTGTAGCTGGACGAGGGCTCAGCGTGCGCATGGTGATCATCGTGTGCATGGTGGTCTTCATGGGCATGATGATGGTGGTTCTCGTGAGCGTGATCGTGATCGTGATTGTGATCATGCTCGTGGTTCTGGTTGTGCTGATGGTCGCCGTGCTCATGAGCGTGCTCATGATGGTGGTGATCATGTTCGTGCGCCTCCACTGCTCCTTCTGTGACTTCAGTTACAGCTGCTTCCTTTGGCTCCTCGCTGTGATAAGCCTTGGCCTGCAAGCAAAATTGTTAATTAATTGCAGTTAATAAAGACCATTGCACTCACTTCATAGTGCTGTAGGCGATCAAGCTGTTGCTGCAACATCAGCTGGGCACGCTGCAGTTCGACATTCTCATGGGAGAGTCGTATCATTTCCTCGTCCTTGAACTTGAAGCGCTCCTCGTTCGTCAGCAACCTTTGCTCCATGCTGGCATAATTGGTGCGCATCTCACGATTGGCAAACTGCTCGGCATCCAGTTTATTAACCAGCTCGACTTTGTCGTTGGTTAATTGAACAAAACGCTGCTCCAGCTCATCCAGTTGCTGTTTCATTTCAACATTTTGGCTTAGAGCCCGTGAGGCAGCCACTTTGTCAGACTCCATGGTAGCCATTAATTTAACCTGATCGGGTTGCTCTGTTTGCAGCCGATTCAATTCCTGCTGCATTTGGGAGAACTCCTCTTCTTTTAACTGCAGTTGATCATGCTGTGATTTGATTTTTAGCTGAAATTCATGACGCTCAAACTCAAAGTCACTGATGCGCTCCTGGAGCGCTTTCAACTCAGCGCTGGGCACAGCCTGCAAAACGAATTTCGTGCTTATTAGTGAACTCCTCCCGTTGGACATGAAATAACTTACCTCTGGTGTCGGCTCCTTGGCTTGCTGTGCCTCCTGGTTGGCTGCCTCCTTGTACTGCGCCTGCAGTGCCAGATTTTTCTGTATTTCCCGCTCCAGACCGCCCACATGCTCGACCAGCTGACGCTCCCGCTCCTTTAGCTGTGCACACTCTTCGCCCAGCTCGCCATTACGTTCATTTAGATTACCCACATAGTTCTGGTATTGTATGGCCGCTTGGTCCTTATCCTGGGTCAACTGGGTGACCATTTGCTGCAGATCGCGTATCTGCTGCTCATACATGTATTGTGTTTGGGTAAGCGATTCAATGCGATTGTCCGCATTGACATTCGACTCATCCGACAGCTGACGCAGACGCAGCTGCGCCATTTCCAGCTCATTGCATTTGCTGGAATGCTGCTGCTGCAGTTCGTCGTAGCGTGTGTTCAGCTGTTGAACCTGGGCCACAAGCTCGCCCAGATGTGTATTCTGATCCTCGGTTTGGGCGCAAGTCTGCTGCAACTTCTGCTGCAGTTCAGCAAACTGTTGACGCTGCTGCTCGGTGCTGCGCTGCTGCTCTTGATAACGTTGCTGCAGCTGCTCCAAGCGTTGCGTTGCCTGGCCATGCTCGGTGCGCAGCTCCTCCAGCTCCAGCTCCCGCTCGCGACACACATGCCGACTTTTGGTCAGCTCGGTGTGTAGCTGCGCCTTCTCAGCGATCAGCACCTGAATGGTCTGCAAATTGGTATCGCTCTGCCCATTGTGCGGCCAAATGGGTGGGGCTATTGACTCCACGGGATCCAGCAGCGGCAGCGTGGCCGTCGACTGCGTAAAATATGCAGCCACATCTGTTGTTGCTGTAGTCGCTGGCGCATTTGGCGTTTGCTCGAAGAGCTGTTGTGTTGGGACGCCGCCGCCGCCGCCGTTGCTGAGGCTCAGCTCGCAGTCGGAGCGTTCCGACAAATTGCTGGCAATGCTGACGGTTGATGAGTTGGTATTGGTGCCAGCTGGTTCGTCAGCGTTGTTGTTGTTGCGCTGCTGATACTCTTTCAGCTACAATACAATTATCAAAATCAATATGAGGCCAAACTGATGTTTTGTGCTCTTGTCCACGTCACGATGTTTTTTTGGTTTATTCATTTACCTTTTTGCGCGCAGCAGCCAATTTCTGTTCTTTGGCATCTTGCGTGTCGTCTTGCATGGCCAATGGGTCAGCTGTTGCGACTGGAGTTCGTGTTGGTAATTTGCAAAACTTATTGCAATGCTAGTTTAAATGAAAAACATTAAACCGAAGCAAGACAGCAACAATGTAACCGCAACTTAAATTTCGAAATATACCTTTTTACTTTCAAAATATATACCAGAATATACGAAGGAGCAAGTGTAGCATGGTAACACTGTATCAGGCTTACAAAAATGTGTGTAAAAAGGCGCCACCTTTTGAATAGCTTTTTAAAATCTTATTCATCCCAACCATGGGGCAAACGTTTTCGCGTTTTCATTTTGAACTTCTTTTTTCGATTATTAATTATAATATAATTACATATGTAATAATTGTCACCTGTGTTTTACAATAAAGATATATTTAAATGTATGTAAAATCGGTAATAATAATACATGACGATCGTCGACTATTTTAAAATACGCAGATAGATTTCAAAACGAAATTACTTAAACGCCCGAAAGCTGAACAACATCAAGCACAATGAAGCATATATTAATTACAATAAAGCTAAGGTTGTTGAGTATCTTGGACAGTTGTCGCCAGGGCTGCGTTTGCATGTCGCAGAATTCCGTTGCCTATGCGAAAAGATTGTGAAACAAAATATAAAAGGCAGTTGGAATGTCAGAATAGTTCTTACATCCGAAAAGCGAAGTCCCAGGACAAGACGCAACGGGGATGAATTTATTATGGCCATGAGGAAAGTATTCGGCATGTCGCGTGGCGGATAGCGTTCCAGCCACATGATGACAATGTGCAGCAAGTAACAATATATAGAAATACGCATAATATGCTGATAGGCACACACTGCAACAATAGATTAAACTAGTATATGTACCATATGTATTAAATGTAACGGATAAAACGTACTCAAGGGCGGCACATAGTTGGGCGAGGCGTGGCGGGTGAGGTACATCAGACCCCAGGCTGTCAGCACGAGAACAATTAGAATGAGGGCGCCACGTCGATAGCCGCGCAGTACAAACGATAGCACTATAAAGATCTGACACGCTAACAGGTACCAAAGAAAAATGTAATGTGTTAAAATCTGTCTTACTATAGGCCAGGCTGATGAATTCGGTTATTACCCAAAACCCAATACTCACCAAGCAGGGGCATGACAAAGACGTGCTTGTAGAAGCTACTGTTGCGCTGTATAATAAACCCGATGACGACATCACCCGAAATCATCTGGATCGTTCCATCGGTCGTATATCGCATGTCCGTGGAGTTCTCCACATGCGAGACAGCAATTTCGACAAATGTCCAGCCGGACGGGGTGTTCACGTGCTCATTGGGTGCCAGAGGTCGCTGCTGATGATCGTAGATTAAATCAATGTGTCCGCTATTCTCCTCAACACCAAGTTGGAGGACGCAATCAAGGCGTTCATTGGGCCAATTGCGTGCCGTGTCCACACACCAGGTTCTCAGCTCCAGATTGCTGGCCATGACGGTGATGTTGCCATTGCTATACACTCGCACCTCGTAGTTCCTTAGCACATCTCCGAAACCATCCAAGGCAGCACTGCAAGTACAAAGCTATTGAATATGTTTCTTGACACACACAATTGATAAACCCACTTAAGAGCCACAATCTGTGGCAACCATATTTGAAGTTGTGGATGTACAAAAGATTTAATTTGGCCAAAGCTCTCTGGCTCCCAGCGCAGTCGAGGATCGCTCCAGTGCAACACCAACTGCATTCGTGTGTTCAACAATGCACTGGGCTGATCATACGCCAGCGATCTCATTTGAAAGTTGAATTTGATCTCGGTCAGATTGGTGGGTAGACTGCTGTTCTGACCCTGGTAGATGAGCACGCTCAACAATTGATCCTCATATGATTGTTTCCGCTGCTCCTGTTCCATTTCATTGGCTATTGTGACGGTGAAGAACAAAGCGATTTTATTATTATTATTTTTGGAATTAAAAAAGAGGTTTTCTTATGTCCATGATGCTTACAGTATCCGTCAAAGGAGCAGTCGTAAAACCAACGAGCACTATTCGTGCCAAAGGTGCTGAAGCTAATGTAGTTGATGGTCAGCGGCGAAACGTCTAGATAATGCAGCAATGGCTCCGTTTTGAAGCCAGGGATATAAACCGATATGTCACCATCTTAAAGAGAAGTTGGTACAAAATGTATTTTAAATCGATCTGTTTAGATATACAACTCACCCTTTGTTTGCACAATTTCAATTGGCGTTGGCTCGTAGATTGATAAGAGCTGCGGATCTTGATTTGTGGAGACCCGTCGCATGCCCATGTTCGTCCGGATGGCGGAAAATGTATTTCCGCCTGCCCCTATCACTGCAAGAGAGCGTGGTTGGAATTCCAGAATTGATACTGAGATGACAGCGATTACTTACCAATTTCATATACCCGATCCATATGCCGGGGATGACTCGTAACTGAAAGCAAGATATGAGCATCCATGCTGGTCAGTACATAAAATTTCAAATGCAGTCGCTCATTATCCTTGATGTTGTTGTTGTCCAAAGCGTGCACCATGAAGAAATCCTTGTATGCATATCCGTGGCTTGTGTCAATGTCGATGCTATCGCATGTATCCAATTGGGCGAAACTGATATTGTAGCGACTCTTCGCTGCGACCGGACGCTGAGCCAGCGCCAGCCACAGCAGTGTACTGATAAGCCATTTAATGAATGTATTACTAGTCATATCTTCCGTTACGTTCAGCGTTCGTTGCAAGCCCAAGAAGAACTGAAGCTGCACGGACCTTGCCATCGATATCGAGCAGCCATTTGCTTAATCGATAACTAATCGGATCGCATTGTCCGTTGTGTTTTGTGTTGGTATATTTCTATCGGGGTGTCTTCTAACGAACTTTTAAAAATATTGCTGAAGCACTAGTGTCGGATTTTGATTATCCTTAGTTTTATTTGCAAAATTTACACACTAAAATAAGTACATTTAATGCAAAACATGGAAATAATTTAAAATTTTGCGCAGTCAATCCATAATTTCTATCTCTCTCTCTTGCTTGCACTTTCGCAAGTCAAGAAAAAAGGTTTTCGGACTGAAAGTCATTTTACTAATACGGTATCAATTAACAATAAACCATCACAATTAACACAAAAGGCGATTTGAAAAATTAAATTTTCTTTATTTGCAATGATTGAGCCTTAAATAAATACAGAATATTCAAAACTTGGGAATAATTTAAAAAAACGTGCCGCTGTCAACTTCATGCTTTCTCACTTTCTTTTTCTCTAACTCCTGCTCTCACTATAACACTTCCTATCGCTTTCCTGTCACACCTGCGATCAAACCCTGCTTAAGCTCAGTTCTGGGGAACTTAATGGTAGCCATAGTGATCATCGTATCCACCATATCCACCATATGACAGAGCAGGCGCTGCGGCATAAGATTTCAGCAGAGTTGGCTGATAGCTGATCGCTGGAGCGGCATAGGACTTGACGACAGCTGGAGCAGCGTAGCTAATGGCTGGAGCGGCATAGGACTTGACGACAGCTGGAGCAGCGTAGCTAATGGCTGGAGCGGCATAGGACTTGACGACAGTTGGAGCAGCGTAGCTAATGGCTGGAGCGGCATAGGACTTGACGACAGTTGGAGCAGCGTATGACTTGATGATGGGCGCGTCATGGGAAACAACCTGTGAAGAGAGGGTAGAATCAAAGGTGATTAATGAAGGACGTAAAAGTAAACTATTTTATAATATTAATATTCCTAATAATAATAATTTCCTACTGAAATATTCTTGTATACAAGAACATATTAATGAGTGATATAAAAAAGGTAAGCAATGTAGAAACCGGTTCACGAAATAGTCTCAGTAAAAATGTTTCTGTTTGCAGAATTTTCGATTCTTCTTACCGAACTGAAGTGGGAGTAGCTGGTGGCAGGAGCAGCGACAGCCTTGACGACCGGTGCAGCGACGGCCACTGGAGCAGCGTACGACTTGATCACTGTGGGAGCTGAATAGCTGATGGCAGGAGCATACGATTTGATCACTGGAGCCGGAGCAGCATAGCTGATGGCAGGTGCATAGGACTTGACGACCGTGGGAGCAGCATAGCTGATGGCTGGCGCATAGGACTTGATGACTGGCGCAGCAGCCGCATAGGTGACCGCTGGAGCGGCATGAGCGTAGCTGATGGCGGGTGCTGCGTGGGCATAGCTGATGGCTGGCGCAGCATGGCCGTAGCTGATAGCTGGTGCAGTGTGGCCCAAGCCGTAGTCGAGCAGGCCGGGAGCAGCATTCGCGGCAGCCAACAAAGTGCACAGAATCTAAATGGAGTGAGCAAGGACATCGAGATCGAGATCGAGATGAAGCTGATGCTTAGAATGTCCTGACATGCAACTCACCAAAAGTTTCATGTTGAAGCGTTTGTGTTTTGTTTGTTTTCTATTTGTCTTGGCGTCGTTGACTGAGAATTGCAACTGTAAATTCATTGCGTGCATTGCGTTACTTTTATAGTGCAACGGGCCACGCAGCCGGCTCGAATCGGACGACAGTAGACGAATCGGTGGAACAGGGACGGTAGATTGTTTAGAGGGGACAGACGACCAGCTAGATGCCCAGGCAACGATTTCGATTGCGATTTCGATTCCGATCTCGACGTTCAGCGTCAACAAAGCGGGCCACAAACAGCACCAATTTGTGAAGTATCTGTGAAGTGGACATCGACAACAACTGGGCACAGTGGCGCAAGTTCTCGTATCGAATTTTATTGTATAACAAAAAATGATCAATCGATTAAATTAACACCGATTTTTTGTATTCCTATCACAGTAAACAACACTTTTTTCAATTCAAAAAATTACATATTTGAAAAATACATTTATATTATTTGTTTAAAAATCAATTCAAAATAATTGTCTATAAATGTTACAACAAAAATTAATAAAATAAAAAGTATAAATAAAAATAAACTTATAAGCTAATTTTAAATTTTCCTATTCAAAATAATTGTCTAATAAACGTTAGAATAAAAATTAATAAAATAAAAAGTATAAATAAAAATATAGTGGGTTATTGACTGATAAGCTAATTTTACATTTTTCGCAACAAAGTTAATTTTAGTTCGAAGCTATACAACATTTCTTTTACGCCCTACGCCCCTTTCCGCCCCCTAATTTTAAAGCTAGAATATTGAGTTTTGATAATACCTATTGTCAAACTAATTTCTGAAAATTAAACATAGAAAGTAATCTAGAAACAATTTAATAAGGCAAAAATGCAAAATAGGCTCAGTTGGTTTGGTTGGCAATTTGACCATGTATAGCTTATTTTCAACGTATTTTGCTCCACGGTGCGTCGACAACAATCTGTGACTGTAACTGCGATTCTTGTTGTTGCTGTCCGATGAGGCGATGACGCAACGGCTCCGATAGCTCGGCAAGGCAGACCACTTGTCGTCAAAGGCGGCGGCGGCCACCAGCCTGATTGTCTAGTGTCCGACTACCGATGCTGGCGGGATGCATTTGGAGTCGGAGTCAGAGTCGGGTCAATCAGTGCCTAGCTTGCTCGCTCGGGATTTCCAATTAGAAAGCAGCAATTTAATGAGAATTCGACATGTTTTGTCATTTACCCAAATTCGGATGACCTTCTCCGATAACACCTTAATTAATCAGCCAATTGGCTAACATATTGTGCTGTCAATATGCGCGGAATCTCGGCGAGAATTTAGTCTAATTGTTCTAAGCTGCTCAGAGTCTGTGGCGTCGCCGAGAAACGTTAACAATTTGACGCAGCCGAAAATTGCATAAATATCGTCGTTGCCAAATACATAATCATCACAATTCGAAAAACAAAAATCGAAGGAAAAAAAATCAACAATCTTTTATAGATTTTGGTTTTTGTCTCTGCCGTCGTCTGAGACTCCGGCTGCTGCTCTGACCAGGCCAAAATGCCGCAGCGTGCCGCATTTGACCAAATTCGTGTGTGTTTAATGCTGAAAATTGAGAGTTGTGCTGTTTCTGTTTGTTGTTATTGCTTTTATTATTATTATTATTACTGCATTACATACAAATGTTGCCCAGCCACGCCGGACACTCATGACTTTAAACAGAGTACAACACGATGACAGCAAGCAGCTCGTGGGATTTTCTCGATCTGCTCTTAACCCTTGTGTGTTCATTTCTGATATTTGGCAAAATCCTCACGCATGCATCACAGCACCTAAATGGGCATTTCCAGAATAGGTCATCCACGCCACAAGAAGTGTATGTATCAAATTTTATTTTAACGTGTACAAGATGTAATTATTTCAATATCTATAGTAATAGATACAAATAATGTTAGAATCTAAAATTTAAATTCTATGCACCTTGACAAAAGCTGATTGATATGCAGACATTGCTTGTCACGCACTCTGATAATCGCCGATAATTATCGAATTATGAGTTCGATGGTCGATGTTTAACGTAATTAAGCATCGATTAATATTAATTCATTTGAAAAGGAGGCCAAATCAAACCCGGTGTCTGACGCATGTGTTAGGCTCGAAAAGCGATAGTGACGTGGCATTTATTTCGCAGCGAGTCGCGAGGTGCTGATGCTAAAGCCTCCTCTCGAGTGGTGCCCCGGCTACACGAGCAAACTGGACAGACACTTAGACAGACACCTGTGCCAGCAGATCGCGCATAAATCATGCCACAAGAATGTGATTTATGTGAAATCTATTAGCAAATATTAAGTCAATATAACAATTGCAAGCTGCCGGCACTAGTGCCGACAAACTGTGTGCCATATCCAGTGGCCAGTTTATAAATAAAAGATTTTATGCCTGCCCCAGTTTTTAAGTGTTAGATAGCGTGAAAATTACTCGCTGGCGAAAAGTGGTTAAGCGTTTTTCCGGAGCGCTCGCTACATTTAATTTATGCCAATATGATAAGTGGCCAGTTGATCGGTTGGCCAGAGAAGGGTTGTAAACTATGATGCCAAATTGTGCATTGCCATTCAACCACATGCGCACTATAAGGCGCCTCCCAGTTGCTTTATTTAGAGCCAGCCAAAACGAACGCATTTGGCAATCGGGCAGCTCGCTCTCCAAATTAGTGCAAAATGCTTTAGATTTAGACGACGACGCTGCTGCTGCTGCTCCGTCGACGGCGTCGTCAACGTCGTCAACTTCGGGGTCTAATTAACCATCGCATGAAAAGTAAATCCAAGGCGCAGCCGTTGAAGTTGTGCTTTTCGCTTTTGGTTTTGCCAATTGCCCAATGCGAAGAATTTTCGACGGCGAATGCTTCGCATATTCCGCGAATGCATCGAGCATCTAGCATCGGTTAGGCGACCATTGAACGCGCGTGTTCCACGCTGCGTATGCGCATTTTCGTCTACGCCACTTGTTTTGCTGGTTGCCTTTCAATTAATTAACACTGCAGGCTGCATCTGATTTGCAAAACGAATGAAGCGACCGAACACCGTTCGTTTACCTGATTAACCAAACAGCAGTCGTAAATTTCAACTACGCGTAGTTGTCATCCGCAGATCGCGAGTTTATTTGCTGCACAGCGCGATATCCTGGATGCTCTCAAAGTTAGCAATTTACTAATATCGAACGATAACTTAGGGGAACAAAGTGTTTTTTCTTTCTTTAAATTAATTAAAATTAAATTATAAAATATCCATTTTAAGTTGTTCTGTCTATCTGACCTGAAAGACAATTAATAATTAATTTTTACATTTATTTCTAATTATTCGTTCATTATTGACAATTTATTTGAAAATCATGCAATTTAATCGAACACTGCGGTCAAACAGCAGCATCTTAAAACAGGGTATATTACCTAAACGAAATCCGTGGGGCATTTATGACGTTTCATTGAATGAATCAATGAAATGGAGCTGCTACTGACTCTTAAACGGTTGGGGTTTCGTTGCAGCTGGCCGAGAAATGAAAAACGCGTCAAAGTCAAAGTGTTGCCAAAGACAAGACGTCAGCAACAGTTGTTTGCATTTGGAAATCCAAATCTGAACCAGAAACTTCCATTATGTTTCAATGGTCTTGTCGTGTTTTCGTCGAATAAGAGACGTAGTAAGTGGGTTAATACTGTCGATTAGTTAGTGCGGGAAGTAATTAGCGTAAACAAACAGCAAATTTCTATCAGTAAAGAGAAACGAGATACTCACTATATGTATTTACATACATACATATGTATGTACATATATCCCATCAGCAGTTCGGACTTTATTAAATGTTTAAAAAACTTATCTACTTTTTGTTATGGTAGGAAATAAAGCATACTTCGCTACTTTCCTATAGCCTCTGTTACTATGTTTAATATATTATACTATGTTGAATATACAACATTTCAACAATATATGAAATAATAATTGCACATTAAAATTTATGGTGAGCAGCTGGTGAAAGTAAAAATCTAAATGGCAGATCTGTGGGGTTGTTGTAGCCTTCATAACGTCCTGGGTTTATTTATGCTCCCTCCTTTTAGAAGTTACAGCGGAACTTGAAATTGATAAGTGTCCTTTGCATTTGTTAAAAGAAATTGGTGTGATAGTCCAGTTTTATCCAACCGTCTTAAACTTCATGCATTTAAGTTTTTAGCGATTAATTGTATGTAACACTTTTTGCGAGTACGTATTAAAATAAAAATTGGTATACTTTTAGGGGCATAATCTCAAAAAAGGCGTATATATTTGAATAACGAAATAAATATTCTCAGACCACTTTACGCTTATTTTCGAAGTCTACTCTAACTATTTTATTTCATATTGATTTAGTTAAAATGGAACACCACTCAGAATTCGTTCTATTCGTGTTACCGAGCGATCATCGAAGCGCAACACTCACAATACGATGCGACCGAAATCTCAACGCAGAAGAGCGAAACACAAATCCTCACGCTGCCGAATAAAACGATCTATCTCATCAACGCGGGTGTTTGAGGCTTTCATTTAGTGTGAAAGTAAGTGAAGACTGACTACAGAAATGATCCTGTGAAGTATAGTCTTAAATGTTCAGTGCCCATCGATCCACTCCTCATACAAAACGAACCAAAACCGTTTGGGAATTCTAAGCAATGAGTTGCAAAAATACATTGGTATTGTTTGGCGGTACACAGAATGTGCGGAATATATACACATAGTTGTATGTTTGTTTTGTATGGTATTTTGGTTATATATATATATATATATATTATTTTATATAATGTTGAAACTCGTTAATAAATTTTAAAAATTAATTCATTTTGCATACAAGTAAATATTATCACTATCAACAATATAACGCACTAAATTACGAATGACAAAAAGCTGATTGCTTTGTGATTTCTCTTTATTATATAGTAGGTAACCGCTGCTTCATTGAATTTAATGTATTCTGCAATGTTTAATTGTCGTGCAACAAATTTAAATGTTTGATCTTTAAACATTTTAAAAATTAAAAGTAGTAAATAATAAATTTAGGGAATTTTTAAGTTGGTATTATTTTTGTGTATTTTACATTGAGTTTGCAATGACAATAAATGATGAGAAATATTTATAGTTGTTTTCAAATATCATAGTTTAGCGATGTCATAATAGATTGAAATTTTCAATTGCCGAATTGCTGCCGGATCGAGCGCAGCTCAGGAATGTTTGGGCGGTCCGGCAACCCTTAACTATACCATCTGTGTTTATTTGCAGTTTTGTTTACAATGTGCTGCGGGTAGATGTTGCTTTGAGTTTGTAAATAAAAGTATCTAACAATCTGCAATAAAGGTAAGAATCCGTAATATAAATTCAGAAAATTTACCTGTGCTCTATGCTGAAATCATTGGTGCTTACCTGTAAATAACGTCAAGCCTTCCCGTCCGGTTGTTTTTTAGCCTTAAATTGTAAACAAATTATAAGAACAAGAGTTTGACCGATGGTTTGCATTTCAATAAATTCAACTATAATAAAAATTAAACTTTTATTTCCCTTTATGTTAGCATTATTATCATCATTCTGTATTTACAAAAAGTTAACTACTAGCATTAATTATTTTAGTCATCTAATAAGATGGATCCCTTCGACGACGACGATAATCACGACTGCTGTCTGGTAATGGAGAGTTCAATGTTGGATATGCAAAGTAAGGTCCATAAAACCATAATCAATGTACACAAAATTATTTCTCCTGTTTTTTTTTAAGATAACCTGGCAAAGCGAATGGCTGGACTTGAAAGTACGTTTCTTTTACACGTATATTTAATAATATTTTAATATTTCTCAATTGATCTAGGTACAATGAATAAACAGTTCAAAGAGTTGCAACGTAAGTCGATTTACTTTTAATCCAATTCACAAATCTTATAAGTGCTGTTTAGGCAATCTATTGAGGGCAAGTGGACATATTAAAATCTTAATGGATATGAAAAAAGTATCGGAACCAAAAAACACTTTTCCTCTTAAATCCGAACAAGCATTGGCTGACATTGACAAGAAAATTAGCGAGTCTCCAAGCACCTATGTAAGCCAACTTTTCCTTAATACCGGATCTTTTCAGATAGCCGTGTATTCTGCATTTCAGATACCCCTTTTTGAAAGGATGCTAATGCCGGAAGGCGTCATCAGGAATCTTGAGAAGCTTATTTCTAGAGAACTAGTTTTGAAAATGAATTTTCACGGAACCTCCAATAAAATTGCTTTTGATAAATACATTTACCTAAATAAAGTTATGTATGGTAAGTTGGATTATTTTGTTTAAATTATGAACGTGTAAACTTCAAATGTATGTATATATTTTCAGAGGCCACGACATCAATCGATCGGAATTTTAATGATTATAAGACGAACATGCGAACGGCCTTTTCAAGGGTCAAAAATCGTGCGTATAAATCAAAATCACGTAAAAATATTATGGAGGCAAACGATTCATTGACACAAAATTCGGACGAATTAACTTAGCAAGATTTTGGTCAAATTCATCTTACTACTGTTAAGAAAACAGAGTTTTTTTCACGGTTAGATATTAAATGGAAATAAAAACACACAAATTATTCCCAATTTATGTTGTATTGGGCTTATCTTCTTCATTGTAAAATATCGGTGGATAATAGTAAGAAAATAATTAATAAATACTAATAATAAAAAAACAATTTCATTTGTATTGAGATCTAGGAGAGATATTCAGCTCATCTCAGAGGCATTCCAGGCTCCACTCAGGAATTGAACAAAAACACCTAAACTGAGAACTATCTATGTTGGAACAGTTTAATGTCTTAATTAAAATCAAATATTTATACCGTCGTTTATATGCAAAATTCACACGCAGATGCTCGCGCTTTGTTTGTTTAGTTGACAGTGTGACCATGTCGTTATGTTATGGATTTTTATACCCGCTATTTTCAAATATATATACAAAATACAAAAATTCAGTATATTGGTATATTTCCTGTTAAAATATTTCAGTTTTTTGTTTTCGCTCGAAATGGGTTGCAGGTATCATACGGTCGAGCAAAAAAAAAAATCCATAACATACCAACATGGTCACACTGTCAACTAAACAAACAAAACGCGAGCGCGCGCGCTGCAAATAAATTTTGCATATAAAAATTGATCTTTAAAATAACTTGTTTAAATTACATACTTGCGAAAAAAAAGTAAATTCGTGCAGTCAAAATTTTTACAAAAACTGCCCCACTAAACTGAACGCTTTATAAGAATAACTTAAAGTTTAAGTTTTCAAATTAATTCAATTAAAATTGGAACACCACTCAGAATTCGTTCTATTCGTGTTACCGAGCGATCATCGAAGCGCAACACTCACAATACGTTGCGACCGAAGTCTCAACGCAAAAGAGCGAAACACAAATCCTCACGCTGCCGAATAAAACGATCTATCTCATCAACGCGGGTGTTTGAGGCTTTCATTTAGTGTGAAAGTAAGTGAAGACTGACTACAGAAATGATCCTGTGAAGTATAGTCTTAGTTTATCAATGCCCATCGATCTGCCCCTGATATAACACAAACCAGAACCACTTGGGAATCCTAAGAAAATTTTAAATTTAGCTAAGTTAAGATAATAGGTGAATATGGGGAAGGCTCCATCATAGCAATCAGCAATCAACAGCACTAATTCCAAGTGACAAGAAGCTGATTGTGTTGCGTGTTTTTATTAATTTAAAAAAAAAAAAATTTTGTTGTGATTAAAATGAACTTATGATGATTACATTTTACAAATTTTACCTCAGTATTGTCGAATTTATGACTTTAAAAATCAGGTTACCACTGCAAGTTGCAGTATTTAGTTTACAAATTTTAAATGTTGAGTTTGGTATTTTTAAGCGTTTTTTGCAGTGAGTTGCCACCTAATGTAAATATGAGGCTTCGACTGAACACATGCCGTACACTATGGCATAAAAATGTCATTTAGTATAGGTGCCATCCCTTCTTATACCATGGAATGGAGAGTTTCCGCTGCCGAAATGTTGCCTGACTGAGCACAGCTCCGGAATGCCTAACGTCGGCAACACTCGACAGTTTTTCCAGTTTATTTTTGTTTGTGTTTTTTCCTGAGTGGTATGCATATAAATGTTGCTTATTGCTTCCATAAATAAGTGCACGTGTTTCTAAAAAGGTAAATACATAACAGCGCTGCTAATAATAATTAAATTATATCAAATTGCGGCAGTGAGCGTTTAAGTCGACATACATATGTATGTATGTATGTACATATATATCGTGTTATTGTTAAATATAATGCACGGCAGAAAGTCATGCTGGAACCACAGTCCTATTATGATTTTTTCGTTTCTTGCCTAACATGAGGGACGGGAATCCGTATTCATATTGCTGGTCCGCTACGATGTCAGCTGAGAGAAATTTGTTTTTTTTTACCATGGCCTTTTTGGCTGACAGTTTTATTCCATATTGGTGCTTAGAATCTGTCCGATACCTGAACCATAATACAATAACAACCATCTACAATCAAAACAATAATTGCGAAATGGGCTCAGCATAGTAAGTGCGAACGAAACGACCATAGAATAAAAGGATTAACCCTTAGATGGTTCGAGGGGTTTTTATTTGCCTTTTAAAATAAAAGAAGAGTTGAATTTATTTTTATAATTTAATATTTATTAATTTTGAACTAGAAATTAATCGATGTTTCTGTTTGTTCAAAGACAATATTTTGTTAAGATTTCGAATTTTAAAATATATTTTAATATTAAAATAAAACTTTTATACCTAAACTAATATTGTCGTTAACAAAACTGAAAAATATTATTTTAAATTCTTTAATTTTCTTTACGAGCTGGATATAAGGTTTCATGAGTCCTCCTTGAGAGATTTCATTCACACAGGATAATCTCCTATTTCGGCGAACTCATTAGAAAGATGGAATTTCTTTATTGTTAAAATTAATTATTAGTTGTCGATGTTAATTTTGTCATACTTGTAATATATTTTCTTAACTTGCACTTAAACTGAAGAGCAGTTGGGTGGTCATATTGTCCGCCTCTCGATCGCATAGGGTCAAAAAATTTATCCAAATTATCTTGGTTAAGGCGACTTGTTAATATATATTTTATCCCATAGTTATTGCCCAAATATGTAAGTAGACCATCAAGGGATGCATTGTTGACTAAGATTCCTTTTTGGAAAGGCAGCCCATTGGCTTTGTCAACAATATCCGTGCTCATAATTTCCGACATTTTATTCAAAACGGCTCGTTGGACTTCAATTTGTTTCCCGTATGGCTGTGCCGTGTCAATGGAGTTGGATGTTGACAATTTTGAATTGAAAATGTCGAACCAGTCATTGAAAACTTTAAACATATCTGCGGTTTCGCATGCGTTGTCTACTTCATACCCCAACTCGTAGCATCGTTTAATGCAACTCGCTGTTGTATTCGAAAACAATTGAGTTGCCAATTTCACTTGTTGTTTACCGAGCGAGCCAACAATTAAATGATTTTCCGTAATTTTTAACTTAATTGACACATCAGACTTAGCGCAGTGGCTAATTGCCTGTCGGACTGTCGCCTTGGTCAATTTTTTGCCGTCGATGACCAATCCACTGTCGACATAATGGTTACGGACCAAGTTTATTAGATGTGGTGTATCCAAAAAAACATAAATCTTTAGTTTTTCATCCGCTGGATGGCTAAACCAGGTTTTTGCTAAAACAAAAATTACATGATTTTTTCAACTCGTATTAATTATTTGTTTTATCAAACTTACTCTCTGATATGCCGAGCTGTGTCCATAACTTTCGATTGCTAGGGACTAGGTCCGAGACAATGGCTACTACGGGATAACCTTTTTTGTGTAACTTCTTAATGATGTCATTCAGATTATCCGCGTTCATTTGAGCATCAAAATCAAAGTATACTGGCTGTTTCCAAGATGTTTTTAAACCGCGAACAATGGCCATTTGGACGTAATTACTTGGCTTATCAACAACATCCGCGGAGCTATCATTCTCAGAACCAGCAGTAATCGTCATCTCATCGAAAGACAATACACATAGCTTATCCACTTCAAGCATTTCTTCGTTATCCATGAGGTCTATAACAACATCCTGGGTACCCGGCTTAATGGGAACTTCTGCTATCCATCTATACAATGTGGCTCGACTTGGCAAAGGATATCCTTTTTTGTATAAATGGTTATATGCACGAGGCCCCGCTGTATGAAGACAAATTGCAGTAGAAATGTCTGAAGAATTGAATTTTGTTCGCTTTCCTCCGCTCTTCAATATTTTTATTTGAGTCTCCGTAAAAATGTTGCTTAAAGACATTTCCAACTCCTTGTATTCCTCCAGCTGATGGCGCATAGAACAATTTTCCTTCTCCATCTCACGAATCTTTTTCCTAAGGCTCTTATTTTCGATGAGCGATGTTGACCCTAGTATATTGTCCCTTTAATAAAAATGTTTTATTATTTTCCTGTAAGTGCTTACTTATTATAATAAGTTCAACTTACTCTGTTTGCGTGCTTGAATCGGCATAGCCTAATTTTTGACTATTCAGTTCAGGCTCTCTCTGTGGAACAGCATCATCGTTCAGTCGCCTTTTTTTAAAAGTCTGGCCTCTTTGTGTTTTCAACTTCCACTGATTTGCACTAAAATGTGTTTCGCAAATTTTTGAGTAATCGCCAAGTTTGCATCCTAGCGATTCTTCCCACAACGCTCTTTTTTCCAAACATTTTGGTGCCTTTATAAATTTAACGCCATCCACATGTCTGCGGCACACATTGCAAAAAGTCATTTTGCATAAGGGTTAATCGTACAAATTTTGTCCGCACACAACCTCTTCCGTCAAAGAACGAACACGCACTGAGCAAAACCCGAACGTTTCGATAACCGACGAGACCTTTTGTTATTGTATCATGGCGTGTTCGTTTTTTGACGCAAGAGGTTGTGCGCGGACAAAATGTTTACGACATTAACCCTTATGCAAAACGACTTTTGGCAATGTGTGCTGCAGACAAGTGGATTTATTTATTTTTATTTTATGATTAGAATATATTCGAGAATTAAAAAAACCACCCAGATTTGGAGTTTTTGAATTGCTCAAAGACGCTAATTTAACTTTATTTCAAATCGAATTATTGTTTTTCAGGGTTTTTATGTATCAAATTATATTTTCATACATTTGCAAAAATTATGAATTGCTAAAGCATATTAAAAACCATGCATCGTTCCACTTTTGGAACACTTTGATATAGAGAATATTAACCAAATTGAACTGCAACACCAAAACGTGCATATTTTAAATTGGGAGCTTAAGGAAGTTAACCCATATCGCGATTCAGGTAGAAACCAGAGATTTAAAGAGCTGGCCACCATTGCCGAGGTTAAGCGGGTTCTCAGCCAGGTCAATTTGAATAAAAGGACTTCTTTTAAGCATTTTTAAAAGGATTTTCGGGTTTTTGGATTTCACCGAACGTATTAGCTGACTGACCCACATTTAGGCAGACAGTTTCACCGGAAAGTCCCGCCGTTACAGAAAAATAGCAACATTAGTAAAAGAAGAATAATTTCATTATGTTTATATGTTGCATGTAATTGCTTTATTTATAATTTGTTGAAAGGGAACTTGATTTTAATTTTGTGGTAAAAAATTATATTATTAAATATTTCAGTCATATAGCGAAAAATGGATCCCCTAGCCACAGATCGTCCATGCTGTCGCGCGATAAAGAGGAAAATGTTGAAAACACATAGTAAGTAGTACATCATTAATGATGTCATCAGCGAACATAACAATCATGCTTTTGTCTTTTAGATGAACTGGATAGGCGAATGACTGAAATGGAAAGTAAGTTGTTCATCCATAATCCAAATGCATTTTCAAATTCTTACTCCCATTTATTTACATGTGTAGATTCGATGAAAAGACAGATGAAGGATGTGCAAAGTAAGCCAGACTAAAAATATAAACTTTTTTATTTATAATTGGCAATATTTTGGTTTGTGCTAGGCATTCTTAATAAAGTAAACGTAAGCCTTTTATCATTAATGGATCAGAACCATATTAAAGAACCGAGAACCATGTTTCCTCTCCAAACCGAAGAACAATTGTGTGAAATGGACATAAAAATTTCCGTATCACCCGACGAATTTGTACGTGTTGATGTATTCTTTATATTTGTAGATGTTAATAATGTATTTTGCATTTTAGATAGCGCTGTTCGAGAGGATGCTGATGCCGGAAGGCATCATTAAGAATATTGAAAGAGTCTTGAGTACGGATCTTCTTATGAAATACAACTTTGCCGGGACTAGTAAAAAAGAGGCCTTTGATAAATTTGTCCACCTGAATAATGCTATGTATGGTGAGTAGGAATTTTTCCAGTTCAATTTCAAAATGATTTAATCCAAATTACATATTTTCAGAGAGTATGAAGGAAGATGATTACAGTTTCGTCGATTACAAACGGGACATTCGAGAGGCCTTCGCAAAGGCGAAAGGACGTAGATATAAATCTAAAAGTAGGCACCAGCCGGATGATGATAATTAATTTACAATATTGATAAGTAATAACTATGGAATCATTAGAGCTTACTTGCTATTCAGCAATTTTGTTGATAATGTTTCAGCAGGCTCATTCAACAATTTTCTATTGTCTACGCTCTGAAAAATCCTGGGCAATAATATTCAAATGGAATCATTTGTGTGTAATGAAGTTCTTAAATCTTTTCCTTTTTTATTTAAACGGTAATCTTTGTATAAGCATTAGTTTTAGATACCAAATAAATGTATATTATACGAAACAAATAAAAACCATTTAATTTTATGGATAATCTTCTTACTACTCGATTATGTTCGCCTGGTACTTCTGAAAACCCAAGTCAGTTTTGGGAAGGAATTTTGTCGTTAACATTAACGTATTTTATTCAAATTCAAATTTGAAAAACCCGCCCAACTTCTGAAAATTAAAATTTTTGGCTAATCTACTTGCTACTCGATTATGTTCGCCTGGTACTTTAGCAGATCGACGTTGGTTTTTTGAAGGAATTTCGTCGTTATTGCTAACGTATATTATTCAAATTCAAATTTGAAAAACCCGCCCAGCTCCTGAAAATTTAAATTTTTGGCTAATCTACTTGCTACTCGATTATGTTCGCCTGGTACTTCTGAAAATCCAAGTCAGTTTTGGGAAGGAATTTTGTCGTTAACATTAACGTATTTTATTCAAATTCAAATTTGAAAAACCCGCCCAACTTCTGAAAAATTTAAATTTTTGGCAAATCTGCTTGCTACTCGATTATGTTCGCCTGGTACTTCAGCAGCTCCAAGTCAGTTTTGGGAAGGAATTTCGTCGTTAATATTAACGTATTTTATTCAAATTCAAATTTGAAAATCCCGCCCAGCTTCTGAAAAATTAAATTTTTGGCCAATCTACTTGCTACTCGATTATGTTCGCCTGGTACTTTAGCAGATCGACGTTGGTTTTTTGAAGGAATTTTGTCGTTATTGCTAACGTATATTATTCAAATTCAAATTTGAAAAACCCGCCCAGCTCCTGAAAATTTAAATTTTTGGCTAATCTGCTTGCTACTCGATTATGTTCGCCTGGTACTTCTGAAAATCCAAGTCAGTTTTGGGAAGGAATTTTGTCGTTAACATTAACGTATTTTATTCAAATTCAAATTTGAAAAACCCGCCCACCTTCTGAAAATTTAAATTTTTGGCTAATTTACTTGCTACTCGATTATGTTCGCCTGGTATTTCTGAAAATCCAAGTCAGTTTTGGGAAGGAATTTTGTCGTTAACATTAACGTATTTTATTCAAATTCAAATTTGAAAAACCCGCCCACCTTCTGAAAATTTAAATTTTTGACAAATCTACTTGCTACTCGATTATGTTCGCCTGGTACTTCTGAAAATCCAAGTCAGTTTTGGGAAGGAATTTTGTCGTTAATCTTAACGTATTTTATTCAAATTCAAATTTGAAAAACCCGCCCAACTTCTGAAAATTTAAATTTTTGGCTAATCTACTTGCTACTCGATTATGTTCGCCTGGTACTTCAGCAGCTCCAAGTCAGTTTTGGGAAGGAATTTCGTCGTTAATATTAACGTATTTTATTCAAATTCAAGTTTGAAAATCCCGCCCAACTTCTGAAAATTTAAATTTTTGGCAAATCTACTTGCTACTCGATTATGTTCGCCTGGTACTTTAGCAGATCGAAGTTGGTTTTTTGAAGGAATTTCGTCGTTAATATTAACGTATTTTATTCAAATTTAAATTTGAGAAACCCGCCAAGCTTCTGAAAATTAAAATTTTTGGCTAATCTACTTGCTACTCGATTATGTTCGCCTGGTACTTCTGAAAATCCAAGTCAGTTTTGGGAAGGAATTTTGTCGTTAATCTTAACGTATTTTATTCAAATTCAAATTTGAAAAACCCGCCCAACTTCTGAAAATTTAAATTTTTGGCTAATCTACTTGCTACTCGATTATGTTCGCCTGGTACTTCAGCAGCTCCAAGTCAGTTTTGGGAAGGAATTTCGTCGTTAATATTAACGTATTTTATTCAAATTCAAGTTTGAAAATCCCGCCCAACTTCTGAAAATTTAAATTTTTGGCAAATCTACTTGCTACTCGATTATGTTCGCCTGGTACTTTAGCAGATCGACGTCGGTTTTCTGAAGAAATTTCGTCATTAATATTAACGTATTTTATTCAAATTCAAATTTGAAAAACCCGCCCAGCACCTGAAAATTTAAATTTTTGGCTAATCTACTTGCTACTCGATTATGTTCGCCTGGTACTTCAGCAGCTCCAAGTGGGTTTTGGGAAGGAATTTCGTCGTTAGTATTAACGTATTTTATTCAAATTCAAATTTGAAAATCCCGCCCAGCTCTTGAAAATTTAAATTTTTGGCTAATCTACTTGCTACTTGAATTTGTTCGCCTGGTACTGCAGCAGATCGACGTCGGTTTTCTGAAGAAATTTCGTCATTAATATTAACGTATTTTATTCAAATTCAAATTTGAAAATCCCGCCCACCTTCTGAAAATTAAAATTTTTGGCTAATCTACTTGCTACTCGAATTTGTTCGCCTGGTACTGCAGCAGATCGACGTCGGTTTTCTGAAGAAATTTCGTCATTAATATTAACGTATTTTATTCAAATTCAAATTTGAAAAACCCGCCCAGCTCCTGAAAATTTAAATTTTTGGCTAATCTACTTGCTATTCGATTATGTTCGCCTGGTACTTCAGCAGCTCCAAGTGGGTTTTGGGAAGGAATTTCGTCGTTAGTATAAACGTATTTTATTCAAATTCAAATTTGAAAATCCCGCCCAATTTCTGAAAATTTAAATTTTTGGCTAATCTACTTGCTACTCGATTATGTTCGCCTGGTACTTCAGCAGCTCCAAGTGGGTTTTGGGAAGGAATTTCATCGTTAATATTAACGTATTTTATTCAAATTCAAATTTAAAAAATCCGCCCAGCTCTTGAAAATTTAAATTTTTGGCTAATCTACTTGCTACTCGATTATGTTCGCCTGGTACTGCAGCAGATCGACGTCGGTTTTCTGAAGAAATTTCGTCATTAATATTAACGTATTTTATTCAAATTCAAATTTGAAAATCCCGCCCACCTTCTGAAAATTAAAATTTTTGGCTAATCTACTTGCTACTCGAATTTGTTCGCCTGGTACTGCAGCAGATCGACGTCGGTTTTCTGAAGAAATTTCGTCATTAATATTAACGTATTTTATTCAAATTCAAATTTGAAAAACCCGCCCAGCTCCTGAAAATTTAAATTTTTGGCTAATCTACTTGCTACTCGATTATGTTCGCCTGGTACTGCAGCAGATCGACGTCGGTTTTCTAAAGGGATTTCGTCATTCATATTAACGTATTTTATTCAAATTCAAATTTGAAATACCCGCCAATTTCTGAAAATTTTAATGTTTGCATTTAAGTTAGTTAGTGCGAATGCCTTAAATTGTTGTGATTATTTTGAAAACTAACTATTTTTCAAGAAATCTACAAGTTTCGAATCGTATTTTTAATAATTGATGCTTCACTAAATTAGATAACATATTTTTTTTAATTTTTCACGACTAATATTTTGTAGTAATCAAATGGACATGGGGGCAATAAACAATAAATTGCCATGTTTTTTTTCATTTGCTGCATAAATTCCCTCCTCAAGTTGCTCGAATTTGCAAGCTTTTGTAATATTAATTTAAATTTAGATCAAAGACACAGAAGTTAATGACGTATAAGCGTTCAGCAAACACAATACAGGCAAAAGCAGCCACATCCCCCAAACAAACACACAAAGAAGAGACTCTCATCTGGTGTGACAATTTAAAGGGGCTGAAAGAGAGATTCGCTGTGGTTTCATTCGAGCAGTTGCCCAGTCGGCGGATTCCCTTTCAGAATGGCTTCAGAGTGAATGCGCACTGACCTTAAAATCCATTTTTAGCCACGATTCGACATGATAATGAACAATTAATAGAAAGGGAAAGGAGACTCTCAAAGGATGCGCGGTCCATTGGCTTAGCTATTGATTTCTAGTATACAATTTAATCGAAGTAAGTTAGATAGTTAAGTTAGTGTGAATTCCTGCGATTGAGCCAAGTGCTGCTTGGAATTGAAGTTGCCTAATAACTTAAAACCCCAAGCAGCTTTAATAGCCATAATTCGTCTGAGCCCCCCTCGATGGCGATGGCGATGACGTTGGCTGCCAAACAGAAACAGAACCTTAAAGCCATGGCCAAAAGGAGTGCCATGCTATTGGCTTGTTGTTGTTATAGTACTATTGACATTATTGATGGAAATTCTTTTGTGTGTTACGAAAACAACAGCAACAACAAATGAAAAGAAAGTTGTGTTGTCGGTGTGTGGCACTCGATGATACCCTGCAAATGCAAGCCAAGTATTAAGTGCACAAATTAAATAAAGTATATATTAATAGTAATTAATAAAACTTAAATAATGAATATTAATAACAAAAAGGCAATATGTTATGACTTAATGTTACATAGTGTACTATAAGTATATACATACATATATTATTATTTATTGATACAATTCTTAGCACTACAAGGTAAAGCTTATGAATTAAGGCGCTTGTCAGAAGCATGGGAATTTATTATATTATATATAGTAATATATAATATTATAACATATTTTATATAACAATAATTTAAGACAATTAAACATTTTTTTTTTAAATTCAATAATTTAATTTTATGAGTATATAGTATGCTTTATATAAAGTATATATTATTCGTTTCTTTTAGATTAAGTTGCCACATCGAAAACAGAAAACAAAAACTATTTAATCAAATAAAATGATGTAAAGTGAAATAAAATAAAAATGTTATCAGAATGAAAGTTATATTTTTAACAACACATCATATCAGATGGTTGCCCGAAGCTGTGTATTTGCCTTTTAAACTCATAATCGGCTTTGCAATCGCAATTGATAATACCCTGCAGTCGCCTCGGCTAATTGTAGGCATATGGAGATAGTCTAAGTCTAAGCGACTTGTCGGCTGTTTACTCTTTTTCCAGGCAGCAAATGAAAGCCCAACGTGTCGCCGTGTATGTGGACAGGTGCATATTAATGTTAATGTGGCAGTGTGTGAGTGCGTGCGTGCGTGTGTGTGTGTGTGTGCATTGTGTGTTTGCCTCCGTTTTCGTTTGGGCGTCCGTCTGTTTCGAATGCAGGCCCAGGCTCTCGTGGGGCAGCCAGACTCAGCGACTCAAGAAGTAGAAGCAGCAGATGAAGCAGCAACAACACGAGAGAGGTGAAGTGCGTGCCCCTAGCCAGCCGAACAGTTATGCAAATCATGAGAGAGGCACCCTCTCTTCTCTTCCCCCTCTCTCTTACTGCTCCATCACGCTCTTCGCTTGCACTTGCTCTGTGTGCGCCAGGCTAAAGCTTTTTGCTGTCCGTCTGCATGTCTGTGTGCGTCTGTGTGCTTGTGTGTGTGTGTGTGTATTTAGCGCCTAATACCCAAGTTTATGTCGCTTAATTATAGCCTTTAAGCAGCCGCTGTTTAACATGCTAATCGCTCGAGAGCTCATGTCTCTCCCACTTCATCGCCGCCTCTCGAGCCCCCTTCCCTCCTGGCACTCTATCATCGTGCCTCCTCCCTCCCCTTCGTTAGCCAACATCAACGAGCGGCTGTATCAAATGACCAACTTTAACTTTAAGACGACAGCCGCCAATCGAGGCTCTAATGAAGCACATGGCTCTTAACTGTTGGCTCCACGGTTTTGGGTGGCTCTTCTGGAAATTCTAGTAGCTTGGGAGCGGAAATCCGCCCATGCGATACGAGCGAGTTGCGAAAGTTTCGATGGCCTTTTAAGGAGACACCTAGTACTAACTGCTTCAATCTATTGCAATAAATGCTTTATGACTTGACTTATTTATGCAAATTATCGCCACACTATATATTCAATTATGGTCAGAATATGTTAAGTAATTTATGCTAACTAGCCATGGGCGTAACTGGGTTCCATTGTTCCAGCTCATAGAAGTAGTTTTCGGTAAGCTGCTTGTTTGGGCCCAAATTAGCGATCGTCGATCTGAGATCTGCTTTTAATGATGCCAAAATGACTTTGAGCACGGCCGATTAATTTGCCATAAAAGCCAAGCTTTTATTGCCAGTTTTGTTTTGGTCAAGAACAATTTTACAGTCGCCAAGCAACAATTAAATTATGATCAATGCGAACGTACAATTAAGACGTATTCATTAGTTTATGTACCTAAAACTAGGGTATCAAATAGTCCCTATTAAAACATTGAAGCCAAGGCCATCACAAAATCAATTAATATTTACATGAATATTGATTTTTGGAATGACAATTGCAGGATACATCTGCAATTGTTCAAAGTTTATTTCTGTTTGCATGAGAAAGAAAAGTCCTTTGTCCTTTCTTTGCTATTTAAATTGTTCTTGAACTGCAGGCATGTAAAATACGAACTGCGATATAAAATTTGTGTACTTTTATTTATTTCACAATTTAAATTAACATAGATTTAAATTTGAATTTAAATGGTAAGCTTTAACATTGTAATAACATTTATTGTTAACGTTCTCATAGCAGGCAGCTTTTTGTGCGTCAGCACTGGACACTTGTTGAGCGCGCTGAGTTAAAAATAATATTTGCACTCAACGCATTGAGCGTCAGCCGGTTTCTCTCAGAGAGCGAGCACTATGTTAAGCTAACAGCGCGCAGTGCTGTTAACAGTTGGTTGGACATATTTTGAAACTATTATCTATGCACTTAATTTTAGTGGTTTTGCATGGTTATCACTTGTAGTGTAATTTATTTATAGCGGTTCTGATATATTTAAAATGTCTTCAATAAGTTTTATTTTAATTGCACTCAGTTGTTGATTTTGTATGGCTTGTACTAACCTTAGCTCTTATTGTATCTAAGTACAAACAATAACAATCGCTTGGATCAGTTGAAGTGCGTTAGTTTAATCGAATAAGTGCAATTATCATTAACAGACAGACAGACATGTGGGGAGCCTCCTGCATTCAAAGCGCCTGAAATATCGTTGGCTCTCAAATGCTGCTCGCTCGCCAGCTCACTCGTGCGCTCGTCGTTCACTCGATTTATTCCAGCAGCGAACGTCGAGGAAGTCGGTTGTGTCGCGCACGTTTCGTTTACGTTCTCTTTCCGCTTCTGCTTCGCTTTCGTGTTTGTGTTTTGCTTGGCTTTTGTTTAGCCAGCCTGCTTTTTATATGGTACCAACTACGCCAGAGCCAAGCTCTAATTCAAAGACGTGTGCGCGGGGCTCTTACCGCTCGTCTACGTGTGTGTGCATGCTCACGTTTGCGTGTACGACTGTGTGTGTGTGTGTGTGTGTACTTTTCAACAAGTGTTTCACAGAGTGCGAAACAAATAAAGAAGCATCGCAGCAAGAAGCAACAAACAACAACAACAATAACAACGGCAACAGGAACAGCAGCCGCAACAGAAGGGAACAAGACAGAGACACAAACAAATTGCAAGCCACAACTCGCTTGGGCTCTCTTTCTTATCAGCAATTATAACAATTGCAGAGCCATAAACAAATAAATAAATTATGCTTATAAAAATAACTCTTATGCATCCTACTTGAATAACAATTTTCTTTATGATTTTTCTTCTGTTGTGACGCGACATCGTGATAAACAAAAAGCTGAGACCAAAAGCAAAACAAACGCAAACGCAAACGCACATGTAAATGAATGTGAATGGATTAATGTGAAAATAAATGTGGAATCGGAATCGAGTGCAAATAACAACAGTTCTCAACTGTGTGTGTAACATGATCGACAAGAATGCGCATATGGAAAATACCTTGACGATGGGGTTGGGGAAGGGGGAGGGGAACCTGTCCTCCAACAGAGCTTTGATTGATTTGGGATTGCGTGTTATGTGAAATTCAAAACTCAACCAAACGCCCTAATGTCAAGGTTTTTCTTTGGGGGGGAATTTCAGTATTTAGTTTTCAGTTTTCAGTTTCAGACTTGACCTCCATTGGGGAATTACTTGAATTCACTTTATTATTCCGTATGAATTGATTACTCGGAATTATTGTAGGCACTTTCAAGTTAATGGCCAGTTTGCCAATTATTATCATAATCATAAAATGTGTCTGTCCCGAAGTGGTATTTAAACGTTTTTCCATAGGATGTTTGATAAACCCAATCAAATCATTTATGAAAAGCTTTTTCCTGTTTATGCGATTGTAAAAATTAACGAAGTAACTCTTTTATTATTACAATCGATTAATGGCGGTGCCTAATCGAAGTCATTACAAATTTCAGCAAACGCTAACGACAAAAAACATCTGCAGAGACACTCAGCCTAGAAAGACTTAATAAAAATATCTGACCCATACAACTAACGACTACATTGAAGACGTAGTATAAACAAAAAACAAAAATAAAGTGAAAAACAAAAACCCAAAAAATATAAACATAAATTTGGCAACGGCAAAAACAACTTACGAATTTTCACAACAACTTGGAAGTTTGTAACGGATTTTCAAGACACTTTGCGTAAATGATTATTGCAAAGTTTTCGCATTGCTAGCAAAAGTTTTGGAAGCACAGTTCCATTCTATGTGGCACTTGGAAAACTGGTGAGTTCTCAGAAAAATTACTCAACTATATCGTAGACATTAAGTTTAAGAAATTACTGGGCAGAAATGGGATTGTGAATCCCGAAGTGCTTTTGAATAAGAATTATTATTTATGTATATTATTAAAAAGTTTAAAAAAGATATTTCGTTTACGATTCTTCAGTTTCGATTATTCTTAAAGGTGCTTAAATGCTGTTAGAAGATCGGGCTTAAACGTCATTTGCAGCTGTCGATCCATGGACTAAAACCGCATTTGAAATTGACTCCAAGTGTGTTTGGGTTGAACAACCCAAAAAAATAAACAACCAACTAAAACCGCAACCGCAACCGAAAGCGAGTGGTAAAATGAAAAAAGTTGATCTACAGTATGTACTCGTAGTTGGTAGCTGGTTGCTCTGGCAATAGCAATAGTTGTTGCTGCTGTTGCCGGTGCCAGGCACATGAACTTCACAATCTGTCCGCCGAGATCTAATGTCATTAAATTCGCACAAGGTTAGACATGAGCTACTGAATGCCCCCATCCGATTCGACCAGCAAAAACTTTTCATTTCATGTGTAGGTCTAACACCTGTCGCTGCCGTTGCCTTTGCCGTCAGAGTGATTCGGAATCACTGGAGTTGTAGTTAATTTATTTACACACACGTCGCCAGAAGTTGATCGTTTAAAATGAACTGGGTCTGCAACATAAAGTGCGCGATATTCTGCTTGATCATCAGCATCTGGGGCACCATTCAGCTGCTGGTGATGGGCGTGTGCTTGTCCATGAACGCCCTTGCCTTTGTCCATAGCCTGCCGTTGGAGGATAGCTTTGATAGTCTAGAGGAATTTCGCATCGAATCCGATCGGGTCTACAAGGAGGCCGCACTGCGCTTCTATGTAACAGCCGCTCTATATGGCGTGTTTGCCGTGATGTCGCTGATCTGCATACGATTGAAGAAAAATCAGAACATTAAGCTACGCAATGAAGCAATACGCCGAAGTCATCAAGTATAAAAATTACTATTCATTCATCAATTTGTGATTTTTACACGTGTAGCGCCGAATTGCATAAATTCATTTCTCTAACTGAACAAATGAACTAACGAACTGTTTCAGTTCAATTAGAAAATTTTAAATTTTCCGATTTATTTGCTCGTCGGTAGATTTTTTCATTTGAACTGTTTCTTGTAACAGCAATTGTACTTTGTTGGATTGGTACTTTTTTAGCGAAATAGGTACATACGGAATAGGTCAGAATATTTATTCGGTACATTTGTACTTTCGAATTGTTTCTTATAACTGCAATTGTACTTTGTACAATCTGTCGGTATTCGGTACTTTCGAGCAGCTGAAATTAAAATAGGTACAATATGAAGCACTCGGTACATTTGCACTTTCGAACTGTTTCTTGTAACTGCAATTGTACTTTGTACTATCTGTCGGTATTCGGCACTTTTCAAACAAAATAGGTACATTCGCAATAATCGGACTTGCAGCTGTAGATACAATGTACAATCTGTTGCGTATAGAAGACGATACATCTGTTCCATATTATTGGTAAATCCGTTATTATTTCTTGTTGTTGTTTCTGGTAAGGTAATATGATTACCACATTTGTAAAACAATATTTTTTCTTTCAAAATAAACAAAATTTTATTTACTTTTTGATTACTTTGCGTTTTATACCACATTTGATATAGAGATATAAACATATAGAACAGAACGCTTTGTATATTTCTTGAGTTCGCCGCAAATCGAACTAATGAGTTTGCTGCATCACTTGAACCACTTTGTGCAACTTGGAATAGATTTATGCATATGTTTTGTAGATCTCCCCCAAGGCAATGATTCGGCACTCATAATTCTGATCAAGTTATTTTCACCTACCCACACCCACACCCACACTCCTGCACATACAGACGCACACCCACACACACACACGTAGAACGAAGAGATAGAAATGCAACGGGGAACAAGTTTGTTGACCGCATTCTCAATGTTTGTTGTCGCTGTTGTTGATGTTGTTGTTGTTGTTGTGTCGTTGTAGCGTAGACTGCAACTGACGTGATTAGCTTCTCTTTAGCTTCTTTATCTACTTTAACTACTACGAACTACTTTTTACTGTTGTTGTTATTGTTGTCGCTGTCCATTTGTCCGTCCGTCCGTCCGTCCGCCCGTCTGTCTGTCTGTCTGCACAGCTTTTATTATGCATTCGTCTCAACTCAACAATTTTGACAAGTTTCTTCTGCTTGTTGCTGTTGTTTGGATTCTCGTTTGTTGTTGCTCCCAGCGCACGTGACACCTTTTATTTTTTTTATTTTTTGAAGATTTGTTCTTTAGGCGTCATAAATTTCCATGAAATTTTTGATGTGCTCTAACATGCTAATGCGCTGTGACTCCTCTGCTTCTTAGCCCAGTCTGAGTCTGAGTCTGAATCTGGGTCTGAGTCTGGTCTGCATCTGGGTTTGCTGTCTTCTGCGTTTGGTGTAAGTGTCTGCGGAGATAAGAACATGTACATGTTAACCGTTGTGTAAATTATTGTACACGATTCCATAGTTGTTGTTTGCTTCTTATCACACGAAATGGATTGGATGCTTGCGAGTACAATACTTATTTACACATGCCTGCTTTGGGTCAAATTTGAGGTAAATCTACAAGATGTTCTTGTTTGTTGTTTTCACAGAAGTTGCTTTATTTAAATTGTGGGTCGTTCGTGCTCAAATGTGGGTGAATTGGGTACAGTTTTTGGGTCTTCTAAAGCCAGAAGCGTTAAAGGATCTGCTCTTCTTTTACAGTGTCAGAAATAGATTGTGATTTCTCGATTTCTCATTTTAATGTATAATCTTTTAGAACTTTTACAACCTTTAAAAGTGAAATTTTGTTGCGCAGTCAAAAGAGTTCTATAATTGTGTGTAATAAACGAATCCAATTGAAAAGTTTTGCGGTTTGTTCAATTGATTTTCCCAACAGCATGTCAACACAATAGATTAGAAAGTCGCAACGAAATAGAAAATTGAGAACAGAACTGAATTTGAGTTGAATCGCAGCAGCTTTTGGGAAACATTTATTGTCGGCTCGGACAATGATATTTTGAACAATCACACTTTGAACGATAAGCAATCAAATTTTTCGCTCACCAGTCATAAGCAGAGAAGCGACACAATGTCCAGACTTTTGATGGCCCGCTATAGTAAGTATACGCCACATTGCACCTTCTAGTCATCTAGCCATCTGCCCGTCTCGCATTCCCGATTGCAGTTCGTGGCAGTCGCTTTAATGGCTTGCTCTATATCACTCGACAATTGGCCGCCAAGATACCGAGCAAACCAATGTCGACGGCCAAATGCAATCCCTCGCAGCAGCCGAAGCCCAAGCCGGGCTTCTTTGCCAGCGGAGGCACCCATGCCGTCTTCAGTGATCTGCCCAAGCCCGAGGGCGACTTCATGCAACATTGGCATGCCAAGAACTCCAAGTACAATTTGATTCTGTGGAGCGGCTTCTTGGCCGTCGTGGGCAGCATCGCCTTGGGCATCAGCATGGGCAAGCCTCTGTTGAATGCCACCGTGCCCGACTATCCCTATACCGAGGATGAGATGGAGGAGTTCCAGCGCGAGGAGGAACGTCGCCAGAGGGAGAAGGAGGAGCGAGAGGAGCGCAAGAAGGAGATCCAGGAGGCCAAGGAGCTGAAGGTGCGACGTCGCAAGGCCAAGGAGGCAATGGCTCGTGAGGTGGAGCTCATGCAGAAGGACATGAATGAGGGCGTCTCCGATGGCGAACTGGCCGAGCTGGTTAGGCTCACCCAAGAGCGCGAGGAGTTCGAGACCTGGGAGAAGGAAGAGCTGAAGCGAATCGATGCAAAGGAAAAGGAGCGCAAGAAGATCAAGGAGGAGCTGGAAAAGCAGCGCGCCAAGGAGCGAAAGTAGCGCCCAAAGCAGACGTTATTAAACACGAAATAAGAACACTTCCATTCTGAAACAGCAACGCAAACACAACTAAAATCACACAAAACACAACAGGTCAACAGGGAGAAAAAGGATTGGCAGTAGATTAAGTACATTACAAAAGATTGACACTGTTTCGAGGTTTTAACAAATAAATATGCAAGTTGTTGCTGTTGGTAAACGAATTTAGAGTGAGGTTGCAGTATATGGCAGTCGATTACGCTTCGTAATTCAATTTGAATGTCTACCGATCACGTTAAGCAGAAGCAGGCATAAACGATGCATCTGCATCTGCATTATCGAGATCACAGCCGCGTATCGATACGAAGATCGATCTAGAACTCGGCGTCACACGTTTCGTTGTGACCCAAATGAGAGGCGATAGACTTGAATGTGGACATGGATATAACAACGGCTGCATCTGTGGCGTTATGAGTGGTTGCAAAAGCTGCAGAGGAAATGGCTCATTGCATGTAATCAGCGCTGAGGCATTGCGAACTGAATGCGACGAGTTCATACTCATACTCACACTCGTGTGTGCGTAATTGTAAATTGTATCTCATAGATAACGCGTGCGGTGATCGCCACAGCACGAAATTCAATTGAGGCAACGAACAACGGTCACTTGTTGTTTAGCTAATAAAATAATGTTCTTTCATTTCATTTGGCACTCGATTCGAATTCTATGCCAACAATCTATTAAACGCAATACGTATCTCTGTCTCTTGTCGTTTCTGTTTCTGTATTTGTATCTGTATCTGTATCTGTTGTGCTAAGTGTGCTGGATGTGCGCACATAATGAATCACAATCGTCGTCAGTTAAGCTCGGCTTATCATTAATCAAATTAGTTGCACTCCCAGCAGCCAAATAGCAACAACAACAGCAGCAACAGCAACAAAACACTTGCTGCACAGTGGGGCGAAGCGAGCCGATCATCATCATCGTGATGATCATCATTCATTAACGAATGCATGAAAATACAAAATGCAGCTCATTGTTTTAGCAGCTCTACAAAATGGATCAGTAAACGAACACTGAATACGAATTAAAGCGTAACGCGATATGTCTGTTGCTCTATTGCCCGACTCTGATTAGCTATACACATAAAATATAAAAAACTATATTGCAATTCGCAGATACATTCAAAATGCCATAAACTGATGTTAGGAAATTAATAACTTAAAGTTTTGATGGTTTTCTTGCAGTTGCGAATATTGTATTCAGTTTAACCATCATTTTCCAATAAGACTAAACAATTCGAATAATATAAATACAATATTGTTTAGGCATATCAAAATGTATTCAAATTTCAAATAATTATATTTAATTCGGCTTTCATTCTGTAAATTTTTACGTAATTAAAAGCATTCCGAATTCTTTTGAAAGACTCAGTCCAGTGTGCGATGCTGCCCACATTTGAAAGCCGCTCGTCCAGCGTAATTTATCATGTGCATTCTCTGCGCTGCATTCTAGCTGCAGCTGCAGCTGTCACACTGTCACACCGTCGCACGGTCACACTGTCCGCTCGATTGCTCCTCTGCCTTTTGTAATGCATTTATGCTGCAATTTGTTTGAATTAGCGCTCGGATCGTGAGCGCTTAGTGCGACTCTTTTGTCGCATTATTTGGGGCGTGTATCTGTATATCTGAGTCTGTATCTCGAGATGTGTGTGTTTTGTATCTTGTATCTGGTGGGCTGCATGTGAAGTGCATTATGCAAGCCAGTTTAAAGTAAAAGTAGCTGGCCGGCCGAGCTGCCAGTTGCAACACCCATTGAACGGCTTCCGGGTAAAGGTCTCTTTGTGTCTAGCCCAAAAATAAAAAAAAACAAACCGCAACCGAAACAGATTTTCTCTTTTTTCTTCTATTTTCTCTACAGCCATATTATCAGCTCTTATCGCGTCAGTTAGCCGAGCTTATCGTCAGCCGCATGTAAATATTTGCAACGGCTGACGTTCATGGTGATGGTGATGGAGATGCAGATGATGTCTGCCACCTGTTACATGCCACACCAACGAACGCATTTCGTATGTGGTGTGACCGGAAAAATCATAATCGTTTGTGTGGCGCGACTTGAGTTAGTAGTCATTGTTGTTGGACTGCATTTCGGTTTCAATAGGTTGCTTCTGTGTTAAGGCAGCTGAACATTCCACAGTTGCCCAGAGCTGTAGACGAGGCATCCAACAATAAAGCAAATACTTATATCCAGTTGATGCTATTTATTACACTACACTCTGGGGCATATGCACTTAAAGTTCTCATTTGCGAGCAACTTTTGTTGCGAGAATGTATCTTTCATCTGCGCTGCATAAATTGAATGGCCGGGTTGAATGGCCTTTGATAATGGCACTTGGCCTATGCCAAAGAATCTCGGCATTCGTTATTCGGGCTCTGGATGATGGAGACTTTCGCCGCGCGCCAATAATGCCAAACTCTCACTTAAAAGGTGATTAAAGAAGCGCTGTTAAATGCCCCGAAAAATGTACGCTAATTATGCAAATTGGACAGCAACAACAACAATAGTTAATATGCCGCATATTATTTGGCTCGAGGCAGTCTGTCGAATTATTCACTTGCTGTTTGGTGTGAGCTGGCGATTGAGAGGAGCGTGCCAAAGTCAGAGCCGAGCCACGTTCTCTATTGATATTGAGGTCTTGCCACAGTTAGCCACAGCGCGGTTAAGCGAGCCACAATTCTAACGCCAGCCAGATACTCTGGCAGCAGTGGGTCAATTCTCCGCCTCCCTCTCTCTCTCTCTCTGTGTCTCGATGATCGACTCTCTACTCTCGCTGGCAATCAATTTGCTAGCAGCCATTGAACATTGCCGTTGCCTGTTTGCTGTTCTAACTGCGTTTTGGTGTGCAACTCACGTTCATGGCTGCGGCTTCGACGGGGGCTTCGGCTCTGCTTTTGTGGCTGACTCATATTGAAGTCATAATAATAATAATAATAAGCATTTCTCTAGTTACTTTCTGCGCTTTCTCGTTTGCGTTGCTTCTTTTTGTTTTTAATTAATTTTTAATACACTTGCCCACGTTTCATTGACTTCTGGCTAACTTTGATGCCTGTCAGCTGCGCCAACAACAACAGCAACAGCAACGCACTCATTATTTATTTTGGCCAACTCGCGGGAGGCCTGTCTGCCTGCCTGCCAGCCAGGTTACCCGCCTTTAAGCCGAACACGCCCCAATACTCAATATCTCTGGCCTCTTCAGTGTGTGATCTGTGCAGTTTCAAATGTTGCCGGCACAGTGGAATTGGGCTAAACACTTGAAATTTCATGGCTCTTTGCGTAATGAAAGCAAATGGCGAAACTTTTTGCACTGCATAGTAATGTGGGTGTCGATCTGGCAACGCTGCCCAGTCTTTTTATCCACAAGAACCTTGGTACAAAAGCGTAATATTTCGACCGACAAAAGTAAATTGCATTAGAAATGAAATAATGATAAACTAATGCAAGCGACAACTTGGGTTTCAAAATAAATGATTTAAATTGAATAATTTATATGTTGAATAAAACAAAAAATGGTATTCAATTAATTTAAATCATCTTCAAGCTGTGCCCACGGTGCGCAGCTGCCATCATCTTTGTTATAAATTAAATTATGTACATTGCATTTGCCATTTAGCTTATAAATAAGTCATGTGTGTGTGTGTTTGTGTGTGTGCGTATAAATTGTTATATTAAATTGTTATGCTGCTCATATTGCAGGCCTGGGGGGCGTAAGCGATTTGTCTTTGGTTAATTTTTGGGGGCTCTTAAGTCGATGTACCGCTAAGGCCGCCTCAAATGCCAGCCCCGAGTCCGAGTCCCGTCCTGGACGTTGTTCCAGTCTTCCGAATCTTTGGGCCATATATCAGCAGTGTGCGGGCCAAAAAGAATGCAGACCACTTTCTGGTTGTAATAAAGTAATTAAAGTCATGACACTGGATGATTTTTTATGGCCAAAGATTAATTGAGTTTGAGCAAAAAGGGTTCGCAATGGGAGGAGGAGACATCATTAAACTGCCCACAACGATTTGCATTTAATTAGCTTTTCCCATGAAAACAATATCAATTTTCACTCAATTACATTTTCGCAGCGAAAGCTCTCAATTGACTTGGCTTAAGTGAATGATGTGTTACTTTTATTTGTTTATTGTGTTCGTTATTTGTTGAAGCTATGCAATTGTTATTGTTAAATTGTTCACTGTTAAATGCCTTTGGCTTTCGCTCTCGTTTTAATTGCCGCCTGCCCAAGATAATGATTGCGTTAATGATAATGCTAATGCTAATGATAATGATGATGATGAGCATGAGCTGAAAACGGGCCAAAAAGCGTGTGAATCTTGTTACCAAATAACAAACAGCAAACGTCACACGAACTCTGCAGATATATTTACATTTTGTCATGGTCATTGGTAAATGAATGAGCGCCAGCGTTGCCAGATCGTTTTACACAGCGGTCAAGTTCATTTAAATTTTGGCATTTTCATTTATTATATACATACATACATATGTATAAAGAATTCACTTTCTGCTAATATTACTTGCAATTTCCACTCGAATTTAGCGCAGTTTCTGAGTAGCGAATTTTTCGGCCCGTTGCTGCACCAGAAATTGGACTCACATTTAATTATAATGCTGTCCGTTGTCATTTTCTGGACCGCCTCGGCCAATTGCAACTGTCAGCGTTAACGAATAACTTGAAAACATTTTTTGCAATCTTTTACACACAGAAAACAAAAAAACAACAGCAGCAAAACGGAATTGTTTAATTCCAATGTGGGGTAAAAGTCGCTTTTTGGTCTCCGCTCAGTTAGTCGCTCATATTATTTACCACGAAAATTGGGTCAGCAGAATGATGACAAGGAAATGTGTTAATGATAGTGAGTGGCGTAATTAACAAGAAATTTCTGCTGTTTACGTTTTAAATGCACTGCGAACAGGCCAAAAACCCCAACACGTATATGACCATTTGTGAGGAGCGTGTGGATTCAGAGTGGACAGGAAATTGCGTGAATATTTTAGGCCGCACGTAGTTGACACCGCATTGCGATTGCCACTTGCAACTCCGATGCTATTTTAGCTATTAGCATTGACAATGTTGAAGCGGGCAGGTGGAAACGCGAGTTCACCGTCAGCCTAGTGGAAACAATGCAGTTTCTAAATTAATTACATACATAAAGTCGGACAAACTTAACTGCCAGACATTTCATTATCATTATTATTTGTTTAATTTATTATTTAATTCAATTTGTTTTCAAATACTATTCTTGGTGCTTTTCATAGACTCTGAGTCATTTTGTTGATTGAAACTTTGAGTTCATTCACATATCACTGGAGGCGATAAGCCAAAACAGTTCCACAGCCTTAAATGCAGATCTAAAAAATAACAACAAATTATTCAGTGCCCGCAGCAAGAGCCGTTCAACAATCATCAACAAATTAATGTCAAAATAATAACAAATTAGTTGGGCCGAACAACAAACACACGCTCCCAAATGACACGAAATATGACAGCTTACAAACGGTAAAAATGTGCCCAACAGCGGCAACGACAACAATCCAAACAACGACAACAACAACAACAACGCTGATGACGTTGTCAACTCTAGAAAGGCGTGAACTTTCAGTTAGTTCGTTTGCATTTGCTGCTGGTAACATTAACGGTCACTTGCTTAATGTTAATGTTAACGCCGATGTTAATGTTAATAGCCCCAAAAAGGTCAAAGCACTGCATTGGGGCGGTCCCCAGAGCTAGCCTCCAGCTGTGTTCTTGTTAGTTTTCAGCATTATTTATTGTTTTCTTGTCTGCAGCATGATGAATGTCTAGGAAACAGTGCACAGAAAATCATTTAGAGAATGTGTTCCTACTTTTCCAAAAAGGTCTGCTGCTCAGCTGCAGTTCAGTTCAGTTCGGCTAATGGACCAGTTACTTAATTGGAATTCCTGCAGCCAATTAAAACGGAACGAAATCCAATTTAAATTCGGAAACATCTAACAAAATATGGGAAGGGGCAAATTGACAGTTGCATAGTCTATAAAGTAGTAAATATGGAACACAATTTTTAAATCAATTTTTGTACAAAATACAGTGTAAATATAATAGAAATACAAAACAAATTTATTAAGACAAACAAGATAAGTATTACGACAGCAACAAAAAAGAACAATTTGAAGTTTAAAACCAAACATTACAAAAGACATTAGAAGTTTGCCGCATTAAGTGTGCGTAAATTGTTTCCGCTGTCTAAGCCATATTTTGAGTTGAGCTTAGCTTGGCCCTTTGTGGCGCATTGAACGAGGAACGGAAGTCCACTCACGACTTAGGGGGCAAGCTCCCCCAGTCAACTTGCCACGCCAATCTGCGCCTATAGAATTTCGTATGCTTGACTCATCAACTGATGCGGACAACGTTTGTTTGTTGTTTGTTATTTGTTGGATATTGAATGCTTATTTGCTTGGGGCTTCCGTTTGAGTAGGATGCAAATGCTAAAAGCAAATCGAAGTAGTCGAATCTGTTCAACAATAAACAGCAATAATAATAAGACGAAACGTGGCACATTGAACTCGTGCTGTTGCTGTTGCTGTTGCAAGTGCAATCAGCAACGTTTCCGCTGAGCAGCCCCAAAAAAGGCAAACGACAATTATTGCTGCGGCTGTGGAAAGCAAAAGCGTCGCATGTTGCGACTCTAACAACAACAACAACAACGGCCAGTAGCGGTTGCAACAACCAAACGCCCACTAATAACCATGCCCCAACTTGGTCTATCGTGAAAGGCAAAGACCGGTCAATAACAGCAACAACAGCAACAACAAAACGGCAACTAAAAATTGTCAACATTGCAGCACTTGCCACACGACATCCACTTCGACTTCGACTGCGACTGCGACTCCAACTACGATTTCGACTTGCGACTTCAATTGCAGCCAGGTCTTCGCCCCTTAGACTTGGACTGCGACTTGGACTGCGACTGGGACTGGGACTGGGACGGGGACTTCCAGCTGCGTAGACAGCGCGCAGACATCGCCAGCAGTTTCAGTTTTCAGTTAACAATTCTCCAAAATGGCCAAGTCGAATAGGCCATTCGAGATGAGTCGCCGCTCGAACACGCTTATTGGGCGTCATCCACTTTAAGAGGGGATTATGCAAATGAATCGCCGTCTGAATGCCATCAACTTAATAAGATAATTAACTTAATTAATGCAAATAATTCAAAATATTTGAATGCCAACAAATGTTACAAAAGATTCATTTTTCTTAATATTAATGAAGAATAAATAAAGTATATTTGAGACTGTATTGTGTATTTAATTATTAATCAATCTCAAGTTGAATGCCACAGACACCAGAAGTATTTGTTACTTAGTATTTTCTTAGTTTAGTTTTAATGCCAGTTTCATGCTAAATATTTTAGATACATATATTTATAAGACTCCAAGAATAAAAATATATAATTTGTTATTGACAAATAAATTTACTAAAACTGCATTGTTTTTATATGTACATTTATTTATTTGTATTAAATGCAATGTGAAATATTATGAATTATAAAAATAGTTAATCCCTTGCCGATAGGATTATATAAATATTATGAATTGAAATAAATTGAAATTATACCTATATCTGCATTACCTGTTAATTATTTATTGCCGAAAAATATTGAAATCTTATATAGCTACAGGAGGTTACGACATTAACGACCAAGTTTAAGTACTCCTCGCATGGCTATAAAATTCGTCGCTTGGTTTGCACTTTTTGGTCGTTTCTGTTTATTTATTTTTTTTTAGCTTTTTATTAGTTTTTTGTATTTTTTTTTTGGCATGCGCCGCGTGAAAAACGAAATGAAAAGTTGTCGATGTTGCTGCCGTTGTCGATGCGGTTGTTGTTGCTGTTGTTGGTGTTGTTGCCGATGTTGCAGCCGTGGCCAGTTGCCGGCGCAATGCTACGCGTCGCGTCGCGTCGCTTGAAGGCTGCGAAAAGCATTTGAAAATGGAAAGTCGTTGCCGCCGTTGCTGATGTTGTTGCTGTTGCGGCTGCAGTTGCAGTTTTTCGGCTGGGCAGCAACCGGTTGCATTAGCCACATTACAGCGCACATGCAACATGCAGCTTTGATGTTGTTGTTGTTGTTGGCATTGCATATTTGTATTATTTTTATTAGTCTTGGATTTATTATTTGTGTATCTTGGCAATTCGACCGCTAATTGGTTGCAAGCAGCAAAAAGCAACAGCAACCAAATATTTTGTAACTGTCTGTTAGAAAATTATTCGATTTGCACATCATTGGGATGCCAAAGAAAATCTAACAGAAAAATCAGACTCTCGTCTCAAAACCTTACGAAAGCGAAAGTCGCTAATATTTTATTGAAACTTGGTTAGTGGGGGGGGGTAAAGCGAAATTCCTGCTCAACGGACGGCAGGTTTATGAGCCCATAAAGAGCTGTCATTAAATTATGGAAACTTGCGAATAGAAATTTGCACTCTGCTCTGGAATTATGTAAGCTCCACAGTTGGTTAGAGGGAGGTTGTGGGCAAAGACGGAAGGTTCAAGCGTAGCGCTGTTCAAAATTGCAAATTTCTACATTTATTTATAGAGTTTCGTTGCTGCCATTTGCGAAACAAATTAAAACAAATGCCACAGATTTATGGCAAGTCAAAGAAATAGAAAGAAAGCAAAATATTTGAACAACACACACATGTGTTTTGAAAACCGCAACAATGGATCGACAAATAAAGAGATATTACAAATCGCATTATTTACGCCAATTGTTTCATCTAATGAAGAAGTCAGCATAATAGATGTCTGTAGCTTGTGTAATTTTGGATTTTAAATAAATTTATGGCATATTCATCATACAAAACCCCAATTTAAATTAGCTGTTGGCCATGGTATATTGTGGTTGTCTTCATTTGCATTTTTATAAGGTAAATCAGAGTATTAGAACGCCAACTTAAGGTTAAGTATGATGAGCCACAACTGAGGAAGTTTAGCTTAAAAATTGAATTAAGATCAGTGAACATTTAATAGATAGAATACCAAACTTTGAGACGCCTATCAAAAAGTTAACTATAAAATATATAGCTTATAAACAGTAATATGATCTGTGAATTATAAAGTGGGAGAAGTCAGTTAAAGAGTTGACATATAAATAACTGTAAGCAGATTAAGCTTAACAACTCCCTCGCAAAATGAATAAAATTGTGAATTACAGTAATAATTCGGCGAATACTATTGGGAAATGAGGAAACATATTTGGTATTCGTACTTATAAGGCAGTAAAGAGTTTAAGCTTCCCACGACTTGTGGCAGACTCTCATTCGCACTTTCATTGATGGATCCCGCTAAATTCAATTTCACCTGCGCATCAGGGAGTAGAGAGGAGGAGTTAACCACTCAGTCAAGTCTGAGTGTGGCCCACACACAGCAAATGAATCGTTTGAGTACTCGCACGCACGCACAACAAGTTTGCGGCTTATTCACTTGCGATTCATATTAACATTGATTTAATTCATCAGTATTACGACTATCGGCCTCTCGCTCGATCGCTGTCACGCCGTCTCTTTCGTTGCGATTGCTGTTAAATGTTAATAACTTTCACTGTTTCGGTTTCTGTCCCTGTTCAATCGATAGAAAACATTAATTAAAACATTAAATGCACATAATTAACTCTGTTGATTTTTCAGTTATGTGGTCGCATCTCTCTCTCTCTCTCGCTTGCTGTCTGTGTCTCTGTCTTTTATGTGTCTGATGTGAAGCAAGTGCAACAACAACTTTTCATTTTTCCATCTTTCTTTCGATTGCAATGTTTTTTGCGTTTTTGCGCCATTTTCGCACTTGGCAATGACGCCGTTTGCTGGGTTTACGGTTAACGGTTTTCGGTCTGGGAAATAGGAAAAGCGTTGAGGAAAAGCCATGTGAAGTGTGGTCGTCACCATGTGAAGTTCACCTTCAATTTTCCGGGTAATAAGTTAAGCCGTTTTTACTTTGCGGTAAAATGATCATTTCGCACATACGGAAGATTTAAACGTTATTCAACACTGGCATTTATCGAATTCTCAATGCGCAGTGTGAACATACGTAATTAAAGGGAAGTTGGCTGCACTTGATATAACCGCAGCGTTGCCAGACTTTTGCTATTCCAGTTCTGCATTCAAATATTCTTCCGCATTGCAAATATCTTGATTAAAATCGATTTGAGCATTCAAATCAAATTAAACTGCAAGTTCTCAACATGCTTTTCGCTGCAGCATTAGAACATAAATCAGCAACTTCATTAACACGACTGCCAAAATCTACGAATATAAATCTAAATCCCCAGACTTGGCGTCTTCCCCCCGCCCACCTCTTTAACCGATTTCCTTGCCAACTACGTGACGACCTCATGTGATCGTGTGCTGTGAAATTATAGCAAAAGTGCAACAAAAAGGCAAGTGGCAAGTGGCAAGTGGCAGCAGCAGCAGGCGGCATGCAACGGCAAGCGAAATAAATAACTCAATTTAGGAAAAAGTGTTAACTTGAAATTTGCCAATAAATCAATGGACAGGCGGGCAAGCACCTTGTGATTAGCAGCAACCCAAAACCGAAAACCCGCCGATTGCTTATCTACAAACTCGGCCAGCAACTCGGCAATATTGCAGCACGGCAACACCTTTTGCTGGCTTATGAACTGCGCCTCACTTCATGTAATTTTCGCAAAGCGGAAGACTTTTCAATAAGCTTTGCCATGATACAAAAACAAAAAAGCCAGAAGAGACTTGCAAAGCCGGGGAGGCGAAGCGCGGAGACGTGGACCGCAAGATTGGGCAGCCGTCACTTGGCCTGACAGGCAATAACTTTGCGATTTTTGGTGCCGTTTTGCGAGACTGTTTTTTTTTTCTTTCTGTTGCTGTTGTTGCGGTAGTTTTCGACTTATTTAATAAGTACGAGTATGAGCTGGAGCTGGAGCTGAAGCTGAAGTTGGTCCGCCGTATATATGGCCAGAAGCATTTAGTTGGCCTTTTTTATTTTCGTATTTTGACTCACTTCACGCCTGTCAAGTTTGGTGGTTGTGGAACGGGAAGCTGTTTAGATCTTTATCGCCGCCGCCTGTTTATGATTTTCAAATAAAACTTCAATCAACTTTTAATTGAAATTAATTTGTTTGCCAGTCCATCCGTCTGTCTGTCAACAGATTCAGCCAGAGATACAGAGAGTTACAAAACCCTTGGGCAGATCATATTCATTATGAGGCTGGTTCTGCTCGGCGCTATCAGCGACTGTGCCAATCTGTGGTAAATATATATACATATATATTATATAGTATATGTGTAAGTATAAACAGCTTAAATCCAACCGGTTCTTGGTTTCTCAAACCGATATTATTATGCTGTAACCGGTTTGCGTGCCGTTTTTTTTTATTTTTTTAAATTTTATTCTTTGCGTTTTAAATCTTTTTACTGAAATATTTTGTTTGCATTTTAAGCGCATTTGACACACAAGCGCCGAGCTTGATTCAAAGATTCCATCCACTTCCCACTTTTCTGCTCATCTCGACTGTTTGTTGTTAACTGTAAACAGTTTGTTTTTATTCAGTTGTGATCACCCACTGTGACTGTGACTTCGACTATCACTGTAACTGTGACTCGCGTCCATTGTTGCTGGGCAGGTGCGATATTCATTAGCCCATAGTCAACAATGCAAATCGGCAAACGAATCGTTGTGGAATTTAGTGAGTATGCAAATTCATCTCAATGAATATATGCTGAATCTCATTTGGGTGGCTTCATCTCAAGAATTCTATTATATACCTCCAAGAGGTCAATATTTGTGCTTAGCTAATCGATTTCGTAAATCTCTGCTCTGCTTTCAGCTCTCGGGTCTCGCAAACAAATTTGATGCATCAATAAAGGCGCCAAATCACTGAAGAGGTAAGTCAAACAATTGATCAGAGTATTTGCCAATCAATTAAAATCCAATTAGCGTTCAATTGAAATCCATTAAGGAATCGCTTTTTATTTGTGTAAATATTTCCGCTTTCCGCCATGCGACAAGCAACATTAAAGATGCTCCGGACAATCGATAATTGTCCAATGATGTCGGGTTGTAATTGCGGAAATATTCAAATCAAGTGACTAACTTTAAATGTTATCTGTTTGGAATTGCAGTTTTATGGCTGCGGCTGCAGCTTCGTTGGGGCCATAAACACAGACGTTGTGTTATAATAATTCATGCTCCAGTTATTGCCAAATTATATTGCCGGAGATTGCCATGATTGGGTTTGGGACAGTCGAAAGAGCTGTGTTATGTGTATTGAATGACTTTCCCAACAATTAGTTCAAGTCTCTCTCTCTTTTTATCACTCTCACTCTCTCTCTTTCCCTCTCTCTCTCTCTCTGTGACCGATTGTCGCTGTTCTGCTTGTGGTTTTGCTCAAATGCACACAAACCACTCGGGCAGTTGAACGTGTTGTTGGTTGGTTATTAAAAGAAAAGTTGACAAATGACGAATTCAGCAAAATAATGAAAACTGCCAGTGGAAAGACAGACGAAGAAAACGTTTACTTGGCACATGAAAAGCGTCAGGGAAAAACAAAAAATTCAAGAAAGAAATACAAAAAAAAAAGAGAAAATCTGCGCAAATTAATTTGTAGAAAAAACGTAGCATGAAAAGTTGATGAAATTACAATGATTTGTCGAGAAGCAAATCATGCTTGAAATGGGCGTAAAGTGAAAACGCTTTTGAGGTTAGGGACGATCGAGAGACGTCGAACGATTTCGATATGAAGAAGCAAAAAGTGAAGCCAGATTTGGGCTATAGTCAGCATTTGTGGATCAAGTCCATTGCCTCACTTACCCAATTGTCATGTCATTTAGCAGACGAGCAAGAAGAAGAAGAGACAGCAGGCAACATTTTAAAAAGTTGATGAATCATTCAATCTTTCTTCCCAGCTGCTTTGTAGTCGGTGTTTGTTCTTCCAGCTGGTTGAGTCTGTAGTTTGATTTATCTTCCCCAACTCTCATTTGGCTTCTGGGTCTTTGTCCAAGCATTAACGCTGCCATGGGGAGGCCCCCAACTTTAATCACCATCATCGTCTTCACAATCATTATGATCATGGGAAGTGTTACCATTTGCCAAAAATATAAAAGTTTCGCTTTGTTGGAGTTCTCTTTCAAGTTTCGCATTGTTTACAAAATATTCTACGCTTTGCTTTGTTGTCAACACAATTATAGCAAATTGCCAATTGTTAATGCTTTGCCCTCATCTGTAGCTCCCTGCTGCCCAACTACTGTTAGCTTCTGACATTAATAGCCGAGCGTAACAATGGCCCCAAAACTGCTTTGAAAATAAACACATAAAATACAGAAAAATGTGTAAATGATTTGAAACAGTTTTGATTGACTCGAGGCTTTTAATATTATTTCTGCTTCTATTATTGATATTATTAGTGCTGTGGCTATTGAAAAATGCAAATCCGCAGCTGACGTCCACAGACTGAACTGAATGTGATCAGGGCTCTTTATTCTCAGATCATTGAGTAACTGGTCTGTCTGCTCACGATCATTTGATAATGTTCTAAGGGAGAATGGAGCGCTTTCTAAACACACAAATCACGCCAGTTGCCAGTCGCGATCGCGTCACGTTCCGATCTCAACAACTAAGAAAGCGACTGATGAGTGTGCTCAACCTTCAGATACTCGTTGCACACTTAAAACTTTATCACATTCTTGATCCAAAAATTTAATTTGTCAAATTGTAATTTGCACTGCCTTAAACGTTAGCAATATATTTAGAATAGCGGATGTCATTTTCCATTTCCACCCAATTAGAATGCTCTAGTAGTCTGCACGTACCGGGCATCAGCAGTCAAATGGCTTTAATTAACAATTTATGTGCAGGCTGGTGTTTAGTTATTGTTACACACGAAGCCCTTGATTTCGATGCATCATCATCATGCAACGCAGTCTCCTCTTCATCGCCTGTTCTTCTCTCCCTCTCATCGATTCTAAGCTCTGTAATCGCCGTGCTACTGTCAACCTCGCCGCTTCTGTGTGCCGCAGCAGCAACAGCAACATGGATAACAGCAACAACAACATTAGCGGCAACAGCATTCTGCCCAGTCATGCTTAATTATTATGATTATCGATGTTTTATGCTCTATAATTGCCATTGGCGGCCGTGACTCGGTCTTTTGGGCGTCACTCTGCAGTCTCCGGCAGCCAGACCAGCACCCAGAACCAGGCCGACTGCCTACCTAACAACCCCTCCTCCCCGACCTCCTCTGTCCACCGACCTCCTCTCTCCCTCCGACTCATGGAACCAACTCAGGGCCAGTGTTCGGTGTTGCTTTCATGTGCTTAATTAATTTAATTGTTTAGCTTAACTTAGTTAATTCTAAATTGTTTATAGGTATTTTTGGCGTCTCGCCCTCTCTTTCTCATGCTCTCTCTCTCTCTCTCTCTCTTGGCTTTTATGTCTCCTCTGGTTGCTGTTGTTACACATAAGTTATGCAATTGCTCATGGCAATTTTAATGAATATCTCTTAGTCGCTGGCTAAGTGTCAGCTTAACACAAGCCACACAACAACAGCCACATCAGTAGCAAGAACTACAACAACAGCAACTAGCGGACAAGCAATGCCTGTAACAGTGAGGCAAAACTTGTTGTAGCTTTGTAAAAAGAAAACTATTCGTAGGTTGTCGGTGTTGTACATTTTATAATATGAGTAAGAAAAAGGTTTTACTGTTTTAAGAATACAAAATTTATATATAAACTGCAGTTGTTTCGAGTCAATATAGAAATGTGGAGAAGAAACAATAAGATACTTTAAAGTACCTAATCCTAATTTAAATTATATGTCGACTATTCACAATCGACTTTCAAATAAACTAAAAATTGTAATCCAAGTGGATTTTCAGCAACTATGTTATGGTATGAATTAAGTATTATCATTTATTGATTACAAAATGTATCGCACTATTAGTAAATTCGGTCATCAATCTACTTTTAATTTGTTAAATTATTAGTGTTCAATAAATCAGCTGATCCATAAATGTTTCATGTCTGCAATTGCGTATAAAATCAGCACGCGCCACAACAAGTTTGTATTCCATTTGAATTACACAACCCCAAAGCTGTCTGGCTTGGTGCCACTGTGCAACGCCGCCTTCAACTATGCGAGGCAAGCGAGTCAGCAGTCAGCAGTCAGTCAGGCAGTCAGGCAGTTGGTCGAGCGTTCCAGCTTGGCCAGCCATATACTTGTAGTTGCATCCGTCCAGTTGTCTTTTGAAGTGTCCAGGCAGGCGTGCATTTAAATTTATTATATAAGCTAAAGTCAGAGCCAAGTCAAGTCAAGTCAAGTCAGGCCTAGCCTAGCTAACAGCATCAGCAACACCAGCATCTAGCAGCAACACCAACGCAAGCAGCGCCGCTGACGTTGCTGCTGTCGCCGCATTTGTTGGTGCAATCTTGAAATATCTGGCGTACTCATCAACAACATTTCAAAGTGTACGTACATCAAAGTGGCTGGCTGGCTGGCTGGCTGGCTGGCTGCCCCAGCCTCGCTCGGGTGTATCACATCAAATCACAAAAACTATCTAAACAGGAAACCCAGCAGCAACACAGCAACAAAAACGACAACAGCAGCAACAATGTCGACGATGGCGGCGGCGGCGGCGGCTTCGAGTAAATTAAAACAAAACGTTGTCGTCTATGGCAGCCGCCTTCTAAGCCTGCTGCTGCTGCTGATCCTGTCCAGTAGTTGCTGCTAGGAGGTTGCCGTTGTTGCTTTTGCTCTTTTCTTTTGCCATTTTTTGTGTGTAGCAGCAACTGCTGCCTGCTACTGTGTTGCTGTTGCTGATGCTGTTGCTACTGTCTGCTGTCTGCTGCCTTAACACTTTGCACAAATATTATTACTTGTTGCTGCTGCTGCTGCTGCTGCTGCTACTGATGTTGCCTTTGGGCCAACAGCAGCAACAACAACGATGGCAGCAGCAACTTTGATGGATTGCGTCTGTTGTCTGTCGTCGTGAAGAACTCAAGCCACTTTTTGGGGGGCTGCCTTTTTTTGGGGCGTGTTCCAGACACAAATATTTGATCTCTCGGCGCTCGTTTTGAAGGTCAGACAAACAGACAGAGACAAAGTGAGACAGACAGAGAGAGAGAGAGAGAGAGTTAGCTGCAGAAACACATGTAATAAATGTAGTTGTGCCCGATGTTGTTGTTGTTGTGGGCTGTTGTTTCTATCGCTGTTGCTGTCTCAGTTTTATTGTTATTATTACTATTTCCATTTCGTTTTTTTGGATTTTGTTGTTTTTATGGGCATTAAAACAGTCGAGTGAGCGCGCACTTTATGCAAGACTTTTATCGCAGCTCATTCCGAAATTCGAAATAAATGTTAAGCTCATTGTTCAACGCTCACGTGCAATGCCAAAAGCGAACAAAGTGCTGTTGTTGTTGCTGTTGCTGTTGTCGATTGCGTGTTTATGGTGCATGCCCCAGCGTCGTAAATGTCTGCCTGCCCCCGCCATTAATGGGCTTTAGCTGTGCCTGCATCTTTCTGTTGTTTTTTTTTCGGTTTTTGGGCGCGACAACAATAACGATAACGATAACGATGACCCAAATAGGGATGCGTCGAGGCTAAAGAAACGAAAGACTTAAGCGACGAACGCGATCATCGAAAGTGCCGCAACGCATTTGCCTAGACAATTATCAGCAGTCAGAATAATAATTACAACAAACAGTCAGAGCAACAGCAACAAGAACAACAGTTGCTGCTACAAGAAATGAGCTGCAGCTGCATCAACTTAATAATTAACATTTCTGTGCTAACAACGAGCTCTGCAAATGGACCAATAAATCTGGCCACAATCAACTCACAATTCACAGCTCGCCAGTCTCTGTTACTTATATAACGAGAACACGGCTCAAGCGCAAGTGCAACAGGTGCACAAATACAACAAGCTGAAACGACAACAACGACGACAACAGCAACATCAACTAAACAAAACCACTGCAATAAAGTCTGAAATAATCACAATAATTTTGTGCTCAAATGGAATTGAACGCACAAAAGTGGCACAAACGGAAACAGCGACAATCAATTGTTTCACTCACAGATCATCATGATGAAAGTCATGATGAACAACTATGTATTGGGATGATAATTATGATGCTGAGAGTGGTGGCTGGTCAATTTAAGAGAGAAATGGAAGAAAGTTCTCTGTTTCTAGCTTTTCTCTTATTTTGTATACGTGTCTCCATCTATCTCACTTAGTCTCTTGCAAACTCTTCTATAATAACTTGTACTCGTAAGTCTCTTTTCCAGATTGTTTTTTATTCTTATTTTATTTAATTCTTCTTCGTCAATCCTTTAGAGAGAGAGCTTTCTCTGTTCCCTCTTCCTCTCCCTTACTTTGTCTGCTTTCCACCTACATACTCTGCAATCTGCATACACATCTGCACGTCTCAATTTGAGCGGCTTCGCTTTATTTCGTTGTCCTTTTCGGTTAATTGCATTGTCGAGTCAAGTGATGGACGTGCCACATAACGGGTCAGACAACAGCAGCAACATCAGTGCAACATCGGCAACTGAGCCACATTATAAAGCCATAAAAATAACACCTCTAGCGTGCAGACACAACAACGAGCAGCAATAGCAGCAGCAGCAGCAACAGCAGCAGCAGCAGCAACGTGTCTCGTCGCATGCATCATTACGAGTGTTCAAACGTTTTGGGGGCCACACGCAGCGAGTGATCTGGGCAAAAGGGTACAAAAAGCAAGCTAATTACATGCCAAGTAATTTTAATACCCACTGAAAAAGTTGCCAGTGCAATGAGCACTCGCACAGCAGCAGCAACAACAACAAGAGCGGCATGACAGCAACACGTAATGTGGCAGTAGGAACAAAAAAGTGGTGCAAGCAAACAGCATGAGGCCAATGGACTCGACTGCAACAACAACTGCAGCAGCAGCGGCAGCAGCAGCCCATCACAACGGGCACAACACGCTCTGTAAATGGCAGCTTGTTGGCTGTTGGTCAGAGACTTGTGGTGGACCCAATGGTGGCCAGTGCTTATGACCCAACACAACACAACACAACATCTGGCATCTGGGCTGCCAGCAGCAACCGGCAAAAGATGAAGCGACTGCAATTGATATGGCAGGAAGTTTGCATCGCCTGTTGCTGCTGCTGCCGGCTTTGATATGTAAATTGTGCCAAATCAATGCTAATTTCTCGACGTGCTTCAGCCTGCCCAGCTGCCCGGCAATGCAGTAATTAAAATTGCTGAAAACAAAAAGCAAACAAAGCCAAAGACAAGGCAATACTTTGTATGCAACTCTCACTCGCAGCTCCATAAGCAGCGACGGCAGCAACAACAACAGCCAGAAAAGAAAGGCCACAACGGACAGCAGCAACAACAAGAGTCAAGAAAACAATTTACCAAGTTTGGCCTAAACGGTCAAAGCAACAGCGGCCAGTTGGCCAGTGACAGTAGCAGAAGCAACAGTCACAGCAACAGCAACTGTTACGGCAACAACATCCTCATAGCGTGCATAGCAACACGTGCGTTTGCCTTTTACAATGGCAGCAACTGCTGCTGCTGCTGCCGCTGCGGCAACAACAACAACAACAGCAACTTTGGCGTTTTTCGCGCGAAATTTACTAACGGCAACAGCAGTAACAACAGCATCAACAACAGCAACAGCAACAGCAGCGACTACAAAACGCGCGTGCTCAACATTTGCCACAAATGGAGTTATCAACCAAATGGGTCTTCATCGATAAAAATTGATGAAGCACTTCTGCGCTGTGCGTAGAACTCGAGGCAACTCTTTCGGCAGACGATGTCGATGGCGATGGCGATGTCGATGACGATGATGTTGCTGATGGCATTGGCCATCGCTTAGGCTTGCGCTTGAGCTTGAGCTTGAGCCTCAGTTTCAACACGGCCTGGGCCAGCAATTTTCCAAGGAAATTGCTTTCGCCTCGAGTGGCAAACAAACGAGCAATGAACGCAGCTTGTTGTTGTTGTCGTTGTCGTTGTTGTTGTCAGTTGTAGCTGTTGTCAGTTATAGTTGTTGTCGGTGTCTGTTATTGCTGTTGTGCACTGGTGACTTATTTAGCTTGTTAGCTGTAATAAAGGGCAGCAGCAAAATATAAACGTAGATAGCAACAGTAAACAATAAAGAACTGAACATAAATTACTAAAAAATTAATAAAGCAAAACTAAATGTTGATTGAGAAACTCATCAGAATATTCCACATTAAATTCAATTATTTTGATTTGTTAGACTACAAAAATCATGCAAAACTATTTCCGTTTTTGTGAATGTTCAATTTATTTTTTCTTCCGCTGCAAAGTAATAATTAATTAAAAAAATCATCTTATTAAATTTATGCATAATAGTTTCCGCACTTTAAGCCAAATATTAAGAATTCTTTGTGTGTTTGATGGTTGATTGATATCTGTTGTTTGTTGTATTGTATGAAGATGAAGATGTGCAACAGTGGCTGCAATTAGTAAATAACATGAACAGTGACAGCAGCTGACAGGCTTCTAAGTCGCTGTCGGTTGTCGACAGCAGCAACAACAACTCAAGTCAATATCTCAAATTGCAGACAGCAGCGACAACAACAACAGCTGAAGACGGGTGAAAAAAGTGAAAAGTGTCAGCTTTTAAAATTGGCCAGTTAAGGCAACTTTATGTGGTTGTTATTGCCGTTGCAAGAGACTGATATTGTTGTTGCTGGCTTTGTTTAATTATGGGCTGACACACAAAATCATTGAGGTGTCAAACTGAGTTGAGTGGGGCAAGTGTGACAAAGCCAAGTTAATTTAACACCGCAGCATTGTGTGATTTTGTGAGGAGATGTCATCAAAAACGCTTGAGGGTTGAACACAATGCGCTGGCTTTTTTCACACCTGATTGCCGCTGGCACAGTGTCTCACAAACGTATGCCCCCACAATAGTTCGCCTCGTCGCTGGCAGCGTAATTACGCAGCGCAGCTGCAACGTTAAACGATCAACGAGTGATCTGTGATCGGTGATCAGCGTTCGCCAGCCCCAAAACTCGTCGACGACTTGTTTTGTGTGCATGTAATTTGAGGTTCTAGGGCCACTGATTACCGCACTCAGTGTCGGGCAGAGGCTGAGAGCAGACTGCCGACTGCAACGCACATATGCATTAACTAATGACAAGTCATGAAACTATGCTCGTATTGTTGCTGCAGTTGAACAACCTCAGCATCAGCAGCAGCAGCAGCAGCAACTTGAAATGAAATTGTCATTTCAGAGCGTGTTGCAGTTGCGCGACGCAGTCAGAACAAGTTCATGGCATAATTGCTACAAGCATCAGCAGCAGCAACAGCAACAGCAGCGCAGACATCAACAACTTGTGTGTGTAATTGTCGTTGCGGATCAGTCGCAACACCTGATTAAGTGAGGCAACAAATGCTGATGTTGCTGCTGCTGCTGCTGCTCTTGTTATTGTTGTGTTGTTGGTGTTGAGTTACGTTTGCAGGATGTTGCATCCTTGCATGCCAATGCGACATGTGTTGGCTGACAACGGCAGCACGTATAAACTTACCAACAACAGCTGACAACAACTCTTTCGCTCTCTCTCTCTCTCTCTCTCTCTCTTTGTTTTTGTCCCTCTCTAACAGTAAACAGTTATGCAACATTAATCAATCGTGTTGTAGGTGTGCTTCAAGCAGCCATCAAATATAATTGTCAACCTGCCGCAAACAGTTGCTGTTGCCACTGTTGCTGCAGTTGCTGCTGCTTCGGTTGCTGCCTACAACAAAATTGCTTGGCTGCTGCACCAATTTCTAAATTGTTGTATGCAATTAAAAAAATTACATGTACGTGCGCCAGTAACGACAACGTTGTTGTCTCTTGCCTCGGCAGCAGCAGCAACAACTGCGGCAACTTGCAACTTGCCCGCTGATAGCACTGATTAGAATTTTTGCTCAGCCTTCACTTTTTGCGTTATGCAGCTGCAGCTTGTCTATGCGTTGTTGTCGTTCTTGCTGCTGTTGCTGGCGTCTGCAACGCTGCAATTTACCACAGAAAAGACACAAAATATTTAATCAAGTGGCTGCACAGTGGTTGCGAATTGCACGCAAAGCCATACCGCTCTATCGACAACATATCGTCTGGAAGCAGCGATAGTATTTGAATCACTGTTTGGCGTTTTATTAGTTGGCTGTTTGACTGCAGCAACAGCAACAGTTGCTACTGATGCCGCTGCTGCAGCAGCTATTTTGATAAAGCGCGTAATCGTAAAAACGCTAATGATACGATTTTTGCAGCAATGCGATGATTAAATGTTGCCAGTTTGCCTGTGGCCGCCGCTAGCAACAGCAACAGCAACAGTTGCCAGTTGCCAGTTGCAATGGGGTCTTGGCCAGGTTTGCTGCGCTTCGATGCGATGCGATGCCACCACAGTTGGAGCACATTCGCTTAATTAGCGTAGAAAAGGGCGCAGCCAGAGACATACATCAGCAGCAGCAGCAGGAGGAGCTGCAGCAGCAGCAGCAAGCAGCAGGTTTATGAACTGTCATTCGCAGCAGCAACTGCAACAGCAACGGCAACGGCAACAACTAAAAATAGTTGCACACACGTGTGCATGTGCATTTTTGACTATTAGACGTAATAGCTGAATGCATCATAATTTACCTTGACATTTAGACCAATGTCTGTGCATGCCAAAGTTAATTGCCAGCCGCAGCAACATCCACAGCCACAACAACAACAGCAACAGCAACAACTATGCAAATTGCAAATGCTTTGCTTACACGCTTGCATTTTGATTAGGTTAACTATTTATAGAATGCGCTGCAACTTGGTCGATCGGCATTCCAGCAGCATTTGCAACAGCCGCACACACCAGCAACCTGCTCGCGGATGACTCATAAGCCAGCACGGCAGCAACATAATTATTGCAAGTATATTGATATGCTTAATTAGCAGCAACGCGAAGACGGTGCCTAAATCTCCGACTGTGGCAAACAGGTGGGCAACAATTCAGCTGAAGGTCAGCAGCTTTTCAGTTCGACAGCGTGGCAAGTGTTGTTGGTGTTGCTGCTGTTGCAACTGCAACATCGCTCTAGTTGCCAGCGCTTGCCCAATAAAATAACTGCATTTAGAAGCATGCCCATTGCTTGGTTTATTTTTAAGTTTGTATTGAAAGCATTTTTGGACACACAGAACACGCCGACAGCAGCAACAGTTGCTGCAACAGCAACAGCAACAACAACTACAAATGTGGGCGCAAAACGAAACTGAAAACTGAACGAACGCATGTGCCGATAAAAGCCACTGGCCAAATACTTGCGACACCCCGTGAAGCCATCGAATAGGGTAGCTTAGCTAAAGAGCAGCATCAAAAGCAGGTGTCAAAGTTAATTTTAACTTTATTATGCTATTATTTTAGCTTGTTGATGACGATTTTTTTAATTTAATATTTAATAAATGCAAGACATTAAATTATATTCATCCTAAAGATAAAGAAGCTACGGAATTGAATTGCAGAATTGACAACATCCAGATGGAGTTGCTGTGATTTAAATTGATTTAATTAAATACTTAGAACTGCTGACAGGGTAACTTGAAATCGAGCAGACTCCGTTTAATTTTTATATGTTTTCAATTTTGGTTTTGTTTTTCGTTTTTCGGCATTTTTCGGTCCACATCGAACTGGTCGGCAGGCAATGGCTGCAACTGTTGCTGCCGCTGCTGGCCCGGCGATTATGGCCAACTTGGCAACCTTTAAAAGAATGCGGACTTGCTAGCACTACAAAAAAACAAATACACTCACGCACACACACACACGTACACACGTGTATAGACACACGGATAGATAGGCAATGTGAGGAAAATAAGGCATGCACAGAAAAAATAACTCAAAACTTGTGGCAACAAAAGGGGCAAACTCTGCTGGATGCCTGTAATGCCTTGAAGCTGCGAAGGTGGCATCAAAAGTTTTGCGAAAATCAATAGGTCGAACAATTATGTAACTTTCCTTTTTAGAAATAGAGCAATATTGTTTTTCAAAGTTAGAAATTATTAGTTTTGATTCTACAAATAATAAGTAAATCCATTAAATCTATTCAACTTTTATCAATAATTAATAGTTGTACAGTTTCCTATTTATATATGTAGTTGACTTAATATTGAATGAAGCAAGTTGAGATAATAACTAATATCTCCGCTGACAATATATTGTAATATTTATATGCTTTTTTTTCTCCGACCTCTAACTATATCTCTCTTTCTCTTTATTTTGAAGAAGCTCTTGCTAGTGTTCTTTATAAGCCTTTTATATCCCTTTCAATTCTTATAAATATATAAACTTTTTAATTTAATTGCTTGATCTATATCTGTCTATTTTCTTTCTGAATTTCTCTACAATGTTTGTTGATCTTTTTTGTGATTTTCTATTAATCCTTGTGCCTCGTTTCCTATGTTGTCGTAAGATCTTTTCATCTATTTCAGCTGGTTTTGCATTTACTTTCCTGACACCCCTCGCAGCAAATCCAATGTCGCAATTGTTGTCTGCCTCATATCTGTTTGACTATGCGTGTGAGTGTGTTCGTGTATGTGTGTGTGTAAGTGTAGCAACTTGAGAGTCAGAGTCAGGCAGAACTTGCCACATGCCACAGCTGTGGCAGCAAGCAGCAGGAATTTTTACAACTATGCAGTTGGCTCAGATTTAATAATAATAAAAGCTTAACGTAAATAAAAGAAAATTAACTATGGAAATCGAAAGGGTATACGAAATGGGATTTGCGATTTGCAATATGGGAATGGCCGGGAGCGGCCTTAAGACAGAGCCAGACAGAAGAGGGAGACTTGGACTTGAGCCGAGCTGTGCGGCAGTTTAAAAAATAGTTAAGCAGTCGTCAGTCAGCTCGACGAGTCAGAGTCAGAGACAGAGTCAGAGTCAGAGTCGTAGTCGGAGAGAATCAGAGTCACGTTTTTTTAGTGCCTCCTCGTCGCTCGCAACTCTCTTTCATCTGCTGGGCTTAGTAATAAGCCGGGGCAAGTTCTTGGAACTGCGCCAACGGCGCGTCCTTGAAACTGGTTTTTGGCCATAAACAAGATGGTCATTGCAACTGCAATGCTAACGACTGCGACTGCGACAGCGACAGCGACTGCAGCAGTGACTAAGCTCACGACAACAGCAACATCACCAGCAACAACAGCAGCAACATCAACTGCAACTACGACTGCGACTAGCATTTGGAGTCCATGCAGATGGGATCCTGGTAAACCATTAAAATTATACTTTTGCTCTATTAATTAGCAAACGTCGTCGTCGTGCACACACGAAATTTACGACAATTGCTTTAAAGCCAATTAAATGGCCATTTCAACGACATATTGCCCGCAGTCTTTTGGGGCCGCCAGCCAGCGAGCCAGCTTAAAAGCGTCTATAAAAATCAAACAGACAACGCTCAAAGCGTCTCTGATAAAATGAGCAAAATTATGGCTGCACAGTAGCCCAGTCAGTGGGAGCGAGAGGAACCGAGAATGCGTGTGCGAAAGAGAGAGAGCGAGCAAGGACAGGACAGGAGGGTCAAAGCGCCATAGAACGTCATTTGATTAGGCTAAGTGGCAGCACGCACAGTGGTCAAATCTTAATTTTGTAATGCTATTTACTATTGGCAATACTTTGATTCTACTAAAATGTAATATTATCAAGTTGGAATTGTTTTTTTTTTCCTTTTCGAAAACTACTTATGTTGATCACTTTTTGGGAAATGATCTTATAGTTCTTGCAATTAAGATTTTGATACAGTATTGTTCTGAAGTCTACTCTAAAATTATGAATGAGATTATAAAGATGGTAGAATATTGAATATTGAATTCTGATGCATGTCCCAATTCATAATTGCGAAAATAAGAAAATGCACAATGGATAATAATTATATCACTACTATTTTGAAACAACACATTAGCTCGTATTTCACATTTGATTTCTAAACATAGAACTAACATCAAATAGTAAATTGCTCGCAAAGCTAAGAAGTGTTTTTTTTTTGATGTTGCGCACTCTCGATTTGCCCCAAGGTGCAATCCAAAGATACGAATATCTAAGCAAATGCGTCCATAGATGCACACGCAAGTGTCACATCAATTAGGCGCATGGAGGCCACGTTAGTTGGCTAGATGGCTAGATGGCTGCTTGCTTGGCTGGTTGTTTGGCTGTTTGGTTGGCCAACTTTGCCGATTCGACTGGCAAGAAGTCTGTCTCGACGGTTGCCTGTGCGCCTTTGAGAAAAAGCCTCTGAAATCGGAAATCGGAAAGCAAATTAGCATTGACTACGCTTGTGTACGCTTCGCCTCGATGTTGTCGTTGTCGTTGTCGTTGCCGTTGTTGGCTAATTTGAAAAGTAAAAGGCAGTTGTGTAAATTACCCATCTAAGTGGCTGATGATCGACATCGACATCGTCATCAGCCAGCCCATCTGGCTGATGTTGCTGGTCGCTAGTTTGCCAGTTTGTTGGCCTGGTTCATTGGCCATCCCGCCTACGATTGCGATTGCGACTCCGGCCGGTGCAGACCGCGAGTCTCTGCCATGGAAACGGCACAGCTGTTGGCTGACCTTCAGGCAAATACCCTTTCCTTGATTTGCAAAACAGTTGTGAAGTGAAGTGCAAATATTTATGGCATGCTAACAGCAACAACAACGTTAATAATAACAAATATTATATAAGCGAATGGCACACCAAATATGTAGTATATAAATATAAACAAATGTTTATTTTTTTCGATTTTGCTTTTATTATTCTCTGTTAATCACCTTTCACGCGTTTATTGAACCGCTAAGCACTCAGCTAGCCTCACACAAATAATGTCTCTACATGTGTGTGTGTGTGTGTTAGCTGCTCTGCTGATAAGCGTGATAAGCACAACATCTGTTATCAGTGATCCGAGTGATTCACATGCAATAATAACTATAAATTGATTCGTTTCCTGTAAATTATTTCCAAATTTGCTATCTGATTTCCCATTGCTGCTATCGTGAACTTGTTCTAGATTAAAGTTAATATTTTTATCTATTTTGTCAGATAGAGAAAAGGATTTAAATAAAAAACCTTTTTTAAAATAATTATTGCATTGATCAACTGCTGCTTGCAGTAAATAAATTAAAGAATTATAGATGTAAGTTTGTTTCATTTTCTCTTTTCGCCAGTTTGTTCAAATGCACAGACATGTTTTGTGGTGATCTGAGAGTACTCAAAGAATTTCACATGTTATTCAAATGATTTACGATTTTATTGTTATTTTATGTTAGTTTTCCGCAATTCTAAACTCTGAAGGAAAATGCCCTTAAACGAATGCCAGCTATTTGTTGCAAATTTTGTTGTTGTTTGTTTTGTCGCTTGCAACAGCAACAACCAAAGCAACTCCAACTTAACGCTTCACTTTTGCCAATTGGCGCTGAAAATTTGACGCGCCTGGAAACTGTAATTTATGTTAATTATACGCTCCGTTGAGCGTTGAGTTGAAAAGCGAATTGGGAAAACTGGAATGCCTACAGTATAATAGTATTTAAATTGGGTTTTTGTGCCTTAACTAATGTTGTCGGGATGCGAATGAGAAACTAATGCTGGCACTCCTACAATTTCAGCAGCAGCAGCAACAACCTCAGCGACAGCAACAACAGCGAGCAGCAAACAGTAGCAGTAGCATGCGTCTCTTTAAAACGCGCAAATCCACGGACACATACAGCACGTTAACAGCCGCCCAACAACAACAGCAGCAACAGGAACAACCGCTGAACAACAGTAGCAACATATGCCAGAACAACAAGCAGCTGGGCAACAACAACAATAAGAGCAACAAATCACACGCCTTGGGAACATGCAGCAACAAATTGAGCAAAAGCATTGCCAGCAGCACAGCGATATCGTCGTCCTTGCCTGATCTGCACGACAACTCGCCCGTCATGATACTCAGCTGCACCACCCTCACCAGCAATGGCAGCGCCGCAGCAACAGCAACGGCCACAACAGCAGCAGCAGCAGCAGCGGCAACAAACTCTGGCAGTAATGGCCAGCAGCCGATGCGTACGGCCACGCCCACATGCCTCCTAAGTGGACGTCAGACGCCTTCAGCGATATCCATGCTCTCGCTGCAGGAAGCCAACAATCTGCACAGACAGCAACAGCAACTGCAGCAGCAGCAGCAGCAACCAACCATTTATGTGCCCAATAAACTGGGCAACAATGTCAGTAATGCCAAAGCAGCAACATTTCTGCTTAGCTATGCCAGCAACAGCAATATTGCTGGCGCCCAGCAGCAACAGCAGCAGCAGCAGCAACAACAACTCTACCAGCAATACATGGCACAGCGTCTGCATCCCAGTGCCACATCTGCCTCCAACAGTTGCCTCTACGAAAAGCCCAAGTCCCATTCTCTAACAACTGGTGAGTAAAAATGCGCAACTCTTTCCATATATATTCTTAGGCATAACGATTGATGTACATGTTGAGGAACTGCGGCAACTGAGTGCAATCATTGAGCTGCCATTGGCAATCCTCTTGCCAACCACTCGATTGCTCCAAGTAACCAACTCCTTGTTGTCCCACACAAAAGCTGCTCGAATTGTCGCTGGCCGCCCTCAGCAACATGTGAGTCCTGGAGTGCAATTGTGTGTGCAGCATGTTGATGAACCACCTCGAGTGCTCATCACAAGCATTCTGCAGGCGCAGCCAGTGTTCCGACTGCTGCTCCACTTGCCACATGCTGCAGTTGCTGCTGACACCCAGCTGCAATGCGTGTCCTGGCAGCAGATACAATTGTTGCCCATCGTGCTTCAGGCACAGCCAGCGACTGCTCACTAAATCGCCGAGGAAACGCGGCAAACTCTGCAACATGTTCTGCAACTGTACGTTCTCCGTTGGCGACTCCAGCAGCAATTGTCGCAGCGTCAGTGCAAAGTGCGGCAGCAACATGTTGGCGCCGTTCAGCCGATGCGTGCGTCGCAGCTGCCAATAGAAGCTGATCCAAAGCTTCATCTTTAGTGGATTGCTGGGATCGAGTTGCTTCTGTAGTTGGCGCAGTTCAAGCTCACTTTTAGGTGTCTTTAAGAAAGCCACATTCCAGGCCAGGCGCTGCTGTTGCTCCTCACTGAGAGTCACGCTCAGCTCTGCGGTCCAGGCATCAAATTGAGCCGTTGAACTGTTCAAATGTTCCAACACGGCTTTGGGCAGTTTGTAACTAAAGTCCACAGCCTGCGACTTGGCCAACAACGCTGTCAGCAACAGCAACCACGGTACAACCATCCCAATGCAAAAATACGCGCAAACTGCCGACAACTTCCTCAATTTCTGTGACATTTGCGAAGTCTTTTGCCCCAGCATTATTTTGGGGTCTTATCTTTGGTTGTTTGCTGCGCATACCACTTATCAGTGCAGTGTTGTTGCTCCTTTGTCGCAGGGGAATGCACCCGCTTTGTGTTACGTAAATATCTCAGCTAATGTATCACGCTCTCCCCTCCCCCATTCTGCCCTCTTCAGGTCACATGCCCCCCGACTACACGCTGGTGACAGCCGTGCCCGTTGTCGTCCTGGATGACGAGCACAAATCGGCCACCGCCGAGCCGCACAGCGATGCCAGCAGCAACATCAGCAGCGTCAGCAGCAGCACAGGTAGCACCACCTCCCTGGCCAGCACCACTCGCAACGGTAAGTACTTAACTCCGCCATCGGACCGAAATAGACGCAAATCCCCCCGACAAATCCACAAAAGCGCCCCCGAGTAAATTGATTTTTAAATGACACTCGTTCCGTTTTTATTTATGTACGAAATGGAAAGCTGTTACGAGTGTTTAAGATTACCCATAAATTTAGACGACAGCGCTGAGTGCCGTCAAGTGGTTGCTGCTAATTTAATTGAGACGGCCGCTCATTTAGTTCCCTAATCAGTTCATATGAGCGAGCTAGTTATCTGGGCTTATCAATTCCATTCGTTCCAAATTCGCCTCTTCATGGTCCATTTGGCATTGGTGATGATTTCGGCTGCTCCAAAACACTTCCGCATCTGCAAACCGCTGACAATTGTCATCGATACCTGTGCACAACACACACGCAAAGTCACGCACACACGCACACTTACACACCCTGAAATACCGTATTGACCCGATTTTGCATTGTTGCCTGTGTAATGCGATCCGGAGCAGCAACGTCTGCGACTGGGATTGGGTCTTTATACCCGCCACCGATAGGGTAGAAGGGTATTATAACTTTGAGCCAACTGAAAATGTATGTAACTGGCAGAACGAGGCATCTCCGACCCCATAAAGTATATGTATTCTTGATCAGTATGTCTGTCTCTCTGTACACATAGATCTCAGGGACCAAAGGAGCTATAGCTACCACGCCTAGTCTACATGATTTCTGAAAACTTGGCTATGATCGAATGAATACCAAGAAGTTATTCAAGAGACAACTTTACAGGGCAAAAATCACATGCAGCTGAACGCGCTGTTTTCATTACATTATTATAGATTCTTTTTCAACTAAAAAGAGTTCGAAGTTTTTGGTATAATTTCTTGAAATATGTTATATATCTTGTATATTCTCTCGAAATGGGTAGCGGGTATCTCAAAGTCGAGCACACTCGACTGTAGTTTTCGTACTTGTTAGTGTATTGATTGGGCGCACGAACTCTGTGCGGTTTCGGTCTCGGTTACTGCGGCCCTCAAAGCTCAAAGCCCATAAGCGACCAAGTGTGACAAAGCGTGGCATTATGTGATCCATTTGACTGCTGCTATTGAGTGATGATTCGCAAAGTATTCGCCGAGCTGGAAGAGTTACGACTTCGAGTACGAATACGAATACGACAAATGCGAATATGTGACATGTGCTGAAATGTTGCGGTTCGTTCGTTATGCAGGCAGCTGATGAGATTATTGCTGTAAGTTGTAACTTGTAAGTTGGTAACGGCAACGGGAACGACAAGAATGCAGCATATATAGTCGTAATCGTTGCTGACTGAAAGAGAGATCGGGCCAGCCATATATCGCCGACGACACGATGACACGCCTTCTTCAATTAATTAGACAAGTAGACGAAGTTGGAGTCGAAGCTGCCATGTCATGGGAAAGTATCACAACATATTTGCATAATATGCCACTGACCGACGAACCGAACAAACTCGTCCCAGAACATGTGCACGAAGTGGACACAACAGCAACAGCAACTGCTCGAAGAACAATAAACAAAGAAATGAGACGAATGGCGAATGGTGAATGCAATAATATCTCACGTACGAGTTCGAAATGCGAATTGCAGAAATTCTTTGATCCAGATCGGCCTATAACGGCAAAGCTGCAGTATAAGACGAAAGCCTTGATCGATAATCGAGCTGCGAAATAAATCAAACCGAAGGGGAAACATATAATAAACGATAATCCAGTATAAACGCGCATGCGTGCAGCGCCAAGAGGAGCAATGGAGATGCTGATGCTGATGCTAATGCTGAAGCTGATGGCGACCGAACCCAGCGCCAGAGCCCGAAATTACAGCATTTATGTTATGCCAACTGCGAACTGGCAACTGGCAACTGGTGAACTGCCAACTGTCGATTGGGAATTGGCAACAGCTGGGTGAGAAGAGCGTTGGATGTTGGTTGCTTGCTTCGTTGGCGCTTATTGATTTCTCATGATGCTCGGCTGTCGTTATGTGGCTTATCCAGCCATCCATCGGCTGTTGACGTCGACCAATCATTGCCATCATTTGCGAACTGATGAAAGCAATTTGCAGCTACGCAAAAGCAATTTGATGTCGCTTTGTTTTGTGCTCAGCCATTTGACCTTGCGGCGGCATTCTTTGCCTTTGCTTTGAGAATCCAGCTTCAGCTTCGGCTCCAGCTGAAGCTTCTTTGCCATATACTGCCGCTAATTAAAAACAATTAAAATAGGCATTAGAATGACAAACACACACAGACACTCAGTAAGCTGGCGGCGTAGCGCATTGAACTCACGCCTGGAATGGACTCGAGGCACGCGATGATGTCCACCTGCCTCGAACTGAAGCTAAAGCTGCGCCATAATTGAAATTTCAGTCATTTAGAATGGAGAATGCCATTATCTGGCGGTCTAAATGTGCCCATTGCATTATCAGAATTGTTGTAGCATCTCGTCAAGAGGCAGCTGCAGATCTCTGCATTCATAGGGAAAGTCTCGAGTCAATTCGATATTCATTACTGTTTTCCTCATCTTTTCTATCAATATTTATACTATGCCCAATACCAACAAGGCAAAATGGCATTACATTTTAACGATTACACGATGGAATCATGTTTATATATTCTAGATCTGGATCTTTGCGCTAGTAAATTTAGTTACAACACTTTTTATCAGATTTAATTTTCCTTTTCCATACCGAAAAGTTTTCAAAAAATCATAGTTTGGAAGTGTTATTACAATCACAACCGATTTTATCGCTTTTGTATAGAATGTAGAATGCCGAATGGACAGCGCGTATCTCCAATTCGAGCACACTCTATTATAACTCTCTAAGTTGTTTCAGATCTCAAATTTGCAACACAGCTGCTTCCTGATCCTCTGATCCGAGGCCTCGTCGGCTCCGCCTTCTCCGCCTGCTTGCTGCATGTCAGCCGGCAAATTGCAACAAAGCCATCTCGGTGCTGGCCTCCGCTTTGGTCAGGCCTGGCGGGCATTTGACACCGTCTTGAAAGTTAAGTGGGTGTAGAATTTGTGGCATGTGGCATGTGGCCGGCGGTCGTTTTTGATTCTCTCTCCATCTCTGCAGAGTGTGCGCCGTGTGGCAGAGGCTGTCATATAATTGATGCCTGCGCCATTTGCTATTATTGTTTAACACTCGCCTCGGCAATCCTTTGGCATCCCCCTCCTGCTCTGTCCTCAGCTGATTGCAAAACAGCTCTGCGTGCTGAAAACTTTAATCAAAGGCAATTGGCCAGAAGAGGCAACCGACCAACGAAGACTCTCGGAATAAAGTCGGTCAGATCTAGGCCTGGGCCCAAGCATGGGTGGAGTTGTAGCTGGAGTTTGGTTCAACTGTCAACCCGAATTGAGGCTGGCTGCTACAACACCCCGCATCATCACTGCTGCGCCCACACATTCGTCGACACAGTGTGCCCAGCGGCTGCGTTTCTGCTGCGGCTATTAAACATCTTTGGCACGAGTCGCGCGTTGAGCGAAAGGGGGAGAAATGGAGTCGCAGTCTCGATAGGCAATTCTATGGCATGACTTTGGGCTCGCAGCGCACTTAATGTCGGAGATGGAAATAGTTTTCAAAATTTTATTGAGTCCATAATGCGCCTCGATCCACGCGAAATGCGATGCCGCTGTTATTGTTGATGTTGCTGATGGTGGAACAACATCTGATTCTTTTGCACATGTTTTATACTAATTGTTTGGGCTCTCTCGCAGCTCGCCATCTCTTTCATATGCATCTAATACGCCCACTCACCCACATCAGGGCGTCTCGCTTGCGGTGGTGACTGTGATAAATATGGGACAAGCGCATAAATTTATTTATTAACGAGCCACCAAACTCTCGGACTGGAACTGAAAACTCCACTCGGGATGACTTTTTAAGTGTTAGCAATCGCTGTTAAACCAGATCGTAAAAATATTTTACGACGTTATTAGATTGCCTCCGCAAAGGACTTTAGAATTTAGAGAGGGGGACCATTTTGTGATTGGTTATGCATCGTTTGTAATTGAGGTGTGTTTAGTGGTTAATAACTGTACAACATCACAAGTACACCACACAACCACAGGCCATGATACCAACAACAACAACTATTCAAGATGGGGGCGCTCATTTATATGCATTTGTATTTGTGTTTGTGTAATAAGAGTGACCAGGTAGCCAATCGATTTGAATACTACAAATTATGGTTTGATCGTGTGTTGTTTGCACAATACTGGATAAACACTGTCGACACAATGAATACCGGGTTGAGGATTGCCAATTAAGATGACTGGTAATCAAGAAGTGCAGCTGGCATTAGGAATTCTGCACCAAAAGTGAGAGGCATATTTACATAAGAGTACAAAAAATAGATATGACTTATCGACGTGATTGGTCATGGTATGACTTCATCTAAATACTATAGATACATATACATACTATGTATTGAAGACTTTGAGTGAGATGAAGACTTTAAATAGCTGTTTATTAAGTAGATATTTATGTTAACAATTACATTGTAAATTGCATTAATTGATTAATTAGGTGATTAGCAGTTAAGTAACAATTAAAGACGGCATTTCAACACAAACCTTCGCCCTCCTCCTCGTCCTCCTGTCTTGTGGCACCACCGCTAGTCTCGGCATTGGGTTTCTTCTCAATCTCTAGGCCCTTGGGCAATGGAATGTTCTTCGAGAGAATGGCATATTCGACATCCATGTGTCGGATGAAAGGAGCTCCCAACATGCGGGCAGCAAGTTCGGGATCCTCGTCGTCGAATGCTTGCAGCAGTGTGGATAATGTTTCCACCTCTTGGGGTTCGCAGCAATTACCCCATTCCTTGAAGGACTTCTCCGCTTCCACGGAGTCGCCGCGCGCCAACTGAACGAGCACAAGCGCAACAACCAAACGTCCAATCTGTCCATACGATTCTGTTTGCTGATTCAAGCCGATTTCCTTCTTCAGTGCATTTGTTGCCTCTTCGAAGCGCTTGAGCTTTACCAATAGTCTGGATACCTTTGAGGAGAATTCGGCTGCCTGCCGTGTCGAGTCCTCAATCAATATGACCTCCACTGCATGCTGATAGAAGCGTAGCGCCATTTCCGGATTCTTTGCCTCGGACATTTTCGCTGCCTTGTCCAGGGCTGCGGCAGCTGCCTCGGGCGAGCCATGCTGCTGATAGAGACTGCACGCCTTATTGGCATATTCCTCCACGTCCGTCAATGTGCCCGTTTCCTTGCATATCAGAATGATCTGCTCATATGACTTGGCAGCATGGAACCACGATTTGTTGTTCTTATAGCACTCGATTGACTTCAGAAAGCATTCCTTGCTCTTCTCAAACGACTTTGCTATCCGGAACGCAGTCGCCGCCTTCGAATACTCGTCGGCAGCACTGTCGTAGTCGGGCACCCACTTCACTAGTGATGTTTTCAGGCTCTTCTCCGCGGTGCGGACGAGTTCCTCTGCCTCGGCAATTTTTTTAGCAGCCAGAGACATTTTAGCTTGCGAAAAATCAATTGTTGTTTATGTGTGCGATGTGACTGTGTGCTGCTAGCGAAAAAATACCAACTGAAAATACCATACTCGGTTTGTAATAGAAACTTTGTATCGATGTCAAGTAGGTATCGATAAATTGTGGCGATACTTTTGAGAAGTGAGCGCGCACTCTTGACGTATGCTTAATTTTAAATTAAGTATACTTAAATGCAACAAATACAATTTAAATGCATACTAATTATAAAATGCAAATATAACATATACAAATATAAAATGTTTAAAACATTGTTGTATGTAGGTGAAAGTCGCCAGCTTGCCGCAAAACTGGCCGCCTATCAAATCTTCTATACGAGTTGCGGTTTTCATTCCAATGCCGACCTTTATTGTGGTCGCCTTGTAATCCAATGCCATGAACACGTGTCAACACACCATAGCCAAAGGCAAAGGGAGAGCGCAGGTCGGACAAGGTCCGGTCCCAAGTTTCCCTTGTTGTGGCAATAACTCGTTATTGATGCATTGACATTTCTTGATGTGGCTGCGGCATTTGCCTCTGAGGTGTTGAGATTTATTGAAGCATTCTAATTAAGCTAGAAATCACTCTCCGATTGAATATATGCCTCTCTCTCTCCCTCTTTCTCTCCCTCCCGTTGCAGTCTTTACGTGGGGCAAGCGCATGAGTCGCAAACTGGATTTGTTGAAGCGCAGCGAATCCCCCGCTAACACACACAAATCACACACGGATCTGCGGAGTTTGTTCCACTCGCCAACGCACCACAAGTCGAATGGCAATGGCAATAACAATGGCAAGGCAACGCCCACGTCCACGCCCACTGGACTGGGAGGCTATCAGAGCAGCACGCTCAAAAAGTGCAAGTCGGGCCCCATTGAGACGATCAAGCAGCGTCAGCATCAGCATCATCAGCATCAGCAGCAGCAACAACAGCAACAGTCGTCGCTGCAGGCCCAGGATGTGTCTAGCCGGGGCACCCAGAGTGCGCAGTCGACGCCCACGCATCAATACCAGCCGGTGGCACGTCCACAGAAGGCGCTCAAGAATTTCTTTCATCGCATCGGCTCCACGGGCATGCTGAATCATCGTTCGCACAATCTCCTGAAGGCCTCGGAGGCAGCGCAGCAGGCGACGCCGGCGAGTCAGACGCTGTACCGCAGCAGCTCCACCAGCCAGCTGTCGAGTTGCTCCTACATCAAGTGTGATGATCCCACCGAGGGTCTCAATCTGCAGCGACAGCAGCGTCAGCATCTCCAGCACCAGCAGCAGCAACACCAACACCAGCAGCAGCAGCAGCAGCATCTGCCACGCATCTCCAGCCTGAAGTCGAGCAGTTGCGACGACATCGCCAAGGTGAGCAGCTGCCTCACAGCCAGCAGCAGCAGCGGCAGCAACGCAGGCAGCAGCGTGGGTTCGCCACCCAATGGATCAGGCGGCGCAGCTGGAGCAGCAAGCGCAGCTGGCAGTGGTGGACAGCAGCAGCAGGACGCGGCACGTCGAGGCGCGTTTCCATATGCCTTCTTGAGGTCGCGTCTCTCCGTGCTGCCCGAGGAGAACGGCGGCTCTGTGCTGCTAAAGCAGCGCGAGGCGGCTGCCGCGGCGGCGGCGGCGGCAGCAGCAGCAGCAGCTGCAGCTGTGTCGGTGGCAATAACACAGCAATCGCCATTGCCGCAACGCCACTCGCCGGAGCAGCAGCTGGCGAATGTGTCGCGCAATGACAGCATCTCGTCCAAGGACTGGGAACCACTTTACCAAAGATTAAGTAGTTGTCTTAGTTCAAATGAGTCGGGCTACGACAGCGACGGTGGCGGCGGCGGCCTTGGCGTCGGCGCTGGAGGCGTTGGCGTTAACGTGGGCAGCGCCAGTGTCCGACTGGGCAATAATCTTAGCATCTCTGGCGGAGATACAGAATCTATTGCCTCGGGCACGCTCAAGCGCAACTCGCTCATCTCGCTCAGCTCGTCGGAGGGCGTCGGCATGGGCATGGGCATGGGCCTGGGAGGCTCCTCCTCGGTGCGCAACAGCATTTGCAGTGCTCCCGTCTCACTTGGTGGCTACAACTATGACTACGAGACGGAGACGATCAGGCGACGCTTTCGTCAGCTGAAGCTGGAGCGCAAGTGCCAGGAGGATTACATTGGACTCGTCTTATCGCCCAAAATGGTCGTGACCAACAACAATGAGCAGCAATATCGCTACCTCATAGTCGAGCTGGAGCCTTACGGCATGGCCCAAAAGTAAGTCACAATTCTTTGGCGAATGCTATAAAAATGTTTTTTTCGAGGGACCAGTAATGTAATAATAAATAAATGTACTATTTAAAAATGCTTACGATTACCAACAATCAAATATGCACATTTTTTTCAAATTTAAACTACATTTAAATAACATTTAATTTAAATATTTATATTTAATCTTAGAATTGTCCAGTTTGAGTCAGTTTTTGTTGAAAAATCGCCGATTAATTTATTGTTTATTTTCTATATCGACACTACAAAAAAAAATTTAGAATTAATGAGAAAATTCCGTTGGTGTTTGCTAATTATTTTTTCCTATATCGATTTCGCACTTGATAAATTTTATTATCAGCATTTAGAAACCATTATTTATGTTCCCATCCAAGCATTTTCTAATCCTCTACTCCTCACTCTTCTCATAGGGATGGTCGACTCCGTCTGGGCGACGAGATCGTGAACGTGAATGGCAAGCATTTGCGGGGCATTCAATCGTTTGCGGAGGTGCAGCGACTGCTGAGTACCTTTGTGGAGAACTGCATCGACCTGGTGATAGCGCACGACGAGATCGCCACTGTGACCGATTTCTATACCAAAATACGCATCGATGGGCTGAGCACGCAGCGGCAACGCTTGAGCTACGCCCAGCGCACGGACAGCCTCAGCAGCTTGCAGAGCCTGCAGCTGCAGGTGGAGCACGAGCAGCAGCAGCAACAGGAGCGCGAACGGGAGCGGGAGCAGCAGGAGGAGGAGCAAGAGGGTGAGGATCAGTGCGATGCACGTTCGCTGGCCAGTGTGAGCACATTGCCCACGCCCATGCCGTTGATGCAGCATCGACGCAGCTCCACGCCGCGTCCCTCGCTGGACGTGAGTGGGCAGGAGCATGAGCTACTGCGTCGCAGATCGCGCAGCTCCTCTGGTCAGCGCAGTTTGGCCCTAACGCCAACGCCGCTCTTTAACCACCACAATGACAACACCTCTCTCAACTCCACTGTTAACACCAATAACGACTCCTACACGCCCGTCTATGCGAATCGGGCGGCCAGCATCTGTGTGGCATCCTCGCTGGCGGATGACGAGAAGTGGCAGCTGCTCGCACGCAAACGTTGCTCCGAGGGCGCCGCCCTTGCGTCAGCGTCAGCGACGGGGGATGCAGCGGGTGCAGGTGGCCAGCAGTTTGGCCAGCGCACACATTATGCTCGGAACTCGATTAATCTCACTAATTCGCATTATCGCTCGCTGAGATTTGCGCATTCGCGTCTCAGTTCGTCGCGACTCAGCCTGTTTATGCAGACGCCTCAGTCTCCAGCGGGAGCAGGGACTAACAATCCGGCAGAGGGCAACAACACAACAACTGACACCCCAACATCAACAACAACAACAACTGATCTCACTAATAATATGCCGCCCCAGCAACAACCACAACAACAACAATCACAACATCAACAACAGCAACCACAACAACACCATTCATTGTACATCAAGCACACGCAAAAAAGCGTTTCATTGTTTGCGCCTAATCCATTTCTCAATTCCTGCTCCACTGCTCCTCCATCATCCGCAGCTGGTGTCACCACATCACTAGCACCTCCACCAACCGCCTCGCTAATGCATCATCGTCCATCGCTGCCGGTGGCAAAGCTAACAATACGCGACGAGGAAATGGCCGAGGTCATACGCGCCTCCATGAGCGAGGGTGAGCCTAACCTTAACGATAACACCTCCAATTCCTTATCCCAATTTGACCAGTTGCTAATCCGTCATTTGTTTCCGCTGCAGGCAATGGCCGTTCCACACCCAAGACAATTACGTTCTTCAAGGGACCAGGCCTCAAGTCGCTGGGCTTTAGCATTGTAGGTGGCCGGGACTCACCCAAGGGCAACATGGGCATCTTTGTGAAGACCGTGTTTCCCTCCGGCCAAGCTGCCGACGATGGCACACTGCAGGCGGGTAAGTGAAGCATCCTTGTCGCCTTATATTGTTCACCACAGCAATAACACTCAATCATTCCTTCAGGCGATGAAATTGTCGAAATCAATGGACACTCAGTGCAGGGCATGAGCCATGCCGAGACGATTGGACTCTTCAAGAACGTGCGCGAAGGCACAATTGTTCTACGCATCCTGCGAAGAAAGTGAGATCAGCATAAACAGTCCACCCATGGAAACAATACTAATCCTTTATCCATTGCAGACTACAAAAGGCCAAATCGATGGGCACATAGAGCTGCCCGATTAATGGAATATAAGCTGACAACTTACATCCATACTAAATAATAATATATATATATTTAACTATATTTTAAAATATATTTCATACACATACAATTACGACTGTACATTTGAAATCTGTAATTTAGTTTGTAATCAAGCTTTTGTAAACGTACAAATCCCTCGTGAAATAATGCACTAATGTTTATATATACATATGTATGTATGTAGTTCGTACATATCACTGCAAGTACTATATAAATAACTAGCTGGTCTTAATCCGGCATTGTCCGTTCTTTCATAGTCATAAATTGTTGTTGTACATTGTCCACACAGCATAAGAGAAGCCTACAAATTAGCACTCAATGTTACTCCTTAAGGATACGATTTTAAGAATAAAATCAAATTCAAATTCAAAATAGTCTGACTTTCATTGGATTTGCGTTCTGGTTTCTGGTTTTAGTAAAAAAATTCCATACAGGACAAATTTACATTAGTCTACTATTCATTCGAAAGCATAAACAATGTAATACTTAATTTAAATCCGAAATGGATTTGATAAACAACTAAATATATTTACATTTTCACATTTAATGTAAATTAAATTGTGTATCTAAACTAAAATATGCACGTGCAAAATATGTACATACTTGAATACAGCATGAATATCAGCTCACAGAAAATTATTTTAGCTAGTCTCATCCATTAGATTCGCCGCATCCGTTTCTGCAGCTTCCTTGACTATTAGTCGCTGCTTTTTTACAAAATGGTCAATTCGATTTTCTAAACTCTCTGAAAAGGTGATTTAAATAAATGCAACGTAATAAAAACAATTGGATTTAAATGTATCAATAGTCAAGATATAGATAATGAATAGAAATAACCACCATTACTTACCGCATCGTTTGCGCTGCAAAAGCGGCTGATGCTGTCGCGGTTTGACCGCATCCTGCAGCATAATCACCTGGGAACGCACCAATTGCGGCTTAAACTGCTTGCCAAGCATCTCCTCCAGCTGAGTGAGAACATTACGAATCATGGTGCACTTGATGCTGAACTGTGTCCACTCAGACTGCAAGTTCTCGATCAATTTTTGCAAATTTTCCTCGCTGTAAACCCAATCGGTTATATCGGGTTCATTGATAGCTGAATCGACTTTATCATTGTCTTGCGCAGATGTTTCCACATCATCATCGCTATCTTTGACAGCATTAGCTGCAATGTTGACTTGACGCGTTGTGTGTGCCCGGAAATCACAATGGAACAGATTCAAGGGCAGTCCAATGGCAGGTGTGTATTGAGGCTTGCAAGGATTCTTCACAACATCCAGCAGTTCACTGATAATGCTCGGTTCCTCGTGCCGCTGTCCAACGAGTAGCAGCACCGCCATGATGCATCGTATCTGATGCCATAGAAATGCGTTTGCTTTGATCTCTAAAAAGTACATGCCATAGCCTACGGCAAGAATTGTCATCTTTTAAGGTAATTACAATAAGAAAGTGACTTTCATTACTTACCAGAATCGGAAGTTGTTTCGTCGCATGGCTTTACCTGAGCATGCTGCAGATTGCGCATATAGTTTGTGACACCATTATGGACATCCATTTTACAGAAATTCCGAAAATCAGCATGGCGCATTAATAGTTGGCATGCAGATCGCATAGCTTCAATATCCAGATCTCCCTTGGGGAAGTAATAGCGATAGGTGCGGGAAATGCAATCAAAGCGTGCGCTATAGACTGGACTACGCAATGGCATCCAGGACACGCATTGGATATTCTTGGGCAGCACACGATTCAGCAGACTACAATAGTCGATTTCTGAAGCTATCGACTGTGACTCCAGTTGGGCGTCAGGTGCTAGCTTACTGCGCAAATCAATGGATATGACTTGGCAGAAGGCGCTTACCTCCTTGTCAGTGCGGCCACAACGGTGGTAGTTGGAGGAAGCGCGAGATTCAATCAGGCAAGTGCGTAGCAAAGCACGAAACAAATGAGCTTCTGCAGAAGTCGTACAATATTGCCAATATAATACAACAACCCTTAATAGAAGCCACCTACCAATTGTGTCATTCGAGTCCTCCTGGCAGGCAAACCCCTGATAGTCCCAGCCAAAGTAGACAACCTTGAGCAAGACATGACGCCGGTGAGCACTGCAATCAAAAAGATAGATGATTAAACACTTTGTGAAGAATGTTTACAAATACATATATGCTTACCTCGACCAATCAAACTTACGTTGCTTATCCCGCTTGCTAGAAGCCTTAGTCTCTGTTTTCATCGATTCAATTGTTTGCTCACGTTTCCCGCTCTCACACTCCAACAGAGTTTTGTATTCAGCATTGTTTTTGTCATTCTCAGTGAGTTTCTTTTGCAGAAGATTTTTTAGCTGGAAATTGTACGCTTCCAGCTGCACAATTTTGTCAATTAACTCAGTTTTACTTAGCTGTTCAAGGGCATCTCGTGATAGACCTTTCAAACGTTTATTAATCACAACTTTCTGGCTCATTTTTATTAACCGGTGATAAGTTTACAAACAAAACATGCAACACGTGTGAAAGGAGCCAAAAAGTTTTTGGCAAAAACTGCAGCGCAAAACTGCCAGTGTGACCGCACATGGATTTTATAATTAGCTCAAAACGGCACATTTCAGTGTAGCCAAAGTTAGAAAATGTACCTTTTAGTATTTAATGTATATTTGTGGTAAATTTGAGCAATCAACTTACGGTCTCACTGGTCATCACATTAAATAAACACAAAATAATGGAATAAGAAAAAGTCGCGACTCGTGAGAATTAAAGGAAAATTGAATGACACAAAATTAAGGTTATATTCCGTGCAAATCCATTATCAATCAACATGCTGGAGGGATGGTATTGCCGTTCGTTGGCCAACCAAAAGGCCACAACGGGTAATACGGAACAGGAAAGCGATGAAGAGCTTCAAACCAAGCCATCTGCAGCAGTTTCCGGACAAGTTCCGGTTGCCTCCAGCTCAGCGTCCACGGGAACGGCGAATGTCAACGTAGATTACAAGGAGCGCTATAGGAATTTAAAACGCAAATTGAAATTCCTCATCTACGTAAGTGTTGTTATAGTCAATGAACTGCGTTTCTAGTGTATTGTTTTCCCACTAGGAAAATGAGTACTTTCAGGATTTGTTGCACTCAAATCAACGACGTTTGCTGAAAGTGTCCCGCGACCGATCATTCCTCATTGATCGCCTGCTGTTGTATGAAAAGCCCGCCAAAGACTCCAGTGACAGCGATGCCACTGATAGCTCCAACTCCGATGCTGAACCCACGACATCGACGGGAATACAAGTACCAAATACACTTGACTCCACGAAGGATGCAGCTGCTCTGCGGAAGAAACACAAGGAGAAGATTGATGCCAGGATGGTAGGACCAACAACACAGCCTGTAGTTGTGCCCGGCGCAACCCGTGGGCGAAAGCGTAAAATTTTGCCAGGCGGTGGCGGCGGCATTGTTCACCAACAGCCGGGCAAGAAGCTGCTAATGGCAACGGCGACGGCAACAGTGTCGCCTTCGCTGCAACATCAACATCACCATCAACTGACTGCAAGAGATACAGCAAGCAGCTCACTAAGCACAGCTGAAATAACCCGACAATTGCAAGAGCGACGTCCCACGCCCATTGAGCTGATGAGTCCAGAGTGCGCCTCCGCAACAGTTCCAGCCACCATGCTCAGCGACGAGAGCCCCTCGAAACTGTAAGAGTTGCTTTGACCAAGACCTTGAATCCATAACGAACTCTTTTTGTTTTCTTTTCTTGGTAGCTATCCAAACGAAAGCTTGCAACATTTAATGGAGGACGATTCGCCGTCGCATGTGGCAGCTGAGGAGTGCGTGCCCATGGTGTACACAACTTAATTGACTAATTAATTAACTAACTAATTTAAATCACAAATACAGCGCTTAACTCTCCGCATTGTTAATACAACTTATTAAGACCACATTCTCACCACGCACCATTAACTGGGCCAGTTCTCGTCGCAGCTGGACATTCTTGCGATTCAGACTCTTCGCTTGCACAGTGGGCAGCACAATTCCCAACTGGCGCAGCCTGGCGCTGCATTCTTCTGAGGCGGGAGGAGGGCATGGAATCTTCTGATCGCCATACTTATGCTTGCGCCGTTGCCAGACTTCCACAGCGTTCTTGAGCAAGAGGTTCCATTGCTTATCAAAGGCCACAAGCTCGCCATCTATGGTGCCGGCAATGCCGTGCCCCTTACGCAGATAAACTCGTATTCTCGTTGATGTGCCTGAGGGTGTGGCCTGTTCTGTTCCTGGCAGGTATTTGCGTAAAAGGGACAAAGGCCCCTCCATACCCGCCATGTGTGTGAAAAGATTGCGGTGATGTTTCGTTTTCACGGTGCCCTTAATTGTCATCTGATGTGGCGCAAATCTCCGTAGGCTTGTTGGTTGTTCCGTTGACGATGGCGTAGCATGGTCCTTGCCCTTGGCCGCCTCTGTTGCGACTTCACTGCTCTTTGGCTGACGTTTATTCAATTGCCAAACGCCAACTTTAATCAGCGCACTTTCAAATGCCGCTAAATTCTGATATAGCACATTTGGGGCCTTTTCTGTGACTTTGTAATTGCCGGCATAAAGCGCACGCAACGGATTAAAACGTTCACTGCCCACATCCAGTTCCTCCGGTGAGATATTTTCGTCTTTTTTAGCCGCGTCGTCGCCCATTTTAATCACTTTCCTGTGTGATCATTAGAGAGAACGCGAGTTCAGCATTTCTATATTTATATACTAAATACAAAGCAAACTTCTTTCAAACTTGGTAACACTTATTATTATATTGGAGTGTCGCAATTTTTTGAATTGGTTATTTTTCTGAATAACAAAAAACAGTAAGGAACAGTTTCATTCTGTCCGACAGATCACTAACAATGAAATAAATTGTTAATGGGTGACTACAGCTTTCAGCCGAATATAATATAAAATAACAATAATTTACTTTTTGGTATATTAACTCAATTAGTATATTTTGTCCAGCATTAAGAGCATTTCCATATTTCAAGGTAATTTATTTAAAATTCAGAAGATAGATTTTAAAATAAAATTGTTTGATGTAATTATAATAATGGAAAAAGTGGATAAATTTAATTGCATCAAATCTTTCTTTCATAAAATATGATATTGAGGAGGACTATAGTTCTATGGAGAAAAGTATTAATACAAATCCCATTAATAAATATAATTTTCTGTGTATTAAAAAGACATTGAAATGCATACTAAGTAAACAAGATTTTGATCTAGCGCCTAGAATGTGTTGCAGGCACTGTAAACCACTAGTTGAATACTTTTAGTCAGAGGGAGCAACAAGTGGTCGTCGCATTTGAATTGATAAGTGAACATGTGAGTAAATTAAAGCAAATATATGTACATATAAGTATGTGATAATGTAACTACATGAAATACACACCTCTGATGCAGTGATTAACCTACGAACATGAGTTCCAACCTAAGCAACAGTTTGGGAGTCTCCAATAAAGTTTTAATCGGCGTGGGCGTTGGTGTGGTGGCTGCTGCGACCGCTGGTTACCTGGTGTATCGCCATCTGCATCGCGATGTGATGCCAGTCAAGTGGCGTCGCGTTGGCACTCTACAGCAGATCCATGTGTTCCCAGTGAAGTCGTGTGCTCCGCTTAAGATCAGCGACCAGCTGCAGGAGTATGATTGCGATTTGCTGGGCATTGGAATTGACAACTGGCGCGATCGTAAATTTATGCTGATTAATGATAACAATGAAATGATAACAGCTAGAGGTTATCCGCATATGCTGCACATACAACCAAAGCAAATTGCCAACGGTTTGCTCTTCAGCGCGCCTGGCATGCCCGACTTGCAACTGGATTTCCAGGCTTTGAAGTCACCTGGAAAGGATGTGCGCACCTCAGTGTGGGGTGCCAGCTTGAATGTGATGTTGTGCGGCAGCCAGTTTGACACATGGTTTTCCCAGTTCATACTGAAAAAGGATTCGGGTTTGAAACTGGTGTATTACCCTCATGTAGGGCCAGTGCGTGCAACTGTTCCCGATATGAAGCATATGCCATTTATCCGGCAAACGGATTCAGTAAGTAATAAGGAAGAAACCTACCATCGACTATGAGATACCCGTTGCTGATGATTTCGATTTGCAAAGGCGCAAATTGCTAAAACAAACTTGATCTACGTATATTCATAAGATCTGTAGTCTTTGAGATCGAAGTGTTCATAAAGACAGACGGGTTAGAAAACAGAATTGTCTATGGCTGTTGACAGATCAAGATGAATTTGCTGTAAGCAGAATAGTTATCATTCCTTTTTATTTTGTGATTAGCGGGTTTCAAAATTCCATTAGGCATTCGAAAACTTTCCCAAATGGAAATGTTCATGCTGATTATCTGCATCCAAACGTTGAGTCTTTGATCTTATCTGTTTAGTTATGATGTCGTAATAGATGAAATTGAACTTCAGACTTGGATGCAGATTATCTTTAGTCGGATTAATTTGATTGTGATATCTCGAAAAATGTGTTTGCAGGGAACTCTAGGCGATGCAACGAGCTATATGCTCATGAACTTGGCGTCGATTGCTGATCTGAATACACGCCTAAAGGAACCCGTAGAACCACTACAATTTCGCGGAAACTTTGAGCTGAAAATGGATGCAGATAAGCCATACGCCGAGGATCACTGGCAGTGGATACGCATAGGTGAAAAAGCTGTTTTTCGTGTTGTGGCTCCATGTGGCCGTTGTATTTTGCCCAACATCAACGTCAACACGGCAGAACGCAATGTCGAATGTGAGCCACTGAAAACACTGCGCAGGTAGATAAAGAGAAGATATTGGGGAAGAAAATACCCTAAAAATACAAATAACTTATCTTAAAACTTACAGCTATCGCTTGCTTGGCAATAAATCGCTAGCTTTAGGAATTCACTTGGGTCTTCGACGACCGGGAAATGTTAAGGCCAACGATGTTGTTTATGTCGCAGACAACTGAAGTAAGCAATCCGATACGGTCGATTTATATATGTATATAGATGTACTGTAAACATTATCTTGATTACGTATACCTGATATTATAATGAAGCTTAATATGTATGTAAATAAACATAAGTATGACTTGTCCTCCACAAGCCATATGTGCAACTATCTAAATAAAAAAAATTTATCTCTGACAACAACGTAGATGCCAGCTTTTGCAATCTGTCCTATTGACCATCAGCTCCAATTTCATCTCCTATCACGTAGGCTATCGCATATATACACAATATCATTATACCCTTGACCCCCGCTTTACACGACTGCTTCCATCCAAGAAAATCTCGTGTTTAATGAAATCACTTTTAACGGGATTTGGATCTAATAAGGGTTACGCTCCCAGATTCTAGAAAAATCTAATAAGTTATTGGGTATCAAACATTTTTGAAAACACCCAACAGATATATCAAATAATGTCAAAAGAAATAGGAATTCGCGGGTAAAGCTTGCTAGTATATTATACATTTAAAATAAATGGCCAGGTTTCATGTAAACATTTCGGTATTTTACCTGAAATGGCATTTTTTGGTCAGCATTAGGGGCACTCACAGAGCTCCATTCCCTTTTTTTAAATTTTAATATTGACCTTGAAAATATGTATATATAAATATATATATAATTATCTTTGAAGTTAATCCACATTAAAAAATAATTTAACCATGTAATCAACTGTAAAATGGAAAATTTTGCAGGCACTGTAAACCGTTGATTGAGCACACAGGTCGTGTAAATCTTTTCAGTCAGAGAAAGCAACAAGTGGACGTCGCATCTGAATTGATAAGTGATCATGTGAGTAAATTTGGGAAAGTATACATACATTTGTGCTCAAGTACATTAATTATACACATTGCTGTAGTAATTAACCCACGAACATGAGTTCCAACCTAAGCAACAGTTTGGGAGTCTCCAATAAAGTTTTAATCGGCGTGGGCGTTGGTGTGGTGGCTGCTGCGACCGCTGGTTACCTGGTGTATCGCCATCTGCATCGCGATGTGATGCCAGTCAAGTGGCGTCGCGTTGGCACTCTACAGCAGATCCATGTGTTCCCAGTGAAGTCGTGTGCTCCGCTTAAGATCAGCGACCAGCTGCAGGAGTATGATTGCGATTTGCTGGGCATTGGAATTGACAACTGGCGCGATCGTAAATTTATGCTGATTAATGATAACAATGAAATGATAACAGCTAGAGGTTATCCGCATATGCTGCACATACAACCAAAGCAAATTGCCAACGGTTTGCTCTTCAGCGCGCCTGGCATGCCCGATTTGCAACTTGATTTCCACCACTTGCAGTCACCTGGAAAGGATGTGCGCACAGCAGTGTGGGGTGTCAGCTTGAATGTAATGTTGTGCGGCAGCAAGTTCGACACATGGTTCTCCCAGTTCATACTGAAACAGGATTCGGGCTTGAAACTAGTATATTACCCGTATCCAGTGCCAGTGCGTGCGACTAATCCTCGACTGAAGCATATGCCATTCCTACGGCAAGTGGACTCAGTAAGTAAAGATTATAAAAATTCTATTACAGTTTTCAGATACTCCGAATATCCGAATTCAGATACTCACAAAATGGGTAGCGGATATCTGACCTTTTTACTAGTTTACTATACTTGAATGCAGATTATTTTTATTCATATTAATGTGGTGTTGTTTTATCTCTAAAAATTTTGTTTGCAGGGATCTCTAAACGATGCAACGAGCTATATGCTCATGAACTTGGCGTCGATTTCTGATCTGAATACACGATTGAAGCAGTCCGTAGATCCGCTGCAATTTCGCGGAAACTTTGAGCTCAAAATGGATGTAGATAAGCCATATGCCGAGGATCACTGGCAATGGATACGCATAGGTGAAAATGCTGTTTTTCGCGTTGTGGCTCCATGTACGCGTTGCATTTTACCCAACATTAACGTCAACACTGCAGAACGCAATGTCGATGGTGAGCCACTGAAAACACTGCGCAGGTAGGTGAAGAAGTGATAATGGGGAAGGAAACAGCACAGACAATAAATACATAAATAACTCTTTATCTTGAAACTTACAGTTATCGCTTGTTTGACTATCCGTCACCGGCTTTGGGAATTCACTTGGGTCTTCGACGATCGGGAAATGTTAAGGCCAACGATGTTGTTTATGTCGAAGACAATTAAATAAGCAATTCGATTCGGCCGACTTATATATATAGAAATATAATTGTATACATTCATCTTGATTACATATAACAGAGATTATGATAGTACGAAAGTTTAACATGTATGTAAATAAACATGGGTATGAGCTATAACAATCATAAACTTTCCAAATGTTCGTCTTATCGAACACATGACTGCCAGGCTAGTCCTCCACAGGCCATGCTTACAATCACATAAATAATAAATATAATCACTAGACCGACAACAACATAGATTCGAATGTTTTTCCAAAACATTTGACGTGCCAGATTTCGCGATGCCTTACGGAATGCCACAGACTAAGGAAGGAGAATATATGTATTTTTTAATTATTCATTTATTGCAAAAGTGCCCAACTTACATTATTGCTCAAGTTCTCTGTCCTGTTAACCAGCAGCTCCAATTTCTCGCCCCTATCACGCAGGCTATCTGCAATAGGAAATATTTAATCAGAGACAAATAGAGTTATGAAAATATTCAAATGTCATACCAATATTCTTAATCATAATATTTTTAAGTTCGTCGATTTCACCATGTACCCGGGATATATTTTCGACTTCAGGCGATTGACTGAAGTACACCATTCGCTGGCACATGATCTTGGAGAATTCCGTGTTCATTGCATAGGCAATTGCCGTGGCCACCTGCAGGCCATAGGTGTGTATGAATTTCTGCTTTATGTCCGCCAGGTAGAGGAAGGCTCGAGAACGTTCAAATTCCTACAGATTATTGGTAATTGAAATGGTGATTTAATTTAGTTAAGTCTTTACTTACATTGTCTGTTATGCACATGTATATCAATCTGTTCTCGCACGTATAGTGAATCAAATAGTCGCCATGGGAGTAGGTCATCTTGTGGTTGTGGACGCCAATTTTGACCATGATTTGCTCGGTCACCTCTGCAAAGTTGCCGACGCATTCGGCAAACTTTGCCAGCACCGTGGAACCGCGAGCTATAACACTATATAAGATCGGCATTATGTGGGCGTTTGTTAAAGTATTATATGTGCAAGAAGCTCAAGTAATTGCAGCCACAAGGGCGTAAGGCGTGAGACGTGAGACGGGTGTGGTGACTCGACTTCAGAGTTGTCTTCTTGTTTTATTGTTGTATGCTTTATCAGCACAACAACAACGGCAACGTCTCAGTGAAGTTGCGAAGTCTCACTGCTAATAGAAAGAATTGCTTGTTCTTTATTTTCAACAATATATTGCATTTATACGAATTACTATTTCATTAATTGCAGACTCACCGAGTATAAACTATTAATTAATATGAGAGTATTTCTCCAATACCCGAGTTTATCCAAATTTTTAAGCAATAATATGCGTCATATGAATGCGGTTTAGCGTACCAAAGCAATTAGTTCATGTTGTGTTTAATACGTTTTGGAGAACCATCGCATTTGTTTTTCCTTGGATATATTTTACAGACTTCTATTAATTCGTCTGAAAAACTACACAACAAAAGACCCTTGTTTTTGTCGTAAAATGCACTTGCGGCGCCAGTGTGTCCACAAAACTTTTACACTCACTTGCACTTTAGCTGAGTCAGAACAAGTTCAGTTGAACGACTCACTCGAAATGAACTAGTGAACTTGTTTTGAAATTTATGAACGAATTAATTGGCAATATTTAAAAATTCATAATCAAATAAATATTTCTATAAAAAGCGGGTAAATAATAATATCAATAATATAATAACCATCTTCATATTCCCGATAATCTCAATTATATCAAATTTGTGATCAGAATCTACATGGCAACCCTAAAGCTAATAGTAATAAAATGGCAATAGTATCAACAACAACTGCAGATCAATGGGCTGATAAAAAAAAATTGGTTTTGAAAATGGTGGGAGAATATATTGGTAAGCTTTCGTTACAAATAGATTAATTTGTAAATCACATTAACTAATTATCAAGTAATTCTAATACTTATAAATGTATGCACATACATATATGTATGGGTGCAAATGTGTCTGAATGAATTACATACAGATTTTGCCATACGCATTTCCATCGTAGTTTTTTGCGCGAATTTTGTGCAACGCTTATTCAATGTATCAATTGAATACTTTGTTAACGGAAAGTATTACCTACCCGAAGACAAGCTTATCACAATTTGTCGACGTGTTTTCGCATACAATGCTAAAACAAAGCGATTGGCATTTTCATTGGCTTTGTTGGGATTTGCACGATTCGGTTTCACGGGAAATGTAACGAATTTGTTGCCAAACTATGCTTACTTCGCCTACATGCCGCTCTATTGGATGTTTATTTGGGCACATGTGACTCACAGTCAATTGGACCACGCAAAATGGATACGAGAAGCACACGGCTTAGATTATGCTGCTGGCATGGCCTCGAATTACTTCCATGGATATTTGAAGATTGCGCTCCCGGAACACAACGACGACGGACTGAAGAAACGGATGCAGAACTATGAGGACACTCATCATGTGACCTTTGGGATAGATCGTTTAATCATACTGATACCCGACAATATGTTCGTCAAAGGAGTCATCGCAAGCAGCATGTTAGAACAGGTTGAGGTATGTAATGGATAGTGTAATCAATTTAGAATTATTTGTTTGTATTGTGATACTCCCTTAGGGAGAATTATTTGGCCGTCCCGAAGGGTCAGATAAAAGACTGGGGGACTGAAACGAAAATTTGAATTATTTCATATTTTTTATTAAAGAGACTTTTCTTTTAATTTAATAAATTGGCAGCTTAAAATTATTTTGAAAAATAAATTTAAAAGTTTTTTAACTCCTCTTCAATCCCTGGTCACTGATATAACCAACTCTTCCCTTAGCCTTTGGAGACCCGATATATAAACCGTGCTGGCGTAAAACGACCGTTTAAGCATGCCGTGTATAAGCTGAATCAAAAAATTAATGGTAAAAAGTACTACTTTGCCATGGAAGGTGCCACACCAATGTTGTCGTTCTTTGATGCTATGAACTCTCAAACATCTACCACAGAAGAAATGCGAGAGATGAAACGCGAAATCTGGCTAAAATTTGCCAAGCATTTAAAGGAACTCGTGAAAGGCTGGCCAGAAACGAAAGATGAAGTGGAAATAATTGTTTACGATTGTAACTATAAGCTATAACTTATTTAATTCAGCATTACAGATTTTTTTTTTTTTCTCAGCTCGCAGAGATGTAGGCAGTGTAGTTCACGCACACTTTCTAAACAACAATACCTTGGTCTGATAATATATATTAAGGAAATCGAACACTTGAATTATGAAACTTAATTATAAGCACAATGTCCTAAGATAAAGATCTCTGACTGACGACCTCACTTTCCAGTTGTTTTAGTTTCGCCTCTGCTGTCGCAAGCATACGAGATTTCCATTGTTCGTAATCTTCAATTTCAGGTTTTTGCTTTTGGCATTTCCTTTCGATTGTGTTATTTGAGTCTTGGAGCACTTGGGGATGATCATTTATTCTGGAGGCCACATTGATGTCCTTGTAGTGTTTCTCAATCATGCGCTCCCACTGATGTTCCAGCTGTTGAAACTGCGAGGGACGTAGATTACTGAATGGCATGATCTTTGTTTTGGCCACTTTCTTTTTGAGCAATCGACAGGCCTGAAATACTGCCATGGTGGCGTATTGAGGATGATCTGCATCCGAGATGTCGCTGGCCACAGTTTTGAACAATGTTAGCAGTTCCTCTGACTTTCTAGCGACCTCGTTGAGACTGAGCTGGACACAAATATCGTTGATACTCGGGAGCTTGTGGAGATCCAGCAATTTTTCAAACATTCGCTTGTTATTGACGTAGTGGCTTTTACGCAGCCCGGATAGCTTAAGTGCCTGCTCTTTGTCGAAGCCAATATCCAGCAGGGACGATGCTAAGTCTGCACACAAAACTATTTTCCCATATTCATTTATTTGCAGCGGAACATTCGTCGAACGCAACTCTAGCAATCGCAGCAGCTCTGTTGTCTTCCTAGCATTAAATTTAGTTCGCTTTTTACTTTTGAATGCGTCCAACAATAGATTTACTTACTCTAAAACGTTGGGCTCGTCATGCAGACCCATTTTTGAAATTAATTGCGATATTAATGTTGACATTTCGCACTGTGTTTTAATTGTTTACTTCTTTTGGCGCGAATGAAACAACAGAAACAGATGTGCCCAGCTAATGGTGTTGCCACATGTTTATAATGACTTAAAGTGGCAGCCCTTCATAGCCGAGATTCCTGATGCACACAGTGATCAACAAAATTATTTCAACACTGAATTTATGCTTCAATTTGATTTTAAATGGAATAAGAATCGGAACGTTTCTTTTATGAGGTATGCAAAATATATAGCGATACCAGTTCGTATTTTCCTCTCTAAAGACTTTTAAACCCCTTTAAAAAAATACTTGCAGTTAATTTCCACTTGTGAGATACAAAAAGTATTCGCCCAGACTATTTTTTTCTGTATTATTTGTAGTTGCGAAAATCTTACGATTAGCCGATTTAGAATCAGATGTACATTGTGTAAATTTCAAGTTTATATCTCGTTCTCGCTGTCGTCTGCGTTCTTGGCAGCTTCCCCAGCTTCAACGGCCAGTTGAGTCCAGGATTCGGGGTTAATGAGATGAACGCCGCTTGTTTCCTTGCCCACGATTCCCATTTCGTAGCGGAAATCTTTGTCCTTCAGCTCATCGTGCACTTGATAAATACTGCAAACAATGCAAGATGATTGTGTTAAAATGCAGGGCAACAAATATATAATACAATATTTATCATACATTTTTCCACCACTGCGCACCAACTCCTCGGTGCTCATGTCGGCAAACTTGAACTTTTCCATTTCCGTTTTGGCCTGCTGCTTGGCCTTTCCACTGGCGCACGCAAAGTACCCAAACGACGTACCTGATGGCTCAATCTTGTACAGCTGTGGACCATCTGACTCGCTCCACGAGGCGAAAATGACCGACAGACCGAAGGGACGCACAGCGCTGTACAATGTGTAGGCATGGATGTAGCCGGCAACGCGATCGCACAGATTCTTTAGTGGAATAGTGCGCTCGAACTGTCCGCGGAAGTTGGCGGCCTCCTGACGGGCAATGTCTGCTATGAAGTTGCCATCGGCCATAAGCCCAGCGATGGCCATGCCAATATTCTTCTCAATTGTGAAAATGCGACTAGCGGCGTCCGGTTCATAGAGTTGATCTGTTATGATTTTCTCCACGGCCAGTACAACGCAGTCCTTGCCCCGAATGCCAATTACCGTACCGCTCTTCTCGACGGCTTTGGAAGCGTAGTCGATCTGAAAGACGCGACCGTCCGGCGAAAATTGCGAGGCGGACAAATCGTACTGGGAGCAAAAGGGTTATTGTTGTGTGGGTGCAAGGGGGAAATGCACAGATTTTACTTACACCGGTGCCAATTGTGCTCATTTTGTATTTGAATTAGCCTTGTTGTTAACAAAAAACGGGATAAACTATATCAAGCAAACTTGCTTACTATGGACGATGATTTGACGGCTTTTGATTTGACAATTCATGTGAAGAGTTGCCACCTGTTTTGAATTTGTAAGTGTTGTACAACCAAATAATTCTACTTGATATATTTAATTTTGACAAATGACTCGAAAATAATTATGTGCGGCAAATTGGAAATTCTGTGTAAAATAATACAATTTAATGGATAGATTACGTATAGATTAAATATTGTTCGTTCAAGTCGTGTAAAATATTTTTACGCATCTGTAATTTTAGTACATTTATTCACACCAAATGGTCTTATTACCAATTCCAACTACGGTCACACTGTTCAGTTGAAATTATCATGCACGCGGTATTAATTTTGTAAACAAAACGATAATAAATATGCTGGCAAAAGTAGCTGAAAAAAGGTAAAATATTTCAATTTATTAAGTCGTTCAGTTTATGACACCTTCCCTAATGACTTTTAGTTATGCGGCGGAAGCACGCTACACAAACTTCTATGCGGGCAGCGATATAGCGTGGAGCGAGGATGGAAAAAACCTTTTCTGTTTAAACGGCGATGTTGTCCATCGGGTGGACGTCGAAACATCGCAGATTTTGAGCAGTTATGGAGCAGGCAATGATTCGGACAACAAGAAAAGTGCAAAGCTCGATGACGTTGAGGTGGAAGAGGATAACATTTACTGCTTTGCCGTATCACGCGAGCACTTGGTCACCGCCCATGGAAGTGGATTACTTCGTTTGTGGGAACTGAGCACACAGAAGCTAATCAAGCTGTGGAAGGCGCAACACAAAGGACCTGTGGTCCGCATTGAGTTCAGCACCTGCGGCAAGCTGATCTGCAGTAGTGGCGGTGCTGATGCCACGCTCAGATTATGGGACTTTGCTAGCAATCGTTGTTTATGTGCGCTAAAAGATTTTCCTGGTCCAGCGATGGTGTTGCGTTTCCACCCCAGTGCCATGAAGCGGGAGATTTATGCGGTTGGCTCCGACAATACGATATACTGTTGGGACTATGACACCAAGACGCTGCTCCATAAAATGCGTGGACACATCTCGCAAGTTACTGGGCTGAGTTTCCAGAATGCTGCCTCGGATTGTAGCCAGCTGGTCACCGTGAGTCGCGACAAGGTGCTGATCGTCTGGCAGCTGGACAAGCAATCGTCTAACTGGCAGCAGTTGAATGTTATACCGCTCTACGAGGAACTGGAGGGCGTGCAGCATTTGGACGATGGAGCACAACTACTTGTTGCATGTCGCAATGGAAAGCTTCTGCAAATTGATACAAAATCGTGGAAGATTCGTGATCTGAAAATCCAGACAGACTTTGAGATCAGTCGATTGCTTTATTGTACCACCAAGCAGCAACTGTCCCTCGTCACAACTGAGCAAAACATATTGATCTATGATGTCACAGCCGCCTCGAAGAGTGCCGAAGTGGAACTTGTCAAGCAGCTGGTGGGCAACAATGATGAGATTTTGGACATGTGCTTCTTGGGTGACAACGATCGCTACTTGGCTGTGGCCACCAACAGCAAGCACTTTAAGCTCTACGACACAGAGCAGCAGATGAACTGCAAACTGATTACGGGGCACACGGACACGGTCATGTCGCTGGCGACGTCCAACAATCTGCTCGTCTCGGTGGGCAAGGATTGCAGCATTCATCTGTGGAAGCTGTCGCATACGGTGGCCTGCCATCTGCAGCCGTTGACGCAGCAAACCAACTGCCACACATCGACCATTGGGTCGGTGGCCTTTACAAACAACGGAGCCACAGCATTCGCCTCTGCCTGTCAAGATGGCAGCATGAAAGTGTGGCAGCTGTCGCGGGACAAACGTGTGGATAACTCCTACTCGTTTGCCTTGAAGTACGCCGCCTTGGCCCACGACAAGGAGGTGAACTGCGTCACGTATGCGCTGAACAACAAAATCCTGGCCACAGCATCGCAGGACAAGACGGCCAAGGTGTGGGCAGCAGACACAAACAGTTTGTTGGGAGTGTTGCGTGGTCACACACGAGGCGTGTGGTGTGTGCGCTTCTCGCCCGTCGATCAAATTGTCCTCACTTCGTCGTCGGATTGCAGTCTCCGCATTTGGTCGATTGCGAACTTTAGTTGTCTGAAGCGCTTGGAGCAAGAGTGCACTATACTGCGTTGTGAGTTCCTTGATCATGGCAAATACATATTGTCTGCTGCCTCGGATGGCTTATTGAAGTTGTGGAACATTAAGACCAACATCTGTGTGCAGTCGCTGGATGAGCACACGGATCGCGTCTGGTCGTTGGCCGTCTCAACGGGCAGCAATCGTTTCTTCTACACAGGCGGCGCCGACTCCAAGCTGATACGTTTTGGCGATGTCACCGAGACGGTCCGCAGTGAGGTTCTGGAACAGCGGCAGGAATTGCTGCAGCAGGAGCAAACACTGCAATCGCTGCTGCATGCCCAGCAACATCTCGAAAAGGCCTTCATCCTGGCCCTAACCCTGGACAAGCCGAGAGCCTCATACGACATAATTTGTGGCTTTGTGCGCAAGCGCGATCCGTCTGCCGTACGCCAGCTTGTGGATCAACTCAATATGGATCAGCGACTAGCGTTGCTGAAGCATGTGAAGGCTTGGGGCACCAACTCGCGTCACTCGCAGATTGCCAATCTGGTGCTGCAGCATCTGTTGGGCGATGCATTGCTTAACAACACCACGAAGTTCTACAACAGTGGCAATCTTGTCGAGGTCTTAACGCCCTACGTGCAGCGGCACTTTAAGCGTGTCTCCGAACTGAGCAAGGACCTCGCTTTCATGGAGTTCATTGTCAACTGCATGTAACCACAACAAATCTTTCTAATCTGTTTAAGTATAATGTAAAATTTATTAAATCAGCTACTCTTGTGCGAGTATTGTTATGTAGCTTGACATTATTTAAATTACTTATATCACAAGCGTTTATGGATCTTCGTCTGCGTAAAGTCAATCCTGTTAAATATAAACGATATATAGTATCCTTAAGCACTAGAATGAGACATTTTTGTCCGTTCGATTTTTTATCTTCAGCTGGGTTCATCTTATCTGCTTTGAATGGATGTGCAAGTATCTGAAGATTAATTATAATTCTTCAATAGAAATCGACGTATATTTGCTGATGTCTAAAATGGTTTTATCTCTCGACTCGAAAAAATCCCTCCGTCTATTTTCACCGCCTTATCATAAAACGTGTGCAGCTGCCCACTACCTAATTTCAAACCCCACAAACTCAAAATTCATTGCCACAAATTTAAAAACTGCGATAAAGCCGCCAATTCAGAGTTAATTCCAAATATACATTGTGGGTTTTTGAACAGTTCGATATTTTGATTTACTTAAGTTGACATAACTTTGATTTTTGTGCTGTGTAATATATAAGATGCACACTGGTGCACATATAGCTTTATATATAATATGTAACTTTATAACTTAAAGCTTGCATTAATTATGCTATTTTAACTGATTTTCTAAATCAATTGTGCCTAGCTTATCATATACACTGTCATGATCTCTCTCACACGCCCATCTTAGTGCAGATCTGTGTCTGTTTCCACACGCACAGGCTTGCGAGATAAATACAGTACGATAATTGTGGTCAGGGCGCTAACCAGGAATATGACATCGAACCAACGATGATAAAAATTGAAGTGTAAATTGCCAAGCACTTCGGTGATGATCACTCGATACTCGGCTGGCATGTTCATGCGCATCAGCAACACAGAGGAGCAGAAATACATTCCCATAATTTGTCCTAAAATCAGGACTATAATGTTGCTAGATTTGCTCGATGATATGCGATAGAAGAACTGCAAGCAAAACAAAAATTGATGGTTTATTTTATAAGAGAACACAACCATTTACCTTTGTAAGGGTTAACAACAGGCCACGAATGGAGGTGACCACAATGCAGCCGACAAGCAAAAAGGAAATATGCTGATTCCAAAATGCCAAATCTATATCAAAGCCACACCAGTGGACAGCTATTTCTAGGCCACGGGTCACGGGGTCCTTGCGGCCAACACGATCAAATATTATATTAATACAGCACTGAAACACAAATTAAAAACCATTAGCAAATTGCAAAGAGATGGTCAACAGTTAACAAACCATAAATATCTTATAGACACAGTACACGCTAAAGAAATGGCCTAGCACATTAAAGTATTTGCCTTGCAGCGTTTGGGACCAGCGCTGACGCTCCTCCATGTTCTTAAGCGAACTCAGCTCCAGGAAGACAGATCGTTGCAACTCTTCTAGGCCATAAACCTCTTGTTTCAGTTGATTGATGTCTGCAATGATAAATAAATGATTAAACAAATATTTAAAACCTCCACACACGTTTACGTACCCTCTCCATTGCTAGTTGTGCGCTGCACAGCCGACGTGAGCATTTCCCAAATTCTGGGCTTTGTGGGATGCTGTTTATTGTAGTTATAGACAGCCATGGCAATGCGACGCTTTTTTGCGGTCAACATATCGACGGTCAGCGCCAGACGGCGTTCAAAGCAAATGATGTCATTACGTGAAACTGGCCTGCAATAAATCCACGTATGCACATATGTTAGCAATGATAAGAAAACAGCCGTGTTACATCGTCAGTCACGATATATACTTGATAAAATAGGTCATGCTGGTATAGGGATAATTGACAGCACCAAAGCCGGAAAGAATGGCCATAACTGTGACACCTATAACGCTTATGCGGGACACTCCCTGTTCGATGGTGAAGATGCCGTGGGAGGCGCTCAGCAATGGAAAGGGTTCGCCAATGCGCCAGAGTCCGTACAAGAAAATAAACCAGCACAGAGTTGTCAAAATGCGAACCCATCTATCGGAAACTATAATATAAATGTATAACCCACGATTATTTTAGTTGGCAATTGAAAAGCAACATTATTGTCTTACAGAAGGAAATGCTGTGTATCACAGAGTAACAAATGTATATAGGTATCACAGCCGTCACCATGAATAATAGCAACGTCAGACCCAGACGCCAATGAAAGTAACGCGAACTTGATTCCAGCACGTCTATGATTTCGAATATGATAAGCTCAAACATTGTCACGGAGAGTGCAAATGTTGATGAGAAGATCAACTGCACGGATATGTGACGTATCTCATAATGCTTGAAAAGCTGCTTGTTGAAGAATAGCCAACCGCCGGCAAAGAACAGCATCTGTAACAGAAGAACACCCAATATTAAAATAACATAAGTCGCAGCCTAAAGCAGCGCCGCTTGCCTGCGAGACGAACACGATTACACAGTCGCCGAGGAAAGCCATTTTTTGGCTGATTCACAAGTTTTTATGCTTTGGATGTTATTTTTACTATGTCATAGGCATGGGCAGTGACATTGCTTAAATATAGATCGTTTTTAGTCCTGTTCGCGGCAGAGTTCTCAGTATTGAAATTGCCAACAAGCAATATAAACAAAAACGCCGATAATGGCCAAGGTTGCCAGACTGCGTGATATATTGTTATCGATGTATGAGGACGTCGATGTTTCTGCAATGTAACCAGGTGGCTATTCTGGAGGTATTTTTGGCGTATTCCATCGGCGCTAAAACGTAAATGCAGCTTGCGGTCACACCTCGACTCAGATGTTTAATAAAACATATTGAATACAAGTTGTTTCTTTTATGTAAATGAATTAGCATAATACTAAAGACATGCTAATAATTTAATCAAGTGCTGAGTGTAAGGGTTCAAGTACACACACTGCAACCCAAGAAATGTCGTGTTATTATCGTCAGCATGAGGAAGCGTCCGTGACAATTCCAAAATATTCCGTCGAGAGCTCAGCTGGGATCACGTATTATGACATTAAGGTAGATAATTAATTAAATAGGCTTATACCTGTTAACTATATTTAAACACGGCTATATAATTTTCTTTATTTATTTGTTGTATTGCGAAATAGGTGCGAGTGGCAAATGTAGAATGGTTTGTTGAGCGACGCTATCGGGATTTCGCTCAGCTGCATGACAAACTTGTGGACGAGCTATCGATCAGCAAAAAACTGTTGCCACCTAAGAAGGTACGCCCACTGGAATGATCTAAAACGTAGCTTATTAATATTATAAACATATATATACCGTGCAGCTGGTGGGAAACAAGCAGCCCGCATTTTTGGAGCAGCGCCGGGAGCAACTAGAAACGTATTTACAGGAGCTACTTATTTATTTTCGCAATGAATTGCCACGGTCGCTTGCTGAATTCTTGGACTTTAATAAATATGACATCATCTACCTGCTGCAGGATTTGGCCAAACTGTTCAATGAAAGCGGCGATGCACTCTTAAGTGCCAAAAAAGAGTACAATTTGTCAGCCCTCGAGGTAAGCCGTGTTTCATAATATAACAAAAAAGGGAATTATGTATTTTTGTTGACACTTCAATATTTTAGTTTAGTATAATTTATTGGAATTATTTCGGCAAACGTTTTTTTGTTGTTGCCGTGACGTGGGTGCCAAATTGTTAGTCCACTAGTGAGTATGTTGAGTAATATTCCTATATTGCTGCAAATTCGCGGCTTCAAATACTCCCTAGGCGTGTTGCACACGCCCAAGACAAATTTCTCTCCTGAACTGCAGCAAAGTCTTCAATCTGAGCATAACTTCACGGGTGTTAAAAAACTCCCCAAGTTTGTAACGCGACATAGTCGCTGGCATCGCCGAAAGGATCAAAGCAGGCGCATCTACTTCAACTACTTGCTGTTGGATCCACGCGTCACAAATGGCCTAAGGCAACGGGCCAAAAGTATGCATCGACTTGATGTGTGGCTCACATTCCTGCGAGCAATTTTTTATGTTGGGAAGGGGAAGGCATCACGTCCATTTGCCCACTTTCGGCAGGCTAAGAAAGTGCTGCATGCCACAAACTCGCATGTGCTGGCCAAGGATCCGAAGCTAGCACTAATGGTGCATCTTTGGCAACAGAAACGTGGTGTTTTATTATTGCGTGGCTTTCATGGCATTTCATCGAATGATGCACACAGTCGTGAGGCGGCCATGATCGATGCCTTGGGTATGAATCACTTGACCAATAGACGATTGGGAGTTTACTTTGGTCCAACGCTAAGCAAATTTTCCAGCAAACAACGTAAGCAATTTGGAGTAGCATTGCTCCATAGATTGCTGAAGGTTTACATTAGGAGCGAAGAGCGTGAGCTGCAGCCAGAACCAGTCCCAAAATCTTTAGAAAGTTCATAATGTATATATTGTGTAAAGCAGACAGCAAAAATGTTATACAAACATTTGCAAAGAAGTCCAAATCATTCAAGTACAATTTATGTTATAAAAATATATTGCAGTTAATTGCATATAAAATATTTTAAAAACTTTGGTCAACTGCTTCTCGAAAATAATTTAAAATCCGAATGAAAATAATATTTTGCATCCACTTATTGGAATATTTTATTTTAATGAACAGAATTTGAGTAAAAGTAGTTTATTCTATGAATGTAAAATTATTAAAACATTGCTATAATTATATTATAATTGTTGTGTAAAGCAACTGCAATAATTATTATTATGAATTGATATTCCAATTACATGTATGTTTTTTTAGGTGTTTGCCATCAGTGAGCGCCTTGCCCTGCCCTGCCCGCTCAGCAATGAGCAAGGCGGCAAATTTGACTTCTCGCATGTGCTGGACTTTTGCACGCAACTTGCAGCGCTGGTGGTTAGTCCAGTCAAAGATAATACCAGCTTCGCACAAGACTACAATACGGTGGATGTGCCAATTGGTCGGAGCAATATCATTCCGAATCGCCTAAGCTTCAATCTGAATGCATTCCGTAATCTCAAAACACTCAAATTCTCAGCACTCTCAACAGAAAAAATCGAGGATATTGAGTTACTCAAGCCAAGCCTGCAGACGATTTGTGTGCACAATACAACAATTACACATATCAACCAGGTGTTGCTGTGCGACAATCTGCACAAGGCTTGTGATGTGCCCAGCACTCTGCCCAATGATCCTTTAACAGCATCCTCAAATGGCGCGGACGATTTGCTCGCAACAGATGCCTGGCATGAGCTAAGCGAACTGGATTTGACGGGCAACCTGTTAACTCAAATCGATAGCAGCGTACGAACAGCACCCAAACTACGTCGTCTTGTGCTCGAACAGAATCGCATACGAAACGTTCAGAATCTGGCGGAGCTTCCGCATCTGCAGATGCTCTCGTTGTCCGGCAATTTGATATCAGAATGCATCGACTGGCATTTGACCATGGGCAATCTGGTGACTCTGAAGCTGTCGCAAAATAAAATCAAATCACTTAGCGGGTTGCGCAAGTTACTCTCCTTGGTTAACCTGGATTTGAGCTGCAATCTTATTGAGCAGTTGGACGAAGTGGATCACGTTGCCAATCTGCCGCTTCTAGAGACGCTTCGTCTCACTGGAAATCCGCTAGCAGGTAGTGTTGGTAAGTGCCTAGTTTAAATTAAATTTAATTTCCTAAGTGCTTAAAACTTGCTCTCTTTTTTAGATTATAGGCCGCGTGTGTTGGCGCGCTTTCATGACCGTGCTGTTGAAATCTCACTGGACAACGAACCCGGCACTCAACAGGAAATGGACACAGCTCTAGTATTGTCCGCACTGTTAAAATCAAAGCAACGACAGCAACAGAAATGACCAATATTCATAAGACTATTCACAAAAACCCTATCCAGACGAAAAAAGTATTTCCCACTCAATTTACGTTCAGTTTGTTAAATCACAACGCGAGTCTATTAGAAATTATTTACATAATTTCACATACCACATTTACGATTCATTTGGGCAGACCAATTTTTTGGACGCAAGCCATGGAATTGACAAAAATAGACTCAAATTGTGGTTATAGTTACAGTTTTATTTTACGTTCTTTTTTGTGTGTATGTACTATTATGTTTTTTGAATTTATTCAATGTCAATCAATATTCACTGTGCAATATTTCAATGCTCATCTATATATTTATGGTGTATATAATATATACTCGTACTATAGTATGTGTAAATGTAGACGAATGCCTTTCGATAATATGATTTTAATGCTAGTAATGCTGCCATTGCAACGGATAATCGCGCGGTTTCATCTTCCCGTTCCCTTTGTATCATTGGGGATGATGATGATGCTGCTGCTGAGCATGGTAGTGTTGCTGCTCGGCAGCGGCCACTGCATCGAACATAGGTGTGTGCACCTCCCCAAGGAATTGTGGCGTTGGCGGTGCATTCGGTTCGGTCAGCTCGCCAATTAATGGCATATCAATGTCGGTGGAGAGTGCGGTTGGCCCGTAACCAGCCATTCCGTATTGCTGCTGCTGCTGTTGATGATGATGCTGCTGCTGGTGTTGCTGATGTTGCACTACGGACACCTGCGCATATTCGGCTGCCGCTTGTACCTGTTGTGGATCTAACATGACCGGCGCTGCTTCCATTTCACCAAATTGAATGGGTGCTGGTTGAGGTTCGGGCAAATGCGACACAGGCTCCGGTTGTGGCTCAGGCGCAGCCTGTGAATCCATGTAACTCGGTTGCTGTTGCGCATCGGTATGCATGACAACTTGCGAGTCGAGAGACGGCACATGATGATGTTGCTGCTGCACTTGCAGTTCTCCTTGCTGTTGTTGTTGCTGATGTTGTTGATGATGCCCCTCATCAACCTCCGGGATAGGCTCGTCGACAGCATCTCCCATATCGACCGGTTCACCAGATGATTCACCATCGCGTCGTACTAGACCCAACATGTCCAGCATATTACGTTTGACAGCATTATCGCTGGCCGCCTCCAAACTGGGGTAACAGGTGCTCAAACCACAGTTGGCCAAATGTTGAGCCATTTTATTGCCGTTGCTGGTCGCAAAGCCGCAGATACAGTGCATTTCCTGCAACATATTCACCTCCATGGCATCCACAAAGTTGCCGTTACAGTCCACACCATGCCGAAACTGGGCACGTTCACAACAAGTCTGATAATTACACTTGACACAGTGCAACCATCCGCTGCAATAAATTTGGTAGTCAACATAAGAAAATGCGGCATTAGAGTAACGTCTACAATATTCCGCTTACGTGTAATGGGTTTCCTCACTGGCAAAGTCAGTATTGCACTCGGCACAGGTTTTGCCCTCCAAGAAAGCGAAGAATACGGGGCGTTTGTATGTCGAAAATGGAGGCTGCTCGCGATGATGAGTGCGAACCTTTGGCGGCGGAATAAGCAGCGAATTGTTGAGCAGCATACGAACTGGTTTATTCGTCTTAGTCATGCTGATATGGTGCATTACAGTGTGCTGTTTGAGATCGCCCTTCTCCAAGAAGCTGAGCGAACATTTCTGACAACGCAGAGCTGGATCTCGCTGGTTAACATGGCCATCTAAATGCATAAAGTAGTGCTCAACCCGCAACTGGTTGACCTTTCCCTTGTGGGTAAAGTAGAAGATCTGTGGAAATAGTGAAAATTATTGTAATGAAGATTTTATGGGATATATAGTATATGATTGGAACTCACGTCGAGACAGTAAGGACACTGCAAGAAGTTTTGATTTTTGTGCTCATCATAGAAATGGCGAACCAAGTCACGATGCGACGAGGAGCGATATCCACAAGCTTGGCACCAATACGGCAGCTCCAATGTGCTGTGCACCTTCTGCAAATGGGCAGTAAGTAGATGTAGTGAGTTGTGTCGTTGCTGGCAAATCAAGCAATAATAGGATGGGGAGCCATCTGTCTTCGTTTCGGTGGGATGCATGATCTGATTGTGCTTGGCCAGCACTGATTCAGTTGCATGCTTCTCCAAGCAGAATAAACATTGAAATTGATGCTGTTTGCCCTCAGGTGAGATGTGTGATACCAGATGTGTCTGTAGCTTTTCATTCGAGTCATAAGTATCGCCGTTCAGGCAAATCGGACACTCAACTGTTCGAGTTAGCTCGGCTGGATTTGCGCGAGGTGAGCTGTAGGGGAAATGTTCAAAGAACTCTTCGGTTCCATCGCTAATGCCATAGTAGAGCTCCTCTAAGCCCTTAAGCTCATCTTCCTCCTTCTTGATAATAACTGGAACCTTCTCTTCCTTTGTCTCCTTAGATTTCTTGATCGGTATCTTGACCGGTGGCGCAACGGGTGCAACTGTCTTTGAGGGAGTCGGTTTCGCAATCGTCTTTGAGCTGCCAGCGCTCGACTTTGCCGCGCTTTTGGGGGCAGCAGCAGGTGGGGGTGTGCTAATAGTACCGCGACGTTTGCTGCCCGCCGGCAAAATATCCTTTTCTCGCTCCTTTTCTTTTTTCACTTTGCTTGAATATTCCTTAGAGCCACTCAAATAATCCGATTCGTTGATGGCTGGAAATGAAAATAAATACTGAATTGATTGAAGATCGTATCAACAAAGTAGCAATCCACCGAAGAAACATACTACATTTAACAGCCGGCTAACATTTTATCAATTGATCGTGGTCCAAAATATGGATGTTCACTTGTTAACTTTTCCTTAATGCCTTTAACGTTATATCACTCCAAAAATCATAATGTATATAAATAAATAAAAAAATTGTACCAGTTTTTACAGAGTTTTTATATTAAGTTTCAGTTGTATAATTTGTTTATTTCATTTGTCGGGTTAATTTTTTTTTAGAACAAGTTAACACATTTGAAGAATGCCAAAAGTAAAATTATATGTTAAACTCAGTTTTTAAATGCTGATTCATTAAAATATGTCACAAACAAAATAAAATTGACACAATTTATAAACAAAAATAGTAAAAACTTACGTAGTTTGAATTACATTCGATGTTGATGTATTCAAAAAAACTTGAGTTTGCTTAAAAGATACATTCGTTTTGGAGTGACAAAACGTTCAGGCAATACAATATAATTCGGGTTTGGCATTTCTTACAGCTTTCATCAGCTGTCCTATGACTAAATTAGACTATTATGACTAATCACGGCCTATACACTAACTAGCGATCATTTACTAACGTTTCTTGAGGCGTTTCGGTGTGGCGTTGGCTGGAGTCTCTTTGTAATTTGGTGGCAATACGCTCCAGTCCTTAAACGGATTCGTTGCAACCTAAAAAAAACGTAAATTAATTACATTCAGCTCTTTTATATACATTCTTAATTTTGTTAATGTTGTCTTTACTCACCTGATAGAGACGCTGTGTTATTGTCTCATTGGTTGTCACTCGTGTCTGGTCGGCAATGTGAGTGATGATCGTGTTGAACGCTTGCAGGGCATACGTGCCAAATGTTTCACGCCAAACGAGCTCGTCCAGGAATTGCTGGATCATCTGGCGCGAAAGCAATGACAATGTGTTTTGGAACATGCGTGGCACAATTCGTCGTAAGTATTCCATGACAGCTGAATTGTTGTGCTTCGCTGCATTGTCAGTGGCTGCAGCTTGTACAATATTCTTAAAGCCCATGCTGAAGAGTGTTATCTTGTCCACAGTGAGGTCAATGCAAATGGTGCTGTCCTTGTGCACCCATCGGGACAGAGGCTCCAATATAGCCTATGAATCGATTACATGGCGGTTATTGATCTGTACACTTGTAATAAAGCAAAATATGCATACCTGGAAACGCTTTTTATAGTTGCGATCACCATCAGTAATCGGTTCTACGGCTCGCAGTCTAATAGATTTGTCGGTATAGTCGTATACACCCAACACTTCTACTTTCACCTGACGCTGTGCTCCGTCCTGGGAAGTGGTGCCCAACGAGATGACACCCACCTGCGATCAAAAAAAAAATTAGTTTATCATAATCACAACTATAACTTATATTCTTTGTATTTACCTCCACGAACTTGCCAGGTCCACCCAGTTTTTTACACTTTTGATGCACGGCCAAGGTGCATATTGCGCGCAACCAGGTGTAGATGCCCTTGATGTAGACGCTGTCCACTTTCACCCACTGCACCACGTTCTGTATGCTTGTCTGGCAAGCCCAGTGATAGATGAGCTTTAACAAAAATGTCGGCGGATGCTGGGCGCCCTCGAACATGGAGTTATTGAATACCGACACGAAACGATATGGACAACAGTCGCTAATCCAGACATAGCCGCCAGTGTATGGAAACTTGCTGATATCCGAGTAGACGCCTGTGTGCAAAATGTAATGCATTGTCATCATTTTTGATTGAAACAGATTAACATTAACAATACTTACCCAGCTTCAGTTCGTTATTGCGATGATTGATGCAATGCTGCTGGGCACGCAACAATCCCTCTTGCAGCAGCCACTCGCAGAACTTGTTTGGTGTCAGCATCAACACAAGCTTCACCTTGGAGTCGAGCTTGCTGCGCGTCGCCGCCATGTCCTTAATCTTGAGGAATGGCTTGGCCAGCACAACCAACGATGGATATGTTTTGCCTTGCATTTTGCTATCCTTGCCGTCCTTGGAATCTTTACCATCCTTGCCACTGCCACTGCTATCGTCGTTGCTGCCCACAACCAGGCCGCCAACGGAGTTAACCTCCGCCGGTCTAAAGTTTTTAGGAGGTGCCTCGCCACTGGCAGCTGCTTTGCTACTCGACCCGGATCCCTTGCCGCTCTTTGGCTGCGGTGATGCTTTGCCGGTGGGTGTGGCAGCAGCTGCTGCCGCCAGAGCCGATTTCCGTCCGGGCTTTGAACTGCCCGCACTTGGAGCAGCTGCGGCCACCGCTTTTTTACCCACTGAAAGTGCCAGACGTTTGGCCAGCGGCACATCGTCATCGCCCTCATCTGAAGACTCTAAATATGCAATGTTTGCTGCAATCCTTGGACGCCCACGACCACGCCCAGTGCCGCTGGTAGTTGCGGCGGCAGCGGGAGGCGGGGGCGGCGGATCAACAGCTTTTGGCGGCTTCTTCGGCAACGTGGCTTCTTTCAGTTCCTGCAGTACTTTGCCTTTAAACGAGTATGCTTGGAATACCTGGCCATTGAATAGCTCCTTGCCCTCATTCGCATTCACTGCCGTCTTGAGAGCGTTTTTCACAGCATTGTGCTCGTTGGTTATTTTCTCGTAGTAGGCCAATTGCGCTGGTGATAGCTCTTCCACCCATATCTCCATATCGAGTGATATATCACTTCTAGTAACGCGCGTCATTTTTCCGCACGTACTCCGGATTCTTTTGCGGCGTTATTTATTTATGATTTTATTTCAATTAGAAAAGACAAGTTATTTTTTTCGTCGAGGCTGTACCGTGAATATACCTGCGTGATTAGTGTGACCAGCACAGCTAAATCATAAAAATCTCGAAGAATATACCAACACAATCTGACTGAAATCTGAAGCGATAGTTGTCTTGAGTCTTCCAGCCCTGGCAAGCACTTCGCGCATTTAACGGTATTTGTCAACACTAGGCTAGAAATAAATGGAATGATCTGGCAAGCAGCTCTGGTCCGGCTGGGCGTCTACCTTTAGCCTAACGGGCTACTCTTAACTTGGATTTGTGATTTTTCAATGTAATTTATTTTACTGGTATCCTGAAATACCAATACCAATATCAAAAAACCGATTTCCATACATTTAAATGTAAGATATGTACATACATACATATGCCATTAAAAATATAACATTTTTTTGTTATATCTTCCACGCGATTTCACTCAGATATGTAGGCTATTTAATATAATTAAAAAAATCAAAGCTTAAAGCTAACAGCTTTAAAGTAGTTTTTCTGGGATTTGAAGAGGATAGTGCGCGTTTCTAAATTCTAAAGCAAACTTGATCTATATGCAACAATAACACGTGTTATTGGTTATAGGTGTGTTTGCAGACAGTTGAAGAGACGGACTTATCAAGAATATATATGTATACTACTTTATGGGGTCGAAGATACTTAAGTTATAATAAGAATACCGTCTACACTATAGGTAGCGGGTATAATAAAAATACAAATTTTTGTACTAGAAACATTGCGGGGCAATAATTTTAACTAAAATTTGTCTTTTGTTGTGGTTAAGAGTATTTCTTATAGTTTGGTTAACCCGTATTACATAAAATTGATTTTACTATGTGATTTCATCCTCTAATAAATTAATTTTTGTACTTTTCTTTACCATACTGGAAATACACCTTTGAAGGTTGAAATGGAAAATGTGAAATTTTTAAATTTGCAGATGTTCAAGTCCAGCCCTCCTCGTTTTTTCTGTTTTTCATTCATAAATTCAGATTCAATAATTTTTGTGTGAGTTTACTTGATAACAGTATATAATAAATTTTCTAAATTCCCAGTCAGATAAAATGACCCCCATCAGACTTTTAACACGTCCAATCGTTATCAAAAATGCCAATTAAATTTATGACCGCTTAATAGGCTAATATTACGAGGTATATATAAATAGTACGGAAACTCATGTTATGAATGTAAATCATGCGCCGATAAGGCGCCATACTTATCACAAGTGTTTTTCTTTAATGGTTTTTTTTGCCGCGAATTACGCACTAACAATGTCATCGAGAACCGTATCATAAAGAATTTCCTTGACATTGAGACCCCACAGGAAGTCAAGATGATTCCATTTTACCTCTGGCATGCGGTAGGCACGTTTCAGGGATGCAGGATCCATGGTATAACGCAGAGTATCGACATCAATCAGACTGGCGAAATAGTCATTATCACTATAGTACAGATACACAGGAACATCAATTCCCTCCACATCATAATCTGGTGGGTTCTTGCTGCCGTATTCCTTCTTGTTCCTCGACGAGCCATAGTCAAATCGACGGAAATCGCCAGAATTGTATTCCTGCAGATAGTGGAACATTTGATTGACCGAGCAACCAGCTGGTGTTGTGGCCATAATTTCGGGCATCAGTGTAGCGTTCATATACGGGGAATCCCAGCCGCCCAACATGAACAGCACATTTGTGCACATCTGCTGAGATATGGCTTGATCGCGACACAACAATGAACCCATTAATTCCATGGCCTTTGTGCTGGGGAGGAATTCAGCGCTGCCAAAGAGCTCGATCAAAGCGTTCGGCTGACCAAACAGTGGACCGGCGACCTTGGCCAACGGACTCTCCATATGTCCCATCCAGGCGACCGGAGCCAGCAAATGAGCCGAGCGTATGCGACTCTTGAATCGTGGAATCATGGAATTGAGCACAAAGAATGAAGTTGTGCCTTGAGAGTGGCCTATATACTGTAACTGCCCCTCGCCCGTTTGATACAAAACATTGTCTAACATGGCGGGCAAATCGTAGATGCCAATATCATGCCATTCAAAGCTCCAGAATGGCTGAAACAATGGTGATTTCGAAGCATGTCTCCGGGAGTAGGTGTTGCCGCGAGCATTGCCCATCCAGATATCATAGCCAGCGTCGGATAAAATAAAAGCCAAGCCATTGTCTGGTCCGCTTAGAACCCAATCGGATGAGGAGCACAACAAGCCGTGCATGAGGAATATTACGGGACGTTTGCCATTATAGCCAGTGTGCTTCGAGTAGGGAATGCGATGCATGGTAAGAATGTATCCATCGGATGTTTGCACTTCATGCTCCTCAATGGGATACCCAAACTTTTTTACCAGAGATACCTGATGAAATACAGAGGTAAACATAAGCAATCTGAACATAATGTGTTCATTTATTGTTCTCTATCAATTACCGTTGTCACTGAACTGCTTCGCCCGACATCGGCGGGCAATGCGATGGCTATACAAGCCAACAATAATTGAGCTACCACAAATCGAAAGAGCCACATTTTTAAACACAACGTTTGGGACTGCTAGAACCCAATTGCGATCTTACACAATTGTGCGCTCATTTATATACCCCTGGGGGGTTAATCGACTAATATATAAGGCTTAATGTTTCAATAAAATTTTTGATAAGACGATTGATTTACTGTGAAGCAATATTATAGATTTGATGGAAAAACCTCTTCACCATGATTTGGCTAGACCATGTGGGCGACGGTTGATAAGATTCTCTTTCTATTTCTAGGAACAAAACTTATTTTTGAATTTTTAAACGGATATGCTAAATGTTGCCACACTGATAATTTAAACTGGTCATTTAAATGTCAGTGTTGCCAGTCACGGCATTCTTTACATTGCGTCAGCCCTGATACCGCCAAATTATACAAAAATATAAATGTAGACCTGTTTTGTAATTATTGTTGTTGAAAACACGTTTTAAGTGCAAACCAGATTTTGGAAAAATCATACAGATTATTAAATAAACAAAAAATAGCGTGATATAAAAATAATTTTGTTATTATACCAAAAAAAAGGGTATGTTTTGAACTTCGAGTTATGGTCACTCTGAACGACACTCAAAAATACATAGTCGCTAGATTTTGCCGAAAGAGGAAAACAATTGAATTCTCAACATAGTAATAATGCGTGATAGACGTGACAGAGAACGAGATCGAGATAGAGATCGCGACAGGAACCGGGACCGAGATAGGAACCGTGACAGAGATCGAGAACGAGAGAGGGAACGGGAGCGAGACCGAGATCGTTACCGGTCCAAATCCAAATCGCCGTCGCGCAGCAGCAGAAACAGATCTAAATCGAAAAAGAAAAAGTCGAAGAAATCCAAAAAATATCGACACAGTCGTAGTAGTAGCCGCAGCACATCCCGCAGCATAACTCCCGAGAGTTCCCGCAGCAGTTCAAGGAGTCGTCAAAGTAAAAGCCGCGAATATGACTCCCGCAAATCCAAATCCAGATCTGAGTCGCGGCGTTCAACAAGAGCTCCCAGCTCGGAGGTCACTTCTCGGCAGGCCACAACGACATCGTCAACCGCGTCGGCTGCTGTGAAGCCTATAGACTTGCTAGATGCCAAGGTGCAAAAGGCACTGGAAACTATTGACGAGGATGCCTTTAAGCCGACAGCATTCTTTAGCACCCGGGACAGAGAGGCTCCCGAGAAGGAGAAAGTGATTATCGATCTGAATAAGCAAACGGTTAGTGTGCCCAAGCCCACTGAAGCCCAACCCCTCGAGGAAGACGAAATCTTTCATCCAAATGTAAGTTCGGAATCCGATGTATTTAGTTGTTGTAATTATATGTTTATTGTTGCATCTCTTGCAGTTTTTGGGCGATTCTGAGGTGAAGGCAGAGAAATGGCTGCGAAAACTTTACAACTATCGACGAAAGTACATCTAGTGCTCAGTATCAGCTCAACGTGTATTTAAATTGTAGAATAAAATGAAGCATCTAAATCTTAAAAAATATCACTGCCCGTTTTGCGAGCTCGTTGCAATGCTTCCTGCGGCGTCAGTTGCTCATCGGACGAAGGTTCCGTTGCCTTGCCATCTGCTTGCAGTTTTCCAGCCTTGAAATCTTCGATAATCTTCTTCGAATAGACGGCATTGAAGAGATCCAGACTGGTGAACTCGGATTGCACCACTTCAGGTGCCTTGTATGACACATATGGCTTCAATTTGCAGCCGGTCAGATCAGGTACAATGATGTCGGGAATTTTCTCTTGAATCTCCACATATTGCCCATTAACTGTGATGCCTGTGTCGCGTACACCACGTTTATCAATGGCCACCGGCGGATTGGCGAGCGTTCGTTGGGCTTCCTTGACCACACGTGTTCCGCGTTTACCATGAACGTTGAATTTGCGGAAGTTACGCTTGCCGGCCAATTGTGCTGTTGTGCTGATGGTGCGCTGTTGGCACTTGAGAGCCAGTGGCACAAGTTTAATACAGTTTTGCATTGTTTTTCTTTTACTGTTCAATTGGCTTTGTTGAATAACAATGTTAGCTGGGAGCAAATACAGCGCACAGCTGATGACGTTAGTGCTGCCAATCGTTTTGCAGATTTCCCCAAGAAATTGGCATCACTTGAACAGCTGAGTATCGATACCTAAACACAGACAGCTTTTGTGTTCGCATATTATTGTGAAATGAAAACATGAAGCTTTCGCATATTTCAATTTGGCTGAAATAAAGTTGAGTTTCTATTTAAGTCAAAGCTAACGTTTTGCTATCTCAGTAGAATTTCCAAATCGCACTACAACAGCATAAAAGTCAATAATCGAGTTAAACCATGGCGGCAGCAGGTGAAGCAATGAGTCACTGAATCATTGAAATTGCAATATAAATAAACTATTCTTTCGCAGGCAACACACCGTACAATTTTGAGGAAGAGTTCGAGCGATATTTACACCGCATATTCTATATTAAGCCGGACTCAGAGGAATCGAAATGTGACCCCTCCATTATTGAGTATTTTGGCGTCTTCAGTCTCAACGACATCCGTGCGCCGGAACGCAAATTGTGGTACATTTATTATTGTAAACAGCCCGAAATTGACGAGACGGTGGATCGCATTTTTCAAAAATATGGCAAGAAGAATATGTGCGAATTGTTTAGGAAACCCATTTTTAGTGGTGTTTCATTGCGAACCAGAGTAAAGACGCACTTTTCCGAACTGAAATGGTATGTGAAGGGCAATCTACTGGAAGCTCCCCCAAAAAGCCATTTCAATGATGAGCGTATGGCGAAAACTATATCAGACTTGTACAACGATGAGCGAAAAATGCTTTATAATTATATTAGTATGAAACATAATGTTTACAGCAGGTACAACTCTTAGGTATAATTTAATGCACATTATTTGCAAGCTCTGTGATTTTAAATAATTCTAAAATATGTATAAAGTAAATTCACCATCCTGACAAATTTGTTCATAAGTATTACAGCATTCAATAAAAGCTTTTGTCGATATTTATTTGCCGAAGGTTATTTTAAGCTATAAACAATCTTGGAAGAGTCTTGAAGAAATAATGGGATCGCATGCCTCAGTGTTATTGTAATAAGTCGTGCCCTTTGTCACAATTTTTTTTTAAATTTGTGCATCACTATCTATGGTGTTGCCATGTAAACAAGTTGGCAGGAATATTTTCGTTGACTGGATGGTATATTTCTCCAAGCAAAGTGGTATATTTACAAATTTATTGTGCGGTCACACTGCAGAGTTTTAAAGCATTAGAAAAGTAAAATAAATGAAAATAAACAAAAAAATTTGTTCAGTACAATAATTGAATTCGAAAACATGGTGTGTATAAATTAGAAGTGCATATTGGTAATGCACTCTGACCCGTAATTAACACAGCATCTTGCATTTTGGGTACATCTATTCGTAGTCCGCAGGGGCTTCCAGCACGAGGCCAAAGGATTACTTACAGCGGGTTTCCCATCACAAATATAGTCAAAGGTAAGTTACCTGCGACGATATATCCACACATATTTCTTACTTAATTTGAAACATATTTACCGCCTTACAGTTCTGGGACTTCGGCATCGTCCTCGGATAGCTGTCGTTCTCATCAGGCTTGTCTGTGAGTATTACGAACACACAGACATGTTGTGTGTGAAGTATCGAGTATCAAAAAAGACATCTCAGTATGTCAAAAAGTTTCGACTTTCGGTAAACTGTCAATAGGACCTTAATCATTCGATTTCGATTTTGCATTGAGCAGGTTCTGTCTCTCCAGTTTTGTCAAAAAAAAAATTATCAAGCAAAAATGTAAGAAAAAAAGTGAAGTAAATGTTTTTTTTTTCATTCCCCCAAAGTCTTGAGAAATGTTATTAATTGTAGATCAAGCAAATTTTTAATTGAAACGAAACTTAAATAGAATTTGAAAGCAAAAATGATTTGTTTTACATACAAAATATCAGTTCAATTCAATTTATCAAGCAAATATTCAAAAAAACACAATCCAAATACTCAATTCAAGAAGCACAACCAACTGAAATCTTATTCCATTCAAGGTCGGGACTGGAAATCTATGACCATCGTCATCATAGCAATTACAAGTCAAAATCCAGCCCACAAAATAGACGTTCGCGTTCCGGATCCGAGTCGCCGAGGTCTCGTCACCATTCAGACCGCAAGTCAGGAGATCGCCAGCGCATGCGTCAAGCACGCGTAAGCAACAATTGAATATATTTAAATAAGGGAAGTTAAATAAATTACTTGATTACTTTTAGGATCGTCCGCAGCCTAGTCGCTGCATTGGAGTGTTTGGGTTGGCCATTCATACCACACAGCAGCGAGTTCGTGAATTGTTCAACAAGTTTGGACCCATCGATCGCATTCAAATGGTAATCGACGCGCATGTAAGTGTAGACGATTCAAGATTAGCCACAACGTGCCATCGATTTGCTAGCTATGCAAGTTTGTATTCAGTTCGTCGCAAGTTGCATGCTAGCACTTGGCTACAGCATATTTAAATGCAGCAATATTGAGTGCTTGCTATGAGAGATACTAGCAGTGTACTAAAGGCTTGCTGCAACATATTTATATTTGCGATCTATATAACGTAGATAAGATTCTATAAGGGCTTCTGTTAAATGTATTTGCAGACTCGTCGCTCGCGTGGCTTTTGCTTCATTTATTTTGAGAATCTCAGCGATGCACGCACAGCCAAGGATGCCTGCACTGGCATGGATGTAGATGGTCGCCGCATTCGGGTCGATTACTCCATTACCCAACGGGCTCACACACCTACTCCTGGGGTTTATATGGGTCAACCTTCACGGTCTGCATAATTTGTTAAATATTTCAATTGGCTACTTTAATATACAAGTGTATGTCGTTTACGCAGACCTGTGAGAAAACGTTCACGTGACCGTGAGTACGGCAGCCGGGATGGCTCGCGAACGCGTCGTCGACATCGTGAGGTCTCCTCCTCGTTATCACCATCTGATTCCAATCGGCGTAGGTATCGTAGCCGACATCATTACGAACGTAGCCGCACTCGGAGTCGCAGTCATAGCCGGAGTTATTCACGTTCACCGCGAAAATGTAAGTGTTCTTACCAATATAGTTGAATTAAATTAAACTCCTTTACTTTCATTACTAGCTCGCGTCTCGTCGCGCTATTAGGACACAGCAGCATTCACCTGAGAGAATTTTACAAAACGAGGGTATAGACTGAATTATTACTTTGTTTCATAAGCCATGGCAAAATTCATTTGGCAGTGCCAGTGGAACTCTGCTTTAGAATTATATCACCATTTCTAATTATTGACCATATATGTTGCACCCTCGACTGTTTTGTAAAATGTAGTGTAACAAGCATAAAAGAAAGCGTCTGTGTAGATTACGCGTGTCATCGTAATTCAAGACACGTTATATAGTACTTTGTGATATGTATTTTAAAACCAACAGCGTAATCGATTACAATAAATTAACCAACCCACTAACATCCTCAATGTGCTTAGCGTGCAATATTATTTGTCTACTATGTTGCTGTTGCTTATTGCAAACAATCAAGCAAATTAAGTGTAAATATACATCAATACACAAAATCACAAAAATTACGTGTAAGATTGTATAATAAAATGTAAAGCAAAAAATTCAAATAAAAGAATTTTCGTATTCAAAATAAACCTCCGTGAAACTTAATTTATTCCTGGTTGGTAGTGCTGTCCTATTGAAATTCAAACGATAGTTCAAACAAATTAGCATTACAAACATTTATTTTATACACCTAATACAGCATTTATTAACTAATATAGCAATAGAATAGTTTCATTTAATTGGGATTGGCGCCTGCGCTTGTGGATGCAACTGCAGACGTCGATGCGCTGCTTGTGGCTTGTGCAGCTCGCGATGCCTTGTAAGCAAGCTCCAGGCTCTGCTGTACGACCTGCATGTCGCCCTCAATACTGCGCGCCCAGTTCTCAACGTCACCCAGTTCCTTCAGAGCGCTGCTGAAGTTGTCAATTAATTGCAGCCATTGATGTGTCTGCTTGGCAAAGTTGGTGGCGCCCACGTGTAATTGCTTGGCCTCGGCATCCAAACGCTTCTGATTCAAGTAAGCTTGCGCCACTCTAATACAATTACGATATGGTTATTTTATGGGCTATGTGTGGATTCAACAATTACTTATTACCCCACATTCAGATGATCGACCAGTGACTGGGTCAGTTCATTTGAGGATTCAATGGCTTCTTTGCGTCTCACTTCTTGCTCCTGCTTGCGTTTCGATTGTTTTGCGTGGTGTTCTTTAACCATAGATGTCAACATTTTGTTTCTTGTTTTCCTTGTTCCTTATAAACAAATTTAACACAAGCCAGCTGATTAGCTACTAACAGTGTGACCGCAAGTCGAATTATAAAAAATATTATATTTTACGCCGACAAATATACCAAAACTACAATTACACAATTTGTAACAGCTCTCATTTTCAAAATGTAAAATTGTTATTATTTTTTTACTTTCAAAGGTAATTTTATATAGATTTTTAACAATATTTTGGCTTAGAAACGTAGCCAAGAATTTATTTTAGAAATTGTCTTCATATAAAATCAGCAAATTTTCGTTAACAATTCAAAAGCACCAGTGCCATTACGAACAGGCAGGCCGACCATAAGGCGACTTGATGGTGAATTTAGCTCATCGGGGCGTCCAAAACCAGCTGCGTTGCGCAGAAACTGTAAACTGGACTCAAAGGACATTTGCTGCAATGGGGACGAAGAGTGTTCCATGCCCTTGCGTGAGAGTGGTTGGAAAGTGCCGTCAAAGGTCATGTAGTCGGCAATTAGGGACAAGTGGCGTCGATCCACAGTGATGCCATAAACCTTGAACACATTGCTCACTTCCTTGACAATAACTTGAGTGGCAGCCTCGATGCCATAGGTGCGGGCGATGGCATGAATATCGTTAGAGTAAAGGCGATTCAGATCCAAGATCTTGTTGTGCTGGAACATTTCACCAATGTTAATTCCATCCGTTTTCAGCAACTGCTCATCATCGTTGCCCTTGTAGATAATTGCACGCTTAATGTGTGGCACTTGATGGACAATGCTCTTGGCGGCCAATTCGCGAATCACAGATGTCAGATCTGGTTTCTGATAGCGTACGCTCAGATTTAACTTCACCCTGCACCACAAATGGTTTTCCTTGTCGTAGGTGTAATCCTGTACCATTTGGTTGCTGAGCAACTTTTCCACAGATTTGTCATCAAGCTCGGCATTCTCATCGTTGGCTGGGTCATTTCCGTCCCCATCCTCCTCTTCGTCTTCTTCATCATCTAGAAATAAACACTTGATTATTTAAAAGTAATGCAATAATTACAATTAACTTACCATTGGCATCAATGATTTCCTCAGCATCATCTGGATCGTCATAATCATTTTCATCGGTTTTGCGTTGCTTAAGCTTAATGCCAGTTGCATCGTCGTCTCCCTAATGCGAGCAATTTGAATACAATTAAGTTATTTGGTATAGTGGGTGTTTAACTTACGCCCTCATCCGAAGAGTCGTCATCAATGTTTTGTGCCGTTGGACCACCCACGCCATCGGCAGCATCCAAATCCTGATCATTTTCCTCATCCTGCTTATTGCCGCCCTCCTTTTTCTCGTCAACAACAACGCTGCGGCACGAATTAATTAATTTATAGCAGTTTTTCGAATAATACTATTATTTACATACATTTTCGATGTCTTCTTGGCATTGGATATCTTTAATATAGCGCGTATCAGCTGCTTGAAGTAGGTCTGATGCATGTACTTAATAATTCGCTTGGGTCGCACACCATAATCCTCTTTATAAATTTCGCGCGGTAGGAAATTAAAGAGCAAATCGTAGACGTAGGCACGTTCAGGCTCCAGCGTTAAGCTGGTGCTAATGTGGACAGCTGAAGACAGATAATACCCCAGTTAATAAAATAATAAGATCGTTTTAAGAATATCTTACATTCCAGTAGACTGGCCAGAGTCACGCAATTTAATGAAATGCGCAACTTCTCCGCATTTTGCTGCTGTCCAGGCTTGATTGGAATATCCATGGATGGCGTCTTAATGTTGGAGGAGGCCAACATAAGTATCTCACGTAGACGTGGTATACCCAGAGTGACGTTCATTTCACCACGACCGGCAAAATGGAAAGTGTTCAATGTCATCTGTGTGGATGGTTCACCAATTGACTGTGCAGCAATCAGGCCAACAGGTTCGCCAGGCGATGCCAGCGCCTTGATGCTCTTCATGTGCATAATGTCCGAGATGACTTGCTTCTGCGACGGCTGTTTACGCGTATAATTTTCGATCAGTTCCCGTGTGCGCTCAGAGACGGATCCGTAGTAAATATCCTGCTTGTAGACGGCCACGCTTGGATCGGGACAGCGAGCGTATTTCTTGCGATACAGTGCCTTGTCCTCGGCATCAGCCTTTTTCCACAACTTAAGCAAGCCCTCATCGAATCGTCGACGTCCTGTTTTGGCATTAATTTCATTTGGTCGCTGCACTTCAACTTCGTTGCGTAATTCCTCGGAGAAGTGAGTGAAAGCAGCCCTCAACCTGGCTGGACGTTTCTTTTGCCAAGTGCGTATGTGTTTCTCATGACGTTGCACCTTCGCCAGACCCTCCTCGTCCTTCATCAACTGAACCTGGCTGGGCCGCAAGACGGCCTTTACATTTTGTGCCAGAAAGTCGGCGCAGAATTTGCCATTAAAGAACTTGGATTTAAGAATATCAAGACCATCTTCTCCATATAAGAATTGAACTACGCTGTTGTCACTATCGCGTACCGTCAAGTCGTAATGGACACTCAATCCCTCCAAGTGCTTGATGAGACATCGCTGCAGATAACCTGAACGAGATGTCTTTACAGCGGTATCAATGAGACCCTGTTAAAAATAAGAGAATTATATAAATGTTGAGCTGGCCAAATTAAGAACGCATTTTTCAAGCTTACTTCGCGACCCGCCATGCAATGAAAGAAAAAGTCCTGGGGCTGAATACCTGTCATGAATCGTCCATCAATGAAACCTCCAGACTTGGGTGATGTCTCAAATGAGGTGAAACTGGGCAAAGATTTTCCAGATATCATCAGCGGAGGTCGCTTGCCTTCCAGCTCAATTTGTCCCAGCAGACAAGAGATTTGCATAGTGTTAACCATGGAGCCCTTAGCACCAGACAATACCATAAGCTGTAGATTGTTCGAAGGGAACTTGCTGATCAAGCCACCAGGCAAGCATGTCCTATAATTGATTTAAAACATTATTAAATAGCTATTTTTTAGACATTGATTAAACTCACTTATTTATGTCGTTTGTGTAGCCATCGAGTAGGGATTTGTATTTACGATCCAAAAGCACTCGAAACTTGGAGTCCTTAACGTATGCGGCCTCCATCTGCTCGGCTAACTCATCGTGAGGCGGCACATCGTCCAGCTCAAGAGCAGCCGCCACAGCATTGTTGCCAACATCACGGCACTCGTTGATAATATTACGACGCTTGTGATCTGCCTCGCCGCTAACTAAAATATCCTTAACGCCCAATGTGAAGCCTTCCCATTGCAGAAAGAAGGTAAAGACCTTGGTGAAAGCTGTCAGCAGACGCGTGGACACGTCTCCGCCGTACAACTCGTACATGCAATGGATAAGGCCAAATGTGGTGGCGCCATACTGCTGCTTGTCCAGCACGCCCACCAGCAGTTCACCCATGCGAATTTGCACCTGACTCTCGCTCATCTCCTGCTCCAACAGCGACGTTCCACACATTGGTGTTCGTGCACGAGCCACGTTCCAATTCTGGAACAAAACGAGAGCATTAAAATCGAACAAGGATAAATAATTAGCATTTTACCTTGCCACCAATCTTGGCAAAAGAATCCAAATTAATGCGTTCATAGCCCTCTGGAATCAAGTTGATGATAATGGTAGACAAGACCTGCTTGCCGGACCACAACGTGGCCGGTTTCAATATCGCCGGTGGTAGCAGTTTCACATCGCCCTTGAGATGAGACAGTCCTTGGAAGACAAGTTGCTGATAGTCCTCGCGATTAAAGAAGCGGCCGCGTATCGACAGCTTCACGCCAGATATGACCTGATCTTGTATAAGCCCACCGAGCGGTGTACCGTCCTTGGGCACTAGGTAATTGCTGGCCACGTTTACCAGATTGTAGGCCTCAGCGCGAGCAACTTCGCTTTGCGGATAATGTGCATTCATCTCGTCACCATCGAAATCAGCGTTGTACGCTTTGCAGTTGGAGTAGTGAAGTCGGAACGTTTTCTCGCCATGCAAAATACGCGCCTTGTGCGCCATTATGGATGGCTTATGAAGCGAGGGCTGACGATTGAGCAGCAGCACATCGCCGTTGAGGACATGGCGATGCACAATCTTGACGCCATCTTTGGGATTGTTGAGCAACAGCTTGGCCATGCTGGCACGCTTTGATGCATTGTCAGCTGGTATGTAGGTAGTCATGCCCTTGCTGTCCTGTATATAGTTGGCGCCAGGATGGACGTCTGGTCCATTCATCACCATTTTGCGCAACTCGATTACATTCCACTCTGTCACTGGCACCGGATAGGACAGCTTACGTGCAAATATATCGGGTATGCCGATCTCATCCACATCGATGTTGGGATCGGGCGTAATGACGGTACGCGCTGCATAATTCACACGTTTGCCCATCATGTGCTTGCGTATGAGACCTTCCTTCTTTTCGAGCACCTGCTTGAGACCCTCGGCTGACTTGATGTCACGCGACATGTTTACATCCAGAAGCACATCCACCGAGCTCTGCAGCGACAACCAAGCGTTGTAGAGCTTCTCGTGGCTGTTGGCACCGCGCATATTTTGGTAGGCCGCCTTGGCCTGATCACTTAGGTTCTCTTGTTGGCCTTTCATGAACTTGAGCACCACATTCAAGACATGGTTGTTTTCAATGATGTTCACATAGATGTCGGTCTGTGGATTGCCCTTCATCATGTCGTTGATGACATTCATGGGACGCGCACGTGGCGGTGTCACTGGTATCGAGCCCATAAAGAACATGTCCACCGGCGATTGGCCGTTGGTGCTGCTCGCTTCGCCGTTGAGGTTCAGCACGGGCACCAAAAGCTTCAGCAGCTGCGGATAGTTTTCATAGATCTTGCGCAGGTAGCGCCGGCACTCATCGGCAAAGATGACCTTATTCTGGCCGCTGCCTTCAGACACATCGCCCATCCTGACAAGTGAAAAATGTTGCGATTCCAAGTGATTTCAATAAAGTGTAATCTTGTACAACTTACCGCTCCTTCATGTCGGCAATGGTCACATAATAAACGAGACGGCGATGCAAATAGCGCACAAAGCGCATCGACTTGTTGCAGTGGCGACACTTCTTGCTGGAGCCGCGCTGTAAGGCGGCATGCGTGATAGCTGTGCGTAAGGAGCAGCTGGTCTTGGTCACATTGCTGGCGTTGCTGATGTTTTTCGCCAGCAATTCGTTGACTGCCGCAATGCGTGGATGCACAGCATCACCGTTATCCAGCTTGACCAGCTCGTCGGCACTCTGGCAGGCAATCTCGGACTTGAAGAGCTCCAGCTCTTGTGCCTCAATAATGTAGCCAGCGTCAATCAGGCGCAACTGTAGCATAATTATTTCGCTTTCGTGATCTAACGATGGACAGTGTAAGATTAGTGACCATTGAGTGTGTCTGCTGCATCACTCACCTTTCATTTGCATCTTGAAGCAGTGCAAGCAGAAGATGCAGAGTATGCGCTGCACCAGTTTGATGAAAAACGGATTGTAGACCAACGAGCCGAGCTCAATGTGGCCCATGTGACCGGGACAATCTTGCATTTTTAGGCAAGTGCCACACGGATCCATACAGCGGCCATAGGAGCCCAGGCGAATGTCGTAGAGACCTCCATTGATTGGATGACCCAGTGCATCGAATGTGAGGCCAGTTATTATTTTCACCACACTCAGTTTGCGTATCTCCTCGTCGGTGAACACGGCGAACTCCAAGTCCGAGGGAAACATGTGCACATCCATCGGCTTTCGTGAGCCCATTTTGTAGTGATTTACTTTTTAATTCACAAAAAGAAATAAACCTAATGCCGTCGAGAAGCAACGAATCGCCGCAGCACGTGTTGTATTTGAAACAGCCAAACCACAAGTTGATTCCCATAAAATACTACATTCCTTCACAAATATACCAAAATATATCGCTTTCTCACCTCGGCTGGTTACACTTAAAAATGCTTGTTTTTTAATAATATCCATTTGTTTTTTTGATTTTATACAAAATAGAGTCCGCTTAGAGCTTTATTATTCAACCTTATCCTCCAATAACTGAAAATATTTCCATATAAAAACATATTTATCTTAAATTTTAAATAAATTCTAGTAACGACTTTTTAAAAAAATGATCAATGTTATCGATGTATCTATACATCGATAGCAATTGAATAGGCAGGGCTGTTATTCATTGTCAATTGCGCGAAAACAACTGATAAGACAAACATTTAAAACCTTTAATCATGAAATCATAAAGTGATAATCTACAAATACAGAAGGTAAGACCTATTTTAGATATAACTTTGGTTTCGCTTAGAACTTATCACAAGTCAACTGGTATTGCCAGTTCTTAAAAGCCACATTCTGCTCGTATTTGTTGCGGACAGTGTCCATGAGTCCCGCAACAGTTGCCTCATCTCCAGTTGTTGTTGCTCCATCACCGCAGCCATCTCTTGCTCCAACTCCAACTCTAGTTCCAATTCCGGTTCCTCGTCCAACGTTTGCAGTCTTGCTGCCCATTTGCTGCTCGTCGTACGGCTGCAGCTGTCTTGGACGTCGCACCCGCTGATTAACTGCAGTTGGGTCTCGTTCTGGTTTCGCTGCTCGACCACCTTTGCGCCAGGACTCGACATTGCTGATGCCAGTGTCGGCGCCCCGCTTGGCGCTGCCCCCAAAGATGGTCGTCCAACGAAACCACTTGTGTCATAAGCTATAATCCGTCTGCCCCGACACACTGTGCCCCAGGGGCAAATCTCTTCGCAACAGATAGACACACAAGCCCAGGCAGGCGAGAAGTACGCACACCAGGCCAAGCATTGCATAGAAGCCTTGGCGATAGCGTGACGCATCCGCATTGGCCTCCAGGAGACGCACACGCTGGCCCAAGGCACCGCCGCCTCCCTCGCGCAACTCTGCATCCTGGGCCGAGGGCAACAGCACCTGCCAAAAGCCATAGACGCGTCGCAGGTGCTGGCCATAGCCCGAGTCCAGCTGGTTGTTGGCCACATATGAATTGACATTGCCCTGGCGATAGCTGTCGTGTCTATTGGTCCTGGACAAGCTGCGATCTGTGGCCAACTCCGTCTGTGGTTTGCCATTCAGCAGCTGTTCCACAATCGCCTCATCTATGCCTGTCGATGGCCCCGCCCCATTCTTGGCCAGCTCGCCCAGACTGTAGATGAACGGTTGCTGCGTGGTGTACGGCAGCCAGCCATCGTAGATGCGTCCTGGTGTGGGATTCCCGCTCTTCACGAAATTCGCGAATGAGCCGCGTAGCTTGCGGCACATTTGCTCCTCCTCGGTGTTGAAGCGACGTCGGGCAATCTGCTGAAACAGACTGGGGCCCAGCAGCAGCGGCAAGTCGGCACTATGCGAGGCGCCACCAAACAGATTGAGTCTGCCCCGCATGTCCATGGCATGGGCATGCGATTGGTCAAAGACATAGGCATAACTAACGCTGCTGCTGCTGCTGCTGTTGTTGCCGTTGACCAGCTGCAGCAGCCGGAGAAATGGCGTCTCGTACTGTGACTCGGACAGCAGACGTTGCATGCCCCACAGCAGCTGGCCCACCGAGGCCTCCTCGCTGAAGTAGCGCCAGCGAATAGCTGTCAATTGAACGCCACTCGCGCCATCCGCCTGCAGCTGCATGGAGCGCAACGCATTGGGCAGCAGCGTGTGATTGATGTAATTGTGCAGCGCCGCGTCGCCGTCGCGTGCCACGTCCAGCCAATAGTCCTGCCAGAACGCGCCCTCATTGGAGCCAATGCCCAGCAGCAGTGGCGGCAGCGAGGCGTTGCCCAGATGCTGTGCCAGGGTCATGGAGGCAGCGCCAGGCAGTTGAACGCCCAGCTGCATGCTGGCATTGCCATGATTGTAGACGCTCTCGTAGGCACGCAGCAGATCCTCGCTGCTCTTGCGTCGCAGGCAGCTCAGCAGCTGGCGATGCTGCGCCTCCTCGAACTGGCAGCCCAGCTTCTGGACGAGTTGTCGTCCCGTTGCCACAATGCGCTGTCCATGTCCAGCGCCCAAGGCGGACACCACAGGGCCAGGGGACATGAGAATCAACTGTTTGTAGAGCGCAGCTTCTTCTTTGCCCGTTTGGAGAGCCGTAGCCAAGGCCAGTATGGCGCCACTTCCATGGCCGAGCAGCGTCAACTGATCGGCATTGCCGCCGAAACTGGCGGCGTTGCCTTGGAGCCAACGCAGCGCCTGCAGCACATCGGAGAGTCCATAGTTGCCCGGCAACTGTCGATGATCCTGTCCCAATCCCAGCCAGCCGTATATATTGTTGCGATACTGCACGCTGACCACCACCACGCCCTCGGCAGCAGCAAAGTCCAGCCCATTGATGCGATTGCGTGGCCAGTCATAGGCGAAATCCTCACCAGTTATGATGACCATAATGGGCAACTGGCCATAGCGCAAGCCCGTCTCCGGCGTCCAAATGTTGAGGTACAGACAGTCCTCGTTGCTGGGCGCCACACGAGAAATGCTGCCATCGGCGCTCTCGTCGTAGATCGTGTTCGAGAGCTGTGGACAGATGGGCTGCATCGCAGTCGTCTGCAACGTGCGGTTCCAGCCATTGTGCGGCTTCGCAGGCTGCAGAAAGTGCGAGATTTAAATGGTATTCATTGTTAATCGGAATCAGCAAGAGCAACAAATTAAAACACAATCTAAGGTACGTTTTAAATTAAACAAAATGTAGCTCGATTTATTATGAAATTAATTTTAAAGTTGTATTTTAGTAAATGTGTGTGCTCTTAATGCAATTGCAAATTGGATAAATAATCGCGAAAAATAATTCGATTGCATCTTTTCACGATAAACCGACCACTATATTTGCATTTTATTTATTTTTAATTTCAGCTACGCAGCCATAAACAATTAATTATAGATCATTTTTATGTGATAAAGAGGTTTTACTTTAACAATACCAAATACACAGCTCCATAGTTTCGCTGGTATGTGTGTCTAAAAACATAAATTTCCACTAATCTTTCCTACAGCAGATATGACGGAATAATACGAAATAATGGATTACATATGTATAGTATGTACTACCTGTAGATAGGTTTAAAATTGAGCAAATAATTGACATAGAAAGACGAGGAAAGACGGACACAGTAATCCGAAATAGCGGAAAGACAACCAGACGGACTCTATTTCAAAATATATATGAAACAATTTTATTTTTCAATAATCTTTCCTTCAGCAGTTATGACAGAGTAATCCGAAATAGCTTATTCTGACATATGTACTACTTGTAATAGAAATACAGATCTCTGCCAAGTTTCATGGCGATAGATTTGAAATTGAGCAACTAGTTGACATAGAAAGACGCGGAAAGACGGACAGACAGATCTGATACTTCATTGAGTCATTCATCACGTCTTAACTATGCTTTTGTTGCCCTCTCCTTCGATATTTACTTGAACTTACCGCAAATCGTAGTGGGCCCAAAGGTGGCTGTGCGTAGGGTATTCCTAGGAAGGCGTAGACCGCAGTGCGTGCTCCATCCGGAAATATCTTGAGCTGGAATGCGACAATGTCAATTGTCAGTTGAACAATGCTCTAATGTGACCGAGTGCTACTCACTCCAATTAAATCGCCCTGCTCCAGTTTAATGTGCGTTTGTTGGGCTTGGGCCCAGCTGCAGAAGCTGAGCCAAATCAATACTCTCGGCCAGTTGGAGAGCTTAGGCATTTGCATCTTTCGAAAGTTTACAATTTGTAGCACATATTCTTCCTATGCATTATATTTAATTTATATTTTTTGTTTTTTTTTTTAATATTGCTGCTGCAATTTTCCATATAGTCTCCTTGACGCTGGAATGAAAACTGAAAAAAGAAATGTTCTCGTCGATGAAAATTGTTGGCTAAAAGTTTATGCTAGAATTATTTCAATTGTTTGCTGGTGTCATTATTTTTTGCTGTTAATGTGGTTGTTTTTGTTTTGTGTGCGCACAGGAATCATTCATGCATTCATTAGATCAAAACGCCAGCGACACCAAATCGCCAACAACAGGTTGATATACGACAGGGTTGATTGTTGGTGGTAGATTGGGTCCGAACCCATAACTTTGAACCCGAAACACCGTCAATTGTTACATGTGTTCCCTTTCGGGGCATGCCACAACCTAGGGCTGCTTGGAATGTTGATGAAATAGTTACGAATACAAGTTTTTACTTTACTTACTTAAATAATTAACAGCTTGGCAAGTGCTTGCAGTTTTAGTTTCTTTTTTAAACATAATTTCTTATCGGTTGATAATATTATTTCATATTTTTTAGTTTATTTAATTACATTATTATCGCAATCAGTTACTTTTTGTACTCACCTCGCACTTAATATTTATTACTCCCAGTGACTATATATAACGCGAGAGAAAAGAGTAAAATAAATAAATATTAGTGTATTCAGATGAAATGGAGTATTTCATTAATGTTAATAATAATTTTAAAAACACAAAAACTCGTTCTCAAAAGATCTGTTTTACTGAAAACAATACGAAAAAATATTACTTGTCTTGCTCTCTTCGTAAATTGTGAATTTGGCCAACAATTTAAATTCAGGGTATCCAACAATCGCATTAACATAAGGTCAGCATCGTTCCATAGTTAATTTTTTATCGAGTTTTGATTTGGCTGCTGTTGCCGTTGGCAAATGTAAATATTCCTACGCTTGACAGCCTACAAGAGACTGTTTGTTGGCCCCCAGCTCGCATCGCGTTGCTTTGTTAAATGGAGTTGTCTGCTTTTGGCTTGCAGCAGATAATGTACCATAATGTTGGTTTAATTCCAGACCAGAGTTGTGGCGATTGTTGGTGGTAGTTGCCGCTGGCAGTCGAAGCGCAGTTCCGGTTGGTCAGCACCCTGTGTTGGAGATCAGCAAAGCTGTGAGCAATCCTCATAATTAACATCTATGTAGTCATAGAGACTTGGACGACAAACTCTCCGAGAAACGCGCATTTGTGCATTTTAATTAGTTTGTTTTTGAATAGGCAAATTCCATAATCTCGCCTAATTATGAAGCTACAAAATACCCATTTAAATTGCCATTTGGCTGAACATGTCTCTCTCTCTCTCTCTCTCCCTTGCTCTAACTCTCACTTTCAACAAGCTTCGTCAATTTAGTTGAGCTTTAACTATTATAAATTGTTTCTGCCCAATAGTCTAATCTCTCTGCCCCCTCCAATTTGAGGGGGTGGCAAACAAATTGGGGTTGATTATAAATAGAAAATTGAAGGTAATATGGCTGTCAATTGGGCAAAACTTATGCCTTGAACCCTGTTGTTCTATGGGGTTAATAAAGGTATTACAAAGGTATTAGGCACATGAGCCCATATTTATCTGAAATCCAAACAGTTTATCATCGCCCCCAGTTGAAGGGGTGCAAACGAATGTGTCAGAACTGGACAGAATGTAGGCCAATATAAATTGAACTCTCTAAATTGTTCATTTGGCTTTTGGCCAATTGGTTGTCAAGCCAAGCTGTTGATCGCTGCTGCACATTGTTCTGACATTTGGCTTTGGTCTCTAAATATTTTCAATAAATTCATCATACTCGTAAAAACGGTTGAGCGCTTGACACAAAGTTTGGCAAACACTTAAAACATTTATTGGAAACACAAAACAAAAACACAAAAAAATGTATCCAAAAATCAATGCAAATATTCCAATCTGCCATTGAGCAATTTCGACAGTTGTAAAGCAATAACGTCAACAGTGGCAAATATCACAAAAATGCCAAATGAAAATATGAAACTCGGGAAGGGACTAGACCTGAAGATACTCTGTAAAGATTAGTAAATACTGAAGTTAGTTAATATGAAAACATAATCGGAGATTTGGTCTTTCATTAGCCTAACAAATAATTCAGTTTTATTTATAATAAATTGTCCAGGAATACTCTCGATAGTAGGTACTTACATATGTATATGTCATCAATAGTATTGTTTGTGTGTGTCTGGGTTCAAAAGAACTTTTGCTAATGAAAACGACTATGATTTTGTGCCCAGTCTATTGTTTACATATTGCCCTGGCATATTGAAAACTTCTTTATTAAATTTCACTTCAATAAAAGGCAATTGTTTGACTCTTACTATTGTTGTTATTATTGCCGCAGACATTGTTGCTATTTCGATTATGCGCTGTGACTATAAAATGCTTGAAACTTTCCTTAGTCCTTGTGTATGTCTGTACGTACATACATACATATATAGAGAGGCATTACCATGGGCCCAAAGCTGAGGGCTGGAGCTCGAGGGCGGAGGGACAAGAGGATGGATGCCTTGTTGCCTGGTTGCCAGGATGTTTGGCATCTGACAGAGCTCTTGTATACTCGTAATTCAATTTTGTTTCATATTTTCAAACAATGCATGGCATGAAATTTTACTGGTATTTGTTTTTGTTCTTTTTTTGTTATTTTCATCTTCATTGTATTATTGTAGCTGATTTTTTTTTTTTTTGGCTCTTTGCATATTTGCAACGCACTAAAGTGAAAATATTTTGTACATTTTTGTATATTACACAGGCGAATTCTTAGTTCGGGGCTTTGCTAACAATTTGTCAACACTTTGAAACAATTAAAGTTGTGGCTGCTGTTCATGAAAGTTGCAAATTCAATGTGATGGGCTGCGGCCCTTGCACTGTGGGGTAAATTTCACATTTTTCGCTTGTTTTTCCTGCTATATGGTGGAAAGGTATTGGCCATATTATACGATTACAATTTAATGTTTTTTTTAATAATATTATAAAACGTTCTTAGCTTCAACGAGGCGAACAAATTTTGAATATTCTCTTGAAAAGGGGAAAAGTATCTTACAGTCGAACACCATTTTAATTTAGATATATTTTTATTGTTGAAAAAAGAAAATTTGTAAAATTATAGAATTATTGCTCTTTGAGTTGTGGTTCAATGCCATTTAAAAAAAAAAAGAAAATCCATCATTCTAACAATGATAAAACAACGAGAATCAAGAAAATCTTACTTAATTAAATAAGTTATTTATTTTTTTAATTTTTTATTTCTTTATTTATTCTTCCCATAGTGCTTTGGTGTAAGTATGTTTATAAGCTGACACACACTTATATTTGTCAATCACAGAGGCCATAAAATTCTTTTCATAGCATTGTTAAAACTGAACAGAGTTGCTTGCGGAATGCGGTTTGTGGGATTTGCAATGGCAAAACAATTATTTAGCAATTTCAGAAATTAGTTATTAATTAACAAGTTGGATTTAGTCAAGCATAATCGACAGAGAAGTACCCTGCAATCAGCATATCTTGAGCAGTTGTTGAGCTTATTCAATTGCTTGTAATAAAAGTAGTTGAACTTAGAACTTTATTGTTTGGCTTAATAAATGTAAACCAATTTGCGTTGTGGGTTCAATTAAGTAACGATGGAATTCTTCACAATATACAATATTTATTGTATGCCATCTTAATGACACGAACTATGACGAAGTATTTAAAATGGCATATCTGGTTATTTATGGTAACTATGCGAAGCATTTATTGTTCATAATCAAATTTAATAAACATATTTATGTGCAAAACATTCATTGCATATTTGCAGAATTAATTAGTTACATGGCAAGCGCCAATGGGGAAAATGTTTTCGATCTGAAAATGCCGCACGCTGCCGCAGTTGCAAGAATAACAACAACAAGGGCGGCAAAATAACTGCGTGCAACAAAAGTTTGTGCTGCAGCATGGCGTAATATAATTATGTAATTAGCAAGAACAACAACAGGAACAGCAATTTCTGCGAAAAATATTTAACAAAATAATTTGCAAAGTGTTTGTTGTTGCTGCTGCTAATGGTACATTTTTGTTGCTGTTGCAGTTGCTGTTGCTGTTGTTGCTTTAAGCCTAATTTAACGGCGTTGTAGACAAACAATGCGGCAGGCATTTTGTTTATGCAACTTACCACACGACTTGCACTCAACCATCTTGTTGTGTGGCAAGCGGCAAGCTCTAGGCCAGGGGAAGGGCCTCTGTGTGACGGGGAGGAAGGCTTTGAATACGCCTCATGTTTTACACGCGCAGTTTCTAATTAATGCGAACAATTTTAGCTGAAAAAGAACGGAACGAAACATAAGCGACGCGCTGCCTGCCGTTAGACCCGCACTTTGCCACCACTTCCACTGACAAACGAGAGGGGGTCGAAGGGAAGAGAAGAGTGGGGCGGGGCACAAGCGAATACACTCACACTCACACTCGCCCATTCATACTTGTGCATGAATCAGTTTTTCAGCGCTTTTGTTGGGCTGCATGCGACCGACAAAAGCGCGAAAAACGCGAAAAATGCGAAAAACTAATACTAAACATATGCACAAGCGCCGCAACTCGTCCTTGGCAATGTCAACAGCCTGCAACATGCAACCTGCAACCTGCAGCGAGGCACACAGAAGTGACCGCCAGAGGTCGCCACAGCCAATAAATGCACGTCCTGGCGAGTCCTTAATGCTGCTAATGCGCCAGCAGTATCTTTACATTCTTTAGTTCTTCTATGAATGCTCTTTATAACTTAGTTATCTTCATAATGAATATTTCGCTAAAAAAAACTAATTTGTTTAGAAAAAGATTTTATTTTAATTTCTTCAATGTTGATTGGCAGTTTTTGGTGATTCCCTTGGACCCGAAGTTATCGAAATAACCCGTATATTTCAATTTTAGTACCGATGCGATAAGAGCAGAAAACACTACGTCGTATATAATAATAATAAAATTCTGGCTCGTGATTTTCCCTGTGTCGTATACGTAATTTTTGCAAATTAGTCTCTTTGAATAACACAAAATAACCAACATAAAAAGCAAAAGAAAAGGAACAGTTTAGTTGAGTAACTTATTTATTTAAGAGTCTGACTTTGAAACTATTCGATCGAGTTATAATTGTAAAAGGGGAATATTTTTTTATGATCCGCTAATATGAAGATAAGAGCAATAAACACCACGTCGTATTTAAATGATTCCTCAACACCATAGAAGTTGTGAGTGAACAGATAATTAATAAAATTCTGGCTCCTGATTGTCCCTGTGTCGTATACGTAATTTTTGCAAATTAAATTAAATAACCAACACAAAATGTCCGTCAGCTGTTGGACTCGCCTCTCTCTTTACCCTCATAAAATTACAAACGAAAAGCAAAAATTTAGTTGCGTAACTTAATTATTTTAAAGTCTGACTTTAAAACTATTTGATTGAGTAATAATTGTAGAAGGGGAATTTTTATACCCGCTACCCATAGAGTAGAAGGGTATTATAACTCAGTGCCAACAGCATATGTATGTAACAGGCAGAAGAAGCGATTTCGGAGCCCATAAAGTATATATATTATTGATCAGTGTCAACAACCGAGGCGATATAGCCATGTCCCTCTGTCTGTCTGTATGAACACCTAGATCTCAGAGACTATAAGACATAGAGACACCAAATTTGGTACATAGGTTCCTGCATTCCTTACGCTGATCAAGTTTATTTCAAAACTTCGATGCCACGTCCCCTTTGCCCACAATATGCATAAATCTATAACTCCAAAAGTTCTTTGTGTAAATATTAATAATAATAAAATGTTTGATGTGGAATTTAGTAAAAACCTTAAATTTTTGTTCAAATATAATTTAAATATTTTGTTTTCAGTCGAAATAGGTTGCGGGTATCTTACGGTCGAGCACTCTCGACTGTAGCTTTCTTACTTTCTTATTTGTTCGAATTTTAATTTAAATAAAATACGTTAATATTAACGACGAAATTCCTTCCCAAAACTCACTTGGAGCTGCTGAAGTACCAGGCGAACATAATCGAGTAGCAAGTAGATTTGCCAAAAATTTAAATTTTTAGAAGCTGGGCGGGGTTTTCAAATTTGAATTTGAATAAAATACGTTAATATTAACAACGAAATTCCTTCCCAAAACCCACTTCGATTTGCTGAAGTACCAGGCGAACATAATCGAGTAGCAAGTAGATTTGCCAAAAATTTAAATTTTTAGAAGCTGGGCGGGCTTTTCAAATTTGAATTTGAATAAAATACGTTAATATTAACGACGAAATTCCTTCCCAATACCCACTTGGAGCTGCTGAAGTACCAGGCGAACATAATCGAGTAGCAAGTAGATTTGCCAAAAATTTAAATTTTCAGAAGCAAGGCGGGCTTTTCAAATTTGAATTTGAATAAAATACGTTAATATTAACGACGAAATTCCTTCCCAAAACCCATTTGGAGCTGCTGAAGTACCAGGCGAACATAATCGAGTAGCAAGTAGATTTGCCAAAAATTTTAATTTTCAGAAGCTGGGCGGGCTTTTCAAATTTGAATTTGAATAAAATACGTTAATATTAACGACGAAATTCCTTCCCAAAACCCACTTGGAGCTGCTGAAGTACCAGGCGAACATAATCGAGTAGCAAGTAGATTAGCCAAAAATTTTAATCTTCAGAAGCTGGGCGGGCTTTTCAAATTTTAATTTGAATAAAATACGTTAATATTAACGACGAAATTCCTTCCCAAAACCAACGTCGATCTGCTGAAGTACCAGGCGAACATAATCGAGTAGCAAGTAGATTTGCCAAAAATTTAATTTTCAGAAGCAGGGCGGGCTTTTCAAATTTGAATTTGAATAAAATACGTTAATACTAACGACGAAATTCCTTCCCAAAACCCACTTGGAGCTGCTGAAGTACCAGGCGAACATAATCGAGTAGCAAGTAGATTTGCCAAAAATTTTAATTTTCAGAAGCAAGGCGGGCTTTTCAAATTTGAATTTGAATAAAATACGTTAATATTAACGACGAAATTCCTTCCCAAAACCCACTTGGAGCTACTGAAGTACCATTCAAACATAATCGAGTAGCAAGAAGATTTGCCAAAAATTTAAATTTTTAGAAGCAGGGCGGGATTTTCAAATTTGAATTTGAATAAAATACGTTAATATTAACGACGAAATCACTTCCCAAAACCCACTTGGAGCTGCTGAAGTACCAGGCGTACATAATCGAGTAGCAAGTAGATTTGCCAAAAATTTTAATTTTCAGAAGCAGGGCGGGCTTTTCAAATTTGAATTTGAATAAAATACGTTAATACTAACGACGAAATTCCTTCCCAAAACCCACTTGGAGCTGCTGAAGTACCAGGAGAACATAATCGAGTAGCAAGTAGATTTGCCAAAAATTTTAATTTTCAGAAGCAAGGCGGGCTTTTCAAATTTGAATTTGAATAAAATACGTTAATATTAACGACGAAATTCCTTCCCAAAACCCACTTGGAGCTGCTGAAGTACCAGGCGAACATAATCGAGTAGCAAGTAGATTTGCCAAAAATTTAATTTTCAGAAGCAGGGCGGGCTTTTCAAATTTGAATTTGAATAAAATACGTTAATATTAACGACGAAATTCCTTCCCAAAACCCACTTGGAGCTGCTGAAGTACCAGGCGTACATAATCGAGTAGCAAGTAGATTTGCCAAAAATTTTAATTTTCAGAAGAAGGCGGGCTTTTCAAATTTGAATTTGAATAAAATACGTTGATATTAACGACGAAATTCCTTTGACGTTGTTTTTTGGAATGGAATTTCGTCGTTAATATTAACGTATTTTATTCAAATTCAAATTTGAAAAGCCCGCCCATCTTCTGATAATTAAAATTTTTGGCAAATCTACTTGCTACTCGATTATGTTCGCCTGGTACTTCAGCAGATCGACGTTGGTTTTGGGAAGGAATTTCGTCGTTAATATTAACGTATTTTATTCAAATTCAAATTTGAAAAGCCCGCCCATCTTCTAAAAATTAAAATTTTTGGCAAATCTACTTGCTACTCGATGATGTTCGCCTGGTACTTCAGCAGCTCCAAGTGGGTTTTGGGAAGGAACTTCGTCGTTAATATTAACGTATTTTATTCAAATTCAAATTTGAAAAGCCCGCCCTGCTTCTGAAAATTAAAATTTTTGGCAAATCTACTTCCTACTCGATTTTGTTCGCCTGGTACTTCAGCAGATCGACGTTGGTTTTGGGAAGGAATTTCGTCGTTAATATTAACGTATTTTATTCAAATTCAAATTTGAAAAGCCCGCCCTGCTTCTGAAAATTAAAATTTTTGGCAAATCTACTTGCTACTCGATTATGTTCGCCTGGTACTTCAGCAGATCGACGTTGGTTTTGGGAAGGAATTTCGTCGTTAATATTAACGTGTTTTATTCAAATTCAAATTTGAAAAGCCCGCCCTGCTTCTGAAAATTAAAATTTTTGGCAAATCTACTTGCTACTCGATGATGTTCGCCTGGTACTTCAGCAGCTCCAAGTGGGTTTTGGAAAGGAATTTCGTCGTTAATATTAACGTATTTTATTCAAATTCAAGTTTGAAAATCCCGCCCTGCTTCTAAACATTAAAATTTTTGGCAAATCTACTTGCTACTCGATTATGTTCGCCTGGTACTTCAGCAGCTCCAAGTGGGTTTTGGGAAGGAATTTCGTCGTTAATATTAACGTATTTTATTCAAATTCAAATTTGAAAAGCCCGCCCTGCTTCTAAAAATTAAAATTTTTGGCAAATCTACTTCCTACTCGATTATGTTCGCCTGGTACTTCAGCAGCTCCAAGTGGGTTTTGGGAAGGAATTTCGTCGTTGATATTAACGTATTTTATTCAAATTCAAATTTGAAAAGCCCGCCCTGCTTCTAAAAATTAAAATTTTTGGCAAATCTACTTGCTACTCGATTATGTTCGCCTGGTACTTCAGCAGCTCCAAGTGGGTTTTGGGAAGGAATTTCGTCGTTAATATTAACGTATTTTATTCAAATTCAAATTTGAAAAGCCCGCCCTGCTTCTGAAAATTAAAATTTTTGGCAAATCTACTTGCTACTCGATGATGTTCGCCTGGTACTTCAGCAGCTCCAAGTGGGTTTTGGGAAGGAATTTCGTCGACATTATTAACGTATTTTATTTAAGATAAATGACAATGTTTATTTGTGTGAATGACCTAGGGATTTTGAATTTGGTGACAGTATTCGCGTAGGTCTTACATATATCAAATTTGTTGTAGGTTTTTGCCACGCCCCTTTACGCCCCGAAAACTGGGAAGGCCGTAATAATGGACCTAGATCATGTTGGTATGCATAAAAATAATTATAGTCTCAATGATTCCTGATTTGGTTGAGATCGAATGTAAATCAAGGAAGTTATTAAAGAATCAATTTTATAGGCAAAATTCATATGCAGCCATTCACGCTTTGTTTGTTTAGTTGACAGTGTGACCATGTGGGTATGTTATGGATTTTTTTTCAAATGTAATATATACAAAAAAACTAATTTCCTTATATTTCTTTGGTATATTTTTTGTTCAAATATTATTCGAGTTTTTTGTTTTCTCTCGAAATGGTTTGCGGGTATCTTACGGCCGAGCACTCTCGACTGTAGCTTTCTTACGTGTTCATTATGATCCGCTAAAAATAATCAAATGCATTTTATTCTAGCTTAGTTTCGGTGGTTTGTGGTTGGGTAGCGGGATTTATGCGGGCGCAGTGGAGCTTGAGTCACATCTAATCACTTTGGGAGCACAGCACTTGGTATAAAAGGAGCACTTCGCCATGCAATTGGCAGTTAAGTTTGTGGTGCATAATGAAAACAAAGTTCTTATTGGCGACGCTGCTGGGATTGCTGGCTTATGTCCAGGCCAGGATAAGTCTGGCCGATGTGCAAGCTGCAGAGTGGGAGCTGTTCAAGCAGGAGTTCCAAAAGAGCTACGAGGATGAGGCCGAAGAGAGTCTGCGCATGCGGGTGTTTCAGGATAACAAGCGGATTATCGACGCCCACAACGAACGCTGGGCTGCCGGTCAGGAGACATATGAGATGGGTGTGAATGCACACACGGATTTGCTGGAAGCCGAATTCGACAGCTTGTTCGCTAAACCAGACGAAGACGAAGACTTGAAACTGTGGGAAGATGATGTTGATGTGGATGAGGACGTTGACGAGTTAGAGGATCACAAGGATGAGGTTGACTGGAGGATTTTGGGAGCTGTCACGCCTGTGAGGCACCAGGGACACTTCAACAACTCGTGGGCCTTCGCTGCAGCCGGTGTCGTGGAGAGCAGAAAGTTTGTGGCAACTGGCGTGTTGTTGGAGCTATCCAAGCAGCAACTGATCGATTGCGCTGGCAAAAAGAGTAAAAGGAAGATACCAAACGCCCTCAAGTACATCAAGAGCAAGAAGGGCATCGAGGCGGAGAGGGCGTATCCTTACCGCGGTGCTCAAGGCCATTGCCACTTCAATAAGAGATTGATAAGCGCTTCCATTCGCAAATACCACCGCAGTTCGTCCAGTGAGAAGTCCTTGGCCCGCAATGTGGCCAAAGGACCTGTGGCCGCCATGGTCTCTCGGGATGCCATTAGGTTCTTCAAGAGCGGCGTCTTCCACAACTCGAACTGCAAGAAGTCCGAAGATTATGGCGTGCTCATTGTGGGCTACGGACATTCCCAGAGTTACGGAGACTATTGGCTGCTCAAAACATCTTTGGGCACGTCCTGGGGAGAGAAGGGCTATCTGAAGCTGGCTCGCAACAAGAAAAATCTGTGCGGCATTGCCAGCTGGGCCTATTTCCCAGACATATAGACATATATAAAGCATTTAAAGGCAATAAAATATTCCTTGAGGACAATAATTTAGGTAGTTTTAAATATCAAACGAAAGTGGGAATTGTTTATGTTCTTCTTGCAAAGTTTGCTGCCACTTGAAGTGCAGTCAAAGAGGACAAAATATGCAAATTGATAGAAAGAAGTGCAGGAAATATTAGTATATCACTCAAGCGCTGCTATTGAAATAATGGCAAAAATGTGCAATAACCGCGAAATTTCATTGCGTGCTCCTTCGGAGACGCCGCCAACCACGCGACGTGTGGCAATTTATTAATTTACAACTGCAGAAATTGCTGGGTAGAAGTTTCTGCTGTTTACACATACTTGCACATGCGTTTGTCTGTCTGCAAACTCGGTTCGCTGGAAAACGATTTTTGGTTTGCGCAAGGAGCAAGGATACCAGTGTGTTCTGTGTCCTTGTTGCGCCAGTAAAAACTTTGCTAATTCGTTGAAGAAACTTTCGCCAAGGTGTCGAGTTGCTGGTTGTGTTAATAGAAACTACATTAGTTACCTAATGGAGAGTTGATATCGCAGCCAGTTAATGAAGTCAAATATGAGGAAAAGGCATCGTTGAGTTTCGTCTCATTTAATTTTTATTCAAAAATCACATTTGTTCTTTTATGTTTATTATTATTGTAATTATTATTATTATTTTCTGTTGCTGTTTCGGCGCGAGCTGCTATTCGATAATTTCATAATATGATTTATTTTCGCTTACTAGAATGGAGATTTTCTTTATGTAATTTACACGCTTTGTTGTTTCGCCCAATAATGTTGCCTTAAGCTGTAACAATCTTTACTTTGTAATAGTTTAAGCACATTTAAGTTAATTATCATTTAGTAGCAGCTTAACATATTACATATACATGTATTTCAAGTGTCCATATGTACAATACAAAAGTTCATTTGTGACCAAATCAAAAGTGTTGCAAACTCTCGGGCGCACGTTGCCAATTCGAATTTCCATGCTGTCAAATTTTCCATTTGACACCTCAAATGGCTGCCTCGTTTATGTCTATATAGCTTCAAAAAGAAATTTAATTTAATCAAATTGTAAAACTGACACAAATTCATTGTGTTGGGAATGGAATGAATGGCCAAGTGAATAGGTACATCGGGGCTGCAAAATAAACACAATTTAAGTCTAAGCCTAAACGTTAATTGAAAATGGGCTCCGTTATCTTAATAGCTCGGATCGTAACTCTCAGTGCTCGTTATTGTCTCATTCTTAGGCCCTCTCTCAGGGGACGCAAAGTTAAGTATTAATTCTAAGTCAACTTTGAAATAAATTGAATGTCGAAATGAAATTGATTCATGAACATTTTTGGATTTCTCCACTAATTTCCTGTCGATTCTGCAACTCGAAATCAGACCTATTCACATGTCCATCAACGTGCGAATGTTTATTTCATCGTTTTTATTTATTTTTCATTCTTTTCAATCCAGAACTGATTCAATTTCTGTACTTAAATCTGCATATGCAGAGTGGGTTGAAGGTGGGAAAAAATTGAAATGTTTTCCTTTTTTTTTTGTCGCAGCATTGAATATGTGTGTGTGTGTGTGTGTGTGTGTGTGTGTGTGTGTGTGTGTGTGTGTGTGTGTGTGTGTGTGTGTGTGGCTGCCTCTCATGTGTTAAATGTGGCAAAATAATTGATTATGCTCAATTATCTTTAAAATGCAAATGTAATAAATTGAAAATACATGCCATTTCCCAACAGTGAAATAAAATGCGAGAAAAACTGAAAACTGCAAATACATCACACGAATGTGTGTGTGTTTTGGTGTGTGTGTGTGTGTGTGTATATGTATCAATCGTATCACAACATTTATATTTTGTATTCTTCTTTAATTTAGTTGATTAACATTTTGTAGCTGCGTATGTAATATTAATTTCTTGTTATTAATATTAATTATAGTTGTTGAGGGACAGGCGAAATTTGTTATGCATTTCATAAAGTTGCATGTGTTGTGTATTTGTTTTTGTTTCGTGTATTAAGTTTTGTTTATTTTGGTCAGTTTCTTTAGTTTTGCTTTTGTTCTTTTAGTTTTTGTTTTGGTTTTTCTTTGTTAAATATGTATAAAAAGAGACATAGTCTGTTTCTGTTACTGTTTAGTGTCAAATATAAAATACGCGTATAATACAAATATTTTACACCCAGATACAAAAGGTAAACGCACTGTACAAAAGTTGTATGAATATAAATGTGTTTGTATACATCGTGTATGTGTGTGTGTGTGAGTGTGTTTGTGTCCTCAGCCTGGAATTTTTGATTATTATTTAGCAGTAAACGCAGTAAAATATTTGAAATATTTGATTTATGTGCATGCTGATGCCTGATACGGCGCATTCATTGCATTCATCTCTGTTCGACTCTCCGGCCGTCCGTCCGTCCGTCCGTCCGTCCGTCTGTCTGTCTGTCTGTCCGTGTGTTTACATACACACACGTACTTAGCATATTGCATTTGTGTTTGTATTTGTATTTGTATTTGTATATGTACTATTACTGATAAGCATTCGCAATGATAAATGCTAAATGCTAAACAATTTGCTTGGCAGTCCAGAGTTGAGGCAACGTTCCACACGGATTCTTTTTTCGAGATATTGCTCTCCGCATTTTCGTCTATATTTCTTTTATAGTATTTTCTTAGATTTTATTTGATTTTTGTGTGCGGAAGTCAACGTTGCCAACAAACTCAATTGATATGTTCAGGCTAAACATTATTGCATTTTCGCTACATTTTACGTATGCTGTAGTTTTCTTTTGCGTGCTCGTGTGTGTGTGTGTGTGTGTGTGTTGGGGATGTGCGTGTATGTGTTTCTACTCTTATTGCCCTGCACACTTGTAACAACTAATAATAATAAAAGCATTTCATGTTACAATAAACCAAAATTGACAATAAAATAAAACAAAATTTCACACTTATTTTCATTGCTTTGTTGTTATTGTATATTTTTGTAAAAATATGTATGTATGTATGTATATTTATGTAGAACTCTCGTTATTTATGCTACAATTTTAAATAATAATCAAAGAATTTCCCAAAAAAATTGTAGTCTGTGGAAAAACCATCATATGTATGCATTTGATATGCGAGCGTATAACTAATTGAATTGCATATTTGTAATATTTATGTATATAAATGATAACCGATTGCTATACTAAATGGCCGCGTTCAAAGCTAAAGCTATAGCCGATTTACACATTTTCGAATTAATTACTTAACGCGAAATACACTGTGGATATATGTATAATGGAAATTGCACACAATCAATAATACAAAATAGTCTAGGAAATAAGAAATAATTGCTTAACGACAGTTACACAAATCTGAATGAAATGAAGACATTTTGTTGTTGATCTGTTTGTTGGGTTGTTTTGTGCACATTGAATCATGGCTAATGAGTGTTTGATGCAGTTTTAATGGCCACGATTTCCATTGGTATTCTTAAGTATTTCGGTAATTATTGATAAGGAATATATATTTGCAAGCTTAAGCCTAAACATTTGCCATCGATAAGTCAACCCAAGAATGGCTACAGATACACACATTGGAAACAACACTAACTAACTATACATATACATACATATCCATATTATATCGTATCATATTCATATTCATATCCATATCCATATCATTTCATCGTAGAGTTACAACAATTACAATTACAATTACAATTGGCAGACATACAAAACATTTACACATACAAAAATCAAACGCGTCGCTTTTACACAGTACAAAATCATCTACTTAGATATATATCGTATATATATAGATATCGAAAATTTGCAAGGCTAATTTGAAATTAGCAAAAAATGGCATTTCCTCGCTTGCTCACAGCTCCTGCGGGAGCTTAACTTAACTAACGCTAATCAGAATTATAATTGTTTATATTTTTCATAGTTTCCTATATACATATACAAATCTGCTGTCTGCGCGTGTGTGTGTGTGTGTGTGTGGGTGTGTATGTTTCGGATTGTTATATATAACTACATTTATATTTATATATAATTGCAACGCTGAATGCTATTTAGTTACATACATATACAGATATACGCTTCATAAATCCTAACTAATTTTCGCTACTAATAATAATTAACATAGTTTGCGGCGCTTAGCAGCGTCAATAAACAGCAGTTTATCCATGTGTGTGTGTGTGTCGGTGAGTGTGTGTGTGTGTGATGCGGGTGGAGTCTCAGTACTCTTAACGCTTGTAGCTATTGCCGATCTGCACATATCGCTAGCTGCCAACCAACTCGATCTGGCGATACTTTTTGCGCAGATTCGAAACTGGATCACGATATAGCATGGGATCCATACGCAAATTGGAACGTATGAGCGGCATGTAGCTACAAATGCACAAAAGAAAAGAGGGCAAAAAGAAGGTAGACAACATGAGTATGCCATAAAAGATACTTGCATCTCAAAGATACTCGTTGTTTTGTACTCACCCAAAGACCGCTGCGAATGTGTTCAAGCAGCTCTGTCGCTGGATGAAATGATCGGGATCATTCCAGGGCGATCGACCCGTCTCCCGGTCCTTGTATCCCTTGCGCTGCGTCACCTTGATCGGCGGTTTTCTGGTCACGTGCGAGACCAGCAGGTTCATTAGGATATCCTCGCAGTTGGAGGACTGCTGTACAGTCTTTAATAGCAGCAACGACAGCCAATTGGTATACAAGTAGTTGTAGTAGCGGTGATAAAACGCCGCTCCGGTCAGCACAATCGAATAGTAGTTCGTCCACTTGGACGTATAGCCCCAGGCATTCTGCAATTTCGTCGATTCCATTAGATACACTCCATGACTCGAGCCTCTTTGTGGCCACACACTCACCTTGGAATCGTCCCAGAAGTGCGCTCGTGCTGGATAGCCGACAATGCGTTCCGGAAAGTCACGCCAGACCGTGTAGGCAAAGTCCAGTTCGTCTGTGTTGAGTATGGCGTCCTCGTCGAGCGACAGCACAGCATCCGTTTGTATCTCCTCGTAGGGCAGGAATCTTTGCGAGATACTCGGCCGCGCCTCTGGCCCCGTTTGGGCCGTCGGAGAGGCGGCAATGGCACGCGAGCTGCCGCCCAAGGCGATGACGTGCAGCGGGATGTGGAAAGTGGGTGGCCAGCGTTTCTTCAACGGCAGCGGCCGATCGGCAGCCCACAGAATGAGTATCTGGAACAATACGTAAATGAATGGGAATTCGATATGCAATTTGCCAGTTGGCAAACTTAATACTCACTCTATCGACAAATTGGCTCTTCGTTATGGTCCTGACTAGCTTGTAGAGCGCCGCATTGGGGCCGAGAGCGGCGCCAATTTGCACATAGATAACGGCCGTGTAGTTGTGACGCGGCTCCACGCCCATCGCATTCAGCTGGAAGGGCATAAATCTGAAATGGCCAAAAGGCAATTAGGTTAATGGCCAAACACTTGCGAGCGACCCAAAACGGCTTGCAATGTAAATTTAATTAGCCGCCTGCGTCCTTCAAGCGCGCAACTGTTTATTAGTCGGACCGACGGCAGATATATGTATGTAATCCTTACCTCGAACTATCGGCGAATGTGGGCAGCGTGAGGAGGGCGCCCGGAGCTGTGTTCCAGACGAGGCTGCTTCGCATCGGATAATCGGGCAGACGTTCGCGAATGATCTGTGAATGAGAGATGAGCGAAGCACAGATAGTGTTAGAAACGAGATGGGCGAAAATCCACAACTGCTGTTTAATGGCCAGAAGAACTCAAGTGGCAAGCCGATTGGCAATTGATTGCTTAATGAACGGCTCTACACTTCAATTGCCGGCCAAATTGCGTTTTCAATGGCACTCGACGCCAGCCGCTTTAACTGTCAGCCAGTCTGTCTGTCTGTCTGTCCGCCAGTCTGTCTGTCTGTTTGTCAGTTTGGATTTTATGTACATTAATTCAAAGGCCAGCAAAGCTGTTGCCTAATTTTCCGCTTGACGCAGCTGCGGCTGCCGAGGAGCACCTCCCAGTGGAGCCGCTTTGTGCCTCCCTCAACGTGTGGATGGCTGGCCGCAGCTTCCGCTGCGCAAGGGAAGCAGCACAGGAAGTTGCCTCCCGCCCCCCGCCTCCCCCTCGGGCGTCAACATCTCTCAAGTGCTAGACAAAGCAACTGGGGAGTTCTGTGTGTGCCTGTGTGAGGCGTGTCATTAACGCCCGTTAATTTGTCGCTCAAAGTGAGAATTATGTATGTATGTATGCCTAAAAGTATCCCATGCAAAATTAGTTGTACATACATACAGCCGCAGAGCGAGAGAGAGAGAGGGAGAGGGTTGCGTCCTTTGGTTTGTTTGTTGAGTCAGTAGTCAGGTTGGGCACATGCCATTATAATTGCTAGTCCCGACTCGGACTAACGGCGAGTTACGAGTGCGACGTGCGCTCCACGTTGAACGCGTTGCATGCCCCAACTGGAGGCAGCTAGCAGCATGCAATAGAAGAAGGAAATGCAGTTGGAAAATGCTGGCAACGGCAACGGCAGCGGGCTCAACTCATCGCGTTTTTCTGGCACGCGCTTTTGTGTGCGCGCCAGGAAAATGCGGATAAAACATTTCAGCGGAAGAATGGCTGCATTTAAATTGCAAGCTTCTGCGGCCATTGAAATATCACCTGCCCGGAATAGATAATGCCACTGCACTATTCACTATTTGCATGTCCACATTTATGCATTCCATAACACTCTTGATCAGCTTGCATAATTAACTCTGCATTAAGCAGACATTCTACACACTCATTTAGGGCTCGAAGGTTTTCTTAAAAGTCATGTATTTAATAAATGTATAAAAATAAATATATGTTTGGTAGATGCAGAATAATATTGAATTTTAGTTTGATAATTATACAAATAAAGCTTTATATTATTTACAATATTTTCGTCTTGAAAAAGTATTGAATTTGATGTTGGATTAGGATTAGAAGCATTTCTAGAGTGAAATTGATTGTTCCTCAACTTGTTTGATGACTATGAATAAAAGAAATTCACAATCAAATATATTTTGTTGAGTAGCAAAAGTCATCTTGATATTTTCAACTTCACAATCCAATGTTTTCTTAAATAAATATATGTAGGGTAAATGCAGAATTATATTGAATTTTAATTTCTATATTGAATTGATCAATATTTTGTATAATTAATCAATATACAATTTGAAAAGATTTATATATATATTTTCATCTTGAAAAGGTATTGAAGTTGATGTTAGATTAGAATTAAACGTATTTCTAGAGTAGAATTGAGTGTTCCTTAAATTGTTGAAAGTCTTTGAACCACAGTAATCACATTCAATAAATTGTAGAATTCACTTTCATAGTAAATTTAATTTTGAATTCTGAATCTTGTTCTGTGTTAAATGTGATGAAATGATTTGGCTGATAAATATTTAAAAGAAATGCCAAGTGTTGACATAACAGCATTTATTTGCATTACTTTTCTGCAAACTTTTGCAAATTGCACAATTATAATTCATCTGGTTGCTTTGTTTATACTTTAAAACAATGTAAACTCTCGTTTAACAGAACATAGCTACATTATGTAACTAGCATCTTTTGTCCTTTAACTATTTATTGAAGTCGGGGTTTTGTTCATCGCTTTTTCTGCTGCTGCTCTGCAGATCGTCTCAAGTGACTGCTTTATTTAGTAATTATAATTTCTTCACTACCCACGCCCACTTCTCGCCCGCCTCCCTCGCTGGGGTCTCCAGTTATGCCTTTCGCTATCTATTTGGCTTGAGTTGCGTCGCGTTGCCTGCCGCATTCGTATGCAACGTGGCTGCAACGCGATGTGGACGTCTAAAAGTATGCAACGCGCGTGTTTATTTACCTTTTCAAGTCGAGTATGCAGGAGAGCATATTTGTGTGTGAGTGTGTGTGTGTGTGTGTGTGAGTGTGTGTGTGGGTCTCTGTGTTTTTGACATAATTAAGTCAATCTTGCTGCTGCTGTTGACGTTGCAGCATAATTGAGAACGGCTAAGAGCCAACGAAGAGCAGCCAACAAAGAACGAACTCAGCTTAGCTCAACTCTCAACCCAAACTCAACCCAACTCGACTCGACTCGACTCGACTCGACTTGCCTCGTTTTGTCTATGATTCAATTATGCAACGTGCATATATGCGCTGGTTTCGGCCCCGTCCCTGGCTCAGGTCAGAGACCAGCAAATGTTGGCGTGCCATTTTAATTGGCTAACAAAGTGCTTTAATTGGCTTTAAGCCCAGTCGGCTCTGACTCCAGTTCGAGCTGCTCAACAAATTCTCGTTGCGTTTTCGTTTTGCCAGTCGCGGTTAAATCCACATCCACATGTCATGCCACCTGGCAGCCGCAGCATCAAGTTCGCTGCTCCTCGGAAGACTTTGCTAAAGTGGTCGGGAGTTGAATTTCATTTTTTTCCCCAAACTATTTAAGCAACTGAGCGACGGTTTTCCCAACTGCGATGATTAAGGCACGCGTGGACGCAAAGGCAGCAAGGGAAGTGGCATGTGGCAGGTGGCATGTGGCATGAGGGTGAGAGGCGCACCTGTAACTCGAGTGCAAGAACTCAATAGAGCGCATAATGTGTGCAAATAAAATAGGTGAGTGCATTTTCGGCATGGGCGTGGCAGCCAGTTATGCAAATGCAAGCGACATGGATACGAAAATATGTGTGTGTGTGTGTCTGTGCTCAAAGTAGCTTCACTAGAAACCCACACAACCGCAACGACAACTCCTACTCCTACTCCTACTCCTACTCCTACTCCTACTCCTACTCCTACTCCTACTCCTACTCCTACTCCTACTCCTACTCCAAGTCCTACTTCTGCTCATCCATTTGGGCTGGCAAATTGCATTTGGCCCTGCCTAAAAGCTGCCCATACAAAATTACATGCGACTAAAGCACAACGAAAAGAAAATTTACTCAAATTAATTGCTTGCATAGCTGCAAAATGCAAAGTTTCGCATCTCATTCTGCTGATTAATATTAAGTATAGTAGTTGCCACAAGTTGAACACTGCCATCCATAAGTTTGTTAATTGCACTAAAACTTGATAAGAGTCGTTCACACATGAAAGTGCCGGGCAACTTCGAGAATACTTCCGGATATTATTTTCGACTTTCCTGCATTTCTATATACGAAACAAACTTGAATAAAATTAAATTATTATCTATAGTTAAAAAAATGGAATAGAATTGATTTGAAATTGTTTTAATTCAGTGAAATATTTGTGTGACAAATTTGTGCATTTAATTAAACAATATATAGTAATCAGTTCTTTTTCGTCAAGTAGTTCGTACTGTTTTTAATAGATTTCTGTGAAATTGATTAACTTTTGGGGGCTGTCAATCGTGCAGCTTAAACGAAATCGCATTTGAATGCGTATAAACAGGCGACTACGAAAAGCGTATTTACTGATGTTTTGCTGCATAGTTTCTGGGGCGCAAAAGTTCAAAGCGTCGACAGCTGCATACATAAGATGCACCCACACACACACACACAAACACATATACATATATACATACATATACATATATGCTTAGCAGTTGCAGTTGGCAAAAAGTTGCAGTCAACGACACCAAGCAAAAGTTGCTGATGTTGCTGCTGTCTTTATTTTATTTTGTTGGTTTCCTGTCAGTTGTACACAACACACACACACACACACACACACACGCACATCAGTAGAAGCGAACAGAATTTAACAACAACAAGATCTCAGCATAAGACAAACACTAAATTAACTTATGCTGAGTAGAGCGAGAGAAAAATGTAAATGCCGTCAACTTTAGCCAGCTGCCGATGCAGTTGCATAAAGTACAAAATAAAAATAAAAGAGAAAAGAAGAGAGAGAGAGAAAGAGAGAAAAGAGAGAAGAGAAGCAAACTTGCAACTGCTCTGCTTTGCTTCAAAATTAACAAACGACGAGGTCGCAGCAGCAGCAGCAGCAGCAGCAGCAGCACAAAGTTAATCCCGACAACATGGCGTATGCGTAATAAGCTTGCCTTTAGGCAATTTGCATACAAGCAAATGGAAACAGGACGACGGAAAGTACATTATTCTCAGTCCCGGAGCCTGGCACTGTTTTAATTTTAAAACAAATAGCAAACTAAATAAATAGAAATCGTAAATGTTTTACAAATCCACTGCACTATTTATATATATATATATGTACATACATAGAGAGAGAGAGAGAGAGAGAGAGAGAGCGGGAATTATTTGCAGACTACACACAATTTGCATGTAATTTACAAACGTGTAAAACTGTGTGTGAAATATTAACACGTTTCAAGCGATTTTCAATAGCGCTTCGGATACCCTGTAGCAGTAAGAAACAGTTGGGGTATACTTCAATTTAAATCAATTACAGTCACAAGCCAAGCAAATTATGTTAGCAATTATTTTGTTGATTTATTTTTGTAGCGTAACAATTAGTCAACAATATAAAATCTTTTTATTTATTTGCAATGTGGTTTTCGGCATGTGACAGAAACAAATATTCAAATAAAACGACAGCAATATCTATATGTACGCACATATACATATATATAATGTACAGCAAACCAAAATGCCAAATGGAATTCGAGTAAAATTGGTTTTATATTGTTTTAATCGCACTGGTTTTAATACACTAACCGAAAATAATTGCGTTGCAGTAAAATATATAAAATCTCAAAAGACTTTCAATATTATATGTGCTGAATAAAATACGTATTTTCAATTTGGTGAAAAATACGATGTAGAAAACTGTGTGCAGAGTATCTGGTTGATGGTTTGCTTTCATTTCCGGTGTTTTTTTTGCTTCATTTTCGGTTTAGAAGTTGTGCGCAAATATTTATCGATTTGAGCGAAAAGTTAATTAAGTCACGAATCGCAAAATGTTTGGGACACTTTTATCTGCATAACGATGTGTAAATTCAGATGGGTTTAGATGCTCTGATCGACACTGGACAGCATAAAGTTATAAGCTAAGTGAGTTATTTTTCAGCTTTTTGCATTTTGTTTTGCCATCGCTTTTGTTTGCCACTCGCTCGCTGCATGGCTGGCTTATAACGTGAGTAAACGTCATTTGCCATAACTTCAAAACTTTAAGCTCACGATGATGATGTCATTATTGTTGGGCAAAAGTCGCGCCTGGTAAACTTCATCGATGTCGGGTGTCGGGTGTCGGGGTCTTAACAACAGAAGTTAGCAGCAAGCAGAGCTGAAGTTATGGGAGCAGCTTTGACAAATTCGCTTAAAGACAACGGCAAACAAGTTTTGAGAGTCAAATTGACAGACTGAAAAATGGGCAAATGGACAGCAGGAGAAAAGAGCTAACGCTTACATTGTGTTTGAATATGCCATGAGTATTTTAAAGTTGGCCAAGATACTTCGCTTTTTTTTTATTAGCCACCGATAGGCAGCCAACAAACACAAGTCAATATGCATAAATCATCAGCATAACAAAGGACAATGTATACAAATTTATGCATAAATATTTGCAAAACTGTACAGAGTTCCACATTATAATAATACTTCCTCGTGCAACAGAGTTGAAATTGTTGTGTGCCTTGGGGCATAGGCAAAGTTGATTTAGGAACTGTTTTATTTAAATTTATTAAATTAGAGATACAAAATGACCGAAAATGTCCAAAACCAGCGGTTACATTGCACAAACAAATGGGAAAGTAACAGTCGATTGTGGGCGACTATTATAATTTATTCACTACGTCAGGCATGAAATGTTAATATAATTCGATGCATATTCCAGCTAAAAATAAAATATAAATTTCCAAAGGAATGACAATAATTGAAATTCCGTGCTGTCAGTTAAATATACCCCATGAGCTCATGGCTAATGGGTATAATTCTATTCTTAGAGTCTGTCTAACAATAGATCATTAATAAACGAATTGCGCTGGAAACTTTTTATTTTATTTGTTTGTACAGTAATAATTAGCACACAAAAATACATTCGAACTGAAAATGCTTGTCTTAATTTAAGGAAAGAATTCGATGCTTGCGATGCCGCAAAGGTTGTTCTTCATATAATAAACAAAATCATGTAATCATGCAATAATCCCTATAGATGCTATAACAACCATTCTCACTTTTCCTTTATGTTTTGATATATTTTCAGATTCTTGGAGCGATTACGCTTGGACGACTGATGACTGTGACTTCTAAAGTAGTATAAAGTAGTATACTTCCACAGAGATTAATGATTAATGTAATATTTTCAGTTCACCACTCGAACCCTCATTGATTGCCCAATAGGGGCGGTGGGTTTGGCTCCGCACAATATAGCAAAAGTATTAACTATTAATAATATCTGATCTTGAAATTTTAAATTTTCCAAACAAAATTTCCAAAAAAATCAATCTAAAAAACATTTTAATCGAGAGTGGTCGACTACAATTACTGTGTTCCGCGTCCTTTATAATCTGAATGCAAATTAATTTAAATTTGTTTATCCATAATAATAATTACATAAAGCCTAATTTAATTATTACAAAATGGTTCATTTTATATTAACTGTTACGCGTTGAACTCTTTTGATGTATCACAAATTTTTAAAAGAGCAAATATGGTACTAAATATTTCTAAAATGTTGAACTTTAGCTAATATTTATCTGAAATTTTAGATTTAAATTTATCTTTCGTTTCAGTAACTTTCTTTAAGAATTTTCTCTTCTAACCTCTCATATCATTTTCAACAAACAAACAACCAAGGATCCGGAAACTGTTGCCGACTATGATGATTATAAGGCCATGAATTAAATTTTATTATTGCATTATTTGACTATTAAATGTATTCATTATTTGATTGACATTTCTTTCATGCATTTTCTCACATAGCTAACTTTGGTTTTATGGCATTAGAATGCTGGGGCTTTATTTTGTAAATACTCAAATTACAATCAAGTAGTAGACAGGAGTAGATTGAAAATAGTTTTTAAATGACACCATAGTAAGCCCTGTTTGCGATGCCGCAAAGGTTCCTCTTGTTGCGAGCGAGTCTCATGTAACCCTTCTCCCCGAATTGGGTGCCCAGCGGGGTCTTGATGATCCAGAAGTCGCCCAAGCTCCTGTTACTGCCATAGCCCACAATGAGAACGGCAAAGTCGGGACTGGCTCCACAACGAGCGTCATTGAAGACGCCGCTCCTGTAGTTCTTGATCGCTGCCTGCGAAATAACGGCAGCAACGGGACCCTTGGCCACATTAATGGCCAAAGCAGTCTCATTGCCAGGCGCCACTTGGTAGACGACCCTGATTTTGGCCCCAACGGTTCTGCGGTTAAAGCGACATCTTCCATGCAAGCCGCGATAGGGATACGAAGCCTCAGTGTCGATGCCCTTCATGTTCTTTATGCAGACGAGAGCCTGACCCGTGAGTCGATGTCTGGCATGGCAGCAATCGATCAGATTTTGCTTGGATAGGACGATCGTCCTGCCAATTTTCATGGCCTGGCGGCTCTCAACGACGCCAGCTGCCGCAAAGGCCCAGGAATTGTTGAAGTGTCCTTGGTTCATAACCGGCGAGACGACGCCCTTTTGGGTCCAGTTGACGGATGCAGGTATTTCAAGGTCGTAGTCGTTATAGAAATTGTCGGTCGGTTCAATTTCCACGTCTTCGAATTCATTGTCGATATCGTCCGTATAGCCGAGAGCTTCGCTGTACTCCTCGTCTAGCATGTCGCTGAACTGGTTGAATCCCATCTCGTAGGTTTCGTCGCCCGACAGCCAACGCTGGTTGTGGTCGTCAATGATTTCCTTGTTGCCCAAGAAGATCATCTTATGCAGCTGATCGTCCAAATCGTCCTCGTAGACTTTGTTGAACTTCAATTTGTAGGCATCCCAAATCAAGTCGTTGTCGTTAAATGTTCTTGCCACCGAGCAGGCAACAATGCCTAAAAGGACCACAATCAACACTGAAACTTTCATTTTGTATTCAATTGCAATCTTGGAGCGACTTCCACCGACGACTGACGATGGGGACTTCCTAAAGGGCCGCTTATATACTCCGATTTATACGGATGACTGTTCACCACATAAACCCCCATGGATAGCTATATACGGGCTATATATCGAGTTCAATACAATATTGCAAACGCTCTAATAATATCAGGGTGAGCACAACTGTCCTCAATTTTAATAAAAATAATACCATTATATGTTATTTTAAGCCCGCTTTTTATAGGAACGAATAACATAGAACTTAATTTTATTTTACAAAACAGAAAAAATCATATGTACGAGAATAAAAATGTAATGTAATGTAATTTTGTAAAGGTAAGAGGAAGAAGAAGAAAGGATGAGGACCTCAAAAAGTATATGAATTCGTGATCAGCATAAACAACCGAGCCGATCTAGATATAGAAAAAATACTATTTTAAATCGAGACACATTTATTTATTATTGGATAGAAATGAGATAATTTAATGTCAAATATTTAAAACTATTATTCCAATATTCGATTCTAATAAATGACTATTTTAAAAAGCAGAATTCGATGTGTTTCTCTGCTTGGAGCAATCGTACTGGACTAAAGCTCAAATCTTATCAATTGCTGACCATAATTTTTTATAATTAATCAAGCCAAGCGACAAATTGCCTTTTGAAGTATCGTCAAAAGCTTCCTGTGTTTTAGAGAGAAAACACAACAGCCTAAAGCCCAAAGCGGCAAACAAATGATAAGCACAAAGCAAAACAAACAAGAGCAAAGCCAAGGCAGCGAGACGAGAAAACCAATTTGAAATGCTTACGAAGAGAATAACTATTTAGCACCGGTTAATTAAGCTTAATTAGCCCAAGCCGAACTGTACCCGCATTACACACACTTGAACAGCATTATAATTTGGCAAGAGGCAAGAAGTTTAAATACAGACAGCGATGTTAATATTCAGAAAGCTCGCCGAGAACGACGACGTTATAATTAAAAATAATTTGATGACGTCACATTCGAATGTGCGAGCGAGAAAGGCGTTCAAAGCGCGTCTAACGCTGACGCGAGTCGACGTCGCAGCTGCCGTCAGCGTCGACATCGTTGTCGACGTCGCGGCCTCATATTTAAATTTAAGGTCAGCTGCTTTTGCTCAAGCTCGCTGGCTGTCAAGCCGATGACGTCACATGCATGCACATAACTGATAAGCCCTTTTGCTGCACTCAAGCCAACAGCTGTCGCTAAATGCAAAAACAACAACAGAGTCCCTCAGAGAGTGCTCTCGTTCTCTCAACTATGGCCATGCCAAATGGTAAATGCCAAGAGAGCAAGAGAAGCGGCATGCTCAAAGTCGATTTATCGGTATGCGAGTATGTGTGTTCGACAGGTGTAATAGTATGTGTGGCTGGCGTGCACAAATGTTTGCCGGCTATAAAAATATTTGCGACCACTGAAAACAACAATGAATGCTTTGCAAAAAGAGCGATTGCGAGAGAGCGACCAAAATTGAGAGCCATTGAGGTTTTCTTGCATGCTGTTGTTGCTCTCGCTGCTTATTTATTGCTATTGTTATTGACGGTCCCTAGAAAGAACTATACGTGGGCGTTAGGGTCCTAACCAACAAACAGCGTGTCAATAAATATTTCATTTATGACAAGTTGACATTGCGTTGAGCAGTTTGGTTGCAACCTGCCCGCACTGGGTGGTCCATTAGCTTTCCAACCGCTCGCATTTCATAATTACGAAATTTAATTGAGTTCTCGCTTCGGTAAATCGACCGCAATGACAGGGGCAGCATTAAGGGAAATTATTGAAGGTGATACAGAACAGTATGTTGGTACAGTACAAAAATGATCGATTATTGGTACAGTAAGGTATATTGGTACAGTACAAAAATACTTGTTATATGGTAGGGTACAGAATATTGGTACAATACACAATAGTTGGTACGGTTTAGTATATTGGTACAGTACAAAAATACTTTATAGTTGGTACGGTACAGTATATTAGAACAGTACAAAAAGGCTCGATAGTTTTAAGCTATCGTTCATTGAACTTGCTTTTATAAAAAGTCAAAGCCACAAAATAACTTTCATATTATCGATATTATCTCAATGTTCTTGCAACACTGCATTTTTCTGTCATTTTTATGTAATTATTTAGTTGTTTTTCTTAAATTCAATTACAGCCTGCCCGTGTGTGATGAGTACGTTAAACCCAGAAACTTTCAAATGCAAATTATGTAGCGAACGCGTTTTGCGCTTCACTTTGCTTTGGCATTGAATTTTGTTTTCTATTTGCGGCTCTCGCACTCCAACAACAAACAAACAAACAAGCACATTGAATCGAAATCAAAAGCAACAAAAAAGAAAGCGCTCCCATGTGAGCGTGAGCGTGAGCGAGAGCGTGAGAGAGCAAGGCACTGTGATGTCTCTTGCTTAGTTTCTGTTGTTGTTTAGACGTGTTGTTTATGGCTGGCAATGGCAACGGTAGGCAGCGACTGCGACTGCGACCGCGACGTCGACTGCGACGTCGACTACTAATTTCGTCGATGATGACGTGCGGCGCTTTCGTGCGAGCGCCCAACCGGCCACAACGTACAGTAATTTTTCAACAGCGAACGGAATAAGACGTCTAGAGTCTAGAGAAATATAGACAAGACGAAACATACGTACATATATAGAAAACTAAACATATCGCACACTGACTTACAGCAAAAAGGCAAACATCATTTTGTTTTGTGTACTTAAAACGTTCCTCAATTTTCCACAAATAATCGAAATAGATTAAAATGTCCGGACGCCGCGTCACAATCAATACACGCGTCTCACGCGCTTCCACATCGACACCAGTCGGTGGCGCGTCGTCGTCATCGGGACGCTTGGGGGCCACAAGTCCCACGAGCCCCACGCGCACCACACGCCTCCAGGAGAAGGCCGAGCTGCAGCATCTCAATGACCGTCTCGCCTGCTACATCGATCGCATGCGCCATCTGGAAAACGAGAATGGCCGACTGACCCAGGAGCTGAATCTGGCACAGGAGACTGTGAATCGCGAGACCTCGAACATTAAGGCCGTCTACGAGAAGGAGCTGGCCGCCGCACGCAAGCTCCTCGATGAGACCGCCAAGGAGAAGGCCAAGTTGGAGATCGATATTAAGCGTTTGTGGGAGGAGAACGACGATTTGAAGCTAAGGTAAAACCAACCGACGACAACAAAAACAAACTCACAAGCTCACTTATCAGCCAATGATGTCATGTCTGTGTGTGTGTGTGTGCGCGAGTGTGCGAGTGCAAGAGAGACAGAGAGTGAAGCATGCTTGCTGATGTCATAGCACAGTCAGCCAGCCATATGTCAGTTGCACTCTCTCGCACTCACACACACACACACATACACACCGTCTCTCTCTCTCTTGCTCTCTGATTCTTGCTTTTGTTTATTTTTTACATTTGAGCTTCGAGAAGCCTCCAAAGCGAACAAGTCTAACGACTCAAGCACAACCTCTGAGAACACATTAATTCGTTGCTGGCCGTATTTGATTCAATTGCCAAATATTGCTGCTAACGAGCAGCACAAAATGTCAATAAACCTGCCGAGGTGCGTTCCACAGTGCGTATACGCAACGGATAAACCCTTCCAAGGTTGCAAATGAAAACAAAAGCGAATGAAAACATTTCACGCATACGCTTATGTTTATGTATTTGTATGTTGTAGGTTGTTGTATGTTATGTTATATGATGTCATGCAGCCCAAAAATAGCGCGCAACACATTTTGTGTGTTCGCTTGTAATGTCGCCCCATTAACGGACAAGTCCAAATGTAATACCGGTTTTGTTTTCTGTTGTTGTGCCCTGCAGCCAACAGCCTATGATGTCAACAATTTGGGAATGTTGCGTATTTGGATTTGCGTTTCTGTTATCATCAAACGCAATATTTATTTTTTGGGTATTTAGAGGGGTTATTAAATAAAGTAGGGGCTCTATTTGTTTGCCTGCCTGTGCCCAAAACAATTCGTAATTTTTTTTTAGCCATAATTAGCAGAGATTACACATTGAAGTGCGTTATGTGGAATAGCTGAATGTTGAGTAAACAGATCTTGGCATATTATAATCAAAAAGCGATAAAATGAAAATGCGTTCGTCTGTAAATTGTACAGCTAATAATCGAGTTTATCATTTTTAGAAGCACATAAAAGAGCTCTGCCTGCAATTATTCACTCAGCTTTTGACCAATTATTGGGCTAGTTCTTTTGATAATTAACCCACTTTGCTGCCTTTCACAACATAACAAACAGAAAGGAAAATCTATACGAAATTAGGTCGCTTCGTAGAATTTTTATTTATGTGTTGCTGTCATGAATGTCGGGTGGAGAATTTGGGGGGAATTTGTCGACTCACACGCACGCCACAGAACGGAGAATAACCTTGGAAAGTGTGTTGCTATTTCTGTACAACATTGTTGATTAGCTGCAAAACTTGTAGTTCCACCTTTTGCAAAGGAAGCATGTCCTATGGGATTAATTATTTCTTTTGAATAATTGCTTTAATGTTATTTTTAAAAGTAATGACAATTTAATTTATAAGTTCAAGGGTGAATGATGTCCTATGGGGTTAATTATTTCATTTTTATAATTGCTTTTATATTATTTTTAAAAGAAGTGATACTTTAAGCGCATTTTATTAGGCAATGCAAATGTAGAAATATTCAATTGGAATGCATTGTTTATAGAGACTTGTTGTTGCTAAACTTAGCCAGCACAAAGCATTCTATAAACGTGCAGACCACGAGAGTTGACGACGACATTTGTCTGCATATACATAGCTCGTGGAATTTTTGTTAGTCAAATAAACAAGTTTGTTTTTAGCTAAATTGAAAATAAAACGTTTGAAGTCCCCCTGCCCATAAATTAGATATGTGTGAAAAGGAGAAAGAATACACAGAGACAGAGAGAGAGAGAGGGAGGGAGATGGAGAGAAGGGAAACGTGCATAGATACTTTTGTATGTTGGACAGAAAATAGCTTAGCTACTTTATGCTAATGGCATCTGACGATTCCAAGGCAGCAGCCAAAAGAAACTCAAACGATGAATAATACATAAGATACAAAATAATGAAATGGAGGCAGCGTGAGAGAGAACGTGAGAGAGAGAGAGCGATGGCGATCGCATGTGAATCAGAAATGTGGCGCATTCGTGACGTCATCGAGCGGCGCGCACATGTTGCGCGATAACAAGTTGAACCATTGCTTATCCACGTCCCAACATTCTTTCCGCAGACTCGACAAGAAAACCAAGGAGGCCAGCGTCGCCGAGAACAACGCCAGTCTCTATGAATCTCGCTACAACGAAGTCAACGGCAAGTACAATGCTGTGCTCGGCGAGCGCAAGAAGGCCGAGGATCAGATCAGGGAACTCTCAGGCGAGAATGATCGTCTGCGTCGCCAGCTGGACGATCTGCGCAAGCAGCTCGAGGCCGAGACATTGGCCCGCGTCGACCTGGAGAACCAGAACCAGAGTCTGCGCGAGGAGCTGGCCTTCAAGGAGCAAGTGCACTCCCAGGAGCTGACCGAGACGCGCTCGCGTCGCCAGATCGAGATCAGCGAGATCGACGGACGCCTCACGCGTCAGTATGAGGCGAAGCTGCAGCAGTCGCTGCAGGAGCTGCGCGATCAGTACGAGGCACAGATGGCGCGCAATCGCGAGGAGATCGAGCAGCTGTATGACAACGAGATACAGAATCTCAAGGCCGCCGCCAGCCGTGCCTCTCAAGGTGCGCTGCACGCCTCAGAGGAGATGCGTCTGATGCGCGTCCAAGTCGAGGATCTGCACAACAAGCTGCACGATCTGGAGAACACCAACAACTCTCTGAATGTGAGTACCATTTAAGACTTTACATTCCACTTGTGCTAATCTGTGGCGTTATCTTTTAGGCACGCATTCGAGAGCTGGAGAATCTGTTGGATTCGGAGCGTCAACGCCACAACCAGTACATCGCCTCGCTGGAGGCGGATCTACAGCGCTTGCGCGACGAGATGGCCCAGCAGCTGCAGGAGTACCAGGATCTGATGGACATCAAGGTGTCGCTGGACCTCGAGTTGGCCGCCTACGACAAGCTGCTCGACGGCGAGGAGCGTCGCCTCAACATCACCTCGCCGGGACGTCCCACCACCGACTCGGGCATCGCCAGCGGCTCGGAGCACTTGACCGCCAGCGCCGGCTCCCGTTCGGGCCGTGTCACGCCCAGTGGACGTCGCTCGGCCACGCCCGGCATTTCGGGATCGGGGGCCGTGAAGCGTCGCCGCACCGTGATCGATGAGAGCGAGGATCGCACGCTGTCCGAGTACTCGGTGAATGCGGCGGCCAAGGGCGATCTGGAGATCATCGAGGCGGACGTCGCGGGCCGCTTCATCAAGCTGCACAACAAGGGCACCGAGGAGATCCACCTGACGGGCTGGCAGTTGACGCGCATTGCCGGCGATGAGGAGCTTGCCTTCAAGTTCTCGCGCGGCTCAAAGATCAGCGGCGGCGCCACAGTGACCATTTGGTCGGTGGACGCTGGCACTGCGCACGATCCACCAAACAATCTGGTGATGAAGAAGAAGTGGCCGGTGGCCAACTCGATGCGCTCGATCCTGGCCAATGCCGACAAAGAGGTGAGAATCTTGTCGATTTACAACACGTGCGGCACTTGTGACATCTGCCGCCACTGCAAACATCTCGAGTTTGTGCTCGACCAGTACGCAATCCCTATCGCAACCATTTATTAATCTGATTAATCCATTTGTTGCCCTCCCCCCCCCACACAGGATGTTGCCAGCTACGACCGTGTCCGTGCTAACGTGTCCAGTCATGCATCGCGGCATCGCAGCAGCGGAACGCCCAGCAGCGGCTTTACCCTCGGTTCCGGAGCAGGCTCTACTGGCGTAAGGAGCCTCTTCTCGCTGCTCTTCTAAGAGGATGCACTTCCTATCACACACACCAACACAAACACATACTCATAGTCAGCAATTCATAGGACAGAATAGGATTAGCAGCCGGAGGAGAAGGAGGAGATTCACGCACTGAGAGACACTTGAAATCTGCTTTTATATATGCATAATCAATGCAATTTGTAATGTACAACAATATCGTCTTGTGTTTTTACTAGACTCGTCTACTTATGTTCAATATACTTAAGATACTTGTTTGCAGCAGTTTTAATTTTGTTGTAACTTAAAATGGTAAAATGCATTTCATAAAATAAAAACAAACAAACCTAAAACTAAAACTAAAACTAAAATCGAAAATCGCATAATCTAGAGAGAAAAAAAATGGGTTTGCTGGCGTCGCGTCGCGTCGCGGACATGTCCAGAATTCAATTAATGGCTCAGGTAGCATTTTGCCAAGCAGTTTGCAAGTTTGCCAGGAGAAAACTTTGCCGGCACCCGAGAAAATCAGCTTAACTCGCGTTTGCCAAGATTTGCCCAGAAAGTTCCCTCAGTCTCGCGGAATTTGTCCTCGCCCCGTCCGTCCTACCGTCCACCATCTTCATTCAAAGCAAAATGGACAGTAAGCAGGTGAAATTAACTACAACAAGCAGCCAGATAGAAGTTGCAGCCAAGGATAACGATAGATGGTGCGCTTGCACAGTGCGAAAATTGGCCAAGGATTTGGGTCGAGAAACTTAAGAGCCGGGATTTGCAGTTGATAAACTGCTCGCCAGCCATTTAATGAAATATCAATATTGCGAACAATATAAATTAAGTCGATTATCGCACGTTTAGTTGATGCTAAACCAACGAAATTTATGATAATCACGAGCCGCAAATTCTGTGGGCCAAAAACAATTCGAAAATATAAATGACGCGTTGCTTTGCCTATTTATTTGGTCGCTAGGCGCGTTAATAGTATTTTTTAATTCCCAAAAAATAAACTGTACTTCAGCGCAAAATTATTCCATTAGAAAGCGAGTCTAATAATGATTGCGCATATTTGTCCACATATCATTTAAATTTTATTTTAAAAAGCATCAGATTTAAATATAAATGACGTATTCTGGTCTGTTTGGCGTGTGAAAAATTAAATATATTTTTCCACAGCACATTCGACGACTGTACCTCGGATTTTGCACGGAATTAAATAAAAATTTTTAATTTGTATTTAGCAGAAAACAGAACAAACATAAATTGAACACAATATTGCGGAATATTTGTTTAAAAATCATTTAAAATTAGTTTTAAGCATTTAAAATTAGAAATGTATAAAAAGAATTCGAAGAGCAAGAGAGTAAAATATGTATTTACAAATAAAAAACTGCAAACCAAATTGAATATTGTTGAAACTTTTGAAATAAAAAAAAATAATATAAAGTGAAATAGAGAAAACTGTCACATAAATCAATGTCAGCATTTTTGAATAATTTTACGAGCTGATTTTTGCTCGACAAATAAATAGTTGAGTCTTGAGTGGAGATTTTTGTTGCAGTGCAACAGCAGCGAAGGCGGCAACGTCAGCTACTAAGACAACTTAGCGGCGCTTGAGTGAACGCACGATTCAATGGAATGAATGGACAGACAGCTGGACAGAGGAGGGAGGGAAGGACGAGGCAAGATAAAGGCAGCCACTGAGGCGTTCAACTTCAAAGTAGTTGCAGGAAAAGTTCTTGCTTGTCGCACGTTTGCATGCGCATAATAGGATTAGTCAAAGTAATAAGTTGTTGCCACTGTGCAGGTGTGTATGCATCTATTTATCTGTGTATATACTATATAGCTCTATATGCATGCGAATGCTTTGAAATGCAAATCTCAGTGACACACAAAACTTGAGCATGTGAGAAGAGGTTTTTTTTTGCACTCGCTTTTTCGACAGCCGCCTAGAAGTATGCAACATATTTTTGTGCAAACTAACTTAACCCGCAGCTGGACTGTCGGCCGAAACTGCACTGGGCGTTGGCCATAAACAAAATACCAGCAACAACAATGACAGTTCCAGTTCCAGTCAAGAGTTCATATCTCGAGAGATTTTCGAGTGGAGAGAGAGCATGAGTGTGGGCGTGGGGAAATCTTGAGCTTATTGTGGTCTTCTGGCCATTTTCGAACTTTAACATTTGTCTGCGTCCGGCTGCCCTGGTGACTGTGCAACTTAAGTGCACACCACACGCTTATCGGTCACAACAACAGCTATGCACACACGCACACTCACACCAACACACACCAACACACTCGCAAACTCATTCAATAGCGACTTTTAGGCTTAAACCAAGATTTTGGCATGGGCAGTCGACGGTCGTTGGTCGACAGTCGACAGTCGGCAGGCCAACTAAGTTGGTAAGTGGACTTTGAATGACCTCTTTGTGGTATCCACAACCGAATGTGAGCGTGTGTGTGTGTGAGCTTATTGTGTATTCGGTTTTGGGACTCGGCAAAAAGTTCAGCACAGAAGAAGTATAATAAAATTATGCAAATCTTTGGATCACCCGGACAGCAAAACTCCATGGCATGGTCAAATCCTTGACACCAAATTTAAAAAAAAAAACCATACACACTGACAATTAATGTACTTGACAATTTGTCAGCTGGACACACTTGAATTCCATGAATTCTTAAAGTTGAGGGCATACTTAAATATTAATTAGGGTAATCAATAATCAATAACAAACTTGGGTTCCGCATGTCGTTGCCTAAACTAGCCTAAAAGCTTCCACATAATCCCCATAAGAGCCAAGTCAAGTGAAAACTTGGAAAATAACTTAATTATGGTTGTCTTCCAACAGCCGTTAACTCTTTCGTCTTTATCGCTGGGTCTTTAATGAACGCGGCCCTATTTTCCCAGCCAAATACTAAATGGCAGGGATAACTGTCGAAGGGTGTGTTGCCAGTGTCTGTGTGTGTCTCAGTGTGTGTGTGTGTGTGTGTGTGTGTGTGTGTGTGGGTGGCGAGTAAAACCCCAAATAACTGCTTAATTTGTTTTTTCGTCCTTTGCTTCCTTCCGTGACCCTTTTCGACCACCTTTTCCGTTCCAGCTGCTTGTTGTTGATGCTGTTGATGTTTGCATAACCAACAACAACAACATCAGCATCAGCATCAGCTGTTGTTGTTGTTGTTGTTTCTCCACATGTTGTTGTTGTTAGTTTGTTGACTTAATTGAAGAGCAAAAGAGACAGATAGAGAATGGTTGCGGTTCAACGCCCACAAAAGAGTTGAGCTTGAGCACTCGGATGAAGGGAAAATAAAAACACATTCAGGCAGCAAAAATTATTTGCCACTCGCATAATTTCGGGCTTCCAGCTTGTTTATGCCTAAATCAATTTGCTGCATGAACGAGTCTTAAGCGCCAAGGATTTTGTGTGAAATCCAAAGCCGGTCACACTCTGCTCTAATCCCCCAGGCAGCGCAATATGTGCTCACTGTATGTGTGTGTGTGTGTGTGTGTCTCTGTTTGGGTTAAGCTATTAGACTAAAAGGTTATTAGGCGGGCAGGGGAGGAGACTGGTGGGGGAGGAGACAACTTCTGCCTGTCGACGTGATTTGCCTGTCAAAAAGGGGAATAATGCGCGTCGAAAGAGGCCGAGTGGATTTTGCACTTTTGATATGCGTTTTATTAATAAAACAAATTGCCAGGCATATGACTATAATTTTAGCTTACAGCAAGCAGCACATTGCCTCTCTGTCTCTCTGTCTGTCTCGCTGGTTTGGCCTATGCATAAATTGAGTTTGTGTGTCGTCGCTCAACGGCAACGTGACTCCAGCCCAAAGGACACGCTGGGCAGTCTGCCAAGCCGCAGGCATCTGGGCATCAGGCAGCAGACAACAGACATCACGAGGCATGCTGCACCATGCAGCAGCACACAGCAGGAGCAGAATCAGGCAGCACACGTCAACTATTTTTCAACAAATATGCGCAAAACTTTTTTCATATTAAAGCCACAAGAGCCGTAGAGCGATGCTGACCAAAAGCTGACACAGACTGCATTTTTGGCATATGCAAAAACGGGCTGAGCATTACGTGCCGCACGTGCCACACACACACACACACCCCCTCGTTGAGCAACAACAAAATGATGGGCGGGGCGTGACCATTTTCCCTGTCGAAAATGCCACAATTCATTTTTTAATCGCGACGCATAAATCAAAGGTGCAGCGCAAACAAAAAGTGTTGCGTGCTTTCAGGGGCGTTGCATTAGCTGTAGGTGTTGTTGTTGCCACTGTTGCAACGCGTTGCAATTGCATTTGACATAATGCCCGGTGAACTTTGGCCAAAGAAAAATGCTGGCTAAAAGCATTGCAAATGCAGGAAATTCCATCTTTCGCAATGCGTCCGCTGAGAGCCATAAATGATGTTTCCATCAATTTTTGGCCACATTTTTAGGAATATCCAATGGAATAGAAAGGCGAAAATGTGAAAAGCGTATTAAGCTAATGCTCTCAGAAGGTTGCAGGTCACGAATTGTCGGTGGAGTAAATATTAATATACTTTCGAGTGTGGCAAAAACATTTTCTACAATGTGACTTTAGTTTAACAATTGGAATTTAACAAATTTCAAATTTCAATTAAAATTCGAAAACTTAAAGCAGTCTTAGTTCAATAAACACAAACTCAAATGGCTTCAGATAACAGTTTGTTATTGTTGTGGAATAAATGTTTGTGGAATTGCTTGAGTTATTGTCACCAGATTTGGAGTCAGTTATGTGGCAGCAAGCGCTCTTAATGCGAAAGCCAATTATCGCATAGTTGATAAAAGGCCAAGCCACAATATTAATGGAGTAAAAATGAGTTTGCCAGTTGCCATAAATCAGAGCTCGAGCCACCTGCGAGTGCGTGCGGCCAGCTGCCAATTAGAAACGATGTTGCCAGGATTGGAAGGAGGAGCAGTGGCAGGAGGAGAAGGAGGAGCAGCTGGTCGAGTTGACATGTTAACAATACTCTCAGGGTGGCGCATCTGGTGCGTGTGCTGGCCATTTCTGGAAGCGTATCCAATTGTTATTGTGCGGTTGCCTAACTTCAAGCCGGTCACGTTGCATGCCAAATATTTGCTTTTCATTTGGTTAACACACACACACACATACACAGGCACACACGGATAACTGTAAATTGATTACTGCCAGGCAGGAAGCAAAAAATAGCAGCAGAAGAAGCAGCAAAGATGTAGCACCCAAAAACCACAGAACGCACACTGGCAACATCGCAATCTCTCACAGCAACAGCAACAGCAACAGCAACAGCAACAGCAACTGTACTGTGGTTATGTGCAGCATGGAATGGTGGCAACCACTGGAGCAGCCACATCCAGCCATGTCGTCGACTGTTAATGTATCTGTCAGCGCAAAAAGATTCGCCACATCGCGACCTGCAGTCTCCAACTTCTGCTGCTGTTGCTGCTGCTGTGTTCCTCGCATGATGATTACACAAAATTGAATGCTCTCCCTTCTGCATTCGCATTCGCATTGACTGTAACTGTCTTTCTGTCCCTGTCCCTGTCCCTGTCCCTGTCTCTGTGTGTGTTTCTCGCTGTGCGTGTGTCAATTTGAGTGTTGAAAAGTGGTCTCCAGTGTCGGCGGTTTGGTTTGCTTGAATTTCGTTTCGTTTCGTTTCGGTTTGGTTTGGTTGGGTTTGCTACGCGGCGTCATCATCAACGTCGTCGCATGTCGCATGTCGCTTGCCGCGTTTGCCATTTCATTGTGTACAAACAACACATTTGTCTATGTGTTTGCGCGTGTGTATTATTTATACGACTTCGAAGTCTCTATCTTCTATCCTCTATGCTCTATCCGCTTTGCTCATCATCATCATTGTGTATTTGGTTTTGGTGCCCTCAAAGCGCGTGTATTTTTTTTTCTGCCTTGGGCGTAACTGTCGCGTCGCCTAACGTGCCACATTCAAATTCAATGGCCAACAACTTGTGTTTGCTGCTTAAAAAGTAGCTTAGGGATACATTTGCGAGATAAACTTACTTCCCTGCTTCGGCCCCCGAAGGCAATCAAAGTGAATAACTAAAGGCGACGACATAAACACAGTTGCGATTCGACACTACAAATATGTGTTACAACAGTGCTTAAGAAAGCTATCGTAACTACTGCGAGATAAATTGAGGCGAATGCAATAACTACAGTTCATGGTAAAGAACTGAAATTTGTAGAACAGCTGCAACAAATATTATTATTCCATTTGGCTGTTCACGTTTGTTCATGACAAGGTTATGTTTCAAATTATGTTGGGTGTCACTCTCGATAAGTTGGCAGCTCCGCATTGTCGAGTTGGCAGCTCTGCATTGACGAGTTGTCAGCATCAACTGACACAACTGTCAATGATTATCCATAAACGTCCATTCAATTATTTATACTTTGAATCAGAATGCAGCAAGAAAAATAATATTGCAATAATCACAATAATTTTAATCGAAATCTCAAATATTGAATATGCAAACATTAATGACGACACAATGAAGTTCAATTTAGAAAACAATCAATATAATTGAAACGTTGTTGAAGCACATGTTGAAGAATAAAGAAAACAAGTGCGCAATAAAATTAAATGAAATTATGCAATCAACCGGAAAGTATTAATGCGATTAAGAAGTTAATGAAATAAAAAGAAGTGGCTTAAATGGACTGTATGCGATGCACATCAAACATTTGTTTTAACTAAAGTTGCAAGTGGATAATTTAACTGGATATGTTCTATTTTTAGGGATATCCCATCCACAAGAATATCGAACGAATTCTCCAATTAAATAAAGGCTACAATCTCATGTATTCCCCAGGCAATGTGCAGCTGTCGACCACAGAAATTCACCTTTCACGTTCAACTTACACTGCCTACTTGAGTATTACGTATTTTGCGAGTGTTTGTTTTATTTCGAAGAACAGAACGTGTTTTGGCTTGTTGTTGTTGTAAGGCGCCCTTAGGATGTAAATGTTACGTGTTGCAGGACTCACCTCGAATGTTGTGAAGACGATTTTCTCAATGGAGCCAAAGTAGCGCTCCCAGAGGACTTGAGTCTGTTGGCGCAGGGCAAAGATGCGTTCCGCCGAAATGGAGCGCACAATGTCGGGCACCTGTAATAAAAAAGATATACAAATAAAATAAAGATATACACAAATTGTTATTACAAGCGGCTACGCTGCGTATGCGTAATCTGAGCAGAGCCCAGCTGCAATCCATTAATTATGGCTGCCTAAAAATAACACGGATGCACAACGAGCAGCATTATGTTGTGGTCGTAATTAGTGCGGATATATAGTACATCATAATTATGCAACGAGCATTCAATAAATTCCCTCGCCAGCAAATTGAAACAATTTAAAGAGTGCGGCACGAGTGGCTCTGCAGCTGCAGCAGCTGCTCAAGTTTCCTGCTCGAGTTAACTTAATTAATTGCATTTCCTGCCAATAAACTACAAAGGCAAACATGCCAACGACTCAGGCGAACACGGAGACGAGGCTAAGGTGAAGGTGCAGAGGACGACAATGCAATTGACAAACAATGCGCCAAGACTTTGTCGCGATTCAAAGACGGACATGGCCAAGAAATAGCTGCAGAAGGAGGTGCAAACAAACGCCACGAAGTGAGCACAATGTACACACGGAGACAATCAGACAGACGGACAGACGGATAGAGAAACGGACGAATGCGCTTTTAGCAGGTGAGCATCTGGACAGGCAATCTCCAATTCAATGTTCATATTTCATGCATCGAATGCTTTTGGCAGGCTATTTATTCAGTATGCAGCGAGAGTTGCTCCCATAATAGCCAATAATGTCGAAGAACTGCTTGTGAGCACAAAAATGAAAATACTGTATGCAACGTTGGCCAATTAACTCAACTTTTTTTGCAAAATATTTCAATGGCTAAAGTACGAAATTGTAGCTGACTTTCGAGCTGGGCGATTGCCAGTTTGTATGTCAAGTGAAGCCCATGTGAAAGAGGGCTTTGCGTAAGCATTAAATCGTCAATAAATGACGACTGACAAAACGCACAGGACAACGCACAGCAGGATTCCCATTTCGGATGTGGGTTAGCCAGCAAAATAACAAAACTTTCACAGAAACCGACAGAAAACAGGTCACATTTTAAAAACTCCCAACGTGTTTTCATATTTCATGATGGCAGACGAACACAAAAAAAAACAAATGTGCCAATTCGAACAGCAAACAAACTATTCCCCTCAAAAAGCTACATATGTACATAACATATATACAGACAGATAGTCGTAAATATATATGAGTGTGTGTGTGTGTGTGTGTGCAACTCACCTGCAGCAGTAGCCGCTCATCGGCCCAAATGGCGGCCTGTTTCCAATCGATTTTCGATTCAAATGGCAATACCCAGGCATTGGACAATAGCACAGGAATGCAGCCGGCCTGCAATGCTTCGAGAAATCTACGACAAAAAAAAGGCAGAGATGAATACAAAAACAATCAAGGAATATATAAGGGAAAATGAAATGGGCATGAGCTGGAAAATGAAAATTGTGTTTTTCTCTCTGTTCGTCCGTTTGTTTGTTTGTTTGCGTGTTGTGTTTTTTTGTGTTTTTTACCTGAAGGAACCCAAGCGTCGACCGCGTGGCACCAAACAAAATGTGGAATTCTGCAACAGCGTCTCGTAGTCGTATCTGCAAATGAATGAAGAGGCGATAAAAGGGTCAGTAAGAGGTTGAGTGAGTGCAAAAGAGAATGTCGATGATGTAAATTAGTGGAGCGGCCAGGGCATTGCATAATGGCAGTGTGCGGCAATTAATTGAACAATGGCCAGCTCATTGTTGCTGCTGGGAATTGAGGCTATGAATATGTAAGGATTTTTGGGGCTCACATGATAAATGATAAATTGCAATCGAGACGTCAATGGTCAGCAGACAATTAGGACAGCAGCTTAAAGGGTTATCTACTAAACTACTTATATGCTTAAGCAATTAAATTTGGATACCTAATAAATTAAAATCGCATCTTTCTTGTATTACTTTCTATTGATTTATGGCCATTGATTCGATTAGCACAAATTTAAGTTTCATCTTTAAACTTTAAATCATATTCTTATTACATTAATTATTATCGCATGCTCTGTTAGTATGCTTAAACAAATTATACCAAATATATCCAATAAATAGAAAAGTATTTTAATTTCCATTTACTTATGCTCATGGATTCAATTCGCATTTTGCATCGCAAACATATCTAATAATTAGAAAAACATTTTAATTTAAGCTCATTGATTCGATTTTAATTTTATGATTCATCTTCATCTAAGTTACTCATCACTAAGTTGTCTATCATATCTAATTAATCGGAAAACATTTTAAACTTCAATTAATATTCCCCAAAACTCGATTTAATTCTCGCTCACTCATCAGCCGCATTGCGCGTCGCAGTTTAACGTTCTGCTAATAATGTAATTCCATTTCAATAGCCTGCCGCAAATGACAGCGAACCAAAACCTCAGCGCCCCATGCGGCGTATGCTTAACGCTTTCGCATATAACTCATACGCCATGTTGCCCAGCACACACACACACACACGTTCAAATATGCGAAACAATTCAAGCATTTAACCATTCAATTCAGCCGCACAATACCGTAATCCCTGCTTGCTGCTGATTTCAGCTTTAACGCCAAATCAAAGCGGCAAAGCTGCATATTAAGCATACGCCATGTAGCTCAAACATTTGTACTCAATGCGGCAGGTGAGCGGCAACTCCCCTTCGGGCTAACAAGTTAAGTTGCGCGTAAAATTACACGTACCGAGCCATGCTGCCACGCCCAACCGCCGCCCACTTTGCCCATGGCTTCACTGGTCAGCAATTCGTTCGAAGCGTTCTTGCTGCCATCGTTTTAAAGCGAATTCAGCAGAAAACGTATTAGAAAACTGCAGTCCCAGCGCATTCGTATTGCATTGACAACAGCAAACACAGCAGCAGCAACAGCAACAGCAGCATGACCATTAGGAGGGGGGTAAGGGGAGGCAATCAGCAGTCGGGAAAGGAAAGCCGGTAGCTAGAAAGCGTATGGCTTATGAATAATCTTAAGTAAACATCATAAATTGCATGTTGTTGCCCGCTGCTCGTTGCCGTTTGTTTTGCCTGAAAAATAACACTGCCAAAAACATGGCTAGAACAGTCGGCCAGCAGACTGGCTGCAGTGGCCAAAAAGCCATTCAGAACCTAGCTACTTCAACTGGGAAAAACCGAAGATGGAATGCACTAGCTGCAGAAATTAAAGAGATTCAAGTCCAAAACGTGCGAGGTATAAATAGGAAAAATATATTTCAAGCAGCTGCAGCGACTTTGAACATCTAAGTAAAAAAAGCATACTGTTTTGGGCCCAGCGAAAATGAAAATTTCTGTCAATTGAAATTTAAAATTTAAGAGATGAAAATATATTTGTATTATTATGTGTGCATAATTTAGTTTATCACAAACAAGAGATCAATTAAATCACATTCACGCATTAAAATCTCAAATTACTAATAATTGAAAATTTGAATTAAAATGAATTAGTCGAATTTCACGGCAACACAAAGTTTATAAAATTGTTACATTTGATATAATGACTTTTAATCAATAACAAGTATTTACATTTTATACTCTCAAATGCAACAAACGAAATTAAAACATATTAGTTTTTTTTACCTAACAATCACTGCAAGAGTTGAAGGGTGTTTTGATTAGATTATCGTACACATTATATTCCAACTATGGCATTATAAATGATTTAAGAAAATCTTTTGCGTTATTTTCATTAGTTTGAAATTGCAGACGAATTTCACGCTAACCCCAAATTTATTAAATTGTTACATTTAATCAATAACAATTTTTTTTTAAAGTTACATTTGATATAATGACTTTCAATCAAGAACAAATATTTAATTTGTATACTCTCAAATGCAACAAATGAATTAAAACATATTATTTTTATTTTACCCACCAATCACTGCAAGAGTCGAAGGGTGTTTTGATTATGCTATCGTATTCCAACTTTGGCATATACATTTTTCATTAGTTGAGTTAGTTTCAAATTGCAGACGAATTTCACGGTAACCCCAAATTTATCGAATTGCTACATTCGATAACGAATATTTAGTTTATATACTGTCAAATGTTTGTTTGTTATTTTCATTTACCCAGTTATCACTGCAAGAGTCGAAGGATGTTTTGATTAGCTTATCGTGCACATTATATTCCAACTTTGGCATCATAAATAATTTAAGGTAATCTTTTGCACTAGTTTCGTTGGCTTGGAATTGCAGTGCAGTTTATTGCAGATAATGTCGTGTGTTGGCTGTCCAATTAGGAATCGAGATGCCATCTCTGGCTGTCTTGATGCATTCAGCGAACAGGTCACTGCACCCGCTGCGATCCTGGCTCTAACCAGCTGGCTGTGCACTTGTTAGCTACTTGTTTAAGCAATTAAGAGAGCCGCCAACATTGCATGTTGTTGTCGATATCATGTTTTAGTTGTTGCTGCCTTCGGTTGGCCGTCGTGCTGAACTTTAATTAAATGATTTTCAGCTTTAGCAAGTTGAGCGAATAGTTTTAGTTCGGCTCGGTTCGGTTCTGTTCATGTCGGACATCATGCAAGCTAAACTTTGGCTATTTACACGCATTGTTGCTGTGTCCAAAGTTCGCTGCCCGCTCAGCTCAGTTCTTGGCCCAAACATGGCGTCTACTACTTCATTAGCCATCGCGGCGCCAAAGCACTTGCGCCATCACCCGCAACACAGTCGCTGCTCGTTTCTCATACCCACTTTATGGGCAACAACAAATGCACTTCTGGAGCAGGGGATTGTGGCTTTCTTAGATTGTACGCGAATGTTTCCATTATTCATTCTGCACAGTCGACTTGGCCCAACGTGTGCATTACTTTTCCAACTGAATTGCCCTGCAAAATGTGCTCTCAACTTTATGTTGTTTAAGCAAATGCACTAAACGAATATTGTGACTTAAACGATTATTCGAGTTGGTAAATTGATTTAAGAAAATCACCGTTGACGATAAAGTTCAATTAACTTTTAATGTGCAACTTATTTGCTTGTCGACTGCAAGTGTGTTCGTGTCGTTATAAAGTTATTAATATGTTAAAGAGCTGCACAAATATTTGTATTTGTGCGCACTCTCGACTCCATCAATCTTTGCAAATGTGCAATGCTTAATTTCAATTTAAATATATGCCAACTATTTATTTGCCTGCGAGCGAATGAAGTGCAAAAATTCCATTGGTTTTAATAAATGTTATGCAATTCTTTGTTGTTTACCAATTTGCCCAACTTGAATCAAGTTGTTGCATGCTTCCGTCGCTGGCTTGGCATCAAATTAAATGAATTCTCACACCTGTTGCCCAGCAGTGAACACACACACACATAAGGACAGGCATTTGCAGTAATTAATCGCCAACACTTTGCACAGCATTCCCAGTCATATTCTGTGGGCAAGTCACAAACATAGGCAAACAAACAAACTCAAGCTACACACATTTGGGTCGAGTCTCTGCGGCTCAGTCGCTTCATGTCAATTGCTTAACTTCTCCTCATGCCAAGGCCAACAAAATTAACATAAGAAGTGCCAGGGAGCTCGTTCTCCAAGTTGTTAGTCGAGCTCTGGCAGCTGCACAGCGGGCACATAATTTAAGTGGTTTCCAGCTGTCAAAGGTTGACTCTGACTGTCAGGTATGATAATTTTGCTGCTACTGCTACATCTATTTCCTGTTGTTGTCGTTGTTGTGGTTGAAATCAAGCTAAGCTCATTGACTCCCTCACCAACCGACCGACCGGCCGACTGACTGACGTGCCATCAGACTTTGTGATTTCAGCAGAGCAAAAGGTAAAGACTTTTTGCCTTTGACAGCTGAGCCGTTAGTTGCATGCTACCACAACGCAAGAAGTAGGCAAAAATCAAACAAAAAGTGGAAAACAAATCGTGGGATCTTGGGATGCGGCCACTAGACGACTGCCAGCTGCTCTACAGCTATAATTAATAGCAAAGCCTACTTTCGGGCATTGCCGATGTCTGAATTAAGGTCTTAGCTGCTCTGCTCTGCTCTGACAGCTCTGATGACTGGCCAATAACCATTATTTGCTGAAATTGATTTGAAACTCGAGTCTTCAATTTGAGATGAGATGATTCGAATGGGGAATTCGTGGAAACGACAAGCTTTTGTCAACGAATCGTTCACTCTGTTTCGCTGCTGATAGGTTTTTGGTTTTTCTTCTTTTTTGTTTATGTTTTATGTGCAATGCTGCTGTTGTTGTTGTCTCAAAGTGTATGGCATTCTGCTTTGTCACTGGTCGGCTTTGTGCGCCTTGACACGCAAATTGCTTGTCGTGCGGACTGGGCAAACGTTCATTGCGTATACGTAGCGTGCGCCTCACAATTTGTTAATTGCAGCGCATGCTGCGTAGTTCCTCTCGCAGCCTAAGGCCGATTGCCTGCCTGCCTGCCTTCCTGTCGGTCTGTCTCTCGGTGTCTGTCAGTTGCAGCAGCAACGGGGCACAGGAATAGCAAAATTAATTAAAACCCAAAAAGCATGTCAGACACAAACCCCAACGCAACTTAGTCCAAGTTTCGAGCGGAAGTTAAAAACTGGCAACAGTCGCATTCGCATTCGCATTCGCTTTAAGTGATGAAAACTAAGTGAGTGGCGAGTGGAATATACGATTGAGAGGGACAGACAGACAGACGGACGCAATTGCGATGAATTTCAATGAAAATTGCATTTTTAAAAACAGCATTTGAAATAAAGACAATTCGGTGGGTGGCGGGTGAGCATAAAAACTAACTGAGGAACAAACAAAACCGACGACAAAAAGCAAACACACAATGGCGCAGAGCTGCGAATAGAACGAATAGTGAAAACTCCTCGATTCTGATTCCGAGAGTGCGACGGCGACGCACAGCAAAAAGCAGCTGTAAAACTTGCCATTGCCATTGTCTTTTGGAAGGAGCAGTCGCAGATGGAGCAGCAGGACACTAAATATGGCGCATTAGTTACAAGTGCAGGGCGAAGCAGCAGCAGCTTCATTCCAGCTCCATTGCGCCGCCTTTTCTTGTCGCCAGCTTGTGATAATGGCTCATAATGAATACAACAGACCGCACTAAGACGTTTCTCGCAGCACACTGCGAAAAGACAAAGCTTAAACCAACGACCAGCTCCAAGTCGGGCTATTAAAATGCAGCGCACAGTGCGTATGAGCGATGTGAGCCAACTTGAGCACAGCGACTTAAAGAAGCCAAAGTAAATTTCGTGGCCCAATTTTAGTGCAGCAACTAAAAGCTTTATCTTTAGATCAGACAACAGTGTGACTAAAAATATCTAATTCACATTTAGGCAATTAAATTAATAAAATAAAGAGAATTTAATTTTAATCTTTCAAAGTAATAATTTACTCACAGCTAGTTTAATTTTGTATTCGTATTTCCCAATCCATTTAATAGAATTTAATTTTAATCTTTCAAATTAATAATTTACAAACGTGAGTAAGTTTTTAATTTTGTATTCTTATTCCCAATTCTAATTTAATATTATATTTCATTAAAGAGGGATTAATTTTAATTTTTTAAAACAAGACTTTTTTCATATTTAATTTACTTTTTTATTGTTATTTCCCCATCCTAATTTAATATTGTAACTGCTCGTAGTCGACTTTAAAATATATTTGGAAGGAAAATTCAGTTACAGAAAAACATAAATTTGTTCAACACTTAATCAAAACAAATCAGCTTTTTTCAACTCCAACGAGCAATATTATAATTCGCTGTTTTTAAATTATTATAGTGATTTCTAAGAAAAATGCTTCTTAATTTCTCAGAATTTTTGTGCAAGTTGAATTTTGCCGGCCGAAACTGGATGTTAATGGCAATGGCCAGCAATTTCCCGGCACAATTTTCGGTCGGCCAAAAACACAGCCATAGCCATGTTCAAAGCTGGCCGTAATAGTTCGCAGCGAAAGTAAGTGCAAAGCAGAGAGTGTAAAATAAAAAAGAAATGGAATTGGCACTTAAAGCAATTGCAATGGGGCAGAAGCCTAGTTACTTTGCTACCTGGCGTCTACTTCTTCTCGTTTAACTGCCAAGTGTGTCGCCTTTGAAGTGATTTATGTGGAAATCTGAGATTAACGTGCAAGCCAAGCACGAGCACAGCCAGGAGAGGCAAAAGAAAGGCAAAAGGTGGTGTTAAGGCCCAGATGTGGATGCACCCTTCGGCATGGACTTGGAGCTGCTGCAGCAGCTGCTGCCGTGCACTGCATCTTGTTGATAATGATGATAGTGTTGGGGGTACAGGAATTTATTGCTCCGCAAATTACATTATGAAAAATGCATAAAATATCCGACACCCTTGCTGCCGTCGCTGGCACTTCTAATTGGGTCACAGGCTCACATATTTAAATTAAATCAAATGAATATCAAGTGCTTTGTGCGCTTTACGCTTCGTTTAGCACGAATCAAATTTAGCGTTTGAAATTGATACGCGATGCATTCATCATCTAAATGCACTTTATATTTGTATTGAATACTTTTTTATAAAAGATTTGTCTAATATTGAAATTGTTTCTGCAGACTCATGATTATTTATTGCTTTGCATTTCATGCTCTATTTGCTGAATTTCGACTTTTGTAATTATGAATCAAATGCAATCGGACATGTCGTTCAGTTCGTGATAAATATACACATTGAATAATTAAACAAATTTAATCTTACAACATTTATATGGAATTACCTCAGCTGCTTAACGGCTGTGCGTGTGTGTGAGCTATTAAAATGTGCCGACGTGTTGAGTAAAGTGGAAGTATTGGAATGTGTAAAATTAAAAACTTGACAAATTGTCGCAACATACGAGAGAAAACAAAATGAAAACCCTTTTAGGTTAGGCTGGTTAGGGTTACAAGCACACATCTTACGTGTGTTGCAACACGTTGTCGACGTCGCTTGTCATGCGATGTGGCAGCGACAACGTGTCGTATACGTAATGGCTGCGGAAACGTTTCATCGTCGCGACTCGTTGCGTTGCGCCTTCTGTCAAATTGTGTGCGAAAAGAAAAGACAAAAAAAGAGGACGCAAGTGTGCTCAAACTTTTGTCAAGGACACGACGCAGTGTCTCATTATTTTTCATATTTCTTTTAATGCGCAACCCGCACCCGAAATAGCAAGCCAGCAACGAGACAGACGACAACGAGAGACACCATTCGGCAATGCTGTGCTTAATATGAATGCACATATCCAGCTGTTGCCAGCCACGCCCCCAGCCTTAGTGGCATCTCTGTTGCCAAAAGGCACAACCACAAAATGCCACCACATTCACTTACATACACACATAGAGACGGTTGTTGTCGTTGTCGTTTGGGTAAACATCATCAGGACAAGCAGCCGCATCATCATCATCATCATCATCAGCAGCAGTAGCCAAGAACTAACCAAATGACCTGGCAACCCCGAACCTAAGCCCAACAGCAAACCCCAGCCCTAATCCCTACACAAACAACAAATGCCAAAACTTCATTGATGGCATCAGTAAGCCCCTAAAAGCATGCTACACTTTTGTGACCACAGTTGCCGCCAGCAAATGCATTGATTGTTGTACTATACTTGTTTTTGCGGTTGCCCGACCATTGTGTTTGGCTTTATGCTGCTTTATGCCATATGTTGCACAGTCGCAGCTGCAACATTTTCCATTGACGCCCGAGGCTCATTACAGGAGCAGCGACATCGCGCGACGCGACGCGACATCACAAAACAAAATTTCATTAAAAGCAACTCAAGGTTTTCTGAATGCACTTCTTCGAAGTTTTTCGCTTCGCTATTTTCTTTTTTTTACGGTTAGCGGCGGCAGCGAAAAAAACTTTTTAATGGATTTTACAAGAATATAGAACAAAACGCAAAAAAGTTCATAATTTCATTTGGGGAGCCGCCTTCGACGAAGTTTAAATGCACTTAACATTTATATTGATCGCAAAATGAAAGATTTAATTTTACTCCAAATTCAGACGCTTTTAATCTGGGAAATTAAATATTCTAAAATGCATCACTTTCGAATTTGCATGACGTGATGAATTGCTTAAGAACAATTTGCTGCCAAATTCACTTAACATAAATCTCGATTACAAACAGAAGCAGATAACATATATATTTTCATTACGTCTGTGCCACAAGCGAATAAATTTCAATGCAACACCTTACACACCGTATAATGCATGACGATGCCACTGAATGGTCGGGGGCATGAAAGGGCATAAATATATTATGATTGCCAAATGCTGAGCTAAGAAAGCGCACTGCTGGTCAATCATTTGCCACTTGGCTGCCTCGTGCTTTCTCGTTGATTGCTTTCCGTTGCCCGCCAAAAGCCGAAAGCCAAAAGAAAAACGAGGAATGAAAGATGAATCGAAAAGTTTGGCATTTTAATGCCATTGTGCCGTAGATATATATTAAACGGCATTTCATTTTCGGCTCGTCCATATCAGCAGCAGCAACAAGGATAACAGAGAATAGCCAACTATGCCGAGTTTTGCATATAAATGCACTGCAAAGTCATCAAAAAGTGGAAGCTATCACAGCTATCCACGACCTCGCAGCGTCGTAAAAAATATGCGAAAAATCTCAGCTCCCGAGCATTATGCAATTTTGTCGACATTTATAAATATGCGCCATATTTGACAGGTGCATTAACGAAGTTTCAGACACGCTCCCAGACAGACAAGTGGCAAGGGGGGAATGGCATAAAAAATGATGTGAGTGGGAAAGCAATTTGCTTGATTATATGTAGAACAGTTGACGGCACTCGGCTTATGTATATGTATAAGTATGCAGTATAGTTGCTGGAATGGAACAACAATATTAAATGCAGAGTGGAGGGGGGGGGGCATAAATCGCTGACGCTTGACGCTAAAGCAGATTTGTCGCATAAGTCATGTCAAATTACGTAGAGCAGACAGCTGAAGGGACGCAAAAACAGAGGCGGGCAACCGTAAAAGGCAGACTGCAAGAGGAAGAATATAGCAAGTAACGTGGCTGGAAAATGAATGAAAAATTACGTTCAATTAAAGGTGAAAGGTAAATGTTTCGATGACATTTTCTGAGCATTGAGCACAACAATAAATTTGATTTCAAGCCAGAATGCTTCCAATGCTCGACGGGCAGTTAATATGCCACTTAAGTTAAGTATATATATAAATTATATACATATAATCTTGAAGATATTAATTATCAATATGGAAAAGTGCAATTTATTATTCAGCCTTACACTTTTAAGTAATTGATTTACAGGGTATTAAATAACCGTAATGTACTTTGTGAGCCATCAGTCTAATCAGCAGGAAATCAGCAAACTCAACACAGGGTTGAGAGAGCGGCGTGTAATGAATCGGAAAGGAGGCGAATATGCAGAATACTCGTATCTATAGCACACAACACAGCAAAAGCTTTGATTTATTACTGCGCAAAGTAAGTGTCGATATTTAAATTAATTTTTTGCTTCATTTCAGACAGCGACTTATCTGGCATATCAACCGAAGTACTACAATTAATTTGTAGGCCTTAAATATATTATGCATAGTTCGTTTGAGGTCTTGTGATTTTGCGAGCTTACCAAATTAAATTAAACTAAATAATCGTGTATTGCAAATCACTTTAAGGCTGATCATAATGTTGGAAAATTTCTCATTCTCAACGAAACAGGAAATGGGCAGATGCTAAAAGGCAATCGCTGGCATTCAAAATGCCTTGGCCTAAGTGTCGTGCCATTTAAATGAGCTTGTCAAGTTGGATTTTTGAACATTAATCACATGACCCCAGCAGAGAGAGAAAGAAACATTCTTGGGCTGTAGTTAATGGCGGTCGATGGATGGGCTTGGCAGGCGTGGCAAGGGCTATTAGCGGCAGGGGGCGGCTAAACAAATTACATTTGCGACTTAATGACAGCTAGAGACACACTTACCTATCATATTCGCGATTATCCTCGTCACAGCGATTGTCCTGCAGTTCGCGCCAACTTTTGCCATGCCGGCAAGTCGTCACCATCACCATGTCGCGTCCATTATGCAAATGGAAGAGCGAGTTGCGTGTCTCCGAGCCAATGCCATGCACATAGCTGCAAAGAAAGTGGAGCAAAAGAATTCAAGTTAAAGATTAAAGTGTATCGATGAGCGGCGTAATGCCCAGCAGAGATTGCAAAACACATAAACAGCGGCGTCAAAATCAATTGCAATAAAGCAGCCTCGAAGAGTCCCATAGGGAAGATCTATGGACGCGATAGGGACGAGAGTTGAGCTTAAATCTGCGCTGGGCCGCAGGCGAAGCAATTGAAACAAAAGATGCTTACAACAATGGACACACAGACACATACACACATACATGTATAGCTAACAGTTTTGCGAAGCATATGGGCCACAACAAAATGGCAGCAGGAAAAGCGATGGCAGTCGAGCGAGAAAAAAGAATCCTGAGGCCATGCCTGGCGACTTGGAAATGCCATCATCCAAACACACATGCACATGTCCATGTGATTGTAGTTGTGGCTGTAGTTGTAGTTGTGTGAGCAATTTCCTTCTGCTTGGCTTGCAGTTGAGCAAATTTCATAGACAATGAAGTACGCGCCACAGCAGCAGCAACAGCAACCAACCAACCGACCACAGATTGGGCAACGCTGATTTCCGTTGAAGCTGTCTGCTGACTGCTGACCAGCTGAGGAAGGACACGAGACCAAAAGGCACACACAGAGTTCACAGGGTTTAGTTTGCTGACTGCTGCCTTTCTTTTTTTGGCAGAGTGCTGGCGAGGGAAGGTGCCTTAAGAGAGCTGAAGCCATAAGTTATTTGATTTAATCAGCGTGTCATTGAGGTTAGCTATGGATTCGAAATGATACAAATGTGCACCAAACTCCAGCATTTCACTTGCTTGGCCATTACTAATAGAAAAGCCAAGACACATCACTAAAATCCTCAGTCGAGAGTCGTTTAAGTGAAAAAATAATGCTGCAACATAAAATCAAACTAGTTTTCATTGTGTTCAATTCAATTTCATCGAACTACCAGAGGCGAATTTTCGAATTTTGACCAACTTGACAACTGGTTTCCCGCTGGCGGCGTTTAAATCAAATGCAGCTGCCAGCAACTTAGGCAAAACTATTGCTCAAAGTTGGCAAGACATTAATTGTAATATTGGTGAAGTGATTTTGGCAACAAGAAAAAGTTATTGGCCATTCAAGTTATTCGCTGCGCTGTTGAGCAATTAACAGGAAAACAAATTAAAAACTGTTTACTATTAACAAATATCAACAGTTTTTAAACCAATTCAAAAAGAATACGGAGCTGTAAGAGTTAGAGATAAGCAAAAGAAAATAAAAGATGATAATGAGCTAACAATTGCAGAGATGTGTTTTACAAAAACCTTATCGAATGGCCATTAAAACGAGCGCTAATAACACAATCAAATTGCCAATTTAGGCTGTCAATTCATTTGCATAAACAAAACTTATTGAATGAACATAAAACAGCAGCTCAACAGCTCATCATAATCGTGCACACAATGGGACGGCTGGGCGGACACTGTAAGCTTCAATTTAATGGCATTACATTTTATTAGGCATCTGGGATTTCGCGCAGTGTAAATTAATTTGGGACCCAGCGAGAAGCACAGCAGATGAGACAACACAGCAGAGAGCGAGAAGGCGAGCTGCTGAAAACATTAATATAAATTAAACGCATAGGCCGACATTACAAGGACATTGGCCAGACAAAATGTACGACGAGTGGAGTGGATAGATATATACTTATTTACAGAAAAAAGCAAAGGCTTTTAGCAGCGACAACAAAACGGGCCCGGACTGCTTAAATGTTATTTATGCCCCTCTCCACACGCAAACCACTCGCTTAAGTGGGTCAATTAAACATTGATTGGGCCACCGTTGTGAGGCCCCAACAATTGAAATGAAATGAAATGAAAAAAATAAATAAACAAAACTAAAAGCCAGAACTGTCCTCGCTTGTCCTCGCCATTGTCCGAGTGCCATTGTGCGACTTTCGTGTCGCAACTGGCGCACACAAAGTGCAATAACCAGGCGTACATTGAACCAACCAGCGCTGACCACTAATCCAAACATAATCTAAAATAATTGAGTATTGCCCAGCGAGAGTCCTTGGCGGGACAGCAGGACGAAGGGACAACGACAACGACGCGGCGCTTTTTCAGTGGCATCCTGAATAATTTATGCGCGCATTAAATGTACTTTAAATGTAACTGTGTGAACTACAGTGTCTCTGAGGGTGTGTCTCTGTGTGTGTGAGTCTGCACAAAAATATATAGTGCGAGGGTTGACACTAAAGTTGCGAGTAGAGTCTTCTATGCTGATTCTATTTGTTTTTTTTTAAATCATGAGTTGTCGCTTAACATTGATTTTGCAGCAAGTAATTTTAATATTTAGACAGACTTTTGACGGTTTATCTTAATATTAAATTCATTTACATATGTTGAAATTTAAATTAATTACATAATTTTGTAGCAATTGGTTTCGATTTTAGTAGTTCTACTAATGATTTCATTATAGTTAAATTATATTGTAATTAGTCTGAAGGCCACAGCTGCTGTGGCTAAAACTGTGTACTATAGAATTTAATTCTCACTATCAAATTGAACAAATAAATAGGAGTTATAAACAAATAAATAAATTTAAATAATTCAAACATTATTATTATAAATTCTTTTGATACGCAATAAAAAGTGTATAGTGAAATGAAAAGTTTAAAATTCACAGCTTCTCTCTTTTGATTAGCTTTCAATGCAACCCTCGCATAGTTGCCGAAACATGCACACAGACAAAGCACATAGTATATATACATATATATCTGTGTGTGTGTGTGTATGTGTGTGTGTGTGTGTGAGTGGTCAGCTTTGGCTTGGGATTTGACCGGCTTAGAAGCGAATGTGCCGAATGGAGAAGATGATGAGTCTCTTGCTGCCGACGTCTTGGGATGCTTAGGGCATAAGTTTATGGGGCCGTGGAGCGCAGTGGCTGTTAATGCCGCATATTGTCCAATAGGCGGCCATTAGCCTCGAGTTATGCAGTAACTGCAACAGTGGCAACGCTGCAGCAGCAACAACTCTCGCCAGAAGTCAGCTTATCTATGCAACTTCAAAGCTTTTGTGATGGCGCTCGAGCCATGACAACCATGCTGCAACGTGGCGTATGCGCAATATCTCTGCCTTTATATCTGACTTGTGTGTGTGTGTGCATGTATGTGAGCATAAAGCAGAAATTGTGTCGTCAACGGTCGCACAATGCAGCAGCAGCAGCAACAGCAACAGCAGCAACATCAACGGCATTGCCCCAAGCATTAAATCAGTAAAGACAACAACAATCACACTAACAACACAGCATCGGTTGCATGGACATGAAAGTTACACAGAGATTCACAGAGTTACAGGTAGTATTCTTTTTTGCTGCTTTACAGAATATACATAAGTAAATATATATTTTAAGTGCGCTGTATAAACAACGACAGCAGCAAACCAACAAAATGGTCTATAAAATGTGACAACAAAAATAAAAAACTGAACGCAACCAGAGTGCATTTTTACGAGTTTCTATATTGAACGTCGAACGACAAATACCCTGGCATATTATTTCATTTATATCTGAAGTTTGTTTTGATAAAGCTACACAAATAAAAACTGCATTAACTATCAAGTAGAACTATGTACTTTATACTTATGAGGAACGCGTGAAATTGACCTATTAAAAATAGATTTCAATTCAAGTTTTTAGTGTCCCCAATTGCATTCCTATGTCAGCACTTTAAACTCGCCGAATGACCCTCGTAGCAGCATGAAATATTGAGAGTGCAGCGAGTTAAGTCGAACTCTGAACTGCAGCCCAATGGTCCAACGCCAGTCACAAAATGTAACCGCATCGATCCGTATCAATCTGGGGGCATGACTGAGTTGCCTGTCTGCCAATGTTGTCAGAGTTATTGTATCTAATGCTCAGCTAGCTATTGTGTGCGCCAGCATCTAAGCCAGAAATGCGAGATGGTATCAACGTTTTAGATACAATTTGCAATGCTCTCTTGCCGTTCAGTTCAGTTCAGTTTGGTCCACAGGATTTGTTCTCCGCATCTGCGTTTGCGTCTGCGTCTGGGTCGATGGCTGCTTGGCTCCTTGGCTTACAGGCAAATTTGAGCTCATACAATTTGCAGTTAGCTGCCTGCTGCCTGCTGCCTTACGCTTGACTAACTGCCTGACTTGAATGCCTCAGTCTCTGCCCCCTTTGCTCTGCCTCATTGATAGGCCCCCTTCTGTTCCATGGGGAGGAGGTCTGCTGTACTCTGGAAAGCAACTTGTAACTTGGCGCCCTCTGACTGTGTGCGGTAGCTCATTGTTGTTGCGGCTTGTTTGGTTTTATTGTGTTTATATTTGGCTTAAGGCATCAATTTGCTTTTACTTATATACATATCGAGCGCGACGGTTCTCAGTGCCGAGTTGAATGCCAATGTTGAAGCACAAACAGCAACAACAACTGCGTATCGTTATCAGCAAGCCATGCTTGCCAGCAATAATACAAATATGCATTTAGTATATACACACACACACACGCACACACACACACACACAGAAACACGCTGGCACACATACTCGTGTAAGAGTAAATCCAATGGCGAATGCATCGATTACATAATCCATTTACACAAATGGCATTTTAAATACATTTTATTGACAACACAGCGGAATCGAGTGCAGTTACGCTGCGTATACGCAATATTCGAATACCATGAATGTTCTATGTTGTGTGTTGTGTGTTGTGTGTGCAACTTACTATTAGAAGCCCTTGGCATTTGGCGAACACAAATACAAGCACAAATGCCAACTGTTCATTTGATTGAGTGGATGAGCGTGCAAATTGGTTTTCATTGTGCTCCACTTCAAAGCCGTTTAATTAGTGCGACAAGCAAATTCTATTCAGCAAAAGACGGCTGCATAAAGTGGCTTAGTCTCTATGGCAAAACGCACTGCATTTGACTTCCATTAACAGTGAGAGTTTAATCATAATTTTTAATTAAAACATAATCCTAGCGACAAATGCTAATATTCATTTCACTTATACCTTCATGTCAAATTCTCTGTTTGAAATTTGCTTAAAACTGTTTATTTTAGTTCTTGTAAATTGATTAAATTCTTTTCGACTTAAAATCTGGTTTTGCTTTTCGAATCCATTTACATTTTAGAAATGATGTCGGAGCATCAATACAGAAGATGTAAGTTTTTGTTTGTTATCCAATTATGCAATTCATAATTGAATACATTCATAATTAAATGACTCCTAATTCGAGATGTATCTTCGATATTTGTATTATTAATTGAAAAACATTTCTTGTTATTAGCATTGAAAAATCAAGCTTCGAAAACAAAACGAAATATTTTTAAATATTAAAATAAAAGAAAATATTCAGCTATTTTTTCATTTGTACACTACATTGTTGTGGGATAATTATTATGGTCACTGAATCCATAGTTAAAGATAGACTATATCTTTATTGTCTAGGATGAAAAGTATAAAACATTGATGTCACTGAATTAACCACTTTTTACGCTTCTCTCCATTTCATTTTTAAACTATGTACAATAATGGCGGCTCTAAAATGTCTTTATTTTGCAGTGGAATATATAAAACGATAAAACAATAATTTTTTTTATCATGCACCAGATGTGCATGTTATAGAACAATGAATGAAATGAAATTAAATGGGAATGACAAATGTTCTTAAAGCGATTGCCAAGTGGCGCCACCTATCGCATTTGCAATGCAAACAATTATCGAGTGGCATCGCCAAAGGCAAACAAAGCAGCGCATCATCATTATACGCATCATCATCATCGTCATCATCATCGTCATCATCATTGTTATTACCGATGGCCAACAGCTGCGATTGCACGCCACAAAGTCGTTTACACAAAGCCGCTGGCAGAAGCAGTGGCAGCAGCTGCGCGTTTCGCCCGCCAGATGGCGCTGGCCAGTGCATTCAAATTAATGATACAATTGCCGATGAGCCGTTAATTAATAAAATGCAACCAAGAAATAAAGCACAACAACAAAAGTGCGGCGCATTAATAAATATTAACTCATAATTGAGCACGAATTGTTATTGAATATGCTGCAATGGCTTTTGTTTGCCGTGCTGCTCAACGATTTAACAAAATTTAACAAATTTTTAAGCAACATTTAAAGCGAGGCTGCCGCACGTCAGGTGCAGCCAGCACGAAAATAAAATGCACACGGAAACTGCCAGCTAGAGGAAGGAAAAGGTAATAATGAAAAAATGGAAGCGAAAGAAAAGTTAAACAAGAAATACAAAAAAATAAAATAAAAGCAAAAATAGCAACCGCAGTCGTCGTCGTTGGAGCCACAAAAGCAGCCAGAAACTAATGGAACTAATTGTTCGACGAAAGGCGGCCACATGAAAATGCCTCTGGGCATTGAAGAGACGCAGCTGGGGAAAGAGAAAAACCCATTGTGTTAGCCGAAAGTGAAATGCCAATGCCAAGTCGCGACTGCGCTCAATAATTGGAGCAAGCTCACAGCGAGTTTTCGTGTGGCAAGTGCCCAAATGGTGTGAAGTGTATAAAATCGAGTGCTTGGCGCGCAGGCGCCGGCAGTCGAAAGTGGCCAACGGAAGGTAACAGACGGATAGATCCAGTCGCGACGCTCTTGTGGGAATTACAATTGGAAAGCACACTTTGCATAGCAAAACATGAGGAAGCATTGCGTAAGTGTAAGCCAGAAGTGAATTCGAGCCGCAAATCACATATAATCATCGACGCAGATTCCTGTTCGCAACTGGATGGGGCCACTGCTGGTGACCACATTGCTGCTCCTACAGCTGGTGAACGGCGAGCAGCAGGCGGAGGAGCACAGGTGGGCAAAGTGTGCATCAAAATGCTCGCGTGATAATCCTTTTTGTCCTCATCTTTGCCAGAATTCAGCGTCGCTTCATGTGGCAGCAAATGGACAACTCGGTGATGGGCGGCCTCATGGGTCGCATCTTCAAGGGACCCACGCGAGCCATGAAGTCGATGCTGGGGGATCTGATGCCCAGCACGGCAGGCTATGCGCAGAACATGATGGACTTTCTGCCCACGGAGACGACGCGTGTCAAGTACATAATACGCGATCCGCACACCAACAAGCCCATGAAGATCATCAAGATGCGGGGCTCGCACAAGAAGCTGGTCAAGATGCTGAGGCCGCTGCCGAAGCCGTCGGTGACCGAGCCGAGCATGCTGCAGTATGAGAATCGCATGCGGCAGCTGGAGAAGGAGCAGGAGCTGATTGTCGAGGGCAAAGTGCCGATGACCAGCGACGAGGCGCTGTTGGACAAATACTTCAAGCCGCAGAAGGCAAAGCCCAACAGCAACGAGATTGTGACGGGCAAGATTATGGAATACCAAAGCTGGAAGCCCGTCTACAAGGCCGGCGAGCATCCCAGCTCCTTTGTGACGATGCGGCCGCAGCCCATGACAAGACTGCACACCAGCATCGCCGCCAGCCACGAGAATTATGCCAATCACAATCACAATCAGAATCACGAGCTGCTGCCCAAGCCCGAGAAACTGGTCTCGCATCGCCCCCACTTGGAGCAGCACGACGACGTCGAGGAGGACGATGATTTCGAGCAAGTGGAGGAGGGGGAGAATGAGCTGCCCAAGCCCAAAGGACATCAGTACGAGGTGACCGAGTATACGGGCGAGGCGAGCGGCGAAGTGGCGCATGGCTTGGCGCCCATGGAGAGCGGCTTTGTGCCCTCGCATTTATACGAGAGTCCAGCCAGCAATCCCAGTAATCTGAACGGCTTTGGTTTGGCGCCACGTCCGCGCAGTCGCTTCCCCAATAACCCTTCCCCAACCAGCCACAACACGCCCACAGACATCACCATCATGCACAGCACAACCACCACCGAGGCGCCCAACTATCCGCCTGGGTTCCTCAAAAAGTACCGGGAACGGGAAGCGCAGGCAGCGCACACGAAAGCCAACAGCAACAGCAAATCCCGATCGAAGCACCATCAAAGGGAGCAGATCGTACCGTACAAGGAGAGCACGGACATCAGTCCGGGCTACAATGTCAGCTTCGCGATGAGCAGCCTGCGGGCCCGCCTCCAGGAGCAGCAGCGCCAGACCAAGCAGGAGGAGCAGAATGCCGAGATGGAGGCGGCCCTCGTGGACGCCATGAATGGCGACAAATGGCCGGCGGAGGTGGAGGCCAGCGGCAGTTATCTGACCAGCCCCATCGGACCCAGCGCCGTGGCCTTCGAGCAGCCGATTAGGGCGCCGGCTCGCACCGAGTACAAAAGACAGCGCAAGGATGTGCGACAGCGCGGATCCATCAAGTTTGGCGACCACCCCACGGTGGAGGAGATGATGTAGCCCCAAGGCAAGCAATCTTAGCAGTAACCAAAGCGCAGCCAAAGCTTCAGTTAAGCCTTTTAATTGCCTAGTTGTTAACATAGTTGTAAGTGGCGCAAAAGTAAAAGCAAGAGTTAAATATTTTTCCACAAATACTTTCGCACTCGTGTAATGTTTAATTTAATGCATTTTCCAAAACATTTTCGTTTTCATTTCCATTCCCATTTGAGCGGGAAAAGTCATTGGACTTGCAGCACGCAAGCAAAGCGACTTCAACTACACCATCATCATCATCGCGATTGTATTCGTTATGGCAAATGCATTTTAATTAATGTTAAACGCGTTCCTCAAGTCGTTGCCACTTATCGCATTCGCTCATTGCATTTGACAACCAATTTAAAACTTTGCAACAGCCTTCAAGTTGACCCCAAAAACGAAAAAAAAGCGACCAAGTAATTTACACACTCAACCATTGAGCAGAACGTTGAAGGGATGAGGGGAAAAGTGGGTTAAACCTGCTATAAATTCCAGTGACAAAACAGAACAAAAGACAGCAATAAGACATTGTAAGCTGCAAACATTCCCAGCGATGGCCACAACGACCCACAAGCGTTCTTCCACCCCTCGCACACACACACACTCAACTAAAATGCCAAAAGAAATGCACGAAAATGGCGCTTTTAATCAACTAAACCAACTAAAGCAGCGACAACAAGCGAATTAAAACTGGAATGCCAAGAAAAAAGAGACGGCGAAAAGAACTAGGCTAAAAGTAAGGCCAACTGATCTGAAAGACAATGTTGGATACTTTGCAAGGCTAACAAAAGGATGAACAAGTATTAACTTTAGTCAGCTGTGCCGTTAAGTTTTAGATTTCTGATAAATTTTGTACATATGTAACTAGACTTAAATAAAACGAAATTTATTTATATTGTACTCGAATTTCTATTAGTGTTTTAGACAGCTAACAAAATGATAAGCGCGAAATATTTCAATATTGGATATTTACTATTCAAACTACATTTTAAAGAATGTTTTCTATATATTTAAACTCATATATCTTACAAAGCTGAAGAACTTTCTACAACATAACAGTTGAAAAATTGTTTATTTTGTATATATATTTAATTAAAATGTACACTTAATTATTCAATTTTCTGTTCGTTTTTTGGCATTTTATAGATGCTCACATTTTAAGCTCGAAACTTGCAGGTCCTCAAGCAAGCCACTTTGGTGCAGTGCCGATTGTTGTTGCCCTCGCAGCCATGGTAGGACATGCGTTGGCAGGTGCGGGATCGGGAGTCGTACCACCACATGAACTGATTGGCATTGCCTCTGCAGTAGTGCGTGAATGAATTGCCTTTGTTGGCCTGGCCTACGCAGCCTGGATATTCGGCCATTCCCGTGCAGACCCGTTGGGACTGCGAGAAGGACTCACAGAGCATCAGTACAACGAGGACAATTTGTACTTTCATTTTGCAGCTCTCGCAAATTTCTGATTTGTTGGCGCTCATCGAGCAGACTTATATATGGCAAGGTTCTACAACAATCAGTTGTTTCAAACAGTTGTTTCACGAACATCTGAGTCAAAGCCACTAAAAAGTTTAGTTACGAATTGATAGAGATTTAACATTATTTGTTATACAACTAAATCTAACATCTGCAAGCGGCTGAACACGAAGGTCAAAGTAAATATGTAAATCCCTGCAGAACGTACAAAATAAATCCCCTTCACAATAATTCAATTTTATTCTTGGAAAAGGAAAAGAAAACAAATATCTTTTCAAGCGAATTTTGCGTAATATTCAGCATGTTCAATTTGCCCCAATTTTCACGTCGAGGTCTTTTCACACACAACCAACTGGAGTCATTGGAATCGGCAATCGAGTGTAGCGAATAATCGCACTTGTACTTTGCTTGGATATGCAAAGCTGTCACCAAAAACGCGATTAAGATTGCAGCTCCTAAGCAAGGCAGCACAATAACAAATCGCTCGCCACGCCCCGAAACGAAACTTTCAGGGACATTATTGGGCACGTGGCTTGATCCGAATCGAGGAGGGAGTGAAGGAGGAGGAGGAGGCAGAAAGCAACCTGTCCTAATGCCCGCTGGCACAGGAAGCGAGCTGGCAATGTCCCCAGGTCCTTCTGTCCTCGACTTTCTCATTGTCGAGTGCGCCAAAATACAAATTAGAATTTAAATGAACAATGCAACCAGAACGGAAGTGTGTGTGCGGGTGTGTGTGTGTGGGTGGGTGACATTGCACGTAGTCCACGTTGGACAGCAACAACAACAACAACAATAACCCACTGGCAATAATGTCATGCAGTTTGCAGCTATTTTTTTTCCAAAAAGTTACGTTTTCTCCACGCTCTTTGAGGTTGTTTTGTTCCAAAAAGAAGATAAACAAAAGCACAAATAAAACAACAGATACTCTATAATAAATATACTCATGTCATGTTATCCTGTGTTTCTATTATTCAAGTGAAAACTTAATCTTTTTAATTGTTCCGTCCAGTTCTACCCGCTTGCTACGTTTCAAGGTTACAGGGTATATTCTAAAAGTTTCGGCATGTTTGCGCTGACTAAAGGATTCGCTAACTTAACTAGAAAACGTCAAAGCGCTAATGGAATTTCGCATATAAAATGGGTTAAGAGTGCGTTTCGAGTAAGAAAATAAAACGAAATAAAATTGTCTATTTGAAAGTGGAAAACTTAGTTTCGAAATGTAGCCACAAGTTGATGTCTCATTAAGTTAGTTAGTGTAGGGAAAATACAATAACATTAAATTGATGTGGTCCAAAGCCAATTTAAGCTGGAGAATTTCTTCTCTTGAAATTATTTATTTGATTTTTATGGCATTGAACTTTACACTGTAAATATATGTATTTTTTACACATTTGTTTATTTACTTGCATATTTATAGCTTTATTTGTAATTTATTTATTCATGCGTACGCTTACTGCAATTGCATGGTTTGAATATTTCAATGTTGTTTTTAATAAACATATGAATACTCATGTGCAGTTTGGGTATAACAACTTTATGGAAATCGATGTAACACGTATTAAGAAGAGTAAAAATAAAATAAAGAGATAATTTTTAAGATATATTTTGTGTCTAAAACAAATGTAGATATCAAATATTTGAAAACTATTGGATATAGACTTGATAAATGAATTGGACTTTGTCACGAGTAATTTGATGACCATCACGTGTGTGTGAATTTTAAATGTATGTGTGTGTGTGTGAGGCAGGAAATGATGGGCTTAAGAGGCATTCTGCGGCGACTCAATTAAATATTTAAAGGTGGGTAATTGTTGCGTGGCAAATGCCGGACGCCTTTTGCTTACCGCTGTCAAAGTGAAATTTATGAAAGCGAAATTCGTTTAATTAAAAACGTCAGGCTGTCAAATGACTGTTGAAAAATGGCGGCGGTTATGGCGGCATATAGGCGTAGGCGTAGTCGAAGTCGTTGCCATTGGACGGGGGCGTGGCATGTCAACCCACGTTGTGCCAAAAAATGATATTAATTATGGCATGTGGCGCACAAGCGAAATACGAAATGCGAGAGCATTAAACCAAATTGTAAAGACGACATCGCAAAGGCCAATTTCGTGAATTTATTTATCCTTATACAGTCCGTCTCTTTCCAGCGAATTCTTTCTCTCTTTCTGGCCGTGCACTGAACTCGCAATCAGCGAGCAGCTACATGGGAGCGAAGATGCCCATTTGGCATAGAAAACACATTTTGTTTGCTTAATAAAAGACAAACTCATGTACACAGACACACACAAATCGAGGGGACAATCATGAGGTTCAGAATGGAGCAGAGGGAATGCAGCCCGGCAGCGTTTAGCGTCAGTTTAGAAGTGCGAAATGTTTGCTGCATGCTAAAAAATTAAATATTCAAATACACAGCACAAGCAGCGAGACAGAGAGAAAGCAAATGCGCAGCAGACAGAGATAGATACACATAGAGAGAGAGTGAGAGAAAGCTAAAGGACTCGAACTCGCTCGAAACTTATGAAATGCATATGCAATGCGGTGCAGGCGACAAAAATTTAATATTGTTATGCACAAAACGAATGCTTAAATTTAAAACTCAACGCAATAATGGCAAATCATTAAAGACATAAATATTAATGGCAGCTGTTGATGATGGCATCAAACTCAGAACATTCTTAAACTGTTGTGCTTGCAAATTATTTATGTTTATCTGATTTCTGTTTATATCTGTAAGCAGGTGTGGTATCAATGACCCCAATTCAACTTCTGAGGTATGTTTATGAATCGCTGAGAAGCCAAACAATTATCAAGTTTAATTGGGATGATTATTAACAAATGTTGGAATTAATTGAGAATATGTTTAGAATGTGTTCCTTTGCCAACTTTGTCGGCTGGCAATTACATACGTACGTACAGAAGTTATGGGCATGTGCATGAATATGTTTATGGCTGATGCTGAATCTGGAGCAGTTAAAAGCCCAACGGTCCCATTGCCCGAGAGAGCATGAAGCTGGAGTCGCAACTACAGCCAGATGGGATGTGTTTAGAGTGTTCGAGTGGGCGTGGCAGCAGCCCACAAGTTGTTGGCCGTTCATCTGTGTCTGGATGTGGCGGCTGTTGAAGTGTAATCAGCGGCACGGCGGCAATTACTGCAGCATATGCATGAAGTGCTCACAGTTTGTAGTTTGCACTTGGGCTTGTCTTCTCGCTCTCTTGCTTGCTGTCTCTCTCTCTCTGCCTGTGTGTGCGAACATAAAAGTTGGTAAAACGCAGCGCAATTTGCAGCACTGAGCGGATTTTCAAAATGCTAAATGCAGCAGAAGCAGCAACAACAACAGCTGCAGTGCATCATCAGTGGATTGCTGTGCTGTGCCACTGTGGCAGCCTCAGTGGTTGCAGCTGCGGCTGCTGTTGACTTTGATGCTCTTGTAAACGGGGAGCTGGCAACATCATTTTAATGAATATTGCGTTTACCGCTCCGAAATTGAATTTGTTGGCCCGAGCAGCGCTTGAAAGTAGGCAACGAAATTATACCACAAATAGGACAGCACTGGAGACAGGACATGTGCAAAATGTTTTCAATCAGTTGACAGGCTTCGCAAAATGCATTAAATATTTAATTAATTAATTGCAATTATTATAGCATTTATATGCGAAAGCTTAAATGCATATGCTTTTAAAATGCGCCTTATTCCGAAGGAATGCGTTGCCTTTTTAAATATTTGATGACACGTAAAAAGTTAAAAGTACACTAGAAATAATGTAGCAATATTTTTTGAGTAGTTAATAATAAATAACATCTTAATAATAAATCTATTTGAATTGATAGCTAATTGAAAGTCTTGTCATTTTTTTCCCTCTATAGAATAGTAGTAGAGAGAAAAGCTAAAAGACGTACTTGCAAAGTCTGTTCCAAAATAATTGCATCAGGTTTAGTTACTCCTATAGTAGGTGCCTTTCATTGTATTTTATCTGTTGAAGCACATTTCGTTAGCAGGTTCGCTTCTGATTGGATTTCCATTATGGTTTTTTTTTATACAAATGCCCAGGCACGTATGTATATAAGTACAGTGAATAGTTGAGAAACCTGCAAACTCGTGAGCGACTTCCTCCTTGGGACAAACTCAAATAGAAATGGATTTTCTGTTCTTTTTTTTTTCAATTTTTTGCTTTCTGCAAAAAGCTATTCAATTTTTATTTTATTGAATAACTTCATGCATGCCAAATGTTTGGGTCATTCCGCACGGAGCCGAAGGAAACGCACTCGAACACTTGAGTGCGGCGAAGGACGACGCGTCGCAAGCATCCTGCAGCAATTGCTCTGTCAATAGCAGCAGCAGCAGCGAGCAGCGAGCAAGCGATTTTTATGGATACGACGGGCAGCAAATCGCATATTATCGCATCATGTTGCACTGGCCGGGGCCAACGGACTTGCGCTGATCATTAATCTTTACAAGCTGCCAATGTGTGCGCCTTTTTCGGACTTAAATTGCCGCTGCACGAACATTGGCCGATGCCCCATGCCCCATGCAGGATGCCAGCTCCTCCAGTCAGAGACAGAGACAGAGACAGAGTGAGTGTGGGTGCATTAAATAGCGGATAGAGTCCATTAGAAAACCATTGAAGCACATTCTGTCGATTGCAGCCAGTCCATATCCTGACTAGCCGGATGTGCAGCTGCCAAAATGTTGTTCAAGTTGCTCCCGCTTAAAGCATTGCCTCAAAAATCCATTCCCCGATGAGTTTTCAAATGTATTTTCTGTCCTTTCTTCTTTTTATTTTTGTTTTTTTTTTTCAACTATCTGAAGTTGGAGGCTCAGCATTTTTATTTACGCCCAACCGCAAATAAACTGCTTTGGGTATTAAGCGAAAAAAAAAAAGCAGAAAATAATGCAATGAAAGGAATTGCTAATATTGTTGTTGATGTTGCTGCTTCAATGCGGTTTTCTTTATGCCAGATTTTTGGCCCTTTTGCGTTGGTATTTTGTTTAATTATCCACATGAAAAGTCCTTAACAAAAAGTAGAAATTCCAAGCAAAGGACTTGACCCAACACACAACCAGCAAAACAACAACGCAAATGGAATCAAATTAACAGTGAAATAAAAGCAAAAATGCGTTAGAAATGTTTTCGCTCTGAAGTCTGCAAAGTGCGAAGTGCAAAAATGAAGCCAACTCTGAACAGATACCAGAAGCGAACACAACGAAACATACAAAATTCATATAAAATAAAATAAAATTAAAAGAAATGCAGGAAAGGAATGGAGAGGAGAACGAACTCTGGTATTTCAAGTGTCATAGCAAAAGTTGGAGTAGATTTTTTCGGTTACAAAAACTCAAAGCACAAAGAGAGTGTGAGATAAGCATTAAACAGCTTTGTATTTAACAGCTCAAAGAGAGCTTTAAGTTATTTCTGTAGCATATTTTTGAGGTATTACTCATTCTCTGGCACAACGTCTAATGAAATGTGAAAGCCGTTGCACAAGTCGTATACTTAATCTGGTCAACAAGCTGAAACTGTGTAGTACAAAATAGTAGCCCAACAATGCTAAAATTGGTTTGCTTTCTCGATGATAAATCTCATGAAGAAGGCGAATACTTAACATTGTTAACAATTGCACTAAGCACAAAGCATAAATCATGTTATTGAAATTTTAACTACATTGTTACTACATTGAATTTAGAATTAATTGCACAGTTTACCCATATTTTATATAGCAATCGAAATTTAACCACTTGCATTTGAAGGCGGCCAATATTGTAGAAGTAATAAGTTTTGAAAACTCTTCGCTTTTTTAACCTCTTTTGATTAGCAAATAAAACCCGCAGTCCGAATAGCTGGAACAACAAAATAAATAAATAAAGTTCAACCCACAGCATTTTTTGTACGTTTGCTTCTTTCGTCTATTGACAGAGATATTTGCAGTCACGTTCCCGACTTTTTCCACTTTGTTTTTGGGTTCTTACAGTTCATTTGGACAGCGAGTAATCCAAAAGGCAAAAACAAGTCGGGGGAAAGTAGAAATTTAATTAAATCGACTTTCGTATGTCTGCTCTGTAATTATTTGCATACTTATATATTTATGTACTTATGTATGTATTTAGAATGCGCCTTAGTTGGTTTTTAATTTGATTACAGAATCCTTTGGCATATGGTTTTTGTTCTTGCTGCTGCCGTTGCTATTGCCTCGAGGACAAAAAGCGAAAAGACAAATGTTTATGAGAGCATGGCAAAGGCAAAAGGAAATTCAATTAAAAAGCGCTTCTCAAATATTCATTATGTCTGATCTAATGTTGTTCTTGCCGCCTCCCCCACTCCTTCGGCATCCTTGCGTGTTTGACATGCTTGGAGTGGGCGCTGTTAATTAGCGCAGAGAAATCTGCTGCGGTTTTTTGTGTGGGTCTTTTATGAGTTTTGTATGCATAATAATAATCATATCAAGGAGCCCAAACAGGAATAAAACTTGCCAAATGACATAGCAGTTGTCTCCACAGCCAAAAGGACGCAGTTAGAGATGGAGATAGAGAGCAAGCGAGATGGCATGCGGATAAGCGGCTGGCATTGTGAAAGTTGTACCATGTTTTATGGGTAAAGTTGTTGCTCAAAAACCACTTGAAACAGCTCACAAATTTTGGTTGTTGCTGCCTTGCTGGCTGGCTGGCTGGCATGATGAAGTGTCATGAAATTTAATCAATTTATTTGAAACGTGCGACAACAGCAGGCGTTTTAGCTCATAAATAACGCTCTGGCTAAACTAAAAATGTGACAATGCCAAAGTGCCAAAGTAAATAACAAACAATGAAAATGCAATAACACCAGAAACAACATACGCACCCCATACGCACACACACACTTAAACACACACACTTAAACACACAAGAAGAGATCAGCAAATAAAGTTTCATTGTTTGGCAACAGCAACCGCACTCATGACGCGATTCCCTCACAGCCGTATCCTGTGACTCCTGCGATTCCGGCAACTCCATTTTGTTACCCACTTTACTCTACATTATGTTTGAAAGTGGAAGCCAGAGATCAACACTGACACAAGCATGCGCATACTCTATAGGAAACGACAAGTCGCAAACATATTGAATCTACCATATTATTTTCCGATTATTATTCAATTGATATTTAAATACAAATAGTTGAGAATAATATTAATTTAATTGGTAATCAAATTTGGAAAAGTACATTTAATTGAAATTAATATTTAAATTGGTAAACAAATATCGTCATTTGATATATAATTTTTTATATTTTGACAAATGTATTACCAAGTTTTATAAACCCATAACTCTCAACATAAAACAAAAAAGAACACGACAAGGCGAATATATTAAGACCAAAATTAATTGAAGCAAGAATCAAGGTACTTTAGTTATTTAATTTGAAAAATGTTATTCTTTATTAAATACCAAATAGTTTTCAAAATTTTAATTTTTGTATAACAAAATTATGCGATTTTTATTTATTTTTTTCAAATCCACTAATATATACATAAATGGAATACACAAATTTCGCAGCAGCGTTGAAATAGTTGTGTTGCCCGGCCAAACTGGAGATATGAGACGCATTTGTTACCCGTACGCAAAGAGTCAGGCAACAGAGCGTTCGAAATTCTTTACAAACTGCGTTGCTACGCACGTACAGACTAAACGCCTTTTCGTTTCCATTCCCCTGCCCCTGCCCCTGCCCCTTTGGCTGTCTACGCTCCTCTCCGGCTGCCTTCTTTGGCTGCCACGCGCATTTGTCAGAATCCCCCTCGCCGTCGCCGTCGCCGTCGCCGTCGCCGCAATGTCAAAGCCAACTCACACCCCCTGACCAGAAGCAGCGGCAACGTTTTGCACCATTATTGTTGGCAACTCACAGGCAAAAGCGTTTATAAATTTATTGTTTTCTACGCGTGTACTCAAGTGTTGCTGCGTGTTTCTGGCAACAAATTGGCCAACAAGAGGCGCCAGCAAAGTTAGCTTACAATTTGGCTTTTGGCCACTCAACTCGTTGCGGTGACGCATTTTATCATAATTATATTAACACGCCGAGAGCGTCTATAGTTTATGTTTATGGCCTTTCGGGCGCATAAATTTTAAAGCTACCATCTCCGAAAAGTAGGCAACATTGTTGTGTGTCGAAAGCTTTAATTCATGACTTAGCAAGCTACCAAAAGTTGATTGAACTCGACTAAAGAGTGACCCAGAAACAAAAGTGTTACAAATTGAAATAAAAACAACGCATTGCAAAGAACTGAAATATTTGTGTTGCAGTTAATGTTGTTATTTTTAATTTATAAATACTCCACACTCCATACGCTTGGCTACAGGGTATAAATCAGGAAAAATTAATGCATAGCAGCAGCTACAATTGCGAGTGGGGTTCAAAAGTGCACACATGACATATTATTATTTCCTCAGTGTGGGTGTGCATAAGCTGGTGTGTGTGTGTGTGTGTGTGTGTGTGTTGTTCTTTTCGCTGCAAAATTCATTTCGCGCCACATGCGCATATGGCACAGACCACAACAGCAGCAGCCCAGCTCTCGAGGAGCCGAAGAGGCAACAGGGGCAACAACAACAGCTGTGGCAGCCAAGTGAAAAAACCAACAAAAACACACACACACACACACACACACACTCATACGTGAGCATAATTAAAAAAGTATTTTTTATGCTGGCATTACAAGCCGAATTTTGAGCAAGTAACAGGAGGCGTTTGCTCATATTTAGGCCAAATAATATGTGAGCCCAAAAGGTCGACTATTGCAACCGTAGTATGAAATTAAATTACAATTAAATTCATTTAATTTGATTACTACTCCTCTCACAATCTGGCCCAAGCATTGTGTGAGAACATAATCACAAAATGAAATGCGAAATATTTGTGGGAGGTTTGGTTGGTAGCCGTCGTGGTTTTGTTGGTTACTCCGAACTGGTCGGAACTGGTAGCACCACTCAATTAAGCACAATTGAATTATAATTTGTTTCCCGCTGCCCATTCCCAGAACCTATTCGTAAGTGGTGAAAATGGTCAAGAGTCCACATTGAGAGTCCGAATTGAGTGCAAAAACTTTTGGACCCACACAATCTTAATTAGCACCACTGAAATGATGAACTAAAAATGAAATTGGACGAATATGGAATTCTGGCAGAGATACGTGTAACTCGTGGAGGACTTTCAATGAAAATGCGTCGCACTTTAATCATAAAATTTGCAAAACAACCTTTTTTTCGGCAATGCATTAAAAGTTGAGGGGCATTTTTTATGATTGAGACATTAAATGTGAATGCTTTGAAATTGAATCTAAATGGTCTCAAATATAAATATCAGACCTCAAGTTACCCAGCAATTTGTGCTTAAGTATTTTTCTAGATTTCAATATTTAATAAAAATATTTTACCTATTGAAATTCGTAGTTATTTGTAGTCCTAACATTTTGTTTATTATCAAAGTTAGCATACCCTTTTTAGGCAATATTTAAGGGGTGTCGTGTGTAAGAAAAGTAGCTGGATAAAAGTAATACAATATGCTAAAATCCGTGTAAAACTCGCCCATATTCTGCACGAAACCAGAATATAAACCAAAGGAGATCTCTAAATGCGGCCACTTAAAGCCAAAGCAGGATAGAATTTATGCGAATGCTGTTAGCAGCTGGTGGCAGGCAACCCGATACTTTTATGGCCAAGTCGCGAGATGCTTTACGCTTTAAGATATGCACAATGCGAATGCCGCGCGAATTGATTATAGGCTACACATTTTGTTTGCCTCGATGCCAATAACCGGAAAAGTGGCGAGCCGTAACCTTATCTGCCACAAGCGGCAAGTTGCGGGGCAAGTTGCCAAAGTTGCTGGCAACCCACCCCTCAGCAATGAGCCGAGTTGGCACTTTTACTTATGACGTGTAAGCGGCTTCAAGCAGTTTATACGATTTGTTTCCTTATTGGCGGCACGTGCCATCAGAAGGCACTAGAAACTGAGCCACCATTTAAAGCAGCTCAGTGCAGGGCTTCATGTTGAAGCTGTCTCGTTCTCTACGGAGGCGTGTGAAATATTACGAGCCAAGGCAAAAGCCTCGTCCATAGCGAAGAAACTCATTACGCGACCAGCGACTTATCGGTGACTGGAATATGGGTTTATCTAACGATGCGACGTCCCATTTGATGGACAGCGAAACAGTCAGCGAGCTGGACAGCCGCCAGCAATTTAAAACTCTTGCTAAATTGTCTCAAATTTCAGCTGCTGTCGTCGGCGCATTGTCTGAGTGACATTAACTCGCATTTTTCTATCTTCCAGCATTTTTATGCAGATTTGCCGCTTAAGTGACAGCATTTTCTCTGATACTCGTCGGAGAGTTTTGGGGGAACAAGAAAAAAAAACACAGCCAATCACCAATTGCCAAAATAAAAACCAACTTAGGGAACATAAATAATCTTTTATGTCCTGTGTGCTCGGCAATCAACGTGGCGGCAAATTAACTTTAGAAGTGCCTTTCCAATAAATGGATAAAAAACAAAAAACAAAAAAAAGATAGAAATGTTTATTAGACCGAAAAACGATTGATGACAATCCTAGAGAGATAATAAAATTGCAAACGAAGACAGTCATGCAATGTAGATAGTTCAGCACGGTTATATTAGCTTTAAGCTAGTACTATATGTACTATATAAATTATTTAAAGAGCAACACTATATTCTGATTTAAAAAACTATTTTCTCTCAAGAAATATCTGTAAAATGCTAAGTGAAATCAATAGCGAAAATGATCGAAATCATTTTATATTTTTATTAATTTCTCCGAATCCATTAGCTCGTAGCTCACCAGTGCTGACAGAAAATAATTGTTTCGCATTATTTACGGCACTTTCATGTTCTGACGCATTTGGCTACGGCCACGCCCCCCTGTTGCTGATTTGGCGAAATAAATTAAGTCAATAGCTGGCACGAGGCGGGCAACCCAAAGCTGATTTAGGAAACCGAAACGAAACTGCAACCACATCGAATTGATTTGAGCAATTTCAAAGAGCGCAAAATTGTGCGCTGTAAAATGCAATTGCTATTGCAGAGAAATCTCCTCACCGCCCCCGACTCGACTCGAGTCGGGTCCTTCCACCATCCCCCACCCACATCCCACATCCTTCAGCCTTCATCCCTTTGCAATCGGGCTATTTAACCACCCCGCCAGTAGCCATCGACATGAGCTGCATGCGAAATGGCAGCGCGAGAGCCCAAAAGCAATATCCAACTCGAAGCCAGCCAAATATTCCGAGTATATTGGAGATATATTCGCATTTGCAACCACTGGCAAACATTTTTCTGGCAGCATCCAGTCAATCAAACCACGCTCTACGAATTTCAAATCCCCTGCCAATGCCTCCGCACCTCCGCTTTTCCACCAATTCATTTGAATTGTTGGCAAAACAAAAAACTAATGAATTTCTACTCCGGCGTGGTTTGCTTTTAATGAGTACACCAATTTTAATCACAACAACAATAATCGCCAATTCCAAAAGTGGAACTGGTGGGAGGGAGAAAGAGCATCGGAGAGGGTGGAATATCACCCTCGATTTTTACAATCGTAATTTAAGAGTAGCTCAAAATAGTTGTTGAAATTCAATTTGAAGCCAATTCAAAGTTCTTTTTAGCTTAAAATGTTTTCAAGTCTTACTTAAAATATACAAAATATTAGTTGTTATTTAATGTGTGAATTTCCTGGAATTTCACAAACTAAGCTTCATTTTCCCAACTTTTTTTAATATAAAATATAAGTACAACGAAATTTGCTAAGCAATTTTAACACAATGTTAAATGTTATCTAAATTTAAGAAAATATAATTTTCTCTAACAAAGAGTTAATATAGTTTCAAAGTAATTTTAGTAAATAGAAATCGATGCAATCCTTTGGCCAAAAACTTTCCAGCTATCAACTATTCAATTGCACCACTTACTATATTTGTTGCTACAAACGTTAAAGGCACCTTAATAGCACGGTTTTGTCGTTATGGAAGTGGATAAACTTGTGGAAATAACAAGAAACATGCGTGCGGTCTAATTGGCAAGAAATAAACGTTGTAAACGGGCTAAACTTCCACAAAGGGCAAACAATTTTTAACCCTAATTGCAAACAACAACCCGCACAAAACGGAATCATTAAAAAAAAGTTAGTATCAAGTCGATATCGTTGTCGTTAGAGTTGTCGTTGTTATCGCTGGATTGGGGCTTCCATTAAGCCCCACAAATTGTGACAAAATGCTGGCGAGTGTGGTAAATGTAGGGGAAAAGCTGTCATAATATGTTTGTATATATCGCAGCATATGAAATTCGCACATCATGAACTAAGATATGAAAAGTTAATAAGAAGCAGGAACGTGACAGGAAGCCATGGGGCAACTGTGGCAACCAATTCACTTTGAAGTTGTGCACAACCAACCGACACTGCTTGCTTCGAGGTTGAGGTGCGAAACTTTCGTTGTCGGGGGGCATAAACTTGGTGGCTTTGGATTTGGCTTTGGATTTGGATTTGGCTTTAGCGAATAATATCGAGGGAGTGAAATAAAAATGGAATATGTTGGCCAATTGATTTCTATTTGCTGTAAGTCAATTGCAATGCCATAAAAGTTCAAGGAACACATGTAAATGTCATCAATGTGCGAAAAGCTAATCATAAACACTTGCAGAGCAATACGTGAAATCTCACGTATTCGTAGTAAATTTTAATACTCAGATTGAGGTCCGTAAGTTTGGTAGTTTGTCCATTGGGAGTGCCATTGCACACCCTGACATATACATATACTTTTAATCAAAAGTTTGCTCTTAATTATTTATCACTTTGTGCGCACTGCCTTGAATATAAATACTTGATGTATGAAATATTTGGGTAATGCAAAAAATGTAATTTGTATGTGTCACAAATGACTTTATCAATGACTATTTATATGAAATACCTACATCGTAATCTAAGCGCAATTAGTACTCGCAAAATTATTATATTATTCAAAGAGTACAAGTCACAATTGAGGCTGACAAGTCCAAAATTGTTGCTACCACTCATTTCCAATTCTAATACTTTAATGGCATGAAATTAGCAACACGCCAGCGATAACCTTTGGCCCCTCCGCTCAGGTTCAGACGTAACAAACTGTTACTCATGATAATCAAATGTCCGTACAGTATGCGCTGATAGCGGGTCGTTTTCAGCTTGTTTATCTGCGGAGTAAGCTTCCGAGTACATCATCAACGATTGACGGTGGGGGAGACTGCCAAAGCAATGCTGCCAAGTGCCAAATGCAGCTTCGAACCGCAGATTAACTCGCAACCCAGCTACCACATGAAATTTACTTGATGTCAGAGTGAAAGAGAGAGAGAGAGAGGGACAGAGATAGAGATAGATAGACGGAGCGAAAGCAGCAACGAGGAGCAATTAAATGCGAAAGGAAAAACTTTGCAGCGCTCCACAGAAAAGCGAATTCACAGTGGGCGCCAAGCAACTACGTAAGTATGTAAATGTCTGCATATATGTACATATATTGCCATGTGGGCGTATCTATGTGTATGTGTATGTAAGGAACTTTGCGAGAGTTGCCTGGCTTCTAATGACTGCACTACACATGCTGGGGTACGCCTCTCACAACAGGCGTTTAGGGTTCACGTAAATACAGTACAGTGAGACTTCCCCGGAGGGATCGCAAACAAACTTTATATCATAAGAGCTTCGAGTTTAATTCGCACTATTCATTGTTAAGACTATACCAATTAATATCGGGATTATAAATGATATAAGCCGATTAAAAGCCATTAAATTATGTTCCTAATTAATGTCCATTGTGGATTACATTTTGTGCTGTCTAAAGACTTTAAATTAATTATGCGACGATTTTTAGTTGATGTTTAAGTATTTCGTAGTCTTTTGTATACATTAATTATATTATTACTTCATAAATTTTTGATAGTTTACAGCGTATCTGTGGGTCGTGCAACATTGTTTGATTGTTGTTTGCGACACACATAATTGTAAAGTGGCTTGTTCTACGTACTATACTGGAAGCTTTCGCTTTTAATTGTCCATGCGTCCAGCTGGAGCGCCAGCAACAGCGCAGGACTCTGATCTGACTTTCTCTATAAGTGTGTGTGTGTGTGTGTGTGTGTGTGTGTGTGTGTGGAGGAGTGTTATTAACAACTTTAACATCACTTTGGTGTGCCCTCAAACGTGCTCCAGCTGCTGTTGCGATGGCTGTTGTTGCCGCTTCTGTTAATCTTATGGCACAATGTCGTCAGCGTGCACCTCGAGCTTGCCACACGGCTCCACCACCCACCACCCACCACCCACCACTCCAGCAGTCCACATCGAAACAAGGACACAGGCACACACACAGACACAGACACACTCACACATTTGCATGCTTATGGCTTCATTTTAAACGGCCAGGAGAGAAACCAGCCAGGACGATGACAACGCACTTCCTTTTGTCCTTTGCACATAAATTTATTAATTGCCAGCATTCTCTCTGCGTTAATTGTTTGCGTCCGCCACTTCAATTAATGAAGACTTTCAAGAATTGTTGACGACTCCAACTCCAGCACACAGAATGTTGCAGACATTCTGCATGTGTGTGTGCGTGTGTGCGTGGGTTGCACAAAGAGGAAAAATCAATTTTAAATTAGAGCACAATGAGCTCATGTCGAGAAGCACAAGGATGAGGTGTCCCCAACATTTCTGCTGACCAGTTTTGTCGTCAGACGCAGGCAACGCCTCCCACATGACGGCAAAAGTAGCTGTAGCTGTAGCTGCGGCAATAGCAAACAACAAGCCAGAGGTCAGGTGAGACACAGTCTGTAACCTGGGGGACTGTTATTGAATCGAGTTACATGTCAAAAGAAGCGCCAGTGGCAAAAGTGGGCGCTACAAGCGAGTAAACAACAATAAAGCGAAGACAAACAAAAGCGCAACAAAAGCACAGGACGAGCACACAGCACAGCACAGGCATTGCCACAGAGTGAGGCATGAGGCATGAGGCATGAGGCGTGAGGCATGCGGCATGTGGCATGGGAGAAGGTGCAGAAGGAGACCCGACACGACATGATGAATGGCAAGCGCTGCTAGACAATTTTTCAATTTGAATGGCACCAAAAATTGGGGCTGGTGACATTTTGTGCTGCGGCGCATTGCAATCGATCGCTGCAAACTGCAAACTGCAAACTGCAATTTGCTGCCCCACTGCGTTCGGCGAGAAGAGCAAATAAAAGCAAACAATTGCTCGACAACTATCCAACATTTGTCTAATAACTAGTTTACTATCAAATTATCGATTTTATTTGTTAATCAAATGGTAAACAATGCAACTTAAATGTGCATACGTTGTTGAGTTGGATATGGAATAATAATTACTTAATTAGATATGAACAAAACATAGGGAAGTGCTTTCTAACTTACACTTCTGCATTTATGTTTTGATAATTATCAAATTTGCATAATCCAAATACTCTGAATGCATTTAAAATTGTGTCAAAATTTGCAGGTATGGCTTTAAAATTTCTATTAATTAATTTTATCGTGTTGACAAACTGTTAAATGAAGTTCAACTATATGAGTATTGCCAGTGCATTTTACAAATTTATTTCTAACAAACGTTGAGAAATGGATGTTCAAATCAACTGGCAGACGGTCTGCAAGATACCGTGAAATCTCTATTTCCGGCAGAACGAGACTTCCCCGATCCTATAAAGTATATATGATTTAGTTCAGTCTGTTCGTGAAAGTGCGAGGATCTCACAAACTATAATACCACATTTGGTATGTTGTGTCCTGCACTCATGATATGTTACAAATCAAATTATTAATAATTTATTACGATAATATCGAATTTGTTAATTTGTTTGTAAGTAAATTGCGATTAGCTTGAGAAGTTCTATAGTTTGCTAAGCCACAGAACGTGTTCTCAAGCAAATATATAATTTTAGAGTGTATGTGTGAGAAAAAACGTGTTATGATTACAAGCTAATGGGAACAGAGTATCTTTTAGTCGAGCATGCCCGACTAGAGCGTTCTAACTTGTTATTTATTGCTCTTTTGTTTCTCATGTTGAGTATTTTTCAACTTCACATGTTTTTGTTTCATTACAAAAAGAATTTTAAATTTTGTCAACAAAAATTAATTACTGAAATCAACCTAAATATACACAATTATAAAGACAAAAAATCTGTAATGGTTCACTAAAGAGAATGTTTAATTTTGTCTTTCTTTCGCACCCTCTTGAGCCGTATATAATATGATTATACTATTGTGTTGCACTTACCGCTTGCCTTTGAAGGCCAGTAAATACTTCTTGTTGGCCGGGAAATTGTTGGACTGCACGGAGCCCGTGGCGCCGGCCCGCAACGGGAACTGTTTGTGAAACAGCGGAATGCTGACATCGAATCCATGTCGCATCTGGAGCACACTCATGCTGGCCTTGGCCAAGATGGCCTCGCCAGCATCGAAGCCCAGCGAGTGCTCCGCATAGTCCGGCCAGGTGCCCGAATACAGGTTGAAGATGATGTGATTGCGTCCGTTGTTCCAGTGCGACAGGCGGGCGAGACGCGACGGCACATTGCGCACATAATCCTCGGACAGCGAGTCGCGGTCCAGCGTATCGATGCCCAGCACAAAGAGGCAGGCGGCGGCGGGATCGCTGGTGTGATAGCGTGACTCCTGAATGGCAGTGAGAATCTTCTGATAGTTGGCCGAACTGGGCGGTGCGGCGCCTAGCGAATTGAGCGGCTCAGGCGGATAGACATAGACCAGGAACTGATCGTAACACTTGGTGAAATCGAAGCACGTCTCCATGCGGCAGGCGGCAACAGCTGGCTTCCGTTTGTTGGCAGCACTCTGCGGAGCCGCCACGGCCGAGTCATTGGACAGCGGCCTGCGATGCTCATACCCCATGAAGCTGGGCAGCTGGGCATACGGCTGGACGCCACCATCTTTGGCCGACTCGTGCTGGGCGCGACGCGGACGATGCGGCGCCACTTTCAGCCGATAGCCCCCAAAGTAGCAGTAGGCGAGGAAGGCGCACGAGACGAAGACGAGTATGTAACGCTTCTTCGCCTGCATGCTGACCAAATGTCCAGCTGGTTATGGAGCAAGTATGTGTGGGGGGGAAGGGGAAGGGCAGTGATTGGAGTGGAGAAGACTGCGCTGCAGAGTTAGCGTTTGATTTAGCACCAAGTTAATTTGGTAGTTTGGTTAATTTTGCGGGTGGGAAGGCGGAGAAGGAGAAGCGAGCGATGCTTCTTGAGTTTTCGTTGCCTTTAGTCAAGGCGCATTTTGATTCTTGTTTTGTTATTGTTGTTGCTTGTGTTTTACTCTCACTCTCTCGCTCGCACGCTCGCGCTTTATCTTTCCTCTCTCACAAGTGTTGTTCTTGTTGTCGATGCTGTTGTTGTTGTCGTTGTTGGTGCTGCTTGCGACGTCTTTACGCGCGACTTTTCCATACACATTTCACTTGCATATATTTTGCATGCACATAATCAACGTTCACCACCACTTTCTGCTTATTTTAATTCAATTTGTAATCATATATTTAAGCATTTCTCTCATTTGTATATTTTTCATATGAAGGCGCGACGAATTCGGCGTCGACAACGCTGGCGACCGCGACGGCGACTGCGACGACCACGACGACCTGGCAGCGAGCATAGTTTATGCTCTCGCGCATTTATGGAGCGCGTGCGGCAGCATTGCACAGCATTTAACCACTTTAGCACTTAAACTAATAATAAATATAATTAATTTGTTTTATAAACAATGCGAACGCGACACAACGCAACACGAAACATTTTCAGCAGCGGAGAGCCACTGATTGAAAGAGAGCGCACCAAGAGAGAGAGCGTTAACCAACTGTCAAAACATTGCCAGAGTTGCCAAACACTCGCAGCGCGCCTGCAGACGTTAACTTTTAAACAATTTACAAAAAACTATTCTTAACAATTGCAACTATTTGCAATTGTTGTTCATACATTAATTAAATACTATTTTATATGTTTTGATTATTTTTAGTGTCACACTGTGGTTGAGTTTGGACAACGTTCTCGTCTTCTCTGAGTGCAACGCACGATGCACAAACTGATGTATAATATGTAAATGAATTGCCGCTTATCTTAATGCGTGCTCCTCTTGGATGCGATTTGATAGCTCGGCGTGTACTGCCACTGACATGCTAATGCCTTTGGCCAGCAAGCCTCGCTTGGAATAGCATTCTTTTGGCTACTGGAAAGATTGGACATGCGCATTGCGGGCGCATCATTGTGCGCACGCAATTAGGTGGCAACGCCGCGCACGCAACCGATCAGCTGTTCGCAACGATTCAACAATTCAACGTTTTTGTTGTCATTCGTGTTGTTGTTTGTGTGTGCGTGGGCGGTGGGTGGCAAAAACTGCATTTCCCTTGAGCGTCATATGTTTATCAAACACAATTACACAACTACAACAAACTGCAAGTGCACAATAATTATTGTTTGGCCGCATCGATTACATTGCAGGCGCCAAATACATGATTTAAATGGCAACTGCATATTTAATTACACTCAAGAGATTATTTCGCTGTCTGTTTGTTTTAAATTATTATTGCAAAAGTAATTAAGCGAGCAAGTAGAACGTACTAAACTAATTATGCTTTATACGCACGCAAACAGCCAGCCAACTGCTGGGAACAGAAAACACAAAATATTTTTTTGGACATTGCCTGCTCTCACATCCGTATCCGTATCCGTCTCCGTCTCCGGCACCGGTTGCCTTTTTGGCCGCGCAATTTCCCGTTACAAACGCGTTTAGGCTGGAATTTCAATTATGCACAGGAATGTCGTCCACGCCGCTGTCGACGGCAATGCCACCCGCGCCCCTCCCCCCCGCCGAGCAACTGGCCCACAATTATGATGCTCCCATGTGGACAAGAACCCCAACAAAATATTCGAGGCAGCTGCTTCACCACAACAACGATACAACAACAGTCCGGTGCAGTTGGTGCTTTTGGGGTTTGCTTTTATTGCTTTATAAGTTGCCTCTGTTTCGGGCTGTCTCACATGCAAATCAAATCAGCGAAGGTCTAATAAAAAATAGATCCTGGCTCGCGAGCACTTCAAGCATCCTGTCTGAGACTAGACGGCTGCCAAGTCAAAACAAATTGCAAGCGTCTGCTCCTCTGTATAGAGAATTTAATTTCTTCGTCACAGCCTGCGAGCTGCAGTCTGGCGGGGATGAGCAGGTGAATTAAGTCGGAAATGAAATGCAGTGTGCATCAGGATTATTTGGATGCATACGTGATGCCACTTGGAGCAAAGTCTTGCACTGAAATCACTATAATTAATAATATCTTTTGCGATTTGGATTAAATTTTCATGTTCCGGTTGCACAATCCGCGTTCGCTGCACATGACAGCTCGCCAGCGATGGCAGCGAGAACTTGCAGCTTGTTTCCGTTTCCGGTGCTTCTAATTAAGTGTCAGCCGTCGTGCTCGTCATCGTCTGGCATTTGCCGTGCTTCCGCTTTACATTCGCTTTCCCTTTTTCGCATTTTGTGCACTGTATTTACAGTTATTTTTGCAAGTTTGCTTTATGCACTTGTCCGTCGCTTGCTAAATTACAGGATAACGCCCACGAAAGTTAATCAATCATGCACACTCTGGACTTTCTCGATACCCCGTGCACATTAAAAATAGACGAGGGGAGTATTACAACCGGTAAAAATATGTACAACTTGAAACGGAAACGAACAAAATATAAAAATGAGTTACAAGAAATGTTTTAAACTTTATGGAAAATTCAATATATTCATAAAAAAATATATATTGAATATATTTAAAATTGAAAACTATTTTAAATGTTGGAAATATTTGAAAATTAAATTAAAGAGAATACAGTACAGTCGATTTTAATAAATCAGTTAATTATTTATTGGTCTGCTTTTCAACGATAAATGAGCTATTTATTGGCAGTCGATATAATGATAGCTTAGTAATTATTATTTAACCAATAAGATATTAAATTGGACGACAAATTCTATATTATGACGGTCTTGGGTTCATAAAAGGATAAAAATAATTTTGCGATAACTTTACACATAATTGTCTTTTTATGGCATATTACATTCAGTGTATAGGCTGTAAAGTTTATTGTGATCAGATAATAAACGCATAAAACAGACACTTTCGCAGATGGCTTAACATTGGCGTTATTCTGTTGATGGTTATAATATTTTAATGTCTACTTTTATGCCAACACATATTTTAATTGTGTTTGGTACAATAACAAATTTTATTTATATTTTTGTTAGTTTTTAATTCTGCGTTGGACTGTTGACTGCTTTAGCTGTCGTGAATATATCAATAATAGTTATCAGAGAGTATCAACGTGTCGAATACTTTGTAACTAGAGTAAACTAACTTCAACTTTTTTTGTGCGATATAATCAGAGCATACTTTTAGGTGTTTTGCAGCTGTTGCGATTGCTGCTGTTGCTGATGCTTCAGTTTCTTTTGCTGCTGCTGCTGCTGTGGCAAACACTCGTGGTTGGGAGCAAAACTTTGATGAATTGTACGCCGCAGCGCTGCATGCTAATGAAAGAATTCGATTTATTTCAACGATGGCACACACACGCGCAGAAAATGCTGTTTTCGGCAACTTTGTGGCTGCTGCTCTTTGGCATAAATGCGAGTTATCATGCGAAGAAGAAAAGCAACGTGCTCCAAGCTGACTACCAAACAAGGCAGCCACCCATAGACCACATAACAATCATGGCTGTTGGTTAAACTTTTGCACCACCACCACCAGCAGCAGCAGCAACAACATAAATTCATTAGTTGCGAGACAACACTCTGTTGCTCTGCTCCTCTCCATCCTCCAATTTAAGTACCTACAAAATTTATGACGTCACTTTCAGTTGGTCAGCGACTTTACAGCTTTACTCTACTGTACTGCGCTGAGTGTGTTCAAGTGGAGCTGTTTCTTAGTGTCTGTCAAAGGAGAATTTGTAGATTTCCGCATCCGTCACTCGGACACTTGATACTCAAGGCAACCGTTTGATGTCGAGTTGCGTTAAAGCCATAACCCACATCTCATCCTGGGCACTGTTGGGGTTTTTAATGCATGCCGCAAGCATTGCTGGCAACACTCTCCGTTTTTATATCCTGTGAGCATAAAACTGCACACAACAAGGTATCACACTGCAGGGTATGCAACAGGATCACATTATTCAAAAATACCAAAATAATCCATTTGAAATATTAATTTTAATTCAAACTTGTGTAAATTATGGCACTTCAGATTCGAGTATGATATATTTTCTCGATATTTCACAGTCGAGCATAATTTCCCATAGTATTCTTAATTTTTAAAATCAACATTTGAAACATTCATTTCAATTTAGAGTATTTCACAGTCGAGCACTCTCTGATACATAATTCTTGTCTGCTGAGCATATAAAATGGCCGTGTTATGCTCTGATTTTTGTCTTTTATGACCCAAATGAACGATTATGGTTTGCAAATGAGGCAGCAGATATGTTGCCTCCCCTGGGCTGCTGCCGAGGTGCTAAAAGAACCAAATACCGAATTCCGAATTCAGTATCTCAACTTATACTATGCAGTTGGCCATAACCATACACATGCGAGTGCGAGTGAGAGTTCGAGTGCGAATGCTCGTATCTGCTGTCAGCTGCCACATCTTGTCAGATTTGCTTTGCATGACAGCCGTTGCGCAGACGTGCCAAGGATAACGCCAGCCATTCAGAGTCAACCGAAAACTTTATGTGACTTTTGGCCGCTGAGTGTGCGAAAGGGGCGTGATAGTTTTGCTGCTGGTGCCACTTTAAATACAAATGATTATTATATGCAACCGGTCAGTGGCCGGCTGTGAAAATCCAATCAACGCTGCGTATACTCGACGAGGCAAAAAAACATTGCGGGCGAAGCGAAAGCAAAAGACTCGAACTTGTGACGCTGTGATTTTAACACTGCGCTAAATTCGATTTGCAAACATCAAAGAAACAACAGATGAGCAAAAAAAAACAGGACACTTGAAGCACGCAGCTTGCTGCGAAGCAAGCAGGAATGCAAATGCAAAGGATGCTGTGCTGAGAGATACCCATCCTTGCTCCTTCTGCCCGCCCACATCCCAAAGGTCAAAGCACAAACGAAAAGGGGGGGAGAAGCTTTTTTTCCTGTAATGTCTCCTTTTACCTGTAACAAGCTTTCTTTTCGCAAGGCATTTTGCAGCCGGGTAATGTTTGCTGCTGAAATTACGTATACGGCACGTGGCACGGCCAACAAACACTGTGATTCGAAGTATGTGTCAGATGTGTGTCTGTGTGTGTGTGTGTGCGTGTGTGTGCTTGTCTGTGTGTGCGTGCGTGTAATTCAATTTGTGAGCCAAACCAAACGCATAATAAGAAACATAAAACAGTCCAATGTTTCGTCTTCGAAGGCAAAAAAAAAAGAAAACAGATGAGAAAATGGAAAAAGGAGAAGCTCGCTTTAGTTTCAGTTGGAATTTTATGCATAATCCTTGGAGCTGCAGATGTTTGCTGACTGTTGCTGTTGTTTGCTCAGCCAGAAAATATGTTATTTTATGTGCAATCTGCTCTCAAGACGATTATGTCAAGGCTCCCTGCTCGACTGCTTCTGTTTTCATTTCAGTTTCAGTTTCTGGTTTCCGATTGCGTTTCCATTTCCATTTCAGTATCGTTTTGCTATTTTCGCAATAGCCACGCCCAGTTTACAGTCGTCTTTAAACTCAATGGGCTTAGCATAATTTTGCACTTAACACACAGTAATCGATTCGGATTCTGAGCATACAACAGCAGCACTTTGGACCACAATTTGTAAGTCCTGTTGCAAATCACAAGAATATTCAATGCACAAGACGATTCTCGATTTTTTGGCTTTAAGTTCGCAACAGACGGAACAGGCAAATACTATGCAAATAAAATTTAATATTTTCTTCACACACACACTCACTCGCAAGTACACTCTCACACACATACAAGTATATATGAAAGCAACACTTGAAAACGCGACAGGAAGAAGTTTTTTTAGCCTTTGGGCGAAATTATTCCGTTGACGTTGCTACAGAAAATGTTTGTTATTTGCCTGAGCACGAAGGAAGTGGAGGAGGATAAAGAAAGCAGAGGCGATGGGGAGAGATTGGCGAGGTGACTGCGGCATAATGCCCAGAATCGTATGCTTTCTAAATGCTATAAATAAACGATTTACGTTTAATATTAAAACGATCAAAGGAGGCGCAAGCAATTTAAATGGCTTTGAGCGATATTAACAACATTTAAGCTGGCCATAATATTAAGACTTAAGTACAATATTGTGTGAGTCACAGGCAGGTGGGGCTGAGCACTCAACATTCCAAACTCACTCCGAGACTCAGTTGAAACAAGTTGTGACAGTTCAACAGCAAAAACAAAAGATCTAATCCTTCGTCAACAAATATACATAGTACACAACGTAGTACATGTTATAAAACCAGCCACAGCTTATTTATAAACTGAATGAATAAAATTAATTCGCGGCATTTAGTAATGAATGGCCTAATAAACGAATATGTTTGGCATTTAAATTAGTTGCTCATCAAATTAAAATGTTTGACATTTTATAATTTACTTTAATAATTGCTATTTTCAATTATTAAGTATGTAATAATTGCACACTTGACAACTTAATGTATTTTCCAATTAAGTTAAAGAACTAAATGCTCGCACCATTATAATTCGAAATTTGGCAAGTTGCATTTCTCCAACCAAAATCCGACCACACATTTGTCAATTTCATGAAATTGCGAAAATTAAATTAGATCTGCACCATTAGCTGGCCAACGGACTCGGTAAAGTGTAATAAATTTCCAGACCAAATCGTCAGCAAAGTCAACAGTCAACTCCAATAACCAGATGCAATGTCATTTGCCTTCAGTCTCTGTCCCCTTAGAGGCTTAGAGTTCCATGACCAGCAGAACTTTCAAATTGTCAATGTTTATACTGTGGCCATATAAACATTGCCTTTTGCCGCATAGCAAAATTAATAGCCAACTGCTTGAGAAAGGGCCAAAAGGAAGAGAGAGAGAAGGGATTGCGAGGCAGGCTTGCTGCAACATATTGCATTTTAATGGGAATTTCATTTTCATTGTCAACACTGTTTGAATTATGAGCTGGAGCAGCAGCATTGGGACCATGAGCAGCTGGAACAGGACCTTCGCCAGGACCATGATACATTCTCAGCAGTCAGTCGTAAATTTCTGGCTTAGATTAACAGCAGACTAGCTCTGCTCTGCTCTGCTCTGTTGACTGCATTCAATTGAATCTAAGCTGCTAGGCACTTCAGTTCAAACATGAACACGAGGCTCTGCTTGTGGCTGGGCATTTGACACTTTTCAGGTTTAATGATGCAGCCAAGACGAGGACAAGGAGACTGTGTGCGGTGTGCTGCAGATCTCAAGTCGCACTCTCTCTCATTCTCATTCTCCGTCTCATTCTCCGTCTCCCATTGTCTTTGGCCGCACATTTGTGGACGACGTGTGTCAACGCATTGTGCGGTGTAAATTGCTTCTCCTCTCCCCCCAATCCCCAATCCCGCCGCCCTCTTCGTCGACTCGTCGACTCGTAAACCAGGCACCTGCTGAGGCTAACCAATGCAGCGACTACTTCATACATCTTCAGTTGCCTCAGTCTCCTCACCGCTGCTGTCGTGTCCTGTGCTGTCCTGCCTGCGTGACAAGTTGTGTGCATAAATTGCAAGCTGCCTCGACTGCATCTGTATACAAAACACGTGAAGGATGAGGCTGCTGCTGACTATGTATGAAGCATATCCTTGACGTTTTGGATTTTGTTTGATGCTTAATAAAGGCATAAACCCAAGCGACTGCAGCAGCCACAGCACAACACAGCAGAAGCACACGAACTTTCAATGCCTAGCTCACCTGCAGTCTCCTCTCCTCATCTCCTTCTGCTCGTTCACCTCAACTGCAATCCATTCCCAGGCACGCCACTTGTGCACACTTGCTTCCGGTTGGCAATGTTGATGTTGCATGCAGCAGAGGCAACGGCAGCAGCTTAAATTGCTGCCACAATTACACATGTCGCTGTCTGCTGCAGTTGCAGGGTCAATGCTGCCTCAATGCTGCCTCGGCTTAAATTTCATTTCAACACACCTCAAAACTCCTTATACACATATAGTATTTATGTGCACTTTGCTGCTCATCAGTTTATGTGATGCTATAATGTAATTACACGTTCATTAGGTGAATTTAACCTTTCGCTGTATTGGCAATCGCTACGAAAATATTCATTAGTTGATTTCAAATTTAATTGCTACTTTGCGGCATCGATTATAACTGTTGACAGTTGTTGCTTATAAGTTTGGTAATGAAATCAGTTTTGAAATGCAGACACTATATATTTTTTGTTTTTTAATTAAAGCTGAAGTTTCGAAGATTTATTTACATTATAAAATATTTTACTTCTTGATATTTGCTTTTCATTTAATGTTGATTTATTCTTCTACATCATATACACATAATAGTTAAATTAATTCTTATAGTAATTGATATTTGATTTTGTAATAAAGTCAATGACATAATAAATAATTGTAGAGCAACAATATTAACTTTAAATGCTACCTGTTAAACTGTAGAATAAATTAAATTAAATCATATACAACATCAAGATCACTGAACTTGTACTTACATAAAATGCAATTCAGACAAATAATAATAATAATAATAAAGAAAATTATGTCAATTTAAAACATATTTGTATCTCGCAATGTTTACAGTTGAGCAACAATTGCAGTTAAATCGGTTTATACACTTTTTAATGAACGATCCCGACCAATGATATGTCTAAGTACGTATTCCAATTGCAAAGTTTACCTTTTATCTAACGTCGCAGATAATTGGATTAGTCGGGCAGGTTCGCAAGTATTTTTTTTAGCTTTTTATTCGTAACCAGCATCGACCAGTTTTAGTGCTGACCTATCTCAAGGCTTATAAAGCACTTAACCTAGAAAGTTGGCGAAAAAGAGTGGGGAAAAAGTGGTAAAGCTCAGCTGTGGCAGTGGCTATGGATTTGGCTGCGACTGTGGCTCCGGCATGCCAGTTGATAAGCCCTATAATGGCTCCATATGCAAGCTGCAAACAGCAAACAACAATGTAGAGAGAGACAGCCCGAAACCGCGCCGCGCCAACCAACATAAGTTATCAAAAGTAATTATCAAAGCAACAGCGAGCAAAACAACAATACCAGACACAGACACAGACACAGACATAAAGACGACTTTACAACCATAACAATGCCAGCGAGTGGCTTTCTGACTCTGTGTCTCTGTGTGAATGTGTGTTTGTGAATAGAGGGTGCTTTTAGGGTGCGGCAATGCAACATGAGTAAGTCAGCGTTAATTAAGTCGGCCAGCAAATGGCCCAAACGCGCCCAAAAGTGCACTCGAAATGAGAGATGCGAAATGCGAACAACTTGGAACTTGAGTGTGTGCAATTTGCATGGACAGAAGAAAAAACGGCCAGAGAGGAAGCCGTAATAATTTTAAGCTTTAATTTAATAATTATTTCCAAAATTTATTTCATTTCGCAGCCACAGCCACAGCAGTTAACGAAAACCAAGGATAATGCGTTGAATTAAAAATCTGCATTTATGATGGCATAATTGACAAAATGTCAAGACCTCCGTGACCTCCATGACCGAACCCCGTTGAGTGATTGAGTTGAGTTTACGCAGCAGACAATGCCGAAAATAATCATAAATTTCGCAAATGACTGTTTTATGCAAAAAGACTGCAAATAAAATGCACACAAATTTAATGAAATTGAAAATATAATATATTATGTGGTAAAAGCGTAATTCAATTTGATATTTGACACATGCTTTCCAGCTGATTCACACCTGCGAGGCATTCAAAAAGATTTATTTTATAGACTCGCTCGCTCAACCCCAGACTTAAGTACGGTCGTAAAATGGCGTCTATATGTTCCTCAACTATATAGATTTATATAGGCAAACTCGCATAAATTTGCAGTTGCCACTTGACGACACGAACCCATTTCAAGGACAACGCGGCGTATGCGTAACGCATAGGACATTGGACATTGACTAGTTGGAGTTTTGGATGTTGGATGTTGGATGTTGGGTGCGTGCCAGAGGAATGCAATAAAATAAGCACCAAATTATGCACAGACACACACATTTGCATATAAAAAGGCAACGATTTTCACTCTTTTTTTCTCACCCCCTTTTCCCCTTTTCCCTTGACTGTCACTGGCTCGTAAAGTGCCAAAAGTTGGGTATGGCAACTGTAGATTGGGTCGCTTTAGTGCTTCCAATGATGTACCCAAATATTTGCTCAAATATTCGCCACAAAGATAGTACTAGAGTGTTCTACGAAGTTCCTCGAATATCACAGTATAGGGAATGGCAAGTGTTTGGGAATTTTAAATAATTCTAGATGACTATCTGCATCTGAGCGGAACTTGAACATTGTGGTTGGCAGCAGTATTTTTTAAATACATTTAAATATACAAATTATTTGGGAATTTATTTTTAAAATTATTATTTCGAATACCTTGCTGCAAATATTATTTATAAGTAATATCAATCAGCAATGAGAAATAGTTCAGATTTCTAGGCATTACTTTTAATTATTATGCATTTGATATTATTATGCTTAGATATACAAATGATTAACACGCGAATAAATTAATGCATCAATAAATTATTCTTAAATTAATAATACTCATTTGTCAATACAAATATCGCAGCCATAATCCGCTTATTTATAGCCACTCATTAAAAATATAACAAAATAGATTTATATTTATAAAAACCTTTACGATAAATGTGCCAATACTCATATGTTAAGTTCAAATTGTGTATTTTGGCTAAATGTCGACTGGAAAATAAAAGAATGACCTGAACATTGCGAAACAGAGACAGAGTTGGGAAAAACGCTGACGGTAAAAACGAAATTAGCATAAAAGCGGCGATAAAAGTACGAGCCAAACAATTTGTCAATGTAACACCCAAGACTGGGAACTGCGGTCCCAGGTTGGGACTCCTCCCAGTGCCACGCCCACAAGCTGCAGATGCGCCCAACATATGCAAATTAGCGTGCTAATTTGTGAGGGCAGCCTCCAAATAGAGTCATAAATTTGCACAAAATATGCGTTGGCGTAGATCTCAATGTGTGTGTTAGTATCGATGTGGAGTAGATGGAGTGAAATGTAATCAATCAAAGCTCAAAGTTTGCTGCCCGTTTCGTTATATTGGCCATCATTGAGCCAAAAAAAAAAAATGATAATTATAAAATTATTAGTAAAACGCCAGCAGAAATTTTAATGACGACCAAGTCGAAGACGACGACGAAGTCGATGGATGGATGGATGGATGGTATGGGGCGTTGCGTGTACGACAACTTGGTGCGGTCTCTCACCTTGAGCGCATTATATTGATTTCAGCAACATCAACAACTACCTGACTATGTATAACAACAATTGTCTTTATGGGTTTTTCGTCTTTTCGAGACGCCTCAATATCAAACGGAATTCATACCAGTGCAGCACCATCCAAATTAAAAAAAAAACACACACAAAATAAGATAATCACAAAAACAGAAAACAGAAAACAGAGCTGAAAAAAAACACAGATGACTAAACTCCTATTAGTTACATGCTCAAAGACTCATCGCTCCATTGCAAGTGGTGTGGCAAACATGTCGGGGAGCCCAAAACAACTCCAGCATATGGCATACCAAGTGAATGGGGTAAGAGTCGCGAAACGAAAGTGGAACGAACGGATGTGCCACAAACAGTGGTATGAACCGCCCGAAACCCAAAGCTGGCAATGTGATAAACATGATTAGCATTCCGAATGACATTTGGAAAAATTTAAATAAAATAATTCATAGAATACGCATAGAATATTTTCTTTGGTCACGTTTTCAGTTTGTAATGATAAATATAATTATGCATTGCTGTTGCTTTCTATTGGTAAACAACATCATAAATGCTTTCTTAAATATTTAAATTATTTATATTTAAAGTAGGTAACTTATTTATTTTTTTTTTAACACCAAAAAATTTTACTTAACATTTATGAGTTTATGAGGCAACTTTTACAAGAAAAATAATTGTTAATATTTATGAGCTTATATATTTCTTTTGTTATTGCTTTATTTCTTTATTTTCTATAAGAGCTTCCAATAGTAAGCTTTTAATTTGTAATATAAATATTTAACATATTAATTAATATAGATAAATAATATTTTATTTATACATATGTACGTTTTTAAACATTTTTTGTTACTGCTTTCTAATTCTTTTCTGAGTATTTAAAAGTAAACTTCATCTTTTAATATAAATATTTTTATTTAGGAAAACTTTCACACGTAAACTTTTATAAATTTAAAGAATTTATTTATTCATAATATTAATTTGAAATAATTAATTAATTTATTTATTCATAGTATGTTACATTTTAAATTGAATTTCCTGAGAACCCAAACTGTGTTCGAAAAATAAATGTTAACAAAAATGTAAAATTGTTTTTTTTGTCAATGTTTTTATCCCCATTTCGAAATGCGTTCCTTTCTAAAGCAGCAGCGCACGCATTGAATATGTTGTGAAAAACTTTAAAGTTTTCTTGTTTTTTATGATGCGGCATAACCAGAACTCGACCCTGTCAAAACCACTTACTGATTGCTCTGCTCAAGCTGAAACCATCTTCAGCTTCAGCTGTTCGAAGCTGGCTGAAAACTTGTTCAGCTCACTGTGCGTGGCAGGCACTTATATGTATGTATGTATATATAGAAAAAATTGCATTGCCCGAATCCACCAGGTCCGCCTCTTTGGCCCCGTAGCCGATGCCTGCTGTCCGATGTCTGCAGTCTTTTGGCTGTTGTCTGTTGTCTGTTTGTTGTTGTGCCGTCGCGTTTTCAAAAGGGTGCCCCACAGTCAACGTAATGCGCCACTTACTTCCTCGTAAGCGAACAATACGAGCAACAACAAACATAAATAAAGCAAAACGCACACAATCGAAGCTTTCAATTTGCACACACCAAAAAAAAAAAGCAACTTCACATAAATTACATAAGTTGGCCAAAAGCACACAAAAAAAAATGAAGACGTACTGAGTGCAGAGCATTCCCGCACTTTGGGGAGCAGTTGAAACTGGTTCGCCTCTGACCAACTGACCTTGAGCCTCGATTATGCAATGCCATCTTGCATCTTCCATCTTCTGACAGCTGCAAGGGCTCAGCTGCAACAAGTTGTCTCTCTGTCTCCCTGTCTCTGTCTCACTCTCGATCTTTCGCTCGCTCGCTTGCGAGATTGCCAAATGTACAAATATGACAAGAAATTTGTAATACTAAAGTAAACAGCTCCAGATCGCATCTCAAATGCAACTACATGTCCCCATAGCCAAAATGCCAGACTGAAGCTTTAAGTCTGCGCCGGCGCCGGCGTCGCGTCGCTGCTGCCACCTGTGAGTGTGTGTGTGTGTGTCTTCAAGTGTATTATAAAAGCAACTTACGCGCACTGCCAACAAGCCATAGTACAAAGTCTACTTGCAGCGTGCAGAGCTCGTGTCCAACGAACCATCCACAACAAAACAACAAAAATAATAAAATGTTCAAATTCGTGTTGATCGCCAGCCTGCTGGTCAGCGTTGCCTTTGCCGCACCCGTGAGTGAAAATTAAATAGAAATAAAAACATATATACACGAGTATATATAGAAGGTTTTATTGTGTCCTGGTCAAGCTGAAGAGTTAAGCGCGCACGCACTTGGGCTTCTTGGTGCTGCGATCAGTGTCGCATTTCTCGAAGCTGCCGCACTTGACATTGCCACAATAGCTGCCCGAGCTGCCAGCTGCAAGCAGAGTTGAACAGTTTAGCACTAAGTTATCATACTATATGGTTAAACTTACAGTTCTTGCTGCCGAAGGGCGACTTGTCGCCGCCCGAGTTGCCCAGCACATTCGATGCGGCACAGCTGCGGCCGTTGCACAAATTGGGGCAACACTTGCCACCGATGGCGCTGCACTCGCTGTCATGCAGGCACTTGGGCGTGCAGTTCGTCACCTTGGTCGACGAGGGGCAGTCTGCGAAATATTATATATATATTTGGCTTAAACATTTGGCCATGACTTACCGCCGGCCGCCAGTGTAACGGCCACACAGGCCACGATCACCAATATCGCCAGCAAAAAACTCGACTTGACTGAGAAAGAGAGAGAAAAGAGAGTGTGTCACTAATTTGCGATCCGATCCGATTGTATATATAGTACTTATAGGTATATACGTACCCATTTTCTTAGGTAGTTTCTGTTGCACGTCCGCCTCGCTGCTTTAGTCGACATCAACTGTCGCCGGCTGAGCTTTATATTTGTGCCCAGTGCTGCTGGCCACGATCCCCGCCTACTACTCGAACCAGTTTCAGGCTGTCGTCACATTTTATATTTCGTTTTTCATTTGTCGTTCTGCGTTTTGTTTTTCGCTCTGTCGCGTGATTAAACAAAAAGAATAACACGCTGGCAGCGACACTTATCAATTTGACTTTTGCATTTACATATCTGCCAGATACTCGTCGATACGACTAGCGAGACTGCTGCGAGAGCGCTACAATAGATCATTAAACTAGCACTGACATTACGAAATAATTCCAGGAAATATCCATATATAAGTTAGATAACAAAAGGAAGCATTTGCAATTAACTTTCATTCGTAGAAAGATCATCAATTAGTTTATCAATTATATCGATTTTAGTTTAACACTCTGATATTATACGGTATATCAGATCAGTAGTAAAAACCCGTAGTCACAAAAACTATATTTTCATAACTTTTATTTTATTCATCATTTTTATAATTTACAATATAAATGTTTAGACTGTTCCGGCAAACAAAAGTTTACTTAAAGAAAACCATTTTCAAACTATTGAATTTCATGTTTTAAAAATAATATATATAATTTTGTAATTTCAACTAATATCGCAAAAAAACAAACGCTTCACATAACTACCCCATTTACCAAGAAAACTTAATTCACTTAATTATATCGCACATTCGAAGTGCAATAAAACGTGCAAATTGTAATTAAAAAATAAATTTCAAGAGCTGAAAACTCACATTTAATGCATTCCATACCTTAGTTTGTAGGTGATAAATGTAATGCGAAGAGGTTCCACCTCACAAATCACAAATCATGCACATAAATTTCCACTTTATTAAATTGTTTCATCGTGTAACTTCCGAATAGCGGAAATCTTGAATTTCATGGCAAAAACGTATAATTAAGAATGAACCTGCTTCCAAATGAGATACTCTTGGTTATGATTATTTTATGCAGATATCTGGCAACTGGATGAACTTTATAGAGCGTGTAGCTCATCTGGTTGATATTATAGTCCGATCTATAGTCGCTAGCTTCGACATATCTTTCAATTAGTGTTTCCGTTCATGCAAGTCAAGCGACATAAGACAAATTGATAATAAAAAACTACTCAAAAATACTTCGGGCACAATAACGTGAAAAAATGCAAACGAACTCGTTTTTGCAACCTCAGTTCGAGAGACCCTCACTGGGAGGTCTACTGACTCATAGAGTGGGTCGTGTGATTATAGTGTTTACTATCGACAACGATTCACAGCTGTCGGTGTGACTTGAAAGAGCTGTAAAAATATCGTTACAACTTCGATTTATGGGAAAAGGGGGAGTTCCCAAAGGTCTATTACTAGTAATTAACTTATCGCTATTTCTGTTGCTCATCCAGCTGAATGACGACATCGATCAGGAGGAGAAACTCAGGCTGGAAAAAGAACAGAACGAGAGTGCACAATACGCCTTTGGCAGCCAGGTTCGGGACGGCATCAACGATGGCGAAATCCAGCGCGAAGAGACTCGCGATGGCACAAAGGTCAGCGGCTTCTATTCCTACTACGACGGGTTTGTCAAGCGCAAGGTTCACTACGAGGCCGATGAGAACGGTTATCGTGTGGTGAAGGACGACATGGAGGTGGTTGGCGATGGACCCGTCTTCAATCCCCAGGGCCAGGCCGATGTGGAGGGTTCCCTCATTGGCAAGTACTCGATCAAGCTGGACAACTCGGATCAGGACAAGCACTACAAGGATATACGTTCCTAGGCTGTCGGCCTGGCTGCCGGTTCAGTAGTCGGGAAAGGTTTCTAACATTTAGAAATGAACTGAATACAACTTAAAATACTCGTAAATACAGGAACACATCTAATCTTAACTATTTTGTTATTGTATTAAAAAGACAAGCTAAATCTGAAATTTATAAACATCTTTAAAAACATAAATGCGTTTGTTATTATTTTGAAATAATCTTGGGACTTTGGTTCACGAATCAACACAAATTTGGATGTCGAATAGATGAAACCCAATATCAGCATTTTTTCCTATTTAACTAAGAAGTTTAAAACTACAAAATATCTAAAAAAAATTTAATAATTCCCTTATCAAACTCTGTGGTAAAGCTCTATCTAATTTCTAAGCCATGTCAAAAACAATTATGACTTAGACAATATCAACAAACTTTCTGTAAAACCAGGATCTTCTCAAATACAATATATATAGCATATTTAATGAATTTTTTGTTTTTTTAAGTTAATGTGTTAAATATTCAATTTGTAAAGCCAAAGTCAAAGTGAAAAACAAGTAAGAAAGCTACAGTCGAGAGTGCTCGGCCGTAAGATACCCGCAACCCATTTCCAAAAAAAAAAAAACTCAAATGATATTTGAACAAAAAATATACCAAAGAAATATAAGGAAATTTGTCAACAAAACAAAAAAAGCGTGAACGGCTGCATGTTAATTTTGCATATAAAATTGATTCTTTATAACTTTCTTGTTTATTATTCGATCTTAACCAAATCAGGAATCATTGAGACTATAATTATTATTATGCATACAAACATGATCTAGGTCCATTATTACGGCCTTCCCAGTTATCGACGAAATTCCTTCCCAAAACCCAATTGGAGCTGCTGAAGTAAGAGGCGAACATAATCGAGTAGCAAGTAGATTATCCAAAAATTTAAATTTTCAGAAGTTGGGCGGGCTTTTCAAATTTGAATTTGAATAAAATACGTTAATATTAACGACGAAATTCCTTCCCAAAACCAACGTCGATCTGCTGAAGTACCAGGCGAACATAATCGAGTAGCAAGTAGATTATCCAAAAATTTAAATTTTCAGAAGTTGGGCGGGCTTTTCAAATTTGAATTTGAATAAAATACGTTAATATTAACGACGAAATTCCTTCCCAAAACCAACGTCGATCTGCTGAAGTACCAGGCGAACATAATCGAGTAGCAAGTAGATTTGCCAAAAATTTAAATTTTCAGAAGTTGGGCGGGCTTTTCAAATTTGAATTTGAATAAAATACGTTAATATTAACGACGAAATTCCTTCCCAAAACCAACGTCGATCTGCTGAAATACCAGGCGAACATAGTCGAGTAGCAAGTAGATTATCCAAAAATTTAAATTTTCAGAAGCAGGGCGGGCTTTTCAAATTTGAATTTGAATAAAATACGTTAATATTAACGACGAAATTCCTTCCCAAAACCAACGACGATCTGCTGAAATACCAGGCGAACATAATCGAGTAGCAAGTAGATTTGCCAAAAATTTAAATTTTCAGAAGTTGGGCGGGCTTTTCAAATTTGAATTTGAATAAAATACGTTAATATTAACGACGAAATTCCTTCCCAAAACCCACTTCGATTTGCTGAAGTACCAGGCGAACATAATCGAGTAGCAAGTAGATTTGCCAAAAATTTAAATTTTCAGAAGCAGGGCGGGCTTTTCAAATTTTAATTTGAATAAAATACGTTACTATTAACGACAAAAATTTTAATTTTCAGAAGCTGGGCGGGTTTTTCAAATTTGAATTTGAATAAAATACGTTAATATTAACGACGAAATTCCTTCCCAAAACCAACGTCGATCTGCTGAAATACCAGGCGAACATAATCGAGTAGCAAGTAGATTATCCAAAAATTTAAATTTTTAGAAGTTGGGCGGGCTTTTCAAATTTGAATTTGAATAAAATACGTTAATATTAACGACGAAATTCCTTCCCAAAACCAACGTCGATCTGCTGAAGTACCAGGCGAACATAATGGAGTAGCAAGTAGATTTGCCAAAAATTTAAATTTTCAGAAGCAGGGCGGGCTTTTCAAATTTTAATTTGAATAAAATACGTTACTATTAACGACAAAAATTTTAATTTTCAGAAGCTGGGCGGGTTTTTCAAATTTGAATTTGAATAAAATACGTTAATATTAACGACGAAATTCCTTCCCAAAACCCACTTGGAACCGTGGGTTCGTGCGTTTATTCAAATTCAAATTTGAAAAACCCGCCCAGCTTCTGAAAATTTAAATTTTTGGCAAATCTACTTGCTACTCGATTATGTTCGCCTGGTACTTCAGCAGATCAACTTTGGTTTTGGGAAGGAATTTCGTCGTTAATATTAACGTATTTTATTCAAATTCAAATTTGAAAAGCCCGCCCTGCTTCTGAAAATTTAAATTTTTGGCAAATCTACTTGCTACTCGATTATGTTCGCCTGGTACTTCAGCAGCTCCAAGTGGGTTTTGGGAAGGAATTTCGTCGTTAATATTAACGTATTTTATTCAAATTCAAATTTGAAAAACCCGCCCAGCTTCTGAAAATTTAAATATTTGGATAATCTACTTGCTACTCGATTATGTTCGCCTGGTACTTCAGCAGCTCCAAGTGGGTTTTGGGAAGGAATTTCGTCGTTAATATTAACGTATTTTATTCAAATTCAAATTTGAAAAACCCGCCCAGCTTCTGAAAATTTAAATTTTTGGCAAATCTACTTGCTACTCGATTATGTTCGCCTGGTACTTCAGCAGATCAACTTTGGTTTTGGGAAGGAATTTCGTCGTTAATATTAACGTATTTTATTCAAATTCAAATTTGAAAAGCCCGCCCTGCTTCTGAAAATTTAAATTTTTGGCAAATCTACTTGCTACTCGATTATGTTCGCCTGGTACTTCAGCAGCTCCAAGTGGGTTTTGGGAAGGAATTTCGTCGTTAATATTAACGTAGTTTATTCAAATTCAAATTTGAAAAACCCGCCCAGCTTCTGAAAATTTAAATATTTGTATAATCTACTTGCTACTCGATTATGTTCGCCTGGTACTTCAGCAGCTCCAAGTGGGTTTTGGGAAGGAATTTCGTCGTTAATATTAACGTATTTTATTCAAATTCAAATTTGAAAAGCCCGCCCAGCTTCTGAAAATTTAAACTTTTGGCAAATCTACTTGCTACTCGATTATGTTCGCCTGGTACTTCAGCAGATCGACGTTGGTTTTGGGAAGGAATTTCGTCGTTAATATTAACGTATTTTATTCAAATTCAAATTTGAAAAGCCCGCCCAACTTCTGAAAATTTAAATTTTTGGCAAATTTACTTGCTACTCGATTATGTTCGCCTGGTACTTCAGCAGCTCCAAGTGGGTTTTGGGAAGGAATTTCGTCGTTAATATTAACGTATTTTATTCAAATTCAAATTTGAAAAGCCCGCCCAACTTCTGAAAATTTAAATTTTTGGCAAATCTGCTTGCTACGCGATTATGTTCGCCTGGTACTTCAGCAGCTCCAAGTGGGTTTTGGGAAGGAATTTCGTTGTTAATATTAACGTATTTTATTCAAATTCAAATTTGAAAAGCCCGCCCAACTTCTGAAAATTTAAATTTTTGGCAAATCTACTTGCTACTCGATTATGTTCGCCTGGTACTTCAGCAAATCGAAGTGGGTTTTGGGAAGGAATTTCGTCGTTAATATTAACGAATTTTATTCAAATTCAAATTTAACCAGTAAGAAAGCTACAGTCGAGAGTGCTCGACCGTATGATACCCGCAACCCATTTCGAGAGAAAACAAAAAATTTAAATGATATATTAACAAAAAATATACCAAATATACTAAAATTAGTTTTTTGTATATAATTGAAAATAGCAGGTAAAAATCACAACACCGTTATGGTCACACTGTCAACTAAACAATCTTTCTTTAATAACTGCCTTGTTTTTCATTCGATCTCAACCAAATTCACAGGAATCATTGGAAATATAATTATTATTATGTATTCAATGCTCTAGGTCTATTATTACGGCTTTTACAGACTTTTGGGGGCGGAAAGGGGCGTGGCATCCAACTTTTAAAATAAACTTGATCTGCGTAGGACCTATAGAAGTACTGTCCCCAAATTTGGTAGCTCTAGCTTTTATAGTCTCTGAGATCCAGGTGTTCATACAGACGGACAGACGGACATGGCTATATCGTCTCGGCTGTTGACACTGATCAAGAATATATACTTTATGGGGTCGGAGATGCCTCCTTCTGCCTGTTACATACATTTTCTGTTGGCACTAAGTTATAATACCCTTCTACCCTATGGGTAGCGGGTATAAAAATCCGTATTTAAAAAGAATTTTTAAAATAAATTAGAATTATTCCCTTTTCTTTCTGAGCTCAAGCTTTATATAAAATGTTCTTCATAGTTAAATGTAATAAGTATTACATTATAAATCCGAAAATATAAAATCGTTTCTGTACCAAACTATAATTAAGATTAACAAAATATTTAAGTTTCTCAGTTAATCCAATATCATTGTTAAGAAAAATCTGGTCTTCATCTTACATCTATATATTTAATGTAGAGCATAGTTTGTTAAACAGTTTCATTTCCATTCATAAAGCAATAATACACATACAATATATCGCAGAGTTAATACATAATACATATAGCACTCAAGTGTGTTCCGATTACAACACATCCTCCTCCTGGACACACTCCGTGGAATTGTTGGCGGACTGTGTGATGATCAACGCCTTCTCGGAGTCGGTCAGATTGATGAACTTGTGCTTGGTCTTGAGCTCCTGCTGGATGGAGGACAGCAAGTCGGGTGAACCGCGACCGGGTTTCATGACCAGACTGTCCCGATCCCGGTGACCCGACTGCTGGGTCGTCTCAGCGCAGCCGGCGACATCCAAAGTGGGCTCCACAATCGTCTCCATCTGCACCGACTGCCGCTTGCGGCGCACACGCTTCGAGCCGCGGGTGATGAGCACGACGGCTGGCGACTCGAAGGGCAGCGCCTGGATGACGGTCTGCAGGAGTTTGGGCGGCGTTTCAGGTGTCTTGGGATTGCCAATGACCACGTCAGCCTGCAGAGCACTGCGAGCCCGTTCCTGCTCCTCCTCCTCGCGCTCCCTGGCCGCATTCTTGCGCATCAGTTGGCGAGCTCGCTTCTTGAGTATCGCCTGGGCATTCGGATAGTAGGCGATGACCTCGTTCAGATCCGACTTGGACAGCACAAACAGATTGGAGTAGCCCTTGGAGCGCACATCCGCGGTGCGTCGATCGGCGCCATTGATGCCCAGCAGACTGATCTCCCCGAACACGGAGCCCTCGGTGAGCGTGGCCAGCACCACATCGCTGCCTGGTCCGCCCATGACCTGCACCTGGCCCAGCTTCACAATGTACATCTCGCGGCCCACTTCGCCCTTGCGGCACACAAAGTCCCCTGGCAGAAAGGTCACAGCACGCAGCTTCAAGACCAGATCCCGCAGCAAGGCCTCCTCGCAGTCGGCGAACAGCTGCACCTTGGACAGCGTCTGGATGTGCACCGAGATGGCGATGTCCGTCTTCAGATTGATGGGCAGGGCATCCAGTATATTGGACTCATCTGAAAGAGTTCAAGGAGTTCAATAAGCTGCCCTCTAAGATCATTAGGTCAACTCACCCAAGGTGCGCTGCTGCTCCCAGGTGAACTGGAACCACATCTTCACCCGCGACTGCACCTCCTGCGACAGGTTCAAGCGCCTCATGTACTCCAGCGTCTCATCCTCCAGCTGGCGATACTCGTGCCTGTTGCGTGTCGCCGTCGAAATGATGTCCCTGATCTGGCCAATGAGCAGGGCGAACACAAAGACGCCCATCAGCCAGGCGACAGTCATGAAGACGTATTCGCCCTGCCGCTCCGGCTTCGGATTCTTGCCAATCGAAGTCGCCGTTTTGGTGGCAAACGCAAAGCATCTCACATACGGATGTCCTCTGCCGCTGAAGACCCAGCGATTCTGGCCCAATCCTTGGTAGTCACTGTAGGCGTAGTACAAAGCGGCAGTTATGTGGATCATGTACAGCATGTAGGTCAGCGTCTTGGCCACGCGCACCTATCGAAGAGTAATTCAGAGTTGAAGCAACTGGAGATGGACAACTGGGAGTTACTTACGAAGTGGGGGGAGGAGATGACGCGATCCAGCAGGCGGAAGACCTCCCAGAAGCTCTGGATCTTGAAGAAGCGCGGAAATCGCAACCAGACTGCGCCTGTGCCATACCGCAAGTAGAAGAGCTCCAGGGGCAACAAGGCCAAGATGTCCAGCTGTCAGGAAGATGTAAATCAAGATATCAGAAAATCACGATAACATTTGAATCCTAATAGAAAATTGAGAATATTGATTCATTTAAAAAAAATATGAATTGTGAATAATAATGCTTCTTTTGCCAGTTGCTTGCAAGTTCAGTTCAAATCTAGTAGAATTCGCTGACCTGCTCTATTATTTTATAAATATGTATATAATACTGGAAGTGCTTCGATTTTATTGAAAGTTGTCACCTAAAATAATATTTTATTTTTGAAAACATTCTTAATACAAGATTTCCAATCCAATATTTTGTAGGATTAAAAAGTCTTGTTTCCAGAATGATATCTTATTTCAAAAATGTTTAAAATATCGAACAATTCTCAAATTCAAACATTTTATTATTGTTTTTAGGTTTAAAATTAGTCTGAGCGAATGTTGTAATTTCTCTTCTTCTACTAAGTACTATACTATTAATTTGTAACCTAAAGTCTAGTGATGATGATTTTTTGTTACTTTTTAACTTGCTTTTGATTTGAGCATTAGGTTTCTGGGTTCAATTTTAAAAATGTTATATTAACAATATATTCATAAATTGAGAATGTTCCCTTTAAACACTTAGAACAATCCTATTTCAAGAATGACCAATCTAGTATTGTTCAAGAAGTTTGGTCCTGATTTAAGAATTTATCTTCTGGATTCAATTTTGCCATCATATGATGACTTGATTTAAGACTTCTTGATAATTTGTCATACTCATATTACATTTCCAATATATTATTCCTAAGGCAACTACTATTACCTATATTTATGATACTATATAAATGGAAGCACTATTAGCTATATCTATGATACTACATAAATGGATGCATCGACTTGCAGCTCACCTTGAATTGCAGCTTCCGCATGTAGTTCTTGCGCGTGAGGTTCTTGTTCTTCACCCAGAATCCCTCGAAGAGGTACATGACGCGATGCTTGAAGAAGACCACGTCCAGCAGGTAGATGATGTCCGCGCAGAAGTCGCAGGCCAGCCAGATGTTGGTGTTCTCCTTGGTCTGGAAGGGGAACGAGGCGCGCAGCGGAATCACCCAGGCGTTGTAGAGGAACGACAAGGATACCACGCACAGCCAGGAGATGTAGATCTTGCCCTGCGGATCCAGAGTGCGTTCGTCGTTGTTGGCGCCGCACAGACTCGAGCAGAGCCAGACGTTGGAGCGCGGCGTGTCCGCCTCGAAGAGGCGTCCGCGATGCGGCGACTGTCCGGCGGGCACCAGACGCACCTTGTGCCCCGGCGACGGATGCAGACTCTTGGTGCTGGCGTGCAGCGTCGCCTGGTTGGCCGGCGGCGTCGGGGAGCTGGCGTTGCTCGACGAGGGCGTCGGCGGCAGCTCGATGCGAGACTTCACCTTGTTGGCGCGGGCCGTGAAGCGACGCACCAGATGACGCACCTGATCGCGCAGGAACTGCTGGCCCTGCGAGTCCAGGCTGCCGGCGCTGCTGGGACGCGGCTGCTCCGCCGAGGTGACCACCGCATCCGCCTCGACGACGGCAACGATTTCGCTCTCGTTGAGCGAGGAGGAGCGCGTGGTGCGCAGGTTGCGATCGTTGTTCTGCAGCTCCGGCGACTCGTTGTAACAGATTTGCACATCCTGCTCGTCCTCGTCCTCCATGGGCTGCGAGTTGTCGTCACACGCATCCGGCTGCTCCGTCGCCTGCTCCAGTATCACCTGCCCCGTGGCGCTGCGCAGCTCGGCCGCCCGCTGAGCCGCAATGGGATCCGGCTCGGGCACTGCGCCGGGCAGCGGCGTCATCTCGATGTATTGCGGCTGCAGGACACGCCGCACGCTGTCGGGACTGACCAGCGGCTTCTCGTGCTTCAGTATGTGCTTGACCAGCGCATGGGTGCTCTCAATGTTGCCGCCCTGCCCGGAGCGTTCGGCATCCAGGCAGCCGATGCGTCCGTTGCGAAAGTACAAACGCGAATGATAGAATCGCGGACTGTTGGGCCGCTGGCGACGATGCGAGGAGGGCGCCTTGTAGGCGTTGATCTTGTACGTGATCCGCTTGGCCGGACTGGGCGTCTTGTTCTCCTTGTCGCGTCTGACGACCTGACGCTGCTCCTGCTCCTTCTCGCGCTGCAGCAGCTGCTCGGTGGCGCTGACAAACTGCTCGATCTCCTTGATGTCCTTGGAGATCTCCTCGAGGCTGCGTCGCACATGCGCCTCCTTCTCGCCGGGCGTCGAGTAGCGACGCTGCGGCTCCGGCCGCGTATTGATCACGTTCCGCATGAACGCGTGCCGCTCCAGCGTCTCGCAGAAGCGCGGCGATGGCGGTCGCTTGGCCGCCTCCCGCGGTGTCGTCGCCATCCGCTTGAGTTGAGCGGGCTGGATGGATGGATCGTCGTAGGCGAAGTTCTCCAATATGTTGGGGGATGACCTCAACAGCGCTGCACTCGCCTCCGTGTCGACGAGCTCCACGCTGCGCTGGTTCGACTGTGAATGCGAATGCGAATGCGGACAGTTGTTGAGTTGTTTTGCTGGCCAGCAAGGCAAACGGGCATCGCGCTCAGCACGCAAATGCAATAAACACGGCTAACGAACAGCGGCTGTGCCTTGCATGCTAATTGCTACTCGGGACGCCCGCACAATCACTTTCAATCGATTTAATCGAGCAGCTGCCCCCCTGCCCTCCCAGAGCACCCCCTGGCTCATCTATCAGCCATCGGACAGCCAAACGACGGCGATGGTTCTCTGCCGTCAGGTGAAGCGCGTGCCGCGCTTTTTGGCCCCAGAAGGACATTCAACCAGCCCCCCCAGACGCCATGGAGTCCAACTGCGGTGAAGGCTTTGAACTCTTGAGACCCGCAATTGAAATGATAAATTGCGGAGGAGCGTGCGTTTAATGTAATTCTAAATTGAGTCGATTAATGAACTTGAACTTCGATATTGGTAAATGTGCAAAAACTAGTTTACAAAGACACCAATTGAATGATCTATTCATCAGATTTGAATTTATGCACAGATAGACATATGATTTGAATGCAGTTTTAATATGCGAAATGTAGCATTGATGTTGTGAAATGAATCAATTATTTATCAGCTGTTTTGATTGTCAGCTTCCAGAAATTGTACTACAAAATTCATTTAACTCAAAGAATTGAAAGCGAACTATTTTCGATATTTAATTTGAATTGAATATCCTTAATCCTTATATGTATGTCAAAGAGTCTTGCCTTAACAAATATTGGTATTGATGCACTATATTTATTTTTATTGTTTGTTAGAGTTGTAGTAGTTCACAAACAAAACCAAAACATATTTTATAACAATCTATAATCTTTCTTTAGCAAATATTATTATTGAAGATAAATATTCATTTTTATTATTTGTTAAAATTGTAGATGTTTTAAAGTTAGACTGCAATATAATATAAATATTATTTTTATTTGCAAATCTAATTACTTGATCACTTGCCCAAAAGTTATAGTGTTATATTAGTACAAATATTTTAAAATTAGTTAATGTTGGATTTCAATAATTTAAGTCCAAAATGTAACCAATTAAAACTTCCCGTTAGGCCGTCGAAACTTCGGCATGCCAAAGTTGGTTGCATGAAACTAAGTAATTTCTTTGTTTTTTCTTTTACCTTGCGAAAGCGGCCCATGCTGGCCATATCGTTGTTGTTGTCGTAGTTGTTGTTGTTGTTGTTGTTGTTTACTTCCGTGAGAGTTCACTGCCAGTTCAAAGTTCAGGGTCATGCGGCTCAGTTGGCCGTCTGCAAGAAATTGAATATTGTTGCGTGGCACACGCGGCGTATGATTAATGCACAATGATATTGCGACGTGTTTAATCTGTCTTATCTGCCTGCTGCCATATGTTAAACATTATTGATTTTTCCCAGAGCTGCAGTTTGTCCTCCATTGAAATTCGTTAGCGTTCGCTCAACAGGTGTTTCTCATTCATTGCAAAAACTACAAATCTTGCTCAAGTTTTGCAACTCTCAGTGCTGAGCAGTTTAACTGCGTGTAAATGATAGAAATCGTTGCGCTTTTCCACTTAATTGTAACTGCATTTTTCACTTGCACTCCAGCAATTACGCAGAACACAGCAGAAGACACAAAGGCTGCCACTCACCTCCTCTCGAGCTGACAGACAACGAACCAACTAAGCAATGATAAGCGCTTGGACGGCGCCAAAGGCAGCAGCTGACTTGGCTTCGCCTGCTTCACACAGGACAGCGCAGGCGCCAGTACAGTGGTCAAAAATGTATTACGAAGTCATCGAAAATATATGACAAATTTACTACAAAATTATTATTCAACCTAGCCTAATGTTATGAACAAGAGTTTCCTATTTAATTAACTCTTCCAGGATAGCTTAACACGTTTTTACTGCATTTAAAGTGTAACTGCTATTTAACAGTCACTTAACAGAGACGCTCGCTGTTAAGCTGCTTAAGCTTTTATTTTGCAGCGAAATAAATGTTGAGCTTTCGTTTCAGCTTTCAACCAAAATATACCAACATTAAATTTCCCTTAAATTCGCGATGTAGTCATTAAAATTTAAACTTTCTTTTAACTCAAAAAAAAATATTCCAACATTTGAAAAATTAGCTAACGTTTAGTTTTTTTTTGTAATTTCTTTTATTCATATATTTTTAAATAATATTCCGTTCAGCTCTACATTTACAATTACATATTTTGTAATATTTGTTGGTTTTGTTTTTGTATTTTCATTTAAATTACATAATCGCATATACATATTCAAATATATATGTATATATATATATCGATTTAATTATATATACTTAAGTATATATTAAAATGTATAACTTGTTGGATTGTTGATTTAAACTTTATAAATTGTATGTAATTAAATTGAGAACGTCTGCTAAAAGGACGAATAAAAGGAATCGTTGGACACACATTATCCCGGATAAGTCTCCCGACGTTTCCCTTGCGCACAAAAAACTGTGGAACGCTATGCATATATATAAACATTTACATTAGTTTGCCGCCAAAATAGAACATTTATCATTTAACCTCATGATGCTGATGCTGATCTGAAATGTGGAACCCATTGAAGCTCCACTTGGCTGGATGAGGAATATAATAGTAAATAGACGAAGAAACGCGATTGAATGAAGTGTCGATACATACACATACAGATACGTACAAACCTATTAAGAAACAGTTGCTAGTTTTTGTTTTTTGTTTGTTTTTTTTTAGTTTTTTTCATTTGTTTTGTTTTTTTGTTTTCTTTGACTGGAAATTATGTTGTAACTTATATTATGGGTTGTTGTTGTGTGGGTGTTTTGTGTTTAGTGCATATTTAAAGGTTTAAGGTTTACATTTTTTTTTCGTGTTTTTAATGTTTTTTTTTCTCTTTTGTATGTCACTTAAAAAATTACATTAGTAAAATGTATTTTAAAACTGATGCGAACGCCGGTTTGCCGTTTGCATTTTGCTTTAGATTATTTTTACTCGCTCTCATCCTCCTCATCCTCCTCGGAGGACTCTTTCTTCTTGGCCTTCTTGGCGGGCTTGGCGGCGACCTTCTTTCGCTTCTTGGGCGCACCAGAGTCGGTGCCGCCATTTGCCTCATAATCCTTCACCGCCTTGTTGTACTCCTCCTTCATTTTGATGGCTTTCTGTTCCCATTCCTGTCCACAAAATGCAATAGGTTAATATCAAATTCGTTAACATTTAGTGGGGGGCATCACTTACGGTTTTGTCTTTTAATCCACGCCACAGTTCTCCGCCACGCTTTGCAATGTCTGTGACCTTACTGCCGGGATTATCCTTTTTGATCTGTTCGCGGTTCTCATTGAGCCACAGCATGTACGCTGACAGAGGACGCTTCGGGCGCTCGCCACTCATGTTTGCTGTTGTTGTTGGTTGTTGGTTTCAAACGAAATTCAAAAGCTGCAACGGGAAGAAACAATTTGCGTTTAGTCAGAAGGTAAAAGTAGGCAATCAAAAATCAATGTAATTTGTCATACTTTTCGCTATACACGCATTATGCAAGGCATTTTACCTTTTGAGCCCATTAAATATTCAATAATTGCCTGGCGCTATGTGCATTCGTCGATTAAATATTTCTGCATATTGTGAAACCGACTGTACACACTTTATACACACACACCCACACACACACCTTTTTTATGTGCACATAAGCTTGAATATTATGTGTAGGGAATGCCACATTCAGTGTACATAGGTTCACTCAATTATGCAGCAATGTTATACATACATGTGTATGCGAACCATAATTTGACAATTGACCAATCGAACATGGCAGTATATATACATATGTACTCAGCAGGCAGCACATATGTGCACCTGTGTATGTATGCGGGAAGCCGCAGTGCAATGTCCTTAAATAAATAGAATACTTATGTGCTGGCAGTATGTGCATTTTGGCAAATGAAGCCTTTATGTGGCCCTTGACATTGCTGAAAAGCGTTCATCAAAACCGACTCCCAAACTTGCATTCTTTGACAGCCCAGAATATCAAATACTGATATCAAGTATACGTAAATAATTCTTTGGGTTGATTAATAACAAATCAGCAAACAAACACAACTTCAAGGCAAACTACATATTGTATGCATTCATTGAGTGTCATCATCAATAAATTGTTTGCAACTTCTCTCGGTTAAATTGCCTACAAATAGCACAAATTGTGAACAAGCTCTAATGCATCAATTGCCTGTTAAATGTCGTTTAGCCGCCCTTAAACCACACTGCGTATGCGTTATGCAAATTTCGCTGTCTACGTGCTAGCAGCAACATCATCACGATGCAGCATGTCGTCATAAACATCATCAGGAGGCAGCAACAGACAATCGCCTCCATGCACTTGACCCAAATACTGAGAAATACAGACAAACAACGCAGCGAGCACGAGACGGCGACAAACGACGACGACGATGACGACGAAAACGACGACGATGCTGCTGACGAGTTTCCTTGGCAATTGGGTTAACAAAGCAGCGAAGCGGCGAGAGGAAACTTAGCGCAATAAATCAACGCGCGAAGGTGTTGCCAAGTGGCAAGTGGCAAGTGGCAGGTGGCAAGACTGCAATCATATCAATCAAGCGCGACAAATCCAATCACTGCTCAACTGACCAACAACTGCGCGCAGTCACTGTGCCACACGGTGCAACAGCAACAGGAGAAGGCGGCACACAGACAGCCTCATGCCACCTCATGCCACCACACATGCGGCCACACACGCAGTGGTGTTGTCAATGCTGCCACACGAGGCGGCAACACGTGATGCACACAAGGCAGCAGGAATGACGGCAAGAGCAGCAGAGCTTACGCATTGGCCAAATGCGAAATAACACCAAAAGATTCCTCTAACAAGCACGACACATGTTGGCCATATTCGCACACACACACACACACACACACACACCCACACATTCACATGGCGGCTGCAAAAACGAAAGCGAAAACCGTTCTGTCTGTCAGTCCACATGGATGTGTGCGACTCTCTGTTCATGTTCCGTATGCATTCATGTGTGGGTGTCCTAGAAGAAGCTGTCAGCCATTGATAGGTGCAGAATCGCACCCAGATATAGGTAACTAGGCAGCCTTAGTTATGCGTTATGCGTCATGCGTGTGCGTCGACAGCGAGCGAGACTTTCGTTTGCCGTGTGGCCCGTCATAACGTGACCAAGTTCATAAAGCCATTGCTTGTAGCTCGTGGATGCAAAGTGTTGCGTGGCTGGATTAAGGGATAACAATGTCATGTTATATGTTCCACGAGCAGCATTTGCGCCACGAAGTATGCAGCGCTTTAGGCCACAGAAAGTGAAACTCAGCAGCCAGCTAAACGAAATTAGATTCGCTAATTAAAGCACAATCATTTTAAATGCAGTTCGTGAGAGGTCTAGATTAAAAATATATATAAATATATATTTAATATAACTTTCCTTTATAGCTAGCAAAGGGAAATTAATTTATGAGTTATTTTTATTGAAAATGTTTTCTTGAAAATGTTGTATTTAAATTTCCTAATCAGCTAAGCAAATTACATTATAATTTGTTCTACCTGCCGTGTCCAACACAATTTTGTACACTATAAAATACTATATAAAATATACAGCTAAAAACTCTAATTTAATGCAGTGGAAACTTGAGCGTATTTCATAGATATATTCACTCAAGAAACATGTGCATTTTCCCTTAACTATGGATATGGATTATTTTGCCCAATTTCTCATTAACATAAAAGCTCAACAGTGTGTCATGCTTTATTAGTCACATTGAGCACATTCGTAATGTGCTCTAGCTTATTAAGAGCAACTATGTATATGGCGAGAAGTGCGGACGTTACGCATACGCAGCGTAGTGCGGCTTCCCACACAGACCATGCATAATAGATAAGCGACTAGGGACAAGCGAAATAAATGAAAGGAAAGCAGAGCAAAGGAAAGGAAAGGAAAGGACAACAAATGATATTAAATGGCATACAAAATGAGGCAGGGCTGACATTATAGCGTTGATCTAAAAATTGAAAAGAAGTCGACGTCGCAGTCGCAGTCGCTGTTGCCGTCGACGTTGGCGTTGGCGTCACAGTCAAATGGATGAAATTGCTGAAAAGCACAGAGCTCACAAACACTAACGCAAACACAAATACGCACACATATACATATACGTGTACATGTACAGAGGCATAAAATTACCGCTGCTTCCACTTATCTCTTCACTGCGACTGTATGCCGTGTGTGTGTGTGTGTGCAAGTGGGTGTATGTGTGTGTGTGAGTTTATGGCATTTTTAATGCCGACAACGCAGCTGCTGGCGCCGACTGCGCTGCTTAAAACACTCAGTGGTTGTTGCCTGCGCACAGCAAAATGTACGAGCACAACCAAACACCCAAACCCTGCGAACAACCCAAACCCAAACCCAAACCCAAACCGAATCCCAGCATGAAGATACAACAAAGCGACGACCCATTTGAGCCACCCAAACTGCAAAGCGTTGCTGCTGAATGCGACTTTCAGTTCGAGTTCCAGCTCGAGCTAGTGCGCAGTGACAGCATTTTAGGGTAGATACTTTTACAGGGATTTGCGCAGTGGATGTCGACAGGGCAAACAACCGTTCGCTGCAGCTATATACATACATATATATCTGACACTGTGTGTATGTGTATCTGTGTGTCGTTGCTGTTGGAGAGCGTACAGTGGTGACTTTTTATAGCTGTGCTCGCTGATAAAACTGGCAAAGTTTTCGCCCACATTTATTTCGAGCAGTGTACTAATGCACACTGTTGGCACAAATATTGAGTACATTGCGCTATTCTCATGATTGTAGCGCGTTGAATTGATTATTTAGCTATGCTTCAAACGAATAACAAACTGCTTCGATATGCTGAAAATCTAGTGTTCGTGCGGTCATATTTCTATGACAGTTTTGATAAGAATAACCACAATAAATATTTGAGCAGGTTCTGTGCGATTAGCGAACAAAAGGCGAGTGTAAACACGCTGAAATAAGCGAGAACTTTGCCAAAAAAAACAACAAACAAGCGGCCAGTGCACGGAATCACAAGTCGTTTGACAGGCGATGATCATCATCATCATCAAGTGACAACAATAACAAGGGCAAAACACTAATGGCGTCGACGTCGACGTCAGCAGCGGCGCCAGCTGCGCCGCCTTCAGTTGAATGGCGGCAAGATCTGTATTTGAGTGTGTGCTCAAGTGTTGGACATTGTCGAATCAATGAATCCAACTAATTGTGCGCATTGAAGAAACCCAAATGGCGGAGAGGAGAGCTTTATACACTGTGCAACTGCGGCACGCGTCCATTTCAATACGGTTCTGTTCGGTTCTGTTCTGCCCTCTCTTTCGCTCTCCGTTCGCTCTCTCTTTTGTGCAGGTAATATGGCAAACTTTTGGCGCCATTTTTAGTTTGCTTTCGAGTGCTCGCGATACGAGTGCATAACCAAAGCGCGCGCGAAATGCAAAAAATAATAATATGGGGACAACAACACGACATGGTGAAAATAAAAAGCACGCGGAAGTTGAACCAGAAAAAAAAGCAGAGGCGACAATAGAACACAACTTGGGAGATAAACGCGTGGAAAACTACGAAAGCAGAATACGTTAAATTTGAATGTCGCTAAATTATGAGTTTTGTTCGTTACAAAACTAAGATTTTTCGGTTATTTTGTTGCTTCTAAAAATTATCAAAGTATTTTTTGTTATAAATAACTTCCCAAATATTGCAATATCACCAAAATTTGTATCGCAAGATTCCTGTTATACTTTTCTCCAAATAAATATCAATTAAATTCTGCACTTTTGATTGTTCGTTACGAAATATCGATTTTTCGGTCATTTTGTTCTTTCTAAAATTTAATTTATCCCAATATTGCAATATAACCAAAATTTATATCTTAATATTTTATATTAAACCTTCCGCCAAATAAATATTAATTAAATTCTCAACTTATTTTGTTCCTTCGAAAAATTATTAAAGTATTTGTTATTTGGAAAAATAATGTCCCCCATATTGCAATATCACCAAAAATTTGTATCTCAAATATTCTATTAAACCTCCCCCCAAATTAATATCAATTAAATTCTCCACTGCTTTCGTAAATATTTTGAAAAACTCATCTGACATTATAAACCATGCCAACCATGACCTAGGTTCAATGCGAGAGCAATAAAATTTATGAGCAAACTCGCGGGGGTATTTAAGTATTCTGAACATGAGGGCTATGATCATTTTAGAGATCTGTAGTATTGTTTTTTTTTCTTTTTTATGGAAAATGAAAAAATTATTTTAGAAATTATTCCTAAGGGAGCGAAGCACCCTTAAAACTATATACCTATTATCTAAAGCGTAAAAGGAGATAAAAAACTACTCTCGTATGACAAATAGATTATATTTTGATTAGGTTCCAGGAATGCACAATTGCTTCTGCTGTAAACTGAAACTAACTCTACTTATAAGCGGAGTGCAAAGAAAGGCGAGTAATAAAATTGCAAGTTAAAGAGCTGCGTTGATAGCCGCTCAGATACAGAGGGATGGAAGCTAGTCCATATCCCCATTAGCCAGCAAACCACATTTCACGGTCAAAGACTTCATCTACTATATAGCAGGAGAATTCATTCCGCCGGGCAATTTTGTGCACGCAGCTGCAAAATGCGACTTAAGTAAAATAAACATGGGAAAATTGCAATGGAGAACGGATAACAGAGAATGGAATGGGAATGGCAATGGGATTGAGAAACGTGACCACCGACAACCGACGCGACTTGGCGACATTGCCAACCTTCTGATAAGCCCAGAAGACGCGCCATATAAACTTGTGGAGTGAACTAATGCCACGATTAGTACAACGAGACTCCATCTACAATATGCCTCAATTATGAGCCCGAAGCCGCCGACAGGTGGGTGGAGCACCAGGCGCCACATCAAGACACCACGACAGTGGCCCGGAACGATGACTGAAATCGAAAACGAAATGCAAAGCAGACGCACTCAATTGCACTGAAGTGCAGTGGGCGTGGGGCCGTTGAAATCACACTGGCGGCCAGAAATATTGATCCAAAGAATTTTCAGAAATTAATCAAAATTTTATAATGACTGCTTCAGAATGATTTGAATAATAGCCGGCAATGAAATTGTTTTCTACAAATGAAATCCAACAATTTGTGAAGCAGTTAGATTTCTTATCGCATAAATGAATCCGATATTATCAGTCAATCAATTCGTAAAATTAAAATGCAAACATAACTGTTGATGCTAACACTGAACGTCAGTGTACAAATTATTGCCCACAGACGACTAATGAAAAATACTTGTACTTGTATTGCGGATATATGCGTGGGTTGCTTCACAAATAATTGACTTGTGTAAGAAAGCACTTCGTAGATTAGAAGCTAATTGATAACCGATCGAATTAAATGCATACAAATAAAATGAATTTAACGAAAATGTCCCCAAAGATTAAAGTTCAACAACACACAAATAAAATTATTTCCCGAAATTAACACTTTTTTTTAAATTAAATAATTGAAAAACACACCGACTTATCAAACACAAATATCTTTTCATAATTTACACAAGTTACTTTTAAAATTCCAACACTGCATTTAAATTTATTTAGTTGCGTAAACACAGAAATTGTCAACAACCTACAAAGCACCCCGCCACTTCGATTTGACCTCATTATTCGATTTGTGACCGCACCGAGTTTAAAATTAATAAATTTAACAAACAAATAATAATTGAGAGAATATTTTGATGTAGCAAACGGGATTTCAATTCAATTTAATTTCATTGAAAATATTGTTTTTTTAATGTTTAGAGAGCGATTACTTATCAGGCGCCCCACGTACGTACTTTGCTTTAGCTGTCACTGTCGCTCTGGCTGTAGCTGTAGCTGTGTGTTTACTTCACTCTTGGCCCGGCTCGGTCTAGAAATTTGCTTCGCACTGAACAACACTCTGAACACTGAACACTGAACGCTGAACGCTGAACAAAATGTACTGCGACCGACTATAGAAAACTGAACTGAACTGAAATTCAACTGAAGCAGCTGTACCAAGCAAAGGCACAGCACAGCACAGCACACAGAGCAAAGCAAAGCAAAGCAACGCAGAGCAAAGCGAGGCGAAGCGAACCAAGGCAGAAGGCAGGCAAAGCAGGCAGGCAGGCAGGCAGACGGCGGCAGAGGCAGCAGAACAGAAGCAGAGGCGAAACATACACACGCAGCAGCAGCAGAAGCAGACCAGGCAGGCAGGCAGAGTCGAACCGAACGAACGAGTGAACAGCGAGACCATCAAATAATACACAGAGCCAGAGCCCCAGTAGTGAGCGCAGTACAGGCAGGCGGCAGCAAAAGTATCTGTATCTGAGAGTCAAACAGCCAGCCAACCAGCCAACCAACATACAGCGTCAACGACAACGACAACGACGACGACGACGACGACGACAACAGCAAACGACAGCGACAGCGCTGTTGAGCAGAGCGCACACACAGGCAGGCAGGCAGGCAGGCAGACGACGACGGGCCAGGCCAGGCCACTACATACACTGCGACTGTGACTGTGAGTGTGTACTGGGCGACAGTGGTGGCAAATCGGGTGCGCACAGCTGCCGTCTGTCGTTCGCTGAGTGCGTGTGTGTGAGAAAAATAATTTGCGTTTTTGCGGTGGTCGCTACAGTCGCGTTCCAGCAAATCGGACAGCCTGCAATGTGTAATTTGTTCAGCGCATGCACAGTGCAGTCGCGAAATATTGGAAGGGTTGCAGATAGGAATGTTACAAATTCAGACAGCGATTCTAATAATGTACAGAAAAGCTGGAAGAAGAAGGTAGTCTATGGGGATATATTTTTGATAGATAGTATTTTTCGAATTCAAATAATAATTAAATTATTATTATTTTTCATATTATGTAGGTGCTCGAAATTGTATTTTGAAAGAAAATTTGTTTAGACAATGTTTTTCAAAACAATAACATGAAAATATTTCTGAATGATTACAAATATTCGAACTTCAATATAAACCTAAAAAGTGCCATCTTTGACACTTTGACTTCCCACAGCGTAAATTCAGAGCAGCTCTCGTTTCAAATATAGGCACGCGCATGTTCGACTATTTTTGACGCGACTGTACACACGGACTGCTCATTGCTTCAGCCATATAAAAAGCGTGGAGCGAACGAGCTTTGTGCGAACGAAATGCCAGTAGCATTTGGCCGCGACAGCGCCGCTGCCACTCACCTCCTCCTACCCCTCCACCTCCTCCACTGTCTCCTCCTCCATATCCCCCGTCCCCTACCACACTGTCATTACCCCTCAAATTTGCCCTCCTCCCCCTTAAACGTATTCGTCGCCGTCGTCGTCGTCACATATAACCAAATATGCCGCCCACCTGCCCCCCTCAATTTTGCTGCCATCCCCACCGCTCACCGCCGCTGTCTATCACGCGCTCAAAACTACAACAAATGCCTGCCAACAGATATTCCCACCCCGCCAACGTCCCGCGCAAGTCAAACCCAACTCAAAAGACAACAACAAAATACATTTACAACATTTACAAAAAACAAAAAAAAAAAATAGTAAAAAAAAGAAAGAAGTGTTTAGTTAAAACACGTAGATAATGTTAAATGATCGCTTTTATCTATATGCCTTGTTGCTATCATGCTATATAGTTAAGCTATTGAATAATCATTCGATGAATTTTCAAAAAATAACCGTCAATTTTACGCGCGCGCCATTCAAAATTTAAATTCAATAGCAACAACAATCAGATGAACGACAACGACATCGACAACGACAACGATGTCGACGACGGCAACGAGGGCGACGACAACAACAGAAACTGAAACTGAAACAGAAACAGAATCGAACCGAACCGAAGAGAACTCTCTGACAATATATGAATCTTCGATTTTAATACCACCAGACCAGGCCGGACCATATCGGAGCAGTTGAGACCTGGCCAGGCCATACTAAAACTATAATATTCGACGGGCCAGGCCAGGCCACCTTTTGCGCTTTTTGTCGCTTTTTCGATACGTCAAAATTGGGTCGTTAAGTTTATTTAGCAAAATTTATATAATAAATGACCGCATTGGCGACGCATTTTGGTCAATTTATAAAGTTCATAAAATGGGAAATCAATCGTAGTGAGACACTTTTCACTCACCCGTACGAAAATGTCGCGTAATTTGCGTTTTAATTGCAGTCCACCAAATATTCGAAATACACTCTCTCGTGGTTAGGTTATATTTTGTGTGCACTGTCGTACTGTGTATCGCACTGCTGCTGCTGGTTTGTTTGTTCACTTTATAAATTTTCTTCTACTAAAAACTCAAGTCAGTTGTGTTGGCTGTAGCTGTAGCTGTAGCTGTGCTGGCTGTATTGCTGGCTGCTGCTCTCGGTCTGTATCGCCTGTATCGGTTTTGCTTTGCTCTGTAGTACAACGTACAGCTATTGCCTGCCTTCAGTGGAATATCAAATACACAGAATGAATGCGAATGCCAGGCAGGCAGCCAGCCAGCCAGCCAGTCAGCCAGCCAGCAAGCCAGCCAGAGGCAGAGCACCATAGCACCAAGCATAGCAGTATACGAGTACGACGCAAACGCAGGCACTGAAAATGTATCTGTATCTGTGCGCTGCCCTCGTACGTGCACGGCGCTGCTGTGTCTGTGTGCGCTTGTGTATCGTTCATTCGTTCGCTCGGTACGTTTCGTTGGCTTGTTCGCTCTATGTGCGCAAAGCAGAGGCAAAACCAAACGCACACACACACACACACACACGCGCACACAGCGACATACGTATGAGTGTGTGTGTGTGTATCTGGGCCTGTTCGATGTGTGCGTGCGTAGAGCTGAACTAAAATTTTTCGTTCGTTCGTTATATGAACACACGGCAGCAGCAGCGGCAGCAGCAGCCACAGCACATGGAGGACAGCGGGGCGTATGGAGAGTTGGGCGGCAGGGAGGGGGGCCAAACGGCAACCGGCAATGGCAACAGCACTGAATATGGCCGCCTGCCTGCTGATTGTGGCTGGTTTGCTCTGGCTTGCCCTGCGCCAAACGGTTTACTCCACAACCCCGAGCAGTTGAGTTCGTATTTTAAATGTTATAGCCCATCCGATTAGTAGTCGATTTTATATGGGAAAATATACCTTTGGTATATAACTTATCATACAATTTTAGAGCGACTTACAGAATTAATATGCATCTCGGGTTTATCTGATCTGGTATAATATAAAAATAATAACTAAAATTAAAAGAATATATTTATTTTACTTAAATTTAAATAATATGCCTGGATCCTTTTGTCAGTAAGATGAAGACATGTTTATACTATATAAATAAATATTAAATTTAAATGTAAAAAAAAATATGTTCCATTATAATGCAGTTTATATTAAAATTATTAAAATATATTGACGTACTAATTAATTTTTTTAATTTTTTGAAAAACGAAGAATTCATAGAGAGCAATTTAATTCTTTTGATATTAATCGTAATAAAAACGTTGCTTCCAATGCCAAAAAAAAAATATTGCTCATACGAATATTGAAATATAAAGATGATTACAAAATTCTTGTTAAATAGCTGATAATGTACCAAAAACCAAAAAATAAGTATACGTATATTTATCTAATATTTCAATCGATTTGAAAAGACTTGCAAGGTGAATAATGTTTTGAGAAATCGTTTCAGGAAATATTATTACTTTCGTATTTCTAGAACTAAGTCAATGCGACCGTAATCGCAATATTTCAATCTACAATTCGCTGAGTAATTATTTGTGGGTCCCATTCAAAGTATATCATATCTTCAATAGCGTTATCTTCATAATTTCTATACAGAAACCCTTCAGCTCTTTGCGTGTAGCGCATATTGAGTTTCGAGCAGTTGGAAGCATTTCGCCACAGTACGAGTACGAGTACGAGTACGAGTGCGACTGCGAGTATCTCGCTCTGCTGGGCCCACAGCCGCAGTCAGCAGTACAGCCAGTAGCAGAGGCCCGCAACGAATGTACGTACGAAGCGGGCGAGCCAACGAGCAAACGAGTGAAATATAGGCAGCGGCAATGCAGAAGCAGAAGCACAAGCAGAGCGGCCATTCGAGCCAGGGACGGGGGAGCGTAGAGGCAGAGGCAGAGGGGCCGCCAGTGCCAGTGGAACGGCAAACAGCAACGATGACGATGACGGCGACTGCGATATGTCTGTACGTGTCGTTGCCGTTGCCGTCGCTGTCGCTGTCGCTTGTATGTATCTGTATCTATGTGAGCAAACAGCAAACAGCTCACAGAGCCATAACGGGCCCCCAGCGACGTTGCTGGCAGAGAGCAAAAATCAATGGTCTCGACACAATGTAGGGTATTCGATCAGGCAGTGGGACAGGCGCTAATGCAAAAAATATGCGAAACCTTAAACGATTTCGACGTGTGAATATCGTGGCTATAGTGTAGCAAGATCTCTCGTGGATGGGATTAGAAATAATTTGCATTCATACAATAGACCTCATTATAAAGAAATGGGAAATTTAAATTTTTTTATAATCGGTTTTAGAAGCACCATATTTATTTCGTTTCTCAGTTTTAATTCATACCACATAAGACTCTTATTATACATATATCAAGCTCCATATTTTACAGCTATTATTATACCCTAACATCTTTCATACGAATGCATTTAAATCATTTGATGTTGTAGTATTTAAAAAAAAAATACACAATTAAGGACAATTAGGAAAACGAAAATTCCGTCTTACCATTTTACAGAAGAATTTAATTCGTTCTAATTTAATTAGATTTCGACACACTGTGAAACACTTTGCAATTTGAATGCAACAAAGTAGAGTTTAAGCATTCAATAGTTGAACTAATCTATTATTAATTACAACAAAATTAAAAGGTAAATAAAAAGGTCATTAAATCGATTAAAGATTATAGTGTAATTGCTTTTGTAAAATAATTTTAATTTTGCAAATACGAAATTTTGTCTTGGCTAAAACATTCACAATGTTATAGTGTTGCGAAAATAAAATATTTTATATTGATTTTTTAGCGAACTACATTTAAAATATGGAAATATTCGTAGATCTAAATATTTTAACATTTAATAAAGTCCATGCTCATCACATTTCAATAAAAAGTAATATATTTAATTAGGATAGTTTTCGATTTCTTTTTCAATACTTCAAAATCAAATGAAATAATTTCGACTGTAACGGATTTCAAAACGAATCTATTTACGATCTGTTTATTAGATATGCACGTAAAAGCTTTTGACTAATGCCATGAATAAGCAGCGAAAACTTATACCTCGTCATTCTAAGACCACGAAGTTCAAAGATAAATGCAGAGCTGATATTTTGTTTAAAAAAAAGTTTATTTACTCAAAGACAATTCAAAAGCCGTTTTTGGCAAGTATTGAGATCAACATTTTTGAATCAGCAAGTACTGAGAAAAAATTAAAGTATCTGGTTTTTAATATAGTGCCTTATATTTATAGTAAATTTCATATTTAGAGATGACTTGATTTTTGGGGACACCCAAATTTCATTACAGACAAATAAAATGAAGCTAAAGGCACTGTAGCCTAGTGCTGGGCATGCAATAAGCTGTTGAATATATTTGCTGGAAATGTACAAAACTGTCGATTAGGTAGAAGATGTTCGCATTGAGCTCGGCCCACAGTGCAGTGGGTCGATGTCGATTATTCTGCTTGTTTGTCGTCTCAATGCAGCCATACATACGGACACTTGGCGTCATTGTCCGTGTCCGTGTCCATGTCCGTATCTGTGTCCATGTCTATGTTTGTATATGTGTCTATGTCTGTGTAACTGAACCCCGCTCCCAAGCTAACGGTCCGTTGGCATCGGGTGGTTTGAGGGTGGAGACTCAGTCCGCTCTGGCTCTGTTTTTGACTGTGGCTGCGCTGCTGCTCTGAGGTGAGAGAAGCGCCTGATGGTTGCAGTCGCTTCGGTGGTGGCAATTGTCGGTTGTATGAACGAATATACTCGTACATACTCGGGATGTATGCAAACCAGGCAATGGAAAGCCAACATCAGCAGCAGCAGCAGCAGCAGCAGCAACAGCAGCAGCAGCAAACGAGGGAACGAACGAGCTAACGAACCGAACGCATACTCGACAGGATGTGGATATAACGAGCCTCTGCGTGCATGTCTGTGTGTGTGTGTGCGTATATGTGTGTTCTCTGGCTGTCTGCGTGTGTCAGAGCATAGAAACAAAGTGCAAACTGGTAGGCACATTATACAAGAATAAAACCCTAGAAAGTATTTGAGCCACACTAGTATTCAAATACCCTCCTTGCGAAAATATGATCCACGATCTCATGATTATCGGTTTAGTCTGACCCGTAATTAACTGAACATGAAATACTCGTCACGAAATGTAATTGCCAATAATTAAACAGCGCATTATACGTAAAAACAGTAAAGTCTATATATGTGAATATCAAATGAAAATCTCGAATTTTACTTCGTGAACTAAAGTAAATCTATTGCAAATTTGATTTTAAACCACATTAAAATAAGTGTTATTAACAATAAACATCCTAATCGGACAATCTTCTTACCTCTTTCAATGGAAATATCCTTGGAAATCAAATGTTCTAAAAATAGTTTATATTAATTGCGCATAACAAGTGATAAAATTTCCTTTAGCATATGAACATAAGAGTATCTTATCAATAAAATGTATACTTATCATACTAATCTTTAATGGCAATAATTATTCAGTTTAAGCTCAAAATATTAAAGAGATCTAAAAACGATAGGACTAGAAATAAAGATATTACTATAAACGTGTGTGAAAATTATGTGATAAAAATATAAAATAAAAATATATATAAATAGTTCGAAATGCTCAGCCTTCATACTTAATAAATGTTGTTACCTCAGTACCTCAAGACCTAGAACTTTGTACTATATCTGACAGATTTCCCCCATAGTAGCGTATAGACCACTTACCCTGTGATGTAGAGAATTGGAATCCGGGGTGGTCGGTTGCATTTGCTGCGAGACAAGTACGACTATGCTGCATTGGGTTGCCTTCAGGAGGCATACATGGACAGGCAGCGAGATGAGGATGGCATAGTTTGCCAGCTTAGTTGCATTTGTGCTACTTGGGTTTCGCATATGTCCCTGCTCAAGTGTGTGTGTGTGTGTGAGAGTGTGTAGTAAGCAGTGTGACTGTTGCCGTTGGTCTCTTTATAGCATTGGTTGAGCTGAACAGACCGACGGAATCTTGCAATTTTCATTCACACTCACACTAGCATAAGGACAGGCTTGGACAGGCGAGGAGATGCGTCAGGCACTTGTTGTCGTTGTCGTTGTCGTTGTCGTTGTAGGTATCCTTGTTGTTGTTGTTGTTGTGGCGTCTTGTTGTCGTCGCCTACTTGAGCCAATATGCTTGCCATATGGATGCAATGTATCTTTTACGTTTACCGTAACGTTATGCCCATGCATATTTAATACGCAACATTCTGAAGCCAGAACAATGAAATCCAGAAATTATTATGCAAACTTTCAAATCGTTTTCTCCCCTTTCCACTCAGTTCACATATTGCTAAAGTTGCCATCCTGTAATTAGTGAATGTTTGCCAACAGGAAGCCGCACAACTTTATTGGGATGAATGGATTTACGATCGATAGTTAAATCGGATGGACATTGATGTCCGACTGTAAAATATTACAATCAAAGAATTTATAATGGGCAATCATCACAAATATTTTTGTAGTATTATTATTAGCAAATGAACTGTATATAAAGAGTCTGGGAATCTTGAAAACAGCGTCAACAGTTTATTGGGGCGTATTGATGTAACCAAATTTATTAATTCCCAAAAATGAAAATAAATATTTATATTCGGCAGAATGTTATGAGTTTTTAGTAAAATTTAGAATAAGAAAGAATAAGAAATAAATTAAATGAATTCTTAAACTTTGAAAACACATACACATGAACATGATTGTTCATATAGTCTAGCAGAAATCTCTATATTTCGATCGCCGAAAAATCATCCGGGATTGTGTTCAGGAACCATAATTTCTTTCGGTCCAAAGCGTGCAGCTAAGAGCACAGGTAGAAGTCGACCACCTGAAGCTTTTGCATGCGGTTCAGCATTTTTTTTGCCTCGTAATATGTTCTCCATCTGGTTCTGATGCTGGTCTCTGTGGTTGCCTCTAGACTCGCTGAATGGGCGCTCGGTTGGTTCGCACGAACAGCTGATGATGCATATAACTACAGAGTGGGAAAATGCCCGATGTACGACTGGGTGTTTTGGCGGTGGCGGAGGCGGAGGCGGGGGCGAGGAACGTTCAGAAATATGCGAATGGATTGTTGTTTGGAGGGCGATGGCATGTGCACATTTTGCTGTGACGCCGCACTCTTCGGCTGTAGCTCGGGGCCGGTGTGTCTCTGCCGGCAGACCCCAACCAGACAGACAGACGGACAGCCCCGGTCGATTGGGCCCACACGAGAGAGCCCCGCAGAGTCTTTCAAAGGCCAAGTTCAGTATCTTGAACACATTTCACTTCCCATTTGCAGCGCCTATTGTTGTGGCTGGCGATGCCGCAGCGCGATTTGAAATAACAACAGGACACACAACAGGACTGCAACCCCAACTCAAACTGCGACTCAACTCGAACTGCAACCCGAACTCCTGTGACGCCTACTCGATGATGATTCTGGGCCATGCAGCCGCCTTCGATGCCATGTGACCCAATTTCGTTGGCCAAGTGCGAAAGTGAAGCTCTGAGCGATGTCGACGTCGCAGCATTATACGGGGGTAACTGGCAGGTGGCAGGTGGAGATTGTGCACAGGATTGCCGTCTTGACGGATTGTCCCAACGACAAATTCACTCCATTAAGCTGTGTTGCGTTGATTTGAGGCATTTGCATAAGCGTGACGTGACTGCGATGATCTCTTCGCGCCTTTGGCGATAGGCAGAGCACGAAGTTGCCGGCAAGCACGAAAGCACGACACATCGCTAGGAAATGAAAATGTTCAGTCACGAATGTGTTCGCAGACACTCGTGGACATTATGCTATTAATTTTATATGTACATATGGATTTTTTTTATAAGAGCATACATATGATACAAATGAATTTTTGTGCGTATTTGTATGTAAAGTTATCTTATCAATCACTTAATATGTTTAAGTTTTATTGATGGGCAGTTACAGCCAATGTGACTGATGAATCAGAGAGAGAGAGAGAGAGTATGAGCGTGTGAGAGAGCGTTATCAACAGATCGCTGTCTATGTTATTAAGCATAAGAATGTGCATAATGTTTTGGGAGAAGCAACAAATTGACTTGTTGAACTTAACTGGCACACAGTAGAGTATTTTGTTGTTGCAAGACTCGTTGCCGTCCAGAGAGACGATAAGCATGTGCTGCTCATAAAAACAACACAAATGAAAACAACAAACAATAATAGCAACAACAACAACAACGCATTCAGCAGTTCGTTGTCGCCGTTGTTTTCGTCCGGTTTTCGCAGTTTCTCTTGCTGAGTCTGAGAATTTGAACGACGATTTCTACACTTGCATACATACAAACATACATGTATACATACATACACACATACATACATGCATACATAGATATGTATGTGTGTGCAAAATTTATGCATGTAATACGTTATGTGTATATGGAGGATGCTTATGATTCATGCTAGCCGTATGTACATACATGAATACGTACAAATAAACATACTTTTATCACGTAACGCAAACGCCAGTGTACACCATAATTTAAGTCAAATTGTAACGTAGCGCGAAGAGTGCAAGTAACGCAAGCGAATTGACTCAACCCACTTGCTCACCCACACAACTGCGTTACCGGCCCCTCTTAAGCATAAGACTCTACTCTCTTAAGTTGCACGAGCTCTTGGTTGTTTGTACCTCTCTCTTCGCTGTCGCCAACCACAAGCAGGTATCAATTTGCTTACGTTTCGTGTGTGCTTCGAATTGCTTTTGCTTTTAAGCACTTTTTCCGTGCGAAATTAATATACAACAATAATTCAGTAAACAATTACCCAAATTCATTAAGTTCAACTTGATATATCAAGTTCGACAATGCTCTTTTTTTCACAGTACAAATGTAATGATCTGCTTAGCAATAATTAATGAGGAATTTTTTGCGTCACACAATAACTTTAGTAATTTTTAAAAATTCTATAAATGTTGATAGTATTTCATACCTTTTAAAAAAACATGTGTGCTTCGCTTGTAAAGCCGTTAATCCTGCGACGTTCCTTTGATATCATATACTGAATCTTCGACTGCATGATCATTGCACTCGATAAAGGCATTTGGCGCAATTGGGCCGCAACACTGAGTCCGAAGAACGCAAACTCGTCCTCTCTGGCGGATTGCAAAGACCGTGTTTGTCCTGAAGTGGAGGCTTCGGCTGTGTGCAGTGAGGTTACTTCCACAATTTGAGGTGGGGTCGGAGATGGGGATGGGGATCGTGGCGGAGGCGTTATCTTTCGCAGTGGTGGAGCGGAAGAGCTCAATGTGGGAGACGTCTGGAGAACAGTGTCTGGTATAAACACCACTTGATCATCCTCAAGCTCGATTTTGACTTCGGTCATTGCTTCGGCTTTGTTCGGCACAAGCTTTATTGACTTCAAGCGGGGAACTTTAACCTGAAGTCGTTTCAGGGCTATGGGGGAAATCAAATCTTCGTCATCATCATCATCATCTTTCTGTATGGTTAAATAGAATTTCATTATGTTATTTTCGTGTTAAGGGAATTATTCTACTTTATCAGGTTCTGGTGCTTCGGCCTGAAGTCGTTTTAGAGGTATGGGGGAAATCAATTGCTGGCCATCATCATCTTTCTATAAGCAATAACATTTTATTATAAAGCTCTTTTCGAGTTGAAGGAATAATTTTACCTCATTCTGAAATGGTATGGGAGACTCCATCTGTTCATCTTCAGATTTCTGTGAGGGGAAATTAAGGTTTCAGTATAAAGATCTATATATTCTGAGTGCATTATTCTACCTTATCCAGGAATGGTGCCAAGATTTTGTTTAATGGCTCAAACCAGCAACTCTTGGGATAATAATAAGGATACGTCTTAATCTTCTTCAGCTCCTGATGATACACCGATCGCATGTTCTTGATCTTCATCTTAATACCCTGCAAACTAATAGGATTCTCGTTGCTTTGCAAGGTGCCGTTCATAATATCCTGAATGCGTTTGCAGGCCGCAATTCGAGCTCCCCACAAGTACGGATGACGATTCCACAAACAAGGTTCGCGACTGAAGGCCTCTACAAACTTCAGGTGACGTTCGTCGGTAAACCGAAACGCAATGCGCACCATCGGCCTATCACTCGCTGCCCCCTTACTTGACATGGCTCTCTCTGGAGTCGGCACGGGAGGGGATACGAGATGCAAGGTGTTAAGCAACTATTTCCACGACGAGTTTCCTATAAACTGCGGCCGTGTCAATTATGGAATTTGCTCTTCGCTGCTTTTCCGTTGGAGCTCGGCTATCGTCGTGCTTTCGCTTTGCTTTTGCTTTGCTGACTGTCGCTTCTCTGCTTTTGCGACAAGTGCTGCTCTTCGTTGCTTTTCAAAGTTCGGTAACAAACAGAAGCAAAGCAAAATAAGAAGAGAAAGCATTTATCGATAACTATTTTCAGCGGTTGCATGATAACCGCAGCATTTAAGATACATAGTTAAAGTAGCCTTTAATTTATGTTGGGTAGGGGAATGGGAATGGGAAAATATCTGATTTCACAAAAGAAATTTGTTTTACGTGTCCAAAATTATACTATATTCATATATCGAATTCAGTATATTTTGCAAGTATAGTTGCAAGCAAAAATGAAATGGCAAAAGCAAATGAATGGCAACATGAATTGTTCTAGAAATTAAAAATCTCTTATATAGAACATTATAAATCAAATATTTCACTTTATAAACAATAATAAGCAGCACAATACATAATATTAGTACTCGAAAATATTGTAATTCGTTTTATTTTAGTTTCGATAGTTTTCTTAACACACGTAAAAATTGCCATTCACAACGAAAATGTAATCAATGACAACGCAAATGAATTTCAAATTGGATGTTGCGCCAACAAAAGAACAAACGGTTTTCCATCTAGCGTAGAGGGTTATAAAAACTAAACTTCAATTAAAAATTGAATAGGTAATTATATCCATAAGATTGATGGGATTCTAGACTCCTTTGCTATCCATAATTTAACATGTATGTTTGTCTACCCATTAACTTTAAGAGTTTTGAACTAAATCATAATAGGAAGACTTTTCTGATTGGAGATTGCAGCAATTTTGAAAGCTTGAATAATTTTGTAACAAAATACATTGAAGAGTTCCCAAAAATATTTAGTAAGAAAATTGTTAAAGTTAAATTTATTTTAATAAAACATTGAAATTAATATTCTTATTTATCAGATATATTATTAATGATTAGATTAATTCTTGATAAGCAAATTTGACAAATAATACGAGTGTGTATTTTATACTTATGAAGAATCCCCTCAAAAGCAATTAATTGCAATCAATACATTATTTAGTCTCACATTAAATTCCCCTTACGAAGCTGCTGATAAGGCAGTCAGCAGGCAGGAGATGTCAGTTGGGGTGATTTACATTAACCCAAAACTAAAGCCAACGTCGCCAGGTGCTTCCCCAAATGCAAGGTGTATATAATCAGCAGCTGAGCAAGAAGCTGTCATCAGTTCAGAATCAACAGTCTTCTAGGCAACATTAGCAACTATGCAACGCAGCAGCATTTTCATCCTGGTCGTTGTGGCCATCAGTGCCTGTGTGGAGGCGATGCCCTACGAGTTCCAGCCATTCAAGGCAACGATGCCAACGCCTCGAATGCGTTTCCGTCGTCAAACACTAGGCGGTTCAGTGGGATCGAATCCTGCTGGTGGGGCAGACGCGAAACTGGCACTTAGCAAAGGCTTCGGAACTCCCGACCATAATGTTATTGGACAAGTCTTTGCTGCGGGCAACACGGAAAAAGGACCCGTCACCACTGGCGGTTCCGTAGCCTACAACAAGTACGTCCCTAGAAGACTCAAATGATCCAACTGAATCACTAATCCGAGTTTCCTTCTGATCACTTAGCCATGGCCATGGATTCGATCTAACGAAGACGCACACGCCTGGCGTCCAGGACAGTTTCTCACAGTCTGCCCATGCCAATCTGTTTAACAATGGAGTGCACAATCTGGATGCCAAGGTGTTTGCCTCGCAGAATAAGCTCGCCAATGGCTTGGAGTTCCAGCGCAATGGTGCTGGACTGGATTACTCGCACATCAATGGCCATGGCGCCAGTCTGACCCACTCGAATATTCCCGGCCTTGGCCAGCAGCTGGGTCTGGATGGTCGTGCCAATTTGTGGTCCTCGCAAGATCGCAACACTCGCCTCGATTTGACCGGCAATGCATCCAAGTGGACCAGCGGTCCGCTCAGTGGCCAAACGAACTTTGGCGGCGGCTTGGGACTGACGCACTACTTTGGTTGAATACATTAACTACTATTGAATAATTCTTAAATCGAATCTTATAACTATTTATTTCTTATTTCATAAAATTGATCGAATTCCATCAGCAGAATTATTTTGTTCTCTTTGCCCAGTAGTCTTGTGTTCGTTTCCGTTTTTCCTGATTTTCGTTTTTATTATCAATTAATTGGTTAATTTTGCTTATCATATCGCACTCGCAGTTATATTTTGAATAATTATGCTTAGAAATAATCTATTATGGTTTACACACATTATTGCAGTTGCTATTGACCAACAATAATTGTTTATTTTATCAGCTGTTAATCATACGGCCAGTTCTTGCAGAAAATTACAAAGATGTGGAGCTATAACAATGTTTATGATTTCTGTTTGTTTGTTGCTTGTGGAAATACCAGAGGAAAACCAAAATGTATTATTATCTTCTAATTTCGCCGATGTTATTTGAAGTGGACGCGTTGGGGTTTCTTTTTTTTGTTTTGCGTGTTTTTGATTGGAGAGGAGTAAAGAAATATGGGCATTCGATCTGTGCACTTATGATAGCTTCTTCGCCTTCTGATAAAGGGTATCCACCACCTTGCCCATGCTCTGTATGGTTTCCAGCACACGCTCGTATGTCTTGTCCACGGCCGTCTCCTCAAAGACTATGAGAACACCTTCGCCCTGATCCAAAATGCCGCTAAATTTCTTATCCAAAATCATTTGTGATAGCTTCTTCTCCACCTGTGGCATGGGCAAGTGAATGCTCTCCGCCACATGTGAGACCTACAATGCAAAATATGACATAATAACGCTGCAAATAATTGTCGACCAATATACAAACCTGAACGCGTGAGTATGGCTCGATAATACGGCAAAGATTCTGCTCCAGCATGGTGTCGTACAGTGTGCCAAGATGTGCCTGCACAATGACATCCTCAGCGAGCTCCTTCTTGTAATCCTTTAGGCCCTGCTGGAAATCAGCTAGAGAACGTTTGTGGGAAGCCTCCGCCACAGCTTTCATGGCGTCCACATCTCGGCCGGAATATGTTATGGCCTATAAGTAGTACATCGATTCAGTAACTAAAGCTCTTACAAGGGCACTTCATTACTTACCAACTTGCCACTAACTATTTGATTTACATCGTCGGACTGGCCGAGCATAATCTTGCACAGCAACATGTATTTCAGAGCTGTGAGCGCCTTGACGCTGTCAACGCTATCGAAACCCTCGAATGCCTCATAGAAATAGGAAAAGGCCGTCTTAAAATCACGTTCGTCGGCCGCATGCAGAATGCCCGACTGCAGATCGAGGGCGCCCTGCACCTTGGGTGGACAGTAGATGGCGTTGGCTGTTGTGCGTGCCGATGTCAAGGCAGCGCGTGCCTTGGGCAAGTTGCTCAGGGCATGGTATGTTTTGCTCTCCAGCAGCTGGACTTCGACAAGCAGATTCTTATCGTCCAGTTTCTTCAGTTCACGCAGTAGTTGGGAGCCCAAAGCGAGCGCCTCTGTGTAGAGGGCCGTATCGAAATAAAGGGCAATGAGACGAGCCTCCAGCGATTGACGCAAAAATGTGCGCTTCTCCTGCTTGGCCCATTCTATACAGTCTTTACAAAGTTGCACCTGCAGCGATTTAAATATAATTAATAAAAACAAATACAAATAAAAGGCTAGTGGATTACCTCAATGCCCGTGCCTGCATCCATGTCGAGAAACATGTCGACGAGCGATCGCACCAGTTTGGCGGCCTTTGCCTTGCTGATCAGGCTCAAAAACGGTCGCGTCACCTTGATCAAGTCGGCCAATTCTTTGGCCTTGCCCTCCTGTTTGTAGAGCTCGCCCAGCTGCATAATACCCTGCTCCTTGATGCGTATCAGCTCCTCATCGTTCTCGGCCACTTCCTGTTCGCGCACAATCTTGTTGAGCAGTGAAATGCCCTCCTCGCGATTCACGCTGGACAAAGCCTGGGCACGTTCGAAGAGTGTTGCTCCGGCCATTTTGCTGCTGCTGCGGCGTCGAATGCAAATGGAAAATTTATGGCGAGCTGGCAAAGCGTATGAATCGGTGTGTATTGGCTAGTGCACAACAGAGTTGCAAGTTGAATTGTTCTTTTACAATTGCACTATTATATGTGTATTGGGTATTTGCGTATTTTTTCGCAACTTTTATATTATGATGATTATTTCTCAGTCGTCGTTGTTATTAAGCGCCAGTCACGATCTGGGTGACCGCAATTGCAATTGTAAAATGTGATAAATAATACTGCGTAAATATACCAAATCTACCACTTTCATAAATATTGGTGTGGCTACACTTGTTTAAACATTTTTTTTTATGTCAATTTTTCTTCTACAAAATAAACGCCAAACATAAGAATTAAATGATTTATATTATACTAAACTTTTTTTTATAACATAATCAAAAACTACACTAGCCTCGATTAATGATAAATAACTAGTGATAGTCATGAAGCGATGAATATCGAAATGTTAACGATAACAGCATATGTGCATCTCTAATGTAATGCAAAACCCAATTTACTCTTGTAAAAAAAACAACAAGTTGTTTATCGGGGCGACTCGGCGAAAATAGCGTTTTTGTCATTAAACAACTGATTTATTGATTGATAGAAAAGCAGAAATCCGTGCATTGTTAATCACTAGCCAATGCAGCACTGCCGAAAGGTGGTGGAAAGTGTCTAGCGAATAAAGTAAACACAATTGCCAATCAGATGGGTGAGGAAACAAACAACTCGACGCAGAACAAGGCGCGAGCCAAAACAACACGTCCCAAGGCTGTCTACCAATGGACCGTGAGTGATGTGCTCAAGTGGTATCGTCGCCATTGTGGCGAATACAATAAATACGAGAATCTCTTTGCCACCGTAAGTTGGACTCACCTGTGAGGCTCCTCCTCCTGACTATATTTCAAATATGCCTCTGTCATCTTATATATATATAGATAGATATTCGACTTGAATCCTTTGCCTTGTTGTTCCGAGCTACGAGGCGTACAAAGAACAACTATAATTTTAACAAACTACAACCCTATTTTTTTTTTAGTTTTATGTATTGATTTTCAAGACTTGGCCTACTGACAAATGTGTATTATTTCTTTAATTACTCCAGCATGTGATTACGGGTCGTGCGCTGCTCCGCATTACGGATTCGTCGTTGCAGAGAATGGGCATCGTTAACAATCAGGATCGAGAGGCGATTTGGCGTGAGATTGTCAAGCAGCGACTGAAAACGGACATTATGGAAATCCGTGATATGGAACGCATTAATGTGCACTAAAAGATAGCCAACTAAATCTTAAATAATTGTAACTTTAGATCTTAATTCGTGTAGGAATAAATATATTTTGTTGACTAGTTTATTCGAGTATTATCTGAGAAGGAAAAGAGATCACTGAATGAATACTTAGTTTAGATCTAGGACAAGCTAGCTTTAGCAGAGATTCAACGGACATTATGGAAATCCGCGAAATGGAACGCATTAATGTCCACTAAAAGCACAGTACGATAGCTAATTAGATCTTTAATAATTGTAACTATAGATCCTAATTTTTGTTGGCTAGTTTATTCGATTATTCGAGTATTATCTGAGAAGGGAAAGAAATCACTGAATACTAAGTTTAGATCTATAACTCGACAGCTTTTAGCCCTCTTTCTCCAGCTTGGGCGTCACCAGTTGAATATCATTGATCTGGGTGCAAATCTCCACAGGCTTCGCCACGATGCCAGCAGTGCTAACATTGCCGCCAGCTGTTGAAGATGCGGATGTGGCGGGTGCTGCAATGACCTTGGGCAACGAGGTGGCCAACGCGCTGCTGGGCGTGAGTATGTGTGGCATGGACACGGTGCCATTGGTCATAGGCAGCGCTGTAGTGAACAGCAGCTTGGGCGGCTGCAGGCGTTGTCCTGCCGAGCCAGCAGCAGGCGTGCCCGACACAATGAACTGCGGCGATTGATGCGTGGTCGACGCTTGGACGGCACTGGCCGCAGTTCCCACCGCTGCCGCTGGTTGCAGCAGGCTGGGCAGCAACGTGATGAGACGGTCGCCCATTGACTTTTCCCAGTCGAGACGTTCGCGCTCCAGCGACAGGCGATTGTGCTGAATCTCATTGGCCTCGTTCTGGGCATTGAGCAGCTGACGCAGCATGATTCGCATTGCTGTGGGGGGAAGCGTGCAAAGGATTAGCGACTGATTTGGTTTAGATAAGTTGATAAGTGACTCACTTGTCATATGACGCTTGGACAGCTGCTCCTCGCGTGCCTTTTCCTGAGCGCGACGCTTCTCCTCCTTCTTCTCCTGCTGCTGCTGCGGTTGTGGGGGCGCCTGCTGCGCCGGCTGCTGTTGCTGCTGCTGCTGTTGTGCTCCAATTGGTTGATTGTAGTCAGAGGACTGCAGCAGCTTCGGCTGCTGTGGCAAGGTTGCCGTTGCTGCCACCGCACTGGCGTTCGTTTTGACCGCCGCAGCCACTTTGGCGGCCGCCGCCTGCTCTGCATTCACCAGCACAAACTTGACGCCACCCGGACCGGTCACCAGGCCCGTGTTGGCAGTCGCCTGCACTGGCGTCGCAGCAGCGCCGCTGATCATCAAGCGTGCACCTTGGTTGATGGCGCTTTGCAGCAGCTGGAGCTGTGTGCCAGCCGCTTTGCCGGCAGCAGCAACGCTGCTCGATTGCTTCGGTTGCATGAGGAAATTAGTGGGGACCAGCGAGATCTTGCCAGGGGTTAGCTTGCTGTTGCTGGTGGTCACCGTGCTATTAAGCTGAGCGATGCTGTTGCTCATGCTGTTCGCTGGAATGATGACATTGGCGCCACTGAACGGCAACAAGTTGGTCGCCTTGGGCAGCTGCAGCATGTCCGCCAGCGTGGGCAGCACTGTGCGTGAGGCAGACGCTACGGCAGCGGCACCATTCGCGGTATCGGTGGGCAAGACTTCGTTGGCCTCGTCCACGGCATCCACATCGATGGGCTCCTCCTTCGGCAGCGGTAGCAGCATGCAGTCATCATCCTCCTCCAGCTCGGCAGCTGCTGCTGAAGCAACAGTTGCTGTGGCTGCTGCTGTTGCAGCTGACTCTCCTGCCGGCTCCTGTTGCTCAGTCTTAATGTGTGGCGTCTCCTTTGCCGCCGACTCGTCCACATTCAGTTCCGGCTCCGAGAGCTTGCGTCGCTTGGCCGCAGCACGTTTATCGCCGGCATGCGACACAAACGTCTCCTCGCTGGCATCCATGTCCAGCTGGACATCAGCGTTGCCATCGTTGGTCGCTGCATCCCGCTTGGACTTGCCGTTGGGCACCAGCGATGAGAGCAACATGTCGTCCTCCTCGTTTTCGCTGTCGGACAGTTCTTCGCCGTTCTCCTGACGCCGCTTTCGACGCTCCGCATGCTCCTCCAGCGCCTGCTCCAGCTGATACTTGAGCGATGGCGCCGGCACCTCGTTGGGCCGCACACTGAAGATGGGACGCGTCATGATGGCGTCCATTTCAGCGAAATGCTTCCAGCTCGGCTCCGTTTCGCCTGTCAAGCCGCATTCCTTGTCCTTCTTGAGCCGATTGTAGAAACACTTGAGATTCTTGATTCGTGTGGTGATCTCCTCCGGCGACCGATGGTAGCCATACTCCTGCATCTTGGCCGCCAGCTGACAGATGACCGCATGCTTCTTGTGTGTGGTAATCAGCGTGCGCTGCAACTTGGGATCGCCCCACAGCTGTATGAGCAACTTGGTCTCGTCGGTGTCAAAGTTGGGATTGCGACCCACAAAGTTATGCTTCTTGCTGAGCTGCTGCTGCTGCTGTTGTTGTTGTTGCTGTTGCTGTTGACTGCCATTCGATGTGGCATTATTGCTGTTGCTGCTGCCGCCTGTGGCAAGGCCAAGGCGCTGCTGACTGCTGACGGCGGCAAAGGAGCCCGAGGAGGAGGAAGCGGTTGCGGTTGCCGCAGCTGCCTCGGCGGAGCGACGCTTCTTAATCCTGGCACTGGACTTGACGCTCATGTTAGCAAACTATTGTATTAAACAGAAAAAAGTTATTAACAAATTAAGCATAAATATTTGTGTTTTAAATTAGAAACTTACCGAGTGAATGTTGTCGGAGTCGCGCGTCGAAAATCAATAAACGAGCACGTTGCGTTTGCAATTAAACCATTTGAGGCACCACAAATCCTGCAAGAACAACAACAACAACGATAACAACTGAGAACTGGCAAGTGAAACGACGCGCAACTCCGCGGCGGCAACAACAACCCCTAAAATGAAGCAGGTAAGCGTAAGCGTGCCGCGTGCCCACCACCCAATCCCCCCCATCCACAACCCCTGAGACGAACACGAGCTAAGCCAAGTGCAGCAGCACCAACAACAACAACGAAAACCGCCCAACTACGCAGAACATGCGCATTAAGCTCTCTCTCTTTCTGTCGCTCTCTGTTTGTTTGCGCTGCCTCCATCTTCGTTTCCATCTCGCTCTCGCACACTTGTGAGATGACGAGGACGAAGTTTGTCTTGCGCAGTGTCTGCTTTAAAGTGTCTGACTTAAAGTATTGATTTGTTACCACATACTAATTAAACTATCTAACCTACCTAACCTATAAACGGGCTTAAGGCCCACCGCCAGCGTTTTCCTCTATTTACTGAAAACTACAAATAAAACCCTTAGAATTGGGGCAATTTGAAGATGTTTGCAGACAGGACATTGACACGAGATCTGCGCATAACGCTTTACAGGACATGCGCAGTGGGCACAACAGTTTTCCCCGGGGGAGTGAGCGAGAGCGAGAGAGAGACCGCACACGAGAGCATTTGTTGTGGAGATATTGCGAATAAATTCGGGTCGGGTTCTGAGCGTGCGCATAACGGTGTTTGTACGGGAGACGTAACGAAGCAGCAGACTTTACCGTGAAATTGGCATATCCTTGTTATAACAATAACTTAAGCTAATTATGTGCATATAACTTATATTTACTTACCCCAATTGCAATTTATTAGTGTCGTTTTCAAACGACTAATTAAACTTAGATGCTTGCTGCTTTCGTAGACTGCTAAATATTTGAAACGCTGAATTGACGGCATTGCCAACTGCAAGTCTCGTAAGCGCTTTTTGCCAGAGCTGCCTTGCCGCTGCCGCGCTTCACTGTGACTGGCTTATGCTGCTGCTTCCTACTGTTTGCTGTCAGCTGTTCGAGCGTTTGCTTTTGTTGCTCGAACTGGTCGTGGAAACTTCACAGCAAAATCACATAAAATGGTTTTATCCAAAGAGGAGGAGGCGTTCATCAAGCGCAAGCACGAGCATACTCTGAAGCTGCGCAACGAATACCTTAAACAGAGTTCGAATCCCTTTCGCCATGCCACCGGTGAAGGCGGCACAGTGGTAAGTATAAATAATACATTGGTTATGTCATCATCGCCGTGCATTTAATAACGTTTAATTGCTGTTGTCCATCGCAGTTCGATGCCGGTCTAGCGCGCTTCCAGGCCATGCGTGTGTCCAACTACGAGCATTTCCGCCCCACCGGACACTCCTTCCGCATGGGTCTCTTCGCCGTTGTGCTGCCCATCGCCCTCTACGCCTGGGCGCTGAAGAGCGAGCGAGATGCCCGCGAGGAGAAGTATCGCTCAGGCGAGGTGGCCTACAAGGATCGTCGGTTCAAGTTCATTTAAGTTTCGATCAATTCTCTTGCATCGTGTGTGAAATTAAACGCAATATGTTAACGTAAATATTATATTCTATATATATAACATTTGTTGTCCTAACTGAGCTACGAGGCTGCGTTTTTTTCAGAGACACAAACAACTACTATTATATTCTTTATACTAATATCAAATTTGTCGACCTGACTGACAGGACAAAGCTGCGATTTTTACCCCTTGCAGAATACATTTGATAGAATTCCAGCTATCTAAAGTTTTATACACCATCGATTTCCATCCAGTGGGTAGTAGTTTATATATTTAGTATGTATAACAATTATGTCTATGGCTATTTCTATTTCTCCTCCATTTGCTTGTCGCGCGCTATGACAAAGTCCTCGAACTTCACCATATACGTGGTTCCCTTGTGCCAATGAGCTGTCACCTTGCAAGGCTGGAAAAGAATAGAAGAAAGTTTGGTAACATACGTCGTATACTTGACACTCGAAACAACTCACGAATCCACAATGCGTCAAGACCGCTTCTACGATGCCAGCGGTAAAGTTGGCACAGTTCAGGGAGCTCTTGTCCTTGGGCACACTGATGAACGTGTTGACCAGCGGCTCCTTCTCAATGATGTAGTACGTACGCTCATCGTCGTTGGCATGCTCCAGCTTCTCGGCCTCCTTGCCAAACAGATTCTTCCACACGGTCGTCTTCACAAAGAGCAGCATCTGCGTTAGCTTCGTTTCGCGCTTGGCGCTGCGCTCACGCACAAAGTAAAGATCAATGATACGAGTGCCGACATCTTGGCCCAAGTCGTGTAATCTAAAAAAACGGAGTTAATTATTGAAATTACTCTCACGCGATATTGCAACAAATCTACCTTGTTTGCAACTCGGGCACAGTGAAGACACGACTCTGGGAGTATTGAACAATTTCGCTAAAGAGCAGCGCCACGATAGACTGCGATACCTCGGATTTGCCTTTGGAGAGCGGTCGATCAAGAATATTGCTGCGCGGACGCATTGATGAGATTTTAAGCGCTTCCAGTTTTTCCATTTTATTTTTGTGCACTAAACTTTGTTAAACGCCAAACAACAAAATTGCCACCCAAAAACAGCTGACGGTGCTGCCAGACTTTGCACACAAGTATTTAACATAAACATGTGAATGGCAACGCCTCAAATTTATAACGTATTTTTAAATGATGATCAACTCTTATCGGCAATACAACATTGTTTTGGTTTCTTTAAATCGATCAGCTCAACTGTTGCCCATCTATTATGCGGTTGCCGTTGCAATGCAATCAAGTACGCCTCAAATTCACTAAAATTGATATTACGCGTATATGGGCAGCCGATATGATGAAAGTAAGGACACATTTCATCTTGAATCCATTGTCGTTGGTCTGCAACGGCATGATTTGTAGTTTTAGCATTCTTTTTCTGTTCGTACATTTTAGAAGTTATCTTGAAAATCGCTTCATTGAACTTCTCATTCACTTCACGCATAAAAATCAGCTCTTTGACCAGTTTGTGTGTTTCCACTTGTCGCACATAAAGTAAATACCAGAGCGGCATTAAGTCGAATCGTATACAAGCAATCAAGCTGCTCACAAGCTTTTTACGTGTCTTCCAATCGTGACCCAGCCAGCGCACCATAATGAAGAAAATCTGAGTAGAAATTTGATCAGATCAAGAATTAACAATAATTCCATAGGAGATTACCTCAACTTCCGTGTTGATACAAATGTCATTGGAATTGAGCAGATAGAGAAGATGGTTTATGGGCACATCGAGAAAGTCTCGAGTTGCCACAAAGGTCAGCAGAAACTTGCGAATACGCGTCAACATTAAATTACGCACAATATCCAATGCAGGATTTCTTTTCGTCTCAATGTATAATATACAAGCGGTGACTTCGTTAAAGCATTCGATATCCTTAAAGTATTTCCAGCAGTGCACCAAGAGAGGTTCAATCCCCAAGTAAGTAGCCCCTACAAAGACTTCAAGAACGCTCTTCCTCTCCAGGTTGGGTTTATCGCTGATCATCCACTGGTAGATTAGCATAAATGCCTTTTGTGATACCTTCTCCTCGGACAATGTCACCACTAGCGGAACCACATCAAGCTCCATAAAGAACTTCGAGTACGATTGCAGCACAATAAAGTGGCAATTGAAGTACATTTTATTAATTTCAATCTGGACAGTTGTGCCTAAATGATTCTCTACCATGTAACGCAAAATGCTCTTTAAGGGAGTTTTGGATGGCTGTTCAATGCTCAGCCAATTTTGAACATCTTCAAAATTGTGTCCAAACTCAAATAACGACCGATTCGTTGCTAATACTTTCGACTCGCGTCTGAAAATGCGGTCTATATCTAAATCCTCCGACTTAGACACTAGACGTTTCACAATTTGCTGTTCGTCTTCGCCTGAAGTAGTTGGACTGGAGCGATAAAAATGTATTTCAATTAGCTACCATTGCTTCAGCCTTTACTTACTTTATAAACTGTACACTACAAGTGAGATCGCACTGGGCAGTACTCTGCTCCATGTTACCTATGAGGTCTCGGTTCTTCATTATCTCATCCATGCAGTCGTTAACTTGTGCTATCTTCAATACAAAATATATTTAATTAATCAACCTTCTCTATTTTGAGTAATAAAGCTATGCAATGCTTAAATAGTAGAAATAGTAGTAAAAATATGAAAAAAAAAAAAAAGTTGGTTTGCATCGGCCGGGAATCGAACCCGGGCCGCCCGCGTGGCAGGCGAGCATTCTACCACTGAACCACCGATGCTTGTGCTTAAATTGCGGCTATTTCGCTTTATGGTATTAAAGCTTGCTGTCCACAGCATTTTCACAAGTATTGTGCTCCAAAGAGTTGCCAGACTGCAAAGAGAGAGAGAGTTAGAAACGAATTGTTTTTGTTTATTAAATTGTGTTTTATTTGTTTGTATTTCTCTTGTTCACATTTTCAAATACATTTATATGAATAAATATATTATTTATTTTATTTACTTTTTAATGCCATCTTTTATATGCGGCTACTTATGCATATACAATTTAGGTGAATTTCATTTTATGTATTATGTTCATAACAAAAAAATTTATTGAAAATGTTTGAAAATGTCATGTTATTTTACTTGGTGTTCAACAAATTGCTGTTATTAACTATTAATCTCTATAATGTATCGAATAAGATTACTATTGTTATTGATTCCTAGTTGCTTTCTTCCTTCAGAATGATTAATATTTTTGTTTCGTGTATGCACAGTTAAAATTTGAAATTTCACACAATTAATATTTATGTAGTATGTTGGTTTTGTTGAGTTTTTAATGTTCTTATGTTGGCATGCTTGTGGATTGTTTTAAATGTTAAAAATATTGTAGTTTTAACTAAACAATAAAAAGTAATTTTAAATTATATATGTATATTTAACAGTTTGTACTTTTTGTTGAGTGTTTTGTTCTTTGTTCAAAGATTTTTTTGTTTGTATTTTTTGTGATAGGTTTTTTTGATCTAAACAACTTTTGTTCAATTATTTATAGATACCGCATCTACATTTTTTACAAACAATTGTCCGAAGGTTTTGTTTTGTTTTAATATAATTTTTTGTTGCTTTTTTAATGTGTTTTTGCACAACCTTTGCTTATTTTTGAATAAATATGCATTTATAGTAAGAAATAAATTAATGCTTTTTATTATTATTATTAATTTCATGTTGAATACACAAATATTACTTAGGTTCTTTGCACATAAGTATTCAATTTTTTTGTATTCTTCAATACGTTTTATACACATACAATATTTATATCAGTATATGTATATAGCTGCATACAAATTTATGTTTGTTTTATTTGAAAACACTTAAGTATTTTTTATTGAATCCTCAATGTACCAAATGAGCAAGTTTACAGTAGGATCTTGAGATTTCCCAACGAAATTGTTCATTTGTACACAAATTACAAATTGTTTTTCTCTATTGTTTGTTTAATATTATTATTATTATTTAGGGATTTTCAAGCGATTCAAACGCACAATTTCAACGATTTGGTTATTCAATGCAACGCTTTGTTTCGTTTTTGTTTTTGTAATTTATTGTTTTAAACAAATATTAAAACGAAAAATTGTTTTTCAGTGGCAAAAGAAATATTTTGAATCTTCATGAGCCCTAAGAAGAGTCAAAAACATTCTTTTTTAATCGAAATGAAAATTTTAATATTTCCTAAAATCATTCTGGAAAGAAACATGAATTTGATTTGGCATTTGGTAACGCAGTTATTTGAAATTGACGATGCTCGCTTTTAACATTTGTATATATGGATAGATATATATTTGTAAAAACAATTTGTAATTTAATTGAGGGGTAATATATTTTCATTTCTTTTCATCTTTGTTTGGTTTTATTGTATTTATTTAACAATATTGTGGTTGTTGTTTATTCTCTTCTTGTTATATTTGCGCTTTGAGTTGTCTTTGTGAGTTTTTATGCAAAAATTTGCGCGCGTTGCATTCTTAGAGAGGGGAAACGCTCTGCTCTGTTAAAACTATAAACGAATTGGAATTAAGCACAGAAATATAGAAATATTTGCATATAAGTAAGTAGTATAACTTTCGTGCCTTGCCTTGGCTTTAATACTGTTCTCCAATTTCAAATTGTAAACAAAATGTAAGTAGCAAAAACTTAATCAACTAAAAAATAATATATTCATTAAACATATACATGTACATTAATATTTTTAATATATTTATACAATTACAAAAAAAAATAAAAAGAATATGAAAACAATCAAACGAATAGCCCGGTTTTTACAAAATTATAGTTAAGTGACAGCACTAAAAATAAATGTCAATTATAAATGATATATGATATACTATATGCTCTTGGAAGTGCGTTATCTGATCTACTGATGTATATACAATAAATTATGGCAAATCAAGTGGAGTCACAAACATAAAAAGACGACGGAAACGAAACGCAAGCTTAAACTGGCAACTAAAACTGAACTGACAACAGGGACAACACAATTACAACAACGGCTTTTGGTGTTGTTGTTTGTTTGGTGCCATCATTGCGGTTGTTGTGGTTCTCATATATGTTTAGAACATCAGCCGACCGTAGTCATTCTGGGCCGCCTTGCTGCTACGCGGCTGCATCAGGTACAGCGGCTCTGGTGGTTGCTGTTGTGGGGCGCCAAGGCTGTGCGACAGCTCCCAGTTATAGAAATGCCTTTGGGGTGGCGGCTGTGACTGCGACTGTCGTTGTTTGAGTCGCAGCAGTTGGCGTTTGTAGTTTTGCTCGTCGGGTTGCGGATGGTGCTCGTTTCTGGGCCTGGTGCTGGGGTCGTCATCGTACTGTCCTTGCAATCTAGCCTCCAAATGTCAGACATGCGGTTTATGGCGGGCCCCGCAGATGCCGCAGTGTATGCCCATCCAATGGCATGCACGCAGCGGCGGATAACACCATAGGCATGGCACGAACAGGGACAGCAGCGCCAGGCCCAACCAGCGTTTGGTGCAGCCCGCCTCGCTAATGCTACAATCGCACGGATGCTGCGCCGTCTCACCCTCCGCATCGCTCATGCAATGATAAATCATACAGCGCGCACAGCCCATACCCGAGATGCACTCGTATCCGCTGCGAAACGGATCCGGCGCATACTCGCATGCCCCGCGCCTATTGAAGTCCTCGCTGTACAGCTCATGACAATAGCGGCAACGCAGGCGTGTCTCCTTCTTGAGTATATCCGAAACATTTGGCTTGTGCAGTGGTTTGTTGGCGGCCAACGAAGATGCCGATGTCTGTGCGGCGGCCATCGCCTGAGCCGCCTCAAGTGCGTTGCGCTTCTTCAGAGCGGTGATGGACTCGCGCCGGGCATTCAACACTTGTGCGCCAACCGGCTGATCCACCACCGGATAGTTGTAGTCATGATGCACAGCGGTCAGCGTTACGTATGAATAGTTCTCGCTGGGCGCTATTTGACCAGCTGTTGCTGATGCTGGCGGCGGTGGTGCATCCGATGAGCTGCCTGCATTGCCCGGCGGAGCCGTTGATGTTTTGTCCGTCGATATGTAGTGTATGGTCGCCGCTGGTAGTTTCTCTGAATCGGAATTGTTGCTGTAGCTATCCTTGTGACGCTCGCTGGAGCTTTCTGTAATCACACAAGAAGACATAACCATCATTAGGTTTAAATGAAATGCATTAATGCTATTTTTTCAATTTACTGTGACTTTTTTCGCTGCCTTCGGGGCTTGAATGTATCTTTTGTAAACTTTCGCTTTCCACAGGTAAGTCCAGGGTCTGCAAGGGCATGGAAATATTATTATTATTATTATTATTATAAGTATGATTTAAATGAGAAACTTACCATGAATACATCATCTTCACCAACCGAATCATATTTGGTCAATGGTGGGCATATTATTGTGGGATTTGATTTGGCCAGTCCTGCGTGTATATACGAAAAGAAATGGTTTTAATTCTTCACAGCAATTGTTTGGTTTTATAAAAAATGTCAAGAACAAGGCAAACTGCAAATTAACTATGAAAAGCTTGTAAAGAGCATTGAAATTCAGTTTAAAGCGAACAGCGTAAAGATTAGAGTTGAAAGTGTGTAAAATTAATTTTTGTCTAAAAGCTTCTTTAATTCTTCAGTGATAACAAATATTATTCTATATTTCTACATAAGCTTTGAATGCTGCAAATTCTTGTCATTTAATTAATGATTTATTTAATCAAATCGCTTTTGCAGCATACACAACTCAGAAGACAAACTATGTAAAAAGAAACCTCAATAAAACACTTACCAATTTTGTTAGAAATTATATGTTTTGAATGGTTTTTGTGTCGATTTTTTTTAAGTATTAATATTTTTGAATGTTCAAACAAATTCCAATTAAATTTTGTATGATTTGTTAATTTTGTTTTGTAGCAAGTTTTTTTGTTTTTAAAAAAAAGTAGAGCATAAAACATTAGTTTTGCATTAGTTAATGAAGGCAAAAATTCTAAACGCAAAGTCTAAAGGAGCACGTGAATGTAAAAAAAACAAATCGAAACCAAGGTATAAATAGGACTTTCAAACTACTTGAAAAGTTTATGCGGAAGAGAGGTAGAAAGCGTGGATTGAAGACAGATCGAGTGTATTGAGTATTTTTGTTGATAAGCGGCATGCATCTAAATGGGATATGAGTGCAGCTAATGCGTTCTTCAAGCCATACCATCAATTAGTTCATTATAGGCGCGCAGAACGCCTTTGTCAAAGGCGCGTGCATCGGCTGCCGTTTGAAATGTGAGACCGTTGCGTTGTTTGCCTGCACGCCAGTGATGAAATGTTGGCATTACTTTGTAATACTTCAGATCACGATTGATGACACAGCTTAATATGACCTGGAAGATAATTAGACAAATTCAATTAGTGTTTGCACATTTGCCGAATAAATATCATACACTGTCACATTGTCACTTACACTTTGATCGGAGATTCTTTGCCCATAGATGATGTAGTCATGACCCGATGCCAATGGGGATAGTCTAGCACGCTTCCGTATCGAAACATTTGCCAGACCACCCCCGGCCAGTGGTAGCCAGCCTTCGGTGCTTTCGTCTCTGGTCATTACCTGTGCGCGTACTGTAACTAAGAAGTCGCTGCAATGGAAGAAAGCGTTGGAATATGAGTTCAGTTGGTGTTGGAGTTATTGGAGTTGCGATTGCACCTGCTCAACTTGCGTTTTACACTGCATTTATGGTAAGAAACGGAGGCCATTGCTGCTTGGCAGTAACTGAGAATGTCTCGGGCATTAAGAGCCGTCTATATCCCTGGCCGAGATAACTTAAAAGTGTCGCTAATTTGGCTAATTCAATTTTTGGCCATCGAAGCCGTATTAGCAGAGGACAGAGGAGAGTGCGCGATTCCCATCATCGATTCCCATATGCTGCAGCACCTGTCGCTTACTTACTCATCGTGACACAAAAGCCCACATAACTTAAAAATAACTAACCGTATGTATGAAGTCCTTCGTGTTAAAAATACCCGAACATGACAGTATATGCATGTGTGCGTGTGTGTGTGCATATTAAGGGTAGCAAAAATATTCGAATTGGGAAACTCAGGAGCTTCGATTCGTTTTCAGAATTCATTCTTGAAATTCACAGCAAGTGCAGAATGAAAGGGAGTAATTCAATGTTGTAAAGCCATCCAGGGCCATCCGTGAATCAGGACAACAAAATAAGCGAGCAAAGCATGTCACGACCTGCGCAGAAGTTTGAATTGGAGTTTTAAGCGTGAAGTTACTCAATGAAAAAAGCTTTCATGGGAGTTGCTCCAAGCATTCGTGAAGTGTGAGTCTATTTGGCTTGGGCTTTGGCTATGCCCTTCGTTGCCTGTTCTTTGGAAACCCTGGCCCCCCCCACACACACACAAACTTCGACGTCATGCTGTATACACACATTTGTCCTAGATTTTGTCGATTTTACAGAATGAACCATGCACAGAGCGTCCGTCCTCAAAGAAGACAACAGCGACGTCACTGCTGTGTCAAGGACTGCCTGCATTTCATACATACATACATATGGATGTAGAAATGCAGATGCATATACATATGTACATATGTATATACATATACATATGTACATATACATATATACATATATATACATATAGATTTAATGATAGTTCATAGGTAAGGCGAAAACGTCAGCATGCCTGGCCCGAAGGATAACTAAGCGGCCGCCTTTGCCTGTCGTGCCATGAATGAATTCTAAGTTTTGTTTGCAGTTACCACCCTAGATATGACAGCCCTAGATAATAATTTCAAAGCTTTATCTGCGCTAGACCAAGTGGCAACTTTATTGAAATGGAGTTGCCACTATGCTAGACACACTATATACATATTACGAGTGTGTGTGTGTATGTGTGTGACTACAGGTGTTGTTAGCAACAACTCCACGAAGTCACCCAACACACACACACACATACAGACGAGAGCCTGCCTCAAGCAGAAATTAAAAGTCCCCAAATCAGAAACAAAGCCCTAAATTGGCAAACTCTCCATAGAGCGCATGCGTGGGAAACATTCAACTGAAGAGAGCGTGAGAGAGTGTGTGGGAGATGTGACTTTGTTGCTGCAGTAAAGTGTTCAAATCGTTCGTCTATGATCTGTATACACACACATCTAAATATGCATGCGAATTCGCAATATGTGATTAAGAAGTCCTTTAGTACATTGCAATTTGAAATCACCGCTTGGCAACATTTCAGTATTTTGCAGTATTTTCTTTGTTTCTTTTATTGTAAGTGTTGCCAGCCGTATGCATGACACCCACACTTTTCTTATACACAGTACGACGTGTGCATGTGTGTATATATGTGAAGGACAAGTTCAAAATATGAATGAAATATTGCCAAATGAAGTGCATGCATTTTATCTACATACATATATACATACATAAGTATGTATGCATGTCTGTGTATGTATTTATCTGTTAAGTGAACAAAGAATGCAATTTGTTTAATTGACAACCATTTATGATGAACGCTTCCGCTTTCTATTTAATTATTGCCTAGTCAAATTGTATTTGTTTTTGCACGTGGTTAATCAATGAAAATTCGAGTAACTCAAATGCTGTATTCAGTTTCATTGTTAGCAATATTTATATTGTGAACTGACATAGTCAAGACATGAATGAAACCAAATGAACCTTGATGTTGTAGCTATAGCTATACATACATAGATAGTTGAGTAGAGTATTGTTGTTGCTGTTGTAAGTGGCTGGGCGAGTGACATCATTTTCAATGGGGCGCTACGCTTAAAACAGCAAGAGAAACAATTAGGAAAACAAGCTAGTTGCTCGCTGGCTGGCATTCCATTTCATTCATTAAATGTGGCGACAGACAGGCTATGTGAACTGATATATCTGTGTGTGTGTGTGTGTGTGTGCACACACACCAATGTACCTTGGATTGAAGCAGACAAATGAGTCACATTTCATTCATGCCCAACTTGCTTGATTAATGCCCGTTTTAATTCCATTCAGTAAATATTTGTCTTAGTATTTTTCATTTCAATTCACCCATTTAAATTGACAATAATTGTGTGACCAATTAGGAACAACAAATGAAATGCAAGTGATCTGGCAACGCTTTACCCTGAAACATTTAGAAGATTGAAACTTACCTTTCATGTCCTTCTGTCATGATTTGTAATCAGAAAGATTCTAATATAGCAGCGTATAGTGTCGGTGTTGTTCTTGATGGTGGCAAAATACACCATGATTAAAGCATAAAGACATTCAGAGCCTGCTGCTGCACAAACTTCCCAAACAAACGAATGACAACAGCAAAAACAACAACAACAATGGCGTCGACGACGATTAGAGCGTGAAGTTGGCTGCAGTAGACAACTGGAGTATTCCTATTGTTGTTATTGTTATTGTTGCCCGTTCCAGATGATTTGCTGTTGTTGTTGGTGTTGGTAGTGTTGTTGTTGCTGCTGCTGTTGTTTTTCTTGTGGTTATTGTTGTTGTAGTAGTAGATGGTGCTGTAGCTTTGTTGTTGTTACATTCGTTTCGTTTTCGTTTCTTTTGGCACAATATGAAAGACGACGCCACAGTTTTCACACTGATATTCTATTTTATGGACATACAGAAGCTATTAATTCACGATTTTCTATTTTTTTTTGTTTTAAACAATAGTAATAAACCAGCAGCCGACGGCGACGAAAGGGCGACTTTTACTTTTTCAATACACACGCAACACACGCACACACACGTACACTATGTGGGCGTGTAGACAAACAGTGTGGAAAAACTTCATGTCCGAATTTTCCAAGCAACAAAGATGTAACAGGCATCATCTCAATAAGAGCGAGAGTGAGTGAGAGAACGCGCACAAGACAGAGCCTGATGAACGAACAGAGAGCAAGCAAAAGTCCCTGTAAAAACAACAACAATACAACTCAGAAACATAATTTATTTGCTTATTTCCAGCAAATAAAAAACTAACTGACAACTCGCATTTATCTGCATGTGTGTTTTTGATGCTATGCATTGGAAGCATCAAATTTTGCAAAACCACTTTGCACTATGAACGAAAAATTCATTCATACATTCCATCAAGGCTACACACACACACAGGTACTCTCTCGCTCACTCTTTCGCCTTTACTGTGTCACTTTCCGTTTTGTATGGAGCACTCATTGTGTTTGGCTCCTCTCTCACTTGCGCGCTTGCGAGAGCGAGAGAGCGTGTCGCAACCAACGCACTTCGCTTGCGCATATACAAAAAAAGGTAGCACATATACACAACACACATGCACTGAAAGTGAGGTAGAACGTTTTTGGGCGATTTCTCCATGTACACATACGCACGCATACATATATCGTCATATATGTATATACTTTAAGTACATACATACATAGGATTTTGTTTGTGCCGTTTTTTACATTTATTTTATTAAAACACACACACACAATAACACTTTGCATTACTGAGACCTCTGTGTCCGCTAATTGTTTACAACTTTCTTGTGTTTTTTTTTTGCAGTGTTCATTTGCGGGTTAGTATATATTGAATTTTTTGACTTTGGCGCAGACAGAACGAACGAAGAAACGAAGGCAGCAAAGGAAGGGCAGGGGGAGATGTCAGGTGCGGGTTGCTGGTGCGTACGGAACTCTGACGGAGAGAGGGAGACGGAGACGCATGCGGTTGAGGAGGAGGTGGTGTGGTGTATCGGAATTTTTCTCTATTGGATAACAGCTTTTCGCATTTTGTGCCGTTTTATGCGTTTTTTCTGTGCCACACATATTATTTAAGTTATTTGTCGCATTTATACAATTGTTTGCACTTTTTTGTGTTATTTTTTTACAACTTGTCTCTTTGGAGACATTTGGAACTCTGATGCAAAGTGGAAGATTTTTTTGGGTTTGCCCGGCAGAATTTTGACTTGCGTTTTATGGTTTCAAGACGGTTACGCTAGATTTATTTCATTTTTCACTCAATATCTAATTGTATTTTCTATATCTTTTCATTTTCATTATTCTCTTGCAGGTTTGAGATGAATTCAGACTTTTTTTTCTTAAAAAAGAGCTTTGTTAAAGCTGTTTTATGTGTCAGGGTGTGACCACATACCAAAATAAACGTCACCTGGTTACTCTTCATTTAACATTTAGGTATATTTCAAACGCGTGCGAAGAGGCTAAGGAGCTTTTTTTTTGTTTTTCAACAAATTTATATGTCGTTTGCAACATTTGTTTGTCCTCGTCCAATTGATTAGATTTTTCCTAAACAAATTCGGAAATATGATAAGCTTTTCAGCTTATAATAAGTAACACCATTTTTGTACACAATTTTTATTCCAGAACATACATATGAATGTATATTACACCGTTAGGAAATCATTATGATTATTTAATATTTTAATTCATTTCAGAATAATATGAATAATGAATATCATCAACAAAATGAAAGCTTCAGACTTGTATTATTCATTGCGAAATAAATTAAAATAACCAATGGAAATGTTATTTAACATAACAGCGGCAATGTCATTCAAAATCTTCTGAACTGTTATTGACAAGCACAAAAATAATATTATGCGTGTAAATAATTTAATAATAATAGTCAAATGAGTTAAGCTTAAAAAAATGTATGAAATATCTAAAAATAATCGATATGTTATATGTCCTTAAATCATTTAAAATACAGTGTTACTGGTCCTACTTTTTTTTACAATGAACATTTACTCTTGACGGTTTAAGATCGATTAATTAATGCCCATTTCATTGTGTTAAAATTTTGTAAGTAATATTGTTGATGTAACCAATCATTACATGTAGCAATGTTAGAAATTTCGATCATGTTAAATATACTGGTTGTCATCGATATACTAAAATGTCAAGGAATGCCCATTTATTGTATACTCTGATGCTCAAGTTACGGCCACTCTGATTTCCTTTCTTATGTGCGTGTGTGTTTGATGACTGCGGGAAATTGGTTGCCGTGTATATTTTGCAAATAAATCGCTGAAAATGGCTAAAAAGAAAAGTGAAGAGCATTCGGGAGCCGATGCCAACGATAGTGATTACAACGAGGAGCCGAATTTCGAAGATCCGCCAAACTTCGTAGACAACATTAGCGATGAAGGTAAGTTGAGCTCTTGCCAGCGCATCACACGCGCCGACTATTGCAAAAACAAACATAACCTCAAATGGGTGCGTGTCACTTGTAAGCAACCAAATATAATGTTGATACTTAATTGCAGATTTGCTGGGTGATATGCTGGCGCAACGTCCCTCGGAAGCCGATGGCGTTGAGAGTGTCGTTGTTGTTGACAACATGCCCATTGTGGAGCCAAATCGCATTGAGAAACTGAAATCGGTTATCAACAAGCTTTTCTCGAATTGCGGCGAAATCGTCAACGTTGTTTATCCCGTCGATGATGAGGGAAAGACCAAGGGCTATGCCTTCATGGAATATAAGCACGCCAGTCAGGCCGAGGATGCGGTGCAAAAGCTCAACAACTATCGTCTAGACAAGAATTACACATTCGCTGTAAACTTGTTTACAGATTTCCAGAAGTAAGTTTTTGTCCACAACTTAGATAAATTGAACTATAAAGCCAATTCATTGCAGGTATGAAAACATACCTGAGAAATGGGAACCGCCAACCGTGCAGCCCTTTAAAGTGCAGAGCGATCTGTACAACTTCATCAATGATCCCGATGCATACGATCAGTACTGTGTGGCGGCGGAAACTGCACCCAACTGCGTTCAGGTTGGCTTCTGGCAGAATATGCTGCCGGAGCCCAATGAGCTGGAGACGCGTGAACGCTTCACCGACACATTTGTGAAGTGGTCGCCCTTGGGCACCTATGTGGTCACCTTCCATAAGCCAGGTGTGGCCATTTGGGGAGGCAGCAGCTTCCAGAAGATTCAAAAGTTCCCCCATCCCGGCACTCAGTTTGTTGAATTTTCACCCTGTGAAAGTTACTTGGTCACATATGGACCAACGCCAACCGGCCAGAAGATCATCATCTGGGATATTCGCACCGGTGTCGAGAAACGTTCATTTGTTGCCGATGGCATGTCTGTTTTGTCGATGTTCCGTTGGTCGCACGACGATAAATTTGTGGCACGCATGGGCGAAAACTCGATTCACATCTACGAGACACCATCGTTCTATTTGCTGGATCTGAAATCGATCAAGATTCAAGGTATACGTGGCTTCTCGTGGTCGCCCACGGATAACGTGATCGCCTACTGGGTGGAAGAACAGAATCAGATACCCGCTCGCGTCACGCTCATGGAAATTCCCAAGAAGCGTGAAACCCGCAACAAGAACCTCTTCAATGTGGCCGATTGTAAGTTGCATTGGCAAAAGTCCGGCGATTATTTGTGCGTCAAGGTTGATCGTTACACAAAGCTGAGGAAGGACAAGAAGGACCTGGACGTAAAGTTTCTGGGCATGTTCTACAACTTTGAAATCTTCCACATGCGCGAGAAAGAGATTCCCGTCGATTCAGTGGAGATACGTGAACTAATCCTGGCATTCGCCTGGGAGCCCATTGGCAACAAGTTTTCGATTATTCACGGCGAGCCAAACTCTGCCAATGTCAGCTTCTACGAGGTCAACAAGGGCGTCACGCCGAGCCTGGTTAAGCGATTGGAGAAGAAATCGTGCACACATCTCTTCTGGTCACCGCGCGGTCAATTCATTGTAATGGCCAACTTGACCATGGGCACCTTTGAGTTTGTGGACACCACCAATGATTACATCATTAGCGCTTCGCCCGATCATTTCCGCGCCTCAGAAGTGGAATGGGATCCAACCGGTCGATATGTTGTCACTGGCGTCTCGTCGTGGAAGGTCAAGGAGGATACCGGCTTCAATATGTACACCTTCCAGGGCCGCATCATCAAGCGTACCATTTTGAAGAACTTTGTACAGTTCCTCTGGCGCCCGCGTCCTCCAACGCTGCTTGGCGAAGACAAGCAAAAGGAGATCAAGAAGAACCTGAAGAAGTACTATCCAGCATTCGAGCAGAAGGATCGTCTGCGCTTGACACGCGCTTCCAAGGAGCTGCTGGAGAAGCGCTCCCAGCTACGCGAGACTTTCATGGAGTACCGCAACAAGCGCATTGCCGAATGGAAGGATCAAAAGAGCCGTCGTATCATGCTCCGAGGACGTAAGTTGAATCCCAATTGGTATTTGGGTAAACTCGTTGTGAGTTATTAATTTTTAATATTTTATAGATATCGATACGGATGACTTGGAAACCGATGAAGTCGATGAGGAAGTTGTTGAATTTTTAGTCAAGGAAGAAATAACCCTTTTGGAGTAGACGACTCCCCACACCACGCGCCAAACGTCCCTTCTCTGCATTCATCCACAACCTGTGAAACTGGTGTCTGAGATTTGCGTCAAAACGCGACTACGACCCGGCGTTCATTATTCGTCGGCCTTCTTTTCCAAACAACACACGTAGCGCGTCATCAATAATAAACAATTAAGCGTAATCAAATTTCAAAGCTTCCGTTACATACATATGCAACACATTAATAGACATACCCATAAATAAATTTGATCCTTACGCACAAGAAATAACTTCACTTATACACTTATATTTGCACACACTAAAGTCAAGCTCACGAACAATTTGAATGCCTGATATAATTACAATATCTATAAAAATTATGTCCGAAGCCATGTTATCAACTATTAAAAGTAAATTTGCATTGTATTTGTATGTGAACAGCAAAAAGAAAAGGAAAACAAATGAACATATTTATTGGTTTGCTCTAATTTAAGTGAATTACAAATCCATTTATTACTGCATGCATCTAATATTTGCCGTACGTGTTCGCACCATATAAGGAATTCGATCTGCTGCCGAAACAATCGTCAATGCTGGGCAATCGTCCAGCACAATGGGGATTGTACACCGACCAGGCTGTCCACCCCTGACTTCTTTTGATTTTTGTAGCACATCTCAAGGCCCGCTCTATATTATCTGTACGCAGTGCGTCACACATTTCGTTACATTCGTTGTGAGAAAATTTTCCATTGTTGGGCTGGCACCAAAATAAATCGTTGATTTGGAAAAGACCATGATCTTGGGATCCATCGTTGTTCGGTGGTCCTATCACCCAAGTGCGGAAGCTGCTCTCGTGCTGCGCTATGCACACCCAAGTCGCTATATCTCTCCTTGGAACATCCAGATTATCCAATTCGCGTGCCAGGCCGCAACGATCGAAGGTGCGATGGGCTTCCACTGCAATGACCAGCAGCACCATCAACAAAGTGGAGAGAACAGTGAACGCCATCGTCTTGTTTTTCACTGAATGAAGGTTCTAGATCAGCCCCCTTATATATAGTGATTATAAGTGGAAAAAAATCTTATATTTGTCATACCTCACACCCAGAAAACGCATTTGACGAGCATATCAGCTTAATAATTACTTTGGCACACATGTTTATCTTATAACCATGTGTGCCAAAGCTGATATGCTCGTCAAATGCGTTTTTGTTATAATAATACATATTAAAAATACCCTATATACTATATAGTACCTTTGTGTAGTGTATTCAAAGAGCGAACAACTCTGTCCTATGTTTAAGGTACATACCCCACTATATCTACGCTTCATGATTCAGTTGCAATGCAAACTGTACATACATATGTGTGTATATTATTGGTGTTGCTTTTATTGATTTACATACATACATCATTTTCATTTCCTTTGTTCTTGTCTAGTATATGTATGCATTGTGTTCTAAATATGTATAATCGATGTTTATCAATGTAGTGTAATTGAAGATTAAAATAACACATATTCGCTTGGATAACGCACCTGGAAAATACGTATGTAGTTACATATACATACATACATCCAGTAAATAATTTAAAAATCGAAATAAAAATTGTTGAAAACAATACAAAAATTATACATACATATATACATTTCACTTAAAAATCAATTCAAATAGTTGGAGCATGCAATTCCCAAATGGTTCTAGCCAACAATAAGTGAGCTTAGCTATGCACACTCACTGCATTCAAAGTTTTCCGATTGCATTATGATACTGTATAAGGTTATTAAGGAAGACGTTTTATTGGATATATAAGTTCACAATACGGCATAGCAGGATTCGAATTTCGACGTTCGAATTTTGGAACGATTAAATAATTATGCAAATTATTTTGAAATCCTGGTAGAGCGTCAAAGTGCATTATGTGGATGTGTTAGATTTCAATTTTATATTATGACTAGCTGACCCGGCCACGCGTTGCTGTGGCAAAAGTTTTTTTTTTTTTTTTTTTTTTTTTATCTATTTTTTTTAATTTTAACTATCCTATCTCTCAAGTTAGATCGAACTGCACATGATATGCGAATTTTAATATAATCGGTTAAGTGGTTTAGGAGTCCATTGAGGACAAACATTGTGACACGAGATTTATATATATTAAGATAATGATTTTACTATAGAAGGCCATTGAAGAAGACGTCTTGTTAGTTTTAGATGTTTATGTTACAATAGGCTATAGTACGATTTTATTTTATTTTTTAACGACAGACATTTTCTTGAATTTGAAAGTCCGTTGAAAATGAATTAAAAAATAAAAGAGGGTTTGAAACCTTTTGTTACATTAGATCATCAGTTCATCGAAGCTTTAATCCAGCTTCTACTATATATTTTATTTTGAAAGTGTCGTTGATCAACATCGATACCGATATTTTCACTAAACATAACATCTCAAAAACAAAACTAGTCAAATTTATTATATTTTAAAAGATAAAGATATTTAGAGTAATTGTTTTTTCAAATAGCTTCTTAGTTTGCACCTATGTAGACGTTCATATGTACGTTGTGTGAAAATTCCAGCGACGTGGCTTTTACCTTAGGGCTGTGCGTTGATAGAACAATAACTAGACAATTTCGACGAACTACTTTACATATGTATGTATAAAGATTAACAAAATTATTAAATAAAATCCATTCAAATAAACCCTTAAAAATTATTTTATATGAGAACAATGTTTAATTTTGTAATTACTTTTTATTCTCGCTATCCATAGGGATGAAGGATATCTAATAGAATATATGTACATATATTTTACAGACAGAAATATACGCATTTGTGTGTATATGTTTATTCCTGATCACAGTCAACAGCTGAGACGATGTTGCCATGTCCGTCTGTCTTTAAGTTATACATATGTAAAACCCCTTCATCGTCATCATTGTATTAATCGAAAAGGCAAAAGACGATGCTTGGTTATAGTTTAGAAACGAGGATTTCCCCGTGTTAAAAGGGGGTGCCACAAATTATGTATGTTCCGGTGAGAACCATGTTGCCATGGCAACCCGAATAAACACAACAAATGAACATTTTAGTTGCCAAAAGTGAGTAAATGAAAGCTTGTCACACAGAGAGCAAAAGGAATTGTGTATTAATTTAGAAATGGAGCGCGACGCATCTCCGTTGAAACGAAAGCGCAGCAAACGGAAGCGGAAAACTCAAACGACGCGAGCTTACCGCAAAACGGAAAGGGAAGTGCAGTTGTTGCTTTCGAGCCGCAGCAGCAGAAGTCACGCTGGACAGGAAGTTGCTGTTGATTTGGAGACGCGAACCTTGGAATTTTTCCATGGCTGCGGAATCAGTGAATTGAATTCAGTGCAGACGGAGAACAACAAAAGCGAGGATGAGGAGTCGATAGCCACCGGAGCAACAGCAGCCGTAAGTTTGGCTGCGACCTTCATAGAAATAGATCTATCCGATCAGCCGGTGGTCACGGCCTGGTTGTATCGCCAGCAGCATTACTACGACAACAGTCAACTCTATGTGCCCGACGGCAAGTTGCTGCATGTGCCACTGCAGTTCCGGGACTGTGATCCCCAATTGAGTCGTGCCCAGATTCGCATGTTGAATCGCTTCCAAGAGGAGGCAAAACTAAAGCTGGGCAGCGGAAAACTGAAGCTAAGTGCCGGATTGATAGCGCAACTCACGGAGAGTTCAATTGCAGCGGGTCGCTTCATCATCGATGCGACGCTCTATCGCAGCAACTGTGGCAGACGCTTCAAGAGCATCTTCCTTGCCCCCACGCCCGTGTTGCAGTTCCATGGCCTGCCCAACCGTCGTTGCCTGTGGCTGTGTGTGAAGCAGATGCGGTTCAGTGCACATCCCCAGGTGCTGGAGGAGCATCGTCTTTCGCAGCACTTGCAGGACCTCTACGACTTGTACGTGCAGCATGTCAACAACCAGATCTGCCACAAGCTGCGCCAGGAGTTGCAGATGGCACGCCACCTCGTTGCACGCCTGCTCAACGCAAGCGAACAACCAGTCAGCGACCAGGCGTCGTCGCACTTGGCCGCACACATTCAGCGCCAGCTGCGCGTGGTGCAGCAGCTGCGGACACGCTACTACGCGGAGTCGACGGCCCAGCGAACGCTGCTGCAGCGTCTGCTGACGCAGTGGGCCCAGTTGAAGGAGCTGCGTCGCCAGCAGCAGTCTCAGTGCACGCGTTTTCAGCTCAGCCTGCGATTGGTGCCGCCCCCGGATCTGGACGCCTCGTGTTCGGCCTGGAAGCAGCGCTTCGAGACGGATCTGGCCGAAGTGTATCGCGAGCACCTGGAGGCGTACTATAGTCGTCGACGCTTGTGGAGCAGTCGAGGACACCAGTCGAGGGCACCGCAAATGAAACCGCCGCGTAAGCCACAATTTGCTGAGATTATGGAGAGCCTCAAGGTGCAATACGAGCGAGCATTTCAGGATCCCGAGGAGCCGGAAGTGCATGTGCAACAAGTGCCCCTCGATGAGTCATCCATCAATTCGCTGTTCAGCAACGAGCAGTCGCAGAAGGGTCGCAACTACTATCTGAAAATCTATCTGGATACCCAGTTTGTGGCACAGACGAGGAGCTATCGCCTAGAGCCGGATCTGCAAGTCCATATGAATGAGACCATTGGCGTTCTACTTGACCGCTCGCTGCCTCAGCTGCTCAACATTTGGGTAAGTCACTTTTATAATTAGATAATCTTATAAATTCGATCATACAATGAAATTATAAATTTTCGTTTATGACCAATTTCTGCGTGTTAACCTTATCTAACTTAGGTTTCCGGCATTACCTAGAATTAAAACAAAAAAAAAAGAGTATGACTCTTTTCTTTTTGGTAAACTAGTCTGAAATATTTGTCACTGCTTTCATTTCACCAGTCTTATCTTTTAAGAAAACATTAATAAATTACAATTTGGGTTAATCAGATTTATCAATTGAAATTTATTCATCAAAATTGGAATTTATGCAAAGACTAATATTTACAGATGCTGCGAATTAGTTGATTTTATAAAACAAAATGTTATTTAATAGTTTTTTTAATTTGGTGTAGTGTTTATATCAAGCACACTCTACTTCTACTGTATTGAAACAAATTATCTATGTAGAATTCATTATTGAAAATATAAAAGATTTTCGGCACATATAGATCTTGAATAATTTTTTAGACAATTAGCCGTAATTTTAGTTATCAAAACTCATATTCAGGCTTGGAATCAATATGAATTTCATAACCTCTGTGTTGAGTAGAAGGTATTGTTGAAGTTCCGCGGTCACTCGTAGTGCTATTGGTCGGACTCACATCGAAACAGTCCTCAACGCTGGTCCATCTACTCGATCCGAAGTGCCTGCAAATCGGCCATGGGGTCCAACCTGCCCGCCCCTTGGCGACGAGAGCACAACGAACACTTGCTTTTATGTGGTCTGAGACCAAATTTTGGCAGCTCTCATTACAAAAATTCTCACTAGGTGTTTCCTCATCAGTTTCCTCATCACACCAATGGCTACTGCTCATTTGGAAAATACCATAATTTTTGTTGCCATCCGGTTTTGAAGTAATTGTGTTCGTTTGATATCCACTCTCATGATTTGCAATATATACCCAGGTTGATAAATCCTCTCTCGGCACTCCAAGTCTATCCATTTCGATAGCCAAGCTACACCGATCAAGGGTCCTGGCACTTTGTACTGTGTCACCCAGAATTAAAATTAAAAAAAAACCGAGTACGACTTTCTCCTTCATTTCGCAAAAATGGACTAAAATTCTTACTTGTTAGTCACTGCTTCAATCTCACCAGTTTGTAAAAAGTAAAAGTTGATAATGCAATTGCATTCAATGATACCACTTACTGTGTGACAAGTGGTGAATTTATTTTGAAGCCACCATTTGTATAAGTAAAGTAGTTGGTTTTCATTCACTCACTGATTGCACTCTCACAGCTAATGCTACGATGATGCAATGCTTACACATCGTGGATACTAAAGCTATTTAAACAAACTTAAATCACATTTGTGGCCAGTTGCTAAATCTGAGTCGGAAGTGTCCGAGCTCAAATCCTTCAAGGGAAGGGAAGGGAATATTAGGAAGGGGTTCGATCCCTGACAGCCAGGTACTTTTTCTTACAACATCAAATCAAAATAAATCTTATCAAACTGGCTAGTCCATCTATATAAACACACTTAGAACCAACGAAAGCATTTTATATTTATAACAATTAATGATCGTAGCTGTTGGTTTTTTTTGTGATAATTTTGGTTTTGCGAAAACTATTGATTCGATTGTATAACAGCTCAGTTCGCAGGAAATTTGATAAATAGAAAAAAGTCGCCAATGTCAAGTTTAATTTTTAGATTTAGAGCAAAAGGTACCACAAATTTGTGTCAATCCAAAAAATAACATATGAATCTGATATAAGAGATTCACTCTGACTCGTTATTACATATTTTTGAGCGTAACATATGTATGTCTCCGAAACGATAAGGACCTTGACCTATTGAGCTAGAAGAAAATAATGTTACTACAGATTCTTATTGTTTAAAGAAAACATAAATACTTAACATTTTGGAAATCTGATACCATAAAACTGACATTTATTCATGCAATTGGATTTATTCATAGACAAAAATTTACAGATGCTGCGGATACTTTTTTTTTTTAATAATATGGTTTTTGGTATTCTTTTAAATTGGTTAGCATGTACTACGTTAATGTCGATGACACTGTACTGAATTGATTTATATTATCTACATACATTTCATTATCAAAAGTCAAGATTTTAGATTTTCAATGTTGCATAATTTCTATACAATCAGCAACTAATTAAAACTCATATTCCTCATATTCAGGCTTGGAATCAATATGAGTTTCAGAACCTCTGAGTTGAAGCGGAGGTATTGTTGAAGTTCCGGGGCCAGTCGAAGTGCTATTGGTCGGTCTCACATCGAAGCAGTCCTCAACGCTGGGCCACTCGTTTAGGTTGTAGCTCGTATATACATGGTCCCATGGTTGCCAGCCTTCGAGCCGCTTTATTTGCACTGCACAATCCACACTAGCTTTTATGTTGTCCGACAGCAAGCTTTCGCAGAGAACCTTGCAGATGTTTTTGCTTATAACTTTGTGGTCATTCGACTTGCACCAATATCTATTGCTGAATTGAAATAGGCCATAGTGTCTGGTTCCATCGGCATTTGGTTGACTAAGAGCATCAGTGCGAAAGCTGCTGACATCGTCTGCAATTAATACCCAGGCTCCTAAGTCCTCGCGAGGCACACCGAGTCTATCCATTTCTAGGGCCAACGAACAGCGATCGAATACCCTGGCCTGGGTGCCAGGAGCTGTGGCACCCAAGAGTAGAACGAGGAGCACGCATGCGACTTTCTTCGCCATGTCGCGATTGTTGACTGATCTTTGGGTACATTTTAATGTGTTCTTGGCGAATAGTCACAATTCGTAATCTTTGGGTACATTTTAATGTGTTCTTGGCGAATAGTCACAATTCGTAATCTAACTCTTTTAGATAAGGGAAAATAATTTTTATACTGACCTAGTGACGAATGCATTTTATATTTATAATAAATTATGATCGTATCTGTTTGTTTTTTTTTTTTTTTTTTTGTGATAATTTTGGTATTGCGAAAATTATTGATTCGATTGCATAACAGCTCAGTTCGCAGGAAATTTGATAAATAGAAAAAAGTCACCAATGTCAAGTTTAATTTTTAGATTTAGAGCAAAAGGTACCACAAAATTTGTGTCAATCCAAAAAATAACATATGAATCTGATATAAGAGATTCACTCTGACTCGTTATTACATATTTTATAATGTTGTTATAACCGACAGAGCACCTGATGACGACACCACGACTTGTTCAGCGGCAAAGCGCATAACGTTTTCTTAGAATTTAATTACGACCCCTCATATCAGCTATAACTCTGATACCCCCAATAATGGATGATTATTATTATTATTATTTACCATTACTATAATTATTATCATTATTATTATTATTATTTTAAATTATATATTTAAAAGCCTCCACTATAGCTTTTTATGTTATCGAGGTATTAAAACAACTTCCCAATTAAATTAATATGTTTATAGAACTTGTTTTAAATCATACGATAATGCACACCGTCCTGCCCTCAGAGATTGCAGTTAGATTTGTGTTAGTCTTATCAGTGCCATTACAAGCGTTATCAATAAATGGAGTTATTGTTTGTGATAATATTCCAGCTATACGAGAAGTCGCCAGTAACTTCACACAGTCGCCGATTGGCATTGATAAGCACGCCATTGGCGGGAGAGCAGCGGCAACAGAAGCTCGCCTTCCAAGTGCCGTCGTCCTCGGGAGCACTGCGTCCCAAGTTGGCGGGAGATCTCTACCTGCAGCTGGACTACCGAAGCACAGATGGCGCCGGTGGCAGCAAACTGGATGACATCCAAATATTGCCCGAAGCACTGCGTCAAACATTGCTGCCAAGCAAACTGCCAGAGAATGTTGCGAAGCCAACGAACATTCCGGTAACTCCTCGACCGCCCGGCCAGCGGAAGAAGCCAGCTGGTCAGCAGGCGGCTCTGGTCTTTGCCGAGCACCAGTTGCAGCTGTGCAGCGTGGAGGCATTGCTGGCGAATCGACGCTTCCAGCTGCTGCACTCGCGGCACCAGCAGCGCAATCTGCACACCAAGCAGCTGCGCTTTGTGCCCGCCCTGGAGCATGAAATTCCCGTGCTGGAGGATCAGCCGCTGGACAGTTCGGGCCAATTGCTGGATCCAGGCAACAACTGGAATCCCATCGATCTGCACAAGCATCGGGGCCGCAAGTACCTCCAATTGCTGTACGAGACCATCACCAGTCAGTGCGCCCAGCGAGCCATGTCGCTGCAGAGAGCTCGTCCCTTGCTGCAGCTCTTCGGCAACAACTTTGGCCTGGAGCAGTCCACTGGCTGGACGGCGCTCTGGCGTGCCCTCTGCGCCTTCTTCTCGCGCCAAACAACGACGACGCCTCGGCGTGAACCCGCCTGGCAAACGCAGTTGCCGCCCTCGCAACCGGAGACTCTGAGTGGAGCTCAGCAGTTCACGGTCTCGCTCCATGTGGTGCGGGCAACGGGTGTCCCGGCGCGCAGTCGCCACATCCTCAACGTGGAGCGGCAGGGCAGACGACGCAGCAGCGCCGGCACCGCCAGCGAACTCAGCGCCAGTCTCTTTGTCACCCAGAGTACGTGTACAGTCCATATTTGTCCTCAAGTATCTTCTGACAGTGCCTTTTCGCCCACTTTTAGCTTTGATGTACTCGAATGTGCGTCCCTTTGTCACGCTGAGCTATGGCCAGCGATTGTGCCGCAGCAGCACGGCCGAGGGTTCGAATCCCACGTGGAACGAGCAGCTGCAGCTGCAGCTGACGGGCGAACCGCATGGACTGACCGAAGACATCAAGATCAGTCTCTTCGACGAGCTCATCGAGCAGCAGTACACGGACGAGGCGTCCGATGTCTATCAGCGGGTGCAGTGCAACTGGCTGGGCGAGTATCGCATACCGATCAGTCGACTCTTGGCCAATCGCAAGGTGAGACATGGCTCCATAAATACCATATATTACAGTGATCTAAAATAATTGTTAATTAAAAAATTTAACAGCAGTATCTATATAATCAATGGTTTCGATGATTATGACTAATTTGTAGTCATTAAATAAATTTGATAATGATTAAAATATATTATCTTTATTAAAGTTTTCTATATTTGTCGCTCAAACTAAAAATCTAGTGGAAATAATGAAATTACATAAAAGCTTCTGTGTTTCCGCTGAAGTTTTTTCTTATCATATCTTTTGTATATTGAAAATTCACTTATTTTTTCAGTGATGAAAATCATAAATGATCATTATTTTTGAGTGTTTCTTGCAAAAGATTAATTTTTATTTTCTAAAAAAGGAAAACTATTCAAAATAAAATGAACTGCATAATCATTTTCTTATGAATTTGATATAAAACATAATATGTTTAGTAAATCCGCTTCTTTATTGCAGTTCGAGGGCTGCATTGAGCTGTGCATGCCCAAGGTGCTGGTGGGATACAAGCGACCACTCATCGATTCCGTGACAAACATATCCGTCGAGCAGTATCCCGAGTTCAAGGAGAGCGTCCACCTGTGGTTCTATTTGAGCATCGAGCCCGGCTGCGAGCTGACACCCATTCAAGCTGGCGGTCTTGCCTGTGCCGAGCTGCCGGAGCTGCAGCAATTTCTGGACGAACGTCGCCTGGAGCTGCAGCAGCTGTTGCCACAGCCAGAGCAGCGCTATGTGGATCCCCTGGTCTGCACGTCGCATGGCAAGCGCGTCTGTCTGACTCGTCTGCTGGAGCCGGTGTCCCTGCCAGTGGCCGTCCCGTCGACGTCGCCCTCCAGCGACCAGCTGGTGGAGACTCTCTGTCGTTTCGTTTCGCTGCTGTGTCCGCTGCGCAGCCAGCTGGATGCGTGCCATAGCTTCCAGGGCGTTTGGCTGGACAATCAGACGCTGCTGGACAGCACCTGGTGCTCCATCAAGGACCTGGGCGTGCTGCTGTGCAACTATCTGCTCACGCTAGGCCTAGAGTGTTGGCTGCTGCTCGGCTTGGCCTGTCCCTACGGCGAGTGCACTTTCGTCATCTACCGGCAGCCGGAGACCGCCGAGCTGCTGCTGATCGCACCGGCCACAGGCAAACGCTACCAGCTGCAGGATGTCTTCTGTCCGCTGATACGCGTCCATTGCATGGTGGGGCGAGACAATGTAGGTGACGTCACCAACGACCTGTTTACATAGCTTTTGAATTCGTTCCGTGTTTCCATGCAGATCTATTTCAACATACAGTCTGAGTCACGCGTAAGCATGACGAATTTCAATATGCTCGATGGCGCCTGCTGGTTGCCGTTGTTCAACAAGCGCCAGCCCGCACCCCAAGGCGGCGTCCATCGGCTGGACTACGCGTACAAACGGAGCTACGATCTGCGCCAGCTGCAGAAGCAGATCGAGCGCAAGATCATGAAGAAGATTGCTGCGTGGCGCAGCACACGCAAAACCATTTGGAACCGGTGGGTGACCACTTAAGCTCTGTGCCTCCCCCCCATAAAGCCACAATGAGCTGATACCGATAACCGATAACCGAAACTCATTACTCATTTCGCCCAACAGTGCCTTCCAGACGCGTTTGCAGAAGATTCTGAAAGACATGGAGAACCTGGCCACCAGCTCGGGCAGCCGCTACGACGAGCCCGCGTACAGCGAGGAACTGGAACGAGAGTATCCCAACTTTAGGGTGTGTACACATTTCCCACTCACATCCAATTGTTGACAATTTGTTATCACAGCTCTACGGCTTCACCGTCAACTTTTCCTACACCAATCTCGCCGCCGTTTCGGAGCGCATTCGAACTACTTGCATTCACTATAACAACAATGCCCTGGTCGAGTTCTGCGTCGCGGTGCACATCAAGGCCTATGCCAACGATGTGCTCTCGGTGTGGGTCTTTCTGCTGTCCATAGTGCCATTGGTTGCCTGATTGTAACTACAAATACAACAATCTAACACTATGAATCAATGTAGTATGAACATGCGCCCAAAAACAATGTCGAAAGATACTACCTGACTGACGTTTGCTTTTACTGATAAAGCACCCGGGTGTCTTCATAGATAATGCTAATCAATAAAAAAATAACTATGATCCCTACAATCGACTGTGCGCTCGACTGTGAATTACCCGGTACCAATGAGTAATTGAACTTATGCTTTTGCAGTGGACATCTGTGTCAATTATTTTTATCATAAGTCAAGTCACAAAACATTTTCGTATTGTCAAAAAAATAAATATTTGTTTTCAAATATAATTTAACAATTGGTTGGTTCAACATTATTTTGAAATAGTTAAAAACATAAATATTTTTTTTTTAAATATAATTTAACAATTATTTCAAAATGTCATATGTTTCGTAAAATATATTATTCGCGTTTGAATTAATTTGCCAATTGTGCTCCATTTAGCTTTTTATTATTTTCTAACTACAGAAAGTGAATATAGAAAAATCGTATTATAGCAATGATTGGTTTATTTAATTTTTTGTATGTGCATATACATATTTAGTTTATAGAATCGGTTTTGAAGGTCACAACCCTGTTATACCCTGAGAGCAACCTTCTGGTGTAAGGCACAAAAATAACCGCTTTATCGCACTACCAAAAAAATGAAAAGGTAAGTATTAAACTCGATTTACAAATTTTGGCCGGTGATAACGCGTGGCGTGGTTGGGCTGTTGTGGTGTGGTTGGTTTCTTTTGGCTGATTGGTCAGGTTGCCGATGCATTCAGTTCGCTGCGCACCCTCAAACCGTGTAGACTGTGCACCCAACTTGTACCTTAACTCGGTGCGCGATGTATGAGAAATTGTCCGAAAAATATGCGAAATTCAAGCGATACGTGAAATGGCTTTATGTTCTATATGAACTCAACACACAGATTGCCATTTGCGAGCCATGGGAGAAGGTGTTTTGCCGTAAGTAGCCAAGTGCGGCAATATATTTTAAGTGGCCAACCATTAACTGGCGATTACCAATTGCCAACTTAATAGAGTCCCTCTATCTACACTCGTATTCTATTTGCCAGTATTTCTGCACTCATCGGTATCTTATCTATTTCGGTCATTCTCCCTATATGTCAGGAGAGGCCGTGACTAAGTGCTGGCCAAATACCTAATACTTACACTTACACACATGTAATTGATTTCACTACTTTCAGACGTGCTCCTCGGTAGTTGTATTTCGCTGATATTGTATGCAACATACGCGTATGTGCCGAGCTATTGTCTGTTGCTAGTGAGCTTCTTGATGCCTATTTCCAGCAATACGAATCGGACTAATCACTATGTCTGCCTGGAGTCGGAAGAAGGAATGTGCAGCAGCAGTCAATCTTATCTTACGTAACATTAGTAGCTAGTCATAAATATTAATAAAGCATTATAAATAATTTAAACTGCAATCTGCCCTATTACCGATTATGTTGGCCTTGACTGAACTCAAATCTAAATCATTCGTTAATTTGATAAACTAAATTAAATTTTAAATCACATTCATAATTATTATGTAGAATAAACTATTTACCAAAAATGAATATTTACTTAATCGCGTGTTGCATGCCATTAGATTAGTTAGCGTTGCCACATCCGTGTTGAATTTCGAATTTCCCGCTCAACCAAGTAAAGGTACTGCCACCCAGTTTGAAATTTGTTACATAGTTAAGTTGGCATTACCTCGAAATTGCTGCCAACTTGGGTAATAGTGGGAAATCAATTGCGCTCGCAGCTGGCGGATTTTGTTTATAAAACAGTTTGTGTAAACGTTTAATGAAAAATGTCGAATGACAAGCGGACTGTATATGTTGGTGGTTTAACCGACGAGGTGACCGAAAGGCTGTTAAACAATGCCTTTATACCGTTTGGTGACATTGCGGACATACAAATGCCGGTCGATTACGAGTCACAAAAACATCGCGGTTTCGCCTTCATCGAGTATGAGAATTATGAAGATGCCGCCTCTGCCATTGATAACATGGTAAGTGCAATAAACAAATGTGAGTATATAAGGAAAATAACCTTCATCGTGATCTTTAGAACGACTCTGAGCTATGTGGACGCACAATCCGCGTGAATCTAGCGAAGCCGGTGCGAGTCAAGGAAGACAGCTTCAAGCCGGTATGGGCGGATGATGACTGGCTACAGAAGCATGCAGGCGCCACATTACCAGCCGATGGCGAGCCTGAAGCCGAGAAGGATAAGGTGGAGACACCTTCGACTGGTCCCGCCGTGATTGAGAAGTCTGAGAAGCGGAATCCACAGGTGTTCTTCGACATACGAATTGGCGGCAATGACGCCGGACGCATTGTGATGTTATTGCGCGCTGACGTTGTGCCCAAGACAGCAGAGAACTTCCGCCAGCTGTGCACACATGAACAGGGCTATGGCTATAAGGGCTGCACCTTCCACCGCATCATTCCAGAATTCGTGAGTTTGCGTTGACAAGTAGCTTGAAGAGTAACTGAAACGTGTAAATCGCTCCCTTTCAGATGTGCCAAGGCGGAGATTTCACGAATAACAATGGCACCGGAGGCAAATCCATCTACGGCAAGAAGTTTGACGACGAGAACTTTAGCTTAAAACACAACAGCTTTGGCACTCTGTCCATGGCGAACTCTGGTCCAAATACAAATGGATCCCAGTTCTTTATATGCACCACAAAGTAAGCAATATCTGAAATATCAGCCATATATGACCATTTATTACAATCATCCCCCATACAGAACCGACTGGCTGGACAACAAGCACGTGGTCTTTGGACATGTCATAAGCGGTGCGGATGTTGTACGCAAAATGGAACGTTGTGGCAACAAATCTGGAACTCCGTCACAGAAAATTATCATTTATGCTTGCGGTGAACTGAAATAAATTCATGGAACCCAAAGTAAAAGAACTGATTGTTGTATTTTTCAATTATTTATTTGACGTGTTGTGGTTAATGATTAGTGGAGCATTCATCGAACAGATTCTGAAAAATAAAATTAAATATAAATTAGAACGAGAAGTTACAGATACATAAATGTACTTAAAAAGTTTAAAGAGTCAGTTGGGGAAAGAAGAAGACAAGACAGCATGGCTTGAGTCTCAGTGGAATGAATCCCAAAATGGGTGATTTCATCATTTTAAATCACAATTAATCGAAAAAAATAAAATGTTAAATTTACCTTAAGTTCTCCGCTTTCCGTTTGCTCGTAGCCAAAAAGAAATTGACAATCGGTATTGTTCTGCAAAATAAAACATTTAAAATCACAATTAATAATTTAAAAAATATATTTAAAATAGTATCAAGTGATTAATTTGATCAGTCAGGGAAAGTTGACCGCATGGTTTTTAATGGGTTCTACTCAGTAGAGGGATCCTGATTAAAGGATAGTTCATCAGACAACAATTCAAGTTATACAAATATATTGAAAACCCACCTTTTAATTCCTTAAAGACGATATCCAGACATCCAATAACCTGAAAATAAAAATCTTTTATTAGTTTTTCTGTGCAAATTATTACAAGTTTAGGAAAGTAATAATTTGTTTTTCAGACATGGAAAGTTGACCGCATGGTTTTTTATGGGTTCTGCTCAGAAGAGGGATCCTGATTAAAGGATAGTTCATCAGAGTAGAGATAAAACTAACAACGAAAGTCAGTCGCAATTAACTTACCTTCATCAAAGCAGTTTTCCAATCCAATATTTTGTATGAATTTAGCACCAACAACCTAAAAGACAAAACATTCGGTTAGTGCATACGATGTTAAAAATTAATATTCATTAATTAAGCAAAGAGATCAGCTTCAAAAAGTGGTAACATGTTTGCTTCTAATGAACTATACTGAAGTAACATCATTTACATTTTTAGTGCTTCACTTTCTGTATAGGATTTGAGTATAGTACCTTATTATTCTGCACCCAGGTCAAGGACCCATTCAGACAGTAATCCATAAGCTGAAATAAAATTGACAAATTAGTATAACCCATGGAAATAATTAAAGCAGTTTGTGTATGTGAATTTATCAGTATCCTTTTGGTTAATTGTTTGGTTGGTCAGCATAGCTTTCAGATTAAGATTATCATCACTGTGAAATGGGGTACTATTGAAATCACAATAGTGAACTTACTTTAACGTACTCCCAGTCTCATAAAGCATATCAGCACAATGAAGACAGATCTTCATTCCTTTAAGTTCATAGTCAGAAACTGTAAATATAATTTTCCAAGTTAGTTGGGGGATAAAAAAATGTCCACATTTTTGTACAGTTTTGCAAGTTTCAGTTACTTTTCTCCGCATTTTCTACTCAGTAGAACGAAAGTTATGATAGATAAAGGTATTCATCATCTAAACAAAACCGTATTGAATGTAGAAACTATATCTACAAAGATTCTTACCTTTAGGATCCACGTGAATATTTAATTTAACCGAGTTTAAAACATCTGCAAGTAAAAAATCACATTAGATACAAAAGTCTTTTGAAGAAATGACGATAACTGTTGATTTTATTTCAGTTGCAATAAATGCAGCCATGGGGTTTTAAATCACAGAAATCGTACGGTAATTACTATCATCATTTTCAAATTCAATTATTGAAATTTTCTTTTACTTACCACATGGAAGCGGCTTCTGATTTTCGGCCTAACCCCAAAAGATCGTTAAAAAATCTGAAATTAAGAAATTTTAGGTTAGAGCACATTGTTTATTAAAACAGAATTTAAATTAATCGAAAATGTGTCAGTTGCAAAAATTGCAGCCATGGGGTTTTAAATCACGGAAATCGTACGGTAATTACTTTCATCCTATAACAATTAATAGTTGTTTAATAACTACAAATACAACTCACCATAATTCACTCAGGAGTAAAATGTCTAGTTTTCACGCCCCTCAGAATATCTAAAATAGAATGAAAATAAAGTTAGTTACATGCCACATTTAATTTAGACAGAAAAGGTTTTTATTTTGTCTATCAGAATCCTTTTGGTTTAATTTTAAGTTGGTGATCAACAGCACTTTGTTCAGATTGAACTTATCATCATAAACAAATTAGATAAATAAAAGCCAAACAAATTGTTACCTTTTGTGCTCGCCATTTTGATGCCGGCTTTTGACCACGTGGTTTAATGTCTGCAATGAAGAGAAATAAAACATTAATTTTTGGCAATTATTCTTCAATAAATGAATCGCTAAAAACGTCAATAATCAGTTGGCCGTTCTTATTCTTTCTACACGATTTGAATGACAGAAAACCTCTTGCGAAGTTACTGTTATTCGACTCTTCAGAAGAAGAACAATCATCATTTGTCAACAGGCAACAATTTCTTGTATTACTTACCAGTTTTTTAATTCATTGAATTTCGAAAAATGAGTATTCAATTCGAAAGATTGAACGACGTTTAATCATTTAATTATGTAAAAGTTGCACAAAAACTTGTGATGCAGACTGTGCAAACGGATTGAAACCGACTCGAACATCTCAATTAATTGGAGCGAACAACCCGACTCTGCCGGAATGGAAAAGGAAATGAACGAAACTATGCAACAGAGTGACCAAGTTCAAAATGTAAATTTGCGCGGAAAATACTGCCTGACATACAAAAGCTGATTGATTTGTGCTTTTATTATTGCAGTGTACCCGTCTCCTCGACGTTGAAAAACATTATTTTGGAATTCTAGTTTTTAGTAAATTCTTGTTTTGTACAAGAATAAAATTTCTAAATAAATATGTTATTTAACTTGAAAAACAAAAATCGATTATATTTATACGAAATCGATGTTCAAAGAGATTTTAAAACCATCGATAGAACGTGGCATCGATGTGTCTCCACCTCTACACAACTCTACAACCAATCCATAAACAAAAAAATTTTGTGTATATAAAACTTAAAAGCTGTCATCGTAGTAAATAAAACTATAAATGCGGATATCTTAATATTGAATGAACTGCAATTGTTAAGCACTACTGGAGTATGGGATATTAGTGATCGAATATTCGTGTAAGCTGATTTACTATGACACATTTGTAATACATCTGTATGTATGTATATGTAGGAATATGAAGATATTCGTATATACATATGTATGTACTTCATACACTTGCAAGAAACGTGTACACATACATATGTATGCAGGCAAATGAATGCACATACATATGTATGCATATATATACATACGAACATATATGCATGTGTGCAGATTGAGAACAGTTGAAGTTCAAGTCCGAGCTAAAGCAGTATAAATTAATAGTACTTATATACTGTGTATTTTTTGTGATTTATTTAGCACGGCAAATCAAAAACCAACAACGCATTTAACCAATGTTCTCCAACGGGCTGCCCTGCAATCTGTCGTTTCCGAGCTGCCTGAGCGTCCCCAAAGATGGTAACGAGGAACTCTTGCCTTCCAATATGGGGACAAGGGAACCAGTTATACTCAACGTCTATGACATGGTAAGTAGCAGCTGTTTTGAACATTCAACAAGCTGTGATTAATGCTAATTGTTTTGTTTTGCTTTTATTAGTATTGGATCAATGAGTACACAACTTCAATCGGTCTCGGCGTGTTCCATTCCGGAGTTGAGGCATTTGGCACCGAATTTGCGTACGGTGGCCATCCGTTTCCCTTCACTGGTGTCTTCGAAATAACTCCACGTGACCACGACGAGCTCGGCGAACAGTTTCAGTTCAGACAGAGCATACAGATCGGTTGCACCGACTTCACATATGAGGAGGTGCGTCGCCTTGTCGAGGAGTTGGGGAATCAGTTCCGTGGAGATCGTTACCATCTTATGAACAACAACTGCAATCACTTTTCGGGTTCTTTGACACAGGTAGCGACGATCATTATTTATCAAGCGCAACAAATGTTTCTAATGTTAGCTCTTTGCTAATCCACAGATACTTTGCGGCCAAGAGATACCCAGCTGGGTGAATCGTCTCGCACATTTTAGCTCCTGTGTGCCATTTTTACAGAGATGCTTACCAAAGTGCGTTTGAGTCCGAATAGTTGGCGTTCACTTCCACATTAATAATGTAATTGATTTTATTTTAGAGAGTGGCTCACACCGAATGCCTTGCAGCAAAGCATAACCACAATCCAAGAGCGCGAAGACTCAGACAACAGTCCCCTCTGAGACATTACCTGATATCAAATATTTGCAAAGTCCCAAGCGAGCGCAACTCATCCCTGCTGTCTGAAGACCAACAACAATATTGTTAAGTTAAATAGAGTTAAAAAGAAGCCGGGGTAATCGACACTCATTTCATTAAAGCCAACCAGATAAAATGAAAATGAAAAAAAAAAGAAAAAACAACTCCCTCAATAGAATGCAAAAATATGTAATGTTAATAGGTTTATAATAGGCTATATTTAAAGTGACTAAATTATTGGCTATTGTAATTCGACTAATTCAGAACTAAGATACTAATTAAGTGCCGATAAGTGTGAATACAGCTGCGAGGGGAAGTTGAACACTTTCAGGATCATTTATAAATTTGAATTACAATTAAAATAATAGTAAACATCGAAAAAAAATATTTTTAGGAAATTGCTAAAGTGTATTAAAGGAAAAACAAACCAGCAAGCAAACAACACGCAGATTAATATTAAGAATATCAAATTTGTCATCATACTGTCATTGTTCATTGTCATTTCGTTTGTAACCAAAACTTGTTTTGTTTATATTCATTTTGAATTTTATAATGTCGAAAGCCGCATGTCTATCAAAACACCAAAAAAGAAAAACAAAAACAAATCGATCTGTTATCAAATAAATATGTACTTGACATTCTGATATTTACATATACATTAAAATACTATTATATTTAAAAATTTTTTAAAGAAAATATATTTTAATTCAATAATAATTCGATATACGTAATTATTTATAGTTTTACGACTAAGCGAGAAGATATACAAAACTACCTAAATACTAAAGACCTATTTTCAGATAAACGAAAATGGTCAAATGGTGCCAAACTGATGTCGCCAATTGGTGAATTGGTCTATACTCGATATGTTTTTTCAAATTCTATTATAAAAAACAAAGTTACAAAAACGAAAACAATATCGCTAATGTTGCTGCATTGCAAGGCTAAGGCTAAACAAACGTCCAGAATTGAATTTGGCAAATATCTAGTGTACCGCAAATATGAACAACATTCTATTTATAATTATGATAAATACATTGTGAGAACTATTTACAACATTTTTGTGGCTTCCAAAACTCCACGATTGTTTCTTAAACACTTCATCGTTTTGTTTCATTCCAATACCACCTCAAACCAAGCTAGACACATTATTATATAGGCCCACAGCAGCGATCTCATCGGCATCTACGGTGTCTACGGCATCATTGCTTAGAACATCGGGTGGCAGCTGACTGCGAAAGATCATTGGATGCGTCCTCATCGAGTGTCCACTCTGCATCTGCAAATGTTGTTGCTGATTTCCATTTGCTAAATTGACGGCTTGGTTAGCATATTCTCCTGGCACATGGACGTGGAAAGGAGGTACAGAACCGTGATGCAGCTGCTGTCCCGGGTAGCCTCTGAGTAGCCGTGCATTTGTCAAATCTCCCGAGTAGATGGGTTGAGCTCTATGCGGATTTCGTGCGCGATTTGGCAGATCGTGAAAATAGGCATCCTTCGGCACCCGTCGTTCAGCCACATCATACTGCGAGTGCGCATTTCTCACATGCGCAGCATATAGAGCCGAAGGATTGAGCAGCGGAGGAGCAGCATTCTCATTAGACAGCATATTATGCGGATGTGGATGCGGCTGCAAGCTGTTATTCAAGCGGGCGCTTAACATATTTGGCGACTGCAGACCAGAGGGACTTGCGGGCATTTCTTGCATGGACTGCGAGTTGGAATCTATTTTACCCTGCAACTGGGCCACCATATCTTTAACCTGTCCGGAAATGGGCTTCCTTAGGTATTTGATTTCGCTATTTCTGATTTCGACCTTTGACGGAGCATCGTTTGGGCTTTGCCTTCGCAGCTGCATTTCTTCCGAATGTCTTGCCGCATCCTGGCCTGGCGATATCCCAATTGGATTAGTGTAGTATAGAGTGGAGTTCGCTGTGAAGCTTTCATCCAAGCAAAGAGCCTGCCGCTTCAATAGATTCGACATGGATTGCGTTGCATGAAATACAGCCGCATCAGCGCTGCAGGAAGGAGATGGCGATGGCGTCTCGTGTGTTTGTTGCGCCTTATACAACAACTTATCGCCACATATTCCGTTCGCGTTCTCATTGAGCGCCACTTCATCTTTATGCATGTCCGCATAGGAACCATCCTTGCGCAGAGCTTTGATCACGGTGTTCAGCATGTTGTCACCCCTGGCCATGCAATGGTAATACTTTTGCGTCTCCGGTGGCGACATTTCAAACTCCCAGCTGTTTGAGTTTTGTGAGGGGTTCGAAGTTTCACTTGAGTTTGGATAACGTCGCTGCACGTGCGTGTATTCATCGTAGTTCGGACTGTTTCCGCTCTCTTTGTTTTCCCTTAAATTGCACTGATTCCCTGGACTGTACGTGGATGGATCACTCTGGCCGGGAGAGAGTGAGCACAGTTGCAGTTTATTCTCTTGTTCGTTTTCTCGTTCCATGATCAACGAAGTCTTCTCTAACAAATCGCCCAATCGCTCCGAGACTTTTAGAAAGTCCAACTTAAGCTCGTTCAGTTTCGATTTCTTCAGTTCCTCTTGCGCCATCGGGAGTGTTTGAGCAATTGGATCACTGTCATTGCATGGCACTTCAGTGCTCGAATTGGATTGTGTGTCTTCATTGGTCTCACTTTCCTCGGCCAATTCCCTGCCATGCGAATGGTAAACAGCCGTAGTAACTACAGCTTGATTATCGTTTTCAAGTAGCTCCACGCTCTTCGAGTTGGACAGCTTATTGGCATCGAAATTGCTATCGAGCAGATCCAAGCTGCGACAGCGAGACAATGTGCGCTCAACCCTCTGATGCTTGGTCTGATTGTCGAATGTGGAGCGCATTGGCTCGCCACGACGCAGATACTCATTCAGATACTGCCGTTTACTCTCGCAGCGCATGCGATCCTCGATCATTGTGCGTGTCAGCTGCTCGATTTGATCGTTTGTCTTGATGGCCAGTGCCTGCACCTTGTGGCCCAATCGCTCCTTTGTCTTGTGCACGTACTTCTTCAGGCTCTTGCGATTGCAATTCAGTTTGTTTTCGATGTGCCTGAAGAAGGGGCCACAGTAGCAGGTGTTGCCCACACTCACTGGCCCTTTGTGTATGTGACCCGCCAGATCGAGAAAGTACTGTTCGCCCTGCTTCAGCGGCTCTTTGGGTAGCGTCTCCAGCTTGGGCGAGGGAAATGAACGAGGATCGGGAAAATAATGACAGCCATACGGCGACCAATTGATTGCCTTATCCACACAATCCCTATCCTTCTCCTGCGCTGGCGCCGCTTTATCAGTTTCCTTTGGCTTTTCTTTGCGATTCCGTATGCGTTTCGGCGTGTTCAGTATATCCAGAATTTCGCGATAATTCTTCCGCATCGCAATACTCTGCGGCGTATCGCCCTGGGCGTTCTTCACACTCAAACGCGCATCCGCCTCGAGCAGAATGCGCGTCAGCTTGCGTCGCCCCATGGCGCAGGTAATGTGCAAGGCGGTGTCCCCATTAAGGTTCGTCTTATTGGGATCACACAACGCCGACAGCAGTATCCGCGTCACTCCCGCATGCCCATAACGACAGGCTGTATGCAACGCCGTATCGCCATACTGCACAAATGAAATGTATATTTAATTGCTGGACACAGAGCTAAAGCTTGAGACGCACCTTATTTTGTAAATCGGGATCAGCGCCAGCCATTAGCAATTCCCTGGAGCTCTGATTGTGACCATTCTGTGCCGCCAGATGCAGCGCCGAAAGACCTTCGTTGTTGATAATACTCAGTGTGGCATTGTGCAGCGCCTCAATTGTATTGGCCACTCTCGCCTTGAGTCTGCTCTTATCCTTCTGCTGTATCTTCGATGCCGACGCCGACGACGGCGGTGTGCAGATTAGTTTAACGCAGCGACTGAAGCCGCGGCTGGCGGCTTCATGCAACGGGGTGTTGCCCTGGCCGGATTCCTTGGCTAGGCGATCGGCGTTGCTCGTTAGCAGCACTTGCACTCGTCGATCGTCGCCAGCAACGACTGCATCATGCAAAGCAGTCCAGTTTCGAGCATCATGCTGCCAAAGTAAAGGGGGAGATTGTTATTTATTCGATTCGATTCGATTCGACGCCCCTAAAAATTGTAGTCGTTGCACTTACCCCGGAAATGGCATTCGGCAAGGCTTCCTGCTTCAAATTGCGATCCATTCTGCATTTTCTGCAAGTAAATAAAGTTTGTTTACACTTCAAAGTAACGATCATAGTTCATTTTAAATTCAACTTTTAACACGACACGCACACATGTACACATACGCACACTCACGTATTCACTCACATACACACATACCTATGCTCCATGAATAATTGGCAATGTAGTGAAAATTAATTGTGTATATTCGGGCTTAACTGTTAACTCACATATTCTCGCATTTATCTAATATTTTTTCAAATTCTTCTTCTTTTACACTTTTAGTAAATTTTTCGTTTTTCCTACTTATAATTGCTATTTGGCCACATCAAATTCGACAATAAGCGATCAGTGGCCAGCAGACGGCGGACTTAGACGTTTTCACAACTTACAGCTTTGGGCGCCCAATTATTCCAGTCCGTTACACTTTTTAGTTGATAAAACTATTCACAACTTGTGCGTATAAACTTGAATTTAATTTGCAGAGAAACAGTTGTTTGTTTTATATTTGCTTGCTTACATTTTGCGCACGCCCAGAGTTAATTTGGCTTCAAGCCAGGCCTTAAGGAAAATAGAAGAGAAAATCGCGGCGAATTGAAATTGGCAACAGGTTTTGTAACGTAGAGGTGGAGAAATATCGATGTCGTTGTTTTGATTATCGATATGCAATCGATATCCAGAGTATTGTTCACAATAGCGTGCCGCTACTATTGTATCGATTTCAGAAAGTTACCGTCTAAACACAATTCTGATCAGTAAAACGAGAGATCGAGTGGTAAGAAAAATTATTTTAAATATTATTAGTTGGCTGCAAAAACATCGACGGCAGCTTTTGAACAAATGAAAAGAAAATCGATAGTGCTTTCGATGTTTTAGCATCTCTATTAACGTTGGTATATTTTCAGAGCTTATTTACGGTCACACTAGACAATTTTTGTTTGTCATCTCATCACAAAAATTGCTTCAACATTGTGTTTCTTGAGCAGCGACATTCTAAAAGATATTTAATATGGCATTAGCTGAGATTTGCAAAATTTCAAAGGCTTCGTACATGAAACCGGCTGCCTGGACTTCGTCCGAAGTAGAAGACGATTTAAATGCATTCACAAGTAACATTGCGAATCCTTATACCTTGGCTGCACCTCCATTCGAAAACGTAAGTTGAATTGAAGTTGAATCGAAACCCAATTTGCAATTAAAGTTTGCAATGTTTTCGCATCTACCTGCAGCCACTTGAGAATCTGAACAAGATCCAAGCCAATGGCGAGAAGACCGGCATTAAAATAAATTTTGATCACGGCACCACAACATTGGGCTTCAAGTACCAAGGAGGCGTCATCTTGGCCGTTGACTCGCGAGCCACTGGAGGCCAATACATTGGATCGCAGACAATGAAGAAGATTGTAGAGATCAATCAGTTCCTGCTGGGCACACTGGCCGGCGGTGCGGCCGACTGTGTCTACTGGGATCGCGTGTTGGCCAAAGAATGCCGCCTGCACGAGTTGCGCAACAAGGAGCGTATTTCTGTGGCTGCGGCCAGCAAGATCATGGCCAACATTGCGCACGAGTACAAGGGCATGGGCCTCAGCATGGGCATGATGCTGGCCGGATACGACAAACGCGGTCCAGGACTCTACTATGTGGATTCCGAGGGATCACGCACTCCCGGCAACGTATTCTCTGTTGGCAGCGGTTCTATCTATGCCTTCGGTGTGCTCGACTCTGGCTACCATTGGGATCTGAAGGACAACGAGGCCCAGGAGCTGGGTCGTCGTGCTATCTACCATGCCACCTACAGGGACGCTTATTCCGGCGGCATTGTTCGTGTCTACCACATGACGCCCAATGGCTGGATCAAAATATCCGAGACAGATTGCATGGAACTGCACTACAAATACAAGGAAGAGAAGGAGGCCAAGTAAAATTTGCTATTTTTGTACGCTACACAATAAAATAAATATGTTTGGATTGGAAATCTTATAATACTAAGAGGTTGGGTTTATATTTATATTCAGCAGTTTGCAATGGAAGTATTAAGTATTACTAGTTTACAATGTGTTGTTCTCATCGATTTGTATTTGCTTCGTGATATGTTCCAAGGTTTCCTTGTGCCGATCTTCGGCTCGCTTCTGCTTAAACGTGCGCTTCGTATTTGTTTTCTTGAATCTGCCGGCTCTCTTCTGCTGCTGCTGTAACAGCTCCGCTCCAATGTCCAAGTCTCCCGGCAAGTGGAGCAGACGAATCATGCGATTGCGCACCATAAAAGTGTCAAATGCGTGCTGCGCCCCATTGCGATCTATGAAGACCGCCTGCGTCAGCTCGCAGGTCATGTGGCCGTCTGCAATATTGATGATGCCCGCCACGGAGGTCTCGTTGTGCAGATCGATGAGCACGGCTCGTCCTTGGAGGAGGACGGGCAAACAATTTAGTGTATTTGTAATCAGAAACTTTTCCCGTGAGCTAAAGTTTTGCATAGTAATTGCGAAGAGATCGGATTTGTTTACGGGACTCAATCAAGTGACAATTCGCATAGGCTTTGCTAGCTGTTCGGTATTTAAATACTAACGCTAAGTGTGGCCGTTTCTGCTTAAATGTATTTTGTTGGGGTTTTCGTCAAGTTTCCAAGCTGCAGTCGTTAAGCCTATTCGGTCTTCCGTTAACCATGTTCAGATGTTAATCTCCCTTGCCAAAGGTGAATTAAAACAAAACTAGTTTTGTACATGGTAAACAATGCATTTACAAAGTCTTCTTGCTTATAGTTAAAATTCAGTTATCATTAATTGGCTATAGATACATATTTAGATAGCTGTGCCGCGCTCCAGATTTTGCTTGATCTCTGCCGTATGTTCGCCATAGAAACGATCCAATTTCTTGTTAAATTTCGAGTTGCGCTCGTTGATGAAGTCCACATCGGCATCGTCGTTGTAGATGCGTCTTCTGGAGTACTTCTTTCTACGCTCAATTTGTTGATCCAGATCCTTGACCATATTGTTGATGGCACTCGGCGTGTCCTTTGTGCGCAGATGAAGTGTTGTGTTTGGACCGCCGTAGAATGCTTCGCCTAGCTCAGCCTTTTGCTTCTCATACTTGGCCATGTCGCGTGGTGGCATGGTTTTAACGAGTCGATTGTATTGTCTGGCTGTCTGTGCTTCGTATGTGGAGAATCCCAGATCGGGATTGTCCTTGCGTTGCTTCTTTTTCTCGATGCGTTCGGCGTCTACGGCAGACACCTCCAGCAGCTTCATGCGCTCGTAGTCCTTGCCAGCAGCTTCGGCTTCTGCTCGCGCCTTGTCGTCCGCCAGCAGCCATTCTGCTTGCCGTTTACGGGCTTCCCAGTTGCTGGGCAATTTCTTGCGAGCATCTTCTGCAACGACTTCTTGGTGGTTTTGTGTGCGCGCCTCCTGGCGTTGCTTATGCAGCTCTAGCAGGCGTGCCTTGCGCTCGGCCAGCTTGTCCGCCGCAGTTTTAATCTGTTCCATTGTGGATATTTCGTCAATTTGTGATTAATGATTTATTATTTTCGCTTTGTTTGGGTAGTGTGCTGCTTCTTCTTAAAACGCAATTCACAATGTGGTGCAACAAGTTGGCAGCGCTGCCAGTGTGGTATTTTTTATGGCTCTTTTTGAAATATATTTTTTTTAATTAGTTTCGACTAATTATGTATATTTTAAGCTGCCTGACGTACTTTTCTTAGTTGTTTATTAAATGGTTCAATTAAATGAAGTGGTAAATAATGCATTTTTATTAATGATTGGTATTGAATTTAAAAGAGTAATTTTAATTATTTTCCGGCAATTTTAGTCAATTATTGCATTGCTGTCACAACACGTGCATTGATATTTTGTTTATGATTGCCGCGTTAACGCTTCCTTTAGTTTTTTAAATATATAAAAGAAAGAGGCATTATGAAGTTTGGATACAAAGTGAGTATATACGGAAAACAACAGGCAACACAATAAATAACAAAAACACTTCAAAATAATTCCAGTTTTCGAATTTGTTGGGCACTATTTACCGCAATGGAAACTTGGTCTTCACACCAGATGGAAATTCAGTCATCAGTCCGGTGGGAAATCGGATAACCGTGTACGATCTCAAGAAGTATGTTACTTACACTACCTCCACACTGTTTGCATATCCTAAAACCCTTTTGTCTTTGTACAATTGATAGCAACAAGTCACGTACGTTGTCGCTGGAGTCACGCTACAACTACACAAACATTGCTCTCTCTCCGGATGGCAGTTTAATGCTGGCCATCAACGAGAAGGGCGATGCACAGCTGATCAGCATGGTGTCCTGCACCGTCATTCATCGCCATAAATTCCAAACAGGTGTGCAGTGTGTCAGCTTCAGTCCAGATGGCAGCTACTTTGCCGTGGCGCGAGAAAATCTCGTGCTAATATTTAGTGCTCCTGGAGAAATTACTGGCGAGTACAATCCATTCGTGCTGAAACGCAGTTTCCTAGGCGGCTACGACGATGTCACGTGGCTAGATTGGTCCACCGATTCGAAGCTACTTGCCATCGGCTGCCGCGACAGCTCCACGAAGATCTGTGCAATCAAACACACGCGAAACTTTAGAACATACAATCTTAGCGGGCACACTGATGCCATAGTCTCGTGCTTCTTCGAATCGAATAGCTTGCACATCAACACGGTCAGCCGGAATGGTCAGCTGTGCTTGTGGGAGTGCAGCATGGAACCCTCTGACTTGGTAGAAGCGGATGAAACCGATGTTGCGCCGCCCCAGCGCAAACGAAAGGCCAAGAAAAATGGTTCAGACGAAGAAAACGAATCTGAAGATGATGTGGAGAATAATGTGGAGCGACCGCAAGTGGAGAAAAATGGAATGCAAGATGATAATGATATCAAGGACGAGACCATCCGCAAGAGCCATCCGTTCTTTTACAGTAAACTGGGTCGCCATTACTTGGCCAACGAGCCGCGCAAGGAGAAGCGAGATGCGCTGCTCACGGCGGCCAATTATAATCGCCAAACCAAGGTGTTGGTTGTAGGCTTCAGCACTGGTGCATTTTATCTGTATGAGCTGCCCGACGTCAATATGATACACTCACTGAGCATCTCCGACTATCCCATCTCCACGGCGCTCTTCAACTGCACCGGCGATTGGGTGGCATTGGCCTCCAAGGAAATCGGACAACTACTGGTGTGGGAATGGCAGAGCGAGCAGTACATTATGAAGCAGCAAGGGCATAGCAGCGAAATGACTTGCATTGCCTACTCGCCGGATGGTCAGTACATTGCCACTGGCGGTGAGGACTCCAAAGTGAAGCTGTGGAACACTCAAAGCAGCTTTTGCTTTGTGACATTTAGTGAGCACACGAGTGGAGTCACGGCTGTCCAATTCAGCCGAAATAAGAAGTTCCTGGTCAGCAGTTCTTTGGATGGCACAGTGCGTGCCTTCGATATCATTAGGTACCGTAACTTCAGGACATTCACCTCTCCGACTCCGGCTCAATTCGCTTGCGTTGCTGTGGACTATTCCGGCGAGCTGGTTGTCGCAGGCGGACAGGATGTGTTTGACATATATCTGTGGTCCATTAAAACGGGTAAACTGCTAGAAGTGATCAGTGGTCATGAGGGTCCTGTTACCTCTGTGGCGTTTTCCCCCGTCTCCACATCGTCTTCACTCGTTTCGGGTTCATGGGATAAAACTGTGAAGATCTGGAATTGTTTGGAGAGCAACAGTGAGCACGAGACGATCGAGGCGCTCTCAGATGTCACCTGTGTGACAGTTAGTCCAAGTGGAGAAGAGGTAAATACAAAATTAATTTGAGAAGCTCGCGAAACTTTTAAATCATAACAAATATGCTTCCAGGTCGCAGTGTCTACGTTGGCAGGCACCATAACAGTCTTTGATGTAAAGTCCGCAACACAAGTAACCACAATTGAGGGTCGTGAAGATTTGGGAGGCGGTCGCTTGGAAACTGACGTTGTAACTGCCAAAACCAATACACAATCAAAGTAAGTTTTCTGTGCAGCATCCTAAATGTATGCTTAAGTTAATGTTTGATTTCTCCTAGCTATTTTTCGACGATAGAGTATTCAGCTGATGGTGAATGTGTGCTGGCCGCGGGTAAATCTGCCAACATTTGCATCTACCATGTGCGTGAGGCGATCCTACTGAAGAAGTTCCACATAACACAAAACTTTAGTTTGGACGGTCTAAATGTGAGTTAAATTCAACAGAAATTAGAGATTTGTTATCACCTCACACTTAATGCATTTGTAGGACTTTATCAGCCGCAAGCATCTGAACGAGTTTGGCAACATGGCGCTGGTGGAACAACGCGAGGAGCTGGAGGGAGGCAATGTGGCCATACGCTTGCCTGGTGTACGTAAGGGTGACATGTCCGCTCGACGCTTTCAGCCCGAGGTGAGAGTGTTCTCTGTACGCTTCTCACCCACCGGACAAGCATTTGCTGCCGCCGGTACAGAAGGTCTTTGCATCTATGCACTCGACAAGGGTAAATTGAAGATGGACAAGTTCATTGAGGTATATTTAATTTATACAAATTATAATTGCAGGCGTCGTTTTTGATCCGTTCGATTTGTCGTTGGAAGTGACGCCCAAGGCGGCGCATGAGGCGTTAAAGAAGCTGGAGTACACAAAGGCCCTTGTGATGGCCCTGAAACTAAACGAGCCCAATTTGGTGACCTTAGTGCTGGAGCGCGTGCCGTATAGGGATAGTAAGTGCTTACATAAATATTGGAATGCAGATAGGGGCAGGACACCCCAGTAGAGCACACAACCTTGCAAGTGGAGTCAGTTTTGCAACCTTCTTCGTCCTTTTGTTTTTGTATTTTTTCCCTGCAATCAATAGCGATTTCGTTGTTTCTCTGCATTTCGCATGTCTAAAAATAGAAGGGAGTTAAGTTGATGTTAGGGTAAAACATTCAAGGCAGCCCGCTTATTACCCAACAACATTTGGATCGAATGTGCAAATTTCTTGACTGTGTTAATAAACAGTTTCAAGGTTCTTTCTGCATTCACGTGGACGGTTAGCAGTCGGCCAAAACGAAGTATGGGCTAAATGGTTAATAACCCCTTCTGTCACTGTCACCTGCCACGAACAGAAACTTGTCCTCTACTGGTTGGCAGCACGTGCCGCCGCTCCACATGAATTAAAGCTAATGTTTTGCATTATTTTTTCAGTTGAGCTGCTCTGTGGGGATCTCTCGCCTGACTTTGCTCAGCGATTGCTGCAACATCTTTCCCGCCTGCTTCAGTCGTCGCCCCACATCGAGTTTTATTTGCAGTGGTGCTGTTCCCTGTTGACTAAGCATGGCTATCATGATGGCGTCTTTCAACAGACGGCTCTGCTGGGCTTACACGAAAGTATATCGCACAAGTATGATATGCTTAACAAGATGTAAGTACTGCCTCCTTTAATAATTATAGTTTACTAATTTTCTTCTGAATTCGCTAGCTGTGACTTTAACAAATACACGATACGCGTTTTGTTGGACAGATCTGAGAAACTCAAGGAACTGAAGGAATCAAATGGCGAAAATGATGATGCAGCCGATGGAAACAGTGATGATGAAATGTTGTTAATCAGGCAAGAGGATGATAAGCTTTTGGAGCGCGATTTCGATGACGATGAGGAGAGCGAGGACGACAGCGAAGATAATGCTAAGGAAAGCGATGCATCGTAGTTAATTGAAAAGTTGTCATTTTATTTCAACATTTGAATGTAAATAAAATTAATTATTATTAGCTGGTTTTAGATTTGCTAATTAGAAAATTAATACTAGTAGGAGAGTATGCTAAAAATGTTTAAATATTCATAATAATTTTTAAAAGTCTACATTAGGCACCCCCCAAACAGAAACTTAATTTTTTGTTTTAGTTGGAATCAAACTATATTTGTATTTTTACATGCATAGTTGTGAGGGGTTTTATTGAGTCTTAAAAGCTTTCAAAATCAATTAATTAGAGCATACAAGTAGATATATATATATATAATACTAAAGAAAGCTTTGGGAAATAAACAAGTATAACTTAACCGATGGAAATTTATGTACACATACAAGCTTATCGTATCTGCGAGTATTGTAAATAAATGTCTAGGTGTATTACTATAATCTTAAATTTGAATTATCCGTTTCTGTTATCTGTATTGTATTTACACAGTTTCATTTTATACAAAATATAATATTCGCATCACTTATTAAGTATATTTAATATACGTTCGTACATCTAGCTTCTCTTGAGTGTGTGCCATTTGAACTACTGGTAAATATATCAAATATAGTATAGTATAGTATAAAGCCACAGCTCTAAAGTGTTATTTGTCTCAATTGTGTGTAAAAGTTCCTAAATAGCATCTTTACTACTTTATTTACATTGTAATCATTTAATAATTATATATACTTAGTTATTGATCCTTAGAGGGTTGTAAACTTTTTATTATCTCTTTAAAGCACCAATTAATTTTTATGGCTGATTTTGCTTAAGCTTAAATATATGCTAACAAAAAAAAAAATGAAATCAATTAACAAAATAATTATTTGATTCTCCACTAGAAGCGTAGTGGGATTTGAATATACAAAGGAAAAAATGTACTGTCGAACTTCGCCATATGGGAATCAGATATCACCTCATCAAATCAGTTCATGTAAGTGAAGTTCGACTGTTCACATCAAATAAAAAAGTTTATTTCGATTAGCAAAGCTTTCGTCGGTTGTTCATTTTATTTAGTTTTGATTGAGGTTTAATTAACTGCCTTTTTTTTGTAATTACGAGCTCTGCTTGCACAGTTGAGCCTAACTGAGGCTCAGTTAAACTTTATCAGATGCCTGGCAAATACTTTGTATCCGGTATCCGGTATTCGGATAACGGATAGAACGTATGCGCATTCGCACCTAAACGCCATCAAGCTATGACCGGTAGGTGGCGCTATCCAATGATTCGGCATCGTAAACATGTGTAGCATATTCTGACGGATATCTGTGCTATACTAATTATTATATGCATCATCATTTGTAAGAATTATTTGCCATATTCAGATCTGATTCGTTAACTCAGGTACACGATGTGGGACATGGTTCGAGTTGCTATGAGTGGACCGCTTAAAACAGCTCCAATTCAAATATTCTACCAATGAGCAAGGCCAATTTTGTTGATCTAGAAGTTGTTGCGGGATTAGCATAGTAAAAGCGTTAGCGCTGGAAACTATGCACTACACATGCATATACTTGTATACCTGATAATACTTAGATATGATATATATGTATATATATACTCATAGCAATTGATTTGGTTGGAGAGTTGTAAAGTTAAACAGTATTGCAGTGTCTGTGTCCTTGTATCGTTGTCTTTGTGTCTTTGTATCATTTGGGATCGAGTTCCTTTTCGATTTTTTAACGGAGTCCAGAAATGTGTATTCTGGAGCTCCCCAAATCCTAGGACGACTTCATCAGCAATATGGGCCAATAGAGGAGCACAAAGACAAAGAACAATATGGGAAAGACGGCACGCGATACTTTATCGATCTCACGCCACATGATCTTCTCCACGCCCGTATCCGTGTCCGTCCAAGCCACCGACAGCAGGCTCTGTCGACGGGCGGGCTTGGGCGGTCCTCCATTGCCCTGCAGCGATGTCTACGGCCATATGGAATGAATAGATTAGGGCATTTGTTGTTTTATCTTAATACGAATTGATTGATTGGCAACAACGTGGAGCAACCACATCGATATTTGTGGCCACGATTACGGTTGCAACTACTTGGGCTGGCATGTGTGCCAAGGCAACGGCAAGTGGCACTCACCTGGCCCGGCGTTGTTGGAGTTTGTGTGGCCTTTCGTGACCGTACGGCGCCTCCCTCCCAGCTCGCCACAGTTGCACATTGACCTTTCTCCATATTGCTTATGCGCTGCATACACACAAAGGATTGCGGAAGGTTTGGGTATTGGTTTGGGGTAGGAAATGGGTATGGGTATGGGTATGGGCATGGAATGATAAAGAAATGTCTTTATTTATTAAAGCGGAACACCGACTTGCGCTTACCATGGGCAGTACCTTTGGTATTCGGTTTACCTGGTACTGGTACTGGACATCCAACACTTTGACAACGACAAATTCAGCCAGGGCAGCGAACACCGACACCATGCATCCGGCCATCCAAAGGTCAAGCGCCTGTCGCATGCAAGTAAGCAGATGGAAGATATAAACAACGATTAGTTCAGTTCTCACGGTGATTGCAGCTTTTCATGGGATCGAGGTATTTGCCTTTACATACGCAACGGGAGGTATATCCGCCCGTAGACCGGTGAACATTGTGACCAGCGTCAGCATGCAGGTGACCAGCAGCGTTACCCGTCCAGGAATGGCGTCCAGGCCGAGCCAGAAGCTGAACCACGACAGCATGACGACCAGCGAGGATGGCGCAAACGTCTGGATCAGATGATGTCCGATTTGCCGCTCGAAGCGAAAGTAGACGGTGAGACGAGAGAAGTTGCCCACCTTCTCGGGCATGTAGCCGTCGCTCTCCTCCAGCTCCAAGGGCTGGCCGAGATTGTACTGCAGCAGTTTTAGCTCTGGATTGAGCGTTACTCCCGAGTCGGACCAACGCAGCTTAACCTTCTGATTGTTGGACGAAACTGGAATCAGAGAGGGATTATCTGTGAGCACATGAACTGCATTGAATGGTGGGAGGAGTTACTTACAACTCTCGATGTATATGGGACACACTTGGATGTCCATGGGGTAGAGCTGGAATTCCATCTGGCAGGCAATTATGGCATGCATGCGAGCCGCATATCTCACGGTCTTATTCTTGTAGAGCGTCACCGATGTGAACTTGTGCGTCAGGGTAGCTATTTCTACAACGAGAAGACATCGAAAAGACGTTGCAGAGATGCGGAACAAAGTTGTTTCGATTAGAACTATGGCATTGGAAGGCACGCATTGTCTGATCTGATCTGAACTGATTTGATCTGATATCTGATGTTTCAACTAGTGACTACTGCGATGTGGGTGCAAGTGCCTTTGGCTTCTCCTGATTCGAAAAATGATGCGAGTATTGTGCTAAAAGCAAATGACTTCAATTAAGTGGGAAATGTGGTGCGTTGCACCTATAGAGATACCTAAATGCCCTTTAATGTCCTGCCAAAGTATCCTAACGAAGCCAGCAAAACGATTGAATAAATGATTGTGTTTAGTATAGTGCTGAAATATTAATTAATTAAGAAATGAGTAGTGCTAGGTGCTGCGATGCCTATCAGTCTTCTCAAATCAAATTTATAGTTCTATTCTTATAATTCTAGTCTTATTCAATTCAACCTTTTCCCTTAATACTCTATTAAGAAAATATAACCTTGAAATAAGCATTTCAATTTGAAAATATTAAGAGTTGAATATTAAATTGGACATTTTTGGAGCAGACGTATAAATCGATTTTCGTGGGCGCTGACATTGGCGCAACCATAAACCCTGAATACAACTCGAGATCTTATCGCTCTCCGTGCAACTGTAAATTTTCATACTGTGGAGTTCGGTCTACGGTTTGGCAATGGTTCGCGGACGTATAACACCTGCCACACTAATGCAGGAACGAAAACACCTCGAAATAGCACCGTTCGGCCGTGGCATTGAAAGCGATTTGGTCAGCGTGCGATTAATAGCCAACTCGCGTCAGCAATCATGCGGTGTTGTAGGCGTTGGTGGAGGTGGAGGACGAGGCATCAACTCTTATTTCATATACAGAATCGATTTTTGAAGAATGTCTAGTGTGTGGCTTAGAATTGTGATTTCATTTCCGTAAACCAACGACAAATTATTCAACTTCTTCTTATTCATAAGATTATTTCTATCGAAAGTTTGTTTATTGAGCTTAGATACCTCGAGCAGTGCAAAGATGTATGATAAGATATCCTTTTTGGGTGTCGAAAAGTATTGAATAAGTTGCAACAATCAACATTATTTAAAAATAATACTTGTTTTAATTTAAGTAATACGGAAATTATACATATATGCGACTTCTGAATGGCATTTATTAATGATCTTATGATGGACAACTTAACAGTAACAAATACGAGTGTTTGCGTAATGTTTGTTGTGTATTTGCTTATATGATATTCAAAATGGAATACGAGCCGATGTCTCGGTTCTCTTGGATATACAAAAGCGTATGAAATAATATAACCTTGCAGGTATATATTTCTTGAATACAATTTTTGGAATACATATTGGATTCCGGTAACCATATTTAAATTGAAAATTATGCCTTGGGAACATTTTAGTCTGCAAGGGTACATAATATTCGGCGTGCCGAAGTGATTATCTTCGGATATATACATATCTTATCGATCATATTGCATATGAGATAATTTGTGATCTCTTTTGGATTTGCCTTGAATGTCAACACAAAAACACATTCTAGATTTGTTAGTAGGTATACTTAAAGTTTTGTCTAGATGAAAGTTTTTAGATTCTCTTTCATCTTTATTGCGTAGCATAGAAGTTGAGGGGATATATGGACTTCCAAATCCTAGTAGAAGTTTGCATTGTGTATTTGTTTATTATCATTTTTTTGGGTTTGTATTTGGAAATATCAAAAACAATGGAAATCAAAAATAAAAAAAAAACAAATACCATATTATTACTTACAAATCAAATGCGTAGATAAGTAAAGTGCATGATAGACACTAATTAGTGATATCTATTTATTTCAAAGATTCAGCAATGCAACTAAAATCCCAGCCCACTGCACAAGTTAAATACTATACTATATAGGGACAGCACACGTACAACATACGAGCTTTCTCTAATTCAATTAGAATTGTTGAACTTACCGGCAATTTTCGAGTTTAGAAAATACGGATCTGGTTGCCAGAGGTTGTCGAAAAATTCAGGAAGTAATGTGACATAGTCGTCGCCCTCCTCGAATATGTCATCAGATATTTCCAGTCGGGATTCCATCCAACGTTGATGTATAAACATGTCAACTCTGTAAATGAATATATAATGACTGAATGACGGACGCACATTATCGTTGTTCTCTCAAGACATTGAATTGTGTGCTGTCTATCGCTTACCTAAAGTCCATATCCTCTACATTAATTGAGTTAATATCTACAACAAATATGCTAAAGTCTACTATCACTGGTGAGCCCTTCTTGGAGGGCGGTCGCATTTCTGTAAATAAAAAGATGATAAATAAAATATTATTCTACCATTATTGAGACATTAAAATCCGCGTATCGTATCAAAACAGGCGTCGACAGGCTATTCCAAGTTCATTTAAGTAAATTTGAATAATAAAGTGGAAGAATTTTTCGTGCGCCACATGAAACCCCTACGACTCCACATGGTTTGGAAGGGATGGAGTAGGTTGGATATGGATGGTTGAAAAGCTTGGGGCATCAGTGAACTTGAAGTTCATGGACTGACTGTGGAATGATACCTGTAGGCTTAAGGTGTATACACAACTGTGAAAATCGATGAAACCAGAGGCGTTGCTTTTCCCTAATTATCTGGAATAACACCGATGATATACTATAACTTAAAGTGGTTAACCGCAGACATTGTAGGACTATTCTGCAATAAGTCTGCAGGCTATACTATGCATTGCCCTACCTTGAGAAATTATTTGTTATTATTGGCTAATAGCATACTCGAAGATATAAGAAGTATTGTCACACACCTCGAGGCGATGACAACCCATCTAATATTCGTTCAGGTTGCAGGACTGTACAAATGAATAAAATTGCATTCGGAATCAATTACGAAAGAAGAATATATGTTTGGGATAACTTTATATTCTGAAATTATTCAGACAGAATTAAATTAGTTTAGAAAGTGTAATATTACAATTTTAAGGAGATGATTAAATTTCCTACACACTTCTTTTAAAATAATTCATATATTAATAATACGAAAGCGATGGGTGAGCGATAAAAAAAAAATGGTTTGGACTCACAATTAAAAATGGTTTTCAATAACAAATGAAGTTTGAATAATTACTCCATACCTTTTGGGGAAACCCCAACAATTGTAGTGCATACATAAGAACTCTCGCTCGAAAGATATACTATTTAAAATCTGAAATAACTATGAATAATAGCAATGAAAATAGGGGGAAGAAGAATTGGGAGAAATGAGTAAGTGAATTCTCATCTCATTGTTACGTTTAATCGATTGCAGTAGTTCTCACTTCTGACGTTGTCGAGGACATTTTGTATATACATTTGTGAATACTATATGTGAGGTGACACATATGTACATAAGTAGTAATTACAGAAATTAAGCGAATATATTCCAGCTAAATCCAAAACGGGCCTTCATGGTGAAAGACCCTGAAATTGGCTGCGTCACGATAAACGCCACACGCAACATTCATTCCGACGCCAACAATGGCAATAAACCAAATCCTAAAAAGTCCATGCAATTAACTCACAACCGTGGACAAAAAGGAACCGAAGGGAAAAAACGTAATGAAACGTGATTGAGATACCAAAGAAAAATAAAAAAAAGGTAAGCGAAAAGTCAAGAAAAAACAAAGCGAATATTAAATAGTAAGAACGCAGTCGAAATGCAGTTCTAGAGACTCGGCCAAGTACACAAATATTGCACACTTACCCTTGACATAATTAGGCGGAAGAACCACTCGGGGCTTCGTTGTGTAGTTGTAGTTCATGTGGGCGTCCGTGGCCTCACTAATCCTGAAAATGGCCAAAAAAATAGAGAAAACACAATCGGATATGATACTATATACATCCCATATAGGTATAGAAAGCAATAGTTGGTAGTTGGTAGTTGGCTGATGGTTGATGGTCGCTGGTTGAGGCCCAGTTTAGTCATCAGGGGCACATGCAACTATTGTTTGTTGTGAAACTTTGTCAATTTAAGTCTCAACTGCAAATTAACTCACTTCGTGTCTGGGTCTGTCTGGCTGGCTATAAGTACAATATTTATACATGCAAAATTCAGTATTCTGACAGTCCCCCGGGGGAGGGGGGCAGCCTTAAAGTTGGCCAATTCGTTTACAGAGTATTCGTGCTGGAACCCCATTTTACTGTGATTCGATTCGACCTTGTCGGGCTTTTGTCAAATGGCTTGCCAATACGAATACTATACGCTAATATTTGTCTCATGTAAAGGTTATTCGAGTATTCCACAAATTCCAAACAAAATGGCGCATATGCAATTTCGAAACACTGACGTTTAATGAGTCCTAATAGAAAAGGAGTGGGAGAGAATGCTACCAACAAACATGGTATGACACAACAACCCAGCCAACTACAACTACAACTACAACTGATTCGACTACACCTGCCCATCTAGTTAGTGTGCCTGGCTATAAAATCAATCAAGCCAGTTGTTATTTGCTAAAGCGGATTTCCGTTTCCGTTAAATTTCAAACAAAATCGGAATTCGAAATACGTCAGAGCCCCCAAAAACCAATATAATATGTATGCTTGCTTTACGAATTTCTCTTCAGTCTGTCGGAAGGGCAACTCATTTTGCAGAGACTATTATAATTATTGAAGGAGGCGTGGCAGACCCTGGTAGTAGCCATGTCTGTTTGTCCGCTTGTTTGAATAATAATATGTCTGTCAGTTGTAGAATATTCATGATAAAATCCAATAGAATTTCGCATTTTTGTTGATCGTATCATGTAACTATATCATATAGATTTTATAGAAAGATTGGCATGATAAACTTTGTTGTTTTCTGGAGAGCTATCCTAAAGAAAACTTTTCTTGAGTATCTAGTTCTAAAAGCTTATATTCAAGTTATTCTGTTATAAATGTTTCTGTTATAAAATTTTAATATGGATTCGTAGTTATTGTTATATTTTATTTTCAAAAATTAGGCCCTTGATTTTATATAGCATAACTTCAGTGTTCTAAATTTAGAATTTGTAACCTTCTATTTAATCTCATGTTCAATTGTTTTTATAAAAAATCTAAAGTTGTCTAAACTTTGAAATATATTTACAATGCTAGATTACAGTATTAAAAAGTATGTACAATTTGGAATTTAAATTGAATAACTATTTTATTATTTTTGCGAATTGAAAACGAAATTTCGTCATTGACTAATTAACTTTAAAACAAACAATTAAAAAAAAAAATAACTAATTTAAAATGAAGCTACTCGTAGTTGATGTTGCGATATAATTTATGAAAGCAGGATTATCAAACATTTACAGTCAGTAGATACATCCCTTAAAGCAGTGTTTTGAATTTTGAAGGGTCAAGTGTGATTTGAACTCACCACATCAATATGAATGTCAATCCAAGCGATATGAATGCTTTTGTGTTGTATTTGCCCAGCATGATGTTGACGACGGAACAGAAAATGAAACCAAACCTCAAATCATCTCACTTTACATCGACGTGGGAATTTCATAATTCGCTTTAGAAAATCTGCAACACGATATAGCGACAGTGATAGCGATATTGAATCGTATAATTTATCTTTGTTTTATTTGTGTTTTATATTTAAGATTAATTTGATTTCAATTTTTCGAGCACTGCACAAAGTATGTAGATTAGGACATAGCATATGTATTGGTATTTCCCGATATGTACCAAGTATCAAGTTGATATTTAATTATGTTTGAACAGGTTGTTTGGGTTTTTTGGTTGTTCGGATATTCGGGTGTTGAATACAGCTCAACTTGATACCAGCTCAGCTCGCGTTCTAATATCGAATAAAGAATCCGTTGTCCACACGTCAACTACTACCGCAAATCGGACTTGTGTGCTCGCTAGATAAACACAGGCATCAAGAATACATATGTATGTACGTATGTACATATGTACATAAATGTACGTTGTGGTTGAACATTTATCTCATGATTTTTGCTGTCGGATATGCACATATGTTCATAGATTGTGCGATTATCGGTCCATCTGTGTGGGAGGCAAGCTCGTAAAATGATATATGTAGCTGCCACTGAGACGGCGGCAGGGACGGACGCGAAGATGTTTGAAGCTCGCTAGCCAGGCAGTCAGGCAGCTGAGTACGCATATGTAAGGGTAACCGTAGCTGTCACTGTAATTGTGGCACACTTCGCGTCAACAGTCAATGGACGAGCAAGACAATTGAATCGCGTGCCGATTTCACTTAAGCGCGCGCGCGCTTTAAATACAATCGTTATCGTTATCGCCACAATTTTGGACACTACACAAAGCGAATCATTTATAAGCTTATATAATGGAGAAGTCCATTGTGAACTGACAAACTAATCCTGATGTATTAGGCTGCGGCATTAGCTTCACATCCACATTGTCTCATCTACTGTCATATAAGAAGAATTGCGTTTGCTTGCAAAAACCAATTGCCATCAATTAGGTTGGAAAAAGTCGAAAGTCGCCTAAAAATATCGGTTATAAGTAGTTATAATTTGTATAGCATGCACATATATCGTCTATAGGAACTGGCAACTGACAACCGACACTGGCAGCCAGCGACACCGACATTGACATTGGCACTGGCACTGGCAATGGATGCGAATAGGAATGGGAATGGGAATGGAAATGGAAATGGGAATGACGGTTCTCGCCATTCAAATTAAAAATTCCACTTCAATGAGTGGACCGCAAGATGAAGCATATCCGGCTAAGCCCCAGTCGAGGAGGAGGCACACACTTTAGTATGTAGATCTGTGGATCTTTAGATCTGTTGATATCAAACAAAAACAACAGCTATACATACATATACTACTTCTATAAACATACATGTATGATCATGCACATTTGAATCAAGTTCAGTGTTTTTATTGCAATTTTGATTACAGTTTTTAATTGTTTAAATATTTATGAACAATCTGCAGAAAGTACACATGATGGAAGACAATTAAATCTTATAGTCGTCTGTCTGTATGCCTGCAACGTATTTGTTTGTCACAAATTGAATCTGGAAATCCATTTATATTAATTATGTTTCTCGCGGTAAACTTAAAATGTATTCGCACATAACCGAATTTATTGCGTTTAATTATTATAAATTTATTTTAAACTACGATTAAAAACACTTATATTCTTTCGCTTTAAAACGTTGTAATTAATGTTACTTCTATTGTTATTTATTTGCCGTCAAAAGTCAACGCTCTTTTGTAACGGCTGCTCACGAGCTTTCACGACTTTTCACGAGTTTTCTTCACTGCGCTTGCCATGGGCTTGACACTCGTTTGGGGGAATGGGGACTCGATGAGTAACTGTTTTAGGCTTTTGGCCGAAAAAGACACAGAGTGACAATATTAATTTGTTTACTTTGCACATTTGATTATTAAATATTGGATATGGAAATGCAGGCGACACACGTATTTGACCTTTCAACTGTTTGGCACTGACACTATTAACCAACAATTAACTGAAGAACAACAGCGACAACGATAATAACAATAGTGGAAGCAAGTGGAAATTACCACGTTTTGTTGGCCGACACGCGTTTGAATCCTTTCGGCTTCGCTCAGGAACTGAACACAACTGAAAATGCGCGAATTTCTTTGCTGCTTTCTTGCCACTTTAACAGAACGCGATGCCAACAGTCAACAGCCAACGGCGACGCCGCCGCGTTCGCTGCAGATGGCGATGGCGATGGCTATTGAGGATGAAGAGGAGGCGGAGGAGCAGGAGCAGGAGGAAGTAGCGGCATGGGCACGACAACTGTGACGGTTTCCATTTACAAGGAGTTGTTGGGTATCGTGCTGGGAAAGCGTGCGAGCTCGAGCTTGGTTCCAAATTGGTGTTAGGTTCCGTTAGGCGCCATGGAAATGTGGCCATGTGGATTGTGGATTTTTAATCATTCACAATGCTAGCACAAATCAAAGCCATTAATTAGGTTAAATTATCTGAATCATTTCAATGATTATTATTATGATGATTTCTGCAAACACACAATTGTTATTATGATTATATCCTAATGTGAAAATGCTTCTTAATCCCAAGTCAAGTTTGTTGACTGGGAATTTCCAAATTGAAATTTCCCCAACAGCAGAATGCTAAGCTAATCCTTTATAATTGTGGTATTTGTATATAGTATTCATATTAGCTGTGTATTTGGCTCTACAAATGTACAGTTATATATGTAGGTGCAAATGTGATGTGGGGGAACTTTCCAGTTGTAACACCCACCGTGCATATTTAAGTACTCCGCCATACTAAGTTATCTAGCTGGAAATCGCGCCTGCCTTTTCTCATGTCTCATGGGAAGGCCTATATGGTGTTTTTAGGACTCAAATTTACTTAGTACATGCACACACACACACTCCCCAACTACACTCCCCAATACATATGCATATAACTGGGTATATTATTATATAAGTGAAATTTAAAGTCGCATCTGTCACGGGAGGTGAAAGGCATTTGTTATGACAATTTGTTGCTGTTAGTCACAACAATGCAAATTAGAGCGCGTGTGTTCGGCCAGTAGATACCCGTTGGACATTCTATCGCCCGCTAGATGGCGCTAACGATAGTATATCGTGGAATGCTCGTTTTCTAATAGAACAGTGTAATTTATTTGAATAAATTGTACATTTGTATTCGTATTTAAACATTTAACAAGTATATTAACTTTAAAATTTGTCCTTTGCTATGTGGGTTATTGTACAGGGTATTTTTTCAGGGCTTTATAACAAAATTAATCCCAACTACGTAGACAACAATGTATGAATGTATGTAGAATGTTTGCTTTTTCAGTAAATCGGCTGACAACGTCATTTACTTCCCCAACAGACCCAAACCAGAGTCCGAGGCAATGTTGTCGAGTTGTGGTTAATTGTCGCGTGGCTCGTTGTTGTCTATTTATTGCTAGTATATATATATATAGATATATAACTACTTCTCTGAGGGAGAAGGGCAAATAAAGGAAAGCAACCGGTCTAAAATGGTTTACTTGTTGTTTCATCGTTCATTTTTCATTATTTACACATTTTGTTGCTTTTATTTGATTCAATTCAGTTTCATTATTTACAAAAATAGTAATTGGGAAACTCTCCTGAAACTATCATAAATAATGGCTAAATATATAGAATTTGCAAAAAGTATTTGTGTGGATTTCGGTATATCCCCGCATTTATAGTTCCAATGTTATTCCTGAGTATGACTGTATTATTAAATGCATCCACAATGAGTTGCCTCTTCAAAATATCCAAAACTGCATATGAAATAATGTTGCATTTGAGTTAAACATACATATTTATGTTAACAATTGCGCGCACATTTTAATACATGCATTGAAAAAAATTATTTAAAACTAACATTCTCAAGAATAAATACATCTTGACACTAAAGTAAAAGCTTAAACAATTGTGGATCCTTGTTGGTTGGTGCGTTGGTTAATCTTCACATGTGTCTGACGTTTCTTCTCCTCCTTGAAGGCCTCTGTGTTGGCCTTCTTTTCGATGCGACGTTCACTGCGGTAATCCTTGAGCAAACGTTTTCGCTCCCGTTTCTCCTCGGGAGTTTCTTCTTTAGGCCGTATGGAGAGAACGCTGAGCGTGGACAGGACAGATTTAGCACACAATGATTTAGGACCTGTTGCACTAGGTGAATCGTCAGCCAGGTTGGCCAAAGCCTTTGCTGTCAGCTGGCCATCAGCGCCACCGCGTAGAACATTTGTAGGAAGTCCTGTTTTTGGATCAATTTGAATTGGCGCTGCACGACGATTGGCGCGCGGCTCGTCGATCAACTTAGGATGATTGTAAATATTTGAGTAGGTGGACAATATCGATTCGCAATCCCATTTCTTTTCCTTGGCATCTTCCACTTCGTAGTCAACCAGATCGTCCGTTGGATCATGTTCACCATCGACAACACTTTCGTACTTCTTAACGCGCTCGCGATCCCATTCTTTCTTGTATTCCAAATCATCAGTTTTCTTCTTGAATTCTTTAAAACATTGCATGACAACGGGATGCTTTTGATGCCAGTTGCCTTCAATCTCCTCCAAGGCCAAATCACCCAACTCAGGGTCATCATAGCTGGCATAGAAACGTTCAAAGCGATCATCTAACAAGGTCAGCTGTTCATTGCGACGGATAACACTTGATGACATTGAATATTCTGTAAATCGGGATTTGGTTTCTTCATCATCGAAACGACGGTTCCGCAATAGAGGTGCAAGACGATCCATAAGTTCATCAGGGTTTTCTTCATCATCATCATTCAAGTTGTCCGAATCGAAATCCATATCATTATTTTCGTCATCGTCTTCCCAATCCTCGTCGCCCTCTTCATCATCATCTTCACCGCCCATGGCCTGCATGACGAAATCATCTTCCAAGTCTTCGTTGTCCTCAAAGTCACTATCGAGAGCCGCCACCACATCTGGATCCCAATCTGGACGTGGACCAGGCTGGGGAGCTGCTTTGTTTAACATGCCCTCCTTCTCTTCGAATTCACTGGCGAACACAGAACTAGGCAGCGACAGCAGGTTGCGATTCTTGACTTCCTCTTCGTTTGGTTTCTTGGCTTGATTCGGATTCTCCATATATTCCCATACCACATCATTCTCTCGCTTCTTGAGATGCTGCATGTAGTCGTAGTCATCGTCAAAGTGAATGCCAAACTTCTTTAGTTCCTCTTGACGTTTCGCTGGATCAGCGGGTGTCTCCTTCTCCGGCTTGGACTGTCGAGCACCTGCCTCCAAGAGCACACGCTGCGGCGCAGTTTCATCGGTAACAAGCGGATCGTGCTGACTGCGATGCACCAAGTGAAACGTGACGGCTTTTTTGCGGTCAATATATGGCTTTTTACCTTTCACCTACAATTTGAATACATATAATAGTGACATAAGTATGTTTAGAGAATATCAATATTACCATTATTGTAATGCTGCTGCTAGTTTTTGTTATTTAAAAGTTGTTTCGCGGAGTTGTCCAATTATTGTCTACCAAAACACATGTGCATTAGAGGTGTGCAATAAAGCTAAAATCCCTCGATATACCTATATAAATCGATTATTGAATTGAGTAGTTGTTATCGATATATTTAAATTATGTTATTAAATTTCTCGTCTGCTAGCAATAGATTACTACTTAATAAGCAGCCATAAGAACAAATTACCCTATTTTCCATGAAAATTGACAATTCAATTGCAATAGCAACTATCGCATGGTGTTCGAATAAATCTGCATCTCCAATTGGATAAACTTGGTACTCTGACAGTTTTTCCGTTTTGTGGTATACATGTTGGTAGTCAAATTACAACATTTTTGCAGACATCTATGTTTTAAATGCTTTATTTACAGCAAAAATGTCTGCTACTCTGATGGGTTCTGAAATTAATTTAAATTTTTAGATCAGCCCGGTGAGACCGCTATCGGCGTAGTAATTGATTTTTGGTATAAAAATACGGAAGATACCATTATCGATGATAAAGAAAATTCCAAAAACATCGATGCATCGATAGTGCCACCACCTCTAGTAAACTAAACATAATAATTGTTTGCCTTGCCCAAATTATTGTAAAATGGAAGAAAATGAGACCACGTCGGATGCAAAGAATGACGTCGCGAATGGTGAGTATAAGATCAACGATATTAAAGCTATTCTGAAGAAGATAAACCATTATATTTCACTTTGCAGGTGACGATGACGCCACATACCAGCATAAATTTGACCTGCTTCAGAACGATATGCGCAAAATGCAGAACGAGTTTAATACGCAGCGAGCAAAAATGAAGGAGCTCTACATGCAGAAAGAGGCGGAACGGAAGCAATTACAGGACGAATTGGATGAGCTCAAAACGCACGTTATGGTGGCCGACCTCAAATCCGAGAACGAAATGCAGTTGAAGGATATAAGGGCACAGGAAGAGATCTCATCACTCCAGCAGCTGGTTCAGGATACAATCGAGGAATCGGCAACGTACAAAGCTGAGTTGGAGCGTGTCAAACTGGAGCAGTTGCGACAACAACAGCTGCATCTGCAGCAAATACAGCAGCCAGTAGAGGCCTCTGGTGGCCTAGCGCCGCATGTCCTGAATCAGGTGAAGAAAACGTTGGGATCAGTGCGAAAATTGGGCAGCGATTCGTTGAACAACAGCTTTCAACAGCAGGAGCCGGGCGAAGGAAGTGCGCGGAGCGTACCCAAAAATAACGTCAAACAATATGTGAGTACATTAGACGTTATGTCGGTATATTGGTAAATTGAAATGTCTATTTGTAATCAACAGGCGTCGGAGGATGCAGAAATGATGCACTCCATAGTGGAACAACTTCAGGAAGAAATGAAGGCACTTAAGGAAAAGTTACGCGAAACGGACGAACAGTTACAGGCCAAATCGTTGCCCGCAGAGGACAAGGAGGAAGCCACTCCAAGAGTAGTTGATGATGATGCTGCTGCAGCAGATGCCATACACAAGTCCACTTCAACCGACTTGCTGGCGTCCAATTGCAATTCCTGCAGCGCAATGGAACAGCGTTCGGATGAGTTGAGTGCACAAGTGAAACAGCAGCAAAAACAGCTGGAGGCCATACAGAAACAACTTGTTGAATCACGTGAACAGCTGAGCAAGGAGGCAGCACTGCGCAATGATCTGGAGAATCAGTGGCAAACGAAGCGAGAGGCTCACAAGAGCGAAGTACAAAACCTGCGGGAGCAATCCAAAAATAATGAGCAACAACTTTTGAACATGCAACAAAAGTTCCTGGAGACGAAGGAGGAAGTGATGCGGCAACTGCAGAGAGTCACCGACGAGCGAGAGAGGGTTAATCAGCAGCTGGAAACATTGCAGGCTGACAATGATTTCTTATCCGGCCGCTATCTGGCGACATCGGAAGAAATTGAGAATCAATACATAAATCTCCCAAATACTGTTGTCGAGCTTCAGGAGTTAATGCTGCGCCAGCAGAGCGAGTTGATTCAGGCTCGCGTAAGCAGCGAATACGAGAAACAGAAGTGCGTAACCTCGCTGGATGAAATCCAACTACTGCGCGTTCAACTCGACGAGGCCAACAATGAGAGGCGTACATATAAGCGCAAAGTGCAATTAGATATTAAGTCGCTGCAGTAAGTCTTTGCTCCACTTGCCAGCCAAACTTTTCTAAGTCCGTTTCTATTCCTTGCAGAGATCGTGTTACGGAACATTTGGTAGCCGTGCAATCGCATGAATCATCAAAAACTCAGCTGGAGCGCAAAGAGGCTGAACTAAACAAGCAGTTATCGGAGTGCCGAGTTGAGATTATAGAACTACAGGATGCCAACGTAAGTCAACGAACGCAAACTGCATTGATTATTAATTCACAAGCTATTTACTTTTTTAGGAAAAACTAGTAAAAACCAATTCAGACTATAAGTCTAAGATTAAGACTCTGCAAGAGGAGTTGTCCACAATGGAAACGGTGCAAAAGGATTTCGTTAAATTGTCCCAAACGCTACAGGTAAATAAGACAAGTTGATTACAAAAAGTATAAGTTAAAGCTTTATTCTTTTCTTATGATGCGATTGCACAGTTGCAAAATAATTATCTTATCAAACTATGTACATAATCATTTCGTTTTGTATAGATGTCCCTGGAGGAGTTGCGCCACGCGGACACTGAAGTGCGCTGGCAGGACGACGATGATGTGAACAATTGTCCCACATGTAATGCATATTTTACGGTGATGGTGCGGAAGATCCATTGTCGGCATTGCGGACACATCTACTGCGATAAATGTCTAACGAAAACGGTGCCATCGGGACCACGGAAACGTGTCGCTCGTGTTTGTGATATTTGTCACACGTTGCTCACGCCAAACACTGCTCCCTACTTTAGTCACGAGCCGCAGCAGTCAAACTAGTCGGCTCCCAGCTCAGCAAGTTGGTTGCAGTGCGGCGCGTCACTATTTATGTTGTTCTTTCGTATATGTACTGTGTACTGTGTACTATAATTAATCGTTTAATTTGATCATTTATTTGTTCCCCTTGTCACACTCAACCGAGTCATATCCCGACAGAGTCGCAAATAAGCGTCAATATTGCAATCATTCTAAAGATGTAACGATGTAACTCAGTCCTCTAGTTTAACTATACCTTTTTTGTATGTGTCGTGCTAGCTCTTTTTTTGTAGGTAAGTTTCCATTATTGAATTTAGCGCAAGCAAAGCAAAAATACTTATATGAAGAAAAAAACCATGAATAAAAACGTTATGTACACTCTATGCATCCGTGTGGGGTTCTTTACTTGAACCAGTTTCGCCTGCAAGTTGGAGAAATAAATTGTAAATATACTTGACAAACGAAACGAGAAACAAACATTTGTCCATGCAAAAATATTTTGTAGTTTTTATTTCAAAATCAGAGCAAACAATTTGGCAAATTTTTGTTAACAATTAACAACATCAAAAATACATCAAATTGTTGTTAAACTTATTGTGTTGTGTCTGTCTTCATGGGGTTGCGAGGATATTACTATTATTATCATTAGTTTTGTATGCATGCACACATTGTAACTAAATATTTGTTTAATTATTAAATACAATAACAATTTAAATTCTGTTCACTTCAACTAACAATAAGTCAACTGTAAATTTATAACTAATACTGCAATCTCCGCGCATTCAACAGAGCAAAAAAAACGAAAAAGGTTTTTTGTGTAATTGAAACTAGTAAAACACATACACACGCACACGTACAAGCACACACACACACATACAGTGGGGGAATCACATTTCCATAACAGTTGACACGCAATTATTTTCTGAAACGAAATGAGCAAAGTGAGAGAAACGATCGTTAGAATTGATTGCTGTGTTTGGCGCACGTAATTTATCGCAAATTTACAATCAATTGTCGCAGCTCACCTCACCATATGAAGCGTCCGGCGAATGCGCCAACTATCGCCACAGCTGTCACTCCCAGCACGGTGATGAGTCGACTGCTCCGAGCTGTAGAAATGAGAACCGGAGTTGGTATTAGAAACAGTGAATTAAAGAATGATTAATTTAGGGGAGTGCAATGAGAGAGTTGTTAATCCCAAAATTAAAACAAATATTCAAGTGAAACAACATTCAAACGAAACTTAAATAATGTAAAATAAATAGGAGTGTAAATATTGTTGAAAGATAAGATGATCTGATTGAGACACTTACGTTAACAATTTGGCGACACTCTTTGAAACTTGATAGAACAGACACAGATGCGAGGCGAGGAGACTTGGCGAGACGAAGGCAAAGGCAAAGTCAGAGTCAAAGTCGAAGACAAATGAAAACGAAATTGTAATTAAGAGAGATATATGCGTGTGTGTGAGTGTGTGGGTGACCGTGGCAGGGATTAGATCACATTATCCTGAGTTCCAATAGTGGTTATGTGAATCCTTGGTGCTTGCTGAGTGTGAATGCTGGATGTTGAACTTAAGTAGTTGACAGTTTTAGCTCTTAGTTCTTATTCTTTTGTCGAAGACATCGTTGCAGCGAGAGACAGAGACATAGGTTACAGACAGTAAGAGAGATATATAGAGAGCAAGAGCGCGATAGTGGGACAGTAAGTGACAGCAGGTGTGCTTAGACTACGTGATGGACAATGTGAAGACGCGCTTTCGATGGTTCAGCTAATACGTCTTATATATGTAATACGTTGTTTTTGTGTTTATCAACTAGGCATTTGAGCATCTCGGCGAGAAACGATTTAAATTCTAAGTATGTGGACCCGGATCAGGCCAGGTAAAAGTCTGGGCTGATCCAAGGTTTCATGATGTTAATTCAATGATGATAGATAGCGTCGATGGTGCTTGGCAAAGTAAGGCCACATTCTATTTCTCCTCATCACCTGCAGCGCCCGTGTTGCTCAGCGAGATCTGGCGACCGTACTTCGCCAGCCATTCGATAATCACGCCGTTGGTCCAGCCAAAGCCCGTCTGCACACCGTATTCACCACCGCCGCCATGTCCTCCAAAGGTCTCAGCATCATACTGCAAAGATTCGACACTGTAGTTTACGTGCCAACTTACTTGTGATCCGCATCTTACCTTCTCAAACATCGCAAGAGTCTCGCGATAGGCCGCAAAGTTGGATTTGACCCAACGATGCCCCCAGCGCTGGGACATCGCCTTTGCCGCTGGCGTACCCAGATTGTCCAGTCCCTCGACCAGAATGTACTGCATGGGCGCCCACACATTGGGCAGATCCCACTGCTCACCGGTATTGTAGAGTGTGTTCGGCACGCCGCCTGGATATGAATCGAGCTTGTTGTCCTCAATGTACTTCATAACGGAGGCGGAAATCTTCTCGGTGTCGGAAATGTTGTAGGCCTTGACCCACAGTGGTGACAGGTTGGTTGGCACAAAGTAGTTGCGTGGCTTCTCATTAATCAAATCATAGTCCAGCCAGCAGCCGGCCTCCTCGTTCCACAAGACTGCTTGAATAGCCTGCGAGTGGATGGAGAAAGGGGAATCACATGACAACCAATTGGAATTGAAAATATTTCCCCGTACACTTACCTCTTGAATCTTTTGTGCCTTGGTCTCGTACTCCACCATTTTGTCGATGTTGCCTGCCTTGGAGTGGAATTCGGCAATCATCTTGGCATTCCAGTACAGAATCGCATTCAGCTCGACGGGCACAATGGAGCGTGTCTTGGCATCGGTCAGATTGCCCTCGTTGGTGCCCTTGTCGTTGATGAACCAGCGGGAACTGAAGTCCATGCCCGACTCGGCAGCTGATTTGAGTTCGCTGTAGTGATCCTCCTTGGCTTCCTTTGTGGTAAAGCTTTGCGATGTTTCCACATCCTCGCTGTAGGATTCGGGACGTGGACCGGTTGATGTGTCACGGTATATGACCAGATTGTGACCCTTGGCCTGCACCGTGTGATTGTTGATGAAATACTCAAACTCATGCTCCAGAATCTCCAGCGCATTGATGGCGAACAGATCGTCCTTTGTGAAGTCCACATAGCTCTTCACCATTGCCGTCAGTAGTGGGGGCTGGGAGCGACCCCAGTAGTAGACACGACCGCCATTCGGAATGAATCCGATGCGCTGCACGATAGACAGGAAGTTCTCAATCATGCCACGAGCGGTGTCCACCATCTCACTGTGCAGCAGACCACGAACGATCCAGTAGGAGTCCCAGTAGTAGAACTCAATGAAGCGACCACCTGGCACAATAACAGGATTTGGTACCGGGATGATGGAATAGTAATCGGGATTCTTGTGCACGTCTTCCTTCATTTTGCGACCCAGTTCCTTCCAGATATTGTTCAGATCGACACCCCATTGCTTGAGATCCGGGTCGTGGACGAGATCAATAAATCCGGGATGCTCAACCCAATCTGTGGGTGTCCATACATCCAGCTCCGTGCCCTTCGCTCCAAAGTGGGCCTGTAAAATAATATTTAATTACCATATAATACTCTGTAATCCTGGCAATTTCATTTCGCACACACATCGACAAACGCGCGAATTTCATCTTTGGTGGGGGTATTATTCTTCGCTGCCATAAAAGCGTCAAAGTCCTCCATGGTTTTCTGGGGCGAAACTGTTAGCTTCATGTCAACAAAAGTCTTTGAATCCGCAAATAGTTTCGCCATTTGTATGGTGTCCAAAAGCGGTCCATAGCAGTAGATTTGACTGCAAGAAAGAATGCGAAATAACCATTCAGTTCGAAACTAAATATATATAGTAAATATATTCTACAAATGGAAAGACAGGATTAAATTGTTTAAAAATTAGAATGAAATCTTCTCCGAACGTTTAAACGTTGCCCATCTTAATTTTAATCTTCATGATCTGTCAGAGTTAATTATTTGTTAAAAAATACAAATATAATAAGTGTGTCTTTTGCAAATTTAAATAAACTGTAAACACTTGTGCTACTAAAAACAAATATTTAGAGTTTAGATCCTTGGGGCTGTATTAGTTTAGTTTATAACATATTATAGTATTTTTAATGCTAACATCTCTATTATTAGCTTAGCTGGTATGCATTACGAATTGAATGCAAATGTGTTGATCAAATTATATTTAAGTGAAGTGTTGAATATTATCATTTCCACTTTCGAGTATATTGAATTTATAATCAGAGATTAATGAATTCATATTGTATATTTTTTGTTTTAAGCAGGTGCAAATCAAGTTTATAACCGACTTTTAGATATAGAATCTCCTTTCAATGAAGTCAACTTTCTACAATACAAATAATCCTGAAATATGAATGGTCTGTTAACATTGCGAAATTCCAATCCGATGTGCAAAGTAAATTAAAGTATCCCAGAAAAAGTCCAGTTGTTTGCTGGATCCGTATGATTTTTAATTATTTTAGTCTTACAAACTCTAGAAAAAAAAATTAAAATTCACAAATAAAATCTTATGTCAATGAAAAGATAATAATGTCGCGTGTTGCGATATTTTTTTAATCCAAATAAGAACATTTCAGAATTATTTATTTCCCAGCTTTCTTTCAGATATTTGATTTTGGATGCTTTATTAAGCAATAATTCACTATTATCGGAATATCATCAAAATTTGTTTGCCTATGGCGTGGATAAAATAATTTTATTAATTAGGGAACGATTTTTCACTTTCTATGAATGCAATGTAAAAGACGTAAACTTGTTTTCGACCCTAATTGCTTTGCAATTATAATTAGTAGTAAAAGCTTAAAGCAACATTTATTACAGGCATTAGAGAGGAAGAGAGTGAGAGGTTGTGAAATGTATAGAGATGTTTATAGCACTTTAAGCTGACGTCATTAATTAGTGCAAATGAAACTCGGAGTTTCAACTGCTTTTGTCCAACGCGAGTAAAAACACCTGTCCGATCGATTCTGCCATAATAAATACTGTAAATATTATAGACAGCTCACGAAGTGAACCCTAAAGGTAAAAACGGTGCCAACTCGTCACGTTTATTTGCAATGGATCACGTTTGTGACAACAACTTCGCAAATCACGTTTGTATTGCAAATATACTATGTATATATAAGATTTTGCAATCTGATAATTCAGATATTAAAATTTTAGAGTGTAGAAATTAATATTGTGCGAATTTCGAATTGAGGACCGGTTTGTCGGTTGATTGAGCCAAGGAAACCAGTTGATAAATGCACAAGTATATATACATAAATATATATAATTTTTTTTATTATATATATCTATATCCATATGGAACTAATTAGTTAAGTGCTAGCGGCTTAAAACAATTTCTTGCACATCCATTGTTCCGCACACACGCTCAACTCGATCTGTAGCGTGGTGAGTATGGAAAACTTACCACGAGGTGAAGTTGTACGGCTCGACGTCAGTGTCGATCGCATTCGCGCTTCCCGAGCTGAACTCGAGCAATCTCCTGGCCCACAATTGGGGCAGAGCTGCCAGGCAGCAGCAGAGGATCGCTAATGCGAATGTATTTGGAATTCTCATTGTGCTTGGGACTAAGGAACTGTATTTGTAGCTTAATTAATTAAACGCTCTTTTTGCCGCTCACTTGATCACTTTTCGCGTACGCGAGAGTCTACACACAGATGTGTATGTGTATTTATGTATGTAATTAAGTACCGAAATTATCACACTGAGTGGGCTGCCTAAAAAAAAGTGTTTTTAATTTTTTAAATATATTTTTGTTTTTAGTTTTCGGCACGAAATAGGAAATTGTGGCTTCGCGACGGCGACCGCACTGCCTGTGAATTAACCGTGTGCAATGAGGTGTAATGCGTGTAAGCAGGATATTCGGTGTTTGTGTGTCCCTCTCAGCTGCACTTTGCACTTGCGCCAACGACACAGACACAACCTGCGCCCTGTCAGTGCAAGAATACTTCTAACTGTTTCAGCGGATTTCATTTTATAAAATAAATGGCCGAGCCGACAGCAACAACATCAACAAAACACGACTGCACGACGAACTGCGACTTCGGCAGCGTCGGTATTTTTTTAGCCGAGCAAAAAGCAACCGATCGACAACCGACAACGACACCGAAACACGAGCCCGAACACGAACCCGAGCACGAACACGAACTTGAAAATAAGCAAAGTGGGCGTGGATGGCGGATTGTGTGTGCTATTTATAAATCAACTGGGCAGCAATTGCGGCTGAGCCGACAAGTATAATAAATACGGTATTTGTATTTAGCCGTTAGCTGATATTGCTCTAACTTTTATCGGCTTAATTACAGGGATTTTTGAACAAATATTTTACAATTGCTCCTTAAATAAATAGATTCAGCATTAAGATTGCATTAATTGGGATACTTCGTGCAAACGCCTTAATCCAATTGCATATTTAAATAGGTAAGGGCAAACAGAACAAATTGATTGCAAGCAATTACATTTGCATACAACAGACGAGTGCATATTATGGGCGTTTCTCAACTGATAAACTGCATATAGTAAATACCGAAAATGCATGCAGAGAAGTTTTCCATCGTTGTGCCCAATTATATATATCACTCAACAACCATATAACCCATCCTATACATAAGCAGTTTAAGAACCCATTCGCAACCTCTTTGAAATGTTTTAACATTTTATTTTTAATTCAAATACGTATACATTTTTTTCTTGTTATCATTTATTAACTGATAACAAGTAATATAAGTATTTAAGTTATACTATATAACCCCCGTATATTATTTTCGAAAATAAATTGAACCATATCAGGGTACTGAGGCACATTTCTGCTTTCACTACTGAAAATTATTCAAACCAGAGTCAAGAGTTCCATTTGTATAGAGGTATCTAGAACATGTTGGTTTGATACCACAACAATTTTAAGTTAATTTGGGGATTTAATCAAACAACTCTAAATGCAAATTAGGAACATAAACAGCAACTGTTCCATTTACAATTAGTATCGGGCTGATTTAGTAATTGTGGAAAATCCCTTAGCAATGCCATGAGTTTCCATGAAACGCCAAGACTTGTGTGTTCAACTAAAGATATAGTACTTGTACTTTTTATCAGGTTATTTGTTGTCATCTTGAATGCGCTTAACGCAACCGCTGAGAATGGGAAAAGACCGCACTCCAATATAAATGTTCATATGCATTTATTTATTAATAGAATTGCTTGCAAAATTCCGCACAATTTGCAAAGATATACCCTTAATATAGCAGGAATAATAAGTCGAAATTGCGTCGCAGTATTTTTTGATGTCGGTGTATACTCTCTAGGTACGACTATAACAAGTCGAAATTGAACTGATTTGAGATGAATAGGGATTAATATATGCAGAAATTGGACTGAGGAGTATTACCGAAGATGGGCGTATGTCAATGATCACAGCACCAAATTGCGTCGTATTTATGTACAGTCATGGAAAAAATAATAGAAACGCATTTTCTCAGTTTCTTCAACTTCATATTTTTCTTGCAGAGTCCCAACTTGAGTTCAACTTTTTAATTTTTCTTAAACATAAATATATCAGTCTTCAATAATTAGAAACAAAAAGATCAATTTTTGACTTCAGTTAATTAAAACATTTAATTGAAATTAAATTTTTGATTTTCGGCCTGGAAAAAATAATAGAAACGCTCACGTGTTTTGCTGAAATCTTTGGTAATTTTTGGTCAAATTCAAAATAAAATGTATTATTACAATTATTTCGCATAACAGAAATGTTAATATACCAACTTTAGGTAAATCTTATCATTAAATTTTGACATTTAGTGTCAAAATGGGTCGTGCAGAGCATTGCACAGGTGTAAAGAGAAAAATAATACTTAGACTTAGAAATGAAGGCCAATCCATGACTCAAATTACAGATTTAATGGATTGTTACACAAAAAATATGTTTTCTGCAATCCACTTCATAGAAAAATGTGAGAAATGGGGCCGGAAGCGAGAAACTTCGGAAAAATTTGACAAGGGGGTTATATGAAAATCGAAAAAGGACCCACTCCTTTCATCAAATGACTTCAAAAATTGGATGAAAACGATAGTAACTAATCGTTCTATACGTATTAGGCTTATTAAGCAAAGTTTGAAGGCGCATGCATCAAAGAGAGACCCTTTTCTGACCATAAAGCTTATGGGCAAGCGAATATTCACTGGCAAGAAACATAAGCACCTCGAAAACGGAAAAAATTACGTAAAATCTGACGGGACAAAGATAAATATGTTTGGAAATGACGGACAAACCTAAGTTAGGCTCCCAAAAATTCTGCTTATGATCCTTAATACACTTTGAGACCGTTAGGCACGGTGGAGGCCATATAGTGCAATGGCGATGTATATCCGCTTCAGGTGTTGGTCTCTTCTGGATGAATGCGCCTTGAAACTTCGCTCAAAAAGCCTAATACGTATAGAACGATTAGTTACTATCGTTTTCATCCAATTTTTGAAGTCCTTTGATGAAAGGAGTGGGTCCTTTTTCGATTTTCACATAACCCCCTTGTCAAATTTTTCCGAAGTTTCTCGCTTCCGGCCCCGTTTCTCTGATTTTTCTATGAAGTGGATTGCAGAAAACATATTCTTTTGATAAAACTCCATTAGTTCTGTAATTTTTGCCGTGGATTGACCCTTTTCTTTTAACCTGAGTATTATTTTCCGCTCTCCTCGAGTGCAATGTAAACCAAGACCCATTGCGACTATAATAACCAAATTCGATAATAATTTTCCAAAGAAGTTGTAATATTTAGACTAAAGTTATTTGAATTTAGCCAAACAAAGGTTTTTATTTTGTTTTTAAAGAAAAAAAAACGAAAATTTTATCAAAACACGTGAGCGTTTCTATTATTTTTTCCAGGCCGAAAATCAAAATTGAATTTCAATTAAATATCATAATTAACTGAATACAAAATTTGATCTTTTTGTTGTTAATTATTGAAGACTGATATATTTATGTTTAAGAAAAATTAAAAAGTTGAACTCAAGATTGGATTCTGCAATAAAAATATGAAGTTAAAGAAACTGAGAAAATGCGTTTCTATTATTTTTTCCATGACTGTATGTATTGTACGTAGATCTGAGAGCCTGGGACCTGATCATTGACCGGGAAATTCATAATGAATTGTCGCATGTCGCATGTCGCGAGTCGCGCGTGGCATGTCTCGAGCTGCATGCCACGAATTGGTTGTAGCTTGTCGCATGTGGCACTTCTAGTGATTTATCGCACTTAGTTTAGTTAATATTCACTTGAGTGTACCTAGTATAGACCCGTTTAAATTTAAGTACGATGATATAACCGAACAGAACCGAGCACAAGTATCGGTGTCTCGTCTAGTAGCACTTAGTAGTATTATTATCTCTATTGTGGCATCTAGATTCGCGAAACAAAAGCTACTTTGTTGACTAGCAAATTGGCCCCAAAGAAAAACGGAACAGTTGTGCAATTTAATTGCACCTGTGGGAGAGATTGGATCATTGTCTCTCTTTCTATTCCGCTTATGACGACAATACTGCTAGCCAACAAATGTTTGTTTGAAGTTTAAAGCATTCAATTCGGATTTAAAAATACGTCAAAATCTCAGCTCAAGTTGTCGCAGAAAATCGTGATATCATTAAACGCTACAATGCGACATTATGATCTGATACTTCATGTGGAATTAACGCCTGCTTTGACTTTTAATATGTTATATGTATATCGCTTATTGTCTACTAAGTATTACACAGAACTACGAATAGGTATTAGTCAGAGTACCTGGTGATTGAGCTGCATACATAATTAGTTGGATGTCAGTGACATTTACTGGGTGTCATTACCATTATCATTAACATCAAATAATTATTGTTAATCTTATTGTAACTATCAACAAGATTAAGATAATACGATTTACTTTTTCATATGTTTATCCAAAACGGGGCTCAACGTTAACAAAAACAGTACGGAAGGGTTCGTCTACTATCGTATCTCTTACAATTTGAATGACTTATTGTTGAATGTAAATAAAACACCCAAAAAACTAAGGCCATTCGACTGTCATGACTGTAGCACTTGCTGAACAAATATTTAAACGAGTGTAATGGACTTTTCAATAATTAATGTGGTGATATGATGACAAATAGATGCCAGCTGGAACGTGATATGAATTTTAAATAGTTAGAGCAAATACTTAGGTTTCTGAAACATACTGTACTTCAATAATGTTTCCGATTCCGCTTAAATAAAGCTAAGAAAAACACACACAGAAAACAATTAATTCCGGTTCACGTTCTGGACAATTCACAATAAAAGCAGTCAAGTCATTAGACTAATTTCACTGAGACAATGTCAAGTCGTCTATATATACATAACAGATTTGATATAACAATATAGCAATTATTAGGTTATAGTGCGTTCTTCCCCTAGCTAACGGTACGTGAAGAGAATATTTTGTATTGCGAATATTTTTTAACTACAAAAATTTACCATCGGCAAAGTAATAGTATAATCAATCACACATAGACTAATGACTGCAATGATTTATGGCTGAATAGCTGTCATCAGATAGTTGATCTACCACTAAATACTCTTTATCCAGTTAGGTTCGGTTAGGTTTGAGTTTCAGTTAAGTAAAAGTAAATTCATCTTTAAAGACAACATTTGTTTAACTTTCGATCTTATTTGATTGATCAATTGCCATGTAGGCTATAATTAATTTATTGAATATTACTACGAGCATCTAGCGTCATTGCTTGACTTATTGACGTGGTCAAGAGACGTCTTTATACGCTTAATCGATTTTAGAGTATTCACTTAATTCCAAACTCTCAATCAACTCAAAATGTTTGTCCAAATCTGACAGAAAGGCGACAAGAAAACCCGTTCCAAAATGGTCCAACAAGCGTGTTTTAATTAATTTTAGCCTATGCAAATAATGCGAGTCGTGCTCAAGATTAAGATTCAAGGACGACATTAATAATAATGCGAATAGTATTTTAATGGTCGAATAGCTTAATTAGCATAGAAATAAATGCGATACCTGCATGCCGATTTTCATACTGATTATGTACAAAATGAATGCGGGCAACAGTTTCAATGACTTTTCCTCATTTCATTTGCAATTAAAAGCATTAAAAGCATTTTCTAATTTGTTTATTCGCATAAAGATAAACAAACGTATGAATAATGGTAGCTTATTGATAATTAGCTATTTCATAAATGCATAGATTGGAACAAAATATTGGAAAGCCGTAAATTAAAATTTTAAAATTGAAGGAAATGCATTTCATACATATGAACATATTATTTAGGAAATTGGTACGAGGTTATTCAAACGGGTTTTGAATTTTGCCAAATTGACGGAATGTGAGATTATTTTAAATACGACTTTACTATCCATTCGAATATCCAAAGAACTTGACTAAGTCTCTAACAAACTTGATCTCTCTTGAAACTAAAAGGTCAATACTTTAATCGCTGATAACAATATGAGAGTTCTGCGATAAGAGTTTATCCTGCACTTGACATTGAAGATACTTTCAGACATTACACATCGTTAAAATCACTTGGTCAAGAGCATAGATATTTCTCAATAAATTGAAGCCACTTCAATTAATCCTTCGACCTTAGCCGTTACTTAAGTGTTGACCAACTCTTAGCAAAGCTTGTAAATTTCATGTTATCAAATTCCAAGAAAATTGCAAAAAAAAACTTCAAACTACTTTAGAAATATATATCATTCACTATTTCTCCCTTTGACGATGTATTCACAAGTTCAGGGCAAAATAACAACTGATAAGGTTAAATCATTATCATCTTATCTCGATTTTCATCATAATGTTTAGGGGGTAGTAAGTATAAACTCATACTATTAAATACACTTATGAGTTGAGATATTTGTTGACTGTCCCTGACTTGAACGTACTTATTAATTGTTATACCAATGCATTTTATGAACGTTAAGATCAATAAACTCGAGTCCAAATCAGAGCGATCAGTTTAAAACGTGTTCGCGACGTGCTCGAAAGTACATTTCCACATGTTGAGGCATTTGTATACTCCGTAATCAGTCAGCTGTTGAGAATGGGTATAATAATCTGATAGGCTATAGCTCAGCATGAATTAACTTCTCCTCTTTCTACTACACAAATCTGATAATAATACTGAAATCTTTGCGAAATAACGATAAGAAATATTGTTGTAAATTCTTTAACAATCTTTATTATGCCAGAAATATTACTAGAAGGAAATGCGCTTATAAAAATGATTAGTTTTATTCAATAAACTAAAGGACTTATTATCTTTGTATTAATTGTTGTGCATAGAAAGTATTTTCTAGTCAAGCATTATTGAGTAAAGCCATTATACTTGTTTTGTGTCGGGTTTTGTTTGTTAATTCTCGACACGAGACTTCGCACAACTGCAACCGAATCTTGAATGTGTCAGCCTCTGTTGCATGAGGTACGGGGGCAAGGGGCATGCAACCGAGCACCCTGTATGCTGGGCGCTAAGGCGTTGTAAAGACATTGAAATTGTTGTGTATAAATAACAGTTAGCTTCGTAGGAAAAAATCACTACACTTTAATTGTGCGATGGCTTTTGTTTGTCTGTGGTTTATGCTAATTGCAATTATTAAACATTATTATTTATAATTTGTTTTTTTTTTTTTGTATTTGTTTTCCGAGAGTATATATACTATATAAAGAATATTGTTTTATTTGCTATTTTTGCGGTTGTGCAGCTTTTGTTGTTATATTGTTGACATATAATTTACACATAAATTAGGTTGTATTCGTATTTATATTCGTTTGCAAACTCGCATTCACATTTGCTTTCAGTTGAAATGAACTCGCGTGCCTGACTCTTGACCCTTGCCACTTGTCACCTGCCACCTGCCCCTTGGCTTTATCTCCTCATTAAATCTTGCAGAGACGCGCCGAGTTGTTGCGCGTTAGACACCGATCGAGAGACTGTCTTGGCTCGTGCATCGGGAAGCTCCATTTGAATAAGATTTGCAAAATATCTGCTGCCAACCCTTGAGCAGATAATGATGCTTTGTTCTCCCCATTCAAACAAACTCAAACATTATGCAAGTTCAACAAAATAGTATGCGACGCGACGATGTAACGGAGAAATGTTGTTTCCAGATATTTAGTTATATTACTGCTCATACAGCTGCCCTTCATTTTGCTCAATGAATGATTAGCCATTTGACTGGTTAGAGTATGAAATTGAGTTTCAAATACGCTTTTGTTTCGCTGAATACAATTGAATTACTGCTCCACTCGTAAAGCCATAATATTTACGGGCTAATAAACTTGTATGTACTTATATACATAAATATGCATATAGTATATATATACGGAATTGTTCATTGACGTTAACTGAACATAAATATTATCGCAGATAATAAATTGGGTTATAATTTGAAAACAAATCTCAAATGGGTGCAATATACTACTTAGGATTTAGAAATGTTTTAGACGAACTTTCTTCAACAGGAAATACTTTAAATACTTTTACTCTTAAGATTTGCCATATACAATCCCTATATAAGTTTCATTAGCCCCCATATTGTCTCGGATTCGACATAGTTTAATAACTTCAGGCGTACCGAACATATTTGTAATTATTGGACGTCACAAAATATTTCTATAGCTCAAGGTCAGTTGACATGTTATTGCCGGAATTATCAGGCAGAATCAGCGTGGTAGTTCTCTATCTATATTGACAGCGATTAGATAGTCGAATAGACCCCTATCTGGCACTAACCTGGATATATGACTCTTGAGTCTTCGTTCGACGGATACTTTCACAGCACACTTCACATTTTGCCGTAGCGAAGGACAGAATTCGCACTGAAATTGCTTCAGCTGGAGCAAAGCTTTTGTTAGTCGCATTTACAAAGCTGCGGAATTTTGCGGAATGAGATTGGAAATGGACAGCTGACTACCAACTATGCGATCCATGCCGGCTGAATTTGATAAGAACTAGACTGACAGATAACGCAGACGAGGCATCGTATGCAAAGCAGATTACAATATAAGACAAAGTTTGACCTTTTAATCGCAAGAGTTATCAATGAGATAGATTTTTCTCCCAGTCGAAACGAGACTCCAATTGCTGAAGTTATCATTAGCACTTAAAGACAACGCGCAACAAGTCGATAAATGTTTAGAAAATCGAATCAACCTGTAGCTAGCAACAAATAAAACTGGAGGCAGCCGATCGTTTGATCGACTGATAAGTTAATCAAATGCATACAACCTGTTGCATTCACATTACGTATACGTAGCGGACACACCGCCAAAGCGTTAGCCAATCACAGTAGAGATCGTTACAGACTCCCAGAAGTGCTTCCAAGTGGAGAGCAGAGCAATTCAGCTCATGACAAATGGCACCTGCTGAGTGTCGACAACAACTATATTTGAGTGGAATTTATCTGTTTTCGCGAATTCATTAATTTCTATTTCACTCTAATAGCTGTCCGGACAGTGCAAATATCGCTGCACTTTTAAAGATGATTGTATGAGTGATTTATGATTGAATGGATATATTAATGTCACTTTCAAAAAAAGGCTAAGTTCCATTCCATGATTTAACCCAATAACAAACTATAAATCAAGTTTATCTTCTTATGCGCTTGCACACTGCAATAATTGCACCGAATGTAGTCTATCGAGTTTCATAGCATCCAGCTTCTCGCTTGTGACGACTGATATCTTATAAAAGCCATCTAAAAGTATGCAATAATTTTTGTGCTTCTGAGCATATGCAATACAAAACACGTAAGCTTTTTCGTGATAAATTGCAAACGTCGGAAAATGCGGAAATATATTATTAATTAAGGAGTATGGAAATAAATTCCATCCTTTTTTTTAAAGCAAATAATTTCAGACTATTTCCGATTGAACATTTAAGAGAGTAGATTTTTCTAGTATTTACCCTCCACCATCGACTGATTTATTTATTTTGTTTTTTTTTTTTTAAGTAACAACCTATTGTGTAAGCAGGTTATATATGGGATCAAACAAAAAGGACAGAAATTTATCGCAATGTGATGAATTTACAAATAGGGCTTCATGTAATAAGTATTAGGTATTTAAAGTATTTACTTGAATTACAAAGACAAAAAGTATAAGTATTGTTCTAAAATACATACAAACGTCTAAGAGTAGGGTTTCAAGGGCCTTCTTACCGACTCTTTAAAAAGAAACGAACTATGGGATTCTCGTAAACGACGTTGCATTGTTGAAATACAATTAAGTTAAATGGAAAGTAACCGGTAGCGGGTTTCACGATGTTTATTGTTGATGCAATCAGCTGATTGTCTGCTAATTAATTAGGAATTCTTTATTTAAACACATCGTTTGGTAAGATTTGCAAATGAGATACATTCTTATTTACACAAGAATTTTGAGAAAATGTCACCTTGTGCGCTCAGCAAATTCTCAACGATGCCGATTCGCATTGACCAAAATAACCAACTAAATAAAGACAAAAACGAAAACAACACAGCTGTTGGCCAAGTCTGCGACACCAACAGCAAGTGCACATCTGGCAAACAGCATTACTTAACGATGATTTTAGATGCGCTAAAAAAAGTGCATTTGTTTTGGCTCACTTGATTGTTGGCAATTTTTTATGGCTAACAAGTTCATTGGCTCGAACCTCGCGACTGAATATTTGACTACAGAAATTTTAATTAAATCGGCACAGTAATAAAGATTACATTTACCACAACGGGGGAAGCCGTTTCATTCTGATAACAAGTGCACTCCTTTTATAATACTTCTGTTAATTTTCAAGGTGAAAACGTTCTTGCCCTATTGACTTCGATGATAAGATAAAACTAAACATTCAATATGGAATGCACCTTTGATCGGCGATAGTACGAATACAAATATTGGAGGTGGTGAAGAAAGTGTGGCTCAGGTAGAACTAATCGTGCCTCTTCTAACTTTGCCAGACGTCTAATATTATTATGATAAAAATTTCGACAAATTCTATTTTTATGGAAGTCTCTTTAAAAAAGGTTGAAATACAGATGCATTAGAATGCACTTGTAATTTGAAATAAATATTTATTTCTGTAGAGATTAAGCGCAAATAATTTTGGAATCACCTGTTGTTTCGAAGCTACCTTGCGCAATTGCATATTAATGTTCCAAAGGTTAGACTGTCCAATGCAATTCACAAGCAAAATACACTGAATAGCACAGTCGGTACAAGGTCGCAATTAAGAGACTAAGTATGGGGACTGCAACACGTGTTAAACTGCTTAATATTTCTTTATTGTAGCGAGTAGCGATGCACTTGCAATGCCAACTTAGTGGCTGCTCGAATAAAACAATTGATAGTATTTCGTATTAAAGCACGACCGGCGAAATACATCAGCTAGGAATTTATTCAAATATTTGTGACAAATTACTCCGAAACTTTGCAATAAAACCGATTCTTTGTAGTGTGATAACCCACATGTAACTAAATTCTGTGAGATCTATCATTTGCAGACTTAAAGAGAAATTGTGATAAACCATATTAAATAAACTCCAGCTCGTCTACGTTATACCCTATACATCATTTTCATTAGGCGAGCACGTTTTGCACATAAATACTCACAAACGCAAGCAAGCAAAAATATTGTGCCAACGCACACTAGGTGGCGCCAGTATCGCCTGCTTACAGTGTTGGACGCATTTTTCGATCAACTTTTTTGTTTACAAATCGATCGAGTCACCTGTTGATATTGATCGTTGGAGAGAGCTTGAAATTAAATTGCCGTAAAATACAGGGTATACAATTAATGGTCTGTTGTGACGCGAATGCGTGAGAGAAAAACGAGATAAATGAACCACGACGACGCAAAGTGGAAAAAGTTAAAATAAAGAGCAAAAAACAAAAGGTATTTATAACACAACTGCGAAAACACATTTACGAATGTACATATGTGCAGACGACTTACAAATGAGTATGTAAGTACATACATGTATGTATGTATGCACGCGTCTGGCAGTCTGAATGTAGATATGTTAAGCTTTTAGGGGTTGAAAAGTGAAAGCACCTCCTAGCAGACTAACGGACTAACAGACTGTCTGGCTGCTTTTTTGCTTTTTCTGAATTGAAAATTATGCAATTTGCAAACTGTACGCAAACTGAATAAAAATTGAATCAAAATGTTGACTTACCCGTTGCCGTTCATTTTGTGTTGCAATCGATTGGGGTCCTGATGAAAGTCCGTTATTCACAAAAGTTGTTTATCTGCACTTCGTAGAACTCCACTGAACGCCACGCGGCGTCTTTATTTGTTTATTTTATGACGGAAATGAGCTGAAATCGTATTGATTTTTTTTGCTTTGTTGGCGGCAACTGAAATATTATTCGAGATGTTTTGTTGCTGCTTTATATTTCTGCGTCGATGTGTTGCGAACAAACGTTATTTTTATCACACTACACGCGTTATTTGTTTTTATCACTAAAACACAATCCGTTCTGTGCAAATTTCAGTCGCCTTTTGCAAACGTAGAGCGCGAGCGACCTGCGGACGAAGCACTGCAAAACAGACTGTAACGGCGATCGCAACGTTTCCCCATGTAAATAAATAGTTTTGGCTCTCTCGTGTCTTGGCCGCTCTTCTGTACACATACACACACCAGTGCATATCAAATGCGCACACTCTCGTGTTATATCTAAGCGTGCATGGGTTGGCGCAAGGCCAGCTGTTATCGAGGCGACGAGAGCAAGCAGCGACCAACGTGTGAGAGAGCCGAAAAGAGAAACGACTGTTGACGATTGTTTTTGTGATAAAAAGCACGCAAGAATTTGCAAGTGCACAATGGCTCGACTTCAATATACTGTTGCATTTGATCTGTGCGCGAAGTATGCCACTTTTTTGACATGCTTTTACCCAAGTCAAATATACGCTGGTGCAAGAGAAATCTCCAAACCCCTCCGATGAAAGAAACTGTAGAATTCCAAGATGAGGTTCGAAACCATATTCAAAATATGACGAAAAATATTTTATTTTGAATTTCTGTGGGTATAAGCTGAAATTATTATTATAAAATGCTGCTTTTTGTTATAATTATTGCGTTGAAAGGAAGACATTTTACTTGGTTGTGGTCTTATGCTCTGCACAATAATTATATCCCATCAGACATACCTGCTTGCTGAACAGGTGCACGTATAAGCTGAGAGCGCAGAGAGCAAAAGGGACTTGATGCGTCACACGCGACCAACTTAACACGTAGCCGGCAGTCAGCAGACATCTTGATGCGCTCTCTCATGCACCTCCCCGCATCCACCATTAGTGATGCTTCGGTGGCGGATGGTGGTGATGATGCTGATGGAATTTGCGGCATCACTTGAAATTTGACATGTTGACGCCAAAGAGCTGACTGCTTTTTGCCAAACAATATGTTTAGCCGTATGACAATTTGTTTACGCATACCCACACGCACACACCAACATTGAAAAATGTATGTATCTATGTGTGTGCTTGTTAGTATCGTACACACATTTGGGCTGGCTCGATTTCAAGGTGCCCTTGCCAACTGTTGCTGCTGGCGGTGGGTCTAAAAACACGCTTGTTGAGAGCGAACCGGTTCCGAAACTCGTGCTTCTCAACAATGAGTGAAAATTGCGGACTCCACACGTAATTATCCGATACAAAAACAAAACGCTGCAATCCATTCTGCTTAAATACAAAAGTGAAAAGCCAATGACCTTCGGATTTGACCTTTGTTTAGCAGCTAAATCATAATATATTGTTATATCTCTGAAATACTAACAACAAGTTTTGCCAACCCCAACAATAGAGACGCACGAAATGCCAAAAATATAGTCCGATACGACTTTGAGTGAAATTCGAAGTGCTCGACTATGGACTGTAATCGTGATTTGGCAGCAATTCTACAGCTGATATATAAAGAGGTGTGTCACGAGCATTTTAAGGGGGCTCGTCCAATGGAATAAAATTTCCAGCTAAAGACAAAAGATTTAACGTTCTTCAATTGTCTGCTTAAATTAATGGTGATCGTTATCTTTCAATAAACATTCTTCAATAAGCTGCTTAAAGTACGTTTTATTTAACCCCATAAAACGTTATTCTTCAACTCAATTGACTCCAAGCTTAAACATAATGGCAGCAACTATCCAGACGATCCAGATCCATACCGCGAATGGGACTGCTGACCTTCGGTCAGAGCAGAAGCAAAGAACTGAATTAACGTAAATTGAGTGCGCTCATCCAGATTTACTCGAATGCGCAAATTCGTGGCGGAAATCTTAATTGAATCGTGTAAATTAGAACTAAATATTTTAGTTAGAACAATAGTCAGTCCGCCTCGTACTATGTTCACTCTATGTACACGAACACATAACTATATTCAACTAGCAAATCATGAAACTAGTTCAAGGCAGTGCGTAGAGAAGCACGATATTAAATCAATGGTCTAGGAAGTGAATTCAAATTGAATAACACGCAGATGCAACAGCCGTTAACCACAGTAAACACTCCAATAAAAACAATGGAAAGTGCAATTAAAATTAATCATCTTGTTTACTGATGGGACTCCGCTTAATTGGCTCATAAGAGTACTAGTATGTAGATCTGATTCTACAATGAATTGTACATGTGAATGCAGTTGACGCTAAGGGGCTTGTCACATGAATACCCAGATATTCATAATCTTGCAAATGTGACGCGATTCCATTTAATTTGTAGTGCGCTATGAAGATAAAACACAAGTCTAGCCAGACTTTATCTGAACAAAAATGCTTACAATAAATTTTTATGATAATCTTTGTGATTATATTTTTACAATTTGATTTAAAAATATCTTTTTTTTTCTATATTTTAAATATTTTTTTTTTAAGCAAATGTATTAGTCTTTCCAAATTTAAGGTAATGTGCATAAAAAATATGGCAACACATGTGAAGTCTTTTGTTTCAATCAAGTTAACAGTACGTATACATAACATGCAAGCCTAAAAGTATGCTTCAAAACACAAAACAGTAAAAGCTTTGCTTAAAAACAGAATGCTGCGGCACTAATGGTATTCCATTTTATTGATTTTACAAATCACAAATAATTAAAAAAAATGTTTTAAAATTATTGCGCTGTAATGGTAAAGTAGTTTGAAAATCAATAATTGTTTTTTTCCAATAAGTAGTAATAATTTATTTATTCGTGGTACGAGCGTTTCTTTCGAAGATCCAACTTTATAGTCAATTAAACCAATGTATACCGTTTGTTAGAATACTAATCTGCCTCTTTTCTATTATAGTGTTTATCATAAATGATTTGTCATTCATCTTAAATGGTTTAATGCCTTGGACGCTGCATCATGAGAACCTCAGACTAACTGTTTATTATTCAAATAGTGTCTGACATTGCGAGCCCATTTGATGACGTTATCATCAACGTATTCAAGGTTACGCTATAGTGTCACTGGGTATGCTTTAGGAGCTTATGACTAATTATAATAAAACCGGCGTATGACGGAATAAGATTCGAGAAACAAATAGTAAAGTCGCGATTATGGTATAGAAAGCGTAGCAAAAAAGAGCTTTAGGTGGCATTTGTTTATGGCGCCAGAGGAAGCTTGTTATACACTCGCAAATAAGTCGACCACGACATGAATGACAACGTCTCAAAGGAAAGAGTTTAGTGGAAATATTATTTTTATTATATTGTTTATGAATTTGTTTTTACTATGCATATGAAATTAATTTAGCGTGAACTTCGGAGTCAAAATTATTTGTATTTTAATGTTACTTGGAATATTCAATGTGCACATTATGATAATAATGTACTGATCAAAACTTAATTAGTTAATTAAGCAGTTTAATTTAAATTAATTTCGTTTCAATTATTCAAATACGGCAAAGAAAGCAATAAAATGCACATTTAGTTTGCTGCTAAATGTCAGCTTTAACCGTTAACTAGTCTTTTATAGTATGCATAGATAGGTACAGTCTAACACGCTCCCAATAGACGACGATCCACCCCCTCTTGCCCGATCCAAGACACAGTCGTATTTTTAGCAACAAACTCTGCGAGCTTGTCGCTTAAAGCTTTCACAGCTTTCCTCTCTTTCTTGTTCTCTCTCGCTATCTCTCTCTGTGTTGTCGTCTCCGCTGCTAGGCAGGTGCTTACTTCGGAAGTTCAACTCGGTCACTGTTTCAGTTTGAATCAGAATCTCAGTCAGCAAACAACGTTTGAGTCCAAACAACAAATTAGCAACAATGCCAATTGGTGAGTCTTGTCTGTGTGTTGAATAGTGTTATAGTGTGTGTGACTCTTTGCGTGTGTGCGAGTGTCTTCAATGGACAGCGGAATGCAAGAATAATATATCGGTTGACTTGCCATCACATATATAAAGATATATGTATATTTCTATAGGGAGTACAAGAAACATATGGTGTGAATTTGTTATTGTTATTGTGCTAAGTGTCCAACGACGCCGGCTGCAATTCGCCGCATTCTGTATATTTTGTTGGCCTTGGGCCAAGAAAACTGTTTGGCCAACAACATTTGCCAACAGTTTTACACAAATTTCTATTTATTTTCTATACTTTTCATTAGGTGTTTGCGAAGTCAGGTGGAGTTGGTACAGTTGTGTCAGGTTACGTGTATTGTAAACAGATCACGGAGTAGAATTACATTTTACGCAAACAAAATTCTGTGCCTAGCACCGGTGGCAACGCCTTTAGCATCGAGGCCAGCTATAAAATACAGTTGCCACTTTCCCCGTTTGGTCATCCAAATTCAATTATCGTGTCAGCCAAGACCGTTATTATTTATAGCCAAATACATTCATACATAGACACTTTGATGTGTTTGTAGGTGAGATGCGCTGAGTCATCATAAGAAATGGCCAAGCACTTTCTTATCTCCCCTTTGAACTTTGACAATAATCAATATGAGGCAATTGTACTTGACTGTAGGTTGACCTCGGAGTGCATCAAAAACGGAATGATGTCATTCGTCGCCACAAAAGCTGCTGTGAAATTTGAGCAAACGATTTTCATTCCACAAACAGATAGAAATCTACACATCACCACTTCCAACACATATGTATATATAAATAAACAGCTTTCATTTTATAAGTATCTATCAGATATAATTCTCGTGTCCCATACAAACAAACAAACAAACAGAAACCTCGCTAAATATTATCAACTATTTGCAAGTCAAAAACTCGCACATAAACAGGTCTGCTCCATTGCGCAACAATGTGATATTTTCGAGCTAAGCTTAATTGAGAACTCGGTTCTGAGTTCTATACTTAACGTAGAACACAACGTTAGAGAATGCCATGGGAATGAGCTGCGGAATGAGCCCAAAATGACATCATGCGAATTGACATCAAATGCGTCATTGTACGAAAACAACAATACGCTCGCTCAATCAAACATCTGCTTTTCCATGTTTTCCCTCCCATTCATCAGACAAATAAATAACAAATTCAGAGACAGCTATATTTTCTAAGTAAATATATAAGTTGGGTTCTCGATGAATATATATGCAAAGTAGATATTTTGATGAATAATCAAATGTATCTACCACTTCGCTTCATATTTAAATATAACGGACAATAATAAACTAGTTTAATTTCAAACATTCTTCGTTAAGATAGCTTGAGTTCTCATTCGTTCAGTTTGATTTAATATCGACTTTGCCGATTATCTCGTTCGTTTAGTCAGTTTTCAAACCAATATCATTCGTTCAGTTCGTTTCCTTTAGGCAAACCTCTAAATTATATATTTTTTGTATTCTCTAGTTTTTGTACTCTTATTCTCATTCTTCGATCCCTTGTTAATTCATATCTAATTCATGTGCTTTTTTGCAGAAATCAATACACCCGACAAGTTGGAATACCAATTCCAGCCGGCCAGCGGAGGAGTCTTCACCTTCAAAGTGCGTGCACCGAAGGACGCCCATCTGGCACTCACCTCCCAGCCCAGTGCGGGCGCTCCACTGTACGAGATCTTCATCGGCGGATGGGACAACAGCAAGTCTGTCATTCGCAGGGATGGTCGCCAGCCCGATGTTGTCGAGGTGCCCACCCCAGGCATTCTGAATGCCGGCGAATTCCGTGGCTTCTGGGTACGTTGGTACGACAACGTCATCACCGTTGGACATGAGGGCGACGCTGCTGCCTTCCTCAGCTACGATGCTGGTGCATTGTTCCCCGTGAACTTTGTGGGCATCTGCACTGGCTGGGGTGCTTCCGGCACCTGGCTCATTGACGGTACGATTCACATACATTTTCCCAGAGTTCAGTAATTTAACAACTTGATATGATCTTACAGAGGCTGCTCCATCTGCGCCAGTCATGGGCTTCGCCCCACCCTCGGGAAGCGGACCCGGTTGCTGGGTGGCCGCCGCCAATGGCGAGGTGCCACCAAATGCCCTGCAGGCTGGATTTGACAGCAGCGAGCAGCTGTACATTGCACGCGCCCGTCACGAGGGCGATCTGATTCCCGGCAAGCTGCATCCCTCCCATAGCGTCACCTACGTTGCCTGGGGAGGCGGCGAACACGGCCACAATGAGTACGAGGTGCTCTGCGCCGCTGGCGGTCACTGGGTGCCCGTCGAGGGAGCCAACATTCCACCCCAAGCCGTGCCTGCTGGCGAGACGAGCGAGGGCGAGCCCCTCTTCATTGGCCGTGCCACCCACGACGGCACTGTGACTGTTGGCAAGGTGCAACCTTCGCACGGATGCTGCTACATCCCCTACGGAGGCGAGGAGCTGGCCTTCAAGGAGTACGAGATCTATGTCTCGAACTAAACTCGCTAACTAACTGGCGCAGCCCCTCAATCTACGAGTATTTAACTTAGTTAAACTCTGCATCTTAGATGCATGATCAAGAGACTCACGCACTGGAATTCGAATTATGAAACACCCGCTATTTCCATTTCAAATACATTGTGTATTTATTTTGTTTTTTTTATGCAATTAATGTCTTTCTATTGTCAATGAATCTCAATGGATAATAGCAGCTCTAACTCTTTATACCCGCTACCCATAGGGTAGAAGGGTATTATAACTTAGTGCCAACAGAAAATGTATGTAACAGGCAGAAGGAGGCATCTCCGACCCCACAAAGTCTATATATTCTTGATCAGTATCAACAGCCGAGACGATATAGCCATGTCCGTCTGTCCGTCTGTCCGTCTGTCCGTCTGTATGAACACCTGGATCTCAGAGACTATAAGAGCTAGAGCTACCAAATTTGGGGACAGTACTCCTATAGGTCCTACGCAGATCAAGTTTATTTCAAAAGTTGGATGCCACGCCCCTTTCCGCCCCCAAAAGTCTGTAAAAGCCGTAATAATAGACCTAGAGCATTGAATTTTGGTATGCATAATAATAATTATATTCTCAATGATTTCTGTGAATTTGGTTGAGATCGAATGAAAACAAGGTTAAGTTATTAAAGAATCAATTTTATATGCAAAATTCACTTGCAGCTGCCCGCGCTTTGTTTGTTTAGTTGACAGTGTGACCAAAACGGTGTTGTGATTTTTACCCGCTATTTTCAAATATATACAAAAAACTAATTTTAGTATATTTGGTATATTTTTTGTTAATATATCATTTAAATTTTTTGTTTTCTCTCGAAATGGGTTGCGGGTATCATACGGTCGAGCACTCTCGACTGTAGCTTTCTTACTTGTTTTTTTATACATTTTGTAATTTGCAAAATTAAAACAAAAGTGTTTGTTAATAAAATTTAAATTTAAGCCAAAAATTATAAACATTTTATCTCTTTTGCGATACAGAAAACATTTACCATAAATCAACATATTAGCATTTCCAGAAAGGTAAACGTGATGTTTGTACGTCTTTTTTGTTTTTTGCTCTTTTGGTGTAAAAGTTTCTAAGAGAAATACTGCAAAGTGCTTCTAGTACCAATCATTATACCCGCTACCCATAGGGTAGAAGGGTATTATAACTTAGTGCCAACAGAAAATGTATGTAACAGGCAGAAGGAGGCATCTCCGACCCCACAAAGTATATATATTCTTTATCAGTGTCAACAGCCGAGACGATATAGCCATGTCCGTCTGTCCGTCTGTCCGTCTGTCCGTCTGTCCGTCTGTATGAACACCTGGATCTCAGAGACTATAAGAGCTAGAGGTACCAAATTTGGGGACAGTACTCCTATAGGTCCTACGCAGGTCAAGTTTATTTCAAAAGTTGGATGCCACGCCCCTTTCCGCCCCCAAAAGTCTGTAAAAGCCGTAATAATAGACCTAGAGCATTGAATTTTGGTATGCATAATAATAATTATATTCTAAATGATTCCTGTGAATTTGGTTGAGATCGAATGAAAAACAAGGAAGTTATTAAAGAATCAATTTTATATGCATAATTCACTTGCAGCTGCCCGCGCTTTGTTTTGTTTAGTTGACAGTGTGACCAAAACGGTGTTGTGATTTTTACCCGCTATTTTCAAATATATACAAAAAACTAATTTTAGTATATTTGGTATATTTTTTGTTAATATATCATTTAAATTTTTTGTTTTCTCTCGAAATGGGTTGCGGGTATCATACGGTCGAGCACTATCGACTGTAGCTTTCTTACTTGTTTTATTATTATTTATTTTTTCATCGGAAAGATGATGCATTACCCTTACCTTTAAAAAAATTTGAAAAGGGTCTTTTAAGATTGTTAGAATTAAAATGCGTGTAACAGACAGAAGGAGACATATACGACCCTTACTAAAAACTACTACATTTTATAGCAGAAAAACACACAGTTAAGTAGACCAATAAAATGTGAAGAGTTCATTACAGTCAAAACCGGACTGTAGCTTTCTTAGTTATCAAGGGTTCAAACAGTCAAATGACAAATGATTGCCATCAAAAATCAGTCTCTATGACGAATTTATTTTGTCATGTCTCTTTATTATATTTTATATTATTTTTGAACTGACTTGAACTTGTGCTATAAGAGAAATTCTGATTGCTATATGCATGCTCAAAACTTATATATCATCATACTAATAGATATTTGAAACAGAACAAAATAAAAATCAACAAATTTTTGTATATTTAGGAAAAATTACTAAGCAATAATTTTTTTAATAATATTTTTAATATGAGTGAATGAACTTGTTGATAAGTACACACGTGAATTCGTTATAAAACGGCTATCACCAGTTTTGTATAGTTTGGTGCAAACAAAAACCAATTGCAAATCGGATTGCACATATATTCCCTTTATTTTTAAATGAGTAGTTCTAAAGTTCCTAAGTACTTAGTGTAAACTAATTTAACTTAAGAATGAAAAATTCTAATTGTTTTCGTTAAATTTACTATTTGGGGAAAACAGTATAAAAGGGCCAGTAAACACTGTTGAATGCAACAGATCGAAATTGTTAACCTATTAAAATGGACAAGCTCTTAGTACTGTTGGCCATTCTCAGTCTTTGCCAAATTATTACTGCAGAACGTAAGTGTTTGAACGATTAAAATTCAGGAGAACATTTTTAATTATCACCCCTATGATGCCAGGCATTGTCAATTGTTATTGGGACACAAGGGCCGACTATCGTCTTGACGATGGTCAATTTGAACCATCGGACATTGATCCCCATCTGTGCACACATATAAGTTACGCCTTCTTTGGCATATCGAATTCGGGAGAGTTTAAGTCCTTGGACAGTTGGCTCGATCTGGGCGATGGGATGGGTAAGCCTTAAAATATTTATAATCATGAGAGCGTATTCAAGTGAATTTCTTAATCATTTTACCAGCATTCATCAGCAAAACAATTGCGCTGAAGCAGGTGAATCCTAAGCTCAAGGTCATGGCTGTTGTTGGGGGCTGGAATGAAGGATCCGAGATATTTTCAGTCATGGCAGCGGATTCACGCAAACGCGCTACTTTCATTTCCTCCACCTTGGCATTCATTCATCGCTATGGCTTCGATGGACTTGACCTGGATTGGGAATATCCCAATCAGCGTGGAGGCGGACCTTATGACAAACAGAACTTAGTGACATTGCTGCGGGAGATCAAAGAAGCGTGAGTAGCTAGAAGAGTCAGAAGTAGTAGCTGTCAGCTATAATATTGTGTTTTTGAATGGTAAAGATTTGCACCCTTTAACTTGGAGTTGAGCATTGCTGTGGGCGCCTCTGAAACGTCTGCGTCCATTTCATATGATATTCCAGCCATTTCCCAGTTCTTGAGCTTCATTAATTTTGATTTCTATGCGTCATCCGAAGGCAACTTAGGCTGTAAAGCTCCTTTGAATGAGCTAACACAGGCCATCGACTACTGGATTCAGGAAGGTCACCGATTCATCCTCAAATTTTGAAGTTTACTTTAAGAACTTTCATTCTTACATTATGTAGGTGCTCCGCCGGAGAAACTGGTTCTTGGCATTGCTTTCTTCGGGCAAACCTATCAGTTGGCAGACAACTCCCAGACCTCGATAGGCTCTGCCAGCAAAGGAGCTGGAGCCGAAGGCATTTACACACATCAGAGTGGTTTCTTGGGATACATGGAAATTTGCATAAATAACTGGAACACTATTTTTGACGATGTAGCAAAATCCCCATATGCCTTCCAGGACGATCAGTGGGTCAGTTACGACAACGTCGAGAGCATTGAACTCAAGATGCAGCTGGTGAGCTCACGTAATCTGGGAGGCGCAATGACCTGGTCCATTGACACCGATGACTTCCGTGGCATTTGCGGCGAATCTTATCCCCTACTGAGGGCCATAAACCGCGGCTTGTATAACTAACAAATTTCAAAATAAGAACTATATATCTTTGCTCGATAGTTCGATTATAATCGAATTCGAAGAGTAACCCGAAGTCGAGCAGTTTCGAAATAAGTGTTATTACAAAATAATAATACTTTTTTTCGTTTACTGTTTTATAAACATTATTTAATAAAAATGTGTATTATCATAATTTATAGTTTATATAAATCTTACGATGAAGCAATCTCGACTGTAGCTTTCTTACTTGTTTTTTTTTTATATCGATGAAAGCTTAAAGGCAACTTTAAAGATAATTTAATTTGGATAGTAGTCTAATATTTGGTTCTCCCATAATTCGCAACGTATTTCAAACTAGATTTTAAACAATTCATAGAGTTCGTCATTTTTTTTTATTTATACTTAATGTCGTAAGAAATTTGTTGAGAAAATTGAGTCAGTGCAGTGATATAACAAATTTAGATATCGCCAGCCCTGTAACGGGAGCGTTTAAAGCATGCAGCGCAACCCTATTGGAAAGTTATAAATCAGCTGTTTTAACACCTGCTTTTTTATAACCTGCGTCAGTTTTATAAAAAACCATGGAAAATAAAGCAGGTATTGTTAATATTGTATTCCTCGCTTGAAATCTGCTTAGTTACGAATGTTTAAAGGTTTGCTAATGTTACTGTAATATTGGAAGTAATTCGCAAACCTCGATAAATCAAAAATTGACTTATTCCAAGCAAACTTCATAATGTCCATTGTTAAGTTACAAGTTTGTTCCTCTGGATATATAGATCGAGCAGAGAACAAAATTTGATTTGAAATTTCATTGATTGATATTAATGAAAAATTGGGATGTGGTAATTTGACAGAACCCTCGATCCGGCTTTACAAGCTTTTATTGATCATTGAAAATTTAAATTAATTAAAAGTCAAGAAAGAAAGTTAGCGTCTTATTAACACTGTGATGCAAATTGAAGGCGTTGAAGATGTAGACACCCCTCAATTATTTCCTTCAATGAGGAAATGCTATTAAGGGATGTTAAAATAGAAAATCGGTATTTCGAATTTGCTTGATTGGTTGCATAATAATAAATCTAAATTATACATTTTAATTTTTTGCCTATTTTTTTGTACATATGTATGTACAACATACATACGTATATGATGTACGCTTGTGATCATCGAATTTCTCATATGAAATTTATCTTTGATCCCTTAAAAGCTGCTTGAAACCAATGTGTACAATGTAAATAGTGTCAGAAGCTGTTTACTATGCACCAAAATACCCCACGATAAGCTCGTTGCTATGAGAGCCTATCAACTTTAATAGTTGGATGGCCACAATTACACTAAATTGGAGTGGACAAGTGTTTCCTCTTAATGTCTTACTTTTAAATGAGTAGTACTTAAGTTCCTAAGTACTTTGTATGAACTAATCTTAATTAAGAATGCACAATTCTAATTGTTTTCGAGTAATTTAACTCTTTAAGAGGCAGTATGTCAGTTTAGAGATAGGAAAAACTGTCTAAAAGTGTACTGTAGGCAACAGATCAAAAGTACTAACTTATTACTCAGTCTTGGCAAGATTATTACCGCCGAACGAAAGTGTAGCGAAAATAGTTAAGGGGAAATAATTTAAATTATCATCTCCATGTTACCAGGCATTGTCAATTGTTATTGGGGCACATGGGCCAACTATCGTCCTGGCGATGGTAAATTCGAACCTTCGAACATAGATCCTCATCTGTGCACACACATCAGTTACACTTTCTTTGGTATTTCGGACTCGGGAGAGTTTAAGTCCTTGGACCCATGGCTTGATCTGGACGATGGACTGGGTAAGCCTTAGAATAGTTTTAGAAATGGAAGCATTTTCAAGGGAATTCTGTTATCCATTCTTTAGGTTTCATTAGAAAAACCATTGCGCTGAAGCAGGTGAATCCTAAGCTCAAGGTCCTGGCTGTTGTTGGCGGCTGGAATGAGGGATCTGAGAAATACTCAGGCATGGCTGCGGATGCGGGCAAACGCGCCACTTTCATTTCCTCCACTTTGGCATTCATTCAACGCTATGGCTTCGATGGACTTGACCTGGATTGGGAATATCCCGGTCAGCGTGGTGGGGGACCTCAGGACAAACAGAACTTTGTGACTTTGCTGCGAGAGATTAAGGAAGCGTAAGTAGCTTAAAGTATACTAAAAAGTCAGCAATAATCTTGTATTCTATGGGGTAAAGGTTTGTTCCCCATAACTTGGAGTTGAGCATTGCCGTGGGCGCCTCTGAAGCTACTGCTTACCTTTCATATGATATTCCTGCCATTTCCCAGCACTTGAGCTTCATCAATGTGATGACCTACGATTTCCACATGGCATTCGAAGGCTACTTGGGTCTCAATGCTCCTCTGCCGGAGGTAACACAAGCCATCGACTACTGGATTCAGCAAGGTCAGTGATTCATCTTTAAATCTTCAAGCTTTCCTTAAGAACTTTCATTCTTACATTGTGTAGGTGCTCCGCCAGAGAAGCTCGTCCTAGGCATTGGATTCTATGGCCACACCTATCAGTTGGCAGACAACTCCCAGACTTCGCCAGGTTCACCTAGTAAGGGAGATGGAGCCGCAGGCCCTTACACACGCCAGAATGGTTTCTTGGGCTACATGGAAATCTGCGTCAATAACTGGCAAACTGTCTTCGATGATGGAACCAAATCCCCATATGCCTTACAGGGTGATCAGTGGGTTGGCTACGACAACGTGCAGAGCATTGAGCTCAAGATGCAGCTGGTGAGCTCACGTAATCTGGGTGGTGCCATGATCTGGTCCATTGAGACCGATGACTTCCGTGGCATTTGTGGTGAATCCTATCCCCTGCTGAAGGCAATAAACCGCGGCTTGGGTAAAAGTTGTATTTTTTCAGAACAACAGCGACTGCAACAGCGTCCAACAGATCGCAAATAGAATCCGCTACGACTTGCAATGTATGCAAAATGCATTGCATCATACTTCGATTTCACCAAGTGCCTTTATTAGAAACATGAAATTAATTAAGATTATTAGAAATAAAAAAATAAATAATAAAATTGTTTGAGAACAAAATCATTTAAATACATACATATATGTATTTCTAAACATATATCATCCAAATCTGTAGGTTATTTGAGAGAATTTTCAAAGCAAATGCGTAACATCAATGTTTGCATTGAAAATTTCTATTAAAGATTGTGAATGTTTTTAAACATTGAAAATATTGTAACTCCATTTTTTACCAGTATTTTCCGATATTCAGTGCTGCCCAATCTGTTCGGTACTTTCCGGTCTCTTTGAAGTCGCTATTGAAGAAAAGTTTGGTGTAATGAAAATGATTGAAACAACACAAAGAATACGTAGATGGGTCAATTCACTGTCAACACAATTATTGGGATCCCATAGGTATGACTAGAACTACAAAAGGGATTTCGATTTAATTATAATTATAAAAGTGGATGAATAAAAGTAATTAACTTGAGAATCGCTTAGGAGAGAGGTAGGAGAGCGAGCCTATCAATGACCTACTTTATACATTTTGTAATTTGTAAAAAAACGAAAATGTTTGCTTAAATCATGTACATACATATGTACGTTTTTTCTGTCCGAAGTTGGCATTCTTGATCACGGGCTAACACTCGAATTGATTCGCTTAACTTTACGACTCCGAAAATCTGTTGACCGTAAACATTAAAATCCACATATGTAGATCGATAATTCACTTTATCGGAAATGGCCTCTTCAATGTGTTATCAATTTCATGCTGAGATTAAATTATAATATGATTCTCATTTTTTTGGAGCACCCAAACAGTCACATTACAAATGATCGCCTCGAAAATACCCTCCAAGAAGGATTTACAATTCTCTCTTAAAAGTATTATTTGTCCCTTAAGAATATTATGCTTAAATTTGAAGTGACTTGATCTTTTGAATCAAGCGAAAACCTGATTGCACGCATCGTTAAATATAATCAAATGATACGCGGTTTGGTATAGATATGGAGTGGTATTGTTATTGTCTTTTGCTTACTACAAATAATATAAACAACTTATAAATGTTGTATAAGTTTCTTTAAGTCCATGAAAATTGCTTAAATTATCGATAATCGCTTAGAGGCTGCACGATTCCAAATGCACCATGTCAGAAGCTGATCACTATGTACCAAAACTCCCCAAGCTGTTTGCTATGAGGCAATCGACACAAATAATTTGATGCACACAAAAACAATTTGCAAATTGGAGTGGCCACAAGTTGCCCCTTCAGTTGGAGCTGGTGCAGGGTACAAAATGCCATTACTTTTGAATGAGTAGTAAGTACTACGTACTTAGGCTAAACTAATCTTACTTGAGATAGCAGAGTTCTAATTGCTTTCGTATAAATTAACTCTTGAAGAGGCAGTATAAACATGTCACTTCGGTGCAGTGATAAGGAAAACTGTATAAAAGGGCCAGTTAACACTCTTTGCGGCAACAAATCGAACTTGTTAACTTGTTAAAATGGGCAAGCTATTAGTACTGTTGGCCATTCTCAGTCTTGGCCAAATTATTACCGCCGAACGTAAGTGTAGCGAAAAGAGTTAAGAGGAAATCATTTCAATTATCATCCCCATGTTACCAGGCATTGTCAATTGCTATTGGGGAACTTGGGCAAACTACCGAAGTGGCAATGGAAAATTTGATGTTTCCAACATCGATGCCAACCTCTGCACACATCTGAGCTACTCGTTCTTTGGCATTAACGATAATGGAGACATTCAATCGCTGGACACCTGGTTGGACTATGACTTGGGCTTCATTAACCAAGCCGTCGGCCTGAAGCATCAGAATCCCAACCTGAAGGTGCTCGCTGTGGTTGGTGGCTGGAACGAGGGTTCCGTCAAATACTCATCCATGGCCGGTGACTGGAATAAGCGTCAGAACTTCATCAACTCGGCACTGAACCTGCTGCGCAACAATGGATTCGATGGCTTGGATCTGGATTGGGAATACCCGAATCAACGCGGTGGCAACTGGAACGATCGCTCCAACTTTGTCACTCTGCTGCGCGAGCTGAAGGAGGCGTGAGTTCTGCTATTTATCCATTCAAAGGATGCGACATGTTCTAATTGTGCTTTCTACAGCTTTGCTCCCTATGGCTACGAGCTGGGAATTGCTGTTGGAGCTGGAGAGTCGATTGCCAGCAGCTCCTATGAGATTGCCAACATTGCCCAGCAGGTGAACTTCATCAACGTTATGACCTACGACTTTGCCATGGCCTCCGATGGCCAGACTGGCTTCAATGCCCCACAATGGGCCATCGAGAACTCCATCAACTACTGGATTGGCCAGGGTAAGAAAAACTTTCGAGTCGTTGATTCCATGGCTTATTTCCCTCTCCCATACATTCAGGTGCTCCCGCTAACAAGCTTGTGCTCGGAGTTGGCACGTATGGCCGCTCTTTCCAACTGTCTGATCCCTCCCAGAACTGGCCAGGCGCTCCATGCCGTGGTGTGGGCGGTGCTGGCTCCTACACCGGCGAGGGAGGCTACCTGGGATACAACGAGATCTGCCAGAACAACTGGCACACAGTCTTCGACAACAATAATGCCGCTCCCTACGCCTTCTCTGGTGATCAATGGGTCAGCTATGACAATGTGCTCAGCGTGCAGTGGAAGATGGATTTCGCTCTCTCCAAGAACTTGGCTGGTGCCATGGTTTGGTCCCTGGAAACCGATGATTATCGCGGCCTCTGCGGCGAGTCTTACCCGCTGCTCAAGACCATCAACAGAAAATTGCGTTGGTAATTTTGTGCAAAAATCAACAATAAAGAATTGTGAATGAAATGGAAGCAAATCTCCTTATCAGGGGGCAACAGGGAAACTATTTTTGAATTACGAAATCTCAGTCTTGACTATTTCTGGGGAGCTTCTCAAGGGGCAACTGAATAAGCGATTGTTGCTATATATACTTCGAAAACCAATTGTCTACCACAAGCCAGCCATACTTCGTATAGTGAATAGTCGTATCGTGATCGGGCGAGTAACAACAAAGATGACTGTTATCGACGGTAATCAGTCAATCACCCTGCTCTTGTGTGTATTTAAAAGCAATAACAGACCGCGCTTCTGAAAGAAACAGACTAGTCAGTGAAGCAATGCCATCCTGTAATGGCTATATTTCGTTTCCGAGAATAATTTCTTGATTGTGGATTCATGGCTATAGATAGGACTGGGCTACTTATTCATCACACAGAAGATATCATTACTAATGTGACCCAATAAAGCATATAACGACTCAATCATCATTTAAAAATCATAAAATCTAAGTGTGGTGATAAAATCCTAAGCGATATCATTTGAGAGATTGAAAAGATTCTTCGTTGACCGAATGAAATCGTTGATGTACCCAAGGTATAGTATATGAGGTAAAATAGTACACACTTCTATCACTTTTTTGGATCGGACTACTGCAACATGGAATTATTGCAGACATAGGTATAAGTATACAAAAGTGTTGTAATTAATAATGGGTACTAACCGTACTTTTTGTAACCGTAACCATTAAGCATAGAGCGAGTCTCTCACTGTCGAGAACACTCGGCCATATTATGTTGCTTTTTAAATTATCAATATATATCTTCTATAATAAATGCCAATAGTATACTAACCAACTGAATCATGCTTATGTACTTATCGGAATTAAAGGAAATTGTTAATCAGCAATTGATTGGTAAACACTTCAACCATTTAAATCATATAAATCAAACAGAATTACAGAAACTGCTATTTATAAACCATTTAATAAGCCGATTCTTAGGGGGTCGATAATCACCCCCATCATAATAATAATACTTGTATAGATTGCGCCGAAACTGGTATGTGAAATTGAATGAATTACAGCTATGGAGTGAATAGGAAACAGCATGAGTACCTCGAGGAGCAGTGCCAAGTTGTACTTCAGACATTAGTTAAGATTTAAATTTATGCGTTTCATTGAGAAGTCCAAAAAGCGAGTACTCGTCGAGCTACTCCACTATAATCTAGATTATCCAACAGATGCAATATATTAAGTTATTGTTTTGCCTAATACCTGCATTATCTGGACACCACCGATAAGCAAGTACGAGTACGAACATGATTTCATAGACCACACGAGTCCAGTCGTAATTCCCCCGTATAACTCGACCTATAAAAGCGACAACCAGCTGAGAGTCGAAAGTTAGAACAAGAACATGAAGTTATTGGCGTGCTTGCTTTTGACGCTGGTCTCCTTCGTCACCAGCGATAGTGAGTATTAATGACTAATTCACCATGTTATTCCAATCGGAGACCAACAACCAATGTGTTGCAGAGATCCTCAATTGTTATTGGGGCACATGGGCCAACTATCGTCCTGGAGATGGTAAATTCGAGCCATCGAACATAGATCCCCATCTGTGCACACACATCAGTTACACCTTCTTTGGCATTGCGGAGTCGGGAGAGTTCAAGTCCTTGGACACTTGGCTCGATCTGGACGATGGATTAGGTAAGCCTTAGAATAATTATACTAATGAGAGCGTATTCAACTGAATTTCTTCATCATTTTACCAGCTTTCATTAGCAAGACCATTGCGCTGAAGCAGGTGAATCCTAAGCTCAAGGTCCTGGCTGTTGTTGGCGGCTGGAATGAGGGATCAGAAAAATACTCAGCCATGGCTGCGGATGCGGGCAAACGCGCCACTTTCATTTCCTCCACTTTGGCATTCATTCAACGCTATGGCTTCGATGGACTAGACCTGGATTGGGAATATCCCGCTCAGCGTGGAGGCGGACCTCAGGACAAACAGAACTTTGTGACTTTGCTGCGGGAGATCAAGGAAGCGTGAGTAGCTAGAAGAGTTAGTAGTGGTAGCAGTCAGCTATAATTTGTTCTTTTTATGGTTAAGATTTGCTCCTTACAACTTGGAGCTGGGCATTGCCGTGGGCGCCTCTGAAGCGTCTGCGTCCCTTTCATATGATATTCCTGCCATTTCCCAGCACTTGAGCTTCATCAATGTGATGACCTACGATTTCCACATGGCATTCGAAGGCTACTTGGGTCTCAATGCTCCTCTGCCTGAGGTAACACAGGCCATCGACTACTGGATTCAGCAAGGTCTGTGATTCATCTTCAAATCTTCAAGCTTTCCTTAAGAACTTTCATTCTTACATTGTGTAGGTGCTCCGCCAGAGAAACTCGTCCTCGGCCTTGGATTCTATGGCCACACCTATCAGTTGGCAGACAACTCCCAGACTTCGCCAGGTTCACCTAGTAAGGGAGATGGAGCCGCAGGCCCTTACACACGCCAGAATGGTTTCTTGGGCTACATGGAAATCTGCGTCAATAACTGGCAAACTGTCTTCGATGATGGAACCAAATCCCCATATGCCTTCCAGGGCGATCAGTGGGTTGGCTACGACAACGTGCAGAGCATTGAGCTCAAGATGCAGCTGGTGAGCTCACGTAATCTGGGTGGTGCCATGACCTGGTCCATTGAGACCGATGACTTCCATGGCATTTGCGGCGAATCCTATCCCCTGCTGAAGGCCATGAACCGCGGCTTGGGCAATAGTGGCAATGGCGGCAACGGTGGTGGAAGTGTTACATCTGCCCCGACAGCTGCACCAACATCGGCTCCAACTACCTCCGCTCCTGGCGGTGGTGGCAACGGCGGAGGCTCCAACGGTGACTGCACCTCTGACGGTCATTTCCAGCACAGCAGCGATTGCAACAAGTATTATCAGTGCGTAAATGGAATCCGCTACGATTTCGCATGCGGTACAGGATTATACTTTGATCCCTCCACACTGATCTGCAACTATCCAGAGGAAACCTACTGTCCTTATTAGACATGTGAAAAACAATATTAAAACCGATTGCAAAAATAAACCATTTGTTTCTAACTTAAATTAAAGAGTACTAAAGCTACAGTCGAGAGTGATCGACTGTGAGATACCCCCGCTACCCGTATATACGAGTATTTATAAAATATACCGAAAAGTATATTTTGTGAGAAATATACTAGTACGTTGAAAACAAAACATAATACAATCATACAATCAGCAAAACGAAACTTGCCTTAAATTTGTTTCTTGAATTACTTGTGTGAAATAAAACTCCTGATTCTAGCCTTAATATTACGCTCCTTAATGTTTTTTTCGATTTGAAGGAACGGAAGTGTGCGTGGCAAAAATTTAAAACAAACTTGACTTGCGGGCACCAATAACAAATTTTTTCATAAATAAATCGGGACGTAAAAAAATCGACGGTATAATTCCCTATGGATAGCGGCTATAAAAATGCGAGTAATGAAGCGGGGGCATATGTTACTGTTAAGAATTTAATCACGTTTTCCCCTGTTTGACACATGTAATATTCTTTGGTGAATGGTTCGGCAGTTGCTCTAAAGATAATGTAAAGTGATGCAAGAAATTAATGAAATACATCTACAAAAATGTAACGACTTAACTTAGTATACAAAACCCCCCATAGGTGGCACAGACCTATAGCAGTTCGGAGTGCTGTTAATTGCTTCAAAGACAACAGCGCTGTTAAACTCAAAAAGGGTCTGCTGTAACTGCACGACGCTAAAAAAAATGCCGGCCTCTTTGTACGCGCGAAAGCTGCCGACGCTTTGAAATCTCGCTCACAAATTTCAATTATTAACAATTTCGGCATTGACAGCTAAATAAGTAAGAAGAAAGCAGCGAACGTTGCATTAATTACAATTTTCAATAATTCGCAGATGCAAGATCAGAATGTCGACGTCATCCAAGCACACGCTCAACCTTGGCGAAAATCAGCTTGCCAAATTGACGCACGAAGCACCCGAAATTCGCATGCGCGCCTTGGAACAAGTTGAGACGCGTTTCATGAGGGGTCTGCAGTATGACGAGAATCTCAATTTCAAGCCAATACGATTCCTAAAACAGCTGATCGGCTGGTTCAATTTCAAGCCACCAGTAGCCACTGAACGTGTGCTTTCGCTGATGTTGGAATTGATGCGTTCTGATTATGGTGATGAGATTGCTTCCAGGATTCCGGCTCAGCGACTGCTGGACGAGGTGGCAAAGATGCAGAAACTGCTGCTTGAATATCCTTCCGAACGGGGCCAGGAACTGCTCGAAGACTTGAAGCGTGTGTTCACAATGATGCAAATGGATGCGATGACTCCCGTCGCAAGCAGTTGTTGCAGCCGCAGCTCAGGTAGTATGACTATATTCTCTAGATAATATCATGTGTGTTAAAGTAAAGCATTCCAGACGATCAGCTAAGCGACGACTGCGACACCGATTACACTAATTCACGAGACAGGCTCCGACTCACTCCATCGGACTATGAGCACGCATGGACTCGACCCAGCGACACAGATATGCTGACCATGCGGACTATCAACGACTCGCTGAATGTAAACAACGAGCTGGATCTGATACGCAACTTGACGAATCTACAGATCAAACTATGCGACTATCCCATTGAGTATTTCCTGCAGCCGCCCGACGTCTACCTCATGCTAATTCACATACAGCGGATGAGCACTGGCGAAGTGCTGCCGCACATCAATCGCGTTATGTTCGCCTTCCTCAAGCAGCTGCAGCAACGCCACAGCGTGCGCAGCAAGACACTCAGCTACGCCACCCGCATTGAGCCACCATTGGATTCTAAACAATTGCCCGATCAGCTGCGATTCCGCAAGGCGCTGACGATCCTCTTGTATGGCAGCATGAAAAGGCTGGGGCCACCATTATTGGAGGATTGTGGCAACAACTGGCACTGCATTGAGCTGATCGTGGAGGCGATCAATACCATGAACCAATTGGGCGTGCGAGTGCCCGACTATATTGTGCACCGAATGGGCATCATGGTACCCAAGCTGCTCATCTATTTGCGCAGCATGGATGTGTCTTCGCCCGGGTACATCCGCAACTACAGCAGTGATATGATGATACCCAGACTACAGTCGCTCGTCTTTAATGGGTTACTGATGAATGTGATTGCCATCAATGTGCAGCACAATTCCAACATTGACAAAGCTATGGCGCGCTCAATGCTGCAGCCCATCCTCACCGATGAGGTCTACTTGACGTGCTTTCCATCCGTTGTGCAGGAGCTGTCCAACCTGTGCGCAGCGCTGAACAGCGATGCTGAGGCGCTGAGGAAGCAGATGTGTCGTCTCAAGGTGGCATACAGCACGGCACTGAATCAACTAGTGGCCAAAACCCAAATGCAGCCATTGGATCTACTGCGTAACCAGCGTAAGGTTTGCCTGGTGCTCAATCAAATGGGCAGCAAGACTCTGCTGCGTCAGCTGGTCGAAGCCATTGTCAAGGGCACCCCGTGCTATGGCCAGCAGCGTGAGCTGCGCCAGGAAGCCGAGTGTCTGCTAAGCACGCTCTTCGATCTGCCCGATGTGGAGATGTGCGGCCACGCGCTGCGTTTGCTGAAGCAACCGGTGGTGGATCACTTTCACGCCTTCATGAACCACACCAACTACATAGCGGGCTGCAGCAATATTGAGCTCGCTCGCATGCATATTCTCGGCCTGCCCATGAGCAGTCATTTGGTACGGAAGCTCTTGGTCCTGGGCTGGATGCCAAAACAGCCGAAGGCGGCGCAGGTGCAACTGCAACAGTGGTGCGTTGACTATCTTATCATGCTGCTGGGTCTCTCCAAGCTTATTGGCAGCCGTGACTTTACGGAAGCCTTCAAAATGCTGCTGCCCGTGGTGCCGCTAATGATTTGTCGGGCCGTCAACTATCCGCAGCTGCAGCAGGTCATCTGGGATCTGGTTGATCCGGACAAGCGCTATGTGGATCGCAATGTGGCGCTGCGGGCCAACGCCTGCTACTTGTTCCACCCGGATGCCATGTTCCGCAAGGAGGCCATCAACCGGGTCGCCTATGTGCTGATGCGACAAGATACGCACAACAAGTACAGAAACATTATGGATCAGCTAACTCTCGACTTGATTGGCCACGACCTGTGCGTGATACAGCCACCCATCGACTACTCCAAGCTTTTCAGCGAGCCGATGACGCAGTCCGTCAGTCGCAGTCTGCTGGCGCTGCAGCGACTTCTGGAAACGCCAGACCTGAAGCCGGGCATACGCAAATCGACGCTCGTCCAGCTGAATGTCTTGCTGCACAACTGGCAGGCTGTGGAGGCGTTCACCAACAACGAAGGAGCCCATCTGCTCTGCCTAAATGCGCTGCACGATCCGCTGCTGCGCAAGCGGCAGCCCAGCGCCATGGACACAGAGCTATTGAAGCCGGCGACCAGCATCTTGTTGCGTGTCCTCTTTCGCAGCGAACGCATTCGCCAGGAGTTCAATTATAAATATGATATGCTGGTGTGTCCGCTGCGATGTCTCTTCATTGTGCCGCTCGACGCACGGCTGCGTGCCGAGCTGAGTTGCTGCATCTTCCAGCTGCTCTACCAGGACCACATGACGCCCACCGAAACTCAGCTGATCATGAACGTGGACTTGTCGCCCCTGATGGTGCCAGTTAGTTACCAGGAGGATCATGTAGTGCCGCCCACAGCGGCCACCGAAGGCATTGCACTGCAGGACCATCTGCTGGCCAAGCACTTTCTGGGCGACAAGGAGCTGGCCGCCCAGCATTGGCGTCTCTACATAGCGCAAAGGATTTGCAAATCCCCCGAGAACATGCAGCTGTCGGCAGTCCAAGAGCTGGACATGCTGGAGTCGCTGAAGCTTACGCCCACAGATCTTGCGTTTGTGCACACCACGCTGGTCTATAAGCAGCTGGAGCAACAACTGCTGCAGGCCAACAACAGCAGCAGCCACCAGATGCTACTGCATTATGTGGGCAGTTTGCAACTGTTCCTTGTGGTGCTGCGAGGCAATGTGCCACAACCGCATGCTATGGCCGTTTGGACACTGATGCACAAGTATCTGCGCAACTCGCCGAGCAATGGTCCGGACCGCCGGGTCTACTTCGCGTTGCTGGAACTGTGCCATAGTTGCCTGCGCCATCGTCTGCCTGCTGTGTTGACGGGGTTGAGCACAGCCCTAGAGACGGATCCGCATCACTGTTTCTTTGCCGTGCTGCGAGACTTGCAGGTGGACTTGCAGATGCTGCAACTCGTCAGCAGTTGTCTGGTGCAGTTGCTGCACACGGGCGACCGCTCCGAGGAGTGCGAATGGCATGGCCGGCTCTTCATGGAGCTGAGCAAGCTGGCGCGCAGTCACTTTGAGCTACGACGCCTGCAGCATGTGCGTTGTCTGCTCGCTGTGCTGCGCCAGCTGAGCACGCGTTCCCTGAACATGACGGACATCACGCTGCAGGTGAGTGAGAAGAGACACAACCATCAAGCTGAGAGGTATTTACATATATTCGTCATTGCAGGCACACTACCAGCACTTTGTGCAGTTGTCCAGCAATCTGCGCACGTCGACACAGACTGGCGCCCAGTGGCAACGCGACTGTCTGCTCATCATGTGTCAGCTGCAGGCTCAAGCCCATTGCCCAGCTGTTGTAGCCGTCTCCACGGGCCATGGCATCAAGGTGTTGCGCTATCTGCTGGGATTGTGCGGTCATGGCGATGCCGAGGTGCGTACTCTAGCCTGGGTAACACTGGCCAATTGGCTGAAGAGCAGCGACTGCAACATGGCCAGTGTGCTGCTCGAGTTCCGTGACTTTCTGCCCGGCGGACTGGCCGCCTGTTGTCTGGCCACCATGCTCGATGCCCACGAGCAGATGCTGGTGCGTGAGCTGGCCGGGCGTGTCTTTGAGCGCCTCATGCCGCACATTGGCGCCAGAGTTTGCATGGTGCTGCTCTGCAAATACGCTTTCCTGCAAGAGGCACACGCGGCCCTCGCCACGCTGGAGCTGTCGCCCGAGCTTAGCGATAATGTGCAGGGTGTGAGAAACTCATGCGAGATCATTGCTTGCTTTGTCAGCATCTGCATCCGACTGGTGCACCTGCAGCCCAGCTGGTGCACTATACTTTGCAAGCACGCCTTTCTCCATGCCCTCAGCGATGTGATGAAGCTAAAGACACCGGATAGACCCCACTGCAATGTCTATATGGAACTGTGCGCCGGTCATATCTGTAAGCTCTATGCACTCTGCTATGACCACAACTTTGAATTCCTGCAGCGCAGCATTTGCCGGGACACGGTGCTGCTGACGGAGTTCTTTGCGCTGACGAATACACTGCTCGATCAGAAGGTGGTGCCGGAGAAGCAATTGGAAGAGGTGCTGAAACTCATGATGGTCTTCTGCAAGGATGCAAATGCCTATCGCGTGCTATACGACCATTTCAAGAAGCATCCGGAAATGATCATGGACATCCTGATCTATGGCTGCAATCTGACCCTTGCGCATCGCCCGGTGCAGCGCTATACCTTGACCTGGTTTTCGTTGCTGCTGACGAAAACGCAGCACGAGCCTAAAGACGACAATCTGCTGCGTGCTCTAGAGAATTTTGGAGAACCCTTTGACGTCGATGAGGGCGACGACGACAACGCCAATGACAATGAGAACACCATGAACAGCGATTCGGACGAAGAGTGCATCAAACGGCTTAAGATAATGAACCTGAAGCCAACGATCAAGCCAAAGCCAACAACAGGCAACAGCTCAAAGAAACCGCCAGCTTCTGTCGTGTACTCGGAGATTACCAATGCCGCAGTGCTGCTGTTTTACACCTTTGACCACATGTTTGAGATGTACTATCCGGTAAAGACGTACAGCTTCCTGCAAGGGCCCACCCGGCATCATCTGCAGCTCTGCGAGGTGATGGGCAATCTGCTGAAGATGTCGCCGATCATTGTAGAGGCTGCTCGCAGTGCCCAGCTGCTGGAGCGCATCATCCAGATGGTAGAATCATTCCTCGACGATCCCAGCGTAGGCAATGCCTCGGCCTATGTGCGTCGCGTTGGCGCGCACAAGACACGTGAGATTATAAACAATTTGATGCTGATTTTCAATATGCTATTGCATTGGCACAGCAATTCTTCTGCCTTCATCATTGACGCCGTCATGGTCTCCAGATTTGTGCGCGTAATTCTGAGGCTGTGGCCCTGGCTGTCGCATTCGGGCGTGCTCAAACACATGATCTTGTGTTTGACCACCCACCTAACCGAACACTCCTTTGAAATGTGTAAACAGGCATCCCAAGTGCTGTCCAATCAGTCGCATTCGCTGCTGCAGCTTATGATGCGCGTGGCTGATCACGAGACGACCAAAAAGGATACGCCTTTGGCCAAGCCAAATGCGTGTAGCGTATTGGTGATCACTCCGAATTCGTTTGTAGAGTCCTCACTGCGTGTCATGATCAATTGCAGCTCCTGCGCCGAGGGACGCCTTAGTCTCGCCAAGATGCGAGTGCTGGACATGTTCGATACCATTCTGCCGGGCTCCCACGCCAACCAGAACAAAGTGCGACCTGAAGCTTTGCTCAGCTGGCTTTGCTTCTGGGAGATCTACTCTAGATACGACCCGGGTAACAAGGTCTGCCACATGACAGCACTGCTTGATACCGTGCGTCGTTCGCCGCCACTCAGCATGAAACGCATGACGTGTCTCCGCATCCTGCGCAACATGTGCTTTGCAAACAGCAACAGGACGCAGCTCATCGGCATGCACGAGTTTCAGAACTTGCTGCTCAGCATCCTCATGCAGCCGGTGCAAATTGATGGTGGGGCCGGAGATGCCGCCTTGAACTCATATGAGGAGCACTGGCTGGTTATTCTGTGCCTCTGGAAACTATTCGGCTTCACTGCCAAGCATCGAGCTCTACTTCGCAGCTCCAAAATGTTTAAACAGACCGACAAACTTTGGGATGAGTTGACGAAGTTGGATTCGGAGAACCGAAAGCGCTACTTAAGCATTCCCTTTGCCAAAGATACGAGCGATTTGCTGAACAATCTCTATGCAGCCGTTCAAATATAAGCCTAGTCTAATAAAAAAAAAAGCATTTAATGTTTAACTAATTAATGTTATAGTCGACCTAAAAGAAGATGGTCAACTAAAGCACTCTCATGATATTCTTTGTTGTTAAATTTAACTTGACGGTTCCCTTTTTAATTTTGATATGATAATAATAGTTAAACTACGATTAAATAAAGAGTACTTAATAGATTAGAATACAATTTCAAAACTCTCAAATATTAATTTAGAAATGTTTAATTTATTGTTTAAACCTTGTGTGTTATTAGAAATTTATTGAATTTTATGTTTTTTCAATTTAAGGGTTACTATGGCTATTAATTATTTTCAAAAATTCAACGTCTAATCTACTAAGATTGTCAATTATATTTAATTTCAAATGTGGTTTAGAGAAGTAATTGTTTTTTTTCAAGTTTATGTAATTAAAAATATGGTTTAGAAAGTAAAAAAGTATTTTTCCACCTTAGCCCATTAAAAAATATTGTCATTTAAAGTAATAAGTTTATAATTTATTCAATTTAAGAAACCGTTTCAAACAGCATAAATATTAATAATAGGGGCTATTAGCCTAATAGTTCTCTGTGGTACGCACGTAGTTGACGCCCGATGGCATGGACACCTTGTCGAAGCCCTTGGGGAAAAGCTTGTTGGCCTCCTCATCGGTGACCGAGGGCAGAATCATGACCTTGGTGCCAGGCTAAATTTGAAAATAGTTTATTAATAAAAGGCTATTGCCAAACATCGTGTGAACTCACAGTCCAGTTGGCGGGAGTGGCCACCACCTTCAGACGATCTGTCAGCTGCAGGGAATCAATGGTGCGCAAAATTTCACTGCAAATAAATACATTCAATAGCATTATTAGCAACAAAATGGAAGAGTGAACTTTTTCAATATACTTACTCGACGTTGCGACCAGTTGACATCGGGTAGAACATAGAAAGGCGCACCTTGTGATCGGGGCTGATGATGAACAGAGCACGAATTGTCTTGCCCACCTCAGGATCCTTCTTCTGGTCCTCATCCAGCATGCCCAAGGACACGGCCAAATCGCGAGTGGGATCGGCAATAATGGGATAAGGGAAGTCGCCGGGAATGTCCAAGCAGTACGACTTAATGTCGTTGACCCAATCCACATGCGAGTTCAAGGCATCCACCGAGTGAGCCAGGCACTTGGCGTTGCGCTTGGCGAACTCCGGCTGATGGACGGCAATGCGGCCCAGTTCCGTGGTGCAGACGGGCGTAAAATCGGCGGGGTGCGAGAACAGCACGACCCAGCTGTAATTTTAAAATTTATTATTTTTTGTAAATTATAGAAAATTGTAATGGAGACGGCCTTAAACGGTATACGTGTCTCGCTTACAGCTGCATTTCTTCATTAGGTATTTGAATGTATGCATGTACATATATGTGTATATGTATGTGATCTATGCATTTACTTTGCAGCTTATTTAACCTCAATAGCACAAAGCGCATAACTCATACAATAAGTATAGTATGTATTTGGTATGCCAATTTATGTAGTCCGTCTATACATATAATATAACTAAAACACTTACTCATTGCCCTGCCACTCGTGGAAGCTGATGGGACCCTTTGTGGTCTCAGCTTTGAAGTTGGGAACAGTTTGGCCTAGACGCATTTTGGTTTATACTTTTTCACTTATATAAATTTAAAATTTCGCACTCGGACTTAGCTTGCTCAAAGCACTCTTGCTCACTGTGTGCAAATACTGAAATCGCAGCCCCTTTTATACTCAGAGCCGAAGCCGGCAAGTGAAAGAGAGAGGGAGAGAGAGCGATCTAGCAACAGCAATTTGCTGGCAGGGTCGCAGCTTATCAAGAGCAGAGTTTGGGACGGAAATCGCAAATATCTGTGTGTGTGTGTGTATGTATTTGTATACTTTGTATACACATTTTGTGAACATTTACTTTAGCTTATTTATTTCGTTTTAAAGCTTTGCCAATGCGAACATGTGCAAGTACATATGTATATAAACTAAACGAATATGTTTAATACTAGATAAGCCACTTTAAAATGCTGGAAGGTTCTAAACGTCACAAGGTGTACAGTTACTAGATGTCATTATATGACCACAAAACACAACTAAATGCATTTTAATGGTTAAACAAAATATTTGTTTGTTTCTATGTTTACAAACAACATTTAAGCAGAGAGCCCATAAATGGGAGAGCAGCTTTATTTTCCTGGTATTAGTGTTTCACACGCAACACACAATACCAATACGAAGTGAAGAGAGCGAGCTCCACAACATTGAGAGCACAAGGAGGTTTGTGTGTATTAGTAATTGTCACAAATATACGACTACGTGCTGTGTAGAACTGCATCAGCTCTCGGTGTGAGCTGCTCGCGCGCTCTGGAATTAGAACGATTTGAACTCCAAATAAATCTTCAATACTAAGATGGGGTTTCTCATTAACACCGACGTGCAACATTTACTAATTACAGTGTCTCAACTATGGGTAAGCAAATACTAACTGCATCTCAGCAATAAAGCTGGAAAATATCCGTTATTCTAAGTACAGTTGAGGATTTTGTACACAAGGGTCATGTGAACAATTAGTCGAGTGCATGCGACTTTCACATTTAATTGCGAATGTATGTGTGGGTCAACATCAGCTTCAAACACCCTGTACAGCTGCCGTTACACGTAGCCTGCCCTTTTCCCCGCTGCCTACATATGTACTTGCCTTTTTCCGTCTTCATGTTATCTGCAACAGCACTTTTGTACACTACAAATTCCAATGGAAAATTTCCAGAGATTTCGAAGTAAACTCAATGTCTGAGATTTAACGATTTGACGCGTTTGGCACAAAGCAAGCGACTCTGTAGAAACATTGTTTTTTCCATGTTTACAAAACATTTAAATCGAACTTTGATAGTTATAGAAGTTTCATCCATGTTACTTCGTCCTATTCCACTGACTGACATTCAATATCTGAGCTGCTTACTTTCCATTCAAGCGCAGTCAACACAGCGAGCGCACGAATATTTGTGTTAGTATGCGTAATTTGTATGGAATACATCAACACAAGCACACATCGCTCTGCTCTCTTTACTGAATGTGCTCACACAGCTGTGGAAAGAGCGTAAGCTGTTAGCGCATTGGTGCTCTCATCGGTGTCACTAACACAGTCAAACATTGTGATGCTCTCTTCGCTCAGCTGCCTTAGTCTCTCTGTTTACCTTTTGTTCGTATCGATTATACTCGCGAATGAATTGATATTTTATTTAAAAACTATTGCGCTTTAAATTATTATTTTTATTTAAGGGTCTTCAATTATTTAAACACAATGTATTCAACCAAATCCGGCTAATTCTATAGCTTTAACCATTCTCAGTTCAGTATAAAAACATAAACAGAGAGGCAACTTTCTGTGAGAGTCTCTGAAGGTGTTGTGGTATTAGGAAGCGTTACACAAACCACAATACAATCACACTATTTTGCAAAATATTGACCAAAGAGAGCGCTCCAACGTAAGGCTGTATTGGTGAGCCTAATGTGATTATGAATGTCGTATTCTGTGTACTCAGCAGCAGCACAAGAAATGCAGAATTATTATTATTACTATATGTGTTAATTTTCAAAAAATAGTATTTTCTATTTTGTTGTAAAACTTAATTTTAAGACGCAATTAAGTTAACACTAAATTTCCTCTGACTTTCATATCAACAGTTTATTGGTCAACAAGTCAACCTACCCACATCCACATTTGTATGCCTCAGAAGTATTGTATATTATGTACAAAACTAAATACAAACACGAGCCACATTGTTTATAGCATTTTGTATACATACACACACAACAAGTTTAGCTCAGATAAGATAGAAGGCAAGTGCTCGTTTCAAAAACAAGTTTAATACAGGGCGTCCATTATAAAAGTCTTTGACGAAAGTATCGAGAAATAACATATTATTTAAAAAGGCAGGCAGTTGTCAAAAATATAGACTGCTTTTTCGATGTTTTTGGCCGTATAATTCGATCTGTTTTATTGCACTATTATAATAATTTCTATTATTCATCACAAACACAGATGCAACTATGCCGCTCTCTTGAATATTGGCATGTTAATATGCGATTGCTGAGAGTAAACAAGATGTTAAGTGTGTTGGTGATACTTTGGATCTTACTAACACAACCAAACACTGAACCGCTCTCATTACCGTCGCTCTCTGTTTATTTATTGCTCCTTAAAACAGCTGTTCGTGTAGCTGATTTTTTAAATATTTGTAGAAGAAGTGCACAATTAATTTAAATTTAATTTAACTCTACAAAATTTTGCTAAATTAGGCGTAAATTTCAATATTTTCAATACATTACAGGAACGACAAACCATTCAAAATGTAAACAGAGAGCTGAGCGAAGAGAGCACACGAGTGTGTAATAGTATTTGTGCCGTCGATAAGCACACCAACACATTTAAGAAATACTCTCTTTGCTCTCGCACAGCTGTATATGTGTGCAAAAAAGAGAGAAGCGGGATGTGTGCATGTATTGATTTATTTAATACAAATGCATAAGCTTGCTTATTGGATTGTATTATTGGAATGGGTGGCCACAGCTGTTCAGAAACCTGTAGACTACCCTCGGAATAGGACGAAACGATAGAAATGACGCTTTTAAAAATAACAACGCTATTAATAGTACAAATAAATAAATGATCGTCACATGCCCTACCTACATTGCTTCGCGTAGCGCATAAATTGAGTTCACCTTAAAACCTCTGGTATTTTTCCATTGGAACTGTTTGTCAACAACAACAGGCTGGTCTACAGATCAACCATCAGAGCAGTAGGTAGCGGGCATGAGGGAAAGCCACGTGTACCGGCAATCAACATTTAACAGGGTGTCTAATGTTAATGTTGGCCTCGCCGAACAACATGAATCTTGCTTTGAATTATTCAAATCTAATTTAGCTTATTTCCATCTATTCCGATTGCTAAAACTAAAAAAAAAAAACGCCTGTTTATATTAGCTTTGATATTTACGGTGGTATTTATTGTGCCAATTTGCCAATTTGTGTTCAATACTCTTTCATGCTCTTAAAAACATTCGGAGCAACAAGTGGCCAAATGTATGTGACAGTTGAGAGTAAATATTTGAATGTGTTGGTAATCATAGGAGCACACCAATACAATCAAAGGCAACAACGCTCTCTTCGCTCCCTCAATTTTTTGATGTGTAGGAATTACAAACACCATTACGAATACCAATGCTCTCAACCAAGTGACGCTCTCTGTTTATGTTTTGTTTGAATCAGCTGTTTTACGGTAAAGATATTTATGCTAAATGTTAATTCGAAATATTATATATGTTACAGATGAATAGTCTATTTAGTGGCAAGCTGAAAACTGTACTTATTCAAAATGTAGTTTTATTACATGAAAAACAAAACTCATCTGGATTAACAGACGTACGTGAGTACATGTACAATAGTACACAATTTCATACATTATTCGTCGGAAAAAAATAATAGCGAGAATAAGTAAATAGGTTTGTAACGGGTGCTTTGTTTTTCATTAAGTCCAATCATTAATTGGGATATAAGTTTGATAAATCAGACAGCCAAGACTTACCCAGTAACAGAAAGATTTGGCAGTTGTTTTTATTAAATATTTACCAGAAAAATTTATTAATTGAATTTTAATTAATTTATATTTTGTTTAAATTTTCAGCCGGGATATTTTTAAAAAAATACCCTTTACAAAAGTCTAAATGTGTTGTGCAAGCTTTATTAGACTGTCCAACGATGGAGAGAGCAAATGAGAGTGAGAGAGTGAAAGCTGTCGTAGCACACTGCAAGTGCATGAGAACAGTTCTCTACTCTCTGGCGCTGACAAGGTATAAATACGCTCGCGATCTGTTCGCTCTCATTCAGTCTTCGTCGATCATTCAAAGTGTAAAGTCGTGTGTGCTAAAAAATGGTGTTAGGATATGATGGTGGTTCGTCTGAGGGCGGTGACAAATATTGTTTTGCTATTGATCGTGGCGGTACCTTTACCGATGTGATCTGCATCTGTCCCGGTGGACGGGTGCGTACTATTAAATTGCTCTCCGAGGATCCAGAGCGTTACAGCGATGCTCCTCGTGAAGGCATCCGACGGATACTCAAAGAGGTGAGTTCAAAGTACTTTTGTCTTTGAGAGTTGACATTGAGTTACCATGTGCTCGCATTGATAGGAAACTGGCGCAGATCTCGCGGCCTCTGGCTTGGTGGATACCTCCAAGATTGGCTGGGTGCGTATGGGCACAACTGTGGCCACCAATGCACTGCTCGAGCGGAAGGGCGATCCTGTTGTGCTGGTGGTCAACAGTGGCTTCCGTGATCTGCTCTACATTGGCAACCAGGCGCGGCCCAAGATTTTCGATTTGAACATTCGCAAGCCAGCTAATCTCTACCAGACTGTCGTCGAGGTCGACTGTCGCATTGTGCCCCAACAAAAGGAGCGCTGCCAACTGAGTAAGTTCACCTGAAAGTCACTTCGTCTGCACATTAGCTAAAGAGTTGCTCCACAGTTCAACAGTGGAAAGTACTAGAGGGCGTGGCTGGCAGCAAGTACCTGGAAGTGCAGCCTGTGGACGAATCCGCTGTCCGGACATCGCTGTCTGCTGCTCGCAAGCAAGGCATCAACGCGGTGTCCGTGGTGCTGAGTCACAGCTATGCCTGCCCAGAGCACGAGCTGCGCATTGGGGCCATTGCCAAGGAGTTGGGATTCAGTCATGTCACATTGTCCCACCAGGCCATGCCCATGTGCCGCGTCGTTGCCCGCGGCTACACCGCCTGTGCCGAGGCCTATCTGACGCCCCATGTGGATCGCTATTTGGCCAGGTGAGTGTGTACTTGGTACATTCCCAATGTGTCCCAATCTCGCTTGTAAATTAGTGCAATGAGAGTGCTCTTTTGGCTTAAACAATTCATATTTCTAACGCAACTAAAGCGACAATAATAAAGATAATGATAATGCCGAGACGACGCGACGCGACGACAAACAAACCACAAAATAGTATGCAAAGCTCGCTCTCCCTCTCTTTCGCTCTCGCTCTCTGTACAGTCGATACGTACCTGGCGAAACAACAACAACACAGCCGCCTACTCGCAATACAGTCGCGGTCAAAATATTAGGCCCCAACTAATCACATTACAGTCGCGTTAGAAATATTAATCGTTTTCGTTCTTTTTAATAATTGCTGTAATTAATAAACATACAATAAATGACAATTGATGTTTTCGCAGTTTCAAATCCGGCTTCGACAATCAATTGGCCGGCGTGGATGTGCTCTTCATGCAGTCGGATGGCGGCTTGACGAACATGGACAATTTCCGGGGAGCTCGTGCTATACTCTCGGGACCTGCCGGTGGCGTGGTGGGCTATGCGCTGACGGGATCGCGTGAAACGGATTTGCCCTTGATTGGCTTCGACATGGGCGGCACATCGACGGATGTGTCTCGCTATGCGGGCAACTACGAGCACGTGATTGAGAGCACCACGGCGGGAGTGACAATTCAGGCGCCCCAACTGGACATCAATACGGTGGCGGCCGGTGGTGGATCACAGCTGTTCTTCCGCTCGGGCATTTTTGTGGTGGGTCCCGAGTCGGCGGGTTCGCATCCGGGTCCAGCCTGCTATAAGAAGGGAGGTCCTCTAACTGTGACGGATGCCAACCTCATGCTGGGTCGCATTCTGCCCCAGTACTTCCCAAAGATCTTTGGTCCCAGTGAGAATGAGCCACTAGACTATGAGCTAACCAAGCGCAAGTTCACCGAGCTGCAGTCGCAGATCAATGCCCATCTGGCAGCCACAGGGGACTCCAGGGTATTGAGCGTCGAAGAAGTTGCTTTGGGCTTCATTCGGGTGGCCAACGAGACCATGTGTCGCCCGATACGCGCTCTGACGCAATCTCGCGGCCTGGATACGGCCAACCACGTGCTCTCCTGCTTCGGGGGTGCTGGTGGTCAACATGCCTGCTCCATAGCCCACAATCTGGGCATAGCCAAGGTGAGCTATTAATGCTGAACAACACACTGATTGAGTCATGAAACTAACTAATCTGTTGCAGGTGGTTGTGCACAAGTATGCGGGCGTGCTCTCGGCCTACGGCATGGCGCTGGCTGATGTTGTCCAGGAGGTGCAGGAGCCCAGTGGCCTGGAGTTCAATGCCGCCAATGAACGGGAGCTGAGGGAGCGTCTCGATGCGCTGTCCAAGCAGTGCCACGAGAAGCTATCGGACCAGGGCTTCCGTAAAATTGAACTACAGCCATTCCTTCATTTGCGCTACGAGGCCACCGACGGCGCGCTAATGTGCGCTCCAGCAGCTGCTACAGATGCCAAGAAATCCTCATCGGTTCTGCTGTCTGCCTATGGCGACTTTGAAGCCACATTCTTGGAACGTTACCGCACCGAGTTTGGCTTTGTGCTGCAGAATCGTCGCATCATTGTGGACGACATACGCGTTCGAGGCCTTGGCAAGAATGAGACGCCGCCAGAGCCACTGGTTGATGTGGCTTCCGAGGCTACGCCCACAGCGGAGGGCCAGACCTTGGTGTACTTTGATGAGGGCGCTTTCAATGTGCCCATCTATCTAACCCAGAAACTGAGGGCATCGCACAAGATCATCGGCCCCGCTGTGCTCATCGATCAGTTGTCCACGATCATTGTGGAGCCCAAGTGCAACGTCGAGGTAACCAGATACGGCGACCTCATCATCGATGTGCAAACTGGTGGCAAGCATGGCATCAACGAGGAGTTGGATCCAGTGCATCTGAGCATCTTCAGCCACCGCTTCATGAGCATTGCCGAGCAGATGGGCAGGTAAGCAATCGATTTGGTCTACAATTTGGTCAGTCAGTTGAAGAGAAAACCCGATTTACTTGCAGAGTGCTTCAGCGCACGTCCATCTCGACGAACATCAAGGAGCGTCTGGACTTCTCCTGCGCCCTCTTTGGCCCGGATGGCGGATTGGTCAGCAATGCTCCACACATTCCTGTCCATCTGGGTTCCATGCAGGCCACGGTGCAGTACCAAATACAAGTGCGAGGAGACACACTCAAGAATGGCGATGTGCTGCTGGCCAATCATCCTCAAGCTGGAGGCTCCCATCTTCCGGACTTGACGGTCATCACGCCAGTGTTTCATGAGTAAGTTGAATTAGTGTGAAATGGGAAACTTCTATCATCTCATCCATCTGATTCATTTGCAGAGGCCAGCCAAGGCCAGTGTTCTTTGTCGGCTCACGAGGCCACCATGCGGACATTGGCGGCATTACGCCGGGTTCAATGCCGCCACACTCCACAACCCTGGCTCAGGAGGGCGCCGCCTTCAAGTCATTCCTCATCGTGGAGAACGGACAGTTCCAGGAGAAGCAGATCGTGGAGCGCCTGACAACGCCAACTGGCGCCAAGGGTGCTGTGGGCACACGTAATCTCGGCGACAATATCTCGGATCTGAAAGCGCAGATCGCTGCCAACCACAAAGGCATAAATCTGGTGTCCGAGCTGATTGACAGCTATGGCCTGAGCGTTGTCCAAGCCTACATGGCGCACATTCAGAAGAATGCGGAGCTTGCAGTGCGCGACATGCTGCGCCAGATTGGCAAGGACACCCTGGAGCGAACGGGCTTTACGGTGCTAACGGCTGAGGAGCACATGGACGACGGTTCACCCATTCATCTGCGCGTCACCATTGATCCCGAGAGTGGGTCGGCAGTGTGCGATTTCACGGGATCGGGTCAAGAGGTTTGGGGCAACTGCAATGCTCCTCGGGCCATCACCTTGTCGGCGCTCATCTACTGCCTGCGATGCATGGTGGGTCATGATGTGCCACTTAATCAGGGCTGTCTGGCACCCATTGAGGTGATCATACCCAAAAATTCCATATTGGATCCCTCGGATGGAGCGGCGGTTGTCGGTGGCAATGTGCAGACATCGCAGCGCATCGTGGACACTGTCCTCAAAGCATTCCGTATTTGTGCCGCCTCCCAGGGCTGCATGAACAACATTACCATTGGAGACGAAGAGTGGGGCTACTATGAAACTGTCGCCGGAGGAGCAGGGGCTGGACCCGACTGGCATGGTGCTGGCGGCGTGCACACGCACATGACCAACACCCGCATTACCGACCCCGAGATCCTCGAGTTGCGATATCCCATGATCCTCAAGCGCTTCTGCCTACGCACCGACAGCTCTGGCGGTCGTGGACGCTTCAATGGCGGCGAGGGAGTTGAGCGAGACTTGCTCTTCCGCAAGCCGGTCACACTGTCCGTGCTCACTGAACGCCGTACGCTGCAGCCTTATGGACTGGCTGGTGGTGAACCAGCTAAATCTGGACGCAATCTAATCGTTAAGCATGATGGACGTGTAATTGCTCTGGCAGGAAAGATCAGCATCGATGTGGAAGCAGGCGTAAGTACAACATGATGTGCATTCTTAAGATATTATCATCAATATATAATATATTATTCTATAGGATACGTTTGCAATGAAAACTCCTGGTGGTGGTGGATACGGACATACCGATGACTCCTCGAATGCTGATCTTTCACCTCCCATAGGCCATGTCAAGAGATTCGTAGAGCGGGGCACACTTTACAACTACAGCCAAGCTCAGGACTCTGTCTGAAAACAAATATTTTAGTGTTTTTAAATGTTTTTAATACGTCACAATAAACATTCGATTAACTATATAATTCGTAACATAAAAAGAGACTATCAAATTTTAAATAATTTGATTTATAAATAAATTTCTTTTGTTACATATATTTTAGAGATAAAACTATTCCAATAACAACTGATATGTTTTTTCAAAAACAAAAAAACGTATATGATGTTTGAAAAATAAATATACAAAGGAAATTACTGAAATTTGTATTAAAGTACCAGGCGAACATAATCGAGTAGCAAGTAGATTAGCCAAAAATTTAAATTTTCAGAAGATGGGCGGGATTTTCAAACTTGAATTTGAATAAAATACGTTATTATTAACGACGAAATTCGTTTCCAAATCCCATTTGGAGCTGCTGAAGTACCAGGAGAACATACTCGAGTAGCAGGTAGATTTGCCAAAAATTTTAATTTACAGAAGCTGGGCGGGATTTTCAAACTTGAATTTGAATAAAATACGTTAATATTAACGACGAAATTCCTTCCCAAAAACCCACTTAGAGCTGCTGAAGTACCAGGCAAACATAATCGAGTAGCAAGTAGATTTGCCAAAATATTAAATTTTCAGAAGATTGGCGGGATTTTCAAACTTGAATTTGAATAAAATACGTTAATATTAACGACGAAATTCCTTCCCAAAACCCATCTCGATTTGCTGAAGTACCAGGAGAACATAATCGAGTAGCAAGTAGATTTGCCAAAAATTTTAATTTACAGAAGCTGGGCGGGCTTTTCAAATTTGAATTTGAATAAAATACGTTAATATTAACGACGAAATTCCTTCCCAAAACCCACTTCGATTTGCTGAAGTAACAGGCGAACATAATCGAGTAGCAAGTAGATTTACCAAAAATTTTAATTTACAGAAGTTGGGCGGGCTTTTCAAATTTGAATTTGAATAAAATACGTTAATATTAACGACGAAATTCCTTCCCAAAACCCACTTCGATTTGCTGAAGTAACAGGCGAACATAATCGAGTAGCAAGTAGATTTGCCAAAAATTTAAATTTTCAGAAGCAGAGCGCGCTTTTCAAATTTGAATTTGAATAAAATACGTTAATATTAACGACGAAATTCCTTCCCAAAACCCACTTCGATTTGCGGAAGTACCAGGAGAACATAATCGAGTAGCAAGTAGATTTGCCAAAAATTTAAATTTAAAGAAGATGGGCGCGCTTTTAAAATTTGAATTTGAATAAAATACGTTAATATTAACGACGAAATTCCTTCCCAAAACCCATCTCGATTTGCTGAAGTACCAGGAGAACATAATCGAGTAGCAAGTAGATTTGCCAAAAATTTAAATTTTGAGAAGCAGGGCGCGCTTTTCAAATTTGAATTTGAATAAAATACGTTAATATTAACGACGAAATTCCTTCCCAAAACCCATCTCGATTTGCTGAAGTACCAGGCGAACATAATCGAGTAGCAAGTAGATTTGCCAAAAATTTTAATTTACAGAAGCTGGGCGCGCTTTTCAAATTTGAATTTGAATAAAATACGTTAATATTAACGACGAAATTCCTTCGCAAAAACCCACTTGGAGCTGCTGAAGTACCAGGCGAACATAATCGAGTAGCAGGTAGATTTGCCAAAAATTTAAATTTTCAGAAGCTGGGCGGGCTTTTCAAATTTGAATTTGAATAAAATACGTTAATATTAACGACGAAATTCCTTCCCAAAACCCACTTGGAGCTGCCGAAGTACCAGGAGAACATACTCGAGTAGCAGGTAGATTTGCCAAAAATTTTAATTTACAGAAGCTGGGCGGGCTTTTCAAATTTGAATTTGAATAAAATACGTTAATATTAACGACGAAATTCCTTCCCAAAACCCACTTGGAGCTGCTGAAGTACCAGGCGAACATAATCGAGTAGCAAGTAGATTTGCCAAAAATTGTAATTTAAAGAAGCTGGGCGGGCTTTTCAAATATGAATTTGAATAAAATACGTTAATATTAACGACGAAATTCCTTCCCAAAACCCACTTCGATTTGCTGAAGTAACAGGCGAACATAATCGAGTAGCAATTAGATTTACCAAAAATTTTAATTTACAGAAGCTGGGCGGGCTTTTCAAATTTGAATTTGAATAAAATGCGTTAATATTAACGACAAAATTCCTTCCTAAAACCCACTTCGATTTGCTGAAGTACCAGGCGAACATAATCGAGTAGCAAGTAGATTTGCCAAAAATTTAAATTTTCAGAAGCAGGGCGCGCTTTTACATTTGAATTTGAATAAAATACGTTAATATTAACGACGAAATTCCTTCCCAAAACCCACTTCGATTTGCGGAAGTACCAGGAGAACATAATCGAGTAGCAAGTAGATTTGCCAAAAATTGTAATTTAAAGAAGCTGGGCGGGCTTTTCAAATTTGAATTTGAATAAAATACGTTAATATTAACGACGAAATTCCTTCCCAAAACCCACTTCGATTTGTTGAAGTACCAGGCGAACATAATCGAGTAGCAAGTAGATTTACCAAAAATTTTAATTTAAAGAAGCTGGGCGGGCTTTTCAAATTTGAATTTGAATAAAATACGTTAATATTAACGACAAAATTCCTTCCCAAAACCCACTTCGATTTGCTGAAGTACCAGGCGAACATAATCGAGTAGCAAGTAGATTTGCCAAAAATTTAAATTTTGAGAAGCAGGGCGCGCTTTTCAAATTTGAATTTGAATAAAATACGTTAATATTAACGACGAAATTCCTTCGCAAAAACCCACTTGGAGCTGCTGAAGTACCAGGAGAACATACTCGAGTAGCAGGTAGATTTGCCAAAAATTTTAATTTACAGAAGCTGGACGGGCTTTTCAAACTTGAATTTGAATAAAATACGTTAATATTAACGACGAAATTCCTTCCAAAATCCCATTTGGAGCTGCTGAAGTACCAGGCGAACATAATCGAGTAGCAAGTAGATTTACCAAAAATTTTAATTTTCAGAAGCAGGGCGCGCTTTCAAATTTGAATTTGAATAAAATACGTTAATATTAACGACAAAATTCCTTCCCAAAACCCATCTCGATTTGCTGAAGTACCAGGCGAACATAATCGAGTAGCAAGTAGATTTGCCAAAAATTTTAATTTACAGAAGCAGGGCGCGCTTTTAAAATTTGAATTTGAATAAAATACATTAATATTAACGACGAAATTCCTTCCCAAAAACCCACTTGGAGCTGCTGAAGAACCAGGCGAACATAATCGAGTAGCAAGTAGATTTGCCAAAAATTTTAATTTAAAGAAGATGGGCGCGCTTTTCAAATTTGAATTTGAATAAAATACGTTAATATTAACGACGAAATTCCTTCGCAAAAACCCACTTGGAGCTGCTGAAGTACCAGGCGAACATAATCGAGTAGCAAGTAGATTTGCCAAAAATTTTAATTTAAAGAAGATGGGCGCGCTTTTCAAACTTGAATTTGAATAAAATACGTTAATATTAACGACGAAATTTCTTCCAAAATCCCATTTGGAGCTGCTGAAGTATCAGGAGAACATAATCGAGTAGCAAGTAGATTTGCCAAAAATTTTAATTTACAGAAGCTGGGCGGGCTTTTCAAATTTGAATTTGAATAAAATACGTTAATATTAACGACGAAATTCCTTCGCAAAAACCCACTTGGAGCTGCTGAAGTACCAGGCGAACATAATCGAGTAGCAAGTAGATTTGCCAAAAATTTAAATTTTCAGAAGCTGGGCGGGCTTTTCAAACTTGAATTTGAATAAAATACGTTAATATTAACGACGAAATTTCTTCCAAAATCCCATTTGGAGCTGCTGAAGTATCAGGAGAACATAATCGAGTAGCAAGTAGATTTGCCAAAAATTTTAATTTACAGAAGCTGGGCGGGCTTTTCAAATTTGAATTTGAATAAAATACGTTAATATTAACGACGAAATTCCTTCCCAAAACCCACTTGGAGCTGCTGAAGTACCAGGCGAACATAATCGAGTAGCAAGTAGATTTGCCAAAAATTTTAATTTAAAGAAGCTGGGCGGGCTTTTCAAATTTGAATTTGAATAAAATACGTTAATATTAACGACAAAATTCCTTCCCAAAACCCACTTCGATTTGCTGAAGTACCAGGCGCACATAATCGAGTAGCAAGTAGATTTGCCAAAAATTTAAATTTTGAGAAGCAGGGCGCGCTTTTAAAATTTGAATTTGAATAAAATACGTTAATATTAACGACGAAATTCCTTCGCAAAAACCCACTTGGAGCTGCTGAAGTACCAGGAGAACATACTCGAGTAGCAAGTAGATTTGCCAAAAATTTAAATTTTCATAAGCTGAGCGGGATTTTCAAATTTGAATTTGAATAAAATACGTTAATATTAACGACGAAATTCCTTCCAAAATCCCATTTGGAGCTGCTGAAGTACCAGGCGAACATAATCGAGTAGCAAGTAGATTTGCAAAAAATTTAAATTTTCAGAAGCTGGGCGGGATTTTCAAACTTGAATTTGAATAAAATACGTTAATATTAACGACGAAATTCCTTCCCAAAACCCACTTCGATTTGCTGAAGTACCAGGCGAACATAATCGAGTAGCAAGTAGATTAGCCAAAAATTTAAATTTTCATAAGCTGAGCGGGATTTTCAAATTTGAATTTGAATAAAATACGTTAATATTAACGACGAAATTCCTTCCAAAATCCCATTTGGAGCTGCTGAAGTACCAGGCGAACATAATCGAGTAGCAAGTAGATTTGCCAAAAATTTAAATTTTCAGAAGCTGGGCGGGATTTTCAAACTTGAATTTGAATAAAATACGTTAATATTAACGACGAAATTCCTTCCCAAAACCCATCTCGATTTGCTGAAGTACCAGGAGAACATAATCGAGTAGCAAGTAGATTTGCCAAAAATTTTAATTTAAAGAAGCTGGGCGGGCTTTTAAAATTTGAATTTGAATAAAATACGTTAATATTAACGACGAAATTCCTTCCCAAAACCCACTTCGATTTGCTGAAGTACCAGGCGCACATAATCGAGTAGCAAGTAGATTTGCCAAAAATTTAAATTTTGAGAAGCAGGGCGCGCTTTTCAAATTTGAATTTGAATAAAATACGTTAATATTAACGACGAAATTCCTTCGCAAAAACCCACTTGGAGCTGCTGAAGTACCAGGAGAACATACTCGAGTAGCAGGTAGATTTGCCAAAAATTTTAATTTACAGAAGCTGGGCGGGCTTTTCAAACTTGAATTTGAATAAAATACGTTAATATTAACGACGAAATTCCTTTCAAAATCCCATTTTTAGCTGCTGAAGTACCAGGCGAACATAATCGAGTAGCAAGTAGATTTGCCAAAAATTTAAATTTTCAGAAGCAGGGCGCGCTTTTCAAATTTGAATTTGAATAAAATACGTTAATATTAACGACGAAATTCCTTCCCAAACCCATCTCGATTTGCTGAAGTACCAGGAGAACGTAATCGAGTAGCAAGTAGATTTGCCAAAAATTTTAATTTAAAGAAGCTGGGCGGGATTTTCAAATTTGAATTTGAATAAAATACGTTAATATTAACGACGAAATTCCTTCGCAAAAACCCACTTGGAGCTGCTGAAGTACCAGGCGAACATACTCGAGTAGCAAGTAGATTTGCCAAAAATTTTAATTTAAAGAAGCTGGGCGGGCTTTTCAAACTTGAATTTGAATAAAATACGTTAATATTAACGACGAAATTCCTTCCCAAAACCCATCTCGATTTGCTGAAGTACCAGGAGAACATAATCGAGTAGCAAGTAGATTTGCAAAAAAATTTTAATTTACAGAAGCTGGGCGCGCTTTTAAAATTTGAATTTTAATAAAATACGTTAATATTAACGACAAAATTCCTTCCCAAAAACCCACTTGGAGCTGGTGAAGAACCAGGCGAACATAATCGAGTAGCAAGTAGATTTGCCAAAAATTTAAATTTTCAGAAGCTGGGCGGTCTTTTCAAACTTGAATTTGAATAAAATACGTTAATAATAACGACGAAATACCATCCCAAAACCATCGTCGATCTAAAAATTATTTGAAAAGTTTTTGTAACGTTTTTTTTTAAATTGTAAAATATTTTAATATTGCCATATAGTTACAATTCATTAACGGTACATTCGAATGGCGTATAAAAAAACGCTTCATTTTAATCAACTTTTGATTTTCGCGTTAAACATAAAATCATAATGTTGTCTACAACATTTCTTCTCACCATTTGTAAGTTCTCTTTCCACTGCACAGACAGGTAATTTTATATTATTATTTTACTTGGTTCACATTTATTGAAATAGGTACATTTTCCAGTATGTGAGTACAAATGTTATTATCATCCGTAACAGTGTTGTCGACCTATCGATAACATAGTTTGCTTATCGGTGTTATTAACAGCACAGCTGGGAATGTTAACCTCGATAAACATTTCTGCCAGCCGCATTTTTGTAAACAATGTGCACGTGTTGCAGTCGTATAGAAAACCGGAGTTATTGAATTGTATTAAAACTGGAGTAATTTAAACGAAAATTGAATTGTACTTGCAACAAAATGGCTGCTATAACAGAGAAATCTAAAGAAACAAACACATTTCGGGTAAGTACCTTCAAATGTACTCCACTACAAACAAGCTACCAGCGTGCCTCGTTTTTTGTTCGTCGCAGTTCAAATCGTTTACGGAACGCGTCAATGAGATTGACTTACGACACTTGGCGCTCTACCACATAGGCCACAAGTATGAGCAGCTCGAGGAAGTGGAGAACGAGACGTATTTCCAGCAGACATTGCAAAAATGGAACGTGCTCAACTTGACCGAGGAGTACAATTACTTAAGCAAGCGTTGCCGCAACATTGTCACGCTCCCCCAACTGTTGCATCAAAAGGAGTTTGTTATCGATCTGTTGCTGGAACGCTTGGCCACCGCCACAACACTATCGCAGCAGCCGCTGCTGGAATTGCTCTATGTGCTGGCCCGAGATCTCCGCGAAGAGTTCTATGCGTACTTCCAGCGAGTGCTGGACAGATTAATCTGTCTGCTGAACACACAGGATGCGGAGCAACTGGAGTGGACACTTATCTGCCTGGCGCATCTGTTCAAGACGCTCAAGTCGTATTTGAAGCGCAACATTGGGGTCGTCTTCAATGCCATTCTCCCGCTACTCGACGAACAGCATTACCCGGATCATGTGACCAACTTTGCCGTCGAATGCTTCGCTTACATAGCACGCGATGTACGCGACTTTCCGCGCTTCCTTGCCTACGTGCTGAAGACGGTGCTGCGCGAGCAAGTGGAGAGCGTGCACGGCTGCGGTCGGCTGCTCTACGAGATTCTGCGCGGTGTCAATGGCCATCTCCACATCTGTGCTGCCGAACTGCTCGCCCATGTGCTGCAGGTGCTGGTGAATGAGGGAGCGGCTCACACCAATGCACAGACTGCTCTGCTCTCGGACATTCTGCAGCACAGCCTGGGTTTGCTGCTCAACTTCATCCAGGTGGATCAAAGCGTTGTGCTCTGGCAACAGCTCTGCGGCGCTGTCGCCAAGCCGCAGTTGGGCGTGACGGCAACAGTGCAGCTGCTGGAGCTGATGCTGCCGCTCATAACCCACAAGGATGGACGGTACATAGCGGAGCTGTCGCTGCTCGTGCCCACCATGCTGCAACTGCTGGAGCGACACATGGCACAGGCGGCCGAGCCACTGCATCAGCTGAGCACGCTAGTCAGCAGTCTGTTGCAGGCACGCCAGACGCAGCTCAGCCAACTGGACGCGAGTCGTTTGCTGCAGCAACAACTGAAGGTGCATCAAGTTGCGCGCGGGGTCTACGTCGAGTTCATACTGCAGATGCTGGACTACAAGCAGTTCGAGCTGCTGCTGCTGCCCCATGTCGTGGCCCACTACGAACAGCAGCTGGACGAGAGTGCGCTGGAGTTGCTGGCACGCATTGTGCAGCATAAGCGGCCACTGGCGGTGGATGCCCAGAGCCTGTCTGACTGGCAGGCGTATCCACTGCAGCTAAAGCAGGCCAAGACCATGTTGCATGTGGAGCAGCAGCTGCAGACCATTGATGTAAACGACGAGAGTCAGTTGCTGTTGCTGCTGCTGTTGCCCCATTTGCGTGGCTTCAACAAGCAGTCGCTGGAGAGCAGTCTGCAGGTCGCCATAGAGCAGCAGCTGGCCAACAGCACGACAGACAACTTCCAACTTTTGCTGCTCTTGCTGCAGACGCACGCGCTTCTCAAGTTCAAGTTACCCAAGCAGCTGCGCCAGCAACTGCAGCAGACGCTGCTGCCCGTTATTGCCAGCGATCCGCGGGCCTTGGCCTGCTTGCAGCTGATCTTGCTGAAGACGAGTAAAGGCGATCTGGACGGAGACAATTTGGATGGCATGCTGGAGCCAGTCTCGCAGCTGCTAAGTCAGCCAGCAGTGCAGTGTCGTCGCATGGCTGCACATTGTCTGCAGCTGCTCGGTGCGATGCGTGCAAAGCAGAATCCCTATGAGTACTTTGCCGGCGCCTGCTCCATTGAGCTGACCGTGCACAACTATCGTGAGCTGCTGCTGCAGCTGCAACACCTGGAGCCGGCTGCTGCACAGTTCAAGCAGTATGCGCAGCTGCCGCACTTCAAGGAGCACGCAGTGAGTCTGCTACTTGGACTGCTCTACAACAACTTCAAGTTCGTGTGGGCGCCAGTGCAGCAACTGCTGGCGGAATACCTCAAGGTGATGAGCAACGACGAGTTCTGGTCGCTGTTCAAGGCGAAGTTGCTGCAGACCAACGATTGCATTGACTACACCAAGGAGGCGACCACATTGACGCAGCCCACGCAACGTGACTACAACTCCTCTGCACTCGGTTCGCTGCTGCCGTTGGAGGAGTCGCAGCAGCAGATTACACTGCAGCAGGCATTGAACTATCGCCAGCTGCTCTGGCAGTGCATTCCCAAGCTGGGCAGCATAGCGGAGGTGAAGAATGCGGATCTGGTGCGAATCTTTCTGCAGTTCGTGGAGCACGAGTATCGCGGCCAGCTGGAACGCGCCGAGTACACTTGGAACCTACAGGAGACAGCGGGTAAGTGAACTGCAATCCTCTCTAGACTATCACTAATTTGTGTACTCTTTGCAGTCGATGACATCGACGTGGACGATGAGCCGGAGGAGACAACACCTGCGAAGGGACGCCAAAAGCGCAGAGCGCGCAATCTGCATGCCAAATTCATACTGCAGACGCTTCAAATGAAGCTCAGCTGCTTCGTCTCCCAGCCCAATCCCAAGGCGCTGCATCGGGAGCCGGAGATGCGCGAGTTCTATCTGGAACTGCTAGCCGGACCCAATGCGCAGCTGCAGCAGCTGGCGCTGGACTGCCTCGTGGCCTACAAACAGCCTGCGGCATTGGTGCAGCACAAGGAGCAGCTGACGGGCCTCGTCGATGAGGCAAAGTTCAAGGCGTCGCTCACTGGCTTCGAGCTGAGCAGCCTGGCTGGCCAACAGCGATCGGAACTGATGCCCTTCCTGCTGCGTCTGCTCTACGGTCACCTCAACAAGGCGGGACAGCGTCAACTGAGCGGACAGCAACGCAAGACGCTTATCTTGCGCTTCCTGGGCCAGCTGGAGGAGCAGGAGATACTTAGCTTCCTGCGCATGGCCTTCAGTCGCTTCGAGAACTACACGATCCAACCAGTCGAACAGCTGGTGGAATATGTGCGCAAGGAGTTTGTGGCGACGTCCGTGATTGCGGCACGCCAGCTGCAGAGGATCGTCAATCTGCTGGAGCTGATACGCAAAGAGTTTGCGGGTCGCCTCAGTGCTGAGTTCCAAGTTTATGTGCTGAAGCTGCTGCTCCTAGCAGGCGCAGTTTCCCAGCAGGCATTGGGTGGCCATGTTGCGGCAGGAAAACTCCTGAGTGCTTACAGAAATGTGCGCCATGCTGCACTCCAAACGCTGGTCAGCTACTTTGACCAGCTGCTGGACAACGCGGAACTGTGGCAGCCGGCGCAACTGAGCGCCATCTGCGAGGTCTTTGTGTGGCCCAATCTGGCACGCCTGCCACAGGACTCGATACATGCGCCGACGCCACTGCTAAAGCTGCTGCTGCTTTGGGGCAGCGAGCCACGCTTCCACAGCTGGCTGCAGCAGCGTTCCACGACGGATCCGGATGCACCTACCATCATGCAGCAGCTGATGGCGCTGCTGCTCAACGACAAGGCCAAGCAGCTGGTGCGTCGCCCGCTGCTGCAGCTGGTGGAACAGCTACTTGAATGTGCCAACGCCAAGGAGGAGCAAGAGCAGGGGCAGGGCGTTCTAGCGCTCTCAATACTACAACCTTACATACCTGACGTGCTGCAGCTGATGCAGGCCAGCTGGAAGCAGAAGAAGTCCGGCAAGCAGTCGCTGGATAGGCGGGAGCTGAACATCCTCAGCCTGCTGACGCTGCACGTGCAACAGCCGGAGACCTGCGAGACGCTGCTGCAGCTGCTGCTACCCATCTTCACCAAGCAGGCAGCCAATGCCAATGCCAGTCCAGAGACTGTGCTGCAGCTGATACAGACGCTTGCGAATCTTAGCCAGCGTGTGCCCGCTCCACACGAGTACGTGCGTCAACTGGCGCCGCTCTTTGAGCAGGTGCATGCGCTGCCAGCGCGCAAGTTGCTCTGCGAGCTGCTCGCCGAGATGGCCAAGCGGCTGCACAAGCAGGCCAAGCTGGAGCCTCAGCTGCAGCCGGCGTCGGAGCAGCTGCGAGAGTGGGCACGGATCGTTCTGCTGCTGAATGCGTGGGACAAGCGCTGGCTGGAGCAACCCGACTACGACAAGCGACTGCAGGCGCTCAACGAGCTCAAGCAGCAGCTGGAGCTACCCAAGGAGCAGGTTGCGATTGATTTGGAGCTGGGACTGCTGGTCACCTACAACTGCTTCTACATGCTGCGCCACGTCTCCGATCTGGGCATGCGTGTTAACATTGGCGAGCTGCTGAAGCTTCTTCTGCCACATCTCACGAGCCAGCTGCAGCAGGAGCAGTTGCACTACTGGCTGGAGGAATGCCTGCTGCCGCTGTTGCAGCGCTGTCTGCGCGACGAGCGTCATGAGCATGCGCGCAGTGAAGCCATCGGGTTGCTGGGTGAACTGGCGCGTCAATGTGGCCAGGTGCACGATGTGCTGCGGGATCTGGCGCCGCTGACGGATCGCCACGATCTGGAGGTGGATTTCTTTGAGAGTATGCTGCATCTGCAGACGCAGCGACATGGACGCGGTCTGCAGCGACTTGTGAACATAGCGGGCGGCGCCAGTTGGCGGGCCACGCCTCCTTGTGCCCGCAGTCTCACGCAGTTCCTGCTGCCGCTGGCCACACGCTATCTGCTCAGCGAGAAGCATTCGGGAAAGCACACGCTGGTGGATGCCGCCATCGAGGCTGTAGGCGTGATGTGTGAGCTGCTGCCCTGGCAGCATTACCAGGCCGTGCTCCGCCACTACTTGCAGCGTCTCCGCCACTCGCACTCCCAGCAGAAGCAGTGCGTCCGCTTGGTGGTGCGCGTCCTGGACGCCTTTCACTTTGATCTAAGCAATGCGCATGCCGACGTTGCAGCGCTGGCGCAGCTGAAGCAGAAGTTGAGCGAGGCAGCCGCCGAGGAACAACCCAAGGAGGAGGCAACGGAAGACGAGCCAGAGGAGAAACCTGTGAAAGAAGAAGATGCAGAGATTGACTTCGAGGCAGACAAAGCGGAGGCGGAGGAGGAGGAGAAGGAGACCGAGCAGCCCAAGCAAAGGCAAGACAAGGCCTTGGCGCCCAATGCCGCCAAGCGGGTGATGGCCACCATTACCAGCGTGCTGCTGCCCACCTTGAATCGCGCCATCACCGAGAAGACGAACTACGACAACAAGCACAAGGTGAACCGGCGGCGACTGAGCTACGAGCGCGAGGAGGAGGAGATCCAGCGTGTGCCCATTGCGCTGGCCATGGTCAAGCTGCTGCAGAAGCTGCCACAGGAGCTGCTGGACAACAGTCTGCCTGGTGAGTAGCCCAGCATCAGTAATCCCATTCAATCCCAACTAATCGCACTTCTTTCGCAGGCATCTTCATGAAGGTCTGCACCTTCCTGCGCTCCCCGCTCAAGTCTGTGCGCATGCTCACCCGCGACATCCTCAAGAAGATTATGCTCACGCTGGGCGGCAGCTGCCTTGGCCTGCTGCTGGAGCAGCTGCAGTCGCTGCTCACGCGTGGCTTCCAGGTGCACGTGCTGTCGGTGACGCTGCACGGCGTGTTGGACGCACTGCGTGGCCAATTGCAGCCAGTCCACATTGAGTCGTGCCTGCAGAATCTGCTGGAGGTGGCGCTGAACGATATCTTTGGGGATGTCAATGCCGAGAAGGAGGTGGACAAGATTGTGGCCCACACGCCAGAGGCAAAGCCCAGCGCCAAGAGCTATCTAACACTCAACATTGCTGCACGTCACATCCGGGACAACTGTCTGCTGGATCTGCTGCTGCCCTTCAAGGAACAGCTGGCGCGCACACACTCGCGCAAGGTGACGCAGAAGATTCAGGAGTGCTTTGCCAAGATCGTGGCCGGACTGGTGGAGAACACGCACATTGCACGCGAGAGTCTGCTCATCTTCATATACGGCACCATGTCGGAGAGCATCACGGATCTGCTGCCGGGCACACAGAAGCGTCAGCTGAGCGCCAAGGAGCAGGCGCTGATGAAACGCGCTCGCCCCAACTGCCTGCTGCTGCAGCCAACGCCAGGCAGACGCAGCGTCACCACTGGCAACAAGCAGGTCAAGTCCAGTGCCCAGGCAAATGCCCATATCCTCATTGAGTTTGGACTGGAGCTGCTGCACTTTGTGCTCAAGCGCAAGAAGCTCACGGATCTGGACTATCAACCCTTTCTGCATCCGTTGCTGCCTTTGCTGCGCGATGCACTGAGCAGCAACCATGCCAGAACCACCAGCTATGCCCTGAAGTGCTACACGGCCATCTGGCAGGGCGAGTACGAGCTGGCGGAGCTGAATGCCGAGCAACTGGTGCCAGTGGTGAAGCGCATGTTTGACATCCTGCAGAACTTCTCCACGTTTGGCGCCACGCGGCAGGAGGAGAACGCCCAGCTGGTGCGTGCCAGCTTCAAGGCCGTGGTGGCTCTGCTGCGGAAGTGCGAGGATTATGCGTTGACTGGCGAACAGATTGAGCAGCTGCTGCTCCAGATCGAACAGGAGCTGCAGGAGGGAGAGTGCAGCAGCCAGACCATGTGCTTCACGCTGCTTAAGGCGCTCGTGGGACGCAAGGTGGACACACGATCGCTGCACGAACTGATGAAGCGATTGGCCGATCTCTCGATCATCTCCCAGTCGGATCATGTGCGCGACGAGTCGAGGAGCATACTCATCACCTACATCATGGAGTATCCGCTGCAGCAGCGTGTTGAGCAGCTCATGAAGTTCATGTCCGTGCAGTTGGCGTACACGCAATCCTCGGGCAGACATTCGGCCATACAGTTTATGCTGGGCATCATCAACAAGTTCCCGCTGCAGCTGCTGGCCAAGCACTCGGAGTTCCTTTACCTGTCGCTGGGCACGCGACTTGTCAACGACGAGGACACCGCTTGCCGACGCGCTGTGGCCGCCGCCCTCGAAGCTCTGATCGGTCGGCTCAACAAGCTGCAGCGTCAGCCACTGCTCGACTTGACGCTGCTCTTCTTCACCTCAGCACAGTCCAGCCAGAAGCCAGGTGTGCGTGAGATGGCTGCCGCCCTGCTCTCCCGCTTCGTGCAGGCGGAACGTGGCGGATTCATGGAGCGACTGCCTCTGGTGCTGCCCACGCTGGTCACTGTGCTCACGCTGGGCGATGTGAATGCTGGCGGCAAGTTTGTGCGTGCGCCAGGACGCGATGCGTTGTCCGTGATGGAGTCGAGCGTGCCGCGCAAGCGTCGTCGCAAGGTAAGTAACGCTCGCATTTAAATGACTTCAAAGTTACTAACAATTTCTCTTGTAGCTGGCCGCTGAGGAGCAGTTGCTGGCGGACATGGACCCGGAGACACGGCTGGAGCATCAGCAGCGCAGCATTGACCATCAACTCATACAGCTGCAGTACTGTCTGCTCAAGATATTCGAGCACTGCGGCGAGGACATGCTCTCGAGCGAAGAGTTGGCGCCAACAGTGGATGAACTGGCCTATGCATGTCAGCGATTGCTGGCCCATGAGCACAACTGGGTGCGTTGCAATGCAGCCAAGCTGCTCACACAGATCCTGGCCCACTATGACTACGACTATGTGGGCCAGCAACTGGTTGGTGTAAAGCGGGAAAATCCAGCAGATGCCAAGACATTGGAGTTCATCTACGCACAGCCGGCGCAAGATCTGAAGAGCTTAGTGCTTGACCTGTGTGCCCAGGTGACGCCTGGCGAGACGGCGCAAGAGATGATTGATGAGCTGGTCAAGATACTGCTCTATGTGGCGCACATGCTGCGGGATGTGCCCTTCAGCATCAAGCAGGAACCGGATGCAGATGCAGATCAATCGGATCTGCCGCCAGCTGGCAAAATCAATCTCAATTGGTTGGTGCGAAACATACGCTTCCTGATCAACAAGGAACTGGCCAAGGCACCTCACGACACCAGCATTGTAAGTACTAATGCCAGCTAATCCCCTCGATTCGTGCTCATCATTGGCTTCTCTTGCAGCGCACTGCCTTGTTCACGCTCATCGAAGGACTGAGTACGTTGCTCAGCGTGGATGCCGTCACCCAGTTAGCCCCGCCGTTGCTGCAGGCATTGGTCCGTGAAATGTCAGAGGAGGATCAGAATGTGGATGCCGAACTGCGTCAGCTGGCATTGCGGGTGGGCAGTCGCCTCCGCAAGCGCATCGGCGCCGAGACCTACGACAAGCTGCGGAACGTGGTGCAAACCAAGCTGATGGTGCGTCGCGCCGAACGTCGCAAGGCGGTGGCTCAGGAGAAGATCCATGATCCTGTGCGTGCGGCCAAACGCAAGGCTGGCATGCAGGAGCGCAAGAAGGCCGCCAAGCGCCTGAAGACAGCTGTCGTCCGTGGCAAGGCGCCCGACATGAAACAGAAGCTCAAGAAGCGCAAACGCAAGGCTGAAATGGAGGGTTTCTAATTATTATTAGCATAGTTATAGATTTGTACATTAGTAGCTGGTTTTATCCGGTGTTGTCCTTGTTTGTAAGTCATCAGATATAATAAATCACTGTATATCCAACGGCCAAGAAATAAGGACGAATTGTTAGCAAGTAAACAAAGACTTTATGAATAAAATCACGCCAATCTATCTTGTAGTAGTTTTTATTTATTCACTCCCAACGAATTTAGGTAGATTAGGCAATTTGCTTTAAAGAAGATTGAAAGTTTAAAGAAGAATAATTAAACTATAATTCTTCTGCCCTTTTTAATGGGCAATATTAATTTTGTTGTCTGCTTTTCGAGAATTCTGGGCAGGATTAATTCCATGCCAAAAGTTACGTGGAGCATCACCAGGCGAAGATAATAAATTAGCGAGTGGTTGATACTAAGAGCACGAATTTACGATAACACAGATAGATGTGTGCACTTTGAACAAGTGACTTTCTGCAATTCCACCTACTGCTCGTTTCTGTTCGCCTGGTAGATTATGGAGAAAATTTGAAGTTTCAGCGCCCGCTAACTTAATTGCTTGGCTACATATCGACACGTCCAGACACTAGTTTGCTAATAAGCGACTTGTTTACGACTTCTGTTCGCCTGGTACCTCACCCATTAAATTAAAGACATATTTGTTGACTTAAATTATTAAACATATACAAAATAAAAAAAAAGAACATTTACTTCAGCAGAATTTAAATACTATACTAAATGGCAATCTATCCCTTGTTAACCCGGTTAATAATCTGGAAAATGGTAAAAGTGGCAATTTGAATATTCTACTGTCTATAGATAAATTTCAAAAACATTATGGATCAGTTCTTTGTTATTTCTGATGAATAAACAATGTCGGTTTTTCTCATACTTTTACTACTGTTCGGAAGCATTTTGTCACACAAATTACCTCGATTTTCAAATCTTAAGTGTGAAGTATTGGATCCATCATATTGTGCCTATGAAAAATGTGAACTTAAGTTACTTGGTCGAGGCATTGTTGCCATTAATGTGCACGCAAAATTGTTAAAGGGACCTTTTAATAATGCAAAGGTTTGTCGTTGTTGCATTTAGTATAATAAACTACACATATTTTCTACTTTTAAAACTTTAGGTTAATCTCAGTTTATGGCGTAAATTCAACGGATTTCGGCCGTTTATGTTTAACACAACTTCTGATTTTTGCAAGTTTATGGCAAATCCAGATGTTATGATTAAAAAATCTGAATTATCATTCCGAACAATAGTCTACGGTTTTATAGGCCCAAAATCTAATGTTAACCACACCTGTCCTTATAAGGTAAGCCAATAGTTGAATTATTGGACTGCTCTAAGAGATACATTTATATTTCAGGATGAAATTATTGTGCGTGATTTGGTATTTAAGGAGGAGTTTTTCAAGTACTTGCCATTGCCATCTGGCGAATACCAACTTCAAATAATGGCAGCGACCGACAACCAGTGGAAAACTAGAGTATATGTCAACATTTTGCTTCATCAAGACATAAGAGTTTAGAAGCAATAAAGAATCTGGTTTACAATTTGTACTCTGGGAAACTTATTTGAATGTATAATAACGACAACAGTCATCAGCACTCCTATTGCAATGAACACAGCTGTAACATATGTATATAGTGACATTAATTTCCAGGAAAATCTCAGCTTATTTAAAAAATACAAAAAGATCCGGCCATTAGCAGTTTAACATTAATTTAAGCACAATTTAAATACCAAATTAAATGACAATCTGTCACTTGTTAACGCATTTAATAATCCGTAAAATGGTAAGGAATAGCAATTTGCATATAATCTACTTTGCTTATTCCAAAATTTCAAAAACATTACGGATCAGTTCTATGTTTTATTTAATGAACAAACAATGTCGGTTTGTCTCATACTTTTACTATTATTCGGGAGCATTATGTCAGATAAATCTCCTCGATTTTCAAATCTTAAGTGTGAAGTGTTGGATCCATCATATTGTGCCTATGAAAAATGTGAACTTAAGTTACTTGGCCGAGGCATCGTTGGTTTAAATGTCCATGCAAAATTGTTAAAGGGCCCTTTTAATAATGCTAAGGTTTGTATAATGTCGTTATTGTTTAGTACAGTAAAGTACAATTATTTAGTACCTATACAATTTTAGGCAAATATAAGTTTATGGCGTAAATTCAGCGGATTTCGGCCGTTTATGTTTAATACGACTTTTGATTTCTGCAAGTTTTTGGCAAATTCACAAATTATCAAGCGCAAATCAGAATTATCATTCCGAACAATAGTTTACGATTTTGTAAGCCCAAAATCGAATATGAATCACACCTGTCCTTATAAGGTAAGTTAATAGTTGCATTAGTAGGGCTGCTGTAAAAGATACATTTATATTTCAGGATGAAATTGTTGTACGTGATTTGGTATTTAGAGAGGAGTTTTTCAAATTTTTACCATTACCATCTGGCGAATACCAACTCCGAATAATGGCAGGGACCGACAACCAGTGGAAAACTACTGTATATGTCAACATTTTGCTTCAACAAGACATAAATACTAAGAGGAATTAACGAATATCGTTTATCAACGAATAATGTAATGTATTCTTTTCTCATTCTGTCTTTTTTTAACATTCATATATATTACGTAATTATCCGGAAGGTAATTAAATAATGTATTTGATAAATGATCGCCAAAATAAAATAAAAGGTACACTAATTATATAGTGACGTCCATTTCTAGGTAAGTCTCAGCTTATTTAAAATGCTCAAGAGGATCTGTACAATAAAGAATCCAGGATAACTTGAAAATAAAATAGGATAATTTCCTTTGAATACAAGTTATTTGATACAGGACCCATAAGGTCATCAGATCAAGGCCATTAATTTAATATAATTCGTAAGTCCTTTTTTTAAAATATATGATATATAACTGATACCAACCTAACTATAAGGTAGTTATTAGGTAGAGCAGCGGAGGGCACAAAAATGTGCAAGTGCAATAAAGATTTCAAAAGCGTGTACGTATTTATATGTATTTACACACTTTGTTTAATCGTTAATCAAGTTTATAAGTACCGAGATCTGTACTCTGATACTCAAAAAATGATATTCAACAACGACAATTTTTGAACTACTACATAAATTTAAACTAACCTTTGGAATGGAATCAATGATGCTTTGCCACAGCGCGATCACATTTGTTGAGTTGCAGCAGATGCTTGGCCGCATAACTCAGCAGCAGCAGAATAAGTGTGGTCACCTCCATGATGACGAAATGCGAGATGGAGGAGCCAATTTCCAGCCAAGAGCCGGTATTGCGTACTAGGAATAAAAAGTTCAGTCCCATGATGTCACAAATGATCAGCAGACAGATAAAGATTTGTCGCTCCTGCTGGCGAGCATAGTCACAATACGTGTACACAATGGATAGGTTGAGCACGATAGGCAAGATCAGCTTGATCAGCACCAGCGACATAATAATGAACGGAGCGAATTGGCTGAGAAAGCAGCGCGCAATGTTGGGATCAAAGGAGCTGATCGACGCAATGTTCCCGCTGCCAAAGAGCGAAAAAAATGTGTAGAGTAGCACTGTGAAGGCCAGACGTAGCGATGACTGCAGAGACTTCTGCTGGTGCTGTAGAGGATCCATTTCTTTACGCTGAGCGGCTAATGCCATGCTCAATTCCATGGCCAGCAGCTGCACGAACAGCGACTCGTATGAAGTGCACAGCAGCGTGTAGAGTGCGCTTAGATTGTAGAGTATCTGTGCTAGGCGCAGTTCCAACGCCTTCTCCTTGTTGAGATGAATGGATACTATGGCATAGACTAGATACAGCCAACTGGCCATTTTAAGAGGCAGTGGAATGGCCACCTGCTGGCCATGCAGATGAACGCACACGGCGGTGTTGATCAGTATAAGCGGATTGCACCATTTCGTGTGCCAGCTGTAGCTGCGACTGCCATTGCTGAGCACTGCTCGCAGCAAGACGAGCACAATCCCGCCAAGCAGTAGATAGCGATTCTGGTAGCCGACTGAGGGAGGCATCAGCGGAAAGCAGCCCAGCACCAGCACCAAAAGCAGCCAAATGTAGAACTCCGTCGTGCTTCGCTTGAAGTTGCTCCAGTTGTTAGCACAGGCAAAGACCACGAAACACAGCGAGATGAGGCGACGCTCGAAGAACGTGTAGACCAGCAGCTCGGCACAGGCAATGAGCAAAATGAACTGCAGCTTGGACACCTGTCCACGTCGAGCCACTACAGGATAGCGATAATCGCAGACATCGACGCTGTTGTTGCTTCCCGTTTGTCGAAGCGCCAGCAACCAAACCGGAAGTGGCAGCAGCATGTAAAATCCCACAGCAAGCGGCACAAATTGTGCCACAATAAAGCCCACCAAGAGCACTGCAGCAATGGCTATGCTGAGCGTGAGGGCAGAAGCATCTTCACTTCCAGTAATTGGCAGTTTGTTGGCCGATGGGTTTTGGATTAGCAGCCGATATAAGTAGAGTATCCAGCCCAGAAATGTGGCTGTGGTGCACAACAGCATGACATTGCGGTAGTAGCCATGGTAATAGTCGATGCCCTCCAGAGCCAACTGCATCATGGCGCTGCTATCGGCGAATGAGGCTTGCTTCGTACTAAAGTCAAAGATTCCCAGCGTTGTCAGCTTCTTGAAGCTTTTCATGTATGGCGTAAAGAGACCAAGTTGGTGCTGCTCGTGCAGACGCGTATATTGCGCCAGCAACTGCAACGCATTGCTATGCGCTGCAATCGCCTCGTACTCATCGCCAGCATTCATATACCCAGAGGGCAACATGCCAAAGTTATTCATTGGCGGTGGCAAGCCGATCAGAGCCGACATCAAGGGCGCCAGTTGCGCTTGTTCCAGCTCGTGGAGCGGTAATTTTTGACCGTCATCGTTGGCGACAAAGCTGCTGGGTGAAGAAGCAGTTCGTGACACGCCTGCGCCCCACAGCATGAAGGGTGTTTCCGTCTCATGTGCCGCACCAGCTCCGTGAGAGCCTGCAAAGCAATTAATCAAGGTAAGTCTCGGTCTGTTGGCGATGGTAAATGACTTACCTGAGTCTGTCATGCCGTGATCCGAGGTCAACAAGTAAGCAGTTCGTTTGTCAGGAAAAGTTTCTTCGAATCGTTCATAAATCTGGGCTATTCCGTGCTCTGTAAAGTTCAGATTTTCGAGGAAAAGCGGCGTGCCCGGCTTATGCACATGGCCTGCTGTATCCAGACCCAACAGATGCAGAAAGAACACTACCCGCTTGGCACTGCGCAGCTCGTCCTGCTTGCGTTTCAGCAGCTGCCACACCCTTTGGAACACCCACTCATCCTGCTTGTAGGTCTTTTGTTGGCCCGAGAAGTCGAGGTCATGGTAGGCATCAAAATACATAGGTCGTCCGCCATCGGTCAGCTTCTCGAATATGTGCAGTACATCGTGGGCACCCCAGGCGTAGGTGTGGCCACTGCGATTGAACACCGTATCGAATTCAATGGGGTTCTCTTTCCATCCCCGTGTCACTGCCGACGGATCCTCGTAGAGGCCAGCGATAAGTGCAATGTGTCCTGGCCTCGATTCTGTGGGCACATGGGTGCGCGAGATGCCCACCATGCCTTCCCGCAAAAAGATTTCGCGCAGGTGCGGCACATAGTTGCAGTTGTCTGCGAAAAATGAGTCAGCACGCAATCCATCGGTTACGATCAGAACCAGGCGGTCCGCGGGCGGCTCGGCCGGCAGTGCTGCCTGCGGCTGGAGGCCCTCGATGACGGGTGACCGAAAGTAAATCACAAAAACGGAACCCAATAGCAACACGTGCACAACCAAAGCGTAAACAATCCACATTGCTACGAAAGTGAAAGCAAAAAAAAAACAGCAGCTGACAGCTGTTGATTTGGCCGGTACTCTGCTATCGATTACGAGTATATTCTTGACTGAGTACTCAGCACTGTTCTCGATATCGATATCGACATCGATACCGATTGACACTAGTATTGGGAAGTGTTTCAATAAAACCGCCAAATGGAATTTTGTATGTGAAATACACATTTCATATCGACATTATGAGTTAATCAGGCCTTTAATTTGTTATTTTATTAAAATGAAAGACTTTCCAAGTAAATGCCTTATCTTTTTTGTGGGTTAACAAAATAAGGGATTGATGAAACCCAACGGCCACACTGTTTCCAACACTAGTTGTTACGAACAGCGAGGCAATGCAGCAATTGCGGCACTTTGCACTCCGTGGCCTGGCCAGAAGTCGATTCTATTCAGCGCATCCACAAGCGGATCTCTACGATGTGGTGGTCATTGGCGGCGGGCATGCGGGCACAGAGGCGTGTGCAGCAGCAGCGCGCATGGGGGCGCGAACATTGCTGCTCACTCACAAGTTGGAGACCATTGGTGAGATGTCATGCAATCCATCATTTGGAGGCATTGGCAAGGGACATCTGATGCGTGAGGTGGACGCCCTCGATGGTGTGTGCGCCCGTTGCTGTGATGTCTCCGGGGTACACTACAAAGTGCTCAATAAGCGACGCGGTCCCGCGGTGTGGGGACCCAGAGCTCAGATTGATCGACAGCTCTACAAACGCGCAGTACAAAAGGAGCTGTTTAGCACTGCCAATCTCGAAATACGAGCCGCAGGCGTGGATAATCTTCTAATCGAGACGGATGAATCAACAAGTGGTGCTCGCTGCAACGGAGTTATCCTTGAAAGCGGAGAACTGGTGCGCAGTCGTTCTGTGGTGCTGACCACGGGCACTTTTCTGCGCGCCCACATCAACATTGGACTCGAGGTGCGACCAGCTGGACGCATTGGCGATGCACCCGCCAAAGCACTGGGCGAGGCTCTGAATACGCTGGGATTTCGCATGGGACGCCTTAAGACTGGAACACCGCCCCGCATTGCCAGGAGCAGTGTAGATTTTTCGCGGCTGCAGCGGCATGATGGCGACAATCCGCCCACGCCGTTCTCCTTTCTGAATCGCCAAGTATGGCTGCCCGCCTCGGAGCAGATGCCCTGTTATCTGACCTACACTACACCACGTGTCAACGACATTGTGCGCGATAATCTGCACGTGAATCGGCATGTCACCGAGGAGATCACGGGACCACGCTACTGCCCATCGATTGAATCGAAGGTGCTGCGATTCGGTGCCAAGGTGCATCAGGTCTGGCTGGAGCCTGAGGGATTCGATAGTCCGCTGTGCTACCCACAGGGCATCTCGTGCACTTTGCCGCACGCTCAGCAGGTGGAGCTGGTGCGTGCCATTGCGGGTCTGGAGCAGGCTGAAGTGGTGCAGCCTGGCTATGGTGTAGAGTATGATTACATAGATCCCCGTGAGCTGTTTCCCACGCTAGAAACGAAGCGTGTATCCGGCTTGTTCTTTGCAGGACAGCTCAACGGCACCACTGGCTACGAGGAGGCCGCCTCACAAGGCATTATTGCGGGTGCCAATGCGGCTGGCAAGTCTCGGCATGCCGATGGCCGGCAACTAAGCATTAGCCGCACCGAGGGATACATTGGGGTGCTAATCGACGACCTGACTTCGTTGGGCACCAACGAACCGTACCGCATGTTTACCAGTCGAGCAGAGTTTCGTCTGTCGCTGAGGCCGGACAACGCCGATATGCGTCTCACGCAGAAGGGCTTCGATTTTGGGCTGGTCGGTGAGCAGCGCTACCAGCACTTCCAGCAAACGGAGCACAAGCTTAAGGCGGGCATTGAAGCGCTCAAAGGACTGCAGAAGCACAGCAATTTCTGGAGGCAAGCACTGAGTCTGCCCCAAGCCAAGGCCTCTGTACAGAAATCCGCTTTCGAAATGCTTGGGGTGCCGGCTGAAAACATTTCTGTGGATCAGCTCATCGAGCTCTGTCCCGAGGAACTGAGTTGGCTGCGTGCGGATGGCGACATTGCGGCCAGGCTGAAAATAGAAGCTCTTTACGCTTTCTTTGTTGACGAGCAGCTCCGGGATGTGGAGGATGTGCGAAGGGAGGAACGACTTTCCATTCCTTCTGACATTGACTATTTTTCCAAGTCGTTGAGTCTGTCCAATGAGGAACGGCAGAAGCTGACGTTAATACAGCCCCAAACGATTGCAGCTGCCAGTCGCATTCAGGGCGTTACGCCATCGACGATTCTACGTATCTTAAAGCACGTCAAAAAATCGGAAGTTGTACAGGCATAGGCAATATTGTTTCTATTAGGAATATTTGTTTCTAGATTTGTAAATATGTTTGTAAAGATTAAAATCGAATATATGATTTATAACTAAAATCTATAAATATGTATTTTTTTATTTTATTTGTGGGGGTTCTATCAGGAAGTGATATTTTTCGAAAGTTTAATAAAAATGCAAAACAGATTTAAATCTCTTACGTACAGTTTATTTAATAAAATCATAAATGCCTTAAGTAAAGTTGCACAAGATTGATTCAATGTTTTTGCGACACGTTCATGTTGCTTGCCACAAATACGTAACGTGCTCGTGTATTTGACAAATGTAATTATTATTTATTTTGGGATGTGTTCGTTTCTTGCTTGTTTTATTGTTAATTTGCTGTTGCTGTTATAATCATAGTTTCAATGGTTCAACATTTACTGTTGCGCTTACTGTTTTACTGTTGCTCAAATGAGATATATATTTGGATTTGTTGCTTGTTTGTTTGTTGTTTGTTGTTAGCTTAAAAATTATGTTTTACACTTTGTATTCGGTTTTACACACACAACGAAGATTGAGGGAGAAATACGTTTAATTTATGTATTTTGTTAAGGTTTTGCTTGTATTTGAAACTATTATGCATTTATTTTATTTATGTATGCCATCGCATATTTGTGGATTAAGTTTATACGCGCACCAATTAATATCCGTAGTATCCGTATTAATGGATTATCCAAGAAACTATTACGATTATTAGTAAAAATATATTCACTTGCACATCATTCAAAGAAAAAGGAATGAATGTGTGAATGTATATTCGAAGCAAGTATTTCATGAATGTACTCGTTAAATCCAATCAAGTATGATACGACAATGAGTTCCATTTTATTTGTAGATACTTCCTAGCACTTTGCATGCTCATTCTGCATTCTTCTTGATTATTTTCCGTTTGCATTTCATTTCAATCATCTTTCATTTTGTTTGTCTTTTTATAATATCACAGATTGCTCGAGATTTTTATGAATTAAAAACAATAAAAAAGAAAATTCGTTATTTTAGGCAATCTCAAACATAAATAAATACGTTTGGGTGCAATTCGAAGTGAAAGAGTAGAAGAACTGAAAGTGTTCAAATGAGATACATATACAATAATATATCTTTATGTTATCAGAGTTCGGTTGAGCTATATGGTATTAGCTACTTATCCATATTGTATGTACATATCGTATGTATCGATTGTATCAATTGTAAACATCAATGTTAATGAGCTTAGTTACAATATAATGTTAGGGTTTCCTAAACGATTATTGCATAATACTCGTACTCCATTTTTTTTATGCATTTTCTGCATTTGTAGTAGTAAGTACATACTTATTTAAATGTTGTATAAAAACTGAAAATACTAATAGAAACTCGTTTTTGTAAGGGCCAAAAAGTTGCTCACTTGTGTAAGTAAAAAATTCGACAATTTCGAAAAATAATTTAAGCCTTTTGCCATTTCTCATTTCGATTTAGCTAATCCATTCCAGATTATCCCATTTTTGATTTTCAATTTTGCAATATGTTTATTGGTTTTTGTTTTTGTTATCTTTTTACCTAAAATTCAGTTCCATTTTATCTTTACCCAGTTACATTTACATAATACATACAATTTCTTTTCATCAATTTCCATTTTCGTTTGTTTTTTTTTTCGTACTCTCCAAATCACAATTATTAGCAATTTAAGAATAAAATATAACTATACAGTATTAATTTACGTTTTCTTTTGTATTTTATATATTTATATATAAATTTACTTACGAAGTTTTTAATCTAAATGTTTACAACTAAATATCAATACAATATTTATTATATCATCGAGACGCTCATTGGTTGCCTTTGAATTGAATAGTTGGATCAAAGTACGAGTACTTTTGGGTGTTTTTAAATATCTCACAATATTTATAAGTTTTTTTTTTTCAATTTTTATACATTCCTCACTTTACATTTTATGCAATTTTAGTTGACTTTTACACGAGTTTAAAATTGTACGAATATTCGTGTTATTTGGTAATTTGTTGTAATTGTAACACCGAGAACAAACAAATATCTGTATCTGTATCTTTATATCTGCTAATGGGATTTACACAGTATTTAATTATGTTTATTTAAGTATGTTTAGACTATTACATTAGCGGCGCTTGCAATTGCCTATTGCCAATTCTACGTATATCAGCTTTTTAGGCGCCACTTGTTTTAACATTCTTGCAGTCGTCGGTTAAGGGTTGAGGGAGGAATCGGCGCTCTAAAGCTTTAGAAACTCATCGAGCATTCGCTTGCGCTGCTGATGCAATGCTCGCTCCGACAGCAGATACATTCCTATGTCGCCAAAGTTTTTCATTAGTTAGTTGTTCGAGTTGTTGAATAGTTGGTGTCATAAGGCGGTTGCCTCCTCAACGCTATTGCTGCGACCAAGTGCCCCAACCGAAGTCTTGTTGTCTTCTGAAAATAGAAAATATATTTTATAATATAAAGTCAAATTTTCTTAATAGTTCTGAATAGAGATATGGGTACATCATTGCAAATTGAGTTGAATAATTGATTGAATTATTCATTTTTATTTTCTGATTATAAATGAAAAGATACATTAGTCTGGTTTGTGTTGACCTCGCATATACGATATACAACCGACTTACTTTCATTGTTTATCAAAAGATATCGCAAGATAAATAAATTAATTACATAATACAAAATGAATACGAATATTTTAATGGATGGTTCTTGTAGCTGCAAATGTAAAACAATCTGAAAGTAGGATCGATACAATGAAAGACAGAGAAAAAAAAGAACCAATTGTAAACAAAATGATTTATTTAGGCAACGCTAGAGTTAACTCTTCACAATTAAATAAAGGGCAAAATCATAATAATAATGATAATAATAAATTGTAATAGTAAAATTAATAATAATATTATGCATTTGTGTCTAGCTAGACGATGAGGATGATGCAATACGTTACAAATTATTGTATACTCGTTAATGAACTCTATAATTAATAAGTATTCATTAATAATTAATGATTTATAAATAGGCATTTGGATTAACGGCTAAGTTGAAGGTAGATGTTAACTAGTTCCGATTACGCGCTTTACTTCGAGATCTGGCAGGGGATTCCCCCACCCAGAACCGAGTGCCCGACTAAACTGTCTGTGTTAGGTGTGCGATCATCTCGATGTCTCGGCAATGGGCGTGGCACTCGTGGTCACCTCCGCATCGGCAGGCGGAGCAGCTGCCGCTAGAGTCGAGTTGCTGTTGCTGTTGTTGTTGGTGCTGCTGGTGACCACGGGCGGGGAGTGGCTGCCACTTGTGGTGGATGTGACGGCGCTGCCACCAGAGACACAACCGACGGTATCCGGCGACAGCTTGACTCGCTGCAACTGCTCCGGCTGCTCAGGTGACTTCTTCTCGGCGATCTCGCCTCCCTTGCTGGCAGGCGGAGTGCGTGCTGCTAGAATCTTTGGACAGAGCTCTGCGCCACCAGGGCTATTACCTTGTGCGGCTGCACTGGCTGCAGATCCCACGTTGGTTGAGCTGCTCGAGTTGTTATTGTTATTGTTGTTGTTGTTGTTGCTGTTGCTAATGTTGGCGTTGCTGCTGCTGTTGTTGTTGTCCGAGTTGGGTGGACTTGCGCTGCGCCTGGACGAATTCTCCGGCGAGCTGTCCGGCAGCAGAGTCTTCTCCTGGCTGCCGCCGGCATTTGGCGTTGCCGGCTTCTTCTCCAGCGCCACTGGCGTTGCGCCACGCTGTGGTGCATCCTCCTTGACGGGCGCTGGCGGTGCAGCCGCCTCCTTGCCATCCGTGGGACCATTCGACTCGATGCCATTCAGCTCGTGGGCAGCCGACGTGCTGTTGCTCACAATGGACTGCGCCTGGTTGCTGGAGTTCGAGTTGGAGCCGGTCAGGTCGAGTGTGGTCGGCTCATGCGTCACTGGCGTCGTTGCCACACCGCCGCTCTTATCCATCAGCACCGACTGCTGCTGTTGCTGTTGTTGTTGTTGCTGCTGCGCGGCAGCGGCAACGGCGGCGGCAATGTGATGACGCATGGCGTGCGGGCTGCTGGCGGCGCGTGATCCGCCATTGGGCGCAGAGCCAAGCGGCGGCGTGATCTTGGGCGAAGTGGGATGCGAGGCCGCACTGATCGGCTGCTGGTGGGCAGCGACGGGATTCAGGCCGCTGGCGACGGCGGCGGCCGCATGCATCGCAGCCAGATTGTGATGGTAATAGTGGCTCATGGTTGGAATGTGCGAGCTGGGCGTGGGCGTGGACGTTGTCTGGGCCATGCTGCTGGTGGCCACCGTCAGATTGAGGCTGCTGTGCGGCGACGCCGAGGTGGCGACCGTGCTGCAGGCCACGCCCGGACTGGGACCAGCCGACGAGCTGGCCACCGTGTGCGGCGGCAGCTGGTGCACCGCATGATGCGGCGACAGATGCGCATGGCTCAGATTGAGGCTATGCGGATGCGGCCCCAGCCCCAGTGCCGAGAAGCTCGGATGCGGCAGTCCAGCGGCGCCGGGATGCGCAGCCAGGCCCATGGCCTGCTGCAGATGATGCAGATTGCTGGGCCCGTGGCCAGGCAGCGGCGGCATGCCGGGCATGCCCAGGTTCAGGCCCATGGAACTCTGGCGCTGCGCATTCGCCGCCGCCGCGTGGTAGTGCGTCATGCCGGGCAGGCCGTGGAGACCGGTGGGCGGACCGCGCAGGCCCAGATTGATGTGCGGCATCATGGAGCCGAGCAGGTTGCGGTTCAGCGGCGAGTACAGCTGGTTGGAGTAGTGATGCGTCGCATTCAGCAGCTGCTGGCGCTCACGTTCGCGCGCCTCGCGCTCCTCCTCGCGCATCTTGCGCTCGCGTGCCTCCTTCTCCTTCTGCTCCTTCTCGCGCTGTTCCTTCTCGCGCTGCTCTCGCTCCCGTTCGCGCTGTTCGCGTTCCCGTTCGCGCTGCTCCTTCTCGCGCTGTTCGCGCAGCTCGCGCTCCTTCTCACGCTGCATCTCGCGCTCGCGCTCTTCCTCGCGTGCCAGACGCGCTCGGTGCTCCTCCTCCAGCTTGATGCGATCGTGCATGGCCGGCGAGATGCCCAGCGCTGCGCCCGGCAGCATTGAGTACAGATGCGAGTAGGGCGGCGCCATCTGGGGATACAGCGCTGCCGCATGCGGATGCGAATGATGTCCGCCGGCGGCGCGGAACAACTGATAGCGATGCTCCAAGTACAAGGGATCCGAGTAGGGCAGTCCAGCCGCTGGGTTCAGAAATGCTGCAAGGGATAAGCGGTAATTAATCGTTCTCATGTCGCTGGCCGACGTTTCTGCTCACCTGGTGGAATGCCGGACAGGCCGGCAAAGTGCGAATATGCCTCCAAGGGAAATGCGCCCGCGGGATGCATCAGTCGCTCATCGGATCTGTACGGCTGGAAGCCACTGCGCGCCAGCAGCTCTGGCTGCAGTGCCGCCGTCTGTGGCGTGTGGCTGAGGCGCGCAATCTTCTCCGGCGGCTGTGGGGATGGCGGCGAACGCTTCTTGTTGGCCGCAGCGGAACGATCGTCGCCTGCAACGCCGCCGGACGACACAACGCCCCGTCCGGCCACCGAGTTGAGCGGCACAGGTACAGGTCCGGATCCGGCATTGCCTTGCGGTCCAGCTGCCGATGTGGGCACATTTCGATCTCGGGACACGTTGACCCCATCGTCCTCCTCCTTGATGTCCGCCTGCTTGGCCAGCGTGCGCAGTGCGGCCGCAAATGAGCCGCGTGCACTGGCCGCCGTCGCGGCATTGATGGCGCCCGGCGGCACGCCCACTCCGACGCCCACGCCCGCCAGCTGCTGCTGCACAGCGGCGGCCACAGCCTGCTGGTGCGCCTGATGCTGCTGCTGCTGCTGTTGCTGCTGCGGCGACTGGGCGCCTATGTGGTTGGTGGGCAGGGCGTGATTCAGCAGCCCGCTGCTCGACGTCGGCGGCGCTGCTGGGCTATTTGCGACCGAGGCACCGGGCACACTGCCGGAGTTTGGCGGCGTCTGCAGGTGGTGCGGCACAGGTATGTGCGGAGCTGGGCTCGTCGCTGGTCGCTTCTGTCCAGCCTTGGGCGGCACTGTAAGCAGAAAGCAACGCAAGACATGGAATATGTTAAATTGTTGGCTTTTAAATTAGTAACCAAAAAAAATATATTTCACTTTTTGTCTACATTACTTATAATACAGATAAAACGAACTTATATGCGGTTCGCTTTTATTTACCATACGATACGAAGTTATTAAACCATTGATTTAACTCTCAAATGAATTGTAGTTGCATGTTTTGTGTACATATTTAATTATTGACTGAAAATTTTACTTTGCTGTTTAAAACACGTTCAGCTATTCTTAAGCTGTTCTCAGCAAATGATCATAAATTTTAGTTTCACATTTTTAATTATTTCACAACAGTATTTTGTTTTGTTAAATGTTTTCTTACATTTTACATGCATGTAACTAAATTAAATTTGCAATTTCAAAAATCGTAAAAAAAACATCTGTTTTGCAATTTGTTGACCTTTAACAAATATTACAAAACATTTGAAACTGAAAACGTAATTATTATCAGCTGTATTCAATAACTAAAATATTATTCTATATATACTATATACATATATATATATTTTTTTTTTTTAATAATAATTTTAAATGATTTTTATATAAATAAATAATATTTATATCATTACATATCAATAAATGTAACTCGAAATCAACGATTTGTGAGTCTTTTCGCTCAACACAAAACTCACTTTCAAATTGAATGCATAAAACCTAATACATTATTTTTAAAATTATGACGGATGCTCAAGAATTCTTTTCGTTTCTCAAAGCTGTTTTTTATTTTGTTGTAAAGTAAATTATTATTATCGGTCACTGATTTAAACTACCCAAAGTGCAGCATACTTTTTTGGCACATTGTTTCTTGTGGGTTTCCGTAATTTGTGGACGTTCATAGAATAATATTTGGTGGAAAGCAGCAAGTGCTCAACGTTAATCGCAAATTCAAGTGTTGCGACCTCGTTTTAAACCTTTTAGCTGTGGCTTAACAAGAGCGCTTCACCAGCAGGAACAGGAATTGCGGGCGTCGGGCGGATTTCCTGTGCTAATAACTGATTGATGTCGCTTCGGTGACGGACTTGACTGAGGGACGGCCAACGACGCGGGTGCAAGAGGCAAAAATTGCGCATACGCCTCAATGCATTTGCGACTGGTCCAGTTCATGGAGCCGGGAACGAGATGAACGCAAGGATTTTGGACATTGAGCGGAGAAGACGGGGGGAAAGTCGCAAAAATGCAAATGCGGCGGGCGGCCTGAAACTTGAATTTCGGACATGAACACCCAGCCAAGAGGGGGGAGGAGTAGGGAGGGGAGGAGATAGAGGGAGGTTAGTGCACACTGTGTGCTGGCCCTGTGCTGTTGTGCTGCCCCACATGGTTTGTTCTTTTGAGGTCTTTTGCTCACGGCACAAAATTGCACGCCCAACGATTTTATCGATTCTTGTTTCTCGTTTCACTCCGGCCAAATTGCTTTCAGATATGACAGCCACGCCCCCATGCTCCGCCCCTTTCAGGTCAGTAGCAGCAGCAGCAACAGCAGCAGCAGCAACGCAGGTGCTCACAGAAGCCTCAACTCGCATTCAATGCCAGAATGGAATTTCCGTCGACGACAAGGACGACAAGGACGAAAACCATTTGCTGTGTTCTTTGTGCGACATGGCAGTTGAATGCCATCGTCGCAGCATCGATATTCCTCTGATCTAATTGTAAACTGAGATGGCCGCAGCTCAAAGCGATATTTAGACAGACAAGCGATTTGTTCTCAAAAGATATGCGAGCTTATGCAAAGTGACAAAAGTCAAATCGCCAAATGGTTGAAGTTTTCATTAAATGCACGGAATGCATTCAAAGAATTTTTATGTGCGTGCCCCAAATGCAAGTGCGCTGCAGTTGCCGATGCAGTGGCAGCTGTCCTCCTCCTCATCCGCCTCACGAGCTTTGCGAACAACAGCAACAACCGTTGCCTAAGCTTCTAGTTGGATTGTTGTTGGTGTTGTTGTTGTCGAGAGGGAACATGGCTGGCATAGGCAAATTCTGCTGTTGGGGCAGGCACGCGGGCAGGCACATGCTGCATGGGGCATGTTCGGTATGTGTATTTACCAAACTAAACCGAAATAATGCCCGAAACTGCAGCAGCAGCAGTGGCAGCAGCGGCAGCAACAACAGCGCGCTCTCGGCAACAACAACAATAAAATGCCAACGAGTGCAAAAGCGAGCTGAGTCCCGATCCGTGTCCGTGTCCGTATTGGTGTCCGTGTTGGTGTCCGTGCCCGGGCCTCACAAACCAAACAAAGGCGCCTCCGATTCCAACGTATTTGCCAGTTTGCCTAACTGCGTGTGGGTCGACCTGGGAGCTGGTGGCGATGCAGCAGCCATCTGATGCTGCGAATTGGCACCATGACTGCCACACTGGGTGTGTGCAACTAGCATTGCCACTACGCAGAGAATTGTGAGCTGATGGAGGTGGGAAGCGACCCCTGTTGGTTTTCTGCTGCTCGGCTCTACACTCGTCGCTCTTGTTTGCCATGAAATGCCTGTTTGTTTGCATGGGTTTTGTGTACTTCAACATGGCAGCCATGGCCACATCCCCTCCACTCTGCTGCTGCCTTGGCGACCAAGCTGTGTTTTTGCATTGAGCGGCGATTTGCAGGCATCAGCGTTATTTGCCGAATTTAATCAGAACACCAGCACGAGAGAGAACCCCCGACTCACCTCGTCTCGCATTATTTTGAATGGATTCAACTCGATGCAACACGATTCGACTCAACTCAACTCAACGCAACGCAGAGCAATGCACACAACGCAACTCAACCTGACTCGCCTCTTAAAGGCAGCATTCAATGCAATTGAGTTCCATCCATTTTTTAACAACTCGCCTGTCAGTTGCTTTTAGATGTTGCATTTTTTCCATAAATGTTTCGACTGCGAACGGTCCCTGGGATACATTTAAAATTTGAATTCAATCAGTCAGGATATGAGCTTAGGAAATGGTATACTATGAATCTATTATTTACGATATTCTTTGTAGCTTGTGTATTTTTGGCAACTAAGAACGGCTCTGAATTGAAAGAGTACTCGAATATTCTATACCCTGTACACAATTCTATAGGAATTCGTTCTGGTTGAATTATCGAATTATTTGCCAGTAAAGTCATCTACATGATTATGTGCACTCGAATTAACTCATTTGTATCTTATTGTTTTGTCCTCTGAGTTGACTCGATTATGAGTCTGTAATCCGCTTTGGCCATGCTTAATCTTTAGATGCTCCTGCGACGCCATCAGCTGCAATGTGCATTGACTTTTGGTTATTGCATTTGGTTAATTTGCCGATGCAAATGCAATTTTGTGCAAAGTCATTTAAATGGACTCCCCAACCACACAGCAACAAGCATCGCCAGCCACACACTGCGATACACCACATAACAACACAAATCATAACTGCAAATAAATAAATGCTGAATAAATTAGGCAGAGTTCACATTGTTCTCAATGTTGTTGCTGTTGCTGTTGCTGTGTGCCATTTGTCACATTTCGCATTTGGTTCAATGCTGCGAAATTGGTTTTCTCGCTCGGGTAAATTAAAATGTCACCACTCGAAATGGCCAAAATGCAGGCGGGCATCCAACCAAATAACCAACCCATCGACTGACCGACAGACCAACTATATATCCAACCATTCACACACACACAGAGTGCCTTATCCTCTGCTGTCCTGCGTCGTTCCCTCTGGCGCACACATTTAAATGGTAGTTTCCAGCATCGGATTCCTCTGTGAGATGAGGGATGAGGATGTGGCAGTCGCCGGTTGCATGCGATTATTCCACCACAACTAATTACAGTGGCAAACGGTGATGCTGGATGCCTTGTCTGGTGTGCAGTGTGTCCGTGTGGCCAGAGCATGTTTAGGTCAGCCACAGCACATTCACAAGGAGTGCAATCGAGCGAAGCATGAATAATTTATTTAATAAATACATTCACAATTAAATCAATTGCGAAATTGTGAGGCCAGGCATGCTCTGCCATTGTCCAAGTGCCACCAGGGCATGTGGTATGCGGCATTAGGCATTCGACATTCGGCATTCGGCATGTTGCAAGTGCCAAGTGGGCAGCAGGACATTATCGAGTGCCAGGTCACCATGATCTAAAATTCAAATGATGCTTAGGGGCCAAACACCGAAACATGAATAAATGATAATTAGACTCTCGACTGATAAATACTCTCTACAGTATTTTTTTTTGGTTTGTTCAATTGGGTTGTTTGTAATGGCGAATAATTGCAAATTTTGACCAGAAAACTTTTAAGTTATAAAATTGGTTTATTATTTTTATGATGTATAACTTGCTAAGCTGCCAATGGGTCTCACTAAACATGTTTAAAAATATAATAAGAAAAAATATAATTGAAGTTCAAAAAGTATAGCATAGTGTTTGGGGCAGCAGTAAGTTTAAGTAGCATGCCGTCAAAATGATGCAGTGGAGTCAAATTATGCTCAATGGTAGCCTGATTATAGCACTGAGTTCTAAACAGTTGCCAGCTAGCTGCATTGGTAATCTTTCGAATGTCAGTCTACCGAAATATACTATCAATTTCAAAGTGATGCTGTTGATAAGCAAGTGATATCTGCTTTACTTATTCAGCTGCAAGTTCAATAAACGAACAATCTATATCGATCACCTGCGATTCTCTAATGAGCAGACGACTAGTCTCCATTTCGGCCACTATGGTAAACTGAGCCTCATTAAACATTCAGCTATTTATGTACTAGTAATCTGTGAAATTGCATGTTTAACCAACAGCCCAGTGAGAGGGGGACACGAAGAGGGCGAGGAACTAAATTAATTATAAATTAAGTTTGATTTGCTGCTGTGTGTGTGTGTGTAGTCAATGGAGTGTAGTCCTGCGGCACTTGCTGCATTGCAGCTAGCGAGCGAACCGTCAACTGCTTCAAACAGGCTGCGACTGCGGTTTCATATGCAATTATTTGCCGTTACGTCGTTGTCGTCGATGTCGGCGTCGCAGAGCGGCATCTCTGTGGCGACCACGTCGACGGCAGCTGGCGCTTTGTATAGAGTTCCGGTTTTGACCCAGGTCACCGCAATTGTCCCCAGGCCTCTCAATGCGAAGCAGCAGCAGCAGCAGCAGCAGAAACAGCAGCAGGCTAACCAAACGCCTCCCGGCCACGTCTCCATCTCCACCTCCATCTCCATCTCTGTCTCTGCAGCTGCAGCTGTGTGTGGGCCAACAACTTGGCCAGGCCCAGAGTCTGGTTAGTTTGCAGCTCATGCATTAATTATTGCTGGGCTCTTGCGGTCAGCATGGTCACATGACCACATGGCACTACAATCGAACGGTTCGGGCAGCAGGCAAAGGCAAGTCGCTTAACCGCTGACCAGGGCCAATAGACGCCATCCCCCAGCGAGAAGGAGTCGATGCCACGGCGGAAGGAGGCAGACGAGAAAGGTACACACACATACAAGCCGAATCCCCGTCCAAAGCCTCGCAACGGGACGCACAAATGTTGCCATCAATTTTGGCTGGCCTCCCCAGTGGTTTCTGGCTGGAAATGGGACGCAGTCACGCCTTCATTTAACTAACTGAAATTGCCAAAATTTCATTGGGGGGATAGTAATATGATTGCCAGACACACACACACACACACACACTCACACACACGGACTCGCAGTCATAAACACATATGTACAGGATGCACATGCATTCCGAATACTGGCAAACGGAACTGTTAAACAAACAAAGCAATAACAATAAATATGCACAATAATTTCATAAATTAAATCGTCCATTTGCACCACCTACAGACAGTTCGCGGTGCAACACAAGATGTGGCAACCATTGGACATCCTATGCCACATCACAGCTCCCAGAACTTTTGGTTTGAATTCACAAAATAATCGAAACTAAAATTGAACTAATTATAATTATCCCAAATATCTGTTCTAAAGCTTTTTTCATTTTTATGCTGTTTCCCCTTTCGAACTGTTCTCATTATGAACAACAATGTTCTTAAAACTGTGGTTTGGTTACATACAATGAAATCAATTGAGTGGCATTGATTGTGTGTTTTTTACATAATACTAAACACATTGTAATGACCACAGTTTATACTAATTTATTGTCATCTTTTTGAGAATCAATTATTAATTGGTTTTCTTGACATTTCAACTAACCTTTGTAGTATATCAAATGCGATCCTTACATTACGCTATCTATCATCGATCTTTTGTCGCCCATTATTATTTGATAGATTCAGAACAGATTTTTAATTGCACATGTCCTATATGGTACAGTGTGTTTGTATACAAAACACATTCAAATAGTTCTCGAAATGTATAATTAAAGTAACAGAATGCGAATTTCCCAGGCGAGTGGCACAACAAATACTGGCTGCAGTTGGTAATTAATAGGATTTCGATGAAAAACGTATAAACATTCCGCCCAGCAAAGACCTAAAACAAACCGTATCTCAGCAGGTGGCAATTAAAATTCGCGTGCTAAGTTCTAAGCAGTCAAAATGGCCAAGGAAAATATTTTGTCCAGCTATTAAACTAATGCCATAGAATTAGTTGGCAATACGAAATGCAAATGTAGTTCACCGTCGAGTTGTGGAATACTTTTAATTAATTGGAAAACCGAGAATATTCGGGAGATTTTCAGCTTTTCGACGCTTGCAAATATCATAAACAAAAAGTAAGAGGAATTGTGGAGCAACAGTGGAGAGTAAGAAAATGTTTGCAACACAATTTAAATACTTTCAGTCGCATTCTGGCGAGCATTCTGGCTACAAGAGGGTCGGATACCGTCTGTCTGCCATCCTGACACTGCGAGAAATAATCTTGCACAAGCACAAAATTCCAGTTGCTTCTCTCTCGCTCTCTCTCTCTCTGTGAGGTACATGTCCTTGTCGTGTGTTCTGCGTTTGCCTATGCCTTCGTTTGGCATTGCCATTGCTCGACAATGTCTGCGGCATGTCCAGAATGCAGGAATTCCACACTGAAATTCTCCGCACGCGCGCTAAGAAATGCACAACTTCCATGGGATTCCAAGTGCAAAACGCATTCATGGCAAGCATAAATGAAATTCCAGCCAGGACCAAACAAATGGGTCCTTCGACGGGCTGGATAGTTGGCTTGCCGTGGCTTGCTAGGTGTGAACATCCACTGTCGGATGTTTTGGCAATCCATTCGACAGGTTTTCCCAAAGGCGACAACCTCACAAAGTCCTAAGTATGCTTTATAGTCCAGAGAAAAGATAGATGAGAAATAGTCGCCACCATTTGACATTTAACAACCAGTGTTATGCTTTCTCTTTTTTGTGATTAATGGCCAGCAGAGTAAGATTTCTCGAACTCTTTGGGCCATAACTCATTTTAAAAGTTTATCAATGGAAAAAGGATAGTTTTTTGTGATTAATACTGAAGCAGAGAGAGGTCTTCAACATAATTCTCTCTTTCTCTTTTATAATTGCTTTTGAATTATTTTTAGAATATTTATTTTATGAGTATAGTCCCCAAAAGCCTCTAAGATTGAAGTGCTCAGCATTACGTTATTGTTATACTCCATTATACCTTTATATCCCTTAAATCGGTGCAACTATATGTGTTCTAGCTGATTAGCAATGCAGTCCCATTGGCTGGGCGGAGCAGGACTCAAAAACAGCAATCAAATGCAAAAGTTTTGCAGCGATAAAAGTGACGAGTGTTAAAGAGACAAAGTAGAGACTGAAGAACAAAAAAACAACATCAACTGCCAGCATATGCCGAGGACATGCCCAGAGGGGAGTTGCGAGGAAACGAAAAAGATACTTGGCTAACTGCAGATATGTGCCTCATGAGTCGGTTTTCAACTTCAACTTCAACTTCAGATGCAGCTGCAGCTTCAACGTTGACAACGTGTGTGTGCGAGAAAGCGAGTCTGCCACAAGCTGTGACTTGTGCATGTGTCCTTTTGCACAGCTCAAGAACTCAGTGGGGAGTCGACTCTCGTTCACGTTGCAACCCACTTGAGTCCTTGACGCAACTCACTTGTCTGCCTGCAATGTCGCAAGTATCTGTATCTAGTATATCTGCAGCCGCCTATCGCATTTGTATCTTTCTGTGGCCCAGTGTGAGAGGTGAAATTTATTCAGGTTTTCTTTGTGCTAACATTTCTGGCATTGCCTCACATGGTTTTGTTCTGTTCCTTTTGGTTATGTCATCCCAATCAGCTTACGGTTCAAGTCCTAGCAACACAGAGGAGCAATAAAATTCAGCTATTGTCACCTTATTGCCTGGTTCAGGCACTCAAAATCCTGCATCATCGTTTGTCTTCAATTAGATAATACTTACAGTAGCTGCTAATAGTTAGCGTACCATTCAATCACATTTCAATTCAAATTCAACTCACCTGAAATGATAAGAAGGTTTGCAAACATAATTAGTAAACAAGTCAATAAATTTCTTATATACATATATTGTTGTTGCAAAGAATATTTAGGGGAAGTTCTGTCAGCATTTTATGTACTAATCAAATGGAACCCTCAGAACACTCGAGAAAACTAAACACAATCTGGCTGATCTTGGAGATGGTCGGATCGGCATTATTGGCCAATTCAGGCAAAGCCCCGCATCCGGGTCTCAGAGACTGTTGTACATATTTGTGCCCAACTAATTCCGCAAATCCCTGCAAATGTTTCGCAGGATTTCTGGCATCGAATTGGTTTTTCCTTTTATGACCACACACACAGTGCTGCACAGTAGCCTGATGCTGCGACATTGTAATGCCTAATTTTGTTGCGCGTCCAAAAGCCAAGCCAGGCTACGGGTATGAAGGACGAAGGACGAGCACTTTGTTAATCCCGTATTTATGCGCAATTACGTATTTTTCGCATTAGTCAGCCAAGCAGTCAGCGAAACGAGACGAGACGAGACGAGTTGACTCAAGTCACAAGGGAAGGAGAACAGGATGAGGCGACCCTTGTGGGTTGTCGTCCTTAGCCGGCAACCAGCATCCTCTTCTCTCTTTGTCCCTCTCTCTCTCTCTCTCCCACTCTGGCTGTTTATCCTTTCTTTGCTATCGTCACGTTATGACTACAGCTCAGTCCCATTCTCAGTCGTAGTCGTAGTCTCTGCCTCCGTCCGTCCGTCTCTATCCTCGCATCCTCTCCATCTACGGCTTAAACTCGAGCTGCCTTTTCTTTTGGCTTAGCGCAGTCGCCTTTGTTGTCCTGCTGCTCTTTATCTTTTGCCAGTGAAAGGCGTTTCAGTTTCGCCTTCGCCTTTACCGTCGTCATCGTCGTCGCCATCGCCATCGCCATCGCCATTCACAGCCAGCTGCCGTGTGCCGTGTGTTTTCCTGCATCTTTTGCCCATTCTGCTCGGTTTCATTGCTGCTCTGTCTCTCGCTCTTTCAGTGTCTGCTTCTTTGTTCCCGTTTACCCCGCCTTCTTCCCTCCATCCCCTTTGCTTTGCTTTCCCACTGTGCCGTGCCATGCCGTGCCGTGCCGTGGCTTGTCTTGTCTTGAGTCATTTACTTTTTACTGCCGCATAATATTGTCCCGATTAGCACAAACACAACGTTTTACCACAAAATCATCATCATTAGTGACGCTAACGCAAACGCCTGGGCTCAGCCAGGACACAGACACATTCACACACACGCACACACACACACACACACACACACACTCTGACACAGACCCTTGTCTGCGCATCTAAGCAACAGTGGGGTTGATCACTCCACAAACAGGATACAAAAATGTATTCAGCTAATCATCTCAGGTAAATCATAAGATTTATAAGCTTGAAATATAAAATCTTGCATACTATTTTTTGTATGTTTAATTCCCTCACTCTTTTAAAATGTTTAGTCTACAAATAAATAATTTAAACACTCTACAAGTCTTTTAGGCAACCAATCTACCTATTAACCTATCAATCACAATACAGTAAACTCAACAGCTCTCTATGAACTGAGTCAATTTTAACATGCAGTGGTCTTATTATTCCATGTCAAATTTACTTCATTTCATCTATCACAGCTTCTGCACAATAAAATCTGCTTTCTTCCCACTGTTTTGAGGACGCAACAAAGCAGAAACTCGGCACGAATTGGCAAGGACGACGACAACAGCGGCGCCCAGGCACGAACACGGAGATGAAGACGGCAGCAACAGCGACTGTGGCAATGACAGAGACGGGGACTGTGGCAGAGACTGTGGCAGCGGCAGTAAAATAAGCAGCAGGCGTCTATTATGCGAAGGCATCATTTAAGGGGATTATTTTATTTGGGCTCTAAACAATAAAGTGGGTTTATTAAAGGCAGCCGCCATTGGCACCGTCAGGAGCAGCAGCCGCAGGACGACTGTCTGCCTTTGTGTCCGTCCTAGTATGTGTGTGTGTGGCTGTGTGATGTTCGTCCTGTAGCTGTGGGGGACTTTTGTTTGGCCTGCGAAACGAGGAAGGACGAGTGGACCGACGTCGCGCGTACAAAAGATGTTGCGCTATAAAAGTGCAAAAATGTGTTTTTCGCTCTTAAAAGTGCCCTCCTCAAGCAAAGCCCCTCCCCCCCAGCCTCCTTTTGTGCTCCTGCTAGACCCCCAAGGACCTCCCGTTCCCAATTGTGGAGAGCGTTCTTTATTATTTGTGCAACTGTTTGTACAGTTGCGTAAAATGACGCCCTGCAACTGTGTACTTGCTGCCTTGCTTCGTTGCTTCCTTGCTGCCAGTGCAGCCACTCTCGACAGGACCTCGTGCTTATCCTTTGTGAGGAGCGGAGCGTATTCCCAGTTGTGTTGCTTGCTTGCTTCCGCTGTGCGCCTTGTAAATATCAAGCAATGATTTTTCAATTAACTTTTAATACCCTACTCTATTATGATAATGCCAAGCGTCCACATTCTTCTATCGAGTACTTGAGTTATAACGAGCAAATTATTCGAGAATTTGCAAACGACGTACTTCGTGTAACGCTGTGAATATATTCACGAAGCTATGAATACATTCCGAGTGTGTTGTAGTTAAAGTTGTTCAAGGAATGAGCCCCCTTATAATAAATACCTTTCAGAAGTTTCAACTAATCAGCTTAGCTTAAGTTTAAGATATCTATAAAATGTTGTAGATGGGAATCTAGCATTACGAATGGGACAACATTAATTTTTATTTGATACAAATTTTTCAGTTGAAGAACTATTGCTAAACTCCGTAACTAAAATCGAATATCTAATGAAAGTATCATTATAAGGAATTTTCTTCGTTCTACTTGAAAGAAATTTAATTGAAATAATATTTTCCATATTGTTTGGATATTTGCTTCTCCATTGTTTAACCAATTGTCTAATTCGCCCACTGGACTTGATAGCATAACGACTCGCATTGAGTGCTTGGCCGTATTATGAATCATAATTGATTCAAAGTGAGGGCGACAAGTGACAAATGAGTGCAAGGCAAATACTTAAACTTTTCCGTCAACTTGCCACTTGGTAAGCTGATCAACTGCTCACAAATTAGTTTGCTTGACCAGAAATCCCCAAAATCCCCAAACACACACACACGGAAGCACTGCCAAAGATACATAGACAATACTTGTGAAGTTTGCAACTGAAAACTTGAACACGAAAGTAACCAAAGTTCAAACAGTGCAAACTTTTTGGCCGTCCATCGACGAGGACGTATTCGTTGAGGCCACGTACAGGGTGTTCCGATTGAAGCAAAAAATACGAGCAGTGCGAGAGAAAAGAGAAAAAAGGTTAAGTGAAACGAACTCCGAGTGCACAGGGGACTATGTGGCATGAGGCATGAGGCATGGGGCATGGGGCACAGGGCACGGGGGCATGTCCAGGGGGCGTGCGTGTGTGCATAAAACTGACAAAAACTCCAAGCCACAAAATGAAAACTTTTGGAAAAGTGTCTGTGGCTGTTGTTGCTGGTTATTGTTGTTGCTCGTGTGAGGGAGGAGGGGGGTGGGAGAAGTAGACAAAAGGCAGCAAGCAACAAGGAAAACCCAGAAATTTCCATAAGCAAACAGCGATTTTGAAAATTCTATTTTATGCTGTATTAAATTTGGTTGCTTTTCTGCCAACTGCCAACTGGCATGGCGAGTGCCATGTGCCATCCATGTGTGTCCTTGCCAAGGCTCTGTCGTCCTGCCTCCACCATGCAGATGGGCGTGGCACAATGCGGCTGGCTTTTGGTGTCAAAGCTGTCGCCGTCTCTCTGTCTCTGTCCCTGGCCCTGCGGCGTCAGAGTGTCACACAGAAAGGTGCAGATGTCGCCCCTAAATGCTGCTGCTAGCAGAGAGACGACAACAGCATGTTAATGACTCTGACCCTTTGCCAAAGGAGCAGCAGCCAAAGGAGAATGGGAGAGGAGCAGGAGGAGCATCGTTTACTTCGTCTTGTCGTTTGGGTCGATTGGCAGTTCTGTTTGCTGCTGCCTAAGTAATTGGCATACAAATTTACTCGCTCACAGGAGGCGGCATTCAGCTGCCAGCTCACTGAGAATACTAAAAATCATGCAAATGGCTGACCAGCAACATCGACCCTCGACCCTTGAGCAGCGCTCTCGACCCTAAACCCCGAACGGAACACAACGTAGGTAGCTCGGCTGAGGAGTTCGTTAATATGGGCTGGTTGGAAGTTAGGCCAGACACTTCTTGGCAACATTAATTTCCAATCCAAAACCATGTTGCAACAACAACAAGAGAAACAACATAAACACAAACAGCTGTCGCTTCGCTCTAAAGGGGACAATTCCGAGCTGACATTTTAATTGAATTGCGTGCGAGAGGCGAGATACTCGTACTTAAAGATGTCTTGTGTTGTGTGTCTGTGCCACACTCTGGGATTAGATAGCGTGCTGCAATGCGAGTGCGAACAGTTTATTGTAATCGCCTCTCAGAACTAATGCAATGTCATCTTGTTGCAAGTTGTCTAATGCGATTTTACTGCAGCTTAATTACACTTGTTATACGAGTATCGCCTCAAGTGCTGCCCAAAGTCTTTCACTACAAGTATTCAACTCAACTCGTTTTGTATTCACTCACATCCAGATCATTAAACACTCACAATTTATTCAAAGAAATACGATGCTTATCTGCCATACATATAATACATCGTTGCTTGTTGACTTTCTAAATGTGTTTACGCTGCTGTCGCTGCTGCTGCAGCAGAAGGTTGCACAAAGATGCTTTGCTTGGCTTTGCTTTGCCCAAATGCTGTCGACAATGTGAACACAAGTGATTAGCATTTCCATGCGATTTTCCCGACTAAACAAATATTGGCCCAAAATTCCGGAAAACTTTTCAAGGTGGGCAGCGCTCAGCTCAAGAAGCTAGAGAGTCAATCCTTTGGGCAAAGTGAAAAATGGGACACACCTCAATATACCCTAACTGCTGTCAATTTTACTTGTTGCTGTCAAGGCTGTCAGCAATTTTAATACAATATTCATTCTTCTTAAGGTTCTTTGGCTAAAATTGAAAAGCATCAATAATTTATGCTCTGCCTTAACTAAACATCAGCTTATTTGATTGTTTGCGTGCTGCACATTTAATTCGATTGCCGAAAATAACAAAATAACATGGCCATAACGAAACCAGTTGCATTTATTTATCCAGCAGTTGCTGCTGTCTATTTACATTGACGAGCACATGAATTACAATTGTTTATTTGACATCCATCATAATGGGGGGGAGGGTGAAATGCGGAAACATGTGCAGAGCGTTGTTTAAATTTTGAATGACTTTTGGCCATGCAAAGTCGATAATTAAATGATTAGTTATGCAAATGCAAATACAAAATCCAAATGCAATTGCAAATACTATAATTTTTGGCATATGCGTTGTTTGCATTTGAATATGTGAACAGTTTGCCCAAGGCTAGAGAGTTCATTGAAAAGTCAAACAATTTACAGGGTATCAAAATGTGATTCACAACGCAACAAAGTGGATTCAATTCTCGAGAGTGTTGCGATCGCACAACGGAAATCCATAGAGTAAATAAATGGAAACAGCTGCCACAACAGTTCACACAAATAGCTCAGTAGCTGATCCCTCCATTCCCATTCCCATTCCCATCGCTATCGCCATAACATCTCTGACATCTCCCATCAGCTGTTCCATAAAATAACTAACAAATTAATCAATTCTCGCCTTTACGATCCGCAACCGTGCATTAGGTTTTTGTTTGTTTGCCTTAAGTGTTACGATCCCATTTCCATTCCCATTCCCATTCGAATCCCTCCCCTGATCCCACAGGAAACGACAACACGCAACGAAATTAATTGTGTAGAACGATGAAAACTAGAAAAACACATTTTGGGGAGCAAGCGGAGGCCGTCACCTCAAGATTCTAAATAACAGAGAGATCGCATATCCCAAAGCTCTTCGTTCTCTCGGTTCTCGAGCTAGAATTGTGCGTGTTGACATTTAATTGCCGGCTGGTCTTGATGTCAAAATAAATAAATGAAAATTAAAATAACTTATTGATGGCCATTGTGGCCATGGCAGAGCGCCGCGTTTCTGTTCCCTTCAACGATTCCTATTTTTATGGACTGCCTAACTCGCTGAGGCGATGGGGGGAGTGAGGGAGTGAGAATTAGGCGATTTACGAGCACGGAAAAGAGGAGGTGGAGAGGAGGAAATATTTTGGGAAACGTTCGTTTCAGAGACAATTAGTGCCAAGCATTTGGCGTCGAGTGTTTTAATAGAGGCTGTCGGAAATTTTATTGCTTGTTTGGGCGGCGATTGAGCAAAGCGCTTGTGTGGAATGCGCTGCCTCCATGGAACGTGGTGTTGTCAGCTCGTTGTCAACACCGACATTTCGTGTTGTGTGTTTCGTGTTGCAGACATTCCATGCGATGAGAGGATCAATAATAGATCAAATCTGGGCCACGTTTATCGCTCGTCAAAAACAACAAGCGATTAGCTCGCTCGCCCTCTCTCTCTCTCTCTCTACCTCTGTCTGTTATTTACGGCCCACAATTGTGGATGCTGTGCGCGATCTACTTTGCGATTAATCCACATTGCAATGCAAATGTCCTTCGCGGGCGAGAGAAGGTGTAACGAGACGACAAACTTTACCAACGACTCACCACAAATCGGTATCGGTGCATGAATGCTGGGTAATCCTCTTGGTAGCCATTCCATCATTTATTATGGGTTATAATCCAAACAAGGTGAAGGCAACGCAAACAGCTTCTCTCTCTCACTCGCACTCGCACTCGCAACGAGACAGCACACACACACGCATAAGTATTCACAGCACACACACACACACGAATTCAGTGGATGCCTGTTGGAGCTGTGCGTGTGTGTGTGAGTCTCTTTGGTATTGGGTTGCACTACTGTGCGTGAGATTGCTGCTGCTGCTGCTGCTCCTGTTGTTGGTTGCCACTTGTGTTTCGATTTTTCACGAGGCAACGCGGCGGGACGCGACGCGGCAACAAATTGAGTTAATCCAAGAAAACGGAATAATAAAACGAGACGGCAACACACTGCAGTGGCGTGAGTGTGTGTGTATGGTGTGGAACGTGTGGAACGAAGCGCGAGTATAAAGCGCTTTATAAATGATGCTGCTGCTGATGCCGAGCTGCGTGCAAAAGGTTGAGATTTACTTGGCCTCCAGCGTGGCTCGACGTCGAAACGAATGCATTAATGAAGGCAGCAAACTCTGACGTCTGCTGCTGCTCCTCCTCCTCCTGCTGCTCCTTGTGCTTGGCAGCGTTAAGATGGCTAGGTGGATGCTGCTGCTGATTCCCCCCTTCAGCCCGCGGATGCACAAAATTTGTTCGTTTTTCTTTTGCTTGCGCTTCGCTTCTATTTTCTTATTTTTCGCTGCTTCGTTTTTGTTGCGTTTTTTTTGCGTTATTTTTTCTTAATTTAATATTTACTTTGCACTTTGTTTAACTTTTACTCGAGCGCTTTTCTTTTCATTTTACTTTTCCAATTTAAATTCCTCGCCAGAAACTTTTCCTGACTACGCGACGACGTCAAAACGGTTCTTCCACTTGCGGCTGCGGGTGGAAGGAGAGCGACGAGAGCTTCTTTCTTTTTTTTTGGGCTGTCGTGAGAGTGAGACCGCGACAACACTCCAAACACTACTCACACACGTACACGCACACGCACATGCATACGTACGGAGTGCACACACACCGATACAAAACAGCACAAAAACTTTGCCGCTTTCGAGATGGCGAAAAAGGTTAACGGCAAATCTTGAGAACTGCACTTCGCGAGTGGCGGTGGGGGGAGGATTAAGCTTTATGGTTGTAGTTGTAGTTGTGGATGTCGCTGAGGAGTTTGGATGCTTGTCTCCAGCATGCAATTTCCTTATTGAAATATTTGCACTTGGATTCGACACGTTAAACGTTTGCTTCAACTTCAATTTCAATTGGAATTTGAATTTTTCATTTCAATTGCAATTTCACTTTCTAATTTCTTATTTCGAATATTCTGCGGGCACCCTCAGACGCTGCAAGTGGCCGCCATAATTACGCTAATTGTGATTGTAATTGAATTCGCTTGGCTGCCCTTTTACACCAACAACAATAATGACACCCGTAGACACACACACACAGACGTAAACACACACACGTGTACACGGGAGGGAGGGGCAATGAAAACAAAACACAGCACTTATCACACGCGCTGGTAATTGAGAAACGCAATCTCAATCGCAATCGCAATTGCAACGGTAATGGACAACGGTAAATCGTCACAAGTTTGAGAGCAGGGCAGCCACAACGCAGAAGACACACACACGACGCTGACGACGTTTGCGAAAGGACTAAAACGCCTCGCAGCTCAGCAGGCACGTGAGAGTCGTCGACTCACACAACGCGTTGGGTAAGACGTCGCACTCGCACTCACACTCATACTCGCTCCGCTCTCAGCACCATGGGAGAGCGTTCGTTTGCTTAGAAAACAACGTTGTTGTGTGTGGGCCGTGCTACTCTCACAGCAGGCGGCGTCGGCGTGTGAGCGCAGAGAGGAAGAGAGAGAGAGTGTGCGAGAGTGAGAGTAAAAGCGAGAGCACAACTGTCAAATGAGCGCAGCCTACGTGCCAATTGCTCTCTTTGCCTATGAGTGCGTTTGTGTGTGTGTGTGTGAAGCAATTCATGTGCATTCTGTGGGCAACGCGGGCTTGATGTGCACTGCGCTGCTGCTCCACCAACACCAACACCAACAACAACAAAACCAAACTCTGCCGCCGCCCGCCTGCATTCAGCATTCGGCTGGGGGTTGATTTTCTTGCAGCTAGCACGAGACGGCTGCTTGTCAGTCAGTTAGTTCGGTCGGTCCAACTGTCAGCAATACGGGGCTGTGAGAGAGAAAGACTCAAAATGGTGGCCGCCACCATCAGCAAAATACCACAACAATAACAACAATGTCGACAGCGTCATCGCTGAGGTCGTTGTTGCTCCCCTTTTGCATTTAACACGAAGTACACGCTCATGGTATTGTTGTTGCTTTTGCTGCTCCCACTGTCGTTCTTGTTGTTGTTGTGCTCTGGCTTCGTCAAATGAACAACAACAACAACAATAAGCGAGCACTGTAAACAAAATTTGCGGTTCATGTGCTCAACACCTTTGCAGCTGTTGAAGCTGAAGTCGACTGCGGTAGCAGCAGCAGCAGCCATGGCAGCGGCAGCGGCAGAGGCAGCGCTGTGGTTGCTGCTGTGTTTTATCTGCCTTTTTTTGCTCTCTCGCATCGTATAATGCAAAATGCTGTTGCATACTTTGTGGGGAAGGTAGGTTAAGTTGAGTCAATTATTGGGGCAGGAACACGATAACATAACGAAACAAATGCAAGAGAATGCATTTTAAATTCGATTGAGGTGAATACGGGGAGAAGCTGCCAATATGCTAATGTTTGTTAATCGAAAACTTTGTATTGTAATAAAAGCAAACTAAGGTACGAGTATAAGTAGAAAAAAGTATAAAATATTTTATCAGTACATTTGATTTTAAATGATAAATTATTTTTTTAAGTGTTTTAAATTGAACACACCAAATAAGAATCAAGAATTAGTACTATTTGGACGTAAGTTAAAGTAAAATATTATTACTAAAATTTCAATGAGTTCTTAAGACATTAATTCACTCAATAATTAAGCATAAAGTGATCACATATCATATTTGATAAGTTTTCGTTTCAAAAAAGATTATACAAAAAGAGTTCACTACAAATGTACCAAATTTCTATCTGCCTTCAACGTTATGGACTCAATATCTTAGCAGATCAGTTCAAAAGGTACCTGTCATAGCTTTCTACCATGACTGGGTTGGCTTCAATGTGTCTAGAGGCAAAGGGTCTAGAGCAAGCTTAAACAATGGCGTAGAAAAAATGAGACTGAGACTAGAGAAAAATCGAGACACACATGGCGAACTTTTATGATATTTTCAGGACTGGGTAAAGAGCGAGAGAGCGGATGTTGCTCCTGCTACTTCTTCTTCTTCTTCTTGTGCTGTGCTGCTGCTGTTGTCGTAGTTTCAGATCTGCGCTGTTTATGTACACACTATGAGAACGAGGACGAGAACGAGGACGATAACCACAACGACGACAACGACAACGACGAAGCAACTATGTGTGCACATTGGCACATTTAACAATGGTTTCGCCTCTGTCTGTGTGAGTGCGAATGTGTGTGTGTGTGTGTGTGTGTGTGTGCGAATGTGTGTGTGTGTGGCAGGACAAACGCTCAGCGAGGCGAGACCAACTCAGCAGGCGATGCGTGTAAAAAGGATAATTTGTCAATATGTTCGTTCGTTCCGGATTTGCACGGCCTCGCTTTGCCATCCTCGCCAGTTGCCAGTTCAACCATCATCAACATCATCATCATCATCGTCATCGTCATGGCAGTACCCGCAACCGTAGTCGCCCCGCCTCTCCTTGGATCGCTACGATGGCCATTCGTGCGTGCCTCGTCCTCGTCCTCGTGCTCATTCTCGTCCTCATCTTCCGCATCGTCGTCGTGCACACAAATTCTTTGTGCCTGCCGCTTATTCAATTGCTCGCTCAGTCAACACACTGCTTGCCGTCTACCGACTTCCAACTACCGACTGCCGACTGCATGTGCTGCTGCCTACCCTCCTCCTGCCTCATCCCTTACGTCCCCTGCTCCAATGCTGGGCGTAGGGCTTCTACCTTCGACTGGCTTTCGGTTGGTTGCTTCCACCATTCGGTTAGCAATGGTTAATAGGGCTTAGGAGCTGAAATTATTGCCTTGTTCAGTGTGAACCAAGCCAAATCGGATGAGTGTTGTTCCCCCAGTACTTGCCAACTGCTTGTGTGTGTGTGTTGAATTGAGTTGGGCGATAAGAGACGAGCTGGGGCTCTGTATGTATTGAGTTTTCCTTTTGGGTGGACACGGACACTAAACGTTCGATTATTAGAGGGTTCGCATTGACCGAAAGACCAAAGTGTGGGCGGATTGGATCACTGTAATGGGGGGCAGGAACAAACCAGAGAACCAAGAGTTGTGGGTGTCGAATTGATGCTTGATTTGCAGCCCATAAAAATAATCAGTTGCTTTTCGTAACCATATTTCACATACATATATTTTGCTTCCTGCCTTATCTGCTTACGATCTGTTTACTTCTCTTCTGGGGGTTGTGCTGCCCATAAAATAATATCGCCAAAAATCACTTACACCTAAAACATATGCATCGGACAGACATGCAATGCCGAGAACCGCAAAAGTTGAGTTTCTGATTCAAACATTTGCCAAATGCTAAACCGAAAGCCACAGGGACAACAACAAGGACTGCAAGGACAACAGTAAGCGACAACAACAACAACAAATCCAATTGGCAAACGCGAGGACAATCAGCAAACTAAAGTCGAGCAAGAAAAAGTCATTGCCAAAACCAATAACACAATAAACTGTTCATTGCAGTACCCAGTCGAAAGGACTCTGCGCCCTCCCCTGTCCTGCAGCGTCACGTAACGAGCCATCACAATGGGCGAGACATAACCACGGAAGTCCTTCCACCACACACACACTCGCACACACACTAATATACACTCAGACAGCAGCCTGGAGACTTGCCACGGCGAGGACAAAACGTTGGCGATGAGATTTTAAAAGCCATTTAGAAAAACACCCTCAGACACAAAACAAATCCACAAAAATACCGACACGGATACCAACCAGGCCAACACTTGCACACACACACACACACACACACACATACAGCCTGGCAGACAGACAGAGTGCGAGAGAGAGAGAGAGAGAGAGACAGGGAAAGCTTACACAAAAGTGGCGTTAAAAATGATGCGGAAACACGATGTTCGTCAGCGACGTCGACGAGAGGCGAAGTCCTTGTCGAGCAGCAACAGCGAAGAGAGGGGATGGGGATGGGGACGGGGACGCTGACGACAATGAGCCTTCAAGCGAAAACCGCTGCTAAAACTTCACGCTTAAATATTTTTCACACCACGTAGCGACAAGTTTGTGCAGCAGTCGGAGACGGAAGACGGAAGACGGGAGACGCTCGACGCCAGATGAAAGGATAACAACGACGGACGAACCACGTCTTCGCCTGGGCGGATGTGCGTGGAATGTGCCCACTGAAGGGGGCAACTGAAGAAAGGACCTCAGCACACACACACACACACAACTACACAAGTGTAGGTAAGTAGACGGCAAATGTCTAAATACCCTGCTCGTGTTAAATGCCTGACATTCTGGCTGCGGCCACAGAGCCCTCTCTACCACCTTCTCTCTCGCTCGCTCTCAATTGCTCTTGCTGTCTCTGTCTTCGGCACTCGCATACCGATTGGAAATTGACCGGAGCGGATGTGCAAGTGAGTTCAACTGCACACAGGGTAAAACATAAGCTTAATAATATATTAAAATTACACTAAATGTGTGGTAATTAGGTCAAGTGAAACGTTTGCGAATACAGAACAAAGAGGAAAGGAGAAAAACGTTTTTAGGAGATAGATATTTGTCTCTGAAGAGCATAGTTTAAAATATTTCTTTAGACTTTTCCTAAATTTACGAAAACATCTCATAAATCAAATACGTTATGGATGGAGTTTTAAAATGGTTCCATTAGTTTTTATTATGTAGTAATGTCAAAGTTCCAAGATTAAAAGCTGTAGATATTAAAAAAAAAAATTGAAAACAAAATTTTCACATAAATTCCCAGTTTAAACTAAGTATTAAGTTCACTAAATATCTTAACGCCTTTTTAAGCCAATATACCCCAGGTTGTCGTGAGCGAGCTAAGGGCAAATTGGACAAACTCAAGATACCGCAAAAACCAAATCTAAACCGAAACACAATTGTTAGAAATTAAAAGGAAAACTTTAATCATAGCCGCGGGGACATCGACGGAAACGGGCCAGCGGGAAAGCTGAGAAGCGGAAAGTGTGAGAAGGGAATGCCAACTGTGATGTGGCAACTGAAACTGGAAGCCGGTGCCTGACTCGGTTTGCAACTGTCTGAAATGGTACAACGAAACTTGTGCCAAGTTTCCGGTCGTGTGTACTATTTTCCGAGCTCATTTCCGCAGCCATTTCCACATTGCCACACAAAAGGAACTTTCCTTCAAGCGCCAGACGATGATTGTTGTTGCTGCCGTCGTTGTTGTTGTAGTTGTTGGTTTTGTTGCTACTTCTTCTACTGCTCTGCTTCTTTGGCGACGCACAAAAGTTGCCCGTAAGTTGAAGGCACCAAGGGTCAACAAAAAGGGGCAGCGGAAAATGGGCAGAGCTATAGATACATGATGCATGCACTTCTCCCGCGTCCTGTGCCACGTCCAGGAAGTGAAGGGCGTGCAAAGCCGAAAACCAAAAGCAAACAACGAGCCTGGCCAGAACCATTCCACAGGAAAGGAGAGGAGACCAGTGCAGTGGCCACTGCGTTTGCCACTTGGCTGTTGCACTTCACTCAATTTCTTTTTCTTTTTTTTTTTTTGCCTTCGTCTCTGATGATGACAGACGTCATAAAAGCCGGAGGAGTGTGTGCTCTGCAATATGCCGAAAAAAGGTAGTCCAAGCAACTAACTTGGAGGCAGCTCTGCCACTTCATCGTAGGTGTGTGTAGGTGAATGTGGTGTGTGGTGGTGTGGAGTCAATCAATATGTCAGAGTCGAGCCTCATCAAAAATTCCAATCACAAATTGGCAGAGAGCAAGCAGCAATACCAGCAGTCCATGCCAACCACCTTATCGCCGCAACCACTGACGTCACAGCTCGAGGGAGGAGTGGAGCAGGAGCAGGAGCCATACTCGAGTGACCAGCGCAGGCAATAATGGCATTTAAATGCAGGGTCACGTATCAATTTACTTGGTTATTAGTTACGAGCCATAACCTGCCCACTGACCGCTCCGTCCTCCCCAGTCGACCCCTTCGATACCCTACAGCGCCCCACTCGCCCACTCTCAGCTGCCCAGAGTCCACTCAGAGACCAAGAGCTCGACTCCTGTCAATATCCCTCGCATACACACACTCTCTGTTGCTGTCCAACTATCAGACCGACAACACTTGCTGCTGCCGAGCCACTTGCCCCCTGACCCGATGCGCAAATCCGAGATGAGCGCTTGGTTTGCTTTGTTGCTACTCTCGCAGCGCTCGCTGCCAAACGGATATGGCTTTGTGCTAAACTGACAGCGACGAGCAAAGCCCACAGAGCCATCCGACACCCGCTCCTCCAGCTCTTCGTATATATGTCCCAATCCCATCTAATGCGAGTCAAAGCAGCTGGCGTTGTGTTTATGCCAGAGCCTTGCCTTAACCCCTGACTGACCCCTCGCCCTGCTGCCAACTTTTTAGCCTTCTTTTCAAGTTGCAACACGCTCAAGGAGATGCCACCAAATGGCATCGGCACAGCCAACAGGCAGCCAGCCTGTCAACACACAGTCAGCCCTACTAACCTCCCCTTCATCCTTCGTCCTTCTACTGCGCACTGTCTTGCTCTCACTCTCTCTCTCTCTCACTCTCTCTCTATCGCTTGCTCTCTCTCTGCAGTCGCTCGTTCTAGCTGCACTTTCGGCTCAAGAAGGAGCAAATCTTTGTCGTCGTCCGAACGCAATCCTTCGTGCTTTTTGCCTTTGGTTGCACTCAAAGAGAGCAGCATTTGTTGTTGTTGTTGTGGCAAGTCAGCCTTCTGGCCTTATACGGAGAACAGTCGGAGGAGGAGCTCGTTGCATGACACAGTTGGAGCAGTCTGCCTAGGTGCCAGCGACCTATTGTGCACTTGCACTGCAGCTGCGAAACAAGCGAGAAAGCCTTAACTTGTGATGCACTGCGAGAAATTGCAGTTCACTTACATATAGGACTAGATTCCATTACGTTATTTTATATAAAACTTATGTGAAAACTCATCCTATAATAATTTATGTAATCGAATTAAAGCTGCTATAAATACAACTGTTGATACTAATCCATTGTTTTTTTGTATTTAATATCTGCACGATTTTATTTTAAGCCTTGGCAATGTTAAATTAAAAATATAAAAATATATATATTTTTGAATCCCTTTAATTTAACTATTATATATAAAGCATTTCAAACAACTTTCAAATAACCACATTAAAAATTGTCTAAATTTTTAGCAGTGTACCACAACCAAAAAAAATAGTGAGTGCATTCGAAGCAGAAATAGAAATATACAAAAAAGTCAGAACTAAACTTTTGCACCGAATGGAGCAAATATGCTGTTGCATTTGGAGAGATGCTTCAATAGCTTCGACAGGTTTTTGGAGGCTTTACTCTCCACCGAGAGACTGAGAGAGAGAGAGAGAGAGAGAGAGAGAGAGAGTGGGTATGAGAGTCAGAGAGAGATCCCCGGAGCCATTACGATGAACAAATGTACTTCACTGCCACAACAAATCCCCAAACAAGCTGCAACAACATACGGCTGGGTCCCAGCAGGAGCTGGCTGCCGGAGCCGGAGCCGGAGCAGAAACCGGAGGGCGCGAGGAGTTGGAGCAACTCGACTTCCGTCGCCAACACCAACACCAAAGCCGAGCACAATGCCAATGCCGATGTTGGCGCAGGCGTCGCTGCTGTTGCCCATCGTCATCGTCATCGCCATCGCCGTTGCCGTTGCTGCATTCTGCATATAGAGCGGAATTTCCGGTCTAACCTCACAGCGCCCAAGCGGAAATACAAGCGGATTAGCTTTTAGATTTATATACTAACAAACACCGATTAGACAGGTGGATGGGACTGTCACGAGCGCCAGAGAGAGACGACGACAGACCGAGCGGGCGAGAGCAGCCGAGTGAGCGAACGAGAGACCAGGGAACTAGAACCAGAAACCCTTCCCTTCGTCATAACCCCAGAACCCAGATCCATGTGCTACATGGGGCACAGAGTGCAGCCGGTTTGTTGTTGCATGATTGCGAGAGTTTCTGCGTGGCTTGTGAATGCCAGCAGCATTGCAGCACGATGGTGCGGGATTGGGGCTGCTCCAATCGGGGGGTTGCCCCATGGTTGTTGTTGCATTTTAGTGTTTCCTGTTCGAAGTTCAAATGTGAGAATATTTTCGTATGCCACACACACACTCACACCCACACACACACACACTGTGTGGTCCATGTTCATTTTTCAGATGCCCCAAACATGGATTATTTTCAGCTAATAGAGTATGTGGCCAACATGGAATTTAACGCACATACATTTTTTGGCCAACATTCGTGCCCTGTCTCCACTCTTCTCTCGTTCTGTTTTGGTATCCTTACAACAAGACTCAATTAAAACACGCAAATCAAATCGAATTTCACAGTTTCTCTTGCAACATCACCCAAGTTTTTTCGCCCAAATTTCTCAATAACAATTTGTGGAAATTTCATAACAACACAAAATAATTCGCATCGAAAATTTTTATCAACGAGTTTATCTCGACTATATTGAGTGCCCAAAACATTGCTAATTTTACAAAGAGCAACAACGCATTTAAAACAAAATACGAAAATACCCAAAACATTTTATTGTCATCTCAGAATTGGCATAGAAAACGGATTTGCAATTCCGTTTGAGCAATTTCAATAAATGCAATTTATATTGGTAAAACAAGATCTTAGAAAAAAGAAATAATGATGAGTTATTTTCATAATACTTTAAAATTTTGTAGTCGTCTGTTAGTCCCTATTTCACATAAGCGTAAAAATTTGTTTGAGAATTTCAATAAACTATTTTATACTACTTTAGATATTGTTTATATATATTACTATCGCAAAGATTATTAAATCTGGCACAATAAAACAATATGTTGTGTGCAATGATTGGTGGTGCTAAGTAAAAATTGTAATTCCCCTCGGAAGTTCAGGTGGGAATATGATTTGTTCAGACTTTGTTAGGGGGAGTGTGGGGAGGAAATAGAAAATGGCTTCACCACCTTAAAAATTGCAATGAAAGTTGTCGTCAAATTGTCATAAAAGTGCGATAACTTTGTTTTGTGTCGTTTTGCACTAGTTTTTGTTGTTGTTGTGTTGTTTTCAACTACGAGTATGATAAATTTTTACGATGTTGCCATAACAATAAACCGGAGCTTCGACTGCGGCACTGGGTGGCATGTGAAAAGCGCGTGGAAAATGCAGAGCGTGGAAAAACTAATAAAAAATCCTGACTGGCTGGCTGCGAAAACTTTTATGGCAAAACTACGCGCCATCAGAGCCAAAAAAAAAAACAAAGAAAACAACAAAAAAAAAATAAATAAAAGGAGCAAAGCCGTTACAAAAGCGTGGCATGCATGCGAGGGAAAGAGAGAGAGAGAGGAGCAGAAGATGGACTCGAAAGGGTGGCAAATGTGAAAAGTGCAGAAATAGCTCAGGTGCAGCAGGATAAGCGACGAGGTCGTCAAAGTGACGCAAAGGCCATGGATGATGCCCCACCAATACACTGCCACTGCCACTGCCATTTCCTTTCCCCTGCTCCTTGTCCTGCCATGATAGACGACAACACGGTGGGTGGATTCTATTTGATGTAGCATCTGATTTTTCCCTCCCTCTCTCTCTCTCTCTGGCTGTCGTTTTGAAAAGTTTTTAAAGTCGGACTACAATAGACGATTAAAAGAGTTTTCTTTGCAACTTGCTGTTCCAATTGACTGGCATCGGTCCAGAGCCAGTGTGATGATTAAGTTCCCTTTGAGAGCTGGTTTTAAGCTGAGATAAGTACAGTGAACGATATCGAGTATTGGATAGCTGAGGTTTACTATTTGATTTACTTTGTCGAAATCATGATACTTCAATGAGTAAAATAATTTTGGATCGACTGTAAACCAATGCAGACAGGATTGAAATTAAGAGTCTATTATGAAACTAAAATTCAAACAAGCGAAAGGAACAGGTGATTTAATAATTTGTAGGTAGTCAATGTACGATGCAGGACATTTAGTCTGTTGAGCGCACTAAACTTTGGTAAGTCCTAATAATTTGCAGGTAGAGCGATGACTGGGTTTAACTTTAATCCCCCGACTGAAGCCAAGTGAGCAAAACAGGAAGCTTGGCCATTAAAAGATACCAAAGTCGTGCAGCTAAGGGAATAGGGCATTTAGTTATTCAGGCTAGCCGAACGTAGGCGGGTCGACATAGTTTGCAGTGATGATACGCTTTCTTAACCGTATAATCTGCCACTCGCACGTAACCGTACCGCCCCCGCCGTACACAACACAAGGGGGAGGCTGAGGGTAAGCCGGTGAGTTGCCTTCTCGGATTTGAGTCCAATCTGAAGACAAACATCAAGTGGGTTTTTGGGCGTATCGCAAATAACAAAGTGTATACTCGTAGGTATTTGGGACAGCTCCGTTAGTTGTGGGTTCCGAATGTCCTGACTGCGTCCTGGCTTCGTCCTGGCTGCGTCCTGGCCGTTGCCTGCCAACTTCGACTTTACGCATCGTTGGGCAACAACAACATTTGCAAATTCAATTGAATTGATACACGCACCACTTGTTAACCGTTTCGGCATGAACTCACAGCTCTCAGATGGCAACTGGACGGGGCTGGTTGGCTGGGATGGCTGGCCAAGAGGCCTACAACTCTCCAGTTCGCTGTCCTGTTCACACAGGACTCATCCTTGGTTCTGCACACACACGGCTCGTTTCATCGTCTTATTATTGGTTTTACATACACACATTCGTCTCGTTCCTCAAATATCATTAGAATGATGGCAAGGGTAACCGAAGCACCCATCGAACGACCCATCGACCAGCCATCCAATGGCCAGGATATGCATGAAGCCAAACCGTTCAAAGTGCCCCCGAGCCACAGATGGAACCAGATTCAGCTTCCATGCACACTCACGTTCGCTCTATTGGGCACACGCATATGAACAAGGGAATTGCCAATTCCCCAATTGGGCGATGCAGAAAGAGACAGATTGAGACTGAGACGGGAGAGTGAGAGGATATACAAACATACAGACATGTTCATACATATATAGTAGCATGTTGAGTTGGGTTATTTGAACAATGGCTAAAGGGCCTACAAAATCACACAGAGGGTTATAAATCCATTTGCGAAACCAAAATCCAAAAATATCCCAAAGCCAAACAACGCATACGCATGTTGGATGCATGTTCTTATGCCATTCCGATTCACCTGAGACCCCTCTCTCTCTCTGTCTCTCTCACACCTCTCCCCTCTCTCTTTAACGCGGAAGGACTGCGCATTCGTGCGTTAACTGATTGATCCGAATTTCGCAGACTGTGTTTGAATTTCCGTCACTTGTCAATGGATTGTTCCAAGTTCGTAATATGTCAATTTCGACAAAGAATGTTTATTGACTGGTAAATAAATACCCTATACATTGTAGATTTAAATGGCATATCATAACTCTCTTATTTAATAAAATCTTCACAATGTGCGATCTTCACAATAACCACAAAATAACAGTTCTACTTGAAGATATCCTCTTTCTTATAAATCTATTCAAAGAATTCAATTTAAATGTTTCACTTATGTTTATGAAAACTGATCCGTATATCATCCTGTACTCAGTGGACTTCTAGGATTTGAAAATCAATACATAATCTTCCTTTGTACATTTTAATCCCCAGAAATTTATTTAAGTCGCTGAACAAAGAACACTCTATAGCCAGCTGCATAATCTCCTTAAACTCCCCGACTCGTTTATACCCTGCCGCATTTCAGCTGGCACAATTTATGCCTATTCATCGGTTGTTATTAATACTATACAATCTTAACAATTTTTCACTCGTTTTCACTCGCACTCGAAGTGTGTTAATTAAAAAATCGTGATGCCGTGCGAAAAGGCGCTGTAATAAATACAACCAGCTACAGCTACAGCAATAACAACAGAAACAACAACAACAATAGGAACAATAACACGACCAGCAGAGCAGAGCAATGGCAACAATTCAATTAAAATGCCAGAGGGAACATGCAAAGTGCTTGGGTGGAAATTAACCCCTATAAACTCATAATATGCTCAAAATGACGCACTTAAAAACACATTAATCACATCGACAATTACGGCTGTTACACCAAAAAATGTTTTATTTCTCTCTGTGTGTGTGCGAAAGAGAGTGACAGAGAGAGACAGCAACAGAGCAGGGAAGGGTATTGTAAGGGCTGGCTGGCGCGTGCTTGAGAGTGCGTGACGTGGTAACCTTTATGAGGACGGGTCGGGAAACTCGTCTGATGTACAAATGAGAATTAACAAGCAACCACCAGCTATGCAAGAAGCTGCACTGCGAGAAATGGCTGCATAACATTCAAAATAGTTGATGGCAGATGATCGACAAAAGAAAAGCTCAATAATAAATGTCTTAAATTTTTTAAGATTTAATACAATCTGAATTCTTGTTTAATATTAACAAGAAAGTTCCAACGAAAATTGAATTTATTATTCAAGATTAGTTTTGAATGTTGTGCCTAAAAAGGGGATCGGACAGACATACAAATAGATTATCAAAATCTAAAGTCTATTTTGCACAATTTTGAGTATATATAAAATAAAAAATAATTATTATAATAATAAATTAAGTGACTTATCAACAGACTACAAGTTTCGCTCAGTGTAAGCGCTCGGCTACCCAGAGAAGTGCATTCAAAGCATAAAAGCATTCGTGTCGTCATTAAAAACTGTTTTTGCTAATTAAGTGCTCAATTGAGCATTCAATTTCACATACACACACACACACACACACATAGGCACACTTGAGAGTACAAACAAATACAAATGCAAACACACACACACAGACAAAGAATAAAGCGGGCAGAAAAACCACCCGAAAGAAAAGAATGAACGAAAGGAAACCAGATTTAGAAGCAGCAATAGAAACCGGCAAAACAGCACAAATAACAACAACACAAAATGTTGTTGGTTGTTTTGGCTGGTTGCTTTAGCAAAATGCCCCTTCGGCAAAGTGGAAAGTGGAAAAAGCAAATGCAAACGAAACGAAATGAAATGAAATAAACGAAAATATAACAAAGTTGGTTATTTGCTCAGTTAATGCAAAATGATTCCCCCTGGGAGCATGACGTGGCATCAGGCAATAATATCTCAAAAATATATATGTATGGACACACTCTTTATGTATGTATGTATGTACATATGTATGCGAACAAAAGCAGGCAGCGGAGTAAAGGTAACGGGAGCCGGGCACACAAAACAAAGTTCACACAATGAGACGAGTGAAAACAGTGAATGAAGGTACAGAAGACGAAGTCGAAGAAGCGGAAGACGAAAAATAACCGGAGTCGACGTTGGCCAACATGATTCAATAAAAATTACGCTGAAAAGTATGCAACAACAAGCTGAAACAGGCAAACGGACAATCGAGGGGGAGGTGGGAGCAACTAAAAAGCAAACACGAACTCAACGACGCAGCAGAGAGTGCAGAATGAATTGCCAAAGCAAACGTGGCAACAACTCAAGGCAACACAGGCGGGCGGCCGCATGAAAAGAAAAAGTACTTAAAAAGCTCACGAGCAAATATTTATAACAGTAAATCACTTTGGCGCTAACACAACCCAACAACAACTCTCGTACACAAACAACAACAAGCCAGCACAGCACAGCACAGTACACGACAGACGTCAGACGACAGACAGAAGCTCCCGTGCCATGGCACTCGGAGACCCTGAGCTCAAGTTGAGAGCGAGTGAGCGAGTGAGCAAGTGTGCGGCAGAGCGGCAGAGACAGATGTGTTGGAGTGAGTGAAAAAGTGCAATAAAAGCAACAGTAGCAACAACAAAAACTAACGCAAACTGCAATGAGTGCGAGTGCAATGATTGTGAGAGTGTTTGCGTTTCTCTTTGCGGGTGTTAAGGGACAAGATGGGGTTGGCAAGAAAGCCAGAAAATATTTAAATTCGTGTGCTTTCCCGCATACAATAAAAAAGTAAACAAATACAATGTAGAGTGTATATATGTACCTCAATACACACACACACACACACACATGCATTTACAGCAGATATGGCGGCGGCAATGAAAGCAACAAAATAAGAGAAAATAAAAGTGCGATGGCGCTTAAGTAAATTGTATTTGTCTGTTGCTTAGGGCATGAAAATATATTTATATATATTTGATATTTCTATTGTCGTTACGTTTTAGCTTCAGCCAAATGAAAGCATAACTAATTAGAATGGTTGAAATGCGAAGAATAACACGCAACCAGTCAATGCTCTGAAAAGTAGGCAACAGTTTTTCGTTCAACTATTGCCATCGATTTTGGGCAATAGATGAATTTATAAATTTGAGCCGTTCTCTGAGAGCACCTAACAATCGCACAACTATTGCACATTTGCAATGCAAAGAACAAACAAGAATAATAGTTGTGTATGATAAAAGTGTAGTCCGTATGCAAATGTAAATGTAAACCAAAAAGGTTTGCATTTTTAAAAATTCAAAATTGCATAACAACATTCAGAATTTATGCATGCACATAGTTACATATGTATCTACACACATTGTATGTACATACATATTTTCTATATGTTATCAAGTTCGTCGTTGATGCATGGTCAAACAATATTTTCAATTTGACTAGCGAAAAGAACTGGCAAAAATATTTACAGCATTCACGAGATATCCCATAAGATAGTTGCCCAAAAATAAACTAGTATTATAATTGGTGATACCCTTTGGTATCAGTTGCAAAGCCCAGCGTATTCTCGTTGCCCACAAAAAATAATAAAATCAAATGGAAAACAAGAAAATCGAAAACTAAATCAATAGGCATTTCAGAAGAGAATAACATGTATACAAATTTACTGTGCTTCTAATTTGACGCAAGGAATTTCGAGCATGTACGAACCGAAAAAAGCAAGGCAAATACACAAATACCAAATAAATATGTTTTGGCCAAATTGCCAACCCAAAAGCACACACGCACACACACACATCCCAACACACTCACCCAGCCAAGTAACTAACTAAACGAGCTCAACCAACAAGAAAGAAACGAGAAGCAAAAAAGAAAAAAAAAAACAGACAGAGTCAAGCGTAACATATTTATTGACATTGCGGTTGCCGGTTGTCGGTTGTTGAGCAACGCACAGCTCAGAGCAACCACCGGCTGAAGCCACACACACACACGCACACACGCACACACACATCGACACCACCAGCAACACCACTGAAATGAGCCAGGCTCCACAGCCCAGTTGAGTGGCACTTGCAAGTGTGGTGTTTATGTTCCATACATCAAGGGTTTATGGGCTAAACGTTTATGTGTCTGGCAACAACAAGCTTTTAAAGGGTTTACACATACCCACACACACACACACGCGCACACACCCCCAAACCTCATCACACACACACGCACACTCGGCGAGTCAATGTTGAAGTTTTACTTTGGCTGCCACTTGAAATTTCACTTATACCAACGCATTCTTGTGCCAGTTGACGTTGACTGCACACTTCACTGACTTCCAAAAGACCCCCCAATCCACAGGGCCCGCCCACTCAGCGGTTGACCTCGACCCAAACCCAACAAAACCCCCCTCCCTGTTTCCCTTACCACCGAAATTCCAAATCCCTTACCCCAACCTGCAGCTTGATGCCTTTGCTGTAGTATGTGTATTACGAGCGTATTACAAAACGTATTTTATCTTCATCGATTGGCTGAATTTATATCTTTTTTCATGCCACATCAGCATTTTATGTGCACCCTCGGAAGTAAGTTGAGGTTATGTAGTATGTGCTGACAGTTACAACTACCAACATATGTCTATATCTCTTCTGCGCTTCTCTGTTCGTATGTATTTAAGTGTTTGTGTATCTGTGTGGCAGCTGTTTGATCACAGCAAATGAATTGACGCAAAAGATGGATAAGAACAGATTATGAAGGCGAATCAGTTTATGCGATGAATTATCCTGATTATCTGCTTAATACACACTGTCCATGATCGAAAACATTCGGCACAGCTAGACAAAGGAATTTCATGGATTCAACAATGCTTCAAAAATGTAAAGAAGGAAAAAAACGAATTTTAAACGATAAATCATTCTTGATTTCGGTTTGTGAATCCGAAATAATGGAGATTATTATGAAGATGTATCTGAGGCAAAATGTTTATAAATGTTCATCCATGTATCAAATTCTTTTATGCAATGAATATTGCAATTAAATAATACATAATGTTTATTATAATATAATGATTTAATAGAAATAATTATTCTGTTAAAATCATCACATTATTTCCAAAATTACAAGTCGAACAAAAAGCTTAATAATCTAGTATAAGCAATATTTCCGGTTGATGAAATCAAATCAAATAATATATAATATTGTCATATAAATATACTACACATTCAAATAGGTAATATTCCTTTTTTTTATCTAGTTTATTAAATAAAAAGTTTTTCGTGTAAATATCGAGATTGTGTGTCACCTCTAATCAAGTTAGTTGCTCCTTTCGAGCAACCACGAGACAAGCACAAGCACAAGGACAACGGACATCGGACACCGCTGCTCAACATGCAATCATGTTTCGGCAATTATGCAAATGCGCCCCACTGTGCGGCACTGTGGAGCATAACTTCATAAATACTCGAAACACTTGGCTTCGTGTTTACCACAATTTACTGCGACTCGAGTTAACACAAACAGCACAAACTTCACAAAATAAATGCACATTTTTTGCCACATTTCCGGCGCACGACCTGACTGCCCCTGCCACTTGCCTCCTCTCCTCCTAGCTTCCTGATCGCCTGCCGCCTAACCAGTTTACCACTCTCCACAGACTACGACGTCGTCGTCGTCGTCCTCCTCCTCCTGCTGCTGCTGCTGTCGGCCAAGTTGCGCCACAATAAAGTCGAAGAAACGAAACGGGTCGGAGAGGTCGCAGCTTGCCATAAGCCAAATATGTCTGTGTCTGTGCCACAGTCGGTGTAACAGACTGTCTGTCTGTCTGACTGTGTGTGTGTGTGTGTGTGTTTGTCTGGTGGTGGTGTGCGAGGAAAGTGTGGCAATAAAAAGGATAATGTAACTGTTATTCTACGCAAAACGGAAACGACTGTGTGGCCAGAGGCCCAAGCAACCGTTCCGTCCCGCACAACGCCCCCGACGACGAGCGTTGTGGCAAGTGTTTGAAATATTTTTGTGGCAAAGGTGGCAACTGGCAACTGGCAACTGGCAAAGATGTGGGCGCAAAAGTGAAAAGCACAACCCGAGGGGACGGAGGAGCTCTGTGAGTGACTGAACAAGTGGCAAAGAGGAAACGACTGTCAGTGGCTTGAGGTTGCGGCGGGGTGGCAATGTGGCAGGCGCTGGGGCTGGGGGCATGTGGCATGCGGCACAGTGGGTTGCGGCAAGGTGTCGACTCGTAGCTGACAGCCAGCTGAGAGTCAGCGAGTCGAGAGTGCAAAAGAGCGAAGCCGGAAAATTGTGTGGAAATTTGAGCTTCTTTTGAAATTGAGGCCGGAAATGGTAAGCAAACGACACCGAGAGAGAGAGAGAGCGCCAAGAGAGTGAGAGCGCCAGAGTGGGAGAGAGAAAGCAAGAGAGTGAGAGAGAGTGAGTGAGAGAGAGCGAGTGAGAGCGTATTGAACTCTGCGACGAGGGCAACTGCGACGTCCGACGCGTCGGGTTGTTGTGTTAAACAAAATGTTTGCGGGTGCAATAAGCGTAAATTCAGTGGTTTTATGTTTACTTATTCAGCCTGCACAACTCCCACCCCCCCTCTGCTCAGTCGTCACGAGTACAATTATTTGATCCACACACACACACACACACACACACAGCCGGAGAGAAAAGCTGATGTGGTCCCCATGGACTACTTGCCGCGCGTGGGGTTGGTAATATACTTTTGCAAATCGATGCCAACTCCTTAAACGATGGCCTGCCCTGGGGGGTTGGGGAGTGCTAAGGGTAGCAGTCGGGGGGGTGGTAGGGGGGAGAGGCTTGGAGGTTGGGGGAGGGGCAGGAAGCGTGTGGCATGCTGAATGCTCTTGAGTGGTTGACAGGATAACACGAAGTAATTCAATTCGAAATACTTTATGCTGTTGCTTTTATTATTTGTGCTTGTGCCTCGGCTGTCTTGTTGCTTTCTAGTTGTTGTTGTTGTTGTTGTTCTTGTTGTCGGAAGTGGCATTTGTATGAGTTTGAGTGTGTGTGCGTTTGGGTGTGTGTGTGTGATTGGGGGGGAGAAGCAGAGTTGATAAAAGGCGAGCAGACGCAGTCGGGGGCGCTGTTGCTTCATAAAAAAAAAAAATTGTGTGCAAACTTATACTCAGTCGCTCTCTTTCTTTCACTCACACTCACTCTGCCTCAGTCTCTCTCTGTCTCTCCCTCTCTAGCCCGACCAACTGTGTTTCTCTGTTTATTTATTTTTATGATGTTTCCTTTTTGGCATTTTATTGAAGAAGTTTACCGACGCCATTGCTGCTGTTGCATAAATAAGTGAGTGGCATGGACATGAGAACACCCTCCCCCCCACTCCTACCTTTCTATCTTGCTCACACACACCTAGCATACCTAGCAGCGTTTTTTGCAATTCATAAAAAATCAATATTTATTGCAGTCTTTACTCCCGCTTCCCCCATCCACTCACTACAAGCTTCACCAATTTGCGGTCTTCTGCTTGTTATTGAACATTTAATCAGTTGATTTCTTATTCAGTTTGCTGCTTCGTTCCCTCCATTTTCTATACATATTTCTCTCCACAGAAAATGGGGGGATTGTTGTTAAATTGATTGCGATTCAAACTAGGCAAATGCAATTAGGAAATCCTTTTCATGCATTTATGCTGAACTAATTGCAATTGAAAAACAACTAATTGAAATTCCAAATAAACAACATTTTTCTATTCCATGCTTGGCCATTTTACAGCATAACTATAGAAATATTCATTGAATACAATAAATACATTTTTATTCTTTAATTTTGAAGCAGAGAAGACAATTACTGCTAAGACAATAAAGTGCAATACTCATTTGGCATGTTTAATGAATCTCCAGTCATCTAAAACGATTTCAATTTCCACTGACCAATTTCTAAAATACTTTTTTTTAATGTTTTGAGAGTTTAAAGAAGGGTGTTCCAATATCAATAAAGGCAATAAGATTTTAGTGGAATTGATCAAGAGATGTCTACAAGCAGAAACGATTTTTTTACAACAAATAGGCATTTATAATCAAGATTTAGCTAATCGTTGGAATCAAACCATTTATTTGACTAAAATGAGTCAGATTTGAATTTCCATATCTCTCGAGCAGAACTCGTCAAATTCTGCACAACATTTAATAAAGAATTGTAACTATGAAAGTAATTTTTTAAGTTTCATAGTTGTGTGTAATGACCATTTCGTGGAAACGAAATACCAGAGATAGGAGATGTTAAGTTAGAAGAACATAAAATAGAGCGAATTTTCATTTCAATTAAAATATTATTTGATTTACTAATTTATGCCAGGTTATAATTTTGAGCAATCAGTTTATTATTCATGCTAGACATTATCTAGGTGGAACAAACAGTTTAGGATGCCCAACAAATGCAGTTGAACTGTCCATTTAGCGAATTGGGGGCCATAGAGTAAGGGGCCGCAAAGAAATTGAGCTGGACTCTAGCACACGACTAAGACTTTTGCAGAGCGATGTGTGGCACATGCCACATGGAGCATGGCGCATGGTCTGCACAAAGTTAAGTGAAACCAATTGAAGTTTATTGACGCGAATTGGGTTTCACTTGAACCATATCACCCCGAAGCGCTTAAAAGGGGTTTCACATTACCAAGCTGAATGCCTGAATGAATGCTCGAATGGCAGATGGATGGCTTACCTTCTTTCGATTTGTCATAGTGCTTGGGCGACGTCGTCTTCTTGCTTGGAATGGGCCGCAGTGCGTTGCTCATCAGCTGCGAAAGGATTACAAACATTTAGAAATGTATGCGATGCGATAATGTTAAGTGTTTACTCACAATGCGATCGGATCTCTCGCCGCAGGGCAGACGCGCCACTGCGGCATCCGGACTGTCCTCGGGCGGCGGCGGTTGGGGCACCCAGTTGTAGGCCCGCCTAGAGATGGGCACCCCGAAGCGATCGTGCTGCGACGCCTGTTGCCTGTAATCAGCAAAGCTGTCATTGTGGTCAAATAGCCAAGAACAAGGGCAAGAACAAGTCCATACCTTAAGCTCTCATAGCAGTCCAGGCACACCACGGCGTATTCACCATTCTCCAGCAGCAGTCCGTCGTCGCTCTTCTGATGCTTCACGAACGGAAACTCATTCACAGGCAGTGCTCGCACCCGTTTCCTGTAAGTCGTAATGCCGCACAGATGGCAGTTGTAGTCGTGCCAATTGTATTTCCTTTCCGCCGGACTAATGCTCGGACTCTGTGCCTCATATCTGTGGAAGCAAGTGTATTGTTGTTGATTAGCGGAATTATTCGCATCGCATTCATTGGGGATTACTCACTTGCGCCACTGATTCAACATGGAATGGTAACAGAAGGTGCAGACTAGAGCCGAATTGTTCCTCAGCTGTTCGGCATTTGGCAGCGAATTGTGCTTCAGCAACAGCGGAAAGTAAGGCCGAGATCCCTGTAAGTAAGTAAGTTTAATAATTAGTATCTTTGCATACGCCGGCACTAATAAATAATTGATTCTACATGTTCAACCACTTCAATAACAATAGTAATTAATTCAATTAAACAATTTACTATTCTCAAGGTACTAAGACTTAAGTAAAAATTTATATATTATGAATTATTGAATTAAATAGTAGAAATTAATAAATATTATTCATAATATATTTTACAAACATATCTATAACTTATTTCTAATTCATTCTATCGCTGATCTGCATTATTGCCAAGACAAAAGTATATTTCTTTTATTTGGACATCTATTTTGACTTTCAGTAGTTTGTTCAGAAAGATAAACCAGGTCACATGGTTTATATTTCACAATGACATGGTCAAGCATATAAGCACATTTGCCTTTAAATTAACAAACATAAAAAAGCCATAATAATGTATCAATCTAATCTCCATATTCATTCATGGTATATGGAATACACGATATAGCCAATTCATTCACAATATTAATGTAACTTTTTATTTTTTAAATGATTTGGCCTTTATACTATATATTTTTAGATAAATAATTAAATTATTTTCTATTTATATTCTACTACTTCACTTTCAAAAGATCTCTGGTTTAATAAATATATGTTATATCAAAAGTCATCTATGATTTCTGTATTGTAATGTAACGAAAAATTTGACAATGAACACTAATTAAAAAACAATTATATTGAAATTTTAATTTCATGGCTAATGCAGGCAACTAACAAGAATCCTAATAAATAGTTTGAATAATGTTTTATGTTTCCAGCAATTTTGATTGTATGAAAACGATTCCATTAAAATCTTCTTATTTTATAATCATTCTAAATAATTTAAACGCAAATTGGAATAACAAATATTCATTAGATGCCTGCCTCAGAAATAACATTTCGAATTACAAGGAATTCAATCCAGTAACAAGTAATGAAATAACTTATTTACAAATTCAGTATTCGCGCCTTAGATTGTCCTCATTCTCATTTCTTTAATCTAATTACAGGTTGCCTCTCCTGATGTGTATTACGACTTTTAAGATATTATTATTTTTATTTGAATTAATTAATTAATTAAATTAATCTTTTATAATGTTGTGAGTCAGAGCAAGTATATATACTATGTGGAAAGGAATGAAAAAACAAAACTACTAAAGTGTCTTAGCCTAGAATGTCCAGTTAATAATACTGTTATTACACAAAGTGTGTTATTGCATAGTTTGATAATTTCTTCAATTCTTATTTTCTGTGTTAATATTATCTTCAACTTTTATGCACTGCAAAGTAATCGAGTTTTCCCTTTTGCATTAATATCTTACAATGACAATATCTAATTTAATAAATACAATTATTGCAGGCTATAATTAATTTTAATGTTAATGGAGCGATATGTAAAATTGGTAGCAAAATGCAAACGAAGAGAAGAAACATTTCTTTATAACAAACATTCCACACGATACTCAAGGTTTAATTTGGCACATTTGTGTAATACTTTATATGGAATATAAGTCATCAATTGCAGAATAAAATTCGATTCAACATTAAATTTCTTATGGAAATTTACAATCATCACAATACATTTTCAAACATTTTAATTGCTTACAATTTTACAATTTTACTGCAAATTGCTGTTTTTTATGTGAATAACATTCAAAGCATTTTGGGTGATTGAAGGTTTAATAGTTATCTAATGCTCATATGTAAAATAACCTAATATTTCGTGTTTTTAATAAAATATTACTTCTGAAAAAAAAACTTTTCTGTCCTTAATTCCCGTGAAATCTGCAATTATATCACTGTAGTGATGTTGCTACTTCATTGTCGGTGGAAACTATAGCTAAATTTAACGGAATGTCTTTCCATTTATCCCAATAGTTTTCTTTATCGTCATCGACATATTCTTTGAAGTTAAAGAAAAATTCCAAGCGCTCATTCAGCACTCTCATTCTATGGCATGGAGTTTGCATGTTATGGCTTTTCAGGTAGTTCAGCATACATTCTTTTAACAAATTGTTCTTTTTTAACAAGTTGTTGTTTTCCCTGAATTTTTTGAAGCAGATCGCCTCTTCCCATATGATCACGCATATCCTAAAAGTGTTTACATACGTTGCGCCGCGAAGAAATAGAACATTTCGAAGCATTCAGTGTTAGTCAAGCTCGATTTTGCGCCCCTTAGACTCTGACTGTTTAAAATCTAGGTGAAACCCCTTCTATACCTCTTTACTGCCATAAAGTATTCTGGCCAGCGTTAAGTCCGAGTGCAGGCCACAGAGGAAACAGTAGATGGAAGTGCTGGCTGGCGTGGATGAGCTGACCGAGGGCGTGGAGGGCGGCGTGCAGGTACTCATGGCGCCATGGCGAGATCCATTTGGTGAGCTGGACGTCATCATGGGCGAGGGAATGTTGTATCTGCAAGGCAAAATCGAAATCGATTAGAATCAGAATATCGCAAAAAGAGATGGGGAAATGTGAGAGATGTAACCTTCTGTGCTCTAGCGGCACACGTTCCGCATCCATTGACTCCCACTGGCTGGTTAAGTAGTTAATGCAATCTTTGCAGGCGAGCACACGATTATTGTTCAGTTCGTTGTTGTTGTTGTTATTGTTGTTATTATTGTTGTTGTTGTTGTTGTTGCTGTTGGAGCTATTGCTGAGCCCGTTACTGTTGCTGTTGCTGCTGGCATTGGCCTTGAGGCAGGGAAAGTGCATGGCATGCGAGTTCATGTGCTCCGCACTAGTCGATAGCCAATCCATTTTGTTGGACGAGCACAGCACTTTGCAAATGGAGCAGCTGTGGGCACGTAAATGGAAACTCGATTAGTTATGACTCAATTGAATTGGCTTAAGATATATGTATGTGTGTGTATGTTAATTACGGATATTGAGCGTGGCCATTTTCGATGTGTCCTTGGGTGGAGCTGGGCGAACTTGGCCTGGAGTCACTGCGTCGAATCTGCTTCAAGTCGCGTGCTGTGTTCGAGTTCGAGTTGTTCGAGTTCGTCTCGTACGGCTGCAAAAAGCACAATATACAAAATACAATATAAACATTAGTTTTTTTATTCAGCTTCTACTATCGCTCGGCGACTGTTACTCTCGCATTTGTGGCAACGACGCACAAAACGTAACTTATCTAATCAAATTTATTTAATATTTCTTTTCAATTGATTCGCCATTGCCAACCGACCGACCGACACCGGTGAGAACCGTTCACCTTGCTTATCGATGTCGAGGAGAGGAGACGACGACAACTCAATAGTGGGAATCGCTCTAATCAGTTTTGGCATTATGTTTACCTTGCTCTAGGCCCTGCCTTAAGTTCTGTTATCTCTGCAGCCGTTTCATCGATCCAGCACAAAAATAGACTGGATAGAACTGGTTGTACCTCGTGTGCATACCAATTTGTCGACGCTCATTGATCATTGATATACTATTGATTAACTAATGATAGTCATAAATTGCGATTTCTCATGAAAAATGTCATCATATTTCTCTCTTCACTCTCTGCAGCCCACTTTATGTGGTTGTTTTTTTAGTAGGCGTCGCAAGTCTTTCAGTGACTTTGCAGTTGAATGTGTGCCAAAGTCCTCTGGCATTCCCATAATACCTGACGACCATAACTGAGCATGCGTCGAGTGTCATTGAAACTCGCAATCCGTGTAAACGTTTAGTTGGCGTTACAAGTGGACAAGTGGAATGACAACAAGACTCTGTTCGATTACGGGACAGAAGATTCAGAAACACAAACACTTCTCATCATTGATTTGTAGCCTAATTACTAAGCCCACGCACAAGAAACTTGAACTGATCAGAGTTCAGCGTGCTTGGCAACGACGTACTCAATTTATTATCAAATTAAAACTAAGTTTTTATAAAACCACTTTCAAATAATGCAAATGTTCAGATGTTAAAGTGATTTTATAATGAGTCATAGATAAGAAGTAGAAATAAGACAGTTCTAGATATTTAGACGGTGAATCCAGTTAACATATATTTATATAATATTGTTGGGGACATTATCCAAGCCACCCAGCTCTATGCTGTCCAGGGTATTCATCTATTAATTGATGAGACAAGCAAGAAAGCTAACGGGGGAACTGACTCAAACCGCTTAAGGTGAGAACTATGAATAGCTTTGAAATGTGAAATAGGTACGCGTCGTACTTGTTGATACTGCTTCGAGTACACGCTACGCTAAGTATATTTATTTATATTTATTTTGGCATTATGTTTTGTGCTATTTGCGCAAGTCGGGTGATATGGCAGCCAACTGTTTGCGCAATGTATTATCGCACTTTAATTATCTGTTATCTGTGAAGTTGAAATTGAATGCATAAACTTAAATGCAGACACTTGTCAAGACTGCGTTGACTGCAGGAAATACTTCCACTTTTAAATCGAAGTTGATAAAAATACTATATAGTATAACACTGTAAAAATAAATACAGATTCAACAGCTATGTGGCGCATGGATACCAAATACTTGTTTCACTGGTTAACTGGGCCAAATGTTTCCACCAACTGTTTAAAGATCGCTTTTTTCGGCTCAGCTAAGCAATTATTTACACAATTTTAACACGCTAAGCAAACAATAGAATAAAGAGCGACAGCTCAAACGGGATGAAGCAAGTAAAATATGTATTTAGCAATTGTTTAGAATCCCAAATAAGCGCAATTTATGCAAATATATACACAATGTTCAGATGTTTGCGGTAGGTTTCCAAATGTCGTTAAACTCAGTCAAGGTTATAATTTCTATATAGTCTACTAAAATCGATTTAAAGAATGCATTGAATTTGTTAACTCAGTAAATGATCTGCGAATAATAAATTCACTACATATTAAATCTATGCAAATTTCCGAGCAACCAATTATCAATAATTGATCTCAGTAAACAATTATCATTTACAAGGGAATTTTAACGAACTGATATTATTTATTTTTTATAATTGTTCAGAAATGCCAATGAATATCGTAATATTGCAATATCGATTACATTTGTGGATATTTCAACACAATTCTTGTAATCAGCCATGCAAGGTGTCAGCGTCATCGTCTTGAGAAATTACGCATACCACTCGGGGTCCCACTTATAGGATCCGAAGTAGCTTTCATTATAAAAAGAAATGTTTTTAAAGTTCAGTCCACCAAAGGTTATATATCGACTCGGTTCGCGAGAACTTATGAAGGAAATAAACTTGTTTCTGAGCGCAGTCAATTCATAGTGTTAAATTCGTAAGCTAAAAGACTGTGCAACATTGTGAAATATTCAAAATGATGAAATTAATGCGGTAGGTATAAAAATATTTTACCAATTAATTGAGGTAAAATAAACTGAATAGTTAAATGGAAATTATTAAAGTCATGCAAATGTTTGGTAATAAAGCGTTATTGATATTTTATATCAAAGTACGCCGAAACATCAAGCAAAACTGGAATCTTTATAAAGTTCTTTCATTTGAAATAATTTTATAAGGCCCATAAATCAATTCCGTTATCGAAGCCATCGAGTATGTAAGCCGAACTCAAAATACAGACAAAAATCTAAATAAAGGTGCCACTTTTTGGGTGTTTGAAATGACATTATCAGCTATAGACGCCCGTCTTATCGATCGTTCATCTTATCAAGATATCAGCAACTAATTATGAAGCAATAAACCCGATAACAGCATGGCTATGATATATTTATTATAAGATCATAAAATATACGACTGTATATAATCAGGCCACTTCATTCATCTGTAATATAAAACCTGAAGCACTCTCTATTATTAAGTGGCTCTTGCAAAAGAATTATTGTCGACAGATTGCTCGATAACAAAGGATCATCTTGAACAACCTAATGACGAAGTTGCTGATTTTGTTTTGACTATTCTATTTCGTTTCGTGACTTGGAAAAAGGAATATATATATTATGGTTGAACAAAAGAATTCGATTTATGGATAATTCGGTTGCGACTTAAAACAGGAAAGCGAATGAAATGATCGTAGGAAATAAATTACGAGTGTCTTTCTAGAGAAAATTATAAACAAAACAAATATATGCATATAAATAAATAAACTACTTGGAGCAACAATAAAAGGCTATAAATAAAAGTGTTTAAATAACACAGTCAGCGCATTGTCGTATACCTAACATACATACATATACATATGTATGTATAAAAGGCTGCATGTGATAAACCGGTTGGAGGCAGATACAGATACAGATACCCAGTTACCCCGATCCCCAAAAATGTCGTCGAGTCTCCTTAAGCGTTTACCCAGTTTTGTGTTCTCTCTTGTTTTCCGTTTCGTCTTTTGTTTATTTATAAAATAATTCGTTTTATTTCTGTGCCGTGTTTAACTTGTGTTGTTTATCAATTGTGTTGAGTATTTGCTTTTTAACCCCTGGGCCCCGCCAACCCACAACTCGAGCAGTAATTAAAGCGCACATGGGGCAAAACCCATCGTCCACCCTCGCCGCCTGCTCTTTGGCCATGCGGTCCGGCCGTGGGCATTGCAGCTTTATAATCTAATCTTGACATTTGTTGACTCAAATTGGTTAACATGTTGACACTCGACTTGGCTGCTCCACTCGGCACGCCCCACACACACACACACACGCACTACACACTGATAAGGAGCGAGAAGGCAGCAACTAATAATGTTCCCCAGAACATTCTCCGTGCTCCGCTCTCCGTTCCTTATCAATTCTTTCCGCCAGGCAATACTCGTATAGTCTACATAATTGATATCGCTCAGCCCGACCTTCAGCATGCAAATGAATTACTCAACATGCCTCATCATCTGTCCACATTCATTCCATTCCATTCCATTCCTCAACTAGTCCGTCCGTCTGTCTGTCTGTCTGTCTGTCTGGTTGCCTGCCTGCCTGTTTGTCGGGTCGTCACCTTTGTGAAACGTTCGCAAGTTCGTGCGGTTATCAGCCGAGGGGCCATAGGTGTCAGGGGAGTTATCGCATTCAGGGAGCTGCTCCCATTAGCGCGACACGGTCCGAGACGACGAGTTCCATTTATTGTAATACGTAATATACGCTAACAAATGAGGCATACTCCACTATGATCACACAGTTGACAGCTAGCTTGAGAGCATTGCTTTAAATTAACCCCACAGCACCTTATCAATGCCTTATCACAATCCCATCTACATTGCTGTTAAGTATTATTATATCAACAGTTTGGTTTGGCAGCGCATTTTCAAGTCGTTCATGCCTGCCACGACTTATACTTGTTTTTCCACATTAAATGCAATCGCTTTTCCTATATGCTGCCCCCGGGGCATTATCTGGAACTGTCAGTTCCAGCTTGCAATCGGCAGCTAGTAAATTTCCACAAGTCAGCTTTACACACAAACACACACACACATCTAGATAGATGATTGGGTGTGCCTTATGAATATGGAAACAAAAAAAAACTAATCGAACTTTGCATATTGAAAACTACAAATTGTTATTGACAATCAGAAAAGCAATGCGAACCAAACATAAATTAACATCAAACTCAAGCCGAAGCAGAGCCAGGAAATGTGACTCTTTACCGGTTCACGCTGCACTTGCGCAGTACTTGGAGTACTCACCTTGAAGCGCACATTGCTGGTGGAATCCGAATTGGCCAGCGACTTTTCCGAGGGCGAATTGTGGCCGACGAATGCCGACGTCATCATGTGATTGCCGCCACCGCTTGCCATGCCACTTGTGCTGTACATTGCCGCTCCGGACTCCAAGGAGTGCGTCATGCCGTGCTCCGATATCGCTGCAACGGCTGAGGGAGCAGCGGCAACCACTGGAGGCGGACCTCCTTCCGCCAGGTTGACGTGCTTATCGTTGCAGCCCGCGCAGATCTGCACCATGCCTAAAAAGTGTAACAAATATTTAGTCAACTGCTATTGAAACTATCCAGAGAAGTAAAATTGCACTTAATACTAAAGCTTTTCATTGGGATGATGTTGTTCATCCCATTAAAACGTTTCATTTATTTTTTTTTTTGCAAAATCAGTATTATATTGTTTTTCTTGATGAGCATTTTTAATCAAATGTTAATTTCGAATTTATTTTTTCTTGTTTTAATTAAGAGCAAGTATTATTATTTGGAATATTAACTGCCTAAAGCAAAACTACATTGAAAGAATTTATGAGCAATTTTTACTTGATATACTCAATTCTAATAGATTTACATGAACTCAATCACCAATCTACATACTTATCTAACTTATTCCCTATGCACTGTTCAGTTTATCGACAAATTATTAGATAAGCTTATTTTAAATTATATATACTACTATAACACTTCCTATTTGCTTTCGATGAGCGACGGCTGCTCGACATTTGTCATTTGTTATTCAATATATTCCAGGTTGTTGGACACTTACCTTGAGGACTAATTGGACTAGCGTTCTTGTAGGCCTTCATCGTTTTGATGAAGGGATAGTAGGGCTCCCGTTCGGCATTGGGGCAGCAGTAAACGAGTCGCAGCTGCGAGGAGGGCGTGTCCGTGCCGCACGTGTAGCACACAAAGGTCGTGCGCTCTGTCGTCGGCGTTGAGCGTTTCCTCAGCAAGTATGAGCGTACGGATTCCGGCGTGTGAGCGGCCTGCAAAGAGTGCGAGAGAGACATTAGCCGGGCTTGGGTCAGGTCAACAATTATCGCTTACATGTTAATCAATGCTAATCAATTTGAGCTTAACTCATTAAGTTGCTTTCAAGGCGGAAAGAGCCAGAAGAGAACCCCAATAAATTACACACATTTCTATAAAGTGAACGCCTCCAGTCTCGAATCTTTGTTTAAGTTATGTAGTCGGCATAATAATAAACTTGAAACACTTCGAGATCCACAGGGCGAGTGTGAAATATAAATACGGCTATTTAGAATCGATTAACGCGGTTGCCAATTTTGACATACAACAGTCAAAATGCGTCATACCAGATGCTAATGTGCCTATTAAAAACAATAATAACAACAGATATTCGCACTTATAAGCAACTCGTTTCTCGACTGAACGTTGCCACTTTATGAAGATCGATTTCGTGATTTGTTTTGGTGTTGAAAGATGCATCATTAATACTTATTAATCAAATTAAATTTCATTCACTTTAGAATTTCTACTATTGAATATTTTTAACTTAGAACTTAATGCAGTAATTAACAGCTGTTGTGCGTTTATTTAAACATTGTTCAATCGAAGTTTTCAAAGTTAGGGGAAAAAAAATGCAATTTGCGATTTAATACAATTGTATGTAATTATCTTAGATGTGGAAATAAATATGCAATTATTGACATTACACAAAAGTATCTAAGTGTCAAAAGTTTTGTGAAATTAACAGTTTCTAATTTTCTAGATGCTATACAATTTTATTTTAAGTTTTAATTTAACTTAACCGAATTTATTTTCGTCAGAGCTACAATAACACCGCATTTTAGATAAATAACCATTGCGTAAAATACAACAAATGGAGTAATTTCAATCGATATTAAAAACGGTTTTCAACCATAGTTTATAAACAAATTCATTGACCATTTGGTAAGACAAACTTCTAATGTTTTTAAAATAAATATGAACTACGGTTTTTTCATATCTAAATATTTGAATATTGTTTCTTGTGTCACATTTACATTTATTTATTATCATTCTTCTTGAGACACAATTATAGTATTGCTGTTGTTAAGCAACTACGACTAGCGCACATAGCGTTTGTCATTGTGTTCTTATCAGTTGTTCCGATTTCGATTGCCAGTTAAATTGCTGATGGAATTGAGTTCTTTCTGATAGCATCGTTCAATTTAGGAGATATCTATCACATGTTTATCATTTAGTATAATTTGTGGACAAATTTCCAGGGGCTTATTAAAGCATTTATCGCATTCGAGATGATTTATTGTGTTTAACGTCAAATGGTCTGTCGCGACTGTCACACACGCGAGATACACCCACAGACACACAAACTTATACGATGATTCACACACTTATGTAGTTACTTATAAGCCCGTCATAAGCAGCGTCGAATTAATTCGCATGGCCTTTCTCCATCAGCAAATCGGCAAGAGCTATTTGATATATTACGTATACGCCCAAGTGGCAAGCATGGGCGATGCGAATCCGAATACCGAATACCAGAGAGAGTGAGTGTGTGTGAGCGTATTTGCACTGCTCACTTATTTGTATTCGCAAATCCTTCGCTTTGTTCAAATTGTATCTGTGCCAAGCGTGTGTATCTAAGCATATACAAACACACATACTTCAAGATACTGACAGATAGATAGACAGACAGACGGTCGGACGGAGAGGCAGACAGACAGACATAAATACTGACACGACTCGGTATCTGGGCAGCTGTCTGCTGTATCCAGACGTATCTGGTAAAAAGACAAACACGCAAGCTCAACTGGCATTCATTTATTTTATTAGGCACTAAGCAATTTAATTGTTTGTTTACTTTTCTTATTCCATTCATTGTGTGTCAGATTTTTTGACATTGATAGGCGCGCATTTTTATTACACAACTTGGATACATCCACACACACACAAATGTATCTGTATCTGTATCTCAGTGTGAGTGTTTGTGTTTGCTTGTGAGTGCTTTTGTACACATCAATCTGGACAGCGTCAAGTCATCCATATTTATTGATCCGACGCCAAAGCGGTCAAATGGCGTCGCCGGCATCGTTTGCTTTTGCTTCTGTTGGCGTCATCTCCCTCCCATACCCCTCTACGGTCCCCCCAGCTCTGCCTGCTCCCCCCTCCACTGACTGCAAGCGTCTCTTATGAGAACGCGTTCGTCATTTTTTCGTGCGTTTTTAATGCTCGTTTTTCATGTTTGCTTTATTATTATTTGTTCCCCTACTTCACCTCCTCTGATTCTTCCTCCGCCTCGCTCTCCTCCTCCTCCTCCCCCCACTGCTCCCCTTCGGTTGCCATGTTCTTGTTGATAAGCATTTTCAAAATGGGGGTCATGACCGTTTAATAACTTTATATGAAGAGGTTTTTTCTCTCTTTTTCTGGTTATAACAATATTTTTTCAGCCCCCTCCTTTGTTTTTTTTTTCTTTTTTTTGTTTGATTGTTTGTTTGTTAATTGTAGCTAAAACGAGCCGGCGAGCGTGTAAGCAAGATAGCAAACATTATGGCATTGTTACTTTTGGAAATTGTAATTGTTAAAAAGCAATTGTAACTTTTCAACGATTCCAATTGGATTTTAAACATTTTCGGAGCATTATTGGAATCGGCTTCGCAGATTATGATCTGTTGGAGGGGAACTGATTCACAGAACTGTGGGATGACAACATGGAAATCAAACATTTCTTTTTGAGCTGTAAATTATTTTAATTTATTTTTGCTGGCATTCGCTTTAACAATTAAGCAGAATACAACATCTCACCATAATGTAAAAAAGTAAATTTTCACTGTTTACGCTTGTGCTATATTTTAAATATTTCAGACTTCCGCAAGCCTTCAATTTTTCCCTGTTACTATAAATAAATACATTAATTCATCTCTGACACAATATTGAGCAAAGTTTTTTTAAAAAAAAAAACATTTTGAATTGAAAAACCCAGCCAAAAATGTAAATATATTGCAATTAAATCAATCGAATTTATTTTCTGTTTATTTTTTGCTCAATCTCGTACTGAATTTTTACTGTTTGTGCAACTGTCAATGCCAAGCAAAGCATATTCTATGCATTTATTTATTTATTTTATATGCATTTATGTCTGACCACAATAAATTTATTTATTTTTTCAATCGCCAGCAATTTGGGTCAATACTGATTGATTGCTCGATTGATTACTTGATTGACTATTGCACACTTTGTCGCCTTGAGGTTAACATTATAAAAAAGAGAAATCATTCCAGTATTTAATTGGCACATTACAATCTTTATAGAATTTATTGCAGTATCTAAAGATACTGATCAAATCGATTAAACCAACGTTATTATTTATATTATTATCTGTGGCATATTGTGTTAATATAGATAACAAGTTGCAACTGTGTTTACGGTTATGCTTAGAGGAAGTTTCCAATCTATTTCACAATCGTACGCTTTATTTCCGTTCTTCGAATTATCAATAATAACTTTTTTATAGCGTGTAATTGGCACAAATTTAATGTGATGACATTCCCGCAGTTATCTAATCATATATTTATAGAGAATTACAAGGCGCAAAGTGCTTTAACAGACAAGATAGATACGTTATCTATAAGTTGTAGAAGTTTTAATACTCATATTAAAAAATTGGTTTCTATATTTTCGTAAAACGGAAATTTGAATGGAAGTAAATAAAATAAAGATACTCTTTAGTATGTTTATAGTTGATTGATTATAATTAAACTCCATCAGGAATAATGTATAAAAGTTAGACTAGAAAAACGCCAAGATTTGACACTGTTCAAATATGGGAGTATAAATTAATTTAATTGTGGCGTAGATTGTAAAGATTATAGGTTGAAAATAATCTAAAATTCCCTAGCAGGGCACATGTCATTTCAAACTTTTCCAATAAATAATTATACTTGAAATTTAGCAAATACTTCGTCTAATGATTTGAGCATTAAATTAAGTTTGACAAAACTCCAGAGAACGTTTCTTTCGGTTACCTTCTCGTTTTGCTGCTCCTTTAGAATGAGATAGGTTTTTAGTTTCTTGTAATCCTTCCAGCCATTCGTATCCTTTGGCTTGAAGTTGACAACCGTTGTTGCTGCTGCCGCTGCGCCTGCGTCGTCGTTGTTCTTGCCGTTGTTTTCGGCGCCCACAACAACAGTTAGATTTTGAGCCATTTTGTGAATTTTTTTAATTAACTTTTATTCACAAACACTTCCACTTCCACTTACACTCACACTGTAGTATTGTTATTTAATAATTTGTTTGCAGACACTCATGGCATTTTTGATGCATAATTTGTGTTGCTTACAGATTGAGACAACAATTGTATTTATTTATTTATTCTCAACTTTGCTGCGGTTTCTTGATGAATAGAGTGATTTCTTTGCGGCGTCACCTTAATTACAACACGAAGAGAATTTCATTTAATTGAAACTGATACGAACGTTGCAGTTGCTGTGCACATTAAACGAGCGTCGAGAGGGAGGTAGAGCGAGAGGGGGAGAGGGGGAGACGGAGAGCGAACGATGCATCCGTATCCGTTTCGAGTGAGTGAGAATGAGACTGGGGCGGCCCCAACACGAAGCTCACGACACGCGATCGGTCGGTTTGCTGATGACGTTGCGGATTAAGTGGTTACTAATTAAGTAGTACTCGTTGCATGCAACGCTGCGGCAGCGACAGCGGCTCTGGTCTAAATGCAGTATTGCTGCCTGCCCTTTCAACACCAATAACGCGACTTGTTGCTCTGCCGCCGTCAGCTGACTTTGTCCTCGTCATTACTTTTTGCTCAACACACAAAGCTCTCAATTGTGAGTGAAGAGAGAGAGTGAGAGAGAGAGAGCACAAGTACTTACTCACTCCACAGAGGGCGCTCAATTCAAATCTTGTGCGAAAGACAATTTGCATAACAACCACAATAACAACATAAATATGCATGTGTGTGTGTTTAAGTGAGCGCGTGACTCTCAGTCTTTTATTAACCATGGAGAGATCCACACACAGAGGTGGTAAAATAAAATCGATACTAATTAATTCTGATTATGCAAATGTAATAATCATCTTAAATGCAGCGAATGCCTAAATACCCTCAGCGATTTCAATTCAACTATTTTATACATTTTAAATTAATAATTTATTAATTTCATTTGATTTTTAATTTTTACTCTTCTAGTCATAATTGTTAATTATAATTTATTCAATGCCGCCTCATCATAGTCCACTTTAAATAAATAAATAATAAGTTGCGTGCATTTTAAATAGACACTACAACTATTTTGTGCCTCTTCATAAAATGATTAAGTCATTTGATTATGAAGCTATCATGTGTGGCATTTTATTAATTATAGCCGACCACAAAAGCTTTACAAATTTGTCGCGTTTGATTGAATTATCGACTGCAGTAAATAAATGTTAATCACATTGCTTATCCTGTGAGTAATGAACGATGACAGCGACTTAAATAGAAAAGTGAGAAAAGTGCGACTCATTGACTTCAAACCCCCCAACCGGGGACTGGGAGGTCAACCGAAGACAAGGGCAATAAAGGGAGCGTAGGGAGGTGGGTGGCTGTCAGGCAAGGCGTGACAATAATTGTTTGACCCACTTAAGTGCCAATGTGCGTGAGACTTAGTCTGAAGTTGTGTTGTTCTAGTTGCTGTTGTTGTTGTTGTTTTGTTATTATTGCTGTGGGCCCCATTCAGGCGATATAAATCATCAGTCGCACGCAAATAAATCAAGTTAAATAACCGATAACAAATACAAACACAAAATGCGACGTTCTCGTTGCCGGCGACAACCAAAAAGAAGAAGACGAAGCGAGGCTGAGGCGAAAGCAACGACTGCACATGAAACGGTTATTTTTAGAACGGTACACAAACACACACACACGCACATACACACGCAATACGACAATTCAAAGCGAGCGAAACGTTCTTGTTGTTATTACTTGACTTGCGCGCACTTGTTTAAGCGCCTTTCGTACACGACCAATTCATGTAGTTCACACACACACACACACACATACAGTCACAACTTGACGAAAGGTTAAAGCAACTCAACTCAACTGAGCTCCACTTTGCAAAATTGCTGGGCGCACTACAAGAAGAGCAGAGCGAGACAGGAGATGGTCACTGGCTGACACTAAAGATGACAGCATTATGATTTAAACTATCGACCTGCAAAACTATCGCATTGAGTTTTCAACTTTATAAGCTAAGTTGTAAAGATAATTAAGTGCTCGAATAATTTGTATTTTAAATTGCCAGCAAATTTTTTCTTTCGGTGTTGGTATTTTATTTTAATTGTGTTTTTTTAGCGAACATTCACAGACGCATAACAACATTATTCATTCATGTTTCAATTTAATTAACTTGTAGTATTTTTGTGGTTATGCAAATGAATACACATTTTGCACTCACTTTCAGCTTTGCTGAATACATAATTTATTATTAAATCACAGTCTTTGTGTAGTATTTTTTTTTAATCACTGATTCGCAGTTGAGTGCACGTGTTAATCATTGCTGCATCACTAAATAACATTTGATTGTGAGTGATTAGTGCAAAAAATGCCACTTTTCTTTTATTTATTTATATAAAGACGACTATAAACAGTCGACATTGAAGAAATTGTAATGTAAAATTATGATTCGACGAGTGAAAATATAAAATTAATTTAAATTATTAATTTGAAGTTTAATAAATAGTTTACAAAATAATAATTTTTGATGTTTGTTGTTTGTGAGCAGACGCGGTGTCTTTGACGTGTTGTTGGTGTTGCGGCTGTGGCTGTGGCTTAAACCAGTTTGCGGCAATGCCACAGTTACCGGCAACCGTTGCGATTATTACTACACGCGATGTTGTCACACTAAATGTGTATGTTTGTATTTGGGTTCCTCTGCTGCTGAGGGAGCCAAAGACATTGAACCGCATTGACAGCCGTGACTTTTGTTTGCTTATTTATTAACACGCTCAATTCAATCATTTATACGTACACACATTTGTATTTGTACTTTTATTGCTGTTGTGCATTTATCAATTTTTATTTTATACGCTTAAAGCATGCACACACACGCACACACTCTTACACGTGCAGTCGCCGAGAGAGTGTGAGTGCTCATTAAGCGATTGCCGCAATTGGTGCGTGATAACGTCACACACAAACACACAGATGCGAGCACACACACACACACACTTGCACAAACAAAATGAAACGACGAAGTGAACCGAACCAATAAACAACAATTTGAACGGAAATTCGAGTTCGAAACGTGCGTCCCAATTGGAATGCCTACGCCTGCGTCCGACAACCGACGACGACGACGACTGACTGACTGCGACGTCGCGCTAAAAAGCTGATAGAGCCGCCGCCGCAGCCCTGCTATTGTTATTGTTGTTGCTTTTGCTTTTGCTGTTGTCGCTGCTTCTGCTGTTGCTGCTGCTGTTGTTGTATGTACTATTTGTTGTTCTTGTGCTGCGGGCGTAAAGACAACAAAGCGGAGGCAGCTAAAACACAAATGCAAACAAACAACGCAGTCGCAGCCGTCGTGGGCAGCAGCAGCAGAAGCAGCACGAGTCGAGTCGCGTCGTTTACTTCTACGACGAAACCGAAGGCAAACAAAAACCGAGTGAACCAAATTGAAGCGGCGGCGAATGTTAAAACAAAAACACCAAAGCGAAAAAGAGTAAAACGAACCAGTGCGTGAGTTGGCAACGCGACAGCGACTAGCGTGAACTAGTTCTCGCGCTATAAATGTGACAGAAATAAGGATGTTAAAATTTCAATAAAATTATATTCATACAGTGTATGAAATATACATTAATTATATTCCGATTATTTAACCACAAGTGTGACAAAACTAAATAAATACTTTGCATAATGATATTTTTAAATATTAAATAGGGGTATTCCAACAAAGAACCATTATTTTTGAAAGCTGAATACCATGAAACACATTTCTTAAAGGAATTAATTGCAGTGCAAAGTTCGCAGTGTGCCCAGCCCTGGTCGCTTGCAAAAACAATTTGTACACGCGCTGTCCGCTAACATCAACACAAAAGGGCAGGCAGCAGAGGCTGGCAAGCAAAACAAACATTCGAAACAAGAAAGGCAAAACCAGCAACAACAAAAGTCGACGGCAGAACGACAGGGAGAGATTCAAAGGCAAGGCAAAGACAAGGCAAGGCACGGTAAGGGCTTGTGGTTCGAGGGGTCGTCACCTTTAACAGTAGGCGGCAATCGTGTAAACACGGTGAAGACAAAAACGAAGAAGAAGCACAAGCAGACAAGAGGGGGGGAAAGAGAAACGTACATCGTTGGCACTTGGAGGTCGACGCAAGATGCGACCAGGACACAATGTTGCCATGCTGAGTGTGTGTGTGTCTGACTGTGTGCGTAGTTTGTTGATGCGTAGCCAAGCTAGACTACGGTTGCAGTGGCGCCAGCAACAACAATAACAACAACAGCAACAGCAACAATGTTGGCAGAGTGAACGGGACAAACAACAACAAATATGTACAATTCTCCTTTGCACACAACTACAGAAACAGCAACAACAAACAAACAAACATACAATGTACATAAATTGCACTGTGTATTTATTTATTTAGTCGATGGCAACACCAACAAAATGCTGCAAACGGAATCTGTACAATGTCATGCAAACGGGGGCAGGTTGATGCCGCACTCAGACGCACTCATCTCAGATGCTCAGCAATAATAGCATGAGATACTTCAGCAACCTGGCAACAACAGTCAACAGACAAGGAATGCGACAGAAGTGCGACGCAGGACTGAGAAAATGTGGGAAATTGAATTTAATGCAAAGCTCGTTCATTCAGAATGCAATGTGTCAATTTATGAGCACCTGGTGCGAGTGGGAGGTGGGGTAAAGGGGAGAATAGCACTTAACTAACGGTTATTGTCTCGGCATTTATTTAACAACCCAATTAAATTTTGTGTCACACTTGACTCGAAACTGCAGAGCTGTCCAGGGAAATTCGACCAATAACTTCACTGAACAAAATTCCCTTAAATTTCCTAAAATTCCCGGACTGCTTGAATTTCCCTCCACTAATTTGAAAAAAAGTAACGGAAAAAGCAGTGGAAGACTGTTCCTCCAGCCTGGCTTTCTTCCGCACATCTGCGATATTGCCAAACCAAAAAATCAATTGGGTAACGATAATTGTCTCAACATTTATTTTACAAACTATTCTAAGCACGTTTCGAAAATGACAATTTGCGATATAAATGTATTTGGGAAAAAATAAATAACTTTTAATTGTTTACATTTACATTTCCTGCCTTCGTTAAAGTTATCCAATCAATTTTATATTTCATGCACAAAGCACAGCTGACAAAATTAGTTGACAACTTCAACTTCACTGCAATCTGAAACTTGCAACTCGTATTGTTCGTTATAATAATAATCATCATAATAGTACTACGTAATTTGTGTCAGAATAAGACGGGAGATAAGCAGAAGTGTTAAATGTTGAAAGTGCAAACAAGAAAACAAGCAAAAGGAACAGAAACAATAACAAAAGCTCAACGCAAACAAATAAGGAGGAAAGAGAACGACCGAATGCGACTGACGACGTCGACGACGACAACGATGATGATGACGATTGGAGCGGGCTTGGAGAAGCCCCATGAAATGTTAGTTCAGAGCAGACCAAGTGTGAAATAATCACATTAACTAACATACTAAGTACAGACGACACTCGACAGTCAACACTTTGGCCGAGGCGACAACAAACAAAGCAGCTCACTGGCCCCCTTTCCGCCTCTTTTAGAAGCTATGTGCCAACCTCTTGGCCAGACTCAAGTGGCGCACAGTCATTCGCAGGAGACGTTGGCGATGCAACTAAGCAACCAACCTGCTGTAGGGGAAAAGTGCGGAAACGGAATTGAAAGGCAATGTTAACGGCATTGGAAACGACAATGACAACTACAACAAGTCAAACGATTCTAATCAAGTGTCGAGCATAGTACCAGGCCCAGGCGAACAAATAACAAGACAGACGGCGACAGCTGAGACACTCGAGGGTAGGCTTAAGTTAGCCATGCACACGTCTGTGCATTGCACATAGGGCTGGCTTTAAATGCAGTACTTAAATGCATTCTCTGTTACGTTTGCAAGCAGTCGCCGAACAATTGAAATTTAATGGAATCTGACAGAAACAGGTTTACTAATTTGTTTGCGTTAAGTAAATAATTAGGCTAAGAAGCTTACACAATTGAAATGAATTGAATACAGGGTGTAAATTTGCAGGATACCTCAAAGTCTGATTTGTGTCTTGGGATATTTTTAAAAATAAGCTCAATGTGATAAATTCGTTTACTAATTCGGATGAATTTATTAAATAATCAGGCTAACAAAACTTATTCAATTGAAATTAGTTGAATACAGAGTGTAAATTTACTGGATTCCTCAAAGTCTGATTTTAATTTGCGCCTAGGGATAACTCCAATAATTATTGCAATGGAATTAATTACTTTACTAATTTCAATGCTTTTATTAAATAATCAGGCTAACAAAACTTATTCAATTGAATGGAATTAAGATCAAATTTACAGGATACTTCAAAGTCTGATTGTATTTTAATTTGTGACTAGGCATAGCTTTAAGAATAATCCCATTGATAAATTAGTTTAGTAATTTTGATGCATTTATTTAATAATCAAGCTAACAAAATTATTCAGTTGAATTGAATTAAATACAGGGATGCCCCAAAGTCTGATAGTATTTGAATTTGTGTCTAGGGAAAGCTCTAATAATTATCCCATTGGGATTAATTAGTTTAGATCCATTTATTGCAGAATAAAAATTAACAATCCTAAACAATCGAAACAAATATAGGCTGTAAGTGATTTAGAGGGTATCTCACAGTCTAATTGCATTTTAGCTTGTACTTAGGGATAGCTTGATCTCATGTGAAGGACTATCCCAATGGGATTAATCAGCTGTTTGGCCCGCAGCGTTGCCAGACTGTCACTGTCGACTGTTTGCCATTCGCACAAAATGGCGCTGGCATTAACCTTCAGCGCACATTTGCCGTAACTGGGAGCAGCACAGGACACTGACCTTGAGCCTATGAGTCATACCACTCTTAACTCATATATATGTACATATAAAGCAATCAGAAGCACACACATATCTATTTGGAGAGGACTTATCCAAGTTTATCAGCGAGGGCTTTTAGACCATGACATGACGATGCCCTCGCCAAGCCCTCCCCGGCCCGGCCTGTTGATGACGATGGGACTGTGGCGCCTCGAGTCTCAAATGTTTTGATGACCTAATTGTGATGTCTGCAAAACTACCCTGTTATCCTGTTGCTTCTATATACTGCTCTCGCAGTGTGTACATAACCAGCGTATATATAACCTTTCGACTCTTACGCTTCAGTTTTGTTGTGCAAACTCCATCTATAACTTACAATCAGCAATAATATATGTAATACGCGTCGTATATACAAAATACAATATTATGCGGCCAGCTGTTGGGCGCGTTTGTTTTTATCTAATCAATGTAGTCATAGCTGAGCGAATATACGGTTCAGTCTCTGTTGGGCTTTTGGACGCGTTGCAAGTGTCTGCGGAATACATTGAGGCACTACCTTGGATATACACACATAATCCCATCTCCCTATATATCTAGAGTATATACAATCTTCATTACGATGGATCTGCGTGTGAGTGTGAGCGATAAATTCCGATTGGCCGCAAAGTAAGTTCTGTTGTATTTATTCCAAACAAATCCCCAACAATCTGTGTGCAACTGAACGATTGTAGTATCTCTATATTTATCCCATAAAGTGCTTAGTTCGAATGACGCAGCACATTTTATTGGGGCATTCCAGAGCAACACCAAGTTATCTATAATACACTTTTTTTAAATCATCCAAAGGGCGTGTCTAATCATTTGGATTAGATTAGAGATCTATATGGAATTTAATCTTCTATTATTCTGCTAAAAGATCCACTTATGTAAACTAATCTACAATATGCTTGCGCTACAATTAACGGAATTTCGTTTTTTTTTTAGGCAGCAGTTTTGCGCTCATCGTATGGTGTGTGGCAAATGTCATGGCCAATTCCAATTAGTAATTGAATAGCCAGAACGTTCTGTTAACAAACCCGTATGAGCTGGCATCATTTGGATTTCAATTCCATCCAATCCAATTTAGAAACCAGAACTCGAGCTTAATGATCTAGCATAAAAAATCATGCGCTTGAGCAGCTTTGTTGAATTCGTTATTGATAGGCACAAATAGAATATAATAAATTAGTGGTAACGTATGTAACGTGCAGAAGGCGACTTTTAAGTTTCCGCCTTTCCGTCTGTCCGCTTCGATAAACGTCTGTAGTTGCCAAACACTACCAGCTAAAGCTACCGAATTCTGTGACAATATTCTTACGAGTGAGAGGCAAGCTTTCTGCAGCTTAGAATACCTGATCGAATGGAGAATTGGAATTCAAATATACTGATTAATGCAACAATCTCATACCTAATAACTATTACCAAGTGTTTCGCTGTCCTTAACTCAACATTTGCACAGATCTTAATAAGCCCATTAAGTCGCATAATCGCTTCAGAGAACCCACATTAATTTCATTCTACTCGTTTTAGAGCCTTCGGCCATAAGGTAGTGCAGTACCGACTGAGCACCGGCCGCACCAAGGTGCTGGAGACGAAATGCGGCAAGTTGAAGGGCATGGAACGCAAGACCGTCTACGACGGCGAGCCCTACTATTCCTTTGAGGGCATACCCTATGCCAAACCACCGATTGGCGAGCTACGCTTCCGAGCACCGCAGCCAGCGGGACCCTGGCAGGGAGTTCGGGATTGCACCTACACCAGATCGCAGCCGTTGCAGAAGAATGCCATCCTGAATTCGGTGGAGGGTTCGGAGGATTGCTTGTACATCAACGTGTATGCCAAGCAGCTAGAATCGCCGCAACCGCTGCCCGTCATGGTCTGGATCTTTGGCGGTGGCTTCCAGATAGGCGGCGCCACCAGAGACATCTACGGACCGGACTATTTTATGAAGCACAACGTGCTGCTGGTGACGTTCAACTATCGCTTGGGCGCACTGGGCTTCCTCAGCCTCCAGGACCCCGAGTTGCAGGTGCCCGGAAATGCTGGCCTCAAGGATCAAGTGCTGGCGCTGCGCTGGGTGCGCGACAACATCGCCAGCTTCAATGGCGATGCGAACAACATTACGGTGATGGGCGAGAGTGCGGGCGCTGCCTCGGCCCACATCCTGATGCACACGGAGCAGACACGTGGACTCTTCCATCGTGCCATTGTGCAGTCCGGTTCGGCGTTGTGTGAATGGTCCACGCAACCCAATCGCAATGCGCCCCAAAGGCTGGCCACGCGCCTCGGCTACAAGCAGTCGGAGAAGGGCAGCGAAGCCGACTTGCTGCAGTTCCTCAAGACGGCGTCGGGCCACCAGTTGGCCCAGCACTGCAATGAGATTGTGTCGCAGGAGGAGCATCGCAACTACGAGATCATTGCCTTTGGCCCCGTCGTGGAGCCGTATGTGGGCGAGGATTGTGTGGTGCCGCGTCCACAGCTCGAGCAGTTGGCCAGCGCCTGGGGCAATGAGTTGCCACTGATCATTGGCGGCACCTCGTTCGAGGGTCTGTTCAGCTATCAGTCGACGCTGCAGGACAAGGAGTACATGCTGAGCGCCTTCGAGCCGCTCATTCCGCAACCGGTGCGCGATACCATCGATGCCAAGGAGCTGGAGGAACAACTGCATCGCCTGAAGCTGGCCTACTTCGAGGACACCAATCGCAGCAGCATGGAGCTCTTCGAGTGCCTCCGAGTGCTGAGTGTCAAGAACTTCTGGCATGGCATTCATCGCACCCTGCTCGCCCGTGCCGCCTACGCGCCGGCCACGCCCACCTATCTGTACCGCTTCGACATGGATTCGCCGCACTTCAATCACTACCGCCAGTTGAAGTGCGGACGCCATGTGCGAGGCGTTTGCCATGCCGACGATCTGTCGTACATGTTCTACACGCTGCTCTCCAGCAAACTGGACAGATCGACGGCCGAGTATCGGACCATCGAGCGCTTGATCGGCATGTGGACGGCATTCGCAACGAACGGCAATCCCAATTGCCAGCTCACAGAGCCGACGCAGTGGGAGCCACTGCGTCCCGGGGGATCCGAGTTGTGCCTTAACATCTCCGAGCAGCTGGAGTTCAAGCCGTTGCCCGAGAGCAAAGAGTTTGTGGTGTGGGACAGTTTCTACACCAGGGAGAGTCTCTATTAAGTTCTACGAATCCATCATCATTAATCAATCATCGATAAATCGACGTGTTCATTTGCTGGACCAGTTTCCCTTCTCAGCTCGCTTTAAGTGTGTAACATTTAACCTTGTACCGTATTCTACACAATATACATTAATAAAATATATATTTTGGTATAACTTTCACTGCCAACAACTACAAATTGTTGTCGCTGCCTGTTATGGATATTAATGCCAATCGAAATACTATTCTCATAGTATGGCCCATCAACCGTTTGTCTCGTTCATTAGAAGCTACTTAACCTGTTATTAATTTACAGTTAGTTCCAATTTAGAGTGCGCTCTATAAATAGCAAACTATTATAAGCATTATTATGCACCATCCTATAGATGCTCTAAACGTGTGGGTCTATTTGCTTGCGTATTTGCGATGCCCTGTACGCACTGAATAACGTGGGGTGGTTCGACCCAAAAATGCAATTCTGTTAAGATCATTTTACTACATCAACTTATGTGTACTATACGAGGGTGTTGTGTAAGAACAAATATCAAATCGATTGTAGTAAATAAAAATAGCACTCGCATAATAATTTTTCCAAAATTAAAAAATATAATATGAATGAATATTATAATTTTTTTTTTGTATCTAATTCATTTGTCGATAAAATTAGATTTTAATAGCTAAATAATATAGTATAGTTCTACATTCAAAAATGAATGTTTTTATAAATTCTAATTTCATTAATGACTTTAATTTACTTGAGTTATTTGAACGACAAGGGTATTCCCAAAGCGATCATCTCACAATTAAGTAATTTTTTATATGTTTTTCATTCCGTTCAGATATTTTGATTTGTTTAACCGGTTTGCGCCGCTTTTTGGCTTGGCATATTGGCAAATGCTCAAAAATTCTTGAACGTCAAGCAAGACCGCAGGTCATTGTTGTCATTCTCGGTCTGCGTCCCAATCTCTGCCGTCTTGTTCTCATAATTCATTTAGCCGTCTTGACCATTGAATAGAAACAAAATAAACAAAACTTAGCAAAAACACTTGAGGATGCAAATTTTAGGTTAATTAAGCGCAAAAATGTGTGTCGAACAAAAGCAAAAATGAATGAAAAATCCCTCTAACAACAAGCGCAAACAATCGACAGGCATTTCTCTAAATTTTCCTCTGTTTCATTCTGTAGAACCGATTGAAATATAAACACAAATGAGTTGAGCTAATTTACACGTCGCTCGACAATGATTTTCAGGCCAAAAGAAAAACATTTTGAAAACATTTGAAATTGTTTATAACATTTGCATGGCATCGACAAACACATCATTGAATTTTATACTGTAATAAATAGTTTATGTTGTTTTCTTGGTTCTGGCCGAATTTTCCAGCCTCACTCGCTCACATACCTTGCACAGTGGATGAAGCGGGTATGATCGAGTTTCTAACAATTTTTATTAAAGATCATTTAGTGGAAACAATTTGCCGATAACAGAACATTTTATGTTTCCTTCAATTAAGATAATCGATCAGTTATCAGCATGATCAGTGCGATCAGATAGATGTCACAGGGTAACTCTCAGTCGAGCAGGCAGTTTCAATCCGCTATTGCATTAAGTGACAGAGAACCTTGGCGCACATCCAGGCGGAACAAGATCGATTCGAATTTGCTTTAATTGAATTCGGTTTTTCCTTTTGCTGCAAATCGAATCGCAACTCTTTAAAGATGAGCATAAATAATTCAATGGCTTTTCGCACTTTCCGAATGGAAATTTGCGCACGTCATGCGAGGGAAGCAACCCAAAACGCCCGCAAGAGCGGGGAGGCAGGAGGCAGGGGATTTGAGGGTCGGTTTGTTTGGCTTGGCGCCAAATACGCGTTTGAATTGCGCTGCTTTTACTGGGTTAAATTTAATTAATTTGTCTCGTTGCCATGCCCTCCGACCCCTTCGCGTCGTTGATTTTCAATGTTTGATTATTTATTCATTTTGCATTTCTCTGAATAGGCTGACGATGCGGTGGTCGCGGGATGAAGGTGCAACATCCCCCTGGAAAGCATTCACCGCACTGCAGCATTTGCAATTTTATTGCATTTATTTATTTATTATTTCGTGCGCATTTTTTTGTGTGTTGTGTGTTTTGTTTTGTGTTTGTTTTATATGTATGCATGTGTGTGTGCTTCTCTGAAATTTACACAATTCCAATTAATGGCATTTAATTATTTATCCGGCATTTTGCACATTGTATTCGCCCAGTTTCCAACGGCAGCTGTGAATTTTGCATTTTTATGGCATGTTGCAAAATTTGCGCTTTGAATATAAATTTCTTCTCGCTCTGCATTGGGGGAAGAGTGGACAATGAAGAGTGGAGTAATGGTAATCGCAGTCTGATAACAATTTACATTTAACTACATGATTTGTTGTTGGTTTAAAAGAGCAGACACACTGAGAATAAGCCCACAGACACTTAACTGCAGTGGCAAAGCAATTCCCCAGAGTGCGAAATTGCTGTCAAATCGCTTATAATTATTGTGCCCATCAGACAAATATTTCAAAACTATTGCAGAGTATTCCCATCTCGGAGGGAAACTAGTTTATGCGAGTTCTCAATATTCGAAAACATATTTAAAACTCATTTGTGATTCAATCATTAAATATTAAGCATCAACTCAAATAGAATATTTGGGGAATACACAATTAAAATAGATTTACCAATCTATGTACTAAACTAACTGAGCCGAGAACAATATTATACATTAATGTTGGATAGTTCAAATGTTATAAGAAATATTACAACTCTATCTGAAAAGTAGTATTCTTCAAATACATGCATTGAATTAATTTTAGAAACTTTAATAAAACTGATACCTCCCAAATGGTTTCCACCCTTTCAATACTTAAGTAAGGGAATTTATATTCAAGCTACATTGTTCACATTAAGTAATATTGAATTTATTCAAATTTATTCCATGATTTGTTCTCCCATTTATTTGATGAATATTTGTATATATTTGGTTGAAAATCGAATTTTCATTATAATTGCGTTTGAGCGGAAATAAATGTATATTCCAAAAGAGAGAAGTGGATGTTATTTGAAAAAATATGTAGTTTAAAAAAATAATCCAATTATCGAAAATACTCAATGGTTTTCATATGGGTCTTTTTGCAAAATTGCACATGAATCATAAATAAAATGTGCGAACGAGAGCTAAAAATAAATCTAATTCCAAATAGAAAATCTCAATTTTTTTCTATCGCTGCTGCTTGGCACGCTGAAACCTTATCAATGGGCGTGGCGTCAATGTGGGGCCAAAAATACATTTTTTAAATGAAGCACATACACACACACACACACACAATAAAAATAAGGAATAAAGAAACAGAAAAAATGACAAATAATCGCGGAAAGCTATTAAAATTTAATCAGAAACACAAGCGACCCTGCGGTCAAAATTCCCACCAGAATCGCAGTCATGCGGCGCGAATGATAATCTCTCTGTCTCTCTCGCTCTCTCTCTCGCAATCAATGTCTATTGCTATCTCTGTCTCTCTTGGCCGGCATCAACTTTTGTGTGACTTTGGCTCCTCTCCAGACTCCGATGTTGGATTTGAATGCTGACTCTGACTGTGCTCTGACGACGACCCCACTGATTAATCGTCTGTGGATTGCCGTTTCACCCGGGGTCAGTTTGCGGCGCCAACCATCCCCAAGCCAAGCATCATCATCATCATCATCAACACAATTTACATACATACATGCATCCCCATCATCAGCAGCATCATAATCATCGTTGTCATGATTGTGGCTACAAATTGTTTATTTTGATTCGTGTGACGCGAAAATGGTGCTCGTAAATTTGCTTTCACAAATGTTTTTATTTGCTTTCATTTTCCACACATCCCTCCACAACCATTTTCACGCCAACCCACTTATATGATATTGAAAAATTCGTGATTTCGCATGCACATAGTATAATTTTAGAGAATATGTGTACACACATATACTATGAAAATGCATACACGAAACAAAACGAAAAAACAGGGGGCATATCTATGAAAGGCCGCACATATTTCGACATCGAATCATTGGGGGAGAATGGCTGATCTCCCTTCCTCCCCCTGTGGTTTGTGGTCACTTATAAACAATTTCAAATTGTGCACTACCAAGTGCTCAGATGCAGCATTAACTACTTAGCTATAACACCAACTATATACTATTTTAAATATTTCAACCCTTTACAGGCCAATAAAGTGCAGCGAATACATTTAAATTTGTTTAAGCTACAGTGTTGTGTATCGTAAATTTAAAAAAATACACTTCAAATTATTGTAGAGGAATGAAGATTCAGGGTGCTACCGTTTAGGCTGATCAGATAGATGGACAAACAATACAAAAATATATTAAAAAATAGCTTTTTTTCATTTAAAAGACTATAAATTAATAGATAAGGTGAGAAATTGGAGGCAAGAATATTCATATTGAAAAGTACTTCATTACGAGTCCATAAAAATCGCGAATGCCAAAATGTGCCAAAAGTGGAGGTTTCTTAGAAATTACATAAGTGCCAAATGTTAAATTTGACACATATATTTAAACATGATATTCATTTATTAAATCTAACAAATCTCGATGAATAGAAGGATTTGATCACAAATTTTTAAAAATGTTTAAAAATCATAAATATAATTTTCTGTCGTAATGTTTTTTCTTTTTGTTTCCTTAATTAGATTCCAAGTGCTCGTGGAATAGATTGAGCTTCTACATTAATCCAAACTCGTTTTGCCAAGCTTACCACTTTGGCCAATTAATTAAATACAAAAGAAGAATTAATCAAATAGAAGCTAACGCTGAGCACAGTATAAACGGTTCATGGGAATTTTTTCGTCAGCAGAAACGCGACGTTAACAAAAATATCACTGTGAAATAAATTTCCCTATTTCCGGGGAAATCCCTAGATCGAACTGCTTGCAAGCAGTTCATATGAGAAAACTCACCTGATGGGCGTTCCACTGCTGCATGAGATCGTCATGACAGGGCAAACAGGCCTGGATCATGCCGCGCGGATCCTTTGGCCGGGAGCGCGGCGGACGCGGATGCTGCTCGTTGAAGAGCGGAAAATAGGCAACAGGCTGGCCGAGACGTGACTCCTTCGGCTTGACGGTGCTCAGCTCGACGAGGCTGCCGCGACGCTGCTCATCGCCGCACACGTAGCACACCTCGGTGATGGAGTTCTTGTCGGGCATGGACAAATCCAGTATGCCCACCTCCGTCGAGGACGAAGTGCTGCCCGGCTGACTGCGCGACGAGGGCGTGGCCACGGGCGTCGGCGTTGCCACAGGCGTTGAGTTGGCCGTGGACGAATTGCGCAGATCCAGCACGGTGGCATTATCATCCTCCAGGCTGGGCGGCTGTGCGCTCAGTGGCAGCGCCGAGCCAGCATGTGGCAACGCACTGTATGGATTGCCCTTGTAGTGAGCGGGCGACTCCCCAGCGGCCACCTGCTGCAGCATGTGATAGGCGGCCGTCTGTTGCTGCAGCTGCTGATACTGCGCCGGCTGATAGAGCGACGTGGACTGCGACTGCTGCTGGTGTTGCTGCTGCTGCTGTTGCAACTGGACTTGTTGTGGTGCTGGCGACGACTGATAGCTGTGCTGGCCCAGCTTGAACTTGTGCTGCGCAAAGCTGGAGCTGGAGCTGGGCGCCTGGCGAGCGGGCGGCTCGCTGGGAGGACGCGACAACGGCGACGGCAACTGCATGTCCCGCGACTGCGGACGACTCAGGTATTTGCTGTGATTGCTGTGGCCCGGCTGACTGTGACTGTGACTCTGACTGTGACTGTGACTCTGACTGTTGGGCGTCGCGTTGCGCGGATAGTAGTCGGGCGAGGCGTTCCTCGAGGTACTCTGGTGATGCTGCTGGGCCAGCTGGGGCGACGCCGACGCGGATGCCGTCGCATAGTGGCGGCTCAGCGCATAGGGATCGAGGGGCGGCGCAGCGGCCGCATTGTGCAGCTCCGCCAGGCCATTCTGGCTGAGATGCTCGGCACTCAGGCCCAGCATCTGGGCGGCATACTCGCTCTGCGTGGCCACGTCCGCTCCAATGTACCCCTTGCCGTCCACCCGCTTCATGTGGTAGATGCGCTGCAGCAGCGGCTTCTTCTGCCGCTCATACGACTCCCACTGCTCGTGCAGCGAGCGAAAGCACAGCATGCAGGCCATCACATACAGCTGGCTGGGCGCCACGGCGGGCACGCCATGCGGCGGCTCGTGCCGCTCCAGAAACGGAAAGTACGGCTCGCCGGGTCGCTCGGCATTGGCGCGCACGCGCAATGCCTCGTAGCTGCCGTAGCCGCCGCAGACAAAGCAAACGGATGCAATCATATGATGGTGGTCGGGCGGTGCCGACGCCCGTCCAGCTGGCTTCACCGGCGCCGCATAGTATTGATGGGCGTGTGGATGGTAGCCGCCCAAGGGCGACGGCATCAGCTCCGCGCCAGCGCCCACCATTGGCCCCTGCGGCACTGGGGATGGCGTCGATGTGGGCTCGGATGGCAGCGGCACGCTGCCGCCACGCAGTTCATTTTTTATGTACGCTTTCGCCTTTTCCATAATATTCAGCTGAAAAGAGAAACGAGACTTTAACGAAAATTGAATGATTGAATTAAATACATTGATCCTACGCTTTAAACTGTTATCAGATTGTGTCAAATAACAGATTTTATTATAAATAAGAAATATTCAGTCGACTGCGAGATGCCCACTATTTATTTTGAGAGGATACAAAACACTAATTTTAAACTATTATATACCAAAAAGTTTATTTGGATTGGGAATATAATTTTCTAGTGGAAATCTACTATATACCATGCACGGACACATTATCTTTACCATCTAACTTAATTTTTGTTTATAAAATTACTTTAACGATCATCATCCGATTGCTACCAAATTTTTAGGTATCAATTGTTCTATAGTTATGTATGATGTGCACCAAATTTCAATACTAGCTTTAAATGTACTTTATTCGATTAAGGATTTTGTGTTACAGTCTCTCGGATCTATGTAGGTGTTCATTCAGAGCGACAGACATGGCTATATCTTCTCAGCTCAAGAATATACCTATATAAATATGTACATACTTTATGCGATCAGGGATGCCTCTTGGTGCTTGTGACACACTTTGTCCCTTGCCCCTAAGTTATAATACGCTCCTAACCCATGGTAACCTAATATGTTATAAGAAGCATTGTAAACCGCCTGTTTTTACGGTCCCAATTGAGACTGCTAAAAAAGGCAGAAGTCACAAATCGATGACGAATTCAAATTACATACAGAAGGCTGTTCACAAACATTACTTGAAGTGCTATCAAATAACTCTTTCCACATTTTACTCACTTGCGCTAACACTATAAAAAATAGTCAAGATGATTCGCATTCACGCCGATAGCTTTGCACCCAAGTACAAGAGTGGCAAATGGTCGTGGGACAAACACGCCGACGGACTTCACTTTCAGCCGCATAACGATTTGGAGGATGCCAACGACAGATACATTGACACCAACGGATACAAATTCCTGCGCATGATCAACCAGGAGGAGGAGGTGATCTTTCGTCAGGTTTTCATGCGCAGCCATCTCACCTACGATGCGGACACTGTGGTGATCAACGATGTGCGTGATCTTGTTTTGTTCATGATGCCCAAGGAGTTTTGCCAACCGAAATTTCTGGAATTCATGCACAAGCCAACGGTGCACCGTCTGCTCCATGCATTGATCATTTATTTCGAATACTTTCTGCGCTTGGTGGAGTTTGTGCTGATCCGTCGCGATGAGCTGGCGGGGAATATGGCTCAAGTGCAGAGCGAACAGACCAATGAAATGAAGCGCATCTTTTCCATCTATTTGAGCCAGTATCGCATGCTGGTGGCCAGAAACTACAGCGTTATCATCTTTGGTGAGGGCGACATGGCCAAGTTTTATCACACCAAACCGATCGTCAACATCTCCTCGAAGATCAAGGACAAATACTTTCACGAACAGTTTCTGGCCGTCGCCATTCAGATCGTTTGGATCACCATGCATCGACGGGCGTATTTCGTGATCGAAATGGAAATGAATCGACTCTTTCGCTCCGAGCACTTTCTCGTGAACAATCCAAAGTATCTGAACTTTACGACATCGGAACGTAGTCTCCTCTACGGCAGAAACAACAAGATGGTCAACTATCGGATACAGTGCTCGCCCATGGTACAGGAACTCAATAATGTGGCCGATGAGGATCTGCCCATTCTGTGGATTGGGGAGCGCAAATATCGAGGCACCGATCAACGCATTCACGAGCTGGAACTGGAGTACATTGTGCCGGGTCCACAGCTACGTATGATTGACATCTCGCACGGAATTTTGGGGCATCCGAAGAGTCTGTACAACACCATTCTCCACCTGGACTGGCCCAGCGTGCGCTTCAGCAACTTCTCGCATCTACATGATCCGTATTACCTGATACGACAGCCCAATTTGCGCATTCCCAACATTGATGAGATGCAGGTGCGACGCTTGGCCAAGGATTACGAGCACTTCTACAAGATCTTCCGCATCTATGAACCTTACACGCAAGAACTGATCATCAAGTGGGTCAAACGAGATCGCATCTTGCAGGACTTTTGCCGTGGCGGAGCTCATCACGATATCTTTGTGCGCTGCGAGGAGCAACTGGTGCAGGAGGAGGAGCGCGAAGTGCCACAAATTATTGCCGCCTATTATAATGTCATTTACAAATTCCGCAAGAAGTCGCACATCTTTATGGGAGATGCAACATCCACAAAGGCAAGACGAATTAAATTCAAGGGCACGGATCGTTTTTTTCAAATGTAGACCTTTTCAACACTTCCATCATACTTTTTCTACCGCTTTGTACCTCTTTTAAACAACATCTAATACTGCATAAAGTAATTCCTACGATTCCGAGACAATTTCTATTTTATTTTCCACAATATTTTGTTGATAACCAAATTACTATTTAATTAATCAATTTATTTGCCTCAGATTTAGAGTTCTCGTTGCTCAAAATACCTTCGCTGAATCATGATAATGGGTAACATCGTCACGCCCCTTGAAATTAGTGACTTTCGCTTTTAATTTCATAAATTTCAAGCGAATCCGTGTCAGATTTATTGGCTAAACTCGCAGATTGTGCGACTGCTGCTAAATGAGAACAACACACAATTGTTTAGCATATTGAGATGGTTTGTTTTGCGTATACTTGATATGAGATCGCGCAAATTAGCGCCATTTAAATCTGGTTCTCGGCCAGATCAAATGTAATCGACAAAACGGAATTTACAGACCACATATACGAGAATTCACGGTTTTTATATTTAGCTGGAATTATCTGGATTCTTCGGCGAGTGCAAAGTCTCTGTGAATTCGACACTAACGAGATCTGCGTGACCGAACAATCACTTTGACAGCCCCGATTCCAAGTCTGAGTCTGAGTCTGATATTGATAGCTTCATTTGGGCTTTCCTTTGCACACTTTTAACAAATGTATGTCGTTATCGCATACGTCATGCTTAAGAACGAATGTAAAATGCGCAAAAAGGAAAACAGAAATAACGAGAATAACATCGAGCATCGCGCCAGGCCCCAGAGTGATGAAGCAACGTCCGACAAATGGTCGAATCCCATTTAAAATGCAAAATAATAATAATACAAATAAAAAAGAAATAAAGCTTCCCGCGTCTATGGCAAAGATCACGATCGCAGATCATCGCAATATATGTGGGTTATCAACACTCTGATGAAATAGGTTATCGTTGCCGGCAATCGTTCGATTAATGAGCAACAAATTTTATTTTTAAGCTCGTTGCGTCGTCGACTGAGGAAAATCGCAAAGTAAGGAGCATCGACTATATTACATTGTCTGATACGTAGAATCGCAATTTCTACGTACAATATTTTGAGAAAAGTTTCTATTTCAGGTTGCTTCCGCTAATCTAAAGATCAAGGCTGCCAATAGCAACTAAAAAGAGTAAATCGTTTGCTTTTTATAACATACAGAATCAAATTTGGATTTACGTTTTAGGAATTTATTTATGAACTAAACGAGCATATGTTCAGTGATGTCACCTTTCATTTGATAATCGTTTAAATTCAACAATAATTTCATATTGTAATTATAGCAAAACGACACTGCTTGTATTTATCTATATGTATATGTAAGCAGTGCAATGTCGCAAGCAGTGTTTCGATTTGTCTGTCTAAAAATATCGATAATTGTATTTAAAAATATTTATATGATGCAATTATAAAAGTAATAGTAATTTCATATTCGTTCACATTGCAAATTTTTTTATGACAGCAAATACAATTATTTTATAAATAATATGTAAGTAACTAAGTTATGAAAAACATGGCAGTTTCATGGACATAAATTCCACATAAATTTGGTTTAAATAATGAAATGAACATTTTATTGAAGGTCTCGCTTTTAAGTTGACAACAACAAAATGCCTGGTAAAGCTCTGTCTTTTATGTTTGCTTATTACTATTTACTTGCAGCAGGTAAATGAATTAATGTATTGTAATTGAAAATGGGAAAATTATATTGCATGCCCCAACAGTAACGCACAATCATGCAACGCAATATCAAAAACACAAATAATATAAAAGTAAAACCAACAATATTGCAACAGAGCTAATTACGTTGCATTATTTATTTATTTATTTTTGCTGTAGAAATTAAATTTCCAACAATTGTAAAATTTGTAAACGCACAACTTTTTACCCCAACGCCATAAAGTTTATGCAAACAAAAGCAACAAAAATAACCTGAATAAAGCAACCAGCCCCCAGCTCTGGCATCCTCTCCGCTTCAGCTCCAGCTCCATCCCCCGATCCTCCCAGCCAGCCAGCCAGCCAGCAACTACCTTTATAGCTACCCCCTTTTGCCCCCTCCCCGCACACTCGACGACTCGTCGCCCATCATCAATGTGCTGCAAGCTGACCATGTTTCAATTATATTTTTTTATTTTCCTTTTATCGACTTTTTAGAATTCTCTGCGCAACGCCAAGTTTTAGGTGGGGGCGGCAGTTGCCAGGACGAAGGGTTGGGTTATGTTAAAGAAACGTTATATACCCTACAGCCAGGCAATAAAGAACTCTATAACTTTATGTAGAACACTGTAGCAAAGTGTTTGGCCTAGAGAGTATGACTCTAATCTTATCTCAATCTTAATCAGCATATTAATAGCATATTAACTAGAGGAGCATCCTTACTTGAAACATGCTATAAAACATCATATCTGTATCTGATTGACATTTTATATTGTCTTGTAGTGGTAATATAAGTATTAATTTCTTACCATATCTCAATAGTATACAGAATAATTAATTGTATAGCGTATTGCCTAGTCGAGCACGCTGGCTACAATAATTCTGAATGTTTTCTTTTTGTTTTTGCCTACTTTTTGCTTGTGCAACCTTTTAAGAGTTGTTGTTTGTTGTTGCTGTTGTTGTTGTTGCTGTTGTTTACTGTTGTTGATGTGGCATGCGTCGCGGAAGGGAGCTTATGCACTGCACTTCAACTTGTTGTTGCCGTAACGTGTCCTGCTGTTGCTGCCATTGCTGCTCCTGCAGTTGTTTTTAAAACTTTTGCTGCACTGAAACATTTTTATGGCTCTCGTGTCCTTGTTGCACACAACGTGCATGCCTCTGGCTGGGGCGTGGCACACACACACACACACACACACATGCACAAACCATGAAAGGAATGAAGTGAAAACAAGTGAAATAGAAAACACTGCGAGTTTGTTGGCTGTTTAAAGCGAGCGACGCGTCGCTTGCCAACTTTAAGATACGCGTTTTTGCAGTTATTATTTTTGTTGTTCTTGACATTGTTTTTGTTATTCTTGGAACTAGTTTTTGGCAGCAGCAGCAGCAGCACGGAAGTTCCTTCAGCTCAGCAACAACAAAGTATCTAAAAGTTGTAGGACGACTAACGAAAAAACAAAAGCCAAAAAAAGGGAAAAAATAAAAAAAAGTTTGGTTGTTGAAAACTTTTAGCGCTTTTGGGAATTTGTTCTTTGCTCCTCCTTTTGCCACTGCGCCCTTCACTTCGCTGTCCTTTCTCTATGGCCGTAAAGTGAGTAACATTTTGCTGTCTTCATTGTTCGTTTTTGTGCCAGTTCTTTGTGACTTTACTTAAATGGAAAACTAAACGCAGTGCCAGAAATAAAAGTTCATGTTGCCAACAGAAATTTAATAAATCTCGTTTCGAATTTAATACTGGTCTAGGAAATTGGATCTTGATGCTCATTATTTTCGAAAACAATTTTTGCAACGTTTTCTGTATCAATTTCAGCATTTTTTCTTTTATGTTATGAATTGTCTAGACAAGATTATTCAAAGATTATTCTTAGAAGAAAATACATGTATGTATTAGTTCAAATTGATTTACATTATTTCACAATTAAACCGAAATATATTTTATTCTTTTAAATCTGCTTTATCGTCGAAGCGACTGAAGGAAAAACATAAAAACTTATTTCGATTGAATTGTGCAATGAAGTAAAGCAATGAAAAGCGATGCATTTATTTATTTCCTATTAATTTTATTGCCCATAAATTGGAAAGTGAAAATGCAAATGAATTTGCATGCTTGTATAATTTAATTTATATTTGTATTTTTCACTTCCCCCACTTTCATTTAATAACTTGATGAAATATTAAATGTGCCTGATTAAAATTTACGGATTGACTGAAAATAAAATTTATGTGATTTAGCATTTTAATATTTTGATTAAATATTATTTAATTGCTAACTTTTCTATGCAAATAATATTCAACAATACTGCCAGAGTAACTTCGAGTCGAGTAGATTCCAACATCATTCGTTGTTGTTTCATTTTGCAATTTGTTATTGCGTTCGTCGTTTGAATAACTGAATTGAATTTCAGAATTTGCATTGGCTAACACAAATAACTGAAACTGCAGATAAATCCTGGCCATAACAGCAACAACAATTACAACAACTACAATGTGCAATGATAACAACAACGATGGCGGCAACAGGGACAACAAAAACTGCCATCCGGGGGCATAAAATGGAATTTATTAAATAGCATTCCACGCAATAAACTTGGCCAAAGAATTAAAAAATAAAAAAAAAACCTTGCAAAAATAACAGCAAAAGCGACCAACAAAAAAAGAACCAGGACAAGCGACGAGGGGACGAGGGGACGAGGAGACGAGGAGACGGACGCGAAGGGGGCAACGTGCAGCAAAAACAAAAAGTCGTGCATGCAATTTTATGGCAGGACGTTCGATGTTGGCCATAAGCACGCATCCCCGTCGCCAAAAAAATTCAACGTATTCCCCGCCAGATGCCCCTCAGCTTCGGTCTACTTTATACGAGAGAAGAGAAATAAATGAATAAAATGTTTTGCGAAGCCAAAAATAAAGCTACCAAACGTACACACACAAGTCGACTATGAAATACCCTCACGAATAATAAATTGCAGCTAGATTCCTTGCTGTGTGATACATTTCGTTGACTCCTCCTCGAAGAGTATTAAAAAAAAAAAGCGAGTCACATTTTTCCCATTAACGACTGTCGCAACTGGAACTCATCTCCCGCGCCCCCCCTTCGATTGCCCTACTGCCCAGCCATCATCTGAACAGTTGGACAACAGTTGGAGAGCCAAATTGAAGGGCTATAGAGCGCCAGGCTCCCAGGCAAGTCCCAGAGTCCAGTGCCCATTGCTGTCAATGCTTTCTGGCCGGGTGAATTAATAACCGTTGTCGCTTTTAAAGTTCAACCGAAGCGACCACAAACGGAAAGAAAGGAGAACGCTGAAAGGCAAGGGGCTCTGAGGCGAGACAAGGCGCAGATGAATTGACATTTAATTATTGTGTAAATCATAATTTTGTTTTGTTTCCTTCGTGTCTCTTCTGTTTCCTTGTCGGCACCACACCAACCGCATTAAATACCCGTTTTAACGGACCTCACATTCATTCCATCACTTTAATAATAAATTGATGAACTGGTGACTTGATTTCAATTTAATCCCCATACCCATCGTTCGCATAATGACCATAATAATAACTGCAAATGATAATGAGGGGCTCAGCAAACGGCGACTTGTTAAAGCACTTCCGATATCTACGGAACGAGACAGTTAATTTAAAGCTAGTGTGCTTAATCTTTCAATTTAAATAAAAATTAAAATGAATTTAATAACTAACAGATGAAAGTATAAAAGCGAGTTTATTTAATCAGCAGACACAAATAAGAATTTCAAATTTTATTAATAAAATCACTGCAAATAAATTGATTAAACTGAAAGTGTTCCCCAAATCAAATCAATATCCCCATATCTCATTCATTGATGATGAAAATAAATATCGTAATCAAATTAAATACTCTGTGCTGTACAGTGCTGTCCATAATTGAGTGTCTGGCACGCTTCAGTAATGCTGAATGGAAGCTTGGCATAATCTACATATGTATGTATGTGAAAGCACTGTCGATTTTGATTAGTGAGCTGACGTGAGAGCTCTCAGCACTTAGTCAGCGTTCAGTGATGTCGAAATTTCAGTGCCAAATTGTGATTGAAACTAAAAATTAGCCTAATTATTGGTTAAGTGGTAGCTGTATTGTGATAATAGAATGCGGTCAAGCTTAGTTATAGTATGTATGAAATTCACACAATTTGAATGCCATTTTGTTCTGATTAAACACACTTGGTAAACTTTGTGAATTCTTCTGCGTACTCAAATTGAATCTTTTATTCATGCGCTCTCTCAGTGTTTAATGAAACTGGCAACTGAATGAAATTTCTACGAATTTAATTCAATTCTCTGGCTTAAGTTGTGATTTTAGCTTTAAATGTGAGATTTGTTTTAAAATGCCGAGCAGACCACAAAGTTTCTCGGCTATTTGCATTAGCAAATTGCATTTCTAATCTGTATTGATTGAATCTTGTTAAGGATTTCAACAGTTGATGCAATTTAAATTGGTTTATCTTGCATTTACTATCAGTGAGTAAAAATAGATTACCAATTAGCCAAGAATTCACCACGTTCATGTTTTGCATAATAATTGCATCATTAAAAATAATTGTGAGGCTATTAAAAAATGGCAGTTTTTATCTTGATTGATACCGATTGAAAGGAAAGAAAACTGAACTGAACAGAATGTCATGTTAAGTGAACTTAAATTAATTGAATTTACAATTTTTACTGGGGAACCGCTTTAAACCGATTGATTGATTAAGGTTCGAAAGACGTTTTGTCGATTGATTCTCGTATACTGACCTCTCTGTGCAGTTGAATAATCCCGATCCAGATCGCGATCCAGAACCAAATGAAATGCTGCTGCTACACACATACACGTACATGTGATGTGCATATGTATGTGTGTGTGTAGGTTTAAAAAATCAAAGTCACGCGTCTTCGGGACAGAGAAACGAGAGCAACAACACAAAAAAAGCTCGACACGAAACGCATTTAAGAAGATGCGCGCGAAGCGATTAAAACTGGAGCCAAAGTATGAGAGAGAGAAAGACTTAAGCGTAAGCCGAGGGGGAGAGGTGAACACGGCGCCGCCAACAACAACGACAACGACGACGGTTACGGCAACGAGTGACGTCAAAGAGCGGCTTAAATTCACATAAACACATTAGGCGTGAGAGCGAGCGAGCACGAAAGAGAGGCGAGGAGAGGAGAGGAAGAGAGGCACTTGGCTTTTAGGGCTTTCTTTTGATTTGCTTGCTTCGATGATTTCTGCTTTCCTTCTTATTTCGTTTAATTGTAGCTTTAAAAGCTTAAGAGCACAAATGGAATATCGAATTAATGCGAGAATGCGTGCTTCTTAAGTATTTTCGTATTTTCAGCTGTTTCGTTCGTTGTTGTTATTTTATTTGCTGTTGTTGTAGTTGCTTTTGCAGTTGTGTTGTTGAGCTTTTCAAATTAGAACGATTTGATATTGCTGTTGTATGCATGTACATATGTATGTTGAGGCGGCTGCAGTTGTATTTTAGTTATTGTTGTTGTATTTCAGTATTACTATTGTTGTCATGCTGGTGTTGTTGCTTGCGCCTTATTTCGCATTGCAAATACACAATTGAAACATTTTTAGGAATTTATTGTAAACATCCACAGAATTGAGAGCAACGCGTCGCTTCATGGTCATTGCGGTGGTCTCTGCACGCACACACACACGCACACTCACGCACACATGCAGTCGCGCGTTCACACGATCACTCGATCACGATCAAAGCAAATGCAAAGCCCCCGTCAGCCCCACGTCGTCAGTCTCTTCTGGGGCCGTCACCAGCTGGTTGCAATAATCGTCACAAACGGCGAATTTCACCAACTGAATTGTGGTGCTTAGTCAACGCGAAGGACGTTAGCGGCGCCTGCATTTATTTACTGGCTCCCAGCAGCGCAGAGGCAGACAAGCCAAGCAGAGTTCTGCTTATTCAATTGTTTGCATTTGCCTTACTTTGCTTGCATTCACGTTTCACGTCGCTTGTTGCTGCTGCTGCTGCCTGCACACTTGAAATTAGTTTGCACACAATATTCACGATTATTTTTGTGCTCGCCGCCAGTGCGTTGTAAGCAATATTTTTAGAATTTCTTTTGACGAACGAACTGGATATTTAATTTTATATTATTTCACTGTTTCGGCGCAGACGGCGAATATTTACATTTTAGATTTACACGCCGAACTACTGCACAGCGTGACCGCAATTCGATTTTCTCAATGTACTATTTTACATCCAAAAATATACCAAAACCTGAAACTTCCATATTTGAGTGCTTAGTTCCATTATATTTCGTTTAAAGTTTGTAAAGGAAAGCGAATTTAAGCTTAATATATGTAAATAAAAGCGCGGTAAATTACAGTCATTGGCAAAGAAAAAATAGAAATGTTATATTCTAATGGTCACACTGCAAGTGCTGTTTAACTATCGATGGTGGAATCGCTTTTAACATAGTCGATTGTATGATTCAACTATCGCTACCGAAAACATATCGATATATCAACATCATATCAACCTTTATAACATTTACTATTGGTTCTCAACAATAGTTCACTTTTGTGCTATTATTTAATATTCAAATAATTTGTTAATTAAATAAATGTACGTTAATATTGCTGGATTACCTTTACATCCTGGTACACACGATACAAGCAATTTGCAGCAAGTTGAATGCTACAATCAAATTTAAATATTTAAACACGGGTGCAAACATATTTTTGGAAGCAATGTAATAAAAAATGTATGATCTGCATTCATAAAAACGCAATTAACATGTTAATTAGTAAAGTTGCCACCGAAGAAATTCATCAAATACAATTTTTATTATTATTACCTATTCTTAAATCATCTTTGTGAAAGAAAATAGTTTAGGAGAAAGAAATTGTCTTAGTTCCTTCCATTACGCTACTACTTGAGAAATCGTGGATAATTATTACAAGTAAATACCTATTTCTCAAAAGTTTAAATCTGCCGGTATATTCAGTGTGTGCACACTACATGTAGATTAGATAATTATTTGAGATGGATGGGCGATAGGCGGAAATCGATAAGCAAGATTAACGTTGGCGCGAAAAGATGCAAATTCAAAATAGTCCAGCATTGAATTCCCAATTTCCATTATTTGATTGCTTATCAAGATTAAGGAAAAGTTTAAATAAAATTGCATATTACATTATAGAACATTATAGAATATTGAATGCAAATTGTTAAATCGACAAGACTACTGAAAGTCAAATGTGTAATTGCATCATCGAAGTTTATAACACATGTAATTTTAACGCTCTGGAAATTGGCAGAAAGATAGCATTTAAATAGTTACCAGAAACACAAAAACCTTTCAAAATCCGTGCAAGTATTTTCAAATGTTCAGAAAGCTGATCAGCACACTCCCCAATCGTTTAAATGATAAACCATTGATGAATCATGGATATAAATTTGTTCCATATTTTGAAATATCTTTAATTTCAATATAGCGCAAAATTGGTAATTCGATTTAGTCCAACCTGAGCGCCTTCAAGCTGTTTGTAAAATAGTGCTGACATCAACTTGGAACTTCTTCGTTCTATTTAGAGTGCTGGTCCCGCCGCTGAAAACCATCGTATCAAAATTACTATGACAGATTGATATTAATGAATTCGAGATGATCTCATGAGTGGATTTGGGATTTATGAATTTCTATTTAATATACATTTTATTAACAATTTTTCTTTATGATATTCAAAGAAACCAGTAAATAGTATAAAAAAAAACACGATAAGAATAAAGTGAAAGAAAATCAAGATATTTTAGAAAAAAAAGTGAAAGTTTTAAGAAAAAATAAAGTTTTTTTAAAGTCTGTGAGAGACTAATAGATATCATATTAAAAAAATACAGAGAGGAGAGTTTAAGAAAATCGAATTTCTTTAAAGAAAGAATTTGTATGGCCTAGAAAAAATTTAGTTTGCTTAGAAAAGGTTTTAGGTTTAAAGTCCTGGGACTAATAGATAATCTAGAAAAGTTAAAAATTCTAGTATGTATAGCTATAAATGTGGAGAACACAGCTGCAAGAAGTTTGTAAATGTACTTCTAGTCGATTAACATATATTCGTTACTATAATATTCAACATTTATAATATGTTGGTCTTTGAGACCAAATCTAAAACAACACTTAACATTATTATTATTATTTTTGATGGATATAGACATCCAAAAGTATTTCAAATTCGAGTGTGGATTTCAAATAAATAAATCCGTTAACAATTTGCAATAGATTGAAATGAAACCGAAAAAGATTTTTGACACTGAACGTGGGGCGTAGAGATGGGATATGGGGTATATAAGACTTGAAGAAAAAAACCAAAGTAAATAAATAAAAAGAATACAATAAATTCATTGATTGGTATAACATGTTAACATTTATTATTGACTACGTTTAATATCTGCTGCAGAGAAACGCATTTAGCAGTTTGCAGGTACTTAGTACTACTTGCTCCTTATACTTGCGATTATTGTACGCTTGTCCTAAATAAACTATGTACGAGAATATATATGTATCTGTATATATATATATATATATATATATCGCTTTTATATGCATTTATGAGAATTGATTTTTTGTTTCTTTTTCTTTGTTGTTTTAGGGGCTGCGTATAGGCCAAGTAGTGTTTAGTCGTAATAAATACTAAGAGTTTTTGTTAGACATTAGCATTATAATAAATACATCTCGTAAAAGTATATAGTTCTAGGCGTAAAATTCTAGCTAGAAATTAGTAAGTAACAGACGTAAGTAGCCGCACTATTCACAAATATTTGTATACTCGTTTATATATATATATATAGATAGATATATTTATGCTTATAATTGTAGTTATTAGTATGTTTGTTTAGGTGGTATTGCTAAAACACTAAACAGGCTAGATCGTGAAGTCTTAGTTAGGGGTTAAATAGCACTTTATAGTCGTAGTATAGTACATATACATATATATATATATATATATATATACATATATAGATAGATTTGCATATTTTGTTTGTATATTCATAAAATACTTGAGTAAAGATACATGAGTATACGCTAAGCTAAGTGTAGCTTTGTAGCTTTGTTATTATTCTTCTTGTTTTGATTTGATTTGTTTTTTTTTTTTGTGTTGTTATTTGCATATATTCATAATATATATTTTTTTGTTTTTGGTTTGTTCCCTAGAAATGTTAATATGGTCATAGATTCAACAGCAACACGAGATCACACGGCACATCAAACAATCGGCACGCACACCCATTCCATCAGCCGGAACAGCAGCGAGCACAGCCAATTCTAGGTAGCCTTTGGTGCCACGCCAGGCGGCGTTGCTGCCACAGCCACCGCTGCTGCTGTTCCGACAACACCAACAGCTGCTGCTGCTGCCGCTGCTGCTGCTGCTGATGATGTGGAGGCTATGCCATCGATCTGCTCCATCTGATCGAACTGTTGTTGCAGCTGCGAGTCCGCCTGATGGCCAACGATGTTGCAACTGCTGTTGCTATTGCTGTGGCTGCTGCTTGCAACGGTTTGGCTGGTGCGCAGTTCGGGTGGCAGATAGATTTTGACTACGCTGCTGATCTTGACGCGACAGTGCGGACAATTGCTGCATCTGCAAATATCACAAAGAGTTAGTAACGAGTTCAGAAGAGAGAAGATTTAGTGATAGAACTCACCTTGCCGCACACTGTGCACAGGCAATGACGTGATAGCATGGATTGAACACTGTGTTGATCTCACGATCCATGCAGATCTTGCACTGTATGGCCTCCGAAATGCGCGTGTCCACGCAGCGCTCAATCGCCGCCTCACGCGCCTCCTTGTCGCGTATGGCCAAATCTATCTTGCCGGCCAGGGAACAGGCACCGCCTGTTGCATCAGCACTGTGCTCAGCGGCATCGAGGCCATCCAGCGGCTCGCAGCTGCCGCTGCCATCGTCCCCCATCGCTCCCATGGCGGCCACGTCGTAGCCGAGTTCGTGCAGCTTGCGTCTGGCCTGATCGTGCACCTCGCGGCACGTGTGCTGTATGTCGAACACATAGCGCTTGCCCAGCTCCGTGTCCTCGTTGAACATGGACGCAATGGTGCCCTTGAGATCGCGAGTAAACTGATTCGTCACCACGCAGCGCACCTTGTCGCACACATAGAAGGCGTGGCGCTCCGTGATGGAGCGATACAGGCTGGCGGCAATGGGATGCTTGGCCAGCTTGATTTCCAGCTCCTTGCGATCGTTGTGATCGTCCACGTACTCCAGCTTGAAGATGCGTCGCAGCGACTTCGCAGCGGCAATGGCACTGAAGGGGATGCTGCAATCAGAAACGATTAACGAATTAATTCAAGTTCACCAAGTGATTAAAGTATTGCTCAGCTTTACCTTTCTTTTTCCTCCCCGCGAATGACGGTGATGCCGTGGGCGCCCACAGCGATGTCGCAGCGGGCGGCGCTCTCGTTGGTGGTGACGCCGCTGAAGAGCTCCTCGCCGTAGCCGCTCAGCTCCTGGATCTCGCGCAGCAGCCAATACTTGGCCGACATGGGAGTCATCGGCAGCTTGGCCAGCTTGCTGTGCTCCACGGCAATCTGTCGCAGAAAGTCCGCTGGTGGCTCGCTGTCCGACTCGGCGTTGGCGGCGGCGTTCGGTTGGATCACATAGTCCATGTACATGCGCAGCGCATTGCTGGAGAGGCGTTCGTCGAGGCCCGAGTGACTGCTGCTGCTGTTGCTGGGACTGCTCGAGCTGGAGGCGGACGCGGAAACTGATGGCGATGCCTGCAAGCTGATGTTGATGCTGTTGTTGTTGTTGTTGTTGTTGATGCTGTTGCTGTTGTTGTTGCTGCTGCTGTTGTTGCTGGCCGTCGTTGGGGGCGAGAGCGTGACGCATTCAATGTGCTCCACGGACTTCTGTTTCGATAGCCGGCGCTTCTTGAAGCTCAGCACATGCTCCTTCTCCTTGCGCTGCTGCTCCAGCTTGTGTTGCTGTTGCTGCTGCAACGCCTGCTGCTGCTGCCGCATCCGCATGGGGCACTCGGCACGCAGCGACTGCTCGTTGAAGCGCAATCCATCCGCCTGGCAGAGCAGCGCCGCCAGCTTGGCCGCGTTGTTCCAATCGCTGGCACAGAGTCGTCCGTCCAGCAAATCGCTTCGCGCCTGCATGTAGAACAAGTTGCGGACGCTCTGCTGCAGTATGTTGTGCACCGGCACCCAGAACTTCACCCTCAGGGCCAGCATCAGGTGGATGCTGCTGCTGCTGCTGTCGCTGTGCAGGCGATTCCGCAGGTTGTACCACTGGCGGAATCGCGTCTCCTTCTGGTTGGGTTGCCACGGCTCCAGGCCGAAGTATTCCATTTCACAGATGATGCCCAGCGCTTTGCACACCTGCAACAGCAAACAGAATATTTACGTTTAGTTGGGTGTTGCAATAATATAAATTTACATACATAAATATTAAAGAAATAATAGTAAAAACTACCGTGTTTTGTTAGCAAAATTGTGGTTGAATGTTTGTGACTTGCACTCTAATGTTTGAGCTTTAGCTTGTAGTCAATAAATAAATCAAATATTCCATTATTTTAAATTTGGCGCCATTCTCGCAATTTGCATTCGAAAGTTCAAAAACGGTTATCGATCAGTGTGACCGCCGTTTAACCGTCAAAATAAAAATATACTCTTTATGTGATACAACTAAAAATCTTGAAACTGCACTTTATGCATAGCCAGGGCTGCACGCGATCTGCATTTTGCTGAAAGCTCAGCAACAGGGTGTTTAGTGTGCAGTACTTATACATGCAAAGCTGCAAAGCAAGTTGTTCTATTAATATTAATATTTGCTATCAGTTTTAAAGGCGTGCGTTTAAATATAAATGAGAATTTAACTGGAACTGTAGTATTTAAACCAACGCTAATTCGCAATCGCATTGACAGCTTATCAGCGCTAAGACTGTCAGCCAGTGTCATTGGCATAAACTGCGACAGCGCTCTGCGAGTTGGGACTGCGACTGGGGCGAAACTGACAATGTCCTGTCAGTTGTTCTGTCTGTGGGTTTTCTCAAAATCCAACATCGTTGCTATGACAGCTGGGCAACGACAACTGCGTCTGTCAGCCACACACACACACACAGCACTCAGGGTGAGTGGGGTGTGGGTGTTAATCGGAGTGTGGGGGGAGGAGCAGGCCTCGAATATTTGCTTATGCAACGAGCGTGTCATCATTGCGAATGGAACAAATTCAACTGTTTGCTGCACGTCAGCGATGTCAACAACAACGACGAGGCGCCCAAGGAATGCGTGCAACGGCAATGCCAAACTACCAAACACCCTGTGGCTGTTATCCATAACAGCTAGCAGCTTTTGTCTCCGCACAGCAGTTGATCAAGCAAACATATCGTTATGCAGCATATCATTCAGCTTTTTGTTGTGCTCAAAAGTCGTTCACTAGCCGTTTGCCAAGTCAAAATACCCCAGTGGGAACAAGAATTTGAGGAACAGCACAATTGGAATAAAAGCAAATCAAGAACGACAACGACAACATAACCAACTGCAAATCAACATAGTCCGATGACGACGGGGTCGGAGACGAGGACGATGCTGTCGGTTTGTTATAACTGGCAATCCTCCTACTGACATTCCCTCCTCTTGGTTGAGTACCAGTTGCATTGCTTGACTTGGGTCAGCGACAGCGGAAAACGAAGTGAAACGAAGCGGAGTGGAAATGAAATGAAATTTGCAAAGCGCACACAAAATTCCAAAATACCGAGCAACACAAAAAAAAATACGAAAATGTTCTCCCAGTTGCGTCAACACACGCGATGCCACCCTGTGCCACTCTTGCCACTTGGCTAGGATGTTGCCGACTGCCTCCTGGAGCACTTTGCATAATGAGGCAACTTCTCTGCGACAAGCAAGGTAGCCAAGGCAACAAGTTGTTCCCAAGGAGTCACGCGTCAGCGCCTCGCACATTTGCACTTTCCAATTAGGCAGCCACAGCATATCAGATGAGCATGTATTTGAGGAGGCGGCCATGTGTGTGTGGGCGTGGCTTGAATTAGCCCTGGCGAATGGCATTGCATGTATTAAATTCCTGTACTTCATTATGAACTATAGATTTATGTATGCACATTTAATTATGCAAAATGATTGCTTGCTTGCTTAATTAATGCTCAAATCCAGTAGGATAGTTAAACGCTGGCTAGAGAGCTTTTGAAGGTCTCGAGAGGCCAAAATCGGTGAACAACATTGTTGTAAGTCAAAATTAGCATAACAATGCGACCTTGTTCCTGGATGAATTACTCGGAACTATTTAATCATGTCGTGTGGTCACACTTTTGATCTAACTTCCTCACTTGTAGTAATAACATTGTTGCTAAATGTAAAATACATTTTTAAAGCATAAATAGCTATTGTGTTATTGCCAAACGAATTTTAAGAACAACACAAGTTGTTACAATAACGACGACCCTGAATGTGATGCGGGTTGTTGCTGTGCTGTGAACACCCTGTGCCAGACACAACTTCCGCCCCCACGACGACGACAACTCTGTTGCTATGTTCATGATGATGACGGACGGACGGAGACTTCAGCCACAAGTGGCGTAGCTCAAAACGTTGCCAAGTTGTGTGAGCATGTAAATCGATCTGCCAAGTGGATTATGTATAATTAATTGCGTTTTGCATGCGAAACCTGCCTCTAGTTGTCCCCTCCTCCCCCACACACCATGCCACCCTGTGTTTTATCCAGTCATTTGCCACCGCAACAAACTGTCAGCGGCATTTGGCAGCTTAATTAGTTTGGTTTTGTTCGAGTCGCATTCTTGAGAGCACTCGTAACGTAACGAATCGTTAGCTTAATGACTGCAACTCTTGTTAATTGAGAATGTTTTGCCACAGCCACAAAGGAAAATTGCCATTCATTGAGGAAACTCGATAGCTGTATCGATCAGTTCGCTCTGATTGGAATCTAATCGGAATTTAACATATAAAGCTTGCCAAAGCTTTCTACACAATCCACATGGAATACTAAATACAATACATTTCAATATGCAAATACAATAAAGTGTGCATTATGTGAACCAGTGTTGCCGGATAAGCTTATTTCAGGCTAAATCTATTTGGGTTTAGCTTGTTTTTTGGTATATTTTTTAAATTATTATCTAATTTTAACTTTTTTTTTGCAGTTGTTTTTTAGCATATTTTTTAATTATCTTATTATGGTTTTTTTTGTTCAGAATCTAGCGCTCATCAGCTGGCAACACTGAATTTAACCTCTGGTAATAAGCTTTTATTATTAGCTATTATTTATTTTTTGTGTCGCATAACATGTGCGCATATTTCGTTGTTGTTGCTGCTGTAGTTTTGAGCGCGAAACGTGGCAACTAGCAACAACAATGTCAAACTGTAACTGTTGCTAAATAAATTCATTCAGCGAAGGTGCAAAGTCCACAATTTGTGTATTTCTGTATTTATGTGTTTTTTTCCTTCTTATTTTCAGTTCGTTTCGCTAAAATTAAATAAAACGCGAATCGCAGCAAAAGCAAAATGCGAAACGTGAACTTTTTTTTTGTTTTTTGAATGTTCAACAAAAGCCGGCGAAGAAAGTGTGTGTGTGTGCGTATGTGACTGGAACTGTGACTGTGACTGGGGGGCATTTCAAAGGCGTCCAAGGATAACAAAAGATGCATAATTTGTATACAATTTCTTTGCCATTAAGGTGTATAATGACACGCCACGCCCACCTACCTGTCATTCTGTGCTGTTGTTGTGGGGGCGTGTGACGTCATCAGCAGCATCAGCTGCAGTGATTCGAAAATTGAACTGTGCCCCGAAGGTGACACAAATATTGTCCCAGAGTGACAATTTGGCATTTATTGCACATTTCGTAATGCATGTATTTTATTTGTATAAATAAGTGTCGTAAAATGCTTATTGTCGCTGCTGCTCCGTAATTTTATTTGGTCCATAAAAACAACAGCAGCAACAGCAAAACACCAGCAACAGTGGCTGCTGAGTAACTTTTATTAACTTTGTTTTTTGACATGCAATCAACAGACGCGACCGCATGTTTCTAAGAGTTTGAAGAGCGCCAATCTCAAGAGAGCGAGCAGAATTTGAAGAGAGTGACGACGACGTCGTCGCTTACAACTGTTCGTTCAGCAGAAAAGGTAAACAAAACGGAGCAAAGCGAAAAGAAAGAGTCAAAGTTTTGTTAGAGGCAGGGGTCTGCGGGGGACAATAAGAGACCATGTTTTCTTGCTCTTTGCTGCTGCAGAGAGCCAAACGAGTGTAAATAAGAGATGAAAGGTAGCGAGGGAGCGAGGGGGTCTATGACTAGCACAACATGCTCGCCGATGAACAGAAAACCCGACCGACCAATGCATTCGACTTGGACTTTGGACTTTGGACTCTCGCGGGCCTCTGAAATGCCGTTTGGACTTTGGACTCGCACTCGCACAGTGAGTGTTCACGTTGTAGTCGTTGTTGTTGTTGCTTTTGCTGATCGCTTGGCGATGCTGTTTTTTTGTTGGTGCTTGTTATGTTTGTGTTTGTTGCTAATAAATCGCCATAATTGAAACTTTTGTGTGTGCGGGACAAACAAATCCGCAACTGTGAAACGAACAAGTGCCGTAACTGAGACGACGAAGCATCGCTGCCGACGTCGACTTCGTTGTCTCTGCTCTACTTGCCAGTGACGTCAGCTTGATCAGTGCTCGGTGCCGGCTTTGGACTTTGTACTCGACTTTGCTGTTGGTCTCTGCTTCTGTTTCTCTCTCTCTCTTTTTATTTTTTGTGTTTCCCTGATTTTTACTGTGCGTTGTATGTGTGAGTGCAAAAGCCGCGCTTGCAATTGAAAACGAAGTTCAACAACAAATTTGCTTATCTGCGAAACAACAAAATACCTTTTTTATTTGCATTCGCGTTCAAAATACAATTCGAGTGCAATAACGCACGTGCGTCAAGAATTTAAATGCAGTAAGTAACACATACACAAACATATGTAATACCCCAGCAAGCATTTTATGAAATTTCTGATCGAATAAGAGTCTTTTTTGACTCTCCTAGAAGATTAAAACAAGCATAAATGCGCGCGTTTTCTGATCGAAAATGATACTCTGTTCGGGAGAAAATGGAACCCTAGCCGCGACACTTCCTAAAGAGTCGTATTCGACACCTCAGGAAGAGTCGTTTTCGACTCCTTTTCCTCGCAAGAAGCGAGTCTTTTTCGAGTCATATTTTAATCGAGCTTCGCTCGTTTTTGAGTAATTTTTCTATCAATAAAAGACTCTTTGTCGAGTAATATTTCTAGTAATAATTCTCTTTTTATTTTATTAATAAATTTCTTTATTTATAAGAAAAATAAATTAGTGCAATTATTTACATATGTTTATGGAAATTAAGTTTTTTCTTAATGAGGACAGCACACCGTCTTTAACAAGTAATAATTTTGCTTGTTTCTTTGCCAATTTTCTTATATTTTTGGGTGGCATTTTAACTTTTCAATTGAAACTGCACTTTACCTACGGAAGCTCACTTTTTAACTAAAACTGATGTTCGAAAATGCAGAACATTAGAGCAAAAGAAAATTCTCATGTTATGTACAGTTTTGAAAAGATAAATGAGATAAAGTGCCAGAGTGCATGTAAGAGCGAGAGCGCGCGATTCAGCTTTCTCAACGAATTTGAGTGCAAAGCAAAAGACACATTATCTAATTTCAATCGCCTGGATGATCAATTTTCGATTGTTTTACTGTTTTGTTTTTGCATTTTTATGAATCGTATTTGAAGAACATTAGCGAGTCAGTTTCGAGTTATATTCGAGCCCTTTTCTAGTCGTTTATAAAATGAATCATTTTTTAATCATTTCAACGACTCGAAAAAGACTCCTCCAGGCGATTAATTCAAAAACAATCTTCCAAATGCTTGCTGGGACACTGTGTAGGTGGCAGGCATTAATGTGCATGTGTGCCTGTGTGTGAGTGTGTGTGTGTGAGTGATGCTTATCTTGAGTCGCATCTGCTGCTGCTCACGTCGCTGTCGGCGTCGACGTCGTCTAATCGTGCTTGACACGTTGACGCTTTAACAATGTTAAACTCTCCCAGTGAAATACAAACAAAAGAGAGCGAGAAACACTGTTGAGACGAAAGACCCCCATAGATGGCTAGAATTGTGTTGTTGTTGTTGTCTCTGTCTGCGTCGCTGTCTTTGTAGTTGTTGTTGCTAACTGAGCACGCGCTACTCGAGTGATCAGCAAAGATGACGATGATGACGCGACCACAAGGGATTGGGGGGGGGCTAATAGATAAATGGAAAGCAGTTGCTTGGCAATGAGAGACAGGAAGGGGGAGGGGAGGCAGAACAGGTTCAATGCATTCAAGTTGATTGAGTATGGGGAAACGGAACGGGTTCGTGTTTCTGTTGGATGTTGTAGCCCTCAGCTGCGATGCACACGAGTTCTGGCCATAAATTGCAGTTAATTGCGATTGACTGGCAACAGAGGGAACGACCACGTGCTGGACAAGTGCACTGATAAATTATAGCCATTTATTAGCTGCGTTAAATGATCTGCTTGGGTTGCTAGGGAAAGTAAGGTACATTGGAAAGCAAGTAAGAAAACTGCAGTCAACAGTACTCAACTGCGAGAGTAGTTCAAAAATATACCAAAAATAATATATGGTGGTATATGGTGTCGAATATACTAGTAACATTCATGGTCACACTGTCAACCAAACCAACTGCAGCATCTGATTTCTTCCCTATATGATATTTGTTTGTTTAATAACTTCTATGTTTTGCATCCGATCATACATGTATATAAGAATGTTGCCACTAAGTTATAATACCTAGAGTAGAACTCTAGGGTAGTAGGTATAATGAGCTGCACTCAGACATACACAACTTATGAATGCGTATGTGTTAATGCCTCATGTAAATGCTTTTGTATTCATGTCTTTGACCCAAATATATTTGCAGCGACTAAGTACAATTTATTGTAGAACTAGGCATCGATTTTAAATTACTCAGCAAAACAACAACTCGATAAGTTCGAGCTATCGAAGCGATAGCAATATTTATTGTACTAGACATCGAACGTAATCGATAAATTCTTGAAATCGAATTGCACAAGTAAACACATCCACGCATATGTACGTACGTACATGTGTGTGCATGTGAGATCTTCCCCAACCGCAACAGCGTTGAGTAAAATGCAATTTCACTTTCAATTCGCTTATTTGAGATTAGTTCTCAGTAACACTGCCACTCCCCCCAACCCCCGCCTTGTTTCTCTCTAATCGCACACACAGTTAACACTTGCCACGCCGCCTCCCCCGCCCCTGTCGGCATGTAGTATGTTTGATTGTTGCCTTGTATTCATTCGCCTTTCTACTTCCCCTTCACATTCTGCTTGGGGTTTCTGCTGCTGTGTTTCGGTCACTGCACAGTGGTCGCTGCCATAGGACAAAAATACAAAAATTTATTTTGAGGTATTCTAGCGAAAACCGATTTTACTATCAGCTGATTGTCCAAAGTTTACGACGCAATATAGTCTGCATGGAATTTCTAACGGGACTTTCTAAAAATAGAATGACAAAAGCGAACTAATTTTGATGCACTTTCAATTTGTCCGCAGTGGAGTGCACACATTAAATTAAAAAATCTTAATTATATTATAAAACGCTATTAAATCAAAATCGATTGGTATGGATATTGTACATAATGGTATATACTTTATTTGTACAGATAAATATATAAATAATTTGTGCTGTGTTTCGTCTAAATCTTTGTTAAAAATGTGCGCCTTTTTAGTTGGTATATGTTGTGCGTTACAATGTTTATGTAAAGTTTTAAGTATTTTCCCCCGGTTGCCCCCAAATGAAATGTATGTACCGTTATTTACTAATATTTAAAGATTATAAAAATGTTTATTTCAGCTGCGGAAGCCTGCAGATGCAAATTTGCCATTACAAAATTCAACCTAACCTCATTTTAGAGTAGCTCTATCTAGGAGGGACGCACTTGTTTGTTCTGTGTCTGTTATGTTGTTGTTGTCATTTTAGTTTCTAAGATTATTTTTTTCATTTAATTAGTTAATTCTTTTCATAGGTACCCATAGTCAATGCGAGTATTCTCGAAAGCATATTTTTAACATTTGGCTTAAAGAATGCGGTACACTTGCCCAAAGAACTAAAAATGTGTTGGATGCCTTAATTAAGGACATAAAAAATAAGGGATAAACTATGTTTGTAAGAAGCTTGCATCATTTTGGCAAATCGTCAAGCGGAAACAAGCAATATTTTTTAAAAAATATTCTGATTGGCTTGAGTGCAAAGAAATTATTATTTTAAAATGCTGTTCGAAACCAAAAACTTCTAATTTGCATCGTGGACGTCCAAAGAAGGATTTCACTGAGGTTTCAAATAGGACGGGCTACAAAATAAATTCAGAAAAATTTGGTGACTATGCTCTAGAAACCGCAAAGCAGCTGATTGAAAACTATCCCTGGTTTTATCTCCCTCCATCGGTTCATAAAGTTTTACTTCATGCTCCTGATATTATAAAATATTCTTTATTATCGATTGGAGAGCTTTCTGAAGAAGCTGCTGAGGCGAGAATTAAAGATATTAAAAAATTTCGATTGCAACATACGGGCAAAATTTCACGAGTCGCCTCAAATACAGATTTATTCAACAGATTGCTTTTAAGCTCTGACCCCCTTATTAGTGGGCAAAGAAAAATTACTTATATTCAAAAATCAACGCTACTAGAGACAACCATTTCTTTAATAAATTAAACAATTTAACAATTATGTATTATATATGATTTTGTAATATTGTTCGTTTTCTACTTAAATATATTAAACTATTTCTTTGTTATCATAACTTTTTTGAGGAGGTTGGCGTGGGAGTGGAGTTAAGAAATCACTTCAATATTTTTGTATTATAGTTCTATGCTTGTAAATAACTTACAGTAGAAATATTAGCCTGATCTGACCATAAGAAGTGATTTTATGACAGCTCTTTCACGAAAGCTCCACCACTGATGCAATCGTTTCTATGGAAGCTATAGGATATAGTGGTACGATCCGGTAAATTTTTTTATTATATATTTATAATATTTTTCTAGATTTTTGGTGAAAGTTTCAAAGCGATAGCACATCTAGAAGTATTTATGGCCGCGGTTCCATACAAGCCCGACCACTGTGCACTGTTCAAAATAGCTCAAGTTTTGTTCTTGTTGTTGTTGCTACTGTTTTGTTCTCTTCTTGCATTTGCATGTATGCGTGTGTTGGTGTGTTTGCATGCGTGCGTGTGTGTATGAGTGTGTTTACGACCGACTGACCGTTGGACTTTGTACATTGCACATACATTTTATTGCAAAATGAGACTGTAAAGCGACTAAAACAAATGCCAAATAAAATGCATGCAAACTAGAAACAAATATACGAAATACAGCAAACGAATGAAGGAAATCCTTCGCCTCCGCAGGCTGAGATTTATAGCATAATTGCAGCGACATTGATGGATTTCGAATGAGTGGAGAGTGAGAGAGAGGGAGAGGGGCGAGGGGGGTCAGCTCACAGGTGCGCCTGTCAGTTGTCGATGTCCTGTCGCCGTATCGAGTCCGCATATTTGTTAACTTAATTGAGTTTCAGTGAAAGCTGCGTCAACGGCGATGTCGACGTCGGCAGCACAGTGATGAGTTTGGGAGGAGCAGCTACAAAGTGTCGTCATCGCCTTTTTCGGCCAATTATGGGTCCAAGAGATGCCGTTACATTGAAGCTGCTGCTACAGCTGTTCAAGCTGTCGTTGTTGTTGTCGTGGTTGTTGTTGTTGTGGCTGCGCTTGTCCCCAATTCACAGCAAGGCGCCCAAAGGTGAACAGCTTCACCTCTCTCCCTCTCTCTCTCTGCTGCTGCTGCTGCTGCACATTTTTAAACAGGCATAATGAAAATGTAAAACTCGCCGCGGATGCGATACGTGACTTTTTGCACAGCAGCAAATGCTGCTGCGACGTCGACTGCGACTGCGACTGCGAGCAGAGCAGGGCAGAATTATGTTGGTACACAAACAAGGCGACCAGAAAAAAAAAAGAAGTCGAAACACGCAAAATTCTTTGCCCATTGCAGGCCCCATAATTTTAGTATGCGTCATTTTCAGTGGCGAAAATTGCGGAAAATCCAACAGTACCATGCAAGACAAGGACAACGTTTGCCAGAATGTGAGTGTGTGTGTGTGTGTGCGAGTGTGTGAGTGCAATGCAAACAACTTAACAGCGACATTTTGGCGTGCTTAAAAAAGGCAGCTACAACAAGAACAACAACAAGGCTGGGAATAAGCATGAAAACGCATTAAATTATTATGCCACATAAGAAGCCATGAAGGGTGCACAAGAGAGCAAGCATGGGCGAGGGAGAAGGGGAGGGGGAGGGGGACTGTTGTAAGGGCCAGTAACTAATTAGCATGTCGCATTCTCAATTGCCAGAACGTGACGCGAGATTGGCCAACTTTGGGTTACATTCTGTGAACTTTGTCAGCTGAAATGAACTTTTTGCTGTCACTGACAAAGTCAGCGGAGCACGAGGGGTAGGGGGTGGGGGCAAAACTCAAGCGCTATTCGAAAACAACATTTAAATAATTTAAGACTCAATATACTAGTGACAAGGCATTAAATACTTTTGCTGTATGACAAACTAGGTTATAAAAGTTGTTTATTCCCAATGCCAGCCTCAATTCCAATTTCAATGCATTTGCATCTCAATTTCGTCAAGTACAAAACAACATTTTCGATTCGTTCAAGTTCTAGATTGTTTTTAACTTAAGTTGCTACGCCTTCTTTTAATGATAAATCCTAACAAATATGTTAATTGGGAATCTGCAAATGGAATTCAAGTATTTTTTTGGCTGCTCCGAAAAATCACATCACATTTTGTTTGGTCCATAATAAATTACATTTGCCTTAGCCTAAATGAAATGCGCAAAACTTTGCAAATGTGTCGCACACATGCTCACATACATACACACATAGATGTGGATGGTTCAGTGTTTGTGTTAGACACAAATGGAAAGGACTGTCAAGTGCAGGGATCCCAAGTACCAAAATGCATGCACACAAATGCTTTGTGATGATTTGTGTGGATGGATGGATGGATGAATACGAGAGTACGAGATGCCAGAGTTACTTCTAAATCAGAGGTCACGGTCTTGAGGCGCGCCCATCTCTAAGCCAAATGAAAGCGAAACGCAAAGATGGCCATAAACAGCACAGCACAGTTGAGATATACTATGTATGTACATACACACTTATTATACTTATTCGTTTTGCTGCCCAAGTTTTCTAGATGGCCGCGTTGGCTGCCAACGATGGGATTTTTGTGCATGTTTGTCATAGTGAAAGATGCACAATCCTGGTAAGTATTATTATGCTGCACTTTTGGCAAGCCATGCAAAGCCATACTGAGAAACATGTCAACAACGCAGGCCCAAGGAGGCGACGACGAGTTACCGCTTAAAAGGGAAATTTGTATAGAAAAGCACTGCAAGCGAAAGAGTTTCTAAAAGGGGGAATCACAAAAAGAATTTGCTACAGAAAATACTAAATAAAGTTATAAAATAGAATTCAGCAATTTTATAAATATACATCTTTAATGAGTCTGCTTTATTTCGTTTGTAATCCATTTCCGATTGCTGATTGTTTACCAAACTTAAAATTAAAGAGAAATTCTTACAGAAAAGCACTGCAAACGAAAGGGTTTCTAAAAGAAATTTGCTACAAATGCTTCCTATTAACTATGAGTAAAACAATTTCCAAATATCAGATTAAATTAAAACCCAGAAAATGTAAATAAACAGATTAGAAAGAATTAAAAAAACTGACAGATTTACAAATTTCATTTTTTCCATGCAATTAATTTTATTACCCTATTTGCATTGCAAATTAAATTGCAATTTTTATACGAACATGAAATGTATTTAAAAATGTTTAAAAAGTATGCAAATGCATAGAACTATTTTAGAAGGAGTAGCTTGAGATATCCCTTTATTTTCAACGACAGCAAAAGGTATTCTCAATGTTTTTGGAGATGTGTGTGTTTGAATTTAATGCCTGTGTTGCTGTGTGTGTGTGGGCGTGGCAGAAGTTGAGGCGCCACGGCTTAGGCGATTTGGCTGATGGCGCGCTTCCAAAACTGTTGTGACACTCGAAATTGCAGATAAAAACGCTGGCGGCAAATGCAAATCGTTTGTGGGGGCTGTCGTGCTACCCCATTTTCCTCCTAATTTGGCAAAGTAGCACGAAGCACTTATGCCAAAATTGCAAAAAAATATATAAACGACAAGAGCGGGCAGTGGGAGGAAGGGAGGGTTCGTAAATAGAAGCCTATAAACGAAAGTTTGTTTTTTTTTTGTTTGTGTGTTGGCATTGAATCGCCCACAACAGGGCACTAAAAGTATCTATAGCATATTTTATAGCAGTATCTATTAGATTGCAACGCAGCTGCGGCTGCTGTTGCTGCTGTAGCTGTTCTTTGCTGATGATTTATCCTGGCGCTGCTGTTCGGTGTTGCGGCAACATCCGCAGCCTCTTGACCATGGCCAACTCGCTTGTTTAGCCATAAATTCACATGCCAACGCCGCAGCCCACAAGACAATTTTTTGGCTCTGCACCAGGACGACGACTACACTCCAATGTGTTTCAATTAAGTTATCAAATATATACACACACACACACGGTGGCACACTCAAGCGTACTTTGTGTTTTGTGGCTGTATCTGCAAGGTGAATTTGTATCTGTATCTGCTGTATATCTGACGCTGCTGAATTTGGCCTGTTGCCTGTTGCCAGGTGCCTCTTGCCGTCTGCTTTCTATTGATTTTCTGCTCCGTTTTTTTAGCTTTTGCCCCCCCACCCCCACTCGCCTGCCCATGGAAAAGCAATTCATGTTTGCACCTGATCATTTTGAATTTGATATGCAAACAGCGCCCAAGCAGTAATAATACATCGTTAAATCCAAATCCTAAAACTTGCTCGTGCCCAGGCGGTATTTGCACCTTTCGTGCATGGCTCTCATTATATACATATAGCTGTAATTGTGGCTCGACCTTGTTCCCATTGGATCGTCGGCTCGCATTGACGCGGTTTCCCATATTAAATGCATACATGTGTACGATGTATATCGGAAATCGCGCTTGTCACGCCCACAATGGCCGGCAATCGCCCACGTTCTTGGCTTGCATGCTGCAAGCCATTCAAATGACTCTGGTCATTGCAGTTAATGATGCCTGAAACGGCAAAGTCAACACAATTTAAACGGCTCCCTACCCCCAAGCGGGTGCCATATGGACTCGGGTGCCTCCCTTGGCATATGGCAATTTTCACTTCGTTAAAAATGTAGAAATGTGCGAATCAGCAGCAAGTGCTAGAACTATTAAATGCCATTCATCCATAAGCCCCATGCAGTCTACCCGACTATACTTAGACTTCATTTAAATAAATACGAAATTTCAATATTCTAGCTATAATAATAATACCCGTTTTTAATGTGTTGTAGGGTAGGTAAAAATACTTGTTACAATACGGGTTGCAGTCGCTGTGAGTTTAGGAACAGGTTGATGAGTGTGATAACTATTTATAATCCACTTGGAAACATGGCTTCCGAGACTTTTCCCCTCGTTAATGCGATTTGCAAGCAATTCCAAAGTTCGCAAGCTTCTGCAAGTTTATAATTATTATGCACATAAACTATCAGATATTCTTCTCTCTCACCGATAGCTACAAATGTCATTAAGAGCCCGACCATAATTTGCATACTTCAGCCCCGGTGCAAAGTTTCCCATAAGAGAGACCGCAATAAAGTGAAAATTTTATTTTTTTGCTGTAATTCGTCAGTTTAACACGTTCAAAGGCATTTAATTAAAATTTGCGCTTTTAATTAATTGAATATGCCGACAGAAGAAAAGCCCTGAAAATCCCTTAAAGAGCACCAATTAAATGGGCATTAGCTGCAATTGTTGTTGTTGAAAAGAACAATGCAAATGTTTCGAGACTGCCGCCGGGCTTTCAGACCATGATTATTTTTTCGTATTCTTTTCTTTCAGCTCGGGATAATGCCGGACTTGAGTGTGATTGTATGTGTGTGAGAGTTTACTTGCCGCTAATTGAAGCAAGCATTCTTCAGCTTTTGTACTTGAGCACGACAGATCGATAACTTATAGACTATAGAATGTTCTATATAACTGTCTGATCTTGTAAATTATAAATGCAAATTGTGAATGTGTGATATTCTTAACAAAATAAGTAATCGTCGGTTCGGTTATACAATGCTCGTTGCCCCAATGGATTTGTGCTAAAATTGGGTTCTTATCGCCGGGCCATCAGAAATGCCGTTTGCCTTGTTTTGTACGTTTTTATACGTTTTGCAGCGAGTAAGAATAAAAGCACATTGCATAGACTATAATAGTAAAGCGTATGCATACAGTATTTTAAGGAACAAAACTGCAAAACCACATGAAAAACAATAAAAGCCACCGCCATTTGCCAATACACAATAAGTATACGTATGTATGAATGTGTGTGTGAGTACTATTTGGTGTGTGTGTGTGTGTGTGTGGAACAAAAGCGCTGCCATTAGAGACACATCAAAATGGCACTCAGAGCGCTAAGAAGGTGTGCGAGCGGGAGAGCATGCGGAAGGTAAGGGTTATGCTGTCGCGGCGGCTGAAAAGAGACGGAGGGAGGGACAGGCAGGCAGGTGGCTGGAATTCCAATTCGAGAACAAGAATAAAGAACAAGCATGGCGAAAGCATTCAATGCATTCCCATGGTTGCTGTGGTTGTTGCTTTGTGGTTTTTGGCTTCATTTTCACGCAATTTATTGTTTTCGCCACCCCGTCACCATCGCCGCCGCCCCCCCCCCCAAACCGACCGCAAGCGACCACAAACTAAACTCAGCCACAAATTCTATGGTCCTGTAGCAAACAAAAAAAAGCGCTTTTATTTTTAAAGCACAGGCGCCTTTATATTGTTTATTATTGTTCTAAGCGATGTTTGCTAGCGTGCTTGGCAGTGGTGGGGGGAAAGGGGGGCGCTAGCCATGCTTCCGGTGCGGCTTTGTTGTTGGTGTTATGCCCTGTCAGGTTTCTATGGTTTTGCCGTTTCCTCTTTGGCTGCTTGGCTGCCATGCAGCGCCAGCAAAAGCAGTTCAAGGATATTGTAGATGGCTACAAGTACGCTAGTCGGCCAAAGCCAAAGCCAAAGCCAAAGCCATAGCCAACAGCCAACAATGGCCGAGGAGGACGAGAGCACACGAGGCTTCTTCTACTTGCACCCCAAAATGGTATTATCATTTGCCAGCTAGGCATCATTGATTCGCCTATGGCTGCTGCTGCTGCTCCTGTTGGTGCCGGGCATCATCATAAAAGTATTACGGCCAAGTGGCAGCTGCCAGTCTGTTGCCAGTTGCCAGTTGTTGGTCTGCTGCACATTGGTGCCACACAAACTATTAGGCGAACGCATTGTGTTTGTGATAACAAATTACTGCAGTTTAGCGTGCTCTTGGCCCAGTGTGAGCTCGGCCCCAGACTGTGGCCCATAGCTGCACAGTGAGCGGTAATTGCATTAAGTGTCGGCTTAAAAGCCTGACAGTGACCAGAGCGACAAGGCAGCAGCAGCAGCTGGCATTGGAGGCGAGCCATTGTCGTCATTGTCGCTGGATTAGCGCCTCTGTTTCGAGATTCTCCTCCCACGCCCCCATGGCCCCATGGCTAATTAGCCCGTAGGAACGCCTCAGTTGTGTGGCTTTAATCATTCACATTCGCATTCACATCGATACAAGGCGATAGAGGCGCCTCAAGAACCGAACTGACTAAGCGGGATTTAGATTCGCGCACGTGATGTGCAGTCAGTTGAATTACAAAAGCGAAACTGAGAACTGCCCTCCACGTCCTCCTCCTCCTGCCTGCCCTGCTGCCCTTGCCACCCTTGCGAGACGCCACTTGATTTGCTTTTGCTGTCTTCTGTCTTCTGCGTTCGCGGCACGCGAATACACTTAATTTCCTTTTGATTGGACGCGACCGGCGTTGGCTTCGAGCGATTTTCCTGATATATACTACATACATATACATACATATATATATTCGCGTCATCGGGGTGTAAACATAAATTGTGTTCTTGGGCCACGGCTCGACAAGGACACGCACTAAACTAAACCAAAGGCGAAGCCATGGGTGTGGCAATGGGGGTTATTGGGGCATAAAACACTAAACGCGGCCACGCTGAAGGCGCACGCACAAATACCAACACAAACGCAAACGCAAACACACTCAGCACACAACACGCAACACACACACTCTCAACACACACACACACGCAGTCACCTTCGCTCTCAGCCGGGATTCAAGTTGGCAAAAAGCGACATATTCCTAGAGTTGCCAGAGCGATAGCATTTTTTATGGTGTTTGCTTAACAAATGGCTTCGAATTAATTAGTTTCTTTTCCATTTTAGACTTTGGCATTTGAAGTTGAGCTAGCAGAGAATTCAAATCTAATTTGCTTTTAGTATTTGCTCAGCAGACATTTCAAGAGTGCTTCCTGAAAATATTTAGAGTTTTTCGACTTGAGCAGCTGTCGGAATGCTGCAATGAATTTTATTGTTTTGTATTTTAAATTATATTGTTGACATTCTGAGGTAATAGTAAAACGAAAATTTTGTTTACCAAGTGTTTCGTAAAATGCATGTAAATTTTTGTTTACAGAATATTTTAAAGGCAAGGCTAGAAAAACAACAATTGTTAATCCAGACATGGAGGCATATTTTAAAGAATTTTAAATTAAGTGCAGTGCACTGAAAACTGTTTCTAAAATTACTAACATATGTTTTAAACCTAATTCGCTGTCGAGGAAGCAAAATAAATACAATTACCATGAGGCAGAAAATATTGAAATTAATTTTTATAAGCAATTTTAGTAGCAATATTTCAAGGAATGAAAATAAATACAATTACCATTAGCCGCAAAATATTGAAAATAATTTTTAAAAGCACTTTTAGTAGCAATATTTCAAGTACAATTACCATTAGCCGAAAAGTAGTAGCAACATCAATATAATTACCATTAGTCGGACAATATTACGAAATAAAATTGGAAAGCATCTTTAGTAGCAGAGCTTTTAGTACCGACCAAAATTCATTTAAGCCAATTTGCGGTATATTCAGGTCTCGATAAATACAAAATTAAGCGATTTATTGGCTCGAACTACAAGTTCCAGCAACAGCTCGGCAACCCAGACGCATGTCGCCCTGTCCGGGCCGTCTTTGCCATATTCCCAGCTGGTTGTTTTGCATTTTCGGGCTAACAAATGAGAGTTTTGGGGGCGCTCCACATGACCGACAACAACAACGACAACAACACAGTTGATAGACGACATTGCTGCAATGAAAGCGACAGCTCTGGGCAAGTGCATGCTGCACAAGAGTCGACAGTGGAGGTTTGGGTGCAAGTGCAGTTGATGTTTGTGGCATACGCTGTCACGCCCCCTTTGCGCCCCCTTTTGTAGTTGCAACAGCAATGCGGCAGTTGTTGCAATAATTCTGAAATTGGCCAACGTCAATTAGGAGGAAGATGAATGCTGCTTTGGCTTTCATGGCTGCTCGCCGCGGGTGCAGATTTAATTGTTTGGAAAATTGATTTCAATAGCAAAAGCTCATTCAGCAGGATAAAGCGTATGGAAATAAGGAAAGAAGCTGCAAGCTGAGATGATGAATGAAGCGTAGAATTCCAATGCGTTGCAGAGGCAGAAGAAGCGGAGGACAAGCTGCTGACAGCTGAGAAATGGAAAATATAGTGAATAACGAAATTAATATTCCTAATTATATAAATATAGAGTGATAGGAAAATTATATTTCACACTCTTGTCCGCAGTGCATATCTATAAAGTGAAATATTGCTGGGGAATTTCTGGTAATATTTTGGGGAATTTTGGCAGCGTCAAACAGTTGATTTATGAAGGGATTCCCCTTTAGGCTGACAATTTGCACCGGAAATTCCATACAAATAAGTGGTTATAAAAAGTGAGCGTAAAACAGCGATCTTTGTTGATCTCAGTTAAATGCGAAAAGCTGCAGCAGGTGGAGGAAGATATAGATCGCTAGGAGGGTAGGGAAAATCAAGGCAATTGCAAATAAGGCAGCAGTCAAGGATACTTATCCTTCAATGGAAGTTGCAGCAGAAAGGCTATTTAATTATAGAAATATATTCGTATCTTTTTGCCAATATTTAAATAACTTGCAACGGAAATGCATAAATAACTATGGCTGTATGTAAATGAGAAAACTGCACAATTCTGTGGAGAATTATTCTAGGTCAGTCGACGCTACAAATGTGTGTGTATGTTTGTATGTTTGTAAATTCGATTATGCCGAGGGAAATGGAAAAATGCTGTGGCACATGTAGCACACATAGTAGTCCATGTTGTAGCAGTTGGCGTTTGTTGTGCTCTGATTGCGGCAATCAATGCAACTGCATTGACTGCTGGCTAACAGGCTAACTGGATTTGGATGCGTATATCTGGGCTGACAGTCCCCAAGAGACAGTGAGAGTGGAGAAAAGGGAGAGGGAAGTCAGAGATCGAGTGGCATGCTAATTAAATGCCAAAACACAATTCAGTAAATGTTTCAACAACAGCAGCGCCGCAAAATGGCCAACAAATGAATTTAAGCATAACAAATTGTATTTGTATGCCTGCTCTGAAGCCTCAAGTGCGAATTGTTTAACAAAAGCAACAAAAGCAGCTCGTGAAATATAAATATTGTTATGGTTTTTTACTATTGCGCAGCAGTTTAGAGCAAAAAATGGTAGCGAATTTCACGAAATACAAAATATATGCATAAATATAAATACAATAATACTATTACACACACACACACATGTGCAAGTGTGCGTGTGTACACAAGGGGCAGTCATCAGCGCGTGTTTAAAATTTATGGCAAAACTTGTTGGGGGTTTGCCGTAATTTTTTGTTTTGTTTTGTTTCGCTTGATTTTATTTGGTTTTGCTTTATAGAGTGCACATCCGAAAAGAACACAGCATTAAATAATTAATAACAGAACAGAACAGAACCGAACAGAACCAAACGCACAAAAGACCTTCGAATTGGATTGTAAAATGTGACCATGGAGTCGGGAAATGGGATTGCGCCATTCCCATTCCGATGCCGATTCCGATTCCCAGTCGCTTGTGTAAACCATCTGCGCAGTTTCGACAACTCAAATAAAGCATCTCGCAGGTTGCAGCAACAATTACATTTGCGTGCGAGCAAATAGAATAAATCGTATATATGTATGTATATTCATATATAATATGCATTATAGACGAGCACGATGTTTGCTTAAATTGTTAATAACTGTTGACTTCAAGGCGAATTGTCAACAGCAGCGCAGACAGCTCTATATAGCCAGTATAACTAAAAGATACAGATACACCGATACAGCTACAGCCAGCAAAGATACAGATACACATGTGGACACACAGTTTGTCAAACGAAACTTGACAAACGAAGCAATGAAATGAAATGAAGAAAAACGAAGCAATGGAGGAAGGGGGAAAAACAAGCAAAAATATATGTATGTAGGTAAATCTCGTTTGCTGCTTTTTGCGTTTTAAATATTTCGTGTCTGGGGCTTGGCCCAATAACAATAACACCTACAAGAAAAAAACAAATATAAAAAAAAGTAATAATACAACACAACAAAAATATAAGCCCTGCAAGAGGCGAACAAAACGAAATGTGATAAAAGCCAGCCAAAGCAGCAAAAGCAGCACAAAAATCAACCAAGAACAACTTTTATGGAGATGACAAAGCGCGAATACTCTGGCGTCTTTGTGCCATATTGGCGAATTTGGTATGCAATAAAATAAGTAAGTAAATAAACCACATATATAATGGCTTGTCTCAAATATTATAGTGCTACATATTTACAGAAAAAATATCGCATCTCGACACTACTTTTAAAAAGGCATACAATATGATTCAAGTTGCAAAACAACTCTGTTGAAGATACAAAAATCTCAATCTCCCCGGAAGGTAATTTCGTATTTAAATATATTTATTTATTAAATGGTAATCAATACAATACAATTATAGATAAAAATAACTTTATCACGACACAATTTTGAAAAGGAATGAGATATCATTTAAATTCAAATAGATATTTTTTGAGTTATCGATAGCCCAGCTATCGGTATTCCAAAGCTTTGCTATTTGCTCCACTTAAATACTGCTGACTGAAAAGCTTTTCGAGGTGTACAATCATAGGTAAATAAGTGTAGTATAAGTATCTTTATATGTATGTATTTGGCTCTGCTTGCTCATGCTGTGTGATAAAGCGATAAGAGCTTGTCGCAAGTGTATCAGAATGTGTGTGTTTGTGTGTGTGCCGCAGCAAAGCAGCGAATATTGAACACACAAATTGAGTTGCTTAACAAAGTTTGATGCTCCTGTAATGAGTATTTGAAAAGTTTGCAGAAATTGATCGAAAATGTTTGGCGTCAAGGTTAGGCGTGGACAGCGCAACGGACGAGAGCGGCGAGCAGGTGGGCGAAATCAAAAATTAATTAAAATGTTATTTATTGAAATAATTAACAACTGTGACAGCTGCCAAGCTGAGTGAGCAAAACTGATATCAAAAAAAGGGAAATACTGTGTATTCTATATTGCGTCTTACGAATTATAAAACAACAAAAATTATTTACGATTATTTATCATTTACGCTTTGATTGCGCGGTTTGATATCTTTCGCTGTCAGTCTGTGTTCAGAACTCGCAGGGGTGCTGTATTTTTTTTTTTTGTGTTTGTATCTGTATCTGTATCTGTTGTTGACAGTTGTCGGAATCGGGCATTAAGAAATTTCAGACTGCTTATCAGAGAAGCAAGCGAGGCGAACGAAGCGAGGCGAGCGGGCCGCGTCGATAAAAACAAAAGGCCAAAAATACTCAATGCTGTTGGTTAAACGAACTGCTTCTGCTTCTGTTTCTGCTTGTTTTTTAGCCGTTTGTTTATTTATAATTGCGCTGAAATACATAGACATAAGTTGATTCATTTCTGGCAGCCAAATTGCAATCACAAACTACAGACTATGCATGAGCAGCGGCGCCACGCCTCGCCTCGCAGGCAGGCGCCGTCCGCCTTTTGTTGCAGCCTGGTTCGTTGCAAATTGGCCCGTTGCTGCTGCACTTGACCTGGCTTGCCACTTGAGATGGCTCATCAGTGCAGCAGTGCAGCAGTGCAACACAGACTTGGCTGCTCCTCTGGCAACGCCTTTCAATTGTTGCCACGCTGCGAAATCCCAGCACTTCATCGTGCCTCAAAAGAAAATCTTGACAACAGTGGACGCAAATATAATTACACTCGTTGGGGATTTCACTCAATTTGGCTTGATTAAAACTTGTGCAGCGTCAGCTTAAAACACACAAGCCATTGATTAATCACACTTTGCTCCGGCGACAACACACATACGCCATGTGCAACGTCATGCTGCCTCGCCTGGACTTTGCACCTCACTCTGCAGCTCTGCTCGATGCAGTTCAGTTCGATAACAGTTTGCACTCGAAACCGTAAACTTTAATTGGCCGCCGCCAAGTAGATGAACACTCTACTACTCGGATGAATCATGCTGACTCGACACGAGTGCCCACCACTGTGAAGTAGTTAACAGAAACTCATTAAAGCGATTCGGCTAAAACTGTTGCATGCCCCGTGGTACAAAGCAGCAGTTGCATCCCCTCCCACACTTGGCAAACGTTTGCGATTACGACACGAATCGGAACTGAGGCCTCCGGCTTACTTCTGAATGCATTTGGATTGAATCCCCGTAACGAACAGTCTTGTAATTTGCCTTTGACATGCAAACTACAAACTGCAAACTGCGACCCGTAAATTGTGAAATGCAAAGAAAAAAGTAATACTATAAAGCGCTTTGCAAGTTGATGTCACGAAGCATTTTACATGCAATTCAAATGTTAAGTCAGCTAAATTCACCCTGTCAGCCCTGGCAATCGGGTTCAATACCCAAGCAACCGATAACAAAATTATGCAATGGAACTGCAGCTTATCTAGACCAGAGCACAGTTCATTTGCAGTTCCAGTTACAGTTGCATCAGCTGTAGTCGCAATAATCTTGCGATCAGTTCAATGTCGGGACCTGAGCCTAAGCCTGAGCTTCTGCTACCCCGACTTTCTCTCGCTGTGCTGTCTGCTCAGATTCTAATGCAATTATTCACAAACGTGTCGTTGCTGATTAGCAATTTGTGAATATCACTTTCAGATTTCGGCAGTGATTTAACATATCATTACTAATGCCGTATTGTCTGCTTAGTAACGCAATAAAGAATTATTATTTTATTACTAATGCAATTGTTGGCAGCAAAATGAAATATATTTGTAGATACATTCATTATTTTCTTCACAACTATTGATTTCTTGAAATAATGTAATCTCAGTAATTGAAAATTTATCACTGTTTTTTCGAAATACGCTGCATCGTAAAAGTACCTATTGTTCACGACGAGGCGATAATAATTGCAACTCAATTACAGATAAGTTAAGGACTCAAGAGCCTGTTATTGCTTAAAATGCGTTCTAAAGTGAACAATATTGTTGGAAAAATATTCTTTGTAGAAAAGAAAATTGTTTCATCATAAAAAGAAATTATAGACTTAAAAGTTCTGCTGCAGCTTGAACATTTATAATATTAAGTGTTGTTTAAGTTTTGTTTAAAACTCGTTTTTTCACACATTGTAGCGCAGAGTTCAGAGGCAATTCAATCACCCGAGAAAAACATTTAAAAACACTTTGTTGTGTTGAATGCCCGGTGTTATCTTCCACTCAGATCGCATTTGCATATATGCGTTATTAGTTAATTCAAATTGAAAATAATAATAAAACAAATAGAAATTTTTGCACTTGTCATTATTTTGCATTTTATGGCAGAATAATTCGATAAGATAATACTGTTAGACAAGTAATTATTTGCTATTTGTTTATGTTTGTTTTTCCGAAGGATTTGCAAACACAGTGAAAATGCAATTTCTGTGAAAATGTTCACGTTTCGCACACATGCGACACAATAATTAACTACGTCTTAATTGGCAAATATCGTTTACGAAAAACACACATAAATCCAGCCCTCTTGACACCTCCTTCTCTCAACATCTGGGAATGTTGAGTGACTTGAAAACACTTGAGAACGGAAGTTAATTGCCTGTGAAGTGTTTTGCAGACATATTTCGTGGACTTTGGAATTAATTATAAATAGAATGGAATTGTGTAATCAATTAAAAAGATTTTCGTTGCCAGTAAGGGGGAGTAACAATGACGCCATCACAGTTGGCATCGTCATAAATCCGCGCCCTGTTATCAATATTACAAGAACTTTGTCATTGCCTTGAGTCGTCGCTGATAAGCTACAGCCTCGAGCTGCAAATGGAAATGGAGTGGGAACGCAGGGGACAGGCAGCCAAATACTAAATCAAATCCCTTTGATGACACATCGAAGCGCATTTGATGATTAAATATTAACTGTATTAATGCGGCAGATTGCCAATAATAAGTTCGTGACAAAGACAAAGGCCCATCAAAGCGGACGGAATGGAATATGAATAATTCGCTTTAATGCGAATCGATTCACGATTATGATTTTCCCCGCTCTCAACACGGGAAATATGTCAAATGTACTATATAATGAGGCCTTTCAAGCGAGATAAGAACATTATTGCAGATTTAATGAAACAATTATTTAAAAATACAAAAATCTGAAAATCTTCCATCTATAAAGATTTTTAATTGTATTTATTTCATTGCATCATCGTGTAGTACGATTATCGCTTAAGAGAATGGAAAGAAATATGTGTATATGTACTTATTAAAAAAGAACCAGTTGTGCTTGGGACATTTTTGCGCAAATATCAAATAATGACTAATTGTATAATGGGTTCAAATATTTGTGGGATATTTTGCGATAATTAATAATTATTTTCATGAGCACTAAAACTACCACTTCGATATGCGATTCAGATGTAAAACCATAACTATTTGTGGCAATTGCGTTTATCTGTGGACTGTCGCTAAGTTTGTTCTGCACCTAGTGTAGGCCCAGATAACTCCGATAAGATATAGACAAAATTGCCATTAGCTCGAGTACGAGTATTGTACAGAGCGTTTACTGTTGTCGTCGTCTGCTTTTCAACTTTCGCGGCGATAAGAAACTTGGCAACGCAGCGAGCGAAAGACGAGAGTTGGGTTCTGGAGTGTGGATTGGTTAGGCTTGAGACATTGCCATAGGGGTTTGGTTATACCTACATACATATATATTTACAATGTCATTAATATACTTAAAGGCCGTGTGTGTGTGTGTGTATGAGTATATAACGTATACTTTTACTATACTCGTTAGATGTGTGAGTCTTTTGATAATTTTGTCTGATTAGATTGCGAGACCGAGAGAGACAGAGAGAGAGAGGCAACAACACAAACAGCAAAATGGAACCTATTATTGGGGCCGGGCCAACACAAATACGGCAAAAGACTTAATTAGGCTAACAAACAACTCGAATTGCCGAATTGGCCCCGTAATCTGAGCCAAAGTCAAAGGGGCGGCGGGAATTAGCCAACGCAGTGGGCGGCGACTCTATCGGCCGTATCTCAACAGAAGCAGAGCCAAGTGAAGTGTTTGCTTTGCACGTCTCAAGTGGGATCCCACTTGGGACTTGGCACTTGGACATTGAACTGTCCCATAGTGTGTGGGGTGTGCTGTTAACTAATATTTTTACTACGGGGTACAAGGTGCAATCGAGTTGTAAGTGCTATCTGTATGCATAACCATAAAAGGCCCTTGTGCTGCAATCAGTCCAGTGCTGGACTCTGTCTTATTGTCTTTGTCCTCCAAGTCGCATTGCATTGATAAGGCCAACTCCTGCTGCTGCTTGGGGGGCTGTGATGGTGACGACGACGACGGCTTGTCACTCAAGGGCGCTTTCAAACGAATTAGCGTGCAAAACAGTAAACAGCGAAAACAACAAACTGATAACAAAATCAATTTTAAATACCATTTACAATCGGCGATAAGAATGCGAGCGATAGTTCTGAGTAAAGCTCCGATTGCAACGATAAGCATTAGAGCGATAGTTTTTGGTAAAGCTGCGATTGCAGCGATAACAGTTGTAGCGATAAGAATTCGAGCGATAGTTGCGAGTAAAGCCGCGATTGCAACGATAACAACTCGAAAACTCATCCTTGACTCACGCTTGAGCTCAGCCATTTTGGGGTCTTTGAACTCACCTTGAGATCGCACTGAACTCAAGCTGAACTTTGTGCAAAAATATTTTTGAATACTACTATAAACAGAATGTTGAGTAAACTGAAATCTGATATTGTAAAATGGCAAATTCTGTGCATGGCAACATTGCAAATATGCATGAGAAATGCATTAGTTGTGACACATTAAATCGCGCATATTTTGAAATGAAACTAGAACTGAATAGAAAATAACACATTGGACAGTTGGAGGTTCAATGTTTCACACACCATCTACAATGCAAATGAGGCTGGCGCCTTCTTGTTTACGTCTAATTTCAAAGACAGCTCTTTTTTTCTTTTTTCGCTCACCTTTTCGAGGCATTCTTGTCCAATCGCTTTCGTATCCAATTTGACGGCCTGTTGGGTGCCGTTCGGCAGGTCCACAATGCACCACCACATTTTGTTAAGAGAGCTCTTTTTTAGCGATCTCCTTGTTGGAAAGTAAAAGCTGATTCGCTGTTGTTGGCTGCTTCTTGTTTACCAGCGATTTAAGGCAATTGCATTTGTTGTTCAGCTTCCGCGTTGCGAACACAAACACATGCACACGAATCAAATTCAACACACGAAAGCCACAATTCCAAGTCCAAAAACGAAGCGTCGCTGTCGCTGCTGCTGCTGCTGCTGCTGCTGCTGTTGACGTCGCTGTCGCTGTCGGTTTTGGATCTACAGGTTGCGTTTATTGTTTGGGTTGGATTTGTGTTTGTTTTTGTTATTGTTACGATTTTTGCGCTGGGATTCCTTTGGGTCCAGCCGTGGGAATTATTTACTCTTTGCACGCGTAATTATGTTTTGATATTGGCATATTATATTTTTAAGACATTTGTGCGGCACCGCACGCCGTCGACGTCGTTGCACTGCTTTGTTGTGGTTATTGTTGTTGTATCTTCTTTTCGATATCGCTATATTTGTACCTTTGTACGAGTAAATGTATTTGCATTCATATAGATATTTTCTTGTTTCTTTGTTTTGTTGCTGCTATTTTTGTTAAACACGATTCCCGATGACGTTGTTTTCGAAGTAGAGCGACTGTTTTTGATTGATTTCACACACGTCCGTTCAACGCAGAGTTCCCGATACAATTGAATTCTGGTCGTTCGGGCAGGCAACAGCAGCACAAAGCCGAAGAGTATTTGAGCGATACTGTTAAGTTAACAGTGTGCCACTGTTAGTTCGCTGCTATGCTCAAATGAGCTGCACACGAGCACACGTCTCTTAAACGCAAAGAGAACACTTTAAGTGGCTTCTCTTAGCTGCAGGTGAGCCAAAATACTGCTCGCGAGATTCACTTTGCTCTACACAGCTATGGCTTGTTGCTCGGCTTCATACTTGAAAGTTGCAGCTGTTGTCGGATGCCGCTTCATTCACAGCTGTTGCTGCTGTTGTTCAGCTTCTCTTTTGTTATCAGATTTTCCACTCCATTGCAGATGCATTGCCAAAACTACCTAACTAATATGCAGGTAAATTGTTCGACTGTTGAATTAGCCAGCAGCAGCAGTCTTTGAGTCTTTGAGTTTATGTTTAGCTCTATCTCTATCTCCATCTCTTTCTCTCTGTCTCTGTTTCGGTTTCTGTCTCTGTCTGTGCATGGCGCGCATGTGCATCGCAGCTGGCTGCGCTGCTCGCAATTCCATTGATGGCTTTCAGTTTACGCATCTTTGTTTTGTTTCCGACCTGCACAATGCACAAACTAATGAACTCTTTCTGTGGAACTCAATGAACCGTCAACAAAGGTGTTTCCCATGTTATGCCTCGTTGAGGTTACGAATTATCTGTGCTATATTGCCCCGATTTCGATTGCAAAGCAATGTTTTAGATCTGCAGTAAAGTATACATAACTATTTAGCCTTTTCGAAGTCAGGCAATTGCAGCGAAAATCCTGCAATTCATTAAGCTTTATCTCAACGTGATTTGCGTGTAATTTTACTATACATATTTATTTTAATAAATATGGGTTGAAAATAAAAATGAAATAAATGCTGTTAGAAGCAATGCAAGGCTATTATTTTCGCTACACTTTGTGTTTAATTTTTGTGTCCTATAAGTATTTATTATACCCGCCAACAGAATTTTCAGAAGCTGGGCGGGATTTTCAAACTTGAATTTAAATAAAATACGTTAATATTAACTACGAAATTCATTCACAAAATTAACTTCGATCTGCTGCAGTACCAGGCAGATCGAAGCCTAAACCAACGTCGATCGTCGTTAATATTAACGTATTTTATTCAAATTCAAATTTGAAAATCCCGCCCAGCTTGTAAAAATTTTAATTTTTGGATAATCTACTTTCTACTCGATTATGTTCGCCTGGTACTTCAGCAGCTCCAATTGGGTTTTGGGAAGGAATTTCGTCGTTAATATTAACGTATTTTATTCAAATTCAAATTTGAAAATCCCGCCCAGCTTCTGAAAATTAAAATTTTTGCCTAATCTACTTTCTACTCGATTATGTTCGCCTGGTACTTCAGCAGCTCCAAGTGGGTTTTGCGAAGGTATTTCGTCGTTAATATTAACGTATTTTATTCAAATTCAAATTTGAAAATCCCGCCCAGCTTGTAAAAATGTAAATTTTTGGATAATCTACTTTCTACTCGATTATGTTCGCCTGGTACTTCAGCAGATCGACGTTGGATTTGGGAAGGAATTTCGTCGTTAATATTAACGTATTTTATTCAAATTCAAATTTGAAAATCCCGCCCAGCATGTAAAAATTTAAATTTTTGGCTAATCTACTTTCTACTCGATTATGTTCGCCTGGTACTTCAGCAGATCGACGTTGGTTTAGGGAAGGAATTTCGTCGTTAATATTAACGTATTTTATTCAAATTCAAATTTGAAAATCCCGCCCAGCTTGTAAAAATTTAAATTTTTGGCTAATCTACTTTCTACTCGATTATGTTCGCCTGGTACTTCAGCAGCTCCAAGTGGTATTTTGGGAAGGAATTTCGTCGTTAATATTAACGTATTTTATTCAAATTCAAATTTGAAAATCCCGCCCAGCTTGTAAAAATTTAAGTTTTTGGCTAATCTACTTTCTACTCGATTATGTTCGCCTGGTACTTCAGCAGCTCCAAGTGGGTTTTGGGAAGGAATTTCGTCGTTAATATTAACGTATTTTATTCAAATTCAAATTTGAAAATCCCGCCCAACTTGTAAAAATTTAAATTTTTGGCTATTCTACTTTCTACTCGATTATGTTCGCCTGGTACTTCAGCAGATCGACGTTGGATTTGGGAAGGAATTTCGTCGTTAATATTAACGTATTTTATTCAAATTCAAATTTGAAAATCCCGCCCAGCTTGTAAAAATTTAAATTTTTGGCTAATCTACTTTCTACTCGATTATGTTCGCCTGGTACTTCAGCAGATCGACGTTGGTTTAGGGAAGGAATTTCGTCGTTAATATTAACGTATTTTATTCAAATTCAAATTTGAAAATCCCGCCCAGCTTGTAAAAATTTAAATTTTTGGCTAATCTACTTTCTACTCGATTATGTTCGCCTGGTACTTCAGCAGCTCCAAGTGGGTTTTGGGAAGGAATTTCGTCGTTAATATTAACGTATTTTATTCAAATTCAAATTTGAAGATCCCGCCCAGCTTGTAAAAATTTAAATTTTTGGCTAATCTACTTTCTACTCGATTATGTTCGCCTGGTACTTCAGCAGATCGACGTTGGATTTGGGAAGGAATTTCGTCGTTAATATTAACGTATTTTATTCAAATTCAAATTTGAAGATCCCGCCCAGCTTGTAAAAATTAAAATTTTTGGCTAATCTACTTTCTACTCGATTATGTTCGCCTGGTACTTCAGCAGCTCCAAGTGGTATTTTGGGAAGGAATTTCGTCGTTAATATTAACGTATTTTATTCAAATTCAAATTTGAAAATCCCGCCCAGCTTGTAAAAATTTAAATTTTTGGCTAATCTACTTTCTACTCGATTATGTTCGCCTGGTACTTCAGCAGCTCCAAGTGGGTTTTGGGAAGGAATTTCGTCGTTAATATTAACGTATTTTATTCAAATTCAAATTTGAAAATCCCGCCCAACTTGTAAAAATTTAAATTTTTTGCTAATCTACTTTCTACTCGATTATGTTCGCCTGGTACTTCAGCAGATCGACGTTGGATTTGGGAAGGAATTTCGTCGTTAATATTAACGTATTTTATTCAAATTCAAATTTGAAAATCCCGCCCAGCTTGTAAAAATTTAAATTTTTGGCTAATCTACTTTCTACTCGATTATGTTCGCCTGGTACTTCAGCAGATCGACGTTGGATTTGGGAAGGAATTTCGTCGTTAATATCAACGTATTTTATTCAAATTCAAATTTGAAAATCCCGCCCAGCTTGTAAAAATTTCAATTTTTGGCTAATCTACTTTCTACTCGATTATGTTCGCCTGGTACTTCAGCAGCTCCAAGTGGGTTTTGGGAAGGAATTTCGTCGTTAATATTAACGTATTTTATTCAAATTCAAATTTGAAAATCCCGCCCAACTTGTAAAAATTTAAATTTTTGGCTAATCTACTTTCTACTCGATTATGTTCGCCTGGTACTTCAGCAGATCGACGTTGGATTTGGGAAGGAATTTCGTCGTTAATATTAACGTATTTTATTCAAATTCAAATTTGAAAATCCCGCCCAGCTTGTAAAAATTTAAATTTTTGGCTAATCTACTTTCTACTCGATTATGTTCGCCTGGTACTTCAGCAGCTCCAAGTGGTATTTTGGGAAGGAATTTCGTCGTTAATATTAACGTATTTTATTCAAATTCAAATTTGAAAATCCCGCCCAGCATGTAAAAATTTAAATTTTTGGATAATCTACTTTCTACTCGATTATGTTCGCCTGGTACTTCAGCAGCTCCAAGTGGGTTTTGGGAAGTAATTTCGTCGTTAATATTAACGTTTTTTATTCAAATTCAAATTTGAAAATCCCGCCCAGCATGTACAAATTTAAATTTTTGGATAATCTACTTTCTACTCGATTATGTTCGCCTGGTTCTTCAGCAGCTCCAAGTGGGTTTTGGGAAGGAATTTCGTTGTTAATATTAACGTTTTTTATTCAAATTCAAATTTGAAAATCCCGCCCAGCATGTAAAAATGTAAATTTTTGGATAATCTACTTTCTACTCGATTATGTTCGCCTGGTTCTTCAGCAGCTCCAAGTGGGTTTTGGGAAGTAATTTCCTCGTTAATATTAACGTATTTTATTCAAATTCAAATTTGAAAATCCCGCCCAGCTTGTAAAAATTTAAATTTTTGCATAATCTACTTTCTAGTCGCTTATGTTCGCCTGGTACTTCAGCAGCTCCAAGTGGGTTTTGGGAAGGAATTTCGTTGTTAATATTAACGTTTTTTATTCAAATTCAAATTTGAAAATCCCGCCCAGCATGTAAAAATTTAAATTTTTGGATAATCTACTTGCTACTCGATTATGTTCGCCTGGTACTTCAGCAGCTCCAAGTGGGTTTTGGGAAGTAATTTCGTCGTTAATATCAATGTATTTTATTCAAATTCAAATTTGAAAATCCCGCCAGCTTGTAAAAATTTAAATTTTTGGCTAATCTACTTTCTACTCGATTATGTTCGCCTGGTACTTCAGCAGCTCCAAGTGGGTTTTGGGAAGGAATTTCGTCGTTAATATCAACGTATTTTATTCAAATTCAAGTTTGAAAATCCCGACCAGCTTGTAAAAATGTAAATTTTTGGCTAATCTACTTTCTAATCGATTATGTTCGCCTGGTACTTCAGCAGATCGACGTTGGTTTAGGAAAGGAATTTTGTCGTTAATATTAATGTATTTTATTCAAATTCAAATTTGAAAATCCCGCCAGCTTGTAAAAATTTAAATTTTTGGCTAATCTACTTTCTACTCGATTATGTTCGCCTGGTACTTCAGCAGCTCCAAGTGGGTTTTGGGAAGTAATTTCGTCGTTAATATCAATGTATTTTATTCAAATTCAAATTTGAAAATCCCGCCAGCTTGTAAAAATTTAAATTTTTGGCTAATCTACTTTCTACTCGATTATGTTCGCCTGGTACTTCAGCAGCTCCAAGTGGGTTTTGGGAAGGAATTTCGTCGTTAATATTAACGTATTTTATTCAAATTCAAATTTGAAAATCCCGCCCAGCTTTTATTTCATGTTTACATTTTATAAAATTATTTTAATATTGTAGTTTCTTCAATGACAACTGTTCATAGTCGTATTATTAACAGAATAACATATCTTGCCACGTTAAAAGTTTCTAATAAAAAATATAAAATACAAAATTCACAAAAAATAAGTAAAATTATAGAAAACTACATATATTTATTGTCAATCAAAAGCATTTTCATCTAAATACTTTGGCACATTTGCAGAATTTTTAAATTATCGAGATGAAGTCAAATATGAGTCCCATTTTTCGTCCGGTTCAAAATTTTTTCGGAAACGACAAGTTCTTAAAACTTGCCTTTTATAACAATAATTAGTGCTAAAGAAATACATAAACCGCATACAAAAATTGCCTTTAATTTAAAATTAATTATTCTAATTCACAAATTTATAAATTCAATTACAAATGTGATTGCCATTCGACCCACTTTCTGACTTTCTTCTCACGTGTCTTTCTGTGAAACCCTCAAATCTCAACCATGATTAATTTTTCAATGCATATTGCATGTGTTTAGGGGAGGTAAAGAAAAAGGTAGACGCTTGTCGCATATGCAAATTACCGAGTTTTAGCCCTGGCACGTTTTTTGCCATCTTGTAATTATCGCTGCATTGCCAAGAACCGGCCTCGCACTGTTCTGAGGGGATTTAAAAATCAATAGCAATCAATACGTAACGGCTTTTTACATTCAAACGTGTAAAAAGCGCTTTTGTGAAAGCTTTTTGTAAATATCGATGGTTTGCGCATTACTGAAAGCGTAGTGTGGATATTATAAGACATATAAATGCATGCGATAATTTTGAATGCATTCAAATTGGACTTTGTGTTAAATTTAAAATTGAAAGATTGAAACCCGAGAAAATTTATAACTTGGAAATTTTAATTTAATATTAACAAAATTAAAAAGTTTTCGAAGTTGTTTAAATTATAAAACCGTTAAAAATTGTCGAAATCGAAAGCATTTAATGAATCCAGATTTCAGAATTGTAAAAAGTTAACAAAAGTATAAAAATTCTAAAGTCGCCAAATAATCGACAATTAAGTAAGTTTATAAGTAATGAAATTTAATGTTGGCACTTTATTTGTTTAATCTGTACTTAGACACTTGAATGATCTGACCAATCAAGTAAAATAACGTTATACATATGTAAATGTATTTTAAATATTACACTTATTCATTTATGATAATAAGATTTAAGAAAACCAATCCAATCCATTTTTAAATCTTTTGCAATTTATACTAGTTTGTTTAACTTTGCAATCAGCACACTTTCAACTTCAGACCTTTGTCAATATCCTGCATTACTTTCTTGACCAGCACCTCCATGGCCTCCTCCTCTATCTCATCCAAATCGGGCAGTCCAAGATTATCCACAACACCGCCTGGACCGAGCAGCACCGGCGAGGTAAAGAACTGCGCCTCCGTGACATCGGACTCGACATACGCACACTCGATCACATTCGGCTCGTTGTTCATGGCCCTCAGCAGCGAGTTGATGAAATGGGCACCCGCATACGCCATGGACAAGCTGATGGTGCCTTTGCCCACCTTGGCCTCGACAACATCCGAGGGGGCGTTTTGCAGTTGTTGCTGCAACTCCATTCGCTCCATCGTGGTGCCATCGAATTTGGGATTTGACTGTGAGATTAAGGCTAAAACTGTATCGCCGCCATGGCCGCCTACGACGGGAATGCTGACCTCGATGGGATCAACACCGATGCTGTCGCCAATGAATGTTTTGGCACGGACCACACCCAGCGTTGTCACCCCGAAGAGACGCCTGGGATCGTGGGCATCGTCGTCCATCAGCACCTTGGCCACCAGCGGCACAATTGCATTAATCGGATTGGTAATAATGGCCACCATCGCATGCGGACAACTGTAGCATATCTCTTTGGCCACCTCGGCGGCCATTTTGCCATTTTCCTTGAGCTGTTCATCGCGGCTGTATCCTGGTTTCTGTGGCTGCCCGGCGGCAAGCACCACAATAGACGCATCCTCCAGCGCCTCGGTCAGCTGACTTGGCTCGTAGCCCTCCACATTGGCAGGCGTGCAGACATGCGACAGATCGGTGGCCACGCCGATCACTGACTTTTTATCGTGCAGGGCCAGGGTAGTGATCATCGGATTCAATTTGAGCATTAGTGCGAGCGGTTGGCCAACGTTGCCGGCAGCTCCCACAAGAGCAACTTTGATGTCCTTGCGGTCCTTGCTGTCCTGGCTGCTCCTACGATTGATGCATGGCTTGTGCGCAGTTAGCCGGGAGAAGTGAAGAGAAAATCGAATTGAGAACATCTCCAAAATTTGTGCTTATGCACCAAAAAACAAAAAATATAATTTGTGTGATTTGTTTGAAATTATTTGTCAAAAGCAGTGCAAGCAGTGCACATAGTTACTACACTGCTTGTATCGTGTATACAGAGACGGTAAGCAGTACGAGCAGTGTAAGTGCGCTGGCTCCAGCGATAAATTGAATTCATCATAAATCGTTTTAATTTCACATTTTTTAATTTTTTAATTTAAATATTATTAAAATATAAAACTCTAATAACGATAGAGTCGAAGGGTTTAGTTGTTAGTATTCTATATATAATATATTTGAATTTAATAAAAAAAAAATTATATTTATAACTGCAACCGCAAAACTATTTATTCACGGTACCCAAACAGAATGCATGTAACAGGCTGAAAGAGGCGTCTCCGATTCCATAAAGTATTTATATTTTTGAGCAGGGTCAACATCGAGACGATAAAGCCATGTCCGTCTGTCTGTCTATATTTATTTAGATACTATACTCTTTGGTATATTATTTTAAATAAATGTTTCGTACTCTCTGAAAACGGGAAGCGCGTATCTCACAATTGAGCACTCTCGACTGTAGCTTTCTTACTTGTTTTATACTCGCACCAATAAGGAAGATGATTATTAAAAACTTTTAATTGTTATATTATGTTTATTGCAAACACTTAAAACATTAATTACAAACTCTTTACTTAGCCGCAACAAAAACATCGCGCGCTGCCCTGCGAATGGTTTTTCCATTTAAATTGGTCGGCAGCTGATCGGTAAAACGAACTCCAGCATGGAGTTGGAAGTGCGAAGCAGTCATCCGCTTGGTCACATGATCAACGATCGCCTTTTCGTTGATCTCACATCCTTTGCGCTTGACAATCAAAGCGCCAGCAGCATCGCCTTGCCGCTCATCATAGACTCCCACGACACACACATCCTGCACCTGGGGCAGCTCCGCAATGACAGTCTCGATTTCAGTGGGCCAATAGTGCTGGCCCTGATACTTGAGGATCTCCTTCTTGCGATCCACAATATACAAGAAGTTCTGATCGTCAAAGTAGCCCAGGTCGCCGGTGTGGAACCAACCCTCGAAGTCCTGCATTCGCCTGGACTCCAAGGGATTGCCATAATAGCCATTCCATGGTTGTCCATTGTGTGCATAAATTTCGCCAACTTGATTGTAGCCCAGTCTGTTGCCTTCCTCATCAACGATTCGGACTTTGAGACCAGCCATAAGTTGTCCAGCCGCATTGTTATGCTTAAGGCCAAGATTTGCGGAAATCATGCCCACCTCGGTCAGGCCATATCCTCCATTGAGCATAGCAGACTTGCATATCTCCTGAATTCGCTGCAAGGTTGCCAAGGAGACCATTCCTCCGCCATAGTTAATCATCCTCACGGACGTGAAAACATCTTCAGTTGCTGCTGGACAAGTGGCCAAAGCGGACAAGTGTCGGGGAGGTAGCATGGCATACATGATCTTATTCTTCTGCACCAACTCTACAAAGTATTCGGGACTGAAGGGTTTGTTAGTTATAATGCGAGTACAGCCATAAACTGTACTGAAAATAAATGCATAGACGCCTGTCATCCAATCCAAGGAGCTCGCTACATAGAAGGACATCTCGCTGGTAAATTGCCTGCAAGTTAACGATCAACGGTGTTAGAGAGATATTTTGGAGAAATCACTTTCAATATATTACGCATTATCCTGAACTAAAATATTATTCGATATGCAGACGGCTTTTGGGAATCCTGTTGTGCCAGAGGAGCATAGAATTGCCATTGTCTGATCTCCACCATTTTTCAGAGGTTCTGCTCTGCAAATTACAAATACATTGTAAAGAGATCAAATATTATTTCGAATATTACTCACTGATAGAACATTTCTGTTGGTGTGGGATCCAGGAGGGACTCTATCTTGGGCACTCCCTCAATGTGATCGATCATTGTAAATATTTCAGGACTCCAGCCTCGTGTCGCCGAATGTACCTTCTTGTAATCAAGTCCATCACAAAATATCACCTTTGGCTTGGTTAATTCGAAAACGTATTTTACGATGTCTGTAAAATCGAATTAAATTTTATGATATTCTAAAGTAAAGTCTAAAGTTAGTCCTTACCCTCATCTAGCATGGGATTCACGGCATGGAACGGTGTGGCGTTCATTAGACAACCTGCAGCCAAGGGCATGAGATAGGTTGTATTTTTGGCACTAATCCCAATCACATCCGTGTTATCGAGTCCTCGCTTCTTCAGGTGCTGGGCAATCCGAATGCCCCAAGTAATTGCCTGACCATTAGACCATTGATACGCCATCAGAATCGTTGATCTGTAGTTTACAAATTATATAATTAATCCAAAGGATACAATTTTCATTTGAATTTCTACTACTCACTTGGCAAACATTCTTTGCCCATGTCCTCATGGTATTTAATATAATTTTCCCGATGGATGTGTCATAGTTGTAGGTGAAGCTACGTTTCTGACCACTCCAGGTTTTTTCCTGCGCATCGTAGGTGGTTGGCGAGGCTTCCATATTGATATCTGCTGTTACACTTACTTCTTTACTGCTTCCCCGTTTGGGTTACTTTGAAAACATCGAACGACACTACAGTATTTATATAGTGGCAACTTTCTTCACAATTTATGGAGGTTATTGTGAATCGAGAGCATTTATGCATCGTGTAAATGACTCGCCATTATACGCAGACTTTATCAATCAGAAGTTCAAACTACCTATCTCAGCGACCGACCACTGTTTGAAACGTAGTTCGAGCTAAAACAGTAAAGGCTAAAACAGTGTATGCACGACTGATAAATACCCATGATTTCGCACTGAATGAAAATCGTTGTGTCAACGACTAGTTTTTGAGATTAGTTCATTATCGGTCATGTTTAAAATGTAGATCAATGTAGATGTAAAATTGAATTTGTGTAAATATACGACTAACAAATACTCAATGTCCACCCTATATAAAATGATCTCTCTGAATTCAAGTTCAAATAAGGCTTGAATAAATACATTCAGTTAAAGAAGAAGTTAAGATCAAGGTTTATTCTTAAGTAAATTGAAAAAAACCGCAAAAAAAAAGTAAGATCGAAATTCCAACTATTTTTTTTGTGATATTTCATTATGTCCAATAAATTACTTTCTGAAACATGTTACAATTATCAAAATTAAATCGGATGATTTTGTGTTCGTGATTATATTATCGCAACTGTAAAATTTTGGAGTCTAAAGTGTTAAAATATTTATTTTTCACTATCACGTGAGTTTGCAATAACCTTTGACGCGATTGCTTCAAAATCGTACGACTATTTAAATGGGAAATCAGAAAAAATTCAAGATTTGTTAAAGTCGATAAGGCAATTTGCTGGATCTATTTAGAGATTGGTAATTGAAGAAACGAGTAAATTTAGAATCTTCAGTTTATATTTATGAACTGAAGGACAAACGGAAGGTCGACGCTGAATCAGCTTCATTAAGTATACTTATCGATAATGCTGTAGTAATTATAGATGACTATTCTGGGAAACGTTTGTATTCATAGTAGGTTATCGTGTCGTTCAAGAAATTTGGGCAGATTAGAAAAGAGATATTCATTTAGTATGTCAACGTTATTCCTAAGATTAAGTATTTATTATCTCAAGAGTGTGATAGTTGAACATAAAACTTCCTCATTGGCACGTGTCCTAAGAATTGAACAAGCTTCTTCAGATAAGCGCAAGGGGTATTCCAAAAAGTCTGAACGCTTCTATATCGCCAATCACTTAATATATGGAGTGCTCCCATTCAAACGTTACATTATATGTGATATGTACATACATTTATAAGCTCAAGTATCTATGAATTATTTGTTGGCAACAAACACGTCACGCGCTGCCTTTCTCAGAGTCTTGCCATTCAAATTAGACGGCAGTTTGTCGGTAAAACGAACTCCGGCATGAAGTTGCTTCTGCAGGCCCGTCAATCTCTTGGCCACATGATCTACGATCGCCTTTTCGTTGATCTCACATCCCTTGCGCTTGACAATCAAAGCGCCAGCAGCATCGCCTTGCCGCTCATCATAGACACCCACGACACACACATCCTGCACCTGGGGCAGCTCCGCAATGACAGTCTCGATTTCAGTGGGCCAGTAGTGCAGACCCTGATACTTCAGGATCTCCTTCTTGCGATCCACAATATACAGGAAGTTCTGATCGTCAAAGTAGCCCAAGTCACCGGTGTGGAACCAACCCTCAAAGTCCTGCATCCGCCGAGTCTCCACGGGATTGCCATAGTAACCATTCCAGGCCTGTCCGGTGTGCACATAAATCTCGCCCACCTGTTTGTAGCCCAAGCTCTTGCCTTCCTCGTCGACAATGCGGATTTTAATACCCGGCATCAGTCTGCCAGCCGAGTTGTTGTTGCTGATGCCAATATTGCCAGTAATGGCACCTACTTCGGTCATGCCGTATCCGGAGTTGAACATGGCAGACTTGCATATCTCCTGAGCACGCTGCAGAGTCGTCAGCGTAACCAGACCTCCGCCGTAGTTGAGCATCCGGATGGGCGAGAGAGCCTCTGTCGTGGCCTCAGGACATGTGATCAAGGCGGACAGATGTCGCGGTGGCACGACGGCATAGTTGATCTTGTACTTCTTCACCAAATGCACAAAGTACTCGGGACTGAAGGGCTTGTTAGTGATGATGCGAGTGCAGCCAAAAACAGTACTGAAAATGAAGGCCCAGAGGCCAGTAATCCAGTCCAAGGAACTCGAAGTGAAGATAATCGATTCACTGGTGACAAGCCTGCATAAAAATAGATTTAATTATTAGAAGTCCTAAAGAAATACTTTGATATACTTACATACTCTCCTGTACGAGGATACTGTTCGACAGACACACAGCTTTTGGCAATCCTGTAGTTCCGGAAGAGCACAAAATCGCCACAGTCTGATCGCCACCATTTTTGAGCACTTCTGGTCTATAATAAAGGCATTTAGAATACGCTTAGGCAGCAAAATAAAGCACTTCAAACTCACTGATATAGCTTTTCAGTATTTGTTGGATCCAGCAGAGTCTCAATCTTGGCCACACCCTCAATATGATCGACCATTGTAAATATTTCCGGATGCCAGCCCCGAGTTGCCGAATGGATTTTATCGTATTCCTGGCCATCACAAAATATGACACTTGGCTTGGTTAATTCGAAAACATACTTAATGGTGTCTACAAATCGAAAATGATTTTAATTATTTTCCATCCATTAAGTTGTTAATAGTTGGACATACCTTCGTCTAGCATGGAATTCACTGAATGGAACGGAGTGCAGTTCATCAGGCAGGCAATACCCAAAGGCATGACGTAAGTGGTATTTTTGGCCGATATGCCAATTACATCTTTGTGATTCAGACCCCGCTTCTTCAGGTACTGCGCAATCCGAATGGCCCAAGTTATAGCCTCTGCATTTGTCACTGATACGCCGTCAGCATCGTTGATCTGCACTTTCAATTCAATTAATCCTCAGAATACCAATTTTTATTTGAATTTCCACTCACTTGAATAACATTCTTTGGCCAATTTCTCATGGTAGCAAGTATAATTCTGCCAACGGATGTGTCATAGTTATAGATGGAGTTGCGTTTGACACCGCTCCAGATGTTATCCTTTTCGTTATAGGTGGTGGGAAACGCTGCCATATTGATAGTCCGACGGTTCCAAAGCTTACTGCTTCGCCTTTGAAAACTGCACTCACATGTGAAATACTGCACTGCACTGACACTCTATTTATATGGGAAATTTTCGCAAACAATTTATAATTGTTCTATATAAATCCTGGCTATTTACGACTCGAGTGGATGTGCTCTGTAAATGGCTAACACCTGTAACATCTTATCAGTAGCCAACTTAAGTCCTAAACATCGATAGCATTTCGAAATACGTTTGAAGTGCCACTGCATTCGCGGCTAAGCATTACTTCATAAACAAAACAAAAATATATTAAAACATTTCCCGAATACTCGACTATGAGATACCCACATATGGTGTATCCCATGAAATTATTCGAAGAATGAAAACATGTTCAGATTAATACTTTCCTTTTTAAAAGCGCTTGCTCTATCCGTATTAGATTGTCTTGACACAATCATAAACTGTTAATACAATTAAATAATATACACTTATCCGTCATTTTCTTGAGCGCCAATTTAAGAAATGATTTAAGAAAAAATTAATTAATTCATGTGTAAATAATTGAAAACCGCAAACTGCAAAGAAAAAATATTATAGTGAGGGGAATTTACAAGGTATTACAAGAGTCCATACTCCAATCCATACTTCATTAAATAATGGAATTACCTTTAAAAATTGACTAATTGTAGCTCATTGGGATTTACAGGCAATGTGGGACTAACACATATACTTTTTTTAAACCTAAAATCATATTTGAACAATATAATGTTAAGTAAAATAAATATCTAGTATATAAAAGGAAGCTATAAAAATCTTAACGTCTAATAAACTTTGGCATTGTCAATATACGAATGTGCATTCATCATGGCTTAGCTGATAATAATGTCAGGTGTTTGAGTAAGAAACTTTTCGCTGATTTATAAATGGACGGTACTTGAAAATACGTAAGTTGCGTCTTGTGCATTTCATTGATAAGTAATAATTGACTTTGAACAGTGCAGATAAACCCCAATGCTATTATGATTAAAGGATGGGGTAATTGAGTTTGATTAACCGATTAAAATCGGTTCTCACCATTTGATACACTCCTAAGTTCAGCACTCTGTAACATATTAAATTAAACCTCACACATTGTCGCATCAATATTTAATTTGACTGCGGTCTGAACCCATTATTAATATTAAATGATTCCTGTTTCACTTATGTATAAAATGAGAAAGTCAAACATATCTAAATCAGTTGTAACGCAGCAATGGAGACATTCGCAAAAGAAATTCAGCGGAATTACGAGGACTTTATCTTTATACCAAGTATGATGTTCAAGTCGATCGGTTATGACTTTCTGAATAGTCCCAAGCCCCGTTGGCTGGATCTAATGATGCGAGGATACTTTTTGATTGGCCTGGGAACTCATTACTACATTATCTTCTATTTGGTGCTGCGAATTATACAGTGGGATACATTGTCGGGTGATCCAGTGAATATCGTGCGATATGCGGAGATTTTCTTTCTCATCATTAATTCGGAAATTAAAATCATCACATTTCTGTATTATCGTAACCGCATACGCGATCTCTGTGACAAATTGCGAATGGTTTATCCCAGCAACGATTCAGAACGTCGATATTATAATGTCAATTCTTTTTATTGGCCGCGTGTCATACGTTACGGTGTTTATTACTTTTGTTTTGTTGTGCTACTGGTAGTGTTTGGACCCTGTGTGCAATCAACCTGCTTATATTTCTATCAGCGATGTACTATTGGGAGTGAGGCCAAGTTTCCTTATCTGCGCGCCTATCCGATGCAGCTCAATTTCGATGCGAATTCCCCATTGAACTATCTAATTACACAAATCCTGGAGTTCACATCCAGCCACTTTTACATGACCTTTAATATAGGCACCGATGTCTGGATGATGTGCCTTTCTGGCCAAATCTGTATGCACTTTGCCCATCTAGGACGACTGTTGGCCGACTACAAACCCAGCAACGAACATTCTTTCGAGGATTGTGAATTTCTGGTTAGTGTCGTTCGAAAGCACCATCAAATAGTCAGGTGTGTAAAATACGTTTGAGAAATATATCTGCAAAATTGAGATAACTTTGAATGCAGCTTTCACAAGGAGCTCAATGATATTTTTGGCATGCTGTTGGCCTATAATCTCTTTACCACGGCCAGCACCCTTTGCTGTGTCGCCTTCTACACCATTGTGCGGGGCTTAAATTTGGACGGAGTTTCATTTCTATCGTATTTCATCAGCTGCGCCGCTCAGTTTTATATGGTCTGCTATTACGGACAGCAACTGATTGATTTGGTACCCATTTTAAAAATTACATATAGTTAAATAAATAATTAATTTTTGGACTTGTAGAGTGAATCATTACCACAGGCTGCTTACTCCCAAACTTGGTATAACGGCTCGACCACATATCGGAAACAATTACTATTAATTATGCTCAACACCAATAAACCAGTTGTGCTCTCAGCCAAAGGTGTAATTATTATATCGCTGGATACATTCAAAAATGTAAGTTCAATTAAATATATTAATATTATTATATTATAATCCACAATTTTGCAACAGATGATGAACATTACGTATCGATTCTTTGCAATTATACGAAGAGTGCTGGACGATTAAAGACATGCAGTGAATCTATTTTTCTAAACATAATTTGCATACACTTAAAATAGTTTTAGATTTTTATCAATTTGGAAATTCACAAAAAGTTTTAATAAATCATATTGAGTTTAAAGCACATTTTAATTAGTTTATTTTTATAGTAAATAGCTTTAACAAAGTAGCGAACGCTTTAGGTGCGTTGACACCTAAAAGTGATAAAAGGTCATAGGAGCAATTAACACATTTGTAATTAAATATTAAAAAGGAAATGGTGTGAAATAATCTAAATGATATGGTATCGATTTTACTGTTCATTAATATGCTGGTCCGATGGGAATTCGTGTATTTATCTTACTTACCTTTGTAACTATCACAATTTTGTTAGAAAAGTGAATACTCGTAAGAATTAAAATAATAATAATGTTAAATTGATAACAAATGATCTGCAGAAATAACATATTCAAATTTAACGGTCTTAACGATCAATTCCGATTGGCTTCAAAAGATATGGCAGCACATAGTTTGAGCAAGCAGATCAAGGGAATGTATTGGTCTGGCAACGCTCTCATCAGCTGTTCAGCCATTATTAACTGATAACAGGTTCATATACGCGTCTACGCACGTTGTCGTTGGTGGTGAGGTGTGCCCCTTGTGTGTGTGTTTCGTTTTATCTCCCCACTGTGTCAAAACGTTCAGTTCTTATCGGAAAACGCAGCAAAATGGAAGTCAAAGTCAAAGTATTTTCGGTTAACAAAACCCTGCCCTATGGTAATTAACTTTTTGAAATATATCAGTTCTATTAATAATCAAACAACCAACGATCAATTATCAGATGCCTCGCTGCTTCGGGTCAATTTTTCACTGCCGCAAATTAACGAGATTGCCTTGGACATATCTCAGCGCTCCACAGTCTCGGGTGTCCATGAAGTGGCCTATGCCCTGAAAGCTTTAACGCTTACCGATCTGACCACATTGGCTGGCGATGACACGGCTGCCAATGTGCGTCGCCTCTGCGTACGCGCCTGCCTTCCATTTGAGCCGCAATTCTTGGAGAAGTTCTTTGAGCGCACCCTCCTGCCGGACATCCATTGTGCCGCCGTCTGCGTGTATCCCGCTCGCGTGGCGGACGCCTACAAGACGCTGCTGCAGTATGGCAAACTGGCGGACATATCCATTGCGGCAGTGGCCACCGGTTTCCCAACTGGACAGTACGGTCTGCAGACGCGTCTGCAGGAGATCAGCTATGCCATTCTGGCCGGCGCCACAGAGATTGACATTGTGATCAATCGGCAGCTGGCGCTGGTGGGCGACTGGGAAGGTGTCTACAACGAGGTGGTCCTCATGCGCAATGCATGCGGCGAACGGGCTCACCTTAAGACCATCTTGGCCATTGGCGAGCTGGGGTCCATGGAGAATGTGAGTTGTGCAGCTGCTCAATTATTTCTGCACATTTATTGTAATGTTTGTTTGTTGTTACAGGTGTACAAGGCATCCATGGTGTGCATGCTGGCAGGTGCTGATTTCATCAAGACGTCCACAGGCAAGGAGGCGGTGAATGCCACACTGCCCGTTGGCCTGGTCATGATCTATGCCATACAGGAGTTTAAGCGACGCACTGGCCAAATTGTGGGCCTAAAGCCAGCCGGCGGTGTGCGAACTGTGCGTGATGCCATTGCCTGGATTACGCTGGTTAAGGAGACCTTAGGCATGCACTGGCTGCAGCCAGAACTATTCCGTTTTGGAGCATCTGGGCTGCTCGACGATATTGAGAAGGTGGTGCACAATGGCGTCGCCCAGCTGGAAAAGGCTTAGAACTCCACACGTCAGCTTATCAGTGTATAATTGGCAATATTAGAATCAAATACTCAACAGCTTTTCGTCTATATAAATCTTGTTTTTCCGACTCACTGACTGACTTATCAACGCACAACCCGAACTGTAAGAGCTAGAAGACTCCAATTCCAGCACAGCATAACTCTTGCCATTTAAACGTACATAAGGACGAAGTTTCTCAAAATTTCAATTACGAGTTCGAAGTTCGCTTGCTTACTTTAATTACTTTCCACATAATCTTGTTTGTCTTCTGTCTAATAGGAGACTAGCTCCACACATATAAATATATATATATATTTTGCATTTATGTAACTGACTACAATTAAATAACACTCAAACTGAACTTCTCTTGCTCTAGACGCCAGTCGGCTTAAAGTTGTAGGCAAGCTGGTGCGCAGGTGCAGCCATTAGGTCATCCTCGGGCAGCTGCTCGCCGTGCTGCATAAGATCCACAGGCACATTGATGTGGGGCTGATTGTCGGGCGTCCTTACGTGCATGTCCACGGCAAAGAACGAATCATCGAAGTTGATGCGACTTCGTTCGTCCTGCTCCAAATAGACAGCCTTGGGCGCATTGCCACCCATTGCCTTCTCGTAGGTGTTCAGCCACTTGAGATTGACGTGCTTGGCATCCGCATTGAATTTCTTCGGCGTTTTCTTTGGCTTGTCGGCGTAGTAGTTGTGCTCCTGCTGCACTCTATGGGGCGGTGGCGCAATTTTCTCCATGCGCTTGCTCTTGGCATCCAGCTTGGGATCGACGTAGTCAAAGAGTGGCAAATAAAAGTTGTAAGGCTGCTCGGTGGGTGGCAGCATATACGGCTGTGGCTGCGGATGTATTTGCGGTTGAGGTTGAATCTGAATCTGAGGTTCCACTTCGCTGGCCGACGTCTGTGCGTCCTCGTTCTGCACCACAGGACCAAAGATTTCGCCGGCACGTCTCAGCAAATGTTCCAAGCGTTCGATGGTTATGACATGTGGATGCAAGAGCTGCACATCCTCCTGCAGATGAGCACTTCTCGCCAGCCTCGATGATGTGGGCGTGGCTGCAATTGCGACACAGAAGCCGCACAGCAATAGCTATACGAAAAAAAAGTATCTTTTAGCTATGGATCCAGTAACAGCATCGCCAAAGATACTCACTATTAGTGACCCATTCAGCATGTTGAGATTTGTAGATCTATTGACCGCTTTTTAGTAGTCCATATGCGTTACGTCGAGTAGCAGCCGTCACGGAGTTTGCACACTGAGTAAGGCGGCTTGGGGCACAGCGAATTCATTTATACTCCGCACACTGCAATCATTTTCCCAGACTGCAAACGGAAGCTTTCGGAAGTCTGCGCCATCAAGAGAGGCCAACAACAATGCGAGGCGCCTCCAGAGCAGGCACAGTTATCTGGGAAACCGAGTTTAAAAACGAGTTTCCACAGCTCCAAGAAACTAAATATATAACGAGGCAACAGCGTACACACAACCACACCGCACACACATGTGTGAGTTACGCCTGGCTACATAATAATGTTAATGTAACAACCCGAACCCGAAGCTGAAGCTGAAGCGCCTGGAGTTGAACAAACTAGATGTAAATGGATGATGTGAGTTTGTCACTGGTAATGAGTTCGTTGCAGCTCGAGACAAACAAGCAGCGAAATTGCGTCAAATGGTCAAGTAATCGCAACAAAATTGTCCAATTTCAAACGCAAGCCAAAGAAAAGTCGGCCGCTAGCTGGCAGTCCATTGACATCAAATTATGGCCAAAACAAAGGCCTCACACGATGCATCCCTTTGCGAAGTTGTTGCAAAATGCTCATAAAGCCGTCTAACAACTCGGGAAAATCCAATTTCAGTTTGCATTTGAATTTTCCAGTTGGTTTATAACAATATAAATATGAGACACGTTAACAATAAACTGTAAATTTAAGACTATAATGTATAAAATCGTTGTTCACACAATTTCCGCAGAGTGTCTGTGAACTCGTTTCGATTGTTTCCACAAGACTCACAGACATTTGTTATATTTTATCGTACCTGCCGTAAAAGTGCAAGTTCAAGCTACAGGAAATACTAGACCGGTGGCAATAATGATAAAAAAAAAGAAATGTAACGATTACATCTTGTTCATTGACTCTATATTGGACAAACAACTACATAATTTCGGTAGAAAGCGAATTGGCAATCATGTTTGCTGTAACTCGGGCAAACCTTTTATAATGATATCGAGTGCTTCCAGATCCTTGTTCACCGTGTCTCTCAAAAACTCCATGGCACGCTGCTGCATGGTCAGTATGGTCTTCATCTCATCCTTGGCATTCGTGTCAATGGTGTAATCATTGCAGCCATTGCTGGCAAATTGATTGCGCTGCATTCGAATCTGAGACAGCAGTTCACTGAGACGTCCCTTGAACTGTGTCGGCGCAGAAACAACGGCCTGCATATTCTGTAACTTGGTGCGAAGCGCCTCCTCCTCTGGTGTCAAAGCGCTGCCCACCTTCCGTGTGCACTCCTGCTTCACAATGATCTATCCAAAGATTAAAGTTATTTTACTATAGTATTAATATAAATGAATATTTGGCAACTTACTTTCAGTATACGATGGCTCATTTCGGCTAGTTTCCGTTTGTGCTCCAATATTTTGGCCGTTGCTGAGGCGTGGCGTCGCCGCAATTCCTGCAATTCACCATCTACCTTTTTCATGTATAACGCGTGCGTTTCTGTTTCCTGTTCCTGGCACTTCAATCGCCACTTCAGATCGCTAAATCCAATCATGGGCACCGGTATGAATTGAGTGGCATCCGGATTGTCCAAATTGGCCTGACGCCACATACGTGGATCAACACTTCGTGGCGGATTCTCTAGATACTCTTTTATCTGGTCTTCGTCAGGCAATGTTAGTGCCAACACTTCTGTTATGCCCAGATTGGTCAATTGCGGCTTCACCGATGGCTGATTCAAATACATGGACAGCTCGGTGGCAAGTATGCGTTTGCTATCGTTTGGTCCATGCGTCAACTGCAGTTTCTCCTCCACATAAATGACCACTTGACACTTTTTATGCTCCAGCTCTTTCAGTGTATCGATGTGGACCAAAATGTTTGGCTTACTGCCCATCAAGCTGTGCAGCGTTTGTATAATCTGTTGCTGCTGTGTTCTGAAAATGGTGAAAAACCAAAAGTTTAAGAATTTACATAACCAATCTTTCAATCTGAAACTCACTTAATTGTAGCGAATTCTCGATCGAAATTCAGCGCAACCAGTCCTAGTTTATTATCCTTGCCAGGCATGCGACTGTAACCTATTGCCTTGAAGCGGCAGAGATAATTCTCCTGCGTTATGTCAACAGGCGCAGCACTCTGGGAATAGAAGAGCTTGCCGGTGCCCCACATGGCCTGAAGATAATTCCATTTGGCCACAATATTGTCGCGCTCATCGCCAAAAATCGAGACATTCAGAATGGACTGTGCAAACGCCTCGTCCGCTGAGATGGGCACTGGTTGCTGCTGTTGCTGGCCGAGCATAAAATTCGTACCACCGAAGCCACCAAAGCCTGGCGTAACAGTCGTTGTTGCAGCAGGTTTACCAAAAGCTGCAATCAAAAACAATATGTAAGTCATTGGCCGGTGAGGACAGTGATTGTCGCATATTACCTGATCCAAACGTGCCGCCGCCAAATGCCGATGGCTGGCTAGCGCCGAAGCCACCAAAAGTTGGTGCCGTTGTTGTTGTTGCCCCAAAGCCCGCAAAACCGCTTGCAGGCGCATTGCTGGTCGACCCGAAACCACTGAAGGCAGGAGGGGCAGCGCTCATAGCGGGAGTCGAAAATAAACTGGGTTGACTTGTTGCTGCTGCCGCACCGAAGCCACCAAATCCACCGCCCAGCGTTGATGTGGGTGCCGACGTTGTTGCGGCGCCAAATGGCGTTGATGCGCTGCCAAACGCTGGTGCAGACATTCCACTACCAAATGCTGGCGCCGCAGCTCCAGTTGTACTTCCAAAAGCTGGCGCCGCGGCTCCAGTTGTCGCCCCAAAAGCCGGCGCAGCTGCCCCCGTCGTGGCTCCGAAGGCCGGTGCCGCTGCTCCCGTTGGAGCGCCAAATGATGAACCAAACATGCCGCCCGCTGTCCAAAATAAAAAGAAAGAGATAACAAAATAAAGGGGTCAGCTTTGCTATGGGTCAGCTTTCGTCTAACAAAATGTTATCAGTGCTGTAGCTTTTGAAGCTTCAGTACAGCGTGGAAGTTGGACACCAGTAGATGTCTTTGTCTCTCTAACAATGTCGCTGTTACTTATTTTCATTCTACTTGCACTGACGGCTGCTGTGGCCTACATTACCTACGTTCTTCAAAAGAAAGGGTAAGTGTTCCATACTATTCATGTTCTCTTGCTAATTGTCAGTTTTTCCTTCTATTGCAGCATTAATCCAAAGGAAATACGTCTGAACAGCTTACAGGATGCCAAGAAGCTATTAACGCTGCCATCAAATGCTGGACCACAACGCTACTTGGCCAAAATGGCTTGACAAGTCTCGTCGCTCCACAAACAACACCTGAGGAATTGAGGCATCAAAGAATTTACTCACGTTTAGCCGGCGTGCTTGTCGCGCCAAGCGATGTGTTGCCACCAAAGAAGGACATGACTGATAGAATCCTAGACTGACACAACACAACTCCTTTTCGTTTCGCGTTCTTGCAAGTTAGACGTCTTCTTATAAAAAACCAGCTTAATAACAAAATAAAAACCTAAATTTTTGGCGCTTCAAGTGTGTGGGCAATTGTACTTTAGGAATGAGCGAGACTCGATATATTCATATTCATGTGAGTAATCGATAGTTACAGCGATATATTTAGTGCGATAAATAGCACATTCTCTAGCTGACGTCACAAATTGTATGAACTGCAATTTAAAATATTAAAAAAAAATAATATATTAAAACTATAGAAGATTATCACTGAAACTGTAAATATTTTAATTATTTGTCTTTAAATATTCTAAGGAATAGGCATGCTTTTCGATTATATCGCTTTGTGTGAATATCTGACGTCACTAAGCAATCTCACATAATCGATATTTCGCCGGTAGAGACTGCAACATTTGCTTACAGACGCTAACAAAAAAAAAGAATTAAAAAAAAAACAACATGAGCAAATACAATGCAAAGCACTTGGAAGACAAGTTGAGAGCGCGATTTGAAGCAAGCCATGTAGAAGTTTCTGACGATTCGGACGGCTGTGGGGCCAAGTTCAGCGCTATCATAGTGTCGAAAACATTCGTCGGGCAATCACTTCTGCAGAAACATAGATTGTAATTACTCTTCTTCAGTTTTGTTTTGCTTATCTGATTGTGGTAAATAATTCGATTACACGCTTTATTTTTTAAAGGGTTAACCAAACGCTGGGCGAAGAACTAAAGTCAATTCACGCTTTCTCGCAAAAGACATACACCCCCGAAGAGTGGGAGAAAGCGCAGCAGCAACAACAACAACCGAAGCAGCAGTAATAACAACAACAGCAATAACAACAACATTTGCCGTAACCTGTTGATGTCGTGGAGACCAAAACCGAAACCTGTACATATATATGTTTGCATGTATGTATGTATGTAAAACCAGCCAACGTCAGATGAACATTTAACCAGTCGAAACCGAAAAACAGTTGAACAAAGAAAGTGAAAGGGAAACAGCCAATGAACGGAGCTGCACAAAAATAATATTACATAAAAACCTCAAATAGTCGTACAACAAACAATATAACAACAATATAAATAAAGCGAGAACTTTAAAACACAAGTGACCTAAAGTGACGCCATTTTGACCCCCGCCCGTTCATTAAAAATTAAAATTTAGCTGCAGATAAAACCCAGAAAATACATTACAACACATAGAGCAGCTTCGCAGTATCAAGCACAATGCTCAAGTTCCAGGTTCACTCGCCTGGCAAGGTGATACTACATGGCGAGCACGCGGTCGTCTACAACAAGCCCGCCTTGGCTGCCGTCGTTGGACTCGGCACCAAGCTGCAGCTGCGTTCTAGGGAAGGCAGCCAGGTGGCCAGCTTTCAACTTGATGCGTTGAACTGTACGCTGGAAATCGATCTACAGGAGTTCAATACGTTTCTGGGCGAGTTTCGCCAGAAATACCCGGGCGATAAACTGGACAGCACGGCCAAGTTGATGGAGGAGGTGCGTACGGAGGTAGCCAAGCAGTTGGAACGCAGCGTGGGCAGCACGCCCAAGCAGCACACACAGCGCGCCTTCATCTCCATCTACTATCTGCTGGCTGGCGCTGTGTTGACTGCACCCAATCAGCCACAACTGACACTCCTGACTGGTTTCCAGGTGCAAGTCGACACTGAACTGAATGTGGGCGCTGGTCTCGGCAGTTCGGCCTCCTATGGCGCCGCCTTGGCCACCGCTTTTCTCATATTAGCTGGGCACTTCGATCAGTCCAGCTACTTGCAGGACGAGAACTTGGCGCTGATCTCGCATTGGGCTTTCGAATCGGAACGTGTCAATCATGGCACGCCCTCGGGCGTGGACAACACTGTGTGCACCTATGGCGGCATTTTGCGATTCGTCAAAGGTCAGGGCTTTCAATCGCTGAAGATCCACAAGCCACTCAACATCTTGCTGGTCGACAGCCGCATCAGTCGCAGCACTGCGGACATTGTAGCCAAAGTTCGTCACTTGGCCGAGGATTTTCCGCAGCTGATTGAGGCTATTTGGCAAGCCTGCGAGCAGCTGGTAAACGCGGCAGTGCCACTCTACGAGAGCTTCGGCAATGCGCAGGACGACAGCCAAAAGTTCGAGAAACTCGAACGTCTCTTTCAGATCAACAACGATCTGCTGAAGGCCATAGGCGTGTCACATCCAAAGCTGGAGCAAATATTCACGATCGCCTTCAAGCGTGGCTTCTTCTCCAAGCTGACGGGCGCCGGCGCTGGCGGATATGCAATTGTGTTGCTGCCGGACAACTATGAGGGCAACGAAGTCTACTGGAAGCTGAAGGAGGAACTGGAGGGAGCTGGCTTTGGCGTTCATGTGACAACAGCTGGTGGCGTGGGATTGCGCGTAACCGCGTTGGACAATTGATGCAGCGATTTACTTACAAATGTATTTTACTCTAAATGTTTAGATGTACTCATGGTTTCGTTATTACTTAAAATAAATATTTTATATGCAATGATAAGTTGTTGCTAGCTAGCGTTGACTTCTATCCCTCGACTTGAAGACGATGCCCCGATTCTTCATGTCCCGCAGCGTCGAGTTCGGCAAAGTGCCCGACACAGAGATCGCATAGATGCCGCGAGTGAAGCGTGCTGAAAGCGGAAACATGTTTACTTCAATAAACACAATAAATATTAGGTTTAATACCGAGTCGTTGCCATTTGGCGACCCACGAATCGGTAGGCGTGGTCAGTGCGATAATGCCGTCAAAATTGTTGCTAGTGTGATCGTACACATTGTCCTTGTTGTTCTTCATGCGCAGGAATTCCTCGCAGTTCTCGCAGCCATCAGTCTCAAATTGATCGAAAGTCTAGTGAAAGGAAAAAGAGAGCGGCAATTGTAAAATGTGACGCGTGTAATTGTATTTATACTGTATATTTACCTTGACAAGGGAACAAACCAAGCACGCGCGCAGACCGCGCAGATCTTTTGGAATTGCATCGAAGGACATATTATAATTTACGAATAACAACACAACACGTTGGTGCAAAATGAATTGAAAGATGTTTGGCAAGCGAGAGAAAAGTGTAAATACAAAACGATAATATCGCATGCAACCCTTCAGCTATGATTTATCGTTAGGTTATCGTTGTGGTTATCGATAGCAGTAGAAAGCGCCAATTAAAACACTTGAATGCTAACATTGTTAAAACAATTTTATTAACTAGTAAATTACATTAATAATTAATTTCGTTGAGGCCGTTTCTTTTTATACCCTTCGCTAACATCGAAATAAAGTAACATGGTTCCTAAATACGACGATGGATTGTTTTGAATGCATTTAAACGAGAGTTTATATTCCTGAAGTGGCAGCGGCGGAAAGGAAGCTACATCCAATGTCAAATTACGAGCAAATAAATGCCCCTTTCATTAAACAAAAAAAAAAAAATGAGATAATTTAATAATTTAACTTTAATTAACTTACCGAGTATGGGCAGCTGTGATTTATATTCGTAAATTTTTTTAAATGTTGCATAACACTTTTCTCCAAATAATTCCTGGGTTTCGATGTGTCGACCAGGTCACAAAGGTTGAACTGCAGTTTTCCAAAAAATGGTTTATACAAATTTCTGTTATCCCGATAAAATGTCTCCACAAGCAACTAAAATATTTTATCAAGAAGATTAAAATTCTTTGAGTGTTAAATCGAAATTACAGAAGCATTCGTAATTTCTCCAATAATATCACCATCAATATTCAGTATCGATTGTGTCCAATTAATCGGCTTAAGAACACATAAAATATTCGCAAAATATCTTTTGTTGCCAATGCATTCAACCTTCTTTGTTTTGTAATATACACCATCCTAAAAAAGTTCACGAATTTAATGACTATTAATTGATGATTTTCGATTTCATACGCAATACATACGGAATACATCAAGCAGAACAAAACGAATAACAATAGCTTAAAGTCAGACATTCTGAACTAAAATGCGGAAAGAAAATAACATTTCGAATGGCATTCATTATTAAAAATATTATAACAATAACTACTTATTGCTTATCGTTGATCATAATATGCTTAATTATAGGTAATCATAATGTGCGTTTAATTTGGTTGTTTCCGTTCACATACATTATTGGGTTGACTCCAATTAATTATACTTATCAAAACAAATAAAAAAAACAAGTGGAATTTTTGAAATCCATTTGATTCGCAAACAATTCGGTAAGTGAGGAGCCTACGAACTTTTGTGCTGTGCTTTCGTTAGGTGCCAATTTGAGTCATTTGTCGGCGTTTCAATGTGAATGCCAGATATTAACTTTAGAAGTGGACGATAATTGTTGTTTTGTTGCATCGGATTGCCGGCAATATAACTTGGTGATAATCTATTCATTCAATTGAAAGCACTGCAAGTGTTCAACAGGCACATTACGATGTCTTCATCCACATCAACAACTTCCAGCCCAACGGACAGCTCAAATGGTTCTCTGGCAATTTCCTATGGAGCCCTGCCCCTCGTGCCCGGACCGAATCCGCAGAAACCTTTCACGCTGCCCGAGCGCCTTAGCTTCGAGATTCACCGTTACTCCAGCTATTCGCCAAACTATTTGCCTGAGTAAGTTTACAGTGCTTCTTCAAACAAGCTGTAATATTGCAACACACACACAAGCACACACCCACACACATGCATAGGTATAATCATAAGCATACAAAGAATTGTTTGAAAACATACAGTGACGGACAAAAGAATATTGATGGGGTATTCCCGTTTGTATGTTTTGATCGTGATTTTGTTTAGTATCTATTATTTGTATCTATTGACAGTGACTGGTATTATTATTTTAAGAAATTATTTGATGAATTTATATATTTTTATATATATTACCACTTATGCATATGTTATATATATGCATATATTATATATATTAATTTGTGAGTATTTTTAGCAAATTTTAGTGGTGACGAATGTAGATCGTTTTTTGTCTAAAGGATCGGTTATCAATAGCATTCACTATTTCCAATATTCTTGCCCATGACTGTTTATGCTTATATACATATGTTCATAAGATGTAGGAGATGTGTCCCGCCTCTAGTTCTGTAAACTTGCATTTCGTAATTGTTGTTGTCAACTGCGCAGCTGTTGTTGTCATCGCTTTTGTGCATATGTATTTACAGTCTAATTTCGCAATTTCAGAAATGTACTCGTCGACTGCCCCAACGATCAAACCTCTCGTTGGTCCGCCTATACGAACAGCCCACCACAATTTCTCACCCTGAAGCTCAAGCGTCCCGCCATTGTGAAGAAGATCAAATTTGGTAAATTTGAAAAATCACACGTTTGTAATATCAAAAAGTTTCGAGTTTTTGGTGGATTAGAAGACGAGCATATGGTGCTACTGCTAGAAGCGTAAGTTATATGCCAAATTTGTAAATATATTTAATATCTGACTATTATTAATAGAGGCCTAAAAAACGACAATATACCTGAAGTATTCAATTTGCGGTGCATGACTGAGGATGGCTCCGAGAACCTGCCCATTTTATATTTGAAAATCGTGCCATTGTTGTCCTGGGGTCCATCTTTCAATTTCAGTATCTGGTACATTGAGCTGCATGGCCAGGATGATCCCATGTACACATGTGCACGCATGAAGAACTACAATATGTTGCGTGAAACTGAGATTATTAAATTGTGCCTCAAACACTTCCGCCAACAGGGATATATGGATGCTTTTGGCGCATTGCAGGAGCAGACAAATGTGCGACTGGAGCATCCGCTTATAAGCGAGCTGCATAAATATTTGGTAATTATTTTCATGAAATTCATTTACGTGTACATATTCATTATTTGGTATTGCCACAGGTTGTACAAGGGAATTTTGAGCGGGCCGAAGAGTTCATTGCCGAGTGCATCGAGGATGGTCTAATGGATGAGTATTTGCATAAGCAGGACTACAAGCATGCTTGGCATATGAAATACACTGAGAGTGACACGAAGCCCGGCAATCGTGGAGGTCATCAACTGGTTGTGGACACTAAAAAGCGACTTGTTTATTTGTACGGTGGTTGGGATGGCTATCAGGATCTCAGTGACTTGTGGGTATACAAAATAGAGCTGGATGAATGGACGCTGCTATGCGATCGGTCGGAGCTAACAAAAGGTCCTTCGCCACGTTCCTGTCACAAGATGATCTTTGATCCCATTAGCGAGAACATTTTCATGCTGGGTCGTTACCTCGACAACTCGATACGTACCAGCGATTACATTAAGAGTGACTTCTACTTGTACGACACCCGTTCACGTAACTGGATGCAAATCTGTGATGATACCAGCCAAGTTGGTGGGCCACACCTCGTCTACGATCATCAGATGTGCATCGATAGCGATAAGCGAACCATATATATTTTTGGTGGCAAAATACTGACACCACGAAGTGCAACATCGTCTGTGGAGCCAGAATATTCGGGCCTGTTCTCGTATCATATTGCTACAAACACATGGACGCAGATACTTGTTGATTGCCATCATGCCAGCGCCGCTCAGGCGGACATAATGTCAATTAAATCTCGTATTACTCACTGCATGGTGTTCCATAACGTAATTAAACTCCCATTTATATTTGTTTATAATTATTGTAATACTTGTGATTTTCAGAAACAACGAAAGCTTTATATCTACGGTGGACAGCGGGGCAAGGAGGACCTGGATGAGCTGCTAACGTATGACGTGGATACTCAGGCCATTTCGGTTCTCAACAAAGAACCACATCATGGCAATACATCAACTTCCGAAGCAAAATTCGAGCCATCATCCGGCTATACTTTACGTGCTACAATTGATTGTGAGCGCGACGAAATTTACATCTTCTCAGTGCGTTTTACACATCTTCCACTTAATGTTGCGGGTCTAATTATAAATCTTCCACAGAGCCTGAATAAGGTTAAGGATCGACGCGATGTACATCATGTTGAGCCCTCAAACTCCTTTTGGGTTTACTCGTTGCGCACTCATAAATGGTCACGTATCTATTATTGCCGTCATAGCACTCAGGACATCAATTCCATTAATAGGGTAAATGTTCTGGGTACCAGTAAAATCGATGGGTGTTTGGAGCCATGTCCGCGATATGCGCATCAAATGGTCTACGATGAATTGGCAAAGACGCACTACCTATTTGGTGGCAATCCAGGCATATTTCAGTATCAGCAACTGCGCTTGGATGACTTTTGGTTGCTCAATTTAGAAAAGTAAGTAAAAGTACAAAAATTAATGTTGTCTTATGTCTTACTAAACATGTTGAATTGCAGACCAAAACGTGAGGAAATATTGAAACATTGTCGCTATCTGATACGAAAACTTCGTTATGAAGAAATGGTGCGCGTAGATCCATTGAAAGCGATGCAGTATCTTAGACACCATATATCTGAAGTGATAGATCATGCCGATGCAGAGCAATTAAACAACGTACGTATAATAAAAGTGTAACGAATATATGAAATAAATAACCATTATTTGTTCAACAGTTTCATAAGCTGGCATCCCTGCTATTTAAGCCCCATGAAATCAGCCATGACTCTACTCTAAGTCCAAAAACTACACCGGAGAAATGTGCTGAGACTGAAGGTTTTGAAAAAACATCTGATGAGATCTTGAAAGGTAAGTCTTTAATACATTTCTTAAACTTTCATTGAATTAATTTTCTTTGCAATTAGCTGAACTGACAGAAGTAATTGGTCTGGCGACTGCTGAAAATATCTCGATCGAGTCCAATGAAAGTCTGGCTACTTCCGGGATATCGGAGACCGTCTCAAGTCCCAGCAACTCGTCGTGCACAAAACGAGCGCGTACCGAGTCTAGTTGCGAGAAACAGAATCGTCGAGCTTTTCTTTTCAACAAATTGGTGCAACTGATGCCAGCGAACATGGTGCAGCCAGAGCGCAATTTGAGCGATTTTGTTGTCATTTAACTGTGCCAACTTCAAATACACATGCAGGCGAAACAACATTATTTATAAGTAATTCAATGTTTATGTTAATTATTTGGAAATGTTATATATGCTTGATTCAAACGCTAAATGTGAATGTGATACTCAATTCGTCCTTACTTTCCTTTTGTTTTTTCAATGTTAAGTTTATGGGCTGGTGCTAAGCATCTGCCAAATATTGAATTGAAATTATCTGTAACACAAAGCTATTTTCATTGTGATAGTTAATTTAACAACATGAAAGCGAAGGTTATTGCGTTTAAGTCTAAATACAAGAAATATGTGAAATTTGTTAACTCTACATTTAGCCTAGATATAAACAATAAGTTTGAAATAAAAATTTTACACCTGAATGATTGACGTTTCTGTTTTATTTAAAAGTTACTGTTAATTTACAATTAATTCACAAATCAAAGACAAAAGCAGGATATTTTCCAGGTCATTTTGGTTTTGTTCATAAACATATTTCCTCGTCGCAGCTGGTTATCATTAATCGAATAATTTCCAAATGCTTAACCCAAATTAAATTCCTTAAGTGCATTTTGCATAATTGTATCTTTGACCGCGCAGAACACAAGCTTAATGTTTTCAGTATCTATAATTTTTAAAAATATCAATACTGTGGACCCGAATAGACTTAATTTCAGATACTCAACCTGTGGCTGTGGTGAAATGCGAATAACATTGGCGTTCAGGGTCAGGATTGCAGGCCAAGTATTTCTTCAACACGAATTGTTTGGCCGCAGCATGATCCTGCTTTGGACCTATGAAATATATTAATATTAATAATCTTGTTAGCATATGGTATATCTGGAAGTTACTAACCATCAAACTCTGGAAAATAATCAATAACATGGGAATACATAATTTTTTCCTCTAACAAATCTTTCTTGTTTAAGAAAAGAATAATTGATGAGTTTTGGAACCACGGGTATGTAATAATTGTTCTGAACAGAGCTTTTGATTCCTCCATACGATTCTAAAAATCAAAAGATAACTATTGCGTTATTGAAAATAATTGTGATTTAATTAGATTTAATTTACCTCATTATCAGATTCGAACAAGATCTGATCGTATTCAGAGAGCGCCACCAAAAATATAATTGAGGTCACATTCTCAAAGCAGTGAATCCACTTTCTTCTCTCCGAACGCTGTCCACCGACATCCACCATTCTACATCGTGAGATTAATATTAGATTAATATTCGATGATACTAAAAGTATAGCGAAAATACCTGAATACGATGCCATCCAAGTCGAATGGATACTCAAGTATGCCAGTTGTGGGCACACGAGCACGTAGAATATCCTGCTCAGTGGGCAAATAATCCGCCTGCTCAATACGCGGTATATCGCTCAGATAGCTAAGTAAATAATATTTATCTTATTAGATAACAATTTCGGGAGTTTATTCGCCAATAACTCACTATTTAGCTGAATCTGTCAATTGATATTCTCTTCGCCGATCATAGCACTCCTGTATGCCAGCGTCCGCCCACAGACACTTGATGGCATTCAAATAAGGATCCTCAAATGTTGTCACCGATTCGTAATCAATGCTCATAATAAGATCAGCGTGTTCCTAATTGAAATGAATAAGTGTGATTTGAATTATTTCGACTGATTCACCTCATCTATACCTTAGTCTCTCCAACGCCATATTCTATTTTGAGCATATCCATGGCCTTGATCATGGACTGCATGGCCATGAAGATATTTTGGAACACGAGCTTAATGTAGCCACGCTTATCATCGTCCGAATAACCGCTACCGTGAATAATACGCATCTGTTTGATAAAAGTGGACTTTCCCGACTCGCCAGTGCCTGAGAATTGAAGAGCCAAAATTGATGTTGGTATTACGAAACACAGGGCGGACTTTTAGACTATACGTATCCATTTGGGAGCTTATCTCACCCAGTAACAGGAGTTTAAGTTCTCGGCGTGCATCTCGCTTGTCGCGACGCAGCTGTTTCTCGATTTCCTGATTGATCCGTTTCTGCTCCTTGGCCTCTTCCGATAAACAGCACTCCATGCTAACTGAATTGAAGGACGCCTACGCGTTCTGCCGTTGTAAAAGTTAAAAAAAACTACGAATTTATCGTCCTAAATAGGAAAGTATATTCCAATTGCAAACGTTCCTTCGCAGTCTTTATTCCGATGACATAAGTGTCTTAGACTGTTACCAAAGTTGTTTTCTCGACGAAAGTCCGTTACGTTATGTTCTGAATTAGCTGGGAACTTTTCATATTTGGCCGAGTCTCGGCTCGCCTCGTGGGGGCCATGGCTTTGACACTGGGTCTGACCAAAGCGCATGCCCCGGATTGAATGTGGGTTTATACATAGCCCCGACATTGGACCCGATCGCCGTAATGCTACGACCATGACGTGTTTCCGAGTGCCCCAGCTCGTGCAGCAGGTGGAAACAGATTCAGGAAACACTGCCCACATACGCCCAAGTTCATTGCAAGAAAGCTGATTTTGGTCACTATATGGCTTCGCAGCTTGGTCTAGCGGAAGACCCGATGCGCTTCTGTCCCCGACTCACCATCAGATACCTACTACAGGGAACACACATATACGATTAGTCTGGGTCAAATTCGTAGTGGCGTCAAATCGATTTGTTGTTGATATTTCGAAATGAACTTCTAATTAACCAAATATTAAACTCGACGAGAGTCTCTTTAAAAGATCTTTCAGAGTTTCAGTCTGACCTCCAAATGAGCTGGAACTGTCCTTGGTTCACCCTAATGCGTCATGCACTGGTCGAGTCTGTTTTGGGGCTAGCCTGCAGCTGATTTCTGTGCTTTGGCGTCCAGTATTGAGTGTTTGTTAATCCAATTGTAACCGTATACGAGTACATAGCGCATATATATACACTCGAAACACACACAAGCAGCGATGACCGTGTTTGAAATCGCAGCTTATCAAGTAAAGACAGATTTCTTGTTTTTTAATATATTTTTATTTATATCATATTGTTTATATATATATATACATAATATATATATATATACATATATATATATATATTAGGTGTACATAGATACTTTTTCAATTTCTTTTCGTTTGTATTTTGTTTTATATATATTTTTTTGTAGTTTTTGTTTTTTAATTATCTAAAAAATTTCTTAGTTCGAGTACCATTGCCACCTCAATATATTCAATTCATTTTCTAGTACTTGTATTCTTGCGAATTTTATGATTTCTATGACGAATGTGTAGACTAACACTCACACACACCCACACATGGACACGCATACAAACAACATTATGCATAAATGTAGTATGCATGTACAATATATTTGAAATAATCAATTGAGTGTAAATCCCACAATTTGTTGTGTGTAAATTTTTCATAAAAAAGTCAATCAATTCAAATGCTACAAGTTGAAAATGTTACACTCAACGGAAAATTTTGCAAACACACATACATACACATACACATACATACATATATATGTGGGCAAACAAATGTCTGTTTGTATGGATGTGTGTGTACAGGTGTGCACATACGTGCCCCATTATAAGGACGTGTGCTTGCCTCACGACTTAAGCTAAGCATGCAGTTGTTTTATGTGGGATTTTAGTTGCTTGACTTATGTGTATGCATGGACTTACAAATATTGTTTTTTTTTATATTTTTTATATTTATATTGTTGTAGAAATATGTACGTTAAAAATATTTCCCATTCATCGTCTCGTCATCATATCATGTCAGATCAAACTCACAATTAACTTGTCTGCCTTTCTACTGCATTTACAATATAAAGTTTATAAAGTAGCCTAAAGATGTGGAATACTCGTATTACAATTATTTTCTTTGTTTTTTTTTTTAGTTATTTTTGTAGTTTTTTCTTTTTGTTTTCAATTCTGAACTTTTTTCCTTAGATTAGCCTAGTTTTACATATAATGTCAACGTCAAGGGAGAGAGACTTTTTTTGGTTGTTGTTCTTGTTTTGTTGAATTAATGTAATAGCTTTTTAAGCATTTTATGAAATATGGTCTCTATTTCATAAGCATTTACATATATAAGAGTTACGACTACCCAGCAAAGTAATCAAAGTTTGTATGAATGTACGTACATCATAATTAAATTACTTAGCTGAATTCATTATCATAATCATGTTTGTGGTTTTATCTTACGAAATTCTCAATTAATTGGGATTATATTTGTTTATTGGGTTGGTTTTTTCATTAGTTTGTAAATTTAGACAAGAATACAAACATATACTCGTACAATTTAAATGTATTCGTATGTTTGAATGCTCTTTTCGCCTGCAGTTCTTAATTTTGTATATAAAAATACAAAATACTTGTACATACTCGTAAATATGTGCGTAAGCATGGTATATTTATCATACACTTACATAATTATATTAGATCATTTATCATTTTATATCAAATTCTTGCTCATTTATTATAGAGTCATTTTAAGCTTGAGTTAAGCTAAATATTTACACACAAACTGCAAAAACTTTTTTGTTTACCCAAACGAAGCAAATAACTAATCTAATCAAAAAGAAATTAAAAAAAAATTAATTGGATTTTAACATCAAGCACATAACTGTTTGTGAATAGATAAATGAATGCGAATGAAATGAATAATTAGTCAATGTTCAACATAATACAATCTTAGTAAGTACAATATATTTGTCATATATATGTTAATTTATAAATATGTTTTTGCCAGGGTTTTCTTCATGGATTTAATGAGCACTAGAAGGCACAAAACGCTAACTAAACCAAATTTGTTTTCTTTTATGTATGTTTATTTTCCGTATGTTTTCCATTTCCATTTTCCCTTTCATTTTGTTTATGTTTGTGTTCCTCGCTATTAGTATCGTAAGTACAAGAAGACTGCACGCATATGCGATGCGTTTAGTTCAAGATTACGAATTTCCTTTTCATCGAAACTTAAGATTTCCGTTACTTTTTGTTTTGCTGAAACCGCCAAATTGATTTTCAAACCGAAATTTATACATACATTTATGAAGAAGTGTGGAACCAAAGTGAATGATCAAAATTAATTCTCTAAACTAATGCATTCATAAATTGAGTTCTCGTTTGTATTTGTATGCTCCCAAATAAGGATTATCGTTTTCTACTCATAGGATTTGACTGCAAAATGAATATGGTCAATGTCAACCAAAATACTGGAGACTTTATCTGCTCCCCGATGCAATTCATTGGACGGAAAACTATATATGTATGTATGTAATGCATATACAAAATGTACAGCGCATCGATTTGAACCATTGTAAAAAGTTTTGGCTATCATAATCATCATCATCATCGCTGAGTGGAAATGTGTGCGCTGCTCGAGTTTTTATATAAGAAATTAAATGTTTGCATCTCTTATAGTTCGGTTTTGTTTGTTGGTTCTGTTATATGTAATCTTTCGAAACCCTTGCAGAGCCCAAATCTTTTATATTTTCTATCTATACTCGGATAATGTCTCATCGCCTAATTATGAGTAGATTAGAAGGTTTAACCTAGAAACGCTCACAATATCCCTCTCATTTACAATTTTCTTCATGAATGGGATTTTGCGTATTTGGTTGGTCTGCTTGGGCTTATAAATTTCGGCTAGCCGATCTTTCGTTCTTTGGTTTTTTCTGTTTGTCTTTCATGTACGCATCTGTTTGCCTTATATAAATACACATTTACCGACTTAATTAAGCTTTTTAAAAGCTAATCAATTCATCAATTAATTAATTACAAAAATTTTGTTACTCATTTCATTTACTATATCTTCAATTTCCGTGGATTAAAGCTTTATACAACACACTGTTGAATCTTACTTATATCTAGATGCATATTGGGTGTTACGATTATAACTGTCATTTTATATGGTGTGCTAATGGAAAATGCATCTCGATTCCAATTCACTTCTGTCTAAATGACTTTTTGTTCACATCTTAGTGACAATTTTGTTGTCATGCAAAATATTTTCTTTGTTTGTTGCTAGATTCAAAAGGGGTTTCCCAGAAAATTTTATTTACTGGCAAATCAGTAAATGAAACAATTAAGACGGATTAACGTAAAATGAAAAGACAAGTAAAGTATTTATTTTGAACCCAACGTCCTCGTGCTTGGCCGATAACGTCAAGTGGTTAACCAAGAAAATGTTCTATAAAACCATAAGATAAAATTATGAAAAACAAAGTTTGATTCATATTTATTTTACATGTACATATAGGTATGTATATATGATTTTCTTCTTTTTTACCACATATACATAGAGTGAAATTGTGTTTATTTAGATTTTTACATAAATAGTTGGTTGTTTTGTTGTTGTTTATTTGTTTTTGTGTGTTTTTTTTCTGCAAATGTGCACTTCATTTTGTTACTTTACTATCATTCTATAACTGTAGATTAAATTAAACTAAAATTTAAAAACAAAAACAAAACATTGTCTATAACATAAGCAAAACAGACTAACAAAATAATAATTAATATGTATAAGTATATTAAAAATATGAAAAATCAAGCTACATTCCTTACAAAATTTATCTTCATCATTTTAAATTTTAAAATTGATAACAATTTGATTTATGACAATAATTTGCATGTTCTTTTACTTTGCATTTCGCTTCGTATAGTTTATGGAAAGTGCTTCATGGCATCAAAACCCGCTGCATTTGACATTAGTTGGTTTTTAGTTGCATGTAAATATGTAAAACGTATAGGCATTAATTAGTTTGAATATTGGTGATTATGACTGTTTGTTATTATTTTCCATGTGGTGGTTTTTTTTTGCTGTTCTTGTTAATTATAGTTATGTTGCAGCTATGAAATCTTTGACAAACGTACATGTTAATTATACTTAGATAATATATAAATCTGGCCGCGATTTGTAAAATACAAATGCGATTATTAATTTGTTTTGTTATTTCTTTAATCATTACATAATATAGTACTTAATCATCACGTTCATAATCGTTTCCCATTTTGTGTATTAGTACGATTTGTAATTTACATTGAATGATTCTTTTTCGCAATACAAATTAATTTATTTATCATTACATAGTTATGTAAGTATGTGCGTATGTATGTATGTTTTGTATGCATGCATGTATGTATATACACATATTATGGGTTTGAATTTATATAAATATTTCAGTAAACAATTGTTGAAATATTTACGTTGGTTTTTCTTAATAAAAAATACAGTATACAATTCAATATTATATCTGCATTTGTTTTTTTTTGTTTTTAGTTTACAGGATTCTGTCGTTTTGTTGTTTTAATGCGAGTGTGTATGTTTGTGTATGGGTGTGTATATGTGCGTGAATGTGTGTGTTTGTAATATTTAAATAATTATGAGAAACTTCTAACATATATTGTTTATGCAAAATTACTATTTGTTTATAAGTTACATTTTGTTGGTTGGTTTCAGTAAAATTTACGCTTCAGTACGACAAAAATTGTTTCCATTTGTTGTTCCTTTTAAGCTTTTGATTAAATTAAATTTATTTGTTGTATTTTGTTTTTTTTTTTTTGTTTTCTTTTAATTTTATTACAAAAGTTCTATAATAATGAATTTTAAATATTATTATTACGTTAATCGTACTTGGTATCAGAAGTTATTTGAATTTAGTTTGTTATTCATTTCTCTTATGTATTCCACACAAATTCAAATGTATACATCAATCAATCATGTTATCAATTTTCATAATTTACGCTACATTCTTCTCTGTTCGGTTCCTGATGTTACAATTTAAGAAACTTGTGTTTGGTTCTAATGCTTAATCTTCGGCAAACATCGTTAGTTTTCTTTTGTTTGTATCATTTTAATTAATATGCGAAAAAGGAATTATGAATGTATGTATATATATATTTCTGTATACATATGTATATGTATATATACACACATATATCCATATATATATATATGTATATACCTATACATTTGTATATATATATGTATATGTATAATAAAAATCACAAAAATAGTTTGCTGATCCAAATCCAGTTTAGACCAAATTGTATTCCTTAAGATTGGATTGCAGAATCGTGTCCTTTACAGCCGCAAACACAAACCTAATATTTTCAGTATCTAAAGTGGAGAACAAAATAAAATCATTTAGCTTATTGTAAATAGTCAGTGGTAATTAGCATAAATCGCATAATTTACAATTCGATGTTTAACATTTAAATTCATTACGCTTTTTGTTAATACTATATAGCAAAGTTTGACTAAAATTAGCACTTCATTTGGACAAGCCAATTGATAGTCGTACATACCTGTAGCACAGGTGAAATGAGAATAGATAATCTTTTCGGAATCTGGATTTAAGTCTACAAACATGCGCAGTATGAATTCACGGGCTGCTATTGCATCTCGCTGTGGACCTGTTGCCGATAGAAATTAAATATTAAATTACTATAGAATAAAATATCAAACGTTAATGGCTTACCATCGTATTCAGGAAAGTAGTCCACCAAATGCGAATACATGATTTTCTCTTCTAACAAATCTTTCTTATTTAGGAAAAGAATAACTGATGAATTTTGGAACCACGGGTACGTAATTATAGTTCTAAATAAAGCTTTTGATTCCTCCATGCGGTTCTATAAAATAAATAAATATAATTATTAGACAAATAAACAATCAACAAGTGGATTAAGGCTCACCTCATTATCAGATTCAAACAAGATTTGATCGTATTCCGATAACGCTACCAAAAATATTATTGAGGTGACATTCTCAAAACAATGAATCCACTTTCTTCTCTCCGAACGCTGACCACCGACGTCCACCATTCTGCATATGATAAATACATATTTGTAAATTATTGATTCCAAACCAAATGGTTAGGTTCAAAGGGCCAAACTAATTACAATTAACAGCAAATTAAATGCAAAATCACGCAAAAGCAACTATTAAAGCAGTTATAAGAAAATTAGGATACGAAAATACTTATGTTGTGATGTCATTTATGTATACTATATACGAATTAGTTTTACCATTTTAGCGTCTTCTAGGCTAATAATTCAGATGTAGCAGATTACTTGAATTAAACTTTTCCATTTGTGCAAATATGTATTAAATAAATATACCTCAACGTGAACGCTGAGAAGTCTAACTGATACGGATGACATTCCTGCCGTAGACACACGAGCACTTAATAATTGCTGCTCAGTGGGTAGACAATCTGCCTGTTCAATTCGTCTCCCAATACACAAATCGGACACAATTAGGGTAAGAACCCTCAATTATAATTGGGTTTTTGATGCAAATTAATACAATTAAATTGAAGACTCCTTGTTGGTATGGTTAGAAAGTATATCATTTAAATGAATAGACAATAAACCAAAAGAAGAGTTTAAACAATAACATAATATAGGCATGCAATTAAAGGGACGTTGTAGCTACCTAAATCTGATTTCTTCTAGGTCGAATGGATACTCAATGATCCCCGTTGTCGGCACACGAACTCGTAAAATGTCTTGCTCAGTAGGTAAATAATCAGGTTGAGCTACACGATCGAGATCCATCAGATAACTGCAGACGATACACACAAGTAGGCATTTAATACATTATACCAGAAATATTGGTTGCATCTAAAAGAAGAACTCACTATTTAGCGGAATCTGTCAATTGATATTCTCTTCGTCGATCATAGCACTCCAGTATGCCAGCATCGGACCATAGCGTTTTTATGGCATTCAAATATGGATCCTCAAATGTTGTCACTGTTTCATAGTCAATGCTCATAACCAGATCCCCAAGTTCCTGCAATTTAAATCGGTTTTACTATATATATCTATATGAATCGTGGTGACGCTACTTACTATATGTTCGCCAACACCATAGGATATTTTGAGCATATCCATAGCCTTAATCATGGACTGCATGGCCATGAATATGTTTTGGAACACCAGCTTAATGTAGCCACGCTTATCATCGTCCGAGTATCCACTGCCGTGTATAATGCGCATCTGTTTGATAAACGTTGATTTTCCGGACTCGCCCGTGCCTGTGAATACACACAAGTCGAATGTGGTATTAGTCTAACCATAAAAGCCTGCATGGGAATCAGAAACTGCATCTGGGCCACAAATACACCACATGCAAGATGGGCTGCTAAAGCACTTTACTAATTAGCAAAAATGTGGCGATGCCAAGTTGCAAACAGGGAAACGCAACAATTGCATTAAGCCCACGACCCAGGTGAAATTCAATCATACTCATCGGTGCAATACCAACATATATGTGTTTGTAGGTATTGTTGTGCATCATTAATAAAGTTTTGCTTACTAATTGGCACATACGACTTGGTTGGAACCAGGAGAGTCCGTCAGTGGTGGACTTCCGTGGACTCTTTAATGGGGTCAAGGCTGTTTGCTGGCAAATAAACAGGTCGATTGGCAGACAATACTCACCCAGTAACAGGAGTTTAAGTTCTCGGCGTGCATCTCGCTTGTCGCGGCGCAGCTGTTTCTCGATTTCCTGATTGATCCGTTTTTGTTCCTTGGCCTCTTCTGATAAACAGCACTCCATGCTAACTGGATTTAAGGACGCTTACGCGTTCTGCCGTCCCTGCGCTCGACGCTCCGTGACTTGTGCAAATCCTTGTGAAACGACTTTATCGTTCAATTGTTATGTTTATTCCCCCTCTTGTGATTCTCACAACGTTGTTAATGAAAATTTTTTATATTGCAGCTTTTTGTGTCCCGTCCTTTGAATATTTGTTTAGAGCTTCTTCGATTAGCCGAATAATCAGCTTTAATCCTTCTTAGATGATGCTGTAGTTTTTTGCTCTCTAAGGTTTTGTCCTATGTAATTGTTGTACGCTAATTTCTTCTTTTATTTTAATTTCGATTTAATTGCTCATTAGCATTTGTACTTTGGCGTTGCTCGCTGTTTCCTACGACACTCAGGCTCTCTTTGGCTATTGCTTACTTTGCTTCAAAGGCTTCGATTGGGTTTGTGAGTGTGTGTGTGCGTTATTGTGGGTGCGAATGAGGGATTAGTTTACTCAGTTGACTATTTTCTTGACCAGACTTTGGCGCATCTCACTGACAATGGAGAATACAAATACGATGACCACATCGAACAGGACGACTTCAACTGATTAACGTAATATCTGGATATTCATAAACACCTGCAAGAAAAACAGAAACATTTTTAGCACTTTGCCTTGAACTACATATGAGAATTGTTACTGCAATGTCCAATCAGAATTTGAGACAATATACTTGTGAAAGGGAAAGTGTTTACACTTGAACTGAACTAATGACTCGCAATTAGCAATACCCTAACAATTTTGGGTTTCCATTTATGCCAACTGACGCCAAAACAAGATTTTAACAATCGCCTGTGAATTGTTGTTCTCAGATATTGGCCTTGTCTATGTTCCGCATGTAACTGGATTCATTTCCCTATAAGGGATCATCAGCTGAAAGAGTGATCAGTGTAATGCTAATAACTAAGCAGTTTACTTTGGCGAAATAGTGATTTCATTTGTAATCACATATGTATGTTTACAAAAAACATGCTCGCGTGTAAATTGAAAACAATTATTAATTTAGCAAAACTAGTATTTGAAAGGCATACCAAAAGACGCCCACGCCGCGTAATAAACGTGTAAACAACTTAAATGATGCCAGGAAATTTGAACATAAAATAAGCAAAGTAATTTGTATACTAAATACATATTGGCATGAACATTCAAAAATCAATCATGTTGCAGTTCCCATTGCTTCGTTAAAACAAAAGCCAAACTTGAATGAAACCTATTTGAATGGACATCAACAGATATGTACGATTGTGTGTGGTTCATAAATCAAAGTCATCTCATCTCATTTTGAGGGAACAGGTGGTTGAGGCAGTTATCAGACATGCTAGACAACAGTAGCACCAGCGAGATAACGCAACTGGAGATAAATTCCAAACTCCTACGCGATTCTGTGTCATCTTGATAAAAGGCATCAAGAGTTCAACATTTTTGCCTATTGTATGCAGTTGATCACCACCTACTTTCTGCTCTCTCTCTCTATATATGTATGAGAGCAAGCAAACAAACATTTTCAACAGGTTTGTCGCAAGTTCCCTGGCCAAACAAACAGACTTTTATCCAGTCATCCAAGAGGTTAAGATTTAAGTGTCGGCCGATTACTCACAGGCCATATATGTACATCTAGATCCGCATTATTATTCATAGCTCTTATCAGAGTTACTAAATGTATTATCCAAATGTTAATCAACAAGTGGCATGGATAGCAAGTGATGTAAGTACAGACATAGTATCATTCTTGTTCATAATATACTTACGCATTAATTCGTTTCAGTTCTGTTTTTTGTTATTGTGAGACATGAACAAATCTAATTGTAAGTTGTCGACGACGACGACGAAGACGATGCAATGCAGTTTATGAATAGATTATCCAATGGGTCGGGGTCGGTTGACTGCTTTTCATAACTTTCTTTTTGTTGTTAATCAAGTAGATCTGTGGTCGTTATGCATGTATATGGTCTGGCACTAAATAATAATAACAATAATAATAATAATTTTTGCTGTAGCTGTTTCGTATTAGTTCCCTGCAGTTAATTTAAATCGGTGTCGTTTTGGATATATGTATATAAGCACATACGCACATACAATATAGTATTTTATATGTAAGTAATGTATAATTCTCCTATGCGGTTATGCTTTTTACGAGTTGTTGGTTGAGGTGATGTTTCCGTTGTGTGTTGTGTGGTTTTTGCAATTGTTCGTTATCGTTTGATTTTTAGTTGCGTTTGGAAAACATTAAGGAACGTGTATAGTGGCTTACATACGCGACTATGTATAATTTTTATTATTATTTTTTTTTAATATTCTATGTTATTTACTGGTGCTTTGTCAACGTTTTTGCCGTGTTGTTGTTCCACTGTTCGCGCTTTTTGTTTTGCTTTCTGTTTTCTACCAGCAGTTTATAAATGCAACAAATATTCGTAATATCGTATAATCGCAAGTGATCGAGAACAGAAACTGTAACTGTAACTGTAGTTATGATGATGACGAGCACTATATGGTTATGGTTTTAAAGCTTTATTTTGCTTCTTGCTTCACTTAAATGCTCCTTTTGTATTTAATTTTCTGCATACTTTATGCTTCTTGTATTTGTTTATTTTCCGGTATGCAGTGGAACTACAAGTATAAGAGAACAGGTAGATGCATATTTAGCTATATGAATGAATGATAGAGCGAGCAACAGCAGCAGCAACAACAGCGAAGACAGTCCTCACACGCACACGCACACTAAACACTCACACCCCACCCACTGCTAACAGGCAGACTCTAATCACACTGTATTAGTTGATCTCAGAAATGACATGTTAACTTTTTAATTCGTAGCCGATTTGTGCGTTGTGTTATACTATATAGCAATATCAGGACACAATAACATTAACTTTTTCTATGGAGATGTAAGTGTAGCTCTTACTCCCTCCTCCCACTGCATTAGCAAACGAAACGAAAAAAATAAGACGATATTGCCTCATCGCAAAATGTGCTAAATAATGCCAAAACATGCTGTTTGCTCGGGCAAGCAGTGCACTGTAGTGTTGTCACCGCTAAATTTGGCAATTCGAATGCCTTGAATGCCGTTTTGCCACTGAAAACTGCAATTGGGAGGTAATTAAATTGCATAATTGAAGAATTCAACAATTTGGAATTCAATTTGAATTAACCATCAGCATAAAAGCAAAATGCAAATAAGACATACAGATATCACTGATAGGATAGATAGATAGTGCCCCGTAGCTGTATAGCTGTCTCGCTCGCACTCCTATACACACACGCGCACTGCTATACACACAGAGCGAGGGCGAGGCAAAAACGAAACGAATATGAAAAAAATTCGTGAACTGAAAAATGTCGATTCTTGCACGCCAAATTGTTTCAACAATTCGGACGACCTCACACTTCTCGCCCAATGTCCGAACTTCTATATTGTTCAACTACTTGCATTTTCACGCCCCAAAATGAATGTAGAATTCGATTGGTTTTCCTTGCAAAGTTTGAGGGACTAGAATTCTGCACTGGCTGCTGCTGGTTTTTGTCGGTGTGTCGATTTCCAGGCGAAACTCACAACATATTTGATTTTGCATTGTTCGGTTAACGTTAGCGCACGACCCGTAGTAACTTTTTTGATTTGTCAACTCGAAAATTTTCTTAAGTATTTACACTTTTTTATTAACGCAACACCAACACACACGAAAGAGTCACCGACATAGGAGCATGATTACAAGAAACTTACAAGGTGGCGCTTAGATATGCGCAATTTGGACTGCGCAAAATTTTTGACGTCATACGTTTACATTTTCCAGCAGCGTGACCGCAATTTCAGTTTCACCACATACTATTTTTCGATCACAAATATACCAAAAGGGGCGCAACTTTTCGAATTGCTACTTCTTTTCGCTATTTTCTAAACAAATTGGGCATGTTACGAACTTGTTTATTCAAAAGAATATTCTTATTTAATTTATTAGGCTTGCATTTAAAAATCTAATTTCAACATATGCAAATAGGAAAAAAAATAACACCCTTATTCATGCAAAGGAAGATTGCATGCAGGTTGATGGAAAAATATACCAAGGAGATACTTTTCGGTATTCCTGGACCAGGGCTGCGTAAATATGTTGGCTAGGGCTGCTAAAAGTAAACCTTGCCGTCTCAATTACTGAATATATCGAATAGCTTTCCTAACACGAAAATGACAAAGTATGACCAGCCTAAAAGAATTGCTTAATAAACCGATTTAAAACGGTTGAAAATACTGTAGAACTTGGGTTTCACATTTTTTATTTTAAAATATATAGACTTATTTTTATAAAAATTAATAAAAAAATGGTTATAAAATACTAATTTACTATTTACTAATGTACATTGCAAAATAATTCATTACTTTCTTTTTCTTCTCAACCCAAGTTGAGGGAGCTCATTAGCTTACTCATGATCGAATCACGTACAGCGGCAAAGACGAGTCTAATGTTCGAGGTGTCTGTTTTATTTAATTGAATGAAAGTTATTTGGAAACAAAACCAATTTAGTAATATATATACTTACCCGTAGCGCACGTAAAATGGGAGTAGATGTTCTTCTCCTTCTCTGTGTTTAAATTTAAAAACATTTTCAAAATAAAATCACGGGCTGCTTTTGAATCGCATTTCGGTCCTATTTTAAAAATAATAATTAATTAAATAACTGACGACATTATTTAATATCTACACTTGCCATCGCCATACTGAGGATAATAGTCCACCATATGTGAATGTTTTATTTTCTCTTCTAGCACATCTATCTTGTTAAGGAACAGTACAAACGATGTTTGATCGAACCAATGATAATTAAAAATGGTCTTGAATAAAGCTTTCGATTCCTCCATTCGACTCTAATGTAAATAGCATTGAACAGCAAACATATTGATGGATTTTACTTTTATACTTACAACTTTATCAGATTCAAACAAAGTTTGATCGTATTCAGATATTGCTACCAAAAATATTATAAGGTTGACATTATCAAAGCAATGGATCCATTTCTTCCGCTCCGAGCGCTGTCCACCTACGTCAACAATTCTGCAACTTACAAGTTAGTATTAAATAATAATGTTATCGTGGCTATTCAAATATACTTGATCGAAAATGGAGGCAATTTAAAATAGTATTGCTGTATTCCAGTTGTCGCCGATCGGGCTTGCAGTATATCCTGTGCACTCGGTAAATAATCGTACTTTTCAATGCGTTCTATGTCATTAAGATAACTGTGTAGATAAACGAGAAGGCGATTAATTGTCTCAGCTCTGAATAAATGCAGTTAATAACGAACTATTTGGCAGAATCTATTAGGTGATATTCCCTCCTTCGATTGTAGCACTCTTGTATGCCAGAATCATTCCAAAGGCATTTAATGGCACCCAAAAAAGGATCACTCAAGGTTTTGACTGTTTGACAATCAATGCACATCACGAGGTCAGCACGATCCTACAATTTGAGTTGAACTTAATTTCGGACTTCTAGACGATCTAGATTGTTTAGTGCTCACAATATTTTCGGCATCACCATAGGATATGTTGAGCTTATCCATAGCCATGATCAATGATTGCATTGCAATGAATATATTTTGGAACACCAGAGTTTGATATCCACGTTTTTCATCTTCTGAGAACTCTTCGCCATGTATAATGCGCATCTGTTTGATGAACGTTGTTTTTCCAGATTCACCCGTACCTGAGAATACACAAAAGCCAAATCAATAACTTAAATAATTCTAATAATCGGAAATTTATCATAATTTTCTTGCCGATAACTGAAATCACATTCTAAATAAAGCACTATATTAGCATTATTTAGTATGTAACTGGAATTAGTAATCGGAATAGAATGATTCCTCAAATGTTCAGTTAAACAAACAGCCTTTTAGATTTGATTATTATATATGGATACTCGCCCAGCAATAAGAGTTTGATTTCACGGAACATTTTCTTTCTATCTTGATTGATGATTGTCTCAATTTCCTTATTGATGCGTCTCATTTCCCTCTCCTCCTCTGATATGCAACAAGCCATAGTTGCAGAATTGTCCTTTGACCTTAGATTTCAAACGTATACTGATAGAACTGTAGTTAAAAAGCTAAAATTTATGTAGCTCCCAATTCAAATTGTAGCCATCTACTCTCGATGTTTCGTTGTCAACTACTGAGTAACGAATAATACAATCCAATTTGTTGTGGCTTACTTATTAATATATTAATATGCGGGTAAAGAACAAAAGCTTTTCATCTCGCTCTTGCTTAAATTAGAATCATAATTAATTTTATTTAGCAAGACGAATGCGATATACCCTGAATTTATTCAAACTCATATTGATATTAACTAATATATCTATTAAATTATTTTATTCATAGGTCTACTTACTTGGAAACTCGGAAAATTATGAAAGGACTCTTGTTGTTTGTTTAATCTATGTTTTATTTGATTTTCTGTAAATTATTATCATTTGTTCAATGTGTCCATGCGATAAATAAATGTTTAAATTAATTAAATAATATTAAAATAATAACTTTACAATACACTTTTCGAAAAGTAATTTGTATGCATTTCGGGTATCTGCGCTTCTCGTTTCGATTGACAAACAAGCATCAAACTGGATAAAAATCTATTCGATTTGTTGAACAAAAAATAATATAGGAGAATGGATTTGTTAGTGACTATTGGCTTGTTTTCAATGTTATAAAGCTGACGCTAGTTATTATGTATTTCGAGAGTTTTGCATTTCTCGATTTCTTTAACTAAATAACAGCTACAAATAATATATTAATTTAAATGAATAATAACGATTTTGTCGTATTCCAAATAACCGAATCAAAAAAAAATGCCAAAAAGGTGATTTCTCGTGGCCTTTTCTTTTCATTCCAAAACATTCAATTGACTATAAAAAACTCGTACTACATCATTTGCAAAATACATATACAAAAGGTCTGTTTTTGTTCTCTCCCTCTAACAGTGGATCGTGTTTAAAACATGATCCTTATCGAGTGATATGCGTTAAATTGTTCGTCTTTGCCTTTTGCTTTTAACAAATTACAAATTAGATACATTTTGTTCGTATTAATTATGAGCACAATAATAGATTTAACAAATAATATATATGTTATATGCGTATGTGTATATGTTTTATGGTGTTTTTTTTAGATGTTTTTCATTCTTATTAAGATTTGTTTTACTTTTAATTTTGCTTTGTTTTTCTTTTCTTTTCGTTTTTTGTTTTGTTTTGATTAAGCTTACAAACTAACAAAATAATATGTATGAAACATTTCAAAATATTTTGTGTGCAATCATTTGTCAACAATAATATTTATAATAATGATAATAATAATTGGAAGCACTGCTTTAACAAATACACGACTGTTTTATTGCATTTAAAGTACAAAATATAAATCAGAGTTGAATTGAAACACTAAATTTGACGAAAAACCACAGGTTCTCGATGACAAATTAAAAAATTGGAGCAGCACTGTATATAAAAAATTTGGCCGAAAATTTTTGTTCGTTCAAGATAGTTTTGTAAAATGATTGTAAAAAATATTCTTGTATATAGTATATATAGAATAATATAACAAAATTTGGGCTGAAGTGTTTGTTGTTGCTGTTGTTGTTGTTGTTGTTATTTAGTTGTGTTTTAGTTGCATTCGTTCCGTCATTGTAGCGGCATCAGCTTTTCAAATGGGACGTGTAAAGTTGGCTGGGAATAGACCCTTCTCGGTTGTGCCCTCCTTCTGTCCCATCAGCCAGCCCTCCTCCTGCAAATTGGCAATGAAAAACTGCATTCAATAAAGATAGTAAGACTCTGCTGTCGAGTACATGGAGGGGCAACTAGCGCATGCGTAACTCTCAATGTGGGGGGGGCGGTTTGATGTAGTCTGATTGGCAGGAAAATTGGCTTAGATAGCTTTACCTGATCCTCGGGATCGTCGTACTCAATGACACGTATGGTATCACCGATTTCAAAGCTCAGTTCGTCGACATCCTCCTTGACATAGCCGTAGGTCGCCTTCACGCGATATAGCACACCAGGTGGCAAATCAGCTGTGTTGGCATCTGTGAATTAAATGCCATTTGGATTTATTTGCTGAGTACAGTTGAAGTGCCAAAAAGTATTATTAGATTTACAGGTGTACCGCACATCCGCACATTAACAAATTACACTATAGATAATTGTGGTAATAATAATAATAATATAATCAATGCATAACTCAATTTTAGTGAACAAAACGCAAAAGCAAGAACACAACTTGCTGTTAATTTCTGTGGTAAGTTCGCAGCCTGCATGGGTTAGTCAGGTTTGTTTTTTGTTGTTTTTAATAAACATTGCTTGGATAGTATTACGACGGCAAATTGCTGTAACCGGCAATACAAAAGACTTAAGCAACGAACGTGCAAGCGGTGTTTTTGTTGTTGTTATTGTTGTTTTGTTTTACTAGTATTTTGATCGGTGATCGGTGATCGTACGATGAGATGACTGAAGACAACTTAGAGCTAGTTGTAGTAACCTAAATACGTGATGTAGCCTCAGCCACCTGCAACCAGTTGTTGTTTAACAATAAATATTATAACGTGAATGACAATTTACTAAATAACTAACGATTTATGAGTGTATAGTATAATATATATGCTATGTATGTACAGGCATAGAGTGAGGAGAGCAATGTGATATAATAATATGCGATGTATGCACTCACAACAAGTGCATTTCAAATGTGACTTGTGTGGGTTTTTTTGTGTACTTTTGTATGCAGATAATGAAAAAGGCACCACTGAAAGACTCAAAAGGCTAAATAACTGGCCCAGAATCAACCGTAAATATTTATATAAGTAGAATACAACATTACTATTTCATAGTTTCCCCTGCGAAACTTTCACATGCTCAGATTCGCTTGTTTGATTTACAATACGTATACGTAATTTGTGGGGTTAAAAATATATGAATACAGATACAGACATCATTACAGAAACTGAAGCTTTAAGTATGAAATTTACAATAGACAAGCCGTTGCTGTCAGCCGATCATCGGCCTCTAATCAGGCACCCAGTGAAATTGGTGTTTGTTGTGGTGTTTTGTTTATTGTTTTTTTTGCTTTTTTCGTGGTATACGAACTACATTTATTACGTTGCGGTGCCCAAAACAGAGAGACGACAGAAACGACAGACAGACACACAGTGTGTAGAAAATGCAGACAGACCCAGTTTTGGAATTGATTTTGCAAATTTCCGAAGATCGTAGAGTAGAGGACGCTTACTCACCCTTGGGCACTTCGTAGATGCGCTCGTCGTCATCGTCGAAGGGATTTTTATTATGCTTATTAACAGTTTGGCTATGAACTAATTGTTTTTGGCTACTGCTAACTGTTTCTGTATCTGTAACTGAGTGCGTTGTAATTGTGTTGGTTGTTGTGGTTTCTTTACCTAGTTTCTTTTGCTTATGCTCCTCAAGCGAACTCGAATTGCCATTGGCACCCGACTGACCATCCGGCAGTTCTTTGGGCTGCTTTCCCGGCTCTTTTGGTGTACTTGCTGGCGCTGAAGCGGTGTTGTTGCTGCTGTTTGTGTTGTTGCCAGTTGCTGCTGGTTGGGCACTTTCTTCTTCATTATTGTTGCCATTTACTGTGGCTGCTGCTGCTGCTGTTGCTCCTGTTGCTGTTGTCGTCGTCGTCGTCGTTGTTGTTGTTGATGTTTCCTTGGCGTCGGCAGTCGATTCACGAATCGTTTCCTCTGTCTTCACTGTTGTGGCTGCTGCCACCGAGTTGGCATTCGGACTGCTTGGCTCAGAGGTCTCCACAACTTTGGTGGTGGTCGTTGTGGTGATGCTGGTGATGCCATTGGCAACGGCGGCTTCGATTGCTGCTCTGGCCACTTCCTCGGCGCTCGGCTTCTCCAGCAGCGGTGCGGGGCTGTGTGGTAGCTCTGGGAGCTGTGCCGACTCTGGCGTCGGTTCTGGTGTTGAAGAAACTGAATCAAATCGTGGCTCAACCATTGAAGAGCTCGTGGATGTTGCTAATTGTTTTTCATAGTTGTATTTGTGGTATTTTTATGTGTTTTTTTTTATTTATATTTTCATTTATACGTTGATGTTGATTTGTTGTATGTTTTGGTTGAATATGTGTTTTTTTTTTTTGGTTGGTTTGGTTATTTCATTCGCGAAATTCGTTTGTTTTGGGTTAGCATCATTCCAACAAAAACAATTACATTTTAATTCATAAAAAAAGAGAAAAAAGTAAAAAATATAACTGAAGACATGCATGTTAAGGGTGTTTAGGGACACTTTTTAATTTAGATAATTTTCAAGATTTTGGCCAGAATTGTTCGGCATTGAAAAATAAGAAAATAAAAGCGATAACATGCAACATTCCGTTTGTTATTGGGTCTGGGCCACATTTTGCTTGATCACGCGGCAGTCTGCGATATCGAATTTAACTAAATGATGTGTCTTTAAAGAGTTCTAAGCCATTCTACTGTACGAGTAAATGAATTTATTCAACAACCTCTGCATTATCATAAACAATAAATTAACTCGACGACCGCATTAGAATTGATTCAAAATACAAAAGACAAGTTTTTACATGGATTGTTAGGAAAGCCCGTTAACAAAGGGAATGTTTGCTACAAAAGTTAACAGAATTAGTTGGCGACAACTAAGGAATCTTTATAAATTGCCAAAAACTAAAAAAAATATCAACATATGCCATCAAAATTTTGCATAAAAATATAATAATAGGGATAGTATAATAGTGCATGTAATAATAGATAATATATGTAAATAACTTATATATTGTGTATAATATTAAGTTCTTGTTTTTTTTTTTTGTTTTTTTGTGGTATTTTACATAAATCAAGGTATAATAGTCGGGAATTTATTTTACACTTTGGCGATATGCAATGCGATTTTTTTGTACAGTTTTGAGCAATTTATAAGTTATATTTTGTTGGTGTATTATTTCGAACAAATCAAAAAAAGAAGAGGGAAAAGAAGCAAAGAAATAAACGAAATCAAAACGGTAATTGCGTAAAATTGCATAAATAATGTCGATAATTATTCGAGTAAATAGATTAAAGCACACAAAGCACCTGCTGACGGGATGTGTACTTACGACTGTTTGCCAGACTGGAGCCACCGTTTGTGGTGATTTGATTTTGATAGTTGCTGTTGTTGGCATTGGCGTTGTTCAATTTGTTCACTGGCGATTGCACTGGGCTCGAAGTCTTGATGGGATTTACTACAGAGCACAGGGAGTACAGTAAATAATTGGGTTAGCATTTTATGATTATTATATTCGACTCAATTACTTGTTTGTTTGCGCAGCGTATTTGAGCCGCGTTGCGATTCTGTGGCCAGCTTGTCAACAATTGCCTCAAGTTCCGAGTATATCTGTTGCAAATAAAAACAAATTCGTATACTTGCAATCGAAGGCAGTCTAATGCCAATACGAACCTTAGCCGTCTCATTGTGGAACACTTGTTCGGTGGCGAACAGGGTCTGCAAATTGGTCACCAAAAACAATATTCTCGAGTCGTAGAGGGCGGGCAGCTCATCGTGCAGTTCCGTGTTCAAAATTTCGTAGGTGCGACGCGCCTCCTCCAGCTGCTCGCGACCCTTGGTGAGCTATCGAACGAGAGGAATTGCATTAAATAATTGCTTAATTATTAGTATTCAACAGTTACCTTTACGTCATCCTTGCGCTTGTTGGCGTTGGCTTGCAGATTTTGGAACGAGTGACGCTGGCCATCGTAGTCGATGAGCTTGCGATTGCGCTTCTCCACCTTCTTCTTCATCTCTGGGAACTGGCCGGTGTATGTATTAAGCGGTATCAGCACCTGATCGCCCAGTTTGTGTGCGAAGTCCAGCCACAAGCTCTCCGAGGCGGCAGTTTGTGCTTGGAGTGCATCGTATCCGCTCCACTGTGGCTCGTACACTTCGCAGACGGCATCCATCAGTGACTTTGAGGCGATTTGTGCGGCTGTCACACGGCACGGAGACAAACAGTCAGCAATTACATACAATTAAAGTCATTTGGATTGTGGGTGGCATGTGAGCAGACTTACCGCGTACGCATCTTATGTAGTTGTTGAACTCCTTTTGTAATTTGTTGGCATTTGTTTGTTGGCGATTGAAGTTGTTCAAATGATCATCGAAGATTTCATCTGCGGTGCGATCGACTTTGCCCAAGTTCTGTAGAATCTGCAATTGTGGAATGTGGAATGTGGGGCTTAATAACCAGTTTCCATTTGTCTGTCTGCATTTGTGGGTGTCGTGCTCAAGGTCACTGATAAAGTGGCTCAAAGTGTAGGCCGCTGCTGCTGTTGCTGCTGCTGTTTATTCTGGTTCAAGCCCGACCACGTAATCGCAGTCCAATTATCATGTAGTGGCAAGATTATTCAGCCAACATACATACACTTAGCGAGTGTAGAAGACACAGGCAAATGGCGCATTTATAAATAAAAGAAATCATTTGGCAAGCGGCGCTGTCGCTGCCCTGGTTGAGTTCATGTTCAGTTCAGTTTTTTACATGTGGTGTAGTCGCAAAAAAACATCAACAGCAACTCAGCAACGAAAAAATGGCATAGACAACAGAACAGAAGACGATTAAGAATAATAGGAGGAAAGATGTTGTGGATGCTGATGAAAAAATACTTAGCAGAGCGCTAAATCTGTTGCCACATGCCTGTCAACGGCGCATTTGGGTTAAGAACGCAGCTCGAACTGTTGTTGTTGTTGTTGCTGCTGCTGCCTCCGGTCAATGTGTTGCCTCAAAGATACTTGAAATAAATTCGAAATGCCTTGCCACCACATCAAGCAAGCTAACAACTGGCCAGCCAACTGGAATGGGGCAAGCTGCTGAGCAGGTGCAGGCGGACGTGGAGGGGGAGGCAGCGGCAGCGGCAGTCCCCAAATGATAAGTTGTCAATTGCTGACACAACCTTGTAACAGTTTTTTCAACAGCACGCCCACGCCTCAAATGTGACCCCACACGAAACACACACACACGCACAAGAATCATTTACAGAGAGAGAGCGAGCGAGCGTCAGAGAGAGAAAGAGATAAAAGAGCGCTCGCTCATGTTGCAACACAATGCGTATACGCAACGCAGCATTTAGCAAAGTTTCGTACATTCAAAACTTGATGGCGATAATATCAAAATTTGTGCAAATATTTGGCCAGAGATAACAGATAACATTCTTAACAAATGCGAGATAGAAAAATTACACAAAATTATAATCACACACGGCATATTAGAGAGGCATATTGTATATTATATGTACAATGTTTAGATAATTTTAAAAGCCACCTTAGTTGAAGTCGCTGGGGAACAACTTCCTCTGTAGGAAATGCTACGTTAAACGCCGTTGTGAATAATATGATACACGATAAGCATGTCTAATTGGACAGTCAACAGAATTCTTAAGTCAAGCAGACAAAATACCCTTTACGAGACTAGAATAGATGAGAGACTAGATAAATGAATTATGTTAAACATGAATTTGAAATGATTTTAAAGTCTACTAGAATGCAAAGTAATGTTAGAATCAATGCAACAATATAAATAGTATCAATAGTTCATTTATAGAATAACATAAATATGTTATATACTATAGAGACTATTCAACTATTCGCTATCAGAACTCCGATGACTATCATACTATCATAAATATTTCAGTAACAAATTGTATAGAATATAAAGCAGGTGCAGCTGCACTGGCTCACTAACTTTGGTCACACTTGATTCTCTGGAGAGCGGGACTCTCGGAGTCGAGCACACTCGAATGTGGCCTTCTTAGTCGTCTGTTGGTTATGCAACATTTCGCTGAGTGTATGTCACATAAAACTAAACAACAAGTATGGCCACATCCAGCAAGTGTACGAGACGAGGCAGTGGCCCATGCACATAAAAACCTTTTATGGGCACACTGACCAACACACACACACTCACACACATACAGATAGAGCCACATTGTTGTGGGTAGTTTCCCAGCAACTTGTTGACGCATTTTCTGTCCATTTTGGTAAGAGCGAACAGAACTGGCCAAAGAGTTAACTGTACGAATTGATTTTTGATTTTTGTATTTCCTTTCTTATTGCTATGTTTGCCCTTAATTGGGCAACTGAAGACTGCAGTTATACGAGTATACACGCTATATATGAAGCTATAGCTATAGCTCGGCACATATGAGAGCGAAATATGCCCACGTGTGGCAATATAATCAAAAGCGAATGCAGTCAGCGGTTTGGTGGGCGAATGTGGTTTCGATTCTGCTTCGGTTGCCATGGCGAACAAAAAAAGAGTGTGTTATTAATTAACCCGCAAGCGATTTATTATCAATTTCTCTGCCAATTAGTTTGCTCTGCTGGCCAACTTGTATGCAAATAGACACGCACACACGCACACACACACACACACCTGTAGATATGATTATGAATGATTGGACTTTGTGTGGTTATCGGTGGCCACAGTTGGCAATGGCGATGGCGATGTGTCCACTTCCGTCCATTTGGCCGGCGTTCTTCTCGCTCGCAATGTGTTGTGTGTTTGTGTAATAATGTCTCAGTCACAGTTTGCGTCATCGACATTGCCCCAGCCACAGTCAGGGCATAGACTGCTGTATATATAGTAAGGCATATATGCTTATGCTTATAGTATAGCAATATGCCTAGAGTCTGTCATTTATTTTAAACTTGTGTGCGCTCTTTCACTCACCACATACTATATATTATATACATTTGCTACGAGAAGAATACGACATTTGATTTTGGCTAATTCCACGCATGCAACATGTGCGTAGAGATCGCAGAGGACGGAACAACGTGGGCTAAGCTTTTGGCTCTAAGCCAGTCGCTGCGCTCTGAACGGAGCAGCAGACTGGGGGCGTATGGAGGAGTTGTCGTCTGCGAGCCGATGACAACATCGCCACCATAATAATAACAACAATAAAAGCCTACATGGCCAACATGGCCAGATGCACAAGTATCTTGTATCTCGTAGCTTGCAGCGAATTAATTCAACTTTCAAAAGTGCAACACATAAATATAAATCGAAGCCAGGGATGGGCAGACAAACAAAAGTAAGTGCAGCAGCCAACATATTGTTCAAGTGGGGCAGCGAAAGAGGCAGAGGCAGAGGCAGAGGCAGCGGCAGTTGCAGTTGTAACTATGTATAAGTAAGCGTTGGCCCAGTTTATAAGCAATGCACAGACAGCTGCCAAGTAGCAGGCAAACAAAACGCAAGAAATTTCCCATTTCGACTATGAGATACCAATTGGCGACTGGAAAATCAAATCGCACAATTGCAACAAGCCGATTGCCGTGGGCCGTCGTTTCGAGGGTATGCGAAATGGCAACGTCAGCTAAACTAGAAATTATATTCGAGAGACAGAGAGAGAGAGAGACTGAAAAAAAAAAGGGAATATTAAACATAAACAGGCAGCAGACAACAAGCGACAAGCAAACGAAAAACTGAACACAAAAAAAAAAGAAAAACAATTGTGAAAAACTATGTGGAAATTGCCGGCGGCGGCAGAAAAGTGCGAGACAAGTGAGTGCAAAGAGAATGAATAAGAGAAATGGGTATGGAAAATGTGCCACGAGCAGATCGGTGTCAGAGCTGCCGTTGCTGCCGGTTCACGTCTGCCACGCCCTTTTCCCGCCTCGCCTTTGGCACTCACAAGTGCCGCCATGCAACAAGCAGCTCCCCTTTCACTGTCTTCCTCTCGCCCTCTCTCTATCTGGCTAAAGACCTAACCTATTACCACAAAAGTACATTTGCAAGTTGTTGGCCGCGGTTAGCGGTAAAACCAAAACACACAACAGTCTCCATATATGATATATGGACCTGCTGACTATATAGCAAACAGCCAGACAGACAGACAGCAAAACGACGACGACGATGATGACAGCAAAGTGTTGTTGTGGGCAGCAACCGGTTTCAGCTTGCCACTCCCCCCACTCTCTTGTTTGCCCCTCATTCAACTAGTCATATGACTTACACTTATCTCAGATCGAGTTAGCGGCATAGAACGTGCTAAAAAAACAAAAAAAAAAGAGCAGAGCAGAGAACAGCTCATACATCGTGTTAGTAATTGTCATTAATAATGATTTGCTAAAAATGGCGTTGAGCTTACAATAAGCTTTTAGCCCATAACTTTTCCGCTACAAACTAATGGGAAAAAATCCAGAAAGTGACAAGTGGATTGAGATCAAGCTCGGACATGACTTAGAGATCATTCGTTCGACGTTTATTTAAATCAGATATGAAATGTAGTTTGTTATATTTCCGTTTAGGTAATCGAAGAACTAAGCTACTAATCAGGCGCATTGCTTAAAAAAATAAACTGAAAAGTCATGCATAATTTTGCAATTATGCAGACACACATGCATATATGTAAATTAAAGCATTTTATTGCGCAATCGACTTCGAATTGAATTTATTTATGCGACGTTTTCAACTTTACCTCCATTTGCATAATTTCTTTTAGATATCGACTCTTTCGACCCTCTCTTTCACTCTGCCAGGCAGTCTGCTTTGTTACTCTCATTCGGCTTCTGCTTGGGCTTTCTTTCGTTCGCATTCGATGCGACGTTATCGCTTTAAGCTTAAGCTTGTGGAAAGTGAAACTCGGTAGAAAGTTCGACAGAAATTCCCAAAGAAAATAACTAATATTTGCCTATGCTTGAGACAATCGTTGGCTCTCGCACTCGACTGCCATGATTTATCTATTAACATTAGTTGTAACTCGAAAAAAACAATAAAAAAAACAATCTGTGGTTTTTTCGCGCTCACACAGAGAAATGGACAACAAATAACAACAAATTATATTTAATTGGTTGGCAGGCACAAAGTATCTTACAGATGCATCGACTTGTCGTATTTTCTGACGACTGAACTGCAAATTACATAAACTCGTGAAGAACAACCTGTTTATTGTTTTTATATTCGAAGAGTATCTAAATGAGGCTCGTTACCGGAAATTTTAACTGCGCTCTCAGTTAATGTTAATAATGACATCAAAATAATGGAAAACCTGTCCAGACATTAGGCATCGTTAATATCCGCTTTGATATTCGAAAGGCGAAATGCAGTTAATGGGTCAGCGATTATTTAAGATGTTTTCAGCATTTCATTCAATAATTATTTTTATTAAAACATGCATTGAATCTCATTGAATGCTCTGCAGTTGTTAACGCTGATGTTGTTGGGCTTTTCTCCATTTGTTGTGTGGATTTTATTTGCTGGCTATTTGTTTAACCTGCTCCGCATTTCGCTTTGCAATTAGCTCAGCACGTTTTCTATTTATTCGAATAACATTTAGTTGATTTAGTTTTCTCTGTGCGTTTATAGGCAACCAGCATTGGATTGGAATGGAGGCGATTTTGTTTGGCTTCCAACCATCGTTGGCCGACTGTCAAATGCAATTAGCCCAAGTTAAATCAGTTTACTGCATTCAATGCTGCCAATGAATAATGTATTCACAAAGTACTCGCAGGCACACGCATCCACATAGTATAGTTGGCTAATATGAAATGCAAATATTTTCGCCAACTGCAAAAGAATTTACTGGGCCAAGACATGTTCACTCGCAGATACACACACGAATACGTCTAGATACTAGAGCTTTTGAGAGAGTCTGCCACTCTCTCTCTCGCTCTGTCTCTTTCTAGCATTGAGCGAGCGGCGCATGTGGCTACACTCAGCGAAAAACAAGTGACACAAGTGCAAGCAAACAATAAAAAAAGAATAGAACTCAATGAATAACACAAAAAATAGATTTGGCAGAAAACACAATAAATTAATTAAATTACAACAAAATGTTCAAAGTGATGCCTTGCAGTGTATTTTGAGCATTTGTTTATTTTCTTTCACTTTTGGCAGAAACGTGAAATATATGACGCCGCCGTGCGGATATAAAAATGAACTCAAGTATATAGCGGCGAGAGCGACGAGTCGATCGGACAATAGCCGCTGGCATTATATAAGAAGTGGTGGTCGTGCCCAGGCATATGATAGAGCCATGCTAATCAATCACAAGCCATTGAGAATATCTACATATCGCTAAGCAAGTATTATAATGTATCTGCGAGATATTCGGTGTCTGTCTGGCTTATTCTTTTTGTTGTTTTTGTTGTTATTTTACCGGCAAATGCGGTCAAATCATGAGCTCACATTTAGCACATGTCTCATTAGGAGTGTCACTCGCTAGTTAGTGCGACTTAAGATACATTTTCAGGGCATTCGTAGAGCTTGTATCTGGTATCTGAAACTGTGTCGTTTAACAACGCGGTGCAAATCGAAGGCAAGTGTTTGCTTTATTGTCGATAGCTGTTGCCCAAGCCGCAACACGTCTGTGGATCCATTCATGTTATCCATCGAGATCAGTTTTGGAGGGGAACACGTGATTTGCATATCGGATGGGAAATCAAAGCCTCTCAAACGACACGTGACGTTGCATGACGCAGCGCCGAAAATGTGCGTTGGGCAATCCAAAAGTACGCCCCATTAAAAACTGAACGTATGTACATGCGAGTAAACAACATCTACTAATGGCTTTTTTTCGTCAGTTTATGGATGAACTTTATGGTTTACAATTATCTAGGTTCGCTGTTTTGGTTGTTTGCTGAACTGTGGAAAACGGGTCAAGAGCAAACAAACAAATTGCCCAACTGACAAACAGATCTCTAGAATTGTATACAAACAATGAACGATGATTTTTGGTTTCTGGAATATGATTAAGAGAATAGTCCAAGTAATTGCGAGTTTATTTCAAAAGAACTGCAATTACTTTGTTAAATATTCAGAATGTTTAATGGACTTCCGTTACCACAAACTTAATCTGCATGATTTGTGGCTTTAAAAAAAAAGAATGGCAAATGCGCTGATATGCTGCTTGGCCGTTCCCATACTCAACAGTTCTTTATCAGTCTCATTTAATAGCCACACTAGTTGGACACTAAATAGTGGCCATATAATCGTGCTATTGTTAGCCGAACTAAGAATGAATTCACAAAGTCATAAACACTTAAGAAAGCTGCTGTCGAGTGTGCCCGACTGTGAGATACTCGACGAGCATTTTAAGAGAATGGATATTTCTTGAATAACCCATAACTTTCATATTATCAAGATATTTAAGTGCACACTAAAATAAAATAATATAATTGCTAGCTTTAATACTCCAATAGATCTAAGAATTCTTAGGTTTTACTGACATTATTATAAGCATTTTCCTTATGGACACCAGGTATACAAATCAGTCAATTGTTAAGCGCCCCGAGAACAACAATCAGATTGCGCAACGGGCAGTTCGTGTATTGTTGTATATTGTCCGCACTGGACAACGTTTCACGTGCTGATAACACACGAAATTCCATTACACGAAATGCGAGTAATGAATTCTTGCGGTGCGCCGACTTATCAGTTGTGCAAATGCTCAAAAGCCAGCAACGAGAATATCTCCAAGATAAGCGAGCGAGCGAGCGAATGAGTTTGTTTTGCTTTAAGCTCATTACGAGTTCGCCTCCTTTCTGGCTGTTTCTGTGTCTGTTTCCTGGCTAGAAGATGAGCACAAAAAGTGTGCCAAAAAGATTTCAAATAGCCAACGGCAGCGACTTGATTATACAGTGTCGGTGTATCTTTGTGTGCGTGTTTGTTATATACAGTTAAGCCGCTTGGCATAATGTGTAGTTTCGATGTCGTGTCAGAAATTTCGCTGTCAGAGCCACAGTCGATGTTGGCACGCATCGTTGCCGATTGACAATTTCATTACTCTAATGCCGCTCCCGCTCCCGCTCCATCATGCCAACTGAACAGACTTTACATGTTGTAAATAAATGAATGTATGTTGCAGATAGAAAGAGAGTCAGTGAACTGCTTTTAATTACCGTGGGCTCAGCTGAAGCGAAAAAGTATCTGAGGCAATCAACATTTTGCGCAAACATATTTTCCACTTGATCGATGCGACCAAACGGCTTACAATCAATTTGGAGGCAACACCTGATGCCGCCATCGTGTTTGTAAACAACTCACAGCACACCACACACAGCTATAGATACAGATACATATACAGATACAGATACAGATACAGATACAAACATATGCACACGTCAAGCATGTGGCTCAGCCAACTGAAAATGGCCAATAAGCAATTGGCTTTTACATTTAGATACATTGAAATGCATTTTCGAATTGCTTTTCGCTAAATGCATTGCTTTCAACTGTTGTTAGCTGCTCTCGAAATAAAATGACTGCATTCCCATTTACCTGCAAAGAGATAAACAAAAGAAATATGACGAAAAAGCCGCATTAAAACGCGCAAGAAAATACATTTGAAATATATAAATATATATATTGAGTGTGTTGTCACACTGAGATAAGCCCAACGCGTGTGATAAGAACTTCGCTGCTGCTTCTATTCATATTCGATTTGTTAAAGCCGTAGCAAAGTTCGCTGGGTTACTAAATAAATGCTCCATGAGTTGGCGAACTTTCAACTGCACTTATTCTATATAGTCGAAGCTGAGCTTTGGATTCAAATTGATATTTTATTTCCCTTTAACGTCGAGACCTTGAGTTATGCTTTTCCAGCTTTTAGCGACTAAACCTCAGGCGAAACAATCATTACAGACACAATGACACAGTTATTATACATGTACTAGATGCGCCAACCGCAAAAATAGCATTAAAATGCCAAGTAAATCTCATTGAAATTAACGATGCCTTAAGCTCCGCTTCCGTTTGCTCCAACCCCTGCTGCCTGCCTGCCTGCTTACATAAGGCAATTCGAATTCAGAATTTAGAGAACAAATTGAAAACGACAACGACGACAACCTTCAGATCTCGCGTCCAAGCCAATGGCAAATGGCAGTGGCCTGGTCGGGGGCTGATGGTTCGAATTTGTGCATTATGATTGCACTTTAACAATTGTCCCTGATTGCCCCGTTGTGCAACTGCTAAATGCACAAATGCAACACGAAGGTTGCCGCTTGCCCCACAAAGCGGTTCCAGGTGCGGATTCGTTAAGCTGCGGCTCTGTGAACTATGCTAATTTGTGTGCTGAAAGCCACTTGCGATGCGATGCGATGCGAGATGCATTCGGGCGTAACAAACCGATGCAAAAAGAATTGAGCACGTTGCAATTAAGCGGCATTAGGCAAACGCTTGTTGCGAGAAGAGACGAGGCGTATACGTAATATTGCTGCAAGAACACAACTTTGAATGGGATTCGGATGGGTGCCAAAGAAAGTTGGCACTTGATTAGACTCTGTTAACGAGTCAATTAAACGCCACTTTATGATATTTGCATTCTGTTTATTTGCATTTCATTTGTTGTTGTATTTATTAAAAGCGTTGATTGCATAAGCTGCGACGCAGTTGAATCCGTAAACCGGTTTGTCAAAAGCTATTGTTTATTTTTGTATCTGGTAGCTGGCAACACTTTCGCAAATAGCAGATAGACAGACGTTTATTTTTAATCATGTTTACAGGGTGCCCTGAACAAAAGGCCACCCAAATGCTTCCCATGCCTCCTCCAGCTCAAACTATCTGTATGCACGAGTATCTGTATCTGTATCTGTATCTGTATCTGTAGTTGTTTGTGTCGTGTATCTGACAGTAGTTGCATTATTCTCTATGACATTCAGAAAAGTGGCACAAACACCCAAGCGAATCGCGTGCCAGCTTCCTCTCATTTGGGTTGACTGACGCTTTTGTTCTAGGGCAACGTTTTCTCTTTTACTTGTTTTTGCTTTTGTTTGTTGGGTTCTTTTTTTTCCAACATTTCCGCATACAAAAGCCAGCGAAATTGCAACAGCGACGAATTTAATTCAACGAAATCTGATATCTCCAGAGAGTTTCACATTCAGAATTAGTCCCCAAGTGCTTGTACTACTCGAGAGTCATTCTTATGCCAGATAGCAGCCAAAATAATAAATAATCAACAGCGAGAAACTCGCTCACACTTTATATAGCCCATGACTAAGTTTGCTGATAATTCTAGTCTACCATTAGCTTAATATCTTTATGGGTTTCATACGTATATTGGTCGAAATGAAATTCCATGTGTCGAAATAGAAGCAATTTAATGAATGCACACCAAACAAATCATCTTTCATTTTGCATTTATTTCTAGCCACAAAACAATTAAGGCAGACATTCTGACGATCATTAGAATATTCTACTTCCTTATTGAAGAGCAATCTAATCGTTTTGCAAGTTCTTTACTGCATCTAGACTCGATCATATTCTTGACTGTTTACGATGAGCGCCAAAATTATTATACTTAGTTTAGTTAATGCATTGGCTATAAATCTCTTTTATAGATTTCAGTCCAATAAACAATTCAGAGGCAGCTTATCGACATTTGCAATTATATACACTCTAACAGGGACTATGATGAATTTGTCACGCAATGTGCTTGTTTTTAGAATATAAATTCGGAGGCAGCATTGCCATCCAATGTTTGAACTACTCATTCACTTATTTCCAGATGCTCGTGAGTAAATAAGATCAAAGTCAACCATCTGTCAGAGTATTAAATCTTCGACACGATGTCTGCTCAGTAATTAGAAATTCAAACATATATTTAATATACGCGATGTTGCCAATTTGTTGTGACGCATTGAAAACATTGTCGAAACTGATTCGTCAATGCGAATGCCATTAAATTTGAGGTCTGAACGGAATATACATCGATTTAATCACACGATCACAACACATTAATTGCAGCACACGAAAGTTGAGCTCTGTTCTACGGTGCTTTTTTCATTCAGTTATATATCGGGTATGCGTGAGAGCGAAGCTAATAAAAACTTAGCAACAACAACAACAGCAGCAACAATAATGGCAAAAACAACAGGCACGAAATTACGTATACGACCTGCGAGCACTGCGAACAGTAATTGACCTTGCGAACCACTTCAAAATGTGGCCGCTTACTTCGCTTATGTGTGTTGTGTTTTTCGTATTTTTGTTTTACTTGTGCGTTTATTGTTTATAGCGCCCCCAAAGGTGTTGATAAGCACACTTATGAGATACATTAGATAGATTAAATGTACGAAATAGACGAGTTCGCGCTTCAACATTCCAGATAAACTGCAAAGAATGTTTCGAAATCATTGTCAACACTGCAGCGTTGAGAGTTATAACATCTTAACGATGGCTGGACAATTGCATAAAATTAATTAAGTGAAGTGCCAATAAATGTCTAAGTGTAATTCAATTGTTATGCAATCAGCCAAGTGACGAGACATTTTCAACAAAAGAAAATGAAATGAAATGAAATGAAAGAGAAGCAGACGGCGAAATAAAACGTTTCCCACATTGCGCAGTCGTCACTTTCCGTCGATTATTGTTAGCAATTTCTATAATTGAATTTTATAATAAGCTCGTCTCCACACAATATTCATACATATATACTATATATGTATCCCATAATCAAATGGCTTATGGCACACAAAGACTCTCGTCCATTATCAGTGCACGTCAGCACGAATTGTATCCGCATCTACAGCTACAGCTACTACCACAACAATATGTATCTCTATCTCAACTCCATTCGAGTATTCATTCGTAATTGTCGTCTGGGTATCTCTGCTTGATTGAATCACTTAATAGCCGATCTGCTTTAGTGCTTACGCCCCTCAATTCCATGCAGGGGGCGTATAAACAGACTGCACCTGCCAATCAATAGATCAGACCGCGCTATAGACAGCTTGCAATCCGAATTGCCATAATATTTATGTAGCTGAAACCCAAGTAGCCGCCTTTTTTGGGCCACAAATTGCTGGCGCTTCAGTTATTTGTACCCACTCAACTTGCAAACATTTCCAAGTATTTATTTTAACTGAGTCGAATTCGGCCGCATATGGTTAAGGGTGTGGGATTACTGTAACAACAGTTGTTCATGTTATCGCCTGGGAAAGCTATATACCCAAAACGATTGGAACAACTTCCAAAATGATCGCACAAAATATTCGCAAACACAGATTTCCAAGAAATTGAAAAGTTAATACAATTATGTAGATTGGTGTTAACTGATTCACAAATCATTGCCAGAAGTTGAATGCACCCAGAACTATGCTTATCTCGCTTGGATCGGTATATAATAGGGCTGCCTGCTTATCGCTGCGAATAGTATTTCTTTTTTAGCTCAAATCAAATACGCGTCTATTTCTATTGCAGCGGAAAACAATTGACATTTAACGAGCCAAGTGGAAGAGGCAGATGAAATGCAGGCGACGACGAACACGAAGTTCAACATGCAAGAGGCAAGTTTGTGAGTTTCTAAAAATTGAGCTGCCAATAAAATGTCAATCGTTGGATGCAGTTGCAGTTCATCAGCGAAAGGGGCGCATCGAGAGGGTAATACTAGTTGATCGGCAGCAGTAGCAATAGCAATGGTAATAGCAACAGCGACAAAAGTGGAAAGCAACTTTTGGCAGCTGTTGCGGGACGCGCTTAAAAATAGCAAACAGAAATGCGAAACATCAGCGCGGGCGAAATTTCGCAAAAACCAAAGACAAAAAAACAAAAAAAAAAATAGAGAAGGAAAGAAAGACCAACAAAAATTACTTATGCGATTGAAAAGTTTAGTGTCGCTTTTGCGAAAATGAAAAACTTGTGAAATGTGCTGTGTGATGTGTGCTGTGTGTATACAAAAAGCGAATCGCAGCAACTGCTTTGCGCTCAGCGGCATACTAGAGTTATAACACACAAGAAGCCGAAAATGTATCTATAAACTACAAGGCAGGCGCGTCTATTTAAAGATTGACTGCCAGGCGACATTTTCACGCTGAAACTACGCGAGCCGTTTGGCTGCTCGGATGCTGAGGTGCGGCGAGAGATGTTGTTGGGTCAGTCACGCACCCAAAATGAAAATGTATCTAGGCGGGCATACAGATGTACAGATGTATGTGTGTTGTATCTTGTAGATATGCGATGAATGTGTGTTTTTCGATTTGACAAGTTTTCTCTAATGAAAATCTGTTGGCTCCGTCCGGCTCCGGCTCCGTCTCTCTCTCTTTCTCTGGGTCTCTCAATTACATATTGTACGTAAAGCTAACGAAATGAGCACACAATGCGCAAATAAAAAGCGCCGGGCAGCAAAACGTGCTCATTGCCTATAGAGACTAGTCTATATATTTAAAAATAAATTCCTCTACGCAAATTATGAAATCTCCGTTTGCTTCTACACTCGGCAAAAATTCGAAATTTGCTCTACATACGACCAGCGTTCATTCTGTAAGTAAATACACAACTTTTCGACCAAAAGTCTAATTGAGTTCCAGGAAATTGTAACTGCATCGAATGGCGGCATTCCGATAATCGTGCCATATAGACGGGGACTCGGAGTGGTTTATAAATACTCGCAATACTATTTTCAATACGACATTTACGAAAGTCTAAAGGAATTTGTTCAAGTTTAATGGCCAACACGAGCGCATCCCAAAAGAGCACACGACAGACAAAATACCAACGAACTTTAGAAATCCAACGATAAATGCCAAGACTAACTCACACACACACAGATACACACACAGACACTGTGATGGAGGCAGCAGCAAATCAATACAGCGAACTAGTAAGCTTTAAAACTTGAAAGAAAAAGCATCATTCAGAGCTTAGATTACAGCATTTTCTGGCTGCTTTGGAATGTGGCTTTGGCTCTGGCTGTGGCTCTGATCGTTGGCTGGGCAGCATCGAAAACTTGTTTACAAGACATCGCGACGTGCCGTCGAGTGGGTCAACTGCAGCTCTTTTTTCTTTTACACTCTTTTTCACATGTATTTCATCTATGTATGTGTCTGTCTGTGTGTGTGTATTGACATTCACATTAAAGTTGAGCGGCCGCTCCTGGACTCAACGAACAACAACGCTTCAGCGCCAAACTTTCACTTGTGCACGCAGCGACGGCGGCAAAGATGAAACAAGAGATGCGGCAGCGGGTGCGGGAGCGGGAACGGGAGAGCAACAAAGACAAAACCAAAGCTTCGTCTAATGAAAATCATTGCTAGAAACTTGATCACAATACACACACACACACATACACACACATATTGACTCACAGACAGGCGCTTCCAATTGCAGCGCCCTAACAAGACGACAGGTGGCGGCAGTTGTTCGTTTGTGGAAGTGAGTGGAAGCATCTTCTATGAAGTTCATTGGGCCACACACAAATACAGACACATAACATTGTTTGTACTTTCTTTCGCATCTACATTGATTTGATACGTTTCGTGTGTGTGTGAAATTTGTAGAGCTTCTAATTGGGGACATGGGACATGGACAGCTTGTCTATTGGAAATGGGACAGGGACGCGACCTCATCGTATTACAGTTGGGCTGTGCTTGGAGGGGGTGGAAACAATTTGTTCTACGTCACGCCCTAGAAAATGTCGTTCGCAGTGCTTTTGCTTTTGCCCTAATTATTTTGAACTGCAATCAAAAATGTAACGTTCACTTAATTCTGTGAGCTCTCTTACCTTCTCCTTGGCACGTCCAGCGTGTTTTTGCATAGATTTGGCGAGCATGATGCCTTTATTTTCGGACATTCAAAATACAGTTGAGATTGAGACAGCAACAAAATGAAACGGCAACAAAGCGAAGAAGCAAATGCAAAGCGTGATTTTTTGCTCCTGCTGCTCGAAATTTATTTTGGCACAATTACAAATACACTGAAACTGAAACAGAAACAGAACTCTATCCGTTTTGTTGCGGAGAATTAGAAATTTAAATGCACATTTAACACACGACAGACAAAATCAGCGGGCCACAATTTGTATTTTTGTGTAACGAACGTTGTTGCTATTTTTATGCGATTTGGCCGCGCTGGTAGCACTCGAAAGTCACGAAATAATGGCACGTAGGCGCGCGACTGCGACTTCAGGTGTGTCTTCGAACTTGACGCTGCTGCAGACGGAACGGGACTCATTTATTTATTTATAATTTATAATGTTTACACTCGGCCCCATCAAAGTGACCACTAGTACAGCTCGACAAATACACTAAAATATACCCGAATATACCGCAGAGAGTTTGTATAGATAGTTGGCAACTATCGTTCAATTACCAGCGCTGAGCAGTGTTAGCTGTCGGCCTGCTCCTCTGCTGTTAATTAACAGTCTGCAGTAAACGGCAGTGCTTGCATTTATAGTGAATAATTTGTATAACCCAAAAATGGTAATGTATACATAAAACATTTTTATGAGCAAACAATTAAATGGGTTTGAACATATATTGAGTGGTGTATTTTGAAAGTCCCGTTGCGGTCTCACTTATTACTCACATCCAGTGTTGCACAGCGCCGCAAGGATGGAGCGACTTTTGCCCCGGTATTGTAAACAAACTTATTGCTCATTTATGGCTTCAATTAAATAGCTTTTATTGTTCACAGTCCGCACGCCTCCAATGGCGCCTGGTTAAGCCTGCTGCTGCCCTTGGCCCTGGCCATCAGCTATCTGCACTCACGCACCACGACGCCCGCCTGCAACGCAGCGGATGCAGTGCATCGATATCTGATTGTGATCGCTTTTGGGACATGCCTGAGAACGGTCTGCTTTCTCATAAGCCGAGTCAGCTGGCTGATCAATCTGTTGCCAGGTTTTATTACCGGTCTGTGTCTGGCGCTACAACCCGAAACCAATTGGAAACTTTCGATTATTGCCGGCTTTCTGATCACCACAATCTATCAACTCATCTACGTGAGAGTGATGCGCAGACTCCCGAAGACTTTCAGTTTTGGCGAGGCTGCCATTGCGGTGCAAGGACTCGTCTTGTTCCTGCTGAACGCCTCGAGTCGCCTCTACGCCTTGTTCGCCTTGCCAGCGAAGCCCGTTACGGATTTTGGCCAGTTGAATGCCATCATGCAGAGCGCCTTGGGCTGCCTGCTATTGGTCTGTCTGCTGCTGGCTATGCTGCCCCTCTTGAGGCGCCCCTTGCCCTTCTACCTGTTGATGATGCTGCTCCTGGTGGCCGTCACCTGTGCTCCAGTCACCGAACCGTTGCCTCTCTTGGCGCTGCTCAAGTTCCTGCTCAGCGATCAGAAGCGTGTAAGTAAAACAATCGTCATTTGGAGTAATCCATTAATGAATCTCTTGCAGCTGCTTGTGATTGGCTTCTACCTGCTGCTGGTGGCCTTGACGGCCGCGACAGTCAGCTGGCAGCTGGGCAGCTCCACGCAGGCCAACACTCGGGTGCGCAAGATATTCCATGCGCTGATTGTGCTGGTCTTTGTGCCCGGGTTGGTTTATCAGTGCGCCCTGCTCTACATTGCCACGGGCGTGGCGTTGGCAATCTTTGTGCTGCTGGAGCTACTGCGTCTGCTGCAGATGCCACCCTTCGGCGGCACCTTGCGCTCGGCCTTCGAGTCGTTCCGGGATGTCAAGGATGCGGGTGAATTGGCGTTGACGCCGTTCTGCCTGCTCATCGGCTGCTCGCTGCCCATTTGGCTGACTTCCTGTCCATGCGGCGAATCAAGTCAACTGCTGCCGCTGCTCTCCGGTGTGCTCGCTGTCGGCATCGGCGACACTGCCGCCAGTGTCGTGGGCTCAAAATACGGACGCAACAAGTGGCATAGTGAGTAGATGAAAGCTATATGTAACCCATTGTAATCTGTAATTCGTTGCAGATTCTACACGCTCCTTGGAGGGCACATTCGCCTTTGTGGTGTCCATCCTGCTGTCGGTCTGGATGCTGCAAGCTGGAGGAATCTTGCCCATGACGCAGGCCAAATGGTTTGCCACAGTTTTTGCGGCATTGAACGCGGCGCTGGTTGAGGCGTTTACGGATCAGGTGGATAATCTTGTGTTGCCGCTGGTCTTCTACATTCTAGTAGGCCTTGCCTAAGGCAGTTACATTTACCAAAAGTGATGCATTCCTATATTTTATATAATTGTAAATAAAACAAAATTGAATTTGGCGCCATGCTTGTTAAAGTGTGACCATCAGCTAAACTTACAAAATATACCAAAAGTTCAACATAATGAATATAATTTAATTTTTTTCGATATGCAAGCAGAACACAAAATCATTACACATAGCACAGGCTTTTCAAAATATTTATTAACTTTATCTCACAATTCCGCGTAAATTTTAATTTAAAAATAATATGGCACTCACTGAGCTACTTTTATACCATCTGGCAGCGCCTATGACTTTACATTTACAGTAGTGTTAACAGCGCCACGATCAATGCTAACTAACATATCGTAAGTAACAGCGCAGCCTCTCTCTTTCTCGATTAATAACAGCATCGGCTGGGCCATGTTAAGTCAACAGCTCACGACTCCGGCAACTGTTAAATTGAAACTTGTTGATTTGTAAGTGTAAATGCTGCATATTGAATGCATTACTTTATTAGTATTGTAAATGTTAGTATCGTATAGATATATATAAATGTATATAAAAATGCAGTTATACCTATAAATATAGTAGTTGGTGTTGCAATTTTGAATATAATCATTGTTGATTTGTGTTTTGTGTGTGTGGTATCACGAAATACCACATTATATTTGTTTATATATACAACAGATATATATATGTATATATATGTATGCCTGAGCATGTCTCTAGTCCTGAACTGGGTGTATCACATTTTAAACCGGATCGGATCGGATCCTCGAGTTTCGTTTAACGGCAGTTGATTAACAAATAAACTGGCTGATTACATTTACATTTACGACTAAGCATATAAGGATTGATACGTGTACAAAAAAAAAATGATATAAACAAAATAGAAATGTACATATACAATATATAGAATAAAGGAACATTGTAACAAGTAACAACAAACATTGCTCTTGCTGGGAATAATCCCAATCTGTCTACTGGGGATCCTGCTGGAAGTATTCGTGCTCCAAGCAAGCCAATGCCGAGGGACGCAGATGGAGCTCATACGAAAGCATTTGCTGCGGATGACAATCGAAATATTAGTCAGAGAACATTGCTGATAATCAATGGACTTACATTAAGTAGATCGTCGGCATAATCGCACAACTCCGGGTGAAAGTCGCGAGGTCGCTTGGGAAGGCGTGGCGGAAAGTGTTCGAGGGATAACGAGATGCTCGGTGGCCACAGCTCATCGGTGGGTCGCCCTGTGAGTCTGCAAATAAATGAATTAGGATCTATTGTACCCAATAAATGAATATGAAACCCACTCGAAGATGCGGTCCAGTTGATTCTTCTCGGATGTGCCCGGAAAGAGCGGCTTGCGATTGAACATCTCGAAGATGATGCAGGCCGCACTCCAGATGTCCACGGAACTGTTGTAGCCCTGGCCGAGCAGCACTTCGGGCGGTCGATACCACAGCGTCACCACCACCGACGTCAATCGCATCTCGGAGTCGTAGGTTTTGGCCAGGCCGAAGTCGGCGATCTTGAGATGACCCTGCGACGAGACGAGCAGGTTCTGTGGCTTCAGGTCCCGGTGGATAATGCGATTCGCGTGCAAAAAGTCGATGCCCGTCAAGAGTTCCCGTGAAAGACGCTGCCAAGAAGAGGGATCAATATTAAGTGTTATACGGGGAGATTTGGAGACTGCAGACTCACCTGCAGGGTTGTGGACGACATGCCGCTCTGGGGCAAACCCTCGATCAGATCGGACAGATCCTGCTCCAGATACTCAAAGACCAGCAAAATCAGCAATTTGCCATCGCGTTCCAGAAACTGGCATACTTCGAACAGTCTGTGAGGTAGGGGAAATTAAAATGAGCACTTGTGTGTGTTAAGCGGTGAGTTGCGAGTTGAGTTGAGTTGGGAGTCTCCACACTGCCCCGCACAGCTGTCATAATATGTTGCTGGCTCGCTGGCGCCAGTAGCCATGCTGCGGCCAAGTGGCGAACTAACGAAATTACTCCACTCACGCTGAACAAAGGCCACTTCAACAACATTTTCGATCGAGCGTCGGATGGTTGGGGAGAGAGCGCACGAGTGAATAGCGTAAATGCCCCTCGCTCACATTCTGTTAAGTGACAACTTAACAGTTCAAGTGGCGCTGTTAACATTTTTGCCAGTTTGCCAGCCGGTTTATTGCAAATGTATCAAATTGCAGTTAACCACTACTAATTTATTTCAAATCTATAAAATATGAATTATTTCTTAATTTAATTAATTTCTTTATTTGCACAAATCAAAAATACGTTAACTTGAGCATTTGAAATAACATTAAATTGCGAGTCTGCTCTCTTTAGCATTCTGAGCCATTTACGCTATTCACTCTGCTCTTCAGCGCAGTATCGTAACTGAGCGCAACGCTAATGCGCAGCAAACGTTGAGCGGTCTCTCACTGAGAGCGCTTGAGCAGCCTTTGCTTTTAGTACTAAGAGTGTAAGAGTATTTCTGCTGCTTTTTAGCACACGCTCTCTGTATGCCGATGTGCTTAGAGCTTAGGTGCGTTGCAGCGTATTTTGGCCAGCATCTGGCATACCAACATGTTGAGTTCAGCAACACTTTGTAAACAAAGTTGTTGCAATTGAGAATGTGCATGATTGCTGTCAGAAACTCTTCAAATCAATAGCATGTGCATTTGTCTAGCTGTTGTTGCAAATCATTCTGCCCCGTCGTTATCAGAGCAGGCCAAGCGGGCGCCACTTTGTTTGACGTTTGGTTTAAAAGTTTATATGCATTTGCTGTGTGTGTGTGTAGGGGGAGTGATCGTTACAGTTTCGCCCCTCTGTTAATGACCGTGGGAAGGGTTAAAGGGGGAAGGAGGCGCCAGCAGGTAAAAATAAACAGTAAGCCCGTTGTAGACACACACACACACACGCACACTAACAGTCACTTGCCTTTGTGTGTAATCAGTGCGCGAGCGTAACGTAATTGTTGTTTTCTTCTAGCTCGCTTCTTTTTGCATTTCGCACAGCCAGTAGATAAGCGGAGAGATACTCCCACACTCACACACACACACACACACACACACACACACACACACACACACACACACACACACACACACACATACACACTCTTTTGGCACTCTACTCACTTGACAATGTTGGCATGATCGTATGTGTTGAGGTGCTTAAGGAGCGAGATCTCTCGCAGCGTCGTCGCACTCACTCCGTTGTCGGTGAGTGGAATGCGCACCTTCTTGATGGCCACGTAGCGGCCGGTCTCATTGTCGCGAGCCCGATAAACGGTGCCATAGGCCCCTGCAAAGGTCGAGAGAGGGTAAGCGAATGGTTACACAAAAGCAGGTCACACAGCAGTGGAGAGTGGAGAGTGGGGAGAGAGAGCGGGAGGGGAAGACAGGATACAGTGTAGACAATGTCGAATTAACCTTGGAGCAAATCATATGCTAATCAACCAAATACGAAATATACATATTATTTGGAGCGAGATAAGAACAAGTGCGTTTATTTCGCCAAAAATCGAAATTCGTGAGTGTCGCAATTTGGCATACAACAATCGTACATAACTAATGGCAGTTTTAGTTCGAGCAAACCGAGCCAACGAACGACAGAATTGCAAACCAAAATCAAAGCCCAACAAAAGCCGATTGTCGATTTGTCGATTGCCGAATGCCGAAAACGCGAGCTGACGAAAGTCAGCTGTTGTTGTGCGTTGATAAGCAGCTCGATGCCGACCAACCGGCTGATTTGGTGTCTGATATCTCAATATAGTATAACAATAGGTAAGACAGAGAGAGAGCGAGTGGGAGAGAGAGAGAGAGGCAGAATCGATTCAAATTTAAAAGACAAAATCTGTCACCGGAAATTTATCACCAGCGATAGACGGACAACAGACAGCAGACAGCAGACTGAAGACTGCAGAAATAGTCTGACAAGTTCTCTGCACGACATCCAATTCAGACAGACAGACAGACAGACGGACGGACTGTGTGGGAGTTCTATTTTGGGTTGACATTTCTAAACATTTCGACATCTGAGCAACGATTTTGCACATCTCTTCTTCGCTGCCAGCCACATAGCTAACAAAAAATACGAAAAAAATGCTAAAAGCATCTAGAGTCAAGTACAAGGCCAGGTTTGCTACAACCTCCTATTATAAGATTCATCATAAAAATAACAACAAACACAAAGACAACAGTGGAACAAAGGCAACAAAGAAGAGATTTCGAATTCGCGATTCGCACTCTACACACTCTACACTCTCTACACTTCTTCTCTCGCTCGACTATTTATTTTTTTCGTGTCGACTCGTTTTCAATTGTCAAAATTTTTGCACAAATCAAAGGCAACAACAACAACAAAGAGAAAAGCACGAGGCAATAATTGAATGAATGCGAAACAGCGAAAAAGTAAAGCGAGCAAAACAAGCTAAAGTAGAAGCAGATACATTTATTTTTTTCAATGTCTCTTTTACACGAAAGTTGAACTTGTTTTCCATTTACTGCCTGCCATGGACCTTGAGAAGGGGGCCGCATGTATTTACCTTGCTTTCTATTTTATTCATATATTATTTATTTCGGCAATTGTAACCTGATCTGAACAGAACCACAGTCCATTATAATCTCGATTCCCTTGAAACTGTCACTGTGCTTAACCCTCTGTTGCCAGTCTTTCGCAGCATCCCTCCGACAAACGACGCCTCTGTTGAAGCTCAATCAACAAACATGACCAAAAAAGAAAGAAGTAACAATAACCATCATTAACATTCACTGTGCGATCCTCTCCTCTCTCTTCTCTCTCGCTCTCGCAATTTCAACACTGTGACGTAATTGATTAATGTTTGAATAAAAAACTCAAGAAACTTGAAATGTTCGTCGGCCTTTAGTCGTCATCTTGCACTTCCAAGCTATTTTAATGGCCTCTCAGCTCTATCCGAATCGTTCAAAAATCAACTCGGATCACAAGAAATACACGTGGTTTTGAATATATGACCTGAAAGTATGCAACGACATTTCAAAGCCCTTTAGCAAGGCTGCCAAGGGGAAGGGCAATGCAGTTTAGCAGATGAAAATTTAAAACCCAGTATTTCCCCCGTTTAGAACACTTGCACTGCAATTCGATATGATCGTTAAAGTCTGAGAAATTGCAAATAGTCAAGGGATTGGGCTAGACAACATGCCAAATACCCTACACGAGGAAATAATTATGCTACAAATCGATATAGTGGTAACATAATTTAGTTGCTTGTTAGCAGTAGTATATATTTGATTCATGGCCTATAACAATTATTTTCATACCTGTGCCGATTATGTCGAGTTCCTTGTAGTTGAATTGCGGTGCAATATCGTCCACACATTGCGATTCCGACATTTTCTGCCGCTTGTTCTGTGAGATCGAAGCCATAACGCTTTCTTCTCTTTCCTTCTGTTCCGATCTGTTCTGGTTTGTTTTGTTTATCGATGACAATGCAGTTTTAGACACACATGCATAGAGGAAGGGGATTCACTGTAAGTGGAAAACATTCAAATTTCATAACCTTGCATAATAAGAAAGCATTTGCCAAGGTCAAGGTTTTTGAGTCATCATTTCACAATTCGCAGCCCACTGTGCGGCGCGTTGGTCACCGCAGGGTTAACAGGCCGCTAACATAACCTAACTTGTGCGCGTGTAACAGGTGTTAATTGGAGTTACCTTATGTTAACGCTGCTGCATACATACATCCACATGTATGTATGTATGTTGCTGTCTATTAATAAAGCTAGTGGTAATCTACATAGCTTGACATTATTCCGACTGTTTGTTGTTGTTGTTGGTGGTGGTGGCGGGTCAATGAACTCGGTTGAGGGTTTTTTATTGTTATGTGTGTGTGGTTTTTTGCTATTGGGTCTGCGTATGAATATTGTATAATAATTTATTGATATATTCAACTATTGTCCGCTTGCAATGTCTGTTACTTTTTGTGCTTCGCCTTCGTTCGCCGCAAAGCAAAAACACAAAATAAAAGCAACATTTTTTTGCCATTTGTCAATTAATTCTAATCGCAGCCAAAAGCAGCAACAATAATAATAACAACAACAGCAACAACAACAATTGTGTTGCTCTCTCGCTAAACGACACGAACGAGCAGAAAAAAAAAACATACATATAACAGCTAAAATTCGGTGTTTCCATCACGATGCGAGCGGGCGAGAGCGAGCGAGAGGCACACATCTCGCATACCCTTTTGGTCATACGAACACAAAACACAAATGGCAGTGTTAAAGGAGAACTCCAAACGATTACAGTTATAATGTCAACCAAACTCAAACACATACATATGCAACTGTACATGTGTTAGTGGCAATGCGAATCCGAATTGTGTGTGTGCGAATTATTAATATTAGTTAAATATTAAAATGTGTTTTGTGTTTGTCAACCGAGCGAACAACAACGCCACAATCAAACACACTACCGTCGTATAATGTATTTATTTACATATGTATGTATGTGTGTACCACTCACTAACACACTCGCACACTCCTCTCACACACACAAACACAAGCGACGCGATCAACGAGATTTTTTCCTTATAACAAAAAAAACGAACCAAAAAATGCTACCACTTAAAGCGGAGTAAAAAGCTAATGAGGACCGACGATCGCGATGAATCGACTAGTGAAACATACCGACAGCTGCACCTGTATTAAACACTGTATTTTTTAAATAAAAATAAAGATTTTAACACTAACAATTTTTGTAACCAACTGTGAGCAGCATGCACTCAAATCGCACTCAAGCCGCATTTACGATATTCATCTTCGCTGTGCAAAAAGAGTAGCGTCCTCTGTTAGGGCGCTCTCTTAGCGGCCTCTGCTTAACATTAACAGAGCATTGTGGATTTTCCAATTTCAAATTTTGGGACGTTAAATAATCAATAAACCGACACACTGCATTTGCACACATTAATTAAAATGCTCAACAACTATTTGATGAACATTAATTTTTTCTTAAAAATATTTGCAAATTACTTTGCATTTATTGTGGTATCAAATGCAATATATTAAACAGTAAATTTCCCTACGCTTTGAAACTAATGCGCGGCCAACTTCACGTCAACTGAAAATTACCCCGCAACCAACTTGATGGACGTGCGAACTTGTTCGCAGCCAACTAGAACTAAGTTGCAGCCAACATGGCGCATGTTTGAAATTGTGCGCAGCCAACTTCACCGCATGTGCAGCGTTGCCAACCACATGTTATGGCTGCGGCGTTGCCACCAGATGCAAAGTTGAGCGCGCACTTTTGAAACGACATGAAGTCTATAAATTAATTTGTAGACACTAAAAATGCGGCATGATTTCAATGAAGTGCAAATCAGCACACCTGTCTTCAATTTCCACCACCAAAAAAACGGAGTGACGTGCTACTAAAATGTGCTAATTATCCGCTAACGACGGTGACGTGCAATGCGACAAATACAAAGATGCGAAGTGATAAAGTCAACAAGCCGCAAAGAGTTGTACGTGATTTGCAAAGGATTAGAGCAGCTGTAAATGGCTCAATCCCAATTCCTGCAATCTGTTATATCATGAATCATTTGTGAATCATTTAATACCGGTGAAAATGTGGTGCCAGTCAGAGCCACAGTCAAAGCCGCAGCGAACTCTGTTTAGCACCTCGATCGACATTTTACGGAAGCAGCAGCGGCAGCAACAGCAGCTGACGGACCGATCCCCATCGCCAGCTGAAATCTCTATCAATTAGAAGGTGGCTGATTCAAGTGTGGCAGCTGTAAAGCAGTCATCGGAATGCAATGGATCATTTCGGAGGGGTGTTAATTGGATTCTTCAGAAGCATTTGACATCACTGATCAGCTGGAGGGAATTCCTGCCCAGTGATGTTTATAGTACAGGGTATTACAACGTTGGGCTGTCGCTGGCGTTTGGCGTATTGATTTAGCTCTTTGACATTTGTGTTTAGCGGCCTCTGCTGATCGGTATTCATTAGTCTTGTGACGATCTAAAAAACCGGCTCGGTTATCGCTTAGGCGCAATTAAATATAAATTAAATTAAACGCACTCGCATTTAAACACACACTTCATGGGCTTTGTTTACGGTCCATAAATACGAAGCGAGCAGCGGCAAAAAATATTCACAATGTTGACACTTTTGATCAATCAAATCAATCAATCGGCTTTGTTTTGATCATTTAGAATTTCGGTTTCTAACGAACTAATTGATTTGCAGCCCAGAATGTGGGGATCACGTGAAGCATTAATTTATGCAATCAATGCTCTACAGAATATTTTCTGTAATCAACGATCTGTTTGTTCAGCGATTTATGCTAATTTCAAGCCCACAACGCGACGCAACGCAACGCACTAATTTGTTTAGCAGACGCAAGGGAAATGTTCACAGACTTAACCCAAAAAATAATAACGATAATAATGATGATGACAAAAAACAAATCATCATCTTTCTTGCTGCATCGCTGCTAAATGCTAAATGTTAAATGCTCGATGGTGTCCCCAAAAATATTATTTTTGTGCCGCACTTGACCTTCGTCAGGCTTGAGAGATTGTCTTCAAGAGCGTAAAGTACATAAATGTTTATCTCGGATCGCCGCAGATCGTTTGGGCCACGTTGTTCAGATGTGTTGACACTTTTCCGAGCCGCTCAAAATGCGTCACAAGCATTAGCATAATGAGCTCGTCTACATAATTTAGTAAGAACGCGAATCAATTTAAATTGGTTCCGATTTCAAAGGCGATTAGCTGGCTGACGAGTCGAAAGACTCTGGACTGCCGGCTTCCGTATTCTCTATTTTATATTAATCCTGCACCAGCTTTGGAATAAATATAAAAGTGATCCGCTATGCGATTTCCTCTGCTTTCGATTTGAGTTGATTTTGATTTGATTTGATTTGATTAGTGTCTGCGTCATGGAAAGATTTAATTAGGAGTCATGCGAGGTGCAAACATTGTGGTCGAAATAAACAACAAATGCGACGAAGTTCCTCCGCGGCAGGAGTGGAAAAAACGGGCAAGAAAGTGAGACGCCCCCCAAGGCACATTTCGGAACATTTCGCCACTCTCTCGCCTCTCTTTCCCCCCTCCACCAACTAGTGCGCTCTCTCTCTCTCTCTGGCACTCTATGCTGCCTGCAATTCGTGACATCGGCAACAGCAACAGCAACAGCAACAAACAACACACAGAGAACAACGTCAGCAGCGACGAGATCGCTGAAGTTGAAGCCACAGGTTGAGGCGAAACCCGTTCGGCGGCCTGATGGGCTCAGCTGTGGCGCCTCGAGGGGCGGGGCAGGCGGGGAGTCCAAGTGCTTTTGGCATATAAAAGTGAATTAGTGACAAATATTCTGAACAGTCAGTGCGCACGCTCTGCAGCGACAACATCAACACTACTAATTGTATCTCACGGATACTTCGGCGCGTCGTCTCTCGTTCGACTTGTGATAAGACTCTACAGTTATTTCCATATTTATTTGAATTATCAAAGTGTGCGCCAAACGAGATCGCATCGCGTGTGGCAGCAATTGAAAATCGAATCGCGCAACCCGAAACTCAAGGATACAATTTGTGCGTCATTAAAGAGAACTCGATCAAAAGATACTTGGCTCACAACATGTACCAGTTAACGCATCAAGTGAGTATATGCGATATATCGTCGATTATTTACGACCCCATAACACTCATGATAATAACGCAGAAAGAAAGAACGAAATACGAGACAAATCCCACATGAGATATGTGGCCAGAGAAAACACGTTCTCTTATTTTATTAACATTTTCAACATAGCCACAATTAAAACCGCAATCGGCGCACAAATCAAATACAATATACCAAATATATAATACAATATATATATTTGAGATTCGTTTGAATAACGGATTCGTCTGCTCGCAACAAGGTCGAAAACATCTCGAGATTTAAATAATTTGACGCAAGGTGTTTCAACTTTTGTAACACGCGTCGGATTCTGCTCAGATCAGTCTCGATAAGGAAGTCGCTAGCATGGCCCATTAAACGGTTTTAGTATCGCCAGATCAATTCGATTGCCCTCGCCATCCTGCTTCCACTTCCAATCAATCACAGCTTGGGCAATAAAAATAAAACATAACGAAACTTGAATTGTTGCCAAGGCAGTGAAGATTTAATGCCCAGTCGTTAAACGAATGCAAATTCATTTAGAGAAAGAACGATGTTACGCAAGGATATCGAAGTATCTTAAGACTAGTCACAGCTACCTCGAAGATACTTTTGACATTCGACAGCCGCAGCCACTTGACATTGTAGTATACTTAATTGGGTCGCAACTGCTTGCGATACCCTTTGCCAGCCGACAGCCGTACAGGGTATATGCACGCAACAACTGTTATACATCTTTTGGGTTAGCCCTGAGCCACTAAAGCGCAACCGGTTACAGATACACAGACACACAGATACAGATAGTTATTTTGGACATAATTATTTTTGCCTGCTCGCAGGCAGACTCAGATTCAGACTGAAACTCAGATTCAGATTGAGATTCAGACTCGTATGTCATGGAAATTAATTGAATCTAGAGTGGTCTGTAAATTTACATAATTAGCTTCGCCGCGCAGCATTTGTCAGTGTCTTGGGATCGAGGATTGCGGTTATCAATGGAGTAATTTATGCGTATAAAAATAGATGAGATGTTGATTTTGGGGATTAACTGGAAATAGCTGCGGTTTGGACGGCGGGTCGTGAATCATGAATCATGATTCGCTATTCATGCAATACTATTTTTGTTATTACTATTTCACATTCGCTGTGTTTGGATTGAAGGCATCTCTCTTCAGTGCTATGCAAATGCTAAGGAGAAATCAAATAAGGCCCATTCGAGCTGTCATTGAGCGTCTCAGCTTGTCTCAGCTTGTCTTGGCTGTCTTGGCCTGGCTAAAAGCGCGTTCACCTACACCAAAAGCTGGTTTCTTTTTCACTGTTGTGTGTTGTTGTGTGTTTTAAACTTTAAATCAACGTCATCCGGTTTTATCGCGTTGGCTTCTTACTTGTTTGTGGTCTTTGTTTTTATTTCATTTGTTGGTTAGTCTCTTTAATTTGTCCTCTAAGAATAATACTAATTTTATTAACACAACTCAACACAACTCAGCCGAAATGTGATACATAAATTAAATGTGCACATCGCTGCTTGTGGCTCCCCCCATAAATTGGAAACCGATTCACTTCGATTCGATTTGATTCGATTTGATTCGATCGTGCATCCGGCTTGGGCTCAGCTCCATCGATCGATCGATGGCCAAGGGCGCAGCATACCCGGATTGGGGATTGGGGTTGGACGCCTGTAATTAGCATCCAGTGGGATGGTGGGGCGATCGCTTGGAACTTGGATCATGATCATGAATAATTTACGCGAGACTATAAATTAAATTTCGATGTGCGATTATATCATTGCTGATTTCTTACTTTGCTATTTGCTATTTGCTATTTGTTATTTGTTATTTCATTTAAATTAATTATTGTATGCTAATTCGAAGCATATGCTTGGCGCGCACACACGGACAGACGGACAGACAGACGGACGGACAGTTGTATATATGTTTTGTAGACTGGTTCTAATAGTTTGCAGAACTTGGCCTCCAATTGCTATTCACACCTTCCACTTGCCTTTGTTTTTGTCTCTTATCTTCTCCGCTTGCTATTTCCGCAGTTTTACACCCTGGCCATCGTGGCCCTGGGCGTCGTCGTCTGCTTGGCGACCGCGCTGCCCCAGCAAGAGCAGGAGGGACCGCACACGCTGCTGGACATCGTGACGCCCAACCAGTTCAGCTACAACTCGCCGCTGGCCCAGCCGGACAGTCTGCGCTCCAAGCCCTACTTCGACTTCCTCAGCACGCTCTACGCCCACGACTCGGCCAAGACGAATCTGTTCCGCAACCGTCCCAGCCGTGCAGTCGAACCCAGCGTGCAGCTGCAGGCTGCGACTGCGACTGCAACTGCCGATCAGCCCAAGAGTCGTCGTCGCGATCGCAAGCGTCGCGCCATCGTCTTCCGTCCCCTGTTCGTCTACCAGCAGCGTGAGATCAGGAAACAGGAGATCGCGGCCCGAAGACGCGACGAGATCGGTCAGCTCTACAAAAAGCGAGTGTGAAGTACAGCACATCAATCACACAACAGAACACACAACACACAACCATGCGCAATCATCAAGCTATGGCTGTCACACACTGGTCGTCTACAGGGTCCTCTCTAGCACTTAGCTCTCTCTCTAGCACTCTATCTATCCCTAACATAACAAACTATTGTGTTCTAGCCTCTAAGTAACTCAGCACAACGCACACGCAACGCAACGCATAGATGTAGTCCACTGCAGTCGATCGACACAATCTATATATACTCTATAAATACTTATTATTATCACTTAAGCACATGTCCACCGTCCCCCGTCCCTTGTCACCTCACCACCCACCTCCAGCCCATATGTTAAGTATTCGTATACCCTTAAATTAATTTGCAAATATCACACAACATATTTGTTAACTGATTTTTAAAATCATTTGTTACTATAATGTTTATTAAAGCTAACAAAATAATCCAAAACACAACAATTGCATTGATTTATTTATTATTTCAGCATTACAAGTTAAATATATTTTACGAGTTCTACATATTTAGGAAATTCTTGTGACTAAGCTTTAGTTATTAAAGCTTTGCTAGATATATGAGAGAGTAGTTCGATTACAAGCGTATTTGATAGGAATGCATAACATAAATACAAATTGTGAATTTTCTTGAAATATATGAGGTAGCAAAGAGGTTCTTCAGTTCAATTACTAGAGTACTTCTATATAATAGCAATCGATTTATGCACTGTCCATAATAATGAGAGTTATTTTTAGACAGACTAAATTTACATATTCACACTGCTTTGAGAACGACAAGCAATTGTACAAAATGTTGATCGAGATGGCTACAAAACTGAGCGATTACTCTGCATATAAAGAAGCGGACAGACGGGCAGACGGACTATTTATGGTAGCAACTAGGAGCAGGACAAACAGAAGATATACACAATAAGCCAGGTATTTATAGTCACAACACGCTTTGGAGTTGAGTTTCAGGAGGATAACTATCAAGACAGCCCAAGAGACAGACGGACAACATCTTTTCAGATCAGTCGCCCCAGACAATCTGCTCGATCCAGTCCGTGTAAAGATGCACCTTGGTGTAGACGCTGGGGAACTTGTGGTTGCCGCAGATGAGGCCGTACGAGGTGATGCCGATGACCTGCTTGAGGCAGTTGTAGGCGGGATGCTGCACGAAGACGGGGCCGCCGGAGTCGCCGTTGCAGGTGTCCGCCATGCTCGCGCTGGAGCCGGCGCCGGCGCAGAACTGAGTGCGCGGAATAATACGATTCTCGAGGCGTGCCATGCAGATGTCGTCGCTGTAGCGCTGCAGCGACACCTTCAGCAGATGCGACGACTTCCGGCCACTGTCGCTGGTGTGTCCCCAGCCAGCAGCCTGCAGCAGCGAGTGCTCGTTGCCGCTGCCGGGCGGCAGACACGCTGGAGCCACGTACTCGTTGAGCGTGGCGTTTCGGTCGAGCTCCAGGAGGGCAATGTCGTGATGGATGCCGCCATCGTCGTCCTCCTCGAACGACGGATGCACCACGTAGTTGACCAGCTGGAAGTCCTGTGGCTGCGCATCGTCCTCGGTGCTGTTGTAGTCCAGTTCGCCCAGACGCACCACAAACTTGGGTGACTTGAAGTTGGGATCGAGGCGCTGCTCCTTCGTCTCCGTTGTGGCCAGGCAATGGGCGGCGGTCATCACGAACTTGGGGTGGATCAAAGTGCCGCCGCAGTCCCAGCTGACGCTAGAGCTGTCGGGCTGGCGGATGCCCAGCAGGGCCATGAACGGAAATTCACGAGCGGCTGCCTTGGTGCCATCCACAATCAAGGGCGTCGAGCGACAGGAGGGTCTGACATCATTGTATCGACGGCATTCTGCGTGTAACGAAACCGGTTTGAGTACAACTTGGCTGCAGTTGAGGGAGTTTGACTCTCAAATACCCAGCTACCCAATTTTGGGGAAAATTCATAAATTGCTTTCTAGCGAAATTGTGGTCTAAATCCAATTTCTAAGCAATCCACTAAATTTAGTGTCTTCAGAACTATTAGTCTCCAATATAATAGAGTTCAAACGGACGGACAGACAGACGGACAGACATGGCTATATGCTAATCAAAACTGTGTCAATAAATTGTGCGTCAGACAAACATTAAAATACCCTTCTAATCTGTGAGTACTGGGTATTTGAAGTACGCTAGCAAGCAACACTCGAAATATTTACCCTTCTCAAACATTCGTGTCGTGTCCACAGGTTTAACATTGTTTTGCTGCGCATGCAGCGGAAGCGGACAGCAAACAATATCGTTAAACTCGTCACAATATTTGACATTGTTGAAGCCGATAATTTGCAGATTGTAGAATACGGCCGGGCAATCCGTTGCAGTCAAATCTTTGCACTCGCCCGTCCCCCGATCGCAGAACTCCCCAAGCGCACTGCCAATGGCCGAAAGAAACAATATCAATAAGAACTTGCAGATCGCGTCCATTGTGCCCAGCGGCAAGCGAGAAACTGAGAGATGCGTCAAGCCATTTAAAGTGCGTTTCTCTCACCCGAAACAAACACGTAAAAACCCGAAAACTTCCCCGTTCATTTCGTTTCAAATTCTTACCTCCACTCTAAAAGCTTATCGAGTCGTTTTGAAAGGTTATCAAATATTGTTGCTGGAATGATAACCGGGTATAAGAATATTCAAATATCTCCTTATGAGCTTCCGTTGGCTCTTGGCGCCAACCTTTGAATTGTTATCGATAGCCAAGAAACAATCGACAACCCGCAATGTACAGTCTCATTTTCCAGTGCTGTGCAGTTGTTTTTGGTAAATTTAGATCAGAAGAGTGTGACCGTTCAAGTGCGTTTCATTTTAAATATATTGCCAAACGTATGATCTAAACATATACATACATATATATATGGCAATTGTACATATTTATGCATTTATATGAAAAATATAACTTATGCTTTTATTGCTTTAATGATTTTGCTGCCCTGGTCCACATATGTAAACATCGAACAGATGATCGATGCAGTCGTTATTTGGCTCTTCTCTACAGTTATCGCTCATACGTACTAGTTTTAAGCTACAAAAAATAACAAAATTAACAACAAAATAAACACGAAACAGATAATCAGTACAATCATAATTCGGATTAGCTGGAAATAATTATTGCTGAAACTGTGCAGTCCGGATAAATATCTAATACCTTCTCTACAGTTATCGCTCGGAAGCTGCAAAATAATTAGAAAATAATTAAAATATAATAACTTATAACTTTTTGATGATGTTTTGGGTTTTTAGTGCGTTTGCTGCCCTGGTTTACAGTGTAAACACGCAACAGATGATCAGTACAGTCGTTGTATGGCTGGCTCAGCTGATAATAATATAAATCTCAAGCTGTGCGGTTTCAACTCAACTGGAAGTCACTCTTCAGTAGTTTCTCACTCGTAAATGTCACTTGTAGCACTTGTATTTTAAAATCAAGTTCCGTGCTTTTGTTTGTGAGTTTCAATTTATACAATAAACAAATCATTTCGATTGTAGTTTAATTTAACATAAAGTGTGAAAGTGGAATTTCTGCGATTAATTGCAAATAAATTTGCAAGCTACCCGACAAATTTTAAATTGTTTGTTAGCCGTCTTATGGATCAATTCCTTATTATTATGAACTGTTTAATGATGGAATTCTCAAAAAGAACTTTAATAACACTGCATAAAAAGCGAATAATGTTTTCATGGGCAATTTAATAAAATTAAATATCACAATCAATCATTAATAGCAAATGTGTATAAAAGGTGGCAATGTTTTCTTGTACAATACAGCTGATTTTTTTGGTCAATGGTGGCAACATCCATTTTCAAAATGATGTAAAAAAAAATTAAAAACAAACTTCGCGAATAAATTCGCAAAAGTTGTATATACCAAATACTATATGATGCGCCATTTACGGGATGTCTGTGATGTGTCATGTAACTTAACATTTAAATTGTGTATTAAAAAACAGTATAAGTCAATTTAATTGTTTGCGCCAACCTGATTAACAGACATTTAACATAATAACAAAAAATTCCCAGGGCGACGGCGATATAAATGGCGGCACTTTAACAGAATATGTACAGTAGTTCAGTGAAGTTTATGGGCAGTGGAACCAGTTTGATTCAGTTCAGTTTATATGACCCGTTCATGAGAACTTGTTCTCAACGAAACTACACATTCTACTCGACGCCGAACGGTGTGTTCGCGCACACTTTTCCGCAAAAAAATATTTTTAAGTGTAGAAATAGGCGGAAATATTGTTAAAAAATTGCACTCGCAATTACGGCACCATTTTCGGAACGCGCTATTACTGTTTTTACGCACGGATGTATATTTGTGATGTGGATATTTTGTGATTAAAAATTTTCACCATCTGAGGTACGAGAAAAAAAAATGGTTGAAAAAATTTCCGCCCAACAAAGAACCGACGCCGACGTACTAGTCACAGTAGCCTATATATATAGCCGTCTCGCTCTGCCCTCGGTCATTCGACCGACGTGCTTGAGAAGTGCCGCATCTTCCGCAGAAAATTGAACTAATCAAAAATTGAAATTAATTGTGTAGCCGTCGCTGTGCTGTCTATGCATAATTGAATATATTCAAAATGGCAGTGTGTGAAAATATTATCTCTATCTACAATAAACGCCGCAAACGCAGCCATTTGCAATACAGAGTTGCATTTGCCATGCGATTCGCTGCAGGGCTGCGACGGCGGACGGTTGTGTGATTGATAAGCAAGCGATACACATTAACAATTGTGCAAAATGCGTGAAATGTAATAGTTACATTGAAGATTATTTATTTGCAAGATATACTGTCATTGATTGACCCTGATGTGTGTGTGTGTTTGCACGTATACATATACGATTGTGCCAGGGGTGGCAAAAATATCCGGTCTTTGACGTGAAGAAAAATGTGTGCTAACTAAAAGCAAAAATTTACCGCCTTTTTTGTTTGCAGATGTCTCAAACATGAATGAAGGTAATTCAGCAGGAGGGGGGCATGAAGGGCTAAGCCCGGCCCCTCCTGCTGTGTCAGACCGTGTAACTTTACAATCAACGGAAAAATCAGTTACAACGCCAACAGCAGCTACCGCCAACAACAATAAATCAACAGCATCAGCATCAACAACGCAGCAACCGAAAGCCAGCAGCAAACAACAACAACAGCAGCAGCTGCTCAGTGCGCAGCTGCCTGTGCCGCTGTCGAACTTGTCGGCAGAGGCAACGGCAGCAGCATCCACAGCAACGTCAGCAGCTTCTACAACACACTCCTCCTTGACAGAAGCCCCCCAAAGTACAGACAGCACGTCGTCGTTGTCGTCGTCGCCACCACAGGCGAAGCGTCAGCGGTTGGAGACAGGAGGCGACGCCAGCAACAATAATAACAGCAACAACATTGTTGGTGCCATCAGCAGCAACATTGTTGGCTCACTGCTGCCGGCGTCTGTTGTGGCCAGCAGCGAATTTGGCGGCGCTAATTCATCGGCGTCGCAAGACTTGAATGCGCTCAGGAAGCGCATACTCCAACAGAAATATCAAATTTTGCGTAATCTTAAGGAAAGGTATGTTAAATCTGAATTGCATTCACTCATTGCACTCGCTAACTTGGTTATTTCATTCGCAGACATCTAGAAAATGTGTCCGAATACTTCTACTTGCAAAACGGTGGCAGTATGATGGACTACCCCGCGTGGCGTAAGAAGACACCAACACCGCAGTTCATCAGCTACAGCAATGCGAATCGTATCGAGCAGCTGATACTCGAGGAAAAGCCAACAACATCCGCCGCCGCAGCAGCAGCCGCAGTGGCCCAAACGCAAACCCAACCACATAAAACCAATCAACAGTCATCAGAAGCTGCAATTACAACAACTACAGGGACAACAGGCGTACAATTGGATGCAGACAGCAGCACACCAAAAACGGTTAGCATTCAGTCATTTCCTGAAATGATTTTTTTTTCTGACAAACATTTTACCTACTATTGTTAGAATACGCAATCTCAATTGCCATCAAAGCTTGGCAGCAACACAACTGCAGCAGCAGCTGTAGCAAAATCAAGTCCGAGTAGAAGCGGACAAACTACAACGACAACAACACCAGCAGCTAACACAACTAGCAGCTTGGTCGAGACGAGCGGTAATGCCTTGCCACCGGAGGCGGAAATAAAAATACCATCAGTTGGAGCAACGCCAGTGGCCGTCTCCACGAAGCTACCAGCCGCCGTAGTACAGTTGACGCAGCAAGGTAGGCATCAACAAAGATTTGATATTCGGAAATCCTTCAGCGAGGAAACTATCTCAATCTCTCGAATCTATCTCATTGTTATTATTTTGTGTTTTCGTTGTATTTCCGTTTGTCTTTATGTTTCAAAATTTTATTGTACATTACTAAAAAACGAGAAACATGCAAAAAGAAAATTTATTCAAACTTTTGAACATTTTTATACTTAAAAATTAAAAACTTTCATACAATTAAGCTAAATATACTTGTACTACCAACTGCTAGCAACTCCCAAAAACGCGCCCGATCAACTGTCTAGCAACTACTTCTTAATAACGTACAACGCACGCCCTGCACAATACCAATAACGTTGTCGTCTCTCCAAATGCAAAACAATAACTAGCAACAAAAATTACATATTGCTCAACTAATACAACAACAATCACACATTACACCCACACACATACGCTGAATACTAAAAAAAATATTTACTTGTATGCATATTATATAATAACTTAATATTCAATCCATCACCATACGATTACATTCATGTATTGCTGTATATTTGTTTTCCAATTCCCAAAATTTTTTTTATTTTTTCATTATTATTTTTCATTCCCCCATATTTGTTACTGCCGCCGCCTACAAATCCTAACGCACAACTCTACTCTCTCAACTCACCATCAAATTGTATCGTTATAATATAGGTCACATACCCGGTAGACCTCTAGGAGGTCGTCACGGTATGGTCTTCGGTCAAATACCCGCGCCTCCTGCCGTAGGAAATTCTTCTGTACCTTTGGTGCCAGGTGCTTATCGTTCGCAACAAACAAAAAAAAACCTTTAAAAATCTTAATCTCATTTAATTTCTTTAACTTTTTATATTATTGAGTGGTTTTTTTCTCAATATAAAAGCATATCATTATTTCAATTATTATTGCCACCAATTGATAAAAGTAGTGCATTATACTTATTGATATTCAATTCATTCGATGTGCCTAAAATATTCTATTCTATTGTAATTACGATTTATCATTTAAATTCTAGAATTGGTGTTTTCCATTCATTACTCATTTTGCTCATTTGTTATTAATTTTTTTTGGTTGTAATTTGCTTATTTTGCTGCCCAAATTGCCAAGTTGAGTTTTGTATCGAATGTACAAATAAACATTTAAATTTAGTTAGCAAAATTATTCATAGATTAGCAATAATAGTTATTATTTAAAACGTTGCTTTACCAAGTTCAAGTCTCAATTTATTTATTTCAAATCTTATGCATAATTGAACATTAATCGATTTCGGCACGCCGAAATGAATATTTGCTTCCTTGCAATTCGGCTTTGAATAGGGATCAATTTAAGTATATTCTGAAACATTTCCATTTGCACCTAAAAGCGTTTTCTTGTACGCCAATTCAATGCGCTTGAAAATCGTAGCTGTGTGCCAGAGCAAAAAGCTAAGTTGCAAGTGACTTTCGCATTGAACCCACACGAAAGTCCATAACGCTGAGCACATCTCTAGATTAAACTTAATGCTTGTTGTCAGATCATGCACCTAAAAGCGTTTTCTCGATCGCTTTATAAACGCCCTTGAAAATCGTAGCTGTGTGCTAAAGTAATTGTCGCGGTTGCAAGTGACTTGATGCGTTTGAATTGCTCAATTCCATTTACACTGTGCACATACTAATTTTAAGAGACAGATCCTTCTTCTGCAAGCGCACTCTGTGTCACAATGATGCCCTCATGTGATGACAATTTGTAAGTTTGCTAAAACAAACTGATGTTGCGATTTATCCATGTGATCATGTCATTAAAATGGTCTCATTGAATTACTCGCCCCACATTTGCTTCAGACTATTTTACGTAATGATGCTGATGAGATAATATTTAAGAGCAAGGAGTTTTGCATGTGTTTGTCTTAGATTTTGCCTATTTTCGTTTTTGATTGATTTCTATAGCAAACAATCCGAATACATATTTAAAACACAATTTAATTCGCAATAACATATTGCTGAAATGAATTATATAATTGATTGATTGATTCGAACGTTTTTTCATTAATTTAAGTATCGTGTTGCTTTAATATGGTAGCTTGTGATTGATGATGCACTTTTCCAGCATGCAAGTTGGCTAAGAGCTTTCTTCTGTTTGCAGACATAATTTTTAACTAATGTTTATCTTTTCAATCGCTTCTTTTCAAAGGTGGCACTCCGTTGGTGCCCTGCAGTAGCTCTGTGGGATCAACGGGGCTGCGTCGCCCCAACTCCCAGCCAAATGCCACGGGAACAACGGGAGGAACAGCAGCAGCAACAGGAGGAGCAAGTGCAGCGACACCAACGCCACAGCACACTGGTGGCGCCAATGGAGCTGCGGCTGCTGGTGGTTCCTTGACACCCTGTACACCTGGCGGTGCCAGTGGCAGCCTTCTGAGTCCACTTGCCAGCACTGGCACAACGAACATTGCACAGGAGTTTTCGTTTAAAGCGAAACAGGAGGTGTACGTGATGCAGCGTATTTCCGAACTACAGCGAGAGGGATTATGGACTGAGAGGCGTTTGCCCAAGCTGCAGGAACCCAGCCGCCCCAAGGCGCACTGGGACTATCTGCTGGAGGAAATGGTTTGGCTAGCAGCTGATTTTGCGCAGGAGCGTAAATGGAAGAAAAATGCGGCCAAGAAATGCGCTAAAATGGTGCAAAAGTATTTCCAGGACAAGGCCAACGCTGCGCAGCGAGCGGAGAAGGCCCAGGAGCTCCACCTAAAGCGAGTGGCCTCGTTCATAGCACGCGAGGTGAAGAGCTTTTGGTCGAACGTTGAGAAACTGGTCGAGTACAAGCATCAAACTAAAATCGAGGAAAAGCGAAAACAAGCTCTCGATCAGCATCTTAGTTTTATTGTCGATCAAACGGAGAAGTTCTCCCAGCAGTTAGCCGAGGGCATGAATAAAAATGTGCCCGACACGCCGAGTTTAACCTCAAGTCGGCTCACTTCACCCAAGCGCGAATCAGATGGTGAGCGATTACATTTCTCTATATCATTTTTAATGGTTTAGTTAAGAAGAGTTCAGAATTGGCTCTTGATCTTCGATATTTACTAAAATTCTTAAATAGCACCTGATGAGAAATTCATACTGAAACGTTGTCTTGCTCTATTTTTGAGCGCTACGATGTTATTAAGGGATGGTCGCATTAGCGAGGCATTTGTCTGATGCTTAATGAATAGATATTAACATGTGCATTCCAATCTAAACAACATAATTTGATTAATGTGAATTATTTATTCAACAGATGAATTTAGACCAGAGTCTGGTTCAGAGGATGATGAGGAGACAATTGCCAAGGCCGAAGAGGAGGCAGCTGATGTCAACGAGGAAGTCAAAGCTCTGGCAAAAGAATCTCAAATGGACTTTGATGATTTCCTCAATGATTTGCCACCAGGCTACTTGGAGAATCGTGATAAGCTACTGCTTGAAGAGCAGAGCTCAACAAAAGGCACTGCGTCTGCTACTGATCCTGATGCTGATGAAAGCGATGACAGCGAGTTTCAGGCAAAGGAAGCCAGCGACGATGATGAGAATACAATAAGCAAACAGGAAGAAGCTGAGCAGGAAGTCGATCATCAAAAGGAGATTGATGAATTGGAGGCGGACAACGATTTGTCTGTTGAGCAGCTCCTGGAGAAATATAAATCCGGCAAAATTGATGAGCCTCCAAGCGCTAAACGACGTAAAATGGCTGTGGAGACCTCAGAGCGGGATTCGGATGATGATTCGACGGCAGTTGAAGATTCAACCGATGGCAGCGAGGTGGAAGCCAGCGATGATGAAGACGAAGATCTCTCAACCATCAAAAGCGATACCGATATGGATGACGGTGAGCAGGATGGCCTCAAAAGTTTGCTTACGGATGCGGTCGGTGATGGCGTTGGCAATAGCTCAGCAGTTGTGGGCAGCAAAGACAACAAGGATGACATGCTCAATGATGCCGCGGCGTTGGCCGAAAGTCTGCAGCCCAAGGGCAACACATTGTCCTCAACGAATGTTGTGACACCGGTGCCATTCCTTCTGAAGCATACGTTGCGCGAGTATCAACACATTGGTCTCGACTGGTTGGTCACAATGAACGAGCGTAAGCTCAACGGCATCCTAGCCGATGAGATGGGTTTGGGCAAGACCATTCAAACAATTGCACTGTTGGCGCATTTGGCTTGCGCCAAGGGCAACTGGGGTCCGCATCTTATTGTTGTTCCCTCGTCTGTGATGCTTAACTGGGAAATGGAGTTCAAGAAATGGTGTCCTGGCTTCAAAATACTCACCTACTATGGAACGCAAAAGGAACGTAAGCTGAAGCGTGTTGGTTGGACAAAGCCAAATGCTTTTCATGTCTGCATCACATCCTACAAGCTGGTTGTGCAGGATCAGCAAAGTTTCCGGCGCAAAAAGTGGAAATATCTTATATTGGATGAGGCGCAAAACATTAAGAACTTCAAGTCACAGCGTTGGCAGCTGCTACTCAACTTTTCCACCGAAAGGTCAGTATTTAAGCATTCGTAATTGTTTTTGTTTTAGTTATTTCGCTTAATGCAAATTGCCAGCACCAAAAATCAGTAACCATGCGATTGCTAAACTAGCCTGGCGACTACGCTTGGGTGCTAAAATTAAAATACGCTATAATGCCGCATATTAAATAAGAGCATGCTAATCCAGCCCTTAGAATGCTTGTGGCCTTGTTTTGAGACATGTTTTCGTTCGTTAAATTATACGTTGAGATTTGTTCTTGTTTATGTTCATGCCGGAAATTAACAGCAAATTGTTAAACTATTTTATTTAACAAATTGAAAGATTAACTGCATTACGTTGCCCGAAAAATGTAGCATACTACTAATTAAATTATTTATTTTATTTAATAGGCGCCTGCTATTAACTGGCACACCGTTGCAGAATGACCTGATGGAGTTGTGGTCATTGATGCACTTCCTCATGCCATACGTTTTCTCTTCGCATCGTGAGTTCAAGGAATGGTTCTCCAATCCCATGACTGGCATGATCGAGGGCAATATGGAGTACAACGAAACATTAATTACACGATTGCACAAGGTAAATAATTGTAATTCTACTTTCAATTGGAACTTTTGTGGCACCTAAAAGCGTTTTCTTGTTCGCCAATTCAATGCGCTTGAAAATCGTAGCTGTGTGCCAGAGCAAAAAGCTAAGTTGCAAGTGACTTTCGCATTGAACCCACACGAAAGTCCATAACGCTGAGCACATCCCTAAATTAATCTTAATGCTTGTTGTCAGATCATGCACCTAAAAGCGTTTTCTCGATCGCTTTATAAACGCCCTTGAAAATCGTAGCTGTGTGCTAAAGTAGTTGTCGCGGTTGCAAGTGACTTGATGCGTTTGAATTGCTCAATTCCATTTACACTGTGCACATACTAATCTTAAGAGATAGATCCTTCTTCTGCAAGCGCACTCTGTGTCACAATGATGCCCTCATGTGATGACAATTTGTAAGTTTGCTAAAACAAACTAATGTTGCGATTTATCCATGTGATTATGTTTTTAAAATGATGACATTGAATTACGCGACTCACAGTCGTTTATCCTATAATTTCGGTTAAGAATACAACTAGTTGAATAATCGTTTTATAAACGCCCTTGAATGTTGTAAGTGACTTGATGCGATTGATTTGCTCAATTTCATTCACACTGCACATTCTTAACAGATAGATCCTTCTTCTGCAAGCGCACTCTGTGTCACAATGATGCCCTCATGTGATGACAATTTGTAAGTTTGCTAAACCAAACTGATGCTGCGATTTATCCATGTGATTATGTGTTCAAAATGATTACATTGAATTACGCGACTCACATTCGTTTCACTTCTAATTTCGATTAAGAATACAACTAGTTGAATCATCCTTTACTAACCATTCTTTTTTTATTGTCTCAGGTCATTCGTCCATTTCTGTTGCGTCGGCTTAAGAAAGAGGTGGAGAAACAAATGCCAAAGAAATATGAACATGTGGTCATGTGCCGTTTGTCCAATCGTCAGCGATATCTGTACGAAGATTTCATGAGCCGATCCAAGTGAGTAATTCAAATGCTAAAAAGCTTTTTAAATCGATATTATATGAATGCAATTTTATGAACAGAACCCGCGAAACACTACAAACTGGAAACTTACTGAGTGTGATCAATGTGCTCATGCAGTTGCGAAAAGTGTGCAATCATCCAAATATGTTCGAAGTACGTCCTACGATATCTCCGTTTCAAATGGAGGGCATTGCATTCCATACACCTCGGCTAGTCAGTGACATCTTGGAGTATGATCCGTTCACGGTGAGTTTGTGGATGCCACATCGAGGGGATGACCATTATAAGTTTATTAAAATGATGATAAACTGTCACTGAATATTGCAACTCAATCTATTTTTGAGAGAGTAGCGATTGTTATAGGATGTTCGCTGTTGCGAGGCATTTGCCTGATTTTAATCTTTATTCGGCGAATGACATCAAACGAATGCATGACAATTCGAACTAATTCGATATTTTCTCTTAATTTACAGCAAGTCAATTTGGAGACTGTCAACTTGTTGCTGCTGCATCTGGAGCAAACAATGACGGCTTACGTCTCGCACAAATCACGTCTGCTGGCACCGCCTCGCAAACTGATTGAGGAAATCGACACTGCCCCGCAGCCGCCACCTCGTTGTCCAAATGGCAAGTATCGTTTTCACATTCGAGTTCGAAGTGCGGAGTTGGCACAGCGCATTAAGCTTCAGGCGGTGCGTGTAGGGGCAAGTCCAGCCATGCGATTAGAGGGGTCGAAGATTGTGCCGATGCGCAGTCTGCTGCCAAGTGGACGTGTGTTGAAACGGGTCAGCGGCACCATTAATCCCATCAATATGGCGCTGAAGCCAGTGATAATCAACAGTCTGGTGTCGACGCCGACGACAATAGCCAGCAGTAGTAATGCCAGCAACTCGGCGCTAAACGTGCTGGGAAGCAGCGCCAAGCTGTTGAGCTCAAGATCACCCATGAGTGCGCCGACGCCCGCTAAAGTGGCCAAGACAATGCAGGATGGGAAGCCCTTCTTCTACCTAACACCAGCTACAAGTGCTGGAGGAGCTGGAGCACGTTTGACACTAACTAGTAAAACGGCAACAACTGCCGCATTAACATCAAGTTCGGCAACGTCAACGGGTACCAATTCAGCTGGGCAGTTGCAACTGCTTGGAAAAGATCCCATTGTCAAAGATCTGGCCTCGCATGTCAAGTTGACGGCGCAACGTCAAACTAATGGCAAGTCTCAGGAGAACTGTTCGACACCAGAGGACTTGGAAGATCCTTATCGAGTGCAGCAGCTCATTCAGATGCGTAAGGAGCAACGTTTGGCCTCACTCAAGCGCATGGCCAACATCAATCGACGACGCACTGATGCCACGCCCATCTATGGCTCGGATTGCCGAGAAGCCATTGAGCATTGCATGCAGGCGACGCGCACCTTGAAGCATTCCACATGGCAAACGCGGGGCTATGCGAATTGCACCGTTGCCATGCGCCAGCATAGCGATACCTGGTCGCTGAATCTGTTGCTGAAGAGCCTTGAGCAACGATGCTCCGAATTGTCTCCGATATTTGCCAATTTTGTGATTTATGTGCCGTCAGTTTGTGCCCCTAGGATTCGTCGGTATGTGCACAATTTGTCATCGACGCATTGGCAAAACGAACGGCGGATTGAGGCGTCGATAACACGAACGCTATCGCCAAAACTAACTATGTTGCATCCAATAATGTCCGCAATGACGACCCAGTTCCCCGATCCACGGCTCATTCAATATGATTGCGGTAAATTACAAACATTGGATCGTCTGTTGCGTCAACTAAAGGCCGAAGGACATCGTGTTCTCATCTTTACACAAATGACGAAAATGTTGGATGTACTAGAGGCTTTCCTCAATTATCATGGACACATTTACCTACGTCTCGACGGCTCGACACGTGTGGAACAGCGTCAGATGCACATGGAGCGTTTCAATGCTGACAAGCGAATCTTTTGCTTCATTTTGTCCACACGCTCTGGTGGTGTTGGCATTAATTTGACTGGTGCCGACACTGTGATCTTTTATGATTCGGACTGGAATCCAACTATGGATGCACAAGCCCAAGATCGTTGCCATCGTATTGGTCAGACACGTGATGTGCACATCTATCGTCTGGTATCGGAGAAAACCATCGAGGTGAACATCTTGAAGAAAGCCAATCAAAAACGTATGCTCAGTGACATGGCCATCGAGGGTGGTAACTTTACAACCACCTTCTTCAAGAGCTCCACCATCAAGGATCTGTTTACGATGGATCAGACACAGGACGATACCCAGGAGAAACCCGATGAAAAGAACAAGATTGTCGCTGCTGAGCCAGAACCTGTTTTCGAAACAGAGAAGCAATCGCTGCGAGCCTATGAGCATGCACTTGCAGCTGCTGAGGACGAACAGGACGTGCAAGCCACAAAGACGGCCAAGGCTGAGGTGGCTGCCGATCTGGCCGAGTTCGACGAGAACATACCAATTGCAGACGATGGAAATGCCGATGGCGGTCCGGTTGAATTGAGCAAGGCTGATCTGGAAATGCAGAATCTTGTGAAGCAGGTGAGTTGGTAAAGATTTGAGTAACATGCACGCAATGGGCAGCGTTCGCTTTCGTGAGCTTGAAGGAGCTTCCTAGTGCACCTTTGAACCAGCAAACGTTGCCCAGAGAAACTTCAACACGAAGCAGACGTTCAGACATAGTTGTAGCGATCTAACCCACGCTCGATTATATCACTCAACGTCAGACATTCACTTTACGAACTTATTCCCAAAGTTGATTTTCGAATTAACAATGAACCATTTTCGCTTTAGTTGTCGCCAATTGAGCGTTATGCTATGCGCTTTGTGGAAGCCACTGGAGCTGCATGGACGGCGGAGCAACTGCGTGCAGCTGAAGCAGAGCTGGAGGCGCAAAAGCGGGAATGGGAAGCCAATCGTTTGGCGGCCATGGAGAAGGAGGAGCAGCTACTCAAGCAGGAAACAGAGGCCGAGGAGATGCTCACCTACAGTCGCAAGGATGCAAGCAATCAGGTTAATACCAAACAAGATTCCAATCCAATAAATAAACGACCACCAGGTGTAGGCATTAGACTAACTAAGAATAATAAACGCGACAAACGGTTTAAGCACCAAACCGTGTTACGAGGTCCAGGTCAAGCTTTAAGCAGAAGCGTTAGCAACAAACAAAGTTCACCAGTGCATCAGGTTAGTTCTGTGCGCACGAGACGAAACAGTCTCAATGTGAGTGCGCCAGCAAGAAGCAGCGGTAACAGCAGTAGCAGCAAAAGGTCAACAACTACAGCGCCGACTGCTCCGGCTCCTGTTAGGCGACACACACGTTTGCATTCATTGAGCGTAGCTGCAGTTGTTGACACACCAACGCCCCCCTCTAGAAAGACAACGCGCACAGCTTTGGCGGCAGCGGGAACGTCCCTCACAAGATCTGAGGAGCGTCCCAAACGTCAATCGGCCAATGTGGCCATGAGCAAGTTAATGAAGACACCAGCCAAAGCAGCTGCTCCATCTGCCACGACAACACCAGTTAAGAATAACACTCAGACTAAACCAAGACGCAGAGAAAGCGTTTCCTTGACAACAACGGCAGCCTCTAGGCGAAAGTTGCTAGAAAGGCGGGCGACAATATCAGCGCCACTGGCATTGAAACAGGCCAAGAGCCACAGTAGCGATGTCAGCGATGGAGATGAGGATGATGATGATGATGATGAGGAGAATGAGGAAGAAGATGAGAAAGATGGCGAAGAAGAAAATACAGATGCAGAAAATACACTTGTTTCCGTGGATAGTGGCGAAGATGAAGATGAGGAGCAGAATGAATCCACTGCGGTCTCTAGTTCAGCCTCTGAATCGAACTCTGTGCAAGAAGACGTTGCACAGACAGAAGATGAAGAGGAAATGCAAGAAGAGAGACTAGACGACGAAGATGACAACGACAACGATGAAGATGAAGATGCTGATGCCAACTCTGATGCAGGTATCAATGTGGAAACTCAATCTAGTTCAAGTTATGCGACTGCCGGCGACGAAGCTAATAGCTTAGACACATGGAGTGCGCACAATCAGGTGCAAGATACCGAAATGACCAGTTCCACGTATTACAATGTGTCGGAAGAGTCTGAAACAGATGATCCCAATGATCCTTTGTCGATCTCCAAAGCGGAGGCCAAAACAGAGAACAAGGAATCGACGCCGGTGGTGCAAAGGCAACGCAGCATTAGCTGTCGAGTGGGCAGCGATGATAACAGCGGACACACACCGCGAACGCGCTCAAGAGGCTCTGTAAAGATTAATCTATGGACGCTGGATGTGAGTCCGGTTGTGAGCACTGGCGGTAGAAATGTGAGACGATCAACACCGCGTTCTGAAGCGAATTCACAAGCAAATCTAAAGCCAACGTCGCGTCGGTCGCAGGCAGGAAACAAACGAACTGCAGCTAAGGCCGATGAGAGCCAACCAAGCACCTTGAATCGCTGGGTCACTAAAACCCCACGTGTCAGCCTACGTTCCTCAAGCGGTGGCACATCCAACGCTGCCGCCAACACCTCGACGGCAGGGACAACAGCGTCTTCAGGTGCCAACTCAAATGGCGCCAGCAGCAACAGGTGATAGCAGAGATGAGATGAGAATAGCAATCAGTATTAACTAAAGGCTGTCCCTGGTGCAAGTCTCTGCTGAAGCCAAGAAGCTGTGCGTGTTGTGGGTTTTTTAGAGGGTGTTTTAACGGTGTGTGAAACTACTGCATTTCAGATCTTAAGTACGAGTATTGCATAGACTGTAACAAGTTTCCTTGTAAGTTAGTTAGGTGGCATAATCAATGCTAGGCAGTGAGAATGGGAAAAGGAGCGATAGGATAACAAATTGTGTTTAGAATAAGCAGATAGGGCAGCAACTTTTGTGAGTGACATATGACCCAATGACGCTAGCTTAAAGTGACATAAGAAAGAAACTAACATATGGAGAAAGAGGAGAAGAAAGATTAGTCAAGCAAGTTAACTTTGAGTGAGCTTATTCAACTGTATCAACAGTTAAGCTCGGTTAAAGCTTTATAGTGCTTGCAAAGCCTATGCACACAATAACTGATATTTTATAAAGATTAATTAATTTAATTGACACTTTAAGCTGGTTACGTTGGCATCTCAACGAGCCAGGCCGATTGAGAGGGCACGAGATTTGTGATTGCTGCTGCCCCGCCCAAGAGCATTAAATATTTAAGAACACACGATCCCAGACTGTATATAAATATACACATAGATATCATCAGATTATAGTTTTTAGACCTTATATGTAAGCAGTGTGCGGACAACTTAAAAACAAAACTAAAAAATTCAATTGTATTATTATTAATTTCGTTGTTAAAATTCAGTCTAAGTCTTCAAAAAACCTCAACTGCGCCTTAGTTCTTAAGTCTCTAGGTAACTCTTTAATTCTATGGTAAATGTTAATATTTTTGCATTCGATAACTTATTTTGTATTCTAAAAACACAAAAAAAACCTTAAAAAGTTTAGCATTAACAACAATCTAAAGACTATAAGCATATAGATTGACTAACAAATAAAACAGAAGAATCGATTCGATATGCTTTCAAAAAAGAAAACAAGTATTTTCAAGACGTTGTGGTTTTTATTTACGGACAAATTTCGTGCGTGTGATACAAGATTTAAAATGTAGGAAGACAATTTGACAAAGTTGGAAAAGAATAAGCGGAAATCAAAATATTCAATCATATTATTTTCTGTGTTACCGAATGTAGAATTCTGTTTTGGTGTCGACAAGAAAAAAAAACGATGTACGAATTTAATTTATATGATATCTTTTATATATCCAACTCGATGTATGCTCGTTGGTTTATTTGTTGGCCCGTTGCACCCTGATCCAAAAACCTTCACCTCACCACCCCCAATCCCTTCACAACGATTTCCGTGTATAGAAGTTCCATAGACTTTGCCAATTGTTCTTCAAGCAACGTACGAAATGATTCCGGGAATAAAGTAAAATCTACAACGCAAAATCTCATTAATAACGTAGACCAATTTGCCAGACACGATTGGGATATGCGATAGTTATACTAAGCCATAAGCCAATAAACACCACCACCAAAACAGAGTTGCTTCATACGATACGAAAATAATAAAATTGAACGTTTATTCTTTTCTTTAACTCCTCTTCGCTTCGCTCGGCTCGTCTTCACTCGACTCGACTCAATCACAGGTCTGGATATCGCGAAATTGCATGGAGGAAATGCCGGTAAGTACAAAATTAGAATCGCAAGCATTTCAAAACATATTCTATTGATCTTTTGCTTTTCGCTTATTAGATGTGGTGCCCGCCAACGCCGCCGCAGGATAACAATGATATCTACATTGATCATTCGTTGTCGTTTATATACGATCTCGACCCTATACCAGAATCTGAACTGCCGCCTGTCTATGTGCGTCGTGAACTTAAAAGATCTCGCACTGATGCTGGCTTCGATGGTAGTCGGAGGCCCAATAAAATGCGACGTGAGGATAATTATGTGCCTCCACGATCGCTGTTTGATCGGCCAACGGCTCAGCTGGCGCGTCTACGGCGTGAACTGAAGAATCAACGATTCCGCGGTAGCTTTAAGCCCAACTCAATGATTCCGGGCCTTAAGCCACAGATACCCGCTAAGCCGCTGGCTGAACCGGAGGCGATGAGCGAGTGGTGTGTGTTTGAGGACATGGCAATATTGCATGTCCTCATCAATTTGCAGGGGCTGCCGTGCAGTCTCATGCTTCTGTCACCGGGCCAGACACCCAACTGGGATTTGGTGTCAGAGCTGGTTAACTTCTGCTCGAAGACGTATCGTTCGGCCAGGCAGTGCCGTTGGCGCTACGAGACGCACATTCAGCCGCGGGAGGAGGGCAAAGTGGTTGAGAGCCCCAAGAAGCAAAAGAAATTGAAGCCCATTTTACGGACCGAGTACATGAAGAGTCCGCTGCGCTATCTGCGAACCACACAGCTGTATGCCAGCGATAACAATTCATCGTTCTATAAGGTGATGCGACAGCGCTTCGATACCATCAAGACGGCATACTTGAAGAAGGCGCCGCCACCAAAGCGCCAATTCAATGCGCCCAGCCTGATGAACCCCAAGCATATGGGAGTGCTGCAAAAGTTTGGCATTGCCAACTACGATCAGCCCGTGTCGCCGAGCAACATTGCGGACATGATGAAGGCCAGCAAGATGCGCGACAAGCAGCGCGGTCAAATGCCGCCGATGCAACAGCAGCAGCAGCAGCAGCAGCAATCAGTGCAGCAACATCAGCAGCAGCAATCAGTGCAGCAACAACAGCAGCAGCAACAACAACAACAACAACAGGTGCAACAACATGTACAACAACAAGTGCAACAGCAAGTGCAGCAACAAGTGCAACAGCAACAACAGCAGCAGCAACAGCTGCCAACAGTTGCCACCGTGCAGCAGACCGTCGAGTTGGTGCCGAGCACAACGGCAACAACAGTCACTGTGCCTGCTGGCAGCTCGGGTCAACTGCAGCAGCTGCAAATACAGCACTTGACCAGCGCAAATGTGGCGCCAACACAACAAACTGCCATTCTAGTGCACCAGCCACAACAGCAGCAACAGCTGCGCACGCAAACAACAACTCAGCAGCTGGTGAAGACGATAGTGGGCACCACGGCCAATCTGACAGCCGGACAGCTGCAGCAGCTGGCACAACAGACGTCGGGCAATTCGGGCGGCAATGTTCAGCTGCAGACAGTGCCACAAGGCGGCCAGTCCAGCGTCAGTGTGGTGCTCACCACGCCCGTGCAATCGTTGCCCATTGCGACGCACAGCAATGTGAATACCGCGTCCACGGCGCAAATTGTGTCGATCTCGTCACAGTCGACGCTGCCGGTAAACAGTGCTCCCCAATTGGGCAGCATTGTGCAGACGCAAACGTTGCCACAGGTGGTGTCCGTGGGTCCGTTGACCACCACTGCGGCCAGCCAACAGCAGCAGCAGCATCAACAGCAACAGCAGCAGACAACAACGGGCACAGTAACCACTCTGAACACGGCCATGTTGCGTGGTCAACGCATCGTCTCGGCTGGCGGTGCTGGCGGCAACACGCTGCAGGATGTGGTGCTGCAACAGCGCACAACAGCCGGTGGTCAGTCCATTGTGTCCATGCCCAGCCTGGGGCAGAGCGTGAGTCCGGCACAATTTCAAGCGCAGCTACGACTGGCGACCGTTTCAGGTGGCAATGCAACGCAGACAACGCAGCTGGTGACCACCAAAGGCATTCCGGTTAGTGCCTTGCAGCAGAGTGGCAAGACGGTGTTGCCCGGTACACAACAGCCAGTACACAACATACAGCTCTACAGGCAGCGCAATCTCAAGGTGTTGCAGACACAGCAGGGAACACCTGGCGGCGGCACAGCTAATCTGAATCCCACTGTGATGCAGACGGCAACCGGTGCGCTGGCCACTGGCACAATCATTCAAGCCAGCAATCTCATGCAGACGCCCACGCATGTGACCAGCCAGAAGGTGGCCGTCACGGGAATGCCTGGGGCAACCACAGTGCAGGCGGGCAATGTGGTGAGCTCGGTGCAAATGCACGGCCAGGCACGCACACAGTTCATCAAGCAGATGACGGCGGGTAAGCAGGGTCTGCAGCGTCAGGTGCTGACCACCGATGGCAGCGGCGGCGGCAACTCGGCTGGGGCTGGTGACATGCTGCTGGTTAAGCGACACAACATCCTGGCCGCCCAGAAGGCACAACAGGCCACAGGACCGCTCTTCACCACCACCAGCAGTGGCGGTGCGCAGCAGCAACAGCTGCCTGTTGCCGGCATAACGCAACAACAGCAGCCGCAACAGGTGACCCAGCAGCAGATCGCCTCGCTCGTCAAGGCGTCCACTGCAGCGGCGGCGAGTGGCAGCAGTGTGAGCGCTGGTGGCGTCACAGTCTCGGCGACAGGTCCGCCGACAGTGCAGGCGGGCAGCGTTAATATGACGCTGCCGCAGCTGAAGCCAGGCAGTCACATTAAGGTGGCCATGCCCAACCAGATGCGTCATCTGCAAATGCAACAGCAGCTGGGCATGCCGCGCAAGATTAGTCGCATGACGCAGCTGGTCAGCGCGTCGGGTCAGCCGACAGCGACCAATATTGTGGCCACCTCGGCAGGGCCACAGCATCAGACACCAGGCGGAGTCACCGTATCGCCGGCAGCTCAGCAACAGCAGCAGCAACAACAGCAGCAACAGAAGGGCACGCCGGGTGGTGGCAGTGTTCAAGCGCAACTGTTGCACATTCAGAACACCAAAGCACTGTCCAATCCGGTGACTGTGCAGCAAATCCAGCAGGTGATGCGCAGCGGTCAGCAGACGGGCCTAGTGCTGAGCAAGACGGGTGTGAGTCGCGTCATACCCGTCTCGGTGGCATCGCAAGCGACGCAACGCCAGACCATACAGGTAAGCTAATTGATGCTCTGCCCTTGTGTGTTGCAATTACTAATTGAATGTGATTCCATTTTAGGTGGTTTCTGCCGCCTCGGCGCAAGCGTTGGCTGCTGGCAATTTGCGTACAGGTCAGAATATTGGCCTCAAAGTGGCACTGCAGCACAATCAGCGACAAAACGCCAGCCCTGTGCGACTGCAAACCACGGCTGGTGGCAATTTGCTGGCTGTGGTGCAACAGCAGCAGCAACAACAACAGCAGCAACATACGAGCATTGCTGGACCAACAGCTGGTCCCGCTGAGGTAATGACCATCACGCAGACAACTGCGCCGTTGCCAACAGTAAGCAGCTTGCAGCAGCAACAGCAGCAGCAGCAGCAGTTGGTGGGAGGCGTCACACAGACGCAGCCGACGACGCAACAGGTACGCACGCTGGTGAAGAAAAAGATCATGATCAGAAGCGAGAAAGAATAACATTTGGCGAGTCGAGCGGGTGCTCGGCCGCGCAATCGGCGTACCATCATTACCTCCACCACCTCCACGAACACAAGCACCTCCACATGCACAACCACCACCACCACCACAGCAACAAGCACAATTACGAGCACCACAACAACCACAAAAACAACCAAATGCATCGTCGCTACAATTTCAGTGGACAGCAATTTCGATCCGAACGTGTGACATGCTCTAAATTATTGAATGCTTTACTCATCTCAATTTCAATATCAATATCATGCATCTGTACTACAATTTGTCCGTCAACCAAAAACAAATTCAGCTCAGTCAGTCAATCAATTGATCAATCAATCATTCGCTTAAATTGTACTTAAAAACTTTCGTTTCGATTGGTTTTACAGCCATGAGCGGCGCTCGCTCGCCTGGTGCAAGCAGCAGCAGCTGGAACAGCACATAACAGAACAGGATTTGAAATGATGATGTTGTTGATGTTGCACTCACAAAATACACACACACACATGCAAGCAAGGTAGCTTAAGGCTGCAATTAACTGTAATTATATAAATATTAAATAAAGGGTCTAGCTTTTAGTAGTGTATTAATCCCAATCCACGATACAGCCGATCAGCGGGAAACGCAATTGTACATCGCATATTCCTTAAGCTTTTCCCCAGACAACGCTGTATGTATTTTTGGTAACTTTTAGAACATTAGAACATGCTTAATTCTAGAATTTTAACTATTAACTATATATAAATAAGTAAATATATAACTTATGTTTTAGCATAATTTAAAATACAAAAAAAAAGTATTATGATGATTATAAGAAGAGTGTGTTTGACTTTAATCTTATTTGTGGAAACTATGCAACCCTAAATGGAATACGTCCTGTGAATTAGTTCTTTATTAGTGGTTCCAAGTTGCGTTACCTTGGCAACGCTTTAGGCCAAAACTCATAATTTGCTGCGAGCCCAATTGCTTTTCAGGGCAGTCCTCGAGCATGTCGTTGTTTAATGTGTGTAACTGGTGGACAGCCCAATGTGGCGACACCACTGGCGACTACGATGTGGCCAGTTTGCTGTGTGCCCGATTCGGACTGGAGGCACAGGAGAAGGACTACATGATAGTGGGCTCACAGTCCGGACAGCTGAGCATCTACTATCCACATGCCAATGAGTTCGATGCCACCGATTTGCTGCTGGAGACGCAGCTGGCGGCGCCCATCATAGGTCTCTATGCGGGCAAGTTCAGCGGGTAAATCAGAGGACTAAGGAATTGGAAGTATCTTGAGAGCTGGAATTAATTCGTTCATTTGCAGCAATGTGCGTAATGAGAATGTCAATCAGCTGGGCGTGCTTCAGCCCAACGCCATTGTCATCTACAATGTGCAGACCATCAGCGGACTGGCCGAGTATGGTGCTCAGCTGAAGTTGCAGCTGCAGGCGGAGCACAAGTTCCAGCGCGTCGCCTTCTCCATGTGCCAAGGCCACTTTGGCCAGGTCAAAGGGCGCGAGTTCTTCTGTGTGGTGCATTTGGATGGCACGCTTACCTTCTATGAACAAGACGGCATCTCGTATGAGTGTCGCTTTCCTGGCCAACGCAGTTTGCCTGCTCCGGTCGTGTACTGCGAGCGCACCGATAGCTTCTTTAGGTTCAGCGCTACGTGGCATCTGCAGTGCTACAGCTATCAGGATCTGTCCCACTCGCTGGTCACCAAGAGCAGCTATCAGCCCATCTGGTCGCAGTGCATCGGCGAGGGCATTCTCGACATGCGCGTGGTGCAGCTGAAAGAGTAAGTCGAAAATAGATAAATATATATAGACAGACTTTCTACCAATAGAGAAACGAGCTGCTACAACTTGGTGTCAACCGAAAATGTATTCACTGAAGACGCCATAAGCTAGATATTCTTAGTTGTCGTGTAGAGGTGAACCGCCTGTCTGTCTGTCCGTATTACCATCTTCATCACAGAGACTCCATACTGAAATTAAATTATTATTCATATCCACCTAACCATCCCTTCAAATCTAAAAATTATTTAACACATTACGAATAATAATTCAGATAGAATAATCTAGAAGTTTGCTGATTCTTCAAGTAGCAATTTTACAGGCCGTAAATCAATTGTTTTAGTTGTATTCTATATAAACTGGTGTCGGGTATCTCACAGTCTTTTCTATTCTATTGCACACTGGTCTCTCGCATAGGACTTACTCTTATATAATGATTCTGGGCGAACGCAACTTCATCTGCCTTGACGACAATGGCAAATTCAACTTTATTCTGAAGCTGGACTATGCGCCCAAGTGTTTCTACAGCTTCGTGGTGGGCTATTATTGGGGTAAGTTCGAGTAGAAGTTATGAATTGGGTGCATAGCCAACGTTGACTCCCTTTCAGAGCCTGGTGCCCGTCTCATCACCGCCATTGTGTCGGATGCGGCCAAGCTGCACATCTATGAGGAGGCGAACATCATCTGGGCAGCCCAGTGGCAGCAACCAGCTCCAGTGGCCATTCAGCGCTCCAACGTGCAGACTCTGGCCGGCAGCATTGTCACCTTGTCCGCCACAGGACAGCTGACCGTGGGCTATCTGGGCGCCCAGCCGTATCAGTTTCAGGTGCAGCCCCTGAATCAGGAGGAGTTGAGCTTCGCCCAGGCACACAAGCAGCTGCAGCAGCTGGAGGATGAGATCAAGGAGTCGGTGGACATACGCGACATGGATGCCCTCAACCAACAGGCAGCAGATCAGGTGCGTCTCAGCTTCAGCATACAGCCGGAGATCTACGATGATCTGGACACTCTCATGTTGGATGTGCCCGCCGACGTGGCCGTCAAGGAGCTGCCCTCGGCCAAGGGATTGCTGAAGCTCAAGGTCAAGGCTGAGCTGGCCGAGCTGCAGCTGGTGATACAGACGCCAACTGGCGTGCGTTGCAGCCAGGACACGCTCAGCCTGGTGGATGTGCCAGCGGGCACTAGTCGCGAACTATCGCTGGACTTCTACATGGCAGAGTTGTTGCATGTGCACAGCACACGCGTCGAGGTCTTCGTCTCGTTTCTGAGCACGCGGGTAGGTGGATCAAGCTCTTGGTAGTTGCTGCTCCTCTGGGTCTCTAATCTCTGCTTACCTTTCGCAGGGCATTCCGCGGGTGATACAGCAAAGTGCCTACTTGCCGCTGTCCATGTTCTATCGCAGCTGCCAGCCACAAAAGGCGGCGGGCATCAAGCTCACTTACACTATCACCAGCAAGCATGTGCCGCCCAAGCTGATCACCTTTTTTGGCGAGTTTCTGGAGGCGGAGAGCGAGACACACGCCTTGGGTCTGCAGCTGCTGTGCCCTGGACTGGAGAAGCTAAGCGAGGTCATTACTGTGGTGGCGGCCAAGAACTCGAATCGCTTGAGGTAGATATCTGCCAGCACATTCTGAGACACTTCACTGTAGCTTGTGTCACGCAGAATACAATCGGATCATGTGGAGACGTTTGCCATGATACTGGAGCGCATTGTGGAGACCACTTTGCAGCTGGACAGCGGGGCGGGATTGCTTAAAATGCACAAGAAGAAGCCGAAACGTGGCGTCCTCAATCGCTGTGTGGAGCGCATCATCGCGGCCCCCTTCATTCCCATTCAGCCCATTCTTCATCGTGCCGATGTCCACCACGAAACCCAGCAGAACATACGCAAGCAAACGGTGGGCAGAGAGAGGGGAGGAGAGGCGATGTGGGCGTGTAATGTGATTGTTGTGACATTTGCAGGAACAACTGGAGGTGCTATGGCAACAGTTCAAGACCCTGCAGCGGGAACTGCAGGAGCAGTCGGAGAGCGAGCCCAAAGAGACACTCACCATGCAAATCGAGGCGAACTACGACCACCTGATACTGGAGGGCGATAAGTTGGTCGAAATACGCCGCGACGAGCAGAGGTGAGAGCCACCGCACACACACGACCTCCATTTAATTGCCCACCCACTGTACCCATACATTGTCGTACAGTGTCTGTCAATTAATTTGCTACTCATTGTCCAAAGGGTACATAAGGTATCATATCTTTCTGACAATCGAAATCAAAATAATTAATTTCCTCTTTCTGCTCGTCTGATCGTATAAATAACTAGATTTCATCATCATCAGTTACAGATAGGAGAGTTAGTAACAACAAATATAAAGCTAGCGTAAAAGTAAAGTTACTGCTGATATTCTAAAAATATTCCAAAGAGAGTGTGTTTTATAAATTATACCAAGATCTAACGAAAAGGTATAGAGTTCATTAGGACAGAATTTGATTAAGAAAATAATTTGAAAAGCTCCAGTTTCGGTACCCTTTCCACTATTACATTCTTGATAATGTACAAACAATTATTTTAATTTAAGACAATCGTAATTCGAATGCTACTGCTGGTATTGCATATATGTATATTAATATGTGAGTGTTTTCTGAAAATATCTCCAAAATCATATGAGAAATTTTAGAGGTATTCAAAAAAGCTTTTGACATGGCTTAACGTATATTCAATGTTTTCTGAAAATTTCAACAAGTTAAAAGAGAAATTTCAAAGTTCTTTAACAACGAATTTTGGGAAGGAACGAATTTGAACCTCAAGTTGTTATCGGAGTAGGGCGACTCACAGCTCAGTGCAGCGAACAGTCAACGCTCGCGCTTGTTTATCTACTTTGAGCGCAATTACCTGACAGGCACTGTACCTAATTGGTCATGTATTTAATGTATTGACAATTCGATGTTGTTATTGTTGACTCTCCTCTCGGCCATGGCCGTTACGTGTTTAGGCAGCGTGGCGACCTCAACTGCGCCGTGGCATTGGCCAAATGGATAATTCATGCATTGAACCTGGAGGAGCGTGTCGTGAACGTTGTTAGCTCTGTGCTCAGCGTGCCTGTCGAGGACTGGACTGAATTGGTGTGTATCCAAAGTGTGTGAATCAAGGCCTGCAGCTGAAACGCAATTTTCGGTATTTATTTCTCGCTGCTCAGAGTTGGGAAGAATCGATGGCGCCTGGCATCGATATGCTACACCACTTCGGGCCGCTGATGCGCTCCAAGTCGACGTCGACGCACGGCCTGTTGGACGGCAACAGCTCAAAGGACACATTCGATTACGGTCGCTTCAGACGGCACTTTGCCACACTCTTCGACCGCATTGTGCGTCTGGCCACCTCCACAGCCACAGTCACAACCGCATCCACAGCCACAGCCGACGAGTCGAGTGCCCCACAAACAGCAGCCATGGAGCAGCGAGCGGATGCATCGCAACCAGCTCAGCCGGTGGATGAAATTGGCAACATGGAACGCATGCTGAGCGACAAGGCGATACCGGCAGGGCGACCCCCAAAACCTAATTTGAGTAGCTCCCTGGAGGCCGTGGAGGACGAGGAGGAGTACGATGAGGAGGATTTGCGAGACACTGGCTACCGCAAGGACTATGGTGCAATGGTGCCTGGCGATGGCAGCGAGCAGCAGCAGGAGCAGCAGACGAAGGCCAAGCGATCCGAGTGGGTCAACGAGGACTTCGAGCTGCCAACCACTGAGGAGCTGTTCAGCGACCTGGGCATCTGGTGGTAGACACAATGGGTTGGCTACACAGTTGTTAATGTCAAATATAAGTACTACTCTATGTGCATACTGTCAGTGCTCAGTGTTCATTTCGTATTTGCATAGAACTCGACTGGGGACTGGGAACTGTGAACTGGGAAGTGGTGCAAAGTGGGAGCCAGCAACCTGGTCATGTGGGCGTTTTATGGACTCGTTTATGATGCATAGCCAGCCAGAGCAGATAAAACAAGATAAAAGTCAGACAGATAAAAAACAAACCCGATATGCTTTGTATCAGCTGCAGACTGCGACTGAAGACAACCAGACGCTGTGTCTGGCATTCACCGTGTGGGCTGTGATCCGCTGTCAGCTGTGCCTCCGAAATCCAACTTCGAATCCCACACATGGCGACCGGCTAGTTTATCCTCAGTCCTCGTCGGTGCTCCAAACAATGTCTCGTAAATTGGCGACAATTGAGTGAGAAATGTGAACGAGTCCAACTCTGGAATCTTGACTGCTCATTCAGCTGGGTGGCCTCTGCCATGTGAATTGATTTGAGTTGGAGATTAAGACACTTTAGGTGTGACCTTTTTAAATGGCGATTAAATGTGTTTTTGTGGTTAACAATTAATCAACGACACACGCACATACATAGGTCAATCACATGACGAACAAGAAAAAACAGAAACAATTCCCCGAAGCGAGGCGTGGAATGTCGGAGAGAGCATTATACAGAAATGTAATAAAAATCCCAAATTTGTGTAGAACATCTGTGGCGTTACTTTCTACATAAATCACGAGTGAAGTACATTTAATCCGTAAATTATGTGTAAAGTCGTTAACGCGGCTGCTGTTGATTTAATAATCTCTATAAATTAAGGCCGTATTGAGAACGAGCCTCTCAGAGCGCTCGAAATTTACCTCAACTCTTGCCACACTGTGCGAGCCACGTTTGATTTAAAAATACTCCGCGATATATATATACATATATATATTCGAATGGTTAATTAGCATTAAGGCAGCAATGTTATTCGAACGGAAATAATAACTGTCTTATCAATTAAGCTGAAATGAATAAATGGCTAACGGAGTGAAGGAAACACCGGAAGAAAATCAATTTATGTGCATTTAAATATATTGTGTATCTTTGGCAATCGGTTTATTCAGCGATCCGTAATCAGTATTCATTGTAATTTGGATTGTACTGCTCCTTGAGGGAGCACAATGCAGTGTACTTGGGGTTCGAGCCCGTTTTGCACTCGGAGGCTGGATCCCCGACCTTATACACATGCACACCCACCGCATAGGTGCTGGCGTAGTTGCAGGCCATGTTGTAGATGTAGAGGAACGGGTATTGGGGATTCGTGAACCGCATCATGGCACAGCCCACGTGGGTGTTGCGATCCACCACAGTCTCGGCAAAGTGTCCGTACTTGTCCCTAAGAAAGCGAGTGGAGAGCGAGCGGAGAGTGAACGGGTTCAAATGAGGGCAGATTAGCGGTGTTGACTTACAGATGCCTGGCCACACGGAACTGGGTGATGTAGCTGCTATCGATTAGCGGATACTCGCCAAACCAGAGACCCATCGAGTTCTCGACAATGCTGCGCACATTCAACGCCAAATTCCTCGGCCTGTCCACGCCGCACAGATTCTGGCCCACATTGCGAAACCGATACGAATTGTTGCAGTCATCGTGGTCAAGAGTGCAGGTCTTCAGGTTCAGCGTCGCCAGATACTCCAGTTCCTCGTCCCACACCATGGTGGCCATGCGGGCAGCCGGATAGTAGCCCGGCAACTGGCCAGCGGCAATGAAATTGCGCCGCTTGTTGTGCTCGTCGAGAATGAAGTCGCGATGTGGTCGCAGATTGATCATGACTGCATCGGGCGAGCAGCTCTCGTGGAACTCCTGAAGGATGCACAGTTTTAATTGCCGATTATAGCGAGAATTAAATATTGGAACTTACGCCATCATTGTTGCAGGCCACGTGGTTGGCGCCCTTGGCACACAGCATGGGATCGCACCAGGACTGATCGCTGGCAAGCGCTGATCCTGTGAGGAGCACAGACAACAACAGGGAAACGCAGACGGAAAGGCGCGCCATTTGGAATGCTCTGACTGCTGGAGTTGGTACTGGGGAAATGTAATTCCTGTCTGCCGGCAGCTCAATATTTATATCCGAAAAGTGCCTCAGACGCTCGCCAGATGCACACAGCAAATGTTATTTTTGGACACCTCGTTTGAGTAAAATGCGATGGCAGGTGCAGTGCACACATTGGACGGTTAAGGCAGGTCACGCTGTCTTTTTTGGCGAGCATTAATCACTTGAGGCGCTTGAGCGGACCAGTGACGTCACAAAGGCTACCACAACTGAGCCGCAGTCTGCGCATATGCAGATTGTGATGCTGATGATCCTTTCGGGCTGTGCGACTTTAATCCTTGCGGCCATTGCGCTGGGTATTAAATCAACTGATTGTCGGCATAGTGCAATGCAATTAAAAATATAGTATGTCAAACTATTTGTCCTGATTTTATTGATGGCACGCAGTCTAAATTAAATGAGCTGTGGGACTGTAATTTATACTCGGCATATATATATTTTCTAGACGTGCAGTTAAACGTTTTTGATTAATTTTAAAGTCCGCGGCAGAATTTTCAAGGCTAGTACGTTCACACAAATTAAATTAATATAATTCTAGAAATGTCTACAACAAAATTATTTTTTTTAAGTCGTTGGTTAATTTAATCCTTTGCTAATACAATTGATTTGCAACTGCGTCCACACGCCGCGTTTATCAAATTTAAACTGGCGTCTAATGCAAAAAGTCTGGGTTAAAAACCTCAAATGTATCCCGAGCTCTCCCTATGTACATTGGAGTACTAAAAGCGCTGCTGAACAAGTTCAAGTTGAAGTTCAGCTCAGCACAGCTCATATACTATATAGAATATATAGAGTACATGCCAAAAATAAAAGTAGTCTAGTTGCTGGCATCAACGCGTGTCTTCTAGGAATACGATGCCATTAACTTAACGCTTAACGCCAAAGTTGAGCTGAGTTCAATAGGAATCTTCTTTTTATATAGTTTTCTTTTTTTTTTTATTGTCTAACAGTGTCAATGTGGGTGTTCGTTCTTCTTCAGTTCAGTGACATTTTAGGCCGTGTTTGGAATTGGTATTGTTGGTATTATTGGCGGTGTCCAGACTAAAAGCATAGCGTTAACTGTTTAAGATTCGTAATACTGGTTTGTTTTTGTCAATCGCGGCAGATTAGCAGCTGTTTGGCAGGTGAAATAAAAGCATACATAAAAGCAGCACACACAAATCAAATAAAATAAAATAATAATGCATTTGCATATTTGAACAAGATGTTTATGATCTTTCGGCACATTGTTGTGTGCTGGGAATAACAAACGAAAGTGCTGTGCTATCAAATACTAACCTGTCTAACCTGGATCCAAAATGTTCACACCCGGCACCTGCAGCCTGCAAGGGTATGCTCGTTTTACGAATATCCGAATTGTATATAACTGGCACGCGGACGCCTCTCTGACCCTAACAGTAAGTGGATATATTATTAAAAAGCAATCAACAGTCTGTTCATATAATTATCATAGAGTGTACAGAAATTGGTGACACATTTTGTTTATTTTAGAATTTAATTCCAAACGAATAGAGAAAGTAATTAAATACATTTATTTATTAACGAGTATTCTTCCAATACATTTGCTAAAAATAATGGTGCCAGGTATCCCACAGTCGAGTGTAGCTGTCGCAATCGTTTCGCACAATTGTCAGGGTATATCGAGTGTGTACCATGTGATTTAGCGTCTCTCGTTCATTCATTGAACCCCACAGAATACAGAATGGCGCGGGTATTTGGCAGTCGAACTTCTTGTTCATTGACATGCGTCACTCATTAATTTTGGCATTATTTGGCTAAGCTCGTTAAACGAATATTTGAATATTCGCCGACAACAGGCAGTTTTACAACAAATCATTGACTAATTATTATTATACAATACCATAACAGCACCTGCTGGACTTGGGTCAAGAGTTGACTATCTATATAGTATGTATAGATATATGGTTACGAGTATTTGCGTATTATGTGAACAAATATTGTGATTTGCTCATATTTATTGATAAACAAGAGGCTATAGACTATGGCTAAATTAACGGCTAACTTATGTAAAATACAACACAGTTCTCTACCTGAGCGTAATATCGACACAAAGCCGATTTCGATCAGTAGTTGGGGCTATATTGCTCCCGCGTCGAGCACAGACCCGGATAGAACGAATTCTTGCCCGTATGGCAGCCTGACGCAGGTCGTCCGACCTTGTAGATGGGCGCATCCAATGCGTAGATGGAGGCGTAGTTACAGACTACATTATAGATGTACACATAGGGATAATCGGGACGCGTGAACCGCATTATGGAGCAGCCAATGCGCGAGTTTCGATCCACCATCATTTCCGCAAAGTGGCCATAGTCCTCACTGCGAGTTGAACTCGAATTAAATTCACTTCCACATGAACGTGATTTCTGAGATACTTACAAGTACTTTGTGACGCGAAACCGATCGATGTAGCTGCTGTCGATGAGCGGATACTCGTTGAACCACAGGCCCAGCGACTCCTCAATCAGGCTGGTGACATTCACATGCGGATTGCGATCCCGCCAGATGGCACACAGATTCTGGCCGGAATTGGCAAAGCTGTATGTGTTGTGGCAGTCGTCGTGATCCAAGACGCAAGTGCGCACGTTCAAGGACGACAAATACTGCAGCTCATCGTCCCACACCTAAGTTGGATGAAATGTTAAATCTGCCAAGAGGATTTCCCTTCAGCTGATGCTCACCATGGTGGTCATGCGGGCGGCAGGATAATAGCCGGGCAGTTTGCCCAGGGCGACGAAATTCCTGCGCTTGTTATGGCCATGCACAAAGGTCGCCTTGTGGCGGGAGATGTCCACCTCGTAGGAGTCGGGCTGGCAGCGTCTATGGAAGTGCTGCAGTTAGTCCGAAAGTGAGATGAGAAACTGGCTGAAACTGCAGACATAAAACTAAAGGGCCTTACGCCATTGTTGCGGCAGGCGACGTGCTTGATGCCGGGACCACACAGATCGGGATCGCACCAGCTGTATTCCTTGGCCACGGCCAGTTGGAGCAGGAACAATTGCAGAAGCGCCACGCAGGCAGCTGGCATGACCAGCGATGACATTTTGGCACAAACTAAACTAAGTAAACTGAAACCCGAAACGCGAAACCGATTTCGAGACTGAATTGAAAACTGATACTGAATGGATGGATGGATGGTAAATCACATTGATTTGTGGATCGATGCCGCAGCGTTGGTAATTCGCAATCGCATTCGCCTGACTTAAGCGCTTTCAATGAGAACCTGGCCAATTCGCGTGGCCGTCTTTATTGAACGTTTCTGTCCGAATGAATAGCTCTTGGCAGACAGACAGACTCCAAGTCAGAGTCAGAGACAGCGTCGAGAATCAGTCGGAGAATCAGTCAACCAGGCATGTGTGCTAAGTTAGTTAAATTAACTTTTATATGTGGCTAACTGTGTGTGTGTGTGTGTGTGTGTGTATCTACACTCAAATGCTGGATACATACTTATTCTGTTTCTGTTTCTGTTTCTATTTCTCTTGCCATTTCGCTTCGCGGACCAAGCCTTTCTAACACGTTTAAAACAAAACGGCCAAGAACAAGTTTATACAATACAAATGTTAATAAACAAACATAAATATTAATTTGAGGGAACGACCGGGAATACGAGAAGCGGCCAAAGCTTCAGCTTCTGCTCTCCAGAACTCAGCCATCCCCATTTCATCCCATCCGATTGGGAGAGTATTCTCCACCGGCCAGCAGTGTCATCATTTAGCCAAATCGCTTTTTATACGATCGAATATTAGAGGATAAGTCCATTGAGCGATATCTTGTTGTTGGCCACGAGCTCTGCGTTGTTAGTTGACGGGACTATAAAACGAACACGTTTCAATTTATGTGCTCGTAAAAGATCAATATATAGATCTATAGCTTTTGTATGCCACAAGTATACTGCAATATACTATATATATAATATGGGAACTTTTGTCGCCGTCGGCTGTCAATGTTTAATTTGTGGGCGTTAAGCCCAAATTGAGTCTTAACTGTATTTTTGTGAGTGAATGATTAGTCGACATGGGACATGGACAAGTTTTCTGATTCGATTTTTATTCGACATATTAGTGTCAACTCATTAGACTAAATTTAGTGGCTCGAATATGCTAATTGCAAAGGCGATAATATTGAGACTGAGCCACGCGGCACCACTCAAAGTTATCGCTTGATTTAATGGCTATAGAATGGATTCAGCTTGTGCAAATCATATAATGTAATCACTTAAGCGATAATCACAGGGTATATCCAGCTCTTATGCTTGTTCTCGATTGGTTTATTTATAGATATGTATATTTCTCGGTTTGATTGATTTGCAAACGTGTCAAAGAATATTTTGATGCCTCAGGCTAAATTCGATTGCATTTTGTTATTCGCTATTTATGCAGTTTGCATTCACAATTAATCTTACCCACAGTTCTTGTGCGCAGCTTTAATGACTTCGATTGTTTGAGGCGCCATAGCACACATAACATACAATCAGAATAATATTATTTAATAAATGCCTTATTTGTGCATTGTGCATTAATTGAGCATCGGATTAGATAATCGATACTGATTGCGAGCCGACAACTTCCGTCATAATCGAACATCGTTGCGAGACAGCGACATGAGTGCGAGTGTATTCACAATTTTTTGCATAATTACATTTAATTACATTTTACAGATGACAGCGATGAGTACTCATACTCGTATTCGTACTCGTACTCGTGTGAGTGTGAATCTTTGCTTGTCTTCGCTTTAAGTCGCATTTCAATTTATCTGAATTGACATGTCCGTCCGCCGCCCAGTTGAGCTTGTAACAAAAAAACAAGTTAATTCATACAATTAATAATAACACATATATTGAAAAGAATCGCCATACGCCGAAATGTCTCTTTGTGTGGCAACTTGTTTGCGCTGACTGCCAAAAACAACAACGAACAAAAAGAAACAACAAAATCTTCTCAAGCTGTCGCCTGCGTGTCTGTGGAATCGATTCGACTGCTGAGGCGAGCTGTCAACATGCTTATTTCTATACATTTATTAGCCACATCCTGTCGGACTGTGGAGTGTTTCCCCTTCGAATCGCTCTTTCTCTTTAATTTGGGTTCCCTCTTCTCACTGCTAATTATGCAAATGCCTCGATATTGCCTATCCCCAATAGCCATGAAAGCAATTAATTTAACTAGACAGAGACCCAAAGCAAAAGTTTTGATGGACATACACACGCCAGGGCCATTAGAGGCGACGCTGAATACTTGATTGCAAATTAAATTGGACAGCACCAATAAGAATAAGAAACTACAATAACAACAGGACAACCATTAATTTGCACTATTCATATTCATTCACTCTATTCATACACTTAGCAGACTCGAATGTTCACTTTCACGCCGCGCTAGTTTCTGGTCAGATTCTATTTTGCGCAAACCCATCAAATAATAAATGTCTGTCAATTTAAATATAACTACTTATTTATTGACTTACAATAAGGCGAAAGAATTAACCCTGTCGTATACTTAATTTGCATTGTGCTCGTAAACTTTATTGAAGTTTATTACGCGCACATAAATCAATTATATTCATATTGTGCATTCCCCTCTTGAGTGCAGCACTTAATTGAGTTAATTGCTGTGAATTCTTATGGCATGCCGTGCAGGATATTCAAAATATTTGTTTACTAATTAGCAAATATCGCACAATTATCTGAATACCGACGAATTCATTCGCATTTGCGCTAATAACTCAATAAAATACATTTTATAATATTTTTGAACAACATTTTGAATGCAATTAATTAATCCAGTTACGGTTTGGCCAATTTAATTAACTATTTTAAAAGAGTACTAAATATAAATAAATATGTACTATATATTTTTCAATGTATATTGTTTAAATTGAACTTCTGTAAATATCTCTTTCCTTTCATTGTCTTATTGTGCACGGAAAAATCAGTAATTCCATAAAAATATTTAAATTTAATAAAATGTAAATAAATGGCATGACGTTTGAGTAAACATTTTGGGTCATTGCATTTTGTCCAATTTATTTAAATGATAATTATGTAAACATTTTATGAAATATACATTACGCATACTTATTTATTATTTATCGATACCTTATTCATACTACTCTAAGCTATAGATAATAAATTAGGTGGCATTTTGCATTTTAATATTACAATATATAAATTAAGTGTAAGAAACCAATTTTAGTTGAACAATTTTGTGCAAAACAGACATTCATTTAGCGAATGAAATTTAAATAATTTCTATTATTGAAAATATTTATTGCAATGCAAAAAATGTTGTTTTTAATAGTTGAACGTTTCTAGAAATTAAGGTAATCGCAAGCAGCTTATATTTGTTCTTCAATTGTTATGTTTTCCAGCAACTTTGTTATTGAATTGTTTATGCTGCATTTCAGTGTGAATGGGGCATGTGAAATAGCAGAAATTGCCACCCCGTTGCTTAAACATTTAGGTCAGCGCCGAAGAGTATGCTTTAATTTATTTCAACAATTGATGGTCGCGTCTGCTGAAAGCTCTCTGTAGCCCTCTCTCTGTCTCTCTCTCGCTCTCTGTCGCTGCCATCACACACATGTGAATATGACGCAAAAGCCAAATCGTTGACATAAATAATGCTTTGTGGGGAGCAGGAGTTGGCAGGAGTTGTCATCGGGAACGCATAGATTTCAGTTTCCATTAGCTAGCTTTTCCGGGGACATCAGTGCGTGGGAAAAGCCACCCGCAAGTGCAACCCTCGAGGCCCAGACCGGACCGGATCGGAGCGGCTTACGTGGGCGATGCGGCTGACATATGCGGCTGCTAATGGCGGCCGCCTCCTACGCACGCACAGCTCGAACCGCAATTGTCCTCGGACAAAGAGTGATTCATGCGCTTATGCACACTCAAGATTGCTCAAAAGGGACTGAAGGAGCAAACGGATTTCAAGGGTTCCAGGACTTGTGCCGCCAGAAACGATGATGCATGGCATGTCCATATGCCATATGCCATATGCTGTTGACTGTTGACTGTTGACTGCTGACTGCTGACTATGGCTTATCGCTGCGCATCTTTATGTGTGCCTCTGCAATTTGAAGGGCCACTTGCCAAGCGATGTCGCTGTCGATGGTGGTAGATGTGGATGTGGATATGAATTCGACTTGTCGTTGTGGCTGTTCATTTGTGCAGGGCAAACATTGCTCGTGATAAATCGCTGATTTTAAGTGGCTGGCGACGTTCTAATGCCTCAACAGCCTATTGGGGATTGGACGATGGTGGAGGATGGACAACAGTAACATTTCACAATGCCAAATTTGGCGCACGTTCTGGCGCCACACCACAAGACGCCAGAAGCACACACAGAGGGAGAGCGGAGGAGAGGCACAGCAGACAAGGGACAGACAGACAGACACACGCTCCAATTATACACGAACCATATTGGCAACGGCATTTGCGCCGATATGGACAGGTTAGCGCCTGATAAGGCACGAGCACGCGTCGCTGGCGTCATCGGCGTCTCTCCAGGCGAGCGACACGCGGAAGCAACAAAAGAGGCAACCGCACACAGTCGGTGGCCAGCAGACAGAAAGACCGACAGACAGATTGTCAGAGAGACAGAGGAGACCGAGTGCGCAGATGTCAAACATTAATTCGATTCCGCTGAAGACGACGTGCATCAATCAGCGTGTCTTTTGTGTTCAGTTTGCCTCCGTTTGCCTTGTTGCGCATGCGCTGCACGTGCCCCACTGTGGCAGCAACAGCAACAGCAACAGCGACTGCGTGTTGGTGGCTTTCCTCAATGGAGCGCCTGCAATTTCAGCCTCGCACAGATTGTGTTTCTGTCTAAATCGACGTCGATTTACGAGCTTATTGTATATAAGTAGTGTCTGCCTTCCAAGAAATGCCCGCAGACAGAAGGCGGTGGCAATCGCAGTTGAGGGCAACCGACCACTGTGCCGCAGGCAGAGGCGCAGGCAAATGATTGCCCCGCTCAAATTACACACAATGTTGTGCAGAGTCGAGCAAAAGCAACAGCCCTAGACAACTCTGACAAGTATTGCTAAGCAAACATGCATAAATTGATGTGAATATGAAAATGTGTGTGGTGTCCGAATCTGAATCCGAATCCAACTCCCTGCAGTCTGAGTCTGAGTCTGAATCTGAGTGCCAGTCCGATTGCGAGTGTGTAATTCGATGCGAGCAGAGTGGAGTAGCGAGTGCTCGCAGCTCCAAGTGTCCAACTACTTCCTTCCGACCGCCGGCCCCCAGAGTTGGCCACCCCAGACGGAGTGTCGTCGTCGTCTTTTGTCGCAATTGTTTCTGGGTTCGTGCCTGCGAATCTGATGCCACATGAACATTAAAAGCAACGCCAAACAAAAAAGAGAAAAAGGCAACAACATAATCATAAACATCATGCAATCCAAGGAGGCAACATGCCGAGCGCATTTCAATTCAACATGCAACACGAGGAGCGCGACTTTTCAAGTTGCCAATGAGTCTGTGTCTGGTCTACGATAACTAGATGCTTCATTGGGTTTCCTAGTTTTACACTTGCCATAAATAATTATGATGATAATAATATTATTTACGGACTCTTGAAGTTGACTTTCAAATCAAATTTCGACATATGAAGTAGAAGAGAAAATTGAATGGTAATAATAGTAATAAAAGAGGAGTCCACATTTTCATTTACGTACTAACTCAAGGAGTTTGCTTCTAAGACAAAAGGAAATATCAAAATTAGAAGAGAGAACCTATTCATAAAATTTACTTTCAAATCAATTTTCAATATAATATTATTTATTCTGTAAGTTATAGAAGAAATGTCTACATTTCCATTTAGAAACTAACTCATGAAGTTGCCTTGCAAATCAAGTTTCAAAATGTGAAGTCAAGTAGAGAATTTATTGATTCATTCATGATGTTGACTTTCTAATCAAATTTCAATACACTAATAATTATTTATTTACTTGCTGTAAATAATGACGATGATATTTAAAGTAATGGAGTTAGTCACGAAGTTGTCTTTCGAATCAAATTTCTCTGATTCATTCATCAAATCGACTTTCTTAATCATATTTAAATTTACCCCTTTCCCATTTAAAAACACAGCACTTTAAAATTTTTTTAAATTTTATTTCATTTTGTTGCATTTGAAATTCTTTGCATTGTTTGTTGTTTTTTTAGGAGTTTTCTTTGCTTTTATGCATTTTTATGTCATACACTTACAGATCCAGCCATATATAGTACATACATACATATATTAATTTAACTTGATTAATTTCATAATTAATTGTAATTGGAAAATGGCAAAATTCTTTTAGTTTTGTTACTTGTAATTGTTGTTACTTGAAAAGAACATTATAAATATTAACACAGTTTATTTTACTTGAATTTCATATATGTAAGTGGACATACAGAGACTTGTATTTATTCTTTTCCTATTGAGATTAGCGGAATTTTCGAGATTGTAAGATTGATAGCATAAGACAGCGAGAGAGAGAGATGGGGAGAGAATTAGATATAGATATAGAGAGTGTTTCATTATGTTTAGAGGATTGCCTCAATTTTTTGTTGGTTTTTTCAATAGTTTATATTGCAGTATTGTAGTGGGGGTTTAAACTAAGCAAAAATACTGTTTGTGCAATTTTTTCATATATATGTTACGTTTAAAGCTTAAATTTTAAGCAAAAACTATAATTTATTTAACTAACATTAAATGTAAATGTAGTAGTAGGTATAAGTAAATGTATATGTATATTTAGGTTAACTAAAGTAAACGTTATCGAGAGTTAAGGGTAGAACGAGTTTGTTGTTTATGTTTAGGCGATAATACACACATACAAATACATGGGAACAGACACACAACATACTTTCGAATAGTACATAGGACAAGTAGCGGGGTCTCTCAACTTCACTATAATTATCGAGCTTATCGGCTAAAATAAATAGGTCTTATGGAACTAAACAAATGGCGACAATGAATTTAGATGCGAGTGGCGGATGGACAAGCTGAGATGAGATGGTGCGCTAATCGCTATCGAGTATATATACTATATAACACCAGAAGATGTCGCATTTCGATGTGGAATTGGGATGATGCGGTGTGTGTGTGTGTGGATAATGCTTAGCTTAATACTGGTGCTGTCATGGGTGCGAATGCGCAATTAAACTATAAGTACAATCAAATTTGATGGCGTTCTCGTTGTTGTCGTTGTGTGTGGAGCTGTTTGCCAATGACACGAGCTGAGCACTTGATTCAACACTCGTTGAAATATATATATATATATAGTATTATATTTATATACAGTCAATGCAATGCGAAGTATTTATCGATGCTGTTCAGCGCGTCTCGTTGGCGCTTAAAAGTATGCAATGCTTTTTGCTCTAGCCTGCTTGAGAGTGCGTTTGTGTGTGTGTGCGTGTGAGCGAGTGTGCGTGTGAGTGTGTGAGTGTGTGTGTGTAGTAACTAAATTGTTGCTTCTAACTAATGTGCTCAGTGGATCGGGGGCGGCGTGCGATCCGGCGCACGCGGCCTCAAGAACTTGTTGGGCACATGCTTCTTGATGTATTCGTTCTCCTGCAGCTCGTTTTGCTGGTGCCGCAGCTGCTGCTTCTGTTTCTGCTTCTGCTTGCGACGCCGCATTCGCGCTGCATTGCTGCCACCACCGCCTCCGCCTCCGCCTCCGCCTCCTCCCTTGGTGAAGCGGACGAAGCTGGGATCGCCGTAGTTGCTGTTGCCGGCGAATGAGGCAAGCGTGGCGTTGCGACGCCAGCTGCCGGCTGGGCAGTTGGTGGCGGCTCGCCAGTCGGGCAGCGAGACGCCGATGCGGCGACACTCGTGGGCGTAGGCGGCGAAGCTGTCGCAGTGGCAGCTGCCCGTGGGACACTCGCAGACGTCCATGCTGCAGGAGGCGATGTAGTTGTTGGGATTAAGACTATTATCACAGTTGCCAAATACATCCGACTCGTGCAGTGGCCGGCAGTAGAAGTCCGTCTTGTGCTTGTGGCACGTCGGCTGTGCCACAACGTTCTCCTTGGCCCGCGAACACGACTTGGGCCCGCCCACCTTCCACGAGTTGGCAAAGTGCCCCACCTCGCTGTCGTCATGCAACCGGCCGTCCCTGCCCGTGAGATCATCGCGTCCGCTGCCATTGTAGTTGCCACACAGGCCGCACAGATGATGCTTGTACTGCGCCGGCACCGAGACCTGCAGGAAGTTGTTCCCATCCCACTCGATGGTCAGGCCCAGCTCGGTGCTCAGCATTATGCCGCCTTCCAGCAGGCGTGTTATGCTCACATTGTGCCCGTGGCCGTTGCTGTGGCTGCTGTGGTCCGTGTAGGGCAGCGTGACTCGAGTGCCGTTGATCTTGACCCGCAGCTTTTGGCCCAGATTGATGCGCAGTCCGGGCAGCTTCAGGGTGACCGTCTTGGGCCACGAGGAGCGTCGAGTGCCGCGTCCGTCGTTCGTCAGCCGGATGGAGAAGTTGTGGCCACGGCAGTCGGCAGCCAACAGGTATTTGCAGCTACCCTGAAAGGAAAGAATGAAGAAAAAGGTTGTCAGAGGAAAAGCTTTGATCAACTTTACTTAAAACAATCTATATTCAGAAATCAAGCGATTCGAAAAGTTTGTGGAAAGCGAGTTACAAATGTTGAACTATTCCTGGATACAATTTTAACAGCTCTATAACATTCAATCGAAAAGGAAAAATAATTTAGATGGTACTTTAGCAGCGACTTAAAACTACTTAAAAGCTCGCAGTCGCAGTCTTAAATGTGTTAGAATATTTGAAGTATTTGATAATTCGTGAGCAATTTTTATATATGTTGACATATTTTATAGTCCAGAGTAAATTTACTATAAAGTATTCTAGAAAGTAGGATTAATCTATTCATGACTACAAATTTAACAGCTCTATGAAGTACAATGGAAAAAGAAAAATCTTTTAGACCAAGCACAATTGTAAAATGAAACTTTAAAGCTGCTTAAAAGCTCGCAGTCTCTCAACTAAATGCGTTAGAACATTTGCAGCATTTTATAATTCGTCAGCTATCGTTAATTATGTTTGCACATTTTAAAGGCCGCAATAAAGCACCTGGTTATGAACAGTCCCATAAATTTCTTGAAGCCATTAAAGTTGGAATCAGGGGGGATTAGCGAGTTGCCAAGTTACTATGTTACCCTGTTGTTGTGGCTGAAGCTTTCGCATTAGCTTCAGCTTTAGTTTTAGCTGTGTTGTGTTGTGTTCTGCTGTTGAGATCGGCAGCAACACTGACGTAATGTGAATGGCTCATAAAAGTGTTGTTTGTTAGACTATGCAAATGTAATGATCATATAAAAGTCTAATTTATTATTTAAGTTTAAAAGTACGACGAGCATTGCCAGTTGATGCCGATTAAATGCGAATCGTTATTCATTTCGTGGCCATAAATGTCTGTTTGCGTTACGCTAAGCGTCGATACATTGCATACAAATAAATACTGCGACCGACCTACCTGGAAACTGAAGAATTTGCCATCGAACGTCTTGAAGTGGGGATCGCCGAAGACGGTGCAAGTGCCAGCGATTTCCATGCACTTGGGACAGCACTCGCCGGGCGGCACCTTCAGCTCCTCGTTGGGCCGACAATGGACGGTCTGGCAGCGCATCTCGGAGCAGCTGATTGTGCCCCCGTTGCAGCGACAGCTGCGGCACGGTCCCATGTTCCAGGTCTCGTTGTTCATGTACGTGACGCCCTGATGCGAGCACTCGCTGCGCACCTCGGCGACAGCGCAGCGCGGACAGCAGCCGTCGTCCTCCTGGAACTCGGGGGCACACTCCAAGATGGGGCATGTGGCACGCTGGCAGATGGAAGTGCCGTTCAGGCAGGTGCAGTTGGTGCAACGATCCGGCGTAAACTGCGTCTTGTCGTAGTACATTTTCTTGTTGAAGAGGCACTTGCCTGCAGGCAAAAGGATGTCTGGCGGTCAGCGAATCATCGCAGATCGATGGCGGAGGAAGGCAACTCACCTGTTACGGTCATGAACTCACGCTGGCCGGAGCAGCGGGGGCAGCACTCGTCGGGGTATTGCTTCTGCCTCGAAATGGGGCACTGGAGGATGGGGCAAGTCTTTTTGGCGCAGCTCAGCTTGTTGTCGCTGCACTGGCAGACCAAGCAGCGGTCGTCGATCGAGGCGACAACCTCTTGGCCTTCGGCAACAATCTGGCCATTGATCTTGCAACCTGCAACAAAAAACACAATGTCGATCAGACAACGGTTTATAAAGCGTATTAATTCTTCTGTTTTTTCTGCTTTTGGTTTTGCTTGTGGTTTTGGTTTTGTTTTTGATTTGGGCGACAGCCAAGAAAATTTCCACATGTCGAAACGGGTTTCCAAGCGATCTATTTGCATAGACAGGCTGTGAGGTGCGTACTAGTTATACCCTGTAGCACCGCAAAGGGGTTGCTAAGTTGTGCAGAGACAGCAGCAAGGTTCTTCAAGTTTTCTTAAACATAATAATTAATTGCATGGGGAAAACAAGACAGCGGGAGAAATGGCTTTTTAGTAGGATATCTGCTAGGCGGGCATGCCCTGCTGTCTTGTTGGCTTGTTGTTGTTGGGCTCTTTTGTTTTGAACGCAATGCGACATTGTCGACTTAATAGACAATTTAAAGCCCATAAATAAGCAAATCGTGCAAAGTCACAAAATAGACACAAAAGTTGACCATCTGTGCGAAGATCGTTTAGACTATTGTCTGACAATCGGACGATCGGACGATCGAACTGACGGACGGGCAGATGATTAAGAGGCATTAGTTTCGGATGCTGCTTGGCCAGCTAATTTTAGTGAGTGATGCCCATTGGACTGGTTGAACTAGTTGACAGTTGGGACAGCTAGACAGCCGGACAACCGGACAGTTGAAACCGTTGCAGAGAGGTGTGTTGAACGAGCGACTTACCCTGACATGTGGGACAGCATTCGCCGGGGCGTGGCGGCGTCAGCTGGCTGTCGTCGCACTGTGAATAGCACTTCTGCGTTGTCTCCGTGATAACGCTGGCGATGCACTTGTATGTCTTGCAGGGCTCATCCGGATCGCTCCACTCGGCGCCACTCGCGTATGGCACTCCTCGATAAACGCAGCCTACGAGATTTCAATATATTCTTTTAATACTTCTTCATTTAAATAATGAAATTAATATATATAATATATAATATATAATATACGTAATTGTAAACGTAAATTCAAATGCAGCGAGATTTTAATGTTTACAATTAGTAGTGTGTATTTAAAAAGTAAAATCTATCAATGCAAATACAATAATTTAGAGCAATAATTCTCGATAGTAATCGCAGATAATTGCGTCTACGATATTTGAAATTTACTTTTTAAAAAATACGAATAAAATAACTTGAAGTGGAATGATTTGAGCTTCTACAGCCTACAATATTGAGATTTTAGCTGTATACCGTTTTTAATTAAAATAATATCAATCCATGCGAATAAAATAATTTAAAGCTCGATGACCCTCTCAATAAATGCAGCATTTGAGATTTAAATGTTTATATTTAACAGTTTTTCATTTAAATAAATCAGTGGCACTAATTCTTGATGACACTCCTCAATAAATGCAGCCCACGCTATTTTAACAGATATAATAAATTGCTATGCAAATATAATTACGAAAATCCAAACATCCAAGAAATGTGATTGTGATATTTAAAATAAATAAATGCGAATAAAATAAATTGAAGCAAAATTCTCAGTTAGAACAAATGATTGCAATGCAAATACATATTTACGTAAATTTAAACAAATGCACGTCTTATCCTCTATTAGTTGTAAATTTGAGTTCAATTTGTTGCTAACACACTTACCTTTGCACTTGTGACAGCAGCTATCTTTGGGCTTGGGTTCGAGCAAATAGCAATCATCAATTGCCGGGCAGCTCTTGTCGCATTTCACAAAGCCATTCTGTAACAAAAAATGCAAGTTAGTTTTGAGACGGCCGCATAAATCGGACTTATGGCTTAAAGTCAGTCACTCGGCACATGTGGCGTATGCGCAATTTGCGTAAATACGCTCAACCAAGTGAGAGATTTCTGTCGAGCATATGCGTGATTTGTGTCTGCCGCCCATCTCCTTGCCCCTCTTGCCCCCTTTGCCCTTTGGGTTGTGTTTGCTGCACCTGCAGCTGCTCAGCTTTGTTTGACTGTTGCCACAAACAAATTGCATTTGTTCAACCGGGTTGCACTCTAACCTTCAGCAGTCTGTATAATTTATGGATGCAAACGAGTCGAAATTATATGGAATTGAGTGCACATTTTAGGGCGTGGTAAGCTCGAATTCAATGCGCCATAGTCGGCACACTTAATGCGCTGCAAGTTCATTTGAATGAGAGCATGATGGATCAGTGAATAATCGGTGAATAATGCAAAGGGAGGAGAGAAATTAAATTATGTGAAATCTAGTCAACAAAAGTTACTTTTTAATATTTCTTGCAATGTAAATGTTACGATTTGTAATCTTATTTAATTTGACCAACAAATGATATTAAGAAATATAATCTAGTTGTATTTAATACAATAATTATGTAAATGCTCAAAAATATTTGGAGATAGACAAATATAAATAATAAATACCAAAGAAAATGTTATATGAAATCCAATAGATTTATAAGTAAATATTTTTTACTAAATAATATTAAAGAAAATTGTGCTTCAGCTTTATAAGTTTTTATATCTTAATCTTAGTAAAGTGTTTTTCGCGTTTTGTCAACGAATCTGTCTGTGTAGATATGACTAAATAAAAGCGATTCGAGTTTGATTTCAATTTAAAGTGTCACCGAGACTGATTTGCATTTAAATGTTTGCATCCCTTGGCCAAATCGAGAGCAGTCTTCTAGCGGATTCACTTGACCAGTTGGCCGAGACTCAATTGGCAGCAGTAGCTGTGTGTGTGTGTGTGTGTGTGTGTGTGTGTGTGTGTGTTTGGTGCTAGTTTTTTGTGCGACTTATTGCCTGGTGCTCACACATTTTACACAGTTTTGCTTGAAGTTGGTCGAGAGTTAGTTTTTGTTGCAGTCGCTGTTGTTGGTGTTGTGGTTGTTGTGTTAACGACATGTTGACAGCGGCAAGCGGCGCATTAGAATTGATGTCGATCATAAGTCAAAGCTTGTGGCAAGGCTTTGGCAGCTTATGCAACACTCACAGCGATACGACGAACTATATCTGAAAACTCAAATCGACAATCTATGGGCGCCTTTAACCCTTGTGCGCAGCTGTCGCATGCATTTGGCGCGTTGTGACAGCAGGTTAAAAATGCCAAGACTTCGAGCTGGCGGCTGAGAGGGAGACGGAGGCGAGGAAGGGGCCCAAGGTAAGGGGGGAGAGAGACAGAGAGGGCAACATGGTCTGGGGTCTCGAGTCTAGTGCTGAGGCTAATTGTAAATGTATCTATAAATCTAGATAGATGTCGACCAAAAACAGGCAAAATATTTCACTAATTTGTATGCAATTGCGGCTGAACAATGTCGCAGTGTGTGTGTGTGTGAGTGTGAGTGTGTGAGTGTGAGTGTGTGTGTATAATTTAGTGCAAGCAAACCAGATTGGATCTCAATTTGGATGGGGCCGCAACGTCGCAACGTGCAAAATTTGCAATTGTTATGAAAATGTGTCGAGAGTCGAGAGGTTTTTGCGGTTGTTGCAATTGTTGTTGGTGCGGTTGTGGCGCTTTGAGATTTTTATCATCGTATTAGTTTAATGGCAGTTGTTAGTTGGAATTTTAATGGCACCTTTAGTGCGGCATCGTTACTGCGACTACAACTACAACTACAACTCGGCCATAATGCAATAAACACTGACAGATTGAAAAGCACTTTATCGTTGTTGCCCGCCAAGCGACTTGAACTCGCCAATAGTCCGTCAGTCCGTCGGTCAGGCAGTCAGCAGGCCACAGACAACACAGCACTAAACACAACAATCGCTGAAAGTTGACAGTTGAAAATGGAAATGGAAATCGCGAACGCGGAACAAAGTTCAAAAGCTCTTCAAACCAAACAAAAGTGCGAGCGCGCAAAAGAATGAGAGAGAGCATAATTCTCTACAGATCATAACACGTTGCGGTGGTTGTGGTTGTGCTACACTACACTACTCACTATTCACTATTCACTATTCACTATTCACTATACTCGTGTACGCATTTCCAGATGCTGTTTATGCTTTGAAATTCTTTCTTTCTAATCTGGAACCGGTATAGAAATATTTCAGCCAACATGAAAGTTAAGCATCGCCAAAGTCTTCGGTCGTCGACGACGTCGTTGATGTTGTCTAGTAGCTGCTTTCAAAGGTTGCTATTAAAAAAAAATAAAAAAATACAAAGAGAGAACCAAAAACAAAAACACAAAAAAAAGAAGAAAAGGCGCCACGAAGGCAACCAAGCGTCCCGGACCCGGCATCGGCATCGGACTAGCTGCTAAGTAGAGGCTGAGATTTTTGTTGTGCGCCAGCGGCAATCACGAATACCAATCATATGAGTGTGTGTGTGTGTGTGTGTGCGAGTGTGCGTGTATCTATGTGTGCCACAGTGGCAGAACCACATTTGCAAACGGCCTCCAACGACCTTGCGATTGACAAAACATGATCAGTTTTAACACCGTCCATTCTGTGCATTCCCCTCAGCTCTGCTCCACGTCTTCGTCGCCATCGTCCACGTCTTCAGCTGGAACTGAACCTCTCAAACAGCTTCAGTTCGCTAGTCGCCGTCTCAGTCTCAGTCTCAGTCTCAGTCGCTTGCTCTTGTTGGCTGTTGAGCAACTAAACGTTTGCTGGGCAAACTTGGCCAAGACTCCAAGACTCAAACACTCGGTTGCCAGACTCTAGACCCGTAGACAGATTATTTAGACTGTAGATAGCCGCTGCTTTTAGCTCTCATAGAATATGGTAATGATAAAATGTGCTTTTGTTTTATACGTTTTATGGTCATGTGTGTATTTTGTCACTTGTAGAGGAATTCCTAACGCTACCTAGAACCCTTGGAATCGACTCGTATAATTGTGAAGATTCGCGTTTACAATTATGAGTCAACAAACTGTTTATCCCATGCACATACATTTTGGGATCTAGGGCTTCAGGGGACGGCATTTAATTTGCAAATATCTATCGTAAAGCCTCCTGCGAGAGAAGGGCCATAAAAATCGCTGGCTCAATCAACTGGCAGAATGCGTAGACAAGCCAAAAACGCTTAAATCATATGCCATTAGGCGCACAATGCGCACTCAGCATAATTTTCACATAAAAGCCAAATTTGTTAACAAATTTCGGGCGCGGAAAACGCGGAAAATCCAACCATTAGACGAGACGCCGACAATTTGTTTGATTGTCCTTGGGCAGGATAGCGTGAGAGCGGGGAGGGTTTCGGATGGGGTTTGGCAGACGCACAGGACACTCATATAATATGCGATATATTATGATATTTAGGATAATAAACGTCGGCCATAAACTATCAACAATCACCAAAAGCGTTTGCAAATATTACATACAATAAGAATGTGAGTGTGTGAGTGAGAGTGCGAGATGAAGTACTATATGCATAGAAGTAATCGTAAAGAGTGTGCTTTATGGGCTAACCGAATTACAGCCGAGCCATTTGACAGTTCATTGCGTAGCTTTGGGAGCGTAACTTTAAGAGAGCTTGAAGAGGCAGCTGGCGGTGCTTTAAGAGCCGGCTCAATGAATGCCTTCAATTGATTTCGCGTTGAACTTTCGATGACTCTCAGCGCGCGCAGTCGCAGCGGCCAAGCAAAGCGTGCGAGCAAAACGAACGAACGGACTAACAAGTGAGTGAGTGAGTGAGATAGAGCGAGAGAGAGGCTGCGAAATATTTGATAGGGCAAGTGGGAAAGGGACAGGTGTACGGTTAGAGCAGGCACAACGCATGGCGCCATCAACTTAAAGTAAGGTGGCGCCAGCATTGTTTTTTCTTTTTGTTTTCTTTTTTTGTTGTTGCTTTTTTTTTCGGTCACGCCCACTTGACGATAACAACAACAACAAGAGCCGCAGCATCGACTTATGACTGGAGGCTATACAACAATCAATCGATCGCTGGCTGCGCCGTCGCAGTTGCCGTCGCCGTTGCCGTCGTCGTCGTCGTCGTCGTCGCGAAAGCTTCTAGGCGCCTAAATTGGAGCGACGGTGTTTAGCAGCGCTTAGCACAAATTAGCAGCATCGGCATCGGAAGTCTGGCAACGCCAACAATATGAGCACGCGCTGCCGTCTGTCGTCGCTTAATGACGACACAGCACACGATGTCGTGTCCCCTCGTGCCCCGACTATCGCCTGCCTGCCTATCGCCTGGCTGTGCTTTGGCACCGTCGGTAGCCGTTGACGGCGACAAAAAACACGGCGCCAAGTGTTTGTCAAACGATCGCTACCCTGTGGTTAACGATTGTCATGTCGCAAACCCGTTTGACGACCTTGTGTGTTGAAGCGATCCCAGCCGAGCCAAGATCGTCCAGTGAAAAAAGCCAAACAAATGCAAACACCAGGCCGAAAAACAAAACAAAAACAAAAAACAGCACACAAAAACAAACAAACATTTTGTTCGGCACACGAGCAAACAACCTAGTACCGTTGTGAGATTAACAGCTGACCAGAGACTTAACGATCTGTTAATGCCATGTCAGCGCGCATTGGCTGAGCATTTATTGCACTCGTTAAATTAATGCGATTATTCTATATTCAGTTGTTGCTGTGCATAAGCAATTTTATCGTTCCATCGTCCTTATTGACAGCCACTTGATAAATGTGGTAGTCCGATTGCAGTATAAGTATAAGTATAAGCAGTAGTTATCTAGACTGCAACAAAGTTTTGTTCAGATCATTTTCAAACTAATTATTTGCATTAAATATACAGACGGATACAAGTTGTGGCCTGATAAGAATTTATTCAATTTGTATTGAGTTTAAGCGACTTGGAATTCTCTGCAGATATTCAGCTTGTTTGTCCACTGTGCTGTCTGTAGTTCTAGATGTGTGTGTGCTTTTGGCATTGCCAGGCGACTTGGCCAAATTTAGTGGCTGTCTAATGCATATATGTATGTATATATTTAAAATATGCATTTTGGGCATTTGGATTACGAGTGCATTTCCTGGCCGCGGCTGGCAGGCGTTTTGAAATGCGCGACACATGGCCACATCCACAACATATCCGTTCCGCACATCCTTGCTGCATGTCCTGGCTGGACATTGGCGTCGTTCATGCAGCGCGCCAGACAACGACAACCAGCAACCAGCAACGACAACTAGCGATTTATTTATACCATGCAGCTGCCTTAGTTTATTTCATTCTTATGTGTCGGTCGAGTGGAGTTTTATTCGGGTCAAAGGGTGTCCACGTTTGTTGGCACGATTTGTGGAGCTTCTTGGAGCCGACCGCATGCTGGGCCAACGGCACAACACAGACTTATAAATGAAGTACAACTAACGGCGATTACTTAAATCGTACGCTTGCCCCTCGTTCACTTACCTGGCATATGCACTTGAAGCATTTGGTGTTTCGTATGGCAAGAATTGGAATCTCTTCACCCTCGTTGGCGCAGGATTGCAAGTCGCCTGAAACATGAAAAGCAGAATGAGATGGACACATTAGTGCTGGAGTTGGAGATGGAGTTGGAATTGGGGCTGGGTGTAAAACCCGTTTCAGAGATTGCTACTTGATTCTGGTCTAGATTCCTAAACCAACTTGTCAGCCATAAATTCTTGGAAATCTCTCAACACACGATTTCCTGTTTTGTTTTGTGTTTGTCTCTTTTCGTTTTTCAAGAACTGACGTTTCAAATAAAACAAATAGCAAATAACAAATAACAAATATTTAATTTACAAGCATGTCGCCGGAAATTGCCCACTGACTGAGATGCTATCCAGCACGTGACCCGCAGCGCAACCAGCCAACCAAACCAACTAGACAGGTCAAAGAGATTAGGCCACTTTATCAGCTACTTTTCAGTCTCGCTGAAGGTGTGTGTGTGCCAGTGTTTGTGTGCGTGTGTGTGTGTGTGTGATCATAAAGCAACTACCTCGCCCTGTCGTCAGTTTCCTCCTCTCATGCTGCACTTTGGGATATTCTTTGTTTGGTTTACCTTTTTCTTTCTCCTCTGCTGCCACCGGCGCTAAGTCAAAGTAGCAAGCGCCGCATGTTAAACATGTTCCAGAACACGGCACAGCAAAACGATCAACAAGAATCGCTAGGCAATGCTCGACTGCAACATATCCTGCTTTAATCGTCACTACAGCAATCTATATGGTGTTAACTCGACTTTTCAAAACCGTTTCAAATTTCTTTAAAAATACAGCTATCAAAATAATGCTTATATGAGAAGTGTTGTATTCGAGTATCTAAAACTGTTTCGAACTATGCCAGCAAATACAAAATAATGTTCAAAAAATTTCCTTTTGCTATTTAAATTGATTGAGGCACATTAACATATCTATCTAAAGATTGAAATATACAATATTTTATAACTGACTAAATGCATTGATTGACTTTGAAAGGGATTGTGTAGCGCTTTAATGCTTTAAGGCCAAAGAATGCTAGCTAAATGAATTTTAAAGATTGTGAAACAAATAAACTAATTAAATGTTTAATATAATATAGAAATGTATCTTGCTTTTTATATTAGCTTATGGAACATACAAATAATCAAATGTTTACTCAATTTGTATTAGATTGCTATTATACGAATTATTCCTTATAGCTTCTACTGCCGCTGCTGCTGCTTTTTTATGGAGGGTATTATTAAGAAACGAATCGAAACGACATGAAAATGAAACGCAACAAGGCAAACGGAAATGACGGCACAGCGACCCCAGGCTGACTTGCAGAGCCCATCCCGAAGCCCGTTGCCCCTCGACCGATGTACCGATGCTTGGTCGGGGCTGGCTTCGTGGGACCACCTGCAACGTGCTGATAAACACACACTCGGAATGCTTGCACGAATCACTTTCTGCGGGTGTGTGCCTCTGTGTGTGTTTGTTGATAAATGAAGACGCCGGCGCTACAACACGCACACAGACGCAGACACAGACAGAGGCAGAGATACAAATACGAAGATACAGATGCAGTTGCAGCTTCAGGGCTACAACTACGCGTACCTTCGGTGGGCGGCTTTGCCACGGTCTTAGCCTTATTCGATATTCGATATTCGATATCGATGCTTGCATCTTTTTGGGCCTGAACATTTACTTGGTGTGTGTAGTTGGTAATTGTTTGGTCGCTTGTTTGTTTGATGTTGCTGCTGTTTCTGTTGCTGCCCAGCTTGTCGTCGTTTTCGAGTTTCCTGTTATGCGATTGTATCCTGCTGTGCCTTCTGCCTTCTGCCTGCCAGCTGGACCACCTTCATTCATAAACAAATCCATTGGCTCGCTATTCAAGTGGAAGAAGTGGTAAACTTTTTGGCCAAGTTTCAGGTTCTTGTCTCGTTTTCGTGTTGTTGTTATTGTTTTGAAAACTTTCTACACACGCAACTGGGTATTCCCTTCTCTTTTGGTCGTTTTGGTCGTTTTGGTCGTTTGGTCGCCCTTCTAGTTTAGCTGCTGGCAGGCTGACAGTTAATGAACCTTGTTCAAGTAACCCGATATCGGAATTGCAATATGTATATCTAATTTATGCCATTTTTTATTTCATTTAACACACTCAGATGCCATTAAAAAACCCACTCAATATGTTTAGAGAACACGAAAACCGAACAAAAAACAAATAGAATTAAAAAAAATTCATAGAAAATAAAACTAAAAACTGGCAGCGATCAAATACGCTCAGTAGCCGTCCAGTCGGACAGCTGGCGACGCTGGCGTCGGCTGATTAATCACAATCACAGATTAAGCGCCAGCCCCACCGCCAGACAACGACAGCAACACCAACAGCAACAGCAACAGCAATAGCAACAGCAACAGCAATAGCAACAGCAACAGCAATAGCAACAGCATTAGAAACAGCAACGTGTTGGGATCGTCTAAGCGGCACGTGTGCCCATCGTAGAGAAGTCCGCAACTCTCGATTCTCGACTCGCGACTGTCAAACTCGCAACTGTCGATTGGCAACGGGATTAGGGTAAGATCTGGCAGGGCCAACAACACACTGTGTGTGCACGGCTAATGATCAGGACCGCCTGAGGTGAAGGTTAACAAGTCACAGTTGAAACAATCGAAATTGCTTGGAATTGTGCGTCAGGTGACCCACTTGACATTCTATTACAATTCCAAGGAAATAATCTTGCAGCTAGATAGCTTAGTCAGCCTATGCTCAATGGCACAACGATATTATTCGAAATAAATAATATTTTAAATTCTGGTATATGCATTTTCCAAGAAAATATGGAAAAACATATTTACATTTACATATTCACATTTTAATTAATTCTTTTAATAATTTGAAAAATGTCTGTATTTATCCTGAATTATCTAAATTTCAATTTTCAGTTTTTTTTCTTTTAGTAACCCAATAACTATCTATAAATATTAAAAAAAAGATTCATTATACAATAGACCGATTATTTATAATTCATTGTGTAATACTTTTTCAAAATATTTAACATATCTAAATTTATTGTGAGATTTATTGTTTTATAGTTCTTTTATCCTCTCAATAATCTTAAAAGTATCTGCCCTTATCACATACCATTTAATCATTATAAATAAATTCCTTATTATTATTAATATTCCCATTTCAAAATATTTGCCATATTCATCCGAAACAGATGCAGCTCAAAATGCAATTTATATAATAATCTACAACCAACAAAAGATTAATTTTATTGATTTAATTCGGCTGATTTAACTATTCCTTCCAAATATCCCAACTTTTGTTACTACTACTACTTTAAATATCCACTCACCTGAAAGGCCTTCTGTCTTCAGTCCTGTGACTGATCGCATCTGGAGGATGGCGATCAATAGAAAACAGGCGATGGAACAAATTGTGGCCAGCGAATGTGGCCGCCTGTTGTCGATGCTGTGGCTGTATTTAAATCTGTGTGCTTGTGTGTGGCCATGACTTTGATTTTGTTGCGTTGTCGTCACTGGTTCATGTTGTTGTTGTTGTTGTTGTGGTTGCTGATGATTTTGTAGTTGCTGTCCACTTGAAGGCGTCGAACATTTCCACATGCTGCTGGATTTGCAACACATTTTCGCAATTTGTTGGCGCAAGTTCACAGAAATTTGCATCAATTTTATTACTATCCAAAATCTGTGCTCGCGTATTGCCGGTAGTTGGATTCGTTGTTGATGTGTTTGTTGTTGTTGTTGTTGCTGCAGTTGTTGTTTATGTGGCTGCTGCTCTTGAATATTGCTGAAAATATAGCGTTAAAAAAAGATCAAGCCGGTCAGTTTAAAAATACTCGGGGCAGGCGCCAAAATAAGTCCAACCGAAAATAGAAATCAATTTTGTTTAGAAATCAAGTGTGTGTGTTGCGTGTGCAGGTGTTTCATACTATATTTGATGACTTTGTTGTTTCAACTTATGAAAGATACATTTTTCGCGCGAATTCAATGCAAGCTGGTCATCAGTCGGTCAGTCGGCGGGTCAGACGCTTCTGATCTGGCCAAATGATTTGCACTTGCCGCCTAAGGTCTAAACAGAAACCATTTGCTGTTGCCGGTAACTGATTTGTTGCTGTTGCTGTTTCTGGGTTTTCAGTTTTTCAGTTTTATGACGCCTATCAAGATGAGGCTAGGCAAACACACACATCTCCCTCTCTCTCGCTCTCCTCTGCTCGCTGTGCACACTGAGCAAATTCTGCGAATCATCTTGGCCTGGTCAGCATCCATCGATTTTGCACGTACGCCTGAATGCTGGCTGCTTGGCCAAAAGGTAAACTCCACTGGCCATTGGCCGTTTGTCTTTATGGCGGCTCTTAGGTGTTAGACAACTTGGACATTATTAGTTGCGATTTATGCGTGTCAGTGTGTGTGCGTCTGCGTGTGTGTGTGTGTGCTCAGGTAACACCAGCTGACAGATATGTGTGGTGTTCTTTGTTGTGCGCCGGGTCATAAAAATGTTAATGATTTTTGTCTGGCGCCAGGCAATATTTGTAATGCTTGTTTGACTTATAATTAATTTCATGTTTTCTTGCTCTCCTCACACAACTCACACAAAACGACGCATAATTCTTTTTATTTTCGGCTTTGCCAACAACACCAACAACACCAACAACACCAACAACACCAACAACAGCAACAACAAATCATAAAAACAATAACAACCAAAAAGCAAATCAAATTTGCCAAAGTTTATTGATTATTTCGCTTCAAAGTGGCGCCAACATTTGCCGCTCTCGCTCTCGCTCTCACTCTACCTCAAAGCGGATGCTAAAATATAACTCGATCTTAAATGTCCCATCGATGAATCAGTCGATTCTTTTCTTCTCTATCGTGTTTATTCAGATCTTTCTCTCTGTCTCTATCCTTGTGGGTGACGCACCTCATAGTCCACTATATGCATATATATAGTATGTATGTATTAATTGTGTACTTGGGTGCATTGTCATGCACCCAACGGGCAGATTGGCATGCCAAAAGCGGTGCTTGACCTAACAATGTTATAACAGACAGCCAATTAAAAAATTGTCACACAAGCTGATAACACTCTTTATACTCTATATACAGCTAATATAGACATTTGCAGTACTATGTATGTATATGTTAATTTCTGCAATTGATAAGATTCACAACGACAACGACATCGAGTACAGCAACAAAACGAGAACGGGAATCTGAATGAGAATGGAATCTCTTAAATGCCGTTCTATTGCTGATGCTGATTAGCTGCAATTTGTCACCGCAAATGCAGTTGACAAGGACAATGCGAATGTATTTCACATATTTATAGAACTATATAATCATAATGGGCAGCTAGTTTCACAGAGTTCATCCTATTCGATGTAATTCAGGCGTTGCAAGTGTAACAAGTGTCGTATAAATAGAAGGCTCTAAAACCCCTTATTATAATTAGAGCTACAATACTGACGAAAATTATTAATCGTGATTTATTTGAAGCCTTGCAACGATTATTGAAATCATACAGGTGTACAAAATAGTTTATTTCGAATACAATAATTATTATTGTTTGAAAAATGCAATAAATAATTAAAATAGACTTTAAGTATTTATACATTACAACGACTTAATTTATTGTAGATAGAAATAAATATTATTTATGTATCATTCCCTAAAATTAAAGCTGTGTCTTAAGCTTGAAACCAGCAAATAATTACAAAATATATTATATATTGAGTGTTTTGTTGATAAAATCTATCTCAACACGTACGTATGTATGTGTAGAATGTATCGCGTGTGGCGAGGAACAATTGTAACCAGATGCTTTGGATAGTCTCCAAAAGTCAAGCCCAAACTTCAGCTTCACTCTGTGCGAGAACTACGCAATTTCGGTTTGTTTTCTGCTTTTGGATTTTTGGTGGTCTTTGTACTTTGTGATGTGAACTTGAGAGCACACGAGCTGGCATTGAAGTGGCAAACCCAATAATAGCGATAGTTTTGTTGAGTATCTTAGCCAGAGAACTCGCTTGGGAACCTTGTACTTGGTGCTTATCGCAGCTCAGTGGAGAAGTACTATAATAAAAAGAAAACATAACTGAAAAGTAGAAAAACAATGCTGGATTCGTGGGGTTGATGTGCGCTTGAGAGCACTTGTCATAGATTCAGCTGATTTATAAATAGATATAGAGCCGACAGCTGGCCAAGAATTAGCAGCGATTTTAATTTAAGACAAGTTGCTATAAACGCTTCGATTTAATTGGCCGCCCAGCGGCCAATTGCATGACGACGCGTCGCGAGAATCGTGCCAATTAAATGTGCTGGCCAAGGGGGAGAATAGGGGGCCGGTTGGCTTATTCACTGATTATAGGGTTTCGGTTACAGTTCGGCTTGGAGTGCAAGGGCAGAGGGGTTGGGTAAACGCTTCTAATGCCGCCGCCAACGCTATCAGGGCTGGCGTCTAGCTGGCGTCAAGCACACGGCAATTAAGGCAGGCGACTCGCCAGCTAGAGGGCCAGAAAAGGGACGCGACTTCCAAAAGGGTTCACGCCGCAGACACGCAGACTTCAACGTCTAGACCAGGTCTAATGATGTGCGGTAGGTAGGCTGGTCGGTCGTCTGTTTGGCTGCCAGCCCATAGCCAATGCGTAACGAAGGCAGCCGAGTTGGCCAACAGGCTGGAAGGTGCGTGCAGACAGAGAGAGAGAGGCTTATCACACTTTCCAGCCCGACAACAGAATTCCGCTTAAAAAGTCGGCTGAGTTTTACTGCCAATTACAGTGTGCTGCGTTGCTGTCGCAGTCTTTAATTCAATTAAGTGTGGAATTTTTTTGGGGGGGCCTTAACATTGAACAACGCGATCTGCGATCAGTCGCTAAGCCAAGCCGAGTCAAGGGACAGGGCGCAGATAATAAACAAATGGCGCCAGCAAAAACAATAACATTTGCAAATCATGCAAATTGCACAACAACAACGACAACTACAAAACTCCAAGACACGATTCCAAAGCTGGCTAACTGGCAACGAGTCGAGTCGAGTCTTGGCAACCTGGCAACTAATTTCAATATATTTGCATATTGAAGTCAGTTTGCCACAAACAATGAGACGGCTAAAACGCACATTTGTCAAAGTTGCTGTGGGGCTCAGGGCACGGCCGAAAAGCCCCTCAATCCAGCTCTCCGAGCTACGAGTCTCTGGCTGTTGGCAAGACAGAAACAGGCAATGTTATTGGTTCAATTTAATGCGACAAGCGGCGATTACAACTACCACAAATGAAGACAGCAACATTTCAGAGTTGACGATTGCCCAACAACAACAACAACAATCTTAACAACAACAATGGCCAGCAACAGTTGACGAAATTTATGCTCGCTGGGCCCTATAAAAGGGTCGCTTGAATGCCGCACACGACTGCAGCTTGAAATTGAAATGAAAATCGAACGGGGAAGATAAACGACATAATAAAGACACAAAACACACAGGCATAAAGCGCTGCTAACAAAGCTATTAGTTTCAGTCTCCATCTCCATCTCAATCTCAATCTCAGACTTCTCTCTGATCCTGAGAACTTGTCTCTGTCGCTGTCTCAGTCTCTGTGTGGCAATCACTGTGACGTCTGCCCCCATCCTGTGGCAATTGCAGCTGCAATCTGTGCCACACGCAAACTCGTTCGTATCGTGGCCAACAACTCTTTTAAGCCACGATGTTATGTAATGGCCAACTGCTTACTAAAATGGGCTTTCTCTATGCAAACATGCAAATGTTCTTACCACCAATTTTAACCGGATATCGTTGGCCCTAAACTCTGTGTGTGTGTGTGTGCGTGAGTGTGCGTGTGTGTGTGTGTGGCACGTGTGAACTCGACTCAGCTGAGCTGAGCTCGGTTCAGCGATCATATCGAAGCTTTAACTCACGTACACAGCACACGTACATCGATGCTTTGTAAGCTTTAAGCACATGTGCTGGCCAAAGCAGAGCAGTCAGAACTTTTGCACCAATACATGCACATGCATACTGATTTATCATTCAACAGACTGGGCAAGAAGGAGGGAGGGAGGTAGAGATGGAGGGATTTCGATTGTTGGTTGTTTCCTGTTTTGGTGCCCCAGTCAATTGGCAATACATTAAACTGAAGTGAAATGAGTGAAAAAATAAACATTAATTTGTACTTAGTCATAGCTAGACAATTGTCACAATCTGGTCCGACTTCTGATCCATATTTGTAATATTCTAATATCGAATTCTGCAAAAGTCCCACACACAATAATTGGCACACACACAGTTAAAGAACTTCTCGGCTGTATTTAAGCCACTCATGTGGTTAATTTTGAATACTCGGCAAACGGCCGTTGTTGAAATTTGAGTATTATTAGCAATTTTACCGCAAAATCTATAAATAGCGCACAACAATTAATTGATACACAGACAGCAGAGTCATCTGCATGTCCCATGCTCTGTGTGTATTTATAGAGCGTATCGAGGGGGTGGCCAGAGCAGACCAGAAGACCAGCAGACCAGCAGACCAGGCCAGACAATAATGCTCAATTTTGCGCGGAAGCCCGCCAAATGCCGGAGTCTGATTCAGAGCTTGATTGGTGACCAGTTGCGGCTCAACATTCCGTGGAGTCGAACGAAAAGGTTATGAAAACGAAAACGACAACGAAAATACAAGAAATGAAAATAGGGTTTTTCAAAACAATTTGTGTTTGTTTTATTGTGCAATTATTGTGCTGGGCGAAAGTTAATCAAGTAACATATAAAAATGTTTTCGAAACCGGATTTATTGATTGGAAGATGAGCACAGACCGCGCCGATTGTAGCTGTAAACAATTTTAGAAACACACAGTCACAACACAGCACAACACAAAAAAAGATACAACAACAAATTAGACGATATATGGGAATTCCAGCGTGTGACGCGACAAACCCGAATCTTGGCAGTTTGTTGTTGTTGTTGTTGTTGTTGCTGTCGCTTTTGTTATTGTTTATATACATTTTGCGAGCCGCTTCTGGCACATTTGTTCAATGACAATGCACAAAAGCAACAGCAACAGCAACAGCAACAGCAGCTCTCTTAAAATATGCACAAAAATGCCAACTGATCGAATAGAAAAATTGTCTAGAAACAATTTATTTGCCATTTCGCTGAAGATGGTACAGTCATGGAAAAAATAATAGAAACGCATTTTCTCAGTTTCTTCAACTTCATATTTTTATTGCAGAATCCAATCTTGAGTTCAACTTTATAATTTTTCTTAAAGGTAAATATATCAGTCTTCAATAATTAACAACAAAAAGATCAAATTTTGTATTCAGTTAATTATGATAATTAATTGAAAATTAATTTTGATTTTCGGCCTGGAAAAAATAATAGAAACGCTCACGTGTTTTGCTAAAATTTTCGTTTTTTTTTCTTTAAAAACAAAATAAAAACCTTTGTTTCGCTAAATTCAAATAACTTTAGCCTAAATATTGCAAATTTTTTGGAAAATTATTATCGAATTTGGTTATTATAGTCGCAATGGGTATTGGATTACATTGCACTCGAGGAGAGAGGAAAATAATACTCAGGTTAAATGAAGAGGGTCAATCCACCGCAAAATCTACAGAACTAATGGAGTTTTACCAACAGAATATGTTTTCTGCAATCCACTTCATAGAAAAATTAAAGAAACGGGGCCGGAAGCGAGAAACTTCGAAAAAATTGGACAAGGGCGTTATATGAAAATCGAAAAAGGACCCAATCCATCCATCAAAGGACTTCAAAAATTGGATGAAAACGATAGTTACTAGTTGTTCTATACGTAATAGGCTTGTTAAGCAAAGTTTGAAGGCGCATGCATCAAAGAGAGACCCTTTTCTGACCATAAAGCTTATAAGCAGGCGTATATTTACTGGCAAGAAACATAAACACCTCGAAAACGAGAAAAATTTCGTAAAATCCGACGGGACAAAGATAAATATGTTTGGAAATGGCGGACAAACCTAAGTTAGGCTCCCAAAAAATTCTGCTTATGATCCTAAATACACTTTTAGACCGTTAGGCACGGTGCAGGCTATATAGTGCAATGGCGATGTTTATCCGCTTCAGGTGTTGGTCTCTTCTGGATAAATGCGCCTTCAAACTTCCCTAAAAAAGCCTTACACATATAGAACGATTAGTTACTATCGTTTTCATCCAGTTTTTGAAGTCCTTTGATGAAAGGAGTTGGTCCTTTTTCGATTTTCATATAACCCCCTTGTCAAATTTTTCCGAAGTTTCTCGCTTCCGGCCCCGTTTCTCTGATTTTTATATGAAGTGGATTGCAGAAAACATATTTTTTGTGTAACAATTCATTAAATCTGTAATTTGAGTCATGGATTGGCCTTCATTTCTAAGTCTAAGTATTATTTTTCTCTTTACACCTGTGCAATGCTCTGCACGACCCATTTTCACACTAAATGTCAAAATTTAATGATAAGATTTACCTAAAGTTGGATTATTAACATTTCTGTTATGCGAAATAATTGTAATAATACATTTTATTTTGAATTTGACCAAAAATTACCAAAGATTTCAGCAAAACACGTGAGCGTTTCTATTATTTTTTCCAGGCCGCAAATCAAAAATTTAATTTCAATTAAATGTTTTAATTAACTGAAGTCAGAAATTGATCTTTTTGTTTCTAATTATTGAAGACTGATATATTTATGTTTCAGAAAAATTAAAAAGTTGAACTCAAGTTGGGATTCTGATGATGGGAATATGATGTTGAAGAAACTGAGAAAATGCGTTTCTATTATTTTTTCCATGACTGTATATGTGATGTGGGGTGTGTGGCGTGTGGCATAATAGAAAACATGTTTCGTATTATTTATTATACCCTATAGAGATGGTAATGGATGTGTTCCAACAGCTGGGCGCTGCGTCCTTTTATCCACTCGAGGTTCTTGAAAGTCGCCATCAAAGTATTGGGAAAATGTCAACACAAAGTGCGAGACTTTGAACTTGGATACAGGGTGTCGCCCAATCGAGCACTCTCGCCGCCCCTCGCATTCTTAATTGTTATCGTTATGGTTATTGCTGTTGTTCTTGCTGTTGTTGTTGGCTATCTGCTGGTGTCTTCTTTGGAAGCCATATGACGTCGACACGTATCGTATATGTGTATATTATTCAACAATCAAAATGGTTTTCACAGTCAAATTTATTGATTAACACGCAAATGCGAATTGTTTGCATATTTTCGTTTTTGTGTTCCAAAAGACAAACAACATCAGATACAGATACAGATACGGACTGAGATGGAGATAGTGTGCAAGAGAGACGAGCACAGATCGAGAGATGAAGGAACGGGCGTGTTCTATGTATTGTTGTGTGAGTTGTGTTTTGTTTGCCTGAAATTGGATATGCTATAAAATGTCACTTATAAGCATGCTAAGCGTGGTCTATAGAAATTCCAGCGACATGATTCAGATACAGATACAGATAGAGATACTGATTCAGTTGCGCTCGCACACTTCCGTTTCGCTGATGGACGGGTTCAAAGTGCAGCCACAGTCGCATCTCCTCCCCCGCCTCCCGCACTTCGACTCGGTTCGTTGCCAGAGTCTTTCGTTTTCGCTGATATGTGAAGTTGTTGTTGTTGTTGTTAGATATGTCTCGCGTTCTCGGAGTCTCTTGTCGTGGTCGTGGTCTCGTGTTTAGTGTTTAGTGTGCTGGACTTCTACTCAGATCGGTATCGCTTAATGTGTCTGTTAATTCACGTTGATGTGCTCATATATCTTAGCGCTACGATTTCATGTTCAGACTTCGACATGCGAGACCCAGACAACTGACCGCATGTGTGACAACAACAACAACAACAACAGACAGTCCACTTTGAGGGGCCATGTGAAAACGTGTTGCAGTTGTTATGGCAATTGGTGTTGCTGTTGCTGCTGTTTGTAACTGCAACTGCAACTTGGCTTGGGGGCAGTTTGTTTAGCGTGACGTTGAACCTGCCACAAACATGCCCGCCACTTTATTTCGAATCATCATTATTACCATGGCTATCATCGTCATTGATGTGCTAATTAAATTACAGCTACCTGCAATCTCCCTCTATAAATTAATGTCTGTGCTCTGAATACAATTCAAGTGACTAAAAGCCAATTGTTTTAGCTCACTAAATGTATTTTACTTAAAATATCTTTCACTTGTCAGCTCTTCGTGTTAAAGATATTTTTCATTTGACTTAAATATTGTATTGACATGTCTCTGACTGCCTTGGCACTTAATGGGCCAAATATTTCGAGATAAAATGCTTCTTGTATGTTATACATCCATTTAAGCATATATGTATGTATGTATATCAGATATTTATCTGGGAATGCGAGTGTATTTGTAGGGCATAGACACGCGCACATAGATACATAATTCAGTTTGTTTATGGCAGCTGCTGCTGAGCGTTGATTTGAAATTAACATATGATTATCACAAATTTTGCTTCCATTTTGATGTTTTAGTTTTTATAAGTTTCATACATTTTTGCATAAGAAATACATAAATGCCCATTAATACATTTACATACAAATAGCACACCACAGTTGCCCAGTTGCCCAGTTGCCAATGCCCCAAACTGAGAGCACACTCTTGGAGTCCCAATCTTGGCTCTGGGCTTGCTCTGATAATCTGATCATCTGCTCATCATCATCATCATTATCAGAGGCATAATTTGTATGCTTACTAATGGCGAGCTGCCTGCCAGGCGACAATAAAACTTTATTTGTATTTCTCTCGATCGTATTTTATTTTACTTTTCATTTCAGTTTTTTCTTGTTGTTGTTTCTTTTGACAACATTTACCCCGTTGGATTTTTTTGGTGATTGGTGCTTGTGTGTTTGTGGACTTTGTTCGGGGCGTTATCAAATAGTTGAAAACAGTCGATCTGCTGCTGGAAATATGTTTCGTTAATTACATAACTTAATTATGAAACTTATCGAAGGCTTAAGAGCTACACAGCGATTAGCAATTAACAGCAGAAACAACTGTTTGCTGTGCTTTGCATTGAATGCCAAGTGCGGTTAACTTGCTCGTCGATCGGGCAATAAGAATGCGTTCGTAAATGATATCAACAACATTGTGAGCAAATGTTCTTGTTTACATTGCATACGAATTGCAGTAGTTGTCATTACGATTGCTGTTTGTTGTTTCGTTGTTGTGAGCTTGTCAATGCTGTCGCCATTTTGTCTGGCAATGCCAGCCACTGCCACTAAATAGCTGAATGCGATGCACCACGCTGCGTATTAGTAATCTTAATCAAAGGAATTGCCATTGCCAAGAGAAGAGCAAACATTAATGTTTATTTACAAGAGCTATCACGCTTATACTGCAATCATCCACAAAGCAACAAAGCAGTCTCATTACCCTCTTGCATACGAAAACAGCTCGTGTTTTATCGAGATACTAAGTGCACAAATACTATACAACGCGACGTCGACGAGTTGCGAGTCTATTTATGTCTATGCTCGGTTAACTGCAACACGCCGCACAGTCTGCCACAAAATACAAAAAAATGCTCTCGCTATTTATAGGCTTATCTGAGAGAGCGGCGGAATTTTCATTGGCTTTGTATTGTTTGGTAAATATTAATTAGTTTGTATTTGATGGCAATACAAAAAAGTCACAACAAAAACCGAAGGCAGGCAAGCAATTTGCTTCAGTTTTGCGTGTCATGGCGAAATTATCACAACCACTGCACAGATGCGAGTGTGTGTGTGCCATGTCTGTGTGTGTGTGTGTGTGTAAGTTGTTGTACATGACGCAGAGAGCATTCGAGTGGGGGCCTGGTGAAATTGCAACGCAGACGCCGAAGCCGAAGTCGAAGTCGCAGCCGCCGTCGACAACCTGCGCGATGACGCATGGCTTTTGTGTGTGTGTGTGTGTAACATGCGTGCGTATGTGTGTGTGTGTGTGTGTGTAGTTAAGGCATAGACATATGGCGACAAAGCTGACGTCATTACAGTGTCGGCAGCACAGCAAAAGTGACTGGCAGAAAACTACCCCCAAGATGCGGGTCTCCGCTGCTGGCTGCTCTTCTGGGTCTCAGGTCATTTCTCGACGCCCAAATGGCAATTGCTACTTGGCCCAGTTGCCGCCTGCAGCAATAACTGCCAACTGCCAACTGGCTACTCCACAAGCTGGCAATTATTGCTACCAGCTGTGCAACCATCCACATCCACGTCCACGTCCACAACCCACGCACTCAATTAAGAGCGCGCCTTGACTATTGGGTTACACACTTCAACTTGCGCCTGGCTATTGTCTGACAGACGGACAGACAGACGGACAGACGGACAGACAGACGGACGGACGGACAGTCCAGGCTCCATTCATTTTGGGCGCTTTGTAGTCAGCATTTAAAATTATTTATTAGAAGCAACAGTCGGACAGTCAACAGTGAGTTGTGCGCAAGCTGCAGCTTCAAGAGCTCTATTTCCACTCGCATTTGTATCTGTTGCTCAAATTGAAGTTTCAGCTGAAGCTGAAGTTGTACTCGTTGTCGTTGTTGTTGTTGTGGCTGAAGTCGCGAGTCGAGGGGCGTATCAAATGTTTTTGGATTTGCACTGTTTTTTTACTTCATTTAATTTGCTAGTTGTTTTGGCCGTGGTGCTCTGCTGGCTGGCTCTTTTGGCTCTGACTCTGACTCTGGCACTGGCACTGCCTCTTGTTGTGTCTTGTTGCTGGGTTTTGCCAGTCAAACGAGCCAAGCCGGCCCAGGCGAACGCGTTTAGAGCGGCAACAACGGCAACGACAACGCCAACAACGACAACAACGACAACGACAACGGCGTCTGGCGCTTGGCGCTTGGCGACAGCAATTTACCTTTAAGCGAATGCAAAAGTATGCGTAAAAAAAGTAGTCAACAACGAAGAGCAACAACAACAACAACACAATCACCCCAGAGAGTGGCAAGCAGAGTCTATAAATAAGCCAAAAGCCAAAAGCTGCGCCATAAATCATAGGAAGACACACGAGTGTCGAGTTATTATGCGATCATATTTTAATTGCCGGATTATTATTATGCTGTGGACTCAGCCAAGACAGCGACAGAGACGACAGCGAGTTCCAGTTGTAGTCTTAGTGCCAGTCCCAGTCCCAGTTCCAGTTGAAGTCGCTGCCAAAGTCCCACTCCCTGGTCTCGATCCCAGTCTCAGAGCAAGGCAAACCAAACAAAACACCTGCAGACCGCCTGTCTCTGGCCATGTCTATGCTTGGACAGGTGCGTGCACCGAAAAAAAGAGACAACAACCACAATGAGAAACAAGCTTCGCTCAGCTCAGCTTGGCGAGGATTAAATACCCTTGCTTCCCATGAGAACTCAAAGGCCACAAACTATTTCCATCTAATTGAATATAGTCAAGAATGATGTTGTAATTTAATAAGGATAATCACGAAATTGTCGAGCTGCCACAGCCATTTTCATCTATTGCCAATCAGCTTAAAATTAGCAACTCGTTACTGGAAATGAAAGCTGTGATTTTATGCTGATTAGGATTATATATGCAGCGCTGCAGGATGCAGATGTCGCAATGAAATGATAGTACCCGCTGCAAGGGTATCAAAAAAGCCACAAGAAAACCAAAAAGTTTTTTATACATATACATATATAACATATATATAGCTTTAATGCAGTTGCAGTTGCAGTGTTGCAGTGTTGAGCCTGCAACTGAGCAAACGAGTTGAGCGTGTGTGCGAGAGAGTGAGTGAGTGAGTGTGTGTTTTGTTGTGCTGTGCTGTGTTGTGTGTTGGCAAAACAGGTATGGTTGCATTTTTACCATAAGGCGAACAACAGAGTAACAACAAGAGCAAAAAGCAACACCTAGGCCCAGAGAGCCCCCGTCCAATTGTCGTTTGTCGTTTGCCGTTGTCGTCTAAGCCCGGCTGACTGTCATCCAACTCTGCCTACTGTCCGGCCAGCAATGCGGCCTTTATATGTCTGCTGTCTGCCCGTCTCTCGTCCGTCTGTCTGTCTGTCTGTCCGTCTGCTGCCAAGATATGCCAGCAAAATGCCAGCATTCATATTTAGTTCCCCCAATTCCCCAGCACACTCCAGTCACAGCTGAAGGCGCAGCTCCAGCTCCAGCTCGAAGCTCCTCCATCCACGGCTCTAGTGCTAGTCCCAACCCATATCCAGTCCCATCCCTCACGCTGTCGAGTTCAGATATTACTCGTAAGTGCGTACGCAGTTATTACCAACGTATCTCTACATTTTTTCGTTTATATTTCTTCGTTTATTTTCATTAATTTTTTGCGCAATTCCCTGGTACTTGGCTGGCTTTAATGAACGCATTGTAATTCCTACAGTTTTAGTGCAATATACGCGTATATATATTCGCAAAATGTGAACGACAGGAAATTGTTAAGTTTTATTGGATGTCATCAATTGCATTTAATGCCACTTCAATTCACTTCGATCGAATGGTTTTGGTCAACTCTAGGTAATTGCATTTAAAACGTGATATTTAGTCATTTACTTATGACAACAGCAGCAGCAACAGCCACAGATATATATTGAGCATGTGAAAATTGACACATCGTTACTAATGAGATAAACAATATGATTCATACCCGAAGATACAAGTACTCACACAGAACAATCTATTCAACTGTACGGTAATTGAGTTATCACTGTTGAATACCTTCTTTGTCTGTAATTGCGTGATCCACATGACTTCATTGGCTCTTTAGCCTAATTGCGAAATACCAACTTTGGTCTATTGTCAACATATATATATTTTAGTAATACTACGCCAATCAAGATAAAGCAACTATCAAATCTCTTCTGTTCAAAGTGCAAGCCTATAAGCTGGGCAATTATGGTATTCGCTAAGGTAATGAGTAATTGAATGTTTACAATTTCATGATGATTTGATTGTTTAAGGGAGCTATTCATTGACTTGAACGAAATGTGAAGCTATCTGTTATGTGTAAGAACTTATTTCGATAGGAATTGCAATAATTTGATAATAATTTCGTTGTGATGTTATTGTAATGATTGACAAACAAAAATGTATTTATTTTATTGCTTTGAGAATATATTGTAATAATTACAAATGAAAATATTTCTTGCACTTAGTTGACAGCTTTACAAATTTTAGTTTTAAATAAAGAATGATTTTTTGTTAGCTAAAAATATACGTCAAAAAACTTGAATTACTTTTACCCTCAAATATTTTCATAATATGCAATCACACAAGAATTCCAAACATCTCTGGCATTCGAATGCTCTTAATTGCTATAATATTCCTTAATTAAAAAATTGGGTGAACATGTTTTATGGTTAATGATTCCAAAATGATTTTACCACTGACTAGCTGAAGACATTCGTTATTTGTCTTTTTGACGCGATTTGGATTCGTCAAAGTTTGCAGCTTGTTGTGTCAGTTTATGGTTGAATAGTTTTAAAAGTGACAATGGCCGTAAACAAACTGCGGGTTGTCTCAACTGTAAATTTCCGCCTTATAAATTGTGAGTACAAAATGCTATGCAGATTTCTTAATTGCCGACAGTACGAGTTAGTTATAAGCAAACATATGTTTGAATAATTTGTGCTGCTTTGATTCCAACTCATTCATTTCACAATTGAAAATACACGACGTACATTCATAAATTCTTCAACTGACTGACAAAGACATCGAGCAGACGAGGGGGCGAAGGAGAAGCCGCCAAGCTCAGAGAAGCTCTCTCTCTCTCTCGCTTGCTCTATCATTGTGACTCTCATAAAATGTGATAATAGTATTCAAACAATTAAACAATTTTCGCAACATGCTGAAACAGGCAGAGAGCTAGAGCGAGGTGGCGGAGGGGGGCGGGGGTCGGATCAGGGTGTACGCGGTAGGCAGATAGCAAAACGTTTATATGTTCTCATTATAATAAAACAAAATCGCGCTCTACACGTACTTATTGTCAGACAATAACACCAACAACAGCAGCAGCAGCAGCAGCAACAAAACAAACAACAACAACAACAACAAAAAAGATTAATTACTAAAGAAAAGTAAAGAGGCAAAGTTTACCCGTAGAATCGACTTCCAGCTGGCGGCGTGGGGCAGTCGACCGACTCTTTCAGCACAATTGCAGGAACGTAGACGAGGCGGCGACGACGACAGCAATGGAGACGGCAGCGACAACGACAACGACAACGACGGTGGGTTCAAATTGGCGGCACTGGCACAGGCAGAATCGAAAATTAATTATGCTTGACATGTTGCCGGCTCAAAGAGCAGCAACGGCAGAAGGATGCGGCTGACGGGGGAGTTGGAGGAGGTGGAACTGCTGCTGCTGTTGCTGTTGCTGTTGCTGAAGTCGTCGTCTAGTTGTTGTGGCTCTCTTTGTTGTCGATATGAATCGCATTTTCAATTCACTTGTTGTTGTCCACTGTCCACTCTGTCTATTTGGCAATTTCAACAGGAATAACAACAGCATCAACACTCGACAGCCAACGTACGCTTTTCATTTCAATTTCGCTCGATTGCTGGTTTATTTATTTATTTTCCTTGATATTCGGCACATTAATTAATAGCTGGTAATTATTTATACGCGCGCGCGCGCGACTTGACGTTGCCACGTGCCACACACAGAACACACAATAAACTGCGGCTGCTGCTGCCGTTGGGCTTCCGCAGGATGTCTACAATTACAGATTACGCATACGCCACGTTGTGCTCAGCAGTCGGCTTAGCTCAGCATGCTGGCTGGCTGGCTGCCTGTCGCATTTGTTGTCTACGAATTTATTGCTTTAGTTTATTGTTTTTATTCTAATTCAAATGGAAATGGAAATTGAATTGGAAATTGGAAATTGAAATGCAATTTATGTAAAACGCAACAAAAGGTGCAGCGCATGCAATTGCCAATTGCGCGCCAATTTGTAATACGCTAAATGTTTATTTGCTTTGTTTTTTGTTTTCTGTTTTCTGTTTTTACTTTATTTGCCTGTCTGCCTGTTTGCTTCGTACTAAGTAAGCACACGTATTTCAAATCATAACAGAAGCTTGTAAAGCGAACGCGGCCAATCTTTGATAAATATACTAATATAAGTACACCAAATTTGTTTATATTTTTAAATATTCATTTAAATCACACAATCACTCTCGAACACACACACACGCATGCCACAAGCTTTTGCGATAACAAATTCTCAACTCAAGCTCAAAACAGCGGGGGTTCTTTTTTTGTTTTTGTTTTTTGGCGGGGGCAACAGTTGGGCCTCTATATACTCAAGCTCGTACTTGTAAAGCGAATTGCGTTTTTTGTAAAGCAGAATCTGGCAAGATTTTCTTGTCATCAACCATCAACGCATGCGATCCGATCGGAATTGAGCGATGTTGACGCGCGCGCGATTTTCCTTCAACTTGAAGTTTTCCTGGCTGCGCAGGCAGTTTTCTTAGCTCAGCACAGCACAGCACAGCTCGCGTCTCGGCTCGACTCGACTCGCGATTCGAACTCGGACTCGGACTCGGACTCGGTTCGCTGCGATACGATACGATTCAATGCGATTCGATTCGAATACGATTCGCCTCGATTGAATCCAGTTCAGCACAAACAAATTCTCTGACTGTTCGCCGGCGCTGTTGAACGAGAACTGAACGCAACGCGCACGAACCCTCGGCGAGAGAAGCAACTGTGAAACACGAGTGCGGACAGCAGAAACCCGAGTGGAAACGAGTCGTCGCCACCGCCCCGAAGTGTCGCTCGCTTCACGTTGTTGTTGTTACTAGCAACAGACGCTGCGGATTGGTTTTTCTTCGTTTAATTTTTTTTTGGGGGCTCGAACCGTTAAGCATTAAGCGGGGCCAGCAATTGGTTTGGGGTCAAGTTGAACTAAAGATGCCCAGCAAACACACCTACAAATTAATAAGCACAACGACGTTTGCTATAATCTGAGCAACTCTCTAACCACAACTAGATATTTCCCTGACTGACTCTCCGACTATGATTGGCAACTTTGTAACTTAGTGCTGACTCAAATTGCTCGACATTTTGTAACATAATTTTGCAGAAATACGCGCATTCCGCACACGGTGTGAAACGAACACCTTGTTAACAGCTAAAGGCAACAGGTAACAGGTAAGAGGTAGCGGGTGAGGGGCTCATTTGGGTCTCACCCCTCACAGCCATTCATGGCAAGTGACACAACACAGGCTAATAATGTTATCTCGAGTCTAAGGTCTCGATTTCTTATTTACAACGCTTCTCAGAATTCCGCGCTGCGCTGCAAATTAGAATTTGTCTTGTCAACCGGCATTTCGAGTAATATGCGTTGAACAATGTTTTCTCTGCACTGGAATGTCAAGGAAAATAGCTCGTCTAATTATTATCACACTGAGCGGCATCTTTTAAGACTCCATTAAATGTTCTATATGCTTCGTGAAGATTTTCAGCAATCTCCACTTGTTAGTCGTATACTTAATACTGTCGAAAAGTTGGCAATGACTTGACCTAAACAAATTGCTTAGCCATTTACAACGCTGCAACATAACATTTGAAATCATGCATTAACTAAATGCTACAGCACAGACATTACAACAACTATGACTTATACAACTACTTTTTACAGTTAAAATAAAATACAGCAACTAGCACTTAGTCGCACTTGTTCAAAAGCCACAAATCTTTTATGGCATTTGTTTCAAATGCGATAATAACACTTAAGTTGCTAAATTGTTGGCTTAAACGCAAATTAAAGACAACGTTTTCTGATACTTTATTTTGTTTGTGTGGCGGGGTGGGCAGACTGGTCGAAGTAAGCAGGTGTTTGCCTGATATAATTTATACTTATCAAGCAAACGCCAAATCAAATTGGCAAGCTTTTGACATTTATGCTGAGAGCTGAGAGCTGAGAGCTAAGAGCTGGAAAATCAGCGGCAACGGCGGCGGCGGCAGCCGTAATCAAATGCCATGGAAAATGCAGTCACAGGGGCAGCAAAAAGAGATGATTTATGCACTCATTGTATAGGATAGGCATAGACGATAGACCATAGACCGTAGACCGTAGACCATAGAGCAAAGACCGTAAAGCATGGATCGCAGACTGAGGCAAATGGGAAAACTTGCAGTTATCACGAATGTTGTCGACTTTCAGCAGTTGCCAGTTGAGCATTTGATGCCAAAGTTGCAGTTGCTTACATTATTTTAGATTTCAGTTTTCAGTTTTCGGTTTTCCCAGGCGCACATTTTGTCACAAGACGTTGCCATTATTTATGAGACTATGCCACAGAGAACTCGCAGGCCAAGTAAAAATTTGCAAATGCCGCTGCCTCGCATGCAACCACAATTCGGCTGTTGGTAGTTGGCTGGTTGTCTGATTATTTGGCTGGTTAGTTGCCTGCCACGTTGGTTGCCTGCTCGGTTGCTTGGTCATGTGGGAAACCATGACGCAGTCTGTGGCATATGATTTACTTGGCAAAATTCAATAATTGCACTTCATTAAATGCTCGTATTTATATAGAGTTCTTCGCTGCTATCTGTGCGCCGTAAACAACTTGAAAAGCAATTTGGCATAAACGTCATTGCCGTCTAAAGACCGCAGGCCTCCAAATGCGCCAGAGGGGCGTTAAACTGGCCCACAATTTTCCACGCCACTTGAGCGTAATTAGCCGTTGAGCTTCTAAGCTGCATGTAAATACAACGAGTCAAGAAAACAGCCCATCTCCATCTCCCCTAAAAGGGGCCTATTCGCTTACTCGTATAGTAAGTAGTTTGTTCACAATTGCGTATATGCGAACAAAGCCCCCAAGTAGCCAAGTAGCCAAATAGCCAAGTAGCCAAGCTCCAGCTCTCTTTGGTCTATATTTAAAACAGTTTGCGCATCGCATCGATGCTATTTTGATATCTGTAAATATTAGCAATTTGCCATTATTTACTATACTTAACGATTGTAAGTTCTTAATGTTCTCAATGTATGCTCAGCAATTTGTGCGTCTGCTTACGTTTCATATTGTATTTTTAGTAGAACGCAGACGCACACAGAGATCGAGATTCAGTTCAGATTCAGATTCAGGTCTGGGCCCAGGTGAGGCTGTGACCAAATCCATAAACAAATAGGCACAGAACACCCTCTGAAACAATACGACATCGCATAGTTCTCGTGTTGTGTCAACAATTTGCTTGTTGACTGGATTTTGGTCACGGCGAATCGAATCTCTGGGCATTTTCCATAAGGTTTCCACGCGCGCAATCCAAAAGAATGCCACAGGCATTCGCAAGACAGAGACAAACAGGCGGACAGACAGACGGACAGACGCACAGTTAACGAGACATGACTCTTATAAACAAGCCGATCGAATTTCTAATGGCTCTTAACAAAGTTCATTTGCCTGCATTTGGAAAACAGTAAGCGATATCGATACCATCATTAGTTTTGAAGCAGCACTTGACTTAAGAACGCCATTCGAACTTCGGGAGTCAGCAAGTATAGAAAGTATTAAGTACTGTACTATGCTACGCTATACTATACTATATGTCTGCCTGTCAATGCCGAGATCAAAGCGCCACTTGTTTACACAGGCGGCGAAACTCTCATGCTGTAATTACATAGATGTGTGTGCATTGTCAGACAAGCACAATAACAACAGCTACAGCAACAACAGCAACAACAACGATAACTAGAATCGCACTTGGCTATAACAACAGTCTTGTAACTGGCTGTCAGCTTGGCTAATTGATACTGGACACACACGCTGAGCAGCAGACAGGCGGCAGAAACAATGGCAAAGGGCAGTTTATTCCCATAATTGTTGGCGCAACAAACAATGACTGCTTCACGGTGCGTATACGCTTTATGCTACAGTTTGGCATCCAGTGGCTCACAAACTGTGACTCGATTTTGCATACGCTGACTTCATTTTTGGCTCTCATTCAACATATTTATTTGTGCCTTATTATTTTATTTGTATTTTTATTTCAATTTTAATGGGAATCTGCCTTAATTGAGTGCCTAATTAAAAGGCATTGAATTACACGCGACCTCAACATTGGCCGTCGCAATTAAATCGAACAAGCGACGCATTTTCTGGCTTGTTGTTTCTTCATTTCGTGCTGTGCTGTGCTCCGCTGTGTGCTATGCTGTTGCTGTAGCTGTTGCTGTTGACGTTGTCGATGCAACTTTGCTGATTATTTCGGAAATGCCAATCAGATGAAAGGCCCACAGAACGAACAGCAATCTCGCGATTGCGACGAGAGCAGTCCCTTCTCTCCCTTCCAGCCCACACCCATTTGTCGTCATCTGTGTCGATTACAGTCTGCAATCTGCAGCAATGAGTCAACTGCAAGACAGACGACAATCCTGGCGCACAGCCAACACGTCTGTAGCGTGTTCAATTCTCGAAGTACAAGTTTGCCCAATTATTTTTACGACTTTTAAGTAGTTAAAAAATGCTTCGTTCTATTGGTATTGGCAACAATTTGATTATGTGCGTGTATATACAAGGATCTCTTTATACACTAGTTAACTTAGTTTCAACCAAATGTACAACAATTCTTTGAACTTATGGGCTAGCTATCGCTACGTAACTAATGTTAATTATAATAGGCCTACACTACATGTTTAACAGTCGTTGCTTTGTATAATAAGCTATTGTTTTCCATATGTATATATAGCATTGACCTAACGTCTCCTCCACCTATCATCCTAGCATCACTGATTCGGATCGCTGTTTAATTGTTAACCATCGGCATGTCACAGTCTGCTGCTAACATGAGATTCCTTCATTGTTGCATGCAATAGAGTTGATTGCAATACCGAAACGTTGTATTGTCGCTGCGCACAATATTAATGCCGGCTCCATAGTAAGCTGTCGTGAAGAGAGAAATGCAATTAGAAACATGCAACTTTTAGAAACATATTTAGAGTACTTACGAATGACATAGGCGGATCCGTCGGCAGGTCCCACCACCTGCAACGCTATCAGAATGATGTCAATCAACTGGCCGAGGAACATGCCACCCAACGTGCAGAACTTGAGCAGCCCAATGCCCGGGTAGCCCAAGTAGAAGCGGTCTACACCAAACATGCCGAGGAACACCGACAGCAGCAACGTCGTGTCCAAGTGGTAGCCATTGCTGCAAAGCCACACACAACGATTAGCCGCAAATGTCGTGGGGGGATTAGTAAATACTTACGTCCATTTGCAGGGCACTTCCCGGGTAAATGACGAGTTGCCAGTTTCGGTGCAATTGATTTCACTGGCTGCAATGCACCAGACACGCGCTCGATTCTCCTTGGTGCAGCCTCGCAACTGCTGCGTCTTGGGATCTATGTGATTCTTGGAGGGATCCGGGCACAGAAACTGCCCCATGAGCAGCTCGTTGCAATTGACGGTGACTGGTTGCGATTCCGCCACATAGAAGATCAGCAGCAGCAGCGATACCACGGCACACCTGAGCATTTGTGATTGTGTTGTTGGGGCTTGGCGTTGTGAATTGCAGATTGCTTTCGCTTTGGCAGCTTATTCGTTATTGATTCTCGCAATTTCTATTCAAATGCAACATTTAGAATGTACTTTGTTTTGTTTTGCAAGCGGTCTTCCTCTTGCGCTTTCCAACTGTGGTGGCAGGTCGATAACAGTGTTGGAAATCATAAGTTTGACGGGCAGTCCAATAGAGGGCGCTGCAACCGCGCATAAAATTCAAACTCACAGTTGTCATTGAACGAGACCTGCCTGTTTATTAAAAACATATTTCTTGTACTGCAGTAACACGTGCACCTCCTTGGCACGCTCCGACTTTAGCTGCTCCAGCGTTGCAGCCTTTAGCCCATTACGAAAGGCAATACACACCTTGCAGGTCTGTCCAAAAGTGCGTTCAATGCAACCGATTTCACCAGTGGTAAGTTGCACTGATTTCCCTATGAACAACTCGCGTTTGGCTTCCTTCTGGAAGAGATTCTGCACAATGACTTCGCTGGCATTAACCACACGCTGCACATTGCCCTGCTTCTGTTTTCGCTTGAAGATGCGCAGTTGGGGCAACAACTCCTTAACGTAATTAATGCTACCAGTTTGCCAGGCGATGCGTCCCCAGAATGCCAAGCGACAACTGTTGCTGTGGACGTCCATATCCAGCTTAGAGGCTATCAAAGTGGTGCCCGGTGTGGTCAGCACTGGTCTCTCAAACTGCAGCAGCCCAAATATGCAGTCCAAGGCAACGGACTCCGTTGGCAGCAGCTGCTCCACAAACTCGTATTCCTGATTGAGTTGGAACTCTGGAGATTCATTGCGAAAGAGCGTCAGACTCGCCATGACGGTATCGTGTCCCACGCTGATGTGCAGCTTGCTGCCAGATCTAATTGCCTGCTTGTAGTAGGGAATGAATTGGAGCTTCAGGCAGACAGCATAAATGGGTTTCAAGTAACTAGGCTGAGCGATGATTCCACGTTCCATTAGCTGGGCATTGAACTGCGTTACACACAGGCCAATGCGATCTCCGGCCTCTGCCCGTTCCACAGGCTGTCTGAATCTCTGAATCGATTTGACTTTGCGTCGCTCTCCCAGCTGCGGCAATTCCACCTGATCGTTGACCGCAACTCGTCCCTGAAGCAGCGTTCCAGTGCAGACGGTACCCTGACCCTTGATTGCAAAGCAGTGATCCACATGCATCAGCAGTGGCGCCTCTAGCAGTCTTTGTGGCACGTAGTAAGCATCGACTAGGCCGGCACGCAGCTCATCAATGTGCAATCCTTGCAAAGCGGACACGCTGTAAATGGGAACTTGAGCTCCAAATGTTGTGCCCGCAAGAGTCTTCCGTAGTCTGCTGCGCAGCTTCTCCAATGTGATCTTCCGTTGTTCCGGAGGCAGTGCATCGATTTTGTTGATCACCAGCAGCAGCTTCTTGCCCAGCAGCTCGCCAATCACCAAACACTCCGCTGTCTGCGTCTGAAATCCCTTCTGCGCATCCACCACGAGCAGCATCAGGTCAATGATCTGTGCTCCTGTTGATAGAGAATAATTAATTATTCAAATATTTTAGTCTTTCCTCGTGTAAGCACCTCCAATGATGGTGCGTATGAGACTGGCATGGCCCGGGCAGTCCACGAACGTAAGCTGCAGCTGCTTCTCATCGGGCGATGATGAGTCCAAGTCCAAAACGAGGGCGCTGAAGCCCAAGTCAAGTGTTATTCCACGCTCTGCGGATTGCGGGTGCTTATCAAAGGCGGCTGTGCTGGATATCGAGCTGAGAGCACGGGCGAGAGTCGTTTTCCCACTGTCCACATGGCCCAGCAGTCCGATGTTGAAGTTTGTTGTCATTGCATGCGTTGTTCACATCTGGAGAGCAAACAAGCGGGCCGTTGCGTCCAGTGTGCAAAAGTGTCAAATTGTTCTTAATGTTGCTACGTGTGTGAGCTACGTAAGGCATTTGATACATTAAATGTACGTCAGATGGCGACAGTGGAGTACATTAAATAACATCCCATTTGGAAATTATAAGTATATTTCCGTATTTTGGAAATTGTTGCTTGTGGTCACACCCCGCCACAACAGACCGCTTAAAACAACTTTAGTGTGAAGATCGTAATAGTTTAATTAGTACTTAAATAAGATACTAAGATATATAAATCTGCTAATATAGAATACATTAATAATTTGATGGAGGCAGAAATCCCAAATCAATTGGTAAGAAATTTGCATTGATTGCAATCTGCCGCAATCGACGTAGAAAATATGTCGCTGATAAAATTCCAAAAAAACAAAATGGCCAAACAACCGTTATATCAACCGAATAAATGTGGTGAATAAACATAGTGAATAATAATAAACAAATAAATCAACAACATCAAATTTATTGACAATAATGAGGAAAAACTTCGTTCCGGCCGTCCACCTTAAGTTGAACGTCGAGACAAATGGTAAATACAATTAATATTAGCGCATCAAAAATACAAGCTCAAATGTCTCGGCCAATATCTACCCGACGTCTGCAGTAAATTAAGTTCTGGATCTTTTGCCCAGGTATAAACAGCAAGGCTACAATTTGCAAAAACTTCAAATTTTGGACGTCGAGTGCTAAAATGTCATATTTAGTGACGAGAAAAAGTTTAATTTGTATGGCCCAGATGGTTACCGTGGCTATTATCGCGATTTAAGGTAGAAATCTTAATAATGAATGTACTATTTAAATAGGCTAATCGATATATTTAAGCATTTTGTTAATCGATGTTTTAATAAACAAGCTATATCGATATAAAAAAGTGGAATATCGATACAAGTTTTTATGAAAATCATTAAATGAACAAGTTCTAAGATGGTCGTATGATAGGAAATTAAAAGGAACAGACTGCAGACTTTACATTAGGAAAGATCTTTTTGAAAGACAAATTCTGAATTTATCTTAATGAATATTTTATTAATTATATTATTTGATCGCAAAAATATCGATGTTTTATAAACAATGTTTCTCCACCTCTACGGTTCATATACATATATGTATGTCAAGATTCGCGCATACAGATTGTAAACAAACACCATCATAGATATCAAATACAAACGCATTATGTGTGTTATTATAATAAAGCTCTTTTAAGCTCCAACTCTGAATAGTTTATTAAAAAGTTGAACTCTTCTGCACGCTTATCAACTGATGGAAGAGAGAGAATTTAAAAGAGTCCAAAGTTTTCCACACTTCTTGTTTTTAATGGCAAAATTGTGTTGTGGGCGCTTTAGTCGTGATCGACATCAGGTGGCGAGTGGACGCAACTAAGTCAAACGGTTAACTTCAACAAAAAATGGCGTCAAAGAGCATTATACCAAGCACGATAAATCCCGATCTGCAGAAGGAACGCGATGCGGCCAGTTTCAACAGTGAAGAGTTTGCCGCTTGGTGGGCGGGGGGCTCAGAAGAACTTAAGTTCAAGCGGAGTCTCAGTAAGTGCATGTATATAATTATACCGTTATCTTGGAAATGCGACCAAAGGTGAACGCAAATCTGTACAACATAATATAAAAGTGAACACAGAAATAACTTGATTAGATTATAAATCATGATGACTTTGGTTTTATTTTATGCCCCCTATAGAGGAATATATGTACAAGGATTTTGATAAGGACAACTTCATCCGCTTACAGTACATGTCGCATGAGGAGGTTAGCGAATTTGGCATTAAAAACAGCATTGCGGTCGCCAAAAAGCTTCGGCAATTGCAGGCAGAGCGTAATCCAGGCGGCGACGATTACTGGCCGTGAGTAAACTTAGCATCTCTTAAGCTTTTGTCATTCTCTTAAACTATTTCCTAGTGCGCTCTTCGAGGCGCCCGAGCTGTGGGGCGTGCATCTGGCAGGAAATCCCTTTGGGGTCATGTACGTCATGGTTGTGCGGGCTCTAAAGGCGCAGTGCACCGCGGAGCAGTGGGAAGAGTTTGGCAAGCGTGTGGAACGCTTCGAGGTGACGGCCACCTATGCGCAGACGGAGCTGGGACATGGCACCTACTTGCGTGGCTTGGAGACACGCGCCGATTACGATCGCGCCACGGATGAGTTTGTGCTTAATTCACCCAAGATTTCCTCCTACAAGTTTTGGCCCGGCGGCTGTAAGTAGCTAAGTAAGAAGAAAATACAATCAATTTACTAATCTCCGCTTTCACTTTCGTTGCAGTGGGACACTCCTCCAACTATTGCTTGGTCATGGCGCAGCTGTACATCGACAACCAGTGCAAGGGACCGCACTTGTTCTACGTCCAGGTGCGCGAGGAGGGCAGCTACGAGCCACGTCCTGGCGTACACATCGGCGAAATTGGCAGAAAGATGGGCTTTGTGGGCGTCAACAACGGATTCCTAGGCCTGAAGAATGTGCGCATCGCTCGCACCCGTATGCTGATGAAGCACGCACAGGTGCACAGCGATGGCAGTTATGTAAAGAGTCCCGCCGATGTGCTCACCTACTTTGCCATGGTCAGCACACGCTGTTTCATTGCCCGCAACTGTGCTCTGTCCGTGGCCATTGCAGCCACCATTTCCACACGCTATTCCGCCGTGCGTCGCCAGAGTCCCATTGATCCCAAGTACTTCAACTTGACTTTATTGAACTGTCCAACAACTTTGCTTATGCATTTCGTTTCTTTGTAGAGCACCTGAGCCGCAAATTATTGATCATGTTACTCAACAACTGAAGCTCTTCCCGGAGATTGCCACCTGCGTAGCCTTCCGCCTGGCTACTGATTATCTCTGGGACTTGTTCAACGTGACCAGCAGCGGCATTGAGCAGGGCAAATATGAAAATCTGCCCGAGTTGCATTCACTCTCCTGCGCCTTGAAGGTGATCTGCTCCAGCGACGGCACCGCTGGGGTTGAGCGTCTACGTTTGGCTTGCGGTGGTCATGGTTATCTCACCTCGACCAATCTGGGCAACGTCTATGTCAACACAACAGCTGCCTGCACCTACGAGGGTGAGAACACGGTGCTGCTGCTGCAGATCGGTCGGTATCTGATAAAGTCTTGGCGTGCTGCTCTTGGAGGAGCTACGTTAGCGCCCACTGTCAAATACTTGGCTGAAGTGCAGCAGAATCCGGAGTTTGGAGAATGGACCGGCAGCTGGGAGAACCTGGTGAAGGCCATGCAGTTTGCAGCTGCCAAGTAAGTCAATCAAAAGACTGCCTAATGAACGTGGTATTAATAACCCCTCTATTGCCATCGACAGGAAGACCCAGCTGGCCTTCAACAGTCTGGCCAAGCGGCTGGCCAATGGCGCATCCGACGAGGTTGCTGCCAACCAAACGGGCATTGAACTCACCCAAGCTGCAGAGGTAAACCTTTGAATAGATTTTATTTAAGGGAAGAATTACGGCAATACTCTTTGTGATACAGCTCCATGGTCGCGCTTTTCTGTTCCACTCGTTTGTCGATGAGATCACTGGACCAAAGTCTAAGAAGCGTTCGTCGGCTCTGAATCGTGTGTTGGAGCAACTGTTGGAGCTTTACCTGGTCAACGAAACCCTCAAGCACTTGAGCAACATTCTTCGGGTGAGCCACATTTATTTACTGTGCTCCTTTTGATTTCATATTCTTTACTGTCCCCTATTTATATTTCGCTTGGCAGTTTATTAATTTGACGGACGACGATCTGGGCAAGCTGCAATCCCGACTAGAGACGGCTTTGACTAAAATACGTCCCGATGCGGTGGCTATTGTGGATGGCTTCGATTTTACAGATCGCCAATTGAACTCCACAATTGGCAGCTTCGATGGCAATGCCTACGAACGAATTTTCGATGCAACTCTGAAGTCGCCAATGAACCAGAAGTCGGTGCCAAAGAGTTTCCACGAGCATTTGGGACCATTCATGAAGTCCAACATGTAATGTAATAGTGGTTGAGATTTTACATTTTTTTTTATTTTATTTGTTATAAAGTGTTATCTTTTGTTGTTTTGCTCTTAAACGATTTGTAAATAACAACATTATTTGTTTTGGTTTCTTACTCTTGCTTGCACTCTCTCTCTATCTCTCTCACGCTCTTTTTGTGGCGCTCTCAACATGCGCAGTGGGCTTAGAGCTTTTGAGCTTTGCGCACTTTGCCCCCACAAGCTTTTTCTTCGTGAGCGCTCATTGCGTCCACTGCTCAGTCAGTGAGTGCTGCTCTTAGCGACAACTTGTTTTCGGCTTTCACCTTGTGTTTAGTTTTATTTTAATAATTGCTGTTTTTTAACTAACAACAATATGTCGCACATTAAAAATATAATTCCTACAACTGTGAACCCAGATCTGCAGAAGGAGCGATCAGCGGCGACCTTCGATGTACAAGAGCTGGCTGTTTGGTACCAACGCAGTGCTGAAAAGTTGAAAACGAAACGCGAAATAGGCAAGTGCATGTATTCCTCTCTCGCTCAGTAGGGAATATGGTCTGTTTGATAAGAAGTGCAAGCTACACACGATCAGCTGTGTTCTTTGATATGCCGGCAAAGTCCAGCAGATAATAAATATTCTGTCTGTTGATTGCCCGTGTACAAGTGTGATAAAAACTAGTATAATTGGGGGGTTTACTATATGTATTAAGTTGCGTTGATTCTGCTTATCAGCTGCGATTCTTATTAAGCTAATAGATCCAAAGACCAGGTCAAATCAGACTTTGGTTTGTTCAGATACTAATAATTTATTTTCTGTATCTCCTTAGAGCGTGCTGTGTTCACTAACTTGGAGGATGGATATGGCATAAATCATGAGTACATGTCCCATGAGGATCTCTACAACTCCACAGTGAAGAAGGTGGCTGAAGCAGTGCCCAAATTGAAAGCCCTGCAGAATAAATTAAATCCAGGAGGCAAGGACATTTGGCCGTAAGTCCCTTTTTAGTTCACAAAGTCCAATTGACTGATTTGTACTTTCGCAGAGGAGCCTTGTTCTCAGTCCATAGTCATGGCATGTTTCCAGCCAATCATCCGCTGGCCACGCACATCACAATGTTTGTGGACGTGATCAAGGGTCAGGGCACTCCCGAACAGGTGGCCAAGTGGGGTCCAATTGCCGAGAACTGCAATATCATTGGCACTTATGCCCAATCGGAGCTAGCCCATGGCACTAATGTGCGCGGCATTGAGACGAGAGCCGACTACGATATCAGAAAGGGTGAATTTGTTCTAAATACCCCAAACCTGGAGGCCTACAAGTGGTGGCCAGGCGGCAGTAAGTAACACCACAACTGCTTCAATGAACTTGGTTATTTACGCTTCTCCAAATCTACTTTAGTGGGTCACACGGCCAACCATGCCATGGTTGTTGCTCAGCTGTATATCTCTGGCAAGCACAAGGGAGTGCAGATGTTCATTGTGCCGTTGCGTGATCCCGACACACATATGCCACTGCCGGGCATCGATGTTGGCGAGGTGGGCAAGAAACTGGGCATGGCGTCGGTCAATCAGGGCTTCTTGGGACTGAATAATGTGCGCATTCCACGCGAGAACATGTTGATGAAGTTCGCCAAAGTGGAACGTGATGGCAAATTTACAGCCAGTCCCGCTTCCAGGGTCAACTACTTGACCATGGTCTATACACGATGCCTGATTGTGGAATTAAATTCGCAGCTGCTGTTGGCAGCTGCAACCATTGCCACTCGTTACTCGGCTGTGCGTCGCCAGAGCCCAATTGAGCCAGAGTAAGTAATATAATAGAATAGTTTACTTTAATTTTAAACTATTTTGTCGTTGCTTTAAAAGCGGTCCTGAGCCACAGATCATTGATCATGTGACGCAGCGCCTAAAGCTGTTCCCGGAGATTGCTACTGGTGTCGCCTACCACATCGCTGCGGAGTACATGTGGGAGCTCTACGATCAGACGGTGCTGGACGCCAACAATGGCAAATTCGAGCGTCTGCCTGACATGCACATCCTGTCCTGCGCCCTGAAGGTGCTATGCTCCACCGATGGTTGTGCTGGCATTGAGCGTCTGCGTCTGTCCACTGGCGGACATGGCTATCACATTGCTGCCAACCTCAGCAACATCTATGGCAACGCTGTGGCCTCGTACACCTATGAGGGTGAGAATACGGTGCTGCTGCTGCAGATTGGACGCGCTCTGGTCAAAGCCTGGACCAACTACACACAAGGCAAGGGACTCTCCTCTTCCTATGCCTACTTCGAGCCTTCCATGCGTTCGAAGGAGTTCCCCCAATGGGACAACTCTTGGCAGTGCATCATCAAGGCGCTGCAGTACACGGCAACACAGTAAGCGCCTATTTTGTTATACTATGCATGAGGTTAGCTAATCTCTGAACTTGCAGCAAGACTCGTATTGCCTTCGAGAACCTGTCGGAGCGCATTGCTGCTGGAGAGTCCCAAGGAATGGCAGCAAACAACACTGGCATTGAGTTGACGCGTGCTGCGGAGGTGAGCATTTGTATACCCGCTACTCATTGGGTAGAAGGATATTATAACTTAGTGTCAACAGAAAATCTATGTAGCAGGCAGAAGTAGCCATCTCCGACCCCATAAAGTATATATATTCTTGATCAGTGACAACAGCCGAGACGATATACCCATGTCCGTCTGTCTGTCTGTAATAAGACATAGAGACACCAATAGGCTTCTGCATTCATTACGCAGATGAAGTTTATTTCAAAACTTGGATGCCACGCCTCCTTCGCCCACCATATGCATAAATATAGAAAAAGTCACGGTTTTTTATGTAAATCGCGTATAACTCGAAAAGTTCTTTGTGTAATGATGGGTAATTTGGTAAGCCATCTGTGCATAATACTCTTAATATACCCTGTAAGTTTGGTACAAATCTGATTAGAAGAACAATAGTTATTTGTTAAATTATTTATCAAAATAGTTGTGCCCAATGCATATGGACGTTTTAAGTGTGTGAATAACCTTGAGACATCAAATTTGGTGACAGTATTCGTGTCTTACACAGATCAAGTTTGTTTTCGATTTTTGCCACGCCCCTTTCCGCAAAAAAAACAAATTTCAGTATATTTCTTTTGTATATTTTTTATTCAAATATAATTTAAGTTTTTTGTTTTCTGTCGCAATGGGTTGCGGGTATCTTACGGTCTAGCACTCTCGACTGTAGCTTTCTTACTTATTTCTCTATCCATTTATCCAATATCTGATATTTTAAACTCTCTTTGTTAGCTTCATGGCCGGCAATTTGTGTGTCAGACGTTTGTCGAACAAATTACTGGACCCAAGGCCCAAAAACGATCCAAGGCATTGAACGAGGTCTTGGAAAATGTGCTAGAAATGTTCCTTGTGCAGACTATGCTTAACAATTTGAGCGACATACTGAGAGTAAGTTTTTAACACGCCATAACTCGCAGACAACATATATCAATTTTATATTCCATTCATAGTTTATCAACCTGACCGATGCGGATTTGAGATCTCTGCAAAAACGCTTGGAGCAGTCACTGGCGAAATTCCGTCCAAATGCAGTGGCCTTTTGTGATGGCTTTGAATTCCACGATCGTGTTCTCAACTCTGTGCTGGGCAGCTACGATGGCAACATTTATCCCCGTCTTTTTGATGCGGCCAAGCGCAGCACCATGAACCAGAAACCCGTTCAAAAGTCATTTGAAACTTACCTTAAGCCCCTGATGAAGGCTAAATTGTAAATTGTGCAATTATGCTTTCTTCCCTTACATTTGGTTGTACTGTCTAATAAATATGCATTTATCGTAAAAGAGCATGAAGCTATTCACATATTTCATAAAATACGTTACTATTAACAACGAAATTCCTTCCCAAAACCCACTTGGAGCTGCTGAAGTACCAGGCGAACATAATCGAGTAGCAAGTAGATTAGCTAAAAATTTAAATTTTTACAAGCTGGGCGGGCTTTTCAAATTTGAATTTGAATAAAATACGTTAATATTAACGACGAAATTCCTTCCCAAAACCCACTTGGAGCTGCTGAAGTACCAGGCGAACATAATCGAGTAGCAAGTAGATTAGCTAAGAATTTAAATTTTAAATTTTCAGAAGCTGGGCGGGCTTTTCAAATTTGAATTTGAATAAAATACGTTAATAATAACGACGAAATTCCTTCCCAAAACCCACTTGGAGTTGCTGAAGTACCAGGCGAACATAATCGAGTAGCAAGTAGATTAGCTAAAAATTTAAATTTTTACAAGCTGGGCGGGCTTTTCAAATTTGAATTTGAATAAAATACGTTAATATTAACGACGAAATTCCTTCCCAAAACCCACTTGGAGCTGCTGAAGTACCAGGCGAACATAATCGAGTAGCAAGTAGATTAGCTAAAAATTTAAATTTTCAGAAGCTGGGCGGGCTTTTCAAATTTGAATTTGAATAAAATACGTTAATATTAACGACGAAATTCCTTCCCAAAACCCACTTGGAGCTGCTGAAGTACCAGGCGAACATAATCGAGTAGCAAGTAGATTAGCTAAAAATTTAAATTTTCAGAAGCTGGGCGGGCTTTTCAAATTTGAATTTGAATAAAATACGTTAATATTAACGACGAAATTCCTTCCCAAAACCCACTTGGAGCTGCTGAAGTACCAGGCGAACATAATCGAGTAGCAAGTAGATTAGCTAAAAATTTAAATTTTCAGAAGCTGGGCGGGCTTTTCAAATTTGAATTTGAATAAAATACGTTAATATTAACGACGAAATTCCTTCCCAAAACCCACTTGGAGCTGCTGAAGTACCAGGCGAACATAATCGAGTAGCAAGTAGATTAGCTAAAAATTTAAATTTTCAGAAGCTGGGCGGGCTTTTCAAATTTGAATTTGAATAAAATACGTTAATATTAACGACGAAATTCCTTCCCAAAACCCACTTGGAGCTGCTGATGTACCAGGCGAACATAATCGAGTAGCAAGTAGATTATCCAAAAATTTAAATTTTCAGAAGCTGGGCGGGCTTTTCAAATTTGAATTTGAATAAAATACGTTAATATTAACGACGAAATTCCTTCCCAAAACCCACTTGTAGCTGCTGAAGTACCAGGCGAACATAATCGAGTAGCAAGTAGATTATCCAAAAATTTAAATTTTCAGAAGCTGGGCGGGCTTTTCAAATTTGAATTTGAATAAAATACGTTAATAATAACGACGAAATTCCTTCCCAAAACCCACTTGGAGTTGCTGAAGTACCAGGCGAACATAATCGAGTAGCAAGTAGATTAGCTAAAAATTTAAATTTTCAGAAGCTGGGCGGGCTTTTCAAATTTGAATTTGAATAAAATACGTTAATAATAACGACGAAATTCCTTCCCAAAACCCACTTGGAGTTGCTGAAGTACCAGGCGAACATAATCGAGTAGCAAGTAGATTAGCTAAAAATTTAAATTTTTACAAGCTGGGCGGGCTTTTCAAATTTGAATTTGAATAAAATACGTTAATATTAACGACGAAATTCCTTCCCAAAACCCACTTGGAGCTGCTGAAGTACCAGGCGAACATAATCGAGTAGCAAGTAGATTATCCAAAAATTTAAATTTTCAGAAGCTGGGCGGGCTTTTCAAATTGGAATTTGAATAAAATACGTTAATAATAACGACGAAATTCCTTCCAAAAACCCACTTGGAGCTGCTGAAGTACCAGGCGAACATAATCGAGTAGCAAGTAGATTAGCTAAAAATTTAAATTTTCAGAAGCTGGGCGGGCTTTTCAAATTTGAATTTGAATAAAATACGTTAATATTAACGACGAAATTCCTTCCCAAAACCCACTTGGAGCTGCTGAAGTACCAGGCGAACATAATCGAGTAGCAAGTAGATTAGCTAAAAATTTAAATTTTCAGAAGCTGGGCGGGCTTTTCAAATTTGAATTTGAATAAAATACGTTAATATTAACGACGAAATTCCTTCCCAAAACCCACTTGGAGCTGCTGAAGTACCAGGCGAACATAATCGAGTAGCAAGTAGATTAGCTAAAAATTTAAATTTTCAGAAGCTGGGCGGGCTTTTCAAATTTGAATTTGAATAAAATACGTTAATATTAACGACGAAATTCCTTCCCAAAACCCACTTGGAGCTGCTGAAGTACCAGGCAAACATAATCGAGTAGCAAGTAGATTATCCAAAAATTTAAATTTTCAGAAGCTGGGCGGGCTTTTCAAATTTGAATTTGAATAAAATACGTTAATATTAACGACGAAATTCCTTCCCAAAACCCACTTGGAGCTGCTGAAGTACCAGGCGAACATAATCGAGTAGCAAGTAGATTATCCAAAAATTTTAATTTTCAGAAGCTGGGCGGGCTTTTCAAATTTGAATTTGAATAAAATACGTTAATAATAACGACGAAATTCCTTCCCAAAACCCACTTGGAGCTGCTGATGTACCAGGCGAACATAATCGAGTAGCAAGTAGATTATCCAAAAATTTAAATTTTCAGAAGCTGGGCGGGCTTTTCAAATTTGAATTTAAATAAAATACGTTAATATTAACGACGAAATTCCTTCCCAAAACCCACTTGTAGCTGCTGAAGTACCAGGCGAACATAATCGAGTAGCAAGTAGATTATCCAAAAATTTAAATTTTCTGAAGCTGGGCGGGCTTTTCAAATTTGAATTTGAATAAAATACGTTAATATTAACGACGAAATTCCTTCCCAAAACCCACTTGGAGCTGCTGAAGTACCAGGCGAACATAATCGAGTAGCAAGTAGATTATCCAAAAATTTAAATTTTCAGAAGCTGGGCGGGCTTTTCAAATTTGAATTTGAATAAAATACGTTAATATTAACGACGAAATTCCTTCCCAAAACCCACTTGGAGCTGCTGAAGTACCAGGCGAACATAATCGAGTAGCAAGTAGATTATCCAAAAATTTAAATTTTCAGAAGCTGGGCGGGCTTTTCAAATTTGAATTTGAATAAAATACGTTAATAATAACGACGAAATTCCTTCCCAAAACCCACTTGGAGTTGCTGAAGTACCAGGCGAACATAATCGAGTAGCAAGTAGATTAGCTAAAAATTTAAATTTTCAGAAGCTGGGCGGGCTTTTCAAATTTGAATTTGAATAAAATACGTTAATATTAACGACGAAATTCCTTCCCAAAACCCACTTGGAGATGCTGAAGTACCAGGCGAACATAATCGAGTAGCAAGTAGATTATCCAAAAATTTAAATTTTCAGAAGCTGGGCGGGCTTTTCAAATTTGAATTTGAATAAAATACGTTAATAATAACGACGAAATTCCTTCCCAAAACCCACTTGGAGTTGCTGAAGTACCAGGCGAACATAATCGAGTAGCAAGTAGATTAGCTAAAAATTTAAATTTTCAGAAGCTGGGCGGGCTTTTCAAATTTGAATTTGTATAAAATACGTTAATAATCACGACGAAATTCCTTCCCAAAACCCACTTGGAGTTGCTGAAGTACCAGGCGAACATAATCGAGTAGCAAGTAGATTAGCTAAAAATTTAAATTTTCAGAAGCTGGGCGGGCTTTTCAAATTTGAATTTGAATAAAATACGTTAATATTAACGACGAAATTCCTTCCCAAAACCCACTTGGAGCTGCTGAAGTACCAGGCGAACATAATCGAGTAGCAAGTAGATTAGCTAAAAATTTAAATTTTCAGAAGCTGGGCGGGCTTTTCAAATTTGAATTTGAATAAAATACGTTAATATTAGCGACGAAATTCCTTCCCAAAACCAACGTCGATCTGCTGAAGTACCAGGCGAACATAATCGAGTAGCAAGTAGATTATCCAAAAATTTAAATTTTCAGAAGCTGGGCGGGCTTTTCAAATTTGAATTTGAATAAAATACGTTAATATTAACGACGAAATTCCTTCCCAAAACCCACTTGGAGCTGCTGAAGTACCAGGCGAACATAATCGAGTAGCAAGTAGATTATCCAAAAATTTAAATTTTCAGAAGCTGGGCGGGCTTTTCAAATTTGAATTTGAATATTTGGAGCTGCTGAAGTACCAGGCGAACATAATCGAGTAGCAAGTAGATTAGCTAAAAATTTAAATTTTCAGAAGCAAGGAATTGCGTGATGAATATTTACGTATTTTATTCAAATTCAAGTTTGAAAAGCCGGCCCTGCTTCTGAAAATTAAATTTGTTTAGCTAATCTACTTGCTACTCGATTATGTTCGCCTGGTACTTCAGCAGATCGTAAAAGATCTTGAAGTTATTCAAATATTTCACTTCTGTCATAATAGACTAGCTTCCAATAGCGATGTAAGAAAAGGTCATCATCTCTATATACTATGAGGATTAACTCGGAGTATATTTCCATTCCCATTAAGAATACGTCAGACGATTTGTTTAAATTAGTTTTATACCATTTTTATTTAGCAAATCAAAACCAATTTCTCAGTACATTCAGCGCATTTAAAAAACTAACAAACTAAATGATTACATAATAGCAATAAAAAAACGCATTATGTAAACTTTCGAAAAAAAATAAAATAAACAGATTGTACTCGATTGAGAAAGAATCAACCGTAGAACATTTACAATTATAAAAAGTTGCAGTTGCGTTTTTTACAGTGTAGAAAAGGTTGTATGTATTTGTTGCATTCAGAATGTTGTTGTTATTGTGTGTGTGTGTGAATTGAAGTTGTTTATGACTTTCGAAAATTTGCCTTTAAACATTTCTATGCTGTTGCTTTTCTAGTTGTTGTTCTTGATCATTTTGTTTTTGTAGTAGTATTTATGTCATGTATATATATATATATTTATTAATTATTATTAATTATATATGCATTATACATCATAATTACACACACATTTCTTTTAGTTTTTGCTTAATTGTATGCTATTTGTATTATTATTATAATTATTATTACTCGTAGTATTATTATTTAACTTTTCTTTTCATAATGAAAATATGGCATATGAGCGTTAAAATTGAAAATTGTTGTTAGGATTTTTGTTCATGGTTTGACTAACAGTTAAACAAATATTGCGGCTAATTAATTGTTCATAATGTTTGTGTGTGTGTGTTTTCGGTTTTGGGAAATTTATTATAACGGCTTTCGTGGTTATGTGTGAGCGGGAGGGGCTGCTTGTAAACTTAACAATAATAAACTTTTACTATTGCGTGTAAATATTTGTAAATGTTGTCGTATTGCTTGTAAAAAAGTTAAACAATTGCCAGAGACAGTGAGAAAGATATAGATCAATACATATATATATATAAAGATTGAGAGAGAGAGAGAGAGAGAGAAAATAGAAACGTAAAGCTAAATAAATGCACAATTCATGCGTTTTCATGTTTTTGATTTTGATTCTTAGCCATGGAAGAGGAAGCAGTTAAGAAATTCAGCGCAGTTATTAATAATTGCCATAAATAATTCGTTTTGCTTGTAAAACTGCCGAAACTTAATCAAATTATAATTATACAAATTGCTTTTCACTAAATAATTTCATACCACTTGTAATAAATATTTTTCTTTTGTTTTTCGTTTTTTAGAAAATAGTAGAAATTTATGTGGTTTTCTTCAGTTTTCAGTTGGTTTCAGTTTTCAGTTGGTTTTCTCAATATTTTCTTCTTCTGTTTTTTGTTGATGTTGTTAATTTGCCAGAAAAATGTTTATACGCTTGTTTTTCGTTTCCGTTTTCGTTTGGTTTTTGTTCATATATTTTTTGTTTTGTTTTTTGCTTTTTTGTTTTGTTTTTGTTTCGTTTTTAGGAATTACACTAATAATTACATAGTTATGCTTATGTATAATATAAACTTAAAAACATTTATGCATCAATTTCAATTGTTTAATGTGCCACACAGAGTTTCAGTTAAATTGGGCTTTTTGTGGTAATTCGAATTTGTTTAAATTAACATTTATGTGGTTTACAGATTGGCGATTGTAATTATTTTATCGTTTCTTTTTTTTTTCTTGCTTTTATTAATTTTAACTGACATCCAATTAAGTAATTGTGTTGTGTGTAGTGTCCTGTTTTCTTGTATTGTATTGTGTATTCTGCTAACATATATTATTAATAATAATATTCATTCAATTTGCACACAAAGTTATCGATTGAGTCAAATAACTATGCGTTTACATCTATGTATTTGTTTGTGTGTGTGTGTGTGGATGGTTTGTATGTGTGTGTATATTTTGTTATTATTTTTTTTCGCTACATAATTAATTTGCTTAATTTGCCCGCCCTTATATTGGTTTTTACTATTTATATATATAATTTTATTTTATATATTAAATTTCGCATGATTTACTTTGCTTTTATATTTGATATTTTGTTTGTTTTAGTTTTTTGTTTTGTTTTGTTTTTTTTTTTGTTGTATTACACAATTTACTTAAAACTTACTTAATTAGAAAAGTTTGCACACACAGACACACACACACACCGCTTGTTGTGTGCGTGTGTGTGTGCCGCATTTGACTTACAGGTAAGTTTGAAATTTTGTTTTCATTTGCTTTTTTCATCGTTATGACCCCTCGCGAAAAAATTATGTGATCTCAAGAGTTGTTGCTTGCTGTTGTAGCTTTCCATTTGTTAGTTTTCAATTTGTTTATGTTTTTCTTGTTGCTGTTGTTGTTGTTATTGGGTTTTTGTTTTTATCGCGCAGTGTATTGAGCCGAGCTTTTGTTAGCCAAAATCAAATGCACGCCATAAACTTAATTGTCGTCAAGTGTTGTCGTCATGACTCCGCTCCCGCTCCCGATGCCGCTGTCGCTCCCGTTGCTCCTGCTGCTCTTACTCCAGCTCTCGGTCAGCTTAATACCTGCGCGCTGTGCCATTATCTCAGGCGTAGAACTCACGATTATTCGCATTTTTCGCATAGGAATTGTTGGCGGGCGAACGCTTTGGCTCGTCCAGCGCATAGGAACCCTCATCCTTTTTCCGCATGCGATACACAATGAACATGACCACGAGTATGGCACACAGTAGGCCCACAACGGCGCCTCCAATGACAGCTAAAATATAAAGAACAGACAGATTAGTTGCGAATTCAGTGAGAAGAGCAGTCAATGGCAATTCTGATCAGCAAATAATTCTGATCAGGAATCATGTTGCCGGATCACTACTTTATGCATTCAGCAGGAAATTTTCAGAAACTTAAAATCGGCATCACAAAACAGTTATCATACAAATAGTGTAATACTGGATACTGATTTCGGATAATTAATTAAAATATAATTGATGCTCCAAATGGAGAGTGAAATTAACGCATTAATTGATCGATTTATGCTACTTCATTCCAATCACAAAGGAAAAGCGCATTCGAACAGAGAAATATACTATATCTAGATACATAGATAGCATAGTTTTTTCTTAAATTCATTTGCAATTAATAACAAACTTTTATTTATAGCTGTTTCTTTGATAGAAAAGTATCAAGTCATTCGGCAGGCACTGATTACTGATGGATCAGAAAGATGGTATGATTGCTGATCACTTACCAGCCAAGATGCCGGGCTGCGCAAAGAAGCTTGTCGTGCGATCCTCCTCGCTCATGATGACCACTTCGCTGTTGCCGCCGGGCCGGTGCTCAACTATTTTCGTGTCTGTCGGCTGGCTGTTGATGTTGTTGTTGGGATCCAATTCGTGGACGTTGGTGCTGACGCTGCCACCCGCTGTAATTAATGTTGCAAATGAGATGCTGCGTTTAGTAATCAGGCAATTCGATGAGGTGTGCGAAACGTGCAACAAAACACAAAGATATTACGTATACGTATAAAAACCAGTGTCCATTGAGTTCAGTATTGTGAGTGTGTGTGTGTATAAAGAGTATTGGATGAGTGTGTTAATGAGCTGATGTACGTGTGTGTGAGTGTATGCAATATTTACAGGACTTTGGGTGCTGCTACTAAGTACGTTGTTAGTTCGTTAAACTTCTCGTAACTACTTTAATCCAACAGATTTGACAATTTCTATGGCTGGCAACTCATTTCGCGCCTAATGAGCAGCTCCCCTTCGCCGCAATTGTTCTGCTTGTTGTTCTTGCCATAATGAAAAAACTTTTGTCACAAATTAGTTTCGGCTGTTTTTGGCGGGGGAGCAGGGACGATAAGAAAGCCTCAAGATATACAAAAAAAACAACAAACTTTTATTCGCCACATTTACAGTTCATTCTTCAGCTTTCGTTGACCCACTTGGCATGGCAATTTTCTGACTTTGCATTTGCATATTTGACCTGTTTCAGTGTGTTTGGCACGTTGCGAGCTCGTAAACACATGACTAACGAAATTTAATGCCAATTAGCAGTCAAACAAATGATTTTTAATTAATTTAATTGCCATTTAGCCCCGAACCAGCTCGAGTTTGTCTGCTTTGTTCTTGTGCAATTGTGCCGCTCATGCTCCTCGAGATTTTCCAGGAACTGTTGATGCGAGCTTAAGACAAACATATTGCTTGTTTAGCCATTGTACATTCTTTGCTGCTGCTGCTGCTGAACGTCAATATGCGAACAAATATATACAAACAAAGCGCATATTTGGAGAGCACATAAACCTCATCGCGAGGGTTATTTCAGGAATTAAATGCCGAATTTTTATAAAACGGCAACGAAAGATTTAAATAAATGGAAATGATTAATCTATTCTCTTTGTAGTATTTCTTAAATGTAATACTTTTTATATATGTGCCAAGAATTGTCTTCATTTCGCTTCAATATTTTAGTGCATCATATTATTTTCTATTCTAGATATCTTCAATATATTCAATTCAAACTATAAATCTCAGCAGTTCTACAAACTATACAACATATATTTCTCTAAACTATTGGTTTATCTAATACACATAGTTTTATCTATTAATGCCAACGATTTGCATTACTAGTCGAACCACCCTCGCTTATCATATGTGTCTGTGCTTCCTGTTTGCGTAAGCACTTCATTGTGTTGGCCAAATCAGAGCTTCATTGAAGTGAAATTTGGCATATTAATTAGGATAAACAATGCCACCGGCATTTGCGTAAGCCAAGACTGAAATAGACTCATTGAATAGGGACGAGTACTCATACTCGCACTCACACTCGCACTCGCACTCGCACTCACACTCATGTTCATGGCCGCACTCCAACTGGTATTCGTATATCGGTTCAAGTGCTTGTCTGTTGTGTGCTTCACTCGCAACTAGGGCTTAAGCAATTCCTTTGATATGAGGGGCCATTGCAAAGGGGGCGTGGCTGTGGCGCATCAATAAATATTTGCTTTAAGGCAGAGAGTATGCAACATTCTAGTTGTTGAGACAAGAGTACGACTTTAAAGTGCTGTTGTGTTTCTAAATTATATGCCAGCCGAGTGCTTGATGTGGGCGTGGCTCAAGTTAAAGGCTGTACAAAATGGTGATTGTCAAAGGCGAGTCACACACGCATAAAGGCACTAAACGCCAACGCGTCGTATGAGCAACGAACAATGTGGCAACTATGGAGACGCAACCCAGAGGCATGCGGCACGAGGCACGAGGCAAAGAGTGAGATCAGTCGAAGGTTGGTTGGTTGGTTGCTTTGCCAACGCCAGAGCTCAGTGATTTTTCATGTGAAGTGCCCCGTGAAGTGTTTTCCACTCGATGCCAGCGTCAAATCAGTGCAAAGCTTAGTGAATTTTTCCAGAAGCTTGGAGACGCAGTTCTGACAGTAAATCTACTGCCAAGGGGGAAACTGCTTCGCTTTGCTGTGCTTGCCACTGTGTGTGTGTGCTGAGTGTGTGTGTGTTGAGTGTGTGTGTGCGTTAATGGAACTTTACTCGTTTGGCCCTCAGCTAAACAACAGACTGAATTGCAAACCTTGTGCGAGGCTGTAGAGCCAACGAAATGGCATCCATTGATTGAGTGGGTTTTTCCCACTGCAATCGATTGTTTGTTCGCTTCTTTGTTTGTTTGTTTGTTTGTTTGTTGACTTATCAGCTCAAATGACAGCAATAGCCATTAATTAATCCCGATTTTCAACTTTTAAACCTCCCAAAAAAATAAATAGAGTTCTGATACTTAAATAGAACTGCGTGCTTAAAGCACATGAATGATGTGAATGATTTCGAGTGATGCAAGAAACTGGATGAATGATAAATGTGAAAAGTTTTGTATAAATTTGCTGAAAAGTGGTTCGTAGGACATTTTGTTGTGGATAAAGTTTTGATTGTGTTCTTGAGGAAGTTTGACCCGCGACAATGATTCAGCTTGGGTTAAATCGCGAGACGGTGAGAGACACACAGAGAGAGACAAAGAGAGAGAGAGAGAGAGATTGCAGCGGCTGTGACGTCACGCGACACCTAAATCTAAACTAAATAGAATTTGTACTCGAAATCAAATGTCAATAAAATAAAAGCACTTAAGATACGGTTTTAATAATAATGCATAAGCTAATCCGTTCGGTTAAGTAATACAAATAAATATGTGTTGAATTAATGTCAAAAGATACTTGGTGGGATTAATTAAAACTACATAACATACATAAATAAAGGCAAATATACAAATACCAAAAGCAATTTGCTAAATAAATAAAGCAATCAAACGTCCAGACCGAAGCAGCCAACAATGTAGTGTCAAATGCAAGCGCAAATTCAATGGTCAGCAGCCTTGAGCTTTGAGCCATGAGTTATGCAATTAAATTGTCAATTGTGAATTGTCAATTGTGAATTGTCAATTTTCAGATCATTGTTGCCATGGCTTTGGCCTGGAAAATCGCCCAAAAGCAGCAAACAGATCCAAAAGAAAAAGAAGGAAATTCCAGTTGCACTTCAGCTTTTCTTGCAGTGCAGCGTGGTGTAAAGGATACAAAATGAAAACAAGGAAAACATGCGAGAGAGCAAAGAACAGAAAAGGTAAAATAAATGTGCAGAAGAGCGGAATAAAAGGAAGACAAAAGCAAAAAGCAACAAATGATAGACGGAACGGCAAAAGGCAATGATAAACAACAAACAAATAATACGTAATACAAAAATAAGGAGAAGAAATGAAAAAACCACTGACAGCCTGAGGAGCTGCGTTCCGTGCCTTCGTCCTTCTTGTCAGTGATATCAGTGTAGAGCTCATCGTCCTCCTCGCCGCCATCCACATCGATGGTCTGTCCATCGTTCTTATCATCCTCATCGACATCTTTGGGAATCGCTGCTTTACTCTCGGTGTTATGCACGGGCACAATCAGCTGATCGTCTTCATCCTCGGCATCGTCGTGATCGTTATCGTGATTGTTATTGTCTGGACCGACATCGACATCATCATCGTCAGCATCTTCATCCTCACTATCATCGTCGTCGAGATCACCATCGCCGCTGCCCTGCAGCGTCTCTTCCTCATCGAACTCGTCGTCGTCCTCCTCGGGTTCGGGCAATGGAGGCGTGCGTTGTGTTGGCGTTGCAGCCTGGGATTGATTGAATGCGGGGGAGTTGGAGTTGGAGCTGGAGATGGAGACGGGGGTGCTGGGAGTGGCTTGGCTGGAGTTGGTCGGTTCTGTTGTGGTGGTTGTGGTGGATGTGCTTGTGGAGGCGGTGGTGCTGCTTGTGGTGGTTGTTGTTGTTTGTGTTGTTGGTGTATGAGCTGCTGGATATAAAGATGTGTTGGTTGTTGTGTTTGAATTATTATGAAAACTATTGATGTTGGAGTCGATGTCGATTGGGTTGTCGTCGTTGTTGTTGTTGTCCTTATTGCTTATAAATATTGTAGGATTGATATTGCTTGGGTCTGAAATGGATGTGTTTGTGGTTGAGGTGAAGGTTGTATTGTTGTTCTTGGTTGTGGTTGTGGTTGTTGTGTTTCTTGTGGGCTCTTTGGAGGTAGAAGTAGATACGTTGGCATGGACTATAGTTGTAGTAAGACTAGCTTGATCTTTACCGATTGTGCTGATGTCACTACCACTGCTGATGATGCCGTTGTTGTTGTTGTTGTTGTTGTGGTTGTTGATGTTGATATTATGATTATTGTTGGCGTTGGTGCTACTACCAATGATGGTGCCACTATTCGCTTGATGATTATTGATATTGTTATTATTATTGAGATTGAGATTGAGATTCAGATTATTATTATTATTATTGTTCTTGCTGATGTCGATTTGATTATGATGGTTGACTCTACTCGAGATGAGGTCGTTGTTGTTGTTGTCGTTCGTATTATGCTTACTGTTTGTGTGGCCCACGTTCTGCACGCGCGTGTTGTGCGAGCTCTGATGATGATCGGTTATGGCGTCCTCGTCATCGGGTCCAAAGCCAGAGCCAGAATAGTCCGGATCCTTGTCTAGATCATCGTGTATCTGAAAAGTGAAACGAAACTTTAGACTCGCTCGCTGTTCGCTGTTTGTTGTTTGTTAAGGTTAAAAGCAATTTCAAGTGCAATTCGCTTTTATCTAAAGCGAAAGAAAAGAAAAGATAAGTGCTCGCCATTCAAAGCGAAGCAGGTTAAGAACTGTTGCCTGCTTTTGTGCGCAACAAATGGCAACGATTTGCATTGAGAATTATGCGACTGCCATGTCCTTGACAGCAACGCGTACAATGGCCTAACCATAGGCACAGAGCGCGGGGGCGTGATTGTGGTGTGAGGCATGCTTGGGTGGGGGCGTGGCACAAATGCCAGCCTCGCTCTCCACACTCCACTTGCCACTTGCCACTCGGGGGACACATTTATATGGCCATTGTCTGACGACGAGCCCCAATGCTTGACTATTCCGACTGCGACTGTGACTGTGACTGTGACTATGCCTTCAATGCGGTTTTTGCGGTTTATTTGGGCAACACACACACACATGTGCACACTTGAAAGCGTTGCCAAACAAAGACACAATGGCACAACAAACTGTGACCAATGATAATTGTCATGGCAAAGGATGCCAACGTCGCTTGTTTATTTACTTTAATTTTGTCGCCGTTTGCTTTGCGCCATAAAAACTGGAGCGAAACAAAAGGCGAGTCAAGTTGGGAGTTGGAAGTTGGAAGCAGCCTGTGGACGGGGGCACAGTTGCCCAAAAGCAACTTAATTGAATTTGTTCACGCGTTATGAAATGCCAACATGTTTTACGTTTATTTTTGTACTCACGACTGAAGTGGGAGGACGTGGGCGTAGGCCACGCCCTGTCCACTAGACACGACACGACCGACAACTGCTCTCGCATACTTATTGACCATTAAGCAAGTGGTAATAAGAACGCGTTAGTTGCAGCTGCTTGGCTCTGAGATAGACTACGCCATGCCACATCTACTTTGACTCCTTCCTCCCACTCAACAGCTCACACGTGTCAGCCCAACATTGAGTTTCCTCCCACTGAAGAGTTGACCGACAACCTCAGCCTCAGCCTCAGCAGCATCATGATTATATTTATGGATCCGAGAGCAAACAAATTGAAAGCATTTGCTCCGCTAATGACCACTTTGCTCACAATTGCGGCGCCCGCTTGGATGCTTGGATGCCGTACCTGGAATTCATCCAATTTCCCCGAAAAGGCTGAGGTGAATTTAGCACAAGCTTATCCTGTTTTTTGCCATTCAAATCTTTGTTATTTTGCTCAGACAGACACAAGCAAAAATGCCGCATTAGAAAAACGGCTAGAAATAAAAGAGCTCAAGGATTTTGGCAGCCTTAAATGTACTTGACTTTTCAAATTTCGTTTCATAATCATTTTGCAAATATGCGCAAATCATTTGGTATTGCGGACTTAAATTCTGCACGCCAAAGTTGCGCAAAAATGCGAAACAGTTTAAATAAAGTGGATAAATTCAAATTATGCCCACATGGCCGCAATTTTGCAATTTGCCATAATTGAAAGTGTTCACTGTGCGGAAAATAATGCAAACCGACTATACTATAAAATGTGTATTTCTGGTGCTAATTGAATCCTCAAATATCTCCTCCTCTAGCACACATTTTCATTATGTTATTTCCGCATTTTTTGTTAATAGTTATATCACAAATATTTTAGACTTTCGCATTGGAATTAAAATAAATTACATATGTGTTGTTAATAATACTTTACGGGCAAATATTTTGTTTGGAAGGATTAAATAACGCATTTCCAATAAGCCTTTAATCACCTCAGTTTAGTACAGATTTAAACGCAAATTGTAACTTGGCATTTGAGTTTAAGCTCGTGGTTGAATCTCGTTCCATATTCCATAAATTCTTATAGCGCTCATTAAAAAAACATTGTCTTCAAGCAGCATTTCGTATGCGGTGGTGAGAGGAACATTTAATGAAAAGTGCTTTACTTTTATTTTTAGCACGGCAGAGGGAGAGAGAGAGAGAGAGAGAGAGAGAGAGTGTATTGTAATTTGTTTTGGACACACACTCGACGCTAAAATCCAAACACTCACCGACACACTCAACACACGCTTTTGGTAAATTGAAAGCACACAAGCCGGCGGCTTTAAAGCTTTGCCAATCTAAAATACAAAATAAAAAAATTGGAAGGAAAAAACAAAGTGTATACTCGTACAATAACAAAAATTGCTCGTTTTACACGCTGATGGCGAGAATTTGTTTCGTGTTTTGGTTTTGTTTCTTGTTTTGCACGTTTGTTGCCAAATTTAATTAAAATATTCTGCGTTTCAAAAATTGTATTATTGCGTAACACTGCGGGCCACGTTTTTATGGCCCCCATAAATTGCACACACACACACACGCACACTGGTCGCTGCATTTTGGGCTATGTACAAGACATTTGGTCAGAAGTGGCTCATAAAGCATAACTGAAAACATTGCCTGAGTTATTTTTTGTTACTTGTTTCGGTTGTTATCGCTGCCTGCAGTTTATTTAAAATGTTTTTCAAACGCCATTTGTAGCACACTCGCCCGCCCATTCATGCCCCGCGGTTGCGCCTCGCTTTGTGTCGCTTTTGCCGCTTGATTTATGCAGCAATTAGCAAAGAGGCGGGCGCAACAAATTGTGGGCGTCTTCTCGCTTTTCGCTCCACTGCCAGAGTTCACAGCTTACAGTTGAGCTGTTGCTCACGTGGCTGTTGCAGCTTTAATTGCCTTGTTTGCCAGCTGATGTTGCCTAGTTTGCAGCGCGGTTGCCTCTTAAATAAGTTGCAGCGCGTTCGCAAAGAGTTAGCAAATTGCACTTTCATAGTTGCGGTTACGCTTACTTAGAGACGCCTTTTTGGCCATGGCACTTGGCTCTTGGCTGCTGGCCTCATTAAACGTGGCCCGAAAACTTTTACGATCGATAAACTGTAGCAAGCAATGCTGGCGATTTTGCCGCCGTTGCTGCGGCAACTGCAACTTCGAATTTTATGCTATAAATTGCTTTGTTAATAAAACATGAGCTGTGCGGCTGGATGCTGCTGCAATATGGGTCATGCATGAATTTAAATGATGTCATTTGAACGTTGCTGCCACCTGCAACATCGGTGGCAACATCGGCAGCAGCAGCTGCTTCGCCTTTTAGTCTGCTTAATGGCGCTGACTTTAATATTTTTCGCATTAAATTTGCATTTGCAGCAGCAACTGCTGCCACTGCTGCTGCTGGCCAACATGGCGTATGCTTGACACCATTTATGATATATGCCAGAAGGAATATCAAATATGCAAATGCACACGAAGTCTGCATTTATAAAGTTAATATCCAAAAAAAGAAAAGAGACTAAAGCGTTTAAGGACTTCTTTTCCAGTTGCCAGGAACATGTTGGCAACTTTTCGCAAATTTCAAATTTCATTTCAACTTGCATCAAGTTAAAGTTGCGCAAGTCAAGCGAACAATATTAAGAAAAATACACGAGCAAACGAAATTCTTTGCCTTAATGAAAATAAGCAGCGAAAACTAAAAAAGAGAAACAAAAGGCAAAAGCCAGAGGAAGGCAACAACCTTCAACCAGCATAATGAGCGCCAAATTGTGTCAGCGCAAGGCGGGTAGGCGTGGCACATGCCCTTCTGCATGCACAACAAGTTGGTAGCACAAACTGAGCTGGTTCCGATTTAAGATTGCATCTTTAAGACACAATTTGTTGCTCACATGTTCTGTTGTAATTGCATTGCACAGCGTGAAGGGCATTCGAGCAGTCGGCATTGCCTTGTTGGGCTGTTGTTTCGCCTGTTCGCTTTACTTTGGCATTTCTTTGCTAGGAGCAAACATCACAGAGCACTTTGGCGAGCTGCCCTTGCCCCGAGGGCAAGTTACTGTGCTGCATAATTAATGCATGCGAAATTCAATTTCGAGTGTGTTTTTTGCCCTTCTCCGTCTCATAAATAGACACACAGGCAGCGAACTACCGTTACCCGTCTTCTTGGCCTGCCCCAAACTTGGCCCATGAAAAGCTTTACAAATGTATTAAAACTAAGCACAGTGTCATTCCATTTGAACTGGCTTTGCGCTGTTGCTTTCTGCTTCTGTTTCTATTTCAGTTGCTGTTTAAGTTTCTAAATTGTTGTTGGATGCCTCGTTATTTGGGCCATTTTGTAAACTTAACGCATGAAAATGTTGTGTCAAAGTTTCGGCGAGAAAAGTTTGGCTGTCAGTTTTCGGTTGCAAGTTACGAGTTTCTTTCTAACGAGTAAATTGTCGCTTTGACAAGCATGCCTCTTGTTGCAGCATTGCGCCGTTTGTTTTGCTTGTGCAACTCGTATGCTGCACAACAACAACAACAACAACAACTGAAACATTTCAATTTTTTCTATGTACTATTTCACAGTATTCAGTTGTTGTTTCTGCCATGTCCAAGTGGCCGGCCAGTTTGCCGTTGCCGTTGCAGGAAATGCTTTTTGCGAAAGTTTTGTGCATTTTGTGGAGCTTTGCAAATGTGGTCACTGCTCGATTCAGCTGCCAAAGTTACACAAAGCATCGGCAAGCCGGCCACAAGCCTGTTCGACTGCTCCGGCTGGATCTCTCTGTGGGATTCGGCATTTACTTTGCTGCCCGGCATTGCATTGCATTGGGCAGTTCAATTATAGCCAAGGCCAGCTGGCCATCAAATTCTAATTTATTTACATGCATTTCGGGCCGAGCACAACGCAGCAGCAGCAGCAGCAGCTTAGATGATGTTACGGCTGCAGCTGCAACGCATTTGCGGCAAGGATAACTGAGAGCTTATTTGCTCAACCAAATTGCGTTCTTGCACATTTCTCTGCCTTCGCTTCGCTTCGGTTTGGTTCAGTTCAGTTGTTGGCCCAGTTTACATTTCTTTCGTCTGGTCCCTTTTTGTCCTTTTTTTCCGATGCTTTTTCCTGCTCATATTCCATAGCAATTGCCCATTTACATTTAGATTGAGGCGTAATGCAATCAAATGACCAGTAGCAATATCATATGTATGTACGTACGTAAGAATGGTCTGATATAGATTTTTGGGTTGCCTCATTTGGCTTACATTAAATTTGCATTATGCTTGGGCCAAGGTAAATAATTGCCTTTTAAATGTACGCAGTAAATTGAAAAACTTTTCGCCCAAATAAACCCAAATCTCACTTGCACATTACACGACCATAGAAAACTTTTACTTTTCGCGATAACAATATGCATTCTACTCGTACAATTGTGTGTGGCAAGTGCTGTTCTCGCGGCCTTGCTAACAACTGCAATAGTTTTGTGGCACACTTTGCAAGTTGCAATGCCCTGCGTGGCAACGATAAGAGTGTTGCAAGTAGAGGTCGTTATTTATTCGGCAGCAGACAAGCTAAACCACAGACTTTAGACTCGACTACTTCAAGTGATTTCTATCTGAAGATATCATTGCAAACTCTTTCTCTGTTTCGATTTAAGCTGCGTGAAATTATAATGAAGCTGTCAGTTAATTACAAGACTTCTAATACTCCAATTAAATTAAGCTTTGCTGGGTATCATTTTTGGGGCATGCAATGTTGTAAGCTGTCCTTGATGCCGTAGTTATTGTTATTGCTGCTTTGTTCTTGTCGCATTGTGTTGTTGGCATAATTTGGCACTTAATTGGCAGTTTGCTGCCTTTGCCTTTGCTGTGGCTGTTGCTGCTGCTGTTTCTGCATTTGCATTGCTCGTCTCCTGCGGCCAGACAAGGCAGGAACATTTATCAAGCTCATGGCTGTCAGCAGGCAGAGCTTCTCTTTTTGTTTCCCTCGGCATCCGTTTAGTTGTTGCTGTGTAATGTTTTACTCTGCGTCCTTCGACGCGCCGCCATTGCATTATATTTTGGCGTGCACGTCAACCGGAAAACGGAAATACGCAAATTTGGCCATTCGATGCGACGCATTTTTGTTGCCTGGACTTTTATCACGTGCCGACTTTGGCTTATTGCTGATGAGCTGCGGTCTGCAGTCTTGATTTATTTCTTGTTCGCTCGTTTTCGTTTTTTTTTTTTTTTTTGATTTGCCGGAATTCGTTTATTTCGAAGACTCGAGACGGCGGCTTTAATCGCTTGCTTTAAGCTTTTAATGCGCTTTTCGTGTTGCCTCACGCAATTTGGTCGAGCGTTTTTGACACAATTTCTCTGCCCTCGTCTTGAACACACACCCAAAACAAGAATTGCCAACGCAGCATTGGCATCATCATCAGTGTTGTCATCATCACCATCATCATCATTACCAACAGCAGCAGCATCATCATGAGCTGCTTTTGCTGTTGCTGCCCATCAGTGAACAGAAAATCAATAACCGCACCCAGGCGGCAGTCGTCTTGTTATTTTTCCTTTTTTTTTTTTTGTTTTTTTGTCTACTCTGTTTGCTGCTTTGCTCATTGCCCCATTGCCCATTGCCCATTTTGGCTATTACAGCCGCACCTCTTGTTCCCCTTTCCCCTGGGCGAACAACAGCGAACTGTCAGTTGGTTTTTTATGCATCGCATTGGGCATTAGGCGAGAGCAAATTATGAACGCAAATTATGGCTAAAAACTCCGAAGCTCCATCTAAGCTGCAAACAAACAAATCCTCAACTCGAATTTCCATTTCCCATTTACACACACAGTCAAATAGATTTTAAGGCTGCGCCTAAAAGTATGCCACGCGGCTGATAAAATGCAATTTATGCGGCTTTCAACATCTTAACTCGACACTAATTGTGGCAGCCTGCAACTAACAGCATAATTAATCCTCTTTAGGGGTTAATGACCCGAAACTACCCAGGATTATGCCCCAAGGGCCGTCGGCCTGATGATCTTTTGCTGTGTTGCTAATCAAAAATAATCAAAGGCGTCAAAGTTAATCGATCAAAGGTGCGACCAGCAGCAACACTTGCCACAAAACTGTGGGCACTCCACTTCTTAAAGCTGCCAACATTTTGCAGCTAATAAGACAACATTTTCATTACACACCAAGCATTCAACTTGTCGGCTTATGGGTGTGGCATGCCACTCGCTTGCCATCATTAAAGTTATTCTTGCTGCTGCTGCTGCATTTTAATTGCGACACCAGAGACGCGGCTTAATGTGCTGCAAGGAAGAGCGAGAGAGAGAGCGAGAGAGATGTGTGTGGCATGCAGCAAGGAAGCTTTAGTTACTTGCAGTCTTGGCACATCATTAAAATTGCAATGCGACAATGTGTAATGGGCGTGGCTCTGCCAGTTGCTCAGTCAATTGCAAAACGCTTAGAAATGTCCCGCTTAGTCTCGTTTAGGACGACGTCAAAGCTGATGAGTTGCATAAAACCTAATTGCCACGAAACTTGGCTGCAGCCTGGCTCAAGTTCGCATTTAAAATCTGCTTATTACTATTTAATTTTTAGCTTCTATCTGCCAAAGTCATCACATAAATTCGACGTTCAATTATTCAACAGCTCGACTCTACAATCTTCCATGCCCACTAAGATAACTCATTAGTTGAACAGATTGCTACAATCTATTGAAATATGCATAATTAAATTTCATATCGATGCAAAACCCATATGCATGCTATCGTTTATTCCAGTAAATATTTTGACAGCGCTTTGTTTGACTGATGAATGTGAACCGCATTGTTGTGGCAGCTGTGTTTGTTTATATGATATTTGTGTTTGTGTGTGTGTGTGTGTGGGAGTGTGGCAACCAAAATAAATGGTCTTCTGTTCAACGCTAGTCGTGCTGTCTCTATGGTCTATGCTCTGTGGCTGCATTCAAATGGCAGAGGAGCAGCCAACTGCCAGAAGTAGGTGTGCGACACGCTTCGCCTTGCCTCGCCTGGAGTCGCCTCGAAATGTTGTGCCCCATGCAATCAACGCTCGGTGCACGTATGAAACAAATGTAATTAACTTTCAAGCCATAGCAACATTTTGTGGCATGCTGCAGCTGAGCGAACTGTGCTGAATAATTCATGGCATTAAGACAAGTTGCTTGACCCAGCTGAAGCAACGGCAACGGCAACAACATTTGCCTTTAAGAAGCAGCAGGTTCAACAAACTGCGTCACGTTGCGCCTAAAAGCATGCAACGCTCTCAAGTGTGCGGTTACAAGATGAGGCAACGACGACGCTGATGCTGACAAACGACAAATGCCAGTTAAAAAGGAAAGAAATAAGTATTTCAGTGAGCCAGAGCCAGAGCCAGAGCAATAGTCGTCAAGGGAAACCAAGTGTGTCCCACTGGCAACTGGCAACTGGCAACTGGCAACAGCAGAGTGGCAGCTGAGCTGCAACTGGAACTGGAACTGGATGCAGAGCAGCGCTGGCTCACGAGTGGCATCAACAGCCGAAGCGTTGACTAACGAGCGTCTGTCTAAACTGAATGCATGGGAAATGTCTAAGAAGGCAATATGCTGCCAGCCAAGATGCACGACGAACACATATCCTAGACACATTTATTGCAAGCCACTGCAAATATATTTATTGGCCAAATCAATTACAATCTACGTATCGACGAGTAAATAAATAAATGTCAAGTTATTCGTAACAGAATGTCCCAAAGATATTTCTATTTATTTGCCAAACATAGCTGAAGGATATCAGTAAAGTGTTGTGTATAAAACATGTCAAGTAGTTTATAGCAATACTGTTCATATTTAGCTGTCTATCAAACATTTATGATTTGAAATTTTCAGTAAAATAGTAGTTAATAAATAGATTTCTTAATCGAAAGGATTTATTAATAATATTTATAGTGTAGAACAAAAACAGAAATTTGAGACAAAGCTTATGGAATTATAATCTTCATTAAAAGAGATATTCACTTCACTAAACTGCAATTCATAATTATATGCTTAGATACTTGGCAATATTTTCATAAGACCCGCCCACAATTGCCAGCATCTTCTACAGGGTGTGGCAAAAAGGCTGCAACAAAAGTGCCCGCATTTGAACTTTTAAATTGTTGCCAGAGCCGCAGCAGCAGCCTCGACCACAGTCAAGTTTGCAGCAGCAGCTCAAGTCAACTGAACTGCACTCAAGTGCAGGCAAGTCGAAGTTGAAGTTGAAGACGTAGTCGAAGTCGTAGTCGAAGTCGAAGTAGCTGACAGTTCGTCCTTGCCACGCTGGCATAATTGAAGTCCCAGGTGAAACGCCGAATCCCTTCCCACAGGAATTACCTGTTTGCCTCACTGCCTGACTGTCTGTTTGCCTAGCTGCCTTTAGCATTTGCAATTCAAAACGTTGTCGGCCCTTTGAAGTGCATCTGCAATTTGAGTTTTGGGGCTTTCAAGTGGCTGTGCAGTGTGGCACAAAACGTAGCACTAATTGAAGTGCCAGCCGCCTCAATGCAGCCATTCAACAAACGTAGCGTAAACATTGCCACGTTTGTTTTTAATTACGCAGCCAATGAGTCTTGCTTTTGGTCTTGCCAAACACACACAGCCCCAATATCGAGTTGCTTCTCTAATCAAATTTGACGTTAATCGGAAAATTTAACAGCCACATGAAAGTAACACGTCTGTCTCTCACGACGACTGCAAATCAATTTTTGCGGGGGAACCGAAAATCAAATTATGGCTGCTTATGGTTGCTGTCTACGTGTCGGTCTGGGAATGAGCGTCGAACTGTGGAGCTGTGACTGCGACTGAGAACGAGGAGTCAGTCTTTAAATTTGGCAGACGAGTGGGGAAATTTTACGGCACACTATGCAGCAACAAATTGTCGTAAAGTTAAGCGAATTTATTGCCATAAATTATGCAGCAGAGAGCCTCCTTAAGGGACTCCCAAGACCAAGACCGAGTAACCAGGCCAAAACAATGCGCATAAAAAACAGCAACAGCGACGGCAAAAGGAAAACAGTCAACTGAAATAACACACAACGACAGCGGCGACAACGACAACGACAACGATACTGTGACTCAGAAACAAAATGGCGGCGACACCAACAACTTTGACAATGACTTTTCGCTTGACTTCAAAAATGATACGGCCTTTGTTGTCGACATTGTTGTGGTAGTTGGTGCTGTGTCTTTAATTCAATCTACATGCTTGTCGCAACATCTTTGCTCCGACTGTGAGCGTAACGGGGCGTATGCGCAATAAGCCACGCGACAGGACTGCTGCTGCCAGCTGCCAGGATACAGGACACGGGGCACAGACAGCACAAAAATCCAGTTTGCTAATGTTATCTCGCTATGCAGCCTCATTTGGATTAGTCCCTCCAGTATGTGTACAGGAATTAGAATTAGGATTGTGATATAATGCAGCAAGCCATTTGTTTACAGCCACAGGGACGTGGTCACGCACACACCAACACACAGCGACACACACAGAGATACACATAGGAATATAGCAACAGAAAAAGAGAGAGAGAGAGAGACTTTGAGTAATGAATTGAAGGCAGGCAGCAAGCAGCTTTGTGTCAAGTCTAGATCAACATATAACTCGCTGCGCCCCAAAAAAAAGAAAGCGAATCGTTGAGTCTGCTCAACTGACAGCTACCCTGTCGAACAGTTTAATGCCACTTACACTAATGTCCTGTTTAATAGGGTAGTTCAGTGCCATCAACGAACAGACTGTCGTTCCAACATATGTTTCTGTTGCCTGCCATAAACTCATTTCGTTTTTGCTGAGCTGCTTTGCTTAACATTACAATCACAATAAATTTCAATGTCTATCGAATGTAGAGCTTCTAAAACGCACATTCACACACACACAGACACTCACGCCCCCACACACACACTGTCATGCTGTGTGTGTGGCATGCATTATGTATTATGTGCGCTGTCACCAATAAATTCCCATGTAAGCAAGTGATATTGACAGGCTGAGTAGAAGAGCCAGCGACAGCGTTGAAAATTATATGCACGTACTTAAAAGCAGCAACGAGCAGTCTGACAGCCCGACAGGATTCACGACTCGCAGGACTCACAGGATTCACCACAACACAGCACAGCACGAAACAGCAAGGCTGAGCACATTCACACCGTCAATACAAAACAGATGCCCGCTGTTTACATAAACACGTTGGGTCAGCACACAAACCAACTCGAGAGTGTCACAGTGTGTGTGCGTGTGTGTGTGTGTGTGAGTGTCAGTGTTGTGCAACTCTGTGTGTCTGTGTGTTGTGTAACACTGAAAGGAACAAGCCATAGTTGGATTCATGCAATTTCTTTAGCTTCCCATCCATATTGTCTACACTGTTATTTATTCAGCATACACTTGTCAGTTTCTCGCAGTGTATGCGCTGAGCTTTAGTTGTGCGCCTGGCTAATGCGTCTCCAGTGCTGGCCACGTCAATCGATGTTAATTTATTGTCAATGCGCATTTACCAAATGTGCCGAATGTGTGACACAAATACCAACTGAGCAGCTTCCACAATGTTGCATGACTCTCTGTTCTCTGTGTGTGTGTGTGTGTGTGTGTGTGTGTGAGTGTGTGAGTGTGTTTGTATGCGTATTTGAGTATAATTGTGTGTTATGCAAACAGCGACTGCCTTTGCCGTAGCACGTGTGCCTTGTGCCATGTGCCATGTGCTATGCGCACGTTATTAATCAACATGGTTGTGCATGGTGCATGCCACATGCAGCAGCAACGGAGGCTTTTGTGTGCGTCGTTGCTGTGGCTGGAATTGCAATGCGGCTTATTACGACAACAGCAATTGCCCCAGCAACATCGGCAACCCGGCATGGACAATGGCCGCCTGGATTTTGCAGCCAGAGGCAGAGAGTCCAAGTCGGCAGCCAGTTGCAGGACTGCCTGCCTGATTATGTTGCAGGTTGACTTTGGCATGCAACAACGCAGCAGCAATGCAACTGTGCAGATATTTGCATATTTGCTTAGCCGCCGGCAAATCTCATTATCTTGTTGACACGCCTCAAAAAGTGGCCAGCAAAGCGGCTCGCATTAAACTCGTGCCACAAGTGAAACATGTGTTAAATGTGGCACATACACCAAGCAGCGAAACATCTGCAACTAGGACAACCATAAATCATGCGACATATGCGTTGATTAACTCAGACTTCGCTTCCATCGCAGCCTCCGCCACGCTCGCTGATTAATCTCGGCAACAACTACGCCTAGAATGACACATTAGGCGCACCAAAAATTCATCATAATTTATAAACAGACGCCGCCCACGCGACACCAAAAGCCAAAGGACTCGGAGAAAGCATTTCGTTGTAAATCATTAATAACACTGCGAAACTTTGCAATGACATTAGCCGAAAAGGCCCAAAAGTGGCAAAGGAGCAGCGGCTTCAATTGACAACAGTAGTGCTCTATGGCGATGCAACATAACTTATGGCCACCAACCATTAATCTACACAATTGAGACGAATTCGTTAATTGTTTTGACAGAGCTCTGAAAGTTGCCCAAAACTTAGAGTTCATTAAAAACAAGCTTCTTTATATTTTACTATTTAAAGTTAAGCAACATCAATTGCCAGTTTACTAAGAATTTAGAGTCTACGCGACTCTAACTATAAACAAAAATTCAAAATTTACATTTTATGTATTTTTGGAATATTACTCTTAAATAAACATTATATTTTTATAGTTTGTAAATAAATACATAAATGCATATTTACTTGTTCAGTTTATTTCAGTACAAAAACTGCTTCAACATTCTTAACTGCAATTTAATAATTAATATAAACAAGAGTTTTTAAAGCTGTTTAACTGTTGTAAAACTTAAGCTTGTATCAAACTTACTGCTTTTGCGCTGTTCTTTCTTTAGCATTATTCCTGTCACTATCAGAATTAATCAAAACACATTTTAAGCTAGTCTCATGCGGAATGAAATTAATCTCAGCAGAATATCTCAACATTCGAGTTGCTTCGTGGCATAATATTTAATATTGCCAGGCATATTTTAAGCGAGGCAGCTAGAGAGCGGAGTTCTCATTGTCTGGAGTTGGTTGGTACGAGTTTAATCAGCATCAAGCGAGCACCTTGCTGCAGTTGTTGACGTTTGACTGTTGTAGTTGTAGTTGTACTTGTAGTTGTGGCTGTTTGCCTCTTGGCCGGGCTCAAAGAGCAACAGAGCGTATAATAAATTGCATTTGCCTGAGCATAAGTTGGCAGAGATAGAAGTGTGGGAGAGACATGAGTAGCGGCGACGTTTGTCAGTTGCATAAAAATGCCAACTCATACGAAGCAGGACATGCCAACTCAGCCAGGACATGCAGCGTCGCAGCGGAAATGGCGCAGAAAGAAAATGTCGGGGCAGGCCGAGAGGGGAAATTAGAAAATGCCACAGTGCGAAACTGTGAAAGGAGAAGCAGCGACAAAGAGAGACAGAAAGCTGGCCAGCTAAACAACAGCAAAGTTGGCAACTGTTTTGCCTGCTTTTGGGTGTTTAACTCCTTTGGCCCAATCTCAACACGGAACAAATAGCTAAATATGCCACACACTTCAGCTGCTTTTCGGGCTTCGGCGTCGGCGTCGACTTCAACTTCAGCTTATGCAAATTCATGCAAGGACTGAGGCGGAGGACATTCGTGTTGATTTAGTAACAGAAGCGGTGCACAAAAGCATGCAACGTGCCCCGCATCGCTGACAGATTGAATTACGCGCCATTCTGTATTTTATTTTTCGCTTTACTATTTTGTGTGTGTTTTTTTGTTCGCTCCTGTTTGGTTTTTGTGTGAGTGCTCTTTTTGTAGCAATTTTTATTTGAGTTTCTTTGAGTTAAGAGTTGAGCGAGTAAATAAAAATGGCAAAAACAGTCGGTGAGGAGCAGCGGCGACATTGGCAAAATGTTTAATTAAATTCGCGTAGGCAATAGAAAGGAAATCGGAAACCGAAAAAGAATTTAATTAAACTTTTTTCTCCCCCTCCCTTTTTTTTTGCAGCGCTACTGAATCCAAATGAGAGGAAATAGGGGCGATATAGGGGCGAATGACAATGTCAGCGCAACGCATTTTAATTAGTTTTTTTCGCTTTATTTTTTTTTTTTTGAAGTGTGCGCGCGTGGTTGTGTGTAGATGAGTGCTTAGTGTGTGTGTGTGTGTGTTGGAAACAAATCAAAAAGTCTGCGCCAACAATTGATGCAGCCGCGGTGTGCGTGTGTGTGTGTGTGTGTGTGTGTTTTCCCTGTATGTCGAGCAGCCGCTGTCAAAAAACTTTCAAACAAATGTCGCTCACATGCCAAACACACACACACACAGTTACACACACCACAACTCACAACTCACACACTCGCACAGTACAAGTGGCAAGTGGCAGCCTGTACTCCAGTAATAACAACAAAAGGTGTGCGTGTGTGTGTGTGTTCTGTTCTTTTTGTAGCATTAACATTTCATGCGCATAAACAAATGAGTTTTCAACGCCAACTTTTGATTATATAAGCTGCCATTTCAGGCCAAAACGTAAAGATTCTTTTTCTGTTCTGTTCAGTTGTGTTCTTTACTAACATTTTGGCAGGGGCATCACGAGTTCTTTGTAAACTTTGTTATGTGCCAATGGCTTCAGAGTCTGCATATTTTACGAGTCACACAAGGATTTGTGTGTTATCCACGTGGATACATCTTTGACATTGCCGACTGTCTAATGATAAGTTATGAGACAGCTTTGCCAACCTAACTTAATCTATTTGCTGTTGCCAATACAAGGAAGAGCATCTCGACTGTCGTTCATTTCCAAGTGCACTTTTTGTTGTACATTTTTGGCAAGCATAAAAAGCTTTTGGCCTATAAAAAGGTGGCTTCAAGTCGTCAGTTGTGAGTTGTGAGCATGTTAAAAAACTGACCGCATAACAATAAGTTTTTCATAGCTGTTTACAAAATGGGATTTTAATATGCACACAACTCTATGAAATATGCAAATGCCATAAAAACAGGAAACACAAGCTCCCAAAAAACATGGCCAACTTACAATGAACTAACAACCGAGCAATGTCTTCACTATCATTAGCTTATCACAGACATCCTCAACGACTATTTGCTGTGGAAAGTTTTGCAGCTGAATCAGCTAAATCAATTCATTTGGCAAACAGGCAATTTGCTGGTCAAGCGTTGAGATGCATGACTTTCTCAATTTAATTAATTTGAGTTTGAATTCGAATTTGAATTTGGAATTGGGAATTTAGGAACTTACCCCGCCACGTCCGCCGGATCCATCAGTGCTGTCATCATCGATATAAATTTCATCTCGGTGCGCTGATGTTGAGAATGTCGATGAGGGCGCTGCCGCCGATGGTTTCACAGATTTCTGTAAATAAGATGAGAGTGAAAAATAAGAAAAAATTGCTTATCAACCACGGCGAAAACTTTTTTAATTTGCACCAAATGCAAACTTTATTTGCTGTTCATTTTTTGTACGTCTTCGCAGCAATATGCAAATATTTTCATTACTTTAATTAAAGAAGGCAAATGGAAATGCGGAATTATTTGATGAATTTTTCAAGAATTTTCTTGAAATTATTCGACTTGAAGCTTTGTCGATATTTGCCAGCATTTCAGCCTTTTTTTCGCATGACCGCAAACAATTTGCATGCGACCGCATAAAACAATTAATTAAGAACAATGCAAATGCAACAATAACAGCAGACATTGTAAAACAAATGCATATTTAATTATGCAACTGTAAAAATCAATGGACGATTCAAATTGCATGCATCGTGAAATAAAACAACAGCGCAAGCAAGAAAAGGGGAAAGTCGTTGGGTACAAAACAAATAATCGACTAAAAGATACCTTAGATGAAGTAAAATATTAAATAATCTGCACACCTGAAGATAATCTTTATTCAAGCTTTGCTAAACCATTTAAAAGGGATCAAAGCTGTTGGGGTCCTGATTGACTTGGCTTTTCATGTTAATCTTGATTCGTTTTTCCTTTTTTATTTTTAGTATCGCAGATGCCTCATTTCGTTACCCCCACATTTGTGCAATTTTATGACAGCATTTTTACCCTATTTTTTATAGGGTATAAAAAACCATTAACAGCTGCTGGATGCATAATTAATATCCCACACAGAGAGGCAGAGCTGTGGGTCCGTGCAACCTCATTAGGGTCACGGGTGGAGCGCAGTTTACGAGCCAAAAAGCGAGTTTACCCGACATAAACCAATTTTTATACCCGCTACCCATAGGGTAGAAGGGTATTATAACTTAGTGCCAACAGTAAATGTATGTAACAGGCAGAAGGAGGCATCTCCGACCCCACAAAGTATATATATTCTTTATCAGTGTCAACAGCCGAGACGATATAGCCATGTCCGTCTGTCCGTCTGTCCGTCTGTCCGTCTGTATGAACACCTGGATCTCAGAGACTATAAGAGCTAGAGCTACCAAATTTGGGGACAGTACTCCTATAGGTCCTACGCAGGTCAAGTTTATTTCAAAAGTTGGATGCCACGCCCCTTTCCGCCCCCAAAAGTCTGTAAAAGCCGTAATAATAGACCTAGAGCATTGAATTTTGGTATGCATAATAATAATTATATTCTAAATGATTCCTGTGAATTTGGTTGAGATCGAATGAAAAACAAGAAAGTTATTAAAGAATCAATTTTATATGCATAATTCACTTGCAGCTGCCCGCGCTTTGTTTGTTTAGTTGACAGTGTGACCAAAACGGTGTTGTGATTTTTACCCGCTACTTTCAAATATATACAAAAAACTAATTTTAGTATATTTGGTATATTTTTTGTTAATATATAATTTAAATTTTTTGTTTTCTCTCGAAATGGGTTGCGGGTATCATACGGTCGAGCACTCTCGACTGTAGCTTTCTTACTTGTTATAATCCCATTCTGGCAGCTTAAGCATTCAACACGCTGCATTGAAGATTAGCTAAAGTCAAAGTTGTGCAGCTGAAACCAACAGGATAACCTCGACCAGGAGCCAAGCACTCTAGCACTCTCTGGCTTCCTGCCTCCGCTCTGGCATTGTCATTCATTCTGGCTGCTGCACATAGGTGTGAATAACCGCGCACTCGTTGTAGATACAAAAAAACGAATAAGGACGAAGAGAGGAAACCCCAGATAAACACTTTATCTTCTGCTGCAGCTTCAACTTACAGCCTCAGCTTTGCGGTTAGTTGAGTTGAGTTTGAGTTGCCAAGTTTTGCATTTGTGGCAGGTCCGTGACAACCCAGGACAACTCAGGACAGACGACGAAGCATCTTTTGCATTAATATGATGGGGGCATCTTGTTGCTTGGCGGCGTTTATAAAGTTGATATGTCTGTGTGGCTAAAGTTGAACGCCTCACAAAACGCATTTGCCGTGTCATAACGAACTGCAATCTGCATTCATAATAATATTATGCTGGCATAATGCACATATGGTCTGTGTCTGATCTTGCTGTGTATGTTGATTAATGCCTTCGACTATACTTAAGTTGTATTATATGAAGCACTCCATTAGACACACGATACTGGGACTGAAATGCAAGAACTTGACTGTGCCAAACAAAATGAATTACGTGAGAGCGAAAGCAACGAGAAATTCTAGTCTGTCTAGAAATAAATTATAAAATTCCATTTGTACGGAAAGAGTTGGGAAAGACAATTTGTACATAAGTGAAATTTATCCACGCTATTTGCCGACTATTAAATGCATTTTCACCCCCTCGCTTTTATAGAGATTTGTCCACAACGTCAAAAGTTGTGCGAATTACGAAACGTTTATGCACTGCCACGACACATTCTTTAGATGCACTCAACGAGAGGAATTTATTTTTGAAAGTATTTCCAAACATATTTTGCATGTTTCTTTATATATATGTATGTATATTTTGCTATATGCAGTTTAACTGCCAGCAATTTGGCACAATGGGATATGGAAAACGTAGATACGGAGTGTGGCAGTAGCAGCTTCACCATTGGGTGGCAGAGTGCAACAACTACAACAACGACAAAATAAAGCGACACCAATTTCGTGTGGCACTTTGCGACAAATGGTAAAAATCAAAACAGTTTGTCTTTTTACTTTTTCTTCTCTCCCGCAGCTGATAAAAACGGGGCACGCCTCCCCCCGCCCAGTCCCTGGCGATAAATCAATATAAATATTGACAGTTTTACAGTTTATATACGTTTGGGCGTGGCCGGGCGTGAATCTATATATATATAATACAATAATTCTTCGAATGGAAGCTGCCAAACCAACAAATAATATTAATTTGCTAGCCAAGAGCTGCGATAATATTTTTACATTTTATTTGCCATTGACAAATATTTGAAGCCATTTCTTTTTTTCGACTTTTTTATTAACGCAGATGCTCGCAAAATAGAATTTTTTGTTTTCAGCAATTCCACAAATTGAATACAGTATGCAGTTTTTTTTTTGTGAATTCATATGATATTCATAATATGCTAAAGTGCGGCCAACTTAACAATGCAAGTCTATTATTAACCAGCGTTGCCGGATCGTTGTGATAGCATTACAGATGCACGTACAAGATAATCAACGGGAAGCTTAATTCTGCGTATTGTGAATGGAAAAAAGCAAATGAATTTAATGAATTCATTACAGAATATTTGCATTTTAAAAAAATATAAATTCATTTTCATATTTCCAATTGACAGCAATTTATTTTTAATGATGACAGCAAATGATATTTAAATAACTGCAAAGGCTTATTCGTATTTTGTAATTTATTTATTAAGTGTGGAATCTATACAGCTAACTCGTACGAACATTATTGAAAAAGCGAAACAACTGACTTTAAATATAATGCCATTCGATGCTGCTCCTTTTAGACTGTCAGTTCCATTCGCAAGTCTATCAACGGGAATCGTGTCAGCTGTCAGTTGTAGAACTGAATGCTAAAAGCACCGTCAAGTGAGCTCGAACAGAACCGACCAGAACAGAGCAGAACAGAGTAGAGACAGTTCTGTCAACAGATAAGTTGGCATTCAATGAGAGTGACAGAGAAGCGCCGCAAAGTAGGCAATGCAATCGACTCCTCGACGGCCAATGCAATTTGCGGAACAAGTATACGCAGCGTGTACAGCACCCGCTGTCAAAATTCCATACAATCAGTCTGCTGTCAGTTGTAAGACTTTCTCAAGTTAAATGCCTGTCTTGTTGGGCGCAAATTCAGTCAAGCGGTTGCCGTATGCCAAAAAATATACATAAATAATATATAAATACGTCGACACTTCACAAACTCGTTATACATTTTCATTAGCCGTCCGTCTGTCTGTCCAATTGTCTCGCCACCCTCGCTCTCTACATCTGCCTAGCCATGCGTGCGTCTTGGCCATTAAGGTGTCAAGCAGTTTTGTGTGGCATGTGGCATGTGGCATGATGTGTGGGGCAACTGTTTTGGCCTTTGGGCCTCGACAAATAAAAGCAAATCAAAACTTATTATGCTAGGCACACACTCAAACGCACACACACGTGTGTGTGTGTGTGTGTGTGTTGTCGGAGGCTGTGTGCCAAATCTGGGGCTGTGCTTTATTGATGTGCGTGTGTGCGTTGCGTTGCGTTGGGGAAAACTTTTATGTTTATAGTAGCCATAAAAACAACAGGAGCACAGCAAAGAAAAAAAATATGTATCGAAAGGAAAAAAAACTTTAATGGCCATTTTCCGCTTGAATTTGTGCATAAAACTAATTGAACAGCGGAATTATTGCACATCTCGAGGGGCAAATAAACATGCTCGACAATAACACGGCCAAGAACAATAGCTAACAACTTGTTATGCTCTCTGCACTCAACTCAACTGGATTGCTAATGAGCGGCAAATATTTAAAATACAAGTCAAACAATGCAATTAGTTGAAAATTCGGTAACTGGCAGAAGTTGGCCTAAACGACCAGAGCGAGCGCACTCATCTGTACGTATGTAAATAGGTCTAAAAGGTACCGACTATATGCACTGATTGTGTGTGGCCCCGAGTGTTTGACTGCCAAGACTTGACGTGGAGCCAAAGACGGAAATTGCTCGCACACGCACACACACACAAACACACACACAGACAGACATTGCGGGAAACTGGGGGTTAGAGCTGCCACAATAAAAGCTGAATTGACATTTGGCAGGCCAAATGGAGGACTCGGGAGACGGACGCAGAGATGGCACAATGCAGAAGGCACAAATGACGACGCTCAAAAGTATGCCACAAATATGAAGCACACACACACACACATGCAAATGTAGGTGCTGTGTAACACTGACCTACAGAGTTGCCAGGTGACCGTTTTGCATGCAATTCACAATTTTCTCCCTTCGTTTTGTTACTTACACGTTGAGTATACGCAGCGTTGAAGCGTTTTAAGTGCGCGCCTAAAAGCAGGCAACGCTTAACGTTTGTTTTTGCGCCTTTATGCGAATTTAATGTCTGCAGGTCTGAGGGTTCATCACAACAATAACTGTACACGCACACAGACACACACAAGCACACGCACACGCACACGCATAGAGGAAGACGCTCAACTCAACCCAACTGAACTGTCGAAGTCAAGAGCGTAACGACTGTCACTGTCACTATCACTGCAAAACTGTAAATGTAACTGTAACTGTAACTGCGAATGTAACTGGAAAAGACGCGCCCAAGCGCTACCCCTGACAACCGAACACTTCACCAGAATGTTTCAAACTGACGACGCCGCTATCTTTTAGCCGCCTGCCAAGTGCCAAGTGGCTGCCAAGCCAAGCTGAAAGAGAGCGCCAAATGTTGTGATAAAAACACACACACACACACACACACACTCACGCATGCAGAGGAGCAGAGATATGCTCTGCTGGGGTGCCAAATATGCTTTTGGTTCAGTGAAGGCGAGCAGGCGTGCAAACTGGGTCGGTTTGGAATGTTGTGTTGTTTTTGTTATCGTTCGGATGCTGCAGAGCTGGCCGCTCTCTGCGCATGCCGAGCATTGAAAGCTTTGCCAGAGCTTACAGTCAGGATTCGAACAAGGCAACTTGCGGCTTTTGTCTGAGCTACCTTTGCTGGCCAAAAGCTGTTGTTAGCTTTCGCCAAGTCCTCAACCGAAGTGAGCTTCAGTTTAGTTACACAGCCGAGTTGCAGATGGCGCTTTTGCAGCTGTTATCAGCAGAAGTGTCCGCTGTAAAGTAACAGCGTCATATAACAGTTGTCGATGTTAAGTACCAACGCTTCACAACAGATGTCGCTAGCAGTGGTATAACAGAAGTGCAAAAGTAAATTAAGAGGACTTGTAAATGAAGAAATTAAATGCAAATTACAAAACAAATCTAGGCCATAGCCAGTGCTAAGTTAAGGTAATAGCAACAAATTAGCGCAAGAAGAGTAATGTACTTTGGTGCAGCAAACAAAGAGGCAGCAAAGTCAATTGGATAAAAAGTTGCCTCGTTGCCATCTCATTTCCGTTTATTCAGCGACTGTCGCACAACGCAGAATGAATTACAAGTGTCCATCTTCATGAAACAAGGCAACGGAAGGTGGCTGTCAAAAAGACCGAGGAGACGCAGGACAACTCTGGCAGGACTCTGGCGCTCGGCTTTTCCTATTAGTTTCGTTTAATTTGGGCCATAAATTACATTTTTCATCTACTTAATACTTTTAATGATTTTCCGCGGGATACCGTTCGTTTTTTCCTTCTCTTTTATTTTCTCCATTGCGTGTGTGTGTGTGTGTGGCATTTTTAAACTTTGTCTCCGGCTATATATTATGAGAAGTGTAAACAGACGAGGGCGGAGGGGGGCGTGGCAGGTTGTGACAGCTGACAGGTGCGTAGTACTTGAGAATGGCAACAGCTTAAGGTTAAGCAGCTTTAATGAGCTTTGGAAAGCTGTGAATGCCTGTGGCCAACTTTAAGTTCACTTAATTGTAATTAAAAAGTAAATTCCAGTGGGACACACACACATTGGCTGGCAGGCAAATAATTCGTGGTCTCAGAAACATTTGCCTAAGGCAAAGTAATAAAAATAAATTATTTTCATCTAATTAGCAGCTGGAGACGCGGCTGACAGAAAGCTTTGAATTAGAGCAACACAAAAGACAGACAACGATGGGACAGGACAGTCTTTGATAAATGCACAACTCTCACGTATGGAACGAGTGCCTCAGACTTGACCACTGTGGAACAAAGCAAAAAAAGGGAAAGTAGAGCCTTCCTACGTCCCATCGTCCTTCCTGTGACTCGGCTGCCTGCAAGGCTCTCATCGAGATATATGACCACCGGCGGAGTGCATTTAACTGTTCTGCTTCTGTCTCGACGGCATAAATCAATTTTAATTGCTGTGCAATGTGCAAAGTGGGTAAAATAAAAACAGCAAAAAATAGAAATGTAGCCGAAAGCCAAACGAGAGAGAGAGAAAGCCGGAACCAGGATGTGGCCAAGGACTCGCTGTTGCTGTTGCTGATACGAATACTGAGCACAGTTCATGAAATCGAAATCTGTGTGTCTATATGCCTGGCAAATGCAAAGCAAAATTAATGAGCTACAATTGAATTTGGCAAAATGTTTTGGGGTCGAATTCAATCAACGCGCATTTTCATAAATTCTGCATAAATTGCTGGCCCAAAATGACAATTGCAATTGCGAATATTGGATGAAAACTAATTTGCAATAAATGGAAATTGGGCAAACACAGACAGAGCTGCATAAATAGTTAACTAGCTCTTTACACCAACTCTAAGCTCCTGTTGGCTTCTGTCTGCAGGACACACACACACATACACAGAAACACTCGCAAGGACAGGCGCATGGCTTCTGATAAATGCCTCGCTTGAGTAACTATTTTACATTATTAAATTGAAGCAGCTGCTGTAGTGAACTAACAGACACTCTGTAAATTCTGTTAATAATATTATTTTCTGCACAAGCTATTTATTTTAAATGGTTTGTCAGTTTGGAGTTTAAACGAAATGCATTTAATTTATAGGGTATGCTAATTGGCAGGTGATTGCCGCAGTCTGGCTGCTGCCAGGGCCAAAGATTAAATTTGGTTTGCAAGTCTAACTAAACGTGCTTCATATCCGGCTGTTGACAACTTCAGCTTCAGTTTGTCAGCTCCCCAGAATTACCCAAATATAAATGTTGCATTTGCCCTTGCCACGTACTCCAATAATGGTTTAATGACTCAAGCAGAACAGCCCTAGACAATGAGTTTCTTGGCAGATAATAGAGTTTGGTTTTCCAGACAATTTAGAGTGCACAACACAATTACCCTGTTTAAATGCAGTGCTATCGGATTGGCTTTAATCATTCCCTCTGGTTTTGGTGTCATCTGATTTATGCAAATATAAACAGAAACGGAAAAACAATTCAATTGCTCAAATATGGCGCTTAGCACAAATTAATGTCACGAACCGTTCGCAAGGTTCGCTATTTAATTAGTTGCAGTATTTGCAGCACATTTACAATGACCAACTTGTTGTTACCATGGAATAAGTTTATGGCAATTACAATTAACTAATTCACAATAAATAGACTTTCAATTAGTTTGTGTCATCATTTGAAAATACCTGGTTAAGAATTTCTGCTGGGTATGAAAACGAATTAACTCTGCATATTTAGCAGCAACAAAAATCCAATTAAAATTTATAATAACTTATTTAATTAAATTGATATGCATAAATCGTGCTCTTTGCCCTTTTTACAAATGCCGTAAAATAACACCAGTAATTAATTTCTCGTTTGCCAGCCGGCGTGTGTGTTTATTTTTTTAATTGATACTATTTGTGACTGGTAATTGATGCGGCTGCTAACGTGGCGTATACGCAATGCTGCAAACACGCAACACACAAAACGTTTATTGCTAACGCAATGAACTTGCCCAAAATACGCGTCCGAGACGTCGACTGAAGCGGAAAACCAAGTGGCGCCGCATAAACAACAAACGAAATTTTACAACTTGCAGCGAATTGCAAATATTTTCACGGTAAAATATGTGAAGCATCTGAACCCACACTCGATGCTCGGCTCACACACACTCGCATTTAGCTGCCAAGCCTCGTGTATGCTTGTGTTAGTGTGTGCGGTGGGCGGGCGACTCTGCCACGCCCCTCTGCCCGCTATTGCCTATGGTCTGCTTATGTCCTGGCCTTTTACAAATGCGAAATAAACGCCACGCGCATAGAATGTCATTTTTAATTAAGTTAAGGGCCTGTTCAGTTCGCTGGTTTGAGTTCATTATATGCACAGCATTGCCACGCCCACACACAGCCTCCCGCCCCCTCTTTATTAGGTGTAGTATGCAGTGCATGGGACGCGTAATATGAATTTATAGTGGCCTCAAACAGTAGACGTAGCAAACACGTACATGGACAGATCAGCAATTAATGCAAGCGTGCAAAACACCAAAATTTGGCAACGGGCCAATAACAAGTTTTATTGCACAGCATTTAAAATTTGGCTGACGATATTTTCCTGATATGCCAGTGACATTTTTGTTGAAACTGAGATTGCAATTACGAGTCGTTAAATGTTAGCTACTAAAGTGATTTTGGCTAATAATTGTACCTCGAAACACTTTTTAATGTTTTGATCAGATTTTTACTTCGAAATATAAGGTTTGCTCACTAATCTAAATAATAAAATTAAACTCAGCAAATATAAATAAACTTATTATTAATAATCTAAATAAGCAAAAATAGAAATTAAAAAAAAATTGTTAAGCGAAAACATCTATGCATGAATACTCAGACAATCTTCTTACAAAAAATGAATATTTAAATTTAAGTAAGGACTTAAAAAGAAATAAATTTCAAATCTGAGTAAATGAAAACTATTTCAAAAAAAGATTATCAAACGTGGTCATCTGTGGCAGAACTTTTTTAAACTAATGAATATTTAAATGTAAATATGCAAATAAATAGAATTAAATTGCAAATCTAAATAAACGAAAATCATTATTTCAAAAATATATATTTTATATTGTGAAAAATAGGATTTTCTATTTATTTCTCGCCATATTTGTATGGATTTTGCAGTTTATTTTAGCAGTAGTTCAATTTAAAATAAAATAAATTTGAGCCTATAAGTAAACTGAATTCTAGTCCCGTTGTCGCGCTTTAAAAATATGTTCCACTTCATTGAATTGTTGTAAATAACAAAAGACTCAAACTGTGTTCACGTTTAAATAGCTGCGACGTCTATAAATTCAATCAACATAAAATGGGTGGCCCGCATATCTCATTTTCGAGATTAATCTAATGTTTAAATGCTCGTTTGCTGCCAAGTTGCATGCCAACGAAGTGGCGGCTTTATAGCCAAGTAGGGCATGAAAATGCTGAGAAAAATATGTCTACCCACATTTGTTAAGGTTAAGAGCTTTCACTTTTAATCGTAAATAACTGCTTACTGTTGAGCGTTGTCCTTTTACTTTTTCCGTGATAATGACACACTACAAAGTGGCTACACACACACACACACACACACACAGAGAACCGAGTAGAAGAGATAACTTTAAGGCTCGTAAGGTTTACTCAACTTCAGAAGCCACAAAACATGTGCCCAGCACTTTTTGTTGCGGCGCTCGCATAAATTTATAAAACGATTATAGAAGATTTGCCAACTTCAGGGAAGGGATAGGGATAGGGCCAAGGGCCTTACATACTTATGTATATATGCCGAGTAAGTGTGTGTGTGTGTGTTTTGATAAGGCTTAGGTATAAATAATGTAACTGTTAAGCCTTTTGGGTATTTACGCTTGTGTTGTTAACAAACTTTTATGCCAAGAGCAGCGCGCCAGCTTACCTGAAACGAGAGAGAGAGAGAGAGAGAGGAGTGAAATTAGTCAGTGTTGTTATTTGGCAACAAGTTTTTAAGGAGTTGCTGTCACTGCAATTCAGCAACAACTTTTGCTCTGCTAAAATAATATTTGGCCACAACAAAGTGCATTTAATTAAGCAAGAATGAAATGCAGTCAGCGAGCGGCACCAAAAAGAACCCAACAGCACAAGACTGACAGATGAATCAGGTCAACTGACTACACGAATGCCCTGCAATTCAATTTGCAGCTGCCGAAGACAAGTAATCTTGTCTGAAGGACAAACAGCTTGCACAAATTATTCAACAAATTTCGAAAAATATCTTGAAGATCTCAGCAAGTTTTGCACTTTTTTGCTTTTATTAAAAAAGCTTCAGCATTCTGGAAATTGTTAAAAGGGTATTTCGAGTGAAAAGTCTTTCGGTTCTTGTGTCTGCCTGAGTTGGCTTTGTCATTGTTGCTGCTGTTTTTGTGCTTGTGCTTGTACTTGTAGTTATTGTTGTTGTGTTGCCTCATTATTTAGCAGACTGATTAAATTAGAATGCGCACACACACACAACATTATTTGCATGTAAATGCAGTGCATACACACGCCCACTTTCAGCATTTCAGCATTGAGGGGGTGGCAATTTCAGAACTATGCAAGAAGCGGGGGGAAACGGATGCAGATGAGGAGAGTCCTGTGGCAACAGCGCTTGCTGTCAGTCCATGAAGACGAAGCTGTTTTAATGAGTTGGCAATTAGCATATCATTGCACACACACACACACATACAGTTATGTACACACACTCACACACATGCACACTCGCTGGCAATCAAGAAACTCTCATATAGTATTTGGTTGCCATGGTTGCTGGTTGCCGTTTTGTTTTATGTTATTTTTTATTATTACTAGTATTATATTTTGGGGTCTGCTTGTTTTTGTTTGTTTAAGGCTGCATATTTAAAAGTTTTTGACGGCTGCAATACCAAACGAATCACAGACACAATGGCCAAAACTTTAAACATATTTCGGCGCTGAAAAGTGTGCTACAAAAAAGTTTATGTTACCCGCAACCGAGCGGTAAACTCCATCCGTGTGCATGTATGTGTGTGTGTGTGTGCAATTTCATTTGAAGCGTCTTAACCTCAAAAGTTTTGCACTTGTAAATGCATGTGACTTTGCTTGCAACTTTCGACGTTGCTGCGCAGTTTTATGCTTAAGCTGTTATTGTTTACAGACTCACAGATACGCACGCACACACTCACACACTCACACACATACACACGGACACTTACAAGGACTTACGCACACTCGACATGCTTCAGAAAGTGTGCGACACCAAAATTGCAAGTGGTAAACAGCAACTGTCGCAAATCGAATCAATTACTCGTACATCAAATAAAAAGAAATCGCTTTTCACAAACACAATATAAATCCTACTAAATTAAGCTATATTTCAGTAGCGAACAATAGTTACATTTAAAGTTTAAAATTGCTTGTAAATAAAGTCGACAGATTATGACTAAAACTCGCTTAGATGTTGAGTTTTATGCAAAATATATTTGTTAAATAAAAGTTGGAATTGTGCAAATCGATTATTCATGTGGATTGATTGACATTGGCAAATACATATTGCCAGTTGATTGAAATGGCAGCGCACACACACAAATGGAATCGCAGATATTAAAAAGGTAATAAATTTGTCAACTCCCATGCAATATGTATAAATTCTCACAGATACACACATGTATATATATTCACAGATGTGTGCGTTGCTCAGGTAATTCAGATCGCAATTTCGGCAATCCTAATGCTAACCAAACACAATTCACCTTTGATTATCGCGAGTGTCAATTTGTCTAAAGGTCATGAATTTGCGTTTACCTAATTAATAGCCTGCCAATGTCATAGTCGCGGTAAATGTGTGTGAAATGCTCAGGTGGCATGTGTGCATGTGTGTGTGAGTGTTGAGACATCAACTGATGCTGGATGCTCACACATTCGAAGCACATTCGTCTGGGGGCAAGAGAAACATTTTAATTAGTGCAGAAGGCGTGTGTGCGGCGCTTCAAGCGACTGTCGAAAGTTTTCAGTTCAAAATAAACGTCGTTTATACGCTGACAATTGCTGGAATTAACAATTAGCAAGCATCAATTACGTCTATTTTTTGTACCTCTTCTCAATTTAAACTAAAACTGGCTTTAAGTTTGCAGTTCTCTCGCTGACAAACTGTCAAGTCTTTTGCACTAATCATGTTATGAGTTGACGTGTAAACTTTAGAGCTCGCGGCACACGAGCTGGGAATTTAATTAAAAGTTTAAAGCATACGTAATAAATTTATGCAAATTATGACACATTTACTAATTAAAAGTTACGGGCACAGTCTGAAGTTCTGTTATCTCGCATCTTAATGTATATTATACCATGTTGAATAAGTAGTGTTTGATGAATCCGAATTCGAATGCGTTGCCCTGGGCGCCATTTGCTTTCTTTTGCTATTTATCGCATCATCAAACATTTTGATGTTGATTTATGGTAAATATATTTCTTGGCACCAACCAACAACAACAACAACAACGACTAGCAAAAGTGTCTGCTGCAAAAGCCATGAAATGAGCCAACACTAAGCGCAAACAGAAATCCCAAATAAACACAAGTGAATTGTTCACAACGAGAGTCTGAGACTCAGACTCCGATTCACGACTTCAGACTGGAGACTTGAGGCACAAGCAACTACAATAAAAATTGGAAAAATTCGAAAAGCTGCCAAAGTGTGGAATGGTTATATCGGGAGCATAGATATATATTCTCGCTTTTCTTTTCTTTGCTTTTCATTTTGTCTGTCACTCATTTCGTTTGGTCCCGTTTTGGGTGATTCGGGAATTGTGCAAGTGATTTGCTTGCAAAATCAAAAGCAAACGCTCGAGTGGCCATCATCATCATCCTGCTTCTTATCATCGTCATTACATCATCATCATCAGCATCATCATCATCATTCCAATACACGTAGTTTATATTACAAAAGTTTCCTATAATTTATTTTCATTGCGTTCGCATTTTCTTTTGGGTATTTATTCATTTGAAATTTGATTTTTATTTGACATGTTGACGGGCTCTGGGAATATGAATGCCAATTGAAGTTTGGATCAGCAGCCGAATTGGGTAAAGTCCAAAGTCAACTGTCAAATGCGAAATTTGTTCATTAGGCAGAAAATAAAAAGAAGTCGACCAAGCACAAAACTTTGCTAAGCTTAAATGTGAAAAACTAATTAATATGTTGAGCAGGTAAATGAGCATTGCGTTCATTGCTTGCACATTTTTGCATTAATTATGCGAAAACTTTGTGGCACACATTCTGCTTTTCCTCTCTCGTGTGTGTGTGTGTGCGATGCTCATTTCCATACCCTGTAGCCAAGTGCCAAAAAGGAAGGAAAGAAACTTGGAAATATCGCCATGTAAATAATTTAATGCTCATTTTCAAAGTGTCTTTGTGTTTGCATAACATTATGCAGATGAGTTGCGATTAAGCCCCAAGACAAAGTTCCAGAGTATTCAGCAGTTGAATACGCTCTCAAGTTATTTGCTATTTTTATATTTGATATGCACAATTATTGCTTATAATTCGCACCACGAACCCAGTCAAGTGTGTATATTTGTGTGTATTTTGGGGTTTTATTGGATTCCATTAATTAAAATTGCTCTCTGCTCTGTGGAGTTCATTAGCACGATGGGCGTTTCGTGTGTGTGTGTGTGCGTGTGTGTTTTGTATACCAATAAATTGCACATGTAATTAAATCGTAGTATAAATTTCCGGGTGGGTGCAGAGCAAGTGCTTAATATTTAATGAGTTGTGTCTAGGAATTATTTGGCTGCCAGAAAGTGAACTGAATTTATGCATGCAACTGCTTCCATCTCAGCCACATGATTTCTCTCGCTCTTTGGGTTGCTGTCTCTGGTCTGAGCCACCAAAGCGTGCCGAAGGACATTTATCACAATCAATACACGACTGCAGCTTCATTCTAGCCTGGCCTCTGGCTCGACTCTGTCTCTGTGTCTGCCTCTGGCAGCGTGTCTCTCGGCCATGGCCATAACCGCAGCCAGCGTTGAGTGGAGTGAAGTAGAACAACCAGTAACCAAGGAGCAGTCACTCTGCCAGCTGGACAGAAAAGCGGATAGCGTTTCACATTTCTATATCTGTTTATCTCTGGTTTCCCGTGCAGTTTTCTGTGCTTACACGGATCATTGAGCAACGCGGATGCGGAAAGCGCGAGAGCTGCGCACTTTACAGCATCCCTTCGGAGTGCAAGCTGTGTTGCATGTGGCAACTCGAGCATAATGAAGTTATGCGTGTTGCTGCAGAGCTTAGAAAAATTGTTATTAGCAGCCACTGACTGTAACTGCCAATGATTGGCTTCGTTCCCAATGCTACCAAGCCAAGTTATGCCAGTCACACGAAGACTATGCATGGATCCAGGCAATACAATTAAGCATGCAAATGTGCTCCACATCAAAGAGGGAACTCTGCGTTAACTATCTGTATAACTTTCGAGGAGAGCACAGATATTCTCCAGCATTTAAACAAGTTGAAAACATTCCTCGACCATTTGCGATGCGATGTACGCAGATTTTGGAGTGTTCTTGATCGACAAGCTTGACCTCTTGGTATAATGTTGTCTGTCTAGCTTTAATGTGAGCACAAAGTTCCACTCTCACTTGTAATTATGGCAAAGTTCGCCTGTCGTTTGCTGTAAGCCTCCGAGAATGTTTTTCGCCTGTCGGAGCTCAGTTCAGCAAAGCTGAAAATTTCATTAAAAATGGCTTTGCCACAGGATGGGCCATGCTGACGATTTAACCAGCCGCACACAAACATGACAGGAACAGGGACAGGGTCAGGGACAGGAGCGGGGCTGTAAACTTGCAACGTTGTGGCAAAGTCACATTGCGTAAATTCAATTTGATTTTCCTTTATTTTCCACTCTATTTTTGGGGCATTTTTGGTAAGTGCTTTAAGCGAAAGTGCAATGGTAAATGGGGCAGCAGCATAATAAACTGGGTACAACTGGGTGACATTGCGCATACGCCATGTGACGACGTCCTCCCCATGGAGCCAAATTGCAATTGAGTTGTGCACCTGACAAGCGGCAGATTGAAGCGGGTCGCGAAAAAGGGCATTGAGTTTTCCCACCCCCCACTCTTCCCTTCTCCACTGTGCAGCTCGACGTAATGGTAATTGTAATTGTAATTGAATATTGATCGATTACTATGATGCCGCTGACACTGAGCCATGAGCCATGACTGATGATCATCCCACGCAGCCAGCAGCTTGTAGTCAGGTAACAAATTTCATTTCACTCTCGCCAGAGCCAAAGCACTTAAAGCACACACACACAATTTCTTCTTCTCTCGCATGTTGTGAAATTTACATATGCATTTTCAGCTATCGCTGCAAGTGCTGGCAAATATTTTGCCAGAGGGGTAACAAACGGTGGTGAATATGAATTGTAGTTGCCACCCTCGCCATCAGTCAAAGCATAATTGCAAATGGCAGCGTGTTATGCAAGTGCAATGAATAAAATTGATTGCAGCCAAAGCCGAGAGCTAAAACTGTGCCACAAGCCGGACGACCAGCCAATTGGACACGCTCCATAAAGTTGCGCTCAAAAGTATGCTACGGAATTGTGTCGGCCCACAAGGTACAATGTGCTTGGTGATGAAAATGTGTTTCAGCCACACATCGCGGCGTTTAATGTTTGCCAACGACAAGACAAGACAAGACAAGACAAGACAATGACAACAAGGGCTGCTGCGCGTTGTCGTTGTTGCCTCAGCTGCCGCAAGTTGTTTGCATTTCGTTGGCAGTTGCACTCAATGTAATGTCAGCCACATTAACACCTGCCTCCGCCCCCGCTGAACACCTTTTCTCGCTTCTGTTTCTCTGGCTGTCTTGTAGCCCGAGCAGCTGTCAATTCAATTTTTATGTTTCTTATCATTTGATGTCAGTCGAGTGGCATTCGGAGAATTTCAACTAATTGACATGGAAATGTCCTCAGCCACACACACACACACAAACACACATATTTATGCAGGCTAATGCCGTGGAAGAGGAGTCTGAATGTGCGGTAAACAAATGCTATAGCATGTGAGCATATTTCCCAAGTACGACTTACATTTCCTGCTGCATTCATCTGCCACTAATGCGCGTCTCTCGCACACTCGCATTTGTATCTGTCCTGGCAAATGTTGCAATATACGCAAATAAAATAAGCATTTCTTCTTGCCATTTGTCAGACCCTTAACGGAGACTGAGTGCTGCGAGTTGCATGTAACACAATACTTGCCACGGCAAAATAAAGCGCAACAATGGGGTATTTCAACTGCAAAAGAATTGCCATTGATGCGCGCAGTCTACAGGGTATATGACTAACTGCAAAAGTTTTTGTTCTCTCTCGCTTTTGCTATTGCTGTCATCACATGGCTGTGTCGGATGTTTACATTTGATTTGCTCGATTCCCGTGTGTACCGGGTTGTTGACTCTTCTGCCGTCTGTCGACTTTGCTGCTTGCTCGTATTTGTCTGCGATGCTGCTTACGTTTGTTTATTGAAATAGCACGCAGAGCTGGTTATCGTATTGTCTTGCCAAGTTTATACGCTTACCATAATTACACTCTCTCGCATGCTCGACTTTAAGTTGTGAATTACCTCTAGCACTATGGATTCTCCACAATCGCAATTTCAATTAGTTGTCAAAGCGAAAGCCTTAACCAATTAAATGCCAACAAAATGTCGCCTCATAAAAGAGGCTTTGTTTGGTCTTTAGAATTCTGCACTAATTTGCACAAACTCGAGTGCATTTACAAGAGCCAGCCCGTGCATGCAAGGGGAGACTATAATTTCTCATTAATTTGTGCCGACTTAGCAGTGCATACACACACACACACACACACACAGACACACTCGCATACATGTTTAGCATTTATTTAAATGTGCCTACTTCGTGGACGGCAAAAGCAGAGTTAAGCCCAACGTTGCAAGCAATGTTTGCATGCGGCATTAAAAAAGAATAAATGCATAACCTTTGCTTACTCAAGTTGTGCCCTACAAAGCTGGGCACGCTATTAAAGTTACGGTCTCGCATGCCAAACACAACTAAAGCAAACGGAAATTATCTGGCATAAAAGGCAACTAAATTGCGAAAAACATTTGATAAATTACGTAGAGAATAACATTACAAAAATTACATTTCAAATATGAAAAAAGCCATTTTAATTATTTGTAAATTGATTGCAATTTTGTAGATCATTTAATTACATAAAGAAATCTTCTATATTGTGTAAGACAACTAGTTTGCAGGGTATTCTCAACTCCATCACACTTATTCCTTGTTCCATTTTACCATGTTATATGTCGCCTAATAAAATACAATTAAGCTAGCAACAAAATTGTAGCTTGTAAGGATATTATACGAGTCTTGCCACAAATACTACACACATTTTTTTTATCACACTGCACAAAACTCAAACACACTGGGGGCAATTGTTTAAAGACTAAATAAGAATTAATGTGTCGCCTGTGCTGTGTTTGCTGTGCCACCTGGAATGCATGCAACATTAAATTTGCAGCACAAGCAGAGAAAGGGAGGGAGAGAAAGAGAGAGAGAGAGAGAGAGAAATCTAAGCACGCACATGAACACACACAGAATATGTGAAATTTTTGCGCTTTCACTTGCATCTAAAGCGATTTGGCTTTGCTTTTTTGAACCGGCCGGGCCGGGCACAACAAGAAACAAGGCAATTTTGCAGTGCAACGCACAACACTCGGGGGCAGGGCAGGGCAGGGCAGGCAGCATAGAAATGCAGAAATTCTTCTGCAGTTGACCCAAATTTGTGGCATGCCACTAGCTGCTACTTGGCATACGCAATTACTAAAAAATGCATAAGGCAACCAGAGTCGAGTCGAGTCGAGTTGAGAACCTGAGAGAGCAAAAGCTGCCAGGCTAAACCCCATGGCGACAGCTAATGAGTTTAAGTTCTCGACTGACTGCCACACAATTGACAGTTGCCACTCTGCCACAAACTGGCTAGCGGCGTGGGGCGTCTGTTGAAGTTGCCACCCGTTGGGGCCTGGTAGCGACAAGTGCCACAGCCCATGCACGTTCACACCTTGGCGGCTTGGCAGCTCGGCTTGGATTGCTTGCTGACTGCAGCGAAGCAGAGCAGAGGAGACAACAGCGCCTGGGGGAGCAGCAAGCAAGCGAGTGGAGTTGCAGTTGCAGATGCAGCGGCAGCTTGCTAGTTGCAACACGCAGCAGGTGGTTGGCAAACAGGCGGCCAGAACAGAACTGTTCACAATTGTCGATTGTGCGATTGATATTTTGTACAGCATTTCACACATTTGCATTTGCATGCAGCAATTTGGCGCAATTAAACATATATTCAGGGCTCGTCCTGTGCGCGTCCTGTCGCCTGGCTTAATGAAATTACATTACACAAAATGGCGTCGGGTGGGTAAAAACAAAGAAATCTGTGAACTGACATAAAAATACACAGACGGGCAGAATGAAGTCGACTTTCGCCGCCCGCAGCATGTCTTCTTTAATAGAGCCACAAACAGAGAGACCGAAAGAGATAGACTTACACAGAGAGAGAGAGAGAGGGAGAAAAGACAGCGCGCTGTTTCACGACACATTCAAATTGAATTAAAATTCCATTTGCCGCTGTCGCTTTGCTTAACAATTTTATTTGCCCGTTGCCAGTTTGCCTTTCTCCGTTGCCAACTTCGATTATTTTTACCAACTTATTTCGAATTCGAATTCCTGTGAGTGATGCAGCCCCCAATTGAATGTTGCAATGTAATTACAAAAACGACGCAGGCCAGACGTTAAAATAAGTGTACAATGTACAATATGACTCTTCGAACATTTACTTAATTAAAGCAACTTTTACAACTGGCGAAAATGTCTTGCCAAAAAGTTGTTTAGTTTGCAATGTTGATGTTTGTGCTCCCCGTATTTATTTTAAACTTTAACTTGGTCAAAGCAAAATGCTAATGGCATTTTTGGCACAAAACTTTTGCCAGCCAGCCAGTCGAACGAACAGCTGCGAAAATGGAGGCGCAACTCATTAAAAAGCGAAGCCTGTCAATAATAAAAATAAACATTAAAGTCAGCAGTAGAGAGAAAGGTTTATAACTCTCTAAACCGAAATATCTATAATCTAAATATATAGAGCATTCTAATTTCATGCAAAAACCGCTTTACATCTCGGCGAACAGACAATTTAGCAAACTAAATTCCACTGTCTTCGGCTCGGCCTTCATTAAAATTTGGTTACAAAAGAAAACATTAACGTCAAGTAATTTTATTTCCATTTTTTGTTGTTGTTGTGACCAGACTTGCGAGTTGATAATTAAAACGCACAAAACGCCGACGCTGTCTTAACAAGACAAACAGCGCGTGCGATGCCCGTGGGGCGCGTAAACGACCGGAGAAACGTGTCAAAATAGACAGCAACAAACCCAATACTCTGTCCCTCCTCTCTCTCTATACACCCTTAACTTCTTCCCCCTCCATCGAAATCCGTCGAAACCCAACTCCTAGTCAAGCGAGACAAGCAAAAAAAAAAAGGAACAAATAGCGGCAGTAAGACGAAAAATACTTAGTTACTTGACAAATTGATGCTGATGAATTCTTGAGTTTCATTTCGAGCTCAAGCTCCCGCTTCATCTTCTTCTTCTTCTTCGGCGCTTTCGGCTGCCTAATTAAGCGCAAAAGTGTTGCATAATTCTTCGGGGTCCATCCATGCAAATTAAAAGCGGTTTCTCTTCTTTTTTTTTCTTAGCTCTTACCCTTTAAAAGTGTTTTATGTATAGTAGGATGTAACTCCATGCCAGTCTCAAGCCTGTCAGCTTCGCACTGCTTTGGATATTCAACTTGAAATAAGCAATTTAAGTGTCTTGCCACACCCATAAACTATATAGTATAGTATATGTGGGCACTCCCCCAAACGTCAGCGAAAACTGACGTAAACTTTACAATTGAGCAACGGACCTGCCCTCGAAATTACTTTTGTAGAGTTTGATACGCAGGTAAGCCGAAAATTGTATATGATATTTATATTATTTTGGAATTTATATATTAAAAAGTTTATATATGATCATTCTTAATTCATAAATTTTAGTTGCAGTATCAACATTTTTCGCTGTGTTTAATTTCACAATCATTATTTTATCTTCAAAACATCATCTAAATGAGCAAGTTAAATAATTTGAATACTGCATTTTAATTATCTGGCTTGCTTGTTGAACGAAGAATGTTTATTTCATAAATTACTCATATTTAGTTTTATTTGAAAGCTACTATCATAAATGCAAACGGAAATTTGTTTGTTTGAAAGTTAACAAAAACTTACTGCATATTTTCGCAAATACATATAGTTTATGAAAACTATAGTAATTAAATTGCTTGCCAAATACACTCAGGTATGCCTAAAATATACATTTCAGTTTAAATTGATTAATTACACTATTCGGCACCTTTATCGCAAAGCACTTAAAACTGATCAATTATTACTTAATGCTGCACTTGCTGCGTATAAAATATATATAGTGGCATATAAGAAAGTTGCATATTAGTATAATCGGATTAAACGCTGAGATGATTTAGTTTTGTCCCATGCGGCATTATAGCCGCTGTTAAGCGTCTCAAATGCGTTCAACTAAAATCTCATCAAAATGCCTTTCAATTAAACTAAATCGCTTAGTTTTCGCTGTGTTGCGTTGCGTGTGTGTGTGAGTGTGTGTGTGTGTGCAGCGCTAAATAATGAAAGTAATGAAAGTCTGTATCACACTCCTCTATTTCCTATCCCCAGTCCACAGTCAACAACTCTCTCTCTCTCTCTCTCTCTTGGTTTTGCTTTGCACTCTCCCCTTCTGACGTTCGTTCTCATTGAATGAGCGTGCGCTTGGTTTAACCATTTAGATAAAGTTTTATGGCACACCAACGGCAACAGTTTCAAGGGTGTGTGGCTCTAGGTAACGCTGTGTGGGTGTGTGTGTGTGTATGCTACTTAAATGCCACATCAACGCTGTTATCCTTTGCCGTCTCCGATTGACAAACTTTTGCAACAAAAAGAAAAGCTTAGCATGTGCGCAGCATATTGAAAACTCAACGTTTCAAAAGCGTCGCAATTTTCACCTGATGGCTAATCGATAATAAGTACCAAGCACTTTTGGGCCCACACACACACACACGCACACACACTTACACCTACGGTTCCATTATAACCGAATACTTAAAGCAAACCAACCGAGCGACCGACTGAACATCAACTTATGCCCCCAAGGCGATCGTCGGAGGCTGAAAAGTTTGCGCTCCGCAAATAATAAATGAACATTTTTCTGATGACATCTTTTTTTCAGGGACAGCTGAGCTGCTTTTAAGTAGGCGGAACTTTCAACTAAAGCCGACACTTAACGGTTAAATGGCAGTACTCCTCGAGTACTTACTGTCTGCGGTAATGTCTAGCCACTTAGTTGTGCTCCGACGGACTTGCAACGCCAAACTTTGCGTGGCCATTTATTAAACTTTAGTATGGCTTAAAAAGCAAGATAGTCAATAAGAAAAATATGAAAATTACATAATTCAAATGAAGTTTGGAAGCAGCCAAAAACAAAAGAATCGAAAGTAAACATGCAAATTGTTCGAGCTTAACTTAGCGACATTATCAGAACGAAAAAATATATCGAGTGGTTGAAAGGAAAGCATTTATTATGCTGACAAATGATGTGGGGCAATTCGACTTCAGTACAAGTAAATTGAATCAAGCATTGCTGCAACCTGTGCAACGAGAACAACAACAACATGCAGCGATGCACTTTACAGGTTGTTAAACGATTTCTTGGCTATCATAAATATTGTGTCTAAAAGTTAGACAGCTCCATAAACACACACAAAAATACACGTATGTGTTTGTTACATTGGAAAGTTTGCGCTTTTTTCGGTTGGGTGGATTTACGCATTTGTTGATAACAAACTTTTAAGCTGCACAAATAACTGTGCAAAACACACACACACACACATACTACATGTGTACCTGTAACAGAGAGAGGCACAAATACATATACATATAGGATATATGTGCTGCAGAGTGAAAGGACAGTGGCAGAAAGTGCTGCATAGTTTTTGGCTTAAATAAATTTGGACGCTTAGTGCTAAAAATAACTTTTGCAACGTGTCTGAAAACGATGTCAAAAGTTTTGCGCGCGGCTGACCAACTAATCAAAAACTTGTTAATTGCGTGTTGCCAGTAGAAATAACCAGTTCTAGTTCCAGCTCCAGTTCTAGTTCCAGTTCCAGTTCCACGCTCTCGCACACACAAATTATGCAAATCATCGTGTGGCGTGTGAGGCGCACTTGACAGCGCTATTTTTATGCAAATGAGCAAACGCAATGCGCGCCTGCAATTTAAATAGTTTTATGCTCATAAAATGTAAGCCAAGTGCAGTTTATAACGCCAGCCAGCTGTTGTTTATGACTTCCTCTTCTTCTCCTCTCTATGTCCTTTAGAGTCTCCCACTCCCTTGCGTGCGCCTCTTTTGAGTGCCCACTCAAATTGTAATTTATGTCCGAGCGACACCTGAAATTGACTCCACGTGCTGTGTCGCCGACGCTCTTATCTCAGGCTGTCCTGACAACAGCCCGAAACCAGCTGCCAAACAAATGGCACTTGTCTGCATTCAATTCCCACCTCTGCAGCTCCAAAATTTACAGCCGACAATTTGTTTGGCTTGCATTCTATACCCTGCCATATTAGCTATACACACATATACAATATACCATCCACTATCCTGGCTCCCACATCCTTGGGCAGAAAGTTGCAAATGTTTCACGCATGCCATGTGAGACTTCAGTCGATCAATTATTGTATATATACATATTTTTATATTCTGTTACAATGGAATTTGTCATACCACGAATATTGCATTCGCGTATTTTGTGTGCTCAACAGCGCAATTTCACTCGACATGCGATACACAATAACAATACCCAATATCCGGAGTTATTTTGTCTGAAAACGTTGAAAAATCGTTCGTCAAACTGTCACTGAAATGAGATTGCAATCGACTTGTGCCAGCCCAAAAGCCCGGTTGTTATTGTTATTGTCATTGTTGTTGTTGCTGTGGAGCAATGACAAAATATTTGACATTTAGCAGCATCACGTAAATGTCGCATGTTCCCAGAACTTGCAACCAACAAACCTGAGCGCATTACCCTGCGACTTGTTCTCGACCTCATCGTCGTCGTCGTTGTCGTTGTCGTTGTCGTCGAGGCTTTCGCTATTTTGTAGTTTTAAAATCAGTTGCCGCTGAGTCGGTGTTGTCGTCGCATTCTCGATAAATAAACGAGCTAAAAATCACCGCAAAATAGCTGGCAACCAAGCAGCGATGTCGCTCGATGCTTCGCACGTGAGCTTCACCAAATGTCGCACAAAATGGCGTCGTTTGCTTGCACATTTCCTGTCAGCGCGAAGTCGTCGCCGCCATTTTGTGTGACGTTGCTGGTGTGCGACGGGCTTGTGGCCGGAAGCCATTGTAACAGAGTGTAGATTTAGTTTCGACTTTTGGCTTCTAACTGACATCAATCACCTCATTGGGAAGCAATCAGCTTTTGCTTTCCACCCACCCAAAATATTGTACCTCGAGACCGCAACAGATGCGTTTGATTAGCGGCAGCTTTGGATGCACGGCTCTTTGATCCGAGCGCACGCAGAACCAATTATTAAATGCAGAGCTCTATGCACAAAAGCTCCTTTGCAGCGGTCGATATATGAGCTAATGTGTGTGTGTGTGTGTGTGCGTGAGAGCCCGTAATTATAGATAGGCCTACCAGAGTTATCGCGGTCGTGTGTCTGCCAGGCAAACGGCAAATTAACAGGGCCAAAAGGCCTCATTAATGTTCTACTGGGCGGCCGCAAATGCCAAAAATTGTTACATGAAATGTCGATTCTTATTTAATGGGCAAGCGACCAACAGCCGACAGGCAACAACCAAAAACCGACAGGACAACCGACAACCGACAGTCGACAGTCGACATTCGACTTTCGACAGCCGCAGTGCAATTGATGTTAACTGGTTTTATATTCGCTCCAAACAGAGAGGCTTATAATTATGTTTACTCCATGCTGCATACTTTTGTACGCTTAAATTGGCTTTAAAGCGCATTAATTGCCACTCAAAAGTGCCTACAGAGTGCGAAAAGTAGTGCATCAATACACTGCTCAAATAACACTGAATAATTGCAGATGATGCAGATCATCTCTTGAGCTCTGCGAACGGAAGCAATGAAGTCGTTTTACTTCACTTAAATTATAGAATTTGATAACTCATATTATTAAATAAATGATTGAAAAAATATAATGGGTAATTTGTTATATTCTATTAAAAAATATTTCTTCTCTACGTCTAAATTACAGCTTGGTTCGTGCTATGATCTATTTATTTAAATGTAATTTGCATTTATATACAAATAGAAAACAAAAAAGTATCTAACCCTAATCAAAGTTAATCTCCTCGATCAATTTTTATGTAAAATAAAAAAAAAAGGCTTGGTTACTTAGACAATATTAAACTAATATGGTATATTCTAGTCTTCTATTTATTCCCTAAAAGTGACGCAAATCTCCATTCATATTTAAGCAGTAATCTCATCACATTCTCATTCTATTGCCTAATCAATGCATGGGAATGTTTGAATCATATTGATGATCCTTAAGATCCCAGCCATGGTTACATAACTAGCAATCTCATCACATTTACTCTCGCTCCGTCAGCAATATGTCATTACCAAAGCAACGCCTCTAGTGTCGCAATTTCGTCCGTTTATACTTGATTTATTCATAATCAACAGGCAGACGTTTTATCTGATTACACGACTTTCAGTTGCTTAACCGTAATAACTTTTGCAAGTAATTCATAAAAGCAGCTCGAACCATTTACGCTTAAAGATCGCACGGAAATTGTCTGCATTCTGTTCAGCTCCAATGTTGGCAGCCAATTTTGGCCCAAAAGAACACACAGTTTTTCATTAAAATAGGACATGAGTGCGTGTGCGTGTGCGTCTGTGTATGTGTGTGTGTGTGTGTGTGTGTGTGCTGGTAGACAAGCTTTATGAGTTGCTATTTATTTGGACAGCACACGCACACACACGCAGCCACTTGCACACATATAGAAAAGCACATTCGTCCGTCCATTTGCGTAAGCCAAATAAATGAGCAACGTCCTTTATCTTTTTGGTCATCGAATGGACAGCGCCACATTTTATGTGCCATAAAAGTGGTGTCAGAAATCGCATATTAAATATGGTACTATATGCCATCGCTTCCCTGCATGACTAATAATGAATGCCCATACCCATGTGTGTGTGTGCCGGCTGCTTGTAAGTTGCTTAATTACATTGGCCATTGGTCATGTTCTGGAGCTTGTTGGACGTTGTTGTAATGCATTACTCGTGGTCAAGCGAAAGCCGCAACACACACTAAGTGTAAGAGAATATATGCGAGCCAGGGGCGGGGGAGGGGAAACATGAGGAGCAACAAAAAGAAAAGAGAAAAGCGGAACCAATGAAAGCATCTGAAAACTTTTTGCTTTAATTCAATTTTAGTTGCGATAGTTCGGGATAAATACAGTTCCCTCCCACTAATGCACTTTGCTTGTAGTGCGTGGGGTTTTCCTTTATACTCTCACTCTTCGAGAGTCGTTTAGCTGCAGCAAATTCTTGGCACACAATATATGTAAGTACAAAGTTGAAGAGAGAGCGTTGCGAATTCGTCGTTCGCCAAGTCTGCTGTAACTTTGGACTTGTGTTTCGTGTCGCTTGTCACTTTCAACTGGTTGTTGGCCAAACTAGCGCTGACAATTGGTAGCCACATTGGGTTTTGTGGCGCACAATATTTATGAGTGGCAAATTCTTGACTTGGCCCTCGAAAGTAGGCAACAAAAATGTCATTAAAAATAAAATGTGCACAACTTTCGCTGACAACAAGAAAACGATAGAAACCGAGAGAGAGAGAGGGGACTTGGACTTTAAGGGGGGCAAAAGTTGGCTATGCTCTTTTGGGTTGCTGTTTTGTTGCCAAGGGTGTCGCTGCACCTTATAAATTGCAAATGCAATGACTTTGTCCGTATGGCATTTTATGCAAAAGTGTTTTGAAAACCAGTTTTAAAGCTTATAAAAATGACAAAAACAGCGATACACTCCTTTGCACAAACAAAATGACAACAATGGCCGAAAGGGCTGCATAGTCATGTAAACTTTTGTAATAAAATGCCAACACACTGCCGGACTTTGCCTGGTTGCAACCAGCACACACACACACACACTTTCACACCTCTTCTGACGTTATGTGGCATGAATGTAAAGAAATTATGCAAGTTGCTTGTTTTTCCTATACCCTGTAGGCACAACGTTACAACAAAGGGTAGATAGCTGTTGTCACAACTTAAAGCGATTTAGAATTGTGGTATTTGCAATGTTGAACAATAGCCCACATTTCATCATTGTATGTTTTTGGTTAGTTGTTAGCAAAATTGTTATTTTATTTTATTTCAGCTTATGGACGTATATCCTCTGCAAACAGTTTGACAATTTGTGCAAAAATAAAACCAGCACCTTTTTCGTTTTTATTTCAAAGAAGAGCGTCGAGACAGAGACAGAGAGAGAGAGAGCAGGAATATTTTGTGAAGAGGTCAACAAATTTGAAAGGCTTTGGCCGTGTCATTTGCAAAATAATTGCTTTAGCTTATGCTTTGTGTGTCTGGTAACTCTTGGTAACTCAAGAGTTTCGCATGCAAATTAGACAGAAAACGTGCATGGCAAATGCGAGTCAGCAAATCGACTCTGAAATTATTTATAGAACACAACACCGAATTTTTATACCCGCTACCCATAGGGTAGAAGGGTATTATAACTTAGTGCCAACAGAAAATGTATGTAACAGGCAGAAGGAGGCATCTCCGACCCCACAAAGTATATATATTCTTGATCAGTGTCAACAGCCGAGACGATATAGCCATGTCCGTCTGTCCGTCTGTCCGTCTGTATGAACACCTGGATCTCAGAGACTATAAAAGCTAGAGCTACCAAATTTGGGGACAGTACTCCTATAGGTCCTACGCAGGTCAAGTTTATTTCAAAAGTTGGATGCCACGCCCCTTTCCGCCCCCAAAAGTCTGTAAAAACCGTAATAATAGACCTAGAGCATTGAATTTTGATATGCATAATAATATTTATATTCTCAATGATTCCTGTGAATTTGGTTGAGATCGAATGAAAAACAAGGAAGTTATTAAAGAATCAATTTTCTATGCAAAATTCACTTGCAGCTGCCCGCGCTTTGTTTGTTTAGTTGACAGTGTGACCAAAACGGTGTTGTGATTTTTACCCGCTATTTTCAAATATATACAAATAACTAATTTTAGTATATTTGGTATATTTTTTGTTAATATATCATTTAAATTTTTTGTTTTCTCTCGAAATGGGTTGCGGGTATCATACGGTCGAGCACTCTCGACTGTAGCTTTCTTACTTGTTCTATTTCTCACTTTGATGCTGCTAAAGTAGCTTTAAATTTGATGTTTTAAATTAATGAGCGCATAGTGGAAAATATAACACGATTGCAATTTAACGCTCAATATCGCATAAAATTGAAAGCCACATATTCGTGCATTATCCTTCACATGCGAAAACCATAATCCGGCTTTGGCTGCAGCAACATCCAGACACACACACACTCACACACACACTATGTGCTACACACAATTAAATTCCTTGTGCAACCACAGGCACGTCCACGTACAAGAAATGCATTCATTCATTGGTCATCGGGGCGGTCATAACAAAAGGACATCGAAACCGGACAGCAGTCGTCGACGTCCTGATCATCGGCATCGATTGATTGCGAATGGCAATGATGATGACGATGCCGCACACCAAGAAATATATATATATATATATAGGGCGACTCAGTCTGATTGTATATATGAAGGATTGGGGGCGCAATACTAAATGAAAATCACTTAAATGCTGCCACGACGCCCTGTTATTGTTGCCATGCCTTTTGTCCGGCAAAGCGACAGCAAGTGAAAAAGAAGTTGTAGTAAAATTAAATGAGAGGCGCTTCAGTTGCTCTTGTTGCCTTGGCACTGATTGAAATCACCCTCTTCTTCCCCCTCTGTCTGCCGTCGAAAAGCAAACACAATCGCAAACGCTCCCCACATTGCAGACCGGACTCGGCCCCTGATGACAATGCGAAAAATCATCAAAATGTTGTGTGTATATTTTTAATTAAAAAAAAAGAAGGCAGCAGAACGAACGGAAGGGCGAGGAAAAACCCGTCAACATAAATATTTGTTTCATTTATTCAACTTAATAGGGCATGCGCTGAGCGTTATGAGTATTTCCGGCACCAAAAGTTAAACAAGCCCCAAATAAAACCCCATTGAAGGTCATTGCGCCGCATCATCCTTTCCAAAGGGTTCAGTTCACACTGCCTGCCGTGGGTTTAATTAAAAACTTTAATTTGCATGCTCCTTTATTTATGTTATGCACTTCGAAAGCGCAATGAACTCATGCAAATGATGCAATTAACACATAAAAACAACAAAACAGAAAAATACAGCACATTGATCCAGTCAAGTCAAAAATGGCATCTGGCTTTGGCTTTGGCCAGGCTCTCGACCATTTTCTACTTCATCAAACAGCATCCACTGAAGACTGAAAACTAAGTTATGGCAAACTGCAATCAGCACTTGGCACTGTTCCGAGAGATTTTCACTGAATGAATGTCATGGCATTTCCATACGGAAAACGCTTTTCCATAAGCCATCAAAAAACAATGGGGCAATGCCTGAAAACATTGCTGCTGTTGCTGCTTCGACTTTGGCATTGTGAGGCGCTGAAGTGCGAACACCAACCCAAAATACAAATGGGAATTGCAAAAGTTTATTGTAATTTATTACCAGAAATCTGGCTGAAATGAAATACTCGTGCTTAACTATGTAAATCCGCAATGGATTGTTTTCACCACATACATACAAATGTATATCCAATTGCCATTGAATTGCGTCGAAGCAGCTTTTAGCCGTATATTTGATTTCAACTAATACACTCAATGTCAAAATCGAACGAATAGACATGCGAGTTATTTACTTTAGTTTATTATTGCATTTAAAGATATTCGTTCTAACATCTTTCAGCAATATTTTTGCAGAGTATAATCCAGTTATGCACATTTTGCAAAAGTCGGCATTCGCATTGTCTGCATCCGAATTATGCATTGAAGCAATTTGGCTTGTGCAATGCAATTGAATTACTTTGATTTTTCTTCCATTGAATTTGTGTGTGTGAATTTTATCATGCAATTTGATTTGAACTCAATTTTGCGTATAATCTGATTAGAAATACTATTATGTGATGCTTTCAAAGCTGTGCAGTTGTCGCATTTATTTGCAAAATGCAATAGTTTGTGCAATAGTTTTTTTTTTTAGTTTTGGTCAAAAGCAAATGGACCGTGCATAATGCGCTTAGCTACACAACTTTGATGGCAACAATATTTCTGTTTGCCAGGAGACACAAAAATAACTTGGCGGTATTTTCACAGTTGGTTCGCCCCCTTGACACTTGTCATTTGTCGTGCAATTAATTATGCCCAAGTGTTAATTATTTTCCCATTTTGCTTTTACCCTAATTACATCTTCCGCTCGAGCATAGTCACAGCGCATAGCCCAACTTCCTTCCATAGCGCCGTTAACGTTTGGCCGCGTTTGCTCCCACGATAATTCTCATTTCCGTTTCCGGCTGCGCTTCTTTTAGATTATCAAAATGTAAAGCGCAAAGCTAAAGCAAAGCCTGAATGAGTGCAATGAATGCGATGAATGCTAATTTGTAGCAGCCAGCGAAATGCAAGCTGCACACAGATATTCTTGCCACTTCTGCGGTTGTCCATAATCCGACTTTGACTTGCCACTATAGTATTTCTTCACCAGCGACTATTCTGATAGCAAGTGCTGTTCCCAAAGGATTACAATCGCTTGCACATGCTATTTCATATTGTGTGGCAACACATTACAGTTGGGAATCTTTTTTTGCAGCAGTCTATCTTGGCCTCATCGTCGTCGGCCACTTGACACTTGACAGCGTTTGAATGACGAAAAGTTTCTTGCCACGAACGATGATGACGACCACGATGAGAACAAGTTTTGCAGTTGGTAATTAAAAATTTACGTCATTTACCTGAAAGTAGAAGAGAAGATAAAAGTTTTTTAATACAAAACTTGCACACAGCGCCTCCAAACTGTTTGCAACTAACTTAAGTCAATACCACAACAAAAACAATAACACTGCCCTCACTAAACCACAACAAAAGCTATCAGAGAGTAAAAGATGCAGCCAGACACTAGTCAAGCGGCAATATCCAAAGTATGCAGCACACTTTCCCAACTGCAATCACAATTTGTTCGTCGATTGCGCATTTCATTCAAGTTTATAGGGCGACTCATTTGCTCACCCACTCTCTCAAACACTCTGCCATCGAGATCGAGGAGGGGCCGCCAAACCGCCGTCTGAGTGCGAGTACGTGAGCGTATAATTTCTCATTAATTTGTGCAACGTCTGCGCACACTGAAAGTGCCACAAATGTCGCCTTAATATATGCTAAACATAATTTTATTGCACTACAGGGCACAACACGCGCCCGGACCCGACGACGATGTGCCACCAACAGCCATTTCATTAAAACACAATTAAAATGTTTAAATATTCGCAGCAGGTGTAACAACTGTGAGCCAGCGACTCAGCGATTATTTATGAACAAACTTTGACAGTAACTTTTTTCGGGCAAAGCTCTTGCGGTATCTAATCGCTCGAAATGCCGTAAACCAAATAATCCATCCAAAAGGTACTCAACTCAGGCACACAACTTGTAATCCGTTTCACAACAACCACAAAAAAAGTGACAGACTAACAGCAAAGATTGATAACGAAAAATCAAATGAAAGTTGATTAGACACACATATATAGTTCTATATATGTACGGACTAATTAATTAGTTTAAAAGTTGCCTTTGCTGCAGCTCTTTAATGCGGTTGCAATGTGGTTGAGGTTGGCAATTGGAGTTGGAGTTGGCGTTGGAGTTGGCGTTGCAACCATCAAATCAGCTTAGCTGTTGCAGCTGTAGCGATGCGTTAATTTGCAGCTCAAAGTGAACGAAGTGACACAGTGTTTGTGCGCAGTGTATTTGTGAAGTACATTAGTCACGCTTCCACTCACACTTTGAACCCAACACCCAGAGAGAGAGAGATACTGTCCACCTGAGTTTGAGTTTGCAATTTGGCCCAAGTTAAACTATGAAATTCCTTTTATTTTGTGTCCGTGAGCTTCCCACTCGTTGCCCAAGCGATTTCGCTGTGATTTATCAACTTCTTAATGAACAAAAGAATTATCGATTGGCAGCCCATGAAAAATGGCATCGACCTGGCGGTTGGAGCAGGACAATGGCGGCGGTTCTCTTCTGTCTGCCTCCTCATTGTATGGGGTTTACCTTGCGTATGAGCAATGTTTCTTCTTCGCCTCTGCAGCACTGGCACTTAACGTGATATATGCAGATCCATTAAAATTACCAAAGCCCTTTGCAACGTTTCGCTTGCTTAACGTTTTTATGACATAAACCCTGACATTTTATTTACACAATTTGGGTTTTAAAATGCCAATGAACTTGGCAGAAATTAAAAAAAAGCCCACATTAATATTCATTTCGTCGCAGATTTAATACGCTTCCATGTAATTTCATTAAAGAATATATATGTGCAATATATATTTAGTCATGTCTATTAACTCATCACGTCGTGATGTTGCACAATTTACGACAAAGTACTAGTAGAGACCGGGACAAAACGCTTGAAAAACTTTTAAAAATATCCATTAAGGTTTTTTGCCCCGATGTCTGGCTGCCCTCGATTGAGTTTGTGTTTTTTTTTTTTGTGGCTCATTTTTGAAAAACCTTTTACCGCAAAATGGCATGTTCATAATTAAATGTTAAAATTCACTCAACATGCAATGAGATGAGAAGCGTCAAGTGCAGCAACATGCAACAAAACGTGGCAATTCCTCTCCGCTTGACAACTCGCAACGTGTGACTGACACAAGTTAATACTGCCAGTTGAGTGGACAAAAGCTGACATTAAATTTTATGTACTGCTCGCCGTGATTGCAAAGGCTAAGATCCCAAAAAAACAAGTAAGAAAGCTACAGTCGAGAGTGCTCGACCGTATGATACCCGCAACCCATTTCGAGAGAAAACAAAAAATTTAAATGATATATTAACAAAAAATATACCAAATATACTAAAATTAGTTTTTTGTATATATTTGAAAATAGCGGGTAAAAATCACAACACCGTTTTGGTCACACTGTCAACTAAACAAACAAAGCGCGGGCAGCTGCAAGTGAATTTTGCATAGAAAATTGATTCTTTAATAACTTCCTTGTTTTTCATTCGATCTCAACCAAATTCACAGGAATCATTGAGAATATAAATATTATTATGCATATCAAAATTCAATGCTCTAGGTCTATTATTACGGCTTTTACAGACTTTTGGGGGCGGAAAGGGGCGTGGCATCCAACTTTTGAAATAAACTTGACCTGCGTAGGACCTATAGGAGTACTGTCCCCAAATTTGGTAGCTCTAGCTTTTATAGTCTCTGAGATCCAGGTGTTCATACAGACGGACAGACGGACAGACGGACATGGCTATATCGTCTCGGCTGTTGACACTGATCAAGAATATATATACTTTGTGGGGTCGGAGATGCCTCCTTCTGCCTGTTACATACATTTTCTGTTGGCACTAAGTTATAATACCCTTCTACCCTATGGGTAGCGGGTATAAAAAGGAATGGGGAAAATAATATTTCTTGCAGCTGCAGTTAGCGAATTGCAATGGCAGCTTCTCTATTTCCTTTGCTGTCGCACACACATCTATCACATTTATGTGCATTTTTGTGGCACTCGAGTTGGCAATTGACCCCCTTTTCTGAGGTTAGCCAACAGACGTTGCTTTGCTTTCGGTGCGGTGCGGTTCGTTTGGTTTGGTTTCGGTTTGCTTCGTTGTGGTTCTGGCTCAACAGCTTTACACTTTCATTATGTTTTATTGTTTGCTTAAGCGCAGCACAAAATGGCTGCATGAAAGCCACTTACACTTACAGCATTTGCTAAAAACACGCCAGTTAAAATAGGAACAAGTAGCATGTGTTTACTAATGCAATACTTCACTCCCAGATACCCTATAATACCCAATCGCCACATCGAAAATCCCAGCCCATAAGTATGCTATGTTAATGGAACTTAAAGTCAGACTTCGTTGAATTTAATTTCTCTTCAATGACTGTAAATTCAGCATGCTACAAGTCGGATTTGACAAAGCAATACCCACAGCCGACTATACATCTTAATAGTCCAGCTACAGGATATTACAAGGAAAACATCACATATATGTGTGGGAGTGTCTGTGTGTGTGTGTTAAGCTGCGACGCCTGTGGCAGGGCAGCCATGGAGATGGAGCTGAAACTGTCACTGGCTGCTGCTGCTGGAAATGGAACTGCTGGTCATTTGAAAAGGCTTAGCATAATGCGCAGAGCCATTGAATGTCCTTCAAGCTGCTGAACATCTGTGCGACAGTCGGCCAAAACGAGTGACACGCAGACGGACAAAACACACTTCACTTCCCCTAATACCCTTCCTAACCCAACCTCTTTCATTTCACTTTGCCTCCATTTTTATTGTTTTTTTTTTTTTTTCTTCCCTTCGCACTTTCGCTTTGTTTTTGCAAAGTGGAGTGTGTACAAATCAAAGCCCTAAAAGCATTCCGAATGAATGAAAGTGACATTTGGCAAAACTAAAAACGCCATCACCATCAGATTTGTGGCTTTAACAGTTGGCCATTTCATTTTTATAATGACCCCGCCATTGCAAACTTAATTTCTGGATTTTAATTAAAGACTGGCTGGCTGGCGGTGTTATCGAGCTAACAAGTCAACGTTTTGTGGAGTCGACTAAATTATAAACGTTGCAAACACTGACCACAAATTATTTTATGCTTCTTTCGCTCGTGGCCATAAATTTGACTGGCATTGTTGCACATAAATCGTTGAAATTCATATTTATAATATGTAGTATAGAGTCTTTAGTATCGTTCTGTTTGTTTTCTCTTGCACATTTCACATTTCATGTGTTCGGTGCGCATTTACTTGCATTTCTTTGTGAGCATTGAAATTGATTTATGCCGTCGGCGGCGTCGAAAAAAACCGTGATAACATTATATGCAATGGCGCAAAAGCTAATGTTGCATGCGCATGTTGCAATCAAATTTATCGTGCTACTCACAAATCAAAAAAGGTTTGCTCAAATAATGTCCTTAAGCTAGAGATTCCCCGTTTAAAGCTGATGGGTAAGTTTTAATTGGTTTGGCGAAAGTATGAAACAGTTGCAACGTTGCCAACTTATCAATAGTCCGAATGCAAAGCAAAGTCGTTACTTTGCAGTTGTGTTGCCCTGCCAACGGGTTGCAGCCAGCTTTGTTCGTGGCAAACTGAAACGACTTTGCAACACCTACATAAATAAGAAAGGGATTTTGTAAGGTTGCTGGCTTTTAGCAACCTTTTCTCGGTCGACCCCATAGTGGAGGCTAGGCACTTGCCTGTATGCCCTGCAACAATTTGTCATGTTATTGTGCAAATTATTGTTGTCTGCTTTATTGTTTGACTTCTGTCTGCCTCTGCGTCCACCACCCCCCTTCCCCACCAGGCAATAGTCTCTTCAGTCCGTCTCAAGACATTCGCAAGTTGCTGTCGTCGTCGTCCGTTTTGCAGCCTTAAGTAAAATGTTGTTTAAGGTTTTGCGTTTTTAATTATAAATGCCCGGCAGTATTTTTGCCGACTGTCGACTGCCAACTACCCACTGTCAACTGCCTTTTTGGTCTGTCGCTTTCTCTTGCATAAGCATTTTCTTGAAGGTAAATTGCTTTGTAGCGCCCCTTTTTTTTTTTGAATACCCTTGCTTTAGGCCTTGTCCTTTTGTCAACAAATGGCTTTCTCAATGGCTTGAACTACATGCATTATTTATATTCATCGAGCCGACAGCTAGAATAAAACCACATTGACATACATTTGGGTGAAGTACAGTCTCAGCAAGAGCATTCATTATTCGGTGAGTGAGTTGGCATTGTGTGTTTTGTTTCTACCATTTTTATGTTGCTTCAGTTTATTAGCCACGTCGTGCGCACAATTTTATAAACCCTTTTCCCAGTGACTCCTCGCAACAGCCGTAACAGCACCAGGTGAACTGAAAAATCTTCTAAGCCGCTTTACGCCGAACCAAGCAGTTGCTTATTTTTCTCTCCCCATTCTTTTTGCATTTGTTTTTTCCGCTTTTATGTCGCATTCTGTTAAAACTTTGCTTTGCATTGCAAAGTGTTCGTCCTTTCGTCCCTGTTTTGCCTTTGTTGTTGCATTAGTATTTTGTGTGGGCTTCCATGGGCCGAAAAAGTTTTCGCATAATTGACAATGCTAAACGTGAAACCTGACAAGTGACTGACCTTTTCGACAAACCGGCAATTGTTTTATAATTTAAATATTTTCCAATAGGTTCTTTCCTTTTTTTTCTGAGTGTGTGTCTACGTGCACAGCACTTGAAATGTGCCGCCAGTTCAATGCACGTGCCCCCTTATGGGGTCAGGTACTCATATTGTCAATGGTTCATTGTCTTTACATTTCGATTAGCTCCATGGACACATGAGATATATCGCAACTGCGCAAACTCTATGACGAAACTCTGGCAGAGCACACTTTTCGTATACCCTCAATGAAAAATGTATTTCCATTTAAAAATACAAATAAAAGGGTATTGCCTCGTCGTTGATGTTGAATCATTCGATTTCATTTATGATTTAAAGCTGCAGGCAGTGCTGTCGACCTGGCGCATAGCTTGACAAATATGTCCACTGACAGCTGCCAGCATGGCGTATGCGTAATATTGGATGACAAGAGTTCTTTATTCGACAATAAACATAGAAAAGAAGCATTCGTGTACAGCGAACAATAATCCATCATGCCGCCAAGGAACAACATTCAATTAGTTTATATATATATTAAAAGTGGAATGTTATTAACTGCTAGTTTCAATTACAATAAAAACATTGCTTGTTGTTCTTACACGTTCTTGTTCTCAATCTCGTTGTGAAGTAACTTCATTATGTTGCCAATCGCCTGTCTGTCCAACTAAATTGTTTCATTTGATCAAAAATGTTTCAATTATAAAAAAAGCTTTTAGGCTGATTTACATGGATACCGAAGGACCAACCACTCGACTGCCACTCGACTCGGCTCCCCTCTTGGTTCTTCGCCAGCATTTATTGGGAATTGTTCTCGATTTTTGTGTGTAGCTTGAAAGGAAATCAGAAACTTCTTTGCGAACAATTCAATTTGTGAAAACAAAGGGCACACGACACACACACACACAACTCATAGAACATAAGCATGAACAGCAACAAACAAAAAAAAAAAAACAAAAAAGGAAATGAAATGAATTGAAAAAATAGAGAAATTGTATTTACTACAACTCGCTCGCTCGCCCGCATTTGATGATTGTTTTGTTGCTGTGTGGCAAGCTGGAAAAAGCAAGCTGCTGCTGCTGTGTGTTGCGTTGCAGCTGCAACTTCAAGCGGAAATGGAAATGAATGGGATCTCTTCGACTGCCACTCCACTGACTGTTTTTGTTACTACGCAACGTGACGCAGAAACAAAATGAAAATGAAAAGCCAAACAGGTGTGCTGTGCAGAACATTGAGAAACTATTCAGTTGCCTTGTTGTCGCTTATATGCCAAGCTCCAATGCCCATATTTTCTTCTAATGAAATCCCTTTGCATTTTCATTTTTTATTGGCCGAAGAAGAGTCTGCCAAAGTGCTGCAAATGGAAAATGTTTGTAATACGTTGAAGGGGCCTTGTTCACACTGTATTTGCTCCTAATCGAAGCAACAGCAAACTGAGATTAGAGCTTCCTTCTGCACAGTTTTTTGTTGGGTTGTGCACATATTTTGCCAGTCTGGCTTAATTGATGGCAGATAAAATCAGCATTGTTGGCCATGGCATCTATTTACTAATGTATAATTGCAATTTAATGGCGTTCCGCTAACTGCTATTCAAAGACATTCGCTGCAGGCTAAATGCGTGAATGGTAATTTTCAGTTGGTGGAAATTAATCAAAGGCATGCGGAACGATAGCGACCATAGTATAGACCGTAATTACAGCCTGCTGTAATGGCTTTTGGTCATGCGGCCAGAATTGTGCTCGCCATGCGCAAATGCAAAGCTTATTAACTGATGTGCATATTAATTAATTTCAACTAAGTAGTGCACCACGGAACAAAAGGCCAAAAGTTGTGCCACTGTTTTCCAAACTATTTAAAGTCGAATCATAAAGTTGAAGTTTGTTAATTGCGTGTGCGAAGGGCATGTCGAGTAGTCCTGTTTGCGGTGCAGTCAGCCAGAAAGCAGCACAACACGTCAAATGCCACGGGCGCAGCTAATTTGCATGTTACACACACACACACACACAACTAACGTACCTACTATATGGCCGCTTTATTCACAATTGATGCAATTAACATTGCAATTGATATGCATTCGCATTTCCACCGCACGCATCGCTCATACGCCACGAGGGCTCAGCGGCCATTAAAAATGCATTTACAAATTTGTATATAACTATAAACTGGCTACGAAATGGAATATATAAAATATGTGTTGTGGCTGCAATTAAAACCAACCTCAATATGCGCATTTTTGAACAAGCGTCAAAAATTAAACGCAAAAGCGCCACCGAAAAAATTTGCATAATCAGTTTTTGGTGATTGTGGATTTTGACTTTGAAATGCAAACAACATTGTGTGCAGTTGAACTAATCGTGTCATCGCATTTAACAGCAATCGCAATTAACAACAAATCGATCCTAAATGACCGTCAATTTGACCCGGGAGGACCTCTTCAATTGTCAATTGTAACTCAATTTGTAAGCTCACTTGATTGTTGCACCTTTACGCATTTGCATTCAGACAACGCTCTCTCTCTCTCTCTCTCACGCTCCTCACTCTCTCCTTGGAACGTGCCAAAAGCAATTTATAATTGTCAGCTGTGAGAATGCAATTAGCAATTTACTAGTACTAATGGTCAATTAGGCGGCACAAAAGCCTTGCCTCGACTTGCAAGTTGCAGCTGCAGCAGCAGCAGCAGCTCAACCAAAAAGTACGTGTCAGGACTTTTGTAAATTGCACAATTTGCTGCTGCTGTCAAGTGAAAAGACCTTTAGAAACTTTGATAAATTGTCAAGGGTAATCTAATCTCTTATTTTTGATTTAAAGAACTCTCGCTTCGCAAATGAGTAATGCAGGTAGAGTAAATTCATTATTTAATATTCCCTTAACAATGTCAGTTCTTTTCTTTTTGTGTACAAAAATCCACTTGTTATTCAATGCGATTTGAAGTGCGCATTGAATAAAAATGTTGTGTTGCGTGTGTTTTGTTTATTTTTATTTGTTTAACATATCTAAAGCTGATTTCGGCTACTCGAAATGGCTAAGTAAATCAAGCATGCAAATGGAAAATATTTTGAATGTGTGTTGCGGAATATTTGGCAGACTGATTTTAATTAGCAAGGCTCTAAGCGGCGCATATAGGGAAACCAAAATGGATATGCATAAATATTTGCATATTTGAGTGCGCACATTCGAAAATATTTGTGTGCGGGTCGCTGATGAAATGTTTGGCAGAGCAAAAGCCAGGAGAGTGAGGAGCGGACTGATAAACCGGGGAGAAGGACGTGGAGGGCACGTCAACAATGCCTGCCGATAAACTGCTACACATGTTAACAAAGTTAACAATTGCAGTAGTCTTGCGCTCTATCGTCAAATGTGAAAACAAAAGGCAATTCAAACACACGCACACATGCAGAGTTGCCAAATGCAACTAACCAAACAAAGCGGAAACTGAGCGAGCGACCATTTTTGTTATCGCACGCCATTTGCAATGCCTGCAAATGTTGCAACTGCAACATGACGCTTACGCCTACACACACGCGGAAGTGATACATTTTCTCTTATTTACATTAAATGACAAAAAAAAAAAAAGAGCGGGCACAACAAATGCCAAAATCAACAACAGCAACAGCAGCGGAAACGGAAACAGGCAAACCCAATGCACAAAAACAACGCACACATCAGTTTCGACAAGCAAATTAAAAATGGCGGCTGTTGCATGTTGCATGTTGCATGTTACATGCTTTATGTGCCACAAAGCCCTCCTACTCACACTCGCTCCTCAGATGTGAGCGGCGGCATTTTTGGATTTCGGTTTTGACTTTTGACAAAACACAGCTGCTCAACACTCCAAATAGTTTCGCACTCATCTCTCAAGCGCGGCTCCACAACACACACACACGCATAAACACACTCACACACACACTCGCAATCACGCACATAAAATGGCGCGAATGCGGCCATTTTGCAAGACATTTACGGCAGCTGACACGTACCAAGCGCGCCAGTTGAACGCGTCCTTGCCTTTAAGTTTCAGTTTACGACATGAGCGAAACTCATTCACACACACACACACACTTTCAGATACAAATACAACTCACATGTGTGCCGATATTGAAACTTACGTGCTGCGGTTTTGTGTCAAATATTCGTTGGTCTGCGTTGCGCTGTTCTCGTTGCGTGCTTCTCGGCAAATGGGTGAACGAACATTTATCAATCTGTGAAGTTGAGCTGCAAATGCGGCAAGCTACAACTTTTCAACAATCGCTGTTCACTTTTCAGCAATTGCTTTTCATCCTTACTTAAGCCGTGCTCTTCCCAAAGTTTAATAAAACATTTCTCAAATACCTGCAGCTACCGTATCGAAAGTCAAGCGCACGAAAATGATAAACGACAGAATTTTCGTAGAACATTCCATATTCCACACTGACACTCAAATTTAAATACTCAAATATTTCGAACGTTGTAATATTTAACTTTTTTCACACAACAAAAATTGTAACAATTCAAGCAATTTTTCGATATTTTTTGTTGGCCAGAATTGAGCTACATTTTTTTGTTACAGACTTCGTGTATTACAAGGCAAACATACTTGCATTTCCAGTTCAATTTAAATTGAATCACAGTTGCATTTTATTTATGGTTGACTACACTCGTGTTTGTGGCTGCAGCTGAACAAAAAAAAAAAAAAAAAATGAAACGAAATAAATAAATAAATATGTTGCATAAAATTATTTGGAATCGCAGCAAAGCTTGCTTCTATGTTGTCTTCTCCTCTTTTGTTGAATGTTGAATTATTTTTAAGTATTTTCGCAAACGCACAAAAATATGCAACAAAAATACTCACAATGCCAAACAAATAATACAGCTGCTGTGTGTGAGAGTCTGTGAACGAGTAAATGTGTGTGTGTGTGCATTTGACATGCAAACCGAGAGCCTCGAGTGCTTGTGGCCTGTCCAAAGTGCAAAATTATGTGACACTGACAGCTGCAACAGCAGCCATTACTGCAACAGACCGTGCAGCATTTCGAGTGTTGTGCGTTGCTATTTAAGCCAAGTGCCACTCTGCTTATACACCCAACCAACCAACCAACCAACCAGCCAGCAACAACAACGTCAACAACGAAAACAACAATAACAATAAGTGTGCACACGCACAACAAATTTAATTTTAATGAGCGCTCATTGGCATTGGACTGAGCGAAAGCCTCACTCATTAATAGCGCACAATTAAATCCACAATAATTCACGTGCCAAAGCATTTAAACATTCATTATATGGCCAACAGGCAGCATATATATGGCATTCGTAGGCTGCAAGCCACATGCCACTTCACCACCTCACCACCTCGCCACAGTGCCACACACAGCCACGCCTCATTTGATCAGCTCTGTGGCCATAAGTATCGGCCGAGTATGCCAATGGGTTGCCAACATGACGACGACGGCGACGACGACGACGCTCAAGGTATTAGGCCATGTTGGATTTGCATTTTTGACATGACTCAGATACTCGAGAGCGGGACGGAAGCATTTAACACTTGCCCGCAGCAAATGCATCATCACCAGCAACAGCAACATCGACAACAGCAACATCGTCAACAGCAGCGTTAGCAGAATACGTATACGCACTGGGGCCAAGTCAAGCTCTCATCACTGGCATCCACTTCCGGTCCATCAACTATTGATTCTCAATTATGAAAGGCTCCATGCTGCTTGGACTCGGCTGCATGGCTAAGTGCCACAAATCAGAAGCAATTGACCAAATGCCCAGAGAGTTCTTAGTGGCATTTGCGAGGGGTATTGTGACCACAATTGGCAAAATGTTGCCAAATCTGTTAGTTCTTAGTTGCTCTAATTCTAATTTGTACAATTCCAAAATTTGCATTTGATTTGATGTTGTGCATGTTATGCACAACTAAATGGAAAATATTTCTCATTATTGTGATACGAATTCTTTTTCACTTTAGCTTGATATTTAATTAAAAAGTTTAGTGCATCTAGTCGGTGGCCAAAAGCCAAGCGCAAATGTAATTCATATTTTTGCAGAGAAACAAACCTCAACTAACAGACAAACAAATTGCATAAATTTCCTTTCTGTCTGTTAATTAAAACTTGTATAATTTAACATCAAATTCTCTCTAAACATAACTGCATAACATTTTGCTGCTAATTTTGTTTCTTAACTCACAAATGAGACTTAAGCGAGCTACTTCACTGGGGAAGAGACTTGTGAAATAAATGGGAGAGTGCAAAGTTTCACAAACCTTCAGCTTGATAATGCTTCATATTTCATAAAGTCTGCTGAGCTTTAAATATCTATTTTAGTTGGCGCACTCTCATCGCCAGTGTCTGCGTTGAGTGGGCGCCTTGGATTAGGGCGTCTTCCTCGTAAATAAATGCAAATTATTGCAAAATAAATGCGATTTATTATTGAATTTGATTCAATTGCGCTTAGTAATTTTCAACATGCTCATTTCATGTCTGCTCATGCAGCTACAGCTCCTGCTGTTGGCTTCCTCATCCGGACCAGGCCAGCCCACATCCTCATCCTCGTCCTCATCCTCATCCACGCCCCCCGGCCAGCAATGCCACAATTTGCCTGGCGGTGTGACAACGCTAAGCAGCCACAAAGCACCACAAGAGCCGCCGTTGATAGCAGACTATCTGCACCACCATCGAGCCTGCTTTTCCCACTTCCTACTCTCGGCTCAACCTCCTCCAATCAAGCAGCGGCGCGCTTAAAATATATTTTTATAAAAAATTTCCGATCTGCTGTTGCTGCTGAGACGGAGTCGAGTCGGGGGATGTACGTTGAAAATGTACGTGTGGTGGAGAGGGGTAAATTTCCTTTGCACTTTCACATTTTATGCTCAAAGCGACTTTAGCCGCTGCTGCTGTTTTTTCTCCTTTCTCCATCTTTTTTTCGATTCGTTTCGTTTCGTTTCGTTTCGTTTTTTTGTTGACGTCTCAGCTCTGGCATATAAAAAATGCAAATAATTTGCTAGCGCTTTACGGCAGGCAGCGAGCCTGATCCGGCAACGGTTCGGTCGCGTCTCCTGGCACAGCTATATGTTGGATACTGGATACTGGATGCTGGATACTGGTTGTTGGTTACCCGGGCTAACCTCGAGGCGCGTGTGGCAAAGGCACAACAACAACAGCGTGTAAAGTCAAAACGTTTTAATATTTATGGCACATTATATGGCTTGTGGGCTTACTTGCAGACCCAACATCCAACTCTCTGCAGCAACAAATGATGATATTCCGAATATATACATATACATATGTGATATATATGTATGTACATCTGTATGTACATTTGTTATGCACAAATATGTGCGTTATGTGTGCTTGGGCAATTTGGCAGCTCAACGTATGATAAATGTACTTAGACAAATATTTTTGTATGTTATGCTAAACACAAGAAATCTTTAGGAAATCAAATAAAAGTGTCATAAATATAATTGCATATTGCAGACAGCAGCGCAAAAAAAACGAAACGAAACGAAAATATCATAAAAATGAAGATGCGTTGGTTGCTTAAAAAAATAACGCCCCAAAGTGTTGAGGCGTTGAAGGAATAAAAAATGCGAATGTCTGGCTGCCCCTGGATGGGGCAGCTACTTGTAGACAATGTTATGCGATGCTTGCGTTTTTATGTCTTCCGTTGGATGCAGTGTCATTAGCTGAAGCCTCGAAGGGTGCAGCACGGAACCGTGAAGTCAAGTTGCGCCACAGCGATGAGGAAATTGCTATACCCTAAAGTTTTGTGTGTGATAATACAATTAAGCGCATTAACTGTTTGGCAACAAAATAGATAATAAATTTAAAAATCACATTATATTAATACTACTTTAGGTATGAGCTTTGAAAGCTTCACCTTTTTAAAGCAGATATTTCCAGTAAAATGCGAGCAACAAGTGGAGCTTAAACAAAGTGCATTAAATTTTTATGTGCTAGAGCACAACTTGCAGTCCCTGAAAATGCACAAAGAAAGAGCTTAAAGTGGGCAGCTCAGAGCAGCCATAAAGCGAGCAGACTTTGGAACATTACTGATATGACTTTCGTCAGCTTCACGCTTTAAAGTCATTTAATCGCGATTCTAATGCTCTGCGACTACAGGATATCTTCAAGTCAAGCTTTAGCACTTCTGGCCGCACACAACCACCGAGTTGAAACACTCCAAAAACTGACTGTCGACAGGCTAAGGGGACACAGCATCCGTTAAAACACAGTCTGAGCTCTGAGGAGAAGTTGCAGTGCAGGAATAAAAAAAAAAAAACAAACGCGAAGTGAAAGAAGAAGAGCCGAGGGAGCTTAGTGCGCTGGCTAAGTACCGTAATCAAAGTTTAATTACATGGCCATTGAGGCGAAAGGGGCGTCAGGAGCGTCAGGGGCGTTGAGGCAGCCGCTCTCTAATAGCAATTGCCTTGGAGTTCGTGCTTTATCTGCGCGCTTTTGAGTAATTATGGGTTCAAAGTCTGTGCAGAGCGTTCAACTGCTTAATTAGGCCCCAAAGAGCTGCTGTTTGCAGCAAAATCTAAACGAACATAACTCGCATGTGGCAAGTGTATCACATATCAAGTATATAAGAATCACATACATATGGCATATTAATTGAAAATTCCGCAAATTCTTTGCCAGATACTTATGTATATGATACTTGTGTGTGCGTGTGTTATCTTTAACGTTATGCAGGCATTCGAAATAAACAAGTCATAAAATTAAATTGCAAAACAATTCGAGCAGAAGTCGAAGAAGCAGCAGCAGCAGCAGAAGACTAAAATATTCGTGTCATGCACATATGCAATATTGTTAACGTGTGTGTGTGTGTGTGTGTGTGGGAGGAGTGCGTGTGCGCATGTGTGTATATTAAATGTGTGCCCCATTGTATGCAACGTAATTTGTGGCCTGGCAGCATGTTGCACATTGCAATCTGACAATTTCATTTAAATTGCTGCAGCAAGACATGCGAGCAACACATAAGAAACCCAGCCAGGCAAACACAACATGACGTCCAAATACCCTGCCACAAATAATTGTATAGTATAAATTGAACTGTACTCAAAATTGGCCTTGATTAATTAGCCACACAAAATATACCCTGCAATTGGTATGTGTCGCTGTAATCTCTGATCAAACTTTGCAAATGCAGCTGCTAAGACAAACAAATGCTGCCAGTGGCTAGCCGTCTAATACTGTCCTTTAATGGCAGCCCGACCAGAAATTTGCCTGGCTAACCAACTAAACATGACAGCAGCATTTCGAAACATTACGTGATTTATTATGTAAAATGTACACACGTAGCCCAATGACACATAGTTGGCTGACCACATAGAACATTGGCCAGTGATTAGGGCTACTTGCAACACACTCGAGTTATACTCGTATGTATAATTGAAATGCAATTTAATGAACAACAAATATGGTTGATAATTTTGTATAAATTAATGGCATATTGGCATTGAAGTTCACAACTGCAAACTAACAAATTAAACAACAACCATATCACATGATTGCCAATGACGTCTGAGGTCAACATTGAGCAGCATTCGAAGCCGGCCACAAAATTGTCAAATGTCATCCAAACACACACACAATGTCGACAATGCAAAATGGAGATTATTAACCAGAGCAGAGTAAATTTTATCTGAGTTGAGCACACAGACTGCCAATCAAAGCGAAAATGTGCAATATTCACATTTGGGAAATTCTACAAATGTTTTTATTTAACCAGCTTGTAACAGGAATGTCATATAATATGATGTCCCATTTGATGTACTTATGCAATCGCCTGCCTTTGTGCTTCACTTGCTGCCATAAATCCGAGCTGACAATTCTAGAAATCAATTAAATGCCAGAAACTTGCAATTAAAATCGACTTTTTAACGTCACTCGATAAGTCTTTATTTGCACAGCAAAAAAAGGAATATCAATAAGCAGAGCTTTGCAGGTATAAATAAGTTGCATAACACTTATACGACCAGTGGCACACAAACGAGAGAGGGCAGCGGCCAATAAAGTGTTGCTGCTAGTCGAACACGTAATGGTCTGCTTGGCATTTGACTTTCGGCCAGCATCGAAACTGTAATTGGCAGCAGAGTAGATCAAGCGAACCGCAATGTCGAGGTGGCAGTGGGATGGGAGCTAACTCTGCTGGGCAAAAAGTGCATTGGCAAACGCACAAAAGGCACCTAGATTGCACTGGCCCAAAGGGGGCAACGAAACATGATTCAATTGCCAATACGTCCTACATACATACATATGTACATCTGTTTGTTACTATAAAACGTAAGAGAGTGTGTGTGTGTGTGTGTGTGTGTGGATATGAGTGCATAAGTTTACAAGACTGCTGTGTATCTGCGAGTGTGTGTGTGTGAATGAGTGACTGAATGGCTGGAATAGCGGCCGTAATCGAATATTGATTAAGTGAACGAGGGTCCTAGTTCTAGTCCTGGTCGTAGTCCTAGTCCACCAATGGCCACTGATATTGCAGTTAAACGTTGATAATGCACAAGATTTTGTGCCTGGCCAGCAATTGAGTGAATTGGCGGGCCGGAAAATTGAAGCACTTGCTTGGCTTGTGTTTGCCTCCGAGTTGCAAGTACTTCAACTCCGACTGTGGCTGCGACGAGTTTGCCCTTTGTAGTATTTTGTTGCATTGAAAACGTAAGCGGCGCAAACCGTCCAACAACTCTCTCTCTGTGTGTGTGTTTATATTTTTTTTTCCTCTCTCTCGTTTCTCACCCATTTTTTTGAGTTCTTTTTTTTTTGTATTTTGCTCGTTTTGGCAATGAGTTTTGATTGCTTTTGCCTGGCCATTTGGGTGCACTGACCCCATTTCCGCTTGTTATCGATTTGACGCCACGGCACTTCATCCTCCCCCCCTCCAGCTCCAATAACCAGCTCTGAGTTTGAGGCAATTGCCGTGTCGCCGTTTTTTTTATGCCTCAGCTGGCTGGCACTTGACAGCCCGCCTGAATTTTCTTTTCTTTCCGTTTTGTTTGGGGCCTCAGCATTAAGTTCACAGCATTTCATTTGTTCGGTCCAAACAAAAACGAAGCAAACAAAATACACATAAAACTGCCTGCTAAGTACATACTTATACACGTTCAATTCCCCAGCAATGCACAAAAGAAGCTGGCGCTGGCCGCCTTCAAGTGGCATTAATTGATAAAAAAGATTTTTTGGGACTGCTTCATAAAACTGTACAAGGGAATTTCATATTTTATGAACTCGGAATACGCGCTCTGTTTATTTCTGGCAATTTGTGCATAATTTAAGAGGCGACAAAAATAACATTTAACGCAAGTGGCAGATGCCACTTATTAAGCCCTTTCGTTTTGTTTTCAGGTCTTGCTTTCTGCATTTATTTGCAATCTTTAAGGCGAGCACTATTCAATCACTTTACCGGCTTAGGAAAGTTTCATCATCAAATTACTGGAATTTCTTTTGCTTCTTGACCACATTCCTGTGCAGTTTCAATTTGCTTTGCATTGATTACAGAGACTGATTGAGAGCGAACGGGGTGAGAGGCAGACAATTGCTAATTCAATTGATTAGTTGGCTGCCGGCAAACAATTCACAATGCTGAGATGAGCGCACAATCTACAGAGCAATTTTCTAGTTTCAATTCAATTTATTTACTCAGCAATTTGTGTTTGTTGTGTTTTCGTTTTTATATGGATATTATAATAATTTTGGATAGGTTTGGATGGGTTGGTTTGGCAAGACCGTCCGTCAATTGGGCAATCTGCCACTTGAGCACGCAGTAAACCAAAAATGTAGCTACAAAAATGTTGTAGCAGATTTTATGCAAAATTAATGAAATATGCAAGCACTTGTATTGTTGTTTTTCTTATTGTTGGCGACAAGCGAACTTCGACACAGAAGCAGCTGCTGGTGGCGTTGACATCACAAGTGGCTGTTTGCTGCTCTTCAAGCCGTGCCCCGAAGCTGCCACAACAATTCGTGTTGAAGCCGAAGCTGAACTGCAGCACTTGAGTGCATGTTGTTGCGGCTTTTAGATTTTCCAAGCCACTTTCGCCTAATATTCTTCTTCTACTTCGTCTTCGTCTTCTTGTTCTGCTGTCGCTGCTGTTGCTGCTTCTTCTTATTCTTGTTCAGTTAAATCAAAACAACAAAGAACTTTTACTGGCAAAACTATTGAGCTAAAGTTGTTTTTGTTGTTTGTGCGTTGATGCTGCATGTTATCATTGCATTTTAATGCGTGCATCTGACAATGACAACACAGCGACTATATGGAGTGCAACTCCCAGCAGCTGACAGAGAGATGCGGGGGCGAGATGCGGTGGCAAATGCAAAATGCCTGACAGCTTGCATAGTCGCCATATGGTGTCAAGTGGCATTTGAAAATGCTCTTATTTCCATTTTGTTTATTTATGATATGGCAGAGACCCGACAACTTGTAAAGCTCGACAACTCATCATTGGGTATAGCAAAAAAGGGCGTGTACAAAAGCATTTTTCTACACTTCTATTCACTGCTATTATAATGCTCAATTGCAGCTGCAACAAGTGGCTTTAGTTAAATGTGAAAATAAAGCCAAGAACATACAAACTAAAAGTCAACAATATTTCTAGTGTTTGACATATAATTTTATAAAAACCTTGTAATTTTTTAAAAATGATTCTTCAAGTGTATAAACGCTGATGTTCAGAAAAAATAACATAAGATTTAAATACATTATTTTACCATATTCAATTTAGTTCGGAATATTAATAATTTCAATATTTTTCACGCTTGAAACACTTTTTCTCTGTGTGCATACAAAATAAGAAATACAAAGCTCCAATTAATTGAACTGTCATTTTGTCAGCTGCATGCAGACATTATGCATAATGTAAAATAGCTTAAAAAATAAATGTGACAAATGGAACGAGTAATCAACTACTGCATACCCTGCACAACACGGAAAAATCCGAAAGGTACCGACAGCAATTATCTTTTATGGTCATTTCAATGTTTCGAGCAACAACAACTACAAAAAAAGAGAAGGAAAACAAATAACGTCCATTGCTAGAGGCTGACACTGTCAAAATGAGGGCAATGAATATAAAATGTTTGCTGTTTGCAGTTCGCTGTGGACAGGAGACACTAAAGGCAACAACAGGAGCAGAAACTGTGACAGCAACTCGCTCAATTAAAATGAAATTTTCATAATGAAGTTTTCACGCGCGCACACGGCTGCCATCGCTGATCCTGGATCCTGCGAACCCGTGGCCTGCTTACCGCAGACAGGCGGCACTGCAATTACCCGGACTCCTTTTTGTAATATTTAAACAGCAATGCGGCGCCTGTCTGTGTGGGAGTGCAGAGCGGCGAATGAAAGTAGTTCTAGCGAACTATGCACAATGAATGCCCAAATTAACTTCAACACTCACAGTTGCGATGAGTTTTTCGTCGAAAAGTGAATCAATAAAATAGAGGGTATTTCACAGTTAAGCACTTGCTTTTTTATTTTTGTTTTGCTGTCGACCTGCTGTGGCTTTGGATGTGTCTAGCCGGTGGTGCTTGTGGCAAGTGAGGCGTGTGGTACATGTGGCAACAACAATGTTCGGTCTGCAATCGCATGTACACGCACTGACATTTTAATACAATTTTAATTTGTTTACAACTTGAGACAAAGTTGAGGGCGAAAAAAGTTTGAAGCAAATGCTGATAATATCCACGAAAATGGTTTATGGCAAACCAATTTCGAGTACAAAAATCAAAATCAAGAGAGAGACAGAGAGCGAAACTTCAAACAGAAGTTTCAACATTTTTTTTTTTTGTTTCGCTTGTATTTTCCTAACAAAATGTAACACAAATCCTCCAAAGTAGAAAATAGAATGAAAACTTTCGAGTTTTATCTGCAGTGCCAGCTGTGCGAATGTGTGCGTGTGTGTGTGTGTGTGTGTGTGTGGGCAAACTCATCATCAAACAAGATTATTTGATCAGAGCTGCCTTGGAGTCGAGTCTCTGTGGCTGCCACAGCCGCAACAGCAGCAGCAACACCCAGAGAAACGCGAAACTTTTTTGGCCAAAAACGCACTCATTTGCTTTTAGCGGCCTTAGCCGCACCGAGTGGAGAACTTAATACAAATGAGCCAAGTTTCAAGTTAAATCAAGCGGCAATGCCCGAAGAATGGGCTTAGTAAAAAAGTTTAGCAACGAACGATAAGAGATAGGCATTTGGTTTGATTTTTATTTTATGAAGCGAAGCGAGGCGCGACCAGTCTCTATTGTTGTTAATTAATTAAAATTCTCACTGCACAGAACCGTGCAAATAATGCGAAATGTTTTACATACTTTATAAACAAACCAAAAAAAATAAAGAAAAAACCCTTCGCTTGTCTGCATTGACAAGAAAGCTTCATTTTTAGCTTGCAAAATGTTTGAATTCCTGAGCAACAAAAGAATTAACAGAATTTTCTTAAGACAGCCTTTTTATCTGCTGTCCTTCATCTATGTTCAGCGGCTCACAGGTAACAATTGAATATTAATCTATAGAAAGTTGCCAAATAAGTTTTTTGTTCGTTCTTAAATTAATGAATATGCGCATTAATAATTGATGACAAGAAATCTCTGCGGCAAGGGCTTTTCAAGGCCGGCAGACGCATGAAATTTGATTATGCCATAGCATACATTTTGGTGGCATTAAAAATGCAGCCTTAGCTGAAGCTTAAAGCATGGCCAGCGAGCAGCATTTGTTAAAGTTTGTTCAATTTTCATTTACTGCCAACATATATAATTTATGCATCAAGAGCCTGTCCCGCTATATCTCCCCAAACACTCTATATATGTATCTATCCCGCTCAGTTGGTGTGTATTAATGGGCCAGTGGAATGTGTGCGACAAGCGTCAAGGTTGAATCACTTTACGGTTCGTTAAATTTTCGCCTGTTTCACTGAGACACACACACACATTTGTTGTGTGTTGTATTGCGCGCCTACGTTCGCTGTCGACTTTTACTTTTGTTTTCCTCGTACTTTCCGTTTACGGATCGTCAGCATTAATTTTCATTACGCGTCGCCGTAACGATTCGGTTTGTTGACCATAGCGTGAGGATGTGCCGAGCAAATTGCAACATAAGACCCTTTTGCCTTTATGGCTTTTACTAGCCTTTATTTTAGGCCTTGCCATCTCAAAAGTGTTGCCGTAATGGACCATTCTCTTTAAGTAAATCTAACCCGCAAAAGGACCAGCTGCCTCTTGGCCGCTAGCCTGTCGTTAAAGTCGAAACACAAAATAAAAAAAAAACAACAAACCAAAAACCGTTTCGACTTTGAAGAGTTAATTGAACCACAGGCCGATTTACGAAAATTGCTGTCTATTTGAAAACTCACAAACTTTACAAGAATTTGCCAAACAGTGTTCGTAACAAGTATTTACCTGCAAGTAAAAGAAAGATAAAAGATTTTGTATGAGTAATTTTGTGAGAAATTGTCGAAATAAATTACAATTAAACCAACGAATTATAACATATTTTATTCCAGTGGTATTATTTCTATGAAATTGCCACAAAGAAACATATTGCATGCAGTAGATAAGACATCGTTCACTGTCTTCGAATATAATTTATGGCACATGGATCATGCGAGACCTTTTAGCAATTTTGAGTCAAATCCAAGGCATTGGCCATAAACTATATTTGATTTTCGACATTCGCACGTTCCATATTTCTCATAACTCATGCCTATCTGCATAGCTGTCAATGGGCCAAAACAGATTCCAAACAAAAAGAGAGAGTCGAGCAAAAGAAATCCCAAATATTGCTGCATACAATTTGCACGTCATAAATCATATTGAGATGTGCAATGGGATCAACAAAAGAAAAAACGCTAAAGTAAAAAACTATTTTCAGCGCATTTGCAACGTGCAACGTGCAGCGTGTAACGTGCAATGTGCAATGTGCAACTTACACCTGCAGCTGAGCGCACACACAGGCATTCATACCAACACACACACACACACACACACACACATGGACACCCTTGCTTGCCAACTAACCCAATTTAGTTGAGTGTGAAAATTGGCTTTCACCCATTTTCAAATTCTGAGCTGTTCGCACACATTCCCACACACACATAGTTGCTAAACGAACTGTGCGCAGCCTTTTTGATATAAAAGAGAGCTCGACGCTCTAAAAAGTAAAAAGGGAAGAAAAAAAACAAATACCTAATCGTTATATACTCACTCACACACACACTCGCCGAGTTACTCACTCACTCACTCGCTGACTAACTGAGACAGTCAATGGGGTCGGAAGTGGGAGACTCTACATGTAAACGCACGGATTAAATGAAAAATCAAACGAAAAGGGAAGCAGCTGAAGAAAAAAGACGAAATGAACACAACGTTGTGGCACATGCAAATGAATTCTGTTTAGTTTGGGCTTGGCATGAAAAAAACTAAACAGACAGCCAGACCGAGAGAGAGAGAGTGGAGACGACGTTCCCTTAGACGCTTGGCTTTCGCAACTAAAACATACGCAAATCGCTTTAGCATTTTACAATTACTTAAGCCCGATAACATATCTGGGCTTTCGGCTTCTCCATCCACATCTGCTTTCTACGCTGCTGCTTCTGGTTTTGGTTTGGCTTTGGCTTTGGATTTAGGTCTGGTTGCTCTTAATATTCTGATGCGTTGAATTGGTTTTATTCGACGAAGAAATTGCTCTACTCAATGATTACATTTACATACGAGATGGATTCACGGCTTTCGAGACTCTGTTTAACTTTTTCTCTGCGGCTCATAAAAGTTAAATTTATTTTATTGAAAAGTTGATAAAATCACATCAATCCCAATCTGCAAGTTAGAGTAAGTGGGTCAAAAGACGCGTTCGTTGAACCACCGAATTGTTAATTGATTCGCCGTATTCAATTGCTACAAAGTTTGCTGTAGCGTGAAAAGCCAATTTAATTTATCATATGTCAAACACTAATGCCAGACGACTTCTTGTGAATGCGAGCAATAATGATAATAATAATAATCAAGACCGAAAATTTAACGCATCTAACAAAACGAATACTATTCAATACAATTATACAAACAAAACAATTAAAATGACATATGGTTTGATTTAAATTACCAAACACAAAAAAAAATTAAATTTAACTTTTGCCGTTGCGCACATTTAAGCACCTGTAATCCCAAGCCCATCACGTGAAATGGATAGATGTTGATGGATAAAAACAAAGTTAACAAAAAAGTAGAGAAATGGAGAGAACATGCATGATGCCATTAACGAGCGCCACGCAAAAACAAAGTTGAAAAACTATAGTTGATTGAACTGCAGCTGAAAATACCACGTACTCTTGGAGTATTCGACGAGGGAAAACTGGTAAAATCAAAAAAAAGACTAAAATAAATAAATGAAATATTATTTTAAATAAATAAAATAATAAATATGGAAGCATTGAATTGCGACAAGGCATAGCAAGTTAAATCTTAATTATTAGAAATTAATTAATTATTGCACTCTACGTTCTACTTCAAGTGATAAATATTTATGTAGTATTAATTATTTTCTAGTTTTTGCTGTACAATGAATATTCCTCGTATATCGTATATTCCCTCTAGCTACAATGAAACAACTCAACAATGTCTGACGCCATTTTTGCTGTGTGAACCGGAAATAGCTGTCGAAGCTTTTGCTATGCCATAAAGTTGCAGTCGATGATGCTGCTGCTGCTGCTGTTCCTGATGCTTGTGCTAATTTGTAAGGCATTTTCTTATCAATTGTCGCAATGCATACGATTTCTGGCTGTTGCAGTTGCAGTTACAGTTGAGTGCAGATGCTCAGCTTGACACTCAGCCGCAGGCGTGGCAATCTACCACAACTTGTTGTTCTTGTTGTTGCGCAGTCGATGTCGTTTCAGTTGCCGTTTCAGTTGCTGTTGCAAATTGTGTATTGAATGCAATCCTTGCACACATTCAGCAACTAACGAGCACTAGCACAGTACTAGCAGCAGCAGCAATAGCAATCCACAAGGATACACAAACAACCCAACCGAGTGCCATGGATTCTCCTCTTACTCGCTCTCTCTCTCTTAGTCCCACTGTGCTGTCTGGTGTCGGCTTTTAAGTGTCATAAATGAGAATTTATTCGGCCAGGCATTGTCATTGCAGCAGGCATTGCTGTCATTGCTGTTTGTAGCTGTTGTTGCTGTCGTTTTGCTGTTCGCGCCGCTCAGGTGGCAAATTTTCCAGGTTGTCAGGCAGCAACAGAGGCTGAGCTGAGGCAGACAACATGGCTGCCATTTGGCCCCTAGAGTCGAATATGCCAGCAAAATCGCAGTGCGAGTTCATGAACTCTGTCCATAAATTTCATTAACAGCTGCTGTCGTTGCTGTTTGTCGCTGTCGTTGTCGTTGTCGTTGTCGCTTGTGTTGCCGCTGCGACAAATTAGAGATTAGCTTAGATTATATAAATTATAATTACGCATACGCTGCGTTTTAGTTGAGTAGCGTTCGGTGCGGTGCGGTTCGGTTCGGTTTATATGGACAGTCAGTTGTCCATTGTGCTATTGTGATTTTAGATATTACTTTCAACATATTTGTGGCACAGTTACGCTGACAATGGACAATAGAAAATACTTGAACCATGTGCCACTTGCACCGCTTGCATGTTTTGCGTGTTTTTTCCGAGACAGGTCAAATACGACGACAGTCACAACAACGGCAACAATGGCCACGTTAACGCTTAACGATTTTCTAGTGCATAGCACAAAATCATAACAATAACAACAGAACTCGCTTGATAAATACTGAAATGAATCCAATTAAATGATCCAGATAGAGGTGAAGCATTATTATCTGATTTCCATCAAATTATAAATGTATTACAATTATCTGATTGTTAATGCAGGTCTTTAGCAACAGCGAAATGAATGTAATATGTTCAACCTTTTTGTGATTAAACAATGTATAATTTAATTTTTAATTTAAATGATTTTCGCCCCAACCGCAACAAGGATCGCCTTTAAAATCCTTGCAACAATGACAGCACAACAACCGAAACACACTCTTACACAGACACGTACAACGAAGAAACAATCAAATCAAATATTTATATGCGGGCAAGAACCAGCAGTCAAGAACCACTAACCATCAACCGACCAAGACCAAGAGAGCGAGAGAGAGAGACATTGAGAGGTGGCAGCAGCAAATAAATGTGGCACAAGAAGAAAGCAAACTAAAACAGATTTTAGTTGCTTATCCTGTGTTGCCAACGGACGTTGCCTTTTGGCTGCCACAGTGCAACTTGAAAAAGTTTTGGGCAAATATCAGAGCCCGCTGCAAGTGGAGCAAGCAGGAAACTCTGTTAGGGCCATTTCCTCACAGTTGGCTACTAAAAAGAGCCTAATACGAGGTTCGAACTGCAGCAAACAGACACCATACAGTAGTAATGGACATAAAGAACTTATCTTACAATTGTTAAAGCAACATGGAATTGGAATTTTAAACAGGGATTACGAGATACTTTAATCTAACTCAAGTTTCTGCCAACTGCTCCCAAAATGTATGCTATAGATATTCTGCAGAAAATGCTTTGCGCTTCGAAGAAACTAATTAAGTCAGCAGAGTTGGCTTGTTTTTGTTCATTCCAGAATTATTATGACTATAGCTGAAAACAGGCACATTTATTTAACATAATTTATTAAGTAAGCAGTACGAGTGCTAAAGCATAAATGAACTTATTACTTAGTAAACGACCCTCGTAAAATGCCTATTGCTGATGCTGATGCTTGTGCTGTGCCTCTGTCTGTGTCTTGGAACATTTGCAAAATTAAAAAAGATTTTATGCCAGACGCGTTTCGGCAAATAGTACAAGGAAATACAAGTTGAAGGAAGCCCATACACATGTCTACACAAGTATTTACAAATATAAAACAAGGCCAAGCCAGCCAAGGGAAAGCAAAGTGAAGCCAAGCTAAAGGGCCAAGTGAAACAATCAAATACTGAATCGTTCTTTTACACACACGTATCGAAATTGTAACAGAAAATCAATTTAGACAAAAACTTGAAATGGCATAAATGCTGGTAGCTTGCCAACACACAACATGAACGTGCCTGGCATTTGTATTGTATGCGGCAAATGTGTGTGAGTGTATGTAAATGTACTAGGCTCGGAATATAAACAACGCGGCAAAGCGGAAAACTTCTTGCTCAATACAATCAAATCTTTGCTTCGACTCGTGGATGCAAAACACTCGAATAAAATGAAATTTATTTGTATTTCCTCCTGCCTCCGCTCTGATTACAATTTGAGTGAAGACATGAAAGCTCAAGTGCCGCAGACATCTAAAATACAAAATACCCTAGCTAATGTTGTGATTTTAATTGCGGAAAATGTAACTATAAAATATGTTTAACTACAAGTAAAACTGGCAACTACATTTAGAAATATTATTTCGGTTCCCCGCTAATTATTCTCCACTGACTCAGCATACCCGCTGCCTGCCTAGACCCTTGGGTATCATAATTGTTAGGCAGGCATTTTATTTAAGCACACATATGTTATAGAGACATATCATAAACACACTCAATTCTCTTTTACCGTTCCGCATCGCCGCTCGCGCTCTCTCGCATCGCATCTCTTATTGTTTAGCATGCTACTTAAGCTATTTACGAATCCCTGCACTGAGTCACAAAAACTTTCGACTGCGATGGCATTACAGGCATGAGGCTCTTAAGTTTTATCTCCCACTTTCTCGACTTCTCTCTCTCTGTATCTCTGTATCCCATTCTTCTCTCGCTGTTGCGTGTGAGCGAGTTGTTCAAGTTTTGTAAGCGGGGGATAAGCGTTCTGAGCAAAGTCAAAGCATAATGTAAGCGCTGCCAAAGCTGCACTTAAACTTTTGATATCAATAAAGAAAAATACGGCCAAACAAAAGTGTAAGCTCGAATGCAATACGACCGACAACAACCAGCAGCTGCATGAAAGTGAATTGAAGGATAAGTCCAGCACACCAAAAAATATATATGTATAAGAAAAGAGAAATGCAAAAGGAATGCCAAAGTTAAATGCTTGGCAGCCGTTCGCCAAGTTTTGTAACAAAAATCTAATGCAAAACTGTCATTTAGAGTCCCTCTTATTTATTTTGTTGTCAGCTGCACGTGCGCCACACTCACTATATTTTTTTTTGTGGGTTGTGTGGGTGTAGGAAATCATCAGCAAAAGCGCACACAAAAAACGGGAAATAAAAAATGGCGACATGACAGGCGCACGTTTTGGCCACATTGGAAATGAGGGCAAGCGCGCTGGGAGTAAAGGCGAAAAGACAGACAGACCGAGAGACAGACAGACAGACAGAGACAGAGAGAAAGAGCTGAAAGTAGCAAAGATGGCGAAGACAAAGTAGAAGACAAACGGTAACAGTGTGTGTGTGTGTGTGTGTGAGATGCAACAGAAGCTTAGGCAATTTATGACAGGCGGCTGCCATCAATGGCAAGTCACAACTAATAGTGTGAGAGAGCTCACAGGGATGCGCAGGGAATCACTTCAAGGGATTCAACACGCAAAGTTGATTGGGAAAAGTCAATAGGGATTTCATTTCAATAATGCAGTGTGGATGGCGACAACTTGTAATAATATTAGATCAAATAACCTATGCATATTAAATAAATCATGTCAATACGAGTTAGTCTTAAATAAATCCGCTTAAAAGTACTTAACAGCAAATAGAGCTTACAACATGTTTAGCTAAGTAATCTCTTTTATTATTATTATGGGAAATATGGAATGAAATGTTAAGTATTTTCCATTATAATAAAAACAAATTGCTAAATTAAAACTAATATTTAAGAAGCTGGTAGATAATATTTATTTTATTGCCTCCAAAAATAAACTTCATGCTTAACCACTAGTCTACACAAATGTCGTTCTTGCTTCACCGAAACTGTGACTTTAATTTGGGGACTGTGTCTCATCACCACCGAGGCGAAATGAACGCCAGCTGCTGTTGTCACTTTAATTTGAGGCAGAGTCAGGAATTGTTTTTGGTTCATAACATCAGCGCGTGACATGAAACATGCAAATATGACACATACATCACAGACACGAGCTTCATCTCTACGCGTGATGAAGATAGCGAAAAACAAAGGAATGAGACGCAATAGTAGACAATGAAATTGCGAGTGTGTTTCTCTGTGTGTGTGTGTGTGTAGACAGCGTATCTGTTTGACAGTTGGTTTTGAGAAAGGCGCCCAAAGTTTTGTGGCAATAAGCGCAAAAACAACGGCAAGAATCAAGTACACGCCACTGGAGACACTTGGAAAACTGTTTTGCTTGATTGAATTGAATTGTACAAGGCCTAAGCGACAGCAGCAGCAGCAGCAGCAGCAGCCAGCAGCGGTAACAACAATAACAACAACAACAGCACACAACTGTCGCAAAATCAATAAAGCGACACAAACTTTTGGCTATGAGAGCGACCTAAATACAAACAAACACAAACACAAACAAACAACTGAGACGTTGCATAAACTGACCGAGCGACAGTTGCGACCTCTGTAATTTCGATACAAGTCTCAGCGGACACATTAGCAACATGTGTTGCCCTCCAGCACCAACAGCAGCAACAAATTTGTTACAGCTAAACTTCGAAAGAAGCATTGCATGTCCTGCTTGGTCTTGGTCCTTGGCAAGTTGCCTTGGAGAAAAGCCAGCAGTGGGCAATAAGCAGTTCGCCTGCTCTCTGTTTGTAGCTACATAAAATAGATATAAATAACTATATATCGCCCACATCCCACATCCCACGTCCTCCCATTCTGTCGCCTCGAAGCTGGAGTTAAGTCGAGTGGCCCGCCGCAGACATTTACGATAAATGTCAAGTGAATATCGCTGAATGCGAGATTTATGTGTGAATGCTCCACAAATAATTGAGTGTTGCTAGCTTACGGATTTATCTATAGGTATGTATGTACCATATACGCTCATGGTCATCGTCTGGGTGGCATCTAGAGATAATTTAATATCATTTCATTCAGTTGCCATTCATCATCAAATGCGCACATAAAATACTAGTCAACGCAAGACAAATTTATATTTGACCGAAAGCGCAGCAACTACTCAACGATTCCTATCTCTATCTCGCCAAGCTGGATTTTCAACAGAAATGCAAATTGAAAATGCAAATGGCAAACTAAAAGGATTAGATTTGCAATTGAGGGCTTTTTTTTTTGTGTTCGCGTCTAAGCCGCGAATGCCGCAGCCAACTAAATATTTATTAAGAAAATACGTTTTTTGGCAGCAGGCTGGCTCAAAGTGTTGACTTTTGAGTTATGCAGCGAGGGCCACAGTGCGTATGCGCAATGCATTTGCCAAATTGCAAAAAGCTGAAACACAATCAGCAACAAATTTTACAATTGGGCAAAGCACAAAAACGCAACACAATGCAAAAGGGCGACACACAAAAACAGCAAAAGGAAGCGAAATAAAAAAATTGACTAACGCAAAGTGTGTCCTTGATGAGCGGTTTGCCACTTGCCACTTGCCACTTCACCCTCAGCGGCGAGAGAAAATTGCAAGCGGACAATTTACTGGGAAATACTCGGCTTGCAGCTGGAAGTTCTTTAAGATATAAAGCTTACAATTTCTGAAACTTTGCCATAATTGAATACATTTCGAATATTTGTAGAGAAAAGCATCTAAGGAATGCGCCATATTTCTTTTTTTAAGTTATTTGCAAACTTTTATCTCGATTTACTCCATTTGTTTTCAAGTTTATAAAAAAAAAGCATTAAGAATTTCGGTAAAATAATATACCCCACATATACGAACAAAAAAAAGGATGTCAAAACGATGCTGGTAACAAAAAACATAGCAAACAATTGTAAAGAAAATGAAAGAGAGATTGAGAGAGAGAAAGCTTTAGCGAGCGAGCATGTGAAGGATTTGCAAACAAAAGGATTCATTAACAAAGTAAAAGATGGAAAAGTGCGCAAAGAGCATTGAAATGAAATGAACGACGAGATGGCTGCACCAACGACAGCAGCAGCTCAACGCAGAATCAAAGGAAAGCTGCGATATGGAGATGGAGTTGGAAACGGAGATGGAGATGGAGATGGAACAAGGGCAGGCAGCAGCCAAGCGGAAGTTTATGGCTCTGCTGCTGCTGCAAAAAAAAAACAGCGAACCAAAAAACATATGAAGACACGTTAAGGACGACAATTGCAGCTCGGTTGAACGGCACTGCACTCCTTGGGCACACACACAGAAACACAGATACTCGCATGAACATCCTACAAGGAAATAATAAAACGCGCGTCAAGTGCTGGCAATGTTTGTTGCTGCTGCTGGGAAATTGGAGACGGCGTCAAGGGTTCGGGAGGTGAAGTATTTCTATGGCAACTTGTCGTAACAAAGGAGTATCAGCAGGCATTTGGCTTATATGTGCGTGTGTGCACCAGTTAGTTAGTTTGCAAAGTCAAATGAAATTTAATTTTACATAATAAATGACTATAACATATGCACTCGCAGACACACATTTATTACCTTGGCCAACGAGCTGCGCCGCAGGTTATGCTACCAAAAAAAAGCCGGGATGAATTCTCGTTCTCGTTTTGCAAATGACATTAGCTCAGCTCCCACACAGAGAGCGAAAAACCACAGCAGACTGAGGGGAAAGGGTGACAACGAGTGGCAAAGGGGTAGCCGCAAAATGATTATCAAATGTTTGCACAGTAAAAACAAAATTATTTCTGTGGTCATAAAAACATCCATTCAAACATGCTCAACGTACTCAAATACAGATACAGATACAGATACAGATACAGATACATACTCGTAGGATGAGTAAATACCGAGTGTATCTGGCGAGCATTCATCAAACCGCCGACTCTTATATTTGCATTTACATTGTAACCCATGCACAGTGGTGCGAGTGCCATTTGCGGTCCGACTAAACTTTGCCTAAGCCGAACTAAGCTCATTTCGAATGCAATTTGCTTTACCGCAATTAGAAACATGAGCTCTCCGTAGATTTTATTTGATTATTATAAATGTATATGCTATTTATGTTGTTTATTTCACATTTCCCTTGCTGTTACCATAATCTTGCCCCACTGTGCCGCCTACTGAAATAAGCCTGCGTAGATTTATCTAGGCAACCACAATAAAGTTAACTGTATTTTACATATTTTCCATTCCGCAATTTCGCATGCATATGGAAGCCATAAAATTATGGCCCGTTGAAAACTTTTGACGAGACATTGGACGTTCGTTCCACTCGTATTGAAGCACAGCATACATACATTTTTCATCTGGCAATTTTTGTAATTTCTCTTCTCAAATAAATATCTTTTTTTTGGCCATTTTTGTTTTGGATTTTCCTCTCATTTTTATGGACAGGCACCCGCAAACAGCACAACCAGGGCAGGCAATGAAAATTATTGGCCTTGAGTGTAAATTCCATGAAAGATCCATAAATATTGACATTGGCACTTTTTGCATTCCATAAATTCCATATTTGCAACAACTTGCATGAAATATTTTCCCATGACTTACACATTTACTGGATGGGGATTTTCGACAGGGCTTAGCATGTCAGCTAGCCGGACAATTAAGTCCCATGCACATTCCGGCAATATTTAATTGAGTACGTACCTAGAAATAAAGCCGAAAAGAGAGGGAGAACATTTTTGTTAGAGACTCGATGGAAATTAATAATTCTTGGGCAGAAAGCCAAATAGAAAAAAAAACAAATTCAAATTTGTTTTGTTAGGTTCCCGATAAATCTAAAGATGTATACTCATGGGCTAATCAAAAACAATTCAAGTGAATTTTGTTTCTATAGCCATCTATATAATGCGTCCTATCCAAAGCTGTGGGCGTAGTTATGTCATGCAAATAAAGGTAAGGCACATCAGGCGAATGGAAACACAGACAGGGCATTGTTTTAGACAAATTGAGGGGGGCAAAAGGCCAACAACCAAACCAAAGTCGACGCCCCCGTCCACACACACACACATGCCATACTTTGTGTCCATTGTTATCACATTTACCAAACTTGATCCCTTTTTGAACCGTAAAACAAAAGCTGCTCATTTGTCATTGTCCTTAGGTATTATTTAAATGAAGCCTATGAATTCGCCCATTTAAAAGAGCTTCCAAGTTGATTATACGTAATTGTCAAATTGTTTGTCAAGCAATAAAGGAAAGAATAACATAATAAAAATACAAAAAAAAAACATTCCCAAACGCCTCAATGTGAAACATTTTTAAAGTGTGATTTTGTTTGATTTTATTGCAAATGTGTAAAATATGCCCGAGGCCCCTCAAAATATATATGGAATATTTATGATGCGTTTGGCATTTTAATTAAATTCTGCACCGTTCGGGGCATTGCAAATATTTATTATTATATAATTCTGAAGCATGCATAAAACCTGTAATTTATTGTATAATTAATGTCATTCTGTTGGCGACAGTGGCGTGTACTTGCAACATGTTATTGTTGCAAATGAATTTGCTATAAAGTATTTAAAATTAATTAGTTTGTTTTGCCAGTTGATGCCATCATGACGTAGACACGCCTTTAAATGCCACATAGCCATCAATTAAACGACAAACGATGGCCAACTACAAAAATTAATATAGTTTTAAACGCTCATAATAGATTGATTTTATGTGTGAATTAAATCATCAACTCTGCCAAAAATAAACATTAATCTGCAGCGAATTATACAAAAATATTTACTTAGCTCCATCGGAATCCAAATCAATATTTGCGAGTCAAAAACCTTGTCCAGTTAAAATACTGTGAGAAATGCCAACGCCGTAATTAAAGCATTCATTTCTGGTATGCAAAAGATATGCAATGCTTGTGGATTCCCCGACCTCCTCCGCATGCGGCAAGAACAAGAACAGACAAAGCTGCCCATTGTCCAAAAGTTGTGCCATTCATTCGCCCTGCTCTGTGCTGGATCTGGGCAACCCTTTCAAACTAATTGCAAGACAAAACAAACCATTTACAAAATGCTTAAGTGACACAACCGCAAACACGAGAATATGAGACGATAAGTTGCCCCTCACTTCACCGCCAACAGCAACAGCAACAGCAACACGATGACGCTGTGTGGCTCGTGTTGCTCATACGAGGCTGTTGTCGCTGAGGGGCCAACATTATGTCTCGTTCGCATTATCTAAGCTTATTTCCTCATTAACTGGCGAAGGGGGGCGGCGAACCACAACACTCAAGAGACGCTGCACAAAATGTCTTTCGGCTTTTGTTATCTTATTCTCAGCTTTCTTGTTTCGTGCGTCTCAGTTTGACTGCATTTTTCATGGTCAGTGCGCTTGCAAGGCAATGCAAAAAGAAATGGGTAGCACAACAGAAAAGAGTGTGCACTAATCTGATACCCTGTATCTAAAATGCGAATTCACCATTTTAAATAAAAAAGTATTTTGATTAAATGCATGAAATATAATTTTTTTTATTTTTAGTTATATATCGTATACATCCGATTGGAATTGTATTGACGCATTTTTTGAATTGTATAAACAGATTCTTTTGCCAAAAGAATAATCGAGTTAAAACATTACATTTTGATTAAATAAAAATGTATCGAGATTCTTATGCCAACAGAATAATCGAGTTTAAACATTAAAATATTTCAGTATTTTAATTAAATGAAAATGTATGAAATATGATTTTTATTTATTTTGCGTTCTCTTTTCGTCAACGAGAATCTATCTGATATCTATCTGATATATCGTTCGATTGGAATTGTATTGATATATCAGACGCATTTCTATGAATGTATTAAGAGATTCTTATGCTAACAGAATAATCGAGTTTAAACATTAAAATATTTCAAATAATTTGAACTCAAATCGTTTCTAGTTTCCAACATCTCTGTCGACACTCATCAATATACAGACAACTCGAACCTTACAGGGTATCGAATATTAAAATTATGACACACGCGATAGTGGTGCAGTGTCGTTAAAGCAAAGCTCTGGCTAACAAGGAGCTTAAAATGCACGAACAGTTGGTTTGCTTTTTTTCAGAGCAGGCTGGGAATTATCTTCCAGACAAGTTGCGCTTCACAGGACAGCGAAACATTCGAAATGCAGAGATAGACAGAGCCACAAGCAGCCAGCGACCGACACTCAGTGAGTGAGTGAGTGAATGGGTGAGTGAGTGAGTGAGTGAGTGAGTAAGTCTGACAGACAGACATAAAGCGCCCGCACTGGGCTCATTAGCATATGCCACAAGTCAGTCTGACGCTCTAACTGACGCTCGGGGACGAAACAGACCGTCAACTGTGCGATAGCGTGGCTGACTCGTTGAGGTAACAAACTGCTGGCGGGAGGAAAAGGGGGAGAGCGAATGAGTGCAGTGCACGTGGTGAAAACATTTTGTACATTTCTTTAGCCTTACAGCATAGCTTTTTATTTTCTACCTTCTCCATTTTTTTTTAGCTTTTCCTGGCTTCGCTCTTTCGTGCTTAATTTAGCCGGAGCCCACGCACAATTAAAATGTTTTGCTCATTATTCGACGTGTTTAATTTGTTTACCTGCAAAAATTTAAATTGCTCACTGGGACTGTTATTTGCGCGGCGTAAATTGTGTGCGCAAATAAAAATACAAAAAAAATTAACAACCAAAACAAAGAAAATGAAAAATTGTGTTTTCTGCAGCTGCTTTAAATTATCGACAATTAATTGAATGGACGCGTTCGAAAACAAATAAATAAATAAGTGAAAAATAAAGCAATGTGAAATCGAATAAATTCAATGCACAGAAAATCAAAATCAAATACACAGTTTTGCAAATATTTATTTAAGCATTCGGCAACGCTCAAAAGTATGCAAAACTTTTTGTAACAGATGCGCCATCTGCAAATTGAATTACATGAACTACAAATAAAGGCACGCAGAAACGATTCGATTCAACAGTATTGTTGAATGAGCAATAATTATGGTCAACAAATAAGTGTGCTTACTACAAAACGAATAGGTATAGTTTATAATAGATGTCTGTCGGACAAACAATTTTATACAATAAAATAGCCAGCTTGACTTCACGCTTTTGTTAGAATATTTTGTTGATAGTTGTTTTTTAATATTATTAGAATTTACAAAATAATAACATAGTTTGTGGTTTGTCATCGAAAAGCTTTTATTGTTGTATAAAAATGTGTAAAATGTAAAACCTTCCTGAGTCTATGCTTGAACTTGAAATATTTACAAAATTGAAAAATAACAAATATTAAGAAAAATAAACAAATGTCCAGACTTCTGTTCAAACATCGATCGATTGTCAATAAATATAATTATGAAAACTCGGCGTTATTGCATGATCAAATTACGTAAACTACGTGGTTCAGTCAGACAGACAGTTCATAAAGATTTAGATTAGACGTAGAACACTTTTAGACATTCCAAATACTTTTAGACAAAAAAAATGAAAAAAATGGGAATCATATATTGAAACTAAATTGGATTGTTTTTTTAAAGAAAATCTGAGCATCAATCAATTTCAAACAATTTTATCATCAAACAAAAAACTATAGCAATTACAAAGACTGTGCGATATTTCAAAGAATATGCCATATCAAAGACTTATTTCGTTTACAAACGTGAAATACGAAAATCGAAATTCGAAAACGCTTTTTGGCAAATCAAATTCCATCATTCAAATCGGAGAAGAACAAAAAGAACAACAGCGGGGTCGAAGGCGAGCGGAGCAAAAAAGAAACATTCCCAAAAGTGGGTCAGCCATCGATGATGACGCTCGCTCGCTCGGCCACAATCGTTAATTTTTATTATTTTGCGCAATGTATAATTGGATGGATATACAATGCCACAAACACTCGAACAGGGAATATCCGCACAGTCAACCACCGCTTCAGCCGCCACCGCTTTTACCCCTTAACTGCCCTTAATGCGAGCAACGCACGACATCAACTGGTTTGGGGTTTTGGGGGTGCGATTGAAGGAGGCGGGAAAAGCCAACAACATCGATTTTCCGCACCTTTTGAGCGGGTTTTCTTTTCCTTTTCAATGGGTTTTGCCCTGTTGAGGTAACTGAAATTGAATCATTGGAAAATTTACATGGTAATATGGAAAATCAGTCAAGTAGCTTGTTAAATGATTCTTCAGTGTGTTGTTACAAATAAATAATTCGGCATGCTCTGCGCAATCGATGAACATTTTATGCAAATGTTTCATACACATTTCCGTTTGCAGCAGTAATTAAAAACAAATGAGAAAACGTTTTCCCCAATACCCCGTGAAAATCAGCTCATTGGATGGCAATTTGCGACTACACTCAAATAGATAATGACAGCAGAAATATTACAATAATTATACGCATTATCTTTTACATTAAATTAAAGGCAATTACAAAAAAAAAATGAGATAAATAAACATAAATTAGGTAGTATCTGAAAGGTTCAGTCAGCAATCAGTCAATTGCAGTTATTTGGTTGGCCAAATTGATCAACGTTTTCGCGCAATTCTTGCAATTTTACTGCATTTTCAGTCAGCGCCAACGAAATAATAAACCAAAATGCAAACAATTTGCTTTATCAATATTCATGATTTGCTTTTGCGCTCGCTGTTGTCGCTGCGAATGCCGCAATGTCCATGAATACGTAATAAATGTGATTCAATGCAATTTGCAGGTAAATGAAATGCATTTGACCAAGTCAACATGCAGCTAATTTCGAGTATTTTTCCCCAGCTCGTTGCCAATGAAAATCCGGCAAAACGAGAGCTCAAACTCTCAGTACTGGGAAAATCCGAACTTAAACACTCAACGTGTTTACAGCACAAAATGTAACGAGAAATTGTATAATAGATATCGTAGCAGTAGTTCGTCGAAAGGACACGTGAGCTCCAATTTCGTTCACACGCGATATCGAGTCAGAAGCCGAGTCCTTCAATGGCGGAACTTGCACGTGCCAAGTTGCAAATGGATACGAAATGAAAAACTTTTACTGCACTGTGGCAGAGGAACATCGAGTGTCGGCTCTGTCAGATCATAATCAAAGCTCACTCTAAGATGGCAAATGAAGTGCATTTTATGCTGAATCGATCTGTCTCAAGAGCCGCAATCAATTATTAAGTTTTAGCCAAAGTTTCGTGGCAACTTAGAAGGTTGCCATAACATGTGTTCTTAGCCAAATATTTATGACTTTTCGCCATGCCAAGTCGAGCCAAAGAACAAAAAAGAAGCAAAAACAACAAATAAATATACTTTAATATATAAACTTAGGTAAATATATACGGCTGTGTGTGGGCCGACCACACAAGTTGTGGGGCAGGAAACTCTGATGTCGATAGTGAAAGGTTCTGGGCATAAAGTAAACCGCCGCCACGCTGCTGCCAACCCAGAGTTGTTGCTTGACAGCCGCTATCGCTGCTGTTGCTGTTGCTGTTCTTACTGCTGCAGATGCAGCAAAAGTTCTACGAACTCGGTGACTGCTCCACATCTCTCTTGACTTTCCATGGACCGCGACCGAGGCACATGCCCCGGCCAGGCTCATTCTGAGGCAACTGCAATGCAATGCCGGCAACAACAGCAGCCAGTTGGTCGACGACGTTTGCTGTCAAAAAATCTTCAATTAAAGGCACAAGCACAAAAGCTGTCGCAACAAAAAGCAAAAAAAAAAAAAAAGAAAATAGAAAAAAAATGGTTGTGGAAAAATGTGTAAAATGAAGAAAATGGGAGCATTCCGACAGGCAAAGCACAAGGAAACAGAGTGAGAGAGAGAGCGAAACACACACGTATTGCCGGGCGGCGCAAAAAAAAATAAGACGAGGGGATGTGCCACGTTTTACAGTTATGCAGTCGACTCAAATGAGCGCAACGGCATTGCAAGACAATGATGTCAGCATCAGGCCAGACTTAACCAGACCAAGAGACCAGAGACCAGAGAGCAGAGGCGGCAAGGCACAAGGCACAAGGCACAAGGCATCGGCATCCGCCAGATATCCACAGTCAGTCCAAAGTTGTCCAGATGTTTGTGGATAGATTCATTCATTGTATTCACATTTTCTGATTGTCATTCTGCTTCTCTGAGTATGTGTGTGGGTGTGTGTGTGTTTGAGGGTGTGTAAGTGTGTCAGTCAATGCAAAGTTTGCCAACTGATGATAAGCAACGAGAATTAACTGCTGAACGAGCTTTTGTTTCACTTACACAACTCCCACTTCCTCGTTCTCTGCTTTTCGAGTCCTTTAGCCAGGATGTGGGCAGCCAGCACACACACGCACACGAACACAAACAAACACGCACACACACTCGTGCAGCGTGGCAACAACTCAAATGCTTCATATTCATTTTGACTGTAAAATTTGAGCCTTGGCTTTATAAGCAGTCAAAGTTCCCATTTTTCTTCTTTCCCTGTCCCTGTCCCTTTTTCTTTTCTTTTTTTGGTTGTGCCTTGCACCTCAAACAGCAACGTCGGCTTTTAGCGAAGCTTTGAAGTTCCGCTTAAAAGCACAAAGTCCAAAGTCAAAGGCTGCTGCTGCTATCTCAAAGCTTTGAACACCACACTCGACAGGAAGTTGGTAAAAGGAATTTCCATATTTCGTACACTCACACCTGTCCCATTGTTGCTCATGGCAAGAGGCAACGCTTATTACGCATACGAAGTGGAATGTCAAATTACGGTAGAGTGAAGCAAAGGGTTGTCAAGGCGACCGGGTAAAGGCAAGCGTTAAAAATTAAAGACAGTTTTCTATTAAGTTGCAAATAAAATGTATAATACTCTTATTCAGAAGAAATCTAGAGCAAAGTACAATAATGAAATTAATTGAATTCAAAAAAGTATTTGGCAACTCAATAATATTATTTTTCTTCTAGCAAGTAAAACCAAGGAATCGACAATAAACCTATGTATATTTGATAATAGAATACCCATTTTATTGGCTGTTAATAGTTGATGTAAAATAATAATGATTTGTAAATAAAATGTATAATATTCTTATTGAGAAGAAATCTACAGCAAAGTACAAGAATAAAAATGAATTGAATTCAATAAAGTATTTGGCAACTCAATGATATTATTTGTCTTCAAGCAAGTAAAACCAATGAAACTACAGTAAACATATATTTGAAATTTGCAATCGATGAATACTCATTTTATTGGCTGTTAATAGTTGAAGCAAAATAATAATCCATAGAACTCAATAAATAAAGTGCTATGCATACGCTCGTAAACTAAGTTCGAGTCTGGAGAAACAATTTAATTTGCAGCGCATGACATCATAAATATTAAAGGCATCCAATAACTGAAATATCATATATCGCCCTAAGGTTGGCCAAAGAACACAAGACGCAATTTGTGAAAATATAGAGAGAAGAGCAAAAATAAAAAAAACAACAAACAAGACAAACAGAGTTATGCGATGATATTCAAACACGTACGTATTTGATATATACACACACATATGCGATTTTGTGTGACATACATATCCGTATTTGAATTTACTTCGTTGTTGTTTACCCAAAAGATGGGCGTGATGTTGCGACCAAATAAATACCGAAAGCCAACGCCCGCCTCTATGCGCCTCAAACTATACAGTGACATTTGTGAAATTAGAAATTTGCATACAAAACAACAACAGCGAAAAGGACAAAAACAAGAAAAATAGCTGCAATAATAAAAGTAAATAACTCGACCAAGCGGCAAAAGTGGCACAGAACGTGCCGAAAGTGAAATACACTCATATTGCAACAGAACAACCAACAATTCACACTCCACCCACACACACACAACACACACGCACACACACATGGCATTCGAATGCCTAAAACTATGCAATGACAATTCTCAATTACTCAGGCACTCATAGATACATGCACAGAGATGATACTGGCGATTGCCAGTTGTTGTTTTTGCTGCCGCTTCCTGGCAGCAACTGGCAACAGTTCCAAGTGCTTTTAATTGAACACTTACAAATGTACACACACTCACACACACACGAACAAACACTCACACACACACACTCACTGAAATGCAGACGATCGATTCACCTTTTAGAATGCGAAAGAGTCGTTGACATTGAATTTCAAGTGTCAAATTTGCACATTTTTACGAGTCTTTACTGTACCTGCACTTCCGTTCCAACACACACATAAAACACACTCGCACACACTCGCACACACACACAAACACCCGCACATACCCGTATATGGCCACGGTTATGTGCCTCGCATGGCAATGGACTTTCAAAGCGTTGCTTCGAAGGCGCATTCTGCACATTAAATGCGGGCATAAAATTGTAGAGCCTTCCAATAATCTGACTTTCGAATACTCTAACAGATTATTATTGTTTGCACAACTTGAATTAAAAGATCAAGTTTTTAATTTTAACTCTAACAAACAGACTAAGAAAACCGAAAAAATATTTGTAGTAACCAAAATAAAAAATTATAGTTATAATTATTATATATTATATTAATTAATAAATATATATTTTTACAATCTTCTCTCAATTGGAATTATTTCCTCACTTCTTTCATGTTCATCTCTTGAGTATCTAAATGTATCATTCTATACTTTTATTCTTCTTCTATAACTAAATCAAATTTTCCCATATATCTTCTCTCTATTTCTTTATTTAACATAGTCTTATACTTTTAGAATTAATGTTTACTACACCCGCCTCTGTCTTATTGCTAATCCGTTCTGCTCAGATCTGTAGACGCACTCTGCGGCTATATATTTTAATATTTCATTTACGACACTTTAATTCGTTGACGTTACTTAATTCATGACCAAGCCGTAAGACCCGAATGCCAAGGGGATGGGCTATAAAAATGTTCGTGTGCACATAAAGAATTAGCAACTAAGTACGTGGCACATTGCGCTATTCCCCAATGGGCCTGGCCTATAACAACGTTGGACTCTACGTAAGTAGGAAAGCACATGATTAAAAATGCACACAAACAAACACACGCACACACACACACATGAGAGAGATAAAGAGTGGGAAACATACTTAGTTGCGATGGACGCCTTCATTGGGCTTTGTAATTTACTCGTTCCACCATATGCCGAACAAGAATACAAAACTTGGGTCTGGTCATTAAACTCGGACTGGACTAAACGGCATGACAGCGCCAGGGGAAGCCAGCGGAATGCTCTCAGCTGTATGTGGGTGGGGCGGGGAGACAAGGAACCGTAGAAATTCGCATTTACTTACGTGAAACACACATATGGGAATTTTTCTGTAATCTAAAGCCGTACAGCTAACGCATGACGGTGAGAGACATTTAATAATCCCAATTGCAATTCATCAACAATTCGATAGAGACGCCTAAGGTGACTTAGGAAAGCTGCTATTGATCAAGGGTAGGGCACCATCAATGTGAAAGATCATTTCAAATGCCAGTTGTATCTGGGGTGCGTTTCGCTTCTGCCAGCTCAGCAATAACATATTCATTTGCAAATAAAGACAACAGATACCTAATATTAATTGACTTCTAAGCCTGAATAACAATTGCTCGATTGTTCTACAAATACAGATATAATCATATCAGTAAAAAATTAATTATCTGCATCCGGAAAATATGTACAAATAAAAGCATTTAATTTACAATTTCTAGCTATTTGTGAGATAACATTGAATTGATTGCAAATTTTGCACTTCTTTAAAATATAAATATCATAAAAATATTCATTTAATATTCTCATTAAGTTGCTATATTTGTTTATTTGTTTCTTATGAAATGATTTTACATTTTACCATGTGTTTATCTTTTCTATGAAATTTAAGTATGTCCTTCCAAAAAAATATTTGGTTTCGCAATACATCTTCAGATCTATTTAATTGAATTTTCTTTTGCTTATTTAATAAAGAAAAGTCCAGTGGAGTGTGTATTCCATTAAAGGCATAACATTATATAATATCTCGCACCAAGGATTACATTTTTATTTGGTTTGTTTCCTCAAAGGATCAAAACGCTGGCGTATCAAAATTACGCCTCTCTACACAGAAGTTTTTGCATTCTGGTTTTCTTTTTTTTTTTTATAACTTGGCCTTCAGCGCTGTTTGAAAACATTTCATGTCGCACGCTTGGGGACCACTGCTTAAAACTATTTCCAACAAAAAAAAACAAACATACACAAGCAGCAGCAACAAAAAAAAAATAATAATATCAGCAACAACAACGAGAACAACATCAACAAACACGCAAATGCATAATGCTTATTATATATACTGTGCCAAAATGAAACTCCAACACATTTATGCTAATTTCGTTGTCGTTGTCGTCATCGTCAACGTCGTCACCCCCATCCCCATCCCCATCCCCCCTCTCTCTCTCTCTCTCTCTGTCTCGCTCTCCCTCTCGTTTTCATTTAGTTTATTTTTTATTCTGGCCTCGGCTCTTGGCTCGTCGCATGTTATTTTGGCCCTGTTCCTACACAGTCCAGTCTGCAGTAATTTATGTAAATTTTTCATCAGCCTCCATGGGTTTTCCGGGGGGTGGTAGAGTTCAGGGCACTGCCGGACTGGCCGCAAAGTATGCAGACATTTATACACATACACTCACCCATAGAGAGACTGAGAGTTTTGGGTTCACATTTGTTATGCACTTTGACTGAATAACCTCACACTCCCACACAAGCACTCTGTTGTCTGAGCTTGCATGCATTTAAATATGTAATTAGTTGTGGGATCAAATGTGGATTTAAGGGTTTTATTTTGCTTAGAATGCTGTGGATATGGCATGCATTACATATAACTTTGATCCGATTCGAATCGCTGCAATTGACTCGGCCCAAACATGACCCTGTCATCAATCAATGCATCCAGAGACAGAGATGGAGATACAGATACAGATACTGAGATAAAGCGAGACCCAGTGTGTGTGTGTGTGTGTGTGTGTGTGTGTGTGTTTATGGTGTGCCATTTAATTTCACAGCTGTTACAACAAAACAAGCAAACGCATCTGCCATTAATTTTGTAGCTGATGCTGCTTTGTAATTTCAGTTTCGTATAACAAACCAAACCAAAAAGCAGCATCCATCCAATCCACACAAGAGAGCTTGGCCTAAATTCGGATTTCCGATTTCGAATTTCAGTGAACAAGCTCTCGAATAATGGGGGAGAAACGAACGAAATGATAGGCACAAAAGTGTGGATTTCAAATCGAAATTGGTTTAATTGTTCCAGGCTGTTGATGTTGCTGTTGCTGTGTTGCTGTTGCTGTTGCTGTTGCAACTAGATTTCGCAAAAGATGATAAATTCAATTAAACGATCTGTGAACGATAGCTACAAACAAGTTGTGTCGGCAATTGAATTCTCTATTCCAGCAGCTCAAGTAAATTCATCTATTCAATTTGCTAAAGCTTTGCAGCAACTCAATATACTTCAAGTATCAACTTTGCTGTAGGAGAGAACCCAGCGTTCGCCATTGAGAATTGAATTGATTTTATGCTCCCGTTTGTTTTTTTTATTCGTTTCTTCAAGCATTGCGAATCAACATGTGTTGCCCTTGTCGTATGGGGTACTCCAAAACTTTATCAAATCTAATTAGCTGCGGCATAAAACTGTCAACGTCTGCGCTACCAATTGGCATACACCATATGCAAAAATGAGGAAAATAATAATAATAAAAAAAAAGAGAGCTCACCATGCCAAAGCGAGCAGCGGAAACGGAGAAACCAAGAAGCCAAGAACACAGAGGGCCCAACATAGTCCATTGGCCCATGGGTAATTTAGAATGCAAACACATTGGGTAAGGAGGAGGGATTTAACGGAGGGAGCACAACTTCCTTTTGGCAGGCGCAGAGCCTGAAGAGCCAAGTGAGAATTGTTAAGAAGAGAGCGAACAGAACAACAACAACAACAAATAGAAGAAAAATATCACATAAAAAAAATAATGAAAATGTAAGCAACACAAAGCCTCAATACCAGAATGTATAATATATATGTATGTATATATGTGTGTGTGTGTTTGTTTGTAGTGTAGCATAGTGTGCGTGTGTGTGTGTGTGTGTGGGTGTGGGTGTGGGAGGAGTGTGCAATATCATCAGCGACGACAACAAAGCGAACGTGGAAAATTGAAAAATGTGAAAAGGCAGGCACGCAAGTAAAAATTGTGTGCAGGGCAAAAGCAAACAACATTTGAAAAATATTACGAGTATTTGCATATGATGCGCATGGGAGAAGCAGAGGCAGGTCAGGAAGAGCACCAAGCACCGACGACGAGGGCGACGAGGGGGAAGTGTTGCTGTTGCTGTTGTTGTTGTTGTTGTTGTGGAGAGCGACCCCATGGAGCAGTGGCGCTAACGGCGTTTCGTTGGCTGCTGCCATGTAGTTTTGTGTGTAAATAATACAACAGCAAATGCCAAAGCGCTGTTGAGGTCTCCGCACACACACACACACACGCACACGCACACAGAACTCTGAATCTCGTGCTCATTTCAGGCGTAAATGAAAATGTAAATTCGCTTAAAGGCGTGTGGCTAAAGATATGGCGAGATATGGAGCAGGAGGGGCGTTGTAGTAAAAACTATTCTCGTTTCAATATTTCTTATGCACACACTTGTTTTTATTTGCTTCGCTTTCTTTGCCCCAACATCTACATATATTTGGTTCAAGCATCGGAAGTGAATTTTAAATGCAAGTGCGAAAAATGTTGCACACTCAAAAAAAACACCACAAGTCCAAATGGACAAACACATTTCGACTGCACAGTGTGGCAAGGTCAACGCAAATCCCTTGCCAATATTTCAATCCAAACTGATGATACTATTAAATGAAACTAAAAATTCATTAGTTTCGCTACAGTGATAATACCCTTGGCCCTCAGTCAAACAAATAAATTATTTTATTTCGTTTTGTTTTTATTATGATACTAAAGGGGGGATTATTTACTGCACATTAAAAAATAAATAAACGCTGCTAAATTCTGTTTGGTTTTTATTACGATACTAAAAGGCGCTTATTTACTGCACATTAATTTTGATTTATTTGGAAAAATGAAAGAAAACAACGAGCTTACCATATGTTTTTCATAAAATAAATTAAAATATTCAAATGAACAAACCGCAATCACTTTGCACACTGTGGCAAGGTCAAATTAAATTAGTAAAGCATCAACGAAAGGAACGCATTGATTTATGCCAATCTGTCAAATATATTTTAAATTTTCCCAACTATAGCACAACAAATGAATCATAGAGAATAATTGAGAACCAAATGGCGAACTAATTGATTGTTCTCAATGCGCAACATATTATCTTAAATTGCTCGAGTGTGATTAAAGTTATCTCATTCTTATGACACTGCATTGCAAATCACTTGAAATGCTGTTTTTAAATTAACTTTAAGTGAGCGTTTAAATTTAAATCCTTTCACAACATATTCCCTTCCATCAGTTGTTTGGTTTTCTGTGATTCATTTAAATAAAAAACAAATCACATATTGCAGACACTTGCGATAAGTGGGAAATGCATCATTCCAAATAAATAGAAGCTAAACATATTCCGAAAAGTTGAAAATTGTAATATCACTTCTGCACAGAGTTTATTGATCCATAATTTAACGATGAAAACATTTTCCGAGCGACAACAATAACACACACAAATTTGCAAATCTCTTAAGACGCAAGCTATATAATTTAACGACTTTTCAAGATTGCCAATTATCGATATTTTGTGCATTTGTTTATGATGATGCGATACTTTTACGAGTCTGAAATTTATGCGTCAAACAATTTACATTATCAAGTCGTTGCGACTTGACTTCGTAGTTTCAAATAAATTGAGAACAGAAATTTCTTAAACGTCTCCGATAGCACCGACATGAATTGACTTGACTCATATTTCCGCTTTTGCTTATTGATGGAACTCAAATATCTGCATGTGTAATAAAGTCGAGAGCATACTTATAGCCTTCGCCTATACAATATCAATCTTAACTCTCGTGTCTCTCGATTCTCTGAGTCAGCCGGCGTCAGCAGACGGAAATGTGAAACCGTTGGAGACAGCCCCAAGCAACAAGCCAAGTACGTGACATATTAAAAGCTCAGCCGACACAGATAGAAAATGTCTAAAGTGTGAATGGGAGAGACTTTGAAACAAATAAAAAAAAATTATAAAAATTGATTACACAAAGTTATTTAATGTGATATGTAAGCATTATTTAATGCAAATATTTACATAAATGGCGAAAATGTTGCGTTATTTTTCATTTTATTATTTTTTCACCATTTTGCGTTGCTAACAATTAAAGCCTCAATGTCGAGGGCAACAGCAGTGACAACGGCAACGGCAACAACAACAACAACAACAACGACAGCACCGCCGCAAAGTTGAAAACGAATTATGCATAAATTTCAACGGATTTGCACAAAATTTATGATGATGGCATACAGAGGCGTGGCCAAAACGCCAACCACAACAATAACAACAACACCAACATAAACACACACACAGTCGCAGTCACAATGACAACAGCGAAATGTTGAAATATGCGACATTTGAAATATTTAGCACGTGCGCTCATCACAAAAGAGAGCAAACATAAAAGACATAAACACAAATCTCATATATGTGCCATACATATTATTTATACACATCTCATATTTGTTTATTTTCCATTCAAATTATATTAAATACTTTATGTGTTATGTTCATTTTTATTACTCATTGCATGGCAACATTTACATACATACGTGCTTAAAAGATTTTTTCATAGATTTTCGAAATGGTTTTCTCAATGGCTTCTGTTTGCACGAGGTGACTAAGACCCCGTTATTTTCAATCATTTAAATATATTGTTCAATATAGATTCGCTATCGATAAAAAACAAAATCAATTTGGCAATTTGCAATTTGCAACTTGGGCAACGTGAAACTCGAGTCAACTTTGAGTTTGCATCTGAAGCGAATGTGTCTTGTGTCAATAACCTGACATCCAAAGCAGAAGCAGAGAGTTGAAAAAGAAGTGGCAGCTGCAGCTTCAGCTTCAGCAGCTGTCACGCATGCAACAGAGCCCACCAGAGCAGCAGCAGCGGCAGCAGCAGCGGCAACAGTGGCAACTAAAGCCAAACTTTTATGCTGCAATCTGTTGCAGACTTTGTTTGTGCCCCAGCACAGCACGCCCCCACATGCCTGAGGAATTGTTTTTGTTTTATTGTATACCCTGCAAAGTCGACAGACATTATAAAAAAACTCACAACAACACTAAAGGGAAGCAACGTCTGCTCGACAATATATTAATTACATTCTTAAGTGCAATATAAACAGCTTATAGATAATTTATTTTGAATTACTCATTAAAATCAAGTTTAAACTAAAATTTAAATTAATTCTAGCAATGTTTACAAAATTCAATAAAACTAATAAATTTCTATGTTCAAGGGTATTTAATCTTCGGGCTTGACGAGATTTCTTGCTTTTTGTATGACCGTAATGAGTATTTGGTTACCCGATGTGTTGTTAAAAGAGCAGCCAGCGGAGGAAGAGGTCGACGATGATGATGAGGCAAACGTTGCTTAAATGGGCGGGGTCCAACCTCATCATCATCATCAGGCAAACAATCCTCCAAACTACAGGAATGACAAGAACATTCCACTCTATATGCAAACATGCCTGGCCAGCAACTGGCAACTGGCAACCGTCAACGGTTCCCTTTTCCTTCCCTTTCCTACCCCCCCGCCCCCACTCTTTTCAGCACACTGCCAGGGAGTATTTTTCCTGTTGCCCAAAAGTTTGGCAGAGTCCAAACCCGAAGCGACCTCTACGCGTTTTGTGGGCGTATTCAGCAGCGCGCGTTATTGAAACAGCGAGAATTGCAATTCCAATTGAAACTTGCATGTGTGTGTGTGTGGGAGAGTTTACATACTGAGTGTGTGTTAGTGCGCGTGTGTAATCGGAAGTTGGCTCTGATTCGGAAATGGTAAACAAGCCATTACTGTGGTTCAAATCTCAGCCATCTCACTTGCTCAGATGCAAACCAGTTCACGTGAAAAACACTCTGACGAGAGACCTTATAAATTGAGTAATCTCATTGACTGCAGTATTTAATATTCTTAAATTCTTACTTAAATAATAAAAAATGACAAATTTCTTATTGTTTTAACTTAAAACATCACTTTAAAATTCATTATCTAATGACAAAAGGACTTATGGACTACAACATATAAACAAACGGGGGAAAAAAGCTGTCTCAATTTGTAATCCATCCAAATCTTTTTAATTAAATAAAGTCCTCAAGATCAGACTTTCTCGGAAATCTATATAAGAAATACATACTATTTACATGAAGTCAACTGATTAATCAGACTGCGGTTAACTTTTTGCTATAAATTATTACAAAACCCCAAGTTGACTTATCACACAATTTTAAATTGATAAGGCTAGGTTTTTTCCTAAATAAATAAACTGAATCATCAGAATACTACAAATTAAAAACCATTTTTGTAATAATGCATATTGTAAAATTCCCCAAAGCCGTATTTCTAACCTTTAATTGATAAGCCCTCTCAAAAATCTGTCTAATCTAAATAAGAAATAAACGGAATTAAAACAGAAATGATCTCATTTGGTTGTGCAAACAAATAATAAATCATATTATTTTCGCATCTTAATTAGGCACACTTTTTCTTTATTTTGCTGATTTCGCAATTCTTGTGAACCTCAACCTGACCTGCGATTGTGATTACAATAAGTACACATGCGAAAAATAACAATATTTCATATACAATAACAATATTTCAATTAATCTCTTGGTAATTATTAGACACCATTTACTAATGATTATTTTTCCCGCTGTTATCCACATTAATAAAACTTGTTGTCTGCCTGTTATCAGTGAAAAAAATCGGGATTTCCAGGGACAAATTCAATTTAGTTGCTAATTGATTTGGAACTTAATGATAATTTTCAACAAAATATTGATGGATACAAACAGTTTCTCAAAACCATAAATAAAACCGAAAATTTCTCAAAAAAGTGTGAAATATTACTTTATAACATTAAACAAACAATGCGCAGCAAATTAAAATAACAGCTAAAAAAAACATATTTTAACAATATGTACAAAATATATTTATATCGACTGCACGATACCCTCAACCCATTTGCCCAGCTAGATTACTTTCTCTTGACATTTTTATAGGGTACACAAAATGTTGAACCACAGGAATCTCATGCGAAAAAATCTCAAGAAATGTGTAGAAATGGAAATTTTTAAACAATAATGTATAAATTTGAGACGTGTAAACAAATTGCACGGGGGCGCAACGCATTTCGTTCAATGTGTTGAAATATTTGCGTGGGCGACCGCGTGGGCATTAAAAATACATTGTGGAAAAACGGCATAAAATGTGCAGCAAACGAGAGCAAGAACGAGAGAGAGAGAGAGAGAAACAAAACTTCAAAATGAGCAGCAGCTGAATGGGATGCGATGTGTAAAGTTTATTGGAAAAGCATCGAGAAAACATCAAACAAATGCAGTGAGACAACAAATATGCTGCATAATTATGAAAGTATGCAAGTGCGTGGGATAAACTTGCGTACATGAGTGGTTGTGTGCGTGTGTGAGTGAGCTGTAAATGCAGCTGTCTCAGCTGCTGCGTGGGCTGCTAACTCTTTTTTTTCAACATTTTCCATGTTAATGATATGCAAACACAAACACAAAGCCGAAAAGTCAAACAACAATAACAACAACAACGATGGCACAGGAAGTACACGCCATATACAACAAACAGCACACAAAAAAGGGCACGAAGAGCGACAGAGAAGACGGGACGGACGAAAAGAAGCAACAGAAATCAACAAAAAATTTTGCGCGCGATTTGCGTCAATGAAAAAAAGGCCGCAAAGACAAAAACACAAAACGCAATTGTGGTGCGAACGAAAGGCGGATGAGCAGACTGCAAGAGTGTGTGTGTCTGCTGCTATTTTTTGCAATTAAAAGACAAAAATAAACTCGCAGTAAACAAATCAAGTGTAAAATATAAAGTGGGGAGAAAAAATAAGGCACATATAAAAGCAATATACGCAGGCCGCATGAACAAAGAAAATTGCAGTTAAGGTTAATATAAAAAGCACACGCACTCACATGCAAGCAAGCACGCGTAGAGAAAAAGAGGAAATAGCGACGACTAAAATCAACAGTGGGACACAAAATGTAAAAACCAATAATAAATACAAAAATACAAGCACGCACGCATGTTACAAACAGAAAGAGAGAGAGCGGCAGAGCGAGAGAGTGAGAGCGGGTTCGAGCAGAGATACAACTTGTCGCAAGCAAACCGCAAAATGAAACAAGCCCAAGTCGCAGCGAACATATGAAACAAGCAACAGCAACAACAACAGCTACAGCCAACGACAATGAAAAGCGGCAACAACGCATGATTATTGACATTGCGTTACCCTTCTTGCAGGCAGCGGCGTCGTCGTCGTCGTCAACGTCAGCGGTTCAATCTGCGTGTTTGGTCTGCCTACTCTGGGTCTTGAAACTGCCGGTCTGGCCTCCTGTCTGTGTATTGTTGTTTACCTCAGCAGAAACTGAAATTCAAGCAAAGCAAACGAGCCAACCAACAACACAAAATGCAGCAACAACAACTCCCAACTGCCGCAGCAGCCCTCAACCTCAACTTCGCTGCCGACGTCGCTGCCTGCTGTGTGTTTGGAGCTTCACAAACTCCAGCACATCGTTCGACGCTGAGCTGTCGCTGTCTTCTTTTCTTCAACTTTGTCTGCTGCCTACCCAACAACACACTGACACACACTCGCACACATACTTTTACATTTTATGCTCGCCTGCTGTTGTTGTTATTTCGCCGCCGCCTGCACACACACACAAGCACATACATACATACATACATTTTTATGCTGTGCTCTCTCGCTTGCTCTCTCACAATAACGCGTGCTCTCTGCTCTCCTCTGTAATCGCGTCGTCACATTTTGCTGCCTTGCTGCTGCGGGGCCGCAAATGTTTTTGCTTTTGGTTTATTTGTGGCAACCCTTTGGGTTTTGTTGCAATTGCCTTTGCTTTTATGTTGTCTTGACATGTAAAAATTTACTAATTGGATTTTGTTTTTATGCACATGTCAGAGAACATGTGTAATTGATGCGCTCTCTCTCTCTCTCTCGCTCTGTCTTGTTTACTGACATTTGTAACGTGATCTTTTTTGTTACTAGAAAATAAAGAGACTTGTCTCATTTGCAGTTGTTCTTTTCCTCATTTCATACTTAACATACCATTTGTATATTCTTTATGTTATTTACAGTTTATGTTATTTTACAATTTCAATGTTACAATTATTAACAGTGCATTTTATATTACAAATATTTACAGTTTATGTTATGTTACAGTGAACTTACATGCTTTTAGTCATTTTATATAGAAAACTCTATACTACTCTGTAATTAGCTCGTCTCTATAAACAATTCTGTCGATGCAATTTACGCTGATTATTTGTGGGGATTTTGCAATTGAACCCAGCTTGAGGGCACTAACTGTACATTTGTAAATACGCTGTATAACAAGCATATGCATGTGTGTGTATTTGTATGTGCGTGTGTGGAGACGTTGACATTTGCAAAAGACATTAAAAAAACCAACAACAAAATACTGTTGATAACATCTTGACATTAACAGCGACGGCGCAGCGGCAGCGACGTCTACTGCGTTTACGATTTCGGTGGCAATGAGCGAGACGGCGGCGATGACGAAGGTGAGAGCAAAAGCAAAGTGCAGGCAACAACAACAACAACAACTGTATGTGCTCATTAAATGCAACGCAAATAAGAAGACAAATGCACTGCATACGTGACTAATCGAAATACTGAAGAGAAGAAACAATGCATCTGTAACTTTAAGTGGGGTTTAGTCATTTACAGATACCTTACGCATTTGTGACGTCATCAACAACAGCTGATTCGTATGCTTGTCATATGCAGGCCACAAAAGGTTTAGGTACAGCGAAGAACAACCCACAACAGCCAAAATAAATGCCTTCCCGGAAATCCATAAACATAAACAGGCCCATTGCACAGCACGTGAAGATGGCCCGAAGATGAGCTGGGTCCTGTTTAATGCGCTCTCGGTCACCTTTAAACGCACCAGAGCTGACAGTTTAGCCTATTTTCGGCTGTATCTAGCATATTTTGAAAAGACCTAGTCTTTACATTTTGAAAATGCTTAATGTTGCAAAATGATGAGGTGGAGCGACTGTTCAGCCAAATGAATTTGGTAAAATTAAAAATAAGAAATAGCCAGAAATTAAAAACATTAAATGCTATTTTATGAATAATGTTGCTCTTCGTAGTTTGTAACTATTTTATATTACTTACTATTCTTTCTGTACTACAAGATATGGACTGCGTAGACATGGCATGTGCTGTCATAAATTTAGCTGCCTGAGCTCAACTTAAAATTCAATTTCAAGGAGCGAATGGAGAAATCGATTGTGACGATATTCGAAATATGAAGCAACATTTTTGTATTTTGAAAACATTAGATTTAGCCCATTTTTGTAGAATATATATTTTTTTTTAGTTTTAGCTTATTTTTGTCACTCAATTTAGCCTGCTTTTATATGGAAACAACACTGAAACGCACCTTCATTCATTTCGTCCCTCTCTCTCTTTCGCTAATGCATGCTCTCTTCTCTCACACTCTCGCCCAATGTCACGAACACGACACATGCCAATAATGCTAATGAGCGCAAATGCGTAAACGAGCCGAAAACTAAAGTTGGAGTGAGACAGCTCAACATCATCTTCCCCCAACCATATGTGTGCGTGTGTGTGGGTGTGGGTGTGTGTGTGTGTGTGTGTGTATGTGGGCGATTGTCTCTCTGTTTTGTCTGTGCGTTCGCTCACACCAATGACCAATCATTACATTATCCTGCACACTCAAAACTGTGGCCACACACTCACTCCCTCTCCCTCTCCCGCTCTCTCTTTCTCACTCTGTCTCTCCTTGGAGCTGTTGTTCATCAGTTTGCTGTGCACGTTCTTAAAATGTTTTTGGCGAAGAGGCAGCAACGACAACAACAATAACAACAACAACATCGATAGCCATAACCACAACTGAGCAGAGCAAAGCCAATTTTGGCAAAAACAAGTGACAAACAGACAGACAAAGAGGAGGGACGAAACGGAATGGAATGGACCGCACTGGACAGGACCGGAACGATAAACAAGACAACAACAACAACAAGTAGCGATGGGCGCTTAGTGGCGAACTCAAAACGGGCCAATGTACTATTTATGCATGTATGTGTGGCGTGTGTGTGTATGTTTTGGGCCAATAAGTCACAAAGAGGCTGGCTGGCAAACAAAACAAACGAACTGGCTACTGAAATTGGCAACAGCCGGATGCCTTTTTCCATCACTTTGGCAAACGATCAACGGAGTCGCCAAGTGAGCGAGAAGAGCAAGAAGAAGCACAAGCACAAGCAGAAGAAGAAGACACCACTTGGTTATGGGCAATGCGTTTGCGAGTGCAACATTCATCACAAGCTGCCGCAGCCGCTGCCTCTGCCTCCGCGCTGTGTTTATTCTTGTTGCCATATTTATGCGCTTCGGCAATGCAGACGTTTTTAATGTCTTTACAGCATCATCTCTCTCACTCATTCACTCACACACACACACACTGCTTCATTATCGTGTCCGTCAATAACAGCAGCAACAAATTGGAATGCAATGTTGCCAGACAGAAAAGTTTTCATTGTAACACAAATACATATTTTTTCAGGCTAGACCTAGCATATTTGAAAATGAAATGGCTTATAAAATTGGCATGCATTTACCATATTTTTAAATGCATACCAAAAAATGTATTTCTGACATATGTAATCGGAGATTGTTTTTTTGTTGCTATGTTATGTGAAAAATTCGAAAAAATACAAACATGTTAGTGAGCAAGATAGCTTATGAACTCCTTGAGTTTTAATAAATTTAATTTAAATAATTACTTCATAAACGAAATGATTTTCTTTGATTTTTTTGTATTTGAATGTATATTGTTTTAAGGTATATTTTTTATTTTAGCTGTTTTTACCTGGCAACACTGATTCACATATTTGCATTCATTAGTGTGCCTCAAGAGTTCATTTGTTTCTCGATTATTTTGCATAATAATTGGCAGTTTCTGACAACGAAGATCTACGAGAAAACCAGTAAGGAAAACCTCAAGCCGCAAAACAACAAACTAATAAAGGCATCATAAAGAGGGAGTGAGACAGATAGCGACAGTCGAACAGTCGAATACAGGTGTGAAAAAGTGGGCAGAATAGCGAATAGCTTGAGGTTAAAGCAGCTCGTAATCTCTAGAAATTGAAATCAATAAAGCCAGCTTTAAAATCAATTGATAGCAAGCATGAAATCGACGACAAAATACCCTTTCAAAGTTGTCATCTATATTGACAAATTGATTAGATTTCGTGGTTTTTATTTTTCTTTCATTGATAAGATATATTTCTTGACCTTTCAACTGTACATTATAAAATAATCAACCGTGAGTCAGTTTTTCGGATAACGTATTTTCATATATAAATAGCTAATTCAAAAATTGGATTTATTATTAATCGAACAAATCCTTACAAATTTTCTTCACGGCTATAAAATGACTGAATAATACATTTTGGCAACTAGAAATTGAGTTAATTAGCAAGTTGTTAAAAATTAAACTGTTAAGAAGGTTTAAGCACAATTTTCTGCTATTATTGAACTGCTGGAGGCATGACTTAGTTCATTGGAAAAGCAGTGTGTCCATAATTAATTCCCGTGAAATATGACACTTTTTTTATATTAATAGAAATAAGCCGTACAAAATTAATAAACAGGAATTTAGTTGTAAAAACAAACTTAAATTTAAACAGATTCTTTAAATATTATTTGATTATACTTCCAATCTTGAACATAAGTTTCTAATGGATTGGGAAAGTTATTGGTAATGAACGGAATGAATATTTAGCTCACAACATTAAAATGTATCCAAATATTAAACCAAGACAGCATGTAATTAAAATTTAAAATTTAACAACCTTCATCAAAATAGTAGCTGAATCTTAATTGAGTGTTCCCTTAAAAGATAAAAAAATAAATGAAATGCTTCACCTCGCTCTCAATTCGATTTGTTTCAATGTACCTTAACGAATCAATTTTTAATCAAATGAAATACCAAGAATAATCAACTGAAACAGTTTTACAACTTTAATTTCCGCCTTAATTATTATTACAATATCGAACAGTTGCAACAGCGAATGCAGATAGAAAAATAGAATATGCTTCTCAGACTATCAAAATTGATCTAATCAAATGCATTGTATTCCGTAATCTTAACTGTACATTTGAAGATAGTATAGTATGTACAACTTTAATTGCCCTTCTTAAATAAAAACAGTTAATGGTGAATTTTGATGTAATGAGAATTCATTTGTAATTTACTTCTCTATATTTAATTAATTTAAAACATTTTACTAATTTGAAAGATTAGCAAACGATAAAATAAACAAAAATTTGGAGCTATTGAAAATACTGCTGGAGCTGGGAAAATGTAGACAAAGGATTGGCAAACTATAAAAGTTAAACAAGTTTCAAAATTTTGCATTTTTGAAATAAACTAATAAAAAGTTGGAATCTTCAGATTTTGAATTATTTGCGAGGAACAAATTTACTACATTTTTAACTATCAACATTTATTATTGATACATTATTTTTTATATTGAAGCTAAAGGTGGGAAAACAAAACATATAATTTATTGAAATATCTAATTTCACTCTGAGATACCTCTGTCAGCTAATCATTGATCATTTTTTGGTTTTGTTTAATTTTTTCCTATAAGGAAAAAGATTAAAAATCCAAATATAATCCCTAGGAATATAAAGAGTTGCTGGATATCCATAACACATTAATAATAATTTCGCTGCTTAGTCAGTAAAAGACAAAGACTGTAAATCGCAGGGCATAAAAATGGAAATTCGATTGTGTTTAAATTTGCCATTGTGCCACACAAAAGTGATCCGATCAATTGCGTTCTATTTGCACTCTGTTCAATAATCTTCAAGTGATCTCAAAGAGCATTTGTAAACAACAATTTCCCCACCTCGTCTCATTCCCTCTTCCCTCCTTCCATCACGTAAACCAACGCAAAACTTACCTCATCAGCTGCTTGTGTGGCGGCCACCAGCAGAACTAACAGCATCCATGATATCAACATCCACGACGACGGCGACGTCAGCAGCGCAGCTTTCAGCTTTGATTTCATGTTCGTTGCGTGGGTGGCGAAGTCGACGGTATTTATGCAGAAGATATTGGTGAGAATATGTTGTGTATTCCAGAGATTTGTTTTTGTTTATACTAGCGGCAGCATAAAGAGCGTTTTTTAGCTTATCAGCGAAAATTGCTTCTCTTGTTTATGCTATTGAAATTCTTATTTTTCGATATTATAATTTTGTAAATTGCAATACAAAAAATCGTATGCGCTAGAGAATTAAAATTGATTAAATAAACACGTGATTTTGGTTGTTGTTTTAGCACTAAAACATTTCGGTAATGGCACAAAACATTCGCGATTTTCACATAAATTTCTCAATTGAATTTCAAATAAAACGCGTACAATAACAATTCAATTCAATTATTGTGTGTGTATGTGTGTCGTGCGGAAGAAGCAAATAGACAAAGTAAATGCGAGAGGGAGAAGAATTAATTTTGATAATTAACAGCAATTTTTAGTTGCGCGCGCGGCTAAAATCAAAGCAACTATCGGCGAGAGAGAGGCAGTGTAAGTGCGAGAGAGGCGAAAGAGAATAAACAAAAAGGCAGAGAAGTAAACGAAAACAAAAATGATAAAATGAGACAGCAGAGAGCGAATAGAGCACAAAAGGTGCAAGTAACATTAACAGTAACAGCAGCAGAGGCAGCGCTGAGACTCTGTTGTGTGTAAGCATAAAACGTGTGTGTCTGTCTGTCTCTGTGTGTGTGTGAGATTGTGTTGGTGTATCTGCTGGCGCACTGTGTGCATGTATGTGTGTGTGTGGGTTGACAGTGTAACCAAATAACTTAAAATACCCTACGAAAAAATAGGTAAACACACAAATTTAATATAGTTATTTTTTTCGTATTTAAAAATGTGCAATAAAAATTAAGGGAAGTGCTTTTGCCTGATTTTACGCCCACCTCAGCAACTCTCACAGACGTACAGACAACGCACACACACATGCACTCTCTCGTCGTGTATACACACACACACACACTCGTAACGGTGGCGGCTTCTTTATGTTTTTCTTCGTTTTGCTTTTCGCTGCTTGTTTGCGTTTTGCCTCACTACGCGAATTGCTTTTTTGTTTTGTTGTGTGTTGTTGTATTTATTGAGCTAAATTGCACTTGTTGCACCTTAATAAATTAATTGCACGTCGCGTTGTACATTTTATGCCTGCAATTCGTTGCAATAAATTGTTAAATTTCTTTACACTTGCGATGCCAACGAGCACAACTCCCGCGGCCGACTCATTCAACGGTTTTATTTCGACTAATGTTAGCACGCACTGTTAACTAACAGTCTGCAGCCTGCAGCACTGGCCAGGGTGACCATCGTCGAAATTAAAAAAAAAATACTAGGAATACCACACGCGAACGACGTAACGAAGTTGTAACGTAACGCCAGTGAGTTGGCGATTTGTGGTGCACGGCGAGACGGTCACACTGCTCGCGTATTTCGAACATATTTTGCAAAGAAATTCAACAAAAAAAAAGACAGTGGGTAAATAAGGTAATTTCGTTAATTTGGAAACCGAAAATGCATGTGCAGCGTCAACACTGATAAGACAAGCGATAGACAGCATAGGGCAAATAGCTTCTCGCTGCGCTGTGAATCATAATTTGCTTTGTTGTCTTTGTTTTTTTTCCCCCGTCTTTTTCGTTTTTGCTTTTTGCGTCTCTTCGGATCGTTCCAATCACGGTTTTGTCAGCCCCCCTCCCCCCCATCACCACCCCCCTGCCCACCCCCGGCAAACGTAAAGTGAAAATTTGTAAGCTGAGCATCTATTACGTCTTTTTGTTTGTTTAGGCTTAAATGCGAGCTTGAGTTGAGTTTTTACTATGGATCTGGTGGACATCGATCAGGTCCTGGACAATCTGGAAGCGGAGCTTAAAGGTGAGTGCGATACACAATAATACCTGTATTTACCAGCTATGGCTATCTCGCTCTAACTTGCTTCCTTTTGCAGCCGATGAGCAGCTGAGAGGAAGTGCAGCAGCAACAACAACAACAGCAGCAGCAGCGACTGCTGTGGTGGGCGTTGAGACACCACGCCCACTGGGCGACGGCAGCAGCGCTGGCGCCGCAGCCAAGAACTTTGTGGGCGTCTCGCAGGTGTTCAACAGCCTCAACGACTATCGCAACAATGTGAAATCGCTGGAGACGCACGGCAGCTACGACTGGACGCAGAGCGAGCAGCGGGAGAAGGAGTTGGAGTTGGAGAGGGAGCGAGAAAAGGAGCTGGAGAGGGAGAAGGAACTGCAGCGGAAGAGAGAGCTGGAGAAGGAGAAGGAACTGCAAAGGGAGAGAGAGCTGGAGAGGCAGCAACAGCTAAAGCGGGAACAGGAACAGCTGGAGCTGGAACAGCTGGAGCAAGAGCAGGAACAGCTGGAGCGGCAGCTGGAACAGCACTCGATTGCCGCTCTGGAGGATGCCGACGACGACGATGAGCACGAGGACATCAAGAAGTTCAGCGAGGCGAAGCAGGGCGACGACGACATCGCGGTCTCGCTGTCCGAATCGCTGACCACCTCGTCCTGCTCCACGTTCTCCTCGGGTCCCTCGCCCGGCTCCGATGAGCAGCAGAGCGACAAGCCAAGCGCGCTGCAGTTGCAATTGCCACCGCAACAGCAGCAGCAGCAAGATGAGGAACAACAGCAGCCTGGGGAGTCGCTGGCTGTGGAGGATTTGGCCGTGGGTCTGTCCTCCATCTCGATAACGAACAGCAACACAGAGTCGCAGTCGATGCTGCCGGGCGAGGTGACCGCATCCTCTGCACTGGGCAAGGTGCTTAACGCGCTGTCCGCGGAGACGAGCAGCGAGCTGGACACGCAGTCGCAGCTGAAGCCAACGGTGAGTTTTGCAGTCGCTATCGAACCTCCAATTATGCCTAATTCCGCACAGCAGTTGGCAGCAGCGCCGCCACAGCAGCAGCAGCAACAAGAGCAGCAGCAGCAGCTGGAGGAGACGCCGCCGAAGCGCAGCCAACCGCTCACGTTTTGCTCCACCATGGATGAAATCTCCGACACGGAGCTGGACAGCATGCTGCAGGAGGTCGAGGCGGACATTGAGGTGGAGCACCATCCGCAGCAGCAGCAGCCGGCGGCAGGAGCATTCGTTATGCCCGCCAGCACGTTGTATCATCACAAGCCCAAGGATGCGGATGACGAGGAGTCCACGGAGTCGGCGGTGACGGAGGAGGAATCGGTGCGCATACTGTCCGAGCAGGACACCACGTCGGCGGACCAGCTGAACGTGGACAACTTCTCGCAGGCATCCACAGTAGAGTTTGCCGAGCTGCGTGCCCAGGAGGCGACGCTGGCGGCGGCCACGTCGACGACGACGGCTGCGTCGGCCGAGGAGTTGGCCTCATCGTTCAGCAGCAGCGTCAGCGACACGGATTCGCTGTCCGGCCGCAAGCTGGACGAGGACGAAGGCGTGGCTGTGGACGAGGGCGAGTCACAGCCCGACGAGCAGCAGGAGCAGCGACCACAACGTCCACAGACCTTGGATCTGAATGCGGCCGCTGTGCAAACGAGCGCAGGACAAACGCCGCCAGCTGACAGCGAACAGCAGCAACAGCAGCCGGAGGTGGAGGTGGAGCAGCAGCAACCACAGCCAGCGCTGGCCCACGACAACGTCGAAGAGGGGGAGGAGGATGACGACGACGACAGTCCCATCTACGAGGCCGTGGGCTACAGCGATCCGCACGCCAATCTCGGCAAGGTGCCGCCCATCTGGGTGCCCGACAACATGGCCGGCCAGTGCATGCAGTGTCAGCAGAAGTTCACCATGATCAAGCGGCGTCATCATTGCCGCGCCTGCGGCAAAGTCTTGTGCTCCATCTGCTGCTCGCAGCGTTTCCATCTGCAGTTCGCCAACGAGCCGGAGTCGCGGGTCTGCGTGCAATGCTTCATGATACTCAGCGAGCGGCAGCAGCAGCAGGCGAATTCGATTGGCGGCGGTGGCGACGGTGACGGAGCGGCGGCCAATGAAGTGGCACCATCGGCGCTGCCGCCGACGCCAATGCGTTCGCCGAATCCCAACAATCCCATGGAGTATTGCTCCACGATACCGCCGCATCGTCAGGTGAACGCCGCCGGCGCCACGCCGCCGAGCGTCATTGTGCCCGTGGGTGTGCTGAAGAAGACCGACGGCAGCTCCTCGAACTCATCGAGTTCGGACGGCAAGAAGGGACGCAAGCGCAAGAGCGTCATGTTCAGCGATGGCATTGCGCCGGGCAGCGAGCTCGCCAGCACCATGGAGCAGCAGTGGGGCGAGGCCAAGCAGGCGCGTCGTGGCGTCCAGCGCAGCAACAGCGGCGCCGGCCAAAAGCCGCCCACACCCGGTGCAAGTGGAGCACCTGGCGGCGCCTCCTCCTCCTCGGCCGCCGCCTCCGCCTCGCACAGCAGTATTGACACCAACACCGCCATGGGTTTGGTGGCGCAGCTCTTTCGTGGCTCCATACCGCCCACAGCGGCGGCGGCCACGCTCAGCGCCGTCGCCCAGGGCAGCGAGTCGAGTCAGAGTGGTAAGTGGAAGCTGCATTTGGTGATGACATCACTTGATTGACTTTTTTGCTTTCCAGCTGGTCGCAACACGGCTCAGAGCTCGCCGCGTCGCAAGCTGGAGCCGTCGCGCAAACTGCCGCCCAGCGATGCGCAGGGCTGCTTCATACCCAGCGAGGAGCACGCGCTGCCCCCCATCTGCGTGGCCGGCAGCAGCAACAGCAACTGTGATGTCGATTACAAGGTGGTGCGCAACGATGCCGACCTCATCGAGCGACTGCAGCGCGAAACGCTCAAGTTCATTCTGAAGAACAACTTCTATGTGCACGTCAAGGTGCTCAACAGTGAGTATCCAGTAAATAGCCAGCCAAATTCACAATCCTCTATTCCCTTTAAGGGTATTTTAAGTTAATGTTGAAGGAGTAAAACTTCTCCGACTCCATAAAGTAGTAAACTATTCCGTCTGTTTGTTTGTCCGCTCGCTTAAAGAATTTGTATCTTGGATTCTATGGGAGCAAGAGAGACATAAGATTGGTTAACAATGCTACTACAACTGATACCTTAGTAAAGATAGCATAAGAATTAAGTCAAGCCTCTTGTCGTCCTTTAAATTATAATAAAATCAGTTTGCGAAAGTTGTTCTGCAATTAAGAGAATCCAAATTATACAGATAAATGTAATTGCTTATTTTATTATTTATTATTTACTATCTGATAATCTCACATTGTATATAAATTTTAGTCCTTGCCAATTGTAATTTTTAATGCGATTCAAGCTGGCTAGTACTATGATAATCGAATTTGTTATAAGACAAGTTGCCACTGAACGATTTCAGTGGCTTTCGGTCACACTATATTGCTTCATATTCTTTAAATATGTATAGCACGTATCTCACAGTCGGTCACACTCGACGGTTAACTTTCTTCCACACATTTTCTCACTTGCTTTCTTGTTATTTAGTGAGCTGCTGCATGAACCGCTGGGTGCTGAACTTTACCACGTCGGGACTGCATCACGTGGGCAACGATGAGCTGATCATACTGCTGGAGATAAAGGCGCCGCCGGCGAGCAGCGGTCCCTCGGTGCCGCGCGACATATTCCAGCATCTGTACGATGTGTACGTGGAGGCGGAGAACGCACGCTCCAGCACCCAGGAGCTGGCCTTTAGCAGTCCGCGGAATGTGAACTTCTTGGGCTCTCGCGAGCACGGCGGCTTCATATTTATACGGCCGACGTATCAGTGCCTGCAGGGCGTCATTGTGCCGGACAATCCGTATCTGGTCGGTGTGCTCATCCACCGGCATGAGGTGCCTTGGGCCAAGGTGTTGCCGTTGCGTCTCATCCTGCGTTTGGGCGCCCAATATCGCTACTATCCGTGTCCCTTGATCTCGGTGCGCAATCGTGAGTCGGTGTACGGCGAGATTGCCCAAACGATCATCAATTTTCTGGTGGATTTTCGCAACTATACGTATTCATTGCCCGCCATTCGCGGTCTCTACATACACATGGAGGATCGCCAGACCACGGTGATCATACCGAGGTATCGACAGAACGACGTGATCAAGGCCATCAACAATGCCACCGATCACATCTTGGCATTTGCCGGCAACTTCTCCAAAGTGGCCGACGGACATTTGGTTTGCATGCAGAACATCAACGATGATCGTGCCGAGATGTATGCGTATTCCACGCAAGCAATCAACATACAAGGACAGCCGCGCAAGATAACGGGCGCCAGTTTCTTTGTGCTCAACGAGGCGTTGAAGAGCAGCAGCGGACTGTCCGGCAAGTGCAGCATTGTTGAGGACGGCCTCATGGTGCAAATTATGCCTGCCAAAATGGAGGAGGTGCGTCAGGCGCTGCGCAATCAAACGGACATCGATATTGTGTGCGGTCCCATCGCTGCCACCGACGAACAGAGCGAAATTGTCAGCATCAAGTGGGTGGACGATGATCGCGACATCAATGTGGGGTAAGTTGCACAAAATTAATTATTCTCTATCTTCAAATGTTGCTAATAAATCGCTCATCTTCATTGCAGTGTCAAGTCGCCCATCGATGACAAGCCCATGGATGGTGTGGCCAATATGCGTGTGCATGCCAGCTTCAACTATTCCAATACCAACTATGCAATACGTTTGACGGACATTTTCATTGTCAAGGTACTTGAAAAACTCACTTCTAAAACACGGGGGATTGAATCCAACCCTACCATGGGCTGGCTGAGTGAAACCGATTGGCTTGCATTTAGGAAGAGAGCCCAATTCCAGGAAAGATCCTTCATTGAATAACTAGGCAGTCTATAGCACCTGACACTTTACCCCAGCGGAATAGGACCCCCAAATAGAGTCCATATAAACAGATCTTACCCTTACCCATTTATTATGTCATTAAACACAGTGGGCCAAACGGTCACTGCGACAGAAAGTCTTGACATTAAAGTCGTTGTCCAAGGCTCGGATAATTTAACGGCTGCCATCTAACTCATAATTAATGTAGCTATATTTGTCTTACAATCCCAAGAGAAGATTTTCAAGTAGTAAACATGAAAGTAATGCTTGGGAGTTAACATCTTTATTAGCATGTACAAATTAAACAAATCCAAATTAGGCTGACGGTGCATTTAGCTTAACAAATGTGTAGAATTTAATTCTGCGGCACACTTTTGAAGCCCTATTAAATTCTAAAAGTCTGAATTCGCTGTAGAATATTCTCGGATTTCGAAAAAAGGTTTTGTTTTTTACAGAAAATGAAGGCAATGTTTAAGATTTAGCATAGAAATTAATATAATTTAAATTGATATATAAATTACCTTTTGAACATCAGTAACGAAGTTTATGATGAGTTAAGTTGGGTAACCCGAAGTCTATGTTGATCTTAGCTCTGGAGTTTCGAAAGCAACTCCTACGTAAAGAAATCTTATAGGTAATATAATAAAACTTTATCATTATTGAATTGTTTCTTGCAGTGCGACGATTGGTATGCCACAAATGGCACCAACTATGCTGACATCACACGCATTGCCGAGCAATTGGCCCGAAGCGCATCGATGGCGTTGCTACCATTCCTAGACCTGCTGGCTTCAGCTGGCATCAATAAACTGGCACTCCGAGCCACTCTCGACCAGGAGAACGTAAGCAGCAATTGAAATATTTGAAATTCAGTTAAATAATCAATCTTATTTCAATTAGGTATGCTATGAGGCCGGCGCACGTGGCGCAAAGTTGCCACCGCTTTATATGAATGCGCTCGATAATCATCTAATAGCCACGCTGCACGGTGAATCCTCTGGCATTCAGGATCCCATCATATTGGAACTGGTTTTCTACATACTAAATGCCTAAAGCAAAAACAAACAACAAGCTGCGAAGCGTCTCTTAATGCATTAGCTAATACTCTCCCAACGCTCCAAGCTCCAAGCTCCCCGCTCCCGCTGCGTTCCGCATCGAAACGAAACGAACCGAACACAATAATACAAAGAAAGTACTTTCTTAAATTTCTAACCACGCATAGCTATGTAAGCCTCTATAAAGTGATCAAGTGTTGCAACCAGAAAGACGATAATGGTGCACCTACTGTATATAATAATTACCACTTGATAATATCCATTATCGGTGTTTTGTTTATTCTATTTCTTCTCCTATTCTTATGTTTTCCAAAAAAAATCAAAAACAAATCCAGCGCAAACACATTTGTCGTTTCTTAATGTTTGTAATCAACCCTTGAAATGCGTTTGGCAGCTTCTGATTTATCACAACTTTTGTGACTTTGGACTTTGTGTTGTGGATTTATCAATGTTTTTATTACAATTGTTTATGATTTCTAGCAAAACAACTTTAACAAAAATACTTGTATGTGATGTTCTTTATTATCCCTGTATATTTTCAATATAAATAACGACTATATAACTGTTAAAACTGTGAATTTTATTAAAATAGATTTTAATTATATTTATTTAGATTAGCCAAATATTTAAATTTTCAGAAGCTGGGCGGGTTTTTCAAATTTAAATTTGAATAAAATACGTTAATATTAACAACGAAATTCCTTCCCAAAGCCAACATCGATCTGCTGAAGTACCAGGCGAACATAATCGAGTAGCAAGTAGATTATCCAAAAATTTAAATTTTCAGAAGCTGGGCGGGATTTTCAAATTTTAATTTGAATAAAATTCGTTAATATTAACGACGCAATTCCTTCCCAAAGCCAACATCGATCTGCTGAAGTACCAGGCGAACATAATCGAGTAGCAAGTAGATTATCCAAAAATTTTAATTTTCAGAAGCTGGGCGGGATTTTCAAATTTTAATTTGAATAAAATTCGTTAATATTAACGACGCAATTCCTTCCCAAAGCCAAAATCGATCTGCTGAAGTACCAGGCGAACATAATCGAGTTGCAAGTAGATTATCCAAAAATTTAAATTTTCAGAAGCTGGGCGGGCTTTTCAAATTTGAATTTGAATAAAATACGTTAATATTAACGACGAAATTCCTTCCCAAAACCAACGTCGATCTGCTAAAGTACCAGGCGAACATAATCGAGTAGCAAGTAGATTATCCAAAAATTTTAATTTTCAGAAGCTGGGCGGGCTTTTCAAATTTGAATTTGAATAAAATACGTTAATATTAACGACGAAATTCCTTCCCAAAACCAACGTCGATCTGCTGAAGTACCAGGCGAACATAATCGAGTAGCAAGTAGATTATCCAAAAATTTTAATTTTCAGAAGCTGGGCGGGATTTTCAAATTTGAATTTGAATAAAATTCGTTAATATTAACGACGCAATTCCTTCCCAAAAGTAACTTCGATCTGCTGAAGTACCAGGTGAACATAATCGAGTAGCAAGCAGATTAGCTAAAAATTTAAATTTTCAGAAGCTGGGCGGGCTTTTCAAATTTGAATTTGAATAAAATACGTTAATATTAACGACGAAATTCCTTCCCAAAAGTAACTTCGATCTGCTAAAATACCAGGCGAACATAATCGAGTAGCAAGTAGATTATCCAAAAATTTAAATTTTCAGCAGCTGGGCGGGCTTTTCAAATTTGAATTTGAATAAAATACGTTAATATTAACGACGAAATTCCTTCCCAAAAGTAACTTCGATCTGCTGAAATACCAGGCGAACATAATCGAGTAGCAAGTAGATTATCCAAAAATTTAAATTTTCAGCAGCTGGGCGGGCTTTTCAAATTTGAATTTGAATAAAATACGTTAATATTAACGACGAAATTCCTTCCCAAAACCCACTTGGAGCTGCTGAAGTACCAGGCGAACATAATCGAGTAGCAAGCAGATTAGCCAAAAATTTAAATTTTCAGAAGCTGGGCGGGCTTTTCAAATTTGAATTTGAATAAAATACGTTAATATTAACGACGAAATTCCTTCCCAAAAGTAACTTCGATCTGCTGAAATACCAGGCGAACATAATCGAGTAGCAAGTAGATTATCCAAAAATTTAAATTTTCAGCAGCTGGGCGGGCTTTTCAAATTTGAATTTGAATAAAATACGTTAATATTAACGACTAAATTCCATCCCAAAAGTAACTTCGATCTGCTGAAATACCAGGGGAACATAATCGAGTAGCAAGCAGATTAGCCAAAAATTTAAATTTTCAGAAGCTGGGCGGGCTTTTCAAATTTGAATTTGAATAAAATACGTTAATATTAACGACGAAATTCCTTCCCAAAACCCACATGGAGCTGCTGAAGTACCAGGCGAACATAATCGAGTAGCAAGCAGATTAGCCAAAAATTTAAATTTTCAGAAGCTGGGCGGGCTTTTCAAATTTGAATTTGAATAAAATACGTTAATATTAACGACGAAATTCCTTCCCAAAAGTAACTTCGATCTGCTGAAGTACCAGGCGAACATAATCGAGTAGCAAGTAGATTTGCCAAAAATTCAGTTGTTCCGACTTCTTTTATCTCCCAATTTCCCTCGCAAATACAAATAAGAAACACATTTGGCAGTTATTAAATTATTGTGATAATTGTTTATTCATTTTACTGTTCACAAATTTGAAAAAAAATGCTTCAGTTGGCAGACACAACACAAATAAGTTACAAACTTGATTATAACAACCTATAAATGTATATAAAAAAGATATAACGCATATTCTACCCTTCTTCACACACAATTTGAACTACGCCTAGAAGGGAAATGAGCGAGACAGAACCGATTTCGATGTGGAAATGGAAGAGTTAACATTTTTGTGGATATACATATATGCATATATGAAGTGTGTCTGCATATACTTGATGGATACATATATGGTATGTATGGTGGCATATATATACAAATATGAATGATATTGAAAGCTAATCTCAGCCCCCACTTTCGGGGGGTCAGTCCACTCGTTTTGGAATATGTTTTTGCTGATATTATTTGTCTGTTGATGTCTTGCTGTTCTTTGTTATTGTTGATGGTGTTCTTGTTGTTGTTGTTGTTATTGTTTATTGTATTTATACATAGATAGTTATAGATAAATATAACTTAAGCACTTGTCCTAGCCCGAGCATTACAGCTCGTCGTGTTTTGGACCGGAGAACTCGTCGTGCGAGATGAAACCGTTCTTGTCCTTATCCTCATGTTGGAAGATCTCCTCCACAAGCTTATCGTTCTCCTGCAGCATATTCTTAAGCTCATCCGAGTCCTGTCCCTCAACAGCCGTCATCTGCTTCTTCAGATACTCGCTGACCTATGGATTGGCAATTAAAAATAGGTTTTAGTATCGTCCTATTGAACGGAAATGATTGATGAAGGATATTTTGGTTAGTACTACAAACCGAGACCCACGGATATATCACATATAGAGAGTGTAGTAGAAAAATAAAAAGAATAAAAGTGCGATCCATACATAGACGATTACCTCTTCGCGGCTCAGCTGCTTGTCAGCATTCTCGTCGATCTCCTTGAACACGTTTGTGGCAGCTGGCGCATTGCCAATGTTGATCAGCTCCACCTCGAAGACGAGCGTCGCCTTGGGGGGAATCACATTGCCAGCACCCTGATCGCCATAGCCCAACTGTGGGGGAATGGTCAGCTTACGCTTCTCACCTATTCAAATAGAGGAATACATATTAAAGCTACTTTCGCAATATCTTTAGGATTTGCTCAACTTACCCACGCACATGTTCAGCAGACCTTGGTCCCAGCCCTTGATCACCTGTGAAGAATATGGCAAACAAAATGATAGAGGCAATTAGTAATGAATATGTTTTAGAATCCCTTGAAGCACTATCAAATTTTAAATTTATTTCATGATGCAATTATTCCGTGATATTCATCTATTAGTCAGAAAGTAGTTAAAACTAATATATGGTTTAAATTCCTAGTCTTCGTCTTTATGTATAGTAAAGAAATGTGATTAAGAATGAATATAAAGAATTTCATATTAAATTCCTTATCTGAAACTTGACAAAAAAAATAGATTTCAGAACTCTTGAAAAATTTTAAACATTTTCATACTTCAATCATTGTATTCTTGGAATTAATATCACGCTTAAAATGTTTGTAATATTTTAAACTTTTGATATAGTTACAGGATGTATGTATACAACGTATTTTATATTCAATTCTTTGTCTAAAACTAGACGACAATAGATTTTGAAGAAATTTGATTTTCAGTAATGTTTTTCCGCGCAATTCTTCACACTATAATGTTACTTTATGAAAACTTTATTAATTCTTTCAAAATGCCTTAAATGCTATTTGTCCTTTCGCCCTTTGAAAAGCCCAACTGGACAATTTAGCTCACCTGTCCGGCTCCCAGTTGGAATGTGAAAGGCTGGTCGCGGTCGAAGCTGCAAAAAAAAAAATAAATGGAGGAGCATGAGTTAGGAGTTGTGAATTGTGAATTGGGAGGAAAATTGTTAGACGCTTGTTAGCCGCAAAGTTCCAAGTGCAGAGCGTAGAGTGTTTCACACACACACTTTAACACTTTAACACACGGCAACACATTTATCACACACACGCAGAGAATAAACGTCAACTGGCTGCACTTCGCACATAATCAAGAGACAAGCCACAGCAACAACGAGGGTAACAAATAAAAAACAAAAACATTTTAAAACAATACATCATTTTTTATGTCTGCTTAAAAATGAAACGAGGGGCTTCGAGACCTGAGGGATGAGTTTTGTTGTAACGTGCACAAAAGCTCGCGAAATTATTTGTTTGATGGCCTTGTTCCCGACGATGCTTAAGTTAAGCGAATTACTTTAATTTGTAACGCGCCAATATCACAATGACACAATCCCCCCAAGCAGGAAGAGTAGCGTTGCTCCTGATCCTTCTCCTGCCCCCAACATGGCCGTAAACAGCTGTTCAGGTATGCATGAAACCCCGTCGAGCGGCGGCTTGAATATGATGTATGATGTGGCACAGTTGCAATGAAGTAGGCATATCATTTGATGATTATTATAAGCTTTACGAGTGCGTTTACCCACATGAATGGGACTCAAATTGGAACATTAAAAACGGAACTGAGTGATAGATAGCATAAAAAAAAGGGAGAAAGAATAAGAGCTTAAAGTCTACGATGAAAATGACACTTGAGAAACAGATTGATATAAAACCAAATTATTATCTTTGAAAACACAACAAAAACATAACGAGAATAAGTTAATAAAAAGTCCTTTGAGGTATACAATATTTTGAAATATGGATTTTGTTAAATTTTCAGAAGAGTACTTTCTGACTTTCGCTTTAGTAGCAACACTAAGACATTTTTTATTTAGTGAAAACATTTGTTAATCTATAATTATAGATTATTGGTTACAGTTATTGTAAATATTATAAATGTAATACCCCAAAATGTTTAAACATGCATAGGAGAACCTAATTTAATATATTTTAATTTTAAATTATATTTATTAAACAAATTCTTATCTCATATTCAAAAATATATTTATATTTTAGATATCTTGCTGACCATTGGCAGTTAACATTATAAATATAGTACAGCAATCCACTAATTTTAACTCAGATACTACAAATCCTAAGTATACAATTTAAAAGATGTATACCGACTATTTCTTCATTCACAAATAACTATTTCGGTTATTTGAATGTACTAAAACATTAAGAGCTCGAGTTACCAGCTACAGAAAACAAAATAGTCTTTTAAGAATCTTTGAAAATATTTTAAAATCATATTGTTATCTCTCTCGGTAGTCTAGGAAGTTAAGTTTTGATTTTTTTTGTTAGCTTGTAAGTCAATAATAAATGTATTTATTTTGTCCTTCGCTTGGGGGATTCCCCAGCGAATTTTCCAAGAATTTGCAATTGGAAATGTGTCACTTGGGCATGACTAAGAAACTTGTAAGTTGCTGTTGTTGTTGCTGTTGCTTCGAAAACTTTTCAACTGCAATGTTGTTGAAACTTCTTTGCACCTCCGACACGACTTTCTCGCCCTCCCCTGATGACGATCATTTTGTAATGAGCCAAGGCAGCAGAGGCCGCGACGCCTCAGAGATTATTGCAACTAGCAAAACAAATGATTAACAAGACAAACAGCGGGACACCCAACTGACGATACTTTTGGGCTGACAAAAGTTGCGCCATCGAGTTGTTCCTGTTCCTGTTCCTCATCCCTCTGCTCCCTGTTCTGTTCCCCCTCTCCCCATTGCGAAAGTATCGCGGCCCCCCCCCCCTCAAGCAAACGCTTGTTTAGCTCTGCCGCGCGGCGTCTGTTAAATATTTTATGTACATCTCTTGGGCATTTTGCAAACATTTTTACATTTTTTTACATGTTTCGTTTGGTTTGTTGCTGTTTTTTGCGTGTCACAAGTTGTGCCGGCTCATGATGATGGCATGCGGATTGCCGTTTGCCCGCGGAATAATCCAACCAACCGAAAAAGTGCTACCTCAAGTGCACCAAGGAGTTGGAGCGTAACCAAAGTGTCGTCCTCCTCATCGCCATCGTCGTTGTGGCTTTCGCTGCTCGCTGCTCAAGTGCTGCAAATCTCTTGATGAAATAAAAAACCCTACAATATTTGTCTGCTAGCAAAAGAAAACACCAAACAGATAGTGGAAGACTAAATACCCTTTCGGAGAGAAATTTGTATTGAATTTCATTTTTTTTTCTTACGAAATTTAAGTTTATATAAAAAACGCATCACAAGGAATGTAAGTATGTAAGTATGTATGTATTGATAGCATTAATTATTTAATAAAATAACCAAAATTGTATGTACAGCAAATAACAGTGACATAATACAATACAATTTCATTCATTAGGGATTAGTGACATAATTAATAAGTTATTTAGTTAGATAAATAAAAAAAAAGTTTTTAAGTTTTTTTCAATATTTCCTGTGACTGCTACTCATAATAATTTATTTTAGTTATATGATTGTATTAACGAATTAATTTACTCTATTACAATGTTGTAATTATAATACACATATTTCCCACAAAAGATTTTAGAGATTTTTTTTACTATTAACAAAATATGTTTTCCAATAAATAACTTTAAACAAATTGTATTTAACAAATTGAGCTAAATGAAATAAAATTAATTAGCCATCAACAACAGTTTCAACAAATTTGTATAGACAACTACATAATTTGTCTATAAGTTTCAATAAATTGAATGTGTAACAAAGTAACAATATATTCTCTTTCTCTACATCCTTCACAACATTGTAGTACCCTCAAAGAAAGGGTATCAAAAGGAAAACAAATGTCAAGCAGGAAGGAAAGGGCACTTTGCAATACGAGCAAGTGTATGCGAATGTGTGTTGCTGGGGATTATGGCCTTTAAGACACTGTCATAGCCCCAGTCGCGTCTCGACTGTTGGCTGTGAATTTTTATTGCATTATTTTCCATGAATTTCTAGCGATATGTGCAAATTTTATAGCAATTCTCACATGTGTCTGTGTCTGGCAGTCCATTTGATATCTTTGGTTTTCTCCTGGCGCTGCGAGTTCCCAGCACGCACAGGTGATTGGAGGCTTTGCTCGGAGCTCAGGGTGTATCCAGTTAATTTATGCAACTTAAGGTAATAAGTGTGACGCCAAACAAAGCCATAGATAAATTTTCATAAAAAGGTGGCACTTGGAAATATATCGAAATGCTAAACATATTCCGAAAATTTAGTAGAAACTTTCGAATCTTTTAACAAATATCCTTAACTAATCTCATTGTGCCAATTATATGTCTTATATCATTTTGATAAGAATAACTCAATTGTTATGCAACTTTCGATGCTGATTCCTTTCGCGTACCATTAAGCTGCAATTAAAGGGCTTTAAGGAACATTTAACAGCGCGTTGAATAAATTAATAAAATCGTTTAAATGTGTTGATTGTTGATTGTTTCAGACGCAACTCAACAACGAGTATAAATGTCCGTATCCGTCGTCGTCGTCGTCGTTGTCCCCGAGCATGAAACTTTGATGATGCAACAAGCAAACAAAAGGTCAGCTGTCCAACGGTATTTTCAACACTGGCCGGCTGGCGATTGGGGCCAGTTGGGGATCTGTTGAATGTGGCAACATGCTGTGGCACAGGTGTTTTTTGTTTTTTTTTTTAAGCTGGACAAACAAGCGATCGAAATGCGTGAAGCTTGTGCAACAAACGCTGCAACTAAAGTTGGCGATTTGCCAGCGATTTTGTGGGCGGTTTTCGGCGTGAATTGCGTTTGGCTTTTATGCACGACGCCCGACGCATCATTATCATAAAGTCAAACAACAAATGTAAACTCATTTTTTGTGTGTACGAGTGTGTGTTTGTCGGAGCCAGGAGCCAAGCCATCGCTAAATATTTAATAAGTTTCGATTTCATTCAACTCGGCACGGCAATGGAATTTTTATGCATTCGACGCATTTAAAATGCAGCGCAATGGGCGTAAAAAAACGAGGAAAACATCCGTTATACCCGTTGCCCATTACGTGATTCCCAATCCGATTTCCAACCCACTCGATGTCTCTCTCTCTCTGGTCTGGTAAATCATACACTTCATACGGACTTTCAATCCAATCAAATTGAATCCTTTTCGCCCGTATGTGGGGATGACCTCGTTTTATGTGCGTCGTTGTCCGAAGTTATAAAATCAAATATGCGTCCTCTTCAAAAACCGCAAAAACCTCAACGGGACCCGAAGCGACAAGTTGCTTACAAAGACTCAGACTCAGACTCAGACTCCGGCGATTAACGTGCACCAAGGCGCAGTTGTCAGTTTTTGGCAAGACTCTTGACTTTTCTCTCCCTCAGCCCTTCAATCTCTGCTCTCGCCCTTCTGGGTGGCTGGCTGCTTGTTTTCCCCTTTGGTCAATGTGCGAACAATTCGCAGCTGGTGAAGTTTTGTGCCACAAATTTATGCGACTGCTGTGCGGCAGCATCACGTGCCGGCTGTAAGAAGAATTGTTGCAGCCTTTGGCTAAAACATTTCAAGAGCATTTGCAGCAGGCACATTAATTATTTAAACTATCTACGAATGTGCACAGCAAACTGGCGAGAATTTTGCAATTTTTTAAAAAGAAATTCGAGTGCCACTCTCTTCTCTTACTCGAGGTCTGCACAACATCTTTGCACAGTGGAGTAAAGAACCTACATCTATACATTTTTGATAGCGTTCTATGAGATACATTTCTATCGAAATTATACATTACGAGGCTAGGTTGATAAGAGATCAGCCTAGATGTAAAATCCGTGTATTTTTAAATAAATTATAATATTGTTGAATTTCATTCATCACTGAATTCATCAGCGGATACATGGAGAAGTTTAGTAATTATCTTTGTTTCTAGTCCAACCACTTTGGCAAGTTCGTCGAAATGGATAGTTTGGAATTCAATTTTATAAAAAAGAAATTGATCCTTCAGATTAAATAGTTATAAATTAGATAATCTTAATGGGTGTCTGCATTGTCTTATACAACTAGTCTCGCCTTTTTCAAACGAATTTGAACAGTTTATATTTTATTTGGTTAACTTGTTCTAAAATAACATGAAAACTATTTTAATCATAAATGAAAGTGGCTAAAAGTGATATCTTCTTTTCAGAAAATATATGGTACAGTTGCTCTTAATAAACTTAAATCTTCAGGAACTTTAATTTAAATAATTTTAAGCGTTTAAAATTCAAATATAGAATTTTAGCTATGCTATTTTTTCTATTGATAGTAAATTATATTGAAGTAAAATATAAAAGAACTCAATGTGGCTTAAGTCAATTTGAATATATTTCAACATACGTTTGTTATTTAGAAAACATGTAATTGAGGTTTCTCAATTTGAGCAGCTGGCAAAGCAATCTAACCCACCGTATGCAGCTTGTTGCTGTGCTGCGTTCAAACCAAGCACAACTGATTGCTTCATATGGAAATGAGCTTAAGATTTAGTGGCTTTGGGTTGCAAGTTTTGCAGAGACTGGCAAACAGCTTCTCTTTCGCTGTGCGCTGCCAACTGATCTGATCATTAAGCACTCATAAATGTTTCCTCTGCGAAATTGTGCCAAGGCGGATGAGTAGATGCGCTCCACTCAAGCCTGACCACTTGACGCCCCCCTCCCCCCCGTGCAACGTATTTCTTTTTTTGTCATGGCCAACGCATCTTCCCTTTTGCGTTTTGCTCGCACTAATTGTGCTGCCTGCAAAGGCTATAAAAAAGGCGTAGAGTAAATGGTGACAGTCAAGGTTGTCCGCCTTGGCTAATGGCTTACCGCCTAAAACTTTCACTTTACAAACAGCATATCGTGTTTTGTCGTTTTTTTTTTGTTGTGTTTTACGCGCTCCGCTTTTGGACATTAAATTGCACTTGACGCAGTCAGCGTTGCTGCCACATACAAATCATGCGATGCCAACGACGACAGGCTGCAAGATATGACTATGAAAGATTGGCAAGGCGAGGGGCGGAGCGGAGCGGGGCGGTGTGGCAGAAAGTCGAGGTAACTGGCTGGCTGGAATGCCTGGCGGACTGTCTGCCTGTTGTCAAAAAAAAAAACAAAAAAAAAGAAAAAAAATAACAAAAAGTTCATGCAACATGCTGCAAGTTTTGCCATGCTTCCGTTGTACCCTTTGCCAGTTTTGCAAATTGCAATTTTAATGGTCTACAAGTTGAAGTTGCGCCTCTCGCGCCACTTCAGTTGCAACACGGCGTATGCGTAATAAATTCAAAGAAACCTTGACTGCACTTATGAGCTGGCCAGCAAAATGCAATTGACGCTGCACTGGAATCTCTAAATGCAAATGTTTGGTAATTCAAATTATATATGTATTGTACTTTAGCAAGAATGCATATAAATAAATGTATATATATTTTGGTATTATATTCCATTCTTGTCTAATATTCAAACCTAATAGCTAATTATAATTATTACGTATTCATTCATTGTATATTTAATATTGTGTCTGCACATAAATACATTTTCTTTATATTTTGGGTTTCCAATTCATTTCCATTCTCAGCTCTTTTAGATGTCTTGTAATGTTTAATATTCAAAACTATCGTAAGAGTTTATTCCAATTATAAAGTATTTTTTTCAAAATGTAAATATTTTGATTTTAAATTCAGTTCCATACGCATTTTATTTAAGTATTTGTAATGTCTAATATACAAACCTAATAGTCATTAAAATTATAAAGAATTGAATAAAAATTTAAATATATACGGTATATTGATTTCATTCCATTAAAATGTGTCTATTATCAAACCTAATTAAAATAAAAGTAATTCCGAAGCTGAGAGCCTAGACAAAAAACAATATATTTTGTATAACCATTTCTTTCTCTACAAATATCCATTTATATACAACTTTATTTTATTTAATTGAATATATTTAAATCTCTATTCCATTTTCTATAAATACCCATATATTTAATACTTTATTTTATCATAAAAAAATTAATGCCACACTTAAGCTAGTTAACGTTGCTGCAAAGTTGCCCCAAACTTTAAGAAGGTATCAAATTTTTCATGCAGCAAGCTAACAAATTAATTTTTCGTGCACAATGACAAGAGTCTCGAGTGTGCGGCATGTGGCAGTGGCAAGAGTTGTGCTGCCACACATAACGGGGCATATATCATAAGGCGAAAGAGGAGCTGCTCATGTTACGCGTCAGCCTGATTAGAATATAGCGGAACGTCTGCATTATTTATGCCAGCCAAATGAAGGTCTACGGGTCAAAGGAGCAGCAGCTGAAATTCAAATAGGAGTAGAAGTTGGAGCCGAAGCTGGAGTTGATGTTGAAGCAACAAAACAGCTCCATTGACTAAGTGTGGGCGCACGTGACGAGGCAGTGGCAATGACAGGTGGACGAATGTAACTCCTGGACGCCGGGGCTGAATGTCAAGCCACACAACAATGAAAATAAAAGGAGCAAGGCACGTGACAGGACTCGCTCCGCGCTCATTATTGAATAACTTATATTGAGCAGCAGCAGCAGGAGCAACAGGAGCAACACAGACACAACGGGGCAGGGGAAACTGGGCCGTTTTAATTGTGGCCACCGAAATGAAGGAGCTGCACTTGAAGCCCGCGCTCTGAAATTTTGCTGGCCAGGAGTCGGTTTCTTGTAATCCTTTTAATGCTCAACGAGGCACGTATGCAATAAGGCAACAAACTGCACGCTACAATTACTTTCAATCGCAAAACCAAACTAATTGAATATCAACTCAATCATTTAACTCGCTGTGTGTGTGTGTGTGTGCTTAGGACAGACTTCAGTTCTTTTTTTATAGTAACAAGTTCTAATTAAACATTTTGGGCAGGGAAACTGAAGAGGTTCGAGAATACTATTTATCTAATTTAATTAGAAAATTATTACTTTACAATCCAAACGTTAAGCGTAGGGTATGTTTAAAATCATTAGACCAAATATTTTATTCTTTCTATTTCTTTACATTTATTAGCTTCTATCAAAATTTAAAGTATGAAGATTTTATCTAATTTATTCACAATTTTAATATATAATCTTAAATGAAGAATGTTTTTCTTGAAAATTGGAAATTTAAGGTAATTGCAACCGTCTTAATTGAGAACAACAACTACAAATAGCTATTCATTTAAAATGTGGCCGACAAGAAATATTTTAAAGCAATTTGTTTAATATTTTAAACAGCAACATTACTCCAAAATGTATCCTATAGAGCAAACATTAGTCGAACATTGCTTGCCACTCTTTTGGAAGCCATTACACTCACTTTCTTTACAGATTGTTGCAATAACCAAGGACCAAGAGAAGGCAATCATCAGCCGCCTGCCAATGGCACCTCAATAGGCAATTGAGCTGCCATTTAAGGACTGTCAAATGCACAAAGAGAACCCTCAACCTTGCCGCCTGCACTTAAGCCTTTCATTTGGGGTAGCAACAGCTTAATTATCAAGGCGGATAGAACAAAAAAAGCAACAGAATCCAGCGTTCGCTCTCAGGTAGCTAATTTCCGGCGCCGTTTGCTTCGACGCAAAAATGTACACAAAAATAAAGCAAATTGAAAGGAGGTGACTCAACGCTCAAGGCGGAAAATTCCTAAAAGATTTTTGCATACACAAGCTGGTTGTTTTGGCTGCTTGGCTGTCGTCCTGTTGCCGCACTGACAAAGCATCCTTCGCTGCACTCGGAAGGCTGGGAGCAAAGTGCCCGTCGCTTGGGTTAAGTGCGGCCAGGCATTTAAGCCACAGAGCATCAAGAGAATGGGAGCTGAGCATTAAGCAACAACGTCGTCGCAGGCAGTCACAATCAACAAGTGGCTGGTTGGCTGGAAGAAGGACATCTTTGAGCCTGTCCTGACGCACTGATTGAGTTAGAACTGCGAGTCCAAAGGGGGGGGCCCGAGAGGTGAAAGGTTGAAGTTTGCCCCAATGTTGGCAGCACGCTAAATTAAACAGCAATTGCAAACTTTCAGCACAAACTTTCAGATAATTTGTGACTCTCTCTCAGGGTACATTGTGTGTGTGTTTTGGCCAGGTAAAGGCAGTCCGAGCCTGGTTAACAGGGTGTGGGTGGGTGTGAAAGTGCTTTATTTAGCATATGTGCTAAAATCGTATTATAAAAACGATTTCCTGCACAAAAGACTCAATTTGCTGTTGGCCCTGTTAAGCAATCAGCATAAATAATATTAGGCATAAATCAAATACAAATTATGGAACGAAACTAGTACGATAACCGCTACGCCAAGATAGTTCTATTTGCAGTGAGGTTTACTTGTTGTGAAAGGCAAGTACATTTTTAATCTATTTGCTATGAAAATTCAATGCAGAAAACGGATTGGTGAGGAAAAAAGCATTGGAAATGAAAATAAATATTAACATAAAATTTAATGCTAACTTTAATTGTGTATGCTGAAATTAATTAAAAGCTTTGATGATCATTTTATGTGAGGATCAATTAAGACTTAAAATTCAATTAGAAATCTTTAGATGTGGTTTGACTTTAAAAGCTGCCAAATACACAACTATATTTTGATCGGTAAAAGATGCTCACTAGATTTTGAATAATTACAGCAATAACAAAATTTAAAGCAATTTATGTCCAATTAATATTTTGTATAATACATTGAGAGAAAAAGAGTAATATTTTTATTTTAATTTTGAATAAAACTATTTAGCCTAATACTGATATGTATTGCTTGGTCATAAATAATTTATTTTGCAAAATTTCGAAATCAATTGCTATACAAATTGTCAAAAAATGATGCGGGCGTCAACAAATTCAAGAGTTATATCAAAAGGCGGACGAAAGAGAGACTAAAATGATGTCACCAATTTGCGAATCACAATCTGTTTATAAATCACATTAGGAGCCCACTTCCAGTTCCCATTTGATTTCAGTTTCTCTGTAGTTGGATGTTGGAGGCCTTTCTGAACTATGCTTCTGCTTATCGCTGACAACGATGTCCACATATGCATATGTACACATATATTTAGATGTCACTTTGTGTTTGCTGTTGGCTTTCATTTTGTTCAAGCGATAAGAGCGAAATTGATAATGATAATAAGCGATTGCAGCACAATTCGAATTGATTACAGTCTTATTATAGCAGCACGCGGCGAAGGGACATTGTATATATTTTATGTATGTGACATGCGTGAAATTAAAATTTGGTTCAACGAGTTGTGCTTTAGTAGAAGATAAAGCAACTCATGCTTAGACCTTAATTAAAGCAAGCAGCTTTAAGAATCACTTCAAGGGAATTCAAATATAGTTAGGAATGAATTTTAGATATTATTTTAAACATTCTCTCAGTAGAGCAACCTTTAAGGATAGCACACAAAGCGAAATAACAAAAAGAAATACAAAAGAAATATTATCAGCAAATATTTCAACGGAATTTAAATGTAATGATGAATGAATTTTATAAGTAATATACAAGTAATAAAAACATTCTCTCAGTAGAGCAACCTTTAAGGATAGCACACAAAAGGAAATACACTCTCTCAGCGGGAGAATAAGAGCGTGAATGTTATCGGCAAATATTTCAACAACTGTCTATCAAATGCATAATATTTAATATTGATGAGGCAGCCGAAGCAGCTGTGGCAACAGCTGCAACTGCAGCAGCAACAATTGATGTGGACATTGTGGCGTTGCACTGCCTGCAACAAAAACAGTGGCCAAAAAGAAAAGCGATGAAAATGCTGGCCAACAATTGAGATCGCTTATCAGCTGGCGTCTAATTTACGACAATGAGCCGCCGTCGAGGCCTATGCGACACATGTTTAATCCCCATTGTACACGTGCATGTGTAAGAGTCTGTATGCGTGTGTGTGTGTGTGTGTGTGTGCAATATGCAAATATGACCCTCTATATATAGGGTCAATTTTCAGCTTTAATTTGCGCAGCGCTCGGTAACAATTGCATTTAAAACTTACCTCGAATCGAACTTCTTGCCATCGGCCTGCAGGGTGCCCGTGTAGTGCATGGTGAGAGAATCGCCATTCTTTGTTTTCTGATCACAGATCTCGGGAGTGCTGATCACGTACACTTTCAGATCGTCGCAGTGCACGCCGCTGAAGGCCACCAGAAGGCAGGAGAAAACCAGAATTGACTTCAACATGGCTGCAAGCGGAAAAGCAAATCAACTCATTACAATAATCGCTTTAAACTATGCTAAACATCTTTGTGAAATCATTTAATGACACTGCTCGTTAAGCTCTTAGAAAACTTCTAATGTTTTGAGCTTTCTCTCGCGCACACTTATGCATAAAATTAAATGTTACACAAGCTTCACAAAGTCATAAACTGAAAGCCAATTAAAGAAGAGGTGCAACAGTGCAAAAGTTGAAAAAAATAAAACTGGCAACTGTGAGACGAGTAAAGAGTGAAAAATTGGTCATTATGCAAATCTACAATTCATTTCAGGTTTTATCCATCTGCAGAGGATTATGCAATGCCAAAATTGCAAATGATTGCAGCTCACTACGTGTGTGTGTGTGTTATGGTGCGTATGCGTAATGTCCGCAAAACGCAGAAGGCGACGATGACCATCATTGGCAGCGGCTCTTTCGACAACTCTTCATGTTAATTGTTTCACAAAACGTCGAGGGACTTTTTCTAGTGTAGGTGTATTTTTTGTGAATTGCAAATGAAAGTTGGAATTTGAACATCTTGGTCATTTTCAATGGGCCATTTGAAAGATTTATGCGTTGGGGAAGAAAGCGTTCCATGAAAATGATTTGCAATAAATAAGCTCAAATATGAACAAATGACAAAAGCAACAACAATAACAACAACAACAAAAAACTTTCACTATAGATAGACTCTGTGTGCGGAGAGCAGAGCGAACGGGAAAGGGGAAGGAGGAAGGGGGGCTGATGACACCTTACAATTGGTAACGGCACAATTACGTGAAAACATCATTAACATTTCGGATCTTTTGCGGCTGCAGCTTCTTCATTATCGTTCACCCTTTTTTTATGCGGGCATTAACTGCTCTCCATATACCCTATTAGTCGAGTTACATGATTTGGTCACGCATTATGCAACCTATTGAATATTGTAAGCTCATTGAATCGAATTATTCTTTTTATAAGGGGAGAAATTTGGTATAACCAAAAGTTTGATAGGCCGAAATGGTAAACAAGAAATTGAATTTGTTAATATGGCATTTCATAACGAAATATAAAAATTATAAATGAACAAGATTCGCGGAGTCGAAAAGTTGCTAAAGACTGTATAAATACCGTGATGCTTTCTTTTTCAGGAGAATCATATTGGTAAAAATAGTAGAAAATTGAATTGGTCATATTGAATTTCTTAACGAAATATTTTTGTTTTTAATTGAACAATACTCGTGAAAAATCGAAAACTGCTTAAAGGCTGTATATTTTACGTGCTCTAAATTTGTTTCAATTCATTTTGAGTCACAAAATTAAATGTCTTTACTGAAATTTTTTAGACATTGAAGTCCAAAATGGTAGAACATTTAATTTGGTAATTTTAAAATGAAATAATATCAATTTTGAAATAGACAAAGCTCGTCGAGTCGGAAAGTTTGTAAAGACAGTACATCTTACATGTCCTAAATTTCTTCTATTTATTTTTTTAATTCGAGTCATAAAATTAAATGGGGTTGGAGAAATATTGTATTGAATTTTGTGTTGAAAGATTATTATTTTTCTATAAATAAAACTCGTAAAGAGTCGAGAAGATGTTGAAGACTGTAAATTTTACATGCTTTAATTTTGTTTCAATTCTTTTTAAGGTGAATCGTAAAATGAAATGTTTGAAAATTGAATTTGGTAATTTTATAATGAGCTGAAGGCTGTAGATCCTACATGCTCTAAATTCGTTTCACTTAATTTTGTGAGTCTAATCGTAAAATTGAATGTCGTTACAGATCGTGATATAATGCTAATGCCAAGCCTGCAGATCGTGTAGTTTTGTGATCTGCAAGTGCATTGGAGCTTCGTCTAAACGAAATTAGCTTTTCTTTCACGTTTTGTGTTGTTGCTTCTTTTTTTGGGGCGTCCACAGCAAAACCAGTTGCGTGGTTGCCACCTTGTTTTTGTTGTTGTTGTTGTTTTGCTCTTGTGCGTCGTCTCTTTTTGTGTGTTGTTTGAATTCGAGAGCTGAATTTGTTAAAGCCTGGTTCATTGAACTGTCGCGTGTACCGTTATGTGTAGTACAAACTCGGCCACGACTTTGGCCCATCACATCACATCACGATGACGACAACATTTCAATAATTTGCAGGCAAGCGTTAATCAAATGAAAACTTTCCAGCTGCTGCTGCAGCAAGGGGTTTAAGGTACACGTCATGAGTTTTCCCACTACAATTATACAAGCAGGCGGCAAACAATATTGTGATTAGCTCCACACGACCAAAGCCAAAGCAAGTCCAAAGACGAGGCAAATGTCGCATAGACGCTGCTGCCGCTGCCGCTGCTACTGAGACCGGCCGGGAGATAAGAGAAAGAGAGAGAGTACAATATTCGTTCACGTTCACGTTCACGTTTCGTTCAGTTCAGTTGGCTTCGTTTGTGGAACGAACGTCGCCAGCATTTGCGCTCTTCGCTTTGCTGCTCTCTCTGCTGATGTGTAAAACACGATGTGAATATGAATGAATAAGACACGCCAGCGATATTTAAAGTACACGCTTTCATTTTGTATATCTATTTCCTCCATAGAGCTACATTTTGATGCGTACACATTGCGTGCTTATTAGCTACTCTACATATAGTACGTATGTTTATACCTTTTGTTTAGTTTGTGTATTTCACTGAATCGATCACGGGGATATGAACACGACGGGCGAACGGATCTGGCGACGAATACAACTGCTACGATCGAAGTGCGCAAGACAACTGATGGAATTGACGGCGGCGTCGGCGTATACTAAACACCGAGCAGCGCACACATACACACACACACACACACACACACACACGCACGTACACACTGCTAACACAAGTGCAGAGAGAGATCACGAGAGAGTGCGAGAGCAAACACTTGACCACGTAATCAAAAGTTACTCGCGCAGCACAGGAGCGGTTCAGCACTCGTTGTGTTTAAAATTAGTATTTCAGCTATGACAAAATATATATGAATAATTGTAAGAGCTTACTTCTCTCATTTGCTAACTTACATTTTGAGTGATTCAACAAATTTTAAATACGTTTTAGTTTCTTGTAAACCGGAAACAAAAATGATAACGTTTGAAATGAGAAGAGAGTTGGAAGCACACAACCTGCTTGTGTGTTGTTACAATGTTAACTGTTAACTGAGCTGTGATTCAGCCGCGAGGATGCTGCTAGCCACATGTTGCTGGCAACATTCAAATGTTGCAAAGCCCTAGTGGCCAAAAGCCACGCCTCAAAATCACGCATGCGCTTGTCCCGTTCTTTGTGGGCGGAGCTAGGATAGTAGCATCAATTGTTTATTAATTTATAAGAATCGAAATTCAATAGAAATTTATTTCGATAATATGCGAATTTAAATTATTTCATTACATATGCTACTACTACTATCTAGCTAATTGTTAAAGCGACGCACCCACGAATTCACAAAAATAAACAAATACAAAGTAAATAAAACGAATTACCCTTGGGGTCATTTTACGCCCCAATGAATGCGTTCGCTAATGCAAATCAATTAGATATGCGAGCTCCAATTAACTAGTTTCAGTTGTAAACCAAATCTCTACGTGTCGGTTGTCTCCGGATTCTACGGATTACAATCAACGTCTCTCTGATTCGAAAATAATGCTCCAAGATATACAAAATCGTCCGCACGGATACGCGCTAAAGCGTCGAGATCACAAGTTTGTGGTCGAGCGCATCGAGGGTATCGAGAACCCTGCCTACGAGCCCGACCTGGATGGGGATGCCAAGACTGAGGCCCAATTGGCCAATCAACACAATGGCCAATCAAAATGGTGAGCAGCAAAACAAAAAATATAATTTAACTAACAAATGCACATAGTTTTATTTATCATAATCGACAAAATTACGTAGTTTGAGACGTATTTAAAACAAAGATGGGTGATCATTTATTTTATATTTATTGTAATATAGTATTCATTGAAATCCACACTTGTAAACTTGGAAAATCTGTATAAAAAAAACAATGATTATAATAATTATGTTTTTGCTTTCTTGGAATGGGTCGAAGTTGCAGGCTTTTACCTAGTACCAAATAAAATAGCTCATTAATTTGTGTAGAATGAAAAGTTATTCCGAATATGCAGTTTCGGTTAACCATTATTTTAAGCAATCAAATTTCATTGACTAGTTCTTTATTGACATTGTAGATATAAAAAAATATGTTTTAGTTAATAATGCTTTGATTCTTATTCCCATTGAAAATCTGTTCCTTGATTTTAAGGTCCAGTTCCAGGATCTGACGCTGCACCCTCAGATTAGTTATCTCAGCCAAATGTTTCTCTTCAGCACGACGTTCCCTATTCCTAAAACCACTTAAATCTAAGGACTGCAAAGTAGAGACGTAGGGTTAAAGAAATCATGTTTTGAAATACACACAAAGTGTTTACCATATTGAATATGTCATCATTTTCGTTGTTTTCTTTGCCACCGCGCACAGTTTTGAGAAACGTAATAATTTCCTGTAATCTAGACATAACTCCAACTCTTTGCTATATTTATGTTAACTTACCTCGCACGACTTGCAGGAATCTTGAGTCTTGGGCACAAAACTGGCAATATGTATGGGAACGAATGGTTCAGGTTCAGGGTTGGGTTCGGGTGCATCCTCAATTTCAATACCATTCGAGGTGACTTCATTACAAGCTCTTAATTTGGGTTCGGACTCCAGTTCGGAGTTAGGCTCCTCGATGGTAACATGCAAATCCTCATCAGCATGATCTATAGAAGTTTCCGATTTTGCAACAGATTCATATTTCACTTCCGTTTCCATATGCTCAACAACTTCATCACATTTCGTAACTTTTTTGGACTTGCGCAATGATTCGTATTTGGAACGCAATTTGACAGCCAAACGTTCAACTTTCGTAATGCTAAAGTGAATGAGAATTTTAAAGACAAACTTTCCTTTGAGACCCCCCCCCCCTGATTTACTACTACAAAAAAACTACAAAAGTTGAGCTCACTTGGCGAATTCAGTGGCAATCGTTTGCCATGTTTGTTTCTTGTGACGCCAAGCCTTCGCATTGGAGCCATTGCAATGGATGTCTTTCTGATATTTGCTGGCCAACGCGATGAGAACCTTCTCTTCGTCTTTGGTAAAATTGGGCATTCGCTGGCGATGATTTGCACTCATTACGACCGTCCTGAAAGCATAGTTGGGACATTAAAGTTTTCAATTTGTTTCGAGTTTATTGTATGTCTAAAATATCTTAATGTCTAGCTAGCTAAAGTTCTAATTCTAAAAGCCCATAGTGTGTTTAGTTTTTGGTCGCTTGGGTGGCCTTGGATTTAGTTGTGATTCAATGATTGTAAATTCTCCAGGACGTAATGTGGAATGCGGTCGCGCATTGAAACCGAACGACGCATTCGCTTCGGTCTTTGGGGTCGCTAGCATCGCCTCCATGTCCACCGTTTCGTTGGCCACTTCGGCATAATCCGCATAGACGGCATCGTAGTGTACGGTCAGATTTGTGCCCGGCACCAGAACTCTCTTCTCGTCCTCGTCGAAGAAGCTGGTTGACTCCTCGGGTCTGGGCACCGATTGCAGCCAGCTTTCGGTGCGATCTTTTTCCTCCAGTGTCTCGTCTTTATTGCGCTCCAGCTTCTCATCGATCATGTCGATGTTGACATCGCGCGTGAGATCAAATTCCTCAATATCCCAAATGCTCAGCATTCGCGTGCTAATCACATCGTCAAATTGACTGAGATAATGCGCAGACTTTTGCCAGGGTCCGCGATTTACGCTCTTCTTTTTGGGCAGCTGGATTTCCGGTTCCGCTGGAGTAGGCGGCTTCGGCGTTGGTTGCGCCTTCGGCGTTGGAGGCGTTTTCAGCGCAGTTGGCTTCTTCGCCTTGGAACTAACTGTGGGCTTCTCCTCCTCGTCGCTGCTAGAGTCATCGTCCGTCTCCTCAGTCGACTCAGCCGACACTTCCTCAAAGCCATAATCAATTTCTATGTCCTCTACGGGCATGGGTTTCTCCTGCTCCACTTCACGTTCCTCTTCCGATTTCAACAGGTCACGCAACACGACCATCGGCTGGACATCAGTGCAGTGCAGCTTGCGTTGGACACGCTCCTTCACCAGATCCGCATAGTAGAGTATCGCCTCATTGGTGTGCGCTCCCGTGCGCTGTTCCTGCTGCATTTCCAGCTCATCTCGTTGCGTCACTCGCTGACAGAAGACGTCGCCTATGCTGTTGGCCGTCAGCAACTCGGCAAAAGCACTGTCACTGGCCTTGTGTAGGCGATGGAACTTCACGCCCGTCGTCGAGCTGCGAATGCGCTCGCCGAGATCCGCATAGATGCTGATGCCACAACCCTTGAGCTGGGCATTGATGAACGCCTCCTCCAGCTGCGGCGGCGCATAGGGAAACGTCTGGGAACTCATTGCGGTCACCGTCTGAGCCAGCGCCTGGTTCAGCTCACAAATGCGTTGATCATCCGGCAAGGCATTCGACATGGCCACATATTCGCTGCCGTCCTGGGCAATCGTGTCCATGAACGTGGGCGGATAGCACATTTGATGGGTCCACGTGACGACCGCACGATCCACAATCTTTTTGCCTAAACAACGCGTATCGATGCAGTGCAACTTATGATTGCTGGCCACATACAGCAGATGCGGATTGACGCTGCCCCCCAAGCACGAGAAGCTCTCGCAACGCTTCGAATAAACGCTGGTGGCAAAGAGCGGATTAATCACCTCGTTGGCACAGCGCATGTCGATGTTGATGACCGCCGACTGGCAGGCATAGATGAAGCAATGCTCGCGCCAGGCACGCAGTTGTGCCCAGGTGCTGGCACCCTTCGGATTGCCCACCGTGTGCTTGGAGATGTCCTCTTGCGCCGCAAGGTCCACAAAACGCACGCTGCGATCCTGGCAAGCAATGGCCAAAATGTTGGGCCTATTAATGGCCTGCGCCACGCTTATAAACGGTCCATCTTCGCTGCTGTATTTGCACTGACAGTTGATCTCGTAGCTGGGCTCATCATCATCATCGTCATCGTCATCTGGCTGCTTCTTGCGCAGCTCGTAGATGGCAATGTCGGTGAGTTGTCGTGCCAGAAACATATTGCCGTGATTCACACGAAAGCTGTTCACTGGCTGCAGCTCAAACAGCTCGCTGGACGCCGTCATCTGCTCGCTGTGCAGCGGCTGCCAGAGCTCCGCCTCCTCGCCCACCTGCGACAAATGCAACTGCTGCAGCTTCTCGCCCGTCACATGCAATCCCAGCAACTTTGACTCGTCGCCCGTCGCGCCATACGACAACAGACTCAGGTTGCCACCCGTGTAGTAGTAATCGTAGCTATCGCGAAAGTGCGTATTCTCCTGTGTGGCGATTTGCTCGGCAACCTCATACAAATACGTGTTGTAGATGTTCGCCTTGTGCTTGCGCTCGCGCTGCTTCTGTTGCTCGGTTTGACTCAGATACTTGGTCTTGAACACGTTCAACTGACGCATCCAATCGTCGTGCACAATTGGCCGCTGCAAACAGGGATCCACAATGGGCGTGGTGCGATCAGCGACGTAAAGTGGCAACGGCACCGTAAACGCCGCATTGGGAAACATGTGCAGTGTGTGGTTAATGCCCAATCCTTCGTTGAGGGCCGGGTGTGTGTCGTGTCGCGACAATTCGAGCGTGCGGCGCAATGGATTCACTTTGCGTTTCTCCTCCAGCGAAATTTCGCCTGCTTCGCTCTCGAAGGAATCATCCTCCGATTGTTCAGAGTTCTCGTTCTGAGCATTTTGCTGTTTTTTACGTGCGACGACAGTTTCATTGAGCTTCTCTAGCTTCAATTTTGTGGTGTATCTACGAGGCATTGTGAAGGCTACTTAACGAACTGTTTGTGTAGTGTGTTTTTTTGTAATAATTGTAATATTAAAATGCATTTACTCGTTGTTAATTGTAATATTAAAATGCATTTACTCGTTGTTAGAGTTTCCTGTCAAGTGGCCCTTTTCTTTTGCCAGCTGCTGCCTAAAACATTTCGATCGCCTTTAATACAGAGCTACAGAGCAGTTTAAGCAACAAACTCACCTTGTAACAATTTGCATTAAATTTCGCCTCCTTTGAGGTTAACGTGCCGAGCTAGTTCGTCGGAACACTTCCTTGATTGAACTGTAAAAGAGCAAACAATTATTTTAACCATGCCTTGGTTGTTGGTAGGTTGCAGTGAAAAACTTAAAGCTCAATATTTATGCAGCAAACAATTACTCACGTTATACCGCAACAATTTTAACCGCAAAGGCAACAAGCACGTTGTGTGTTAAGAACAAGTTCGTTTGAACTTGAGACTACGATGTGAACTGCTGATAAATATAATTCAAAATTTTGAATTAAAATCTATTTGTCTTGTACCAAAGTATTTCTGAAACTTAATAATTAGAGTAGAATTTGTTTGCCGCATCTTCAAACTTACTTCGCTGCTTTTTGTTTTTTTGTTGTGAACAGAAACAAGTTCCACTGAACGTACAAATTGCTGATCAGATTTATGATGTTTTAACAAATCACTTGGCAGTTTCAGTTGTGAAATTACAATAGATCTTTACACAACGAGTTCTCGAATAACTCTGAGCTTGAATAGTAAAACATAGAATTAAAGTCTCGTATAACAACTCAGTTTGTCGGCAGCAAAAAGAGACAAATGTCAAATTGAACCCATTGGCAAACTATTGAAAACAAACTGACCGAAGATTAAATTTCACAATACGCTATGTGAACCTGCGAAATATACCAAAAATATATGATAAATAGAATTGGTAAATTAAATTGGTCAAACTAGTTAAACAATTTTTCCCAAAAAAAATTAAAATATTTTCGAATTTAAACACGAAAATGGGAACGACAAAAACGAAACATGCTTATTACAATCGATATGTGGGTGGTATTTCACGGATATAGCGCAAGTGTCCTTGCAATTTATCGGTAGGAAATTACATGCATTCTATTCTTCTACTTATTAAATAATTCGTAGTATATTGAATGGTTTTATGATATTTGCGTGAGAAAATAAATGTATTAATTAAATGTAGTTGTACTGGCATTCAATAATCGACCAACCACCACATTCGCGATTAAAAATCGATGGTGTAAAAGCCAACAATTTGTGGTTTTCACATGTTGGTCACACTGTCGCGAGTACCATCGAGCTGAGAGTTGGTTGCGCTGCAAAAGCAGTTTTGTTCGTCGAACGTTATTTAAATGACCAGCTTATTCTTATTGTGACAAACAACATCGAATTAGTGTTCAGAAATCAGCTTAAGTAAACCAATGCAGCTCAGTGAATGTGACTGTGAGAGTGTTGTTGGCGTGCGCGACAGTGAATCCTAAATCAAACATAAAATTACACAAGTGTAAAAAACGCGAAAAATTCGACGACGACCCAAACAAAATATTGATTTTTTCATAGAAAGAAGGCCTCGCGAGCGTTTTGATTCTTGTTTTTGCTGCTGTTGTTGTGCGCGCTAGTAAACTACTTATGCATACATAGTAAAGAACAAAAAAAATAGAAAAGAGGAAAGAGAACTTGCAAAGAAAACGAAAACGAGCAACAGCAACAGTAAAATTCCAGTAAATTTGTAATTACTACAATTACATACGTACAAACGACACCCCGCCGAGCCACTTGAATTGAGTTACTGCTGTTGTTGGTGTTCGTCCAAGACTAGACAAGCACAACGAGCGTCAGGTGAGTTCTGGTGTCCAGCAAGCACACAAACACACACACACACCAACGCACACCCACACATGCAAAAAAAAAAGAGGCAGACAGTCAAAGTGATAATATCACAATCAACAACAACAACTACTGGCAGAGGCATATCACTCACACACATGTAACATATGTATGTACACTCTCCACTCTTCAATACAGATGATTAGGCGCGTGATGTCTCCAATCCTTTTTGCTGATGTCTGTTGTTGTTGTTGCATTGGTCACTAACACTTCATGCCCTCTATTGCCTATTACAAGTACTACTTTTACTATGACCCCCGTTTCTCTTCTATCCGCTCATCAAACTCAAAACACACGCGCTGCATCATATTTATCATTTGCATCCATTTTTAATTAGCACACTCGGCTCTCTCACAGCTGAATAGTGTAGAGCTTTTAGCAGTAGTTAGCAGTTAACAGTTGCCTGTTACACTTTGCATTGCATGTTACTGTTAATGTTATTGTTGTTGCTGTTCTTCTGTTCCCATTTAATGCAACTAATTTTTTAGTTTTTACTGATTTGCTATGTGCTGTTAATTTTGACAAGCCTTAAGTGACTCTGACGTAACGCCGACAAATGTTTCTCCGCTCCCTCCATGTCTCCCTTACGCTCTCTCTTTCTAACGCTCTTAACGACCTCCTTGGAACGTCGTTTCATTTTTGTTGCTTTTTGCTTTGTTGTGTTTGAATTTTATTGCTCCTGCGGCTCCACATTGTGGATTCAGTCGCTTTAGATAAATAACCATTGCTTTTATTTGACATTGCTGTTTAACTTGCCTGCATATTTTATATGCGCATAGGTCAGTTAACCTAACTTTTCGCTTCTTCTTCAAAGAATCCCCGTCAGAAGTGGGCAAATTGCTTTACTCTCTCTCTCTCCTCCCCCTTGACCAGGTGCACAGTCTCTCTTGCTCTCTCCATCTCGTTCGAGGAGCCTCTTTTGCTCTGTTTTTATGTAACTCTCAAATCGATTGCAAACACGTAACAGTAAAGCAACCTGCACGCCACCCCCTCCACCCGTCCCTCTCACACACATTCCGACATCCGTACCGCCAACAACTACACGGCAGGAACTACACCAACAACAAAAACAGCTGTTGTTGACGTTCTTCTGCCACCTCTGTGTAAGTGCGAATGAGAGAGAGAGAGAGTGTGTGACGTTCGAAGCCCCGCGGGTTCTTCTTCTAGCATATAGCGTGACATTTCCTTTATAGGATTTGTTGTCGCCATCTTTTTCCACCCACCCCGCCCAACAGCACTTAGTTTTGAATAATTTCATTGAAACACAGGACACAGGAAGGAACACCAAAAGTGTGACAGACAAAAATAAGTAGAGGACATCCTTGAATTTATTGATAAATGAAGTGCAATTATTTTGTGGTCCTTTTCGGGCAATTGCAATTGACACAAGTTGCAAGTTTGTTGGCTCAGGCTCAGATCTTGATATTCTATTGCTTTGTTATTACTCTGTTGTTGCCCGTTGGCCTGCCAACGGTTGCCAAGGCGACCTGCCAAATTGTCGATATTTGCGCCAATGGCACTGAGAGAAATTGCTCACTTAGTTGCATCTGAGGTGCATCAAACCCATGACGAGTTCAAGGACAGCCGAAATGAACCGATGTTCAAAACAATTTATAGTAATTTTTTTAAATCAATGCGATATTTATGAAATTCGACATCAACATTATTTTTCCTAAGTTCAGCGCAAATTTGTAATTTAGAAATCGCTTCTCAATTATAAAAATGGTATTTACACTTATTGGAATATTTCTTAGAAACGTAGGCAGACTTCAACAGGGACCACATTATTAAAAGAAGGTAAAATAATTAAGTTTAGACGTATACAACGTTTAAAAGGAAATCATTTTTTGTGTTTTCTAAAATAATTGTAAAATTTGGAATAATAAATTATATTTAAATTTTGTAATTGATTTCATTCTTAAACAACAATTTAATTGTTGTATATTAAGGTCTTAATAATTGTTTAAAATTGTAACGATACAACTTTATTTGCTTTGCTTGTTTATCAGTAATTGCAATTGAATTTTAATATTGTTTTTCAGTGTATTTGTGCCATCTTCTTGCCTATTGTAGCACCTCTTTTGGCTCTTTCTTCTATTGCGATATGTTTTTTTACTCGTGTCGTTGTTCGTCTTTGCCCGCGCGCATGCAATTTGTAATTATGAATAATTCGCCATAAATGGCACATTCTGGTGCTCCTGGGGCAATTATCGGAATTGGTATTGGAATTGGAATCGGAATTGAAGCGAGTCCACCGTAGGCTTGGCCCAGTTCTACCCACTTTACCTACATACTATAAGTGTAGACTTCAATTATATGCAAATGCTTTTTCCATCCTGACACACACACACACATAGAACCTCATTCTTTATGACCAGGTGTATATATATTTTAGTAGAGAACAAAAAGACCGGCCTTATATCATCGTTTTATTGTTTTGTAAATGAATTTTGCATTTTATCGGCGCCCATAATTCAGGTCACATGAAAAGGTCAAAGTTAAGTGCGCAAATGGATATTATACTTTTCACTTGATAAAGTGCAATTATAGTAATTAATTTCGTATCAGATTCTACTCGTATTTAAAAGAAATGTGCGTGTGATTCAAATTGATAAAGAAAACTTCATGAAATAAGTGAGATTAACGAAATTGCAAAGCGTCACGCTTACCTACAGATTATAAAAACAAATATACGTATATATCGTACACCTTGTGATAAATGTATATCTAAAGAGAGTGTGCTAGGTTCTTTCTAAATAATTTTATGAAGCTTTCACTTCAAAGGAAATTTTGTGGTATATTTTGTATAACATAATTAAGAAACTATTGAACTGAATAGTTTTCGCGAAGATAGGATAATCTTAATATTCTCAACAGCTTATAAGATAGCCTAGGTTTTATATATGATTATTTATTATGTGTTTGGAGTGCTCGAGAAAGGTATAATCTACGTTCTGAGCTTTTTCATTTGTTTGATTTTAATCTGCGTTTTGCTTTGAGTTGATGTAAAAAGTTTTTTCTTTATTGCTAATATTATAAATTTATGCAATATAAAGCGCAGCAGCATGTGAACAAAGTGGGGAAACGACGTCGTTAGTTTTGCATAATAAATAGATAACAAACTGTAAAATGACAGACGAATACTATACACTATACTAGACTATATACAAAGATATTTGGCATTTGGACACTTGCCCAGCCCTGTTATTTGATGGCTTTACTCACATTACACATACGCCCCATGGCACTGACCTGCGTTGAATTTGCCTACCAATTTTACGACGCAAAAAGAACAAAACGTCAAGTTTTGCTTATTTCTATTCGTATTTTATTGTTATTATTTGTCCAAAACTGAATTCGTATCTATAAGTTTGCGTCATCGTTGTGGCTTTTGATATTGCTTAGCTGTTCGTTCTTTTTCAAGTGTTTAGAATTTCGGTGACGCACTTAATCAGCTTCTCGTTGAAGTGCAAACTGTGCAAAATTCCATGTGGCGTTGCCTGTGGCAAGCTGAACTAGCACCTAAAATGAGAGACCCTTAGACGAACCGCACAGAACTGGAACTGGGTTAATGTAATGCACATGTAACCAAGAGCACAGGGGGTCAGACGAGAGACGATGTTGCTGCTACTGCTGAGTGCTGTGGTTGCCCGTCGCATTTGTGTGTGTGCCTTGCTTTTGGCCTGCATATCTTGTTTCAAGTACGAACTTTGACGCCGAATAGAATTTGTATACCCGATACTTATAGGGTAGAAGGGTATTATAAGTTGGTGTGGAAAACAAGTTTGTTTTAGATTTTGGCCACATCCCATTCCGCCCCTCAAACCGAAAAAAAAAGATAAACGTGCGCAGTTTCGAAGTTAGGAATTCGAATTTTGGTGGACGCAGTATTATCTACATTCGAAATGATTTCTGAAGTTAGAAATTATTAAAAAAAATAAATTTAAATGGGACAAATCAAAATCGTAATAGTAAATTCCACACCAAATATACTTTTCCGTATATGTATAAGAGTTTTGCAGTCTCCCAAAACGGGTAGCGGGTATCTCACAGTCGAGCCTTCTAGACTGTAGTTTTCTCACTTGTTTTGTTGCTGTAGTAGTTTGTTGCTTTTCTTATTGTTCTCAGCTGCGCTCGTTGATTTCATGCACTTGCTTGTCCCACGCTTATTAACCAAATGAGGTGTATGCTTTAGTCATTCATAATGTATTCATTATACCCCATGCACTGGGAGTATTCATATTCATATTCCGTTTAATGGGAGCATAACATTTTAGGCCGCTGTTAACAGCAGTCGCTATGTTGCACTTAACAGTTGGAAAGCTCTATGTTGAGAACATATATGGTGGATGGGAAGGGTAGATACAAATTCGTATGTATTTGTTTTTGGCTTTTGTTCCTTGTGTGTGTATTTGTATTATCATACGTTATGTTGTTATAATTTATTTCTCTCTCTGTTTTTTATTTATTTAATTTATGTTTATTGTGACCGCTGCTGCTACACTGACGAATGGAATAACATTTGTAAATGTATAACGCATATATTATTATACATACTATACAACATGGCTGCCTGCTGTTGCTGATGAATCACGTGAAAAATGCAAAACAATGAAACACATTTGTTATTATGATTTTAATTGAAATAACAAACAACATGCAAACAAAATGCACGCACTCGCACACATACACGACTCGCTCTCTCACACACACAAATACACAGCAGCACACATCGGCACTCACACTCACACACATGCACACTCTCAAGAACAAGAAATTGAAAGTTTTATTCAATTAAAACTAAGCAGGCTAAGTATTTGCGTGAGTGCGAGAGTGAGAGTGACAGCTAGACACACCCACTTAAAAAGCCTATGAGAGTCGAAAGAAAGCACATAGAGTAAGCAAAACAACAAAAAAAAACAAAGAAAACACAATGCCGCAAGCAGAGGGCGGCTATGTATCGCTGCCAGCGACGAACGGCAATGGCAATGGCAGCGCCATCTATCAATCCACCACAGAACCACAGGCAGCTTCGCCCACCTCCGTGTTCGAGAGCGTTAAGCGTGCAATTGGTCAGGCGATCAAATCATCGCCCGGCGATAGCGACGAGCTGGTACGCATGGAGCAGCGGCAGCCAGTCATTGTTGGTGGTGGTGCCAGGTAAGTGCAAGCAAAACAGAAGACGAAACAAAACAAAACAACAACAACTAAAACTAGTAGAAGACGCAGACGAAGAGCACAAACGAAACTTTTGAATTATACCCACTCTATACTCTTTTTTGCTTTTATTGATGTTGTCCTTGTTTGTTGCACTGCGCAAAGGAAACGTAACGAAACTTGATCATTAACTTAAAGCACAACTTAATTGCGTTTGCATGTGCGTGAGAGCTTTTTGTGTTTGTTAAAGCATTTTGCATTACATCTGATTTGTGCCCAAAGTGAACAATTACAAATGTATATTTGTATTTAATATTAATACCAAGTATATAGTGTATATATTGCTCACTTTTCGCTCTCTCAGTTACATCACCCAATCACACAAATCATGGGGCAACTTTCTTCTTTAGTTTGTAGCCCTGGCTCAAGGTCAGAAGCCGCCTGCAGTTTTGTCAATACACCACAAAAACATGAAGAAGCAAATGCATCAGTGCAATGTAAACTTTATTCAGCAGATAGACACTGCAGACGAGAACGAACGACAATTTAGTCAAGCGCTAACTGCGATCCATTTTTGTTCTATTTTTGTGTCAGTGATAGTCGTATTTACAATTATTATTTACGTTCGCTGTTCATCAAGTGCTTTAATTAATATTTCCGTTACGGCCACAGATTTGCTGTTCGGCTCAATTAATGTGTGTTTGCATGTGTGCATTGTTGTTGTCCGCCTTCTTGAAAGCTCATCGCCAGTTTAAGCGCTGTTTACACTCTTCCCAGTCATTGCACTTTTGCGCTGTGCCCGTTTCTCAAGTTCTGTTCGGTTTGGGTTGAACCGCTCGTAACCGGTTAGTTGCTGACCGTTTCACAAAGTCTGGCGCCATGCGCTGCAAATCCGCTGCCCACGGAATTAATGCAAACATATAAAATAAACAGTAAAAGACAAAAATAAAGAACAGCAAACACAAATATAGTACCGCAAAACTACATTTTAAATAATGTTGAGTGGGTGGAGTCGAGGTTTGAAAGGAATGTAGTGTCGTTTTAATAGTTTTAAACTGTGTCGAGTTAATTGAGGTTTCTACTATTTATAAGAGCAATTAAATTTTCTAGTGCTCCCCTGCGGCGACGAGGACAGTTTTCATTAAAATTTCAAGAAGATGTACTCCAAGTTTATGCCCCAAAAGTTTCCTTCCATTAGTGCGAAAATTATGCGTATGCTGCCCTACAATATATTAGAGGTTAATCAGCCCCAAAGGAGCATAAACTAATTGAGTTTTTTTTATGTATATTGGTGAGCATAGACAGCTGAAAGAGTAATGTGTATACGGGCCACATAATTATTTAGCAAAATGGGCGAAATGGCGAGCTGGTAGCCAAATTACCTAGACACATGGTCTAGTCCTCATTTAACGTTAGTCGGCCAAATTAGTTGCTTGGTTGTTGTGGGTGTGAAGCAGGAGGAGAAGGGTTCATGGCAGCTCATATTTCTGGCGCCAGTTGTTTGTTGTCCTCGTCGTCGTCGGCGACGTCGACATCGACATTTACCCCGAATGACATTGCGTGACTCATTTATTTAAGTTTACGTAACGTGAAAACTGTTTACTGTTGTACATAGTCAAGCACTCGTGTTCTACTCTCATCCTCATCCTCAGCTACTAACTCAATTTCCACCTTCATCAATGGCATTCCATTCATTCCACATTATCAGCAGCCTAAAACTCAACTCAAATTCGAAATTTCTCAATTTACCACATAAACTTCTACTAAACCAAAAACTTTGTACTCTAAACATACATACTTAGTGTGTATTAGTTTCACGGTTTTTTCGATTTTTTACACACATACACACTACAAAAATGAAAACTGTATAAAAATCGGGAAAAAATCAGAAGAGTTTTGGGTTGTTACTTTTGTATCTATTTTATAAGCAAATTGCCTCTCGATTTTTGTGTTTTCGGTTTTTTGCTTGCATGCTCATAGTATTTATTTCAGAGACCGTGACAAAACTGGTAAGACACTGAACACCAAGATGCCATCAGCACCAACACACACTGCCGAGGAGGCACATCTGCTGGGGTAAGCCAACAAACAACAACAAATTCAACTCCAACAATGAATCAAAAACAATAAAAATTTAAAGAGCAACAGCTATTCGATCCGAAACCGATCCGATCCGTATTTCAACTCCTCCGTCTCTCATGTAAGATATGCATTTGCCGCGTAACGCCCCTAAGCCACTTTTCCACACGAAACTCAAGTTACACAAGTTCTTAAGTTGTTTTTTCCTTTTCTTTTTTTTTGTTGTGTTATAAACATTATATTTTAGAACTCACATTAGACTTGTTGGCATTACTTTTTGATTTATTATTTGTAAGTATTTTTGCATTGACTGAACAATCCTAACAACAACAACAACGACAACAAAACCAATTTAATTATAATGAGAAACAAATCGCATCCGCCCGTCTCTCAAAACGCATCTCGTACTTAACTTGAATGTTGAACAACTACTTAAATATTTATCCTATATTGCATATAAGTACTTATTAAATACTTTACATACATATTACCTCGTATATATACATAAATATATATTTTATGATTTACAAATCCTGAGTTTCTTTTTGCAACTTGTAATTTAGTACTTAATTTTAGCCTTTAGACATATTTAGCCGCGTAACGAGAACAATTCATTTTTGTAGCCTTTAGAGTCGAACTCTGCATTAAAGTATCTGTAACAAAATAGCCGAATTAACGGATGCCCAGCACTGAACAGCAGCCCGCCGGAACCAAGTTTATAAGTGTGACCCCACTTTAAATAATAAAAAAAAAAAAACACCAAACAAAACTAATATACATATAGTTTAGTTCCATTACTGATTGATCACCACATTAAACGATCATTTCAATCGTATCTCTATAGCACTATGCCCGTTGATCCCATGGATGATATCGAATTGCGCTCGGTGCAGCTGCAATTCCCCAATGCACGCGGCTCCATATTGGAGGCATGCGACCAGCGACGTGTGCCCACAGACAAGGGCGACATACATGTGGCCATACAGGGCGACACCTCAAAGCCGGCCATAGTGACCTACCATGATCTTGGTCTCAACTGTAAGCCCTAAGAGTTATAGCTCATAATGTTGGACTTTTAACCAAAATAATCTCTCGTTTCAATAGATGCCACCAGCTTTGCTGGTTTCTTCAACTATCCAGTCATGCGCGGACTGCTAGAAAACTTCTGTGTGTACCATGTTACGGCACCGGGCCAGGAGGAGGGTGCACCAACATTACCAGAGGAGTAAGTATAAATTATAAAAGCTTAGAATATATATATACATACATATATACGCAGGGAATAACACAAGTTCTTTATGTTTCAACGGGTTTCTTAAATCCAAAAGTGCCAAGCTCTTTGAAATACTTTTACGAGATTGCTATGGTACTGTAATTTTTGAGATTGTTGAGATTGGAACTAGAAAACGCAAAGTAGATAATATAATAATTTAATCGGTTTTCGGAGTTAACCAAAGCCGGTACAAATTTTTGCCTACTCATGCTAGCATACTCAGAAATAAACAAGATATTTTTACTGCTCTACTGTTAAGAGAGATGTTAGCAAGTAAGGGCTTATAAATCGACTTATCACAGTCTCAGTGAATGAAAATAGTGAAATGCCTGATATTAGTGAAGATGACCAAAAATGAAAGCTAGAGTAGCGACGATTGGAGATGATCATGTAGAGATGTAAAGGAACAGCTCTATTTTGCAGAAATTAATGTCATAATTGGTGAATTGTTAGAAAATAAATTGGATAATAAGAGATTAGAGATACAAATGAGTTAAACAGTAGTGAACAGGTTGGATACAAGTACAGGGAAAAATTGTAAGTCAAAGTTTTTAAGGAAACTGAAAAGCCTGAGGTACGCAAAATTAAATGTGAGTTAAATATTAGTTCGGAGTACAATAGGTGCAGTGAGGAAACTTGTACCAAAAAGCAAGAGCAAGAGAATTATAGGTATTTGTTGAAGGACATAAAAAAGAAAAGTTGCAACGCTATTACACTGCTGAAATCACAAGCAAATTAATTGCGATTCCTATGAAATCCATAGCGGAAGATAAAAGATGAAGAATAAAAATAAATATCAAATACATTTTATTAGATTTTTCCTTCTGTTTTCTTTAATATGTTTGCTTGTTTTTGGCCTGCCGGGTATGTCATTGTCAAGCATACTCAACGGCCAACTTGATTGCGGTAATATTTCAACGAAACTTATTGTATTGTCTCCCTCAGCTATGTGTACCCAACCATGGATGACCTGGCCGCACAGTTGCTCTTTGTGCTGTCGCATTTTGGACTCAAGTCGGTGATTGGTTTTGGCGTTGGCGCTGGAGCCAATATCCTGGCACGTTTCGCCCATGGGCATCCGGATAAGGTGGGCGCACTCTGTCTGATTAATTGCGTGTCAACGCAATCGGGCTGGATTGAGTGGGGGTATCAGAGTTTCAACGCGCGATTCTTGCGCACCAAGGGCATGACACAGGGTGTCATCGATTACCTGATGTGGCATCATTTCGGACGCAATCCCGAGGAGCGCAATCATGATCTGGTGCAGATGTACAAGCAGCACTTCGAGCGTGGCGTCAATCCCACTAATCTGGCCATGTTAATCAATGCGTACATTCATCGCAACGATTTGCATTTGGCACGCACACCACCTGGTACCCCAGGTGCTGAGACGGCAGCCACCACACTGAAAATGCCAGTTATCAACATAACCGGTTCGTTGTCGCCACATGTTGACGACACGGTGACATTCAACGGTCGCTTGGATCCAACAAACTCATCCTGGATGAAGGTCTCTGCCTTGACATTCTGCATAATCGCAATTTGCATACATTACTATAATATCTGGTGTGTTTTTGGTTTGCAGATATCCGATTGCGCCATGGTGCTGGAGGAACAACCGGCCAAGTTGGCTGAGGCCTTTCGGCTGTTCTTGCAAGGCGAGGGCTATGGTAAGTGTTAGAACACTGCACACACTGAACAACTGAACCTCAACTTCTCTGCTACAACTCTACTCTACAACAAAAAAAAAATCAATCAAAATCAACAACTTACTTACCACCTACTATTTCAACCTACCTGCTACTACTTTAGTCAAATTTCGAATAACACCCATCAATTGGAACACAATCGAATGAGCAAACCCGTTGAAATGTTATCCTACCTCTTTCTCTCTCTCTCCGTCTGTCTATCTATCCTAAGTTAGCTTCAGTAGCTACAACGCAGTTCAGTTCAATTTAAATTCAATGACAAAATCAAATCAATTCATTATTCTAGACCAAGTATTCTAGATCAAGACTGCCAAGGAACCATTCGCAAAACAAATAATAAAACCATTTCATCATACTAATACTAATCGCAAAAGCAGCTGAGACTACTACACCTTAAAAACCTTAGAGCCTAGATCTTTATAGTGTTTACACAGAGTCGCCTTTCGCCCCCATACTAATATTACTATTTAGCCTAATGCCTGATGTTTTCATATATTGAGATGAAAAAAAAAGATAAGCTTTTTCAACCGCTTTCGACAAGCAATCGACATTAAATTCAATACAAGAAATTAAACATTAAAATCATGCAAATTGTGCAAAATTTTATATATAGTATTATGAATTGGCAAAGAAAATCAAAAAACGAAAACCAAACGAAATTCTATTTATGTTGTTAGCCAAAATATTTGTACGCATTGAAAACGAAAAAAAAAACAAAACATATATATAATAAATTATTTAAATAAAATAAAAATTGAAAATTCGAACAATGTTGTTGAAAAAATCAAGTGTTTACTTTCTTATATGCGCATATAATCGAACTTCCCTCCTCCCCCCGATCAAGAGTTAGCCAGGTGAAAAGGGTGCCCCAAAAAAAACTACACGAGAACAGAAAAATTCGATATCAAATTCAATCCAAAACTCCAATTAAATGAACCAAATGCATTTTCGCATCGACAACTACAACAACAACCAAAAAACAAAAACAAACAAAAATATTTCAATATGTTCATTACTTTGTTTTTCATTTCTTTTTCCTTTCTCCAAACTGCTTGTTTTTTGCTAAACAACATACAACAACAACAAAAACAACAAAACAATATATGAACCCCTCTCCCCCCTCGAAACATCAATAACACACAATACGAAAATCGAATCAATCAAATTTGAAATGACAATCGAAATATCGAAATATTGTAATACGCCTGGCCGAACATCCTCTCGCCTGCCTCTCGTCATGCATCCATCTAATAAACCATAATGTGCACACTCTCACACACACTCTCTATCGCAACACTGGGCGCCGTAATTAACCTAAATCTTCGACTGCATTTCGAAATTCATTTAATTTATTCTTGTGACAAATGTTCATTCGAATTCTGAAAATTTTCTTTTTTCGTTTCTCAAATTGATTATTCTCTCTTACCAAATTGAAAATGTTATCAATCCAATGCAACAACTTATGCGATCTATGCGCAACAATAATAACAAAAAATCCAAAACTATTTTAATATATGGTATGTATATTTGTACACACCTACACATACACCCCAACATATATAACACATACCCGCAAAATAGTCTCCGAGAAACCGCAGTAGATGAAACTGGCAAAACATGAAGAAACTTAATTGAATTGCATTTAGCTAATTAAATTAATACAATAATTCAAAATAATACAAACATATTTAAAAGTTAGTAAATGCTTAGCACTCTCTCTCTCACTAACACACAAACATCAACTCTCACCAACACACACACGCATACACTAACAAGAGCACATGCACTCGCACTTGTTTGTTGTTTGTCTATCTATGACCTTTTTAAAATCGGCAAATTACTGAAACGAGTGCTTGTTGCCTATGTGTGCGTGTGTAAATATAAGGAGCAGGGACCGCAATCCTTATATATTATGTTATAAAAATTACATAATAATGATTGTTTTGATTCTTAACGTTTTTTAAACGCTAATGATTAAGTTTGACTCATTTAATGCATTTTATACCAAAATCATTGCATTTAATTAAAAAAAAAAACAGCTTTTGATTAACTGATTTAATTGAATCTGTATGTATTATTTATGTTGTATGAAAATAAAATCTTTTTAAATCTTCATCAAAACTAATTGTTACATACAATTTCAATTAATTAATTTACTCAAAAGCATTCATTAGTTGATAAAAACATTAAAAATTGTGAACTTAGTAAACATGGCAGATACCCGTCCAAACATTATTTTGGTGTAATTCATTTCGATCTCCGTCTTTTATTATATAAAATAACCAAAAAAAAAAATTTATTATTTCGGTCCCTGGTAAGAAAAGCTTACAGCTGTCAGTAAGCAATAAAAACAGAAACCTACACGTATAGTTTGCTTATAAGTTTTATACTATAGTCTACCCATAGCACAGCCGATACGCTCTACTTTTCTTATCTTTCTTATCTGTCCTGCACTTGACGCTTTTTTATGCTACTTAGAATATTATTTATTTTGGGCAACACACGTACAAAAGAGCACTTATAATTTGACTACACTAATATACCTATACTTGCATACATATTTATTTAATTTTCGATGTTTTATTTGATTTGTTTACTTACACGCCAAATATTTTGAAATGCGAACAAAACCAATAAATTACAAATGCGTAGCTGTGGGCACACTGCAAAAGTTGGCACGCAAAATCTCAACGGCCAGTCGGAGCAGTTCCACGCAAATTGAGCTTTGCGTGCAATGAGAGCAGTGCGCCTCCCAATTGGAGTCGGAATTCGAATTGGAATTGGAGTTGGGTGCGGGCGAAACGAGTGAGAGCAAATTGGAAGACACAGAGACAAAGATGAAAGAAAGCACAGCACGCTGAGACCAACACACAAACACACAACATACACCCACACACACACAGAGCTACACGCATAGAGAGAGCAACAAGTTGGAGGGAGCTTTAGCTTTAATGCCGCTTTTTTGTTGTACTGTGATTTCCATGATTTCTTTCGCTTTATGATTGTTGCTTCTTCTTGTTATCACTATTTTTTACCATCATTATTATTTTTAGTTATTTTTGTATTAGTAGATCGGTATCTATAAGACAATATATTATTATTGTATTAATTGAAATAAAGGCATTGCTTATAACTTCATTTTATGTTGTGTATTATGTGTATCCTTCCTTCAATGTTTTGTGTTCCGCCTCGAGAGTTAAGCTCACACACACATACACATACAAAGCCACCACACACACACACACACACACACACACACACACACACACACACACACACACACACACACACACACACACACACACACACACACACACACACACACACACACACACACACACACAGGAAAAGCGTAATTGTATTAAAGCAATAAGTTAATATTTATACTTAACATATACAAATATACATACATTCATGACAATGCTAAATATATAAAGAAAAATACCGATATATAAAGATATACATATATACCAACTATATATATATATTATCTTATATGGAGCTATGCAAAAATTTCACAAATTGTAAAAGCTTTTGTTGTGTACTTGAATTCTCAATAAAAAACGAACAGTCAACGATTTTCCACATTTCCAAATCATTTGAAGCTGGGAAATGAAGAAGCACAAATCCGCTCTCTGTTATTGTTTTGTGGTTTCGAGTCTTTGTCTCTTCACAGCAGCCGACGACAAGTGGCGCCCTCTACAACACACCACCAATCAATTAAGTGCATGCAGCGCTCTCGCCTCGCCTCGCCTCTCTCTCTCTCTTATCATCTCATACTCGTTAAACGTCTCGTCTCATCATCATCATCAAAAGCTTAGCAGCTAGAGCGACAACAACAACAAGAACAACAGCAGCAACATGCAGAGACAAAAACAATGGCCAAAGCAATGTATCTCATCAATGCACCCACCCCACCCACACACACACACAAACACAAGCAAACACACACACACACACACGAACACACATGCATACATAGAATACACGCTAAAACGAAAACATGAAAACAGCAGCAAATCCTTAGAAAGTGTATAAAGAACACTCATCAAACAAAAATGAACAACAACAATAACAACAACAACTACTACTACTACTACTACAACTAAAACATGCTCAAAAGTAACGTAACGTAAATAACAAAAGCCAAACTACTACTACCTTCCCCCCTCCACAAAATATATACTACAACTACAACTACAACACTGCAACTACAACTACAACTACAACTACGACTACGAATGCAGCAACGCCGCTGTCGACGCCTGCCAGCTCTCCGTGCGGCACCAAATATCACACATACTCATCGATATTCTTTGCCAACTTCCGCGAGGAGCAACTGCAGGCTGCGCAGGAGCGCGAGCGAGATCGCCAGCGACAGCTGAGCATGCGCGTCGGCAATCGTCTGAGAGAGACGGCAATCAATTGCAGCGGCGGTGGAGGTGGCGACAACAACAATGCGAACAATGGCCCAACAAGAAGCGAAGAGGAACAGGATGTGGAGAACGGCAATGGGAATGGCAATCGGGCATACGTCACTACTGACACATCCGGCACACTCTACTATGGCACACAAAGCAACAAGATACGCATCACTGAGAATCCACTGCCCGAGCCGATTAGCTCTTAGATTGTTAAAACTTCTACACTTTACACCCACACCAACACACATACACACACACATCAATACCGAAAAGAGCGAAAGAGACATACATATACAAAGACACTGTTATTGTTGTTATAAACTACGTATAAAATACCACAAAAACAAAAAAACAAAGACACAGCATTACAAGAAGCAGCAGCAGCAGCAGCCTCAGCCGCCAACTCAAGCAAAGCTTTAGCCGCCAACAGCAGCCGCAGCCGCAGCGACAGTGTGACCAGAGCAGCCCCGAGCGCTGCCTCAATGTAGACTTTAGCCGAGCCGTGCTCTAAGAGACAAATTAACGGAAATTTAAAAAAAAAAACAAAAAAAATTTACAAAAATGAAAAATCGAAATGAACAAATAAGCAAAGAATTGAGATAAACGAAAACACCGCTACCTATACGAAATATGAACTTATGTTTCTTAAACAATATACAAATGAATTAAAAAATACTTAGTACTAATTACTTGAAAATGCCGTTCGATTTTGTCTAGTTTCTGTTTTTATCATAATTATGATAACACAATAAAATAAAAAACAAAAATATTACAAAAACAAAAAAATTAAAAACAAAAAAAAACTGAAATCAGAAAAGAAATATTGCAGAGTAATATTGAAATATTTGTAATTTACACTTTGTGCCTGAGCGTAAAATATGCAAATACACATTCATAGATAACTTAATTGTTACACATGTATTCGTTTCGAATTTGTTGGGTTTTTAGTTAATGAATTAAAGAACAATTATCAAATATACAAAATATACGTACGGAAGTTCTTAAACGCAATTTTTGTCATAGTTTTGATTTATTTTCAATTGATTTCTGTTTTAGACATTATGCAATAAAAATACGTGTATTTTTTGGATGCAACATATTTTATGATGAGCTTGCTTAGTTGTTGTGAGAAGATAAAACAAAAATTGAAACTTAAAATAAAAATAAATACAAATACAAATCAACTTAAAAATTACAAGCTTAATGTTAAAGACAACAAATTAAATACATTAACTTAATCTAAAAAAAAAAGAAATAAAAAACCCAAATGTAGCATATCAAATACAAAGAAAGCTCTCAAAATTACATATACAATATAATTATTTAAATAGTTATTAATTAAAAAATATGATAAATGAAATTCATAATGAATTGCATTGACAAAACATAAACGCATAAAGGCAACTTAGGTAAAAAAAAAACATAATGAAAACCAAATAAATAAAATATACACTCCGATACACACAAAACTACATTACAACAGAATCTCACACAGATAAATAATGACAAATTTTTGCAAATAACTTCAAATTCAATTTAATAAAAGTTTTAGAAGCTTGAAACAATTCAATTGTTGTATTATTTCTTATTCTAAATATGTTAACGCTCTCATTTGGGTTGCAATAGTTCCCTGAGCATCTGAAATGTTGCCTCGCGTTCCTGCCGCATTATGCTCGACATTTGATGCAGGAATTGTGTCTGCATTTCACGCTGTTGCCGCAGGAAATTCTCATGCGATGTGGTCAACATGTTCACCAGCTGCTTTTGGCCCTCATTGATGCTGGTCAGCACCTCGAGGGGTGTTGGATCTGCTGTCAATTCAAATGCATCCTCTCCATTGTAGCTCTCGGCTGCCATGCGCATCAAGTCGCAACTGGAACCCGAACTGGAGGCATCGCTGTCGCTCTCTTCCTCCATGTTGGGCGCTGCTTTCGGCGACGTTTTGATGGCCTCGTCCTTCGCGTCAACTGCTTTGGCTGTGCGCTTCTTTTGCATAAGCACGTCGAGCATTTCGTAGTGACGCGGCAGAATTCGCACATTCTTCAGGCCATCCTGTTGCACCTCACGATAGCGCCGCATCAGCAGCCGCAGCTTGTTGCGCAACTGATGCGGCGTTCTCGTATACGATTGCTTAGCCAGTATGTTGGAAATGTAGGTCAAGATCTTGAAATTGCGCTTCTTGGAGCCGTCGAGCGCCCGAAACAGATTCTGCTGCTTAATGATGGCTAGAAAGGCATCCACCTCTTCGTCTGTCCAGTAATAGGTATCCGGATGACCTGTAAAGCAGCGACATTAACAGAAATTCATGGAGCTATGCTTGGTTTTGACCTACGTCCACGTCTGGAGGTGTCCGCATCGTTGTCATTGCTGTAAATGAAATCGCTCTCGCTGCCGCTGCTCAGATTCCCCTCGCCATTTGCCGCCGTGGGCTCATTCTTGGCATTTAGTAGCTGATGCATCGCTTCAAAGTGCTCGAAGGATTCGCCGCCTTTCTGCGCTTTGTTGTATTGTCGTCGCAGCTGTTGGTATTTGATGCGCAGCTTCTCGGCTGGCTTGTCAATGGATCGCTTAGTCAGTTCCTTTGACAGCAGCTTAAAGATTTTGGCGTTGCGCTTGCGCAACAGCGCCGACTGCAGACCCAGACTGCTGATCGTGTCCAGAAAGATATCCACCTCCTGCTCCGTCCACTTGCAACGCGTGCTCGAGGGCAGCGATGCAACAACAGCGCCTGTAGAAATTTAGAGAGCAATTTGTAAAAAAAGTGGAACTACAGATTCACAACATTTAGCCAGAATGAGTTACCAATTTACACAGACATCGAAATCGAAGGACGGGAAGTAATTTCAAAAGATAATATTTCCTGTGAATAATTAAATATAGGAGCCCATTTCCTGGGAAAAGCCTTCTTCGAAGAACTAGGATGTCTGGCGCACCTGCGCCTGGAGCACCTGGTGCACTCTTTCTGGACTCGAATGTTCCAGACTCGAGGTCGAGCCCAGATAAAAAGATCCTACGTTTCACTCATTTACTATTCAATCAAACCCTCCCATTTCAAGATATATGTTTCGTGTTTGAACCGAACGGTCAATGGCACCTTCTGAATCGCTGGGCGTGCCCAAGGGAGCGTCGCCTTCGTCCGCGTCCTCCTCGCCGCTGTCCACGCTATCGCTATCCAGGTCTTCGCTCTCCTCCGGCTGCACTGAATCGCTGAGCAGCGCCTGCATGTCCGCAAAGTGCTCAAAGTGCTCGCCACCATTCTTGGCCTTGGCATATTGTCGTCGCAGCTGATGATACTTGATGCGCAGCTGCTCCGGCCGCTTATGGAAGTTGCGTTTGGCCATTTCCCTGGCGAGGAGCTTGAATACCTTGGCATTGCGCTTGCGCAGCAGCGGCAACTGCAGCTTCAGTTTGTTAACGATGCTGAGGAATGCCTCTAGCTCCCCTGCGGCCCACTTGCAACGCAGTGGCAGCTTGGCCGCCAAGCCCGTCTCCTCAGGATCTAAGCGGAAAAACTGTCAATCTATTGAAAATAGTTTAATTTAAATTTATGACTTACGATCCAGCTGCAGCGTGTGAGCATATTTCTGTTCCATTTCTGCGTCCTCGTTGGGATCCTCCTCCGGCTCCAGCTCCTCGGATCCGTCCTGTTCCGGTGTCAGCTCGTTTTGGAACAGATCGTGCAATAGATTAAAGTATTGACAGGAACGATTGCGATAGCGTGCTGTGAAATAATCATTTCGCAATTTCTGATATCTCTGGCGCAACTCTGGAATGCTGCGATCACTCAGGGAGTTGCCCATTTCTTGCGCCACATACTGCCAGTCCAATCGGATTCTTGAGCCATTCTCTTGTTGAGCCATCATGGATTTAAGTGCTGCAATCAACGCGACTGTTTCATTTGCATCCCAACCGTCGCTTTTCAAAGCGTTCATTTTTGCACCACGTTTTTTTAACTGAATTACACGATTTTCACACTACAAATATTTGTAGTAAAAGGCAACTATTCATAAGATACGTTTTGTGTGATAGACACTAATACTGGGGTAATGTTTAATTTAACTTTTTCATACACAATTGGTGCTTTTTGTTTACCGACTGAACTATTGAGTTGTTGTTGCTGCCCTGATAAATGCAAACAGTAATCAGCTGATTTGATTGCGCTGCAGCCCTGCTCAAAAATGCGTTAATGCACTTTGAGGAAATTAAAAAAACCGAATAACTGAGGGATCAAGAATTACGTTAATAATAAATTTATAAAGCAACAATAATGTTAATGTTAAGCATTTAAACGAGTACCGTCTATTCTAATTTTCGATAGGTCGATAACTAGTTGTGGTATATTTTGGTATATTGTCACACCGCAATGCGGTGTGTTGTGAGTAAGTGAACACTGGTCACACCGTTTGGGACTGATCTTATTATTGTTTGGCGCTGACGCTTCGTCGGTTCGGTGTGCGGATTACGAATATTTCGGTACTTTACTGTTACGTTACCAACAGTTTTGGAAAATAAAGCAATTTCGAAGTTTTGTGCAAATCGCAAGGAGCAACCAAAATACAGTGGCCGCTTTTCGCGTGCGTAGCTTAACTATCATTACAGCGATAAACAACAGCGATTAAAGTGGTTTTTACTTTGTTGTTGTTCGTTCGTTCGTTCGCTCGTTTTTTAAGCCGTGTCGTTGCGTTGTTGGCCCCGTTAACGCGAAGTTCAACGCGATCATCGACGCTTTGTTGTTGTGATTCGCTTTTTGCATACTGTATTGTTGAATATTGTATTGCTTATTATATTATTCCGTGAATTGGTCGCGACGCTGCTTTATTTTTATTGATATTATTTCGCGGTGCTGTTGCTAAACAGCTTTTCTGCTTAACAACAAAAAAAAAATCACCTCATTTGCAATAATATCCAAACAATCGAATCGGAATTCTCGGATTTCTCGAGCCACAGCAGCTCGAGCTTACAAAACTAGCGATGGGGTTGCGTCGTTAGAAGTCGTTTCTCAAAAACCAAAATAAACAAATCACAAAAATTCCCTTGAATGTGCAGAAATTGAAATTCGAAATCGAAATCAAAGCCATCAATCATCATATGCAACGAGCACAAAAATAATAATCAAACGCGTGTTGGATACGTTCTACGGATCGACAAAATGCTCCCCAACTATATAGTAATATTGCTGATCGGCTGCATCTGGATCTCCACCAGCAGCCTTCTGCAATTGGTGATCGCTGGATCGGCGGCAACCAACGCCGGCTATGTGGATCATGGCGATACGAAAGGTAAGCAGAAATTATTCAGTTTTCATTCATAATATTTTTAAATAATAATTGCTTTATTAAATATGCCTAGCTAGCTTCAAAGGGGTATAATCAGAGTTTAGATAGAGTATATATATAGTATATTTTACAATTTACAAATGAACTTATTATTAAGGTTTTAATGAACCCTAATATAATATTTGTATGTTTATTTCTTCAAATTTCACTAACTATATATCTATCGACTATACGTAAAATTTCGAAGAAATATTAGCAGGTGAATTTTTATTAGCCGAAATGATTCATTTTTTAATTGCAATAGTTAATTTAAATAGTATCGTAAATTGATATGACAATATGAGTTTGGCAGCGCAAACAATCTTAATTCAATATTTTTATATTTATTTTTTCGTATTTCACATCTATCTACTTTATCAATAATAATTAAAATTCGCTAGAAATATTTGCAGGTGAATTGTTATTAGCTAAAATGAATCATATTTGAATTGAATATATTTAATTTATATAGTGTGATGAATCATTTAATTCAGGACTTGATACTCTTTAAATTATTTTGTATATTTATTTAAATAGTGTGAATTTTGCATTTTTTTTAAAGAAAGGAAGAGCTGAGACTTTACTATTTAGTTCTCTATATAAGGAAATTTATTTCAGCAAACATATTATTAGGGGAATGTATCTGCTCGACTGGCAGTTACCCTGCATTATATATACATAGATAACAATGCATCAACCTCGACAGCACCTACGACTGTGACTGGCTTAGTTATTTTTCATGTGATAAAAGAGATTCAATTCATTGGATTCATTTCATTCTTGGAGGAGGAAGTAGTCTCAGTTGTGCATCTGCTGTTGGCCCTTTTGTGAACAGGTTTCCAGTTGACAGTGACAGCAGCAGCAGCAACAACAGAGATTTCCCATGGTTCGCAAACAAGGAGCAGCAGAACAGCAGTTTCTACCTGTTGTTGTTTGGCTTTGCTTTCAGTTCGCTCTCTCTCTCTCTTTCTGTCTCTCTGTCTTCGTTTACCTGTCTCTCGCTGTCTACCTGGGCCCATTAAGCATCTTTTGCTCGAGAGTAAATATGAATGAAGTACAGATACGCATACAGATTGCTTCGCCCTCTCTCGATCTCTGCGTCGATCTTTAAGGAGCATCAGATTTTGCTGTATTTTCGGCTCAAAGGCAACAGCTATTCAAATTTTCTAGGCGGCCACGCAAAGGGCAAGCGAACTGGACTACTGACCCCCTCCTGCCCCCTCTCGCTCACATTTTCAGTGGTGTGCCAAAAAACCAGTTTTGGCTCTGACTCTTTGCTTACTTCTGCTGTTTTTTTTAATGTCTTTCTTGCAAAAAAACAAAAAGACAATAACAACAACAGCAACAAAAGCCACATGCAACGTCGCTGTCTCTGTCTCGCTCTCTCGTATCTGTTTTATTTCTCTTTTTTGCTCTCTGTTTTGTTGAGACTTCCTACCACCTGCCCCCCTGTTGAACGGCTGCTTGCCTCTCTGTCTCCCTCGCTCCCCTTGTTCCCCTCGTTCCAGTCTCGGATCGTCTCGTCTCGCTCTTTGTCTTTGCCAACTTTATACGCATCTGAACCGTGAGATTTTATTTCATGCAAAAAAGTAGAAGTACTTGGTCTCGACTTGTCGTTGTTGTTGCTGTTGTTGTTGTTGTCATTGTCTTCTTGCAGGTGTTTTGCACACACCAACAACAAGCAGCGAGCGAGAAGGAAACCAGCTTGTAAATTATAAGTTTCGCTTAGTTTTTGGCAAAACAAGGTTTTTAGCCTTTGGCCAACTTCATTTTTTTTCTTCATTTTCTGTAATGTACTTCCATTGATTTGTTTCGCAGTGTAAACAATTTACATAAATTACAGCTTAACTACATAAGCATGTAAAGTGCCGGGTCCTCCAACGTCATATTATTTTCAGTCACTTTTCTCTAATGAGCATTCCAAGCATTTTAGTAAGAGGTTGTCACCTAAGAAATATGTTTTCATATATTCACACACCTCCATGGTCACTTTTAACAGTTGAATCGCAGTTTAACCGTCAAACTGTAAAGGGCAACTGAATGTTGAGACCTCGAAAGAGCCTCGTGAATCACTTTAGTAGAGCTGAATTGATTCAGCTTCACATTCTTTACATTGGAATTCTAAAATATTATTTATCGCAAGTAATTAATTATGACAACTTGTCATTTGCTACATAATTAACACAGATTCTAAATTGCCTGGCAAATAAATTTTCAAATCTCATTATGGGATTAATATAATATATATAGTGTTATTATCAAACTGATTTTAGTATTAGTACTATACCAAAATAAACAACTTTCAATTCGAATTTCTTGCATAATATTTTTAATTACTACTTCATCTTTCTAATGATTGATTGAAAACAAAATTTGCCGTTTACTGTTTTTTACAGTTTAAATAAAAATGCGAATATTTTGATGTGTCCAACAAAATAACATTTAAACAAAAATTAGGTTAGCTCCATTAAATCGAAACCTTCATGGTTACGATTTTCACAGAAACACCCATTTTCATTATATGATGAAATTATATTGGAATCTGTTAGCATACAACAGATTAACTTTTCAACGCTAAAGAACTTTTCTAGATTACTTATTTTAATATAAGTTTAGAGAAGTCAAAATATGCCTACAGTGCAGTCATAGCTATAAAATCTATAGAATCTTATTGAAGTGCACTTCAGCTCAGTTGCATCGTTAAATTGTTACCCTTTGAGTTAATAATAGTAAACAGTTCTCGTACTTGACAGTCACGCTACTTCATTGTAAATTAGCTACCAGCGGCAATCATAATCACTTTGTTTATGTCGTAATCTTCCCTTTTTTCGAGACGATAATCCCAGGCGATCAAACGTGCTATTTGCTGATGAAATACATATAGCACCTTGATCTCTGGAGTCGATTCAATGTACAACGATCGGTGCAACAGAATCGAAGACGAAGGCGTGACATCAGCACAGAATGCGCTGAATGAATCAACCTTCGAGATACGAGCTGCGAATACTAGAAGGAATATCCAAGCAAAAGAAAACAAGTAAACTCGAAATGAGTCTCTTATCACTATCAGCGAATTGATAAGATGTGAATAGGACACAAACAAAACCACTCTTATGATAATTACCAACTGCACTGTACAACACACTTTGATATCGCGATTAGCTGTTCATTTGAAATTGTAGACAACAACCACAAAAATAATACGATAGAGAGAGAATTCGGCTGACGCATACCAAAAAAAAAGATAGAGTATAGAAAGATTAGAAGTCGAAGTTCTAGCGAAATGGATTTGAGGAAGCGGCTAAGTGGCCAGCGAAGTATCAAATCTCTGATGACTGGCGAGTCATTCCAGAAAGTGTTCGTTGAGTGGCAGGTAAGAAGAAGGACACGGTCACCCACGTGAGACAGTCTAAGGACACTCTTGAGTCTGCTTTCTTCCTTGCTGGTTTTTTGTAGCCTAAAACAATACAAAAGTATCGCATTTCATAAGGATATGCATTTTTAGAGTGCCTGTCAGAACAGTTCCCATGTGCAAGTCCTCAAAGCGTTTAGCTGGAAGAAACGGGAACAAAATATGATTGAATAAAATTCGAAAAAACAAAAAAGAACCCGAACAGCGAGAAGACAAGATGGGAAGCACTTGAGAAAGTGCATGCATGTCTCTAATTATTGAAGAGGGCGCGCGCCCACTTAAAGAACATTGCATCAGCTGCCGCTTCGGCTGCTTCTTTAGAGTCTGGCGTCTGGTATCGTTATCTTTAGATGGAGGCTTGTTACATGTGCTGCACAGGGTCGAAAATCTGTTACACTCTCAGCGACAGCGTCAGCGTCGCGTCCATTGTTTCAGGCCTCGCAGATTCTGTTTTCTCACGTATGTTTTTTCGGTGCTGTTGTAATCATAAATAATAATCAATTTCCTGTTCTCTCAATGTCGGAATGAAAATGTTTCCCATCGTTCCGCACTTATCCCCAGTGCCATATGCGAGTGCAAGTTTTTCCTTGTGTCGTTTTTCTTTTCTCTTGGTGAATACACATGAAAACTGACAGCAACTTATGAAGTGGCGGGGAGGGGGGGAAGAAGTGAAGTCGGCGGTGCTGTGTTTTGTTTAAAATTTGTAAAAATTTGTTGCCCAACATTTGCGCACATTTGGCTTCATTTGCATTTTATTGTTTACAGTTGGAGAGCAACTGGGCGGCGAGCCGTGCACCAATCAGAGGCCAGCGTCGTCTCTCGTGCCTCAATTGATTGCGCTGCAGCCGAGCCGAAGCTGCGAGCGAGAGGTTAAACGTTGGCCCAATCAACGTGCCCCCATTTGTTGCGAGGCACGTTTCCATGACGCATGCGTTCTTCTTCTCAGTTCACACATCTTATTTACATATGTATGTGTATCGCTGCTTTCTGCCGTTCTTGAGATCTTTTGTCGGGGCCTGCACTTTTGTTTGCTTTATGAGTTGGCCAAATAATAATAATAATAATAATAATAATGCGACAGCAGCGTGCAGCTGTCGCCTTCCAATCTCAACGAGTTGCCCTTGCAATCGCTCTCTGGTCTTAACATTAAACCGTCTGTCGCCACATTGCGAGCAAACGATCAGGCGCAGATAAACACATTGTAATTAGTGAAAGGCCCCTTTGCAATGTTATCCCCCCAGCATCAGCAGCAGCAGCAGCGTCAGCGAGAGTAACGGCAACAGCATGCAGGTTGCGGGGGCGACTTCACAGCCAGCCATATGTCATTGGCTGTGCTGTGCTGTAAGCTGAGCCTGAGCACAGCGCATCGGATTACCAACAAGCTTGCTACTTAAAACCCAACTCGTCTCATCATCAATTTTAAAGCATTTAACAAATCTTCTACGGTGGCATCTTCGTTTATATGGGCATAATTATGGCTTATAATATGGAATTTAAATTTTAAAATGTGCGACAAATGACAGCTTTTAAGCTTGCGGCTTGTTTGAACGCCCACGCTACAGTTGATCAAATTATCGATAAGCGCTGTTAACGGCTTAATTTAACAGTCTGTTAAAGCTGCAGCCAGCGACGCTGTTAATCGCCACTGCTTCCTTTGGCGATTTGTGCGTTTGTGATTTTGAATTTGCATTTAAAATCTTCGTGAGCCTTTTATTGTTCTTGGCTGCTGTTCTTGTCAAGCCGGACGAACGAGCTGAGAAGAAAGGTTTCAGTTTCGGTGTCGTTGTCGTTGTCTTTGTCGCTTCTTTTGCTGTTGGGCCGGAAAACGTTTAGGCACATAATAATACGAAAACCGACGACTGGCGACCGTCGACAGGCGGCTAAAGGTCAACGGCGTCTCTGGCAATGATCTTGCATAATTACAAAGCGACGCTGACACTGGCAAAGAAACAGATAAAGATAAAGTTGGCGACTGGAGAGTTGGAGAGTTGGAGACAATAAGGTTTGGCCCCATCTTCACTCCAGCCCAACAATGGACAATCGTTCGCATTCACTGCGCAGCCCTGAAGATGCAAAAGTATGGGTGTGTGTGTGTGTGTGTGTGTCAGTTTGCTTAACCCTATGATGAGTGCGGGTCATATCGAGCAATGGCTGAGCAATAACATCGGCAACAACAATGTGAATCATTGACAGTTTTTATGAAGCGCCGCGTGCATCACTCAACGCTCAAGAAGTTGCCGCACACACACACACACACTCACATGTGCGCATACTTTTAGTTGTGAGTGTGACCGCACCCCACTTTTGCCTCTGCAGCTTTCAAAATCATTTCAAATTCAATACTTATGAAAAAGTCAAACGATGACGAAAGTTGTGTAAGATCTTCGCTGGCGGGGCACTGGAAATTGGAATGTGGCGAGCTAAAGGCAATGGGCAAAGCGTTTGCGTTAATTAAAAACAATTAACGAGCAAGGAGAGAGAACAGCAACAACAACAGCAGCAGCAGGCGATGCCACGGCGGCAACAGTTCGAGTGTCTCTCACGCACAGCGAAAAGGTTTTGACTTTGGGCTCCGCCAAATGTGGGTCGTGTGAAGAGCGAAAGAGAAAGAGCGACAGATAGAAAAGTACTCGTAGTGAGAGTGCAGTAACTGAGCTGAGTAGAGTAGGGCTCACATTTAAAATATTAATTGCGGTTAATTGGGATTAACAGCTGCGCCAAAATGCCGACGCGCCTCGGCTGCCAACTGCTTGCTGTTGGGGGAGCTTTTGTGCCAGGCAAAAAGGAGGCTGTCCAGGGGCAAGCAGTGCAAGCAGTTGAGCACAAAGCAGCGCAGTCGCAGCAGCAGCAGCAGCACAAAGAGGAAGCTAAAATTAGCAGCGTGAAAGCTTGCACTAAAAAAGATTTATGACTGCAGCTGACAGCAAACGCCTCAGCAACGCTTTTGTTGTTGTTGTGGTTGTTGTTGCCCCTACGCTTTCTTCCTTGGAGTCGCGCAGCCGGTTCGATTTCCTGTTATTCTTTTGCTGCTGCTGGCAAAGTGATAACAAAACTTTGCAGAATTGCCGCCTTGGCGACAAACTATGTTCGGCAACTTTGTTGGCTGGCTAATAGAGCGGCAGAGCGGCAGAGCTATTGGCCAACCCACCAGAGCAGAGACTGCCCCATCCGGTGTCTATCATCCGGTGTGCAACACCAACTGGTTCTGCTGTGGCAGGAGCGGAGCGCGCGCGGTAATTAAGCTGCACTAAAAATCAAAATCGTTATGCTCGGGAGCTATGAGGGGAGGGAAGTTCTGACATTACATTTTTCCTGCCATGGAATTTCCGCTGCACGTTGCACGTTGCAAGTGATGGCCCAAGCGCGCCAGTTAATTACCAAGCTGATGGAATGATGATGGAATCTGGCGACAGGCGCGGATCGCACTTGTTTACCTGCCCAACGATTGGTTACATAGATTACACGCACACACTCACACACTCACACATGCAGAGAGTAATTGTTGTGTGTGCGTGCAGCAGAATCGGAGTCATGCAGCGGAAGTAATTTGAGGTTAGATCTGTGATCTCGCGGCGATCCGCGATGCTGCTGCATGCAGGGTTAATAGGCGCAGCCACACAAGGGTTAATAGCTAATAGCCGCTCGGCTCGGGGTCAGCGCAAGTGTTAAAAGGCGAGCGCTTCCCAGAAGTCATTAGCTAACTAGACGCGCCGCCAACTTTCCCCAAATGCAGTCGAGAAGTCCAACTCGAAGTCGGACTTGTGGCTCAGCTGCTGCACCCATAAAGACAATGTTGAAACAACGCTCGAGAGCTGAGCTGCGCATCGCATACGTAAGCCATCGAACAGGCAACGCGCATTAGCTGCAACAAAAGGTTGACAGCCACAATTCAAATTGTATACAAATGTGTTTTCAATTTGAACAACAAAATGAGAGATCGCTACACTGTGATAAATAGTCGAGCATATAACATATTCATACATATTCACGAGTGTATTCATTGCGCTCTGCGGCTTGAGCGTTTAGGCCAACGCATTGTTGTTGTGTCTTGTGGTTTCAACACTTTTATCTCCAGCCATTAATCTGTCTACGTTTGATCACTGGGGAAATTCTTGAATGAAATTTCTATATTTCGATTGTTTATTCATTCACAAGAAAAACGGGCAACTTGACAAATTGGGCATTGACAATAGTTCGAACCAGTTTTCTGCGTTTCCGTCGATTTCATTGAGCCGTTTCCCACACAACAAATGCGAGCTGATTTAATTAGAATAATTCTGAATCGGTTCATTATCAATATTCATATGCTTACAATATTTGTGCCTTTCCGTTCTCGATTTCAAATTTGAAATTTCCAATCAAAATGCCCAAAAACAAATCGAAGCTAAAGTTATCAGAATCAGAGACAATCAGAATAGCAACAATTGTCGTAATGTCACAATTATTTTACATTCAACATGAACCGAATAACAAAAGAAACAAGCAAGACAAAATGCTAACGGCGGGCACAACGAATATTGAATGCGCTTACAGACTGAAATTGAATTCAAATGGCGCTGTTGGGAAATAAAAATCAAGGATTTTGATACGATATAGCAAAAAGTTATATAGAATAGAATAATTGGATATAAAACAATAATAAATATAGAAATGGTTAGCTTTTAGGAAATGTATAAGGTTTACTAATTAATTTTATTTTAATCACAGATTTTTATACGATGTAGATAGTACTTTTAAAGAGGAGAATAATTAGATGAAAAACAATAAAAAAATTAAGAGCTTGTATGTCTCTAAATTTTTAGGGTTTACTGATTTATTTAATTTTATAATATTGTTTTAATAGGACACCATTAGGAAATAGAAAGCAAGGATTGTTTACGGTATAAAAAGTACTTATACAGAGGAGATTAATTAGATGTAAAACCATAAAAGCTTTTATAAAAAGTCTCCTATTTTATTTTATACTTTTGTTTCTATAGCAGCAGATGCATGATTTGGTATTCAAAATCGTTTGATTCCAAGATTTATACTTGAAATACTTCACAAAATTTGCTTGACAAAGTTTAATTTAGTTCATGTCTAAATTGAGAGATTAGTTAGCATAAAAAGAGATGGCCGGACGATGTTTACTTCGACTCGTTTATGACGTTACACATTGTTGCACAAATTGATAATGCCCTCTGCGAGGGTATCACGAACAATATGTACAGCAAGCATTTCAGGGAGTGTCCGACGAGACGGCGCTGCTCCAATGAAAATTCTACACACAGAGACACACACGCACACACACACACACACACACAAGCGATCAGTCGCTTGAATGCCATCCAATATTTTACTCAATAAAAATACAATTGAGAAATTGCCATGGTGATCACGTAGCGGCAACAACAGCAACGGGCAACATCGACAAACATCTACGACAGCAACAAGAACTGTGTGCGCCCAATTGGCATGGCGTTGTTGCATGCAACGCCGTTGCTTATGAGGCAAGACGCATTTTTGAGCATTTACAGCAGCAGATTGTCTGTTGACGTTGCAACAACAGCAGCAGCTAGAGCAACAACTGTTTGCCTCCCCTTGCTGGATGATCACCTTAGGCGACCTTTGTGTTTGACTTGTGCTGATTGCAGCGTTAAAATCACCTCACGACAGCAACGGGGACGGCGACAGCGACAACGACAAAACATTGTACAACGTGTACTCATGTACTCACATATCACATCCATAACCCAGAAACAACAAAAAAAAATTAACAAACTACAGAGAAAAAACCCCAACAAATGAAGTAAAAAGGAAAGCAAAGCAAAGGCGAGCAAAGGCAGCTTTTGAAGAACCTACAAAATAATATACATATATTGTTAGGCTCAGCACGTTTGCAGGGAGCGCAAGAATACGAAATCGACAAAATAACCAAAAAATATACATATCGTATATGGAAAAAAAAATATGTTTATGCTGCAAAGCGATTGCGATTACGAGTACTTGCAGTGTAAAGTCGTCGAACTATCATTTCCACATTATATTGCCTTTGCCGAGAGATACGATACATATATGAAATTAAAATCCAATATGAAACCGATTGCCACAGAGAGCAGAGCTTAAAAGGGCCCAGCTCTGATTGTGGCTCATTGAATTTTGATGAACACCCGCCGTGCCAGTTAGCCAGTCTGAGAAAACCCCTCGCCACATACACAGTCTGTGTATCGTTTGAAGAACCGGTATCTGAACAAATGGCAACTGGCAATGGGCAACTGGAGCCCCAGCTTCAGTCCCAAAAACTTCAACTTTGGCGTTTTCTGTTTGCTCCGGAAGTAATTAATGCCTTCTTTTTTTTTCGTGTGCCCCGCCAAAAAAAAATGTAGAGGGAAAAAAACATAAAACAGAATCTATGCATTAGACGCGACTTTAGCGCCAAAGTTGAGTCTTTGTCGAGCAATATTTTATTTTTTGCTGCCAACTTTCACCAAAGAGTTACAACTCCGACTCCATCTTGGCCATTCGATTGACCGAATTGCCAACGCCACAGAAAATGATGTGCATTTTCCCAATGCGGGCGGCCAGCCATAAACCCGGCTCAAATATGGCAATTGTCAGTTGGCAACTTGCAACTTGCAACTGGGAACTGGCAACATCTCCAGATCGAGTCTTGAGCTGCGCCCGAAATGGTCAATGCGACATAATTGATCAATTGGCAGCGCTCTGCGCATCCTATGCGAGACCCGTTCGAGGCCGTAGTTGGGCATATGCCTGGACAGCCATTTCTGGGCAAGACAAGTGGCGAATGACGATCGATCGAATCCACAGCGGACCGACGAGTGACGAGTAACGAGTTTACCCTTTGGCAGCGTTTTAATTAAGCCAAGCTGTTTAGCTGGCCAGCTACCATAACTGGAGGCTGTCGCATGCCCAAACGCAGCTCTGATGTGTGCCACCAGCTGCGACAGTCCTGTTAGCTGCAGCATCTTCTGAACAGCAGACGAGCGGACGAGAGGCGGCTGCTCACAAGGGCTGTGCAGGGAGGCGATTTAACGATGCGCAGTAATGAGTACGAAACGACGAGCAATTAAAAGTATCGAATAGCGACTCGAGTATAAAAAGGTAGAATATAAAGAAGTAAGCTAAAGAATTAAACTAGCTAGAGCCAAAGAGTATGAAACGACGAGTAGTTTAAAGTAGCGAGTAACGACTGAAGTGTAAATAAAAGTAAAGACAAGTATTAAATAATGAAGTAAGCAGAATAATTAAACTTTCTGTATATAAATATAAATAGCATATGGAATCAATGAGTATGAATCTGTCAATAGATAAAAGTAGCGAGTAACGAGAGAAGTCTAAAATGTGATTAAAAAGAATTTAGCTTAAAGTGACGTGAGTTCAGTAACCAGTGATATATTCCACTACTAACTAACATCGCAAAGAGTGTGTGGCGGCGAGTAGTTTAAAGTAGCGAGTAACGAGTAAAGTCAAAATAGACAAGAATAGACAACAAACATGAATAATGAACTAAGCAAACCAGCTGCATACATAAATTGTATATAGAACCAAAGAAAATTAAGCGACGAATACTTCACAGTAGCACGTAACGAGTTGCTAATGGAAAATAGTTGAAACAAGAGTAACGAGAATTATATTAATTTGGTATGGAGTATGAAACAACGGGTAGAAAAGTGACGAAAACTAGTTAACTTAGCTTCTACTTCGATTCCAGTAAGAAGCGAGTATCAATTTCTATTTTTAAAGCGAAGCGACGAGTAGCGCAGAGATGACTTGCGTGTAACTTACTCGTAGTCTGACTCGATTTTAATTAAGCCCAACTGCTGCCTGGTCTCAGTCTCCGTCTCGACTGATGTTGCCACCCCCAAATGGGGTGTGAGCATAAACTGTGCCACGAGCTGTGTTCGCTGCAAGTTGGCGATACGCCCTGAAAGTTTTGATTAATTTCTGCAGCAGCCTTTCGGTTGGGTCAATGCGCGCCTCCGCCTCATCAGTCGCCCTTCTCTCCCCCAGTCTGTCTGCCTGTCTGTCCGTCTGTCTGTCCGTCCGTCCGTCCGTTTGTCGGCTAGTTCAGTGAGCCGTGCCCTGTCGAGTGGTCAGTGGAACGCGCAAACTCGATCCGTAGCATAGCTCGCATATTGGGGCGAGCTCATCTCTTGTCCGCTTTTCATAAGCTACAGATAATAATAATAATAATAATCATTTTTTGTTGTTGTTTTCTTCATTTCGCTTTTTTGTTGTTGCTGTTTGTTTCATTAATTGCCAACGTTTCATATTTTATTTCAGCATTATTATTTTTTTTTCTGCCTGCTTCTCTTCTCTCTGTGTGTGTGTGTTTTTAATTTGTTTTTCAATTATTTTTGTGGCTGGTTTTTTCATTGGAATCGGGCACGCTTGTTGTCGCCATGTTTTTTAGCTGAATTACGAGTAAACCGTCGCTGTCGCTGTCGCCGAGCTGAAGTCGCAGCGACGTCTCCGAACACGAGTCGAGCTCCAGAGCCAAGTTTCCAGCAGCCTCAGCGTTTTTCTGTATATTCATTTTATTGAATGTTTTTTTTACTGTGACAGCGACAGCGACAGCGATAACTTTTGACACGGCCGGGTTACATGCATTTGATAAGGGCAGGCAATCAATGCGTGCTTATCAAATGCAATGCGCCGGACTTTGTCTCTAATGCCACGCAGGAATCAGCGTTCGATTTGGAATAACAATATTTATTCTAGACTCGGCAGCATGTCTCCCATTTAGCCGGAACTCAAATCTAATTAATAACTTTGTTATTTGCGCAAATATTGCGAATTTTACATTATAATTTCTGAGACATTGACAGTGTGATAATTACAATGAAATGCTTATTTTTAATCAAAGTACGTAATTTGGGGATTATATATGCATATAGCTTGTGATTCACAAGGCTTAAGGAATACGATTACCAGTTAATTAAGCGCTTGCTCAGCAATCTCATTTATTTTGTTTTGCATTCCTTAATCTTTGCCACAGAATTTGATATGCTTCTGAGAACTGCAAGTTTGTTATTTACAATCATATTTAAATAGCACTTGGCATGGTTATATATAATACCTTGGATCGTATGACATCGTGTCTGTGCATTGTCTGTTATCGTTGCGAACAACAATAATTTTTGCAAAATCGCATTATTTTGGCATGTATCTGAGAGAGAGAGAGCTGAGCAACCATCTCATTGATGGAAACAATATGCCAAAGCTGCAGCAGACACAACAACAACAATAACAGAGGAGCAAATATTTGTTTTAATGGCACATCAAATCAAATTTCATCCAACACATCCGCCCACAATGATCGTAATTTGTATAATTCCTAGATGCGAATGTTGTTTACAAACGATCAAATTGTTTATAGCACATCGAAACACTTGAGCCACGATTTCAACAGTCTTCTTCAGCTGACCAACTTTATTATCATTAGCGGTTTACTTTGATTTCGATTGTGAGTGCGATTGTGAGTTCACGGTTAACTTTCAAATTATAAAGATGGATTTGTATATCAATAAAACGAGGCGATAGTTGGCTTTAAACTGGTTTCAGCTGCAAATATTATTATTTAACTGATTCAGCTTTAGTGATAGATTTCTGTCTTTTTAAATTTAATTTTAAATAGGCAATAAATAATACGTACTTTGGGTAAAATATTTTTGAAACCTTCTCGAAAAGTGCAAAACAATTGTGAAATGTTTTTTAGACAGTAACAAATTGAAGCGCCACAAATTACAGTTATGAGTGTAATAGAATTTATTTCTGGCCACACATTCCTGGTGGCAATATCATTCATCTCTGCCACTGAGTCATCTGCAGACGTCGCGTCGTCAGCTTTTTACTGCGTGCCTCACTGACCTTTGGCTAAGTGGCACAGTGAGCAAAAAACTAAATGCGAGTGGCACTGTAAAACATTGAAGATGGTATGCTAACCTACAATTAGCCAGAGGCCGCCACATGTTGCAAGTTCTCTGGCTGCAGCTTCTTTTGCATGTGTCACAATATTGCAGTTTGCAACGCGACTTGCGAGCTGCAGTTTGGGGCACGAAAACAGCAAAAAAGTGAGTGAGTGGGGCACGAAAGCGATCGAAGCTCGAGTGTGGAGAAAAAGCATGTGGCAGCAACACAGCCCAGCAGACGCTGGCATCATTTTGAGGCGGCTGTCTTGATGTTGATGTTGATGATGTCGTCGTCGTCGTCGTCGACGTCGTTGTTGTTGTTGGCGCTATCGTTTTGCTGTTGTTGTTGCTGTTGTTGTTGGCTCAGTGTCGTGAGAATTTTTCGCGATTGGTCGCGCAGCGTGTGAATTGAAAAGTCGCCAGCTATAGAGTGCGGCACTCCCAATGTTTGTTGGCTGTGGATTAAATGAAATGAAGCGAAAGTGTTGCAAGCAAACGATAACTGGGAAATTGCGGCACATTGACCGGCATTTTGCAACTGCCACCAGAGTAAACACACACTTCTCTGCATGCCTCCACTTAAGTTAGACTCCAAAAAGCATTTAGCTAATTATCATTAACGTTCTTTTCTCTCTTTCTGTCTCTCTGTTTGCAGGTGAGTCTGACATCTACAGCGTCTGCTGTGCAGCTGGCGTGTAATTCTAAATTCGATAATTAAAGCTAACTATGTGGCAGGTATGTGCGCAATTAAGCAGCTGTGTGCCCCACATTGTGGCAACCACGTAATTGAATACAAAACTCCACACGCGCCAATTTAATTATTGTCCCCAAAAAAGCGAGGAATAAAGGTAACAAAATTAATCACGAAACAATGGGAAATTCATGAAATGCAGTCAGCCGAACTTCGCTGCCTCAACTTTAAACTGCAGTCGCAGAGTTTGGCAAGCGTAACGCGAGTTGTTGCAGTTGCAGTTGTTGTTGCTGATAGAGTTCTGCTTCAAGTGTTTTATGGCAAAAAGCAAATGCAAGAACTTCTATGCAACAGAGACAAAACAACAGCAGCAAACGACTGACTTTCCATGCAACTGGCAATTGTTGCTGCCACTGCTGCTGCCGTCGCTGGTGGCGACACCGACACGCATGCGTTTCATTTTCAGTTAAACTGCCCCGTTGTGTTGTGTCTCTGCCGAGCTGCAAACAAACCAAACCAAACAAAACAAAACAAAACAAAGCAGAGTCCAAAATGAAGTTGGAAAACTTCACGCCCCGCTGCACGCATCGGGTGTTCTACGCCCCCCTCCTCCCTTGCCCCTTCTCCGTTCCCCTCCCCCGCGATACAATTGAGTGCGCATGCGCCACAGCCAGCACTCAACACACACACACACACACACACACACGAACATCGGGTCATAGGCAACACAAGGGTTAATGCCAAACAATGCTTTGGACTTGTTTTAACTGCTCGCTTACTTATCGTCATTTCGTGACAATGGGAATTCCACAGGCGGACAATGGTCGCGCTTTATGCCGCCACCGTTCTAATGAGTTATGCTCAATTTGCGCCCAGTTAGATATTCTATAGCATTGAGATATATCCGTGATAAAAACTATCAATTTCCCCTTAATTAGCAGCTGTAGAACAGTTCTTTTCCTGCAACAAATTTCTGATATACAAGTGCTGGTCTCGGCTATTTCCCTGTATGGCCCAATAAATTTCCCATTTTCCATAGTTATGGCATGCACCGCGTATGAGACTTTGCTACGCTAAGCGAAGACATGCACTTTACTGAAACTGTGCTACAATTTAGCAGAGATATCAACCTTACCGATATTCGCTGACTTAACGAACATTGCGGAACTTAACTTGGCCATGCACCCGACGAAGTCACGCTCCACATTGTGGAAGCTGCGCCATCGTTTTTCTTCGGAAATTTGCTTGCAAGCATCTTGTGTGTATCTTAATTGCTTGCGAGCGCTCTCTTCGCTTGCTTGGGGAAGTTGTTGTGCTCTTATGTTGTTTGTGCTCTTATGGCCATAATTGTTATGGCCAAGAGTCTGTTATTGGCATGTCCGTAACAATTGTTTAGAGACATTTTTATTCTATTCTTAACAAATAATAATGTTAAACGCAGAATATTGTAAAATGTAGTTAAATGAATTTGATTTATTGATCTCGCTTCCCTGTGGATGCTGAGTGTTCAGTTTTCTTAGGAAATTTACACTCACAGCTCAGCACAGCCCCATTTGTTGTTGTGTGCTCTCTTTGCCTCGCTCTCACTCTCTATTTAGCTGGGAGCTTTAGTAACGGCCATAGTTATGTGTTTGTTGTTGTTGTTTTGAGCGCCAAACCGGTTTATGTTCGAATCTTGGCTGAACAAAAAAAAAATAAAACAAATGAAATCCGCATGAAATACAAAAAAAACAACAACAGAAAACCCAAATTAATACAGCTATTGGCATTTTGATAATTTTCATTTGAAAACAAATGAAAGAACAAAAAATGTGAATAACATGGGTCACAGAATGCTTAAATTAATTATAATGCTATTATGGGTCTTTTTGTTTGCAACTAATAAGTATGCACACGTTCTATCGAATCGGTTATACTCAGCACAATGCGATTGTGCGACGAGCAGATGACCAAGTTTGGTGCGAGCAGCTTTGCTGCAGTGCCCAGCAGCATCATTGGAATTGGCAGCGGCAGCGGCATCGGCATCTATGACCTTAGCTGGCAATGTATTGACCTTGCTAAGGCAGCAGTACACGCGAAAAGATACAAGATACAAAGATGAAGAGAAAGAGAAAGAGAAGCTGGAGCTGAAGCTGAAGCTAAGCTTAAGCTGGGTGGCAAGAGGAATCCTTACATCTTGGAATGCGGCTGTGGTTCGACTGATGCTGCTGCTGCTGCTGCTGATGTTGCTGCCTGGTGTGTCAACAACATAAACAACAGCAAGAAGAAGACGGCAACTCACGTTCGCTCGTTCGTTCGTTCGCTCGCTCGCTTGGGATCTGTTGTTGGTGTCTGTCGCCGCACGTACGCGGCTTTAACAACCAACTTACATAGCCGCCGATTAGCCAAGGCAACGTCCAGACGACGACGACGACGACGACGACGCTTCAGTCTCAGCTCCAGAACAGGCTTAAGTCCAAAATGAGCTATCTCACTGCGCAAATCTTTCACTTCACTTCAGTTCAGTTCAGTTCAGCTCGGTTCGTGGACTTGGCTTTTAAGGGCCTTCAGCCAGAAGTTGGCGCTGGAGTTTCGAGTTGGAGCTGGAGTTGCGGCTCTCTCTCTGCACTTATCGCAAATGCATTGTGGCAGGCCTTCGTTGCCGTTCCAATCGTCTTTTGTTTCATGCTTCATGGGCTAATGGCAGGCTCCACAGGTTGCTGTCGAGTGTTGTTGCAACATCTTGTCGCTGGGCGCCCTGGACATGCAACCATCCTCCGTTCTCCGTCTTCACTGCTCTTGGCTTGTTGGACACGTGTGCGTTGCTAAAACGTCCGTTCCAGCTTCTTTTGGCCTGGCTTTATCTTTGGCCTGCCTTCACTTATTCTTATTCTTATTCTTTGCTGTGCTGTGCTTTATGCTTGGATTAAATTTAGCAAATCGAAGCGCGCATACAACCGATGCGCTAATTGAACTCGATGCTGTTGTTCTTCGGTTGCTGCTGCTGCTGCTGCTTCTTCTTCTGCTGATTTGTTGACAAAATGGCTGTCGAGCGCAAGTTTGTTGCCTCGCCATAATTTATATTAAGTCGCATCGCAAATATTTATGCACAACAAAATTGACCAAAAACGAAAGCGAACGAAACGCAGATAAGAAAAACAATAATGTGTGTATTTTTAAAGCGAAAATAAATGTCTGATACTCGCACTTTGTTGCGAGTACGCTACAACATTACTCCACCTCCTCTCTTTCTCTCGCTCTTGCTCTCTCTCCCACTCATTTTAAGTGCGCAACAACAACAAACAGAATTGCCGTTGCCTTTGGCTTTGCCGAAAACAAAACCAAAAATCCCAAAAGCTCCCCAGAGAATCGCATCGTGTCGTGCCGTCTCGTCGGCCATCGGCCATCGGCTTCGTCTTCGGCTTCGGCTTCGGCATCGCCTGCCTTCGGACATCGGACATCGGGTGGCTTCGCGTCGAATCGGCTGCTCATATTTCACACTTCACGACAAAGCGATTAAAGTCGCGCAAACAATCTGTTATTGGAGTTGTTGCAATTATGTTTACAAAGACATTAAAAAAAAGCCCCAGCGAGCGCTACACGAAAAAAGCACACACTCAAAGCTTCAACTCGAATCGAATACGACAATAACAACAACGACAGCTACAACTACAACTACAACAGAGACGCAGCCGCACAGCCGCAGCCGTTTTTGAATCTTGAACTGAAACGTGAGTCGTGCGACGATATACATAAGCAACAAAAACAATAACAACAGCCGCCCCAACAACAGCAACAAGTAGAAATGTTAATATTGCAATCTCCAAAGGGACACGACTTCCACATTCCCTGTAACCGGCAATTGAAATTGTAAATTGCAAAGTTGTGAGGATTTCAAGATGAAGATTTTAAGCCAACTTTCAAAATGATTCTGCAGTTAAATTGTTGATTTTGTTAGGCAACTTCAGAAAATACTGTATTTTATTTTTATTTCATTTATCATATTAAATATAGTATAGAATACTAAGCTTAATTAATAATTAAACGACGACTAGTGGCTGAGGACTTCGACTCGTAGATTTGTCTATGATAGATTATAACTAAGGTTGGTTTTCATTAGAAAGTTTTAAATATTTAGGATGTTACGCAGAAAATAAACTTGAGCGTATTGTCACATTTCTGTAATACATTTGATAAGGTATAAATTGACAATTAAAATTTGATTTCACGTAATAAATTCAAGGACAATTCATCAATTACCCACAGCAAAGATTTTCCAAGTTGACAATTATTTAAAATATGCATTTTGCATAAATTATTTCATTTCAGCAATTTTCTTTATTATTTAAAAATAAATTTGAATATTTTTCTAATAATATAATTGACATTAAAATCTTTAATTTGTTTATATAAGCCTATATAATTGAGCTGCATAAATAAGTCTTAAAGTTCCAATAAACTTTTGTTTTATTAAATCAGAAATTATTCCAGTTGCTCTGAACAACTGTTTTCTTGAGAGCTTATTTGTTATTATAATACACAGGTTTTTTTTTAAGAATGTGAACTTAGCAATTAGGTTTGATAAACGCTAATTGTTGCTTCGCAAAATGCATAATTTAACTGACAATAATGTCGAGCAGTTCCTTTCAACCTACAGGGTATATAATGCAGCGCTGTCAGACGGTGACAGCGACTGAAATTCATAAAAATAAAAAGAAACTTATGCGAACTGGCAGTTAAATGTGAATTTGAGTGGAAGCCTCAAACGCAGACGGCAGACGTCAGACGTCGACGCTGTCGAACTCGATGGCGATGTAGAAGTCGATGTCGTTGCTGAAGTTGAGACTCGAAGTCGGAGCCGCGTCAGCGTCTTCAAATGAAGCGTGATATTTGCATGTTTTGGGGTTAAAGGCAACGGCGTGATTGCAAACGGGCCACAAGACTGCGCAGCTAGCTGAAATGTGATGGCTCAAATGTGCTGCATCATGATTGAAAGCCCTGGCAATTAGCTTTAATTCTAAGCCGATTTCGTAGCCTGTCTCTCTGTCTCAGTCTCAAACACACACACACACACTCTGGCAAACAGTTAAGCACGAAACGTGTGACAGCTGATGCTGATGAAGCAATTTGTTGATCGATCTATCTACGTATCTATCCCAACTACTTGCTCTTACCTAACTGAGCCAAGTCGAGTCGAGTTGAGGAACACGCCAAAAGGGCTGGCTGGCAATCCAATTATACGGCTTAGTGCTTGGGGTCGAGTGCGCAATAGCACGTGCTAAGTTTAGCTTGTAACTTGTAACTGGCATTTAGAATTTGGCTAAAACGCAGAGTGTAACTCGAGTGGCGCCCCGACTCTGCGCTGACCGTGAGCGACTCTGTTTGGGCCCATGCTGTTAGCCCTATTCAGCTGTCAAAAGTGCAAAACGCCTCACACATTTTTCTGTTGCTGTTGCTGTTGCCGTTGTCGTTGTTGTTTTTTGTTACATTTCGTTACGGACACTTGAGGAACGGCGCTGAAGAGACTTAGGATCAGCTAAGCGCAACACTTGACCGCCTCTGAGCTCGCTCTTTTGTTACTATTAATCCCAGTAGATACTTTTTTTGCGCCGCAGTCAGGCGCAAAGTCATCTTCGATTTCGATGATGATCATCAGCAGCAGGAGTCTGCAATCCCAGCGACTGTGTCTCAAGGGTCGTCAGGCTTTCTTTAGAAAATAAAAAAGAAGAGGGTGCGCAACGAACTAAAGGTTTTCACTGCGCTCCGTCTGGCATTTTGTACGCTTCATGGAAAATGTGTTTTGTAACCAATTTCTTACACCTTCGTTTACCTGTTGTCTGTTGCGTTATGGAGTGGAGTTTTGGAGTGCATTGGTTTGGTTTGGATTGGATTGGATGCGATGCGATGCGATGCGATGTGGAGTGTTGTGTGCTGTGCTGTTGGAGTGGGATGCTGTGACTGTGGAGTGGCCTCAAGTGGTTTCTTTGGAGTTCTTGTCTGTTGCATGCTCTTCGATTTTTGACAGATGACTTTTCGTACGAGTTATGCCCCCTGATTGAGGTCTGATACTGTTGCATGGCCAGCTATTAATATGTTTGATTACGGACATCAATTTCAAGCAAATACCAGAGAGAGACGCAGAGAGAGAAACTTTGACCACAAATTGAAAACGGTTTTCAAATTTAAAACGTATTTTCATGGAGAAAACAATGCGCCACGTAGATTTCTTCGAGCGCAAGTCTGAAAGACAATGCAACGCCTCTTGAGGACGCAGCGTGGGATGCGAGATTTGGATTCGGGATGCAGCTGCGTTTGGCAGTCGCAGTTGCGCTTTTCGTGGCACACATCTTTTGTGTTAGCCACCTCCTTCTTGCTGGTACGATATGTTTATGTTTTATTGCATTGTGCGTCTGAAGTATGCGCCTGGTTTTACCTGACTGCAGGTCCTGCTGTCCTGCAGGACCGACGTAAATACCCAGCGCAGTGTGGCATGCAACAGGTGAGAAAACCCGACGGACGGACGGACGGTCGTCAGAAATCGGCCATAACACAATGTTGACAACGCTTCAACACAAATCTGTTGGCCAAAAAGACAAAAGCCAAAGCGCCGTAGATTTTCGTTGCCCACGCAGATCAGCCAAACACTAACACACACACACGGACACACGCACACGCACACCTACAGCGACATATGACAGGCGGCGAACTTGAGTGCTTATAAGGCAGCATTTGCCCAGGTGAACAACTCTCTCAGACTCACACACACACTCACACACAAGCCACAGGTGAGAGCGTGAGCACGAGAGAGCGGGAGAGCGCGAGAGAGAGAGAGAGCGCGCGGTTACCTGAGCGGAGCGGAGCAGCGTATCATGGCTGCCACAACAGAAGGAGGAGAAGAAGAAGCAGAACAGCAGCTATGAATTTCGGTACATACACAATATCTGCTGAACTTACCTGTGAGCGTCTTTTCGCTTGCGCTCGCAACGAATCCCCGAATCCGCTACGACGGCGTCGAGCACAATGACAGCTGTTGGCTGGAGTCAAGCGGGCATTAGGAATTAACAGTTAGTGATATGCCGAGCAGTGATTATTGGCAGCAATACACAACGATCCCTTTTTGAAAAGGATTAGATAAGATGGCCAAACAATCCACAGTTTGAAATGCAGTTCGTTTACGTTCACGCAACACCTCTTTAAATGATTTAAATTGTTTAAATAAAATAGTAACAATTCTATTTAATGCTTTCAACCTACTTTGAGATTGTTTATAAATAGAGTTTTCAGCTAATTTGTGAAATACAAATTTTAAATATTATATATGTTTGAAAACGAATAACTTACACATTTATTAATGATGAAAATTTTAGAATTTGTAGAAATAATTGAAGCCTTACTGGCTTTTAAATTTCAGAATCAACAAACAATGCAAAGTACATTAAATGTTAGTTAAAAGTGTAAATAAAATATATAAAATTAGGAGGATTCAACTCGTTGAAGTTGTATTTTTTACAGTGCGCAAATAGATTAGAACCAATAGAATTTTTTGAGTAACTTTTAATTTTTGATTTTATTTTGTGATTTATTATTTGACTAACTCATATACAGGTCGTATACCAATAAAGTCTTTAGCTTACTTTATAGTTGGCTGATTTGGCTAACTCTAGATACTTTTATTTTATTTTGTGATTTATTATTTGGCTAGCTTATGCGCTAGTCGCTCCGCTTAGATTACAGGGTATGCAGTTGCAATTGCAGCGGTAACTCGAATCTCATAGTTTCATATTACGCAGACTTCTGAGCAGAGTGCCTTACGTAGCATTTTGGTTTTACCTGTGCCACAGCCAAACTATAGCTCTATAGCTCTACATATGCCTCCTGCCAGTCTAACTGTCTGTCTCTCTCTCAATACATGTATTTGTGTGTGTGTGCAGCCTGTTGCTGTTGTTGTGTGGATCTATTGTGCAGCTGCACAAGCAACAGGCAGCATTTTCTTTGCTTTGCTTTAGTTGTATTCATTGCTGTTGCTGTTATTGTTTTTGGCCTGATCTTCGCTTAGAGATCTTCGGCGCTCGCTCACCTTTTACCACGTCGTTTACCTGTATTCTTTAGACTACGCTCGCTCTTTACCTACATAACTCGCTGTATGCGTGTGCGTCTGTGTGTGTGTGTGTGCGTGTGTGTGAGTGAGAAAAAGAGAGCGAGAGTCGAGCTCTGTGCTGTGCTGTGCATTGCGCGATGTCTGTTTCGGCTTCAGTTTCGAATTCAACGTGACGCTGCGCAGACGCGAATTGGCCAAACGAAATTTGTTGTCGTCGTCGCCATCGTCGTCGTTTCAGAGATCGTATCGCCTCCCACTTTGCCTGCTTTGTTGCTCGGTATCGTTCGCTCGCTCGACTTGCTGCTAATTTAGTGCTAATCGATTGTAATACCTAATATCGAATACCATATACCATATAATACAAGCTAAGCAAGCAAAAGTCCAGTCTCAGCGCTGTTGTTTAGCAAGTGTCGGTCGTGAAAATAAAATAATAATATTTTGTGATTCCATTGCTAATTGGCGAGAGAGAGAGACGGGGACGAAGCTGCAGCTGTTTCTATGTGTGGCCGCAACATGGCCGAGTGTTTGTGCAACGTAACAACAATAATAATTACTGTGGCTGTGGCGACAACAGCAACGCGAGCCTCAAACGCTGCAGTTGCCCATTAAAAGCTGCGCCTGCGCGCTCGCGCCCTAACCTCAAAAACACACACAACAACAACAACAAATAAAAGCTGTGCGAGTCGAAGCTCGTAAAGAGGAAAGAAACAACAAAAACCACACACACACACACGCACACGCACGTATCCGTGTGTGTGTGCATGAAAAGAGAACTGAAAAGCCAAAGCAACAACAACAACAACAAGCCTTCGTAATGTGAAACTGGTTCCTATCCACAAATATACACAAACACACACATACATGCGCCAATTGCAGCGACAACCACAACAACAACAACAACAAAATCGACAGCAATAACATCGACAACAACAAAACGCAGTGAAAGAGCTGAAAGCAAAAAAAGTTGTATTTTTGGCACGCAAAACGAAGCAGAAATTTGGAGTGTGTTGTTTTTTTATTTTACTTATTTCGTTAACGTTTATTTCGAGCTGACAACGCGAAAAACAACACGCACGGCCAACACAAAAGTGCAGCCACAATCTTATAAAGTTTATAAAAATATATAAGACACACACACACGCGCACACATACTCACACACACACACATGACGTCACTGGCCTTAGCTGGTCGCTCTTGATCGGAACTCGAGCCTCAGCTGCCACACACACAAACACACACACTGTTGCAATTCTCCACACACACACACACACACAGGAGAATACAGAAAGATGCGCACTTTCAAATTGTTTAGGCGCGGCCTCTGCCTGCCGCTGCTGCTGCTCCTGCTGCTGCACTGCATCTGCGTGTGGCCGGCGACGGCGGCCCGCGACCGCAACTCCCGCGACTACAACCGTCGAACGGAGCCCAATCGCAACGTGGGCCGCGCTCGCAACCGCAACCGAGGCGGCAACCACGAGCGGCCGAGCAGCGCGGCCATCATCGCCAGCAACGGCGACAACGGCAAGGACACATTCCCCAAGGGCAAGAGTAAGTGTGAAATGAAAGCGGCGGTTCCATTCCGGGAGATGTTTTCAGAGATCATGTGATGGATGTATTTGCATTTTTAATTGATTGTATATTGTTAGAGGTTGATTGATTGCCTTATTGATTATTGATTGCCAGTTTTTTTGATAGTTTTGCAACAGCGCAATACGTCGACCCCAATTTCAGAGTTAAGATTTTGCTAGAAGACTACAACATCATATAAATAAATATAAACACACTTTTCTGCATCAATATCAGAATTCATAATGCAGACAAATTTCACCTTTGAAATTAGATATTTATAACAAACGATAATTTCTCAAAAAGCCTGCCTTATGATGAATAAACTTAAGGACTTTACTGCTTATTAATTTAACAAATTTATACAAATGAAAATGATTACATTTTAATGACAATTGTTGCCCAATTATAGTGGTTTTTATTACTTGTTCAACACTGTTGACGTTCTGAGCACGTCTTCATGTTAGACAACAATATGTCAAAGCAGCAATATAATAAAAATAACTTTCAATTAATAAAAAATAAAGCCATCACTCAATATGTAACGTTAGTTTGTAGCAGCTTGTAATTACCAGTTTGACAATTCAAATAGTATTTATTAATATTATTCAAATGCTTTCGCTCAACTTTTTTTCGATTGTTTTCGAAAAACTCGACCTCTAAACTATCCACACCTGCCGTACACGACTCCATTAGCATTGCTTGGCAAGCGGCAAGCGGCAAGAGGCAGTCGCATCAGTCATGTTTAAACATGGAGCATCCATCATGATGTTGTGCCGTGTTTATGTAGATTTGCGGGCCCATATATCATAATCATTCCAAGACATTTGCCCCGAATAATGTCTAAGTGCAACTGCTGTCCACAAAATATACCCCAAACATAATCTTATTTACAGCTGAGTATGCGTCCAAGCCCTTGCCTCGGTATCTGTAGCTGTAGCTGTGCTGTATCTGTATCTGTATTTGATATGCAGGCGCTTATCTTATCGTACGTGCTGCAGTGCTGCGTGTTTGATTTTGGTTTTGGTTCCACTTTGGGTCTCGTTTTGGGCTGCATTGTTGGCATTATTGCTCGTGCCTCTGCCCACCCCTCTCTCTTCGAGTTCTACCTGCCCGGTTGGCCGGTGCCTCGGGTGCGTTGGGTGCCTTGGGCCTCAACCTCTTGACTTGGGTGCTCGCCCCCCCCTGAAAAACGCGTTAACTTATTATTGTTTTTCACTCGCGTTATTATTATCAAGCCGTTCGACAAACAACAACCGTAAGAATTTCCACTGTTTGTGCGCATTTCGTAATATCAATTCAACCGAAAGGTAGCCACAGATCGTAATTTACTTTTTAGCCGCTCGTTGCGCATACGCCGTGTTGGCGTTGCAATTGTTGCTCTTGCACTTTCAAGCAAATTTTCCATTTCTCTTTGTCAGCAACTGCAACAACCAAAGCGAGCGACACAATTTCCAGCTAAAATGGCGACTTAATTTGTTGACATCGCAAGTATCGCATTTGCTTTTCGCCCAGCTCGAAAATTAATGAGAAACCATAAAGCCAACAGACGAGGGTAGTTCGATAGATACACGACGTCTGTGGAATGCATATTGCTTCCAGCAAATAATTCTTGTGTTTTATGTGTCGCTGAGCGTTTAAACAATAGATTATCTTATCGCTAATTAACATACATAATCTAAGCTTCATTTTGTGTTTATTCAAATAAACGCTTGCGCTTAGAGACAACTCTATCTTCAGACACTTGTGGTATATTAAATCTTAAGTCTGTTCATAATCATTTCTGCTTAAGATGACATCATTTAATTCCACACTTTAGCCTTAAATGCGAAGTAGACTCTGTAATTGTTGGTGACTTGAGCAAACAGCCCGTTAGCCACCAAATTAATAATACAAAAAAGTACAAAAATTATTACGCGTTAATAATAATTTTTTCTTCTCGAATTTTGTGTTCATATCTTCAAGCAATACATTTGTTTGCACAATACTTTGGGCGCAAATATTTGCAGTCGGCGCGCAAATAAGGTAACCACTTTTTCTGTAGCTCCAGCGATCGTTGTCGATATTCAGTGATCTTGTAGCTGCAAATTAATAAATGTTGCCGGCCCCCATCCGCAATTGTGCAAATATATTTGCACAATAGCAACGCCGAGGCCCAAGCCCAATTGTGCTATGCTAATGGGTATGTATGAATGTGGAGAATTGGGAATTGTTGTGGGGGGTAACTCCGAGTGTTTGTAGTCTCTCTCTCTTGGCCGGATATGGGTAGATAAGAAGTCGGGCAATAATAAGCGCATATGCTGATAAGCGCTATTGAAAACTCTATTCCCCAGATACTTTTCCCTTGATTCTATACTTGGTTTTTTTGCGCTGCATAGTTTGACTATATTTAATTGAATTCCGCTGTGCTTAGGATTGTTTTTTATGACAAGTCGTGGTAGTAAATAAGCACAGCTGCAACAAAATATGCAAATAAATGCCAGGCGGTAAGCCACACGTGCAATATCTATGGAAAAACAACACGGACACGGACACGGGCAGCAAACCAGCAGGGAAGCACAATTGCGACGATTGTTCAAGTGATTGAAATAGCTGACATAATAACTGACTTCGAGTAGTTATCAGTATTTCAAAAATAAATACAACATTTGTTTGTGTTCATATCAGACGCTTTAAAGCAGCGACAATAAATTTAACTGAAAGCCTTTCTTAGCTCTGTATTATTTGATTTAATTTTTATTCTCTTTTTATTGCAAATTGCGGGTAATTGTTAACAAATTTCTGTAAATTGTAAGCTGTAAATAATAATATTTACATCTATTTGTCTCTATTTATTGCGCATTTTTATGCTTGGTCCAAGACCAAGATTTGATAGCCGATTCGCCGCTTTCTGTTGAAAAAGAGGCCTCCTCAGCTTGCGCTGTCTAAGACTGAGCGAGTCAGCATCTGTGTATGTGTGTGTGTGTGTGTGCGTGTTAGCGCTTGAAAAACCACATTCCATAGTGTGCCTGGCCAACAACAACAACCAGAGGCAGCAGCATCCACTGAGAGTTACCCTCACACTCATAAAATGGTGTAAGCTCTGGCTAATTACAGCGTCAGGCACGCGCTCGCTGCAGCTGTGTGTGTGTGTGCGTGTGTTGTTGTGTGATAGTGTGTGTTTGTCGCCAGCTTACTTTGCATAGCACTTCTATAATTTCTGATTAAGACATCATATAGGAAAAAGACTAAAAAGCAACAACGCCAAGCAACTGAAAACTGAAAACTGCAAATCGCCAGTTTGCCAGTTGCCAGTTTTTGAGCTGTTGAACTTTAAGGCTTGTTTCTGCCGCTGTTGTTGTTGTAAGTTTAGTACAACTACAACGGATAGTGCTCGGCACACAGACTTTGTAAAATACTGGTTTTCTAAACCCACACACACACACACACACACAGAGAGGCATTAAGCGCGCAGTTGCAAGCAATTGCTGCCTCGGCTGCTGCAACTGCGCAGCACAAACTCGCTCTCTAGTTGCCTCTCTCTCGCTCTCTCTCTCTGTTGCTCTCTCTCTCTCTCTGTTTTGAGATGCACTCTTTCAGCTTGTTCTCTTTGTTGTCTACAACATTTTACAACCTTTTTTCTTAACTAACTTTTACGACTGCACTTTTTTTTGGCCTCCCCCCTTAAACTTTAGTTAGTTGCTTGCTTTTGCCACACTGTGCACAGTGCTGCCAAATCACTGAGTGTGGTCCAGCCTAAGCAAACGCTCCTCACCACAGTCTTTTGTGTGTGTCTTCTCCGTGTGGGCGTCTCTCGATTCGATTTCGAAACTTGCAGCAGTCGCAACAACAGCTTCCGCAGCTTCGTCTTGCGGCCCACGTATTATTTGTTGTTGTTGTTGGGTGTTCGCTTAGTTCTATGCCTAAAAATAGCTGAAATGCTGAGCTGCTGGAAATGCTTATGGCCAGCATTGAACGGGCACCAAAAATGGCGCCAGGGCGTGCTCATTAAACCAGCTGAAGTTGAGGCTGCAATTCTCTCTCTCTGTCGACGCCACTTGGACTTTGCACAACGTTGCAATCACAGGCTTATCTAATGGCAACATTGTTTAGTTGGCTGCCTCTTCTTTTCTATTTGTTGCTGTTGCTGTGGTCGTTGCTGTGGTTGTCGTGAGGCACGACCTGCGCCCAATTGTTGTACACAAACTAAATGAACGCGCATCGAACACGAAATGGGCAACAACAAAAAAAAACCTCAAGTCAGGGCCAGCTTTTTGTGGCTGCTGCAAGTCAAGTTATTGCTGTGGCTTAAGGTCTTTACTTTGGGTGCTTTGTTGCCTGATCTGCGCCAAATGGCCAAATGCCTTTCGTTCCCCACCTCTCGATGCTCGGGCGAATTTGTTATGCGAAGCTGAAGATGCGCTTGCAGCGTTTTCTGCGAAAGATTTGCAGCTCGGCTGCCTAAGCTCGTTGCGCTTATTTGCCTTTGTCTTCGTGACGCCACGACATAGAACGACAACAACAACAACAGCAGCAACAACAACAACAGCAGCTTATGAAAGAAAGTTGCCGCAGAATTATTTTCTTTGCAAAATCCGCGCACGTAACGAAGCACAAGACAGTTGTTGGTCAAGTCAGTGGGATTTACAGTGGATAAACTAGCAGAGAGACAGAGGGAAGGAGGAGGAGGGAGCATGGAATGGTAACCGTAATGAGCTGCGTGTATTTAATGGCCAGTCGCAAATGAATTTATTAAGCGCTTTTACACAATTTCATTGTAAATTGAACGCGTGCCGCGACTGAATTGTCGCAAAACAGTTATGAATTATTTATGTGGCGTCGTCGTGTGGCGCTGCTGCGCTACTTGCCTGCTGCCACTTGCTGCAACACTGTGTGTTGCCAACAACAGCAACACGGCAACAGCAACACGGCAACAACATGCCGCTAATCTATGACACCTAATCGCCGTAACTCGGCTCGTTACAATTGCCAGTTGCATCTGCATACAGAGGAGTCTAGAGCGCGCTGATCTCAATATATATATATATTTGACGAACTTTCACCGCACACTTTTTGTTTAGAGAGATCAATGTACTTGGCTGTTGTGGTTGGTGGCTGGTTCAAATTGAGGCAACAGCTTGCGGCAATAACGGCCGACGCCTTATAATTTTGATCGGAATCTGCCCACTTCGATTTGATTTGAGAGACACGGTCTGGGGAGCGAGAGAGGACAGAGATTGATGAAGAATGGTTCGAGTGGAGTGGAGTTTGGGGCGGTGGAAGGGGCGAAGGCGCATGCTGAGCAAACATAGAATCTACACTTATGTAGGTAAAAAACAAAGCATGCTTAATGCCCTTTTAAATCTTTTGTTATTTTACAACAAAATCTATGCTTCCCATGTTGTTGTTGTTGTTGTTGTTGCTGTTGTCCAGCCGCAGGCAAAGGTACGAACAACGATGGGCAGCAGAGAACTCGGCAATCCAGATGGTTCGGGCACCAGAGTTAAAAATCTTTTCCACGAAATGAAAAATACGCACACACAAGCAACCGAAACAGACAAACAGACAGCCAGAGGGAAAGAGATGAAGATGGAGAGCAGAGAGCGGAGAACGCTGCAGGGAAGGGGCACATAAACGTGAGCAAGCAACAGCAACAACAACAGCAACGTCGACAGCGTCAGAACCGGCTAAGCGAGTCTCAAGACTGAAACTGAGAACTCAACTGAGAGCTGAGAACTGTGACTCGCCTCCAAGTGCGAGTCCGAGTCGTAATCGCAGTCATAGTTGTAGCCAAAGTCCGAGTCCAGAGTCTGTGGCTAGTTTTGGCTATGAGGCAAGTTCTAGGCAATGCAGCAGCAGCATCGATTATGCTGCAGACATTGTCGTTGTCGTTTGCCTTGCCACACGAAAAATGCGTCGTGCTTTCATCGTGCTCACTCTTTGGCCTTTTCACCAGCAGCCGCAGCCGCAGCCGCAAAAAGATCGAACCTGAGGCCGATGCTGAACAACGGCAACACAACAGACAATATTTAGAAAGTCAGCACAGCACAGCACAGCGCACAGAGCTTGGAATGCGGTTGGGTCTATTAATCAGCACGTCAGCGGCATGGAGATTGGCTCGAGGGGCGACGGGCGACGAGGGGACGATGGGTTTGGGGGCAAGTTGACTGATGCTAGGGCTAGGCAGAGGGCGAAGTTGAAGTTGAAGACGAGTCGTGTTGTTGATGGCTGAACAAATACAATCGATAAACAAATACAAAGAGATGCTGCCCGCTCCGCTCCGCCTCCCCTTCCATTCCCAACTTTGGTCGCCACTTCTCAAGTCAAGTCAAGTTCGTTGCCTAAGTCTTTTGTTTTAATGAGCACATTGCTGGAATTATGACTTTGATTTGTTGTGAGACAACGCAGAAAAGGGTGAGCGAGAGAGAGACGCTCACTCATTAGCGTCGAGACACTTAGCCTAAGGATTACAAATTAGCCTTTTTGCCACAGCCAGCGACAAACACACACACACACACACACACAGACAAACACACGAAGGAACTGAAGCAGGCAATGCGGGCGTGTCCAGAGCCCGCAAGAAAAATCGCATAAGTAACATCGCAAAGCATTTCACAAGAATCGTCGTCGCAGCCTCCTCCGGCGCTGTCTCGGTGTCCTCCTCCTCCTGTTGCTGTTGCTTCTCCTCTTTGTCTGGTCGATCGTGTCTTAGGTTTCAGTCGAGGAGCAACATGAAAAACGCTGCTGATAAATTGTACGCGATAAAGCCGCCGCGCGCATTGGCTTGAAAAGGGTTTCGTGCCTCGACGCTTGGCTCTGCATGACGTTCGCTATGAGAAATGGAAGAGCTGCAACCAACTGGCCAGCGGGCTGCGCTTCGTGCCAGCATCATCAGAGCCACGACAAAAACAAAGCCCTGGAATTTGTACGAAAATTTTTGCGCTTCGATTGCCAGCAGCGGCTTTTGATCAATGCCCGCCCGACTCAGACTCAGACTCAAAGCCAAGCGAAGCCAAGCCTCTTCTGGCCTCTTCTGGCCAGCGCCCAAGTTCCAATGTCAACTGCAGCCTCACCTTTTATGATGCCCTTGCCTGCGGTCGGCGTATGCGAATTTCGTGAAGCGCAGAAGACCACGAAAAGACAGTTGTGTGCTTATCAATTAGTTTGGCCATGCAATCGATTGAGTCGATGCCATATATGGCATGACGACACTTTGGATCGACAGAAGAGTATTCAGGCTGCGACGTTTTCAAATTGCTGTCGGTTCTCACAGGCTTCTGGCTTTGGACCTGTGACATGCATTGCGACGCATAACTGCAGGCATTTAACTTCTTTTTTCGTTCGCTGAGAGCGACGCAAGAATTTCGCATTTCTGGCGACAAACAAAGTATTTGTATGCCATATTTCTTTCAATCTTTGTTCATAATTATTTTTTTGTTTCCACGAACGCGAATCAATAAAAATGCGCAATATTTATGGGCAGCGGCAGCGGCAGCGGCAGCAGCAGAAATGTTTGTTTCGTTTCTTGTCTTATTATAACATATTTCTTGACATTGTTTTTTCCCCTTTTCTCTTTCTGATAATTAGCTGAGCGAGCGAGCGGTGGGTGTGCCCGTGGGCTGCTGCAAGTGGGTGTCTATGTCTTCTGACTACAGCTACAGCTACAGCTTCCTCTCCGTCTATGTGGCTGACACATGGCACACTTTTGCGGCCCACACGCTTAGCCCCGGCTTGCATCAGACCACGACCCACGACCCACGTAGCCCTTTGAATAGAACCTCCAGCCTTAGTCGCAGCAGTAGTAGTAGTAGGCCATGCAAATCAATGGAAGATGTACTCATAGCTCGGCCTGGCCTGGCAGCTAAAACAGGTCGCTGACTAATGATAACAGCGACTGGCTTTGGGCCTGACTTGCCGTCGAAGTCAGCGACTGCGTGGGCTGCTAATTATTGAAAACGCCAACTGAACTGCGACTGCCAGGCGCCCACTTCGTTTCGTTCGTTTCGTTACGAATTGTTGTTGCTGTTGTTGGTTTTTATTATTTTTGTTTAGTTTCATTGGATTTTGTTTTTGTTTAAGCTCTTTTCATAGCTTCCGAGCGTCAAATACAAAAGACTTAGGCAACAAACTTGCGCTCTCCCTTACCGTTTGTCGCCTGCTATTTCCGTTGATAATGCAAATGATTTTAATTTCTTGGCATTTGCATTCACCTGCGGCACATAATTCAACACCTACTTGCGTTTAATTAGACAGCCATTGATTCCACGAAATTAAGTGCAGCCCACACAGCGTGTAACTTTTCAAGTTTTCTCTCCGTTTCCTTGTGTTCCCTTTTTTAATTGTATTTCATTTGGAATTGTTTTTATTATTGAATTGCATTTTATTGAAATGTGTGTTAATAAATTATAGAAATAATATTATTAAATTACATTTTTGTTAAGTTGTATTTTGAAATTGAATGAATTGAATTTATTATGAATGAAAATAAATTGTAATTTTATTGAATTATATTTTTATTCTTTTGTATTTTTATTGAATTGCCTTTTTTTTAATGTACGATTATAAATTACTATTTGTCTAAATTGTATTTTTATTGAATTGCAATTTCATTGAAATGTACGATGATAAATTATAATTTCACTAAATTGTATTTTATAAAATTATTATTTAAATACGTATGTGTTTATTGAATTATTTTTCTAGAAATGTATGATAGGATTTCATCAATTTATATTCTTAATAAATTGTATTTTTATTGAAATTGTAATTTCACTAAATTGTATTGTTGTTGAAATGTATTATTTTTATAAATTTGTTTTAAATTGCCTTTTTACTAAATCGTTTTCGTTTGCTTTTCCTTTTGCAGTTTGCATTGGCACCAAGAGTCGCCTGTCTGTGCCCTCGAATCGGGAACATCATTATCACAATCTGCGCGATCGCTACACGAATTGCACGTATGTCGACGGCAACTTGGAGCTAACCTGGCTGCAGGATCCCGATCTGGATCTCAGCTTCTTGGCCAACATACGCGAGGTGACAGGCTACATCCTGATCAGTCATGTGGACGTCACCAATGTGGTATTCCCAAAGTAAGTAACACTCGCTGACAATACTCAACACATTACTAACCATAAAACGAACTTCTTGCAGACTTCAAATCATACGCGGCCGGACGCTGTTCAGCCTGACTGTCGAGGAGGAGAAGTATGCCCTGTTTGCCACCTACTCCAAGATGCACACGCTCGAGATGCCCGAACTGCGCGACATTCTGCAGGGCTGGGTGGGTTTCTTCAACAACTACAATCTCTGCCACACTCGCTCGATTGTGTGGCGCGAAATTCTGTCGGGCGCCAACGACAGCCACAACTATGTGTACAACTTCACGGCCGACGAGCGCACGTGCCCCAAGTGCGACGCCTCGTGCAGCAGGGATGCCTGCTGGGGCGAGGGCGCGCACAACTGCCAGAAGTTCAGCAAGATCAGCTGTGCGCCACAGTGTGCGCAGGGCCGTTGCTTTGGCCCCGGGCCCCGGGACTGTTGTCATCTGTTTTGCGCTGGCGGCTGCACGGGACCCACGCAGAAGGACTGCATTGCGTGCAAGAACTTCTTCGACGACGGCGTCTGCAAGGAGGAGTGTCCGCCCATGCTCAAGTACAATCCCACCACGTATGAGCACGAGGCGAATCCCGAGGGCAAGTACGCGTATGGCGCCACCTGTGTGCGCGAGTGTCCCGGCCACTTGCTGAAGGACAATGGTGCCTGTGTGCGCAGCTGTCCCTCCGACAAGATGGCCAAGGACGGCGAATGCATGCCCTGCAACGGACCCTGCCCCAAGACCTGTCCCGGCGTTAATGTGCTGCACTCGGGCAACATTGATTCGTTCAAGAACTGCACCGTGATCGAGGGCAACATCCGTGTGTTGGATCAAACGTTCTCCGGCTATCAGGACATCTATGTGAACTACACAATGGGCGCCCGCTACATACCGATGCATCCGGATCGGTTGGAGGTCTTCTCGACGGTCAAAGAAATCACCGGCTACCTGAATATTGAGGGCGTGCATCCGCAGTTCAAGAATCTGTCGTACTTCCGCAACCTGAAGGTCATCCATGGCCGTCAGCTCATGGAGAACTATTTCGCTGCGCTGTCCATTGTGAAGTCGTCGCTGTCGAGCCTGCAGATGCCCAATCTGAAGCGCATCAACTCGGGCAGCATTGTGGTGCAGCACAACGAGCATCTCTGCTACGTCAGCCAGATTCGTTGGTCCCTGCTCCAGAAATCGCCAGATCAGAAGCAGTTCATCAACGAGAACATGAACACCTCCGCTTGCCGTAAGTAATCTAAATTACAATTCCCCATAACAACGACTAATTTGGAACTCTTTCTCTGTCTCTGATAGGTAAATTGGGAGAGGTGTGCTCGAATCAGTGCAACGACGACGGCTGCTGGGGCGCTGGACCGGATCAGTGTCTGAACTGCAAGAGCTTCAACTACAGCGGCATCTGCATTGCCGACTGTCGCAATGTCTCCAAGTAAGTATTGTTTCAAGCATTAAATCACGCTTATCCTTGCACACTTCCTTCTAATAATTTGTTCTTCAAAATACTAACGCCATAGTTTATGTGATTTGGTCGTGCAATAAGGCGTTGTCTCTCTCTAAATTCCCACTCGAATAACAATCTTAAATTACTCATTCAAATTAGTATGTTTGTAAATTAAGACAACGACCTAATTTATTTAATTTCTATTTAATTAGAGGATCGCCTGAATTCTTTAAATGCATTTGTCCTTTTTGGGGCTAGAGTCCACGGTGTTGAGCGGCCTGATCGCTCTGGTGAGAAGACGGATAGACCCTGGGTTCGATTTCTGCTGACCAAAGTCGGGGCATTATACGCTTCTGCATTCTTTTTTTATGTTTATATGCACATAATCAATTTTATTCAAATATTCTACAATACCTAAAGATCGCTTCATTAAGTTCTTTATATTCTTTAATCAATTTTATTCAAATATCTGACGATATCCAAATATCACTTCATTGAGCAACTTGTAACGTCTTTTGGGCGACAAAAATGAATGATTTAGTTTGTCACTACTTGCTTAGAAGAACAGTCTCTAAATAGAGAATCAAGGAGTTGATATCGTCTCTATACCTTACTATATTAAGTGCTGTCAATAAAGCTTTCATACTTGCAACAAATCTCCCTGCACAACTTATTTGCACTCGCAATTTCATTCCGTTCAACATGACTAACGAAATCCTTTTTCTGCTGCAGCACCTACCAGTTCGATGCGAGGACCTGCAAGAAGTGCCACCCGGAGTGCCGCACCTGCTCGGGACCCGGCGACGAGCACTGCGACGAGTGCGTCCATGTGCGCAACGATCAGCACTGCGTCACCGTCTGTCCCGAGGACAAGTACGCCGACTTTGGTGTCTGCCACAAGTGCCACGAGACGTGCGAGGGCTGCACGGGACCCAAGAACACCATCGGCCCCTATGCGTGCAACACGTGCAACCTGGCGATCATCAATGCGGACGCCACCGTCGAGCGGTGTCTGCGCAAGGACGACAAGTGCCCCGACGGCTACTACTGGGAGTATGTGCATCCCCACGAGCAGGGATCGCTGAAGCCGCTCGCCGGCAAGGCCATCTGTAGGAAGTGCCATCCGCGCTGCGAGCTCTGCACCAACTACGGCTTCCACGAGCAGGTGTGCTCCAAGTGCGCGGGGTACAAGCGGCGCGAGCAGTGCGAGGACGAGTGCCCGGCCGATCACTATGCGGACGAGGAGAAGCGCGAGTGCTTCGAGTGCCATCCGGAGTGCAAGGGCTGCACGGGACCCGGCTCCGAGGACTGCCTCGCCTGCCGCAACTTCAAGCTGTTCGCCGAGGGCGAGGTCTACGACAACTCGACGCTGTTCAACTGCACCTCGAAGTGTCCGCCGGAGTTGCCGCACGTCAACTACCAGTCGCACATCTTTGGGCCGCACTGTGTGTCCACGCCGCAGAAGGGGCCCAAGCAGGCGGCCAGCATCAATGTGAACATGATCATCATCATCTTTGGCGCCGTCTTCATACCCGTCACCTGTGTGCTCTGCGTCATCATCTACATCTGCCGCCAGAAGCAGCAGGAGAAGAAGGAGACCGACGACCTGGCCAAGGTGTTCTTTGGCTGCGAAGACTCCGAACCCCTCCGACCATCCAACATTGGCGCCAATCTCAGCAAGCTGCGCATCGTGAAGGACGCTGAGCTGCGCAAGGGCGGCGTACTCGGCATGGGCGCCTTCGGGCGTGTCTACAAGGGCGTCTGGGTGCCGGAGGGCGAGAACGTCAAGATTCCGGTGGCCATCAAGGAGCTGCTGAAGACGTCGGGCGCCGAGTCGAGTCAGGAGTTCCTCAACGAGGCGTACGCCATGGCCACCGTGGAGCACGGCAATCTGCTGAAGCTGCTGGCCGTGTGCATGTCCTCGCAGATGATGCTGATCACGCAGCTGATGCCGCTCGGCTGCCTGCTCGACTATGTGCGCAACAATCGCGACAAGATCGGCTCCAAGGCGCTGCTCAACTGGTCCACCCAGATCGCCAAGGGCATGTCGTACCTGGAGGAGCGGCGTCTGGTGCATCGCGATCTCGCCGCTCGCAATGTGCTCGTGCAGACGCCGTCGCTGGTCAAGATCACGGACTTCGGCCTGGCCAAGCTGCTGAGCCTGGACTCCAACGAGTACAAGGCAGCCGGCGGCAAGATGCCCATCAAGTGGCTGGCCCTGGAGTGCATCCGGCATCGGGTCTTCTCCAGCAAGTCGGACGTGTGGGCCTTCGGCGTGACCATCTGGGAGCTGTTGACGTTCGGCCAGCGACCCCACGAGAACATACTTGCCAAAGACATACCCGATCTCATCGAGATGGGCCTGAAGCTGGAACAGCCCGAGATCTGCTCGCTGGACATCTACTGCACGCTGCTCTCCTGCTGGCAGCTGGACGCGGACCTGCGGCCGCCGTTCAAGCAGCTGACCAATGTGTTTGCGGAGTTCGCTCGCGATCCCGGTCGCTATCTGGCCATACCCGGCGACAAGTTCACACGGCTGCCCGCCTACACCAGCCAGGACGAAAAGGATCTCATACGCAAGCTGGCGCCGACCACAGACGGCTCCGAGCCCATGGTCGAGGCGGACGATTACTTGCAGCCGAAGGTGACGCCCGGTCCCAGCCATCGCACCGACGGCACCGACGAGATACCCAAGCTGAATCGCTACTGCAAGGATCCCAGCAACAAGAACTCGAATGGCAGCGGCGGCGCCGGCGACGATGAGACGGACTCGAATGCTCGCGAAGTGGGCGTTGGCAATCTGCGCTTGGATCTGCCCGTGGATGAGGACGACTACCTGATGCCCACCGGCCAGAGCAATGGCAGCGCTGGCGGCAGCAGCAGCGGCAGCAACAACAACAACAACAACAGCAACAATCCCAACAACAACATGGCAGCAGCAGCCACCGGCTACATTGATGTCATCGGGGTAAGCAGCCGCATAACACCAACCACATTAAGCAGCAACTAATTTCGTACTCTTGTCATTTTGCAGGTGCCCGTCAGTGTCGATAATCCCGAGTATCTGCTGAATGCGCTCAGCGCGGGCGAGGCGCCGATGCCCACGCAAACCATTGGCATTCCCGTTGCCGGGGTGCCCAGCACCATGGAGGTCAAGGTGCCGGGCAGCGAGTCGACGAGCTCCGACCACGAGTACTACAACGACACGCAGCGCGAGCTGCAGCCGCTGCAGCTGCTGCACAGTCGCAACACGGAGACGCGAGTGTAACACACACACATGAGAATACCTATTGGATAAATCTTGCCACGTAGTACCCAAGTGCCTTTGAAGTCGGTTGCCAGCCACCAGCAGAAACCATTCAGCAACTGACGCGTGCCTCTGAATGCTGTTATCATAGATAAAAACAAAACAAAACAAATCGATTCATAGTTGCCTGTAGTTGTACTATATAACAAATAGCCCCTAGCATAGTTGTGTTGTATATTACTATCGATATTATGCTCTAGCGTACTTAGCCAGACCCCCTTTCTTTAACTTCTATATCTGTATCTGTATATCTTCTTACTTATATGTATAGACTTATATCTAGATATCCTTGAGCGCTTGCAGATTCTTTTTTTTGTGTAATTATGAGAACAAAAACACCGATAGTGCATTTCTTAGACGCCCGCGACACTGCCAATGGAACACAGCCGATTCCCAACTATATTGGGGATTTAACCTGATATTGGGCCGTTGGGCGCACACTAAGCTAAAGTTATTTCTAGTTCATGTAGCGGACTCTCGCGCAGCTTATATCCAACAATTTCTTTTAGCATATACTACTTACATATAGAGTTGATAGGCTTTTAGCGACTAGTTTCCAACTGTGATATAGTTTAAACAATTTGACGATTAACCAATACTTTTAACTTGCTTGCGAACAAAACAACAACTAAAAACAAAAACTAGAAAAGAAACAAAAAAACACCTAACTAGAACGATATACAGAACCCACTGTAAATTCTGATCGATTGCCACAGATCTAATGCTATTTTAAAATCCATTCGATAGAACAAGTTAAACAACAAGATTGAATGCAAACAATTAATCCCGAGCGTGCCATGCATCGTTAATGCAATTCTCCTAAAGATTTCGAATATTTGTTGGCACATTAAGGTTGAAACTGAAACTTAACTTTTAAGACTTAGTCTAATATATATTGATCAAAGATATCTGTAAATAATACTTACTATACTATTATACATACTATACAGAAACGCGTACGATTGTAATACTTATATACATCTAATGACTAATCAATACGATTATTTCTTATACACATGTACATTTGCCACGCGCAAATATCGTAGCTTGCATATACAATTTTACATAAACATATTTTAATTTTATTTAATTTAATTGCAATTAGTTTACGTGTACCTACGCAAAGATATGCATATACGAGTAAATAAAACGATTTTTAAATAACTTATTTTTGTTTTATTTGAAACTAGCTAACTTTTTTTTATTATTTTTAACGTATTTTATTCAAATTCAAATTTGAAAAACCCGCCCAGCTGCTGAATATTTAAATTTTTGGCTAATCTACTTGCTACTCGATTATGTTCGCCTGGTACTTCAGCAGCTCCAAGTGGGTTTTGGGAGGGAATTTCGTCGTTAATATTAACGTATTTTATTCAAATTCAAATTTGAAAAGCCCGCCCAGCTTTTATTTAAATTTAAATTTTTGGCTAATCTACTTGCTACTCGATTATGTTCGCCTGGTACTTCAGCAGCTCCAAGTGGGTTTTGGGAAGGAATTTCGTCGTTAATATTAACGTATTTTATTCAAATTCAAATTTGAAAAGCCCGCCCAGCTGCTGAAAATTAAAATTTTTGGCTAATCTACTTGCTACTCGATTATGTTCGCCTGGTACTTCAGCAGCTCCAAGTGGGTTTTGGGAAGGAATTTCGTCGTTAATATTAACGTATTTTATTCAAATTCAAATTCAAATTTGAAAAACCCGCCCAGCTTTTTTCAAATTTAAATTTTTGGCTAATCTACTTGCTACTCGATTATGTTCGCCTGGTACTTCAGCAGCTCCAAGTGGGTTTTGGGAAGGAATTTCGTCGTTAATATTAACGTATTTTATTCAAATTCAAATTTGAAAAGCCCGCCCAGCTGCTGAAAATTTAAATTTTTGGATAATCTACTTGCTACTCGATTATGTTCGCCTGGTACTTCAGCAGCTCCAAGTGGGTTTTGGGAAGGAATTTCGTCGTTAATATTAACGTATTTTATTCAAATTCAAATTCAAATTTGAAAAACCCGCCCAGCTTTTTTCAAATTTAAATTTTTGGCTAATCTACTTGCTACTCGATTATGTTCGCCTGGTACTTCAGCAGCTCCAAGTGGGTTTTGGGAAGGAATTTCGTCGTTAATATTAACGTATTTTATTCAAATTCAAATTTGAAAAGCCCGCCCAGCTTTTATTTAAATTTAAATTTTTGGATAATCTACTTGCTACTCGATTATGTTCGCCTGGTACTTCAGCAGATCGACGTTGGTTTTGGGAAGGAATTTCGTCGTTAATATTAACGTATTTTATTCAAATTCAAATTTGAAAAGCGCGCCCAGCTTTTTTTAAATTAAAATTTTTGGCTAATCTACTTGCTACTCGATTATGTTCGCCTGGTACTTCAGCAGCTCCAAGTGGGTTTTGGGAAGGAATTTCGTCGTTAATATTAACGTATTTTATTCAAATTCAAATTTGAAAAGCCCGCCCAGCTTTTTTTAAATTAAAATTTTTGGATCATCTACTTGCTACTCGATTATGTTCGCCTGGTAATTCAGCAGCTCCAAGTGGGTTTTGGGAGGGAATTTCGTCGTTAATATTAACGTATTTTCTTCAAATTCAAATTTGAAAAGCCCGCCCAGCTGCTGAAAATTTAAATTTTTGGATAATCTACTTGCTACTCGATTATGTTCGCCTGGTACTTCAGCAGCTCCATGTGGGTTTTGGGAAGGAATTTCGTCGTTAATATTAATGTATTTTATTCAAATTCAAATTTGAAAAGCCCGCCCAGCTTTTATTTAAATTTAAATTTTTGGATAATCTACTTGCTACTCTATTATGTTCGCCTGGTACTTCAGCAGATCGACGTTGGTTTTGGGAAGGAATTTCGTCGTTAATATTAACGTATTTTATTCAAATGCAAATTTGAAAAGCCCGCCCAGCTTTTATTTAAATTTAAATTTTTGGATAATCTACTTGCTACTCGATTATGTTCGCCTGGTACTTCAGCAGCTCCAAGTGGGTTTTGGGAAGGAATTTCGTCGTTAATATTAACGTATTTTATTCAAATTCAAATTTGAAAAGCCCGCCCAGCTTTTATTTAAATTTAAATTTTTGGATAATCTACTTGCTACTCGATTCTGTTCGCCTGGTACTTCAGCAGCTCCAAGTGGGTTTTGGGAAGGAATTTCGTCGTTAATATTAACGTATTTTATTCAAATTCAAATTTGAAAAGCCCGCCCAGCTGCTGAAAATTTAAATTTTTGGATCATCTACTTGCTACTCGATTATGTTCGCCTGGTACTTCAGCAGCTCCAAGTGGGTTTTGGGAGGGAATTTCGTCGTTAATATTAACGTATTTTATTCAAATTCAAATTTGAAAAGCCCGCCCAGCTGCTGAAAATTTAAATTTTTGGATAATCTACTTGCTACTCGATTATGTTCGCCTGGTACTTCAGCAGCTCCAAGTGGGTTTTGGGAAGGAATTTCGTCGTTAATATTAACGTATTTTATTCAAATTCAAATTTGAAAAGCCCGCCCAGCTTTTATTTAAATTTAAATTTTTGGATAATCTACTTGCTACTCTATTATGTTCGCCTGGTACTTCAGCAGATCGACGTTGGTTTTGGGAAGGAATTTCGTCGTTAATATTAACGTATTTTATTCAAATGCAAATTTGAAAAGCCCGCCCAGCTTTTATTTAAATTTAAATTTTTGGATAATCTACTTGCTACTCGATTATGTTCGCCTGGTACTTCAGCAGCTCCAAGTGGGTTTTGGGAGGGAATTTCGTCGTTAAAATTAACGTATTTTATTCAAATTCAAATTCAAATTTGAAAAACCCGCCCAGCTTTTTTTAAATTTAAATTTTTGGCTAATCTACTTGCTACTCGATTATGTTCGCCTGGTACTTCAGCAGCTCCAAGTGGGTTTTGGGAAGGAATTTCGTCGTTAATATTAACGTATTTTATTCAAATTCAAATTTGAAAAGCCCGCCCAGCTTTTATTTAAATTTAAATTTTTGGATAATCTACTTGCTACTCGATTCTGTTCGCCTGGTACTTCAGCAGCTCCAAGTGGGTTTTGGGAAGGAATTTCGTCGTTAATATTAACGTATTTTATTCAAATTCAAATTCAAATTTGAAAAGCCCGCCCAGCTGCTGAAAATTTAAATTTTTGGCTAATCTACTTGCTACTCGATTATGTTCGCCTGGTACTTCAGCAGATCGACGTTGGTTTTGGGAAGGAATTTCGTCGTTAATATTAACGTATTTTATTCAAATGCAAATTTGAAAAGCCCGCCCAGCTTTTATTTAAATTTAAATTTTTGGATAATCTACTTGCTACTCGATTATGTTCGCCTGGTACTTCAGCAGCTCCAAGTGGGTTTTGGGAAGGAATTTCGTCGTTAATATTAACGTATTTTATTCAAATTCAAATTTGAAAAGCCCGCCCAGCTTTTATTTAAATTTAAATTTTTGGATAATCTACTTGCTACTCGATTATGTTCGCCTGGTACTTCAGCAGATCGACGTTGGTTTTGGGAAGGAATTTCGTCGTTAATATTAACGTATTTTATTCAAATTCAAATTTGAAAAGCGCGCCCAGCTTTTTTTAAATTAAAATTTTTGGCTAATCTACTTGCTACTCGATTATGTTCGCCTGTTACTTCAGCAGCTCCAAGTGGGTTTTGGGAAGGAATTTTGTCGTTAATTCTAACGTATTTTATTCAAATTCAAATTTGAAAAGCCCGCCCAGCTGCTGAAAATTTAAATTTTTGGCTAATCTACTTGCTACTCGATTATGTTCGCCTGGTACTTCAGCAGCTCCAAGTGGGTTTTGGGAAGGAATTTCGTCGTTAATATTAACGTATTTTATTCAAATTCAAATTCAAATTTGAAAAACCCGCCCAGCTTTTTTCAAATTTAAATTTTTGGCTAATCTACTTGCTACTCGATTATGTTCGCCTGGTACTTCAGCAGCTCCAAGTGGGTTTTGGGAAGGAATTTCGTCGTTAATATTAACGTATTTTATTCAAATTCAAATTTGAAAAACCCGCCCAGCTTTTTTTAAATTTAAATTTTTGGCTAATTTACTTGCTACTCGATTATGTTCGCCTGGTACTTCAGCAGCTCCAAGTGGGTTTTGGGAAGGAATTTCGTCGTTAATATTAACGTATTTTATTCAAATTCAAATTTGAAAAGCCCGCCCAGCTTTTATTTAAATTTAAATTTTTGGATAATCTACTTGCTACTCGATTCTGTTCGCCTGGTACTTCAGCAGCTCCAAGTGGGTTTTGGGAGGGAATTTCGTCGTTAATATTAACGTATTTTATTCAAATTCAAATTTGAAAAGCCCGCCCAGCTGCTGAAAATTTAAATTTTTGGCTAATCTACTTGCTACTCGATTATGTTCGTCTGGTACTTCAGCAGCTCCAAGTGGGTTTTGGGAAGGAATTTCGTCGTTAAAATTAACCTATTTTATTCAAATTCAAATTCAAATTTGAAAAACCCGCCCAGCTTTTTTCAAATTTAAATTTTTGGATAATCTACTTGCTACTCGATTCTGTTCGCCTGGTACTTCAGCAGCTCCAAGTGGGTTTTGGGAGGGAATTTCGTCGTTAATATTAACGTATTTTATTCAAATTCAAATTTGAAAAGCCCGACCAGCTTTTTTTAAATTTAAATTTTTGGCTAATCTACTTGCTACTCGATTATGTTCGCCTTGTACTTCAGCAGATCGACGTTGGTTTTGGGAAGGAATTTCGTCGTTAATATTAACGTATTTTATTCAAATTCAAATTTGAAAAGCCCGACCAGCTTTTTTTAAATTTAAATTTTTGGCTAATCTACTTGCTACTCGATTCTGTTCGCCTGGTACTTCAGCAGCTCCAAGTGGGTTTTGGGAAGGAATTTCGTCGTTAATATTAACGTATTTTATTCAAATTCAAATTTGAAAAACCCGCCCAGCTTTTTTTAAATTTAAATTTTTGGCTAATCTACTTGCTACTCGATTATGTTCGCCTGGTACTTCAGCAGCTCCAAGTGGGTTTTGGGAAGGAATTTCGTCGTTAGTATTAACGTATTTTATTCAAATTCAAATTTGAAAAGCCCGACCAGCTTTTTTTAAATTTAAATTTTTGGCTAATCTACTTGCTACTCGATTATGTTCGCCTTGTACTTCAGCAGATCGACGTTGGTTTTGGGAAGGAATTTCGTCGTTAATATTAACGTATTTTATTCAAATTCAAATTTGAAAAACCCGCCCAGCTTTTAATTAAATTTAAATTTTTGGCTAATCTACTTGCTACTCGATTATGTTCGCCTGGTACTTCAGCAGCTCCAAGTGGGTTTTGGGAAGGAATTTCGTCGTTAATATTAACGTATTTTATTCAAATTCAAATTTGAAAAACCCGCCCAGCTTTTAATTAAATTTAAATTTTTGGCTAATCTACTTGCTACTCGATTCTGTTCGCCTGGTACTTCAGCAGCTCCAAGTGGGTTTTGGGAAGGAATTTCGTCGTTAATATTAACGTATTTTATTCAAATTCAAATTTGAAAAACCCGCCCAACTATTGAAAATTTAAATTTTTGGCTAATCTACTTGCTACTCGATTATGTTCGCCTGGTACTTCAGCAGCTCCAAGTGGGTTTTGGGAAGGAATTTCGTCGTTAATATTAACGTATTTTATTCAAATTCAAATTTGAAAAACCCGCCCAGCTTTTAATTAAATTTAAATTTTTGGCTAATCTACTTGCTACTCGATTATGTTCGCCTGGTACTTCAGCAGATCGACGTTGGTTTTGGGAAGGAATTTCGTCGTTAATATTAACGTATTTTATTCAAATTCAAATTTGAAAAGCCCGCCCAGCTGCTGAAAATTCAAATTTTTGGATAATCTACTTGCTACTCGATTATGTTCGCCTGGTACTTCCGCAGATCGACGTTGGTTTTGGGAAGGAATTTCGTCGTTAATATTAACGTATTTTATTCAAATTCAAATTTGAAAAGCCCGCCCAGCTGCTGAAAATTTAAATTTTTGGATAATCTACTTGCTACTCGATTATGTTCGCCTGGTACTTCAGCAGCTCCAAGTGGGTTTTGGGAAGGAATTTCGTCGTTAATATTAACGTATTTTATTCAAATTCAAATTTGAAAAGCCCGCCCAGCTGCTGAAAATTTAAATTTTTGGATAATCTACTTGCTACTCGATTATGTTCGCCTGGTACTTCAGCAGCTCCAAGTGGGTTTTGGGAAGGAATTTCGTCGTTAATATTAACGTATTTTATTCAAATTCAAATTTGAAAAACCCGCCCAGCTTTTATTTAAATTTAAATTTTTGGATAATCTACTTGCTACTCGATTATGTTCGCCTGGTACTTCAGCAGCTCCAAGTGGATTTTGGGAGGGAATTTCGTCGTTAAAATTAACGTATTTTATTCAAATTAAAGTTTGACAAAAATAAAGCTGCTGCCGCTGTTGCCACTGACCATGCCAACAATCTCAGTGAACAACGATAATTAGTTCATTGTCGTTAATTTACAAATTAATGAAATTCATTATTTGTTCATTTCTTAGGATTTTTTTCAATTTAGCTTTACGAAACTGTTCGACTTCAGATTGAAGTAATAGAGGTTGTGCTACACAGTTTCAGCAATCAAGCCATTTTTACTTTAATCATGTTTTTAAAACTTAAGCCCGCATAAAAGTATGCTACATAAAATTGAAGCCATCTTTATTCAACTGAAGTAAACTTACCAGCAACCGAACGCTAGATGGCGCTAAACACAATTTAAATTACACGACCGTTGAATACAATTAAAGGCACAGATTTTCATTTGTTATTAATTTTTTTTATTTTGAAATACGCAATTAGACAATTTAATGGATTTTGCTAAAATTGGGCGCAAACAGTGCGTTTTCTTTTTGATTTAATTCGCTTTTTGTTTTATTCATTTTGCATTCTGCATTCTGCATTCTGTATTTTATTTTACTGTTGAGTATTTATAATTTGCACATATTTGTGAGTATGCTATTTGTAGAGCTTGTCGGTATTTATATGTATGTATATGTGTGTATGCTGAAAAGTTAATACATAGTTTACATTCATAAAAGTTCAATTACATCAATTTATGGTACTACAAAACTATTGTGGTGTGAGTTAATTATCATAGTTACTATATATTCGATTTTTGATTTTCGCACATTTTCCGTGTTTTCGTTTTGATAGCTACATATTATACGTACGTATTTTATAAGTAATGCTTTGAGACAATTGCGCTAAACTGTCTGTCTGGCTAGAGTTGTATGCAATTAAATAAACGAATGAATTTCGAAAGCACTTAACTAAACAAATTGACTTAAACGCAACGAAGAAACTACGCAAACTACTCACGAACTTAGGCCATAAAACAAATCAGTGCTGGGGGCTTTTTTGCTGTCTTGGCTCCCTCTAAAAACCCTAAAGAATACAATAGTTGTGTGCGTGTGTTGGTTGTCAGCGAACCTAATTGATATAAATATTAAATAACATTTTGGATTCAGAAATTTGCAAGAAATAAACCCGCCCCGCGTTGATGTGACAACCAAACACAATGCACCGCAACACAACAGCCAAGAGCCAAGAGCCAAGAGAGCCCCCCGAAAATGGAACCCCAAAAATGAAGCCATGCAACCCAGAGAAGTCCGGAGGGCAGCAATTAGTGCGCAACTCGCACATAGATTACGATTACACGGCGCCCTTGCCACAATCGAGAGCATTGCTGATGACGTTGATGACATTGACCTGCACCTACTAAACTCGCATCGTGAGCTGAAGCTGTTGCTGAAGCTGAAGCTGAAGCTGGACGAGCCTATCACATTGGAACGCGACGGACGAGCAAATACTCGGAGAACTGTTGGCCCTCGACGCCGCCGCCAGTGCTGGCCTCGATGGTGAAGCCGGCGTTCAAGAGACGCGTGAGCACCTGAACCGAGTTCAGTTTGCAATAGCCGTTGAGTGGGAAGCGAATGATTTGCCGCCAGTCACCCTGATTCCACGAGACGCCGCTGCGACTCGACTGCGTGGCCTGATTGGCCTCCGGGAAGAGCTCGTCGAGCAGCGCCCGCTCCGCCGACAGCATTATGCGCTCGCCCAGATCCGGCGAGATGTGCAGGGCGACCACCTCATAATTGCAGTCGGGCGCACCGCTGGTCCTTGGGCTGCTCTTAATGTGGCGTGCTGGCGGTGTGGGTGGCGCCACCAAATAGTTGCCATTGCGTACACGCTCCTTGCGCATGCTCTCCAGCTGTTTAATCATAGCTGCCAAAGGCGAAACACACAAACAGACACAGATACAGACACAGATTAGACTAAGCAGAAGCAGGGGAAGGGGAAGGTAGGGCAAACTTACGCTCCACTTCGTAGTAGCGCGCCTCCTCGAGCAGCAGCTCCAGGTCGGGAAAATCGTCGGCAATCAATAGTCTTGAGTTTCTCATAAAGTTGAGGATGTGACGAAACATGCCGCCATCGCGATCGATGAAATAATGCTGCTTCAGCGAGTCGAGCACAATGGGTATCTGGCCGTTGAAGAGCTTCGCCAGCTTCGATTCCGGATATTTGGTGAGCGTCTCCAGCGAGCTCGTATAGATTGTGCCGCCCACATCGATGTGAACGGGCGCCGTGTAGCGCGACGCCGCCGCCACACACGGTATGCCCGAGATGGGCTTGTGGTTGTGCAAATAGGAACTGGCTCCGGCCGAGGCGCCCCCGGGTCCGGCGCCTGCAGCTGCCGCTGCCGCGGCGGCAACGGCTGCAGCTGCCGCCGCCCCAGGCAGTCCCAGCGGCGTCACTGAGGAGCTGGCGGGCGGCGTCGGTGTGGGCGATGAGGAGTTTGAGATCGTTGGTGAAACGGTGGGCGAAGCGCTGTCAATTCCCAACACACAAACACACAAATAAATAAATACAAATGTACGATGATGATTAAAGAGCTCGTTTGATTTTACCTGATTTTAATATCGCTGCGAGCGTAAATGCGGCCCGTGGAGGATAAATCGCGCGGTTCCAGGCCCTTTGCATCTCTTTCGCGCTCTCGATCCATATCGCATTTTTTCCTGAGAAACAGAGAGCGAGATTAGTGGCGTCGTCTGACAAGTTGATGAGCTAATGCCGCGCCGCTACGGCGCAGAGTTATGTAAGTCGCTGGCTGGCTGCATGAGAACCAATTTGACCAGCGCTCAAATTGACTACAGCTCCATTACATGAAGTCAGCGAGGAGCGAGGAGGGGGGAGTGGAGGGGGAGTGGGAGGAGCAGCAGCAAACGTGACAAAGCAAATGCCGAAAGAAGGCCGCAGGGCATTTGCCTCGCATTTCGTAGTTAAGAGTTTTGTATAGTATAACGCAAAGTATTTCATATGATTGTGTGGGAATATTTGGTTTTTCATTGCGTTTAACTCACTTATGTGGCGACCCCAGCTGCACACACACACACACACACTCGCACACACATTTGAAGAGCGCCTGCAGCGGGAGTTTGCTGCCACGACAAGACAAAATCGCCAAAACCCATGCAGCATGCAGCGTGCAACAGACAGGCGATGGTGCGGGGGCGCCTCCTCCCCTCCCTGGGCTGCCGCCAAACGTTGCCGACCGACAAATTGACCGCTGGGCATGCGCCTCGATTTTCACACGAAAATCACGTTGATTTGAGCATCGTTATGGCAACAAACTGCGACGCGGCGTGCAACACAGCAACACAGCAACGCATCACGCACGCTAATTATGATATGTCAAGCCCTTGTCCAACGTGACGTATACGCAACGTAAGCGGCCAATGCGAAATTCGACTTGATTGTGGCTTCGCTTCGCATCGCATCATCATCTCTCTTGGGCTGTCGCATCATTAGCCGTCGTCATGGACAACAAATTAATAAAACTCAATCAACAACCTGGCGGGAGTCTCGCTTCCCCCTTCCCCCCTCCCCCTCCCCATCCCCTTGTTGCCCTTGACAAAAACGCTGTTGATATTTTATCTCAGTGAGTTTAGCTTTTTTATGCGCATTAGGCTACAAAGCAATTGCCAGTTGCCAATTGGCAGCTGGCTGCTTGCCAGTTGATGCATGCAGTTGACTAACCTCCATCCCCCCCCTTCCAAAATTGCCCCTGCAACCGCTTCCCCCGCCTCTGCCTCGCCTTTGCCTGCATGTTTGCTAAACAAGTTTACTTTTTAAAATGTTTTAAGCCCTTGGGCAATATGGCTCTGGTAATTACGATTTGATTAACTTTAACTACATGCGCATTCGCAGTCGTATTCGTATTCGTATGAGTATTCGCATTCACATGCCAGTATTCACATTCACATTCACATTCACGTGTGCTCAACTGTTTTTGTTCAGAGACGAAAAAATGCCAAAGAGACGAGAGACTAAATACGTTTGGCAAAATAGGGTTAAAAAAAGAATTGCTAAAGAAAATGGCTGCGGGGCAATAAGTGTGACTGTGTGAGTGCCAGTCTATATGTGTGTGTGTGTGTGTGATTATTGCTGATGTGTTTACAGCTGCGACGTTTTTTCCTATTTTTTTTTTTTATTAATTTACGACAATTATAAAAGCGTAAGCAATGCGCTCAATAAAACATGGCCAATGAATATGGCTTAAATGCAAGAGTCGCAACTGGAACAACAACAACAACAACAACAGCAGTGGCAAACAAGAGGCAGAAGAACAACAAGAACATATGTGGAGGAGAGCCACAAAACAATTCAATTTCAATTGCTTTGCGGTCCACTTGAGGCAGCTCGCAAGCAAGCAGGTTGGAGGCACTGCTGCAGCTTGGCTGTGTGGCACAGGTGCAGCACACACACACACACACTGCTAACGGTATTGTATATAAGTAGAAGCACACACTGCAGTTTTGCAACCTATTCTAGTCCAATAGCACCGCGGGCGTTATCTTTTCTATGCACCGAGCGAGACGGCGCACCCAAGCGAATGGGAGCGAGCGAGAGCGCCCGAGTTGCAACGCCTTTGGTTACACTTCAGTTTAGCATGAAATTTTGAAGAGTTGCCGTTGCCGTTGTTGTTGCTGTTGTTGCTGTCGAAAAGAGCTGAGTCTGAACCTCGGACTCGGACTCGCAGTCGTCTCCGACTTCTCTCTCCTCTCTCCTCTCGACCTGGCTGCATTTGCAATTCGAGCTGTTGTTGTTGCTGTTGTGGCTACCATAATACGCCTACCCTCTTGTCTTTGCTGCCAGTTCAACTGCTGCCCAATGGAAGTTGAATCTTCATGACTGACATCTTTGGACTGCCTTTTAATGGCATTGCCATTAACTCGACTTCCACCCACTTTGGCCGCATTGACTGCATTGCATATTGCATATTGCTTGGCATTTTCGGCCATTATTGAGTTTCAATTTGGCCAGCATTTTACACATGTGTATGCAAGACAGAGAGAGAGAGTTAGACAGATAGACAAAAAGACAGCTTATTAGTTGGCATTGCTCAGATTTTGGACAAAACTATCGAGAGTTGCAGCTGCTGTTGCTGTTGCTGCTGCTGCTGCTGCTGCTGCAGTGCCTGGAGGTCACATAATTTTGCTGAGTCCATAGCATAGACAAGAGCAGCCGCTGGCAAGTGCAGCAGAGCAGCTGGAGTTGGGGGCAGAGAGATTGACTGGGTTTCCTGCCAACCAGTCAGCTCAATCTCAATGCGACACAGCCGAGTCCTTGCTCGCTGCTCGCACCCCGCATGGACCAAAAACCCACACAAAAGCGATAACAAAAGCCAAGAAATGAGCTAAAGTGCACACACACACACACACACACACACACAGATACTCATAGATCAACACACAGTTAGTGATACACACCTCAGCAGCGAGGCAGAGACAGAGGTTGACGACGACGACGACGACGACGTTGACGTTGACGCTGACTATGTAACCCCTACGAAATGTCCTGCGGCCAGGCAACCTTCCGCACACAAAGGCCAGCCAGACAGTGTGTCCTGAGAGAGAACCCCTTTCCCCTCTCCTTCGCCATCTCCTTCAGCAGTCGGCGAAAAAGGGCAAAACGCTCGACTTAGCCAGCGGCGATCGTTTGGAATTAGTGCGGAAATCATGGATGGATACGAAACGAAACGAAACCAAAACCAAAAGCAAGCCAAGCAAAGCCAACAGGCAACCCAAGTGAACCCAAGCAGCCCAGGCAGCCCAGCAGCCCAAGCAGGAGCAGCTCCGGAGAGTCATGTGGCTGGCAAAGGTGCTCAGAGATTGGGTTTTGGCATGCGAGCGAGCGAGCAGGTTTATGAGGGTGGGGATTGTTCAGTTCCTAGGGCACCTGCTGCATGCCAGAGCGAGCGTGTATATCTGACTGTCTGTCTCTCTGTGTGTGTGTGTGTGTGTGTGTGTGCCTCCTCATTCATTTATCCTTGCAGCGCTGAAGGCAACAACAACAACAACAACAACAAAAGAGCATGAAGCATTGGCAGTAACCACGACAAGGCGACTCCAAACACGGCGACCGACTCTCGACTCTCGTCTCTGACGCTGACGCTGACTCCGACTCTGGCCCGGCTACAGGCTTCAGTTTCTCTGGAGCTGACGCTGGTCTCTGCTTTCTGCTCGTTGGAGAGTATTGCCCCAAAACAATACACACACACACACACACACAGACGCACACACACTCATATGCCACCTTCTCTGCCACATGCTCGAAATGTGGAAGAAAACTTTGGGTTTTGGTGCGAGGCAAGTCGGGTGTCCGTTTTGGCTTACATGCTATACTATGTGTGTGCATGGGTGTGTGTGTGTGTGTGTGTTTCTGTATCTCTTGCGTCTGCATTTAAAGATATCATACCTAAGTTGCGGCTCCCCGAGGCAACATAAAACAACGCATAAAACACACAGAGAGCGAGAGAGATGAACACTGAAACAAAAAACAGCAGCAGCAGCAGAAGAAGAAATCAAACTCCCCTTAAACTTCGCCCCCATGCCCCCTTTGGCCCCGTGGCCCACGAAAACACTCCTTGCATATCCTAAGCCAACTCCATAGCCAGAAACGAAAGTTTTTCGAGGCAAAACCTTATCTCAATTTTAAAATGCCGCCGGCTCAGCGTTGGCTCCATTTCGCCTCTCCAATCCTGGCGGCTCGCAGCGTCGCGCTCTTAGACCCCATATGAGCTTATGAAGCATTTGGAGGCGGGGGGGGGGGATGTTGCAAGAGGTGCTTGCCGCCAAGTTGTGGCTGCAACTTATGGCTGCTTTGCAGGCAGATTTATCGCATTGCAACTGGTTGCAATGTGCTTCAATTAGCCCGAGTGGCATTTAAAGTGACTTTTGCCAGAGCCAAAAAAAAAGAAGAACGAAACTGAGGCAGTTCTCGGGGGGACAGGGGAATGTGGCAAGGAGTTCGGTGAGGTGAGGCAAGGGCTGTCCCAGCTGGGGCACGGCTGGCTGCCAGGGTTGCCAGGTTTGTGTATGTTGGCAAGACAAACACAAAGTACTCGTATATGCTTCACTGCAAACACACACCCACACACACTCGCACCCACACAAATCACGCAAGTGGCCGCGAGGCACTTTAAGAAGAATCCAGCGCCTCAAGTGACGAGTGGAAGCAGCGAACTGGCGAACTGGCAAACTGAGGGAGTGGCCAAACCGGCAACGGCAACGAAAGGCAGCAACTCGAGCAACTCGGGCAACTCAGCTCGGCAACTTGCAACTGGAGATGGCGGCCAAAATCAAAACGCTGATGAGCAGGCAAATGAAAAAGTTGTTTTTTTTTTCGTGCGACTTTTGGACGCAACGCTGGCAGCAAAGGCGCAAAACAGGCAACAGGCAGGACGCAGTTGTTGCCACACACACAAACACACATGAGAAAAGTTTTGTTGGCGATGCTGCTGCTGCTTCCCCATCGTCTTCTTGTTAGCCAGCAGCCAAGTTACAAAAGGCCACGAAAAACTGAACGTTGACTGCTACGCTGACTGCGGCGCTGACAGCGACGTCGACGCAGTTGTTGCAAGGAGTCGCCGGCGCATATGGGAAATCAGTCGCAAGTCCTATGAAAATTGGCTAGCAAAAGTTGCAGAATGTGTGAGCAGATGTATAAGTGTGTGTGCCAAATTGTACAAATATATGCGCTATATATGTATGCACAAACACACACACACACACACACACACTCTCACACACATGTGTGTGTGGCAAAAGTTGAGTTGGAGTCGAGTCGAGTTGAGTCGAGTCGAGTGTAGCAGATATTAAAACGCTGCGAGGCTTTCAAAAATAAACTTTGAAAAATTTATTAGAAAATATTAAATAAAAACGACGATTGCGCTGCATATGCCAAAAGCTGGATAGCATGAATGGCTGCGGTGCTCAGCAAGATGGAATACGAATATATATACACACATATACGTATATACATATATGTGTGTGGTAGGTACGAGTGGAGTACTCATTTTGCTGGATAACTGGATTCCTTAGGCTGCCTGCTACGTTGCAGAGTAAACATTACACACACACACACACGTCTGTGTATCTTTTAGCCAACTGTTTTTATTGCTAAATCCCAAAAATTGAATTGCAAGTCAAGCGGAGCTGAAGGATGCAGCACAGTCAAAAATTGCGCATACGCCATGCATTACCATTACCATCGCATAACACAAATTATCTGCTTAAAGATTGCACAAATCATTGAAAGATCAAAGTCGAATCCTTTTAACCCAATTGGTCAATCAAAAATCGCTTGCATTGTGCGTGTGCCTAATCAAGTGTACACAATAATTGCAGTTCGTTGCATGTGCAGTCATTCAAGTGGCAAATACTACTTGCAACGCGCTTCCTGCAACTGGCAGCCAATACACATTTCCTAATTGGCGCAATTTGCGTGTGCATATTGTAATAACAGCAGCAGCCACAGCAGCAACAATGCACAGCATTTGCAACACAAAGCGATTCGACAGCAAGTGCAACAAATGCAGGCGCAGGTGCTGCAAGTGCAAGTGCAACTGCCTCTTTGCTTGCACCCTATGCCTCATTCGTTGCAGAAGGTATATTGCGTTTTCACTGGCATTCGCAGAGCGCAGAATTCAATTAATTCGAAAGCTGCTTCAGAAAACTGCGAGTTAAATAAAATATTTCATTTTCATTGTATTGTCTTAAACACGATTTTACATCAAATCAGTTTTGCGCACACATTTATTATAAACTTTTAAAATTAACTTGGCAATCTCAAAGGAAATGCATTTCGAGTATTTTCGCCAAGAAATCATTTAACAACCAATTAAACTGTGAGTTTCTTTGTTGAATTTGTAATACATTTACAATTCTTATATTAAGCTGAGATATATACAGCTTGAAATATAAATTATTTGCTAATTTCATAATAACTCTTTTAATTAAGGTAAAATAGAAAATTATTCCAAAAGTGTTTAAAAAACACATAACATTTGGTTATGCAAAGAAAATGCACTTCGACTATTTTCACAAAGAAATCATTTGGCAACCAATTAAACTAAAAATTGCATTGTTTAATTTATGTTACTCATTTTGCTTTTAGTAAGACTAATGTCATATTAAATGTTTTAATGACCGTAAAGTTGAAGTCTATTGAAAAAAATCTAATAAACGCATAACATATGATTGGGTTTGATAACTAAATACATTTTTATTTAAAAAGGATTTCTGTGGATCATGAAATTGCAAGTGAAATACTCGTAAGCCATAAGGCTTATATTTCTTCAAACAGAAATGCTTCTAAATAAATTGCAACATCCTTATAGTTAAATTGAGAATAGTTTCGTCTCAGTTTATAATCCGAGTTGCACACAAATTTATAAAGATATTTAAAATTAAGCGAAATAGAGCAACTTGTAGTCGATCAAAATGTTTCGCAGGTCGTCTCGCAATTCGCAAGTTGCCGATGCCTGGCAATGTTGATGCTGGTAATGATGCCGAATTGCGGCTTAATTAACACACAGAGCGTTAAGCGCTTTTGTCTGCAGCAGCAAGTGCTGTGAATGGGCTTTCAAATGCACATGCACATGCACATGCACACGAGCTTGCCCTTGCCCTTCGCCTCTCTCACTCCCCGCCCACAGTTTACCTCACTCACTTTGAAAGCGCATTCACATTTTGCGTTCGACCTGCGACTAGAGAAGCCTTTGACTATTGGAGTGTAATTGAAATCACTTGCGACTGCCAAATGCAAATGTATTTTAAATGCACAAATTGGCAATTGGAAACAAATTAGAGGCGCTAACAGGCTGAGCGCAACGGCAGCAGGCAGCACGTGTGGCAGCCACACGTTGCGTTTGTGCCACAAACAAACAAAGCAAAAGCAAAACAAACGACTTTGACTTTGCGTTCGACTCACATTTCGACTCCGCCTTCGCACAGTAAAACCAGTTGCTTGCCACAGATAGAGGCACTGCAAAAAAAGAGAGAGAAAGGTAGACAGTGGCAGAGAGAGAGAGAGAGACGGTAGCAGTTATCGTTGTGTCGCGACTGAAGCTGAAGGTCGCCACAACGCCTCCATCGCGTCTGCTGCCTGACTGCTTTTGTTTTGGCTTATTTGAATGCGATTTTGGCTCTGGCCAGCGCGCTTTCAATGCACGCTTTGAACTTCGCTCTGGACGACTTGAAATTTTCGTCGATTTGTTGAAAGAGCACATCGAATGTGGTTTGTAATTGTTGGTAGTGTTGTTAAGTTGTGTTGTGCTGTATGTGGGCTTTGGGCCTGCCGGCCATTTTGGCGTTGGATATCGCTTAGTTGAGCCCGAGCAACAGAGACTGAGAATGGGAATGGGAATGAGAACCACAATCACAACAACAACCGGTCAATCGCCTCCCCCTTTTTGGCCTTCGCCAACGTATTTTATAGCCTTAAAGGTAGGAAAAAAATAATGCGGCCCCCTCTCGACTTAGCTGCCCTCCTCCTCCCCAGTTCTCGCTTTGTCGTCATCATCGTCGAGTCCCCGCCGCTCTGCCTCCTTTTGCCGCCTCCATTTGCCATTGCACACACAACACACATAACTCAGCTGCGGGCCAAGTTTGTCCAAAAATGCTCGAGGCGTGATACAATTTTTATTTTTCTCTCCCTCTCTCTGTCTCTGTCTCTGCCTGTGTTTTGTTCTTCGTACTTTTGTTTATTCCTCCTTTGGTGCGGGCCGGACCGAAGCAGCAGCAGCACTTGAGGCGCATCAAATTTTAAACAGTCTGCGTTTATGGCACACAATTTTCGGACTCCGACTCGCACTCGAATACGGACATGGACAGGACGACGACTTGGACTTGGACTTGGCATGTGCATGTGGCAGATGTGGGAGAGACGAAAATCAGTTGACCCCCGGGCGCATTTGGCCCAAGCCAACACCAATACCAGCAACAACACAACAACACAACAACGAGACCAATGAGCAATGGGCAACGTGGGGGAAAAAAACTGAAAGAGTTTCTCTGTAACATGCAACTGTGAACTGGGGCCTTTCTTCAATCGGTTATGTGCTCAAAATTCGTTTATTACGGAATCTTTTTCCAACTAATTTATTGGCTTAGGGAGAGAGCGAGCGACTTTGGTTTTTGGGCATGGATTAAAATGTTGTTTGTTTACTCACCGTTTGGGGCAGGAGGACTCCACCGTCAATGGTGATCGTTGATCCAATGCAACAAATGGAGTTCTAGAAAGGCAAGCACACAATCAAATATTAGCAACGATTACATGGCGCATAGAGTCAATAAAATATATGTCGAAATAAATGTTAAATACAATGAGTTCAGATCATTCTTTTAATGTTGTGTTTTCTCTCGTTTATTTCTTGTCATGATCATTACTAAAAAAACTTCAAGGCGCCCGCATAATAATTTCATATGATTTTAACCAAAGAAATTTTGGACAGCTTAACGACTTTCTAAAAGTTTGAATGAAAAGAATTGTAATTTATGTAAATAATGTAAGCAAATTCGCTCGTGACTTAGCATAACACATATTCCAAATCAAAATAAACTGTTGCGTCTTAAGGACACACACAAACATTTGGATAGAAGTTTGTGTGAGGCAGAGAGATGGAATGGTTGGAGAGTGCGAATAACAGCAAATTGTAAATAAAAGAAGCACACACACAGACACACACACATACAATGCAAATGGAACTCACAAAAAAGTCGGTATATTTAGGAAATGCACTTTAACTACTTTATGTCAAACAGCGCGCGTAGATAACAAATTTGTAACGCTTTGATTTGTTTATTTGTAGCCTTTGATTTGGTTGGCTTTTAGCTTGGCATTAAACTTCCGTTTCCGCTGTGATTCTAGAGTATCTTGTGGCTTTTAAGATGAACGCATTGCTAGTTAATTGCAAATGGCGCCTCAAACACGAACACACCGCATATCACTTAAAATGTTTACTTCCGTTTCCGGTTGTTGTCGCGCCCGCCGTTTGTTGCCTACTAATCACAAGCGCCTCTCAATTGTTTTACCTGACTTGCATTCGCGCCGATTGTTCGCTGTGAACTGAAACTCTGAACGCCATCCAACTGGTTTTTACTCATGCTCAAACTTGTTGGCAACATGCCGAAACGTGCGCAACGCTGCAGGCTTCATTCTGTGCGATGTGCCGAGCTGCAAAGGATCTCGCTCGAACAGCAGCCACAGGGCCAACAGTATTTGGTAGAGAATTACAACAAATATACGCCAAAGAAGTTAACAAAAGTATAAATATTTTATACAGAAAATATTTAATTGATTAATTGCAGAATTATGCTGATTAATTATGAATTATTAGGTGTTAAATCCATGCACTTGCAAATGTAAACAAATGGGCTTATTAGAATGTTTGATAGTCGAACAAGTTCGCATAGAGTTGTTGCGTGTTGCGGTTGCGAGTTGCGTGTGTGGTGTGCGAGGTTCGACGTTCGATGTTGGATGTTTGACGTCTTCAGCAAATGGCGACCTTGGAGAGAGCAGCAGGAGAGAGCGCAAGTGGCTACAACAACGATTGTTTAGTTGCTGCTGACTTTCCCACCATATGACTGCCACCTTGCCACTGCGAGTGCGAGTGTGAGTGTCTATGCATGTGTGAGAGGCTGTCACTGTGTGAGTTCTGTGTGTGTTTGCGTGTGAACGTTTAATAGTCTATTTCCGGTTTAAGTGCTGTTGCTGTTGCTGTTACTGTTGCTGCTGCTGCGGAGGTTGCAACGGCGATGGCGACGGCGACGACGATTGCTGTTGTTGTTTGCCACACTAAGCTGCTGCAATTAACTTTGTAACTGGACTGTCGTGTTGCGTGTGAAATGGCGACAGTTCTGATGGGTAATCAATGCATTGGCAAACACACATATGTACATACATTTTACTAATGAGCTTTTCATAGCGCCTAAGTGTGTGTGTATTGGGGTGTGTACTTGAGTGCTTAACTCCGTTGGGTGTGTGTGTGTGTGTTGTAAGTGCCAAAGTCAGCTGCAGACTTGAGCTTCAGTTCCGTTTGTATTTTTGCCCATTGGAAGCGCGCCATCTCTCTCCCACTCTCTCTGGCTCCCCTGCGGATGTATGTGCGTGTGTGTGTGTGTGTGCGTGTGTATGTGTGTGTTTGTGTTAATGACAAAGCATAGAACGCTGCTGTTGCCGCCGGGAGGCTCAAACGAAATGAAACTTTGTGCGAATAGGCAAACGGCAACGGCAACGACGTCGCAGAGACTTTGACGCGTTGGCAAAAGAAGCAGCAGAAACGTCGCTGGCAACAATGCCCCAGGCGAACCAGTTCCAGTTCCAGACGATGACGACGGCGACGACGACGACGCTGCTGTAGTCGTCGGGCAGCTGAAATATTTCGTAGTTGCCTCCAGGCGATGCAAAGAAAAACTTGTGATAAATACGCCGCCAGGCTTGTTTCAAAAACAGCATGTGAGCGAGAGCGAGAGAGCGGCGGTAGAGGGAGAGAGAGGGAGACACAGAGAGAAGGTGGAGTAGAGCAAAGCCTGCAGTTAGGCAGCTGTAATTAAAATGAGTGCCAACTTTTTGCTCCCCCCCCCCCTCGAGAGCACCTCAAAAACAATCCTTTTCAATCCAAGCTCCATACGCCCCCTTGTCACTGTTTGACGCTGTTCCGCCCCAAACCCCACGTCCCTTTGCCCTGCCTCCCTTGTGCTCCAACCCTTGCAGCAGCCGACACGCATTTATGTCACATCATTTTTCATTGGCAATTGTTACCGAGCTGCAATTGGGCCGCAGGCGAAATTAATTTTGTACATACTTCATATTATTGCGCTATTTGCATACAAGTGGCCATTGTTGCCAGTTGCCAGTTGCCAGTTGCCAGTTGCAAGTTGCCATTTACCAGCAACTACTAGCTGCGGCATGTGCCACACATATGCATACTCGTGTGTATATGTGCTCGACGATTCCAATGATTGTTCGCTGCCCAGTGACATTTCAATTTTTCATATTTTATCAGAGCGACTAGCGCCAACGATGCTGATGACGACGACGTCGACGACGGCGACGACGATGTGCCAGTGGAAATTGTTGCAATTTTATCGCTCATTTCACTCAATGTGCCCCAGAACGAGTGGCGGAGTCAAAGCAGGACATAGGCGGGCAGCACAGTGGTCCATTTATTGTGGATACCCTGTAGCCAAAGTAAAAGTGCATTCACTTTCTCGGCGGCAGCTCGGCGAGGTTAACAGGGTAACCGTCGGCTGATCAGCTCACAGTGCTCGCATTTATTACTTCTTTCGGATATGGTTTTGGGTTTCGGGCGCAGCTTTACACACATCTGTCTGTATGTATGTATGTGGCGAGCAGCGGGCTTTCATTTTTTGTGCTGCGATGACGTCGCTTTGGGTTTTGCCATTTTAAATATTTTTTTAATCACAAGCTCACGCACACACAGCGAGCGAGTGAGTGAGTGAGCTGGAGAAAGGAGAGAGGGAGGGACTGTGGGAGGGGAAACGAGGGGGGCTCATACATATGGCAATACCAATATTTCAAGCCAATTTGCTGCAGTTAGCCGCCAGCAACTGGCAACAAAATAATTCGACAAAATGTGCGCGGCGCGCTTTATGCTTTATTGTTTGGAACGCTCCAGGCAGAACGGGACCGCTCGGCGGGGCAAGCAGCGAAGCACCAAAAACTGGGCAGTTGTGGGCGTGCCGCTGCGTATTTGTGTGTCTGTGTCTGTGTGTTCGCAAGTCTACAAAATCAGCGTCGACAGCCAGATGTATTGCTCTCTCATAGTAATAATTGTTGATGTGTACTTTAAAGTCTCTACATGCCACATGCCACATGCCACATGCTGCTTGCCCCGCCCACACACTGCCACACAAATGCATATTTATTCAAGTAGTTTTTTCCCCCGTTTGTGCATTTGCGTGTTAATCAATATATAATAACAAACAGAAAATGGTTGCAGCCTCATTCGCCTGAAAGCCCACACATATGTTACTGCGAATTTCCGCACTTTTTTACGCATCATTATTATTATTATTATTTATGTATATATAGCATAAATATACACACACTTACCCATATGCTGTGTGTTTGTACATTTTTGTATGTATTTTTTCTGTATTATTAACGACACAAAAAAGGCTCATAAAATTTACAATGCCTGCCTTTAGGCCTTTTACTTAATGATGCCATTTTTGCGCTGCCAACACGGCCTGAAAAATTCGCGTTTAATTTTTAACGCACGACTGAATGCAACAACAAATACAAATAAAACCAAAGAAAAAAACAAAAAAAAAACCAAATGAAAAATAAACGAAACCACCGTAAGACAATAGTACTCATATATCACATTATGTTTCAACAGTTTTTTCCAAACTATATATATTTTAAATATAATATTTAATGTCTCATTATTATTTTTTCTTAGCACGTACAATTTTCTTGCTAGTTTCCAAAAGCTGATATTTAAAATAAAAAGTACAGCATAAAATCAAACCAGTGTAATTAAAATAATTTATTTTAGTACTCAAACCTGTTATTTACTGGATTATATTAACATGGTTAGGAATATTATACCAGATGGCGTATACTTGATCTTCCCAAGCCTGCCAGCTTTGATAGTTGCATTTATTTAAAAAATTTGAATTCGAAAAAGTTGTTTTTAAAACGAATGTTATTACTGTAATTAACAATTGAAATTAAAAATACAAAATTGTAAATTAAGTGTTAAAATTAAAAAGCTTGTAGTGGAAGGAATAGTAATCAACAAATGAAATAAAATAATGTGTTCTAAACAGTATTACAAAGAGTTTTAAATGAAAACTACATTTGAAAATTAATATTGTTTTTTCACATTTATTTGCGGTGTGGCTTTGCTTCGTAATAGTAACAATTCATTAAAGTTCATATTACCAATAAATTCGTATGAGAGATTTGTAATTCTTATATGTCATCTGAGAATAGCGTTAAGTAATATATCAAAGCCAATCAATGCAAAAATTTTAATTTCTAACCTTTGCTAGGGTGAAGATATTAATTGTTTTGTTACGAAACTAAACCAGATGATGATCGGTTGAGCAGTAATTCAATGAATAATATCTAACCGGAAAACAGCCTCTATTTAGATTGATGATCACTTTACGTTGATCAGAACCATTTAATCATATTTCTTAAGAACAAAATGTCGAAACGGAGATGACTTTCAATGAGACTCGACAGCCATCAAACGATGACAATTACACAAGCTGAGCTCAACCAATTGAGGTTGAATTCAAGGCGATGGCCACAGAATGGTAACAATAATGGAAATGGTAAGCGAAACAGAAACCATTTCGCAATACGAGTCTGCTCATCATTTTCTGTCCATGCGTGACATTTGCCATTAAGCTGCATAATTCCTAACCAGTTTTCATTGTCATTGGTGACTAAAACTTCTCGTAAAATTGTTTGTTCGATTCAGCAGCAAGTGAGTGTGCATATGAGTGTGTGTATTCATACAGAATGTGTGTGCATAATTTTTAATGATTTACAAACTAGCCCGCTGGCAATTTACGCTTGAAAACTGACAGTTGATATTCTAGTGAGGCAGAGAAGAAGAATGTATGAGAGAGACAGAAACTGAGACGCAGACTGAGACATAGAATGTGAATGAGAACTGGGAACTGAGAACTGAGAACTGGGGGAAATATAATGCAAAATGCAAAAATCGCCGCCAGTTATGAATGAGACCAGTTTCTTTATTTGCTGCTGCTGCACACACACTGCACTGCACGCTGAATGCTGAACGCTGAACGGAAAAGGATTGCGTCGAACATGCAACTAAGAATGCCCCAAGGCAGCCAAAAATTTATATGTGGAAGTTAAAAATAAGTTAAACTTAAGTAGCTGCAGGCCGCATTTGGCATTTTTGCATATAATGAGGGTACGACGACAACAACGGCAACGACTTCAAGTCCGAGTGAGGACTTGTCACCTATAGCAGCTGTCGGTGTCGCCGCTCCTGATGATGTTGCTGTTGCTCTTGCCACTGCTGTTGCAACCAACATTTTGGGGACAATTATGAACTGTGATTGTGGCACTGCACTGCCACAGAGTCGTACATAATTATAGGCTCAGTTCCCGCATGTTGAAGGATGGCAAGTTTTTGCTTCCTCTTTCATTTTTTTTTTTTTTTTTTGTTGCTTTGTGTTATTTTTAAATTATGTTTTATGTGTGTAATTTCGGAGAATGCTTTGAGAGCTGCAGCAGCTGCTGCCGCCGACGTGCAACATGTGTGCTGCAAGTTTTTGTTAACATTGTCGTTGCTGTTACTGTTGCCGTTGCTATTGCCTAATTTTGTATGGATGGCAGCACTTTTTTGCACAGGCCAACGACTCTTACACTTGTCCAAACAACAATGTCGATGATACCCAGCACAACAAGAACAACCAGAACCACTGTGCTGGGCGATTCTTGTTTTTGTTTTTTTTGCCACGCCCACACACGCACCACGAATGCAACAAGTTAGCAAAACAAACAGCTGACTAAGCACGACCAAAGGATACCTCCATCGAAACTCGAATAAAACACTTTTGGATTGATCTTAATAATTATTTGAGATCATATTTACTGCAAAAAAAATGCGGAAATTAAAGGGAGATATTTTAAAAATGTATAATATAGTGAAGTTAAATTTAATATAAAGTAAATATTAACATTTCATTTAAAACCAATTAAAACCATTTGAATACAAAAATTATATACAATGATAATTTAAAAATACGTTACATAAATAGTCTAACCATTACCAATTTTGAATTAAAATCTCGAGTTATGTTGAATGCCTTTTAATTATTTTATTAATATTGTTTTTCCTACAATTAAAATTAAAATAAGAATTAGAGTTTTAATGATAAATTATTATTTACCTTTTTATAAATTTACATTGATCTAGAGCATCAATTGTTAAATGCTAGAAGACTGGTAATGAATCGTTTTTTTAGTCAGCAGGGTATCTAAGCTAACTGAAATGCGTTTATAACAGAAGGGAAAAACAAATGCAAAAAATTGCATTCTATGTTGTTCACCTGCTTCTCGCTTGATGTTGTCAACGAAGCAAACAAAACACAAACACAACCAACAACTGCTAAGTTCACACACACACACACACAGAGAGACGCAGAGAAACACTCACACGTACGCACACAGAGACAAGAGGCAATGCGCAAGGACAATGGCGGTTTAAAGTGTGCGGCTAAAACGGAATTGTTTTGGTTATTTGTGTTGTACGCAACATGTTGCGAGCGAACTTGCTGCAACGTGCAATGTGCCGGCGGCAACAACAAGCTGCTGCTTCGCATTGTCGGCCGCAACGTAAACACAACCAAGCAGCAGTCGAACAATTCAACAGCCGAACAACAACCGACAACAAGGAGGACACAACAGATGCAGAGGCAGCAGCAGCAGCAGCAGCATCAGCCACAGCCACAGCTTCAGCTACAGCTAAGGCAACTAAGTATCCATATCCGCAGCTATGGTATGTTTGAGCTCAGTTAGATAGAGATACAGATAGACAGCAGCAAAGGCGGACTGATGGACAGATGGACGGACATCTAGGGGAGACAGACACGCGATGGCAACGCTCGCAATGATGCCGCTCAGCCTCAGCCTCTGCCTCTGCCTCTGCCTCTGCTTCTGCCATTGCCTCAGACTCGGCAGCAGCAGCAGTTCACCTCTCCTTGTCCCTGAGGCGTTCGCTTGTAATTATAATATTTCAACCCAAATGTTGCCGCTGGCCATGCGCCAATGATGGATTTCAACTCTCTGCCCGCTCTCTGCCTTGCAATATAATATACCATACTCCAAGTAACACACCCATACACACACACACACACACACACTCGCTCGCTTACAGTTGTATGTGTATTCAGACATTCCCAGCTGGTTTTGGCCTGGGATCTGGCATCGAGGTGCGCCTTCTCGTTCCGGGGTTGCTGCCGCTGTGCAATTTGTGGCCAGGGGGCAAAACGGATTGGCCTGCGGCGATACATGTGAATAAAATTACATTCACTATTTTATATGCTGTATAAATGTATATATAAAAATAAGTATTGTATATACACGCGTGCTATATACAAGCGATAGCAAATAGCAAATAGAAAATACTTTGTCTCTGTCCCCGCATAGAAGCATAGCATAAAATATAGTCGATAGATGGATGGATGGATGGATAGCACGGTGTTATAGAAATAATAATTGAATTGGTTGCTTGGCTCATCACTGGCAGCGGCAGTAACAAGATTAGATCATAGTTCGACTCACACAGCAACAATAACAACCTCAACAAGAACGAACACAGATGCCTTTGGGCCATGACCGCGGAGAAAAGGGTAAAAGACGCTGCCACTGACAAGCAAGCCAAGTTAGAAGCCAAGCTCTAACTGGCAAAGCCCCAAGTTACCAGTTACCAGTGTTCTCCACTCGACTCGTTTGCAGCTAAACATTAATCAGTCAAACAGCCAAATTACTTATAAAGCTGGCTAATAGAGACATAGACATGGCCAGTTGTCAGAGTTTAGTAAATGATACAAGCGAAAGCAAATAAAATAACAGCTTGCCAAGAGCTGAGCCCCAACTCCGCGAGACCATAAACAACAAACTTGGGAATGTATCAATTTAAACTTTTAATTTATTCACACGAAAACGTACTGATAGTCACAACCAAATTTACTATTTCAAATGCAACAAATGTAATTTTAAATAAATTTAATTTTATTTATGATTATAGGATCAGTCTGTTTGTTCAAATTTATAAATGTTTTATTTTCGAATAGGATGAGAGCAAAAGACTTAATTGTTTTTGAATATAATACAACTAGAAAGATTATTTAATTTATCATCTCACAAATGAAAATTCCCCTGCAAATATTTCTTTGGAAATTTAAGTGTTATCGATAAGATAGATTGTAAATAAGATATATAAAAAATAATTGCATGTATAATTTAAGGTGTAAATATCTTTAAAAGAGCGTAGCATTGCATGACCCTTACTTTTGTTTTCATGCTACGAAGAATGCGCTCTTTAAGACATTATCCACAAAGCTGCATATTATTAAAAAAATGCATTTAATCTTGCAAGAAATGTTCATTATGTGGCAGGCTGGAAAGTGTCCTTCAAGAGAGCTGTGTTAAGTTCCCATTAATCCGCATTCCAAACATATATGCCTGCATAAGCACTACTTGTGTGTGTGTGTGTGTGTTGGTGTAATTAAATTGACATCAATTAAGCTTACGTATCCTGCAGCTTCAGTAGTCGCTGCTCAAGTGCTGCTCATTAAACAATTAAAGGATAATTATCAACGGCGTGGCCTTTTTGCAATTTTCATGCGCAAAGTGTTAAAATCACTTAATAGGCCGCCCAGGATGCCACAGCTAACCGCCCTGCTCGTCATACACATCCTGTCTGTCCGTCCGTCTGTCTTTGCTTCCGTCCGTCCATATGCTGAAAAAGTTGCCCGCATCAATTTTACCTGTGTGCGGTCGAGTGTGTCTGTGTGTGTGTGAATGTGTAAGTGTTTATGTTGCACGCGGCTGTTTGTTTAATTGTAGCGTTAAACGGCAACTGGCGAGCGGCGGCATCGGCATCGGCATCGGCAGCGACTGCAGCGGCTATAGACACATACATATATGATATGGCCATATGGAGTTGTCTGTAATGTTGTGCCAACAATAACAACAACCACAACAAGAGCAGCCGCAGCAACTTCAACAACTACAGCTACAGCAGTCAACACTATTGTAGACTGAGGCTTACTCGACGAAGCATAAGCTCACATTAATGCAGTTACGTACACACACACACACAGGCACACACACTCGACACTTTGGCAGACACAAACCAAACATCAGCCAAGAGCCGCCAACAGCAACAGCAACAGCAACATCGGCAACAGCGACAACAACAACCACAACAGCAGCAGCAACAGTCGAAACTGTCGATTCAGTCAGTAGTCACAGTCAGTCAGTCAGTTAGTAAAGCAATTTACAGACATGTGCTGCACACACTCACACACTCGCACACACACTCGCACACACACATTGCTACTCGACTCGCAGTTGCAAATGTAGAGCAAAAATTCGCACGATGAAAAATGGTGCAAATGCATTTTAGGCACCTTTCAACGAGCGGAGCAAAAAACCGCAAAAAACAATAACAAACAGCGCGAAAAAGTGTGTGCGTGTGAAAAACGTTTCGAATGTAGTACAATTAAACAGTAGCCAACTAACTAAAGCGTTAAGTGCGCTGAGAAATGGGCCAAAACTGCAAGCGTGGGAGGCAAACATGTAACATACGCATTTCGAAGACAATGTCTTCGAGGCAGGAAAGTTTCGTTGCCGCCATATGAAAATTAATACGCTCTCATTTATGTAGAAACTTTGGCTAACAAAATGGTTCAGCATATATATTTACGTCTTTAATAGCAGGTGTAATGAATTAACTACATTTATATTTTACACTTTTTTGAAAACGTTATCCGATAGAATGTTAATGTATTTCGTTTCCAATATGATAGATTAGAGAATATTTGAGTTTACAAATAATTGAAAGTAAATTGAAATATTACCTCTGAATAGAAAATATTTCTATTAAAGAAAAAATGAATAAACCGAAAATAAAGACATAAAATTTAAAATAAGAGCAAATATTTATTGAAAATGGCATTAATTAAAAGAATACAATTAATATAATATTAATTATGCAGATGCCGAATAGAAGAATTGAGAATTGTTTGCTTGGATGTTAAGTTTCAATGAAAATAAATTATATATTAATATAGTTATTTTATTATCAATTTAACCCTTATGATAAAAGGTAGACTACAAAGTTTATAAATGAAAAGAAAACAATCTATTCACAATCCCACGACCAGTAAAAAATCTTTGAATGGAACCATTTAAATTAATTATAAATTATTACTTAGTTCTGCAAAATATTTCTGTATGATGTGGATAATTTTTGCACCTTTAACATGCGCCTTTTATTCCTATCACAAAACTTATCCAATTAAATCTACGTTTAAAGCACATAAACAGTTTGACAAATTTGTTAGGGCCTGCTGAGCTTGTCCAGAGCGAACTTTGGAGATTAAATACTTTATGTACTTTAGTTGAACTGCTCAACTGCTGCACACCTCAGCACGCTGGTCATAATCACATGACCCTTATCATATTTGCCTACATAACCACATCCCAGAGCGCACACTTTCGCCTCGAAGCAAAGAGTATTGCGGCCAAGACAATGCTGCGTATGCTCGACAAATAAATACCCTGCAGTATATCAAAGGTCTGCGTGATAGGAAGCATTTGTAAAGGGTTTGCTAGATAAATATACAATACTATATCTTTACAGCCAAGATTTTCCCACTGACTTGTTTGTCTGTTTGCGTTGCTCTGAGCTAGGATAATACAAAACTTTTGTTCGAGGATTAAGAAAAATGATGCAAACCCCCATTGCTTTAACTCGTTGCTCGGTATGCAAAGGCCGCATAAATTCCTGTTTTCTGTTTGTGGCCGCCTTTTGTGGTTGGCTGCTCTGATGCGGCGATGCGGTGATGCTGGTGGTGGTGGCGATGCTGATGGTGTTGGTGTTGTTGCTGTGGTTTCGAATGCGACTCCAATACCGACTTCGACTCAGTTTCGGACTGTGGCTTTGGCTCTGCCTCATAAACGGAGTGGCAGCGGCGCATTTGCCCTCAAGGTGCAAAACTTGTTGGTGTATATTGTAGTGTTGCTGCTGCTGCTGCGACTCGTGTTGTTGTTGTTGTTGTTGTTGTTGCACACTTTTCAAAACTGCCTGTCAATGCGTGACATTTCATATTTAAGTTATAATCTGCATGCATTACTTTTGGGATCGCCAGGCGTCCGACACACACACACACACACATAATCAGAGCAGTCGGTGAAAGAGGGGAGAGCGAGAGGGGCAGACGCAAACATGTATAAATTTAATGGTATACAAAATTAACTGGAGGCTAATTTTCAATAAAACTGACAGCAATGTAAAATGAGGAAAGCGCACACACACACACACACACACACACATACACAGACGAGTGTATGTGTGTTTGAGTTCTTTTGTGCTTGACGTGCAGCAAATTGAAATGAAAATGAGTCAAATACAAAAACAAACACAAACACACATGTACAATTAATATGTATGTCCATACACAGATGTCCGCTTTATAAATTAAACAAAAACTTAATAAATAGCTAGAAGCAATTAAGTTGCAATTAATAACGGCATTTGTCTTTGTGCCAAACAACCCACTCACAACATTCGCTCCATACCACTCCACTCCACGCCACTCTCTCCCACTGTCGCTCGCCCGCTCGCACCTATTGGCTGGCTATCTCTGTCGAACTGTCGTTGGCATCAAACATGCTGCTGCAAACATCAAACCAGTTTCAAGGCTTATCACTGCAGACGCATCTAAATTATCACGAATGCCGGCAGCTCAGCTGAACAGAGCGCACACATAAACAAAACGAAGTCGTCACTCTTGCTCTTCCTCTCGCTCATCATCATCGTCGGCGTCGGCGTCGCCTCGTTGTCGTTGCTGTTGCTGTTGTCGGTGTGCGCACGAACATGTTGCGACCGAGCCAGCCGCAGGCCATACTCAACTGGCTGCAGCTCGAGCGCACTGTTGTTGGGTTGGGTCTGATTTGGCTCTCCTGCTGTTGCTGTTGCTGTTGCTCTTGGTGTAGCTGTTGCTGTTGTTGCTTGCCTGCCTGTCTCTCCTGCTCCTCCTTGGCCCGAGGCTATTCGCTTGTAATTATAATATTTCATCCCAAAAGTAGCTGCAGGCCATCAGTCAGTTTCGTTTGCGGCTTGTTGCAGGGTGAAGAACAGGGTGAGCAGGGCCAAAAGGGGCGACAGAGTATAAGGGAACGGAGACGGGGACGAGGGACGAGGACGACAGCAAGGCAACAATGCAGCAACGCCAACAATGATGAATTTTTGAACTTGCCGTGTGGGTTACAGTGATGTCTGCCACATAAACGCCAAGCGCTGCGAGACAACAAAACCGCCTCACGTTTCACTTGCCCCACCTTGGGACCGTCCCATGCTGCTTTGCTGACTGTGGCTGCGGTTTTTGTGGCCTTCTCCACATGACCCGGAGCGCCAAGTACCGAGTACTACGGATTGTATAGCTTTTGGAATTCTTGTTCTTCCATTGCTCTATCAAAAAAGGATTTCATTCTTTGCTATTTACATAGAAATGCTGCTTAAATTAAATATGGCTTACAGTGAAACCAGCAACACAGCAATAGCGACAGCAACGTTCCTTATGGACAATAAATTAGCCATCAAAACAACAGAGAGTGCCGTGAATACAGCTCGAAGGCGCCTAAAAACGTTGCTGACACATGAAATGCAATTGCAATGGCAACCATAAAATGGTATTAAGTGCAATTCGAACGCTTGACATGTGCAACCTGCCACTTGGGCAACAGTGTGGCCGAGCGGCTGAAGGGGCAGATGGGGCAGATGGGGCATGCTTCATTTTGTGATAAATTGAGCCGCTAGCCGGCAGCCAAAATCATTTTCATATTGAATGCTAAAATAATGCTTACCTGCTGCTGCTGATGTTGATGCTGCGATGCTGTTGCTGATTTTAATGTTTTTGTTGGAATTGTAATTGCTGCTGCAGCTACTTGAACGAGTGTGTCTGTAGTTTTAGACTCAAATTACCGCATCGTTTGCGGCGACATTTAATTAAAATTTTCTTTCGGGCATAGTCTCTCTCTCGTACATAAACGTTTCTAGTCCTCGATTGTTGGCCAACTTTTTGGTTGCCGGCCGAATGAGTTTATCAGCCAACAATTTAGTGGCTTGAAGATAACTCGCACTACACTTAATACCAACTCAGGGAAATGGCCATAAAGTGGACTCTTAATGACCAACTGGCTGGCAATTGTTATTCGCTTGTTATTTGTTGCCACCGACAATTGTGCACTTAAAATTGCCAGCATTTGTGGCAGTGCACTCTGCTGTTATCGGTGGTGGTGGCTGCTCATAATTACGATGCCGAATGAAAAGCAGACAACAATACAGCAGCGACACCAGCAACAATAATGTCGCATTGTCGCATTGTCGCATTGCTCTGTGCCAATAATATCACACATACGCCACATTGCCACCAACAATCCTCAACTCATAACTGCGTCTCCGACGGCAGCCACAACGTTTAATTTCCCGTTGCCACGCCGCGGCTTTTGTTCAGCCGAACGTCGCATTCCAGTAGTTTTCCTGCCCCGCCCAGCTGCGAAACTACAGCAAGCCCGCATAACGGAAGCTATGCCAGCGTTTCCTTGCACCATTCTTTGCCAAGATGCTGCGGCAGAAGTTTCTTCGCTTGCACAATTGATCGACTAACAAATACTCTGTGGCAATATAAAATAATAATTTAGAAAATATGATTGTTTTATGCTACGAATTGAAGTCATAAAATGAGAATAATATAAATAATTACATTAATTTTAGCTGCATTGATTTGAGTTTATTCTTATCCTGTGATAGATTAAAGTTTAAAGATAAATTGAAATCGCAGAATAAGGTATATATGAAAAAAAAACTTTTAACTGCATTGTTTTGAGTTTGTCCTCAGATCACTGATAAATTTAAATAAATATGAATAAATTCTAGCTAAATTCATTTGGGTTTATCCTCATCCTGTGACAGACTAAAGAAGCTGCTTTAACTCGCAGCATTGTTTTGATAGAGCTGCACCCAAAATAATTATATTTTTTGTATGTTTTCTATGCAATTATGTGCTTCATTGAGCAATCGCAGAGCAGACGCAACGCAACGCATCGCAAATGTCAGACGCCGATTTAGACACAATTTAATTAACAGGCACGCTGGCACACACACACGGAGATAACAACAAACGAATTTTGTGTGTGCATTGGATTCGAAAGTGGCATTCATGCAGAAATTATGCAACTGTCAGTTGCACAACAAAATCAAATTGTTTGCGCCCCGCTGTGTATTGCACAGCTAAATAATTGCCACACTTTGATTGAGCGCAAATCCCGATACCCAGATACAGATGCATTATAGTCGAGGACACGTTTATATATTTGCATTGTCGAAATAACTTTAAAGTCAATTAAAGTGGAAGCAAAGAAGACAACGATTCAAAGTCAAAGTAGAAGTCAGTCAGCTGCAGTTGCTGGTGTTGCTGTTGCTGCTGTTGCTGTTGCTGCTGATGCGACTGCTGTGGCCTGCGGCCGGCACATTTCAGCCTCAAATAGCCGCTGGCACTGGCAAAGCAATGGCTAAGCAGCAGCAGCAGCAGCATCACCAACAAAAAAGGAAGCAACAGCAACAATACCAGCAGCAGCAGCAGCAGCAACAACAACAAGTGCATTTAGTTGCGCCGCACGAAATGGCCGTTGGCTATGTATGTACAGAATAGTCGCACACACACACACACCTACACCTATATATATTTATATATAGAGACATTGGCACTGGCTATATACAAAGGCTTATGTACAGCCGATAGCCAAGAGCCATCTCCCTCGCCACTCGCCACTCGCCGCCCTGCCCTTTGCCAGCGTCCTTTGCAAGGCTTGAAGGAGCTGCGGATGCTGGCAACGTTGGCAACGATGGCAACGGGCGTTGACTGTACGGCGAAAAAGCGTCGCTGCGTGAAAAACTCGGCTGCCGGAGGGAGGAACGCGGCAGCGACGCCGTCCGCCGTACGCTTCGGTTTGCTAATGTTGCCCCAGGACTTTACCGCTTTGATGAGCGAGACAGAGGACACGCCAAGGGACGGCAAGGACAATGCGGCGGAGGAGGCTTGATCGCAAAAGGTACGAAGGGACTCCTTCTCTCGCTCTATAGCTGTGTCTGTGTGCGTGTGTGTGTGTGTGTGCCGACCTGTTAGAGGGTATTGCAAATGGCCTCCGGTTTTGCGCCTGCGCACCCCGAAGGTAGGCAACAACAAACCAACTAACATCACTGGGCAACAGCAACACAAGGCAACATTTCAATCTCCGCTGTGTTATTTTGCAACTGTGCCCCATGGCACTAAAGTGTATACTTAAAGTGTATAGTCGTTATTATTAATAATACCAAGTATTATTATGCTGCACCAAAGAAAATCAAAAGCACATTCGAATTTCTGAGCATGCACAACTTAATTATTTATATTCAAACTCACTTAATAAATTGATAGAAATAAAAACTAACTTCATCTCCACACTCGAGCATTAGGAGAAAAAAAAAAATATTTTTTTATTATTTACAACCATTTGCAAACGCAGCACTTTTATACATTTTTTTTAACAGTATCACTCTTTATACTAAAAACATTTTATTCCAGCAACATGCACAAAAAAAATGCAGTAAGTACAATTTATATGAACAAAGAATATCTTTAAGCATAAGTAGGCTCAACTGATCCGAGCATGAAGAGAATTTAAAAATATATTGTTTTATTATTTACAAGCAACAGCAAACGCAGCACTTTTATACGATTTGTACACAATATTACTTTAATACTAAAAACATTTTATTCCAGCAACATGCACAAACAAATGCAGTAAGTACAATTTATACGAACCCAGAATGTCTTTAAGCATATCTCCATCACAGTAAGCGCATCTATGGGCGTAATAATCAAGTTGAATTAGTCGAGTTGTACAGAAATAAGGCATTTCCAGCAGAAAGGTAAGTTGACTCATTACAATTTCCATTATTCTGCTAAATATATTTGCAGCTTGTCAGCCACGTGCGTTAGCTCTGTAAAGTTCTCAGCTGATGGCCAGATGATCACCCAGCGTGATGAAAACGAGAGATCTGTCGATCGCCATCTGCAGGCAAATCTAGAATTACCAAAACTCGAGGAGCGATGTGCAATCGCAGACAGTAAAGAGCTGTATTCGTTGTCAAAGCAATTGGCAGAGAATGCCATCGAACCACAAGCTGAAAGCACCAATAATGTTCCATTAAGAGATTATGTGAACACAGGTCAAAGAACTGAGCTAACTGGGGAAAATGCCACAAAACTTTTTGACAATAATCTCAGGGCCTGTAAAACATTCACCAAATTTGAGGTCTTGGCAACAAATGAACAACAGCGAAATGATAATGAAATGGTCAGTGAGCCAACAGTTCATGATGTAAAGAAGAAACAGAAGAGAGCAAAGAAAGTACAATCGGAAAATAAGTTGCGTTCAACTGAAGAAAGCTGCTATGAATCCGCTCGAGGAAGCCAGACCAAGATGAAGACAGTAGCAGTTAATTTTTATTTAACTAGTTTTTTTAGTTACTTAGTAATTGTCACTCCCGTTCACAGACTCGAAACTTTGAGGTAGCTACTCAAGATCAGAGAGTAGAGATGTTGAAGATTGCTAAAATACAAGCTCAGCAGGAAATCTTGAAGGTATCGGAGCAAACGATTCCCATTCCCCGTTTATTACTCAAACCCATTAAAATATTGCTGCGATTGATTGCAACCATTTTGGAATCGATTGGTAGGTGCCACTTGACGTATACTCAATATACTAAAGACTACTTCTACAGATGATCGTTACCCCTTGACTATTCTGCTGCCTCTGGGCATTGCCTTCTACCTCATCTACATACTTTACTTTGACGTCAATGTCCACTTTAATGAGGAGCAACGCTATTTGAAGAAAATGCGTTCATCCGGAATTTTGATGAAATGGTTTTATTATATGATGCGCCTGCTAAGCGTGCGAATATTTTAGTTATTTTAGTGTTGCATTTTTTCAGTAATAAAAATTTAAGTTGTCTCTGCACAATTATTTGGCTCGCATTTCGGTGCACAATTTGCGCAATATTGTAAAATATTTATAAATTTATATTTTTGGCGTAAGTGTTGAAATCTACACGCACTCGAACGCCTCTGTTGGCCCTCCTCCTCCATCCCTCCCTCTATGGAAACCGCAATGCAACCGCCGTTTGACCAAATGAAAAGCAAACAATTCGCTTTTGTTGTTATCCCAAATAACACTAAAACCTACAGCAAGAATAACAGCAACAACAGCAGCAACAACGATAATAAAAACGACACCGAAAATAAACTGAAATTGTAAAGTGTTAAAAATAATAAATTATTTCTGTTATTCTAAATGGTATTAGAGAGCGACCATGCATAAATTTAAGCTCACACGAGTGTTAGAAAAATATTACCTCGCGCTTTTGGCCACTACTAAACCGAAATGCAAATGATAAAACAATAACAATGGACAAAGAAGCGTCCCTTGTATTAGTTGCAGCACTTTAAACTGTTGCAGGACAATAAACGCCAAGCGCACATGCCATTAAATATATGTAGATTTATGTAACTCTATTTTAATTCGAGTATCGTTTCATAATCTGTTCTGTACCGTTCGCACATCCTCTCAATTTATTTTGTTTAATAGTGTTCCTTTTCAAGTGCTGTGGCTTTCAGTTAATTAAAATGATGCTTTGATGTGCAAAACTGGCTTATTTAAATGGCTCTACAGTTGCATGCCGTCCCCACTTCAACCCTTCCGTCATTTGTGACAAGAGCTTAACGACAAATAGATGTGTCATGACCCGCAGCGAGCTTATCCCTTGGCCTGGGGGCCAGAGACTTCATTGTTTATATATATGGCACAATTTGTATAATTTGAACTTATTTGCGGTGATGCTTTGTGGGGCCGTAAATCAAGGCTACTTTCACATTGCCCGCAAATACACATAAGCCAGCCAAAGACAATGAGGAGCCGGGAAGAACGAAACAGAGATGGAGACGGAGACGGAGACGGAGATGGAGACAGAGATGGAGACAGAGACTCCCACAAAGGTGGCGGGCACAACATCGAACTTGTTCGTGCACTTTTTTTGGACAGGGCTCTCGCACTCTGGCGTGTGTACGTGTATGTGTACTGTTATCACAACAACAGCATCTAAATTATCATTGCCAACAGCAAAACGCAGCAGCAGCAGCAGCAGCAGCAACATCGACAACAGCAACAACAACAACAACAACAACTCTTAGCAACAGCTTACAACGTAAACACAACAAAACGAACAGAGCGACGCGCAGACGCCAAACACGAAACATTTTTTACTAATAAATCGCCGAGAGGGATTTTCCCATTGCTCAGTTCCTCTTTATAATACATATTTCACATGAAATGCCGCCGGCGGCGAGGAAAACCAAAAGAAATATAACAAAACTTGATCAAAATTGGCAACTCTTTGATTTCTGTTGCTTCATCCCAAGTCTATTAATTTAAGTCAAGCTTAATTGCATCTCCAAATCTGAAGCTCAAACTTTGACAAGAGAAGTGCTTTCACGCAAGTTCTCGTTTCTTTTGCTAGCATGTGACTTACAAAGTTTTATTTCATGTCTCAATATTTTGGAAAAACAACAAATTCTTCATTTTTGAACTAATATTATGATTGTGTATTTTTTCGATATTTTGAGTGCCTACAATCGCTGAATATTTAAAACCTTTAATGTTCATGACTTTCGCATAATCCAATTATGAATAATCAGTTATAATCTACTACAAATTTAGCTTAGCTTATCTTCACAAATATATAATGTTTACAAATACGATTATGCCATAATCAAAACAATGAAAATAATCGAACTTGCAATAAAGTTACCTCAAGCAGAAAAAAGTATTGTCGAATAAAACAACAAGCATTTAAATTATTTCTTAAATTCTGAATCAAAAATGTGCATTTTAACAGAATCAGAAGAAATAAACTAGTTTTCAGATTGAAATTGAAACTTAAACTTTCATTTTAATATTTGGTTAATTTAGCATATCTCCGAAACTCCACATATTTTAGGATTATGAATCTTACTTTAATATATCAACACTTTTTAAAATCCCGTATTGAAGAATATTTTTATTTTTTGTAGAACGTAATTGATTTTTATCTAATTCGATCGCTAACTTGTATTTAAAGGGAAGCCTTTGGAATTTGAATGTGGGGAAACATTTCTCTGGCCTGTTCTCTCATCAACTTGCAATTGACATTGTGTGGCAACCTGTCCACGAATTTAACACCCGCATGCAACTGCTTGTGCTCCGCTGAAATTCGCCTTGCCACATGACGAATAACCTGTTGTTCGCTCAACAGACAGTTTGGCTGTTTAACAACTAAAGCGCCAGCTGCATCATTGTTCAATTTGTCCTGAATGCCAACTACGCACACATCTTGAACTTCCGGCAGTTCCATAATGATCTTCTCGATATCGTTGGGTGAATAGTGGAATGCGTTGTATCGCAGTAAATCCTTCTTACGGTCGATCACAAATAGATTATTGTCACTGTCAAAATAGCCCAAATCACCCACATGAAACCAACCATCGGCGTCAACAGTTGTGTCCGAGTGATCCGCATTGCCGTAATAGCCATTCCAATTTTGATTTGTCTTTATGATTATTTCCCCAATCTCATTGGGGCCCAAGTATTCGCCCTGTTCGTTCAGAACTCGTACGCTCTTGTGAGGCAATAACTGGCCAACGAAATTGTCGACTGTGGGATTTATAGCAACTGAGACAACGTCGGTTTCGGTGGATCCATAAATGCAAATAAAGAAAGTGTTTTCCAGCATTCGCTGAGCTGATCGCACCAGAGTCGCTGAGACCCAACCACCGCCATAGGCAACCACCTGAAGACTCGAGAGACTCTCAGATGTGGCCAAGGGACTGTTGAAGACATCCTGAAACTGGCCATGCGACATTTGACAAGCCGTCACCTTGTGCTTCCTAACGATTTCAATAAATCGCTCGGGAGTAAAGGATTGATTGGAAACGATTCGCGGTGCTCCACTGACGGTGGAAATTAGCACGGTCTTAAGACCGCTTATCCAGTCAATGGCTGCCTTTGTGAACATAATTTCCTGCGTCCCAGCAGTGCTGCAACAAAAATGATTAAAAAAAACCATATGGATGTAGATCGTTAAATCGAACTCACTTTCCTATCAGCACTAATTGAGCATTGGTCAAGGTCACGGCCTTGGGCAATCCAGTTGTGCCGGAGGTGCAGAGAATGGCCATTGTTTGATTCTCCCCAAGCACCAGTTTTCTGGGACTGTAATGTTACGGGGGTTATTTCCAATCTGATGCTATACATAGTTCTCTTTACTAACACATATGAATCTTCGGTGGTCGTCGGCCTTAAGTGATCTTCAATCTTTGGCACATTTTCAATGTGATTGATTAGCGTGCAAATCGTTGGATTCCATTCATGAGTTATCGACTTGATTAGCTCGTAATCGTTGCCATCGCAGAATATCAGCTTCGGTTTCGTTATCGCATATAGTGCAGCAATAACATCCGGCGCCTGCCTGGGATTAACCGCATGAAAGGGCGTGGCATTGAATAAACACGCAAACATAACGTGAGTATCGTGGATATTAGTGCTGGTCAAAATACCAACGATATGCTCATGCGTGAGTCCTGCATCCCTGAAGTACTGGGCCAATCTTATGGATATTCTTAAAGTCTCCTCGTTGGTAATTACTTGATCTTTCTCATGCCACACCTAATGAGTAAATTTAAAGAAGAAACCATCTGTCTTGTCTAACTGACGTCATACCTGACAAGTATGTGTTGGGTTCTCCTTCAGTGCTTTCATAATAACCTCTCCTATGGTTATCTCAGGATCGTAAAATAGCTTCATTTCATCTCCACGCCATAGTTTCTCTTCCTCATTGTATGTCGTCTCAATAATTAACATTTTACTTTACTAAAAATTCTGATCTTTACTGGTAAACAGCTCAAAATACACTGAATACCATTAGCCGATAATTCCGTTTATATTTGTGAGTTGCACTTGGCTGATAACGCAATCAACAATTGCTGATAATGTACTCTTAATTCTATAAAGTTCACTTTTTCACAAACCAATCCTGATTTATCAGTTATAATCTACTGTAACTATTAAATATAGATTTGCTAATCTTCACAAGGAATGTTTGGCAATAAGATTATGACTTATTGGATAGGTCAATGTACGAATGAAACTTTGGCAATAAACCGAAAACGACAAATTAATTCAATTTATATTAATACGAACTATAATAATTGTATAATATATATATGTTATAATAATAATACAATTGTAATCAAATTGCTGTATTTAGATTTTTAAATCATTTTACTTCACATACTAGACACTTCCTATCTGATGTAATTTTTATAGCACCATTATTCATAGCATTAATCTTAAGAGACATATAGTGTTGAATGTGCAATTAGGATTAATAAATGATGCATAAATATATATAAATATTTCTATACCTTCTCGTGCTCATCCACGAGCATTACAAATAACTGAGGTCCGCCGTGCAGAGATGTTGTCTGAATGCGCACGCGCAGAAGAGTTTCCAGTGCTCGAAGGGCTCAATTGAACTTAAGGGCATTCCCATACTCACACACTCACACATTCACACACGCAAGTCTGCACACACCCACATGCAGCTAAATACACACACATACACACACACACACACATAAATATGAAATGTGGGAACTTTTTGGCTCTTAATCAGTTTGCCTTGAAGACGAGACCACATCGCACACACACACACACACACACATATACCTCTAAGGCACACACACACTGATAAATTGAAACCTATCTTTGGTATTTTGTTTTTCTTTGAAGCAACAATGCGCCAACAATGGGCCCGAGGCAATCCTTAGTACGACTACGACGCTCATTTATTTCACAGTCGTGGACAAGATAATCGCCAATGTCCGCTTAGAGGTAGACAACGACGACGACGACGAAAATGCTTAGCTCCAATAGCAAATGGCATGTATATCTCTCTCTCTCTCACACACTCCTATGTGTATAGTATAGTATATATGAAGACCGTCTAAAGTCGTTATTCGGCTCATTTTGTCTGGCTTTAGGAAATGTATTTCAATAATTTTCACACGAAAATCAGTTGAATGAAGTTGTGGTTGGTGGCTTTTTTCTTTGATTTCTTTTCTTCTCGCTGTCTCGCTGTCTCGCTCTGAAGCCGTAAAGTCATTTGTATGTCTTTTAAGTCTTAATTTGTGTGGCAGGAACCAGAAAAGCGAGAAATAAAAAAAGAGTCGAAGTCTTGCCGCACGCCAGTTGCAACATCTCTGTCGTTTTGCCCAGAAGCGGCAGCTGGCCAAGTAACCGAGCCATGTTTGCATGGCCATCAGTCAGAGCTCAACTAGCAGCAGCCCCAGCAACGGCAACGACAACGGCAACAGCTCCATTTACAGCTCCAGTTTCAGTAGCAGCAGCAGCTGCTAGACAAGCGCACATGCAACTGGCTTACACACGCACACCCCGCACACCCCACATCCTATACACACGGTACCCAGCCAGCCAGCTAGTTGACAGACGGCATAAGGGTATGTGGCTGAGGAGGAGAGAAAAAACGGAACTGTCACAGCGTCGTCAGTCGTCGGTGCTGCCACCTTTGGGGCCTCTGCCAGCTCCTGCTGTCGCTGCCTCAGCTTCAGCTCCAGCTCCAGCTCCAGCTTCGGTTTGAGCTTCATTTGGGTATCACAGTCGTGTTGGCATCGCTGCCATCGTTGTCATGGGCAACAGCGAACGCAGTCGACGCTGCTGCTGCTGCTGCTCGAGCACCTCTGGGGCCTGTTTCGCTTGTAATTATAATATTCCAGCCAACCCAAAATGTTGCCCCAAGCCAAGCAGCAGCAGCGACAGCCACAGCCACAGCCACAACGGACAAGGCAGGAAGATGAAGCGGCGTCGTCGTCGTCGTCGTCATTCGGGGCCACAGCCACACGGAACTTTTGTTGTTGCCTTTGCCTTTGCTTTCGCTATTATTGCTGCTGCTGCTGCTTCGCCTCATGTTGTTGCCGCTATAGAACGTTGCTGTGCCGCATGCAACATGATGTCGCCCGAAGACATTGCGGATGACCTCGAGCGCCACAAATGCTGATTACGTAGCCGCTCCCTTCTCCATTTCCTCAAAAAAAAAAATAAGTACGAGACATACACGAAAGTCGCATACTCTACGGCATCGCAAAACGATAGAGTATTCGTGTAAACTTGAAGCGCTTTTAATAGAGCATTTAACGGAGCCTCGTTAATCAGCTGAGCAATGTGATTGATGGCCAGCGTTGTGTAGTCGATGATGCCTGCTTCAATGAAGGAGTTGGCGAAGGAGAAGAGCAACCTTTTTTGTTGTGAAGCCCGCCAGCTTCACTAGCAGTTGTTGTTGTTGTTGCTGCTGCTGTTGTTGTCGTTGTCTCGTGCATATTTGCTCTGGCCAACTACACAAACGAGCACGAGCACGAGAACACTATACGTGTAGGCGTATCTCAGTGTGAGTGTGTGTTCGAGTGTGTCTGTGTGTGTGTGTGTGTGTGTGTGTGGGGTCAGCCTGTGCGTGTTCGTGTAGCTGGGATGCCCATTTACATAGCTTGAGGTATTTCAATTTATTTCATTGTGCTTTTCATATTATTGTATTTGCAATTTTGATTGCAGTTGCCTTTTGACCACTGGCTACATAGACGAGAATCTGATTCCATTTTCAGCCATATGCAAAAATATCGATAGCAAACCCCCACCCTCTCCCTTTGACTCCTGCTCCTCCTTGGCCTGGTCCAAACACGACGATTGACTGACAGTATTCTGTATGCAATGCATGCAATCGGCGCTGCTGCTGCTGCGATGGATTATTGGGTTTTAATTGCCATTTATGACAAGGCCCGGTTTGGGGTTGGGTTGCAGTGGAATGCTTGATAACAAAACTAAACAAAGCTTAATTAAAATAATATTTTTCAAAGATTTTATTAAATTGTAAAACTTGGCATTAAGTAAATAAACATAAACATCAACATCAACATCAATTGATGACACAATTCAAATAAAATAAATGTCAAATGTTCAATGATGGCTCGCGGCTAAATTTGATTTTTACACTCACATTTCTGCTGCACATTTCGAATGTCAAAAGTGCAGCGTGGTGATCAAAATGCCGAATAGAGAGTCAGAAAATCAATGCTTCATCTGTTTATGTTTAAAGGCAAACAAATGTCGGAAAGTGCTAATCAAACTGCCAAACTGCACTGCCCAAGTCTATGTCAAGCTGGACATCAAACGAAATCGAGTATTTCCCGCTCAAGAAACTCGTACCACAAATATTTGTATATGCCAGGCATTAATTACATTGCCCAAATGAACAAAGAACATCATTCGTTGCAGTATTCACTCAGTCGGCCTTATCAAATGTGAAATGCACATTTCCCAGTCTGGCAATTTGCAATTAAAAGGCATTTTGTATTTTGACAATGACAGCAAACATCGTTGTTCCCAACGAATTGCTCAATTACCAGCTGCAAAAGGCTGCAACAAATACAAAAGAAATATGAAACATGAGACAAGAGACAAGAGCCTCTTAATTAGGAAAGCTCAGCTCAATGCAAATGTCATGTTCAATTCAGAAAAACATTTTTCATATTGTTTTTGATTGCGCCTTATCCATCAACAACAACAGACTTGGCCCCAATGCTCTGCAAACCGAAACTGTAAAATAAAATGACAGCATTTTCAGTTCAGTTGTTTACGAAAAACTCTTCAGACATTTTGACAATCAAGTTTGCTGTATGATGTAAATGAATTTTACGAAATTAACTATTATTTCAATACCTTCATTTTAGAATGAAATGCAACAAAAAGAAAAATCATTTGCTTCCATGGCAATTAAGTCTTTCTTTTGGCCAAAATTAAAAACTGCAAATTTGTTATCAAATTCTGAATGCCAGTTATTTGTTTTATTCAATAGTAAACACAAAATCAAAAACAATTGCACTGCAAACTGCAAACTGAAAATGAAAAGAAAATGCAATATGAGTACTGAGAAAATAGGAACAAGCGTCTTTAAATATTTGTGCAAGTGCAAATGCATGTGAGAATGTGGAGAGAGTGACGATGTATTGAGCTCATTTTAATATGGCAACACCCACACACACACACACACGATACGATAAATCAGTTACTCAGACTTGACCAAATACACAACAACACAACAACATTCAGGCATACTCGTAAATTGCAAACAATAAATAACCGAAAAATTGTAAATAAAGTTGCTTGCAAATATTTCATAAAGTAACAATCAGCTTAGGGCCAAGGAGCAGATGCCAAAAAAGCAGGCAGCAGCAGCAACAGCAACAACTGGAAGGCTTGAAGCAACGGTAAGGCACCGACACCAAGCGAGGCCAAAAGTATTTGCGACCAACTTAACACACACACACACACACACACACACACATACTGAATGCAGCACACCCGCTGCTGCTGATGCTGCTGTTGTCCCCCTGCTCCTCACCTCCAATCCAGGCGGCTCTCGTATCGAAAAACCAAAAGTAAAAAGGCCCCCAGCAAATGTTGCAAGCAGCGCCAGATAAGCGGCCGAGCCAGCGACTGAGGTTCAAACTGAGGCTGTAGCTCTGGCTCTCTCGCTCTGCCCCATTCCCTGCCTCAGCGTCTGTTGCTGCCTCTGAGGTTGAGGCTGCGGCTCTGGCTGTGGCTGTGGATGGGGCAGCGTCTGGTGGCATCGACGCTGGCAGCGTGGCAACTTAACATTTTTGGTATGCAAACAAATTTTATACTTGGCCAATGTTTAAACTCTTCAATTGGCTAAAAGCGTTTTGTATTTTCCTCTCTCTCATTTTTGTTTTATTTTCCTTTTTTACTGTATGCGCTATCTAAATGTGGCACGATTATTGTTATTATTCCTGCTGCAACAGCGGCAGCATCGGCGAGCTGCATTATTTGCATATGAAAAGCGGACGCAAATATAAGTAAAATGTACAAGTTTCTTTACTGCTTTTTTTCGAGGAACTGCAGCACAGCTGGGCTGCAGGCAATCAAGCTGCAACGCCAAGAAGCCACATACCCGCATCCATTTGTTAGGCTTATAAATAGCAGCCAAGTCTTTTTGTCAACGCATCACTGAAATGCACCGCATCACAGAGAGTGATCGACTGTTGGGTATCCTGTATTTATTTGTCTAACATTCTTCACGCTTCGACACTAGTCACTAACAATTTGAATAAATCGTGTATTTATCAGTAATCGTGTTTACTTTAATTGCATCATACTCTTCCGCTCAATCTGTTCACAGGGTACAACGGGAGCAGGGCACAAGAAAGTGACGGCGGTCATATAAGAACACCCAAGAGCTGCCCCCCAACTAGCAGACAAAAGCAAAGCAACTACCTCTGGCTAAAAGGGAATAAGAAGAGAAGCAGCCGACAACAACAACAACAGCAACAATAACGAGAGCAACAACAAATTGGAATATATAGCTGCTGGCCATAACGGTGTTCACAATAATGACGACGTGGCTCCTCTCTGAAAAGAAGCATAACGATGGCGACGCTCGCTGCCTGGCTGGCATGGGGCAAGGACATAGCCGCAACATAATGAAAACGAAGGGAATTTTCAGTTGCTGCCGCTGCTGCTGCTGCGATGCGATGCGATGTGACGCACGAGACCGCAAAATAGCCGACGGCCATTGCAAGTTCTCAAGTGCTTCCGGCTGAGAGGTTGCCTACCAAGAGACCAGCGACAGAGACAGCGCAAGCAGGCGACAACCAGCGAAAGACAGAGAGAGAGAGAGAGAGAGAGAGAGAGACTCTGTGGCTCAATCCCACGCCCAGTTTGGCCGCCAAGCAACCAATATTGTCATGTGGTTTTCTTTGCACTGCTCCAGCGACTGCTGCTCCTGTTCCTGCTTCTGCTTCTGCTTCTACGTCTGCTCCTGATGCTGCTGCTGCCACTAACCATTGAGGAGGCTTCATCAGGCGCTGCGACTGCGACTGCGAGGCATCGTCATGGGACGGAAATGAGTCAAGCGTGACATTTGCTCGACGCTGGCGGTTGTCACGCTACGCTGCGCCGCTCCTTGCCCTTTATATGTATCATTTCGCCTGCATGCCATCTCTCTACGTGTATGTGCGCGAGTGTGGTGTGTGTGTGTGTGTGGTTGTGCCGCGGGCTAGTCAAAAGGAAACTCCTCGTATAACGCAAATTAAAAAATCCAACAGCCAGAGCCGAGTGCGAGGCAAAGAAAATGTCAAGTAATGGGAAACTAACGGGTAACCATGCATGCATGTGTGTGTGCGTGTGTGTGTATGCGCATAAATACCAGCACATATGTGTGTGTGTGTGTGTGTGGGGATAAAAGTATGCTACACTTTTTCCTACAACCAACAGCTAATTTTAATTAGCCAGGCCAATGACGCTTGCGTCGGCTTTAATTTTTCAAGTAGAACGCTTTAAGTTATTGCAAATAATCGAAAATTAACCTCAAGACATGCTGCCAATAAATCCGGGGTACGACTAAGAGATACCCTAAGGCAAGTTCGAAACATGTTGAGCAATTGTTAAAAATTCAGGAAATACTTTCAGATCGAATGATAATAAAGAATCTTTTGGGAATATAGCATTAAAATAAAATGATAAAAATTGATTAAATTTAAATTTGAAATAGTTCAATTAAAAATACAATATTCAAAATAGATTTAAATTAAAGATTTACAAAAATTAGAATTTATTTTGAGTAATTTTAGAAAATTGTAGTTCAATAATTTAAGCTTCTCATTTTATCATTATTAGGCTAGTTCTATAAATAAATAAATAAATTTAAGATACCAAACGCATCAATTTTATTTACTTACATGATATTATGTGTCATATGTTAAGCATCGCATACAGGATCGCTGGATACAGGGTGCTATAATGAGGGCCGCAACTCACTTGAAGCAAACTCATTCCTGCTGAGGCAACAACAAAATGGCTGCCAGGGGGCAACATTTCAACATCAAAACAAATGCATAACAAAAGGTGTAGCACATATCATGCATATTTCGTGAGCAAAATTGCCGCCAACGCTGCCCAAACCCAGTCAATGGAAATTGGTATGAAATGCCCTGTACAATCTCCCCCCCTCCCCCTTTCCATAACCCCCGCTTCATGGCCGACGAACCGCAATCAACCTTTGGCAGCGGCTCGCGTTTTTGGCATGCTTGGGGCCAAATATCGATGTAAAGAATTAAAAACATAGGTACACGCATAGCGACTGGTGGCAGAGGGCGGGGGATGAAGGGGAGGCTGAGTGCTCCTAAACTGAGAGCAGATACAATAAAACATGCAAATATGCGCCCAAGGACATTGCAACAGCAACAACAACAGCAACAGACACCGTCAAAACACAACGCGCCGAAGAACGCAGGCCGAACATCAAACACACACACACACACACACACACACACATGCAGACGTTGTCCTCTGGTGGCGGCATGACCGCAGGTGTATGTGTATATGTGAGCGTATGTGAGCAAGAGAGAGAGAGAGAGATAAAGGGAAGAGAGAGATACCAAAGGGTACAAAGTTTATTTAGCTTTAGTCGAAATTAAAGGCCTTTGTATATTAAGTAACCACGCGGCGCTCACCCACACACACACACACACACTCGCTCGCCCGTTCACTCACACATACATAAATGCAGTGCGATAACAACAACACACACACACACACACAGGCACACACACGCATGCATACTTACAGTGTTGGAAGTTGTACATATAATATGCCGTGGGGCACTCGGGAAACCTCTAAACATACCAAAAATGAAATTTATACAACAAAAAATGAAAATGTTGTATTTCAATGGTGGAACCAAAGGATGCCCCAGGACACTCGCTGCGTACCTCAAAAACGAGCTGTAAAGTTTTTGGGCGATGCTCATGTGAGTGTCTGTGTGTCTGTATGTGTGGGTGTCTCTCTGTGTGTGTTTGTAATGTGTACTGTATGTCTGGTTGTGAAAATACTTCGGCCGTATTTTGATTTCATCAAAGCTTTTATTCATCCACGTATTACTGGACCGGACACATTTTGCGACAATAAAATATTACATGAAAACGGATGACATTAAAAATGGGCTAGGAAACGAAACGTAACAAAACCGGAACCATATAAATATAGACTACAAATTGCAGCATAAAAGAAGCCTCAACAGCTAAGCTCATAAAATTGCCATAAATTGCCATTTGATATACAAATGAACAATATTTATTTTGGCTGATGGACGATATCTAAAGCTATAATAAAAACAAGTAAGAACGCTCTAGTCGAGAGTGCTGGACTACGAGATACCATGTTTCCATTACTAAACTTAAAATATATATTTTTGATAGGAACAACTTCTATGCAAAATTCTTTAACAAATATATTTGGTTTTGCTAGTCCGTTTTTCAACAAAATTACAGGATATATTAACAGTATAGTGCAAAGAGAGACATAATTACACTAAGAACTTCTTAAGTTATACGCAATTTATATAAAAAAAAGGTTTCGTATTCAAAATTTTCGAATATCGTGGGCGAAGGGGATCTAAAATTGAAAGAAACTTAATCTGCGACATGAATGGAAGAATCTATATGCCAAATTTGATGGTTCTAGTTAGTTATAGTCTCAGAGATCCACTCAACACAGACGAAAAGACAGACGGACATGGCTAAATCAACTCGACTGTTGATATATATATACGTTATAGGGTCGGAGATGTCTCTTTCTGCCTGTTACGTACATTTGATTTTGCACACAACCATTGCACCCTTTTTTCCATTTTCAATGGAAACAGGGTATAATAACAAAAACAAAATGGCGATGCTTCTATTTACATGAAATTGTAAATCCGATCTGGCCACACTGGTTATGGCTAAGCGAGCAGTGTGAGTTTTAAAGATTTTTGAATTGTAACATAAATTTACTAAAGTAACATTTTCATTTCGCAAATAATTATTCAACTCGAAGCAGTAAAAAATGTGCGGGATTCACAAGAAATATCTCATACAGAATTTTAAAAATCAGCTCCATTTTGTTTGCACAACAGTTTCGACTGTGACGAGAGTGCGAGCTGCAATATTATTAACTGCAATTGGACGCGACATTTTTTTGGGATATATTTGCAATTCAGCAATATCCATGCAGATGGGAATGCAATGTGCAGGTCATGTGACTGTAAAATGTCACTGCAGGAGCATAAAAACTGATGACTTGCTCCGATGTCTGATCCCTTTGCTGGTGCCTTTACTGGGGCCTTGTCCCAACGGTGCCATTTTTTTGACCATTGACCGTTCGCAGTCCGAGTATTTATAAAAATGCATGAAATCGCAATGCCAATTTGTGCACGGAACGTATATTTAAATGCCGTTACACTGATTGACAGCGCCCCATATCAGTGGGTGTAATGGCAGCATTCGAAGGGTCACCCTGTCGTATGAGTAATGTAACGATTACAAACAAACGAAATGATGTCGGGCCCACAGAGTCGTGACATTACGTGTTATGGTGAATAAAAAGTTGCTGGTATGGAACTGCTTTAAAAAAATGCATATTATTGCATTGAATGCAAATTATGTATGCAATACATTTTTAAAATGTATTGTGAAAGTATTTTCAATAAGTTCGAGTTTATGAATAGCATGCATTAGTGTAATAAGGAAATATTTTATAATGCTGTTCAGAACGACAAAATGCTCTATTCAGTATTAAATAAAAATATACATTTCTCATATAAATCTATTGAATCGAAAATGGCATTCAATATATTGGAATATTTCACAATGATCTCTAAATATAAAATTACTATTTGCTTTGACTTAAAGCTCATTTAAAGCAAGTCCCCTACAACACTACACTATTTTTGTTTTGTCATGCGTTTTTAAATATTTTACAGACTCACACGCCTGCGTTGCATTCAGTGCAAACAAAGCTTAGAATTTTGAAATTATTCACGCCGCAAATTTTTCCACATGGCGCGGCGTCTCATACATTTTTGATTAGTTTTATACAAATTGTATTTTTGATTTTATTACAACAAAATGCGGATAAATAACTAATGTGTAACACGCCGATATGCAGCGCACAGAAATGTGTTTCACAGCTCGCTGCATGCATTTCTAATGCTGCCACTGCAACAGCGACTGCAACAGCGACTGCGACTGCGATTTGCATATTTTTAGGCGCAGACACCTCTGCACCTCTACCTTGCCACGTCGCGACGCTTTGCGACGCTGCATGCCACCTATAGTATGTACATGTATGGGTGTGTGTTGATTTTGATTCCATTAAAGTGTATTTAGTATGGCAAATTGCCATATTATTTTGCTGTCGCACACATTTTGCGCCAGCTAATCTGCATTTAAATGGAATTTTTAATTATTTTCCTAGCCGTCATTCGCCGCTATCCTTTGACAATCACTGCGCTCGGGTGTTTGGCTCTAGCTGGCGGCATCAAAGAGTAACCAAAGCTCAACCACACTACAAAGTGGGGGTTTTCCGTTGTCCAATAAAATGCAGTTCGATTATTTATATAAAGCTTCCAAAACGGCGCAGCAGCTGGACGAAGCGCCCCGAAACTCGGCACCATCGCATTTTAAATTGCCAATCAAAATGTGGAACATAACAAGAAAGAATGCTCTTGGCGTTAAAAAGTGTGTCGCCGAAAGATACTCTCTAATCGAATGCAATTCATATATAAACCTCTATTTATATTAATGTACGTGGAAGTGTTGGATTTATTTCCATTCATTTCTTGAGTAGAGACTTGGTTTTTTTTGGTCTTTTATTGCTACCCATTTTGAATAGTAAACTTTGTGCAGGGTATGCAAAAATGTGGTGTTGCAGGGAAGGCGAGGGGGAGGGAGAGGAGGCTAGCGGGAAAGCGCAGCACCTACCAATTTGCTATCAACGACTAAGCAAATAAGAATATTAATGGTTTTTTCCAGCCATTGCGCAATATTTTCCCATGTTACCTACACCTGAACGAGTTTTCGATTAGAATGAGTCAAACTCAACCAACCCACATAATCAATACAACCACGCCATTTGCATGTGTGTGTGTGTGTGAGTGTGTGTGTCATGCATAAAATTAAAATGGCGACATTTTACGAAATTACATTTCATTTATATCACGTGAAAAAAATAGGATCGCAAAGTTGTAATTAACATGTTAATTAATAGTTAGCCGCAAGCGAAGAAATCAGCAAGAAAAACTGTTGCATAATTTTAGGCTGACTTTATTTTCATAATATTTTTTGTGGTATTTTAATATTAATTAGTTTTTGTCTGCAGCGACAACAAAGTAAACATGGCCATATTCATAATTTTAACAACATGAATTTAAATCATTTGCAAATTAAACACGTCCGCCTCGATTCAATAATCGAACACGCACCGCACCGCACTCCATTGATAAAATGTTACGGCTTAAGAATTTGCCTAAATGCCGCCGGGCATCTTTGCGATGGTCAAAGGGGGCGGGGCAGGGACGAAGGTATTTGTCATGCCACCGGAAGTGACTACTCTGACTACACATAGTATTTGGCCAATGGGGAATTTAACGCTCGCCTTTCAATTTTCGCTCGCTCAACGTTTTCTTGTTCGGCTCCGGCTGAGGAGCTTCCAACATTCTTGCACGGCTCAGCAGACGGCGCTGCAGGAGCTGGAGTATCAGCAACAGCGTCAGCTACAACGACAACACAGAGGACCCATTGGGCATTGCACTGTGGAGCAAATTCACATTCTACTTGAAATAACTAATTTTTGTCAACCTCCTTATGTTGTATTTATGTCGGCAATCACATCAATTGTAGGTAGTGGAGGAACTTTTAAATTCAAGCGATATAATGCAGCCCATGGTTACAATACAAATCAAATATTTATTTATAGGGTTAATTAAATAAATAAAACAATTGAAACAAATTCAATATTTCATATTTTTGTTGACTGATGGTTTAACAACACATTCAAAAATATTGCTTAGTTACAAAAAGAATGCCCATTGTGCAACGGCGTTTCATACGAACATTCGTTGGATCATGTTGTTCTTGGCAACGACGTGAATGGACACGAATGTGGTTGAGAATGAAAATGGGGCAAGCCAACTCCAACTGCAATTCTGTGCTGTGCTGGGTCTCCTCGGTCTATGCTCACCTGGGCTGCCAACTTTTGAGCTACTCGAGCAGCAATACGACAAAGAACAACATCCACATCTAGCCGCTGACGTACGGAGGACGCACTGCCCACCCGAAGGCTACGAAAACGGAAATTAAAAAGTGGAAAAAGAAAACAGCAGAGGAACCTCTAAACCACAGCCGTTTCCGTAACCGCCGTAACCAAGTCGACTTGACTGGCTGCCTGACTAGCTTGATGGCAGGATGGATGGATGGCTGGCTGGCTTTGCGTGCAACAAGATACCTGCACATTACAATGATTCCTGCGGCTGAAACTCAAACAAAACTTGCAGTTGTTGCACACAAACACACACTCTTATGGACGCATATGAAAACATGATATCATATCAGGCAGAAGGAGCTCGTTGAGCCTCTGCTTGAGTCAGAACCGAGCTATCGCAACGACTTAAATGTGGGCATAATGATGTGCACCATAAATCAGAAAAGTCACAGCCAAGGTTGCACTCTGCAGTGCTGATAAGGATAACCGCAATCCCAGCAATGCAAGACTCCAATGACAGTTAGTTGAGCCTGGCAACACAGACAAAGCCAAATGCAACATGTGCATAATGCTTGCGATTCGCACATTCGAGTATTTCTCAATCTACGCAGCTCCAATCCTTGACTTCTGGCAATCGGAATGCAAGTAAAAGGAGTTTTGATAGACAAAAACTAATTGATAACTTAGTCTAACCACAATGCTCACACGTTGTGCGCCACAAGTTTGCTTGCACACACACATTGAAGACGTATGTGTGTGTGTGTGTGTCTATCTCCTGCTCCTTTTGATGCTCCGCGATGCAGATGCGATGCTCTGGCAACCTCTCAAGGCGGCAGGCAGCAGGCGGCAGAGGAAAAGCAATTACTTTTTCGTTTAAAATGTTCGTACTTCGTAAACATTTAATTTCCAATTTTAATTTGCTTGAATGCATTGGCACATTGGGCACATACAGAGACGCAATCGACATCGACATCGACATCGACACAATGTTCAATATCATTTCGCATTTGGGTAGTTGATAGAGAGGCAGCCCCTTCCACTTGCCAGGCAGGCTCATATGCCCCACAGTCGCCCGCCTGCCACACACTACCTGAATGCCTTGTTTCCCGTTTCTCATTTACATTAAATAAATATTGTACAATTGTATTGAGTTGCCAGCCAGTTGCCGGTTGCCGGTTGCCGGTTACCAGTGCCAAAGGTAAAGCTATCCAAATGAGCTCCGGCCCGACAGCTGCACCGAAAAGTCCTCTCTGCTTTAGCGGCCCGGTTCGGTTCGGCCATCATCTTACAAAAGGAATCGACTTCGCCTTGCCATCCTCACACCCATCACAGCCGCCCTAAGTAAATATGCCATGCAACCAAAAAATGAAGAACGAAAAAAATGGCAACTGAAATTGCTTGAAAAATTGCTGTACAATGAATAAAATTGAAACATTTGCAGCATCATGAGGAGAGCTTTATGGAAAATGCATGTTGCATGTTGCAAGTTGTATGCAAATGTACAAACAATATGCGTATTGCAATTTTGTTGCTATCAAAATATTAGCTGCAATTCGAATTCTCAATTATACCCTGGGATCAATGCATTGCCACTAAAGGTGCTAATCAAGTGCAGGAAATCCAAGCGACTTCAGAATTTTCAAGAATTATTGAGTAGCAAATTTTGACTTGAGTTTTAAGGAATATACTTGAAATTATTTAGTAGTCAGTTTAAAAGTTCTTTATCTTATTTTTTGTGCCTTTTTTTCGGTATATGTATTTAATATAATACAACTCGCCATTTTTTACATTTTGATTATTATTTACATTATATATTTTTAACATACTATAGTTAATAAGGTAAAAGTATTAAGAAAGTATTTTGAATTCGAGCATGGTCTTGATTATTTTTCTCAACCATTTTTGGTTGCACTAATAGATTTTCTTATACATCTTGTATTTTGCTGAATAAAAATTTGCATAACGTTTTGTATAAAATTAATTTTTCGCAATGTTTTTGCAGTTGAGCACATATGTATGTACATTTGTACGCACTCACGCAAATAGATGTATGCCTACATACACACATGCATGGGAATATATGTATGTACGCTACGTTTTTAATGGCTCAGTGAAATCCTGTGACTTGTGACGTGTTATCGTTATCCTGCCAGGCTCCAGTGACTCTCTGCAGCTGTCTGTGTGTTTATAATTTACTTTACTTTCTGACAAAAGGATTTTAAAACAATTATTTTAATGTTTTCGACACACACACACATAGACGCTGTTGCACACACACGTGTGTGTAAAATTGAGTTTTGCATGTTTTAAATGACTTTTGCTTTTTTGACTTTTAAATGTAATTTTTCACTTCATTTCACATTTCGCAATATTATCAGGCAGAAATGACAGAATGGTATTTAATAAAATGAATTTCAAATGTAAATAAATAAATAAGCAAATGAATAGTTGAATGAGTGTGTGATTGTGCAAGGCTTTTGTTAGTGAAAATAGACACGCAAAACTGTAAATATGCAATTTTTACAACACAATTATTCACAATAATTGGCTGTTAAAATGCATTTGTATTCTTTTGGCATATTTGAAGCGTTAAATGAAACACAATATTTGACATTCTGTGGTTGTAGTTTGCACACTCAAATTTGATTTTATGCGTCTAAATAATATTTGAATAAAAATTCCATTTAATCAACTGTTGATTAGACATTCATTGGGCTTAAAATTGGCAAATCATTTTCAATTGACAACATTTTGTTATTTTTGTTGACGTCTTTTGATGAGCTCAATTATACTACAAAGTCCTCTCTCTTCCCTTTTATTTTTGACTATTATTTAATTATATTAGCAACTGCATTTGAAAATTAAAACCACGACCACGACGATCTGTCAAACTAATGATAAATGTTATATTTGAAATGTGGATATCGCTAAAATATGTATCTCGCACTTCAAAGCGCTGTGAATGATAAATGACGTAGTTAATTATGGCATAAAAGTTTCAGTCTGGCCGTCTGCCTATGCTAATCGGAAGGCAAATCGCCAAATAAAAAGTGGAATTTTCTATGGAGAAAACGCGAAAAACTTACAGGCGAGACAACTAGCCAAGAATATAAGGAAGCACAACATCAACATCAGTCGCAGTCTAAGTCGCAGTCGCAGTATCAGCATCTAGATGGGCAGCAGTTGGAAAAGTAAGCAAAGTCATTAACATATCGCACCAATGAAAATGCAAATGCAACACAAATGATCCAGGCGAATGTCTAGCACTTGGTGTCCAGCGTGTCCTGTTGATGCTGCTCCTTGGCTGACCGCATGTCCTGGCGCTGGCTCATTAAAATGCGCTGCCATCTTGCGAAAGTGAAAAATTACCCAGCCCAGAGAGCAAAAGTACGATGCTGAAGCAACAAAACAACAGAAAATAAAAATGAAACGAAACAAAATGAAAGAGAAAAAATATGCATGGAGGCAATGAATAAGTGTGTGAGAGGAAAATGCAAAAATTTCTTCGGGGCAATCACGGACAGACGGACAGACGGACTGACGGACAAACCTGGAGAACCTGCAGAACAGAACAGAACTGGAAGCTGCGGCCTTGGCTATAAAAGGTGTTCGACTGCGGTTCTGCTGTTAAGTGGCTCGCCTCCTTCTAATATCTGCGTTTGTTGTTGTTGCTGTGGCTTTACGCATTGTTAGCACCTCATAAAACTAAGCTCATGAATATTATGAGCTTATCACTGAGCTGCCGTCGTTGTTTGAACTCCGCAGATTCGCAATGCATTTGGTCAAGCGAACGAAACGATTCATGCTCTTCTTACTGTGGCAGGTGAGTAGCATGTGGTACTCGCTACTTGCTGCAGGTTATTTCCACAACTTAAGCAGCTTCAGTTGACTTTTTGCAACCTTGCCACGCTTCGCATCGCCTCGCCTCGCCTGCCATGTGCAGATCGCAGTAAATTCGCGATTAAGCGTAATTACAGCCCGAAAAAAGTCAACATTGAGGCAAGGATAATATAATAGCTTGGCTCCGCGGCTGCCTGTCTCGTCTGTGTCGGGGCCCAACTTAATTGTCAGTAAGTGTTGCTTAATACTCATTATCTGGTGGCACGCCCACATGCACTCTCTCTCGCTCTCTGTCTCTCCCTCTGGCACGTCAGACGCACAGTCGAAACTTAATTGTTAGCTTGCCAAACTTTTTGGCAACAGCCAACAAAACTCAACTCTCAACTCAACTCAACTCAGCTCAGCTCAGCTCGGCTCGACTCAACACAACTCAACTGGCGTCGCATCGCTTCGCGTTATTAACCCCTTTACTTTTGTTGCTAATTAAAAAACTTTTAGCCAGAAGAAAAAGAAAAGTGGCAAAAAACTGCCAAAGACATGGAAATTCCCATTCCATTTGGCTCTCAACGCCATCCGTCTGGCTGTCCGCCTGTCCCGCCGTCCCACCATCCGCTTGTCCGTCCTTCACAGTCAGAGCCAGAGTGAAATGCTGTCGTTGTTTACACAAAGCAATCATACGCCATGTTGTACGCCAAGTTCGTCGCTTCACTGTCAACAATACGCGTTGCTTCAACAGCTTCAAAAGCATAAGATCTCCTCAAGCTGCCACTGCCACAGCCAATGGCTTGGCATTGTGCTGAAGTTTCATTAATTAGATAAAAGTTCATCCCCTACATTGTTAATGATGCAAGAAACGAGCTGCAAATTATTTGCACACAACAAAAGTCACAAAAACCAAAAGTTGCAAAACCACACAAAAACTTTGACATGACTTCAATCAAAAAAAAACGTTCAAAATAAATAAACAATTACATAATTCTGCATAGAACGAGTAAAGTAATCTACAAAGCAGCTATGCAGTCAAATTGCACTATTATTATTTTTATTATTATCATTTTTTTTCGTTTAAACGCTTACAGCAATCCTAATTATTACTACAATTATATATACTGATATAACACTGACTTTTTCTAAAGCAACCTAAATCAAAACACAGCAGACTGTTCTTCTGATCGCTTTATGCAGCCATCGGCATAAGGCAGTCTTGGCAATAATTTTTTTTATTTATATTCTTTTTTTTTGCAATTATTTAAATGTGAAATATATTTAAAATACATAACGAAATGCACGGCGGGCGAAAGTGTGATTCAAACTAGCTTTCGAAATTGCACTGGATAGAAAAGAGGCGACACAAAATAGTTTAACTGCAATTAATACATATTTCAAGTCACCGAATTACCAACGCCATAGATAAATAAGAACATCATTGAATTCGATACCAGACACAGGTTAATAAAGTTAATGTTACAAGATATTCTCCTCGCATGAATTAAATTTCTGTTTCGCTTGATTTTGGCAATAGTCAAAAAGGTCACTTCACACTTGACTGTAAGTACTGAGTGAATAAAATATATAACACGGTATTAAACCATATAGCAAGACAAATTAATTTATAAATGTTTTTTAACAATAATAAATAAAGTTAAATAAAAGCTTCACTTATCAAGCATCAACACGAAAAATTTGATTGTAATTGAAATATGAGTTACAATTGACTTTAACTATCGTCAGCAGGATATTAAAATTAGTACCAACAGAAAATTTATGCAACTACCAGATGGAGGAGTATATATGTACATATGTATATATTTGAAACACTTGTTGTTGTAGCACACAGATCAAGTTTGTAACGATTAGCGAGTTACAATTTGAAAATACATTTTTTGAATGCACAATAATATCTATATTCAGATACACTCTTCGGTATGTTTAAATATTTTTTTTTGTAGCGGTAATCGCCAGTGTAACGCATTCTCGGCTAAGGCTTTTTTGCAGGTTTTCTATTGTGTTTTTTACCAGTCATCATACTCAAGAGACAGCAGACATTTCCATTGGCACAGTCTGTGGCAGGCACCTGCATCTTATATTGGCAATAAATCATGCACTTTCCTTCGAGATCACGACACTTCGCTGGTCCGATTGGTTTCTTCCTAGCTCCTTCAAAAACAAAAACATATTATTTATATGAACTCAAATACCAATCAATAAGTCAATATTAATTGATTGACATATTGAAAGCAGTTCGTCAGGAATTAATATCTATTTACGGCGACAGACTTACTTTGAGAATGATTGGATTCAACATTTGCACAGGCGAAGAGCAACCACATCAAAGCCGACACCAGTCCCAGGTTAATAAAGTCTATTTTAATGAACATACTGATCGTATTGATTTCTTTCTCTCTATATCTTTATTTCAGGCATCGTCACTTCTCTCTGAACTGTGGATTCTGAGTGTCTAAAAGTACAAGTCGGCTTATATAACACACAACAATACTAAGTGCATTACACACGCTTTATAGCAACAATTTCGTTATGCTTCATAAGTTATATACAAATAAATAAACGAGTGATAATCTACAAATGATTTATCACTTACCTTATACGAGTACGAGTATTGCAATTAGAGAGTCAACCCCTAATTAACAATATAACTTCCTGCGGCGCTTCGGACCCAAAGGAAAAGGTTAGTTGCTTCACTCATCAAATATCAACACACAAAAAAATTGGGCTGTAATTGAAATCTAAGTTAAAATTTGCATCATTTGAAAAGTTTACCGCAGAGGCTGATGGCAAAGGGGATCCTCAAAGCAATCAACTATTTGACATGGATTTAGCTACAATTAGCTTCGAAAGCTCCCCACAATATCTCTTTAAATCCCTCTCAGAGTAGGCCACTGTTCCACGTCTAGAAAGAGAAGACATTATCAGTCTTGTGGCAACAACAAGTATGCGAGAAAACAAAATAATTAACCCCTTTTTTTGCTAATCAAGCAGGAAAGGTACGTAGATGCTGGTGCGTGTGGAGCTAAAAGAAATGCCGGAAACGCCGTCAAGACGAGAAAGAACCACACCAATCAAATTAAAAAGGGACCGGTAGCACATCAAGAAGACATGCTTACCATAGATAAAAACAACACAGATACTAACAAAAATTGAAAAAAAAAAAAGAAGAAAAAAGGAAAATTGTAGCTGTTCATAAAACATGAGTTGTCTGTGTGTAGGTGGAAAAGCGGAAGATGAATTTTTAATTTGTGATGTTGCTTCCCGTTTTAATTGTTGTTGACAGACGACTGACTGACAGCGTAATTTACAATCCTTTTTCCGTACTCCTGCTGTTGCTGTTGCTATTGCTGTAGCTGTGGTTGGGTTGGGGTGAAATTTTAATTAAAGAAATTGCGGTTAATCCCGTTAACAGCGCAGCAAAAAAAAAATTATATCCCAACGAAGATGGAGCAATCGCCTCAGGTGACTGTAATATCTGTTCTTCACTCCCTCGACTAGAAGAAACAACACACGTTTTTAGCCAAGTGTTGAATTTCCCTCACTCTCCATTTCCGCTCTCTCATCTTCCTGTTCCGTCCGCTCTAGTCACAGGAATTTATATATGTCATTTTGATGCTTGACACGATACCAACAGCAACAGCATCAGCCACAGTCACAGCCACAGTGTGTGTGGACTCATTTTCACAGGCACTGGCAGATCAAAAGCCCACAGATTTTAACACCTTCTACGCAAGAAGAGGAACACAAAATTTGCTTTCATTTGCATGTTGTTAATGGGATTTATTGTCATGGCAAGAACTGGTTAAATTGCTGGCCGGGGTTGGAGGCGTGGCACATTCTTGTGCATATTTGTCAAAGAAATTTAAGTAATTGCATTTTATGCCATTTGAACTTCAATTTGCATAAACATTAAAGCTTGTTGTCTGCCGGAAATTCATTTCTAACTCGTTGACATTGTGCGAAAAACGAAATTTAAATTAGCATTGGGGTTAAGGTGGTGAAGAGCACTGTGCTAACTGATATTGCTGGCTGATGTGGGGCAACATAAAAACAAAGCGATAAGCTCTGCCAAAGGACGTCATACGTGAGAAAATTGCATGCAATAAGCAAAATAGCATGGAAAACACACAATAGAAGAGAGCAAAAGTAAAAGAAAAAAAACTCTTCTTTCTAAGTAAAAGAAGGCACTTTAAGGCCAAGCACTCTCTATTTCTACTATGTGGTCATAAATAGTGATTGATTTTGAGCATATTACTTGCTTTTGTTAATACACTGCATGTTTTATTACCAATTGCATTCGCAAATTAAATTATTGTCAACAGCCCTCAATGGCAAAGCTAATCAAGCAGTTGAGCAAGATACGCACTGCTTGTCAAAACACTGCTTGCTGTGCTTTCAAGTGGCTAATAACCAAAAAAGTTATTTTTATTTAAATCTTCACTAATTTATCCACGTCTATTTGATTTAAATGAACACATCGTTTTAAAAAATAAATATTTAATAAGTCTGCATGCATAATTTACTGCATACACATACAAATTGCAAATAGAAATCAATTTTAAAATACTCTAATCGAATTTGGTGCGTTTTCTTAATGTTAATCACGTAGAATGGCCTGAGTTAAAGCCAGATAGTGATTGCCAGCCGAAGCAATCAACCGTGTATAGTATAAGCACGCCTCTTCTGAGCGTGGGCATGATGGTGGTGGATATGCGAGTTGGACATGTGGTGGGACAACATGCTCGGCACATATAAGAAATTAACTTAAAAAGTCATTTTGCAGACAGGCAGCGAGCTAAAGAGCCAATGCGGGGGAGGGGGGCAGGCGGCAGCGCTGCAGCGAGAATGAGAAAAAAGGATTAATTGCATAAAGAGTGTTGTGAGAGAAAGAGAGAGAGAGCTGGTGGAATGACATCATCTCGATGGCAGCGACGATGCCAACACAGCGTATGAAGCACTGAGCACTGAATATCCTGGATTTTCTATAAGCCATCGACTTGCACATCTGCATCCACACATCCTCATCCGCATCCTTTGCCAGGACAACACACACACACACACACATATGCATGCATGCATGCTTACCCTGGCATCGGCTGAAGGATGCGCGACTCGCATGTGTGGAGCATTTTTTAATAGTGTTTCGTGTGCCTCTTGGCGTTAATTTATGCCACAAAATCATTTTCTTTCATACTCGCAGCCACATGCAAAATAAAAATTAAAACTGAAATATGAAAAAGGCAAAATAAGAAAAAAGCAACTACATATAGTATAGTACATGAGTTGCTTCGTACATGCAAATTGCGTTGCAGCGCCCGCAGCGATGAGACGCAGTTTATGTCAAGTGAAAAATGAGTGCGAACTATGACATGCAATATGAGCGCATCCCAAATGCAACGACGACGCCGCCGACTCCTCTCTCCCTCCCTCTCCCCCTTACTCCCAATCCAAAGCGCCTTCTAGCCGCCGAATCGCCGCCTCACACTGCGTTCACAAACCCATTTATTAGTACGCTTTGAAAATGACGACATCAAGTGCAAATAAAATAAGAAAGACTCGGAAACAGGCCAGATTGGACGAGTCAAGAGGATACCCTAAAATCTTCGCATACTAACATTAACTGATGGACAACTAATTGACATTGCTTGAGCACACGACATGGTTGAGAGTTGTCCATAAGTAGCGTGATTTCATTGGTGCTTATATTCACAGTTGGCTTATTTTTTTTGGTTTCTTCTACAAAGCCATAAAAAGTGTAGTGTAATTTGTCGAATTATAAAATTGTATTGTACACTCACAAAAATAAATTGATATATATGTTAAGTCTCTTTGATCTAAAAAGCTAAAATTACTAAATTTATTTCAAATTTTTCTTTCTAGTTTTAAACATTTTCAAAGGGGTTTCCACATAAATTTTTGATAGGCAGCATATTAAGAGAATAGTATTTATTCACTCTAGTTTCAATTACATTTCATGTCACAATTTTTGTAAATTATTCAAAAATAAAAATCGAATTTGTCGTACCGAGTATTTCACCGTCGAATACACTCAACGGTAGCCAGCTGAAATTTAAGCTCTGCCTAAAAATAGAAATGTTGCAGTTAAATTCAGACTAAGCCCCCATTGAGACATTCACAGGGTATTCAAAAGAAGCCTGAACATTGCATATGCCAGAGAGCGATTAGCTCATAGCTCGCACTGCGGGCAAAATTCAAATCGAAACCGAAAACGTAAACAAAAACACATAAATAATTTATTATGTGACATGAGCACAGCAGCCTGATAAGCGTCCCCCATATGTATATAGACACCACCAACTACAAAATGGAAAATACAAAATACAAATTACTTCGACTTAGACATAAACATTCATAGACACGAATGTACGTGTGTGTTTAGTGAACATTATTCACAAGAATTACGATTATACGCCTTTTTTGCTTATATTTTTTTGCATTCGTTGATGCGAATCTTTGTTTTGTTATTCGAAGCGGTTCGAATCGTAATTGAAAAGTTCATGTTTCTCTCTCCTGTCGCAATTCCCGTCGGATTTGGAGACTCTAAGACTGCAAAAGTTATGCAATCTAAGACGCAGTTAAATAATTTGATTCTACGCCTATTTTGCTATTAGTTTTTTGCATTCGTTGTGGATGCGAATCATTTTGTGTTATTCGAAGCGGTTCAAATCGTAATTGAAAAGTTCATGTCGAATTTCGAAATTCGCGTCGGAATCTGAGACTCTGAGACTGCAAAAGTTATGCAATCTAAGACGCAGTTAAATGATTTGATTCAATTGAAAATATGTCCATGTAGTATATTTCTTCACAATCTTTACTCTCTATATAGAATAATCAAATGTACGAGTACGACATCAAAACAACAACTGTTTCAATGTTCAGACAAGGCCGCCGTTTCATGTGTCAAAGTCATTTTGTCGTTTTCACTGGCGGCATTGACGGAGGTTGAGAAAATTAAGGAATTGCAATGCACAAACACGACCGTGTGCTCTATAGATAGTGCAAGTAATTCCCACATGCACTCTCTTAAGTGTCTTGGCTTTGCTATCATTCCAAATCTCAAGGTAATCCAAGTACTCTCGATTACGATAAAACACTCGAGACAATAAACAAAACATCATTGACTTTCATCAGTTCTTGGAACTACAAAAAAGCTCTCAACAATTTGATGTTCTCAATAACTCAAGCAACATTTTATTTTTGTAATAAACATTTGTTTACAATATTTTCAACATCTCCTTCACATCTCTGGCAGCGATCGTATGATGTCCGAGTCCCCAGGATCTGTTATCGACATCGTGCACACCCGAAAGTATTTGCCACAAGCGGTGCCCAGCTCGACGTTGGAGCCGCTGTAGTGCTGCACCTCCGTCTTGGCCAGCATGGCGTAGTACTCAATCTCGGACCTCCTCAAGGCGGGCATATTGCTGGCAATCAACACCAGCTTCGACTTGCCCTGGCGCAGCGTCTTCAGCGTCTGCTTGTGGCCCAGGCAATACTTGCCGGACTTCATGACCAGCGCCAGACGAGCGTTGATGCTCTCCAAAGCCTTCTTTTGCTTCTTGGCAGCCACCATATCGAATTAGACTCTTCGACAACTTTGACTCCTTGACTCACATAAGTGCACAAATGATCAAGGAAGTACTTAAAGCGCTTGGGAATTTGTGCAACGTGGCAGGTTAATGGCCTGCAAGCAGTGCACGAAGTGTATGCAGGGCGGCAAGCAGTGCAGCACATATTATGCAATCCATATCAAGGCAGCAAGCCTGACGATTACAGGGTATAAATAAATACGTCATTTCAGCGACATCTCGGATCACGTCCCCTCGCTCAGCGAATCGCCTTGGCTCAATTCATTAAACTCTTCGAGGCATGCTCGCCGCCCACGCAGCTATAAATACCGCCATAAAATAAATATGCAAACATTGGCTGTGAAATCGTGCACAACTATCATAGTAATAAGAAAATGAATATAAATAAAGCATAAATAACAACAAACGCGCACATTTGTGTATCTGCGAGATACATCGTGTTGCTGATGTACGATAAATCTGTGAAATGCGAATGCTCAGCAAGGACGTTTATTTATATTTCTAAAAACTGATGCGTATAGTTTCCAAAATTCTTAGCGAACGTTCCGAATCCACGATGAGCGAAGCATCGCTCTCCATGGAATCGCGTCGCATTGACGCTTAAACCATTGCTGAACTTGACATTGAAACCAAAAGCGCAGCGATACCCTCGGCAATAGGGTTCTCTAACCAGAGATTAATTCAAAGCTGGAAAGTAGAACTCTGGCCACACAACTGTACGTCAATCCATACACGTGACACTCACAAGTACAAACCTCATCATCACAGAGACACAGAGACTGAGTGAGAGATAGAGCGGCAGAGAGAGAATGAGAATGAGACACTGGTGATAAGAACTGCCTGAGTGACCTGGCAGGCAACCTTTGTGGCTCTGTGCATATGATTCAGCAATGGATCAGATCAGATCGGTTCCGAACTGACAGAACTTACGTAATCAGTGGTGTCATGTGAGACACAAATCCAACACAACAATAATAAATATTTGGAGTAAGTCAGTTCAAAATATTTACAGTGCGTTTTATTACAGCAGTCGAAATAATTTAATAAATACGTGTATGTGTTGTCTACATTTGACATATGCTCTCAATTGTGTTCCTGTTCTCCGTCACTTTGCGGGGAGGTGTTGCATCCACTCATAGAAAGAGCATTCGATTGTTTTAGAGTCTATGTCAGAAGCATGCAGCAGACTTGTCCATTCTCGCAATCGGTGCCAGGTCTGTGCAGCCTGGGGTTGCAGCGGTCCATGCACTCGCCCAGGTGCTGTGAGCACGGCGCTGGTCTTACCGGCACTGAGGATTGAGGATGCGGGAGGTTCGAGGTTGACAGTGGGACAGGGGAAAGTGGGAGACACGGAGACGGAGACGTGGATTGGGGGTTAGTGATGGAAAGAAAATGAAAACAATAGATGAGCACATTGAAATAATACCAATCAATCATTATTAATATAGGAATCAATTTAAAGATTTAAGAGTGGTGGCAGGATCATTATAGGATTAAGTTTGCAATCGCCCTAAATGATTGAATGCAAGCGTTAGAACGAACTTCCATTGGGCCGACCCCAAATGATCTCTCTACTTACACTCAAAGCAGCACTCCACGCCCATATGCGCGCTGCTGGGGCACAGACCCTTGTTGGTCGTGGGCGATACGCAGTCGTCGGTGTGCACGCAAAGGCCTCCGACTAGAACGCACTGACGATCATTTTGATACACACGCACACCCTGCAGCACTGCAACGAGTTCGATTATGTACTATATGTGGTCAATGTGGTGGGCACCAGGACCTGGCATCATCACTTACTGTACATGTCATGACTATCCACTTCATTTGTCTCGATATTCGCGCTAACCAACTGCAGCAGCATTAGGGCCGCCACCAGGCACAGGGCAATAAAGTTGCTTCTATTTGACATGGTACTCCTCGTATTTAATTGGCGCTTTTATCTTTATCGGATTTCAAATGCTTGTATTTGTTGTAGTCTCTCTCACTTCTCACTGGGCACTGGGCACTGGGCACTGCGAGTGTTTAAATAGTAATCCACACGATAGCACGGTTTGTGTAGCACTGAGCAAGACTAATTACGTTCCAGATGCTTTTCAACAAAAATTGTTTCGAATAGAAACCATCAAACGACGACGGCGGGCGCAACGTTGTTTTGCACAACTCGACGAGTGATCGGCAAATGAGGCAGCGCCAGAGAAGCGCAGAGAGAGTCAGCGACAACAAGACAACATACAGACAGAGAGAGAGAGAGAGAGAACGAGAGAGAGAGAGAGAGAGAGCGAGCAGATGGGGTAAGGGGGAAGATAGACGTTGAATGCGGGCGCTTAGTTCAATTGAAGAGCGTGAGAGCCATTAATAATATTGGCGCATTTGCACACCCAGGAAAAACCAACGATGGGCGATGGGCGATGGGCGATGGACAGTGGACTGGGGACGGAGGACGGAGGAGGTACAATGGGACAGCGACGGGCGGTGCATAAAAGATCAGTGCCGGCAACAGCAACCGCAACACCAATTGAGCACTCGCAACTCCCTTCCGCCTGACGGGGCGGCCAGAGAGGGGTACTCGCAGCATTCACTCGTTATTCATTTGATGTATTCACGCGCACGCTGCTCACGCGCTCTGAAAAGCACGCCAATAACTTAATGAATGGGCCGTCAAATACTTAGATTCAAGTAGTATTTATGTGCTTTTTTGTTTATTGAACAGCAAGCAGTGCAAATGCTCGACTAGCAGTTGCCCTGTTAACCATAAACTTAACTTTTGAATTCGATTGAAAACAGGAAAGCAGCCTCCTGTAAAATAATAATTATCAGTTTAAGCAATTAGAAATGTACATATATTAATTTCGTTACTTATTAGTTAAAAATTAAATAAAGAATATAATAAAACACACTTTGGTTTCGATTTTTTCCTCTCAAGTTTTGTTTATATCGTTTTAGAACAAGTTGTAGTCAAAATACCAAAGAAAGATCTTAGTGTACAAAACATAAAGATCAATTTAAATTATCCAGGATTAATTAATTTTTAATCAATGACTATTTGTAGTAGAGAAAATGTACAAGCTGGCAGTTACAGTTCAATTAACATATATTGTTACCAAATGTAGTTTTATTCACGCCAAAAATTCATTTCAACAAATTGATCAAAGGTCCAAATATGGCATTGTATTCCAGAAAATCACTTTATTGTGAAATCCCACCAAAATGTAGGCTAGAAGGTAATTTCCGATTAATTATCAGTTGAATAACTTTAACCACCGAAAACTTGGTCGCAAATAACCTTGCTCAATTTTGTTGACATCTGAAAAGTTACATAACTGAGCGAGCCGTTTAAATTGCCCCATACAGGGTATGAGAGAAGCCATCAATGGCGCCAGTTCATAAAGTAATCAAGAAGTAAGACTCTTGGTGGTCATGATTAACCGCATTTATCGAGGCGTAACGTGATTTAACTGCATTTAAAACAAATGATCTGGTTTGCGCTCCCTAACTGTATTCACATTCATGTAGGTACACTCGTCTGTGTGTGTGTGTGTGTGTGTGTGTGTGTGTGTGTGTGTGTGTGTGTGTGTGTGTGTGTGTGACAGTCGGAACAATCTGTATTTGTTATTATCAGCACCCATGGATTTCGAGTATGCGAGAGTTTGTCTTTCAGTCTGGGGTTTTTGTTGTCCGAAAACAAAATTCAATTTTAGCCACAAGTGCAAATTGAAATAAATAGCCAAAGATGAAGATAGATATGAAGATGGAGATGTAGATGTAGAGGAAACGGAAGAGTGGGCGAATAAAAAGCGAACCATAATACGTCATGTGATGATGCTGTTCATTAAACAGATGTTATCCTCTCAGTCACATGCTATACCATTATCAATTCCATTAAATGATCACATTAACAAACATTTGAGATCAAAGAGGGAGAACAAACATTAACAAACAAAGCATAATGACTGAGAGCATACCCTGTACAGTCAATATAAAATGAGTAACCCCATAATTCTGTTAAGTCATGAATGAACCTATACATAATAATATTCCAATATAATATTATGTGGAACTTGCCATGAGCTTAGCATGAGTCGGGAGATTTCATTGAAAATCCCCCTCTTTAGTCATCCCCGCAAATAGCAGATAACGCGTGCTTTTTATGAGGAACACGTACGGTTAGCAAATATAGAAGTGCAGCTTATTGACAATACAATCCATTACGTTATCATCGAAAGAATACTGAATATGGGGGGAAATACAATTGCTTAATTGAACCCAAAAAAAACACCTGTTCATAGCATCTGTTGGCTGTGATGATCTAATTAAGACTTTGTTTGTTGACATTTTAATGGTGTCACGGTTAAAACAATTGGATTACGTTTTTCTAAAATTATTCAGAATTCCAATTATAATGTTTTTAAATTGAGTTTATTGATTAAAATCACGAATGTCATTTTAAAATAACGCATCTTTTAGTGGCACGGTTCGTGTCTCGACTAGCCTAGCTGGTTCATACACCGCCCAGTCCAGTGTAGTTTTCACTGACGAGGTTGCCAGATCTACCTAGTGTTCAACTGCTTGCACATTTCCACTGCTTGAACTGCTTAGCTAAGCGGTCAATTTGAAAGTGATTATGATTCATCACTTGGCCATGAAATCTTTGAGTAATTAACATAATTTGATCCACAAATCCAGTCATTATTTAAAACGTTAAATACGTGTTTAATTATTTTCATACTTTATATACATATCAATTGGATGTTAATTGCAATTGAAAAGGCAGAGAAAAAGTAGATTGACTACTATTATAAGCAATAATATGTTAACATATTTAATCATTCAGTCTTTTTACGCATTTCAAATGCCCATTCACATATCCATGAAATATATGGCATATAACTTAATAATTACTATTGCTAAAATACAATACATTCTACAGAATACAATTTAAACTGCACAACAAAATAGCCGAAGCACGTTTCGTGTTGGCCAAAACGGCGACATTTTGATTGGCACCAAGTGCGCGCACAGCAATTATCACAGAGTAGTTTCCCTAAGGCTCAATCAAGAGCCCAAAGACTGGCATACTGTTCACATGTTCGCCTTTGGCCGCTCATCAATTGTATAGACACTGGCCGGATCCGTAGAAACGGGCGATGTTGCGTTTGTTGCATCATCATTTGTCTTGTTCTCGCTGTTGAAGGGAATCACAAAGATGCTCGTCTTGGCCGCATGCTGCATCTTGATGACGGTATCATAGCTGGGCGGCGCAAATTCACTGTACGATGGTGAGGGCGTGGGCGGTGCTCGCTGCTGCTCGGTGGGCGTGGCACTCGACTGGCGACTTCGCATATCGCGACAACGGCGATCCGAGCAGGCCATCAGCATGAAGAAGGCGGCCAAGGCCAAAAATGTTGCCACATACCACACGATGGTAATCACGTCCATTGCCGTCTGCGACAATTCGTTGTTCGACTCGACGACTGCTGAAAGTAGACAAAGGATGCACGGACTTTAGTATTTTAATTTTGTATTAAAAATGAGACAATTTCAAATAGATCAATTGCTCTAAAGACTTAGATTATAATCAAAATTAATAATTTAAATTAAAATTGAATATTTTGTATTTGCAAACAAAATTAAAATAGATGGTTTATAGAGTAGTGTAAGTCTTCAGTTAAATAACCTCTATCAGCTGCACTTGTTTGATAATGAAGCCAAATGGAATTGCGAGTGAAATTACATAAACTGCAATGACCTACTGACTTTTACGGATCCGTAAAACCAAAGCCAGCTTTCTACCATCACAGCAATCGCTGTATCCAAGAGCGAGCTACAACAATGTGTCATACTATCTTTTCTGCTGGTTGCCGTTGATGACGCAAAAGTTCAATTTATTCGCAACGCGTCATCACAGTGACAAACGAGTACTTGATGTGGACTAAACACTAATCGCTTTGATTAAAACCTGTTGCAGTTAATTTGTTATTGAGTTGTAACTTATCAAGGCAAATTGCACAGGCTTTTATTGAGTGAGTCGCTGGTTATGGGTTGTTTTGGCTTTGGCTTAGCGAGAAATTTAATGTTCTAAGAAAAGTCGTCACTTCACTTGCATTGATGATAGGCTTAGCGGGCAATTGTCACATTCAAAAATAAATCACTAATTTTGGCACTTTTCTTCACTTACTATTTTTGTACACAAATATTCTGGTGTTGTTGTCCACCTGCTCGGCAAACAGATCCGAATCCGATGTGCCGTTGACCGTCGTTAGATTGTAGGGCACTTGCCGTGTAAGAACGTTCTCCAGGGTGAGCAGATAGGATTGACCGTCCGCTACGGGCGCGTACGCATTGAATACTGAAATGGCAAACAAAAAGAAGAGCACACAAAATGTTATAAAACCAACAACACTGATAAAAAAGTACAATAATAAAAGAACACACAATAATGAAATCAGAACAAAATGCTGATCACCAAGATAAGCTATCAGATATTTATTCGGCCAATACACCTATACAATATATGTTATTTTTTTTCAACTATATATACAGTATATAAATGAGATACTATGATATGGGGGCTCAATGGCTCGGTCTCAGTCCCTGAGGGTTGGGCGTGTGCAAATTACAAAGTCAAACACTTGCAGACCGATAAGAATTATTCTTGATTTCTAAATATATTCTGCGATCGTTATAGCTGGGTAGGTCTCCCCAAATTGATCATAATAAAGTGTTAAATATTAGATACGATAATAAACATAAATAATGAGTATCCAACACCGTTGCTCAAGTGAGCTTGGCGATAAGAAATCGGCGTCGCTTTGTCTGTTACTGCTAAATTTAGCAGCCGCTGATCGAGCAGGTACTTGGAAAGTCGTAAAAATAGCTAAGCTCTTAAGTACGCTGCGTGATTATGCAATCAAAATACCATAAACTAATCGAAAACAACAACAGGGGATTTGGCGCTTAATTGGCAGCTCGAATATTCGGAGAGTTGTCAACTTGACTATAAAAATTTCACCATTTATCAATCGACTAGCCAAAGACTGCTCGTCATGCCACATAAATACACCTCTCGAACTATTTATCTTTATGGAGGTACTACGACACAGCGCACACGGCACTTAGACAGTCGACAACTTTGATGTTTTGATATTTTGATAATTTTCTTCCTTTTGTTTTATGTTATTGGCTGTTATCAATTTCACAACGCAATTGCCACAAACGTGGCACACGAAGTAAATGTTGTCCTAGGTTCACAACGTGCTACACCTGTTCGCGTTCCCATGTTAACAGCACAACTAGTCATCGTAGTCACTTTTATCTATCGCTCTATGTTGTGTGTTAGTTGGGGGCCAACTAAGATATAAGATATAAGATCTCATACGCCCCGTTGGCGCCCTCGATTCGCAATTGTGTCAAGCAAACTCAACTGCTAAGTGCATCTAGATGCTAGAATCTTATAAGCATGGCCATAGACTTTGCAATAAACAATAATAAAATGCAACTGCGTAGCTCAAACGGGTTAAGTTTCTGAAGAGATCTGCAGGCATGGACAATTTGACAATTTGATTGATAAGATATACGTATAGTATATACTACCATTTAGATTATCTCCAGGCGTAGCAAACTTGTTTGGTTTAAATCATAATTAAATCGCACTGCGAATGCAAGTTTTATTTATAAATAAGAAAGAGCCAAGATCGATGAACGTTAAGCCTTTTCCACAAGTAGCAAAAACAATCTATCATATCATAAGCCCATAAAACCAAGCCCAGGGCTAATTATAGAATGCAAAATGCGAGCTGATAAGACGAAAGCCAGGCGCGTTCAGAGAGTTCCAGTCGATGGCACCCAGAGACTGTCTATAAGAAATACCTTAAATAATCGTATGCGTCGAGAAAAAGCTGAGCAATCAAATAGCTATTAGCGACTAATGGCAAATACGTGCCAGAGTCAACGTTGTCACTATTCAAGTGATATTTACACATAACATATTTCGCATTTCTTCTGTTCATGTTGCAACTGTGCAAATCGTTATCAAATATCGACTTCAAATCCAGCTGCACACGTGTAGAGCGGTCTAAGGTCAGTGGACGGCTTCTCTGCCACTTCCACATCTCGGAATCTTTCAATTTATGCACAAATTCACAAACAAGCAGGCGGTCACGTGCCGTATACTTGATATGCCATATAATAAAGTAAGTGTGCCGCTTATTTAAGTGCCTGGGCAATTGTGGCCGTAATTCGCATTGCTTTTTTGCGCTGATTACAACTCGAGTCCAATGCCTTCTTGTTGAACAATTGCCTGCCAAATTAGCATAAGCACTTGGCCCATTAGCAGTAAGAGCCGAAAACTCTTAACCGATTTGCCAGACATTGAAACGCGCCTTGGCTCTTAATTGAATTGAACTTGCTGGACTGAAACAGAGGAATTGTCAACTTTGATTTGATTAAATTAATGCCGAGCAGATCACATGCTCGAGACGATGGCTCTTTATCTGCACAGACATCATTAGCTTGTTTATGAGTCCGATAAGCTGTCTCAACACTTGGATATGACTTGCGCCATTTTGTAGTTTGTCAGACGAGGCCTGTTGCCAACCATTATAATAGTAAGTCATAAAGTATTTGACTACAACTTGAAGTTCCTTATCGATTCATTCATAAGCCCGCACGAAACAAATCATCACTGATATGAAGTTCCCTTAATTAATTATAGGTTGACTGATTTTCATTGAATTGTCTGTCAATTACGCAGTTTTGTTAGTTTATGCTATTTCCGTTTCGAACACAATGCAACATTTAAGACGAGACCGCAAACAAATTCCCAAGCATCTTATCAACTGAGTGCATTTATGTGAATAATTCGAGTCAAGTACAAACATTATTCACATTAAGCCTGATTAATGAGACAATGAAACATAATTCACAAGCATGTGCGATCGTTCTAAGGTTGATATCCGAAATGAATATAGAATTGAAATGTCATACTATACCTGTTATAAGTAACAGCATCGTTGTAACTCGCATATCTTTGACTTTTGGCATTTCGATAAATGAAGTGAAGCGAACTGAAGTGGAATGTATTTTTATCTTTTGTTAACAAACAGGCACTCAACCGAACGGTATTGTTTATTTATGATTTACACACAAATTGTATTTGATTTTATTGCGATATTTGCTAAAATAAACTGACACTTCCGCGTTTGCTTTCAAACAATATTCCACAATTGACGGCACAATCAATAACGTGCGAGATGCGAATATGAAATAAATCGTTTACTTTCAATTCGCAGTGCGAGTTGTCGTTATTAAACAATATTGTTGTATCTATTATCCAGTAAGAACGGTACTGCAAGTTCACTGCCACTCAACGCGCTGCAGATCCCGCGAATTGATCTTTCAGGTTCAGGTTTGTATCGTCGACTGAGCGTTGCTCGCTCCGCCAGCCAGCTGCCAACTGACAGCCGCTCTGTCTCTATCTGTGTCTGTATCTGTGTCTGTGTCTGTAAATGTATCTGTAGCTGTGGCTGTATGGGTTGTGTGGTATCGGCAGCTCAGCCTCAACCCGCGCTGTTCGCTTCTTTGTCTTCACTGTGGCCCCATGAATCACACACACTCACAACCGGTTGACGCTTGATCGCGATCGCGGTCTCGGTCTCAGTTTCGGGCTTCCAACTTGTTGCTGGTCTCTAGGCAACAGAGTAATTTCAACAGATTGCGTTTGCGTCGATGCTGTTACTTAGCGTAACGTGGCTAATTGCAGGCGCTACTGTTAGCCTCTTTTTTTGCCAAAAAACCAAAAGCAATCGCGTGGCAACTAAAACAACTGCAGCAATTGTTGCTGCCGGCAACACAAAAGCAACTGCACAGTAATTGCTGTCGAGCGCATTTCTTTACGCTTCTCTCCTCACACACACACGCACACTCGCACACACACGCATTCGCTTGTACCATATGTAAAGTATAAGGTATATATTCTATATATATACGCCAATATTAACGGTTCCGTTGTTGCACTTAATTTTTATTCGTTTCTTTTTTTAAAAATAAAACGCAGCCGAATTGTCGCAGACATTAAGGCTTGCCGCCTTGTTGTCGGCTTGCCAAAGGGCAACACGGCTACGAGGGGCGTGGTCCGCCACATATTGACTTGGCTAGCTTACACGCCCACCACAACACGTTAATTGTAAAATCAACAAGCATAAAAAATACAAAAACAAACACAGCATAACGACCACTCAATGCGCTAACTAAACACCATAAAGATAAAGATAGTTGTAAGCAATAAAAAATTTTTTAGTTGAACAAAATATGAAATAATAGAATTTAAGAGAATGAAATGATATTTCTTACTCATATATTGCATATAGAAAAACCCCCATTGTTTTTCTTGACTCAGATATTTTATAGATATATGAATAAATTATGCTGTAATAAGGGGGAATTTTTGCGGGGCGAATTTATTATTAGTATATGTATAAGTGGTCTTCTTAATAACCCCATTATATAGACCTTGCTCTATACGCTATAGAAAATCACAGAAGCCAAAATAGTTATTCAAACAAATTCCAAATTAAAGTAGTCTAATAATTGGTAGATATGGTACTGTCACCAAGTTGCTAAAATCTGTCTGCTACCCAGCGGGAAGAGTTTGCTGCGCAATCACCTGAAACCACACGAATTTCATCAAGTGTTGGGCCTTTGGCATCACAACTGTAATTTGGTCGCTTGTCACTTTTTGTAGCTTGGAAACAGGTTCAGCATGTGGCATATGATTTTGTTTAAATCTAGACGATACTATACTTAATTAGCGTAGGCAAGCAATTGCGTTCTAGCCGAGATTACTGCACTCTACTTTATTCTCGCTATTCCCATTAACGGAGATGTTTACGATGCGTATACGTTATCGTTTTGGGTTTAGATAATGCCAGAAAGCCACTCGATTACTGATTATAATACAAGTGCGGGCAATTATGATCGGTTTAAATTGCAATTGACATATATATTAATTGGCAGATAACCCTGAACTAGGGCAAGTACGTTACGTTGGCAACGTGCATTGACATTATACTTAGTTTGACTCCAAAGTCTGAGTTGACGCTAAAATTAACACTCTTTGCTTTGTTTATACTTGATTATAATTGATTTGCTACAGCTTGAACCTTGCCAAGGTAAACAGACAAAATTTAAGAGCTGTTTCAGCTACCGTCTGACATTGGCATTGAATGTACTTTCAAAATGCTCAAACATTCGCAGTAAGAGTTGATAAATAGAAGTCAATGAGTTCAAGCTCGCAATACAATGTTTGAAGTACTTTTCGAGCATTATATGGCACAATTTTCAGTTAGTCACTTAAGTAAATATCCTAACTAATGAGTTGGAATTACCCGAAATTGTTTATCTTGCTGCAATTCGAATGAATGAGAAACAATAATGCTTCATTCATCAATTTTACATCTAATTAAAGCCCTTGCTCAGGTAAATCCCAAGCCAGCTTTAGGTTGTGCGTAAATCGACAATCGAGTACTACACAGATTAGCAAAGCTAAATAAAACAAACACCTAATCGTGAGCCACTCTTGGGTGACTGCAACTGGTTTCGTTGTGTTTAAGCCACGTGCTGAATCATCTGGCTTCGACTGTTTGAGTTTTGTGTCACCATGTGATGAAACCAGTGTTAAGCAGTTTGCCCAAAATCAAAATCAGTTAACTGTGTACTTTCGCTTGTTTTCCACATCTCCCAGTCACGGCTCACTGAAAGTTGAGTTTTAACATTAAGTTGGTTTATTTATAGATAATATATATATACGTATATGTGTGAGTATGCTATGAGACAAATTGACCGCTAGTGTTAAGTTCTGCAGTTTGATATTTCGAGTACATACTGTAGCTGAGCTTACAAAATAACCATTTTCGCTTTAACAATTGACGACAAGGCCCGCAATAACATAATTATTTCTTTCACAATATTTTCTTCTTTATATGTAAGAATGTTTGTAGTATTTTGTCTTTCTTCCATTTCCATTTCAGTTTTGTTGTTGTGTACATTGATAAATATTATACAGGTACAACTATGTGGAATGTCGCTAGTTTTGTGGACCTAATACACATCAATGATTATAATACTTATTACAATTATTACAATTACTTCAACGGATTCTCCGCTTTTGCGCTATCTAGTTTTGTAGATGCATTAGCCTATGTCTTTCTGATTAATTGATACAATTTCATTTAATAATTGCTTGATATCTCATTAGTGTATGTGTTTGTTTATGAATTCTAGTTGAGATTTGATTGAACTCTGTTCGACACAACGAACATTGGAATACAGGAGCATTATCATTTCGACATTTCGATTATAAAAATAAATAAAAACATATATACAGACAAGTTGCGATACAAATTAGAAATTAAACATAGGGAATCTCATGGTTACGATGTAATACACAGAATTATGCTTACTGTTGTACTTGATTTGTTCGACGTTGAACACATTTACGGGTGTCTTACATTTAAAACAATTTACCCTTAAGCTTGTACTAAAACTAATTGAATCTCGTAAAGCATATTTTCAGTCCTAATGCTACAACAAATGTGCATATTTACATTGCCTTTTTTCGCTAGTGTTCATGTGTTTTTTTTTTTTTTTTTTGCATTGCCTATTAAGCAATTGGCTATTGTAATTAATTAATTACCCAAGTGATTCAACAATCTTGATGCTATGAGTTGGTTTTTGTTTTTGCTGCTTTTGTTTTTGGTTCGATCTGGCACAAAAAGGGAACAATCTACTGATCTTTAGTAGTAGACGGCCCTTATCTGTCTGGAAAGAGTGATTCATAGCTAGGTGGCAAATCTTTTGGTGTTGCCGGCTGCTGAGTTTGCTGTTGTTGTTGTTGTTGTTGTTGGTGTTCCTGCGAATTGGGCGACAGATCATGTGTCAGCACCCCATCGTATGTCGGTGCTGTCGGCAACTCAATTGTTGGCACGTCCGACTATAAAAATAAATTCAATAGTTATTAAATCACATACAGAATGCAAACTGTGCAATAAATTGCACTTACCCGTGCACGTCGCTGATTAAAGCGAGCGGCGGACGCTTCATGGGCATGCTGCTGCACCGTAATGCAGTTCCAGTATTTCCAGCAGATCCAAACACAAAAACCCACGCCAAGCATGGTAAATATGAGCGATGTGATAGCGGATAACGCCACATTGGTGGTATCTATTTCTTCGTGTAGAATGGCGTCGTGGAAACATGTGCCCTCATCCCGGCACGGATACATGCAATTGGTAATGTTGTCACGCACAAAATGCCGCGATATACACGAGTATTGATCCTTGGGATTGCAGAGGAAATCGCCCGCAAACTGGCACTCCGAGTGCGCCGTCAACACCATGCGCAACTCCAGCGGATCCTCAAAGATGTGACGATCGCCATCGATGAAGATGTGCACATGGACGTCGCGATCTCGCTGATCGAAGATCAGACGACCAGCCGGCCCATCGATGGATATATCGCTGCAAATGCGTTCGCTGGGGGAACGATTTCCGTTGCTGAACTGAATATAATCAATGCACTTCTTAGTCACCGGATCGCTGCGAAACTTGAGGCGCGTGATTATGGTGTAAATGCCGCGCGGCGGTCGTTCGTTGGTCTGCACTCGAAACTTGCAGTCGTATTTGATCTTGTTCACCGAGTGGCCTCCGCTGGGCATCGTTACGTTCCATGCTTGTGTGATGATGGCAGCCGAATCGTGATCTTCTGTGAGCCGCAGCGTTGGGTCGCCACGGAAGGGCTTGGCTAGTGTGAAGAAGAGCTTGTCTGAACACAGATTATCCTGAAGACGCACAATTTTGTAGGCTAGAGATTCATTGGGCGCATAGAACGCAATTGCGAGCGTCACTTTGAGTATGGACCAGAGGCAGAATTGCATTTTGTAGAAGGCACACACACGTCCTGCGTGCGTTTCGATAAATGTGCACACCTGCGTGTGTGTTAAATGCCAGCAGATTGAAATGCAAACATTCACACTGTTCGTTCGTTTCTCAATTAATTTCTATTTTACAAACACTTAAACTCTAAAGAACTTTTGTTGTTTTGCATTTCTGCAGTGTGTGACCAGTGTGTTGATTTCCCAAATATACCACATTGCCATGCGAAATATACCAAACGCATCATTTTCGAATTTCATAGTCCGGTAACACACAACTAGTGGTGAAATCAAACTTCCTTTTTGAAAATGATCAATGTTCGTTGAAATAATTTCTTAATGTAATTGTAAATTATTTATTTACCTTATTTACAGGAAACTATGTTGTTAGTGCAACCTTCACTTGTTTCGTAAACATTTAAGTCTTAAATAGCGCGCCTTAAATGAAGTATATTGTATATGGTGTAGACTAGTATATTTCATTATGCCAAATGGAAAATTTTCATCTTCTGATTGGGGGTCACACTGATCCGCAATAATACAACACAATACTCACGCACCGCCGGGAATTTCGCACATTTAAATATTTTGGGCTGCAATTAAACGGCGAGCGGTCCTCAAGACGTCGACAACTGCAGCTAAGTTAACTGTCGCCACTCTCGGAGTTATGCTGCTATAAGAAGTTCACCGAGAAGCAGACCGTTACGGTTCATAATATGAGTCTTTTTGGCCGTTTTCGCTGCCATCCAATAAAACTCCTGCTGAGCTATTTCTAGTTGCAACCTCAACGTCGCGAACGTCGCAGAACGTTCGCTAATTGCGATGGCCACATCGGACTTTGTACTCGGCGGCCTGGCCTCCGTGGGCGCCACATTTTTCACGAATCCCATAGAGGTCATCAAGACGCGCATCCAGCTGCAGGGTGAACTGGCCGCCAGGGGATCCTACGTGGAGCCCTACAAAGGGGTGCTGCAGGCCTTCATCACAGTAGCCAAGAACGACGGCATGCTGGGCCTGCAGAAGGGCCTGGTGCCAGCGCTCTACTTCCAGTTCATCATCAACTCTTTCAGGTAAACAAAATTGAATAGTTATCTACTGAGGTTCACGTGATTCATTGATGATCGCTCAACAGGTTGAGCATTTACACAACGGCTGTGGACAGGCATTGGATGCACCAAAAGAATGGCGAAATCTCATTTGGCCTGGGCTTGATGTGGGGCGCCATTGGCGGCGTTGTGGGCTCATATTTTTCGAGTCCGTTTTTCATGGTGAGTGTTACATAAAGCAGCAACTACAGACAATAAACAACTTATCTACGTGCCGCCGACTGTCAAATACCATTTGTCATGTGCTGCTCATTTGAATGATGATTCCGGCTTAGATAACGATCACGCACTGATAACGATCATATATCTCTTTAGATCAAGACGCAGCTACAGTCGCAGGCGGCCAACGAGATCGCTGTGGGCTATCAACATGCTCACACCTCGCTCCGCAGCGCGATGCGCGAGATCTACAAGAAGGGCGGCATCACGGGCTTGTGGCGTGGCTCGCTGGCCGCTTTGCCTCGCGCCGCCGTTGGCTCTGGAGCACAGATCGCCACCTTTGGCAAGACCAAGGCACTGCTAGTCGAATACGATCTGGTCACGCAGCCCACCTACAACTCTTTCTGCGCGGGCTTGATTGCCGGCTCGATTATGTCGGTGGCCATTACGCCGCCAGATGTGATCAGCACGCGTCTGTACAATCAGGGCATCGATGCCCAGGGTCGTGGTCTGTACTACAGCGGGTGGCTGGATTGCTTTTTCAAGATCCTACGCACCGAGGGCATCTATGGCATGTATAAGGGCTTTTGGGCCAACTATCTGCGCATCGCACCGCACTCGACCTTAGTGCTGTTGTTCTTTGACGAACTGGTCGCCGTGCGCGAGAAGTACGATCTGCGTATGTAGCCGTGCTAGTCATTGTGTTTAGCGTCAAGTACAAATTTGTATACTATCTGTTAAGTTGTTGATACCTAGAGATTCCAATTTCCTTTGCAACTGCAACTAGCCTTGGCAGCTAGTATAAATGTGCCTTTTTATTGTAATATGCGTAGCGTACCCGTAGCTAGTAATTTCTAATTGTGCAATACTTCATTGAATAAAACTCGTTATTTTTGTTAATGCTTTATTTGAACACTTCTCGAAATTCATTTGTAGAGTTCACATACCGTTCAAATTTATCGCGGTCTTTCGACAACATGCCGAGTAGCAGTGTGACCAGTCGCCTCTGAGTGTATACTGTAAAATATTATGGTGTATATTTTTAGGTCATTTGCAGCATTAGAGTTGCAGACACGTTGCGTTTGGTTTGCCGACAAGACGAATCGTAAATCGAAAAACGGAAAATCCGCTGATGAAACTAGTCGAACTAGGCAATCGTCTTCGTCTTTAATCAATTACCTTTACCTGCTGAAATCTTCTGTACAAAATGACCGCCCAAATAACTCAGGTGTCGCAGTGGTTCGAGAACTACAAAGGAACCGTCAACACAGCGCTGCGCGACCCCAAGAAACCATGGACCAAGGCCTTCGACATTGTGGAGGAACGCACAGGCGTCGATAGAGTGAAGATATTCTTCGGTGAGTCTCCAGTCCAGACTTGAGTGTCCTTAAAGTGCGTGCGTGGTCAGACCGCACCTAGAAATGCTCTGCGACGAGGTTACGTTTACGTGGTGACTAAGTTACATCCACTTTTCTGACATTTATAAATAGCCAGCGACCGCAACCTGTTATAATTCCACAATGTCATATAGGGGCGCCAAAAGAGGCGTTTGCCATAGAATATTTAGTTGGAGTTCACTGTGCATCAGTTGCATACAAACAAATACTAACACAACTCACACACATGTGACCAGGTTGAGCACCAATACAAATGCGCATTGTATATTTCTTATCCATGTTTTTCTCTTTTGTTTACTTCGCTTGAACAATATCAGTCTGATTTTCGACTACTTTCAGCGCACATTCATTTCTCGTGCAAAAAACACAAAAATACACGCTAGAAACATCAGTTTTTAATTGAAAATTACGAATTACAAAGGCCGAGCTCAGCTTCGACTTTGCTCTGATTGATTGCCAGCTGTGCTTGTGTGTGTACGCGTGTGTGTGTGCGTTCGTGGCGTTTTTGCACACGTGGGACCAGGTGCACGTATATGTATGTACATACATATGTACGTGTGTGTGACCCCTTCTTTGTGTGTGTTATGGTGAATGGAACAAAAGGCTTTAATGTGGCTTTGGGATTATATTATGGAAATAAAAAGACGCCAGGCGGCGCGGCGTAATGTCAGAGTGCCCGTGGTCTACATTGGCACAGGTGAGTCGACCCGCTGTCCCTCTCTTCCCCACACTTGCGTGTCTCTGTGTGTGTGTTTAGCACTTCCCTGCAGTACACTGAAGTATTCGCGCACTGCCGAATTCGCTACACCCAATGTCAGCACCAATTTCTAACATGCGTTCGCCAAAGGACAATTTACATTGGATGTTGTAACAATCCAATTAATAACACAAGTTTATTGTTACTATTATAATCTTTATAATGCGTTCGCTATAATGCCTAAATTATACTTGAATAGATTAGAGATAAAGAAAGAAATCTTGGTTATCAGCAATTGGTACTCTGCCGTGCCACATAATAAATAAATACCGGCACTTTTTGAATTTTTGATTTCAAAAGGTGGAAACTTTGTGACCACCCGGTTTTACAATATTATGAGAGTTTCGTTAGACTCCACTGTCATTTCGACGAATGCGATGGTCACAGAGACGTTGCATTGCAAATGTCCATACCGAATAGATACAGTGAATTCGGTAGTCAATGGAGACTATCGCCACCAAGCGTACTGACGGAGGGTGTTTAGCACTTGTGTTTCGTCTCTCGACACTTATTAACACCACTGCAAACAACACTACACACATTATGCATGAGTAAAAACATATAAAATGTATGAAATGGGGATATTGGCGCTGTGACGTCACTAGATAAAAGTGTATGACTAATAATTAATAAGCACTGTACAAACAGAAGATTACCTAGCAGTAAAACGAGATCCACGACAACTCAACATCGACGTTCCGATCACCAGTCCGTAGCTGAATATGAAATATATAGTTCGTGACTAATGCAATCGTAGCCAATCGATCATATCTCGCCACGGTTGTCTGCTCCGCTGAGTAGACCAGATGTAATGCAACATTGGGTATCTGATGTTGGGTCTGGGGACCTAGAAGCACAACTGATCGCACATTTGCAATTTATAGTGCAGCCAACTTGTGACAAGAGCTAAAAGGTTAATAATAGCACTGAAGATGCACAAGGGGCAGATGCTTTTGCCCATTTCGCAGAGACATCGTAGAAAGGGCAAACGCATTTCATTTGTTTCACCTACAAGAGCTCAATAGACATCAGAGCAATGGCGTTTGAGGCATTGGAAATCAAACTAATTGAGATTTTCCAACAGAATCCCATAGTGCGCTATGGTATATCGACTGCATCTGAAAGCAACAGTTTAAAACTAAACTTTGTATTAATTGTGTATTGTGTTTCAGGTGCTGCAACATTCTGTGCCTTATATCTCATTATCGGCTCTGGCGCCCAGCTCTTGTGCAACATTATTGGAGTACTGTATCCGGCATACATTTCGATTCACGCCATCGAGTCGAGCACCAAACTGGACGACACCAAGTGGCTCACTTACTGGGTCACCTTTGGCTTTTTCACCGTCATCGAGTTCTTCTCGCATATCCTGACTCACGTGATTCCCTTCTATTGGCTGTTAAAGGTGCGTTCCTCACTTAACTGTTTGATTTGGTATTAATTCATAAACTTTGTATTACAGTGCGCTTTTCTCATTTGGTGCATGCTGCCCATGGAGAACAATGGATCGGTTATCATCTACAACAAGCTGCTGAGACCGTACTTCCTTAAACATCATGCATGTGAGTGCAGCAGTATTTACCCTTTTACTCCAATCCTAAAAAACTTTGTATTTTCTACTCCGTGTAGCTGTTGACAAGATCATTGATGGTGGCATTAAGAAGGCTGGCAGCTTTGTGAAGAGCGACTAAAGACCACTCGCCTTCCTTGAGCATTTGAAGCTTCCGCGCAGACAAGGATAATCGTCACAAACTCACATTAAATTATATCTTTGGTCACCATCCGTTTGTCGATATTGAATTTGTAATTGATTGTTATTAGGCCGCATCTGATTATACTTATACATCATACATATTACATATATACGTGGAATGTGTGTGTTTGGTGTTTGTTTTGTTTGTAGTGAAATCTCTGAATTGTAATTAAATTGGTTAATTAAATAATAGACAACTACTCTATGCCGTTTCGGCTGCCGTCCGGGTTTGCACCAAGCGGTCATGTAGGAGCGCGGGTGGACGGGAAGCAGGGCGGAGATGCCCAAGAGTTCTGCAGCCGGGTGCTGGGTCTCATCTGATTATACTTATCCACCATTCAAATTACATGTATGCATATATAACGTGGAATGTGTAGTGAAATCTCGGCTTGATACCACATAAATTGTAAAAACAATGACTATTATTTATTGGTTAATTAAATGATAGCTAACAATTCTAAGCCGTTTCGGCCACCTTCTGACTGGCTTCCGCCGACGACTCCGCCTCGGCTGCCGCTCGACGATTGCGCCAGGCGGTCATGTAGGTACGCGGGTGGACGGGGAGCAGGCCGGAGATGCCCAAGAGCTCTGCAGCCGGCTCGGACATGTGGGCGCCGTTGCCCAGCCAGTAGCGGATGCGTTCGGTGTTGAGGGCCACGAGACGCTCGTTGTGCTCGTTGGGCATCGGATCGTAGGAGCCCACTTGCTCGATGACAGGCTGATGCTGGTTCTTGCGTCTCTGTAAATTGATTAAATTGTGTTAGTTAAATGACTTTTACCGAGATTCAAAACAATTCACCTCCATGACAACAATGTGATAGAAGGGTCGATTTGTGCAGCCCAGGCGCACAAAGCGAATTATTTTCGCCGAGCGCTTGTAGAATCTTCCAATGCCACTAGCCGGTGATAAGGACATTTTGGGTTTTATTTCAGATTTTCGCCTTAAAGAAAATGTGTTATGAAAACAGAACGAAACACATTGACCGATATCGATAACAATCAGAATATCGACTATCGGTGTTCAAATATACAAAAATACTTTGAGCGCACGTATTCGATAACAAAGAACCACTCTCGGCAGGACCCAATTGCAAGGATAACAGTTATGTGCTGTAAAACGTCAAATTAAAGTGAAGTCGTTGAATTTTCAAAAAACACTGGCCAAAATGCAACTCTGGGTGCGTTGAAAATGCATATGTACACACTGGTCACACACACAAAATGGCGTCAGCAGTCGGACACGAACACGAACACTAAGGAATTTTTCAGTGGTGTCTGTGTCTGTGAATTTATATTGGGGGTAAAAAAAAGTGTGTGCGTTATTTTGTTTATACATTTAATTGCAAATACGGCACATTAATACACACCCACACACACACACCAATTCAAAAGTGCGCTTATCAATGAATTGAATTTAAACTAGAAGCACGCCAACGCCAACGAAGTGAATTTTTCGAGGGAACGGAACGGAAAAAAATGGCGCCCGCCTCAGCCACAGAAGCAAGTTGACTTTCTTTTCGGTGTGTTTCGTTTTCGTCGCTCGTTTTCGTCGCATATTTTTGTCGCGATCCGAATAGTGAAAAATAAAGAAATAATTGCAAATTGCATCTTAAAGGAAGGCTAGTATTTTGTACGTGCTTTTGTATAAATACATATACATATAATACGAATACAAGCAACAGAAAAGTGCAATTACATTTGCGTTTGGAAATTTTGCGCTTTTTTCTCTTTCGCCTCCCCCTTTTTCCGCTTTGCTTCATTATAATGTGCGCTGCACAGAGCAATCCGCACTTCAGCTACGCTTGGAACATTGCAGACAACGGCAACCGAGCCGCAGAATCCGTCTTGGAGATATCGCCGAATTTTAACTACACTGTCGGCGGGGAATCGGTAAGTGGAGCCCTCACTTTTTTTGTATGTATACATCGAGAATTTCCTTCGTTGCATATTATCAATTCTTCGTTTTGTATTTCTTTTTCATTATGTTTTGTTTTTTGCTCTTTATATCGAGTGCTTTTGCAACTACAAGCTGCTTTACTAAATAACCAATCGACCTAACGACAGCCCCTCAACCCTTGCACCACCCACGTAATAATGTTGTTGCTGTTGCTTTCCTACAGCGAATCGTGTTGTGTCGTCTCTCTCCTCCCTCTCAACGTTAATGTTGTCTTAACAACAGCGCCACATACACACAGGCAAACCAATTAGAGATGGTCGCATGACGTGGTCGTGTGCGCAAATACATTTCAATTCAAGCACAATAATATCTGAATTTATAGAAATTCATCTATCGAATATTCAATAAAAATAAGATATAAATTCATTTTTCAAGCTTGCATATATATAGTTTTTCATGCAAATCTGCATTTTAATGTATTTGGTTGAAGTGCCGTGACTGAGGCAAATCATATTGGCCGATGAAATGGTAGTCACGTTACCATCTCTAATACAGATACAGCTACGTCGCACGTTCGCTCGCTCGCACACTCGTCGCTTTTCAGGCACACTGTGTATGTATCTGTGTGTGTGTATATGTAAGTATGCGGAGTTGAGCGTGTATGTATACACGTACGCTATACATACACACATGTAGAAAAAAGCAGCTACATATACTTTTATGTAACTGCGTTGGTCATGCGAATGCGAGCGACGAGTGTGTTAGAATTCTTTTACCATACATTTATACGAAATTTGTTCGTTTCCATTTCATTCGTAAACATTCATAATTTGGTATTTGTAAAATGTATGCGTACATACGTGCATATGTATGCATGTTTTTACCTACATATGCATGTAGAGCTGTGTGTATGCAAACAAACAATAAATACGCACGTTGCGTTGCAGCTGATTTGCAACGCATTCTGAAATTAAATAATTAGCGTGTGTGGATGTGGATTGGAGGTACAGTGATTTAATAGCAGCTTGGCGTTGACAAAAGCAATCGATATACAATAATCGATAAATATCAAATGATAATTTCATATTAATATAGTTTACTGTACATTTACTGAATATTGGTTTTTATATTGCGTTTATGTTCATTTTGTTTTTGTACAACGAAACATCATTGTTATACAATTGGCAGTACATTTTTGCTTTGGCATGAGAGTGCAACCCTGTTTCGTGTTTCGTTCGCTGCGTTCGCGCTTCTTCTGCCTGCCTCTTTGCGCGCGCTGCCGCGCACACGATTGTGAATACACACACACGCACACACACACACTGACACACAGTCACTCACATGCAGAATTTGTTTCGTTGTGTTTGAATTCGCCGCATGCGCTGCTGGCGACCATTTTGTGTGCATGTGTGCGGCAGTCTCTTCAATTCGCCGTTCGTTGAATGTTGTTCAACACCAAAACACTTCCAACCAACCAACCCAGCAACCTCACGCACACCACTAGCGAGGCGCTCTCTCACGCACGCATACACGCCCAGTTGGCACGTCTGTATGCGTGGGGTGCGTGCGTGTGTTTTGATTACACTTGCTTACGTTTTTGGCGCTCAACAAACTGTCAAAAGTCCAATTGCACAGAGACGGAGACGGAGAGAAAAAAAAGCGCGCGCTTTATTTGATACTGACTGCTCTGCTGCTGTCTGGTGTTTTGTATGGTGGTCTTCTTCTTCTGCTGCTGCTTCTGCCGCCGCTGTTGCCGCTTCCCTTTCATTTGATATTTATTATCAACTGTTGCCGCGCCGATGCGCGCAGGTGTAGCGTGTAGCGTGTTGCTAGCAAGGCAAAATGAACAACAAACCGCAACATAAAATACAATACTTTGAACCAATTGCAGTCGCGACTGTACTTTTGTACTAATCATTTAGCATAGCATTAGATTAATAACCTAACCAAACAATCGAATTATAAGTATTTTGCATTAATTAATTGTATGCAACGTCGGATCAGTGTTTGAATAATGCTGACAAATAATCGCACTTGCATTTCCTGTAATCTGTTCGGTTTTTGGGGACAATCAATCAGTCAAACAATCAATCAACCAACAACTAACAACAGACATGAACAAAAACAAACCAAACCAAACCCAACCCAACCAAAACAATCAAGAAAATCAAGTACAATACGAAAAGCTAAGCTCTCGAAATAACATCATTATCATGATCATCAGTTTCTGTGTGGAGTGGAGTTTTGATCATCCATATAGAGTATTCACATACTCCACATGATGTATGTATTCAATGCAGCCGAGTCTTATTGAAAACAATGTGTGTACCCACCTATTCTAGATGCCCTATCTGTTATCCACGGATGGATCATTGGCCGTACAAAAGGATGTTAAAGGTGCACTTGCTGGCAGCAATAAGGGCAATGTCGTCCGTCGTATGTTCGTGGTGAACGACTCGTTTGCGCCCGGAACACAAAGGTGCGTTTTCAAGAACAGCAAACAAACAATAAAAAGATCAAATTAAATCAAGAACAAAAAAAAAAAAGAAATATTAAACATGTTACAAAAAAACGCTTTAACTAAGCCTCGTTATTTCCCGTCTGCTTCGATGCTCTCTCTTCTCTCTCTCTCTCTCTCTCTCTCTCTCTCTATTTCTATCTCTATCCATCCACAGAGTAATTACCACAGGCGCCGCGTCGACGGTGGTCAAAAAACAGGACTCTGGTCAACAGGTGTTGAGCATAAATTCGCTCGATAAGAACTGTAAGTGGTCGTTTTGCAAAAATCAGTTTAAAATCAGTTTGAGAAATCAAATATCCGTGTTGCACGCGTTGTTGATGTGTTGTAATCGCAATCTATCGATTGTTCAGTGGGTTTTTCGCTAATCGATTGTTTCTCTCTTTACACTCTTTCTCTCTTTCTCACTCACCTACTTACAATTCGCTACTTTCCGCTCGCTCGCTGTAATCCCCACCGATTTACAAAATGTTAAATGTCAAATCCCCCGATCTCTCTTCTCTCTCTCTGTCACTCTCTGTGTGTGTGTTTTGCTGTATTTTGCTCTTCTTGTATTGCTATCACGCATTACCACCACCCCCCACCCCCTACCACCCATCACTCTTCCACCAACTCTCCCTAAACTCACTCACTCACTCACCACTCACTCAAATCATTTACACGGCGGCGGCGGCGGGCGGCGGGCTGTGGCGCTAAAAAAACAACAAAAAACTATGAAAAAATAGATCTATTAGTCGATCAGGCGACAGCGGCAGCAGCTGCAGTAGCGGCAGCAGGTGGTGATCCAGCGGCTGCTGCGCATCATCATGCGTTGACAAATGGCAGCATTGTTGACGCCAAGACTGGACAAACTGTGTTGACGTCGAGCGCCGCTGCGGCCAAGTCGCATTTTAGCTCACTTGGAGCACTGCATCTCACCCAAGAGGAGTGCAATGAAATCCTAATCAAACGCGCCCTTGCAGCCGGCCACGGCCACCATCAGACGCACACACTCACCGCTGGCGACGGAACGCACCACCATCATTCGACGGCGCCAGGCGCGACACCAAGTAAGCATCTCAAAATCTGTGTTGTGTTCGATTATCTCCTCCTTCTCCTACTCTCCTACTCTCAACTCTCTACTGCTACACTTTTTTGGCACTCTCTTCTTGGTTACTGGTACTGGTTACTCTACCTGCTCGGTTCTCGTTGCTTTCCCGTTTCGTTCCGTTCCGTACCGTTCCACATTGCGATGCGTTGCAGATTCGCATTGCATTCTGTTACGTTACGTTGCGTTACGCGTATGCTACCGTTACAATACGTTATCTTACGTTGCTTTACGTATATTTGGTTCTTATTATTTCCGTTTGTAATTGCTTTTTTTTTTTGTTTCTAAATAGTTTTGCTCTCTTTGTTTTTTTTTGGTTGTTGCTTTGTTGAGTTTTGCGTTTTGTTTTGGTTCGTACTTTTGATTTTCTTTCTTTGTTTTCTTCTCTTTTATTTTTTTATATCTTCCTTGAATTCCATTTGGTTATTGTTCCGTTGGCGGTGCAACAACACTCTTAGGTGACATACTTCCTGGTATTTCAGTTCAAGTACAGAAAGTAATACAAGGACTCGAAGAGAACGAGGACTCACAGGGCGACGCACCCAACTTAAAGTTGGAGCCAGGCACATTAGAATTGTCCCCAAAGACCGAACTACAGGAATCAATGCATTTCAGCGAAGTAAGCTCCACAATTATGTTTCAATTACACAATTACACTTACACACAAATACTCACACACATTCACTACTTACTCGAAATCAATTGAGTCCTCCACATTTTTGCAAATCTGTTATCGTAGTGCGACGAAAAGTAATCAATGTTTTTGTTCTCGTGGTCTTTCTCTGTTCTCTTCTAGACCGACGCCACCATCAAGAAGGAGCGCCCGTACAGTTGTGACGAGTGCGGCAAATCCTTTCTGCTCAAACATCATTTGACAACACACGCACGCGTGCACACAGGTGGTTGTTCTTGTTCCTAGCACTTACCTATTAAACCACTGAGCAGGTCTAATCGAATCCTTTGTTTCTCTCTCTCTACAATCGGCCTATTTGGGGAACACTTTGCAGGCGAACGTCCACATATTTGCACCCATTGCGGTAAGAGTTTTGCGCACAAACACTGTCTAAATACGCATCTATTGCTGCATTCAACCGATCGGCCATATCAGTGTCAAGAGTGCAAGAAGAGTTTTACCCTTAAGCATCATCTGCTGACACACTCACGTGTCCATAGTCGCGAGCGGCCATTTGTGTGCCAGGAGTGCGGACGATCGTTCCCCCTCAAACGTCACCTGGTGACGCACAGTAAATTTCACGCCGGCGAACGACCCTACGTCTGCGAGGAATGCGGTGAGAGTTTCGCACAGGAGAATCATCTTATTATGCACTCGCGGTAAGTCATTAGATGGGAAAGTAACATTATTGGACTTTATTTATCGTTTATGTGAATTATGAATTCCAGCTTTCATGGTTCATTGAATCCATTTGTCTGTGCTGATTGCGGTGCATCATTTCCACGCAAGTTTCAACTGGTTAATCACGGACGTATACACGGCAAGATACCCCATTCCTGTACGGTTTGTGGCAAAGAATTTCTACAGAAGCGAACGCTAGTTTCCCACATGAGGTAAGAGTCTCGTAAAGTGCCCGTCAACTTTTCGCCGCATTGACTAATCGTGTTATCTTTGTTGTTTTAGGCGCGTACATACCGGCGAGCAGGCGCATCCCTGCGTCAGCTGCGGCGAGGGATTCCTCACCAAGGCGGAGTTGCATCAACATGTGCGTGCAGCGCACAATGGTGTCAATCCGAACACGAGCAGCGCAACCATAATAGCCAATCAACAGGTATGTATAACCCCGATTTTGAATGCTGTGCAAGCGTCAAGTTTAATTAAATTGAAATTTAAGCAGATACAACAGCCGCACCATCACCCCGGACATCCGCAGACTATTACCGTTGTCAGTAATCCAGCAAACTCCACGCTGCTCACCGTCTCCACGACTGATGCGAATGGTGTGGCACGTCCACAATATGTTTGCCGGTTCGTCACCACTATTCATTGAACAATTCATGTATGTTTTTGGTTCAAACTAACTTGAGCATCTCTTTTATGCTTGCAGCGAGTGTGGAAGTGCGTTTAACAGCCGAGAGGCGCTTGCCTTGCATTTGCGATTGCACACGGGCGACAAGAGCTTGATGACCGATCTATGCGCTTTGACAGCAGCGCTACCGGGTCACTTTTTGAGCACGGCAAGCCTCAATCCGGGCACAGTGGTAACCGCCAACCCGAACCTGGTGGCGCAGAGTCCAGTGCCCGTGCAAATCATATCGTCCACCGGTCAGGTGATGTCGCAGACCACGCTGGTGCAGGCCGCCAACTCGACCCATCCGCAAGCCGTTGTCACCGCAGTGCCCACGATGCCGGTGCACGGCCAACAGCATCTGCAGCATGTGCAGCAACAGCAGCAGCAACAGCATGTAGTCAACGTAACGCCGGCCAATAAGCCCAAATCGCATTTCTGTGCCAGTTGCGGCAAGGGCTTCGCAGCCAAGCACGGCCTAATGCAGCACAATCGACGACATCCAAATGGGGGCTGCACGGTGCGCACCCATGTCTGCGAGTGTGGAAAGGCATTCTTCCAAAAGAATCATCTGATGCTGCATCAGCGCCAGCATTTGGAAACAAAGCCAGCCATATCGCAGCAACAGGTATGCTAAGTGCCTAGTGCATAGTGCTCAGTGCTCAGCCTTCTCCCAACCCACACCATCCGACCCATGCATATATACATATATCTAGACTATACATCTATTTTCTATAAATATTCCGATAATTCGATTCGATTGTTGTCAATTGCAAATGATCGAAGATTAAGAAAGAAGTAAGCAAAAAGCTTAATGAAATTGCTTAGATTGTAATTGTAAGCTTAGATTTATATTGTGTGGAAGCAGCTGCCACTTAGTTATGCAATCTAATTAGTTAATAACTAATTAAGCAAATGTTACCGAGTATCAAAAACAAAAACAAATATAACTACAACAATAAAATAATGCTTCTTATACAGTTGGAAAATCTAAAGGCTTTTGTGTCTGTCTGTCAAGAACTTTTGTTTCGGGGTATTTCCTATCTCTCGCTAAAAACTCTATCTAACTCCGCCTAGCTTATACTTTAGTTACCATAGTTGAAACTGCAATTGAATTACACAATATATAAATACATATTTACTACATTCACCCACTCTTGTATTGCGTTATTCAATGTTCCTTTTATCATATATGTAAAACAATACAAAACCACAAAAAGAAAAGAAAAAAAAATATGATAAATGCATTACCTCTTTTTTTAACTCCGAATACTTGCAGCTTGTTGTACCAACTACTTCTTACTAAATAAACAAAACAAAATGAATAAACCGATCGACAGATCAACTGAACAATATAAAAGTTAAAGAAAATTACTTACAACACTATCTCTCTCACAAAACTCACACACAACCACATACACGCATACGCACATGCACACATCGCAGAATTTGTTAAATAGCAAGAAAGAAAAGGAAAAAATATTAACTGAAATACACACAATTGCATGTTGTAGTTGTGCTGCGTGTGTGTGTGTTGTTTGTGTCGCAGATATTGAAAAGATTGATCGATAAACCAATAAAACCCGTATAAATAATATGAACAAATAGATCAAATACTACTTCAGTAAAACGTTAATACGTACGCAAAAAAGGCTTCACTGTGCGCGTTTTAGGTGTGTATGAAAAAACCTATTCAAAATTACCGATAATTGTTTGTAATCAAATATGTAACATTATCACTATAATTATTGTTGTCATGTGTATTTAGATGTATGTACTTACTATAATTATTGTTTGTCTTCTTGTCTCTCTTGCGTGTGAACTGTGCCTGTGTCTCTGTATGTTCTTCCTTTGAGTCTACTTTTTTGTACCTTCTCTTTGTCTATCCCCAAGTTTTATTCTATTCTGTTCTAGTTTCTTCATTTTACCTCCCCCAAAACAACAACAATACCTATTACTTTGCGGCGAGTCTTTGATTCGAATCAATTGTTTTTTTTTTTGCTTGAGCGTAATTTAGTTTAGTTTAATGTTTTTTTTTCTGCATAGTGCATAGAAGAGAGCGAGGTTAATGACGCTTTGAAATTGAGTCGAAAAGATATCCTAAAGTTTTCGACTTTGCCCACTTCTTACAGGAGGCCGATGTGCAACAGCAACAGCAGCAGCAACAACAGCAACAAGCAGCAGCTGCGGCAGCGGCAGCCGGACAGCAATCCGCTCAGGTTGAAGTCCAAATATTACCCGGTGGCCATGGAAAGGTGATTAAATATGAAATCTGCCGCAATGTGATGCAGGAAGAACAGGCGGCACAACAGCAGCAGAGTTCAATGCATGCGGAATAGAAGCGGGCGAGAGGATCGATAGAATCACAAAAAGCTGACATACATTTTTCTTGTGCATACAAGAGTAAACAGAAGAAATGATTAATTTGAGCATTTTGTTTCTAAATTGTTTGTAAATATAAATAAAGACCCCACGTGCAATGGCAATTGCCCGGCGATAGGTTGCTCTCCAGACAGACACACATACACACACACACAGACACATACATATATACACCCACCCACGCACACAAGCATATAAATATAAATAATAATAAATATAGATAACAATAATTGTATGAACCAGGGCAGCTTTTGCGGGCCACGAAACCACACACAAAACACAGCTAAAAGAGCAGAGATAATTGAGAATGTATGAAATAAGCGATTCCCTTAGTTGTAATAATTTAGTTACCGTTTAGCTATAAATAACACCTAGACAACTAAATAGTTAACTAGCATTATATACAAAAACAAATATATGGATATATATATATATGTACATGGGTATATATGCATATATATAGTATACATAAATACATATGTACATCAAAAATACATTTATACAAGATACATACTGTAACTGTAACTCCTGTTAATTTTTGTGATGTGTTGGTCGCATCTAAAACAACAACCTCGATAAGTTGCAAAGTTTTTACCCGATAATTTTTCAATTGAAACATTTTAAATAATAATACACACACAAACACACATATAAAGCTAGACCTAAGCATATATCGCCTAACTGTAAACTGTGTATACATATTAACAAGAGTAAATAAATAAGCATCAACAACAACAACAACTACAACTATGTTTAGTTCTAGGCATATACAATATAATAACAATAATAATATTATAAAATACGTAAAACAACCCAATGCACGACCTGTCGTGGGCGTTTGTCCAACAAGATTTCAAGATTGTACATACGAATGAAGAAAGAAAAGATCAAGCTAAATTGAACATGTTGCATGTTGCAACTGTAACTACAAATACACATATGCTATAAGTCAATGAAAAACAGGTCTAACGAAGGAAAAAGGAAAAGCAAAAAGTATATTTCAAGTATAGCAGGTTCGGATAGGCGCCCACGCCGCCAAGCACCAACTTGGATACTTGGAGTAGGTGCCAGGCACAATAACTAAAGAATACTAAATCCGAAATTGAAGTAAAATGGTATGAACAATTGAATGGAAAATAAGGAATGGAAATATGATGCAAAAATATATACATTTAGGTATATCTGTAGCTGTAAGTTACACTAGTTGTATAACAAATTGTAGACAACACACAAGACACATACCTACCAACAAATTGGGCAACAATTTAAAAACGATTTGCTTATAGACACACACACACACACAACAGTTGCAGTTCCATCAATCAATGCACGCTTTTTTTGTGGCGAACAACAAATCTATTATCACACTGTAAAAATAATACGAACTTATACCTTATACCTAGGAATGCAAAAGTAAATCGATAACATAATCCGATAAATAGATGAGCCTAAAATTAAGCGTATATTTTAATATGTAAGCCTTAAAGAAAATACGACTATGAATAATAAAAAAAGAATGTGTAACTGTATCCGAAAGATGTTATATTTAATCTGGATTGGGAGATTTTTTAATTGAAAATTCCTTCTACTCTGACTTGTTCCTGTTATAACCAGATGATCAGCTGCAAATTATCTAACCTTTTCCTTTGCATTATATAGATATATGTTAGTGTTAGTTATCAGTTTGTTCGAACTAATGTCATACATAATTGCAAAATTTTGCAAAAAAAGATTTAACAAAACACGAAACTGGCTAAGAGATAAGAAGACCATTTGCCAACAAATACATTGACAATGAAAAATATTGCCAAAAAAACTCGAGCGTTTTGTGCAAATGTATTAATAATTTATTTATAGATCTGCTGATTAAACAACAAGCCAACCGGCACCCATGTTTGTTGTTGTGAGTCAATCGAATTGCATAGTGAATCAGTCAAGCGAATAACTTGGACAGTACTTGACTCGCTTCTGGTTAAAGCCATACGAGGAAATGATAATATGGTACTTTTAAGAATAGTAGTAATATTATTAAATTTGTATCATAACAAGTTTAGCTAAACGAATTTGCTACGGCAGCAAAATGTTCTCAAGAATGTTAGGTAGCTCACTTATAATGCATGGAATGGTTAGATAAGATACACAACACACACATGTATTTTCTGTTCGGTTTGCGATAAAACAAAAATGTTTAGCATTTTTATAACCCGTACCCATTAAATGTGTGCAAGGGCAAAATCTTACAGCCAACTTCCTAAGTACTACTACCAAGTTCATAAAAAGACAAGATAATATCTTCGTAATTGTTACAGGAAGCTTCCATGAGATTCATTACAATTGTAAAAGATGCGGATGAGTTTCTTTTGACTACCAAGTCCAGGGTATTTGTCAGTCTCGACTTTAACTACCTGTTTGCTATCATTTTGGGTTAAACGCAAAAACAATTAGTGTTGTTTTTTACATGAAGTCACGAAGCCACTAACCAAAAATGAAAACCTTTCGACCATATGGCCCATACAATCGACGGCTACACAAACCAGTCCCAGAAACGCACGTAGCAAATGTTTAGCATTCGAAGTGTATTTAACGAATGCTGGTTACTGAAAATTCATTCAGCGATTTGAATTGTTTATAATTATTTAACAAAACATGCAGATCTTAATGTACTTGTATTTATTGGACAATTACGTGAGGGGTCGCTAGAATGACGTCATTGTCAATCATAAAAAAAGAGAGAGCGGGGCCTCATACCTTATAGAGAGCACCTGTAAATTATGCATGCAGTTTTGGGCAAAAAAAGTGCAATTCCCTGACAAGTGTATGTCGAATTTTCGGCATGCTGCCAAATAAGGGCTTGACATGGTCTCTTTTTACCTTGATATGCAGTCGTAATGTTTTATGTTATTTTCGATTGCTGGAATTAAAATTAATTGAGTGGCGCATAAATTGTATTCGTGCTCGCCTTCATTTGGTGTATTTCAAATTCAATTCCAAGGAAAATCTGTGACATGGCAAGAGATGTCATCATCTCTGTCTGTGTCAATGCGGCGGATTGTTCTACTGCTATTTAATTGCACATACTCATACTGGTAGATACTTATGTGTATCTGCTGAATTGGCATGTGCACCAAATTTGCAAATTCCAACTGGTTGCAGTTGGCTGCCATGTTCTGCATTTGTCTTTCATCTATTTATTTGGATGATGAATTCGGGTCGCTCCGATTGTGCGATGAATTCTTAACTAACTTTTTGTTTGCCTCTCTTGGTGTTTATTTGGTTTTATTTTTGCATTTGTGGCTCGCTTTTTTATTGTCTGTTTGTGTTTTTATTTTTGTTTTTTCCATTTTTACTTATGTGTCTTGGGGCTGGCAAACAAGTTTTGATTGAGCGAGAGGTTCGCATGAAAATGAGTCTTGACTTGGATGTGGAGATGACGTCATGGACGTCGCTTTGAATTAAGCAACAATTGAATTTAGTTTTCTCTCTACAAGATTTACATTTTGGAGGTCGAATTGTTTAAACTTCAGACAACCTGCCTTACTTATATGTATGTGAGCTAGACTCGCTTGCAATGTTCTCATTTTGGAGATATCAACTTCGGGATACATATCGTACATTATACAGAGTGTCTGGGCACTTTTCATTGACACCCACCAAAGGCCGTTATAAATCAATTAATTAATAAAGCTCGACTCATTTCAGCTCGGCATCAATGCACATATGCCACGAGTATATTCCATAAATCTTCGCAAGAAAAACGTTAAAAGACGTTATGAGCACGGATGCGCCCACGTAGCGCCGAGCTAGACGAAAAAGTAAATGCAAAACATGTTGCTGACTAATTCACAATGTCATATACGAGTATGATATTTTACATTGTTTTTTAATTGTGCATCCATCCGCCAGACGACGACGACTGCTTTAACTGGCCAATTTTGGGCCTTTGAGCTAATTCTGCTGATCTCCGATCAAGCCCGGCAATAGACGCTGTGAGAGAGAGAGAGGGAAAAAAGCCGCTGGTGCTCATCAAGCAGCTGTTTGTTTGGCTTTTTTATGGCTACTTTCGAATTGAGCAAATTTGTTGTTTTCATTTTGTTTTTATTGGCTTATTGAACTCGCTGCGTGGCACAAAAAAAAACGAAGGTGCTGAGCGTCTAACCTACGCATTTTTACTCTCCACACACAGATACAATTCACACACATACAGTTACACCCAGCATACATAACTAAAACGGCAACCTACGCCATCGGCGCAGCGTCGACGGCGACTGCGACGGCGGCTGCGGCTGGTGCTTTAGTCTGGCCCGAACCCGGGCCTGGCTTTTTTGCCTTTTGTGAAGGCGAATCGCTCCGTTGAGTGCGTCTCGCTCGCACGCACGCGTACAAAGCCAGCCAACGCTTTGGCGCAAAGCCCACGAACGCTTTTGCCGTTGCCGTCGCTGCTGCTGCTGCTGCTGCCAGCGGCAGAGCACAGCAGATACGGTCGAAAGCGGTTCCAGACACCAGCAGCGTTGATCAGTACGTTTTGAGTTGTGCTTCGCGACGGTTGCTGATCTTTCAAGTGCTTCCCATCCGACGAATACGAAATATGAAATACAAGTTTGCCACCAATTGAGCATCTAAAAAAAATCAGAAAACACAAAAACGTCTCTGTATTTGTCTCTATCTCTGGCTGTGCCTCTATCTGTGTCTCTGTGTGTGTGTGCTAAGCTTTTACGCTCCCGCTCCGGTTACCGCTACGCTCACGCTCAAGTGTGCCGCCGTCTGTCAGTGTGTGCGTGCGACAACAGCGCCGCCGATTGTCCGTTTGTCAGTTTGTCAGTTTCAACTTGAACTATGGTTCGCGCACACGTATAACGAAAATAAAAAAATTACACGAGTCCACACACTATAATAATATTTAAAAATAAGTATTCCGACATTCCGCCGTGGAAATTAGGAGACACCACAAAACATAATAATACACATTCATACACAAACCTACGTAATATAGTCGTAAAACTTAGTGCCAAACCAAGCGATAATTGTGATTAATAACAACGAAAATAAATATACTTATAACGAAAGCGAATACGAAAACGAGTACGAGTACGAGTAACAATAGAAAACGACCATAGCAAATATCTATCATTTTGTTAAAGTCATTAAAATAACAACAGCAACAACAAGCACACACATTTTTCACGACACACAGTCAGCGATTACCTCATCTGTGTGAAAATATAACAAGCAAAATGGTATCAAAAAGCAATAAAAAGAAACAAGTGTCGCAGTCGCAGCAGCAGCAGCAGCAGCAGCAGCAATCGCAGCCGCCGCCAGCAACATCGAGCACAACAACATCAACGTCGGCCTCGGCGACCAAATTAACCAAAAAACTGGGGCCAAATGCGATGGCCACGCTAACAACAAACAGCAGCTCAACTTCCATGGAGCACGAATCGGTCTCTTACGGCGTGCCGACAGAGACTGGTCCAAGCAGCAGCAGCATTGGGGCTGGTGGCACTCAACTGGCGACCACCAGTGCTGCCGCAGGTGGCAAGAGCTACAGCTCCAGTTCATACACATCGAAATCTCAGTCACAGTCGCAGCAGTCGGAGCAGCTGTATCACAGCAGCAGCACCAGCAAGATCTCGAGGGATTACTCCAACGAGAAGATCATAGCGTCGATTGATCTGCTCGAAAGTGAAAAGAAGGAACCGGTCTTCTCGGTGCCCATCGAGGTGGTCGAGATCACAACTCCCGGTGGCGGTCTCATGATGTCGTCTGCCACTGGCAGTGGCAGCATTTCCAAAATGTATGCCTCCTCGTCAAAAACGTCAAGTCAGCAGCAGGCGAGCTCAAGCTCCAGCTACTTTGAGTCGACAACCAGTTCCAGTCAGCAGCAGCAGCAGCAGCAGCAGCAGCAGCTTGAGCAGCAACAGCAACAGCGCAGCAGCAACAGCAACAGCGCAAGCGAAACGCTCATTGCAAGCGAGAGAGCGGCTACCGGTATGACATCATCATCGTCGTTGGCGAGCAGCAAATATGTAGATGTAGCCGAACAGGTTGCCATCGATAGCAGCCAGAGCACGAACGTCAACACCAACACCAACACCATCAAGAGCAGCCACAGTCACAGCCACAGCACAAATATCAGCAGCAGCAACATCAGCAACACCAGCAACACCAACATCATCAACAGCAGCAGCGAATCTCAGAGTGTGGCCCATTCAAAACTGCCGCCGCTGTCGACGTCGACGTCGACATCGCAGACCAAAACAGCTGCTGTGGGTGCCTTGGATACGTCATCATCCACAATGACGTCGTCGCAGCGCATGGAGCGCGAACCGGTCGCGACCACAACAAACGGGACAACAGCGACGTCATCGACCAGCGACACACGACGTAACGATAAACTGGCCAGCACAAGCACAACAACAACAGCTGTTAGTGGCGATATGAATGTGAGCGTGGACAGAGCAGCCAAGTCGAGCAGCAGCAAGCAGGTCAGCGAAAGCACCATCAACCAGAGCAGCAGCAGCAGCAAACAGTCGACAACGTCGTCCAAGAAGGAAGTCTACGACGTGAAGACGAAAACCTGGAGCGAGTACAGCGATGGCGGCACACGGGCCACCAACAAGAAGGGGCCCACATTCGAGCGTTACGTTAGCAAGGACACGGATGGCAGCACCAAAGTGACATACAAGAAGAAGATCTACGACAGGCGCAACAATCGGTGGCGCGTGGTCGACGAGCGCACAGTGGACAGCACCAATGATGTGGGCTATCCCGAAATAGTCGATGATGTCATCAACACCACAACCACAACATATACGACCAAGGTGTACGACACGAAGCTCGGCAAGTGGACGGTCGTCGACGAGAAGTCGTACACAGATACGAAGGCCTTTGTGCCGAATGACATTGCTCGTGAAATCGAAAAAGATAACACCGATGTGGCAAACATAACGACCACCACAGAAGTGACTAAGGTAAGTGGGGGCTAGTGAATAGACGTTAGCCGATAGCCGATACCTGAAATATGGGAGCGTACTCATAACATTTCGGGGGTGTGTTAATGTCCACTCTCCGAGCACGCTATTAATGATACCTGGTACCTCGTACCCGGTAAACACTCCTAGGGTGTAATACATTAATTACGTTCGACATTCAACAATTAAGGTAGAGGAATCTACGAGTGTATTAAATATGTTATATTCTTAAGTCTGTTCCAACCGTCGACTTGTCTGTCTGTCCGTAGAAGGAACTCCAAAAGAGTTGATAATATAATCTAGATTCACGAAAATCTTGAGATTAGCCACCTAAAGAATACAACAATTCGCGAGGAAAGCAATATATCAATTTGTAAGTGTAACTTTATGATTAGGATGGTAAACTACCGAGCTATTCAAAGATACATTATATTAGGAAGCCAATTGCATGCAGTTCGCTAGGTCACACGTAAGTGCGTCTTGATTCCTTAACAACTTAAATTATATAATGTATACGACCTGACCCATTTAGTTCTGCTAATATGATTATAATGTGTGTCTATTTATCTAGATATTCGATGCGAGCATTAACGATTGGCGCGTTTTGGACGAAAAGGTGCACACCGATGTCATTGAGAAAATTGTGGAGGCTCCCAAGAAGACCATATATGTGGACGAGTTTGTGGAAATTGAAAAGAACACATCCATTTCGGAAAACAATGAGAATATAACATTGAATCTGAACGAAACATCGAAACACAAAAATATTACCGAAAATATTTATGATGAACTCGATTATGTGCGCACTGACAAAAAGCGTATAGACGATTCAGTTACCGTAAGTAACCGGACAACTAGTTTTCAATTATGTACTAATAAAAAATTATTCATTTCAGCGTGGAGTCGAAAAGAACAGGATAACGACACACAGCGAGCGATGCATTTGCGAAATCTGCACTTGCGGGTAAATTAAATGAATTTTTAAAGCTGTTCTTAAAGCTTTACTAACATTGTATATTTCAGTCGTCATCATTGTTCCACCAGCAAATCGAAGACTACTGAAAATACCATTGTTGAAATAGATGGCAAGTGCATTTGATTTAATATTTTAATGGGCTGCCTAATTAAAACTCTTTCAACTACAGATAACGTCGACGAAACTTACACAAGGATACGCACAAATACTTGGTCAAAGAAAGACATTCCGAAGAAAAACGAAGAGATACTCGTAGATTATATTGTCATAAAGAAACCAGAAGATAATCTGAAAACAGGTGGTGAATTCACTGCCCCAGAAAAAGAACCCTACAGGCCTGGCGAGAAACGTGACAAAATCGTACACACTGATACTTTGCGGTTGGATGGAGAAATGACTTTTGTAGAAAAAGAGGAGTATCAATTCGTTACGCGTCCTGGATATGTTAAGCCGACAGATAATCTCAAACAAGAGGGAGAATTCTATAGTCCTGAAAAGCCCAAGTACCAACCCGGCGAACGACCTTCCCAAGTCAGGCCAGAAGATAACTTGAAAAATGAAGGAGAGTTTTACGTGCCAGAAAAACCAGGATATAGGCCAGCAGAACGTCCAGTTCAGAAAAAGCCCGAGGATAATCTGAAGAACGAGGGTGAATTTTACACTCCAGAGAAGCCAGGCTATAGACCAGCAGAGAGGCCTGTTCAAAAGAAACCCGAAGATAACTTAAGGAACGAAGGCGAATTTTATGTTCCCGAAAAACCGGGCTTCAAGCCAGCAGAGAAGACTGAAAGAATTATAAGAAAGGATAACCTACGTAACGAAGGCGAAATGACTTTCACTGAGCGAGAAGAGTATCAGTATGTTGTTCGCCCTGAGCAGGTTAGGCCAACTGATAACTTGAAAAATGAGGGCGAGTTCTATACTCCAGAGAAACCAAAATATAGACCTGGAGAACGACCATCTCAAGTTAGGCCAGAAGATAATTTGAAAAATGAAGGTGAATTCTACGTTCCCGAAAAGCCAGGATTCAAGCCAGCAGAACGTCCTGTCCAAAAGAAACCTGAAGATAATCTGAAGAATGAGGGTGAATTTTACGCTCCAGAGAAACCCCAGTATAGACCAGCAGAGCGTCCTTCTCAAATTAGACCTGAAGATAATCTGAAGAATGAAGGCGAATTTTACGCTCCAGAGAAACCTCAGTATAGGCCAGGAGAGCGTCCATCTCAAGTTAGACCTGAAGACAACCTTAAAAATGAGGGTGAATTCTACACGCCGGAGAAGCCGAAGTTTAGACCTGCAGAACGACCATCCCAAGTTAGACCGGAAGATAATTTGAAAAACGAAGGTGAATTCTACGTTCCCGAAAAGCCAGGATTCAAGCCAGCAGAACGTCCTGTCCAAAAGAAACCTGCAGATAATCTGAAGAATGAAGGCGAATTTTACGCACCAGAGAAACCTCAGTATAGACCAGGAGAGCGTCCTTCTCAAATTAGACCTGAAGATAATCTCAAGAATGAAGGCGAATTTTACGCTCCAGAGAAACCCCAGTATAGGCCAGGAGAGCGTCCATCTCAAGTTAGACCCGAAGACAACCTTAAGAATGAAGGGGAATTCTATACACCCGAGAAGCCCCAATTCAGACCCGCGGAACGTCCAGTTCAAAAGAAACCTGAAGATAACCTGAAGAATGAAGGTGAATTTTACGCTCCAGAGAAACCCCAGTATAGACCAGGAGAGCGTCCTTCTCAAATTAGACCTGAAGATAATCTCAAGAATGAAGGCGAATTTTACGCTCCGGAGAAACCCCAGTATAGGCCAGGAGAGCGTCCATCTCAAGTTAGACCCGAAGACAACCTTAAGAATGAAGGTGAATTCTATACACCCGAGAAGCCACAATTCAGACCCGCAGAACGTCCTGTTCAAAAGAAACCTGAAGATAATCTGAAGAATGAAGGCGAATTTTACGCTCCGGAAAAACCCCAGTATAGACCAGGAGAGCGTCCTTCTCAAATTAGACCCGAAGATAATCTGAAGAATGAAGGCGAATTCTATACACCAGAGAAGCCTGAATTCAGGCCAGCGGAGCGTCCAGTTCAGAAAAAACCTGAGGATAACTTAAAGAATGAAGGGGAATTTTATGTTCCAGAAAAACCAGGATACAAACCAGCGCAAAAAACAGAAAGAATCATTCGAAAGGACAACTTGCGTAATGAAGGAGAAATGACGTTCTCTGAAAAGACGGAATATCAATATGTTGTTCGTCCAGAGCAGGTTAGACCAACCGACAACTTGAAGAACGAAGGCGAATTTTACGCACCAGAGAAACCCAAGTTCAGGCCCGCGGAGCGTCCAGTTCAGAAGAAACCCGAGGATAACTTAAAAAATGAAGGAGAGTTCTACGCCCCAGAGAAGCCCAAGTACATGCCAGGAGAGCGACCAAGTCAAGTTAGACCAGAAGATAACTTGAAAAACGAAGGCGAATTCTACACACCAGAGAAACCCAAGTTCAGGCCCGCGGAACGCCCAACTCCAGTTAGGCCGGAGGATAATTTGAAAAATGAAGGAGAATTTTATGTTCCAGAGAAACCAGGATTTAGGCCTGCTGAGAAGACGGAAAGAATCATTCGAAAGGACAACTTGCGGAATGAAGGAGAAATGACGTTCACTGAAAAGACGGAATATCAATATGTTGTTCGTCCAGAGCAGGTTAGACCAACCGACAACTTGAAAAACGAAGGCGAATTCTACACACCAGAGAAACCCAAGTTCAGGCCCGCCGAACGTCCAGTTCAGAAGAAACCCGAGGATAACTTGAAGAATGAGGGCGAGTTCTACGCTCCTGAGAAGCCCAAATACATGCCTGGAGAGCGACCAAGTCAAGTTAGACCAGAAGATAACTTGAAGAACGAAGGCGAATTCTACACACCAGAGAAACCGAAATTCAGGCCCGCCGAACGTCCAGTTCAGAAGAAACCCGAGGATAACTTGAAGAATGAAGGCGAGTTCTACGCTCCGGAGAAGCCCAAATACATGCCAGGAGAACGACCAAGTCAATTAAGACCAGAAGATAACTTGAAGAATGAAGGCGAATTCTACACACCAGAGAAACCGAAGTTCAGGCCCGCCGAACGTCCAGTTCAGAAGAAACCCGAGGATAATTTGAAGAATGAGGGCGAGTTCTACGCTCCGGAGAAGCCTAAATACATGCCAGGAGAACGACCAAGTCAAGTTAGACCAGAAGATAACTTGAAGAACGAAGGCGAATTCTACACCCCGGAGAAACCCAAGTTCAGGCCCGCGGAACGCCCAACTCAAGTTAGGCCGGAGGATAATTTGAAAAATGAAGGAGAATTTTATGTTCCAGAGAAACCAGGATTTAGGCCTGCTGAGAAGACGGAAAGAATCATTCGAAAGGACAACTTGCGGAATGAAGGAGAAATGACGTTTACTGAAAAGACGGAATATCAATATGTTGTTCGCCCAGAGCAGGTTAAACCAACCGACAACTTGAAGAATGAGGGTGAATTCTACACCCCGGAGAAACCCAAGTTCAGGCCCGCGGAGCGTCCAGTTCAGAAGAAACCCGAGGATAACTTAAAGAATGAAGGAGAGTTCTACGCTCCGGAGAAGCCCAAATACATGCCAGGAGAGCGACCAAGTCAAGTTAGACCAGAAGATAACTTGAAGAACGAAGGCGAATTCTACACACCAGAGAAACCGAAATTCAGGCCCGCCGAACGTCCAGTTCAGAAGAAACCCGAGGATAACTTGAAGAATGAGGGCGAGTTCTACGCTCCGGAGAAGCCCAAATACATGCCAGGAGAACGACCAAGTCAAGTAAGACCAGAAGATAACTTGAAGAACGAAGGCGAATTCTACACACCAGAGAAACCGAAGTTCAGGCCCGCTGAACGTCCAGTTCAGAAGAAACCCGAGGATAATTTAAAGAATGAGGGCGAGTTCTACGCTCCGGAGAAGCCTAAATACATGCCAGGAGAACGACCAAGTCAAGTTAGACCAGAAGATAACTTGAAGAATGAGGGTGAATTTTACACCCCGGAGAAACCCAAGTTCAGGCCCGCGGAACGCCCAACTCAAGTTAGGCCGGAGGATAATTTGAAAAATGAAGGAGAATTTTATGTCCCAGAGAAACCAGGATTTAGGCCTGCTGAGAAAACCGAAAGAATAATTCGAAAGGACAACTTGCGGAATGAAGGAGAAATGACGTTCACTGAAAAGACGGAATATCAATATGTTGTTCGTCCAGAGCAGGTTAGACCAACCGACAACTTGAAAAACGAAGGCGAATTCTACACACCAGAGAAACCCAAGTTCAGGCCCGCCGAACGTCCAGTTCAGAAGAAACCCGAGGATAACTTGAAGAATGAGGGCGAGTTCTACGCTCCTGAGAAGCCCAAATACATGCCAGGAGAACGACCAAGTCAAGTTAGACCAGAAGATAACTTGAAGAACGAAGGCGAATTCTACACTCCAGAGAAACCGAAATTCAGGCCCGCCGAACGTCCAGTTCAGAAGAAACCCGAGGATAACTTGAAGAATGAGGGCGAGTTCTACGCTCCGGAGAAGCCTAAATACATGCCAGGAGAACGACCAAGTCAAGTTAGACCAGAAGATAACTTGAAGAATGAGGGTGAATTCTACGCACCCGAGAAACCGAAGTTCAGGCCCGCCGAACGTCCAGTTCAGAAGAAACCCGAGGATAACTTGAAGAATGAGGGCGAGTTCTACGCTCCGGAGAAGCCTAAATACATGCCAGGAGAACGACCAAGTCAAGTTAGACCAGAAGATAACTTGAAGAATGAGGGTGAATTTTACACCCCGGAGAAACCCAAGTTCAGGCCCGCGGAACGCCCAACTCAAGTTAGGCCGGAGGATAATTTGAAAAATGAAGGAGAATTTTATGTTCCAGAGAAACCAGGATTTAGGCCTGCTGAGAAAACCGAAAGAATAATTCGAAAGGACAATTTGCGTAATGAGGGAGAAATGACGTTCACTGAAAAGACGGAATATCAATATGTTGTTCGTCCAGAGCAGGTTAAACCAACCGACAACTTGAAGAATGAGGGTGAATTCTACGCTCCGGAGAAGCCCAAATACATGCCAGGAGAACGACCAAGTCAAGTTAGACCAGAAGATAACTTAAAGAATGAGGGTGAATTCTACACACCAGAGAAACCAAAGTTCAGGCCCGCCGAACGTCCAGTTCAGAAGAAACCCGAGGATAACTTGAAGAATGAGGGCGAGTTCTACGCTCCGGAGAAGCCCAAATACATGCCAGGAGAACGACCAAGTCAAGTTAGACCAGAAGATAACTTGAAGAATGAGGGTGAATTCTACGCACCTGAGAAACCGAAGTTCAGGCCCGCCGAACGTCCAGTTCAGAAGAAACCCGAGGATAACTTGAAGAATGAAGGCGAGTTCTACGCTCCGGAGAAGCCCAAATACATGCCAGGAGAACGACCAAGTCAAGTTAGACCAGAAGATAACTTGAAGAATGAGGGTGAATTTTACACCCCGGAGAAACCCAAGTTCAGGCCCGCGGAACGCCCAACTCAAGTTAGGCCGGAGGATAATTTGAAAAATGAAGGAGAATTTTATGTTCCAGAGAAACCAGGATTTAGGCCTGCTGAGAAGACGGAAAGAATCATTCGAAAGGACAACTTGCGGAATGAAGGAGAAATGACGTTCACTGAAAAGACGGAATATCAATATGTTATTCGCCCAGAGCAGGTTAAGCCAACCGATAACTTGAAAAATGAAGGAGAATTCTACGCACCCGAGAAGCCCAAGTATATGCCGGGAGAACGGCCAAGCCAAGTTAGACCAGAAGATAATTTGAAAAATGAGGGTGAATTCTACACGCCAGAAAAACCCAAGTTTAAACCTGCAGAACGTCCAGTGCAGAAGAAACCGGAAGACAATCTAAAGAATGAAGGCGAGTTTTATGTTCCGGAGAAGCCAGGATTTAGACCCGCGGAGAAAACTGAAAGAATCATTCGAAAGGACAATTTGCGTAATGAAGGAGAAATGACGTTCACTGAAAAAACCGAATATCAATATGTTGTTCGTCCAGAGCAGGTGAAGCCAACAGATAATTTGAAAAATGAGGGCAAGTTTTACGCACCTGAGAAGCCAAAGTATTTGCCAGGGGAACGTCCCTCTCAAGTTAGACCAGAGGATAACTTGAAAAATGAAGGCGAATTCTACACGCCGGAGAAACCCAAGTTCAAGCCTGCAGAACGTCCTGTTCAAAAGAAACCGGAAGACAATTTGAAGAATGAAGGCGAATTTTATGCTCCTGAAAAACCAAAGTGGAAACCAGGAGAACGTCCATCTCAAGTCAGGCCCGAAGACAACTTGAAAAATGAAGGAAAATTCTACGTTCCTGAAAAGCCTGGTTTCAAGCCTGCTGAACGCCCTGTACAAAAGAAACCAGAAGACAACTTGAAAAATGAAGGAGAATTCTTTACTCCGGAGAAGCCAAAATACAGGCCAGCAGAGAAAACTGAAAGAATTATCCGTAAAGATAACTTGCGTAACGAAGGTGAAATGACGTTCACCGAAAAGAAGGAATATCAGTATGTTGTTCGTCCAGAGCAGGTTAGACCAACAGATAACTTGAAGAATGAAGGCGAGTTCTATGCTCCAGAAAAACCTGGCTTTAAACCTGCGGAAAGACCCAAGCAAAAGAAACCGCAAGATAATTTGAAAACTCCCGAGGGTAAAATGTATATTCCAGAAAAGCAAGAATTCAAACCAGCAGACAAGGTCAAAACGATTATCAGGAAAGACAACTTAAAGAACGAGGGCACAATGACATTTACCAAGAAAGACGAATATCATTACACAACGCGACCCGAACAGGTGAAGCCGAGTGATAACTTAAAGATGGATGGACCATTCTATGCGCCTGAAAAACCAACATTCAAGCCGGCAGAGCGACCAACCCAGAAGAAGCCCAAGGATAATCTGAAACAAGAAGGAGAATTTTATAAGAGAACTGATAGAACTGAAACCGATAGCACAACTGTATTGGAGACTGTTAGAAGGGAGACTCCAAAGAAGCCGGTGGATAATTTGAAGTTAGAAGGTCCTATGACAGTGAAGCGAAAAGACGACTACAAGACGACTACCAATACAGTGGACAGGGTGCAGCGGACCCAGAAATACAAACATAATAGCTCATCGATCAGTTTGGGTACCGATACAAGCATTCTAAAGACAACAAATCAGATGAACTTTGTGTCTGGCAAGGATGCAGTTAAGCAAGTGGATTCCAACAGTCAGAATCCAGTCGATGGGCTCATTATTGTATCAACAAAGAAGGTTACCACTGTGGTTGGTGGTCGAGCCAAGAAGGAACCGGAAACCGAGTATGTGAAGAGACCAGCAAAAATAAATGTCATCGAGAATGTGTCCAAGAAATCGACCACAACGAACATTGAGAATACTCAGAACATACACAAGGAGACAACCTCGATGCAAAGAAATCTCAATATGGTTGATAAATCAACTGTAAACACTGAAAGGATTCGTGGATCGACAGTCGACAATAGCGCCCTTCAAACCTCCACATCGACAACAAATCAAGGCAGCTCAGTAAACAACAATGTGACTGGAACTGGAGGTTCTACAACCCACTTGGTCTCTAGCAACACTACTTGCAAGAATGTTAACGGAGGCACTACGTCTCATGTAATCGGTGGAAGCTCGACGGTTAGGAATGTGTCGGATAGCTCAAGTTCTCGAGTGATTGAAAACAGTTCCGTAACGAAGAACATCACATCTCGCAATCAACATTCAGTTACCAACAATATCACTGGCAGCTCAACCCATCACGTAACTGGCAACAATATTACCGGTGGCTCCACAAGTCACGTGTCTGGCAACAACATTACTGGTAGCTCAACTCATCACACAACTGGCAACAATATCACTGGCAGCACAACCCATCATCAGCATCATGTAACTGGCAACACTATTACCGGTGGCTCTACAACCCACGTAGCTGGCAACAACATCACAGGCAGCTCAACACACCATGTGACTGGTAGCAATACCACGACCAACAATATCACCGGCAGCTCCACCTCCCAGATGTCCTCGTCCAAGCACTTCCATCACAGGAAGAGTGAGTTCTCTTCGGAAGCCGATGTCTCCAACTCCATCTTCCATCGCAAGAACGTGACCAACGACTCGAATGCAGTCAACAGCAGTCTGACCTCGACCGGCAAGATGCAGCGCAAGAGCATTCTGAATCTTCACGAGCAACCCTCGAGCAGCAACACCCAATCGAATGATCGCCAGAGCTACAGTAGCATCCATCGTCAGAACAAGGAGACGGACTTGAACACCAGCTACTCCACAGACCGTCGCAGCTGCAGCGTACACAAGGAGAACAAGGAGCACCACACGAAGAGCTCCTCTTCCACAAACATGTCTCGCATCATATCGGGAGGCGTTGACAACGGCAATGCCAATAGATCCAACCTGGAGAGGACGACGGTGACCCGCTCCTATGTCTCGGGCGGCATTGATTTCCCCTCCCAATCGCATACTGAACGCCATATGACACGTCATCGTGGAAGTGGCAACCAGCATGCGTCCAGTGTCGATTTTCCCTCCTCCTCCTATAACGCCCATGGTCATACGGAGCGTGTTATGACCTCACGTCGTGGCAATCAGTCCTCGATTAGTCTGGGCAACGAGAAGTTCACCGGTTCCAGTCTCTATAAGAGCGAATACATAACTGCCCCAACAACGACAACCTGTGCTGTGCATAAGATTAATCAAGGTGCATTCCAACATACCAGAAGTACTCACGATCATAAGTTCTATAAGACCTCCAATTAAGGGATCTGCACATATCGTTTGTACGTCTTGTCTTGTCTTCTTTACACATATCATAATCGTATCTTAGTGCCTAAGATTCCATGACAATATTTTGTATACAATAACTAATACTTACCTAATAAATGAAAAACGCAAAAACAATACTGAAATATTACAATATGAACTAATAAAGCATAAATTTGGAAAATAATTTTCAACTGTTTTTTGTTGTTGTGGGAATTCTTTAAATATATTTTGAGGAATCTTCGAATCAACGTGAGATGATGTTTTTATTGAGAATTTGAAAAGATGCTAGTGTCGTTTTTAAAGGCTATTATTATTATATGTATAAGTACAGTAACTGTATAATTAATCGCTTAGAAAAACGCATTCAACTATGTATATGTATATATACTTGTATATAAATAAACAATGAGTTCTATCTATTTGGTAATAGACTTACTCGTAGTACCATAAATACGACGAGTGCATTACATTTTCATTTGTCATTTGTCATTTGTGTTTTGTATAATGGTTTATTGTTCTCTCATTTCTTGAGTTTTTCCTCTATATATATATATGTATATATATTTCCATACAATAAATATCAATATTCTCTTTTTAAATACTCGTTCGTTTATGTATATATATATATAATCGTTACTTACATTAGCTTAGGAGTTTTATTTTGTTTGTTTGCTTGGAAGACATTTGTTCGCTTGTTTTGGAAGACTTGCGTTTCATTTCTTATAAACTAGGATTATTGTTCTTGCATTACAATAACTTTTGCTAGCTTTTGCTTTTGCTTTTGGCATATCGTACAACATGAATTATAGTGTAACTTTATAGTTTTTGGAAGACTTATTATGTTGTCTCTTGCCTAAAAGCCAACAATATTCGAGTATGTTTGACCATTGTAATATATAAGTAATCTATAAAAGAAGCCCTGCGGATAGGTGCCCGCCAGCAGATCCCCACAGACCACCAAATACCTTAATATTAACAACGAAATTTCTTCCAAAAACTGACTTGGATCTGCTGAAGTACCAGGCGAACATAATCGAGTAGCAAGTAAATTAGGCAAAAATTTAAATTTTCATAAGTTGGGCGGGCCTTTCAAATTTGAATTTGAATAAAATACGTTAATATTAACGACGGAATTCCTTCCCAAAGCCAACGTCGATCTGCTGAAGTACCAGGCGAACATAATCGAGTAGCAAGTAAATTAGGCAAAAATTTAAATTTTCATAAGTTGGGCGGGCTTTTCAAATTTGAATTTGAACAAAATACGTTACTATTAACGACGAAATTCCTTCCCAAAACTGACTTGGATCTGCTGAAGTACCAGGCGAACATAATCGAGTAGCAAGTAGATTAGCCAAAAATTTTAATTTTTAATTTTCAGAAGTTGGGCGGTCATTTCAAATTTGAATTTGAATAATATACGTTAATATTAACGACGAAATTCCTTCCCAAAGCCAACGTCGATCTGCCGAAGTACCAGGCGAACATAATCGAGTAGCAAGTAGATTAGCCAAAAATTTAAATTTTCATAAGTTGGCCGGCTTTTCAAATTTGAATTTGAATAATATACGTTAATATTAACGACGAAATTTCTTCCAAAAACTGACTTGGATCTGCTGAAGTACCAGGCGAACATAATCGAGTAGCAAGTAGATTAGCCAAAAATTTTAATTTTTAATTTTCAGAAGTTGGGCGGTCATTTCAAATTTGAATTTGAATAATATACGTTAATATTAACGACGAAATTCCTTCCCAAAGCCAACGTCGATCTGCCGAAGTACCAGGCGAACATAATCGAGTAGCAAGTAGATTAGCCAAAAATTTAAATTTTCAGAAGTTGGGCGGGCTTTTCAAATTTGAATTTGAATAAAATACGTTAATATTAACGACGGAATTCCTTCCCAAAGCCAACGTCGATCTGCTGAAGTACCAGGCGAACATAATCGAGTAGCAAGTAAATTAGGCAAAAATTTAAATTTTCTGAAGTTGGGCGGGCTTTTCAAATTTGAATTTGAATAAAATACGTTAATATTAACGACGAAATTCCTTCCCAAAACTGACTTGGATCTGCTGAAGTCCCAGGCGAACATAATTGAGTAGCAAGTAGTTTAGCCAAAAATTTAAATTTTCAGAAGTTGGGCGGGCCTTTCAAATTTGAATTTGAATAATATACGTTAATATTAACGACGAAATTCCTTCCCAAAGCCAACATCGATCTGCTGAAGTACCAGGCGAACATAATCGAGTAGCAAGTAGATTAGCCAAAAATTTAAATTTTCAGAAGTTGGGCGGGCTTTTCAAATTTGAATTTGAATAAAATACGTTAATATTAACGACGGAATTCCTTCCCAAAGCCAACGTCGATCTGCTGAAGTACCAGGCGAACATAATCGAGTAGCAAGTAAATTAGGCAAAAATTTAAATTTTCATAAGTTGGGCGGGCTTTTCAAATTTGAATTTGAACAAAATACGTTACTATTAACGACGAAATTCCTTCCCAAAACTGACTTGGATCTGCTGAAGTACCAGGCGAACATAATCGAGTAGCAAGTAGATTAGCCAAAAATTTTAATTTTTAATTTTCAGAAGTTGGGCGGTCATTTCAAATTTGAATTTGAATAATATACGTTAATATTAACGACGAAATTCCTTCCCAAAGCCAACGTCGATCTGCCGAAGTACCAGGCGAACATAATCGAGTAGCAAGTAGATTAGCCAAAAATTTAAATTTTCATAAGTTGGCCGGCTTTTCAAATTTGAATTTGAATAATATACGTTAATATTAACGACGAAATTTCTTCCAAAAACTGACTTGGATCTGCTGAAGTACCAGGCGAACATAATCGAGTAGCAAGTAGATTAGCCAAAAATTTTAATTTTTAATTTTCAGAAGTTGGGCGGTCATTTCAAATTTGAATTTGAATAATATACGTTAATATTAACGACGAAATTCCTTCCCAAAGCCAACGTCGATCTGCCGAAGTACCAGGCGAACATAATCGAGTAGCAAGTAGATTAGCCAAAAATTTAAATTTTCAGAAGTTGGGCGGGCTTTCCAAATTTGAATTTGAATAAAATACGTTAATATTAACGACGGAATTCCTTCCCAAAGCCAACGTCGATCTGCTGAAGTACCAGGCGAACATAATCGAGTAGCAAGTAAATTAGGCAAAAATTTAAATTTTCTGAAGTTGGGCGGGCTTTTCAAATTTGAATTTGAATAAAATACGTTAATATTAACGACGAAATTCCTTCCCAAAACTGACTTGGATCTGCTGAAGTCCCAGGCGAACATAATTGAGTAGCAAGTAGTTTAGCCAAAAATTTAAATTTTCAGAAGTTGGGCGGGCCTTTCAAATTTGAATTTGAATAATATACGTTAATATTAACGACGAAATTCCTTCCCAAAGCCAACATCGATCTGCTGAAGTACCAGGCGAACATAATCGAGTAGCAAGTAGATTAGCCAAAAATTTTAATTTTCTGAAGTTGGGCGGGCTTTTCAAATTTGAATTTGAATAAAATTCGTTAATATTAACGACGAAATTCCTTCAGAAAACTGACTTGGATCTGCTGAAGTACCAGGCGAACATAATCGAGTAGCAAGTAGATTAGCCAAAAATTTAAATTTTCAGAAGTTGGGCGGGCCTTCCAAATTTGAATTTGAATAAAATACGTTAATATTAACGACGAAATTCCTTCCAAAAACTGACTTGGATCTGCTGAAGTACCAGGCGAACATAATCGAGTAGCAAGTAGATTAGCCAAAAATTTAAATTTTCTGAAAATGGGCGGGCCTTTCAAATTCGAATTTGAATAAAATACGTTAATATTAACGACGAAATTCCTTCCCAAAGCCAACATCGATCTGCCGAAGTACCAGGCGAACATAATCGAGTAGCAAGTAAATTAGGCAAAAATTTAAATTTTCTGAAGTTGGGCGGGCTTTTCAAATTTGAATTTGAACAAAATACGTTACTATTAACGACGAAATTCCTTCCCAAAACTGACTTGGATCTGCTGAAGTACCAGGCGAACATAATCGAGTAGCAAGTAGATTAGCCAAAAATTTAAATTTTCATAAGTTGGGCGGGCTTTTCAAATTTGAATTTGAATAATATACGTTAATATTAACGACGAAATTTCTTCCAAAAACTGACTTGGATCTGCTGAAGTACCAGGCGAACATAATCGAGTAACAAGTAGATTAGCCAAAAATTTTAATTTTTAATTTTCAGAAGTTGGGCGGTCATTTCAAATTTGAATTTGAATAATATACGTTAATATTAACGACGAAATTCCTTCCCAAAGCCAACGTCGATCTGCCGAAGTACCAGGCGAACATAATCGAGTAGCAAGTAGATTAGCCAAAAATTTAAATTTTCAGAAGTTGGGCGGGCTTTTCAAATTTGAATTTGAATAAAATACGTTAATATTAACGACGGAATTCCTTCCCAAAGCCAACGTCGATCTGCTGAAGTACCAGGCGAACATAATCGAGCAGCAAGTAAATTAGTCAAAAATTTAAATTTTCATAAGTTGGGCGGGCCTTTCAAATTTGAATTTGAATAAAATACGTTAATATTAACGACGAAATTCCGTCCCAAAGCCAACGTCGATCTGCTGAAGTACCAGGCGAACATAATCGAGTAGCAAGTAGATTAGCCAAAAATTTTAATTTTCATAAGTTGGGCGGGCCTTTCAAATTTGAATTTGAATAAAGTACGTTAATATTAACGACGAAATTCCTTCCCAAAGCCAACATCGATCTGCCGAAGTACCAGGCGAACATAATCGAGTAGCAAGTAAATTAGGCAAAAATTTAAATTTTCTGAAGTTGGGCGGGCTTTTCAAATTTGAATTTGAATAAAATACGTTAATATTAACGACGAAATTCCTTCCCAAAACTGACTTGGATCTGCTGAAGTCCCAGGCGAACATAATTGAGTAGCAAGTAGATTACCCAAAAATTTAAATTTTCAGAAGTTGGGCGGGCATTTCAAATTTGAATTTGAATAAAATACGTTACTATTAACGACGAAATTCCTTCCCAAAACTGACTTGGATCTGCTGAAGTACCAGGCGAACATAATCGAGTAGCAAGTAGATTAGCCAAAAATTTAAATTTTCATAAGTTGGGCGGGCTTTTCAAATTTGAATTTGAATAATATAAGTTAATATTAACGACGAAATTTCTTCCAAAAACTGACTTGGATCTGCTGAAGTACCAGGCGAACATAATCGAGTAGCAAGTAGATTAGCCAAAAATTTTAATTTTTAATTTTCAGAAGTTGGGCGGGCATTTCAAATTTGAATTTGAATAATATACGTTAATATTAACGACGAAATTCCTTCCCAAAGCCAACGTCGATCTGCCGAAGTACCAGGCGAACATAATCGAGTAGCAAGTAGATTAGCCAAAAATTTAAATTTTCAGAAGTTGGGCGGGCTTTTCAAATTTGAATTTGAATAATATACGTTAATATTAACGACGAAATTCCTTCCCAAAGCCAACATCGATCTGCTGAAGTACCAGGCGAACATAATCGAGTAGCAAGTAGATTAGCCAAAAATTTTAATTTTTAATTTTCAGAAGTTGGGCGGGCATTTCAAATTTGAATTTGAATAATATACGTTTATATTAACGACGAAATTCCTTCCCAAAGCCAACATCGATCTGCCGAAGTACCAGGCGAACATAATCGAGCAGCAAGTAAATTAGCCAAAAATTTTAATTTTCATAAGTTGGGCGGGCTTTTCAAATTTGAATTTGAATAAAATACGTTACTATTAACAACGCATTCTAACATACCAGAAGTACTCACCATCATAAGTTCTAAGACATCCAATTAAGGGATCTGCACATATCGTTTGTACGTCTTGTCTTGTCTTCTTTACGCAAAAACAATACTGAATTATTGCAATATGAACTAATAAAGCATAAATTTGGAAAATAATTTTCAACTGTTTTTTTGTTGTTGTGGGAATTCTTGAAATATATTTTGAGGAATCTTCGAATCAACGTGAGATGATGTTTTTATTGAGAATTTTAAAAGATGCTAGTGTCGTTTTTAAAGGCTATTATTATTATATGTATAAGTACAGTAACTGTATAATTAATCGCTTAAAAAAACGCATTCAACTATGTATATGTATATATACTGGTATATAAATAAACAATGAGTTCTATCTATTTGGTAATAGACTTACTCGTAGTACCATAAATACGACGAGTGCATTACATTTTCATTTGTCATTTGTCATTTGTGTTTTGTATAATGGTTTATTGTTCTCTCATTTCTTGAGTTTTTCCTCTATATATATATATGTATATATATTTCCATACAATAAATATCAATATTCTCTTTTTAAATACTCGTTCGTTTATGTATATATATATATAATCGTTACTTACATTAGCTTAGGAGTTTTATTTTGTTTGTTTGCTTGGAAGACATTTGTTCGCTTGTTTTGGAAGACTTGCGTTACATTTCTTATAAACTAGGATTATTGTTCTTGCATTACAATAACTTTTGCTAGCTTTTGCTTTTGGCATATCGTACAACATGAATTATATGGTAACTTTATAGTTTTTGGAAGACTTATTATGTTGTCTCTTGCCTAAAAGCCAACAATATTCGAGTATGTTTGACCATTGTAATATATAAGTAAATCTATAAAAGAAGTCTCTAGACTTGTAACAATTGGAAGAGTTCGCTTAGAATGGAAGACCGATTTCGAATGCATTGATCAGGGCATTGCCAGAGTCATAGATGCCAATAACGCCAAAGAGCACGCCTAGCGCTATGATGAGGTAGTCCTTAGCAATTTCTTTCTGATCGAGCAGATGACCCTTGATCTTGATGTGAAAATAACAGGGCCAAATAAAGCTCAACATGGTGCCCGTGAAGCTGCCAATGAAGCCCATGAGTATCGAAAAGTGTGGTATAAATATGGCCATTAGGATGGTGGACACAATAATGCCCACCCGGAAGCCCAGGCCCCACACCTTCAATTCCCCGTCCAGATTCCAGATGGTCGGAAACTTGGTCTTCGGTGGACCACGGAAGAAGTTGCGCTCGAGCAGCTCACAGGCAGCATAGTATGGCAATGGATAGCTGAGGATGGCCTTGATGACCAGAAAGAAGTTCACCAATCCCTTAAAGCCCTGCGAGTGCAGATTATTGGTGATCACCTGCTGAGTATCGTTCTGGAAGGTGAGAAAGCAAATGTAGCCGAATCCGGCCTTGAATATCGCTGCAGCAATGTGGGACCAGTCCAGCATCCAGTTGAATTTTGAACGATCTATCATATTGCCCTCGAGGGTGGGCAGAAATATCTGAGATGTGTAGGAGAAGACAATAACGCCCAACGAAATGGGAAAGTTCTCCATATCAATGCTCCAACGGACCTTGGACCAGCCCCAATCACCGATCTGCAGCAGACAATAGCCGAGAATGACGGCATTGATCACAATGTGTGACATCGTGCACCAGAACGACAGCGTCGACACCATTTTCAGCGACTTGAGGAAGCCCATGGGCAGCAGGAAGATGCCCACGAACAGCATCCAGGAGCGCGAATCGAACGAGCCCTGCGGATAGGTGCCGGCCAGCAGATCCCCACAGACAACCACATACAGAATGCAGGTCATCAGCAGCTCAATGAGCTGGGCAATGCTGACGGCACGCGCTCCCAGCTTGGGCCCAAAGCAGACCTTGGCAATGGCCACGTAACTGTCGCGGACACGCACCATTTGGCCGGTGCTGGGATCCGGCTCGTAGAGGCACTGCACCAGCACCTTGCCGGTGTAGCAGCAGATGTGGGCGATGCCCACCATGGCAATGATGGCCCAGTAGCCGCCGTGGAGCACTGCGAATGGCAGCGATACGATGAACATGCCCTGAATGGCATTCGTCACATTCCAGCCGGCCTGGAACTCGTCGATCTTGGAGCCGCCGCCACCCTCACCCTCGCAAACGAACGAGCTGCCCTCCGAGGCGATGCTGCCTTGCCTGTGAAATGCAATCAAATTAAATGAAATAAAAATATTCTACTGGCATTGGACGCACCTGAAGCCATCGGTTTGCTGGTATCGGCCATCGTACTCGTTGAACGACGTGCTCTGGTATTCGTTTTTGTAGTCGCCCTCAGCATCCGCGTCATTTGACCAGCCACCGCCATTGCGAAAGGGATTCGAGCTCATCTCTGTGGGCTGATCGCAGCCATTGGCATCGCCGGCGGCCATCTCGCTGCCGGGTGGGAACATGGCCTGACCTTGCGACTGGCCGAAGTTCTGTTGGGGATTCATGCTGGTGCTGGTGCCGGGCGGCTGCTGGTAATCCTTGCGCTCTGGAATTTGCTGTCTGGCCGTTTGCATGGCCACATTGAGTATGTTCTTCAACGGTGGCAATGGCGTTGCTTTCAATTTCGCTATGAATGACATGTTGATGGCTCGAACTGTTTATCTCGTGGTGGGGTGGTTTCAAATGGATGTGGATGCTGAGCTAAGCTGATGCCGATGCCGATGCTGATGCTGATGCTGATGCTGATGGTGGAGGTGGTGGTATTTTGTGGTGGTGGGTGGGATGACGGCGGCCCCCTTTTTGACTATCAAGTAGTGCGAATTGTACGCTTTAGATGCTGATGCTGATGCTGAAGCTTATCGATTTTGCAGAATGGTGGAAATGTTGTCGAATTTCGTTTCGTTGCGTTACTGCTTGAACTTAACTTTAAGAACATTAATTAATTCAATTGATTTATCGATTCGGAACTGAACACAATTTTTAATTTACTTTCCAATATACTTTTTTCTATTTCTTTTTTTGGCTAACAAATTTGCTCTTGCAGCGCACAAGCTTTTGATTTTTTTGGTTTTATACACATGTTTGCTCACTTAGCTTAACTGCAACGCTGTTTGCATCTCCTGCCCGTGAAATCGAGTCGAATGAATTTAATATATAATTATTGCAAAATTTTATGTAACGTTTCTTTTTTTTTTTTTGGTTTGGAAAATCCTTCTTCAGCCCAGCAGCTCAGCGCAGCAAGAAAAGAAAATTCGCTTCGTTTTCGCTTTCGCTTTCGTTTCGCTCTCCACCAAAATTCACATTGCGCAGCCGCCGAGTGGGCTGTGTATTGGTTGCACATGGCAGGTGGCATGTGGCATGTGGCATGTGGCAAGTGGCAAGGCTGACAAGTGCCACAAGATGCTGTCAGATGTTAGAGGCAGAGAATGCGTTCCACACTTTGGGGACTTTTCAAAGATAATGTTCACGTTTTATTTCAATGCAGGCTAACTTAACACATAAAACACACAAGTTTAAACTCGTTAATCGTACAAAATTTATAGATGTCCAACTCTAAGGGGGGATCGCTTAACATAACCTAAACCAAGTGCCTAAAACTCTAAGTTCTACTTGCAAATATAACAACTTTATGTTCCAAACTTCTGCTCCTTGGCCGCGTCAATTGCTGTAGCAGGTTTTGCGCACTCCTGCCAGAATATTGCTAATCTCGTCATCCTTGCGCTGCTGCTGCTGCTGTTGCTGCTCGAAGAGCATCTCACCGACTCCCACTCCAACTCCAACTCCAAGTCCAACTCCGATGGGTGCTGCGCCTCCAGTGGCTGCAAAGTGATGATGATGCGGATGTGGATGCGGATGCGGATGATGATGATGCGGATGCGAATGCGGATGCGGATGGTGATGCTGCATGGCCATGGCCGTTTGCCCAGCCGCTGCTGCTGCCGCTGGCGCAGGCGAGTGCGATCCTCCTCCTCCGGCTCCTGCTGTTTGCTGGGGCAGCAGCTGGCTGGCCGCTCCGTTGGCCTCGTAGTAGTTGCCGTAGTGCAGATAGCTGCTCTGCATGGGCTGCGCGTAGCCAGCGGCAGCCGACGACGTTGTGGTGGTCGTCGTCGTCTGCTGGAAGGGCACCGCCAGCTGCAGCGGGAAGGCAGCCAGGCCACTGGAGTAGGGCAGCTGGGTGTAGTAGCTGGTGCCGGTTGGCGGCGTGGGGGCCGTCAGCAACATGGCATTGTTGTAGGCCTCCGCCTCGTAGTCGTCGTAGTTCTGATTCGTGTCCGGGTACTTGGCGCACTTCTGCTCCGTGCCCGCCTCCTTCAGCTGATCGTAGTCCAGCTCGTTGCTCTGGTAGCGCAGAAAATCCTCATACTGCATGCCATACGCGTTGGCATTGACGCCGGCCAGATAATCGTTGGACAGCAGGCTGCCGTTGTTGCTGCCGCTGCTGATGCAGTTGCTCTCGGCCATGGCCACCGTGTAGCTGCCCAGATCGCTGCTGGCAATCGCACTCGATGTGGATGTGGATGTGGATGTGGCCAGGGGCAGGCTGTTGGTGCTGTTGCTGCTGCAGTGTTGCTGCAGCGAGTTGCTGCTGCTGCGCATCGAGCTGCTGCCGTCGTCGTCGGCGCTGGACACGGGCGGATAGAAGGTGCCCTTCACCGAGTGTCCGTGGTCCAGCAGTCCGCGATTGTTGCACGTCACGTACATGCCACGTGCGGCCACCACAGCCACCGAGCTGGCCAATGGATACGACGCATAGAGACTGTGTTGCTGCTGCTGTTGCTGCTGCTGCTGTTGCTGCTGGGACTTGGACTTGTCCTCCTTCTGGGCGAGTTTCTCGCTGCGCTGCCTTGCCGCACGACTTGCTGCCGGCGGCTTCGTTAGCTTCTTGAGCAGCAGCGAGGTGTCGTAGCTGGTGTTGGTGGCAGCTGGCGAGGATTCGCCGCAATTGCCGGCGAGCGACTCGAGCTGCTCGGTGCTGTCCGCATTGCTGTAGCAGTCGACGGAGCTGGGCGAGTAGCTGGGCTTCAGCGGCTGCTCGTAGAGGCCGGACACGTTGTGGGGCGTGGAGTTGCGGCTGTCGTCGGTGGGCGTGTTGTAGCTGCCACTTGTGGCCGTCGTCAGTGGCGGCGTTGTCAGCTTTGGCGTTGACTTCGAGGCGCCCGCTTGCGGCGAGGATTCGCTCTGCGTCTGCTCCTTGGCGCCACCGGGCTGCATGGTGCGCAGCTTGGATTGCTTTCGCCGTCGTGGCCGATACTTGTAGTTCGGATGCTCCGTCATGTGAATGACGCGCAGACGCTCCGCCTCCTCCACGTAGGGACGTCGATCCTGTGGCGTCAACGAGCGCCACTTTTTACCTGTCAAAACGGAAGAGGGAGAGATCGAGAATTTGATGGAGGTGCTTTCGGGAGATCAGAAGTGTAGCAACTCACCCAACATCTTGCTGAGATCGGCGTTATGCAGGTCGGGATTCTCGTCGGCCAGCTTCTTGCGCTCGATCTTCGCCCACACCATGAACGCATTCATTGGCCGACGGATGCGCGACTCTTTGGCACTTTTTGACTGATTACCGCCCGGTCGGTACTTCAAATCGCTGGGCATGGCCTTGTGCCGGTCCAGATAGCCGCAGTTGGGCGCACAAATGTCGCCCTTGTAGTCGTAGCTCCACATGGACGCCGCCGCCTCGATCGGCGAGTGCGACGCCCCGCCACACTCCTCCTGCCCAGCGGCCACCATGCCCCCAGCATGCGGATGCGACAAGAACTTGTTCAGCATCGATGTGCCGCCTCCGCCTAGCAGCGGAATGTTGCTGCTTATCAAGGACGCACTGCTGCCCCCCACGCCCACGCTGTATCCGCTGGACACCATGGGCGAGTGGCTGTGACTGTGCACGGACAGCGCCGCCTCGTTCATGGAGTGCTCGTTGTCGTAGCCGGCGCTCTGTATGGCTGGGGAGTGCAGCGAGGGCGACGAGTGCTCGCTGCCCTGTCGCACGTGGTAGATGCCATCGCTGGCACTCTCGTGCAGCAGCCGCCCGTCGCCCAGGTAGCCGACGTGCTCCGGGTAGTCGCTGCCCACCGTCGAGTGGCTGTACTCCGGGGTCCGCGACACGTTCGGATATTTCTTTGCACTGCAACGAGTAGAGGCAAAATAATCATTAGACATGGCTTTAAGCAAGTTCATTAAAGATAACTAATGAGAGTTTTAATACCACTTCTTTGGGTTGAAACTTGTTCAAACAAATGACAATAATAACTGCAATATAAATATTTTTTAAAGTTTGGTTTGAATGATTCTGTAAGCTAAACTTTATTTCATTAGGATAAAATCAGTTGCAGTATTTTAATGTTACTCGAGATATTTCAATTGAATAGTCATTACTAAATAAATTATAGAGGAAATATAAGTTATTTCAAAGTAACATCTGTCTTTATTCTAAAAGAAAATGTATACAAAAATGTTGTGTCTCGATTAAACAAGATAACTGCATTCTTGGGTGTGTATATAAAATTTGTGTAGTTAGATATGCGTCCTAATATATTCAATTTCGAACTTCAACTCAATCAAATTCATTTAATTATATTAAAAATCATTAATATCTGAAAAGAAGTCTTTTTCTTGATAGAGCTTTTCAAGACACAAATACCTTTTTTCACAATACACAACCACATCCGAGCACTATACTAAACATTCTATTTTATACTATAATTTCCAAAAATGGGACACCGACTTCAAAAACAAAATTCCGGCAAATAAAATCAACTTATCGGGAATATTTAAAATTATAATTCTTTAACAAATTTCCAACTAAAAACATTGCTTACGCTATGTACTATAAGTACTATTGAAAACTTCCGACGGTATGCCAACTTTTTGCGCTTGGTAAACAAGTTTATAAAATATTTATTATCTTAGTTGGAAGAATGCATAGGTAAAGTCCGTATTTATTTTAAAATGTGTTATACAAATTAATTGCAAAAGATTCCTTTCTTTTAATTTTTAATGATTTAAATAATAAGTAGGATATGATTCAAAATAAGGTAAAGAGATTCTAAAATTGTCATGTTGTTTGACATAATAATTATTGATATGAATATAGGGTTGAAATTAATTATTGATTAATTCACAATATGTTGTTATCTGATTTAAAATTACAATTTATTATTAAGTTTGGAATTTAATAGTAAATTAAGTATTTAAGATGGGCAATATTTTAGAAAATTATCGAAATGTAAAATTGAAAACGTAAAGTACGCATTAGTTTATATACTATGATTTAAATTCGCAATAATAATAAAGAACATTTGAATTGAATTGAGCGTTATAATCGTAATTATTTAAATCAGTTGAAGTCCTGAAAGTCGGCTTTTGAAAGCCTTTTTCGATATTAAATCTAAGGCTTTCATCGGAAATTCGGCAATTGGAGACTTAATAATTAGTGCTCATAAATTAAAATTCCTCTAGATGGAGTTCTTTGAAAGGGATGGTTATCTTCAAAAGGCTGCTGGGCTGCTAATTAGAGGGGGAATCGTTTGAGCTTGTTGCGCTTTTGTGTTTATGAGCTACTGTTGAAAGTTACGTAGAACAGGCTCTCAAATGTCAGCGATGTCTGCTTTATAATGATATTTAAAGGGGCTGCTAAATATGTTGACAATTTTCACGTTGTTGGCACGCATACAAAACGCAAAGATACCACAAAAAAAAGAAAAGATACGAAAAAAAACTGTGCGATCAGACACCCGAGAGAACCGAGAATGGAGAATGCAGAGTGGCTGAAGACAGCATGGATGTGTGAGTGTGTGTGTGAAGGTGTGGGGAGGGGGAGGGATCGGGCTGAAACTGGACCAGATCGAAGACTCGAAGGCTGCCTGCATCGTTGCGCTGCTTAATGTCAGTGGACATAAATGTAAATTGGGCGCGTGCAGCTATTGTATTATCAAAGGAGGCCGCACCGCCGAGCCACCGAGCCACCGAACCACAGCCAAGAGCCGGCGATCCGCTAACCCGCCAGCAAGCCATCCAGCCAACCAGCCAGCCAGCAAGGTTGCAGAGTAAGCAAAGAAGCTGTAGCTGGAGCAGGAGCTGTGCTCCGGTCCGGGGGCCCAGACCTTTATGCATAACTTTTAAAAGTTGCGACATATCGACACATTTCAAAGTAATTCAGCTTCCAGGAATTCAAGCAGAACGAAGCGGCAGCCAAACGAGACAAGTTTAAATATTGCCAAAGCCCAGCCCCAGACTCTCGCTCCCTAAGGGAGTCGCTCCCTGACTCCCTGACTCCCTGACTCCCGATTTCCGACTCCCGACTCGCTCCTGACTCCTGTCTCGGCCTTCTGCTGACTGTAGTTTGTGGCTGTGTCGCTGTGTGCGTGTCTTGGGCCCTCGCTCGATTTGTTACCGTTTGAATTTATTGCTGCCCACTACACTTTTGGTCTATTGTCTTGCCGTCTGTCTGTCTGTCCGTCCGTCCGTCTGTCCGCTGGCTCTTTTGCCTACCAACTTGGGCCCTGGAACAAGAGCTCGGCCTAATTGTTAGCTGCTCTGACTCTGGCTCTGGCTCTGGCTCTGGCTCTGACTGTGCTCTCTAGGCGCTCTAGTTTCAGAGCTCGCAGTCTTTGGCCAAAAGCAGCAAAACGCCGACAAAACTTCAAGAGTTTTGGGCCCAAACTAAGACCTAGAGCCCAAGCTGTAGCTGCGGCTAAACCCAACCCCAGGCCCAAACCGCAGCTGGATAATTTATTGAGGTTTGCTGGTGACATCGTTACGTTTTTGATATTCGGTTGCGGCTGCGGCTGCCGTCGATGCTGCGGCGGCTGCTGCTGCTGCTGCTAAATACTTGGCCAAGGTACACAAAATTATACCGTCCTGATCTGTGCGCCTGTCCAACTGGTCCCCCCGGCTCTGTTTTTGGCCTCTCGGTCTCTGCTTTGCTTCATCCTAAGCGCTCGCTCACGATCCACGACGACGCGGCGGCTGCTGCCAATGGCTATGGCTATAGCTACAGCTCTGACTATGGCTTTGGCTTTGGCTGTGGCTGTGGCTGTGGCTTAGCTCCAGGCCGACTCGGCTCGGCCTGGTCCGAGCTGCAGTCTTAGCCATGGCCCTGATTTTAAAATAGGACACATACAGTGGCCGGTAAGTTGGCATTTTTATGCGCGCAAAATGTCAACATCTTTGCAAAATGCCACATATTCCACATTGCGGTCCTCTGTCCGCTCCGCTGTCGTTGTCGTTGTCTGTGCTCGTTGTGATCCCTCTGCTTCCCCTCTTCCCATGCCTGTCCAGCGTCTCCCTGGCCACTGTCCGCTGTCTGCTGTCCGAGTACTGAACGTCCGCACTGACTGCGGACTGTGCAACGTTTTGTTTACGACAACCGCAACGATGACTCGACTCTGCTGGTGGCTTCAACTGCTTTGCCGGTTGCAGCAACTTTGGCAACTTGGCAACTTGGCGACTTGGCGACTTTGCAACATGCGGCTGCCGCAAAGTAGGCAACTTCGGGCCTCTGCGCCTGCCTGCCTGCCTCTTAACAAGCCCCAAAACTTCATTCAGAAGCCGCATTGATCTGGAGAGAGTGTCAGCCCTTTAGCATATTGTGATTCATGTGTCGCTGCGCGACGACAGCCTTTTAAGTTTCTCCTTGCCCCTCGCTGCTCCCCTTCTCCCCCCTCCTCTGTTACCATTTGACTAAACGTGAAGTACGCAGAGCAGCTCCAAAGACAATCGAATTTGCCTGCGCGAAAGGCGGCGGCGTTTTGCATTCGATTTCCTTTAAATACAATTTCCATTCCTATTCTTAGTCGTATTAATACCTCTGTTTATACTTCTATCGAGTATGGATTCCTCTAAGTTAGTTCGTTGCAGTCAGTTAAGCGAAAGTGAGAGATGTCGACTCTCATACGATAAATGAGCGCTGTGTTCACACGTTCCAATTGTCTGGTTAAGTATTTGCGCACTTCTCCGTTACCAACTTTCTGACTTTAGATTCTTACCAATTTCCATAGCATTAATTTCTTGGAATGCATCTATTTTTTTAAGATATTTAGAACGTGGGAGCTACGTTTAGCGTTAGCCTATTAAACATTTAAACAGCTGAACAAAATGATTCTATCTATGATATATAACTTAAAAATAATAATCTTTCGATTGCTAAATGCTAGACTGTCTACCAAACAAATGTAACAAAATTAATTGTAAAATACGAATTATATCAGAAATTAATATTAATATTTACTAGTGATCAAATTCAAAAAAATCAATTATAAAAGAAAAATAGTTTACAGAAATCAAATTGCACCTAACAGCTAGAAGTTCTTTAAATTCATTTAATTTCTTGTTTGATATAAATATAACTGCTTTAATGTGTGATAATTCTTAAATATATATAAGACAAATAAATTAATAATATTAATTTTATAATCATTGGCAAACTACTGCAACAAAATTAATTATAAAACCATATAAGTTTACAGAAATCAAATTACACCTAACAATTAGAAATTCATGAAATTATTTTTTAATGAGTGATAATTCTGCAGTTGTTATATTCATTGGATCGTTATAAACCTATGGGTAAGTTTATCCTTTAAAATTATATGAATAATTTAATATTTTAGTTTTGTTCACCCAAGATAAAATTAAATATTATAAAGATATACATTTATTAATGTCTCCTTTTTCATTTTGGAGTGTTCCTTTTTATTCAGTTAATTTAGAAAAATAGAATTTTAATTTGGTACTTTAATGTAGATAATTGTTTTTAAAAATTCTGTTTTTTATAGTATTATTAATAAGCAATACAATTTGTATAATTCACAATCCCGTTTAAATGCGCAACTATTAATTGTTATAATTGAAATCTTGGCCTCAATACATTTTAATATCCATGCGAATATATTGTATCAAAAATGAAGAAAAAGATTCAAACATTTTTCAAAATGTAAAGAAACGTTTTAATTTGTGAATCGATACTATATAGTCACTCCAATCTTTAAGTGAGATTGTGATTTTCTTTCTGTCCTGAGTGAGAACAGGTCGGTTAAAATCCTCATTGCTTTTTAGAATCGATTACTCAGCTAATTTACAAAGTATTTTTTCGCATTCCCAACAGAAGATTTTCCAAGTATTTATTTTATTTAAACAGAAACCTTAATCATCCCGGATGAACTACACGGATTCTCAGAGATGTGAATCCCCAATAAGAGTTGGAAATAACCTTAAAGACTTTTCAAACTCTAGTGCAAATGGCTTTCATTGAGCTGCGTTTTTAATGTAAACACATTTATGAAGTGATTCGTTTGGTTTGCTCGCCTTTTGCCGGCCATGTTGAGCGCATGTAAACGTGGTAATAAAAGCCATTTTGGTTTCTGCGGGCACGGTGGGTGTGGCCTGAACGAGATGCAGCATCTGCTCTGCTCCATTTGCAGTCTATTGGCTGGCTTGCTGGCTGGCTGTTAGTGCCAGGCGCCCCAAAACCCGAATACATTTGTTTCCTACTCATTTCAGAGTTGCCTTTGCACAAAAACCAGTCTGAACGGGCCAAGACAGGTCGACCAAGCCAGGCCAAGACCTGGCCACGATGCTGCTGTGGTTGTTGTTGTGGTTGGTTTGGCGGTGCCAAGGCGACTGAGGCCCAGGTGTGATGTACTGGAATAACTTAACGACGCAGCCTAAACGCATACATATGCATAACTACTCTTGAGTGTGTGTGTGTGTGTGTGTGTGTTTTATGTAGATGCTGCTGTTGTTGACCAATAAGCATAAACAGCCTCAGCATCCGGCCCAGGGAACCGCCATCTTAGCGCGTTCGTCGCTGCTTTAATGAACCGCACAGCGGCGTGAAGGTAAAACGCAGCTACCTGTGGCAATCTCTTGCCTCTTTCATTGGGCACCACGAATGAGAGGCCACCAGAGAGACGGCAAGCGACAAGAGACAGATCCCAGCTCCGAGTTGGGGTCTCTGCTCTGTACGCATGCGCGCATTTTATGGGCTGCAGCCTAAATGCGATGCGATTTGTGGCGTGTATTCGAGTGCGAGTATATAGTGATTTCTACCTCTACTCACATATATATACATACATACATAATTAAACTAATGAAGCAGACGAGCAGAAGAGAAACAGCGCTTTAGGGCTCTTGCAACCCGATCATCCAATTCACGAGCCAGCCAACAAAGCTGAGGCTGAGGCCGTTGCCGAAGTCGTTGCCGAACCGCAGCTGCGAATGGTTATGGTTCGGCTAATGAGGTTTACTACCGTCAACCAAAGACAACCGACACAAACGAAAGACCCAGTTCTCACACACAAAAGCCATTTTACAAAAAAAGACTGAAGAAAAAATCTGAAGAAAAATGTACTCAAAGGTAATGGATTTTATCACGCACATACACAACAACACCCTCTCACAACACAGCCCAACTTGCCTACCATGCAATTATATATACGGGGTATACGAAGGGAAATACCAGACATACCATTAAAAATTGTACAATATTTACGATTCGAAATCGTCGTTAACTAGATCGGTCTTTAAAGTGCTTAAAAGTGCTAGTCCAAACATTTTTCAAATTGAAAATAAATGTTATACTAAACTTTCAAGCAAAACATTTTTATTAGCTACTAAATCCTATTGTAATTCTTTGAAATTAATGTTATATTTTCGATTGGAACAATATTCAGCAATCAAATTATTTTATTTCCATAAATCTTGGTTCAATTCTTCGATGTTTACTTAAATGTTAAGTACTTAAGAAGCTACATAATTAATGCATGCTTCAAAGGGCAAAAATTCTTAATTTGTCTGCATTAGCAAATTATTAAAATTGGACCGAAAGTATTCCTTTTAAGTTTTGCAATCTTATTTAATCATGCTTAATTTTATCAATAAATAATGTCGCATTTTCGATTATTACAATTTGCATAGAAAAGGGATTAAATTAATCATATACTTTAAAATGTTGTAAACTAGTACAATCTTTAAAGTGCATACAAAATTCAAAGCTTTATAGTCAAAAACTAAGCTATAATTTGTTAAAAAATCCGAAGAAATAACATTTCTGTTTTATTCTAAGATTTATAGAATCACATATGTATGATGGGCATTATCAATGCTAATGCCACAAGATTAATTTCGCAAGTAATACTTCATCACTTTGCTATAATAACTTAGCAATTACCATAGTTATAATGATACAGGGGGCTGGCTGAAAGTATTAGCTCCGACGCCAATTAACTTGTCGATATGTGATTTATATTCGTCGTTCTCAAGCTGTGTCAAGTTAATTAAATTTCCAGTTCTGGGTATTCTAGTTCCACAAGAGATGAAATTTTGATAGGGCTATAAAACTATTAAACGGAACCTGCTAATTAAATGTGCAGCTTGGTAACATGAACATGTAATAAAACACTGGCAAAGTGATTCAGAAAATGCAAATCAATTGAGATTGAAGCGCAAGTTAGCCAGTTTTAGAGTTGGTTAAATTGATGTGTCTACCTATTAGGCGGATTGATTTATAGAGCAACATAAAACTCGAAATCCCAAAACTGAAACCGAAACTGAAACCTTGACGCAATCGCATTTGTCATTTTGTGGTGATACCTTCAACAGGATGTCAGATTCTCAAGACGAACTGCCAAAAGAAAGAAAGAGATGAGAAGACTTCAGAAAATGTGACAAGCTTTCGCCTGAAACTGCGTAAAATATTTCAACTCTTTTTGGTCTACATTTATGGCATAACTTATATGAAGATATGTGTATTTTGTTCAATCGTGGAAAATTTGATGCTACGAATAAAGTTGACCTGTAGCTAGTTAGTCAAATGTTTGGCCTAATGCTATGTAAATATCATGCATAACTATCAAAGTGTTTAGATCAAAACTAAATCATTTTAATGAGCGAAACCGCAGGGTGACCTCTCTGCCATTTACCCAAGCGTCTTAAACTATATATACACACTATATATATAGTGCGCCTCTGTGTGTTTTTTTTTTCTCATAGTTTGTAAACTTTCTTGCTGACCACGTTGTTCTCTTTTGGTTTACTTTCCACTTGACCAATTCCGAGTCCGAGTCTGAGTTGGAGTTGGAGTTGGAGTTGGAGTCGGAGTCCGAGACTGAGTCGAAGTCGATGTCTATGAAGTCAGTCAAGACGGTTCTATTCTAACTATCGTACACTCAGACATTTACATATTCACACAGAACGCACACAGTGAAACGAAAAGCGGACATACGCATACAAGTGCAAGTGCTTTACAAGTGCCTCTATATATAGTATATATTCTAGTTAGGAGTGGGGATATCACAACTGAGGCCACACTCTGAACTCTAAATCTGAGCAAACTTTCCTAAACACATAGACACTTATTATGTATGCGAGTATGTATCTTTGTGTATGTATCGTCGTGTTGCTGTCGTGTTTCGAGACCTGTGTCTGTATCTCTAGCGTTGTATCTGTGACTAAGTCTTGAAGTGACCCCGCACTCACCCCCATCGCCCCCCGACTCAGAGTTGTGGTTGTAGTAGTTGTAGTGTATATAGCGACATATACGAGACATCTAGAGAATTTCCTCACCACTACTGGCTCATTTTTCCATTTTTCATTATGGTTATTATCTTGGAAGATATGTATCTTCGCTACGGTTGGATATAATTAAACAGCGAGAAAAAAAATAATTTTTTTTTAGCATGGGAAAAATGTAAATATTACTTGTAATTTGTTAGCAGATGATGTGGATGTTCGTGATCATATGAGGGTTCCATTTTATACGGCGGCTACACAGCACCAGTTCCAGCTACGTTCGTGGTAACGGTGACTGCGATGACGATGACGACGACGACGACGACGACGATGGTTGCAGGTTGTTGTGGTTCTCCTTGTTGTTGTTGATGTTGGTGGTGTTGATGTTGCTGTTGCTGCTGCTGCTGCTGTTGATGTATATGTTGGTGGTAGTGGCTTGGGCTTTGCTTTAGCTTTAGCAGGGCCAGCAGCATTTTGCTTAATGTTGCATTATTCCGTTAGTTTTTTCCCTAACCGACTGCTGGCCGTGGAACCATTTGGCCCAGAGTACCGACTACCAACCATAAATTTGCTGCTGCTGCTTCTGTTGTTGTCTTTTAACTGGCATGTGTGAATTTGTGTCTATTTGTTGTGTCGCTGAATTGTTGTGCGGGTGTATGTATGTATGTATGTGTGAGTGTGTTTTAATTTGTGCTAGTTTAGGCCCTAACCCACATTGAGCACTCGCCACTTGACGTTGAGGATTTTGCAATGATTTTACTTTTGCTTTAATTTGGCATTAATCTTTTTTCAGCTTGCAGCACACTTTTCCGGGCACTTGAGCACTTGTCACTTTTGAAGGTGGATTTGGATTCGGATTCGGGAGTCACACTTGGGTATCTTAGAATTTGATTATGGTTTTACCGTTGGCTGGCTGGATGTTGGCCAAGATCAAGAGGTTTGGCGAAACGCGTTTACGATCACGAAAAGTCTTGCGACGACTAATGAACGTATCTGGTGCTTAAAATCAAGGGCTTCAACATTTCACAAAAAAACAAAAACACACAAGCCGCTCACGGGTAGCTGTTGTTGTTGTCGTTGTCGTTGTTGTTGTTGGCGTTGCCTTTGGCTCACAACTTTACAATACTCTTGGGAAAATGCACAGCACAACGCATTGGCATATAACAACCGGGCCTATATACTGCGATTATAGCGCATACAGATACAGATACAGATACATTTACAGATGCAGCCACTGGCAGATACAAATACAGATACACGCTGTATGTAGATATTTATGATTATAAGCGCGACTCGCAGCTGCCGGAGATTGGACTAAAGTCAGAGCCACATGAACCACGCCGATGACGAACCGCAAGCTAACTAACTGCCAACTGCCAACTTCCAACTGCCAACTGGCAACTCGGCTTAAACACTGCGCTTACTGCGCTTGCGACTGCCACTGTGCCGCAGTCAGTGTTGCTCTCCCACTCTCTTTCTCTCTCTCGCTCCCAGTCGCTCTCTCTCTTTCTGGCCTGTGTTCAGCCCGACTGCGAGATCCGACTCAATTGTCGATTCGAGTCGAAGTCAATGCATAAGGCCAAAATGCGCACGAGCAAAACCTTTTGCGCAGTCTTGGCCCAACTTGACGCTGAGCAGCGTCGCCGTCGTCGTCAGATACCCAAAAGCCCGAGACTCGAGACTCGAGACTCGAGACCCGAGAACTGAGACCTGAGACCCCAGAGAGGCAGCAGTGTCAGCTGCCCAGCAAAGCGGAACGAACGCAGTCTCATTCTGGACAAGCCCGATCTCAGCAGCGGCAACAGCAACAGCAGCAGAGCAACGCAACAGGCGTGCGGCAAGTTCTTTTGAATCAGAAATGAAACAGACTTATTTAATATTCCTTCTCGCTGCTGTCGAGTATTTTCGACTTTGTTGTTGTCTCATCGAACTGAGCAGCTTCTACTACGACATCTCCCTCTCTGTCCCCCTCTCCAACTGCCTCTCCCTCTACCTCTCCCTTTTCGTCTCTGTCTCGCCACAGCTCTGGCCAGCTGTCGCACACACACTCAAGGCATGAAAACCTGTTCTCGGCTCTTAATGTGTTGTGGGAGAGACGTTTTTGCATTTGGTTTGTTTCAATTGGTGGAGGCCCCAACCGTCTTGTCTCTGTATGTGTGTCAGCTCCAAATACATGACTTACCCACCACACACACAGCAAGACATACTCACACCAACACACTCGCACAGCGTATGCAAATATTGTAATATGCGGAACTTCTGTAGCTTGGCTTTATGTGCAGCCTTATCAGAGGATCTGACTCTTTGAAACACTCTGATAAAAAGCTTTTAGATAATTAAGTGGTGCCGCCATGAAACTATAAAGTTATTATTTTCTCATTTTTATTAATGCTCATAATTAAGCCACAAACGCATTTCATTAGCCTAATTCACACTGAATATTTGTTAAAAATAATATTAAATTGTATAGTCTTCAATTGACGAATTTATTTAGACTAGAAGAATCGCTTTTAGTTCTTTCCACTACATATAACAATCTGAATATTCAAATAGAGCCATATTTAATTTTTATATCATACTCCACCCACTTTGCATGCAGCCAAAATGCCGACTGATTGGTATCCAAAGTGAGATAAGCTTCTAAATTGCATATTGCAGCAACTGAGACCAAGCCAAGCCCAACAGCCACAGCAACAGCAACAGCAAACAGCCGAATGAGGCAGGTATCCCAAAGATACGCCAAAGTACTTACCATCCCAGCCAGGTAAAAGTGCATTCGGCCACGCGTAAAGCATTAATACACTCATATTCACAACATCAACAAAACAAAAACAAAAAAAAGGGGGGAATCAAAATAAAATGCTGGCACAGAGTTCATAATTAAGCGCCAGAATGCCAGAAACTTTGCTCCTTACTCGCAGCGCGCCATCAACGTGGGTTAGATGCAAAATATTTGTTTATCACATCGCGATAATTGCCGCCGGCGCTCGCTGGGTCCATCGATTTATGCGCACTGCAATGAGGCAATGGATGGCCAGCCCAGCACAGCATCGAACGGGGACGGCCCAGACCCGACTCGACTCGACCGGCCAGACCAGAAGAGCAGAGAGGAAAGCAGGCCAGAGCACAGCCAGCGTGTGCCGACCGCCTTTGAGTTGAGCAGTTACAGTTGGAGTCGAAGTCGAAGTTGAAGTCGGAGTCAGCTGCAGAGTCAGCGTCAGCATCAGCGTCGGAGACCGTGGATGAGGATCAAAGCGTGCCTCGGTGGTGGGTACAAGTTTATTGGCGTGGCGCATGTGCAAATGGCTTAAGCTAAACGCATGGGCAGGCCAAAAGCAACTGGGTCCAGGCAACAGACAACAACAACAACAACAACAAACAGCAAACGACAAAGGTAAAGGCAATCGCAACGGCAACGAGAAACAACCTATGGCCTGCTTCGGCTCATCGCTGCTCCAAAAATGTGGGCGTGTGACACTTGAGCTGCTATCGCCAGCGAATCTCTCTGCCTAAAATGCTGCAAGAGGGAAAACAAATTATTGATAAGCAGATCGCCCTCCCAGTGCACTGCAAGAAACTCTGATGGCCACACAACCAGACAGTTGATTGGTATCCAAGCCTTTTTGCTCAGTGTACGCGGCTCGCACAAGAGTCGCTGTAGGTGCAGTTGACTCTTATCAGAGATGAAGCGCGGCACACGTTGGTCCAGACTCCGCTGCTGCCACAGGCATCGCTGCAGCCTCGGCCTCAGCCTCAACCCCAACTCAAGCTTTTGCTTCACCTGGAGCCGCTGAATGAAGTTGAGGCACACACATTGATGTTGATTGCTGTCTGTTGGTTTTGCCTCTACGTTTTATTTTCTGCGCTGGTTATGTAAGCCAATATGATGAGGTCGTTGTGTGCAATACTGTCGCTGCGGTAGGTATGGATGACTTACACTGTAGTAACATCAGATTTACAAATTCCTTACTAATTAATTTACTGATTCAAAAACTTACTATTAGAAAAATAAATATGTATGAATTCAACTAACGAAAATGTTAATTTTGTATTCATGAACATTAAAAATTAAGAGTCATTAGTTTCTGTTGATTAATTTAAAATTATATTTTCGCGCGTAACCAGTGCTGCAAATGGTCAAGCAGTTGGAACTTTTCGCCGATTAGCAACACTGAAACTATACATTCGATATATTTTTTTGATATATTTACATTAACACCTCACTATTGAACAGTGTGTCCACTTAATCCTCGTATTTTTAATGTTTAACGAACATCTGACTATCAACGAAACAAAAATCGGCTTGTTAACCTAATGTTACGGTATTTATTGTTTTAGTAGTATTTGTGGATGAATTCCCCTTTCTATTGTAAATTTGAAAATTCAAATGGCGGTCACGCTACTATTCAACAATTTGCAGAGCAAGTGTAACCATATAATGAATATCGAACTCAGCAGGAGGCCTATTTTTGGTATATTTTTAAATTCAGTTTACGGTCACTCTGTGATGAACGCTTTGACACTCGCGCGCTGTTCTCTTTTTATTACAGTCAAATTAAATAACTCTCCGAATCAACAGCAGTATTAAAAACATTAAAACAAAAAAAGATTTATAATTGTGAATAAAGAACTACAAACAACATGGATTTCAACGGCGCCCAGTCGTTGGACAAGATTTTGCAGCCGGAGGAACTACAGCTAGTGCCAGACAATATTCAGAAGAAATTGTCCGTTTACATTGAGCAATTCTCAGATGAATATTGCAAAGAGCGTGCAGCCGCAAATCGCCTAAGTAAGTTACTGTTTAATTATTGCCCACTATTTCAAAATTTTTTGCAAATTGAAGCCGGCATTGCAAAAATAAAATGTTAAGTGAAATGTATCGACGTGCGGCTAATGTGCACACACTGATCCGTGTGTACACACTTGTCAAATATTGCAATTTTCGCTTGTGTCGTCAAAAATTGTTAAAGAATTTTTGTTTTTTGTCAATAAATCCACCGCAAACGTGAACAAACATAGTAGTATAGAATCAAAATCATTCCAACCATGGATCTCACTGGTCCACAGACGTTGGCAGACATATTTGCGCCCGATGAACTAGAGCTCTTGCCGACCGGCGTGCAAAACAAATTCAAGTCTTTCGTAGACAAGTTTTTCGAAGAATATTGCAAAGAAAGAGCTGCTGCGAATCGTCTTAGTGAGTAAAATGGCCTGAGGTTCTCGCAATGTTTATTGTGTAGTGAAATTAGCCTAGCTTTTTAATTGTAATCTTGCACTGTAATTATCTTAATCTTCTTCTTGCTTCTTTAGATGAAACCGAACAAAAGAACGAAGAGTTGAACAACCAAATACTGGACAATCAGGTGAAATTCAGCAGCTTTGAGCAGAATGTGAACGAACTGCGCACCCAACTTGACCAAGTGTCCGCCGAGCGTGATCAGCTGCTGGCATCTGTGAAGAGCTACGATCACAATGTTGCCACATTGCGCAAGGAGAAGGGAGTCTTTGTGGATGAGCGCGACTCGCTGCTGAAGGTGATCGAGCGTCAGAATAGTGAACTGGAGCGGTTGAAGCAGGACCTGTTGACCTATCAGCAGCAGCTGAAGGCCGCCATCACAGCCAAATGCGAGGCGATCGCCCGTCTCGATGAGGTGCAGAGCAAAGAGGTGTCGCTGGACATTAAGGAGCGCCGGCTAGAAAGCGAGCGTTCCATCATGCAGAACGAGATTCAATTGCTGAGCAGCGATCTGAGTCGCAATAATGCTGAATTGCAGAATCTGCGTCGTGACCATTCCATGAACACCATGCATCTGGAAGTGCGCCTCAAGGAGAAGTGCGAGGAGCTGCAGATACTGCAAGGCCAGAACTTGCAATATGCCAAATCGGTTGAGGACCTGAACAAGAAAATCGAGGATTTGAATCAGACAATGTTCAATCACAACGGCGCCACAGAGAAACTCGTTGATATTCTAAAGAAGGAACTGGACACGAAAGAGAAATTGGTCGAGATATATAAGCAAACTGAACACGAGAACATCACAGAGCGCAACGAGTTGCTCAAGGGCATTACGGATCTGAAGCGTATGGTGACTGAAACCACGGATCATTACGGCGAACTAGAAGTGGAATACCAACAATGTAAGGAGCAGCATGCCCAAGAAATTGCTGCGCTAAACAAAACTATTGATGCGCTGAAGATGGAAATAGGTCATGCCAATGACCTGTTGAAGGAGGCACAAGAGCAGAGCTTGGAGAGCGCCATTTGCAAGCTGGCGCCCACAGCAGCCGTTGCCAACCGTTTGATGCGCTCAGATATGTCTCTAACTGAATTGTACTCGTTGTATGCTAAGAACACGGAGCAACTGGAGATCAAAAACAAGGAGAATGCTCAGCTCAAACTGCAGATCAAGTCCATTGTTGAAGAGATCAATGAACGGGCGCCAGTCTTCAAGAAGCAAGATGAGAACTTCAGTCAACTAACCGAAGCGCATAGCCTGCTGCTCCAGCAACGTGATGACTTGATCGAGAAGAAGGCGTGCCTGGAGCAGGAGCTGGAGGAGACACAATTTGATGTTACACGCCATGTCAAGGAGAACAAGAAACTGAAGCAGTCCCAAGTTGATCTAAGTCGCCAAGTTTGCCTGCTGTTGGACGAGATCAATTGCTTGCGTGCTGGCGTCAATCGTCCACGTCATCCCGCACAGCCTGGTGTCATACACAACTCCAGCGATGCCATTAGCCGAGATCTGGTGACATTCGAATCGATTACAGAGTTGCAGGAGCAAAATGTCAAGCTGTTGACGCTGATACGTGAGCTAACAGGTGAGCTGGAGGCAAACGAGCTGAAGAACGACGAATTGCAGTTGAAGGCCTATGAAGAGAAGTTCGAGAAGGCCACAAAACGTCTAGGCGAAATGGAAGAGACTCTTGGTCAGAAGAATAATACAATTGAAACATTGATGTCCAAATGCGAACGCTACAAGAAGTTCTATTTCGAAGCCCAAAAGAAATTGGGTAGCCAGATAATTGACCTGGATGATTCCACCATACTTATCGATGAGTCACGGGTGGAGCAGTCAAAGGCAGCTGCGAATTCCTCAAAACTCGAGGCAGAAGCCAAGCTCGAGCGTCGCATACGTAGTCTGGAACAGCAGCTGCTGGATGAGTCCAAGAAATATGCTGAATTGAAGGAGAACTACGATTATTATACCAGCGAGAAGCGCAAGAACGATGCTCTCGTCCAGGAGCAGTTCGATTCGATGCGCAAAGAGGTGCGCGAGTTATCATCCGTCAATTGCAAGTTGATGAATGCCTCCGAGTTCCAAAAGGAGCAGTCGGAACTGCTGCAAAAGAGCATTACGACCTACAAGCAGCAGATTGCAGCACTTGAGGATCGCACCAAGAACTACGAGAAGACGATCATCAAGCACGAACAGACTGTGCATATGCTCAAGGATGAGGTGATGTCGGCGCACCGCAAGCAAGTTGCTGCCGATACTGAGGCTCATAGTTTGCGCCACGAGAATCGTGTACTCAAGGATACGACTTCGAGACTGCAGGCCGAAAAGGAAGGCTTCCATCGTGAGCATCAGAGTCAGGCGTTATTACTGAACAACTTGGAGTTCATTAAGGCCAATTTAGAACGTTCGGAGACGGAGGGTCGCCTGCGCTTGGAGCAGCGACTGGATGACACGGTGCGTGAATTGTCCGCCCAGCGACGTCACTTCCAGGAGGAGGAAGAGAAGTTCCGTGAAACTGTCAACGAATTCAAGCGTCAAACCGAATCGGCCAACAAGCTTAAGGAGGAGGAACGCCAGCAAGCTGAAAAATATCATCAGGAATTGATTAGTGTGCGTGAGGAGCTATCCACAAAGGTTAACCAAGTCAATGAATTGAGCAAGAAGCTGCAGGAGAGCCTGACACCTTCCAAGAATGAGAATCCCATCACCGCTGCCAACAAGAAGGCTCGTGAATTCGAACTCCGATACGAACAAGCCAAGATTGAGATTGAATCCCTCACTAAGGAGTTGGCCAAGACACGTGAGCATGGCGACCAGTTCTACAAGATGTCTCAAAGCGCAGAGAGCGAAATCAAACGTCTGCATGACATGCATTCCGAAATTGTGAGCAAATCCGAGGCAGAAATTAAGAAACTCAAGAGCACAGAAGCAGAGCTGCAGACTCGCATCACAGATCTGGAGGCCGAAGTGTTGCTCACCAATGTAACCGAGCAGAGCAAGTCCACTAATCAATCCGATCAGCTGAAGCTGGCGCAGGAGGAGCTCAAGAGCGTGCTGGAGAAACTAACCGAATCGGGACGTGTTATTCGCACGCTGCGTGCCGAGAACTCCACTCTGGCCGAATCCCTCAACTCCGTGGAGGTGAAGTATGCCAATGAAATGGTGTTGCACTCGGGAGACATTCAGGAATTGACCAAGTTCAAGGCAGACTTCTTGAAGGTATGTGCAAACTTTTATATTATTTTAATTATTGATATTTGGTTTACAATTCCGATTTAAAATTAATACAAGTTATTGCTGATTAATAGTTGAAGTATTTTTGGAGGTGTTATTAAGAACGATTCAAGAAAATATAATACTCTGTTAGGAATTATCCATACATTTCAAAGTTTTTGCGATAAGTTAGCTTTATTTTGTCTGTCCTTTTATCAATCATGTAAATATTTGTCTCATTTCAAAACATTAAATGTGTAAACATTCTTTAGAAGTTATATTAGGAACGGTAGATGATAGACATTTATATATGAAAGTTTATTTAGAACTTGGCGATCAGCTTCACTGCTTAAAATAACTTCAGTTCTTAATCTGATATTAACTCAATTTAAAGGAATCAGCAAGACTGTTATTTTTGTATAATATGAGTAGCAGGTATACAAATTTGATCTTACAGATATAGAAACCGATTAAGATTTGCTTCTTAAGTCCGTTTTTAAATGCCTCCGCAAAGTCTCATAATTATAACGATAAAAAGACTTCGAAATATTTCCAGATAGAAATAAAACAGATATTGAATTTTTGTGCATATTAAATAAACATCTAAATAATCTTTCACTAGGTGCAAGATGAGCTCAATCAGCTGAAGAGCGGCCGCGAGTCTCTAGCAGCGTCTAACGAGGAGCTCAAAAAGGCGAATACTGAAGCTCAGCGCATGCTGCAAAAGGAGAAGGAAGAATCTGAGAACCGTGTTTCCGATCTGAATGCATTAAACTCGAGTCTGCACGATCAGATCGAGGCATTGACCTCCAAGTTGGCCGCACTTGCGCAGTCTGCAAACAACCAAAATGCGTCCATGGCGCTCAGTGAATCCCTGACTGAAACGGATGTGCTCAATGCGACGGGCGTGGACGAAAGCAAGAACAGCGAGCAGTTGTTGCAGATTATTAAATATGTGCGCAAGGAAAGGGATCTGCTATCAGCCAAACTGGACATTCTAAAGGCTGAGAATGCGCGTCTCGTCTCCGAGCACACCATACTGCAGAAGAAGGTGGACGAGCTGAATGGTTACCTCAAGCAGGAGCGCTCCAAGAGCGAAACTGATGTGGTCTCAGCCAACAAGCATGAGGCGGTGTTGCGTAAAATCGAAACGCTTAACGCCATCACCGATAGCAATCGCATTCTGCGCGAGGAGCGCAACACGCTGACCAAACGTGTGGCCGAGTTGAACGAGCGCATCAGCAGCGTGGAGAAGGAATTGTTCCCGCTCCAGTGCAGCAACAAGGAGCTGTCGTCGAAGATTGAGGAGCTGAATGTGGAGAACAACTCGCTGCGCACTGAGGCCATCAAGTGGCGTCAACGCGCCAATGCTCTGGTCGAGAAGAGCAACCGCAATCCCGAGGAGTTCAAGCGCTTGCAGACGGAGCGCGAAAATCTTGCCAAGATGCTGACCAGCGAGAAGGACTTGAACAAGAAGCACTCCGACGAGCTGGCCGCAATGAAGACACGCCTGGACAATGAGCTGCCAGCGTTGAGTCGAAACCTGCAGCTACAGGAAGAGGCGCGCAAGAAGCTGTTCGAAGAGACTACAACGCTGAAGCAGTCGAGCACACGCCAGTCGCAGGAAATCATGGAACTGAAGAATCGCCTGCTGCAGAAGGAGGAGGAGCTGATGAAGGCGCAGGAGGACATCGAGTCCAAGGAGAAAACCATACAGGACAAGGACAGCAAAGAGATTATGCTGCGCAAGCTGGCCAAACGCTACAAGGACTACTACACCGGTCTCCAGGCGCAAGCTGGCGGCAGCGATACCGTCGCTGAGCTGGAGAAGTTGCGCACCGAGATGGAGGAGCTGAACAACACACTGCGCAGCACCAAGGAGCAAAACGAGAGCTTGCAGAAGGAACAGGACGAGCTGAAGACACGCCTAACCGCCGAGCAGGATAGCGGCGAGTCCAAGCAAAAGATCGAGCAACTGCTGCAGGAGTTGTCCACGACCAAGACGGAGTTGACCAACCACGAGACTATTCTGGCTGGCACCAAGACCAGCTACGACGAAACCGTGCAGCGCCTTGAAAAGGAACTGCAGGACAGCATTGCCAACAACAAGGAGATCAATGCGCGTCTCATGCGTGAGAACGAATCGCTGCACATGCGCATCAATCAGCTGCAGCGGCAACTGGGCTCTCAGCAGTCTACCAAGCCCTCCACCAGTTCCGTGGGCATGGCCGAGAAGGGCAACATATCCGAGTCCTCGCCCCGCACCGCCAATGTGAAGCCCATGTCTGGCTCGGCCACAGTCCAACAGTCGGCCACGGTTACGCCCTGGCGCGGCAGCGAGACTCCCTTGGCCAGCATTCGTCCCATCTCTGTGCAGAACAGTCGCACTGCTGCCATACTGCCCACCAGTCAGCAGCCAGGTGCCTCCACCTCAACATCCACCTCTACGTCGACTTCATCGGCAGCGGCAGCTTCTGGTAGCAGCAGCAGCAGTAGCTCTGCTGTGGGCAACACGGCCCTGGTGCCGCCACAGCAGCAGGTCCACACCACCGGCAGCGCCGCATTGGAGTCCATGGCCTCCTCGTCGCCCACATCCTCGCACACCGATTACATGCCCTCAACCAGCTCGGCGGCGGTGGCTGTCGCCGCCATTCCGCCCATGGGCGCCACCGCGGCAGCGGAGAGTTCGCAGGAGGCGGAAAGTGTGCAGCATCCGCAGCAGAACGATGCCCAGCTCTTTGTGGGCGGAGCACAGCAGCAGGTGGTGGCATTGGTGTCGCCACGTGTAGAGGGCTCTTCGTCGTCCTCGTCCAGCAGCACAACCACCTCAACGTCCACGCCCAATCAGGCTGTGCCCAACGTCCAGGAGGCGAGCAATCAGCAGCAGCCCAGCACATCGGGCAGCAGCAGCAGCTCCTCCACTGTGGTCAGCAGCCACAGTCGCCACACCCCGTCCAGCAGCAATGTGACCACCACTCAAGCTGGTTGCTTGAAGCGTCCACGCGACGTGGAAGGTGACTCGTCCACCAATGCCGAGGATGGCGTGCCGGAGAAGGTCGTTAAAATCACCAAGCGTCTGCGAGCTCCAATGCATGGCAGCGAGTTGTCAACTGGGCACATCGGTGACTCTGGCATGGATGTGGACCAGATGCCCACATCGTCGCAACGCGACCAGGAGGACGACATTCAGGTGGTTGACTCTGATGACGAAGAGGAAGACGTGCTAGGACCCATTGATGGCGGTGATGCCGAGCAGGAGGAGGGCTATGAGGACTCCTATGAGCAGGACAATGAAATGGAAGACAACGATGGTGCCGACGCACCAGATCAGCACAATGAAGTGGACATCGAGCAGGCACAAGTGCAGGATCAGGCCGAGAGTCAACTGCTCGAGGATTCACCTGCCACCGTCTCCACACAAGAGAATAATCAAAGCCAGGCGATTACCAGCGGCAGCGGCGAGTCAACAGCACAATTGCCGCAAGCTGAAGCCAACTGGAAGCAGGCTCCATCAACCTCAACAGCAGCAGCACGTCGCACAGAGAGGTAAGCAGCTGGAACACATTTATTGAAGAATCCTTCATTTCTAAATATTCTCTTTGCAGCTCTGTGGAGATCGTGAGCTCCCCGCAAGTGTCAAACTTCAGCGAGCAGCCGCAATGCGTGGAGACGGAGGTGGATGGCACAGCTGCCACGGAAGCTGCTGCTGCAGTAGACGAGAGCAGCGCCGGCAACAGCGTTGATTGCACACCTGCCACCCACGCCGCCAGCTCGCCACCAAAGCCAAATGAGGCAGCCGAGCAGAGCAGCAGCAGCACCAGCAGTCAAGCTGCCGAGGCCAAGGATAAACCAGACGAAAGCGGCGATCCTGCTGGCACAGAGAACGCGAGCGAGGCCGATGAAGCCTTCGCCGAAGAGACATCCACGGGCCAAGCTGAGGACTCCCAGCAGCTTCCCAATGAAAGTGAGTTGAGAGTTGATGCGTCTCGCATGTGAGTTTTGTTCAATATGCATTCCTTCGTACCTAGACCCAAATGTTGGCACTAGTCAGCAATCTGTGGAGACGGAGAATCAGGATAATCAGGCAGAGGGTCCCTCGGAAGAAAATGAAGGCACCGACGGCGTCTCATCGGAGGGTGAGAAACAAGCAGTTGAAGTCGAGGTAATTATTCACATTCGCAATTATGACTTGTTTAGAGAATGCCATAACTGTTTTTGTTCTTCTAATGCGCACAGGAGGAGGGACGTGAGGCTGAGGCAACATCACCATCCGAGAACACACGATACCGCACCCTGCGCAGCGCTGTGCCCACGCGCCGTGGTGGTCGCTCCATAATGCGAGGCAACAATAACAACAACAATGCCAACAGACCAGCTCGCATCGTTTGGCAGCGGGATTCCCCGTCGGGCGACATGCGCGGACATCCTGGCAACCATGGGGGCGGCGGCAATCAGGATCAGCATATGCCAAGTGGTTCGTCCAACAACCGCATTTTCGCCAACCGTTCACGTGGTCGTCGCCCCATGCGTCGTCCGGGGCCAAACAATTTTAATGCCGGCGGCGGAGGAGGAGGTGGTTATCAATAAGCTCCTCACTCTGGTAGATTCATAGGGCTCTAGGCATTTAGAAATATGTACTACACAATTAAGACTCCAACTGATAAAAAAAAATAAAAATGCTAAAACATTAATTAAAAAAATCAATCACGTGCATTTCAGGCAACAACAAAGAAGACAAGAATCTTGTGTTTTTTGTTTTATTTAGTTTTGTAAAACCCTAACTCTGGAAAATGATAGATGTATCTTCATCTAAGATCTTGGGCGCTCCTTCTTTTCCTTGTACAGAGCCAACAGGGAGACGTTGGCAACTTTGACGACCTTGAAACGGACACCGGGAATATCACCGACGGCGTGACCCTTACGACCGAAACCGGCAACCAAGACCTCGTCGTTCTCCTCAATGTAGTTCAAGCTACCGTCACGGGGTACGAATGCGGTGATCTTCTTGCCGTTCTTGATGAGCTGCACACGCACACACTTGCGAATAGCAGAGTTAGGCTGTTTGGCCTCAACACCACTGCAATAGGCAATAGAAAAGACTGCCATTAGTTGGATATTCGGCAAAGAAGCCCGAACTTACATTGCGGGGTCAAATGCGGTGGTGATGGTGGTGCAGACGACAACTCACAGTATAATCCTGTGATTTGAGTTTCAGAACACAACAAAACACAAAAATATACTGCGAGACATCGAAAGCGGCGACGAGAGACCGTAGTAGTATTATGCTGTTGTTGTACTTACACCTTCTCGAGCACAATTCCCTTGGCGTGGGAAGCACCGCCGAAGGGATTGGCCTTCCATCTTGTGCCCAAATGAGCTTTCTTGTAGTCCTTGTCGGCCCAACGCTGGTCACGACGGTGGTTCACATGCTTTCTGGCAGTGCGCAGACCTCTAGGCTTGCCTGCAAATGGTTAACAAATTTAGTTGCTTGCACTAATTCAATGTTACCTTGAGGCAAATCAACAAACACAATGTAAACAAATGGCGAGTTCAGCGGCTGCACTTTGAGGTTAGTTTGAATGCATTTTTGTGAGTTGCACGAAATTAGTAAACTTGTAATAAGAACACTTTAATTTATTGTGCTACCTTGTTAATTTATTGTTAAACACATCTTTGGCCTGATATGTTGCACGATTCTTTTGATAATCATAGATTATTGGTATACGACAACCACCAGCCGAAATTTGCAAGCTTCGCAAGTCAAAGTTGTGGAGTTAATTGAAAGCCGCCGCTGTAAATTTCACTTACATTGAATGTTTCACAACTATTGTACTTTGATTTGCACTCGATTTGACAACGCAATTTGCGTATTTCGCACAAAAAACACTCTTTTTAACAACTCACCCATGATTTTCCAACTATCTCAGGCAATGGCGGAAATAAAAGAAAGAGGAAGAGCCGATTTCTTCTTCTTCACTGTATTTGCAGAGATGCATACAGTCAATCGATATATCGATAAACGCGCATACATACGATAATTTTTAGGACTGCCCACTCACAAAAGCAACTCTGCTGCAAAGTGCTGCCTATAAATTAATATATGCCAATCTAACAGTTATTCGAATGTTGGCTACTCTGCAAATGATGAATAATGAACACAAATATTTACAAAACATTTCCAATTAAATCTCACATAAACACAGAAATTCATTGTGCTCGGTTGTATATTCATCGAGGATCGCACTTGTTTTATTGATGTGTGCATATTATGGCGATGTGTGTACACTGTAGCGCAGTGAAAATTCATAAACAAACAAAAAATACATATTTCACAGAGCAATAGCGCAGTTTCTCGGCATAATCTCAAAAATCAAGTGCGTTGCAGTCGCGTACTAAATTGTTGTCCGAAATTATTGTTGATTAGTTGTGCCATGCGTTCGATTCGCAAAAAACTTGTAATTGTCGGCGATGGTGCATGTGGCAAGACCTGTCTCCTAACAGTCTTCTGTAAAGATAACTTCCCATTGGATTATGTGCCCACAGTCTTCGAAACTTATGTGGCAGACGTGGAGGTTGAAGGATCCCAGGTAGGTCCCATTATTTATTGTTGATCAGCCTCGCCTGTATTCGCATGGCGAGATGGGTAAATATAGTAAATGTGCACAGACAATTACACATTTATTTATGTATTTCTTCACGTTCACATGTAGATAATAGATACATGTGTATTATGTGTACGAGTATGCACAAATATATTTAGTACACATCTTATTTTAGTGCCCACACTACGTGCCTGTGCCAGGGTGGGCCTCTGTGTTTTGCTCAACACTCGAGACCCAAGAAAAAACGCTTACGCATGATTCACATTGACGTTGTCCGCATTCCGCCTTTGTTTTCCGGAGATCTGTGATCTGTGGTAGTTCTCTTTTTCAAGTGGTCGATCTATATGTGGGCCAGCATGCGATATTTACGTAAATCATTCTCATTTTGATAAGTAGCCCACTGGATTTTTGCTCGTTTCAAGGTGGAGCTGGCGCTATGGGATACGGCCGGGCAGGAGGATTATGATCGCTTGCGGCTGTTGAGCTATCCTGATACCGATGTTATTGTAATGTGCTTCTCCATCGATCTGCCCGATTCATTGGAAAATATTCAAGACAAATGGATACCAGAGGTGAAGCATTTCTGTCCAAATGTTCCCATCATTTTGGTGGGCAATAAACGCGACCTGCGCTACGATCCTGAAACCATGAAGGCAAGGCCTAAAACACCATTCAATAATAACATTTTTTGAACTCCATTTAATTCTATAATTTGCAGGAATTGTCATTGAAAAAGCAAATGCCCGTCACAGCCGATGAGGGACTCACCATGGGCGAGATTGTCAATGCTTTTGCCTATCTCGAATGCTCTGCAAAGATGCAGGAAGGTGTTCGGGAGGTATTTGAAACTGCCACTAGGGCCTCTTTGCAGGTCAATAAGAAACGAAAGAAGAGGAAATGTGCATTGCTCTGATAACGAAAAGTATGTTAATATAATTGATAAATCAATGTGGTCAATATTGAATTAAATATTATCCAAATTTGTAATTTAATGTGTTTTATAAGAAAATATTGCCCAGATATTACATCGAATTCAATTAGATTAATGGCGAAATAAAAATAAAATTTTTTTGTATTACGTAAACATGTTTAAAGTCAATTTTTTTTAACCATGAAAAAGCCTATGCCGACACATTGTCACGAATTCAATTACATTTTAAATAACAGGTCTATTATTAGTATTTGTTGTTTAGATCGTAAAATTTCAAATGCTCCTATTATCAAAAATAATAATCTTTATTTTGACACACCCAATTTACTTTGCTGTTGTTTGGAGGCTCATCCTATTTTTCGAATTGAATCATTTTCGTACTACAATCTATTCAGAGTTCTTCGCTTACAGCTCAATAACTAATTACTGCATAATAGTGAATTTAATAAAAATAAGCAAAGTCACTAACGTCATTCTTAGGGTTTGAGTGACAACAAATTTGTATTTGGTAAGAATAAATTCCGTCACCCAATTATTATGATATCAATTTTACGCGTGGCCGTTAAATAAAATAAAATTAAATTCCAAATTATAAACTATTTTTAGATTGTGGAACGGAAAAGTACAGATAGTATTTATGATAGTTAAGTGGCAATGAGGAAATTACTAATATTGGATAACTTTTTGGATTTTTATGAAGTAGTTCCTAGTCTAGACCAAGGGTATTTCCAGCAGCCCTGAAAACAAATTAATATTTTTATCTTTATGCATAATATGAACTATAATTGGCCACAATGTTGTGGAATTTGTCATCGCAACTAAAACGGTTTTGTTGTTGCCCAGTTTTCAAGTGGCTCCAAAAGATATTTAACAAGTTGATAGGATTTCCTATTGGAGTCGATCACGTGCTAAATTCGATATGGAAATAATACAAAATAATTCATTGGGTGCAATTTACGTAGGTTTGATTCGACAGTGAAAACTTGATAAAGTGGACACAAATACCACAGATTTAAAATGATGAAACATTAGATATTATTCATTACACTAAGAAGATTTTTCCCTTTTCTGAAGTCAGATGGTTTCAGTCAGATTTTAAGACATAAACGTCAAAATGGACAAGAAGAGCCTTCACTGTGTATGATCAAAAATATCACCGAACTTTCGAGAATTCCCCTAAAAGCAAATTAAAAGTATGCCATGCGATAAGCATAATTCAAAGCAAGCGCTCTCCCATGGTAGAGTTCTTTGTTTCATGTGGGGTTCGTATGTACATACATATATACTCTATATATGGATATATGTACATATATCTGTTCTGAATCATATGAAGTTCATAGTACGCTTAATGAATTCGCATTCGAATGATTTGCGTTTTTCAGATGGCTTTTGTCTAATCATGCCAACCAAACGAGTGCAAACAATTTTTTTGTCGGATTTTGGCTATTTCGTAATTTTAAGCAACAATTTCAAATTATCACACACTTAAGTGCGCGTGGAATATGCCGGTTAACTACCTGTTTAAATCAAAATAAAACAAGAGAAAAGTCATAGCTCAGCGTTGGCTTTATTTACCTTAGTCTGGCATTACCCAGAAACGTGAATGGATCTCATTCAAAGTTTGGCTATCTCTTCGCTGAGTGGAAAAAGCCACAACACACACTAAGAAGTCAATATACCGCACAGCACACCGCACACACACACGCACATTGAAAAGAGCATAATTACCAACACAAGCTGAAACATAAACAGGCAAACATGCCTCTGATATCCAAATAACAATTCGTTTATTTTTTTGATTTGAGAAAAAAGCAACTGAAATGAGCAGCCAACGAAGTCCCCACAAAAATCAAAGAGCACAAGCACAACAACAACAACAACAAGAATTGTATCGATATCGATATTGTAGTCGAAATCCCATTGCGTATACGTAGGCCGCATGCACGTGTGTGTGTGTGTGTGTAGCCATTTTGCCTGGTGGAGCAAAGGCGACAAAAGGCATAAGAGTGGCACATGTCAAAATATGTTAGAGAGAGGCGCTAGCAAGAGAGAGCTTGCTCTGCATGTTTGCTCTCTTAGTAGCGCTGCTAACTACCACACACACACACAGTCAACACACACATACACTTATTGCTGCAGTCACGCTCACACATGCGCAAAGTCTTTGACTGGCAGCGCGCCATATTTTGTAGGTTTGCCGGTTGTTGTTGTAGTTTTTCTTGTTGGCTCTCGCCGTGGCCGACGCTGCCGCCGTTTTTATTTGTCGTTGTCGTTGTAGTTGTTGTTATTTCATTTTCATTCACGACGCTGAATGAACGATAACGAAGGGGTGAAGGAGTATGCGAGGGGGGACTGGCGAGGGAGTCGCTTCGAAGCCTGATAATGTGCGTTTACAAGAAGCAACAACAACACCAATACGCAAGCAAATACAAACACGCACACAAGCAAACAGCAAATACAAACACAGGCGCGCCGCACACGTATCTGCGTCTGTGTGTGTGTGAGTGCTAAGTTCTCGTCGTATTGTATTGCTGCGAGGCTGGAACGGTTGGTTTTGCTGTTGCTGCTGCTGCTGCTGCTGCTGCTGCTGTTGCTGCTTGTGTCGCCGCTGCTCGTTGCGTTGCTCAGTGCTGTCGGTGTTGCCGTTGCTGCTGTCTGCGTTGTGGTTTATACTGCCAACACATTTCCATTTCCCTTTAGTTATCTTTACTGAGTCGCTCGGATCGGTCGGTAAGCGCGCGATCAATAATAAAAATAAAAGCATACACACACACACTCGCACACTCACGCAGTCAAAGCGCCGCTGAGAGCTCGCCACTAAATAACAGAATAAATAAATACGTATGCGAGAGTATAAAATAAGAATCGAAGCGTATTTTGAAACGCGTGCCTATTTTGCGTACGGAGGCAGGTCGCAGCACATTTCGTATGCTCCACATATGTACTATGTTCGCCGACACCTACACAGCCACATCTAACTAAATACGTATATGTGTGTTTTTTTTTGGTATATGTATGCAGTACACCAACACACACACACACACGCAGAGAAGTCGCACGAACAGCTGCTAAACCGCTACAGATAATCAGATACAGATACATATACTAGAAGTATTTATAAGCGTGTTCGTTCTTCGTCGATGCGAACACATTCAGTTCGGTTCAGTTTCTAAATTTGCGCTTTTTACAGTTAACTTTCGATTTTTACGTTCGCCGTTCGTTTGTGCGTTTTGCGTTGTGCGTTGCGCGTTGTTTGTTGCTTTCGCTTTCTCGCATCAGAAATTCTTTGCACTGCCCACGACGCGTCGTCGACCAACGACCGCCAACGACCAGTTTCTACCGTCCGTCGTCCTGCCGTACAACGATCTACCGTCCGACTGGGGGCGCCAAAAATAGCCCAAACGCAGTGAGTGCTTAAATACCGCGTTCGGTGGCCAGGTTCCTATTCGATTCGAAATTCTCAAATAAAAAGTAACAAATTGAAAGCTGCAAACCGCCAGACACAACAAACCAGCCAACATAAAGGTAAGCGCAAGAGGGCCAACACACACACACACACAGGGACACACAGATATATACACGTAGATGAATGACTGTAGAGCTGGCCTTATGCCGCTGTCACATGACCGCGCCCCTGTCTCTCTCACTCTCTCGCGACGTCTTGACCCGGCCAAAACGAGTTTTTTTTTTTGGCTAAAAAACACACACACAGACACATAAACAACAACATCTGCCGCCAACTCCAATTGCGACTCCGGCGTCGCAGCCGCCTGCATTGGCCAAGAACTTAGTCACAATTGCTGGTTTAAGGTTCTAACTTGAGTCGCGACGTCTCGTGTCCCGTCAGTTTTAATATTTTTATGCGGCTGGAGAGGAAAGAACGATGTCGATGCCGATGCCGATGCCAATGCGTTGCCTGAAGACTCGTCATGCCAATACCAGGAATCAGGAACCAGAAACACGTTCACACGTAAACGGCTTTCAAGCACCTTTTATGGGCGTGTGCATTTTTCGCTGACTTTTTTCGACGTTGTTTTTTTGCTGTTTTCCGTTTTCTCCCCCTGAACTTGAACGACAGCGGAAGAAAATCAGCTTAAGAATAGATCGATAATAAGTCTCTACTTGCATCTGTATCTGTATCTGTAACGGGCAGTTATGTAAATGTGGCTAAAACAAAAACAATCGAACGACTCACGACCCATTTCTCTGGCAATTTACCTTTTATCTTAATTGCAGACACAATTACCATGCAAATTCACTCCAACAGGAAACCGACCAAATTGTTTCCTAAATTAGTCTTCTGTTAGTTTTCCGACTTTTTTCTGTTAGTTCGTTTTTTTTTTGGCAAAAATCAACAGAAATAGAAAAGGCGGCACACCCGCAGAAATATCTTCGATATCGGCTGTCTCGATAGATGGTGACTCACTTATTGAAAACGTATCAAATGTGGTAACAGATTTTGACATTTGTTCAAGGCCTTTTTGCTTTTCCTTTGATCTTTGAGCGTCAGTTTTGCATAAGCCACACGCCCCCAACCGGTTGACTCGACGATAAACTGTTCATTCGATATCTTGCACACTTCATTTGCATATGTCATGTTACCGCCGAGCATGCTCGACTATCGCATACGCTGCGATTGAACGGCAGTATGTGGAATACAAATATTTTCCAAGGAATTCATTTAAATCGGCTGTTCTAGTTGCAGCGAAAACTTTCTACAAAAGGAAATACAAACAGGAAGAATCAAGTTTTAGATTAGGAAATAGGAAGAAAAGCCAATCAGAGCAGTAGATAGATAAAAGCTGTTTAGACATTCCCGACACTTTAACATCACCACAGTCTGGAAGTTGTGACGCGGGTTTCGGCGCCATCGAAGCATTAGAACTGCAAGAGTAGCCATGGATGACGTTGGAACTGCCAATGTGATTGCGATTGTGACTGAGACTGAAGCTGAATTAGATGCCAATGACCCAATTGGCAAGGCCTAATTACATTTTAAGTAAATGTTGTGGCATGTTCGTAAATATTTTGATTAGCTTGGGTTCCATTAATTAAAAGCAAATCATGAGAATAGAAATCGGCAAAAAACTAAAACCAGGCTAAGCAGCAAGTCGAATATATGTATGAATAAATCGTATATATTGAATTTATTTATATGCAGTAAACATGTTTTGCGCATTTACAAAGCCACAAACTCAGACAGAAAGACAGACGGACGGACGGACAGACTGTCGGTCGTTTGGTGAGTGAATCAGTCATTGCCAAATAACTGGGATTTCTTTTTCTCTTCAGAGTTAAAAATTCTTGTGGTGGCTTTTTTTTGTGGCTTTTATATTAATATTGTTATTATTATTTTTGTCGGTTTTGCCTGGCTGCATTTGCGTGTTGAAGCTTTTATTTTCTTATAAATTGAGCACAAACAAAATCTTTCCATAGCCCCATGAAAAGCACAAAGCAAGAGCGTTAATCAGTTAGTAAATATTTATTATTTGCAGTTGATTTAGGCAAATCAGAAGCTTAATTCAACTGAGCTGGATGGTGATAAGTTCGTAGTCAATTTTTCAAATGCAATTGCAGCTTGTTTTTGTTTTGAGTACTGTGTGCGCTTTTCTTATCAGATTCGAATGAAATTCGAAAGCATTTTGGCGCCAATGTCAACGCTTGGGGGTCATCAATGTACACGATTCGTATTCGTATTCGTTTTCGTATTTGTATCTGTATCGCAGCTCAGCTCAGCTTTAGCTATAGCTATAAGTGGTAGGCTGTTGCTGTCACTATATTTGTAGATTTTATAGTTATAGTCCAGCTAGCGCCTGACTAAAGGCACGTGCAGATAACCCAATAAATAACCAATTTACATATTTACGCACTCACATGCTTTACGTTGCTCGGCCGTCATAAATCAGTATCTTGATTTCTGTCTATTGTGCCATCGCGACTTCTCGAGATGCATCATCAATAATTGTGCGACTTCGCTAGTATTTTCCATAATTTGAACATGTTAATTGATTTGGAATCGCATGCTCCACTTCCGACAAAGACGAACATGACTTTGCTCTCTGTTCTTCGGCTTGGGCTTTCGTGGGTTCGGGTCCGGGTTCGAGATCGAGATCGGGTTCGGGTTCGAGATCGGGCTACAGCTTCTGCCTGTGGCCGGCGACCATTGATCGCTCCACTAATTGTTCATTAACACTGGCAGTGCCACCACACTGTTGACGGGCCTTTGTTCATGCCGATAGTGCCGACAACAACAGTAACAACAATAGCTGATAAAGTGCGTCCCGCATTCACTATGTACATCTAGAGCATATAAACAATCTACATAAAAACAATTTTATATAAACTATGTTACACTCTGACAACAAGAATGGAAGATATCCCAAGAGTTTCAAAGATCAGAACATTCAGAGAAGAAAAACAGATATATTACGATCCAAAGCTCAGCACTTGGACATCTACATATATTATATTTGTTTTTTATTTTACTGTTCTTTGTGAAAATATAGTACAAGAAACAATAAAAGATACGCAACTTATATTCTTGTCCAATAAATCATTCCCATGACAGCTATATGATATAGAACAATATTCATAAAGCAATTTCTCTTTTTGTTGAAGATATATAATGATATATAATAGAAAGTGTATTACGCTTTTAACTTTGAATCAATCATTCCTAATCCAAGTCATGTATGATTATATAGGTCAATAATGGAGCAATTCAATTAAGATTGAAACAAAGAATTGATTGAGCTCTTTCAAAACTGATGGCTTAATTAATTGAACACGATTGTCAGCCCAAAGATAATGTAATCCTATTTAATCAGAAATTGAATTTGATTAGGAGTGATTTCTTGTACATGGCATTCACAGCACATCCACACAGTATTCGGGGATCGTTAGACCAGTTCAGATCAAAACAGATAAAAGGCGAATAAAGTCTGAAAGCGTAAAAGAGCTAAACAACTATTTATGAGTTTTATGCTCGATTCCAATCTTGATAGTCGCAGTCAAGCCACATGGCACCAGAACTTCTGCTTCGTCTGCTCTTGTAGTTGTTGTTGCTGATTGTTGTTGTTCTTGTTTTTTGTTGTTGCTGTTGGAAATGTTGTTCCTTCTGCTGAGCTTGTGTTGCGCATGCGCAACTCGCGGACTGGGAGTATGATTCAGCGTCGTGACTGTGCGCAGGTCTGGGCCTGGGTGAAAGGCCGTTCAATGAACTTGAGAGCAAGCCGAACTACCGAACTACCAAACCAACCAACAACAAATGAACGCCACACACATAACGAGAGACAGTTGTTTAAAGTGTTTCGAAAATTTGGGCCAACTGGGGGCTTTGGCTATTGACTTTTTGGCTTTCAAGTGGCGCACACAAGTACTCACACTCTTGCTCGGTGGCACTTCGATTAGGCCAACAATAAGCTGCCATATTTGGTGGCAAGCAACAGGTTGGCGTCGCCCCAATGCTTAGCCCACATTTAAGCTTATTAATATTTTGAGCATAAAATCGTTTAATGATTGCGGCACATGTAGCTACAAATTGTGGCGCTGACAGTCTCTCTCACACACATGTGTTGCGTGTTTGTTTGTGAAGTGGCGAGGAGAGCAAAGGGAGCCGGACGCACACATTTGTATGCTACAAATGAGATGCAGACAGCGACACTTGCAGATACAGATACAGATACAGATACTGTTACAGGCACAGCGCAAGATACATGTGTATCTACGCATAGCTATGCTAAAAGGAAAAACCAGCAACAGGAAAAACAACTTGAGAATGTCGGCGAGACGACACCCTGGCCATGTCCCAGTCTTCCAGTCTGTCCGTCCGTCTGTCCGTCTGTTCGCCTATGGCCATATGTGTTTACCTATAACATTTATTAGTCCAATCGAGGGACATCAATTCAAGAGCCGTCAACAGCCGCCAATTGGCGCTGACAACTGTTCGGTAGCCGCTGCAACAGAGCGAAGGTGCGGGGGAGATGATGGATGGGCGCTGCTGTTTGCGCACAGCGGGATTAGCTTACAACCAGGCTAAGGATAACATCGCCATGCCACATAATACCGACACTTCTCCTGCTCTCCGTCTATGTATGACATAAACGAGCCCAGGGACAAAGCAAAGTCAATAAAGACAAAATCGAGCATGTTTTTTTGTCAGGCGAGTGCGACTGACAGTTGCCCTGTAACTCACGTGTTTGTTATGCAAATGCTTTCAAATTTTCAGAATATGGGGACAATGTATTTTTCTATTTATGTAAAGAAACATGCATATTCGAAATGATGGAGAGAGATCAGAGACCAAAATTTTGTTGGTAACACAATTTTAAAAACTCATTGAAATTTTATGACACAATATAATAATATTTACGTAATAATTAGTTTAGGAGGTTGCAGTCAAAATTGTAATTGATAAATAATTAATTTCGGAAAGAGTATAGACTATTACGCAAATATATGATAAAATTGCCGAAAATGCAGATTAATTTTTTATCTATTTGTATTGCGTATTTCAAAGCTCAAATTCCAATTTTCCAGATAATATCGTCACTTTTAATGCGTAAGCCTTGGCGAAAAGTAGTAGCTGGATATCAAAAAGGGGTTTAAAAATAAATGTGTTAAGTTAATTGATCTGATTATAGGGTATATATCGAGTTTGGGAATGGAAGTGGAAATGTGAATGGAAACGGCAGCTGTCTGAAACTTGGCACTGGGTGCGTCTCTCGCAACTTGCAACGTCTTGTAGTTTGAGCAAAACAAAATGGTTCGATTTCGTTCAACAAGTTGACAACGGTCTATTTATAGTGCGGGGATAGCTGCTAAAGTCAGTTAAGAGTACGAACCGAAGCAGAAGCACTTGAGCGGCTTCTTCTGCTTCGGTGTCCAGTGCTTGGCGTATTCAATATATTCAATATATTCAGCGTGCAATGTGCTGAGCCATTTCCTACTGGACAAGCTCGTAAAAGCAGTCGTATCGCATGAAATACGAGACCACTTTGAGTGTCTGCAATAATAGCAATAATACACTAGTACTATATAATAATAATAGCCATTGCCATTGCATAATAAACAAAAGTCTAGTGTAAAGGGTTTATTCGAGGCGACGGCAATCTTCAAGCTATTTTCTACACCAAATGCCAAATGCCAAAATGCCATATTTATGGCATTAAATAAACCGTCGACGGCAACGGTCGTCAGTTCCAAAATTCCAATAATCAAGGAAATCAAGCTATCAAGACATCATACGGAAAGCAGTCACATGTCAAGTGGGTTGCCAAGTGTTCACTGGCGGCACTCGGGAGTTTATTATTATCTGGTACATGGAGCTCTCTGATAGAACTAAACAAATCCAAGGCAAAGCTCTCTTATCTATCCGCTCAGACCTTGGCTAAAGCAAATCTCCACAAATTAATTGATTTATGCCACTGTCCCTCAAAACTCCACACTCGCTTTATTAGCTACTATACTTTTGTTTTCGGCAGATAATAAACTATTTACAATGTACTAATCAGCAACTAATCGTCAGGCCTTTAAAGTTTTACAATCTTCGTTGCCAGGCACTAAAAAGCCAGAAACTGTACTTAAACCACATCACATTTTGATCTCGGGGGGGAATATCATGCGTTTGAAAATCCCCGATTGTTTATCGTACAATCTGTTTTACCAAGTCCTTGTTAATTTGCATATAAAGCAAATCTCTTTGGATCATAAATCTTGTCGCACGTCGTGGATTGACTGTATTTTGTTATCAACAGATATCAGAGCGACACACGTAACTTCCCCTTGCATACATACATATATGTATATAGATACTCGTAGATTACGAGGATTTGTAACTGTCATGATTTGGGCACTTCGTTATAGACAATATTTCAAGTTAATTAGACCTATTTGCACTGGATTACAGCCAAGGGATCTTATAGGCAAGCAAAACAGTAGCTAAATGGATTAACTTAATCTTAGTCTCAAACGAGTTTAATAACGATCATAATGCTTAGATATTACAAAGTACTAATGCACTCGCCATATGAGAACTTTGCTTTCAGATTAGTTACATAACAATTGTGGCTAGTTGGTGTCTAAATAAAATAAACATTCCAAGATTTCTGTAATTTAGTACGTTCGTAATTTTGTCAGTTTTCCAGACAGTTTGAAATGAGTTCGCAGCGCAAACATTTTTGTAAGTTAAGCAAAAGTTTTCAGCGTTAATTCGGTTAGCCAAAGTTTTTTTTTTTTTGCATGCAGGTTGCTTCAACGGATCCAGATCAGATTAGATAAGGCCAAGAAATAGAGGCTCAAGGCCAACAGTTTGTTAGCCGCAATGAAGCGGGTACAAACAAAACGACAAAGAAATAAGAAATCTCGCGAACATACTATATAATATACATATATGCGAGAGCTTACTGTGTGTGTGTGTGTGTGTGTGTGTGTGTGCCTGGCATACAGAATTTTTGCCATGGGAAATGTAAGAAATTGATGGACAACTTGGTCACGGAATTGCTAAAGACAAAAAAATGTCTGTTCATTATTTTCGAGAAAAAACACATTAATTTGTTGCTATTTTGTGCGATTCTCTTAAGCAGCTTTTGACGTAGGCTGCAGTTGTTGTTGTTGCTGTTGTTCTATGCTTGGCATTGGCCCTGGCACTGCCATTGTGGCGGGGGAGGGCGTTGACGTTTGACACCCACCCAGCCCACACACACACCCGCACACACACTCGCACACACACACATGGATTGTACAAATAGAACAAGCCGATTGACGTCGTTGAGATAAACAAAAGTTAAGCACAGTTAAATACTTGAGTATAGATAAAGATACAGATACACAGATACAGATACAGATACAGACACATCCACAAATGCAGCATAACAGCACACACGTGACAATTATAAATATAGGATCGCTCACATAGTATAGTAAATATTATTAGTCGTAGTATCGAGAGCGAAAGTGGCGCTGCGTTCGAGGGGGCGTATGCGCGATTTGCGTGAGCCGAGTGAAGGCCACACGATGCGATGCGATGGCAGCGACAGCTGATAAATATTTGCATAATATTATTACACTCCACTCTTTCGCTCCTTCTCGTTTGCAGCCCCGAAATGCCGACACAACAAACCAAGTCTCAGGATGAGCTGGCGTCAGCGAACGCGCTGGTCTCCAAGCATCCCGACAACAAGCTGGAACAGTGCAACGAAGAGGAGGAGGAGGAGGAGGAGGAACTGGACACCGCTGCAGTTGTGGTGCCGCCAGACAGCGGCTGGGCCTGGGTGGTCATGGTTGCCTCCTTCCTCTGCTGCACGGTGATCGACGGCATCGTCTTCTGCTCGGCCAGCATACAGAAGCCGCTCATGGATGAGTTCCACGTGAGCAAGTTCTATGCCACCTGGGTGTCGTCGCTGCTCAGCGGCTGCTACCTGATGGCCGGACCCTTTGTCAGTGCGTTGGCCAATCGCTTTGGCTTCCGGCCCGTCACCATCACGGGCGCCATCTTCGCCGCCGCCTGCTTTGGCCTCTCGTACTTCGCCACCAGCGTGGAGTTCCTGTTCCTCGTCTATGGCGTGCTGGGCGGCATTGGCTTCTGCATGGTCTACATACCCGCTGTCGTCATCATCGGCTTCTACTTTGAGAAGTGGCGTGCCCTGGCCACGGGTGTCGCTCTCTGCGGCTCTGGTGTCGGCACCTTCGTCTTTGCCCCGCTCACCAACATCCTGCTGGAGAAGACGGGCTGGCGCACAACGCTGGCCATCCAGGGCCTGATGATCTTGTCGTGCGCCATCTTCGGCATCGCCTTCCGACCCATCCAGCCGATTACGCTCGGCGTGACCGCCGATGGCACTGTGGTGGACGATGAGAAGAGCAAGCTGAATGGCCATGGCAATACGGTGGCGCCAACGCCGCAACTGCATCAGGCTGCGTTCACGAAGCCGCTGCCCGAGGGACGCTTCGCCTACTCGATGCCCAACTCGGCGCACAACACCTACATGGGCGCCTCGCAGCGTCATCACTATCCCACGGCCGCGGAGATCTTCAAGGGCATGAATCTGGAGCGTCGGCCATCGGGACAGGCGAGCAAGGGCACCGAGCTGAAGCAGCTGCGCAAGTCGCAGCCAACCACACCGAACGGCGATCCACAGCAGCTGACCTTCAATCTGCACAAGGAGCTGACCACCGTGGGCGAGAACGAGGAGGAGGCCGAGAACGATAACCTGCTGGAGACGGAGGCCAAGCCGGTCACGATTCAGGCACGTCGTCACACAGTCTCCGGTCGTCGTCCCCAAGACCTGGCAAAGCGTGCCCATGGCGTGGCCCACGAGGCCGCCCATGGCCATCACGGCCAGTCGCAGTCGTCGCGTCCCATGTACAGAGATGATATCTTCTTCACCGGCTCCCTCACCCGCATACCCCAATACCAGTCGCAGACCTCGCTGGCCTATCACATGTCCGTCACTCGGCTGCCCACCAAGCAGGATATGCTGGAGGATCGCCAGAAGGGCTGCCGCATCTGCCCGGAGGCCGTGCGTCGCACACTCTCGACCATGTTGGACACCAGTCTGCTCAAGTCACCCGCATTTATGTGCCTGGCTTTCAGCGGCTTCCTGACCATGATGGGCTTCTTTGTGCCCTTCTCCTTCCTGCAAGATCGCGCTGTCCAGGCGGGCATGTCCCCAGAGTCGGCTGTCTCCATTATCTCGGGCATTGGCATGATCAATACGTTTGCTAGGATCGTCTGTGGCTCGATGAGCTCGTTCCCCAGCGTCAAGCCACTGTGGCTCAACAATGTGGCGCTCACGGCCGGTGGCTTGGCCACCATCTTCAGTGGCGTGGTCATCACTGGCGCCACTCAGTGGGGATTCGCGGTGCTGTTCGGCATTTGCATTGCCTGCTTCTCGGCGCTGCGTTCGCTGATCGCCGTCGAACTGATTGGCCTGGAGAAGCTGACCAATGCCTTCGGATTCCTCATGCTGTTCCAGGGTCTGGCTGCCACCATCGGCAGTCCCATTGCCGGTAAGTGTTGCATCTGCGACTCTGATTTGGATTAGTAACTAACGAACTGTTTATGCATTTGCAGGTGCTCTTTATGCCGCGACCAACAGCTACAATGTGGCGTTCTATTTCGCTGGAGGATTGATCCTGTTGTCGGCGTTCCTCTGCTATCCGTTGACCTGCATATCGAACTGGGAGCGGCGACGCGATGCCAAGAACGAGGCACTGCCCACGGCCTAATCAAGAGTTATCAAACTACAACAAAAAAAACGCAAACAAAACCACAACAAAAACTAGAAGCAAACCAGAAAGAAACGAAATTCGACAAATGGAAAGTTGCCTCGTCGTAATTGTCTTCTGATATCGCCACTTTAGCCACTTTGACAGCAGCAAAACATTGATGTGCTCCATTAAGTGGTTAGTTTAACACTAATTGCCAATAACTCGATGTCGATGTTGTTGAAGATTGAACAGAAAAAAAAACTGAAACTGAAACCGAAACCGAAACCGAACTACACCAGAAACAGATACAGTTACAGATATAGAAGCAGTAGCAGAGCCCCAATCTTCTGTCAATGCTTTGCTGCGGAGCAGCGTTGAAGCATGTACTTGATATGTCTATTTGTCTAGATCTAGATTAAGTAGTCTTAGTCTTTAAGTGTAATGTTTGTGCCTTTTGCTTTATCGAGTGCCTCGCCTCATCCTCTACACCTATACATCTAGACACCCATCCACACCCACAGTAGATGCATAGATCAAGCTTAAGTATTGATTGATTTTAAACGTTTCAATCGAAAGTGCTCACCCAATATTGTTGTGTGGATCGAGAGCAGAGGTGGGAAATTAAAATCAGCAGCTGAGCACATGGCTGGGCCACAATTCGACTGCCAAGTTTTAAGAGAAGAGAAGCGAGAAGCGAGAAACGCGAGGAGAAGCGAGAAGCGAAGCGAAAACGAGGAGATGAGAAGTGGACGTTGCATTTGTTTAATTGATAAGTTTGACTAACTAAACTGTTAGCATCTGCTCCAGACTTGTTACATAGTTTGTACATATGTAAGCTTTAGTTCATAAGCGAAAACAAACATATTACACACACACACACACACACACATTGTTGTTGTTGTTTGATGCAGTAAACTGTAAGGTTATTGCACCATATTCAATCCAATCCCAACTTGAATCCATTGTCGACGCTGTAGCGTCGTTAGCTGATTATGGACAACAAACAAAGCGTCGGCGTATCTGGCACAATTGGAACTGTACACACACACACACACACACACACACACATAAAACACACATACAAATAACTACATACTCAAGCAAGTTAAGCGCTCGTTGCGTTTATGTTTATCAAATACAAAATGTAATAATTTCATATTTAAAGAGAGAAAAATTCAAAACAATATAACTGACTATACGAGTATATTTGTATCTAGCATATTTTAAAGTTATAAATTTTACAATAAACAACATTTAAGTAATTTACAAACTACAAAAAAACTTTGCGTTCTTTTTTATACTCACCCCAAAATCCATTTTTAAGAGCAGCTTCTATTGTGTGGGATGTCCAAAATAATTTCAAATAAAATTCACTTTAACTGCCAATTAACAAGTTTATGGAAAGTCCTCCGGTAACTAGTTTAAATTACACTGCAATTGGATTAGGATTCTCGTGTCAATTGCTCTAAGAGCATTCTACTTGGAAATAACTTAACTAAAATACAAACTAACAATCTTTTATTACTCTTTGCAGCACAAAGTAAGCGTAATAACTAAGTAAATAGTAAGGAAAATCGTTATGAACAATGCGTGACTGTGATTATATAAACGGTTTTTGAGCTTAATTTAAAACATTAAATAGATAACGCTGTTGTGTCTTTGGTCATGGCACACACTCATTTATTTTATTTCTCTTGATTCAATGAATTAATGAACTCCTCCAGCTTCTCCTGAATCTGTCGTACTTTGACTGCAAACACACAAGAATTAAATGTTTAAACTTAACGCACATAATTCAATTTTTGAGACTTACTAAGTTCCTCAGCCAGCTGCACACGTTTGCCTGTGAGCAGATGTGCCTTCTTCTCCTCGTCGTCACTGAACTCGTCGAGCACCGCCTTGATCTCTTTATCCAGGCGTCGTGCTTCCCGATTGATAACCTGTTGCCTTAATGCATTGCCTGTCACCTTAATGACCTGTTGTATGCGCCAAAATAGCACCACATCACTGCAGGAGATCTGTTGGCCAAGTAAAAGAATTTAATTAACGAAGTTTAAATAGTTTCATGGCAAACTTACCTCACACTCGGCGCCTTGTTGTGTGTAAAGGTAATATGCCTTGCGGCAATCCTTAGCCCGATGCAACGACTGCTGCAGGAAGTGTCTAAGAGCAAACCGAAATTAATAATAATATGTAACCAAGACACTGACTATTACTTACTTTCTGTAGACTGGGAACCATGTTTGACGTATGTAATCCGTGTCTACGTCCACATTATCTCGCTGCAGATTCTTGCGCACCGTCGTTAGCTCATCATAACTTAATGTAGGCAAATGTTTCTGCATACAAATTTATCAATTAAATCGATCAAATTTATAATTACATTTTTAGTACACACCACATCGTTTTTAAGTATTTTGTCAAGTTCTCCCTTGACGCTGCGTCTCTTCTGCTGATCCTGCGTCAAAGACTTCCAGTGGGCAAAGCGTGTCCATGGTCCAGGACCAAACATTTGCGACAGCGTCTCATCGGTCTGCACTAGTTTTGTGGTTACAGAGTTCTCTAAGAATTTCACCGCCTGATCCCACTCGGCCTTGTCGTGCACAAAGCGATCCTCCAAAGTGTTAAGTTGTATCACACGCAGCATATCAATGGCTTTGTCCTCCCAGCTATGCCGGCGTATAGCCTCATCCACAACGGCAGACTTGAGTTGGTCAAATACACCGTCATGATCGTGAGCCTTCTTTGCCCGTTCCATCAGCGATATGAACTCTTGCTGCAATGCCTCCCAACCGGCTTCAACAGACTTCGCAGGCAACGCTTGTTCTGCCCACTGTCGCAGCTTAATATCCACCATGGTATTGAAGGAATCTAAAAGAGGATTTACAATAATTAACTTCAAGTACTAATTCCTTACATTACATAGCACAGAAATAGATGCGATGAAATGATCAACAACACAGACATCAATGTATGTTTACTAAATTTTGATCAATCCATTTTGGAATTATTGCCTGAAGTTGACTAATTAAAAACAGTTGCCTTTTTAGTGTTCATTGATCAAATTAACGCAGCTTAAATGAAGATATCGGGTTAAACGTGTTTCTCTTGGCACGTAAATCTTCAAATCACACTTTCCGGCAAGTACGCGCCTTAATTCGCATTCACATATTACTGTGACAAAAATATAAAACTTGCTGAATCACATTTTTGTTCTTTTTTGTTGTTGGTTGGCTTTTGGGATCATGCCCGACAAATCGATGTTAATTAAATTTGTATTGGGGAGTACACATTAAAATTAAACGCATGATTCAATGGGAAAGGAAGCGCGCGAGTTGAAACTGGTTTAGAAGTTTATAGTCATAAACGCATGTGATTCCCGATGGGGAACGACTGGAATTTTGCTGCTAACACACAAACACGGCACGTTTATGGCGATGGACTTGATTCGTTCCTGCCCCTGCTTGGGGTGGGCGTGGCTTACAAACTTAATACTTATAACTACAGAATATTACTTTGAGAACCTGACTGTGCGGCGGGTAAGTAAACATTTTCGAACACGTAATTCGATAGTTTCTCCCATAGCTTGGTAGTGAGAGCATCGTCCCATTTCTTCGCTGAGATCTGTGAGAGTGTCACCACCTCGTCCAATATTTCGCCCTTGGCTTTGTCGAACAGCTCATCACGTCCAGACTCGCGCAGTCTGCAAAAGGAGAGAGAGTTATCATGCAAATTTCCTCTGATTCGTTTCGTTGCTTACCTGGGAAAATTGTTTTTCCATTCGGTTTCCAGATTGAATCTGGTTGCCTTAAATGCATCCGCCTGTTGCTCAATGGTCTCACGCACCATCTTCCAGAAGCGATCCGACACAGCCAAGCTCAGATTGCGACTAGTCACTTGATGTGGCATGATCACTCCACGACGACTGCAATCCATCAAAGTTACCAGATATTTATCCGATCAAAACTCGTTTAATACTTACTGAAACAGCTTGGAATTCTTGAAGAAGTCCTCCTCATACTGCCGAATAGCCTCTATGCTGTCATCCTTGCGTCCGCGTCCCGTCACAACGGCATAGTAGCCCAATGCCTTCATGGGAAACAGTTTACCCGATAGAATTTTCCTTATCCTATCGGGATCCGCCAACTCTTCGGCCAGATCGACCTTGGTAAGCACAAATATGGTACGACGGCCAAGCGGATCACACTGCATGACCAAGTCCGTGACATTACTGCGCTCCGCATCCACAGAGCCATCCTGTATGCACAGAATAATCGCATTTGGATTGCTCATGTAATGCTTTGTCATTTGGTGAATGGAGTCCTTGGTGTCGGAAGCCATATCGACTGTCATGGTCTAAATAAACGAAACAAAGGCACATGAGCAAAAGTTCTCGAATCATTAAGTAATAAGCTTACCGAAATGATACCTGGTAAATCCACCAGCACCATGCGTTGCAAGCCGGGTCCCTTGACTGTCATGGCAATAACCTCATTGCTGACTGTCTTGCCGCCACGCACAGAGGCGCGCATGCGGAACTCGACCTCGCGACGCAGATCAGCCAGATCCGTCTCTTTGGTGAGATCATATTCACGGTCCGAGTCGCGAAACTGGGCCACATGATAAGGACCCTCGGCCAGCGTAACCTTGACAGGAGCACGCGTCATCATTTCGCCACTGCCGCGAGGGAAGATGCGTGCCTTTGCAATGGATTCCAACACAGATGTTTTGCCGCTGCTTTGATCACCGACAACAACCACGCGGGGCAAGTGATCAGCCATGGTGTAACCTGTATCGTAGCCAGAAAGCTCATCCAGCACCTCTGAGTACATGTCGATGAGCGACTTCTTGATTCTCTTGGCCGTCGTCTTCTTGTTAGTCTTCAGTATAAGATATTGCTGACGGAGCTCGCGATTCTCCTTCTCCATTTTTTCCAGTTCTTTTTGGTATTTAATTTGCACGTTCATGATTTCTGTCTGCAGCGTTTCCACCTGATTCTGCAGTTTATCTAAAAACGGTAATGAATATTAGATCTGTAACTGTAGGGCATTTTTCTAGGGCTAAGGTAGTCTGAGTCGCAACCAAGGTCAAAATCCTGTTCGATGGATTCATAAGGATTCCTGGTACAAGTGCTCGCCTTGGATGGGACACTTGAGCTTATGAAGAGAACGCTTGACAAATCCACGTTAGACCTTGGGGCCCCTCGGGAGGGTTCCCCGCATAAAGCACTATTGCCAACTTACCATATTTCTTACGGCTTTCGTTTTCAGAGATGCCCAACGCAGCAACAGTTGTTTTGGCCTTAATATCCTCTTTGGCTGCAAACAGAAAATAAGAGTATTCAGTTGTAGTTGGAAACAATACGAGTGGGGTAAACAAAAGGCGAACATAAAATCTCTCACTTTAAATGCTTTATGTTCAGCAATTGAATGGGAAATGTGTAACCTACTTTCGACAATTTGAGTTCCTTGATAATCGGCAGCTTCTATTGCATCGTCCAGACGACTATCGAACCACGAGCGCCATTCCGACAATTTATCTTCGCCCAGTTGCTTAAGCTTCGGATCTACAAGCAAACCCCAATAACATCAATATCATTTCGCAAGCAAAACTAAGCGTTAGGCTCTGCTGCCAACCAAGTGTATAATAATGTATACAAAATGACAAATCAATCGGCTCGGCTCATAAGCAGGCCAAGTTACAAAATATATAAAAATATAAATGAAAATCAGCAATTGCGATGAGAACAAAAGAAATTATGCTAATTAAAGTGCTGAGTTAGCAAATGGCAAAACACCCTGTAAACACCCTGTTAATAAACTAACAAATTACGGCAATTTAAAGTGAGAGAGAGAGAGAGGAGACAAGACGACAGGGAAGTCGGATCATAATCCCGCTGGATGGCAAGACTCACCGATGTCAATAGCAGTCTTCACTACGCTGCCAATTTCAATGAGATTCCTTGAGAACTGACTCCATCTCTCTCCCTGAGGCAGTGCATCCTCCAGCCACTTCAGATCGGGCAGCCCATCCTTCCAATCCTCGTATTTCTGCACGTGCATATAAAATGCAATTTTCACATTATATAACAGCAGCCAGCATTGCATTGCACATTTACTCACTTTGCTCAATGAAACGCCACCACCAATGGCACCACCCAGAACCAGGTAACGCAGCTTGAGAGCGCCCTTAAGGATGCGCACCACAAACATGCCATATCCGCGAGAATTGGGCGGAATTGTCCAGCCTCTTGCTTGATTGCCGCCAAGCAGAAACTCCTCGTGGTGGCGATTGTTGCCATTGCCATTGTACTGTTCCCAGGATCCACCGGCTGTAGAGCGTCGCGGATGGCTGGTGATGTTGCATAGCGTGGAATGATTGCAGCATGCAACCTTCGTGGAGTAAACAACAGCTTTTCTTGCAGTTCGTCTGAAAGTGCGAATTCGCCATGGGCGATGGGCGACAGGCGATGACGAAATCGGCAAATGAAAAATTACAACCGGCTTGAAAGTGTTGTTGTCGCATGTGTTGCTTACCGGTATGTGTTCTGATAGATGCGTAACATTATTGCAAATTAAGACTACAGTTTCCACACAGTTTGCTATGCTCCTACTTCTTTTTTTCAATATTATTTTCAATTTTTTCCCGACAAAAATGTCATAATAGAGATGAGCGCTTATCACGTACCTGTTACTTAACACAAGTATCGAACTGTTACCGTGACAGCTGTTATCGGACAGAAGTTGCGTCGCTCATCTTTAGCCCGATGAGCGCAACATCGATTAATACGGTAATCGATTAGAAGACTTACCGCGTCTTATAAATAAAAGCGCAAAATTCAAATCAAACAAAAAATTGTTGTATGCACTTTCATCAAATACTGTTTGGGTTTATATTTTATTGATTTGATTTGACTTGACTTGGATTGTACACGGTACTTAGACAAACATTTATTGGGGAATGCACGAAATCTATTGTGCGAATGGTGTTCTGAGATTAGGCAACGTTTTTTCTCATCATTAAATGAGTTTATCATTATTATAATTATAGTCAAAAATGTGCCTTTTTTATTATTGCTAATTAAAGATTGCATAATAAATTAAATTACGCTACTACTAATATTAAATTTTCGCATAAGTATTTTTATAACTTGTTTCTTATTCTTGTTATACATATACGTACATGCATATTTACTACATATTTTCTACGATTTAAGATTTAGAATGCACTTTGCAGCTGTTTAACGGTAACTATGTATTAAGAAAAGTTCACTACCGGAAAATATTTTCCGAGCCTTCGAATTTTCTTCATAGTGACAAAGCATTTAGAGCCGGTAACATGTATTGCTTTGGTAAGGCTTTTATCTTCCAAAATCAAATCGATCTCTTCGATTGACTTTAGATTATAAATATCTTTTGGTGTTTCGTTGGATTTCTTTTTGTTGTTATTGATGTTGGTGTTGTTGTTGTTGCTACTATTGTTATAGTTCTTACTATAATTGGTGTCATTAAAATATTGCTTTTGCTGAAGAGACGCTTTGGCTGCAATCAATGTGTTCATAGTTTGGTCCGTGGTCACGGTATCAGGAATAAATTCCGACTCCTCGTCATATTCTTCTTTAGTTTCGGCAACGGAGAATGTGTTTAAATTGAACAATGAATTTCTTTGCTCGATATGTTGTTGCATTGATGCAGTCGCTGCACCTCCAGCCGCATCATTCAAATAGCTGCGATGACGCATCTCGTATTCTTGAGCCTCTGTGATTCGATCTAGGGATTGGCTTTCGCGCATGCGCCTCCGACGTGATGTATTTTCCAACGTCTGCTTTTCCGCATGCGAATGCTTATCAACATGATCCTTATGCTGTTTCCTACTCTTCTGTGTGTGAGATTTGCGTGTTTCCTCAGATTTATTTGGCTAAACGAAAATCAGATAAGTGCAAGTGGGATTTTTGGATGTAGATTTTATTTCACTTATTACCTCTTTGCTTCCTTGGTCTTCCTTTTTTCCGCTGACACCAGAATTACTGTTCGAAATGAAAGTGTTTCCACTGCTATTCGAGCCTGGCGGTGGATACAATTGATCTTGCGAGTCGCTTGAGTCATCATGCGAATCCCGACGATGCATACGAAATCTAATCGGTGTGTCGCCAACGAACTTATTGATCTTTTTCTTGTTACGTGTCTTTGTATCATCATCGGATGCCTCGGAGCTGCTGCACGATGGCGTCCGTATCTTATTTAATTTGGTGCGGCGATGCGTCAGCACTGGATTCTTGCTACTGCTGGGCAATGGTTTCAGCTTGCCGATTTCGAGTTCCTTGAGGCCGCTTATTGTGTCTTCGTCCACCCTTGCACACTTCTCCATTTGCTTCAGCTTCTGAGCAAGCGTCGTATCCTTGGAGAGCACAATCTTTGTGCGTGCATTGCTTGGCACTTCAGCGGCTGGGGCTGGGGCCGATGCACAGGAGCGATCCAGCGCTGAACGATTGAGACGTCCATCTGAAATCGATTCACGCCTTGAGGTGGCCACTACTAATTCATTTCCTACGCCACAGCTCTCATTGGCCGACTCCTCTTCCTCCTCCTCACGCACAATACTGCATTTACGCGTTCGCTTGTCCTTTAAAAAGTTGCATTAATAACAATCAATTGTTGCTAAGACATATATTCTACTTACCGGCTTGGCATTGTCGTTGCCAAACTGGGTTGCTGGTGTCACATTGATACTAATAGGCACAACTACTTTGGGATTTTCAGTAGGACTTGGTTTTTCTGCTGCGGGCTTGCGATTAAGGTCTCCCATTCTAAAAGTAATACATTAATGAATACCACTCTTTGTGCTGTGAAAATCTGTTGGTATTTACTTAAAGCCAGCCTCACTAAGCTTCAGTTTCTGCGCCTCCTCGCGTCGCCTGCGCAAACGTAATTCGGCTAACAAGAAATATGTGGCTGTTATATGATTGTACTTATTTTTATCCAGAGCTCTGCAATGCAATTGAGAAGTTATTTGAATCATATTGAATGTTTGTCAACGATGCTCTTTACTTACTGCAATATCTCTTCCTTGGACGCAATGTTTCCGTTTATCATTTTCTGTATAATAAAGGCGTGATCCTCTTCACTCAACTGCTGCCGACTCACCAGAGGCAGTGAGTGCTCCACCGAATCCGGCTCGTCCGTCTGCTTCAGCCATGCGGAAGATGCAATCTGCTCGACTGTGGCGCGATTCTTGGGATCACGCACCAGCATTGTGGCAATTAAGCTGCGACATTCCTGTGTCACATGCGACGGTACCGTATACTTGCAATCCATGATCATGGTTAGCGTCTCCGAGTCATTGGCCTTCTCAAAAGGCGCCTGGCCACAGACCAGCATATACAGAATAACGCCCAGCGACCAAATATCTAACAGATAATGTCAATAATAAAATAGAGCTTCTTATCATGTGATGTGCACACGCACACACACCAAATACAGACAGTCAAACTTACCTACGGCGGGCGCATCATACGAATCACCCAATAAAATTTCTGGTGCCGAATATGCGAGACTGCCGCAAAATGTCTCCAGTTTTTGGCCAGGTGAGAATTTGTTGCTGAACCCAAAGTCCGTTAGTTTGACGAGTCCGAGCTTCTCGAAAAACACAACATTCTCCGGCTTCAAGTCCCTGTAGCGTTCAATACGAATGTATTACGTAAATTGCGCCAGACTGTGTATTATTGTTTAATGTTGTTTAAGCTTACCTATGCACTACGTGCAGCTGATGACAGTACGTGATCGCACGCAGTATTTGCCGGAAATATTTACGGGCGAGCTCCTCGCTTAGACCGGTATCGTGCTTCATTATATAATCATACAGATCGCCGCCATCGCCCAGTTCCAGCACCAGATACAATTTGGTTTGTGTGTCAATGACCTCATAGAGTCTAACCACATTCGGATGCTGCACCAGCTTCATGCATCTATCGATCGATTCAGTTGGAAGTCATATATATGCATTATACATGTTGAATTGAAGGCTTACCGAACTTCTTGGAACAAATGCGCTTTGGACACCTCATCAAGCTTGGTCTTGTCAACAACTTTCACTGCCACTTTGGCACCCGTGAACACATGCCGGGCGAGCTTCACGACCGCAAAGTGACCCGAGCCCAGCGTCTCCTCCAGATCATATAATCCAGCAATCTTGCCATCGCACAATCCGCCGCCAACCGGCTGCGTTTCCAAGGTCATGATCCTGCTTATCTTCTCCACTTTTTAACCCCGCGTGTTATGACGAGTGTGTCGCCGTCGGTGTGTGTGTGTGTGTGTATGAGTGTGTGCAATTCGCCAAGTTTCACTGAAACCACTAGAAATACATTTTAAATGAGAGCGTATTGCTTGAGTACAGTCCTTCAAAGCCGCTACTTGTCTAATGCATTTGCATTGATTCTAAGACTATTCTGTGACTCGCTTCACAGTTATTAAGCCTTTTTTGTATTCTTCAGTTTATTCACAAGGATTTCCAATTAGTGCAATGGAAGCTTTTCACTTTCGTGTCCTGCCCTGCAGCAAACAGGAGGAGCACTAAAAAACAGGGCTGTTACACAAGGGGGAAGCAATGGCAGTAGGGCAGGGCTGTTGTTACCGTTTTCCAGCAGCCGACGCACGCAAAACTATAATATGGGCCCCATGGCATGGGTTTGTAGTGTGGAACTCTGCGTTTAAGTTGCCAATTTAATCTATCCTTTCTCACACTTTGCTGTTTATCACACAAGAAAAGTACTTATTTTAAACCTTTTGTGTATACTAGTTGTATCGAATCGTTCGCATCAGGGTGACCACAAATGCTATTGCAAAATGTACTAATTGAAGTGACAAAATATACCAAATATACTACTTGTACAACTATCAACTTGGGCACACTATATTAGGTATGGGGCAATCATCAAATCAAATTACAATAAAACGCGTAACTTTTTACACACTGTTTTGTTTATCTAAGAACATTTGTTTAATTCGTATTCAATCGTTGGGAATAAATTCATAACTTCGATACATACATATCGAATATAATTAGCTTATTCCAATGAAACGATGCGATAAACTTTTTGAATGTTATGCTTTGAAAGTTAGAGAGATATAAAACGAGAACTTAATTTCAATAACAGATTTTGCTGTTCACAATATTTGTTTTAAAATCGATGCTGTTGTATTGTCGAAGTGCTTTTTATCGAATGTGCTGGACGCTTTTAAATATTATTGGCCGGTCAAAAGAGGGCCTCAAAATTGCGCACCTAATGAAAGCATGTAAAGTCACGCTAGAGGTGACACAATTTCGATATAAATGCTTTCGATAATATAAGTGTGTCGTTGGGAACCCATTAATTATTTATGAACCATTTTGTGTGTTTAATGCATAATATTTAAATTGGATGAACATTACGAAGTTTTGTTTTTCTTGTGATTATTAGCATGTAACTGATTTTCTGTTTGCACAACTGTTACATATCAGCTCGTGACCAAGTAACCGTGTGCAGTTATCGCCCATCTCTATCGTCCAGAGAACTGTCTGAAGGCATAAAAACATTTTTTTTTTGTAGTTTTTAAAGGCCTCGGTTGTTTTGTTCGTCCTAAATAAATTCGTGGAGGGAGCCATCGGTCAGTCTCCTATGCCCTGGAAGCTACGCTCTTCCAGCACCGCACCTGGTCAATGCAGAAGTCATTTACATTCGCGTTGTGTCCAGAGAGCACCACACAAAAAAAAAAAACATAATCCAAATTCTCAATTAAATTAAATAAATAAATCAGACGCGGGCGAGGCAAATAATGAGTTTTAGTTTCAATAGTTTGAAACAATGTTCGCATACTGACTGCTATCCCTGCAACTGCACTGAATTGGACTTGGGTCACACGGTAGGCAACCATCTCAACAGCAGAGTCCAACTCTCTTACATGACTTTCGATTTTCTACCTTTGCACTGACCACTAGGCCAGCCACAACATGGAGAGGCGCAACACCAAATTCCAAGACAAAGAGAAGCTTTTCAGCTATTCGCTGAACTCGCTGGCCAAGCGCGACGACAGCCTCGAGGAGGATGCCACAGGATCGGGAACGGGCCTCGTGGGCCTCCAAAACATTGCCAATACGTGTTATATGAATTCAGCGCTGCAGGCGCTCAGCAATCTGTCGCCGGTGACACATTATTTTATCAACTGCAGTGAGATTGTCGACCACATTGCGAGCACACCGCGCTCCAAGGTAGCTGGCCTGGCCAAGAGCTATCAGCGCCTAATGCAAGAAATTTGGATGCAAGCCGATGAGTCAAGAGGTAAACAATCCTTATCTATCTTGTATGACCATGGATGAATCATTCACCGTTTTGTTGTCGTAGAGCACATTGCACCGCGTGGCATTTTGTATGGCATTCGCACGGTTCATCCAATGTTTCGGGGCTACCAGCAGCATGATACCCAGGAATTCCTTCGCTGCTTCATGGACCAGCTGCACGAGGAGCTAACGGAACAAATAAGCGCACCAGTTCAACAACAGCAACAACAGCAGCAGCAACAGTCGGCGTCACAGAATATGCAGCATCAAGCCAATGAAACCGATGACGAGAACTGTGACGATGACCAGCAGCTGCCAAAGGCATGCAGTACGCCTACAGCGTCGGAGAGCGAATATGATACCTGTGAGAGCAGCATTTCGGAACGCTCCTCCGAGGTGCTAATGCGAACCGATTACTTTATGGCGCCGCAGCGCAACAGCAGCAGCAATCACGTCTCGGATGCGTCGGGTGGCCAACAGCAGAGTCCGAAGAGCGGCCAGGAAACGAAACAAGTGGAGGCGGCACGTTCCATAATCAGCGATGTGTTTGATGGCAAACTGCTGTCGTCGGTTCAGTGTCTGACGTGTGATCGCGTCTCGACACGCGAGGAAACATTCCAGGATCTGTCGCTGCCCATACCCAACCGAGACTTTCTTAATGTACTGCATCAGACGCACAGCCTGAGCGTGCAAAGTCTGAATGCCGCCGACCTGGCAACGGCGCGCAGCAACGAGGGTTGGATATCCTGGATGTGGAACATGGTGAGATCCTGGCTCTTTGGACCATCGGTGACGCTCTACGATTGCATGGCCAGTTTTTTTAGTGCCGACGAGCTCAAAGGCGACAATATGTATAGGTAAGCAATCACCCATTAACCAATATTGCTACTAGGTTAATAAATATTATATCACGCCTTCCATTGCAGCTGCGAGCGTTGCAATAAACTGCGCACGGGCATCAAGTATTCGCGAGTGCTCAACTTGCCGGAGGTGCTCTGCATTCACCTGAAGCGTTTCCGACACGATCTGTCCTACAGCTCAAAGATATCCTCATATGTGTATTTCCCACTCGAGGGATTCGACATGCGACCGTACTTACACAAGGACTGCAAATCGCAGGTGCCCACCTACAATCTATGCTCGGTTATCTGCCATCATGGCACCGTTGGCGGCGGCCATTATACGTGCTACGCACGCAATGCGCTCAACGGACGCTGGTACGAGTTTGACGATCAGTTCGTGACGGAAGTGTCGCCCGATACGGTCCAGAACTGTCAGGCTTATGTGCTATTCTACCAAAAACACAATCCACAAATGGAAATGCTGCGCGAAGAGGCCATCAATTTGTCAACAGCCAACCCACTGTACGAAGGCGATATACAATTCTATGTGACTCGCGAGTGGTTATCACGGCTCGCCACATTTTCGGAGCCGGGGCCAATCAATAATCAGGAAATGCTTTGTCCACACGGCGGCATTCTACATTCCAAATCAGCACTAATTAGTCAAATTGCTGTGCCCATTCCCCAGCCGTTGTGGGACTATCTGTACAACCGATTTGGTGGTGGCCCCGCCGTAAACATAATGTTTGAGTGTGAGATTTGCAAGCGTGCCGCCGACGCGCTCTCACGCCGCCAGCTATACGAGCTGGCCGTCTTTACCAAATACAATGGACTGCAGAATGAGTTGGACACGACGGCCATCTATGCCATCGCCATGCCTTGGCTGCGTGCGTGGCAGCAGTTCTCGCGCGGCATCACACACAAGGAGCCGGGACCGATCAACAACGAAGGCATTGCCGACACCAATGCGCATAATGGCTCAGCCATAAGCTGTGTGCGCGCTGGCTCCGATTATGCCCAACTCAATTCGCTGCTTTGGCGATTTTTGCATGGCATTTATGGGGGCGGTCCTGAAATAATGCTGAGAAGTGCATTGTCTGATGACGAGGCTGATGAGATTGAAATTATAGATCAAGACGACGTGGAAGATGAGGATGAAGACTTGGCTGCCATCTACATGAACAATCAATCGGATACCGAAAGCAATCCGGGTAGACACAATAATGACAGTCCAATTGCATCGTCAACCTTGACGCCAGAACCTGTGCCGGCTGAGTGCGAGATGCCAGTGATAAAGCCGGAGCCTGCCACATCGGATAGCATGTCCAATGGCAGCAACAGCAACAGCACCGCCTCGAGACGCGGCAAGTCAAGTGGCAAGCCCATCAAAGTGGCGGCGTTGCGAATGAATATGCGCAAACGGGGCAAAAATCGCAATGCGATGAAAGTGCAAGCCGAATTGTTTGGTGCCAAAGGTGAATATAGCTTGCATAGCTGTTTATTGAGTTATCCATAATATAAATTATATTTGCAGGTCAATACAATCCCCAAGCAGACAACGAAGCTGAGTCCAGAGCAGATGCTGAGCATACGAGCGATGGTCGTGATAAAGATCAAAGATCTGCTGCAACAGCCACCGCATCAACAGCAACTGGAGGAACCGCATTTCAAAGCGAGTACACCATACCATTCCAAAGTGACAATTTCCAAGTCAATGGGCCACGCGACAAGAAGCGTGAACGGAATAAGCTACGCAATAATAACAAGGAGAACGTAAAGCTGCAGAAATTTGTGACGCTGCGTGAGGCAAATGGAGCCAATGACGAGACTGATATATGATCGACAGCCAGTTCGAAGTCGAATACGAATTCGAAACGGAAAGCATTTTCGGAGAGTCAATCGCCGCCGAAATTTAGGCCAAAATCAAAATTTAGGCGTAAAAAATAATGTTGTTTTTTTAGTTAAATACCTCAGCGTTTAATGGGGTGGAGGCTACATAAACTATGTAAAAATTGTATTTATAAATTGAAACATATGGATGGCTAACCCAATATTGTAGAGAACAGTAGTAGTCCTAGTTGTTAGAACCCCAGTACCCAGTACATGGATGAATGAATGAAACTTATACAATAAGAAGTGCGAGTATGGCTCAGCGTTTTCCGTATGTGTGTTCTATGCATTCGTTTTATACACTCAAGTCACAACAAAACAAAATAAACTGTACATAATGTTGAAGCCAATGTTTAATGGTGCAAACACTAAACAAATGAAAGTATCATAAGTAACAAATACACCTTCAAATGGTTAAGAAGTCGAATGTGTTTTATTATATTACCTATGTATATATACTTTAGTTGATTTATCCATTCTCGACATCTAGGACATCGTATGTTATAGCTGCACAGTGAGGCGGCATTAAATCCAAGATTTATTTATTCTGCTTAAACTAAACAATTTTGGAACCAACGGTGGTATGGAAAGTTGTAGCTTAACATTTAATTTATTCGATGCCTCGAAATTATTATTTCAATAAGTAAGTTTAAACATTTTTGGTGTACTACAAAATTAGATAAACAGAAAATTTTATTTAAACGATTACAACGTATTTTGTAATTGATTTCAGGCATAAACTAGCGTTTTGATTTCTATAAAGTAAATAAATAAAATAATAATAATAAAAAATGCTTTTTAAAATAGACAATCAACTATTTCACGGTCAACTGCAGTTGATACTCTTCACATATCACGTATACGCAGTGATATCAAGGGAAATCGAACCCTGAACACTCTTAAACTCAACTGTATGCTTTACTGTGTGGATTGGTTCCTGGATTGTGAGATGTGGCGTTCATCAGCTGGCAATATGTGTGGACAAGAGAAAATATACAAGCACAGCATTGGTCCACATTAATTGTGTGGGTCTATTTTTAGAGAGCTACGTTCCGTGCGTGCTCTGTGTATGCTTTCAACATCTCTTGCCCTACATCGAGTCAGTGAAACGGAAACGTGTGTGGAGGATGCACATGCACTGTGGATGTGTGTATTAGAAAATCATTAATTCAAGTGGCAACCTTTGGGGATTCTCATCAACCAGTAAATTGTAAAACACAATCGAAGGAAAACACTTTCGAGATGAGTCCGTGTGCGGTGTGTGAAACTCCAACGAAGAACAATTGCTCCAACTGCAACCAGGTGTCGTACTGCTCGGTGCAGCATCAGAAGCAGCACTGGAAGGCGCACAAGGCCAACTGCCATCCATTTAAGGTTCCACTTCGCGTTCACATTATTCAATTTACTTGCCGGTCCAATCTAACCTCAATCATTGTTTTCCGCCTGGCAGATTGCGCAGAACGATTTGCTGGGTCGCCATTTGGTGGCCACACGTAACATCAAGCCCCATGAGATTCTGCTGAAGGAGTCGCCTCTGGTCCGTGGTCCAGCGCAAATCTCGGCACCGGTTTGCATGGGTTGCCTGAACGGCATCGAGGCCAACGATCACATCGATTGCGACAAGTGTGGCTGGCCATTGTGTGGCCCAGAGTGTCAGGCGCTGGACGAGCACAAGGCGGAGTGCCAGCTGACGCAGGATCGCGGACAGAAAGTCAACGTGCAGGAGTTTAATGGACCGCATCCCTTGTACACATGCGTGAGCACCGTGAGATGTCTGCTCATCAATGAGACAAGCCCGGAGAATGCGGAAAAGTTCATGCAGCTGGAGTCGCTGGAGCACACGCGTCGCGGATCCAATCAATGGAAGGCTGACTTGGCCAGCATTGGACACTTCATACCCAAGTAAGTTGGCTTCCCTGCCACGACTCTCTCATGCTTTAAAACGGCTTCCATCGTTTTTTAGATTCTTTCGCACGCAGAAATTCAGCGAGGAGGAAATTATGCGCGCTGTGGGCGCACTGCAGATCAATGGACACGAGGTGCCCATATCTGATCCGCCGCATGTTGCCGTCTTCTACACGGCCTCGTTCACCGAGAACTCCTGCGTGCCCAATCTGGCCAAGAGTTTCAACAAAAATGGTCAATGTGTGCTGTGGGCACCGCAGGCGATCAAAAAGAATTCCCATCTGAGCATTTGCTACTCGGATGCCGTCTGGGGTACGGCGGATCGGCAGCGGCATCTCATGCACACCAAGCTATTCAAGTGCACCTGTGATCGCTGCAAGGATGTCACCGAGCTGGGCACCAACTACAGCGCCATCAAATGCGAGGATCGCAAGTGCTCGGGTCTTCTGCTGCCCAGCAAAGCAGATGACTGGAATGGCAGCTGGCGGTTTGTGCTCAACTTGCTCTCAATTATCGTCCTTTGACTAATTCAACATGCCTTACAGCTGTTCCGAGTGCCAGAAGCAAGTGCAGAAGAAATATGTGGACGGCATACTGGAACGTGCTGGGCAGGACATTCAGAACATGGAAAAAACCGAGGAGAATGGCTTCAAGTGAGTTGTATTAAGAAAGTCTTGATGTTCTAATATCCATTAATTTGTTAGGTACCTTAAGCACTACGAGAAATGGTTGCCTCCGATGCATTATCACATGAGCGAAGTGAAAATTCTGCTGGTGCAGCTGATTGCCAAGGATCAGGCGGAGCTGATGGTCATCTCCGATGAGAAGCTGCAACTTAAACTGGTCTACGCCAGAGATTTGATTCAGCTCTATGAGAAAATTGCTCCCTGTAAGTTAACAATATCATGCATCAAGTATACGCAGCGCTTGACAGCAGACTATTTCTACAGGTGAAGTGCGAATGCTGGGAACTCTCTGCTTTGAGCTGCATTCGGCCATTGCGGAGCAGACGCGTCGCATTGCCTTGCACACTAGTCTGTCGCCCAAGGAAATGCTGGAGGAATCGTTGATGTATGTGGAAAAATGTGTCAACTATCTGCAATATGAATCGGACATTTTCGTCGAGGGACACATTCTGAGGCAGGCGAAAATCAATCGCGATGCCCTGCGCATGGTCATCAGAGTATCTTAAATGCATCCACTTCAATATCCTTTATATTTCCTGTGACCTGAACAAATCAAAGAAACTAATAAAAATACGCTAAGTGAACTGCAGTTAGCAAAGCCAGGAATGTTTTGTGGAGGTTAAGAAACTTAGATTTTTATCCTTTATTCAAACATCGATGTTTTTGCGCCATATGTAATATACATTTATTTATTATTAAATGAAATATTTATTAGATAGATTCGGACATTGGTATTCCAAAAAGAGCTTTCTTAAAGCTGTTTCAAATAACGTCTGTTCAGGGTGTGACCACACATGAAAATAATAAAATATACATTTTTACGCCAAGAAGATATACCAAAATAAAGAAACACAAAATAACTTCAGCTGGTTACTCTTCATTTAGCAAAACAGTCGGTGATTTACAAAAAATTTGTTATTCGTTTTGAAAACTTGAGACTCAAATTTCGAGTTTATGAATCAGCCAAAAACTGTATTTCAGTTTATTGATTATTTATAAATATAAATATTATCTGTAGTCTAGAAATCGAAAATCTTTTTGTTAATTTAAATTTCAAGTTAACGATATTTAACATTGAAAAGTTATGGTCTTTGTAGCCGAATCATTTTTTCCCCACCAGTCAGTTGTTCTTCTTTAACAGATAAGACTTCCGTCAACAAATTCGAAACCGAAAAATTATAAACGGATTTTTTGTTCTAACCTATCGATGCCTTCCTGCAGCTTATCCATTTCCTTCAGCATATTTGTGCCATTTTCAAAGTAGTTTCATTTTAAAAGTGAAACAATTGCAAATTTTATTTTTAAGGATTTATATATTTACTCAACTGCATACATGTTTTTAAATAACTCTCTTGATATACAGATATATTCTTTTCATACATATAAATTGTACCATTTTTATATTTAGCCAGTGTTTCGTTAGCCTATAAGGGAACTTACTCATGATTCTTCTGTCTTTGGAAATACGATTTACTCGATTTGTTTATGTATGTCTTCGTTTTTAATTAGTAATTGTTTAAACATGTATATACAGCTAAGGAATTTTGTTGTCTGTTAATTAAAATATATATAAAATATCGAATTTGTTTTAAAAATTTGCAATTATACTTATTTAAAAAATAAATCTAACGAATTTACACTACAATTGTTGTCGACTCGCAAATCGTAAATACAGTTAAGCGAAACAAAATTAAATTACAAAATAATAAATAAAATTATCACAAACAATAACAGCACGGAAAGTATGAGAATCGCGGCCCATTGTCGCTTATCTGCAAAAGTGCAAAACATATATAGTTGTTAGTTGATAAGATTCGCTGCGAGCATTACATGAAGGAATCAATTTGCAGCTTACCATTATTCATGTGTAAAACTTTGGCAACTTTCTTCATGGTTGTGTCCAGTTTGGACTCGGTTGTGTCAAACTCATTCCCAAAATCATCCAGCATGACCGCCTGCTCATCCAACTCGACGCCGATTTGGCGCGAAACAGTCTTAAGAGTGCCAATGGAATCACTTATCATATCCAGCTGCTCGTCCTGTCCCTGTATCATGCGCTGCTGCACCGACACCGTCTCCCCCACATACCGATGTCCCGGACTGTCCAAGCTATTGCCGCCATGTCCCCCATAATGACTGGGACTATCAATGTCCATGGCGTTCTCCAGCTTGGAGTATTTGGTGCCGCTGTGTCGCGTTGCCGCGGCGGCTGCTGCTGCTGCTGTGGACATGGTGCCAGCGATGGTATTGGCCACGGACTGTGTCTGTGTGGCGGTGTTGGGGCAATCTACCAGATAGGTGCGATCGTTGTGCGAATGATGATGATATTCGTTGCTCTGATTATGATTGTGATTGTTGTGAGTATGGTTGCGTTCGTTCTCGAGCAGTGGCTGATGTGCGGTAATGTCTCTGTCCCTGTTCCGGTTCAGGCTCATCTTATCCTTCATCTGTTTGACCTCATCGCGAGTGTTGTCGATGAAGTGGCGCCGGCTGGAGAGTTCACGATTATCGATGCGAAATTTCGTTGGATTCTTCTCGACAATGCGTGCTAGGAGAGAAGGGTTGGTTAAGGAAAATGACACGGCAAATGCGTAGGCTACGAATTGATTTTTCGCACAACCAAATCAGCTGACGGCAGATTTGTGTGCCAAAAAATAAAACAGTTTTCAAAAGGATATTGATAGTGTCCTCGAGATCCTCCAGGTCCCATTCAATGCTGCGCAGCGAGTTCCGCAGCTCCGTAGTGGTCCATTCAACCTCGGCGCCGCCGTTCTCACCCAGTTCACGCCAACGCAAATAGAGTCCGCGTGTTTTGTTCAGCGCTTTGAAGACCTCACTGCAGAAGAGGAATGGGGTGGCATGGGGTTAGAGGGATGTGGGGAATATTGAGAGGGTTGCATCAGAATTGGTATTTTCACAAAGCAAAAGTGCAATAAAGTGCATACTCCTTGACAACAAAAAACGGATCCTCCAGAGACATGACCCACGCTCTGTCTGTCACGTATCCGACGTGTGTGCTCCGATGAAATTTTTACAGTTTTTCGTAACGGTAACGATGAGCACACTTGACTTTTATATTCATGGATTTTTCTGTCTTTTCCTTTTTTGTTCGCTCTCCTCGTTCGTGCGAGCAACAAACCAACCCCCCAACAACTGTTTTGGGGGTGCGTAAATAATGCAAGTGGAAAAGCAACTCGAAGTTCTCAATACGAAATATAATATTTAAATTTTGTGTAGCACGAATTTCCGTATCAACTCGATCTAATCTACAAATTACGTATTTTTTTTATTATTGGAAGTTTATTTTCGAAAAGCACGTTTATTGATTTTGCGTCTTATCTGTTTTTTTTTTATTATTTTTTAGCCGAATTTTAAGGAATCCAACAGACCGCGTTCGCAGCCAGGCTAATGCGATAGCCAGAAGTAAACTGACGTTATTTTTTACGCTCAATGCGCTGCTGCTACAGGAGCGTAAATGGAGTCTAAAGGTGAAGGCATTTGTTTATGCCGCTCCAGCGTCTGCGCAATGCTCTAATGCAGACCCCTCCAACCCACCCACCACCCACTCGATTATCGCAATCGCGATAGCGTTGCTGGCAACTACAAACCGCAAACAAATACATTGTTATTAACTCACAGCCTGGAAACCACAACAGTAGTTCTGCTTCTTCTTGTTTATCAGCAACATTTCTCTTGGTATTTAAACAGCAACTAAAATAGTTATTCCCGCTCTTACTCTCCCTCTTTTTCTCTTTTGCTCACTCATTCGCTTTTACTGAGAGAGAGAGCAGCCACCTGCTAGTTGTTTTTGTTTCACAAGGTTGCCCAAAATTTAGTGGTTTTGGGGCTTTAATAAATTAATGTAATTACTGTAAACTCACCCGTTAAAGTTTGTCACTTAATTAATTAAACAATCAGTAAAACACAACAAAACAAATAAAGTCGTTTCTTGTTGTACAATCTAACACCTGTGTTGCAGTGTGACCGCAATCTAAATTTTCAAATATACATTTTAATGTCGCATAGAATCCCAATAACTTAAATCTGGTATATTTTCCAAAAAAAGATGTTATTTTCCGTTATTATATTTAAAACAAATTTTGTTTATATTTTGCTCACATTTTATATATTTTTAACAATCGATAATAACACAACATACGTTGATTCAATGTCCGTCAGATGCTGCGCACTGTTAACGCAAAATAGCACCATGTAACGCAAAAATATGTCATTGTTATGTATATATATTTTGTTTACATACAAAGCTTGGCCACACAGTCAGTATTGTCCGTTGCACCGTTGTATTCGACGGCGAGCGTTTGAGACTGCGTTTTAAATATTGTAAAAACAATTAAGTAAATATAAATAAAATGCTGCAAAACGATTCAGTGCGCACTTTGCAGTACGATAGCGAAATACGCGTCGCCCAGGCACCCAATCCCACAGATCCCAGAGGTAATACCAACGTATTTTTCAAATAACACGCGCGTGAATCATGGCGAAATGGCTAAAGTTTTTAATGGCTGATAAAATGGGCAATTGGTGTAGGTGGTTTGTAAATGCTACATTTGGATTAATAGGTTCAGTGTTGTATGTGTCACTCTCCAGCCCACCAACCAACCAAGCAACAAGTGCGCGACAGGTACAAAAAATTGTCCCTACTATCCGTATCTTATCAGCCCGCGTTGTTGGTTAGCGAGTTTGTCAGTGTTGTGGTTTTATTATAGCCAGCCAATATGAAGTGCCTTTGTTTACGATTCGTTTTGACCAAATGATCGATATAGGCAGCAAAATGTTCGCATTGCCAGATAACTAATCTATTCTGCATTGTTTTCTTTTCGTTACAGTTTACGACTCTCAAATCAGCATAACTTCACAGCCGCGTCCAACGACGTCAGGTAATTGTGAAATAAATGTGTGAAAAACTGTCACTAATCAAAGGATTTATTTATTGAGCAGAGGCATCACGCATCCCCTTGCCCATCTCGACAGTGGCTGGCAGTCGCACATTCATTCCATTGGCCGGCTACGACTGTCTCGCCGATCTGCCCTCCGTGCACATTGAGCAAACATTCGAGCTGAACGATTGTGAGTCTCGGTTATCTGCAAAGACAACACAAACACAAATAAACAATTGCATTCTGTATTCTTGCAGCTCTCACAGCCGTCTCTTCAGAGAATCGTTATGTGGTGCGTTCGCCACTTGGCGATGCCATCTTCGCCGCCTCCGAGAGTTCCACCGAAGGCAATCGCTTGGTTTGGGGCGCCGGTCGTCCCTTTCAAATGCATCTGCTGGACAAAACGCATCAGGAGGCGCTGGTGTTCCGCAAGAAACTGGCTTTAGGAGCGATTTGTTGCCAGCCCAAGAATCTGGAGATTTGGATACCGCCCGGCAATGTGCTGGGACGTGTGGTGCAGTCACCCACATTCACCCAGCCCGAGTTCTACATCGAGGATGGCATGAACAATCGGCCCGTCTTCTGTGTTGAGGGGCCACCTAACTCGGGCTTATGCTGTTTCTGCCTGCCCAGGGAGAGCTTCTTTAAGGTGAGCTCAGATCTGCTCCGACTGTTGGGTGCATCTAACTTATGCTGCTGTTATCCTTTAGATACATTCGGGAGGCGATCTGCGCGCGTCTATTGACCACAAATGGTTGGCCAGCAAATCCCAGTATACCACTAATATTTACTTCAGCGACGTGAAGCTAACGGCCAAGGAGCGAGCTTTGATTCTAGGCGCTGCATTTCTGCTGGTAAGTTTGCGATTTCATTATTAGTTGCATAAAAATCAGAATAATTTATTTACATATTAATTATTCCAATTAAAATTCATTTATTTTGCACACATTAAAATACAACAAAATATATTTTTCATTTAAATAAATTTTTAATATTGTTTCTTTGTAAATAAAATGTAATTAAATATTTCAATGAATATTTTTCTAAAATATTTAAAAATTGAAATTAAAAAGATATTGCGATATTTTTATTAATTAATTCGAAGTAACCAATATAATCTGCATTTATTAATTATTTTGTTATTAATTATTCTTTTGTTTCTTTCCCAACAGGAATATATGTTCTTTCAAAAACGCTCTTAGGATTTCCCAGGTATATTCGAGTGAGAGGATGGATGTTTTGAGCTGTGTACGATATAATATGAACATAAAAATATATTTGATATGTACAATATAAGAAAAAGAAAAGACATAACAATTAGCATACGATTTTGAGATGCCTTGTACCGATATTTTTAAAACCAAATCATTTACTATGTTCTTAACATAATAAACTTAAATTTGATATAAGAATATGAACTGAGTCTTTGCTAGTATCTGAGATAACTCCAATGATGCAGATCCAGATATTTATTGCTGAAAACTTTTCAATAAACAAATAAATATTCCAAATTAATTTTTCACATTGATTTTTTATTTTTTGTGTCATTTTTTTGTGGTTGTTTGTAAAGTTTTTAATGTTCAGTTTTTGATATATTTTACAATAATGTAATAAATCACTTCATTTTGTTGTTGTTGTGTTTGTTTAACATACATATACATTCAATATATATATATAGATTATATATTATATAAATATATATACTTTTGCTATACTTGTAGCCAGTTTGTACAATAATTTTCATTAATTTCTATAAACTTTATGTGTGTGTGTGTGTGTTGGTGTGGTTCTTGTATTTTGTTTAGCTAACCTACAAAACTTAATGTATATATGACAACATAATGCTTTCTATCTCTACGTAATTAGTTTATAAGGTAATAATAATTTTTTTTAAGTTTTATTTGATTTTCAAGTTGCTTTCGCTAATTAAATAGTATAATTAATTGAAACAAACAATTGAAAAAGAGTCTCGTGGTCTCGTTGTTTTTTGTTTTCCATTAGCTAAATGAATTAAACATTAAAAGCAATTAAAACATAAACTCCAGTGTTTTGTTTTTTTTTTGTTGTTTTGTTTTGGTTTTTTTTTTTTGTTTTTTGTGAGTAACAAATTTCAAATAATTGGGAAGAACTTGGAAAATGGGTTTTTCGGTTTGTTTGGAAAGGAGGAGGAGGAAACTGGTGGGCTAGGCCTTAATTAAAAACTAATTGTTAACACACACGACTCAAAACACGACTCACAGCACTTCAGGAGTTTCGAAAATAAGAAATTAAATATCTCTTCATATGCTATACTATATTAGTTCCTATACTTGTTGTTGTTGTGTGTGTGTGCTTGTATATAGTGCTTAAGCCTAGAGCTAGCGTACATGGTACCTGCTGTACAGTTGTGTGTATATATAAACTATATATAGATAGGGTACATATATGTACTAGAATTAGAGTTGAACAACTTTTCGTAGCTGAGACTTGACAATAACTAAACTAAATACTTAGGTTGCAAATTCTAGTTGCTTTATACGTTATATATATAGATATACACATATATATATATTCATATATGTAGATCGTACATATGCTTGACTTGTCTACACACACACACACACACAACAGCACACGCCAAGACTTGATGATTAAACTGTGTTGGCAATTTCTGCACAGATTAATCCATTTAATTTCCAGGAATTGAGAATCCCTCCTCGCCTGTGTGTGTGTGGTGTGTGTGTGTGTAGTGTTGTGTGCCCAAATGCGATATGCTTAGACATTTGATATGCGCTCGTTGATGTTTTGGTCATTGCCAGCTGCTGTTGCCCGTGGCTTTAGCTGCTGCTGCTGCTGTTTATGGTGCTGCTGTTGCTGCTGCGGCCAGGCGTAGTTGCTGTAGGAATAGGATGAGCAGCCTTGCCACACTCAGGTGGGCTGCAGCATGTACATGTACTGTCAGTTGCTGGCCGCGGCTGTTGCAGCGGCAGCTGTTGCTGCCACCGGCAGATTGAGTTCGTTGGTGTTGCTGCGCGCCCGCTTCTCGGCGCCCTCGAGCGGATTGTCGCTCTCGTCACCGTTGCTGCTGAAACTGCTGCCGGGCAGGCGACGCTTCAGGCTGTGACTCAGTCCGTTGGCCAGCGTCTCATCCTCGCTCATGGAGCTGGCACGCTGTGGCGTGTTGCCGGCACTGTCGTTGTCCAGCGAGGCAATCGCTGAGGCTGCCGCGCTGTTCGCTGCACTGAAGCCATCCTCGGAGGCGCTGTCTTGACCCGCAGCCGGGGCATCCGAGCCCAGCTGCAGCATGCCCGACGGCGTTGTGTAGCTGCTCAGCTTGTTGGGATCTTTTTCGAGCAGCTTTTGCGCCAGCAACTTGAGCGAGATCAGCGAATTGTCGCAGTCGCTGGTATCGATCTCGGTCAGACTGATGCCGGCGCGTTCGATCTCCGCATAGGTGCCGAACGGCAGCTTCTGCAGGCACTCCAGCTTCTGCACATGCGTCTTGGAGCGCAAATGCTTGGCCAGATGACCGTGGATGCGAAAGGCGATCTTGCAGTCGGTGCACTCGAAGGGGCGCGGATTCGAGGTGGTCGGCACGCCAAACGTGGACGTCATCATCACCTTGTTCTTGTGCGCCTCGGAGCGTTCGTGCTTCTGCAGATGGCCCTGGGTGCGAAACGAGATGCTGCACGGCTCGCACTTGAACTTGCGCTCCATGTAGTGGATGTTCATGTGCAGCGTCAGCTGATGCTGTCGCTGGAACGTCTTGTTGCAGATGCTGCACGTGGGACGCGCATCGCTGGCGATCGGCGGCGGCGGTGGCGGCCCCACGCGTCCCGCAAAGCTGCTGGAGGCGGCCACGGAGACGGCAGCTGGCGGCAGTTCCGCCGTTGCGGCGCTGCTCGTTGGCGGCGTCGTCTTGAAGCCCTCCTCGCCCACGATGACGGTGCGTGCCGCTGGCGCAGCAGCTGCTGCTGGCGTCGCATTGCTGCCGCTGAGCACGCCGCTGAAGTCGTTGGCATCTGGCTGCTGCACTGCAGCCGGCAGATTGGCGTTGTGTGGCTGTGGCTCTGGCTGCGACACAACCACAGTTGTGCTGACAGCAACTGTTGCCGCTGGCTGCTCCTGCTCTGGCGTTGGCTCTGCTTCCTTCGGCTCCTCGACCACTGTCTTGACTGGCAATGGGGCTGCCTCCGGTTCGGGGGTCTTCACCTCGTGCACCTCAATGCTGGGCAGCTCTGTGATGATGATGGGCTTGTGCAGACTGCTGCTGACAATGGTGGTGGAGCTGCTGCAGCTGCTGGTGGTGATGATGCTGCCACAGGCACTCGTTGTGGTCAGGTAGCTGCGGCTGAACTGGCTCTGCTTCATCTTGGCGTACTGCAGCGCCTGCTCCTTGATGTAGGTCTGCAGCAGCACATCGTCGCCGCCCTCGTTGTCGCGCTTCGCCTGCTCCTCCATCTCGGCGGAGATGCGCACCTTGTCCGACACCGAGATCAGCGTCTTCATGAAGCCGCACTCGTTGTTGCCCGTGCCAAAGATCACGTCACGCATCTGCTGGGCCTGCGACTTGGGCAGCACTTGCTCCACGGGCGGCGACGCCAGCACGGCAGCAATGGGAGCGGCCGAGGAGCGTGGCTTGGTCAGGTCCATGGGTGCGCTGCTCTCGTCGCTGGGTACGCCACGCTTGGGCTTCGACTCCTCCGGATTGGAGTAATACTGTTCCTGCTTCTGGTAGTCGAACGGCGGCTTGGGCGATGTGAACGAGCAGATCAGACGCTTGGGCTGCGAGCCGCCAGCGGCGCTGCTGCTGCCCGCCGAGGAGCCGATGCTGTTGGCCGGACTGGCGGCCGGCACGGGCGTCTCCTGCAGCTGCGCCGGATACGGCGAAACGCTTTGCGGTATGGGCGGCGTCATCGACAGCGACAGCAGGCCACGCGCCGCCTCGTGCTCCTTCTGGCGCGACTTCGATTCGTCTGTGTCTATGGAAGTGAAGAGTAAAGAGATTAGTCTCAAGTGCAACTCGAGTTGTAGCTGTTTATTTGTCTTACCGCTGCTCTCGGACTCGTTGTCGCTGTAGTCATCGGAGTCCGACTCGCCGGCCATGGAGGAAGTGCGTCCGCCCGCTGACGTCGAGGATTGCTGATCGAACTCCACGTCGACGTCGAGGAATTCGCCATCGGCGGGCATGGGACCCGGATTGATGCCCAGTTCGATGCACTTCTTGAAGTGCGTCTTCGACTGCATGTGCTTGGTGAGATTGCCCTTTGTCTTGAAGCTGTCAGAGATTAGATAATTGCGATTAATTTATGGCACAGTTTCTAAATTTAAGAATGATATTTTATGGCAACACACAAATTAAAGTTCTTTGCGCTTGTGAATGAAGTAATTTTTAATAAATTGTCTCAAAGTTCGACAATTATCTAGCGTATGACTTTTAATCATTCCATTTATTTAATATGGTTCAAAAGTTTAAAATATTAGATAATATGCTATATTTTCTGTGTGGAATGATGTCTATAAATATTTTATAACACTGTTTTTAGTGTATCGTAAATAGCCTAAAGTCCACAGATGCTCTGTCTATACTTTGTACCCTAGTATTTAAGAATAATAATAAATAAATGGCTACTATAAAATTCATTGTTTCACAAGTTTGAGATTTGATAAATTTGGATTGGGAATCCACATTACAAACTATTTAAGCTGTACATTAATATTTCGATCAATCAGTTAGTCAATCATTATATCTATTAGTAGACTTTGCAGTCTGCTCACCTGAAGTTGCAGTGGCTGCAGGTGAAGGGACGCACGTCGGTGTGCGTGCGAATGTGCTTCTTGAGCATCGAGGGCTTCTTGCAGCGAATGCCGCACTCGGAGCACACGTAGCGTCCGCGTCCACGTCCCCGGATGTAGGTGTAATCCTCATGCGACTCGTAGCCGCCGACAAGCAGTTGACCCGTCTCCAGCTTCTTGGCCGCCGCCTCCTCGCTCGCCTTGGCAGCGACATTCGCCTCGCTGAGCGCGGCAATCGCCGGCGTCGCCTGCTTCGGCTGATGCTGATAGAACTTGTTCTGGCCATTGGCCACCGTGGAACAGGTGCTCACCGTCTGCTGAGAGCTGACCACCGAGTAGAGCATCTTGCCGGCGCCAGCCATGGCCATGGAGGAGCCGCTGCCCAGCAGCTTCTGGCGCGAATCATAGAGGGCCATCACCTGCTTGGGCTTGAAGCCCAGCGGATGCGGCTGGTTCTCCTCGCAGACCTGCCACACGCTGTACATGGACAGCTTGTGCATGCCGGCGACGTACGAGGGCTGCGGACAGTTGACGGTGCAGTAGAACATCTTGGTGCTGCACTTGAGACCCAGATAGGTGTAGGCGTGCCCATTGAGATAGAGCTGCACGCACGACTTCGAGGGCCGCGGGGTTTCCGGTGAGATCAGGGGCAGCGTGTTCGCTGTCGGCGTGATGCCGTGATGACGCTTGGGCGTGAACGTGCCCGGCTTGAGGGGCAGGCTGGTGGGGCGCAGAAACTTGGACTTCGCCGCATTCCCGCTGGCTGTGGTCGCGGTCGTCGTTGTGGTTGCCTCCTCTGGTGTTTCCACGTGCAGAGGCGCCAGCGCCTCCTGCTGCGTCTTGTGCACATTGTCGAAGTTAAAGTGTCGCACCTCCGGCACCGCAACGGCAACGGCAGCGACAGCGGGCGGCGTTTGATCCGGCGTTGCCTTCACGTTGTCCGCCATGCGCAGGAAATTGAATGGCTGCTTTGCGGCAGCGGGGGCAACTGTCGATGCTGCTGTTGCCGCCTTGCTGCTGCTGCTGCCGCTGCTCCAGTGCAGCGCATTGCGTTGCGCGGGCGTCGGTGGCTGGCGACTGAACTCGCTGGGCAGATTCTGCACGCCACCGAACGGCGACAAGGCCTTGAGCGGCACATCCAGCAGCAGATTGGGACTCGGCTGCTTGCGATTGGGACTGCGGCCACGTGCCACGCTGGGCAGCTGCAGCTGCTGCGGCGGCGGCAACAGCGACAGGCTGCCGGGTCCCGGAATGCCCGGCACATAGGGAATGGCCTTGTTGGACTCCGCCAGGTTGCTGCTGCTGCTGCTGCTCATGGGCGGCAGCGTCAAGGGGTTGAAGGCGGTGATCGAGTTGATGGGCGGAAACTGAAAGTGCTGCGGAGTCGTCGAGGCTGCAGTGTTGAGTAGAAAGCCATTGTTTGGATTGGACGACAGTTTGCGTTCCTTGGCCTCGGCGAGTCGTGGCGACATTTCCTGGAAGCTGCCGCCGGAGAGCAGCGGCGTGCGTATCATCTTGGGACTGTTGTTGAGCTCGGGGCACTCGGAGATGGGTATCATGGTGCCGCCGGAGGAGGTGAAGCGACGCAGACGCTCCTCCTTGGCGCTGTAGCTGCTGCTGCTGCTCGGCTGCAGCTCCTGGTTGCCGCCAAACATCTGCAGCTGCACAGTGGAGGGCAAGGCGAAGGCGGTGCCGCTGCTGCCCAGATCATTGCTCAGCTTGGCACGCTTGGCGGGCGCCTCGACGATAATGTTCTCCACGCGATCCTCGTGCATTTTGGTGATGACCACCTGAGTGTCCTGCGTCTTGCGCGGCGCCGCATAGTCCACCAGCGGCGTCTTGCCCAGCAGCGGACCTGGCGACGGCAACGGCGCATCCACAAATCTCAAGGCAACATTGCTGGCATCAATGCTGGGCGGCTGCACAGCAGCAACATTAACCAGATTGCTGTTGTTGCTGCTGCTGCTGCTACTGCTGCTGGCGGTGACTGTGGAGGTGCGAGCCGGAGATTGGGCGGCGCTGAGGCGACTCAGCACCAGGCTGCTGGGCTTCGTCTTGAGCTGCGACCAGGCGAGCTTGGCCAGCGACAGCGGATTCTTCGAGTTGGCCATGTGCGACTTGAGCTCCGGCAAACTGAACGATATGGAATTGGAGCGAAAGTATTTGCTGCTCGGCGACGAGGCGGGACTCATTGGGGCACTGCTGCTCGCATCCTGGCAGTAGGTGCTGTTGTGCAGCTTCAGCTCGTCGGCGCTGCGGAATTCGTTGGCACAGATGGGACACGAGTAGACGGCATCGTCGCCCTCGCCAATGGGCACCGCCAGACCGCGTGCATTCAGCAGCAGATTCTTGATGATTGAGTTGTTCGACTGCTGCATCGCGTTCGCTGCGCTCTTCGCTACGGCTGCAGCACTTGGCGCTGCTGCTGTTGCTGCCACATTGGCGGCCGTTGGCGCTGGCTTCGATGGCGCCGCAGGCTTGGGTTTGGCGGATAGATTCAGTGGCTGCACATGATTGGGCGTCGCCTGCTGTGGCTGCTGCTCCAGCTTGGGCACCGGCGTTGCTGGATCCTGGCGATACTGCAACGTCTGCAGCGGCAATGGCGAGGGAGGCGGCGGCAGCTGTTGCTGCAGCTTGGCAGTGGACAGAGGCGTGGCCGTCGGTGTGGGCAACACCTTGAGAGCGTAGGGTCCGTTGGAGCTGCTGCTGCGCTTCAGCAGACCATTGACGGGCTCCAAATGCGGCTGCTGTTGTTGCTGCTGCTGCATGTACTGATGGTATTGCTGCTGTTGCAGCAACTGTTGCTGCTGCTGCTGCTGTTGTTGCAGCTGCTGTTGCTGCTGCTTTTGGACTATGGCCTGCGCCAGATTCACCTTCGCCTCGCCCAGCTGCGCTGCATTGTTGCTGCTGCTGCTGTTGTTGCTGTTGACGTTGATGACGCTGCTGCTGTTGAGGTTGCTGCTGCTGTTGGCATTGCTGTTGCTGTTGTTGGCATTGTTGAAGCTGCGCGAGCGATTCAGCTGCTTGGGATACTTCTTCTGCAGCAGAATCTCCTTGTTCTCCACTATGGCCTCGTTCTGTGAGATCAGTTTCGAGATGTGCTCCTGCACCTTCTCCACATTCTGTCAACACAATAAATTAGCAAATATATTCAACATATTGATAGCAACAACTTACCACTTGCATGCCGCCGCTGGCGCTGGCAAAGCTGCTCAGATTGGCTGCTGGCGTGGGCGTGGCAGGGGCTGGCAGCGACGCCGCTGCTGCTGCTGCTGGCGTCTGTTGGCTGTTTGAGCGCATCAGCTGCAATAGACATCAAGCATACGCACTGTTGTAGCACAGTTTATTGCTCTACACATTCAAAGACAACTTACCTGCTGTGGCTGCGGCATTGGCGGCTGTTGCATGGGCTGCGGTTGCGGCTGCGGTGGCGGCTGATGCGTTGGCGCCTTCAACAGCGGCGAATGTTGTTGCTGCTGCTGCTGTTGTTGTTGCTGCTGCTGCTGTTGTTGCTGGAGCTGCAGGTGCTGCTGGAACTGCATCTGGTGAAAGGCGAGCGCCTGTTGATGCATTGCGGCCGTCGCTGGATTGAAATACTGCGGCTGGCCCAAGAAGTAGACGCTCGTGGGCATCGCCGGCGGTGGCGGCAATCCAGTTAATGCCGCTGGATTGGCGGCTGCGGCCAGCAGCAATGATTGCTGTGCGTGCAGCTGCTGTTGTTGCTGCTGGTGCTGATGCTGCAGCTGCAGTTGCATCTGATGCGAGTTGATGTGATTGTTCAGCTTCAGCTGCGTGCTGGGCGACAGCGTTGGATGCGCCAACGTCGGTTGTTGTTGCTGCTGCTGTGACAATAACTTTTGTTGCTGCTGCTGTTGTTGTTGCTGGTGTTGCAATGCCTGTTGCTGCTGCTGGTGTTGTTGCTGCTGCTGCTGTTGCAGCACTTGCAGCTGCACTTGCTGCTCCTTGCTGCTGCTGCCAGGCGCGTAGAGCGCGGCATTGTGAAACTTGGGCTTGTACGGCTTGTAATCAATCGACTGACGATGCTGCGCCGTCGCCGAGTGCAGCGTGTCGGCTGTTGGCGGCGGCAGCGTGCCGGCTGCCGGCGAGCCCAGCGGCAACTGTTGCATGTGCTGCGGCAACGGCGGCTGTTGCAGGTAGGCGCTCTTTGCCGCCGACAGCGTTGAGGGCGATGGCGTTGGCGACGCCATCGGCTCGTCGTAGGGCGACTCTGCACGGCTCAGCTGCAAATAAGAAATGTAAACATTTAGCAATGTTAAATTTATAACAGTTTAATGTTAAAACGAATGTTAAATATATGTACTTGGACACTTGAACAATTATTTAACTTATACAAAAATGAAACCAGGAGTAAATACTACTAGTTAAGTTGCTGTTAACAATATAGTTTTAAAAATTTAAATATAGAGAGAGAAATTAAGTAGAATACTTTGCAATGACCAGCAATCATTTTATTATAACTATTATTGAGAACCAACAACATATTGTGTTTTATATTATTCTAAGAGAATATATTCGGCATCATTTAAACTTTTAGAATTTTAAACATAATATTTTTTCTGCTTTTCCTAATGAATTTAACATTATGTCATGTTAATATTATATTAATTGAGCAGCATTTATTATGCAATTAACATATTAACTAATTTCTGTTTATACTCTGTCAAATTGTTAAACAAATTTGTTAATGTGAAAAGTCTTAATAAAAGTTTGTTATAATCTCTTTCTACATGACTTCTGTTATTGACTAATCATTTTGCTAACTGTTAGTAACAGAATGTTACATTATGATTGTTAACATTCTGTTAGATAAATGTAAAAAATCTTCGTTTACATATTTTATTAATAATTTTCTAGATTTAATATGCTGTTGCTGCCTACTTCTCTTGCTGACTGTTCAAATAGCATAATTTTAATTTAATTGTCAATTTGCTACTTACAACTTCGACGCTTAGGAGCTCGGAACTGCTGTTGCTCAGCTCGCCGTCGCCGTCCTGATCGGACAGGCCGTCCGCCTCGTTGGCGGGCACGTCGAAGCCGCGCAGGCGCGCCGCATGGGAGCGGGAACGGCAGTGCTTGTAGAGATTGCTCTTGGTCTTGAAGGCAATGCCGCAGGTGTCGCAGGGATACGGACGCTCGTTGGTGTGCGCACGAATGTGCTTCTGCAGCACCGATGGCTTGGCACAGCTCATGTTGCAGTAGGGACACACGTAGCGCCCTGGCTTCTCGGCAGGTGAGTTGCTTGTGGCTGCAGCTGCAATCGCTTGCTGTTGCTGCACTGTGGCTGGGGCAATTGTTGCCGTGGCCACAGCAGCGGTTGTTGCTGTGGCTGTTGGCTGTGTCGATTGCTGATGCTGTGCGAATGTTGCTGGCGACAATGTTGCATTGCTGGCATAGTTGCTGGTGCTGTTGTTGTTGCTGTTGCTATTGGTGAGAGGAGTGCGCGTTCTGGGCGCAGCAGCAACATGCTTGCTGCTGCTGTTGTTGTTGCTCTCCTCATGGCTGTTGTTATTGTTGTTGTTGTTGCTGCTGGCACTGAATTCATGCCCATTGAGCAATGGCACTGACACTGTCACCACTGTTGGCGCTGCTGCTGTTGGCGGTGGTGGCGAAAGGGAACTGTTGGATGACAACGATGTGGTGCGCACCGCATCGGCTGCCGCCTCTGCCTCGGTGGTGCTGGCCACGCGTTTGAATTTCTTGTGCAGATAGCGCAAATTGGTTGTGTTCGTCCAATCGGCAATTGTTGCCGCCGTGGTTGCCTCGTCGCTGCTGGCAACACCCGTTGCCATTGCTGCACCGTTGCCGGCAACCACATGATTTGTGGTCGTGTCCACAGCTGCTGCTGCGCTGCTTGCCACATGCTGAAGCGTCATTTTGCTATCACTTAGGTTCGCTTTATCTCTACCCTTAAATTCATAATTATTCTCACTAATACTATTATCACTGTGGTGGTTGTTGTTGTTGTTATTGTTGGTGTTATTATTGTTGTTGATGTTGCTGCTGTTGCTGTCGGCAACTTGAGCTGGCAACTCGTTGAGTTTATCTCGTGTGCTTGTACTGGTTGCTGTTGTTGTCGCTGTTGTTGCAGTAGCTGTTGTTGCTGCTGCTGCTGCTGCAATTGTAGCGACTGTTGCTGCTGTGGTTGTTGCTGTTTTTGTGTTGACCTTGTTGCTGTTTGTTTTGGCTGTTGCTGCTGCAATTTCGTTGCTGCTGTTGCTGTTGCTACTGTTGCGATATGTTTGCTTCTTAGTTGTTGCTGTTGCGGTTGTTGTTGCTGCTGCTGCTGCTGCCGCTGCTGTTGCTGTGGCACGTCGTGTGCTGCTCACTTTATTGTGGCTCTTATATTGTTTACTGCTGGCTGCTGTCGTTTTGTAATGCTTTGTGGTTGCACTTTCCATAGTATCATCAAATTTGCTCGCCTGCGATGTGTTTGCCACGGGCTCATCTGCAATGCCAAGAAGTAGAAATACAACAATTAATTTCACAAATACAATTCTTGGAAAATATACATATGTGTATATGTGGTCGCATTAAAGCACTTTTACTTGACATTTTCCACATTTTCCATGCTCAATAAATAATAGACTTGGCCACAACTTTGAAGCCATTAATAATTTATTTGCATTTCACATTGGGATTTTGCCCAGTTATGCCCCGTGAATTATTCAAGTGCTCGGCAGCTGTTGTCGGCGTTGACATTGGCATTAGCTTTGGCTATGGCCATTTGGCCATTTCATCAGAGCCAGCCAACTAACGTGGCTAATTGGGCTCTCAATCTTATCAGAGCATACTGCACAGAACGTGTAGCTGATAATGCGGCCAGGGCACATGCTAATTGCTCAAAACAAAACAAATACAATATATAAATTGCGAAATAAGGTTGGGAAATTCCTTCGTCAGGTGAAATGTTTGTCGCCAATATTTGTATAATACACACATAAATTCAAAGCTCAAACCAAACATTTGTATTTCTTGCTCATTTTTATCAACTTTCTATTTCGCAAACGCGTCGAGTTCACCTGTTGCCTAGACCTAAACTGAAAACGAAACTCATCCTAACCGAAAATCACTCGATAACATTCGACTGCGAGAGACCAAGTAGAAAACAATTATTTTGTTACGCATCCAACGACAAACTTAATAGACTCAAAAAAAAAAGGCAAGCGACTAAGTAAAGCACACTGATTACTCTTATTGCTGGGCTGCCTTATCAGCAGTAAATACCCCATATATAATGGGAAATATATACACACTATATAGTATGTGTGACAATGATTAGTAAATCCCAGCAAGATGCTGACAAAATTAAACTCAACTCAACGCGTCGCGACTCGCGCGTTAATTTACTTTTGCCACAGACTGTATGTACTATATATATATATACTATATGTATATATATTACTGTTTAGCATGCGTCGTTAGACAAACACACACTTGCAGTCGTCTATAAGCCAGTGTTTGCTTATGTCTTTATCAACAATTTATAAGGCTTTAAATAACGTGCGATCGCAAAATAAATACAACAAATAAAACAAAATGTGAAGTTCGAAAAAAACAGCAACAATAAAAATCGCTAAAAACGCTGCCCAAAAATTCCATTGATAATGTCGAGCTGGTTGTTATCAGTTATTTGTGGAACTCGTTGGGAGTCTACCTGCTGAGTTCGTGCATTACTCACACAATCAGACGAAATAGAGCTTTACCCGATAACTGAGCTATCTCTCGCTCTCCGTCTCACTCGCCCTCCCTCTGGCCCACTCCATCTCTGTCACTCTTTATGGGCAGTGGCAGTGCAGGCAGCACCTGTTTGACGTCAGTAGTCATTAAACAATTTTCAAGTGTCATATGCCGGAGATTAAGGCTAGCTTCCTCAACGAATAAAGTCGATTAAGCATCGGCATAAACATCAATTACATAACAGGCAAAGTGGAGAGCGAGAGAGATAGAGAGAGAGAGAGAGACGGTGCTCTAAGCAATTGCATTATAAATAGACGTAGTGCGATTCGTGTCAATGGGTCAATTTAGCAGGCGCCAACAGGAATTTCCAACAGCTGAGAGACCCCCGATTCAACCGAGACTCGAGACTGAGACTGGCAGCAACATGTGCAGGTTGTTTACACACACATACACACACATGTGTATGTGTGTGTATCAGATTTGAAGCTTGTTCTGGTTCATCGTGCTACAGTTATGCCATAAAGTATCGCGACACTTGCCAAAGTCGCAAGCGAGCTTATGTCATCAGCATTTGCATTCAAATGATATGCTATAGATCTGTTATCAGAAATTAATTGCTTAAAACAAACAAGCCCGTTTAATACTCATCATGTCAAGGAGCTTTTCACATTAATAAACTAATCGGACGGTCGGAGCGATAAGAGAGCAACAAGACATAGAACACAGAAAATATAAATATAAAATATGCATTCAAATTCAAGCAAATATTTAAATGACTTTATTATCACGACTTTGACTTTGTTTAACGATAAGTTGTGTCGCTTTTTATTATTAGGAATTCAATTTCAAAGTTTAAGCTCACGCTCATTTCCTATACTATAAAAGTTGTACTATAAACTCGCTGCCATAGTACGCATATAGCGAGTAAATATAATAATTGCACAGTATGTGTATTTACGTATTTCAGAATTGCACTTGCATGTGCAATTTCTCATTGTCTCTCTTGCAGTTGCTTCCCTTCTCTCTCTCTCTCTCTCTCACTCGCTCTGTGCAAAGTGCAGTTTGCAAATAAGTCTGTCTGTGTGTGTGTGGAACGATTGCGTCTCTTGTCACACTCAGTGATGATGGGCTGAGCAGCCTCGTGTCTACGTCACACGATAACGTTTTTGCATGCATGCACGCCTGATTGGCGTCTCTCTCACTCACCCACTCACTCGTTCACTCACACACGCTCGCTCTACGTGGATTCACCACCCACATGTGTGAGTATGTATGTATGTGTTTGTAATAAGCACAAGGTGGGCACAAAACGGCGCCAGTGTCTGGCTGTCTGTCTGTGTGTCCAGGTCAGGCTTGTTTTGTTTTGTTGTGTGTGTACGTCATGATTTGCAGGCAACAAACTCAAGCTCGCAACCATTTAACAATTGTTCATTTATTAGCGCCAATGTATTATTCACTCAGCATTCGAATAATATTCCGTTCGAATTGAAAGCGAAGAGCGAACGAAGCAAGGCGGCAAAACAATTCGCGGAAATGCGGAATACCAATGAAGCCAAAGAGTCTGATCGAAATCATGGGCAAGGAAATGGCAAAAATAAACACACACACCACATGCAGCACTAATATAATCACAATCACATTAATATTATAATTTGCATTGAATATGAATTGTGTGCAATATGCAAAATTCACTGCGTACCTGTGACTCAGTGATTGTTATCGGCGCGCACTTTATATATCAATGGTAACTGGACAATCGATAGTAGCGGTTATCGATATACCGAAATCGAACAACGACACTAATAATTTGAGAGTGACGACGACAGACGGCGACGAATAAAAAGTGTGTCCATCGACAAGGCGCTCGCGAGTCGCGACACAACAACAATAACAAACAAAAGCGAACGGCGACGAGCGACCAGCGAGCATGAAGCAGTTAAAGACAACTAGACGAGGCAAGCTGAAAAATTCATTCAAAGACCAGCAACAGCAGTGCCCAAGTGGCAAAAGCAACAGCGGCAGCAAAAAATAACAACAAAAACCAGACAAATCAGTGTGTGTGTGTGTGAGTGTGTGTGTGCGAGAGTGTGCAAAAGAAAACGAAGAAGCGACGCGACGCGACTAACTGGCGAAAGAGCAGCGCGAAAACAAAAGCACACACACAACAAGCACACGCACACACACACACTCACACTCAAAGCCCAAAGACACGAGCAGAAGTGAGCAAAAAATCGTACAATAATCAAATAATTGAGCGCGTCAGGGAAAAGCAGAGGAAGAGGAGAGAAAGAGAGAAGGCAGCAAAGCGTCAACGTCGCAGTCGTAGTCACTGTATTCGCACTCTCGCACACTCTTGCAATTGTCAATCAAAAGCAAGCACAGGGTCGGCTGACGCTGACGCTGCCGTTGCTGCTGCTGCTGAGAAATGATCAAATCAAGCAAAAACGTAGCCCCCAACAACAACAACAACAGGTGACGCGAAGTGGGGGAACACAACGAACGAAGACTGTCGCCAGCCCATAGCTGCGCTATTGTTGATTACGTATGTATGTATATACGAACGCACACACACACATGCACAAACATACGTACGTGTGCGCCACGCCATAAACACGCGCACGCACACATGCGCAGGCCCCCAACCAATAAATACATATGCGAATTTTTGCTGACTAAGGAAGGTCTGGGGAGCACCAGCAGCAGCAACGACTACGAAACGATAACAACAAAAGCATTTAAAACGTAGAAACACAGCACAAAACGTAGCAGTGGAAAAAAGTGATAATAAAATAATAATTGCTACACACACCAACGTACCAGCGTACATGCATGCATGCGTGTGTGTATGTGTAAGAGCGCTGCGATCGTGTGAGAGCGCCAAATCGCTAGAGTTGCCGCAGCTGTCTACACACGAATGAAGTGGCTCCGCGCCCCCCTTCCCCCACTGCACACACTCGTCCCACTGACGAGCCATGTGCCGAGGTATGTAGCCTGTTTTCAATACTACTCTTGCTCACCGAGACCACTGTACACCATATGGATGTGTATTGTGTGCATGTACAAGCAACATGACTAATCCAAACAACTTGACAACACTGTCGCCGCTGCCGCTGGCGTCGCTGACGCTGCCTGCGCTTTGCTTTTGTGTATTATATTGAGTCAATTCACAAGAAACGAGGAAACCCGCCATCATCGTGTTGTTGTTTGCATTTGTTTATATTTATGTGAGTGTGTGGCCATGTGTGCGTTCCTTATGTGTGTGTGTGAGTGTGTGTGTCAGTCAGGCGGCGCGGCTGTGTGTGAGCATGAATCAAGCTAAAAATTTTAATAATTTTGCTCGTTTTGTTGTTGCCTGCCCCCGGCCTGACTGCAAACGAGTTTGGCTCGTTGAGTCTCGACTATACAGCTTACACATACATACATATGCCGTGTGTGTGTGTTTGTGTGACGATTGGGGCCTGCCTGTGTTTTGGACAGCGCTACTTGTTTTCATCGACGCGGGCGATAATATGGACACCAACACAAATGCAACAGCCTCTTGCGAGCTTTCTAGAGCGCTTGATAAGCGCTTTTTATACCCGTTACCCAAAGGCTAGAAGGGAATTATAACTAAGTGCCAACAAAAAATGTATGTAACAGGGTTAAGGAGGCATCTCCGACCTAATAAAGTATATACATATATTCTTGATCATTGTCAACCGTCCGTCTGTATGAACACCTAGATTTAAAAGACTTTAAGAATTTAATGGGCAAAAATCAAATGCAACTGAACTTGAATGGTATTTTATGGCTTATTTTAAACAAAATAGTATATTCCACACCAAATATACTTTTCGGTATATTTAAATAGACGTATAAGAGTTTAGCAGTCTCCTAAAACGTGAAGCGGGTATCTCTTAGTTGGGCACTCTCGACTGTAGCTCTCTTACTTATTTTCTTTCGTGTGTTCACGCTCTGTGTGTATGTGTGCGTCTCTCTGTCTCCTGGTATTCGCCGTGGCCTATGACGTACTCGTATATCGTTGTTGTTGTTGTCGCACTCAGCAACACTTGAGTGTTTGTCGGAAATCAAATTAATGCGATTAAGCAGCGCTAACGATCGTCGCTCTTCTTTCGCTTCTTCTTCTTTTCATATTGACCACAAAAGGCAAGGCAATTACACATGTATTGTGTAGATTCACACACATACTATATACATACATTTATAAATATATACATATGTACTATATGCACATGCAACTGTTGCTGATAATTTTGAAAACTCAGAGAGCCAGAGTTTCCAGCACTTTAAAAATATTGTTGTTTACTTTCAAAGAGGTTTCCAGTGGCTAGGCAAAAAGGCACAAGGCACATCAAGTAAACAAATCTTGAAATCAAAATTATACACACGAAATTCGCGTTAATTTCACAGATAAATTAATTGAGAAACAGCAATAAGTATAGATTACAATGGGGCAGTGCCGTATTTCTTGATAACTGATAATCATAGAGTTGATCGCGGGCCCAATTCAAATATCTATAGCTTCTTTGTCAATAGAGTGTAGGAGGTCAAGGTACATTTTAAGTTAACCCTAATATTTAGATAAGATACGTACTTATCTTTTGAGAGCGTAAAAATAATGTATGCTGATAATCCCAGCGCAGAGAATAATGTTTCTTATTCTTACTAAATCAAGAATAATTTCACAGCTAAATGAAATTAATTAACAGCCAGACAACGGCGTGAATAGTTTTAATCTCTGAGCATCTCGGATGAGTAATCAATTATCAGAGATTTGCGCATATTTCTGCATATACACAATTTAGAAATTCACAATACTTTTTGTCGAAATTAGTTTTTCTTCGGGCGCGGAAATTCCCAAAATGTTTGACGTCAAGAAATATTTGTAAAAATCTATTAGAAATTCGCCTTAACATTTTCGACCAGTGCCAAGGTTCCAATTTAAACATACATGTATGTGTACGTAATATACCTATGTATATGTCGGATTATTTACTCAAATATTGTGTATACTAAATATCATATAGAGACTTGAGTGATTTTTTTTGGCACTGCACTTCGAATTCATAGTATAGATTGTGTACAAGTATTTATATCTATAAATTAAATGTATATTATGGAATGCAATTCTGGGATTTTGTGTGGCGATAATCAAAACCAAAAGGTACATTAAGAAAATTCAAATATATGTATGTATTTCTTTCATTATAAACCAGAATGAAAATGAATCGAAAATGTTTCTATTTAATTTGCTTGCTCTTATTAAAAAAATAGAAATTTCGCTCTAGGAATATTTTGGGAAAGCATAACAGAAATGAAAATTGCCTTAATAACAAATGTGTAAGACATTTGGAAACAAGTTCAAAGCGACCACGAACGATTTCGACGTATAACGTATAATTGTTCAAAATAAACATAAATAGAAAAGTTCAGTTCGGCACATATGTATAAATAGCATTCTGCGCCAAAAAGTGTTAAATAATTGCCAGCCAAATTTTTGTTTACATACAAAAACAGTTGAGATCAGTCGAAAAAAACACGAAAAAATAATAGATTCGATTATGTATGTTCGTTCTGCTAAATGGTGATATATGCCTTTCTGTTTTCTTTGCTTTCTGTGTGTGTAGGATAGAAGATAAGTATAGACAGCCCATAGTCCATAGCCCATTTCGACTTTTGCTTTCTCCTCACATCTGATTTGAATTTTCTGAATTTCTATTTCCACTTTTCGATTCGATGTGTTAAACAAATAGAAAATGTATTTTTAAACGGCCAACTACGTAAGACGACATTCAAGTGTTTTTATTTAGCCAGTACGCAATTTCATCTGCGGGATTTTAGCTCCTAGCTATTGTTATAATTTTAGACATGTCTATTGGCATTTTGGTTAACACATTTTATTTGGCCTTTTGTGTTAACTTTATGACAGCAACAGACAATTTCAATGTTCTTTTACAGATCGTCTGCTAATTATTAATTATTTCAATAGACATAAGTGTGCGGGGGGATTCCCAAAATTTGGTTACATTATGCCACTTGGAGATTTTTTAATGCCCCAAAATGTTTATAAATATTTGAGCGCAAGAAAGTCATTAGAAGAGAGGGGAAATTGTAAATTTCACAAGTCAAGCGAAAAAACGGAATATATACATACATAAGAATAATAATAAAAATTCTTTTATGTTTTTAAACAACATTGCGTCTTTGGCTTTTGTGGCATTTGTTGAAGGACGGAAATGCCATGTATATTGCTTTCAGAGTATGTGTCGATTTTTGCATATTAGCAAAATGACGAAAATAAAACAAAAACAAGAATGAATTGCCAAGTTTCTTAGGTGGGTGTCGAAAATATTATACCCTAAGTTTTCTTTGTAGAAATGAGATTAAAGTTAACTTAAGCTAATAATTATTCATAGTATTCAGTTGAATAGTCTCATTAAAATGGCGATTTCTATAAAAAGTAAAGTATTTTGGGATAGTGTATGATTATATGTTTTAAATTAAAAACGCTTACGTAGCGTGCACAAAATGCTTGCCAAACTGGTATTTTTGGTCGTTCCCCCTCTAAAGAGTTAAACAAACAGAAATCTATAGTTAATGCTTTTAAAATACGTGTCTCCGTGTGTGTGTGTGTTGGAATGATGATGATGCTCACGCTTGAATGAACAGTTAAAAATGTTGTCGAAGCGAAATTATCATCGTGTGTCTGGCTTATGGAATTTGCGCCCACGCAGCGTTTGAATATCGTCGCGAGTATCTGAATCTGTAGCTCTATCTGTATCTGTAGCTGTATCTGTTGCCATGTATCTTGTATCTGTTGTCAAGGTCAGGGGTTGCCTAAGCCCAGACCGAGACCCATAAACATGTGTCGTAATTTTCGTTTCAGGGCATTCCTCAAACTCTCTCGCACACACACACACACACACACACATGCATGTGAGTAGAAAGAGATACGGATAGGCCGTAACTGTTGCATGCTTAATTGTTCTCACAACACTTGAACACATCTCCCATCTCTCTCGCTCACTCGTTCGCTTCTTGTCTAAGCTGCGAAGGATGAGTGTTCCAGCAACACACACCCCACAGCGCTGCGCTGCCTTTTGTTATGCTCTTAAGTGGATTTCCACCTTTCGTCTCATTGTTTAGATGCTTTGTTCTCTGCCGTTTTTGGTCTGCCCTTTTTGGCTGTGTCAATGACGTTGCAAGCCTTTTGTCTCGCTCGCTCGCTCGCGTTCGCTCTCGCTGCTGACGTCGCCGTCGTCGCTGTCGCTGCCGCTGTTGTTGACGGCAGGTATCCTGGCGCCGGCTTAATTTACGTTTCTTTGCATGCAGGTAGAGAGACAACCCAAGAGAGCGAGAGAGTGAGAGCGAGCGAGAGCGCTTAGGGTATTTAGTTCAAGTCCAATGTGTTCCTTATTGCTGGCTGCAACGTGAAATTGAGCGCACAGCATGACACATGCTTATGCATTCACACCCTCTCTCTGTCGCACTATCTCCTTCACTCACACAGCACGTTGTTGTTGCTACTCACCCGAGCACTTTTGTTTTTGTTGTCGTTGTTGCTTTGAACTCAGAAGAGGCAGAGCAGAAGATGAGCAGACCTCAAAATCAAAATCACGACGCCACAAAAGCAACAACTTCAACTACAACTACTACAGCGGGGGTTGCCCTGTCGATGTTGTTGTTTTTGTTGTTATTATCGTTGCTGTTCTTTTTTTGTGGCGCGCTACAAAACGTCGCTGTCGCCGTCGCCGTTGTCGTCGTCGTTGCTTTGGCTTTGACTTTGTTTATTTTGAATTTTCACAAAATTTCTTGGAATTCCTCTGCACTCGCACTCACGTCGCTGCTTAGAACGATTTGTTGCTTTTAATTTTCTAATTAAATATCGTTACACACACACACACAGTCTCTAACGAAACGAAACGTAACGACTTTTGCACTTTGTATTTTGAATATTTGATTTATTAGCATATTATGACATTCATTTCCATTCGTTGCGCACTCAAACTTTAACTCAATTTAAAAACTCACTTTGCCATTTATTGCCGCTGCCGCTGCCGCTGTTGCTGTTGCTGCTGCTGTGATCTAATTTGATTAATGCAAAACTTGTTGACACTCTCACTCGCACTCGCACTCGCACTCTTTTAGTTGTAGTCGCACTCTCGCCTACACATTGTCGTTCTTTTGTGGTTTCTTATTATTTGCTATTTGCCATTTGTTTATGTTCGTTCACTGCTCATATGCCCGCTCTGCGCTGTGCTCGCTTTCCGTTCCGGGCAAGCCAACAACTTAACAGCACGACGTTCGATCTTCGAATGTTCGATCAACTGTTGCTACTGTTGTTGTTGCTGCCTGTCGACGTCATCGTGTGTGCGAGCGGCTGCGGTTGCTTGAACTGCGCGCCCAAAGGGCCCATTTTATACCTGCCTGCATGGTGTGAAATTAATGCTGAGTGCTAGTCGCTACCCGCTGCAGGTCTGAACCGGCCCTGTGCTTGGTATGTGTACAGACAAATGCCAAGAACAACAAGCACAGCTAGTCAGCAAGTGCCAAGTCGTCGTCGGCTGTTGCGCGTCGTGCTCGTCACTCGGTTCGGCTCGGTATGCGTACGAGCACGATTGCCTTCGTGCGAGTTCATACATACGGTATGTGTCTGTGTGTATGTATGTAAGTATCGGTCGCTTTGCTTGTTGCTCAGGGAAGCCCCAAAACACCCCGCGCGCAAATTTGCTATTGTTGTTGTTATTATTGCTTGTTATTGTTGTAGCATGAGCAAAAGCAAAAGCGAATAAAAGAACTCGCTGGGGCTGCTGCTGCTTTAAATGAGTGAGCGCCGCCGCCGCGTTCTTGGCTTATTAGATCAATTGACTTTGTTTTTGTTTTGTATGCTGTTTTTTTTTAGTGCGCCATTTTCTGATGCGTCGGCAAATGAAGCGGGTGAAGAGTGCGGGTGGGTGGGGGATGGGGGGTGTTGTGGGGAGGCTGCCTGAGTATTTGTTGCTCTTGCGCCTCTGTACAGTTTTTGCGTTAATTTATATCAGATTTTTTTGGCTTTTGTATTTCGGCATTCGCAAATTTTGTTGTTGGATGAACATGCGAGTTTGGTGTTGATTGATTTTTTTATTGGGTATTTTTGGCGGCGTGTGTGTGAGTGCTAAATATTTTATTTCTGCTGATATTGCCCTTAATAGTTGAATGAAGCGTTATTCCGGCCAAGAGGAAGACGTTTTTTAATAGATGTGTTAAGTACAGTAAGGCTGCCATTATGGGTATAAAAACATGGATTATGCTAATCGGACGACAAATATGATGTACATTTTACTGAGAGCGATAATTCGGTCAGCATTATCGATAATTGTCATAATCAGCTTAGTGAACTTTCCAACTTAAGGGAATCCCAAGACATTCTCGGTTTCAAATTATCGCAATTATCAATGGGTTTTTTAATTAAAGCAAATAATTTCTGAGACTTGAAAATTTGCATACAGTTTATTAAATAGTTCATGATAATGAAAACAATTCAAAGATTTTATAAACAGACTTTTAGCTGTAAATTATAGAAGATCTTTGCAGAGTTAAATAATTGTAAATAGTTTTCTTTAAAAGATATTGGAATTTTCTTTTACAACATTGAACACATAATGTTGAATAGTTCTAGATTTAAATTAAATTTGTATTTAATTTATATTTCGCACTTCTATATTCATTAATGTCATACATATGTAATTAAATAGATATTTATACATGTATGTACATGTGTGTATGTGTGGGCAGAAAATGCAATTGGCTTGACAACAACTGCAAAAGAATAGAATCAGCGTGGACTCTTTGTCTAGCCAAGAGACCCAAATATCAACGCAAATCGAACGGAAGCCAATCGATAAGACTATCGCCTATCGCCAATGCACATCGCAGGCGCACAAACATGAACAGAAATAGTTTTACATATGTATGGTATGTATGTATGTGATATACACTAATACATGCATGCATAAGTACATATTTGGACAGTTGACGTACGATAAGAGTCGACAGCAACACCGTTGATGATATCACAAAAAAGGTAAACAATCTAATCAATAAACACAATAAAACCATGACGAACGGGCTACGCGCTCAACACTGATATTCATGTACATAAGTATATATTTATGTACAAATACATACATACATACATATGTAATGTGAGCAATCGAACGAACGAGCGGCCGAAGAGGCTGCCCCCGTTCGTTGCGCCTCTCTCATGCACGCGACGATTGATTACAGGCAATAAAACGTCTTTCGAACCGATTGACTTAAAAATAAACATAGACACACACACACACACACTCCCATGCTCGCAGCAATTAACACAACGTGTTTGTGTGTGTGTGTGTGTGTGTGTGTGCGGGAGCCTTTGCAATGGACACAAGTGGCCCCAAAACTGCAGCGTTGACGTCGTCTTATTCATTCACGCATTGGGTAATCGATATACAGACACACACACGCGTGCACATGCGCTTGCATACATATACACAACGGCAGCCGCCAAATGAAACCATTAAGCGCAACATAAAACAGCCGATCAAGAGAGCGAGCGAACGGGAGAGGGAGAGCGAAGAGAGTGCAGGCGAAACGAGTATTGTGATTGTGTTGTGAAGGGGAGGGGGAGGGGAGGAAACATTGCAACCAGAAGCTACGATCGAGCAGTGCCGCCAAAGTGGCGGCTCCAGTGCAGACGACGGACAAGCGAAGCACAAACAATCATTGGAGCCAAAACAACAACAAGAGCTACATGAATAACAACAACGGCGTCGACGACGTCGACGACGTGATCATGTCTGGACAGTTCAGCAATGCTGGCGACGTTGTCGGCTCCAACTTTGTTATTATTACCGCTCGCTTGCTCTGTCGCTCTGTCGCTCTGTCGCTCGTGCACATGCCTCTCAAACAACAACTGCCCACGATTTGAATGCTCTTGTTGTTGCTGTTGCTGATGTTGTTGTTGATGGAACAGGTTTGAACTCTCAACGTCTGGCAGGCCGCAGGCCGCAGTCCGCAGTCGACGTTCCGTCGATATTAAACGTAATCAATAGAGTTAACTTCTTTAATTGAGCAGCAACGACGTGAAACGCACGAAAGCGAAGCGACAATCAAAACTAATTGAATGTGTATGGCAAAAATGAAGAGCATGCAGAGAGAGGCGTAGAGAGAGAGGATGGGAAGAGTGCGTAACAGAAGACGAAGAAGCATCCAAGGGGGAGAGCGAGCACCCACTTATAAAACTAGGCACACACACACACACACACATGCGTAAAAATACTTCGCAATACATGTGATGACCTGTTGAGCTTTGAGCATTTGTTGTTTGGCTTTTGCTCAATGAGTTGAGCAAAAGTTGAGCGGGTGTCAGAAAGCTTTGACAGGCCAAAGTCGAGTTTGCGTTACGCCTCATAAGCTCCACACACACACACACACGCATACAAGGCATGAATTCGAATGAAATCCGTCAATCATGTTGCGGCTAATTAAGCATTGCATAATTTTGAGCGTCATCCTATTTAATGTAGGATATAAAATGTGTATTTGATATAAATAGAACATGAGCAATATATTATTTATTGCGAACGCTGCTGAGGAAGTTTAAACTATAATAATTCTTATTATCAGTGAAAGGGAATTAGGGAATTCCGATTTCTAAAATTGAGTTGAAAGTGAAACTTATTGAATATAGTAGAAATTCCATTCATTTTAGCGGTTGATGATTTATCACTAACGTAAAACCCCGTATACAATTTAATTAATTCCATCTGTTATCAAGTGTCGGGGCCTTCACTCAATTTGTGGGCGGGTTTTATCTGGCATTCCAGTTGCTAGTGTCATTAGTAAGGCTTCTATGGCTCAGACTGGCTGGAGGCCAACTAATGTCTATGTCCATGTCTATGCGTCAGCACAATATAAATGTGGACCTTAGTCAACATTAGTCAAACCATTAGAGAAAATTGTCAATTGAGTCAAGTGGTCGAACTGGAGACACATACAGCAGATTGAGAGAGACGGAGCTATATGTAGTTGGTATCTACACACTCATAGATACAAATAGAGTTGAGAGCGAACGAGTCACAGTTGACGGTCGTTTCGAACAGGCCACTAAAGTTGGCTATTATAACACGTTGATTGCTCATTTGTTGACACGCAACCCAACGTTTGCCGTGGGTCTATTTTAAGACATTCACAGAACACAAAAACAAGAATTACCAATCAAAAAATAAAAGCAGGAAAAAACATGTAAAAATTCCTTACGAATACGTTTACCGACGATAGACACCCTGTAATGCACTCAAAGGAAGGATAAGTTTTAATAACGCTGAAGTCACATTCTAGATGCAGCAGATTTACGAACCCAAATATTTGTGATAACTAAATTTACAAGGTGTGGCTTTGTTGATTCTACAGATAAATAATGAGTAAATGTGTTCTTACATTTAGTAACATTCCTGAATGCCCTTAATCAGAGAAGCTGGGTCAACTAAAATTAGATATTTAAAAAGTTATCTGAAGTATGGAAAACGAGAAATTCTAAATGGAATAAAATATGGCCAAAAAAGACAAGTCAATCTGTGATGACATGTCACTTTCAAATTATTTATAAAAAAACAAAGCATCAAAGACTTAATAAATAATTGAAGTAATATTATAATTCATCAATAGATATTTGTTTTTAGGTATATCACAAACACAAATCGATCTGCCAAAATAACAAGTATTTTATGAATAAAATAAGTCGGAAAGAAAAGAAAATTTAGCGAAAAAGGTCAAAGGTGTCTAACACTAATCATTTTAATTTGATGGGTTTACTAGTCTATGGTCTTGTTCTATATTGATTAAAGGATCGCAGCTAGATATACCCTCTTTTGAACAATCGATATACACAGTGTCAATTTCGGTTAATATTTGCACAATTCAATCGGGCAACGATGGCAACAACAACATACATTTATAGATACATATGTATCTATATCTATTTGTGTGCACATATCTCGCTCCCTCTCTATGAATGACTATGGCTGCCAGCCCATAAAACTAGTAGAAGTAACAACAAGAACAACAACAATCGCTAAGTGCGCGCACGTCATGAGCATTTGCATATTTGTATTTCGTATCTACACATACGTGAAATGTATCTGCAGTCATGGCGATTGGACATTGGCAGCTGGCGGCGACTCCGACAGCGGCAGCGACTGCGACTGCGACTGCGGTTGACTGCCAACAGCCATTTTTCGATCATACGCAGACAGATTGACTGACTGGCTGACTGACTAACGGGCGAAGCGACAAAAACGCTTGTGATTGCCGAACCCCAGCAGGAATTTGCCAGTGTGCAAAACGCACAGAAATCCGCATGAAATCTCAAGTGCTTAGAGGCCTAAATATATGATTGATTTACGATCAGAATTATGGCGATAAAAAAAAAGAATATTGAACGTCTAATCTGCTTTCAAGACAATTAAATATTTAATATTCTTATGCAATTGGCAAACTGTGTAATAGTTTTTAATCGGAAATAGTAATGAATGTTGGAATGATTATAAATTAATGCAAATGATAATGAATGAAATTATTTGAAGCACATTTGTGATTACTGCGCTGTGTCATGATAACTTAATTGTAATTTCAAAGTGTAGTGAAATTGCTTTTAAGTGTACGTTATTTATTTGTGATAAATATCTGCATTAATTTAGTGTTAAATAATATAGATATATCATTTACACTAACTCTTGGATGAAATAATCTAACCAGTCTGTGGTAAATCACGTGATTGTGTTGTAAAATTGCAAATGCAATTCATGAAGCTCATCGTGTAATGATTAGATTATTTGAGTTAATCTATTTGAAGTACTTTACAATCTAAATTGCAGCTTGGGAACCTATTTATAGAATATTATTGGGAATGTATTAATTCAATTTAATTTAAAGTTATTAAAAGTTTTTCAATTGGTTGCCTCATTTTATAAGTATTTATTTATTTTTAATAGAAAATATCTATTAGAAATCTTTTTGATAGTCTAACTATATGTGAATACAAATAAATGAACTGAAATAGGTATTATTGAATTTGGAAATTTATTATTGAAGTTAAATTCAATATAATTTCAATTTTTAAAAGTATCTTCATTGTTGGCATTATTTTAAAAGTATTTATTTATTTTATTTAGTAATCTTTGTGGTGGTCTAACTATATTTGAATATAAATAAGGTGAATTGGTTATTGTTGTATTTATGCATTGTTTACTCATTCTATTCGTGTTTAGTTGTGAATAATATTCATAATTATTTGAATAGTTTCCGCTGGGCTGTGTTTACACTCGCCATACGCGAAAAATATACATAAATCTAATTTGTAGTGCGCCCAACATTTACCATGTGCTGAGTGTGAGTGTGTTGTGAATAGCATGCGAGTGAGTGTGTGAATGTGTGTTCGAGTGTGGCGTCGCACTGTGCTGCCTATCACTCGCTTATAATTCTCTGCTTCTACGTAGTTGAGTGTCTCTCGGCTAGATTGTTGCGTTGGATGTATCAGCACACAGCGCATGAGTTCATTGTGTGTCACTTTGTTGTTCTTGTTGTACTACGACTACAATTGTTGTGCCTGTGTGTATATGTGGTCTCGCCTTGGCGGCTGCTGCTGATTGGGAATCGCCAGTTGGGCGACTGTGCGCACACACACAGATACTTTTCCAACACACACAGAGACATTCCTTGCCACTTCGTGTCGTCGTCGTCGTCGACGTCTATGAAAACGCTTTTATAAGTATTCAAACGGGCAAGTAAATAAAACGATCGCAGACTTGCGACGCCACTGAAAATATGCTGTGAATGTTCAGCTGCTGCTGCTGCTTGCTACTGCCTCAGTTGGCCCGTATCTGTATCTGAATCGTGAGTATCTGGCTGTCGCTGTATCTTTGTATCTGCATCTTTCGTTTCATTCGCCTGGCATATTTGCATTGTGGCAGCAGCTGTTGCTTAGCACAACTACAAGATACTTTGTGTGGCCCCAGACAGCAGCGAGACAGACAACTTAATGACTTGCGTCAATGGATTTGCGCAGCTTTTTACCTGCAACCTGCAGATACCTACACTGCACAAATCCCAGACGCAATGGCATCATTAAAATTACATTTTTAGCGGGTAAAACCCATAAAATCATCAATAGAAATACGTAGCGCCGGCGATTTGCAACGCTCACTTTGCGCTCGTCACGCGGCGTACTTGACATTTGGCCCAAAAAGGGATATCAAAGCCACTTGACTGTCATGCAGACCTGCTGGCTGACATCCACTTGCCAGGGCTTAGCTGAGGTCCTGTCAGGTAGCAGTTCAGTTGCCGCTATCCTCGCAGCGAATGCTCAATTACTTCTGCGGAAAAAACCCCGGGACGGTGTCATTGGCCATCTACAGAGGACGATACTGAAATGGCTTTGGGCCAACATATTGCAATTTAATATCCTTGCACCTTCAAAGGACTCTTCGTAGTTGCTGTTGCTTCCTACGTTCATCCTAATTAGATTTGAAGTGTTCTTGGAATAATTGCTGAGCTGCAGAAATTAATTCACTCTCAACTATTTATACTCTTTTATTTTATTGGAATGTAGGGTAAGACTTTTTGCAACCTTAGATAAATTTCATACTTCTTACAAAATTAATTAAGTTGTCATGGTTTTAAGTGTAGAAGTTGTTCGTTAAATACGATATTTCACAAATTTATCAAACTTATTTGTAAATGTCAAAATTATTCGATTAAAAATTGCACAGCAATTCAATATAAATCAGTCAAAAAGAAAACGTTCTTTAACATATCGAAGAAATCAAATTTTAACTTCTATTGACGGATAAACTATCAAAACATAACTAAATAATAATCGAAGAGGCAAAAGATAGATTTAGATTTTCAATATTAAATACATTTAACTAAAATAATATACAAAATTCGCGGAAAAACTTCGTTTCATTTTACATCCACATATACTTCCTTGAGTGGTACTCAATATAGACAACGTATGAATACTTAAGTCGTTCCTTATTCACATAAAGAACGTAGATCACTCGAAATTGGCATATGGCATAGAGACACTCAAATTTGAAGTGTTGGATCCTCATAGTCTCTGAGATCGTTGCTATTAAAGAGACGTTTTGACAGACAGGCGGGCGAATAGACAGATAGGCAGACTGTTTGCTTGATAATGATCAGCAATATATATTGATAAGATACACAGATAACTCGAAAATACATGAGCAACAACCTATAACAACCTTTGAGTATTTTAAGTATTAATCACAGGGCATAAAACAAGACTAAGTTTTGACGAGTGCATTCCAATAAATTGACGCGAATGGCAATCACAATCTTTAAGGGCAATCTAGATATTCTGAACTATAAATAAAATATAAATATAATAATTAAATTTTAGCGAAATTCTATCAAATTTAGATACCCGTTTATAAGTTTATCTAAAAGCTCGTTGGGAATAAATATAGAACTACGTTTAAATAAATAACTTATGCTGCCGTGTTCAGCGGTTGTGGGGCCAATCTTAATTTCATTGCCCCGTTGTTGCTGGAGAGGTGAGAAATGTACTCGTGTGAGTTTCATATCGTATCTGTTCGTACGTCACGTAACTTGTTATCAGTGCGATTGATAATGAAAGTGAAATGGCAAAAGCAGCTAGAAAACAGTTGGCGAAAAAAAAAAGAAGAAAACTGAAATAAACGAAAGCCCATAAGTCTGCTCGTGTGTGTTTGTGTGCATAAGGCATAATCTTTTGTTGATACGCATTAAATTGTTTATAAGAATGTGTATATACATTTTCCATAGGCAACGCATATGTTATTATTATTATTCTTAGTGCTGTTTGTACTTCTATCATGAATCACGCCATTCGCTTTCTTTTATCAACTAAAATGAATTCTATTTTATGCTCACGCACACATTGTCAGCGTTTGCTTCGTGCACGCATTTTTATCAATATTGCCGAGCATTGACATATATATAGTATATAGATGGAGTATAAATGGGTGTTCGTCTATATGTGTAATTGCCTGGTGCTTGTCAGACCCATAATAACTGTATTAAACGGCATTACCCAAGCCCCAAAGAAACGGGCACAGCGGAAGACCGCAGATGGAGACAGAGACGGACGGCGGGGGCTTTGGGAATAGGTAGATTGGGGAATTTCGTTTGGGGGGATTCGGTAGAGTTGGCACTGATAAAAAGCCAATAGACGAATCGACAAACCCATTATGAAGGTCAAACATACAATCAGGTCGTATATTATGGTGCTTTTCACTTTCTTTGTGAACACCATATCAAATAATACTTTTGAGTACAGTTTGCTGAGATCCCCACAGCTAGTGAGTCAGATAGTACTTGAAACGGTAACCAAACAGCCAGATAACGATAACCGATATAAATCAATCATATCAATCTTAGATAACTCGGAGGGCAAATAGAATATGATAATGATGGTGTTGTTAATAACGGTGGCTAATAGTAATCGATATAATATCGATGCATAAACCTTCACAGTTCAGAGACAAATCATAATCTTTGCAACAGTCATGTAGCTATCGATATATGTTATTTAGATATGTCAATAATTTAGGAATCTTTACTATCGATATATTTATTTTTAGTATTTTATGTTCTTCGTTTAATTTACCTTTCAATTTCTCTCGCGACGATTCCAGCGCATTTTTACGCGAATTTACTGTGGATTCTGCAATAAAACAAGAAAGATAAAATTAATAAGCCATAAATTAAAGCACATTCTTCAAGACTTTTATGATTAGCTTTGAAAATGCCTGACAATTTTGAAATGAATGGCCCACATATAACACACCACACACAACAAGTTGAACATACACAATTTATGGCCAAATCATTTATTTTGTTTAAGCAAAGTCTTCAATTGCACTCGGTTTGCCAAATAAAACAAAAGAAAAGACTATTTAATCTTTTATTTATACCAAATGTCGAGGCCCCCACGCATTGACACTGACATTTCACTCTGTGACGTCAAGTGAGTAGACATCATTCGACCACCTCCCGCACACTCACCCACAAATACTTGGACAATAGTAAAGAAAAATCCGTTGAGAAAATTGTTGCGATTTTCCATGGGCAGACGGAGGCCACAAATAACTAGCATATATATTATTTGTGTATATACTTATACATATATATTTTCGATATTCTGAAATGTTTACAAGCAAACTTTTTGCGCTGTTTGGCTAATTTTAAATGTGTGTCTGCCTGGCATATAGTCATCTATATAAGTATACGCACACATAGCCAAATACTTGAGCATTTCGGCGAAACAGATTTCGTCTACGGCTGATGAAAAACGCAAACGCATAGACAATGTTAAATGTTCTATAAATACAATCGAAGCGCTTTGCAATTTGTGGCGAAATTCCCAATGAAGGCACAAAACAAAATATATATAAAACATATACTATATACACATATATACATCTTTCTATATTTCATATATGTACAATGAAATTATCAAAAATAATAGCAAACAGCATAAAAAGCGCTTGGGCTATTTAGAACGCAGATTGTCTATGCATGTTTATTTAATATGTAAATCTATGTTGATGTCGAGGGGGCCAGGCACTTCAAATGACGCACTTGTGAATGCTCATCATTATTTGACATTCCTCATCTCTACAGTATTGTATACCCTATAGAGATGACTGTGATAAGGCAGCGGTCATTTTATAATTCATTTGCAGTAGTTTTGAAATATTCTGCAAATGCTACTGATTTAATTTACATTAAAATTCTCAAGACTTAACAATAAACTAGTAAATAGAGTATCTTTCTATCTGCAAATTAATCTGTCATTGTTATTGAGTAATTTAATGAGCTGGTAATTTAAGATAATTGCCATTTTGTGTGGGAATTCACATGGCTAACAACGAAATTAAATTGCATTTAAATTAAAGTCTGATTGCAAATCATAATTTTCTGCAAATATGATTGTTTTTTAAAATTGTATATATATTAACTTTTAAAAGACATAAAATAAACTACTAAATAGAGTATCTTTTAATTGATCATATTAATATAATAATTGCGAATTTATCTGTCATTAGTATTGAACAATTTAATGAATTGAAAAAGTAATAAGATGATTGTCATTTTGTGCGGGAATTCACATGGCTGAAAGCGAATTTAAATTGCATTTAAATTACACACGACTTTAAGGAGTATCTCTGCGTCAATCAGTCGATGGCTGTTGTTAATTGCTGTTGTGGGCTGCGCAGTTAGTTGCCTTTTGCACAATTTGTGGCTGCTCTTTGATAAGCGGTACTAAGTGCTCTTGTTGTGTACTCTGTGTGTGTGTGTCTACAGTCGTTTATAGATGTGGAAAGGCGAGTAATTACAAAATACATTGCGATTAAACGTCTTATCGGTGACCACAAACTGAATTGTCTTGCTCTGTGGCTGTTGTAAAGCATTCACAAACACACTCGTGAGTGTTGTATGTGGTTCACACTCGCACTCATTCTTGTACTTTAATCGCACTTTGGTGAGCCGCACTTTGAACGTTGTTGTGATAAGAGACGAAACAGTTCACCAGATTGCTGCCAATGCAGACGCCCCAAAGTATGCAATGCTTGGGCCAAAGTTGGTGAGTGAACGACTACGAGATGCCCTGCATGATGGCAGCAATTAATGCTTACGCAATCGTGTTGGGCGTGACGTCATGTGGCCACATTACTCATACGCCATGTGCACTGCTTATGAAAGATAATAACAGGCATTAGGTTTGCTGAGCTCATTCTCTGTCTCACACACACATACACAGACGCATTTGTGTTAATTGTTTTTATTAACATTTGCGGCAGCAATTAGCAAAGTTCGAAGAAGCAGCAGGCGCACTGGAGACACACAGAACGCAACAATAAGCGGCTTCCCCAGCACACACACAGAGACTTGGGATAAAAACTGGTTGTTGCTTTGAGCCTGGCTACGCAACCAGTTTTAAAGTGAAGCGCAAGAAACGATGGCATTGCCAATTTCAGCCATGTTATAGCCGTTCTTCCTCCTCGGCCTCTTCGCTGCTGCACGTTGTTGTTCATAAGCTGATTTTCAGTGTGCTTTGATGCGCATGTTTCCGCTTTCGTCGGCCGGCTGTGCCGCTCTCCCCTTCCCCCTTACCACTGTCCAATTGCGACGCCAACAAGTCGGCGGTCAATAAACAAGTGCGGCAGGTGGTAAAGCCGCTGCCATCGAGGGGTGCAAGCGGCAAGACTTGGGGAATGTGTCTCCTCGGCTTCTCTGAATGATGCGTGCGCAAATTGCGGCCGCGTTTCATGCTACCTGTCTGTGGTAACAACAACAGCTCAACAACGACTCTTTTTTTCGCCAATTCTTCTGGCTTGTTCTTCGGCTCTTCGGCTGGGGAGCAGCTGCAGTCGCCTGCCATAAATTGCTGAGTGCCTGGTCGCTGCTTTAATTTGCATGCAGGCCGTTCACAGACTATGTTGCTAAAGATCAGGGTAAACGATGCTATTCTGGAGTAATTGCAGTTCAAGTAGTGGTAATAATAATAATATTGCAAGTTGCCAAAGGAACCAACATGAACTCTTCTCGCAATGCAGAAAGTTGACAACCTAACTTTAGTTTATTTTACTTTCTATTTATATACATACATAAGTATTTTATGAAGAAGAAGTATTTGTCACAGACTAAAGATCAGGGTAAACGATGGAGTAATTGCAGTTCAAGTAGTGGTAATAATATTGGTAGTAATCATTTTGCATGTTGCTAATGAAACTAAACTGAAATCTTCTTGCTGTTGTAATTGATACAAAAAGTTTGCTACTTAACTTTAGTTTATTTTACTTTACATATATTTTTATGTTATAAAAATGTAGAAACTTTTCGCTAGCTTGCTGTTACCAATGTGGCAACTACATCTAGTTGAAGAATAACAAAAAAGATCAGGGATCAAATACTTCACTTGATTAAGTTAGGTCAGAACCAACTGAAGTCTTCTCTAAATAATAATAGATGCAAAAAGTTTACTACTTGACTGTAGTTTATTTAAAAGAAGTAAATGTTTTTTGTAGCAAGCTTTCTGTCAGCAATGTGGCAACTTAATCCAGTTTTGTATACAAAAAGAATAACACAACAAATCATGGGTCAAAGACGTAATACAACTAACTAACAACTGAATTACTTTATAATTATAAACAGATTACCGACTTCGTTTTCTATTTATAAGATAAGCAAAATTAAGTGAAATCTAAGCAAACTAAGAACCTGCCCTTCGTGACTCACGAGTGTCGTTGTGAGAGCACTCGGAATTCCATTCAGCTGCGTTGCATGGCGTTTTCGCAGTGCGAATTGCATGTCACACAATAAATGTAAATGAATATATATATGAGGGTATTTGTTCAGTTACAAACGAATGCTGACACATTAAAGCCACAATCCCAGAGGCAGTCGGAGTCGGTCATGACTCATTTCACCTACCACTTGGCTCAAGCTGCCACAGATCTCAGACCGCGGCTTTGGCTGTGGCAAGGCAAGGCAAGTTAAATCGGTTTAAGTGTCATTAACCAACTGACCGAGTGCGGGAGTTAACTGCAAATCCACTTGAAAAGTCATTTAATGCTCGCACGGGGAATGACAAACTAAGAGATACCCTAGAATATCAATTATTGCAGGATACAATCTAACCAGATCCAATAATCAACCACACTTGCAATTACATTAAGTACAGGGTATTTGAATGCATACCAAAGTGTTGCCATAACAACAACAACAACAACAACAACCGCAGTCAAGTGGCCGTAAACACATGAGCAAGAGGAAGAGTAATCACGACAGCAATCGCAATTCGACGCAGCAATTCAATAGTTGATTTCAATTTCATTCGCACTCATTTCTGCCTCTCTCTCTCTCCTTCTCTCTCTCGCACACACACACACCCACTCGACGTGTTACTTGTGACGTAGCAAAAGCGCAAAAACAGCCGCAACGAACGAAATATGCAAAACAGCACAAAACAACAAAAAATCAGCAGCAGCAGCAACAACAGCGGCAAAAATGCAAAATGAAATGAATCGTAAAATAACAACAAGCAGAAGGAGGAACAACAAATTTTGCATATACGCCTGTTGATTGCATAATTAAAATGCTCGACTCTGTTGTGTTGCTCTTGTTGTTGTTGCTCTCATTATTATTATTATTATTATTATATGCCTTTTGGACTGCAAATACCATGTGTGTGTGCAATAGAAAAACAATTATGTATACAAAATTAAATGTTGTAACGTTGCCTTAAAGATATCCTGCAGTTACAGCAGAGTTGCCACCTTGCTAAAAATAGTAATCGAACTTCGATAAACTACTCGAACTTTAATCGATACCCTTAAGCGACTGCTTAAATGTACTCGCATTTAATTGTAATTTATTAAAGCGAGCTGTTTATTATCATATCTGTGCTCGACTTCAGAATACCCGTGTTATTGTATCGACTTGCCGCACAAAATTAAAAAAAATGTAAATGCATGTGCCGCGTTTTGGTTGTTTTGTTTTATTTTGTTTTTTTTAATTGTACATATATTTTTTTCAACGACTGCCAATTTCTGCAGCTGCTTGCACATTTCATGAAAATAAATAAAAAGGCGCCATATGTATATGTATGTATGTTTGTACACATGGAAACAGGCGTAACGAAGTGGGGCCAGGCCCAAATCCAAATCCAAATCCAAATCCAGTTACGTTTACAGCTGCAGCAGACAGACAGAATCGCAATTGCAGCAAAAAAAAAACAAAATATTGCGGAGTCAAGACCCACGTGAGACTTGCAGAGAACTATGCAAGGAATGTGTGGCAAAGTGCGTGGGACTCGTAAACTGAACAATTAAATTGCATCTGTAATGGAAAACTATGTAGAACGAGGCATAAAGGGAAGCTGCAGAAGAATATTACAAATATTTGTGGGGGCGTGTAGGCGATTTTAATTTGCCTAACAAATGGCTTATAAATATTCGTATTATTAACCGATGACATAGTCTTTTGACTAATCGCGCAAAAGTCGAAATTTCCTATAATATAATTTATTCTGATATTTGTTCAAGTTTTAGCTTGTTGTGTTTTCGTCGAAATGTCAAATGTCAGTTGCGGTTAGGTCTTTAAAATATCGGTTCGTTCCAATTACCGTTTAATTATATTTTCTTGGCAACGTGTCAAACGTCCTTTTAGCTGCTTCCAATAACAGCATACCTAACCTCAAATATTTTAGCGCACTTGTTTCAATTAGCACCTTCCAAAACCAAAACCACAGCAAATACTTTAATAAACTACATATGTGCAATGTAAATGCTTCTTATTACTGCGAATATCCTGCGGGCAATAGCTAGAATTTTGCTTTGTAATCGAAATTTTCATTTTACACCTTTTTAACCTCAAATTCCAAATCACAGATCAAAAATGTGTTTTACAGAAATCAATTTAATTATTAATAGCTTTGCCTGCGTTCCTGGGAAAGACAAATGGGCAGAAGAGTGAAATTCTGTTGAAAAACTTGAAAGATTTGAAATGATTAATTAGCACAAGAGTGCTGAGAGGTTGTATACACATTATTCTAGTCACGATTATCTATTGGGGTCTGTCGTCTACACACAGATCGGCCGAGTAGAGGGGGGCATTATTTAAATGCAAATTCACAGATGCTACAAATGATTAACCCATGTGACAGACTGTGTAAATGATGAGCAAATACAGTTTAAGCAGAATGAGATAAGCTCTCACACACACACACGAAGGTTAACAGATGCTGAGCATTTGCAAGTGTGTGTGTGTGTGTGTGTGTAAATGGGTGACCAAAAGTTGCTCACACTAAATATGAAACGAGCGCAATGAGCTAATGTAAAAATGGCCAAAACGGCTGACAACAGCAAAACGCAATTATCAAAAAGTTATTCATTTTTATGCTTAATTTCCTTTGAATTATTCTCATGCTCTCGCACAATTTAGCACGCTCTCTCTCTCTTTCTGTCTAGCTCGCTCGCTCACTCGCTCAACAAGCAGTCTGACGCTTGCTCTTAATTTGGCTTTCAATTCTGTCAGACTTTCAATCAGCAGAGGGAATTCCCTGTTGAATGTGTGTGTGCGTGTGTGTGCTCTCGCTATCGCGCTCTCTCTCTGCCTCTGCCTCGCCTCTCTCGCGCTCTATGTTTTGTGTCTTTTGTTATCTCTCACTCAAGCTGTGAGTTTGGCTCGTTTCGCCCGTTTGGCGTGTGCTTTGTGTCTGTGTGTTTGCTTTTCAGCTTTCAAGCTTTATTACACGCATATTGTCGTTGTTGTCGTTGCTTCGCATCGCTTTGCTCTGCGTTTGCCTTTGCTTTGCTTTGCGTTTCGTTTTATGATTATCATTAGCTGTAGCTGTGACTTGCTCTCAATTGTTTTTGTTGTTGTCGCTGTCGCTGTTGTTGTGCATTTAATTGCTGTGCATTTGCTACGGACTACGTTGTATTTTCGACTGTTTGCTTCGTTTAGATAAGATTTCACGCCTAGTTAGTAATTTTAGTGGCTGTTCACTTTAAACTGACATTCGCTTCGTCGATTTACCCGCTAAACAGTTCAAGTTCGAGGAAAACACTCATTAAAGCTTCGCGATGGATTAATTGTAATGAGTGTGTATCAATTAATGTCACTTAATGCTCAAAAGCTCAACAGCTCAACATATGATATTACATACCACATAAATAATTGTTTTACACTGCTTACCTCATAACTGCTTGAGGGAAAATCGTTCAGTTCAGGTTCAAATTAAAGGTTGTTAATAGTTGAATAGTTTTTAAAATGAAAATTTAGAACTCAACAATTCAGCAAAGATATATTTTGTTTAACGATATTTAACAGAAGCTTTTGACATCGTTGCGTTGGAATAAATTTATGTCAATATACAATTTAGACTTCGGTCCAAATCGATTTGAATATTGGTTCCCAGTTTAAGAACATGGAATCCTAGATCTTTAACGATTATTGAATATAGATTTATCGATTAATACGAGAGTATCAAAAGAGATTTACGAGCACTGTACAATTTAAATTTTGTAGTTATTAATACAAAATTTTATTGTAGTTATTATTATCTAATTTCTTCAAAATAATTATATAATTTTCATTTTTACTCAAAGGTTAGTTAGGACTAATTTTGTATATAAAAGTTGTACGATAAGTTCTTAATTTTTAAAACAGAAAGTAAAAATAAACGTTATTGTTCACCAAATGCTTATTAAGATTTTAGATTGATTTAAGCCTAAACATTATTAAAGTTTCCCAATTGAATTAATTCTTGCCTGATAAATAATTGAGTTCATATTAATTTTGGTTTAATGCTGAATCTTTACTGTTCCCTCATTTACTTTACCATAACCGTAAAACAGGTGAAGTTCTTGGAAAAGCTCAGTTCGGATTAAGTTTATTGATGCTGTTTCAATTATTTTCTTTTAAAGCTCACAACCCCGACAATTTAATACTTCTCACTTTCATGTAAGGCTTATCAGAGGTGCCATCGGTATTTTGGTCGCTTGCTTTCCACCTTGCCCTGAGGCCACTTTACACTGATATTTATAGCATGCTACGTTATGGCCAAAAGATTTATTTTTCGATCTGCGTTAACATAAATTACGGCACAGCCAAAAAGAGAAAAAGCAACAGAACTAAAAGAAGGCAAGAAGGAAAACCGAGTGAGTGGCTGGCGAGAAGAGTCGGAAAAAATTGAAGACCTTGCACAGACTCCTGCCCTGGGTGCCTTAGTACAACAATGTATTTGTATTTGTATTTGTATCTGTATCTGTGCACATTTGTATCTGTGCGAGCGAGCATCCAATGGGACAGACAATTTCATTTCATTTATATTTTATGCGTTGCTTTGCTACATTCGCTTCCTTTGAGTGCGCAAAAAAAAAGATACAAACAGACACAGATACACACATACTTGACTTGGTGCAAATACCCGAGACTGCGACTGTTGCCGCTCGAAATGGGAAAAACGTATCTGTTGCTCCATCCTGTGGCAACAGCTGCTGCCAACTTTTGTGTTCTCAGCAAAAGGCGCAAAATAAAAGCCGTCTGTCTGTCCGCCGACGACGACGACGACAACAATCCTCAATCAACTTGGCTGTACAGCCTCTTGTATCTTGTATCTCACAGATACGCATAGCACTTGTGCTTTGGCTTTGCTTTTGCCTTTTGCTGGTTTTGCTTCTTTTTTCTTGCTTTTGCATTTCATTTGGCCAACTTGCGATGGTATTTGTGGCTGTATGTGTATCTGTATCTGGTAGATGCGTCGTTCACGACAAACGGTCTATAAACAGAAGTTTTCGTAGACGTTGGCGCCTCAGACACAGACGTGCTTTGCGCTACAACATGCTACAACGTGCTACGTGCCGCATTCGTAACGTGACTTCCTTCAATCTATGGCCCACTAAGGTGAGGCCATGAGGCCAACGAAGGGCGTGGCGGGGGCGTGTGCTTAAGTGCGAATTGCTTGTGGGGCTGTCAGTTAATATAAATTGTAGGCGAACTAAAGCTGGCTGCTGTTCGGCTGGTTACTTAACAGTACAGCACAACCGAGCTGTGCGAAACAAATCAAATCAGTTAAGTAGTTTGGCCTTATTGTCCTGCAAAAACGGGCAACAGGCAACAGGCAACTGGCCATGGCCATAAAGTTGCCAATGCCAATTGCTTATGTGTATATATCTTTTGGGAACGACAAAACCACAAGCAAAAAACAAATAAAATAACGTTTCGCTTTGAAAAGACCGCCGACGCCAGACATTGAGACGACTGCCAGTTAGCCAAGTTAGTGGCTGCTTGGCTGGGTCTTTAACCCATTGTCTGTGTGCGCTCGAATTTTGAACTTGATCTCGAATCCTGCGCTCCATTTGAAACTGCAGCCAACGAAACAAACCTGTCCAGAATCTCAGTCTCAGTCTCAGTCTCGTTCTCGATCTCGCTCCCTAGACCTAAGCAAGCAGACCAGGCTAAGAGTGGCTACCTGACGCGTTAACCCTGTTTTGTATCTGTATCTGAGCGCGTATTTGCTTGTCTCTGTATCTGTATCGGTATCGGTATCTGTATCTGTATCTGTATCTGTGTGGTGTGTGTGCGTGCGTTGCCATCACTTGAGGCACATGAAGTGCCTGCAACATATTCATATTTATGATACACTTATGCCTCCAGCTAAAACACACACACACACACACACACACGCACACACACTCTCTGGGATCTCCTTCGGTCGTTTGAACCTGTTTTGGCCCTTTTTGTGTGTGCATTTTGTTTGTATTTGGCTTTTGGGCCACTTAACTTTTTATCAGAAATCACTTTGCTCATTCTGCGAAATTGTTATAAATATGTACATTTATATACACATATATATGCCATATACTGGCAGAGTAAGTAGATGTATATATGACAGACATAATGCTCGGCAGGAAGCTGCCTCAAGTGTGAATAAAGCCACACGATGAAGAATACTTTATGTGTACATAAGAGCACACGAATGGCTTTTCACTTATTTTGGCTTAAACAGCGCTTACGGCCAACAGGTGTCTGGGGCAATACCATAAAGGGAATTCATCCGAAAATACATTGACGTTCAACTAGTATTTGTTTATTTGCTTGTCTAGAGGAATGTAAACTGTTTAAATAGAGCTGTTGATAAAGACCTGGAGATGATGTTCTATTCAGCTTATAGCAGATGTTGAGCGCAATCTTGCGGCTATAATAACATAACGACAGATAGTTCAACAAGTTTAAATAAATAATCTGCAATTCAATACTTTTCATTTTATTAAAATTATGTTGTGTAAATTGGAAATATAATTTTATTTAACGCTGCTTCTATATGTTTAAATATTTGGGAATGAGTAATTCAGGTTTTGTTAACATAATATATAATTCAATTATTCTAATTGTTTTGTCAAATGCCTTCCACAGAATTCGTTTAAATACCTTGTTTGAGTATCGTTTTTATATGAGCTGTTGAGCTTAATTAACTTGAAAACAGAATAGATTAGATTTAACAAAAATTAAATATCATTATAGCCAAACAATATGTACTACAATATATATACAGACTTTTCTGATAACAATTTTTAATCTTGATAGTTTCATTGAGAATATTTTGAAAGAAAAACAATTTAACTATGCTATTTAATATAGATTTCAGAAATGTACTTCGGATGTTGAACTAAATTAAAGCATTTATATATTTTTATTAATATCTTGTAAAATTAAGAATTCTATGTGAGAATTATATAGTTCACTAAAACTGTCTGATTACGATAGCAAAATCCGTTGGCAGATACTTTATTTTCATGAAGCACAAAATGAAAATTAAAAGTATGTTGTTTGAATGTGAAATATAATTTTATTTAAGGTTTCTTCTATATGTTTATATATTTGAGAATAAATAAAACAGATTTAGCTAATATAAGGTGATGATAACCTTTAACAAAACTCTCTTGATAGTCTTGTTAGCTAATTAAATTATTTGGGATGTTGAATTCAATTAAAGCATTTATATAATTTTTTTTAATATCTTTTATAATTTTGAATTATAAAATATTATTACTTGTTGAAGAACAAAATACAATAAGACATTTTTCAACATTGCTGTAAGATTCCGAATTTTTGTTTGGTTTCTTTTCCATTTCGTACTTCTGCTTACTATTAAAAGATACATTTTTAATCGCCTAAGATAAATAATTGCAAGTAGAACAATTGATGCTTTAGTTTTTTTGCTGTAGTTTTCGTCGTTTAACTTTTGTGTTTGATGCAAATTGCAGTTGCTGGAAATATAAATAATGCAATTTCCATTCCAATCTGCAGTTGACCTGAACAACACACATACAATCACACACGCTTTCGCACACACACACACCCACACTTGTGTGTGAATTGATTGATAGAAGTGAATGATAGCACAGCTTGAAATTCAATTAAACGGCAATTGGACAATTTGTGTTGTCGATTCAATGTTTTTGTTTTTGTTTTTGTTTTTTATATTGGGGTGTCAAGAAAACGAGTAGAAAGAGAATCGGAAAGGAGTGTGAGAATGGGGGAAAATATTTGGTGTATATGGGACAAGAAATGCCCATTTGCTGGTAATGTTCGGAAGGGGCCAACAAATTAAATTGATATGTGCTGATAATTTATTGATTTCTTTTAATCAGCAAAAGTCAAATGAATAAAATTCTTAGAAATTTACGCGATAACTTTGAGTAGACGAGTATTGCGTGTGAGTATGTGTGTGTGTGTGTGTGTGTGTGTGTGTGGGAACTGTTACTCAGCGAACCATTATATATATCAGAGGGAACAACAAAAGATGATATAAAACTTGTTTAGGTGAGAGAAACGCAGGCGATAGAAATATACGTCAGGTGAATCATCAAGAACGGCAACAATGGCAAACCGCAATGCTCTCAGACGGCAACCAAAAGCAGCGACAACAGCTTCAAGAGCCAGCCACCAAGTGGGAGGCAGGGGCGTGGCATGGGAGGTGGTGAGGTGCGCCTGCTGCTGGTTTCTGTCATTCAAAATGATTCTGTGCTAATATTTGACACGGCAACTGACTGACTGGGGCTTGTGTGTGGGTGCGGCAATCTAATGCGAGACAAGCGGGCAACTCTGAAATCATTTTTATAAACTTTTATACAGCCAACAAACAGACTGTGTTAGCTGAGCGAGAGAGAGAGAGAGCGATCTAACATGCACAGCTGGGAACAGGTTAACCTGCCAGTTTGGCCATTTGACGCAAGAATTGTGCTACGTATTTTTGTGGCTAAGAGTAACAGCGACTTAGAGCCAGGGACATGGCACAAAAGGAGACAGTAGAAAATTCTATTTAATCCAATATATATATCAGCATAATTCACTCGTTAATAAATGTATAATAAATACATATAATATCAAATGCTAATCAATTCAGAAGTAAATCGAAAATATATCTAGTCCTAAAGAGCTTAATATAATATTTAATTTAAATCAATTTATAGGATATGTTATTTATATATTTACATGTTCAAAAGATCTAATCTAAAACTCCAATTAATGGGTTTGCTTACAGTTTACTAGAATATTTCATTTAGATCAATTTATATGTTATGCTATTTACATATTTAAAGGCTATGCTCAAAGAAATATCAATATCAAAACATATCCAATCTAAAACAGCAATTAATAGTTTCATATACTATTTAATTCATATCAATTTGTATTTGATGTTGGCCCGAAACCCCTTCGCAACTGGCTTAGACTACTGCCATGTGCATTTGGGGCCCCAATTCACAGACGAAGTCCGCGCGCGCGTGTTTGTCTCTCAGTGTTTCATTTCGGGTCTGGGTTTGGTTTTATTTATTCTTTCGTGAGCTTCCCCCATATTTTGGTTTCAGCAACAAGCCTAAACGATGGCCAAGCCAATGCGACGATGGCTAAAACCGGTATGACGTGATGCCATCGTTTTTTTCTGTTTCTGTTTTTTTTTTCGTATTTTATTCATATATATATTTTTATTTGGTGCTTTGGTTTGCTTTTTTCCCTGCTGTGCTCTGCTGTGCTTAGAAGTTGGGTTTCGTTGTGGCTATGCATATAATTGAATAGTGTTTTTGTTGTTGTTTTTATTGTTGCTGCTGCTGCTATTCAACACGTTTTTGATTTTCGTGTATTTGCGCAGATCCACAAAGAAAAGAAAATAAAAACTGAAATAAATATCGTAAACATTTTTCTTTTTTCTGTTTTGTTTTTTGTGTTTTGGGTTTTGTGGGGCGACCAAGTGACGCCACAGACAAGTGTTTGTTATTCTTGTTGCTCTGTTAGTTTTTGCCATTTTATTTCGAAATTGATACCTGAAATGACTGAAATGCTCAATTTAAGTCAATTTCAATGAAAATTTGTTTGTTCTAGGGATTGCCAGACAGTCAGACGGGGCACATTAGTTGTTTGCTATATTGTTTGGGTCTGCAAATGGAAAATCCACATTCAAAACACTTTATTTTTTGACAATTCCCGTGCCATCGGGGATTTTAAATGCTGTCGAATATACAAATTCTCGTTGAAAGTTCCCACCAATATTTTTGAATCGAATTCGTCATTCAATGTATTTAAATATTAAATTATTATAAATAGTTCAGTTTTTGACAATTCCCGTTCCATCGATTATTCAGCGTCCCATTTTTTGAGGGGATTTTAAATGCTGTCGATTCGACTTAACAGTTTTGGGGACTATACAAATTCTCGTTGAATGTTTCCACTAATATTTTTAAATCGAATTCGTCATTCAACGTATTCAAATATTAAATGAAAGCCTGCAGCAAGTAATAGATCAACTTTCAGTTTATCAGCTAGTCAGCTAACTACGTCAGCATACCCTGTAAGCACACACAAAGCGAGTATGCTTGGCTTTGAAAAATAAATAAACAAGTTTAACAATAATTTTCATTATCATTCAATCTATTGATATTTAATGAAATGCTTTGAATTAAGTTTATATATTGGTAGTCTCAAAATCTTAAGGAAAGATTATTATGATTATGCAATAAATATGTAGATTATAAAACATAAATCAGGTAATGTCACTTCTTTCAATTTGCAGAGTATCTTTGATATCGCCCATTATAAGTATTATTATTGATTGTGAAACAAATATATGTATTACGTATTTATACTTATTGCTGATGATTATACAAAATGGATTTGTCTGACGCCGTTGACCGCGTTTAGCATTGAACCATTTGAGAGAGAGGTTATCGATGGGGCGAACCCTGTCCAAAATGATAATATGATGTTCGAAATGGGAAATTGAAATGTATTTGCTACTTGTAGATACATTTGCGGGAATGGGAATTTCACTAACAGCAATGTCAACGCTCAATTAGACAATTGTTTTTGGCTGTTATTACGCCAGCTTATCTGAGAGATAATCGCAAACTAATTGAAGTGCTGACAAATCTGTAAGAATGTTTGATTCTGGCTTAAATCGGTTTGCAAATAATATGCTGGCGCCTGTGGCCATTAAAGATGACGCCATGAGTGGGCGATAAATGGAGGAGTTCAAAGGGAATGTAAACGTTGAAATATTTTTCAAATTATGCGCCTCAATTACAAAAGAAGTATTTCGCCAGCAGATGGTCTAACAAGAACAATAACAACAACAGGGGTGCAAAATGAACAGCACAAGGCAAAAACCGTAGAATCTAAAGAGGAGAACAGAAACCCCCGTAAATCCATTGGTGAATCCGGTTAACAAAGCTTGCAAACAGACGGACGGACGGACGGACGGGCGGACAGACGGACGGACGGTGGCAAGTGCTGGGAAAACACGTACAGAATGCTCCAAATGCCACTTGCTCAGTTACAGATACGCAGCAGATATGTTCGTAGTTACGTAGATACGCAGATACGACCCGCAACGCATTCAGATACACGAGTAAATTCCGACACGTCCTAAGGCAACAAAAAAGAATGTATTAGGTTATCCTTGCCACACATATACAGTTAGAACCCCCAACACACACACACACACACACAGTCTTACATATAGAAAACGAGTAGAAGGCAAATGGCCTTTCACGGTCGTTGCCGTTGCGTTGCCGTTGCTGCTGTCGAGCAACTTTTGCCCAGCAACAACAAATATCCAAGGGATTGGCCACGACGAGGTTTCCTAGCTGTGCTACTTCTACCTCTCTCTCTCTCTCTCTCTCTCTCTCGCACACACATTGTACTTCTCTCTCTCTCACACTGACTGCGTCTCTCTCTCTCTCTCTATGCCCCTTGCTATGTCTCTCTCACTTAGAGTTGCCCACTCATTTGTGTTAAGCTTCCTACACCCCGTGGCTAAGTGAGGTTGAAACAGGATATGTTAAACTGACAGCAGGCCAAGGAAACAAGCATGACTTCTCAAGAGCTCTAAGTAAGAATGGTATCGATATTAGAAAAAAGTTCTAATAAACACTATTTTATTATCATTCTCTAAGCTCTGCCTCTTAAATATTTATACTACAAATTTAGATAATTTCTATTGATAGTCCAAAACATTTATAAATTCTCAATAATTCTGTATGGAATTTCCTCAATTTCTAGTAGGAATTAAAATAAATTCTAGTAACATTCTAAATTATTCTTTTTTAGGAACTTTATTTTATTATGTTTAAGTCTTCATCTTTAACCTCTACTTCTTTAATATTTTCACTAAAAATTATTATAATTTCTATTGATGGTTCCTAAACTATCTCTCTTAAAATCTCATTAATATTTGTAACAAATTTCCCAATTTCTAGTAAAAATAAACAGATAAAATGCACATTAAATATGCAACTTTTTTATAAACTATTTCTGCTGATTCTCACTAATATTTTATGCAATTTTCAATTTACTGCTATTATTTCGTACATACTTTTCATATCTAGGCATTGTTAGTTTAATCCCTCATAAAGGATTCATTTGCATAAATGTCCAGCCTTTACAGGGTCTCTGGCAGTCGCGTTGACCCTGTTTGAAAGTGCTGCTTTCATTGTTGCTGTGGGTGGTTGGTGGCAGAGTTGGTTTCATGCTGCTGCTCGCTGCGGTGACTGACTGTCGAAGAACGTCATCATTATCAACAATGTTCGCAGGCTGCCTCATCATGGCCATATGAAGGCGATGATGAGCTTGCTCATTGGGGGCGTCGTTGAATGCTTCGTGCTGACGTCGTTGCTGCCACACAGAAATTCAATGTGCACCCGCAAAGGCAAATAAAACTTTATCATTTGGGGAAGCCCTGCGCTTTCATAGACTCTGCCTGCGTGCGTGCGTGTGTGTTGGTGTGAGTGTGGGTGTGAGTGTAAATGAATACACTCATACATAGAGACATACCAACACTTGTATTTTTACACTCGTTGGCTCACTCTTTGGCTGCTTGTTTTTCCGCTTTTGACTGCTGCCAACTTTTTCCTTAATTTCTTTTTGGCATTTTATTTTGTGTGTGTGTGTGTGTGTGTGTATTTTGTTGTTGTTTATTTTGTTGTCGTTTTTTGTTTGCTGCAGGTTGCTGTTGTTGTTGCCAGCAGACACAGGTATGAGGTTTTATTTTGGCTTATTGCCGGAGCTGATTTTGTTTCACGTTTTCTTTTATTTTTATTTCATTTCATTTTATTTTTTGCCTGCTTGCCACTTTGGGCCCGACTGCCATGACCTTTTTTCTTTTTAGCCGTTGCTCTTGCTTGTAAATTTTCTGGGCGTGGCTGCTGTTGTTGCTTCTGCCTGCCGCTTACAACAGTTGCTTAAAGACTGGAATTTGGGGGCATTTGTCTGAAGATGGGGAAAATGGGGCTTGTTTATGAGCAGGACATGCCATGGAACCAGTTCTATTTTGGGTCTGAATGGCTTTCGAGTGCTTTTTATTTGAAGTAAGTTCGAGAACCTTTTTAGCGAACGACTAAACTAAACTTAAGAGGGAGCTGCTCTTGCATGTTTGCATATTTATCGAATAGTTGTACAAAGTTTATTAAATTTAAAAGGGTTACGTGTGAAATACTTAAGTTCGTGAAGTTATCGTTTATCGCAGTAATATCGCAGCAGATCGATCAATATAAAATATATTAATTAAAGAAATCAATTACAATTAATTTTCTTCCTAAAACTGTTGTTTTAATCTTTTTGAATATGTGCAAAAATGTCAGTATTTAATTTAAATTTTAATTTAATTACCAACAGTTTTGTCTTTACAATTAATCCTTAGCAAATATTTATTCATTCATTTGTGCGTATTTTTTGAATAATTGTGGAATGTTTGTTTGCTTGGTTTGCAAATCTCTTCAGCATAACTGTCGAATATTTAAAGTTGCTCGTTTCTCACTCAACTGAGGCCTGAAGGATTTTCTGCATAGTTTGGCCTCTTTGGTCGATGGGGGTCTATTAGATCATCAAGGGGCAACCCTACAAGTGAGCAATTTGCACAGTTTTTCCATTAGCTAACTGGCCATTGAGGCACTCACATAACCACACCTAGACCCAGTTACAGTTACGCTTTGAATGTCGGGTAAATATGTATATAGATATGCGATAAGGGGCAGAGAGGGAATGGGGCGATTTTAAAGAAGCCAAAAACCACCCCCGATTGTTCGAGTGGAGGAGGAGGAGGAGGAGGAAGTGAAACTATGTATAAAGTGAATCACTCACAAAACCAAAAGCCCTTTTACTTGAAATGGAATGCGAGCCAAAAGTTGCCAAAGGAAACGCAAAACAAAGAGGCAGCAAATGCGCTAGAAAAGGTAACAAAACAGCAACGACAACAACGACAACAACGACAACAACGATAACGATGATGACGACGACAACAACAAATAAAGGAAAAACAAAGCACGGTGCAGAAGGAATTACGAATGAGGCAAACAGACGCCCAAGAGTCGAGCAAGGTCTTCGTCCATGCCCCTTCACAGTTCTCCTTGAAGCTCCTCAAGCAAAACATAAATTATCAGCACAATGGCCAAACACACAGTCAAGGCAAAGGCAAAGCCAAAGGCAAAGGCAACAAAACAGCAAAGGCAGCAATGAGGGGGGGAAAGGGGCCACCACGTGAAACAGCAAAGACACTGGAGGCAGACAGAGATAGGAAACGAGAGAGAGAGAGAGAGTGAGAGGCAAAAGCATTCCCCGGGCCAAAGTCTATTTTAATTTTGACGTAGTTAGTGACACAGAACGTTGGCCAAAAGCGAATGCGAAATATGGCAACAGGGAAGACTCCCCAACAACAACAGCAGGAAAGATTATAAGCAAAGCCAAAGTCAGCTTAAGTGTTCCATTCGCTTTGAACATGTTGCGCCTGCTGCGTGAGTATCTAGATACATACTTTGTATCTTTTGCTTGTTACTTGCCTTGCGAATGTACTCAGATCCACACTCGCACTCACACTCGCACTCACAGTCCCAACTGGCTGTGAGTTGTTGCAAAGTGGCGCGTGGGCAGCGAGGCATAAGAATGCCGCCGCCTCTTGCCACAGTCAACTTGTAACGACAGAGTTCTCGCAGGGCGCAAACAAAGTATCTGAAAATGTTGCACAGCAACAGTCTATGCAGATTAACGGGTACCCCAGCTATGGCTTAAATTTTAAAATATGTTACCGATAACATTGGTTTCTTAATCATTACGGGAATCAATATAGATACATATTATTTGATACATTATTTTATAGTTCACCAAATGATTTAGCATTCACAAATCTTTGTATTGATCATAGATGGCAGAAATATATTGAAATAAATTGCAGGTAGCAGAAAAAACAAATAGGAAAAAATAAATAATTGTATTTCACCAATTAAAGTTAAATGTAACATTACAAATTACAATTAAATCAATCTCCTTCATAGATATTCTTATTTCATGTTGTGCACATAAATAATTTACATCAACTAGAAAAATGTGATTTAATTGAAATTATCTTTTTAGTCAGAATTAACCTTTCATCTAATCTGATTGTTTTTTTTCTGGGTTTTCTCCAATCCCCTCTGCAAATAATGGGTTACATTTATGATTTCCCGAGTTTTAATTGTTTTTATTTTTGGTAATTTTAAATGAATCATTTATTTATATGGAAAGTCTGCATTATAAAATCTTATTTAATCAATTTTAGTAATGACTTCAATGTCGACTGTTCGTAGACTTTAAAATGAATAAAATAAATATTTATCAAGTGGCTTGAAACAAGCAAGTGATGTATTTAAAAAGTATTAAATAAACAAATAATGGGAAACAGAAATATTAATTGAAATGAGAATAATTGTGTATTTAAAACGTCATTATTAAATAAGCAAGTAATGGGAAACAGAAATATTACTTGAAATGAGAATAAAAAGAGTTGGCTGCGAATGCGAATAAGTTGGGGCTGCAGTCAAGATTCGGCATGAGTGTTGTCTGTCTAAGAGGAGTACCCGAAACGCAGCTCCACACTTGCCCCTGCCCCTTGCCACCGCTCCGCAACAGTTGCCAGTTGCTGTCAAAGTATCTGCGCGTTGTGGGCTGCGCGTTCGTTTGAGTATCTACGTAAAAGTTGAACGCTTGTGCTTGCATCTTTGTTGACAACAAGTTATGTACATGTATATCTCTGAGTATCTTTCTGTGTGTGTGTGTGTGTGTGTGTTTGTGTGTGTGTGGGTGAGCGCCAAAAGTTCATGCCGCGCTGTGCCAAGCTTGATTTTCAGGCCATTACATGAGCCCCAGCCTCGTGTGGCAGCTTGTGTTTTTATTTTCATGTTGTATCTTGTTTTTCTTTAGCTGCTTTTGCTGTGTGTGTGTGTGTGCTTTTTCTTTCTTTTATATTTGTTCCTCATTTTGTTTTTGTTTGTCGTTTCTCTTTTCGAAAACGCTTCGCAGCTGCAGCACGGCACCGCAGAGCAGAGCAGAGCATTATTGTGTGCGTGTGTCTGTTTTGCCTTTTGTGTGCGCTTGGGGATTACGTAAGGGAATCCCCAACATTTGCAGCGCTGTCGACGCCAGCAGCGACTGCGGCCAAAGCAGCGATGGCAGCGACGGCAGCGCCAGCTGCAAAATGATAAAAACGTAGCGGAGCTGAACTGCGTCAGAGTCAGTTGCATGTTTTATGCATGAACTCTTCCCTCTTCTCCTCCCCCTTCCCCATTTTTGTGCGCCTGCTCTCTTTCGCCTTGCCCCCGTTATCTGGGCATCTCTTTTGGCCACCTCGAATCGCTGCAAGCTACATGGAAATATATCTTATAGATACTCGCCTCGCGCTGTGTTTCGGGGGCGTGGACGGCAGTGTAACAAGTGCGCGCTTGGTTGAGTTTCAAGTATAGCCACGATTCCCCCTCCTCCTCCTTCTCCCGCTTCTTCGCTGCTGCCAGCGACCCCATGCAGTTTTTTACTTTACAGTTTTTTGTGCATAGTTTGCAATCTGCACAATATTTCACTTTGTAGCAGAACTTTTGCTGCCTACTTGTGGACTTTGTGGCCGTGGCAAAGGGCAGCGCAGGGGGCGGAAGGGATTGTGGACTGGGGTTAGTTGTGGCCTGGTGGCATTTGTTGTTGCGGCCGCCGACTTACGAATGTCGCTGCCATGGTTCTTAAGCGCCGCACACGCTACCCCCAAAAAAGTAATCTTTTAGCTGTAATTGAAAATGGCTGATTCGCACTCGCTCTCTGTCTCTCTCTCTCTCTCGCTCACTATCTCGTTGGCACTGTGTTTTTAGCTTTCTGTTTATATACTTTCGCCCAGCATTTATTGCCTGTTTGTGTGCTTTTGTTGCCACTTTTGTCCTTGTAATACCCTGCAATTGAGCGGCGACTGCAAAGCGGCACTTCCGATTATACAATACATTAATATTGAGAAATAAATAATTCAAGACTTATACAAGGATTTATATATTCCATACACAACAGAAGAAAGAAATGAAATTAGTATAAATTATATTAATAGACTTTACAATCACGACAATACTATAAGTTAAGCATAAGTCTATTACGAAATAGTTTAACGATTATAAGACTGAAAAGATTACATATTCTCGATCTTTTCGATAGATAAAACCAACGAATCGCTGGAAAAATAATCATGTTATTTTTTCGCATAAAATGTACTTATTGTTATAAGACAGCTTGCAACAAAATTGAAAGAGATTATAACAACAAAAAGTCTTAGGCATATTATTTTTAAATATTTAATATGTAGATACAATGTTGAAATTGCTTAGCTTCTATAAAATAATTTATTGAAAATAGTCACAGGAGGATATATAATATGTATATATTATTAAAAATATATATATATATAAATTAGAGGTACTTGGTCTAACACAGTCTATACTCTACCTGTCTTTATTATGAATTTAATTCTCGCTGCCTACTTTGTGGCTTTTTAGCCTGCTTTTGGGTATTTGATAGTCAGTCCAAGCATACAATATTCCTACACTCATCTGCATACTCACACATTCAAACACTCACACTCAAACACTCACAGTGGCCTTGAGTTGATGTATCAAGTTTGCAGAGCAAAGCAAAGAATGAGGATGTTGTTTGAGTGGCCGGAGAAATGGTCGGAATGTGGCGACTATTCAATTGAACGTGCAACATGGCAACAACTGATTAAGCAGGCCAACTGCTGCTCTCTTAATATGGCTAATAATAAGGAGAATGCTGTATGCTGTCTGCTCTACTTACTGCCACGTCCGCTGCCCTTGCGTCGCGCCATCCTGCCAATCGCTGTTGCGTATCCTGTGTGTCCCTAGCGCCGCTTATCCTTCGACTGCTGCTGCTGCTGCTGCTGCTGCTTCTACTTGTGCTTATTGCAGACGCACTACATGGGGGAATAATATTGTGAATATTTCGTGGCACTTGATTGATGTTGATGTTTATTTTATGTGCTCAGTTGCTGTATGTCCTTGACGCACACGCGGAGAGGCGGGCTGCAAAGTCCTTGTTGACTGTGCAACGTCTCAGCGTATCACAAAGCGATTCAACTCGACTCGACTCGTGTGTGTGTGTATCTGCCACATGAACTATTTGTTTTGCTGCTAGACAAATAGACGTGCCATGTCCCACACTGCGGATGAGTGTCCTGGTTGCGCTACGATGACGTGGTTGCTCCAATGGCTTTTGGCTGCCCGCAATTTGCATGCGATGGCAACATTTTCATTTATTTGATTTCGATTTTGTTGCTGTTGCTGTTGTCGTTGTAATTATGTTGATTTTTCGTATCGTCTATCCATATGTTTTGTTGCTGCGTGTAAAATACTCCAAAATATTTGATTTTGGTTTTGTGGTCGTTTTACTTTCATTTATTTTTGTGATATGCCTTTTGCTTTTGCTGATTCAATTTGTGGTCTCGTTTTTCTTTTTCTTTTTCTTTTTTATTTGTTCGCCTCGTGGGGATGTTTTAACGTTGTTGTTGTTTGTTTTTGTTTTTGTTTTTGTTGTTGCTTGTGGGCTGGTTGTGTGTGTGTGTGTGTGTGTTTGTTTGTTTGTTTGTTTGTTGTCGTAGGCCGCGTTTAACCGTTAAACCGCGCGCGTGCGACGGAGACAGCTTGAAGCGTTAAGCATGACGAACGAGAAACCAAAAGAAAGAAACAAAGATGAGCTGACGTGTTTGTTGTTTTTATGTCGTTGTCGCTGTCGTATCGGCAACACGTTGCGTATACGCTTTAATTTGCTGATAAGCCGATATTCACAGATGCTTTTTGCATTTTCTCTTTTTTTCTCAATTCTTGCCACAATTTGTGCATCTCTTACACCATTTTACAGATTTTACACTCATTTGCAATAACTTTAATTTGTATACTTATTTCGTTATCAATTTCAATTTGCTGACGTTTGTGTGTGTGTGTCACATTCAATATGGCATGTGTGTGTGTGTGTAAGTGTTGATGTGTGTGTGTGTGTGTGAATTCTATTAATATAACTGAAAGATATTCGCTGCTGCTCTACGAAATGTGTGCGAAGCGCGCGAAAACGAGAGGCGTGCGTCGACTTCGGCGTTCACGAACAAACAAGAGGCAATGTTAAGTCGCGACGAGCGCTGTTAACAGTTAAACGCTTCGGTCTCTTCGCGCCACTTGCACGAACGCGAACGCGCTTGCCGAACACACACACACACACACACACACACACACACACACACACACACACTCGCACTCGCACTCGCATACAAAACAAATAACCTGCTTGGCGCTCTCTTTGCGGTCGCTTGCTCTTCGGTTGCTGTTGCTCTTTGTGGCGACTGCTTTCAATTGTGTTTGCATTCGGTTTCAATGCTTGTCTTTGCATTCAATCGTTTTGCTTTTTGTTTACCTTTTTTTCAGTTCTGTTTTGCGCATGTTTTTCACTCTTTTTCACTTGCTCTCTTGAGTGTCTTTCGAGCAGGCACGCTTTTTAAGAGCACATTTGAGTGAGATTGTTGTTTAGTAATTATTTGTTGTAAGCTGCTGCTGCTGCTAGTGGATTTAATGTATTATTAATTATTAATAATAATAACTATGGATATGTCCCTACTTTTTGATTATATTGAAGACAACAAAGATTTTTGACTAGATTATTTTATTTCTTCAAGTCATTTGTTCGACAAAGAAATCGTTGCATACTTTTGGGCGGCATTGAAATTGCTTTACACGTGAAACAAGTTTCAATTAAATAGGCAAGCTTATTAGCAACATGAAGCGTGGATACTGTGCTGACAGCTGACAACGAGCAGACAAAGAATAATGATATATGTGGCAAATATCGCGTTCGTTTTTGTCTCGGTGTTGTGCTCTAATCATAAGTGCTTCACTGTCACTGCAGCTGTGGGAGTTCTCAGAGTGGCGTGACAAGCAAAAGGCGTGGCCAGGCACTCGTTAACTCGTTACACATTCTTCACTTTCGCTGTGCACAACTTTCGTTTATTTTCGACACTCAAAAATTATGTTGCATACGTTGAGGCTGGCTGCGAATTGATAGATTGAGCGTGTGGTCGATGGATTTTTAAGCGATGGGGCTTCACATTCTCCCCACATTGAACGCAGCACATATAGAAGGCCGTCAATGAATGTGACACACATTGAGCAGCTGATGTTTGTTTACAAGCCCGCCAGCACACGCAGGCGCCATTTTACCGGCAACGCCTTCCAGTTTCCAGTCATCGAAACGATTTCGCACTGGAAGGAGGGGAAATTCGAACAGCGAGTTTGGCGCCAAATGCCGCCAGCACAAATGAATTACTACGCAGTCGGCCGATAACAGCGCGCGTGCTAGGATCAGATCTACAAAACGCGGATACTTAACGCCTAGAGTGAAAGTGCAACAAACTGAAATTGTTATAGCAAAAAGGTGAATTTTAGATGCCTAAAACTGAACATAAAAATGTATAACGAGTGTTGTAAGCATTTCAAGTGTTTATGAATAGCATTTGTAAATAAACAATTAGGCAGTGGTATTTTTGGCAATAACAATGCTCTAGAAATAATTAATTGGTTTCTTTATTTGCTCTAGATTTAAATGCAAATTAATTTAAAATTCATAAGAGTTTTATTAGTATGCACAACACAGCAATTAAATGAGTAAAAAAGATTAAAATATTCAAAATTCTTCGGAAAATGAAGTGCATTAGCATGAACATTTGAGCTTCGCACATTCCAGCTCAGAAATAATTTCAACTATTTCGAAGTGTGTGGAATTTATTTGAATACCTTCAGGGCTGTACCTGTGTTCTTAAAACGATAATACAGTGAATACTCGTTTGGCGGACACATTTTCTAAAACATTGGGCAAGGTTTTCAGAGTCGTTTCCCCTTCAAAAACTAGACAAAAGAGCTGACACTGAATTTTATTGAATTGCATCTGTCCGTCGGTTATTTAATTTCTGCAATATTGTATGGTACAGAAAATATCTGCTGATATTTATTCTACACCAATTAAACATATTTGCATTCGTTCTCTGCTTCAATTAAAATATTTTCCGTATAACGAAAAACTCATTTAATTAAAATTGCCTTTGTTTGCTATGCGTGCTTCTTTGACACTTTTTAACTGCTATCTGGGCAATTGAAATTGCTATCTTAACTTAATTAATGGTTTTCAAAATTACAGCACTAAACGTTACGTGTAATAAATGAAACTTCACCCACACGTCGAAATGCGGCCGCTGGCACAGTGACTGTAAATTAAATGCCAAAGTCAATAGCTAATTGCTCCATTGGCCGTAAACAATATTGTTTATGTTCGTTCGGATTCGAGTATCTTTATTTTCACTGCGTATAAGCAAATATTGTGCAAACTCAGCCACTTACACACACAGCAACAGCAACAGCGAGAATACAAGCAACGTTGGATTCTTTCGGCGAATTCCATTCAGAAGACGTACCGAAAAATCACTATACACTTTAATGTATGTATGCGTGGGTGAGTCTGCCAGGTTACTTAACCACACTTACATCTGCCATTTGTACTCATTTGGTTATTTATTTTGAAGTAAACGCAACGAATAAAATAATACGTATACGCCAGGTTCGCCCAAGACAAGGCGGAGAGAGAGAACAATGCTAAGTGGCCATTTTCAGATCATTATTGTGCATTGTGGTTGATGTCTGATTTGCCAGTGCCTAATGTCCAGTCTCCTGGCTCTGATTTATGAAAATGGCCCAGCTGAATTATGGGTTCTCAGCCAGCCACAATGGCACATGGTGCATGTAATGTCGCCGGCTGACGAGGGCTTCTTAAACCGCATTAAGCACACATAAGCGATTGTGAGGTCGATTATAATGTCACTTACAACTCATGGTCTACCTTTGAATGGTTCGCCTTTAAAGTTGTGTCCTGCGTTAGGATTAGAATTTAATTAATAGAAGACAAAATTGAAAGTATCAAGAGCTCGCTATTAAGCAATTAATGAATGGTCTAACTTGCAACATTTATTATTAATTTATTTTTTATGTTGCAAAAGAAGTTTGTAAATGCAAAAATCCATTTTTGAATACTTGAATTCTTCAAGAGAAATATAACTTGTTTACTATCGAGTAATATTCAAAGATATTTATTCTTTTCTGTAAGAATATTGAATATTTACTTTTGGAGTATATGACAACTTAATTAATGTATTCCTAAGAAATACATTTCTAACATCAATCCAAACTAAACCAGAAACTGACTTGTAGAATTAAGGCCTTTAATGAATGGTCAAACTTGCAACATTAGTTTACTATTTATTATTTATTATATTGCTGAAAGGTTTGTAAATCGGAACTTGAATTCTTCAAGAGAAATATAACTTGTTAACTATCGTGTAATATTCAAAGATATTTATTGTTTTCAGTAAGAATATTGAATATTTATCTTTGGTATATATGACAATTAAATTAGTGTATTCCTAAAAAATTTCTAACACTCAATCCCAACTAAACCACGAACTCGTTTTTTAGCATTAACTAGTTACTACGTTAAAGAGGCAACGAGGAAACCGCAGTAAGAAATTCAAGCTATTAAACGTTGAATATTGTGGTTTCTTACCAAGTTTGGCAATGAAGTATCCTGAAAATATTACACACATAGTTGTGCCCGTATGTCATGCGCAGATATTGCCAGAGTATGAGCTTAAGTTGACGTCAACACGCTGTTGGTTTCAACCATAATTTAAAAGTCCGCTGTTGGCAGTTTTTGGCTGCAGATCAAAGGCAATACGTGTCCGGAATAAGTATGAAAAATGCGTGAGATTTGAGAAACAAGTGAGATTTCAATTGGCGAAAAAAACGTTTGTATTTATGTAAGGACAATAGTCTGACTGACGACAGCAGTGAAGAACACACCCACAGCTGGACACTTTTTAATATTGTCACTGCGAGCGGTATTTTATTAAAACGCACAAAATATATTGTCAATAAGAAGATGAATAAACAAAATGCCAGCCTTAGACAATGCTCTAGGTCCTGCCGGCATTTGAAGTTATCTTCTTGTAGTTCATTACATTAAGTTCTAATGCGAATATTTATTAAATATTCTAGCTGCTTGCATGCCGCTGGCCATTATTAGCAACAAAACACGAGTCTAGCTGCTGCATCATTCCTCCGCTCCACTCCTCGATTCCTAAAAGTCTTATTTATGCGTCCAATTTATGTGGAAAAAGTAGTCGATTTATTGACCAGGCGATGTCAGCTAATTAGCTTTCTGGCATGTTTTGGCATGTTTCATTTTGTCCATTATCCGATTCGTAAGGCTCTTAACTTTTACATCGCATCACACAGATACACACACACAAACACACAGTCATTTTCAGCGTTCAACCAGAAACGGAAATCGTAGTTGCCATTTAATTGCCAGCTTCTCCTCATCCGTGCTTCATTTTCATCGACTCCAATTATCTGTTCAGTGTTCGATGTAGTTTGTGTCTTGCAACGATAAATAAATTAGTAACTTGCGCTTTGAAACTCAAATTGCTCAATAAATAATTATTTGAATAAACACAATTGTAAATTCTGCATCGAATTATATTCCATAATTGAACACATTTATTACTCTTTAGAAATAATACAAATTTTCAAACAATTATTAATATAACACTTGAACTTTAATTAAAATATTTGCATTTCGAAATTATAATTCCCAGCTCAAATCAATTTTAGAACAACTATCGAACCAAAACTTACAATTATTAATAAATATAAATTTGTTTTGCAACAAAAACAAGGTCTAAAAATTAAGATATATTGTTATGGTATAAAATCCAAAAGTATTTGCGATTTTGTTCCAAACACAAAAGCCCAGTTTAATACAGATTTTGTATCAAAAATATTTCCCTGCAATTGAAATACAAAACGAGTATCGATTTGGTTTTGTATTGTGATTTTTATGCAATGCAGAAATATAAAAGTAGAGTTGCTTAAGACCTTTGGAATTTCTCATTCCTAGAGTTGGTCGATCAATAGATATCTCTTAATTTGCATATCTCTCTAATTCTAAATGGATTGATGTGAGATGGAATTACTTTCACAACTTTACATCAAACGCACACATTTAAAAGTGAGAAATATATTTTGTTAGTTATGGTAATTATTTTTGCCAAAGGTTTATGTAAACTTACTGAAAATGGTGGCCATCAATATCATTGCATATTTTCTTTGCTTGCAATTATATTGTTAAAACAAACATGAAGAGTGGATTTATTACAATCAACATTTTTTTATTTAGAAATTTTCATGAAAATTTTAGTAATTGCACACAAAAAAATTCATGAAATGAATATTTTGTATTTAAATTATTGAAAAGTAATCATTGAGTGTAACAGGTAACAATATATTTTTCTGTCTCTCGAAATGTTCATGGCATCAGAAATCCCTTTATGTCAAGTATCCTATTTTCCAAATAAAATAAATGTGATTTGTAGTACGGTTCGTTGGACTTTGTTTTGTGAATCGATTGACTTAAATTTCAATTCTCAGCCAAAAAAATTGTGGATGGCAAGCAGAGGGTTTTTCTCAATTTAATTCCTTGTTTCTTGTCGCATTTATAATAATTCAATTTATCAAATAACTCCACATTTCTGCTTGGTAATTTGACGACACTTGAAAGCCCAGATGCGCGTAGTTAAGGGACAAATGGGTGAGTTTTTCGGAGCTGTAACCCTGTCAGATAACATGACTTAATTAAGTATATCTTGTTTGTCTTTTCGCAATGCTTCTTGCCTAATGCCTGTGAAATGAAAAGTTAACTGCGCGAATGTATTTGCGTAAATGTCAGCGTTTTAATACCCGCTACTTAAAGCGCAGAAGGGTATTATAATATTCTATAGGATTTGAGGTAGAAGGAATGTTTTATAAAAAAAAACTGGTTACAGTTTTTTGTGGAAAAATGTACCGTGACTTTGGCTGTAACACAATAAACTTTTGTTTATTCTTCTATTGATTTCATACCCTTCACCCACATGCAATGCACTTTTTGCAAATGTTTTTCGATTTTCGAAACATGCTAAAAATTCGCCTTTAGCTATTCCTGTGTCGATTCGGCTTTAATGGTTTTTCATTGAACTTTTTGATATTTGAATAAGGTCGGCAGATTGCTGTTTTCGATCTCCTATTCTTTGATTTTTTACGCTTTGGGGCTGTTGGGTGTTGGCAGGTTGGGCTGCGATTTCAATCCCGAATGAACTTTGAAAATGATGTACCATTCAGTAACTCTTAAATTTCTTATGTATAGTATTTTTAAGTCGACAACAGTCGAGATTTGAAGTTATGATTAGTAATTCAACAACTTTCATTTATCTCATAGCTATACATTTTAAATTGAAGATTGTAAATATGACTAAATGATAAATTTAAAACGTACAATAATTACAACTTTAATCAAATCAAGCATTTGCTGCAGGGATTGATGAAACTTAAGGAATTAGTTCTTCTTTTAGTTGCCCATACTGCCAAATTCCCTTTAGGGCTTTAATTTCAACGTTAACATTGCTGAATCTGACAGTATAAAAGACAAAATTCAATTCGCAGAAGGATGGATAGTATTTTGATTTGTAATTTCGCGTTTCGCATAATTTTCATCGAAATTCTGTTGAAATTTGAATTGCTAAGAGTTCATATAGTTTGTTACTATATTTACATATTCACAGTACACTTTTGTTATATTTATATATATGATATATAAAATGACTAGCGGGTGTGTCACAGTCGAGCACACTCGAGTGCAGCTTTCTCACTTGTCGTATTTGCAGAAGACAAAGGAGGGATTCTGGAATTGTTGCTGCTACTGCTGTTTGGGCATTTGCATTATTAATTTTAATTAAAAAGCGCGTGTCTTCAATTTGTGCCCGGAAGAGCAGCTCAACAGTTGAAATCGCTTGAAGAGTGCGACTCTCCAGTTTGAATGTGTGTGTGTATGTATGTGGCTGTCTTTTTGCGAGACCGTAAATACAAATTTAAATACAAATAATAAACAATTCTCGAAGGCGCTTTTTGAGGTTGCCAGCAGATGTCAGTGTTTGTGTATTTAAATATATTTGTCTGCGAGTGTGAGTGCGTATCTGTATCCACATCTCTATCTGTCTGTATCTGTATCTGTATCTGAAGCTGAGTGTGTTTATTCACAGCAAAACTCGTAAACCGCCAAACTGAACTCGAGGCCCGCCTTTCCCCTTTTTTAGTTGTGTTTATGTTTGTTGTGAGTTCACGCTCTCGGTTCACTTGGCCATGTTTCACTTAGTGGCAGCAAAGTTTGCTTTTGCCCGCCTCTCCGAAAGTACAGCCAACAACTAAATTCACTGAGCCACCCACGCCTCGCTGCTTGAACGTGAGTTTATGTAAATGCTCGCAGATTTCCCATGGTCCAATAAATATATATATTTTGGCGAGTTTTTTTCGTCGGCTCATTTGAAGGGTGCAATTTTTGTTTATTGTTCTTTTACTGGACTTTCCGTTCTGCTCCTTTTGCACTCTCTTAATTTGTATGCGTAGATTTAATTTCAGTTTTTGTTTCATTTCGTTTCTGATCTTTTTGTATTTCGCGGTGTTTTATTGCTGCTGTTTTAAATGTCTAGCCGTCTGCACCTCGAATTGCACATAAATTACTCAATGAGGTGTTGGTGCTTTGCTTAAAGATACGCACTCATCATTTATTATTGCAGCTGCCAGCCACAGACAACACTATGAAATGATTTGTATTGATTTTCGTGCACTTCAATGCCAGATATCATTGAATCTTGTACTTATTTTGATGCCTTCACCCAAAGTTGTTGCCTCAATTTGCTAATTATGTGTTTGCTGTCACAGCTGTCACCTCAGATGAATGATAACAGCGAGATTGCAAATTGAAAAAAGTTGTCGAAAAAGTTTAGTCGTCAACATTTTAAATTTGATAAGTTTGCGCAAAAATAAATACGCTTGGAACTTCAGATATTAAAATATTAAAGCCTATTTATATTTAAAATATTTCTCAGAAATGGAATTATCAATGAGATAAATGAATAATTTATTGAAGTGAGGATTTTACATGGAGATTGTAAATAGATTAAAATCAATGCAAATGGTTTCTTTAGAATGTGATATGTTTCTAGATTTGAGTTACTTGCAACATCATTTAGACTAAAAAGTTAAAATGCTTTATATTAATTTGGTCAATTTGAAATCTTTCTCTCATTTCAACTTTTAATATCTTTTTTATTGAATGGCGCCCTTGAGTCTTTAAATGAGCATTCAAGTCTTTTAAATGACTTGCCAGAATGAATGTAAAGAAAAAAAATAATTGTAATTCCTTCTAGTGTTTGAGCACAAGCAAAAAGATAATAAAAAGAACAACTAAGAAGGCTCTAGTCGAGAATGCTCGGCTACGAGATGCCCTGTTTTTATGGTCTGGCTACTGGTAAATTTAAAGTTATATTTAATTATACTATGTTGAATTCATAGTAGTTTCCAATAGAGTGTTTTTTATTTTCATTAAAGTTGTACTCATTAAAAGTTGAACAATAAATTTATAAAACTGTTTTTAAGTTAAACTACAATAAAATTACTTATTTTAAATTTGAGATACAACTTAAACTTAATCTGTTCAATTAATATAATAATCCCATTTGTAGTAAATAGCGTTTTTAGTCCTTAACTTATTTATGAACTAAATCATATCTTTTAAATATGACAAGGAATATATATATATATAAAGGTGGAAAGATATAATTCTCCAAATTATTCTATACATTTTATCTTCGAGCAAATCAAGTATACCCAATGCTTAATCAAATAGCGTATAGAAAAATTATCGAGGACATTAATGTTTGTCGTTAGTCAGCAAAGAATGTGATAAAAAAATTGACTTTTGTCACGAGTTGCCACTTGATTGGCTTTATATTTTTAATGGCAACTGCTCACATCATTCTGTGGTCGTTGTCAAGTCAATGCGAAGGCCATTGGCATCGATTAAGTGCTGCAGAGTCGCAAGAAACTTTAAAATGCATTCGCTTGACGAAAGCCAATGACAGTAGATTTCGAAAATTACGCATACGCCGCATGTGCCATCCGATTGGGGATAATTTGCAAAGCTTATGCGATACCCACATCAATTGCGGTTGTCAGTGGACATTAAGTCGAAAGTCAAGAGCACTTGCAGCGCGTGATCGACGTTTAGATACCCTGTCCGTCTGTCTATTGTATTTACCCAAATACAGAGTAGCAGGCAGCTTGAAATGGCATTGACCAATTCATTGCTTAAAAGGGATACGTCTGGAGACAAGTTTATTATACCTACATCAGGATTTTTGCAGTTGCTGTGAGGAGAATCAGCTTGTTTGTCAACACGACAGGACAACACATGTATTGAAATAGTTGTTACAAATTTCAACAGACACTTGTGCTAAAATTTTTATGAGCATGTTTCGAATATGTGTTTGAATTCCCATAAACGCAGACGTGACCAAAATTCCAAATGCGTCTCGGCCCTTTTAAAGCAATAAGATCTAGAAAAAAAGGGACCGGCAAATGTGGTATTAAAACTGTCAGTTTATGAAAAGCATTTTGAAGTGAAACCAAGTGTGTAGCATATGCATTGACCCCCAACCAACTCCCGATTCCCGATTCCTCCACACGATACCAGCAACCAGTCCGCTGTCAGCAATCACAAGTTAAATGGGCTTGCTTTTGGGATCAGTGGAAAATCAATTTGATATATGCATGTGGCATGGCCGGGGGGAAATGGAGAAAATGGGGAAAAGGGGCAGGTTGTTGCCTGGCCATTCTAATTGAGGCACGACCGTTGCGTGCGATGCTGGAGGTTTGTCTCGGTTTTGTCGCTCCGTGAATGAAGATAAATTGTGACAGGCGCAAATAAAAAATAATATAAATTCGCAAATGATGTTGAGAGCCAGCAAAAATAAACGATTCTAAAGCCACGTGCCAATTTGCAAGAACAATTCGATTTTGCGCCAGGACCAGGTTCAGGTCCAGCTTCAGCGCCAGGACCAAGCAACAGTTACATTCACTGTTGCGCAGCTGTACAAAATGTCCTTTAATGGCGTCTTTTGAACTTAATGCGACCAGTGTCTGAGGGTAATTGATTCGAGTTGAGTGTTGCCCCGTCACAATGGCCACAGCAGACAGATGCAAGATTTGCGATTCAGTTCCGCAGAATTCAATTATTATTCCTCAGCTACGCCTCGGCTATGAAATGTAAGTCAATTTACTAATAAGCCAGCGGCTGTTATCAATTCTTCGTAGAGCTTATCGCTTTACCACTTCAGGGAGCATTTCCAGTCCCAGCTTCATTATGAAGAGAGCTTAACAACTCAGAGAGTTGTTGGCTCTGCACTTCAATGCTATTGACCACATTTAAATCGAAGACGAGCCGTGATGGGGTAATAGAACCGACAGCTGTTGCATATAACAACAGCCATAAACAAATACGCTATAAGCAAACACGTAACGAGAGCAAAAAAAACAACTGCTGAGCTGTCTTCTCTCCTAATACCCATTAAAAGCGAGTGCCATCAAGGCATAAACTAGGAATTCTCTGAAAAGCAACTGATTCGCATTTACCGCCCATTTAGAGAGAGAGAGTTTGTGGAGCTTTATTTGAACACATCTATTTATATAGCAAGCATTTTTGAGATACACTTTAATATGTGTGTCTTTTATATTGCTTTTTAATTTCAAGTTTATTGAAAAAGGCTAGGAAGACGCCTGTTCCAGCTGCTTTTAGGATATTCGCTCTTCGAGCTCAGAGTGGTCTTATTTGGTTTTTTCTGTGCTGCTTATGGTTACAGCTGCGGTGTGGCAAACCCACCTGCCTCCCATTTGGTCTCTGTTTTTATGACCTTTGCGAAGGGGCATTAAGCCAGCTTTGCCACACACACACACACACACACACACACACACACACACACTTGTGCTTCACCTTCACCTATTTGACCGGTCAAAGTCAAATATTTGCTTGCTCACAAATTCCTTTACATGCTTTTAATTATGCCACAGTTGTTTCTTATATTTTTATTTGATTAGTCTGCTTGTCAAAGCCAGTTTGGTATGCAATCTGCAACTAAATCTAAAATGTTATTTACATGTGGCGCTTTTGTGGGCATTATGTGTGCCATTGTTATTGACAGTTATTTCAGCAGTTCAACAGTTATTTGCCTGTGGGTTCGGCTCAGCGGTGGTCTTTATGCCCCTTGTCAACTTGCTCCCTCATTAAATTTGATAAATAAACCAACGAAAAATTCAATTAATTTTACAAGCCAGAGCGTCACTTCGCTTTGTGCTCGTATATAAATTAATCAAAATTGTGCCCACACTTATTTCCTGCACTCTCGACGCTTTCAAAGTTGTCTGACATTTCACACTTCCGACATGGTTTTGCTTATCGCAATCGCAATGGCCTGACGAAGGTCGTCAAGACCCCAAATGACAGCTGGCAAGTCAAGTAGTGCTGCCAAATCGGACCCTTAAGTGTTGGCGACTCTTAAATATCCTGTAAAAGTTTACTACACAATTTCAAATTTCAATAAAACGAGCTTAAGAATTAAAAACAAAAGTGATAGAATTATCGTAGGTTAATAAAAATAGACCATTTTGATTAATAGTTGTCCCAAAAAGTTATTTAATGGAAATGTTTTGTATATTAACGGATTTTCAAAGATCTACATAAAATTATATAATTCATTGAATTTTAAAAATTTTAATTGCTTTTAAGCATCTTAATATTATTGCATCGCAGCTGTATTTATTTGCAATATAATCGTAAAAGAACTTCATAATTTTGTGAGTGCGAATTCCCGTCAGATATCTGATTTGACCATATTTAGCATAATAGAAAAGTTAACATCCATCAGGCCAGCATGCCTTTGCCTGCGGCGTCCAAGTTAGAGGCCAAAAGTCGACCACCAGAAATGAACTTTAGCCAAATTTGTTGGCAAAGTTGACGAAGTTGATCTTGAATGCACATTTCGTCGTTTGGATTTCCTTTTGCCGTGTTGCGTTGGACAACTCATTATAACTTTAATAATTTGTATCTTGAGCTATTAATTAACTAAACAAGCGTGTCCGTATAAAAGTTGCGACACAGCATTTAATGGCCCTGCGGCACATGCCACACGCCACATGCCACATGCCACATGCCACTTAGCAGTTGGCACTTGTTACCATTACCATTTGGTCATTTATTATTTGCTTTAAATGCAAATTTCAAAAGTTTTGTTCATCTCTGCCCATCGCACCTCTCGCACCACAAAGGCGCATGTCAAAATAAAGGAAAAAATATCGAAAGTAAAATTTGTTGAAAATCATTTTCAGTACGAATGTTTTGCTCGCCGCGTGTGGCTGAAAGCTTTTAGAATATCGTGAAATTTAGTGTTTGTAGTTCATTTTTGAAATTGGGAGCAATTGAGATACGTTTATGACGCCGACTGTGACAGCGAGCTGAGATAAATTGATAAATAATCATAAATAAAGATTACGTATACGCCCACACAGGCTTTAATTGATAACATACGCGCAATCCATTTGCGAGAGACTGAGAAAGAGACTGCAAGAGTGAGAGTGAGAGTGAGAGTGAAAGAGAGGTATCAATAAAAAATTTCATTGCCTTAATGGTCTGAGTAATTATTTCGTTCATGCTCGTTTGTTGTTCGCTTGACGATCACAATTTAATATAGCTGAAGAATGCTTAAAGAAAAATTCCAAATTCATTTGTAAACATATCTGTTTGTTTTTCCTATTTACTCTGCTGTGTGTGCTTAGAGATTTTCAGTGTACACAATCCACAAAGATATGGCATATATATACGCATGAAGGTCAGTGAATAAGTAGACAGCTTGTTAAATGCAGAGCGGAAATGAGGAAAACTAAACAAGATACAGTTTCACTTTTATATAATTAATAAGAAGTGTATTAAATTATTCAAAACAACAAGTAAATAAACTTTAAATTTGTTTAGATATTTATTTGTAAATGCTCTAAACTTTGATTAGGTGAAAGTAAACCGAATTACAGAACTTGAAAAGAACTCTCAGCAAGTAAACATTAGAGAAAATCCTTCGCCTACATTCCAGACACGTATATTTATTGATCGACCCTCGCCACCACGTGTACTTGAACGAAAATAAACTTTTTATTTGTACAAGTTTAAAATATGTTTGCTGCTGTTGCTACTGCTGCTGCTGAAAAAAAAAAAAATAAATACAATTCATTCGCTGTGAACGACCTGTTCAAGTTTTTAAGCTATGCATATTTATTCAGGATGTTTCCTGGCCAAAAACGGATGACTCGGCTACGTGTCCCATTAGGTTGGCACATAAAGGAAGTAATGTATTAAAGCGCATAAATATTTGACGCGCCTTAAAGCAGTAAAAGATTTTGGAGCGACGCATTATCTTTCGCATATTTGAGGAATATAGATTAAAGTTAAATGCAATTTGGGTGCAGGCGAATCCTTTCAATGCTTTAACTATGCCAAGTTGGCCACTTGGCGCTTTGAGCCTCCAGCTTCATTCATTATGCATTCATTCCGACTGCGACTAAGAAAGAGCTTTTTGAAAACGCCGTCTTGCTGCAAATCTTGCCGGCTATATTTAACGGTGTAACCCAGCGACATGCGAGCAAATACAAAAATGGTACACAAAGTGCTAAAAAGGGGATGCTCAAGCAGCTGTGAGCTAGATAGATAGAAAAGCACACAGAACCCCAGCACTAGCAACAGCACTAGCAACAACACCTGAACACTTGAAAATAATGAAATGAAACAAAATTAAAATGCCAAAGCCCGATGAGGATTATGCTGATGATGATGCTGACGGCGTTGGGTTGTTGATTATGTCGATGTCGAGCTGCAGCCATGCAGCCCAGCGAAACTTTTCGAAATAAAAAAACATAGAATATACATAAACGCAAAATCCACAGAAAAACTTTCCATTGCCCCCGTTTTCGCCTGTCAGCACTTCTATTCGCAATTCAAGCCATTTGCATAATTTTCAATGAGATCCCTGAAAAAATAGATGATGCGGCCCGGGTTATGGCAGCTTTCCTATATCACTATATCTACGCGCCGGCTGAAGACTGAAATCCTAACCTGAGAGAAAATCGTTGCAATTGTGCTGGCTTTACTTGAGCTCAGCTAATGGCCGCTTAGTAGAGATAAGAGGTTTGGATTGGACGGTGGCAACAGCTGTTATCAAATTGTTGGCTAATTGTTAATACCCCCGGCAGCTAAAGTGAGCAGTCGGGTAGCTATGCACGTGAAATGTGGCAAAAGAAAGTTTGCTTTTGGTTCATTACTCGCAAGTTGCTTTGTTATCACGTTTCAGTGGATAAACTTTTGTTCGCTTTAAAGTCAGCTGCGACAAAAAGTTGTGGGATAAGCTCGTTCTTGAACCCTTAAGCTAACTGCAAAGTCGTCGCGACAGACAGACAAAATTAATTGAAGCTGTTGTAGTTGGTATGCTTCCACTACATTATTCTTGAGCTTAATTGAGTTCGGTCTGCGATTTGCATTTGAATGCAGTAATTAAAATGGATCGCTTAATTTACTGCAATCAGTGGAGTGTGTAATCCTTTAAATGCAATACTATAGAAGCTGACTGGCAAAGGAGCAAGCGTGTACAATAGGTGGATAACAATAACCCTCAAGGAATGCTCGATTACATAGCAGATACTTTATCGATTTGCTCAACTAGATGATGGCTTGCGTGTTAAATCATCTGTTGTTGATGTTTATGAAGGATTTGCATAAATTTTAACAGCCGCTCTGCGACTTTACTCAGTTTTGTCTATCGCACAAAGGATACTCTAGCATTGTGAATGGCGAACATGACACGGCCAGATGTCGCAGGATGTGTCAAATTATTGCGAGTAAGCGAACCTGGTGGAACAACCTTTAATTTGCATAAATTAAAACGTAATAAATGAACGATAAATGAATTGGCATTTGCCACGACACCGAGAGAGAGAGCGAGAGAGAGATCGATGTGGAATTTCCCCTCATTTTAATCACTTTCCGAGCACTTTATTATTATTTATGTGGAATATTGCGTTGTGGCTTCAATTCCCCGATGACGTGACATAATTAAGTCCATTGAGCTGCTGCTCGTCGTATTGTTGTAATCGGTTTTGAGCAAGGTATTATGCGTATTAAATCAAATGCGCTTACTGGAGCACAGCTATGCACGATGTTATTAACTATTTCAGACAATGAATTTGTGCTGCATTGTTTCGCTATTACCAAATTCACAACTCAGTGAGCAAATTGAGCTCTTTTCGGACGGGGATGATAAATTCAATTACGCACTGTTCAATCCTGAAATTGCTGTGGGAGTGAACTAGGAACTTATTAATAATAACAGCCAATTCCCAAATTAGGTATTATGTTCTATAAATACACGGCGATTTGGGCTAAAAGTCGATCAAATTGAGTTTAATTGGACACAATAAAAGGTATCACGCCCACGCATACTCAGTATAATGACAGCCACTCTGGAGTCCTTTAAATTAGTCTCTTTACCAGTGGCCAATTTACATAATTGCAAGTACAATATTGGCTGGGCAAACAAATGCATTGGCAGCGCTTCATTAAATGTCCACACACAAACTATAGGTCAAAGGAAGGCAAAGAGTCGGACTTTGTTTGATGTATGTGTCGCTGGATGGCAAAAAAATTTGATATGACTTATGGCTGCAGACGTTTAATGATTCGCATCGAGTTGAACGCCAGGATGACGCCTGGACAAAACAGAGCAGAACAACACGCTTCCTGTGATTTATGGGATACCACACATTCTCCTCTGGTTTCATTTGTCACAACAAAGCAGCCAGCATGCCACACCTCCTTATTGTTGTTGTTGCTGTTGTCCCCAAACAGAAAACAATGTCAACCAAGGCTCGAGTGACCGGGACACGACCAGGACACACCCGTTCCTCGATTTGCGTATAAACAAATATTGATATTATAAGTATTCCGCGGGGAACAAAAGGTTCCTTGTGCGAGCATGTGTTGGCCAAATATGACATGCCCTTTTGGACACATTGTGGGTTGGGTATCGACAACGACAACGACAACGACAACAAATCACCAATCACAAATAATATTGCTTTTATCAGCGGGTTGTGGTTTTCGTCGTTTTGTCGCCTGCTTCTCAAGGTTAGATCCCAGCTCAGTTTTCGATTCAATTGCGTTGCATAAATGAAGTTACAACAATAATAGAGACAATACGAGTATGCTAAGCAATTCAATCGAGTGCTGAAATTCTTAAAGCATGCAATGTTTGTGCTCGTTAAATGCGAGTTTCCAGTTTATTTGGCATTTTCAAAAGCTTAACATCAATCAAGTAAATCTGAATAATCAAATACTAACGATAGATACCGTTGAGTACGCATTCAAGCTGAGTTTTGCGCTGCAAAAAGTTCAAGAAACATCTGAGATTTCTTCCCTCAAAGACTGATTTCAAGCATCAAATTTCGCTGTCCGTTGGCGTAAAGCGCTTAACTATTTCGCTACTGGTTTAGGTCAAAGCAGTTACACAGTTAAAACTGTGCTAAGCTGCTTTTTAACCAGGCAGTAATTGGAAAAGTTGGCAACCTTTCAGCTGGCAACTGAAAAGTGAAATGACAAAGTCGTAAAGAGGATGGCAACTCGTCGAATACTTGATATTTATCGTGGCGTGAATGCGAATTAATCGAGCATACAGCGAGTAAGAAAATCCACTTGCCGAGTATTTATCAATCATTGAAATGCAAAATAAGCGGATAATAAGCATATAAAAATAGCTTACGACCGAATTTCTCTTGTAGACTTTTGAGGCATTATGGCAGTCACATATGCTGACATGTGTGTGCTCAGCTCTCGATGTCTTTGTTGGCAATTGAATGAGATGCGCCTGCTGATCCTTGACCCTGAGTCCTGAGTAGGCGCTGGCGTTGGCTGCTGTCATTACAATGCGCTGATATGATGTGATTATGCTAATTTAATGCGGCAGCTTAAACACTGTCAATAATGATGGCCATAACGATGTTGATTATGATGTGAAGGCCAAGGCAACGTCGCCGTCCAGTAGTCTGCCCATTATCTCAGCGAAGAGCTACTTAAAAGGAGAATGCGACGGCGACCATTGCCTTGGACTGTGTGTAATTGTTATGCTTTTTATGACAGACTTCTTGCTTTTTATATACTCGCTTTTGTTGTTGTGATGTAGTTGATATCGTAAAGCTGGATGCGTCTGACATTGTGCTGACGATGTCATTGCCTAGGCAGCGCTTCTTGTGCTTAATAGATGTCAGCGAAAAGGTCGATAACCAATTCATACCTTATACCATATGGGGGGAGTTCATCCATTTGATTTGCCCGCCCCAGTGGACACTGCTGTGTATGCCTTATGCCTTGCGACTCAAATGCCGGAAAAAACTCTTCCGACCATACATAAAATGTTGAAGCCGCTGTCGCTGCCGTTGCTACTAGGGATTCAACAATCCTTAAATGAAATAAAAATCAATGTAGTGTGCACGCACAGACACACAAATCCTGTGGCAACATATGACCACCCCTTTTTCCTGTTACATCGGCAGTCTGGTTGGTTGAGTTTCCTTCGCTGTTTCTTTTAACGGGTGCCAACTTTTCCATTAGCAAAGTTAATACCACTCACGAGCGGTTATAAGTCGACGAAATCATGGATGCTGTGAATTAAGCTAACAACTCAGATATCTCGCCCCACACGCGAACACATATGTTATGCATTTCTTCGCCCAATGTCCATTGTCCTGATTGACTTTTGTTTAACATTCTGTGTAGCATACTTTTTGGGGCACTTTAATACAACTTTCTGGCTGCAAAGGTTCATTGCGCCTAGACGGTCTCATTGCGACTTGTTCCATTCGCTATGAGATTCATAAATTTCGATAAATTAAATTACCGCGCCTTTGGGTCAAAGTCTGCTAAACTTTGGCTGGGTTGCAATGAAAACTCGTATTCGTAACCCATAAAACGCAATGTGAAATTTTTGAACAAATACTTGGGGAATAGTATAATTGGGTGTGGATGTGTACATCTTATTTGCACTGTCATTTTCGATTCCATAGGGTGAACGCACTCGTCTTTAATTCCAGTTCAATGTTCTGTTGAAATCTGAAACTTTTACACATTTTTAAATGGATACTAGATGAACAGCACAAATAAACTCATAATTTGTTTGACATGAATTTATTGTCTTGTCTATAAAGTTTTTATTTCTAATTGTCATTACGAATAAAAAAACGAATAAGAGAGAGAATCATGCAGTCGGCCTTCGAATGGCGAATTGAACTTGAACTTTGTAATTATACCTGTTTATTTAAATAAAGTCGTAATATATTTAAATGTCTTATTCGGATTGTTTGACAAATTGATAAATGATTGTCAGACAGCGATTTCTCATGTGCTCTTTAACGGTTCTGCGTGTTATTTGTTTTATTATCTTTTCTCTCTCTCTCTCTGTCACTCTCTCGTTTTAGCACTTTTTGCTGGCGCCAACAATTTGCATAATTAAAGCCGTCGTTCAGATAGTGAAAAGAGATAACGAGCAACAGGTAAGTCAGTCTATTTATAATGGAGCGATTCGATATTTGCAATGCAAATTGCCATTTTTTTTCGTTGTTGTTATTATTACGGTTGCCTAAAGCTGTTAACAAATTTATTCGACTGGCGCATGCGACAAATGTGTGGGCTTGTGTTAAGGTGTTTTCAGTTATTGTTTATACCCCGTCGCCATCAAATGCTCTCAATGGGTTAGAACAAATTGATTAAAGTTGACAAAACGAAAGATCACATTGTTGATTACTTTACGCAAATCTATTTATATTAAAGAGAAGTTTACAGGGTATTCGCGGGTTGGGCAGTGAGACCTAGAACCTCGGATACTAGTTTGGATTTTGATTTTCTGGAATTCCATTGCGAATTTTGGGAATTCCTTGACGATTCAGGTTGTTTGTTTCACATGAGTTATTCAAAGCCCAGAACAAACAGATGACAACATGTGGGAGAGCCATAAAATGGTCGTAAAGAAACTATTGTCAGTGGCATAAAATAACTAAGTAGCCTCGGGCAATTTAATGACACACCGCGTGTGAGTTGTAAACAAACTAATCAACCGGATGTGAATTATTGCCCGATAACTATGAGCATCATTAGAGTAGAGTGCAGCTATCGACCCTTGGGGGTTCCCTCCATTCATTGCCATTCAAAGAGATTGACTATTGCCATTTATATAAGTTACATTTATGTATTGTGTTGACGTCGAATTCCATCGGCATACCTCCGCAGTATCCTTTTCACCCAGGAAAATATTGTGTGCGTGCAAAGGACAAGTGGCTTTGTTTATCAATTCCTTGGCATTCTATTGTCCTGTTATGCAACATCTCGTCGACAGCATGGCAAATTGTTTGCTCTTAGCCGGGCGGTTGTGCGTGCACCTGCCAGAGACCATAAAGTGTAACGACTAATATTGACTCGTGGCTCATCCCACATGCATACGTGCCACCGTCTGCGGCACGAATTCAGCCAACAATTTCAATATGCGAAAAGCCTTTTATTGCTGCGATTCATAAATATGCAAGTCCGATAGAAGGTGCATTATTGCGACCATCTAACAAAACGTCAACACAGATAGTCAGCTATCAGCGCGTGGTGAATAAATCCAACCTCTTCCCCCCAGGCCTCGCTCAATTGCAGTTGCGAATTATTTCGTTGGACGGCAAGAGCTGGGTAAACACTCTCAGCTGAAATTGCGATGGAAAGTAAGGGAACTTTTCTTCTGGATCAAATGTGTCACATTCCGAAAAGTTGATCAACCAGAAAACTTTGATATTCTCAACAAAAGTTAGTTCCTAAGCTCTGCGCATGCAGAAGTGGACATTTCATAGATGTGACTGACGCACCGTGTCCCTGCGTGTGTGTATAGAATGCTAAAGATGTGGGGCAGGGACAATCCGGAGTTGGAGTCAACTTATTAAGTTGGGAAAGAGCTTTGTATCTATTTTATTCCTGGCACAGTGGCTGCTCATTAAAGCGAACAGCTTGAATTATTTGATTAAGTAACTGCTAGTAAAACAAATTTTATTAATTTATTGCATATAACAAAGTATTTTTTAATGCTTGTATTCTCAATTGGTATAGAGTTGGATAATGAATGTCACTTTCGATTGCATTTGTTGGCCATGCAGAACAATTAGCGTAATTTTTGTTTGCATTTCAAATGAACTATAATTGGATAATGTAGTTACTGTGGTTTGTTGTTTATTTGGATTGCGGTGGAAACTAATTCCAATGTATTAGCTGTGCAGTGTTGAATATATTTATCATAATTAATTTCAAAGCAAAACATTACAAATTCCGCTACATTCTTTTTTATTTGGGTAAATTGGCTACATACATAAAATATACAGAATCATCTAATTAATTAAATTTGAATAAGTGTATCTTACGTAATTGGCTTAAATTGAATTGTTTGATGGCACTCCAAATCCTTCCTTTTTCGAGAGTATATTGAAATGTAACAAATGCAATTTTTGTTTGAATTGCTGACATATTAAATATAGCAAATGCTTATTGAGTCGAATATGTTGGCTAAATTATAAATTCATAATTGAGTTAAACTAAAAAGCTGAAGTTAATCAATTCGGGTTATTCCTCTAATCAGCATATGGTATTTAATATGTAGAAACATACATTCTGCTCTGGATGAACGTGTTTGGAATTTCTTTGTAGAACAAGTTGTGCTAGAATAACCCCGACAATAAACAAGAAGAAATAAAGAATTCTAGCTAAACAATTCTCATTTAATTACTTGGCATAATTAGGATATTAAAAAAAATCATAAATTAAAATATCTAGGTACATTGACATTTTATTTATTTGTTTTTAATTTTAATATAAATGCTTTACGGTGTATAATTGGCTTTGTCGCTAATTGCATGATTTTTTTTAAACGGGTGTGAAGTGCTGAATAAAAAATTGCGATTTGCATTTCAAATGTCTTTGATCTTTGCTTTCGGAATAAATTAAATGAATAAGAAACTGCATTTTGATTTTGTCAAGATAATATTTTATTTTTTCATGTTAAAAACTAATTGCAATAGGCAGAAAACACAACATTTGGTGGTCAACGGAACGCGAGATTCCACATTTAATAGTAAGAACGGGGCACAAAAGTGTTGGGGTCGATAAGAGTGGCCACCTCCGAGGGATGGACGATGGAGCGTCCTGGAATGCGATTATAGGCAGCTGTGGGGAATAATCAAGCTCAATTAACTGAAGTTCAAAACTCTTAAAGTGCTGCTTAACTCACCGATTATCTTGCTGATAGCCGTTTGTGCGTCTAGGATTTGTGCATCAGGAGCGGGGGCAGCGTTGACCAGGATCAGGCAGACGGTGGCAATTACCAGAGCGAAAACAATGAATTTCGACATTTTTGCGGTAGTTTTGTGGTGCTTCTGTTGCTGTGGTTACTCTGAAGTTTTAGCTAAGTCTAATTAGCCAAGTCGCAGCTGCCGCTATTTATACTACACAGCAAGATGATATCAAAATATCTGGGATGAATGAAAGCCAGCCCGAAAGCCGAAGATAACAGATGGGAGATGAGAGATGAGAGATGAGAGACGAAAATTTGGAGAACCCGAAAGCCTAAAACCGCTAGTCACAGCTGTTTTTGAAATTGATTTCTTGTTTTGTTTGTCGCAATAATTAATTTCTATGCAGAGACCCCGAAATGCTCTGATATATAATCCTCATCGTAATACACTCTCCCTACGCTTCCCCGAACCCGAACCCGAACCGAGGCCAGAACACACAAAACAAAAGCAGAACGGAATAAAATAAAATGCCTGAAACGAGTTTCGCTAAAGAACAAACGCTTAAGGTTGGCGTCGGGAATTCCAATAGCATAGAAAGTAAACAAAAAAAAATAACGCGACGATTAAATTAATAAATATATTAATATTTCGTCGCTGCTTTTTTCTCTAAATTTTGTAATTTAAATTTATATGCATTTGCAATTATGTTATCTTTATCGGTTACTTTGTTGTCGCTGCTGCTGCTGTCTATCAGAGATTTGTTTTCTTTTCCTTCTTTTGCATAAGAATGTTGAATGACATATCGTGTGTGTTCCCTTTGGCGGTTCATTGTACGCAACGCTTTGGTTTCTGTTTTTGTTTTTTTGTTTTTTTGTTTTGTTTTGCATTTTTGCGGCACGGGCTTTTCCCACATCGTTCTTGATGTTGATTTTTTCTGCTCTTCATATTTTGTATTTTGTGTTTTGTATTTTATTTTTCTGATTTGGTATCCGGCGCCGCGTGCGAGATCAAAGACTAAATTCGTTTGATATGGCAATTTTGTCGCCTTTGTTGTTGAATGCTGGTTTATAAACAAACCGGTTCGCATCAATTTGTCGCTCAAAGAAAGTAAAATCTTTTTAATAACATGCTGAGTATTTTCTATTCATAAATTATATTTTAATTCTTATGGCTTTTGGTCTAAAATCCATTAAGAAAACACAAACACAGATGGGACCAATTAGTCGAACAACAAACTGACCTATTGGATATCCTTATTTTTGTTTAGATTAAATATGATAAATATGGGTCATCAAAATATATTTTATTGCATCATAAGTTATTTGCAAATATATATTTTAAATTTAAAAAAACTGTTGATAATTTCTAATTTGGGAAAGTTTTGCAAACAACCAATATACCCCACGACTGCCTTGTGGTTTTTGCAGAGCTGTAAAATTTGCAAATCCTTCGCGTGACGGCTTTTAGGGGTCCTTGAGACAGGCGTAGGCGGCAGCAGCTGTACCATGACACGCTCCAAACTTTATCAGAGTGTCGCACAAGATGTGTAACAGTGTGTGTGTGGAACTGTGTCGATGTAACTTATGAGAAAACCATAAGCAGAAACGCACACGCATAAGTTTGATTGGAATTTGGGTGTACGAGTATGAGTATGAATATGAGCTCTCCTCTCCCTCATCCTCTTCACTTTTGTGCCTGTTTAAGATATTGTGTTCAATATAATGCGAGTAATGCTAATGTAGACACGTGACGCCTTAACAAAATTGTCATCAATCTAATGATTGAGACAAATGCCGCACAAGACAGGCTCGAAGGGAAGAAACTGCTTCTGTTCCCTGACATTGTCGAAACATCTCCTGTGCCTCCATTCCCTCATTTCCTTTTACTTGTTGCTGGTGCATGGGAATCGGGTTTCAGTGTGGCATATGGGCGAATGGTTTATGAATTGTTAATCAAGTGTACGCCTAATGAGACAGACATGGAGCGAAATAAAGCTGCTTATCGCAATGTTTATTAGCCGCCAGTTATACAATCTGCGCCTCTTCAGTTCTCGCCGACCTCCCAATAGCAGTGGCTCTGCTTCGCACTCAATATTAATAATGAACAGCAAACGACTCCGGGGTTCACTTCCATACTATATAATACGTTTGTTTGGTTTGTCTTTGCGGAGGTTGATAATAGAGTCTCTTAAACGGAAATATGAAACATTGTTATCATTTCGGAATGACATATTTAAACGATGCAACATTGAATATTAATAAGTTTATTATAACAGACTCGTAAAATCAATTTTGAATTGTAACAATATTTGTACCTGTAATCTTTAATTTTACAATTAAAAAAATTAATTTTGTTAATAGTTTTTTTTTGTTTATCTATTTTCAATTTGAACAACTCTGTTCTAGCAAGTTGTGAGCAGCCCTCGTGTTGTTAAGATAATTTGTGTTGGGTGCAAATTTAGTCAACGTACAAAATATTTCCGCTTGGGGTATTATAAAAAACAGAAAGAACACAAACACATATTGGGAGAAAGAGAGAGAGAAAGTCCCTAGAACAGCAACAATAACAATAACAGCGACAAAACAGAGGGCAACCACAATAGGGACGGCACATAAACATATTACCCCTGGGCGCTTTCATATTATACGCTTATAAAAAATTGCTTGCTGATGGCGCTGCTGTTTTTATATTATAAGCATACGCACCGCACATATGTACATATATGTTTATGTTGATATATCCCTTTATCCAGAGCACTGGGACCATGCTGCGACTATGCCAAATTAGAGTACCGCGAAAGGATTATGTGTGAAGTCGAGTAATTTCTAAAATGAAAACAAAGCTCAGCGTATTTACATCCTTTAAAAGGGAGCCTGCGACAGCTCTTCACATGATTGATGTGACATTAATTAGTATTATCCAGAGTCTAAGCAGCACATGTGGTGCTAGAATTTTGTCTCTACCCTGCTTAAATATGGACAACAGTGTGATCATATTTCCCCATACTTAAATATGTAATATTAAATTTAATATTGCAATATGTCAGATTAATCTTAAATGATCAGTTAAGTATGCGTAATTACATTATTAACTTACTATAGTAATTGGGGTAGTTGCTCATTAATAATTCATGGCATGGTGTTTTCACCCTCACCAATTAGCTAAGGGGTATCATAAAGTTGTAAATATATACAAAATAATTAATATATATTGCCGTTAACGTGCCCTGAATGTCAGTTGGCATGTTGCATGATTTGGTTCAGGGTATTTGTTCAGCAAAACACCTACGACTAAAATACTCCCACTTGATTGCTGTGCATTTCTGTGAATAATATATTGTTGTATCACCTTTGCGCTTGAGTGAATAAAATGTGAACGGATGAATTCGTGTGGCAGAGAAATGAACTGATGGATGCATAGAAGGTGTGGATATTCAAGTGGGGTATAATTACACTTGAGTGCATTCTAATGACCAGTTCCATGTATAGCAAGTTGCCACAAGTGCAACAAAAAAAAAAAAACAAGAATAATAAATGTTGCATACTTTGCGTCGTTTTCATCTCACACCAATTTAACCACTAGTTTTGGGCTATTGAATATGCAATTACTTTGAAATATAAAATATGTAAATTTAATGTATCATGTTATTCAATATGCGAGTGTTTTCACTGGTTGCTCGCCATATTGAATGACATACTGTTTCGATGTGTCAAACACTGTTATGCAAATGTTTTCATCCGCCTCCATAAAAAATCTTTTGCCTGCGAACAGCATATTTCATTTGACGATGAAAAGGTATTGCACACGTATTTCATGCCATTTACTTGGCCAAGAAATTTGACTTTAATAACATGCAAGACAGCATCAGAGTCGTGTCACTTCCAGACATTTTACATTGATCAAGATATCGCTTTACGACCACGAAAAGGAGCAACGGACCATACCTTTGGGATGTGAATGTGAATTTGTGTTTATTTTTTGTATTATGGATAATTCGCAAGCATTATTGCTTCTTATGCATCGTGTACCCATCTTGAATGCGTAATGCGATGTTAATTTAATGCAAACATGAAATGAACATAATCTTCTTTTTAAATCCAGCCAAAAATTGTGAGAAAACATTTAACATTTTATTTCAGTACTTATGTGTATGCACCTAAATGACACATTGCACTTGAGTACTTGTAGAATGCTGGCGCAAGTTGTATTAAATAATTACAATATACAAATTGTGTATTTCAAACATTCAATAGATATCTAATATGCTTGTAAAGTAAAGTTCTAATCATAATTTTCCCACGTGTGAAATTCACAAGTCATTTGCAATACTCATAAACATAGCTGTCATCATGAAATTGTTAATTCCAGTACTCATTTCAATCAATTCATTGGAGTTGAAAATTTATTGTTCTTGTTGACATTTCAAATCACAGTGAGTTGGCGTAATTTGTAAGTAGTTTGTTTGTTTCCAACGCATTCAAACATATGTAGGGTTTAGTACAGTATCGCATAACGAAGCCAAAACAATATCCAATCGAATTCAATTATTTGCATGTTTATGAAAATTCTCGGAAACCTATTATTATCTGCAAACGCCAAAGGAAGTGTGGAAGTGGAATATACTCGTACTGAAAGTAGTGCATACGCTGAGAGAAATTTCAGTGTTCAAAGAGAATTAAAATGATTGTCTTAAAATACGAATTTTTAATCTAGACAGAAAATCTTGTATTGTTCTTGGCTTGTTGATAAGTGAGAGAGCTATCGTCTATCTTGCAGTCCATTGGGGTCCAAGATTCCAACGAAATGCGAATCGCCAAAAAAGGTTTATTAAAAAAAATAGTATTTAATTTGTTTAAAAATGTTTATTAATAAAGGCAGTGAATAAAATAAAAAGGGAACAGATTTCATGCGAAACCGATTATTAAAATAATAAATAAAATTGTGTTCTAGCTTCACATTTGTTATTTTTGATTTCTTAATTCCGGTTGAAAAAACTATTTAGAACTGAATTTGGTTTTATTTTTTTAATATATATAGATTTTTGCACAATTTTTCTCTCTGTATATTTTTTTGAAATCGTAAACTTAAACAACAATTTGTGTAATAGGTTGTTGGGTATGGAAAAACTATTACGTTGCCAAGCGTCCTTTCTCTATACACCTTGAACGAGGAGAGAGAAGTGCACAGCACCACGTTCGTCGTTATGAAACAGTTTTGCTAGAAGCAACTGGCGCGTAAGCCTTGAAGACTGCCAGCATATGGCGGTGTTTGTCTTGTGGATGCTTGGTCGGCAGGATGGTTAGACGATGCCTTCAACTCATGCATAATTAATCATGTTGTGACGCCGATGACTGCCTGAACATGTGCTTGGGCATGTGCCTGTGGGGAATGCGCTTGTCAGTTGACATGGTCGCGCTTTTTTATCACTGCCAGAGGAAACGTTACGCTATATTTATCTTGTTACTTATACGGTCTTTCACAAACGTTGCTAGCTATCGTCATAAACGAGCCCACCCTACGTCCTTTTCAGAAATCTCAGATGCTGCGTCAAATAGGGCAACCCACTCTCTAAATGTTGACGATGCTAATGTCAAGTAGGCGCTATGCACGTTTTGCCGTTATAATTGTTGACGTAAATCACAAAAGGAAAGAAGCAAACGAAAAAAACAGCAGAGACGAAAAAAATTTACAAATAAATGTATTCAGAGAACTGTGATGGGGACCTGTTAACACAAATTGCCCCTGAATGGGTCCTGAATGTTGATGTGCCAACTTTAACATTATTTCAGAACACAAGACCAACATTTTTCTTTGCAGCACTTCGGGCGTTGATTTCACATAATTGAAATAAATATCTCGGCCACGTCGAGGAGGTTGTGTTGGGCATTTATTTTTGGTTTCTGCGCCAGACGATGAATGAGCCCACTTTGTGGACGCCAATTTTTTCTATTATATGGACAAATAAATTTGCAGGGGATTTCGATTTTAATCAAAACTTTATAGACAATTAGAGAAGGCTTTTTATTTTTGAATGCCGACAATTCACACTAAGTGCTTTTACAAGCTTATTTATTAAAGTGGGCAGTACAAAGTAATTGTTTGTTTTTTTCAATTTCAAAGGCTAACATTTAATCAGAAAGGGCAGAAAATTAAACTTAGTAGAGTTTAATTATCGCCTATTTATTAATTTTATGCCTTTTTATAAATTTTCTCCCTTCCGCATGAAGTAATTAAATAACATTAATGTTGAATTAAGAGAAAGGTCGATATTAATAATTTGGCTATTTTAATCTATTCCACTTTGTAAAATTTTATTTCATTTCAAATTGAATACTTGGCGCGCACATTTCCCAGACCATCGTTGTTATCGATGTCGATATCGATATTATGTACACATGCGCAGCAGTATCGATACTCGAACAGCTGACCGCAGCGTGTATGTACTCATACAATATGGCGTTGTTGTGTAAAAATGAACAAATATTCGGATGTTTGACAAAAAAGTTGTGAAAAATTGCAATTAGCGGCAGTTTTAATGATTTAATATTGTGCATTACATAGAAAAGTGCATACACAAATAAAGAGTGAACAGTTTTCAGTGTTTGAGAGCAGAAATTATAAAATTTGCTCTGTGGACCGAAAAGGCCGGCGTAACTCTTGAGGCGCCAAAAATCACAAAACAAAACATAATAAAATGGAAGAAGAAATAAGGCCTGTGGCTGCAACAAATGGAGTGGCAAATAATGCTGAAGATGGTTCTACCACAGGAGCTCCGACGACGGTGGTGGATGCGGTCGCACCAACGAATGTGTGGGCGAACGAAGAAGAAGCAGCAGCAAGAGCTTCAGTTGCTGGCGATAATGTTTACATGAATGAGGTGCGAAAGCAAGACGATGTTAGACAAGTCACACAAACATAAACATGAACATATGTACATACTTAACATTTTGCAGGGTAATGCCATACAGGGTGTGGAAGCTGTTGCTGACGCTGTGGAGGAGGGAGAGGAGGATGAGGAGGAAATGGGCGAAGCTGAATACTTGGAAGATGTGATGCCTGATGATGAGGGGGACGGGGACGGGGATGAAAGAGAGTCAACCGCAGCGGAAGATGAGGCAGCACCATCAGCAGCAGCAGAAAATAATACAAATAATGAAGAGGCTGAAAAACCAGCCGAAGCCGCAGCCGTCGCTGAGCCGGCAGTCGAAGGAGAGAGTGCTAATAATGTGGCGACAACAGCTGAATCAGTGGAGGAGGACGCGGAGGAAGCAGTGGAGGACGACGAGGGCGATGAGGGGGACGAAGAAGAGATCGAAGAGGAGGATGACGATGATGAGGGTGAACTCATAACTGGTGACGATGCCCAGGAACAACTTAAGACAGCCGGAGAGCCGACAGACAAGGCGAATGTCAGTGCACGCTCGGGAGCCCAAAAGCAGGAGGAGCCGGTGGACGAGAACCAGTGTCGTGTGTGCACCAGCAAGGACAACTTGAACAGCCTCTTTACGAAGACCAACGATGCCACAACGCCAGCTGACATGTTGCTCCTAATTTGTCCCAGCGTATCTATAGCGCCCAAGGACTTTATGCCGCAATTCATTTGCAACAATTGCCAGCAGAGTCTTACGATTGCCATACAACTCAGGAAGCAGCTGGAGACCACGGAGAAGGATTTGCGCAAGCGTCTGTCGCGCAGTAAAAACAAAATCCGTCGACCACGCGGCTATGTTGTCATCGACGCGCCCGTCTCCGACTCGGCCAGCGACGAGGATGAGGAGGAACTGAACGATGATGCCGAGTTTAAGGTATCCGATGTGGCGGGCTCCACAAGTCCCGACAGCGAGTCCGCCGACTCGGACATCAGTGAGAAACGCAAGCCGGGCCGTCGACGCGGTCGCAAGAAGAAACGATCGGCTGGCTCCGAAGAGGATTATCCGCACAAAAAGAAGAGTCTGATGTCACAACCCGCCCTCCCTGCGCAGGGACCGTTTGAGTGCGACCAGTGCGATCAGAGCTTTCCACGCAAGCAATCCTATGTGATGCATCGCAAGACGCACGACTCGCGCCACGAATACCTCTGTCAGATATGTAACAAGCAGTTCAAGGTGCGGGGCGCCTACAAGACGCACATGGAGCGACACGAATCGGAGCGTGCGCAGTTCCGCTGTGAGCTGTGCTCACAGGTATTCAGACTGCGGGCCGAACTAAAGCGCCACATGGGCCTCAGTCACGATGAGCACGGCGTCATCTACGAGTGCAAACGCTGTCAGCGCACCTTCCTCACCCAGACGCGTTTGCAGCGCCATCAGAGCACCAGTTGTATACGTCACTCGGAGACGAAAGTCAGACGCATGGAGAGCCATCCCAGCCAGGGGCGAGATCTGTTCAAGTCGGTGGCACCCCTGACTACAACTTACTGGAGCGACAGCTTCTCCGACTAATTCTCAAACGAGTTACATTCACTCGTTTAACAATTTCCGTACTAATTAATTTAAGCTTATACATGTACACACACAGCTTGTACAATTCAAACGAACCGTAAAAATTCCTGGAAACTATGTGGAAATGTCTGTTGTTTTTTTCTATACCCTGTGGCCATCTCAAGGTAAGAGTTTCCTTTCAGGAAGTAAGTTCCTTTGACCCCAAGCAATATGTGTGTATCTTAGACTGAAACGAATCCGCACAGAAAACGAGATAATAAAATCAACAAATTTAGTGAACTGAGCTTAGGGTATATCACAGTTGGTTCAATTGAAGCGTTCTTGCTTTTGGTATTCCCATTGTGCTTTGGCTGGTAAACCTCAGCTAGGAATTTAATTTTGTTATTCAGACAGGCGTGGGAGAGTGTGTGTGACGTTGAGTTGGAATTTTTGTGGGGACAATTGGCCACAGAATGACAAAGGGTGCAGAGCAAGCGCTTTAAGGACGAACTTGAAACTGAAGACGTCGCACGATTTGTGTTTGAAAATGTTGTAAAATTTAAGACAATGCCGCAGAAATTGGCGCATTAAACTTTGATTTGATGTGGCGACTGCATAAAAGTTGCAGCCAAATGCACATAAGTGCCGTTATCAACTGCAACTGCAACTCGCATGCCAGAATTATAATAACAATAATTTTGTTGTATAATGTGCGTAATCACAATGTTCACTTAATGGGCACTTCGTACCCCAGCATTGTGCATCTCCAAGGGCCACTAAGCGTTTAACAGCTGGGATTATGTGCTCCAAGCTGTGACATTGCAGCAGGGTAAATTTGTGGCAACCACAAAGGAAGCGGAAGCTGCAAGAGCACTGTGGCAAGCAACGCCAGTGGTTGCAACTGCAACTTAACTTGCGAGTTTGAGTTTGTTTAAATGCAGACAGAAAGAAAACTTGTTGTACATGTTTATTTGTGAAAAGCAAAATATAAACTTAACATGCTGCTGCTGAATGGCCGGATGAATGAATTGGGAATGGGGTCAGTGGAAAATGTTGATAAACACAATCAGTTGCATTGGCTAAAAGAGAGGGAGGCAAGCGACTGCTGTTCGCTGTTGTTGACTGCTTCAGCTGTTCCATTAGATCCAGAATCCAGGTGACGCTGCCGCATCGCTTCAATTTAGAAGTGATGGATCGAATGATAGGTGGGCAGATGGTAGGACAGCGAGGACACCGGATGATGCGCAATCAGCGGAGCGTGTGCGATGAGCGGTGCATGCGAAATTATTGGTGCGTGGTGAACGACAGTTGGAGCGGCCACGTAATGCGAGTGGGTTATCAATGGGGCGTGATAGCCCAGGCCAAGGGACAGGCCCCGCTTGCTCTTGACCGATGACTCGGCCTGCTGTTGTTGCTCCTCGGCAAGGGGTGCGGCCAGGACGCAGGCAGCGCCAGCAATAAGTAGAATTAACTGCAACAAGACGCATTCGCATTGGCCAAGAATTTTTCCATTACCATTGTGATTGACAGCAAATGGATAATCGAACATGAAAGAAAAAATGCAAAAATTGTTGTGTAAAAATAGAACTGTTCTGTTGACGACCCCCTAAAAGAGACAAGCTCATTTCTCTTGACCCTTAATATTTTGCCGTCCAGCTGTCATTAATCTTGCTTAAAATTTGCTGTTCGTTTGCAAGGAATTTTAATATGAAGCTCTTCAAATTGAGAAAGGTTATACAAAGTTCATTTAGGAATTGAGGTTCATGATTTTCCAGAAACAAAAAACAACTCGTTTGTACTTTATTCATTTGAAAACTGAAATTGAATACGTATTTTGTAATTTGTCTGGCATAGTTTAAGAAGTTAACACAGAAGACCTGGTAAATATGTTTTACATAGAATAAAAGTTACCGCTTCTAAATAATTGTTTATGTTGGCATTTACGTTTCTCTTGTAACTAGAAACTCGAAATATTTTAATGCATTTTGAAATTGTAACTTTTTATTCTGATTATGAAAATTGCAGAGTTTTTCATGTTCCCCAAAGTTGCAAAAGTTAAATTAAAATGTATATAGTTAAATATATATTGTACAATTTGAGTTGATCTCTAGCTTTTGCTACTTCTATTATTGTATTTCATATGGTACTTAAACTTTTGTCAAACCATTAAACTAACATTAAGCTAAACTTTGACTTACTGTGAATTTCATAGTGGTTGGATTTGATTTAAAAATTTGAGGTTTTGGAAGTTGATACACTGCACAGCACTGTGTCGAAAATTGAACTAACGATTTTTGAAGTCAGAATCGGTTTATTTATACGATTTTTATCTTGTGCGTAAACTACTAGAAACTCACTCAAAACGAAGTCAAACGCACACATTAGGCAAAAACTATTTAGGCAGTAAAAAAGAAAAAGACAAAATCAAATCGCACATTGGCTGTAAGTATGCCCACATCAAGTCCGAATTGTAGCAAACAAGTTGCAGCTTTGGTTGCCCCAAGTGCGTGTGGATATGTGTGTATTTGTGTGTGTATGTGTGTGTTGTTGTTGCGTTGCAACGCATAAATAGAATTATATTTTTGATTTGGAAAAGTGTTTGGGGCAGAGCACAAGTCACTCATGCGGAGTGTCAGCTGAGGCCGCAGCTCATAAATTTGTATTAATTAATTGCAATGGATATGGATTATGTAGTTGGTAATTTAACAATGTTGAATTATAATTTCATCTGCGAAATGCCTCATTAATTTCGTGAAGTTTTTATGCTCTACCAGATAATAACACTAAACAAAAGTATAACCTTTTATAAACAATTTTATATTAATTATTCCTTTAGTTTTTGTCTTCTAACAGATAAAAAACTAAAAGCATATATTAGGTTTAATAAGAAATATTTGCAAATTTCATCTTTGAAACGATGCATTAATTTCGAACACTGATTTTGCTTTTAAATGAAAGTATAACATTTTATGAGAAATATTTCATTTAATATTTGTTTGCAAATTTCATCTGCCAAACGATGCATTCATTTTGAACACTGATTCAGTTCTAGCAGATAATAAAACTAAATGAAAGTATTACATTTTATGAGAAATATTTCATTTCAAATAAACCTACCTCAAACACTTGAAACTTGTTTGCCAGTAACTATGGTAAAGTTGATGAAAATTTGTATGTTCCAACGAAGCTCGAAATTTGATTAAAGATAAATATTTGTAAGACATTTGAATAATGGAAATGTGTTTTGTATTTTTCGTTATGACAGACCAAGAGGCAAGCAATTTGTAAGGCCAGTTGATAAATGTACCCAATAAATTCAATATTCATTTAATTTTTAGCTATTTGTAATGTTTCGAATCCCCAAAGCCGTTCCATTCTCCTAAACAAACAGCAACAACTGTCTGTACTTGTTGCCGACTGCTGCAAACTTAAAGCCAAAATTGAATTTGCTGGCATGGCAATGGAAAGTTTTGCTTTTGGGGCAATTGTTGCTTGGTCGTAAGTGATACTTTATTGTCTTATTATGCTGTTACTCGTAAGTTTTAGTTGGCGTATTAAAAACATTTGACTGTAATTACATTTTAATGTGCAGCAAGTGCGCGGCCGGATCGTTAAGGCAATTGTCGCAGTGGGAGCGCTAGGATAGCGAGCGCATCCTACAGATACAAAAGTATCTCACAGATCCAATTGCCAAGCGCGCGCTGGGGACTCATACTCTGGTTATGGTTATGCCTCAGCGTGAAGTGCCGTAATAAAAAGCAGTCACACATATACAGCATATATATGTATATGTATACTTATGTATGTATATCCTACTACGCGCTTATGTGTCTGTGTGTAACGGAACATTAATTAACAGTATAGCTGCTAATGGCTAAGGAAAAAAATCCGTATGGCGTTTATCTCAAGTTGTCAGTTGTCGGCGTTTCGCATGTTTTCGCTTGTATTCTGTGTCTGTGTCGCTCTTTGCGGCATTTTCGTTATGTGTAACGCCAGCTGTTTTTCCATTTCCCGACGGAGTGGCCCAAAGAGACAAAAACCAGCGCGAACGTGCGAATTCGAATATAAAATGCTCTAACAACTTGAAACATATTAAAGCACATTCGAAATTTAAGCAACCAGCTTTAAGCTATCGATTTTTTTCGATATGATATTCTTGGTTAACTGCTGTATTTATTTCACGGATTACATTAAGTATACGCATGCAGTACATTAAATAAATACATGTAGACACAGATTTTAATATACAACAATAATTTAATTTAAATAATAAATTCCCAGCTTCTCGCTAATGAACTTATTTAAAATACGAATGTAATGTTTGTTATGAAGTTCATACAAATTAAAATTACACTACATTCCATTTAACTTAATCGTAAAAATAATAAGAAATTAGTAAAATAATTAAATTGCATAAACATATATTTAAATAGTCAACAATCTATTTTGTTTCGTTTATTCCAAACAATTACGCAAAGTCAATAGATCCTTGAATTTTCTGTGTAGAGTACACAATGGGGAAAAAAACTTAGCACTTTGCGAAACACAACAGAATACAAGAAAAATTGAATAAATTATTGTTTTTTGTTGCTAACTTGTTCACATAAATCTATTTGCACAGCAAAAGGGAAATCGATGGCCGCAGCGGATGTACAACTTTGGGTTAAAGAGTGTCAATAGCCAAATAGGCTGAATGCCACTAGACATAGAGGGATTTACTTGATTAAGCAGAATTGGAATAAATTTGTAAATAGACCAAATCGGATATCATGCTGGGAGTTCACTTGTAATCTGCAATTAAATATGCTGTCATGGGAATTGCTGACAAGTCTCAACAAAATAAACAGAAATGTACTTTTCATTCGTTTAAACGCAGCTGTTCGTTTGTTTTAATGTGGCGGCTTTAATGCCACAGTTACCTGAAATAACTGAAATGAGTTTTGTTGGCCGTATTCTGATTGATGGTTATTTGTTATAAGCGCGGATTGGCAATCAAAATTGCAGCCCAAATCCATGTGAATATTATTGAATAAATAATAACTTTTTGGCGGCGCTGTAAAATATATGATTTGTGTATTGCAGCGTTGCGAGTCTCTGGCATATCCATCAAAATCAAATAATTGACAACTGCCGCCGACACAATTTACGTGTGCCCAGTTCTGTTGCAATTGCCGTCAGTTCAGCGGACGGACAGACAGACAGTTATGTGGAGTGTTTCAGTTGCTGGAAAATTTGAATTGCAATTGCGAAATGTCGAACAGGATTTGTTTTGCTGGCCCCCCTGGACCCATTAGCCAAACACAACACCTTCGATGACATGTGGACATTGGGGCGAGACTTTGATTTGCCAACTCACAAACTTGACTGATTTATGTGTCTTACAAGTATGCACACACATATTTATCAACGAAAGCAATGCAAAAACTATACTAAGTTCGCGTGGTGTGTGTGTGTGTGTGTACTGAGAAGATTGTTGTATCTCTATCTTGTTGGCCAATTAACAACTACGCCCAGTTACTATCCACGGCAACAGGTGTGCTCTCGTTAAAATACCCTCGCAAAGGGTGTGATTGGTTCTTCATTAAATTGAATACGAAATTTTTACACATACAAGAAATTATGCCAGTGCAAAGCTGGTTTATCTACTACAGTGGAATTGTCAGAAAATATATGTAGAAGTAGAGGATATTTGCTAGTCGTATACTGCACTTTGCTTTAATTTACCACATTACAGTTTCCATCAATTATCGTAAAATTATGTTGGCCAGTTTGCCAAGTTGCCAAGTTGGTTTCAATATAGTTTGGCATTTGAAAATGCCCGAAACCTGAAGTTGAACATGATTAGACTGTTTATTGCTCAAGAGCATCTGCTTTAAAGTCAATTTCGCAATATTTTCTTGCTGGAGATGCAAATGCAAACTGCATTAGCCAGAATTTCAAATGTCAATTGCAATCCTTTGGATTCCATTGGGATACATAGCAAATGCAAAACTGTAAGATACAAAAGTAGTAAAAGCTGAAATTTTGTATTAACTAGTTGTCAGGATCTCACTGTCAGTTTGCCAACTAATTGTCTATGCCAATGATTGTTTCTTGCAGTGAACATGATTTAAATTACTAGAATCATTTGAAGTTGAAGTTGCCCCAAGCCATAAATGATGCAGGACTTGGTCATGACTCAATCGCAAGTGAAACTCAATGAGACGCTGCTCAAGGACCTGGAGATCACGAGCAGCGATATACAGGACTTTGTGCAGCTGCTCTTTGAATACCAGAAGAAGAACCAATCGCAACTGGATGAATGCCGAGGCTATTGCCAAGGTGATATCTACAAGTGGGTCGGCGCCTACAACGGCATCCATGGCTATGTTTCCCTTTTGGTAAGTAAAAGACTCGGGTTGCCCAGCGACTCATTAGCAAATGTTTTGACTGCTGCGACAGTCATGGGGCTAATTATCCTGATGTCGTCCTGTCACCAACCAAGACATTTTTCACTTTGGTCAGGCTGAAGCCGGCTGGTGGGCGGGAAAGTGGGAAAAAGGACTGAAAATAAATGAACGGCTCGTCAGAATGTCAAGGAATGTAAACCCTTGAGAAAGATTGTCTTTTGTCCGTTGACGATGACTTTGGGCGAAGCCCAACACCTTTGAACTTTGAGATTTGCCCATTTTTAAATCACAAACAAAAACGACAAAAGCAACAACAAAAGGCATTAACAACAGCAAATTAAATGAATTTATGTGTTTACATAATTCATAAGCTCAGGACCAAACCGAGTTGCTTTAGATATTTAACACCTTCGAATTAGCAAAGGCTTGACCAATTAGGACTCTTTAAAGTATTAAATTAATGCAACATTTTTGTTGCCAACGAGTTTCATTTTAAAATTAGAATTTAACTAATAGATAAAATCCTATTATATACAGGAAGATAAGGAAGTAGAAAATTGGAAATGCAAAGTAGGCAGGCTTTTAAAGAGTTGCGCATAATTAAGAAAGTTTTTTTGCGGCAGCTGGAAAAACTGAAATTAAATGTTGAAAGCGAATGAAAGAGGCTTTCACTAATAATGCCCTGTGCGAGAATTTAGTATTGAGGAAATATTTAATTACTTGCAAGTTCTCTGTGGTTATGCATACATTAAAACTCTTTCAAGTTCTCTGCTCAGACAGCACCAGAAACGTGCCTGTTTCGACAGCATATGCTAAAAGTAGAACAGCAAAAATCTCATATTCATCATGTGGTCAAGTTCGCAGTTTGAGTAACGTATGAATAAAACATTGACCAACTTGGGCTGATGAGATTTGGGCTTTTAGGGACTGGGTCTTCAGCCTCTGCAGGCGCCAGGGCACAGCTTATTTTTTGGGCTGTCGCTTATTGTTATGATTGTAGCCACAGTCGAACGACGCTATAAAGAACTCGGCAAAAGAATTCATTTCACATGGATAGTAATAACTTATATTAAACACAAATTAAACCGAGCTGTAATATATTTAATTGGAAATAATATTTGGCCAAATGTGAATGAATTTATATTTTGAAGGTTTAATTAAACGATAATTGTTCTTTTCGGTCGACTGGCGTTGTTGACGTTGAACAAATAAATAAATAGCGTAGCCTGACTGTAATATGTGTGTTTTCATTTTGACTTTCATTTGGAAACCCCGTCAACAGATTTGCATATTCGGCACAATAGCCAATATATTAAATATAATGGTATTGACCAGAAAGGAGATGGCCAAGGCGCCCATTAACAACATATTGAAGTGGCTGGCGGTCGCCGACATGTTTGTGATGCTCGAGTACATACCCTACACCACCTACCAATACATTTACATGAAGCCAGGTAAAAGTTCTCTCTCCTCTCCATAACATCTATTGATGAATATATTGATGTGCAGGTGAAAAGGATCTGAGCTATTCGTGGGCCGTATATATTCTGGTTCATATGCATTTCACACAGATTTTGCATACGATTTCGATTGGCTTGACAGTCACGTTGGCTGTTTGGCGCTATGTGGCCATCAGGTGAGTGCCGTGCCTTTTTGTGTGCTTCTTTGATGCGTGTCCTTGCACCTTGTTAACTGGCGCTTTATCTCTGAATAACACCGCGGCAATGTTGTGGCTTCTCTCTTCTGCTCTGCTCTTCTTTTCTGTTCTGTTTTTATTTTATAGCAAACTGTTTCCATCTCTTATCCACAGACATCCCAATGGCAGCTGTGCCAACTTTCTGCTCGCACATTCCAGAGAGGCCATTCTCTTCCCCTTCATCATCTCGCCCATCCTCTGTCTGCCCACATACTTTGTGTTCAAGGTGCGCGAGACCCTCGAGGTGGACACCAAGGAGCACGAAGCCATGTATCATGTGTATTTCGACACCGAATCCATGCTGTTCCGGTAAGTGCTCTCTCTCAAGTCTCTCAAGTCACTTCCTGGAAGACTTCTTTCACTCTGCTCCACTCTACTGCTTGCAGCTTTAACTTTTGGATACATTCCGTGATTATCAAGCTGCTGCCCTGCTTCATCCTGACAGTGATAAGCCTGGTGCTCATGCATGTCCTGTGCGAGGCGTCGCGACGTCGCCTCAAGCTCAAGGACTACGATAATCCCACCAAGTACGCCATTCAGCTCAACCTGAATGAGAACAAGTCCAGAAGGTAAGTTCCATCGTTGACAGTATATTTTCAAATTAACATATGCCATCGCCATGCCATGCCAGAGAATATTATTAATGAACCATATTTTAACAAGGTAGAAAGTCAATAATTCCTTCTGTTCTTCCGATTAAATAGCTAACTTGCCTTAGGGCTTTAACTTTTCTAATGTATTGCTTTAGCTTCCTCTTTGCTGAATAGAGTAATTTAATTTGAATAACTTAAAAGTCTTTAACTTTTAAATTAACTTGAACGCTGTTTATTGACGCTATTTACATTTTCAATTTGAGTTTCCCCATTTGTTCAGGACAGAGTTTGAACAACAATCAAAAAATAATAATAAAAATAAAGAACTAATTAATTTAAATTAATAGAAGTTGTCAAATTCATCATAAATAACATAACTCGTAGCTTTAAAATATTCTTAATAATTTGGATTTTTAAGTTGTTTAGTGAGTCGTTATACATACGAGTATATATTTCTACCCAACTTCTTTCAAGTGTTTTAGAGAGCTTTCTAATCCCTAATTTTATTTTCAGGCCTCCCCGTTGTGATCGCCGCAATGATCGGACGACGTTGCTGCTGGTGGCTGTGCTGATACTGTTTCTGGTGACGGAGTTTCCGCAGGGTCTGCTGGGATTGTTGTCCGGCGTGCTGGAGAAGTGTTTCTTCGCCCATTGCTATCCGCCTTTCGGGGAGCTCATGGATCTGCTGGCGCTGATCAATGCGGCCGTGGGCTTCGTGCTGTACGGCCTGATGTCCAAGCAGTTCCGCACCACCTTCAGATCGCTGTTCTTCAAGCGGCACTTTGGCAGCAGCGAGATGACGCGGCTGACACGGGTTACCACAACCTGTGTCTAGAAGTTGAGGCCGCGGCGTCGCAGGCCGGAAACGCGAATGTAGACGGATGTATAGAAGGTGCTTTGGAGCGGAGTTTGTGGAGATGGGTGAAGAGAGAGCGAAGGCGTCTCAAAGATGCCTTTGGCTTCAACATGAATTTCTAATCCAAAAACTTTGTAAAAGTTGAACTGAAACTGTGAGCTGGGTAGGATATACTAGAAGTATGAGTGCTCTTATGGAAGGGAAGCGAGTTGAGCTAACATTTTATAGGGTATCAAAGCAGACACATAAATTGAGATTTCAAAATGAGATATACAGTGGTTTATAAATTAAATTAGCATTACAAATTTAATTGTTCCTTCAAATGTAACTTAAACATACACACACATTTACATTTAAATAATACTAACTGAGCTATTTATTAATAATTTATCATCTGAGATATGCAGAGAACGCCAGCGTTTATTACAATTAAATATAGGCTTAAGACTTAAGAGTTGAATAGAGTTTTTTATGTCATACATTTTGAAATTAAACTGCAAATTTGGGACAAGAGAACGAGAAGCCAACGAGCCCCTGCGCTTCTGCTGTTCTCTTGTCCATTTAATACTTGAACTTGATAACCAATAATAACTTTGTCTAAAAATCCATGTATACACGAACACAAACACACAACATACATATACTATATATATATGTAATAAGTAGTGTGTTACACTTAAGTATTTGTAATTGGATAGTGTTTAATAAGATTAGCTAATGGATTTTCATTGGCTTGCAATTATGTTTTACGCAATTTGTAAACTGATTTTTGAATTCACTTTGAGAACGCGTTCAAATAAATGTTCGATGTGAATAACAATTAGTCGCTTTTGTCTCTCTCTCTCTATCTCTCTCAGTTTTGGCTAACAACTGCATTCACCTCCAGCGGCATCTCCTCCTGCAGCTCTCCAGTTGCGGGCATCAATTCAGCTGGCTCCTGCTCATCGGAGATTATGCCATGGCTGTGGCTCGAGATGCGCAGCAATGACTTCAGTTTGGTGGCCTGGAATTTAAACTGGCAAAAAAAACAAGCAAGGTTGACTAAGCTATACCCGGAATGGTTCTCAGAATTTCTACATTTTCCATACACCAATGAGGCTGAGGCTGTAATGCAAAATCATTGATCCGAGGGAATGTTAATATTTACATGAATGAAATTTGAAATGCCTTCCGTTTGGGCAACCATGTGTGTAAATTGTTGTACAAAACGGCCAATAAAAGGTTTTCATTTTCGAATTTAATCTTGCATTCAAAAAGCAACAGAAATGCTCCACTCGTTACTCGAATTTGGTGGCCAAATGCGCCTAATCACCGGCTGCTGCGAGCAGCCATTGGGCCCGATGGCAGAACACACGACTTACTTCAGTGGGCAGCAACAGGTCCTGAGCGTGGACCATAAAGCGATTATAGTGCTCCGATGCCAGCGCCCGGCGACCCGTCTCGTAGCAGAAGAGTGCGAAATTCAGGAACACCAAAGGATGCCGCATGCCGCTCTGCTGGCCCTGGGCGAGGCTGCAGGCACGCTCGAATGCCACAAAGGCGTTCTCGGCATCGTCCAGTTTGCGCAAACACACTGAATGGAAAAAAAGTGCAAAATTAATTTAGTATAGCATGCAGGGCGGTGCAGGGCTGGGCTCTGATACATGACTACTGCATTTCACTTACATCCGAGCAGCATGTAGCATTCGGCATTGTCCTTGCGCAGGTTTATTGATGCGGCCAGCGTGTGAAATGCGCTCGCATATTGTTCGGCTGGAGGTCAGTGCGAAACAGCAAAAAAAATACAACGAGTTTGGAATACCGGTAAACAGTGGGTGCGAAAAAGTAGCCATCACAGCGAAACAACAAAGACAAAGGCAGCTATAACAACAATAAATGTTAAGACCTAAACAATAAACCTGTGCCACGCGACCCCCCGGGGCATGGGGGACGGGAGCCTTGGGCGCCATAAAATGTACAGTCCTTGAATAGCTTGAACTTGGCTCACCCAAAAAAAAGAGAAAAAATACTTGCCTTCGCTATTCGCATTTTTATATTTTTCTATTTTCTTTCACAATTTATGAAAAGCCCCCCGTTCGTAGCCTACTTTTTCCCGTTTTTATTATGCACACTTTCCGGCATATTTATATATTTTATTGTCTGAGCTCAGACAAGTGCTTTAATGGCATCCCCGCTCCCAGCACTCAGCAGCCCTAACCAAACACGGTCCTCCCACCTTAATGCTTCGCGGCACACTTCAATAGTTGTAATTACAGTCCAGAAATAAAAATACACATTATTCTGATAGCTATCAATTATAAGTGCACTCGGCAGAATATTGTTGTTTTCGTTAGTGATTAAAGCGGAATTAAATCGCAACTTACAGGCAATATAGATTAGACTCAAATTGTACAAAGCGTTGTAGTTGAGGGGCGATATCCAAATGGATTTGCGGAGCGATGAAACAGCCTGTGAATTGGGTTTATGGATGCGTAAACGCAATTATTAGTGCGGAGTACACAAATTGTATTTATGCAAGTTGATTGCCAGTTGCTCACCACAATAAACTTTTGCTTTTTGAAGAAGCAGAGCCCAATGTTATTCCAGAGCTCGGCAATTTCCGGCTCGGCATCTGCGATTTGGCTGTATTTGCCCAAGGCGCCATCCACATCGTTGCGCGACTGTCGAGTCGTTCAATGTGAATCCATATCTGTATCTGTATCATTGAATCGACTTCGACTCCAACTTACCTGCAAAATAGCGCCTAGGGCCAGCAAGCCTTTGGGCGTGCACTTCCGCTCAATGGTGACGACTTCCGCCAAGCGATCGTAGGCTCTTTGGGTCTCATTGATTTTCAAATACAATACGCTGATTTCGGTGAGCACCTCAGCGTTTTCGGGTGTCAGACTAAGCGATAGACATTGTTGAGGGAGTGAAGCGGACATTAAATACATTAAGGCAGACGGAACTCACTGCAAGCACGCCTCGAGCACATCGATGGCCCGCTGGTACTCCTTGTCCTTGCGATAGAGCTCAGCCAGGCGCACATAGCTCTCCAGTTTTTTGCCCGTCTGCACGGCCAGCTCGAAGTAGCCCCTGGCCTCGGTCTGCTGTTGACGGGCCATTTCCAGCTGTGGTTGCGTGGCAGCCGCACGATAAAGCAGCTCACCCAGATAATGATAGATTTCGTGATCCTTGCGCGGACTGTGCAGCTCCGCCTCCCGAAACACGCTTAGGGCCTGGCCAAAGCGGCCCATATTATAACTACGCGAAGGGCGTAGGACGGGAGTAGACAGTGTTAATGGAAAAAAATCGATAGCACTAATTGGCTTACAGAGTGCGCCCGATTTCCTTGTACGTCTCGATGTTCTTTGAGTTGAGCTCGACCGCCTTCTGGAGGTTGCGCAGCGCCTCGATGTTGTTGCCATCTTCGCGGTCAATTAACCCCTGGCTCGATTACAGGCAAATCAGTGAGGCAATCAATTTGAAACGCGGCCTCGTCCTTCACTCACCTTGACAAAGTACAGATACTCCGCATTCAAATGGCGATTCAACTCACGTTCGATGAGGCGACGGCATCGCTCGAATTCGCGTCGTGTGAAATAAATGTGGAGCAGCCAATCGATGTTCGCATCCGACGGCATGTTGGGCGCTAATTGAAGTTGTAAATGTAATAATTGCAGTTCTGGCCTAAGCTGGGACTGCGTGGTTGGAGTTATTACCTGTTTTGACCACCTCCAGCGAGGGCAGCGCTATGACTGTCCCGTTGCAATTGATCTGCTCGCTGCCCGCTTCGTACATGAAGTTTATTGTGAATTTTGGGCACTGCTGGAGGACAGAAAAAAGCTCGACATATGCGTTGTGTGTTGGCCAAAATGAAGTTGTTGTTATTTTTGTTGTTGTTGTTGTGTCTGCGTTGTGTTACCCGTTGGTTGCTAGGGCCAACACTCACAGGGTTGCCAGGCCACGGCAAAGGGGGTTTCATTTGAAATTGTACTCGGAATGTGAGGCATGAATAACCTTTCGAGACCAAATAAATTAACTTGTCAAATTAATTAATGAACGTGTTTGTCTTCGCCAACGGCGGCTGGCTGTCTGTTACCAAATACCGAATATATACCGAATCCAAAGACGAAAACACGCCAAAAAGGAGCATAAACAAATGCCTCAGTGTGCATTTTTAATTAGTGGCCAACTAAATATCAATTGAAATGCAATAAAAACAACCTATAAATGCGACTGGCAAGGTAAAATAATTGACGATCAAATTGCAAACGAGTTTCATTACAATTTGCCAAAATTAGCTGTCCGGTTGCCGCCCAAATCAAAGAGACACCTTCTCCTCCTCCACCTGACCAACAACTAATCACTCAATTTTGAATTCACACCAACCGATGTGGCTGGTCGACTGGTCTCAGATTATGCTCCGATTTGCACTCCATTTGTGGATGCAGCCATGTGATCGTGAGCTACATTCATAATGTGTTTACTTCAAATGCATTAATCCATTAACTATATCGTACAAGATCACCACATTTAACGCTCTTAATTGCGGCCCCTATCAAAGTGTTTTAGCTCTTGGCCAAAATGAATATAAAAAGGCTAGAAAACTACGGTAAAATTGTCAGATGCCCAAATTGGCAAATTGTGGACGTGACTCGAGTTTTCCAAAACAAAAACCTGGTCTGAAATCCAAACTTGGCGTTCCGGTCTGTCGCATAAACACAAAGTATCTTTAAGCCACATTTTAAATCGATTGAACTTCCTTAACTCCCATTTAATTGAACTTTTCCAACTCCATTTCATGCTTGCCATAGAAACTTCGCATAATAGATTACTGCTTCAAATCTCAAATTTACTTTCTTTAAAATCGATTAATAATAAGTTTTCTAAACTCAAGTGTCTTTAAAGAAACGACTAAAGAATTGTGGTGACATTAATTTTTATACCCGCTACCCATGTGCCAACAGAAAAAACTTGGATGCCTGCCCAACTTCTGAAAATTGAAATTTTTGGCAGATCTACTTGCTACTCGATTATGTTCGCGTGGTATTTTAGCAGATCGAAGTGGGGTTTCGGAAGGAATTTCATCGTTAATATTAACGTATTTTATTCAAATTCAAATTTGAAATGCCCGCCCAACTTCTGAGAATTTAAAATTTAAATTTTTGGGTAATCTACTTGCTTCTCGATTATGTTCGCCTGGTACTTCAGCAGGTCCAAGTGGGTTTTGGGAAGGAGATGCGTCGTTAATATTAACGTATTTTATTCAAATTTTAAATGCCCGCCCAACTTCTGAAAATTTAACTTTTTGGCTAATTTTAACGTATTTTATTCAAATTCAAATTTGAAATGCCCGCCCAACTTCTGAAAATTAAAATTTAAATTTTTGGTTAATCTACTTGCTACTCGATTATGTTCGCCTGGTACTTCAGCAGCTCCAAGTGGGTTTTGGGAAGGAATTTCGTCGTTAATATTAACGTATTTTATTCAAATTCAAATTTGAAATGCCCGCCCAACTTCTGAAAATTTAAAATTTAAATTTTTGGCTAATCTACTTGCTACTCGATTATGTTCGCCTGGTACTTCAGCAGCTCCAAGTGGGTTTTGGGAAGGAATTTCGTCGTTAATATTAACGTATTTTATTCAAATTCAAATTCAAATTTGAAATGCCCGCCCAACTTCTGAAAATTTAAAATTTCAATTTTTGTCTAATCTACTTGCTACTCGATTATGTTCGCCTGGTACTTCAGCAGCTCCAAGTGGGTTTTGGGAAGGAATTTCGTCGTTAATATTAACGTATTTTATTCAAATTCAAATTTGAAATGCCCGCCCAACTTCTGAAAATTTTAAATTTAAATTTTTGGCTAATCTACTTGCTACTCGATTATGTTCGCCTGGTACTTCAGCAGCTCCAAGTGGGTTTTGGGAAGGAATTTCGTCGTTAATATTAACGTATTTTATTCAAATTCAAATTTGAAATGCCCGCCCAACTTCTGAAAATTTAAAATTTAAATTTTTCGCTAATCTACTTGCTACTCGATTATGTTCGCCTGGTACTTCAGCAGCTCCAAGTGGGTTTTGGGAAGGAATTTCGTCGTTAATATTAACGTATTTTATTCAAATTCAAATTCAAATTTGAAATGCCCGCCCAACTTCTGAAAATTTAAAATTTAAATTTTTGGCTAATCTACTTGCTACTCGATTATGTTTGCTTGGTACTTCAGCAGCTCCAAGTGGGTTTTGGGAAGGAATTTCGTCGTTAATATTAACGTATTTTATTCAAATTCAAATTTGAAATGCCCGCCCAACTTCTGAAAATTTAAAATTTAAATTTTTCGCTAATCTACTTGCTACTCGATTATGTTCGCATGGTACTTCAGCAGACCGAAGTGGGTTTTGGGAAGGAGTTTAATCGTTAATATTAACGTATTTTATTCAAATTCAAATTTGAAATGCCCGCCCAACTTCTGAAAATTAAAATTTAAATTTTTGGCTAATCTACTTGCTACTCGGTTATGTTCGCCTGGTACTTCAGCAGACCGAAGTGGGTTTTGGGAAGGAGTTTAATCGTTAATATTAACGTATTTTATTCAAATTCAAATTTGAAATGCCCGCCCAACTTCTGAAAATTTAAAATTAAAATTTTTCGCTAATCTACTTGCTACTCGATTATGTTTGCTTGGTACTTCAGCAGCTCCGAGTGGGTTTTGGGAAGGAATTGCGTCGTTAAAATTAACGTATTTTATTCAAATTCAAATTTGAAATGCCCGCCCAACTTCTGAAAATTTAAAATTTAAATTTTTCGCTAATCTACTTGCTACTCGATTATGTTCGCCTGGTACTTCAGCAGCTCCAAGTGGGTTTTGGGAAGGAATTTCGTCGTTAATATTAACGTATTTTATTCAAATTCAAATTTGAAATGCCCGCCCAACTTCTGAAAATTTAAAATTTAAATTTTTGTCTAATCTACTTGCTACTCGATTATGTTCGCCTGGTACTTCAGCAGCTCCAAGTGGGTTTTGGGAAGGAATTTCGTCGTTAATATTAACGTATTTTATTCAAATTCAAATTTGAAATGCCCGCCCAACTTCTGAAAATTTAAAATTTAGATTTTTGGTTAATCTACTTGCTACTCGATTATGTTTGCTTGGTACTTCAGCAGCTCCGAGTGGGTTTTGGGAAGGAATTTCGTCGTTAATATTAACGTATTTTATTCAAATTCAAATTTGAAATGCCCGCCCAACTTCTGAAAATTTAAAATTAAAATTTTTCGCTAATCTACTTGCTACTCGATTATGTTCGCCTGGTACTTCAGCAGCTCCAAGTGGGTTTTGGGAAGGAATTTCGTCGTTAAAATTAACGTATTTTATTCAAATTCAAATTTGAAATGCCCGCCCAACTTCTGAAAATTTAAAATTTAAATTTTTCGCTAATCTACTTGCTACTCGATTATGTTCGCCTGGTACTTCAGCAGCTCCAAGTGGGTTTTGGGAAGGAATTTCGTCGTTAATATTAACGTATTTTATTCAAATTCAAATTCAAATTTGAAATGCCCGCCCAACTTCTGAAAATTTAAAATTTAAATTTTTGGCTAATCTACTTGCTACTCGATTATGTTCGCCTGGTACTTCAGCAGCTCCAAGTGGGTTTTGGGAAGGAATTTCGTCGTTAATATTAACGTATTTTATTCAAATTCAAATTTGAAATGCCCGCCCAACTTCTGAAAATTAAAATTAAAATTTTTGGCTAATCTACTTGCTACTCGATTATGTTCGCCTGGTACTTCAGCAGCTCCAAGTGGGTTTTGGGAAGGAATTTCGTCGTTAATATTAACGTATTTTATTCAAATTCAAATTCAAATTTGAAATGCCCGCCCAACTTCTGAAAATTTAAAATTTAAATTTTTGTCTAATCTACTTGCTACTCGATTATGTTCGCCTGGTACTTCAGCAGCTCCAAGTGGGTTTTGGGAAGGAATTTCGTCGTTAATATTAACGTATTTTATTCAAATTCAAATTCAAATTTGAAATGCCCGCCCAACTTCTGAAAATTTTAAATTTAAATTTTTGGCTAATCTACTTGCTACTCGATTATGTTCGCCTGGTACTTCAGCAGCTCCAAGTGGGTTTTGGGAAGGAATTTCGTCGTTAATATTAACGTATTTTATTCAAATTCAAATTTGAAATGCCCGCCCAACTTCTGAAAATTTAAAATTTAAATTTTTGGTTAATCAACTTGCTACTCGATTATGTTCGACTGGTACTTCAGCAGCTCCAAGTGGGTTTTGGGAAGGAATTTCGTCGTTAATATTAACGTATTTTATTCAAATTCAAATTTGAAATGCCCGCCCAACTTCTGAAAATTTAAAATTTAAATTTTTCGCTAATCTACTTGCTACTCGATTATGTTCGCCTGGTACTTCAGCAGCTCCAAGTGGGTTTTGGGAAGGAATTTCGTCGTTAATATTAACGTATTTTATTCAAATTCAAATTCAAATTTGAAATGCCCGCCCAACTTCTGAAAATTTAAAATTTAAATTTTTGGCTAATCTACTTGCTACTCGATTATGTTTGCTTGGTACTTCAGCAGCTCCAAGTGGGTTTTGGGAAGGAATTTCGTCGTTAATATTAACGTATTTTATTCAAATTCAAATTTGAAATGCCCGCCCAACTTCTGAAAATTTAAAATTTAAATTTTTCGCTAATCTACTTGCTACTCGATTATGTTCGCATGGTACTTCAGCAGACCGAAGTGGGTTTTGGGAAGGAGTTTAATCGTTAATATTAACGTATTTTATTCAAATTCAAATTTGAAATGCCCGCCCAACTTCTGAAAATTAAAATTTAAATTTTTGGCTAATCTACTTGCTACTCGATTATGTTCGCCTGGTACTTCAGCAGACCGAAGTGGGTTTTGGGAAGGAGTTTAATCGTTAATATTAACGTATTTTATTCAAATTCAAATTTGAAATGCCCGCCCAACTTCTGAAAATTTAAAATTTAAATTTTTGGCTAATCTACTTGCTACTCGATTATGTTCGCCTGGTACTTCAGCAGCTCCAAGTGGGTTTTGGGAAGGAATTTCGTCGTTAATATTAACGTATTTTATTCAAATTCAAATTCAAATTTGAAATGCCCGCCCAACTTCTGAAAATTTAAAATTTAAATTTTTGTCTAATCTACTTGCTACTCGATTATGTTCGCCTGGTACTTCAGCAGCTCCAAGTGGGTTTTGGGAGGGAATTTCGTCGTTAATATTAACGTATTTTATTCAAATTCAAATTTGAAATGCCCGCCCAACTTCTGAAAATTTAAAATTAAAATTTTTCGCTAATCTACTTGCTACTCGATTATGTTTGCTTGGTACTTCAGCAGCTCCGAGTGGGTTTTGGGAAGGAATTTCGTCGTTAATATTAACGTATTTTATTCAAATTCAAATTTGAAATGCCCGCCCAACTTCTGAAAATTTAAAATTAAAATTTTTCGCTAATCTACTTGCCACTCGATTATGTTCGCCTGGTACTTCAGCAGCTCCAAGTGGGTTTTGGGAAGGAATTTCGTCGTTAATATTAACGTATTTTATTCAAATTCAAATTTGAAATGCCCGCCCAACTTCTGAAAATTTAAAATTAAAATTTTTCGCTAATCTACTTGCTACTCGATTATGTTCGCCTGGTTCTTCAACAGCTCCATGTGGGTTTTGGGAAGGAATTGCGTCGTTAAAATTAACGTATTTTATTCAAATTCAAATTTGAAATGCCCGCCCAACTTCTGAAAATTTAAAATTTAAATTTTTCGCTAATCTACTTGCTACTCGATTATGTTCGCCTGGTACTTCAGCAGCTCCAAGTGGGTTTTGGGAAGGAATTTCGTCGTTAATATTAACGTATTTTATTCAAATTCAAATTTGAAATGCCCGCCCAACTTCTGAAAATTTAAAATTTAAATTTTTGGCTAATCTACTTGCTACTCGATTATGTTCGCCTGGTACTTCAGCAGCTCCAAGTGGGTTTTGGGAAGGAATTTCGTCGTTAATATTAACGTATTTTATTCAAATTCAAATTTGAAATGCCCGCCCAACTTCTGAAAATTTAAAATTTAGATTTTTGGTTAATCTACTTGCTACTCGATTATGTTTGCTTGGTACTTCAGCAGCTCCGAGTGGGTTTTGGGAAGGAATTTCGTCGTTAATATTAACGTATTTTATTCAAATTCAAATTTGAAATGCCCGCCCAACTTCTGAAAATTTAAAATTAAAATTTTTCGCTAATCTACTTGCTACTCGATTATGTTCGCCTGGTACTTCAGCAGCTCCAAGTGGGTTTTGGGAAGGAATTTCGTCGTTAATATTAACGTATTTTATTCAAATTCAAATTTGAAATGCCCGCCCAACTTCTGAAAATTTAAAATTAAAATTTTTCGCTAATCTACTTGCTACTCGATTATGTTCGCCTGGTACTTCAGCAGCTCCAAGTGGGTTTTGGGAAGGAATTGCGTCGTTAAAATTAACGTATTTTATTCAAATTCAAATTTGAAATGCCCGCCCAACTTCTGAAAATTTAAAATTTAAATTTTTCGCTAATCTACTTGCTACTCGATTATGTTCGCCTGGTACTTCAGCAGCTCCAAGTGGGTTTTGGGAAGGAATTTCGTCGTTAATATTAACGTATTTTATTCAAATTCAAATTCAAATTTGAAATGCCCGCCCAACTTCTGAAAATTTAAAATTTAAATTTTTGGCTAATCTACTTGCTACTCGATTATGTTCGCCTGGTACTTCAGCAGCTCCAAGTGGGTTTTGGGAAGGAATTTCGTCGTTAATATTAACGTATTTTATTCAAATTCAAATTTGAAATGCCCGCCCAACTTCTGAAAATTAAAATTAAAATTTTTGGCTAATCTACTTGCTACTCGATTATGTTCGCCTGGTACTTCAGCAGACCGAAGTGGGTTTTGGGAAGGAGTTTAATCGTTAATATTAACGTATTTTATTCAAATTCAAATTTGAAATGCCCGCCCAACTTCTGAAAATTTAAAATTTAAATTTTTGGCTAATCTACTTGCTACTCGATTATGTTCGCCTGGTACTTCAGCAGCTCCAAGTGGGTTTTGGGAAGGAATTTCGTCGTTAATATTAACGTATTTTATTCAAATTCAAATTCAAATTTGAAATGCCCGCCCAACTTCTGAAAATTTAAAATTTAAATTTTTGTCTAATCTACTTGCTACTCGATTATGTTCGCCTGGTACTTCAGCAGCTCCAAGTGGGTTTTGGGAAGGAATTTCGTCGTTAATATTAACGTATTTTATTCAAATTCAAATTTGAAATGCCCGCCCAACTTCTGAAAATTTAAAATTTAAATTTTTGGCTAATCTACTTGCTACTCGATTATGTTCGCCTGGTACTTCAGCAGCTCCAAGTGGGTTTTGGGAAGGAATTTCGTCGTTAATATTAACGTATTTTATTCAAATTCAAATTTGAAATGCCCGCCCAACTTCTGAAAATTTAAAATTTAGATTTTTGGTTAATCTACTTGCTACTCGATTATGTTTGCTTGGTACTTCAGCAGCTCCGAGTGGGTTTTGGGAAGGAATTTCGTCGTTAATATTAACGTATTTTATTCAAATTCAAATTTGAAATGCCCGCCCAACTTCTGAAAATTTAAAATTAAAATTTTTCGCTAATCTACTTGCTACTCGATTATGTTCGCCTGGTACTTCAGCAGCTCCAAGTGGGTTTTGGGAAGGAATTTCGTCGTTAATATTAACGTATTTTATTCAAATTCAAATTCAAATTTGAAATGCCCGCCCAACTTCTGAAAATTTAAAATTAAAATTTTTCGCTAATCTACTTGCTACTCGATTATGTTCGCCTGGTACTTCAACAGCTCCAAGTGGGTTTTGGGAAGGAATTGCGTCGTTAAAATTAACGTATTTTATTCAAATTCAAATTTGAAATGCCCGCCCAACTTCTGAAAATTTAAAATTTAAATTTTTCGCTAATCTACTTGCTACTCGATTATGTTCGCCTGGTACTTCAGCAGCTCCAAGTGGGTTTTGGGAAGGAATTTCGTCGTTAATATTAACGTATTTTATTCAAATTCAAATTCAAATTTGAAATGCCCGCCCAACTTCTGAAAATGTAAAATTTAAATTTTTGGCTAATCTACTTGCTACTCGATTATGTTCGCCTGGTACTTCAGCAGCTCCAAGTGGGTTTTGGGAAGGAATTTCGTCGTTAATATTAACGTATTTTATTCAAATTCAAATTTGAAATGCCCGCCCAACTTCTGAAAATTAAAATTAAAATTTTTGGCTAATCTACTTGCTACTCGATTATGTTCGCCTGGTACTTCAGCAGACCGAAGTGGGTTTTGGGAAGGAGTTTAATCGTTAATATTAACGTATTTTATTCAAATTCAAATTTGAAATGCCCGCCCAACTTCTGAAAATTTAAAATTTAAATTTTTGGCTAATCTACTTGCTACTCGATTATGTTCGCCTGGTACTTCAGCAGCTCCAAGTGGGTTTTGGGAAGGAATTTCGTCGTTAATATTAACGTATTTTATTCAAATTCAAATTCAAATTTGAAATGCCCGCCCAACTTCTGAAAATTTAAAATTTAAATTTTTGTCTAATCTACTTGCTACTCGATTATGTTCGCCTGGTACTTCAGCAGCTCCAAGTGGGTTTTGGGAAGGAATTTCGTCGTTAATATTAACGTATTTTATTCAAATTCAAATTTGAAATGCCCGCCCAACTTCTGAAAATTTAAAATTAAAATTTTTCGCTAATCTACTTGCTACTCGATTATGTTCGCCTGGTACTTCAACAGCTCCAAGTGGGTTTTGGGAAGGAATTACGTCGTTAAAATTAACGTATTTTATTCAAATTCAAATTTGAAATGCCCGCCCAACTTCTGAAAATTTAAAATTTAAATTTTTCGCTAATCTACTTGCTACTCGATTATGTTCGCCTGGTACTTCAGCAGCTCCAAGTGGGTTTTGGGAAGGAATTTCGTCGTTAATATTAACGTATTTTATTCAAATTCAAATTTGAAATGCCCGCCCAACTTCTGAAAATTTAAAATTTAAATTTTTGGCTAATCTACTTGTTACTCGATTATGTTCGCCTGGTACTTCAGCAGCTCCAAGTGGGTTTTGGGAAGGAATTTCGTCGTTAATATTAACGTATTTTATTCAAATTCAAATTTGAAATGCCCGCCCAACTTCTGAAAATTTAAAATTAAAATTTTTCGCTAATCTACTTGCTACTCGATTATGTTCGCCTGGTACTTCAGCAGCTCCAAGTGGGTTTTGGGAAGGAATTGCGTCGTTAAAATTAACGTATTTTATTCAAATTCAAATTTGAAATGCCCGCCCAACTTCTGAAAATTTAAAATTTAAATTTTTCGCTAATCTACTTGCTACTCGATTATGTTCGCCTGGTACTTCAGCAGCTCCAAGTGGGTTTTGGGAAGGAATTTCGTCGTTAATATTACCTTTTTTTATTCAAATTCAAATTCAAATTTGAAATGCCCGCCCAACTTCTGAAAATTTAAAATTAAAATTTTTCGCTAATCTACTTGCTACTCGATTATGTTCGCCTGGTACTTCAGCAGCTCCAAGTGGGTTTTGGGAAGGAATTTCGTCGTTAATATTAACGTATTTTATTCAAATTCAAATTTGAAATGCCCGCCCAACTTCTGAAAATTTAAAATTTAAATTTTTGGTTAATCTACTTGCTACTCGATTATGTTTGCTTGGTACTTCAGCAGCTCCAAGTGGGTTTTGGGAAGGAATTTCGTCGTTAATATTAACGTATTTTATTCAAATTCAAATTTGTAATGCCCGCCCAACTTCTGAAAATTTAAAATTTAAATTTTTGGCTAATCTACTTGCTACTCGATTATGTTCGCCTGGTACTTCAACAGCTCCAAGTGGGTTTTGGGAAGGAATTTCGTCGTTAATATTAACGAATTTTATTCAAATTCAAATTTGAAATGCCCGCCCAACTTCTGTAAATTTAAAATTTAAATTTTTGGCTAATCTACTTGCTACTCGATTATGTTCGCCTGGTACTTCAGCAGCTCCAAGTGGGTTTTGGGAAGGAATTTCGTCGTTAATATTAACGTATTTTATTCAAATTCAAATTCAAATTTGAAATGCCCGCCCAACTTCTGAAAATTTAAAAATTAAATTTTTGGCTAATCTACTTGCTACTCGATTATGTTCGCCTGGTACTTCAGCAGCTCCAAGTGGGTTTTGGGAAGGAATTTTGTCGTTAATATTAACGTATTTTATTCAAATTCAAATTTGAAATGCCCGCCCAACTTCTGAAAATTTAAAATTTAAATTTTTGGCTAATCTACTTGCTACTCGATTATGTTCGCCTGGTACTTCAGCAGCTCCAAGTGGGTTTTGGGAAGGAATTTCGTCGTTAATATTAACGTATTTTATTCAAATTCAAATTTGAAATGCCCGCCCAACTTCTGAAAATTTTAAATTTAAATTTTTGTCTAATCTACTTGCTACTCGATTATGTTCGCCTGGTACTTCAGCAGCTCCAAGTGGGTTTTGGGAAGGAATTTCGTCGTTAATATTAACGTATTTTATTCAAATTCAAATTTGAAATGCCCGCCCAACTTCTGAAAATTTAAAAATTAAATTTTTGGCTAATCTACTTGCTACTCGATTATGTTCGCCTGGTACTTCAGCAGCTCCAAGTGGGTTTTGGGAAGGAATTTCGTCGTTAATATTCAAGTTTTTTAAACTTGGATTTTAATAAAATACGTTAATATTAACGAGGTATTTCTTCCCAAAATTAACTTCGATCTGCTGAAGTACCAGGCGAACATAATCGAGTAGCAAGTAGATCTGCCAAAAATTTAAATTTTCAGAAACAGGGCGGGCTTTTCAAATTTGAATTTGAATAAAATACGTTAATATTAACGACGAAATTCCTTCCCAAAAACCACTTGGAGCTGCTGATTGACCAGGAGAACATAGTCGAGTAGCAAGTAGATTAGGCAAAAATTTAAATTTTAAATTTTTTTTGTTTTGTTGAAAATTTGAAATTCAAATTATTTATGGATTTTATGTTGTTAGTAAATATTGCATATTTTACGGCGTGAAGGTAAATAAGTATTTAAGAGTAATGTAACTTTTTACTGCATACTTTTAGGTGCCTGTCTAAAAATGTATACACTGCTTGCTGAACTGCTTGCTTGCCCTTTTGGAGGTTTGTAGTTTTGCTAATTTTTGGTGCAGAACTCCACTCACAGTTTGGAATGCACTTTGCCGTGACTTGCTGGCACCATCTATGTTTCAGAAAACGTTATTCTTTCCGTTATGATTTGAAATAAATGTGGTGTGTAAATAAATAAATAGTGTTTGAAATAATGCTGAGTAAATAAATTCGGTTTCACTTGTATCGCTATATTGAAATAATCCTTTAAATGGTTTCCTGTTTGTCTTTTTCATTATGCTTATTAACTTGTATAACAAAATGTCGCCGCACCAGGTGGAAAGCAGTCGATGATGGTCGTTGGCCAGCTTGCCAACAATTATGCGCATGCCAACAACTACGCATGCGTGACATTTTTAAGATGTTTGTGCGGCGTTTTCCTTTTGGCCACGCTTGCCACTAAGCCAAACAAAATAGCTGCTAAATGATTTACAGCCGCTTCGTTGCTGCCATTAGCAAGAGATGCACACGGACAACATGGGGGACGGAGACTGAGTCTGAGACGATGGGTCTGGGGTGTGGAGCTGGGCATGCCTGGGATTGTCTCTGAGCAGCACTTTTGGTTTCTGAATGAAGTGCGGGACGTGCAACGGACAGCGGACAACTCTGCAACTTTCGAGAGCTGATCGCTGGGCCCAGAAGTGCTGGTCAATATCGAAATGGCAGAAAGGGATAGTAGTAGGGATAGGGATTGGGTTTGTGGTTGGGCAGAGGGAAGAGGGCGGGGCGGAGGGATTGGGGCAACCGGTTTATTGCAACTGCGCAGTTTCTGTTGGGTTTTCAGTTTTGGTTGCATTTGTCTGTTTTGTGGCAAAAGAGGCTGTTTGCTGCTGCTGCTTCTTCTGGATGTTTTTTGGGGCGCTAAAAAGGAAAATCAGCCCAAGTTCCAACAAGAATCGGAGACGCCTGTGTTGGTTGTTCGATGCTGTTGTGTTTCTTGTTGTTGTAGCCGTCACCCAGATTATCAGGGAAACTGGAGTAACCAGTTTTTGCGTGCTGTGTGTTGTGGCATGCAACCTAAATATAGAATATATACTCATGTCCATGCAATATCTCGCGATTCGGCAGGCAACATTTTTATATCTTTATGTGGAGCAGCCGCAACAACAATAACAACAACCACAAACTGCGAGAACAAATTAGCACAGCATTTGTAAAAAAACAAAACAAAAGTAAAAGCAACAGAAATGTTGCCAAAATGTCTGGCCAACAGCAACCAGTAAAATATGAAATTTTTATGTATCTACAAAAAATGCGCAAAAAATAAAGATATCGCTCGTTGATAGATAGATAGCACGAAAAGCCAAACAAAGCGGGCGAAATAACTTCATAGAATTTGAGCTGACATTGTTTGTGTTTTCGTTTTTATCTTATCAGCTCGCCAATACAAGCACACACACACACACACACGCACACGCACACGCACACTCATGACACACAACTTGTCGTTGTTGTTGTTGTTGGTATTTGTGTATTTTCACCTTTCGTTTACCTGTTGATTTGTGTGTTGCACGGCTCTCGCGAGAGACGCTCGCAAGTGGCATGCGAGTGTGTCTGTGTGGGTGAGCGTGTGTCCGCGTGTGTGTGTGTGTGTCTCTGGCAGTGACTTCGTTCGACGAGATCTTTCGCCTTCGCCTTCGCCTTTGCCATTCGTCTGAAAGCAACGATCGCGCGCGGTTGTCTTGTCGCTTCGTATCGGGTTTTATAACAACAATAATATTTCTCGCTCCACTCAAGAGAACTTTAATAATAAACTCAGCGTCATTTTGAACGAAAGTCAACAATTCAATATAAAAAGTGAGTGTGCCATTGAAGAGACTGTGTGTATGTGTATGTGTGTGGACTGGTAATTACTTTTACAATTGCCAAAGTAATTGACCAACATTTGTGACCAGTATCGGCGTTTAATAAAACCGGCTTCATTAAGAGTAAATCTCCAGCCATCGCCATCCGAGAGTGATTCAGCTCTGACCGTGGCCAGTTTTCGGCAACATTTTGTTGACTCACTCGCAACAATAATAATACTATATACAAAACACAAATCAATTTATTATTGTGTGCTGCCTCCAAAATCGAATTTGACGTAACTAAAACCACAACAAAATCTGCATAAAAATTCGCAGTGCAAAAGCAAAAGTGAAAAAAGCACTTAAAAAAGATAAATACACTGAAAATCGTATAACTGTTATCATCCCGCAGACCGTTAACCGCAGAGTGAAAAAAGCACAACAAGTCGCTGTAATTACATACTTATCTAAAGCGTTTGCGAATATAATTATCAGTTCGAGGCTTCTTCTTTTGGCCAAGTTCGGCTGCCAAAAAAAAGGCAATCGAATTATAGAATAAAATTCCATTTCACAAAAGGCAAAACAAAAAAAACAAAGAATAAAGGGAATATCAGTAAGAGCATTGATACGTACTTGTTTTTATCGGCTGTAATATTCGCTTGTGGGGAGAAGAATGTTTTTGTTATTTGATTGAATTACTCGGCGATTTTACTCTATTATTTTTAGTTAGTTTTTTTGCAGTCGGCAACATGATTTAATTAAAAAGTTGAAATTGTTTTTATGCCCAACGGAGTTTATTATTAAATTTCATAGTTGTTTATTTATTGTTATTATTGTTGTTATTGAAATCGCACGGGATTTTCATGCCACAATATTAAAATGTGCATTTTTTTGCCAAATCGATTCAAATTTCAAATTGCCCAGGCAACAATTTATGCGCGCAGAGGCCGAGAATATTGCATTTGGTATTTCAGATATTTGATTGAAATGCTTTGAAATTTAATAAATTCTTTGCTTACGATACATAGAGATAGTTGGAGTAGTTTTACGACGACCTTGCTGAGACCTAGAGACCCATCATAAATTCGAAATTCGACTTTTCAACGAGTCTTGTTCATTGACGATTGATTGCCTCAGTTTTAATAACATTTATCGAAAGATTCGTGTAGCTACTTGAGGCAGCTGAAAGAACTCAGACAACAACAGAAGAATTTTATGATATGAGCCATACGGGATGATGTCATATGATTAACACACTGTATTTACTAAACATGTGTTTTCAGATAATCTAATCTCCACTGATTAAATGAACTTGTGTTTCTAAGAACACAGCGAAAAATACCCTTTAATGCAGATAAATTGTCGTTTGGCCCAGTTTTGAGTTCAATAATTAGCTTTAAATGAAAACAGAAGACGGGAAATAGATATTCAAATAGTCAAACTGGCTCGCACTATTGGAAACATCAAACGGACTTGCCTTGGATGGCCAGAAATGTTAGAAAGCGCAGAGAATGAAACACAAACAATTAGCAAAATAACAAAATAAATATATAACAAACAACCGCAACAGCAGCAGCAACAACAACCACAAACACAAATACATCGACAACAACGAGAACAACAAAGAATACAACTCGAGACAGACATTGGCAGCCGCCGCCGTCTGTTGGCGCGGTTTTTGTAGCTTTTCTGTGTTCGGTTTCTGTGTCGGTCGGGTCGCAAAGGGGCGGCCCGAGGGCGGGGCGGTAGGTGAGCTGACAACGTCTGCGGGTATTCGAGCACTACATATAGCGGCCATATAGTTGGGCAAAAAAATGAAAAAGAACAGCGAAAATAAGACTCTCGCGCGGCCCCAAAATGCAGGCAGCGGCAGCAACGTTAGCGTCAACGGCAGCGTCAGCGGCGACGCCGGCTGAGGCTGAGGCAGCGACTGAGCTGCCACTTGCTTGAAAAGATTTTTAGTTCGAAAAAACATTTCACATACAAATTTTCGGTTTCGGTTTTGGTTTTTGCTTTAGTTGAGAGAAAATCGTCGCTTAGTTAACGTCGCCCCCAAAAAAACACCTCGAACAGGCCGCAATAAAATCAATCAAATCCAATCACGAAACCAGCAAATAAAAGTGTGTATATCGAAATTTACAAATATTTAAATACGTATCTACATATATGAATTTATTGTATTACTCACAAGTGAACACACTGCGAACAGTAAACAATAAAAAGGAAAAGAATTAGTTCATAAAATGCCCAACTGATAACTGACATCATCAGCAATAATAACAAAAATATATTTACTAAGTGACATTATTATCAATATAAAATCGAATATCGCAATGAATCAAATTTAGCTCTCTATCTCTTTCCCTCCCTATCCCTCGCACTACTCACCTGCTCACTCACTGTCTCTTTCACTCACGCCGTCGATTCTCCCTCTTTCTCTTGTAGGCCCCAACTTGTGCTTTGTGTTAATGTAAATAAATTTATGTGAATTTCTGTGCAACGTTTTTTGAAGGTTAAACCGAAATATCGAAAATCCAACAACCAACCAATTTCTAGAGAAAATCCCTTACGAAACGAACGAATATCTCGTGTACAAAAAGTTAACCAACAATTTCGACAACAACAAAAACAACTCATTTTTTTTGGCACTCGTTAAACGGTGGCTATAAACAACAACAACAACAACAACAGCAACAACAACTGCAACAGCAACAAATCGAACAACAGAAACAGCCGCAAACATTTTCTGGATTCAAGCTAGAAAATATTTAGTTTTGGCCAGAGCACAGATACAGATACATCCTCGCGCGGACGGACAGCAGCTGAAATAAGATAAAATATATTCAAAAATTTTAGAAACTTTTCAAGGTGAGTTTATTTTTAGTATCTTCGAAATGGCTGCGCGGATTTCTATCCGAATTTTCTCATACATATTTCTCTCGATCTGCTCTGTGACTGTCTGTCTGTCTGCCTGTATCTCTTTCTGTGTGCGTTGGATTTTCTGCGCTCTGCGCAGTCGGCTAGATACAATATCTGGCAGATACATATCGCTCACAATTTACGAAATGTGTTTCTGTCAACCGAAATGCATTCGTTGTTGGTGTTGTTGTTGTTGTTATTGTGTTGGCCATAATTTCGGTGGCATTTATTTTGTAATTTAAAAATATTTAGTCGTATATTAGATAAATAGGCGCCAAAAAGATATTAATGTATCTCTAGGTCAACATGAAATGTATCTTTCTCTCGACACGGCAACTTTTTAGCTCGCTGTTTATTTCATCGGCCATTTAGGTGTCCGTCCGTCTGTCTGTCCATCCGTCCGTTAGTCAGACTATTTGAATACACATTTGACTGTGCTGTACACATTTTCGATTTGCTGCCTGCACGATGGCAATTGCGCTTTTCTTTTCTTTTCTTTTCTTTTCATTTCATTTCTTTTCTTTGGCGCTACTTGACGTATCTGTGGCTTTCTTTCGAGTTCTTTTCTGCTTGATCTATTTTCGGCCAACAGTCAGTCAGTCAGCCAATGCTCAACCCTTGCCCCTTCTGCTTTTCCCATCCCTTTCTGCACGAGGCGACGGCTCATATCGCGTATACGCAATGCGCATTGTCGCTGTATCCGCCGCAATACTCATACGTAATAGTCGCCTTCCATATACATACATTTTTCATTTCCATTTTTAATATCCATTTGCCATTTACCAAAGACTTTCGACTGCAGACCGACCACCGGGCAGATGCCTGCTTGTGATGTAACATCCCCGACTTGTGTTTATATTTGCAATACGAGTATTAATGAAATCTTCACTTCGCTGGCATCACTGGCAGCGTTTAAAGCATTAATGAGGTAACTGATACTCCATAATGTTTATAGTTCTGGGAGTTTAACGAACTCTCTGTCATTAATCACTTGTGATATACCTAGAATGCGATATGACAGGCTGCTTGTTTTTAGAATTCCTTAACGTGTCATCCACTATACGAGGCTATCAATCAAATCGATAGTTGATAAGGCAATCGTTAACCCGTTGCCACAATGATTCAATAGGGAAGCAAATTGTCGATAAGCTGCGTCATTTAAATATGTTTCACTCACTCAGTCATTCAGTCAGTTCATGAACAAGTGATGGAACCAGAAGCAATTTCAACTGGGCCAATGGGATTGTGTTTCCCTGTAGCTCAACTGAGCACTGAGCACTGAGCACTGAGTGTGAATGAGTTTGCTTTGTTTACTTGCTCGACGTGCGTGTATTTTTATCAGCTGGGTGCAATTAATTAGGAACCCTGGCCGAAGACGTTGAAAGTGACGTCAGCGGGGCGGCAATTGAGATTGCAATAAAACTACTGCAAATCAAGTCGTAAATTAAGCGCCAAGCAGCAGCGTCTGTCACTGCAACTGCAACCAAGAGTGCGACTGAGACTGTGACTGTGGAGGGGTCAACGCAATGGGGTGGAGGGAGGGGCAAGCAAGAACTGGGGAGTGCCTAATGAGCGCGGAGAAAAGCACCACGCCGAGCTCATTAGAATCGTATTTATACAGGCGACGAATGACCGAATAATCTCCCCTCGCTTCCCGCCTACTCCACACAGCCATGTTGCAGAGTTTCTTCGCCATCTTGCCGCACCTAGAGATCTGGGAGCATTTCCACATCTACTTCTCTTGTGCGTGACAATATTTCATGGCTTGGAACTTTTGTTGAATGAAGGAAACTAGCGCAGGAAAAAAGATTGCAGCGGAACATAAAGAAGCAGGAAAATTTATAACATGCTCTAAAAAATTGGCGAGGAGCTTTTGCGTATATTTTAATTACTCGGCAATGCCAAAGCTGAATGCGTCGTGAGTACTCGCATTCGCATTCGCAGTCGCATGGCATGCAATGAATACTATTCACTATAGCGGCGGAGTCAGAGAGCGAAAGAATAACAAAATCATTTCGCAAGAATTTAACCTTCGTGAACTGTCATGGTAGATTGCTTTCCATCTCTCTCTCTCTCTCTCTATCCGTTTCTCCCTCTCTCTCTCTCTCTCAGTTTCTGCCTCGTTACGGCTAATGTGCTGATGTGTGCATATTTCATTTCGCTTGTTTCGACGACGACTGTCTTCAGGGCTCGTATGTCATTCAGAACAGCGGCAAACAACGCGAACAATGCAAACAACACTCTCCAAGTCTATAATTAAATAACATATTAGTGCATTTTGCGGAGCAGCGCAGCGAGGTGATCGGGAGGCTGCTGCTGCTACTGTTGCGGCTCGTAAAAATAATGCTCAGCCCGCATACAGGGTGTTCCGGCTGTGAGCTTCGTCTCACTCCCCCACTGAGTTATTCACTTTCCCATTCGCAACTGCCATTGAATTGGGTTAACCAGCGACACAGTTTCGCCCTGGGACAGCTCGCTGGGCTTACACAACGTAAATTTGACTAAAAGTAATCACTTTACAATCGCAGTCGCAGTCGCCGTCGCTGTCAGCGTCGCAGTCACCTCGCAGTTATATAACAATCACAATGCGTTCAAAATAAACGCCCACAAAAAATGTGCAAAATAAAAGCGGAAAAAACAAATCTTGGCCGCGTTGAAGAAGTGCAAAGATAAAGTTGCTTACCCACTGCTTTAGCCAGCACTCTCTCCCCTCCCTCTCCTCTCCTCTCAGCGCTTTGCACCACAGACGTGACTGGCAAACAATTTCTGTTTCAACCGCAAAAGACCCATCAAGATTGGGTTAAGTGTCTCCGCTTCAGTCTGGCCCAAAGTCTCGTCTGCCTGGTAAAACCCGCATAAACATTGCCTCTGCTCTAGCTTCGACCCCAACTCCAGCTCCAACTCCAACGGCTACGGCTACGGCAGCTCTGATTGCTGTTCAGCAATTAACAAGCGTTATAAAAATTATAACAATTTATTATTGTGGATTTGAAGCAAGTTTTGCAATGCAAACCATTTCCATGCAGCATGTGCTCGTAAATCAAAACGTGATTTTCGTTATTTCCCCATAAAAATGCTTGAAAAGTCTATTTTCATATATTTTTGGGAAAAGTGGACTTTTATGTTTAAATGCGTTAATCAACCTTTTTGGTTTATTTTATTTAAAGACATTCCACAGTATTCCCCTGCAGACCATTAGTATTTATGTTCCACCCACTCAGCATACACATTGAATGGATTCCTATTAAGCGAGAGGTCTTTAATATATTTCAATAAATATTTATCTAAGAATAGTTCATCATTTGCGTATTAATCTCTATATATATAAATATGACCGAGTGTGAAATTGATAAATGTATTTGGTAGTTGAAGTGATAGAAATGGGACCTTCTTGACAGCCGTCAAGTTATTGCAAATTCGAAATTAAAATTGTTCAGAGGCCACAACCGATCAATGAAGAATCCTCTTTATAATAATAGAACAAGATTTCTCAATTCATGTTTATTTATTTGTCTATCTTGTAGCAAATAAATGTGATCAGTGACTGTAGCCTTTTGTTATTGTTATTACCTTTGTGGCTCTCAAGGCCTTCGCAGACGCCCCAAGTGCCGAGTTGACTGGGTGCAAGCATGAAGCGATTTATTTGTACAAGATTTCGATTTATTTTTACTACCGAAAAATCTATTTCGATCGGTTGTTCGCGACGACGTCAATGCCAAAGTCACATATCAAATTTGATTGTCACATTTTTTGGCGCTGACAGGCGACGAAATGAAAGTGAAAACGAAAAATCTCAATGAAACTTACTGGCGATGTTGCCTTTACAATCCTGTCTGCAATTTGCCCTTACCCTTGTCGCTATTTTCACAGACAAGGGGAGAGGGGGCGAGGGGGAGGGGGGAACGTGAGGAGTCCAATGCAGAAGGCCAGGGCGGAAATTGGGCGCAACAATTTCAGACAGACGACGAATATATCTCTTATAACATCTATGAAATGTGCCAGGGCAAGAATCTTTCAATGAAAAATGTATCTGCATATATTCAGTGTATATAATATATAAGTATATTCAGATGTATAGAGAGTGCTAGTGCTGGGCCTAAACGATACGAAAATAAATTACAATTTGCACACGACTTGCCAAAAAATCAAGCACGAGTGAGAGAGAAACTTGGACCAGAGACCAGAGACCAGAGTTTAAATTGCGTTGGCGTTGTCGATGTCGTTGTCGTTGTCGTTGTTGTCGCTTTTTCAGCAGCAGCTGCAAATTCCATATGAATAATTGCGATTGGATAATGCCACTTGACAGATTCATAAATTGTGAAGCAAACAGCTCTCTAGCTCATTGAGTAATCCGAAGTGCATCTCCAGTGCTGCATCTCCGATTACCATGCAACAATAGCAACAACAGCAACATCAACAAATGCCAAAAGTGCCCAGAATGACACAAACAACAGCCGCCTTTGACACTTGAAATAGTTTTTGGCTGACAGATTTGTTTTTAAGCAGACCATATAGAACTCTGGCTAAATACGCAGCGCATCAGCTGCAGACACAGAGACAGTGCCACAAGTGGCAGCAACAAGAACGAGGGCGGGGGCGAAAGGAGATGAAACCTGCCGTCTTCTGACACTTGTCGCCGTCCATTAAACAAGCTGACAAATTGGAGGCGCTGGCAGCGCTAACAATACGAAATGTTTGTTGATACAACAGGCAAGTTTGCTCGACTTGAGTAATACCCTGTAAACTGTTGAGTGTTTGTCAGCCAGTCGCATTCGAACATCTTCATCTGTTCATCTGAACTGGAGCATTTAAATGAAATGATTGTAAATGTGCTCGGCAAGTTTCGCCATTTCAGCCTTGACAAGTTGAAGAGGTCAGAGGTGGGGTTCTGGCCAAGCTGCTGTTATTTTATTAGCAAGTTTCTTTGTTGATTAATTCAAAAGTATCTAGAAGTTATTTGCGCACTTGGCTCGCATCTGTGTTTGTGACTGAATGCGGCATGCGGCATGCGGCATGGTTAACAAATTCATTTAAGTGTTTTCACTGTTGCCATTACAAATTTGCCAGAGCCGCCGTTTCGCCGTGTGTAAAAGCCAGCACTTTGTCAACTTAATTGCTGCACTTTGTAAACTGTCAGGGCATCGACAACGACAACCAGAACGAGAACGACAACGAGCTGGAGCCAAAGTAGAAACAGGACGACTTCGACGACACCCACTCGAAGGCACTGTCATTGTCTGCCTGCCTCTTCTTGGCTCTGCGAGTGTGTGTGTGTGTGTGTGTGTGTGTTGCCTTAGGGTCCGCAACAAGTGCTAGGCGCTTGCAGGCCATGGCCATAAATCAAGAGGTGCCCAAAAATGTGTCCAATTTTGATTGAGAATTATGCCCGGACATTAGGTGGCAGAGCGGAGAGCGAACGACTCTAAGATGCAGATGCAACTGCCGCTCAAGCCTGTGGCATTTATTGCACTCGATTTATCTGTGGCTTTCAATCTGCAGCTGTCTGTTGTCATTGGCTTTCAAGCTGAGGCAAATGCAACCAATTATCCTCAAGGCTTAAGCCTCTATCTGCCGCTGGAGCCTCGGTGAAATGGATTTGCATATACGATTGCAATTGCATTCGGTTAATCGCATTTTGTTTGTCATTAAACCACAAATTATGCACAAAAGGTAATTAAAAAGAGTTTTAAATTAATTGCATTTGTCTATGTTTAATCAAATGGCAAAATGCATTCAGCTGAGCTCCAGATTATCACCGACTGCACAATCATCTTTCGATGTCTGTTTTGACTTCTGATAATAAAAAGATAAATTATCCACTCTGTTAATAGCATTAGCATTTCAAATAGTCTTTTAGTCTAATTAGAAATGACCGTAGCTCACCATAACATCAGATCCAATAAAGCGTGGACAAAGTCGCAACCACAACAATTTTACAGGCACATTAAATTCTCATTATGTACATTGGAAAAGTTGGCAAAATTTCGAGAGGGTGCAAACAAAATCGAAAAAAAGCAGATACTTTTATGCGGCTAATTAAATAAATGCGCTGATAATTACGCTTTATTAGCTCAAAAAACTAATATGGAATTAACTATTATAGTGACAGATTTTATACCATACTCAAATACATATATCATATAGTGATATTTTTTTTTGGCTGTATTTAATTGTGTGGTTTAAGCAATGACATCAAGTTTAATTTATGGGATTTGTTTTTTGATTGTTTTATATTATATTTAATTACTTTCGTTGCGCTGCCAGCATTTTCATTGAATTGTAAATAATAATATTGTGCAACATTTATGCGACATTTATCGCAGCACATAAAAACAACACTTCCCCACACACACAACACTCCCATATAGTATATAGACTCGCATATGAATGATTAAATTTTGTGCTTTAATGCATTAACTTATCACGAATGTAGGCACTGACCGATTTGCAAACAAATGAAAACAACAAAAAAAGTGGGAAACAATAATGAAATAAAAAAATAATAAATTAAATTAAACAGTTGCTGAACAAAGTGAACGAAAAAGTAAACAAAACCTCATAAACAATTTCATGCCCCTTGGTATCGTTTTTTTGTTTTTTTTTTTTCGGATCGAGAATTTAAAGTTATTGCTGATGCCATACCCTGCACCCATAAATCTCCAGAATGGGTATAATAAACGTAATCACATAAAAACCGCGCTCATTTTATAGATATCGAATACTGAATGTGAAGATTACGATAACTGAAATTAAGTGTTAATCAAAGATATACTCGTATGTGCATAGCATATTTGTCCTTTGATCATTTATTGTTGTCGTTTTTGTTCATGTGTTACGATATTAATAACCATGTATAAACATTTGTAAATATTTAAAAGTTGCGGGCAATTGAGAAAATGAGACTTTCTTCAATCTAATAACTAAACAATTTCGTTTCCTCCCTTACAAAACATTTTCCTAATGCATTTTTAAATCGTTTTGGAAAATTGGTTTAAAATTTCAATTGATTTCACGCGTAAACTTTGCATTAAATATTTATTGTAAATTTGCATTTAGATTTGAAATTTAAATTTGTACTGCAAATTAATGAATTTCGCCTCCACTTTTCACACTGCGCCACTAAAAATACGATTTGCATTTGATAAAATAATTAGAACCTCGTTTCATATGACCACATAAATTATATTCAATCAAAATACTGCCAAAAAAGTAATTTATGAATATACCTGTGTGTGTGTGATATCAATTTACATATTTTTTGATGGAAATTTGTGTTTGCTTTTTTGGTTTTAACAAAATGTATAAAAGCACGTTGTGATGAATAGGCGAAGTTTTATTTATCAGATGCTTCTTAGTTAGCTCAACTGGAATAATGGCAGTCACAGTTATTATCTGATTAGTTGGTGAAACTGTATTTAAAAATGGCAAAGCAAAATGTAATCATTGCAATTTGCTGAGTCTCAAAGGGCAGACACGGATTACATTGTGGTAATGAACTTATCACACGCTTGTCTAACTCCGAGTGTGGCTTTGCTTTATAGCACGCGGTCTGGACTATCAATGGCAGCTAGTCAAGCATGCTAAAAGTGGCATAGAGAGCGAGAGAAAGAGCCGTGAATTGGACGCCCACCTGTGCAGCTGATGCAGCTGATGTCGAGCACGGTGACGACAAGTCAAGGCGAACAGCGCGTGGCCATTGCCCAGACAGGCACAATGAGGTGGGAGGCGGGAGAGTTGCAGAGGAGACGGAGACAACCAGAAAACGGAGCAGGGGCAGCTGTCTTGCCAGATAGCCAAGCGAAACTTTCGATGCAACAGACAGACAGACAGACAGACGGACAGACAGTCTGCGATTGTGTGTGTGAGCTGTTCCATGGTGCTGCAAATTGGCGCATTCTCAATGTCACTTGCATTCTTTTGGCATCGCATTTAGGCGTGTTTGCCGTCGCTCAGCAGTTGACAGAGCACTTGAGAGCGCCAAGAAGCAAAATAATCACACACACACACGCACACACACACGCTCCAACTAAAAACAACAAACAGCGAAAGCAAGTGTCACTTTTGTCAGCTTCATTGTGTGTGTGTGTGTGCAAAATATGAGCAAAACAACAACGAGCAGAAAATGCAAAGCCAAACATTACGTATACGCCGCATTCGACACGACGATAGAAACTGCTGGCAACAAAAAAAGCGACAACTTTTCGAATACTCAAGTGTTTTGATGCACTGACAGATGCAGAAGCGAGTGTGCGAGTGTGTGTGCGTGTGTGTGTTGAGTGAAAAAGTTTTGCGTTTTTTCAGCGCTTGATAAGCGTCGCGTCGCAACGCAAAAAGTCGTCGAGCCGTTGAGTTACGCCCATTTAGCACGCGCATTGCATTAGACAGACTGAAGAGCAACAGCGCAGTCAACGAAGGCAGCCCAGTAGTTGCAGTTGCCCATCAAGCAGCAGGAGCCAGGAACGGATTCAGAACCAGAGCCAGAGCCAGAGCCATTCAGCCAGATCCCGAGCCACAAGCACGCCAACACACATGACGTCACGTTCATGTCACGTCACGTTGCATCAACGGATGGCTCGCCAAATGGAGCTAGAAACCGGCAGTGGGGGAATCGCAATAGCACAAAAAAGCAAAACAAACTAAAAATCACTCGACTCTCGGCACAACTTCAGATTCACTCTAGCCAAACTTTACTTTGGACCATGGCAACAAAAGCGCGTAAAAAAGAAGACAACAACAAAAAAGCAGTGAAGAGAAATAGTGAAAAAACGCAAAACTCAAAACGCAGCCGCAGAGCGCACAGTTTGAAGTGTACGTGAAATTTGCATAAACGCGAAATCAACGCGTTCGCTACTTGCCAACTCTGGCAACTGGCAACGGGCAACGGGCAACGGGCAACTTGCAACTGCCCCACGAGAACCACAGACACACATGCCTGTCTGTCTGTGTGTGTGTGTGGGTCTGCGGCATTTGCATGGCTTGTTATTGCTTGACAGCCTCGTTGGCTGTTGGATGTTGCTGCGTTTTTCCCTAATTTCCCCTTGGCAGTTAGTGGGTGAATGTCGCCGCGATGACGCGCCAGACAACAGCGCAGAGTCAGAGAGACACACATATGAAACTTCACTTTTGTTTGGCCCAAAAAGCCAACACCACAGCAACAACAACAGCAGCATAAAGAGGAGCTGCGAGCAAATATACTAAATAAACTCTCAAGTAGTTTTGCTGCTGCTGCTGCTGCTTCTTAAGGTTCTGCTCAATGCGGTCTGGCCACTTGACATGGTCGTTGCAAGTTGCAGTTGCAGTTGCCCCTGTCTCGCTGCTGCAGCTCGGGGAGATCTGGAGATCTGGTTTGCCGGCACTCGGGAAGCTCTCTTGGGCTGTCTTGCGTGTTGCCACAGGCTCGAGTGGCTTTTAATGAGCTGTTGCATATGCAGTTTATTAATGTGTTGAAAAGCCCCCGAACAAAAACACACAAACAAAAACAAACTGATGCCCAGTATTGTTGCCCCCAATGTCTCGGTTGTGGCGTGCCAGCTGAAAGTTAGTCTAACTTTGAATTTTGTTGAAGGCTATAAATAATTCAAAGCCTCGTGCAATTAGTGTGTCTCATTAGAGGCAAAGAAATACGAGAATCATTTGCTTTTTTCACTGCTGTGCAATGGCCAACGGAAAAAAGATAAATAATTGGGCAAACCTCATATAACATTTCACTCTAATTGAATTATTTTATTTTTCTGTTTTGCTATTAGCAAAATCGTATTAAATTGTCAACAAGCAGTTTGAAGCATCGACTTTTGGCTCTAATGAAAATTGCTATTATGAGAATTGAACTGAACTTAGGTCATCTTCTCTCTCTCTCTCTCAATCTTTATCTCCCTCTCCCTCTCTTTCTCTCTTTGGAGCTGTCTAAGTGTCTGTGTTATCTGACCGCCTGAAATGTAATCATCGAAATCGAAATCGAACCGAAACCAACTATCAAAAAAAAAGAAGTACAACAAACCGTAAGAAAAGGCAATGGCGCAAAGTCAAACAAGATTGCAGCAAGACCTCAAGATACCCTGTACCATACTTTTTGTTACCGAGCTGCTTTCAGTTGATGAAATTGATAAGTATTGTGCATATACCCCAAAACACGCTGGCTAACAGGGTATTGCGAATTGAGCTCCATTATTTAGGTAGATTTTGAGCAGCGTGCGAAATCCCCAAACCGAATTGCCGTATCCAGTTGCCGATGCCCCGCTGATGTGCCCCTCGCTGCCCCTCCCCCGTTGGTTGTGCCGCCCGCATGACATCATCAGCGTTAAAAGAGGCAACGATCCGCGGTGGACAGTGGATGCTTCAGTTGGCCTGGGTTTTGGTTTTGGCTTTGCTTTGGTTTCTGAGGTTTTCGGGTTGATTGCGTTGGCTTCTGCTCTTTGCTTGGTTTTGTTAATATCATTATTGTTGTTGTTGGCGTTGTTGTTGTTGTTGTTGCTCCGCTCGATTAGGAGCCGGTTCAGTCCAGTCTCCGGTCATTCGCTTTATGCGGGTCACACGGAATAAGAGACGAATCATTTGCGGGGCCGGTCAAAACCCAAACTGCCAACGACATTAAATGTGTGTGCGAGTATTTTTGTGTTGTGCGACAGAAATGAATTTGATGCTTGTTCTCTGTTTCTGACTTTTATGACAATTCATAAGCGATTTCTAGTTTCGTTTAGCCGCATTTGATAAAGCAATTGATTTAAATGCTTTGCTCGCTCCTCTCACTCCACTCCACTCACGTTTTCATTTAAGAAATTATTTTATACATGCCACTATGCGAGCATATGAGTATTTTGCATGCAAAAGCCTCGCCCCAAAAATTATATGCACAGATGCCAATGCCATAAATCTCCAAAACTACCGCATGCAAATTGATTTGTTGCTCTCCCTGAATCAAATGAAAAGCAACTGCTGTTGGGCCCCAGATCGACAAGGGGCAAGAGCAGGGCACAATCATGCTCACAATTCAAACACCAGGAGCGGACTGCGGGCACACATTTATTATCGAATACGCTATTGACAAGTGTAATTTTATTAAGTTCATTTTCCCTAAGAATGCTCCCTAATATCTTAAAATTAATGCGACACTCAGTTTATTTGTTTTTAATTTGTATGTAATTTTTGTTCATACTGCATAATTAATAATCACATCAATTGTATCCCATCTATAATTTATTTCAAATTATAGACGAATTTCTGAAATTATTTTGTATGTTAATATAATTCAACACTTTATAATTGATTGTTCTTTGAGACACATAAGTTATATTTTATTTAATCACGAACCAGAGATATTAGTTCCTCCACCAATCGATAATGAATAAAAACCAATAGACGAATTTCCCGCATTATTCAAAGGCTGATGTGAAGTTGGTTTTGATATTAACGTCAAAACGTTATATTAAAAAGTAGCTTATTTATTACCCTCAGCGCTGAGCGTTCGCTCCTGGCCAATAGCCACACAAATACCAATACCAGCACCGAAATCAACAACTGCAATAATAACACCAACTACAACGCCAACCATAATCGCCATGCAAAATCAGCAGGCACAGCGTGACGAATGGCAGCTCCGCCAGCCTCCTCTGGCCCCCTCCTCTGCCTTGCGTCCCTCTGCTATCTGCGCTATCGACTGCATATAAATAAATTTTAATTTGCCAATTGTGTGTAAAACTTATTAGCGATAAGTTTTGTCGCCGTTTCAGCCACAGGCTGTCATACTGCCACATGCCAGTGTGCGAGAAAACAAATGTATCTAGATACATATATGGCCAAGAGCTTTACTTGTTTATTTTGTTTCGTAAAATGTCGGACCGTGCTGTCTCGCAGTCTGGCTATATCGCATGAGGAAACAAAATACGTGTATCCGTATGGTAAGCTGGCATTTGGTTATTAGTCATAAAGCTGCAATGGATTGTGGATAAGTTTATTAATGATACAAACGGGTTGCATTGTTGTTGGGCGCCAACTTGACAACTTGAAGGGGATTATGGTTGGCGGCAAAGCGTCCACATATAGATAATACTTTCGACTCTTGCCATTATTCCCGAGCTCACGAGCTGTGTGCAAGCAGATTTTGGCATCGATACTTTTGTAAACCATTTCATAGCTAAACATATGCAATTATCGGCATCATTCAATTTCTATTAATAGTATAATTTTAATAATAAATGTAATTATATATATTTGTATATGCAATATTTAACGTTGACTTCAATTCAATATTTAAAGTTGAATTCTATTCATTATGATTATTTTTTATAATTATTTAATCCTTCTTAATTACACTGTATTTATTTAAATACCAATACCGTCGTGCATTTACGTTACATTCAATGGAAAACGCTGCACAAATAGCTTCCCCAAGACTTGCTCGATTATTACCAAACGCTGCCACAAACTTTGGCATATGTTCGAGTGGCGTGCAATGCTGAGAAGCATTTAAGCCCAATTCTAATGTCGTCAGTAATTAGCCGCTGCATTCCCATACCCATTACCCATTATCCAGTCAGTTGCCCACACACTCAACACTCAGACCCACACTCACACTCACACTCGAGAGACAAGCTCATGAGCAGACTCGCACTCGAATCACAGATAGACTCGGTTGGCATTCAGTCGTATGTGGCGGCGTTTATTTGGTGTGTCAGGTACTTAGCACGGCTCTTTTTGGCTTTTCACATTTTGTTTAATATTTTAATTAAATTATTTCTGTGCATGTGCATACGCTGCTGGGCCGCCTAATGGGCCAACTTCGCAGCCCACCACATCGCATCGCATCGCATCGCAGCAAAGTATTTACATGCAAATGCAAATGCTGTCGTGTTATGGCCCAAGTCAAGGCTCTCCCTCTCACTCTCTCTTTGCGTCTCTCTCTTTGCGTCTTTCCCTTTCACACACATGTGGTGGACTTGAGGATCGAGCTGGTGCCATTACCACCCGCACTTAACGTTAATTAAACTGCTGTGTGTGCTAAAATGTGTCTCAGTCTCCACTTCTCTCACTGTGACTCTGCATATCGTTTTCTCTCTCTCTCTCTCTGGGATGTGTAAGCTGCCAGCTGGCTGGCATATCCTGCAAGTGGCCGTAGACTCGTTGCCGTTGCCGTTGCCGTGTCCTTGTCCTTTGTAGCTGGCAGCTGCTGTCGTTTTAATAGCTTAATGTAGTTACTTCCACTTTGAGTGTCTTCCCTCCACGCTGCACAGAGCCAAACGTCGAGTTGTGCTTCGTAGGGAGAGCCAAAGGGACAGACACAGGCAAAGGGGACTGGTTGGACGTCTTTGCTAATAAAAAACACAACACTCAGCAAAATTGTTATGCAGCAAACTAAATCAACAGACACACACCGCACACACAATCGCATTCACACACACACTCTCGCACTCACACTCACACTCACACTCACTTGCTGTACAAATTACAAAGCAGCCATGACGACTATTACCAGGAAAAAACCCATGTAAGCCACACTTACATACGACTGGCCTCAGTTTCATGTGCACTCTCAATGCGTGCACTTTTTGCACACACTGTAACACCAGCCCGGCATGAGTGTGTGTGTCTGGCTGAATGCTGAAAAAATTTTATATCTAACAAAGTTTCACTCGTTTTAGGCGTATCCCCGTAGCAGTCTGAAGGCTGCGGGGTATGCTCGCTTTATATAAGAACAGTTTATATTATCTGCGTTCAACATATTAATGATCAGGTATAACTGAGTCGACTACTTCGCCCTTGGAGTTGGTTTGCTCCTGCGTGGCAAAAGGCGAAAGTATGTTGCCACTAGAGGAGATTTTTGCATGCGAGAATGTTCAGGCAGCTGCAGCTGGCACTGAGATCAAGGCAGCCCAGATAGCAATAAGACTGCGACTACAACTACGACTATGACTATGACTGGGACTAGGACTAGGGATTGGTTGGCCAGGATTAGCATGTTGTATGTGCACATGCATACATGGCTGAATAATGTCTTTATTAGCAGTGGCAGAGTCCAAAGGAGTTGCCGAGCTGCGGTTTGCTCTTGCAGCATTTTTGTTGATTTTATATTCATTAATTAGTCAGCTACGTGATATCAAGTATACGCCATCTTGCCCACATATTTTTGCCCACTGACTCACTCACTTATTCGCTTCGATGTTTCTCCCTTTTTACTTGCAGTTTAACTACAACAATAATAACCACATTTCAATAAATTCCGGCTCTGTGCAATAGGAAAATGGCCCAACCACAAATGCTGCAAATCAAATTGTCACGTTTCGATGCCCAACCCTGGGGCTTCCGCCTGCAGGGCGGCGTGGATTTCGCCCAGCCTCTGCTAGTGCAAAAGGTAAGTGCCACGCCCTGGCGTCCTCGCATATAACATATACTATATACTATATATATACAGATTCAAATGGGTTTTGTGTGTTTCATACAGATGCCATTACGCTCAGATTTGCTTTAATTTCAACTGATTGAAACAAGCAATTGCCAAATGGAATTTGTGTGTCGAAATTGGCCAGAAAAACGCGTGGAACGAAAAACAAAAAAACTTGCAAATAAGCGACGAAAGCACAAAAAAATATTAGTTGAACGAACAGTTAATTTATTTATGCATTTAAATGCTGATACTCGAATTTGTTGTAGTTCTTCTTGTTGTTGTTCGCTCTTTCTGTGTTCTGTTAAAAATAAATTTCTAGCGATTTGTTTTTTGCGCGCGGTTTTTGCGCACGGTACACGAAACTTTGCCGACCATTTTCCAACCCACCGAATTTCCTTTGCTGCCATTTTGGATATTTTATGTGCTCGCACACACACGCACACACATACATTTGCAATTGTATTGTTTATGTGTTTGCTCTTTCGAGTCCAACAATTTGTTAAACATTTATAAATTATTTCTAATAATTTTACATTTCTGGCGACACGCACCCGAATTTTGGCAAATCATCCGAAAACTTTTGAGTAGTTTTATAAATGCCAAACATTTTATATACTATATATATAAATTCTATAGCTATATCTGTGTTGATATAAAAACAGATTTATATGTATATATACACTTATAAATTGGATGGTAGTGCGGTTTTTATTTATTTCAGTATAGGGCAGTTAATGTTTGCAATGAAAAACGTGTGTGAGATATGGCTTTGTATACCCTGCACATGTGAAACCTATGGAACGGGTATGCTGAGGCTGCTCACACATATTGTGCCAAATGATTAATTATTGTATTTGATATATTGTCGCAGCTGTCGTGATTTATTTTTTCTTGCTTGTCTATTCTATTTGAGGAGCTTGGGAAATCTATTGGTTGATCACTCCCCGTCAGTTCATTCATGTTTTTATTTGAAGAGCTGCGAAACATATATATAAATTATGAGTTAGATTATGTTTATGGCTCATGCAACTGGGTCGAGCTACAAAACGACAGGCCACAAATAAAGCCATAAGTTTTTAGTACTTTGCGCAAATTTAATTGAAATGGTTTTAAACATTTGTGGCCTGAATAAGCCTGCAGTTTATTAAACCACAGATGTGTCAATGCTCTAGCATTAGACCGAGTCAGTAGGTCGTTTGGATGATGACAGATTGAAAATAAAAATGAATTGAAAATACGGATGTGTCAAAGCATAACTCACTGTTAACAGAAATAACTATTAGAAACTGGGATCGCTTCATGCTTGAATCTGCTGTCAAAGCTACTCGACGTAATAAAGAGCGAATTTGCAACAAGTAATCTCACAGCTTTTGAGTTTCGAGTGGGTGCATTTGCGAGCACTCGAACTGGCACTCATGCGTGCTTCCAAACTGGATGCATGAATCATTGTCCACACTATCGGAAATGTTGCGACTGACCAATGACGACAGATTGTTTCCAGCTATATGAGTGAATGAATGTTTTGTTCGTGTTTGACATGAATCAGACTCTATGATAAGAGCTGCCCTCAAAAGAGTTGAAGAGAAGTGAATAAAATATGCGTACTCGTATTTATAATTTTTAAATAGTCAGCGGCGTTAAAGATAAAGGAATGAGAACGCAAATTGAGGCGAATGGAGAGCATTCGATTGGATTGCTGTTTATCTCGGCGGGGCAGCGACAACAAAGCTGTGGTAATTGTTTAAGCGTGACAGCATTTGCCAATGTGTAAATATTTTATTATGCCACACGGAATTTATTTCGTTGACATTTTCAAACGCCACCCAAAGCAAAAACAACAATTCTCTGTTTACTTTGGCATTACAAATGAGTTCAGCTATTAATGGGCCAAGAGAGGAGGCGAGAGATACGAGGGAGAAGGGCCTCTGGAGGGAGGGCGTTGGTATTTTCAATACGAATGCGCAATTTGTATTTAAACAGCCGTTCATTGGGCTGATTCGTCTATTTTTGTGGCAACAGCCAAATGACTATTGCCAATCGAATTCCATTTAGAAAAGCTCAAGTGCGACATTCTTTGCGAATATCCGTGAATATTTGGCAAATATTCATTTGTAATGGCCAAAAATTAACACGACGCTGCGCATTTAATTGCACTTTAAATCAATTAATTGCAATAAAATGTTGCCCCGACTCGATCGCCAATTAGAGCTCCACAACAATGACAATGGATGCGATGCATGTTGATGTCAATTAGGCGCCATCAACTTGCCAGCAAACAATGTTTTACGCCAAAAAGTGCAGCAACAACAATGCAAACATCGACAACAACAGCAACAACAAATATCTGCAGTAAAATGCATAACCACAATAGCGAAAATCCCACAGAGAAAAAGCCATTAGCAGTCAGTAGCTTTTATTTGGCCAATTTAGCTGTTAGCCAACAAAGCGATTCGACTGAAGGGGCACGAAAAACAAAAAATCCAATTTCTAAGCTTGTGATAAGTGATTGAAAAGTACTAAATACATTTTCATTCACATATTGTGCATTAATCAATGTATATTATTATTGAAGAACCTGAAATATTCTTAAAAATTTCGTTCTTTTTGATGACTAGTCGTGCATACCCGCTGCTTTAAAGGCAATTAAATTTGTTGTAATTCATGGCGAAATCACGCAGCATAAATTGTACAACATTTTAAAATGTTTAGTGCTTTGATATCGAAAATATTTATGGTTCAACTGAGCACAACAAAAACAAAACCCAAAATTCAGCTGAGCCGCAAACAGATTCAACATAAGTGCAATCCCAAAGCTCCAATCAACAATTTTCCGTTTGCCCATTTTACTGATTTTTCCCTTTGTTTGTTTGTGTGTCCGACTGTCTGTCTATCTGTCTGTCTGATTTTATTTTACACTTTGCTGCAAAGGTGTCTGAGCCGTGGCAGGAGCTGAGCTCCAGCTGTCTGTCTCGGGATCTCTGCATCTCCGCATCTGGAGTCTTGGAACTTGACTGCATTCGTCAGCTGCATGGCTTGGCGCCTTTTGAACACTTCAAGCTCAATTGAATTTAGAATGGGGCGCACTTGAGCCCTTGAGTTGCAGCAGCAGCTGTTGCAAGTGCGTGTCGTGGCTCGTAATGAGCTGGCGTTGCCAGGATGCGAATGCTCATGATGATGCCGCTTCGAGTGGCAGCTGGGAAGAAGTGAGCATTACCACTTGAGCCCCCGACACAAAGACACCTTGACAACCTAAATCAGACGCACATTTCCCGTACTCCCCTCATTTCAATCTGTACAATCATGTCAACTTTTGTTGCACAAACAATTTGTTTTTCTAGTTGCAGCTTTTGCTTCTTAATGCCATGGCTTATTAAAAGGGCCAGCTCGAAGCGACTGCTGCTCATTAAGCCAAATGAACTAAAACTGTCCGTTGATGGAGGTGCATAAAAAAATAAGCTACTCAACGGCTTAAATCGGATTAATTTATGATTTCTCGTCGCAGTTCTTATTATTGTAGATGGCACGTCGAACGCCAAATGAAGTCCTTGTTGCTGCTGCCACTAAAGGACTTGACTCGTTTTTTCCTGTCTCTTTTTTTTTTTTTTTGCTGTGCTGTTTTTCTGCATATTTTCCTTGGTTTTTGTTTTGCGTTAAGCTTTATGCTGCCGGATTTCCGTGGCACACACAGAGGCCTGGCCACAGACAGACATCAGAAGGTCGGACAGCGGACGGACAGACTGATACTCATTCTCTCACATATCGCCACGTTTATATTTCATTATCAAGTGCAGGGTCGGTCGGGCATAAAAAACGTCGCACAAAGGCCAAAGCCAAGCCAAAGGACAGACCGAAATAAAAGCGAAAGCCAAGCACAGAGCGCAGACCAAGAGGCAAGAGGCAAGTGGCATGTGGCAAGAGGCAAGAGGCAAGAGGCGAGCCTGGCTGAGAGCAGCTCAACGCGCTACGCTTGACTTCATCTGTACAAATAATGGAGCCGAATAAGTAATACAAAAGCGTAAATTCGGTTTAGTACAAATTTGCAGGCAACAAAAAAAAGTAAAAAGCAAATGCAACTAAAAAATTCTAAAACCAAAATTTTCAACGAGCTGGCTCTCAGCAGAAAGGATGCAGCCTCGTCGGCTATTAGCCAACTTAAAGTCTAGACAAGCCTCGCATGGTCTGCCCTGTCCTGGCATGGCTACTAACAAGCTACTGTCGGCGTCCAAGGCAACAGACGAGCTTGCCTCATGCCTCATGACCCCGCCCATCCCCAGCGACTGCTGCCACATGTGTCCCAGTCCCCTCATTTTCATATCTATTCAACTCTGCGTTTTGCGCATGCAAATCTGTTTTGCGTGTTTTTGTTTGTTTTGTCGTTGTTTTTGCTCAAGTCTCGCATTCCCTTTGCCTCTGCCAACACCTCAGCCTCCTCCTTGGGCATGGCTATTAATTATTTGACTCCTGTCTGGCTGTGTTTTGTGTCTGCCTTTGGTGTTAGTCTTTGGCTCCGACTATAAAAATTCATAATTTACTCCCGCATTTTATGCGCAGCTCAAGGCGGAAAACAAAGGAAGTTTCGGCAGCCGTAAACACGATGATGTCATTGCCTCGAGCTGCAATAATTCTATTGAATAATGCTGAATAAAATTAATTGCAATTTAATTATATTAAATTTAATAAATTAATAGAAGATTGAATATTGATAACCATTGATATAGGGAAATGTTTCTTTACAGGGTATAGTTTAGTAGACACTTCTGCATTTGTTAATGGCTTTTTTGTTCACACCCGTCTTTTGTTGTGGCCTCCACGTCTCTGTCTTTGATTTATGACACCCCCGCCAAAAATTATGCAATCCCAATTCACAGCTTTTGGCTTTGTGTAATTGAATCCGCGTTCAAAGCGCGGCGGTTGCTGTGACAACAACTGTGAATCGCATGGAATGGAATCAAATTGAATCGAACTAAGTTGCGTGGTGTTCTGATTGAACTTGCTTTGTTCTTATGTGCAACACCGCAGCGACCACAAGAGCGACGCGTTGCCGCAATTTGCGGGGCATGTGGCATGTGGCAGTCGGTAGCATGTGACGTCACAAAAGCAATGTCAAGACTTTGGTCTGCGGTTGTTCTCAATTTAGTTGGACATTTTATTAATTGCACAACAACAAATTATGCAATCAGAGAACACGACTCGCATTGTTCAATCAATTGTGCATCAGCAAGTACAAAACACAGATACACACACACATGCAAACCAATCCACTTTGATTTTAGTTGTTGCAAATTCGTGTTGTGGTTTTTTTGGTTTTGCGGACAAGTCACAACATCCATGACAAATGTCAAGCAGACAACAAAAGAGAGCTCACACTCTCTCTGTCTCTCTCTCGCTCTGCTTTTGGCCAAGTGCAATACTTCAAGCTGACCACAAAATTGGGCTTTAGGTGCGCCGTCAAGAGGGCTCGAAGTGATGTTATTGACAGTCTCAAATTGGGGCTACGGGTTAGGGGTTAAGGTTAAGGTTCAATTCGTTTGAAAGCCACAGCAATTAGCATCGAAGCGTTAATTGAATCAAGAGCAGGTGATAATTTCGATAGCTGCCCATTGCATCACATCACATCGCATCACAGTCCGCAGTCGGCTCCGACTTCCTGTGATTCATCACTGCTGCTGTCAGTGGCCAGTCACACAAAGGCGTAATTGATAAAGTTAAGGCCAGTTGCAGTTGAGGCAAAGCCCCTCGGATAACCTCTATCCATATCCATATCCCGATCCAGTCTCAGACTGCGACTCGGAGTCAGCCAACCAGCCAAGTCCCAGCTGCAGACAGTGATTAAGTGTCTCTGCGTTGCGTTACGTTTGATTGATTATCAATTTTTACCGGTTGCCTCTCTCTCTCACCCTCTCTCTCTCTCTCTCGTTATCTGCGTCTCTCTCTCTTTATGGTCTCAGCTGGCTGTCGACTTTCCGCTTTAAGCTGGCTGCCATTGCAGTTGCAGTTTAAATGTGTGTGCGGCAATGGATTCAATAATTTCATCAGCTCCATGGCAAGCCATAAATGTTTGCTTGGTTTCCGCTTCCGCCCACTGACGGCGAGAGATGTCCGAGAGCGAGACTCGCTTCCGTTTTGTTTTATGCCTGGACATTGACAGAAGGAGCTGCGGACTAAAGATGAGCACAGCTCGTGGCGTGACACGAATAATTCACTCTGACTCTGAACACGAAACCCAATCAGGTAGCTGGTCAATGACTCAGTTAGAGACTCGGCTCATTCACATGCTCTCAAAGTCATACTCATAGTCATCCTTGTGCATTCATATCGCTTCAATTCGATGCGATTCGATTCGATTGCACTTCATTGCACAAATGCTGCGGGCCTGTTTCCAACTTCGACTTCGACTTCGACTTCCACTTCGAGTTCGAGTTGGGCTTGGACTCCTGCTCAATAATGCTGGATTCTCGAGCACGTCTTATTTAGATTTATCCTGCTGCTACGCTTCAGTTGAGTTGTCCGTATCTCTGGCTGTATCTGTGTCTCCTCACCCTGCCGCCCACACTGTATCTTTAATACATTATTGAATATTTTGTGGCCTGTGCCGGAAATAGTACTAATGTCTGTTGGCATAGCCACGCTGGAGTTGCGTTGAGTCTGTGGCCCACATGCAAAAGTCACATAAATTCTCCTGTGTGTTCGCCTAATCCTTGTGCTTCGCATATTTTTCTCAATTGTTGTGCAGCCTGCTGGCTTGGTTGGCTTGGCTTAGCTCGGCTGCACTCACACATACGAAAATATCCTGTAACGCAGTTAGCTACGGCTGCTCTGTGCCTGTGTGTGTGTGTGGTTCGTTTTTTTTTTCTGCTCCTTGAGCTGCTTCAGCTCCTTTGGCTTTCGCCTTTTCTTCGCTATCTGCAACCGTTTGTTGTCCTTGCTTTTAAGTTGCATGTCAGTGCACATAAATCCCTCAGCTGAAAATGCTTGCTTCACTGCACCCAAAATACACACACTCACACACTCACACACAGCTGCACGCTTGAGTTACGAGCGCTGATAGCAAAAGCAGAAGGAGGCAGCGAGAGGAGAGAGAGGAGGGAGACGGCGATGCACGAGACGCTGCAAAATTATTGGCCGAGCTCAACTCAACCTTAACTCGCTGCATTATGTGTGCCATAAATATTTATAAGTTCTAAGCGTAAAATGCGCACACCAAAAACCTGCAAACTGCAAACGTTTTGTAAACGTTAAAGCGCTTAACTTGGCCAAGACACGAGCTCAGACCCCAAGACCCAAGACTTGGGTCTCACTGCAGCTCAGCTGAGCTCTCCATTAGTCAGCTAATGGCAGCAGGCTGAAAATATGGTTCGACTTCTTCAAATTATCGTTGTCGTTGTAGTCGTTGTTGTTGTTGTTTCTCTCTACCTGAGGCATGATTCAGTTTCAGTTTCGGTCTCTGTTTTTGTTGCTGTTGCCCTTTCTTCGTTTTTCAATCAAAATTGATACGAATGTTCACGGGAAGCCTCAATGACTCATGCTCCAAGAATGCCCCCCACTCATTCACTCACTTCAATCGACAAGCTGAGTTTTGTATTCGGAATTGTTACATAACCCACAATATGGGAAATATTTTCAGTTCTTCGTGGGGACTAATTGTTTTGATTGTTTTCAAATACATTTCAGAGCATGAGAACACTTTGCTATACATATGTTAAATGTGGTCTGTGGTTTTTCTTGCTTCGCTAGTTTTTATGGGATTAAAGGTCAATTGTGGCTTCGTTAAAACTACTCTAATATGAGTGAATTTTGTATTGAGACTTAAATTTATGTTTCATCTGAATTCCAATCTATTAATTGGAAAATTCTGGCTTTACAATTAATTTAAAATCATTGCAATAATAAATTTAGAATAACTTTGTTGGAATTGTGGACTTAAAGTATGATTTTATGTACTAATATTAATGAATAAATAAAATCAACACAATATATATTATACGCATTTTCGGTTGCTTTAAATATAATTGAAGTTTGTAATAGAATTATTTGCATCATTAGACTTCATGAAATAGAAATATCTGTAAACATAAAACTCAAAAACATAAGCAATATTTAGCACATATTTTTTTAATTATTTGTAATTTTTTTTAATTTTCAAATTTCATTTACAAATGAAAGTAGCTAATTTGTTTCCAAGTCGTCTTTCCTTTGAATTGCTATCATCTGATTTGCTGAGTTGGACGATGATTTAATTGTTGCTTAGTGGCCATTTTGGCAGCCTCGGAAATGCGACTAACAACGGTAACTAAGCGGAAACGGAAATTGCGAGCACGCTTATCTCACTGCAAGCTCGCTGCCATATGTATTTGAGCGTAACTCCGTGAGCGTCAGTGTGAGTGTGATTGTGAGTGCACGTGTCTGCGTGTGAGTCTTTGTGTGTGTGTGTGTGTGTGTGTGTGTGTGGCGGGTTGCTGCGTGCGGTGCGCTTAAAGGATATTTTCAGCGCAAATTGCGTGCTGCGGCGTAATCGAAATAAATTATGAGCTCAAGTTACGGTGCTGGGCAGCGCCAGGAGTTGAGAGTTGATAGCAACTCCTGTGGGGCATTATGTGGATATCCGGCTTTGAGCCACTGTCCGGACAAGTAAGAGCTTTTAGTGCCTTAGCGTGTGCTTGACCCTGAGCCCCATTCTCGCCCTCTGCATGCCAAAGTCCTTCGGGCTGGGCAGGAAACTTTATGCGGACAGGAAACTTACAGCTGTTGTTTGTCTGTTTCAACTTGTTTGCTTTGGTTTTGGGCATTTACTGCACGCCTGCGACACATATGGAACACTGGCCAAAAGATTAAGCCAGCAAATTAGTTTGCCGGCCAATTAGCGGACAATTGAATGACAGAAAAACAGGGATACTTTGAGTTTTATTATGCGCGCTTTAATGTGAGGTTCTCTCAATGACACTTCATCCAGCGCCGGTTAAACATTCAATTTTATTTATTCGCGATGATTGCAATATTTATAAATTCAGAATATATATCGAAATATGCGAAAATTGCTAATGACACTTCACGCTAGCGAGTATTAAAATTTATTTGCAATTTAACTCCTTTAAAGCCTTAATGCGCTTTAAAGGTTATTCACACAGCTGCCATGTAGATCCGTCTGTCTGCTAGTTTCATTGTGTTTAAATAAATTGGTCTATTGGTCCGAGTCAATGATACAGTTTTTATTGTGTTGTAGTAGCATCCGGCATGTGGCACACACTCGTGTGGCATGCAGCGTGTAGCATGCTCGAGTATTATCATCATTATTATTCGTATATTTATTTTATTTTCACTTTTTTATGGCATTTTGCCGGGCCAGCGGGCACGTATTAGTTATAACGATATGTCATTGATTCCCAGTTAACTCAGACTGGCTGACGGACAGACGGACAGCCTATCGATGGATCCGTTTCCCCCTTGACAGTCATTATGCGTCCCGTGTCCCTTGCTTTCTCTCTCTCGGTCTCTTGGTCTGTGTCTCTATCTTTATCGCTTCTGCGTCTCTGCCCTCGTCCTGTGCTTGTCCTTGTTCTTGTCGACGTTGTTGTCGTCGTCAAGCGCCTTTGGGCCATGATATATTATGGCCTGTCGCCTGTCTTGTTTATTTGCGTTATTTAGCAAAACGTGGCAACAGCAGCAGTCGCCTTCAGCTGCTCTTCTACTTCGACTTCTACTTCTTCCTCTGTTGGGGCTTGGCGCATTTTTATTGTTATGACGCATATTTTGTTACTCCGGAAATTGAGACATTTTTTTGTGTATTTTTATATTTTGTGATTTATTGTATTGGCCTCAGTCGCCATTTCAATGGCCATCTCGGCAGCAGTCGCATGCATTTCAAATTGATTGAATATTTAGCAAAATGTCTTTTGGCATTGCCTTCTAAATTGTTTACAGGCTATGCTGCCGTTTCCACTTTTTTACTACAGGCGTCAATCGATTCTGACAGACTCCCTTCCCCACTTTCATCCCCATCCTCATCCACTGCTCTGCTCTGCTTTGGGCTTCGCTGAAAAAAGTCAATTTCGTTAATCAACACGAACGACTTAATCCAAATTGAATGAACTCGACGCCAAAGCGGATCAGAAGCGTTGTAAAAAAAATATAAAGCTAAAAGTGAACCTGAACCTGCGAACAGGATAAAAAAAAAGTGAGAGAAACGAGAAACAAGAAAAAAGGAAAACATCAACGAAAATTTACACATTTTTCGCATTTTTGCGCCGCAAACATTTGCCAATAGCCGATGATGATGACGGCGGAGCAACAAGCCAAATCGGCTCAAGACTGAGGACTGAGGGCTCAGGTGAACGCCACTTCGGAGAGGGCCCAAAGGCCTAAAAAGCGTAAATTGAAAAACGCAGCAGCTGCCAGGCCCATAATAAAGCCTAAGCCAAAAGTCCACAAAAAAAAAAGAGAGAAAAGAAAAAGAAGCGAGCGAGTCAATTGAGACTATCGAAGGGCGGGCAGACATCATGTGTATGTATGGGCAAAGGGGGCGTGGCTTTCAGCACACAGCCAGAGCTCAGCCACGCTTGAGGTGATAATGTAATAAGCACTTTTTATGACCCGACAGGATTTAGACCTAAAAATCACATCCACACATATAACGGACCTCGAGCCAGGACTCGGCCTCGGACTCGGACTCCGAGACGGAGTCGCAGTTAGACTGATGCCTGATGCCAGGCCATTGTGTGTTCTCTTCCACGTCTGCCAAAGTTGTTTGTGAGCGAGCGAGAGCGAGAGAGAGAGAGAGAGCTAAGTCCATGGCAAATTCGAAATGTTCTCGTTTCAGTTTTTGTGTGTTATTTGTTTTAGCCAGTTGTTTTTGTGTTGGCCGCAAGGATTTAGATTTAGCCAACAGTTGTTTTTGGCCCAGCGAGCATATTGTTTTGGGCGGCAGCCAACGACCAACATCCAGCTGGCAAGGACAATGGGGATTGCTAATTGGTAGCATTCAACGATGTCAACAGTCAATAGTCGGCGCTTTTTATGATTCCAGCTGTTGAAATATTCCCCGATGAGTTTGCAAAGTGCTTTAAAGAGCAGCCTTTAACAATCCACAGCGAGGCTGCAACAAGGCCACAGGTCGATGCTGTCGTTAATAATACGAGTACAACAGAAAGTAAAGGAGAGAGTAAAGTGAAATTACCTTGCCATGTCATTTGCCATAAAAAAGGACAATCCACAGTGTAGCCTTGAGTGCGCACATCAAATTGAAAAATGTCAATGATAGAGAATGGAAAATCACAGAACAATGACAGAGCCAGCCAGGTACAGGCTGAAGGGAGATGGAGAGGGAGAGTGGAAAAGTGGAAAAGTAGCAGCAATGTAAAGGTGCCGCCCACGGACTTGTCCGAGTTGCATTGACAATCGACAAATGAGGAAAGATAATGCACAACATTAATCTTGCTACCAGCAATTTGTCAGGGCAGCTTGCCATAGGACGTGCTACGTGAGCTGTCTCTCTGTTTGTGTGGCATGAAAAAGCGAACAAGTTCTCGTTCGAGTTGCAGCTGAAAGATGCCAAATGCAGTTCAAATATTGTGGTTAGCAAATGTAAACAGCAGCAGCATCTCACTACTCTCTCACTCTCTCTCTCTCTCTCTCTCTCTCCCTCTGCCTGTTTGTGTGCATTCTAAACGTTGCTTTCATCAATTAATTTACAATTTGCCAGCCATCCACATTTTCACATTTCCACTCGTTCATTCATTGATGGTCAGCGCGTGGGCTTGGCATACTTTTATTTTCCTCCCTCTCCCTTCCTCCTCCGCTCTGCACTTGTTTTTTCTCCCTTTTTTGCTCTATATTTCCTTGTGGTGCTGGCCCAGTAATGGGTCTGTCCTTGTAAGTCCTGCAGCCTGCGGCCTGCTTGCTGCTGCTTTTGCCTGCTGCTGCATCCTGTGGCTGTTGTAAATTGCATTGGTTGCCAACTTGTTGAAAGGTTGGGCAAGAAAATAGCGCTGAGTGTGCGAGTGTGCAACTTAAATGCTTTTCACTGTTTTTCCCAGCCACCTACAGAACGAAATGCAGAGGGGAAACGAACAGAACAGAGGGACGAGGAGCCGAGTGGCAAGTGGCAAGTTGCAAGTGGGACGCGTCGTCCTTCTCAATGGAGGAGTCAACGTTTAACGCTCACAATTTAGCTTTTAATTAGATCGGCAAATTTGTTTTCGAAACCATTTTGTGCGCTCGTGCGGCACAACAACAACAACAACAACAACAACGGTAACCAAGACAACACTGCATACAAATCTCCCACAATTTCCGAACAATTTCCAAAGCAAACTTCGTATTTGGATTTGGTTTCGGATTTGGATTTGGATGCTGCGTTGGAGACTGCAGCTGCCTCAAGAGGCAGCTTTGGATTGTTCCGCTTGACCTCTGCCCTCGATGCACAAGGCGAGTGCTGAGTGCTTACGGTTTTTCATTTTAATTGTTTTCAGTTTCCCATTTTTTGTTGCATCTCGTCTCAACTCAACTGAACTTGTTTTTAGAATGCTTTTTGTCGAGCTGATTTATTTATTTCAATTTGCCGTGTTTTTATTTTTACCAAAACCCAAAGCATCGTAATTGCGGTCATCGTCGCTACTCTCCACTTTCCACTCTCTACTCTCCACTCTCCACTGTCCTCTCCACTCTCCACTCTACCCCCTCTGCAGACGCCTCTCGCTTCAGCTGCCGCTGTCTGCGTGCCATGCTCTAGTATTCTATTTTTGCTGTCCGCCGTAATGGCAACCTTAATCACGTAATGATTTTGAGTGAGTGAGCAGCGCGGGTGTCCGATTCTTGGCCAACAATGATTGTTGCTCTTCTTCCTCTGTTTCTGATTCCATTGTTGTTGTTGTTGTTGTCGTTGTCGTTGTTGCTGTCTTTGCTTCTTTATGCTGTGCTTTGCAATTGGCACAAATCTCGTGCTCAACGCTAATGGCTAAATGTTGTGGCGCTAATTGAAATTGCATTTCTTAAATATTTAATTGAGAGCTGCCGTTACTTGAAGCAAACTACAATGGGAGAGGCTGCACCATACCCTATCATTTATTCTAGATCAAAGTCTTGAGTTGTATTTCACATTTATGGAAATTAGTTCTTTTTAGTTCTGTAACTTAAATATACTTTAGATATCAAGAATGATTTCATCTAATGATTTGATATTCAATTCACTTCAATTTATCAGTTTTGTATCCTTAAACCTTTATTCATTTAATCTGTAAAAATGTTGAATTACTTACTCAACAGTAAAGTTCTGTTTTGCATTTAATTTTTATAGTAATTACAACCACTTTTTTGTTTAACTATAGATAAGTTGACTTAGAGCATCTGTAATTCGATTCCATTGAAATTTGCATAATTAGAATTTTATTATATTTATCTTAACTTTCCAGAGCAAAAAGTTTCTAAAATTATTTCAAGAAAATATGTAAAGCATTTCACAAAAGATCTTCATCGGTTGCACGATACCATTGCTAAGGATATGTAGATGAGGAAGTAAAGTGGGACTGCTTTTCTGCACTTGACTTTGCTATGATTCGCATTAATAAACTTTAATTGAATCGCAGCAAACACTCGATGGAGAAGTCGCTTCTTTTGTCATGCAAGTTACCAATCAGTTGCCGAATGTGTTGCTGCCCCATTCGGTTGCTTAGCAAAGCAAATTTTATTATAGGCCTGCATTGTTGTCGATCGGTTTTAGCGACATCGTCATCGTCATCGGCATCGGCAATGTCAGCGGGTTCTTTGTCTTTCATGTGGAGTCCCTGGAGAGGTGTATCCTCGGCTCCTCGGTTTGACAATGGGACAATGTCTCTGTCGATGTCCCCAATGACAGACAGACAGCAAAGGCAAAGTCCAAGTTGAAATGCCGCTTGCGATTTTTGCTTAGAATTCGCAACATGAGAGCGTCGCCAAATCCTAATTGCATTTGTCTGATTGCAGCTCTGGATAAGTGCAATAGGCAGGGATCTGAGAATGGCATAGGTAATGGGCAATGGGTATATGGAAGGTATATAGAGACCCAAATGAAGCTTGCTGATTCATTAAAGAGCTTGTAAGGGAAATGGGCAGCTGTGGAGGGAGGAGTGGGGGGACCTATTGGCTTATGACAGCGAACATGTAAATGCCATTTACAGTTTCTGTTGCTGTGGCCGATGCTGTGGCTGTTCCTGTTTCGGGGTATTGTCTTGTCAGCGTTCGCATCAGCGGAGGAGGTTTTGCTCGTCTTTGCCTCAATTGAAATTCCATTTAATGTAATTTGAGAGCCATCATTCATGTCACTCTGTCTGCCACCCTCAGATAAGAGTCGGACGGACACCAAGACAGGCAGACAGACAGCAAGACAGACGGACAAACAGACAACAAGGCAGCGGACACATAAACCGGCTTGGTCTTCGAGAGAGAGAGACTGCGAGACTGCAGCTGAGATTGCGTTTACACGATTTCATGGCTGTCAGAATTTCGTTTACACTCTGCCCGCTGATTGATGGATCGCTTAATGGAGAAGATGGTGCTGCTGATGCTGGTGTTGCTGGTTGCTGGTTTTTGGTGGTTGCTGGTGTGTGTTATATTTCTCGACTTGCCACGGCATTTGCCGGTCCATCTTGCCACATAAATGGGAGACGCATATATCGACTAATGAAGCTGTTGCAACTCTTTGCTGCACTAAATTAAATCAAACTTCAAACGGAGCAAAAATGCATTTCACAATTTGGATGCGGTGGGGGATGGTGGTGTGGATGTGGCATGCAACCGACATTTCCTGCTGCGTTGCACTGCAACGCACTGCGCCGTCGATGTGAAGTTTATTTTAGCCCACGAGAACCTCGGGCTGACCCAATTTCTAGCCCACTGACATACTAAGTCTCCCGACAAACAAACAACACATTCTGCCAGACATTAGTTGCAGCAAGCTGTTGCAGTTGCCGTTTGCGTTGCTGTTGCAGTTGCAAGTTGCAGATACTTTGTTGCCGGGATTCACATTTCGACACGTACAGAACGAATGCGTCGAACGGATGGATTCATGTCTGTGTCTGTCTTTATTTCCAGTCCTCTGGGCACGCAAATGTAAACAATGCGCCACATGTCTCAGCTGGGAGTGTGTGACTGGAAAAACTCTGTTGCGCAGGTAGATTTTCCGCCACACATGTGCCTGCGTGTGTGCAACGCCAGTAATTGCTTTAGTTTAGGCCAACTTCTCGCCACTCCGACTAGCAGTATTTCCCACACCCTGCCCAACTAATTACCTAATTCTGCGTATCAAGATAGACGCATGTGCTGCGATATCAGGGAAATTCAGCAGACGTGCTGTTTTCCAGCAATTAAATCACGTGAAAACCGCTTGGCCGCATTCGGCAAGCATTGCAGGTTCCAACAAAGAAATGTAGCTGGAATTGCCAACAGAATTAAACTTATACTCTTTCTGCAATAAAGTAATTTATTATTTTTTACGAGTTTCATAAATATTGGGAACTAATTTGATTATTTACAGCAGAATGAAATTGTCTTCTGAAAAACCATTTAACCCTTTTTAAAAGGTGAATTGTGTTTACCACTTTCTATTTCATTAAACGAAAATGCAAGCAAGCCTTATATACCCATCCTTCTGTTTATTATGGATCACTGGCTGGCAATCACTTTATAAATATAAATGGCGAGCACATCTCATTTCATCGGGCTGTTCTCCAGGGCCGCGGCACACTCGGCACTCTGGAGCCAGCGCTGGGGTTAAAGCAATGTAATCTTCTGCTCGGCTCATTAGAAAATAAAAATATGAATAATAATTTATGCATGCTTTTGACACAATACACAAAGGGTAAATGGGGCACATGGGGTCTATGGTAAGCCGCAGTCGCTGCCGCAGTCGCTGCCTCCGTCGCAGTCGCAGTCGTTGTTGTAGTCGTAGTCGGCGTCAACAGCAACATCGTCATCGTCAACGTCAACGTCAACGACAGCGGCAATGGCAACGAAGACGACACTAATTAAAAATTGTTGGCCAACCCTGAGCGCGACGAAATTGAAAAGGGTTGCGGGGAGGGAAGCGAGAGAAGTGTGTGTTGAGAGCAGGCAGCCGAAATCCGTCTAATTCCCCAAAAAACCGCTGCACACCTTTCGTTTCAGCCATTTCGAGTTGCGAACTGCGACCGTTCGACCTTTTCGAGCTACCGAAATCGACCTTGTCCGCGAGGGCAAAAACCATTCAAAAACACTGACAACCCTGGGCCACCCATTGATGATGTTGTTAATGGAAAAAATCTCAACATCCTTTCAGAGCAGGCAACACACACAGATACACACACACATACACACATTCAAACAATGGCGCGTAATTTGACGAAATTTACATTCCTTAATTAATCTTGTTTGCGTTGCGGCAGTTGCCTGTTGTTGACTCTCTGTCCTCCAACTGTCTCTGTCTCTCTTTCCATCTCTCTATCTCTCTCTCTGGTGAATTGTTTAGGTGTGTGTGTGTGTGTATTTTTGCTGGCGCTTGGGCAATATTTACAAGCAGCCACGCCGCGGGGCAACTAACACCCCGCAGCATCCATCCAGGGCGGCAGCAGCAACGCTAATGACTTTCAACGCGCCACGCACAAGATGCTGAAACACTTTTGGGAGGGGACAAAGGGTTGCGGGGGAGGGGCAGGTGCACTCTCTGACGCTTGTCACTTTAGCGCGTCTTGTGTCTTATTAACCCATATCCTGCTGGTATCCTGTGTCGCAGCCATTTCACCTAATGAACCCTTCTGCCACACACACACACCTGAGGCGTTGCCTCCTTTCCTGCCTCGGTTGCCACCTCTGGCCCACGTTGTGCCTTGTGCCAGAATGCGATTCCTTGACACGACCTCGACTCGGTTTAATCAACAAATTTAATGCGCCGCGACATGTGACATTTATTGAAACTTAACTTGCAAATGCCGAGCACGAGACACAAACTAATCGACAGCAACAACATCGGGAGCGTCATTGCCATCGTCTTTCGCCAGCTTCAACTAAATTAAGTGTCTCGGCAATTGCTTTAAAGTTTTACCAGAGCGAAGGGGGAAATATACTTGGAATTAATTACTCTATACTCTTTAAAATGTAAATTGTTTGAACTCAAAGATGAAATGCAAACTATTTGTTTGAATGTGAAAATTTCAATAATACAAGTACACTGTCAAACAAAATTAGTTGTTTAATTTATGTAGACTGCACATTCTTGACATCAGTTGTGCGTTCTATGTTTATTAAATAACAATTAACAGATTATGTGGGAATTGTTTTTACTAATTGCCAGTAAAATAATATAAATAGTTTAATTAATATATATACCAAATGGTTGCCATTAATTATAATTTATATATTTATTAACTAACAATTGTGTATCAATTGTGTTTTTTTGTAGCATTTAAATACATATTTCCATAGTTTAAAGTCGATGCATATTATTTTTGAATTTAAATTATCTTTTCCTAAATCTATTTACATTTGTTTTTATATAAGATATTGCTGCCAGTCTAAGTCCCAAATTGGAATTATAAATGAATATATTTGGTATTATTTTTGTACTCATAATTTACGCAGAGTTTCTCTCAGTGAATTCGAGTAATGCATTCGATTTCCGCAACCACTTCTTAAAAATGTATCTGTCTGTCTGCCTGTCTGTCTGTCGGTTGTGTGGCAGCGATCAGTTTGCAGCCAACGCCTCGGGCAATTGTCATTTATCAGCATCTCGCAAATAGTTATTCATGAGTGCACTCCTATTCGCATTCGCATTCGCATATGGCAGCTGTGGAATAGGTGTTGCCGCTGCTGTCGGGGGAAATATGAGTGTGCCACACATGCGCTGTTCCCCAGCTGATAATGCAGCCGAGATAAATGAGCTGCCGTTGCAACGGATTGTTGCAGTTGCTTCTCCTGCGCCCACGCAGTGCATAGTGCATGGGATGACCACAGGCGGCATTCACAATCGCATTTGCTATTCACATGACAGCCTGCCACATGGTGCATGGACTGAGTGGCCTGAGTGGACTGAGTGGAGGAGGCATGTCCGGGGCTTTCATTCATTAGCTGCGCAACAAATTTCCGCTGGCATTGGCCACAATAATTTCATTGTGCAAAGTTTTTCCATTACTTGCTATGAATATGCAACATTTATATAAATTGCCACGTTTATTGCAGTGTTTGTCTGTGTGTCTGTGTTTCTGTGTGTGTGTGTGTAACTGCGTCTGTCATTTCAGCCAAAAAAAAACAGAGAAATAAAAGCAACTCGCAACTCGCAACTTGCGGAGCGCTTTGTGCCACGTTGATTGCAATCATAATTTATAAATGTTGCCGACAGTTTGCGTGCTCCGAAACGTTGTCGTTGCCATAGTTGTTGTTATTAGTGTTGTTGCTGCTAGTCTTGGTGGCATTTCAATGGCGCTTGAATTGGACTCCGCTCGGTGGCAACTGCCACAGCTCCTCTTGGCCTCTTGGCCACTTGGTCTCTCTGCCCTCTGTTTCGGCCAATAAATAAATAATTTTTGTAACGCGGTCAGCTGTTGAGTCAGCCAGGCAAAAATTGGCTCACTTCGAATTGGGGTTCGATTTGTGAGCTGATAAGGGAAAATTGCATCTGAATACTCGAGACTGCTCAAGTATTCAGCTCAGCACTCAGCCACGATTGAGGCGAGCAAGTTACTTAAGCGCCACAGTTGATTATTTAGCTAACTTGCAACAAGCAACATTGTATGTGTGTGTTCCCGTATTTACTTTGCTGCATTAACAGCTCGCTGAGTTTGATTGTTTCGGTTAGCCAGCGGAATTTTATAGACAGAGCAAGCAAAAGAAGAATGCGAGTGAAGTGCTTCTTCTGCAACAATTTTTCAGCTGCTGTTGCCCAGTTTTGCAGCAGTTTGGTCAAGTGCTGCGGTCGCCATTTGTTGTGGCAGAAAACCGCAGCGGCTTTTGGGTGATTTAGAGTTGGCAACAACAGACAAACACCGCACGAGAGCCAGAGAGCAGACCCAGATAGAGATGGAGTGAAGAGCTGTTGGTGCATGGGGCGTATGAGTGATGGCCATGCATATTCATATACATTGAGATTCATTGTATTTGTGCTGCATTTCCGCAGTATTTTGTACGAGTTCCCTTTCATCCGTGGCACGGAACTCTTGAGCATTGTTCGTTCTACTTACGAGCATTTCGCATTTGTTTGCCGACTATTCCGTATTTGCTTTCTGTTTTTTATGGCCCAACTGGAGAGGGTGAAGTGAGGACTGGAGATAAACACAGTTTGAGCGGATGAGTAAAATGTTGTTGTTGTCGGTTGGATTTGGCTTTGGCAAGCGGAGTCTGTGGTCTCTCGTGTTGCCTTTAAACTGATTTATTTTCAATTAAACAACTTCATAACTTGGCCAACAACTTGCCAGCAACTTGCTCGCCCTTGGCTATAGCTCTCTCTCTCTCTCTATATCAGTCGCTGTCTCTGTCTCTGTCTCTGGAGGATAGGCTTTCTGCCCTTTGTTTGGGCTACATTTACGCCACAAATTCAATTTATTTTAGATACACCTAATCCACAAAAGCAAACTTGATTTATCAACATAAATATTTTGCATACTGCACACTCGATGCGTGTGTGTGTGTGTGTGTGTTTGTGTGTGTGTGTGTGTGTGTGCGGTTTACTGGCAGCAAAATGTGCGTGAGTCTCTTTCTATTGAGTGCATAGTTTATGCCACTTGGCTTGCCTTTTGTTCTACCTTGTTGCATGCAACAACTAAACAACTAAAGAGTGTTAAAGGATATGTTCGAATTAGGCAAGTGTCTGTTATGGCCAACAGTGGGCGTGTCTCTTGGCCATAGATTATGCTGGCCCGGCACAGTGCATCCGATAGTCGCCATCGTTGCTGCCTTTGTTGCTGTTAATGCTAACTGAAATTCAATTTGAATGCACTTGAATGGTCTCGATCCCAGCTCTTAGTTGACTTGATTACGAGCGTTTTGGTCAGCCCATTAAAATTAATTTGCTGTATGGATTTACGAGTGGAGAACGTCGCTCCTTCTCCTCCTGCTAGCGTCTTGAGTGCTTGGCAAATAAGTGGAGCACTTGGAATGCCTAAAAATGAATTTTCTGGCTGACATGTGACAGAAGAAATGCGCATGTTTTTAAGCCGCAGTTAAGCCAGAAATAAGTACGAAAATTACAGTAAATTTAAAGGAATATTTATAATTCCAAGCGTAGTGCAGAGCAAAGTGCATTTAAAATATTTTTACAACATTTGCTGCTAAATGGGAATGCGAATGAGAATTGCGGACGAGTGTGTTTCATACTTATCAGCAGCAGCAGCTGTAGTTGGAGTTGGGGTCGGAGTTGGAGTCGGAGCTGACAGCTCGGGGAGTCGCTGCTGGCCAGTATAAATCATCATTTGCCCTAACGTTGCTACACATGTAATGTGCTCGGTGGCCACATTAATGTCCTGGCTGGCCTCCAGATGGAGCAGTGACAACAACAACGACAATAGCGCACTGCTGTAAAATGCGAAATGGAAGACTGGATACTGGATGCTGGGGCACTGGCAACTGGGAACTGGGAACTAGCTGCAGTGGGACACAGCTAAAAGTAATGCTCGACATGTTGTGGGCCAAGTTTTATATGGTAATTCAGTTGTCCTACACCCGCCTGGGTTTTCGCCAGCCTTTTGCAAGATTTTCGACGCATTGCAAACACACGAACTCGAACGCTCACCGCGAACACATTCATAAGTCATTCAAAGCAAATGCCTTGTCAATTGGCGGCCAGCCACAAATGCTATAAAGCTGACAAATGTCTAACAAGCGCCCCACTGAATGCCATAGAACACTATAGACACGACGCAGACATAGATACAGACACACACACACACTCGGATAGAGTTCGACCAGACAACTGGGCAAACATCGGTGCCGAGCATTGCGGGCGAATCATGTTGATCGCAGGTACTCATAAAACTGTCCAAATGTCAATATTCCAATGCCATCCATACACTCCCTCTTGGACACAAGCAGGCGACACACTTCTGTGACATGCAATTTGCCAATAAATAGCGGAAAGTGCAGACTGCTCAACGGCTCACTTTCGAAATACCCTGTAAATATTTTGAGAACTATTTAAAGTATTAAGTAGCAATAATTATTACTTTGTATGATTATTTTTTCGATTAATATAAAAGTTTATCTCCACGAATTAAATTTGTATAATAATATATACAACAAATTAAAGTATCAGATATGAAGTTATAATATTAGGCAACATCTAAAGATATTAAAACATTTCAATTATTAATTTTATTACTACTTTAAATTGACCGCCTTTGAATAAATTAAAAGTGATTTCAGTATAATTCAAAATATCTTTTTTGGCAATTCAGAATATGATGTAAATTCAATGCAATATATTTGCATGTCTAAGGATTAATCGATGCACATAGTTAAACCTCAACCCATGTGCTATATACGATTATAGGGTATGGCGACAACTTGTAGGAAATCGATAGAAACAAATAGGACGCATATTTTGATTCTGTTCTGCCGTTGCATTATGTGTCGCCTGGCTGGAACACCTCGGCACGACCAGTTTCAATTTTCGACAGTCGACAAGTAGAACAACAACAACAACTACAACAACGACAACATGTTACAAGAAAATGAACATGTCAACAGCAACCATCGAGAGCACGCGCGATTTTACTTGAAATTTTTGCGGCTGTCGTTTCGTCGTTTGGTCGCTTGGCTGATTCTGGTTCTGGTTCAGGTTCGAGTTGGAGTTCTCTGGGTTGGGGTTCGTTTGGGGTTCAGGTTGTTGGCTTTGGTTTTTCGGGGCGCCACATTTTTAGCAACTTTGTAAATATTACAAAATTTAGGTGTCTCGCTTGGCGAGCACGCCAATGAAATATTTATGCAGGCCTCAATACGGACAGCATGCGAGCACCAACGAGTGTGAGTTTGTTTTTGCAAAGCGTCGCCGTTTTGTGTAAATATAAACCGGCCGTAGTCGACAACCGACAACCGACAACTGGCAGGCGACAGGCGAACAGAGAGGGAGAGGAGAGTAGAAAGGGGACGACTGGGCTGGCAGTCTGATAAACAGACAATTTGCCAAAGTGGATACGTGCAACGCGCGTATAATTTTGGTGGAAAAAGGACGTACACCTGAGCTCTGGCACAAAGTATGAGTCACGAGGCACGCGGCACGAGGCACGAGGCAAGCCTAGACAGCGGGCAAGTGCAACAGGAGTCGCTGCCTCGTGTTTGCGGTCTCGCATTTGGGTAAAGTGAGATTTAAATCGTTAAGTTCGTGTGGTGAATTTTGTAGGCAAAGTTTGGCATTGAATTAAAGAAATTGAATTGAAGACAACCATGTGAGTTTTGAAGGAAAGAAAACTTAAGAAGAATGTTCAGCTGATTTAATAATTTAATTCACAATCTGATTAACTATAGAAAGAAGAATTATTTACAGCAAATAACGATTTGCAACCATTTATTTATTTAGTTTGCTTTAAATATTTGGCTAATCACAAATGATGTTGACTTAGCGTTCAATCGCATTGGACTTGTTTTTTTATGCACATGCAGGACAAATAGACACAGAATGTTGCGCCTGTTGGAACTTTTACGATTTTAATCGTCGAAAAATTTATGGCTTTTTGCGCGAACAATTTCCCAGCAGATGCGGCTGCAAAATAAATAAATGAAAACAACACACACACAAAACGAAGAAAATAAACAAAATACACAGCAAAACAACGCCTATAAACTAAACTTGGCCGTTAGCAGTTGCTGCTGTCAAAAAACAAAAAAACGTGGCCGAAATGCGGCCACTGGATGGTTTCGGATGCGGATGCGGATGCGGATTGAGATTTGGTCTTCATAATTCTTGCAGGCTGCACATAATAAATTCATTTAGTTTGGCTGTTTGACTGTTTGCCTTTTCAGTGTCCCAATTGAATTGGCAACTTTAAGACACATAAAGAGTTGTTATCAATTTTATTAACTTTGTTATTTCCATTGTGTGTTTTGCAGGTCAATGCGGGCAGTCTCTCCGAGCAGGCTGGCCTGCAGCCCGGCGACGCTGTCATCAAGATCAACGACGTGGATGTCTTCAATTTTCGTCACAAGGATGCCCAGGATGTTGTGGTGCGCTCTGGCAACAACTTTGTCATCACAGTGCAGCGGTAAGTTTTGCCGAATTGTCCTACAAACCAGACTCCATTATGACGGCATTTATTTCTTCCTCGCTCTCACTCTCGCTGCTTAGTGGCGGTTCCACCTGGCGTCCACATGTGACGCCCACCGGCAACGTGCCCCAGGCCAACTCTCCCTATTTGCAGACAGTGACGAAAACTTCTCTGGCTCACCATCAACCGGATAGCCAGCACATTGGCTGTGGCTACAACAACTCGGCGCGTCCATTTGTAAGTTTACTAATTTGAAATCACACACACACACACGCGCGCACACACACACACACATTCAGGAGTTTGTTGGACAGAAAGTGTAGCATACATTTGCGGGCAGCTGCAATCATTTATAAAATTCATAAACTCTCGACTGGTTGACCAAAACTTAAAATGTTGAAAATTTGAGTGAACCTTTTACCAGCAAGAGCATTAGTGAGTCTTCCCTTCCCTTCGCTACCCTCTCCTCACTTGCAACACCTCTCAGAAGTGCGGCAACAACTGACGTGCTGATGACCAATGATGTTGATAGTTAGTCTCCTGGGAAAATGGCTGGAGCTGGTGACACCATCTGCACTCAGCTACATGTGTGTAGGTGTGTGTGTGTGTGTTGGTTTTATTGTTGTTGTCTGCTGCTATTCACATTCATTCATTTCATTCGTGAAGCGGAATGGGGAATGGGGCAGAAACTTGTCTGTTTTCTATGAGTTGACAACATTTGCATTTATACGACGTCTGTCCATCCGTCCCAGCTGTCAGTCTGTCCGCCCATCTGCCAGTCCGTCTGTCTGACTGTTTGTGCGTAGTTTTGAAAAGTGTCAGAATGAGTAATGAATATGAGTGCTAGGATTATTTGCTGGCAAGAATTAATGTGCAAAAGGGCTCACAACACAAATACCCAAAATACACTCACACTCACACTCACACTCACACACATGCGCCTGCCATGCATAATAATATCAATGTCTCTATGCCTGTGTGCGTGTGATATGAATACATTTGCGTACATTTTATTGTTATGAATTTGTATAATAATAATAATAATAATGCGACAAGGCAGACAAAACGAGCCCAACTCAACTCAGAAATTGATTTTGTGCGAATCTTCGTCTATATCCACATTGATATTTATACTTTCTGTTTACTTCTACTCGACCAGGCCAACGGCGGCGGCGATGGCGGCGTGAAGAGCATCGTCAACAAACAATACAACACCCCGGTTGGCATTTACAGCGACGAATCCATTGCGGAAACGCTTTCCGCCCAGGCCGAGCTTCTGGCTGGCGGTGTGTTGGGGTAAGTTATCCAATTTCCACAAACTACAAAACATCACTTTGGCTGCGCTTATACGTAAAAAAACGAGATAGCTGCATTGGCAATTTGTCAGCTGATCCCCATCGCAGCGCAGCGCGTTTGATAAATGGAAACATTGTCTTGCATAAGTCACCTGGCAGTCGTTGTGTCCTTGTGCCACTTGCAAACCTCATTTTAAAGCTGCAATGCCCCGCAAAAGAATGTGGCAACAACTGTCTGCCACCGCAGTCGTGACAAGCGAATGCCGCAAAACTTTTACTTTAAAACGTGTGTCTGCTGCCTTTTCTTTTATGGCCAGCAAACGGCAAAAACATGGCGTACAAAAAAAAACGAGAAACAAGAAGGACGAGCTGCAGGCCTCCGCACGAACGACCGCAGGGCCGACTAAGCGTCTAAAGCTGAGTGCAATTCCGCCAAATGATAGCAGGTCGAGCCTGTGCCTCAGTGTTTCAGTGTTCAGTGTTTTGCCAGTTGTTGAGTTTTTTACAAACGCACGCGTGGGACTTGCACTTAATTTCTTTAGGGGATCTGGTTCTCCTCGCGCTTGCCGCTGCCAACGCGACGTATGCGCAACAATTTTCATTTTTCACTGCATACTTTTGCGCGCCGTGCGCTTTGTGCGCTCGCATCTAAAAGTATGCAACGAAAAAGTGTGTTAACTACTAAATTGGACTCGTCTTTATCTGATTCCCCTTTCTTTCGCACTTGCAGCGTCAACTTCAAGAAGAACGAGAAGGAATACCAGGCCGACCGCTCCGAGGTGCTGAAGTTCTTGCGCGAGGAGGAGACTGGACAGTCGACACCAGGTAAAGCTGCCAACTATGAGCTGGCCCGCCTGCTCCTCATGCTCAATGGGGGCGCCAATCCATTTGTCAGCGACAATTTGGCAGATTAGTTAGCGACAGACAACATGGGTTCCTGGGTTAGGTGTAATATTACGCATACGCCGCGTACTGCGGCCAACTGAGCTCGCGTTGTGCTCTTTAGTGTCTTTTGGCCTCTGGTTTAAAAATAGGCAGCCACATTACAGCAGCGACTTTTTTAAAACACAAACTAGAGACCTTGAAACGAGCACAGTTTTTTTTTCAGTCTTTCTTTTTTATTACGAGTAGCATCTGCGGCAAACGGGCAACCCTTAACATCATGTATTATTTGTATCTAATTTATTTGATATTTATTTTTTGTATATTTGTACTTCTGCTTTATTTTCGTTTTTTATTTTCTGTTCAATATGCGCAATGCTTAGACAAAAACAAACCCAAAGAAATGGACTTTCGTTTTCTCTATCTCAAAACCCACTTCTAAAGCAGCCCACACAGAAACTTGCACACATCTTCCAATCATTTGTTTATTATTCGTTTCGTCAATTAAATCCTCATCGATAGCTTAAGTAATACGGTTAGTTAGTTCAATTCTGATATAAGTCTATGTGTGAGTGCGTTTGTGTGGCAGAGAAATGGATTTGAATGGATTCGAGTTTAGTTGAAATTGATTTCATAGTGAAAACTTTTAAAATTGTGAAACGATTGAAATGTTTCCATTTGCCTGCTATTCATTTACTCTCCGTGTCTAACTCATGTTTGTGTATTTCGACTCTTTTTCACACCAACCAAAACAACCAATTCAAAATGGCTGCTCATCAAACACTCTCAAAAGCATTCAACAACAACAACTACGAGCATGATGCACCCCAGCAACAGCAAGACCAATACCATCAACAGCAGCAACAGCAACAGCAATACCAACACCAACAACACCAACAACAACAACACCAACAACATCAGCATCAGCATCAACACCAACACCAACACCAACACTATCCTCAACAACAAGTGAATAACAACAACGGCGCAACTCGTCATGTTAGTGCTCCAGTCAATACACCAAAGCCCCCAAGCACCGGCGGACTGCCAACTGGCCAAAACATTTGCACTGAATGCGAGCGTCTCATTACGTAAGTGGGCCAGCAATTTGCATGCACTCAATAACACTAAACGTAACACTAACATTAGCAGTAACATTAACATTAACATTAACAGTCGCATTCGCATTCGCATTCCCATTAACAGTAAGTGTTGTTGTAAAAGTTAGCATAAACATTAACAGTCGGAGATTTTGGTCAGTAACTAATTCCATGCAACTCGAAATGGGTTTTCGATGTAGCGGGTCATGTTCAGGGCTGCAGCTGCAGTTGGGGGCTAGCCAGGGCTACACACATACACATTTGCAGCACACTCTGTCAAAGGCTTTTGTAAACTGATTGAACTTTTGTGCTGTCAACAACAATGCTGCTGGCAGAACCGCACAGCCCGGCCAATTTCTACTGGACACAGAGCCATGCGATTGGTGGCAACGAGCGACGCACGCCGCTGCCCCACAGCCAGTTCCAGTCGCCGGCGCCCGGAGGAGCAGGACGACGTCAGGAGGAGTGCATCGGCACCAATTTGCAGCAAAATACGTTGGCGCCCGCGGCAACTCACAGGCCCAGTCTGCCGGTTGCCAAGCCCCAGCAGCAGCAGCAGCAACCGGAGGAGGCGGCTGAGCAGCAGTCGGAGCAGCGTGATCCGCGCAACATTGTGATGCCCATATGCCCGGCGTTGCAGGGACCCGAGTACAAGGCGGAAATGGCTGCGGCATCAGCAGCAGCAGCATCAGCCGGCAATGCCGTCAATGCCGATGGTGTGCGCACATTGTCCGCCAGCGGACATCCGGCATGTCAATTGTGCGGCGTGGGCATTGTGTAAGGATTTGTTCCATGTTCAATGATAATTCATGCTCGTCTGCTCCTCTGTGCATCTGTGTGTATCTCTCATCGGTGCGTGTGTGTGCACGCATTTTAATTTGCTTTTATTTCGAAGTCAATTGTTTAAATTTATGCAGTCCACATTATTATGCAGACGCCTCCAACACCTGCGTCTGCGACCAACCAGATCAGCACAGAGCGCTGCAATGGGTCCCGGCTCCCAACCCCTCAATCCTCCCTCTGCTGTGATCCAGGTGGATGCATCACGGGAATATCATCATCATTTGTATTAATTTGTATGCCAATTTAATTGGCTGCCATTGACGACTCATGAGCTTAATTCGATAATGCATTATAGCCTTTCACATACTGTATTTCATTTGATATTAAGCATATTTATCTCATTTATTTGTCACTGACTAACGCTACGTGCTTAAAGTTGATCAAACTAACTGTCATAATTAGCCAACTACAATGCCATCGACGATAACATTCATTGTGTTTACACAATATTCAAAAGCTATTTAATATAACAAAAACTAAAATTTATATAAATTAAAGAGCTTTTGAGAACAAAAGAACTGTGTGAATTTATTGATTAATTTGTTCGCTTAATTCCCTCTCTCTCCTAGTGGCGTGTTTGTGCGCATCAAGGACAAGAACCTGCACGTGGAGTGCTTCAAGTGCGCCACTTGTGGCACATCCCTGAAGAACCAGGGCTACTACAACTTCAACAACAAGCTCTACTGCGACATCCACGCCAAGCAGGCTGCTCTCCAGCATCCTCCAGCTGGCACCGAGGGCTACGTCCCCGTGCCAATTAAGCCGTAAGTCTCTACACCTAAAACACACACAAAACATAAATTATTCGCTGGCCCGAAATTAAGTTGGGTATAAAAGCAATTTATGTTGACAATTTTCGATATATTGGACGTTTTGCTTTCCTCGTCGATGGCAGTTATAAGCCCAATTGGTCAGACCAAGAAAAACGTAAATGAATATGAATGCAAATACGCATTCGAATGCGAAAACGAATGCGAATACGAATATGATTGCACATGAATATGAAAATGCAATATAAATAAATGCATATTTTTGGATATGTCAAAACACGTTTGACATTTCGGCGGCAGGCAACCAGATAAAGGGAGAGGGGAGTGTGAACAGTAGGATCAGGAGGAGGATACAGATGTAGTGGCCAGTTCCCAGTTCCCGATTCACACAGAATGGCACTTTTTGCATCTGCTGTGGACACGCAAACTGACAACTGATTGCTGACGTGTCAGCGACTGCAACAGCCAAATTTTTATTAAATGAAATTGCAGACAAACGGCATACATAAGAGATATATGTACGTACGAATGTATATATCTGTGGACACATCTATTTGTGCATAGGGCGAGGTGTGGTCAACATTTTTGGGGTGCAATGAGGATAAAAGGCACAAAATTCGGTTGACAGACGAGGCGAGTGCATGGCCAATTTGCATTGGGATTTGTTTAAGTTAGCTTTGATTTTATTTGAACTTTGGCCAAATGAACAAATCGAAATAAACTCGTGCAAATCGCCCAAATCGCACTTAATTAAAGGGCTCACAGGGCAAGGGCAATTAAACGGCACTTCACTGTTTGCTAATCAACATTCTTGCAATTTTTGTTAATTTCCACAGCAACACCAAGCTGAGTGCCAACACCATCTCGTCGGCCTTGAGCTCCCATGGCTACAACAACAACGGCTACTCCAATGGCAACTCCACGCCCGCTCCGGCGCCGGTAAGTCTTCCCTCCTCCCTCCATCACCCAATTTGTTAACTGTTCTCTGTGCTTTTGCCGTGCTAAAACAATCTTGTCTGACACACACACACAAACACACATACGGTCAGACAGCGAGACACAAGATCACACACAAGTGCACAAAGTAAATGGCTTGAGTCAAGTATTAAATGATACAAGAAAAGTGGAGAAAAACAAGTAACCAAATTTGGAACCCACCTGAAGTCACCAGCTTTCTTCCCTCCGCCTCTCAGTCTCTTACTCTGCCCCCTTGCTCATCGTGTTTTTACAATCAATTTTATCATATTGCTAGCAAAATGTTTGCATAAATTTCGTAGCAAAACTCGCTTGCGGCAGACATCCATATGCTAAAATGCTAAAAATCATCTGGCCAAAAGAAAAATGCAATGTAATGCAGAAACTTTCAAGGCAAGCAACGAACACAAGACTTCAGACAACACAAGACAGAACAACAAGAAAAAGAAAAAACACGAGGAAAAATGTTAAGAAAAACAAAAATGAACTTTAAATATTTTACAGCCAGAGACTGAGACAGAGACAGCGACACTTCTTTCTCCTTGGTTACTTTTCTCATTTTGGCCAAAAGCGATAAAAACGACAAAATGTTTAACTTTATGCATTCGTGTGTTATTGTTCTTTTCTCACTTCAGTCTGTGTCTGTATATGAGTCTGTGTGTGTGTGTTGTTAGTTTATGTGTGTGTTTGTGTGATAATTTCATTGTTTTTTACATGCCTGCAATTATTGTTATTTTGTTTTCTGGTTACTATCGTGATTTACATTTTGTTGATGTGCAGTCTCCGAAATGTGTTCAAGCCAAATCAAATTGTGGCTGAAATTGAGCAATGCATTTTAGTTCTCTCACAACTTATTTAGACACTTTTTGGTTTAGTTGCCAACTGATAGACAAATAAGTACACAATGGAAGTCATTGAATCAACAGACATTCATTGCTATCTGTTACGGTTTTCATTTCAATTGGAATAGTACAATGATGCAGATAGTAAAATGATTAGACACATATTTTTTATATTTTTCTTTAAATTGTAAATACTTTCAACATTTTCCAAATCAGTAATTTCTTCTTGTAAGACAATTTTGTATGGCACTGATGTAATTTTGAGTCTCTTCCATAGTTTTTATTTGTAATTAAATTAATTTAAATACTGCCATTGCAAGTCAATTAAATGGCGAGCTTAGCAGCTACTTTATTTTGTAAGGTCGTCTGAAGAATTCTCTGTGCATTGTGCCACATTTTGCACCTCATCCACTGTTCGTAATAGTTTCAGTCAGAACCGCCTACTTTGTGCCAGACTTGGCAGCACTCTCGACAGTATTCAAAATCGAAATTAGGGCTGTGATTCTCGCCCACGAAACGATTTGTTTATAAATAGTCAGCCAAGTAAATGCGGCTGCAGTAATTTTGAACATTTGAGGGTTCATCTCAAGTATTTGTTGCTCTTGGCTGCCCCAACAGCAACAGCGACAGCGACAGCAACTGTTGCTGATGTGGGATTGCCGATTGGCAAGCAGCAAATTGCCAGTTGCAATTGCAGCCAAAGTTGTTCGAAAGTTTTTCGTTTTTTCGTTTTTTTGTTCTTTATTTTTTGCTGGTTGCGGCCAGCGCATTTCTATGAAATGTGCAATGGCTGCTGAATTGCTAAATGGCTAAATGCTAAATATACTTGCGCCGTGTTGTTGTTTCTGCGCTAGGGCTATAAAAAACACACAGCTGCGAAGCAGTCAGAGATACCGCAGTGGAATCTTTTTGGCGAATTTGCGTTCAGTTTGCGTCTTCGAGCCGTGTCCGCGGCACGCAGCCATCGCGGATACCGCGAATTGCAGTCATAAATTGGCTCAGTTTTTTAATGAATTAATCAGTTTTCGACAGAAAAAGTGAAGAAATATCGAAGAAATAACTCCCAACGAATCCGTCAGACGAAAGGAGTTAACCATTTAGTTTAAAGTGTCGGTTGAAAGTGTTTTAAGTTCGCTTGCAAATTCTAAAGTGTTGCATAACCTTTGCGTTTCAATTGGATTACTCTGTGGATTAAATTACACCATCGAATGCACATGCATTTGGACTCTAGGGGGACGGGGGAAGAGCTAACTTTAGCTAGCGAATTGACCTTGACCTATTAGCTATTTTTAGTGCAGTTGCCACTTGGGCTGACACTCAGCTTGCGATACTCGAACACATTTTAAAGCCACACAAATACACACATGAAAACTTATGCACTTGAACACAGCACGCACAGAGACTCGCACATTTTGCCCTGCATTTTAATTAACTGCCTTTATTAACTGTGCATCAATTTACATGCCTCCCGCCTCCTGCCTCCTGTTGTGTTGTTCACGTGCGTGACGCTCGCCTGCCCATTAACACGCGTTCGTGTATTAACACATTAGTCCGAGCCAATGCCAATGCCCATGCCTGATCCTGAGAGCAGCATCAGCAGTGCTGCCGAGCTGCCTTTGCCACCGCCACCGTCGCCCACACAGCTGTTGCAATACGAGACCGAGGAGCTGCTGCTGTTGCCCCAAAACCAGACACAAACCTCACAAGCCTCATCCTCAACCTCAACCTCATCCTCAGTCTCTGTCTCTGTTGCTGGGCCACAACAACTGCAACTGCAACAGCAGCAACAGGCCAGCAGCAAACACACACGCACCAACAGCAGCCTCTCATCAATTTCGAGCGGCTCCTCGTCGTCGTCGTCGGGTGTGGGGGGCAGCACGGCGCTGAGCCCCAGCCTGGTTGCCTCCAGTGCATCGACATTGTCCCTGGACATGGAGCACTCGCCGATGCACTCGCGACAAACCTCCGGCTCGTGCACCTCGCTCGATGTGGGCGTTGCCCCGGCTCAGGTTGATAATTATACAATGCTGGCAGCATGCACGCCGCCGACACCGCCACCGCCGCCACCACCGCCAACATCGACAGCGACAACGGCAACGGCAACGTTGCGAGTGCCACAGAATGAGAATGACATGAACACGCAAAATAAGAACCATAATGCGTATAATCAACTGCTGAAGCAGTATGCCAATAAGCTTCAACACCAACAACCCCTCCAAAGCAACACCAGCATCAACATCAACAACAACAGTGACACAACAACAGCTACAAACAGACAACACAACAACAACACGGCCAAGCCATTTGCAACAACAACAACACCAGCAAGCACAGTGCAACAGCAGCCTCATGTGGCCGCGTTGACGGCAACACTTGCTAATCAATTGAAATTTAATTCACATCAGGCACCAGCAGCAACAGCAACAGCAACAGCAACAGCAGCAGCAACAGTTGTTGATAGCATTAGCCAAGCTCAGGCACAGTCTGAATTATTATCAGCCAACATGGCGGATGAGCAATCATCATCGGCCATTTACGGCCAAATTAACAGCAGCAGCAACCAAGGGGACAACGATGCGTATGCGTATTCGCTTCCGGCCATGCAGACAGCAGCGAACGTCTCGTCAGCCGCTGGATCAGCAGCTGATCAGCCCTTCGAGTATGTCACCTTGACCGGAAACGTGATACGCAGCGTGCAGCCACCTGGTAAGGGTGTCGGCGCCAGCTATCGGGTAAGTAGCTAAGCGTAATCCGCATGCAGCAGCCTCCCCCGCTCTAACCAAGCCAAGCTCTTGCCTGTTTCGTTGTGGATTCCACGTTCTGAACTCTGCGTGTTGCAGCTGCATTAATCGTTGCATTCTCTTATCGGCAGGTCAACCAGGGCTACGCTCGTCCCTATGGCGCCTCGCAGCCGCCAGCGGCAGCTCCCAAGTCGCCGGTGCCGGTCTCGTATCCGCCACAGCAGCAGCAGCAATCGCCACGTCCCGCCGGCAATGCTTACGCCACATTGCCGCGCTCCAATGCTGGCCAACAAGGTAAGACGGCTGACGACGAGTATCTGTCTCTGGGTCTGTCAGAAGGTGATTGGGTTTAGACACAGATACCGAATGCAGCTACAAAGATAACTACTACCACTTAATACTTACTTACTACAATACTCGAATCGAAATGAAATGAGGAGCGTGATATTCTGCAAGTTTAGCTGTCGTTTTGAGTGGGAGGGAGGAAGGGACAAAGTCCACTCTAGTATTAAACTTATACTTGATACTTGATACTTGATCTGTTTTGTAAAGCTAAAGAACAGTGTTTTTTATTCTAATAAATTCGCATATACTTAAACGACCAGTTAACTAACAACAACAGCAACAACAACTACCGACAGCAACAACTCTTGTCTTGTCCGTTTCCCCACGTCTCCCCTTTCCCACCAAAGAGGCCCAAAACTTGCCGCTTAAAGAAAATTAACAAAACGACTTTGCTGTATATATCAATGTGTAAATATATGTGTGTGTTTAGGTCGTAATGTGCAAAGGTACAATAGCTTGAACCTTAAGCAACAGCAGCTGCAGCAACAACAACAATACCATCAACAGCAACAGCAACAGCAACAACAACAACAATACCAACAGCAGCAGAAACAAAAGCAGCAGTATAGAAACTCTTACCCACTCGGATCGAGCAATAACTATAACACTCAGTCTCAGTCCTACAACAACAACAACAACAACTATAGCACTTACAACAACAACAACAATCGAGGTAAATGCAGCATCAACAACAGCAGCAGCAACATTCGCACACCAGCAACATAACGTTAACCAAGCTGCATTTGAAGTTGATTTGATTTGATTTTGTTGCTGCTTCAAGGTTTCACATTCATCCGGCAACAACTGCAACTGGTAGCAACTGTTGAAAGTCAGTTAATCGAGTTAATAATGCGAGCATCAAAAATGGCGAACAAATTACATTTCGTTGACAAGTCCAATTGATGATAGGTAGAAGCATTTTAAATAAGTTACGGGTATAATGCGGCCAGACGGGAAATTAAAATCGACAGCAGCAACAGTGAGGGAAATGGTAACAACAGCAACAGCAGCAACAGCAATGACAAGCCAATTGTTGTTGCTGTTGATGTTGCCAGTCGATTGAATGAGGGGGGGAATGAGGTTAAAGGAGGCAGCTTTTCAATGCCAATGTGATTGCGATTGCGATTGCAAGAGCTGTTGCAGTTGCAACATGCAGCATGCAGTTGGCAGTGCCGCACGCTTCCGGCACATCAGATGGCAATGAAAGCCAAACCAGAGACAGGGACCCAAACATGAAGCCCAATTCGAAACCGAAACCAAACCCAAGCAAACGAACGTTGCGTATACGTAATATGCGAAACGAAATGAAACAATTCATGCACACACACACACACCCACACACACACAGACAGCGTGGGGAGTTAAATAAATGTTATAAAATGTATTCGGTTCGGTGTTGCAACGTTGCAATCTCTGCGGTCGCCGCTGCCGCACCTGCTGCGCTCCTTGCTCCTTCGTCCTTTGCAGGCAGCACTTTAAATGCAAGGCAAATATATGCAGGGGAGCCACACTGACTGACACTGCCTGCGAGAATAATGCGAACACTCGCGAAACAATAACAACATTAAGCAAACTGAGCGATTTGCGACCGATTTCAATTTACCCTGCGAGATGTGCGAAATATTTTCGCACCGACTGTGCGGCGACTTGTGTCCGATTCACACCAGTTTTTAACCATTTTTCTTTATATATTTGTATATAACAATACTCTTACAATATATGTGCATATTTGTGTGCGTGTGTGTGTGTTTGTATATCAATTACGCGCGAGCATAACGGAAATGAATTAACAGCAAATATGGCGAGCGAATCGAAACGAGCTAAAGAACAAGGCCCAAAAAAAAAGGAGTAACAATACAATTTATGAGCCAATTTTTTACATGTGCAATTAAAAATGCAATTATTGAATGCCATTTGCCATTTGCCATGCCACGCCCCCACTCTCCGCCTCTCGCTATTGCGGTGCAAAGCGCTGCCCGACCTCGCTCATTAATCAGAGCAGCTGGCTGGGAGAAGGCCTCATCACGAGGTCGTTTCGCTGCCGCATCAGGAATCAAAATCAATCTCCTAATCAAAGCCAGAATCACGCACAACCGCAGCCATCATTTAAGTTATTTTTGGAGAGCGAATGTTGTGGATTTGCTTTGCCTTTTCTTTTTTTCCGTTGCCGCTTTTGGCGGCGTGCCGCCAGGCGAGACTCGCAAACAAAAGTGCGTGAAAGCCGGCGAATACATAAAAACAAATCCAGTTGGCAAATCCAACAACAAGCAAACTGTGGCAAGGCAAAAAGCAGAGAGAGTGAGGCGCTTGCCACACACCAAAAATATGCTGGCAAACAAATGTTTGTGTTACACACATACCGACACGCACGCACACACACTCAAACACTCACTCGCTACACAATGTAAACGAAGGCAGATAAATTACCAGTCATTATTATCCAAACAGGCTGACATCCTGTGTGCTCCTTGCTGCCTGCCACCAGCCACTTCTCCACTTCTCCACTTCGTCTCCTTGTCTGTCAGATTGAAAGCGTGCCTGGCGTCCATGCATCAAATGCCTGGAATTCCTTTTAGCTGAAGACGACGCTTTGCTCCTTTTGTGATTTATCGTATGCATTTTGTATAATAAAACTATTGTCCTGCTCAGCTCTGCTCTGCTCGAGCTATTAGAGGACTCTTATTTATTTCTACCATTTCTAACAAAACACACAACTATTTCAATATTTGATCGACTTTTCTGGTTTCTCTTCTCTTCTCTTTTTTGGCTACTTTTAGGTTACGGTTACCAGTATACCTATTAGAAAATGAAAATCTCCTTCTAAAACCAATCCCCCAAAAAGCAAAAGTTTGTTTGGCAAAACTGGTGAATTTTCTTGGAAATGTTTCACGAAATTATATCTATCTAACACCGTTGTCTTAAGTTCTTAACAGCAAACTTATAAATTATATATCTCTATATATACATATATTACAATATATTTCAACTGAATTCTGAATAAAATTGCACTGTCAAGTGCCTACAACAAATTGATACGAAAATATCCTAAGTATATTTGTGCATAAGAAAAACGCTTCAGCCTAACCGCTCTATAAAGACTTACTGATATCGGAAGTATATACGTTTTAGTATATACGACATGCATACGCACATACCAGTATGTACATCTTTATATGTTTTCTATATCTATATATACTAATTGAACCGTCGGAAAAGGCATTCTATGAATTCGTCTTTTCATTGCACACAACTTTGCATGCCTTTGGCCCATACAAAAAGAAACTTTCTGCAACAACCTGACCTGATGGGGGCTTCTTTCTGCCCCTGCGTCTCGTTGCGGCCCAAAACAAAACTTTCTGTTATTGTTTCTGTCTGTCTGTTGTGCACAACATTTGTTTTTTTCATTTTACTTTTCTTTTGATATGACAAAATATTTGCTATAATTTTATTTCGAATTTCGTTTCTTCTCGTTTTTTTATTTTCTTTCTTTCTTGTTGTGAATTGTGTTGTGTGCTGTGGCAGCCAACAAATTGTCTTTTGTTTCGTACGCATCCCTGCCTCGTCTCTGTACGTGTGTGCGGGTGTGTGTGTGTGTGTGTGTGTGTGTGTGTTGTCCGTGTGTTTCTGCCATTTTCAATTTCTGCAAAATTACAGCCAATATGAAATTATGCATAATAAAAAGCAATGACTACCTGTCGTCGCCATTTTGGCTCGCAGCAAACGTGGGCCGCCTCATAAAAAATGAAACTCATTGCGCACACACATGCAACACGCACACTCACACACACCCACACACCCACACACACACCAGCATATGCGTGTCTAGCGAGCGAAAGAGAGGGAGATGAAATGTATGTATGTGTGTGTGTGTTTATTGTAGCGCCATGAAAAACAAGAAATGAAAAATTTATTTGCTCGTCGCATAAAACGTTGCGCCATTCAGTCTATTTATTCTATTTATTTTTAATATTTATTCCTCGCCTGCAAGTGATATTTTGTTTATGCTTTCGCTCTATTTGTTGCGTATACGCAACGTTGTTCGCGCAGAACCGCATTTAATTTCGAGATGGACTTAATTTGGTTGGGAATCAAGATTAAACGGCTTTATCAGGTGTCCATCAGTTGCAGTTGCCAATTTATTTATTGCTGCTACACAGAAAGCATTTTACACTCAGCTACACACTTTAGGCTTACACTAATGCCAAATGGTTTTGTTGTTACTGCGCGTAGATCTCGAAGCAGTTTTGCAGCTGCGATTAGTCTTAGTTCTGCTTAGTTTTGTTGTCGTTGTTCCTTGCGCCGCCTTCTCCGCTCTGCTCCCCGCTCCGCTCTGCTTCGCACCGTTCCGCCATCGTTTTTGCCTTCTGACTTCACTTCGCCCTCGACGCTGCTTTTGCCAAGTGCCAACGACTAACAGCGTATGACTTTTATTTCTTTCTGCTCTTATATTTGCCCCTAACTCTCACCCACGCCCCTTGCCTTGCCACGCCTTGCCTTGCCTTGCCGACCGCTTACAACTAAACTAACCAACCAACAACACACTGCAACAAAATGTTACACCTGCCCAGCATCGGAGGAGGAAGGCTTGCAGCCTGAGTTCGAGGAGGAATGCTACGAGATGGACGTCGAGGTTGCCCTGGCAGCCACTCGTCGCTCCCACGGCTCCAGCTTCACCTGGCCGCCGCCGCAAGACGAGAATCATGTGGCCCCAACGGCTGCCCCGCTGTACATCGCGCCTCCCGAGACGCAGCATGTGGTGGTCGCCAATCCTGTGCAGGAGGCGCCTCCGCTGCCCCCGAGTAGTGCCACCTCTCGCCTAGATCCGCAGCCGCAACCTCAGCAGTTGCCACAACAGTTGCAGCAAGCGGCTCCCCAGTGGCAGAGCTACTCGGCGCCACAGCTGAGCGGCCAGCGCGCACAGCAGCCGCTGGTTCAGGAGCAGGAGTCCAGCTCGGACAGCTACACCTCCACATCGACCACGACGACAACCACCTCGGAGGAATACCAGCGCATGTATGCCGCCCAGCTGCAAGCCTACCAGATGCAACAGGCCTTCGAGCAGTCCGGATCCGAGTTCGACTACCAGCTGGACTACGGCAGCACCATGGACGTCCAGGAGTATGCCTCGGGCAGACGCAGTGCCCAGGAGTGCGTGGACTCGCTCTCTGCGCCACTGAGCACCTACAAGCTCATCGATATGGTAAGGGAGGTGACCCCGAGTCCAGTGCCAGCTGCCCAGCCAGCTGCGGCTCCCCAGCCACCTGCTGCTCGCCACGTGGTGTTCAACGATGAGCCCGAGATCAAGGAGTTGCCACAGCTGCACACAGAGCTGGAGACGATACCCGAATCGGCCTCCGAGTCTGAGCAGACAGCTTGGGCAGCAGTTGGCGATGATAATGCTGATGATCGGGAGGGGCTCATCATCGAGCAGCGCTGCCAGATCCTAGAGAGCGAACGCATGTTTCAGGCGACGCCCGAGATTAAGATCGAAATTGCGCCCGTGCGTCCGCGTCCAGCGCCTTCTAAGATACCCAATCCCATGCCCAAGGAGTGGATCAATCCCATGATTCGAGTGCTGACCACAGCTTCGGAAGTGCCCTTCCACCTGGTCGAGTGTCCGTTCCCCAAGCCCTGCGACGATGACTTCGAAGCGGCCGCCGCTGCCGCCGAGGAAGCTGCCGCTGCAGCAGCAGCAGCTCCCGCTCCAGTTCCAGTTCCAGTTCCTCCTCCAGCACCAGCTCCTCCCCAAGTAGCCGCTCCACCGCCTCCGCCAGTCGATGCCTATGCCCTCGAGCTGCTGCGCGAGTCGCCGCCACGCGGCACTCGCCTCACCCAAGCCATGTCCACGGCCCCGGAGTTCGCGGTGCGCTTTGCGCCGCCTGCCGCCGAGGGCGTGCCCCTGCCGGAGGAGACCGTGCCGTACATGCCACCGCCCATGGACATGAAGCCTTATATGCGCGAAGACTACCGTCCCAAGAGTCCGTTCGTCAGTGCCCTGACCACAGCTCCCGAGCGTCCCTTCGAGGGTCACTTCGACCGGGACGTGCCCATCCACCTGATCGACCTGCCCACACCCAAGGAGCACCTGAGCATGTGTGATGCCCTCTGCACGGCCCCCGATCGCGGCTACACCCCACTGAATCCCGAGACTGCCACGCAGCGCTGGGACGAGGAGCAGAAGGAGCAGGAATTGAAAAAGTATGAATTTCAGGTGCTCGACCATGAGGAGGAGCTGGGCATCAAGCCGCAGCCGCCGGAGTCCGTGGAGTACTACAGGACAGAGGAGCCACAGCAGCGTCGTCAGCAGCCGTCAGCGTTTGCGGCCATGCAAGCATTCCAGCCATCTCGAGAGCCGCTTTCCTCCTCCTCCGGCAACGCCTCCGTCACGAACACAGTCACAAATACGCCACGTGCCTCCATTGCATCCCTGTCCAGAGACCAGACAGATCTTGAGTACCAGAAGTACTGCAAGGCGCAGCAGCGCAACCAAAAGCGCCTCGACTTCTATCACAAGAAGGAAGAGGAGTTGCAACAACAACAACACTTAGAGACTAACACGCTTAACTCGAATTCGCTAGTTACCGCTTCCAATGCGACTGCTTCCTCTAACGCCTCTTCCACAGTCCAACAGTCCAACAACAGCACGACCATCAACAGCAACAACAACAACATCAGCTATGTCGCCCAGTCCCAGGTGCAAACCCAGGCGAGCAGTCGCTCCTCATTTTCAGCCTCATCCACCCTGACAGCTGTAAATACCGCCACCAAAATGGACGCCCACGAGCTGATCGAGGAGACCGCCGAGGAACTCGAGCACTCCGAGGTCCTCTTCCCGCCACCATCCCCGCTCAGCCACCTCAAGGGCAAAGCCGTACAGTCCGGCCTGCACAAGGCCGACGCCATCCCCAAGTACCAGCGCAACTGGACCGTGCTGCCCACCCAGAGTCCCATTCGCACCCCGGAGCCGCACGAGTTGCGCGAGAATGTGCCGCTTGCTTTCGTCGACGCCCCCAAGACAGACACTGTACATAGACCCATTGCCAAGGTGTGCGCCTCGGTTTGCGGGGCCAACAACGGGTCGCCAGCGGGTGCGGGATCAGCGACGACGGCTGCTCGGGGCTCGATCGCCTCGCTAGGTCAGGGCCAAGTCAAGGCAGCGGTGCAGCCGTCGGTGCCGATCATCATTGAGGATCGCTCAGGTCCAGTAACGATGGCTTTTCAATCACTAGATGAGTTCGAGCGTCCCGATCAGTCGCAGACGCCCACGCGTCCCTTCACGCCCTCCTCGCACTCAATGATCAACAAGCCGGCTCCGATCATACCCTTCTACCAGACGCCCGAGAAGCTGCTCTTCGACGAGTGCCCCGCCTCGCACGCTCGCGACTACGATCAGCGGGCTGCCTCGCCCTTCCCGGACCGCGCTCGCTCCCCGGCACCAGGACCTCCGCCCAATCCCTTGGCTGCCATCCGCGCACCGCGCATGAAGGAGCCCGCTGAGTCGACGCTGCTCTCGGTGTCGGGACCGCGTCTGCAGGCTGGCTCCATCACGACCGGCCAGAGCTATCAGGGTCAGCTGCTGGCGCACTCGGAGCTCAGCTCGCAGTCGGCCAGCCAGAGCTACACCCAGCAGCCGGAGGTGGTCAGGGAGCGTCAGATCGGCAATCTGAATGTGCAGCAGCGGGAGCAATCGTCGCAGCTGCAGCAGCAGCAACAGTCGCAGACGCAGAGCCAGACAAAGACACAGATCGGCAACACACAGATCGAGCGCAGACGTAAGGTGACCGAGGAGTATGAGCACACTCAGAGCGCCAAGACCATCGAGATTCGCACCGGCTCCAAGACGCAGTCGCAGCTGGAGTCGCAGTCGCAGTCCGAGTCGTCGGAGCGTCGCCAGTCCTATGGACGCACAGGATTCGTGGCCAATCAGGCGCGTCGCTTGTCCGGCCTGGAGCAGGAGATCAGCAGCCTCACCAGCCAGTCGCAGGCCATCAGCGCCCGGGCGTCCGCCATGGGCGAGGGCACCTTCCCACAGCTGCGTTCGCCCACCTTCGAGAGCAAGTTTCCGCTGAATACGGCGACTCCCGAGGCAGCTCCCTCCACTCTGGCCACAACCAGCAAGTTGCTCGGACCGCCACCAGGCTTCCTCCAGCAACAGCAACAGCAACAGCAGCAAGAGCAAAAGTCTGCCTTTTCCTCGGGCTACAAGGCCACGTCCTCGGTGGTGTCCGCCTCGCAGCAGCAGCTGCGCACTCAGAGCGCCTACACGAATGCCGCGAGCTCATCGCTAACATCAGCAACATCTGCAATCGCATCGTCATCGTTAACATCATCTACCACCGCATCAGCATCCAGGTCGGCGCAAGCCAATCTAACCAAAGCTTCTGCTATTACTACCACGACTAATAACCAAGCCTGTGCCGCATTCAGGAGCACAGCAGCCTCTGGAGCCGCTAGCTCCAGCACAGCCACAAACTCAGCCTCAGCCACAGCTGCAGCTGCGGCAACGCTGGCCAATCTGGCTAACAATAAGGGCGTGAGGCCCAAGCCAGCAGCGGCTGCCACGCCTACTGCGCCCGCTCCAGCTGTCTTTCCGCCCAGTCTTAGCGATCTAAACTCAAGTGTTGATGATTCCACAGGTCCAGGCGGCAAGAGCGGCGCCTTCGGTGCCACCTCGGCCCCCAAGCGCGGTCGCGGCATCCTCAACAAGGCCGCCGGTCCCGGTGTCCGCATCCCACTGTGCAACAGCTGCAACGTGCAGATCAGGTGAACAGCATCCCCCAAGTCTTCTCGTTGTTCCACTCGTTGTCAAACTGTTGACCTAGATTTAAGTTTAAGATCTCTCCTTGCATGTTTGTTGCCCTAACCCTAACCCCGCAATGTTTGTTTTGTTTGCAGTTCCCCTTGCCAAGCCTATTAACTCGCATGCTAATCAAAGTGCCACGCTAACGCGCCCCGCAACAGCAACAACAACTGACACTGCAACTGCCACATCAGAGGCGACTGCCACAGCTGATTCGGATGCAGATGCCACTGCAATGCTGGCCGAGTCCATTGGCCGCATCAACATGGGCGAGCAGACGAACGCCTTCATGCAGGAGGCGGGCAAGATCATCTCCAACATGCTGGAGGCACGTCTGGCCAATGGCCAGGGACAAGCACAAGGCCTTCTCGGCAATGCCACGCCCTCGCAGGCGGGCAGCACGCTTAGTCTGCGCAGCAACAGCAGCTCCAACCTCACCAAGAGTCCGATGATTGTGCGCAAGCGACTGGACCTCGACGACTTCAAGCACATTGATCCCACGCAGCCGGTGGCATTGCAGACGGTTGTTGCCGTGCCACAGGTGCAGCAACAGAAGCAGCAGCAACAGCTGCAGCAGCTGCCTGGTGAGCAGGGCAACCAGAAGGCGCAGCCGCAGGTGGCGCGTGTGGAGCAGACGCTGCAGGCCGAGCTGCCGGCCCAGCATCCCATGAGCAAGATTCTCGACATTTGTGATAGCGGCAAGGCAACAGCAGCAACAGCAGCAGCAGCGACTGCTCAAGAGACGCCCGAGCCGGTGGCATTCCGCAACAATCTGCGGCGCACAGGCGGCACGCATGCCACACGCTCCGATCGCAGATCCTACATCGAAGCCAAGCCAACTGCTGCAGCTGACAACAGCAACTCCAACAGCAGCTCCAACAGCAACGACAACAACAATAGTCAGACAAACACGCCCAGCTTCAGCGTGTCCGTCAAGGCCTTGGGTCCGTATGCCGAGGCCCAGGGACCCATGTCCGAGGAGAACGAGAAGGCCGTAAGTCAGTTGCTCAAGGATGGTAAGCGTCCCATTTGCTGTCAGTGCAACAAGGAGATCACCTCGTAAGTAGCCTGCCTCTGCCTCCGTTTTCGCCTCCCCATTTGTCGTTAATTGTTTGTGTTGCAACCATTTCGTGGTGACTTTTGCTAATTGTGACTCGCCTTTTGCAGGGGACCCTTCATCACGGCTCTGGGTCGCATCTGGTGCCCCGATCACTTCATCTGCGTGAACGGCAACTGCCGTCGCCCACTGCAGGACATCGGCTTCGTCGAGGAGAAGGGCGATCTCTACTGCGAGTACTGCTTCGAGAAGTACCTGGCGCCCACCTGCAGCAAGTGCGCTGGCAAGATCAAGGTGAGCATTGCACCCGACTATTCGCATTGGAGGTGATTTAAATACTCTTCTCTGCTGCTTTAGGGCGACTGTCTGAATGCCATTGGCAAGCACTTCCATCCCGAGTGCTTCACTTGCGGCCAGTGCGGCAAGATCTTCGGCAACACGCCCTTCTTCCTGGAGGACGGCAACGCGTACTGCGAGGCCGACTGGAACGAGCTCTTCACCACAAAGTGCTACGCTTGCGGCTTCCCCGTGGAGGCTGGCGACAGATGGGTTGAGGCTCTGAACCATAACTATCACAGCCAATGCTTCAACTGCACTGTGAGTACACTGAAAGGATTCGCATTAGACCCCATTTATATGTATTTCTATTTGACAGTTCTGCAAACAGAATCTGGAGGGCCAGAGCTTCTACAACAAGGGCGGTCGTCCCTTCTGCAAGAACCATGCGCGTTAAGGGCACAGGAGAGATCTAATATGGCTCGACAATGGACTTCAGGGATCACGCACACTAACAACAACAAACAACAACAACAACAATTCAGATATCTTAACCAAGCGAAACTCTTGACTAATGAAATCGCATATAGCTTATTACATACTTATTGCAATTATCAAAACTAAAGGACGCCCTTTTTGTTTATTTTATATATTTTATTTAATTTTGAATTGTGCACACAAATGTTATCCTAATTTTAAATGAATGAGTTGAACACACAGAAACAGAAAAACACAACGACACGAAATCGAAAACCGATACAAAAAAAGTGAAATGAGAAAACGGAATACGGAACACAGAAGGACACGGTGAAGTGTCTGTCAGTCTACCTACGATTTTATTATTATTTATTCATCTATGCCAATAATACCCGAGTTATCTACGAGAAAAGAAACAAACACACACACACACTCACTACAACTATTACTTATTAATTCTTATTATTATTATATGTATTTTCACAAAAGTTATTTAGTTGAAGTGAAAACAAAAAAAGCCGATGCTGTTGACAAACCAACTAACAAACCGCGCGAAAGGGTTTCAAATCGCTTAAATTGCCCACCAAGTTCGAATCCGCATTCGCATCCGCTAATTAATCGGAACGTAGTCATTTCCTAGGAAATCGGATTGTCAGCAGTAAAAATTGTGGAAAATGCTTTGTCAAATTCAATCAATATCAATTCGTTGCGATCATCATTTATTAAGCTACAAATTAAATTTAAATTCTACTTTAAATTTTATGTTGTAACCCTTATTGAGACACATCTGTAATTGATTGTACTTTGCACTAAATCGACAGATCAATAAATTTCGAAATCTTTTTCGCGTTTAATCGAGTGTTTTTTAATGGGGGGATGAATGGTAATTGGCATTCAAAAATGCTTTCAAAGTTAGGCAACTTCACAAACAGCTGTTTGCATTATTATTCCGTCCAACCCTTTCACTCATAGTTTCTGTATATTTGACGTCATTATTCTTTTGAAAAGAACTCGCACAATACAAAAGTCCTCGAGTCCTCGAGTCCTTGTGCCCCTGTGTCCTTGTGGTGTTGTGTAGTAGATGCGGAGAACATAATGTCATAATCGTTTGAGGCTTCCGGTTAGCTGCCCTCACGTATTTCGTTGACAGCCGAAAAGTATGCAACAGCTTTTGCTTTACACACACACAGATCATACACACCCACACACATCATACACACACAGCTCTTCAACAGCCAGCAGCAATTTCATGCTCAACCAAGTTTTGTTGTTTTCATTTGGCATTTTTCGTTTGGCGATATACAAACTGTTCCACGCAGGCACTTTTCATGCCATTCTGCCCACTTTCCCGCTTTTCCTCCCCCCTCCCCTCCCCAGCTGGGGCTGCTCCATCAGCTGCCTCTCAGCTTGCTGGCCAACGGAATAAGGTGTCAATTTTTGTGTTCGCTCCACATTTTTGCGTTTGCGGTGCTCGGGGTGTTAATCGCTGGACCACTTACTGTGCCTCCGACTGCCAAGGCCTTTCGGCCAATACAAATTTACGCTAGATTAAGCAGGATATACGACTATGTGGATGCGTGTGTGTGCGATTGTGAGTGTGAGTGTGAGTGTTGGTGTGAAAGGAAGTTACGCCCTTTTGTTGCTGAGCGCTGGCAGGCGGAAAGAAAAAACAATTTGCGGTTTTTGTGGCATTTTTCAACATTACATTTTTGCAGATGTTTGCTTTTAGTTTATTTAGCCTTGCACATTACACAGAGGACTTTAAGTTAGTTTAAGTAATTCTATATATATCTATATTTTTGTATTCTGTATTGTACTTATGCACGATCTGTATCCGTATCAGTATTTCATAATGATAACACACGCATCTGCTTATTGCGCAAGCAGCTACAATTTATTTGTAATTAGTTGCATTAATCACAAGCCCATTCCGGGTTCCACTTTCGCATCAATTTTCCCAAATCATAAGGTGTAAAAAGTAATAAAAAACTTTGGGTATGCAGAAATCGAAGAATCACGAAGCTCAACGAACCAAAAGGCTTTGCATATTTCGGTGGAATTGATGCAGAAGCGGAAACCGGAACAGTATTGTTTTTTGTTTTTTTTTTGTGTTTTGTTTTGTTTTAAATTTATTTTATTTTTTGTTTTGTTCTTTCTACATTTGTTTAACTATTCATTTATTTTGTTTGAAACGCATTCAGAAATCAGTTTCAGTTTCCGTTTGATTCGTTATTCGAAAATGCGCGCAAAATTTGTCACCGTAGCGTTCCGTTGCGAATTTACACAGAGTTTTCTTTATAATATAATATATATATATAGACACATATAGTACTTAGCTAGGAGTACTATATATGCGTGATTTGGGTTCGATTTGGGTTTTGGGGGAGGGGGGGCAAAACTACACTTAACGAATGCTAGAAATGCACTCGAAATTGTTATTTACATATCAGAAAGAATTCCTAGGGGTTTCTTCTTCTTCTTTTCGTTTCTTTTTATCTCTCAATGTTTTTTTTTTTTTTTTTGGTTTTTGGAATATTTTAATACTCGTATGTTAATGATAGTTCATAATATAGATACGTAGCGCATTTCTTATGCTTACAAAAATAAATTCAACACATTCAAGTACAACAAACATATCTTACTATCTAAATGCCGCTTATGAATAGATGCAGTGTTATATCTAGATATATTTTTTTGTATATACTATATATATCATATATTCAATTAGGAGCAGAGTTTTAGTTTTCGTATCGTACAAATAAATACCTTTGGGTTAACGAGTGTGTTTAAGAGTAACAAACAAACAAAAAAAATAGATATTCGAAATGCTGAAGAAAAATGGACACTGAAAAACTTGCGAGACTTTTCAGACTTTTCGCACTGTGCGCCATGTTTTCCGCTTGATTTCAGCTTCGCTTTCCGCGCAGCACACGGGGGGGCTACAAATGGGCCAATATATCGATCTGATCGAGTGCACTGGCCTGCCCAGGTAATTGAGCTGCCACCTGTGCCTGCGTCCTTCCACCTGACTGCACGTTCAGACCGCTCCCGTTGCTGCTGCTGCTGTTCCCGCTGTTCGCCTGCGATATGGTCACAATAGTCACCAGGTCTTTGGCCTTTGTCGTGGTTGTCGTCGTCGGACTTTGGGCTGTGCTCTGCTGGTTTTGCTGGCTCCCCTGGCTTTGGCTGCGATTCCTCGACTCGATTTCGACAATGGCCGAGGTGAGCAATGTATTCGACTGCAGCGCACTGTAGTCGGGCAATTGCTCCGCCGACGGTTCCGGCAAGTCCTCGTTGGCCAGCAGTCGGCCCGAAGGCGCCGTCTCAATGGTCCGTTCGCTGCTGAGCGTGAGGGAGGCGGGCGTGGCATTGCGAGAGCGATAGCTGGGCGGCAGGCTGTACTCCGAGCCGCCCATGCTGCTGCTGATGGTGCCACCGCCACCGCCACCGCCACTGCCGATGCCCGACCGCAGCGTGGTCAACGGTGCTCTGCAACGAGAAGATAAGCAAAGAGATTGGCATGAGACTGGGATTGGAATTGGGATTGAGATGAACATCGAGTGAATGCATTATTTGTGCTGTGGCTGTCATGAGACAAAGTCAATGCACAAATTTGCATACCCGACCAACTATCAGACTATCTGTGTGTAGATGGATCTGTGTATCTATGTATCTTGTAGGTAGGTGATTCCGTTCTGTCTGCATTCGACTTTGTCAATTTAAATAACAAAAGGCGCTTGGGCAATTGTTGCCATTCAGACAGACTGCTGGCAAATCCAACAGACTTCTTCACACTTCAGTCAACAGAGCCAACAACAAAGTCAATACGCACACCTACTCATATATACTATACTATATGCTGTGCACACATTCACGGAGTTCAAGTTATAGACATGGCAAATTGCAAGTTTTGCGATGCAAAAATTCAAATTTCAAAATTGTATAAAGCAATTTGAAGTATGTAAAATTGCATTTAATTGTTCCCGACAAAGATTCAATGCAAAAGGAAACAGGAAAACTAACTCAGCTGCAAGGGAAGAAGCCTTTTATGCACACGATGCATACTTCTGTGCTGCCCTCTGCCCTCTGTCCTCTGCCCTCTGCTGTGCTATAATAGGCAATTTTCGCAGCACTCGGCACTCAGCAGACGGCACTTGGGCCTCGTCTTTGTTTGTTTAATTGACTTGGCTAACAGCTTCGCTCTCCATGTCCTGGCCGTAATCCTTGCCCTGCCTGCCTGTCGCAGATTGCCTTTTAACACACGCCTACTTGTTATGCAACAGAAAGGCTCTTCAAGTGTGCGCGTGTGTGTAAATATTTTGCAAAATTTCACAGATTTCTTTGTTAGTTCTTCTTACATCATTTGAATATGCCATCACGCAACGCACACACAGCCAAATACGAGATATGCCCAAAAGTATGCTCTGATTCTTTACCACACACTTTGCATAAGTTTTTGCTTTCTGACATACTTCTCTGTCACTTTCCACACACACACACACACACACACACACACACACACACACACACACCCTTCGCACAGCGTCTCAAGCAGCGGGTATATACGTTCAGAAGCCAAACATTACGATTCACTTACACTCAGTTTACCAACCAAATATATGTGTGAGGCGGCCGTTTAAATGTTCTGATTACTTTAGGCAAATGTGTGGAAATTTGTGTTTATCTCCGAGTCAGAGCCAAGCATCCTGATGCCTTCAGCATTTTCAATTGTTTTCCATTTCTCTGCGCTTTGCTTTGCCTGGACAACAAAAGCTGTGGCTGCTGTTGCTGCTGTTGTGGTTGCATTTGTTGTTGGCTTTTCATTTCATTTCCATTATGCGGCATAAATATTTAAGTGCATGTGGCCTTGTGTGTCATTACAAGCAAATTAATTTGCCATAAATTTGCATTTGTTTGGTGAATACATTCATGAGTACCCCTGCTTAGTGCTCGTGAGTGTTTTGCGTATTTAGCAGAGCGTAAATTTACGGCATCGGCCGCAACTCAATATTTTTGTAACGCAATAAAAAGTAAACTTTTCTAATTAGCAGCCATTATGCGATCAAAGCGGCAATTATCCTGCCCCCATCACCATGCCACAGGACCACAGGACCAACTAGAGGGAGCGCTCCCATTCATTCAATTGTGATTACTGTGGCGCCTCGTTCCGTTGTCGACATCGGCAACAGCCGCAGCCACAGCATTGGCGTCATTTCAATTGTTTCAATTTGCTCCTTGTCTGCATGGACAGTGTCCTGTGAGGGTGGCTGGATGGCCGAATGGATGGTCGAATGGTTGTCCTGTCTCCTGACACTTGAGTGGCCGACAATCGGATTGTTGCGTATTTAAATTGTTTGCTATTTGGGCGCTTGTTTGAAGTACTCGGCACTGCCCAGAGCTCGGTGCTCAATTCAATTAAGTTGCAAATTCCACTCTGACGCCTGCCTCTTGCCCCCAAACACTCTTAAAATCGAAATCAACAAAAATCATTTACAGCAACACCAACAACACCAACAACAGCGGCAAAGGAATGAAAGAAAACCAGAAAACAAATAAAACCATTGACAGGCGTCTAAAGTTTTCGGCTGTTGCCACATTAAAAAATTGCCAAAAAGTTTCGTTTTGGGGCAAGCCCAAGCGACGTGTCAATGTTAACACCCTCCAAAAACCGCACAAAGCCAAACCGCCAACGCTTCAGCCAACGCTTCAGCTGATGCTGCAACCCCCGAAAAGCAGTTGCCTTATCCCCTGCTCCTTCAGCTTCTCATTTTCATGCCAACCTCGAACTGTGCGTTGTAAACATTTTGTGGTTGCAGCGCCAAAACTTTACAAATAACTCACGAGGTGCGTGGAAGTCGGGGGCGCATTAAAACCCAAGGGGGAATTGGGTGGCTTACAACACGAACGGATGCGAACACTTACCTCAGCAGACTGCCGGCGTGAGATCGATATGTGGGCGGTGGCGAGTTGCCCCGCACAACTCCGTTCTGGCGATCGCGGTCCAGGAGCAAAAGTCTGCGAACGGAAAGTGCAAAATAAAAGAGTTGTAATTATTATTATGACCGTCGTTGTAGCAGTTAATGCCCTGCGACAGGCGATGCAGCAGAAAAAGCACAGAAAGCATGTAAGTCTCTTCGACACTCAACGACACGTGGATACCCTAACACTACAAGTGAATAGCAGCTGGGAGAGCACATTTAATGATGATGATCTGTTGACAGCACAATAGCTGTGCACAAAGCAAATCCCAAAGATGAAATTCCATGTCTAATTTATGCGAAGACCTTTTTCTCATGAGCTTTTGATAATCATTAAGTATCGCTGTCGACTGACTTTAATGCGGCTGTAATTACAGAGATGCACAGGCCGAAACTCTTCGACAAAATGTTTCATTGATAGACTAAACTAAATTAAGCTACAATACAATATATTCATTTTATATAATAATTTAATGAAATATATCAGTGTACACAATACCATTAATTTAAATTTATTTATGAAAAGTTATCCAAATGGTTTGCTTATAGCAGACAGACAGACTTAGCTGCAATATAATGTTCATTGTTGTAGACTACACATTGAATACTTTGAACAATAAATCAATTTTCAAGCATGTTTTCGCCACTAGGCAATATGCTCCTTTGCAGGGCAATGCATAAAAGTAAAAATAGCATTTTCAGCGAGTGCATAATTACATAATGCCATTAATTGCGCAAGGACATGCGAGCGGATGCGGTTAGCCAAGCATGTCCGCAGTTGTCCTGCCACTCACACACACACACACACACACACACACACTCGCTTGTGCACTTACAATTTATGCGTCATAGTCGCTGCATATGGCAGTCGCTGGCTTGAACTCACCTCAGACGATACTCCTGCATGCTGGCCTGGTAGGAGGGCGGCGGGGGCCGATGCTGGAACTCGGGGTAGAGCAGACCGTGGGGTGCACCACCGCCTCGGGTGCAGGGGCGACGTCCGCAGCGGGCCAGGTCGACGCTGGTGCCGAGGCCGAGGCAGCTCTGGCCACCTGGCGCTGTCATCCTCCAAGCGGCACCGCTAACGGTGACCAGCACGACGCCAACGCCTGCAACGAGACAACGACAACATCAGAGGAGGGTGGTTAAATCAAAGCAGAAAATAAAACAATTTCCAAGTGGCCGCCCAATCGTTTGCTTTAGTTGCTACGACTATTTGCCATTGTGATTGTGCTGTAAAATTTAATTAGACGTCAAACGTTGAGTGGGCGTGGCTGCGCAATTACCAGCCCACTTAAAGCAATTGGAGGCTCGGGTGGAGCGACCTCAGTCCCCAGTCTTAGTCTCAGACTCACACTGAGCACTCTCAGCATCCACTTTCACTTTCTACTGCTACTCAGCTCAGTGCGGGGCTTTCCTTTTGACAACTGACAGCTGCATGTGGCACGGCCAGTGGCTCAAGCTGTGGCGGTGGCAGTGGCAGTGGAGCGTGTCATCATCTGAGACCCCGAGACCTCAGTCAGCTGCCGTTGTGGCAGCTGGAAGCTACCTCAAGCTGCCCGGCAGCTGATTGAAGCCAACAATAAAGCTAGCTACAATTTTATTAGCGCAAATTGTCGTCGTTTTCTCATTGTTGTTTGCTCATTTTCATGAGCAATTTACGCTCCGAAAATGAAAACGCAGAGCAAGAAAAAAAGCACACACACTGCAATTTGTGCGCTTATTATGAGTACGCATACGACTACACCGAGTATGGGTCTGAGTATGAGCGTGAGTACCCGATGTCGCAGCAGGCAAAGACCTCCATTATATATAAACGACATATAGTCGTACTTCAGCCCCAACTCAGTGTGCGACGCAGAAGCTGACGCCGACGTCGACTCTGACTCTGACTTGATTGCCATTAAATTATGTAAAACTCAGTGTTACAACTCAACAATTTTTGGTAATTGCCGCCAGAAAATGGCGCAATGTCACGCTCCGAGTGCCCCAACTAAACGCGACCGGCAATTGATTAGAGCGTCGTATACATAAGTAATGCACAGACCCCCCCAAAGCCCCCAACCCAACCCCAACAGACTCAAAGACGGAACTCGAGCCCGAGCTCCGCGACGTGGTCTTGTGTGCACTTGGCCCCGCTGTCTTGGCAGCTCGCAGAGAGTTACGTGAGTTGTCGAGTGACTCGACAGCTGCTGGCTGAACTTAGTGCAGAAAGCGAAAGAGAACCAAATGAATGACTCATGAATGAGTTTGGCCCACTCGTGACAAATTGTGCCAGAAGTACTTGCAATTTTATCAAATCGAATTCAACCACCGTCGGAAAAATCTTTTAATTCAATTATGACGAACTGCATGCAATATTTTGCAATTTATTTGCGACATTTTCTCTCTCATCCATCATTTTAGTTTAATCAAATTTGGTAATTCTATTTGATGTTGCCATTTATTTAATTAAGAGATTATTCTGTCACTTTGAAATTGAAGGAAAATATATACTAGTTTATACGAATTTTGTAAATAATTGTAATAAATTTACATAATATGAATTTTAAAATGTATGGGAAAACTATTGAAAAGATAAATAGTACTTTATACTAGGTATTATGCAAAAACATCTGTAATTGTTTAACTTCTAATCAGCCTAATAATTGAACGATTGGTTTGTTAATTGAAAATTAAATGAATAGAATTACTATTGAATGTATATGAATTTGGTAATTAATTTTAATACATTGTCGATAAAAATTAATTTAGAAATAAACAGGAAACACTTTGCTCAATGTATAATACACAAATATTGTTAAACTACTTATTAAGTTAATAAACCATCATTTAATAGTCTATAGTACTACATACATAAATAATTAATTTCTTTAAGCATTCAATAGATGCGAATTCTTGAAAATTTTTAAAATTTCAGTTAAGATTTTTGAATTTACAAATTATGTTATAGTGACATTTAGTTTGTCTTTGATGTTCACTAATGAATATTCAATTTACAGTAACTTTTCTTACTACCTAGAAGAATATATCTACCGATAATGTATTAGTGTGATAACTCAGCTTAGCTTAAATTCCAACCCATCAGCTAAGCTCAGAACATATCTTTCATTCAATTTTCAACTATCAGCTAGATTCATTGTTGTCTAGCCAGAGCAATTACTGCTCTGTAAACTTGACACGTTTGCGACATCAGTTCGCCAAAAGTGATTGCTCCAAATGATTCATCTGCACCCACAGCAAGTCAATAAAGTTATTTACTATCTATTGGTCTATATGCGCTATTATAGGGCTGATAAAACTCTGTAGCCGGAACTAAATGCTCTGGCAATATTGACACATTTTGTGTCTTTACAAATTTGTTTGTTCTTCGAACTGGGTCAGGCAGACGCCCCTCCCCCTGCGCCCATTACCAAAGGGCAGCAACAACACTACAATAGCAGCAACAAAGGCTGTTATAATTGTGAAAATTGTTGTATGAGGCAAACAGACAAACAAGCAATAACAATAACAACATACTATATAAGTAAAGTAATGGCAACAAATGTGCGACTTGTGTAAACATCGTGCAAAAGCGACGCGACGTTTTAATGCCATTTTTGTGGCCTCATCAATTGTTCGACTCTTGTCCATATGTGAATGAGTACACTCATATACACTCACACACTCGCACAGCTGTCCGTTTATTTATTACATAATTTTATTCGCTATTTCGTACGAATGCGGAATACACTTACCAATCATTAGAAGAGCCGCCGTCAGATGGGAGTTTGGGGGTCCCGCAAGGCCTGTGGCGCCCAACGCTGCGCCGCCGAGGGCGCAGGCCACGCCCCCCAGGGCGACAACGGCAATGAGGGCGCGCAGCGGCGGTCCAGCAAACCATTGGCCACAACAGCCTTTTCCGGAACGCTCCGAGGGGGATCTGCAAAGAATAAACAATTCTTTTGTTAGTTTTCGGCTGCAGCTGGCAACATTTTTGTACGAAAAATTTCAACAGAAATTGCAGAAAGGCGAGAAAGAGCGGAGTTCCCGGTTCGCCATGCGCAGGTGGGCAGCAAGGACACTGGGCAGGACCACAACATGGAACAGGACCTGACAGCTGTTTTTGTTTCGTGGCGCGTGCAAATTGGCAGTGGAAAGGCGAAAAGGCAACAAAAGCGCAGCTAGTGTGCGACAATTGTTGTAATGTTTTTGATTTATGAGCTGAAAGACCGAAATTTGCGCACCGAACACAATAAAACAGGCAGACAGACGACCAGATGATGGCGATGCGACCGAGAAACAGCAAAAGGATGAGTTCCAGCTGGAACTCGAACTGTAGCTGGAGATGAAGTTGAAGTTGAAGTTGAAACTGAAGGAAGATGCGATGCGGATGGCCAAAAGCGTAGAATATTTTGCGCATTTGCCAAGCAACACACACAAAAAGAAGCAAGGACAATTTATGCGACGCAGTCAACGCTGCAGGAGCCGCACGAAAAGACGGCGGCAAGGCACAGTGGGATAAGCGACACAAATTTGTGTCGAACAAAAGAACAGAATTATGATAATTATACGAAATATTAAATGACTTGAACAATAAAACAATTTTGGGGTACTAAATAAATTTGTAGATTCCATGATAGCTAAATTGTACATTAATTATACAAAATTATTTGGTAATCTCAACCTTGGGGGTGAATTTCTAATAATGATGTTCCGGGTTCTTAGCTCAGACGGGCTTAGATAATGTATTCAGCAATGGTTATTAAAATCTCACATTAATAGTTTGTAAATACTCTCGAGAATAAAATGGAAAATAATTGGGAAATTATCATAAGCTTTAATAAAATACCCAACAATTATATTTTTTATATGACATATTTCGCACATTTCCCACAGTGACACGAAGACGACAGCGACGATGTGTGTGCGTAAATTCATTACGACACAGATACAGATACAGAGATACAGGCGCAGACAGAGGCGGGGATGAAGCTATAGACATGAGAGCCGGAGAGTGAGAGATTGGGAAAGAGACACTCGTTTAAGGATACGGACACTGGCAGCATTTTCTTTATGGCCACAGACTCTTGTGTGTGTTGACAACCCCTTTAGGGGGCAGTCTGGGGGATGAGGAGCACACACTTTCTGAGCTCGGGGCTTGCCAAACAATTAGACGCCGAAATATTTATAGGCGAGCAGCTGCGTCCCAGCTTCAGCTCCAACACGGACTCCATCCCCAGCCCAGTCATTCGCAGCTTGAATAGGAAGAACTGAACTCAAACCCCTCGATCCAATGGGACGTTGCCCACTTTTGTGTCATCGAAGCAATTTAAGCAACCGAATGATAAATTGTTGGAAAATTACGTGCATAAAAAGGCAAACCGGCTATGGCCGGAAATTTATGTTTAATAATTTGATGTTGTCGCCCGAGGATTTTGAGGATTTTTATGATGCGCCATTAAATGTACACAACTCTCTCGCTCAGTCAAAAGAATACAGAGAGTTACCTGATGTTGCCTTCTTCTATATCTATATGTGAGCCATGTAAGCTGTCACTGTGGAGGGAGAGCGAGCGAGCGAGAGAGTTAATAGGGAGTCAGGGGCCGCGGCATTAATGTTTCATCAGCTGTCATGTCATGTCATGATAAATAAGATCTTTTTAGCGCATCGCACAGAACTCGACGGAAATGAGTACGCAAAATAGCAACGCAAAAGGTAAAGCGGCCAAAATAAAGAAGAGAGTACAAAGAAAAGAACCAAATAAGCGCGACGAAAAGAAAAGAACAAAGCAAATACAATCTTGGGTCTCAGATATGTAAGCCCAAAATTCTGTTATGTATAAATAGCAGCTTTAGTTGATGTAAAATATATCAATGCTTCAAAAGAAGTCTGCAAGTGAAAACAATAACAAACAAAACTCTTAAAAGCGTGTTTAACCATCAACTCTTTGGTTATAGTTCACTTCCTTTTAATTTATATATAATTTTTAGTTGTCCTTTGAGAACAATAAAGATGTCGTTAGGTTATACACTTTACACTTGCTGTTCTTAAAAACTAATTATAATGCTTTTCGCATCTTTTATTTCCATCAAAACTTTTCATTTGCTAATAGATTTTCCAGTTGAAATAAACTTTTAAATTTATTAGAGTTCGCCCATCATTTGTGCAGTTTTACTGGCGTTCAACTCGAATTTTAAATTTAGTCAAATTAAGTTTTTCGCTAAGCAGTAAATCACGTTTTCCGATCGTTATTTTTTTGTTTTGTTAATTTGCGTAATAAAAGAAATGAGTTAAACGAAACGAAACAGACTTTTGGTCATTTGAGAGATTTGTGCATGCGCATAAAATGTTAATCCGCATGGCTAATTGTTCAGGGGCAGCTGTTGAAAATTTATGGAATGCTTTTACGACCCTGCCGCCCTCTCCATAAAGGGAGGCTGTTGCTGTGGAACGAATGTTTTAATCAATCTCTTTGAAAAGTGCTTATCGAAATGAACCTAACAACAACAACCAGCGACGCGTCGTTGGCATTGACTGTAATGGCCATTGATGTTGTTGCTATTGCTCTGGGGCACACTATGAAATTGCTTAATCAATTGAAAATTGTGCATTCGCTTATGAATGCGACGCTGACAGCCGGAAAAGCCAGCATTAAAAAATGAAAAGACTGTTGCGGCAATGCAAAAATGGAAAGTTTTTCATTTCCATAAATTATCTGATTGAACGGCGCAGAAAACTGTGTCAATGTTGGCAAATTACAAATTGCAATTAATTAATTATAAATTAAAATGCAGTTGGCCGTTAATATTAATGCTGATTGATTCGGCTGACTGACTGACTGACTGACTGATTGACTGCCTGTCTCGCTGTCGGTCGCCTCTGTGCTTTTTGTGATATACTTGTTTGCTAAGCTGCCCCTGAACTACTTTTGTCGTAGACAACGAATACATCAAAGCAGCTGGCAGTCGATACTATATATTATATATGCTTATAAGTAGCTTCTAGTCGTATATGTAAGTGCTGTGTATACGCGATGTTTCGCTATGTGTATCTAAGGCAAACAACTGCGCAATTCGCCGATGATTTGATTACAAAATGCAAGTTTCACCTGCAATTAGAATCACTTCGTCGCAACCTCCCCCGAGTTGCTTTAATTGAATCTTCAATTTCAATGGAGCTGCATTTAGTTCGGGCTCATTAGCGTTCTATATCTGTGTGTGGAGCTTAGGGCATTGTATTTCGATTCTGCTGCTTGCTGTGATGCTAATTTGACGTTAATCAATCATTTAGTCGCTGGCTGTTGTTCTTGTTGCTGCAACACTCAAAGACAAACACGTTGTTGCCGCAGCGTGCCACACGTTGCCAGCGGCGTCTTTGTTGTTGTCGGCGTCTGGGAGGTCGTTGCCACCTCGACGTGGGGCCTCTGCAATGCGAGTTCTCTTTACCATTCAAACTCAGCAATCATTCACAATACGCACACACAAAAGTACAGCGAGTGCTCAGAACTTGCGACTTTGCGGGGGGCAGAGGGCGGAGGGCGGAGGGCGGAGGGCGGGAGGTAAAGAGAGCGGCAAAGGGCACCGAAATATGCAAAGCAACTGAAGCTGTGGGAAACGGCAACGTGCAGAGTAATTGATGGAACTCTGCCACATCAAAGGGAATGACACAAATTCTATAAAGAAATATTGAAATATTTCAAACAGCAACCAAATAGGGAAATGTCTTTTCCTAACAGAATCGAAACAAATTTATGGCAGACAAGCATGAATTCTGTCTGATATACTTATAATAAGAATTTACAACAATAATGCAATATGTAATAAATTTATTCTCAGTCGTAAAATATGCAATTAAATAAATTTCGTCACTGCCTCCCTGGGGAAATATTATAAACAATCAATCGGGGAAAAACAGTAAATTACTAAACCGGAACCGATTCTGTTTATTGAGGGAACATCTCACAACAACTGACATAAGACTGGAAAAATCTGAAATACTTTCTTATAGAGTCGACACACAAATTACTGAACCGGAGCAAAGTCTATTTAGAGTGCATTTCGTCTGAAATCGCGCAAAGAAATCAACAACTGGCGCATAATTAACACGTCTGAAAACAAAAGTGGCCAAGAGAAAAAACAGGCGCCTGAAACTAACAAGAGAGCTAACAGAAGGAGGTTAGGGGCTGGGGGCGTGGCATTGTAGACTGCATTGAGGTGCAAAACAGACACTAATTAAACAAGACGAAAATGAATTCGCACACCGAAAGCGAATTTTGTATTAATTTAATTAACATAAATATTTTATTTATTTGTCTGTTTTGCCGACTGCTCTTTCTCTCGACGCCGTCTTGTTGCATAATTCAAGCGAATAAATGAGGCAATCGACAAGCCGAATGAACGTAAATATATAACTCGAGTCAGTGTTTGTAATTAGTGCAAATATTACTAAGCATCTGCAGATAAAAACATTGGCACATTTTCATCAACAGCAACAATATGAGCAGACGAACTGCGAGAATAAAGAGCATGGAAAATAGCAAATTAAATAATGATTTTTCACAAGAGCTGCCCAAACAGATGGATGGATGGTGGATGGATGGCGGATGGATGCTTGGATGGATGAATACAATTTGAGTTTGAGTTTCGAGCTTTTGGCCTCGCTGACAAAGCGTTTCTGTTTCGCTTTTTATTTGCTCGAACCCAGACCCAGAGCTAGAGTGGCCTCAACTCAACTGAGCCCAGTTGGGTATTAGTATTAGATTGCTCTACTAAATGTAAGTGGGCGCTTATAGCCAAGCGCAAAGCCCAAAAAGCCATTTTCAACTTTCAATCAAATCCACCCTCGCATCCTCCCCGCTCCTCCAAAACAAGCCTAAATAAACCCCAAAAAAATAAAATAGCAAAACCGAAGGCATAATTACAGAGCGCTTTTCAACTTTACCGCAGTTCTGATTTGTAATGGAGTTTGTTATTTTTTCAGTTCTCTCTCAGTTGCTTTTGTGCTGTTTTGTTGTAGGCTTTTGTTATTTGGCATGAAATTAAGACACCTTGATTTCTGTTTCTGAATTATACCCGGAGCTAAGCGAATTTAGGCCTTTGACAGCGTCAGGGTTTCATTCTGTCTTTAAGCAGCTCGCTTGGGTTATTTAATGTAAATTTAAATTCGCTTTAAATTCATAAAATCCATTAATTGAGTTCCATAGTTCTAACGGGGCGGAGTTGCGTTTCCTTTCGAAATTTGTGTTTTACCGGCAAAGTTGGCAACGCATAACGAAGAAACCCAAGCTCAGGTGTTCTATTAAATTTCATGACACTGCGACAGCTTTAAAAACTTCAAAGCATTTTCTTCAAAAGACAGAGAGAGAGACGGCGAGCAGTGTGAGAGAGCGTGAATAATATCCGAACATGTCTGCTGAAGACTGTAAATGTAAGTAAGTACTCGTGTCTGTCCAGACTTCTTTACCTACTACTTATAAGTATACTCATCATTCCATCTCTGTCATTGTCTTCTCGCTCCGTCTCTCTCGCTCCGTCAGCCTGCTTTCGGCTCTTTGCCTCTTTCACTCTCTGCGTGGGTTAACGTAAAATGAAAACCAGTAGCTCATGCCTGGGGGAAGCGGGAGCAGCATTTGAGTCTCAGAACATGACATTCACCCAGCATTAAAATCGCTACCTCTATTGTTGCTGCTGCTGTTGCACATATAAAAATGAAAGCACACAGACGACTATAAAGTATATCCAAGCAAAAGAGACAAAGTCACGTTGCCTTTTGTGTACTTAAAGAGCAGCTAAAATATTAGAGTAAAAGTAACAATTTCACACATAGCCACAGAAACGTCTGACCTACTAACTGAAGACAGCTGAGAAGACTCAAGACAGCGCCTCGACTCGCTGGCAAGACGAGGAGAAGAGAGTGTGTCCGGGAGAGTGCCCGGTTTAGACAGTGGGCGGGGTGTTCCGAACTTGGGCAACGTTTTCCCAACTAAACTGAAAACGCTTTGACGCTTGACTGACGCCAAAGCCAGCCAGAGAGTCGAGTTTAGTTTAGCTGAGCACAGTTCAGTTGAGTTGAGTTTAGTTGAGTCGAGTTCAGTTCGGTTCAGTTTAAATTGCAGTCGGCTGTCTTCATTGCCTTCACGCCTCACAGTTTATATTAAAGTGCCGGTGGGCGTAACACACGAGCACGACACGATGGACAGACGGACAGACAGACAGACAGACGAGCGGACAGCCAGTATAGAGCAAACTTGTCGAGTTGTTTGTTGCTGCGCTAAATACTTCTCAGCAAAATGACACTAGCTTAAGCTCGCTGTTAATCTTGCATTGATTTAGATCTTGATTGTTGAGCTCTGTTGTTGCAGCAACAGAAAATATTGAGCTCAATTAGGCTTAGCTGCTGATTAATCTGACGACTTTCCACAGCTTTCAAAAATGTGTTACATATAAAAAAGAGCTTATTTCAATGTATTATATATATTTCTGTTGGTTAAATTATTTTATTTGTTGCCTAAGAATACAAAGATGACATTTTTTATTATTATTAATCGAATCGCAAGAAGTTTTCATGTCATTCGATCTGCGCAGTTGGTTAAATTATTTAATTTGTTGGCTATGAGTTGCGAAGTCAAATGAAAAGCTTGTCGAAAGTAGAGCAACTTAGTACTTTTTACATATTCTGAGCACATAAACCAAAGTGTAATCCAAGGCTTAACGAGCACTTTCAGCTGCTGTCATTTGGGATTTTAACAGTTGGCACTTCCAAGTTGCAAGCTGTGAGCTGCAAGCAGAGAATCGCCCATCGCCCATCGCCCATTGCCAGTTTGCTTGTCTATGTGACAAGGTGCCGCAGAGTCTCGCAGAGTCTCGCAGAGTCTTGTTGTCTGGTTGGCCCGTTGTTGGCCAAACTCTGGAACATTGTCTCTCATGCTATCGCTTTGGCATTGTCGTGAACTCGCTCGTAAGTGAGCTTAATGTGCGCGTAAAAGATTATATGGCAAAGTTGTTGGCGCTGTCCATCGATGGCAAACGGGGCTATAACTGCAGACAAAGTTTGCCAGCGGCGAACGCGTTTATTGCCAATTTTTGAATGCATAAAACGCAATCATTGCACTGCCACTGCCAACAACAGCCGCCCACACATGGCCAGCATAGAGATAGAGAGAGAGGAAAAGGAAATGAGGGGAATTTATATTGGCGTATATGGGGCAGCATGCCAAGTGTAAACTGTGGCACTGACGACGCGCAGGCTGCAGCCAGCTGGCATAATAATACTGTACGTATACTTAATACAGCCATATGCGAGTTCGCTACACATATACGTTGGAATACATAAATGTCACCCCCCACACACAGATTATGGTGCCTGGAACAAGTGCCAAACGTCGTGACCAGCCAGGAGAACTGCGACTCCACGTTGACAGCAGCAGCAACAACGACAGACGAGCTGCATTGGGTCTGAAACATTTCTAATTTCAGATCCGTTTCTAATTTCTGGCTTTCATGTGGCACAGTCATGGCGATGGCGATGGCAGCCAAGCATCCGGGTTGGCAATTACTTTTACATGTTGCCAATGCGACAGCAGCAGCAGCAGCAGAAGCTACCGCAGACGCAGTCAGCATACGAAAGAACCGCAGCCAATGTGGCGCGCACACACACACAAATACACGCACACACAGAGACAACACGAAGCACGCTTAAGTGGCTGCGTCATTAGGCTCCAAAGACTGCTGCTGGCCGCTGTCATGTTGCAAGCACAACGACAGTCATGGATCGCCCCGTTTGTATCTCTGGCTGCATCTGCATCTGTATCTGTATCTATGTTTATATATATAAATTAAATTCTTAAATTGCTCGTTAGCTCATGATGAGGTTGCTTCACTCATTCATGCAGTTGTCGTCTTTGCTCGCTCTCGCTCTCTCTCTCACTTTTTCTATGATGATGGGCAACAATAATAATAATCATGACGACAACAACAGCAACAAGCGTTGCGTTTGGCCATTATGTAGGTCATTTCAATTTGTTGTTGCTGTTGTCGCTTGTCGCTTGGTCTTTGCTTTTGTTTCTCTATTCGCTGAATCGCTCCACAGTCCCTCGCTTCTGGTCCCTTCTCTGATTTCACTTGGCTTCTATGCGCTTTTAATATCGCGACGATGGCATCTTCAAGTGATTTAATTTAGCACCAAATGGATTTTGTGTGGCATTCTCTCTTTCGGGGCATGCTTAAAATACTTATGCACGCTTGTGCCACAAATTATGTGCGCTTCCCCCTCCCCCTCCCCCTCTCCTCTCCTCTCACATAAAGGGATAGCTGCCTAATATAATTTACTATTATTTAACAAGTCGAAAGAACAAAGAAAGATTTCAACAGCTCGCTGAGAGATGTGGCTTAATATGCTTTTGGCTCTTGGTTGAGAAATACGGCAGCTGAACTGATCTGCCAGGGTCATAAACTGCCTGTTTGCCTTCTTTTGTATGCATTCGTGAGCGTATTCGTGAATCAGCAGTGAATCAACAGTATTTTGAGTACTTTATGGCTCCGCCAAAGGTGTCGATTGTCTTTATAAGCCCCGATATACATATATCAGGCAACACGAGAGACAAAGCCAAACGAATTCTCAATGACTAATGCGTTGATGGTCTCAAGAATTCATTAGCTCAAATGTTGCAATGTTGCAAGCGTAATGCGATCGTTAACTACTCGTACTCGTAAAGATAATGGCATTTTGCTCTAGGTCAATCTGTAACTTAGGCCTCTGACAAATTAGTGTTGCCCAAGCTGGAGTTAAAACTGCAACTGTTTATGGTAGTCGAGTGGTTTTGTTTGTGACCCTCTGCTGTTTGGGGTAATTATTAAATTTGTTATGTGTGCGTTGTCGTGAATTATGTTTATGAGACCTGCTGAAATGTGGCATGGGATTTCTTCAAGTGTGAAACGCTCTTCAGAGTGCGGCAAAGGGAGTCTGTCTGTGTCTGTGAAAGTGCCATATTTACAAACATTTATCAGTTGGAGTCGAGACTTAATGACAGGAAAACACAGTAAACAGCAGGACGGCAGGACAGCAGGACGGCACTTAGAGAGTGTTGGGAAAATTAATTGCACGACACGCAAAAAGAAAATCCACACAAAGGAAAAGCTTTTGTGCAAGTTGATTTTGATATTTGCCATGTAATTGCAGCTAAATGCATTCGCTTTCAGCTCGCAGTCCGAGTTTGAGTTGCAGTCTCGAGTCTCGAGTCCAAGTCGTGCCCATTAACCCCATTTGTGGAGTTGAATTGAGTCGAGAGAGTCGAGATCTTGAGGAGCTGCCACAGCAATTTGCGGTGCTTGGGTCTCGTTTATCATTGTGGCAGCCACTTATGGGTCGAGTCTCAAGAAGCTCTGGCTCTAGCTCTCTCTCTCTCTCTCTCGCCAATTAAAGAAAATAATTCAATTCAGAATCTGATTCAGATACAGCATCAACACTGCAACTGGCAACCAGAAACTGGCAACTCGCAACTGCCTACAGACGACTCTACAAATTGAATTTGCAATAAGCCGAAGCGCCAGAAAATTGTAAAAAACTGCAAAAGACCGAGAAAAACTCAACACACAAAACCAATAACAGCGAACAATTCAAATTATGCAAAAACTTGGCTGGCAAGCGCAATTTACTGCGGAATTTTTGCTCGGCAAAAACAAGGCGAAAACTCGATGCAAGTCACTAAATGCACGACTTAAAGATACTCAGTAGAAGCACTTAAATATATTTTAATAAAATTAAATTGTGCAAGTGTGATTCGTGATTTGATAAATTTTAGAATTTTTATTACGATCAATAGGGAAGTCAGTTTAAGAGTATTTCAGTAAGCTATAAGGCTGCCTTTTTAGTAAAATATTATTTAAAAACTCGATTAGTTATTTGATGAATATTAGAAGTGAGATGCTAATCGAATATGATAATTATTACGATCAATAGGAAATTAATTTTAAGAGTGGGAAGTCTGATTAGTTATTTGATGAATATTAAAAGCTTGACATTGATCATTACAATCAATGGGGATCTCTTCAAGACTGACTTGAAGTTTAAACTAAGTAGTTGTGTATACACCTGCTGTTCGAGGTTTCTAGGGTATCTGCAGAATTCAGACGGCAGCCAAGACTCAGCCTGGATACTTCTTGTCGCTGTTGGCACGAAGGTCACCAAAAATGGCCAATAAAATGAAATTCCAGCGCTTTGCCAATAAAAATGCAACCCATTTGAAATCGTTGACAAATCGAACGGTGCGTGGGGATCGAGATACTTGAAATCCACTTGCGAGCAGCGGGGGAAGGGGACAGCGGGGAAAGGGTGCAGAAGGTACTGGGGCATAAAGTTTGCAGCCGTCATTGTTCTAAAAGTGCTTTAGTAGTTTCGGGGGCGTGGCAGCGTGACGTTGCCACTAACTGCAAATGTTATGCGTAAAGCAAAAGCTAAAAAAATACGAAAGGAAAAAAAAGAAAACTCGAATCGTTCTTCGACTTGGATTTTTACTCGAGTGGCGCGCGACGGTTTCCAATTCAGTTTATTCTTCTTATTTTTTTATTTGTTTTAGCCAATTTGATGCGGCGGATTTGGCGTTTGTTTTTACGACACTCGAGTGTGGGGAGTGGCGGCCAAAAGCAGAAACAAAAAAAAGCATAAGAACTGAAAAGTTGGGGGAGGCGTTCTGCCATGTAACAGGACATTTTCGTTGGCATTTCCTCTCTTTCTTTTGCTGCCGGAAATTGCTGCCATCGATAGCCAGCCTGACCCGGCAACGCCCACGCCACGCCACGCCATGTCCCCTCCCCTTCCCTCCCCATGGCAGACGACACTTTGGCAATTTATTTCGATTGCGATTTCTTCGTCTCGGAACTTGCTACGGTTTGTCCTTTTCGCCTGTCCTGCGCCTGCTCTCAGCGCTGTTCTGCAGCTCCTGTGGCGCGATTTGCATAAGCGCCAGTCAGCCAGCCATGAAAATGACACAGCCCCAAAAAAGCCGAAAAAAATGCGACGAGACCGAAGGAGACAAGCAGCAGAAAAAAAATAGATTAAGACCAAATACAAATCAGTGCATAATTTTTCTATTAAACATTTTCCACTGTCCAGTTTGTCCAGGAGGTGAAGCTGTCGATGTTTGCGTCCACCTGCGCCCACTTTACAGCTAGGTCACGTCGCAGATCCTGGCACTGGCGGAGGCACAGGACACGTTTCATTTGCCGCCTCACTTTTTCAATCTGTGCGCGTTTTATTTTCAATTTTTGGCCCCGACTTTTGGGCGCATTAATTTGATGGCAAACGCTTAGGATTCGCCATCATCATGCTAGACTCTCGATAGAACCTCTTGCCCTCTCCCCTCCCCCTTCCCCTTCCCCATCCGCATAGTTGCCATAGTTGCCCCAGCCCTGGCAACCAACGTTGCCCTCCATATGCAAATTGGATTTTTGGTGCGCGAAAGTCGCGCCAAATGAAAAGCAAAGGCAAAAGCCAAAGCCGATTGAAATGAAATACACGACAGAAATTAAATGAAATACGTGGGACAAATGTGAGCATATTGTTGTTGTTGTTTATGCTATTGTTGTGTCTGCTTTTTTAGCTGTATATGTCATACATATTCAATAACAACAAAATGCAAATTTGCAAATGTCTGAAATGGAAAGTGAAGGCGAAAACGCCAGACCAAAAACCGGGCAAAATATTCAATCGATTCAATCGGAGCGGGGTGGACAGTGAAAAGGGGAAGACAGAAAAGCTGCATAACTTTTGCTTTCGAGAACCATCAGCATAGAGTAATAGTTCGCATATACAGCACATACTTATGGTATCCACTGTGTGCAGAGAATTTCAAATGACACCGCAGAAAAAACCATTTCAAATCTCTAATCACAAATCGCAAATCTGGAATCTCTCGCCAAATTCGTCGATTCTCTGACAAAATGAAAGCGATGTCAGCGTCCGCCGCAGGCGAATCGAAAGTGCTAAAAAGCTAACAGGAAATACCAATTATCCAATCGAGGGGTCGAATACCTGATACTCTGTATAATAGAACTCGTAACTGATGTGTTTGCGCATTTGAACTCATAAAACAAGGGTTCGGTGTTCTCAAGACAGCCACATGATATCGGAATGCGATTTTACCGGTTCTCTTATGACGATCGCCTGATAAAGTACTTCTCTCATATTTCAGGCACTCAGCATTAAATATTGAAACTGAATTTCAATACAAGCACTCAGATGGGTAAGTGATACTTTAAATTTGCTGACTTTTATATCGTGTTTAATTCTCTGATAGTCTTACTTGTTAAAAGACATAATTGTTAGTTTGAAGAAACGTCAAATTAATATATAATAATATAGATTATTTTCAGCGTCGATTTCAAAGAACTGTAAGCTGCTTAGGATTCTTATAACATCAAATGTAATTAAGAAACACCGCAGTCTCCGCATTAATATTTGAAGTTTTATTTCAATATTGACTTGGCAACTTTTGGTAGAGCAACTTCAACTGGCACGAAATCAATTTGGAGGGCTACAAAATCGTTAGCGTAAACGACTTGCAACAACCGCCACATTGCAGCATAATAACGGAACAAAGGCCGAGTGGCAACGGGGAAGAGGCAAGAGCGGACAATAAATTCAAAATCAAATAAATTCAATAGCTCTGCACTTTTCAGAGCACTTCATCAGCAAAATTCATACATATTCATAAATCGGCACAAAGGAAATGGAAAGAAAAGAAAAGCAGAAGCAGAAGAGGGGAGCAGAGGTAGAGCGAAAGAGCTCAAATGTGGCCAAAATGGATTTGGCCACGGCATGGAGTGTCGATGATATCGAATATCAAGTGCTTGGCCATAAACAACTTGACCTTGTGCACGTACCAAAAGTAAGCACTGTAGCTGCTTAACCAGGCCCAGAGTGAGAGCCAAAGTCCGAAACCGAGTTCGAGACTGAGTTCGAGTTGGAATTGGAATCGAAGCCGCAGTCGCTGTTGCAGAGTCGGAGCCATGTCGAATGCTCATTCCCAATGCTCATCGATTACCAGTTCACGTTCACACGTTTCGACTTGGGTTCAGGCTTAGAAATGCTTTTCGTTCATGCTCATAAATGTGGCTAATTTTGCACAATGCACAATGGATTGTGACTATTGGCCATTGAGCATGGTCTCCAGTCGCCCCAGTCTCCCTGCCGAGTGACTATCGGGTTATTTCGGTACCATCATCAGCAGCTCCAACAATTTAGTCATGGCACGTTGCTAAGCAGCATTTGCGCGAGCTGATTGAAATGCCTCTGTGGCTGACTTGGTTTCATTTTGTGCACTGCAACGGGCTAAGAGAGAAGTCAAATTGTGGCCAAGTCGTGAGTCAGCTAAACTGTCTGCTCAACAGCTCTTTCTTAACCTGGGCAGAAACACAACGAAAAATCTAACTCGTTTTCAGCACGCAATTCAGCTATTGGGCCATTTTGGGCCCATATTTCTCACTTATCTCGGCGAATGTCGAGTGTGAAAATTGCAATTAGTTTTTTATTTATTTATTTTTTTCTTACTTTTCGATTTTCGCTTCACTCATATTGGGCTAAGAATCGACAATCTGTAAATTGGTTATAATACTTTTGCGGCAGCCGACATCATTTCGTTTTTATTACATATAAATGCAGAGCTCATTAAAATGGACCTCAAACTGGGACAGACTCGCATCATCATAAAATCACATCACATGAGTTTATTACGCTGCCAACATTATTATTATTATATTATATTTTTATAATTCGATATTGTGTTGGCCTGCAGCTATTAAAATGCGTTCGACAACGCAAATGGCTTTCATCACACTCAACTCAGCGGCAAATGGCGCAGTCATAAATACCTGAGATTGGCATATGGCCCGAGATCATTTAATGTCAGTGCATTAATGTTAATGCCTAATTATAGACACACACACACACAGCGACAGCGACATCGACATGAACATACCTGGAACGAGAGAAACAAAAATGTGTTGAAGCGATTTTAATTAAATTTCTATAATCGTAATAAGTTGCGGCTTAATGAATGATGTGGGAATAATGTTGTGCAACTCACTGAGATTCCGCAGTTAACTGAATTATTTGGGTAATTTATGGTAATTACGCATTGTTCTTATTACATTATTTCTTGAATAAATTCTGTGCTGTACATATATCATAACAAGTTGGGAATTATCTTTCGATTTACTTGTTGAATTACGAGCTGCAAGTTTGGGTCTCATAAATTCGCTTGCTATAAACATTAAGAACAGAAATTGGGGGGGGCAAACATTCAATATTTATTTCAACAATAATTTCATCTAAACTTGGTGAATGAAAACTTGCAATAATAAAGCTTATTTGCTACTCAGACGGAAGTAATATTGGTAACTTTTAAAGGCAGTTTGCTTATCGAAAGCTGTTGTCATCTTTCAACTGGCTTCACCCTGTGCATTTATAACACATGGCTGGGCAATTACCAACGCCCCATTACTAAACTATGCCCACAATTCAAATTCTGCCATTTGTTGTTGCTGCTGTTGTTGATGTTGTTGTTGTTGTTGATGTTGCTAATGTGCAAACGAACTCAATTACGCAGATAAAATACAGTTCCAACCACCACCACAACAAAGAACAACAAAACACAAGTCATAAAAGTGCGCATAAAACGCAAAACTGATTGAGAGTTATATAGAGATAGCAGACTCGCTACACATGTGTGTGTGTGTCGGGTGTGTGTATGTGTGTTGTTAAGGGACATCACGCCACAGCACATTAAAGGAAATTGACGCGGAAACGAAGCGAATAAAAACTACCCATGCCAGCAGAAGACACGAGGTCCAGTCGAGCCTTGGCAACAGTAACAGCAACAGCAACAACAACAGCAACAAGCAACACACACACTGATAAGCACAGAGTGAGTCAGAGAGAGAGAGTGAGACGACGATACGCATTGCTTACTTCATTACGCATAATTTCCTGTGTCCCTTATTTCAGTATTTTTTCTATCAGAATGACACACTGAAAGTGACTCGCAGACTCAACTCAACTCAACTCTGTTCTCCTCTGCTCTCCTGACTTGTCTTGAGTTGGCATTGTGCCTGGGGTTGGCCTATCGTTATAGGACCATTCCCTGTGCCGTATCGTTGCTATGGTTTTTAGCGTTAAATGAGGAATGAGTACGAGCAGTTGGATGAGTGTTATATATGGTCAGGGCCATGAGATGCAGGTCCCGCCATCCAACATGAGGGTGTCCAAGCACATGGCATAATCTCGTGCTGAGTGCGGATCGCGCGCAATGGGGGGGCGGGGGATCGGTAAATTATATGCCGATTGCAGTTTGTCGATAAGCGTAACGAAAAATGATGAGGCGAGCCAATGCGGGTGAGATTCTCATGCTTGGGGACTCGTTTCTCTCGTGGCAGGATGGCTGGCGAGCCAAAAGCCAAGGCTAAAACCAGCTGCTGGCAATGAATTCTCTGCTTACTTTGGGGAGGAGTCAGACACAGCGAATCGCCGCAGCTGTGCGAGATTTGTTAAATGCAAAAAACTCAAAACTGAATACAGAAAACTGCAAAGTAAAAACTAAAAAGTGTTTACAGCTCTGTGGTTCGCCTTGAGAGGAAGCCGTCGAATGGCGGGTGCGAAAACTCCACGCAAGTGTGCGTTTAATAGTCTTGCGGTTGGGGTTGCGACTGCGACAGATTGGGGATGAGACTACCTACAGAGACTAGCAGCTCCTTAACTTGTGAGACACACACACATGCACACAACCGCACACACACACACGCACGCCAGACGACAAACAAAAAAGTGGAGCGTCGATGACGCTGAAGATGACGACGTTTAACTTGGCGAGATCTCTTGGAGAAAAAAATAGAAGGAGAAAGTTTCTATGTGGCTAGAGCTGAGAGTGGTAAATGATGTTGTTGTTGTTGGTGTGTTTGGTTTTGGCTTTTCTTTGTTTCACTTCCACTTGTCTATTACTTTTGCTGTTGCTTCTTTTGTTTTGCAGCTGATTTTGCTACGCTCTTAGTTATTATAGCAAATTATTTGTTTTGACTTTAGTTTTGCCGTCAACGTCAACGTCAACTTGGCCATGTTGTTGTTGTCGTTGTTGTTGCTGCTGCTGGGCTGCTTCCCAGCTGCTTCAAATTACCGCCTTTTGTTTTATGCGGTTGCTGGGCGACGCGACGTTGCCTCGTTTCTCATTTTTTACAATGCGCTCCCAACTTTTGCTTTTCGTTGCCGTTGCCGTTGTCGTTTTCGTATATTTATACTTATTTTTGCCAGGCAACAGCTTCCATTAGTTAGCCGAGCTTATGAAAGTGCCACTTGGATTTTATTACCCGCTACCCATAGGGTAGAAGGGTATTATGACTTAGTGCCAACAGAAAATGTATGTAACAGGCAGAAGGAGACATCTCCGACCCCATAAAGTATATATATTCTTGATCAGCATCAACAGCCGAGACGATATAGCCATGTCCGTCTGTCCGTCTGTCCGTCTGTCCGTCTGTCTGTCTGTATGAACACCTGGATCTCAGAGACTATAAGACATAGAGACACCAAATTTGGCAAAAATGTTCCTTCATACCCTACGCAGATCAAGTTTATTTCAAAAGTTGGATGCCACGCCCCCTTCGCCCACAATAAGCATTTATCTAGAAAAAGTCAAGTTTTTTTTTATGTAAATCGCGTATAACTCCAAAAGTTCTTTGTGTAATGATGTGTAATTTGGTAAGCCATCTGCGCTTGACACTCTTAATATACCCTGTAATTTTGGTAAAAATCGGATAAGTAGAACAAAAGTTATTCGCGAAATTATTTATCAAAATTGTTGTTCCCAATGCATATGGACGTTTTAAGTGTGTGATTGACCTAGAGATATCAAATTTGGTGACAGTATTCGTGTAGGTCTTACGCAGATCAAGTTTATTTTAGATTTTTGCCACGCCCCTTTCCGCCCCCGAAAACTGTAAAAGCCGTAATAACGAACCTAGAGCATTGAATTTTGGTATGCATAATAATAATTATATTCTCAATGATTCCTGTGAATTTGGTTGAGATCGAGTTAAAAACAAGGAAGTTATTAATGAATCAATTTTATATGCAAAATTCACTTGCAGCTGCTCGCGCTTTGTTTGTTTAGTTGACAGTGTGACCATGTCGGTGTTGTGGATTTCTTCCCGCTATTTTCAAATATATACAAAACACAAGTTTCAGTATATTTTTGGTATATTTGTTGTTAAAATATCATTAAAATTTTTTTTGTTCTCTCGAAATGGGTTGCGGGTATCATACGGTCGAGCACTCTCGACTGTAGCTTTCTTACTTGTTGGATTTGGCTTTGGCTTTGGCTTTGGCTCTGCCTCGTGCACTCTCTAATTATAACCCATTGTGCGAACGCGAACCCTTTCTTGACATTTATAGTTGAACAACCAGAGAGTCGAGTGGGCGGTGGGCGGTGGGACTAACAAATTTGGCAGCAATTATTTGACGCCCGGCTGCTGTTTATGACAGCAGCGTGACAGGATAAACCGCTCAAAAACCCCGCCCACAATCCGGCAATGCCCACGAATAACAATAGCGTCAGCTGAAACACAACGCATTCAAAATCCTTTATGACAATAAAAAGCGACTCGCTTCATGCACATTGAGCATGCTCGACTAAAAGTTCTCCGCTCAACAACTCAGTGTGCAGACCGATTAAGAACAGCATTTGTCGCTGTCTCGCCACATTGTCATACCCTCAGGAAACTTTAATGCAGGGTATGGAAAATTGCGCATACGCCGCGTGGCGCGCTGAAAAGACAAATGTAACTGGGTAACTGTAGCTGTAACTGTAACTGTCTCTGTTTATGTTGCTCTTTCAGTTTCAGTTGCTGTTTCTGATTCTCGCAATCTCTGCCCCTGTGTGTGTGTGCACAGCTGTGCCATGTGTGTAGTGGTAATTATGAGCAATCTACACGTAAAATTTTATGAAAACACAAACAAAGAACAAGCTGAAAGGAATGAGAAACAACAACGAGAGCAACACAAGATGATGCCAAAGGAGAGGCAATAAATTTTGCATTTTATTTGCCCCGCGGATTAAACAAAATACGAGGAGTACGTGGCGTGCCAAGGATACGCCAAGGATATCTCATACACTTTCCAATTTGTTGTTAATGTTTTAATTAATTTGTAAAATAAACGCTGCGCGCTTTGCCATTTGTTTCTGGGCGAATTGCCAGCTTATCAAAGTTCCACAATAACACGAGTTCCCTGTCTCCCAAACAGGATCAGGAGGCAGGGAGGGCGGAGATCTGGATTTACGCTGTATTACGAAGTATCTGCAGTTGTAGCTGTGTGCCAAACAGATTTGCAGACACCAGACAGCGTACAAATAAGCTTTTGCAACAACTTTGATGGCCGGCAACAACAACGACAACAAGCATGGCGAAAAAACTCATTGCACTTTAAATTGAAATCAGTGCGCGGCAACAGCGATGAGGTCACATGCAGGCTCTCCCTCTCCCCCTTTCTCTCTCTATCTATCTCTCTGTCTCGCTCTGTGGCAACCACATAGACTCCCCCTCGATGTTGCCAGTTGATTTTTTGACTCGTTTTGTGTGTTTCGCTGGCTCGTTGTTGTTTTTTCGCGCATTTTGCGGTTGACAGTTGACACAGTGCAGTGCCAAAAAGCCGAGAGCAGCGCGGAGCATCAACTGGAGGATTCAACTGCGTCTCCAAGCTCCCACTTCCAGCCTTCAGCTCCGCCTGCACTGTATTTCTGTTCTTTATTTTGGTTTTTGGGTAAATGTTACAATGTTTAAGCTAAAATGCTGCCATTAAAATGCGCTTTTTGGGCTCTTCTCGATTTCATTGCATTTGCTTTGGTTACGCTCATTACAATTGCGCATTTTATATGCCAATTTGGCATTGCACTTAAATATTTAACAACCAAATGCAACATATTTGTTGTCGGTTGCGCTAATTGAAGTCGAAACCCGACTGCCAAAGTCAGACAGAACTAACCCGAAAATACGCAGTAGTAGCCATGAAAATGTTCAATTTTAACAAGGAAATTGCAACTTCAGTGTTATATCAACTTTCACCCACACAGCTCTGTCATCTGCCCTGGCCAGAGTAGTTTTTGTAGGCTTTCTAATTCCAATTTGAAAATGATTTTAGGGTTTCTTATGCACACCACATCATTCTTAACAATTTCGGCCGAGAGCAATCGAACATTGTTTTGTTGTCGACTTTTCACTCATTTCTCAAAACTAATCAAATCGAATTCAAATAATGCCCACCTACTGACCATAAACCAAAAGATTATTTAGATACAAATCAATGCAAACAGAAAAACTTTCACCCCAAAATGTGGCAGCTTCAAGAGGAAACAGAAACAGAAACAAAAACAAAACTGGTTTGCCAATATTTTCTCGTATTACCTCATGGCGAACACAAAGAGACTCGAGACCGGAGACCGGAGACCGGAGATCGGAGAATTCATTATGAGCTGAAATCCATTTAAAATCCCGTAATCAATGCTGTGGAGGCCATTATGGAAAAGAGTCAAAAGTTTAACGCCGAAACTGATTAATGTGCATTAAAAATGCAATCTACGAATATTCAAACGAATGTATTTAACAACAAAAATCAAAGCAAATGAGTATTCATTATTTGTCTGTTGGCCAGCAATTTGTTGTTGAATAGTATTCAACAACATTCATTGTTCAACAGATTTGAATTTCCTTGTGTTTCACGACTTCCCTTTGGCTTTTTGCCAGTTCAACTCAACAACTCAATTTCGTATTAAAGTGAAATGCGTGAATTCAGTTCAACACCCACATTCAAATGAATCAAATGAATTAGTGGTCACAATTGTGCCACAGCCAGCCACAGTCAGCAATGCGGGTCAAGTAGTTGCCACATTGCCACACTCGCCAGATACAATAAACAGCAATTTATATTGCGAAATGTGACGGCAGATTTCATAACAATAAATCATCCACAACTACAACTACAACTACATTTCAGTCCATCTAGTCGATTGTCGACATCTCTCCATCGATTTGCATAGCAGTTTCAGCCGTTTAGAGATCAACAAGCTGACAACCTGATCAAGAATATTAATGCCTTACTTTTACTTTACACATTTCGTGACGAAATTATAATCAAGCCAAATGATCCGGTTTTCACCTGACGTTGACGATTCGCAAGTTCAACGAAATCAGGTGATTTTACTTTGAAGTGCTCCAAATTTTAGTGGCCTGTGATATTGATCGTAAGTTCATGTAGATTTTATTCAATTTCACCATTGAAGATTAAGGTTCTATTGTAGAGGTTTGTGAGGTAAACTCGGGTTTTGGCAAGTCATAAATTTTACAAACATGTTGGCCAAAAAGAAACTATAAATAATCACTTAGATTAGAAACCTTCAAAAGCCTTGTTTAAATTAATTACTGCAAAAGCTTGTGGCAAATATTGAATGCAGTTTCAAGTCAATTATTGTAAATATTTTATCCAATATTCGCATTGACTGCCTGCCCCCTTCGGCCATGCCCCCAACTGCTGCCAATGCCACACGCCCCGTTTTTGAGTTCAGTTGAATGCACAAATGCAAAGCCACAACATAAAACCAGTAACGAAAAAGTGAGGGTAAACAGCAATAGCAGTGAAGGCAGCAAAAAGAGTGGCAAGAAGAATGGCAACGAAACTGTTCAATGTTCAATGTGCATACAACAAACAACAAACAGTCTCCAATGCTTAGCCATAACATAAATTATGGACTTTTGTTTAAAACCGCAGCCGCAGCAGCCGCAAAAAAATCGAAAAAAGAAAAATATATAAAATGAAATCCGAAATGAAAATAAAAATAAATGAAAGAGAGAAGAAATGCGGTATGAGGTAAATCACAGCGAGAAGAGGAGTGGCAGCCTGCATATAAGCATATTGTTTATTTGCATTCGCATATTTATTTATTTATATGCTTATTTTCAAATGATGCTCATCTGCTCTTGGGAATGGGATGGGAATCCGAATGGACTGAGTGCTGGGCAGGGTCCTATTGTATTTGCCAAAGAGCATAATAATGAAAAATAAAAAAAATAATAACAATAATAATTCTCATTTGTTTGCGAGCGGCTTTTGTGTGGAAATGTCTGATGCCAGAATTCACAATGAGCCGGTTAGACTTGGGCTTTTGGCGTTTGGCTTTGTTCTGTTTGCCCAAATGGCATTGAACTGTAATGGCCGAAGCCAAGAGCTAAATGCCGAGCCGCAGTCAGAGCCACAGCCAAAAGAGAAAGAGGCTGGCTCTAAAGAGTCTCAAGCGTTGTCGGGGCGATAATTTTCTCAGCGCTCAAGGCCAGTGCCACAGCAGTTAAGAAACTTATTAAAGCATTTTTGGCACAGTCCACAACGTTAATTGCACGGTCACAATTAAGCTAAAACAAACAAGTTTCTTAGCCGCAAAACTGATAATGACATCTTTCTACGTTTCGACTCTGGGTTTGGCTCGAATCTGGGTTTTAGGTTTGTGTGCCATTCAACAAAACGACACCAGACAGCCGACAGCTAATGGCCAAAACAGAAATCCAAATGTAAATCGAATTTCGACTGGGGTGACAATTTAATAAACCTGAGATTGGCACTGGCAACAGTTTGTCAAGCGACGTCGAATCGAGTCGAGGCAGTCAAGTTGCTTGCGTCGAGTCCAATTGAGTTGCCCTTTGCCCATTGCCTGCCCCCCGGGCAATCCAATTCCCCACAATTTCCTTCCCCTCCCCCGCTCTCTCTCTGTGCCTCACTCTCTCTCTCTGAGATTTGCTGGCAACTTGTTTTGGGTCGCCGTTTCTATTTGCTGCTGCATTTTGCCGGCTCATTGCAGCTTGGCCCGAATGCATTTTCTATACAAACAACGTTGACTGCAACAACAGCAACAACGGCAGCAACTACAAAAGGCTGCAGCCACCGCAGCAGACAACCGCAATTTGGTTTTCTGCTTAGTGCAGGCCAAGCACAGTGGTTCACGCTTATATAAAACGGGGAAGCATCTCTGCATGAATGACTATTCATGAGCTATAAAACTATATAAATGCATTCATAAATATGCAATAAGTATTGCGAAAAAAACTATCGAAAAGATATTGTGAAGCAGGAGTAATGACACAAAATGAAAGTTTTGTTACACTTCGAAAATTATAACAAAGCGGCGTTCATGATAATTTAAAGCACTCTTAATTATAATTTCATTAACTGTTAAATGCACTCAACTAAAAATAGACTGCACTGCACAAGTTAGAATAAAAAACGAAACGTGTCGAATTTTAGAATGAAAGCTTGACTTGATACAAATTCACAGAAGAAATTCACGTTTCATTTTTCTCAATCAGACACAATGACTTTGGCCTTAAGCTCTATCAAACTCACACAACGATTGCCGAGCAGGTGGCAAAATAGTCGCTGGAGTTAAAAAAAAGAAAAGCGACTGATTGAAGCATCTAAAAGCTAAAATGTATATGATATTCACACAAAAGAAACAAAAAACGAGGTAAGCCGGAGTCAATGGCATTGAGTGATCAAATCTTGCAGCTGCAGCAAATAAAAGAGCTACAATGTGGAACACAAATCCTGGTTCTGTGCCTAGATATAGTTTTGTGCCCACTGTGCCAACTGAAATGACTTCTCTTTGTTGCTGTTGCTGTTGCTGTTGCTGTCGCCTGCACTTGGACGGCGGCAGCAACAATTTTACTTTATTGGCTTTATTGACTTTTGTCAAGTTCTCGTCTCGTCTCGTTTCGTTTCGTTTCGTTTCGTATCTTTTTTGGGCTTCGCTACGAGTATCTCATGGATGCGGTTCTGTTTCTCTAGTGCCAAAGCCGACAAGTTATTTAGCTGCTTTTTTCTACTGCTTCTGCTGCTGTTGTTGTGGTTGATGCGGCTGCTGCGGTGTGTGTTGTGTGCTGTATGTTGTGTTTGCGCTCTTATAAAAATAAATAAAGCCAACACCGCCAAATCAGTGAATAAGCAAAGCGGTGGCGCGGGCGGTGCACTCCAGACGTTGCCTCCGAGGCAACAGGACGGCTTGCAGCAAAATGAAAAACAAAGCAGAGAAAAAATAAGACTGGAAAGTTGTTTGGTCAGTTGTCAGTTGTGTTTAGCAGTAGCAGTAGCAATGCCTGCGATTGTGATTTTATGCCACATAATATGCCACAAACTATACGAGAATCACTCAATTTGGTGGCATGCCGCATCCCAGCCCATCGCAACTGCGCACAGAACTGTAAATGCGATCTGGCTAGCGAACTAGACCAAAAAGTGTGTCAGGCGGCAGGAGACGCAGCAGCCACCAAATGTTGCAAGCACCCCAGCACACCAGCACAGCCAAGCAGCAGATATAACTACAAAAGCAGATACACACTCACAGACTGGCGGCGTCGAGAGATCGAGGTGCCGCTCAGAGTTCATTTTTTGAGGCAACGAGCAGCGCGTTCTGCAACTTGAAACTCGGTTTGTTTTCCGTTGTTGTTGTCGTTGTTGTCGTTGTTGCTGGCTCGAGTGAAATCTGGTTTCCAGTTGCTGCTTGTGCCTTGTGCCGCTTTGGCTTTTGCATTTTGAACGTTGTTGCTAAAAAGTTGAATCATCCATCGATTTCAGGCGCGTATCTTGCAGATACTTTTGCACTCTTTGCTTGCCGTATGCAAATTGTTTTTTGGGTCTTTGGACTCGCAATTTGACACTCGCCTTAAAAACCGGTTCGCTTAGCCCCTTGTTGTTAAAGTTGTAGTTGTTGCTGCTGCTGCAGTCGTCGCCGTCTGTTTTCAGTGTCAGCCGCCTCAATGCCTCGCAACTCAACGTAGCACGTAATTAGCCAAAGTGCCATAATTAATATGAAATACACGCATCTAATGATCTTAACTGAATTACATTTTGATTTACGATGTGCACGAGTTTGAGTGTGCAAGCCAAATTTATGATAACCCGGCCCGAAACCACAAACACTTCAATTTTCAGCTTAGCATTCAGATACAGCTACAGCTACAGCTACAGCTACAGCTAGAGATACAGATACAAATGCGAAAGTGAAAGTAGCCGAAAACTTGCACTCAGCTGACGCTCTGTCTGAGATTGAGGCGGAGACAGAGACAACGTCTCAGGCGTCAACTCGCACTCAAAGCGAGTCTTAGTATTTTTATCTGCATCCGTAGATGTAGATGTAGATGTATCTGCAGTAGTACAAGTATCTGTATCTTTATCTGTATCTACTAAAGTGATTTTATTACTGGGCACGCTGTGTTTTCTTTGCTCTTTGGTTTCGCATGCTTCAAAAAATAAAATTAAATCCTATGAAAGGAAAAAGCAACGAGAAACGACGAAGGGAAAAAATGATTACAACGATTTATATGTGGTCTCTGTCTCTTCTGCCGTGCAACGTGAGTTCAGCATCACGTTTCCTTTTTATTGCTCGCCGTTTTTATTTTATTCGGTTTTATTTTTATTATTTGTTGTCGTTGTGTCGCTGAGTCGTCGTGTTGTTGCAGCTTGTGCTGTTTTCATTTTTCATTTTGGGACTGTTGTAATTTCTTGTTGTTGTTATTTAATGATTTAAAGATTATGCACGCTCAGCCAGGCGTCCCCAGCTCCAACCTGCCCAACCCCGAGCCGGCAATCGACTGCCCCTTGACTGCCCCCTCAGCTCCTGAAAATAACTTTCGCTTTTTTACACCTTTTTATTTCTTTGGTTTTCGCAAAAATAAAAGTAAGTAAAAGCCGAACACATTGTGTAAGAGCATGTTAATTTGGAGCGAAGGTTGAAGGTGCCGAAATTGCAGATAAAAGACGCGATTTAAGAGTAAAGCAGATTCGAGAGCCGCTCAATGAGTTGGCTGTGATTGTGCTCCCCTTTGGGGGCATGCCACAAAGCGGCCACATTAATGCTAGATAAGAATTTGTATTTCTTTTGTTTTCAGAACTGCGCCTGAGTCACATTTATCAGTTGAAAACCATAGAGAAATATGAACTGCAGCTCAACAAACAAAGTAAACAGGAAGAGCTGTAAAATATCGACTTGTCACAGCAGCTTCCCATTGTGCCAATAATTTATAAGCAAGAATGTAAAGTCCCTAGAAATGGGGCTAGAGCTATTCATATATGTGTATTTAACCCCATAAACAATAATTTGAAAATTCATTGTCAGGCATTGCTTGTATTAATTTGCATCGCCTTTTAGCTCCTCAATATGCAATAATCGAAGCTAAACACGCCTCGGAACTTTGACAAGCACAACAAGCTGTTGAACAATTATAGGAAGAACAACAGAGCAGCTGAGAGCAGCCAAGACTAAATTGCTTTAGACAATAAGCCAAACAATTTAGCTTGACATAGTTTTGCAATTATACAATAGATAAAACACAATTAAAATTCTGAAACACGATTTGCTCTTGACTGAACTGGAAATTGCCAGCGTCATCGTCAAATGTCAAACGCTCAGAGGCGTGATGTATATGTATATAGTATGCGAGAATACACGAATATAATAGGAGATGTTTTTCGAGTCCGGCTGCTTGAATGATAGCGCACATCCAGCTGACGACAGCTACAGATACAGATACAGATGCAAAAAGGCGAGCACAGATACTGATTCAGACACAGATACAATCATAATTTTGGTGCAGTTGTGAGAAAAACTGGTTACTTGCTTCTGTCGCAACTATAGATATAAATATTTATAGTAATACTTGTACAAATGCGTGGGAAAATTACTAGGAACCATATATAGCAGACTATATATCTTATCTATCTCTCTCGCTCGCTGTGTTTTTTGTCAGCTCAAACAAAAGGTACGGACACGTTTTTACGTTTGTACCTGAGCAAAACTGTGATTTAAGATCTGCAATTACAGATAAGGCAAAACTCATTATAACCGAAATGAGTTATAGAACAGAAAGATAGAAAGAGAAACAGCAAAAGCTAACCAAAAATTCATCGTAACACACACCGAAATAATTACAACGACCTCTTAACATCAACTTTAAATTAGAGCTCTTGTTATTTTATATTTTTTCCTTGAATTTCTTGGAAATGCTGTCAACCTAAGAAATTAATTTTTACACCAAGAACTTGGGCTTCTTCAGTTCAGTTCAGGTCGAGTTGGGATGGGTATTTGGGTTCGGGTCTAGACTAGGTTTGGGTTTTTGGTTCGGTTTCTCGAGCGTCAAATCAAGCAAGAAATTTGTTACTGACATCAAAATTACCATCATTATAATGTCTATGTCTACCCTGCCGGGTCTCAGTCTCAGTCGCTGTCGCTGTCGCAGTCGAAGTCGCCGTCTCAGTCTCAGCCAGAGTCTAACACGAAACAGGAAGACACATGGCCGGGCCGGCAAACGGCAAACAGCAAACGGCGAAAAGCAAAAAAGCGATGTGCGGTAATAGAAAATGTCGAAATAGACATGAGCAACAACAACAACAGTAATAAAAGCAATAACAAGAAGACGACGGCAAAGAAGAAGAAAAGCTAAGGCAATACCAAAAGCAAACATGAAACATGATGAAGTGAGAATTGACTTCATTGTGGGAGTTCGAACCCACGAATACCCTGCATAAAGTCGTCTTCAAATTCTGATTGCATATAATCTTGAATATTTGTTATAAAAATAAATATTGAAATTTATTTACTATTATTTACAGAGTTATGCTCCAGAGAGTGTTTCTATTAATTGTCGGAAATGTATTTAGTTATTACAAAACTTAAATATATTTCAAGATTTATTTTAGTAAAATAGTCTTATCGATAACCGAGTAACTATCAAACGTAATCTTGTATTAGATTAAATTGGTACTGAAACTCTCAAACTCAACCCCCCTCTAAAAAAACTATTGCTGGGTATAAACATGAAACACGAAAGCTGAGCCAAAGGAGCGCTTGAATGAAAATGGAAATGGGCATTGAAGTGATCGATGATGCCAGAGGTGAGAGTTGAGGCTGAAGCTGAAGCTGAAGTTGACGTACGGCGCAAATGTTACAAAGAGTTACAGAAACTGGAAATGGCATTGCCAGTGGACGGGGCACTGGAATTGAAATTGGAATGGGAGTTGGAATTGAAACTCACCTGCGCATGATGGGCAGCGGCAACGTGAAGCGTCCATCACTCATCAGCGGAGCGGCGCCCGGCAGCGGCACCGTCGATATCACTGGCGTTAGCATTGGCACTGGCGCTTGTGGCGGAGGCGGCGGGGGCAGCGGGGCAGCCACCTGCGGAGGCGGGGGCAGAGGGGGAGGCGCTCCGCCCGGCAGCGCGCTGTACGGCGGCGGATAATGGCTGTGCAGGATGTCGGGCAGCAGAGCACGCGCCAGGCCCATTGCCGCCGGATGAGGATGCTGATGAGGATGCGGCAGCGGATGGGCATGCGGATGGGGATGGGGATGGGGATGGGGATGGGGATGGGGATGGGGATGGGGATGCGGATGATGCAAGTGGGGAGGTGGATGCAACGGCGGCGAGTGGCGCTCCACATGCATCCGTCGTGGATGGTGCGGTGGCAACTGTTGCTGCTGTTGCTGCTGCTGCTGCTGCCGCCGTTCGCGACGTTCCCGACGACGTTGCTCGCGTGTGCGCAGCTGTTGCTGGGAGGAATTGCTGCCGTTGTTATTGTTGTTGTCGTTGTTATTGTTGTTGTTGTTAGTAAGATCATCGGTTTGGCATTCGGTTGAGGTGAAAGTGCGTGGGGGCGATGCATTAACATTGATTACTTTGACACTGTTATCAGCACTGGACACATTCACATTCACATTGCTCTTCTCATTGCAATTATTATTAGCATTATTATTATTGACATTACTTTTATTTAAATTACTCGAACTCGAACTCGAACTGGCACTGGCGCTGACACTGACACTGTTGCTGCTGCTGTCGGTGGCAGCAACATGTTGCACATCCACATGGGCATTATTATTATTGAGCTTATTTTGGACACTTGCACTAAACACTTTGGCGCAATTATTAATTGCAACAATGCTGTTGTTGTTGTTGTTGTTGCTGCTGTTGATGTTGCTGGTGCTGCTGTTGGTGTAATTACAGTTTACGACGCAAACGCCGTTGTTGTTGAGAATGCTTGGCTCTTGCGTTGCCGTTGCCGTTGCAATCGTTGTGCTTGTGGGCGATGCGACACAATTGTTGTTGCCGTTGTTCACTTGTATCGTCAGACTCGGCTGCCTTTGACAGGACTTCGTGGCTGCGGGCGTAATTGCAATGCTGCTAACTGTTTTGGCCTGATTGTTGTTGTCGCTGTCGTTGCAGTCGCTGGCTTTCAGAAAGACGCTGCTGCTGTTGTTGTTGTTGCTGTTGTTGCCGCCAGCAGTTTGTGTTGCTGCCGTTGCCGTTGCAGTTGCAGTTGCTGTCGGCGACGACGGCGGCAATTCGGCGGCCACATTCAAACGCATCGTCGCTTCGATATCGATATCGCTATCGTTATCGTTATCGCTGTCGACTTGCGACTGGCTCAGGCGATGCTCAAAGAGACTTTCACTCGCGCGAAATTCGGCATACAAACGTTCGAGTTCTGCCAAACATTTGTTGGGGCGCAGCGCGTCACCGCTGCCGCTGGCGCTGCTGGACGTGTTGTTGTAGTTGTAGCGCCCCCGCGACAACCACGAAGACAATGTGTTGTTGTAACTGCAATAACTGCTGCCGCTGTCATACGCATCTGTTGTGCACGCGCCGAACGAACTCGAGAGACTGATCGCCGCTGCTGAGCGCCGCTCACCAACAGCAGCGCCGCTGCCCAACACCGTCGCTCTCTCCGTCGCTGTTATGCTCGTTCTCTCAGCCGCTGTTATGCTGCCACTCTCAGCAACTGTTGTGCTGGCAGCGTGCTCGTTGTCGCTGACACAGTGACTGTGACTGCGACTGCGACTGCGACTGCGACTGAGACTAAGACTGAGCGTGCGATTGAGCGCTGCTGTTGCTGTTGTTGCTGCGGCAGCAGCACAGGAAACAGGTTGATTGACCTGCACTGCAACTGCAGCAGCGACTGCGACTGCGGCAGCGGCAGAGGCAGCGCCTGTTTCCTCGTTCGTTGTTGTTGCCATTTCTTGTGCATCGGCGACATTGCTGCTGTCGTTGTCTTCTCTGTTGTCGCCGTTTTCATTGATAATGCAATTCGCTCTGCTGTCGCTTTGATTTTCTGCACTTTGTTGTGATCTTGCATTCGTCGTTGTGGGCCTTTGTGTTGTTGTTGCTGCTGTTGTCGTGTCGTTTGTTGCTGGATTGTATAATGCGCAGTTCTGTCAAAGAAAGAAAGAAGAGAGAAAGACGCGAAAAACGTCAAGTTTGCATTAGTCAAATGACGAGATTTAAGTTTCAAGCGCTAATTAATGTTAATTGCTGGCGGATTAGCCGGTGGCCAAAAAAAAAGGTGACAGTCGCCACACAGAGGATATACACAGCATTAACAGCAACAGCAACATCAGCAGTGAGAGCTAAAGCAAAGCCATCATCCAACATCCAGCATCCAGCAGGCGCATAAATGTGCGCTTAATTGAATTAATTAAGCCAACGCATAAACATAAAATCGTCACAAGTAATTGAAGTGTTGTTGTTGTCGCTGCCTGGCGTCTGCATGTGCGCTGATAAAGTTATTGCTATTGTTGTTGTGGCTGCCTGCATGACTCGCTCTCTCTCTCGCTCTCCCTTCCCTGCTCTAATGCCCCCACAAACGACTGACGACTGCGTCTGTGTTAGAGCTGAGCCCATGTCGTGAGTTCAACGTGACAAAAGCTTTGTGCATTAAAACTGCTAATTGAGAGTTTGGAAAGCACGAAAAAAGTGCGAGCAGAAAATAAACATTAAAGCTCTGCAGACGACCGCTGCGACTTGTGCCGCACTTTATAATTAAGAACTGGATTCCAGATTGTAATTAATTTTTACTTGTTTGCACAATTGCTTATACGCAGCAGTCCATCTCTAATAGTCCCCCAATGTGACCCCTTCCACACACACACACACGCACGCACACAGTCTCCACAAAATCCTTATCCTCATCATGAGGGCTTTAGTGTGTGTGCGAGTTTGGGTTCTAATTATGTTACGCTGTGTTACTTGCATTAATTACGTCACAGAAATATGTATAGTGTGATTTACAGTTAGCTGTTGTTGTTGTTGTTGCTGTTGTTATTGTGGCTGACTTCTTGTTCTAGGTGCTGCGTTTGGGTTTGTCGTTGCCTTTGTTGTTGCTGTAGTTATTGCTATTGTTATTAATATCGTTGTCGTTTGTTGCTCGCTCTTGTGCAATGCGACTGCGATTTGCTGCCAGCGATTGTTGTCGCTAGTTGCAGTCGTTGGAGCCCGCCCCAAAAAAATTTAAAAACAAAACTAGTAGCAAAGCTTTTGTAGAGAGTACTCGGCAGTGAGATACCCGCTAATCAGCTCAAGAGAATACAAAACACATATGATATTTCATAAAAATATACCAACAGATATACCGAAAGGTATTTTGTATGTTCAAATATCCATAATTTATTGGCATAATCCATAATACATTGATTGGTGCATCTGATTTTGCTATATAAAGTTGTTTCTTGAATAAATTCTTTGTTTTTCATCCGATTACAAGCAATCTGTTTTCAGCAATCATTTTTTGTTTACATATTCGCACCATAACTTGAAACTCTAGATTTTCGATTTGAATTTAAAAGAAAAAAATTGTAGTAGCGCTAGTTTTTAAAGTCTCTAAGACCCAGTTGATCATGCAGACAGACGGACTTGGCTATATCGTATTGGATATTGATGCTGATCAGCAATATATATACTTCCGGGTCGGATGCATACATTTTTTGTTGACACTAAGCAATAATACTACTAATACTCTTCTATCCAATGGGTAAAGGGTATTCAAAATTACCCGAAACCAGTCTTCTCTAACGGTGCCTGAATGCAGCTATATATAATTAGCGTTTTGTCATGAGCTTTCTATATTTTTAGAGGTTATGTGCGATAATTACGTGTCGCATGTCCACCACGCTTGATACAGTGGACGCCATAAGTTTGTCCACGGGTCCAATAAATATGTATGTATATACAGCGTATAATTATGCGCTCGAATGCCCGCAGAGCGCAGTCTGTCAATCGATTGCAACCCCTCCTTGCGACACCGAACCCTATACTAAATAGCGCCTGCTCACCTATCGGGTGGGGGCAGCTGGCACACATTGTCGACGTATTTATCATTTATTTAAATATATTTATGTACATACATGTACTCTTACTCTGTTTAGTTTCGCCTTTGTTCTTTGTTCTTTGCTTTGCGGTTAATTTTCCATTCCGCTTGCGCACCAACAAATATGTACAATTTGTGATAAGAGCATAGAAATAAATTTAAATGCATATTGTAAGCCCTCATTCCCAGTTCCAATTCCAGTTCCAGTCCCAGCGACAACATAACGGAACGACCCTCAGAACACACCCCCGCACTTTGCTCTCTGGTTAAACCGATAGCGAACCGATACCAATTACTCGAACGATGCCAATGTCGATGGCGATGTCGATGCTGATGTCGATGCTGATGCTAGACGACATCTGGCACTCTCTTATCGAAGTCGCGGGCACTCAAGGGCCTAAGTGAAACATTAGCTCTTATCGAGTGCAGAAGCTGTCAATGGGCGACTCGATAAGGCGACTCCCAGCACATCAGCCTTGACATCAAATTTGATGGCGCCACATTAGGCGTCTAAGTGCGAGCAGTTGCCGTTTCGCGGCGCCACCGAGGTGACAATTTTATGGAACGCCACGTCAAGCGGTGCAGTTCAACATAAATAGAACAATGTATGGATCCCAATTACATAAAGCAATTTAGAATTATTTCTTGCCGATAAGCTCTGAAAGTAGCTGTGCCATTTTGGTTCTCATGAGTGGAATATAATGTATGTAATACACACTAGGTATCCAAAGTAAAATTACTTTTTCAGTTTAGCAAATCGATTAAATAATATGAAATAAATAATACTACAGTCACCACTAGCTAATGCCAATGTCAACATATGATAAGAGACTGCATTACCTTGTAGATAAAGGCATAGTAAATCGGAAATACAAGTGTTATATTAATTATAATTGAAAATACCATATTCATTATTCATAACCCATTATATGGATTATCGATTGCCAAAGTCTATAAGCTATGAGTCTCTATATATTTAATATACATGATATGTATAAAAATATTCTTAAGGCATTGATCATAGATATGTAAAAAATAAATTAAAAATGTATCCATTACAAGGATTATCGATTGCAATAGTCTATAAACTATAAATCTCTATAAATTATTAATAAAATCTATTAATACTAAAATATTCTTTATGTATCGATTATAGATCGGTAAATCGTAATTTGAAAATAAAAACTATAAATCCCTACATATTATTATTAAAATCAATTACTATTAAAATATTCTTCATGTATCGATTTTAAATCGATAAAAAATAAATTTAAAATATATGTGAACGTTGTAATGGAAATCGCCAGCTATCGCCCATAAACTATAAACATAAACTCCCAACTCACCTGCGATATGTCCCATAACCCATAAACTATATACATAAACTCCCAACTCACCTGCGATATGTAGTCATCGGTAAAGGAGCGCACCAAACGCTCAGCGGGAACATTTGCCGTTAGTTGATCGTTATCATCGTCATCGTCGATTTGCGTTGTAGTTGTGGTTGTAGTTGTAGTTGTTGCTGCTGCTGCTGCTGCTGCTGCGCGGGATCGTTGCGATCTATCACATTGTAGATTGTTCGGCTGAACGCGAGCCAAGCTCGCCCTGGCCGCGCCCACGCTGGAGACGCTCGCCTCGTAGAGGGACTCGTACGAGGGCGGCTCCTTGATGGCCGTGGCCGCCGAGGAACACCATTGGGTGAGTGTGTGCGCCGGACTGCCGTAGTAGGATGGATACGAGTAGCGATTCCGATGGCCACCAGCTCGGCTCGTCTTGGCCGCCTCGAAGGCGCATCCGCTTAAACTAAAATTGGGGAAAGGCACGGGAAGAGCTGCTGCTGCTGCTGCTGCTGCTGGGACTGCTGCTGAAGTTGCCGCTGCAGCTGCCGGCGGTGCTGCGACTGGAAGCGATGGCAATAGATGGCTCAGGACAGTGGTCTGGTGGAGGCTGGTCTCGTAGTTGCTTTGCGACTTGCGCAACTTGCGATTGAGCCGCTCGTCGTCGTCGTCCTCGTCCGAGGAGCTGGCCGTGGGCGTGGTGCGCTCATAGGGCGTCCAGAGCATTGAGGAGAGCGCCTCCTCAACGTCCGGTGGCCGGTGCTGGCGATGCGAGGGCGTGGCCAATGCCCCATGGCTGGGCGTATTCCGTTCCGATATGGACATGTCGGCTGCCTGGTCATTGCTCGCTCTTTAGGCTGCCGGATGAGTTGCAGGTTTGGCAGGTTGTTTGGCACTTGGCAGCATGCTGAATGCCACCCCCTGAAACACAAATAAATAATTGTAGACTGTAAATTGCTGTCGTGTCGCCATTGCCATTGCCATTGCCATTTTCAGTTGCCAAAAACTTTTAACTAAGCAAATGGTTGACAAATTAAACGCTTAGAAAATGCCCCGAAATATTCGAAACTAGCAAAACTTTTGCTCGGGACTCGAGCCCTTTTATTTTCCAATTTGATAAATTGCGATTAAAGCATTTAAAATGCCAAGGATAAAAAAATAGCAGCCAGGCAGGACGGACGGCAGAAATGAAAATGGAAAACTGAATCGTAACGCAACGCAACGCAACGAAATACGCCAACAGACATGAAAAACAAGCTTCCGTTTTGTGGGGAAAATATATGCAGAAAAGTTTGCGAGGCAAAACTTTTTGGCAGCCTCTTTTGCCCGGTGGCAGCTTCCCCTTCCCCTTCCCCATCTCCACCTATATTGGGAGGGTAGAAAAAACTTTACCGCACACACACACACACACATTTAGCTCGTATATAGGCTGCAAGCGTTGGCTGGCTGAGACTGCGTCTGATGCCGTTATTCGCATTAGAAAGACTCACTCAGCCAAGTTTAAAGTTGACTGCCAATTCGGCCCAGAAAATGGCTTAACAGCCATCGGACTAAACGGAGAGACATTGAAACGGAAATGGCCGCCCATAGACGTCACTTGAAGCCGTTGGGTGCCGTTTCCCCATTCTGTTTGTTGCTGCTGCTTGCCACTCATGCTGCAACAGCAACAGCAGCAACAGCAATGACTGCACACAGCACGTTTTAAGTTAAGTACACGGCACGTTTATGCGTGTCAAAGCAAGCTTAGACAGAGATCATGGTAACACTGCTAACCTACTTTTGCGCAGCCTTCGTCGACAACCTCTGCATCAACTCGCCAATTGGCTTATGGGATTAAATACTGCACAAACCAATACTTATACATATTCTAACGATTCGTTCCGATCTGTTTCGTTCTTATTATAGTAAATTGTTTGACATTAAATATATGTAAATTAAATAAATTGAAAAAAGAATTAATCGCCAAATTAAATGCGACTTAAAGTTATAAAATGTGAACAAAGTTCAGTTCTTGATAATGTAGTTATGCAGAGTTCTTGATTTGATTATCATTCATTGCATGTAGAAAGTCATCAATAGTGCATAAATTCATTTAGTTTTAAAATAGCTGATGATCTTTAGTTAAATTATATCAAACTTTAACCTCTGCCAGCAGATCGTAAAAATGGTATTTGACAGACATTCCAAAAAATTAATTAAAGTATTAATATAAAGTGTTTAATTTAAGTAGTGCATGAAAAACAAAAATTGTAGTACAAAATAAGACAGTAACTTTCTGAAAGTCAGTAAATGAAAATAATATATTATATTCATGCACTTGTCACGATTTGAGAAAACGTATAAATAAACTACACAAACTAAGTATTATGTATGATATTATTATTTTTATATACATAAATAAACTACTCATACTAAGTATTATATATGATATTACAAATTACATATACAAGTGACCATTTTTTTTCACTCCCACTCGTAGATCAAAATAATCACGTTATCGGGCAACGTGTAAACCTAGTGTTGGTAATTGTAGTTGTAACCCACACACAATCGACCGCATAAACTGGCTCTGGCTCTGGCTCTTGGCCGTTAGCTGTTAGCTGTTGGCTGCCACTGAAGCTGAAGCTGAAGTTTTATGTGTTGCATATCCTAAGGCGCTTTGCTGTTCTAATTTTTTCTCCTTTTACTCCATTTTTTGTGCAGAATTTGGGCGAACTGGGCGGAGGCGGGAGGGAGGAGGGTTTTCTTGGTTTGGTAGCATTGAAGGCGATGTTTTTGTTATGCTTAAATAAAGATTTGTGTTAGTGTGTTTTATTCTTTGGCTGTGGCTCTGCAATTGTAGTTGTGTGTCTTTGTTGTTGTAGTTGTTGTTGTTGCGGCGCACTTTGCTTGTGTTTGTTCAGCAAGTTTATGTGCATTGCTGGCCTTCATTGTTGTCATTTCCCATTGTTGTCGCTTGGCCAAAATGAAGAAAAGTGCCAGCTAAAGCCAACACAAAAGGCGGCCACGTTGAAAGCTGCCGCACACAAATTAATATGTGCAACAATTGAGAGGAGTGTGCAACTGTATGTGTTCAAGTGTACGTGTGTGTGTGAGTGTGTGTAAGCCTTGTTATATGCATGTTACCTACTTTTGTGAGCTTTTAATTAACAACAAGTGTTCGCCTTGCATGCCCGGAACAAAGGGCCAAAAAAAGAGCCAAACACAAAAAGGAAAGCCTTGAAATTTTCACACACACACAGCGGCCTTCCCTTTGTGCTATTAATAGCAAAAAACAAATGAGAGAATTTATTAAAAAGTACTTTAAATAATGCATTATAAAATGATGCTTGGATTTTGCCTGGGCTTAAATACAGATTATGGGACAAAGCCCCCGGCCCCAATCGAGGACGATGCTCAGCATGCTCGCAATGTAATAAAGAATTTAAGGAATGTGCAGGAGCGCGAACAAAAAATATGTATAATCTTTCAATTTCATTTCCTGCTTATGCATCAGCGAGGTCTTTAAAGAGATTTCCGTGAAATTTGCTGTAACTTTAAGTTTGCTGCTTGTAAATCAGAAAATCAAATACGTAAGGAAAACAGAACGAAAATCAAATACAAATAAAAATAATTTGTCTAAAGTTGCTGTGCAGCAAAAGCGGAAAATTGCTAAAAAGAAAAGTATACGCTGCGATGTGAAAATGTCACGCAAATGAGCAAAAATTTTCCCTTCAGCATATTTTTGCATAGCGCGAAATTCAATGAAATTATATACGTAAATATGTGTGTATGTATTTTGCTTCACTCTGCCAGAAGTACTTTATATTCTATTTTATTTTATTTGTATTTTTTATTTTCAAAACTTTTCTTTTTATTTTTTTTTTGTCGTGAGTGTTTGTATTTTTTCTTTTTTATTTAACTAGACGTGCGTCTGTCAATCATGGCCCAAAGTGGCGCGGGCTTCGAATGCTGGTGCGGTGTCCAAGAGAAACTTTTTTTCCGCTAGGGAATACAGTGCGCAGAAAAGTTAACGGCAGGCGTTGCTATTGACAGCGTTTGAGCTGGAGCTGTAGCGGGAGTTAAAGTGGGAGTGGGAGTTGGAGTTGGAGGCAGTGGCAAATTGCTGCCAGTATGTTTGTAATGCAAACAAACTTTATCTAATTAAAGGAACACGTGTTTCAGACACGCCCCCAGCTCCTCCTAAATGTCTTGGGCACCCTTATTCCCACTGCTCCTCGCTGCTCGCTCGTTCACTGCTCAATCTTCATCTAGGACGACATCTTCATCTTTGCGAGCTGCTTTGCATTGATGACGCACTCCAAATGCCTTTTGATGTGTCCTCCAGCTTCGACTGCGACTCACTTTGCATTTGCCTATTTGACATATTCACATACGCTCTGCTCTTTGGGCTCCGTTTCCGCTTCCTCCTCATTGGGTGTGCTCTGCCCCTAGGCCTTCAATATATCGCATCGTCTATCGTCTCTAGTTGGCTGTCAAGCAACGTCAAGTCGTTGGCTGGGTTTCCCAGTCGTCTGTGAGTCTGTCGAGTGCCTTTTGAGTTGTTTGTCAATATGTAGACCATTATTCAATCAATATATTGACACACATTTCATTTCAGACTCCTCCACCTCTCTGCACGGCAGCCAAGTGGCGCTCTTCAAGACTACTTCCCCCGTCCCTGTTCCGCTGGCGTTCACCCTTAGAAAGCCGGCCAAGTGCTAATCGCAAACAAAGTAGTTTTTGCTTGAGTTCCATTTCGATTTCGTTTGACGAGTTCTTTTCTCCCTGCCTCCCACACCTATTTTATGGCCGTGGGCCATGTTTGGGTTTCGTCTTCTTCGATTGATTCCTCCAATTCCAAACGTACTTTGACACACTTCCATGCCCTGGGCCCCAGGGACGTTCATTTCCGCTTAACTATTGTGCGTGGGGCCTATGCCCCTGCTGCCCTCCCACCACCCTTCAATTGAATTTGAAGCCCTCTTTTATTTGCACATGCGTCGTTTTTCTTTCGTTTTCCTATTTTTGCTTTCTTTTCTTTCCGCCTCGTGTTTTTTAATTTAATTCCACGCTTTTCGCTCGGCCACTTGAGAACTTTTCCTTCTCGCTGTAACTAAGACTTAGACGGTGCCGATACTGAATCTGAGGCCTTGAAGCGTTGCCAACGCTGTTCCACGGCCAGAAGTCAATCGAAAAATCAACATTGGCCATGGCAGCAACAACAGCATCAGCTTCATCATCTGCCAAATCGTTTAAGCCATTTAGGCTTTGTTTACATGCGATGTAGTCGTCTGAGTTAAGGCAGATTCGTCCTACTCAAAAACCAGAATAGAGGCACTATTTTGAGATTTGCTCTGGATAAGTATAATTCTTTTTTATGCAGATGACACTTTAAAACAGCCACCAAATAAATGATTTCACAAGGCGAACTTTGCATAATACTTCACAATAATCACAACAACAGCATTAATAGGAAAATTATAGTCAAGTTCCAAAAATTCATTAAGAATAGAAAACGATATTCTAAATTATTAAATTATAACAATAAGAAAAGTTCATTAAAAGTTTTTGTTGAATCAACATTTTATATCTTTTAGAACTTTTCATAAAAACCAATCAAACTATTCCGAAATATTCTTGAATGCACTCAATTATGATTAGAGAATCGCTCAAGTCGGACAAAAGAGCATCAAGAGCTCAGAGGTCGGCACTTGGAAATGCAATTCAATTAAAGTTTTTAAGCAGACGAAGCACCTGGCCTTCCCCTTTTGGCCTGCACAAAAATCTTGACTTCAATTAACCAACTATAAACAAGCTGGCAACTGGCAAGAGGCGACTTGCAACCTGCAACTTGCAACGGGCAACTAGCAATGTGGGCAATGGCAGGATGGTTAAGTGGCTCTGGTTTTGAGTTGGGCTGATGTTACACTTACCTCAAAATGCAGTCCTGGCCGGAGTGAGGGACTTTAAGACAGCTTTAACTTTCACGAACTTGCTTGATTTGAACTTTCACTGACGCGCACGGGGCATGCAACTTGAGTTTCAGTTCCGCGAGGCCCCCAAAATATGTTTTGCGGGCGTTCGGCTTAATTATGCTAAAAGCAGGCAACAACTTTTGCACCTGCGTGCCCAAGCTAGAAAAATGAATATTTACACAGTTCGGCGAAAGGGAGAAACTAGAACGAGGACGTCAGCGGCAGCAACAGACGCCGACGTGGTCGTGGTCGAGGTTGCACTGGGACTAGTGAGTTGTCAATGTCAAAGCCATTAAGTGTGGCAAGAGGCAAACAGTCGTTAACAACAGAGGCTGCAGGATGCAAAAATTATTCTTTTTGCTGTCCGCTTTTTCGTTTATTCAGTTTCACTGTTTGTCAATGCTCGAGCTGCAGAAACACAACAAGTTGACACACACGGCGTATGCGTAATATCACTATTAGCACATCAATTGCCCAACAAAATGAGTTGGCAAAGTTTCGTAAACTTTCGCTAAAGTTTCGTGTTGATTGGAATAGTTAATTGAGAGACGCAACTGCGACTGCGACTTTGACAGCGACGCGTTACGAACTGACTGACAAAGCTGGCCAAACAAAACCTTTGCGATGCGAACTTGACTTTAATGGAAAGCCGAAAAACTCAACTCGCAGACGAACAGATTTTTTGGTGAGTCGGCGCAGTGCGTTGCACGTGCAACGGCGGCAACTTCCAGCTTGTGTCTACATTCCGACTGAACGAGCGAGTGTGCGTGTGTGTGTGTGTGTGTGTCGGTGTAGATGTGTCTGTCTGTGTGACCAAATGTTTGTTTACATTTTGCAAAGCAGGCACGCATCCTTTGGATGCGAAGGGAAGAGGCGAAGGCACTGAATATGGCATCAATTTTGTTTTGCCTACTTTCGAGCATGTGAAATGTGAAAGGCGAAATTTGAAATATGACTCCAATCGATGCAAATCTCAAGTTACAATATCTGAGTAATGAAATACATGAAAGTCAACACAAATACAGGATTGGGCCTAAGCCCATTTCGAGGCAGTTTGCCTGCCAGCCAGCAAGTTTGTGTCGCTCCATCTTCTGCAGTTTAGCTGCAGAATTGAGCAACAAGCTTGTCAAAAATACGTGCAGAATATTAAGCAGACACCAGCCGCAAGCAAACTCGCCTTACCTCAGAGACAGTTGCTGGTGTTGCAAGTTGCGTTGCAAGTCTTGAAGCTGCACTCAACATTCGACAGGCAACGGCAGGCAACGCCTCATACATATTTATAGAGTTCTCAGTGAGTTGCTTGCCATGAATATTCGCACTAATTTGCTGCCAATTGAATTTGACTTTGCTTATTGTTGTTCAACGCACTTTTGACCTGACAAGCCACTGAACCCGTTTAAAAGTCACTCCAAAGCGGATAGAATGTTGTCTAATACTATTATATTATTATTGAATTGAACTTAAATTAAATGATTATATAGCAATAAAGTTTATAGAAATTTTAAATATTATATATATAGATATTAAAGATATTATAGATATTATAGATATTATAGATATTAAAGATATTATAGATATTATAGATATTATAGATATTATAGATATTATAGGTATTATAGATATTATAGATATTATAGATATTATAGATATTATAGATATTATAGATATTATAGATATTATAGATATTATAGATATTATAGATATTATAGATATTATAGATATTATAGATATTAAAGATATTATAGATATTATAGATATTATAGATATTATAGATATTATAGATATTATAGATATTATAGATATTATAGATATTATAGATATTATAGATATTATAGATATTATAGATATTATAGATATTATAGATATTATAGATATTATAGATATTATAGATATTATAGATATTATAGATATTATAAATTAAAATTGTGATATTATAAATATTATAGAAATCTTTACAGATATTATAGATATATTTACAGATTTTATATAGACATAGATATATGTTAGGTTCACTTGAAAACCCATTAGATATTCAATATGTTTTCATTTCTAAAACGAGTACCCACACTTTGCACTCACGTTGATAGGAGTACATTCATTGCAGTTGTTAAACAAATTGAAGCTGCCGAAAGGTCTTGGCGCAGCAAATTTTTATTGGGCAAACTTTTTTAATTATCATTAATGAACATGAAGTGCGCTTTGTCCGTGTGGCATGTGCTGACCAAAGACGCCACACCAGCAACAACAGCAGCAACAACAAGAACAATAGCTGTAAGTTTCGCATTGCAATTATTTTAATGTTCAATGATGTTGCAGCTTGGCAGCCATCGCAATGATTTATTGCACGGGACCTCTGCGAAGTTCGCAGTTTGAGTTCTGCTTTAGCTTTGGCTTTGGCTTTGGCTTGAGTTTTGGGCTGCAGTCCTCTAGCCAGGCACACGCCATTCATTGTGTGAAAGTTGGCAGTACTGGCAATTAGAGGCTGGCGAGCATTCGAGTCCGATGTTGTAGGCTTTGGGGGCACAGGGACCACAAGAAGTGTCTGATAGTCCATGAAACAGCGCTTATGTCTAATGCGTTATAATGGTTGGCCAAATGAGAATTATTTACGTCTGCGCTTTATGGGTTTGGCGGTAGAGAGATTTCGGATTTGCCAAGCCCAAAACACAGACACGAAGACTGGAAAAATCGTTGATGCAATAAAAGTGCGGAAAAACAAGCGATAAAATAACTGTAACTTGTACATTGCATTACAAGAATCTAATTATTCTCAAGTCATGCCCTTCGAGTATGCGGCCCACTCTAATCGATTTACATACTTTAATATTGGGGGCCAATAAATTATGTATGTACAGCAATTTTGCGTAATTTATGTTCACTTCAAAACAATTTGCGGGATTTTCGCCCACCCACATCGATATCATATAATTTTAATATAAAAACAAGCACGCATGAATACCTACCCAGGCAAACAAACTCGCCTCAGCACACACACATACTCGCTATCTATAAATGCCACACAATTGTAGCGCACTTGCCGCAAAAACCCATTTCCATTTCGTTTTTACAACCCTGCCTCTAACGCCTGCCTATTGCCCCTTGGCCTTGTTATGGAACCAGAAGACCCCAAAGCGGACAGACTCGAGACCTGGAGCATTTATGACATATGCGAGCACACAGCAATAGAAGTATACCCTTCATGTTTTCATAGACAAACCTAAGGGGTGACCAGGCCAACCCCTTCCCCTCGCCCACCATGCAAAAAAAAGTAGAAAAAATCTTGGTTTTAAGCGATTTTGCAAGCGTGTGGCAGCCACGCAGTCACACGCCGCCAGCAGCAGCAGCAGCAGCAGCTACGGGCCAAGTTTTGTGCCTTTGATGGAGCGCCATTGTTGCCACATTGCCAGGTTGCCAGGTTGCGAGGTTGCCAATGCCAATGGCGTTCCTCTGGCTGTTGCACGGCAAATGGCTGTATCTGAATCCGTAGCTACGCATCCGCATATCTATCTGCCCATATATATCGAGCTATCCGCTCTCGCATCCACACCTCGAACTCAACGCCCGCCTCTTTTATGACAAGCCGTGGCAAATGCTGGGACTGTGCCCCATGCATTGCAAAAGGTGAACGCGACGGCAGCCGTAAAATAGAATGCGGGGGGCTAAGGGTGAAATGGCAATAGGAGAAAATGAAAGGCAAGAAATTGCAATAAGACATAAAATTGCTGACTTCAATTCGTTTGCCATTTGGGTTTCGTTTTCCCTTTTTTTTTCGCTCCACGTCTTTCTCCGCCAACCATTTTTCCTGGTTTTCCTCCTCCAGAATGTCTGGGCCATTGTATGGGCGCAAATGCGTGTGAGGGTGCCACTGGCATCTACTCCGAGTGTGTGTGTGGGTGTGGGTGTGTGTATATGTGTGTGTGTGTGTGGTGTTGTGCGTGCTGCTGTCGGCTGTGTTAAAGCCAAGCTGCGACCGCTTCTTTTTATATTTTATTAGGTTTTATTTGATTTACACTTGTTTTGCGTTGAAATGCTTTGCCTTCAAGCTCTCTATACCCTGTAGCTCATACGGGTAATATAGAGCAGCGACAACGTATGTGACAGCGAGGAGATATGTAGAATCGCCCTTACCAAAGAGTATGTATTATATTCATTAACCATTTCTCGCAAGTCTGAGACTATGGCATATTTCTCTTATTTATTAATTTATTTTATATATTTATCGAAGCTAAAACTCACTTATTCTTGTCACCTACAATATTAAGTTTTAATTAATTAAATTTTATATTTATACAAATTGTCTTAATGTTATAATTCAAGTTACGTTTATCCTATAATTTTTGTTGACTTCAACTCCATTTCCTCAAATCATTACAAAAGTAAACCACAACTCCAAAATCAATTAAATACAAAGTCAATTTAATTATTACTAAATAAACGAATAATTAATTCAACAGCAAATTAACAAGAATATTAAAAAAAAACGGATTTCAAAAGAGTATTGAAAGATACTGCTCTAAAGTTAAAATATAGTAGAAAAAGGATAATTTTATTTTAAATATTTTTTATTAAAATGCAATGTAGGGTATCTTATAGTCGAACCAACTCGATTTTGGCTTTCGTTCTCGTTTTTTAGGAGCAAGCGCTGCTGAATGCGAGTGTGTGCGTGTGTTGCAAGTGTTAGTGGGCGTGTCTGGGTGGGCGTAAGTGAGCACTTGCTGCGGCAATCTGTGAAACAAGCGCAGCGTTATTTCATCTCAAAATCAAAATACTCGATGCATGGCAGACATTTGTTAGGAGAACTGCAAGATGTTAAAGGTGTGTAAAATCTAAAATAGTGTTGCCTTAATCAAAGCAGCTGTAATGGAACTCTAGCACTCACTAAGCTCTAGTTAACAAAGGATGCATGATTCCCAGGCCTTTGAGGGACTTTGGCTTGAGCTGATGTTGCAAATCCTGTTGCCAGTTACAACAATCAGAATTAATGCAGCTCGCTGCGCAAGGCTAAAGTACAATTAATTAAGCACACACATTAAGAGAGCGAGAAAGTGGAAGAGAGAGTGAGAGAGAGAGAGGAAAGCAGCAAGAGATTTTAATTAAAATTTTGTCGAAGCAGCACAAGTGTTTGCCTCTCGCTCACACTCACTCTTTTGCGCTCTCGCTCTTACAACTGGTTTCATTATTTCATTTTATGCCTGAACTGCAATTGTAAGGCTTTCAATTTAAGCCGAAAATTGGTAATTGGCAATATTGTGGCAGCTACAGAGAGCTAGCCGGTGACTGTGGCAATGCCAGCCAATTGAGCAGCATTCAATCTGCTTGACTCGCTCAATTGTTGACTCCCTCCCCTCACCTCACTCCTTTGTTGGGGCAGTTGAAATTTTCGTGAAAATTGAAAGCTTTCATCTGCTCTTCGGTCTGTTTGCTCTGGCATCGGCATCGGCATCACCTTGACACAGTGCGAGTTGTCCCACTTAGTCCACACCTCATCTCAACTTAACTCACCTGTAAAATGCTGTGTGGCTAAGCAAGCGAGATAAGCTTTATTAGTTTATGCACATCAACCCGATGCGGATGCAGATAAAAACCCGACGGAAAGCAGCTCATCAAAAGAACGTCTCCCCATCTCTCTCCTCAGTTGCCTCTTTGTCTATCTTCTGAGAAATTCTAAAGCCTTTTGGCCACAGGGCTAAGTTGCCACCTCAACAACAACTCTTCGCAGTTTTAGTCGTAGTGTTGCACGGCGAGGTGTTAATGAGTGCGATAAGCTCAAAATTAAAATATACATAATTTAACATGTTTGCCACTTGCTTGGACTTTGTGGTGCTTTCAATCTGCTGCGTCACTGTTTGACTTTACTTTAGCATATCCTTCCATCCGCCTCCTGCTCGCGGCCCCTCTCCGAGGAGTCAAGCCTGCCATTCAATAACAATAAATTCAGCTAACATATGTTTGCCCCAGAAGCTCAAATGCCCCAGCTCCCCAAATGCCCAAGGCTACCACTAACTTACGAGCACAACAATTCAACCGATTCCTTTCCAATCAGAAGCCGCACGTTTGTCTGCAGCCGAGGACGCAATCGATTGATGCCTCACTTCCCCCTGAGGATATTTTAAACCCAAAGTCCGGCAATCGAGCCAGAGCCTAATTGGAATCATAGAACAAGATTTGATAGCATTTATTAAATGATTTCATTTCGACACTTTTCAAATGTGGCTCTGCTTTAAAGAAAATTGTTCGCATTGCTTTAACATACTATAGATGCAATTTATTTAAAAGTTATCAAATTAGTGAAATCACATTTATCATCATTTATTTTAAGCTATCTTTGCAATTAGGACAAATCAATAAATAAATATTTTTTAATTTATTTAGCAATTAATACCTAAAACAAAATATTAAGCACAACACTAAGTCATTAATTACTTAAATTCAGCATTAGAAATTACATCTTGAACAATTATTAAAGGTAATTATGACTGAAAACACAAATTTTCTCTTATTATTGATCGAACTGAAATGGTAAGTTTGACATTTATTCTTACGGATGGTAAAGTGTATTGGAAATTATTGCATTAAATATGCAGTAAAACTATTTATTTGCCAAATAATAATATTATTCACAAACCGCAAAATGTTGGATCATAAGTAATGAATAAACTCGTACTCAAATTCCAATTTGGATGTCTGTGTTTGCCCTCAAGCTTAATATCACGGCAGCAATCCCAAAGACAAAAACAGCTTCACACGTCACACAACACACACACACAAACACACACTGACACTCACACACACACACCTCAACACACACAGAGAATAGGATTTGATGGTATTAAGGTCAAAACTATAAAACATGCAAAGCACTAGAGAACTGGCGAAACTGGCGACCTGCGAACTACAGTCTGCTCTCCTCGCAACGTAGTCCATCACACACTTCTGCATACACACACACACACACACACACACTTGCACACACATATATACATACATATATACACGGGGCAGGTGGAGAGTCAAGTCCGGCAGTCGACAACAAGAACCGGAACTCGGACCTGGTGCCAGCTAACCTGGTCAGTTGCAGCTTCTGTTAGTTTTGCATACGGGCTTCGAAAAACACACAGTAGCACCAAAAAGTATGTTCACAAATTGAGATTTCAAAAATACACTGTGACAGACTAAAAAAAAAATAGAGAAAGTTCCAATACCCTGGTTAAATATATTCTAACTTTTAACGTTAAATTCTGCTAATATTTCAGTGAATGCAGAATAGAATATTGATTATAATATGCTGAATTTGTATATGATGATTGTTTGAAAATAATTATTATTTTTCGTATAAAGAATTTTTTACCGCATATATAAAAATTAGGACATTAACTACAAGTTGCATTTTATATAGTCCAAAATGTTTTAAATAAATTTAACCAAAGTTGATGATTAGGAAGCTGTAAGCTGAAGATGAATTTCAAATTGAAATGAAAATTGAGAACATCAATTTATTACTATATAATTTTAAAGAATTTTCTCAACATATTCGAATCTAAAATTTTAAGTAAATAAAGACTAAAATGTTGCACAACATATGTCACCTGAAATTTAACCAGATTTTGCCTAAAAGTTTGATTCAATACCCTGAGATAATAAAATATGCTGCTGCTGACCCTTAACAATTGCGGGAGACTGTAGACGGAGCTGTTATATGAAAGACATAAGTTCACTGCACACTCAATTGGGTTGGCCTTTTGGACCCCATGTGCCCTTTGCATATGGCTAGCTGGCTGGGAGGCTGGCTAGAAGGAGGGCAGTCTGGTTAGCTAGATGGCTGGATGGCTTCTGCCTTGGCGTTGGCTCTTCACGCTGCGCCCATAAATATGCTACACTTTAATGTTAGTTGCTTCGCAGCGTTCGCTTCGTCCTGGCAACGTTTGATGTTTTTGCAAAGAACATATTTTAGACGGACACGGACACGGAACGGCCACGGACACACTTTCATTCCCTTGTCATTTGCGGTCGCTCTGGTTTCCGGTTAACTCACACTCACACACACACACAGAGAGACTCTGGCATCGCCATCGACATGCACATGCATATGAAAGTGTGCGTGTTTAGTAGTTTGGCTTGTCTGTTGTCTGTTTTGATCCCCATGTTAATAATATAAATGATGATTTATGGCTCTCCGAGGGAGGCAACGTTTGTGGAGCCTCCGCCCCACATGCGGTCAGCAAACGGCGGAGCCATCTGGTAACGAGAGGGGCAGCAAAGCACCAGAAACAACTGAAAGTCAATCGACTGTTGAATTATTGATCAAATTAAAGATATCGAATTCGACTCAATTAGCAATTATGTGAATTTATGCGATGACATCATTTAGAAATCAACTTGAAGTTTACAAAAATTGCTTTGTTTATGCTGTTGTTGTTTTTTTTTTGAGTGTCTTGAATTGTTTATTTGCATTCACTTTGATTATTTATGCAAGCCATTGAGGCAGAGTATTTCTCTCTCAATTTCATCCATTCCCAGACAAATAGCAGAAATTGTTTTGCATCAAGACAATCAAAACAGCAGCATAGAAGAGCACACGTAACCGATAGAACCACCCATAGAACCCAGCGTCGCAATGCCAGCAAATATTTAAGACATTTGCCAGCACATTAAAATCGAATTTTGCATAGGAAAACAACATAAAAACAAACTCGAACTCGACTCGAAGGAGAGCAGCATAAAAAAGAAGCCACAGGCCCTTGGTTTTGTGACCCACAGAGAGGGTACATTTATCTACCTCCGCACTCCTCCTCCTCCTCCGAGTCATGCCAAAAATTTATGCAAACGAATTAAATTGGCAGACTGACTGACTGGCTGACGGGCTGATGGTCTGATGGTCTGATGGGCTGCCTGGCAGGAAGCCAACATCCCTGGCTGAATCAGAAGGAAGCCAGGACATCATGCTGATTGCGCGCGCCCTGCTAAAATATAATTATATTTTTAAATTTAAACATTAAATATTTACACCCGCACAAACACACACACACCTTGACTGGCATTTTATGGCGCATAAAGCAATTTAGAGTTATCACTTTACCGTGCTTACCGAGTCAAATAAAGTCGCAGCGAGAGGACGACGATAAAAGCGCAACTTTAGCAATTAGCCAACACTGGTCGATAAAGCTGGAAAATCTTACAAATCGGCTTCATGGGGCCTTCTTATGAAATTGAAAATTGCACAGCGATCATAACTCATGATTTCATTCGTGAATGGATTCATAAGTCAGCCTAGAAATGCGAATAACAACAGCCGAATGCCAACAAACATTTATCATTGTTCCAGTTGAGCGTGAATCGGAATGGGAATCAGAGGAGGGGAGGAGTAGTGGGGAATGGGGAATGGGGAATGGCAATGGGATTGGAATTGGGAACAGCAATGGCTGTGAATGCCATGACAGAGGGAGAAGGGGGAGAACAAGAAGCTTGGCAAATGCACTGGAATAAAAATAAACAAGCTGAAAAAGCTGCAGAGCATATAACAACAATTGAAAGCGCATACAAATTGAGTTGCTCGACGAGCAGCTACCCTGTAGGGAGTATGAATAAATCTAAATTAAGATACTTGAATTGAAGAAACTTTTGACAGCTTTCAAGCATTTCATCAAGCTATAAATTAACTTTTAATTTACTGACTATTTAAACAACATACCGCTTATTGTCACCACAGTGGCTGCAGCAAAAAATTGTGCCACGCACATAATACATATATATGACAAGCCGACCGAACGTGGCTCGCGAGTGAAGTGGCGTGAAGGGAGGCTGTGGGGGGAGGGGCAGGAGGGTTAGTGTCTGTTTTAGGGCGGGGCAGTTATTCCGCTAAAAAGTGAATTGCCGGCGTTTTGGCGAGAATTTCAAAAATGAATGAATGACAGTATTCTTATTGTTGTCTCCCCAAGTGCGTGTGTGTGTGCGCGTGTGTGTGGATGTGTGTGTGTGTGTGTGTGTCATAGACGTAGAGCACCCCGCTGCGTGTGTTGCCAGGCAATTCAATATACCCGTCTCGCTCGCTCTTCCCGTTGCTGTCCCTTTTGTGAGGTACAGCGAATTTTCATTGTTGCCAACATGAAAATATCCTTAGGCCAATGCATTTGATTGTGCCGTCCAACGTTGTAAGTGCCACACACACATATACTTGTTACCTGCACGTGTGTGTGTGTGTGTGTGTGTGTGAGTCTTGACTTCCTGGGGAATTGTTGCCTGTAGCCCCAGTGAAGCGGCCGTGTTGCCTTCATTTACATGTGGCGGGGCCGTAACACGGTTATTGCATTAAGCAAAAGTTGTAGCCTAGATTTGAATGCCTGCCTGGCCGAGGCCGAGAGACGCTTGCCACGGCCCAGAGTCGACTACTGTCGACAGTTGGTCCCCCTTTGCCTTCGCCCCTCCCCCTCTTGGCCCACCGCCCTTGGCACACGCATCGTTATTGTTTGGCATTGTCTACGTCGTCGTCTCCGTCTCCGTCTCCGTCTGCGTCTTCGTCTTCGTCTTCGTCTGCGTTTTGGTCTCGAGCTCTTTGTTTAAACATTCAACATTCATTATTGCCCCCACTCCCCTCCCCTCCCCACACACACACACACACACGCCATCATAACTCCCCCTTTTGGCTGTGTCTACGACGCCGCCTGACCTCAGCCCCTACTCTCCCCTCCTCATCGTCATCCGCTTCCCCTTCCTTGCCCATGGCTGTTGCATATTTAATAAACTTTCTGTTAATTTTCGTCACTCGCATTATTTTGCGGCACATGCGTGTTAACAATTTATTCTGCCCTTAATTCATCTTTTGCTCCTTCTTTTTGCCGCATTTATTTATTTTTTGGCTCAGCTCTAAATATTTATGAGGCAGTTCAACTTTGAAATTGAAGCCTGCCTGCCAAATGGGAAGAATAATTTCCGGCATAAATTTAAAGCATTAAGTGCTAAGGAATTTCCAACTGAAATTCTGCATAACTGCTAGATACTAATAAATTATATCATTCGTTTAGCTTCCAATTAAATTCAAGCTTTTAAGCACGTGCTCAATTAAATGAAAAATAAACTTGTGTTCTGTGTACTCTCTTTAAAAATCGTATTATGTCAAATTGAAACATCAACTGCAATTTCGTTACTGCTTTATAATGCTGCAAGCTGTTTGCCACTCACGTGGCATTATGGCAAATACAAGGTGACACACACACGCAACATGTCCAACGTGCAACACAACATAACGAACATAACGAAACCTGCAACATGGCCTTTAATAATAATTTGTCCGTGCGTATAATTTGCAGTTTGGGCAGCATAATTTGCCATTAAAAAGAATTAAGCCAAATACTCGCTGCAATATGTGTAATTAAATGTGACAATCTGCCGGGCACACACACACACACACACACACAGACAGACAGACAGAGGCAGGGGGCGTGGCACGCCCACGCTACATATATTTAGCCAGACAGCACAGAGATAAATCCATTGCCATACGCCAGATATCATGCGTGGCCATGTGATCAACACCGACTCTAATAAACAACGACGTCAACGAGGTCAAAGCCAGCTCATCAGTTGACCATGGCACAAACTGCTAAAACGACCATGACGTGGGCCTTTTTATTAGTCATTACTGGTCCCATTTGGAGCTCTATAAAGAACATTTAATCCATTTATTTTAAGAAGATCAGTATCATATGGCACAGCCAACATGTTGTCTTAAAAACCATCCATTGACTGCTGAAGCTTATGATGCAATTCAAACATTTCGCAACGGAAAGAGATAATAAATTACATTTGTGCGAGGCATTCTAGATATTAAAAAAATAAGGTTTACAAACTCTATTTGAATAAACTAAAATTTGATTATTTATCTTAAAATAATCAAACTAAAAAAAAAGGAAAACAAATTTTATTTTACTTTAATGAATATTTAATTTAATTAAATTTCGTTGCAAGAACATAATACGATAATTTGATGAATATTTCACAATTAAATAAATTAACTATAAAACTTTTAAATTTAATTAAAATGTATGTTAACAAATTGTATTTACTTTTTTACTTTCATGAATATAGTATATAATTAAATTGAATTTTATTGCATTTGCATTGCAAGAACATAATGTTTTTGACCACATTTAATGCAAAATTCAATAACAAGATAATTTGATGAATATTTTACTATTAAAAAAAACATTTAAACTATTCAATTTAATTAAACTTCACTTCGTTTCCTAAAATTTCTTGCTTTTTAAGTATATTAAATAAATTCGCACTGTGAAAATAGTGAAATTAAAGAACATGAAGTTTTTGGACATTTTAAACGAAAATGCAATAACTAGGTAATTTAAAGAACATTTCAATTTAAATACATAAGCATTTAAACTATTAAATTTAATTAAACTCCTCTGCAAACTGACTTCGTTTCCAAATATTTCTTGAAGCTTTGCTGTTGAAACAAATTGTCACTTTAATTACTCGGCCTTTTAAATAATTTTGCCCGGTGCTGATTCGATTTTCGTTATTTTCGTTTCGAATAGAATTAAAAGCTGACAAAGTCATTGACGTTGACATAAACAAGTAAACTGTGACATTTGTTGTTGTCGCTCTTGATGATGTTGTTATTGTTGCCACTGCTGCTGTTGATATTGCTGTTGTTGTTGCTGTTGGTGTTGGAGTTTTGTGTTGCTGGCAGCACAAAATCGCATTGAACACTTTGCAACGAAACGTGCTCTTTGGGGCAAACGTGTGGAGGAGCAACAACACAACGAAATGTGAAAAGCGGGATGGAAAAAAATGCAAAACAATGTCAAACACATCAAAGTTGAGCAGGAGGAGATTTCCATGCACCAAATCCATTGGGAAATGGCAGGCAAATCAACTGAAAAATCTCAACCAAAAAACAACCATGAGCAAAAATCAAGCGCACAAAAATGCCATGAGGGAGGGAGGAAGGAAGTAAGAGAGGTAGTTGCATTGGCAAAAGTAAAAGCCAAATGGTGGGAATGGAAGAAGAAAAAAGAAAAACGATGAAGAAAAGTGCAGTTTTGGCAAAAATGGAAAACGATGTCAAATGCAAATTGACAGCTTTCAATATCAATTCCAAAACAATCGCAGCGCACGCGAGGGAAATGAAATGGCAGCCAGCGAAAAGAAAAAATCAATTTTAACTGTCATGTGCATAAAAATACGAGAACAGGAGCAACCGATTGAGGGAAAAATGAAATCAAGTAAGAAAATAAAATGGGTGAAATTACAAGGATTGCTTAAATGGCATTGCATGTCCTGGCCGTCCTGTCATGCCTTTAACATTCGTTCAAATGCAATCAAATCGGTTGACAGGTTAAATTAATTAAGCCCGATTTATGCATCAATGTAGCCCCAGTTAAACTCTGCTGTTGTTGTCAGTTGCCAGTTGCCAGTTGCCAGTGGCTATTGGCCAAGTGAATGCTTTTGATGTGGTCTTCATCTTGGCCAGATACTTTGCATGCCACAATCCTTCTCATTCGCTCGCTCGCTCTCCTGTGTCCTGCCTCCTGTGTCCTATGTGTGGTTGAGTACATTTTGCAAATTACACTTGCGGTGCCTGAGAGATTTGCTTTTACTTTTGTGCTTGCCTTTGCCTTGCTGCTTCGCTGTTTGTTAATGACATAAGTATTTAATCTGAGAATGTGGAATTTGCATAAATTAACTTTACCAGCTAATAGCAAAGTCATTCCTGCTTCGTTCCCTCGCCGATATGAACTGTTTGTTATCTCGTTCGGGTTGGCAATTAACTTGACTCTGCCACAAGAACTGCAAAGTCAGAGACGGGCAGGAAATCGCATTATCTAAATCAACTGAGACCCGCTCGCAGTCTGAGCAAACATATCGAACTGCCTGCCAAAGATACACACACAAACATCCGCATATATAAATACTATATATGTATATCTATACGTAGTATATAAGCAATGACCGATAACAAGCGTCTCGTTTTGCAACTGCAACTCCGGCAGAGCAAATTATAAAATGCGTGGGAGGGCAGAGGAGGGTGCGCAGCGGGGGCATAATTCAGCGCATAAATTTCAATGCCCTCATCCGCAATTTTTCTTATCGGAAAATTTCATGTAAGACCGAACGTAACGCAGGCCAAGACCCTCAACAATGGCCAAATGGCAACGTTATGACAAGTGGCAAATGCACGGCAACGAAATGAACGACTAGCGCATGCCCTGTAATTGGGATAATATGGGATAAATGTAAGGATAAGTTTAGATTACTTTTTGAAATTCAGCTATAAATAGTACATAACAAAATCTTTGATATAGATTTGATATATTTATATGAAGATATATTAGACAAATCTTCAATCAGTTGAAAAATGAATAAAATTAAGATTTTTATTAATAATAAAGTTAAATTATCACTAACATTAATTTTTAAATATAGTTGCATTTACTTTTGACTGTTGAGAGACTGTTGAGACTGTTGTGTGTGGTTGAGAAGCTGTGTGTGTGACAAGAAACAAATGAAAGCAATTAATCCCCCTCTTTTGAAAGGACTGCAACTCCTTGTTTCCCACCTCGGCATACCCCACTCACACTCTCTGCCAGGGTATATAAATTATGAGCGCACAAAAGGGCAGAAAACGACGCAGCGAGGCGCGTATTGATTTTTGCCAACATGCCCCCTCCGCTGCCCCCAATCAGAAACCCAACCCCTCAGTGACCACGCTGTGGCAGTGCAAACAGTCGAGCAGTCAGCCATGGATTTGTAATTACGGGATTAGTCCTTCAATGGCAATGCGATTGGCAGTTTTTATGATTTGCAACAGCAGGGGGGATAACTTCAATTCCTGCTTCGATCTGAGGCGAGGCGAATGCACGTGACCCGCTCAGTGGTTTGCGGTGGTTGTGCGTCTAATTTGCAATTAAATATGTTTATGATGGAGAGGAGAAGGGGGCGTCTTGGATGCCGATAACAACAAATAAATTAACGCAGCCACAAGGAATGATGAGTTGCCATCAATTTGTTAGCAAATCTCTTAAACAAATCATCAAACGCTTCAAATCACACGATTCAAATGAAGTGGCCAACGCGTTTGTCTTACTTTGCCTAAGAAAGAGGAAAATTAGAAGTAAAAAAAAAAAAACTCCGCAACTGAAAAACGTACAAAAAAAAATAAATAAATAAATATAAAAGCAATGCTGCTTTCCGTTCGAGTGCCTTGCGGGCTCAAGAGACGCAGTTGCCGAGCCATGACGACTCTGGGCGGGAGCAGGAGATGGAGGAGGTGGTGGACTGAAACGAAGACTTCCATGCGTATGTTCAGATATTATGGTGTCTGGGCAGAGATGGAGATGCAGATGGTGGATGGGATCGCGGGTGGCTGGCACAACTCTGCCACTGACGATTTCCGCTTGATGTTGTTGCCGTTGCCGTTGCCGTAGCTTGTGCTGCATAGAAAATTCAAAAAATCAAAACTTTTTATACCCTGTACTCAACCTGCACAGGAGAGTTATCATGTAATGGTTTTGTTTGCAACAATGAAATGGAAAATCAAGGCAGAATTTAAAGATGGTTTTGAATAGTTGACAACAGAATGGAAGTGAACAAAATCTGGAGATAACACAAAAAAAAGTAAGCTGATATTAAAAATACTTCAAATAAATTTCTAGAATAATTCTCGATTCGTCACTAAATTTTTGTTGTCACCTCATTTCTATATAATTTAAGAATATTAATAATATTAAGCCAAATATTTACATACATTAGTAAATATTTAGCTTAATATTGAAATGCATTTTTTATCTTACGAACATTAAAACCAGATACACAGGAATATTGTTCTAAGAATCGAATTTATTGAACATAAATATTGATATAGTATTATTATAAAGTACTTCCCAGAATATACTAATTCAAACTTTTTAAAATTTATAAACTTTTAATTTAAATTTTGATTTTTTTTAATCATTTTAAACTGATTCTAGGTATATGAAAGTCGAGCACACTTGATTGCTGCCTTCTTAAATGTTTCTTCTACAAATTGTGGTGCGTGTGCCATTTGTTGTTGTCTAGGCATTGCCGTTGTTGTTGTTGTTGCTGTGGCGGTGGTTGTTGCTGTTGCTGTTGTTGTTTTTGTTCTTCAATGCGAGGCTTCTTGTTATTCTTATAATTGTGCATATGACCCTGTTTAATACAGTTCGCTGCACAATTATGCGTTCGTCTTTTGTTTAACATTGCTGCTGCCGCCTTTTGTCTTCTTCTTAGCCTTGTGACTTTTGAGCCGCATTTGAATTATGGCTGCAAGACACAAGTTGGTCCAAAGGCAAGCAAAGCCAGTGTCAAAGCGAAAATGCTTATGATTTAGCTGAAAATTTGTTAAATCCATCTAAAGACTTGCGTGAATGTGCCGCAATAAAACTGTGATTACACTCGTTTCATTTGAATTTGCAACAGTTGTCTGCATATTAGCATTCATTACGCTGATTGTTGACCTCCTCAATAAATTTGCAAAAGAGCATTATCTATTGTTAGGGTATTTTCGAATGCTGTGCGGAATTTGTAAAGGCCTGAAAACAATTTGTTAATTGACAACTTTAAAATACGACGGCGAAGCTGACAGTTGAGTTAAGGATCAGCAAATGACAATTGATGGCTAAATAAACGGCAATTAATTGGCATTGATGGAGCAGTAGGCAAAATTGGAGGGGCGGGCGGGCGTTAGAGGCGTAAATAGATGCCGGCAATTTGGCAAATTACTTTGCGGCTATAAATCAAAGCATCAAAGTTGGCCCACAAACAACAGCAAACCAAGTATGTGAGTAACTAAGAAGAGCAATTCGTCTATTGGAATGGAACTTTGCTTCGCGTGCTCCCTGGACAGCTGTCAAACTGCTGAGGCAGAAACTTACGACACCTCATTAGATATGCGGCCAGGCAGCTGCTACAACTCGTCTCGTACTATTGCCCCCCCTTGGATCCTGGCCAGGTGGCGGAGGAGCTGTCTCTGGCAGAGCCTTTTCAATTTGGCCAACTCAGCGGATATTGTTTGGCTCATTTTTATTTGGACTTTATTTTATTTTTTTCGTTGTTTTCTTTTTAATCTCGTAAGTGTATGTGTCAACTTTTCTCACTTTGTTTGTTTGTTTGGTTTACGCACACCCCAGAGAGTCAATGTCGAGTCAATAAAGCAAGGAAATTGCCAACAAAAGACCCACAGACAACACCACCAACAACAACTACAGCTGGGACGCAACCCAAGCTCATTTGTGCTGTTTTTCCTCATGATATTCTATTATTCATTCCAATTTGTGTCTGTGTGTTTGTGTGTGTCTCCCTCCCTCTCTGTGTGTCGGAGTAAATCCTTCAAAGGTATATTTTTCATCACAGTTGAACCTCCGCCCAGCACAAAGGTCAGTGAAAGTTTTTCCTGGCTCTTGCTCTGGCCTCGCCTCGTTTATTAGATTGTCCTGCGGCCCGAGCACATCAAAAACTTGCCAACGGCTGTTTTTGACAAGGCTCCGCACACCTCACGCCCCACCGCATCCTCGAACCTTGCTGCCATTCCCCCTGCCTCTTCCTCTGCCAGCACTCTCAATGTGAAGTGCCGGCGATGCTGAGCGGGGGCGTTGGTGTAGGCGTGGGCGTGTCATAAACATGACAAAGTTGGCTTTTTTCCATACTCTTCTCGATGGTGTTCATTATGATAAAGTTGCTTTTTGGGCCAAAACTTATAGCCAACAAAACGAATGGACCCCAAGCCGCCAACGATGTAGATATCGATGTCGTTGTCGTTGTCGATGTCGATGACGATGAAGATGCTGCTCTGCTCTACAGCTCATCAAATTTGTATTGATTATGAAAGTTTAAGTAATGCCTTCTCACTCCACTGTTGCACTGAAGTTTTTGCCTTCATTAAGGAATTAAGTAATTAATACTGAAGCCAAGCTACAGCAACGACATGCAACTATACGAGTAGTGCAGTTGAGTTATGATGAGCATGAGAGCATGGAAAGCGGCGTGAACTTCCTATGTATATACATACATATAATACATAAATATCTGCCGACAGACTTTCCGCTGCTGCTCCTCGTCCAGCCTTTTATCTATATAAAAAAAACACCTCAGAAGTAATTATTTACTTTACTAATAATTGTAGGAGCATAATCATATTAATTAAATAATTTGTATTTAAAATTTTTTTTCATTTCATTGAGACACTAACTTTTATTCTTCTCTGAGCTTAACACACTTCATAGTATTAGACAGTTTAGTGAGCTTATTTATATGGATAGAGTATAAAATGTAAACAACTATTTTTAGCTATTTCAAAGACAAGTAGTCAACTTAACTCGTAGCTTGCCAGCGAAACATTTTCTTATAAATAGTTTTACTTAATTTTGCATTTTAGGCTCGATAATAACACAAAGCCCTTTAATATTGCAAGTTAATAATTCGCTTTTCATATTCTTTCGATAAAATCTAACAATGTTTGAAAATCGTGCTACGAATGTCAATAGATCATGTAAAGCAGAAGAATACAAGGAGTAGCGTCTTCGGCTTCGGCAGAAGAGGATGCAACTTTTAAAGAAGTATGAATTTTGAAGTAAAACAGTTGCTAGTGAACGCTTCGAGTAAAGCAGAAGACTTTGCAGGCAGAAGAGAATGCAGCCTTGCCACTTAAGTGGAAGAAGATGAAAGTATGTCATAGTAACAAGCAGAGGAAGTTGCTAGTGATCACTGAAAGTAAAGCAGAAGACGTTGCTCTATTGCATGCAGATGAAAATGCAAGCAGACGACAATGCTATGAATGTTAAAGTAAAGCAGAAGGCGTTGCTATTAGTTTAGCAGAAGCAGTTGCTACTACGAAAATGTTAAACAGAAGAGAATGCTACTTTCCAGTAGTGCGAATGTCAAAGTGTAACAGAAGCAGTTGCTACTTAACGCTATGAGTAAAGCAGAAGACGTTGCTCGAATGCATGAAACGAAAATGTTAAACAGAAGAGAATGCTACTTTCCAGTAGTGCGAATGCCAAAGTATAACAGAAGCAGTTGCTACTTGCTCTGAGTAAAGCAGAAGACGTTGCCACAATGCATGCAAACGTTAAACAGAAGAGGATGCTACTTTGAGTAGTATGAATGTAAAAGTAAAACAGAAGGCGTTGCTATTAGTTTAGCAGAAGCCGTTGCTACTACGAAAATGTTAAACAGAAGAGAATGCTACTTTCGTGAAGTACGAATGGCAAAGCAAAGCAGAAGAAAAAACGTGTTCGCGAGTGCGAGAGAGTGCGCGCTAGTCGATTGCCGAATTAAGCGTTCGCTGTTCGTGTCTATCACACACATATCAATGCAGCTGTTTGTCCGTGTGTGCATTGGGATTTTTCAGTGTGGATTTTTATTGAGACTCGTCGCCGTTGCTGTTGCTGTTGCTGCTGCCGAAAAGAGAAGAACAACAAGAGAGTGAGAGATCGGAGAGCTAGAGAGATTATCATATACATATGTGTATGTATTGGTGAACGTTTATCTGCTTGCATGCGCATTTGATGTTTTATTACAATTAAACATGTAATTTAAATGCAGTCACAAATGGAAATTTGAAAAACCTACCTGAATGAATTTTCTATGTGGTTGTACTTTGACTAGGTGGTCAGGATAAACAACTTTATTTACATACCACATATGTAGGTAGGTAGATAGATTATTACTATCGTTACTACAATAATTTAACTTATTTTGAAAATGTAACTTCTATTACTATGTAATAAGACACAATTTGAAAGTATTGCTTACAAAACTTTTAGTCTTGAATTGAATATTACTATTTGTTTTGGCTAACTAAACATAATTAAAATAAAATTATGTAAAAATATAAGATAATGAAATTATATATTTAATATGCTTTAATAAATATTTAAATGTTTCAAAATTCTTTTAAATATTGCTACTTACTCGATACGCCTTCGAATTAAATTGATTAGAAAATTTAGTATGCTATATTTATACATATTTCGCAGCTTGTGCACTTCGTCCTCGATTCGAGGCAACTTATTGCTAATTAGGACATCGATTATGACATCGATTCCTCGAACAGAGAAGTTGCAGCTCTGAACAACTTACAACTTTTGTGCTGAATGCACTGAAAAGTCGTAAGTGGAAGGAGGGGGGGGAAGCAGTGGCATTGGGCCACATTTTTGGGGGAAATGTAAGCCATGTTTGCCATACTCGTATTGTCGCTAATTGAAATGCAAATATTGATGAGTGTTAAGCAAACGCCGAGCGCTAATTTGCACAATTTTCGTTTTGTCGCGCGCCGCATAATGCGCCGCAAAGTATGCCATAAAATGCAGTGCAGGCAGCTACTGCAACAGCTAAATTGAGAGTCAAGTCGATGCCACTGCGGCACGGCGCGACGCGGCTCAACACGGCCTGGTCTTCTCCGCCATTCCCCGCCACACAGGCTCGGCCACGCCCAAATGTCGTCAGCTGACAGACAAATTGCAGCCTGGGCTGGCAAACTGGCAAACTGGCGAACTGGCAAACTGATAGAATGGCAGAGTGGCTGAGTGGTTGCCTGGCGGTTAAATGCTTCCAGAGCAGACTCAGCAGAATTTCAAATTTATTCAAATCAACTCGTTGAGCGAAGGGGCAATTGCGTCAGTGGGCGTGTCAGGGTGTGTGTGTGTGTGTATGTGTGTCCCGAGCAATGAGCAACTGAATGAATGATTCAATTAGGCATCAAATATTTACAGCAGACGTTTAAATATTGCGACAGACTCGATACGCCTTCGACTTGGTCTTGGTCTTGGGCTTGATTTGAATGCCATTAAATCTCCAGCTGAGATCTGTTCCAGAATTGCTAGAATAGTGTTGGTCTGTGTTGGAAACGTACTATTACTAACGCGTATAATCAACTGTGACTTGTAGCAAGAGCACAATGGGGGCAGAAGGAGACAACTGTAGATAAATATATAAATAAATAAATAACTTTGGCATTGTTTCGCCAACATTGCAAATCCATATCTAAATCCGAATCCCAAGCTCACAGCATTACAACTGGCAATAGTTTCTGCCACAGATTTATGAGTTTTTCCACCCAGCAAATAGTTTTCATGCAATTCTATGTATGTGTGCAATTTCAATAGTTTGATTACAAAAGTTTTTCAATTGAATATTTCTGCATTTTTACGTGTAGCTCGGCAGTTTCCAGGTCGATGCGATGCGCACGTTGCACGTGTCGTATGCGCATTATTTTGGCTTCTTGTCGAACTTGTTGTCATCATTTATGCAACGAAAACTATATATAAAATTAAATGCCTTAAGATTGAAAACAGTCTGTCTTTCATACACTATTACGAATTGTCGTACATAATAGAGTTTTATTTTATTTATAAATTTCTTGCCGCTTGTTGCAACTGCAAGTTTCTTGCTGCTTGCTGCCAAGTTGCCGTCGTCGTCGTCGTCGTCGTCGTCGTCATCGTCATCGCAGTCGCAAGTTGCACACTCCAAAATATTTTCATAATTTTTATCACGATTGTAATTCTCGCCCAAAAGTTTTGCATTCAAAAAGTTTTGTATTTGGGCAACTTTTCTGTATGGAAAAGGAAAGAGATGCGGGCAGCGGAAAAGCGGGGAACGGCGTGGCGAAAAACTTTTCATGCTGACAATGAGCTCACAACAGATTTCTGAGTTAATTTCCAGTTTTTGGGCGCAACTTTTGCTCGACAATAACAATAACAATTTCAAGTACGAATACTCATTGCACGCACTGTTAATAAGCCTAATTATTTTGCAGTGAAACGACTGATAAATGATATAACAGCCTGCTCTTAAGTGTTTCGCCAAACATTCTCTGCTAATTGGCGCACTGTGTGCCTTGATTCCTCCTCTTCGGATCTTTAGCAGTTTATTATAAATGTAAAGCACTTTGATGTTCTCGTTTGCCTTAAATGCGTTCCATTCCGATGATGTTGGGATATTCTGCTCCTGGTGGCTGCTTATCAATGTCAAACTGAAATGGATCTTGTTGACAGTCAAACAATGCCATTAATCAAGCTGTCTCAAGGTGCACTGTTCGCAATCCCAAGACACAATACCATTTGCTTTCTTTCAGCAAAATAGTATATCGCCAATAGTGCACTGATGTGCTAAAGGATACCTCTTAGCGACATGAAAAACTATTACTATAAACTTTAGCAATTCCAATGATCGGAAAATTAAAATTAAAAAAGTAAAAAATGTTGTCCAAAAAATGTTGCAACAACTTAATTTCTGTGTTGTGCCAGGTATAAAATAGCGAAAACATCCCAAGTCATGCTGTGCACGTGTCACACACATATAGAGAGAAGAAACAACGCAAAGTTGTGCCACCTCAACTTCCCTATCCTTCGTGCACATTCCACATGTAGCAACTGGGCGACAGTTTTTGCACAAAAGGCAAGGGCCGAAAACAAAGAAAAAACCGCCAACAGAAAACACGGCGCTCTCCCATGTGCTGACAGCGATAAATTCTAATGCTGGGTCGTCCAGGGCGACGCCTTCAGCTTGGGGAGTATGTGTGGGCGTAACTGAAAGCTGAAGCAGGCGGCTGACCAAAAGACCGAAGCATGAAAAATGCCCGCTTCCTGTGGCGCAAGACATGTGAATGCGAATGCGAAGAAAGGAAGTTAACTGGCATTTGGGTTTGTTTGCCGAGGAAATATTTTTAGCACGTGTTGTGCTGGCTTCGGTTTTTTGGTTTCTTGGTCAATCCAAACCACCCCCGACCGCCGTCCCAACCTTAGAGCCAGCCACATTTGTCACTTTAAATGCAATTTGACTTGTGCCCAATGCGCATAAGTTTTCCTGCTTCCAGCAATTTGTCGTGTCCTGTTTTGCTTTGCTCGGGAACAAAAAGTGTAGCATACTTTTGGGAGCGCTCGAAGAAAATCAATTTTAAAGCGCTGCAGAGCCGCAAGTTTTGCCCAGAGTGCCAACAAATACTTTACTGTCTGCCGCACTGCCGCAGCGCAATAGAAAATTCAAGTGTCGTGTGTCTTTGTGACACCTCAATTCAATCTGCATGCAAAATCAATGGCCAATTATTTTTTTTGGTGACTTTGAAACATTTGTCTGCCCCGTTTGTAAATATGCAAAGCTGTCGGGGCTGTTTTTGGAGGCAGACACAACGAAAAATTTGCATCAATTATGTTCATCAGAGTTGACACATCAGAGTTGGAACTCTGCCGCATAATGTGTAATGTGCAGCATTGATGGCTTCATTAGTCTGCAGTTCGGCTGCCGTCGCAGCTGCCATTGCTTTGGCATCCAATGAGCCGGAAATGTCTTCATTATGATTGCATATGGCACAGGCGGCAAAGCGAAGCGTAAAACGGAAGCGGAACCAAGCGAAAATTCGTTTGTTGTTCTTGCTGTCTGCCCCAACACTGGCTCCACACATCCTCGCTCCTCGTTGTTGTTGCCAGAAGTGCGTACGAGCGTGGTAATTTGCTCCCACACACACACACACACACACACACGCACACACACAGACGAACACAATCTCGGCCTCATGCCACGGTGCGTATGAGTGATGGTTGAATTCATATCAACTGACAGTTTATTTACACAAGCGCCATCATTACCAACGCCTGCACCAGCCTCTAGCCCGAGGCCAAATCACACATCCACACCCTCACAAACACACACACACACACACACACAGTCTCACACACACACACTCACACACAAATTATCGCATGGGAGCGTGTGATATGAAAAATTGACTGTGATTTATGCAATTATGTTAACAAAATATTTACTTGGCCACAAAACTGATTGGCTTAGACACTTGCCACAGCTTGTGAGCGTTGCGGCTGCTTGCCCTAAACGCCTCCCCCGCCCTCGCCATATTAAAATTCCATTAGCCCCCGGCTATTCTTAGTGCCCAACTAATGATCCAACTGACCAAAATCAGGCAACAATTCTGGCCTAGTTGATGCATTAGATATCTGGGTGACTTGAATTTTTGGCAAGTTTGCTGCTGGTGGCCGCTCTATAGAAATGGCATTTAAACGCACAAATATAAAATAAATTATAATTTTATTACGAAACGGATGCGAAAAACTTTTGCCATTTCCTAAGCGCTGAAAAAGTAACAAGTTTTTCAGGGTTTTCGTTGCTGCTACTCAGTTCTGGTTCTGGTTCTGGTCACGGTCCTGGCTTTTTGGTAAAAGCTCATTACCTTATTGCGTTTGGGCCACCAACTGGGCCACGATCCTCGGCCCCACCCCGCGTCATCGCCTATGCTGAATTGGGCAGCCGCTGGCTGCTTGTTTGTGCTGCAAATGAACGGAAATGGTGAAACTTTTAATTGAAACCATAAATTTTCGCGTGGTTTTCTGTGCCAACGGAATTTGTCGTATGGCGTTTGCCTACTTAACGGCCACCCCCAAACTACCCCCATCGCCCTCCAACCGCCCCCGCTGCCCATGCAACAGCATTCTTATGCTGCATCCCCCATTTTCGCTGCACAACAGAGCGGCGTGCAATTAGTGCCGGGCATGGATTGCACTTTTGACCACACAGGCCAACAAGTTGAGCAGGTAACTTGCTAAACTTTGCCACATAATATGCCACCAACCATCCCCCTCCGCACTTCATCACAGTCCAGCTGCTTGCGTACAATAGTTAATACTTTAGAAGTGTTTGGCACTCAAACTATGCAGAACTTTGGGTATTTATGTCAAGTAAACTGGCACTGTTCAGCGTACACGCGCCGCCGGAAATGACGAATGATTAAAATGGGCGTGCCATAATTTCCGCTCGAGTGACATGTGGCAACAGGAAATTGCAGCCGACAGCAAACATCACGTTGACGGCAAACATCGTCTATAATACTAACATATTTGCACAATATGGCCATTTTCCAGCTAAAAGCTTCAGTTCATTTCACACTTCTCAGTCGAGCTGGCAGTTGTGTTTGGCTTCTTCTTTTGCCACTTAATTGAAATGGCAACATGCCGCAGGCCAATCGAGCGAACAGCTTGTTGCACTCTATCCCTCAGTTGGCATCTCAGATTCATATCATTCACACAACATCACATCACATCACATCACATCGCATCGAATCGGAGCAGTATCTTCATTGCCATTACGCGCTCAAAAGGCTCATTTCAAAATTCAATTTCCTGCATTTAAATGGCTTTACAGCAACATTCATAACGATTGCCACGTTTTGTGGCACCACTAGCAACAAGCATTGCTTATTGCTTATTGGTTATTGTATCAATGTATCAACAACAGCAATAAACAGCAAATTGAAATGTTCTGGATGCCAATGCGAAACTAATTTATGCCACTGCCAATAAATTCTCATTTACCAGCAAAATCCTCCAAATTGCCAGCGATTAATATTATTAGGATAAATGTTCCAGGTTAATTGATTTCCAACTGAGCTAATGCTTACACAAGTGACTGTTGCGTGCATCGAATGGATTATATTTTTTGAAAATAACCCGAAATATCAAATGTCAAATGCAGTGAAGGACTAAGAGAAGAAGGATATAAACGACCACACACGTTTAAATTGTTACTTAAGATATTGACTCGACTCACGAAGAGCAAAATTACAAAATATTATAATTAAATCGATTATAGCATGTTCATGTTCTAAACTAAACTTGTTTCTTTTCAGCTTCAGAAGTAGTCATTTAATTTTACTGTTTAATGCATATATACAACTTATTTTATTCAATTTGTATTTGTCTCTCAATTCCAGTTGTGGCAACTTGATTAGTTGCATATATAAAATGGATAACAAAAGCAGATCAAAGATCCAATATATACTACAACTGACAACTAAATTATATTACAATTAAATTATTTTACAACTTGAATTAAATTATAAAACAAGTATGCAATGATTTAAAGCTGTGTGTCATGCTTGGTTTAAATGTCCAGCCGTAAAGTATGCAACACGTTTTTGTTTGCGCTGCTTTGGAAAGCGAACTCTCACTCATTGAACTCGTATCACTTGATGCCCTGTGAAAGGCGGAGCAAAACGAATATTTGCGATAAAAATATTTGGGTCTTGCTAATATTTCAAATGTAAAAGCCTCTCCCAGTGGGTTGTGGGCCGCTCGTGTAGTATTTGTGCTACTTTACTATTGATTTTATTTGGCATAAATGCGACGTGTACCGCTCAATTTTGTTTTTTTGTCTGCTGGAGATTTCGTTTCGGTTACGTTTTTCTTTTATATTTGGTTCCTTTTTTGGGCGCTTCCCACAGCAGCCAGTGGCAATATTTTCAATTTGCTAAATGGCGCAGTCAGCCAACTGAAATGCCACACATATATATATATATGTATATATAGCATAGTGTTAGTATGTAGTAAGAATATGTAGCGTATTCGTATAGATGCGAGATGCGAGATACGAATTGCGATATGTATGCCATGCAGAAGAAACCACAGCAGGCATTTTAATAATTCTAATGCGAGCTTTTGAGTTATGAATGTGCTGGTTTTTTGGTTTGTGTGTGCTCTGTGCTCGCTCTCGATATGTTTGGGGTTTCCATCTTGTTTTTTTATGCGGGCTTCGACATGAAATACGTGCCACAGTAGCGAGCTATATTGATAATCGATATTTTCCTCAGCATTCGATGTGATATGCGGCTTTCATTAGCCAATGCCAAGAGGAAGTCGACTTTCACGCGCTCAAAATCAAATGATTTATGGCGGACAATGACTACGGCAACAATAAAAACAGTCGAAGCAGCAGCAGCAGCAGCAGCAAGGACAACAGCATGTTCTCCATAGTTGACGGCAATCGAGTGTGCGCTTGTTTACTTCCGGCGGAAGCAGACGCCGAACATGGCGGCGCCGAAAATAAATGAATATAAAACCGCAAAGGGATCGGAGCGACACGCAAGCCTCCATTATCATCATCTTCATAATGAGCTTCACTCGGCGTCGCTAATGGCGCGAAAAATGAACAACTTTCTGGGGTAAGTTTCAGACACACATGCGAGAGTAGCTCGATGGCAATGCAATCATTAATTGTGAATCAAACAGCACGTGCATTTTGTTAGCTTTATTAACTGTAATATTTATTTTTTAATTTTTTCTATTAATTTTCGTTAATTGGCAATTTATTCCCAGAAATGTTTCTAAACTGAGGCAAGCGTTTCTATTTGTTTGAAATTTATTTTGATTCATTTAAATACGTAAATAAAATATATGGTATATATGGCATAAAGGGTAAGTTATATAAAGAATTCAATATGATTTACTGATTACTGTTGACTGCCCAATTTATTTGGTGGCAATCTTGTATGCGATCCAGCGTGAATAATTGCCGACGTTTGTATAGACACCGGGATGGCCCATCCCGCACACTTTTGAACCATAGCTGACCACTCCAAACTGCATGAACCGTTGCCGCTCATTGTGATACACTGCATAAGACAACGGACCACCGGAGTCACCATTGCAGGAGTCCTTTCCGACGCCACCAGCGCATAGTTGAGAGGAAACTATATTTCTTGCATAAGATCTTTGACATATTGAGTTTACTGAACGATTCACAACTGTTTCCATTGGAACATCAGAGAATAACGTGGTTTCAGTTTTACCCCAACCAGTCACATGGAATATTTCCATGTCATTCATTTTCTGTTGAAGAGCCTCGGTCGCAGGCAAACAAATTGGTTTAATGTTATCTGTAAAACGTATATAATGTTAATAAATCCATCAGCTAATAAGATGATTACCTTTGAATGTCACATCTCTCGCGAGCTTCACAAGAGCAATATCGTTATGACCCGATAAAGGCGAGTACTTTTCGTGAAGGAAAATACGTTCGACGTCAAAATCTTCAGCCTCGCAACATACCTCCACTCCCCTCTCGAGCGCACAATCCCGCTCCTGTGATATTTTGTGTTCTCCCAGACGTACCGAGACCCTATCACATAAAAACTGCTTATCTTTTGTTCTCAAAATAATATGAGCAGGTTACTCACAATTCTTGATTTGCGAAACAATGGGCGGCTGTTAGTATGTAGCCTGAAAATAAATAAGAAAACGACAAGACATTAGCATAAAGCTAAATGTTGTCCCACTTATGCACTCACGTTGGTTTATCAGAGTTCCGCCACATGCGAAATCAGTAGTTCCAAATCGGGATCTGAAATAAAGAAGAGCCAACCAGGGTCTTGACATCAATTTAATTTCAAAACCTCCAATTGCCTTCTTTATTCCGAATACACCGCAATCTGCTGTAGTCAGATTTTGAATTGCCTCGCTTATCTTTTCTTCTTCTTCACAGCACACATATCTCTAAAAAGCAAATATATTTGTTTTGAGTTTATAGAAACGAAATGAGAAATGAATTGAACCTTTTTGCTGGGGGTGCAGTTTGATCTACTGATATAGAGCCGTTCATCGGATGTAAGCGGAATTCCTTTCTTTATTCGGTTTTTTATATTGATCATTTTCAAACAGGAATTTCGGGGTACACAATATCCCGGCTTATCGTCGAGTCTCGTACATTCTTCATCGGCTAAACGAAGGTATTTTATATAAACGTCATGTGTTTAATTTCACAAATTTTAACATTTTATACTACACCGTTTGTTTCAACTTCTGTAGACGATAAAGCGAATGCCAAGCCAAAAGTGAAAAAAAATAATAAACCGATCCCGTTCATTGCTAAACTGTACTGAAGAGTAAATTGAGATTGCACAACTATATATAATTTGTATTGGAAGAAAGCAGAGCTTATCGCTTGACTCCATGACTCATACGTAATTTAATTATATACTTACAGAGGCTTTATACATTTTGTTTGTGTATTATAAGTAATATTAATAAATCACAACAACACATATAATTTTGATTAAGTTGATTGGAACTTTTACATTCCTGGAGAAAATTTTGTATAGATTCTTGTGATTAGTGGAAGGTTAGCCAATCACATTTTTTTAATTAGGCTGATTATACAGGTTCGGAAAAAGCTTCTCCGAATCCATTTTCACTCTATAAATTGATTTTGTAACTCGATCGCACATAATCAACGTGTTCTGATGCTGAATATTATTCTTATATATTATATGTACTTATGTGGAATGATTTAATGGCCCAAAAGCCATTAGTTTGGCAAGTTGGCAAACTATGAAAGCAGCTCTCGCGGATTCGTATCTAATAAGACCACAAACTAAAGGCGCAGCTTTGTTGTTTATACCATGTTTGAGTGCTCGATGATTTAGTGCGGTAAATGCTTAAAATTTAATGCGCATAATTTATACATTATTACCAACACTTCATTTTAGGCTTTGAGCACACACACACAAACATCACACACACGCACATAACTCGAAGATTTTTGGCAATAAATTCGTTTTGCAAACGGCAGGAAAGGGATCAGAGAAAATAAAAATGCAGAGAGAAAAGGCAAATGAAAAGAAAAAGATGAAACGAAGCGAGCGGGCGAAACTTTTGTTGCTTAAGTAAACTTGAAAAGTTTTCGAGACATAAAAGTTTCTTGTGAAAGTCACACGAAAGTTGAATGCAATAAATCTGAACGCTGCTGCAGCCCAAAAAGTGCAATGCGTTGCCTCTTCAGGGCAAATCCGTTAAACCCGTTACCGAAAAACACACACACACACACACACTTACACTCGAGCGTTCTAGCAGTCGGACAAACTTTCAACGCGCTTTCATGGCTGATAAATGGCCAACTGAATCAGATTCGTGATTCTATCTAAACTATATAAGCTCCTCCAACGACAAAAACAACTACAGCAATGCGGTGCTCTTGACCAGTGAACAGCACTCGAAATTCAAATCCAACTGCACATATGAATATAGTATAAATCTTGGCATATATATATAGTACACGTGCAATGCATATCCTTATATGGTGCATGCAGGACGTTTCGAGTGGCCGTTCTTGCTAAACTGTGCTAATTGAACAGCTGCAAGTTGTAGACGGCAACAGGGTCAAGTGCCTCAGGTGAATTTAAGACCTGAACAGCAAAATAGAGAAAGGGAGCGAAAGAGAGCGCAATGTGCACGAAGAGCGAGAGGCTATCAAAGTTCTTGCCTAACTCAGGTTAGCTATCAATAGTCGACTTGATTATACCCGCAACCCATCGAATTATTCAAAAACATTCAAACCTAAATAAATTGATTAAATTTGACGTTTTATTTTAAAAAAAGAAAATTAAATATATACATATATTTAAATATGTTGTAGTAGATTTATGATTCTTAATCCTCACATCTAATTACCTCAATCATAATTTTAGCTATTTTTAATATATTTACAAGTTTCTATATATTTTATTAAGTTCTTACTTATTAGCAATTTCTTAAAAATCTTTGCCAATCACAAATTTGTACATCTTCTGCAACTAATTATTAATATCGATATGATAGCATGTTTAAAAACAAATCTGATTAAATTTATACAATGTTTATGAAACTGATAATACAGCGATGTTTAGCAATGTTTATGCCCATTCTAACTACTCAAGTACGTGATAATTTGAATACTTGCCTTTAATTAAGATGCCGCCTCTGCAGTGCGTTAACGGGTATTTGTGGTGTGAAGAACTTTAACCCGTGTGAGCAACTTGAATGCTTATTAAAAGTTTAGTTAGTTGCTGCTTAAACTCACTTAGAGTTTTGTTGAACAGCCGAGAGGCATATAAAAGGCGAATACATGCAAATGATGTTAATGCAAAGTAAGTCAACTTTCAGGTGCGCAAGTTAATGGCAAAGTTTGAAAGCAGAAGACAGTGAAATGGCAAATGGCTTAGATAACCTAGTTAAATTTATAATTCGGTTGACAGAAGTGTCCTTGTGCCATATGAAAAATAATAAAGAAACAGACCGAACACAAGAGAAAAGGCTGCACCTCAGATTGTGCAATTTAATGTGCCACATGCTGCATGGTTGTCCTCTGGCTCCCTGACGGACTAGGTGAATGGGCGAATGGGTGAATGGGCGAATGGGTGGCGGTTTCCGAGATGGTTTCTTTTTCATTATCAAGCCCGGTGGGGACGCAGAGCGGAGCTTAATTGCAATGAAAGCGCAGTTTCCTCCTAGCAATTTGCAGTCGCCATGAAATATGCAGCATTATGACCGCAGCGCTGAGCTGTGCAGCCTTTTCAAGCGCCCCGTGCTGGGCTCTTAATCACATGAACGACACAGAGAGCACATAAACTCAATCTGTGCGAGGCCAGGTGAGTGATTGCAATTGCAAAAGACGACCAGGTGGGCCCCAGGCTCAGGCTCAGGTTCACGCTCAGCCTCAGCCCGAGACTTGGTCTCTTTTGAATGCATTGCAGCGCATATTTCGAATAAAAATTGTGCTTGCATATATGATTATTATTATTATTATTGATGCAATTTTTGCTATGGTTGCGAGCCATAGCCATGTGGACTCGTTGCGCTCTTCCCATTATTTATGGCCATTTGTGTAGCTGACTTTAAGAAATGTGCATGGAATTTTGCCTACTTTCGAGCACAAGGCTGCTTCAAGTTTCCTTAGCCAATTAGCTGACTTTCAATTACAGTTACTTTGCCGAAGTTAAACATGTTCACAAAACAAAAAAGTAGACAAGCTGATGGCTTGCAGCTAATTAATTTTCTCGTTACTTGCATTCGTTAGCGTAAACGACGCTCTCGACAAATTCAATTTAATTCGCAGTGCTTAAACCATTTTCATTTATTATTATTATTGCCAGGAACAATTGTGCATTAGCAATTGTCGTTTTACGCTTTACCGCTGGAGAGCGGCAAGGGAAGGTGGCAATAAAGTCTGCTGTATTGCATTGATAATATTTGTGGTGCAAGTAGATGTTGTTGTGCTTTAATTGGAAAAGTTTTTCAATTTTAATTAAAACATTTTACTTAATGCAAAATGCAGTCGAAATTACACACAATATGCAGCGTTCGCACCACGACAACAGCAGCAACAGCAACAGCAACAACAACAAAAACAGAGGTTTAAGGCAAAGCCACATCGAAAGTTTTTCTGGGCCAGCAAAAACTGCCAAAAACTAAAGCAAAACTCTCACGCTGCCCACTTCCAACTTCCTCTCCATCTCTCTCTCCCACTCACTCTTCCCCTCTCTTTCGCTCACACACACTTTTACAGTTTTTCGTGTAATATGAGGGATTTTAATAGACACTTTATTTTTGACTACAATTCATTTGCCAGCACATCACTCATACGCCCCCCTCGCTGCACAATGGCGCGTTCTCCCAAAACACATTGCAAAAATCATAACTTTTGAACTACTTACGATATTTTCTTGATTTATGTTGTAAATTAATTAGAAAACATACAGAATTTAGCTGATGTACAATTTTTTAAGTTTCTTCTACTAAATACGTTTTTATTTTGATGCCTAACTCAAATTTTTAATAAAAAAAATAATCATTTTGTAATAATATTTTAATAATAAAGGCAAAATGTTGAGAGCACATACTCTAAAGTTGGGTATATACATACTAGAAGTATTTATGTTTTATTTCCAAAAGATTTAAATAATTTTTTAGTTTTATTTTGTTTTCCTTTGTTTTAAAACACAAAAATCGAAATTTTTGCAGTCGTATACGATTATTGCAATGGATTTCTTTGGCATTTGATTTATAATTTATTTACGTCAGCTTACAAATTTGTCTACTCCAAAATAAACAAACAATGTTAAATTAAAAAATATACAAGTTTAGTCTTTTTTAGAATAGATCTTTTCAATTCGAAAAACAGAGAATTTTAAGAATTTTGTTTTCATTTTTCCAAAAAACAAAAAATGGTCCAACTTTCAAAATAGGTAAAAATGTTCAAACAATATTTGTGAAATACAAAACTCACATTTTTGAATACTTTGATTTCTTCAAATAACTTAATTAACAACTCGAAATATGATTTTTGCAACGAGTTTTCGAAAAACGAGCCACCGTACGCCGTCTGATACGCATTGAGTGTGTCTGATTTTGTGCTCTAGTTTCTGGGCATTTTTTGGACTGGTCAGCGGGTCGAGTTGAGTTTTGTGGCCGCACTGCCGCTTCGGGCTTATGCGATTTATACCAGCAAGACAAATAGTTCCATGTAATTTGCTTGTATGTCAAACGAGTCGCATATGTCAAATGTCAAATGCTTTGCGGATTTTCTCCTCTTACTTTTTACTGCCACTCGCATTTGCAACGCCTTCGACAGCGACTGCGACTGCGACAGCGACAACGACGACTGGCGGCAGGCAAAACTTTTTGCAACAATAAATTACTATTACAATGACAATTTTCCCACACACACTCGCTGCGAAACGAGCATTTTTTATGCTCTGGTTACATTTCCGTTTCCGCTTTCCGTTCCTTTTTTTTTCGTTGGTCTCTTGTTTTAGCTCTGCCGACTGGCGTTTGAGCTGCGCTAAGCATTTAAGTTCAAGCCAAATACGAGGACGAGTACAAGTATGTGCAAGATTTGCAGCAGATTACTTGATTAATGATCTGACTCGCCTGACTGTTGAAGCCCCGCCCCCTTTACCGCCCCCATTTTAGGTTTTTTCTGGTTCGCCATAAATTGACAGCATGTACTTGCATCTGATTGTGTGGCAAGCCACTTCTATTTCAGACTTCCCACGCAACTCTTTATTCAGTCCTATAAAGGAAAGTTGATTTCACGATTTCCAATCGGTAATAATTAACTAAATTTCTTGCAATTCAAATATAATTAATTTTTATAAAATTATAAGTATATATTTAATGCAGTGACATATATGTATTTAGTATTACCCCTTTTTAATTTTAAAGTCGACTCAGACAAAGTATGGATTAATAAAAATTACTTTTATTACATTAGGATTAAATAATATAAAGCTTTAAATTTCCTTATACTTTTATTAACAATTTAAAGAATGTAATTTTTCAATGTAAATATTATCTAATATCTGTTTAATTTATTAATTTAATTTTTACATTTTTTACTTGTAATATTATGAATATTTAAAACATGATTTTATTGAATATTTATATGTTTATATGTTATGTTTGATACCTCTTGAAGCCTGTTTAAGTCGCTGTCTATTTTGTGAGTTGGGTTCGATAGTTTGTGACATTGAACTCTACGAAATTGCCATAATAGTAATCCCAATTTGAAACTTTCGCTTGATTACTGTATCACATGAAATGTCAATTTTTATACCCGCTACCCATAGGGTAGAAGGGTATTATAACTTAGTGCCAACAGAAAATGTATGTAACAGGCAGAAGGAGGCATCTCCGACCCCACAAAGTATATATATTCTTGATCAGTGTCAACAGCCGAGACGATATAGCCATGTCCGTCTGTCCGTCTGTCCGTCTGTATGAACACCTGGATCTCAGAGACTATAAGAGCTAGAGCTACCAAATTTGGGGACAGTACTCCTATAGGTCCTACGCAGATCAAGTTTATTTCAAAAGTTGGATGCCACGCCCCTTTCCGCCCCCAAAAGTCTGTAAAAGCCGTAATAATAGACCTAGAGCATTGAATTTTGGTATGCATAATAATAATTATATTCTCAATGATTCCTGTGAATTTGGTTGAGATCGAATGAAAAACAAGGAAGTTATTAAAGAATCAATTTTATATGCAAAATTAACTTGCAGCTGCCCGCGCTTTGTTTGTTTAGTTGACAGTGTGACCAAAACGGTGTTGTGATTTTTACCCGCTATTTTCAAATATATACAAAAAAATAATTTTAGTATATTTGGTATATTTTTTGTTAATATATCATTTAAATTTTTTGTTTTCTCTCGAAATGGGTTGCGGGTATCATACGGTCGAGCACTCTCGACTGTAGCTTTCTTACTTGTTAGTGAACGAAAACGGAAACATTTGATTAAAACTGACGCTAGCAGAAAAGTGGAAAGCCTAATCGGAAGAGACATTGCGCCGAGTGTCTTCAATGCAAAACTAAAACAAAAACAAAGCTCGACTGCCTGAGCAGCAGACAGCGCAGCTGACAGTCTGGGCAGATGTCTGAGCAGCTGGTTGAATTAACACTTGAAGCCCCGACTTGGCTAAGCAGCTAAATGAGAGCAAATAGAGGAGCGGTGGTCGGTCGGTGCCAGGAGCCAAGGTCCAGACACATCGACTTGCGCTAGACTGAGCAAAGAAAACATTTTTGCAGGCCCCTGGACCAAACCTGCCACTGTCAAAATGTCAAAGCTTAAAGTTGAGAAAACCTGGAGCGGACTTTGGGATTTGCTTTGCGTTTTAATCAGTCAAAATGTAGCCACCGCAGCAGCAGCAGCAGCCACAAGTAATTAAGTAGAGTCGGACTAAGGGAGGAAGGAAGGAGGGAAGGGGTAGAAGATCTGTTAATTAAATGGATTTGCTTTCGTTGTAATTTCGTTTTGTTTCTTGATTTAATTTATTAATTTGCCGTTGAAGCTACGCCGCATTTCCATTTGATTTAGGACAAAGTCCAAAGAAGTTTGCGTCAGCTTTTATTTACGCAAACCGAAACATATTAAAAATTTACGGCTCGTTTACTGCGATTTGTTCAATTAAGTCGATACGTTTCCTCCATCCGGCCTCGGCCCCTTACCCAAAAAAGTTGCTTGCCAACTTGCGTTGAGTTTGCTCCTTGCTTCATCTCTGCCATGACTCTGAATCTGCCTCTGACTCCGGCAATGGCCTTCTCTCGAGCTCGGTTGCCACTTTTAATTTTCTTCAAGTTTATTTGCCCGCTCTTGCCTGTGATTGCTGCGTCCTTTCGGATCCTACATCCGCTTACATCCTTGGCATGGCTTCTTTTTTAATTTTTATTGAATTGGCTCTTGTTACTGCTTAGACTTTGAGTTGAAATTAAACGAGCGTGGTTTATGCTTGGAGCTTCTCAAGTGCCACTGATTGTGAGACCGAGTGAAATTTAATCAAGTTTTCCAGCTCCCAGTTCTCAGTTCTCAGCCAAGGGTTGCACGTGCAAGGCAATAACGGAGATGCAAGCGAGCGGTGGCAAAGGGGTCTGGAGCAAAGGCGGAGGCGCTTGGGTGCACATGAAACAAAGAAAACAAGTCTCAAGTGCCCGGCCATTGTTTATGCCAGTCAAAACTTTGCCAACATCCCAGTCCCAGTCCTTGGCCCACTCGCTGCCACCTGCCACCCGTTTTTGTAATTAAAAATCAGGCATATTGATGCATGAATGCTGTTTCCATGTTTGCATTCGCCGGCGCTGTCATTAATTAAACAGAGTGTAGCCGGCAAAGCTGTCAAGCAGCCTGGACAGCATCTAACTAATTGTGAGTGAAGTGGCCGGCATTTCGCAACGCTGTCTTTTGCGTTGATTGCTGCATTTAATGTCAATAGTGCTGAGTCAAAGCTAATGGAAGCTACGACCACGAAATTGCGCGTAACTTGGCATAATATTGACCAATATGGCAAATTGCGTATACGCCACGTTGCACAACAATGAACACACAGTGCAGAGGCCAGTGCAGTGCAGTGCATTGAAGTGCACTCAGCAAGTCAGCATCACACAACAGCTATAACAAACAGCGAACTGACTCTTGCAACCGCATACCACACCGCAAATATGCAAACAGGCTGCAGTCCAAGCCAGTCCAGGCAACAGAACACGATGCAACATTGCAGAGAGTGGCGAGTTCGGCAATTGCCACGCCATGCCACGCCATGTCTGCCGCAAACTGAAGCTGTGCACATCAACGTAATAATTGTAATAATGCGAATGCCGACACTTGCGGCCAACAACACAGCAGCAACAACAACAACAACAACAACGACAACGTCCTCCTCGTTGTCCGTGGCAGCGCGCCCAGATGTATGCAATGGAATAACGTCAACATGGACGCAAGTCTCTGTGGCTTAAGGTCGCTCAACCTCAACCTAAACAAGACATCAGGCATCAGATAATGTTCTTGAGATGATGCTGATGCTGATGATGATGACGAGGAGGAAGCAGAGTGCAGGAAGAGAATGCTGCAGCTAGCCGGGCGCAAACTTGAAATGAATTTCCATAAACTTTTAGCACGAACAAAGCAGCAGACCTTTGCCCAAGCTTGCCATTCAACGAGGTTCGCTGCACAAGTTGCCAACCATTCGATGGAAACGCCGCACATCACATGCACTTGGCAACCCTCGCAAGTAGAGTTGGCTTTTCGGCAACTGCCAAGATGGCTACCCTGGCGTCTTCAGCGTCTTCGCAAATTGAAATATGCTCTGCCTTTGCTGCAAAAACAAGGTGCTCAGGTGCCTCCTCCTGTCATAGGCAGCTCGAGGGCGCGGGGTCGAAAATGTTCATGATTTTTGACAAGGGTTGGCAGGGCCGCAGCGACTGCGTCTTGTCTTGGCTTTCCCATGTTTTGTCTGCCTGGTGGAATGACTTTATTTGCAATATGGAAATATTTTTCATTATCCCGAAGCTGCTCGACCTGTGCCTTGTCGTTCTCGCTGCATATGTCAATCGATGTCAGTCAACTGCCAAGCTCTGCTCTCTCAACACTCTGCATGGCTTGCGGTGTGCTTTGAGCTTGTCTTGACATATTTTATGGCAATATTTTTGATGTACCCTGCTAGACACGCACACACATATCCATATATATATATGTATGCTCCCACTTAGTTGGCAATTTCGCAAGACAACGTGAATTGATGGAACTCTCAAGCAAACAAATCAAATTTTAAACGGAAAATAGCACAAGTTAGAGCGAAGCTTGTCGGCAATTTAGTTGGGAGACTAAGTCTGCATTATTTTAACACATCTTCTGCACTTAACATCGCTTCACTTTTTAATATACATAACATAAGTATCTTAAAAGACTTGAAGAAACATACGATTTCTTAGTCGCAGTTTAAAATATGTGTCTCCGAGTATAAAACAGCAACGATTACAATTGATTCATTGTTATCTTACATTTATTTTTACTTTTTAAATAACTTTTAAAGATCTGCTTATCAATGTTCGTATAAGCCCTTTATGTCTTATTTATTTAATGTTTTATTCTCCCTTATAGTGAGACATATTATTTCATCTGCAATTAATATTGGAGATAGATAATTATAGCGTGATAATTACCAGCGTGTTTGTATAATTTGTATTAAATATAATGCTGTAATTAATAATAATAAAAATGTTATTATTATACAAAGTTCAGCAATAGATTGTTACATTTTAGTTATAAACATTTATTAGGTGCAACGAAAATATAGTTTAAAACTTAGCTAATCAATGTTTCAACTGCCATAAAGTCAACAGCAATCTAATCGTTGAGCACTATTGTACTCTGGCAAAATCGACAAATATGGCAGAGTGTGCTAATGGACAGACTTTAAGCTCTCATCAACTACGGATAGTACTTAACTAGTATGCATGTGGAAGGCATCTATGGATGTTTGCGCAATGCAAAGCATAAAAATCTCCATTTCTTCTGGCCATATGCCACAGAGTATCGAGCTCACTGGACTCGAATGTTTGCTCTGGCTGATGATGACTTCATCAGAGCCATCTGCAGTGGTCAAGTGCAGAGAGCGTGGAGCTGGGGAAGGGCAGCACAGAGATGGCTTGACGGATATGTGTCGAGTGGCGAATAAAGAGAGTGAAAGTTAAGCAAACTATTCGCAGCTGCTCTTGAGTCCACAGGCTGAATGCGCATTTGTCCGATGGGATATAATTAAAGTGCCAAATGCCAGCGAAAATCAAATGCACTTATTTATGAAGTCGACTTGTGATTGGGTGTAATAACAATAAATCACAAGAACTTGATTTCAAAATTTGGATTAATCGCAATTTTTTTGTGGCGGAAATTCCCAATTGGATTGGTGTTTGGTTAAGTTAGCAACGTTCAAGCGTTGCATGCAAATATTGAAAGTGGGAAGCGAAGCCGAAGAGGGAGCAGTTTCTAAAGCTTTGCTTTGCTTTGCTTTTTATGGCCGCTTTTTTTATGCCAATTGCCAGGCACGGACAACAATTACGCGCATTATCCTTTCGACTCCAGACGCAGACGAAGACACAGTGAACGAGAGAGAGAGAGAGAGAGTGAGAGAGAGGAAGAAGGACTTTAACTGGGACTGAAGCCAGAGTCGAGTGATAACACGGCATTTGCTTAAACAAGCATAAATGCGAGTCGCTGCAAAAGAAAAGTTCTCTCGGCCATTTTAATTTGGCTAAGTAGCGCCAGTGACACTGACATCGACCGAGCGCATGCCAGAGTGAGACGCAGACAGTGATAGACAGAGAGAGAGAGAGAGTGGGATTCAGTATGGAAGGTTGCAAATGCGGATACGGATACCTTTCGGTCGGTCACAAAACTACAGCAACAAAAAAAGCGCTAATTTAATTTTAACTTTGTTGGCAGCTGGACACAGCCCCTCCCCCTTCCCTCGATTCCCGCCCCTGGCCTTGATGGCGTGTCTGTTGGCTTATTCTCTTTTGTGTTTGATTCCGTTGTCAGCGTCTTTTGGCGCTTTATGCTTGTGGCACACTTTCCGCAGCGCATTAGCCAACGCCCCAACTGCCCAATCCCTTCTACCGCCCCCGCCCTTGTCCCCGCCCCTCTCTCCAAAGCAACTTAACTGAGGCGAAAGAGTAAAAGTAAAATATTTGCCCGGCCATTGCAAGTGAGCAGCGCTGATTGCGGCACTAAAATGAAACGAGTTCTTGTGCGACGATAAGATTTTCAACCCACTCACACACCCTTCGCCATACACAATAAACTCCCCCCCCCTACTTCCCCCTCCGCCATCCGATTTAATCACACTGAAGTTTGCCCATTTGCCGCTGGCCATTTTATTTTTTTCTTTATATGTACAATACCCGTACCACACGCTCTCGACGCAGCGGCACTGCCCGAAAAGCAGCACAAGCTTTTGGGCCAACTTGCATTGCTGGAGTGCAGGTATTTCGTAGTGGGGTTGATGGCGTTGTTGCTTACTCCGGTTAAGTCTATCTTATGGACAAACTTTGCGAGTGGCTTTACGGCAGTTGGCACCTACGCCCACAGTAATTTACGTTCACGTTTGCCCGAGCCTGACAATCGACAGCAATTTGCCACAGTCCCTGCCCCAGTGAGAAACGCGAGTCAGCAGCATTCGTCGCCGTGCGGCATCATTGACCAAATTCGTATTCACAAAGCATCCGATAAGCATAACAGTTGTCGTCAAGTGAGCGTCGTGCCGCCGGCAAACACCTTGCCCAGTTAAAGACGGAGCTGAATCTGGATGGAGTTGGGGCAGCAACAAATCGTCGCCAGCTGCCAGCGACAATAAAACGTTTTACAATGTAACTAAGGCGGCGACATGCCGATCCTGTGGACGTGCCTCCTTACCACCCTCTCACCACCTTGCCACTTGCCACTTGCCACTTGCCACCCTCGATTTCGAATTGAAAATCCTTCTCATGTGGCAATAATGTGCTGCGAATCGTCTGCACCGAGTGCAACAATGTTAATAATTGTTTATTGCCGCAATGACAACTGCCCTACACTGACATCGAGTCCCTTCGTTAAGTCGTGTAACTGATAAAGTTTGTATAATATGTTATTTCTTTGCAATGCGGAAACAATCTAAAGAGCGCGATTCGGAAAATACCCCTGCATTAAAATGTGATAACAATACTTGCAAAGTGCCTGTAAATTTACAATCATATTATATACTGACAGCGACGCACAGTAGTTCGTTTTTGGAAAATTATGGCAAAAATCACATTTCGAGTTGTTGAGTTTGACAAACCTTCTTTCAAGAAATCATCAAAGTATTCAGCAATATAATTTTTGAATTGTACAAAAATCATTTAGTATTTTTAACCGGTTTTTAAAGTTGGACAACTTTTTGGTTTTAAGAAAAATTAAAAAAAAAATACATGAAAAAAAATGTCTCTAAAGCCATAAATGTTATTCGAATACAAATTAAAACTCAAGCTTAAAAATACGTTTTTAGGTAAACTCAAAAACAATCGTGCTTCAATGGAAATAATTAAAAAATAAACAATAATAGTAAAAAAATATTGGGGGAAATTCTATATTTTTTTCTGATTAATTTAAAGCATAAATCAAGAAAATATCTTAAGTAATTCAAAAGTATCGATTTTTGCATCGTGTTTTGAGAAAACGACTCACCGTCTATTCCACTTTATCAATTATATATTTTACATTATATATTATATATTACACTGAACATTTTTGTAAATATAAAAGTTTAACGAAGGGTTTCCAATGCTCACCACAGAAGGTAAGACGAACAGACAGACAACATAACAAATAGTGATGGATATATCAAATTTTTACTAATCGAGTATCAAGAGTTGGAAATACTTGATTCTTTTTTTAGTTTCCACAAAGTTCATCTATATTTTCTACTACTGAAAGTGCAAATGATAAGCCCGGCTCTCTTAAAGCATTTATAAAGCGTAATCAACTTAGCTTAGTTCGCTCAATTGGCATTTGGCAACCATGAGAACTGGTCTATTGATATTTTCTCTGTGCCTAGCGACAGTTCTCCAGTCGTCTATTGCTCAAGACGAAGGTTGTACGAGAGGCGATGGAAAGACTGGATATTGTGTGCGTAGAAATCAATGTGCACAAATCGTCAGCATCTTCAATCGAAGGAAATTGGGCTTTGAATATACTGCGGATGAAGTGACATACATACGTAATTCCGGATGCCCAGGCAAAAAGGTAGCGTCAAATGATTAATAGATCAATAGGTTTAAGATAACAATTAGTTTTCTCAGCGATTAGTGTGCTGTGAGGACGACGCGAAGGTGGCTGAAGGAATTCAAATGCTGAGTGATCTGGATTGTGGTCAAGTCAGTATTGAAAAAACAATTGGAGGCAAAGAAGTCGGCTTAATGTCCAGACCCTGGATGGTTTATCTGCTCGCTAACGACACGAAGAACTATCAATATACGTGTGGCGGCACTCTAATAAACAATCGTAAGAATTCATGATATGGCTTAATAATTATTTCTGCAACCAAATTCTATTTGCAGGCTACGTATTAACCGCCGCACATTGCTTGAGGAATCGATCACTGTGAGAGATAGTTTAGTTTGGATTACTCCTCAGGTTGTAAGAATTTTATTTTTTTCAGACATTCAGTCCGTTTGGGGGAACATAATCTACGCATAGATCCGGATTGCAAAATTATGAGAGGAAGAGAGAAATGTGCGCCGCAAGTTCTGAATATTCTCAACAATCAGGTCTTTCTACATGAAGGATATTCTGCAATAACAAAACAAAATGATATTGCCCTAGTGAAATTATCAGCAGATGTCACATTCACAAGTAAGCAACCTGAAATGGAGTTAACTACTAAATTTGTATCACTAATTCTACTCATTTTTGCCACAGGCAGCGTTAAACCGATTTGCTTGCCACTGAATGAAACGTTGCAGGAATTAACCAAAAGCATGGAAAGATTCTTGGTTGCTGGCTGGGGAGAAGTTCAAAGAAATCAAGTATCTGATGTACTAACAGAGACAGTCGTATCTAATATGGATATTGCTGAATGTACTCGATCCTATTATCGCACTGCTTTAACGTCCACCCAAATCTGTGCTGGGGACATTGGAAGTGATGCGTGCAATGGCGATTCAGGTGGTCCATTGGCCTATGTGAGCAATCTATATGATGGCTATCAGCGATTTGTTCAGTTCGGAATCACCAGTTTTGGTTCGCCAACTTGTGGCGATCGTCGTCCAAGTGTTTACACAAACGTCGGCAGCTATATTCGCTGGATCGCCTACAAAATTGCAACCAAATAGATTTGTATATGCACTTTCAGTTGCACAACATATATATTCAATGATTATTTACATTATATAATGCTTTCTTATCTAACGTAAAACAATTTTATAAATATAATAATTAATGGGTATTATTTCACAGAGAGAAAAATTACGTTCTGACAACAAGACTGAAATTCCTCGTTTCATATTGTATCGATCTTCGAAACATGAATTCAAGATTTCATTCTTAAGCCAGTCTTTTAATATAAAAAGTAATATTTGAAAAATATTTTAAAAACCTAATATAAATAATAATAAAATAATAATATTCTTGTTGTTCTATTCTATGTTGTAAGCAATCTAAATTATAGAATATATTTTTGAATTGAGAATATTTCGCATCTTTTAAAAGCTAAAAACAATCTTATATCGATGATGTCCAATCTAGAATTGGTCTGAAACTTCGTTCTTCATTTAAAAATATGCTTTTTGGTTGGATTTTAATATCAAATGAGCATTATTAAATAATTTATTATTGATTCTAACATGTTTTGATTTCTCTGTGTAGAGTCTCGACATCATTGCAACAATATGAATGCAATTAATTCCGATTAGCACAGTTTCCTTATTTACAAAAATAATACAAAATCACGGGGACCTTTGAGATTAGCGTTCAGTACGGTTTCGGAACTTCAACCGCAATGTATATCATCGGGTTTTTAGTTTTCGCATTGTGCTTGGCATCAGCGCTTTCAGAAGTCGTTGTTGAAAGATCCGGTATATTAGAAACTCATCTATAAGTGAAGTGAAATATTGGTTACGTTCTTAAAACGACATATAAAATAGACAATAAAAAGCTATTTACGCGAATTCAGTGCAGTAGTATTGCAATTTGCATTTAAAAAAAAACTAGTTTCAGCATTAATCCAAAACATTTTATTTACTTTTCCAATTTATTATTTTCCATTATTTTTGATTTAGAGTGATGTAACGAAAATTGCTTATAAAAAGAGCGTTGTTAAAATTTTGAACAAACCTGTTTTTAAATTAAATAAAATAATTTTATCGATTTCATAAAGTAGTACTGTCTCTTCGAAAACTATATACCTAATAAAAGTAATATAAAATATTATGGATCCATCAAAACAAGTAAAAATATTTTACCATATATTAAGCGACAAATAAACATAGGTTAAAATATTGCAAATAAAACAAATGCTTAAAATAAATTCGGTGCACAATAATATTAAACGTATCTATTACCATCAGCGGATGATATATGTACACGACGCGATGGCAAGCCAGGATATTGTGTGCCCAGAAGCAACTGCACAATTATTAAGAACATGGTTGTACACCGAAAAGCTGGAATTCCATTTACATCTGCTGAAGAATTGTACATAAGAAATTCTGGATGCCCTGTTCATAAACCAGTTGAGTAAATTCAAAATTTCTTGTCTCAACAAACTTACAAAATATTTGATACCTTCATTTCTTAGGGGTTTTCGTGTTGTGAAGATGAAGAAAATGTGGCTCCGGCAATTTCTGAACTGGCGTCACACAATTGCGGTGAATTTGGACAAATGAAAACGATTGGAGGCACCGAAATTGAACTAATGTCTAGGCCCTGGATGTCTCTGCTTTATCTTAGAAACGCTCTAGACGAGGAGGGCTTTTTCTGTGGCGGTACTCTAATAAACAAACGTAAGTAAGAAGTCCAAAAGTATCTAGCATGAATTATTATTCCTACCTCTTCTATATTATCAGGCTATATACTAACCGCTGCTCACTGTTTCAATAGTCTAAAGCTGTAAGTATCTAAAAACATTTTTAAATTCGACCTCATTCAAATATGTCTAATGATAGATTATCAGTGCGTCTGGGCGAACATAACGTATCAAAGGAAATGGATTGCACGGAAAGGAGAGGAGTCACAATATGTGCGCCGCCAGTTGAGGATATTGAAGTGGATCGAGTTTATGTGCATGAAAAGTACTCATTAAGATCTGGTCATAATGACATTGCTCTAGTGAAACTTGCGAGAGATGTCGTCTTTAAAGGTACGTTTTTAACAACTTTATTTACCACATTTTTAATATAACAAACATTCAATTCGATTATTTTTCACAGAAAGCATTAGGCCAATTTGTTTGCCTGTGAGCGAGACTCTTCAACAAAAGGTGGATACCATGGAGGTATTCCATGTGACTGGTTTTGGCAAAACCGAAAGCCATTCGTACTCCGATGTGCCACTAGAAACCATTGTTGGTCCCAAGGATATTGCGAAATGCCAGAAATCTTATCGTAGGCAAATCGTTTCAACTCAACTGTGCGCTGGTGACCGTGGAAAGGATTCCTGCAATGGTGATTCGGGCGGTCCAATGACATATGTAGAGTACTTTAATGGCCAACAACGCTTTGTACAGTTTGGAATTGTTAGTTTTGGGTCATCCAGCTGTGGCGATGGTAATCCTGGTGTCTACACAAAAGTCGGTAGCTATATTCGCTGGATCGCTTACAAAATCGCAACAAAATAAATGTAATTTTATAAAGTGTGTGTAAACTAAATTATAAGTCGAAGATGCTTATCAAATCAGTTTTAACAAACATTTAATACCTATTCTCAGAACCGCAAATTTAATTGACTTCGCGTTCAAAAATATATCTTCAGTAAATTGTCGACAACTGCACCTACATTTAATTGTTGATTAAAGCCAATTCCATAAAGTTGAAGCCTAATCTCAAAATGATGTTTTATTTTATATGAATATTTATTTAATAAAGCTTATTGTACTATTGATTTGTTTCACGAAAAGTTTCTGTTAAATATACAACATCTGATGAGTTGCACTATTTATCGGGTCACCAAAATCATGGTACGATCGTTGTGACTGCCAAATAAAAACTAATCCAAATATCGAAGTTATACTGCGCCACAATAAACATTCGCACCGTAAAACGTATAATATCATCTGAGGCGATCTTGCCACTTATCATTTCCAGAGCTAGAGCTAGATCGTTGAACTCGCTGCAAAGTCAACAGGCCCTCGATGCTAAAAATAAATGCATTGTTGCCACAATGCCTCGGCTGTTTAGTTCCGCTGCCGGCACTTCCAATCTGCCACTTCCTATGCGGCTATATATATCTCCGATGCGCCCCAATCCACAAGCAAATGAGACACGCGACGCGCCGCGTCAGCTGGCTCTACTTATATTCCCAGTCGCCATCTGTCTGTTTACATATTTAGAAGATGCAGTCGGCAGACTACCCCAAAGACTTGAAAGTCTTTAGTTTGGATGCTGCATCCAACGTGGCAGTGCGTATAGAAGCGTCATGGAGTATAGAAGTGCCCCCATTCTGCCTACGTATGCCGAGTCCTGGTCTGTATCTGTTCTGTACTCGCTTGTAATGCATTTACAGCAATGCAGATTGATTTTGCAGTGCTCACAACAACTGCCCAAAGAAGGATTCTCTCTGCCAAACGCTTTTTCCGTACAAGACGCTAAGGGAACCGGATCCCGTTATCATCCTCATAACATTGGCCGTGGTCATTGGTTCTTTTTGTCTACTTAGCGGCTTTATTCTACTTTGTGTGGTCTCAAAGGCGTGGCAAGATGAAACATCCGAGGCTATACTACTCATGGGTAAGCGAAGTGAACTCCGTGATTAATACCCCGCAGATGACTCATCGACTCTGTTCGCAGGAATTGGCTTCTTTATCACATCGCTATCCTGTGTCACTTGGAAACTGACGAATGCTCAGCGTCTGGCCCAGCTGCAAGAGACTATTTCCATTTAATTTACTCTCATTTACTTTAGTTATCTACACCAAATACATATTTATACTCAAAACTCAACAGTCGCCATCTTTCGCAAACAAGTAAAATACAATACAAGGCAAGAACAAAGATAAACCTCTGACGAATTGCAGTTGTGAACAAACCTACCTCAATGGATCTACCCGGCCTTGCACCCCTAGTGCAGTCGCATCAGTTTGTGCTGGCTTCAACTGAGTCTCAGCTACCTGGTGCAGCTGTCCTACCTGAGCATCATTGCGATTTGGGCTCAGTTTGAAACGCATCCTCGTAGAAGACACAACTTAACGAGATGCCAATTCTGCGACAATTGCTGCAAATGCTGCAGCTGCCACAGCGATTTCTCAACAAAATTTCTCATCTATGTCATACACGACATTTCCAGCGTTACGTGAGGTAAGTGCCAACTACTTATTCTAAATTGTAGAGCAAATGACCAACAGTTAGTTGAAACATTTTGACAGGTTTATTGAAAATAATTTATGCCCGGTTTAATCGCTCGTCGAATACAATTTGGACTAATCGAATCTAATTGCAACGTAATCAGACCAAAAGACAAGAGACGTGAACGTGAACGTGAGTGACGACATCCAGAAGCTACTCGGGCGACAACAATTGTAATTTTGCGCAGCAATTTCGATTTGTCTGCGATTTGTGAGTCAACTCACGTATCTCTCGGATGCCAAAAATAAGTGAGACGAAAACAAATTTTGTATGACTGTCGAGTGTTTGATTTGAAGCTGAGGCACTGCTCAACTGCAGAGATCCAGAACTGCAGAGCTCACAGCGAAGTCTGAAGAGCGAAGTCCGCCGTCCGTACAGAGGTTTGATCAGAATGTTCGGGTTTTTTTCTCCACACAAATCTCTGGAGCCGCCTCTCGCAATGTGGGTAAAACACACAGAACCGATCACAGTCGCCGCGATTGCAATAAATGTCTTGAGCCCAGAGCTCGGCTCGGTTAGTTCATTTTTTACTTTTCATAAGTGCACACAAACAGTTGTTCATCGTATTACAACACATACCAAATACTATATTCAAAGTACTGCCAACTATTCAAAGGATGACCGAATATAAACGCGCCTTTGACTTCGTAGTTCGTGCCGTCGCCGCTGTCAGCCTGTTGATCGTCATGAGCGCCATCTACCAACAGGACGATGATCCTGCCTCCCACTACATACATCCGAGACGGATCATGCAGTAAAACGTGCCGGCTAACTAGACTTAAGTGGATAGTTTGTAATGTTTACGCTTAAGTATTTATCAATGCAAGCTGCAATCAATTATCAACTTAACAAATAAGCAATCAGTATACATTTTTTGACAATCAATTAAATGGAAATAAATCATCAGTTCTACTACGTGATTATTTTCAGCAGTTTCTAACTTCCTTATATTTCGGTACAGGGTATACGGCTGTTAATTGCGTTTTCTTATTACTGCTGCTAAAGCGAGAGAACTCGTTTGATTCGATTATGCATATACTGGAAAACATAAAAATCAAGAAGTTTAATGATTACACGGTTGAATTTCCCGGTAAGCACAACAACAATTGAGCTGTTGTGGGATTTCACCCGTTTGTAATGAAATAAGAGCTGGTAATTCCCAATCAATTAATTAATAAACGACAACTTGTTATAGCTGAGACTAGTTTCGCTTTATTCTAAACATACTAACACTGATTGCTCAGTACGTACATATAATTAATCTGGAAATCCACTATAGCTAGATTTAGCTGATTTACATATTGCCAGTAATCTGCTCCGCGATTGCACCGACATGTTGTTGCCGTTCAGTTGCTGCCGTGCTTATCTTTGCACTGACGTGAGGTCTCGCCTCTTGACCTGAACCAGCTGCAGTTGTTCGCGTTGCTGTTGTCAACTTTAAGGAGTTCAATTCATGATCGTTGGGTTTTCTGGCCGTGCGTCGACTTCGAAGCAATAGTTTCATATCTATAAAATGATGGAATAGAACTTTAGATATGTTCACATTTCACAGTCGCCAAAATGATTGATTGCCGAACTGCAGACCTGTCAGCTTTATAGCCGGGAAGAATATTATATCCGGTAGGGTAAGGGCTGTACAATTTAACAATTGTTTAAACACACTCGCAAATTGTTCCTGTTGATATTTCATTGCACCCACTCGTTCACATCTGGTATTCGAGAAGCGTAGCTGCCTCACATCGTTTACTCGAGTTCTTTAAACTGTCTGTCTCAAAGAATACTGGCAACTCCCACTCCCGGTCTTTTCAAGGTTACAGCCCCCAGGCGCAAAACAAAGTAGCTCAGAACTCAGGCTCAAGTGTTTGCCATTGTTTGTTTAGAGTCGATTATTCTTTTGTCATCGAATGAGCAACTGGTATTTGCTTGTGACATATGCTCGCAATTCATTGACAACGCCCCGTACAAAATAATTCACATAATTATTCGTAATTTGATTATTTATAAAACTTATTCACTTCAATCCATGATAATCCATTTTGACGCCACAATCAATCTGTTTGTTTTACGAGACATCTAATAAAACTTGATAACTCCATATTTTTTTGATAATACCATCTGCTTACTTGCTTTTTTATTAAATTTCACTTGAACAAAAAAATTATAAAAAATACACAATAAACATACAAATTAGTAATAATGTCAGATCTAATTAAAAAGTAATGTTATCTTCGGATAGAGTATTTTATCGAGGTTGTTATCCAGCAATAACCGGTGGCACACCAGGTGGCGTATGCTTAATACAAATATATGCACAGAGATGGCGCTGGTATACAGTCCGATTGCCCCTTGCCGGTAGATGGCACCAGTGTGAGGGGTCAGTGGAAACAGATATTGCCTCAAAAGATAAGAACTGAAATTCAAATCCGGCATTTTTAATTTATGTGAAAACATTTAATCTAATTAAAAAATAATTGTATACATTATCACACAAGTGAGTGCTATATAATGCAACTGCAATCGCTCAGGTGCACCAGTCGATCTCAAATTTGCTTGAGATGAAGTCGTTTGTGCTTGTTAGTTGTGTTATTCTGATAACTTTTGCATCCGCTGAGGGTGAGTAAACTTGTCCAGCCCGATTAAAGTATAATTAAACTTAATTCTCCAAAAAGAACTTAATAAGGATGGATTGCGCGAATTGGAAAAGCAAGAGTGCGGTGTCTTTGACAAGAAGGATTTGTCATTGAATAATAATGAAGTGAACCTTGGCTCTAGACCTTGGATGGCACGTTTTAAGATGTTAATAGGTGAAGGTCAGGAATCTGTATGCACGGGATCCTTAATTAGCGACCGTAAGTACCCAACCCAAATATAAAACGATCTTTAAATTTAATGATCCCAACCAAAATTCCTCTCACAGAATTTGTACTGACCCCTGCGCATTGTGTGAAAGATTTTAATGTGTAAGTATCAATTATCTCTGTAAATATCTGTAAGTAAAATTCAACCTCTAATTATAGTTCGTCAGTGCGCTTAGGTGAGCACGACCATTCGACTAATCCGGATTGCAGAACATACGACAACAAAAAGAAATGTTTGCCTGAAGTTGAGGATATTGACGTCGAAAAAGTAATTATCCATGAAGATTTTAAAAAATCAATTGCTTCAAATGATATAGCCCTGATAAAGCTGGCTCGAAAGGTCGAGATCAAAGGTAAACCAGTTAGTTTACTTAATTTAAATTTATATTTTAAAAATAGCTTGGCATTTATTTTATGTTATTGTTAACAGAACACATCATTCCAATCTGCTTGCCTGTAAATGCAGAGCTGTATAGAAAAGTGAAAACTTTAGAAAGTATGCTTCTAACTGGATGGGGCTCTGATGAAACCAATGATGGCAAATCTAATATTCTACGTGAAACGAATGTTGCACATCTCGATCGTAAAACGTGCTCAGAAACTTTCAGTAACCATGATATAGAAACAACTCAATTCTGTTCATCTATGAATGGTATATTGTGCATAGGCTCATCAGGCAGTTCACTGAGCAGCCCAGTTGACTATTTGGGTAAGGAACGGTTTGTACAATTCGGTATTCTAACCCATGGAGTACGTCCATGTACTGAATCCACGGCAGTAGTAAGCACAAATGTAGCTACCTTCATGCCTTGGATAACCCGTGTAATTGGGGAAAAGCCTTTGTAAGCCGTTAATATACATTGTATATGTGCAATTAAGTTTATACATCAACTTGTTGTGTATACTTAATTAAATATATGTCGATCAATAATAATTAAAGACAATTATGTATTTAAATAGTCTTACAAAGGACAAAACTAAGGTGATGTTGTCATACTAGAATGGCAAAAAATTAATGCTCAAGCCAAATATCCAATGTCTACAGACAAGTTTATTCAACAATTGTTGTCCCCGGTAAGTGGCATGTGTGGAGATTGAAGCTTGCTCTGCAACATAAAGACTTTGCTCTGTTGAAGATTCGATAGGTGGAGAACTCAAGGATGCGGATGCCTCTCTTGAAAAGCATGCTATGCTATCGATGATCTCTTGAAAAGCATGCTATGCTATCGATGATTTATGTTACTGCTTCTTCTGGCTCCAGCGATGTTATTGTGTGTGTCAGTTGCCTTGCGGAATAGATTGAAAGTTAGTTTAGTTTTGAATAAATCACAGTTCGTTTTGCTTGTTTGCTTACTTCTCTTTATATTTACACTTTATTGATTCCCAAGAAAAAGAGAGTCCATTCACCTTCGTTCCTTCTGAACATTATTTTCCAAGAAGATGATCAAGATGAACGATCATAGTCGGATTCCACATAATGATGAGAAGGAAGTCATAGGATGGGATGATCTCCCATCCTTGTGTCTAGTAGCATCCATGATTGGGGTCTGCTTGCCACAGATGTTGATAACTAACAAACATATTCTGATATTGGAATTAATTCTCATTGCACATAAATCGTTATTTTAATATTAAATTTCTAATGCTTGTTTTGTCTATTTGCAATACCTACCATATTTGGTTTGTGTCCCAGCTGAACGCAAATTCGTTTAGTCTGCGCACTCTTCGTCAATGGTTCGTACACAAGTTAAGCTGAATGGTTCTTCACCATGTTGTCGTTAAAGAAATTGACTACTGCAAAATCGCGAAAAAAAAAACATTACGAAATTGCCAGTGTAAAGCTACATTCGAGTTTGCTCGACTATGAAATACCCGTTTAAAATTTTTGGAATGAAAAAAGACTACGTTTGGGCGTTGATCACATTAGGAAAATATTTAAATGTTGAAACAAAATATGAGAATGTTAAAATTAGATATTAACATTGTTCTGTGAAATCCAGCATTGCCTGCTGCGCGCTTCAACTGATTTACGTCCTAATTAATTGTATTTTTGATAAGGTCTAAGTTAATTATTCGCTGAAATTAACTAGTTTTTAGAAAAGTAAAGTTTTAAACTGTCTTGATACAAAACTTTCGAATGGAGTATATTCTGATATATCCTTGTGTTGCCTCATTGGTAACAGAAAGCTAGTTAATATATGTCTTTAAGAATTGATCACCCGACAACCCAGACAAAAGCAAGAACAATAACAGCTGTCTTGGCTTTATGCTGTCTCTCTTTACCGCTACCACTCTCACGCTACGGTTTCCTCTCCGTCTTCTAGTTTGCTCATTCTCTCTGTCTCTCTCGCTGTCTTTTGCTCTCTGTCAGTTTCTTGGCTTACTGGAGTGCACTTGTCTGAGCTTGAAACGTGTTTTGGCCAAACGCTTGTAGCGCCGTCGCACCGTTCGTTGCCATTCTTCGGCTTCAGTTCAATTCGAAACGCGTCTCAGTTTGGTTGTTGCCCTCGGTTCGTCGACAACTGCGATTGCGACTGCGATTGCTTGGCCCGAGTAAAGGCGTTTTTAGCAGCAAGCCCACCAAGGCGCTTACTTTTGTAGGTGTGCGTGAGTGTAAGCACACACACACATACACATACACACATACACGTGTGTGTGTGTGAGCGGAGCAAGTGCGTTCGTCGCTTGATCAGACGGTCGTCGAACGGTTTCCATTAGCCGAGCGCGGCTTAAATTGTAATTCGGTTTTCGGTTATCGTTGCGTTATTTCTGTTATTTACTGCTTTTCGTATGCAAAACGCGTAATTTCGCATTACGCCGGGATCGAACGTCATAAAAGTGACCGAGACTGTCTGCCAACTGCTCTGCCCCTCTCTCCCTGTCTCTCTCTCTCCTGCCAGTTTCCCACTTGGCCATCACAGTTCAGTCACTCGGTCATAACTTGCGGCACTGTTGTTATTGTTACTGTTGTTGTTGTTGTGAATTTCGAATTTGTTGTGTTGCTGCAAGTTGTGTTTAAGCGCTTTTACTTGCATGTGTGAGTGTGGGGAAAATTTCACTTTGCATTGAAATCAAGTTTCGGTTTTATTGCACTCAACATATGCGAGTGTGCGTGTGCGTGTGCATGGATGTGGTGTGTGCCGCTGGTGTTTTTGCCTCACTGCACTCGTTAGCCAATTAAGTGCCCATTCATAGGCATTGAGATTCTTAACTGGCGACATTAGCATAACATCAAGCTGCCCCCCTTCCGTCCCCCATCCGACCCCAACCAATCTGACCTCCAATTAGAAACTGCCAAGAACATGCATTAAAACAAATTAATTAAAAAATATTAATTAAACACTTGCAAACACTACAAGAGACCAAAAGTAACATCAAATAAAAGCGTAGCGAAGGTCATCAACGAAGAGCTGGCAATACCCGTCGAGAGGGGCTTTGGGACACCAGCTAGGGAAATTAGTTTCAATCAATTCAAAATAGAAATAGAAATGACAACAGCTACAGAGAAGTGCGCAGCTAACAACAAATGAACGAAGACGAAATAGCATAAATAATAAATAATTGTAAACACACAGCCAAAGTCGCGAATCTTCGCAATATTGTTATAAATACACGGACAGCATGACATATTCAAGGTGAATGTGGCCATTAATTTTTGGCAACAGGTGAAAATTTATGACTACTTTTGTGTGTTTGTGTGTGTGTGTGTGTGTGTGTGTGTGTGTGAGTGCCAAAGTCAAGCTTAAAGATAATGACAAAAACAAATGGAACAGCAAAAAATGCAACTCAATTACTAAAGTTGATAAATAACCACAAAGTGTGATTTCAATAAATTAAATATCCATCGATATAAATAGTACTTTTGTCACATTGCAGATCCGCAAACGTAATACAATCCTTCTAGAATCTCTGTGCTTAACTTTAATTTACGATCATCATTATCAAATGCCGAATTCAGCTTGTGCCACTCACACAATTCTATGTGCATATTCGTCATACGCAACGTTGCCTTGAACTTTTCGGAATGTGAAACAACAACAACAGCAACAAGATATTAAAGAAATTCAATCACAACATTATTAATTGCGTTTTAACGGTATCCCAATCGCGCTGTTCGCTAAATGTTTAATGCAAAACAAAAATATATTTTTTGATACATACAGCAAACCTGTTTTTGGCAGCTTAAAGTGAAAATAATAATAATAAAATGCAAATGCTAATGCAAATACTGAGTGAAAAAAAAAATCGCTAATAATTTACAAATTGCAAGCTAAACACTAAACAAAACAACAAAATTACAACTTACAAGCAAGCCGCCTACTTGAGAAACAAAAGCCTTTTGGATATCTCGTAAATCCCCCAAACAAAAAATGCCTGTCAATTCGAAGCGGGCGTCGCTGCAAGCGTCGACGACGACGTTGACGCCGACGCAGCCGCCGCCACCGTTGCGGATGATAATGTGGAGCCTCGGCGTCTTCATCATCTTCTGCTGTGTCAGCATCAGCAGCGCACAAGGTGAGTGAGTTTTACATATGATTTTAGTTTTGTTGTCGTGTTGTTTTTGTTTTTACGATCATCATGTACAAAAATTAAAATTGAATTTTGAAAACTGTATGCGGCTTATAGTCATATTTTTGTCGCAGTTATTACCACTCTTTTCGTTGTTGTTGTTGTTGTTGTTGATGTGTGTGTTGTTATTGTTGGGGTTATCTTGGAGCACAATTTGTGTTTTCATTAAAAGCAGAAGACAACAACTTTAAGAGCGGCCTGCCTCTGATTCACTTCATGTTCATTTATCTTGATGCTGCCGGCTGCTTTTTAAGCCATGAGATCTTTTTGGGCCTTTACCAGCCGGAACTTCGACGAGGTCTGGGCCACCAAAAGAGCCACGACCACAAAATGATATGAGACAATAAATGCGTGTTCAAAATTAAAAGTTAAAATACACAGAGCTGTTGTGATTTGTCACGAAGAAGTTGCCAAACGGAAAGAAAAAGAATCAATAATAAGCACAAATAAAAATACAATACAACACGTACTTCCGCAGTGCACTCCAAACTGTCAACTGTACTCAACAGTTTTAGCTGCCACAGAAAATCAGCGATACGCAGCTGATGTGATTATATTAATATTAAAAAACTTGCCAATGATTTGCTAAAAACTGCCTAATTGGTGTCATATGAACTTCACAGGCTGTTTATATTTACAAAATGATTTTATTTTTTAAATTTCTTAAGAATATCTCTGTGTTGTCATAACCCAGTGTAAATTCATGTGTTGACCGCACAATTATTGACTTAACGGTTAAGCGCGAACACATAACAAAACCGAACTTGTATGGAAAAAATGTCAATATTTGGTTATTCTTAAAGCTTGAAATGAATACAGTATGCATCAAACTGTATGGCTCTTAGTAAGCTCTTCGATTGTAAATCTTGTGGATTTCAATAATATTAGTGTCCAGTGTAAGTTTGTAGACAATGATGGATTTAACGGTTAATTAACGGTTGCGAAAGAAAAGGAATACCCAAATAAGAAATGGCAGTGAGTCAGTGAGCCTTAAAGTTTCTTGAAAAATGGTCCGCAAGTATTTTCCCATAAACCATTTTATTAATCAAAGCTTAATCCAAATTTGGAATTTTCTATTAAATGACTTTTGTACCATAATTTGAAAAGAGAGGATGGATCACCTTTTAAGGAAAATAGAAATTATTTTTGTATCACACGAAATACAAATGCGAATAACATTGAATGTATTTGAAATCTATATTATCGAGTGTTTAACTAATCAAGAATATTTCGAGTCGTAGTTTACTCTTGAGTTTTTTGAGATTTCAATCAATATTTTTGATGTTTTTTTTTTATCACTCAATAATAGTGATAAATTTAAAAGATTTATAAAATGAATTAAAAGTAATCATCATTGTTAATGAACAACTTAAAAAATCATAAAAAAATAATAATTATTAATTTTGTAAACATTATGGGAACCCATGAGACTTAAGCTTATCGAAACATGAAACGTTTCGAAATGCCTGAGCCCGACTAGCCAGTGTTCGACCAGGTCCAAGAGTACTTGGGTCTTGTTCGAAACAAAAATATTAAATAACAATTTAATAACAGATATTAACTGCAATGCAAATAAACCACATGAGTTAATACTTAAAACATGCCAACTAATTATTTATACACACAGACTTATTAAATCCTTACATAATATTTGGTTGATTGACAAATTCCGAAAAAAAAGACGCAGCATGGCGTCGCCAACGAGCATGTTTAATCAATAGAAAACAAAGCGAAACTAACGAAAAACCAACAAATTAAAATCAAAATTCTTACGTAACTCTCTGCACAAAACTACAAAAACAAAAAGCTGATAGAAACCTTTCTACTAACATCAAATTTAATACCGAAACAGAAATCAAACAGCGTAGAAACCAAATGAATTCCAATACATACAAGTGAAGACTAAGGCTATGGAAACTTGTCAAACAAAAACAGCGTTAATAAAATTAACTTACTAATGAAGAGCTGATGATCGCGCTGCCGAAAATACAAATACAAATATATAAATGTGTGTGTGTGTGCACATTCGAAATCAAGAAATACAACTCTTGAAAATCTACATTTATTTTATATGCAGACATTTTGTCGCGCGTGTTGTTGTCATTCATACACACAATAATCGAAACGAGTTTCTGGGCGCATTTTTTTTTGCCGACAACTATGCAAATTAAATACTAAATATGTATTGTCCAACGAAATTCGTCTATGGAGAGTTGTTGTTGATATTTTGTAACAATAATCATAAAAAACGAAAGTGAATCGCGACGCAGCTGCAGCGCTGCTCATGTGTTGACTTTGAAAACCTTTGACGTTCATGCTACCCTTGTCGCACTCAAATGTGCGCCATTTCACTTTTCTCTTCTAGTTGTTAGCTTGATCGAATTAAAATACACACGCTTTATGCTATGCGATAAATAGAGATGGCACCACTGATATGCTACACGTTGAGAAAGAAAGTGAAAGAAATGCTCAACTTGCTTTGCAAGTTTGCGCAATAAGTAAAACGTAACTCACAATTTTTATACCCGCTACCCATGGGCTGGATGAGTATTATACCTTAGTGCCGACAGAAAATTGCAGATGAATAACGTTATTTGCACAGTATTTCCTTTTCTCAAGAACTTTATTTTAATTAATTTGGCAATATCGACTGACTTCTCACGCAGCCACTTTTACATTATTAACATCCTTCTGTTATTAACATGACTCTGCTAAGTACTATGTTAATTGCTTTATTATGTTAGATCCATAATGTTAAATTGTGTATTTAAACGATTAACGAGCGTAATTTTTATATTAGGATCACGTTTTGGTACACACAATAATATCTGCAGTCGAAATTATTACAAACAATTTTTTTTTTTGATCGACTGAAAAACAGAAGTTATGCAAGTATCAAATGTGTAGGGAAAAATCACACTCTGGTGACAGTGGTTTATAGTTTATTTTCAACGGAATATTATATACCACACCAAATATACTTTTTTGGTATATTATTTAAATACTCGTATAAGAGTTTTTAATTCTCAAAAAAAAGACGAAAAGCGGGTATCTTACAGTCGAGCACTCTCGACTGTAGCTTTCTTGTTTTAAATTGTCACACATGAGTCTTCTTTGAGTTGATAAACAAGTCTAGTAGTCGTCCAAACATGACGAATATTGTTTTGAACTCATTCATCAAAAGAAAGAGTCAAATATACACACATATGCGTACTTTAAGTAATTAGTAGCGAAGTTTCTTCAGCTTTTATTTTGGAAATTAGCGCTTTCTGCGTTATAATGATGAGAAACATGCCAATGACATTGTCCATGTGCATGGTATGTAAAATTCAACTCAACTTGACTACAAAAAATTCAAAATTCAACTCAATGATTGCAGTGAAATGTTAAATTTACATACAGATGCTGCAAAAGCGCACAAGTAACATGCAATTTATTACATAGTAAAGCCTACAAAACAACTAGTTGCAAGGTATTTTTGCCTTTGGCCAATTAAAATATTTGCATTTTCACAGTACACACATTATTTCCGCTTTAGTTAACTGTTTTTAAGTTGAGCAAAAAAAAGCCTAAATAAACATCGCTATTTCTTGTTTAATTTATATAAGGCGACGTAAAACAAAAAAATTACATTGCTACACTGTAAATAAAAATAAATTCAACACTTTTGACTATATTGTGTTTTTGATAAAAAAAAATACTTTTAGTGCGAAATAAAATGAATTTATCGCAATAATGTTTATTTTTTCATCGATGTGGCAATAATTTAAAAGGTTGGCATCCACATTTTTCTAAAGTTTCTCGTATTTCATTTTCTTTTTTTCGTATTTCGTTTTCATGTGCTGTCATTTTATTGCTCCCAAATTAAAATCGTTCACGTAATTTCATTTTATTTTTTGTGAAATTGTATTTATTTTTGGAGCTGAATATTTTCAACATATTTTTGTTTTTCATTAACGACAATAATATTACTTGAGAGCAAAAAAATGGCTGAATTTAATCACTCGGCCAAGAGGAAAAAAAACCGATTGAACGCTCCAACATCTGGAACGTCCAAGAAGAATAAGGCTAATGAAAGTTCTGTTGAGAAAATATTGGACAAACGCAAGTTCGAGGGTCACACGGAACTATTATTGAAATGGAAGAATTTACCGGCAGAGCAGAGTACATGGGTGCCAATCGACACGTTGGCCGAAGAACACATTCAATTGTTGACAGACTTCAATAACAGCTACCAACGGTCGAAGGGCAAAGTTGCGAATCCACCACCGACTAAAACCCAGCCAACAATTGTCCCCAGTACCGAAGGGAATGCTAGAAAGCCAATTACCCATCACCCGGTCCCAAGAAAAAGTGTGACCAAAGAACGCGTGCAGCCTCCGAAAGCACAGCCAGTTGTTGTTCTTAGTAGTCCAAGTCCCAGCAATTATGTGGACTTAAGCGACAGCACTTCGAACAGCGGCAGCAGTTCGAGCAGCGACGGCACCAATGATACAAGCAGCAGCGACGATGATGCCGACGAACTGAAAAATAAACCACCAATATCGCATAGCGCCAACATCAAACAGTCTGGTTACACTGTGAGCAACCACTTTAAAGCAACCGAGAACCAAGGATTGACCAACTTTGGCCTGGGACATATGCGCGATATTTCAAGCAGCGATTGCTCTGATAATGAAGACTCTGCTAAAAAGAGGCCAGCGGCTAAATTGTCCACCAATTGTCCTAATGACGGTCCGCCGCTGGATAGTGTCAAGGACCAACTAGAAAATTGGAAGCATATAAGAAAGAATAAGCCGCCGGAGGCAGCTGCAGAACCAACACCGACATCGACGCAGCGGCGTAAGACTGTGCACGGCTCTAACGCTGACAGGAGAGTGGAGAAAGTAAGTAATCGAATTGTGCGCCAGTGCATCTTCAACTCAACATTGTCGATAATTGATCGTAGGTGGAAACGGCTAGGCCCCGGCGCTCCAGTTTGGAGAGACACAATAGAAGTGCAGTCCAGTCGCATCCCCTTGAACGACATGAGGAACAAAAGCCGTTTGAGACGGATGAACCAGCTGAAGAGGGAGCCGCCACTTTCAGTGACTTTGGCCGATGGGATGAATGTCTGACAGTGCCCACGCAAGTATATGGCGTCGAAATGGGCTTGACATTGGAGAAGATTCTAAAGTCCTTCAAAATCAAAGGCGAAACATACCTGGTGGCCAAATGGCGAGATCGTGCCACGCCCGATGCAGTGAAGCTGAAGAAATTGGTTGCGCTATATCCTCATCTTGTAATCGAGTACTTTGAAAGGCTTGAGATGCGAACCGTAGAGTAAGAGAATCCTATAAAACAGATGGTGAGTGAGGGAGTCTCCATACCACACCACACCAGGTGGTTTCTATTGTAGCTCTTTAGCTGTTTTCTCTTCGAATTGTCAGTCTTTGTTTCTGGCCCTGTGCCTATAACCTTAAACGGAAGCTTCCGTTCGGCGCAGCTTCATAACTTTACAGTTCGACGCTCACATTGCCATGAGCCATGAAAACGTTGCCAGCACTTGGTTGGGTCAAGATACAATTGCCGCCAAAAAGCGCTGACATCCGCTCCGACAGCAACTTGACTCCACTACTATCGACAGCCCCCCCTTCACCCTCGAAGCACTTAACGATGACTTCTTCTTGAAGACTATTCTTCGTTCTCTAATCGTTGTAGTCATGCACCTGCAGCTGCTGGCGGGGCATCATATAAATCATTGATAACGCGAGCCTAGCCATTTGACAAATTGCACAGCCCATTCTCATCGGGGCCCTACACTCCGAGTAGAACATTTGATTTATGATCTGTTTGCCTTGTGAGTTATATGCGCTTAACATTGTGTTAGAGCCGTGTGTGAATCATCTGCGCGTAAATGGGTAGATTTCGCTTATGAGCGTCTTGATTTCCATTCCAATTAGGAAAGTTTTTTATAATATTACTAGATTTGATAAAATTTTTGAAGTTACCGAAAATATATCGATTTTGTAATAATGATATAATTTTATATGTTTACTATAATATTGTATTTATTGAAGTTGCATGATATCAAGGCTATATGCATATATATTGTTTTTAGTGTTGCAGTGTATTTGGATTTCGACGAGGCCAACTCACGCTGTAAATTGTTCGTCCAGTTGTAGATTTTATGCTGAAGATCAACGTGCAAGTTATGAGGCCGTGAGTCTTGTCTTGGATTTTTACTTGTTGCCTGTTCCCTGTTTGCTGGTCTGTCTGCTTATCTGCTGGCATCTGGTTGACAGCTAGCGACAATGGCAACAGCAACGACGCCTTCGCTTTGAACTCAGCGGCTTAGCGACTTGTGCGCGGGTTCAGGAGACTCCGGCTGTATTTCTACCCGTGACATGTTCATTTGGCCAAGACACACCGGATCACAGCCAACCGAATTTACCCCGTCGCCTCATCGTTTGCTGTAGGCGTTCAGTTCATTCAACTGGCCGGCAAATTGTTTGACGACAACAGCAGAAATGGCAACCAAAACTGTGTTGAGGCTTTCGACAAATTTAGCAACACATAACGAGTCGAAAGAGTATTGTGCCTTCTCTTATTGGTGTAACCTTCGTTCGGCTGTGTGCTGGACCAGGCCAAGACACACCTCATCGGCAGCGGCAGCGGCACATGCTAACTGGGACTACCACACCACTTGAGTGAGTGGCTCAATGAGTGGCTGACAGTCTGGCTACTGCCTGGGTTAATGTGTCCATTTATTGCCATTGCTTTTGCTGTTGTGCAATTTCAATGTCATTTGTAAACTTTGCTGTCGGTTGGCTCCACTCGCTGATTGCATTTTTGAGCAATTTGCCAAGTTAGTTGAATTTATCAAGCCGAAAACCATTAGCAGACTCTCTGCTTCTGCCTCAGCCTCAGCTTTAGCTTTTGGCCCATCTGTAAATGATCATTTGGGCGTTGAAGGCCTTAAGCAACTTGTAAACCGCGTTGCTGTAATGTCTAAAATTAGTTAAAGCCTCGTGTAAACTATTTAAACGCTTAGTCAGGGCTAAACCCTAGTACATTTCAATTCCAAGAGATGCGTATAAACGTTGACTCTCATTTTAATAGCTCGCATAAATTTTTAAATTAAATTACGGAAGAGTTAAGAAAAAAAATTTCAATGGTTTATCGAAAATGTTAAGTTTTTCCGACTATTGTAAATATTTTAATTGTATGAGTTTTATGTTTATGCATACAGTTGGGTCCGTATTACATATTTCGGCTTACTTCCTGTCTCTTGATCATATATCGGTTGAAACCTTCTGCACAATTACTTTTCCAAAAGCAATTGGCGACTTGTGTGTTGATTTTAATTCTTGGCCGTAATTTAATCAATTTTCTTTTTTATGCCACGTTCGATTCGATTCGTATCTCTAATGCTTTGTGATCTGTGCTCTGTTATTATTTCCTATGATTGCTATGCAGTTGGTTTTGCTCTTTTGTTGTCTTGACTTCGACTTCGAGTTCGCCTTAGATTAAAACTACAACTACAACTTTGTTTTTGTATTTTGCTACCCAGCCCAGTTGATTTATGTGTTGGCTTCGCTATAATTTACAGCATTAAACTAGTTTTTCATGTTTATCGGCAGCCTTTTTGCATATTATACTAAAAATGGCACTGGTTTAAGGTAGTAATAAAATTGATATATATAAATTCTGCACATAATCGTGCAAAATCGAATAATTGAATAATATCATTAAATTCCAATTTTATTTCAATTACACAAAAAGTAAATTGAAAATGTATATTCTTTACCTCGATTAGCAGCAATCAACTGTTTTATTTGATCATGTTCTTGTTCCTGCGTATGTTAGCATTTTTAAGTTTTGAATCGCTATCAAAATATTCATTAATGCTCGATTCGTATTTAGTTCAAGTCGCTATAGCAGGTGACTGAATTCTTCTGGATAAACAAGTTTATGGTCACCGTATGCTGATATTTTATTGAGTATTCAATTTGTTCCACGCAGATCTAGCGACTACATTATTTAAGCAAGTCGTCATTTGTAATCTTAGCCAAGTTTAAATAATGCACAACACACATCTATCTACAACTTTCGATATTAAAATTCCTCAAGGAAAACATGCTACAATTTCTTGTTAATTACACAGACAAAGTGTCTGCTTATCGTTTACGGAACTCTGAACTCGTTTACAGTCATTTATAAATGGCCGAACAATTAAAATTGCATAGCTGATTAATATCGTTGGTATAATTTTTAATTTCCTGTCCAAGAGCAGAGACCAACCAAAAAAAAGATTGAAAATTTCCAGGCATGAACAATAATTTTGAAATTGTTCAACCACATTTTTGGCAATCATTTGCATTTCATTTTGTCAGGCATTTCCCTTAAACTCTTAGCGTTATTACAGCCACAGCAACATCAGTAGCAGCAGCAACAACAACAACAACACTTGTAATAATTTTCGCTCTTTTGACCATTTTTGGTAGTTGATGTAATTACGCCCAAGGCGGCGATGCCGTCAAGCGCCCTCATTTATGACGCTTTGCATATAGTAGCAGCAGCAACAGTACCAGCAACAAATCTAGACATATGTTGTGGTTGTTATGATTGTTGTTGTTATTGTTGTAGTTGCTGTAATGCAATTTGTTTAACGCTTCGTTTATTACCAAAAACAGAAAACGCATTTGAGGCGCCCGTCTCGTTGTTGTTGGGGATCTTGGGGTACAACATTTCGGTCGCGTAGGTTGTCAGTTAGCTGAATGAATTGCAGCAACGAGCAGACCACAAGCTGAACTCGATTCAACGAACACCAGATATCCTACCTGTTCATAGCAGAGTAAAAGTGTTGGTCATCCTAGCCGAGGTAATAATTGCTCGATTTCTTTATGAATTCGTAAGTGCTGCGCTGCAACTTCGAAAGTGAATATCTTGTGGTCAGGGTAGAGTCGAGTTCGCAAGCCCAATTCAACAAACAACTTTATGCAGATCTCCCCTGGCAGAGCTTAGCTCAGCTCCTCGGCCGCTGGAGTGCCTCATGCCAACGAATTATTCCTGCAACATCATATTCAGCTTGTTGTTGAGGGCGTGGCGGAGAGCTATTTATTAACTTGTTTCGTTTCTCTGACACTTTTAATATATTTATTTAAGCGTGTTTGTTTTCGCTTGGCACGGGCCGACTTTTGTTGCTGCTATTTATAGCTTGCGCCTGCCAGTTGAAGGTTATTGGAACAGCAACTAAAAAATGATTACTAATGGCATATGCTATAAATTTGATTTTGAGATGGTTTCGCCTATATATGGCATGTCTTCTACTCAGGGTTATCGCTACTACTTCATCGTCTTTGTGATGTAATTTTATTGTGCAAATCTCTAAACAGTAACAGAGAATTCCCATAAAACAATGTGTACCATCTACTGTTGATTAGCTCTAATCTGCTATGATTTGTCTGCCGTGAACTAACCTTGACCGTCTGAACTGTGAACTCAATCCCCAGCGCTCTATGAGAACAACTATAAAGCTTATTAGTATAACCGTTCATATCTAAGCCACAATCATTGTTATAACAATGCCCGGCAGTAATACTCATGAAACTGCTCTTTCTCCAAAAACAAGTTGATCTGTTCCGTTTTCTTGTTTCTTGCTTGAAGCGACCTTGCATTGTTTTGTTTATTGTTATACGCATGTGCCACGCCCCAAAGAACTCGTTGTAGTTTTGAGCTCAATTTCACACACAAAAAACTAATTAAAAGCATTTAACTTTTCATTTCATTAGTTTATGAGCTTTGCTTAAACCCAAAATTAAACCGTTTCTTAATGCCTCGTTTCGCCTTTTTCATTTCAGGTAAGCTCAGCTCAAACTCAAATCTCGGACAACTTAACCAGCTGTTCTCAACATAAATCAACAAAACAAGAATCTAACATGGATTTCTACAAGTAAATAATATACGACACACACTAATACTACTCGAAAAGGAGTAGAGGATAATGCAACATTTGGATACCTTCGAAAAGTATTTCTAAATTGGATTCAGAATACGCTTTTCGAATTCCAAATTGATCAACAACAAATTCAAATCATCAAAGAATAATTTCAATTAACTTCACACAATTCATACACAGATGACTTACATGTATATAGGAAGTATATACGATAACAATTTCCATATTATTATTTAATTCAATAAAGTTCACATTTACATTGGGAAAGTTGATACCCTCCAATTTGGGTATAACTTGCTGCCTTGTAAATTTCCCTCGCCAATAGTTTCTTGATATTTTGAAGAGACACTTCTCAGTTCAACTTATTCTTGCATGAATAATTTTAAATGTCAGTTGCTGCAATTGTAATTCCAATTTGTGATTCAACCTCAACTATCGGATCTGTGCAGAGTCAAGCCTCGCGTTTTCCTCTCCGCATTGTTGTTGTTGACATTTTTGTTTGGCTTTTTCAAATATTTCTTTAAAAGCAGCGCCCCAAAAAGCTCCGTTAAAAAATGCCATTATATTTATATGGACATTTGTTTTCGGTGCTTTTAGGGTGTGTTTCGTCTGCTGTGCGACCCCATTTTTGATAAAATGAGTTTTGTATGTTAATTTGCAAGCATTGCATTCTTCTGGCTGTTGACTGCGATTCGATACCACGCAAATAGGCGCCACAATGTACATATATCAAATGTCTCTTGATAAACTTGCAAATTGCATTCCCTGTGCAGCTATTACCATAAGATCTGAAATGCAAAAATGTATTAGCATTAATTGACGTACGGTCTATTCAGAGAAGTAACTACAAACTTGGTGTTGGTCTACGACCTGGGATAAAGTATATTATATTTTCATTTTTTTCAACTTTTATTCCTTGAAAACTTTCCTTTCCATACAACTGTTATGTATTTATTAAACAAATACAATTTAAAGTTTCTACCAATCCTGTAAAGTCTTCCGGCATTTGTTGGATGAAGATCTAGAAGAGAAACTTTATAATTAATTTATTCAATCATATACTGAGTTGCGTAACTCCATTTGAAGTTGACAATCCTCTGAAGTTTTCCGAGTAGCACGTAAATAGTTTCTTATTGGTATGTTGCACCTACGACTTCCGCAACTACAGAAATTACCAGTTGCCAGTTGGTAGTTGCTAGTTACCAAGTTTTGAGGTATATACTTTTAACGTTTTCTGTATGCAAAGCATTCGTCTGTTGCCCGTTTGCAACATGAGTCATGATGGGGAAAGAGATACAGAGAGAGCGAGAGAGAGAGAGAGGGGTGGACAGACAGTCGGCAGGCAATCGACAGTTGAAGTCGCTTTCGTTGTTGCCTCTTTCCCTCTATCTACATCTAGGCAATAAGCTAACGCCACGCCCACCACTGCCTTCTTGCAGCAAGCTCACCTGGGTGCATTGAACGCATTTATTTCGCTCGTTTCTCTTGCTGTGCATTGCTCGATTTTCCACACATATTTTCGCTTTTCCTTTTAATTGGCGTTTCTTGTGTTTTGCTTTGAATTTTCCTCCATCGTTTTTTTGCCTTTTGCTTCACTTTCGCGTTCACAACTTGTTGCCAGTTGCAACTGTGCCACTGTCCAGTTGGCTTGACTCGTGTCGCGTTTGGCTCCATTTAATGGCTTCCAATCGGGCTTTGGCCTCCTGCGACGTTAGCGTCGACGGCAACGTTGACGCAGACGCTAACTCTGCCAAGCAGAACGTGGTGCAAAATATGATTTCGTTTGACAAATGGCCTGACCATAAATCATAGGCAAAGGCAAATAATTGGGAAAAGAAAGCGTTGACTTCAAACGGAAGTGTTAAGCCATTGGCCCTAGCCCATGGGCGGTTGCCAAATTAACAATTGAGCGAAAGTAAATCGCAAATTGTCCACACAAACGCCATTCGCAAATTTTTTAGTTTTCCGCTAATAATAAAAAGCAACATCGATACATCGAATATTTTTATTCATCGATTTTTTTAATGCAATCTTTGTGGCTGCAGCCAAATAATAATATTAGAAATTCATTTATTATGGAAGTGATTATTCTTTTTGATGTTTTTAGATTTTTTTTATTTACATTTGAATCCAACAGTTGAATTTAGAAATCTTAAACATAAATTCGATTGTTTATTATCATTATCGAATAGTATTATTCAATTTGCTATAGATCGATAATTGAGTTTCAGTTCATAAGAACTTTAGGCGCCATTTTATTGGACTGGCAAAGTTCTGGTTCTTGAGAAGAAAATTGGTTTCTATTGTTGACGATATTCTGTGCAACCTTTTACTTAAGTTAAAATGTGTTCAATTAAAACTGCAAAAAGCGTTATAAAAGTTCAAATGATATTCAGCGACAAGCATGTGTGATTCATTGAAGCGTTTCGACCACTGCACAAAATGCCCCAACGCCAAACGTGACTCACGGCCAAAAAAAAGACTTGGCTTCAATTGAGCCGAGCCAATGAATGGAGCACCCCCGTGGTGGAGTATTTGGATAGATGCATGAGCTGAGCAGCAGCAGTCTACGTTGCTGCGATGTAAGTGACATAACAGGCACAAATATTTTGAAAATACAAAAGAGTTGGGGCTCGGGCCAGGTGTGCAATGACATATAGCAGCAACAACAAGCTGGAGGGCCCTGCAGTTTGCTGAACTTTGCGCCCTACCCAGCCAGAGTCAATGGAGTGTGGCCAAATTGATTACAGCTGCAAAATCCTTGACCCATAAATGCCAGTTGGGTTCGAATATGGTTTTTTTTCTTTCGCATGCCTCATGACTCTTAAACTGTTTCGTCCGTCTCGGCGTTTCCGTTTTGTTGCAAAGTGCAAATGGCAAATGGTAAACGGTCAACATAAAAGTTGACTTTTTTTCACCGCTTACTGCTATGTCTTTGAGCATTAATGCGTTTTTTGTTTCGTCGAAAATTATATACCTGAAACACATTAAAAGCCAACAACGCCCCATTGCAAAGTTTTTCAACCAATTTCAAGGCAAATTTGCGTGCTGCCTGCAGTTTTTTATTCGCTTTTTCGCTTTTCTTTTCTATAACGCTCAGTTGGCACTTGTAGCTGCAGTTAAATTTCAGCCGCCACTGCACTATGGGGAAAATGACCACTTTATCTGGCATTTATTATTGTGAGTGAACTAAAAGAGATGTTTCACTGCGGTTTTTTTTATTATGTTGTTATAGACCATAAGAAACTATTTTAGAAAAATGGGCGTGGCAACGCCTCTTCCGCCCAAAAAATTGGGAAAAAATCAAATTTTACGTGCATTTTTAGATTTAAACTTTCCAAATTTAGTCACCTATACGAACTTACGTTGCAAATAGAAGTTTTGCCACGCCCCCTTCCGCCCCAAAACTATGAAAAACACACGATCTCTTTATCTGTGTATGCCTGGTTATAATACGCCTGTTTAGTACTTCCATCGAATCCATAACTGGCGATGAGCTCTGCAGATAAAAAATCTGTGTGCTGATTCGCCAATACACTTTGGATAACATCTTCTTGAAGCTTCACAATCCGAGATGCCGTGTGTTCCAAAAGGTCTTGCAGAGACACCTTGGCTACAGTCTCTGATACATAAATGTTGACTGGTCTGCATTGCTTCTTTTGGTTGCCCCACTTTTATAAATTAGGTAAATATCCACATTTATCTTACAAATGTCATCTCGGAACGCACAATACTGTTCTTTGGTGAACCCTTCATCTAAAATTAACGCCTAGGCTTCATCTTTGGACGCACTTACATTTATTACATTTGCTATTACATTTTATCCAATTATAATGTAAACTATTGCAAAATTTGTGGCATTTCAATTTTAAAATATTATCATCAACATTGTTAGACGCATGCAGCTCAAAATAATTTTGAATTGCCTTCTCTCGTTCGTGTCGGCCCCTCTCGCTGTTCCACACAGCCAACAAATCGGCGTTGGAAAAAGTGAGGTTACTTAACAAAAATGAAAATTGCGTCGAAAGAGGGAAAAAGAGGACAATAAGGCCAATACCTCTGAGCTCAGAATTGACAAAGCTACAACGAACAATTGGACGAACACAATAACAATTCGTAACTCTATTACATAATCCTCTCCAAAGTTAAAATTTGTTACTAAAAATCCAGCTTTAGAAGCACTTATAAAACGACAAAATATTAGTATACACACGGACAATTTGAGCGATTAATTACATTAAACACACAGGGAAAACCTGCCAAATCATGGTTCATGACTTGATTTTCTTCTAATTGTAATGCCATCATTGCATATTGAAAAAGAAAATCAATGCAAAAATTCACAAAACTTGGCGCACGTGCTTTTAATTCCAACAGCTGACTTTACAGCTGTTATGCTAACAGGAAACTGTTAAATTTAACATTTTGAGTATGAGTCATAACAGTCTGATGTTTTCATAATGCGTTAACAGTAAATTCGTGTTAATTCGAAAACTTTTAAAAATCATGCAAATGCCAGATAAAGTGGTCATTTTCCCCATAGTGCACTGTTGCGTAATCCAACCTAACTACAGGTGATCCCCATTGACACTGAATCTATATAGGTGAGGGAAATTTCCTTGAATGGTTTATAAAAACATTTCCATTTGTTTTCCGTTTGCATAAACATTTTGTATTTTGTTAAAGTTGTGTTTTAATAATTTGATATTAAATCGCACACCAACAGTTTTGCTTTTTATGTGCGTATGATTTGTTTGCACAATCAATCCTTACGCACAATTACACGCATTTCTAGATAAAATACAAAAAAAAAAAAAAATTTCACAGCATTTTAATGAAGTATATATATTCTTTATCAGTGTCAACAGCCGTGCCGATGTCCCTCTGTCTGTATGAGCACATAGATCTCCGAAATTATTAGACCTGGAGAAATTTGGTAACAGTAGTCGTGAATGTCTTACGCTAATGATGTTTTAGATTTTGCCCACGCCCAGTTTCGCCCACTCAAGTCGAGAAAACGTGTGTAATTTTAAGGCTGGAATCACAGAATAATATAGCTTTTGCTATTTTAGTATACTTTTTTTTAATTTCATATGCATAAGTGATTTGCATTCTCTCAAAGTGAGTATCGGGTATCTCACTATCGAGAGCTCCCGACTGTAGGTTTCTTAGTTCCTATTTTCATTGGAAAATTTGTAATTCTGACATTATAAGTCGAGCAAGTCAAAGAATTTTGTACAATTATAAATTTCTGATGATGTGGAACATTCTCCGAAAGTATTTAACATTTCTTATTGAAAAACTGGTCAATGATTAATATAGATGTTAATGCATAAAACCGGATCTCGTTTTCGAGATACGCAGCACAAATTGGGGGAATTTTGTTAAATTCGCTCAAGTTGATTCACACTTCATTCAGGGCTCGAGTGACTCCACAACAATCAGACACTCTAGTTTAAGAATATTCTGGCTGTGAAACCTCTTCACAATTACTTTGGAGTTCCATTCAGACTTCCAGATTTCGCGTATTTTTCTTTCCATTCGATTACTCAACTTGTGTTTGACTTGAGTATGATCCAAAGATCAACATTGTGGCTTCTTTCACCAACTCGGGCTTACGTTTACGTAACCAACGTCGCCTACATACAAAAAGCCAAGCAAAAAGTCTTAAAAGTTTATGATAATTTACAATAATTCACAGATTAAATCTTTCCAATTTCTGTGCATTGTAATTTTCCGCATAATTTTCGTATAGCAGAATTAACAATCACAAAAGGCAAAAGGCAAACCGTAAAATAGATTTGCCAGTGCTTATAAATGGTCAACAGTCTTGGCTTAGTCTCGTTGGCCATTCAACTGATTGTTGTTGTAATTACAGACGATATTGTTGTTGCCTATATCACTGTGTCTCTCTCTCTCTCTCTATTTGTAGTTTGTTGTTGTCGATGGTGATGGTGATTTATTGTGTGAAGAACAAGGTTTTGTGTTGCTCGATCTAACCATGATTCTTATGGCTGGTTACGTTTCTAGCACATTTGCATACTCGTGTGTCCATCCATCGCTTGGGGGCATTGCTTAGTGGGTGGGTGTGTTGACCACTTAGAAATAGGCGTGGCAGCCAGCATTGATGCGTGAGCTATTCGCCATTGAAGCCATAGTCGGTTCGGTTGATAATGATGCGGCCCTAAGTGGTTTGGCACTTTGAACCAGCGCACAAAGTGGATGAAATTGGCTTCGTCGGTGAGGTAGCTAACAGCTCACTGAAGGAGTTCAATGCCCCACTGACTGTCATGCAGCTTGAAGTGTTTTGTGAACAAACAAACTTGGCTAAGAGACACACAGCAAGCACAGCACCGCAGATTGGTTTAGCCTGTTTTTCAGCCGCCATCAATCAAAGTGTTGACGGCGCTCTTTGAGTGTCTCCTTCAACGCCTCCGCAGCGATCTTCGAATGCGACTTCGGCTACGACTGCATTGCATGCATAAAACCGAATCAATTGGATGCACAAGTCAAGGACCAGAGCAGAGTGCGCAAATTGCAATTCATTGTCGTCGCAAGTCTGAAAGGAGTAGCTACTTCTTTCTATATACACTTCTTCTTTGTCAGCCCAGTGTCTGCCTGCGTCTTGACATTTTTATTAAAAATGCTGGCGATCACAAAGGGCATATTTTATGGTTGCCGCTCGTTAAGCGACTATCGCATCTACTGGGGAAAACTGGTCATGCCAAATCGCCACTCAAGCGTCCATTTATTGTTGCTGCTGCTTTTGGGCATCATTTCCTGTTTAAATTGAATGCGCTTCTGCCTTAATAACAACAACAACAACAGGAACGACGACGCCAATGGACAGCTTAAAAGCTCCCAAAGGCGCAGGGAGTTTCTCACAAGTGTGTGTGTGTGTAAGTTTGTTGTTAAACTGCTTGTTTAACTGTAATCTCAAGGAAAACCACATTTCGCATGCAGGTTTCGCAACGCTAACCTTACGAAAAGGGAAACGCGCGCAATTCGTCGACTGTAGTTCAATATTTTCTAGTCTTGTTTGTTCGAATAAATTATAATAATTACAAAGTTTGTAAATTGAGGTCGTTGTGGCGCATTCCTTGCAGTTTGGACTGCTTTGCACTGCTTCCTGGCCTTTCAACGGCCAGCCGTTGAGTGAATTCCCCAAAGCTGGTGAAGCTAAAACTGCAGTGCTTCTCAAACTGTACAGGCGTCTATAAAATAATTTATTATCAATTTATTCTAGATATAAGAAAACTTTTTGAATCGATTGCAACTAACTAGCTCTATTTAAGCACAAAATATGCACTTGCTTTTGCAAGGGCTGTTTCACAATTTGGAGCGTGATTCCTTTGCCATTTGTGGCATGCCATGCGCATTTCTTGGCACTTGGCTCTTGGCTCTCGCATTGCGACAGCTAACGGCAACGCGACAGCGACAGCGACACCGCCAACACCAACACTAACTGTAAACATCAACTGCAACTGCTGCATCCAAATAGTGGCATAAGTACTAGAGTTACGCCATTTGAAGTACGGCCCAGACACAAAACAGTTCTATTACTTAATATGCAACACTAATGCGAACAATGCCAGCACGAAGACGAAGACGACGTCTTGGCAGATGATGATGATGATGGTGATGAGTGCGACTTGGCTGTGGACGTGGAGCGGTCGTAATCCCAGCCAGGCAGACCGACCATTCACTCAACAGTCTCCCCTCGCACACACTCAGAGAGTTGCCAGTTCAATCAACGCTTTGGGCCACGATTTCCAAGACCTGGTTTAGAAAGGTTTACAAAGCCTTTTAACTCTTGCCTCTGACTGTGGATAAATAGAAAATGCCACAAAAAGTGTTTGGCGATTAACAGTTTTTCACACTCGCAGAGCCCTGTACAACAGCCCTGAGTGTTCCACACTCCCGCCCTTCCTCCCCCACTCTCATCGATCGCTTGGATTCTCCCAGCAATGTTGCCATGTTTCTAATGAGCTCAGCTTGTGCGTTACCTGAATGCTTAATTGAGGCTTTTGAATTGGAGCAGCAGCAAATGATTGGATTATTTGTAGTCTGCTCGGATGATTGGGGATTGCTGGAGAGCTGGGTCAATGTTCAGCTGTGATTCCTATCTGGCAGTGGTCTATCCCACAGTCATGAACTATTTCTGTATTCGTTTTAAGATCTTTATGAGTAGCGAGTGAGCCAAGTTTGAGTATTTTTAAGTTCTCCCACAGGCATTGTATATAGACCAATATGTTGGCTTCTGTCCTTTAATTTTTCTATATTTGTTAGATCCTTTTATTCCATTTATTGCTGATTATTGTCAAACTATAAGAACTGGGTTTTATTATATTATTTTGTTGTAAGTTATATTCAATGTATGGTACATATAAGGGGGTGACAAGTTTTTTTTATAAGAACCTTGTCACCAAGATTGGTAGATCTAGTTGTTATAGTCATTAAGAGAGCTGTTAGCACCAATGGGCAGACAGGCAGACGGATTGTTAGACATGAAAATATGATTAATTTGTATTGGCAAGAAATTATGGAATCATAATCTGACAGTTTCATAAGCTGATGGAGTGTCCACTCTCGTATTGGATTAGTTAGTATGGATATGTATGTTTTTAGTTAAGTAATAAATTTAACTTTATGGTTGTGATTCATTCTGCAAGTACTCGAGAATTCGAGCTGTAGACTGCTCAGATGTTATGATTTTCTGTCAATGTGGGGTTTGTCTTGTGCTTTTCTAGCAATTTGCTCTATTATTGGCCACAATTTATTGCCACATGTTGTGGCCAAGCCCAGTTCCCCGCAAAGCCAACAGCAAGCAGCCACAGCGACAACAAGAGCAACAACTTTGTCAGTTTCTGTTTCTGTTTAGTTTCAGTTTCAGTTTCCAGCTCCCAGTTCGAGTTGAAGTCGCCAGTGTTTAATTTTTTCTTACTTGTTTGTTTTTGTTTTGTTTGTGTTTTTTTTGCAATGTGAAAAACTCGTTTGCATTTGCGTTCGTACTCGTAATTTATTTATAATATTTGCAATATAACTTTTCATGTTGTTTGCTTTGCCTTTATTAGAGCACAGAGTAGTGGAGTGTGGAGTAAAGAGGCACGCTTTACCTATTACATAAAACCAATGAAACTAACAAAACATAAACAAAGCGAAATCGCACCTCGAAACGACTGAAGACGACGCTAACTTGGCCAGCAAACAAAGAGTAGGAGGATGGCTAGTGGGAGTGTAGAGTGCAAATCAAACATCAAATAATTGATAGAATTTCGACGATGATGATGGCTAACTGCAGTACCAACTTTGGCCAATGATTGCCCACCTTTCACCCGACCCGTGACTGCTGCTCTGACCCCGCACGAGCCGAAGCCGTCAAGGGAAAGGGATTGGTAATGGGCACGGGAACCGAGCTCGACCTGCCTTTGGGGGGACAGCCAAAGCAACAAAGTCAGCGACAAAGTCGTGAGTCCAGGTGGGAGGACAGGGAGGGAGAGGAGGGTAAACCACAGACTACAGCGGACATTGCCACCCGCACGCGCTTGGCTAGAGCTTGGAGTGAACCAGTTTTTGGGCATTGCTGCGGGAGTGGTAATCGAAAACCGGCTAAAAGAATTTCCCAACCAGCCAAGAAGTTTTCCATTTGTACGTTTGTACGTTTGCCATTTGCAAGCGATCAAACTTGCCAATCTGAATCTGAAGTCTCGGATTCCTCGAGTTCAAGTTGTATTGCAGAGCAATTACAGCGCAACACTCTTAAAAGTTTATTGCACTGCAGCGAACGACTCATTGAAAGCATAACTAATTTTGCTGAGAGTGAATGTTGTACGGCTATTTGGAAATTTTAACAGTATTTTTGAAGAGCTCTTTTATTGTGCTATTAAGGCACAAGTACAAGTTAAAGATTTATTAAATTTAGTTGGCGAAATGTTGCCTTAATTGTTAATGTTAAGTTCCAACAGCTGCGATATAATGTTGTCTGATTTACTTTCATTGGCAGCACTGTTAATAACAGCATGAATAGTTTTCGTATATAGCACTGTTAAGTCTTCACCATGGACGACAGCCCTTCGCAGCATCGCGTCTAATTAAGATGTAAACAAATTAGTGTACAATCTGAAATTAGATCTTTGATTTCCCCATTTTGAAGCTGTGCGTGAAATCAATTTGTGCATTAGCCTCGTTCGCTCTGCTTGGGCTTCGCTCAAGACCCCAACTGGCCCCCAACCATCGATGGGCTATAATTTGGACTGGCCCACAAACGGGGGCAGCTCCGATTACGAAGCTGGGAGGCAAGATAATTTCACTTTCGTTTCGGGCCAGCCTTTCTTTTCTTCGAGCCCCAACTGACCCTCAGAGTGAGCGTTACGTCAGGTTGAGTCTCTCTGCCTCCCTGGGCGACGCATCAATTGACACGCCCAGCAGTCGGCGCTCTTCAGTTGTTGTTTTAGTTGTTGCTGCTTATGTATTTAAGCTTAAATGATTTACAAATTTATGCGCTTTCCACGGCCAACAGCGAACAGCCAACTGAAAATGATTTCAATTTATTTGTTGCTTCTGCATTTCGGACGCGTTTTTGAATGCGAGTTTTTCCCAGAGAGCTTTGTGCAGTTGGTTGCCCCACTGTGACTGTCCGACAGTTGCGGAAACCATTTGACGAGTTGGCCCTGGAATGTGGTCGAGAAAATGCCGTTGAAAGCATTTGACAGAAATGTGCCATACAACTGGGCAAACACACCCAAGAGTGTGTCGGAGAGTCAAGTGTCTGCTCTGGCATGTATGTAATTGACGACTTCAGCACAATTAAGGCAATTTAATTGGCCAAGTTAAGCCCAGACAATTCAAGCCACGACTCATGCTCATTACTCGCACTCGTACTCATACCGATAAACAGGTTCTTTGGGGCGCGCTCTTGGATTGCAGTTTTTTAGAATGTTGCTTTTGCTGTGGCTGTGTTTTGTTGTGCGGGTGTTGGCCCAACCGCGTTCCATTTCCAGGTTTCAATTGCTGCTGCTTTGTCCCTGACAAAATGATTGATTATGGCCAACAAACAAAGCACAGTGCTATGAGCATAAGCCGGATACAACTCGCATTCGAACTCTCCATCTCCCTCGACAATCTGCGGAAATTGTTTGCTAAATCGAACTGAAAATCGCGAGTTATTATGCATAGAAACATTAACATTGTCTAATCATATTTTAAACTGGTTCAAAAGACCATTTGCTTGGCCTTTTCTTAGTCTCTGCCAACTTGTTTCCATTTTGGATGTGGCTGAGGCGCAACTCGACTCGTTCAGTCAACTGAACAAGTGAACACATTCTGGTCAACTGCAGAGAGTTGTTGCCGTTGCGACTGTTGCTCATTTGGGTGGGTGGCAGTCTCGAGTCTCAAGTCAGCAGTTGCAGCCTTGTTGCAACTGTTGCAGCCAAAGTGCTGTTTAAACTTTGATTTACAAGTGCGCCCAAGTCAGCTGCTTTGCCACTTTGCCTAGTCTTGGCTTACCATCAACTTCTTTTGTTGCCGTTTTTTTATCTAAATGGCATCTACGCTTTTGCAATTTATAAAGCATTTACAGTGTCCAAATTTTAAAATATAGCGTAACATTCTACACTCGAAAATGGTCTCTACAAGGACTAACAAATTATCTTCATATTGTTTGAGCAGATGTTTCAATTTTTTAATAATGGATATAGGTAATATATTTTTAATAGAAAAATTTGGCAGTCTTCAAACAAAATTACTTTTTTGATTGCTGTTAAATGTCAAATAAATTTGTTTGATTATCTTTCGCATTTATCTTGCATACTAAAAATATTATACAAATATGTACTCATGGAAATAATATTCTTGTACAAAATAAATATGCAACATTAAATAAAATCAGCTGTAATTTAACGTTGCGCACGTTTTAAGGTGTCTGCTAGTCGATTCCATTATTTAACTTGCATTAACTCGTTTATAAAATGTAATGCTAAAACTATGACCGCATTAACATAAATTATTCTTGAAATGCATTGATATCAGCCCCAGAAATCTGCGCACACCACGTTTATCTATATGTGTGTGCGGACAAGTGGCTGACACCCTCCCTGACTACCTGCTTCCCTGACTCCCCAACTCCCTGACTCCAGTCGAGTGTTTGTGCAAGCCAAACAATGGCCAAAACAGCTGGCGATTTGGCATGCAACACTTTCAGCCATTGTTGCTGCTGTCTGTTGTTGTTTGTTGTGGTTTCGCTTTTGTTTTTGGTTTTTTGTTTTGCTGCTGCTTGCGCTTTGCTTTGCTTTTTACACTGCGCTGCTCTGCTCTGCTCTGCTTTGCTTTGGTCTTTGTGTAACAAGTTTGCATACTACTCGTGTGTGATATGTGATTAACAAACAACGAGAGGCAACAACAAGAAGCAGCAGCAGCAACAGCACAGCGTGTATTAGTAAATATAATTATAACACAGTGAAAAATAACAAACAACAAAAGCGAAAAGCAAAAACGAGGCAGTTGGAATTTGTTGCGAGTGGCGCAAAAGCAAAAGCTGCGTGATGCAAGCAGCGCACCTCGAAATTCTACAGTAGAAAAACGAAAGACTTAGGTGACAAACTTGATGCCAGACAGACAGATAGACAGACAGCGTGGGCAGCTGCTGATGACATTTGTCATCCTCAACAGATCGTCTTACATTAGCGCAACTTCCGTGGGTGACAGCGATCAACTCGCAGCTCACAGCTCATAGAACCTCGACTAAAACAGCTGACTCACCTTTCTCTTATTCCCCCATCTACAACAACATTTTTCTGCCTGCTCTTGGCATTGACCTTCAGCGGCGCATTATTATTTTCTAATTAGCAGCTGCCACAGCTAGAGCTACAGCTACAGCTCGTTGTCCACTTCTTTGAGCTGATTTCTCAACTTTGTCTTGCCTCCGCTATCATAACGATCTCAACTCTGTGTTTCTTTTATTGTTCTCTCTTTTGTTGATTTTTATGGTGATTTGGTTATTGTGGGTTCTGTCACCTCGTTGAGTAGGTCCATTAAAAGCGAGTAAATTAAACGAAATTATCCATCTACATTTTGACCAAGCGACTTACCATTAGCTGGGAGTGCCATGATGTCAGACAGGTGCCAGGCCATAAGATCTATGATCACACACTGATTACAGCATATAGGCTCACCCACAATTTCATTATTAGCTATTATTTTTTACACGCACAAAATCTTTATTGTAGATGATTGAATACCCTTTAGAGTCTTATCTTGTTTTGATTAACTGAATCTTTATGGGCTTAAAAAATAAAAGTTCTTTCAATCTTAAACATAAGTGGCGTCACATAAATCATGAGTTGATTGCTGCTAGATTCTATTGAAACTGTCAGAATATCTACACCACTTAACGACTGGGGTTTTTTTTGGGTCTCAGATAGAGAACTAAAGATATTGGCAGACCATAAACATTCCGTTTAACACCTAATGTTTCTTAATGTATTTATGGTTGCTAAACATATTATTTGGCGATGTTGATGACGTCATATTAATATATTATGTACTAACAAATGTCTAAACTATTTTAAAACCAAAAAGTTACCCAACGAAGTCTTCTATTCAAAAGATATTCCATCTTATAATTTATTCGTCAGCTTAATGTACTGCAATCCAGCTTATTGAAATGTGTTGAATTTGTGTACAAATAGCTAAGCTATAATTCGACCAAATTACCTGTCGAACAGCTAATAAAATCTTTATAAAATGCTAATATTTTTATTGGCAATCTGTGACAATATTACTGGCAAATTATTGTACAAATATTATGAATATTAAAGTGCATTATAAAACATGATAGAGTGTGTCCAAGCAAAGTGGAGCATCTGTCAGTCAAGCTTGCGGACAAATAGCAAATTACGCCCAGTGGCTGTAAAACTGTACAGTGAGAACCGCAGTTACTGCAGCAAAAACAACAATAACAGGCTAGCTCGCTCGCACGACCTTCAATCAAAGCGAAGAAGCAGCAACTGCAAGCAGTGCGCAAGCAGCTGAAACTTGATTATACTATAGTTAAGCAAACTTAAAGTTCAACTTGTTTCGTCGCTGGGGCTGAGACTAGCGCCTCTTCTTCTTCTTCTTTAGTTTGCTTGGGGCTACTGCAGCTTCTTCGTCTTCTGCTGCTGATGCTGCTTCTGCCTGCTGTTGTTATTGCACTTGTGAATGACTTTTTGGTATGGCGTCTTGACATTTCGCACAAACAAAAACGAATGCAAAAAAAACGGAGGCGCTGATAGATTTCATGCTTTTATTTTGCAACTTGTTGCAGCAACATTCAAAACGAATGCGAATAAATCAAGATGCAATTAATCACACAATATTACAATAATTATGTAATTAGCCTCAAGAGACAAAGATAGCAGAAGACAGAGACAGTCAGAGTGAGAGAGTGTCAACAACAGACAGCAGCTGCTCACTTACAGTTTGACAGTAATGCTGCCAAACTGTAAATGTCAAACTGCTAGCGTGGGAGGGGCAGCAATGAGAACAACCAAAGGCTTTCATTAATTTACAAATCTATGTAGTTCGTTTTAAATTTGTAACCACTGTGCTGACTGGCGCCGCTGTCGAAGTCAGCATGGACACAATGGACATTCGACATACGAAAAACTGAAAATGGTTTGAAACTACTTCATTGTTTCGGCTGTCTTGTCGCTTTGGGCCAAATGCCAAACGCTGAATGCTGCATTGGCAAGCAGACAGTTTGGGAGCCACTTGACCAAAGGCTGTGCGGCAAAGTTGAAACAATATCGAAGGCATTGTGGCCGTTTGCAGGCGCTGCGGAAAGCTTCAGCAGGCTGTTGCCTTAAGTTGAAACTAGCATTGAAATTTAAATATTACGAGTGTGTCAACAAGTCATTGATAATAGGAACAAAGACGCGAATTCAAGGGATTATTTCAATGTAAACTTAGGGAAATATCCGAATGACAGCTCATTTTAAATTCATTCGTTTGCATTACCATAAATTCCGAAGCGATCTATCGGCAGTTTACATGAATCTTGTTATGCGACCGTAGGCTGAAGGTTGTTGTTCTGCTCAGAAACAGTCGCGAGTCGCGAAATAGGCGAAAACATCTAAGTGTGTCGCAATACTCACGTTTCGATTGGTTTTTCATTTTTGGGTCGAGTGCGTGGGGAATATCAATTACAAATGGCCATAATATATGCACACAAATGAATCATAATAGATTGAAAAATAGTAAAAATAAAATAGAAAAGTGTATTCAGTCACGTCCGAACTGCAATGCTCACTAAGAAATGGAACGATAGTGCAGTGTCAACGGCAATGGAGACCGAACGATTTGATCTACCTTCGTGCGGATTAGAGTTAACCGGCTGGCAATTACCAAGCAACTCTTGCCCAAGCGCAGAAGGCGAATATTGCGCTCATAAAATCGTATAATTAAAATTACCACACATCAGAAAAGCAAATATTCTTTCGAACGGGAATTGAACCCAGGTTATTTGCGTAGCGATCAAGCGGCAACTCAACGCGCGAAACCACCACGGAAACCACTTGCTGCTTGCCTAACAAGCAACAGCCTGTTCTCGTTCGCATTCTTGTTCTTTTTATTGTTTGGACAAGCAGTTGATAGCCGTAAGCAGTTCAGCGCAAAGCAGTTCAATGTTCTCGGTGTCGCCTTGGCATAATAAAATAAATGTACGCAAAGTATTTGTAATATATTCTGACACGCCATTTCATCAATTAATCAAAACTAACTTATCGCCTATGCAATTTCGACAACACTCAACACATATCCCAAGCTCTTCGCCTCCCCGCAAACATGTGTCGAAAACAAGGTGTGAAACTCGGCTTGAGTAATGTTAGCTTTGGGGCGCCGCAGTCGGCGTCGCTGCAACCGCGTCCTCCACGTAGGCGTCGCCTCTCTCGTTTGCCGACTGCATAAATTCGACTGATAAAATTTTCAACGCTCTGCATTTTCGTTTGAAATATTGCGCCAGTATGATATTTCAATTTTCAATTAGCGGACACGTTATTACTTGTGTTTCTTGTTTTTGTTTTTGCTTTTGCGTGGTGCATGCCGAGACATTGTGGGTCAAAGAGCTGAAAAAAGTGTGACGCATGCGAGATTGCAGCTGGAAGCGATTTGTGGTTGCCGTTGCCATTTGCTCTATGTTGTGTGCTGTCAGCGTTGGGTGCTCATGTGTCCGTGCCCACGCTCAGCCACCATGTGTGTACTATGTTTACAATGAACTTATGTAAAAAATGAGCTTGCTCTACTCCATTTACATTTACATAAGTAACTCTTTGGCAGTTGCCAAAAAGGCAGCACAACGGGGCCAATTCCAAGCGCAAAATGATATTAATAACTGCTTGCTCATTGTAAGTGAAATGGGGCAACTTACATTGTAAGGTGTAAACTCAAAAAAGGGAAATGTTGTGTCACTATTAAAAGCAGCTTTATTAAATGTAAACTTGATTTTAATTAGCAATAACTTATTTTCATTTGCACTACGTAAAGCAGTTTATTAGGTTTACCTAGGACATCTGCCAACAGCAGTTTCATAGCAATCAGTCTCGGAGTGTGTGCAAAAGAGGTCAAAGCAGTGCGAATAATGAGACAAGCAGCATGCGAGCATGTGAATTGGGGGAATAAGTGAATGTGCGAAATGATATTTGCCTGGGGCCGTGACAAATGTATTGCCCCGGAGCAGTGCGGCTTTATTTATTTATGTATGTTTATTTATTACAATTAATTGACAATTATGCACCATGAGTTGGAGTTGGAAGTTGAGCGTTTTTCATGGCTAACGCTTGCCGTCAGCGGTCGTTGATGGCTGCCAAGCAGTTTACCCTTAACTAATTGTTGACCTTCTTTTTGTTCGCTTTCAGATGCGTCTGGCTATTATTTTCCCTCACAAAATCGATTTGTGCCATCGGCCGGCACATTTCCGCGCCAACAGCAGCAGCTTCAGCCATCGCTCAATGGCTATCGCAGCGGCAACAGTGGCTTCTCGCCGGCTCCCTCGCCCGGCTCCTACCAGGAGCAGCTCCTCTTCATAGCCAGCGAGAATGGCGGCGGCGGCGGCGGCAGCAATAAGCAAACTCCCATTGCAGGCAACTCGGCATATGGATCACCATTTGGGGCCAGTTCACAGTTTCCAGTAAGTCAATTAACTCTGTTTTCAGCTTGCCAATTTACATTCGAGCTGCGGCCACTTCCATGTTGGCAATTGGCTAAGGCTGCATGCTGGCCAAGCTGCCTGCCACTCGTGGCTCCAGGCAATTAAGTAACTCGTTGCCTGTCTGTCTGAGTTGCAGGCTTAGTCTGCGTCTCAGTCTTAGCCCCATTCCGTGTTCAAGTCGGGCGAATCGACGAGCAGAAAAATAAAATAGAAAAAAAAACGAAATCAAATCAAATCAAATTCATAAATAACAAGTTGCCACATGCCACATACGAAATTTGATTAAGCCAAGTTGCAAAACTGGCCAAAGTGGAATGCGAGCTGACGGCGATCATAGCGATGGCCGCGTGACACGATCCCATTTCACGCACACATTCTACGAACACTTTTCCCACCACTCTCTACGATACCTTCCACTTTGTGCTTCCTGCTTCGAGTGTTGCCCAATAAATGGGTCTGTGGCACGTCGATAATTAATAGGAAGCACACGCTCACGAAAAGTGTTACAGAGCGTAACGGGAAGCAGATCCAGATATTCACGACTAACCCCTCCCATCACTCGCTGCGTGCTGCGTGCAACGTGCAACATGCGGCAGTCCATCGTCCATCGACTGGCAACTGGCGGCTTCCTTGGCGTCGCAGTTGGTCAGCAGCAATGTTGCACGCAAATCGAATTACTGCACTAGACTCGGAGTGAATGAAATGGGCATTGGGTGGGTGTATTCACAGCACTCACAGCTCGCACTTCGAATACATTTACTTTCACTTCGGTCAAGCCAAACAAAAGGCGGCAGACAAAAGCCACAGCCAAAAGTGCCTTCTGCATTTCAACAAATCAACAATTTCATTTATATTTCTTAAACATGCCACGCCTCCCCTCGCCCGCTTTTGAGTGCATTCGAAAAACGTGTTTCTAATTGAAAATGCCAGAAAAAAAAGTGTTTAATCATATTATTTACTAGCTGTTTGCGATCATGAGCACGCACTTAGCTGCGGCTCCCAGTTTGCCCTTAATTGAAATACCATGTCAGCGCCTCTCGATGCGGAGGAGGCGAGTTGGAGATGCAGCTGAAAAGGGAACTTGCAACAGTGGCCCGAAGTTTGTCAGTGCACAGCCAGAGGTCTTGTCTCGTCTCCTCTGGACACCATTGTCAATTGTTGTCCGCTCCACTTCAGACTGCGACTCGAGACTTTGCTGCACTTTGAGCCGAAGCTGGATTATCGGCTTCATTTGCATTGTGCCCGATTTGCCTAATGGAATTGCTTTGTTCATGCGGTCAAGCGAAAAATCAGAGTACTTTTATCTGATCGCTTATCAGCAAATAAATCAATGAGCGATAAAATCGATGATTAAAAACGGTTAAAGATGTATAGTTTAGATTGTTGTGTGCACTTCAACATGATAATAAATCAATTGCAGTAGATTGCAAAAAGTATAAAAATAAATTCTTCAGTTGCCAATTCCATACCAATCAGATTTAAATATTCCATACAGAAAAGAAGAAATAAAGAAAATTAGTATGAATTACAATAATAGGCTTTGCAATCAGGTCAATAATTTAGCCATAAGTCAATTAGGCAATAGGAAGACAATTAGAAGACTGATAAGATCGATTTCCCCGATTTAAAAACCCATGAAACAGAAAAGTCGTTGTATAATTGATAGGGTAGTATTGTTATTTATAAATGTTACCTGCTGTTATAAGACAGATTGTAAATAGAGTGAGAAAAGGTATAAATATGAAACTTGGTATGGATACTTTTTACAGTAGGATCTTTCTCTTCCTAAAAATAAGTTTGTATATTAAAAGCAACGCTAAGTGTAGGTAAATAGAAAATATTTTTAAAATATGAATCTAAGATTTCAAAATGTTTTATCGAAATGTTTTTGGCAACTTTATAGTAAATGTTTATTTGGGCAATGGTAATCAATCTTGACTGTTTGCTTATTAGCCTTGTGGAGGCCAGTTCTCAGTGGCAGCTGTTATGGAAAAGTGATTACATTTTGATGGCCTTTTCTTGGAGTGAAAGTCAATAGGGCATTGTCCATCTCTGTCCGGCTCTGTCGAAAGTCAGAAAGTCATCGCTTAGTACGTGAGCAGCTTTTTCATAGTTTTGTTATGCTTCCATATTGACAAACGACCCAAGAGCCGTTTAAATGGCTGACCAGCACTTTCTACTTCTCATTGGCCATTGCGAGCCTACTGCTCACCGTATTCACGAGTATGCCCATCATCAAAGCTGGATGGATTGCACCCACTCGAACAGTATGAGTTGATGACAGTGAAATCGGTGGGAATTCAGTTGGTGTAAGTACGAGTAAACTGTTTGGCATTGTTTGGCTGCCAATTAATGACGGTTAATCAGACTAAGACTCCCATTTCACTCGACTTGCCAGAGCAATGCAGAAGATCTCTGCACAAGTTGTTTTGCTCACCAGAGGAGGAAGGAGGGGGCGTGGCTGTAGGGTATTCTGTGATGCGTTAACGACGACGCGACGTCAAGAAGCGGAAAACATGGAGTGCAATTGAAATGCGCCTTTTAGCAACAAAACTTGCGTTTTGTATGCAATTTGTTAACCAGAGCAAAACAGCAGCACAGCCAACTGCATTCCTATTCCGTCCAATTCCCTCCTTCTCCTCCCTCCCCCCATTCAGACACCCAGCATTAGAAGCACTTTCAAAAAAAGGCAATAAATAAACTGAGAAATAAACAGACAACAACAGCCATAATAATGCATAATAACACAACAACGAGTACTCAACATTTGAGGCGAAACTGGCAACTCGTAACTGACAGCGATTTCTGTAATTAGCGGCCAGTCGAATTTCGACCTTGATACACTTCAATCAAACACTTTTGATAGATTTCTATTGTTTGATTTCTTGCCTCGATGCTGTTGTTGCTGCTTTCAATTTCGATTTCGATTTCAAATCAATCCGTATGCAATCAAGTTTAGAGTTTCTTTAGCTGGAATCTCAAAGCGCTTTGGCATTGCCCTCAACACGTGGACTTAACGAAGGTCCCCTCGCTGTCTGCGCTGAGTAGGGACCGCCATTCAGTCAGTATATCGCAGACAGGTAGTCAGGTGTGCACATGAGTGCGCCCATTACCCCATGCGTGCGCTTCACAGTGATCTTAAGCGTTTCGATGCCAACTTATGCGCATATGTTGCAATTGGGGCTGAGCTCGGCTTATGACAACAATATCCCTTGGCATTTCTCACGCAGCTGAGACACTGCTTCGCTACTGCTTATCAACTGCTTTAACCAATCCCATTCTGCACATTGCTTGTTATTCCTTGACATCTGCACTGCTTACCTGTTTAAACTGCTTAACTGATTCTCATATAAACCTCTGGCGACTTAAATTTAATTCCCGCTCAGCCTGTTGCCAACTCAAGTTGTGCATTAATTAATGTGTTAACCGTTGTCAGTTTAGGTTTTAACGTTTTTAATTCTCACTCATTTATCTTCTTAACCTGATTACACACTCTTAATCCCTATAACGAAGTGAATTAACTCGCCGCTCTTCTGTTTGCTTCCCACAGAAACCGAATCGACAGTCGGAGTATTACGATATCTCGCCACGCCCCTTCGGTGTGCCCGTCAGTGGCGGAGGAGGTGGCGCAACGTCCGCCACGCCATCGAATGGATTTACACGCTCCAAGGCGATACGCAATGGCGGCAGCAGTGGCAGCCTAGGGAACAGTTTGAATGGCTTCCAACCGCAGACGCAGCGCGTCAATGTGCCACACCAGCAGACGCAGTTTCTGGCGCACTTCAGTGAACCGACAACGACGGTAAGGAAACGCCAATTGAGTTCGAGATCTCGTTCATCAGCTGCCACATGGATGGCTGGGGAAAAGGGGGTGAAAGATACAGGCAGACCGACAGACAGACAGACGAGAGACGTCGAAAAGTAAAAGCAACAAAAGGAACTACAAACAACATTTTGGCATTGCATAACATTTAACAAAACAATTGGCCATGCTCTGATTTGGCCAATATCAGTTGGTTTTTGGCTCTCGACTCTCTCTTACGTGACGCCAAATGAAACGGCAAATGTGTGTGTTTTTATTTTTTGTTTCTTTTTTTTTTGTTTTTGCTCACTTCGAATTCGGCAAACCGAATTCCGCTAAATCCCAGAACCAGTTGCCAGTAGCTTCGGTTATCTCCCCCCCTCGCTCTCTTTACAAACTCCACAAAACCACAGCTAATAATAATATCTCAATGGAGTCTATCAATGAATTTTAGCTGTTTTCTTTACCTTTCACCTCGGCTGTTGTTTGCGTGAACAAATGTGGAGCAGTTATTTATCTTTGGTGCACGCTTAGCAAAACACATTCTTCCTATTTGTTTACATTTCTACCAGCAAAATAATAATAAATGAGAGCTGTCGATTTGTCTGAACTGCTGCTGTGCTGGAGAGATGGCATTCATAATTGAGATGTTTGTCTTGTCGCACACTTTCCTCTGCTGCTTTTATTGCGCTGCCTCTTCGCCTTCCTCTTTTACACGCTCACGCAGCTCTGGCGTTGTTATACCCCGTGGCTATTGAAATAGGGTTTTAGCAGGAGTAACTACGCATATTTACAGCTATCTCTTGACAGGTATTGTGTGAATAATACATATGGTACAAAAAACTTTTACAATTTAGGCTTCCACAATTTAAAATTTAATCGCATCAAAAAGTCAGCTTAATCAACTACTTTCTCAAGTGCACTGCTTGCAGCTGGCGCCATCTGACGAGAGTTGGCTGCACGCACAACTGCTTAGTGCATGCGTGTGCAGTTGAGAGACAGAGTGTTTCACAGTCGTGCCAACTCGATTGCTTGTTAGCTTTGATTTCCAGTTAATGACCACAATTTGTTGCCAATTTGAGCGAAAGTTTGCATGATTAATCTTGGCTTAAACGCTTCAATAGACCGCCCACAATGACAATTAGTCGGCATTTAGCGGACGACGCCCACAGTATTGATAGTAATTAATGATAATCCCTCGACTGAACAATTATCGTGTTCAACTATTTCGCATTCGAAGCACCTTGCTGGTGTTGGCACTTGAAGCTGTGCAAGAAGGGCCCCATCGATACCTTGGCCCGACTTGCCGCACTTAGTTTGGCAAGTGCTGTCAACTTGGCGCTTGCAACGACCCAAATGTCATCATGCAACACTCCATCCAACGGCTTTCAATAGCTGCTCACGTTCGCCAGTCGAATCGAGATGAGTCGAGGAGTCTTCTACTCAGGCGAAACTTCTGCTTTTTGTTGCTGTTGCCTTCACATAAAGATTAAATAAATACGAGCGCATAAATAATGGACGCCTCACGCTGCACATTTTTATTTTGCACAAAACGTAAAGCGCTTTAGACAAATTTGAGAATCACTCGACTGGGAATGGGAGATTGTGAAGGCGACAAGGGACGAGCGACGAGGGGAGACTGAGAAGAGTTCGCACGCAAAACAATTGACAGACGAACCGCAGAGATTGTGATTTTTCTGTCTGTCTGTCTGTCCTCCGACTTTTTGACTGTCTGTGTGCCTCTGCATGTGTGTCAGCGTGCCATGTTGCAACTATAACTGTAACAGTTTCCCATGACGACGATAACATATGACCACAAAAGCGGTTGCCGTTGCTGTGAATGAGGCGGCCCAGCCGCTGTCTCTAATAACAGCTGAGACTGTAACAATGCGTAGCACGGCATTCGACTGCCTGCCTCTAACCCCCGCATCCCCCCAGCAGCAATTATCCCACATTTGTCGTATCATTAAAATTGTTAAGCAGCAAATCAGCCAAAAGAGAAGGTGAAGGTATTGCGAATTTACGGGTTCTCTAAAAGCGTTTAAGCTTGAAACGCCAATAAAGAAGACTCGATCTCTAGTTGCGACTTTCTTGTTGTGATGCGTAAAGACTGGATATACTCGTATGTATCCTATATCACATATACCAATACTCCTAAGACTGCTGCCTCTAAAAAGCTTGAGCGGTAAATCTTTTTAGTCAGATCTTCAGGCACTTTTGAAATAGCTCTGGAATTAATTCTCGTTAGCTCTGCTTCTCAACAGAGTCGATGCTAATCTTCGACCAAGTAAAAAGCAGATAGAAATAGATCAGAAACAGCTAATGACTGGCTATATAGATATAACTTCCCATTTAAGATATACTAATACCCCTACGATGGCTGTCTCTGAAAAGATAATGACGGAGATATGTTCAGTCAGATCTTTACCTACTTTCGGAATAGCTTTTCAGCGCTGCAATTAATAGAGTTGAAGCTGATCAAAGGCAAACTAGAAATCTGAAAGAAATATTAACAGCTACTTTTTTTTACAGAACGAGAAGCGCTTGGGTTCAAGCAGCGCTGCGCTGCGTCCCTTCGGCAACGGCGGCTTCTCGCCCAGCTCGACTCGCACTCGCACCCAGGCGCCGCCAGTTGTGGAGGATGCCACGCCCCAGGCAGCTGCGACACCCTACCGCCTGCGCAGTCGCTATCAGCCCGCTTCGGCCACGTCCTCGTCGACGCCATCGACAACCACGAGCAGCAGCGCGGAGGTGAGCAGCAAGCGCTACAATCGCTTTGGCAGCAATCGAGCAGCCGCCAAGACCTCGAGCACAACCACCACGACGACCAGCTCCAGTGCGCCCTCGGAGCGTCCCAGCTTCGGTCGCAAGCCGCCAAGTCCGAGGCGACCCGTGTTCATCAGTCGCGAGATCAACGAGCCCGTGAGCGTGGTCAGCAAGCGACCCTTCAACTACAACAGCGCCAATGCCAGGCTGAAGCTGCCGCGACCCACGCCAAGCACCACCAGCACCACAGAGGGCGTGGAGGAGGAGGAGGAAGAGGAGGGCGAGGAACAGTACGAGCAGGAGTCGCTGGAGGAGCACCACGAGCAAGAGGAATCGTCGAGCCTGGAGAAGCTGCCGCTGCAAGAGGAGAGCATCACCCCCATCAGCATAGCCAAGACAGAGGCAGAGGCAGAGACGCAGCACAGTCAGGAGCACACCTCCGAAGCCCTGGACATGTTGAACAGCAGTGAAGCGATCAGCACCAGCAGCACAGAGGAATCGCAAACAGAATCCTCCGAGTCGCACGACTTCACCGAGGAGACGACGCTGCCAAGTGCCATGCACGAGTACGAGTATGTGGAGGAGGAGGAGAAGGAGAAGGCCACCACGGCCACACCCAAGCAGAGCGAGTCCACGGAGGAGCATCAGACGGGCACCGAGGCGGACACCACCGACGTGACCGTGGAGATCGTCAGCACCACAACGCAGAGTCCCAGCACCATCGGAACCACCAAACAGCAATCTCAGGAAGCTTCCAAGGAGCAGGACAAGAGCGCAAACACGTCGAAGCAGCAGCAGGACGAGGAATCGGAATACGACGATGAGGAGGGCGAAGAAGGTGAGCATCAGTAGGCGAACATACATATATAATCCTCTCTAACACATTTATTGCAGGTGACGAGGAATACGACTACGAGGAGGGCGAGGAGCTGGATGAGGAGGAGGGCGGCGAACAGCAGCAGGATCAGGATCACAAGCAGCACAGCGACGCCACCACGGAGTCGTCGGAGAGCGAGTCGACGCCAAGTGGCGAGCACAAGTTTGAAGATGGACGCGAAATCATCTCGGTGGTGACCACCAAGAGCGTGGTCAACGGCACCACATCCTTCCCGGCGCCCGTGACGCCCAGCAGCCTGGGCACAACACTCGCCGACAGCCAGCCAGCTCCCAAACTGGAGGAGGAGGAGCACACCGAGACACCTGCTGTGGCTGCTGTGGAGACGACGCCGCTGCCCAGCGACACCACGCCCAATGTGACCGAGAGCTATGTGGTCGTGGCTTCGATACAGACGAGTCGCAGCATCAATGGCGCCCGCTTCCTGCCCTTCCCGGCCATCGAGCAGGAGGAGACCAAGCAGACGCTGTCCGAGCTGGAGCGCAAGGTGCACTCCAAGCAGCAGCAGAAGCAGCTCGACCAGAACGAGAGCAGCGAGGAGCCCAGCACGACAACAACTCTCTCACCCACGACGACAACCACAACCAGTTCCACAACCTCCTCGACCACGGAGAGATCCCTGCCAGCGCAGGGCGCCTCCACGGAGAGCATCATCGACAAGCTGGACCGCGTACAGTCGGAGCTGTCGAGCGGCGTGCTGTCCGGCAAATACCCCATCATCAACCAAATGGATGCATCCACTCCAGCCACAATCATGTCCACGGGAGCAGGCAGATTTGTGCCGAACATCCGCAAGTTCCAGCCACGCACCACGGCTGCGCCCAGCACGACGAGCAGCGGCGCCAAGGTGAAGGTGCAGCACTTTGACGAGAGCGAAATGGATGAGCTGGCTGGCCTGCTGCCGGTGGGATTCAAGCCCAAGTCCAGCTACAAGAACCGCAAGATCACGACGACGACCACCACAACGGAGGCACCAGCTGAGGAGCCGAAGAAACCGGCCCGAAACTCGACCATCAGTCGGTCCTTCAAGAACGGCGTGGTCGCCGTGCAGGACGTCGCCTTGGCAGGTCTGCTGCCCAAGGGCTACAAGCCGCCACGGACCACGAGCACAACCACGACTACGAGTACCACGAAGGCACCTAAGGCATCTTCGGCGCTGGAAAGTCTCTTTAGCGAGGCGCAGTTCGACGACAGTCTGGCCTCCTTGCTGCCCAAGGATTACAAGGTGACAGCGAAGCCCGCGATTGCTCCCGTCGATGACATTTCCAAGTTCCTGCCGCCGGGCTTCACTCCGTCCTCCACCACCCAGAGATCGCCGCCTGTTGCTGTGCCCTTCGACGACCTGAGCAGTTTCCTGCCACCTGGCTATAAAGCACCCAAGGAGGAGCCCAAACTGCCCCTGGCCATCACACCCCATAAAGTGGATGATCTGAGCAGCTTCCTGCCGCCAGGATTTAAACTGAACGCCACAGAAAAGTCCAACTCCAGTGAGAACGATGATCTGCTGGCGTCGCTGCTGCCACCAGGCTACAAGTCAAAGACCGCCGTGCATCCCGCCTCCACCAGCAGCACCACCTCAACGACGAGCAAGCCGCAGACGAGCGCAGCGCCAGTTGCCAGCTCCACAGAAGCGCCAGGCGGTGGTCTGAAGGTCGTCTTCCCCAAGGGATTCCACAAGCGACTGGGCGCAAATCGTCTGACCACGCCACACACCCCGGTCGATGGCCCTGAAATGCCCAACTCGTCGCCTTCGCTCGTCATCCGAAAGGGACCGCCAACCCGTGCCACCACCGAGTTCACCGGCTGGCCAACTCCACCCACGACGCCGCTCTCGATCGACAAGCTGAATGCACAGACCATCAACTTTGAGGATCTGCTGACAGCAGCGGGCAGCACCAGCACCACGACGAGCACCACCACCACAACAACCACCACGACCACGACGACGCCACGACCCACCAAGCCGGGTCACTGCACCGCCGACTGCGACCTGGAGGCCACCATCAGGATTATCGACGGCGTCGCCTGGAAACCGGAACTGCTCGACCACAACACTTTGGAGTGGAAGACCCTCGCACACGAACTGGAGGCACAGGTGAGTCAACTAGCAAATATAATTTTCAAGAGTGTAAAACACCAAAAAGTTGTGATTGCCGAAACCCGGGATTGAACCGGGGACCTTTAGATCTTCAGTCTAACGCTCTCCCAACTGAGCTATTTCGGCATATATTAAATTTACGTAAAATTAAAAATAATAATTTAAAAAATTAAAATAAATATAATTTTATAAAGTAAAAAATCAAAAAGTTGCGATTGCCGAAACCCGGGATTGAACCGGGGACCTTTAGATCTTCAGTCTAACGCTCTCCCAACTGAGCTATTTCGGCTTCTATTAAATGTACCTAAAAAAAAAAATAATTTGAAAAATTAAAATACAATTTTTTAAAAATAAAAAACAAAAAGTTATGAATGCCGAAACCCGGGATTGAACCGGGGACCTTTAGATCTTCAGTCTAACGCTCTCCCAACTGAGCTATTTCGGCAGTTGTTCAACTCGTGTCTAAATCGCATTTTCATTGTCGGCGCCTTCAAATGCAGGCCAACTTATCTATTCTAATTGCATTTAATCTAATAATAATTCAACAATGCTAATTATTATTAACAATTTTGTCCCGCCAGCTCAACGAAGTTTACTCCAATGCAGCACAGCTGAGCAAATGGTATAAGAAGGTGCGCATCGATAGCTTCAGCGAGGGCAGCGTGCTGGTCGATTACTATGTGGAGCTGGCCAACATCACCGAGGATGTGGACACGCTGGAGATAAAGCAGCTGTTCCACGATGCACTCACAAAGCCAGCAGCACCAATGCTGCCCGACAAAGATGCCCAAGAGAATGAGACGGACAGCGTGTCCAGTCCGCAGGAGGAGCAGCTAGTCAAAGCCAGCTATCAGATGGGCAAGTTCATCATCGATCCAGTGGCCACCGAGTTCAGTGGTGAGTTGCCTAAACTTCAACTGCTATTTCCGCTTCATCTAATTGCCTTCGCTTTCAGTTATTGCCAAGAATCTGCACACGAATGTCGAGAATGCTTCGGATGATCTGCCCATTCCACAGTGGGCAATTGTGGTGATTGTGATTGGCGTCGGTTCGCTCGTTTTTGTCGTCATCTTTGGGGTCACAGTGGTAAGTGCTCGCGGAATCTTCCCGTGATTATTTAGATTAATATTTCTCGGTATTCGTTGCAGCTGCTTAATCGCCAGAAGCGCGCCAAGAAGACGCCCATTCCACTGACGAATGACATGCTAAACGAGCTGAAGGTCAACCACATGGGTGGCGCTGACAACTATGGTGTGGATGACTTCTACAACATTGACGATCCCTGGAACGACACCAAGCAGCCCATTAAACCCAAGGTAACCCGTTAACCATCTTTTTATCTTTCAATTGTGTCTGAACTTGTGCCTTCTTTTGCACTGCTTGCAGCGCTTCACCAACTCGATGCATGGCAGCAACAGCAGCAACATCTACGACAGCTGGCGTTCAACCCGCCATCCACACAACAGCGGCGACTATTTCTATGACCAACAGCCGGCCTACTCCCAGAAGGGCGACTCCCTGAAGCGTCCACATCATGGCGGCGGAGGCGGAGGTGGCCATCACCATCACCAGCAGCATTCGCACCAGCAGCCAACATACGCTGGCCACCAGCAACAGCAGCAGGGTTATGGCCACGGCCATCAGTATCCCGACGCCTTTGCCGATGCCCACCAGATGTATAGCTACAACAATCATGCGAGTAGGACGCGCTATGCGCGTGACTACGATCCAGACTTCTAAGATAGTCGGTCGCAGCAACCCGCAGCGGCAGACTAATCACGCTCTAGCTTTAGTAACTTGCAATCGATTAGGAGTTGCAGAAGTTTAAACGTATGACTTAATTATGTACTGCTGCTCAGTAACATACTCGTACATGTAATATGTGTATATACTTACATGCTTGTATTCTATTTATAACTACAAGTATAAGAAGGCAGGTATCAAACTATTTATACCCCCAGCTATCAGCTATCTTCGTTTTCTATCATTACTTCATTCTTTACTAAATCTATTCAAATGATTATTCTGCGTATGTATTGTATGTATATGAAAATTGGGAACTCCGGCAATTGGACTCCCAGAAAGTAAATAGTCATGCACTTTTAGTTAATACTAGTTTGTAATTATATCGTAGACATTTCGCCTCATTTAATTAATGGCGTCTTAACACAATGTTGTCTTTTTCTAGACAACGAATAAATAAAATACTTTTATTAAATTTTTAAAAAATAAAGTAATGTTATGCCGAAACCCGGGATTGAACCGGGGACCTTTAGATCTTCAGTCTAACGCTCTCCCAACTGAGCTATTTCGGCACTTAGTACATAGAATCCGAAGTGCGTATAACAAGTCGATGGTATTCAGACTACACCAATGTGGTTTGTGTCTTTGCTGACGGCAAATTATTAGTTTGTTAACCAACACAGCAATGGGCCGTTTGAACAAATAAATAAATTTACCATAGCAACTGCAAATTGAATGACCCCTTTGTCGCGGATTCGCATTATTAAAAAAATAAAATGAAATAAAATTAAAAAAAAACATCAATGCTATCAGTTATACGGTATTTAAAAGATTAATATTTTCGAGTTTCAGTTGGATTTTAGAAGGGCAGTTTTTACATTTTTTTCACAGTTTGCTTTATAAAAATAATTATAATTCTAAGAACTTAAGAACAAAAAAGATTTTGATTGCCGAAACCCGGGATTGAACCGGGGACCTTTAGATCTTCAGTCTAACGCTCTCCCAACTGAGCTATTTCGGCTCATGGACATGTGTGCCTTAAGGCACTATTTCATATAAGCAAGGTAAGTTCGAATTAATTTGTTTTTATTAAAACATTTTTTTAAAATTTTGATTTTAAGTTTAAATTCTAAAATTAAAAAAGGGTCTACATTAAAAAATATAAAACACTAAAAAGTTGCTTCAATGCCGAAACCCGGGATTGAACCGGGGACCTTTAGATCTTCAGTCTAACGCTCTCCCAACTGAGCTATTTCGGCAGTTGGTTTCATTGTGTCAAAATCACATTTTGATTCCCCACGCCTTAACTTTCGCAACAACTTTTCCAAGCTATGAGGACGATATGATTAAAATGATTTTAATTTTAATGATGATATATTATATTAAATTTACTTTCCCAAAAAAAAACACTTCTTTGCATTTACATATTAGTTTTACATATTTATTTATTAATCCTTTGTCAATTACTAAGCAGAAATTATTTTCCGCTCAATTTTCATTTTCATTTGGATTTCACACCCTAGAGCTCTCTAAAGCTAAAAAGTTAACGTTCGATTTGTGTTGTGTTCGTATTTGTTGTTGTTTCGTTTTCTCATTTGTTTATTGGGGGCTAGGCTAGGTTTACTTAAGTTTATAATATTTCTCAATCTGGTAAAATTAATGGTATATAAATTTGAAATACACGTCCCGAGGGCTCGCTTAGATAACTACCAATTGTTATTTAATTTAATTCAAAGACTGTTAAAAATTTTCACTAATATCACTTTCTAGAAATTTGTCCAATTCGTATCAATTATCAATATCAATATTATGATGTGAGTTCCTACTATGAATGTATGTATGTGTGAATATGTTTAATTTGTTCCTCAATTGATTTGGCAAAAATTGAAATGACTTTGAACCAGCTAATCAAAAAATAATAAAATGCTATCCGAATGCAATTTAAATAATTTTCATTTATTTAAAAATTAAAAAATATCTAATTATAATTGAGTAATTTTTCAAGCATTTGTTTGTGTTTTTGTTGTTTCTTTAATGTTTCTCTATGTATATGCATGTGTGAGTGCTTGTGTGAGTGTTTGTGTATATGTGTGGGTTTAAGGACAATTTAACAATAATTAAAAACTTATCAGTGAGTTTGATTCCTTTATAAATGTACAAAATATAATTAATAAACATAAAAATGCAATAAAAACTAAACAAAAGCACGCAATTGCCGGATCAATGCCTACAATTTAAAAATTTGTTATTGTTGGTTGTTTTTGTTTGCTCTTCCTTAGTACACCTAATTATCAACTATGATATATGTGTATATATAGATTTATATATATATGTAAATTTATAATGTATATGTATATGTATATGGGGTTTTAATATTTAAAACTACAATTTATAACACGACGTAAACAAACAAAGGCCAAGGGTAGACAGCAAAATACAAGTAGATATTCGTATTTAGATACACGAGTACGCTAACGTTGGGTCTATATGCACTTGGTAACTATGTATAAGAACTGTTGCTGTTGCTTTCGAGCAACACATAAATATGTACGTAATAAGTCTGTGTGTTTTTTTGTGTATGTGGGTGTAAATCAACTTGCTTTTTTTTAACTGCAAAAGGCGCAGCAAAAGAATAAAAAGAACAGCATTGCCGAGCGCATAATTCAACAGACAAATTCCAATGCAATAATGGTTCGCAGGCCCAGGCCAATATAATTTTGATTTCAAATCGCTTTCGTCTATATATGTATGATATAATGCAAAAGTGCAAGTGTGCGGGTGTGTGTGAGTGTGTTTGTTGGTATGGTTGTGTGCGTTTTGTAACTATTCCACTGCAAAGCCACAGGTCTCCTCTACGGCCTGCGTCAGCTTGTCACAGAGCAGCTGATAGTTCTCGTACGGCGGCAAGTCGATGCGATTAAAACAGGTGTGAGCCTTGGGCAAATTTTGTGTCGGCACATCCGCGGTGAGGTGGATGGTGAAGAGGCGTGGCCCCACAGCACCCGTCGATCCCTGCAGCGCACGAAATCCTTGCAGAGGCACCCGCGACGATCCAGTCACAAACTGCAACAGGCGCGCTCGCATCTCCGAGCTGTACGACTCAACAACCTGGCCACCACAAAGGGAAAAAGATAACGTGATTAGCATTGGATAACTCATAAGATGCTGGTCGCTTCTCACCTGCCAGAACCACAGGACCTGTGTCGTTTCGTTGGTGCAGTGCTTCAGTCTCGTATTGTTGCGCCAATCGTTGACATCGATGCTAGAGATGCCGCCAATGACCAATTCCAGTTCGCGCTCATCAAAGGGCCGCAGCAAATGACTGGGTATCAGCTCACAGAAGCCTGCCAAGCGGACACAATAGAAACACCAGCTAAAGATTGTGCGATAAATGTTCACTCACCCTTCTGCAGTGCCAGAAACTGCTGCTCAATGCCTCGCATAAAGCGATAGTTGACATAGAGCTTCACATACTCGCGCTTGTTCTCCTCAGTGACGGCAATTGCAGCGCCGCCGGGCTTCAGCTCGTGCACCACCAGAGCGCCAAAGCTGTTGTTCTCCACGCTGAACGTCGACTCAATGATCCCGCTGATGTTGCTCTCGCTGTCAAATAAAATTATATAATTAGAGATTAAACTTATGGAACTTAGATTCTATTGTCAACTTACAGCATCCAGGTGAGGCTGCGATGCAGCTCGGGATCCACGCCCTCAATGTCGCCCAGTGTGATGGGTTTGTTCAGCAGTTGTTTGTAAAAGGGCGTGGTGAAGCCACCGTCCAAGCAATGACCATGGAACACAGCAATGCCCAGCGTTCGTCCCACGAAATGGAAATAGGACAAATGATCGGGATTCACACCGGAGTCCGGATTGATTTGCAGCGTATAGTGATCGTCGCGACTGTATTGGAACAGGCCATACTGTGGATTGAGCATCTCGCGGGAAAGCAGATGCAGCCACTCGCGAGCCACACCGCCGTAGTCCAATCCCTCCTCGCCCTTGAACTTGACCATGAGCCGCTTGCGCATGTCCTTGGCGCGCATCTTCATAATCAGTCTGTAGCTCTCCTCGAATATCTCGCTGCGCGACACCTCCAGCCGACAGTGGCCCGACTGCGGCTGCATCGTCTGCAGCTCCGAGCGCAGCGCGCGCATCTTGCCCACCAAATCACGGCGATACTTCGGCAACAGATCGGCGCCCTCCAACAGTCCCTGCGGCAGATCTGGCACCACAATGTGCTGTGTTGCACTGCGATGCGGCGTCGTCGTGGTCGTCGGTGTCGACGTTGTGCTCGCACTGTGTGCTGGTGGCGGCCCTGTAGCTGCTGTTGCCGCTGGCGGTGGCGCCGCTGCTGCAGTTGGCGTGGCTGGGGCAGCTGCTGCTGGCGCTGCCGCTGTATTTGGTGTCGCTGGTGGCACGCTGCCGCCACGGCGTATCATTTGCAGTATGCTGCCGCTGAGACGCGGATCCGTGAACTGTGTGGTACGATTGTTGTGGTCCACGAAGTAGACGCGACCCGAAGCCGTCTTGCGTTGCTCCCAGCCGCTGGGCAACGGTCCAATCGCGTCGAGCGTCAGATGCTGCGTGTCAAAGTCGCGCGGTATGCGCGGATCATGCCACGTGGACACGCCCGTGGGTATCTGATAGAAGTACACCTGACCCTGCTGCGTGGTGCGCATCTCGTAGCCCGGCGGCAGATCCAGAAAGGGACGCGCCGCCTGATTCGCTGCTGCTATCGCAGACACATAGCGCAATCCGCCACCGCCGCCGGCAGCTGAACCAGCTCCTGTTCCAGCCGAGGCATTGCGAGTGCCACGCGACGAACGACGTCGCGATGCCACCTCCTCCACCGCTTGGCGTGAGCTGCGACGTTGCGAACGCTGCGTGGGCGCCGCTGCTGCAGCGGGAGGCGCTCGCTCCGATCTGCTTGTGACTGTTGACTGACTGTTGGCATTGGGACTGTGCACGTTGCCATTGCCGTTGCCATTGCCATTGGCAACTGGCGTCACTGGCGTCGTTGGCGCCGTCAGCGTCGCTACTGCTGTGGGACTTTGTCGTGGCGGCGTCGTGGCTGGCGTTGTGCTGCCGTCCTCGGCAGCTGGCCAGCCATTGTTGGCCTGCTGCGGCTGCGCCGCTTGCCCACTTTGCGCATTGCCATTCACGTAGTTCTGCTGTCCTGTGGGCGATGTGGGCGTCGCCTCGCCATGTACGTGTCCATGTCCATGACCGTGTCCATTCATTGCCGTGGATGTTTGATGCTTTGGCGTTTTCAGATGATTGTCATTGTTGCTGTTGCTATTGGTGTTGCTGTGCAGGCGACCAGTCGCCGTCGTTGTTGCTCCCGTTCCAGTTCCTGTTCCCGTTGTGTTTGTCGTTGTGTTGTTGCTGCCGCTGCTGCTGCCCCCACTGCTGCTGCTGTTGTTGGGCGTGGCAGGCTCCAGTGCCGCATTGCCAGCGCGACTCGAGTTCAGCTTCTTGCCCGGCGTCGTCGTTGTCGACGCTGTCGTTGTGCCCGTCGTGGGACTGGTGTTCTCCTTGCCCCCGGCCACGCCTACGCTCGAGAGTATCTCGGTGGAGTGGCGTCGCTCGTCCGTCGTCTCCCGCGTCGCCTGTCGATTGCTGTGACCGTTGAGCAGATTCGTGCAGGTCGTGGATCGCGTAGGACCAGCCGGTGGCTGATTGCCGTTGGTTTGTCGCTGCTGCGGCGACTTGGTCCCCGCTGGCGTTGCCGAGGCTCTGGGTCGATCCCATTGCGTCGATTTGGTAGCATGATTCACATAGTAGATGCGCCCGTTGTCCGTGCGTCGCTCCTCCCAGCCCTCGGGCAGCAGATCCTCCGAGGTGGAGTCCTCCTCCGAAGGGCCGCGCACATCGCCACTGGGTCCCACAATGGCCAGGGGATTGCCGCTGCAGGGTCCATCCTTGGGCAGCAGCGAGATGATAATCTGGCCGCGCACCATCTCATCGTCGTCCGGCGAAAGTTTGCCCAAATCGAGTCGTTGAACTAACAAGTAAACAATCACAATTAGCAAATAGATTTGGAAACTATGTTGGTGCTACTCACAGCCCGCTCCCTTGAGGCTTTGTATGGTCAGGGCGGGAATGCGCACGCAGCCCAAGAAGCCGCTGCCTTTGTGTATCTTGCGCTGGTTCCACACAGTGATGGTTATGGAATCGCCACGTCCCAGAAACAGATCGTAGTGCGCATTCCATTTCGGATCCAGCGAGGATTTGCTTATCTCCGTCGAGTAGACTTGACCGGTGCCATCCACCTGGACCTTGGCAAACGGATCGGGCAGCCCTGCAAAAGTGCGAATAAATAACACAAATTAGAACATTGCAGTTGCATGACCCTAATTGGAGTGGCAAACAAATTAAAGCTGTTATTGAGTATTGGAGCTGAGCTGAGATCGACTACGAAGTACCCTGTGTTTAAACCAAATAGGTTTAAATCTATATCTTGAATTATTAAAATATTTAAAAACAAAGTCGCTATAAAAAATTACGTTGTCAGAGAAATCGAATTTACTATAATTTAAGATGGCGTCGAAGGCGCCAGCAGCTAGTGCATTTTAAATCTTAAATTATGTTTAGTGTCGTATACTAGATTCAATTCGATAAATTAATTGAAAATAAATTAAAATTAAAATTAAAATTAATTAATTAAATTAATTGATAAATAATTGAAGATACTTAGTTGTATATCACTATAGGTATTTAATAGGAGACAGACAGCTCTAAATCGAAACCTTTACTTGTTGGCAACAATGAAACCAGTTTTCAGGGTATTAAGTGCTGTAATAATGTCCGATAATAGCGCTATATGTATCTATATCATTGCAGTTAGTTCTTAACAATTCAGCCAGCTGACAGCATCATGAATTTGTTTTTGCTGCTCTGGCTGCTGCTGCTGCTCCTGGCCCAGTTAATATGCTGTTATAAGCCCCATCCGCGACCTGGCTTCCCCAATCGCTTGGCCATCGATCCGCGCAGCTGCTTAAAGGCGAAACCGGAAATCACCGAAACAGAAACAGCAACAACAACAAGTACACCAAACAGCTTCGACGACGAGGTCATCACAACAACCGTCGCCTAATCATTAGGGGCAGCCAAAGTTTCCCCTGCCGATTAAGCCATTTGTTTGCCAACCCGATTGTGAGTCCCCCGCACACACAAAGACGCCGAGATTGTGATAGGTTAATCAGTGTTCAGACTTTCCCCCATATATAAGACCAAAGCAGCAGCAAGCTGCCATTGTAATCCACTTGAGACATGGCTGTCATACGCTTCAGTAGCATCTTCACCTGGCTGGCACTCGCGTTGCTCGCGTTGAGCGTCACCTCCACGCTGGCCACGCCCTTCGACGAGCGACGCGTCAACCGACGCCCACAACCGAATCAGCCACGCATCAACTTTCCTGGTACGCCACCTTTCAATCCCTATGGCAAATGATCATCAATTGCTGAAATCTTACTAGTTTTGTGAATCTCTTTCGGCCAGAGGGCAATAAGTTTCAATTAAATCAGAGCACTCGAGTAATAATTGTTTTACTGGGCAAATGACGAACGAGGCCAAGTGCCATGCAATTGGGTCAAGTCGACGTACTTCTGACGACGACGACGATGATGATGCCACAGCTCGTTACTGCTGGACGTCAACGAACCTGCGTCACATGTTGCACTACGCGTCTTCAACGCTGCTTAGTGCACTACCTGTTCCTGCAACTACCTGCAGTCCTCTCTGCATCTCTCTTGATCTGCCTCTCGCCGTGTAATTTGAGCTGCAGCTGTTGATTGATTTTCTGCACCAAAGCACACCACAGACAGCACACAGAAAACAGCAAAGAGCACAGAGCGAACGGCGAAACATGTAAAGGGAAGTGCAAACAACAGCCGACCGCTGCATACTCTTTCCTACCCAACCCAACAGCTGTCACACTTGGCTTCCTTTGCCACAAACTGTCTGCCACATTTCCTCACAACAACCGCTGCCGCCGTTCAACCCCATTTGGCGGCACTTTCACTTGCCAGCGGAAGTCGCTGTTGCATGAAGCTTTTGCCCCACTGTCTTTATTGCTCACGCTCTTCACTCTCCCCATTCAACATTCAACATTTATGGGGGCTTTTGCGGCAGCCTCTGCCTCGGCTTTGTCGCATGCCGCACGCTCCTTGATGCGCTGCTCGATGACCGGACGAAAGTGGCGAATGAGTCCCTGCGGCGGCCAAGCGGCGCCATCGCCCAGCGCACAAATGGTGTGTCCCTCAATCTGCTTGGTCAGCTCCCACAGCATATCAATCTCGCTGATCTGAGCGCGGCCCGTGACAAATCGCTGCATGATCAGATTCACCCAGTGGAGACCCTCGCGGCACGGCGTGCACTGGCCGCAGCTCTCGTGCTTGTAGAAAGCGGCCAGGCGGGCAATGGCTTTGATGATGTCCGTGTCCTTGTTCATCACAATCATGGCGCCGGTGCCGAGAGAGGATTTCACTGCCATCAAGCCGTCGTAGTCGTGTATGGACTTCTCGGCGTCCGCTTGGGTAATGCAAGGTGTCGAGGAGCCGCCGGGAATGATGGCCAGCAGATTCTCCCAGCCGCCAATGACGCCGCCAGCATGTCGTTCAATCAGCTCACGCGTCGGCATCGACATCTCCTCCTCAAAGGTGCAGGGCGTCTTCACATGGCCCGAGATGTTGAAGAGCTTTGTGCCCGAGTTGCGAGTGCGTCCGAAGCTGGCGAACCATTTGCCGCCGCGTCGACAAATCGTCGGCGCCACCGCCACCGTCTCCACATTGGTCACCGTCGTGGGGCAGCCAAAGACACCAATATCCGCCGGATAAGGCGGCTTATTTCGTGGTTTTCCTGCCTTGCCCTCCATCGATTCGATGAGCGACGTCTCCTCGCCACAAACATAGGCGCCAGCGCCACGCTGCACATAGAGATCGAACTCGTAGCCAGAGCCACAGGCATTCTTGCCCAGAAAGCCCGCCTTATAGGCCTCCATGATGGCATATTGCAGGTTGCAGGCCTCGTTGAAGAACTCGCCGCGTACGTAGACGAAGCCCGTGTTGGCGCCCATCGCACAGCCGGCCATCAGGCAACCCTCAACCAGCTTGTGCGGATCGTGGCGCATTATCTCGCGATCCTTGCATGTGCCCGGCTCGCCCTCGTCCGCATTGACGAGCAGAAACTTGGGTCTGCCGTCGGGCGGCTTGTTCATAAACGACCATTTGAGTCCGCTCGGGAAACCGGCTCCGCCACGTCCACGCAGTCCTGAAGTCTTGATCTCGTTGATGATCCACGGCGAACCTTTGTCCAGAATCTCGCGTGTCTTGTACCAATCGCCGCGCTTCATCGCCTCCTTGAGGCGCCAGTCGTGCCGCCCATACAGATTTGTAAAGATGCGATCCGCATCCGCCAGCGGACCAAACTTGGTCTTGGTTTGCGGTGGCGGTGTCCCGGGTGGCAGTTCCATTTTTGGAGGCGGAGGTGGAGGCGGAGGTGGAGGCGAAGCCGGTGGCTTCACTGCACCGCCCGTTGATTTGGCGGCGGTGAAGAACGACTTGCTTCCGGAAGGAGCTGAAGTGTCTTTGGGCTTACTGCCACATCCAGCGGGTTTCTCATCGACTTTGTCTTCATTATTTTGATTTCCCATGTGCTGCAAACCCAGGGTTTTGATCTGGTCAGCTTTTTTCTTGGCTGCTTCAAGAACTGCTTCTAGCTCACAGTCTTCGGTCTCCAGTAACTTATCGTTTACGGGAAACTTTAATAGATTCTTCTCAGTTTTGACCGGAAACTTTGTATACACATTTTGTTTGGGCTCTTCTGCTACGAGAAAAGGATGCTTCAACATAAATGAATCTCGAGTTTCCTTAAGGCGAGCCAATACTTGTGCTCTGCGCCTCTTCGACACTTCGGGCACTGAGAGTGTAGTCTGTAGAGGAGCACCGCAGCGTTTATTGGACTTCAGTGCATCTTCTTGTGGCAGCTCGTTCTTCTTTTTGCCATGGTCGGCACTGCTGTCGTCCTTGGTGCACATGCTCTTTACCTGCGGCAACTGCGTTGCCTGATGCCACTTCCGTGTTGTCGACTCACTCGAATATCCCCTTATTGCCAAAGCCAGCGTCATTGCTCTCCCCTCGCTCACATTGCGACGCATCTCCAAGAATTCGTGGTCCCTCTTGCCAGCTTCAAGTGTGGCCTGATCAGCCAAAGCCAATCGTCTGTCGCCTGCTAGGCGCTGATTTGGTGCATTGCCCAGTGCACGTTGCAGTTGCAACAAGGCAAAGGATTTTCTGCAATTCAGCGACAGCTGTTGACGCACCAACAATGTATTCATTGTGTTAATATCTACAATATCAGCTGCCAGTCGAGCTTTTCCTTTTGATATAGATTCCGGATTGAAAGAGATGGAATTCTAGGCCTACTGAACGTTCCCTAATTTGTTTGTAATCCTCGATCTGCACTTCCTCTACGCCGTTTTTGTGGTAAAAGGAGACTCCCGGAAACTTAGTCATAGAAATTGGTTGTCTGGCAAATCCCTCGCCCACCATATCTATAAATATCAGGGGCCACAAATTGAGTCAAACGTCTATCGATATCGTTGCCGACAAGTCCGGTACATAAGACCCCAAAAAATAAAAAAAAAATACATTTCGAACTTATTTGGTGACTGGTTTTTCCCAAACGATTTTTCATAGTTTCTGTGCTCGGTTCGCTATAGTATATGTACATATATATACAAATAAATATATGTATGTATGTATATATTCATATGCCTGCAGAACGAATCTAATCAGCCCACCAAGCGAACGATAAACACCACTAAGCGAGCGAACAACTACAAGTGCAATTCTGTCGCCTTCAGCTTATTTGCATGGGCATAAAAAATCAAAACATTCGCCCAGTATGACAAATGTAAGCCAAGTGCGTCGCCGTGAATCTGTGTGCTACACTCGCCCCCAGTTGGGGGCAGGCAGAAGTCGATCTCTCGGCTACTTGGCATGCCGTTGTTAATTATACATTAGCATTAATACGCCATTTCATTGGGCATAGAAATCATCAATCGGCAACTCCTTGTTTGGAAACACCTGTCGCATATTTCGGAATGAAACCTATATCCAACTAAGTATCTATACAAATGTATGTATATCTGCAGCTGTATTTTCACAGATACATAGTATATAATTAAAGACGGCATTAGGCAATATGGTTGGCTGTTGGACTGTTGCTGGCTGGCCGCGTGATTTAAGTGCAACGATGTGTAAAAAATGAATGAGAAAAATAGAAAATAATAACGCACAGATGGAAATGTGAGTCTGTGTGTGTTTGTGCGAACGAGACGCAGATACAATGAAAGCAAATTAGTAATAATCATTTTTGTTATGTGTAAACAAAAAATTATAACAACAACAGCCACAAACAACTCAACTCAACTCGACGCGACTCGACAACGGCAGGTTGGCAACCGTAATAATGTGTGCAATGCGGGTCTGGGGGGAATTTGTTTAAAAATGAAAGTAGACAAAAGGAAATGCTAAATTTAGCCATAGCCAAAGCACATTGCACGTACAAAAGTGGCCAAAAAAAGTGGCGAAAAGTCATTCCAGCCAAATTGTTTATGCAAAAATGTTCTGATGAATTCAACGTGTACCGCCCACTACAAGAGAACACAAATATAAATTATACATCCAGCCAAATGAATACTTACGAAATAAATCCTTGCGCGCCAAGTTTCTTGCACACAATACTGCAATAAAAATAAGAAAGTGAACAATATAAGTGAGAATTGTGGAGCGAGAATCGAAAAGTCAATCAACTTACGCGTTATTCGAACTTTGTGGGTACCATTGCGACGTGGGTAATCCAATTTATTCATAGTTTCAGACTTTTGATAGTTGTTGATTTCAGTTGTATTTAGTTGATTTGGAGCAGTTATATAAAAAAATATAGTTGAACTGTTATTGTTATTTATCGATAAAGCAATTGGTCAGTCCGACAATTGTTGTGTTGTTCATTTTTGGGCGTTTTATTGATGTTGTTGTCGTTGTTGTAGCAGCATAAGTAAATTGTGGGAGCAGGGAGTGGAAAAAGAACGAAATATGTCTCTCAGTTTGGATAGTTACTACGACCACAGGTGTTGTTGTTGTTGTCGTTGCCGCAGCCTTGAGTTTTATTGTTACTATTATTATTATTGTTGTTGTTGTCGTGTGTCATTGTTTGTACAGAGAAATATTTATAATTCATGGACTGTTGGATTGGTTACGTTGCCCGCTGCTCGCTGCAAATGCACACTGCAATAGAAAAGCGACAGAACTGATTATTTACGAGTTTTATAATTGAATTTATATACGAATTGCTATATTAACACACACACACGCGCACACACGCTTTGATAACTAAAACGGTTGTTCGCCCCTTCATTCGCTCGTTCGTTCGTTAAGATAAGCACACGTATGTGTGCCTCTGTGTGTGTATGTGTGTAGGTGGTTCTCTTCTTTGAGCTCTAAAAATGAATGGAGTGCGTGAGTATTAGAGCAGTCTCTGTCTGTGTGTGTGTGTGTGTGTGTGTAGGGCGTGCAAACTGCCGGCGTACGAAAGACGTGCAGAAAGAGAAGGAGAAGAGGCAGGTAGCTAACAACTCACCCGAAATTGTTTTGCTTCTGTTGTTGTTGCTGGTGCTGCTCACACGCACATGTCACACACACACACACACGCAAACACACGACGCCAACGACAACGACAACGACGACGCACGTTGCAGGCAACGCACAGACAATTGACCGAGTACTAACTTTTATGATTTCATAAATTGTATTAAATTATGTTCGTCGTCTATAACAACCATATGTATTTCAGCAGTTGCTTAATTAACTTTAATTTCTTTCCTGCCGTTGTATGGGTGCATACTATTTTGATTGTGTCGCCTATGATGGTGTGTGTGTGTCTGTGCCACAGAATTTGCAATAAAATAAAGGCAGGGCCAAGCAGCGAGCGCCACACACTTGTTAGTTAGTTATTATAAACACTAACACTTTGTTGCGTGCATGCTTCACACACAAATATAGAATTATGAACTGTGCACTCAATCGTACGCTACGTGTTTGACGACAGCATCAACATTTGCAACAAAAATAATCTTTCGCTTCTTTTTTTACGCACTGCTCTCGTTTAATACTTACGGAGAGACGACGACGACGGCGACGACGAGAGAGCAAATGAAACGGATGAAAGAACATTGGCAGCGCGAACCTTTCGATTTTGCAACATTTGTTTCGATTACAGTTAGTTATAACTACATTATTTATTTGTAATTGTTGTTGCTTTGTCCACGCTTTAATTGTGTTTTTAACTAACTAATGCTAATATCGCGCAGAAATCAGTTCTTGTCCGACGAGAAACGCCATTTTTATTGTTGGTTCCCCAGCAGGGTGACCGCAGCTGCAAATCCAAAAATGTACTATTTATTCCTCTAAAAATACAAAAATATATCGCTGCCGAAAAAAGTAAAAAATCGGCATACTTGGTAACACTTTTAATTCAATTCTACTTGCGGTCACACTCAACCAAATATTTTGGCGGTGTTTATGTTGTCTTTGTTTTCATTGAATATTGTTTGGAGTGGAAGTGTAATTGTGGTTATACAGAATGTCAATTACTTTGGATTTCGATGTTCAGCAATTGGACAACAAGCGGCCAATGCAACTGCACTATTTGCCAGCCAAAATCTCTGGTGACGGCGAATGCACGGATGTCGACAAACACTTTAACAATTATACGCGTGAATCTCCCGATCTCGGCAACGGCGTGATGACAAATGCCCTTCGCGGCTACCCGCTGCTGGGGAGGAGGGAGACAGTACCCAAGGGTTACAAGGGCCTGGTACTACAGGAGACCGATCCCAATCAAGCTGATCGCCATCTGAGACTCACAGGAACCTTCGAGGACTTTACTTACTGGAACTACGACAAAGTGCCCTCGAAAGGCGATGGATATCAGCAGGCATTGGTCATGTTGGAAGTGGCCGGAGCGGTAAGATTGCGATGCATTCAATGAGACTATATAAATAACAATGTATTCCCCTCAGTTAGCGACGCCCATAGGCGAAGAGGCACTCGAGGAGGAGATGAAGCTGCAGCAACAGGCGAAGGAAAACGCTTGAACGTGAATGTTTTTGAGCGCTTACAGCGTTAAGTATATAGTATTCCAAAAGCTAATCAAATATGTTCACAATACACTTTAGACTTACAATTTGTATAAAAGATTCAAATATAAATACGTATGTATGTATATGGATGTAATGGTTATTTGGAGTAGTGTTAGTTCGCATCTTATTCATCCGCATCCTCGAAGCGCTCGTCATCATCGTCAAGGCTAAGATTCTGCATGCCCCCCACTTCGCCGCCGTTGCGACCCAGCGTAAGGGCATCCTCCACCATGTCCTGGTCGTCGAAGGCCATGCCAACGCCACCAGCATCCTCCATGGGATCACTATCCTCCGAGTTGCTGTCCGCCGAGTCGGGATGCAATGCCTGGCAAGTGGTCATGGCATTGTACATGGTGTCCACAGTGTGTATGTCGTCGGGCAGCAGCCAGCACTCGGTGACATCTTCCAACTGCTGATCGACTGCATCCTCAAAGTTATCATCGTCGTCGTCGTCATCGTCGTCCAGCTCATCGCTGCCGTTTCCCTCATCCACATCATTGTTGGCCACTGCTACAGCATCCCCTCCGCCGCCGCCGCCTCCACCGTTCTGGCCATTGATTTCGAGACTTCGGCCCATATAGACGCCTTCCCACTCCACTTTGCGGTCCAGCATAAAGTAAATGCACTTCCTAGGGTTCGACGAGATGCCGTGCAAGCTGACCTGCTTCCATTCAATCGAAATGCCTTCTTGGAGGTCCACTGGTTGCCAGGAGAGAGTGCTGCAGAGAAAACCCCAAAAGAAACCATTTACAAATCAAGTTTCAAGCCTGCATTTTTTTATGTTTCTTTCTTTGCACTCACTTTTGCGAAATGTAAATGGTGCCTAGGCCAACGACTTTGTCGCCAAGTTTCAGTTGTATATTGTTAGCCGTGTACAAGAGACCGTGCTCAGGTGGGCTAATGGGCATTATTAATACCATTTTAATAGAAAACTGTGCAAAAAACACACCACAATAAACAGTTTAGCAGACCGTCGTCTGGCAGCGGTAAATTCAACTGGTGTTGGTAAACGTTCGGTGTAGTGACAGTGCTGTAAACGTATAATTTCAACTGCTTGATAAACTGCTGAGTAAATTATATTATTGTTTTTTATATACATCGGAATGTATTGTAATAAATTAATGATCTTTTTTGTTTGATAATAATAATTCTATATTTATTAACCTTATGTCCGTTGTGGTGTTTTCCAGCACTGTTTGCGTTTTGTGATTGGGTGGCAACTCTACAATTTCAATTCACAGCGGTTGGTGAAGAGCGTCGGAAATTTTACGACAATTAATTTGCAGAGTTAAGCAACGAACATGGGACGCGTTGTTCAAGCCGAATAGTGTCTCGATAGTTAATTAGTTTTAGTGATTAAGCGTGAAATAACAATCGGAGTGCATGGCTCCATCCATTAACTAGCCTTTGTTATCCTGCGAATTATTTCCCATCCATTTTCGTCGTCATTCTTCGTTGTTTTTGTTGTTTTCGCTGCAGCAGCTGCTAACGAGAAACACTCACACACAAACACACACACGATACTTTCGTTTTGGAGGCGACAAAACATCATATATAGCCAACAATGGACATGGAATACGTGAATATCAATGAATTTAACGACCTCGAGCTGGCGACGCGCATGCGCACCTGTAACTATGAGAAATATAAATCTCTCGTCCGCATGCATCTCTCGTTCGAGCTTGAACTGAACACCGATGAGTAAGTTGAATGAATATCATTGTGAGTATGTGTGTGTTAACAACTTGATTGAAGATTCGATTTGGCCTGCCACGAGATTGTATACGAGGACAAGGGCAAGCTCAAGAAGTGGAATCGCCTGTCCAAGAAGCATCGCTTGGGCCATGGGGGCAACACAGCCACAGGTGTCGCCACCGTCACGGGATGTGCCACAGGTGCTGGCAGTAAATCTGTGGGCAACAGTCCCACGGAGTGCTTGCAGCAGCAGATCGATGCTGGCTTCCAGATGCATCTCTTGGAGCTCAAGGAGTTTCTGATGCTCGAGAAGAGTGAGTAGAAGTAAAGATCATTTCACTCTAACGATACTAACATTACAGCATTTCAAAAGATCTCACTCAGGAGGGCATATTTCGTAAGACGGGCGCCGTGTCCAGGCAGAACGAACTGCGTTTACACATACAACAGGACAAGCCACTGGAGCTGGAACAATCGGAATTCTCTGCCCACGATTGCGCCACAGTCTTCAAGAGTTTCCTAGCTGAGTTACCCGAACCATTACTGACAGACGCCCATTATCCAGCTCACCTTCAGATAGCACCGCTATGCCAGGATCTAAGCGAAAGATCGCAATCGAATTCGGAACGTCAGCAACATCTGCTAAACTCAGTGCAATTGCTGCTGCTATTGCTGCCTGAGGAGCATCGAGAGCTCCTCAAGCACATCATTGAAATGCTGCATGCCGTCTCCTTGCACGAGCAGATCAACAAGATGACAGCCAGCAATTTGGCAACGATATTTACACCACATCTCATCTGTCCGCGCAATCTGCCGCCCGAGGTGTTGCACTACACGGCCAAGCGGATGTCGAGCATCATTGCTTATATGATTGCTCGCAGCCTGGACATCTTTGCAGTGCCTGCGAAGCTGGCCACCGATATTCGGGCGTACTTTCTTGAACGCAAACGCAAGAAAACAATGTCGCCGGAGCAAACGCTTGACGAATCCATCTCGGACATCTCGACGGTCAACACGGTGTACACTTTTGTAGATCGTGCCGCCACCGCTGCGGCCACCAATACCAACACCACGGATACGGAGCTGGCCCAGCTGTATGCTCACATTCAAAGTCTACCCGAATCATCGAAAAAGCGACGACTAATCAAACAATTTAACAAGCAGAATGGTCAGGGTATGTAGCAACAAATATAGTGTAGTGCTTTATTTGACTTTCTAACTTTCTTTATTATCATTGCGCTCAGGTACTCCATTGCAGTTGGTTGTAATGAATCGACTGAAGAACAATGAGGCGACTCGCAGCGCCAAATCATTGGGCGACTCCATCAAGAAGCACATCTTTCACAAGAGCCTCATGTCGCGTACCCCGAAACGGGCACCTGCTTTGCAAGCTATGAGTGGATCAGAGGTGGGTGTTGGTTTAGTTATTCTGCAGATACCAAATAGACATGGTGCTAGTGATATGATCCACAATTTGTCGTGCGTTTATCATGTGTTACTAATACCTCATTGTATTCTGATTTATCAAATTTGGCTAGCCATTTTTGGCTGCAACAATGTTCGATCAAATGCATTTATTTACTTCGAAAAGAATTTCTAAAAAATGCTTGTTTTTAAGCATATTGAATATATGAAATATTAGCATTATTGAATCAAAATAATTTATTCATTTATTTTAATACGAATGACACATACGATATTTGCAAAACAAATTGAATCGATTTATCTACTAGTTTCTGCACTCTAGCTATTTATGTTGTAATCTAACCGCATGTCTTTGTCTTTGACGCAGACGCCTAACCTATCGCATGCCAAGGCGCCCAAGTTGCGCGTGCTGTTCCAAAGTCCCACGCCCGCGATGTCATTGCCTCCATCCATGACCATCACCGCACCTGGCACTAACCCATTGCACACGCTTCAGAAATCCATTTCATCTACATCGCTGAAGATCGAATCATCGTCAGACAGCAGCAGCAACTGTGGTGCCAACAGCAGCCATTCGGCGCCCGTCAGTCGCCAGCAATCGCACGAGCTGTCGTCGGTGCCCGCTGCTGTGCCCGAGTTAGACGAGATCGATACACAGTGTGTGACCCCGTTAAAGGTTATCTCGGCGGCAGCACAGCAGCTGATCAGCGTGGCTGATAAGAAGAGTGTTGCATGGAATGATCGTCGTCTGCACGAGATCGAGGAATACTCGAATCCCTGTACGCCCGTACAGCAATCATCGCGCTACAAGTCGGAGCCTAATCTCTGTAGTCTGCGACCACAGGTGCACGGCGAGGATGATGACGGCGACGACGTTGCTCTAACGCCCATTGTGGAGGTGTCAACGACAACGACCAGCGGCATGGGCAAATCGTTGACACGCAAACTGATGAAGGGTGTCAGCATGGGCAATCTGCGTTTTCCCTTCAGCACGCCGGAGACCACAAAGCGTTTGGTGCGCAGCGTTTCGGCGACGTTGAAGCGGCGTCCCAGCGATGATGCCAAGCAGTCGGGTTGTCATTCGCAGGCGGCAGACGCTCCCTTGCTCGAGGACATGGATGACAGTGATTTGGAGGAAACTGAAGAGCATGCAATAGATGACGACACCTTGTCGGAAACAAACGGCAGCTCCAATGAGCTGCCCGCTGGCATTGGCCTGCCGGGCAGCATTGAGTATCATCAGCAGCTGCTGCAGAGCAGCGTCTATCGCAACCTGGATCTCATTACGAGTACTCCATCGCTCCGCATGGGTCGTCGCTCAATGTCGCCCATCACAAAATCCACGCAACGCATGCCCAAGGCGATGCAGGTAAGTGCAGCACGATCAATAGCTTGGCATGATTCCTAAAGTGCATGAACTGAGTAAATTACGCCCTCTAGACGTAGCTAATACTTTAATATATTTGCAGGAGTCGATTATGACACCGCGTTCCCGTAAGCCGGTGATGCTGCTCAATGCATTGGGCAATGGCGATAAGCAGTCGAATCCTTGCTTCACCGACCGAGCAGAGCAGGCCGAACAGGACGAGTTGATGGTCGGAAAGCAACTGGAGCCACCTGCATTGCACAGCGAAGATGCCACCTCGCTGGGCGGCTATGCGGACATACTGAGGCGTCAGTATATCAATGGCACCTTGTTGTCATCCCGTCAGCGCTCAAGCAGCAGCAGCAATAGCAATAGCACTGAGGCCGAAATGGAGCCTTCATTGGAAGGCAAACCTCACAATGCGCTCACGAGCGATTTCAAGTAAGTTTTGTTTAGCATATTGCCGATTGATTCAATTCAATGACGAAGTGCATTCGCTAATCCTTAGGGAGTATCTGCTCACTCGCAGCGTTTTGACAGCCAGTCCAGCGGATCTATCGTTTGCCAGTCGCTCCGATGACTTTGGTGGCACCAACACCACACAGGACATTGAGGACTTCGATGAATCGGAGCTGAGTCCCAGTTTGCTTTACTGCTTGGATGGCAATGAACCGGCGGTAGCCTCGCCACTGGGCAGCTTCAACAGTGGTCGCAAACGGTCGGCGGACACACCTCTGAAAAGTGGTGGTGTGCCCATTGGCGATGGTGATAGCGACAATAATAAGGAGAACATTTCGAGCCGAGATGGGGATGCTGATGAGCATTTACTCACCAAAAAATTGCTAATTACTTCTCATGAGGAGTATCCTGGCGAAACGGCACTTTAGTATTAAGCAACCAAGCCAGCAAGGAGCATTTGCACCATTTTTAACGTTAAAACCGTTGTACGGTTTTAAAAAATTATCTCTTCTCAAACACATTGCTTCCGTGAAATTGTTTTCGAAAACAAACAAACGAGTCCACAGAAATGTTGGCACATTTTTACTAGTTTTTAGGATAAACGTTTCGCTTTGTAATTGGCCTCGTTTCCATCTTACATTTTAAATGCATGCCCCATAAATATTCAAAAACAATATTGCACTCAAAATTATATATTATATACACATTACACCTAATAAAAAAATATTTTATTATCTATACGATCAAGTGCTGTGAGTGTGACTCAACTTGGCATTGAATGGACTTGTTAGTCTAAATCTAACACTTTAAACCGAAGCCACTCATCTTAGCCATTAAGTAATTGTCATTGACATTTTTGTTAAAAGACCCATTTTGAGTAGTTTATTTTTCACCAAGTAAGAAAGCTACAGCCGAGAGTGCTCGACCGTAAGATATCCGCAATATAATGGCGTAATGGCACGGGAATCATATTTTTTACGAGTTAAGCGAGACTTCGAATTATTTCTCCAATTTTTTTCAAAGGGACAGAAATTTTTACGCAGCCCCAAGTGGGTTTTGGGAAGGAATTTCGTTGTTAATATTAACGTATTTTATTCAAATTCAAGTTTGAAAAGCCCGCCCTGCTTCTGAAAATTGAAATATTTGGCAAATGTACTTGCTACTCGATTATGTTCGCCTGGTACTTTAGCAGATCGAAGTCGGTTTTGGGAAGGAATTTCGTCTTTAATATTAACGTATTTTATTCAAATTCAAGTTTGAAAAGCCCGCCCTGCTTCTGAAAATTTTAATTTTTGGCAAAATCTACTTGCTACTCGATTATGTTCGCCTGGTACTTCAGCAGCTCCAAGTGGGTTCTGGGAAGGAATTGCGTCGTTAATATTAACGTAATTTATTCAAATTCAAATTTGAAAAGCCCGCCCTGCTTCTGAAAATTTAATTTTTTGGCAAATCTACTTGCTACTCGATTATGTTCGCCTGGTATTTCAGCAAATCGACGTTGGTTTTGGGAAGGAATTTCGTCGTTAATATTAACGTATATTATTCAAATTCAAGTTTAAAAAGCCCGCCCTGCTTCTGAAAATTTAAATTTTTGGCAAATCTACTTGCTACTCGATTATGTTCGCCTGGTATTTCAGCAGCTTCAATTGGATTTTGGGAAGGAATTTCGTCGTTAATATTAACGTATTTTATTCAAATTCAAATTTGAAAATCCCGCCCAGCTTCTGAAAATTTAAATTTTTGGCTAATCTACTTGCTACTCGATTATGTTCGCCTGGTACTTCAGCAGATCGGCGTTGGTTTTGGGAAGGAATTTCGTCGTTAATATTAACGTATTTTATTCAAATTCAAATTTGAAAAACCCTGCCAGCCTCTGAAAATTTAAATTTTTGGCTAATGTAACTTCTACTCGATTATGTTCGCCTGGTACTTCAGCAGATCGACGTTGGTTTTGGGAAGGAATTTCGTCGTTAATATTAACGTATTTTATTCAAATTCAAATTTGAAAAACCCGCCCAGCTTCTGAAAATTTAAATTTTTGGCAAATCTACTTGCTACTCGATTATGTTCGCCTGGTACTTCAGCAGCTTCAAGTGGATTTTGGGAGGGAATTTCGTTGTTAATATTAACGTATTTTATTCAAATTCAAATTTGAAAAGCCCGCCCAGCCTCTGAACATTTAAATTTTTGGCTAATGTAACTTCTACTCGATTATGTTCGCCTGGTACTTCAGCAGATCGACGTTGGTTTTGGGAAGGAATTTCGTTGTTAATATTAACGTATTTTATTCAAATTCAAGTTTAAAAAGCCCGCCCTGCTTCTGAAAATTTAAATTTTTGGCAAATCTACTTGCTACTCGATTATGTTCGCCTGGTATTTCAGCAGCTTCAATTGGATTTTGGGAAGGAATTTCGTCGTTAATATTAACGTATTTTATTCAAATTCAAATTTGAAAACCCCGCCCAGCTTCTGAAAATTTAAATTTTTGGCAAATCTACTTGCTACTCGATTATGTTCGCCTGGTACTTCAGCAGATCGGCGTTGGTTTTGGGAAGGAATTTCGTCGTTAATATTAACGTATTTTATTTAAATTCAAGTTTAAAAAGCCCGCCCTGCTTCTGAAAATTTAAATTTTTGGCAAATCTACTTGCTACTCGATTATGTTCGCCTGGTACTTCAGCAGCTCCAAGTGGGGTTTGGGAAGGAATTTCGTCGTTAATATTAACGTATTTTATTCAAATTCAAGTTTGAAAAACCCGCCCAGCTTCTGAAAATTTAAATTTTTGGGTAATCTACTTGCTACTCGATTATGTTCGCCTGGTACTTCAGCCGATCGACGTTGATTTTGGGAAGGAATTTCGTCGTTAATTTGAATTTGAATAATATACGTTAATATTAACGACGAAATTCCTTCCCAAACCCCACTTGGAGCTGCTGAAGTACCAGGCGAACATAATCGAGTAGCAAGTAGATTACCCAAAAATTTAAATTTTCAGAAGCTGGGCGGGCTTTTCAAATTTGAATTTGAATAAAATACGTTAATATTAACGACGCAATTTCTTCCCAAACCCAACGTCGATCTGCTGAAGTACCAGGCGAACATAATCGAGTAGCAAGTAGATTTGCCAAAAATTTAAATTTTCAGAAGCTGGGCGGGTTTTTCAAATTTGAATTTGAATAAAATACGTTAATATTAACGACGAAATTCCTTCCCAAAACCAACGCCGATCTGCTGAAGTACCAGGCGAACATAATCGAGTAGCAAGTAGATTAGCCAAAAATTTAAATTTTCAGAAGCAGGGCGGGCTTTTTAAATTTGAATTTGAATAAAATACGTTAATATTAATAACGAAGTTTCTTCCCAAAACCAACGTCGATCTGCTGAAGTACCAGGCGAACATAATCGAGTAGCAAGTAGATTTGCCAAAAAATTAAATTTTCAGAAGCAGGGCGGGATTTTCAAATTTGAATTTGAATAAAATACGTTAATATTAACGACGATTTTCCTTCCCAAAACCAACGTCGATCTGCTGAAGTACCAGGCGAACATAATCGAGTAGCAAGTAGATTACCCAAAAATTTAAATTTTCAGAAGCTGGGCGGGCTTTTCAAATTGGAATTTGAATAAAATACGTTAATACTAACGACGCAATTTCTTCCCAAACCCAACGTCGATCTGCTGAAGTACCAGGCGAACATAATCGAGTAGCAAGTAGATTTGCCAAAAATTTAAATTTTCAGAAGCTGGGCGGGTTTTTCAAATTTGAATTTGAATAAAATACGTTAATATTAACGACGCAATTTCTTCCCAAAACCAACGTCAATCTGCTGAAGTACCAGGCGAACATAATCGAGTAGCAAGTAGATTACCCAAAAATTTAAATTTTCAGAAGCTGGGCGGGTTTTTCAAACTTGAATTTGAATAAAATACGTTAATATTAACGACGAAATTCCTTCCTTAACCCCACTTGGAGCTGCTGAAGTACCAGGCGAACATAATCGAGTAGCAAGTAGATTAGCCAAAAATTTAAATTTTCAGAAGCAGGGCGGGATTTTCAAATTTGAATTTGAATAAAATACGTTAATATTAACGACGATTTTCCTTCCCAAAACCAACGTCGATCTGCTGAAGTACCAGGCCAATATAATCGAGTAGCAAGTAGATTTGCCAAAAATTTAAATTTTCAGAGGCTGGGCGGTCTTTTCAAATTTGAATTTGAATAATATACGTTAAAATTAAAGACGAAATTCCTTCCCAAACCCCACTTGGAGCTGCTGAAGTACCAGGCGAACATAATCGAGTAGCAAGTAGATTACCCAAAAATTTAAATGTTCAGAAGCTGGGCGGGTTTTTCAAACTTGAATTTGAATAAAATACGTTAATATTAACGACGAAATTCCTTCCCAAACCCCACTTGGAGCTGCTGAAGTACCAGGCGAACATAATCGAGTAGCAAGTAGATTTGCCAAAAATTTAAATTTTCAGAAGCTGGGCGGGCTTTTCAAACTTGCATTTGAATAATATACGTTAATATTATCGACGAAATTCCTTCCCAAACCCCACTTGGAGCTGATGAAGTACCAGGCGAACATAATCGAGTAGCAAGTAGATTAGCCAAAAATTTAAATTTTCAGAAGCAGGGCGGGATTTTCAAATTTGAATTTGAATAAAATACGTTAATATTAACCACGATTTTCCTTCCCAAAACCAACGTCGATCTGCTGAAGTACCAGGCGAACATAATCGAGTAGCAAGTAGATTTGCCAAAAATTTAAATTTTCAGAAGCAGGGCGGGCTTTTCAAATTTGAATTTGAATAAAATAAGTTAATAATAATAACGAAGATTCCTTCCCAAAACCCACTTGGAGCTGCTGAAGTACCAGGCGAACATAATCGAGTAGCAAGTAGATTTGCCAAAAATTTAAATTTTCAGAAGCTGGGCGGGCTTTTCAAATTTGCATTTGAATAATATACGTTAATATTATCGATGAAATTCCTTCCCAAAACCCACTTGGAGCTGCTGAAGTACCAGGCGAACATAATCGAGTAGCAAGTAGATTTGCCAAAAATTTAAATTTTCAGAAGCTGGGCGGGCTTTTCAAACTTGCATTTGAATAATATACGTTAATATTATCGACGAAATTCCTTCCCAAAACCCACTTGGAGCTGCTGAAGTACCAGGCGAACATAATCGAGTAGCAAGTAGATTTGCCAAAAATTTAAATTTTCAGAAGCTGGGCGGGTTTTTCAAATTTGAATTTGAATAAAATACGTTAATATTAACGACGAAATTCCTTCCCAAAACCAACGTCGATCTGCTGAAGTACCAGGCGAACATAATCGAGTAGCAAGTAGATTACCCAAAAATTTAAATTTTCAGAAGCTGGGCGGGCTTTTCAAATTTGAATTTGAATAAAATACGTTAATATTAACGACGAAATTACATAATTTAACAAATAAGTTTTGTTCAACTTATATTATTAATATTATTATTAACATGTAAAAAACGTGACTTGTTCTAGATTTATGCATATTGTGGGCGAAGGGGGCGTGGCATCCAAGTTTTGAAATAAACTTGATCTACGTAATGAATGCAGGAGCAAATTTGGTGTCTCTATGTGTTATAGTCTGTGAGATCTTGGTGTTCATCCAGACAGACAGATGGACACGGCTATATCGTCTCGGCTGTTGACACTGATCAGAATTTATATACTTTATGGGGTCGGAGATGGCTTCTTCTGCCTGTTACATACATTATCTGTTGGCACTAAGCTATAATACCCTTCTACCCTATGGGTAACGGGTATAAAAATCATGAGCAATGTCGTTTAAATTTAACACGGATTATCGATAAGTTATCGGTTTCAAAAACTACTTAACAACACTGTCATTAAATTTTAACTCAACGTTATGCAATACTCGAAAACAGCTGTTTTTTGTTGATAGTTATAGTAACAAAGAAACAAGACGCATTTATTAAAAACAAAAAGTCGTAAATTCGTGCAAGTATTACAACAGAATCAACATGGGCACTTGGGTACTGGAAGTGGCCAAAATGGGCATGTACATGACGTTTCCCGTTGCACTGTTCCACATCTTCAATCAGCCGGAATACTTTGAGGAGTGGGTGACCAAGAAGAAACGCGAAATTTATCCGCCGGAGAGCAAAAGTCACCACGAGGAGCTGCAGCGTGCGATACGTGAGCACCATCAGAAACACGATGCGGCAATGATGCGTGCCATCGAGGAGGCGGAACGCAAGAAGTAAAGCTCGTCACCGGCTGCATTACGTGTATTTTATATCAGAACTGTTTGTTATATAAGACATAAACAACAAGTGAAGTGGCATGTGGACAATCTATTAGTAGTAGCGATGGCTCATTAAGCAAATAATTAATTGTTTTTGTAACCACAGCCACAATACTCTTGCGTGTGTGTAAATAAACAAATTGTAAGGTTATCTTGCAATGTTTACCTCCGCATGTAATTTAACAGGAACTCTTTCGAGTGTACGTTGTTTACTATCTGGACTGGACCCCGGGATTTTCGTTGGTATGACGATTATGCGATTGAACTGGGTGGTGTAGTAAATAAAGGGTGAAACAACAACGCACTTATCAATGCGCAACATGATTTAGTTAACCACTTCGATGCGCGCTCAACATTCGTTATTATCGCCGACCGACTTCCACTTGTGCCACTGGCCAGAAGTGCCACACGTTATGTCCACTCACTCCATTGAGTATCTCTCTTCTCGCCGATGACCGCCAGATGACCGTTGTGTTGTTGGTTTGTACGAGTAATGTCCGTGATCGGGGCTCTCTCTGTTTGTAGATTAGATCCACTTTAAGCGATTTAAAGCGGACAGAGCGCGGCACGGGGAAACAAATAATTGTTATTACCACCTGCATATGTAGCTTTCACACGAGGCTATTGGAAATGGCAATGACAATAGCTGCAAGGTGGAAGCAGCGCTCGACTCAGAGATACCCTCTTTAGTAGTTCTAAATTTAAAATTTGTTTGTATTTTTCTTAGTTCTCAAACAAAAGCTTATCTACGCCAGACATTGTCAACTAAGTTGGTGTCTCTAGCTTTTGTAGATTTAAAGATCTCAACAGACAGACCGACGGAAGCCGGACATGGCTACACCAAAACGGTTACAAGATATATTTTCGAATTTTCATTACTCTCCATAATACCTTTTAACGCTGCGGCTGCCGGGTATAATGAAAATGAGTGCACTAAAATTTCAACTGAAATTGCTGATTTCTTTTAGCCTTAATATAATAAATAATCTTGCTCAAACAATGCTCCCAAAAGTACGAGTGAAGAGGGTGGTGATTTCACCCACTTAATTTTTAAATGTAACTGATATTCAGCGATCAGGTGCAACAGAGGGGCACCTGATGTAACAGCGACGACAACGTCGACGTCGACGACGACAGCGACTGCGACGTCGCAGTTATCATCACCATGTCCAAATGTGAGAATGAAATGATTTTTCCAGCCAAGTAACGGCTGTCCGGCAACAATCAGTTTGGTTTCGACCATCAAAACGTCTAGAACAGCAACCAGCGAACGATGGCCAAGGCAAAGGTGTTGCCACAATACATTGCGGGTTTGTCCGCTGCATTTGGTGCTTTCTGCATGGGCGCCAGCATGGGCTGGTCTGCTCCTGTCGAGAAAATGCTGACGAAGGATAATGCCTACGGGTTCCCCATAACCGAAGATCAGTTCGGCTGGATCTCATCCCTGCTGACGCTGGGCGCCACCTGTGTGTGCATTCCGGCGGGCTTTGTCATCGATTGGATTGGCCGCAAGCCCACAATGTTGGCGTTGATACCACCCTACATGGTTGGCTGGTTATTGATGATTTTTGCGAGTAATGTGGCCATGTTGTACTGCGGACGTTTCATACTCGGAGTGTGTGGCGGAGCGTTCTGTGTCACCGCCTCCATGTATAGCACGGAGATTTCGACAATTGCCACACGTGGCACGCTCGGTAGCTTCTTTCAACTGAACACGGTGTCGGGATTGCTCTATGGCTACATTGTGGGAGGCTATTGTCCGCTTCTAACCATCAACATATTGTGCGCCATTCTGCCACTGATCTTTGTAGTCGTTCATCTCTTTATGCCGGAATCCCCCGTCTATTTGGCCATGAAGAATCGGCCAGAAGATGCAACCAAATCGTTGAAATGGCTGCGCGGCCAGGACTGTGATATCAGTGATGAGCTTAAGGAAATTATGGAGGAGACAAACAAGGGGGACGATGAGCCCAAGGAGAGCGTCTGGGTTGCTCTACGTCGTCCGTTGACTCTCAAGGGAATCTCGATTGCTGTCATCCTGCAGGCACTGCAGCAATGGACGGGCATCAATGCCATTATGTTTTATTCCACATCGATTTTCGAGGATGTCGGTTCCAGTCTCTCTGGAACTGTTTGCACCATCCTCATTGGTGCCACACAAGTGATAATGACGCTGATCGCGACGATGATCATCGACAAGGCTGGACGTCGCATTCTGTTGCTCATCTCATCCGTTTTCATGGTCATCACCACTTGCCTGATGGGCGTCTATTTTATCATGAAGGATAACGACGAAAGCTCAGTGGCTTCCCTTGGCTGGCTGCCCATCACCAGCATCCTTGTCTTCATTGTGTTCTTCTCCATTGGCTTTGGTCCCGTACCCTGGATTCTTATGGCCGAGCTGTTCACTGAGGATGTGAAGAGTGTCGCTGGCTCCATTGCGGGCACCAGCAATTGGTTCTCCGCCTTCTTGGTCACCAAATTGTTCCCACTGCTAAAGAGTGCCATTGGTTCGGCGCCCACTTTCTGGATCTTCACGGTCATCGCCGTCATTGCCTTCTTCTATTGTCTGTTCTGTGTGCCCGAGACGAAGGGTAAAACGCTCCTTGAGATTCAGCACATCCTTGCCGGCGGCAAGTTGCCTCCTAAGAATGAGAGTGAGACAGATAAGCATTAGAACTGTACTTTGCATATATGTATATACGTCTAGGTATAGTCTATAGCTATAATCCATATCGATAAGAATAAAGAATTGTTATTCCATACCAAGTGCCGAAATCTTTTCGTTTTAGTGATCTCCTATTAATATCTTTGAGTATTACTCCAACAATACATACAATTTCAAATAATCTCTCAGTGTTTTGTGGAATTTGGAATTAGCTATGCCAATATTTTATTTATGACCTTTCTTATCTTATCTAAAAATTGTTTTACGATTGGAATATAGATTCAAAAGATATTATTAATGCGACAAGCGCCACCAGTAATGAAAATATCCGATTTGTTAGATCATTCAGCTGATACCATCAAATGTACTTCATAAGGCTGCCTTCCATAGCTCGTCATCACGTTGATTTGAGTGTTGGATCGAATCTTCACTCTTTAGATCCGTTTTTGGCTATAGACATTAATGTTTGTTGTAGCAAAAATTTTAGTTAACGTGCCAATTCAATCTGAATCAGCTGCTAAAGGGTTAAATATTAAATAACTAATTCCTAGTTTTATAAATAATATACTTGGCCCTCGCTTACGTTTCTATAAAATGTCGTGTTAAGTGAAACACGCATTCAGTATGAAATCAGGGGTTACGTTCATCAAATTCAAATTTAGCAACAACAAACTTTTCATTGTTTTAATTTGGTCTTCCATTATTAAAGTTGCGTAATATAGGTATTACATTCATTATTACAGTTTGGTTTCAACGTGTTTTCTTTTGTGGTGGCTCCTTATCAAAAAAATCTCATTTTCGATTTTGGAAAAGGAGCAAATTTTTAACCTTGTAAGAGTCCGCGTCCCAAGATTCAATGATGGAGCAGAAACCTTAAAAAAATATTTCTTAACATATTTATCATTGCTAAAAAGGGGGCCCAAAAGTTACAAGAGTTTTGTACAATTTCCAAGTGTTTATTAATTATGGTTTTGCTTTTGTGTGTCGTGTGTGTGTTTTATATAATACGAATTTAAATATATATGCATTTACTTAAAGTCTAACGAATATTAAGAAACAGCTTTCAGTCGCTGTTTGACTTTTTATATTCTTCTTCGTGGTTCCTTCTTTAATTTTCTTCTTCTTTATGTCACTTTATTTTTTTTTGTTTTGTTTATCGTGAGTTTCGAAATATACTTTTTATTTGCACTGAGAATATTAACATATTTCTAAGATTAATCGAAAGAAATTGTACAAACTTTTTTGAATGGGACACAAAAAAGTTGCTAGAAATAAGCTTCTGTTGTTGCGCAAATAAACAATAAATAATCAATGATTTAAATATATTTTGTATTTTCTTTTTGTTTTTCTCATTTTAAATTTTAAACTGTTTTCTAAGGCTCCGGCAATGCTTGCTGTATGTATGTAAATATATATGCACGATCAATTGTTATTTGTTTTGTTATTGTTATGCAATGAAAAGCAGAAACTCTGTAATTAAACCAATGAATATATAGTATTATTTTTCTTTAATATTTTTTTTTTATTTGAAATGCAATTTGACGACTTTGTGCCTTACAAACATTACAAGCTATGGCAGTTTTTCTTGTTGGGAGTTTTCTTCATTATCCACCTCAATCTTTCTTCTTGATATTGATCTTGTGCTTGCCATACTGCTTCCACGATTTTGAAGGTTAATACGTATATTGGAACATTTACTTACAAATCGATAAATTGCTGAAACTTAAAACAGCATCAAAGGATCGCATCCATGCCATATTGTTTTACGTTGCTCGATTATTTCTCATTTATCTGACTGACGTTTCTGCTTTTCGGTGCATTTCTATATTCTTTCATCATAATTTATTTGTTTTACATATACAAATATATATATAGATATATATAAACAGTTTTACGTACATAAAAATATATAATTATTTATATAAAAAACTAATACAATGCTGCATGTATACATCTTGCTATTACAATTTTTGTTTGTTTGTGTGTGTGTGAAATTAGCTGCCTTCTTATAGGAAAAAAAAAACAAAAGAACAATAGATCATAATTATAAAATATAAAACATACTAACACACACACATTCACACACGCGTTCGCATGCAAAGAATATCAAAATGTTTGTCGCTTTTTATTGCGTTTATAAAAATATTGCATTTGTATTTGTATATAGATAAGAGTACTTGTAATGCTATTTGTATGTGTGTGTGTGTGTGTGAAGGGCCTTGTTTTGTGTCTGTGTGGCAAAATTGATCAGAAATAAATAAGCACAAGCACTAAAAAATGCTTAAATTGTTTGCAAGTGAATAAGTGATTTGCAGTATTAATCGTAATTGTCACACACTTTGCATTATTTTGATTCATCATTTACTCTTACTTTTGTTTTTCTTTTTGTTTTTGTTGTTACTATGTAATGTTTTTACGTAGTATATTTAAGCGCTTAGAGAACTATTAGATTTGCTTTTTGTATAGAACAGCGGCAACTGTGTCGAATGCGTATCAAGAATTAATTTTAATCAATATGAATTGTGTGAATTGCAAATTGTGTTTTTGTTTTTGTTTTGTATCTTAATCTGAGTCTGTTTCTGTATCTGTATCTGTTCGTTTTTTAATGCCATACTCGTGTACTCGCACTTTGTTGTCGTCCTCCTCTTCTTTCTTTCATTGTCGTCATTCTATATTTTATCCTCTACTTGATGAAGATGTTGTTTGTTAGCTGCTCATTTGTTGCTGTTTAATGCCTCATTCAAATATTATTTATTTGCTTTCATATTTCGTCGTTTTTAATCATCGTCATCGTTTCTCTCTCGGTTACACTGTTGTCCCCGCCCGCACTTCTGCTCCCTCCCGTTGCTGCTCCTGATGCTGCTGCGGAGTTTGACCAGCTTAGGCCTCGGTCTTCTTCTTCTCCTTCTTCTTTTTCAAAAACGATGGTGTGCGCAGGCCCTTCTTCTTCTTCTTGTCTTTCTTGGGTGAACCGTCCGTAGATACATCCTGGAACCGTAATAGAAATTTGCAGTGAGAATATCGTTTGTATTTGTTTAGTACGCGAGCAATGTGATAATGTCGTTAAAGAACATGATGATGACTGTGAATTACAATGAGCGATCGTCCCCTTGACCATTTGAGAGGAAAGTACAGAGTGAAATATCAGTTATTATAAAAGTGAGTTGTTCTCTTGTATATTTAATTTTGTGTTGTATTAACATTCACTAATTTATTGAATCTTCCTTTAGGCTCAGATTAACTATATGGAAGTAAATGACCGCTCCCGATTTGAATCAACAGCACTTTCGATTGGCGATCGCATATTTTTATCTTCAATTGTATAGCCTAATTAACTTATTCAGCTTTTAAAGAAATGACATGTCCTCCATTTAATACTCAGACAAAATTTAGACGCCTCCTAAAAGACCAATTTACTAATCATGGCTCGTTGGTTTGTGCATTGATTATATAGTCCATATATAGTTTGAGAACATCCTTGTTGGAAATGGTGTTTATAATATGTCTAAACCATATTACGTACACTTTACATTCATTATTTGTTTTTCATTTTCAAGCTTTTTACTTCACTAGGTACGATTTTACCAAATGTACGACTATACAAACACTTTTATAATCACTTTCCCTCTGTTTCAGATCTCTCTGGTAGCATGGTAGACTTACCTCTTTACTGCTCTGTGAAAAGGTGCTTAAGTGCGCCTCCGAGTGGTCGCCATTTTGTACGTTCTCACCTGTTGATTGTACAGAAATTAAAATGATATTAGATAATTGGATTTATTAACTTGGGAACAAGTATTCTGTGTAAATGAGTGGACGCACACGATATTCATAGATCCTTTACCGTTAGATACACACACAAGATAAATTGACAAATCAAATGATGTTACAACTAAACATGTAGGATGTGAGTATATGACAATGTATCGAGTAGCAGTTTTAGTACACAAATATTAGAGATAGACGAGCACAGAACAAGCATTAAAAAATTAGAGCCAATAACATACAAGAACAAAAAATACATGCCCAGCTTAAGATAAACATTCAAAATGAAAAATGTGCAAAAGATGTTACCTGTGCTGTTGATTTGGTGATTGATTACTGATTAGTGAAATGATTGAGTAAAGTTAACGATAACATTTATTGAAAATTGAATATAAAAAGTGTAACGCTCTGGTGGAGCAATGTAAAGACAGTAAACAAAAGAATCTCTTCATGTGCTTAACCTAAAATAATCGCATTTAGTTTCGATCATAATACATAAGATAACAATTTTATTAAGAACATTGATGCAGTCGGGCCTGCTTCTGCTCTCCTCCCCTAAAGTTATCCCTGAGCTGGGCGATGAAAGCGCGACACTCGCAGATGACAGCGCGATTGTGCATCTCGTGGGCACGAACTATATTATTAAGCAACTGATTCAGCTCGAGTTCCACCGCAGTCAGCAGCTGCTGCAGTGCATCCGTCTCAGACTTGGCCGTCGTTGGTGGCGGCATCACCGGCACTTCAGAGCTGGCCAACTCCACATAGCTGTAGCTGTGGCACAAAGCCGGCGCCGAGTTGCTGCGTTGCATCAAATGCGACGTTGATGACGTGGGCGTGGCCAACGGAGCACGTGCCTGCGACAAGTGGGCGGTCCGATGCTCCATGGCGAGCTGCTGTGATATATAATGGATTTCATCGTCGATGACTTTCTCCAGCTTGGAACGAAACTCCGCCTCATGCTCTTGCACCGTCTGAGCGCATTCGGAATTGCGCAGCGAAATATTGATGAGAATATCAATGGAGGGCGATTTCAGATGCGATTCCGCATCCGGTGAGCTGCTCAACGTCAATCGAATGTGCTTGCCCTGGCTGTAGGCCTCCGCCTCGTGCGACGACGAATCATTGCTGGTGGTGGTCAGCCGTTGACGCCGTCCAGCGCCTGCGCCGCTGCCTCCGCTGCCACCCAAGCCGCTGTCCGCGATATTCTGATACATCATGCCCTGCTCGGCCTCGGACTTGTCGGCGCCCGTGCCCGTATCCTTGGCCAGCGCATGATTGTCGGGCAGAAAGTTGCGTGAAGTGTAGCTGCCGGGATAGAGGCTGTCATCGTCTCGATCCCGCTTGGTTGGCGTGTTCAAATTCAGTTTGGTTTTGAACTGGGACATCAACTCGTCCAGCGAGTCGTTAGCACTGATGGCGGTCGAGCTGTGGGTGCGACATTTGCGCAGCGGCGACGGCTCCAGTTGAATGTTCATTGCAGTTACATAAAACGTGGACTGCTCGATTGTTGGCGATTTGACGCTGTTGTTCAGCGCATTGAACACCTTGCGATCGGCATAGCTGAGGGCCGCCTGATCGATGAATGATATGATTTTAGTTCTCTGCTCGGCGACCGTCAGCCACATGCTTTGATTGGCCGGATGCAGCAGAATATTGCTGGCATTTTTCAGCGGATAGTTGTAGCCATAATGCGACACTGTGCGATGCGGCGTGCTATTGTTATTGTTGTTGTTGTCGGGAGATGCTCCGACCTGTGAGCTGCCCAGCGCATTGGCAACGAACGACTCGTAGCTGGTAACGGAGTCGTTGTTAACCGGTGGATAACTGTGGTTATTCGAAACATCCGTCAATTTGTAAATGACATTTGCATGGAAGCGTTGAAAGCGCACGACGCACGCCTCAAAGAAGCGGTGTTCGGGCGCATAAAGGAAATCATATTTCAGTGCCAGATGAGCACCCAACGCTGAAGGTGCGAGATAGAGAGAGCAGATGGAGAAATGTGTGTGTGTGTGTTTATGGGACACATTTGTGTAAACGACACGGAACGGACAGTGGGCGGAGGGATAAACTGTAGATCGATACTTAACAAATAACAGCAGAGGACTTTACAGTTTCTTAACATTTGCTTAACATATTGAACATTAACATTCTTAGATTAACATTATTTACGACTATTCAAGGGATCTACATTACATACACAAAGAAAGAATTATGACATTTTCAGAATAAACTATTTCAACAAACTAAAACAAAAAGGTTAACTTTATTTCTTTCACCATTTTTCAGAAGTGCGGTTAGTAGATATGTTTATGATAATATAAATGATAATAAAAAGTGTTTAAAAATAATACAATAACAAAAAAAAATCTAAATTATTTAATTGTGGATGCTAAAAAGGAGAAGGATTTTATTTCCCAGTGCGGACTTCGACTTGACACAGAAAATGAGTTATATAATTGTTCAATTAAACAATGGAAAGATTGAGGGCTTCAGTCTTTGGGATCGTCTGATATCGCTCCGTTAAGATTTTGGTGGATGTCTTGCAACAATATTGATTGGGTTTCAGTTGGTCTTTGATCATCATTGAATTCGTTTTTAATCACCATCTCTTCCTCTAAGATTATCGATTGGTTTGCTTCATTTTGGGATACCTCCAGGTTTTGCGATATTTCCAAGTTCTGCGATAAACTCTCATCACTAGACGTGCTATGGCTCATTGAGTATTCCAGCGTGAAGGAACCAAAGTCATAGATGCCTGGAGCTATCCACTCGTTCTCATCGGAAATGCCGTTTACTAGAAGACTTGCATCGAGCTCCAACTGCAGCTGACCAAAGTGATTGTAGGTCCCAAGGGGTACCTCAATCTCAAGTGTTTCTTCACTATCAGACTGCGATTCCATGGGAGAGAAACTTATCGATAATTGGTCATCGGAAGAATCTCTACCTATATCAAATTCTATATCAAGCTCCTCTCCATCGTCTGATTCAATAAACACATTTTCATAGATGTTCCAATTTTGTAAATCGATAAAAGGATTCAAATCATGCTCCCTATTTACGTTCCGAGGTGCCTGTATATCATCCAGAGGCTCCTCGGATACATGGAGGGTTCCGCTCCTAATCTTACACTGCGTACTTAATACAATTTCGTTATCTTTGTGAGCATTGGCTTTCTTTTTTCGGGCACGCGATTTACGTTTTTTAGCAGCCGCTGCTGAAGTGTTTGGTTTGTTATCTTCATCCTCGGTGTTATCTTGATCGGACGATTGGTGTAAATCACGATTTGTAGTTATCAAAAATTCCCTATTCACTGAACTACTCTCGGTCTCGTAGTCCACCGAGCTCTGTGATGGTCTACTTGAGCCAATCTTAAATCCTGCATGGGCTGGGCTGAGCGAAAACTCTGACAAGTCGGCTTCCACAACTTTCAAATTCAAATCCTCGTGTTCTTCCTCTTGCTCTTCTATCGATCCTGAGGTGGAGTTATCGCATTCGCTTTCTGTTCGGTGCACGTTGTCAATGATGACAATATTAAGACATGATTCCAGCTGCGTGATGCCCAAGGCAATCGTTACATTTTCCATGCTTGATGTTTGTTGAATGTCGCTAGAAGGGAGCTGCGAGTCCTCTAGAACAGTATTATCGGCAGCTTTGGGGTTTACTTCGGATTGCAGGAAAGCTTGCTCTTCATCAGATGTTAATTTGGCTTGTTCAGTTAGTAGTTCTACAGGTTCATCTTGATTAATATTTTGTTCTTCTGCGAGAACTTCGTCATCGGGTTCCACATTACCCGAAGGAGTTTCGTTGGCTTCGGCAGGCGACGCACTTTGCGAGGGATCCGAAATTTCGCCAGTATAGCTTGTATTCTCAACATATTCTTCTGCGGTTGCCTCAACAGCATCCATTTCCTCCTCCAGATCAACGTGACTTGTGGCATCTGTGGTTTCACCGCCAGATAGTCTTTCCATTTTATTGTAATTTCTGCCCATTTCCAAAGCAACTTTCGCCGGCCCATCTAGAAATGTGCTGTCATTGGCACTGTAGTAAAAAGTACTGTCAGTTTTATTCAACTCAACCGCTGGCCCTTCCTCCTGGACGGCCTTTAGACTATCGTCCGCTTTTACATTAACATTAAACGTTGTGGTTGAAGCCACTGGCTGCAAATCACCGCTATTATTCAAATCACACATTTCGGAAAAGAAAGTGCAACTAGACAGGGACTTGTGCAGGGCATTGCGTGAATTAGAGTGACGACGTCCCTTGGGCTGGTGGATGCCAATTTGCTTGCGGCGTTTGTTGTACGGCGAGCAGGAGGAATGCGATGTGGGGTAACCTGGTGATCTGGGACTCATCGAACTGCGTTTCGGGACGACGACGCCACGTGGACTCACTGGCAACGAGACCCACAGCCGAGCACCGCTGCCACGTTCCTCGGCTTGAAATGTGCACACAGAAGATGTATCGTTGTCAATCGTCGCCGCGTTGCGATTCTTTCGCGTGTACTCCGCCGAACTTGTTGCGGACTTGGGCTGTGCTCTTGGTCTGCTCGCATTCCGTATGTTCTCCTGGATGAAGTTGCGTTTCTGGCGTGGCGTGCTACGATATAGATATGTCTTTGACGACATTTCACTGCTGACAGAAGGCTGCGACGTTGCCGAAGAGGTAGGCGACGAAGCTGACGGAGGTTCACTGCACTCCTGATAGCTGGTCCAGGAGCGTGAAAATCGTGGTGCCTGACCCGTGACCACATGAAGATGACCATTTGAGCTGGTTGGTGCATCGATGTTGCGCATGCTGTAGGCGGAGGGACGCGGTTCGCTGCTAAACTGAAAGAAATGCGGCGTCTCAGTTGCTGTAGTTGAAGAGTCCGATGGTGTCTTTGGGGGACTCCGAAAGATGTGTGTGCATGTTGTGAACGTTTCTTCGACGTCGCTGGCAATATTTTGGAGCTTACGGGACGTCAGCTTGTTGCGTATGCTGTCATCTATTCTCCCAAAGATCGATTCGCGCTCTTTCAAGCGGTCTGCCTCAATGCGATCGAGAATCTCGCGCTCCAACGGCGAAAAAATACCATTTTCGCTGGTTGGAACTTGTGCTGGAGCCGGTGTTGCTGTGTCTTGTTGGCCCTCGGACAGCTCGTCCACTGAGTCCACCATCTCCTTGGGGCACTCGTGCTCGTCCACCTCCTTCTCATCGAGCTCAATGCACTCGCTGAAGTCTTTTGCAGTGGCGCCGTGTTCAGATACCGGCGTGACTGGTTTTTCATCATCCCGCTTCTCTTCATGCTCGTTCTCAGTTGGCAGTTCCTCCTCGGCTTCCATCAGCTCTTCCTCTTGCTCCTCTTCAGCTTCAGTGCTAGAGCTCAAAGATTGTGGTGGCTCGGAAACAGTTGCAGCATCTTCGGCTGCAGGAATATTCTCCAAGCTAATCGCCCGGTAAAGGGAGCCAGTCTCCAGAGATACCTCTAAAGCTAATCCTTCTCTGCCCACATCGCTTTGAAGCCTTTGGGTGGCGGCCACCAACATGCCTAGATTATCGCGCACAACGCAAAGACTTTGCTCGAACTTTTGCAGTATCTTCGGTAGATGCTCAACAACCACAAGATTTGCGGGTGCTTCATCATCATGATTCCCTTCTTCATCAATGGTTTCTTCGACGATTGAAGCTGCTTCTTCGTCAGGGGTCTCCTCTTCCATCGCTGCCTTGGCGCCAAAGTACTGCACATGATCCTGCCACAACTCCTGGAACTCGCACTTGCGACGCTGTCGCTCATCACGTGACATCAACTGTCTTTCAATTGGTTCCTCTGCCTGCTGCTCCTCTTCGGCGGCATTAAACTGCTGTGTTATCTCTAGCGTAATGCGACGTTCAGTGAGTGGCTGCTGTTCCTCCTGACCCTGACTGTGCTCTTTAGCAGCTTCCTGCTGCCAGTTGCCAAAGTTCCACACTTCTGTAATATCCGCAACGGTTGCTTTCGGCTGCAATGATCTGCCGGCAATAGCTCGCAATGGCGGCTCGCTTGTGGCACTTGCCCCAGGACTACAGTAGCTCTGAAATCCCGGCAAACTCAAGTCACTGATGGGCAGTCCTGCCATATAATTGGCATTCGTCGATTCCTCTGAGAAGTTGAAACGTTCGAGTTGACGCAGAAAACCGTCGCCTGTCTGGGTGCCTGCATGACAAGTAATCCGTTCCACGTAGTCTTCCAGATGCTCGTCATTCGTTTCCGTCAAAGTGGTGAGCTTCCGTGGCGTTACCGAGCTGCTGCCACAACTGACCAGATCATCGGGATAGTCGCCACCACTGCTGCTGCTGGGACCTGCCCGACGTCGCATCTCCGGCTTGAGACGCAGCAAATGCTCGAAGCAGGGCTGGCACAGTTGTTCGTAGCGCGGAGTGGCAAAGATCTCTTCGTAGCTGATGTGCCGCTGCATCGGGCGATAGAGAACACGCTCCGTAGAATCCGGCATGTGACGATGTTCCGTACGCGGCGCTTGACGCGGCGAATTGAAGCCAAAGTGCGAGCACGTGCGATACGGAGCTGGCAGATTGCCGGCCAACTTCAGAACTCTGCGCGGCGTCGACGATTCGTTAGTGTTTGTGGTGGTCACTGTGCTCGAGGTGGCGCTGGAGCGTGGGCCAACGCTGCGATAGCAAGGCAGGTGATCCGAGTGAATGGCTCTCAGCAGAGCTGAGCAGATCTCGGGCTGACAACAGCGACCCAAATACGCAGCCAAATAGGCATAGGGATACAAGTCTCGCATGAGCACTAAAGGCGCTGCATGAGGATCGGCTGCTAATCTCTGCTGCTGTGTCAAGTCGGTCCCACCAGTACAGGGGCTGGGATTGGGATTCGGATGGGGTTGAGGCATTGTCATGGGTGGGGTCATACTATTATTGCTATTAGAATTGAGAAAGGCTGCGCTTAAATCACGCCGACAGCTAGTCTGAGTCTGCAGACGACACGCGGCTTGATGTTCCCCGTAGCTCAGATTCTTGGGTTGCCCCTCAACGCTGTTCGACATCGCCTGGATGTTGACCGCATCTTGACTAGCTTGATCTTGAGTTTGTGATTCTTCATAAGGTATGTAAATGTGTGTGTGTGTGTGTGGGAATAAGAAATGCAATGAGGGAACAGTTAGTCTTGGATGGTATCGATAATGAAGGGAACAAGACTTACTCTCAAGAGCGCAACTCAAGTCAAGAGCACGCCAGCGAATCTGTACCTGAAGATTGCGGCACGTTTGACTGGCTGTGATTTACTCTTAGATACATAGTTTATAATACTAGTACAAAATATATACATAACATATCTAATTCTGGTCCTAGCTGAATCCAAAACCAAATGGAGATTATATGATCTAAGTTTTAGGGGTTAAATGGGTGCAATATGTAAACAAGTGATGTTTAGGTTTTGGAGTAAGGAGTTATTAACACCGATTAACAGTGGAACATTTTGGCCATTAGTTTAAGTATTTATATACAACAAAATGACAGCGTTATTGAGTATATATTGTGCTGTTCAGGGAACGGTTTGGTATTCGATAGAGAAAGGGGATCGTTACCTCGGCCAGTTGGCGGCTTGCGATTTGTGGCTGTATGAGAGCGTTCGCCGTTAATAAAACTAAGTGTGGCTAAAATTGAGTATTGAGAAATAAAATTTGACATATAAATTCACATGTTTCGTGTGCTGTTTTCTGCTTCGTTCTCGTTCGATTCAGATTTAGAATTCAGAAATAAATAATAAACATACTTAAGACATAAATAATAAGTAAATATTGTAATATATCATACAAGTTAGGATCAAACAGTAATACTAAGTACGGTTAGTATCGATGCATGCTTAGTTTAGTTAGAAGAGAATTGGAGTTGTAGTGTTGGATTAGCTGGAGTGTTGTGTAACGGCTAAAACAACTGAGAAATCAACGGCAACAAACAGTAAACAGCTGGAGTAATTCAACCAAACTGATTAAATGTGCACAAACACACTATGCAACAAAGCTGCAAAAAGCTAAATAATTTTCAACACAGCTCCTTTTGCAGCCCTGTTGAGTATGCATTGTAAAGCGAAGCCTTTGTAGCGACAAGCCTTATGTTAAACTAACAGCGAGCTGATTCTGTTAAAATGGCGAGCAATGTAAATTAGCAGAGCGCGATCAGAGAAGCTAACTGAATGTTAATTAACAGCGCACGTTCAAATGTGTATGATATGTATTATGTATGAGATGCGTTAAGAGATTAATTCTTCGCTGCGGTCTATAAACTATTTACGAGTAGTATTGTTATATGATTGTTGTTGTTTGCTGTTATACTACACACTAATCCTTTGTGTGCTGCACTCACCTCCAACTCATTAAATGTATGGTACTAAACTGCATTTTATAGATTTGGTTTTAGTTTTTATTTGTTTTAAATAAAGTGGTGGTGTGTAGATAAGTAAAAGCGCAGCAGCAGCATTGTACACACACATATGTAGTTTGGTTATAGTAGTAGAAAAGGTAGTATGTAGTAGAAGTAGTGGTAGTAGTAGAAGTAGTATCGTGTTTTGTTGAGCTTCGCTGTTGTTTTAGCTGTTTTGGTTTGATTTTTGGTAGTATTTTATTATTTTTATTGCCCTACACACATTCTAAAAAAAAAACATGTTTAACTACATAATTATAGTAATTTTAGCCGCCAATTCATTTGCGCCTCTTTTTGGCTGAGGAAAGTTTGTTCAAAGGATAAATGTAAAAGAAGGATCATAAAGATATAAAAAAGTTACAAATTTGGATTTATAATTTGCCAGATTGCTTTTAAGAAATTGACATCAATCGATTGTGCATAATAAATAAATGAATACAATAAACAAATTAATAAACACAAATTAAAGCAGCAGTTGTAATCGCAAATTGGAAAATAACTTTTAAAAGGTAGGGAATTATTTTTTGGAAATAAATTTCAATTGTCATTGGTGTTGTTGCTGTGATTGTTGTAGTTGTTGTGGCCGAAATAAAAATCACTTAATACACGCCGTACAACAGGTGATTCCTTAAATAGTAGACAGAATTGTAATAGCAGATAGACAGATTTATATTTAACAGAAGAATCGGTATCGAAGCGATCATGGTATTTGTTTTCTATTGCTTACTACAGGAAGGATGTTGAAAGGCTATCGAGTGCTACAAGAACTTTTTTGTTAACTTTCGATTGTAATTGTTATGACATTGTTTTAAGTTTTTATTCGTGTGTGTGTGTGTTTATGTTGAAGAGGTGGAGTAGAGGCAAAAAATAAAAAAAAAAGGAAAATAAAAAGAAAAAGTTAAGGTTAGGTTAAAAAAGTCAATTATTCAAATAATACAATAGGTCTACATTAGATAAAATATTATTAAATGCGTAAAAATATACATAGTTTCTACGTTTAAACTAAAATACATAATAAAATAAATCGCAAAAATAATAACAAAAACGAAATGCATAAAAAATGTGAAAACAAAAATGAAAAAAATAACTTTTAACGAATATTCGTTTCACAAATCTGAAAATTGTTTTTGATGAGATATGGAAGACATAACGCTGTTTGCATATAATAATAATAAACAATCGTAGACATAAAACAAGAGGAAAACATTGAACGAATTAAATATAGATCAACACTTACCATCGCTCAGCACAACCTCAGCCTGGCTGGGAATTGGCGCCTGCTGCGTTTGGATCTGTATGACTTGGTGTTCTGCAAATATAAATCGCCATTAAATATCGATAGTTTAAATTGGGATTTTGAGTTCATACCCGTTTCTGGTTCACTCTGTGCGTGTTTTGCATGCGCATGGGCGCCCGCTGCTTGCATCGAGTTGAGTGCCTCCGACTCGGAGAAGTCCGTATCGGTATCTAGCAAAAGGAATTTCCGAAAATACATTAATCTATAACTTTTTGGTGTTATATAACATTTAACTTACATTCCCCATGAATGCTCTTCTTCTTGCGCTCCACAGTGCGTTTGTATTCGTTGAGCTCATCGTCTGTCACATTATCAAATGGGTTCTTGGCATAAGGTGCCTTGTAGACTGTTGCATTATGCTGGAAGCCACGCTGAATGATACCCTTTGAGGCAGCACCCATGAGCACCACATGATCGCCGGCCTGCGAGACAGTTGCATCTTTGATGCGATTTGCCTCGTCCCAGGTGACACCTTCCAATATGTGGGATTGTGGTCCTGCCGAGATTTTATCTGCACGCCGATTATCCTTAATCTATTAAACAAAATGTATTATTAAATATGGCTGTTAAGAAGGAATTTCAAATCGTTTACTGACTTGTTGTTGGACGCGCTTAAACTCCTTGGTTGTCGTTCCAGCTGGCACAAACTGCAAGGGATCCTCGATCCGCACTGGCGTTGAGTGAGTGGGTGAACCTTCGGCGACCCACTAAAGTTCATGGTTCATGGGTTTTTGTTTGGGTTTCATTTTGGAGCAAAAGGGTTTACACGCGCATATTTAAGGATGCAATTCAAAAAGAAAGAGAAAGAAATTTGTTTGATTTAGATTTGACCTTTTCTTAGGAGTTATTTTTAAATTCAAATAATCGACATGTGTTTTAATACACTTTTCATTTGTGTACATTGCGCTGAACATTTAATATGTTGAATTATTAGAGAGCAAAATATTCCCTAGCATGAGAACACCACCAGATATATATTTATTTACACAATTGCAGGCAAATGTTGATTATAATTTAATGTTATTTAATAAATGATATACATAACGAGCATAAGTGATTTTGTGCCTTAAATAATAAAAAAAAGAAACGATGTAATAAAACAGACAAGAGACAAAACATGCAAAGAAAATGTTTTAAAAACCATAATAGATTAAAAATGAGAAAATTAAAAGACATGCGTGCTAGATGGGATTAGTAACCTTGTGTTCATATTGATTCATTATCATTGCTTAAATATTTAATATCAAATGTCTTTCTCTTTCTTTGCATTGTACTTTTCACTTTTCAAGTTTTGTATGACAAATAATAAAAATTGGAAACTCCCTAAGAAGGCACAAAATCATTAGCATCAACTATGCGACATTTAGTTAAATACGTTTATATTTATTTGATTAATGCACAATTACAATTTATAAAGCATTTCATATTTGTTGTTTTTGATTTAGCATTAGTTTGTGTAATATATTAATTTAGTGGCGATTCAGCTGCATTATCGTTACAAAATTATTGCAGATTGTATTTGTAAACAAAGTTTGTCAAGTAGCTCGTTTAATTATTTGATTTGAGAAAGCAAGTAGAAAATGTAGCATATAGTAGAGAGTGTGAGAATGGCTAATGGTTATTAATAATAATATTCATATATCTATAAATGGCTGCTTGGAATGTTGTGCTGCTCTTGATCTTTGTCTGGGTTTGATTAAAAAATTGTCCCTATTAGGATATAGGATAATTAGATGTCGGATAGAGTGTATGCAAATTGCCACTAATTTCACTCGATTTCCTTGAGGTTAACAACTTTTTGTGTTTGCTGATGTGTCGTATGCTTATCTTCAAATGTTATGATCTCTACCTTTGTGATTTTCTTGGGATCTGGTGTGCCCGTCTCCAATACCTCGACCTTCTGGTAAACATTTGGTGAGTTCAGCCAGCGGCTGCGATCGCCGCCCTTGCGTATATCACCCTTCTTCCAAATGCTGCAAAAACACGAAATATATTAGTTATACATTTTATTCAGTTGCATTTCTCTTTTCTTACCCCTGTCTGAAGAGCTCCTCTTCCTCAAGGAGATAGCCCAACGAGGACACAGCCGGCGGCAGTTCAACGTCGTTCTTGGGCTTTGGCGGATCCGACTTGATCAATGGATGACGATAGATGTAGCCTGTGCGATAGCCAGCATTATCCAGCATACGCATCAAAGCCTCAAACTCGGCGCCTCCAACACGCCATTTGGGTGGACTGCCAATCTTAGGCGGAGCAGCTTCCTCTTTGCTGGCAGCAGCGGCATCCTCATCGGTCGTGACAGCGGCAAACTTTTTCTCCAAATCCTCTGGCGGGCGACGCGATTGATCGTAGATCAGTTTGCGCGATTCCTCAGGAATGAGCACCAGATTGTCAATGCCCACGGGCAGCAGTTTCAGCTGCGTCTCACATGCCTGCACAATATGACAGGCAGCAAAGAAAGCCTCCTCGATGGTCTCGCCACAGCACAGAGCACCGTGATTGGCCAGCAACATGACCTTGGAGTTTGGTCCCAGGCTGCGAACGAGACGATTGCGCTCCTCCTCGTCAAACAAACCGGTGTATGCGTGTGTGCTAATCTCTCCCAGAACACAGGCATCCTTGGTAAGGGCCAGCAGGCCCGACTTCAGCGACGAGATGGCCACGACGGGACTGCAGCCAATATAGATGGCGCAACGGATGTCGGGACGTGCGGCATGCACCACAGAGTGCAATACAAAGTCTGTAATTTAAATAAATTGTTATTAGATGATTCTTCCACATTAATACAGTTTATCAGCAACTTACGGCTCTTATTCACTCCAAAGTTGGTGGTGCCCTGCTCGACAATCTGGCCCTGCATATCGACTTTGTTCAGTGCCGACGCGGTCATCTCGTGATATAGCAATCCATAAGGATTGACCAAGAAGTACTCCTGGTCGACCTTTAGGCGCGCCGTGATCTGTGCTCCCAGACCCTGTGTCCAGCCATACAGATCGAGCAGACGGAAAGTGGCAGCCAATTTGCATCTCAGTATCTTCTCACCCTTGGCATAACCCATCGATTCTACGCCTCGTATATCATTGATGGGCACCATACAACTGCTGGTCTTGAAGACATTGCTTACTCGGTTCACTGGAACACCAACAATATCCGACAATTGCTGCAATATGCCACTGGCTCCGGCGCCACCATCGCGTGCCGAGTCCACAATGCGCTCCAGCTCCTCGCGAAACAGTTTCGAACCCATAATGGCCTCCACACGTTTACGTCGCTCCATTTCACGCATATCCTGTGGTGAGGTGAGTGATGAAAGTGAAAGTGAGTTTGATTCTTATAATTGATGAGCTCTCGTCTCACTTACCTGTTCAATGTCCGCGGGACGTGCTTTACTGTTCTCATCATCGTCGCCCGCAGTGGGATCTATGCCGTTCTGTGGCGGTTGCTCTACTTCAGTCATATTTTGCTTTGTATTTGCTTTATATTTTTGTAAAAATGCTAAAATTAAAAATGAAAAAAATCAGTTAGTTCACGTATAAAAGTGTATTAAATATTATTATTATTATTATTGGTTTGGAATTCGAATTTTTGCTTACGAGGAGTTCAACTGAAAATTCTCAACTGACCTTAAAAACTGCAAACCAACATTTTTCGGTTTTCGGTCTCGGGGTTGTTGCAATGCGAAAGGGGAGAGAAAATGTCAAAGAGCGCAAGTGACGCGCCTGCATAAAACTGCAAGGAGAGGCGCACTTGAACCACCCATCCAGCCAATGGCATACTTGCCGACACAGAGAGCGAGAGAGACAAACTGAGCGAGCCAGAGAGCAGCAGAGGCCACAGAGCACGACACAAAATTGACGCAGCGCAAGAGCAAAAGGGTCAGATATATGCATACATACATACATACATGCATTACGTTTGTGTGTGTGCACTGTGAATGGCAAAAGCAACAACAAAAAGCACAACAGCCAAAATTCTAGAGAGTCGGTCAACCTCGTTCCATGTCACTTTCTTCGTATGATTTTATTAAATTTACAACCCCAACAAGTCTAATTTTGGGTAAAAATAAATTTGGATATTTCGACAGTTGGAAAGGAAAATCGCTGGAAAATATATATCTTTTTGTTGGGGTGTGGAGCGCGCAGTAGAGCGAGCGTTGCTGCTGCCCACGGAAGTGTGAACAGAAAACGTGCGGCGGGCCGACATAAAAATGGAAAAACTATTTTAAGATAATTTTCTTTTATTTTGATAAGTATTTGGCTTTTTACGAAATTAAATTGACGCTAGAAACAAAATGAAGAAAGTGGCAGCAAAAATAAATGCACACACACACTCGCATACACATATTCAGAAAATGACATGCGGCATTTCAAGCGTAAAGAGCAGCGCTAAAGACGAACGATTGCAGCGACAAACAACAGCAACAACAACGACGACGCTGCCACTTAAAACAAATAAACAACTAAAGGCAAAAAATGCGTAGCTCGTTTAATTTTAGGCGTGGTGGTTTGGTTCGAATGGTATTAACCTTCAATTTCGCTTTCGCTGCGTCTTGTTTATTTATTTATGTGTGCAGTATGCAGATAGTACGAGATATATGCACGAACCTCGATTTCCAACTAAATATGTAGAATAGTATACAAATATTATATACAATCTGGCAGCATCAATTGAGATTTGATGCTTATTTATCTTAATTTTGCAAATTGGGAAACACTGGCAATATTTGCATATACTTCTCCCACACACTCACAATAAAACTCGGTATGTGTGTACACACCGACTAATTAAAATTAAGAAAATGACAATTTAAAGAGGAAGCCGCAATAAATGAAAGAGCAGTGTTGTTCTACAGCTAAAAAAAAAAAGAAAGTGTGCACCTATCAACGCAACCCAGCGGCTGCTTTGTAGTCAGCTTATTGCATTCTAAAGACAGAGCAAGGGAGAAAGAGCAAAAACCTTTGCTTATTGTTCGCTTGACAATTGACCAGCAAGAAGCATGTATGAATATTAAAAGTGCATTTCAACGGATGTTTTTTTTTTGCTTCTTTTGCTGCTGTCCGCTAATTATGACGTGAGTGCTGCTTATGGCTGACTGAGCGCGTGCCGTACAATTTGAGTGACAGCTCACAGCAAATAGTAAAACAGAGAAAAAGAGACAACTACAACTACAACTACATACATACAACAAATGTTGCCAGGTAATTGAACTTTTTACTGTATGCGCTCACTGAGTGTGTTTTGAGTGCGTGGGCGACGCGACTGAGAAGTTTGGTGGAAATCAAACAGAATAATTTCGAAAATAAACGGTTTTCAAGTGCCTCAGTTTGATGTGTGGGCAGCAGCATACAATAAACTTAACGAGCCATCACAAGCGCGTAGGTGTTTCGTGTCTGCCAGTGCTGCCCTACAAATCATAGTAAGTGTAGGATCACGGTATGTTTGGGTGTAGGTGCGAGTGCGTGAGCTTGGTTAAGGAGAAGCTAAAGAGGAGCAGCAAAATGCATCATATACTTATTGTTTGTCGATAACACAGGGGTATGGTATTTGATGGCAAACCAGTGTTACCCTAGTTGGTTAATTGTGCCAGTAAACTGCATGAATGTGATCCACGCAATTATTTGCTTATTGCATTGTACAGTGCATTGACCTTTGCCAATGTCTGGCGCTCTCGCTGCATGTCTAATCGGATTTCATTAGCCCGAAAAACAAACAAGCAATGACAACACACACAAATCAAATTAACTTATCATGTGATGCGATGTGACGTAATGCAATAGCTTTGGAGCATGCGGTTAAGTAAAAATAAAACGCTGACAATTGTCGGTGCTGCATGCCACACAAAACAAACATTTACGAGTGGCAAGGGAAGCTCCAAGTACTTATGTACATACATATGTTTGTAGCTGACCTTTTTGCACGGAAGGCAACAATTAAATATAGGCGAAGCCGACGTCGTTGTTCGCTGACTGCGGCAGACTTGATGGTCTATTATCAGTGGTGTTGACATTATGCAATTACATCACACTTTGCTCGCCAGACACGCCCATGTGTTGGCCACAAATATTTAACATGGAAACACAAAACCATTTAAGCCATAACCTTTTGATAACGTTTTAAGGCCAATGCATTAACCAATCCTACATACATATGTATGTATGTATTTCTGCTGTAATCAAATTATGCGTGTGCTTTATGCACAGATGTTTGTTAATTATCGCTCTCAACACTGAACACTTGAAGGCAGCCAATTAACCCCAGAGCATACACCCTCTATTTAATTTTCACACATACGCCAGCGTTAATTAAATTTCTCAAGTATTCAATTATCGCGACTGAAGAAATCTTACGTAATATCGGACGACATCCGGAGGAGAGCACATAAAGAACCTGCTGCAATAAGGTCATCATCGTCAACTTGAACATCATCATCAATGAGCAAATGATTCTCATTCACTTTTAATCATGCAACAAGTCACTCAGTCAGTGGGACAGAATTCATCGTTGCATAAAGATCGTTCAGTTTACTGGAGCAAATACTATACACAAACTTGAACGACTGCTGAAGTAAGGAGAGGGGACAGACATTGAACACAATGTGCTGACAAATAACACACAAATGTAAAAAAAAGGCAACATTCAAATGACACCGAGTGCAATAAACCATGGAAGCAGAGCAGAGCATCAAGTGTAAATAATGATAATTTGTAGCTGTCAGTGACTTTTTTCTTCACTGGATAGACAGCAACAAACTACGAGTAAATGAAAAAATATGAAATATTGTACATTAATTTATTTCGCTGTCTGTGTCTTGAAATTGCCCTTTTTAATAGTGTGCAAGGCAATAATGAATGAAAAAGCTAAAGCTAACGTTGCAAAATTATAAATCTATTGACGCTTGCAATTATACCATAGAAAAAATAACATCTTTAAAATGAATTTAAATCAACCTCTTATAATCTTTCGCCCTATAAATAGTAAAATAAATAGTAGAATAATAAATTATTATTTAATTATATTAACAACACTTGGTATTTAATTAATGTATTACTCTGGCGTGAGACCCCAAGACAATAACGAGAACCAGCGAGAAACAAACAACACACATCTAGGAACATGTAGAATGTTGTCTGCAGACATATGAATGGCTTTAGACACACCACTTTCACAAGCAGTCGTGGCCGAGTGGTTAAGGCGTCTGACTCGAAATCAGATTCCCTCTGGGAGCGTAGGTTCGAATCCTACCGGCTGCGAATCGAAAATTACTTTTTTAATTTTCTGAATATGCAACAAATAAATATTTTAATCTTTACCCAAGCAATGTTGATACGAAACTTTAATACACTAATTAGCACGAGTTATTCTAAATAATAATAATGGTAGTTGTACTACACAACTTTGCTTGAATGGATCTACTTTTGCAAATAATTAAATTTACTACAAAGCAGAACTATTAATAATAATAATATAACGCCCTAACAAAGATTCCATACTGGACTAGGCGAAACTTTGTATTTATTTAATACAAACATATTTTTTATTCCATAGGATTTTCTCAAAGCAACTGCTTGGTATTGAGTCAGCACACTCACAGCTGTTTCCGTGGTGTAGCGGTTATCACATCTGCCTAACACGCAGAAGGCCCCCGGTTCGATCCCGGGCGGAAACAGGTTGACTTTTTGCTTAAATATATTTTGCAATTAGATGTTTAAAACTTTATAAACCTATCCTTAAATAAATATATACACTTTTCTCCACTAAACACACGCACGCGTTAAAAATAACACTATGCAATTTTCAACTCCGTGCAGTGTGTTTTGGTATGATTTGCACAAAAAGAATATGTGAAGCTGGCGGCAATCCTATGAATTCTAATATTTATTTGTTTCCCTAAATAATTGTCAATTTAATTATAGGAGCTAAAGAAATGCTACTTTTAAAACTCGAAGCACTGGTGGACACAAAACTGCTTCGCGTTTGGCACGCAGTAGCACAACTGTTTCCGTGGTGTAGCGGTTATCACATCTGCCTAACACGCAGAAGGCCCCCGGTTCGATCCCGGGCGGAAACATGTCAATTTTTTTTAGCTTTTTACTTTTTAATATTGATTATTTTTTAAATACGTTTTTAAAATTATAAATTCACTTTACCAACTATAATTTAAATATTTTCTATAAATGCAACTCTCGAATAAATAATACAAGTGATTCATTTCAAAAGTGGGTTGATTCGTAATGTGACACATTTTATTGCTGGTTGGTTGCCGTGTTTGGAATTTCTGAGTAAGGTAATAATGCTGTACAGGTGTTTCGTGTATTTGGCTTTTACTTGTCTTCTCTGTTCTGCTATTCGGCTCATATCTTGCTAATTTTGTTTGTTTTACTAAGCAGCTGCCTGAATATGTTTATTTCCAGAGTCGCGTGTAAGTCGCGTGGCTTGAGTTACAATGGAAAACATTTTCACATAAATCTTTCACTCAAGAAGTTGGCGCCATTGCATGACGACGAAGATTACCCGATCTCTGCTAAATGCAATGAAATTAAGTGATGAATATGTATGTACTATGGGTAATTCACATATGAGATCATAACAGGCAAGCGAGAAAGATAAGACTAGTTGGCGTGTTGCGTCTGGCAGACTACAAACAATTCTGTTTACAGATTGTATGTTTCCATGTTTCTTGTTTGCTGTTCTGCCTAAGCCCCAAATGATTTTTCAATGAGCTGTCAAGAGATTTGCCAACTAGAAATGTTGACTCACTGGGACAGTAGCCAAAATATATGCAATATATGTATATAGAGGGCGGTGGCAGCGTCTAGCTCTCCACACTTTCAATTTTAATTGTTTATGTTTGAATTGTTAAATAAATACGACAAATACTGTGTTTTTCAATTTCAAAATTAATTCACAACTATTCATTCAAGCTTTATTTTCCTACACATTCCAGTTTTAAAGTTAACTCATTTGAGATTGTGCGTCAAAAAATTAATATATGTAAATACATTTAATAAAATCTAAATATAGTTTAATTTATATCTCATAACTTGATGTGTTGGTTTATTTTAATGCCTTGAGCAATATCTATGCAAATGAATCTAATCGAGCATTTCAATTATATAAATTCGTTTTAATATTGATAAGTATTGACGAAATGAATCAGCGAGGCTTCATTATCTATAGTTTATAGATATGAGTAGATTCTATACTATAAAGTAGATGTTTACTTTGCTCATCAAAGGCGTTACCCTATTCTTCATTAATGAGCACTTGATATTGGCATACTCATGTCTGTAACTCGCATCTCCCAAAAACTAACTAGCAGAAAAAAAAGTTATTTGTAAAATGGGTAGCGGGTATCTATCTCACATTCCAGTTCTATCAGCTTGTTTTTACTATAATTTTATATGCAAACTAATTATCCTGCTAGACAATAGCATCGCATGCTTTTTGCTAGAATAAATACTTTGGAAGCGGAAGTCCGCCATAAGCCATGAAATATTTTCGTCTACATGGAAAGCCATTAAAGTTCCATTTGGCCAGTATCTAATTACAGTTGTTAAGGACATGTGCAAGTGTATATACTTTATCTGGAATTTACTAACACGCTTGCTGGTTCTGGCCATTGATCATCTGAGCCTCAAACTAACAGTAAACACGCATCTAGCGCAAAACTTCCCATTGACACATCGTATGCTTGTGTTACCAAGCAAAAGTTGAGTTCAACGACACGGGCCAAGCCCACCGACAAGTGGGTGGGTGGGTAAACAAGCAACCCCCAAGCCCAATATCAATTCTCGTTCACCACCCCCACGCAATGAAGCGCACTTCCTTGCCTTGCCAAGGGGACAAATACCTGCCCAACGGCCTCCTACATTTATGGGGCCTCCCTCGTATTTGCCGGCATTTAGTTGAGACCGTCGCCGGCTGCCATTATGAAATTTGTTGCCGGCGCCAGCCGCCAAATCATAGAATTGTGGCGCCAGTTTTTTCAGTAACTGGCAGGGAAGTTTCTCCTAACACGCGACTCGTAAAAATATCCTTCGAGTGGGATGGAGGTGAAGGGACTGCGGGTGTGTTTTGACTTAATGACAGGAAGTGACGTCATCGCTGCTCTCGGGGGTGAAACTTTTATTTGCCGGTTTAAGTGCGACATCGAGCGAAGCTTGGGGTTCTAGGCCAAACGTTGTACTGACGAATGATGTCATGCTCGACAACAAAATTTGATTGCCAAGAGGTCGTTGACAGGGTCACAGGCTAGGACTGATGTCTTGAAAAAATACAATGTTAAGGACACCGTTCTTTATAAATATTTGAAAAATATTATAATGAAATTGAACTTGCAACAGACTTTGCACATCAAAATCAACCGTGCAGCACAATTTAGAAATAAAAGCTGGAGAAAACAAACGGCATCTTATGTGTTTAATTGCCAAAAGACAGTAAAGCTTGAAAACTGTTTTTATTACCAACAAGAAGAAAAACCATAACAAAGCTGTCTTGTGTGATAATAAAATCCAAAAGCAAAGAGTAAGAGCTTACCCAGTAGTTCATTGACCTATTTATTTAGGTGTTTGGTTCGTATGGACTTGGGCCACAAAGCGAGCCAAATTTCGTAGTGGAATGAGGAACTTTATTATTGTCCCGCTTTGTTTTTTCGCTACAGCTATTTTCTTAATGTTCCATTTAAATAACCTTTCAATCACAATTTGTAACAGCTTGTTTGATTTGAATAAATAATATAAATGCACTTGTCAGCAATTTAGTTAAAATAGTTACATTTCTCCGTTTTGTAAATAGATCGACAAGCTCAAGTCTTAAGTGGCCGCAATTTAAATTGAGCCAACATTACGAAATAAAAGAATGTTCTCTTTACGGCAGAAACAAGTCGTTGAGAACAAAGGTCAAGCTTAATTGAATTAGAGGTGAAGTTATTCCAGCGATTTTCTTGCAAAAGTACGTGAGTACTTTGGATGTCATTTTTGTGTGTGTTTTTAAATAGAACTTAAGCCATTCATGAAAGTGAAATGATGGTATAACAGACAATAGTTAGACGACAACCGGAATTTGTCTCGCTTGCATAAATTATAAATGTTTGTAAATATTTATATAAGCATTTGCAAAACTACGTATCATAAATAACAATAATAATAACAACAAAGGCAAAACTTGTTTTCGCTGAGTGACATCATTTGCCGACTGTCTAACTTGGTTGATTATGTTTTATGAGGTGTGTGAGGAGAAGAGAGTAAAAGGAAAATCAAGTCATCATTTTCAGTTCCAGCGCCAAACAAATTACAGATGACACATATCACTTAATTTTGGCAAACAAAACTTAATTATAGCAATTATGGCGTAAGTCCGCAGCGCAGCCTAACAAAACATGAATAAAAACTGAGAGAGTGAGAGCGAGAAAGAGAGAGAACAGCTTAAGGTGTGGTTGCTCTCGCTATCTCTCTCAACATGTGATGCAAGAGAACTGTCAACAAAAACGATAAGTCGGTCAGCTGGCAAACAAGCGAGCGAGAGAGAGACGTAAGGCGTGTGTAGAAATGAGAATAAGTCCAACTATGAGAGAACGTGCGTTAGCACATCGCCATCTATCCACTATCATTGCACATTTTGAAAGACAAACATTTGCTCAGAGAGAGATAGAGAGGGAGAGCGATAGCGAAAGATAGACAACAAGTCAAGTTCTGTTTGCTTCTTGACATGTTTGTTTACCTTCCACTTGCCTCCTACCTTCTACTTTTCTGACTTATCGCTATCGATTGGCGAGTTACTGCTACGGTAAAAAACTCACCTTCAAAATGAAATTGTTTCACGTTTAATACTCTTTTTTATCTTGTGAATTTTCTAGTCTGCAAATAGAAGGAGAAAACAATGCATAAAAAAAACGAGACGATAAAATTGTAAGCAGATCAACATTTTAACGATCTCCCTGTTCACAAAAATGCAACTGTTACAAACACACCGACACATTTTCCCAACTAAAAAATGTATGCAAAAAATAAAACAGAAAATTATTGATGCCGCCCCCCACAACAGTGTTGTTGCTTAGCTGCCGTGCTGCTGTCGTCGGCATCGGCATCGACGCTGAATGATGTCATGAAAATATTTTTAGTTAGCGCGCGTTCAAATATTTTCGTATTACTGCCGCTCGTTTCATGTGCTCTACTGTGTACACTACATAATGGGCGAGCCAAATACAAATAATGAAAATACTCGACGATTTTAAGGCATACTTTAGCAGGTGCTTTTCAAATAAATTCATTAATACAATTTCAAAATACACTTTCTATAAAATTTACATATTAATTACAAGTTTTGATGAGTTGCTAATGCATGACTGCCGTTATTTAATTACAATGGTAACTACTCAATTTATCGATCGGTAGATCAACGAACATTTCGATAACACGCTCGATTAGTGTGGCCACACTTCCGAAATTTAGATTTAACGTGTGCAGCAAATTGGCTAATGAAATTCCTGATAGCAACATTAAATCGCGATTTTGGTATAATAATGCCTGCTATGCTACTAGTGTTAATTTACTATTTAATTTCGAGACTCGCAGCTAAATGATGTTTGCGGTCAAACATGCAATCCATTATTCACACATGCATATAGACAATTCACAAGCCAACGTCAAAATGTCTGGCCCCACGGAGGAGTTGAGTTGAGTTGGTCGGCGGTTTGTTTGGTTTTGGTTTTCAGTTATGGCTTTTGAAGCTTGGGCTTGCCAATAATACGTAGAAGGAAGGCATAAAAGTTGTTATGTAATCGAATCGAGGCAAGCGCGGCTTTCGTGTGCCTCACATTTTTGCATTATGAATTCATTTATGCAGCAACACGTTGCTTGCTTGCTTTTCTGCCTATTGTTGTGTAGTGATTTTATTATGCCGTCGTTTGTGGCTTTATTGTTGCATTGTTATTGGCAAAGAGCAGTAAAGTTTTATAATAATCATTCTTTTTTATTGACATTTGTGATTTTAAGTGGGTTACAAGCTTATCACCTTCAAATTTTTATATTTGTTGTGTTTTATTTAAATCTATCTCTAGATATTAAGTAAATTAAAAGGGGATATTAACAAAGACTTTTTGCAATTAATTATCGCTTGTATAATCGTTATGTAACTTTTGATTTCTGACGTTAATAGAGCGTAAAGTTCTGTATTGAAACCTTTGGGGAATTTCAATGTTCGCTTTGGATGCTTTACGCCACAGTCCCATAAGCCCAGATAGGTTTCAGAATGGTCTTGCAAAGAACTTTTTTCTGCAGTATGAGTTCTGATTTAAGCCCGAGCAGCCGACTCATTTGTCAAAATTTCAGGTTTCGCTTTAAAATGCCCTAACCAAGTGAATCTCCTGACCAGTATAAATTATCTGACTGTATTCTCATATTGAATATGATTCAAGTAATGTTTAAATACATTTGTGTTTGATTCGACAAGACTGTCGCCAGTTGTAAGTTCGTGTGTTTGGCAGCAAAATTGCATTTAATGCTACGCTTTTTACTTTCAAATTGCATGAATTAGAAACAAATTGTTGCAATTTACAGACATTTTTCCCACGCCCACACAAAACAACAAAACACATGAAACGAAATTAACCTAAAAATCTCATTTGAAATGTGGATCAGATGAGCAGAAGAGGCGACTGGGCACAAAAGGAAGATAATAACGGGTCTTCAAGTCGTCGACGTCGCTCCAATGCAATTGGCGCGTCCAAAATGAATGACGAACAACAATAACACAGCTGTATCTTGTTTCTCAGCTTAGTTATTTTGTTGTTGCTTGTCGCTTGTGCTCGCAACTCTCTTTCAATCTCTATCAACTCGCCGCTCTCTTGCACTTCACACACAACATTTGGTATAATTAACAACAGCATTGTCGTCGTGCCTGAGCTTTTGCAGGCGCTCTTGCTGTCTCTGTCTTTATATCTATGTCTGTCCGTCGTCTGTCCCTCTCCCATTGCTGGTTTTTTCTTTGCTCTTCTTGATTTTTCTTATAAGATTTATGTTGTATTGCAGCACAGCAGTTTGCTGATGTTATTGTTGTTTTGGATGTTGATGTAGCCTGCCTGTCTGATGCAACTGTACATTTGTCTGTTGTCTCTGAAGTTGTTATTGTTGTTGTTTTATTGATGAGCTGCAGTTGTTTAGCCAGCAGCACCAAGAAGCAGCAGCATCACAACCACATCTCTTTTTTAATCTTACTTATGCATGAGTGTGTTTGTGTGTATGTGTCTCTGTTTGAAGCCTGGCACGTACGTCTCTTTATTTATGCATTTGTCTGCCACTCTTTCTCGTCTCAATCTGTGTGTGTGTCTGTGTTTGTGTGTGTATGTATTTGTGCCTGGCTGAAGCGGCTTTTCAATTGCCCCGAGGCAAAAGACGAGTTTACTTTTCTCTGTCGAGTTCTTTTTTCACTCGTCCCCCCACTGCTTATTTTCCTCGCTTTGCTATTTAGACAAATTGTGTTTGGTGTTAGAGGAGGAAGAAGACCGGGCGCAGCATTGGCGTTGCCAGACCGTGATATTAACGACAGCATAAGAAGCTGTCATTAATCAAAAGGAAAGCCACAATTATTATACCCGGAACCCATAGGGTAGAAGGGTATTACAGATTAGTGCCAAAAGGCTGCAGGAATCATCTCTATCCCCATAAATTATATACATATATTGACGAGTGTAATTTTAAAGCTAGTATCAGGAGCGTATTGCTTGTACCAAATAATATCTTTAGTCGAAATAAATTCAAGAAACAAATATATTGGGCAAAAATCAGATGCAGCTGCATGTGATTAGCTCGTTTTCCTGAGTGAATGCTCTATTATGGTTTATTTTCAACGTTACTAACAAAATATACTTTTCGATATTTCATTTGAACACTCGTAAAACGGGTAGGGGGTATCTCACAGTCGAGCACTCTCGACTGTAGCTTTCTTACTTGTATGTATAAAATTGTAAATCAATTAATCAGAGACTGACACGCCAGAGCCCAGAGAGCACCAAACTGACGTCAGTCAATGGGAAATTAGATAAGCAGCACGCATGAGTAAACAATTTTCAATTAAAATACATTAGCTTCTCTAATAATTCTCTATTCAAATCTGTGAGAAGAAAAAAACACACTTGAAGAATTGGAAAGTAAGGAGAATCTCAGTTGTAACATCAATCAGACTCGACTTTGATTACTTCTTATCAAGTGACTCATGTATCGAGTTATACCTGGCTATTGTTTATACACAAAACCTTTGTATTTGTATTTGTACTTCCGTCACATGCAAAGACAAACTAATAATAACAACAACAGTAAAATCAGAACCCAAACTAATTTTTCACATTCAAACATTTGTTGTCGCTTTTTCTAGGTTGCCTTACAATTGTTTACAGTTTTAACTATGCACTTCCTCCCACAAACACACACGCACACACATATTCTGTCTCATTCATGCATTCAACACGTTCTGATTTGTCACTTGAAATAGCACTAGTTTAATGTATGACAATGGTTCTGTTCTGTTCAGTGTTTTCCAATTCGTTTGTTCGCTTCACAGTTCCATTCTCACCATTCTGACCCACGAGCGCCACTCGCTATTTGTTGTTGTTATTGTTTCGACCTGTTGAAGTTTGTCGGTCCCTCAAAACACAAAGCAATCGCAAATGCAGTAGCATTCAAAATTTAGCAAATAAATTTAGGAACAAAAAATGGTGCAAAAATGCAAAGTATGTGTTCAAAGGGTGGAATAAGCAGTATATAAACATAAGCATAAACACACAGTCAAGTGATAAAGCAACCAAAACAAAAGCGAACTCAAGTCCGAAATACCCGGTATAAGAACCTGATATATGTATATTAAAAAACTAGTTTTCGAGGTGATCTCGCCATATCTCTCAGTTAGCATTTAATTTAACTAGCATTAAGTTCACTTTTAAATTATAAAGATATTTAATTATAATATTGAGAATACGTATAGTTTATTTTCATTTGTAAAATTACACTTTTTCTCTACGACTTGAAAGCTTTCTCTTACTAACCTATAATACCCAGTCTATAATTTGGACACCGGGTATAAAAGAGGAAGAATTGAAATAAATTATAAAACTCATCCAGTGAGCATACGTGTGTGTGTGTGAATTTGAATTAGCAACAAAAGGCAGCAAATTTCATTAGAAAATGCGCACGATAATGACGTCATTTTGTCGGAATAATACCTGACTTTTTGTTGTTGTTTTTATCATGCTATTGAGCCTCTTGTTCGCTGCTTGCTTGATTACTTGTTATGCCAATATGATATGCGCGTAACCACAAAGTTTCACAGTTAACACGATTACGCTCCCTACCAAGAGTTGATTTTCTTATCAGGCTGTAACTTTTAATAGGTACACCAAAAATAGCAAGGAAAATGTGCAATGTTCAAAACTCTCTCTTAACTGCTCTCTCTCAAGCTCGGTGTGTGCTTGCTAATTGATGGCAATAAAAATATGGCTGCCACATAAATAGAAAATGAGGTTAACTACTGCCGAAAGAGCATAAAAGTACACGCACTCACATACACACGCATATTCGCATTACAGTTGTGTTCGTTTCGCATCTAACTAGAGAAGAGAGTAGAAGGCAAGTTCCGATTAGACAACTGATCAGACATCAGCCATTTGCAAATCTCATCGTATGGCAACACTGGTCAAATCAAGTTGTTTTTGTTATCGTTTCGTTTGTTTGCCGATTAATTCGATAATCGCATTTCGATTGTGGTTGGTCGTTGCAAATTTAAGTAAAACTTCAACTAGCACACACCAACTAATACTATGCTGTCATTCGCAAACAAACAAGTTTTCGATATTTACAAATCTGTTTATCAACAACGAATAGAATAACGAGGTTTTTCGCCAAATCGAATGCAAATGGCAAAGTAGTAAAACAAGTACACAAAAAAACAACCTAGAAAGAAACTCTAAAAAGTGGGTCACAGTCGAGACGCGAAACTTGTAAACAGATGCGCGCCGCCTCAACAACAACAACAACAATTTATCAGCGAAAATGCATTAGACACGCGTCAAGAAAAAAAAAACACTACTCTAGCAATAAAGGCGGCAGTTATAATCAGAAACCTGAATGACAACACGTCGTTCGTTAAAATTGAGAGAGAAGTGAAAAGAAAGCTGAATGTCTGAACAAAATGTACAAATGTACATCTATGTACATTTCTCCCACCCACAGCATGTAAAAGCGAGCAAAGAGAAATGTTCTTATAATATGACTAGGCAATGAAAATACAAAATAAAAAAAGCGAATATGAACCCAAAGCGTAACACAAAAAAACACACACACACTCCTCCGGAATGTGCTTGACCAATCCCAAAAAAAAACAACAAAATACGAACTTTTTTTGGTGTGAGTTAAAAGATGGCGTCACCGGTCAAATGGCAGCCACGCATAACTGTAAAAAGCTACACTACACTACACTAATTTTAATCAAAAAGAATATATATGTATATTTAAACAAATATACAGTAAATATATATTCGAAGAAGTTTTAATGGGCTCGTCATCCGTCGTCGTCGTACTCACCGTTTTTGTTGCTGCTTTGCTGCTGCTTTTTGACGTAGTCCTCTCGTTGTTTCTTTTCGCTTCTTCGTTCTTATTGCGTTTACACAAACACAGACATATAAATTTGACTAAACACAGGCACTAACACGCGTTCGGTTTTCGGCTGCTTTTCATATTAGGAGAAGGAAAGAGAATTTTATTATAATTATTTTGTATTCTGCAATACTCTCGATTTATTTGATTTCAATGTCGCCTGCACTTTGGGCAATGGCGGGATCTTTTCTAACGGCACTTTCGCACAGTACACCAGCTTTTTCTTTTAAACTTTATTGAATAAAGTTGTGCATTTATAAATATTTATTTAACATTGAATTAACATTATTTTGCAGATTAACATATAACGTATTTACTTCAGTAACGCACACGTCCGTCGTTCACAAGCGCACGTTAACAACAGATTGAGCAACTGAGCGCTGAGCACTGGAAACTGGAAAGCAGTCGCAGATGTTAGTGTTGGTAAACGACAAGTGGGCGTAGCGAATTATTAACGTCACTTCTCTTCAGACGCATACTCAAAATGAGAATTTTGTGTATGCGCATGAATAAACTAAATATTTATTAATATTCAAATGCACAATAACAATAAATCAATCTTGATTTAGCAATTGAGCAACACATCTGCAGCACTTTTGGTCTTGTGCAAGTGTGAGAGAGACAGAGAGAGCGGGACAACTATACGACTGCCACCGCTCTCTGGAAAATGACCGCAAAGCGGCCTGGAAACCATCATCCTGCAACGCCCAAATAAAAAAGGGAATATATGGATGTGTGTGTACTGGTAGCAGCGAATGTGGGGAGCAAAGCAAGCGTGTAAAAACAAGTACAGAAGGAAATGCCAAGAGTCCTGCCAACGACGACGCGCTGACCACAAAAAAAATATCCGACACTTTTAAGTATTCTGCGAGGGCAAAACTATGTCAATTAAGTCAACCGCATACGCATATGTATATCGATTATGTCATATTATTTATTCGAGCACTCTCGTATGTATGTATATGCATGTATACACGCACACACACACGAAATTAACACTTGGCGGCGTCTCCGTCACCGGCATGCCGTGGAAAAAATCGATTGATCAGTTTTAGCTGCGTTAATTCTTTTAAAACGGTATATTTTGTAGCACATATACGTAGTTCACAAACAGTTATTGCCGATTAACCATCGTATTTGACTTATTAAACACTTTTCCCTTACAGATTTTTAAATGCAAAATACACAGAAATCACAGCGCGACGTACGTGCATTCGCTTAGGCTTCAGCTTCGTATCCAACGTGACCGTATCTCACTTTCAAAACATACTTTTTTACGTCCAAAAAATACCGATAAATACAGCCAGCGCAATTACCGGCTGGTCACACTTTCAGTAATTCTGAAATACGGCGCACATATTTAAATTTGTATTACCCTAAAATAACAGAAAACTAAGGACCGACAGAATATTCTTTATGAAAATAGGAAAAATATATTTCACATTCGTTTGTGGCAGTACGAATATTTGTTATCGAAAGCTGGAATTAAACATGTTAAATAGCTTGTGTTAGTTCAATCCCTTTATAGATTATATCCAATTTTATTAATAAGCAGTTCAGCTTGGACGTTGACAACATTAAACATAATTCGATCGATGCAATAATACATATGGAAAAGGTGCTTAAAGAGCATCACTGGAAACGGATTCAATGATCTTGAAGGCCCCTAAAACTTCGTCAGTGGTCAGCAGACGATTGACCGCAATGCGTAGACTGGGTCTCACCGGCTTATGTTCCCTATCCTGCAAGTAGGCGGCCTGAACGACGGCCACACCTTGTGCAATGCACTGCAAGAAAAGCAGGGAATGAACGACAAAAAAAAAATTAAAGAGAATTATAGTCTATTTACCTCGTCGGCCACCTTGGCAAGCAACTTGGCCTCTGTCTCAAGGCTGCCTTGTGCATGGGCTACGTACAAATGCTTAACGGGCGACAGCTCATCGCCGCGCAGCTTCAGCTTGCTGAAACGCTGGAAATGCTTGTGGACGAGACGTGACATCGCTTGCAGCTGCTCGAAGATCTGAGGTTCACGCTCAAAGCGATCCAGTGCTGAAATGGCCGCTTGCGTCAGCATTGGTGGCAGCGAGGCGGAGAAAATGTAGCCCAACCCCGACAGGCGCTGGTGTTCGGCTATGAAATGGGAGCCCACACAGAAGCCACCAATGGTGGCCATGGATCCTTCCATGCCCGCCGATATCAAGTCGATTTCATCGCGCTGCAAACAAACAGTTTATAGTGATTGACTTTCTGAAATTAAGAGTTGCCGCCACTTACGTCTACATTGAGGTGCTCGGTAATGCCGCGTCCGTTGCTGCCCAGCGTGCCAAAGGAGACGGTTTCATCCAGAAACAGGCGCAATTTGTACTGCTTGCGTAGCGCAACCAATTCCGGCAGCGGGCACAGCTCGCCCGTATTCATATAGATGCCTTCGACAACCAGAAAACGACGTGTCTTTTGCGCCTTCTTGGGATTCTTTAGGTCGCGTTTCTCCTGCTCCTGCAGCAGACGTTCTAGGTCCTTGGCATCGTTATGCTTGAAGTACACAATGGTGCTGCGTGACGCATCCAAGCCCTTCTGTATGGAGAAGTTGACATCCTCATCGCTGCAAGAGCAATTTAATAAATTCTTTTCACAAACAATATGAATATATGTGATTGATGCTTACACAAAGATGAGGTCGCCACGCTTGGCGTAGGCGGGTATGGCGCTGGCCACCGTCGAGAAGCCATACGAGTAGACAATGGCCTCCTCCAGGCCCATGAATTTGGCCAAGCGATCCTCCAGATCCAAGTGCACATCCATGGTGCCATAGAAGCCGCGTGGGCCGCATGATCCCACGCCGTATTTGCGCAGACACTTGCACGCCTCCTCCAGTATGTCATCGTCCTCGAGGAAGCCCAAGTAGTTGTGCGACGCCAGGTTCAGGCAATCGTGTCCATCGAGCACCACCCGCTTGCCCACCTTAGACTGGACGAGGCGAGTGCGCAGCAACGGATGTTCTGGATCCGTATCGCCCACCAACGGCTCCGGCTGGTATTGCTCGATGAGATATTCCTGCTGCTCCTTGGACAGCCGGCGACCGCCGCGCTTATGCAACAGCAGCCACACGACGGTGATCAGTAGCAAAGTCTCCAGCACCAGCGCAAAGGTCGGCGTCTGTAATTAAAACACATGGCATGTTTATGCTATAAAAATGTATACATATTTATATATTCGTACTCACATTGCGAAAGATGCTGCCTATTTCGTTGAACAATTGTATGCCAATCATTGTGCGATTCGATCTCTGAGCTGCAAGAGTGAAAAATCAATTGGAAGTCACTCCGCCCTTTTTAGGTGCTTTTTTTTGTGTGTTGCATGCGTCATTCAAACAATGTTCACTTATCGCGCACACACTCACGCCTCACACACATGGTGCACATACCTCAGGAGTGATTATTATTCAGTTATGATTCCGGTAAAGCCAATGGTATCGACAGATAATAACTACCACCAGCCAACACACAAAATTCACTTTCGATCTTATCAGAATAGAATATTGTGCTGGAGCATTATTAATGGAACTATCGATGAGTCGATGTTTTTCAAATGTTCTTATGTATCGATGCCTTCAGAAGAAAATCGATATTTTTTGGCAGCTAAATTTAATTATTTTTATTATTAATATGAATGATTGCATTTTGTATTTTTCTTGTATATGAACTCCGATTTTTTGTTTGTCTTAACAAAATAAAGTCTCTGCAAGTTGGTTAATTTTAATTGTACTCAAACACTAATTAAAATATTCATATGCCAAATATATCGAATTGCGGCGCCAATTCGCAAAAGAAATTTGTGCTTGGTGGGAAATCTATCGGTAATATCGATAATTATCGACATCAACTTGATGACATTGTTCCTGAAATTCCGCAAATTGCCATTATACAAACTTTGGCGGTATTTAAAGAAAAATGAAAGCCAACATTTGTATTCAGACCCTGTAAGTCAATATTTTAAAAACTTAATTCAATGATCACCCCTATTATTTGTTCAGAGCGTTTAAAATTGTCACCCAACTATGAAAAATTATCATGTACACACATTTACAGAAACGTATTTATTTTATGAAGAGGTAATTATTTTGTTTAGCCGTACGTGACGGAATTAAAACACAATCTGTTTGATATTTTGGTTTTTGTATGTATATATTTGTTAAATTTTATGTGTTTTTTTTAGTATGTCTTCCAGCTTTCTTGTTGTTATAAAAAATGTAATGTAAATATAAAACAATAAAGATAATTAAACGTTAAAACAAATTGTACTGTCCTAAATATATGAGCCAAAAGAAATTCATTGAATTACTTAAAAAAGAACCAATAAAATGATTGCTAATTATCCAAAAACAAAAGTTGGACTGGCAAAATAGTATGAGTAAATTTAAATACAATATTTTTTTTTAAAACCAACAGGTCAGTTTCCGATACATTTTGTATTTTTTCGTGATTACGGAGTTTATTTTTCTTTTATTTTCTTTCATTCCAGAGACGCTTAAAAACTGGCTAATCTAATATATTTGTTGATTTCGCTTCTTTTATTATATTTTGTGTGTTTGTGATTTAAAAACTATTATTTAAAGTTGGTTGGTTTTTTTGTTGTGATTTGTTTTAAATGTTTTTGTTTGTTTGTTGGTTTGCTAAATGAAGGCGCGACAAAGATTGATGTGCTGCGGGTCGATAGTTTTGCATTCACTTCTTGTCGACGCCCGCATTGGACTGTGTAGAGTATGAATATTGAGACCAATAATGATTGGTGGCACCGCCATCATTATTGCCAGTGGCGCCCGCTGTGCTACCCGCACTAGCACCGGCATTATTGGCCGCCGCTCCCCCTCCGGTGCCCTGTTGCTGTTGCTGCAAGAGTTTTTCCGATTAGACTTAGGCTGCCACAATTCAACTAGCTGGGTCTTGGGCTTACCTGCCACCAGGACATCCATTGCTGTTGCTGTTGTTGTTGCTGCTGTTGCGGATCGGCGCCTTGCCAGGCTTGTTGCTGCTGCTGGTTGCCATAACCTGCTTGGAATATACACACAACACATTACGACTCGCATTAGATTCCAACTGACATTGCAAAAGCTTCGACGCGCCCCAAACTCAACTCATAATGCAACTAACTCGCTCGCCACAATTACCATCACAATACATCAGAAAATCATGTAAATCATTTCAAATTCAAGTTGGAATTTTATTAGCGGCGCCACAAACAGAGCGAGTGTTTCATATATAAGTTAAGATGTGGCCGGCCGGTCGCCCCTTGCGGATGTTGACGCGCTACCTACCCTGCATCTGGTTATATTGGTTCCAATATTGTTGTTGCTGGCCCGCGGTCTGTTGTTGCTGCTGCTGCTGTTGTTGTTGCTGCTGGTATTGTTGCTGTTGCGGCTGCTGTTGCTGCCAGACACCAGGCTGATGATGCTGCTGCTGCGTCTGCTGCTGTTGATGGTGCTGTGCATAGGTGCTCCACTTGCCGCTCAACGCGGACTGCAAATAGAATTGAGTGTTAATCACGATGCAAAAGATTAGAAGATGCAATATTGATGACGTACCTTGGAGCCGGGCTGCTGGTTGCCACCCGTCGACTGTTGCTTGTACTGATCGTAGCCAGGTTGGGCTGCGCTATTGCCATACTTGGGCAGCACTTGGGCAGCTGACCGCTCATAGCCACCGCGACTATCTTCTTTGGTGTCGCGGTGGCCATGCCGAAAATCCCGTTGTTGATGATTGCCGCCACCGGAGCGATAGCTGCTCTGGCTGCTGCCACGATTGCGATCGTTGCTGCCCATTCGATTGCGATCGTTGCCGCCACGATCTCGATCGCGATAATCTCGCGAACTGCCGCCACCGCCATAGCCGCGATCATCGTAGCCGCTCCTGCGATTGTTTTGCATCCAATTCTGTTGGCCGCCACCGCCGCTACCACCTCCTCCACCGCCACCGCTGCTGCCGTAGCCGCGATTGCGATTGTCATAGCCACGACTGCCACCGCCGCCTCCACCAGCACCGCCGCCGCCACCATAGCCGCGATCATCGTAGCCACTCCTGCGATTGTTCTGCATCCAATTCGGCTGGCCACCGCCGCCGCCTCCGCCACCACCGCTGCCATAGTTGCGACTGCGATTGTCATAGCCACGGCTACCGCCGCCACCACCACCGCTGCCGCCACCTCCTCCACCACTGGAGTAGCTGCCGCCACCGCCGCCGCCGCGTCTCGAGTCGCTCCAGCGACTCTCATGCCGTTGGCCACCGCCGCCGCCGCCGCCATAATCACGACGCCTATCGTCAAAGTGACGATTGCGATGCCGATCATCCCGACGATAATTGTCGCGTCCACCGCGGGATCTCTTGTCACGCGATCTGTCCGCATCGATGGCCTTCTTGCCCTTCTCATTGTACTTCTTGACCTCAGCCTTGGCCTCGTCGCCGTTCAGCTCCGTGTAGATGATGTCATCGAACCATCCAAACTCCAGTGAGGGCAATGTGAAATTCGCTGCAAAAAGATTGTGAGCAACATTTTAGTTTATGGCTGCATTATGCAAAACTGGCGAATTTATTTCATTTAATTTCATTTTCTTTTGTTTTAATAATTTTTACACATTACACTTTACAATGAGTATAGGGATCGGGGAGGTGAGCAATGACACAGTGGGTAACTCGTTGTGAAAATATATCAATCATTAATTGGGAAAAAGTACCGGAAAAGCTTCGTAAAAGCGGACAAATCTTATTGCAATTATATTAAAATTCAAACAGATTTTTCGAGTAAATTAAATAAATAATAATAATTCATTATTTCAGAGATATGCACTGTAGACAGAACATATGTATATCTAGTGCAAAGGAGTTTAGGAAATTATAAAATCGGACAACGGATACTCGATTTAATTTAAACTTAATATAATTATTATTTTTAATAATCGGACCAACAAAAGCTGTTTTTTTTCATGAGGTTCTAAGATTGTATGATGTTGCTTAACACGTTATGGAGTTGAGCTGGGGTATGAGGGGAGGGTTTGGAATGCTTTTTGGGGTAATTTATCAAAATGAAAATCCAAAACATATCAATTGAAAGATGCTTAAGAATTATAGAATATAGAAAAAAAATATTTTAAAATACATAAAAGATTACAGCTGCTTACAAACTAAATATAAATGTTACATTCATTATAAGCATTGAATACATAATATATATAGATTTTCGTTTTATATATATCAGCATAAATATTTTGACGCTTTCGCTAGGTACATTATATAGAACAATTATTATTATAATTATAATTAAATATTATCTTTTTTTTTTTTTGGTTTTAAGTTCGTTGCTTGGTTGTGGTGGAGAATATTTACCTCGTAAGTTATTTATTGTTGATTCTTTAACTGTAAAAGCATTTCCCTTTTCCTCTTTTTCGGCGATGCGACGTTTCAATTCATCTTCGCCGGGTATGCAAACAACCGCAATGCGCTTGAAGTCGCTAAAACCTTTCATTTTACGTCGCTGGGCCGAGGCATACGCATTCGTCTACAAGAATATTACAGGTGTTTTTTGGTTGTTGGTTGATTTTTTTTTTGGTTGTTGTTGGGTTGAGTTGGGCGGTTGTTTGTTGTTGGATGTTGCGTTGCAGTTGTATCTTAATATTTTTTTTGGTCGGGTTAGAGGCAAGCCAAGTTGAGAAACACGTTGATGATTGTTGCACGTTGCCGGGAGGGTGCCGGACCACACCCCGCACCAAAACCCCGCGCTGACACGTTGAGCCCTCTCGCTTATAAACTAACACATACCTGAGAGATCGATCGCATACAAAATGCTGTCACATATGTACATATATGTAGACAGGACACAAGACACGACTCTTGGTGTCTGTGCATCTGTCTATGTGGCTGGAAAACTCACTCCGCCGGGGAGTTGTTACATATTTGACAACACAAATATTGCATCTGCTTACAGAATGGCAGAACGAAACAACAGTTGACTTAATAATTTGTTGCGTATATTAGATATAATTATATTGTAGTATATATGCATGTAGGTAGTATTTTGTATAAAACTAAATTGTTTTGCAGAGGTTTCTGCCGGCATTTAGAGAGATAGAGAGTAGGTAACAGGTATAGTAGATATACTAATACGATACGATACGATACGATTGAGATATTATGTGATAAGTCAAATTTGTTGTAGTCGAACGAATTGTGTGTTTTGTTGTTACTTACAGTGGCTTCCTTGCCGCACGATTCCCGCATCCATCCTTCATAAATACATACATACATTTATTTTCATCTCCATTCTCCAACTCCAACTCCATCTTCATCTTCTCTCATTTTGCCCCTGTTTTACAGTCAACTGTTGCCAACCTATAACTTAAGCTACAAGATACAAATACAAATACTTACAGCCACACACTTATTCTCACTAATTATCGGATCAACTTAGTACCTAACACATACCTGACACCTTTTCAGGCTTTGCTGGCGTCCTGCGACGCTTGGGCTTTTCTCTTTCTCTCTTTTTCTGATTCACTCTCATTTATACATGAGCGCAATTCAAATGCATATTTCAAAATTGTACAAAACAAAAACATACAAAAAAAATAGATATTGTAACAGATCCTTAGAAAGGATCTGCGCGTGAAATATATATGCATATATGTATATATATCACGCATCATCAACGCATAATTCTCGCTTGTTTCGTGGTTCGGTTCGGGTTTTTTTATCGAGTGTTTCATATGTTTGTTTAAGTATATGTGTGTGTGTGTTGACGGTGTGTGAGTGAGTTTTATGTGCGTTTGTTTGTGTAGCGTGTGCGTGTTTGTATGTGTGTGGTAGGGGTCATTTGTTTGATGTTTTACCTGATCGAGTATGAAATTGCGGCGTCGCTTCATGGCAATATCTTCCAGAGCGCCCAGGCTATTCAAGCAAATCTCGTAGACTTTATCCCAACGACCCTTGTGTACAGTTTTTCGCGATTCGCCGTCGATCTGCAATTGTAGAGAGAAAAAATTCATCTTTAATTTATGTATGTGTATAGACAAAGAACTTATTCTTCTCTTATATGCAAATTAAATGGCCTTAGATTTCAGATTTCAAGGGAATTCATATTTTTGCTGTTCAATCTTAGAATCATAGAAAATATATTTATATATGTATATCACTCACCGTCATTTTGGATATGATAGTATCAGGTCCAATTATCTCGTAACGCTTGTCCGCGTTCTCAGACACATGCTTCTGTGTCCAGTGTGTCTTGCCTGCACCCGGCAGACCGACGAGTAGGATGACCTCACATTGCTTGCGCGACTCGGCACGTTGTGGGCCGGCAATCAATTGCTCGATGGGCACCAGAGCCAATAGTATATAGCCCGGCAGTAGGGTGACAGTATCGCGGGGCACGGGCACAACATCCTCGTACTCCTCTTCGGTCGCTTTTGATTTATCGCCAGCTGCTGATTTGTCCGTCTCTGCATCGGTTTTGGCGCGCTTGTTTGGCGACGGGCCATCCTCATCCTCGTCCTCGGCATCGGCTGCTGTTGTGGCATCCTCCTTGGGTGCTTCAGCTTTATCTTCAGCTTCATCTGTGCCCTTATCAGCATCAGTTTGGCTATCGCCGTTGGCAACAGCTGCTGCTGCCTCTGGTGGAACTTCGGCTGCTGCTTCAGCTGCAAGATGTAAAATGAAATTTGTGTTTAGTTTGCAGATATTAAGCTAAAGAAAACCTGCAATTTACCTGGCTCGACGGCCTGATCTTGAGCGACTTCAGCTGCCTCGGCTGGTTGTGCTTGCTCCGACTGGGCCTCCTCATCAACCTCAGCTTCTTTCGCTGTCTCCTCCTCGGCAGCAGCGTCAGTAGCCTCAGCCTTTTCCTCGGGCTTATCGCCATCCTCGGATTTATCGGTATCGGCGGGCTTGCTTTCGTCATCCTTCTTCTCGAGCTCATCATCATCGGCGGTTGCCTCGTCGAGCACCTTCCACTTGTCGCTATCGTTGACATCGTCTTTTGGCGACTCGGCGCGCTGCTTGCGACGCTTGCGCGTTGGCCGCTCGGCATTGACAAGCAGCTCCTCGCCATTGGCAAAGTTCACGGTGAACTCGTAGCCTTTGGTAAGAATGTGCGGAAATAGAGCTTCCTCCTCACCCAAGATGCTTTTGTCGAACTCATGGGCCACACCAAGATCCTCGCCATTCAGCGTATACTTGATGTTGCACGGTGTGCTTTCCAGATCCAAATAGCAACCAATTACATCGTCCAGCTGATATGGCTTGCCATAGCTGGTGAATTCGCCATTGTTGGCCTTGCGGCCGTTCTCGCAATAGCCGTAGGAATGTTCCGCCTCGCCCAGCAACATCGATGACTTTGGCGTTGAGAAGCCGACGCGAAAGCCGCGCACATTTGGCTCATCGCGAAAATGATGTGAATTCTCTGGCACCGACTCCTCCGAGAGTCGCACCTCGAAGCACACTTTGCCCTCACGCACGCCATAGTTGGCACGTGCGCCCGACCAGATCAGCGAATAGATCTCCGCAGTCAGCGGTTTGGCTGCTGTGAAATTGGTGGCATCGATGCGCAGATGCAGATCCGAATCAACTACAAATAGAATCACGCATTGGATTAGCAAAGCATTCTACACTCAAAACAAAAACTTGTGCCACTTACGCCAGCTAAGTCCCACTTGATGCTCCTCCATGGTGGGCTCGTCTTCAACAACAGTCCGTTCTTCAGCAGCGGCTGCCGCTTTGGAGTCACGTTTCTCGCCGCTGCGACGCTTGGGCGAGCGTGAGTTGGTGCGCGAACGAGAATTACTGTGCGAACGTTTGCGTCGTTCCGTGGTCTTGGTTTGTTCCGCATCCTTGTCCTGCTGCGCCTGCTCATCTGTCTTGGCAACGGCAGCGGCCTCTTCATCGACTTCCATTTTTTCAGTGTCGCCATTGGATTGATGTGCGTTCGTATCGGACTCAGCCGAAGCCTCAGCAGTTGGCTGATCCTGCTCTTCGGATTCGTCTGGTTTGGAGTCATTTGAGTCTTGTTGATCTGCGATTTCCTCCTTTTCCTCTGTCATGGCCACATCTTCGTTCTGCTCGGTGGCAGCTGCTGTAGCAACAGCTGCATCCGTCTCTTCTTCGGCATCCTCGTGTTCATGCTCCTGCTCCATGTTATTCGATTCTTCTGCCTGTTCCTGGGCTTCTTCTTCTTCGTCTTCCTCACCCTCTTCATCAGCTTCTTCTGGCTGCTTGGCATCAACCTCGGTCACGGCTTCGGCCTCAGGCTCAGCGGCTGCTGGTTGATCCTCCTCTTCCAGCGTCTCCAGATCGGGTTCGGTGGCCACCGGTGCGGCTGCAACCGGCGACGGTGATCGTGACATTGATCGCGTCCGACGCTGACGTCGGCTCGGTGTCAGTGGAGCGCCGTCTGCTGCGTAGAAAATCGCATTATTATTTCATGGAAATCTCATTATTATATTTGTGTGGTTATATAAGGCGCGTTTACAATTAAAAACACGCTGAGCCGCGTTACATGCACACACACACACTCACGCACGGGCACATTTACATGCAAACGTTCAAAAACTCCCACAAATACAAACTCACACATGCATACACACAATAAAAACGCAATGATGCATACACACACACGCGCACACATACACGGCAACACACACACACTAACTTACCTCCATCGCCGCCGCCGGCAGCGCCTTCGACATGTGCCCGCAAACGTTCGATAAGCACAGCTTTGACTCCTTTGGTGTCCAGACCACGCGTTTGTAATTCGTTTCGCAGGTCGACCACCTTCATCTTGTCCAGCTTCGCCAAATCCATTTTTTCGCTTCAATCTTGAATGGCGGCAGCAGCGCGTCACGCACAAAAATACACACACACAGACACACTCACGCGCACAACTTCGACTTGGAGGCGGAAAGAAAAACTTGTAACTGAGTAAGTAAAAGTATGTGAAATTTGCGCGTTTTATTATCAGACTATTGAGTAAAGTCCTATTTCGCAAATAAAGCGAATTAAATGTACTTTCGCAATTGCATTCGCATTTATTGCGAATAAATAATGGCTAAAACCTATACCGAGAACGCGTTGATGTGAAGTTGGCTGCGATTAAGAATGCAGGGAATGCCAAATGCTATCGATTAGTGATTTTACATTTTTCTTTTGCGATATATCGATAGGTTTTCGATATAATATATTTCGAATAGTTAAATATTTTCTCAAATTAAATTATTATACAAGAAAATTTGAATTTATTTTATGTAAAATAATATTATTTTTATTGAATAAATAAATTAATTTATGCAATGTTTTGTTATACATTTGTCTTCTGGGCTAATATGTATAATTGATCTCAAAACAGTAATAAATAGAAGGTTAATTAATAGAAAATTGTGGTATTATTTGACAACTTAATTAAACTGTATTTTAAAGTTTTATTAGGATATTTTCTTAAAAAAGCTAATATGGCGGAAAGGAATATTAAGTTATCGATATTTGACAGTAGATTACTCAAGTGCAGTGGCAACACCATTGGGAACTGCCATTTTAAATAGTAGTTAGAAAATATGGCAACGAACCCTTAAGTAGGCAATTTGTATGCATCTATTTGAGGACTCCGTGGCGCAACGGTAGCGCGTCTGACTCCAGATCAGAAGGTTGCGTGTTCGATTCACGTCGGGGTCAGATTACACTTTTTTTCATTCACCTATTCTTACCTTTAAATTTTAAATCATTATACCCGCTACCCATAGGGTAGAAGGGTATTATAACTTAGTGCCAACAGAAAATGTATGTAACAGGCAGAAGGAGGCATCTCCGACCCCACAAAGTATATATATTCTTGATCAGTGTCAACAGCCGAGACGATATAGCCATGTCCGTCTGTCCGTCTGTCCGTCTGTCCGTCTGTATGAACACCTGGATCTCAGAGACTATAAAAGCTAGAGCTACCAAATTTGGGGACAGTACTCCTATAGGTCCTACGCAGGTCAAGTTTATTTCAAAAGTTGGATGCCACGCCCCTTTCCGCTCCCAAAAGTCTGTAAAGCCGTAATAATAGACCTAGAGCATTGAATTTTGGTATGCGTAATAATAATTATATTCTCAATGATTCCTGTGAATTTGGTTGAGATCGAATGAAAAACAAGGAAGTTATTAAAGAATCAATTTTCTATGCAAAATTCACTTGCAGCTGCCCGCGCTTTGTTTGTTTAGTTGACAGTGTGACCAAAACGGTGTTGTGATTTTTACCCGCTATTTTCAAATATATACAAAAAACTAATTTTAGTATATTTGGTATATTTTTTGTTAATATATCATTTAAATTTTTTGTTTTCTCTCGAAATGGGTTGCGGGTATCATACGGTCGAGCACTCTCGACTGTAGCTTTCTTACTTGTTTTATATATTTTAGCAAAGAAAAAAATAATCAACATGTTTTTAAGTATATAGCAGCGTAGTGAAACTTAGTTTATTCTCCTACTAGTAATCACTGACAGCAGCAGCGATAATTTCATCACACTAAAAATATAAATTAGATTGTCAGTACATTTGTAAGTAATAGTTATTATTGAATGATTACCTGAGCGTTGTCGTCATCGCATATAAGCTGCATACAATAAAAGACTCTAAATAAACAAAGACATGCGATCATTGACACTGTTGTTTTATTATATATTATTTGTCAGAGACAATGCAAATTTGTATATACGTTTTATTTTGATTAATTGTGGTCTATACAAAAAAGAACTAGACATGCTTACAAAATAGATCACACCCGTTGAATAATCTGGAAAATTTCTCTAAAGCTGTACATACCATAAACGGACAGGGCAGATTTGCCTATTCATACATAGGTAAATAATTAACTCTGGCAAATAAATTTTGCATAATTAATGTACACATTCACCTAACGTAGTCCATTTAAGGTCAACGAAAACACAAGTTAATCCGCTGAAACCGAGTGTGTTCGAGAATGAGCCACGAAGTACAAATTTTCAACAGAACTGGGCTAAACTACTTTTATTATTTTTGTAATACTTAAAACACGTTGCTTAATACATGATCTTTATTTTCCCTACCAGTTGGCTTAAATATTTTTATTTCCTTTTATATTTAATAGATATCTTAAAATCCATTATAAATTTTTAAGCTTGTAACAAACGATTTCATAAAGTGTATAATACTCAATTTTAGATGGTTACAAGGTATAATAACGACATTCAATCGCAACACCTACATACAAACAAAATATATGTCCACATCGCATAACTTTCGATTCAATGGCAATTCCGGTTATTTCTTTCGAAATTGTTTGTTTTTTTTATTAAGTGTAATAATAAATACATATCAATAAAAACTCAAATACAACGCTTAGGTTAATTTCAATGCGAAACCGAAGAGAACATTAAAAAAGTAGTATGTTGTATGTTGGGGGAGTGTTCCCAAAATAAAAACAGAAGAACAGTACGTTGTTAGTAGACGCCACACTTCACATTTCACTGTCACTTAATGCTGAACCAACTTGAAGCGCTTGGCCTCCGCGTAATCCCTGGGATCGGAGAAATTACGTTCTGGTATGATACGTACATCGTTTGGATCGGTAACGAATTCTCCACTCCAAGTGGGTGGCAAAATGGTGGGATCCGTGTCGAAGTCAAAGTAATCCTGATCATCGGAACGATTGCGTTCGGGTTTGATCCGGGTCTCCCCACTTTTAACGAAGGTGCCATCCCAGGCGGCGGGTAGAACGATAGGTTCCGTACTGAAGCCATAGAAGTTGTTGGTATTGGTCACATTCTGATTTTGGCGACGGATTTTCGATACATTGTTGACAGCACCGTCAGGATACTCGAATTTGCCATTCCATCCCTCGCATTTAATGGGTATGTATTCGTCTTTCCTGCGTAGCGCCATTTTAATTTATTTTCGTAGGCCTCGTTTCGATTTGGTTTCGAGAGTGTGGAACGATGCGCGCTCGACGCGATTTCAAAATCGATTGACTTCTCCAACCGCCAGCGATATTCTAAAATATGATTTCACTCCGCTTTGCCTCTAACATTGGCTGGAATTGATTGTTATTTTTTTGCTTGGCCCAGCTAGCGACCCACACGTTCATTTAAATCGCTGACGTCAGTTATCACCAAGCTCTAAACGGGTTGGCAGTGTCAGCTCAGTTGAGCTCTGAGGTTGCCTCCTCCACAGGTCGGGAATTTGTTTTGTTTAGCAATCTCAGTAACAGTACAATACGATTCCGCGTCTCTGACGATTACCATAAAAGTCGACAAATTAAACACCAGCTCCAACAGCTCCCTGCTGAAGCGGGCTGCTGATTGCTGTCTTCCAGTCGAAGCTGTCGTTTTAATATGGCCATTATAATTGCCAGCATTTACATGATTCATACGTCTCAACTGGGCGATTGAAAATTATATAAATAAAGCTGTTCTTCACTCTTGTTATTGCGTCTTTTTTTAGCATTCGCTTAGATTTATTTGTGGGCTTGTTGTTTATTAGATCAAGTGTCAGAGATATTAGGAAGTAATTAACAAACCTACCATCGCGGAGGCTATTCGAATACCAGATGCTCTGTTGAAAGTCATTTCTAATTATTGTCCACACTCTGATAAATTCATTATATATTTCTCCCAAATATTTATTTGAAAAATCCGCCGATCTTTTATGCTAGAGTTTGTTAGGCATACGAGGTATTTGATATTCCAGGTCACTTACGTTCGACCATCTGCCATAAATTCCACTTTGTATAATTAAACCTGAATGCTGCGTTGTTTTGTTTCTTTTATTTTTAACAATTGTTAAGGCTTATGGCTTATTAGATCAGCTGTCAAAGATTATTGATAGGAAGTAATTAAAGATTGTGGGTTTGACAGGAATATTCAATGGAAATATACCCTGGAAATTAAAATGCATATGTAGAAATATATAAACTAAATATTTTTCTGCGACTTTAGAGACTTATTCATTAGCGAAATTATTAATGCCCAATTGAAATAGATGAAATATTTCAACCACATCTAATTATTTTTATATTATCCATGATAGGAAAATGTTATTGGAGTTTTTTTTTTAACAGATACATACATGCATATTTATTATATATGTACCCATCAATTCTCAATAATATTGGGATCAGGTTTAAGAATCAACAACGACTGCCCAATAGCCGATTTACGCTTTGGGTCATTATCTTTTGATAATCCCAAGCTCAGCTTTGGATGAGATTGATATTTGGACCATTCTCCTATTGATAATAACTAAATTTCTCAACTAAACAATGCTTTACATTGCAAGTTACGTACTATTTGAGCTATATACATATAGTATCTAAAATCGAAGGTTATTTACATAAAATCAATAAAATAACTGAATAAGGAAGAAATACCTAACAACTTAAAATTAAAGACATTTACAAATAAATTTCAAAATTATCGCCTGTTCAGAAGTTGAAGCTTTCTTTCTATGGGCGACTGTTAAAACATGTCAAGCTCTGGGATTTATTTGTATCTTTCAATGCATCAAATTACCTGATTACTTGCTAGTCATAGTAGTCACAGTTTTTAAAGATGTATCTGAATTCCATCCCTGGTTGCGCCAAATGACACACTACACAATTTAAACTCACATATTTTAGGCGAGCTGTGGCAATTTATCAAGTCACGTGCGAAGCTGGAATGCCAAATACCTCACAGTAATTAAAGACTACAACGAGAAACCGCAAGGGCAAGGCAACACAGCTTTGTTCGACCGACCGACCGACCGTTCACCCACACACACACACACACACAGTGAGTTGCTCCCGATGTTGGTCTGGGGCACTGCGTGGCAGGCTTATGTATGTTCATGCCACAAGAGCGTCGCTGTGTTCGTACCACGCTCGGATTGCTCTCGCGCTGGCGCTGGCGCTGACGCTGCGGACTCGACCCAAGCCCAAGTCCAGGCCCAACGGAGGCGGTTCCTATCCGCAGCTCTGCTCGTTAGAAGAAGCGACGTCGTCGTCGTCGTCGTCGTTCCCATTGCCATTGCCGTTTTGGTCGGCAGCAGTTTGAAAGTTTTTCATGTCATCGTCGGCTTGCCTCCCAAAGTTGCCTGCTGCCTGTTGCCGACGATTTCGACGGCTCTCCGTTTGCTGTGCGCCTAGTTGAAAATCCAACTAATTGCTTATTTTAACCCCTTCAAAACTGGGCACACACACACACACAATAACGAACAGAGAGAGCGAGAGAGTGAGGGAGAAAGAGACACACACAATGGTCCCCGGCCTGAGCCGGCTTTCGTGTTTATTAATTAACAACACAAAAACCCCAAACCAACAAAGGCAGTACACACACACATAGACACACACACACACAGATACAGTCACACGCACCTATACAGCTTAAGCCAAGTGTTGTCTCCGGCATTCATTAGTGTTCATTAGTGAAACAAAATGCTCATTTACTTAACTACTCCCGGCTCGTAACGAGCTGCGCTGCGCTGCTCTGCTCTGCTCTCCCTTTCTTCCATCTCTCTCTCTCTCTCTCTCTCTCTCTCTGTCGCACACACTGCCCCTGGTTGCAGTGCACTCACTTATCGGCACTCAGCAAGTCACAACGGCTCCTGCTCTTGGCTCATTTCACTGGTTGTCGCTGTTGTTGTTGCCGCTCTCATGTTGCCAATTAAAATTCCATTTATGCCAAGTTAACTCACTTGGCTCGTTAATTGTTGTGGTTTTTTAATTGGACCCTTTTCGGTGCTGTTCAAATTCAATTCAATTGAACTGAGGCACAAAAAGAACAATCACAATGAATGCCAAGCCTCGGGTAGAGTCAGAGTCCAGGACAGACTCCACTAACTGTGTGTGTGTTTGTGTATATTGGCGTCACTGCACTATGGGCTAAATTACCTCTTTTTGTTGCCACTGAACTAAAAGAGATTTTTCACCTTCTTTTTTTTATTGTGTTTTTTTAATCTCTAAGCTACTTTAGAAAAATGGGCGTGGATACGCCCCTACCGCAAAATCGACAAAGAATTTAATATTTCAGACATTTATAGAACAAGACTTACCAATTTTAGTCACTAATATGTGCTTACGTTGCGGCAGATCAATTTTCTTGTATGCCCATTTACGCCTCCAAAATTATGAAAAAATATAAAATTAGCATTCATGATATTGTATGTAAATCCTAGTCCGAGTGTGGCCTGCAAATTTTTTTAAGATTGGATAAAATATGGAAGTTATTCATTATTATTTGTGGACCTTCTAAAATAATAATACTTCGTTAAGTTTAAAGCATAACGCTTTGATGTTTTCTTAATGCGTAACAAAAAATTTTGAGCAATTTGAATATATTTAAAAAATGTGCAAACGCCACAAAAAGTGGTTATTTACCCCATAGTGCACTGAAAGGCAGTCAATCAGTTTCAGGGTTGCCAAAGAGCTGCCGTCTGAATTGATGATCAAGTTTATACAAGAGTTACAGCAACAACCAATAAATCAAATTCAGTTGTGTGCCAAAAATAGTTATCTTACATTAATTATATGCAATTTTTTGAATGAAAAATATTGCTCATGAAGCGACACCTTGAGTGCGCGTCTTTGCAATTAATTTCAGCATGCTTGCACCACTCGACAACCCTGGTTAGTTTTGCCTCCATTTAACTAATGAACGAAGCCAAAGCAGCGCAGCAGTGGCAAAAAAGAACTAAAAACAAAAGCCAACAAAAAACCCCTAATTAAAATGCATTTTCATTCGGGACGTCAGCGTTGTTACCGCATTGCCCTTCAGCCTGCCCCTTCCCCATCCACTGTTCGCTTTTCATGACTGGGACGTGCCACAAAGGGGATTGCCTGTTCATTAGCTAGCAGTCGCCCTCCTCCCCCTCCTGTAGCTGCCACTGTGTTTCAGTCACATGAACCGTTATGCCATTGTGAGAGAGGGAGGCATGTGGAGAGCGAGAGAGAGAGCTGGCTTACACATGAGTACGTGTGTGTGTGTGTTGAATGGCTGCGGGCATATTTAATTACAAAAGCTGCTAATTAGGAAACGTACACACCCACGTTGGTTAATTTGTTTGCAAACCAATTAACTCGGCGCACAGTATCAGGCGCACAGAAGTCCACAGCTAGCAGACAGGCAGCAACAGCAGCAGTAGCAACAGAAGCAGCGGCAGCGGCAGCGCCAGCAGCAGCAACTGCGGTAGCAGCAGCAGCGAAAGCAAAAGAAACGCGTCAGCAGCAACGGCGCCGCAGCAGAAAATGCAGACAGAACTTTCCAATCAGCGTTGAGCGCTTGGCCAACGCAGAGCAGAGGGCAACAACTTCGCCTCGTAGTGTGCCAACTAACTAACTAACTAGAACTGTTAACGAACAACAACAAAAGCCACAAAAGATAAGGCCATGTGGCCTTTGGGGGGTGGCAGAGGCCCAAAAAGTGCGCAACGGGCGCAACTTAATGAACGAAATAAATACGAGATTTTAATGAAAAAGTTTTGCTGTGCGGAAATGTTGTGCTCGTGCTGTTGGGGTGTTTTTGTGCGCCTTTTGCCATTTCTTAATAAATGAGCTAAAGATGGGAAAAAGTCATCAACTGCGGTCTTGCGTGCTAATGAGTAATAAATAAAACAAATAAAGCGAGAGCGAGCGTTCAGCCTAGACAGGCAGCAGACGCCTCTACCAGGAGAACAGAATAAAACAGAACACAAGCGAGTGGAGAAGAGCGTGATAAACACAAAGAGAGAGTGAGATAGAGAGTGCGTTGGAGTGGGGGGGGGTCGGTCTGGCAGGGAGACAGAGAGAGGGCAGGGCGCATACTGATTCGGTTCCGGCATTGCTTTTGCGTTAATTAGTTTTAAGCATTTCCATTATGCAACAGCATGCCGCATGTGGCACACATACATTTTGTGATAGAGAACACGTGTTTGCTTGTGGCCATGTTCTGCACTAATGAGTTCTGCCACCTGTCCGTTCAATTTGGACATTAAAATTAATTTGGGAGTTGAAAAGTTTGCAACTTTCTGAACTCCGTTTCCATTTCAAAGTTATTTGCATGCATATATGCATGTATGTGCACGCATTTATTGTTAATGTGTGTTGTAAATAAGCAAACAAAATCTAACGAGCAGTAATATATACTCACTTTTAAATGCACAAAAATCTGAGGAATTTATCGTTTGGAAATTGACAAAGTAGACAAAGGGCTATTTACTGTTTGATCGTTTGTTTGTAGGGACACACTGGACAAACATGTCACTAGTGTTGTTCTATCAATATCACATTTTTATTTATTTTGTGTTTTAATTTTATAGTTGACTTCAAATAGTCCACATTGAAAAAATTATAATATAAAATTGTGACTAGGAAAACCAAATTAAATAAGTATAAATTATTAAAATCAAACTGACATTAGACAATGGGTTATTTACTACTTGATCGTTTGTTTGCAGGGATACACTGGACAGTCATGTCACTAGTGTTGTCCTATTAATATCACATTTTTATTTAGTTTGTGTTTTATTTTATTTTTTTAAAAATCTAAACATACAGTCAACATTAATATAATACAATATAAAATTGTGCTTGGGAAATACAAATTAAAAAAATATATTAAATAGGTAACAATTATTAATTTCAATTTAAAAATTAAATGAATTAAAAATACTTTACTTTTCGTATTAAATTGATTTTATTTAGCTCCTTGGACCCCAATTGCATTCTCTTTTCATTGTTGTTTCATTGACAGCCACAGCGACGTCGACCCTCTGTGCTGATAAGACAAAAACTGATTATGCAGCGCACACACACACATCCACACCATCAAGACAGCCCGTTTCAGTTTCAGTCTGAGTGTGCAGCAGAGCAACCTCTGCCCGTTTGCTGGCTGCCCAAATCGGTTAAAGCAACAACAACAACAACGACATCAACACATGCGCTTATCATAAACACAAAAGAAAACACACAAAAGAGTTAACTGTTAACAACAACAACAAACAATGTAATGCATGTGGGGAACCGGACCAACTGTGCGCGTGTGTATTTGTAGTATTTTTCGGGTTATCGTGGCCCGCATTTGTTTATAGACCCAAGCAGCAGAACTGTTTAGTTTTTTTTTCGATTTTTTTTTTGTTTTCGATGTTGTCTGGCGTCTGTTGCTGTCGACCTCTGAGCGCCTGTTGCGCTCACAAATAATCGATCGCAAATTATTTATTGATTTTTGATTGATGACCCTCAAGCAACGACAAATAACCAATTAATTCCACACACTTTGCCAAGGTGTGGCTGGGGGTGGTTTGGATTTTGAGAACTAAAGCTCACCAGGTGGTTTGTTGGGGCGGATTAGTTAGCTTTGCTTATGCGGCCAGCAGCAATGCGTGGAAGCGAAGATCGTGCCGAGCTGTGTCGCGTCGAATCATGCCGCAGGTTGAATTTGAATATTTACACGTTGCATGGGGCCCCACCAACTGTGACAACAACAACAGTAACCGCAGCCAACTGAAATTGATAAGCGAACGTCGTATTTCCAGTTATCACCAAATGCGTGCGCATGTAAATGATATTACACAATTTGTGTGTGTTTTCACATAGTTTTGTCATTTTATTAATTTATTCATAGTTGATCTATAACAAAAACCCAAAAAAAATAGAAATAACGCGCTAAAAGATAAACACTTAATAGCTACTCAATGTTGGTTGTGGAAGCGCCTGCTGCCCATACTGAGGGGTATTCAGGGGTATTATAACTATGTATTTTTATACCCGCTACCCATAGGGTAGAAGGGTATTATAACTTAGTGCCAACAGAAAATGTATGTAACAGGCAGAAGGAGGCATCTCCGACCCCACAAAGTATATATATTCTTGATCAGTGTCAACAGCCGAGACGATATAGCCATGTCCGTCTGTCCGTCTGTCCGTCTGTATGAACACCTGGATCTCAGAGACTATAAAAGCTAGAGCTACCAAATTTGGGGACAGTACTCCTATAGGTCCTACGCAGGTCAAGTTTATTTCAAAAGTTGGATGCCACGCCCCTTTCCGCCCCCAAAAGTCTGTAAAAGCCGTAATAATAGACCTAGAGCATTGAATTTTGATATGCATAATAATATTTATATTCTCAATGATTCCTGTGAATTTGGTTGAGATCGAATGAAAAACAAGGAAGTTATTAAAGAATCAATTTTCTATGCAAAATTCACTTGCAGCTGCCCGCGCTTTGTTTGTTTAGTTGACAGTGTGACCAAAACGGTGTTGTGATTTTTACCCGCTATTTTCAAATATATACAAAAAACTAATTTTAGTATATTTGGTATATTTTTTGTTAATATATCATTTAAATTTTTTGTTTTCTCTCGAAATGGGTTGCGGGTATCATACGGTCGAGCACTCTCGACTGTAGCTTTCTTACTTGTTAACCTTGCCTTTTTTTTTCGTTTTATAATATTTCTTGTCAATTTGTTTAGTTATTTACTTTGCTATTGCAAATCTTATAGTTCACTTAAATATTTACTAGTTAGATAATAATAATAAATCCAACACCCAAGAGTATGCAATATAAGTACAGTTGCGATCAGCGAGTTGCCCCAAAGTAGGCAACAGTTTTTGGCCGCTACTTGCGACTGCCCTTGCGACGCAAATGTTGTCGCGTCGTTGCCGCTGCCAGGGCAACCGCTGCCTGCGCTGCCGCCGTCAAACGTCCTTCGGCGCAGCGCGTGGGCCAATTCTAGGACTCGTAAAGCAATCGCTGATAGTGCGGTAACACCTCATGCATTGGCACATGGAGACTAAACTCGAGAGCAACGAGTACCGCAAATTCGGACGAGATGAGCTCCTTGCGATTCAAGCGAAACACATTCTCTGTCTTCTCGATCAAACTCTTCAGCGCATCGCCCTTGACATCGTTCATCTTGGCACTGAGCAGCAGACAGGCGCCAGCACACAGCTTGCGATTGCCCTTGTTGATCAGATTGGCCAGTATGAGTTTCTCAAAGTACACGTACGCCTGCGAGATGGTCACCAGATCAATGCGCGTATCCAGCTTATTAATGCGACGCATTTCCCTCTTGATGCTGCCGAATCGAAAGGAATTTGGTTAAATTAGTTATTCATCGCATTCAAGATTTAGTTAGCTACCTTCTTAGCTTGCTCAGGGTCAGCTGTATGCTGGGGAACTTTTCGCGAAATTTATCGTTGAGCTCCTTCTTCAGATCCGATGGACGCACATAGTCAATGACCGAGGTCATGTACGACGTGAACGTCAATAGTGTGCGATGCTTGCCCGCAATGAGCTCAGGATCATCAAGAATGCTTGCCGAATACTGTTGGTACTGCAAGAAGAAAAGTTCGTTTAAATTTGTATTTGTTGAGCGCAAAATCAATTCAGCTAATTTGTTCCTTAACAACACAAATTAATATAATATCCCGCAGTCCCACAGTCGTCCTTAAGTTTTGTCAAAACTTTACAGGTAAGATAACTTACCGGCAGACCGCGTGCTCCATCTCCAGTTAAAATAATGCTCTCTATGTCCATGTCCAACTTTATTTCGGGTGTAGGACTCGCTGCATTATTGCGATTGTTATTCTCGTACGTGAAGCACCTGTAAAAGCAGCAGACATCGATTATAGAATTGATATTTTGAAGATCTGTCGCAGAGTTTTTGTGAACAAGAGCAAAAGCGTGAAGAGTTAGCAAAAGTTAGTTGAAGCATTTTTGCAAGTTTTCGAATGTGTGCAGAGTGTGAAGTGTGAATTTTTGTTAGTGAAGATACATTTAAGCTTCGTTTAAGCCGCAGCCAGCGACCCGATCTGAGTGTATGGGCGTGATTCTAGTTTAGCATACTACAAAAATGGTTAATACACACGCCCCATAGACCCAGGTCGATGGTCGCTGACAACGTTTTACTTTTCATATTAGCTGCTTCAAAAATTTACCATTTGCCTTGACGTTTGGTTATGGTTTTTGTGCTGAAACGAAGTAGTGCAAAGCGTTATGATTAGCAATTAGTTAATGGTACAAAATGCATCGAAACGTTCTTGGTGTTGTACGAGAACAATAAATAAATGCTTGGGTATGGATATTGGTATATGCATAGCAGTAGTTTTCCCTCACTACTCAACTTCAATTTCGATTATATAAATTCTTAAAGTGCTGACTATAAAATTAGGCAGCTCATTACGCGGTCATACGATCCCGACTTTGATGACTAAGGTTACGCCCCAAATATATGTATGGACAAGTTTCGGTTTAGTCAGCGATTGGACAATAAACGGTGTATATATATATTTTGGATAATTAAACGCAAATTACCGTCGAAAATGTTGTTTATCATGTGACGGGCAAAAACACGTAAATAAAAAAAAAAAGTACAAAAAACTTGCTTATCGCAGGAATTTCACGACACCTTTAGGTAATCATGACAAACTATACAGCTGCCTTTTGAAACATAATCCTCAAAGTTGACTCATTAAATAAATTTCTTATTCTATACTTTACAAAAATAGTACACTAATACCCTAACAATAAACATTATGGCACAGGATATCTGGATTATAGGTACATTGATTGGAAATGCATTGATGTTAAATGTATGAGATATGAGGTTCTTTAAACAATGCGATAATGGTTTATATGTAAAAAATGTTTATGTTTAAATAAATAAATAAAAAATAATACTATGGTTGTTCTTTGAGTTGCCACAAACCTCGCAATGCCATGATTTCTGAGAGCTGCTGTACTCGTAATCTCCATTTGGTTCTCAAATATCGAGGGATTCGTTGAAGCATTGCCGTGCTTCTTACGCTCCTTCTCATACTGCCGCGATGGTATCAACAAGTGGCCATAGGAAATGTCCTAAAAATGAATCGTTTACAAATTAAATGGCTGTTAGAATTGTATATTATTTTCATTTTACCTGTCCGCTCTCGGCCTTCTGTATGCCCAGCAAATCGAAGGGATCAAAGGGTGCATCATTGATGGAGCTCAAGGGCCGCGAGGTGGATGGGTTGCGTCTACGACGATCCTCCTTACGAAACTCAGCACTGCAAAAATGAATTTGTTTTGAATTATCGAATTTTACTTCAACTAACTCAATTAGCCACTCACCGTCCGTTCTTGCCTTTGTAATAGGGCAACGCGGAAAATATCAAAAATGGCACCTTGCGCGATACCAATACAATGCGCTCCTCCCGCTGTCCCAGTCCTGGTCCTGGGCCCCTACGTCCATCGCTAATCTGCACGGATTTGCTCAAACTATTGCGAAAACTGCCGCCATAGTTGCCAGCCGGGGCCAAGCTTTCCGTGCTGCTGTCATCCGTAATATGGCTGGCACTCGACCCACTGCGAATGTTGTAGTTGCGCTTGAGGCCGCCACTGCCAATAATCGCAGTATTGTTGGACACCGCACCTCGCATACCCGGTCCTGGTGCCGTGTTCAAGCGTGCCCGCCTCTCTGGCTGCAAACTCTGCTCGCTGGCCCCATTGCTGAACGTGCTGCAAGAGAGAGAGATCAAGAGGGGAATCAATTAGAATTATTCGCTTGAATTCGGATCTACTGCGCAACAGGCGCTCAACAATAACTGAACACTAATTTTATAATCACAAGCGAATCACCTTGAAGAAGTTTCAAAACTTGTATGGAAACAACGCATACGAATGTGTATACATATTTTTTTATGTATTCATTATACTTTTAATTTAATATAAGGTTTACACGTACCACGCACAGCAAATGTCTGCGTCTGTGCCATGAACTTCATGATTAGCTTTCGGAATATCTTCATTAATGTTTTGAAATGTTTACCACAAATAATTTGAATACATTGCTCTAGTCTATTTAATTTGTTTATATTTTACAAACATTTATGTTTTGTGCATCCTGTTTGTATTGCGAGATTTAAGAATTTTACAATATGATATTTAAATTATCGTTCCACTGATATATTAATATTATTGTCGAATTGTTCATTATTAAAATGAATTTTGAAAAAGATTATATTTCCTTCATTTCAGGTATTAAAATTAAGCTTTGCTAAAACTACTAAATAATTATACATTACTGACGGAAACACTTAAGTTAATGTTGTTTGTATGTGTGTCCATTGGAAAGATCCCAATAATCTTTTCATGCATCTATTTTAGTCTCTGAATGCCGCACGTGTGAACGCAACTCTGTTGTTTATTTTTAAAACGCAATGAAACGAGATCGTAGATCGGTCTGTCTCATTTTTCGTTGCTCGCTCTCTCTGTCACTCCCTCTTAGGAGCAAGACAACTGCAACACACCCCAAAAGAGGTGATCGATATTTTCACAGGGTCGCAGCAAAGTGCAGCACAAAGATGTTGTTTGGTCGCAGGGCCAACCGAACGATCATAAAGTCACACATATCGCCACGCTCTTTGTCTATTGTTTGTGTTTGTTCAATGGACAAATAGAAAAAAAAAAAACAAGAAAAACATGAGCTGCATCTGAAGGGCAGCCAATTGCTATGAACTTCTGTGCGCCTAGCAAATTACCTTGAGATAATTGGTCTAGATCGCGGTTGCTCCCCAATCAATTTGATGCCCAATACACATATTAACCATAAATCATCAGCATGGATTTCCATTAAAATATCGTTTGCATGTCTCACAAAAGTGGGGCCAGATATGATGAAGTGGCGCCAAGCCTGTCATAACCCGTTAATTAGTTGGAGTATTCTAATAGGCGCGCAGCGTTCCCAGCAAATAGAAAAGCAACGCACAGCTAAAGACGACCAACCAAAGGGAAGGCCACCGAAAATACCAAAAATTTTCATATCTACGCTCGCACACACTCTCACACACAGACACACACACAAAATGTATGCGATGGAGAAGATGAGTGCAAAGGGCCACGCACCAGCAACGGTATGCGGGTTACGTAACTTTATTATCGACTCTTTAAAGAGCGAGCGAGCCAGCGAACATGTAAGTGTGTGTGCGTGCGTTTAACCAAACGGCATTTGTGCCCAGATTAGAAGGCCAGTGAGAGCGAGAGATTAGAAGCAAGTAAGAGGGAGAGTGAGAGAGAGAGGCGAATGCAGTGGCATTTATGTGCAGGTGGCGGACCTTGCCTTTGTCTACGCGTGCATGTGTGTGCGTATGCGTGAACATTTTTGGACAGTTTTTTTTTTTTGTTTTTTCTTTTTTTGTTTCTTTGGGCAGCAATGAAGTCATCCGCTTATCAATATCTGTGCGCCTATTCGAAAAGCACGCGATATTTAAATTTAAAAACATTTGTTTTTTGGAATTTTTAAACAAATAGATTCCTGTTTTTTTCTTCGAATGCTTTTCTGCAGCTGGATCATCTTATGATATACGAAGTGTTGCCAAGGATTTTTACGAAAAAAAAAGAAAATGCTCATTAAATCTTATTATTTCTGTAAGATTGAATCGATTCAGCTGTTTCCCACAAACAACACGCTTGACAGTTTAGAATGGATATTCAAATACATATAACGAATTAGCTTGTGATCATTAAACCAAATGCAATTATTTTAAATTGCAATTGATTTACTTTCAGTTATGCAAATTTCGTATTATTTCCGTCTAAATTCGTATCGTTATTTTTACTGAGAATTTCAAAAATCCAGTAATTTGAAATAACGTTAAAGCTCGTTCTCATTTACATATTCAATTTTTTGGAAGTGAAATTTAACTTGTTTAAAGTCACGTCAATTTCATAAAATATATTAATTTTTTGTATGCAAGCAATCGAAACTTATCAGTGTGCAAATAATGCTTAAAGTGCTACTAAACGCACAGATAATAAGAAATATTGCAAACTTTTAGAAGCCGCCGACTGAATATACTTTTAATCTCCCCCGTTTAGCCTAATAACATAAAATCTTATACTAAATGGTATAGTTATTAGCATTCAGCATTTTTTGTTGGCATTGGCTCAAGGCGTTAATTAGTTCTTGCAAATATTATATTATTATTGCAAAGTGTATAATAAGTGCTACTATACACAAACATTTTAAATTTGTGGGCAAAGCAAATACAGAGAGAAAGGCAAACATATGCGAATAAATAAATAAACAAATAAAAGCGACAAGGCAACGAAGAAATTAATGTAAAAATTTCAAGATATTCTGTTTAAATAAAAACTGGTGTTTTTGTTGATGCGCCCATTTGACAAATGAAAAAGCAATCAAATTAGCTCAAACTCCATTGTCTTTATCATGAATGTTGCTGGCTAACATTATTGATTGCAGCTATCAGCGTGTATTGCACAGTTGTTATTGTGTCACGGTAGAGAACTTCACATATAGTAGATATGCACACATATAGAACTATATCTATATGTCTCACGTGCTCTCAACACTGAGTCTTCATTAAAATTCAGCTGGGCAAAGGCTATTTTCGCTAGTATCTTTGACTCGAAATTGCACTAACAAATCAAGCGAACGAAAAACATCGCACATCGTTATACGATGTACGATATAATAATGTGCATTACTCATGGCAAAGCAGTAGAGAACTTTAATAAACGCGTAAATCTTTTGCGTTGTGCGGAAGTTAATTGATTAGTTAATCAGGCATATTTTGCGACAGAGTCCCGCTTCTCATTTGTTTACTCATGCCAAAATATATTATGCAAGGTTAGAACAACAGTATAAATCTGTAAATCTGTCCAGCTGCCATAAAGACGGGAATGACGAACGATAGGGGCATGCTAATAAAACACAAAACAAATCCAGTTAAACGTTTTGCAAATATTGTGAAAGAGGGAATTGCGTGTTTATGCGTTTATTTTGGCCAAAGAGTCAGTAAGTCAATTTGACAGAGTTCCTAAAACAAAGAGCGGACGATAAGCTAAATGAAAACAACGTTGATTATCAAGTGGAGGCTTTACCCAACCTCCACCCAGCTAGAGGGCGGTAGTAGAGGGGGTGGCGATCAGACATGTGTGTTTATTCCGACATATGACAAGCAAGTTGTGCCTGTTTGTTTGTCGCTTATCGGAGAGCAGCAGAGAGCTTTCAGTATGCTTTTGGTATTTCTGACTTTATTTGAAGTGTTCGTTCGTTCGCTCGTTTGTTCCGCAAGCGGATGGAAGAGGTTCAAAGCGGTTTGATCAAGTTTGTGCCTTTGTTTTGTTGTTTCGTTCATTTTGCTGTTTTCTTTACGTATATGGTTTTTTTTTTATTTTTATATTTTTTTTTTATTTTTGTTTTCAACTCAAGCGCGTATTCGCCAGCTTTGCCAAAGCGAATGGGGCGCAAAAGCGACGAGAAATGACCACACCACCAGCAACAAGCAAGAGCGTGAGGCAATCACAAGACCTCAAGGGGAGTGCGAGAGGGAGAGAGCAACAATACTGCTTCTATTAACATTTAGTAGGTAAACACAATCGTACTTTAACAAAGGTAGCTTTCGAAGTGAAGTAAAAGTACTACAAACTGCGCAATATTGTTGGGAATGGCAAGAAATTCCAGCTTTGTTCTGCTGCCTCACTGACACACTTATTTTGACCACCCTTGTGGTGCATGCAACCCTGTAACGCAATGCAAAACTTTTCGCACGACCTTGAAAAAATGCAACTCGCTAAGCAGCATCAACAGGAAGCAGGCCAGGATTAGGAGAGAGCAGAACACAAGTTGCTGCAAGTAAACAACAATCAATCTAACCGGTTCCTATGACGCTGCTAAAAGCATAACAAAGAAGAAGAAAAAACGGCATGCTCAAGGTTACCCAGTTTGGCAGAGATGCCAACTAAGGACAAGGGAGCATTAGCTGAAGATTGAGGCACCACAACAGGGTCAAGATGGCAAGGGGGGGAAACAAAAGCTGTACAGGTTTTTGGGCAACCCTGACATTGACATTGCAAACGCAACGAAGCGGCGCAGGACAGCGCCGAGCGTTGCCAGACAATTTGAGCTTTGCCCTTGCTTCGAGTGCGGTATCATGTGTCCTTGAAAACAACAGAGAGAGACAGAGAGAGCACAAAAGGGGCGTAAATCAGATTAAGCGTGCTCATATGTATGACGCAATTGCTAAAGAGAGAGGGAGTAGGGAATAGGGAGTTTGCCGCTTTGTTAGACTGAATGCCGACAACAATAACAACAACAGAAATTTGTTTACGTTTTCGGCAAAATTTCCATCCGTTTTGTGTTCTTGTTTCGTCTTAAGCTGGTCATTCATCCACAACCTCTAAGCATATCCAATTTCAAAACAACTTTCTGAGCCGAACCAAATGACAACAATAACAAGAACTGGCTAAAAGTAGTTTGCACTTTGTTGTTTTGCTTTGCCTTTTTTGCGTCGTAGTATTTTCTGCACTCATATTTTGTTGTTTTGGATTCATCTTTCGCGCATGCGCAGCATTATTGGCATTTATTTCCCACAGGAAGTGTTCCCCCCAGTCAGCGGGATTTGTATTTTGAAAAATTGCGGAGAATGTTGCTGACATAGCTCAACAACAAAGTAATTGAAGCCTTGTGGGTAAATTGTTTAAGTATGCACGATTCGCTTCTAGTGCTTGTATCGTTTGATGAACACTTTTCTGAGAGTATGATAAACAGCGAGAGTCCAAGGAGAAACAATCTATTAAGCATCAAGTAAAATTGCATGGAATTTATGGCTGTTATTTTTATTACTCCTGCTACTTTGAGTATGCAGTCGACACTATATATTATCGAATATTTAATTAAAAACAAGTAAGAATGCTCGAATAGGGTATAAAGAATTAAATCCTATTTAGCACTTCGACATATGTATGTATTGCGAAGTTGTCGATGGTCCATCTGGTGACACACGAGTTTTGCAAGATATAGCCAGATATTGGTAGTATAAACCATTTAGAGCCATAATCTAATCAGATGCCACTAACTGTTGTTTACGTGCGTAATAAGACCAATTGCTTGATAAGAACATTGACGTTGACAGCAAATATCACAACTCATCGCAGTTGTTCAAGTGTGAATGACCATTGCAAATCATTTATTTTGCGAAAAGCATGTGCACACACTTATGGGAACGAAATGGAAGTGGACTATGCAATTGATGCAAATAAGTAAAAGCGAAATGCAGCGAAAATTCGAGAACGCCCTGAAGATACTTGAAGAAACCAATTAGGCAATGAGGCAGGTGAGTGACATGAAAAGCTGCAGCTGCAGCATTCGCAGACAAGAACCACAACTGCGATGACAAGTAGTTGGGGCGTCAACGAAGCGCGAATGAGAAACAAGGTCACTTTGCCAAAGCGCAGTCACCAAACAGCAAGAACAACATGAACTAGACGCACGCACACGCATGCATACTTGTATGAACAAGTGTGAACACATCTATTTATGCAGTCACGTCTAGACAACATTGAAGCGAAAGCTTTTGAGTGGGAGTGAGAGAGAGAGAGAGGGGAGTGTCACTGGGAGTGGAGCGCAACAGAGAGCGAGTAAGATGCAATGCGACAGCTCTTGAACTATTGGAATCGGGTTCAAGGCAGTTGTGTCGTTGGCTGCGCTTTCGGATGCACTTTCTTTGAGCTTTCGAGTGCTTTCGCGACTACGCATGTAGACTTAATATTTAAATTCCGCATGACGGCCAAACAATGCTCCTCAAAGCAGTAACTTAATAAATAGAAAAATATTTAAATTTTGATTTAAAGCTGGCTATTGCATTATTGTAATTTATTTCGTTGTGTGTCAAGTCAAAATGAATTTGCGTGCGAGTTGGTCAAGCCCCGCCCCCTTGCATTATTAAGTGGCGTTTCGTGTCAATAAAAAACAAACAGTGCGAATCGCTTAAGCAATAAAGGTAATGACATGCCCACTGTGAAGCGCACAGCACAAAAGCCTAAATTAAATGGACACCACACAACATGCAACAACAACAACAATACCAATAACAATAGCAACTGTCGTTGAGTAATTTGCGGGATGCTTTACAATGAGGCATTTTGATTTGCGTTAATTCAACGGTCACACTTCTCCCATTTCAATGGATCGCGATTCGCGAGATACAGTTCAGTGTTCAGTGTGTGCACCCCTAAATTTAGCGAGCTGTGAAAATGAAAAATAAGATCTGCTTGGCTGTTGCCCAATTAAGACCAAAAGTGGTGCCCATTTATGCCATGTCAGCGGGCCGGGCCAACTACGTCAAATGCCATCGCATATACAAATGATTCATTCATTCATCCACAAACACTGACAGGAAAAAAATAAATTAAATTAGCCAAACTGTCGAGATCTACAAAATAAAGCCTACACATATCGAGAGAATGTTTGCTCGCGTAAACAAATTTAACACCAGGTGTCAATTGGTTGAACTTAATCGGAAATCAGTTCACAAACAAATGTCCGAGCGTTAAATGAGCCGGAATCATAGTAAAGTTGTATCTAAATGATTCACACCAATTGCAGCAAATAAGAAAATCCGAGAAATACTCGGGAAGTTCAGCGAAATTACTTGACGCTTTAATCTGATAAAACTCAGAAATGGAAACTAGATATTTTATTTTAGCTAAACATTGGATAGAAAGTATATGGTGGTAAAACAAAAATTATATTCAATTGACGACATATAAATATCATATATCAGAAAGGATTGAATGGAATGAATTATTTAGATTTGGATTATCGCTATAATGACGAAATATAAAATGCTAGATAGAATTCATATGGCTGATATAATCAATATTATTGGAATTCAGTTAAAAGATATTTGTATTTTTATACCCGCTACCCATAGGGTAGAAGGGTATTATAACTTAGTGCCAACAGAAAATGTATGTAACAGGCAGAAGGAGGCATCTCCGACCCCACAAAGTATATATATTCTTGATCAGTGTCAACAGCCGAGACGATATAGCCATGTCCGTCTGTCCGTCTGTCCGTCTGTATGAACACCTGGATCTCAGAGACTATAAAAGCTAGAGCTACCAAATTTGGGGACAGTACTCCTATAGGTCCTACGCAGGTCAAGTTTATTTCAAAAGTTGGATGCCACGCCCCTTTCCGCCCCCAAAAGTCTGTAAAAGCCGTAATAATAGACCTAGAGCATTGAATTTTGATATGCATAATAATATTTATATTCTCAATGATTCCTGTGAATTTGGTTGAGATCGAATGAAAAACAAGGAAGTTATTAAAGAATCAATTTTGTATGCAAAATTCACTTGCAGCTGCCCGCGCTTTGTTTGTTTAGTTGACAGTGTGACCAAAACGGTGTTGTGATTTTTACCCGGTATTTTCAAAAATACACAAAACTAATTTTAGTATATTTGGTATATTTTTTGTTAATATATCATTTAAATTTTTTGTTTTCTCTCGAAATGGGTTGCGGGTATCATACGGTCGAGCACTCTCGACTGTAGCTTTCTTACTTGTTTATTTCATTTTTATCAGTAGATTATGCTAAATATATCTATTAAAAGCGTTCTCACTATCCAAAATCGTATTTTTTGTTATCATTTAGAGCTAATAATAACTATATACTATCACTGTACTGTGGAAATCTATTAAAAAATTTATAACTAATTACTAATCTATACCCTAAGGGGTATATTTTGTCTGTATTATAACGTTTAAATTCTCCCAGAACTTGTGATTCACAACTAATCTATAATTTAAAATGAACTAAGCGAAAAAGACTACAAACTTGAGTTGGAAATTATTATTCAAAATAATAATGATAGATATTTAGGTATATAAGCTGTAATTAAAATAGGAAAGCAATTATGGGTGACTCACCGTTCCCTAAGGGGCAGTAGCTTCAAGCCACCCCCAACGCCGCCGCCGCTACCCAAATTGGATACCTTGAGCGGTATCTTGACGCTGTCCGAATCGCTGCCGCTTTCAGCGCCAGAGCCGCCGCTGCCGCCTCGCTGCGGCGTCTGCTGCTTATTATTGCCGTTGCCCGGTGCCTGATGCCTCTGCTGCTGCTGCTGCTGGCGGCCACAGGATGTGGGCCGCTTAATGTTGCGTCTCTCAACCGGCACAATGCTGGGCGCATTGTGGGTGGACAATTCGCTCACATTCATCAGGTATTGACCCAGATTTTCAATTTCACTAAAACCATCACCATCGCTGGCACCGCCCAACGCTGTGGCTCCGCACTCGTCAGCAGAGCCGCAGCAGAGCCCGGCCCCGCCCACATCTCCTCCCATATGAACGTCTGCGCTGCACAAAAGCAGCGCTGCAGCGCCGCTGCCGCCGCATTTGCCATTTTGCTGCTGATGTTGCTGTTGATGATGTTGTTGTTGATGCTGCTGCTGCTGCTGCTGTTGTTGTTGAGGGCTGCTGCGTTGCTGATGATTGCGTTGATAGTGCTGGTGATAACCGCCGGCGCCGAGTCCCAACGCTGCCGTTGCGTTGCCTTTGTTGTTGTTGTTGTAGTGCTGCTGCTGCTGGTGTTGCGTGCAGATGCTGCTGCCAAATGTTGCGCCAAATTTTGTGTCCCGGTGTGTGCCATCTAATGAGATATTCGATAGAAACGAGATCGCAGCCAATCTGCGCCTGTGTCTCGTCTTGTTTAGCGAACTTGCCATTAGGCACTTGAGAACCTTTTGTCAACTTTCGGTAAATGCAATCGAATTGAATTGGAGCAAAAGAGAGCCGCTTAAGTTCTATGTGGAATGTATTTGGACTTTGTCTTCCTTCTCTGTCGCACTTGCGTCTAACTATTGCACTTCCCAGTTCCCGATTCCCGTGTAACACAAAAACACACACGCACAACAAAAGTTATCGATATCGATTTTGATTTCGACTTTGACTTTGTTTATTTTTCCACTTAATGCAAACTTTAAATGTTGTATTTAATTGTTTGAAACGAATGTTAATTGTTTGAAATTTGTTTGTTTTTTTTGTTAACAGTTAAACTGTTTAGTCTCTAAGTTAAACAACAAATTACGAGTACGCGCCATTATAATAATATTTAATACGTTGTTTTTCGAATAAAATCTTTAGCAATTTAATGCAATTGATGCACGTTTTGATTTATAGGGAAGGCCTCCAAATTGAATTCACTGCAAGTAGAAAAAAATGAAAAATGAAAAGCGTCAAGCGTAAACATTAAATCAATAAACATTGATAAAGAAAAGCTATTCTATACTATTTTATATTTTGTCATGCCAAAGCTCAGCAAGGTACTAAACAAAGCATAGCCAAGCAAGCGATATTTATATGTGGCAAAAATAAGAATGTAATTAATACTTGTGTTAATGCAAGTATGAATATCAGCAGCATTATTTGTTTTTCTTAAATGATGTCATCTCGTTCGCAACAAAGGGTACAGCATTTAATTAAATGCATATTTATAGCTAAATGATTCTGGCAATGCAATCCGCAATTTCAAAGTCAATAAACTCTCAATGCAAATTGCTAAAAAGCTTTTTTCGCTGCAAGTTTTTAATGTTGCCTGCAAAAGCTCCGCTGCTGAAAGCTTGTTGTTGTTGTTGTTTTTATTATTATGCTTGTGTGTGTGTGTGTGGGTGTTGTGGGCAGAGATACGGCCGGCAAACACCGTTAGTTTGTTTACCTGACCACAAATGAGCAGAGGTAGAGGGTTGGAAATTTTCCACTATCAAACACCACGAATCACAGCAAAACAAGTGGAAAATTTTCACTTCAACAGCTGATGCCGAAAACAACAACAACAACATCGAGAAAGATCAAGAAGTATTTTGGGGTTCCAATTGGACAATGATTGGTGGCCAGTTAGAATGTGGCACGTGCCTTAAGTGAGGGAAAATCAATGCGAAAATATTGCATTAATGCATGAATCACGCCCACGCAGGCATTGATAACAATAGAAAAAAAAATGTAAACATTTCATTCGTTTTTTCGGCTTACCCGCAAAATGTAAGACTTTAATTGTCGCCCACACTTTTTATAAATAAATTGATATATGTAAATTAGAAATGTTTCAATCGCGCCATTTTGTGCTATTTTTAGAATTTCAACACTTTTTTTTATCAACTCAACTACACAACAATTACACACACTTGAATAGATTTTCAATTTTATATTTTGTTTCTATGCGCAGACTTTGATTTTGCTTTGCGCTGCCTTCTTGCACCTTCTTCTTCTTCTTCTGCTGTCACCACTTCACCGCCTCCTTCGCTGCCTCCTTCGCTGCTCTCTTGACAACGCAGCAGCTGCTTTCGTTGCGTAAATTATGCAAATTTCAAACAGAAATCGCTTTTACAATTTATGTTTGGTTCTTTGACTTATGAAATGAAAACAAACAAGAGACTTTTAATTTATTTATAAATTTCTTTCTTCGAAGCGAACTGAACTGGAATTCTAACACGAGCGTTATGATTGATTCGGAAAAAACGACAAAAACGTCAACGTTCCACAGATAATTCACGAAACTGCTGATAGTGTGACCAGAGCGCGAATTCCATAAAATACCACTGAAATGATGCTGCTGAGCAAAACATTTTCTGGCAGCACACCCTGTTGTCCAATTGAGAATAAAAATTTAATTGAGAATTTAAATGTTCCTTGTTAATGCTGTGTATTTGCATGCCGTTTATGTTTTGAGACTTTTGCTTAAAGGAATTTAATAAACAGCTAGCCATCAAACATATTTAACGTTGCTTAATTAACACGCAACTCTCGCTGCATTTACACAGTATTCATAAAACTGTAAAGTAAATGTTAAACCCGTTATTCGTTTTACTGGCCGGAACTGAAACGTTTTTTTTGGCAACTAAAAAGATTCACTTACAAATAAATAGGTATAAAAAGCAATTAAATGAGTTAATCTAAAGCTTCGTTACCTGTCAAAAAATAAATGCGGCAAAAGTAATTCAAATCTCCCGCCATTTGCAAAATCCTTTCAACCATTTATCCCGATGCAGACTGGTATTTTTTTAGACTCAGTTTGCGGTCACGCTGAGCTCCACCCTCCGTTATTTAGGAGTAGAAGAAAAAAACGAAAAGAAACGAAACATGTAACAAAAAGAAAACGTAGTGTTCCTTCGCAATTAGTTAGCATTTTCATTACCCATCTTCTCACACACACACACATACCTAACATCCAACATTCAACACCCAACCAACAACTCCGAAGATGGATCACAATGAGATTTCCATGTGCATGGACGTCAAATTGGATACAAACGACAAGCGCGCCATTGCGCTGCGCTACAAGTCGTGGACGCGATGCCTGGTCAAGATCGAGGCCATCAAGTGTGTGCCCTGCTTCCTGCGTCTTAGCTTTCAAAGCCTGCAAGAGGACGAACCCCAGCAGCAGCAATCACAACAACAAAATCATAATCATCATCACAAGCTGTTGAGCGTTTCGGTAAATGTGCCTGGCGTGAACATCAGCTTGGCAACGTCGCGCACCAAGCAGCATTCGTATGGCATCTTTTGGACACAGAATCGACGCGATTGCTTCATCTACTTTGCCCTGGAGACGGAGACTGCGTGTCGCCGGCACATGAAGTGGATCAAGAAGTCCATCAAGAATCTGGAGCTGTATCGACAAGTGTTTTTGGAGCAGCGTCGACTCAGTCGTGACACCAGGTAAGGTATATAAACTAAAGCCATCGAATTGGTTTTTAATCAACGTGCAAACTTGCAACTTGCAGCAGTCAGAAATTGCTCGGTCCGCTGCCCAATCTGCCGGATTCGCTGTGCTTTGAACTGGACGCCAATAGCTTCAACTTTTCCACACGTGTCTCGCAAATTTACGAGGAGATCTTCGATGGCAGTCGCGTCTCGCGCGCTTCGATTGCGTCGGGCATTTACGAGGAGATGAATCTGACCAATGCGGGCGCTGCCCGAGCCATTTTGGAGATGCCGCCAGCGTTGCCGCCGTTGCCGGCGCATCGCAAACGCATCAACACGTTCGAGTGTCAGCCGGGCGAGATACCGCGCTCCAGCACCAATCCAGAGTCGGAGCTGGCCAAAAAGAAGAAGTACAAGACAATGTTGGACAACATATTTGGCCAGAAGCGACGATCGGGCAGCGCCAGCGAGGCGCCACAGCCGGAACAGGAGCTGGCGCTCTACGAGAATGCGCCAACACCAGAGGCAACGCCGCCGTTGAAGCGCAACTCCAATCAGCATTTGAAGAATTCACAGCGCAATAGTTTCTCGAGTCCTGATCTCTCGAAGCTCAACTTTCTGGACACATTCGGCGAAGCGCTGTCCAGCGAGGAGCTGAACATCAGTCTCGAGGACTCGGCCATCGAACACACTTCTCGCCATGCGCTGCTCGCCCAGATCACACGCCAGCTCAGCCGAGCCGACTCGCTGGAGAGCTTGAATGTGTCCGGCCAACTGCCGCACAACTTTAACTTTTCGGCCTGCAACTCATCGACCATCAATCTGATTGGTGCCAATGGCGCCGTCTGCCTCACAAATGCCCAGCTGCTGCAGAGCAGGCAGAAAGTGCTGGTGGACGATCTCAACGGCTACTGCGTCATGGCCCCCATAATACAGAAGCCCAACGGCAACGGCAACAATGAACCGCTGGAGAAGAAGCCCAGCACCAGCACTGCATCCACATCGTCCGGCTACTCGACAGGCTCTTACTGTTCGTCCACCAGCAGCTGCAACACCGACGAACAGACATCCAAATTGGGTAATCCAGCAGCTGCAGTTCCAGCGCCAGCTGCTTCTGCTGCAGCTGTTCACAACGAGAGCGACATCTACGAATCGATGCACATCAACTCCAGCAACAACATCTTGGCCGAGCATCTCTATGAGAATCTGTTGGCCATTAAGGCCGCCCAAGAGCTGGAAACACAGCCGCTTGGCATGGGCTACGGACTGAGCACGAGCACACCCACCGAATCCCCGCTGTTGCCAGCCTTGCCGCCCAAGCAACAAACGCCCTCAACCGCCGGCAAGGAGCAGCGTGCACCGGAGGAAGAGGATTACTATCAGACACCGCGCAAATCGATCATCAGTGTGGACGACAAAATTCCCTCGTATTATCCGAACAGCTGCGACACGCTCAAGTCCAAACGACGCAGTCCTGGCAGCGGCGATGCAGTGCGTCACTTGGCCAGCGCTCGGCTGCGTCGCGAGCGCAAAGAGAACCTCTACATATCGTCGCCACAGCAGATCATTGAGCAGCGACAGAAGGCAACCCAGAGCACCACATCATCGTCATCATCATCATCAGCAACATCCGCATCGTCATCGATAGTGAAGACTAAAACGTTAAACAAAAAGACTGCCGCCCACAAGATATCCGAGGGTGTCTATGCCGTTACCCATGCGACAAAGCGATCCAGCAGCCACAACAACAACAACAATAACCAAAACAACAATAACAACAACGATGTTGCAGCCACAGCAAACGCTGGCGAGGAGGAACTGCTGCAGCTCGCCATGCTGCAGAACATTGACTTCAAGTTTGACGACGGCCAAGCTCAACCCGAAGCGAGCAGCAGCAGCAACAACAAAAGCAAGTCCAAAAGTAAGAGCAGGGAAGTGCAGCTGGAGGATGAGTATGAGCACTGCTATCAGGCGGCAGAGCGTGCCACACGCATGCTACAAAAGTATGCCACCTTGGCCAAGTTTGGCAACTCGCCAACCAAACAGCAGCAGCAGCTCAAGGCGGCAATGACGCAATCTCAGTCACCCAACGAGCTGCAGCAGCAGCAGGTGCAAGTTGTAGCGCCGACTGTCAACAGCCTGAAAAAGTTTGCCTCGTTGCCGCGCTTCAAGAAGATCGATTTCTCGCCTCTGAAGCTGCGGCTCAACAATGTGCTGCAACGCAATCCGACGCAAGCTGCCCAATCGCCGCAGTAGCCCTAAGCCATAGCTCTTGTTGTTCTTGTTGTTTCCCTTTTTTAGTGTCGCCGTAAGTAGCTTAAGTTAATTGTAATATTCATTGTAATTGTATTATTATTAGTATTATTAGGCTCCCTAATTTATTGTGTTTCGCATATCTCAATTAAATTTTTAAGTTAGTTTTTTGTTTGTATTTAATACGCTCCCAAAATTGAATCTATCGCCTTAAATGTTGATCTTGATTTCGCCATAAATATGATTTGACTGAAGACTTACGCTTATACCAACCATATATACATACATATATTTATACATAATCGTAGTTAGTACTTCATATCATAACTGATGTTGTCTGTTGGTTGTTTCGTCTAAATACTACTCGGTAAATGTCTGCTCAATTATAGGTAAAAACTATTATGCAAAACGCTTTTATTTCTAGACAACGAACAAATTATACAAAATCAATTGTTGACCTACTCTTAACCGATTTCGATATATACAAAATACAGAATACATACATATTGTAAGGCTTGAGCTTATCTTGTCTTTGGCTCCGACTCTTTTTAGTTGGAGCCAAAGCGCCGCTTAAACGCACCAAGATTGATCTCACTCTCTAGATCATACTAAATATAATAAACTACATATTACAAATGCTCAAACACATTGGGCACGCTGTGAGTGTCCGCCCTACGCTTTTTGGCTTTGCTGCATTAAACATATCAAACCAACGAATTGTATTAACTAAATTAGTTCAATTGAAAATACGCCTTGCAGTGCTGAAAATGTCATAATCATTTATTATCATGTTTTAAATGCTCTGCCAGCATAATAATCAATATAAACTTATGCATATTGCCATAGCTTCTTTGTAACAAGGCTCAATTGTACCATGACTAAGTTAAAACCTTAGTGAATATTACTACTTATACAATGCAAAATGAAAGTCGAATGAAATAAAAATTAATCAATGCTTTGTTAATGTACAAAAAAACAAAAATGGAAAATTGTTTCATTCAACTGTAGACCAGAGGCCGCCGCTGTTGATGGATGAATTCCTGCTCAACCCTCGATTCCTTGGGCACCACATAGAAGAGCAGCGAACCCCCAGAGACAAAGAAGCCCTTCTCGTTGAGAATCTCGCGCAGCGTCTTCTTGGGGTTCACCTTGTGCACACAGCCCACCTTGCGATTCTCATAATACACGTTCACCGACTCCGGCCGATAGCTGAGCGTCTTGTCACAGGGCAACGGCTCGGCAAAAAGTGTGCTTAGGCATTCGGACATCGTTGTGGTTTCGGGCAGCTGTTGCTGGAAATCGCTGAGCAGAAACTCCGGATACGAGAAGGCAGTGGGCCATACTAATGTGCTGCCGTCCTCATCCAAGTGCACGGGAAAATCTTCGAGAGGCAAAAACTTGGGTCGCAACAGCTCCTCGCTAATGTTTAACCGCTTATTTAAGGGCTGATCGTCGAACTTCACAACACGCTGTTCGAGGGCATCACGTAGTTTTTGGAAACGTGTTAAGCGACGCTTGGCATCAGCAGCCTCCTTGCGAGCATTGCGTTCCGTGTCCAGCTATTAAGGGTTCAAGTTAATAAATTTTGAAAGTGTTTAGAATAATGTTAAGTACGTCACCTTCTTCATTTTGTTCTTGTGCAGCAGCGCCTTGGCCTCCTTGTGATCAATGTCCACCTCGAGCAGCTCCTCGCACAGCTGCGTGCACACATCAAACTTCTCTAGCTCATGAGCACACTGCGCCGCCCGCCAACGTGCCTTGGTGTAGACGGGCTTGTAGAAGAGCGCACGCTGAGCGTCACTCAAAGCGGAACGATAGTTCTTGATGAAGTAGTGGGCAGCGGAACGATTGTTGTAGAGCACCGACAAGACGTCGGGATTCTCGCACTTGGTCTTGATGCCCTCGGTGAAGGAGAAGACGGCCATGCGGAATTTCTTGTGCTTCATGTAGAAGTTGCCGTCCTCTTTGTAGTTAAGCGCCAGTTCTTCGAGTGTGTTCTCCTCGGGGTCGTATTTGAGTTTCTGCAGACCCTCGAACATGGGATGCACCTCGTCACCTGGCTGTGGCGCTCGCTTCATGAAGAACGGATGCTTGTCCATTTCCTCCTGCCAACGGTCTTCCGGCCATCCTTCCTCGTACCGTTTCTTCTCCAAACTGTCAATGAACGAGTCAAGCTCAGCATCCAGCTGCGCTGCTAGCTCCAGACGTTCCTCCTCCGTCCAGTTCTTCTTTGTCGCCAGGTTCTCCATTTGTGTGTTGCTTTGTGAAGCAATTCACATGCTCTAATGAAACCTGTTACTCGTTGCAAGTAACCGGACAACCACCTTGCAGAAAGTAACTGTGACCGTGAACAGTTTGAATAACTTTGGCAAGTCAAAATTCTCAGTCAAAGTGAATGGTAAGTTGTGCAATCTTCACACAATTGTAACATTTATTACAGCATTAAATATTGCAGCACTAAATACCTAACATCGCTCAACTGCTAATGATTTTGATAAATTACAATACCGATTTGCGTGACTTCGATGCTTTCCGATCTTTTAAAATAATCGAAACTTACGATATTTTGGAATTGAAATGTCGATATTTCATGTATTTCTCATAAAATTCAAAAATAATAAAATAAATAAAAATAAAATAACGTTAAACTAATTTTTAAATTTAGTGTTTAACATAAAAAGAAAATCAAAACTGATAATCACTGTTAAACATCGATACACTCAAAGGAACAGAAAACTCAAATCGGTGATCACCGAAAATGATCGATATATAGATGTTGTCAACGATAGCCCAATTTGTTTACAGTTTTTGGCGCGCAAGGCAGAGATGCAGTCGCAGGCAATGGAAGTTGACGAAAATGTGCCACAGCAGTGAGTTTTAATTAAATATTTTTGAAATAGTGTATGCTAATCTCGTGTTCAGTTATGTGCGCACTCCTGAAGATGTGCGCACAATTGTCAAGCACGCAAAAATGGACGAGCGCCAGCTGACACAACTCACCCAGGCTTTGTATTACCCCGATGCCAATGTGGTCAGCGATAATCTGCGGCTGCTGGAGCTGGACGACCACATGCTGCAGCAGATACGCGCGGGACAGACGCTGCACTTCAAGGGTGGCCTGCATGAGAAGGTGGTGCTCTGCACAGATGAGCGCACCTACGATGTGAAAGGTGCTGAGATCTCAAATAGTTTATTGCTGGTGCCGGACTTGAAGTTTGCTGCTGCCACCAGCACCTCGCCGTTGAAGAGTCCGCGCACGGGCAATGCGAATACCTCGCTGGAGCGCAGCCTCAACGACAGCGCCGACGATGAGCTGGAGGTGCCGCGCACGTTGGAGCAACGTCAGGTGCTGACGATCTTTCACGAGTATTTCGAGTGTCGTGAGATCCGGCCACGATATCGCAAGCTTGGCGAATTGCTGCAGCTGACACGATACTCCGGGCCAGAGAACGAATACTGCATCGACCGCAAATTGCTCTTTAGTTTCCAGCAGCTGCTGGACACGGTGCAATGCAGTCGTGCCCAGTTTGTGGAGGGATTACGCCAACATCGTGCCATAGAGTTCGAGCAACACATTCGTATGCTGGACTACGAATACGAGTATCGCATTATAAGCCTGATGCTGGGGCTGATTAGTGAGAATTCCTGGGCTCTGGATGAAATCGAACGCGAGGAGACCATTTACGCCCTGCAAGGCATTGCTCCAGAAGCGATTGTGTCGGGATTATTTGATATATACACAAAGCCAAGTGATCGCTGTGCGGGCAAATTTAAATATCAAGAGTCGCTCGTGGCACGCATCGTGGCGCAGAATATCTTGCAGCCCACGCTGCGGTTTCGCAACGAGGAGTTTATGCACACCTGGCAGGAGGCTTTGCCCGAGGGCATGTGCTGTAAGCTGGAGTATCTGCGCGGCCTGGGCATCCTGGACAAGGAAGGCGCACAGCCCTGCATTCGCTCGCTGGCGGAGGAGCAGCTGCCTACCAATATCAATGATCGCATGCGCGCCTTGTTTAAAACGAAGCGCAAGTGGACTCTGGACGAGATGGAGCCGTACTTGGAGTAAGCAGTCTAGTTGTCAAATATTGTAGGCACTTTTAATTTAACATGTTTCTTTTGCAGCTGCTTCACCACGCCCACACTGTCCGTCTCCACGTTGCTAGCCAAGCACGCGCGTTCCCTGACTGACGGCGGCATCCGCTACTTTGTGTCCAAGCATTGAATGCGATCCATATATATATATATATCATACATATATTTTTAAGTATATTAAACTAGTTTAACAAGTGTTTAAGCATTGCGTTTGCGTTTGTTGCGCTGCTGCTTGGCCAGCTTCATGTCCTCGATGGCCTCCTTCATGGCCTCGACAGCACTTTTGCCGTGACTCGTCGACATTTCGGAACCCTCCAGAAGTTGACCCGTGCTGGTGGGATACTTGAAGCTGAAACCTTTGGGGAAGATGGGCTGGGCGAGCAGTGCACTAAGCTTGCCACGCACCGAGTCCACATGCAATCGATTGCGTCGGCGCTCAATGATGAATGGATCCTCGTCCTGATCACTGCCACTGCAATATCAATTGATTTTAGCTGGCGTTGGCATGCAGACAAACGGTTCACTTACGACTCATCGTTGTAGCCATCGATGATCATGTCCATTTCCTCGGCATGTTTCTTCATCCAGCCCTCTTCGCTTTGTGTACGACGCAGCTTCAGCTCCTCCTTGTCCAGGTCACGGGCCAGATTGACGCGTTCCTTGACGGCGCCAAGGAAACGCTCGGATATGGGAAACAGCGGCAGATCCTCAGCTACAATAAAAGTGAATTCGGTTAAACATAGCATTCAAAAACTGACTGCTTTGCTTACTTCTCTCCAGCGTCTTGTACAGCTTGACGTAGGTTTTGACCTCGCCCGGCTCCATGAACATGACCGTAATGCCATGCTTATTGGCACGTGCTGTGCGTCCCGAGCGATGCACATAATTCTCGCTGGTGCGCGGCACTTGATAGTGTATAACGTGCTCCACATTCGGTATATCCAGGCCACGAGCAGCCACATCGGTGGCTATCAAGAAGCCCATCGGACTATCTCTAAATCGCTCCAGATTCTTAAGACGCTGCTTCTGTATCATGTTGGCGTGCAGTGGCAAGGGATTGCAGTCCAGCAGACCGAACAGCGTCGCCAGACGCTTGACGCAATCGATGGAGTTGCAGAAGACAATGGTGCGACCCGGATGCCGCTGCACAAAGTAGTACAGATAGTAATCCTTCTCATCAATGGCGCACAGCAGACGACTCTCTGTCAGTGTTTGCGATGTTTCTAAATAGACACAAAATTTATTAATCATTTTAACACTTAACAGGTACAAACAAACAACTTACGTTGGCTGCTGGTAATGTCCACAATCTTGGGCTGCGATATGCCCAACTCTTCGATGAGACTCTCGATCTTCTGGTCCACCGTTTGCTTGGTGAACTTGGGACGTTTGCCCACATTGCGCTCTGTAAAGATAAGGAATTAAATAAAAGTTTCTCCAAATGAGACTCAAGAGATTTCACTCACTTTGCATGTGGTCGGGCAGATCGTGGACGAGCGTCAACGTTGCGGAGAAGACAAAGTTCTGGCGCAGCTGCTTGCGCTCCTCATCGCCATTGAGCACCTTGAGCAAACTGCGCAGCTCCTCAAAGTGTCCCTTCTCCACCATGCGATCGGTCTCATCGATGCACAGGAAACTCACGTCCTCAATTTTGCTCAGATGCTTGTTGCCCTGCGCATACAGCTCCCACAGCCGACCGGGTGTCGCCACCACAATTTCGGGACACTGGCGCAGCACACGCTCCTGCTTGGCGACGGCGAGGCCACCGAAGATTGCCGCCACCCGAATGCCTGTGTACTTGGCCGCGGCAACCAGATGATTCTTGACCTGTACAGCCAATTCACGGGTGGGCGTCAGCACGAGAGCATAGAGCGGCGACTGCTTGCTGGACGTGCGCGCATCATCGTCATCGCTATCCTCATCGCTGGCGCCCGACACATAATCCAGCTCTTCGGGAGGTGGCGTCAACTCGTGATTATCTTTGACCGCTGGCGCTTCTTGAGCCGCCTTGCCGCCCTTCACCTTGGGTGCCTTGCGTATGCTGGAGCCATCGTTGCGCTGCTTCAGTTCCAAGATGCCGGCTAGTATGGGAATGCCAAAGGCAAGTGTTTTACCGCTGCCGGTCTCGGCGGCACCCAATATATCCTTTTTGCCGTGTATGGCCGCCGGCAGAGTCATGCTCTGAATCTGGGTGGGCGCCTCAAACTTCTGCTCAGCCAAGGCGCGCATTATGGGCGCTGGAATGCCGAGACCTTGCCATTGCGTCATGTCCTGCTCATCGTCAGCCACAAGTTGCGGTACTTCTTCCTCTGACTCCTCGGCTGACTCGGCGCCAGCTTCATCGTCCGACGGCGGTGGCCGCAGCAGCGAGAAGCGATCCGGTGCGTAGTCATCATTGGGTGTGAATCTGGATTTCGGCGATTTAGTTTCGGTTGCTGACTTTGGCTTGGCTTTCTTTTGTTTACGCTGCTCCCTGCGCTGCTCACGTTTCTCGCGCTGCTTCAGCAGACGCTGCGCATGCCGCTCGGCCAGCCGCGCCTTCTTGCTGGACTTTTGGTTCGCCTCTTCATCGCTATCGGTTTCCACTTCGTCACTGGACTCGGATTCGGATTCGGCTGCTTTACGTTTATCGCGTCTGATGCGAGGTTTAAGAGAGCTGTCACTGTGCTGCTTCAATGTGGACTTCACCAGCGCTGGATCGTATTCCTTGAGCACCTCCAGGCCAATCATTCCATCGTAACCGCTAAAATCATCGGATATCACGTGGCCTTTTAGTTTTACCTTTTGCCAGCTCTTTGTCTTTACGGCTGGTGCGTCGATAGCACCACTGCTTTGCTTTGGCTTGCCAGCGGCGCTTTTCTTCTTAGTCTTTGAGGTGACCATTTTAAAATCTGTTAAAATTAAATTCCTCCTGCACTCAAATTTTGGTGCCGTCCGCGTGTTGCGTTTGTTGATATTCGCTTGAACACAGGGTGATTCTGTTGGCAAGTGTTGTACATGCTTAAATTATATAATTGGTGTTGGACAACGTTCATAGATATGGCGCTGAACTTTAAAATTAAATACTGCAAACAAATGTGGCTTACATTTACAAGAAATTACAAATTTCAAATCCAATCCAAATTTCCCAAGATAACAATTGGAGAAAAAGCTAAATATTTTCCACCTCTGCTATGTAAACAATTTGGCTAAAATTCAATTATAGCTGATTTCATCCTATAATTCTAAATCAATTTTAATTTCATTGTTTCATGTATAATTTTCAAGTTTTATATCCCATCGCAACCAAGGTTTAGGGAATCACTTAGATTATGGTTATCATTGTCTTCACCAAAATTCAAGACTCGGTATTTGCTTTTCTTTTATCTTTTTTATGATTTTACTCTTTAACTCGTATATTCTCAGAGATCTAGGTGCATAGACTATATTCGGTTTGAGATTCCTGCTGGTTTAAGTTATAATAATATTATGAAAAGTGGGTATAACAAAACATTGACATTAAGTAAACAAACAAAAGAGAGCGATTGCAAACATATAATTTGTAATCCTCATTTAAATAGTTCAATAAATATATTATCAAAATTCTAATGGTGTAAATAAAGCTAACCAGCAGTAAGTGGAAGCATGCATTGTTTTCTTTTATTGAAATCGTTAATGATGTCACAATAGTGCAGATAAGAGCTAAAAACGTTTTAGGAATTCCTCAGCGCAGGTTCTGGCTCGTGCATTGACGGCCAGTTTCATTTCACTGATTTCCTTATCGATTTCCTCCATGAAACTGATGACAAAGTCGACCAGCTTATGCTTGTACATTTGCTCCGTGTGGAAATTTGTGATCAGAAAGCTAATGTCGTATCCCTCGATTGGCTTGCGGCGCAGAATGATGAAGGATTCGGCGCGTCGCATCATGAACCGGGTGAACTTGTGGCACAGAATGCGTTCGATTTCATCTGCCTGCTTTACAGCAATGCTGACGCGGACCGAATTAATTGACGGCTCAATCAGCACCTTTTCCCGCTCATTGCGAGAGACCACAATGGGCGTCAACACCAGCTCTTTGCTGGAGCATGTTTCCACCTCCGGTTTGTTGTGCCGTTCCACCACTTGTGACGGAAAGTCTTGTAAACACATTGCGGCTGTCAGCGAATGCCGCACGGCAGTCAAGTATGGTTTTAGTGTGGCAGCCATGGCTTGCAGTTGTTGATGTTATCCTTTTCTATAGGAATGTATATTTTATTGTTTGTAATATCGTTTTTTTTTCTTTTATAAATGAGTCACTAGAGGTGGTGAATGGTCGCAACTACAGCTGGAGAAACATCGATGACCACAAGACCTATCGATGTTTTCCAGTGTGTTGTGCAAACATCGAATGGTACCAATTAGACAAGCAATTGAATACATAATCCATTTAATATATCATTAAGTAAGCAGAAAGTGTTGTTTTTTAATTTGTGGCTTAAAACTATATATAAAATCGATTATTGGGGAAACTAAAATTAATTAAAAACATTAAAATACATATGATAATCTATGTTTAACATATTAAAAATTATTTATTATATTCCGTTAGAAGAAACGTTGGCAGCATTGATAGCTTTTAATAGCCGATATAATCGAAGACCTAGTGAAGATAAGAAATACGCGTTACCTACAACGAGTACCAGTTTTCGACCATCCACACAGATTATCGTCCATCTTCATAGTTTATCGGCCACCACAAGTTCCATAGAAAAAATATACAAGAACTTAATGAAATTTTGTATCCTAAATGACGCGGTAATTGTTGCTAATTTTGGCCTACCAGGAGAACGCCAAGATGTGGAAGGGCAACACGTTGCTTCTGCTCCTGGTGGCAGCTGCACAAACAATGTCAAATGGCGGCAGTGGTGAACATGTTCCTCCTCTACCTCTAAACATAAGCAAAAACACAACCACAACAAATGAAACCATAACTAGCAATATTAACAAAGTGCCTACGACGATCATTGCAACTGGCTCTGCAGTCAACTATATGCCACTGCAGCAGACGCCAGCCAACATTTTCTTTGTGAACTACAATCAGCAGAATGTGGTGCAACTGCGGAGCAATGTGGAGAGCAATCTGCATAGTATACGTAAATTTGAGATGCTTGTGGCCAAGATACAGGTGAGTTTCAGCTGGTTCTGCATCAAAAGACAGCTATCAAACTCGGATCCTTTGTTGTTCCAGGAAATCTTCGACTCCATTCACTTTGCCAGCGCGGTGGCGACGCGATTAACGTCGGTCAATGCCAACGAGAGCGTGCAGCAGGATCTGCAGGCGTTCAGTCAGCGTCTGGGACGCAAGCTGCAGCGAGCCACGCATGTGGTGCTGGAGCTACGCGATCTATTGCGTTTCAATCTGAGCAAAGTGCTGATGCCACAGCACATCTACGACGATGACGGCGACGATGAGTTGGAAAATGAATTTGATTTTGAAACGGACGAAGTGGACAGCAGCAGCAAAGCGGCTGCCAGCAGTGAGCAGCAGCGCAAGCATCTCTATTTGAACACACAAATCGTGAGCTGTCAGCCGGATTACGAGAGCAGCAATGTGGATGCAACTGCCGCTGCCGCTGGCTCGGTGCACTACAACAAACAGCAGATACAAATCCTCAACTACCTGAAGTCAGAGGAGACGTCGCGCGTCACTTTCCTCAACGAGAACAACGGACGTTCGCGCGACGCCAACGCCTATATAGCTGATCAATTGAATTTGCTGAAGCAGCGTCTCAGCAAGAGTCAAAGTGACAGCGATACCAACAGCAGTATTAATAACAAACCCAGCAGCAGCAGCGTCAGTCACTTTAAGCACATCTACTTTCTGTCCAGCAGCGATGGAGCTGCGGCCAATGCCCACTTTCGGCAGCTGTATGTTTCGGCTATTAAGCGAAAGTTTGTGATGCTGCTCATCGATGTTGGTTCGGCGTTGAATGCCGAACTCTTTGACATCACCAAGAGTTTCGGTAAGTTTTTGTAGTGAGCTTGATTTCGATCATATTCTTAATTATACTTGTTTTAGTTCAAGAGCTGCTGATGCTGCTGGAAGACACCGATTATATGTCGATAGTGTCAGTTTCGAACGAGGCGGAGTTTATGTTTCTCGATGCATATCCCGCTGAAGCTGAACACGGCATCTATAGCACGACACGTGCCCACAAGGATGAGATCCTCAGCTATGTAAACAGTCTGAGCTTGGCACGCGCTTTAACCAATCACACGTTGGGCTTTGAGTACGCATTCCAGATGCTGCATCGTCTGCAGCAAGCACAGCTGATTAATACTTTGGAGCAGCCCATTGAGTTTGTCTATGTGACACGTGGACTGCTCACCAATCTATCGGATGCCATGTATGTGTTACGTGCCTTGGCCCAAGGCCAGAGTCGCCTCTCCTCGCCGGTCATTATCAACACTTGTGCCGTGGTGCTGGACGAGAAGCGCATCATGTATGAGAAGCAGTTCCTAAGCGACGTGGCCACCCAGAACTACACCAAGTTTGACATCGATGTGCGCAATTGGCTAACGGCTGGACAGGAGGAGCAGTTGGCTGGCCGCTTCTTTGTGCTGAATAAAATGCATGCTGAGACTATTCCCAGAGCCAGCAGTCGTGTATTTGGTCAGCTCTTTGCAGAGCGCTTTCTCACCGACACACTGCAAGTGCATCAGCCCGTTGTGGACGCAGATAGTGGCGGTAAGTCTCTGCTCTCTTTTGCCTTGTTGCCTGCTTTATAACAACATCTTTTACTTTCAGATGTGCTCGTTTCCATTACGCACGCTGTGGCGCCTTATGGTGTGGTGGGTGTCAATTTGTATTTGGCTGATTTGCTCGAGGATCTGTTGAACTATCCGAATGCTTCGCCGGCCGCTAAGCAAGGTTATAGTTACGCCTTTCTCTTGGATCGCAGTAGTGGCAATACTTTGGCGCATCCGGCATTCCCAAGACCGCTCATTCAGCGCGAAACCGCATATCCTGTGAACATTGCTTACCTGGAGAACGCAACAGATTTCGCCAGCATTCGCCATCGTTTGCTGCATGAGGAGCGTGGCAATGCCACGACTGGCATCTATTTGGGCCGGCAACAGCTGCAGCGCACGTATCACTGGCAATCTGTGCTGGGCATCTATGTGCTGTGCATGGTGAGCACTGCTAGCATCAGCGGCAGTGGCGTCTACAATGCGTCCGCCCAGCTGCAGCTGCAGCGCTTCAATCCGAAGGACACTGTGAGCAGCTATGAGCCAGGCTACTATGGCGACAGCATGGATCTTTTGTACCATCGTCTGGATCTCATGCAAAGTGGTGGCGGCAGCGGCGCTCCAACCACTTGTCGCTACTTCAGGCAGCTGGCCACGATGGGTGAGTAGTTTATATAGCATTTATTTGCTACTAAGTTGAAGTTTAAATGATTAGCATATGATTAAGCAATGACCTTAATTTAAACGATTAAAAAGTATCGAAAAACTAATTGCAATTGAAGCAATTGTTAGCCAGCAATGCAGCTCATAATCGTTATACATATACCGATATATTTATGAAGATTATGAGCTGCATTGCTGGCTGTATCTTGAATAGCTTCATTAATCTTTTCTGGATTTGCAGATGCTCCCACGTTGTTCCTCAGCGCTGCTGCGTTTGAGTCGCCGTTTGCCTTTCTGCACAACAACCGACCGCGCACACAGCTGCGTCATGTGGAGTCCATCATGGCCTATCTACGCGATACCAGTGGCCTGCTGGCCAATCCCGGACTGCGGCCACGCATCCGCCACGAGGTGGGCGTGCTGTATCAGGCAATGTTGGAGCTGCGACGTCGACATCAGGACACCACGGGACCGCTGCGTGGTCACATCATAAGACGTTACATAGCGAGTGTTAGTGGCGTGCTGCAGCTGTATCCGGGTTGTCTGCTGAGCAATAGTTACGATGCCACACGTCGTCCGTGGTTCCGTCAGGCGATGGCGCAGCCAGGCCGCATTGTGAGCACTGCGCCGTATCTGGATGCTGGAGGAGCGGGCTACATTGTGACCATTGCGCATACGATATTCGAGGGCAAGGCACATGCTATGCACTCGGCGCAGCAGGATCGACCGGTGGGCGTGGTTGCCTTGGATGTCCCCTACGCCTTCTACTATCGCCTCGTCTTGGACAGCACGCCGCTGTGCCAGCTGCCGCACATGAAGTGTCTGCTGTTCGACCACGAAGGCTATTTGCTGGCACATCCCAGCATGATGGAGGTGTCCACGCTGTTGCGCAATCAGCGTCGCCCGCACGAGCATCTGACGCACAAGGAATCGTATCTGGCCAACGACATGCTGAATCACGGGCAGCTGGTGCGCAAACTGGGCTGTGCCAGCTATCAGAATCGCACGCTGCAACGCTACTACGCCTTCAACACGTCGCTGGCCACCATCCTGGGCAATGTGGTGCACGGAGAGCGCACCAAGTATGCCATTGCCTTGATACGTGGCAGCAATCTGTTTGCGGCCGTCTTGAATTCGAGCTGTGATGGCGGCGCCTTCTGTCCGTGCAGCACCATCGATCGTGTGTGCCTCAACTGCAAGCGCATGGATCAAACCGATTGCGAGTGTCCCTGCGAATGTCCCATGCTATCTAATGCCTCGGCCATCGATGCGGACAGCTATGCCAACTACACACAGCAGTTCCCCTACTGCTCGCCGCCCAGCGAGCATTTCCTGGCGCTGCCGCCCACCAATCAGCTGCTGAGTGTGCTGCCCAGTTGCCCTGCCGTGGGAGGCGGCTGTGAGTTGTATGTCACGCAGCGCGAGTGTCTGGGCGTGATGGGCTGCGAGTGGTGCCAACAGGATGTGGAGGGCAATAGCTTTGGTGCCGCCTTTTGCTCAACGCAGGCGGGCTGCTTCAATGGTGTGCTGGCCTCGCTGACGCCCTACGGCGAACTGGACGAACTAGAAATGCTGGCCGCGCACAATCCGCAGCGGGAGCAGCATGCGTATTCAGCATTCGGGCCACTCGGTGGCGCCATTGTGGTGCTGGCCATGGTCATTGGCATTGCCATCCACTGCTATCGCCACAATCTGGACAATCAGACGCAGGAGCAGTTCTACGTGGACTCGGTGCAGGAGGAGAACTACGGCCTGCCATTGTCTCGCTTCAATTTCGACGATTGCCAGGCGCACGATGAGCCGCCCATGGGTGGCTACGATCACACGGCCGCACAGCGTCAGCTCATGCATGCGGCGGATATCTCGCCGTATCACATGTCCACCGGCAGCAGCTATTATCGTCGACCACCGAATGGTGAATCGGATCATGGCTATAGCACGATGACACCGCATGAGGACAGCTCGGATCAGCAGTGCTTTACGCTGGCCGAGCCGCTGCTGTTGCACGACAAGCGGCACAGCAAGTCGGACACCATGTCCATATCCACATCCATATCGAGTCCCACAAATCGCCAGCAGTCGAGCAGCGCACATCCGTATCTGAGCAATCAGCCAGCCAACAAAACGGAGCGCTACAAGCAGCAGCAGATGCAGCAGGCGACGCCGTCGCCATGTCGAGGTGCAGCTGGTGCTGTGTATGGGCAGACAACGCTGCCGCTGGATGCCGAGGAGTCGACGCGTTCGCACTACATCCTGGCGCCGGTGACGGTGCATCGGCATATGGAAACCGCCGAGTCGTAGTCCCAGTTAGTTTGTTAAGTTTCCTTAAACCCTAAGACGTCCGCTTGTTTGCCAATTTGTGTATTTTGTATTTAGGAATTTTTGCGGACGGTTCAACTGTCGCTCCCTTCTCTAACTGCAAGGGTTTGAGCAGCACTGCCCAGCCTGCAGTGATTGCAAAACCTACACACACACACACACATCACACTTACATTAACAAAATGCCAGCCAATTTAGCATTTAAGTCGTTTACATATATATATACATATATATATATATCGTTAATTACTCTGCCATTTTTTATTCGATATAGTGCACACACAGTTTATGCGGTGTACGATAATTTATTGCAACAAGTATTATTATTATGCAGATACTTCCAATATTTTTAGCATTTACGACCTAGATTTGTTAAGCACGAGAAATCAACTAATTATGTACTTATTATCAAGTATGTTAACAAAAAACGACACCACACGAAACAAGAGTATACTTTTTTGGTAATAGCTATTAAGCCCATACAGTTACTAACTTTCGATTTTAGTAAATAAATAAAAGCATATTACAATTGTACGAAGTATGTTTCCAATAAACAAACAAACAACAAAAATGTTTCAACAAATTTCACCAATGCGCAAACCAATCAATTGAAAGTGCTCAACCTTGATCCACAGCGAGTGATCACTTCGCCTTCGATCAGCTGGCGACGCGTTAATGAATTTATTTTTACATTAACTAAAAAATAGATGTCGTTCAGTTGATGAAATCTCAGCAGACGTTGGGCCAAAATGTTGCGCATTTATAAATAAAGATTCAAATGTCTGGGGTTGTCAGCATTGTGAAATTTTAAAGGACTTTATCGAATGGCTTTTTTTACTATTTATTTAATTTTTAATATTGCTTCAATAAAGTTTTTTTAACTAGTTAATTTTAACTATTTGGCTTGAAACAACTAATTGATTTTCTCTTTTGTCATTACTGCTCTGAGCTAAGAAGTTGTTTTATTAACACTCGCTAAAGATCAATATTTAGGTACTACAGAGTTTATGTGCAAGAAATATTCATATTAGATAACTAATTTATATAGATTCTAAATCAAATCATGGTTCATGATTTATTGAAAGTATTTAATTCTTGTTAATTGTGTAATAATTATTTGATTTCGCTTTACAAAGTTTTCTTAATTTGGAACCGCTTGATAACCGTTTGGCGCTAGCTTTATAACCGTTTCTAACCGATACGCCTGGCGATGGACTTGACAACTCTGAGCAGATCTGTTCGCTCTATCTTTACTTTTGTGGCTGCTATCGTTGCATTTGGTTTTCTGGTTTGGCGTACGACGAACGTTGTCTTGTTGGGTTCCACTTTCGACCCAAGAACGGCAACTACTGCTTACTTCAGCTACTCCTCGGCTATCTGTACTGTGTCCCGCACATTCTTCCTCGCACTTTGAAGTGAGTGTTATACGCTTTGGCTGCAATATTCTATCGCATACAGATTTTGGAAAATATTGAAAATTTGTTGTGAGCATTCTTATTACGTAATGCACATAAAAAAGTACGATACACAAGAAAAAGTACAATAGTTATGTAAAAAGTGATGGCAACTGAGCAATGCTAGCCAAGATCAATGTCAATTGCCAATCAGTGCAGAGTATTGAAACTTTAAAAAATAATAGCCAAACTTAAATATTTTTTAAAATTAATTTGTTGTTACTAGTTGTTGTACTAAGAATTGTTGTGTATGAATTTGTAAAGAAAATTGTATGCGTTTCGATTACATCATGACCTGTTAACCTCAACCTTGTCTCCGATCAACTCCGCAGCGTCCTCTCTAGACAACATGTTCAAATCTCTGTTCGAGGCCGCGCAGAACTCAGCGTTCAAGTCGCCATTCACCAGCGCTAACTGCCAGGCTGCAACCCCTGCACCAACCACCCCTCTGCTGCCCTCCGCCGTCGGCGATGCATCCCGTCAGTTGACCCCGAATCACAATTTCGCTGCCGCTGCATCTGCCCAGGGTGGTAAGTGATCATGGCAATTGTCAATTATTATTTTATCTACTTAAATATTTGATGTATTCTGTATAGATTCATGCGAGTTTGGCTCCAATCACTATTTCTTGCTCTGCGGCTTGGGTGGCATCATCTCTTGCGGCACCACTCACACCATGGTTGTGCCTCTCGATCTGGTCAAGTGCCGCCTGCAGGTGGATCCGGCCAAGTACAAGAGCGTGGTCAACGGCTTCCGCGTCAGTTTGGCTGAGGAGGGCACCAGGGGTCTGGCCAAGGGCTGGGCACCCACCTTCATCGGCTACTCGATGCAGGGTCTCTGCAAGTTTGGCCTCTATGAAGTCTTCAAAGTCATCTACTCGGATGCCATCGGCGAGGAGAACGCCTTCCTTTATAGAACCGGCCTCTATCTGGCCGCTTCGGCCTCGGCCGAATTCTTCGCCGACATCGCTCTGGCGCCCATGGAGGCGGCCAAGGTCAAGATACAGACTACTCCCGGATTTGCTAAGACGCTGCGCGAGGCGTTGCCCAAGATGACCGCCCAGGAGGGCATTTCGGCCTTCTACAAGGGTCTGGTGCCATTGTGGATGCGACAGATTCCATACACCATGATGAAGTTCGCCTGCTTCGAGCGCACGCTGGAGCTGCTGTACAAGTATGTGGTGCCCAAGCCCCGTGCCGATTGCACCAAGGGCGAGCAGCTGATCGTCACCTTTGCCGCCGGTTACATTGCTGGTGTGTTCTGTGCCATTGTCTCCCATCCCGCTGATACCGTCGTATCCAAGCTGAACCAGGCCAAGGGCGCCAGCGCTCTGGATGTGGCCAAACAATTGGGCTGGGCTGGTAAGTGAAAAAGCAAAGCGCCTCGATCATGTTTAGTGCTCTCTCTTAATTGATTGATTGTTTGAAATTGCAGGACTGTGGGGAGGTCTGATGCCTAGGATTGTCATGATCGGCACACTGACTGCTGCCCAATGGTTCATTTATGATGCAGTGAAGGTCTTCCTGCGCATGCCACGCCCACCACCACCAGAGATGCCCGAGTCGCTCAAGAAGAAGCTGGGCGTCACTGGTGAGCAGTAAGCAGGTGGATAGAAGTTAACCGGTTTAAATTTAGTGCAAACAGAATATTGAACGAATTAACACAGATTGTATAGAAACCAAGATAAATAAAAAAACACAATAAACTAAAATAGAAAAATAAAAACAAATTTCTTGTAGTATATAAATTACTGCTTTACTTAAGTAACAACAATTGTATGCAATGTATTTATAGCTAAGATTGTCATTTTAAATGTCGCGCCAAAGCTGCACAAAGCTTTTTGCGCAGGGTTGCTTTTAATATAAAGAAGCTGGTCACCCTAATTTTAACGTATTTTGTGCAAGTTTTCAAATTGTTTTTGAAAATATTTTATTCCCCTACGCAAGTCTATTTAATTTTAAGTGTTTAGAAAAATTGTAATAGAATGTGGAGAAAGCTTTACCAAAAATGAAGTTCTATAAATTAGGTTTTTTTGGAGACTTTATTTTGATTTTTGTTTAGTGCAGTGCTCCTTAAAATAACGTATTTAAAATTGAAATCCGGCTACGCTAATGCTTCAGTTAAGGAATAAAAATGAAAACCTCCTTATAGCTATAATATATCAAGAATAGTTGCCCACTCGCTTCCAAATAATGTTAATTAAAATGTAGCAAGATAAATGATAACTATGCAAATCACAATTAATCAAACGTAGCGTAGCATAACAATTCTTATGTCGCCACCTGCTGTTTTGAAATATTTTAAAAGACCCTGATCAGACAGACATGTGAAGAATTTACAGGTTAAAGTGCTTTTCTAATCAAGGTTCGCATCGCTGATTTTGCTTAAATCATTTAATGATTCAAACTCACATCATTTAATAAGCTTATTTTGTGGGACAGTTGGTAATTAATTATTTTGGGTTCTTGAACTTGATAATCGGAACTTGGGGGTTCGTAATTTCCAAAAAATGTACGTCAACCGTTAGGCATTTGTGTACTGTTAGGTAGCCAACCTAACTGTGCTGTGGGCGGAGCATTTGAATGTTGAACCCCTGCCAATTATGTGCTCATCCGTTTGTCAAGGTCGCACAAAAACATGCGAATGGTTTTTTTTTTTAATTTTTTTGGATGGAGTACGTGACTATTGGATGTGAGATGCAACACAGATGCGGCCTACATATGTGTTCCCTACGTGCCCAGCATATCAGATATATATTGCGAATTCCATATAAAACTGCGTAACTTGCAAATTTTGTACTGCAGTTTCAAATGCAACTTGCTTCAAAATGCTGCTAAAGGTGCGTTGTATGAAGAGGGAAATAAATTCAAGCAAATCACAATTTTTATTTACTATTTTCACAGCTTATTCTATTGATTGTCGCAACCATTGTGGTTGTTGGAGGCGAGCCTCCAAAGCGAGCTCCATATGCCGCTGCTGGCTGGCGTCCACAGGTGCCTTTCAAGCTGCCCAGCGAGTTTCAGCCTCCCAATGGCTATCGCCTGGAGATCACCAAGCAGCGAGTGGAGCACGCTGGCACCTTCGATGCACCCCAGTTCAACTCGCAGTATTTGCCGCCTCAATTCGATGTGCCCCAGCAGGAGCAGGAGTCGGAGCAACAACAGCAAACTGATGACGCAGGCAGAGATCAGCAGCGACCAGCAAATCAATATGGTGCGCCAGCTGAAGGCAGCTTTCGAATTAACTATCCCGAAGAGGAGCAGCAGCCTCAGTCGAACAATATTAGGGAAGGTCGCTACTATGTCATCTCGCCCGACAACAAATTGCAGCGTGTGATTTATCGCACAGAGGAAGCTCAAGGAGATGAGTTCACCGCACAGCTCAAATATTCGCCAGTTGGCGAGCTGCAGGATCCGGTTTATAAGTACAATAGCCAGGGGCAATTGGAGCGAGTGCTGAAATAGAAGTTGCCTTCCCATCTAAAAAACAATTCATTTTCTTGCTTTGCAGTTGTTAAATAAAAAGTTTCGTTTTGTACTTTGTTTTATAAAAAAAAACTTTTTTAATCTTTATCATTTTTTATACACAAAAAATCAAAAGAATTGGAGATCGATATTGTAGTTATGAATTTTAATGATACGTATACGTTTTTTTTTTGTTGTTGTCATATGTTTCAGGATCTGTTTTATAAACACAATAGCTAGGGGCACTTGGAGTTGTAAAATAAAAAGTTTGGTTTAATATTTTGTTTTATACAAAAATGCTTCCTTATTTATTATAATTTTTTAAATACAAAAAATCACATAGGTATTTTTGTTGTGATCATATGTATGTGTGTTGCTGGATACTGTTTATAAGTGCGCTGAAATAGAAGTTGCCTTCCCTTGTTAAAAAAAATTATTATTTTTTCCTTGCAGTTGTAAAATAAAAAGTTTGGTGTTATACTTTGTTTTATACAAAAATGCTTCTTTATTCATTATCATTATTTATACACAAAAAATCTCATATGTCGTTTTTCGTACACATTTTCATGCTCGAATTGGGCTCCAATGCATTTTTCATAAAAATTCATTAAAATTAAATACAATTGCTTATTTATATGTATAGATGTATGGAATGCGTGTGTGTGTTGGTGTGATGGTCGTGGTATGTGTGTGTGTGTTCTGTGTGTCTGCGGTGTTGGACTGACACAAAATGAAGGCGCTTAACGAAACCGACGGCAAAAATACAAAGTGAGACATGGAACAGGCTGGGGGGGAAACAGTGGGAACTGTGTGGAACATGTGGAACATTTGAAACGCGCCTGGCTATGGCAAAATGGCGGCGTTGCACTAAGCAAAACAATAGGCAAAAACAGAGTGTGAGACAGAGAGAGAGAGGCAGTGATACGGATACATAGAGTGGCAGAGTGAGGAGACAAGTGCATGTCAAACTGTAATCGCCGCCAGCACCATTTACATTTGCAGTTAATACTCAGCTAGGTTAGCGATAGACAAGTATAGTTACACAGGGGTCGACTTAAAAATGTGGAAACACTAGAAGGTAACGCCTTCCGCCCTCTCCTTATTGGTAGCCATTGAACTTGCCCTGCTGCTGCGCATTGCTGTCGTAGCCGCCGCCGTTGCCGTTGCGTCCATTGCCGTTGCCATTGCCATTGCCGACCTGCTCGTAACGGATGGTTGGGCGATAGCCGTTCTGATCGGCCTCGTACTCAACGATCTGCTTGCGACCATCGGGCAGCAGCACGTAGTAGCGGCCAACAGCGAGATCACCGTCGCGAGACTCCATGTGTCCGAAATCGTTGCCCGACTCGTAGTCCTGGACATCGTATTTGAACTCGTACTTGGCCGGGCCGTACTGCTCCTCATCGCGCTGTCCGTAGCCGCCGTTGCCGCCGCCATTCTGTCCCTTGAAGATCGCACCGGTCAAAGCGGGAGCGCCGTACTGGCTGTTGGGCAGAGGAGCGCCATAGCTGTTGCTGGGTGCCGAGCCGCCGTTGCCGGAACGCTGGGGGGGCAAGTAGTTGTTCGAGGGCGACTGGTAGCTCTGCGTGGGCGGCAAGTAGTTGTTGGTGGGCGCCTGGGGCGACTGGTTGGGCGGCAGATACTGGTTCTGGGGCACTGGTGGCTCCGCTTGCGTCCAGGCGGCCAGGCAGACGAGCAGCGCAACTGTGGTAAAGCACTGCAAGAGAGATGGAGAGAGAGAGGATGAAATTAAATGTATACTCTATTAGTAAACAGAGCAGTCTGTGAATTGAATTGTTAACTTTTGGAGCATCGATTTATGTTTTGTTTTTTATTGGTTGAACCATGTCAGACTCGGAGGAGAGCGCCTGGATACCCTGGTTCTGCAAGCAGCGCGGTCATGAGTTCTTCTGCACCGTGGACGAGGATTACATACACGACAAGTTCAATTTGAACTTCCTCGACTCGAATGTCAGCAACTATCGACGGGCCCTCGAGGTGATACTCGATCTGGAGACGGGCTCTGGCTCGGATGCGCCGCCCGAAGCGGAGTTGGAGCAATGCGCCGAGAAGCTGTACGGCTTGATACATGCTCGCTTCATTCTGACCAATCGCGGCATTGATCTCATGCTGGAAAAATATCAGGTTGGTGCCTTTGGCTGCTGTCCGCGTGTCTTTTGCCAGCGACAATCAGTGCTGCCCATTGGCTTGAGTGATAATCCCGGCGAGGATACGGTGCGCATCTTTTGCCCCAAATGCAATGACATCTACCTGCCGAGATCCGCTCGCCATTCGGTCATTGATGGCGCCTTCTTTGGCACCGGCTTCCCACACATGCTGTTCATGGCGCGCCCCGATCTGCGTCCCAAGCGGGCCAAGCAAAGGTTTGTGCCAAGGTGTGTGTAAGTAGAAAACCGATTGCCCCCACAGACCACTGACAATTCTCCATGCTATCCAGATTGTTTGGCTTCAAGATCCATCAGGCGCCGCATCGTTCGCCCAACGAAATCGGCAGCGTGATGTACAAGTCGCAGATCCAGCCAGAACCCGATTCTTGAGTTCCAAATTTTATGTGATCCCATGACCAAATTACATGTATATGCATTTCTGCTCTTTGTCTCACAAGAATCTCATTAAAGTCGCAAGCATGCTGCGCAATTGTTTATGCATAAATTATACTGGTAATCATAATGATTATTAGTTTTTGTCGTTGTCTTTTGTTTTAGTTGTTGTCGTTTAAAGGCGTGCAAATATGCAAATATGCAAATTTGTGGAAATTGGGTCGCCTGTTGAGCTAAAGTGAAGGGCCTCCCAGGTGACTTGCGTGTTGTAGCAACCAGCTTTTGATGTGACTCGTACAAATGACTTAGGCAACGAACTCGACTTCGATGCCTGTGGGAATTCGAATGTTTACTTCCTTTACAGTCGGTTGGTCGGTCGGTTAGTGCAAATTGTTTCACTAAACTTCTGTTCACCAATTACGCAATCGTTGGTTTTTTTTTGTTTTGTTGTAGCTGTTGCTGTTGTTGCTGCGTCTGCAAGACCTTCAGTGACTTTCATGCTTCAATGACTTTCAAACTTGGCCAGTCGCAATTTGTTTGCTATCGTCCCTTGTTAATCTCTTCTGCTTGCCCATATTTGGGCATGGAACCATCCGTTAGTTGAAAGTACTAGACTCTTAATTTATGCATTGCAACACGACAAAAGCAGCTGCGTTGCCACATTCTAACTAGCGGCTACCTGTTTTTTTATGTTAATCTTTAAATGGTCTTAAAATTGGTTGAAGGTGTCGCCAGCGAGAAGTTGTTATTTCGAAAAGAAGCTGCTTCATTTTTATGGCATGCGAAATATTAGTTGGAAATTATGGAAATTGGTTTTAATATATGTGCGGATTGGCAGCGAATTTGTTTGATTAATTGCTCTTCTGAACTTGACTCTTTTTCCAGTCGGATATGTTGCTTAACAATTGATGATTAATTGAATTGCCCAAGTTGATCTATAAGGCTGCAAATGAGCTCGTGAGAGAGCTTAGATTTGAATTCTGAAGAATTCCAAATTTTAAGCAATCAATTCTAATTATCAAATCTCGAATTCGCTTGAAATGCGAATTTCAGTTGTCGTTTCTTTTATTCACATCCTGTTTTATTTTGGGGGGGGCAGGACACAGCACAAGGCAACACTTTACACTGACAGTCCATATGCTGAGCATATTGGTTTGTTTCTCGTTGAGACGTAATACAAATTATTATTTTGGACTATTTTGCTATACCTTCATTTTGAGTAGTCACTTGCTTGGGTTTAATACAAAACACACACGAAACTTTTACTGCAAACTCGGCAAGAGAAGCGAGGGTTTTTCTAGGATTTGTTTGTTTGGTTGGTTGGTTGGTGTTCTTCTTGCGAAGATGGTTGACTTGATTGTGATACTGAAACAATTTCGTAGGCCAGTATTTATATTTGAAAATTGTGCTGCATTTGACGACGTCGACAGCGACAGCGACGTCGCAGCTGAAGCAACAAAAATAGCGCGCCAAATTTTCGTAGTGTTGTTTTTTTTTTTTGGAGATTTCAAAGAGCGCGAGCATCAAAGTAAGTAGCAATGCAAAGCAACACACAAAAAAACATTACAAAATAATGCAAAGGCAACAGCAACAGCAACGACAACGACGGCAGCAACAGCGACAACAACAATAACTTCTCTCCGCTCAGCTCGTGAGCAGAGATCCCAAGCAGATCCGAAGCAGTCGCTTTAGTGTTATAGTAAACTAGTTACTTTTAAATTGAAGCGCCAAACATTTTGACGACGTCGTCGCTGACGTCGCTGACGTGTAGCGAAGATGAGCGCCACACCGCTCCGCACCGCACCGCACATTCAAATAAATGAGCAGTGGGGGAGTAGTGCGCTCCTGGGATGCATTTACCCAAACCCAAATCCATGCTCCTATGCCATAAACATTTTGCTGATGTGTGCTATTGTTGTAGTTGTTGTTGTTGTTGTCATGTAATAGCAAAAACACTTATTTGTAATGGGATTAGTCATGCAGCTGAGACTGAGACTGAGACTGAGACTGTGGCTGAGTCTCGAGACTCAGATTCAGATTCGAGCTGAGCGAGCGATGAAGCGACGGCCGCAGGTGAGCGGAACTGGGGCTGCCACTGGTTGTTGTTGCTGCTGCTGCTGCCGTCTCGGCTGACTCTGGTTGCTGCTGCTGCTCCACGCATCTTCAGTGCCGCGTCAGTCGTGTGGCAGTCGCCCGAGCAGCAACTCAAACGAAAGACTTAAGGCACAAACTTGCGCATGCGATTGCCAAACAACAGCAGAAAAACTTATTCAATTAAAAAATTCTACATTATTTTCATTTAATCTTTTTCGCTCCACAATTTTGACAACAAATTAGCTATGCTTCCTGTGCATGTGTGTGTGCCTGTGTGTGTGTGTGTGTGTGGTTGGGCGTGAGAGTTTCTCGCTTTTTGTTTTGCGCATCTAAAATCTTAATGCTCCCACTGCGAGAGATTCGCGGTAAACAAATGATCAACAGATGCTGACATGGATAAGCCCATGTAATGTGCAATTGAAATGTGAACATTGCAGTTGAAAAACATACTATCAATGCTGAATGCGATGCGCTGGGATACGACTAGAAGAATGTGAATAGCGATTTTGGTGGGGCAAATTGTGAAAATTACTAAAGAAATTCCTTGCTAATTAAGATGGTTGTAAAAAGATGGTTAAGTATTAACGACGCTTATGAAACACAAAGCAACAAAGCGACGGGGAAACGAATGAGGTTGAACAAACACGAAGATGACTTTGAAGTACGATGGGATATTCTCAAGAGCTGCGGAAAAAGGAATGCGAGTTGGTAATCGCCTGCTTATGAGTGAGGTGTGGAAATACGCATTGAAGGTCGTCCAATTTTCGTTATTATTTATTAGCCATAAAACAATAGAAACGCTTAACGATCACTTCGGAAATTGTAACAAATTCAAATAGAGCTCATTGTACTCGTCGTCTACGACTCTCATACTCGCAGCACTCATTGTATTATTATTGCCTTATTTATTCAAGCGGTGGGCGTAGCATTTATCACGATCTGCAAATACTTTGAATGCCGTTAAGTTGCAAATTGTCTTAGTTTCCCACTCCTCTCTCGCTGCCCCGTTTTGTGTGTGTTTTTTGTTAATGCAAAACTTATTATTGACATTTTGGCAACATGTTTTTTTTGTTCATCTCATTTTTTTGATCTCGGCACGAGCTTGCTGACTTTCACATTTTATTTGCTGAGCAATGAGATTATAATTATGGGGCGAAACACTGACGTGCCCTGCATTACTGGAAGGAAGTGGCAATTCGATCAAAAGTCTTTCGAATGACCTGTAGACCTAATGCTCCCAAAAATACAAAAATACAAATCAAAAAATAATAATAAAACTCATTAGACTGGCTGGCAGACTTGTCGAATCTGTTTGAAGGAAAGCAATAGAAACAAAAAGCAAATGTGGTGAATGAATAATTCAAGGCTCATCTATTAAAAGCTTAGGAAATGCCAGACACTGACGTAGAGCATCAAAATATGGAGACTACTTGGCACTCGGTGCCTGCACTTCATCAATGTTGACCTAAAGAAATTGCAAGTAATACCCTGACCTTGCTTATGCCTAAGCTTCGCCTATATAAAAGCCATTTTAAACACATTTAAATGGTATAAGTGCAGAAATAACTCAAATTAAGTTTTGCAGAGTAAGAATGCGAAGACTGATTTTGCACTAAGACTACAACATACCCTGTAGATGAAGAAATTTAAATTGAGAATGAATTATGTATTAGTATGTATTACGATGGCGTCAGTTTACTTTGAATAATCATAAATTTAAGCTAATGTTCTCGATTCTTTTAGCACAAGTTTAATGTCAGAGGAAACACGAATAATTAAAAATAAAAACAACTTTATTTGCCTATATAAAATAAACAATATTTTTGTTTACAAGATCCGTTTCCATGGTTGAAGTTTGTTTAACCTCCAGGCTTTGGAGGCTGACATACAATTCGTTTTGAGGCTCGTTTATGCAACTATATTAAAACATTAATATACGCTTAAAATGCATAATAAATGGGGTAATAAAACTCGCATTTGAATAAATGGCAAAATGAAAACATTAAGCTATAAACAAAATCATATTCAATAACTCTTTGCGAACATTTGTGTAATCATTTTCGAGCGCATTAAAAAATCATTTAATTTCCTGCATACCAATATCATGGTACATATATATTTTTTTTTTGTTTGTAACATATAATAACAAATAACGCATTTTACCGGCTAATTTACATTGAACATGCCCCAAAAGCTGATGGCACTCCAAACATGTAAGAAGAGGGGGAATTTTGCCCCTTGCCTGATGATGATGATGATGATGCGCCAAGTCCGACGACGCCAAGACGCAGTGTCGATGTGTTGAGATCAGTTGAAATTGTAATTTCTGTTTGAGTTTAGAGAGGTTACCTTGAAATGCCTCGTGTGTGTGTGTGTGTGTGTGTGAGTTTTGTAGTGTTTATTTTGTAACCTAGAACAACTGACGAGTGGAACGTATAATTTAAATTAAACTACAACTACAATAATTTTTGATGCAATGCCCGCACAGTGCGACTCGCTTGAGCTTCAAATCAATTAAGGCATTTCGATGTAAATTGCGGCGCACTTCAATGTGGATGATGATGATGGCAACGATGATCACCAGCCGGGGGCATCAGCGGCATCAGCAGCAGGGGGAGTCTGGAAAATATTGTACATATTTTCAATACCTGTAGCATTCATTTACAAGGGCACAAACACACACACAGAGAAACAAACGCATTACAAATGAGCCTCTTCTAATTTGAAAGGTGGAGTCATATGCGGATAAGTATATCCATTTCATCCATCAACTCACCCATTTACCATTGTACCATTTGTCTATTGTTGTGATCTCATATCAATCATTCAACTCTGCCACTAATTTTACACTTGCGGTGTGTATTGTAATCTTCTCATTGAATGCGTAATGCAGCAAAGAAGGAGTGTAAGAACGCATTAAGTATACGCAGTGCGCGCGCTTGACGAACTGACAAAACTTTATTGCCATGAATGGCGCTTCATTAATCTGTCTTTGCATAAATAATGAAGACTAGACTTTTAGCTTTGAAATATTCTATAAGACATACAATTTTTGTTGTTGCTATTATTAAGATTGTATCTTTTTTAAACAAACCAAGAATTTCGCTGATCTAGAATCAGCAAATTAGAAGTTTTAAATTTATTTATTTATTTGATAAAAAAAGTATATGTTTTTAAACTAATTTTCTGTTATCGCTTAGACTGTCATTTCATGCAACTTTCCTGCTTTTTATTTATGTATTTGCTTCATTATTTATTTACTTGTCGCCAACTATTGATAACAGAAATGAATAAACTTAAATTCAAAATTTAATGTTATTGGTGACTGTTTAAATTTTGTAAAAGAAATCTTTAAATATTTAAATTTAATTAAATAAAAATAGGAAATCTATTTTTCCTATTTTCAATTAAACGAAATATTTAAAATGATTTATTCGATTCCTCTTCGACTTTTTAAACTGCTGCTGAAAAGGAATTTCGAGTTTTGAGGTGACTCAAATTGTTGTTTTGTGGTGATTTCCAAATAGCCAAAAAAAAACATTGAGCGTAGTGTAGTGTAAATAAGTTGTTAGCAAAGTCAAATGCTCTTTCCACTTGATGAAGTGCCCAAGATGGTTATGGAACCATTAACTCACAGTCATGCACTCGATGCTGAGCATCGTGTTATTGAGTGTGTTTTCGCTGTGCCATGTTGTGCAGTGTTCGATTTGTGCATTCTGACAGCATTCTTCATGTTCTGCAGTGTGATTGAAGGTCGCTGCTGGCTTTTTGGCAGAATCAGAGTAAAAGCTGCTCGACTTGAGTGCCGCCTGGACCTATGGCATTTTCAGCAGCCAACCACAAGCGATTGCAGCAATGCCTTTTGCCGTCGATGCCGTTTAACTCGATGATGCTGCTGTCGTAAAGTGCAACGCATGACGCTCCATAAAGTAATTACATGTGAGCCGCTTGGAGTGGCAATGCCACTTGCAAAATTAGTTGCCAAAGTGCTCGACTGCGAGCAATAATTAATATTTTGCGAGCATCAATTTTTAGCTGAAAGTCTGAAGGAGTAGCTGCTGCACACACATCTATTGGCAGTTCGTCGGCAAATGATTGATGTGGCCCAGAGAATATTTGGCAGACTGTGGTATGTGACAATGGCGAGCATTGCAATTTGCGGGCACTGCAAACGCCTCAGAATTATTTATGGCCCAGCCAAACTCATAAAAATAGTTCCCACTGAACAAACACACAAGAAAACGTGTCAGCAGCAACAGCAACAACAGCAACAAGTTGGTAACTCATTTGCGACGGGGGCAATGTTAGCCAGTCGAGTTAGCTAAATTGAAATGATTATGTTTTTTGTTTGTATCTTTTTGGGGCTGCCTTTGTTGCAGTCTAATGTTGCTATTGCACAACAGCAGCGGGGCAGGGGAGGCAGCAACAACTTGAGCAACATTAGAAGGTGCGCGATGCTACCGCTTTGGCAGTTGCCGATGTTGCTGCTGCTGTTCGTGCGTGTTTCTTGGTTCAGGAAGCCTAATTGAATTTCGCCTTTTGGCCAGCAATTTGTTCGCTTTACAGTTCAATGAATGGTCCATTGTCTTGGCCATGATGGCGAGTTCTGCACAGCTAATCCGCACACACTCACACACGCACACACACTCAGATGCTCATTTGTTCAACTGCTCAACTGCTCATCTTGACGCCACTTGGAAGAACAACTTGAACTCCAGAGCCCAAAAAACTATGTACATCCTACTTGCCACACTGCGTGGGGGTCACGTGGAAGATGTTGTTTTGTTGGTTGTTGTTAGCTGCTAGTTGTTTTGCTGATTGGCAGTTTACGGCCTACCCACATCGTCTGAAAATAAATCAGCTCGATGCTAATACCTATAGCTCATGTACTCGCACTCAGCGATTGGAGTACAAATGAAATGTATAAATAATTATTACGATACTTGCGTCAGTCATTAATATATTGATAAACACTTTGCAGCGAGCACTTCCGCCTTTGACGTAGACCAGACACAAAAGATCTCCACAGCTCATACAGTTTGGAATACCCCGAGTGAATACCAAGACGAGTACTCACACTCGCACTCGCACTCACTCGCTCAGCTCCAGCACAACGAGCTCGATCTTTGCAACGCACTTAAAAAGGTTATGTTGCCAGCCATACATAATATTGTATAGTCTATACATATTACCACAATGGTCTCATCCTTAGCACATTGACATTGAAATCGACGACGAAGACGACTCGAAACTTGACGCAGACGCCGACGTCGACGTCGACAGCATAGGCCATACAGATTTCATTATTTTGTACTTTAATTGAATCCAACCTTAGGCTATGCACAGTGCTTCAAGCGTACTTGTGAAATTGATATTAAAAAGAATCAGACTCAAAAAAAAAATTGATTCGATTTGTAAAATATTTGTATTCAAATTTAAAGTAATTCCTAAATTTTCCTTTATAAAATTTGTAATTATCATAACAATATAATGTGCTTTATGAGGAAATCAATTTATTTATATTCAATACATTGTAGAAAACATTAAATCATCCATTAATATTTGATTAATATATATTATTGTATGTATTTAAAATACATTTTATTATCTAAGTAAAGCGGAGAAATTTAAATGTAATAATGCGTTTTCCTTGAAAAATTGGTTTAATCTTTTCGATGTTTAATTTGATTGCAGATCTCGGAAAATTCAGAAATCAAATAACATTTAAAGTTGTTCTTGCTTGTGCAAAATAAATATAAACAATAAGTATTCCAAAAGATAATATTAGTTAATCAATATGAATATATTTATTTTAATTATCGTAAAAATGTAATTATTTTTCAATCAGTAAGTGAGCTCTTCAATATTTAGTTTTATTTCCACTACGTTTATTTGTGGTCTCAACTTTTAATAGGCAAGAATAATTTATTCTGCTGTAAATAGCAAATAAATGTTCAAAATTGATTCTGCTGTAAGAGGCAAATAAATCTTCATTAGTTCATGAACTAAATTATTTAATGTTTTAGTCATAAAATATATATTTCTCAAATTTATTGTTTGTTTATAGTCTTGTGCTCTTCACGTTAAATGGCCTATTAATGTTTCGACATGCCATTTTAGTCCCACTGTGCAGCAGTCAAGATGAACTTGTGCTGCGGGCTCGATTTCGCCGGGCAAACTGCTTATAAAACAATTAACAAACGATAATTAACAGCATTAATTAAAGTAGTCACAAAAATGCAAGTATTTGTTGCTGTTATGTTATTTGGAACATCGGATGCTCCAATCGAAAGTGCCCGGTTGTTGCTCCATCCAAGCCCAACAACTGGCATTGTTATTCAAAAAGCACTTTCTGTTTTTTCCACTGGAGTCGATGGTTGAGCAAGAGTTGAAGTCGAGGCAGTGGAGCAATGGGTCCAGCAAGTTGGGGCTAATAGAACACGTCTCGTTATGCGCATTAGCAAATGTTCGGATCGCATCGGACTCGCCTCCACATAAAGATTCAGATTCGTGTCATTTGCATACAACGTTCGATAATCGGCCAACTTACACAAATCGGTTTTGTGGAGCAACCCGATCCCAATCCGGTCCAGTCACTTGCTGGCTGGCGAGGTTGTCATTATCACGAAAGCAATTTGCAGCTTCGTCTGTCTTCCAACGAAGACAAGTGTCGATCAATCATTATCATCATTCACAAAACGATTTACACTCCGAATTCGACATCAACTTCGACTTCGACTCCGATTTCGGTGGCAAATGTCAAGGCACATCCTTGCAATGCAGTTACTTTTTGCCACCACACTCGGATTGTAGTTCGAGTACTCGCAGAATGCCGAACAATCTATCGTTTACTCGTAGTACTCTTCATCATCAGGTTGCTTGTCGCATTTGACATGCCACAATCGGCTGCCGGGCATTATTATTATGAGTTGCGAATGTGTGTTTACACGTTGCTTATTATGGCGATAATAGTTGCAGTTCGAACTTGTGAAGGTAAATTGTTTGTTTAATGGATTGCCGTTGGCAGTCTTCGGTTTTTACCTTGTCACATGGCGGGACCAACGTTGGCCTAACCAATTACGGTTGTTCTTGATCTATTTAATGCTGCCACAGTCCATCTGGACTATCTATTTAAATCCATTCATTGAAAGTCAGCAATTTTGTTCGATGTTATAAATTAAATTGTAAGGAATATTTAATTGCATTATGAAATGGTTTTAATATGTTGAATAATTTAAATGTAGTATGCAGATTTGTGGTTCAACACACATCAATTATATTGAATACTATTTAAAAATATTTTTTTTTGCTTTGGGTTTTTCCCTAACATTTTTCAATATTTATTAAAATATTTTCGGTGGCCATAAATACTACTTTAGCAAACTACCCAACAATAATTTATTTTTTCATAAAATATTTTTGACTAATTTAAATAATTTAAATTCATTAAAAAGTATTTTATATACAAATTATATTTTCTTTTCGTGTTACTCCAATTATTATTCAATTTTTCTTTGCTCAATACTCAATAAATTATTTTTCATGCAACTTTTCACTAATTTAAAATACTTATTATTATGTATAATTATTATGTAAGATATTTAAAACCATTTATAAATATTTTGAATACAAAATATATTTTCTTTTTAGGTTACTTTAATATATTTTATTACAATAATCAATAATTTATTTTTCATAACACTTTTGACTAACTTAAAATATTTAGCAGTAATAGTTAAATTACTTTAAAAATATTTTGAATACAAATATTGATTCTTATCAGGTTACTCCAATTATTATTCAATGTCTCTTTGCATTAATACCTGACTTCTTGATCGCTTTCTGCGCATAAACCTTGGCTCATGGCCTGACACCTTGCCTTTCTTTAGTGGCAAGCGATCGAGATCGAAATGTTTCGCACCGCTGGGGATCGCGCTTGTGGCAATTATGGCACGAAAATGAATTATTTGGCCTTAAAGTCGAGCGAGCGAGTTGGCCAAAAATGTAGCTGTCAGATACTTTCAAACGATTAGTGTGGCGTCTAATTTCATTTTCATTTTCGCTCGCAATCTGCGATAACAGTTGCGATTGCTGCCGCTAACCTTGAGATCGGCTACTACAATTAGGTTTTTTTTATTGCCAAAGCTTCTTCTCGTACTCGGCAATTATGCAATAGTTATTAATTTCAGCGCATCTTTCATCTAAAACTTATTTAATAAACTTGACTGCCTAGTTTATATTTATTGTTTGAGATTTATGTGTAATTTTATACCCCATAAACAGTGATTGTAATGGGATATAAAAAACATTTACTTTCACATTCAGCTGCAGATAAATTACAGCAAATGTTATTACAGGGTCTCGTACAGTCGAGCATACTTCGCGGTTGCTCTTCAGCCTGCAATCATTTTTGACAAAATTGTGATACATTTTGTGTCGTAAATCAAACGCATCGCTGATGCTTCCTTGAAGATGTTTGTCTCGCAATGAGGACGATAGTGGGAGATGAGAAAAGCTAGATTCAAGATGGAAGTTTGCGAGTTGCGCACTGGGAATATGTTGTAACGCACTGTGGTTGTTGCAGTTATTGTTGCATCTAGTCGCATCACGATTTGTTGGCCAAAATTTATGTTTCTTCTTCTGATGTAATAATAATCATGGGCTCACAGCTTCAGTCTCAGCTCATGCTTAGACACCGGCGACAGGTGAAAAATTGTTACAATTTGACGGCAAAGTTTCGGCTGTTTTGGCTGCAACGTGATGCAGCAGTTGCAAGGTGGCATCGTCGAGCTGGGATGCACTTGGAGGCTATAGTTTTATTTTTATGTGACACTAAATTGTGTTTTATTGTTGCTATACACAGTTTTTTGTTTAATTTTAGAATGTGTTTTCCTCTGCCACACTGCTGCTCATTGTAATTATATATGCACGTATTCGACGGATCGCATGATTTACAATCGCGAAGCTTAAGGTTTTTTTTGTGAAATTATATGGCTGCGAATCTAGTTCAAGAATTTCAATTAAAGATGTTTTTAGAGAGTTGCTAAACTTGATGTGGTATGCATTATAGTAACTCCTTTTGATTGCCACCAACTTTTGATTAATTACTTTATCTTTTTAACGAACCCAAATAATAAATAAATATATTTCAAGTTCTCTTCGTCAAACATTGCAACGGTTTCTATTGTACCCTGAGCTGAACAGCTTCCAGCTGCAACTTCAGTTTCAGTTTCGAACTACGAGCTGTGAAGGTCGCTGTGGCCTGACACTTGATCATGTGTTGACCCGCTGACCCCGTAAACCTCAACTTGAAACCCTAAACTTGTTAGCTACCGTATGCGATGTGGCTTGAAGTTTAAACAATGTTTGCCTTTTGTTTACTTCAGTTGCTAGAACTTTGAGAATTGTTCCCCTCCTTCGGGTTGCCCTTCTACTCGCATCTACCTTTTGTCTATGTATCTGTATCTGTGTGTCCAAGTGTGTATCTTTAAGATGCCAAATCTAACCCAAATTTGTTGGCTGTGGCTGTGGCTGTGGCTGTGGCTGTGGCTGTGAAGTGGCAAGCCGAGTCGAGCCTCATTTGAAAGTATCTATCAAAGCAGCATTGACTGCATCTTTGGCTTTGTCTTGCGATTCGACTAGTAATCAAAAGTCGGGGACTCCACTTTAAATTGCTGCAACACGCAAAGGAAAAAAGACTGCAAAAAAAAATGCCAAAGCAGATTAATTATGACTCGAGTGGGCTGCAGGAGGAAGAGGAGTAAGCACTACTCTGTGTGGTGAATGTGTTGATGGCTTTGGACTATGTTGACTTCGCTGCAGTTGAGTTTATTTTTTGTGATTTTCATTTTCATTTGGATTTGTGTTTGTATTTTATTGGGGGGCGGAATGATGCGACTGGCAACTGGCAACTGGCAACTGGCAAACTGGCAGCACAGAGTTTCCTCAAGTGTTTGACATATGATTTTTCGGCTTGAAAAACGGTTTTTGAGTTTCCAGTTTGCCAGTTTGCAGAATTTTCGTAATGATGAGCGCATTAAAATATTGTCTGTACCTCAATATATATACTCAGTATATAACTTATGCTCAATTCGCACTCAGTTCGGCTTCGACTTCGACTCTTGTTGCTGATTGCGAAAAGCCTTTTTGCGCATTCTTTCACAACTCTGCCACAAGTGGCAGCTTGAAGTTTCTTCCACCTGCTGCTGCTGCTGCTGACAAACTGACAATAAAAGCCACACTAACTCAATGAGCATAAATAAGATTAGAGCGTTTTCGATCTACCTTAATATTCGCCACTAAATAGCACTTTAATTGGCACCCCAAAATCCAAAGATTGCAACAATGCCACAAGCGATCAGGCAGCAGGCTGAGGCAGGAGGAGTTCCTCTAAACTCAAATCTTTGCCATTGGCACATCACATAATTGCGGGCATGATGCTGCAAAATTGAGCAACTTTAAGCCAAAAGTTGTGTGTTGTGTGTGTGTGGTGTGTGGTGTGTGGTGTGTGGTGTGTGTGTGGTGTGTGTGGTGTGCTGGGTGTGTGCCTGAGTCTGCCTAAGTGCATCATCTTTTAAAGTGCCGAGTGTGACTTTGTCCCCTCACTCCCATCCAGCTTTGCTTATCATGCTGAGATGCTAGAATAGGCAAAAATCACAATGAAATCCTCTGAGAGGGCTCGACTTGAAAGTGACCTCAATCCATCATCGGTTTGGCAAGCAGCCAAAGCAAAAAGTTCAATAACTGCCACACGATAAAGAGATGAATTTTTGAATAACTGAAAAGTTCTGCTTCTCAAGGGAAAAGAGAGTTGAGATTGACGATGAGCGAATCTAATGAGAAAAGCGAAAAGTATTCAAAATAAATCTATGTGAGACACAAATATTCAAGGCATTTCCTTATAACTTCTATTGCTTATAGTACTAAATTCGTTTTAGATACAAAGTTCTCTTAAGCGTAGCTAAGATTTGAAGCCAACGTTATTTGACTTGAGGAAATGTTAAGTAAGCAGAACTAAGAAGCTAAAAGTATTTTATAAAGCTCTAAAAGAACTTTGCATTAAACAGGGTAGAACCATGAAAACAAAATAAATTACAAAGTTAATCAATTTGATCAGCTAATTTTTTAAAGTGTTTTTATTTTAGTAATTAATAAATTTGTTTATTTATGTACTATGCTTACTGAAGACTTAGATAAACCACAACATATTAACAAATGATGATAATAAATTATATTAATAAACCTCTACTTGAACTCTATAATAAATGTAATAAATTCTTAATAATTTGCAACACGATACTAACTTATCATATTAACATAATGAATATGTAATTATATTTTTTTATGCTAAACAGAAGTCAGCTGCTTTCATGTTGATTGCTAAATTATTTGTTATGTCAAATTAAATAAACTTCAATTATTATAGCAATTTAATGAATAAGATGGATAAGTGAATAGTTAAATTTAGATGGTTGAATTTGCGCTTGCTCTGAAATCGGCATGAATTTGGGTTAACAATAGATGACCAATGATAATGGGAAATAATATCTTTCATCTGGTAAAGTGAGTGGCAGTTGATTACATGGTCTGGCCAAATAACGTATACGCACCTGTTGCCATTGTAAGCCGAGACTTTTATGTAATTAAACCGAGAGTTGAGAGTGCCTGCCTGCAGCAAGGGTTTGCCCGATAATTGCTGCGCTGACAGTTCAATTAATTGAAAACAAATGCATATACAAATACAAATAAACGAGTTGGGCGTACGTAAAATGCGCAGAGTGTTACACAACATAATTACGCTTAATTAAAGTATCTAAATCAGCAGAGACGCTCTCAACAATGCGGAGTTCAGAGTGGGAGTTGCAGTGTAAAAGGAGGGGAATTGAAACTCCCGGTCGAATGTTTATGACATCCGTCTGTTCAGTTGACTTTCTAACACAGTTACGAATTTGGATTTTCGGCTTCTTGTTTCGGATGCTCTCCCAGGCGAAGACTGAAGACGGAGCGAGCCGGTCTCGAGTACCTTTGGGGACTGCGTAATCGGGGCCATCTGCCGATCGATCGAACGAGGGAATTTGAGATGGCACAATGACTCTCGCAACTCTCGAGTACCCTAAACATTCACTTTTACAGACGAGTGTGTGGTGAATCTACAAGCGATGCAGTCGTCAACCAATTTCCTGCTACTTGATACAGTTTTTTTCATTTGTGTCAGAGCCGCAAGGTCGTTGGATAGCTTTTTCTTCAGCTCAGTTGTTTGCCGTCTCTCGATCTGTCTGTCTGTTTATTTGTTTGCTGGTTTATGCAATAAACAAATAACATTATTGCTGATTGGTAATTGAAGTTGAGCGACTGTTACAGGCCACTGTTGCCACTGCAGTTGGAGAAGTTGCTGAGCTCTGCTTGGAATGCAATCCCCTGTCAACGCTGAGGAGGCTGGCCAACTTATAAGTTATCTGCAGAAGCAGCAGTAATGGACAGCTGGCTACCTCACCTTCAATTTAACACTTTTACTTTTGTTGGCGTTGCCAAAATCACGCAACCCCACTTGATATGGAAACCTAGAGAGCAGCAACCGCCACAGCCTCAAGATGAACTCCATGATCCACACACACATAGAGCTTGTAAATACTTTACGATTAATTACATCGGAGCACTTTTTGACAAGCTCAATGGCTTTTTGGCCGACTGGCATCTCGATGGTCATTACAACCGCAGATTTGGCTTCTCATTCGCATTGAGGTAGTCTCTGTTCCAGCGGCCTTTTGTGTCCGATAATCGAGCATAAAATGGGGCAGGCACCACATCAAAGTAGCGCAACACCAACCATCAACCAAGCATCGACAACAACAACAATGCCCGGCGGCCACAAATATTGATGCGAATTTTCGTTGGCCGTGTTTCGATTTCTTTAACAAGACGCCGCTGGGCCTCCGAAAATAAACCAAAGAGCCACTTGAAGGGATCTCAGCCAAACGGTTGAGGCGTCAATATGCAAATTGCTGGGGCTAAACCAAGGTGTAGAGTTTGTGTTTTGATTAATTGACTGCGAAAGTAATTAAATATTATAAATTATGCAAATTGAATGTGAGAGATTCGCTAATGGGACGACGCGGCGTATGCGTAACGCTGCTGCCGCCGCTTCAAGCCGCCTAACAAGGGTGAGAATATTTGTTCAATTATTAACGCTTATGCTTTGATACTATTTGGTAGCTTATCTCGCCAATTACACATGCCCATCGCAAAACACACATTCACATTCCACAAGTCTTCCTACTCCGATGCAGCGACCAAAGCATTCTTAACGGCTGCCAGCTTATCGCTGTGGCAAGCCGCAAGTTGCAAGTTGCAAGTTGCTGCCACAATCCAATTAACCTTTTGACATTTGCGACAAGCAGCAGCAGCAGCAGATGCACAACAACTACTTTTCGCTAATGGCAGCGCGTAAATCAAACAAATGCGAGAATGAGTACTGAATGAGTATGAGTTTGAGTTTGAGTAGCCGCAGATATATCCACTTGGCCACTTGGCGATTCGGCTTCATTGCGGATGTCTCCGAAGCGGATGCGCGGCTGTAATTAAAACACTCAACACGCTGCAACAACAACAACAACAACTGGTCGCCGCTTGTCAAGTTTCGGGGCGCCAGCGAAATAAACCCATCAGCAACAACAACAAGAACGTGCAACGTGCAGCAAGTCTCGGACGAGTTGTTGACCATGTGCCTCTTGACACCTGTCTGCCATAACGGAACTCAGACGAAAACTGCAGTTCGGCATCGAGCTGACGCTGCGTATGCGTAATATTTATTGCTGCCAACTTTTGACTATTACTTTAGCACACTCCCTAGCTGAATTGGGCATTGAATGAACAGGAATTCAATTAGCTGGCAGACGAAACTCCATGCCGGTGAACAGTGCGTATGCGTGATATTTATACCTGTAACTTTGACTAATTGCAACTTAGTCAGAGAAGTATTTGTATTTCTCAAGGGCGCATCTTTTCGTTCGCACTTAACTGTCGGTCAGCGTAGACATTAAAATTATAGCCTATGATAATAGTAATATAAAATAGGATAAAAAGAAGATAATGCGATTGAAAAGTCTAAATACAATGCCAAGGTTATGAGACAGATAAGCCTGGATCTTCGCAGACATAAATAAATAAACAAAAGTCACAACCAAAATCAACAAGCAGTGGCAAATTTCAAAATTGTTTTCAGTTTGCAACATTTCTCATTGAGAAAATCGAATTGTTTTATTTGTTTCGTTCGTTAACTATTGCATTATTTAGAAATCGAGAAACCGGTCCTAATTGAATTTGGCGGAATTTAACAAGCCATCGATTGACGTATGAGTAATATTTATAGATTAAGTAAATTAATTCTTAATTCCTCTTGAAACGAACACTGCGTATGCGTAATATTAGTAGCATTTGTTGCCGTTAAATGTAATTGAGATTTCAGTATTAATAATTATTCCAATTATAGTTATTGACTTTATTAATATGAACCGTTTAGTTAAAGATTAAGTTTTGTATTGTTTACTATATAAATAAAATGTAATCTCTAATTTATTATCATAATTAATATTTCCTATTATCAATATTTTTAATATTCATATTTCATGTTATAAACTATTCTTAGCAAAGCGGAACTCAATTCAATCGCCGGCTCACACTGCGTATGCGCAACATTGGCAACTCCCACTACAACCCGTTTGGCTTTCGTCGAATTGCAGCTCCAATTGAATTAGAAACCGTTGCAACAAGCAATTACTGCTGTGGCCTGTTGCTCAATGAATTTAATTTCTACACGACCCGCTTGCTACTTGCCACTTGCAGCATGCAACAACAAGTGGGCGTCGAACAAAGAGCGGGCGACGAGGGGAAAAACTCGGACTCGCCCACACGAAATGATGTGAAATGAAATGAACACGTGCGTTGGCAGCGCGGCAAGTGGCAGAGTGGCACTCTGGTGGCGTGGGCGCTGTGTCGCCATAAATCTTGGCACATGATTAATGTGGATGCGCTTGGCTAGAAGAAGATGTTGTGTTGGCCACAAGCTGGCGAACCACTTGAATTGGAGCAGCAAATTGTTGCAAAGAATTTGCCGCCAGGCAACAGGCAACAACAACTACAACACCAAATTGTTTTGCGAGCCGCATTTAAATAAAAAGCACATTAACTCCACTGCAAAGCAGAGAAGCTTGTGGCTGCAACAACGCTGGTCAAGCAGATGAGCAGCCAGTGATGTTAAGAAACTCTCCACAATTAATGGCACGCTAGGAGTAAGTTCATCCAGCGATTGTGCCACACGAATCAACTGTTGCATGCATCGGAATTTGCCCAGAAACTTCAACTCGATTCCAGAACAGAGATTCAGACAATCACTGCTTATTTGTATGCCAAGCGCAAGGAAAATGCCAAAAGAATGCGGATATCTTGAAGAACAAAGCTTAACTGGTTACAATTTTGAATTTGCATGCAATTAAAATAAATCCGGAATGTGATAAAGCAGTTAAATGCAAATTTGTTTGCTTAAGTAAAATATAACTTTAAAATTGGGTTAAAAATTAAAATAGTAACTAAAAATAGAAATCTTTAAAATAATTTAAATTATTAAAAGGCCAATTTTGTATACCAAGATGCAAACATCACTTTAGTGGATCGACTGCAAAGTGTTTAGAATTTAAAGTGTTTATTTGAATTTGGATGTATCCCAATTATTTAACTAGATTACAATTTTAAGTTTCCTAGTAACTATAAATTTAATTAATAGGAAATAATTTACATCGACTGAATATTCCTAACAGCTAAAAAGAGTAAACACTTCATCGTCTCGCTCTAAGCTTAGCTCTGCAAACTGTCAATCTATCTGTGGATAGTTTTAGTTGCATTCGTCTCTACTTTATAATAAGGCAAAACCATCTAAACTTTAAATAGGCCATAAAGTGTTTAGACCCTTTACTTAGTCTTAAGCCAAACGTGTTGGCAACTTTATAATGATCCGTTAACAGATTTATCAATTATGATCTAATTCGCAAAAATTCCAAGGCACGTAAACGAGTTTCGCAGATGCCTGAAGTACTTATCTGTGTGCCTCATTTTAAAGAGCATCTATCACCGAGATTTAGCCTGATGATGAGATGATAGCCAACAAATCCAATCAACACTTTTAATGTCCGCTAAACACGCACACATTTTAATGCCTTACTTGGCAGGCAGATGACTTCATTTGGCCTGCGAGACTCGGTCTGAGAGTCGTCATTCAGTCAGTCAGTCAGTCAAACAGCTCATTCAAGTGTAGTTTGATTGATGACTGCGCCCACGAATCTGATAAAACCCAAAGAAGAAAAAACTAATAGTGAAGTAACAAAGCAAACGCCAGCTACACAAAACGACATTGATATGTATCTAGGAGTATGTAAGCATGTGTGTTGTATCTTGTATCTGGCGTATCTTCTGTAGATACGAATATGCAGCGCGAATTTGCTTTGAAGTTCAACTGATGAAGTGACAGCCAACTGAAGTACAACTTGTGCCTGCAGTTGTCGTCTGTTGTCGTCGATCCACCCATCTGTAAGCTGTTAACTGTAAGCCACAAGCTTGTGGCAGTCTGAAGTCTTCTCTCCCACTCTCTGAAGTCGATTAAAATTCCGCATAAATGTTGAATGTTAATCGCTCATTGTTCGAGGAGGAGTACAAATTAAATTGTTTGCTGTTTTAAATTTGACATATAACAGCTGTTGACGAAGTTGTTGTTGTTTCTGTTGTTGCTGTTGTTGCCACTCGCTGCTGCATTGAATGAAGTGCATTGCATTTTGCGTGTTTTACTGCCATTGCTGCACTTTTAATTGCAATTGTGTCGGGTCGCTGACGGCAATCAAAGCGGACAAGTTAATTAAAATATCGCATACGCGTTAATTGAAAAGTATTACAAATCGCATTTCATATGTGTGTAAATTGCTTTAAAATATATTTGAAGTATTAAGTTGTTATCCGCGCTTAGTCGCTGCTTATCCGTCTCTGTACGAAACATTGCTAAATACTTGACTTTGAATCAAACATAAAATATGACTACTAACATATACAATTGCTTGATGCGTATACAAAGAGTAGCTTAACGCAAATTAACGTGTCACCAGTTGAAGAATGTTTTTGTTGTTGATTGTGAAGAGTGGGGAATCCTTAAGTTTGATGGAAATATTATTTGTCGCATTATTTGCCATTTCCATATTCCTTGATTTTCAGCAGATCACAGGAGAAGTCAAAGAGCTTTTCACACTTGGCCGGCGACTTGGCACTGGCGTGGAACGGACCCCGTCCGCAGTTGCTGAGATATATGCCACCCTGGCCTTCGATCGATGGCTCTATGGCCGCATAGACCACGGTGCGAGCTCCACGCTCTGGTGTCTTGAAGAAGATCTTCTTTAGGAATGGCACAGATGTGGTGGCCGAGTGCTCGAACAGATCGGTGTCCACAATGCCGGGATGCACTGCAAGCACCTGCACATGCGCCTTCTCCGCGTCCAAAAGCGTTTGCAGGTGTCGTGTGTACAGAATTTGAGCCAACTTCGATTGGCTGTAAGCAGCACCGGGATAATAGTTTTTGCTGCAAAGGAAACAGAGGGATTTAAAATGGGTAAGCACACAATATAATTCATTTACTAACAGTCCATTGATGTCCTTGTAGTTAATGCTGCCAATCAGATTCACACACGAGCTCACATTCACGATGCGAGCATTCTTTCCCTCCTTTCCACCAGCCCGCAGTTGAGGCAGCAGCAGATGGGTGAGCAGGAAGTGACCCAAGTAGTTGATGGCAAAGTGCGACTCGTAGTTGTCGGCGGTTAGTTTAAAGGGTGCAAACATAATGCCAGCATTATTGAGCAGCACATCGATCTTTGGATACTTGTCTGCGATGCGCTGGGCAAAGGTGCGCACTGATTTGAGGTCGCCCACATCGAGTTGCTCGCAAATGAGTTTGCCCTTCGTTTGGTTGAGGTCCACAATGGCTCCAACAGCTGTCTTGGCACCCGCTGGATCGCGTACACCTGCAAAAGCAATATTCGAGATTTAACTTTAATTTTATGCTTTGATTTTGCGCTCAAGTGTATTTTAATTGCGTGCCTAAAAGTCTGCAACGCTTTTTCGCGCACATAACTTTTGTTGCCAGCAACATTTTGTGCTGCTAAGCGTTAGCAGCATGTTGCTCGTGTGGATGTTATGTGGGTGGAATTAAATATTTCGTTATTCAGGTTAATTTCACATGCAGCGCACGCGATTTTATAACATTTTTTGGTTTTTATATTTTTATCATCTTGTCGCTTGTCATTTGACGTCGTGCATGCCTCTTTGTTTTTTTCTTTTTAAATAGGTGTCCGTCGAACATGTAGTTGAGTGCTGATCCATTGTACAGCCCTTAGAAACTTTAGTTTTCAGCTAGACAGGCGTGAGAAGATACGCTGAAACTTACCCATCACGACAGTCATGTCGCATGCCAGCAATTTCTCCACAATGCGCAGGCCAATGCCGCGATTACCGCCGGTGATGACAGCAATACGATCCGGTTGCTTGTAGAGTGCTATAAAATTTTAGATAATCACCACGATAAATCGAGTTAATAATATGTGGATAATTGGTTGGTAATTTTACACAAGCAGAACAACTGGTAGCCGTCGCTTAAGTTACTTACTCACGCGATCCCTCGAGGCGTACTGAGCATCGTGGATGAGACCGGCCATGCCCAGATACTGATATTTGAATTCGGTCGTCCATTCAAACCAGGACTTGGGCACCTCTTTGGTTGTCTTGGTGATCAGAAAGCCGAAAAGCAGCGCGCCAAAGATAATAACAAACAGTATTAGCAACATGGTGTTGTATGTTCAAACTATGAAAAGGGAGAGATAACGAAAAAACACAGTCAGAATATTCGAAGAGACGGCGGGTGCAAAGGTCGTTGATACGACACTGATAAGCTTGCGATCCACTGCACTGCGTGACGTTTGTGTCGAGTGTAAGCCAATTTAATGTATATGTATTAAAACCAATAACATGTCTTCTTTTATAACCAAAGTTACAAGCTTGAAATTAAGCCCATTTAAATTACAGGTGGCAGTTATAGGCACTAAATTGATTTAAACATTGTATGCTAGGTATATCGATATACGATAAGCGACTGCAGCAAGTCTATCGAAGCAAGGCTGGAAGCAACAATTGAATCGATTAAAACCCACAATTCATCATGCAAATCGATATGCGATAAGCGACTGCAGCATGTCTATCGAAGAAAATCAGGAAGCAAGAATTGAATCGATTAAAGCCTAAAATCGATGTACGAAAAGCGACTGCATTATGTCTACCGAAGCAAAGCAGGAAGCAAGATTGGAATGGACTTAAACCCAAAATACACTATGCAAATCGATGTACGATAAGCGAGTGCAGCATGTCTATCGAAGCAAAGGAAGAAGAAAAATTTAAACGACAAGCGACTGCACCATGTCTATCGAAACAAAACAGGAAACAAGAATGTCGTCGTTAACTTTACGCTTTCGGCCCATTAAAAGTTTCAACTTTGCACAGATTTTAATTGTGCTTTAATTACAAATATTTATTATACTTATATCACAGACGTCCATTAAAAGTTTTAACACTTAAACGAAGCCAGCAGCCAACTTAAACTGAGCATCGAGTGCAGTCTTTGTTTGCGACACTTGACTTCGACTTAAACTTGAGTCAGCAACAATTTGTACAACTTTGTGTATGCAGTTTTTGTTCGAATATTTACTCTGCCATTTTGCTGTAGGCGAGTCTCTGCCCGAACCTAAGCAATATCAATAGAACTTGAAAGCATAATGGTGTTTGAGGTGTAATTTAAGTAGCTGCACTTTGATGTGCAAGCAATTTAATGCCAATTACAAGTACCTTAACTTGTTTCGGTTGGTAGCGATTCGAAACAATTAAAGCTTTATAAATAGTATTGTCGGTGGCCCAGTTACGAGTTGGTTTCTAAAATAAAACAACAACGTCACATAAAATGCAAATTAACGAGAGAAGAAAAGAGTCAAGTCAAGGGAATGAAAGTTGAGCCAAGAGACCAATAGAATGGGCCAAAGCTAAACACAGATAGCGTCATGGAGAAGACAAACATACGAAGCGTACGTTACTCTAATGGGCATCCGCGGAGGTGCGAAGAGGGCCGCCAACATAACCCACTAAATACATGCGCACATCTCTGTCTGTGTGTGGACTGTATTGGTATACGAGTGTGTTTGTGTGTGTGGGTCTTGTGAAGTGTTTTTTTCGCGTTGTCAACGGTTCGACGGCGTCTTCGACTTCCGTCAACAAAAAACCTAAACTCGCTTGCATTTCGTCAACTTTCTATTTCTATTATCTACAACCTACAACCTTGCATATAAGGGCGAATACAATGCAAACGAATAATACTTACTGCACAATTCACTTAAATCCTCCTCGAACGGATGCGTTTTCTATGCACTTGCGTGACTTGTTGTCTATTTGGTTGGGCGGCGAAGCGTTGAGTATGCTAATATTGAACTACCTTTTTAAGTTAATAAGGTAAATAGTTTCAATTTGTGACTGTGCGATCGACACCAGACAAGAGCGCGTCACGTTCAACGTCAATTTCAATAGCAGCGAGAAACCGGTTTCGAAACACAACCGCACGGCAAGAAATTCAAAAGACAACTAAATTCGTTAATGTTTCGCGCGCTCGTTTTCTGTTAAGAACCTGCTTTTAATATTTCAATTGTGTTTTTGTTGCTGGCCATCGCAAGCAGCAACAGGTGACAACGCCGGTAAGTGATTCATAACGGTATCGGCCGTTACGAAGCTGAAGATCAGTCTAATTACTTACTCATGAAATTGAAAAATTTAAATTTTAATTAACAATTTACATAAGAAATTAAATTTAATATATTGTTTTTCAGCTGGTGTATTCAGTAATTGTCTGATTCGGAATTTAATACCCACAAACTAACAGCTGATAGGCAGCCGGCTTCTAGTGTGACCGCGCATTGGAAATTCAGAATGACAAATTTCGGTATTTGTGGGTTATTTCGGCATTTTTCAAAATTTCAACCGGCATGCACACGGTATGTACATTAAAATTTCATTAAAATGTTTAATTATTGAATAAAAACAAAATACAATCCTTGTTTTTGCTAGCTGATTTGCATTTATTTATTAAACAAAAATATTACAGTGCGTTTGAACAAAAATGTATATATCAACTAACTTATTTATGCATTTATCGGTTTTGCGTATACATAGTTTAAATTGTTTATTATAGGCAAAATTGAAATATATTTGAAATCAAGCAAAGTTAGAACTGAAAATCTAAATATAGTATTACATGTATTTACGTTTTTTGATTGATAGTTTGTTTGTTTGATTAAATCATACTAGGGATTTACAAAGTCTTCAAGTGTCCGTTAGTGATGTGTATGTGTATATATGTATGATAGTATAATTGTTGTTGTTTATGGTGTTTATAAGTGGGTATATATATATTACTAAATTGAATTATATTTGCTTGTGAGTGCTGTCTAATTTCTAATAAATAAATTTATATATATTTTTTTTTGGAAAGTATTTTTGGAAAAAGTATTTGAAAAGTCTAAGTTGCAGCTGCATTATCATTGTGTTGTTTCTCGATCTCCTCGACTGGCGATGGAGATGACGTTGGAGTTGGTGTTGTTGTTGGGGTTGCTGCAGCATTCTTAGGTTGCTTTAACTGTCAATTCTCCATGGACATGACACCGATATCATCGTTGATGGCCAGCACCTGACCAATAAAGTTCTGATCGGAGACGACCTCGCAAAGTGACTTGCAAAGCTCCGTCAGATCGTGCTGCGACATATTCAGCTGTGGCGACAGCTTCACCAGATGTTGCAACACATAGTCCGGCAATTGCTGCACACAGAAAATGAATACGTTATTGTAGAATATATAAAAATGAAAATTGGAGATGTGTAACTCACCTTGCCCTTGCCCACTTTGAAGGCGCTAAACATGAGCTTGGCTTTCACGCGCTGCTCGTTGGGTCCGTCATAGAAGAGCGTTAGATGCGCCTCCTGCACATTGGACACGAGTGGAAAATAGAGTCCAGCATAGACCCGACCCTTGGCATCGCGCGACAGCAGCGAACGGAAATTGTACACCAGATTGCGGCGCACTGTCACGTCCACGGCGGTCATGTACTCCTGGGCAATGTAGATCAGGGAGGTCTTGAAGCTGGCCTCGTCACCACGTATCTCACGCTCCTTCCACTCCACAAACTTGTCGCTGTGCTGACTGTAGCTGTAGCAGTAATCCCGCTGCAGATGCGGCTCCTTCGACTGATTGAACCAGCCTGCAAAAGACCAATACAAAAGTCAAACGAGTTCATCTGGAAGTGATGGATTGTTGTCTTACCTGTGTGCGGATAGCTCTGATCGGTCATGACGGTAACAGCGCGTCCCACATGATAGCCGGGGTCGAGTATCATGACACCACGACGCTCACCAATGGCAAAGCGCATGGCGACCATCACGTGCTCCTTCTCGACACCCGCATCCGCTGAATTCATGCCGTACTCCTCATCCATCTGCACATAGTCATTGCAGTCGACCACCTGCTCCTCGCAGGACACCACATAGAGATACTGGCCCAGCTGGGGAAACATTTGCACCAGTCGGGCTATGATCTCGAAGGCCAGCGACACGCACATGTGATGGCGTCGATTGATAGGCACATCGTAGAACTGGAAGAAGCTGCGCAGATCGGAGCGACGAGTGCGCTTGAAGCTGCGATAGAAGTCGACAAAGAGATTGACCGTATTGTAGTGTGTCTCCTCCAGCATGTGTTGCAGCGCCGTCTCAATAACTCCATTCAGCTCCTCATACTGCCAGACGTTGTCGAAGATTAGCGTTGCCTTGGCGGGCTCCTCAGCGCTGCTCCAGTCGGGCAGCGGCAAAGGATGGCCCAGCGGCCAGACGCCATTGATCTGATTGTAGGCCGTCAAATCGTAGCCATCGGCCATGGCCCAGTTGGCATCCGGACATGGCTGCTGCTGCTGCTGTTTGGCCAGCAGCTGGGTGATGTCGGAGTAACGCTCCGATGCGGTTGCCACCGATGTCAGGTCGGTTGGCAGCCATTGCTGTGGCTCCTCAACATCTTCGTCGTCATCCTCACTGGATGTTGAGGGCGTGCGCATTGGCATGGCCCGGTGAGCAAACCCACCGTTGGGCAGCTTTGCAGCTTGCTCAATTGCCTCATGATTGGCATTGGTAGTCAATCCCAAGCCACACAATGCATCCGCCAGCTGCTGTTCCACTGAGCCGGCGGCTTCTCCCGCAGCACCACCGATGACAGCGTCATCGTCATCGGCAGCTGCTCCATCCTGCTGGCCTTGGCCATTCGCTGCGGCGAGTCAGCTCGGCCATTCGGCACCCCAACGGCCCACGGTGGGCACGTAGCCACTTTCACAGTCATTGAATGTGGCTTCTAGTTGAATGTTGGCGAATTGTCGCGATGCGTTGCCGCTTGGATTCAAAGATGCTTGGACAGCGGCTGCGGCTGCTGATGATGCAGTGGAAGCGCCAAGACTATGCAGACTATTCCGGCCCTGCGCTCGGTTGAACAGGAGGTCCGGCTCGTCTCCAAATTTCGTTGATTGTTTAGACTGATCTGAAGTTGGGGAAGATGGGAATATAATACAAATACTATTAATAAATTAATTACATGAAACTAGTTTTGATTTGAACTGCAAAACTATATATTTTCCTCGAAACCACTTTTAACCTTTCATATATATTTTTGCATAATTGATTAGTTAAGACTATCAATCATTGATGTAAAATAGTATTTAATTTCTAGCAACAAATATTGATTAAGATTTAATTGGTTTGATTTTCAATTTAAAACTTTTTGGTTCTGTTTTTCAGACATGTTTATTTTTCTTTTAATTTGAAACTATACTGAACTATTCTTTTTGCTATACTGACATATCGTTATTTATTGAATTTGAAATTCTGATCTGCATTTGCTTTCCTACTGCATTGTTGGCTGTCTGGCATTAAATGAATAAATGCCATTTTACCCAGAAGGATATTTCTCCTATTTCAAAAGATCATTTATCATTTTCATTCCAATCTTCCTATAATCAGTGCATCACGATCTTTTGCACCCTTACGTAGCAGGTAAGCGTAACTCAAGGTGATTTCAAGTATTTGTTCTAGTCAAGTTGTCGATCTTACAGGGAATCTTTGCTGACGTTGTCAGCTGGTCTGCGTCTGGCTGCGAGTTGTTTTTTTGTTCGTCGGAAACAGTCGTTAATCATTATGTTCCAAGTCTAATAAACAATTGCCGCTTATCTGGCGACGGCAACAGAAACGGGAGGGGCAACGGGTTCCCTTCACAGAGCGGCATGTGCCCTCTAGTGCTGATAGAGTCGAGCCCCAAACTGATTAGGGAGAGCAGAATTAAGTTAGTAACTAAATGGAGCAACGCCGGATGGGGCCAAGTGGTTAAGCCATATAAGTTATATGATTAGTCGACAGCAATTGGGGCACGTGTCCAGTTCATGCCCTGCGAGGGCAACTACACCCACTAATTGATGATATGTCTGGAAACGAGTTCAACGTCGTCATATTTATTCATTCAGTCGGTTTGTCTGTTATCTAAATCATACCAAGGTCCCCAGCTCCCCAGCTCTCTAGGGGCTGTTATTGTTGTTGATTAGAGGGAGAAACGCTTGCGTCATTTGTTTGCCTTGTTCGTAATATGATTCAATTTTCGGAAATTTACACACTTTGTTTCAATTTACTCGCAACTACAGGTGAATCATCATAAGCATTTCTACCCCTCCCCTCCCTCGAAACGTTGCTAAGGTTTCTTCCTCGGCCAGAGACATTTGTGCTTTACAAACAAATAGTCTAAAAATAAGAACTACACATTGTGCAAGTCCGTGCGAATCTAATATTAATTCAGTTCAACCTGTTGCTGGGCAATTGCCGTCTGGGTCAGTGCTACTCAAACTGTGAATGCACTGAGAGAATGCAACTGGCTCTGTGATTATATTTATTTGTGGAGAACTTACCCATACAATGGCCTAAGCCCAATAAACTGAATTGCTGTTTTTCGTGTTGTGTTTGTTTGGTTGTTGCTGCTGTTGTTGTTCCCTTGTGCACTCGCGGTTTTGTTGTTTGGTTTTGATTAAATTACAATTATTAGAAGGTTGCTCGCTTTACAGTTTTGCAGCCAACAGTTGCTCTCAAACGGTTGCGTTCGTTTGCCGTTCGATTCAAACACAAAGAAATGAAAAAAATAACCGAACGTGAAGAACTAAAAAGCAAACAACTCTTTGTTGTTTGCCACACTCACTGTTTGGCAATGTTTGTTACAAAGGTTTTTTTGGTGTTTGGTTTGTTTTGTTTTCGTCTTTTTTTATTTTTGTTATTCGCTTTTGCCTGTTTAATACAGGTCAGAGTTTTTTAACAATATTGGCGAATTAATCGACATTGAAGTGGATTTTGTTCAACAGTTTTTCCTACTATATATTTCGATGGTTAGAATATTAACCTACATATATGTATGTGTTTGCACTTGATTTAAGTGAATTTCCAACAGCTGACACAACGTCTAATCCGTTCCGAACAAGAGGCGAAATACGACTGAAATTGTTTATTGAAATTGAGCTCTTCTAGCGACGTTGTCGAAGTCGAATGCTGAATGCACACAGTTCGCTGATATGAGCGTGCTTATATACGAGTGCTGCTCTTGCCTCTCTTTCGCACCCTCTGCCGCTTGCTGTTGTTGCCTGTATTGGGGGAGATCGCGAGATTGTATTGTCTTTGATAGCAGCGACGACGTTGGCACAGTTTTGTTATTCGCTTCTCCTATTGCTCGATTTGTGTTGTTGCTCTATTTGCACGGTACCCGCCGAGCAAATATGTGTTTCAATTTATGACGCAAAAAAAAGCTTGAAAAATATTCCACACACACGCACACACACTAACACTAACACACGCGCAACTTCAACAGCGAGTGGGGAAAATAACAACTCGAATGTCAACGCGATTTTTGTTTTGCTACGCAGAATCGTGCCAATATTTTCGGTTTTGTTGTGTAAACAAATTGTGCTCAACGAAGGGTTTCTTGAGGGCGTTCAAAACTGTAACCAGGGCTGGGGACACGTCCGGCAGTCGGTTTGTTCCGCTTCTGAAAAGTAAAAATGATTAAATTTACATAATTAAAGCGATCCTTGTAACAGATTATATGATTACAAATGCAAAAACAATTTGTGAATCGCTTTTGTTAATTGAGATGAATGTGGAAAATTTTGAGGAAGGGACAAGCCATGTAAACAAGATATGATGAACTGCTGTGACAGTGTAAACAGTTTGTTCGGTTCAAATGATAAGGCTGTAAAATTATTAAAATTTTTGTGGTGAAATTAGGCAGCCAAAACAAAGTGTTTTTATGACTTCCGAAAATTGTTTATCGTCGTATATGCGTCATCAAGCAGTTTCTTTTTCTCTGCGGATTTGACTAACCAATTAACATACTTGATCGAGCTGAAGTTTATGGATCTAGGGCCTTATTTAACCATTTCTAAATAACATTATTTGCTTGGATAAAGCAATCGCAATCAGTGTGATTATCTAATCAAAGTCAGTGCAAAACAGACGGATGAAAACAATACCGACAGCTTTTGTTTATATAAATCGCACTGTACAGCGTTCACCTTTCCTACCTCCCACACCCACCCATTGCTTTATGCTCTGTCGCTCATCTGCAGTATCATCTGCTATATAATAATAGCTGCCATATAGTTGAGGGGTTTTTGCGTCGTAGCGAATTGCAATTTGTGCTAGAAATGGTTGTAAAAATGCTGAGCAAACATTTTTGTGTGTGCAATTAAATATTAAGACGGCGACATAAACATAAATTCTTGTTTACAACAATTGCTGCAACAATTGCCAATTTCAATTGCAATTGCAATTCGTGTACCTTCAAGGTCAGCAACGTACAATGCAATATATAATATTCATGAAATTCATTTATTAATACGAATTTGTGTAGAACAGATTGAAATCAACAATTGGGGCCACAATTAGCATAAGTCGGCGCCCAAATGCATAAACAATTCGATTTATATAATTAATTAGCTAATTAGCCAATGTTTTTGCGACGCTCACAATTTCAGGGCTAGTTGGGAGCTACGATTTATGAGGCGCAGCGGATCGATAAAGTATACGTCGCGTGAGCCGGAAGCCAAAGGGAAAAAATGGTGGTTGAGTTGTTTGGGCCCCGAAATCGACAGCCATAAATAAAACTTCATTGACGTCATTGGCAAAATATATGAATTGCGTGTATGCCAGCCAAGACATTAGCCTTCGCGAAGGATATGGTCAGGAATGAACGTGAGAGCTTCTCCTGCTCCCCAAAAGCCAAAAGTAGTCCAATGTCGAGTCAACGACTGACGTCACTGTGACGATGTTGTTAGGCCCCAACATACATAAATGTCGAGATTAAAGCCGGCCGGTACCATAAGCTTTGTCCATACGTATGTATTCCAATGCTTCCAGCGTTGCTCGTGCCACGTGCCACGTGCGTATTTGTAAACAATGCAAAGCGTGCAACGTGTGTTGCCAATTGCCAACAGTCTGGCTTTTATTTTTACAATCACAACATTGTGTGCGGTGTTTGTGTGTGTTAGTGCGCAAGTCCGTGAACTCTGTGGAATTTCCAATTGGAACGAATGGAACAATTTGCTGTTGGCCGTGTAACAAAGGCGAGGAAAATGGAGCGCCGTCAGAGAGTGCAATGATTTCGCTACAGTGGCGGCAAGACAAAATTACCCTACCGAAACTGAATCCATCTTAAAACAAATTAAATGGTAGCATACATTTAACGAAATGTTTGATTTAAGCATCAATGTATACTGTTTGACTGTGCCTAATAGGGCGCGCCGCCACTGTGGACTAACACAACCGCACAGATGTTTTGCGCATTTTTATGGGGAATTTCCTTGTTGTCTACTTGTTGTTGCGCGTCCTGCTGCCATTTGATTGGGGGTTTGGCTTGGGGTAGGTATTGCTTTTGTGCCGTTGTCCTTTTCACATGACAAAATTACAAAATCGATAGCAATATGCTTAATAATGCATATCGAAGATACACACTGTAAACTTACCCGTTATGTTAATGCTTCGCTCACACATACAGTTCATAAATTATACACACGCACGCACACACATACACACACAGATGGACAGTCGCCGTCTGTGAGATTCGTGGAAGGGGCTGAAGGAGCTTGACGTGAAGCTTAGAACTTTTTACTCCAATTGTAAGCACCGTTGTAGAAAAATAAAATCAATATAATCATTTTGGTGTGCGTATTGTGGACAGTCATGGCACAAAGGATGTCGCTCCTTTAAGGCACAAAAAAACACTACTCTATCCCAATTAATATGCTACTATTTGATTATTTCCTTTATGATTAGTTTTTATGCCTCTTGCGTTTGAGTGGCATTTAAAATGTTATCGAAGCAGGACACTTTTCGCTCTGATTACGAAACGCAAAACGTCAATTGTTTTTGGTCTTCTTTCGATTATCGTCTGTTTGCACAGCTTCTTAGTCTATTTATATTATATTAATTTATATTATGTATTATTTTCCCTAGAGAAGGACACTTTTTGGGTGCCTTGCTGCTGCTGCGTTTCGCGTGGAAAATTCGACTGACTGAAACGCGACGGCAACTGAGTCAGCAAAGTCTTTGTGCGTTCCAGGCCTTTTCCAGCGCTCTTCCAACGGACTGCCCATTGTACGAACATGTTCAACTAGGCCTGTGGGCTTGGGCTTGCAGCCATGCCACGCATTGCAGTTGCAATGTTTGCGTCATCCAAACTTGGCACCATATGCGTGACACATCGTCAGTTACTAAGAGTCTTTAATGGGCACAATTAATCATAATTAAATCGTTGTATTTATCACATTTTATTAACTATTCCTCAAGCATCGTGCAACTGTTCTCAATGCGCATATCTGAAGAGGAATATTGTTTGCATAGAATTGCACATTTTTATTAATTGTTGAATAATGTTTAAGGTATTAGACTTTTAGTTTTGGATGAAAAATATTCAGTTAAATGCTGTTAAATAGCGACACTAATCGATTGAAAGGAAATATTATACGATCGATATTTATTATGATGTTTCATTTAAAATGATAACTTTAATTTAAATTTGAAGTTGTCCCATTTATCGGCACGCCATAAATATAGCACAATCGTTAAAATAAATATAAACTTAAAAAAATATATTTTTGTATTACATATTGTTGATAAATACATACATTGTGTGTACTATTGGTTTTAATATTTTGTCAATAAGGGTTTAAATAGTCTTACTACAAGTGAGTTTTTTCTTCGACATCAAAATTATAAAACTTAAAATTAATATAATATAATATTTAATATCTTAAAGAGTTGAATTCGATAATAAAAACAAACAGTTGATTAATCGATTTTAAACAATCGTCTTCAAGAGTAGGTTTTTCAATAGTGCTACAAAAATTATCGACTTAAATCGAAAAGTATTTTAAGGATTTTGCATACGCAGTTTTAGTCGTCAATTATGAGATTCCATTGCCAATTGTATTTATAACTTTCAAGAAGATGAATTGCTTTGGAAAACAATGTCAATGCTGAGACACAACGTATTTGAAATAATATTAATGGTAATTTTGGTAATATTGACTCAAAGACTGCCCTGTAGTGCTAGCGACTCGAACAAGTATGGCAAGCATCTCCTGCCTTGGACACATGGTGGGCGACACTTGGAATCGCTGGCCTCCAATGATCCCAGTGCACTGTTTGATGAATTGGCAAGGCATAAGCCAGCAAGGAACTTTCTCAAGTGGCATGATTTAATGAATGTCGATCAGGCAAAGTCCAAGGAGAAGGATAATACTGACGACATGGAGGAGGCGCAGCAACTGCTTTTGCCCCTGTCACTATCAGCAGCCAGTAACGATGTGCGGCAAGAGGAACAGCGAAAGCGTCACTTTGAACGGCTCCAGAATGAAGCTGCTGACCGAGAGTTTGCGCAGATCATGAGGAAACTGAAATTGAAATTGCAGCGGGAACGTGAGAACGAATCGGGTTTCAAAAGCGTATACAAGAAAGATCAGAAACACAAGAATATCCCAAACTTTTGCCAAAAAAAGTCAAAGGGCTACAAAATGCAGGATTCAACGACAACCACAACGGAATCTCCCAGCTCTATTCCCTCCACATCGCCGTCCACGCTGCCAAAGCTTTCAACAATTTGTCCAGCAATCTCCCAGCCAAGCAAGTGTAAGAACAGAGAACACGTTGAGTTGAAGCCCGAGGATGTGGAATGTCTGCTGAAGACTGCCATGACGATGAAAGGACATGCGCTGCTGATCTTGAAGAACCTTATGTTGCTGGAATTGGAGATACTCAGGAGATGGCCTGGAAGCTGTGTTCCAGCAGATGAAGCCCAGGTTGAATCGCAGTCAACGACAACTAATATTCCCGAAAATCCACCCGAGCGTCTCGAGAAGCCCACAACGGCGAGGCCCAAATCTTACAAATACGGTTTTTACTTTGGACTTCGAGCGCCTTTCGAAAGAGAAGTAAATATCGGAGCCGCATTGAGAGAGCAACGCAAGCTGGAGCAAAAAGTACGCGAAGAATACCAAACGCAATTGGATCGAGTGGAATGGCAACGCCATCAACTGCAACGCTTGAAATCTAAACGAAAGAGAGCGCGCTTTGATGCTGCGCCATCTGCAGCAGTTCGTTTAGAGGTGATGACAACGCAGCCTTCGAATATCGTAGATAATAAAGCAACCCGAAAGAATCCCTATGCGAAACACTCTTCGGTCGCAGTAAAGCGTCTCGCTTTTAAGGTTAAAATGTATGCAGACCGCAATCACATAGACTTGACACGCCAGCCACTACACAGCTGGAAAATGATGAGAAAATTCCAAAGGAAAAGGATGAATAATTTAGTCCCGCTCACACGGAAGCTTTGCTATTCCACAAGCGGATCATCCCAGTCGCAAGTGCACAGATTCAGCAAACAAAATCATAATAGGATAACTCAGGGATTGCATTAAATAGACTTCTCTTATAACTGATTTCATTTGATTTATATTTTATATATTTTACAAAATAAACGATCTGAATAGCGCGCCCATTTACATGATTTTTAAAAATATACCAATGTTCCATATGCAGTGTAACCAGACGGCAAAGATTTTTTGGTATATCTCGATGTTATCGAAAACGGCTTTAAAGATCTATTTATGTTTAAAGAAAATAATGAATATAATTCAATGGGTGAAAATAATCGTTGATTTTCGTTCCACACGGCCGTTGATTAAAAAAAAAAAACATGAAACTAGACAATTTTTAAAAGTGACGCGCTTTGTAATTTTTAAGGCATTGTAACCAGGTGGCAATACTGACTAATTCGGTATTCTGCTATATTTCATCAGCGTTAAAGCGCATATTTAGAATTGATACTAATGGTCACACTCGATAAAAGCTATTATTTTAAGAAACTAAAAGTCCGAGTTTAGAAGTTTGTGAAAGTGTAAAATCCTGTGCGAAATCGTTTATGCATATGTGCATATAAAATATAGTGACTATTTTTTTTTACTGGACTAATACGTAGGTATTTAATATAAATCATTTTAATTTTCTTATGTGGACTAATCTGCGTCTTGATGCCAGTCGAATAACGGGTCTTTTGCGAAAAGATGGAGGCCAATAAAGGAAAATCTAAATTGCATTTCAGTGTGTGCATATACATAGATCGTGTATAAAAGTGAATTTATAAACAGAATTTGATTCATATTTTTATTTTTTTTAGCATTTTAGAATTGCGATAGAAAAGCCGTAGACAGGCCAGCAGGCTTTCTGCATGATAAACATGCTCGAAAAGGAAGAATCAGCAAAATTCTGTGGTTTTGTGTGCATGTGTGTGTCACATCTATTTATGTATATTAATATGTACATACATACACATTTGTTTATGTACTTATGTATGTACATACATATGTAGGAGGAAATCGTGCTTATTCCGCAGAATCATTTCTTAAGGCGAAAATGTAAACAAATTCAAATTCAATAGTCGGATTGAACAGCTTGCCTTGAAATATTTGTTTCTCTTATTACATTTCAATTACGAGTTGAAAGTAGAACAGACGTGCTATAGAGAATAATTAGACCTTCTTTCTTTTACTATTTGCGAACCTGAACTTAAAAGATAACTGAAATTATTGCTGGCCTTCAAAAACATTTCTTTCTATTCGCGAGAGAGGAGAGAGTCGGGAGTTTTTGAATGTAGATGAATGTCTACGTTGCGCCGTCGCGACGCTTTAATTTTTCGTTCTCTTTTAACGTTTACGCTGCTCTCACTCAGCTGTGTATGGCTCGGTCGCTCGCTTTATCTTTATCTACGTTTGTTGTCGCGTTCGTTGTGCCCAATTTTGTTGGTGCGAATTTCATTTTTGCACACATTTGTTGTACTTTTTGCGGCTACTCGTATTTTGTGGGTGGTGTTGGTGGACATTTCTCAAAGCTTAATCATATTTTTAATCGCGTGATTGGCGTGTTCAAGCATATGTATGAACGCGTTGTATTTAATTAGTTCCATCTGAAATTGAAATGTATTTTATGCTCTATTTTGTTTGCAGCGATCAGCCATGGGTTCGTTAACAAGGGAACAAGATCTGAAGAATATCGTCGTGGTGTTGCGCTCGTTGATAACATCGTCCAAGCAGGCGGCCACTTTGCAGTCCGTTGAAAGCGATTACAGGAGCGTCGAGTACGAAGCAATTCCCTTCAAACGCTTGGGCTATCGCAGTACCTTGGAAATGCTGCAGGACATGAATGAGTTCGACATTTATAATCGTGGAAATGAAGTGAGTAGCGACGGGTGTCGAACGTCGCTCTAGCTCTCACCCAACACCCCAAACACAGCGCCCATTTCACGCTATCTCTCTCTCTCCCGCTCTCATCCAATCGCAGCTTTTGAGCTTTTGGCAGCACTTTGCTCTTGCTGGTTGCCTTTGCGCTCTGTTGAGTCTCAGTAAGTTTCGTTGCTTCAGCGCGAACGGTGCTCTAGAGCTGTGTGTGTGTGTGTGTGTCTGTGTGTGTGCTGCTGCTGCTGTTCGGGGCTTGGCTTGCCACAGAAGGGCAACGTGTCAACGTCGCGCGTCTCTCTGTCCGAAAAGTGTAAACAATGTTAGTTGTTTATTAATCTGCGTGGTATGTGTGGCCCCACTGTGCTGCTTGTTCTTGTTGATTAAACACTTTTATTTTGTATTATAAATGCACAACACATATGGGCGAGAAAAAAAAAGAAAGAAATGTACAAATAAACACAACACTGAAAAAGATATATTGTGTGCTTGTGTGTAATATGCGAATAATGACGACCAATTTAAAACTTTTTGGGGCTGTTGCTCTCTCACTCGCTCGCTCTCTTGCGCTCTCCCTGTATGTGTGTGTGTGTGTGTGTGTCGCTTTGCTTGCTTGGTGAAAGTGAACGAATTTTGTTATTGTAGCTGCTTTATTACACGATAGAGCAAGAGAGCAAAGTCGCGTCACATTGCACTTCAAATTGCTGTTGTTGTTGTTGCTGTCCCACTCTTGTTATAATTTATTTTTAAATGCAGTCATTTTTGTCTTGGCGCACATTGTTTTAAATGTCAATTCATTCGTTCATTCACTGCATCAGCGCATGCTATGGTACAATATTTATTGTCGCTGCTGCCACGCTTATCAGGCATCCGATTTTTTTTTTTGTTTTTGCTTGGCTTTGATTGCATTTCCGCTCTGGCAGCTCCCACGCTGCGCTCTCGCAGCGTGGGCCGCAGGATGGTAGGTGGTTGGAAGCAGTTGAGTTGGTTTCGACTCGAACACATCTCTTTTTGGCTGGGCTATTAAAAAATCTGCCAATGCATTTTGCAAAATCAATAATGCATGCGGCTCTTGCAGATAAATGCGAAACAGTTGCCTCATAACGCTAAATAAAAGTCTATTTAAACGTAATAAATATTTAAATATTATATGCAGTAAAAGAACGAAAAGCGGTAAAAGTTAAAGTCCTATTATATATTCTTAATTCAACACTCATTTCCTAGTATATCAATTTTACAACAACTTCAACTATGTCTATTTCGTTTTGTTTTAAAAGTGTTTTTAAAGAACATAATATGTTATACATATGTTGTTATAATGTTTACAAACAGCTCATCTTGCAGCTCCCAAGTTGCTCATTGTTTAAAATACAAAATTAGAAACTTTAGTATGGGTGAAATTTGATATTTGCAAGCTCCATTGCTTCAGAGTTTCGGTTTTTGAGTTTTAAGGGTTTCGCTGCTCACATCGAAATTCCATAGTACATAATTGCGTATGCATATTAAAGCAAAGTCAGCTTTCGAGCGACTATGGTTAAGTTGCAACTGCCTTCTTCCATTTGAGTTATGCGGAATAAAGCAACGTGTGGTTGACTAATTGTTTATTTAATTACTGCTTTCACTGAGAAGCGTATTATTTCATATAATATGCACACACATCCATTGCAAGCTTATCACGTCCAGAGCTCAACGCTTGTCTCTGTGCTGTGCCCACATTGCTATGCAACAATAATAATAATAATAAAAATAATAAAAAGCAGCAGAATGTGAATCACCCCAGCTGTGGGTGGAATCAGCTAGCACATTAAAATTGAAATTCCTTCAAATTAAATATATATTTTTCATTCCAATTGAATTTGTATGTTGCAGGTCATAATTGGTGCCAAGCCCAACGAGAAAACGGCACACATTGCATCTATGGTACGGAGCCAAAAGGCGAGCAAGAGTAAATTTAAACCCGTGCCCCAATACATTCGGCCAGTGGCCAGTAGAACAACGCCACCCAAATACAACGCAGTGCAACAATATCAAATCCAGCACAGGCTGCAGCAACAACCACAGCAAAAGCAACCACAACAACAAGTAGTGCGGCAAACGCCGTGGCTGGGAGAACAGCAGTTGGCGAACTTGGAACGGGAACTCGTGTCGTTGCGTCAGCAGCAACAGGCCCAGGAGGAGAAGGATCTGGTGATCAAGCGCCGGCAGAAGGAACTGCGTGAGGAGCAGCGTATACAAAAGATTCAGTTGCAGCAGCAACAGGAGAGCATTGACAAGAAGATCGCCCAGCTGCAGGAACAGCACTCGCTCGATCTGAAGGCGCAGGCGCTGACCATCGACAAGCTGCACAAGGAAAGCACACGCTTGAAGCAACAACTAAAGGAGCAGGAGCAACAGCATAAATTGCAACTCGAACAGGAAAACACGACACCAAAAAAAACACAGGAGCAGTTAGACGGTCAGCCATCGAAACCTAAACAACTCACACCCCCCACAGATTCCCCCTCGCCGTCGACAATGAATGGAAATGCAGCTGGCGCTGGAGGCGGTGGCGGTGCTGCCGCCACACGAAAGCCGCATCTGCGTCCCATACTGGGCAACAGTGCTCCACAGCGCACGGTGGGCTCAAATGATGCAATGTCCGGAGGAGGAGCCAATCGGCGACCGCCTTCACAGCATTCACGTGTGCCCGGAGCGCGTCCCAACGGCAGCGTCTCTGTGAACTATAGACTGAAACAGCAACAGACAGCGGCTGCAGCGGCACCATTAATTATAACACCGCCAGACTCGCCAGAGAACGCTGTCAACAGCCAGGCAACGGTGTCGCCAGTTCCACGGCCACAAAAGTTCAATGTGCCGCACTCGCAGATTCAGGTAAGAGTTTGCTTTATCCCATTTTGAAACGTTACTAACTTGGCTACTTGCAGCCTGCTGCTCATCCGAGTGTCCACTTCAAGTTCGATCCAGCCTTCGACGCGACCTCCTCGCTCAAGCAGTACTGCGTGGCCATGGGTTATGCGCCGCCCACGTTCGAGTTTTCCAAGGTGAACAAGAGCAATCTGGTGCACTGCAAGGTGTGCATTGGCGGCAACATCTACACCAGCTATCCCAAGGAGTATTCGGATGAAACCACCGCCCAGCAATGCACCTCGGAGGTGGCGCTAGAGAGACTGAAACAGCTCGAGTCGCGCAAGCAGCTGTCGAAGCTCAGCGATGCCGAGTTCCTGGACAGCATCTACAAAGAGCTGATCAAGCATCCGCACGGCATTGTCAGCCACAAGCTGCCCGAGTGGTATGAGGCGACGGTGAATCGTCAGGTGCCCAGCAACTGGACTCGATTGCTAAACGAGTCGCCGAAAATACGCATCGAAAGCAGCGTCAACACCAACATTGTGTTTGCCAACACCAACTACGATGCAACGACAGCAACAACAGCAGCAGCAGCTCCAGTTGCAGTCAGTCCATTCCAGCAGGTGATGCGGACTGCGATGCCGGAGCTGATGTTGCCTTGGGTGGAAGGACAGCAGGATTGGAACATGTACATTACGCACTGCGACAACACGATGCATGTGTGGGCGCGTCTGATCGATCAAAGTGCCAATTTCGAGAAGCTCACCGAACAGTTGCATGCCCACATGGCATTGCCACAGAATCGACAGCTCGTGCAGCAGCAGCCGATGGAGCAGCAGATTTATCTGGTCGAAGTTAGCGACAATTGGAATCGTGTGCGAGTGATGTCCGTGGATGCGAAGCAGCAACAATGCATCTGCCACTTTGTTGACTTTGGTGACGAGGTTGTCTTTGGCTTTGAGGTGCTCTACGTGTGCTCGCCGATATTCCTGACGCTGCCCGCTCAAGCTGTGTGCCTTAGCATGTATGCGTTGGATAAATTCGAGGATCATCCACATGCACAGCCAGTGCTGAGCAAGGAGCTGGCTGGCCACAGTGTCGTCACTCGCGTCATCACCAGCGAGGCGCAGTTCCTCAAGTTGGGTGCGCGCACCCAAGGCGTACTGCTCGAGCAAGAGCAGAAGCCAACCGAGGAGAATGGCGGCTGCCTGCAGCCCAGCGTACGACGTGCCTGCATTGTGGGCACCTTCTACGACACTTCCACGGCCGAGGATATTCATCTGAACGATTTGGTGGCGAATCAGATCATACGCAACACACCTGCACCGATGCTCAAGCTGGACCAGAAGTCCAACAATGTGATTGTGTCGCACGTCAATGATGTGGGCGACCTGATGATTCAGCTGCCCAACGAAGATCTCAAATTTGTGCAGCGCAGCATCAGTCGCATCATGAGCGACAGCAGCGAACAGCATCGCGTGCATTACACTGATCTGCTGCACGATCAGCTGGTGTGCGTCTGCGATGAGTCTGGCGATGGGGCAAAGCAATGGTATCGCGGGATGCTCACCACCAAGCCGAAGAGCACCGAAGAGGAGGTCTTCGATGTGTATTATGTGGACGATGGACGGCTGCGCAAGACGCACATCTCCAACATCTATCGCCTGGAGGCAAACAATCATGCGCTCGCCGCTTTTCCAGCTCAAGCGTTGCGGGTTCGACTGCACGATGTGCCGCCCATCGACAACCAGATGGTGGGACGACTTCGAGGACTGCTCTCGCCGCAGACGTCAGTGCTGGTAATGAATGAATAATGCCACGAAATAATTAAATGTAATACTTATTCCTCTTGTGAAATTGCAGCTTAAGGTAATGGAGGGCGCCAATGATAAGCTGCCGATGGTGACGATTCATGCCCGTGGTCAGGATAGTTTATACTTGTGCTTGAACAGTGCGATTCGCATGGAGTACGAGGTGCAGAGGTAGGTTTCTACATTTCATTGAAACGGTTCTTCACTCACAGTTCACTCATACATGTACACTTGCACACACACACACACACGCACACAACTACACGGCTCACACACACTCACACTCACATTGTATAAAACAACTTTTTGCTATTCTGTGTGGTTTAATGATAGTTTCTAATTAGTGCTTTCAATAAACTGGAACTGACATGAAACTATCGCTACAAAATTCTCTCAACATTAACGACTCCTTCAACTCACAACATCTCCCGTAAGCTAACTGTTCGTTCGCTCACCATTTACGTAGCTTGTAAGAATCAAATCATCATTATCCATTAATGTACATAACTATTAAACAAGTATGCGCCAAAATTATCGCAGATTGGGAGACAGAGATCCATTACATTAAATGTGTGTATAATCAAATTGTTGTACTCCAAAAATGCCAAAAAAAAAAAAAACAAAGAAAAAGAATCGCACAAAAAATAGAGTTTTTCATCTGATACTATGTGCCTTACCCAACTCCATATCCTTCTATCGATCCACTGGTTAAATCCTCTCCCATATCCTCATGCCCACTGCCCGTACACTTCCGTCATGCCTACAGTACGACGAGGCTGGAACCGTTTGATGACGGCGGTCTACACTTCAGTCCAAGTGGTCAGCTGATACGCCGCTGCAGCTTCAGCTCCACCGTGTCCACGCACAGCAGCAGCAGTGATCAGCCGACAACCGTTGGCATCGCATCGCCTCCAGCCACGCCTCGCAAGCCGCCGCCAGCTGCAAAGTTGTTGCTGCCCCAGCTTAAGGAGTACGAGGCCATTCCAGCCGTGGGCGCCTATTTTGAGGTGCGTGTGGCACTCTCCGTCAATCCTGGCCATTTTGCGGTAGGTTCTGCACCCTGCAGCAGTCATTGAGAGGAATCTTTATTGATTCGTGTCTCAACGTTACAGGTGCAACCCTATAAGTGCTACAATCAGCTGCAGCGTTTAATGAAGGAGCTCCAGGCGCATTGCAAGAGTCCAGCGGCTGAGAAGGTGCAGCCCGCCCAGCTGAGCATTGGCCAGTCTTACGCTGCAGCAGACAACAATGGCGTGTATCATCGGTAAGTGAAGTGGCCGCTTATCAATTCTTTATAACATTTATATGTGATGGTATAGCTCTTTATCAATCGGTTGTAACTTTCTCACTTATTGTGTTTCATTGTCAGCGTAAATATTCGCAAGATTTATGATGAAATGATACATGTGCGTTATGTGGACGCCGGCGACGATGGCGTCGTGCGCTGCAATCAGTTGCTGCAGCTGACGAACGAGTTTAGGGAGCTGCCCATGATGTCGCTGCCCGCCCAACTACATGGTAAGTGGTCCAACAATCGAGCATGACATCTCCTAATTGTTTCTGTTTGCAGGCATACAAGTGGAAGGCATCGATTGGACCCAGGAGAACTGTTTGCGATTCCGGAAGCTAACGCTGGGTCAGCAGTTCATTGGCATTGTGCGGCGCGTGGACAAGCTGAAGGATGATCGACGTGCACTGAGCCTGGAATTGATTGATACCTCAACGCCGCAGGACATTAAGGTCCATGAGACACTCATCAGCGAGAAGCATGCGCTGCCGGCGCCATAAACTTAAACTTCAACATCTCTCGTCGACGGGGAATTTATTACGACATTATCGACTCACTTGTTTTCGTTTATGTTTATTTTCGTTTTAACTAAAGCTAATACAAAACATACAATACATATACATATTTATGAGCCAACATTCCGCGTCTAGCGTATAGTAATCTAAGAGACAAATGCTATTATTACTCCTATGTGTTACTCTGTTGTATTCAAAAGCAAAGCGCAACAATAAATTATGATTTTTGCTACCGAGAGAAAGGATGCACTTGGTTCGCCGATTTGATGTTCGTCTTCACCGCCGACGGTGCCTTGCCTAGCTGCTGTTGCACATTGCCCGGGCTCATCGATGGTCCCCCCATTGGCGGTGTGGGACCACGGATCGACGGCGGTACCATCATGCCGGGTCCAGGGCCGTAGTTGGCTTTAAACTGCAGGCCTTTGCCCATGCCCACGGCGGCCACTAGGAGTTGTGTGTCCGCCATGCTGCTTGTCTGCTGTATGCCAGTGCGTGAGCTCGACTCAATCTCCCACTCCTCACGAGCTTTGCTCACCATGTCGAGGACGTGCGAGACGACCTTGTTGTATTGCGTGACCTGTTTCATGGCTGCATCGTTTGTCAGATTGGCGGCCTTCTGTTCATTTTGCTGCATCTTCTGCTCGGTAATGGGATCGGGGCGAGTGCGCAGATAGTCGGGAACAATGTCATGCGAAAAAACCGGCACTCGACCCTCGGTGACGTTGACCAGCGTCTCGTCACGATCCATGGACACCAGCAGCGGCAGCACTGTGCGATTTCGAAGCGCGGGACACTGCTCTTTGGCCAGAATCTTAGTGAGACCCGTCAAATGGCTGGAAATTATGGCGAAGTTATCCAGAAATGTTGGCCAATTGATGTCCATGTATTCCATCTCCAGTTTCTGTATCATGGCCAAAACTGCCAATTTTAAATCGTTGAGACGCTGCACCACTGCGTCCAGCGTCATCTCGAAGTGTTTCTCCTCGCGCTGCATTTTCCGTGTGTGAAATTATTGTTGTTTGCAATATTTGCACTGTTTAAACACGAATTCAAGAAAGTTTTGTTTTTGCACTGCACTTCAACAATCAGTCGATGCTATGGGGTGTCGGAAAGTATGGCAACGCCGCCAAGCAAGCAAGCTGGCAACACTGCGAAACTGCAACGATGCCTAAAGTATCGATATATTTATTTAAAACATCGTTATCGAAATTTCAATGCTGTTTTTTATATTTAAGTGTATTACTATCGTTGCAGTAACTGAAAAAGTATTATATATCATTGATAGATTGTATTTATTTTTAAATTTATAGTTTGGCATAGGTAGACTCATGGGCAACCATAGCTGATTTAATGTCAGCTAGTTTTTGGCATCCAGTTAGAGCCATAGTAATTTCAAAATCTTTTTTTAAAACACCCAACAATTGCTCGACGCCCTTTTGTCCGTTATAGGCCAGGCCATAAACCGCCGGGCGGCCAATGAATACGGTTTTGGCACCCAGAGCGAGAGCTTTGAAAATATCATTGCCTTGCATAATGCCGCCGTCAAGCATTACAACCAGATCCTCGCCAACGGCCCTAACCACCTCGGGAAGAGCTTCAATCGAAGCGGGAACTGTGTCGATTTGACGGGCGCCATGATTGGAGACAATGATGCCGGCACAGCCAAATTCACGGGCCAGCACAGCATCCTCAGCGGTTAGCACGCCCTTGACAACGATGGGCAGATGGGTAAGCTGCTTTAGCCAGACAATGTCCTTCCAGGTAATGCTGGGATCAAATTGGCTGGCAACATACTCGTTGATGCCCGAGCCACCTTCGGTGATGACACCATTGGCCTGCTCGCCTTGGAAGTTGGCCAAACTAAGGTGCGCCGGCAAGCTGAACTTGTTGCGGACATCAGCACGGCGATGGCCAAAGATGGGGGCATCTACGGTGAGCACCAGAGCCTTGAAATTGGCCTTTTCAGCACGACGCACAATCTTTTCGGTGAGCGATCTGCAAGTAGCTGAATTAATTACAGTTCCCTGATAGCGACACACATGCAACCTACCGATCTTTGTAGATGTACAACTGGAACCACTTGGTGGTATCGGGAGCCCCAGCAGACAAATCCTCCAGGGACGTGGTGGAGAGTGTGCTCAGTATGAATATGGAACCAGCTTTGCCAGCGGCGCGAGCATTGCCGATTTCACCATCCGGATGCGCCATCTTCTGCATTGCAGTTGGAGCAATGCCCAGCGGCCACTTTTGCTGGCGTCCAAAAATGCTGCAGCTAATGTCCAGCTGGGAGATATCGCGCAGGCATCGAGGACGCAATCTCAGCCTTTTGAATGCCTCACGATTGAGTCCAAGTGTGAACTGATCTCCAGCCCCGCTCTTATAGTAATCCTTGGCAGTCTTCTCCAGCTTGCGGTCAGCCTGCAGCTCAAAGTCCTCCACACAAACCAGCTCCATCTTGCCGAATTAACTTATGTAAGAAATAAACACGGAATTGTTCGTCGAAAGCTGTCGCCAGTGTTCACTGCACTCCGTAGACTAACTCTCAGTGCTCATTAATGAGATTAGGCTGTCGCATCAGTGGCTGGGTATACCATATATACCTAAGTTTATTAACAGACATCATGGTGATGATAATCGTCTGGCAGCCGTTTTAGCAGCTGATAACACCCAACTTAAAATAAACACAACACGAACCACACGAACGACGTCAAGAACAGAAGATCATTGAAATGCGCAGAAGTGAGATCGTGGGTAATTGGTAGACAGTCCTATCTTAGTCTATATGGGGTCCACTGATTAGGCGAAACCCGTGTCACAATTATGCACACTATATGTCACATACGTATTTAAGTTCATACTATTATTCAACGCATCAAAGATCACTTTCTGGAGGAAGCATTAAATGTTTGGAATATTTCGCCGCGATTAGAAAGATCAACCCAAAAGCTACTCGAAAGAACTTGTTTGCTTTTAGCTGATTTGCTTAAAGATCATTATATATATTGTAAAGTGTAACTGATAAAAAAAGGGTTCGCTCCGTTGACCATATAAAATAGATGACAGTAGATTAAAATATGGTATAGATTGAAAAGGTGAAGTGAATTTGCTCGACTTAGAATTAATGTATAACATCATTAATTAAAATAAATTAATAGTTATGGTTTTATAGATTGTGTAAACAATATTATTTCAACTTGTATATATGTGAAAAGTAGAAAGTTACTTTATACAAATTTAAATAAAATGGGAAATACATTTTAATGTAAATAAATCAGTTTTTGTTTAGCAGCTAATAACACACTTAGATATTAATTTCAACAACTTTTATTGAAATTTTGTAAAAAAGATATGCCAATCCCTGCCAATCATAAATAATAATGTATTACAAAAACTAAATTCAAAATACAACAAATACAGTCCAACAATAAACAACGGCAAATATCTTTTGCAAATTAAACACTATAGGATGCCTTTAGGTTCTTAAAGTACTCCAGATCCGTTTGGCTAATTGAAGGCACAAATTTGTTGAACGATGAGCTAAAGTCTTCGGATTCAACGATTATGTTCTCGGCGCCCAACTCCTTCGCCGAGAGACCATCGCTAACATGATTGTTTATGGTTCTTCTCACAGCCGAAAGCCAGGCATTTGAGCAAATGGAATACAAATCCGCACCGCTCATTTCGCTCTTCAGACACTCGGCAATCTGCACCAAGTCCACATCCTTGCCCAGGACAAACCGTTGCGTTTGTGCACGCAACACAGCAGCCTTGTCATCGGCAGTGGAGCAGGGGCCAACATAGAAGAGTTTATCAAAGCGTCCGGGTCGCAAGAGGGCAGGATCAATCAGGTCAGGTCGATTTGTGGCAGCAAGTATAAAGATGGGCTTTGTAGAATCGCCACTCGACATGCCGTCCATCTCGGCGAGTAATTGCGACACCACGCGATCCATGACGCCGCCCGAATCACCAGCTACACCACGATTAGGCGCCAACGAGTCCAGCTCATCCAAGAAGAGCACACAGGGCGCTGCAGATCGTGCTCGAGTGAAGACCTCGCGCACATTCTGCTCACTCTGGCCCACGTACATGTTGAGCAGCTCGGGTCCCTGCACCGATAGAAAGCTCAGATTGCATTCGGTGGCCACCGCCTTGGCAACCAAAGTCTTGCCGGTGCCGGGTGGCCCATACAGCAGAATGCCTGAGCGTCGCAAGTTTTTGCCCATCAGATGTACGTGTTTCAATGGCAAGCCAATGCTGCTCTGGATTTCATCCTTTAGCTTATAAAGGCCTCCAATATCCGACCAATAGACCTTGGGCACCTTTGGTGCACCCAGACTGTCGGCAAACGAGCTCTGCATTTCGTTGAGGTTGGTGGCAAAGTGATCTATCGTCAAATTGCTTGGCCCATATTTGCTGCGACGCTTGAGCCGAACAGCATTATCGTAGAGCAGCTGCAGATCACCCAAGAGGAATCCCTGCGACTTGTTTGCCACTTCACGCAGCACATTCTGTGTCTCTCGCCACTTTGGCGACAACTTGCTCATATACTGACTCTGCATTTGAAGCGGGAATAATGGAAGCTGAGCAATCGCTTTTTGGTTGTAGATAGCATCGTTGAAGGATTCACGCACATGCATCCATTTGAGCAGCTCAAAGCGCTCTGCCTGATTGGGCGTTTCAATGCTAATTATCTCCAGGAAAAGACTCTGTATCATGGGCTTTAGATGCTTGTCGCTGGTCAAGGCCACCACAACAACGGGAAACTTGCGATCACGAGCGAACAGCTCTTGGATCTGCACATGAAAGGCAGAGAGCAAACGCAGATCTTCGTTACCCTCGTTGTCAATCCCGAAAATCTGGAAATAATATAGTTGAATTAACATTGTAGGTGCGCTTAAGCATCGATTTACGTTACCTCAAAGTTGTGGAAGCATATCAACAGCGGTTCGCTGACCAGGTTCTTGGCAAACATCGCCTTCAGCTTCATCTCAGTGTGCGACGGCACCTGCGAGACAATTTCCGCACAGTCCGCTCCATAGATATGCATGCCCAGCTCTTGGGCCACAGCATTGACTAGTTTCGTTTTGCCAGCGCCGCGTTCACCTTGCAGCAGGAACACCGGGAAGATGTGCTTCGATGACAAGCACGAAGACTTCTTGGGCAAAAATGCATCCACCGAAGAGCGCAGCATTTCATAGGGTTTTCTCAAGCCACTCGGATAGTTGACAGCAATGGCACAATTGTCCAGCGTTTGGCGTGGCAGAAAGCTATATGAGTGCGGCACTTGCACCAGATTGCTAAAGTTCTTGGCCACTACAGCCTGCAGCTCAAACTCGCTGCCCTTCGCCTCCAGGTGAATGCAACGGAAGTAGACTTCATGCAAATACGCAAAGATCAGATAATAATGGGCATAGGCAGCGGTGCCGACCAGCTCGGCGTTCACCTCAATGCGATAGGTGTGACCACGATGCAGCAGTCGAGGCGTATTGAAGTAGTTGCTAAGTATCAGCTCTGTGAGTTCGGCGGGCAACTCGTGCGGATTGTTTAGCAGATAAACGTGCGCCTTGGTGGCTATGCTTGGTATGGTTTGCTCGTCGCTGAAGCTCTCCAGCTGCACCCAGCAATTGTTGCGTTTATTGCCCAGCCGATCCATCAGATTGCTGTAAAAGTTTTCCTAAAGAAAGTAATAATTTAATAAGATGTTCTCTATTTATGGTATGTTGTTCACTCACCTGTACATAAAGGCAGTTGGGCTGGCAGTGTTTGGTTTCCACGGGCAGAATCTGCGCCACAACGGTGTATGGTGTGTCCTGCAGTATCTGCTTGATCACCACTTCCGAGGAGCTCCAGGAGCGATCGTTGCTTGTGGCGGCACCGTCTTTGACAGCTTTGCGGCTGCGTCGCAGCACCAGATTGACGAAATTCACATCGTCCGACTCAGCGTAGGCATCGTAGACATCCCGGCTAGCGAATATCACATGCTCCGACTTGATGAGCTCGTTCCTTATGAGCAATTCATAGAGACGATTCGGCATGGGCGTCAATAGATGTTTGCCCCTGTAGTATTTGGCATAGCGCCAGTAGACGGCATAGATCAAATAGCCGGGGTAGAAGAACCAGGGCCATTTCGGCACCAGCAACTGTATCGCCGCATTGTAGCCCTCAACCAGCTCCTGGATGCGTCCCGTATAACTGTATCGGACTTCGACATCGCCATCGCCATCCGAATCCTTATCAATGGATTTGGCTGGCTTGGGCACCAGTTTTTTCTGTGAAGGTCAATGAACACACACACACATGTTAACATATCTAAATATAAAGTAAACACATCCATACATCAGCATGAGCATAAAACCTACCACAACAATATCAACATCAGTCATGGCACGAAGACATACAATACAAAGGTTACTTGTGGGGGGAGACAAAGTCTAAGAGCGGTGGCGGTGCGGGGGATTGGATTTGCAGGTGGAGACGAGCACAAATTAAATCTGAAACAGGCTGCTTATTAATGCCATACATAAAGTTAATTAATTTTGCCACTACTAGCGCAATTTCGAGTTTTTAAGCACTATATTTGTTACGTACCTTTTTCACGATTACTCGTTTCTTCATTGCTTGCTGGGCCCCGACAATTCTTCTTCCCTGAAGGGCAATGCAAAGTGTAGTAATTTAGCAAGTGTTTTTAATTTATAAATATTTTTGTGGGCATTAATTATGCAATTTATTTACTTTCGAAAAACGCCGTCAATGTTTTTATTTCTTTGATCCAACTGACCTGGTAATTGTGAACGCGCAACAGCTGGTCGACTGTTGTGCAGCCCTACCCAGTGTGGGGTAATGCACAGTGTTGTATTCTGTGGCAGCAAACGATAGTTTTTGGTATATTTTCAAAATAAAGATGCGGTCACACGCGTATCGCTATACAAAACAAACTTTTTAATGCACACAAGAGTTGTTTGTACCACAAAATGAGTGCAGAAGTAAAGAATTTAAACGGAACCCACAACAATGAGAGTTCGGGACTTGCCCAGGACAAGCGTGAACTGCTGTGCCTGCTCAAGCTACTAAAAAAGTACCAGCTAAAAGACACAGAGGAGCTGCTCTGCAAGGAGGCGAATGTGAACACTTCAGAACTTGCGAATGTTTGTGACGATGATGTGAAGTCAATTCTTAACGCGGTCTTTGCATCCGACAACGGGCATGATCCGCGTCCAGCTACCGTGCCGCAACAAGCATCGAACGCGGCCGCAGCCTCGGCATCGGATGAACTGAATACGGCAGAAGCGCTGGCCAAATTCATTGGCGACGACGCCTTTGATGCCCAACAATATGAACACGCGTATGAGGAGCTGCGCACCTTTGTGGAGGACTCTCTGGACATCTATAAGCACGAACTGTCCATGGTGCTCTACCCGATATTGGTGCAGATCTATTTCAAAATACTTGCCAGCGGGCAGGTGGAAAAAGCGCGTGGATTCATTGAGAAATACAAATCAGATCTCGATGGTTACTACATTGAGGGACTGTTTAACCTGCTGCTCATATCCAAGCCGGAGGAGCTGCTCGACAACGATCTTGTCGCCGCCATGGAGACGGACAAGTTCGTCATACGCATGTCGAGGGATGCGCATTCGCTGTTCAAGCGTCACATCCAGGATCGCAGGCAGGAGGTTGTGGCGGACATTGTGAGCAAGTATCTGCACTTTGACACCTACGAGGGCATGGCACGCAACAAGATGCAGTGCGTCGCCACGGCTGGCTCGCACATTGGCGACGCCAAGCGGCAGGACAACAAAATCCGTGTTTACTACGGCCTGCTCAAGGAGGTGGATTTCCAGACGCTGACTACGCCAGCGCCGGCTCCCGAGGAGGAGGACGATGATCCCGATGCGCCGGATCGACCCAAGAAAAAGAAACCCAAAAAAGATCCGTTGCTGTCGAAGAAATCGAAATCGGATCCCAATGCGCCCGCTATTGATCGCATTCCGCTGCCCGAGCTGAAGGATACGGACAAGTTGCTCAAGCTGAAGGCGCTGCGTGAGGCCAGCAAGCGGCTACCGCTCAACAAGGATCAGCTGCCCTCCGCCGTCTTCTACACGGTGCTAAACTCCAGCCAGGGCGTCACTTGTGCCGAAATCTCCGACGATTCCACGATGCTTGCTTGCGGCTTTGGTGACTCCACTGTGCGCATCTGGTCGCTGACGCCGGCCAAGCTGCGTGCGCTAAAAGAGGCCGATTCGCTGCGCGAACTGGACAAGGAGTCGGCTGACATCAATGCCCGAATGCTGGACGAGCGCAGCGGCGAAATGACGCGCAGTTTTATGGGCCACACGGGTCCCATTTATCGCTGCGCCTTTGCGCCTGAGATGAACCTGTTGCTGTCGTGCTCTGAGGACACCACCATACGACTCTGGTCGCTGCTCACCTGGTCCTGCGTGGTCACCTATCGTGGCCACATCTACCCGGTGTGGGATGTGCGCTTTGCGCCCCATGGTTACTACTTTGTCTCCTGTTCGTTTGACAAAACCGCGCGTTTGTGGTCAACGGACTCCAATCAGGCGTTGCGCGTCTTCGTGGGACATCTGTCGGATGTGGACTGTGTGCAGTTCCATCCCAACTCCAACTATGTGGCCACCGGATCCAGTGATCGCACTGTGCGGCTGTGGGATGCCTTAACCGGGCAGTCGGTGCGTCTGATGACCGGCCACAAAGGCGCCGTCAGCAGCTTGGCCTTCTCCGCATGTGGTCGATACTTGGCCTCCGGCTCGGTCGATCACAACATCATGGTCTGGGATCTGTCGAGTGGCTCGCTGGTTACCACATTGCTGCGCCACACCAGCACTGTGTCCACGATTACCTTCAGTCGCGACGGCACTTTGCTCGCTGCCGCTGGACTGGACAACAATATGACGCTGTGGGACTTTCACAAGCTAACCGATGACTATCTCAGCAATCACATAACGCTGTCGCATCATCAGGACGAGAACGACGAGGATGTCTATTTGTTGCGCACGTTTCCCAGCAAGAATTCACCCTTTGTGACACTGCACTTTACGCGACGCAATCTTCTTATGTGTGTTGGCATCTTCAAGAACTAGGACTCTACAATTATTTGCGACTGTTCCGAAATTCATGTTTGTAATTGTTTCTATCGATATCTGTGTGCAGTTTTTCGAAGAATTTAGTTTTCTAAGTCGAAAGTGAAAGGATTTAATTTCTGATTTGCTGATAATGGAATCAAGTTAATTTAGGTTTAAGCATAAAGTAATAAAAACAATTTTCGTCTATCGATTTGTATATTTTATATTACTCGTATATTTGTTTATTTCCTGATTCATCTGAAGATGTGGTATTCTCTAGTTTCTGTCAAGTTTTCTAAAAGATATTTATCTCATACATATATTAGTTTACTATCCTGAAAGAGAAATTAATTATTATGCATACTTTTTAAAGTCGTCAGGTAAACTATTTTAAAATTAAGAAATGTTCTGTTTCAAAATGTTTTTTCTACTTTAAGAAAAAAATCGAATCTATTTTTAAAAAAATGTATTTCCTCTATAACATGTTTTGTTCATCCAAAATATTCCGAAACCTTTCCGATCTATTTCTAAAGAAAAAACACAGTCATAAATTATTGTTGTTCTCCTCAAGGAGGAGACCTTATTTAATATACATACTTCATCTATGTACAACATAAAAGTATATTTGCTGAAAGGGTCAAGGAATTGTTTAAAAAAAGGTTACGCAGTTGTCTCTTCACTCGGCATCAGCGATGCCAAAGATGCGACGCACCGCCTCGAAGTTCTTGATGTTGAAGACTGAGCAGCGTGGAGGCTTCTCGCCACCAAACGCTAGCGTATAAGGATCGTCGGGACATTGTCGCATGCACTGCAGTCGCCCCATGTTGAAGTCATGCTCGTAAACATGCTTGGCTTCGGTGGTATTGAAGTTCCAGATCTTGAGCGCACCCTCAGTGGATGTGGAGGTCAGCAGATTGGGCATCAGCTTGTTAAAGCACACCCCAGAGATTTCCTCGTTGTGCGCTTTGATGGACCACAACAGTTCGTTGGGCTTGCGTCTGTCCGCGTAGTGCAGACTGCCATCGTTGGACCCAATGATGAAGTAACTCGTCTCTGTGGGATGCCAAAGAATCTTCTCCACCTCGCCGCTTGTCTGCCACTTGATGAATGAGGCGTTGACGCCCTCGGCATCGCGGCAATCGAACAGACGCACAATGCCGTCGGCACAGCCTGTGAGGATGCTCTGGGCATCCTCGGGATGGAACTCTATAGACTGCACCTTCTCCTCGAAGGCGGTAATTGTGGTGTGCGGCTGGCCCTCGTCCATGTCCCACAGGATGAGTGTCTGGTCGACGGAGCCACTCGCCAATATGTGCTCGAATTGTGCGTTCCACGAGAGATCGAGTACAGCGTCCTTGTGGCCATACTGCTCTTTCTGCTTCTTGCGATTGCCCTTGGAGCCCAGCTTGAATGTGGGCTCAATGGAGTCCTGTATGTCCAGATCCCAGATGGTGATGATGGGATCCATGCAGCCAATGGCGCACATGTTGCCGGGCTTGTCGCTGCCCGCATCGTGGTTCATCCACTCGATGCAGAGCGGGAAACTGGGCAGCAGAAAGTCATGGTGTGTGTAGAGCGCCTCCTCTTCCTGATTAAACACCCAGACCTCCATGCTGGCGGCATCGTCCTGGACGTGGCCAACCAGCACCAGGTTGTCTGTGGGCTTGATCACTTCATCTTCGGCCTCGGAATCTTCGTCTTCGTCGGGCACCTGCTGATCGGCATCCACCACGTTGGCCAAGTTTGTTACTGTCGAGTTCTCCTCGTTTTCGTAATTGTTAAAATTGAATTCGTCCTGCGTATTTCGATTTTCGTTGCCAGCATTTGCTGACGCCTCGTCGTTATCCACATCCATGTTGTCTGCATCGTCGCCGCCGTCTTCGTCGTCGTCCTCATCGTCTTCCGCCTCGAGCGCATTTTGGGTCTCGCCAATGATCCGAGCAAGTTCCTCATGTGTCAACACAATTTTGTCGGGACGCTCTTTGGTGACACCGCGAGGCACAAAGCACAGTGCGGGGACAAAGTCTATGCTTGGCTCTGGGGGCACGCCCTCTTCGACATCGGCCATTGTTTAGTTTAAATGAAATAGAACTTTCGCAAAACTAACAAAACTGTGGTGGCAGCAGCAAACACGTGCAGCAATCGACCATTCAAAAATAGCACTAAATTACGGAGAGTAGTGGAAGAGTAATATCGATAGCACTATCGATAAGTCAAAGTTTCGACATTTTATGTAACTTCAAATGGTTGGCCACCAAATAAAATAGTTATTATGACGGTTTATTATTGAATAAATAAATAAATACTTTTCGATAAGCTTACACCATTTTTTTTTTTTTTTTGTAAAAAAGCTTCCTTTAAAATTATTTTTTTTGTTTCCTTCATTGGAGTGCAAAGGAAACTTACAAAAATCGAAAGTCGTATATTTATACCAAAAGGTACTGTGACCAAAAAGTACCAAAATCATACTGTGCTCTGTAGATAATATAACAGTGAGCTGTTAATATTTAAAAATCCAAAACACGTCAATTACTCCTCTTTCAAAGACTTTCAGTGCGGTTGGTTTAGATGTGAGCTGTATTTTATGAACCGGAAAGTTATTCACTGTGTAATGCAAAATGAGTTCTATAAGTAGTCGTTAAATATTATTCAAATTTTATTTTAAGCCACAAAGAATACATTTTTAATTTATGTGCCACGGTAGGTCGTGTATCCGTAAGGACTGAGTAGCAGCGGAATATGGTAGTTTTGATTTTCATTACATTCCGCAATAATGTCTATGGCTGGATACAAAGTCGTCATATTTTTGGCAGCAAAATAGGCGTCCACATGAAAAGTTAACTTGTAAATTCCGTTGGGAAACTCTCCTTGGTCCAGTACAAGGCATCGTCCATCAGCATTCGTCTGGGAAGGACGAATCGCTCTCCATTCTTGAAGTTCGTCCAGGCGATAAACAGTCACTTTGATGTTCGGGGCAGCCTTTCCAGTTGAGGTCTCCAGCACATGCGTTGAAAGTTTGCGTGAATTCATTGCGATGCGAAACTGACTAATGCCAAGTACACAATAAGAGCTGACGATCTTTAAATACTAGTTATCTGGCATATCTTAAGCAGCAGTGATCTGTAATAACATTTTTTATTATTTCACCAAAATAAAGATAAAATGTGAGAGTATTCCGAAGACTTGTATTCTGAACCAAAAGCGTTGAAGCTTTCTGCTATCATAAACATTCCACTGATAAGACTGTGAAAGTACAAGGAAAAAGTTGAGATAAAAGTGTACATAATGTACAGACAAATACCATCCACAGCATGCAACAAGTTGACAGTGACTCAGCTTGCGTGATATCACTGTTCCTTGAGCTGTCTAGTAGTTAACATAAAAATGTAAATATTAAGTACTTTTATTTCCACTGTTAATATAACTAAACTCAATTGGAATAGGAGTTTTACTTGGGTTTATTAGTGACCAAGATGATATTTAGTTCTATAATTATCATCATTGCGGTACAAGTGTTATTTGGTTGAAACTAGTTTCAACAACTCCACAGTCAAAAATGTAACGGACACTGCACGGGCTTGCCGTTTATCGATAACCAGCAACTGATTCTGTAAATATACAGCGCAAGCCCGCAACAGTTTTCTGTTAAATCACTGACAGCAGCACTGTGGACAGATTTTTTTGTTATTGTAAATTTTGTTATTGGAGCGGTCGGGTCGGTTGTTTTGTGTCGGATTCTTCGTATCGCGACTTTGAAAATGATTTCCAAAGAATAAAGTTGGTGCGCTAAGCCAAGCTGTTGCAGCTTTAAATGTAAATTGCAGCCACAATGTTTTTAATATTATAATTTCAACAAATTGTGCATAGTTCGCGAAATTAACTGCGTATTCAAGCCTGTGTTTGTTTTTATTTAAAGTAAACAAGTAAACAATTTCTGCATGCCGGTAATACAAAAATAAATGAAATTCGTTTAAATATACATGTCAATTATAAGTAAATCGAGTTTGAGTCAAGTGTGGACTACAAGGAAGTTGTCAATGTGTTTAAGAATTTTGTTCACGCTGTAACAGAATACAAATGTAAATTACCCACGTTTCTAGTGCACCCAGAAGCAACAGTTGTTTGTGTAAATAATAATCAGTGTTGAAAAAGAATCAAACGTGAGGCAATGCAAGTTATATCCGCGTTTCGATAAAAGCTGGGCAAACAAAACGGGGGAATAGAATAGCTATTAGCATTATTGGAAAGTACAAACGTTCCCAGTTTGTAATGTACATATGTAAACTTGAATGTTTGTTCGCATACACATGCATCTATAATATGTATGTATGTATGTACATAAATGTATGAATGCGCCTATAGCTGAATGTGTGTGTGCACCTTACTAACACACACACAGACCGTCACAAGCGCAGGTCTCGAGTCTGAACTGGCTGAGCAGAAGCATCGAAGTTACCAACTTCAATCCCCAACAAATCTTAAACCAGTTTTAAGATACATATTCTTGTTGGTGTCTCTCTGTGTGTGCATGTTTTATTTCGCATTATTTTCGTTTGTGTTTGGAGGTTTTGCTCCCGCTGCCGCTCTATCTGTATCTGCATTTGTGTGTGTTTGTATCTGTATACAGCTTGTAAATCTATATTAGTTTGTATGTAGACGACGGATACCCTTTGGCTGTTTCTCTTTTCCTTAGTTTAAACTAATCGCGTGTTGATTTTTTGTTTTTACGATCGTTGCTGTTGTTGTCGTGGCTGTGTTTTTTTTTGGTTATAATCCAATGGATCTCCCAGCAAAGTACTGCACGTCTTACCAGCTTTGTTTAAACCATCTAACACGCCTACGCAAAACATGAGATTAAGACAACAATAACAAGTTCAGTCCGAGACCAGATCGACAACAATAACAACATCAGCATTACCCATAACGACTCGAACCAATTTATATGTTACTTGGTTAGTTGACGACTATTAAACTGGGATTAACATATTCGAATAGGTGAGTTGCACTGTCTTTTATATGAGTACTTTTCTTTTTATGGAAAATACTGTTTATTTAATTTTAGTGTGCAAATTGTTAAATGCCATTGCAAATAATATAGTTTATAGGTAATTTTCATATTAGGTAGCTAATTGAATATTGTGGCATTTTCGTTTTTCAATAACCATAAAAAAAAGGCAGAACTGAATTAATATGTAATATGAAAACAAAAATTTCTATAAATATTATTTAAAAAAAACTTTAAAAATGGCGAATTTAAAATTTGAATGAAAACGAAATCGAAATTTGGTAATTAATTGTTGTGACAAGTTCGTTTTTCAATAACCATAAAAAAAAAGAATAAATTCTTATGAATTATAAAAACAAATATGTTATACTTTTTATTTTGAAATAATCTGAAAATAGCAACTTTTAAATTTAAATAAAATTAGTATACTTATTTTGTTATCAAATAATTTGTCATATTTCTAAGCCCAATAGTCTGGCTCATTATATGCCGTGGTCGATTACCACACACCACTGACATTTTGCAAACTTTTGTTTATTAATTAACGATAAAAACGTAATCAGAAAGTGCTAACGGTCTGTCTATTGAAATGCATGTTTAATTGATTGATATGAATCAATCGACAAACAACAAGTTTTCTGCCCCAAAGACAAAACAAAAAACAAGCAACAATTTAACTGTACATAAATTTGGAAATTTCTTTATGCTGCTGCCCATGCCGCTATGAAAGCTCAGCGAATCTCCATTTGGAGATCATTTCCATGTGGCGATATTGGCTTTTGCATAACCGAAGACATAGCAAAGCTGTCGGTTCGTTTTAACTGATCATTAATGCCCAATGGCAAATTAGAAACTAGCCACCTCTTAAAGGGTTGGCAAAAAACAAAAACGAAACTAATCGCCGAGAGCAGTTCGAACTGAGAAGAGTTTTTGCGAGTAAAAAACTGAAATGCCAGCCTAAAGAATGGCACTCAGGGGAAACAGGAAATGAGTACACTTTTTCAAGTACCTCTTCATCCGCTGAGCATTGCATTGAGCTCTTTTTTGCCCCAATTCAATGTGGATTTTGTATACTCTTCTCTTCTATAACTTCATATATTTATACCAATACTTATTTTTAGTCTGAGTTGTTTTTTGTAATGTCGCTTCAAAATGTAATTCATGTTGTATATACATATAACAGTAAACTTAGATGACAATATACTTGTATATGTGCATGTATAAAAAAAATATGATACATTTATAATACGCGTTCTTGTGAATCAAGTTGCATTGAAAGTAGGGACCGAAATAATATTCATGCATTATTCAACAGAAAAAATCAATTGCTTAGCATTGGATAAAATAAATAGGATATTAAATTAAAGAGAATTAAATCATACTTAAACAATTCCTACATTCACATACATGATTAAAGTTTTTTTTTAAATTATGTTTCATATTTTATTTGAGCAAAAAGAATCAACAAAATAAGTTAATTTGGTTTGATTTTATTTTATCCACTTTGATATGGATATGTTGCGTAAATATTTGAATACGTTCTTATAAAACGATCCTTTTGAGAGAAACAAGTATACGCATGTATTTAAATATATTGTGAAACATTTATGATCCATGATGGCAATAATGATGTCGTTGAAATTCAGCATTGCAATTTGTAGTGCATTTTCAAGCTGTGTGTTGCTAGGGAGTGTTTTGGGGACCGTCATGAACTGTTTCTGTTTGTTCAGATGTCCCGCATCGTGGCAAACTGAGCTGGGTCTGCGGTGACTCAGCTAATGTGCACATATCCGTGAGATATGCACAGTAAAATGCACTTAGGAACCTGCATGCTAGCCGAGCAAACATCCCTCATGTGACAGACACTTGATCAGGCCAAGTCCTCGGCCACTCCCAGTTCCCAGTTCCCAGTGCCCATTTATGCCAGTTCTCATATTACATGTCGTCAACATGTTAACCTTGCAATAGCGCTGCACTTACTTCACATATTTGCAAAGGAAATTGTAATGCAGCAAGTAGAACAATTGTGTATTTATACAATAATTTAATATAGATTGCAGTCTGCATCAAAATCTTAAGCGGGCATAATCATTTTGTAAGTGCCTTCGGTTTGGTGTAGATAATTTTTCGTTGCTAGTCAAAATTCTTTGGCGCTGGTGTGGAAACTACAAACCTAAATATAAATATACCTATTTATGTGTTGAAGTGTCTGTTGCATGCACGAGTGTGAGTACGAGTATGAGTATGAGTATGAGTACTAGTTGTTGTTGTTGTTGCGGCGGCAGGTAGCGTGACTAAGGCATTCGCCATGCTGAAGTGAGTTTTCAAATTTGAAACAAATTTCAGTTTTCAGTTTTTCTTTCAAAGATGTGTTGCCATTGGACACTGCTGCGGCGCTGCGCTTTACTGCCAAATTACTGCTGCTAACAAGTCAACCAAGTCCAAAAACCAGACATTATATTATTTTATTATTTTTTTTCGCACACACACACACACACACTGACTGCATCCACATTGTGGCGCAAAATTCAAACAGTGCAAATAATTGGAAAGGCATCCCAAGATGTTCATAAGTATGTGCTCGTTTAGAGCTCGACGAGATGCCGATGGTGGTGATGGTGGTGGTGATGGGTGGTGGTAATGGAGTGATAGCTGCAGCAGCAAGGCGAACCACAGTCTCGCACTAAATCCCAATTGTAACGCAACCGTTAATCACTTCAAAGATGCAGAGCGAAATAATAATGAAAATGTTCAGTGCAAAAGTACAAATACATATGAGTTACGCTCGTTCTCATTTAGAATCGAATTAGAAATGCTGAGCGATAACGTGGCTATGAATTGATTCACAATTTGATCGAGTTGCATGCACACGCAATCGGAATCAATTGCCACATTGACACACATACAAATTGTTAATACCAATTGCAGGTTCCTCCTCCAACCCCATGACGACGATGACGATGAGCTATAAAAGACCTTCAATGGTGGAAAAAACAGAAGACAGATGACGCGACGACAATGGCAATAAAAGCACTTGCACACACCAGAGGGACAAGACAAGCCCTGGGCCGATGGCTTAGACTTGAGAGGGGGGTTCGGGGGACGGTGTCCAATTGTTCATGCTATGCATATTAAATAACAACAAAGAGAGACGGACAGAGAGAGTGCGAGAATAAAAGAAAAAGTAACAAGAACGAACACAAGTTGTAATTCAATTTGCAATTGACAGCAAAAAACAATGCGGGGAAGCAACAGGTTTCTTGTGGACTATCCCGACGATTTTTGCATACCAAAAATCGACTCATATGTATGCACTTGGAGTGGGCTGCGTGCTGTATATAATTAATAAAGTTTTTAGTAATCAAAAACATCAGCTATACGTTATGGCTATTATATAGATTTGCTGTCAATTTGACCCAAATGCGAGTTTGGCTTGCGGCTTCACATGGCTGGCTTTTCGCCAAGTAACGCTGTTAATTGGGTCAAACTGCTTCAATGTTCCCCTCTATGAATCATTAGCCCGATAATCTTTGCACCACTTCAGACCAAGACCCCAGCCTCTGTTTCAGTTCCAGCCCAGACTCAAGACTCGAGACTCAAGAGCCAGAGCCAGGCCCATCAATGTCCGGCTCTTTGTTACTTGACGGAGTTTAGACTCATTTTCATTGCGGATAATTTCACCTTTCATAGCTGGCAAGACGTTGGTAAAACGATTTGGCGCTAATGTTGCCCATGTTTACCATGTTTTGTGCTCGTCTTTATGGCTTTCTTTTAACATTTTTGCTTTATTAGCGTTACTTCTTTTGTTTTTTTTTGGGGCAACGCAATTACGCTCATTTTAGCCAGATGAATTTGCTCTTCTCGCCCACAATCGCATCGGTTTGATACTTCGCTTGAGGGATAATCAATGTTCTAACCACACTATTTAATGCTATGTCACTTGGAACCGACGACACACCCAAAAGCGTGTGGTTGGGGGTCGGGATCGATTTCTGGGAGCGCGAGATTTAATTGCGATCACTGATTAATCCGTGATCACAATTAGTTGCTGTCGCATTTGACTATTGACGCTGATTGATTATTGGCCTCACTACTGTTTTCCCGTTGAATCAAATGAACAACATTTGCAAAATCAACTAGTATTCACATTCGCATTCACATTCACGTTGGTATTCGTATTTGATTATCAGCATTTAATTCGCGATCGCATGTTCGCAAATTACTCAAGCGTTGCGCTTTTTGTGTAATGCCTTTTTCTACTTTTGTTTTATGTTCCAATACTGGGTGAAGTGCTCTGGATATTTTTTTATACCCTGCTACAACCTTTATAAGAACTTCAGGTATTTTCATATTGATAAATTATTTGGTATTATTTTAAATCGAATTTCTTTCTACAAATTATTTTCTATTTATTTAATTCCCTATTCTACAAGTTTTTAAAAAATTGTTTTATTGAAAGCCTTACAATGGCGTAACAAACAATGCCGAAAACGAAATACTCTATAGTTTTCCAGGGTGTATCACAGCTGTAGAGTACGACCTTGTCTATTGTTAGGGTTGTGCCCATAAGTTGCCTTTTTGCACGCTGTTGAAATTGTTGTCGATCGCAATGCCGTTGACGTCCTTGGTGTACGCAGAAATTCGCTGACGCATCAATAAAACGAGTAGCAATGTCGAAAGATTTGTGTTATTAAAGCAATGTAATTTTTTAAATACTCGCACATACTCGTATCATATTACAATGACGTTTGGGGCAGTTACTCGAATTATGGATACCATTAATTCTTTAACGATTTTGCTAAATATTTTTACGACTCTGCTGTAGAAAAAAACATAAATTCTATTTAATATGCGTATCTTTATATCGTTGGGTGTGTTTTCTGAATTCTTCTGTATTTCCCGCTTGTTTCACATCTAAAGAACTCCGACAAAGCAGAGACCTATCTGTGGTCAACAATCAGAGGAAGAGTCTGTGCACATTATCAGACTTACTATAACAATAAATGTTGTGTAAACACATAAAGGGCTTTGAATGAGAGGAATATAAATTAACGCAGCATTTGAAGTAGTCGGTCGACAAGCTTCCAGAGCCAGATGAGGGGCAAGTGAATGGGGAGGCGAGAAAGAGAATAAATGAAATAAGTTGAGTTGGAAAAAAATGCGGAATCAGTACACTGATCTTTGGCATTGTAATTGCTGGAACCGCGACGCTGTTTTATCGAAGTCGAACAATTTCTATTTATGCCGATCCCGGCGACCCCCACTGTAGAATCGACATCGACCATGCGGAGGTTGTTGAAGCGTCGCCGTCGTCGTCGCGAGTCTAAGTGGAGTGCGAGTGGGAAAGCAAAAAGGCAAGAAACATCATCAAGCGACTCGACTTCTCAGCTCTGTTCCGATACGATTGTATTTGGCCATTCGGTCTTATTTTTACTTATGAAAATCAGAAGAGAAAGACACACACATTTACACACATTCAGATATAGATAGACTCGTACAAGAAAATGTTAATTTTATGCCTCTGGCAGCGCGCGCGCTCACGTATGTAGATGTCTCGGCTGTGACTGTCGTAAACGACTTTCGATTCAAAAGGCATCGGATCAACGATCCACTTGTAAAGTACAATACTAACTGTTCCAATTTTCACAAATTTAAAATACGTTTTCTTTATTCGAAAATAGTGCGTTGTAATGTTGTAAGCACTTCAATCCGTTCATTTTCTAAAGAAGAACTAAGTAGAGCGCTGTTAATTAGCAGGCAGGTATAAAGTTGTTACTTCCACACGATAACATTACATATCCCTAACAGCGCAGTAACTTAACAGCATGCGATCTGCTTTAGCAGAGTTTATCCCAACGCGCTAGCTAACATTATCCTGTTGATTAACATAACATAAAAGTGATGTGGGTTCTGTTAGCTGATATCGAGCATATGTTAAATAGTTTTAGAGCATAAAATGTCGTCAGCGTTAAATTTAAACTTGTCGCCGGTTTTTTAATAGTTTAAAACATCAATTAAAACATGAATTTGAATAGAGAACAGATCACGGATATGCCAGCTGGTACTAATCATTCCGATTGTTGAAATTTCACACTATGGCTATATTAGACTTTGTATTTGTGTGGTTTAATTTATATATTTGAAATGGCAACTTCAATGACACTTAACGCTTAGTCACTCGCATTTTACGATCTAACCATAAAATGTGATTCATTTTGAATCTTTATATAATTTGGATGCAACTTTGAAGCTTGAGCTGTTTGATGTGTGTAATTATGTTTGAGATACACCTACAAGCATTTGGTTGTAACATACGAAAATAATTTGCATATTACAAAAAGTTTGGCATTAGCCAAGATTTACGCACATATTAAATAACCGCAGCATGCAGAGTAAGCTAAAATGCTTTGTGCGAGTTTTGTTTTATGGTGCACATTGTAAAGTTGCTGCTCATAAGATGTTGTGTTGCCCTGCTGCCTGCCACCCGGCTGCCAGTTTGTTGTCTGAGTAGTTTTACCCAAAGGGGCGACACATTAGTTGCCTCTTTCGTGATTGTGTTTGCTCGTTGTGGTCTCGTGGTTTTTGGTTTTCAGTTTTCAGTTGTCAGTTGTCTGTTTTCAGTTTTACTTTTCCAAATACATGCGAGAGTATGTAAATACTTAGTTGTAGCTGCTACGGCGGCGGTACCTTGTAGTATTCCACTTGTGGGCTATGGCATTGGAGTCTCAGATTACAAGCCATCTGTGCGCTAACATTTATCTACATCTATCTATACATATATGTACCTAAGGATATCACTCTTTACTGTATATCCTGTTACAGAGTTGATTAATCGATTTGGGGTTCTGCATAATCTACGCTGTGTTTGGACAGCTGTTGAACCCCCAAAAAAGTCAGAGAAAACGAAATTTTGTTAATTTAATAGACACAAAGCTTTACAATGAATAACCAAATAAAGAAAAAACAAAACAACAGTTGTGCCACATAAAATTAATAACAAACAAAAGTTGCCGATAAAGCGCCAAAAAAAAAAACCAAAATACAATAAACTTGTTTAGAACTCAAAGCAAGCTTGCCTTTGGTACGGCACTCTCAAATCACTCACAAATTATTCATGAATTCATTTAGACGCATTGTTCGACCGCTTAAAACAAACTTTTACTTTTCATCAGCATTGTGGGCCATTGTTGGTGCTCGCCGTCTCGTCGGCTGTTTATCTACGAATATGTTTTTAAGAAAGAAATCGTTTGGTATTGCAATTAATCTTCACCGGATTCGACCAACCAATTAGATAACCCGACATCCCTCCGCACAGACCTAGCGAAACCTCCAACACACGACAGTATAGTATGTTAGTAGTGTTGTGTGGGCAGCAGAGTGAAAGTTTTCGACTCGTTCTATTCCATTGGGCCACTGTCAATGATCGCAATTTGCATATCTTAAAAACAAACTCTTGCACTCTTACTCTTGCCAGCTGCAGTTGAGTTGCATTAGAAATCGGGTCAACTCGAATGAATCCGAGTCCAAGCCAAATGCTATTCAGCTTAAATAGTCGTCGACGTCGAGTGTGGATGGCAAAAGGATTAGGTCAGGGTGGTGACCTTACACGAGCAGCTATTGACATTTCCTTCGAGCCATTCTTATGCAAATCAGTTAGCAACACGCACGTCCACCAAATAATGGCGCTGCCTTTCAATAGGGGCTTATATTGTGTATGATATGGCCATATGGATGAGGATATGCAAATGCGAATGCCAGCGGTGGTCTGGCTATAGACGCATACAGCCAGCCTAACCCCAAAAAGCAATGCCAAGTATTTGGTTGTGGGCTTGGCTGCTTTTGCACGTGCTTCAAGACAGGACATGACTCTACGGAAACGCAACTTCCTGCCTCAGCTTTAAACCTTACGTAATGCAATCGACTCGTCCTTCACTTGAGGAATTTTAAGTACTGCTTCATTCAATCGAATACTCATCAATTGAAATATACTCAAACCATCTTCGCTTCAAAGTATATGTTTGATGATAAAAATATGATTATGATTATATTTTCAAAGTAAACCTTGATCGCATCTTTAATTGCATAATTAACATAATCTATGATCTTTCTTCCATTTCAGAACAATGTAATCGCGCAACGGATGACTAATTATTGGCATCATAAAAGGCATTGAGGCTACTTCATTTCCTGGAGAAACAAAAACAATTCAAAATCAGGTAGTTATAAAATGCATAATATTGATTAATTATTTAAATATTATATACGGTGAAATACGAATTTTATGAAGTATTTATTTAAATAGTCACAAGCGTAGCTCGCCAGTTAAACACAAGCTGTCAATCTGTGGCTGATATTTGTTTAACAAAAGCTGATCTAGTTAGTTATTTGAATAGCGAATGAGGAAACAAAGAGCTCAAGCTGAGCTAAGCATGACAGCCAGATAAAGATTATTCGACTAACGTATATACAAATCGTAATATTTGTGTTCAAATATTATATGAGCTGCTCGTATAGATACGCAGTGCGTATAAGAACGACTATTAAATGTTTGTTTTCCTTAAATGTTAAAGGGAAGTGAACAGTAATTTACGTTATATCTTGAATGACATTTTCCTTTGTCTGGTTATCAGTGCATTACCCTGGAGAAATCGGTGCTGTTATCGACGATGAGAGCACGAGTAAGAATACTTGCTTCGCTACTCGCATGCGGTACAGTGGGGTAACGTTAAAGAGAGCACAGTACACACCCCGGCAATACATTTGCCTTATTTGGGTATTTGATGGGTCAACGGTGACAGAGTTCTTGCCTTCTTCGTTGACTAGGTCAGTATGTGTATGTCTTAACATTTTGTACCCACGGCAACGACAACGACGACGATGACGATGACGACTGCGCAGTGCGCATTGCAAATTGCCAGAGATTTGAATGAGAGTGAGAGTGAGCGCTTTGGACCTTGGCAACACAATCAGTCAACATTCGTGTAAAACTCAAACTCTTAAGCAATGTTGCTTGTAATTAGTATTATTTTGCATTTAATGCTTCCGTTTGTAATTCAAACATGTCGAGAGCTTTGTTGTTTTTGTTTTCTAGTGGATGGCTTTGCTTGCGCTGCAACATGTTGCTGGGTGCATGTTGCTATCAGACGCTGGGGAACTGCGCTGATGCTGCAGCTGCTCAGCTGCTGTTCGCTCTCCCGCCCACGCGAGAGCGGCTTATGGTCGCACTCCTTGACCTTGGGCACACATAAAATGTTGCTACAGCTTTTTGCGCTTCGCTTGTGTCATCCCAAGTGTATAGCTCCATGTACGTGTGAGTTTCGCAACATACATATATATACATGTGTGTGTGTGTGTATGCGCAATGCTGAAGCTGTGAATTTGGAGTCCGTTTTCAGAACGAGAAAACGCATTTTAGTCGCTTAGTCGCGCATTTCGTTGGCAGCCACAAGTTGTAGCCTCGCGGCGCTTCGTCGGTCCGTCAGTCAGTCGCTTGGTCGGTTGGTGTTTTGTGGCAGTGAGTGAATGCCCAAGTGCAAAGCAGAAAATTAAAATCATAAGCATTTAATGTATATACTTGTACATACACATGCATTTAGTAGTAGTATATTAATGAAATGGCGCACACGCGACAACGATCCCCCACAAAGTTGAACGACGTCTGGGAACAGCAGACCGATGCAGGGTAGGTTCTATTTATCATATATACACCATATATAACATATACCATGTGAACTTGGGTCCCAACTGCGGCCCAAGTGACGCAGTCATTCGAAAATAAACAACCAAATCATCAGCAGCATCGACATCGACATCGGCATCGGCATCGGCATCGGCATCTGTCTCAGCACCAGTTTAGGGGCCGAGAATCTCTGAATCAGCAAAAGCAGAAGCAGAGGCTGTCGGCTCTGCCTCAGTCGCCGTCGCTGTCGCTTCGTCATCGCTGCGGCGACACTTTATCAGCATTTTGCCCTTTTTCGCCAACCTTTTCAATTTGTTGTTTGTTTATTGATTTTTGCCATTGTTTCATCAAATGTGTTTATTAATACGCAGCAGCGCAAATTCCCTCAAGTATCCAGAGAGGCACAGCACAGCACAGCACAGGGAATTCCAATAAATTAAACAATGTTCCTAGTCAGCTACTTATATGTACTACATTCTTGCTTACAGCGCGGGCCGTGCCAATAAATTCACTTTCAAAGCTTGTGACTAAGCATTATCTGTTATATTATACAACAAATATGCATTGTTTGCTTAAATTAGAATTTAAATAAAAAGTTGTATTCAATTTATAACATTTTATAATGCATTGTGCGCTTTAATTTAAATTCAAATTTGTATTCACTCGGGCAATGAAAGTGATCTCATTTCCGAGTTTGTTATTTGCATTATGAACATTTGTTAACAATTAAAATTCCGCAATAATTGTTTCCTCTTTTCATAAATGCACAAATGGTCGATATAGAAGGCATCTTTGACATTTGCAAGAATTCTCATCTATATTCTTACGGCCAAGTAATAATTAAGAAATTCAAAATATATCCAAAACAATGATGCTGCTATTAGCGCCATCTATGAGTTAGTAGTCAATTCGGTTTGTGCTAGCTGCATAGGCTTTTAATAAAGAATGTAATTTATTTACTTGTTGAAATTATAAGTACTCAAATTACTTAAGATATAGAAATGCAAATCTGGCGTTTTTAAAAAGAATTGTGCACTTTATTTGCGCAATTAGTAAGCACAATATTGTTGTAGTGTTTATTGCAGCCTGGCTTAATACTGCAGTGCAAATTGCTGCCCTTATTTTGAGCACTTCAAGTTTGATATTTGCAATGAGGCGAAAAATGTGACCGAGAAACAGGCGGTGAAGTTGTAAGTCATTAAAATTAATGGCCACAAAACGTGAATGCGAATAAAAAATACAACAAAATAAAACTGAAACCGAAAAAAACAGTCAACAGTTTACATAGGGCACTGGCACCACGAGCAACTAACTAACTAAGGCCTTTGAGGTCTGGGCCTGAATCATTGTGCAAAACGTGCAATGAGCATGCACTTTTCATTTATTTCAGTTCAGTTCAGCTCAGCTCAGCTGGCTTTTCTATCTGCTTTCCGGTCAGGGGCACTTTCCTTTTCAATTCAAGCGTTTTCTGCGCATTATGCCATTTTGCAATGACGTTAGTTTGCTCTTTGGCTCTTTTGCAGCAACAGCAACAGCAACAGCAACAGCTGTTGTCTGCTGTCATTGAGATTAACTTTTTTGTTGTTGTTATTACTTGTTTCTAGCAATGCGATGGCAACAAGTGTTTGCCGCTCTGCCTTGAGAACGTTTTGTTTTTGTTAAGTGCAATAGTGTTTTTTTCTCTCGTTTTTTTTTTGTTTACTGCCAAGGCGACAAAGTGTAAGGCAAGATGGAAGTCGAGTCACAGATTATTTTTGGGGAGGGTAACTTCCTTCTGGCCCAGAGCCCATTGTCTTGCTGTCTAATGTCTGAGTGGAATTGTGGCTTTGCTTATTGTTGTCTACATTGTTTGCCCCGGCACATCATAATTATGTTGGCAAATTTGAGTAATGAGCAGGTGCAATTACCGTGTGTAAGCAACAGATACAGATACTTACTAAGTAATGCTCGTAGCCAAACATTGACGTCGGCTATGCAAATCTTATTTGCTATAGCTATAGCTATGGCTGTGGCCACACAAAAGCACAAACCTCACTAGTGTGTAGTATATATAATTAAAGTTTTGTTGTTGCGTTTCACGGGGTCTTAACTTTTCAATGTTTGTCTGTTTGCAAGTACAATGTATCTACACACACACACACACACACACTTAGCCAGATACCCTCTGCATCGGTTAAATGCAAATGAAAGCCAAAGTTAATTTGTAAGATTTTCACGTTGCGATATGTGACTACATGAGAGTGCAACACGGTGGCAGCATGCAGCATGCAGCATGCGTAGCTTTTGCGGTTAGTTATGCTGCTCGTAACACTCAATGATCATCAGGCTGCTAATGGTGTTGCTAATGGGGCACCCCGTAAAGAGTTTGTGATTTGTACTTGACGCTGCAAAGTATGCAATGTTTCTGTCCATTTGCTGTTCACTTCAAGCAGAGCGACAGCACTTAGCAGCAATCAAGCGTTTGCTGCCTCTTTCTCACACACACGCTTCTTCTTTGTCGGTGTTTTAATTGTGCGTAAGAAAGTGTTGCATACTTCGAGGCTGTTTGGTAAATTAACAGCTTAAATAATTAAAACTCGGTATAAATTACATTTTTTTTAAACTTTATTTAGAAAGAAATTAAATCATTTTTCTGCAGCTTACTCTTACTATAATTAGCAACTTACATTGCAGCGAATAAACAGATTTCTAAACAGTATAAACATTTTTACATACTTAAACCTAAGCTAGATGTTATGGGAATGAGAAAAATTATAGGCAGATCAGTTGGGTATAAATTAAAGAAATAGAAATAATACATGAAATCTAATACATTATTGTTTGTTTGCTTTACAGCATGTCTTCCGGACTGATGTCGTGTGTGCGTGAAAACTCGCCCCCACTGGAGCTGGATCTCTGTGGACCATCGGGTCCCTTATCATTGCCGGAGGGCAATAGTCGATCCCATGGCTATCACGGACCAACCACATCCACACCCATTGCTAGTCCGGTGGCCACAGAAGATGCTAACAGTTCTGCGAATATGGGTAAGTCTCAGCATTGTTTATGTGCAAGTTCAAAGGTGCTTATGTAAGCATATGTACATAGTTTCAAGATGTGTGTGTGTGTGTGTGTGTAGACAACATGTGTGCAAAAACAGTCCACGACTTTCCCGAACGACAAACAAACAATTGCCACAATGCGCAGCAATTGTTTATACACTTTAATGGAAGGGTAGCTGCTGGATGAGAGACACTTGGCGCTGCCTCTAGTTGATGCCATGATTATTGCTCCCATCACCAGGGAGAGCATTAGTTTAGTTAGTTAACTCCTTCATAAGTATGGGGACCGTGTGTGTGTATGTTTGTATGTGCATAATTAGCTTGGGCTGTGAATTTCGTTTTGTTGCAACCGCATTCGTCAGTCGGTCTGTCCGGCTGTCTGTCACATAAATCTGCAGACAAAGCCCCTACCACAGTCTACTGTACACTGCGTACATCATCCATATGTATTTAACTATAAATACAAATGCACATGTATATGTATGACCTTTTAATTACATTTGTTTTGCTATTGTGAAATTAAATAAAATTTCTCTACTCAACTCCGAGTATAAAAAATTAAGAAATGATTTCTTAAAAACTCTTTTTACTCAATTCAACTGGTAAATGAGCGTATAAATTTGATCTGCTTTGCTTTTGTCATCGCCTCGAGTCGTGAAATTGAAAATCATGCTTGGGCATTATCAATTATAGAAGCGACGACCAAACAGAACTTATCACGTGAACTGCTCGTAATATTTGTTCAGCAATGGAAACACAAAATATTGTTTTTAGTAACATAGTGTTTGCATAATGTTTATGTAATTACTGATGGTACAACAACTTTCTATGCTGATGCGATTTATTGTGAGATTCTAAGTATTAGCAATTCTATGGGAGGGCAACGAGTATTTCACTCTGGGCCCTTTGTTGTTGCCAGCGCACTGAAACAACAACAAAACAATAACACAACAAAGCCAGCTCTCACATAATCATATCTGTACATACATATGTATGTATGTTTGTGTGTAAGGGAATAGTCGCTGTTAAGCCTTAACAGTTCGCTGTTAACCACGCAACTATGTAATGGAAGTGGTTGGTTTGTAGTGTGTGGAGCAAAAGCAAGAGCTAATCAGTTAGCCGCTAATAAGCCAAACATTTGCCGATCCGATCCGAGGGTCGTTCGGCTTTTTGTTCGCTTCGGTTTCAATACGTTTCGATTTCAATTTCTGTTGTCTGGCTATTTCGATTTCAACTTCGGCGCTGCCTTCGTTCGCATTCGCGCATTCGTTTTTACCTATTCATTAATTCATTCTGTGCTCTCTGCTCCACCTGTGCAGGTGAACAATTCGTAGTACCTGGCGCGTGTCGTACTAATTGCCGCAGTAGTCATAACTACAATAACTCTGACTTTGTTTCGAATGAAACATCAACAAACGCAATAGTAGCCAAAGCGCCAACAATTGCAGTCGGTTCGGTTCCAACAATTACTAAATCGATATTTGTAATATCGTTTCGTCATTTCGGCTAAAATTAAATACACAGTACAGTGCGTTGAATTCAGTTAAGGCAACAACACGCGGTCGAGTATTATCAAAAATATCCAGAAAATTGCTGGCCATTAAGTGAAGTGCATAATTGTGTTGTTATTGATTTCTGCGATAGCATCATCACAAGTGAAACTCTAAGTATATACAAGTGTATGTATATACAAGTGTATTTGTACAACTTCTAACTGGGGTCGCATGTTTACAACACTCACTGTAAACAAACGAGCTGGCCCGAAAACATCTGCATCTATTTTCGGTGAATTTTATTTGAACAGGTAATATTTTTATTTATTTATTCAACTACGAACGAAATGCTTAACATATTTTCGCGCCGCATTCCGCCCATAAAACATCGATAGAAAGCCATAAACAAATTGTGCCAAAATGCGATTAGTTTTTCAAATTCGAAATTCAGATTATTTTCAACGTATTCAAGGAATGTCTGCTCTATTTTTTCATTAGAATTTCGACAGGCAGTTCTATGCTAAGCTGAGGGCCCATTCAGAACAATGTAGGTTTAGTACAAACGCCAACTAAACACTTATCTGGGTCAGATATTATCAAACAATTAAGCTGTTCATTGAACACCGAATTTAATGGTTCAATGAGAACAATGCGGGTCTTATATAAGCGAGAGTGAGACAGCCTCACAGACGAAGTGAGAGTGAGCGAGAGTGAGTGTGAGAGGGGTGCAAACAGAAGCCGACAAACAGTTGAACGCAGAATGTCAAAGGTTTATCAATCGATTGCTGGTTAACACTTGACAAAGTAATCCGAAATGCTTACCGAAGAATTAGAGATGGAAGCGTGATTTAGGCGCTAACAAATGAGCGATTATTTCGAATTTTCTATTCAATTTTGTATAATACTAAAATAAACGAAAGCAAATTAAATCAATTTATGTAGCAAGCTTAAAAGTTATTGTACCAACATAAAATATTATAGTTATCTACTACAATGCATCATAGAGCATTACTACTATAAGAAAAAAGGGCAACAATTGATATGATAATATTCTATTTAGAATACTTTTAATTATATCGCTTGATAACATATTCGTATTACTTTCACTGTGAAAGAATCTTCAACTCGTGTCACGCAAAGAATCAGAGTAAATGGGAGTCAATGTTTCGGTTTTGTTGTATCATTCCTCCGGAAATGGGAGGCAAGCAGCAAACAGTGAAAGAAAACGCAGACGATGACAAAGTCCAATTGAAGTTGATAGACAGCGGTCAGACTTAGAAAGCTCTAATTGAAGTGGCAGCAACAGCAACAACAACAACAGCAGTGGGGAAATTGTGTAATCAGTTTCGTGCGTCTCGCAGCATTTGGTTTGAGTGCTGAAAGGCTTCGAGTTGCTCTTAGTTGGCTCGTAGCTGATAAGCTTCATGTCATCGCCACGTTTGCTGCTTGATTGAAGCCAACTTCCACAGAGATTATTGCCTGCCAGCGTGCTATTGTTGTAGCCTCTTATCGTGGCTGATAGTCGCCACTCGCTTCGCACTTCCCACTAACTCGCTGCGAGATCGAAATGATTGAATTATAAAACATATCGAACCTATTGAGTCGCCATATAAATATAGAATGTTTGTGTAATAATTGGCAATAGAATTCGCGCAAAGAAACTGATTAGAGAAGCCAAACGGCTTGAAGGCCATCAGTATCAGACAGAGTATGGACAGTCGATGGCATTTGCATTCGCATTGAATGAGCCATGTTGCTGTTGCACGTTGCATGTTGCAGCCGGTTCGACAGCGATTCGGGGGCAGCCAACGCAGTGCGAATTGCGCAATTTTAAGTTGTTGTTGCCAGTGTTCTCTATTTATATTCTACGTAAGTGAATTAAGCACTTGTAAAGCGGATAAGCTGCCCACACGCCAATGCCAACTGGGAATGGATGATGACGCGACAGAGCGAGAGCGAGAGAGAGGGCGTGGTAGGCAAGGGGCAAGGCGCAATATGGCTCACTTGACCTTCCTTCCACCAGTCAAGACAAGCCAAGCCAAGTTGGCCGCAGCCGAAGCCGAAGCAACAGCCAAAGCCTCAAAGCATGGTTAACTGAACAAAAGGTTGAAAACAAAAATGTATATAAAAGTTGGCAACACAAACACAAACACCAGCAAACAATAACAAGTATACGCATCGTACATGTGTCAAGTATCCGCTCACACAGTCGCTGCTTAAACACAAACAACAACAACAAGAGTCTCCAATTACTGCAACTTGCCGCTGGCTTAAATACTGCCAGTCGATTTCAATTTTGTCATATCTCAGAGCTCTGCCAGTTGCCAGTTGCCAATTTGCATTTGTGCGCGCAACATTTTCAATTGATTAATTAATAAATGCGCCTACTTTATGCCAAAGGCCAGACGAGACGAGACAACTCGTCGCATTCGACAGCTTCGCTACCATTTACCATTTGCAGTTACCAGTTACCAGTTTTCACGCCTATTCGCATCCATATTTCATTTAGAATTTGTGTCAACGCCACATGCCCTACTAACAACAATGGTAACAAGGCATAGCTTCATTTGTGCAACAACACACAATGCTACAGTGAATGCCTCCAAAAGCAAACAACTCGTCAATGACATTTTATAGTTAACAGAGCTTGTCTTCAACAGAGGGATAGATTGAAGACGATTATGCATATAAAATATATTTGTTAAATCCTATAGTACTTTAATAATAGTCTATGGTATCGAGCTAAAATAATAGCGAAATCATTTACATAGAAAACAAATACTCGAATGATTTGCGGTAAGGCATTGTCAAATACTATACGTTAAATATTATTGTATAGTTTGAAGATCATCTTATTGACTGATACCCAAAATGAAGACTCGTAAATTTAGACTATGATTAATTGTTGTTATTAAAATTGTCCATTAAGACTTTGCAAGAAATTTTACATTGAGTTGTATCCATTGTCTATCGTTATAGATTAATATACGTACTATAATTTAATAGATATTTACGACATGTAAAGTTTCTACTGTACCCCATTGAATTGGCACAGCAGTTTCGATTGCATCACAATGTATGGCCTCATGCTGCCAAATAAGCTGTGGGGAGAGACTTACAATGTTTTGATAAATTACTGAAATCACATAAAAGACAATGAACAAATAAAAAAGAAATGTTAAATGACTGTGCCAAAAGCCAAAGAGAGAATTAAAATAATATGGGCAAAATATTGCAACACGACATCGCCGCAAACACGACGATTGTATATAGAGTATTTAGAAGGAAATGTTTGTCATTTCAATACTGATTCATCATGATTCATTTCATTTCATTCGTTTTGTTTTGTTTACAAAAACAGTTTGAATTAAATGTTTTTGAACTAAGGTTCGAAAATAAATGGAAATTGAATCGTATCTAAGAACATCTGTATAGGGTGCTATATACATATGTAGTCGTTGTGTTAGCCTTGATAGCAAGTTGTTTAGCCTTGCGAATTGATTCTTAAATTCGAATTTAATCTATGTGAGCTTTGACAACTGATACCCACATTTGTACTACATGAATGCTCAGTGAACGCAGTGTTCGCGTGCCGGCTGATATGCATATGGATACGGCTACGACAATGGACTGAGTGGCCCCAAAACGTGACTGGCATACTGTCGATATTTGCTATAGACGCCGCGGCAACTAACGGTAGCACAGGCCGTGTTATGGCCGATTGATTAGAAGCGTTTAAGGGGCGGCCAAATCGCATTTCGACTGTTTCAAATTGACGGCTCTTTCATTTCCGCTGACAGGCTGCTAACGCTAACGAGTAGGCGGGAGAAAGTCGTAAATGTGTTGGTATTGCCGTATAATACCTATTAAACGTTAACCAGATGTGTGGAAGTGTTAATGGTGGCAGCTATCAGCACAGTAGCATTAACAGTTGCAGAAACATTACCCTGACAGTGACAGTAACAGCGCCAGTAAATGTGCAGTTGAAGTGCAGCAGTATCAGTAACAGTAAGAATAGATCTAACAGAAGCAGCAATAGTAACAGTAGCATTAACAGTGGGAGTAACAGGAGCAGTAGTAATAACAGCTGTAATATTAGCAGTGACAAGTGCTGTAATCGTAACATCAACATTAATAGTATGTACGCTTTAACATTAGCCTCAACAATTAACAGCAAAACTTGGAATACGTAACTTAGAGTGTTGAAGAGAGATAAACTTTTACAGCAATTGGTTCACAGTCAGTCCTATTGTTATTGTGCTCACCATTAACTTTATCTAGTCGGCAGTATTCATCTGGGACCTGCATGACACAAGCTCTAATGGGAATAGGAATTGAGTCACGTCTAAGGCCATGACATCATGGGACCCTCTCTGATTCGATGACTGAAACTTGTAACTGAAAATATATCATACTTGAGGCAAGCTTCTAATTTAGAATATGCATAAGGAACTCAAGTACATCTCTCGAACCGAATTCTAATGCGTCGTGGCTGATTTGTGATAAATACGACTCTAATCGTTAATTGACCAATGTAAATACGGTGCAAACACGTTAAAAGCGTTTGCGATTTCTGTTATCAGCAATAAAAAACACGTTATGAGGTTATCGACAACGGAGCCCTAAAGCAAAACGATGGGAACGACAATGACATTGGAATTGTTCTACAATTTACAATGCGATTTAATTCAAATGGATGGCGTAGTAAAGGTGTCTCTCTGGCACTCTTCTCGCATTTCTCTAGTATTCTTTCCATGGAAATATAAATGCTTGCTTACGTATTATTGATAGATTAGATACGACCTTGCCTAAAAACTACGCTCGCTAACGGTCTCTCGTTCTCTCTCATTCATTTCCATTCAATCGATCGCTCTCTCCCTCTCTGTCTGCTGGTATATCTGAATTTCATTTGAGTTTTCAGTGCTTTGGGTGTTCCCATAAGCACATTGACTTTTGCTTTTGCCTATTTATGGGCATGTTTTGTCGATCGTTTGCCAATTGAATTGGCTTTTTCTTTTTTTTTGTGTTGGTTTAATTTTCTTATCAGTTGTGTCGTTGATTTGTGACACCAATTTGGTTGCTCCACTCTTGAAACAATTGCCAAAGATGAAATAAATTCGATTCGCAATAGATATAAGCACACCCTTTGTGGAAATCTACAAGCAGATAACGCCACAAACCTGATCAGCTTTTGACGGTCGCAATCTCATTAACTATTCGAAATGAAGACAGACAATTTGTATTGGGAAGTTGTGCGATTATTCTTGATCCTACACGGGAACTTGTATGTGTTGAAAAGATGAGCAAAGGAAGATCAAGTACGAAATGCTCTCGACTGTGAAATAATATGGGAGAAAAGAAATATCGGATAACTAAAAGATAAATATAAAAAATCTATGAAGTTGAAATTATAAACGCAAATTCGTTTTCTCTTAGACTATAATTCAATTATCGAAAATTCCTTCCCTGAGATTAAAATTCGTGCACAGCTGGCCAGATTTTAATTGTCATTCGCAATGTCTGTACTTGAAATTGTTTTTAAAATTTTTACCGTATCCAAATTGAATTGTTTTCCTTCGTCCTCTCGCTGTCTTTGTAGAGCATCAACACCAACTGCAGCAACAGCAACAGCAGCAGCAGCAACAAAAGCGCCGTCGCTTCCATCCGCTTCGCAATTTACGGCGGATCTTTCGACGACGGACAATCAATAGTGCCGACAGTTCCGCGGCTGCCACTCCAGACTCATCCGTAGTGGGATCCGTAGTGGGTCCAGGCTCCTGCAACACATTGCCGCCCCCGGCGAGCAGTTCGAGTGAGAAGAATTTGCGGAGCGTCGCCGGTGGAGATTCGATTGGGGCATCGGCCTCGTCGCCAGCATCGCCTCTGACCCACCAGCAGCTGCACGAGAGCTACCAGACGCAATCGCTGCCCAAGTCCAAGTCCTACGGCTCGCATCGCGATGAGCTGCTGAGCGTGTTGCTGGGCAAGAAGCGAGCTAGCAAACAACAGCAAGCGCAGTTGCAGTCGGGTCAAGTGCAATCCCATTCCGAGGCCATGTATCAAGCGCAGCAGCGACAGCAGGTGGGCGTGGCCGTCTTTCCCGATTCCCTGGGCATGAGTCGCAGCACGTACTTCATGGAGAAGCGACACCATCAGCGACAAATGCGCAGCGTCGGCGACTCCTCGCAGGATCTGAACACCGAGGACAGCGGCGCCGTTGGAGGCGCTGTTGCCGACATGTCCGACAGCCAGCGCAGCCTCAGCGAGGGTCGCCTGCTCGACGTCGATGTGGATGGGTGAGTGCCGCAGAGAATAGCCTGAAATACCCATTTAAATGCATCTCCTGCCCATCGTTCATTCTCGTTCTGCAGCGATTACACACGCGAAACCCTTTCGCAATCCCATGACAGCGTCTTCTCTGAGTCAGCGACTGCCAGCAGTCTGTCCATCGTGCTGAAGGTGAGTTCATTTAGAATAATATATAAATTCGCAGAAGACATTATCGACTTGGCCACACCCTGTATATATTTTTAAAAGCTTTTGGGGGAGTTTGTGCTAGCTTCATACTATGTTTTTGTGATTGCTAACAGAGTATTTAAATTCTCCTACGATTCTTATGTTCAGAACATCGGAGCATTGAGATAATACAGTATAAATATAAAAATAAATAAAATGGATACATTACTTTGTATCATTTCACTTTATTCTTCCTCATGAATTAATATTTGTAGATTTCTCTAGATTTGATAAAAGTTAAAGGAAAATTACAAATTATAAATATAATCACTAGATTCGAGAGTTTACTTTTTGTACACTATAAGATTTATATGATATACTCGCATTATTCGTAGTTGACTGTGGAATGAAGTGAAATAATGAAATTAAAATTCTGCACTTTTGTCCAGATCAAATATTAGGGTATCATGTCTTCTTCAACCTGACTACTACAATTGTGTTATGAATATCGTGCTAGCCGACAGTTAACGCAATAGACTGGCATTATTTGTATAAGTAGCAGCAAAAAGAGAAAACTCATTATTAACTCTTGGCCCAAAGGAAACTCTTTACTGGCAAATTATATTTTGGGGTTCGTTTATATCGATCCGAATTCCATAATCCTGGCGCACAATTAGCCATGACTCATGCCGGCCTCAGTGGGGCTTCCCTCCCCCGCCCATCCCACAGTACTTGTTGTTGTTATTAACAATGGGACAAAGGGTCAGCTGATGATATATGTATGTAGGTGTGCATGAATTTATTGCCCAAGCGAAACGGCCCCAAAATTCTTGCGCTGTTGTGTTGCAATCATTTCAATTGATTTTAATCAAATTCAATTTAGGCGCATGTTTATTGCGCTTTGTTGGAATGGTGAACGCTTTGGGGCACTGCACTTGGTGCAGACTGTTGAGTCCAAACTCTCTAGAAATTGTCTGTTATCTAACAGCGATGCTAAGAGATCAGCATTGTGGTGTCGTTGGCCGCGCTAGTTTTGACTGCATAATCGGCAAAACGTTGAAAAGTCGCGAAACAAGAAGCCGCAAGGCAGAAGACGCCGCACGCGCTGCACCACCGCAAAGCACCACAGCACCGCAACGTAACTGGAAACGAAAGCCGAATGGCCGCTCCACACCCCCTCCACTCCACACCCTCGACTCGCCCCAACTCGACTCGATTACTCCCTGGCCAACTGCAGCGCGTGGCCAACTGCAATGTGTGGCTTCTTCCCCCTCTTGGCCACTCTCTCTCGACTGGGCTGTTTCTAATGCTTCTTCGGCGTGTTTCTGGCCAAACGAGTTACTGACTCTGTGCTGCACTCGCTTCTTGTTATTCCACTTTTTTCCACTTGACTGTCAGTTGCCCCCTCTCCCTGTTCCTCTGGAGAGTCTCGGGTCTCAGTCTCAGTCCAGCTGGCGGCTTATTTGCCAACCTGGTTAGCAAATAAATCGCATTTCTTTGCTGTGTTTCTATGCTATTGAACTCCTGGCGAGTTTTCCGCTAAATCAGTTTGCTTTCAGTCACTTGCATGTCCACATCGCTCGCTGTCGATCTACGATCTGCGATCTCCGATGCTGTTCCAATGGCATCCAACATATAGCAAATATCAAATAGAAATCAATATTTAATAAACTAAACAAACTTCGGTGTTGTGCAGTGTTGTGTGTAAACTGTGCTTTAAATATTCAACTAAACTAAAATATTATTACTATTATTATTATTCTTGTGCTTGTGCTTGTGCTTGACCAACAAAAGTTGCTGATAGATGCAGCAACCGAACCGGTTTCGAAGCGACAACATGTCAACAGTCTTTGTGGCGTATTAATATTAGAAAAGGAAACAATCTAGTTGACGGCCATAATGGGGCAGACATTCAATTTTCACTCGAGCTGAAGACAGTCTCCAGTCTGTGAGAGTAGACTCCAGATCGTATCACAGATGAGTTTCGATGGGGGGAACTTAAGGCGATGTCATTTCTCACGCTTTGCCTTAATTAGATCCACTTCGGACTGCTCTCAAACCTGTTGACCGACTGACTCTCTTCCTGTCCCACCTGCTCCACTGCAGGACTGACGACTGTCCATCTGTCCGGCTGTCCGCCTGTCATCGCACTGTCAAATGCAAATACATTCATTCATTCGTAGGCAAATAAAAAGCATTTGCAATCGACCCACAAACATACTCATATATGGTCAGAGACTTGTATGTTGCAAGTGGACTGTGTCCAGACTTCCTGTTTTCGCCTGGATGACTCTCCTTCGTGTTGCATAAGCCTCGCATTTGAATTTGGATTTCGGCTACCTTTTTTGGGTTTCCGCCATGTCATGCAGTGCAGTGGCTGCTGCAGCAACAGCTGCTGTGTTGATGCAACACAGATCCCGAGTACTTCCCCGACTCGAATGCAGCTTGCAATTAAGTTCTGTCATCAAATTGTCTTCATTCGATTTGCGTAATTAAAGATCTGGTTGGTTTAACACTTTCCTGGCAAATGAACAATGATTAGACACTATGATTTGTTGCTTAGCTGACTCTCAACATTATTTTGAAGCCTACATGAATTTTCTTTCTTATCCCATTTCTTTATAATTTATAGTTGATGTTATATCAGAATATTTATTCCTCTAAATTCTCACCTTTCTTCATTCTCTTTCGCTGTCTTTCTCTTCGCTACTATATATGTCGGCATATGCTGATCTATACTTCTATGACATCGGTTCGAATCGATATAATTTGATTTGCATAATTGCAGACATGATTTGCTTTCCACATTGTTTCCTTCCTCGCACCGTCTCACTCTTTCTCTCGCCATCTCCCTCTCTTCTTGGAACAGATGTCGGTTGAAGCTGTTGTAATCCAACGGGGGCGGTCGACTGCTACCCGCTGCTTGTCGCTGCCGCATGCCGCATGCCGCAAGTGGCAAGCGGCCAGGCGGTTGGCCCACTCACGAAGTGTACCAATAAATCAGCGAATGTGACGAGTTGCTGGCTCGCTCCGCTTCGCTGCGAGCAGCAACTGCAGCTAAACCCGAATCCCAAGGCAAATCCATGTGGCAGGTAGCACATCCAGAGCCTGGCCAAGTTGCAAATTCAGCCGAAAAGGGTGCTCTACCTGCGAGCCACACTTTCAGGCGACGATTGTGATCAGCAGCGAGAGCAGATGTGCTAATAGATTTGCATTAGCTGCTCGTTGAGGCTGCTCACTCTATTTCGGGGAAGACTTGGCTGAGGGCGTTGAACTCGCTGTACAACACAATTGCGTTGTAGATATGATGTGTGAGAATGCGCTAGATTTGTTAAGCATACAAGATATTGATCGACTACGAAATGCTCTAAACTAAAATATTGAAAATAGATGTTACGATGTAGAGACTTTGTAAACATTGATTATAACTTAACAACATTGCATTGCACCTCCAAGATAATTGTATAAAATAAAGTAAAAACAAACATAAAGGTGCTCCCATTTTTGTGTAAAATATCAGTGTGGAATTTTCGACTCCAGATGGTAGCTAGGCTTACACAAACTAAGCTAAACTATTGATTACCCAGTTGAGATAATAAACTGTAGAAGATATTGAGTAAACTATTTCGTCAAAATACAGATCAATAGCTGTATAAGCTTCACTTTAATTTATTGTAGAAATATACGTGACATTGTGATATAAATATTAACTTGATCTTTATCTGGCATTCAGCGGATTATCTGCCAAATATGGTGTCATTAGCTGTTGTAGTCGCTGAGATTGGCGTGTTTAAACAGGCGGACAGACGGATGTATGGGGAATACCACTAGACAGGGAAATACTCGCTTTAAAAGTATCAACTCTCATTCTCATTCATTTTAGCAATCTGTTAAGATCGAATCTTTCCCAAAATGGGGGAAAGTACTTGCAGGGTATAAATTTGTGCTCGAACTTAATGTTCATTACTTATGTGGAAGGTCTTTAACCTGGCGCTGTCTAACACTTAATCCTCACGATTTGGCGGCTAAAAATAGTTGCCAAGTGCAGCAATCGGCGCGTAATTAAGTATAAGCCGACTCCTCAGCAACCGTCCGCCACTCCCCCTCTCCGCCTCCCCCTCAGGCTCCCTCTTGTCATGCACCATCAACGCTGATTAATGAAACGGGAAAAGAAACCGAACTGGCTGCAAGTCCATCAGGAAGAGGGACAGAGCGGCAGGCGCGAGTTTGTTGCATTTGTTTACAGTTTGGAAATGCAAATGGAAATGGAAATTCTTGGGGCTGAGTCCGGATCGATCTTTCTTCGAGACGTACCCTTGAAATGCGAGCGACGCCGCTGCTGTGATTGTGATGACAATAAACAGATTCCCAGCGAGGCAGAGAGATGCCTCGGTTGCCTGCCCTGCGCCCAATTATGTGTGTTGGACTAGGTAAAAAGTCGTTTCACAAGCGTCGCATTGTTGTTGTTGTTGCTGTGGCACGTTGCTGTTGCATCTGTCGAGGGTGCATCTACATCTGCTGCCTGCCTGCGTTCCGTCCGTCTGTCCGTCCGTCTGCCTGCTCTGCCCTGCCCTGCGCCACGTCGTCTTCGTCGGCGTCGGCACAGTTTTCTCAGTTGCACGTTGCACTTGGAGCTGTTCACAACGTCGCTTGCCGCTTGCTACTTGCCGCTAAGTGTTGCATGAAAGTGAAATCATATAGATCGCGTGTCTGCCACAACAATAGCCCTTATTAGTCAATTGCCAGAGTGAGAGCGGCCAAGAAAGCTTTGTCAGTAGCAATAGCAATAGATCGCAATGGTAGCCGGAAGTGCGGGCACCCGCAGCAAGGCGGTCCAGGGCAATCCCTTCCAGCTGTCGTTCTCGGTAAGCGATCACTTCGAACTCAAGCACAAGTCACAAATAGTAATAATAATGAATAATAATAAGTAATAATATAAATAAAGCGCTTCATTTGGTGCCTCTGCCTCGTGACGAGGCACTCGCAATGATAGACTTTAAGCAGAATCCCTTCAAGATGCGGCTGAACGGCTCCTCCTCCGGCGGAGAGAGTCGCCTCAGTCGCAGCTGCCTGCGAGCGCGCCTCGTGTTCCGCTGGAAGAGCTGGGTAAAGCCCCGATCCCCAACTAAAACCACAAATTATTCCAAGCCCATAAATACATTATTTACTAATCGATTTTATTGTTTGATTATTGCAGGCGGAGCTAACCGATGTGCTGCGCAAGCGTCGCAATCGCCCCGATGCCTCCGACGAGGATTTGGGACTGCCGCGCAGTCCGGCGTCGCCTCAGCGTCATGTGGGCGGCGGACAGAGCCGCAAGACCGCTGGCTATCAGTCGCGGGATGTCAGTGTGGGCCATGAGGTGTCCTCGTTGAGTCTGCTGAGCTCCAACAGCACCGATGGCGAGGACAGCAGCCAAAGCCATAGACAACTCATGTGCAAGTCGATGAGCTCCGACATTCTGCGCCCCCATGCTCCCGAAGACCAGGTGGATGGCGTCAGTCTGGAGCGGCAGCGTCTGTCGCACGCGGCGGCCAAGCACAAGATGGCCATCAGGCCGGCCAAGAAGAAGGGCCCAAGTCGGCAGCACAGGAGAACGCTTGAGGTGAGTCGGGGGATTAAAATAATCGAGGGATTTTTAATAATTGTTTGTCTTGCTAAATGAGCTTCAGCATCACTTTTGTCGCATTATTACAGTATAAAATACTTTTTAGTTTATCTCTAATGTTTGTTTTGCTAATTATTCTAATTACCTCATCATAGTTGTTTTTTTTTTTTTCAAATTATTCATCTGATAGATTCTTAGGTATTTGCCCTGCTTCAACAACTAAATCTCTCTAAATCATGTGTAATTTAGTATTATTCCCATTATTTCCCATTATTTTTAAAACATAATTTTATTTGCATTTTTTTATTTATGTATTAATTTTTTAATAGTTAGTTTTTTTGATATTTATTATTTTTCTTTTTTAATTCACTTTGAAATATTCAAATTAATTTTATTTTAATTCAAAGTGTTTCATAAAATATTTTAATTATTTTAATTTAAAATGAACACAGTGGAAAATGCTTTCGCACAAATATTCAACACATATTAAATTGAATGAACAAAATAATATATTTGTAAAATACAAAAATTAATATAAAATCAACTTTGTCTTTTGCAGTCTTCGATACCCGAGGCCAACGAGGAGTTGGCCAAATTTGGCCAGACGCAGCTGCAAAGCCCCGGCCTCAGGGCTGTCAAAGGTGAGTTTGCATTTGATATTCATTTATTATACATTAATTTATTAATATTTGTTGTTGTCTGTAGAAACCGATCTGAAGAGCAAGACACGCTCTCTCCCGCCGGGCAGCAGTCTGGCTGCCACAAGCAACGTCACTGCCACTGCCACCAACTCCAGCTCCGTCTCCAGCTCGAGTTCGATCTCGAGTTCGCACATTCGCAGCAAGACAATCGAGCAGAAAAAGGCGTCCATCACCACAATCAACAGCAGCAACAGCAAGAGCAAAAGTATCACCAACGAACAGCACATTACAAGCACTTCGAGCACATCCACATCGACATCGACATCCTCGTCTGCCTTTGGACTGCGTGCGCTGACCTTCAAGGCGGCCAATGCGCTGTTCGATGGACGTGGCGAATCCTCCACCGATGGCGACGACATCAGCAGTCCGCAAACCGACTCGGATCCGGGCTTCCTGCGTCGTCTGATTCAGCGCAACTCGAAGCGCAGCATTGCCAGAGCCAACGATGGCCTCGAGGATCTCGACAGCAGTCACAATGTGGCCAAGAAGCTGCAGATCTCCACGTCCTGCGTGGAGGCAACTACACGCGAACCCATCCCAGTGCCCAACAAGTCCAAGAGCGCCACGTCGCACGAGCAGCACATTCAGGAGACGCGCCAGATCATCAAGCGCGAGATCCAGCAGGAGGGCAAGCATGGCCTCAACGCCATGGTCAGCAACTATGGCGTGCATCCGCAGCCGCCGACGGCCGTCAAGCCCAAGTCTGGGCCGGCGGCACGACAGCGCTATCTGCCCCAGGAGCTGGCCCAGCACGACCCGACGAGCGATGTGACCAGTCTGCTGTCGAAGCAGTCGCGTGGCAACGACACCTTCCAGTCCACGTCGCTGGTGCGCGAGCAGACGCAGCTCAAGACGGAGACGTCGTCCAGCCACTTCGAGCGCAAGCCGCGCATTGTGGGCCTCAGCGCTTTCCAGCAGAAGCTGTCGCGCTCCAGCGACTCCATGGGCCAGCACTCGAGCTCCTCGAACTCGCTGGAGACCAGCACCGACGAACCCTCGCCGCTGTACTACGAGGAGAAGCAGCGCAAGATGGTGGAGAAGTCGCGCAGTTTTCGCAATTACCAGGAGGAGCGCGAGGGCATCGCTCACGAGCCGCTGGCCGTGCACAACAACATGCCCAGCTTGCCAGATCTATCGATCAGCTTCCGAGTGCCAGCCACGTACTACAACGGCAAGCAGCAGCAGCAACCGTTGCCGGCAGCCTCGCACTCTCCCCTGTCGCCCATGTCGCCCATGTCGCCGAGTGCCAAGTGCGCCTCGCTGGGCTTCGAGATCAACGACAACAAGCTGCTGCAGGCGCGCGCCGAGTCCACGAGCAAGCTGCCCACGGCGGCCAAGCTGTCGCCGCAACGCAGCACCACGCTGCTGGTGACCAGTCCCAATCCCAGTGCCAGCTCCACCAGCATCTCGCAGATCGAGCAGAACATCGATCTGATTGTCAAGTCGCCGCTGATCAGCGTGCTGCGCAAGTCTGGCGCCGTCAATGAGCAGCTCTGCTTGGAGCAGCAGCCACCGCAACAGGCACCGCAGCGACCCAAGGTGCTGGAGCTGAAGCAGACCACAACCATAGCCATCAGCAATGGCAAGCCAGCGAGCCAGCCAAGTCCACCCAGCACTCCAAGCAAGCCAACGAATCAGCTGCAGTCGCTGCCCCAAGCGGTGGCACAGCCGGAGTTCATGAAGATTCAGCTGAACCGCGTGGATCAGGCGCGTCTGCACAACAAGTCGAATCTGGTGCTGGCCAAGAACGTCAAGTCACCAACAGCGGCCAGCTCGCCCGCCGAGCGCAGCCAGAGCAGCGACGATCTGAGCATGCGGCGACTGAGCAACGAGAGCGCGGCCAGCATACAGATTGTGGAGCGCAGCCCCACGAAGCCATCGACGCCAGCGACGCCAGCATCACCTCACAGTATTAACCAATCCACAGAGCTGCTGGCTCGCCAGCAGCGTGCTGTCAGCGCCAACAGCCTGCGCTCCAGCTACGTGAGCAGCTCGGGCAGCAGCGCTGGCAGCAGCGAGCTGCTCGTCTCGTCGCCCAGCACACCAAAGAAGCCAGCTGCGGAGGTTGTGGATGTGGCGCAGGGCCAGGGCAATCGCTTCTCGCTGGAGGAGCGCAAGCGTCTGTTTCTCAGCGAGGACAAGTCGCAGGCGGATCGCAAGATTGCCGAGCTGCGCTACGAGCGCAAGAAGTCCATCAACGAGGAGCTGCAGCGACAGAAGACTGAGACAACAGCTGTCTCCCCCATCTCGCCAGTCAGCCCGGTGACGCCCGTCTCGCTAGGCGATCAGTCGAATGGCAATGTTGTGGTGCTGCGCAAGAAATCCTTTGCCACCTGCAACAATGGCAACACTAATGGCAACGGCAACAGCAACAGTTTGGCAGCAACTGTGACGGCAACTGCTCCTGCTGCTAGTCAGGAGGATGGCACTCCGGAGCTGATGAAGGTCTTTGCACGGCGCTCGCTGAAAGTGAAGGATGACGATGCGGTCGCCATGGCACAGGTGGCAGTTGCCACCCACAAGAAGATCACCAATGGCAGCCAGAGCGTCGACAGCGACAAGGAGAATCACTCCAACAGCGAGGAGAAGCTCGACAATATGCTGCCCAAGTACGAGGCACAGCTGAGCCTGGAGACGCCACGCAACGCACAGAGTCATGCGCCAGCTCAGGCGCAGTCGAGTGTCAACAATCGCAGCTCGGTGGCCGATTTTCGCAATCTCAACAACAATCAACAGCCGGCAACAGGGCAAAAGTTGGCCAATCTGCCGCCCATCAAGGTCAGCAATGTGCGCAACAACAACACGAATGTGGCCAACAACAAGGCAAACAGTCAGAGTCACAGTCACAGTCACAATCACAGCGTGAAGCCGGCCAACGAGCGTTATTCGCTGCAGCTGAAGCAGGCGACGCCAGCAACTGTTGCAGCCGCAACAGCAACAGCAACACCGACAGCAACAACAGCAGCTGCAGTCGAGACGGAGGCAGAGGCGGCAACTGCCACGCCCACCAAGCCAATCGAGCGATCTGCGACAGTGGGCGAGTTCAAGGGCATCCTTCAGCGACGCGCCGAGTGGGAACAACGAGTGAAGGAGGCGCTCAAGTAGAGGCCTGTTAGCTTAACAGAGCGTGCGCTGTTAGTTAACAGTGCGCTGCTGAACGTAGCTTGATGCATGCAAACCAAGTGCTTTTGTCTAGTGATGCTCTCTAGTGTAATAAAAAATAAACCATTCTGAATGCAAATCATCCCCATCCAAAAAAAAAGCAGTCTCCACACTCATTCGCCAGCGAGTATTCGAACTTGATCCAAAGAAACGAGTGGGAGACGCTCCTCGATCGATCTTCAAAATGATTACTTTAAAGGCTTTTCTCCATAGTATCATAAATAGTTCGAGTTTAAATTGTTTTGCAAGTCAAAATATTATATAATCAGAATAAATAGAAAACAACAAGAATAATGCAAAAACCATAATATACAAATTTAAGGACTGTGAGTAAAATTTACAAAAATCTGTTTATGATATTCGAACGATTCGATCTAATTCGCTGTAAAGTTGATATTCTTCTCTAATCTTAATCTTAGACATACAATACAATACCTAAGCTAGTTACATATATAAATTCGAGCTTTCAAACCAGGAACAGTTTACATACAATACAAGAACTTATTAATAACTACAATATACATAACATATATACTATATATAATATCTGTAATAGCATTTAATCTATTATTTTCATACTCATACACATCATATACAAAATACATGTATATTATTAATATATATATTGACAATTGTTGCTGTTGGAATTGGTAAACTGTTCAAGTTTGTGCAAATCTGTTACAAATCTATTTACGAATTGTTCATCCATCAATATTGACATGTACGCTCGCTGGGGCAATATTCCAAACATATACAAATAAAACAACCCTTCAATACAATAAATATCCGGCAAAAATGTGTACAACTTAATGTCTTGGCAATTGGGAAACTATTAACGACATCTGCTGTTGATATTCGACATCTCAAAATTTTGCTCGAAGATCATTGGCATAGATATGACATGTCGAAACTATTGGCAGATTTGAAAGTACAGAAGTCTAAAACGCTGCCGAGGTCTTTGGGTAGTTAAAATACATATTTTAAATGTTTAAATATGTTTGACTGGTACTTCAGCAGCTCCAAGTGGGTTTTGGGAAGGAATTTCGTCGTTAATATTAACGTATTTTATTCAAATTCAAATTTGAAAAGCCCGCCCAGCTTCTGAAAATTTAAATTTTTGACTAATCTACTTGCTACTCGATTATGTTCGCCTGGTACTTCAGCAGAGCGACGTTGGTTTTGGGAAGGAATTTCGTCGTTAATAATAACGTATTTTATTCAAATTCAAATTTGAAAAGCCCGCCCAGCTTCTGAAAATTTAAAATTTAAATTTTTGGCTAATCTACTTGCTACTCGATTATGTTCGCCTGGTACTTCAGCAGCTCCTAGTGGGTTTTGGGAAGGAATTTCGTCGTTAATATTAACGTATTTTATTCAAATTCAAATTTGAAAATCCCGCCCTGCTTCTGAAAATTTAAATTTTTGGGTAATCTACTTGCTACTTGAATATGTTCGCCTGGTACTTCAGCAGCTTGCGGTGGGTTTTGGGAAAGAATTTCGTCGTTAATATTAACGTATTTTATTCAAATTCAAATTTGAAAAGCCCGCCCAGCTTCTGAAAATTTAAATTCTAAATTTTTGGCTAATCTACTTGCTACTCGATTATGTTCGCCTGGTACTTCAGCAGCTCCAAGTGGGTTTTGGGAAGGAATTTCGTCGTTAATATTAACGTATTTTATTCAAATTCAAATTTGAAAAGCCCGCCCAGCTTCTGAAAATTTTAATTTTTGGCTAATCTACTTGCTACTCGATTATGTTCGCCTGGTACTTCAGCAGCTCCTAGTGGGTTTTGGGAAGGAATTTCGTCGTTAATATTAACGTATTTTATTCAAATTCAAATTTGAAAAGCCCGCGCAGCTTCTGAAAATTTAAAATTTAAATTTTTGGCTAATCTACTTGCTACTCGATTATGTTCGCCTGGTACTTCAGCAGCTCCAAGTGGGTTTTGGGAAGAAATCTGGTCGTTAATATTAACGTATTTTATTCAAATTCAAATTTGAAAAGCCCGCGCAGCTTCTGAAAATTTAAAATTTAAATTTTTGGCTAATCTACTTGCTACTCGATTATGTTCGCCTGGTACTTCAGCAGCTCCAAGTGGGAAGGAATTTCGTCGTTAATATTAACGTATTTTATTCAAATTCAAATTTGAAAAGCCCGCGCAGCTTCTGAAAATTTAAAATTTAAATTTTTGGCTAATCTACTTGCTACTCGATTATGCTCGCCTGGTACTTCAGCAGCTCCAAGTGGGGTTTGGGAAGGAATTTCGTCGTTAATATTAACGTATTTTATTCAAATTCAAATTTGAAAAGCCCGCGCAGCTTCTGAAAATTTAAATTTTTGGCTAATCTACTTGCTGCTCGATTATGTTCGCCTGGTACTTCAGCAGCTCCAAGTGGGTTTTGAGAAGGAATTTCGTCGTTAATATTAACGTATTTTATTCAAATTCAAATTTGAAAAGCCCGCCCAGCTTCTGAAAATTAAAATTTTTGGCTAATCTACTTGTTACTCGATTCTGTTCGCCTGGTACTTCAGCAGCTCCAAGTGGGTTTTGGGAAGGAATTTCGTCGTTAATATTAACGTATTTTATTCAAATTCAAATTTGAAAAGCCCGCCCAGCTTCTGAAAATTAAAAATTTTAATTTTTGGCTAATCTACTTGCTATGCGATTATGTTCGCCTGGTACTTCAGCAGATCCAAGTGGGTTTTGGGAAGGAATTTCTTCGTTAATATTAACGTATTTTATTCAAATTCAAATTTGAAAAGCCCGCCCAGCTTCTGAAAATTTAAATTTTTGGCTAATCTACTTGCTGCTCGATTATATTCGCCTGGTACTTCAGCAGATCGACGTTGGTTTTGGGAAAGAATTTCGTCGTTAATATTAACGTATTTTATTCAAATTCAAATTTGAAAAGCCCGCCCAGCTTCTGAAAATTTAAAATTTAAATTTTTGGCTAATCTACTTGCTACTCGATTATGTTCGCCTGGTACTTCAGCAGCTCCAAGTGGGTTTTGGGAAGGAATTTCGTTGTTAATATTAACGTATTTTATTCAAATTCAAATTTGAAAAGCCCGCCCAGCTTCTGAAAATTTAAAATTTAAATTTTTGGCTAATCTACTTGCTACTCGATTATGTTCGCCTGGTACTTCAGCAGCTCCAAGTGGGTTTTGGGAAGGAATTTCGTTGTTAATATTAACGTATTTTATTCAAATTCAAATTTGAAAAGCCCGCCCAGCTTCTGAAAATTTAAAATTTAAATTTTTGGCTAATCTACTTGCTACTCGATTATGTTCGCCTGGTACTTCAGCAGCTCCAAGTGGGGTTTGGGAAGGAATTTCGTCGTTAATATTAACGTATTTTATTCAAATTAAAATTTGAAAAGCCCGCCGAGCTTCTGAAAATTTAAAATTTAAATTTTTGGCTAATCTACTTGCTACTCGATTATGTTCGCCTGGTACTTCAGCAGCTCCAAGTGGGTTTTGGGAAGGAATCTCGTCGTTAATATTAACGTATTTTATTCAAATTCAAATTTGAAAAGCCCGCCCAGCTTCTGAAAATTTAAATTTTTGGCTAATCTACTTGCTACTCGATTATGTTCGCCTGGTACTTCAGCAGATCGACGTTGGTTTTGGGAAGAAATCTCGTCGTTAATATTAACGTATTTTATTCAAATTCAAATTTGAAAAGCCCGCCCAACTTCTGAAAATTTAAATTTTTGGCTAATCTACTTGCTACTCGATTATGTTCGCCTAGTACTTCAGCAGATCGACGTTGGTTTTGGGAAGCAATTTCGTCGTTAATATTAACGTATTTTATTCAAATTCAAATTTGAAAAGCCCGCCCAACTTCTGAAAATTAAAAATTTAAATTTTTGGCTAATCTACTTGCTGCTCGATTATGTTCGCCTGGTACTTCAGCAGCTCCAAGTGGGTTTTGGGAAGGAATTTCGTCGTTAATATTAACGTATTTTATTCAAATTCAAATTTGAAAAGCCCGCCCAGCTTCTGAAAATTTAAATTTTTATGCTTATCTACTTGCTACTCGATTATGTTCGCCTGGTACTTCAGCAGCTCCAAGTGGGTTTTGGGAAGGAATTTCGTCGTTAATATTAACGTATTTTATTCAAATTCAAATTTGAAAAGCCCGCCCAACATCAGAAAATTTAAATTTTTGGCTAATCTACTTGCTACTCGATTATGTTCGCCTGGTACTTCAGCAGCTCCAAGTGGGTTTTGGGAAGGAATTTCGTCGTTAATATTAACGTATTTTATTCAAATTCAAATTTGAAAAGCCCGCCCAGCTTCTGAAAATTTAAAATTTAAATTTTTGGCTAATCTACTTGCTACTCGATTATGTTCGCCTGGTACTTCAGTAGCTCCAAGTGGGTTTTAGGAAGAAATCTCGTCGTTAATATTAACGTATTTTATTCAAATTCAAATTTGAAAAGCCCGCCCAGCTTCTGAAAATTTAAAATTTAAATTTTTGGCTAATCTACTTGCTACACGATTATGTTCGCCTGGTACTTCAGCAGATCGACGTTGGTTTTGGGAAAAAATTTCGTTGTTAATATTAACGTATTTTATTCAAATTCAAATTTGAAAAGCCCGCCCAGCTTCTGAAAATTTAAAATTTAAATTTTTGGCTAATCTACTTGCTACTCGATTATGTTCGCCTGGTACTTCAGCAGCTCCAAGTGGGTTTTGGGAAGGAATTTCGCCGTGAATATTAACGTATCTCATTTCAAATAAATGAATTTGTTTATTTTTTATTTGGTTAATACATACATATACTGTATATATGTATTAACCAAATAATGCACTTACATTTTACTTCTGAAATATCAGAATAAGTAATATTAATGTTCTATTTCATTTAAATTTTTAAGTAAGGTCTTTTATAAAATTTTTCGAATCATGAAATATATAAAAATATTAGAACATTACTCTTGAGTTTGTCATGGATCGTCACAAACTTTTTAACGTAAATTTTTTAAATTGGTATTGTATTTAAATTTCACAATGCAATAGTTACGTTTGAAATAAACTCAATCAACCACAGTTCTGAGCTTTAAGCTATGATGGTTTCTGGAGCTTTATTAAAAATAATCATATAATGTTAATAATAATCAGTTGATTTTTACATATTGTTCACTGATTGAAATTACTTTCTGATATTGCATTTTTTTTTATCTCCTATAGAGAAAGTAAACGAATAGATCTTGAAGCTGTGATATCGAAAACTGACAATTATAATTGATTTAAATTGACTTGGACACTTGCTACGAATAATCATATTATAAATACAAGCATTTATCTTACTTTAGAGGCCAAAAATAAAGCAAACATGTGAGCGAATAAATACATATAAAAACAATTTGTAGTTTTCAAAATAGTTTTATAACAAAGCTTTTAGAAGCGAGTATTCAACTTTTAAATGGTCTTAATATTTCGCGGAGTTAAAAAAAGTTCCGCTACGAACAAACTCATTAATTTAATGGAATTTATCTTAAGCACATCAAGCTGTTGTTGTGTGAAATAAATTGAAACAGCACAATCCAACTTAAAAAGTGAAATATTATTGACTGAATAACATATTTATTTATTAGTTGGCAAACGCTTTGCTCCAATAATAGGTTTTCTATTCAGTCGCAGGTTGTGATGTTGGCAGGCGGACAGGCGACTCAGTTGGTGCTTGGCATGAGTGTGATAAGTATATTTCTGTTTCCAAGAACGCAATTTATTCGGAGAAAAATTTAAATTTAATTCATTAGTGTCAAGCGATGGCAAATAACAGGCGAAACATTTGTACAAACAGCCATTTGTAGTTGCCCATCACAAAAAATTCAGTTAAGAGAAATTTACGCATTAGCTGCTGAGTAAAATTAAAATAATTTGCGCTGAGACTCGGCTCCAAAAATACGAATAATATTCCACACAACACAACAATTAACTAGAACTGAAAACAGAATTCAACTCGAGGGGGTCTAATCCGTCTGGTGCTATGAGACAACGGCAAACTCATTAAGAGATCGGTAAGCAAAGCATCAACAGTCGCGTCGTAATGTGGTCAAACTGGTGACCTCATGAATGTCGATGATGACGATTCCCCCCGAGATGGTGTCGTCATAGTGCTCGCTCATCGCATCGCTCCCCATCGCCGAGATTTGTGCGCCGGACACACAGAGACATTCATGCTGTGAACATGCTTTGGCTGCCTTAGTTTCACTTTATACCAAGAACGAGGCGGATGGAAACGATCCGCAGTAAATTCGTATTCGTATTCGGACGGCGCTAATATCGCGACGCGAGCAAAAAGTCGAAGGAAATACTCGTACTTGTGCTTATAGAATTAAAAATAATACTTGTGCGAATTCGGTGTACTGCTCCATGGAATTAAATCGAATGATCCACAAGAAGTGATCCACAAAAGTTCCTCCATCGAAAAACACAGCCGAAAAGTGAAGTGCAGCATCAGCATCCAAGATGCAGACTCAGACACCAACTCCCAGCACACCGCCGCCCTCGAGACGATCGAACAGGCCGCCCCGCATCAATATATACAATATCCATGGCGGCGGATCGGCGATGGGGGGTTCAATGCCGCCCAGTGCACAGCCCCAGCATCCCTACACCGCACAGACAAACTACACAGGCATTGGACCAGCCGGTCCCTACTGGCCGCCAATTGCCAATCCCTTCGATGCGTCCAACTTCATGACAAAGGGCTATGAGGGCTTTCTTGATCTCACCAAGTCGGGCATGAGTTTCGGCGAGAAGTTCTCCTTTGGGCTCTACAACAAGTTTAGCACCTGGTCTAAGCGATGGTTCACCCACATGTTCCTGCTGCTCGTCCTTGCTTCCTACAGCCTGATTGGAGCCGTGATATTTCGCACTGTTGAACGTGAGTCGCACAAAAAGGGATCGATTAATGTATATTGTATATTTTTGTATCTTCCGGAGAATGAGCCACTTGCGACCTCGTAATTCACGCCGTCGATGATTTGTTTGCTTATCAAGCTCTTCGGCAATTGTTTTCCCAAAAGCTAGAGCCAACCCAACGGAAAAATAGAATATACAAATATACCTTTGGGGTAGATCGGCAGCTACATATATGCATCTGTAATCGGGTCGAGTTTTTGATGTCTTCTGACAATATACAAATTAACGAATCGTAGACCAGGTGAATGAATAGATGGCAGCAATCAAATGACTCACAATCGGTGGACTCACTGGGCACGCGAATATCTCTAGTATAAACAATTATCAAAGACGATTAAATTTGATTACCAGGAAAGTACAGACTGAAAAGGGGGATCTTTGCACCCATTTCCGCTCTGAGTTCATCTGCTGCAGTCAATGTCCTTTTTGAATTGAATTTTTAACACATTGTAATGCCTACTAGATGAAATCACAACTTTATGATCTCGTCAACTGATTACAATATTTTTTATCAAATGCGTACAATACAATTTAACAAAAGTTAAAGCAAAAAAATATACATTTTTGTATATATAATTTTACAGGGGAATTTAGATTTCAATAACTTAAAATTGTCTTGCTCTAAACATACAGAAATGATTAATGACTCGGGAAATATTGAATCGTTAAAAAGTGGTTTTCAGTGGTTTCTTTATGAGACTGTAGAAATATGAAATATGGTAATAATTATAAGAACATTTTTTAAGACACAAACTTAATTCTTGTTTCCAATTTATTTAAATAATTTGTATTTGATCGAATTAAACTGAGGAATTGTGGCTCAATCAATGTGAAAATACGTCTTCAAGTCGTTTCTTTTAAAATTTCTTATAGTTTAGTCTTGAACATTCTTTTCAATACACGCTTATGGGCATCGCATTTTTTTATTCTCAGTTGGAGACACGGAAGTGACGATAAGAGATTGGCAGTACGACCAGCGAATGTTCTTCAAGCAAATACGCAGCATAGCAAATGATCCAGCTACGTCTACAGTAAGTGATTATTTCGAACTTACAAACTTTGAGTACACTTCTTTATCTGTAACTTTAGTTATCCGATGTGGATTTCGATGCCAAAATACTGAATGCTATGAACAATCACAAGGTGGCTGTTGAATCGCTGATGCGCAATGGCTTGCTGGAGAAGGAAGATATAATCAAAATGAATCCTTGGTCCTTCTGGAATGCCATGGTCTACAGTTGTACCATTTACACGACAATTGGTGAGCTTCAATTATTCGTTATATCAAATAGACTAAGCGATGAATATATGTTTGTATATATGTGCGTGGATGTGGGGAATATGTGAGTACTCGAAAGCCTATTTATATTTTTAAGAACTTGTCAACATTTTCTTCATAAACTCAAAATAAGAATGTGACACAAAAAATGGAAATAGTTTCCGTTTGTTTTTCCTTGCGCCAGCAAAAGTACCGACGAACCGAGAATGTCGACGTATGTCTTATTTATATAGAAAACAACAAACATTTGCTAGAGAGGTGAAAAAAAATATATTTATACTATGCATTAAGCATAGCATATGTTATATATACATTTGTTATATGCGGTCGACAGACAATAATCAGCACTCTTTGGAAAATTGTCATCGTTGTGAATAAAGAATTTAAAAAGAATTTTATTCTTAGCCAAATAATTGCTTTCACTTAATTGAATGTATTTTTATTTTTGTTTTCGCCTGATATTTATGAGCACACGTATTCGAAATCGCTGAGTGATTTTATGGCCTGCAAATATGCCCAATAATGAATGAATGAATGAAAAGTACACCAAAATGTTTATGTCCTCGTTCGCGAACTGTTATGGGCAATAATCCTAAACCATTATGGAACAAGCTCGCACATCCAATTTAAATCTATGGAATTAAATCTCTGCAAATATAAATAAATAAACAAAAGTCGAAGAAATTATTGCGAACTCAGAATTCGATCCGTCATCAAGCGAAAAGTATACGCATATTGCGCATACGCCCCGAGTGCTCGACTCGATCGAATGAGTCGGTCATGCAGGCACGTCTTTTGCGAGTGCTCTAAATAAAGTATACATTGAATATTTTCAATATATTGAATGGTTTTCGCATATTAATTTGTTATGAATATCCATTTGCAACTGGTGCCAAAATCGTTGAACTGACGTCACGGATCGTGATCTGCCAAAGTGAATGAATTCAATTTTGAATGTATTAACAGTTTAGAAGCTCATACTTTTTAATACTGAGTGTGATTTATTTAATTTAAACAGTTTGTTTATGAGCAACAACTCATCAAGGTCAGCCGACAAATGGTAGAGTCGAAGCCGAGGAAAATTGCAATTACTGTTTAAGTTTTTAAATTGCCAAAATCTGTTGACGTTCAACATTTTGGAGAGCTCACAAAATATCGAGCGGAACATGTTTTTAATTAGTATACAAATGGGTTAAGGGGATATTATAAATACCATTCAGTCTGTCTATGTCCATGTCTATAGCATCGCTGCTTGTCGTGTTGCCTTAGCATGTGGAAATGTCTTGGCCGCTTAATAAGAACATTAATCTTCGTTGACAGTGAAATGAAAGTAGTTAATCTTTCGCATACTCAGAACAAGTTCCTTGAAAAAAAGGCGCCGGATTTCAGATGAATTAAATATAGCGTTATAATTTATATTCTCGTAAAACAAATCATTGAACTCGACAGTAAATTTGCAGTATGAAACATCGTATTAATCACAATTGGAAAACAATTTAATTAGCTTTCAAGACTGTAGATAAATTTAACATTTGGAAACTATCTTCGAGTTTCACAAACTTACTATTCCATTTTTATTTAAATTTTCTAATTTGTCAAAATTAATTTAGAAGTAAATAAGTCAAAGCATTTAATGCTTGTAAGTTATTATGATTTTATTACATTTTTTTTACTGCATTGATAAATATTTCGCATTTCACTGCATTAAAATTCAAGAAATGCCTTATAAAATTTATTCTGATTAATGTCGCAAAATGTCGTTAAATTTCAAATACAGTGCTGGAATGCAGCTTTTAATACTGTTCTTAATGTTGCCGCGAGCTTTAAGCTTTTGAATACAGTCGCGGGTTGCAGAGTGTGAACGGTATGTAAAACCATTAAACCCGCCGAAAACATTCGTTTTGATGGATGTTGCGAAATCTTTTTATGAGCAATAAACACAAATACAAAGACTTAAGTAAGTAATAAAAGTGGTATTATTTAATTGAGCAAAACAAGCACGAAAATAGAAATTCTAGTTGAGCGCAACAGTGGCGGCCACAGCCATAGGCGCAGATAAAAAACGATAGAAGAGATACAGCGGCAGAAACAGCTGTTGGCATCCCAAGTATTATTTCAAAATTTTGTATACACGAATTTTGAATATTTTCAGTTCGAAACCAGACGACGTTGTAGCCGAGTGTGCGACGCGACGCGACGCGACGTGTGCTAGAATAGAACAAATATATACATATATGCACAGATATATGTCATAAGTATATACTAGGCATTAGTCAACCCAACGCAAATGATATATTATCTATCTGTCTGTCTATAGACGATATTCATGTGCAAAAGGGAAATTTCGCAAACCGTGTGAAAAGGGTCGATTGACTTCTATAAAAAGAAAAGTGCAGGCGAAAGTGATATAATTACCATTTGAAATACTTTTCCATTTGGGCAATTGCAAAATATGAACGCGAGTTATAAATAGAGCACGGAGACATTAGCACGCACGGAAATTCTATAGACCACGTTCCCAATGATGGAGAGTGCAGCTGATCTCGCCTCTGGAACGAGGCAGGTGCGCCATCGTCGTCGTCCCGGTCGCAGCCAGCGGGAGCAGACACCCGATGCGGGCAGACAGCTGACAGAGCCTCAATACAGAGACGATCCACAGCCGCAGCATGTGTCCATGCAGATTCGTCCGCCGGGCGCCATGTCCGCTCACGAGAGCAAGATTCTGCGGCGGCGGGACAAGAGCTTCGCCAGCACTGCGGCTCGGAGTCATTCGCAGCCGCGGGAGGCGGAGAAGCTGAGCAGTCCGGACGCCCATCAGCTGATCAAGCATCGCAGCCTGTCCTCGCCGCGTCACAAGGAGCTGGAGTCCAGCGAGAGCGAGCTGACCGGCAGCTCGCAGTCCTACACAGCTCAGCAGCAGCAGCGTGGCAACAACGCGCTCAGCCGCCTGGAGCAGAACATGCTGAGGTTCGAGGACGAGCGACGTCGCTTCGATGCCGAGAAGCGACTCTTTGAGCGCGAGAAGCGCGATCACAAGCTGCGCCATCGCCAGCAGCTGGATCACGAGGAGCGCAAACGATTGCTCCAGAACTATCGCAAGATCAGCGATGGCTTCCAGCTGCCCCAGGACGAGGACGAGCGGCGTCGCCTGGTGCAGAGCCTGCGGCTGCAACGCAACGAGGCGCCCACAGTGCGGCTACGCAATCGCAGCAGCGGCTACGACGAGTCCTCCACACAGTTCAGTTCCTCGGACGCGGACACGGCCGAGGAGCAGCATGCCAGGCTCAAGCCAACCATGCGCAAGGCCGCAGCTCCCACAGCGGGCTACATTGCCGCTCCCATTCGGGGCGCTCCTCCGCCGCCGCCCACCCAGCAGGTGGCTCCAAAGCCGCCCGAGCGTCGTTCGGTCTCCAGAAACAACTCGTTGTCGCCGGTGCGTCCACAGCGACGCTCCAAGACGCCGGAGCAGCGTGTGGTTGAGGATGTGCACAGCAAACAGCAGTACGTGGAGGTGGGGGAAACTCCGCTTGCAACGCCCCAGAAGCAGAAGCTCAGCGAGGAGGAGCAGCGCTCGGAGCTGCGTCGTGCCTACGTGGAGGCCGCGGAGAAGGCGGCGGTGGCGGAGGCGGCGCTGGCCAGGAGTCTGGGCGTGGATCGCGTGAGGCGCAGCAACAGCCTCAGGGTGCCCGAGAGCGAGCAGACGCCCAAGGTGGAGACGAAGCGCAGCTCCAGTCTGGAGCGACCCAAAAGAGCCAAGCGCACGCCGAGCTTAGAGCGTCCCAAGGAAGTGCAGGAAGTGCTGCCGGAAACCCAACCCGAAGCCAGCAAGGAGTTGGCTCTCGTGAAGGAATCGGCAAATGAATTGCAGCCACTTGTGGCAGAGAAGCAGCCAGAGAAGCCCTCGATGCTGCAGCGTCTCGGCAATCTGTTTGGGCGCAAGAAGCCCATCAAAGAGCAGGATGCAGTGCAGCCAAGGCCAGCCGAACCCAAGCAGCTGACGTCACGTTCCTTTCTGGGACGTTTCCGCTTGGAGGCAGCTCACGAGTGGCGGCGGATCAAGCTGGATTACCCTGTGGAAATGGCGGAGATGCGGCAGCTGCGCAACAAGTGCGTTGCACACATCATCCTACTGATGCTGCTGCTGGGATTCGGGGGTCTGGTGTTCCGATATACGGAGGGATCGTCGGAGGACATTTACAAGTGCGAGGTGCGCAAGGTGAAGCGGGACTTTGTCGACAATCTGTGGACTGTGAGTCATAATTTGAGGTACTTGGCAACTAGAGTCCTTTTGGTTGGCGCGATTAATTAAACGCTTTCATCCGTCGTTGCTAGAGAGGATGACTGGAAGTCCTTGGCTCGCCAGAAGTTGCGCAAATTCGAGGATGAGCTCAACACGCTGGCCGAGCTGGGCCTGCGTCGATTTCCCGGCCAAAAGTCCTTCAACTTTGTCAATTGCATCATTTACTGCTGGACCGTCATCACAACAATAGGTAAAGCACAGCGCGAAAGCTCATTAAAAGCGCGAAAGCTCATTAAATGTGTGAAAGCTCATTAAATATACTAAAGCTGGCACAAAAAAACTTATTTGCAAGCAATTACGTGAAGGGCTTGAAAGATTCTTCTGGAGTTTGAAAGTACGTTAAAACTTCAAATGCTTTAAAAGTTGCTGACTCTTAGATTTGTCATCTTCAAGGCCCAGAATTTACTTTTAGATGATCTCTGTTTCTCTATATTTATTGTTGGAATATCTTTATAAGTAGGCTGCAGTTGTTATACTTCCAAGACCGACGCACATGGCTAAAAACAAAATCTATATATTTCGAAAACTTCAATTTTGACAAACTTAATAAATGTTTTTAAAATTTTCAAAAGTTAACAGGTCTACAAATTGATATTCTTTCATATTGAAACCTTTGAGATATTTTCAGAAAATTGTTTAAGTTACAACTTTCCGAATATCAAATATTTTTAAAAAAATGTTATTGAAACATTTTCTGATAAATTATATTAATTACAATTTTGGGTATATTGATTAATTAATTATTAAATATTTTTGACGTTAAATAAACTAAACAAAAACACTCTGTCTAATTATTTTTGCAGGATACGGTCACATATCACCGAAGACAAACATAGGACGCACGCTGACCATCGTCTACGCCATCATTGGCATCCCGATGTTCCTGATTGTGCTCGCCGATCTGGGCAAGCTGTTCACGAGGAGCGTCAAGTTCCTGTGGGCGTATGTGCGACGTGTCTACTACACGCGCTCCTGCCGCCGGATACGCAAGCAGCAGCAGTTCCGGGATGCCATGACCGGCATCAACACCGTCTACGACATGGCCATTCGACGGCCGAGCATGTTCTTCAGCAAGAACGAGGATGAGGAGGACGAGGAGTCGCATGCCGAGGGCGATGCCGAGGCGGGCAAGTCGCTGGGCACTTCGCATCCGGAGACACCAACGTCGCCGTATCCGGAGACCTTTGAGGTGGACGATGAGTTCAATCTGCCCATTTCGGTGGCCACTTTGCTGCTCATCTCGTACATCATCATGGGCAGCGTGTTCTACGCATTTATCCTGGAGCCGGAATGGTCGCTGCTGAGCTCCTTCTACTTCATCTTCATCTCGATGTCCACCATTGGCTTTGGCGACATGGTGCCCAGCGACCCCTTCTACATGATGTTCAGCATGATCTATCTGATCTTCGGCCTCGCCCTCACCTCCATGTTCATCAATGTGGTGCAGATCAAGCTCAGCGATCACTTCAAGGCGGCCAGTGCCAAGGTCGGCGCCACCATCGGCATGGGCATGGCCAGCGAGTATGGCGACGGCTCTCAGGTGAAGACTCCCTCGGAGATGGCCTCGGTGCATGGCTCTCGCCTGGGCCGCATCGAGGAGGACGGTCACGAACTGCCCGCCAACGGAGCTCAGCCACCTCCTCTGACCTCTATACTCCGCCCACCACGCCCCCTTTCGCCCACATCCACCGTGAGAGATAGTCCGCCACCCTTGGCGCCCAGGCGTCAACCAGATCCGCCAGCTCCGCCGGCAGCTGAGGCGAATGCCAAGAAGAAATACAGATTCTTCTAGCGGGCAACAGGTTGAGATCGCATTTGACTCATTGAGCGAGGATTGCAGGAGACATACGGGAGTCCTTTGAACCTGAAGATTATCTAGTTCTAAGCAAATTTACAAATGACAAATGAAAGCGAATTTACGCTCCACCAAGAGCCTATTTATTTGTTTCTCTAATACCTTAGTGTAAAACTATATATACGTAACATATAATAATAAATCTATAATCGTATGCGAATGCGTTTCTTTTGGTGGAATACTAAAAAATAAATATTAAATGGGTGAAATTATCTTTATTTATTTAATTATATGTTTATACAATTGAATTTAATATTTAACAGACACAAAAAACAATTCACATAGATTAAAACTTAGCATTGATGATAATTCTCAACAAATTTTACGAGGTCCTAACAAAAATCTGTGAGTAAGGTCAACAAGGTGAAAACGTTTGAGCCTTTTTTTTTAAGGTTCTGCCGCTCAATAGATTACCAACATTTATTAGTTTCTTTAATTTCAAATAGTCAGTTTAATATTAAAAATCTCAGATAGAGATTATAGCTTACGTTCACTGTGAATCGATTGCCAAATTTTGTAGCGTAATCGAAATACGAATTGAATAGAGAGACGATAATCCCCAAACACAATTCTGACGATAGCAGCTTAAATTGGTCCTTGTCAAATGCTGAGCTAAGGTTGCTTTGTGCACAGCTTTGATATTTCAAATATTTCATTATCGCTTCCCCCTACTCTCTCTTAACTAAAGCTGTTGATCAAGGATTCGACCACTCTTGATTTGCCGCATATTAAACCTTGACACCCTTTAAGCTTTTACGACATGTGTGCTTAATATTGTTTGTCTTTAGCATGACTGGGCTACAGGGTGTGTTGCCTGGAGCAACTATTCCAACTATTCCATGCATTCTAATTCTAATAAGCAGCTCAAACAGTTATTGAGTCATACATAAATGTAACTGCATACGAGCACACACACACACTCACACACACAAACATATCATAATTCTATCATTCCATAGTTCGCGCAAGGGTTCACAGCAAAGCGCTGCACATCTGTCGTGCAGACGGACAGAAGTAGTTAGAAGAAGTCGACGTCGACGTCGAAGTTAGTCGCGTGCTTCGTGTGTTTGTTTGTGCAATGAGTTTGAGCAGGAGTCACAAAGTAAAAGAAGAGCGAGTAGTGCGGAGAGTGCTGACTAAGAGAGCAGCAAAGCGATGTACTCGCTCTCTCTCTCTCTCACAAGGAACAATGTGGTCCTGTCGCTTGGCTGTTTCATTCCCAAAACGTTCCGCTGGCACAGTTGTCGTGACCCACGACTGCTTGTGCCGCCGTCAGTCAGTTGTTGTTTTGAAACGTTGCCGTGTGGTCGGTGAGCTGTCGCCCGAGAGCGTTCGATCTGCCGCGTTGCCAAAGCAGAATACGCGCCAAAAAATTATCGCCTTGAATGTGAATGGTGAACGGTCAACCAGTGCAAATATAGAAAACTAATTGAGCCAAACGCTAAAGAAATATTTAACAACCTTTATTTGCGATTGCCTCCGCCAAAGGCAAACAGAGAAATAGTCGTTGAAGCGGCGACCACAACAAACCAAGCATAATTGGATCGCATGCCGGTTACTGCGACAGGCACACACACACAACAACTCGTATGTGTATGTGTAATCTATTGTCGCGTGTGGAAGAGTTTGAATCGCAACTACTAAAACTACACATATGAATATAAATAAAACAAACAGCGAATAACAACCAACAACTCCAACTACACTAAAAAGTAAGGGTGCAACGGACAACCAGGTGTGCTGCTTATGCCCATGCACATACGCATGTGTGTGTGTGCGTGTGTGATTTTGTTGTTGCAGTCCTTCCACATTTTGAGCTGGTTTTGCGGCATTCACGCTGCCAGATGTACGAGAAACGGAACGAATACGAGAATACGCGTATTCTGCCGTTCCTTCAGTTTCAGTTTTAGTTTTGCTTTTTGTTTTGCTGCCTGCATTTGCTTTCAAATAAATTTCCTTTTCAACAAACATTGCACAGCAGCTGTCAGCATCGCTCACACACACACACACACACACAAACACACACATGCAGACATCACATGCATAAGTATATTGCACATTTGGGTGTGCGTCTTAGCGCGTCATTGGGGAAATTGTTAAATGCCTCACGTTTTGTTCTCAGATTTTGCATAGTTGAGTGAGAATAAGCAAACATTTCTCAGTTGTGCTCAAGCTTGTTAACGAGCGCATCAACAACATCTGCGTATTCAACAACAACGACGATAACGACGATAACATCGTCATCATCATCATCATCGCCAGCATACAGTGAGGAGACTTGGCCAAAAGCCCACTGCAAAATGTCCGCAATTAGCAGCCGCAATCAGAAAATGGAACAACAGGTAGGTGTCAATGCTCACACATTCGGTCTCAATTCATCTGAAACGAATATATGAATACTGCATGCGAGTGTATAAATATTTATGTGAATACCGAATGCGAATTCCCACATTTACTTCACAATAAACGGAAATCTTTAACAAATGGATGTGCAGAAAAGAATGGCATAACTGAAATTATAATTAACAATTAAACAAATTAAATAAATAATGATGTACAACCTACTCAAGAACTATATATTCAATATTCAGATTTAACTATTGATATTGAGTTGAGATTTTACTCAAATAAATTCATGAGAATTTGTTTCAAGTGGTTGTTTAGTTCCCAAAATGCTAAAACAATCGTTTTGAATTAAATCGTGTAAACTGTTTATGTTCTAAAAGAATATTTAAAATACAGATTTCCATTACTCACTTTACTTGATATTTTCGTTTCATCGTTAACAAGATGCTCGGTAATTTCACAACACCCTCAGCTAACGAGTGTATTAATTCTAAATCACATTTCTCAGAATCGAAGCCCTGAGGACAATCAAGTGTTATATTCTTGACTCCCACAATCAATCCATTCCCCCGTTTTTTTTTTCTTCTTTAGATTGCCCCACCTGGTGTCGTGTTCCCCAGACAACGAAATCGAATTAAATCGAATTTCAACCTCGAAATCGATTGCCTTTTACTTCTTAACATTATTTTTTCTTTCTGGCTCTCTCATATTGAACCCCAAACAAAAAAACAAGCTGCAAGTTGCATGTTAGTATTTGCTCCAATTCTGAATAACCCGTAGAGTACTCATAAATATATCAATTATTCTAGAAAAAAGGTTGTTTGCCCTGATTTTCTTGCAATCCGAACAAGTTGATTAATGAATTATTAGGAACTAGAAATATGAACATATCAACTCAGAAAAGAAATTTTTTTCCATCTATCTGAATGTACGGTACTTTATATATTTATCACGGGTAACTTTAATCTCTTTGGAGCGAAGCTATTGTTTCGTTGCATAAATCCGATTACAATTTGACACTAAGTAACTTTTGGTAACATTGACATTTATTTAAATTTCACAGTTGCAAAGTTTCAGCAGCTGTGAAGTAGCATAATGCATTTAATCCATGAGAATAACAATAAGTACTCATAATTCCATATCCCCCCCTAAAGTCAACACTTACTTGTTGGTTGCGAAGTGAGCCCTCGGATTAAGCAAACACTTGGCGAATGAAACTGTCTACGAATAAATGAAAGTAAACATTGTTTTAACAACAAACTCAAATGTAATGAACAAAAATCATGTGAGTGCAGGGAAAGAGAGAAATTGCGAGAGAGAGAGAGAGTTGGGAGGAGAACTTGCAATTTGCAGTTAACATAAATCAGCAACAATGTTTGTGCTAGTGGCAGTATAATTCATGATTAAAATAAAAATACACAAAGGATTAATAAAGGCAACGCTGAGAGCTCAAATAAAATTTGAGGAGACCAAATGAACAAACAAAATGAAGGGAGAAATCTTTGTTGTTGTGCCCAGCGTAACTAGGGGCAACTATCGTAAATTATATTATATAAACACAAACACAAATACAAGCACACACGCGACACACACACACACACACATGCGGACAAATATTTTGATTGTTGGATTCAGCGTTGGCTTTAGCGGTCTCTGAAATGCTTTTAGCGTGGATTCAAGTGACACATCCAGCAACTGAAGGAACAAACAATATCGATTTCGACTTCGATGTGTAAATTAATCCAAAGAGTCGAGCAATAAGTCACCCAATTATTTACCACACGCTCCCGCCTTATCGAGCACATGTGAACGCTCTCAGCGCAGAGAGCTCCATCATTTCATCGAGTCGAGTGAATTCAGGGAAGGCGTCTGCTCGCATTAAGTGGCACAATGTCTGTGGCTGGCTAAGTGGCCACATACTGCCGCATTCAGTGTGTTTGCTGTCAAAAGTCAAAACACTCCCAGGAACACCACCCACCCAATGGCCATCAATGCCATGGGCCACACCTCAGTATTCAACACGTTTGGCAAATGTGGCTAGCAGTTAACGGTTAGGCCGAAAACACCAGACCCCAAAACCCCCCAAGACAAAATGCCAAACGGAAATGACGCATCGCTATGGCTTTTGTTTTTGCAATTTTTGCTGATTGTTGCTGTTGTTGCTGCCTTCTCGGCATTTCATTCTCCACTTGGCCGGGTTGTAATTTGAGGGGTGTTGCGCCGGGGTTCTTGACCTATTGCTGCTGAAAATGTCCCGTCGGCATACGAATCCAATACTCGCACTGATTGTACTGCACTTCGTCTCTCTTACTTACTCTTTAGGCCCTGGCTAACAACTTTGGCCAACAGCGCACACACAAAAAAACTCTGTTTGCCACAATCATGTAGGACAACGCAAAAGGCAAACCACAAAATTGGAAACTTTGCTCCGTTGCACTAAACAGCAAGCAAGAACATCAAAAACATGCTAAGCCAACTTTTGGGGCTTTTCTGGCATGTCCTCGTAGTCCAGGCACACGCTTGGCTATGATACGAGTTCTCGTCCTTTGTCCGGGGGGGATTTGTTCACATAGCTACTGCAATTTGTGGCTAAAAGCCGTGAAGCAAAGGCACACAGGGATGCCAAGCAAAAACCTTGTGTCAAGATGAACATAAGCAGCAGGTTTCTATACCCTGTAACCAGCCAATGGGGTATTCACATAAATTATGCATGTAAATATTTAAGCAAACTTTCACTTTGTGTTGCATGGGGTATATCAAAGTCCATCACGCTCGACAGCAGCCTTCTTCACACTTTTTTGCCACCCATTTCGATGTGGAAATAGAACAAAGAAGCAGTGATAAACATGGCAAGAAAAAATCTCGTAATGCGGTAACATTTTGTCGTAATTTGCAATTTATGCAATGCGAACGCGTCCTGCTGTGAGGCCTCATTTCAATTGCAGATTCCGTGAATTGCAATTTGCCACCGAGCGGCAGCTATTGCTGCAACAGAGCTGCCAACTTGATTCAATTTAACCGACAGACGGAAGAGCAGTCGCAAAAGTTTCACCTCAACACCATAGGAATAAAGTAGCTTCACAGCAGGTTTAAATTTTAAAGCTGTTTTGATTGTAGAGAAAGTTAATTCTGCCAGCATGCTCGACAAATTCACACTGGAACTGTTTTCAGAAGAAATTATAGATAAAGTCATATCTAAATATTATAAAATGCAGTCTATTATCTACCCACAAATTCTCGATTCTTTATGATATTTACAATTGGAATATTTTCACTAAATATTTTCGTCTTGTCACAGACAGCAATTAAAGTTCTCCAACGGTTTGTCGAATAAAATCGTAACATGTATAATCAAATAGTTGGACAGTTTGTAATTTGTATGCCAGAGACAGACTTTGATAAACTGCAGCTCTGATTAAATGCGGTTTTTCTTTCTAGTGACAGAGACACGAGACGAGGTCCCAGATGGACCGTCCCAGGAGTGTTATTGATTGACGGCAGTTTATTGAATGATTAATCACCCAATTGTTTCACTTAAATGCACATGAAACTATCTCAATCTACAAATTGGTTGTGTCATTTCCATTTATTGAATCTATGAATGTGATTTAATATTAATGCAAATTTCTGCACTCAGCGCCAGAAATTGGATGGGCAACATTAAACAGGAATGGGCGAATGAATTCAAACATAACGAGTACTATACATTCATTTGTAACATTATTACGTTTTAATTGCAAAATAATTGCAGCTGGCGAAGCAGGAGGCTGGTTAATTAGTGAGCACTTGTATTGAAATGTCGGGAATACTAATTGAAATCAAGTGAAATTTCCAGCAATGAGGCGAATGCGCCACAACAAGACACTCTGTGTTTTATTGATAATCGATTATTGCGCTGCTGTCTCATCAACAGAGAATCTAATGAAAATAAATGATGTGAAATTCAAAGCAGCCAAACTTTTTATCAGAATGTACTTGATAGCTGTCACTGATAATTAAAGGCCTATCAATTAGATATAATTTCATTCAAAAGAATCAGAACTTTGTTGAACTCAACTAGTATAACATTTTTCTACTTTCATGCCAAATTTAATTCACTTTTTGCAACTCTCCCTTAAAACTCTGGGTATTAGTGTGATAATGAAAACAACAGCAAAACCAAGCTGGTATTGAAGGGAGGATTAAAGTCTTAAAACGTTGAATATTTTATGGGAATTTCAATGAAAAATATTAAAATTTAATTTGGGATGTAAAGTTCGCATCGAAATGGAAATCCATGCAATTTGTATGTTGTTTTTACTAAATTAGTTTGCTTGCCTATTTAATGGACTGTCAATAAGTTGCTCAACGGGTATTATCTGCTTAGCCAAAAACACAGCAATTGAGGACACTTGAATGCAATAAGCCTGGCAGCTAATTGGGTCAAAAGCGAAAGTAGTTGTTGGCAACAAAAAAAGACCAAACCAAACGTGGCCAGCATCAGGAGGCAGCTGCTTAAAGGTTGCCCGCAATTAGCCGACTGAATGCCAACAATCAGACTGTGCCGCAAATTAGGAGTATCAACTGTGGTGAATAAGTGGCTTAAGTGGCAGGGTAAGATGGGGAAGTTTCAGTCAAAGGTCGAGCTGGGTGGCGAAACCACAAAATGTAGCACGCGACAGCCAAAACAGTTGTTTGGGCCCGCCCGCTTTTCTTAATTTTGGAGAAAACTTCTGGAACGAGCCGTTTCACGCGAATTAATTATTGCATATTTTATTTTTGTTCTTCACTGGCAAGAATAACAAGTTCATCAGACGAAACTCAACTGAAAGTTGCAAATAAACAAATAAATAAATGTGTTTCACTTTTAAGGCTTGGGCCCCCCGAAAAAGGCGCCCATTAAATTTAATACGTTTTCAACAGCCAATTCTGAGACGCATTTCATTTAATGGGGCAATTATGAAAAGTTGTAAGGAAATGCAGCGGAAAATCCAACATAAACCGCTGCAAAAGCCAAAGGCAAACAGCCAGTCGAAGCGTGGGTTGTTTTGAGCAACAGGAATGCAGTAATAAGTTCCTTTTATTTTATTGCACTGGCAGAAAGGGTTCGCAGTGGCTCCAAGGATATTTATAGCGTATACTAAAAACACGCAACTTGTGGCTGGAATAAAATAGAGAAGAAACTGCTTAATTATTACTCGCAAACATGCCTTGAATTGTAAAAATAAACACTCTTTTATGCAGTTAGCACGAATAGATTATGCATTTCTTTATTTTAGCTATAAAATGAGTTGAAAGGTCAATTTGTGTAAATAAATGGGAAAATTCCTCGCGTTTGCTGCCTTTGTGGTTAGCTGTTTTATCCAATTATGAAAATTAGCGCTAACTTTAAAATGAAATTTCTTCCATCCAATTTAACTTCTGATTTATGAGGTTTTTGCTCAGTAGAGTTTCGCCCTTGCAGGTGTCGAAATACAAGGAAAATGAACTTCCTTCCATCCGATATAAATTCTGATTTATAACGAAGATATTCTTCACTCGAGCGGCCCCAACGCTGCTCAGCTGTCGACATAATTATGTATTCGCTTCAAGCATAAACTTGATGGGATCTGGGGGCCTGGGAAATTGTTTGGCTGTTTCATTTGAATGCCTGTCATAAGCGCCAAAGAGTCGACAGCCATAAAGTGTTTATTGTGGTGCTTTTAATTTTTGTAGGTCATAGCAAGTTGGAAAAGCTCAGCACGCGTCTACTTTTATTTTCATTTTCACTATTAAACTGAAGCTTTTCCTGTCAACAAATCTTACTCATAATGTGTAAAATATTCCACCAGTTTGCCACTTGGCGATATTGATTGATGCTGTTACAAGTTTCCAATCCATAATAATGAGAATGCCACGGATTAGATTTCCCGCAATATCGTTGTAAGGCTGTCAATGACAGCGCCTATTATGCTCTGTGCTCAACAAGTACCCGGCTATGATGATCTTTTAATAATCTGTGTCCTCGGCCATTTTTTTCTCTTGAACACAAAAAATCTGGCATGCCCAAGAGACAGGCAGCGAAGAGCGACAGCAACTGTGCCAGCCACTAGGCATCCTTGGCGAATTTTTCAGCTGGACTCCGCCTCCTGCTCTGTGGACACCTCCACACCTGTCACGGCGAAGGCGATGGCGAAGGCGATGGCGAAGGCGATGGCGAAGGCTCGCTAAAAGGCAGTTGGGCTGGAGTAAAGGAAAGTGATTTTGTAATAACGCAAAGTGGGATAAGCACACGACGAGAAAAGAGAGAGAGAGAGCGACAGACAGGGGCTTAGGGCGGTGCATAAAAAGTGACAGAATAAGCGCAGCCGTTGCCGTCACTTCAAGCGGCCAACATGACGTATGAGCGATATTAAATAAGCCGTAATATTAACGCCAGCTTGCCTCTCATTTGCAATGCAATTGCCACTTGCCTCCTGCAATATTGAATTATAATCAGGCTGTAGCGTAATCCACAGATATGAATGAAAATAATCGATAGCAAGAATGAGTGTTGACATTCGTCTTAATTAAAATACCCTCCATATGGCAAAGTGGCATTGTTTGTGCTGCGATACGCACAAACATGCCGCAGGCCATGTTGCACAGCCAAGTTCGATTAGCTGTCGTCACCTGTCTGTAAAAAAAAAAGAAAATCGAAGTGCCATTGATCTATCGGACATGTGAACACACCATGGCTGCCATTGGCCAAACGCTATAAAATAATGACCAATGTCCTCGTTCGCGTTCTCGTTCTCATTCTCCTTCTCTCCTTTTGTGCCATTGTTCTGTGTCCAGTCGTTCATTCATTCATTTATTTGGCCAGCTGCGTGGGCGGTTTTCTAATCACCGACGGGCGTCGTTTTTGTTGTTGCTAGTGTCCTTGCACCTGCATTTCAATCGACTCGGCGCCTTTTGTCAGCTGCCATTGTGGTGTTTCTGTTTTTTATCGATTATGCGTCGCGTTTGTTCTACTTTACGACTTGCAATAACAAAACGCCCTCAATTCTTAGTATAATACACAAAGTGTAGTGGCCGAGTAGCATACACGGCGTATACTTGATTCCAATTAAATCGCCTTGCCCTTTTCGCCCATTCGCACAGATAAACGGTTTGCCATTGTTTTTATCGCAGCACAAAAAAAGGGAATTTAATAAATATTTGTATTGTAATTCCTGGCCATAAATCTTACAGGACAATTAATGGCTTGCGAGGGAGCAGAGGGATTCTCTATCTATATCCACCTCTCTGGGTTTCTCTTTACCCACCTTTGGCACGTCTACAGGGCCATTAATTATACTACAAGGTCTTGACTTCTGTCACAGCGAAGAGCTTTAATCTTTATTTAATGGATTTGATTGAACATTTCTGATATCAATGTAATTAGGTCAATGGGAAAATGATTCGCTCGGGAAAATTATGGGTTCAGATATCAAATCATAATTAGCCAACCACACGTGGCGTATACTTAATGAGCCGCACTTTGTTCGATTTATGTCTGGAAATTCAGTCAAACCCAATCGGAGTACTTCTAATTCGTTGCTCTAAATGTTTTCTTCTAATTTTCAATGTGAAGAGAATTTCTATTTTACAATATTTAACACAATATCTGTAAAAAGAAATTATCTCCCTAACATTTTAAGTTAGTTAAGATCAGCTCGTAATTATTATTGGCGTGTTATTTTAATACATTGGTGTCATTATTATTTTAATAAAATATAAATAATTAGTTAGTTTATATATTTTGATCGAATTGCTCTGTCGATAACAATCACTATCGGAAAACTGACAAATTTGATTGCGCGCTTTGAAGCGCATTTGGCCCATTCAGGGAGAGCTCGTCCTTAATGCAATTTGCATGTTTTAATCAAATTGTAATGTTTGCTTTTAACACACACACACACTCACACACGCATAGAGTACCCGTTGGTGTCCCTTAAGTATTGAAATCATGGAAACAAAAAACTGGGTACCTCGCTCAAGGGCGCAAATGTCGATTGGAAACAATTCAAAATGATATTGGCGTGCCATTCCTCACATTCATTCCCCCTTTCCCCTTGCCATGCTCTTTAGTTAAAGGCTATTCGCGTTAACTCGCTACGTGCGCTAAAACTGCAAATGAAATTGCAATGTGAATGCAATTTAAATGCTGCTCCAGCGACAACAACAATAAAAACCATGACAACGTTGTTGTACTCGAATATCCTTCGGCTTCTTTTTCGTTTGTAGAAAGGGCAATGCAACATTAAGCAGCGCTTTTTATTGATAAAACTTTTCTTCTGACGCTTGTGCAGCCAAGGCGAACATGTCCGCATACAAACCTGCCTTCCTCCATCCTCCATTCCAGCCCGCCTAACCACAAAGGCGCGCCCTCTATCGGAAGGTAGCTGGTAGCTTGGCTGTGACCGTGCATGATGTATTATGTGTGCGTTGGACTGTTTTCCCGACTGACACCTGTCCGTGTCTGTGTCTGTGTGTGTGTCTTACGGCATCTGACAATATGCAGCTGAAGGTCGGAGACGCCTCCCGCTCAATTGTGCAAACATTTCTGCAACATTTTAGCCAAGTTAGTAGTGTGTGGAATGCAAATAAAAAACAAGCCCAACAAGAGAATTGCAAATTGATATTGGCACATGAAGTCTGCATACGATTATGCGAACACAACAAAGCGAAGCACAAATGAAAAGCAAATCCAATAAGCAGGACGGGCCAAATGTTGTTTTTATGCAAATATTCAATATCTTATTGATGGTAATCAACAAAAAAGGACAACACTCAAAGCAATCTCATGAGCTTTTCAAGGATATTGAAAGAATTCGGTAATTGTTAAATCAATGAAGCTAGAATGTCGTTTAGCAAAAGGTACAAAACAAACTGTTATTTGATTTTTCTTTTTGATGGAGGTTAGGACTCAATTGCCTATTTTTTAAGCATTAGATAAACACAATTTATGTGAAGTCATTTCTTTATTTTGGATGTTGCCATATGCAACAGATTCGGCAACCGCAAAATACTTTCCAAATTGCTGTCGCACACATCTTTTTTCCAAAGAATTTTGCGTTTCGCAGATTTATTGATTTATTACAAAATATGCAACTGAAATGCCACGCAAGCTTGTGAAGAGTTATTGAAAACTATACCTCAAGGGCTATAACTACGTAGTTTTTCTAGAAAATCTGGGATATGAATGGAAATATAATATTAACTTTTATACCACAACTGAAACCAAAACTGAAACCCAATTAAAATCCGCAAAATGCGTTAAAATTAAAGTTGCTACAATAAGATTGCATTTTTTCAACTTTTAATTAAATGAGTTTCTGTCTCTGAAATTCGACTAGCGTCAAAACACATGTGTTGAATTCATTTGCGCATACGACGCAATCAAACTGGCATCCTGAGGATGCTGGCAACTAATTAAGGACTTGATTTTGCGTCTCTCTCCCAACTGGCAGCCATTTAATCTCCTCAACTTGTACACTTTTGCAGCAGCCAATCGACATAATTAAAGCAATTGTTGCATGCAACACAACCGCTGAGTTCGAGTCGTTTGCTGTCGACAGTTGTCACTTGCTGCCACTCGGGAGGGTTGGCCAACCACACCTGAGCGAAGACGCCTTAAAGACAGACACAAGGACAAGGGCACCGTCAGGATGATTACGATGGTGCTGCAAAAAGTTGTTGCCTCTTAAGTGGAGCACTTGACGCACTTGCTCTAGGCGGAGAGACAGAAAGAGACGAGTCTAAAAGCTTTTGATTAGTTTTAACATATTTGGATTAATGTCAGACACAAGCTAAGCGGACTTGTTGCCATGTGCTGCCCAAGTCAGGGTAATTAGCGTAATTAAATGGCAATTTGGACAATCAAATGAAAGCGTTGGCAATCAGCATCAGCAACTGAATTGGCAGCCTTGTCCCTTGTCCTTTATCCTTTGTCCCAATGCTGCTCCTACAGCAAACACTCGCACGTAATTGCACGTGAATTATGAAAATACCCGAGGGGTCAGTTGCCAGTTGCCGGATACGGCTCTGTCATTCGACTTTGATAGCCGGAGGTCTGATGAAATGCAATTCTCAGCCTCCTGAGGCCAGTCCAATCGCCAGTCTGTGTTCCTGTTGGGCGTTGTGCGTTCTTCGTTGTTCGTTGTTCGTTAATATTAAATCAGTTCGTTTTACCGATGACAAGGCAGCCAGGCATTTAAGGGTTTAATGCGGATGTGTGAATGTGCAGCATGTGTATTGAGAGCGAAAGCCAAACCAAACCCAACCACAGGCAAACTTGTCAATTCCCCCATGTCCAATCCAGGCAACATCCATTCCTATTCATCATTTACCTGACTCTAGCTGGGATGAAAACTGAAAATTGAGAGGAAGACTGTTGCAGCAGTGCTGAAAGCATGTCCTTGTTGTTGGTCCGCTTAAACCGAATGGAACTTCGCCATGATTTCGTTTCCAAGGAAATTGGCAACAAGCAGTTGCGAGTTTTCCAAGCGGATTAAACGAGAATGCTCAACAATGTTGTCATGTCAGGTTATTACAACCAATAGCTCGGTCAAAGCCAAATCCCCAACTGCATTTGCAGCCTTTTTAAAAGCACTCAAAGTCGGACTGAAGCAACTTCACTAAGACACAATAAATAGCAGAAGCAGACGTGAATAAAACCAATCTTAAAATGTACTCTCTGAATTGCCATTCAAAAAAGCAAAATGTGAATGCTTTGGAAGTTACTCAACTGTGAGATAGTTTTTACCCTGGAATACGTAACAAATAATTTGTATTTTATATAGAAAAATTTGTATTGATATTTGTAGTACTCCTGAGTAAATACTTAAGTAAATTGTATCTGCTTTCCAATAGCGTAACTCGACAATCGGATAGTTTTTCTCTTTAGCTATCGGTCGTTCTAAAATCTTCAACATATTTATATGCACGTACTAAAATTATTGCTGTTGTTAAATTACAATTTATACTTCTTAGTGCACAAGTCTAGCATACCTTACTTCAAACACGTATAGTGAAAAGGTAATAGGTAAAAATCTGTGAGTAGCTCGATAGAATATGGAATGCCTGCCGAAATGTGAAACGAATATGAGAAATTCTGCGGCGATGCTGCAGCGTAAACACGTATTCATCCAACAACACAGACCTGAATGATGATGTATTCATGTGTCGGTGGCTTGTGGTATTTTATGTGCAATTTCGCAGCGCTTTTAAAGCTTTTAAACCAGCATCGGAGTGCAAAGAAAAACGCAGCAATTGCAATGCTTAGTTGAGTTCTTCACTTCTCACAGCGATGATAACGAGGAATAGAGCAAAGGATTGCGAAATTCAGGGTTGGGTTGTCAGCAAAAGCGAAAAGGATTAGCCTCCGAATGGCACATTCAGGTTATTTACAGCAACGTGACTTAAGCTGCAACGTCTTTAATGGTCTTATCTTTCATTTGGCCATGTTGCAGTTGTGCAACATTTCTTATTAAAAGTATCTGGCCAAACATTGGGCCATTAATTAAAATACTTAAGACCACAAAACTTTCGACAAACGCAAGTTTTCATTCTAACTTTACCCTTGGCAGCCGCAAGAAGAGCACATTGAAATCGGTCATGCAGCACGAACAATGCACCGAAAGTTGCCCTAATATATATAGCATAGCACTTGTTCTTTCGCTAGTTGAGAATGAAACAAATTGCTGTATTCGTGCACATTGTTATGCGTCGTCATTCGCCTTTATCACCGGCGTCCAGCATCCAAATGAACCCGTATCGTGTTAAGGACTTGCCACATATTCGCTGCGACATGCCGCATAAATATTAATGGCAGCACCTTTGCTCGCCTAGCAGACGGCCAACTTTTGTTTATGCTACACAAATATTGCCACACAGACCTGGCGAGAGGAGCTTTAGGGACTTTGCAGATCCTGTTGCTGTTTGACTTGGCCTTTATTGAACTGTCAGGACTGCAGAAAAGTCGAGAAGCAGATGAAACGGCTGATCCGAATTTGACCTTTTGTAGCAAACATGTTGGGGTGCTAACGAGTGAAATCCATGGACTCATTGTTAACCAGCGTGCATGCAAAAAGCGTGCGAGTGTGCGAGTGTGTGTGTCAACACAACAAAGCCTGCCGTTTGCCCGAAGCTCTGTTACTTTGCTCTTTGCCTTTGTGCCGCGTGCCTTTCTCACATGCCCAGTCACTTGCCACTTGCCACTTGCCACTTGCCACTTTCCTCTGCTACTGCCACCGTCGACATGCCAACTCGTCACATTTTACTGCATACTTTCAGGCGCGCCCAGCAGCCGCCGTCGACGTCGCTCTGTCGACGCCAACGTCGGCCATTGTTATTATTGTTGGCTCGAAATTTGCATACAAAGTGCAAAGGCAATTGAGCCATTTAGGCCACTACAAAACGTGGCTAATTTCTGCCCAAGAGCCATAAGGATTCGCAAATAGTATTACAAGAAGGTACGAGCCGTATTCTCAAGAGCTCAACCGTAAAGTGGCATTCTTTTCTTCAGTTATTTTCTAATCTTCAATGCCAGGTGAAGCTGCTCTGGCCTTCTCACAGTGCGACAAACTTTGGCCCACACCGCGTTGACGCAACTTTTGTGTTATGCCTCGTAAAATGTTCAGGAAAATCAACTGCAAAACTCTCTTGAAAGGCTAAAGCCGCAGCGCAGCTCTTTCTCCTTGTCTCCACGTCTCCACGTCTCGTACTTTCGCAATTGCAAGGAAGTAACAAGCTGACAAAGAAATAAATGTATATATGTAAACATATAAGACAAGTATAGAACATTTTTGCATGCGAGCTTGCTGGCGTCTTTTTTTATTACCTGGCACTGTCGTCAGTCCCAAAAATATAAAAAAAAGAAAAGAAGACGCCACTTAAAGCCTTAAGCCGGATATTAAACAATGCTAGGATACTCGAGCAGATCAAACGGCCCCAAAAATGTGGCTACGATTTAATCCAAGCATTCTCCCAAACACATCATTAGGACATTTTATGCTTTTTAGATTTTGTGGGTTGAATAATCCAGCTAATAAAATGCGTTTGAGTAAATACAATCTCATAATGAATTTGAATTCGCTTTCTATTGGCATGTTAGATTGTTAAATTGTTCTCACGTCTATGCTGAAACCAACGAAGAGCGAAATAACTTTTTGCAGCAGCTCTTTTCAAGCTGTGGCTCTCTAATGATGAATATTCTGCTAAATTTATTGAAGCAATAATTTTAAATTTATATTTTTAACTGGTAAGGCAGAGTCGAATAAAATTGCTGATATTTAAAATATATTCAACAAATGCAATATTTGCAACTTCAGCTTATGAGTCAACATTTTATAAAAAATTAATAAAGTTTCATAGCACTGCTAATCTACCACAAATAGTGAATCCAACTCTCATGCATTAATTAAAATGAAATTTCCGATATTAGAATTATGTGCAAAAAGTTATTGCATTTCAAAAATGCATTCATAAATGTTAAATGTGTTGGAAAATAAAAAATTAGACATGATTAAATTTCACAGCAATAAGTGACAAATATTTATTATATATTTCTCTAAATCCCAAAATTATAAGTACAATTTTCTGTAGGCTTGTCAAATTGCCAAAATAAAATTAAAGTGCAGCAAAACGTGACAAATTTGATTCGGAATCAATAGACTTCGTTAAGACAGAAAACGTGTTCCACATATTGAATTTAAGAGCATCATGTTTATAATCAGATTTATCATACTTGATGCTGCCATGCGAGGAGTACTAAATCCTTATTGCAGCCGAGTTGTGGTGAATAAGCTCTTTGTTTGTTGGCCAAAATTGAATGTGGCATAAATAAAAGAATAAACTGCCGAGATGAGCTGAGTCGAGTCTTTAAATTGAATTCGCAAAGCTGGGAAAACAAAGCACTTAGGCCAGGCAGGCCAAACGGCAGTCGCAATCAGCGTCACAGACAAGGTGGTAAATTCATTTAATCCGGCTTTAAGCTTATGGAAAGATATGTGACGCACATTCCAATGAAGGACTCATTGTGAGTGCCACAAACAGAGGCGGACAAATGGTCAGGCGACGGAGACAAAGGCAGAAACAGGACATGACATGACAACGTGGATGTACTCCAGCAAAAAAGGTGGATGGGGCTTATGGCTTAATGAAGCGACGGCTAAATGGATGCCAAATAAAAAAGGCCAACACACACACACATACGTATACACGCATGCACAAACACGTCGAGAGGGCAACAGCCAGAGTCAAAGGCGGATATAAGAGCTTGTAATAGTTTGCAGCTAACCCAATATCCATTTTATGGTCGCCTCTATTTTCTTCTATTTTTTTTCGTACTAAGGTTAATCGTCAGCTCATGTGAGTTGTCGCCCAAATCGATGAGTATTTTTCCAAGCCATTGGCCATTGGTTATCGCCGAGACATCCACGGGACAGACAGTCCTTTGGCTGCTCGCTGCTCATCGGCGCACTCATTATTCAATAGTGCGAGTGCGAGTATTGCGGGTTTGTATTCACATCTCTCAGATTGAATTTAAATTGTAAAACATATCAATGCCAGATACTGTTCAAAAGATATTCGTCGATGTCTTGCCACACAATTGATACCCTAAAATGACTATTGTGCTGACACACGCATTGGACTCGCAATTAGGGTATTGCTTGACTTTATCAATTTGGTCGTGCCACGCGGCGTATGAGTAATCATTTTATTGCACGACCCCAGAACATTACACACACACTAACTTGAGGCATTGGAGCATGTGTTGTGCGTATGACTAAGCGTGCGTGTGTGTGCGTGTGTGTGTGTGTGGCAGCACATGCTTTTTATAGCTCACTGTAACGCCCTTTAATTTTACGCAAATTTGTCTGGCCAAATGAAAATGAAAATGAAAATGAATATGTGTAATTCAGTGCCATGAAGGCGCGCGTTGAGCCAAAGCCAAAAATTCTAAAAGACGAAAAATTGCGCTGCATTTTTGATGTTCGACCATTAATTCTGCTTATTTTTGGTGAGAATTTATGTGTGACATTGAATTTAATAACCCATATCAAATATGCAGCCAGCTGCTATTGCTGTCGCTGCTCCTGTTGCTTCCACTGCACATGACTTTCTCGCAGCCCGACTTGACTCGTAAAATGGCTCTAACCTTGTACCGAGTACTTGGCGTATACTGTTATTATTCTTCTTTTTTTTTGGTGATGCCTTGCACTCATCAACTATCTCGCATGCCAGATGATTCTAAAGTGTCCATATATTTTTTTCATAAACTCATTTTGCCACCGATTATTCCCTTGTCAGCCATAAATCATACGACAACGTTAGCTTTTTCAGCTTATAAAATCTTAATGCTGAGTTCATGGCATATTTTTTAGCAAGAAACCCAGTAAGAATAATGATGCGATAATATAATGAGGTCCTGATCATCGTATTCCTACGCTGTTGGCCAGTTCATAAAATATCTCAAATATTTGATATCTTTATAACTTTATCCCGTAAAAAAGTTGTTCAATCAAAATAATTTTCTCTACAATTTTTTGCATCTACCGCGAACTCTATCTTTGTACATTTCTCTTCACTCAGTGCCTCCTTCTCATGCGCATTTGCAAATAGGTTTCCCAAACAAACACACACACAACCAACAAAAAAAAAAAAAAACTGCACAAACAACGGTGAACCGTAAAACCACGAAATGTCACAGCTACAGTAACGAGTACTCAAACTCGTGTACTCGTGAATATGTAATTGCAGATAAATTACGCGGCAGTTGACAAAGTTTGGGCATTTGAATAGAATGCTAGTCTGAATTGACCCCACAGCCAGGCGAGCTGGAATTGACTGTGTGAATGAATAAGTAACTGAGTGAATGAGTGAGTGAGTGAATGCTTCACTCGTGTGTGCATGGCGGAAGATTGACAAACTGACAGACTGAAGCGAACCCCATCAAGGCGACCGCTTTTGCGCAGCTCTCGAAAAAAAATCTCAAAATCATATTAATTTATTATTTTTGCGCGCTGCCTCCAACTGATGACGTCGCGACGCTGTAAAAGTATCTGTAGTTGTAGCTGAAATTGTATCTGTGGCTGTGGCATCAACAGTGTCTCTTTAAATATCTGTTGCATCAACTACAACTACATCTGAACCTGTACCTGTATCTGTATCTGTATCTGTCACTCTCTGCACATGTATCTGTGAGATGCACGAGGCAACACGTGCGAAACTGGTCTGACAGCGCAACCATTTTATTTCATTCGAGTTCACATTCACGTCCACGACCACTTCCATTTTCGTTTCCATTTGAATGTGAATTTCAACGCTCAATTCATTCAGTTGACAATTCGCACTCGCTGCGCTGATAGCGATTGGGCTTTCGAGCATTTATCGCCTCGCCAAGATGTCGTAAATCTGCCTCCCGTTGCGTCACAGTGATAACGCCAACGCCAGCCCTGAGCCATAGGCCTCGGCACACACCTAAAGCTGCCACCAGTCGCGACGCGTTCGCCGCCGAGTTCACAGCTCGGAGAACACACACACACACACACATTCCGCTTGGTTGTTCCGCTTGCCACCATCACCACCATGGGCAAGACCTTTGTGGCGCTGGGCATCGCCTGGCTGAGCGCGCTCTGCCTGCTGCCGGTGTCGACGCATTGCGACAGCGACTCCTACTACGAAAAGTATTATGCCGCACGCCGCTTCGTGCCCCTCAAGCGCAACGCGCCCCTCGAGTTCAACGTGACGCTCACGATCCTGCCCGAGGATCAACTCGCCGCCGACGAGCGTCCCGCCCTCATCGGCAATCTGGCCGCGCTGGGCGCCTGGCAGGCGAATCGAGCGGTGCTCCTCAACCGCACCGAGCTGCACAACGTGTGGCAAGGCTCGCTGCTCTTGCCGCAGAACAGCAGCGTCGAGTATCGCTACTTTGTGGCCGCCGTGGCACGCTCGGGCGGCGTGCAGATCCGTCGCTGGGAATCCCATGTGCATCCACGGCACTTCAACGCCACCAAGCTGGCCGTCAATCGCACCGAGGTGCTGAGCATCATCGACGGCGAGCGGCAACTGACGCGCGGCTGGCTGCAGAGCGCGGGCAGCATTCTCCACCTGAAGGTCTTCCGCTCCGCCCTGCAGCTGGAGGAGCAGGCGGTCCCTGAGGACGCCACGCTGCGGCTGCATGTGCAGCCCGTGCAGCCGGACACTCTTGCGCCCATACTCAGCTCGGCGGCGGCCCATGTGGAGTGCGTGCGTCTAGTCTACAGCGACAGCCGGTTGCGGCCACAGCCGCAGTTCGGAGTGCCCTACGACCAGGCCAAGGATCTGCTCGTGTTCCACATTGCAGTCGACCAGCTGTCGCAGGTCGGCTACCAGCTGCAGCTCTACGGCGAGCAGCAGGACACAGTGCGTCTGCTGGGCTACGCGCAGCTGCAGCCGGAGGCGTTGCGGGGCAGCGAGGGCAACCTGACGCTGCCGCTGCTGTCGCCGCTGTGGCAACGCGTGGTGGGCACGCTGCAGCTGCAGTATCTGCTGGTGCGGCCCATGGTCAACGGCAGCTCCGACTTTCGCACCAGCTTCGTCAACTACTGGCGCCGCAACTGGACGGCGCTGGAGATCGGCCATCGTGGGCTGGGCAAGAGTTTGACGCTCGCCTCGACGGCGGCGGCGCCGCTGATCGAGAACACGCTGGCCACCATGCAGGCGGCTGGGCAACTGGGCGCCGATCTGGTCGAGTTCGATGTGCAGCTGACCAGCGATCTGACGGCCATCATCCATCACGACTACTCCATACGCGTGTGCATTGACTCGAAGACACCGACGAGCGCCAGCGATCTGACCGAGGTGCTCATCAAGGACATCACCTACGAGCAGCTGAAGCAGCTGAAGACCTACCAGATTGTCAACAACAAGATCATCGAGTATCCCGCCCACAACAACGTGGAGCAGGTGGAGCAGCGTCTCTTTCCCACCCTCCAGGACTTCTTCGAGAACGTCAACCTCACCGTCGGCTTCGACATCGAGATCAAGTGGCCGCAGCTGAAGTCCAACGGGCTCTACGAGAGCGAGCAGACCATCGACAAGAATCTGTTTGTCGATCGCATACTGGAGGTGGTGCAACGCCATGGCTGCGGGCGACTGAACATCATCAAGAGCTTCGACGCGGATCTGTGCACGCTGCTGCGCTTCAAGCAGAACATGTATCCGGTGCTGTTCCTCACCAGCAGCAAGGAGAACGCCTTTGCCGATCCCCGCACCAGCAACGTGGAGCAGAGCATCAACTTCGCCCAGGCCTTCGACCTAGCGGGCATTGTGCCCAACGCCGTGTTCATCAAGGCGGATCCGTCGCTGGTGCAGCGCGCCAAGTCGCAGGTGCCGCTGATGCTGCTGTGGGGAGCGGACATGAAGGATCGCGAGTCGATCGATTGGTTCAACCAGCAGGGCCCCGATGGCGTCGTCTACGATCGCATGGACCTCTGGCTGCCGGCGAACAAGACGAGCGCCTTCGAGGCTGAAGAGGATCTGCCCGACTTCTTTCAGCTGCAGTGTGCGCCCGCCGGCAGGCAGCGTGTCCACAACGCCACCGTCGAAAGCATCCTGAGCAATGTCAACTTTCTGTAGACTCTGTAGATTTATGTCGAGCAATAAAATGCACTAGAAACTAACGTCAATTTCCTGATTGCAGTTGCGCCACTTTGGCACGCTTCGCCAGTGAAAAGCTGAAAAAGGATTTCCGCATAATTGCCTTTTCCTTGTCGGCCATGGGGAAAGTTGAGAACACGTTTAGCAATATAAAAAACTTTACTGCTGCTCCAAACTGAGATAGATGCCTAGAAAGAGTCTCGCAAAAGACTTTTTTAAACAGCGACGCAGTTTTGCATGTGTTGTTTTTTTGTTCGCTCGTTTGTTGTTGTCTTTTCGCTGAACTTGAATTTAAATGTTTAATGAAATCATTGCCATCAACGTGCACAGTCGCCGTCCCATTCGCTGTCATGTCATGTCAAAAGCGACAAGCCCCAGGCAAGTGGTCAACGAAAGGCAGCGCAGCTGCCCTGCGGTGCAACATATGATGATGATGATGATGATGATGCAACTGCAACAATCACCCATGCCGCATTACACTCTCGCAGGGGGATTAATAGTTGTGCGCTTGAATTGGGATGTCATGGTGTCGTATACTTGTTGTGGGTATCCATGCATATGACCAACTTGCACTACGAGTATTTCAGCTATTCGCTCATTTGCGAGTCTCACTTTGTTTTATGGCAAATGAGAAAATTGTGTGTGTTGGCAATTATACCCATACAAACCCATATAGCTACTATATATGTATATATGACTATGAATATATTAAGTATACGCTCGTAATTGCGACTGCGACTGCGACGGCAATCAAATGCTAATTAAGTGCAACTTATTTATAATTGGGTTATTCGCTCGATTTAGAATATTTCTACATGCAATTATATACGAGAACGTTACATCAATTTGTCTCGGACTGCCATTGTTCTATCATATGAGCTATGAGCTCATTAAGTCCACAACAACTAAATAACTGAATATTTTAAATCAGCAGACGCTATGTGCGTCTCGCTCTCACTTACATATTAACAAGCAACTCAACTTAACAGTGGAGTTAACAGTGCAGAGGAGTTTACAGAGAGCTTAACATTCCAAAAAATAGTGTAAATGAATATATCTTGAACTAAGCTTAGGCTTTAAAAAAGAGTTAAATTTGCAATGTCGCTATAACTGTTCAATAATAATAATAAAATAATTCTCGAATAATTATATTGGTTACCGCACTGAAAATAAATATATTATTTGCAGCTAAATCCCGTTTGAATGGAAGTTTTAGTAATTGTTAAGTATACGTTTGTTATTCTTCGTATATGGTCATAAAGATATTGCCACTTTTGTCGCTCTAATCGCATATGTGTCTGCGAGTGCGGCTATAAATCATTTCTATAATAACAAACATCAATGAGCGTTCAAAAAAGGGAATAAACGCCAATTTGTGTACACATATATATATTTTGATTTATAGTGCCTAGCACATGAGCAAATATGAATTCAATAATGATTTCATTCAATAAGTGTAAATAATTAAAAGGAAATTCGTTGTATACTATATATGTTTTACAAAATATTATTTTATTATTTAATTGAATGTATTCGCATTAATCAAAAAACAATGTACATTTTGAAAGATTGATCTTAACGACTGTGAAATGTAGAGCAATCAAATGTGCAGTCGCAAAACAATATTTTATACGCTCCGATAAGCAATAAAATTATAATATTTTCAACATGTAGTTGCTAACAATGTTAAATCAACTACAAATCAAATATAAGCAATTATGTGACTGTATTTCATCAACCGAAATTAAACTGCAACTATAAAATGATTGTTACAGCGCCAGCTGATGGACGCTTACATCCGGCAGAAGCGCGCCTCGCCGGGAATGGTGCAGGCAAGTGACCTACAGATCAACCGGCCCATGTCCGGCATGAGAAGCAACAGCCGGGAGCTGCATGCGTACGATGGACCCATGCAGTTCATGGGCTCGGCGCAGAACCCGGATCAGATACTTAGCAACAACAGCAGCGGCGTCAACCTGTCGACCTCCCTCCACTCGAGTCGCAACAATTCCAACAACTTGCGCAGCCTTAGCACCATCAATCAGGAAGGTAAGTCCCACACTATGCCATATACCCGACGAGGTTTGCATAAATCTGCCGTTCAACTAGCCGATCTGATTGAGGAGATCTCGTCGCATGAGCTGGAGGACGAGGAGAGCAGTCCCGTGACAGTTGTGGAGCAGCCACTGCCACCGCTCAGTGCCAACTCGACACAATCGCAGCGGACGCGCTTGCGACAGCAGAGCTTCAACGACACCCTGGACGAGGACGACTACGCCAATCGCAACATATCTGGCGTGGCTCCAGTGCGTCCCGCCGGCATCAGCTCGTCCTACAAGGAGGACGGCGAGCTGGAGGGCAGCAATGGAGCAGGCAATGGCAGCGGCAGTGTCGGTGGCAGCGGGGAGTCCGAAGGCGACGTGATCGGCAACATCGATCAGTTCGTTATGCAGCCGGCGCCGCAGGGAATGCTCTACAAGTGCCGCATCACACGCGACCGCAAGGGCATGGATCGGGGGCTCTTTCCCATCTATTACTTGCATCTGGAGCGCGACTACGGCAAGAAGATCTTTCTGCTCGGTGGTAAGTGTGATATTCAAGTTTCTCGCCTTTCCAAATGACAATTTTCACATATTTAATTGTCAGGACGCAAGCGAAAGAAGAGCAAAACCTCCAACTATATCGTCAGCTGCGATCCCACCGATCTGTCGCGGAACGCGGATGGTTTCTGCGGCAAACTGCGCTCCAATGTGTTCGGCACATCGTTCACAGTGTTCGACAATGGCAACAAGGAGAGCACGGAAAGTCCTCGTCTCGATCTGGCAGTCATCATCTATGTGAGCATCAATCAATCAAATATTCCTGAATTCACGTATTATTCATTGGTCATCATCCATAAGCATTATTGATAATTAATCAGTTGTTAATCATCTTTAATTTATCTATTGATCCTATAACATCAAGCCACTAGTCAATCATTCAATATTATTCCATTGATAATGGAATCATTAACCCACCAATCCATTACTAATAACTCATATCACATTACTAGTCAATCATTCCAAATGCACTACTAATTCATTATCAATCACTCATCAATCATTAATTATTAATCAGTAGAAATATTAAATTATTACTTAACTAATCAATCAAATAATGTTTATGACTTACAGGACACCAATATACTGGGCTTCAAGGGGCCACGCAACATGACTGTGATACTGCCAGGCATGACTGAGGACGATCAGCGCGTCAAGATCAGCTCGGCGGATCCCAAACAGCAAGGCATACTCGACTTGTGGAAGATGAAGGTAAGTTTGCAGTCGTTTAATCTCTCTGCCCTGCATACTAAACAATCTTCTTCTCTTAGAACTTGGACAACATTGTGGAGCTGCACAACAAGACGCCAGTTTGGAACGACGAGACCCAATCCTATGTGCTCAATTTTCACGGTCGTGTCACGCAGGCCTCAGTGAAGAACTTTCAGCTGGTGCACGACTCCGATCCGGAGTATATAGTGATGCAGTTTGGTCGCACCTCCGAGGATGTGTTCACCATGGATTATCGCTATCCGCTGTGCGCCATGCAAGCCTTTGCCATAGCTCTAAGCAGTTTCGATGGCAAGATTGCCTGCGAGTGAAGACGAACACACATTGTCCTGCAAGCAAGGACTTCTCGCAGCACTTGCGATTGCCTTATTTATACCACTCATTATGTCGCCTACAAGATTCAACAGCATTCGGAAAAGGAAAATATCTGGAAAGTAAGGAACATCAATATTCTGATATTTTGTCGCTTGGTTCTTGTGGAAAGCATTTAAGAGTCTCTCTCGACTCAATCCACACCCTTAGCCAGTTATATATACTACTATGTATTCTATATCTGTATATCTGTCAATTCAGGACTCGAATTATAACTATAAATACTGATCAGTCACGTCAGTAATATCTCTCTAAATGTTTCACTGCTCAAATAACAAGTGTATGTACTATATATAAAGATCTGTATTTAGCTAATCATAGAACTACAATCCAAAACTCTAGTCACCCGGCCTGGTAGATATAAACCAAATATATATGTTTAGAAGTACATATAGTAAGTTTCTGAAATATTGTATATTGACGGCTAACTTCATTGTACCATTTATTCGAAAAAAAAAACAAAAACAAAAATGTGCTCACCGATTTTGTAAAACGGACATCATGAAAGAAATCAAAAATGCAATATGCAAAACAATTTTATAATTTGAATACAGCTGGAGAGCGAAACGAATATTATATACTCGTAAGCAACTATTTATATTTATATGTATTGATGTGTATCATAAACGATTACTATTAGACCATAAGAGAGCATTACTATTTGTGCCGAGCTCTTCTTACAATTAAGTCGAATTCTTAATTAGCAAATAATTATTTTTCAACATATATTTATGTATTACCTATTAAGATATTGTGAATAAAAATAAATAAAAATGATATGCTATTATAATGAAATGGAATTTATTTACCTTCATTTAATAAAATCGAATCTTCTTTTTTGTCAAAGGAGTCAATGTAAAACACAAAAACTATGGAATGATAAGGAAGTTAGATGAATGAATTATAAATTAAATGAGTTCCTGGAACTACTATTAGAATTCTGGATAGTTATTGACTCATTTAATATTTAACTTGCACTCATAAAATATCTTTTAGCTTACCTGTTAGCACTGGCATCTTTGACAATTTCAGCAGAGTAACACTAATAACACTTGCCCAGCATTAAGTACATTTAAGTTTATTTAATGCCATTAAGTACAATTTCATTTGTATACAATAAATGCAGTATTTTCGGCGTACGTCATTTGTTAAAAAAACAACAATGGAGTAATATTTACAAAACGATGTTTAGGTTGAGATTACGTAGTTTGTTACCAGCTAGTATTCGTTAATGAAAACACGAGCATATTATTGAAGTAAAACGCGTCGCATGATCAAATGAAAAATGTGTTTGCTCCTGCATAAGAATCACGATTTCACATTTACAAGGGTTTAAAGCAAGTGTTGCTACGATCGCGTACGAGCTTTGTGCATGCCCCGATTCTCTGGCAGCTTGTATTCAAGAGGATCGTAGTCCTCGTAGGCCAACTGCCGCTCAGGCGATGTATCAGGTAACTTGTTGATTTTCTGCAGGCGTGCAATGACAATCTGCAGATGGCGGCCAATGTAATCCTCGCCAGGAGCGAGACGCTGTGCATACTGCAGGCATGATGCGGCCTTGGCCAGCCATTTGCGCTCCACGAATACCACACAGAGATTGTGCAGACCCTGAGTGTTGTGTGGCTCGTTCTTCAGTATGCTGCGATAGCATTTCTCGGCCGCATCCAGATCCTTCATGTGATTGATGTAGATGTCGCCCAGCAAAATCAGACCCTTCACATGCGTTGGATGGTGGCGAATCAATTGGTTTAGGAACGGCACCGCGTCCAATGGTCGCTTGGTGTCTGCCAGCAACAGCGCCAAATTGAAGAGGGCGCTGCGGAAGTCCGATTTGAGGTGAATGGCGCGCTTAAAGAATTGCTCAGCTTCATCGAAGCTGGACTCATCCATGGCCAGCATGCCCAGATTGAAGTACACCTTCTCGTTGTTGTCATCTCGCGCCAGCACCTGATAGAGACGTTCCCGCGACAGTTGACGCGCCTCCTCGCCGCCCAGCTCCTGCAGCAGTATGGCCGAATTGAGCAGCGCCTGTTCATGCTCCGGAAACAGCTCGATGGCCTTGTTAAAGTAGACGTGCGCCTGCTGGCTCTTGCCCTGCTCCAAAAACACCACGCCCAAATTGTAGTAGATGTCAGCGTTCTCGCTGTCGTAGAGTAGCGCCTGCTCGTACACCTCCTGCGCCTGGGCAGTGCGGTTCAGCTTCATCAGTATATCGCCACGATTGATGTAGGCCTGTGAACAATAATCATTTACTTATTTAGAAGGAATAAGCAGTGGTAAAGTTGCTTAAACTCACCTGCACATAATCGCTGCGCATGCTGATGGCTTGTCGATACAGATGATCCGCTTCCTCCAGCCGCGTTTGGTTCTTGGCTATCAGATTGGCGAGATTGATGAACACATTCAAATGGTTGGGTGCAATGCGCGCATGATAGCTAACACCAGGCTTCGCCTGCGGAAATAGAGCCTTGGCGCGCACATACGCCTGCTCAGCCTCAGCATAACGCTTGAGATTGTTGTAGGTGCGACCCACGTTGATGTGGGCGCCAATATCATCCGCCTGGATGCGCACCGCCTGCTGGAAATAGAGCAGCGCCTCCTCGTACTGTGCCTCGTTCTCGAGAGCATGTCCCACATTGTTGTACAACTTGGCGTTGCGTTGATTCACATGCACGCCGGACATGAACAGCGAGTACTCGCTGCGCCAGTCCCAGTTGCGTTGTTGCGTCTTCAGCGCATGCGACACCAGCAAAGCAACCAGCGCCAGCTGAGCCAGACGTCGCCCACTGCGACCCAAGCACGACTGCAGCTGGTGAAAGCCGTAGGCGACCAGCAGGCAATAGCCCATCGAGGGCATGTAGAGGATGCGCTCGGCGACCACAAAGCCCACGGGAAAGAAGAGATTCGAGGCGGGCAAGAAGGGCAGCACCAGCCAGCCGAGGCACATCAGCAAAATGCGCGACTGGGGCAGATTCCGGGTGCAGCAGGCCTTGGCGGTAAGTGCAGCTAGCGCTAGAAAGGTGCACAACGTGGCCACGTTTCGCACATCCATGAATCCCTCCAGCAACGGCACAGTGCCTGCAAAACAAATGCAATTAAAATGATCCGCTGAGATGCGTTGCACTCTCTCTTACCCATGGTCCAATCGCAGCAGAGCAGTGAGGGGCAGAGCAGCAGCCAGGAGTTCAGATAGATGAGGTAGCCATAGGTGAGCTGGCGCACTGGCGTCGGCGCTGAGGAGGCGGGATTGTCGAAGCGTGTGAAGATGGGCAGCTGGGAGCCCATCACATAGACGCGTCCCACCAGCAGCGCCACCGTGATGCTGGTCAAGAAGGCCAAGCGCTTCCACAAGACCGACGACCAGCGTCGTGTGCTGCCTGCGGATGGCGACGACGGCTTCACCGACGGCTGCTCCTCGAACAGTCGCAGCACAAAGTTGCACAGATGCAGCGGACGCAGTTGTTGCACCACGAACAACTCGTAGACGGCACAGATACCGGCAACCGTGATGCCCTGCTCCTTGCACAGCATTGAGGCCAACAGGCAACTGGCAAAGCACAGACAGAGCGATGGCCAGTTCGTGCGACGTGACGACGACGTCGTTGCATGCGCATAGCTGAGAAAGGCGCCCAGGTAGCAGATGGAAGAGAGCAATTCAGCGCGACCAACGACGCCAGTAACGGCTTCGGTGTGCACCGGGTGTGTGGCAAATAGGAGCGCGGCAACAAAGGCGCATGTGTTGAGCGACCCGCTCGATGCGGATGGCGATGGCGATGAGGCAGAGTGCGAAGTTGCGTCGTTACTGGGTGGGAGCGCAATGCATTGGCGCAGCAGGAGGCGACAAACACGACGCCACAGCAGACAGACGGCGATGTGCAGCAGCAGGTTGACGAAATGATAGCCGAACGGCTCCAGAGCATGCAGCAAGTAGTTGAAACGGAATGTGAGCACCGTCAACGGCCGATAGGATTTGTGGGACTGCTCCTTGCGCATAGGCGTACCCCAGAAATCGTTGAGGAACACATTACGCAGTGGCGTGGACGGTCGCAGGTCCTTGTTATCCCTTATCGCGCTAATGTCATCAAACACGAGACCGCACTGTGTGCTGTTGTAATAGCAGACGATGCACGCAATGCAAATGCTCAGAAACTCGACCAAATTTCGCTTGGAACTGCTGTTGCAACTCTCTGTTGTGCTGCTGCTCCTGCTCCTGCTGCTGCTGTTGCTTCCTCTCCGCTCTCTCACTGTCGTTGCTGTTGCTGTCGTTGTTGTTATTGCTGTTGCATGTTGTTGATGTAACTGCTGCTGCTGCTGCTGTTGATGCTGCTGCTGGTGGTTGGGGTTCGTTGACATGGTTAACTCTTGCACTCTGTGTCTATATTGTTGCCTCTCCCTCTGCCCTTCCCGTTACTTGCTGTGCTTTCCAGTCAGTGCAGCGCCTCAATTCATGTATCCATAATTACTTGACAAGACCGAATTGGAATGTTGTAAGCCAGCTGCCAAGGTTTGCTATGAAGATGTATGTCCTTAAATCGTATGAGGAAGCTTCTACATTGTCTGAAAGGTAGAAAAACAAATACTTTAGCTATATTAAGTAAATCATATTTGTAAGCTATTTAAATTATTTGCCTGTTGAAGTCGTAAATTCAATAATATTTATGCAGTTCACAAATGCTTTTACTTGCTTGCCACATGCTACAAATCAAGTGCCACACTTACAGCAGCTGCCACAAAGTGTTTACAATGTTTCCACCCTTTTTTAGCTCCGATTTTAGTTGAATTTTCTTTGGCTGCGACAAAGAACCCGGAAAAAATCAATTAATGCGCAACAAAGTAACTTCGTCCCGGTTACTGTCCTCAATACCGAATGCCGACTGCAAACAGCAACGTCCCGAAGTTAACAAAGTTGTAACTCGACGCAGCAGCGGCAGCAACGGCGAAGTCGACGACGACGTCAGCAGCGGCAGTGGCAGAGGCAGAGAGACAGCAGCGACTGCCGGCAAAAGTTGCACAGAGAGAAAATCACATCGCAAACTGAAACTCGAGTAAATGAGAAAAATGTATTACTGGACGTGGACGGGGCGAGGCCAAAAAAAAGGTCAGAGATCTGGGCATTGGAGGGCAGGGCAGCAGTTCATCGGTATGCGGATGTGGATGCAACATTTCCAGCAGCACCGTCAACAATGTTGCACTCAATGTCATCGATTTTGTGGCGTCGCCAGCAGTCAAAACAAAACACCACCAAAGTAAACGTAATCTCCATCGTCCAGAGAGAGAGTGAGAAACAGTAAAGCAAAAAGAGAGAGTGAGAGAGAATACACACACACGCACAGTGTAGTGAGAGCGAAAACACACACACGTGCATAGTGTAGTGAGAGCAACTTTGTTGCACGACCGACATTTCGCTCGAAGGACACGAAGGACGATGACGACGACGACTTGTTCATTGAGCACGTGTGCCGGCAACACAAGAAGCTTGTTGATTTTTCCCGCCTTTTGCGGCGCCTGCGCTTTTCAAATGTTTCTTGCACTTTCGTTTTTGGTGACAACTGCAATAAACACACACACACACACACGCATATACGGCCGCTCTCACGAAGCGCTGTTTTGCAAAGTGTTTTTGTAAAATTACTTTGACCGAGATCGCAGCAACTTCGTCACAGCAGTTGGTGGTGAGATGATGCTGTCAGCCACCCCCGATTTATGCCGCGCGTGTTCTCTCCACACATTGCCGTTGCCATTTTCACGACGCCATTACATGGTAACTGCCCACACAACAACAACAACAACAATCCAAGCAGTAGCAAGTCTATGAATGTTGTATATAACACAGTTTGTACACTTTGTTGCCTATTATTGCAGTAAACACAATGTTTGTCAGCGATTGCTAAATCACTTTGCCAACTTTTGCATATTCACTTGAACTTTGACCATTTCTTACCGCACTAAATCCGCAATTTATAGAGGTAGTTACAGCTAAATCAAATAAAGTTACATTTTAACACAAAATCAAACTCGGCTTTAGCCAATCTGTGTTTCCTAGCAGCGTGACCACATTTGACGTCGCAAAATATACTAAAAAATACTAGCTTTCAGGCCCATCGATATGCGATATCGAATATTTTCATTTCATCGATACCGGCACATTGTGCAATGTGACCATATCGGTTTCGAGGTATATTTGCTAAAATCTACTTGCGGTCACTCTGGTAGAAAGCAGCGTTTTTGCAGAGAAATATTTTCGTTTTCGTGAATTGGCCGCAATAAATTTAGTACATACAACACAGCTATGTCAACGGAGGACTTCTATTTGCGCTACTATGTGGGCCACAAGGGCAAGTTTGGCCACGAGTTCCTGGAGTTCGAGTTTCGGCCAGATGGCAAACTGCGGTACGCCAACAATTCTAACTACAAAAACGACACCATGATCCGCAAGGAGGCATTTGTGCATCAGTCCGTCATGGAGGAGCTGAAACGTATCATCATCGACTCCGAAATAATGCAGGAAGACGATCTGCCGTGGCCGCCACCAGATCGCGTGGGTCGACAGGTGAGTAACATGGCTTAGCTGCTTCCATAAAAAGATACTCATTTCCCGCCATGCATGTTTTTTGTTGTAGGAACTAGAGATTGTCATTGGTGACGAACATATTTCGTTTACTACCTCAAAGACAGGCTCATTGGTGGATGTTAACCGTTCCAAGGATCCCGAGGGCTTGCGCTGCTTCTATTACTTGGTGCAGGATCTCAAGTGTTTGGTCTTCTCGCTCATCGGTCTGCATTTCAAGATTAAGCCCATATAATATCGAATATTTCACTGATCCCCAAATGTATTCAACTCATTTTCTATAGTAAACACAAATATGTACATTAGCTGACTCATTAAATTTTGTAATGACGAACTACACAATTTTGAATTCCATTATTTGTTGACTGCAAAGAGTCGAGTTAGTAAAATTGTTGTAATATCATTTATTGAACAACATATTAAAAACGTATGGATAAAAAATATTTAAGTCCTTTACATTTGTACAATCTGTAAACTATGATTATGGTATGCTCTATATTCATATATACTGATATTTTATATATGTACGTTTAAAAACAGGGATATATGTTACAATCAGATTCAAGTTTCGAGTTCATTTTGATTATGTACTTAATGTTATAAAATTTTGATGTAAAAGAAACTACGATCTACGATGCCACAAAATTTGTTGTGGAGCTGCGCGAAACTTTTAGAAGAGATTCGCAAATGAATGTGTCGAATAAGCTGCTGCTGCTTTTGTTGCTTACTAAATTCAGTCTTTGGGGTTACTTAGCAGTTCTAAATTAAGACTACGGCACTGCTAAATGCACTTGGTAAACGCACACTTAACATTTAACTAACTAGAGAAAGCTCTTGTAGAGCCGAATGCGTAGATCTCAGAGTCATAACTGTGGCTGCTGCTGGTGCAGGGCAAGTGTGGCCGCAATGTTTGTGCTGGGACGCTCCAAGTAGCTGCCAGGCATTGGTCCTAATCCCGGCATCTCCAGTTGCTGCAAATGTTGCTGCTGTTGCTGTTGTTGTTGATGCTGTGGCAGCGGCGCCTTCAGCAAACTGGGCGATGCCTGGAGTGGCGTGTTGGAGCCCAAGCCGGCGCTGCTGCCGCCAGGACTGGGACCGCCCTCTTTGAGCGGACAACCGATGGTGAGGCGGACGTGCAATCCCGACTCCTTGATCAGATTTACGACGTCTCCGTGCGACATGCCCGCAATGTCAATGCGATTGACAGCAATGATGCGATCGCCCACCTTAAGCTCGCCACAACGATCGGCAGGACTGCCAGGTATCAGTTTGCCTACGATTAAATGGAATATTGTAGTCTTGAATGTCTCATTTACAATCCTAAAGCACTCACCTATTGTGGAGCCATAGTAGTGGTTGGACGACGAGATGATGACGAAGCCAAAGCCCTCGTTCTCATGGCGACTCACAATCACGTCGTAGGGATAGCGACGCATCTGCGCCAGCGGCGCCTGCTGCAGGAGAGGAGCACGACGACGACGCAGGATCATTGTGACCTGACCACGAACTGCAGACTCGCCCACCAGCGAGACGACTTTGTGGTGCGAGGAATTAAGCTAAGACAAGAAGAGAGATCAGTTAATAATAGTTCATTAAGTGCACTAATGTTGCACTTACCACATTGATGCCATCGATGCTGAGGATCTCGTCGCCGGTGGCAATGCGTTGATCATTGTCTGCTGCGCCACCGGGCACAATGTGACCCACAGTCACCTGGGAGCCCTCCTCGGTACCGCCGACAATGCGAAAGCCAAAACCCATGGCCTGACGCTCTAGCGTCACCTCTGTGAGCTCGCACTGATCTGCATCTTCCGACACGTCGAGCAATGCACCATTTCGCCAGCTGGGCGAATGCTGCATCTGCATCTGCAGCTGCTGTGCCGGCGGATCCAGATTGGCGAATCCCACGCGTCTTCTGTCGCTGAGCAGCTCATTGACCCGACGTTGCATGCGCTCGTTCTGAATGTGCGCCGCCTGCATGGGCGAGTATTGGCTGGTGGGCACAGTGGGCACTGCAGCCGGCTGCTGCACGTAGTAGCCCAACTGGGAGGTGGACGACGGCTGGGGGCGTTGGTAGCGTTGGGCCTGACAGTCGTAGCAATAGCAGGACTCGTGATGCGCCAAGGGCAAAGGCAACGGTTGCATGCTCGGCGGCAGGCCATAGATGGGATTGTAATTGCCGCCACCGTCGTCCACGTCAACATCGACGACGCCCTGGAGCGTGGCCTCGGCAAGGCGTTCGCTCAGCCGACTGACCATCTTGGGATAGGGATCCATGAAGGGAATGTCGTCCAGCTCCTGCAGACTATTGTTGGACTTTCCCTGTGCCTGCAGGTGCAGAGCTTTATTCTCTGCCGTCGTCTCCCCATCCACATCGGCCTGCAGCGGCTGCTGCTGCAGCTCGTTGCTGGGCGTGAGGACGCGAGTACGTCGCGTGTCCACCAGCGGCGTTTTGGGTCGCATGGGCAGCACCTCCTTGGGCTGCGTACTGTACAAATCGGCCGTTGGAGTCTTGCTGCGAAACAAGCCGCCGCCTGTGCCGCCCACAAAGTTCTTGCGTAGCTTGGCCACATTGCCCAGGCCCAGTTGATTGTTCTGAATGGGCGCTGGCTGCTCGGGCGGCGTACGCTGTATCTTGAGGGCTGTGGGCGTGGTTTGACTGCACTCCTTGAGCAGCTCCACGACGTAGAAATGCGGCTTGTTGCGCACATTGATGCCATTGATCTCGAGCAGCACATCGCCCTCAAGCAGTTGAGTGCAGCAGTTGCGATCGAGAATCTTCTTCACAATCTGGCCACAGGCGGAGTCTGCAATGGTGAAGCCAAAGCCCATGGAGCCCTTCATAATGGAGAACGTATAGAGCTCGGGCTTCTTCATCAGTATAAATCCACTTCCAGCTGCCTTGCTGACGCCCTCGCCGGAAAGATCCAAGAAATTGTAGTTGCCATCCATGTTGAGATCAACATTGAGGCGACGCTGCTTCTCCGACTCGCAGGGCAACCCATCCACGGCCATGGTGGTTACCACCTCCGTGTTGGGATCGTTGGGGTCAAAGGGCAACGGATAGCCACGACAAACCTCCAGAGCAGCCGTCTCTCCCGGCAGTATGGACTGAAAGATGTTGACCATGTCGTGGTGCGTATAACCGAGCACACAAGTGTCGTTCACATAGACCAGCACATCGCCCGTTTGCAGTTGTCCGTCGAGCCAAGCTGGACCATTCGGCACCACCGTTTTGATCTGCAGAAACTCCTCGACGTCGCTCCCGTTGCTGCCATCGCTGCCCACAATGGTGAAACCCAATCCTCGCGTCGACTTCAGCAGCGTCGTGTTGATGCGCTGTCCCTGCAATTCCGCTGGATTGCGTGTGAATTTGTACGGCAATTTGCTTGGCGGCGCCATCGCCATGGACATGGACATGGGCAAAGACGTGGCCGGCATGGACGTTTGCATGGTCGCCACATCCTGTGCAGCTGTGGGCGTCTTGGAACGCTGCTGTGGCTGCTGTTGAGGCAGTTGCGATTGCTGCTGTTGCAGCTGCAGCTGCTCCTGCTGTTGTCGCTGTTCCGCCGCTCGACGCTTCGCCTCCAGCACGGGATTCTCGTACTGCGTGCGACGATTCACATGATCGATAAAGTACATGCCGTACATGGAGTCCTCGATCTTTTCCCAGCCGTACGGCAGCTCATCCTCACAGCAATCCTCCAGCGATTTCTTCTGATACTTCGACAGACGTGGATCCAGCCAATGCGAGGTGCCCGTATTGTGGCTAAAACATCAAGTTTAAGTTTACTAAGTTGCAGTTTTAATGGATGACGGGATTACTTACTCTATGAAGTACAGCTCGCCACGCTCCGTGTAGGCCGTTTCCCATTTGGGGGGCAGTGGACCCAGACCGTCGCCGGGATCTTCGTGGTTTGTCTGACTGATCTCTGCTCCACCGCACTCGCTGCCCATGCTGCTGCCTCCGCCCTCGCCATTGTAATACGTGTTCTGCAGCAGGTTTTCTAAGGGAACAAATCAAGAAGAGTTTATTGTAGTTTAAGGTTTACTGATATAAACTGGTTGTAGCTGACAATGAGATGAAAACATAAGGAGACCTCTAATCATTAGAAGAAGAAAACTTGTTCTCCCCCCCAAAAATATAGCATTTCTTTAGAAGAAAACGATAGCTATGTAATTAAATGAAGTCATTTTTTTCGAATCAAGACAAACAACGGACTACATTGAATTTGTATTATACTCTAGAATCTCTTTAATTTATAATCCTAGTCCCATTCGAGATCAAATCGAAGAACACATTAAATTGGACTAATTTCTTTGTTAGTATTTTAATGGTCGCCAACGGGTGCTTAGGAAATTAGGCTCATTGTTTAACATTCGACACAATATATATTGATTGTACTATGCTTAACATTGGAAAAGAATTTTCTAGAGTAAACTGTTTGATGAATTGGTTAGAAGGTGATAGTTTTGTACCTATATACTCTTTTAATTATCATCTCATATTTGGAAAAGTTTCCCACGATTTAAAATCAGGTGGAATTGAAAAAAACTGCCCAAATTCACAAACTGAACTATTCACCCAAATGAAATGAAGTCGATCAATGAACCTGACCAACAAAGTCAATAAAGTTAACCTCAAACCGGATATGTTTATGTTTGGTTCTCAATCAGCGCTTGGTTGAATGATTCGTCGCCCTAGCCAAAGAGTTTTGCTGTGCAGCGATCCGAAAATTACTTGGCTCCCTTTTGGCCATAGGGCGCTGCAAGGGCCAATGCTACTGCAGTGTTGAGTGAACCGTAAACTGTTCAATGCCGAGTAGACAAAGAAGTCGCAGTCCGAGTATTATTAACCAAGCGGCTTGGCTTAATTGCGCTTATGACCTAGTTGTAGCAAAACTGTATTGATTAACTGCGGACCAGGAACAATCTGTCAAATGACCCAGACTCTCGGGTGGTATATACATAAACTGGGTACTCGTAAATAGGAAATTAATGTTGAATGCAAATATCGAGTGTAGAAGTCGTTGGACCGTCGACAACATTTGTTGTCTCTCGCTGCTCATTAAAATAGAGGCAAAAAGCTTTTATTGTAACTGCTGCGATCGAGACGGGGACAAGAAAGTTGTCGAGTCAGCAGCCGAAGCCATCGTTAGCCCATTTATAGAGAACTGGCCCATATATAGACGCATTTATATTCATATTCATATCGTTCGACCCGACACACTCACTCGAGACTCATCGCAAAAAAGCAAATGTTCGTAACGAATGCGAATCATTTGCATAGCAAAAGATAAATATTTATATGTGCCGTTTGCCAGCTGCTGCACAAAGGGCAAACAGAGAGCGAGAGAGGGTGAGGGCGAGAGCGAGATGGCAGATGGGGAGTCTTATCAAAGGCGAGCGTCGGTAAACGGTAAACGGTAAAAGCGCCTCATGTTCGATTCACTTGGACGCAGGCAGCAATCGCAGCAGTGCGAGAGGGACGGGGGCAACTAACGCAAATAGAAGCTGCATAAGAACTTCACACACACACACATGGCCACCTCTCTTCTGAGTCTGTGTCAATGTGTGCGTGTGTGAGATTGACTGGAGGCTGCATAATCCAAAAAGTGTGAACGAACGAGCCCAAGCACGGAAGTTGTTGGCGCTGCGCTTCTTTTTTGCTGTGGCACAGTTTGCTTTAGTAGTTGCCCCCTCCCCTCCCCTCTCCACACGCCCCCTCGACTGTGCACATATTTGTGGAGCAGGCGAGAGGCGGCAACCCAAACCCAGCCCGCTATTGGATCTCCAGATGTGGCACAAAAATACAGTTCTTTTTATTACCGAGGGCTCGATGAAAGCGAACCAGGTGAGAGTACAACACGCCTCTGATAGCCGAGTCGTGATAACGCATTTAAGACTGCGTGAGGTGCTTGCGTCGTGACACGAACATTGCGACGCACGCGTGCTCACAACAAAATTACTAAAATTACACTAATGGCGAAAATATTCAGAGTAGGTTGAAACAAAAAAATTTTTAAGTAAAAATGCAGTTGAAAGACAGATTAATTTTTCAATTGTATAATAAAAACAAAAGAAAAATATTTTATGATAAAATAAAATTTTAAAAACAAAATTGTAAATAATAAAAAAGAGAAAATTCAGTCACACTTTAAAGAAAGACATATTAATCGTCCAGTTGTATATAAAAGAGAAAATAAAAATGTATTACGATGATGAATTTAAAATTGCAGGAATGGCGAAAATATTCAGAGTAGATTTGAAAAAACGTAATTTAAAATAATAATAATATTGAATATTGAATAAAATATTACAGATCAAATGGTTGGTCGAAAAATAAAAATCGAAAACAGATATATACAAATATTTACAGAATCCATATCAGTTTTAATCGCAAGAGAAGACTCGATTGTTTGTTGAGTACATTCCATAGATAGTATGTAGAACAATATTTGCCTGTTAGTCGAACTGTTTATGTGGTTACATTTTGTGTTTGCTCATCTCAATGAGTTCTGAAATTTCAGTATCTTCGGCTTCTGTTCAGTTTGCACAAGCTATCTATTCCTCTTATTTCAGTATATATGCAAAATAATGCTTATCTTCCATTTACTTTGCATAAGATAAGAAGAGAACTCGAAACCTTGAAAGAAACATCATCAGCATAAAGCTACAAACTAAAGACGAACGAATAAAAAAACAGAGAGCGAGAGAGAAGTTGACTCATCTATTCGATGGCAATCTAAAAGACATTAAAAGTTCTATGCGGTTTGAACGATTACGAGCACAGATCTTCAGTTTAGTATACAAGTTTAAGAGCACCTTTCTTGATGGGATTTGCTTTCTTTTGGAAGTCAATGAACTGTTCGTAATAACATGTTGCTACAATTGTTGCCTCGGCTGCATGTCCCGTCCGCTAGATTTTGGGCGTGTCTGTTTATATTTAGCCAGCTTGAGAATGCATTGTTGGTTGATCTAACAATGAGTCAAAGTTGAAAACGAATTGCAATCTCGAACTGCATCTCACTCTTTGCAAATCTCCAATTAAGCACCATTTTTGCGTGATTATCGTTTCGTTGTCAATCAGGGAACAGAAGTCAAGTCTCCAGTCCTCGGGCTGCAGACGAGACCTCTAATTATGAGTAATGGATGGATATTCTTTGACATCAAAACGAAATACGACTGTGAATCGCTTGAGTGCAGACTATGAGTCACTCTTCAGTCGTGCCAGCTTGTGGGAAATTCCACAATAATTTCAGCAAAAAAGAAACCGTAAGCTTGACTCATAGCTACCTGGTAAAAATAGCTGGGCGATAAGAGCAACAGATACATAATTCAAGTTGATTTAGAAAAGACTACAAAATAATGGGCTGCAATGTTTCGCTCTGCAGTTGGTGTTATTATTTTAATGTTGTTTACAAATTTGGCAGCTCGATTTCCATTAGTTTCTAAGTTACGGGTATTTTGTCGGCCAGACAGACAGACAGACGGACAGGGCAGTCCCATGTTCTATTAAATAAATAAAGTCAAATATGACTTATTTTCTACATTTCTTATCATCACAAAACTATACGCTCTATAATATTCAAGTACCGGGCATACACAAAAGTCGGACAAAGAGCTATATTTACATAGGTATCTTCAGGCAGGCGGCATAATCAATTTGTTATTCATGGGCAGAAGCGAGTGAAGGCACTTCAATTAAGTGCAACTAACAATTTATAGACGTCTGGAATTGAAGCCTTTGCATCACTGGCTCCCGGTCAAATCTATTGAGCAGAGAGTCTATGCGCTCGCATGTGCGCCACATAATGAATGTCATTGAGCCAGGCCGAATGTGCCCCACTTCAGTGGAGAAGGCAACGTCTTTGTTCTGGAGATGGAGAGTGCAGCTGATTCATCATCGTTGGCTTAATGATTGCATCTAATTGGCTTTGCTGCTTCGTTAACTTGGCTTACACGGCACGCCACAAGTACCGAAGACCGGAGTGCCCAAGACCTTTTTGTTTCCTTTTGCATGTCATAATGTTGTCGTAATCAAGAAATTAATAATCGCATCATATGACGCGAATGCCAACGTCGCCATGCCGTCGTCGTCGTCGGCTTCGTCGTCGTCGTCGGTTCTGCTAATTGACTCTGACGTGACGCGTAAATGATAAGGCGCAACGTAGCGCGATGTTGCAAGGTGTTTCCTCGTGGGTGACCGCCAAGTTCATTGCCACCACTGGTGCATACAGTGGTGTCTCTTTCACCACAGCCACAGCACAGCAACCACATTAGCATAGACTCTGTTTCAACTCAACCAATAAATTCACACATTTCACGGCCCGAAAGAAACGCGCTAATAATTAAGCTTAAGTAAACTTTTGAGCTGTTAGCAGAGCCATAACAATGGGATAACCACCTACCAACAAACAAACAAACAGACAGACGGACAGACAGACGGACGGACAGCTCTATAGCTGCTGCTGCGATTGAGTCACTCGCCACTTGCTCAACTTCCGTTGGACGCACATATCGAAATACCTTCTTTTTTTTTTATTTGAAAATTGCCCTATTTAGGCTTTGTTTTACATCGTCGTTTTGGCCACTTTCCGCTTTGGCTTTAAAGTGGGTTGTGCTCAACAAGTTAATCAAAAGCGTTTAACCAATTGCCCACTCCACATTCTGAATTAGTTTTTAAACTATAAATATCAATATTCCGCCACGCCTACCCGCCCCCACACACACACACACACTCATCGAGTCGAGTCGAGTCGAGCAGCTGCTGAACCCACTCAGATGACATGTGGGTCGATTTGGCTTTGGCGTGAACTCGTTTTGCTTATCCGTGGTTTGGCTTTGGGTTTCATGAATGAACGTTGCATGTGGCTGTCTCTCTAGATGCGGTTAGCCCACTATCACTGTAATTTACTACGACGCCTTGCGAGCCTATTAACTTGGCTGCTGCACTCAGGTGGGCAGGTGGATGAGGCGACAGTTTGCCAAAGAATGCGACACTTGACGCGGAATTAGGGCAATGTTTACTCTGGTATTTATTACTCTATCCACCGAATTGATGTCAGCCAAAAGAAATTGATCTACAGAGAGTTCAAGTGAATTGCTTGCCAGAGAGTGCAAGTGAAAGAGAGAACGACGGCGAGAAGTGGCATTAGCTCGACAAAGGCACGGACAATACGTTGAAAGCGAATTGTTTAGCCATCTTAGAACGCGGTAAGACCGAGAAGAAGACCCACAAGCAGAAGTGAGAAATGGGTTTGTCTTCGGCGCTTTTTTGTATTGTTTTATTTGTTTTTAGTTGAGCATGACGTGTAAACAATTGGCACGTGTCGGCTGAAGGAACAACAAACAGGCAACACAAAAGTAAAAGCAAAAGCCCTAAAACAAGCCAAATCAATTGAACTTTTACATTCACACTTAATGCTCAGCCGCCCCGTTGCGCCCAGCAGCGTTAACTCAACTCAACTCGACTCGTGGAGGCAAGTTGTATTCATTTGCCCCCTCTGGGGGCAAATGCACATTCACTCCCCTCTGTGGCATTCAAAGTGCATTAGTCGAAAGCGAATCATGCGGTCGCCATGTGGGCGGAAATGGAACAAGATGGACGATATTTGGTTGTTATTTGGACCGCAATGATTAACAGAACTTCAGCAAAGAACTGCCTTTAGACACAGGCCAAACAAGTCATTTATTTAGGCGAATTTGGGGGAAATGTTTGCGCTTAGCAAATACGACAAGAGTGCACAAATTAAAAGTAGAAATAGATACAAAACGAATAACAAATTGTTTTTATTTTCTTTCATTTTAAAATGCATGAAGTTTACGCAGCAGAGCTGGATTAAGTTGCCAAAATAAGTTTGGTAGTTGTGTGCATTTTTATATCTGGATGTTGAAAGGATAAATGGACTGGCAATACAACAGACTTAATGACTTTTTAATTCCCTCTAGTCTTAGGGTAAAAGGTTATTAAAACTTAGTGCCAACAGAAAATGTATGCAGCAGGCAGAAGGAGGCATCTCCGACCCCATAAAGTATATACATATGTATATATGTATACATATGTACATATGTATACTCTTGATCAGCGTCAACAGCCGAGACGTTATTTGAAAGCATGTCTGTCTATCTAACTGTCTGTATAAATACGTATTTCTTAAGGACTGCAAAAGCTACAGGCACAGATACAGATATACCACAGCCCCTACAAATCGAACAAATACGACTAACGAGAACTTTATAGATAGAAATACGAGTTGTGTGTTGCTAGAAATAATATCGAAATGATTTCTGATTTGGTTATGATTGGACGAAAAACATAGAAGTTATTCAAGCAACAATTTTATTCCGCAAAAATCAAATCTAACTTGAAATTTATGGTATACTATAATTTTCACACCAAATATTCTTTTCATTAACTTTTTGTAAATACTACTATTTCATTTTTTGATTTGCAGTCTCTTTAAACGGGTAGCTGGTATTTCACAGTCGATCACTTTTGACTCTAGCTTTCATACTTGTTATTGTAGTGTTTATAGTTTTAGAAATTGGGAGCGCATTTAGTTTTTCAACATTTTCCAGCACAGTGAAAATGTTATTGAAATGATAAAGTAAACTTAACTTGAGTACACTCCAAATGAATGTTTTCAACAAGTTTGCTATAAGTGCAGCTTTTACTCGCTTGGAACTAGGTGTTAATAGCAATGGACAGACAGGCAGACGGACGGATGGTTAAGTGCATTTTAAAGAAGCTTATGCCAGTAATTTGGATTTGATGGCATTGCATCACAACTTGGTCGCTTACCCTTGCTCCCCTTCAAGATGCTGCGTCCGCTGACTGCGCTGCCGTTGACTCCAACGATGTGGTTGCCGTTGCCGTTGCTTTTGCCGTTGCCGTTGCCATTGCCAATAAACTGACCAGACACTTGGCTGTTGAGCGACGAGGTGCCACCGAGCGAGGCGACATCTTCGCGTGACGCGTGCAGCGATGCGGACTGCGACTTCTTGATGGCGGGTGGTGGCAATCCAATGGGTGGAGCTGGAGCAAGAGCTGGAACCGGAGGCGTTGCCTTGTGCATCGCATAACCGTTGCCGTCGCTGATGTTGTTGCTGTTGATGTTGCCGTTGTCATTTGCAGTTAAGTCGATGTGGCCGCTGACGTCGTTGCAATTGAATTTGTTGCTGCCGCTGCGGCTACTTCCGTTGGCAAGGTTAGAATTTAGACTTGAGTTTCCGTTAAATGCTGCAAAACTGGTTGATAGCATGGCCACAGCTGTGGTTGTTGTTGCTGTTGTTGCTGCTGCCGCCACAACAGGATGTGGATGTGGATGTGGATACGAATGTGTGTGTTGGTGGGAAGCATTCAGCACAACTGACGGTGGCGCCAACTGTTGCTGTTGCTGCTGCTGCTGATAATAATGACTGTTGAACTGTTGCTGCTGCTGCTGAGGTTGCAACATTAGATAATCACTCGACGCTGGCGCTGCCGTCGTCGCCTTTGCACCGCTTTTGATCACCGCAGCTGCCACTGCACCACTCGCTGCTGCTGCTGTTGCCGTCGCTGTTGTTGTCGCTGTTATTATTGGCATTTTGGCCACGATTTTTGGACGAGGTCAAAAGTTGATTTGCTTCGTTCGCGCTTTTGTCCGTTTTGCTGTTTTCCGTCTTCGGCTCAATCCGCACTCACTGCGCATCTGCTGGCCATTGCCATTGCAATTAGAATAGTTTAAAATACTTGTTTGTTTACTTGTTTAATTACTATCTCGTGTTCGTCGCTTTGTCATTGGCACTTCATCAAGCGCACGAGTATCTCACACCAACATCATCACATTTCATTCACTGGGCATTGGAAAAGCTGCAAAGAACGCAAAACCGGATGGCAAAACAAACATTATGAACGACTGACGAAAGCAGATACGACTACCAGATACCCTTCCATCTGATCTAACAAGCCTGAACTGTGTCTGTGTCAATTGCCAACAACAAAATAGATTTATTTCAACGAGGAAATAACAAAGTGAATAATTTTAAAAGTTTCAGTAAACTTCTTTCAATGGAATTTGTATACCAAAGTAAATCTATATACATAATGATTTATCTTTTTTTTTAATATCTGATATACAGAATATTAAGTTATAATTTTGTAATGGAACCTAGGCGGATGGGTTTTGAAGGTGGTGGGTGAGTTTTTTGTGGCCAAGTCTAAAGCGGATAATGTTTTGTTCCTGTAGGATGTATCCGTGAGATTTGTGCTATTGCCATAATTTATGATGTGATGATTTAAACATTTTGAGAAGTCGTAGAAGCTAAAATAAGGGGTCTGCGAATTTAATAGTGTTATCGGCAGTGAGATCGGTTCAAGATAATTTCCATAATGCTTGTGTGGACTCACATCCAATTGATTTAAAATTTTGGGTTGCATTTTGTTAGTGTCTCCTATGATGGATGGGCAAAAAGAGATTTTTCAATACACCATCAAATTGATAAATAATAATCATTTGTTAGATACAGATATCTATAAAAGGCAATTTTTGAAAATAACACCAAATTGATTTGTACTCATTAGTACTAAAAAAAAAGCATCAGTTTGAAACCAACTCGATTCGATCGCCTTGTAAAGATTTCATGGCCAAATTTGTGTGATTCCCTTAAATTCCTCCATCTCCCAAAATGGTAATGTAAAACAAAGCAAATGTTAATTTTTTACCTTTTAATTTTTTTTGTTTTGAATATTTAAAATTTTTGAGTCATGCAAAACGATTATGAATTCGGCCACGGGGAATGAATAACAAAAATGAAAAAGAAAATCAACTGTGCGAAAAAAAGGGGCAAAAAGCACGGAATAACATTAAATTCCTCAAGCGAAAAATCTACTCCAATAATAATAAAAAAAATTAAAAGAGAAGCGAAGAGAAGAGAAACACGAAAATAAAAATTGAGAGGCACGCCATCATGCAGTGTAGGGAACTGCGGTAACAATCACCAGCAAAGAATGCCAGCCAGCAACAAAGAGAACAACAAAGGCGAGAAACAAGTTTTCAGGCCATGCCACCAGATCGACCAGTCAGACATGATGCCACAAACAACAACAACAACAACAACAACCCCCACATTTAAACAGCCACACATGTGCAAGTGTGTGTGTGTGTGTGCCTAGGTGTATTGGTGGCAACTGCACTGCACTTGCCACCAGACGTAGACGCAGTTGCAGTTGCAGTTGCAGGATAGTTAACAACGGCAACAAAGTGCTGGGAAAACGAGTCGACGAAGGAGATCTTACGGTCAGCGGTCGGCACGCTCCGCGTTGCACGTTGCACGTTGCTGGCCACCTGTCGCCAAACCCGAAAAGGCGAAAAGCGCACGTAGCACGTAGCCAACGACGAGTGTGGAAATGAGGCGCAAACTTTCCAGTGAAACGGCGCCCGATCAACGGGCATTTTGTTGCAAGTTGCTGCTGGGCGGCAACCGCAACCGCAACCGCAACAACAAAAAAAAACGAGAAACGAGAAAAAAACATAAACTGCAGACCATAATTTCACTTCATGGGAGAAATTTATCATTAACGTTTTATAATTATAAGCGTCGTTTACTGCTTTGGCTTTTTATGTTGACAATTGTTGTTGTTGTTGTTGTCAAGGTGCCGCTTTATTTATATGGGAATTAGCGGTGGCCGTCAATCAAGTCTATGATTATGATTAAGTGGGCAAAAACCTTAAACTTTGCATATTTAAACGAACGTCTGCACTTAAATTTCCATGTGTGCGTCTGTGTGTGTCATCATAATTGCGATCAATCACAAATGTAATCCACTTTCTATGGCAATTGTGTGGAATGTGTGTGGATGGTGAAAATGTGAGTGAAAATTGTTGTCACCGCGTAAACACAATGTGCAATTTTTGTTGTGTGCTCGCAACATAAACAACAACAAAATCACTTTCATTCTTCGCACCTCGCTTTTATTTACTTCCAATTTTCGCAGAGATCGATCAAAACAACTGCAGGAGCTGGAAGCACTTTCCATTTCGGAGCATGGAATACCACACTACTACACTGACGCCTTTCCAAATTGAGCGGACACACACACACACACAGATTCAGAGACACAGACACAGAGACACAGGCTTGTTAAATGCGATAATATGGATATGTTTGAACTTGTTATTGCTTTTTTTTGTACCTCGTCGACAACATACTGAGAAACGCGTTACACCTGCGCCGTAGATAGTACTACAACAAATAAACTAGCTGCGGGCGCACACATTTACTCAAATATTCTTAAATGCCTTTAATAAACTGCGTTGCATTTTTTCATTACACAAATTTCATGTTTTATGTTTCCCGCTGCAAAGACTTCGAGTGTCAAACACGCGCGGCGCGACCGTTTCAAGCGGAATCTCAACAACAACTAAACAATCTTTTGCCCGATACTATCGGGACTCAACTGCGTGCATACCTGTTGCTTCGCATAAAACACCAACACACCATTGTACAGCAAACTGGGTAAAACATGTAAGAAAATTATAAAACGAAAAAAAACAGCGCGACGCACATAAACAAAACTATTTTAATACTATATTTTATAAATGCAATATAAAAACAATAACTGATGATCTGTCACGCACGATGGAAATGGATTTAATAATTTGGTGGTATCGATATTTTGAGTGAATGTACACTTATCGATAGCCATTCACCCCGAATAAATTCGCCGTACAGACATTTCCACTACCTTGCGTTAGTACCAATGTAGTAAATACCAAAATATGATACGGTTTGGCGCGCAAAAATAATTTAAATTAAAAACTATTGCTTAGTAAATTTCAGTTGATCAAAGCAATTAATATTCAAATGTAATTATTTAAAAAAAAAAAGTATCACATAGCAAGCATGCATAAAAATCAATAGAAATATTCTTCTTAACTATGACATATTTTAAAAAATAACTATTTTAAATGACAAATTCTGAGTATTAACAATTTTAAACGATAACAACAAAAAAATTAAAAAAAATAAAATAAAAAAACAATTGATATGGAAATTGGAAGTAACTACGAGAGTCTCTTCTTAATTACCAGGGGCGTAATCGATCTTCATTGATTCTTCACAGTTGTCCTTTCGAATGAACTAGAGGTTCGCATCTCTGAAGCTTTTTGTATTTTCGATCACCATGGCGACAAATATATAGACACTCGCAATATAGGGAATGTACTGAGATTTTTAGGATGTGTTCCCACAAATAAAGAAATCAATCAGATCATTGCAGCAACAGATTCGGTGGAGAATCCTGGAGAGACGCATTTGCCAAAGTTTATGGCTCACGTCTCCCAATTGCTTATGGCGCGAAAGTAATAATAGTGTATTGTTTGTAAATTATGAAATAATATTTTTACCTAGGATGGAACCAGCCAGCCCTCAAAGACTTTTGGAAGCATTTGAAGTTTTGGATCCAGAAAATAAGCGTTTTCTCACGAAAGAATATTTTGGCAAACTAATGAGTGAAGAAGGAGAACCATTCAGCGAAGAAGAATTGAACGCAATGTGGCCAATAGCAATAGATCCCATAACGGCGAATATACCATACATATTCTATATTAATAAACTGAGGGTATGCATATATTTATATATTTTGATTAAATATATTTGCAGCAATTTACTGTTCAGCATAAAACCACAATTTATGACGTTGCAGAAGCAGTTAAAGAAGAACTTGCAGAAAAAGAAAAGGAAAAGAAGAAGTAATGCAGATCAAGTTGTTAAAAATTAAAGGTATAAAATTGAAGTGTAATCAAATTGTTAATTTTGTGCTCTATAAAAATAGAATATCCGTTAAATTCAAAACATGTGTTTTCCAACACTGCAACAGTTCTCAGTGGTTCCGAAATGGTTCCTGCTGCGATAAACACGTATAAAATGAGCTAGTTTACGCATAATAGCAAAATGATCATTTTCTAAAAGGCTTTAAGAATTTTGAAAAATATAACTTTACATATATAGTATAACTTATGATATATTTTTAAAACTAAAATCTATAACGTGTCATTAGCTGATATGGTTGACAAGCTCTTAGAGCCGAGACTTTGCATCATACCAAATTGTAAATTACGACATTACGTGAAACATAAAATTTTCTTCGTTTCAGAGATTATACATATGTATAAAGAAAGCACAATAATTGCCATCAGGTTACTTCCATAGTGATTGTAATAACTTTCCCATTCCAATGTAAAAACATGACATATTTAAATTTTCAAATTATGTTTCTGTTAAAAACGAGCCACGTCGTAATATTTAAGACGAATGGAGTTGACAATAATGCATATGGTGGAAATTGTCATCAGTTTATTTACGTTCTGTCTGTGTAAACCGTATTATATAAAATTTGTATTATTTTCAAAAGCTTAGGTTTGCTATAAAAACAACGATGCCTTGATAGCATTATTTGCTCCTCATGTTACTGCAACTATCAGCAGCCACGTGGTCACACTGAATCGTGGTAGAAATGGGCATATTTGATGTCTAGGAAACAAAGCTGAAATATCAATTCCACATGAATAAATGTTGTAGATGGCCTCTTACTTATTTTACAAAATTAAGACAATGAAAAAAAGCAATATTTATGACGCATTTGTAAAAAACGCCAGCTTACCTCATGAAGTGTTACCATACATAAATTATAAACCAGTATATTTCGGTATATTTGTCAACGCTAGTATTTTGAGGAAATTCAACTTCAACACACTGAACGCCACGCTTGCAGTAACGAGGCTACAAGTTTCCTGTCTTGCCGAACACTCGTTCACTTTGTTCAAGTCTGTCGCCGTGTTAGCATAGACTTTGTGGTTTCTCATTCAATTTATTCGAGAGTAAGTTCTAGTTGCCAAGTGAAAAATAAATTGTGTATATTTAATGAACATACAAAATAAGTGCAATGGAAAAACGCAGTGCATTTAACGATTAGTTTATAAACAAATATGCAATTGCACTTTGTATCTTGCATATTTCTCAACATGTGTGTGTTTTTGTGTGCGTCACATGAATATAACCTATAAGAAGCGCAAGTGAAAGGCGGTGACGACGCCTGAACGCAAACACGTGGCAACCACCATTTAAAGTTGCTAATAATATTTAATTAACAAAAAATGATTCACCTTGCATTCTGCAATATGGTGTAATTGCCTATGTTGCCACGCCCACCATTGGCTATTTGACGATTGCCAATTGGAGTTGACAATTCCATATTGTATCGGTATAATGTGTTTTACGCCTCCAACAATTGGTTCCATCAACAATTGCAAAATAAAAATCGCAAAATTTCACATGTGCCGGAGTGCCGGAAACGTGGTTTTTTTTGCATGCGCAAAATTTCCGGCCGCTTTCTCTATACGTATTTTCAAGATGGCGACCTTATGGTGTGACTTGCAGCAACAAAAAGTCGATTAACCTTTCTTGCCGTGTAGCCAGAAAAAACGAATGAAAAAAATTATTTGATTTGGAAATTTCGATTAATGTGAAATTTGCTATCAAGAAGATATTCAAAATGTCCGACTTGCAGTGCATTTTATTTCTAGATCGATGCCTCTCTGTCGCACTTGATCGTATGTCTGCCTTTGTTCACATCATTGTACGGTCGCCATTTTAGTTGGTCGGCTCTCTCACTCGCACTTGCGCTCATTAAAGCGGCCGGCAACAGCGTCACACACACACTGCCACATGCCTAGATTAAATTTGCTGGAATTTTCCTTGTACGAATGTATTCATGTAGGTGTGTATGTGTGCACACACATACACCTTTTTTTTTTTTTAATTTTAATGAACTCGATTTTCCATGATGATATTAATTCAGTTCTGCTACTGAAGAATTTTGACGAAAGCAAAAATACCAAAATCACTGAAAGAAAATTCGAGTTATAAATTTTGGCAAATTGTAAAATTCAATTTTTTTTTTCGCTCTTTGCACGTTTTCTTTTTTTGTTACCAGTTTCGTTTGTGCCTTTGTTACACACACACACATCCACCACCACAAATACATGTGGCGGCGGGCAAACCTAACCTCAACTCAACAGCGAATGCCAGAGAAAGGCAGAATGTGTAAAATGCGGACGACGCAAACACGTTTCGCTTTGAGGTTAGGTTGAACTGTCGCAAACAAAAAATGTCCGAGATAAACATGAATTTTACATCAGTTTACGAAATTGTCTTGCTCTCTTACTACTAATGTACGCCCAGTTAATTATTTTGTTGCTAACAAATTTTGTTTACCCATCTGTTTCTCCCCAAATTGCCGATTGTGAACCCAATTACACATACAACCTGCATCCCACCAACAACAACAACCGACAACAAACAAAACCTTTAGCTATCCTATAAAGCAAGATGGGCAAGGAAAAGATTCACATCAACATCGTCGTCATTGGACACGTCGATTCCGGCAAGTCCACCACCACCGGTCACTTGATCTACAAGTGCGGTGGTATCGACAAGCGTACCATCGAGAAGTTCGAGAAGGAAGCCCAGGAGATGGGCAAGGGCTCCTTCAAGTACGCATGGGTTTTGGATAAATTGAAGGCCGAGCGTGAGCGTGGTATCACCATTGATATCGCCCTGTGGAAGTTCGAGACCGCCAAGTACTACGTGACCATCATCGATGCTCCCGGCCACAGAGATTTCATCAAGAACATGATCACTGGTACCTCCCAGGCTGATTGTGCCGTCTTGATTGTTGCTGCCGGTACCGGCGAGTTCGAGGCTGGCATCTCCAAGAACGGCCAGACCCGCGAGCACGCTCTGCTTGCCTTCACCCTTGGTGTCAAGCAGCTGATCGTTGGTGTCAACAAGATGGACTCCTCTGAGCCACCATACAGCGAGGCCCGTTACGAGGAAATCAAGAAGGAAGTGTCTTCCTACATCAAGAAGATCGGCTACAACCCAGCTGCCGTTGCCTTCGTGCCCATTTCCGGATGGCACGGCGACAACATGTTGGAACCATCGACCAACATGAACTGGTTCAAGGGATGGAAGGTGGAGCGCAAGGATGGCAACGCCGATGGCAAGACCCTGATCGATGCCCTCGACGCTATCCTGCCACCCAGCCGTCCCACCGAGAAGCCCCTGCGTCTGCCCCTGCAGGATGTCTACAAAATTGGCGGTATCGGAACAGTACCCGTCGGTCGTGTGGAGACTGGTGTCCTCAAGCCCGGCTGCGTTGTCGTCTTCGCCCCAGCTAACATCACCACTGAGGTTAAGTCCGTGGAGATGCACCACGAAGCCCTCGTCGAGGCCGTTCCCGGAGACAATGTTGGCTTCAACGTCAAGAACGTGTCCGTCAAGGAGTTGCGTCGTGGCTACGTTGCCGGCGACTCGAAGGCCAGCCCTCCCAAGGGTGCTGCTGACTTCACCGCTCAGGTCATCGTGCTGAACCACCCTGGCCAGATCGCCAACGGTTACACTCCAGTGCTGGATTGCCACACCGCTCACATTGCTTGCAAGTTCGCTGAGATCAAGGAGAAGGTCGATCGTCGTTCCGGCAAGACCACCGAGGAGAACCCCAAGTTCATCAAGTCTGGTGATGCTGCCATCGTCAACTTGGTGCCCTCCAAGCCTCTGTGCGTTGAGTCCTTCCAGGAGTTCCCTCCTCTGGGTCGTTTCGCTGTCCGTGACATGAGACAGACTGTTGCTGTCGGTGTCATCAAGGCTGTCAACTTCAAGGACGCTTCCGGTGGCAAGGTCACCAAGGCCGCCGAGAAGGCCACCAAGGGCAAGAAGTAGCTGGTTTCCTTCGACACCACCACTAATAACAACAGCAACTACAACAATAATATGAAGCAGCAGCCACCAACACTCAGCAACAGCAAGCACAAGAGTAGAACACAAACACCTGTCCTGGGCAAGATGAACGATAAGATGATGTTCCAGCAAAAACAAAAGTTTAATTTTTTCCATCGCAAAGAATTTCGACGGATACGAATGTTTGACGCCATCGAAGCTGCCTAAGCGATTGGGAGTGGAGAGAGCGCAACCGCGACAGAGCAGAAAGAGAAGACGGAAGACTTTAATCAATCAACCCCCCTCAATCTTAAGTTTACCTACATATGTATAATATTATGGTGAATTGATTTCATTGTAATATTGTATTTAGTTCGTATCATTGCGTAGCAGTAGCGCAGGCGTATAAGCATTTATTGTATTCATTCGTATAAATTAAAATTTTGATTTTATATCTTATCTTACTTTTGCACCCAACTACTTTGTACACTATAATTTGAAACAAAAACACTAGATGAAACAAAAAGATAAATAACTTTATTTACAAGAAATAAAACCGCATCATTTTGTATTTATTCTTTGTTCACGCATTTTCAGCACGTTTTAGGTTGCCCCCATTTGTATTATGATTTCAATTTGCCATCCCCCAAATAGTACCATTAGACGCTCGATTCATTAGCCCCACAATGCCCAAATGGAAACTATTAAAAGTACAAAAAAGTCTACAACAAACACTAAAAAACAGTACAAGGAAAATGCAAACAATACAACTCAACTTTTACCTCATTTACTTGCAAAGTAAAGTTCAAACGAAACGAGAATTCGAATAAAGCGAATAATTGCAAAATGGAGAAATTCAATCTATATGCGTTTAATATTCGTTTGGGGTGTACAATTTTAAAACAATTAACAAACGGAAAAGAATATATGCGGGATTTAGATTTATTTGTTGATCACCAGCGACGGGTCGTTATAGCAGACCCTAAGGTTCTTTCTGTGCGGTCGGTCTGGTTCCTCTTGTGGATCCTCGTAGCGTATCCCGTACGGAGTGACAATGGCGCTTTTCATCAAATACTTGCCAAATTTTTGGATTTGCATTGCCGTTATGCTGTCCAACACCCATGCGGGAGTTAGATAGATGCGATCATCTTCGGCGCGTCGCTTATCGCCTACGATGAACTTGGCCTTATAGCGATTCTCAGTTATCTTGGCGCCTCCCAGCAACAGCAGTTCCTTGATATTGTTGAATGTTATAGGTCGACACAGTGAGGAGACATAAAAGGTTTCCATGTAGCGGAAAAGTTCACATTTATAGGATATGCCGAATGCTTGACGTTCCGTGCGACAAATCTGTCGAATGGAAAGACTTAATCATTATAAAAGAAGTGAGATTTGATGAGTGGGTTGTTGGAGTCACCTCAATGGCGCGTGAGAATGAAGTGAGTTCGTATTTCTCCTCGTTTAGCCACTTGCCGGCACGCATTGAATCCAGAATCCATTTGTAGTTGACAATCCATACCCCACGCATCAATCCTCGCAACAGATTGAGAGTGCGACGCGGCTCCAGGCTAACCAGGTGAGTGGTATTCTTGGTAACTGTAGGATCCAGGCGCATTCCACGTAATTTGCGTATTGCCTGAGATTGCGTGTTAGAACCCAAGGTTAATTGGCAATGGGAGCAGACGATGTACATGAGCAAGGACAAATTAATACGAGCAAACTTTTTGTATTTTTGCAATGATTATATGTGGTTTATTTGTGTAAAAGTGAATAAAAGGATGTCATATTTAACGAGAACTGCGTGTCAACTATGTTTAATCAATACTTATTGAATTTGAAAACAAAACTTTGAAAACTAATTACTACAAGGTTTATCAACTACTATGTGATTACAAATGGATGAAGGATTTGCTCGTTCATCCTAATTAACAATTAAAAACTTTGAATTAACGTAATAGTACAAACGTGTATAACTACAGATCTACAGACTATCGAGTACAGAAGGAGTATATGTCTAGACACGCAGCATAAGAGGATGAAAACTATTTAACGTTGGGTTGATGTGTTACCAACCTTGTGGATGACCTGCACCTGATCCTTATGCATGTTGGTGTGCACTAAAGTATGCAAAATAGCCTGTTTATTCAGTGAAGCTCTTTTGCGGCCAACTATCGGAGTTGTGTTTTCAGTGTCGTCTTCCTTTTGTAAATTGGGTCCAACTGCAGCTGTCGGCTTCGGCGTGGCCAAAGTGCGCCGACGTTTTGATTGGACGCTTGAAGAATTGCTTCCAACTGAACTGCGACGTCCTTTTTTGCTTGATTTTGGTGGTGTTACAATCACTTCTTCGTTCGGCGTAAAAAGACGTCGCATTTTTGGTTCTGAATTTTCAGGCTGCTTTACTGCAGCAGCGTCTATTGCATCAACGGCCACCGCCTGCAGTGGCGCCAACGGACGAGGAGGCTCGACATTCTCGACGTCAGTGAACAAAGCCAGCGAACGCCTTTTAGATGTGGTATTAATATGATTTATGCGCTCGTTTATCAACTCCATGTCCACGTTAAAGAGCGTGCGACGTCGATTAGTGCTGGAGCTCGAGTTAGAGCTGCCGGGCAAACGAGTGGAACTGAAGATTGGCACTGGTGTTTCGGAGCTATCTGGCGACGTTTTCGAGGTTACAAAGCTTTCCTTTGATGTTTGCGGTGTTGTGTCCACCAGCATGCTACTCGAAGTCTTTGAACCCAGATAGGGATTAACATTCTCGTCGTTTATCTCACTTATCTCCATGTGTTCACTCACATGCACGGTTCGGCGTCCCTTTGGATTCCACGCTATGCGAGTAAAGGTCGGCGTAATGTCCATCGTTTGTTCCACACAATTGGTTTTATTGTCATTTGGCTGGTTGACCAGCGGCTCTTCAGCGATCGATTGAAACGAAGGCTTCTTCTGCACCTTTGGCGTGGCCGGCTCCATTGTCTTCGAAACGTGCGACAAACTACGACGACGTGTTATCCCCGACTCACTCACAATCGGTGACTGCAGTTCATTGGCTTGCAACGACGAGCGACGACGTGTCCTGGGCTCATCCGGCTCCGAAGTTGGTGGTGGCGTCGAGCACTCTATTTGCGTCGTCGAACTGCTTAATAGGCTGCGTCGTCGTGTCATACGCGGCTCTGATTGCACATTATTGCCGGCAATGTCTAAGGTATGCAACGAGCTGCTGCGACGAGCAGCCCGCACTTCTGGTCTCTGAACGTGAGCTGGTTCCACAGCAATGGAACTGCTCCTTGGTCTGTCCGACCGCTTCTCTTGGCTGAAGTTTAAAGACTTCTGGGCAATTGACTTTTCCCTTACCGCATCACCCATGCCATTCAAATCGATTTCATTCGCCGCTTCCTTGGTCTCAGTTCTTTGTGGTGTAAAGAAGCCATTTGTCATTCTGGGCACGATTAACAAATATTGCCAATTAATACAATGTCTGTTGGGCCATGTTGATGATTACTTACCTAGTTAGTAGCTTGGTAGCTGGTGAGTCGGCAATCTCGTCTTCCACAAGATGTTTGTTCTGGCTCAGAGGCTTGAAGAAGCGTGTGATCTCATTCTGTCAAATGGATAATTCGATTACAAATATGTCGACGAATTGGCAATAATCCGAGGAGTTTACCTTGGGCGTGGATATTGGAGTTCTTGCTGCTGCCGTTGCAGTTGTCTTCTTGGTGTTCTCCTGATCCTTTGAGCCTGTTGGTGTCGCTGGTCGCTTGCGTCGTTTATTCAGCTCGGAATCTGGTTGAATATAACGTACGCGCTGCAAAAAGGATTTATCACTGGATTGATTACAAAGACGCAACGTCAACTGATAAATAATAAAATGCTGCGTCGCGTCGCTTCGCGTTTCGCAACTGCTTCTGTCAGTCACATTTAGCTAAAATCACTGTTTTATTTGTTTATTATGTACGTGATATCAGTGCCGTTGCTCGCAACTGTTTCCATGTTTATATTGGCTCGACTTTTATCTACCAACACGCTCTCGCTCTCTTTATGAAGTGGAACAAACCAGTTTTACTTGCTAAATAAATCTATAAAAATTACAATTCACATGCCGTTTTTAAACAAATAAAGAAATGCATTGAACTCGTTAAAACATTCAATCGCCAAGAAATTGCGCCTTCAATTTGTATTTCTGTATTTTGGATCCACAAACAGGTGTGGCAACATTGGTCACCTATGCAGCCCTCGCTCTCTCTCTCTCTTGCTCTCACTCTCTCTCTTCGTCTATCTCTCGCTCTCTCAGCGCCTGCGCTGAGCAGACAGAGCAACCCCCGCGTCGTATAAAAATTGCTACAACTCAGCCGTCAGCTTCAGTCTGCGGCTCATTCAATGCTTGTCGTCGCGCTCAACATTCTGTGGCTGTCGCAGTGTGGCACGAAGCAATTAAATAGAATTCAACGAACAGTATTACGCGTTCCGATAGTCTATAGTAAATACATTAAACTATAAACAATTCCATGCATATTGGCACGCATCCGCCAGACAGCGATAACAGCAACAAGTGTGATCGCCCCTCTTCCCCCCTCCGGGAGAACCAAAATAACAAAAACCGAAAACAAGAAACTAAATGTGAAGCTTTGTTTGTTTTGCTATAATTGTCAACTAAAGTACAACATAAACGGGGAAGCAGAAGCAGAATCAGTGCAGAGCAGAATTTAGAACGTGGCACTTTCCAGCGTCATCGTCGAGAGTCGTCTTCGCTTCAGCAGCTTGGAAAAATAATTAAGAAAACTTGTTTTTCCCCCCGCCCACTCCCACAGACTGACATTGTGCTGCGCGATAAAACCACACACATAAATTACAAAGACGCTGCAACGCTAGCAATTATAGTACAATTATAATATCAGCCGGAGACAGGCACCAAACGAAAGGTAAACAAAGATGATACCTGGCTACGGACCCGTGACCCAAGCCCTCTTGGGCACGCTGCTCACCTGGGGGCTGACGGCAGCAGGTGCAGCATTGGTCATCTTTGTGCGCGGCAACCAGCGACGCTCGTTGGACGCAGCCCTGGGCTTTGCCGCTGGCGTCATGATCGCCGCCTCGTTCTGGTCACTGCTCAGCCCGGCTATTGAAATGGCCGAGACCTCAAAACTGTATGGCATCTACTCGTTTCTGCCGGTGGCCGGTGGCTTTTTGCTCGGCTCGATCTTTGTGTATGGCTGCGACAAATTGATGTCGTACCTGGGCCTCAACAGCACCAACATGATGATTCAAATGACGCAAAGCAACAAGGATAAGGCCGATATTGCCATTGACGAGCTGAAGCAGAACGGAGCCAAGGCCCGGCATGCGTCCAAGAGCTTGGACAGCTTCTCGGATTGCCTGAGTGTGCAGCATAGCGGCGGTGAGTCGCGGCGTCGCAAGAAGGGCAGCATCAGCGAGGTGGAGCAATGCACCTACACGGCTGAAGCGGCGTTGGAGCAACAGCGGGCAGCGGAGGCGCTGTCGCAGTGGAAGCGTATCATGCTGCTGGTGGTGGCCATTACGGTGCACAATATACCCGAGGGTCTGGCTGTGGGCGTCAGCTTTGGCGCTGTGGGCACCACGAACTCCTCGACATTCGAGAGTGCCAGAAATCTGGCTATTGGCATTGGCATTCAGAACTTCCCCGAGGGATTGGCGGTCAGTCTGCCGTTGCATGCAGCCGGCTTCAGTGTGATGCGTGCCCTGTGGTATGGACAGTTGTCGGGCATGGTGGAGCCGATCTTTGGCGTACTGGGCGCTGTGGCTGTGACCTTCGCTAATCTCATACTGCCGTATGCGCTGTCGTTTGCGGCCGGCGCAATGATTTACATAGTGGCCGACGATATATTGCCAGAGGCGCATGCCAGTGGCAATGGAACGATTGCGACATGGGGAACTGTCTCTGGATTCTTGATAATGATGTGCCTTGAGGTAGCACTATCCTGATGCGGCCTGCTTCGTCTACGCCTCCTCCTACACTCCTAGACAATCCTCAACAATGTTCCTACGTTTGATGGCGAGGACTCATAAATCATCAGTGTGTAAATTTGAAAATTCGAACGTACTTAATGCGCATTTCTTTTATGTAAATAGCAGCAGCAGTAGCAGCAGCAGAACAGGCTTTATATGTTTAAATTCTCGACTAGTGCTTTTATTTGTATATATGTACCTTACTTGTCTGTATATATATATACTATATGTACATATGTATCTGTTAAAATCTCAGAAAAAAACAAAAACGTTGCCTGTAGCGCGTTTAACGCCAGCCCCAAAACGAAATGCAAACCCTACACAAGTATTTTTTATAAGTAACCTGAACATTTTATGTACTAACGACGACGCCGCTGCCGCCCCCGAAGTCGTCTTGCCTTCCCCTGGAGCCGACGTGCATCCATCTATCGAGTTATGTAAATGAATGCGAATAATAATAGCGTATAAATTGTATTCTTGTGAAGCGGCGGTAAACAGACGTGCATGTGAAATAGGTTTTAAGTTGTCAGCGTCGTTGACCAGCCTGTCTTTTTAAACTGTCGTAATATTTAAGTAATAAAACATAATGTATACACACATGTTGTATATATACAAGTATATCTGTAGAAAAGAAACTGCATTATTTTTGTGATATTTTTGCTAACTCTCTCTTGTTGCCAACTTCCTGCTAGTTTGTGTTGATGAACAAGCAAAAGACACAACACAACCACGTTACACGCAAATTGAATTAGATAACCCGAGTTGGGCAAACAAGCTGGGTAATAGCACAAAACAATAATAACATTTGCCGTCCCTTGATAAGAATCTGTCAGGCGAAAAGCCCCAATGAAGTGAAATGAAATACGTGAACTTGCAGACGGCACTCAGAACTGCGCTACAACCATATTTGTGCAGCCATTTGTTTTCGGCATACCCTGTACTTCAAAGATACCGGGTCGAAGTCATAGAACACGCAAACTAATGCAGGTAATCTTACGAGTCCACTCTTCGTGCCCGAGTAAATGAACTGAAGAACCCCGTTTGTTTATCTGAATCATCGCCTAGGTTTTTTGATAATGCAGTGCTTCTTATCACAACCATGTTGTCAACTTAACAATTAATCAATTTGCAAGTGGCTCTAATATTTCTATGTGTATTGACTTTTTTACTATGACCATAAACCAATTAAATAGCTACTAACACTGAGTGGAATGGATCAATTAAATCGTGAAAATTTACTATGTAAATATAGAGCAATGAATGAACGAACACTACACAACAAAGCGTGTGCAGATATGAATATTTGACCCATTTAATTGCCAATTACTTACCGTCAATTTGCCGTAGAGCTCCGGATACTCGTACATATGGATATTGCTGATGGGAAACTGTTTTGGCTCGCAGAGACAACGCTGCACTTTGCACGCCTCAATCCACAGTATGGAGACTATTGGTATGTTCCAGCTCTGAGCCCGCTTATATGTAGATAACAAGCCGTCCTTGAAGACCACGTGTGTGGTATTGCTGTCGGATCATAATACAAGGTAGACAATTAAATGAAATAACTTCTTGTTAATTGCTGGAAGCATACCGCAATAGTCGATCATTCACTTGGGCGCCCAGCTTGGCAATGATGGACTTGACGCCTTCCGAGCGGTTGTCATTGCCAGTGCGCACCTCAACATACACAATCACGTCTTTTAGGATATCGGAAAGACTGGGCGCCTGAGAGGGATTGCGTTCCTCGGCTGTAATTATACTCTGCTCAGCGAGTGGCACGTCAAAGTTGGTATACGCTCTGTTGGGACTTCTGTTGAACACCACCTCATTAGTCGACGTACTTCGAGTTGTCGCATATGGAGTGCTTACCTCAAGGCACGCAGGGCGCGCGTGCGCAACGAGGCGCTGGGACTGTTGAGATCTCGTTGCAAGCGCATAACATTCGGATCCTGGTGTGGCATCATTTTGCGCAAATGCTCTGAAGGGCTGACTGGTTTGTTCGCATCCCTGGATTTGGGCGTCAGTAGCATATGAGCAATCGCTGGCACAGTTCCGATGTGTGCCGTCGACATGGTATCTGGGACAGCTGGTTGGGAGGCGGATAAGTCCGCAAAGTGCTCGTTTCTCTCTGGAAAGCATTGAAAATGTTAATTGCATGCTATGTTACAATAATCGTACGCACGTTCAGACATTGTTTTTTTCATCTGCACTGTTTAGGTTTCGAACAAATGGATAATTTTTTAAAACCACTAAAAATTTGAAGCATCCAAATAAAAAAAAATTTTTTTCTGAAATAATTAATAAAATAACAAAGCTAACCTGATGCTGCAGCAAGCGTCGCCTTTAAATGCCAACGGAACTCGTTTCCTTTCCTATGAGTCTCCGCTGCTTAATTTATAAAGCACACAAATTCACTGACTGCGTGATTTCAATTTTACAAATATGATTTTTAATTTTAGATATATTTTGAGATTTATAAATACAATTTATAAAATCATTTAGGCGGCTACTTGGCGGAGGCATCAGTGTGACCACAGAATTAATTTTCAAATATACTGAGAAAAATAAGGAAATATACTGCTATAAATGTTTTGGTTACACTGTAATAGAGGTGGGACAAGTTTTCAACAACGCGAGTAAAAAAAATCGTAATCACTTTTTGATTTGCCATTTGTTGTTTTAATATTACAAAAATGTTAATATTCATTTTAAATAATGACCATTCGAGTACAAAAATACTGACAAATAATGGAAGTTGGAATTCAATATATATACCAAGTGGCAATTGTTGGAGTTTCTGTATTCTGGTATATTTTGAAATTGGTACGTTTTGGAAATTTTACGAGTGGCCACACTCAAATTCAGGTGTTAAAGAAAACAGCTTCAAATACGTTTTTTTTAAATTTTATATTTATATTTTTATATTCGCTACCCATTAGGTATTTTTTTTATTATTTGACTGTAAAAAACATCGATGATTAATTTACTAAATTGACTGCATAGTTCATGCTCCATACTCCATCCGCTGAAATCCACAAACGCATTTAATTGGGAAATTTTCTTTTAATATTTAAATGTTTACATAGTGTTGACATGTGTGTAATATTCGAACTTATTTACATATGAAATGTATTTACAGGAAATAAAACAATAAAAGTTACTTGCCTAAAGTAGCAAACAATTGCTTATGACAAACAATTTCACACTCTTTTGCTAACAAAATGTGCTTATTATTATCGCATATTATTGTGCACAACTCAACTCTAGGACGTTCTCAGTCTTAAACGATTTAAAAACTATGGCAAAATTTTAATCAATTATTACAAATTGCATAATCATTAAATCTCTTCTCGTCTCTTCTGTCTAATCATTAACCGCTGTAAATTAGTATGATGGTTAATGCGTATTTTTAGTGACGCGCCCAAAAGTATGCTCATAATAATGGCTGCATTCCGCGTATTCTATCACAAAAGTGAGCGAAATGCACTCCACCGACGAAAAATGTAATACGTAGACTTTTGACTAAATACTTGTAAGACGATGAATAAATTACGGACCGCTCGTATTACTCATTCTGCAAAAATAAATGTATTAGATTAATGTATTTCGCAAAATATATATTAATTTTCTGCCTTACCGTGTGCGCTGATTAGACTGCGCGCATCCCAGAGTGACAGCTGCGACTGCGAGAGTCGATGCTGTGGCTGATAGAGCTTGTAGGGAAAGTACGAGTGATGGAAGGTGGCTATGGGAATAGGCGCCTGTGGCTGCTGCAGTTGGTGCTGCTGCTGCTGCTGCTGCTGATGTTGTTGGTGCTGTGCGGCCAAGAGGAATTGATGATGCTGCGCGGAAATCTTGCGCGAAATCTTCGGCTCCTTCTTGGGCTTGCTGGCGGATGGCTGCTTCGAGGACTTGATGAAGTTGGGAATGCGTGCCAGCAGGCCGCAGTAGTAGGGATCGTCCTGCTTCTTGCGCTGTTGCGTATTCTTCGGCCGTTTCTTTTCCGCATAAATCGGTGCCATCGAAGCGCCCGACTCGTAATCCGGCTGCCCGAAAAGTAATTCATAAATTAATATTGAAAACAAGTTGATTTAAATATGTAATTTACCTTGGGGACATACGGACTGTCGTTGAGGAAGGCAGCACTGAAGACGCTGCGTCGACCCTTGCTGGAATTACTCGAATTCTGGGAATCATCCGAAGCAGCCGGAGTGGGATAAATGAGACCCACTTGGCTCTCAATGGTGGAGTACGGATCCTCGCTGGACTGTGTGAGAGGCACTCGCATGCCAAGCGAATCCACCGATTTGGGCAGCGTTTGCAATCGATTCTTCAGCATATCCATGGCAACCACATTGATGACCATTATCCACAATGGTGTATTGATTAGATTGTTATTTGACTTGACCAGCGACACGGCCGACAAACACTGCCGCTCCAAGCGGCTGCGTTCTGGATAGTTACGTGCGAATTCGCGATTGATGTTCGTCTGAAACTTCTTCATGTCAAAGAGTTTGGACGAGGTGCCGGCGGTAAGCGACATTTGTGGCATTTGCATGATGTCAGCGCCAATCACGGTCTCCTCGTTGGCAAACGAAGTGTTGTTCACGTAAATGCTGCTCTTGCCATAGCGCTTGATGAATATGTTGCCAGTGTCGTCCATTTTGATCTTGAAGCCATCTCCGATCGCCTTCTTGATCACCTTTGTTTCCGCATCACGCATGGGATTCTCGAAGCCGTTAAGCCCAATACTAAATGGAGAGAAATTTCAATAAGTTTACCTCTAAAGTTAAGCTAATTTTTAAACTCACCGTACGCCATCGAAGCCGTGCTTGGACCCATTGATGGTTATCACAGAGGAGCGGGCATAGGCCTTGGCAACACGTCGATTCTTCTCGAACACGATAATCTTGGCCCAGATCTCGTCGTCAATTTGCTCCCACTTGGCCAGCACTTCGTTGATGTGATCCTAATTGGATAAGATAGTGTAAGTTAATGCTTTTGACACCAAGTCAAAATGATGTCATACTTACGCGGAATAACTTTTCGCGATCGTGCCAAACATCTTCCTCCTGCTCGTCTTGCCCAATGGCGTCCAAATTGTCCAGGGAACGCGATATGATCTTGCGGCGCGAAATCATTTTGTGTGGGTGTTTCGTTGTATTCTATTCTGAAAAGAGCGTTTTTCCAAATTATTATTGACTGAAAGACACACACACACATGGATATTTAATTACAACAATTAATTTGTCGTTGTTGCTGGCGGTGCGAATGGCTCTTTGAGCGCCATTTGATATGATTAGATCTGGACTGGGGGCATGTCTGTGGCTCTGTGGCTCTGTGGCTGACGACTAAATTGTTTGGCGTGTAAGGAATCAAATTATGTTTATAGAGAAAACCTTAATCCGGTATAAGATTATTAAGCAATCAGGCAATCAATCTGCAAGCCAATGAACTTCATCAACATTTTGTTTTGGCTCTTTTTGGCTCTGTTTTGCTTGAAGTCATTTGATTTTGAAATTGAATTGAATTTGTATTTAGTATTTATTGAAATGTTTGTGTAGCTGAAATAATGAAATGATCAATGTCACTGCCTCTAATTGCGTGTGCCTTGGCGACAATTTGTTCAACTTTTTATTTTGCATTTTTCGTCAGCAAGACTTGCAATGCATTTCAATTGCCTGCTTGGTTTTTCTCCACTTCTTTTTGGGTTTTTATTTGTTGAAAACGGTTTCAAAGTCAAGTAGCCAAGCAGGCAGGCAGCTAGGCCAGACCAACCTGATTTGTTTATGCGCATTGTCAACGTATTGTGACAAAATTCCAGCGACCAGCAGGCCAGGCAGGTGTCTTGGCGGTCATGCACGTGATTGGCATTCAATTGGCTCAGCCAAATGCGATTTATCAATAAATGCGTATAGTATGTGTGTCACACGGCTTAAGTGGGCATTGAAAGTGAGTCTGAGAACCAAACCGACGCGTTCAGTCCATGCTTCAACACTTCCTACCCGATGCTACTTGCCCACCCACAAATTGCTGCGCGTTTAGCTTCATTTCGTGTACTTATCGGTCTTCTAATGACACACATCAAGGGAGCCAGTGATACATTAAGGGCACAACACGCACTGCAAGCCAAATGAGTTGCAGTCGTGATCTAATTGAAGCGAAGTGCGGTTCCTAATAGCTTAGAATCATTCGCTGACTGGCAATCGCCGAGCATGCTAAGTATTAGCGGTCAAATCGGTCAGCTCGATTGAAGTCATCGTCTCAGTGGCTTTCTATTTGCGTTGGCGTTGCTCTTAATTAGCGGGTAGATTGGCCATAAAACTGATATATGTCACGCACCAAAAGTCCGTTACCTGCCTGATAAATTTCTAATTCCAACTGGTTTTTATTTTTCTGCTTGTACATTTGAGAACACAGAACTTGATGCTAATTTGTTAATGTTGTTAATGTTGACGCACCCACAATCTGATGGAAGTCTAGCCTTGTACCACATATGAGTACACATGTTTGCTTACGACTGTTGTACAGTCTATGCTTCGATTAGTCAGATACTTTGTGTTAATGTTCTGAAAATTCCCTGCTCAAAATATAGTTCATATTCATTCATGACTCAACGCCGCTTAATTACCACAAATTTGACCTCCTCAGTGGAGTTAAAAAACCCAAAAACCCAAAGGGAATATTGCCATTGAAGCTCAGAGTGTTTCATCTTCTATTTTAGAGTATTGTGATTAAGTCTGCCAGAATGCCGAAGTTTCTGTTGATCAGTTGCTCAGCTGATGTATCGCTTTATTATTGTCTTGTATAATATATACGCATAACATTTCGTTCTTTTCTCCGTTTGCTGTTCGCTCCCTGACAGTTCTTTGCCTTGTTGTTGTTGTCGCTGGCATTTTGGCTTTTAACTAATATATAAAGTTTTTTTGTATGCCGAACGTGCTGTTGATTTTTTAGCGATGATCACATGGCACACCAACACACACACACACGCATACAAATGTGTATATTTGTGTATTTGTGTGTATTTAATTAGCTGGCTGGCCTTTTGGTCGTCTTGGTGTGTTGTTGTGGAAGTGCACTAAAATTAACCAATTATTACACAGACAAAAACTTATTTATCTTAGCGCCAATTTATGTGCACTTCATATTATTATTCTTCCGTTTAATCTGACAGTTAATAAACTTTGTCTACCTACAACGAATCTAGCAAATATTTAAACGACGCTGTTTAATTTTGTTTCTTCTTTTTTTGTAGATCTTATTAATCAGCGGGCAGCTAAAAGCTTGCTGGAAGCACGCACCGTGAGTTGTTAAAACTGCATTAAATGTTGATTGAGAAGCCGTCGTGTTGTGTCGCTTTGCGATTGATGTGCGTCACAATGCGTTGCAATTCGCACTCAGCCAGAGTCAAGTTCGTGTCTAGAGTCTTTCGTTTGCACGCGCACATTTTCCGCATGCCAGTCCAGCAATCAAGCCTAAAGACATTTCTATAGTCTATATATGCGAGTGTATGACCGCCTAGCCTCAACTTCAGCTGCAATTAATTATGTAAGCTGGCCCGCTTTCAAGGCCGCTGCGAAACGGCAACGGGCCAGTTTTAGCTTTAGTTTGGTTATTTTTAGCTACAACGCATTCTGAAACTGTTCTCTGCGTGCGTACAACTCGGCGTCGACTTCTCGCGTTCTACGTCTGCCAAGGTCGTTCGGTTCCTGCGCAGAAGGAAGTCTTTTAGTTGTCGCTGGTTGCTGGTTGCCTTTGTCTGCCTGCTAAGCGGCTTAAGTGAAAAACTTGCTGAGTGGTCGCCGAATGGCACAAAACAGTGGCATTGTTTTATTTGTTTAATTGGTTTTTATGAATCATTCCACAAATTGCGCAACTGTTGGCCACTTGGCATGTGCCACACACAAACAAAGACACACACTCTTAACTCAAACTAGTTGCAATTTGGTTTTTTGTGCGCCTTTCAAAATGTTGTCGCTGTGTGTGTGTGTGTGTGTGAGAGCTGACTTGTCAACCTCAAGTGGACAAAGTGGGGCGTACGACAGACCCACACCCAAATGCACTGCATAATGTATTGTACGAGCTGCTGCCTTTCTGTTTGTTCTGTTTGCGTTTCATTATTTTTGCGCAAGTTCTTGGCGTGTGCTGCAACCTTGAAAGTGGAAACCTAAACGACTTGAACTGTGAGCGCATTTATGCCTCATGCGTTATGTGTTGCTCAAGGGGGACGGCGGAGGGAGGCCTTACATGTCCGGCTGTGATTCCGGCTTGTTGCTTGACTAAAAACAAGTTTGGCGTTTATTAAATTGCTTTGTTCGCGAAATATAACAAAAATTCTATGCAATGCGCTCACTTTGTGTTTTTATGGGCCCATCAATTTTGAAAACAATATGCAAAAATGTTGTTCGTCTGATGCATTCTAATTAAAAAGTAACGCGTCAAACAATTGACTTAATTAATTCTTAGGACTTAAGTCGAACTTATGCACATGGATGCGATTGTATTTTAATGTTGCAAATGAAAACAGCAAACAGTTTGGATGTGTATTGTTTTGCACAATCATGAGAGGCGCTGCAAGGGGGTGACAGTGTGAGTTGTGATTGTTGCTGCTGTTGCTTCCAACGCAACTGTAACAAACAACAATGACAACGACAGCGACAACAATAACTCTGGTTAACATTATTTTTATGAGTTGGCATTTTATTTTCTAGTTTTTTTCTTTTGTTATTCACTTTTTGTTTCATGTGAGCTGAGCACATAAATTGAAATAACATATGGTACGACGACGACGACGACGAGTGGCTGCTAAAAAAAAACGGGGCACGCATCAACATGAAAGAAGCCAAGTACTATGCCATATACTTAGCCATGGGTGTTGTACGTTTATAGCCCAGTTACAGTTTTAGTTTTATTTTTAGGTCGCTCAGCACGTGCAGATGTCAAAATAATGTGGCAGAAGTAGCAGATTGTTGCATGTTTATGACGCCGTATTTAAATATCTAACAAAACTGAGACTAGTTAAATTTGTTTGTATTACAACTGTCTTCTAAGTAGCGTCTTGGCAGTTGTGTTGTGTATTCTGCTTTGTACTTTAAAGGTTTTTGGGTCAATTCAAGCAGAAGCTGCAACCAGCCATCGTTATCTCAAGACTGCAGACTGCTCTGCATTGCTTGGCTTGGCTTTCGACCTGTTCGCTAGTACAATGCGGCGTATGCGCAACTTTTGCTCTGTCACTTGATGTGCATGTCGCGCTCATTACATCATCATCAGCTACATCATCATCAGTGGCAGCAGCAGCAGTGACAAGTGCCAGGTCTGTCTGTCGACGAATGCATCCATGGATCACATGGCGGGCGGGTCGGCGGGAGTTGAATTTGCGGTTGAAAATCGGCCGCGCTGCATGGCACGAAATTATAAATTCCAATTTTCACTTGCATTTTTTGATAGAGCCGCGCGCGACGCGGGCTTTCATAATATTTTCGCTAAGTTATTTCTCTATCGGGTGTCTGGCCGCCTGCCGCCTGTCTGCCTTTTGCAACTGTTGAGAATTCTCACAAAAATATTCATATTCGCATTCGTAGTCGCGTATTCGCATTCGTGCCAGGAAGGCGCGAAAGAGAAAAGACAAAAATTACACAGCGCTTTCGTGCGGCTTCGAAGGCGACTTTAACTTCCGCTTTTGTTATGTTTTTGTTGCTATTATTTGTTGATGTTATTGTTATTGTTATTGCTATTGCTATTGAGTGATTATTTTTTTATACAGCCGCCACGGCATTGTTTCAATGTGTGTGTGTGTATGCGTGTGCACAACAAAATTACTTGCAAAATTTTGTGAACGTGCACGCTTTGGTCTTTGGGCCTTGGCTGTTGTTTTTTGGCTATTCTTAGGCTTTGACAAGTGCCGCAGATCATAAAAAATCAAAAAAAAAATAACAAGAAACCCCAAAAATAAACCATAACCAACAAAAGTGAGAATGAGAAGAATCTATGAAAAGAGGCAGAACAATGCAAATGCGAACATTTCGATTATGTTTGCTTTATGAATTTCATGTTTAACGTGGCTGCTAATTAAATGTGTCTCGTTATGCTCAAACTTTGACAGCATCTCGTTTCAATTAGTCATTCATCATCGCTCATTTACTCAACCGTGCAGTCGGTTACTCCGTCAGCCAGCTAGTCAATTGTCAATTCGACTATGTTAATTTTTTCCATTACCCCCATACCATTTTTATCCGCTTTTATGATTCATAAACTCTCTGCTCAGATTGATGCTGTTGCATTTTGCTCAGGTTACAAGTTGTGAATTACATCATTATAGCGATCGCAGACGCCTTTCAGTTGCCAATCAATGACAGTCCAACCTGTCGGCGTATCATTAAAAAACTCGAAGCTACAATCGACTATATATAAATACAATTTAATATAATAATAAAACAACAAAAACAACGTGAAGCCATCGGACAACAAAGGCGAGTATTTTCAATAGTTTTTACGAGTATTTCTTTCCGATCTCTGCTTAATTGGAGTTCATTAATATCGGTTTCAATTTGAAATTGAGCTGTGAATCGAGTTCCTAATTAAATATGAAATGGCCCGTAATTTATTTAGATACATATTGTATCATTAAAAACATATAAGTTGCGTACTTGTTGTTGATAATTTAGTGTAAAATTCTGGCAAGTAATTGTATAATTGAAGTAAATTCATCAATTCAGGGGCAAAAGACTTAAAACTGGTTTCGCTTTTGGTAACGCCAGTAAAAATGCGTTGAAATGAACCGAAATTAATGCCGCGTTAGTTTCAAGTTTGATTCAGACAAAAGCGAACCATGCAAATTGGGTCGCATGCAAATGAGCGTGAGACAAACCGATTCTATATATAACAATACTATATGCAGTTTTTTGGCGAAAGCCTCGATCTGTGATTCTGTGGAAAGAACCCAATCACAGTCGGCTTTCTTCTTATCTGCCAACCTGATGGCGAATTTCATAACACGCGAAAACAAACCATAGGCCAAAGACCCCAGAGAGTGGATCGATAAACATCTGTCACAGGTAAAAACGACACTATGATATTACGCGTCTGATTTGTGTGCTCTTCACTTTATTTTTGGCCATTTTTGGGGCTGCGCTCGAACTGCAGATTACATCGGCTCGGCTCGGCTTGGCTTGGCTTACCTGGCTTGACTTGACTTTATTGGCCTGGCTAACGCACGCAGAACTCTGTCAAGGCAAACCGAAAAAAAAATACGTTTTACTCTCTGACATTTCGTTAATAAAAATGTGAAATTATATTAATGTAAATGCTAATCTGGGCGTAAATTAAGCACACGCAGTCCAACTTGATGTCGAACGGGTTTTGTGCTTTTGTGGCTTTTTTTTACACTGAAGGTTGCACAGCAACAACAATAATAATAATCGCTGCACAACAATTTTTATCCACTTTGCATTGTGTATATAGTAAAGTAGCATGGGTATGATATGGTTGGGTTTGGTATGCCTGGCATTATTATGATTATTAAGTGCGTTGGCTTAGTTTCTATTTCATGCTTAAGAACCTTTTGTGCCTGCTGCAAACAAAAGACTCATGCAACGAACTTGATTTTGTAATTTACATGCCTACAATGCCTTAACAGTTGCCGCTGCCGCTGCCGTTGCTCTTTAGTTTTTATTTCATACTCACGGACAACAACAACTAGTGCTATTTGTTAAAGTGGCCTTTGGCGTTTAGCACATCCACACACACATACACATGCACTATAAAACCACAGCCCAGACATGTTTATTTATAAGCCACAGCAAAACGCTAATTAAACACCAAAGCGTCGAACAACAACAACAATGAACAAAAATGTCTTAAACATTTTCAGAAATTATTGCACAATTTAGCTGCCAATCAAAAACAGTTGGACGTGCTGTGATTTTAATTAACAAAGAATGACAAATTAAACATGTGGTTCCCCTAAATGTCAAGGTTGCACCAGCATCATCGCATTAAGACTGCTCGATAATTTATTGGCATTTATGTGTAGTTCACTTACCGTCTCTCTTGCAAAATGTGCAACGCTGCGTATGCGCAACTTTCCGAGTATCCAAGCCGAGTACGCAGCCGTAAAGATGATGCGACGCACTGAAGATGTCCGGCTGCTGATTCAATATTCTGCTTGGCTTTCACGCCCACAATCAATCAACGCATATATATATATATTTATTGTAGTTTCTTATTTGTTTTTTTTTGTGTTACTCGTTCTGCGATTTGTTTAAATCTATTGTGGGCTTTAGCGTGAGCCGTTAATTTTTTTGTTTGTTTGATTGCTGATTTTTTTTGTCTATTTGCACAACACTCTCCGAGGTTTAGAACGGTTGACGACGCGACAATCGACGACGGCTGTTGTGTGTGTTTTGATCGATGAGTTCTTGCTGTTAGTAGTTTTAGTATCTGAAGCTGTGAGCTTTAAAAGAAGCGCGCGCTAGAACCGTTCGCCCCAAGCTGCGTATTTCAACTGGCCAAGTAACGGTGAGGCAGGCCAAAAGACAGCACCACACGACGGCCAAAAACCACAGCCACAACCCGAGTGCGAGACGAGGGCCCAAAAAAAGTTGCCAGACGAGCCGCAGCCGAAGACATCAGCCGAAGCCGAAACCGAAGCAGCGCTTGCAGTTGCCTCTCGCCTAAACTTGGCTTTTAGAAGATTGCCAACAGTTCAGCGGCGAGGTTGTCTGCGCTGTTCTTTTCCCCAAAAAATATTTGAAATATATTTTTCCCACTGTCATCGAATGACGCACGTAAATTCAGCGTTTATGCTAATGTGCATAGCATTAAGAACTTTGCTAACACGCCCCAAAAATAAAGAACTGAAATCAGACTTCCAAAAACATACCGGCGCTTTCAATTTAGCATAAATAATTCACAGCTCATTCAATTGCTCGCAATTTGTATCTACAATTTGAAATTTTTCTTGGTTCTCTTTTTATGTTGTATATTTTCGGTTTATTTTGGGCGTGTGAATTAGTTTGATTTATATTCGGTTTGCGGATGTTGAAGCTGATTTTTGTGAGTTTGTGATTCAGTTTTTTTTTTGTATCTTTCTCGCTTCTGCTTCTTCGGGTATTTCCCGGCAGCAAAAGTTCTCTCTACACGAAACCACTTCAAGCTTCTTTATTTGGCAGCAGCTCTTTGATTAACTCAACGAGCGACATAATTCAGTTCATGTATGGCATTTGGCTTATATGGCTTATACAGCTAAATGCAATTTACCCGTATTTTAGCTCAATTCCATAACCATACACTATGCACTATGCAAACCGTTGACGTCTATGCGGAATGATTGCGTGATTCATGTTGCACGTAGGTGTGGCAATTTACCATTGTTTGTTGCTGAAATTGTCAGCTGTTCAATTGAAAAACCCCGAATTTAATTCTTTATACCCCAAGAGATCTTATGACTCTTTGGACTCGACATTTAGATAAATATCTTGAGTCTAAATATTTCGTTTTATGCCCGTGCCTTTCTCCATATTGGGTATAATATGCTAAATAATTCGATTTTAATAATCATTTAAGCAAACATTATGAAAGTCGTTCTAGTAAATTCACGCAATCATTAAAACGTTATGAGCAAACGCAAAGTAAAAGAGAAATAAAATTTGCAATTCAATAGAAAAAGTCTAATAAATATTGAATGTTAAATACTTTGGAAGTTTGATGCAAAATATCCAGTTTTTGTCTAATATATTCATTAAATTATATTTCTCTGATATAAACTTTAACCTTAAGCGCGAGCAAATTAGAATATGCTTAATGTTTGGCTAATTGAATTAAATGCAATAAATTTTATTTGGCAACAATGCGTGTTTTCAGGTTCTTTCATTGCTGAATAAAAGAAGTTGAGCATTGTGTTGGAAATCGAGTGCTTTATTTATTTTGTGATACAGTTCTCGTTCGGTGCTCGACGGAGGAATGTCTAAACCTGCTGCTGGCTATGGAACTTCTCAAGTGACCGGCTGTCATAAGCGTAATCAATGTTCATGGATATTCAATCAGAACGTAAAAAAACAAAAACACGGCAAAAATATGTGGTAATAATTGCCCAAGAATAATGCGAGCAGAGTGAGGGAATTGAAGGGGGTGTCCGCTGAACTGGTCATGTTGTAATCCAATATAATTTTAGCTGCTGCTTTGTTATTATTATCTGGCTGGCTCTTTGTTATTGTATTCAATTAAAATGGTAACAACAACAGTTTAGCGCTTGGTGAATGGTTAGCACTGAAAGCCACGTAAATGTACAAATTTGTAACGAAAAAACCAAATAAAATATAGTATGGCTTGTTTAGCATGGGTATCATGGGTATGTCGAGGCATGCCAAGTGGGCCCGTTGTTTTAATAATCATTACAAATTGCTTTGGCGTCGCACGGCACAACAACTGCGGACCAACGAACGACCTTGCTACACAAGCAACTTGATAAACAAAACGAAAGAGAAACGGCTACAAATTTGCGACAGACAACAGACAACAGCAAAACAAAAAAGTCTGAAAAGGGTTTCGTAAAATTACAAGCCAAAGCGGCGGCTGCTTGGGAAATAGGCGAAGAGAAAAACCAAATGGCCAACATACAGAAAACAGCTAACAGCAAACAGCGAACAGAAAACGTCAACACGACGCGTCAACGTGAGTGATATGGAAGTCAATCTAAGCAGATAAGAACCTATTGCCAACTTGGGTACACCGAACCATGAACACTCTCCAGAGATTTATTAGTGCAATTAATAACCAAATAAGATGGCAATGATCTATAAATTAATAGAGTCAGACGATGACAGTCACAGATATCGTCACAGAAACTCATGTATATTGAATTGAAGTTCCATTCCAATTTTGGACGTCTTCCTGTGTTTTATTTTTGGCCGGTTGAACTTTGCGAATTAACATTTACAACTGAAGTTAAGATTAGCGAATAAATCAATACTGCTAATCGATTGCAGTTTCAGATAAACATTTCAGTTCCTTGCCAATTTCGAGATCGAAAATAAATGGCATTCTTTATATTTGCACTACAACCACTTAATCAGAACTAAAACAAATTCTGGTGTACCGGATTTAGTGAAACATAAATAAATGCGTAACACGAGTCATGACAAATTTGTGCTACACTCGCAAAATAATTTTTTATTGCAGCGCTCGTATGCAAATTTGAAGACCTCGAATAGTTATTGTCTGTCAGTGCTCTGTGGCATTTTGTAGCTACAAGTTGAAAACATTTGTAAATTCTGATCATCGTGTCTAATCGGATGGACGGCCAGACAGACATCCGGACGGAGCAATGCATAATTCAATCGAGTTCGAGTTCGAGTTCGAGTTCGATGCGAATCCGAATCTGACTTCACAGATGTGAATTTCGATGGCCGCTGGGCAAAGCGAAGCTTAAACGACGATTTATGTTTAATTATTTGCTGATGCTGCTGTTGTTGCTGCTGCTGCTGCTCCTTTTGCGCAATAATAATAATAGAAATAATGAATTGTTGTCTGGTGTTATTTGCGCGTGTTTGGGCGCTTTGTTTTTTGCATGTTCCACAACAAATACTACAAGCAATTTCCGCATGGCACTAGAACAGCTTCAACAGTTAGGCGATCGTTTTGTGCGTGTATTGTATTTATTTGCTCGTCTCGTCTTGTCTTGTCTTGCGTTGTCTTGCGTTGTCTTGTCTTGTTTGTTCATCATGCGATTTAAAGCCATAATTCGTGCGGCGCTGACACACAAAAATTCTTGCCGCTAACTCAAGTGCACAGCGTGGGCAGCAGCCAAACAAAATTATAGCAACGCTGCGTATGATTGATAAGCAAATTACGCTTGTATGGGCGTCTTGAGAGCACATTGCGCATACGTCATGCATGCACAAAAGAATTCTATTTCTATTTTTATTTCTATTCGTATGTTACTTGTGACACGCCAGGCCCTTTTCACGCCTCGCTCAATCAACAGAATTAATCGATCAATCACAAGTCACAAGTCCTTCACTCAAACGGAAGTGCTCAATGCCTGTTACACAGCAACAAGCAGCAGCTAAGAAAGGTAACTGAAATCGAAAGAGTAACAGCACATGATTCACGTCAGCGGCAAATGACGTAACATGAATTGGAGTTGATACAAAATCAAAACAAGCAAAATGTCAACGACACCATCAAAATAAAGAGATACCAAAGTAAAGGTCAAAGCTGTTTCAATCAGCCACAACTTGTCACCGCAGTCCAAAGACCTTGATACTGCCAATTTCACAACATTTCGCGCTTGTTGGCATGCAAGACGACGCACTGCAATTTTGCTTCTGAGTTGCTTACGCCTATAAAGTCAGGTATGTAATTCATGTTCGATTCCCACCCCGATTACACAAAACCTTATGAATGGAGTACTTCTTAATACCCTGCATTAACAAAGCAAATAATACTGACGAGAATTTATGTGCAACAAAAACAAAACAGAGTCAAGAAATGATATTGAATATTAACTAATTTCCTTATAATTTATAAATGTACCATTAAAACTACAGTACAAGTTATGATAAAAGAATATTTTTGAAACCCAAATTTATAATTAAAAAAATATATATTTTGCAATTCTGGGGGTTTTTACTCAATTTTAATAATGTGAATGATAATGCTCATTTATTTAATATTTAATATTGTGTGAATACCCCCAGAGCATCATTATTGATAATATTTATATTGTGAAATTAAAAATATATACAATCTTTAATTTACAATTTTTCACTTTTACTTTATAGTTCTCTATTTTAATGAAGTATTAGAAATTTCTGTAATGTCGACTGTTAATAGTCGACTTTAAAATATTTATCTCAAATAACCATTTCAGTTCTAATGAGTATATATATGCTATAGAACTTACTCTGCTATAGAAGCGTCATGCCCTTATCCCATTCAGCTTGCAGGGTAGATAAACAGTAGCATTTTTGATTGCCGTGAATTGTTGAATTTTTGTTTGATGGGAAACAGATTTCTGGGGCGTTAATTGAACGGAGTGGAGCACTTTGGTCGGCTGCTTCAAGTTATTTGCAATTTCCGCATTTGGAAATCAACTTATTAGCTGGGAACTTAACCTTGGCGCTTGGGAAGCCAGCAAAAGAGTTACCTCGTTGCCTCCGTTCTGGGCGCGTGTAAATCTATCTTGTTATAATTTAAAACACAATTTGCTTGCACATTAAGCAAATGTGTTAAGAAAACAATTGTTTTCGAACCCCAATGCGATGGCCAATGGCGATGACGTAGCACGAGTTGAAAGTGTTTAAATGAAGTCGCCGTCTCAGATGTGTGCCGCTGCTTCATACGCTAATTGATGAAATTGTGATGTGTGATATTGTCCGGAATGGGCATTAATTAGCTGACAAGTGTTCTAACAAGACGTGGGGATACAGCCTTGACTTGTGTCTTGTCAAAAGTTGGCCAGCGATTATATTTCTATGACGCTGACTCAGCACCGACTTTTTCACATATCACAAAACTAAACGAGACGGAGATGGTGATGGCGATACCGATGGCTATCGCTGCACTGCACTGCAGGCCAGCAGAGGTTGTTCGATGATATCTCAACAACATGCACCAAACGCGATGACAGCCAACATTCATTTCACACGGCACAACTGCAACTGCAACGAGCAACGAGGCAACACACGCTGACTTGCAACATGGCCAACAAGCTGTAATTAAGTGCCAACGATGCTGACTCTATCCAACAGCCTGCGGCTGGACCAGTCGTCGTCGTCGTCGTCGTCGTGTGGCGCTATTAGAAAGAAGACAGCGCAGACAGGACAGGAGAGGCACACGCAACAAGTGGCACACTTCCATAATCGTAACTGGCAACTTGCACTTTTACTTGGCATTAGAACAGCAGCAACCAGCAGCAGTTAAAACTGAAACAGAGCAACAACGATATTCTCGAGGTGGCTGTGGCTGACAACCTGAAGAGTAATTGCACACATAATTCATGCTCAAGGCCACGTTGCAGCCAAATGAATTTCGTTTTCAGCACCTCGCGACTCTCAAACTTGCCGCAATTGGCGGCAGCTGAAGGAACTTGGAACAACTTCAGAAGTTGGCGATGCTCTTTTGTCTACAAGATGAATGGTCTCGCGTTTGTTGCTGCTGTTTTGTGATAGCAACTTATGGCGGCTTATTAATCAAGTTGCAAGCAAATTAGCACAGCTACAGAAAAAGTCCAAGAGCAAGAACAAGACCTGAGACACAGAGAATGCAGTCTGTAACCCTAATTATAATAAATGTCATCTTTAAATATGTAATTAAGCCAAATGCGAATACTACCTATAGATATGCACATATATTCTCAGAACTGTTCTTCTCTGGTTCCAAACGATTCCAATTGCGAGTTCCGCTTGCATATTTCGGTTGGATACCATTCTACAATTTAATTAAACTTTTGACGAGCGTCCAGTTAATAAAAAGTGAATTATTAATGAATTTCTCTACAATTTAAATACAGGAAACCTGCATAAAATTAAACCAGTTCGTGGTAGTCTTTTTTATTTTTGAATTTGGCATTTGGACAAACAGTTATAATCAAATCAGTTTGTCGTAAAATGTGGCCATAAAATGTCGCTTACTGTTTGACGATAAATATTCATTATTACTGCCACTATAACCTTCTATAATTACTTAATACTAAACAAATATAACGCGGTTTAACTGCCGTAAATTATTTCTTTTGTTATCTTATGCTCTAATCAATCTCTATAAAAGTTTATATCTGAACTAGTTCGGAATGCATTCAGCTTTCAGTTCTCGTTTTTCAAGATTTCAATATGATTGCCACGGACTAATGCGTAATTAACGCAATTAAGTTGTCGAGTATGCAATAAGCTGCATTGAAATCAACGGCAAGTCACTTTAAGTAAACTAATTAATGTTCTTAGATTAAAGTGCCTGATTGTATTAATTGCACTCTCAACACTCGCCTTGATTGCCATCTCGTGAGATCCGTAGATATTATATTGCAGTGGTCGAGTGCAACATCATCATATCATAGTCAAGTTGCAGCCAGCAGCATTCGACGATTTATAAGCAACAATGTACTAAAAATATATATATCTATATGTGCGTATATTTGCGCCATTAGAGCGCATCTTATGGCAGGGGCGTGGACGTGGGCGTGGGCGTTCTCACTTGGTCTTCTAGTGGCAGCTGATTAATGTGTCCACTTGGAGTGCCCCTGCAAGTCTTCAGACAGCAGACAGACGCAGAAAGCGAAAACGATAAGGCACCTCAGAACTGTGGCTACTGCACATAAATATAAATTTATTGCCGGCCCGGCAAATACACAAAACAGCACGTAAATCAATTATGCGCACCGAGCCGGCCAAATGGCATAAAAATGTCATACAATTTGTGGCAATTACAAGTAGCAGACGATAAATAAATAGACGCTACACTTGGCGAATGCTCAAAGCTAAAACTAAATAAAATTTAATAAATTCAGAATCTAAAATATATCTATTAAATATTAATATTTTGGTTTATTGAGATCCGACCAAATGGCAAAAAAAAATGTGATACAATTTTGGTAATACAAATAGACGCAACGCTTGGCGAATTTTCACAGTTAAAACTAAGTTAAATTGAATGTATTTACAATATTAAATAAAAATATTAAAAGGCATAAAAATGTCATAAAGTTTGTATTAATTACAAGTAGCATAAATAAATAATAAAACTTAATAACATTGGATGAATTTAGAATATTATATATAAATAATATTGTTTGTTCAGATCATTTTTTTTATAATAACACAATAGCGATTTGATGCGAATAATTATTTTATGATTTATACTGCGCATCTAGCCACAATGTAACATAATTACTAGATGAAGTGAGGAATTAAAACACATTCGACACGTTTGAATATTTCTCAATAATTTATCCAGGATTAAAGTCACATAGTTATGCCAATTTAAATATATGCACACTTACAACAAATATTTATTTATTTCATTTCATTATGAATCCATATTATTTAAAATATATTAATTTATTGTATGCCTCAAATTTCTTGCAGTGCAGTTATGTGCACGCGTTTATTGGCTGGCGTTAGGCCATTCCAGTCGTGGTGTCGCACTGCCATAAAATTATGAACAAGGACATTTTGAACCTGCCAGCAATATTTTACAGCCGCCTCTATAAATAGTTATGTGAGTGATTATGGCGCGTTATCAACTCGAGCTTATACCCGGGCCGGGCCGGGTTTTGGACCATTAAGTTTGACTTATTTATAGTCGCTTGATTTATGAAGTTGCATTCAGTCGTGGCTTTGCCCAGCAACATGCCGAGTTGATCTCTAAATGCAGTACTATTCCATTATTGGCTGGTTCGCATTCTATTGGAGGCTTAGATCACGCGAGCTGCTAACACGTTCTAAGCTTGTGATTGCTTAATCTGCATACTAGCAGCTAAATCTGATCTATAACACACTCGTGTATGCTTAAATACTCTGTAAGTTGTTCTAAGCCCCTCAAAGTGTGTGAGTATGCAAATAATGCTGTGCGCCCCAAAACAGGCTGACCTGGTCTGGTCTGGTCGGGTCTGACATGGACAGGCCTGGCATGGCATGGCTTGGCATGGCCTTGGTTAAACATGAAGAAATCTCAGACAATACGATCTTTTTCTATTTTTTTTTGGTATGAAAATCAACGACAAAAGTTTAAATTTTATGACATCCAGCAGCAGCAACGGCGGCAGCCAAAATTTTAAAATCTTACAATTAGAATCTGGTTGGTTTTGTAACCAGTTTTTTTGTGTGGTCTCGCTGCTTACGTCAAGGCAGTATACGAATATAAACAACGGCTACTATGCTAGTTAGTTATCCGATCCGGCATCAGGCAGGCAATGATATCAATCTTTATAGTTCATATACATATATTCGTTCTTAAGAATGACCGAACTAAGAAACCGAAAGGTGTGTTGTAGTCTCTCAACTCGATGAACTTTATCTTCTCCTCCTGCTGCTGACGCTTTTGATGGTTGCTGCTTACTTTTGGTTTCACATGAGCACAGAGCTTAAAAATAACCAAGTGAGGAACTGGAACCGACTGGTCAGCAATCATCAAAAATCTGTGGGCATTATTAATTCTTTTTAATGCCGGCTCTCCAGCTGTCCAGCTATCCAGGCGAGGTAGTTGGAAACTGAAAATAAAAGTGATTTGTTTTCGTTTTGAATACGAGTATATTCGAGATTTTATTGTGTTCTTTTTACAGATTTGATGGCACCAACATTAACTAGTTTTTGACTATTTGATGAATGCGTTGTGTTGAGCACTTTAATTGTTATTAATTTGCTGCTATTTAATGGCATAATTTAATAGACTCCTCAGCGTGTAAGGCCCAAACAAAGTCATTTAGCAGTAAAGCTCGACAAATGCGGCATAACTGGAAATCGAAGTCTGGCTGCCCATTGACCATTCGAGTTGATTGAGCATCATTTGGCTAACGTAATCTACATACAATGATCGATCCAATCCGATCCGAGCCGATCCAAGTTGAGCCGAGCTTAGGCGTGGGCATATTGAACCGACTTTTAGTTTTCAACGAAATAAGAAAAAAGCGACGCCAAGCAATTAGCGCGATTTCCTATTTGGTTAATATGCAGAAAATTAAAACGGGTGTGCTTTGACTCTGGCTTTTTGGCTTTGTTGTTTATAAACAAAAAATATATTTAAATATATTATTCTTTTATGTGTGTGCACATACGTGAGTATTGTGTGCACCAAATTAAGCAAAAACAACAAACAAAACGGAAGATTAATGAAACTCGAGTACATATCTGTACCATCAGAGTCATAGTCCAATGTTAATGGCTTTAACCCACCCAAGCAACAAACATGGACCGTCCGTCTGTCCGTCCGTCTGTCTGACTCTTTTGCTGTCTCTCCGTCGACTGCCTCCTGCAGTTTGTCTGTCCGCCAGCTTTTACTTCCGCCAGTAAATGTGAATACGAATTTTGAATTGTTTAATTGATTTGAAGTCGTCGATTATTTTCTGCACACTTGAATGCGACATTAATTGCTCGCTAGGCCTGCTCAAGTAGCATTAGTTGTCTCGCACCTCGAGATGGGCTTTTGGGTATTGCAGCGAATATTTGGCCAGTGAAATAATACAATTTATTTAAAACTTAATTGTATATTTGTTTAATGTTAATGCTTAATCGCACAAAGAACGTATCAACTCATATTCTATAATTATTATTCGCGATTATTGCTTTGCCTGCGGGCCAACCGCAAAGCTTCATTTATTAATTGAATTAACCATCCAGCCGAAATTATGCTGCATTTAACAAATTTGCCTGTTTGCGTCGAGCGATCAATCATTATTATCTTCTTCACAATAATGTTGTGCTCAGCACAATTTCACTCTTCTTGAGAACGCACATTGAAGTGGTTTCACTTTTAGCCAACTAGTTTTTGCCCCATGACTTAGGCACTTATCCTATGACATAATACCATACTTGATTAATACTACTACACTCTGATGTTTGCATAAAATACTCGTATCCAAGTGTTAGAATGAACTCTAACTCTATATCCGGTTCGGTCCAAGACTGTGTGAGACTGAGAGTGAAACATTTGAAATGTATTTTTAAATACAAATAAATTATCAGCTCACACAAAAACACAATGTTCAATTATTAAATCTTATGCTATTCGTTAAAAGTGTTTAGTATTTTATTATTTATTTGGTGTCTGTCTAAACCTGTTCGGCAAAATTTTAAAAATGCCAAAAGTACACGTAAAAAGCTGCCGCTTGCCCAGCAGTTTTTTCGGGTTTGTGTTTTTGCTCTACAATTGGTAACTGGAACTGACAAGTACCAAAACCGAATTATTTTTGGCCAATCTGAAGTTCACTTTTTGACCTGTGCCCAAACACGACTTTTACGCACCAAGTTCAATGCTCGATTTTTCAGTTTTTCCCTCACTTTGAATAACTTCTATACCCTGTACGAATAGCTAGCAAAAGAGTGTTATACCTCTAATGGGCATTAGAAGACTTAGATCGATGTCAAAATATTTTCAACAAGCTTTGAATTCAGGATTTACATACAAGTCTACTATATCAAATTTTTTGAATACATCAATATGAAATTGACATTTAAAGCAATTATTTTCATTTAAGTGGCTAAGTATTTAAATTGAATTTTTATACAATTAAAATTTATAAATTTCACATTTTCAATTTATAATTTTCATAGAATCAATTCTTATACATAATAATATAAAATTGTTAACATATTTTAGCAAATGTTAAAAGTAGTTCAGAACAAATTTGATTGGAAACAGGGTATTGCCTGGTGAAGCACTTCAGCCGCGAGCAGTCAGACTTGTTTCTATTTATAAATGCTGCTTAAATGAAATATAAAAAAATAATTATAAATTTTAATGATGGCTTGTAAGTTATGCACAGCACAGAAGGAGATAGAAAGTCTCAACAAGCGAGCGAGGGAGAGAGAGAAATATTGTCATAAACTTGCACCCAAAACGATAATCCAAAATGTCAATGCAACAATATATTAAAAAGCAAAAAACTGCCTCAATTATCATTAGTATGTAGAATGTATTTAAGATTTACCGTTACACACGTCTGAACGTCGAAACAAGTTTAACCAGATCGCAGCACAATTAATATACTTAAGTCTGTATACTAAGAATGATATTGCGGCTAGCCAAAAAAATGTTGCTCGACGATCGGTTCATTCCCTGGTAACGGGCAGCTGGCAACTGTCAAGTGTGAAACAAATTATAAATATCCATATATATGTATGTATATATGTATGGATGGAATATTTATTGTTATATATCATGCCATATAAGCTGTGGTTACTTCACAGGAATTTCCACAATCAATGGCAATGCCATGCTACGACCTTGTGACGTCACATCATCATCTAGATATTGCGGCAGATCTCGATCCACGTCTGAGTGTCGATTACCTGTTCTTCAGCATGCGGGCCAACATAGCTGACGACGATGCTGACGATGATGATGTTGATGATGTTGATGAGTCACGAGATAACTGCAACAATTTCGTGTTGATTATGACGCAAATTTCAGAATTTCCATGCTAAATGTGAAGGACTTTTATTTGTGTGGCTTTTGGGTCAGAATTTGTGTGGTGATTGTGACTCTGCTGATTTGCCCAACCGCTGCCCACTCATAGACCATGTCGTTTAAGTTGTTTATTGCAGCTGTAACTATGTTATGTATTCGCAGTCTACGGGCAGGCTCGTTTACATTGTTGATGGGTCTTGCAGCCTGCTGAGTTGGCGTTGCATCCAAGTGCTTGTTAACATGATGGGCAGCAAATGGGGCTGCAAACAATGGGGCCTGAAAGTGAAACTGAAATCGAAAACTGCGGCAAACGCGCGAAAATAGAGCAATAAGTTGCACGTTGCAAGATGCGTGGACAACGATACTGTGCAGGACAAAGTTATTAAAGCAGGCGTGACACAGACAGAGACTCAGACTGAGACTGAGACTGAGACTTTGGTAGAAGTGCAGTGCATTATTTTATTTTCAATTTAATGATGGCTAGAAGAGCCCTTGTCGTCCTGCTGATTGGCTGCATTGGCAACACGCCGAGGGCAGGCAACAAATTTCGATGTGGCCGCAAACGAAAATGAAAACGCAGCTCCCAGAAGCAGTCCAGGCTCCAGTTGCGTTGTCAGTCAGTTGTGACAGTGTTTAGTTGTTGTCGTGCAATTGTTGTTGTTGTTGCTGTCAGTTGCGTGCCGATGACGTCGGCGGTGTTGGAGGCGTTGCCTTTGCGCCGCTTGCAATCAAGCGACTCGATCGAGATTGCGCCGAACTGCAAAGAAAAACACGAGGCGGGTAAAAATGAATAACAAAAAAACCAAAAAAAAAAATAAAAGGGAAAAGCAGAGAAACACAGAAACAGAAACAGAAACAGCAACAGCAACCGAAACACACACAAAACACACAACATACAACTAACTAACAAGGTTGCAAACAAAGTTGAAGGTCGACTTAGCGACAGAGCAACACTACGGTATACATATAGTATGTTATATATATATATAGCAGTGTTAGTGTGTGTAAGTGATCGGTATGGAGCAAACAATATCGATATCGGTCGCCCCAGTCGCATGTAATAAGTAACAAACGCCGCACGACATTCGACATTTTTATGCAAACAATATTGCCAGCAACATTGACTGGCCGCGCGAAGGGCGTGCGATGGGCGGGGCGGAGGGAATATCTGCGGATTCTGTGTCTTATCGCCATAATTGAAGTAGTTGCATTGTCTATAAATTCTTCTCCAGCTACGTGGGCAGGCGGCAAATGCTTTGACTCTGACTTTGACTTGCTGTTGTCAATGCGTACGCAAAACTATGCAAAAAATGTAATTAAAAGTCGCAGCGAGAGTAGTTGGAATGCTTCCTGAGGAGGGGGCTCAATCCCCCAGGAAGTGCTGCACAAATCACGCCATCACTGACAACTACTAATGACCTGCCAAGTCAGCATCTAGTTCAAGTCCAACGATGACATTCTAACTGCAAACAAATGCTGCTGCTGTTGAGATGTTGCTGCTTCCTGCACAGCTGCAACAGCTCGACCAGAGAATAGAATGAGATTGTGGCAGAGTCCATTGATTGTGAAATTTACTTGCACTTAAGTGAAAACATTGATTGCACTGGCCCGCTTAATTAGCCGCCTTGACTGATGGCAATGAAAAAAGAGAAAATCGAAGACAATCGGTTGCTTATCAGCGGAATAGTTGATCAGTTAGTTGGGGTGGAGCACTTTCAGTGGGCCAGCTCGTTAGTGTTAGAGTTGGGGAGTTGGCTAAGTAAACCAAGGCAGTAGCTATCGTCTTACATGCATCGCAAATTTATGTGTCAATCAAGCAAAAGTATGAAGCCAGCGAGCGCATAAACTACACATAATTGCATTTACTTTGGCCTCAGGATTAGTTTGCTCTGATAAGCCAGTCAGAGAACAAACAAACATCGTGGACTCAACTCAACTCAACTTCAACCTTCGAGTTTGAAATGCTCGCGTAATAAATTGAATTCACCTTTGTGTCCGCTTGTATTTGCGCCAAAGTGCAAGCGGCCATAAGAAACAACAGCAACAGCAACATCAGCAACAGCTTCAGCTACATCAGCAACTGTTGCAACTGCAGCCTACGGATGTGCCCTATGTCCATGCCTATGACCATGGTGCTATCCCTGGCCACATCTACTGGCACTTCTAAGACCCACACACGCATTCGCATTCGCATTCACATTCGCATGTAGCTGGTCAGTTTTATAAGCCAGCAATTGGCATAAATATCACTTTGTTGCTCCCTTGAGCGTGTGGCAGCCACGAAGGCAGCCGCTGTTCTTACATCTACGGTGGCTGCTGCCCTTTGTGTCCGTCCCTTTGGTAGCCTTGATAAATTTCCTACAAGCTATTCTAACATTTTTACTATTGCCGACCGTTGCCGACAGACACGTTGCCCTTGCCAGGCCCATGATTGAGTTAACTTCATTTGCTCGTCCGACACGTGCGATCTCCGCAGCCTCTGTGAACGTTATCCAGTTGGCTTTGTGTTTAGCTTGGGATTTATTTTATTGCCTCTTAGGCAAACATGTCAGTTATGTTTGCGAAAGTACATATCATCAGGCTGGACATGCGTGTAGGTTTCCACATTCAGCTGTTGCTGTTGCAAGTAACAAGCAAGGGCACAGCCTCCATAGACAAGCACCTCAATAAGGTCCAAATACATTTGGAGGAGACACCCGTTGCGGCACTTATTTATGGCAAATTTTTATAGTAAAATCTTGAAAGTGTCGAAATTGCACAGTTCGATCGGGAGAGAGCGAGAGAGAGAGCGAGAGAGTTTAGTGGCATCGCAGGCGTTAAGGGATCCCAACGAGGCGGCAAAAGCGCCGGCTTGTTGTGAGGTCAGCCCAATGGCAATTGCTGCCCATGTACGAGATCGACCAGAACATGCCACTCTCCTGGTCGTGGTCGTCGTCGTGGTCGTGGTTAGCCTTTGCCTCCGACTTTCGTTGCTCGTGCCAGGCCGGACGATGGGCAGCTTCTATATGGTAGTACTAGATAACGTGGATGCTGTAATTTAAGGTCTCATTGCAGGCGATCTGCTTTCTATGCCGAGCTGCGAATGCGTGTGGCGGCTTGGTAGTTAAATCAATAAACATTTTACACCACGTTTTCGCAACCATTAAAACACTAACTGTCGCTTATAGCATTTTGATACTTAATGTCAATTTTAATAAATAAATTTGGCAACAGCTGATAGTGCAGATAGATTTTTTATTTGTTTCTAAGCACAATTGAAAACATAATAGATTAAATAACAAATATTTTACAGCACGTGTTTGGAATAATTAAAACATTAAAAATTTCTATAATTTCTTCATTTACATTCTCTAATTAATGGAATTTCAATAAATAAACTTGGTATTTACTTGTTAGATTCAATAAACATTTTACAGCACGTGTTTGGAACAATTAATACACTTACTGTCGGCAATTGAATTTCTACAAGTTGTTTCATTCATATTCTCGAATTAATGGAAATTTCAATAAAAACATTTGGTATTTACAAAAATTGTTGAATAATAGCAGCCAAAAATAGAGCTCGATTCCACACTTGACAGCATGTGTTTAGGACAATTAAAACAATATTTGTGTCAATAGAATTTCAATAAATTCCTTCATTATATTCAAGAATTAATGGAAATTTCAATAAATAAATTTGCTATTTACATAAACTGTTAGATTTGTTCAATAAACATTTTACAGCACGTGTTTGGAACAATTAAAACACTAACTGTCGCCTATAGAATTTCAATATTTCCCTCATTCATATTCTCAAATTAACGGAAATTTAAATAAATAAATTTGGTATTTACATGAACTGTTGAATAATAGCATCAGTCAAAAGTGCCGTTGGATTTTTTGTTGGTTCCTAAGCACAATTGAATGCGGTTTTTTGCTGTGAATTGAATCTTAATTATAGCTTGAATTTTTAATAGCACCCATACAATTAAATATGCAATTTACCTATCTCGAATATACGTTTAACTTTTACTTATTCCCATAAATTATATCAGTCTTATTCACATGTCAAATTCCAGTTCCTGCATAACAAAGTGTTTAAATGAATTTAACATTTAGCTGTGAGTTAAAGCTGCAGTAATTACGCAAGAAGACCACAAAATTATTATGTTCCACTGCTGACGAAATATTATTTAATAAATTATTTTAAAGTTCATAATTAATACGTTATCTATACTCCTATTATATAAATCTATGGATGTCAGTAGAATGCAATAATATTCCCAAGAAATGTCGGAACGACGTGAAAGAATTAATTAAAAATCATTTTTTAATTTGAACATTAATTCACAATCTGGTTTAATCACGAATCGGTCGGGAAGAGATTTTTTTGTTCTAAATGAACAAGTTAATATTCAAAATTGCAGATGTGCTTCCCTATTAAATATGTTAGCTTAAAAATAATATCTGACATTCAGGCAACTAATTTCCATAGATTGTGTCATAAAACTATTTGGAGCTTCTACTACAAAAGAAACATTTAAATAAATATGATTCAGAAAATATTACCTTGATTTAGGTATTCTTGGTTTTACTACAGTTCAGATCAGCCTTCAACACGACGCAGACGAAAAGAAACCAATCACAAAGGCCGACGCAGCATATGCAAATGGCCCAAACACCTTCAACACCTTAATGCAGCGGGGGGGCAGCATAGAAGAGCTGCTGCTCACTTGGTTTTTTATTGCTGTTGTTGCTGCTGTTGCTGTTGTTGGTGTTGTTGGTGGTGGTGGCATCAAAGTGGCGCGTATAAAACTGTCATAGCATGTCAAATGCATCGATGGACGCAGCTGAGTGCAAAACTCCTCCACAGATTCTTGAGCAGTTTGACGCTTTCTGACAGAATGTTGACCCAGTTTCACCAGTTGCCGGTTGTCGGTTGTCGATTCTTCGATGACAAAGCAAGAGCAATGCAACTTGAGCTTAAGTATTTTGACCAAGTTTCTTCAGAAGGATTTGGAGCAGTCGCTCGCCTGCAGTGGTTGGTATTGAACTTTGCATAAACTTGTCGCTGCCGGGCAAAATGCTAATTGCATGGCTGTTGGCCACTTTGTAGTCGACTGTTGTCAGTTGTCATATGGCGCGTGGGCGTGGATATGGGCGTGGGCGTGGGCGTGGGCGTGGACATGAACGAGTACTCGTACATGTAGCGCAAGTTGTCATTTTGATTTTGAGCTGCGTTGACAGGTTGCTCGCTATGCTCTGGCATTAATTACGTCGCATTTGCTTAGCGAGAATTCTAATTTGATATGGCTATGCTTATTCTATGGCCATTCAAATGCGGATGTTATCCAGGGCCAACCCCAAAACCTAACCCACACGGCAGCAGCAGCAGCAGCTCCAGCAGCTCCAACAGCAGCTCGTTCTTATCTTGTGCAATATTTTCATGTACGTGCCAAGATAGTTTGCAGCTGAAGTTAAACACGTGTTCGGCTTGTTAGACTGCGGGCAGGCATGTCCTTAGCTTGTTGCCAGAATTATTGATGTACCTGCTCAGCTCTGCCCAGCCCAGCTCAGCACTTCCTGACTTCGGTGTAGCCAAAAGAGAAATGTAGATTCGCGGGAAGCGATGCAGCAACTTGAGTAGCAGCGCCGTTTAATTGATTTATTAAAATGCTAGTCGACACATTATTTATGATGTGAAACATGGCCCAGAGGGTCCAGGCTACGATTTCGAATAGCATGCATTCTCTCTATGCACACAAACACTTGGCCCTGGCATTGGCACTGACATCGGGTCCCTGACCTAACAACAACCGCAACGGCAACGGCAACAACGCAACCACAAATGCAACGCGCTGATTGGTTTTGAAATGGAAAAATTAGAACAAGTGGCACTTGACGGCCAGCAGAAATGCTCTGCAAAATCAACAATGAAAACATTTCGAGGCCCCACATCCACAGCCACAGCCACAGTCACAAACACACACAAGCGTCGCAGTTGCAGTCGCAGCCAGTTCTTCATGCCACAAATGCAAATGCTGCCACGTCAGCAATAAATTAAAGGCAATTTTAGTCAAATAAAATGTTAACGGCGTTTTTTTTGCAGCCAAACCGAACAACGTTGGCGGCGTTGCAACGCGTTTGCCCTTTTGCAACTTGCTTTGCCTGCCGCCAGCCTTCCTAGATGATGGACAATGTGATGTTGTTGCCGTCGCTCGCTGTTGCGATTGCTGCAGCAGCTGCTTATGCAAACATTGCCCAGTTACCGCCAACGGATGAGGAGGGGAGGAGGTTGGGCGATCGGTGCTGTAACCTGGACCGATGCCTGGCTTTTTGGTATTTGTCACGTTCGTCCATTTTGAGAGTCCACGTACATGTTGGCGCATTGTTAATAACTTTATTCGTCGTCGTCCTACTTGTTGGCCAACAACCATTTGACAATGACACTGCACCGTTATTTATGAGCTGTGCGCGCCATGCTCAATTATTGACATTGAACTCCTGGCGCCCGCATCGCAGATATTCGACTGTGTTCTAATGTTTGCGTTGCCTAATCAACAATCAGCCCAAATCGTACAATTGTGTCAGCGGACGGGCTGCAATTAAGTCACAATTGCCGTTATGCAGTTGCCTGTGCCTAGGCAGCAAGGTCAAGCCACTGGGCTCTGGAACAGGAATACGGCAATGTCATTACCCCAAAAGAGCCGAGACCCAAAAATGGGGGACACTGTCTGCAGACTGGGACTCAGACATAGACATGGACATCGCGACCTTTTTCAGCCGATTCGGGAATGCGCTGCATCATGCGCGCAAATTATGAAATCGATTTATTGATTCTGATTCTGATTCTGGGAGACGATGGGGTGCCAGACCCGTTGCCGTTGCCCGCTTTATTAGCCAGTCTGTGAAATTAGAACAAATTGTTCATGATCTTGCTGTATTTTGCGCTTGTTTCGCGTCAATATCGCTTTGTGTATTCTAAATGATTTTATTGGCCAAAAGAGACAAGCGCCGCTTGTTGCCTGACTTGACCTGATTTCCATGCTGTAAACACAGTCAAAGCTCTTCTCGGCACCGAGATCCCAATTCTCTCTCTCAGCTGGAAAGCCCACTGCCGCAGTTCTAACCGCAATTGTTTACATATATATATATGGATATATGGATATATATGCTGATTATGATGGCGTATTCATTAAATTGGAATGGGGTTTTTTTTTAGCGCACTCTTTAAGCCAAAAGAACCACTGAATCATCAGCAGCAGGCTGAGCAGTTACACTTCTGCGGTGAAAGTTCTATAAATGCGATGAGACATATTTGTGTTGAGTAGTTTAAACAGCGATAAACCTGGCAGCAGGTGAAGACAGTCAAAGGTGATAAAGACAATGAACGAATTTGTGACACACATTCTGACTAACTGCTCAAGTTAATAACATTTTGTGATATGTATTTCAGCTGCAAGGTCAATTCAGTCAACAGATCTGCCAAATCAGCCCCGAAGCTGAAGTGGAAGCTGACGCATGGACACGCGTCCTTGACGCAGTCGCGCAGAATTGCCGGGAAAACAATGGAAATTAAATCATTATTAATGGCGAGTAACAAAGGCGATACCAGAAAAACTGCAACTGAGCCAAGTTGACGGCAAGTGTAACAAAAAAAAAAAAAATCGAACAAAGGCAGCGGCGCAATTGTCTGCTGGTTTTGCACCTAACAATTATTATATTATTATTATTATATTTTATAGTTTTGTGCGCTATTATTTCGCGCATGACTAACCAAATGCAATTTCAGATGCCATTCTTTTTGTTTTCGATTTCAGAGAATTGTGTGTTTTCAGCTTTTGGACTTTTGAGGTCTTGTATAGTGTTCCACTTGGCGGCGATCGAGTGTTGCAATAAAATCCACATTAAAGACCTGCCAAAATGAAACAAAAATCTACAGTAAATGTATACGTACATATGTACATATATCTATAATCGTATACAATCGTAAATTTGTAATCAGTTGCAAGAACATGTGTTTACACCGCGCACAGTTAACTCGACGCTGGGTTCCACTTGGCTGCCAAAAAGTGCAACACTTCTCAACATTCTGGCCCACCTGCCGAATGGCGGTCATGTGTTAATTGAGTCGTTGCTAAATGCAGCGCTTTTAAAGGCTTAAGCTGACACACTTCGTGTTTATTCAGCTCATTCCGTTCTTTAGCGATCTTAACGGCTAATAGAAAGCGACACCACAACGAAAGCGAAACAATCGAACGAAGAAAAGCCGAAAAGGCTGAGAAATTGTTACAAGGTCCCGATAAAATACAATCTCATAAATGCCTTCCTTTATCTTAAACGCTGATAAATATTTATGTTTACAATTCAAGTTATATATACCTCACTTTTAACTCTTGAAATTATTTTATTGTGCCTATGAAATGCATGTTCGAAAGTATTCAGAATGATTTTAATTGGGTTTTGCGTTAAATTTGCTAATAAATTGTCGCTTTTAATTGCTGAAATTATAATTTTAAAACAATTAAAATTCAGAGCTTGTTTTTTTATTTTGTTCTCAGATTTCTTTAAATTATTTTGTGGAGAACAATCTTCGAAATATAAAACGACCATTCGATTTGATTTTAATTATAAAATGTATTTCTCATGTAAATTTTATTAAAGTGTTATATACTAGCAAAATTAAAGTACGTCACAAACATTAAATGTTATAGGATATAAAGTATATATTTATATATATTATTTTACCAGACGACAATTAAGTAATTTTAAAACAATCTTGCAGCAAAATCTTAATTACGAATATAATCGTAAGTGCCAGACGATAATTTCGCATACTTTATTCTGTGATTACATGTGATTTAAAATATTTCGCAGCCTAAAACTATGCAACGACAATTGTGGAGGCAACTTTACAAGCAGGCGCGGCCAACTGTTAATTTTGAATGCAAACAATTAAAAATTAAGCAAACACGATGGCAAAATTCGTTGCAACACGAAGATTAAGAGCGCAGCAAAGAGCACGAAAGCTCAGCTTACGCTCTTACGCTCAGCGACAGAGAGACAGAGAGAGAGCAGCTCGCAAGTGGCAACTGGCAACTGGCCGAACCACTCTCACTTTTTAACTGCAATCGGGCTGCAAGTGGCAGACTCTTTGGGCCATTTACATGGTGGCTGAAAGAGCCGAAGCTTTGGGCGAAGTCTGCGAAGCTTTGGTTCCCGTTGGCCACGCCGCTTTGGCAGAGCGAGCTTGATTTACCAGTTTGCGGCCCATGAACACTTTAACATTATCGATGTGATATTAATTTTATTATTATTGTTTTTTTTTGCACAATTTTGCAATGCAACGCTGAATTGGGAGTTTGCGAAGCGAGTGCAAACTTGGCCAATGTTTAGCTGGAAATGTTTGCAAAGTTGCTCATGTTAATTAAATGTCTAAACAGAAACAGCTCAGCGATCAGGCGTTTAATTGCAAATTGCGGCTTGTGACTTAATTATACAGTTAAAATGACCATATGCTATGCCTTGAACTTCCATTAGCCATTTGCTATTTTCCGTTTGCCGTTGCCGTTTGCCGTTTGCATTGGCTGTGAACATGTTGCTCGCCCTGCGGACACGACATGTCGATGGTCTGTGGTTGGAGTTGTTGGATCAGTCAGCGGGCATAATTTAAATATCGCTCTTGCTCTGATAACACACTCGCTGTCTTCATTTGAGTTTTCTAAGCTCGCGTTTGGAGTGACAGTTGCGTCGACAGACCACTGACAGCGGAACATGGGGAGCTCTTGTTTGTTTCTTACCCTGGTCAGCAGCAATCGGTGGCAAGCTGTTGTGACATGCGAGACATACTCGCATGCTGGCCAGTTTAATTGACAGACATTGATAGTGGCAGGCCCAGACATCGATTGCACAAATCCCAGCTGATTAGTCACATAACCCACGCAGCAATCAGACACAAGCTCGAATCCCAATCGCAGCTGATGAATGGGGCGGAATGCAGAAAATTATGGGGCGATGGTCGTTGGACTCGCAAGCCTGAAAACAAAATTTGACATTAGTCCGCAATTAATCACAGCAAAGCGCACAATAAACACAAAAATCAACTCGACGCTGATGTGAAATGAAGCACGTCGAAATTCCAGTGAAACGCTTTTGTCAGGACACACAGCGGCATCTGTAAAGAAGCCCAAGCCTGGCTCTGCTCCGCTCTGCTCTGTCGCTGCTCTGACATGGGCTGGAGCATGTGCGAGGCTTCAAGGCCATTTGGCTGTGGTCGCACAAGATTTATGAGTTAAGTGACACCCGCATTCACTTGGCCAACAAACTGGTTTCAATTTTAGAGCCACAGCCGCGGCGCAACGTTGGCGGCAAGTTCTTCATTAAACTTGTTGTTGCGGCTGCTGTTGCTGTTGCTGTTAATGTTAATGTTGTTGTTGTGTAGTTTAAGTCGCTTTGCCCGCTTATCTGAATTAATTATCAATAAAAGTATCAAAGTATCAACTTGATTAATTTCAAATAACATGCATAAAAGCAGTCACTAGTTAAATGAATAACGCCAAAAAAAAACACAACAAACAACAGCCATGCAAATACATTTTTTCACTTGCCCCAATTCGTCTTCATTAATGCTCCGCTGGTGGCAGCGGGTTGAGCGGAATGCCACCATCAGTGGCACTGCGTGTGCATTGAAAAACAAATGGCAAAGTGTGCTGCAAGTCGGTCTAATTTGTTAATTTGTTTAGCTAGTGACAAGACTCTAATTTGTTGCATATATTAAACGAAAGACTTAGACAACGAACTTGGCTAAATTCGTTGCAAACAATCCAACTTGGAGCTCACACGCATCCATCAAGCTCTCTGAATGAACACATCAATGCCCATTTAAAGCCAGCTTGCCAACTGGGCCTGAAACTCAACATTTGATATGCCGACTGCCCAAATTAAACCTTGGCGCATAAATTAGTCACAGCAGCAGCAGCGGCAAGGGAAACTGGAGCTTGCCTCTAATGTCCACGCGTAGTACAAAATTGCTTCTTTTTTTGTTTTTTTTTATTTGTGCTGTATTATGGCCAACGCATTTGTGGCATTTTCACATGAAAACTGGAGGCAAATAAAAAAAGTGAGAGAAATAAAATCGCCAAAGATTACGCAATCTCACATAAATTAGACGTCTGTTTAGGATGACGACGACTGAGTTGCCGCCTCTAATCACTGCTTAAATCAAGCGTGGCAAATTGGAGCAGTAACAAGTGCGCACACTGCTAACCGCCAACCATCAACCGACAGTCAGCTAACCACCAACCAACCACAACGCCGCGCGCAAAAAAAAAACAACAAGTAGTTGTAGTGCAAATCAGCAAGAAATCAACATTTTGCACTAGAAGCGAAAGCAAATGCAACCAACTAAACTGGACAACATTTGCACAGGCTGCAAAACTGGAACTGTAAATACTAAACTGCAGGGGAAAAAAAATTGTAACTAAAGCTGAAACTGAAACTGAAACTGGACTTGTTCGACAAGAATTGCGCAAAGTGAGCTGAAATTGCTAAAGAAGGCGATCCGAGTCCATATCTGCTTATTGCTTATAGTCGTCGCGTGAATACCCGCCATAGGTTTGGCCTCTATGTAAGTGAGTAGTCGAGTACTCGTATTCCTGCCTGGCCGCTCACTTATGGCCCATAACCGTTCGTGCCGCACACAACATACAAAAAAAAATTAAAGTTGATTAAACAAAATTGTTTAACTTTTTCGGGGGGCTGGCTGCTGAACTGTGGTTCAAAGGCGAATCGGGTTAAATTTGATATAAATTGATTGGGGCGCATTTTGCGAATAACTGAATAGTTTGCGGGCCGGAAAAGACTCGCTTCGTACTGAATATGGGTAAGAGGCCAAATAGGCCTTAAGTAATGTGTCTGTACGTATCTAAGGTCGTCGTTGCCAGTTTATTATGTGTAGTTATAGTTATAGTTATAGTTATCGTTGTGGTTGTGTGGATATGGAGCAAGCGCACAGTTCAGTTCACTTTCCAATTAACCGAGTGCACTGCATTCTGTGGCTAATTTACGGCACGTCCAAGTGGCAAAACAGCTGCCCAAAATGCCTGCTTAGGCCAAACTCACTATCTAGCTGCTAGTGGCAACAACAGCGACGGCAGCCGTTTCAATTTCAAATTAAATTTGTATTCAAATAGTAGACTGAAGTCGCAGTCGGAGTCGGAGTTTGTCGAGCCGCCACTCAACTGGGCAATGACAAGCAAATTAACCGCAACTGCTGCTAGAGCTCAAATCTTAAGGTTGCACCACAGCAGCAACAAGCAGCTTTATACCTGGACAATCAGCACCCAACCACACGCCGCCAGCTTCAACTGTCTCTTTGGCTGCCGCTGCTGCTGCTGCTGGTAAACAACGTTAACTACGTCCATCTACCTATCCACACGGCAGTCAAAGCCCAACCCATATTCTGCTTAGACAGCAGCCGAAACAGATGCTTAGACTCAGAGTATTTGTAATTTTCCACGTGTTAACCTTGAGCCAAGTGAATTTCACAGCACTTTGCTCGAGTTTTGATTTGAATTTGAGTTTTTTGGTTGCAGCCACAGTTACACACATAAATCTCTTGTAAAATAAAAAAGGGCCACAGCCCACCTGTTGAGCTGTCGATCGGTTGGATTGAGGCTTGCCAGTCTTCTAATGTATTTGGAGCGGCAAATTGGCATTCAATTGCAGCACACACAATGTGTAATTAAAAGCCCATATTTTGGTCAATTATGGCCTGCCAAATTGGCAAGTAAAAATGTATATATACTATACTATATATAGCTAAATGTATTGTATAGTATAACAACAAAAATAAGGCAAATTAATTGGCTCACATTTTGCGGCTGCGCTGATTGAGCAAACGAGGTGCAGAGTCAATGGATATGGGCTTAGGAGCGGAGTGCTTTGTGCCATATGGTTGCAACTGAATTCAGCTTCCATTCAATTCGCAGCTGCTTGAATTGTTTTTATTATTATTGTTGCTGTTGCCATTGCTGTTGCTATTGCTGCCTGTTTCTTGTGGCGCGGGCGGTCGCGCTTTGTTCAACGATAATTTTCTATAACAATTTGTTTTGTAGCCGGCGCCGTCGTTGTTTTTAATTGCACTTTGGGCACATGGGTCACTCGGTTGCTGGGCTGCTCGACTGCTCGACTTTTTGCCCATAGTTTTTCTGTTTTTGGGTTTGTTGATTGTATAATGACCGCAGGCCTTTCACTTGCAACATAGCGACAGCGACAGCAACAGCGAGAGCAACAAACAAAAAGCCAACTCATTTTTGGCTATTATTTTATTTGTCTGCCGTTGAAATTAGTCCAGAAAAGAAACAACATTCAAAACGCCCACCCCATAATTATAAATAAAATAAAAGGAGTAGTACAAAAATGTTGAGCACTTGACAGCGGTCCCAAATTGTGCAATTAGTGCAACACTGCACAGCAAAAGTGCAGTGCAGGTGAAAGGCGCAGCGACTGCAGCAGCGGCAGTCTACAAAGCAATTTAAACAAACTCCATAAGCCACAAATCCTGTCTGGCCCAAAAAACACACACACAATGAGCGGCTCAAATGGCAGGCAGCGCACGCGCTGTTGTACCACAAAATCCGCATAGATACGATGCGAGTATATGTATATATATGTATATTGTATATATCTAGATATATCTATTGAATATCACTTAACAAGCGCAGCTGTCAGCAACCAGTTGGCGGCTTATAATGAATTGTTCGGGCAACATTGTTTCAAATTACATGATATCATTCCGAGACGCATTGCTCCGAAAGCAACAGCAACAACAGCAGCAGCCACAGGAACAACAGCGAACCCAAAAACATCAACAAACAAGTAAGAAAGCTACAGTCGAGAGTGCTCGACCGTAAGATACCCGCAACCCATTTCGAGAGAAAACAAAAAACTTAAATGATATTTGAACAAAAAATGTACCAATGAAATATAATAAAATTTGTATTTTTGGGCATTGTCATTCATTGGGCACAACTATTTTGATAAATAATTTAACAAATTACTTTTGTTCTACTCGACTGTTCAATTCGACATAATTTATAAAAGACCTTACCTAAAAATTTAAATTAAATAAAACATTAAAATGATGTATTATGATATTTCAGAAGTAAAATGTAAATGCATAATATTGGGAATACAAACATTAAAAAATAAACAAATTCATTTATCTTTAATTAAATAAGTTAATAATGTCGACGAAATTCCTTCGCAAAACCCACTTGGAGCTGCTGAAGTACCAGGCGAACATAATCGAGTAGCAAGTAGATTAGCTAAAAATTTAAATTTTCAGAAGTTGGGCGGGCTTTTCAAATTTGAATTTGAATAAAATACGTTAATATTAACGACGAAAATCCTTCAGAAAACCAACGTCGATCTGCTGAAGTACCAGGCGAACATAATCGAGTAGCAAGTAGATTAGCTAAAAATTTAAATTTTCAGAAGTTAGGCGGGCTTTTCAAATTTGAATTTGAATAAAATACTTTAATATTAACGACGAAAATCCTTCCCAAAAGCGACTTCGATCTGCTGAAGTACCAAGCGAACATAATCGAGTAGCAAGTAGATTAGCTAAAAATTTAAATTTTCAGAAGTTGGGCGGGCTTTTCAAATTTGAATTTGAATAAAATACGTTAATATTAACGACGAAATTCCTTCGCAAAACCCACTTGGAGCTGCTGAAGTACCAGGCGAACATAATCGAGTAGCAAGTAGATTAGCCAAAAATTTAATTTTTCATAAATTGGGCGCGTTTTTCAAATTTGAATTTGAATAAAATACGTTAATATTAACGACGAAAATCCTTCAGAAAACCAACGTCGATCTGCTGAAGTACCAGGCGAACATAATCGAGTAGCAAGTAGATTAGCAAAAATTTAAATTTTCAGAAGTTGGGCGGGCTTTTCAAATTTGAATTTGAATAAAATACGTTAATATTAACGACGAAATTCCTTCGCAAAACCCACTTGGAGCTGCTGAAGTACCAGGCGAACATAATCGAGTAGCAAGCAGATTAGCTAAAAATTTAAATTTTCAGAAGTTGGGCGGGCTTTTCAAATTTGAATTTGAATAGAATACGTTAATATTAACGACGAAATTCCTTCAGAAAACCAACGTCGATCTGCTGAAGTACCAGGCGAACATAATCGAGTAGCAAGCAGATTAGCCAAAAATTTAAATTTTAAATTTTTCTGAAGCTGGGCGGGCTTTTCAAATTTGAATTTGAATAAAATACGTTAATATTAACGACGAAATTCCTTCGCAAAACCCACTTGGAGCTGCTGAAGTACCAGGCGAACATAATCGAGTAGCAAGCAGATTAGCCAAAAATTTAAATTTTAAATTTTTCTGAAGCTGGGCGGGCTTTTCAAATTTGAATTTGAATAAAATACGTTAATATTAACGACGAAATTCCTTCGCAAAACCCACTTGGAGCTGCTGAAGTACCAGGCGAACATAATCGAGTAGCAAGCAGATTAGCCAAAAATTTAAATTTTAAATTTTTCTGAAGCTGGGCGGGCTTTTCAAATTTGAATTTGAATAAAATACGTTAATATTAACGACGAAATTCCTTCGCAAAACCCACTTGGAGCTGCTGAAGTACCAGGCGAACATAATCGAGTAGCAAGTAGATTAGCTAAAAATTTAAATTTTCAGAAGTTGGGCGGGCTTTTCAAATTTGAATTTGAATAAAATACGTTAATATTAACGACGAAAATCCTTCAGAAAACCAACGTCGATCTGCTGAAGTACCAGGCGAACATAATCGAGTAGCAAGTAGATTAGCAAAAATTTAAATTTTCAGAAGTTGGGCGGGCTTTTCAAATTTGAATTTGAATAAAATACGTTAATATTAACGACGAAAATCCTTCAGAAAACCAACGTCGATCTGCTGAAGTACCAGGCGAACATAATCGAGTAGCAAGTAGATTAGCAAAAATTTAAATTTTCAGAAGTTGGGCGGGCTTTTCAAATTTGAATTTGAATAAAATACGTTAATATTAACGACGAAATTCCTTCGCAAAACCCACTTGGAGCTGCTGAAGTACCAGGCGAACATAATCGAGTAGCAAGTATATTAGATAAAAATTTAAATTTTCAGAAGATAGGCGGGCTTTTCAAATTTGAATTTGAATAAAATACGTTAATATTAACGACGAAATTCCGTCGTTAATATTAACGTATTTTATTCAAATTCAAATTTGAAAAACCCGCCCAATTTATGAAAAATTAAATTTTTAGCTAATCTACTTGCTACTCGATTATGTTCGCCTGGTACTTCAGCAGCTCCAAGTGGGTTTTGCGAAGGAATTTCGTCGTTAATATTAACGTATTTTATTCAAATTCAAATTTGAAAAACCCGCCCAACTTCTGAAAATTTAAATTTTTAGCTAATATACTTGCTACTCGATTATGTTCGCCTGGTACTTCAGCAGATCGACGTTGGTTTTCTGAAGGATTTTCGTCGTTAATATTAACGTATTTTATTCAAATTCAAATTTGAAAAGCCCGCCCAACTTCTGAAAATTTAAATTTTTAGCTAATATACTTGCTACTCGATTATGTTCGCCTGGTACTTCAGCAGATCGACGTTGGTTTTCTGAAGGATTTTCGTCGTTAATATTAACGTATTTTATTCAAATTCTAATTTGAACAAGTAAGAAAGCTACAGTCGAGAGTGCTCGACCGTATGATACCCGCAACCCATTTCGAGAGAAAACAAAAAATTTAAATGATATATTAACAAAAAATATACCAAATATACTAAAATTAGTTTTTTGTATATATTTGAAAATAGCGGGTAAAAATCACAACACCGTTTTGGTCACACTGTCAACTAAACAAACAAAGCGCGGGCAGCTGCAAGTGAATTATGCATATAAAATTGATTCTTTAATAACTTTCTTGTTTTTCATTCGATCTCAACCAAATTCACAGGATTCATTTAGAATATAATTATTATTATGCATACCAAAATTCAATGCTCTAGGTCTATTATTACGGCTTTTTCAGACTTTTGGGGGCGGAAAGGGGCGTGGCATCCAACTTTTGAAATAAACTTGACCTGCGTAGGACCTATAGGAGTACTGTCCCCAAATTTGGTAGCTCTAGCTCTTATAGTCTCTGAGATCCAGGTGTTCATACAGACGGACAGACGGACAGACGGACAGACGGACAGACGGACAGACGGACAGACGGACATGGCTATATCGTCTCGGCTGTTGACACTGATAAAGAATATATATACTTTGTGGGGTCGGAGATGCCTCCTTCTGCCTGTTACATACATTTTCTGTTGGCACTAAGTTATAATACCCTTCTACCCTATGGGTAGCGGGTATAAAAACCCGCCCAACTTATGAAAATTTAAATTTTTGTTAAATCTACTTGCTACTCGATTATGTTCACCTGGTACTTCAGCAGATCGACGTTGGTTTTGGGAAGGAATTTCGTCGTTAATATTAACGTATTTTATTCAAATTCAAATTTGAAAAACCCGCCCAACTTATGAAAAATTAAATTTTTGGTAAATTTACTTGCTACTCGATTATGTTCACCTGGTACTTCAGCAGAACGACGTTGGTTTTGGGAAGGAATTTCGTCGTTAATATTATCGTATTTTATTCAAATTCAAATTTGAAAAGCCCGCCCAATTTATGAAAAATTAAATTTTTGGCTAATCTACTTGCTACTCGATTATGTTCGCCTGGTACTTCAGCAGATCGACGTTGGTTTTCTGAAGGAATTTCGTCGTTAATGTTAAGGTATTTTATTCAAATTCAAATTTGAAAAACCCGCCCAACTTATGAAAATTTAAATTTTTGGCTAATCTACTTGCTACTCGATTATGTTCGCCTGGTACTTCAGCAGCTCCAAGTGGGTTTTGCGAAGGAATTTCGTCGTTAATATTAACTTTTTTTATTCAAATTCAAATTTGAAAAACCCGCCTAACTTCTGAAAATTTAAATTTTTGGTAAATCTACTTGATACTCGATTATGTTCGCCTGGTACTTCAGCAGCTCTAAGTAGGTTTTGCGAAGGAATTTCGTCGTTAATATTAACGTATTTTATTCAAATTCAAATTTGAAAAACCCGCCTAACTTCTGAAAATTTAAATTTAAATGATATTTTAACAACAAATATACCAAAAATATACTGAAACTTGTTTGTATATATTTGAAAATAGTGGGTAAAAATCCACAACACCGACATGGTCACACTGTCAACTAAACAAACAAAGCGCGAGCAGCTGCAAGTGAATTTTGCATATAAAATTGATTCTTTAATAACTTCCTTGTTTTTTATTCGATCTCAACCAAACTCATAGGAGTCATTCAGACTATTATTGTTTTTATGCTTATGCTCTATGTCTATTATTACGGCTTTTACAGTTTTTGGGGGCGGAAAGGGGCGTGGCGAAAATCTAAAACAAACTTGATCTGCGTAAGACCTACACGAATACTGTCACCAAATTTGATATCTCTAGGTCATTCACACACTTAAAACGTCCATATGCATTGGGCACAACAATTTTGATAAATAATTTAACGAATACCTTTTGTTCTACTTATCCGATTTTATACCAAAATTGCAGGGTATATTAAGAGTATTAAGCACAGATGGCCAACCAACTTACACAACATTACACAAAGAACTTTTGGAGTTATACGCGATTTACATAAAAAAAACTTGACTTTTTCTAGATTAATGCTTATTGTGGGCGAAGGGGGCGTGGCATCCAACTTTTGAAATAAACTTGATCTGCGTAGGGTATGAAGGAACATTTTTGCCAAATTTGGTATCTCTATGTCTTATAGTCTCTGAGATCCAGGTGTTCATACAGACAGACAGACGGACATGGCTATATCGTCTCGGCTGTTGACGCTGATCAAGAATATATATACTTTATGGGGTCGGAGATACCTTCTTCTGCCTGTTACATACATTTTCTGTTGGCACTAAGTTATAATACCCTTCTATCCTATGGGTAGCGGGTATAAAAATTTGATGAAAAAAAAACATGCACGCGACAAAGCGTAGATCAGATAGCAACATTTGGAGTTGGAGTACATTTTTGGTAAAAAACACACACAAACAAACTAAATAAGCAAAACAGTAGCTAATGGTAGTTGGCAGACAACAAACAGCAAACAGCAAACGGCGACCAGCCAGGAACTGAAAACGAAAGACTCAAGCGACAAACTTGGTCAAATAGTTTTGGCAGCGTCATGGCAAGCATTCTGGCAGCGCGCAGTTACACGGAATGCGACTTAAGTCGCCAGTCTAGCAAATCATTAAGTCAACAGTGCGACACTGTGGCAAGTGGCAACAGATGCTGCCACAAGCTGTTGCCGCTTGTCAAAGGTCGTGTCGTCTGCAGCGAAAGTGCGTCCAATGCGAGTCTGCAGCCGTTGGTGCTGCCTCGCCTCGCCTCGCCCTTTTTGCAGCTGGCGAAACCCGTTTGGTGGAGTTTCCTGTTGTGGCATGCCACAAAAACATGCATAAATCAGCTGCAAGGGGCGTGCTCCACGCTTAACCACATTAGCCCCCGACTCGACCGAACTGACCTACATACATCCGAGCACAAGCAAAAGGGTTTTTATTGCCCATTGCGCAATAGTTGAGCTGCTGTTGATGGCGATGTCGATGGTGGTTGGTGTTGGTGCTGCTCTTGGCCAGGCCCAAAAGCTCTCGGTCTATTGATGCTAGCCTTCGCATTGAGCCAATGACATCAAATGCCAAAATAGCGCACAATCATTTCAGTAAATGATTTAATTAAGCTAAACAGCCAGAGTTTTGTATCTCGTTGCTCGTACTGTTCCCCATTCGTATGTGCAGACGTGACAAAGTGTGTGTTGCCATTAACGCCAATCGGTTCGAGTGCTTTTCGAGTGTGTGACATATTGGCGTCAAGTTCACAACCTGCCCTCAAACAAAAGGCGACCAAGTGGCGCTGATCGAGCGACATTGATTACCTGCTGGCGCTGTTCGGCGGCTTTAGCTATGGCTTATGGCCCACAAGAACGCACTTGAGTTATTAGCAGCTTATAAATCAATGAATACGCAGATCGTACAGCCAAGTCATATATCATGCATAGTCTCAATCCCATTGTCGAACTTTTGCCGAACTCGCTGCTCGAGCGATTGAAGTGTTTCCGTTTTGTAATTGTATTTGCCAATCGCTGAAACTGATTGCTGAAGGGAAGTGCGCATTTGTGTGTGTCTCAAGTCTTTTGTTTGCCCCGGCCAGACCAAGAATAATTTGCCAAAAAATTAATAAGAAATAAATGTTTAGCTATTTATGAGTGTGGATTGACATTGATGTATGTACGAGTGTGACGCTGCTAAGCCAAGATCCGTTGCTTTATGAATGAGTTGCAGCTGAGTCTGGCTTCGACGGACGATAACCGTTGCGGGTCAATGTTACCAACATCTTCTGTGGACTTGAACTTTGTATATATATATAATTTTTTTTTTTATTATTTTGGGTCTTTGTCTGTTGTTTTTTCTCCAATGTTTTTTTTTTTTTGTTTTGACAAAGTGCAAACATTAGGTAAAGATAAGTAAAGCCAAGGCTCAGCTTGACTTTAATGACAGCCGTTGACAGCTGCTAACGGTTGCCTCCAAATTGCAGGTACTTTTGTTGCGTACTGTAAATAGTTTTATTAGATTATTGCATACAACATTACGCAAAATACGAGCCTTGTTTGCCTTTATAATTGACACAAGCAACTAAATAATTATTAATATGTTAAGCGTTTTTTGTTTTCAGCTGACCGCAGGCGTTGTTCAGGTTTTGTTATCGTATCTCATTTTTACACATTTGATTTTGATGTTTTCTTTTTTTTTTTTTTTTGCTCCCTCTTTTTGTCGAATCTTGTGTTGGGCTGCCCGGCTAGCAAATTTTCAACGCTCGCCCAATTTTAATTACAGATACACGAGGCTGTTTTGGAACTTTTTGTTATGGCACGACACGAGGTGCGCCATTTGAACTTGACTTTAATTGGCTTTCAATAAAAACAATTATGTGTTTCTCTTTAGCGTTTATATCTAATTAGATTGCCGCTTAGGGCCATATTGGGCCGTTGCTTAGTCTTTCACTTGGATGGCGTCGCAAAAATCTTTCACTTTTCGTTTCATTAACGCGTCCAATCGATTTCGGGCCTGAAACTCGAATTATATAATGCCGCATACCAAAATCATATATCTCTTTGAATGCATATTGTGAATGCCAAACGTGTTTAACGTTTTGGATTTCACAGTTAACGCCCAACCGCATTGAATATTGACGGCAACTGCGATTCCAAAGTATAACAAGTGCAAAATGAAGAAACTACAAGTTGTGATGAGTACATTTTGTAGCATGCCCTGCATGCTAAAATCATCATAATTTCCAGTTAAGTTGAGGCATTTCGCCAAATGTCCGGCATTTTGTATGCTGGACATGCTCCACGCCCACTCACAGTGAGCGTCAAGTCGGAGCGTTTATGATGCCATCATGAGTGCGCTGTTCATAATTTGATAATAGCGTCCATTAAACTAAACAAAAGTGCGCATAAAACTTCTGCCTAGCGACTGGACTGAACAGCTGCTATTTGTTGTTGTTGTTGTTGATGTTGTTGTTTGGCATAATTAGCACCCAACTAAATGATTATAAAGTGGTTGGTGCTTCGCTTTGTGCGCTGGTGTCAAAACACAAACAGCAGATACTGTACAAACAGTGTCATTAGCTGGGAAATGAAGCTACATTTCGGACGTCTCTTATTACCCGATGTGGATTAGGTAATACTGGGCCAAAATGAAGTCATTTACTTGGTCAGTGTGTGTGTGTGTTTGATATTTATTTAAACAAATTAAATGTGTGTGAAAAATGTGTGCACATGTTTATTATTGATAGAGCAAACAAAGGCAAGCAGAAACAAAAGACTTAGGCAACGAACTTGGCAACCACAGCGAGAAACACATGAATTTATTATTATTATAATTTAACTGGCTACGATTTCTAGACATTCCCAGCATTGTTGCTGTTGTTGGTCGAGTTGAAGCTGCCGCTGCTGCTGCGTCAATCAAGCCTGCCTAGAACTTCAGTTTCAATTGGATATCTTTGCGCTTGCCCCATGTGGCTGTGGCCAGCGCTGGGTGGGTGCAGCAATGCGGCCAGCCATTAAATGTTAACAACGTTATAGTCAACGACTGCACTCGACTCAAAGATACTCAGTGAAAAACAATATATGTATTTTTTGTTTTACCATTTCTTTTGCTTACCATTTGAAGGGGGAGTAGACACAAAGAGATAATTCGTTCTGCTCGTCAAAGGGATGCGCACAAAGCTTATTATACCCACTTCATAGCTGCAGGCCTCGAAAATCCATTAATCTGATAAAATGGTGCAGTGCAACAACAGAGGCGGCAACAACTGTGATCAGCAATGGCAAGTTGTTAGTTAGTTGCTGGCTTTTGGTCTGGCGTTTTTAATTGACGCGCTGCCAGCATATATTTACTTTGATTTTGTAATTATTTTTTGCAGTCGAACAGGTTCACGAGAGACACTCGAACCAACCAAAGACCATGTTGCAGTTCTTTGAATTTATTATGCAAATGCGATGCACTTGTTGCAGTTTCATAACAAGACATTTTATTTATTTATTTATGGCGACAATAGTGTAATTGTTCGGCTCGCTTAATTGCCCTCACATAAATCTTTGGTCAATCGCCCTGAGTGCTCTGATTTACGACTTTGTCAGGTGTCGCGTTTGTCGCCTGAGTCTTTTGTTTGTGTTCGACTGCGTTGTGGGCGTAATGTAAGAGCGCGTTTAATTAAAAGCTCGCTGACATTTTACGGGTATTAACAACACTTTGACCTTCACAATGCCATTAGAATATCCAGCGCATCAATATAAATTTACAGTTATCCACACACTCGTCTGTGTGCATTTGTGTGTGTGTAATATCTGTGCATACAGGTATCATCTGTTTCTGGTTATTGGCGACGACGTTGTTGCTGTCGCGATGTCGGCAAAAGCTTTCAAGTAACGAAAAAAACATCAACGTACACGGTCCGAAAAACCCAACTTAATTTGTAAAAAGAAATGCCGATGAAGTTGACGATCATGATGATGACTTGCCCCCCGATGATGATGTAATTATCACGTAGTAGAAAGCTGTAGACGAACACTATTCGAGCTGTATCTTTTTCTCACCGAGATTGATGATCGAAATATGCAAATTAGCGGCGCGTTTGCCAAGAATTATTGCTTTTTGGCTAACAGCCATTTGACCTGTCCAAGAATTTATTGCAGTTTATTTACTATTTCTGCTTGTCACAGGCCTAACAGTTAAGAGAGCGAAAAAGAGCACGTAGAGAGCAGCTGGTTTGGTTGGTCAATGCAAAAGAGTGGAGTTAGTTAAGCTTGGCTCGGCAAAAAGCTTCCAATTCAGCTTCAGCTTGGCACTCTGCAAGCTTCGACACGCTAAATGCTATTAAACCAAGTTAAGCCATGAGCAAAAGTTTTTCGTGCACGAACAAAAAACCCGAAAGCAAAGCGAGCGAGTCGAGAAACGGCCAACGTAACCGAACTTACGGTAAGGCCAACAAGCCAGGCCAGATCCAAAGCGAGACCCAAGACCGTCTTGGCCGTCAACGGCCGTCGTCAGTCGAGTCGCGAAAGTCGTCGAGTGCGTTTGTTGCCAGTTGCTTTTGTTGCTGTCGGTGCGGCACAGTGAAAACACCATAACACACATCATACACACGCTCACACCACACAATTGGGTGCGAGTACAAGCAGAGCTGTGAGTAAGCTGTGAGCTGTGAGCTGTGAGCCCATGGTGCCCTGGTGCCGTCGAGCAGTGGCTAAAAGCAAAACAAACAAATATCAGAGAAAGAAAGAAAAACAACCTCATCATTATTATTATCGCCATCATCATCGTCATCCACATAAACGTAGATTTTTTTGTGCGCGTAGTCGTTATGCAATTTGAAGTGCGTCCAAAATAATATTGAAATAGCAAGCGAAAACCAAAACAAATAATAAGTAAAAAGTTGAATAGCAAATAAACGAAAAAAAACCCAAAATATCAACACGCTTTTTTTGCTATAATTAATTAATAAAATTCAAATACACTTTGCATTAAAAACTACAGAGAAAATTAATTAGTTGCCAGCAAATTCTGTTGCCAAATTGCAAATGAAATATTCGAAAAATTATTAGAAACAAGTTTGCAAATAAGATAACAAAAACAGAAAAGTGAAATTAATGCAACAACAAACATAAGTTGTCACGACACCAACAACAACAACAACAAAAACCAAAAACAAAACCATCAAAGTGGTAAAGTGAAAAGCGTGAACGCGTTTGGCGAAAAGAAATTCAATTGAAAATCAATAAGAAAAATAATATAAAAAAGTACATAAATAATAATTATCGAAAATCATTGTTACAGCATTAAAAGTGCATAAAAAGCATAGCAGCAACAACAACTACGGTAGCAGCAATAACAACAACACGGGCCAGGCGTCTGCTACGTAATCATTGGGAAAATATCTGCAATTTTGCAACAATTTCGACATTGCAGCAGCAGCAACAACAGCAGCGGCAACAAAAGTAATTGAGCAAAAGGTGAGTAGCATGTCAGACACGCATGCAACAGAAACGTAGCATGCAACAACAGCTGCCACTGCAACTGCAACTGCAGCCACAGTCAGCCCTCGCCCTGTACAACGTGGCGTATGCGTAACATTTAGCCAAATACCAAATGCATTCATATTCACACGCCCCAGAGCAGCAATGTCTGTGTGTGTGTGTAAGTGTGCGTATTGTTGTGCACTTCCTGCTACGCTTTTTGTTTGCTACATTTATTTCCAAGTCGTTTCGTTTTCATTTTCATTTAAATACAAAATAATATGATGGCAGCAAGTGTACGATACGATACGATACAAGCCGGAGATGACGAGCTCAGCTCAAGGTTGACATTGCTGTTGTTGTTGTTCGCTGGCCCAGCAGCAAGTTCGTTGTCCAAAAAGATCTGAGCACCATTTCAGCTTATGAATATACTATATGTTAAAACGACGCGATCAGCGTCTATTTTATGTATATTTATGAGCTTCCAAAACCAAACTGGAAATGTTTTTAGGATTAATTAAAACTATTAGTGCAGAATTAACGATACAATGTCAAGTTGTGACTTAGGCATCGGTCTAGTTAGGCACAATCGTATCGCATGGCCCTGAAACACACAAACACAAACACAGACTCAACACTCACAACAACTCTCGGCAACGCTGACTGATGAGTCGTCATCACGCCTCCGAAACAAATGCAGTTAATAAACTAAAGACGTGCCTCGAAAAAAACAAATCGAATTTATAAGTGAAGAAGAGAAAAAAATAATGCAGTAGGTGTTGCGACAATTGTCGAGGAAGGAAGTCGCCGTGAGTTGCAGTTTGGCTTGGCTGCCTTCAGCATTGGCTCTCGTCTCTCTTCGCATCTTTTCTTGGTGGGAGTCAATTAGTGTGCAAAAATTTAAATACAGCAACAACTGCAGCAGTTTCAGGAATATGGAGAGGGGGCATGCGGCATAGGCACCCAATTATGCAGCCATAAATGTAAACAATCGCGTAAAAGACCTTAAAGTGTTCAGGCAGAAGAAGAAGAAGCTGCAGACAGACAGCGAGACGTGTTGAAAATGCAGTAACCAAATATGCAAAGTTCAGTTGGTCTCCTCCCCTGGCACTGGCTTGTGCTATTGCAAGAACCTCAAATGTACACTACGGCTTTAGACAATAACGTGGCAATTTAATGGGAAATGTCAGTCACAAGCGTACAACAACAGCAATAGTTGACTTCATTTTCTCAGAAGCAACAAAAGAAAAACTACAACAACAGCAACTTATGCATGAACAAATGAGTTTTCGTGCGCACAGACACACAAAAAAAAGGTCGTGGCAAAGTTACAAACGCAATGACAGCAACCAAAGAACAACAACAGCAACAACTGCAGCAGCAACAATACGACTGACAACAACAATGACGACAACGGCAACGCGGCGTATGCGCAATACGCCAAAGCAAAGACAATCGACATATATATTTCATTGAATCCCAATTTGAGCTGCCAAAGTGCATGACTCCAAAAACTCCCTTCACTACACTTCCACAGTTAGATCTCTTCGATATATTGATTCGATATAGGCGATAAATATATTCAGATTTTGTTATTTCAACAGTTGTTCAATGTCTGCAAAAAACGGTGTCTCGCTTTTGTCTAACTTCTTCAGGCATTTCTTTCGGTTCTGATTCTGTTTACAAATGCGCTGCGCATTTTTATGAGCTGCCAATTTGTTATCCATTCCATTGATTTGTTGTATATGTTTCTATATGTGTGTGTGTGTGTGTTTGTGTGGGTTTCCAAAGTACAATTTATGGCGTTTGTTCATTAGTGAAATGGGAAATTGGGTTAATCATATGCCTGGAACATGCTAATTTCTCCAAGCATTCAAAAGAATGCGTCTCAGCTCTATTGTATGTGTGTGTGGCCAAGAGTTCAATGATATTTTAACTTCGGGCTACTTCAACGTCAGCACGCACGATATTAAAAGTTAATTAAATTGTTGATGCTTACATTACACACAGATAGTGCATGGCGCGTGTTTGTTATTGTTGTTAACGATTAGCCCGATAGTGTCGGAATTAGCTGATGGCCTTTAATGTCTTATCGCAGAGGCAGCAACAGAAACAGCAATAGACCCAACCCTAAGCAGTCGGTGTCTTTATTAAAACATTATTTCATTCATTTGGCATTGTTTTCTCGAATATAAATTGCATTTTAAGTGCACGCGTAGGCCACAAAGGCATTTGTATTTGTATAGTAGTTGTTGCTCGATTCAATCAGGCAGACAAAACGCTTGTTAAACAAAACACAAAAAATATTATGATCTCTCTGTCGTGTTACTTCACATTTCCGCTCTTCATCAACATCATCATCATCAGCAGCAGCAGCCACAGCGGCAGCGGCAGCAATGTGTAATAAATAAAAGCGACTTTCGAGGGCCGTCGTCGCATTTGAAAAGTGAAAAGCAGTTGCTGCTTGCTGGATGGCTTTTGGCTCTTGATTGCAGGCGTGTGATAACACAAATCGCCAACCTAAACTTCAATTCAACACTGCTTTCATTCAGTTTTACTTCATTTATTTAGCGAAAACTAATGACTGATAGAGAGAGAGAGAGAGAGAAAAAGAAAATTTTGGTTTCGTTTTCAAAATCACTCGCTCGTGGAAAATTTAGTGTGCTGTGCTCTCATGTGAGTGAGAGTGTATTTTAGGTTTGCTTAAATTGCTTTGGTTTACATTGCAATGGGTTGGCTGCACGCCACATCTCTTCGGGCAGACAGACAGGCAGCCATGGATGCCACAGACAGGCTCTAGCCAGTTGAAGCGTGCAGACCAAATGGAAACTGAAAACTGAAAACTGTTAACTTGAAACTGTAAACTGTAAACTGAGATCCAAACTGAAAACGAAAGCAGTTGTTGCTGTTGCTATTGCTGTTTTTTGCAAGTAATTTGTGTGTTGTTTTGTTGTTTTTTTTTGTTGTGCTTTGCTTTGCTTCGCTTTGCTTTTCACTCCGCAAAACTAATAGTTGTTTCTTTGGCTTTTTTGGCCAGCCAAAAGTTGCACTCGTCTCTTTTGGCCAGTGCAAGTTTGTTGTTTGTTGTAACGAATTCAAAATACGCGCCAAAAATGCGGAACACTTTTTTGAGCCATAATGAAAGTGTCAACTTGTTTGCTGCTTGCTGCCAACAACGATAGACAGCCCTGAACCAGTTTGATATCACCTGCAACCTGCAGTCGAAGTCGAAGTCGATGTCGAAGTCAAAGTCTTAGACAGTCTGAATGTAAATGCAGCTGCAATCAAAGCCAAGTCAACAACCAGTTGGAGCCCCGTCTCCAGTGCAATGCTTTTCATCTATCATATTGATTAATTGTGAGAGCGTTCGGCAATCGGCCTAAAAACCGCTGATGATGCAACTGAAATACTTAACTAATGAACGACGGCCAACTGCTCAAAATATTAGTTGGATTAGTCGATTAGTGTAGCAGAATTAGGCAGAAATTAAGTGTATATACAACTGTCATTTGGTTATGCTGTAAGTTCGTCACTTAAGTCATTCGTTTTGAGACGATTTTGGGCTCCATTTGCATTTGGAAGCGTGTCAAGATATTTTTAAATTTACATTTCGAGAGACGACCCGAGAAAGAAAACATTGAAAACTCAAAACCAAAATCAATCAAATCTACAACGGAGTCAAACATCTTTAAAAATTGAAATGTTAACTTTTGGTTAGCTCTCGGATTTCTTGTTTAGCTTATTTTGTTTTTGTCGCTTTTTTTTTGGTTGTGTTGCGCAAAGGCAAAATGCTGACAGTTACATGACTTTAAAAACCATATGCGAGTGTATTGTAAAACCTTATGATTTAACGCAAACTCGTTCAATAATTGCGTGAATGATGAACGACGAGCAGCAGATGTGCGTGTTGTGTGTCTGTGAGGATGGGAAATATGAATGATGTTGTGAAATGCAATATGCATATACTTATGCATATTTATGTTTGTTGTTCAAAGTGTTTGTTTGATTCGGTTGTTGGTGTCGCTTACTGATGGCGATAATGATGCTTTCTACGCTTCGCGCTTCGCTCAGGTGTTAAATAGTCGAACGGAAAAAAAAGAAGAGTCTTTTAAATAAAGACAAGCAGCAAGCGGCAAGTTTCAAGTTCCGCAAGACATTGTTTTGGCCGCTGCCTTTTGAAATTTGCACCATTAGCTTCCTATTTGCACACGCGATATATCTATTTGCCAAACATATACTTATGCGATTTGCATAATGAAAACCTTAACCCCGACAACTGCGATGCGGCGCCGAGCAACTGAACCATGCCAATGCGGAGCACTTTCACGGCGTTGTTATGCAAATTAAAGCATTTGATTAGCCACAGCCAAAGTCGGAGTCGAAGTCGGTGTTGAAGTCGAGTACCCCAAGACAATACGCATTAAGCCGCTTAATGAATATTGTTTCATTATGCGTATATGTACTCACATAGTTGCCCCTCCCTCCCTCTGCGACCATTTCACGTGCCTCTTGGCTTAAAAGTCAATGACTGCTTAATTTAATTTGGCAACAAATCAATGGCCATCTCTTTGGTTTGAACTTCTTCTCTCTCGGCTTGACCCCAGCGTGAATTTCGAGCAGACTGTGAAAACAATTTCGTTTTGCGATATTTTCTTTTGCGGCATAGCCAAAAAAAAATTGAAAGAGGTTTGTTTATTTCTGGCCATAGCCAATCAATCAAATTCTCAACACAAATTCTTCTTCAAGCTTGTCACTAGCTGGAAAAGAGCAAAAGCAAAAGATGGAGTTGGAGATGGCGTCGACGAAAGTATCAAATGAGCGAGTGAGCAAGTTAAAGAAGCGCTTCATTAGCGCGACTTTCATGTCGGTTCTGGTTACATAATGAGCCCTAAGGTAAAACACAAAAATAATGAATTTACTTTCTAACCTGGCCTGACCTTAACATCGTTGTTAGTCTGCGCTTTTGGCAAATGAATTGGCAAATGATTTGGCATTTTTGCTGGGCTCCCTGGGTACCCTATGAACCGAAGCCAAACCTGTGGCAAGATTGCGTGGTTGTCAACTGCCAAATCTGATGGATTTCAATGCAACAAACAACGCCCACACACAACAGTTCGCTAGTCACCACATGAGACTGCCCACATCGCGACGAGTGTAAACAAATCAGCTACAAAAAGCCAAACATTGCCAAACACTGCGAGAGATGGGAGAGGGAAAAGACACGTGTTGTCTGTTTACAGCTAAAAGAGTGAATCTCGTGACGCATTCGCAGTGCATTTGAGCTGTGCTTAAACAATGACAACGTTAGGTAAACGAACTGCAAACTATTTGCAGTCAGCAGTTGCCAGTTGGCAGTTGGCAGCAGCCGGCAAATGTTAAGTGAAAAAGTGGCCATCATAATGTGAGCGACGACAAGAGGCAGTTGCAGTTGCAGCCAATGACCGACACGTTGCAAGCCAAGTCAAAGTCGTCATGAACAACGACAACGACAACGACAACGTTGTTTGCTGCATTAGAATTTTCATGCAGCCGGGCAGCCCACTTCACACCCATTTAAGTAAATTTACATGGCTGGCAATTAATATGCGAGTGCTGTCTGGGCTATGACTACGATTCTATCCGACTGTTTGTCATCATCAAAATTCTTTATTGATTTGCCGTCCCGCGCCTCGTAAAACAACTGAAATACTCGCGCTCATTGTTAATGACGTTGTCGTTGACTTTCATTCATAAAACGCGTCATGTTATCGCCGCTATTTAGCATTCAGCGAGTGTAGTTATAGTTTATAATTAATGCATATTTGCCTGACAGGCCCGGCCAGCCAAAGAAAGTTCTATTCGAAAGTCAGACAGAGAAACAAAAGACTTGTGCGCAGGCAACAAACTCGAATCGCATGCACATCAATTTTCCATTCGTCTCGTTGCTTGTTTGAAGATTTTTCACAGTTGTCGAAAATCGAATTGCGAACGCAACACGAAATAGTTTACTTTCTATTTCGATGGCGATGACGATGGTGATGCTCATCAAAATTTCATGATGCAAAAGATATTTCATCAGCATCAAATATCAAACGGCGAAAGCATTTTTATTGCTTGCAGCTTGACAAACAGCGGCAGATGTTGCTGCCTCTGTTAATGTTAATGAACTCGTCGAATATTGCGGAAAAATGTATATTAATAATTGAATAATAAATCCACATAAGTCTCTTAATGGGTTTATTAATGTGTGTGTGTGTGTGTGTGGATGCATTACGCTTTAAAACCATTTCAAAACTCGCATTTAATTGTGAAAGTTCATCGTTGAGCAGTTAGCATTCAAATTGAGTAGTTAGCCATAAAACACTAACTGCAAATTGCAAATTCCAGTATCTTATGTCAAAGTCTGATTAATTGGCATTATTTTAATAATGCCAAATTGGCAAAGAGATGCCAAAGACAAAGGTTATTTACTGCCAATGCTGCTGCTGTTTTTGTGAAAGTCTGTGCGTGCAAAAAAAAAAGAAGTGAGAAAACAATTTGAAAGTGAATGCGACTCCAGAGATGACATTGGCAAATGCATGACTTAATGTTCACGTTTTGAATTCCTGCAGTCAACAGTGAAATATAACAGTAAAAGTGCTTGAAGACAAATCAGCAAAATCAACACACACACACACACACGAAGACACCGACCGTTGATGACTTTATTTCACGATGCCATCAAGTGGCCATCAACATCTCAGCACTCTCCAGTTCAACGGCTGTTTCAACAACAAAGAACAGAACTCTGCGCCCATTAGCAAAAGACAGTGTGCATAGTTGTTGCTGCTGTTGCAGTTTCCTTTAGCTGTACTTTTGACAGATTCCATACCTTCATCCGCTATGAGTCTGCAGGATCTGAGCCGAGCACCTCTTGACATCACTTCACCATCAGCAGCAGCAGCAGCAGCAGCATCATCAGCTATTGTGCAGTTATCGCAGCAGACATCTGAGCTCGTCCCCATTCTGTGTGTGTCATAAAAAAGTGCTGATATGTCAGTAAGAACTCTTCCCAGAACAAGCTGCGATTTAATTTAATTTTAATTTCGCATGTCCCATAAACAATGTGCATAAAAATGCACCAAAATTGCCAGGTAATTTGATTGCGCCAGCCACAGGTTGTAATGATCAAATGTTTTCAGATCACCAGACTTGAGTATAGATAGAAATCAAGATACTCTGACAAGGCGCAACTTCAATACTCTATCTCAGTTAGGAAAATATAATCAAAAATGAAACTCTATATTTGACGTTTCTCTTTTAGGAATTATGAAAACCAAATGTAACTAATCAGTTTGAGAATCATTCCCAAAGAATTTCACCGCCTGGTTATCACTTTACCAAATCTGTTGAGAAAACAATGCTATCCACTTTTAGGGTATGGTAATATATGCATCTATGCTATAACCAATTGCTGATATCATTGGCAAGCAGTTCACGTAATTGCTCGTCGAGTCAAACTAGAACACGTCTGCCTGGAGAACTTGTACATGGAGTACGTGCCGTGTCAGAACAGCTGCGAACGGGAGTAGACATGCTGTTCTATATAGTAGCTGATGTGTCGGATGCATAAATAACAATGACTAGGAGTACAGCATAAAATACATGTCATGCAACACAACTAAGTACGAGTACAATGGCAAAAGCAGCCAAAATCGAAAGGTGCAAAAAATGCAGCACTTAATGCAGCTCAATAAACAAGCAGAAAACTGGCGACAAGAGAGACACACACACACACACACATTTAGATACAGATGCAGATACAGATACAGAGATGGAGACAACGAATGGTGCAAAGAAAAAATTGTCAGACATTCGTACAATTTAACGGCTTTTGTTGCATAAATCCAGCAGGCAACATTTGTTATGCGATTGCAATCTATCGCACAAAATGGCGTCGATTGTTGACAATACGAATCGAGTACGTGCTCGATTCCAAGCGGAAAATGGAAAATGTTCGGCAGAAATATACAGATGGAATTGCGCAAAGGGTGTCAAAGATTTATGGGCAGCATCCCCATGTTGGGGCTGTCAATCAGTCAATCAGGCACTCAGTCAATCAGTCAGTTAGCCATTTCGGCAAAAGAAAGCTGACAGACAATTATAGACACTAATAATAACGATAATAATAACAGCAGCAACAAACAAAGCGTGTAAATATGACAACAGGTTAGCGAACCTCAGACATTTGCATACACTGCCAGAGAGAAAGAGAGAGAGAGAGAGCGAGAGAGAGAGGAGAGAGTGATAGAGAGCAACTGAGATTGCCGCTACACGCGTCGTCTGCCAGCCCCAAGAGGTGTTTATTATGCAATGAACGTATTTTTCATCAACTTGACAAACTGAGCCATGAAAAAACAAACGACTTGGCGTTTGCTTTGTTTTATTTTTGCTTTGCTTTTGCTTTGTTATTTTCCCTTTGTCAGCTCCTTAGGCCTACAGGTGCTATTCAGCTTTTCAGTTTCCATTCGTCTGCTGTCTGCCGTTTCGGTTTCAGTATCTCAGTATCGCGATATCTGTATCTTCGGTGCGTAGCCAGACAAAACGACAAGTATTTCAATAAAAATTGCATGTTTTACATAAATTCTGTGGCTGGCAATAAATATGCCACAGTCACACACTGCACACTGATCCAACATCGCACGAAACTGCAAAAAAAAAGTTAAATTTATTAAAAAAAATTATTCAGAATTATGTTTATTCCAATTATCATGTTAACCTCCGCTGAAAACAGCAGAATTTGTGACTCTAATATGTTAGAATTAAATTAAATAATAAAGATAAATAACATTTTAATTGGGTGTTTCTGCATATTTAAATAAAATTAATATTGCTTCATTGTCTATGCACAAGACTAATGGAATTATAATGTTTTAAGTAGCAATTTCGAGTCGGAAATATCTTTTGCAAATAAACGCCAAATTTATTTATTTTCCAGTCTGTAGCAAGTTTAGTTGTTGGGCGGATTGCATTTTCTGTGAGCTGTAGGCAGAGTTTTAGGCCTTTATTGGGTAAGCAAAGTTTACACAGCTGAGGCCGCCTGTGGATGACTTGTAAAAAGGAAGTCAGGTCATAAACAATGCGTGTTGTTATTGGTGCTTGGGTGCGTTGAACCTTGCCTCGTTTTTTTGGGCTCTGTTTGGTTTGCAATTTGACGCTGCACAGTTTGAGACCTGTCAGCATAAAGGTCTTCAGTCAAAAAGAATTCTTGACGTATGTATAATGTACAGTTAGATGGTTAAATACTTGCCAAAAAGTTCTCCCTCCCGAAACTGGCGTCGGCGCACATAAAAGCTAAATACATATAAGTATGATTGTATTCACACAGCATTTTATGACTTACTCGTATCTTTTTGGTTTTGTTTTTTTTTTTGCAGACTCTCCCATACCCATTACCCACACACACACACACACAATCACACTTGGACCGGCGACTCACAAAAATGGTATCGCGAAGAAAAATATTATCACGTTCCCGCGATGATCTAAACCTGGATCAGACATTCACTCAGCAGGAGGAGGAGGAAGATGTTTGGTATCAGAAAGATAAACTTTATAAGGTAAGTCACAATTAACGATGATTATCATCAGATTAAATGCAATTCACAGTCTGAGGCATTCCCAATGGTGTGTGTCAACGTGCAATTAGTTAAAGGTAGAAGCTACCGAATGCCACAAAGAACCGAAACCGAAAACAGCGAACAAAACTAAATGGTAAATGGAGGCCAAAGCACGACCACGACAGCGCAAAGACTTTTGACTTCCGCTTTGCGAGTTGGTTTTCTATGATTTGTGGCCATTTTCCTCAATGGTTTATTCTCGACACGTGCAAACGGCCGCATTGAGGTCAGCGTCAGCATAAAACGCACTAAACCTTAGCCACAAGTTGTACTAATGTTGTTGTTGTTGTTGTATTGACCAATTGCATTAATTACCGTTAGGCCATCGGATTGCGTTGTGCATTTTTAATTTGCCTATGGTCATTTGGCAGTTGCCGTTGCCGCAACAACAACACCAAGCGACCAAAACAAAAAATTGAAGACGACGCGCAGCAGCAACAGCAAAAACAACATCAGCAACAGCAACAGCAACATTCATAAAATGCAAACGCAACCCTAATGTACAAGCCCAGCACGAGCTAGATTTCATATGAGTGAACGTGACATGCCTCTGTCTGTGTGTGTGTGTGGGCATTTCATTGATTTTAGGCACAAAATAGACAACAAAAGCAACGTTAATATTGTATTCATAGCTCCATCACACTTTATTCGCGTTTATGCATGCCATATCATGATATCGTACATCAGACAGCAAAGTAGCTTATGAGGCAGCTTACCTCAATAAATCAATCAAGTTATCTAATGCCATTCTATTTTCTATTGATTGCCGTTTGAAGATTGTTGCTCAGTAATAATTAATGTAATAAATGCAATACACAAAATCTATATGAACTGCTTTATTAATTCTGCTCTTAAAACAATATTTCTATATAAAAATATATATTCATTATGTATAAATTATGTATATTCATATTTTCAATGTAGCCTTTTAATACTGAACTCATAAATTATTCACAAACTCAAGCACCGCATAAACGTAGCATTCGTCGGCTGCTATTCAGCTTTATTTTTGGCAAATGCCGTTGCTGCCCACACACCCTCACACACTCACACACACACATCGTAAGTCAGCTGCCATTGTTTGTCATAAATAAATATTATGAGCATTATTTAACTGGGTTAACTGCAGCCAGTGAACAGCTAAAACCAATCAAAACTGAATAGCCGCCCCTCAGTCTGATCAAATAGATTTGCATAAATTGTGAATACGGTTGCAAAGCCACAGACAACATAATGCCTCGCCCAGTTCGTCAGAGTCAGCAAAAAGAGTGTGTCGCAAAAAAAGTGAAAAGCCTGGCGACACTTTTCCTCGCACATGACAAACCTTCTGGCTTGGAAAATGTGACCGCCCACGCGGTGGCGTTCGCGTTTAAAACGCCGCAACCGTTGTGCAATTGGCGTGAGCGGCTATATAATTCCATTTAGCATTACAAAGGCGTCTAGTTTTTCCCATGAAGCACAAACCATAATAATAACAACAGCAACAACAACAAAACAGCCAAAAACTGAGCATAGAAACAAATTATGGCAGCATTTTCCTATTGTCGTTGCTCAGCTTTGGGGGCCCTTTGAATTGCTGTTGTTTAAGTCTTTTTCTTTGGCTGCCAGGCATTTATTGAGCAATCGTTGTTGTTGTTACAGCTTGCTGTTTACTATTATTGGGCCTGTACTATTTTCAATATTGTTTACAAATTTATTAGCTGGGAACAATGCCGCAACAGGGCACAAAAGACTTCACTTGCAATTGAACACATGCAACGGCAACGGCGAAACAAAAGACTCAGGCAACGAACTCGTTTCAGCCAAACAGAACGTTCAGCGCAAAACGGAGGCTGCTTTTGCAGCTGCTTCTTCTACTTTTCCACTTTTCCAAACACACGAAAGTAGCATGAAAATGAAAGTTTTACTTATTTTCGGCAAAGCTGACAAGTTTTCGCCTCGCCTCGCCTCGCCTCGCTTCGCCTGCTGCTGCTTTGTTGTTGTTGTTTTGGCTGTTTTTCCACTTCCACTTCCATGCGCATGTTTGGCCACCTCGTTCACCTGGTTTCGGATTCGGTTTCGGTTTCGCTGGCACGTTCGCCAGAGTTGTACAACAGGATTGGCCGCCATGAAAACGCGTTGGCGCAAGCAGGAAAAACCACACACACACACACACACACACACACACACTCGCTCACTTACACACATGTCGCATGGCGCGTAATTTAGCTCTTAAAAGCGAAATGGAAAATTCGCAGCCGCTCTTTGAATAGTTTATCAAAGAGTCGCCAATATGCTTGCCTTATAGATTGACTGACGGATTAAATTTCCTGCTATGTGTGTGAAAACTTATTGATTGATTTGCATTGAAGGCGCTGACGGAAGACACTGCCAGCTATTATTATAGCTCCTAACCTGCCGAGACGAAAATATGCATGAAATTAGCATAAATTGTTTTGTGTTCGCCTCTCGAAAAACAAAAAATGCCAAAGATTTGCTGCCCAATTGAACGTGGCTGCAAAAACAATATTTATTTTGCCATCAACGGGGCAGATGTTTTGGGAAATGGGGTCAGACGACATTTGAAGTTTTTGCGCCCGCAGCGATCGACCAATTGAAAAGAAACATATCAATGAACTTTTTGCCATCGTTGCGAAGTGAACATTGCAATTTCTTTTCGGCTGCAACCTGTCACAAAACAAATTTATCAAGTCCATAATAATTTGAAATAATGATTATATCTATTACAACAAAGTCTGCCGCTTGCGCTTGATCGCCGGCAAAAATCATTTTATTAAATGTCAACCCAGAGCGCTAGGCGCATCTGTTGCCATCCTCAGCATCGGCACCGACTTCGTTCGCTCGACTGCTGTGCCAAAATCGTGACTACAAAAGTTCAACAGCATTTTACACACAAAGTGCAAACTTAATAAACAACAACAAAAAAAACAGATTCTTTCGAGTGCCTGAAACCACGACCTGGGCAAACTTCCGTGCTGTTTGCACTTGTGCACGTGTTTTCTGCTACTTGTGGCTCTTCTTTTTGAATGTTGTTATTATTGCTGCTGTTGCTGTTGGGTGTCAATTATAAAACGTATTGAACCGAATGATGGCAGACAACTTCTTTAAATACACCTTTAATGACATTTGTACGCTTCATAAAAGAAACGAACAACGGACATAAATTAAGCATTTGCAATGCATTGCAACATTCAAGGCGTGACAGAACACAATAATATTATTTCATACACGTATGACACACTCTGAAATTACTGGGAAAAAACCCAAAAATGACAGCTTCTGTTGCTATGCCATTTTGTGGTTTTGTTCAACTTCTCAAATTGCATTTTAAAAGGTATTTAAAATTATTTTTAAATTCCGTTTCAGCTTCTAGAAATTTAGAAGATTTGATAAGATCATCTCCCAAAGACTTGAGAAGTTTGCAAGTCAACAAATTGAATACTTTCAGCTTCGATTATGACTGTATAATCATTCTCATTGTTAATTTTATGATTCTGTTGTCAGGTTTCATTATTTATTTTTTTGTTTTGCTTAGAGAGTTGTGTGTACGTCTGTATATGGTAGTTACGACACCTCTGTAGCATTCTTACTACTTCGCCGGATAATCGATTTACGTCAGAGTCTCAAAAAATAAGGTATATATATGTTTTTTTTTGCTTAATTTCATGCTGTAGATTCGGTAATAATTTGCATAATAAATGTGTGCTTAAAAAACCAGTTCAGTTGCTTTTCAAGAATCGATTGGCATTTTGGTTAACACACAGACGCAGGCACGAACTTATGAAATGTATTTCAAAGCTGTGCTTATTTTCATGCACAAATAAAATATTACGTATACGTATCAACCACGCGCCATTGCAATGGCTTGGCCCCAGACGAACGTGGCTAATTAAAAGCAGCAACAAAAAGAACTGCATATAGCCAGTCAGCCAACTAACTAACTAACCGCATTAGCTTGCCATGATGAACTTCGACATTTTGAGGTCGACTCATAAAAGTTGTGTATTGGGCAGAAGATGACGGCCTAGAAATATAAACTACAACATCAGCTAGCTTGTAACTTGTTTGGCCGCCTGACACTTGAGCCTACAAGATTCTTCTCTCTTGCCAGCCGAAAAACAGCAACAAATCAACACATATACAAATAAAAAATGAAAACCTGTACAACAAAAGTGAATCTGCCCAGACCAGACAGACCGGGCTAGAGCCAAGCCAAAGAATCTGAAAGACTTTGAAGTGAAATCAAAAGTGCTGAATACTCGCACATACAGCAGCTTCAAATTAAAGCTAAAGTGCGCACACACAACCAAACCTTATGTATACATATATATTTATATATAAAGATAAAGCCAAAAAGCATACGAAAAGGTTAACAAGTTTTACTACATGATTTATTTGCATTTTTAATGTTCGGCCTGCTCATGAAGTGCCAGCAGCTTCAGGCCCAGCCTGAGACGAAGCATCCACTCACAGCTAGACAAGTTTACCACTCGATTCTCTGTCTGTGGCCCACTGTATGTAGAACTAAGCCAAAAGAGAGACGTTAGATACATATTTGTTTACCTGGTTTTCCATATTTTTTCATTATTATTGTGGCAGCGCTTCAATTTGTACGCTGAACTTTGCCCAAAAAAATCACAACTACAAACTGAAATGGGTAGCGGGTATAATAAATAATAACTGTGGGCATGTTGGTTACTGGGCTAATGGCTTTGCTTACGACCCTGTTCTTTGTTCGGGTTAATTGAACTCTTTTTTTTGTGCTGTGCCTTAACGTTCTCAACTGAACGAACATATGATAATGTAGCGCCATTAAATTGCCAGCTGTGTGGCATATATAAAGCCTTGATTATACGAGAGCAGCACAGTAAGTACGTTTAAACAAATTCAAAATAAAGTCAAGAACCCGTTCTATACACACACATTCGTGCCATCAGTTAGAGGTTGCTGCCAAATATGCAGATTTTTATATGAACCAGTTACATGTGTTGTTTGTCCTTGAATAGAATCTCAATTGATAAGTAATTGTTACATTTTTGAAGAGCAATTAAATGACAGTTCAGAAGTAACTCTTTCTTTTTATAAAATAACTGGGATAATATGCCTTTAGAAGAGGAGTTCAGAAATAAGTCATTATTTTTTTGAGATGTGTCGTATTTAATAAATTTGTTGAGCTACCCATTTTAATGAAAACTATATCAAAATATAAAATATGCGCTGTGCACTTAAGCATGACGCAAGCGCAAGTTGCATTTTCATTTCTTAATGCAATCGAAAGCCTTGCAGCACTTTAAATATCTGTGCACACACACACACAGACGTACACAGACTGGAGCACATAAATAAGTAGAGATATAAAATAGCAACAATAAAAGCAGTAAGCGCCGTTGTCTATAATTTTATATGTCTTACTGCAACACGATTCGCTATCGCGCTTCGTGCCAGCATTTGCTCCGATTTGATTTTAACTTTTATTTAACAACAACTACATCAGCAGCCGCTACAACAACAACAATAGCAACAGCAACAACTACATACAGTTGCTTGTAATGGCTGCCTGCAGCACAACAAAAAAGAAGGAAAAAAATATATAAATAGTAAAAGTAAAGTGAGTGAAAAACAACAAGAAAAATAAAAGCACTAACGCAAGCGCCCAACAAGGCCGTTCACTTTGGCTGGCAAAAAGTACAACACACACACACACACACACACACACAGCGAGCTAGTATCCATTAGATACAATCACAGGCATATAGAGACTTTGATGGAAAGTGAAAATTGCTGGCATTAGTTGCATTTGCAGTTGTAGCAGTTTTCGGTTTCTTTTGTTTTGCTTTGCGGCAGCAGCAGCAAGTTGCTCGCTTAAGTCTTTTGTGTATTGCCAAAGCAAAGTTGTTGCCATTTTCACGCCATTTTCTCACTCTCCCCCTCTCTCTCTCTCTCTCACACACACTGTCTCATTCGGTCTCACCTTTTTGCAGGAACACATACAGGAAGTGCTGGACAAATGGACGCAAATCGACGACGAGATCTGGGCCAAAGTAATTGTCTTCGAGCGCAATCGCCGTGTGGCCAAAGCTTACGCACGTGCTCCGGTGCTGACCATCAATGGGTCCGATGATGGCTTCGATGGCATGCGGTGAGTACCAGCATATGCAAATAATTAAGCCTTGTTTATTTTTAATTGCTGCCTGCATTGAGCAAAGTAAACAAAATTCAAAGCAAATAAACAAACAGCTCTCCACAAGAGGCTAAAAACAAAATTAAAAAACAATATTTATAGAAAAAGAAAAAAATACGTAAATGATGCCTTTGAACTTTTGCGCAAATCGGTTTGCCGCAAATGCCCTTGACCCACTGGCAACGAAAAAAAAACAAAAAAAATTAGCAACAGGAGATGCGAATGGAGAGTTTCAGTTTTTGTTTTGTTTTTCGCTCTGTTGTCGTATAGTAATAATAAATTACTAAATTACACCTGATGTGCTCCCAAATGGCCAATGAATGAATAATACTGACTGCCGACTGCTGACTGCTGACTCTCTGGCAGACAGATGCCTTGGTCCAACGCCCATCAAATTGATGGCTTTTGGTATTACGATTTAATTGCCGAGCTGAACTTGTAATGCCAAGAGGTACGTAATAGGAAAAAAGAACCTTCGAATCATTCAGTGTACGGCACCGTACGCGAATGCAAATTACGACATTTGTGACCTCACTGCGGCAATTTGTAGCATGAGAAAAATGCCCAAAAAGCCAAAAAGCCAGCAATAGCAACAACAAGTGAAAATGTTTTAATAATTGCGCGTATTTCTATAAAATGAGCGATTTCCGTTGCGGGCCAATTTAAGTTGTTTCCAAGAATTCTAGTTTTTCGGTTGGATTTTTGGCGGTCCCTCCACTGAAGATATCTATGCTAAGCTTGGCTTTGATTGTGATTGTGATTGTGGCTTTGGCTGTGGTTGCGGTTGTGGTTGCAGTTTTTGGGGCCAGCGCACTGCAGCTTGTGGCTAATTAACATATTCCGTCTCAAAATGATTTCGTAGTTGCGTGCCAGAAATTGCAAATGCCAAACGTTTTTGGCTCAATTGCTGTGGCAATTTCGCTTTTGAACCGCCTAAGAGCAGCCCACACATTACTCGTATGAGCGAGCAGCAGCCACTTGGCGTGGTGTTGAGTGTTTGGGGCTGAGCTGCAAGTACTCGAAGCTAAATGTCAAGAAGTCTGCATAATGTGAGAGAGGAGAGGAGGCTATGATGACCACTACAATGACCAGATCGAATGCATAATGTATTATGTATTAGTCCATAAATGTGCTGATTAAAACGCACAGACGAACGTTAAAGCTCAATTCGTAATCCGGTTAGCGGCAGCAGCAGTTGAGGCCAAAAAAGGGCATCGCTTGCATTGTTATTCGATGACGACGACGACGATGGCGGCATCGTTTGTTGCCTTTGCAAAATGAAGATGCTGCCAGTAAAATGTCAACGGAAAAACTGAACAACCGAACATAGCTTCAGTGCTGCGATATTGTAATAGGCGATAAACAAAAAAACAAGAAAAATCGAAGCGAACGAAATTGAAAATAATAACGAAAGTCATTCGATTCATTCGTGACGAGGTCATCGCAGATTACCATGCAAATTGCAGTTCGACTCCCGGTCTAACTTCAACTGCTCTTTTCCTGCTTTCGGCCAGCAAACAACAACGAATGGTTGTTTGGTTGTCAAAGTGGCTACCTCTGTTTATGTCAATTGCGAGGTTAAATATGCATTTTGCCCCGCGGACAAAACTGATTTCGAGCCGAGAGTGTCAAGTTAATCAATTGGCATGCCGCCGACATCAAACAAAACCAAAAGCCAATTGCCTCGCGTGTGTGTGGTCTTGTCGTTGTCTGCTAATCTCCAAGCGGCTTCCTCTCGTTTAATAGGTGTAACAATTCAGCTTGTTGTTGTAATTAGCCACAATTGCTGCCAGTCCTTGTTAACTTCTATTTCCCTTTGCCATCTTCAAATTAAAAATAGCCATTGCTGCATTTGAATGCCACATGGTATGGTTTATCATATGCATAGACCATTTTATTCCACACGCAACGTTTTTACCTGGAAATCTGGCCAAATGCAAATGAATCGACAGCCCGGTGACAGCTGCAAGAGTATGGGCTTTGACAGGGCATATTTCCTCGTAACATAGCTCACATATAAAATTAGAAATGTAAATATACATTTATAGAAAGTTAAATTTAATTGCGTGTTGCGAGTAATTGCAACCAGTTTGACTCGTTTGTTTCGGTTAGAATTTCACTTTATGCTGCCAACTTCTTATTTCGAGCAATTACTATAATAATAAATAATTTTAGTGCTCCACTCGCTTTTCAGTTCCACAAAACTTGTTTCAGTGAACGCGAGCTGAACTCTTAAATTTACATTTTTATTTTTAGATTTTACTTTATTATGCACATTAAATGACGAGCATTTCTTAAGGGTAACTCCACTTCGGTGTGCCTGCATTGAAAAGTGCAGCTCGATTGCATGCCTGTAGTTTGGCAATTTATCTAGCTTGAAGCCATAGCTATAGATGTTGCATGTAAATTAATTAATTAGACTGTTGTGTTGGCGTCGCGTTAAGTGACACGCAGCAGATGCTAAGGACCACACGGCAGCAACTGCAACGCCATCAACTGCAGCACAACAAGCGCATTTAATTAATGGCAAACCCTTAAACACTCATGGCCAGACCACTTACATGTCTGCCATTATCTTGGGCAACAATTGAAATGGCGCCAATATAAATTTTGTTGCTTATGACAGTTTGCCACCACAATCCAGAGTTGTTGCTGTTGTTGCTGTTGCGTGGGCGTTGCCAATCAAATTTGCATGTCGCTGGCAACAGTTGAAATCAAATCATAATAGCCGGCGGCAATATCGGGCGCAGCGTGATATAAACAGAGCACTGAAAACCGTTTGATTGCAACATTTCATTTCGTGCGGATAAAAAGTGAGGCACAAAAAGGCGCGACCCGAGGCTAGCCAAGGCCATGCTTTAATTTACAGCACACAAAAGACAGTTTTCGATTTACCCACAATGGCAATGGCAAACGGTGATTGGGGGATTGGGGGATTGGGAACTGATTGCGAAACAAGCCATTTGCCTGGCTGGCTGCTGTTTAGCGGCGTGCCACACGTGCCACTTTTTTTGCTATGCTGTTATTTCGTATAATTTCTGCCAGCCAAGAACAAAGACAGATTTTGGCCTTGGCAGCGTTTTAAGGTGCGACCAGCAGTTGTCTGCAATTAATTTATCTAATTGGAGCACAGCATAATGCTAACTAGAGTTCTAAACCCGCTGAGTGCACAGCTAACGAGCTGAACTGAAATTTATATAAGCGAACAAACCAGATAACATATGTGGCTACCTCTGACCGCCAGTTCGTTGCTTAAGTCTTTCGTTATGAGACTTTTACTTCAGTTGATTTACGCGCCGGACTTTGTCTCTGAATATATTTTACATTATTTTTAGCCCAACCGGTTGTTTCTGTTGTTTTCGTCAGTTTTTCGTCGTTGTGTTTTTTCTGTCCATGCAAAACTAGCCGCAGGTCAAAGCGTTGCCAGTGCCAGTTTTGGACCGATGAAAACCAGTCGCCGTTAACTGCATTTTTGCTGCCGCTTCCTTGAAGAAGCAGCAAGGCAGCAAGGCAGCAACATCGGCTCCCCATCGCAAGGTTTGACCCACTGCACACGTTTAACTTGAACTCCAAAATGACGCTGAAAACCCGCTACAACTTGGACTCTCGCTTTCGCAGCCGTAAAAATGCAACACAGACGGTGCAGTGCCTTTTTGCCTTTCGCATTTTTAGCTCATTTAGGCGTGTCAGGTCCAGTTTTGTTTTTGTTTTTTTATATGCATTTATCTTGTATTTTTTTTTTTTTTTGTGTTTGTTACACTGGACGACCTTGCAACCGATATGTATGTATATAAGTAACGTATGCTAGCCACATCGAAGTGAATGCAACTTGGTGCCAGGCCATGAATCGGTATCTGAATATGTGATTGGCAGTGGGATTGCCTGTTGGCTGGCTGGGGGACTGCATGAGCGATAATACCGGTTCATCTTTTTGTTGTTGCGTTCAATTTTAATAACGCATTTTGATGGCTTGAATTAAGCGAAGCATTTAGAAACAAAAGAACTGCAAATCCGCTTCATGTAGGGGCAACCTTGAAAGCCACACACTACAGCAGCTGAGCAGAAAACAGCGGCAGAAAACAGCAGCAGCAGCAATCCATGTCGATTTCATTTCATGGAAAACTTTGACACACATTTCAACGGTTTTTACAAGCGTTTAGCCAATAAATCAACGCCAAGCAACCGCGTCGTCGCGACGTCGAAGTCGACGTCGGCATCGGCAGATGTAAGACGCAGAACTAAGGCACATGGCCAAATGCCAACGGCAATTGTTGCCGTTCTACAACTGGTTGGTGGCTTCTGCTTTGGCAGCGCTTCATTATACAAATTAACATAAAACATAATAGTGACAGAGCGGCGTCAAGTGAGCTTGGCAGCAGAGACAGGAGCAGTGTAGATAACAACATCAGCAGCAACATCAGCAGCAACATCAGCAGCAACAACAGCCAACAACGTTTGTGGCAGCCTCAGTCATGCGGTGGCCTTTTTACGAACGACAATTACAATTAGCTTCGTTTCATTGTTTGCCGTTTGCGGCTTCCTCTGCAGCTTCTTGTTAGCATTTTAGCCGACATTTTAGGCGACCTTAAGCGAAAAATCTGAACTGAGCCAAGCCACAACTCTTCCTTGGCATCTACAGCAACATTTTTGTTTCCTATGTAGCCGCAAACAACTTGACTTGACAGTTCTTGTAGTTGACTTGGGAAACAAACCCACCAAATAGTTGGCAATAGCATGGCCAAGAAAAAAAGTGAGTCAGCCGCAGTCTTGTTCGGCAATTAAACAAGCCGATGAAAAAATATGAAATGTTTATTATGAATTTTTCGGCTGCAGCTGCCACACTTTGCACCAACCACATAAATCACTGTCAATGCGAATTTGTGGCAGGCGAATGCACATTTCGGTTGTTGTCGTTGTTATTGCCACACTATTGCTGCGGCTGTTGCTATTGCTGCTGTCTGGGGTGGTGTTGCTGCTTTATGCACCGCCTGTTTGGCCAAATGTTTTGTCAAACGTTTATTGTAACAAATTGCTGATCCAGCTTGTGACTCATTGAAACGCTCGAATTTCGAGTTCCCCATTGAAAGTGAATGGTTGACGGCGACAACGAGTCTTTTTCTTTTTTTGGTTTTTGTTAGTTTTATTTATTTTGTTCGGCAGCGGCAGCTGATTGATTTGCAATTAATAAAGTGTTGTTCGCAATCATAATTATACGATTATCATGATTTTACCTTCTTGTAGCATTGGACTGTGCGGCTTTGACAATCCCATGCGAGATCAGAAGACCGACGAACTGAAGCGCGTCATCGGCCAGGTAAGCGTGAAACGAAGTTTATGGCTCATTAAAGTGTGTGCGACACAATTCGAAAAGTGGGCCTGCCTAATTTGTTTACATATTGATAACAATAAACAGAATTGATGGCGACCAAGTACAACAAACAGCCATTAGCCTCGTCACCTGTTCATCGAAAAAGTACAGCTATTTCTTAAGTACTCGAATTAATGTTGTGTGTGTTTGCTTTTTAAGGGCGTCAAAATCAAAATGGATGATGCTGGCAATATACTCGTACGTCGCTATGCCAAAAGCAACGTATTTGTGAAGAGCACCGCCAGCAATCCCAACGAGGAGACATCCATTGGTGCCGAGATCTTGAAGCTGCCAAATCAGGCGCTCGAAAGCGAAAAAATAGTCAAGGTAAACAAAATAGCATTCAACAAATGTGAGTACGAATGCTCATTCGTCGTACTTATTACAATATGCAAATTGTTTTGTATTGTTTACTAATTCGTTGTCGCCTGGTTTTCTAACAAAACTCACTTACCCCCTCCGCAGCTCTTCGACATGAAGAAGTTTCAGTCGAACGTAAATCGTGAACTGCGCCGTGCCTATCCAGATCGTCGGCGCTTGGAGACGCAATGCCTATCGGCAGTGGCCTTTGTCAAATCGGAGAATGACATTTTGGAGTGCCCCATTTGGGTGCTCATTGTGAATGTGGTAGCCATGGATATGCTAAAGAGCAAACTGCCGCCAGGTGAGTTACAAGTGTGCATTGCCATTCTGTGGAGTTCTAGAGATGGGCGCGAATCAAGATACTCAAGAATTAAAAAAACAAATTGCAAAAGCTAAATTCAATAATCCGTAATTACTTGCAAATAAAAAACAATTCAATTAATGAATTGGCTATGGATAAAAACCAGTTCTCTGTAAATATAATATACATAAATAGAACATATCGAGCTGTTTCAGCTCATCTCTAGTTCCGTCAAACTGCAAGAATCGTTCGATTCGCGTTTAATTTATTGCAGCAAAAGTTCAAGCATTTGCTTCATCTTTTGCAGTGCAACGTCCCATTGTTGACATCAAGAATCGCCCGCGCATTCCTATACCCGATGAGGATCCCTACAGCGTGGCCGGCAATGGCAGCAACGGCAGCTCGGGCAGCTCTGGCTTTGGCAGCGGCCACCAGCAGCAGCAGCAGCAGCAGCTGCAGCAACAACACCAACAGCAGCAGGCACTTGGCAAGCATTTGAATAATGGCAACAACGGTCATGTGGCTGCCACACGAGAACAATTGCTGCTGCAGACGCAACAATTGGCGCACAAGCGCAGCGAGAAGCCACCCAAATTGCCGCCCAGGGATAATGTCTATGCACACGATCTGATTCCAAAGGTAAGTCAATTAGCGCCAGCCGGCAACCTGCAACCCAAGCGAGTTGCTCAAGTGTTTGGAACAATTGTTGAAGTCAAAGTGGAGTGCGCGTAATAAAAAAAAAACAAAACAACAACATTTTGGGAGCGCTAAAACACATATAATACTTACAACCGAGAAGTGTGGCAACTAGTCCAGCAACAGCAGCAACAGCAGCAGCAATGAAAATATAACGGGGGGCTGGCTATGCTTGGCTACGTGCGCAACGCGGGCACTTGCAAAATGGTTTATGACTCTTGTGGCCTGTCTGGCCGTCGTCCGTCGTCCGTCGTCCGTCGTCGTCTCCCCGTATTCAGTTCTGGCAGTGGCTAAAAATACCAGGCCACTTGTTGCGGCGACGATTTCGCTTTGGACATTGTTGTCGTTGCCTGTATCGTTGCCTGTGTCGTTGCCGTCGTTGTGCTTCACCAAGCATTTGGCTTGCATTCAATAATATTCGAATTTCAGCAGCAGCAGCAGGCCAACAAATAACTGCAAACGAATCGCGTGTAATTAATATGCACGGAATGTTGCCAATGGTTTGCCAATGGGCCCAACGACCGAGCTGCGACTTGGGGGCTAATGCTATGGGCTCTGCCTATGCATAACGTATATACAAGAGTCTCTCTCTCTCTCTCACAGTTATGGCTAACTGTAAGCCTCGCACACACACACACACACAGAGACACTGATACATGAGATATGTGTATGTAGATATGGCGACGTGTGCAGTTATTGCTGGCGCACCTTGCGCAAAGTGAAGCCGAAGCGCGTTCGTTGCCTAAGTCTTTTGATTTTGATGAGCTCTCGGCCTTTTGAAAATAAATATTTAAAATAAATGCTTGTTGATGTTTAACTATTAAGTCAAATACGTGGAGCATCAATTTCAATTGCATAATAATTGTAATTAAATTACGTATACGCAATATTCTCCCCAGATTAATACAATATGATTACACATACATTTTAGTAATGTACCACATTAAATTCAATTATTTCCTAGCCGGACTATGATGATATTGATTTGGAGACCAGAATCAAGCTGTCTCGTGGCAAGTCCGACAAGGGCAAGGATAACAAGAAATACGGTAAGACTGAGTTGAGCAGCAATTTAAAAGCAATCTATGAATGAATTGATGCGCTTCTTGCAGATGATCCCTACTACTGTGGATTGCGTGCACGCGTGCCGAACTTTGTCAAGTCATCGAAATCGGGAGCAAAGGATCAGAGGGACGGCAATGGCAACAACATCATCATGAACGGTAATGGTAACAGCGATGGCATGAGCACGCTCAGCCAGAAGAAGACTTCGATGATACACAACCATATGGCGGGCATGCATCCGCATCACATTCAGCAGCAACAGCAGCAGCAACTGATGGCGGCGGCAGCGGCCGCAGCGCATGCTGTGCACCATCAGCAGCCGGGCCATCATCAGCATCAGATCTGGCAGACGCGCAGCTATGAGAGTGGCATAGGTATTTATAAACAGGGCGGCTATCAACCACAACAACAACAACAACAACACAAAACGCACGCTCTGCAATTGCAAATGCAAATGCAACAACAGCAACAACAACAACCACAATCACTGCCAACGGACCTTACAGCCACAACAGCAATAACCAAGACACAAAGCACTGCAAAGCACCACCACAACAAAGCACGTAGCAATCAGCAAAAGCAACTGCAACAGCAACACCAACAACAACAACAACAGCAACAGCACTTGCACTCTCACTTACACCCACACAGCACAGCACATGGGCACGCCCATCATCGGCACCAGCAGCATCATCAGCACCACCACTGCCATCGGCTGCACCATCCGCCGAGTCACCTGCCGAACAAAGGCGCCGCGAATGGTGGCGGCTACTTTCCGCCAGCCCAATACTACGATGACCTGGAGGAGGTGGCTGTGCGGCAGGGTGCCCGGCGCTTGTCCACACGCCGCACACTGCTGACGACTGAGACCGCCTGCAACTGTGTCAGCTGCTATGCCCTGGCGCCGCTCTGCGGTGAGGTGCCCGCTCCACGGCCGCAGCGCAGTCTCAGCCAGCAGCAGCTGCGGCGGCACCAGCGGCTCAGCGGGGGGCTGCTGGACAAGCATGCTGGCGTCGCGAAGTGGTGTAGTGAGAGTGACATTTCAGTGCTGGAACAGGTGCAGGAGGACGAGCCCATAGTGCACACGGACGAGCGCTACGACAGCTACGAGTACGACGACTTCGACATGGACTTTGACATTGACGACACCAACAACACCAACAACAATACCAACAACGGCAACGCCAACGGCAACAGTTATATGCGACAATTGCATCGTCTGCAGCGTCCGCGTGCTGTGCACAGCAACGAGGAGACGGACGTGTATGTGGATCGTGCCCAGCTGCGACAGTTGACGGCACCGGCGCTGCTGGCGGCACGCAACAAGTCCCAGTCCACGGAGAGCTTCTTTGAGCAGCCCAACGAGGAGGGCTCGTTGTATATGTACGGCGGACGCAGGCGCATTGTGGCCAAGGCACCGACCGCTCTGCCGGTCAACATATATGAGCGTGTGCCGAACTCGATGAGCTCAGACATTGGCTACAAGGGCGGCAAGTTGCAGCCGAACTCGAAGCGATCGCAATACTACAACAGCAACAACAATAAGCCGCAGCTGCCAGCGCCGAGTTGGCGGGGCAAGCGACAGCAGGCGGCGACACTTTTGCAAAAGGCTGACAAAAAACTCTATGACAATACGACTAACAGCAACGGCAACTACAACAATAAACGACAGCTAACGAACAACAGCAGCCAGAACAGCAACAGCAACAGCAACAACAACAATGGTAATGCCAAGAGAAACAATGATGACGTCTTGAAGAACAAAAATAATTTCAATAGTAAAAACAAAATTATAACAACAGCGACAGCAGCAACAAAGAGTTTAGCAATAGCAACATCAGCAGCAACAGCAGCAACACCAACAGCAGCAGCAGCAGCATTGGCATCGTCAGCAACATCAACTGCAGCACCAGCAGTTGGTAATGGTTCAGCAACAACAGTAACATCGGCAGCAACAACAAACAATGCACTGCCTCAATTGCAGGCGCAGACACAAAGAACTGGGCGCACTGCCAGCCGCCTTGACATCAGCGACATGGAATCCATTTATGGCTACCTAAAGCCGCGCAAGCCGCGCAGTCTCAGCCTCAAGAAAATCCAAATACTTGACTATTGAAACTGAAAATGTGCTCTGCGAAATGAGGTTATTTGGCCAAGACAAGAATAAGTTTAATGTTAATCTTTGTTGTTTTTGCATATATTATGGTTACGAGTTATCCCCCGGCATCAGATATCGGATATCAGATTATTAGGATATGCGCTGTATATATATAAATGCGAATTTGCCTATTTGGTTATGAGTAGCACCTTTTGTACCTGGTATTACCTAAACTGTACGATTTGATACTAACTCTACTTTAACTTGGACCCTGGACGGCAACCGTTTACCACACAACGCCCTACCTTACCTTACCTTACCTTACCCTACATTACCTTACCCAACCTTTACCGTTAACATTGTACATACATTGTACATACCTTACATACAACTGGTCATTGTTCATTCCATTTATTGTAATCACCCAACAATCTGTACTTATAAGTGTACATCAATATGCTAATGTCACTCTATCTACGCTTCTTGTAGATTCCGAGCTAGTTGAATCTCCTTACAATCACATCTATGGACGCCATTTACCGCTGCCCACCCGCGGCTATGTACCCACACCACGCATGTTTATTGGGGAATGGGACTGAGAGAGATGGTGACAGATAAACGACGGCAAACAAATGCTTCGCTTGAATCACAACGCACTACATGAGCCTACCGCCACCCCAAGCAGCCAAGGCACAAATCATTTTCTATATGTAACCTAAACAGAAATTATTATAAAGCCTACACACATCGTATCGAGATGATGATGGCAATAAACAATAATTTAAGTCAACCAGCTGAACACAAGAACATTAAGAGCTTCTCACCCAGACGGGAAGTTCAATAATTAATTAATTTAGCAAAATATTATGGTAATATAATATTAGGCTAGACATAAATGAACCACAAAACATATGTATATGTAATATAATAATTATACCTATTATTAGCTGCGCATATTCAGTTTCACTTGATTTCCGTAGCTATTTCTTGAGATTATATGACGCAATTACTTTCAAGCGCACTTTTATTTTTTTATACTAGACGAGTATATAACATACAACGTATACAATATATAAAAATTGATATTTTTTGCGCAATAACACGCCATTACATTGTATAGCTATAGGGTTTTTTGTAAATTTATCGCCTTGCGTATTTGTTGTCGCACTGTCTGCGACACGTACTACATGCAACATAATAATATATGTATATCCAAAACTGCCCAATTGCAGCAGCCTAATCACAAATCTATGGAGTAGAGAGTAATGTAATGTTTCGTAATGTCACACATAAGTATGTAATACATTTAACCACGTTTTTAGGCTGATTTGTCTGTTCTTATCGTAATATTTTGTATCGCATATGAGCAACAATAAAATTACATTTTAGTTACAATCAAATAATTATGCATTTATCCTCTGCTTTGCCATATTTTGGATTTATAAACTAGCTTCAGTACATCTCTCGATTTTATAAGCCTTAAGATAAATGTTTGGCTTTGTGTTTACATGTAGTAGTCTGGGTTCCAATTAGGTGGGCGCATGTGATCAGGATTCGGTCCCATGCTTCCCGGCCCACGAGGCGGAAGGGGCCCAAACGGATCAAAGCGCGCCAATCCCGGATTTTGACCAAATGGAAACAGGTTACCAGAACCACGACCCAGCGGATCTAGATCTCCTCGTCCGACATCAGGAAAACCAAATGGCCGTGGTTCAAATCCGTGTGGCATAAACGATCTAAAATGTCGCACAGCTTTTAATGAAGATATCAGGCTAGCTACTAGTTTTTAACGCTTACCCGGCGCGATTAGGTTCAGAAACACGCAATGGATCCGGGTTTGGAGTCGGGGCAACTGCCGGCTGTGTCTGTGTTGTTACCTCACGTGAGTTGCCAGTAAATATCTACAAAACGAAAACCATTACATTGAATTGGGATGTTTATGTCGACTTAAGGCGACTACTCACCGGATCACACAGTTCATTGCGAAAACGTTGAACAATATCGTTTGCAGTGGGCATTATTTTATTGATGCTACCTTTCACTTCGGCAACCAAGGACTCTGGAGTGAGGCAAATGTTAGACACATTCTTGGTTTTAATGTCCAAGAGATTGAGAATGAGAGCATCTTCCGTAATATGTCCAAGCAGCAGATAGAGCACATTATTATGCACATATCGCAGTGAGTACTTGGTGCTATCGCTGTTCCAATAATCGGGCAGCAGTTCGCTTCCCTCCTCATCCTCGTTCAAAGTTTTCTATTCAAAATATATGAAGATGATAGTGCATTTATTCATTGCGTTATGGGGAGTACTCACGTCATCTCCAATACCGATGCAACGGAATTTGTAGTGCTTAGTAAGTAAAAAGTGTGCAAGGACTACCATAACATCCGGCTTCTTGTCTATTATTCCATTTACAGTTTTGTATAGTAAGTCCCAACCGTAAAAGAAGTCCGATTTGGAGGAACTGGCCAATGAATTTGAAGTTGAGGGCTCCATTTTGTTGAAAACTGTAGAGATTATTAGAACACAGATTACAAATGGAGTTGAAACATATTTTACAGAACACAAGAAACAAAATTTATTTTCAAAGGCAGAGGATAATGATTATTTACAAAAAGAGCCGACGACAATAAGTTTTTATTAGGGTGACCTTACGTGAGATTTGAAAATACTCTATTTAAAGTCGATAAAAATATACCACTTGCATTACTATTAAATTGTTTGAGGTGTGGGCAATATTTATAATCACGTAAAACATTATAAACGAAAATTTTACATTTATTTAAGAGCTTGGGAATATATTCGGACGTGGTCATTAAAAACGATTATTAAACGACATACCGGTTGAAACGATGTTCAAGAGGCTAAATACAATACGGGTATTCCCCTAATTGTTTACGATAATTTTCAAAGTTTTGCACAATTAATAAATTAATTTAATCTGCTTATTAAACCATTTTTTGCTCAGAAGGTATAAAATTATATTACGCTATTACGCTAACTCAAAATATTTGCGTAAAAACATATCTTAGTATAATAGAATTTTCCAGAAAGCTAAGAGCTGCATATCAAAAACAATCCGCGCAAGTCACGCCCCATAAATTTTACTTTAAATCCTCTCGTTGATCAGAATTGGTTTATTACCAAATTTTGTACTTTTAATAAATGCTACGAAATTCATAATAAAATAAATAATATACCTGTATATTTATGTACGTTTCTTTCGCAGTCTCACGTAAATAAACAATTCAGTGTTGAAAAGTATGTAATCAGTGTTGCATGCACATCTAGTGCTGTGTAACTTCAAACACGTTAAATCGTTTTTTTTTTCATTTGAATTTTTAATTGCAGTTAAGTGCAATAAACTAACATGCACAAAGTATTCACATTATTTATCAGATAAACGGAATGCTCAATTTTGCGACACTTATCATAATTTTAGTGCAGTTCGGATCTAAGTTAGTTTTACATAAGTGCGAAAGAGTCGACTCGATATCGTCAGGGTTGTCGAGTGCACATAAACAAAATTTTAAAATTTATTTTTCTTAAATAACATATAAATATAAGTAATAAGATGTCAATGTAATGTAATATTTTCTTCAACTTAGCAATTTCATTAACTCTTGGTAACAAAAAGTTGGACCTTTATATAACTGATCGTTAGCTCGAATGTACATATATATCAGGGATTACTTGGATCTAGAATAAGAATAACTTTAGTTTGGTATTGATCAACATAGAGAACTAAATTCATCACTTTATAGTAAAACTGAATTTACATTATAATCCATTATCGGTTCAGAGTCGAGCCAAAACTTATGTATACTTCGTGTGTTCGGCTCGCGTCGTGTGAACACACGAAGTGGCTGCCATGTTGGAAACCGAGATAGAACTCGTATTGCAGCAGTCGCGTGAAAAATACATTTATACTTTATCACAGAAGCAGAACCAAATTTAAATAAATTGTATTTTAATAATTAAACTGCAGAACGGCAGAGATCATTTACCGTACATTGCAGTTGTTATTCATACATATGTAGGTCATGCTTCTGTGTTAGTATTATTAATTGTAGCATAGCCAGAAACAACAAAAAGCGCGACGCTGTTGTTGCTATCGCTGCGTTTAGCAGTGCGTGTGTGTATGTGCTTGTGTGTAAAAGAAGGTGCTCCTTGGTCCACGTGTGTCCCATTATAGTAACCGGTGTAGATAGGCAGCAACATGAGCAGCACTTCCACAAGCAGCGATGTCGCGCCAAAAGTGGCATCGGCCACAGCGAAGCCAGCAACGCCTTCGCCGTCGCTTAAAGTATACGACTTTGATTTTGCGGGTAAGTAGCCGATTCAGGCATGCCTGCCTATCTTGATTAGCTGGTCTAATATGTGGTCATGCTTCAGGCACAAAGTTTGAGATGGACGCCAGCATCTCGGAAGAGGAACGCCGCTTTTATATCAAAATGTATCCCACCGTGGATGTGGTTAACCAGCGTAAGGTTCATTGCACCGTCTGCCGTACACATCTTGGCACAGCGCCCAGCGCGGACAGCAACATCAAAATGCATCCCATACTGCGAGTCACACACTGCGTCAAGTGCCATGATTTCTACAACAGCGGCGAGTTCTCCAAGGGAGAAGATGGCTCCGAGTTGTACTGTCGCTGGTGCGGTCAAGGTGGCGAGGTGTATTGCTGCTCCACATGTCCCTTCGTATTCTGCAAATCGTGCATCATTAAGAACCTGTCCCGTGGCGTCATCGTTGACATTGAGCAGAATGAGAACTGGAACTGTTTTAGATGCACCTCGAAGATATTGTGGCCACTGCGTGCCCAGCACTGGGCCCTAATCAACTACATCGAGACACAGAAAACGTAAGTCTGGCAATTACAATTTACACCGTCATGACTTACACTTATTTCATCTGGCAGTGGACTGCAAGCGATGCCGTTGTCTGGCGAGGAAATGCGACGCTTGATGTGCAAGGACAGCAGCTCCTGCTGTCGACTGGCCAAGGCAAAGGCCAACAGCTTGTCCGACTCCATGGAGAGCTTAGAATCGAATGCGTCCAAGCGCAGCCACAATAGTTCCATTACGTCGGTCAAGAAATATTCCAAGCCACAAGGTCCGCCAGCCAAACGTCCCAAATCATCCAACGATGAGGTTGTCTGTACCCCAGATCTGCTTAGCATGTTGGAACCCGACTGTCAAATCTCAGTTACACAAAAATCTTCGCCCCGCAGTGCTCCGCCAGGTGGCACTACCACAACAACGCCGCGCATCACGAACGTACAGCAGAATTACACTGAACCCAGTCCCAGCAGCAGCGGTAAGACCAGCAGCAGCAATGGCAACGCCTCGGGTGCCCCGCGTAGCAGTTTACCACCTCCACTAGTATTGAGCAGCTCGGGCATGCGCTACCGCCAAGCCACGCCCAGTCCCAGTCCGGTGGTGCGACGCACCGTCGTGCCTAATGCAGTGCGAAGTGCTGGACCAGTGTTCCATACCATAAACGGATTTCGTGTTGATCTCAATACCGCAGCACAACAGGACTCCTATCGCTTGCCCAATGGTCGGCTTATACAGGTAAATATATCAATTAATTTGTTGATTCCAATATATGAAAAATCTTCTGTGTAGGTGAAACGTCAAGTGCCACTTGGAGGCCAACCGTCGACGTCGCTTTCGTCTGCTCCCATGCCGGCGAGTCCACAGGTTATCATCCGTCAACGTCCCGCAGCACCACCGCGCATTATCCACAACAATCCCAGCTACGGCTCCAACATAGGCATTTTCAATCCGCAGACCAATCAACAACAACGCGCTCCGCAAATCGTTCGCGTTAACAATGGCAGCCAAATGCATTCGGTTAACATGCCGACGTCGTCAGCCCCTGCTTCAAATAGTAATGGCGGGACAACCATTATGATGACGCCAGCGTCGGTAACCAAAGGTCCCATCCTTGTGCGTCATGTGTTTCCAAACACGTCGATTGGAACGGCGCGCTCCCAACTGCAAGAACAGATCTTCAATGCCATGGAAATATGTTCGCACTTGACGGGCAAGGTGCAGACGCTGACACACTCCAATGCATACAATCAGGCCCGCAGCTACATGGATCTCAAGGAGTTGTACATTCATTTGTCCTATCTAACGACCTATGCCATTGGACGGTTTAAGCAGCTGCAGGAAAAATGCTTAGTTGATATGCGAGAAATGGGTTTCAAGAACGATGCCAACAGCTTGGAGAACGGACAATTAGCAGCAGGTAAGTTCTTGCCAAGGAACATTACATTTAAAGTATGAAAAGATCCTGTAAGAAGTTGTCAAACAAACACATTTAAATGTGGCTTCTTCAAAGTTTCGCGAACAAATGGCAAACAACACAGCATGCGGATGCTAGTGAATGCAAAGTTATGTTAATTTAACAACTTGTGGTGTTCATTGTCTTTTGTGAATATTTTAACACATGGACGAGTAACGGGCAACGACAAAAAAAATAAATCCATAAAAAATATACATATACGAGTATACAATTGAATGATGTGCTGCATGTAAGTATAGTATATTGTATTGTGTTTATGAAAAACTCTGCGAGTTCCATTTCCTTGGCTTTCAAATTCAGCCTCGCGACGATGAAATTGAATACTAATGTCCATGTGTTGCAAAATATCTAAAAAGGCAATGGAATCGAGTTCAGCAGCAGTTTTTCGATAAACATTAATGTGCCTTTCCTTCTCTCACTTTCTTTTCTTTGTAGCTGTCGATTATGTTTGCTATGGCCAGTTGGACAATGTCGATCTCTTTAATACCGGTTGTAATAGTTTTCATAATCAAGTCTACGAGTATCGCAAGAGTTTACATGCAAATCTCAAGGATGGCGAATCAACAGAACCTCTGCCTCCATTGTTGCCCCTTGGCGTACGAGCGGAAGGAGATCCCAACGATGATGACGATGAGCTAGACCCCAATCAGGATGTGGACAACGAGAACGATGGTCCAGATGATTATGATGATGATCAGAACAATGAGGTTGACGATATCGATGACGATGATGATTTGGACGATGAATATGATGCCCTAGGCACGGAGGAGAGCATGAATCGCAACGAACAAGCGCATGCCTACGATCGGAAACTGACGCGCTTACTGCGGGAATATCCCTCAATCTGGTGCACACGTCATCCTGATTATGGCAAAATGGAGGTCACACGCAAGCAGTGGCGCGTTATTGCCAGCCACTTTCCACGCGGTGATGACATCAAGCTGCGCTGGAAGAACGTACGTAAACGTTACGTACGCATCGAACGTTTGCTTAAATTGGGGCGACGCTTCAAGGGATACTTTGACAAGGCAACCAACTATTTGGCCAATAGAGATTTGCCACGCAACGAGTGGCAGCCTGTGGATTGTGGCGAAGATGATGGCGATGGCTTTGAGCGCAAGCAATTGGATGCCATCGAAAATACCTTTCACAAAGGCTTACAGGATATGGCCGATACACGAGCACAAAAGTCGACTACAAGGCCAATTAATCGCTTGCCAATACGTCCTCTCGATGTGCGTCCCATTGACCTGCGCATCATCAACTTTGCCAAAAGTCATCCTGTGCTCTGGCGCAAGTCCTCGGATCCCGAGTTTAACAGCATTGACGAGCAAACGCGCAAGTCGCTGTGGCAAAACTTTTGGAAATCTGCGCCCAGTGAGTAAAGTTATAACAACAACTTATTGAATAGATCTAAATTTGTAATTTTATTGTTTTTGCAGACTATCGCTACGAGTATATTGTAGAGCGTTGGCAACAAATGTATGAAATGTACAAATCATTCCGTCTCAAAACTATAAAAGACAAGCGCACATTTGCCAATCTTGAGCTGAAGTACTCCAAATATCTGGCCAGCTTATATTTTCTTTATAAGATTGACGAACAAGATTTACGAGACGAATTCGAGCCACTGCAGGATTGTGGCCAGCAAGGTTCAAATGATGGCTCATCTGGCGAGTCAGCTGGCAAGCTCAAGGATATGGCCGACGATAAACAGTTTGTACAACAACTGGTGTTAGCCATGCGCGCTTATCCCACGCTCTGGAATCCGCGACATGTCGACTACAATGATGTTGGTGCCCGCGAACGACTTTGGGCGGAGGTAGCCAGACGGCTGCCACGTTTCCGACGTGAAGCAAGCGCCTGTAAACTCCGTTGGCAAATGGCAAAATTTGCTTATGAGTGCTACTGCCGAGAGCTGGAACGACAGCCGAAGCCAAATGAAAAGACACTGCAAAAGTTACGAACTAATTTTCCGCTGGAGGAAATGAGATTTCTCAACATTTAATCTTCCAATATTAGAGTATTGAGTAGAATAAGTTAATATATGCCATGCTTCAATACATTCTAATCTCCAATAAACCAAATTTAGATTCTCTCTCTGAATAGCTAAAAGTTAAAAAGATTTTTAAACTTTAAATCAAAAAATGTTTCATTTACAAATTGTTTTAGATTTATAAATATATATATTTTGTATTAAATAAATAGTTATTAATATAAAACTATTTTGTTCTTGCAGAGAAACAAGCCAGTGATGATGAGGACAATGAAATAGAGATTGTGGAGCCTAAAACTGACACCATTACTATCGATTCGGACAACGAGGAAGAGAGACCATCAACATCTGTCCAAACACCGTCAAAAGGCTTGAAAATCACTTCAGTTAAATCAACAGCCCATGAAGCTGAGTTACTCAAAGCTGACCAAATGACCGCCAACATTGACCCAATCTTGGACATTGATGTGAATGCCTTTAGTTCATCTATATTGGCTAGCTTGCTGGAAGTAGACATAACTGAAGGCACATCTGAGGTGAAAATTAAGTCATCACCCGGCGGCACAGTACAAAAAAAACAACCTCGCAAGAAGACAACCAACAAACCAAATCCAGCATTGCTTCATTTAGAGCGCCAGCGAATGGAGGAAATCAAAATGAATGACGCCAAGCTCAAAATGAAAGTTGCTGTTAAATTAAGACGGGCAGAAGATGAGTTTGAAGTTGCGCGCAAATGGATCGAAGAACAAAATAGGATTGCTAAGGAAATCCAAAAGTCCCAGGATGGCAACGAGACACAGTCGGAAAATGGAGACAGTATCAAACCGATGCCATCAAAGGATGGGAGTGATATTACCATTAAAGATGTCAATGAGAAGTGTCACAAATATGTAGATGATAATGAAGATATGGACACATCAGGTGACCCCACAATTGTAGCAGATAAAAACAATGAAGTTCACTCAATGATAGATACAAATGAGGTGGATGCCGACCTTAGCGTGGATTCAAATAATATTGATTCTTTAGAAACTAAAGAAACTACATCTTCCAAAGGTAAAGAAGACACTGAAATCACTAAAACTGAAAAAGATAATACAGAAGTAATAATCGAAAACAATTTTAAGGTCAGTGAAGTGACGAAAAATAAAGAACCTACTGAAAAGGAAAAGGCCAATGAAAAAACGATTGAAATAACTGAAAGCCTTACAACTGACACTAATGAAAGTGAAACGCCTTTGGAAGCTGAAACAGAAAAGGATAAAGAGAAACCACTTGGCAATGCAGCGACTCCCAACAGTGATTTCCAAGAACCGAAAAACAAAGAAGTTGGTAAATCAACTATTACATCTGCCAATGAGGGCAATAAAAAGACTGATGCCATACTGTCGTCGCAAGAAGCAGATGAAAACGATAAAAATTTTGCAGTTACAGAGAATATTGAATCCGAAACCAAATCACTTAATGAAACAACAGATGTCACAAGCGATCAGAATACAGAAGCAGAGCCCATGGATATTTTGTCTACAACCGTCGACGAACTTTTAGTAGGAAAATTACCAGATAATGGCAGTGATGTCAGTAAGATATCACAGTCAGACGCTAGCGTCGAAGGTGTTTGATCGTACTCTTAAATTCAATTATGTTTACATATGCTAAAACCTGTTCGAAGTGAAGTCGATACTTATGCTAAACTCGAATGTAATTTGTTATTATAGTTATAGAAACATGCTAAGATAATGACAGCATTCATACAGGATAAAACTTGTATGAAAAATGCAACGCTTGGTTATAAGACGAGCCATTTTCTATTGGCTCACCGCATTTTCATTTCAATTATATTGTTTTTGTTTTCCAAAAACAATCCCAAAGTACATATAAATCCCATTACTGACATTATTACAGTAAATATAATATCTAGAATATTATAATTTCATTTATTTTGAATTATAAAAAATAAATACTTGGCGCAATGAGATTATATTCATCATATATTTACACATATATTTATATATGTATTTAAATGGTAAACAAAATAAACAGAACGCTTAGCGGCTACGTTTAAAAAAAACTACCCACGATATGATAACAATTTTTTTAACGCTCTAACGGAAGTACATGTCTTCAAGCTTCCAATCTCAACTGCAACTAGTATATTTGTCTTGTTTTGTGCTAAATTGCTACATTTAACTTAGATATGTGTAATACAATTAAGGATAATTAAGAGCATTGATGTGTGTTTTTGTTTCGACATATATATATGTATAAAGTGTATAATGTAACCCAATGGGGCAAGATCAAGCGTCTTATCTCATTATCTTGATTTTATGATATTTTAGCCATCTTAGAGTACTTTGAAAAAAGGAATTGTGGAAAAGACAGGTAGAACATAAAATTATTGGACAGAATATGAATTTCAAAAACACAAAATTACAATTTGTATCTTCCACTGCGTCGATATGTAAATTGAGCAATTTTAATACATAAACGGTTATCTTTTTGCGTTAAAAATATTAGTGACTTAGATTATCAAGTGCGCGATTTCCACAATCCTCATAAAAATAAATTAAAAAGCAACGACATTAAATCACTTGAATTCGATATAGGAACAAAACGTTCAAATAATTAAGTGTAAGTGTGTGTGCGAAACTTGTGCATTGACATTGCAATTAACATAAATATGATATACACTTGCAATAGCTGCAGCTTAAAACTTATATCGTTCAGATATGTGCTACGTATACATTTTAGCAGCCTTTGTTACACAGGGAGGCAGATTCACAGCTCATTTTCTTTTAACAATTGTTACGATTACGCAGTCGCATGTGGTTTAAGTAATTACCCGGCGGCGGACATTGAATAGTATAATTGGATACATAACGCCACGCCTCGACCATGTTCTCCTCCTTCACTTGGTGCTGTGTGATGGTGCCCTTAAAAGCACACAGGTGCTGTGATTGTGCAAAGCTAAATAGTGAATGATGTTGTCGCTTGATGTTCGCGCGATCGGCACAGAGTCCGGTAATATATACATCTTCCAAGTAGAGAAGCGATGTATTCAATGCTGCCTCATAGAGACGATCCACCACATCGATGGACATCAGATAACCAGCACCCGATAGATACTGTGGATATGCGTCTGCCTGGTACATGTAATAGGGCATGTACCATTTGCTGGTTACCTCGCTCACTGGCACCACATTGCAGAACTGATGGCCACGCATTATGCCCGTGGTAGCATTCAGACTATTATGTGGCATCATGACGAGAAACGATCTGCGATCATAATAGTCCAAAGTATCGTTATACAGCGGCACTGTGCCGCCCAGCAAATAGTGCAGAAGATTTGGCACATTCACAAACGTATCGTCATCGCATTTGAGAAAGTAGGCGCAAGTCTTGGCACAACTTCTGCTAATGTGTTTCAGTGCCATGACGGACTTTATTGTTAGATTGTTGTACGTATCAATGAAATTATCCTGTATGATATCGTTGTACATTTCCGCTTCGTTGTTCAGACGTGTAAGCGTTTCGTTGCCCAGATGTGATTCATACGTGCTCCGTCCAACAATAAATATGACACGCACTGTGGCAGTCAGGGTGTCACCCTCGCCGCTTAGGTAATCGGCATAAAGACGCAGACGATCTGCCTTTGCGAGCTGGTAGCGTCCCTTCATATGGCTGTGCAACTTGGCAAATGCTGCATAGTTGAATTCTGTTGTATTGCCCCATGTTTCACGTATTGTCTGGCGTTCTACGAAGTTATTCAAATTCGTGCAGACGGCAATTATGAGAAAGGTCTTGTTGCTGCAGAAACCCCGCGGCATAATAAGTGCCGTATCCTGCTGTGGCGCAATATAGTCCTTGATGTCCAGAGATGTGTTCGCCGACCAGTCCGACAATGGCACTGCAAAGATTGTAGAATATTATATATATATATATATTTATTCGAACCACGTCTACGCACTGTGCCGCTTTTGTACGTCCATGTATATGCTCGGCAGGTAATTGTATACCATTAAGAATACAACAAAGGCGCTGAACGTAAAACAGCTATATCGCCGCATGCTTCTGGGCAAATGGTAACGCGAACGCTGCCGCCGGTGCAGCTTTCTTGAGGCGCGCAGCCTGTGCTTGGGCTGTGCATCATCTTCAGAGCCGGAACCGTGAGTGCTGCTGCTGGAGTTTAAAAGCAAGGTGCACTGGTCCTCTTCCTCCACAATATCATGTGATCCGTGTGACATTGTTACATCCATTGAAGCCGCCACGAAGCGACCGCGGCAGCCGTATTCGATTCTCCGTTATTACATGCACCCACGAGTCTCTCGGGCAATTTACGATCTTTAGCTATTTCAAGACGTTCGATTTGAGTATATTCTGGCAACGAAATAACATGTGACTTAAATGATTGCATAAATAGACACATTGGAGGGCAATTAAACACTTATTATTACTTTAATAGATTGTTGATAATGAATTGTTAGATTGCTTACATTAATCGACAGACACAAACACACAAGCATTTACTGTAGTTCAAATGTATGAACCAGCTGTTTGTTATTTCGATAACGATAACAATCGAAGCATTTCCACAGCAGTCGAATGAACTGCTTCAGGGCTACAGAACATCACTCAGCTATGATCAATGCTGCGAGTTTAGCTATTTTCACATCTGATCTGGCTTTTAAAATTACTGAAAATATTTAAGCACGTGCTATGGTGGTCATTGGATAATTTCCAGAACATTAAAAAAAACATAAAGAACAAAGTAAATGTTGAATCGGTTGTAAAAAAAAAAAAAAAATTGGTAAATTGCTGAATTTCTTTTTAGCTTCCACGGAGGCCCAGAGGTGGGCAACACTGATAGTAATACGAATAGGTACATTTTAATATAAATATATATTACACAAAAATAATAAGAATAAAAATTTATTTAAAATGTTATGTACAATGATAATTGAATAGGTACAAATAAAATGCTCTTATGAATCTTACAAAAGTCAAGTAGTATGTCTGTGATAACAAAATGGACGATTTTTGGTGATAGGAATGACAATGGTTATTGGGGGATATTACGTCAAAAGTGTAGAACTTACATGCTAAAAGAAAGTTAAGGAGATAATTAAATCTAGTTGCAACTATGTAAATATAACACCTGGAACCAGCAGCTGTGAGGATAGCGAATAGATTCAATTTAAAAATCCGCATCTAGTGTAAACACATTGTCCAAACGATTTGATGTAACCCCCATGCGCTGATATTCACCCACTTTCTTCTCGAAGAAGTTGGTTTTGCCATCCAAAGAGATCATCTCCATGAACGAAAATGGGTTCTTGGTGTTGTAAATCTTGCCAACGCCCAGCTCAACCAACAGGCGATCGGCAACGAACTCAATATACTCGGACATCAGAGCACAGTTCATGCCAATTAAGTTGACAGGCAAGGCATCAGTGAGGAACTCCTGCTCAATGGTCACAGCATCCGATACAATCTCAATGATGCGTTCGCGGGTTGGACGCTGCACCAGATGCTGGAACATGAGCACTGCAAAGTCACAATGCAGACCTTCGTCACGAGAGATCAGCTCATTGGAGAACGTCAGACCGGGCATAAGACCGCGCTTCTTCAGCCAGAAGATGGAGGCAAAGCTGCCACTGAAGAAGATGCCTTCCACGGCAGCGAATGCAATAATACGTTCACCAAAGTTGGCCGCCTTCGATGAGATCCAAGAAAGGGCCCAGTCTGCCTTGCGCTTCACAGCCGGCATCGTTTCAATGGCATTGAAGAGATAGTCCCGCTGATGTGGATCTCTGATGTATGTGTCGATCAGCACACTGTACATTTCCGAGTGCACATTCTCCATGGCAATCTGGAAGCCATAAAAGCAACGCGCCTCCGTTATCTGCACTTCCTGGCTAAAACGTTCGACCAGATTTTCGTTAACAATGCCGTCGGAGGCGGCGAAGAAGGCCAACACATGCGATATGAAGTGACGCTCATTATCCGTGAGCCTGGCCCAGTCAGTCATGTCCTTGGACAGATCGACTTCCTCCACGGTCCAGAACGATGCTTCGGCCTGTCGAGAGAAATAAAAGAAAAGTTTTTAAAAAAATAAATCGCAATGCAATTTCACCATAGCTGCAATCTAATCCCACCCTTAAATGTGAGTTTGTTTGTTCAGTTCGGTCAAATATTACTAATGCTATCTGACACGTCTGCGACGTGACCCGTTTTGCCGCGCATTATCAAGAAATTTCCCGCCCAATTCACTCAGTCATTGCTTACATACTGTTTACATGTATACGTACATATGTATGTATATATACATATATATGTATCTATGTGTCTCACCTTTTTGTACATTTGCCAGATGTCATGGTATTGAATAGGGAAAATGACAAAGCGACGGGGATTCTCACGCAGCAACGGCTCCAAGCTGGGATCAAAAGAGGCGGCAGTCTTCTCCATAATGCTCTTGCTCGTCTCCTTGTCCTTGTCTTCGTTTGTTATGGACATTTTACGCACGTTGTTGGCGCTCTCTGTCAAAATTTTCTTGCTGGGGCTCTGCAAAGAAAATTGAATGTGAAGGTTGCAATAAATCAACGTAATATGCAAATGCCATCAACGTGTAATTACGGGCATTTCAAGCATGATATTGTGCAAAGTAATTTGTATATAGTCTTCTTTTATTCCAGATCGGTATCGTTTAGTATATCACACGCGTTGTATATAGCTTCTTTGCATGTACATATGTATATAATGTGTGCTTGTGTGTACAGAAAGTGTCGTTTACCTTAAGCGAGAATTTTTCCATGTTGTCCGTAATGTTTTCTTTGCCGGCAACTTGAGATTGAGCCATGTTGTTGCACTTTTAAATATTACACACTTTATCAAAATAAAAACACGTTAAATGCACTTCCGCACGCTTCGAATTTTCAAGGGTCAATGAATGAAATCCGTCTGCATTTGGGCCTTTTATGCAAGGCGGGTATTTCTGGCGCATAGATCTCTTTTTCCCGCCATCGCATTTACACAACATCTGTGTGCACGCCACAAGTGATTGGCAAATCAGTGTTGGAAAGCGATCTGATACTTGCACTTTCCAGCACACATAAAAGCAATTGCGATTTTAAAGGCAGCAACAATTTGTTTCATCCCATACCAACAATTTCGTTTCGGATAAATATAGCTGACTTGTAAATATGGAACCCATTGAACATCACAAGCGCTTTGAGTATTGTACAACCAGATTGCAATACAGACAGGGCCGTGAACTAAAAGCAGTTAAAGTAAGTGTGCAACAACATGATCTTGTATTCAAATAATGGAAATAGTCTCCAGGTCTATAGCGTCGCTAGTGAGTCCAGACACATGTTGGTTTTTGGCGTTCCCAAGGTAAATCTGCATTCGAACATTAAGAGCAGGTTGCAGTCTTTTGGCAGATTACTATCCTGCACTTGTGTCACCTCCGAATTGGCTAAGAAGAGTAAGTAAGCATGAAAATCGTTTAACGGACAGTCTCCAAGGGATTCTTATTGCTTACAGTGGAATTGGAAGCCTTCACAGATGTGTTTGCCGTACATTACGAGCGCCTTGAGCAGGCACGTCGAGCTAAAAGGCAACTTGATGCTAAACAATTCTTTGGGGGCACTTTACACATTTCCTATGCTCCCGAAAGGGAAACAGCCCAGGAATTAAGGGAGAAATTTGGGCAGCGTCGCAAAGAGATTGTTCATCGGATACAGCGTAATCTGGCAGAGCAGCCACCGGCTAAACAGCAGAAAGAAGCGTAAATATTTAATAATTTATAGTTGTGGCGCTTTATTGAACCTAATCCATGATAACACGAGCCTCCAAGGCCCAACAATCTATAATAGATTCACTAGTGTAATGTGGTTACTCGCAAGAAAATCGTATTTCACAAAATTGTTATAAAAACTATATTGTCACGTTGCTTTACTTTTGTTTCGTTCTGCGGAGCTCATGGTAATAATTCAAAAGACTGATGCGTTTCGCCCACAATTGCGCTCCATAGTGGGCCCAGAAACTGCAATAAATCGTAGAACAAAATGTATATAATCAATTTACGATTAGCCGAAACTATTTACTTACATGCCAAACATGGCACCGCCTAAATGCGCTGCGTGATCGAAGAACTTCCAGCCCATTACACAGCCAGCAAAGTCAATGCCCATGATGACTTTAATAGCTGCGCCGGCAGAGAATGTAACTGTAGGCAGGAACAAGATACTCAGCTGTGTTTCCGGATACTGCGCACACACGTATGCTAACACTGTCATGATGGCTCCCGACTGTAGATAATAACAATTAGATACTCTAGATGAGGGAGTATACTGGGAGATGAACGTACCGCACCCAAGGACATGCCCGGTTGCTTTGTGCCCGCCTTGTAGAGTATGCTCATTAAACTGGAGAAGACACCGGCACTCAGATAGACAGCCATAAATTGCTCCTTGCCCATGGACAGAACGGCTGCATTGGAGAAGCTGTGCAGCACATACATATTGGCAAATATGTGCATAACTGAGTAGTGACTGAACGTCGACAGGAACATGGGCCAGCAAACGATTCCTACAACAGGCAATAAAAGTCAAGTCATCTGATTAAATCTGAATAAATGAAACTTACGCGCCGCCGGATTTGATGTGAAATAATTTAGCATTGTTGTGCGCATTGCTGGAATACGCCACAGACCGAATGCCAGCAAGTTGCACACTAGGATTGGGGCAAATGTCTTATCCCCAGGCGAGAGTGAATCCCAGAAGCGTCGCACATCTTGCTTCAGCTGCCACCAAGTGTCACGGTCTGCAATAGATCGATTTTGAAACCATCCAAAACGTGCCTGCTTTGCTTTCGAAATGATCATGCTACGCGTATTCTCGTACTCCATTATTGTGGCTCCAGCAAAACATCCCACGCTAAACTGCAATACAAACAATGAAATACGTAGCGAAAGCAAGAGAAGATTACTTACTGCTCCTGTGAACGCCACCGCTCTGATAACATTGTTGACTGGCACCGAACTACCTTCTGCTGCCGGTTCAGTCACATTAGGCTTTATGTTGCTGCTGCGCGGCCTGTGTGCATGGAAATGTCGAACTGGCGGCTGCCAAAATCTCTGCTGACTGGGCTGGATGTGTCGGAATGCCTGACTACGCGATGCAATATTTGTGTGAAATCTGTAACTGGTGTCCCAATCGCAATTAATTAGATGTGGTTTTGCGCCGGCCGGCTTGCTGCATGCTTACTTACGTCACCTGAGCTAGCCAGCTTCGACATAGCGCGCGATTAACAAGCATAATAATTCGGAAATCAAGAATTTTGCATAAAATCTGTAATGTTTTTGTTTTTGACAAAACCCAAAGCAAGCGTGACCGCAAGGTGTATTTAATAATATACTTTTAAACGAAATATACCAAAAAAAAAGCTATTGTCAGAAAACTAGCTGGTTACACTCTATTAGATAAGGGATAACAATCGAAACAGGATGTATTTTTTAAAGTTATTTTGTTAGTAATTTTATCTAATTATCAAGAAATCCTGTAGAATATTTTCTGTTCACGACATCTTGAAATTGTTTAGAACTGAGTAAAAGATACGCATTTAAATAGGGAGTACCACTATACTGTACGTAACGTTTCGATAAATCAAATCGATGACGATCACTTAGTCACGATAAATCAAAACATGGAGAATGCGGCGCCGGTAAATATTGTTTATTTTTGTTTTATTTCTAGAGTTAATCCATTGGTTTTAGCAGCACAACGAAACCAACGAAATTCTGCAACAAATTGCGAGTCTGAACGTGGTAGAAAATGAGCCGGAACTTACAGCGCTCCTAAAGCGTGTTCGCTTACTGCTCACACAAAGCAGCGCTAGTCAGGAGACGTTGGCCAATAACGCTGAATTTGCACAATTTGTGCAGTCGGTTGTTTTTAATCCAACAGTGAGAGCACAACAGCCAACGCTGCACAATGTGACGCTTCAGGTGCTGGCCAACAGCGTGGTAAACAATAAAAGCACACAGGAAGCGACGTGGCAAACACATGGCGCCCAGATTTCGAATCAAGCCTATGCGACGCCATTGGGCAGCTCTAATAATATTCTACTGATGATCATGTACAACATCTATTTGGGGCTCGGTGCGCACGTGGTCGGCGACCAGGTGTTGTTCCAAACATGTGTGCGCCTGTGGCAGGCAATCAACGAGACGGAATCGAATTACAATTTCGAGTATTTGCACTTTTTGCTGGAGCACTACATTGTCCAGCATGGACGCAGCTGTGTGCAATGCTACCAGCGACTGGCGACTGTCGAGGAGCGCATCGCGTTTTTAGACTACGTCACGCACTATCTGCGAGAGAACAGCCCGAATGGTCTGCTACACAATATGTTGCTGCAGTACGTGGCCAAGGAATTCAGAGTGAAATCAGATTGCATATTGCGTGAGACCATGAAACTGCGCCACGAACTGCATCCCCGTGAGGTGCACACCCTGCTGCGCATCATTGCGAGCGCCAGTGGCTCTGAGAAGTATGCCAAAATCTATGCGGACGATCAATCGTTGTTTATTAATGTGAGCAGCTTGCTCCGATGCGTGGTCGCTGCTGGCAAAGAGCCCAATGGCGTTGGCAGCTTGGATAAACCGATGACCAAGCTGGAGGAAGTGGCACTCACCTCGAACATTGATGCAGACTATGAATCAAAGGTTTCCTTTGAGCTAAAGACCCTGCTGGTGCGTTGTACTGCGAATTTGTTGTATGAGAATGCGGCAAACAGAGGTTACGCCGTGGACACACAACTGTTGCCCGCACTGCTCGATTGCACTGTGATGGATGCTCGAAATCCTTGTAAGTATTAATTGCATTTTCAAATAGACTGAACACTTACTTTATTTGCGTTCTGCAGTGATGCGCGAGTGGAGCATTCTGGCCATACGAAATGCATGTGTGAATTGCCCGGAAGCGCAACAGATCATTGCCGGTCTGACGATGCAAGGCGCTGCTCCCAACGATATACTAAGCGAATTGAACCTGGATATGGGCGCATTGCGCATCACAGACAGACAGCAGTAGACAGCATACACATTCACACTGAGGAGCGCTGTTCATTTGCCAAATAAGCACTAACAAGTGGTTTAGCTGCAGACCCGCACGACGTCATCCGTGTGGCGCGCCCCGTTTGTTTGAATGATGCGCTAATGGTATGCCAAAAAGATCTAACAGCATTCATAAACTCGTTGTCAACGTTTAATAGCATTTTGGCCCAAAACGCTCCCATGGCATAAGCGGGAGAGGAGGCGGGGACGACGTGCCTGATGATGAGCGCTGGCATGCGGCTGGCTGGCTGGCAAGCAGCAGCAGGCTGCCATAGTATATAGTATGCGTATGAGTACGAATAAAGAGTATGTATATAAATAGCTGCCCATGGCTCTGTATCATTAAAAAGAGAGATGCCTAAATTCATCAATTTCTAAATTTAAGCACACAAACGCACACACATTGCTTCAACGCACTGCCACTGCCACTGGCCGGCCAAAGTTTTTATGGCGCAATTAAGAAACGATGACGCAAAGATTCACGACAATGCAAACACAGAGTTCAGGCGTCGGGATTTGGGATATGCTGTTATGCTGCTTTGGGCTTGGCCCATTACCAATGCCTTCTGCAGGTGGCATGCACCGCTTTCTGTCGCGACGCCGTGTACATTTATTTATATACGCATGCCACACACAAACACACACATGTGCCGTAATGACAAAAACCCCTCTATGCCGTACCAAGCCTGCGTCTGTGCCACCCCGAAATGGTATATTAAATATTCTTGTATGTAGAACGCGCGCCGCCAACGCCGCAATTATGTTTATGTTGCGGGGCCTTTTTACGCTCGCAAATCAGCGCCGCCGGCCAAGCAACAATAGAATACGAGAGATGGCGGAGGAGGGTGGAGGGGTTGCTTGTTGCTGCTCCTTGGCTGCTCATGCCTTTTGTTTTATCGTGCTCCTACCATCGACGCCGTCGCGACCAGGGCAACCACTGGCGCTGCCTGGCGCTGCTGCTGCCGTTGTTTCTGCTTGTTGCTTGTTGCTAGTAGCAGTCAGTCAGTCTGTGCTTGTGCTCTGCATTAGCCAGCAGCAGTCAGCGGCCGTGTTTGCGGCGATCGCCAAATCTCTCCCAACGTTCGTCGTGTCTTCTTCTGTGTGCGCATTTTGATTTGTATTGTGGAAAGTCCGTATACGTGCCCGCCGCCTCCGCCGTTGTCGTTGCTTTTATATTTTTAAACGTCTTCGTTTAGCTCTAGTATTCGTATATAGTATATTTATTTATTTTGTTATCGCATTGGTTTTTAGTTAAGAAACTAGCCAACAATTTATTTTCAAACCGTGCGCGCCTTAGCTACGGCTACCCATCGATAAGCTAAACAAATCAAAATCCAGCAAATCGATCGACCGTAAACTATAACTTTTGTGCAAGATCGGAAGCTCTTTAATGGTAAACAATGTTGCAGTCATTATTCTAACGCATTCTTCGGTTTATGTTCGTGTGCACTTATATAATAAATATAATTTATAAACACTCTCGGGACTGACAGTTAGGAACACAATCTGGCGATTTACGAGACGCGTTGCATTCAAAATCGTAATTCAAATTCAAATTTAATGCAACGCTGAGGGACCTTGATTCATACAAAGTGTTGTTAACTGAAATATAAATAAAATGCAATAAGGTGCGCATTGGCGACAATTGCAATGAATGAATCTTGACCACAATCTTTTATTTTATTTTCGCTGTAGACTACGTGTGTGTTTCTGTGTGTTCAAGATATTCAATTGAAACATTACAAATCCTATAAATAAATAAATAAAAAATTACCATGTCAAAAGTGTCAATATGTGAGGAGCTCCCCCAAGCGAGAAGACAATGAGATGTGAAAAATGAGCATTTCGGCGGTTTTGTCAGGCAGTCAGTCATTCCGCCAGGTCGAAAGATATATATGCACATACAATACATTACGCTGAGAATGTATTCAGTCGTTTAACTGTACATTTTGTCTAAAAATACGAAAATGTTAAGACAAATTTGTTTAAAACAAATGGCGAGCGCGCCAAACGCGTAAAGTAAAATTTTGGTACCGAACAAAATAAAATAAACGAGAAAATAAACCACGAAAAAACAAGTAAAAAAGCTATGCTCAATTATATTCGACTGCGAAATACCTGATTATATCAGCATGGATATACAACTATATTGTATAGGATAACGATAATATAGTTGTGAGATTGTATTTGGTAGACAATAGCTTTGTAGCAGTGTTATTCATTAGATCTAAGAGCTCATCAGTTCAAAGTGGTCATATAGACGATGGATCAAACTATCTCAGTTGAATTTGTATACTATAAGTTGTATACCCATCCTTCTGCCTATTACATTAGCACTTAAATCTTAAGCCCTTGTACTTTAAGGGTACCGGGTATAGAAATCTGTAGCTCTCGTGGGTGTAATCTCGACACATACACGTGCACAGAACTCTGCCACAAAAAGAAAGAGTGAGATCTCGTTGCCTATTTAAATGTGGCAAATGACGCACTTCAGCCGAATGACGTAAATGCAACTCCAAGCAACTGCAACTGCCACTGCAGTTTGTTTAAAAATAAATTACGGAAGCGATGTTGGATCCCCACAGAAAGTGTTGCATGCAACATCGAATCATGTATGCATACATCAGTGTGAAATTCAGTCAAAGAAGCGAGCTGGTGTTCAAATTAATTGAACCATTAAAACCAAATACAAATGGGATCATAACTTTTTGCTTATGGCCATTATTAATGCAAATTGTGAGGGGGGTTTTCCCCATGTTTTAAATGACATATTTTGGCTGCGAAATGCTGCGCATTTCACATTTTATTATGTACATTCATGCCAGATCTTTATTCTATATGCATATATACTCGTACCCACATATATTTTATTATCTTGATGGGGAAACAAAGCAATTTAAGAATATACATATTATAAATAAAAAGGAAAAACCTGTCTATGTGCACGTTATGTACACATGCCTTCCTTTACTGCTGTATGGCACTTTCACACGCACACGACAGCTCCCCCGCATCCCCGATTACTCCCACGCTGGCGCACCTAATTCTCGCCAAATATCTGCAAACAAAAAAAAATTCAAATTTAAGAAAATAATAAATAGAATGGAAATTATTTCAAAGAATTCGCATTATTTCTTCTCATTTTTCATTTTGTTGTTTTTTGGTTTTTCTGAATGTCTTCACTAATTTGCTTAATTTCTGTCATAGTGAAAGCAAAAATGTGAAACGACCATAGGACGGTTTTCAAATCGTTTTCGTTGCCAAACCGTCAACGCCAAAGAAAACATGTAAATAAATAAATTCTCCAAAAGCAGCATAATTAATGGCCAGTGCCAGACGAAATGTGCATAAAATATGATGTTTTAAATATTGAGCCTGCGAACTAAAAATAGCCTACAGCGAGAATCCGTCAGAGCAAAAAAACCGAGAAAATCTAAATGAAAATCGCGTAAATTCCGCCAAAACACCTGCTGTATTATAATTATGACGATGTGAGAGAGCACACGCGAGCACGAGCAGCAGAAATTTGCTGTGTTCGTTGTACAACGATGCGTATACGCAATGTGACTTCATTTGCTTAGCGACAGCAATACGTATACTTAATGTGCTTGATTTGTTTTATTTTACTAACTAACATTGTGACGTCTCGCTTTCATGCATGCATGCGTTCAACAGGAACGTGCCCTGTCCCATGTGCGTGTGGATTTCCCATTGGTATCGTCCGGAGACCGCAAACAGTCGGCAACACAACCATTAAGCCCGTAAGAAGTCGTGGAAGGTGGATGAAAAATGATTCGCGACGTTTCCACCTCGACCATTGGCCGAGATGAGGCCAGACGACCGCTCATGGAAGCATACATGTTTCAGCGTCGTGTCCTCCTCGGCTGCAGCCTGTTAACGGTCCTCTCGCTCATCATTTGGATTGTGGCCATTTCAACAGATCACTGGATTATCATATCAGGCGGAGCAGGTGGGTCAATAATAATCCAGCCAATCAATAAAAAGTAAATCACCCTCATTTTAGGCATCTTCATACCGGAATCGAGACGCTTTTTTATGTCCTCACACTCGGGCCTGTGGCGTCATTGTCGCAACACGATCGTTCCGAATGCCGTGAGCAATGCTCAGGTGGTGCGCAACTTTAGCTCCATGTCGTATACCTCGCAATCATACATCAACGATGCAAAACGCAATCTCTCCCAAATGGATTTTATCAGAAATTTCGCTGCCGAGAAACTAGATGCATCGGAGAATTTTACGGAGGCCGCGCGACGTCACATGTTTGCCCATTGGGCACGTGGTGAGGAGGAGGAGTTCCAAACATTTCGCACAGCCTTTCACAAGCTCGTCATGTCCACCGAGGCGGGTCAGCATGAACTCAATGCCACGGCCAACAAACCCATACCCATCGATCCGCTCGACGTTAAAGGCATCATTAAACGGGAAACATTTGGATCAGCGCTGCAGCGTGTCAAATACAACAACACCTGGTCGTATTATGTGATACCAGAGATTGCGCAGCTCTCAATATTCAGCAACTGGACGGATTATCCGCTGGTGGTGCGCCTGCTGGGCACCTACATTCGGGACATTGGTATTCCCGCCTATGTGCTCAACGAGGAGCGTGTCATATTGATACTGGTGCCACCGCTGCCGCCCAAGAGGGGCGGTCAAACCAACTTCTACAGCTATATACCCTACCGTAAGTGATTTACAGACCAGCTCATTTACATCATTAAATGAAGAGTTAATCTTATTTTATGATTCCGAATTAAAATTTTTATTTCAAAATACTCTTTTAACTACTATTATTCAAATTTTCAAATAGCGCGTTGCAAGTACATCGACATGTTCCCCAACTCCAACACGCTGCGCAGTGAGCCTGGTTTCGATGATGAACTAATGGGTAAGTATTTTTTGGCTGGCTAGCTGAGTGGTGCAGTTTTTTATTGGTAGTGGTGTGGTACCCCATTTCAGATTACATACGAACGCAGGCATCTTTTGCCTGCATCACGCTATTTGTCATGAGCCTGGGAGCTGTGTTCTCCTTTTATACGTTCATGAATCCACGCTATATGTTCAAGCGTCTTGCTGGCGGCATCCACTTGGTGGCTGCATCCACAGCTCTGGTGGTGTTGCAAGTGCTGTTCTCCTCCATCGACTACACCAAAGACCATTTGTTCTACGCATATCCGGATGGTGCGAGATTGACGTAAGTACATTTCCACTATAGTAATTTATTGAAACTGATCAAGCTATTTTTTTAGTTATGGCTATGGCGTCTACCTGGCGTGGTTCACATTTGTAGTTAATATTCTGTGCGGTGTAATGTTCCTGTGGTATTCGGGTAAGAAGAAGGGTGCCAAAGCACCCAATGATGAAGTTGCCATGGCTGATGAGCCCACCATAATGGGCAGATAAGGTCGGTGATCTTCTGCTGCCGTCGTCAAAGACCATTGAAATCGACACTACTGCGGTAGTTTCACTTTTGTTACTTGTTATCTTCTTAATAATACATACATATGTATAATTCGAGATTTTAGTTAATAATAATGTAAAGAATTCGCCAACCCAATAAATAAATCATTCGTTTAACTGTAATTATATTAAGTTTTTGTGCTTTACTAATCAACCGCCCATTGAATTTGATATCGAGCTAAATATCGATTAAAGCCACACATTTCGATTTCCATATTTCGATAAGCACCGAACACATGGTTGCTCTGAGTTGCGATAAATCGATTTTGCAAAGCATAGAGAAAAAATTGACAAGATAGCGTGTCACATAATTAATTTTCTCTTTACCCTGTAGTTTTCATTAAACAAAACATGGATATTGTTTGTTATTGGATAATGGTAATCGCCACTGAGCTTTACCAACTCAGCCCGCAACGCATGAAATACGTAAAAATAGCTCTAAAATATAAAATTGTGACGTAAACACAATGGTTCGATTATCGCGATTGTGTTTTGACACACGCTGTTTTTTTGTATTCAACTTTTAAACCAATCGTATTATTTAAAACCTAAATGAAATGGAAGCTGATATAATTACAAATCAAACGAAAGAGCTGACTGCTTGCGAAAGAGAACAGCTGAAGGAGCAGAACAAGCGCATGGTACCCGAGTTTAAGGCAAACAAATTGGAGATTGATGCACAACGACACTGGGATTTATTCTACAAGCGCAATGAGACGCGCTTCTTCAAAGATCGCCACTGGACGACGCGAGAGTTCCAGGAATTGCTGGCGGAGCAGGCGAACACACCAACTGGAAAGCGTTCGCTCTTGGAAGTAGGATGCGGTGTTGGGAATCTAGTATTTCCACTGCTAGAGGAACAGACGAGGGAGCAAACAAAGACCGGATTTTATTTCTATGCTTGTGACTTTTCGCCACGTGCCGTCGACTTTGTGCGCTCCAATGCTCTGTACGATCCCAAGCACATAACAGCCTTTCAATGCGACATTACAACGCAACAGGTTCACGAACACATTGTCGCCGATAGCTTAGATGTATGCACTATGATCTTTGTGCTCTCCGCCATCCATCCGGATAAATTCAGAGCGGTAATTGAAAACCTCTGGAAGCTGCTCAAGCCTGGCGGATTGGTGTTGTTCAGAGATTACGGCCTCTACGACATGGCGCAACTGCGCTTCAAGCCGGGCCACAAGATCGCCGAGAATCTCTACATGCGGCAGGACGGCACTCGTAGTTACTACTTCGCAGAGCAGGAATTGGCACAGCTCTTCATCGACAGCGGTTTCGAGTTGGTCAGCAATAACTATGTGCATCGGCGCACCTTAAATCTAAAGGAGGGAATTGATGTGCCACGCATTTTTCTGCAGGGCAAATTCAGAAAGCGAATTGTCAGTTAGTTCCCTTTCATTTAGGTATATATATTTGTTTAGTTTAAATCAATATTAACATTGGTTGCAAGTCAACGTTCAATAAATATTTTGTATGTATTGTATATGTTATTACATATGTGTTTTTTGTATATACGGGTTATGGTATGTCTTGTAGCAGGATCCGGGTTACGGAATATACATTATTGCCGGATCTGCAAGGATTACATTCATTGCAACAGATAATTGCACGCTTAAATTCTTCGAGGAAATGCCATTCGCCTAGCATTTTTGGAATTAGTAAACTTTCATTAAAGTTATGAGCTGCACAGCTGGTTACTTGGCTATATAATTATTGTTATATGTTTGTTAATGTGAGTGTGTGTGTGTAAGACTTTGAACGCTTAAACCTAAACGAAAATTACATAATTAGTAATGTACATTTTACCAACAATTAGAATACAATACAATAATACAATGTGTACGCGCCACACACGAACAACTAAGAGTGACAATATAAACTTTAACAAATTCAAACACTTTAAGTATATTACTCTCCGATACATTTACAGTTCATAACGCCCCAACATAGCCCTGGGCCAACTACCGTCTCTGTTCTTGTTTTGTTCGTCAGTTAATACCCAAAAGGTAACGTGCGAATAGTAATATATATAGTAGTAGTAATGATATACATAATAAATATATTTTGGCTACTTGGTTTGTTATCGAACTCGGGGAATGGATGCACGACACGGCACGCACTATTCCAGACCGTGCTCGGCCAGTTTGCCGCCATTGCTATTGCTGTGACCGACCACCATCGGTGTCATCTCGATGCTGGAATCAAAACTTTTGGTCAACAAATCGCTGCTGGTGATGGACGTGGTGTTGCTGTTCATCGAGGCCATGGTGCTGGCTGGAACGCCGCTGCCCTGGCCAGCCAGGACGGCAATGCCATCGTTGATGTCGCTGTCAATGCTGAAGCTGTTGCTGCCATTCTCATTGATCAGCGAGAGCGTCTGCATCGGCAGCATGTCGGTGGGTTGCGGGTCCACTACGGCATCATATGTCTTTGACTTGCTCACAGTCAGCGGACTCTTTTCGTAATCATCTGTTGTCTGCGACTGCAGCTGCAGCAACGAGTTCCTCTGTGTGTGCTTGTCAAACTTCCGTTGCGGTGGTTTCGGCGGCTCCTTGTCCTTGTCCTTTTCCTTCTCCTTATCCTTGGACTTCTTAAAGCCTGCAATGAGCGCTTTGTGTGCCTGCGCCTTAATGCCCTCCATGCTTGGCCTGATGATCGAAGTGCGTGTGCCGCTGCTCTCCTTGGTCGATGGCGACTCCTTAGCACCCGGCTCTGCCTCCTCCGTCACACTAGCCAGCTGCTGCGACGCCTGTGGCATTGTGAGATCCTGTACTTGAATGGGTATGTCGTCGGGCAGTTTTTTCGTTCGGAATGATGCGTTTGTGATCATTGACTTTGAGACGGATGTTGTCACCGTATTTGTGGCCGGCGTCAGCGCCACACTGAGGCCCATGGGTCCATCGTTGGGCTGACCCGATGGGTTGGCGTGCAGCGAATTACGCACGGCATTCGTAACCAGTATCAATTCCGTGTACATCTCATAGCTGGCACGATTGTGAATGTCCTCCAAGGTCTGTATGGCAACGGTGCCATAGCCATTAAACATCGCATAGTATATAGCGTGCACCAGTTCGATGAGGAAAGAGGCGGAGAGCGGTATTCGTGGCGAGGAAGGCTTGGGAAACGTAGCACCTGTAGCGGGATCCGACCTACAAAAGCAATTATTGAATATTAAACAATATTTTCCAGCAGCCAACTGCAATACAAAGGCAATTAGCATGATTTCAATTGGTTTGGTGAGTCATGTAATTGACCAGAAACGTGGCAATGACTTGGCGTAATGCATTTCCTTTTGTAACCACGTTTATTTGCTTACCCGTAGCTCATGCGATGACCATGACCGGATTTGGTGGTGAAGCCCTGATTGACCAGCTGCGATGTCACGCGGCACAGATGCAGCAGTGACGACTTTTGGGTGAGGCTCACCTGCTGATTGTAGCAGAAGAGCAGCGCCGTCATGATGCGCATTCGGTTCTGTGCATTGATCGACTCAATGCGCAGATGTGGCCCCCATTTTACCTCACGATTGCAGTTCTCCTCCCAGCGCCTCAGATCGGTCATCGGCAGGTTCTTCACCTCGTGATACACTGACGCCTGTGCCAGAATGGGCATGCGAAAGGCGACCACCTTTTGGCCGCCATCGTCGGTGGACACTTCACCATTGTAAATGCAAATCAGCAACGTCTCCACGCCCCGGGACGCCTTCTTGTCGCCCGCGGCCACCGCATGCAGGTACGTGTATATCAAGACGGGTATGAACTGTAATGGGAATTTGTGGAGCGGCACTTCGGGGGCGCGATAAAAGGCCAAGAGCTGTTGGCAGATATCGTGGACCAAATCCTCGTTGCGTTGCCGTTCGTTGAATATAGTGAAGATGGCCTCGGCTATTTCTGGATCCGTTTCGTGCTCCACCACGAATGCCTCGGAGTCGGCTGGCTGGCGCCGAGCGCGCTGATAGTCCGCCAGCCAGTCTTTCACCAATTCGGCCATTATTATGTATGCAGTGATGCTTAATTAATGTGCTATGTGCTTGCCTCTAATTTTTCACACATAAACCTTGCATATCTGCGCAGGGCTGCAGGCGACACACAAACATTAACTCCGCGGAACCGGTTCACGAGAGTGAACCTATTTAAGTATATAAATTTAATTTAAAGGAAAGTTTGCATCAAGAATTATACGTTATTAATTATATCTGTTTAGGAGAGCTGCTTGCATAAGATTTGATTAACAAATATAACGAATAACTTCTAATTCTTGTAGCCCTGGTCGATAACAATTTGGTATGCAACGCTTCAAAGTTCTCGCAAAATGAATCAGTATTCCGATTGAAACGATTGGAGCTGCGAATACACAGTTACAAACATATATACGGACATAAATGGCATACATATGTGCACATATAGATGTAGTTGTAATTATAATTAGCCATTTTACGACGAAAACAAACTATTAAATAATACAAAAGTATCAAAACTTAAATGCCAAATATTATCCACAACGACGACTTTTAAACGAACGCGGAAACAAAACGAAAGAACATTGAAAACAACAAAATAACGAAGGTGAAGAAAAACAAAGTGCCAAAAACAATAATCGTCTCCGACCAGCAATTTTAAATGCTTTAAGTAACCTCCAAACGAACAGCGAAAAGCAACAAAAAGAGAGCGAGCGAGCAAAAGAGAGTGCAATATGGGAAACGCGGGCAGCTCTACTGTGCATATGCATCGAGAGCGTCACAAGTCAACCGACCTCTCAACGCCGAGTTCACCCGCCCATTTTCGCGACTCAGTGACAAGTGGTGGAGCAGGAGGAGGGGGCAACGGGGGCGGAGGCGCGGGCGCAGCAGCTTTGGGCGGCATTGGAGCAGGCGGCGGGCAAGCTTTCTCATTCGATAAAAAACATACGGCAGTCTTAGCCGAGGGTTCGTCGCAAGAAGACGAAGACCCCTATTATACGAGAGCTAAGCGCACATCACTGCTTGATAACGATTCGTCAACAACAACTCAAACAGCAGCAACAGCTGAGCGAGACATAAACACACTGATGGAGGAGAACAACGACGACGAGCTGGCGCAGGCAACAGGATCACTCGCCCTGGGCGACCCCGATGCTGAGCTGAAGAAGACAGCGTTGCCGACAGTATTGCGTTGGGATTATGGGGGCAAGAACGTGACCATTTCGGGCACATTCTCTAAGTGGAAACCCATCCCGATGGTGCGCAGTCATGGCAACTTTGTGACCATTATTGATCTGCCTGAGGGCGATCATCAGTACAAGTTCTGTGTGGACGGCGAGTGGAAACACGATCCCAAATTGGTGAGTTTGCATCTCGAGTGGAAAATCGATACGCGAGCAATGTTTACAATTGATGACGCAGTCGACTATTTTTCCACTATTTGTGTGTGTTGTGTAATCAACGCTGCCGCTGGACTGTAAACAAAGTTGAGAGACGACGACACATCAGTTTTGAATTTCAGTTGGGTTGGCAATGCCTCGAACATTGAACACCCCAAACTGCTGTAATTGCTGAGCGCTCTAATTACAAGTTTATTGTCCGCTTTTGTTTGTTTGTTGTTGTTGTTGTAGAAAAGCGTCGAGAACGACGAGGGAGATAAGAACAATTTAGTGTCAGTTCGTGCCTCTGACTTTGAGGTGTTCCAAGCGCTGGCCAAGGATAGCGAGAACGTGCCCAACTATGCCGAACGCGAGTACTCGCAGGAGGTGCCGCAGGTGAAGCCATGGGAGAAGGTATCGGGACCGCCAGTGCTGCCGCCACATCTGCTCCAGGTCATACTCAACAAAGATACGCCGCTCTCGGTAAGCAAGTTGTATTTAACCCAAGTCACGTCTGTTAATCGCCCATGTCTTTATTACAGTGCGAGCCAACATTGTTGCCTGAACCGAATCATGTCATGCTGAACCACTTGTATGCGCTCTCCATCAAAGACGGTGTCATGGTGCTCAGTGCCACACATCGTTATCGCAAGAAATACGTCACAACGCTGCTCTACAAGCCCATTTAGGCAGATTCAACGCCACAATAAACCATAACTCTCTTTTTATATACATACTATATAGTACATACGTACGCGTTTAGCTGTAAATGGTTTTTAACTCGCTCGCTCTTTTTACAATTGGGAGATATTGCCGAATACGCGCATAAAAATTGGTTTGAAACTAGAAGAGCACTATTATGCCGTGTATTCGATTTGTTAAGCGTTGTATTTTTTTATTATTATTATTAATTAAATATATATATATATTGAATTTTAAAAAAATAGAATTTGAGTAAGATTATTGTTCTGTGTCATAGTTATTACTCTTCGTTGCGATTATGTGTTAATCTACTAAAATATAAATATTATCATTTTTATTATTATTAATTATAAAGCTTTTGGTTCACTGTTCCAATTTGATATGTGACTAATATTTGCTCTAGCGATAATTTTGGTATAGTTTCTAACGGCTGTCGAAATGTTCAAAATCTAATTATTTAATTTTCAAGTACAAGTTCAAGAAAACCCTTCTATTGCATTGTTCATCTTCAATTCTTAGTATCACAAGTCTCCAGCTAAACTCTAGTAGTGGCAATCGGAATACATACGCGCGGATATTTTCTATATATATATATCTAGTTAATAGCTTTTTAATTGACCTAGGCCAATCTACATCAGCTTCACCTTGTGCTCGACCAGCTGTTCGACCGGTTTGTCTGCCAACAGAAGTGGTGGTGGCACATTGGTATCCGAGCCCAGCTCAACGGTGCGCTTGGCTAGAAAATGCTCGTGCATTTTATTGGAGGCTCTCTCAAATTCACCGTCCTCGTCAATGAGCGCCTTGGTGAAGTACTCCGTGAATAGCCGGCACATGTACTGATCTTTGGTTGATGGCCACCAGCCCTCAAGGAAACCGATATGCCCGCCGCGGGCTGTAATTATAATTGCCACATGGGTGCATTGATTGGCCGCCTTGATGGGTATGGCATCCAGTGGTTGGAAAGGATCATCTGCTGCACTCAGGCAGAGCAACGGCACCGAAATGTGATCTAGCTTATTGTGCAAGGTGGCATCCGTGTAATAATCATTAACGTGGGCATATCCAAATTGCTTGGCCGTGAACAGCTGATCGAACTCTTTGATCGTCTTGCACTAATTAACGAATACCAAGCTTATTATTAATGGAAATGTGCTCACAAATAATTGCAATTTACTTACACGAAGTATGCGTTGGATATCTATGTCAGAGTCCTGATAGATATCTCTGTAGACCTCCAAATGATTGCGCAGCGTGCGGCACAAGCTACCTGCAAGATGACGTCCTAGCAAGTTATTGATGACCGGCTTCTCAATGCTGTCGCTGCCTTTGTGCACATCCCATGGCACCGATATAATCTTGGCAGCCGAAAGATTGATACGCGCCTCGTCACTCTTGCGTGCCAAATAATTACCTAAATAAAGCAACGCAAGTGGTTACTACAATAAATAACATGGTCTTTGTTTATGCTTTTACCGAGTATGAGGCCACCCATGGAGATCCCGGTGGCGCCCAGTTTGCAGTGTGCGGGTAGCGTGCGTCGCACATGTTGCACAACCTCACAGAGATCCTCACAATTGGCAGCGCAGTAAAGTCGTGGCGTTTTAAGTTCGATGCCGCCCAGACCACGATTGTTAAAGACAACCACTCGCATGCCAGCCTGTTGGGCAGCAAAGACCAGGCACTTTATGTACTCCGCCTGAGACTCGCCCGTCAGTCCTGGCAATATCAGCACACAAGGAGCACGCTCATCACAGCCTTCTTCCATCCAGTCCAGAGCAACCTCGCCGCCATCCTTCAGGCTCAGAATTTCTCTATAAAATGTGGTAATTTATTTATTTGTTTACATTTAGAAAACGCTTAATTACAATTATTTGCAAACTGAGAAACTAGATTTTGTCAGCTATAATTTTTAATTATTTAAAAGTCCTGTAAAACGTTTTGTGATATAAGTTCAGTGGTTGTAAATTATAATAATACTTGAATTCAGAACATTTATCACATTTAATTGTTACTTATACCCTGCAATTTATTTATTAATTGACAAGTGCAGCAAAAATAAGCAAGAATTTTATTTTAAACTATGTACATTAATTATTAGGAGATATTCATAATAAATTAGCTCATACGTATTATTGAAATTAAGCAAAGTTTTCACAGGGCATTGCGACAATCACATTATCAACTTCGCAAATGAGGCTTGTCATTTATTTATTTACTTATGTTATGTTGCCACACGTGATGTTGATTTTTTGATGTGGAAATAACCAAAATAAAAAGCTTGTCACATATTTTTGTTTTTACGTATGAAATACAGCAGCAAAATATTATTTTTCGTTTCCTATTATAACTTTATATTAGTACTCATTTAAAAAGGGAACAATTATTTGGTTGTTGTTATGTTTTCAAAGTAATTTCATTCAAGACTGCATCATTACTTTATAATAGAGGCTTTAGGACAGGTTAAATTTCAGTAAAAGCGGTTGACCCCACTGCAGATAGAATGCTAATTTGAATTTAAACAAATTGACACAAGATCAACTTTGGAGACTTAAAAGAACTTCGAGTTAAGCTTTCTCATGCCTATCAAGAGCGAACCTAATCGGAATTGATCCGAAAAGGCTATATATGTAGGTTATTACCTGCGGTAGTTGACGCGCGGCAGACTCTTGGAGCGCAGCAGGCTCGCAAGAACGGTCTGAGCACGACTCTCAACACACCAGAAGGTCGGCCAGTATTTGTTCTCCAGAGTGGGCATCTTGCGTATCAGATACTGCTTGAATGGCCCATCAGCACACGCAATTATCGGTCGCTATGGTTGTAGTTAAATGTGTAGTTATAGTGACATGCAATTTAGATTTAAATATTACGCAACAAGACTGCCACTTACTTTTACCACCTGGATGAGGTAATACACGACATAGGCGAATATCGCGATTCCGAGCGCATGCAGGCGAGGAATATGCGAGAGATACGCGTACATGGAATAGAACATGGTGACTGACATTGCCTCTGTCTGAATGCCTCGTATTGATAATTTGGTACTTTGAACCCGCGGCCGACTGCAATGGAGAAAAAGATGTGTAAATTACAAATTATAAACGAAGAGCGCAATATGGCGAATTTGCTGAATGAATTGTATACGAGTGTAGTCGGCTAGTTTGCGATATAGGAACACACACTACTCGTGTATAATCGTGGGGCATATCTTATCGCATCGGACTCGTCGGTTCATAGTATATTTGATTGAGAACTGGGCAAAGACAACACAACGGTCAGAAGAACACGGCGTGCACTCGAACTCAAACTCAAACTTGTTATCAGCGTTATCAACGAAGACAACTCAGATGACTACGCAGATTATAGTATAAAAAAGGGCTTATCACTTTCGCACTCACAGCAGTTCCTGTTTCAATTGTAGATCGCGTCGTTGATGTCGTTGTTGTTGTTGATGTAGTTGTTGTTGGTATCGTTGTTGTACAGCTGCACTCATCATTAATCTGGTATTATCGTTATGACTAATCATAAGTGAGCCTCGGGCAAAGTTTCGCAACTCGGTGAAATTCATTTTTTGAATCTGGTTTGCCGCTTTTGACGGCATCTGGCCAAAGGCGTACAACATGGCTCGTAGCTCAGAATTCGGACTTTGCAGTTGTATATAATAGTAAGTGTGGAGGGACTGATATCTTAACTAACTCTCTTATCAGGTACTCGTATATAAATTCGTTTATCTTTGACTACCCACAAAGGTAACGCGTTTGACAATTTTATGGTTGTTGTCTTGCATAATTGAACGATCCGTGAAATGAGTTTTGTGCGCTTACCTTGAAGAGAAATTGAGAATAACGAAAAATGTGAAAAATAATAAATTTTGGATAATTTTGTAATGTACTATGACACAGTTGAAACAAACAATTTTGATGCTTATCCAATGGCTTACAACGCAACAATGAGCTCTGCTTATTTCGCTTCTAGGCCGCCAGGTCGCGTCCCACAGCCAAAATGGCCGTTAAAATTCTAATACCAACACTTGCACTCACACATACATATACTTACATACACACACACACACACTTATTATTGAGTTTCGTCTTTTGGCATCACGTGCAACAACAAAATCAATAGCCAGGGTCAAGGGGATGGGAAGTCAACCTTTGTGCTATTTTAGTGCATTATAGTGTGGAAGTGGGTGGCGTAATTACCTTACCAATTATGACGCACGCATTTTTAACAATATACAATAATTCAAGTTCATACAATAACTTGCCTCGACAAGAAGTAAACAAACTGAAGCGTTAGTTGTGTTGTCTGTTGTGCACAAGGAACTTTCAGTAATTGTTAGTCGTTAGTTAGTGTGTTGTAAGCATAGATAATTATATAATATCAGCATCGATTACAGCCATTTTTTTTTTATGTGTTTACGGAGTGGGTAACAATTTAAATGTAGCGAAACAGGATTGTAAACAAAAACAATTTTAGCACAACTAAAACGTGACAGCTGGCGTCTGCCTGACACAACTTGAAACAGCAACAAAGTTTTACATTTTACTGTAATGTAAATTAACAGTGGCGCCTCAGCAGCTTTCGTATTACCTAAATATTTCTACATCGAATTGATTGCTTGAGAACATCTAAAAACTAGAGTACTTCAAAAACATTTATACCTGAAATCTAAATCTAACTTAAAATGTGAGTTGAATTCGAATTTAACTGACGTCAGGTACTCCAATTTAAAGTGCGCATCAGAAATTTAAAATAATCATTTGAGTTAACAGGAACTAGTTGATGTGAGTGTTAAAGTTAACATTTATGGTTCGTGCAGTAATTTCGATAGCAGCGATAAGCGCAACCCCACAGCTGACCATGTCAGTCGGCTATCGAGTGGACATCGAGTACAATCAGCGTGATTATTAAGGGTAAATGCTCCTTAACAGTTTGAAGTGGACCTGCAATGTAAAAAAAAAGTAATTGCAGCAGAAATTTATAAAAGGTTTCGTCTGGAATACAAATAATATCCTATTTTTATCGGGTTTTCTGTATTTTGGTATATGCTATCGGCGGTAAATCGTATTTATTAAAAATATATCTCGAGAAAAAACAAAAAAAAAGGAAAACCTCTTTTTGAGAAACAAAAAGTGTGATTTCCAACAATTTAAAAAAAAAATAAAGAATATTATTTTTATCGAAATCGATGTTTGAAATATGGTTGAAAAACATCGATGCATCGATGAGGTCGTCGATGTTTCCCCACCTCTAGTACAAGTGCAACTGCTGTCTGGGTCGGTCGGTTCGTTGGCGTAAGTTGCGTTATTGCTGTTTTGTCGCTCGAATTGTTTTTGTTCGATAATATTGCAGATTAATAAGTGTGTGCTAAGTGTATTATTAATAATTGGGGCCAACGCAGATGCCCAGATTCGAATATACAGTGGCCTCTAAATAGTTGCAAAAATTGCAAACGCAATAACGAGAGAAAAACAATGAAAAATATGATTCAATGACGTCGCGAATCCAAATCGTGAATCGACAAAGAGCGAGAGAGCAACAAGAGAAGGTAGAAGTGCGAGTGAACAGATTATGTATGTTTATGCGGGCTGCTGAATGACAATACAAATCACATTAAAATTATAATATATAAAAATAGAAAAAAGAAAAACATATAAACACACATCAAATTGATTGAAACATGTGCTAGAAAACTTGCAGCAAACACATCAAATGGGTTCACGTATCAAGTGAGTATATTTTATTTATTTGTCTGCTGACGAGATTTCCATCTGGGAATAAAAAATACATCCCCATACATGTGTGTGTGTGGTGGGCGTAACGCTTGGCTGAGCAGTGAAATTTACATCAGCTGCTCGCATTTGATATACTTACTAGTACTTATTAAATAAAAATGTACTTGACAGAAACGACGTGAAGAAACTCTTTGAGTTCTGGTGCGAGGTGAAACCCACGCGGGGCATCGATCGCGGCACCATCAGCCGCAATGGAGGCGGCACTGCCACGCCCGCTGGCGTCATTATCGAGAGTTTCCCAGAGGGATTTCGCGATAAGGAGGTGCTCACCGGCATTCCATCGTTTGCGTTTCCCTGCGACATCGAAAGGTGAGTTTCGTGCAATCATCTGTTACAAATTCCCCACAGTGATATGGTGTGTATTTGCTTCCGGTTGTTCTACGTTAGTCATATAAACAGGCCACAGACAAACCAACCACAAAACAACAACAACCACAACCGTTTGATGTTCAGTTTGATATTTACAGTCTGACTGGGTGAATGGTCGACGAAGCTGATGAATCATGGCAACACTTCAAGTTTGTCCATGAATTGTATAACCTGTTGTGTAGTTTTATGTTTGTTTACATGTGCGCCAGTTTGTATGGCGCATTGTGGATTATTTCATTCGCAATTCAGTTTCGCACTTTACGCTTTTATTTGTATTTTCGTTATAGTAAATATTTCCTCACTCACTGGTTACCATATCAGTTACATACATATGGTAAATATCGAGTATATGTACGGCAATTGAATTGTCTTTTGTGGAGTGCCTTGTGTTAGTCACGCCGAAAACATTTCTGGTTTATCTGTATCAGTTTATCTATATCTGTGCACAGCTGCTGCTCAAAACTCAAGCCTCAAACTCCAAAGGGAGCAACAAGTTGTCTTTGGTTTCGTATTCTCACTCTGCCCAATATGCCATCATAATCGCAGGGGAAACGCTGATAAATGTGCTTTTCGAAAGCAAATGCTGCTAGTTTGTTCAAAGTGAAATTAATAATAATTGCAAATATTAGCCAGAGGCAATGATTTAGGAAATTAGCTCATCAGCAATGAAGAGATAAACCTAACAACGATAACAACAAATAGCCTGCAGCTGCCTTTCTTTTTATACCCGCTATGAATAGGGCAGAAGGGTATTATAACTAAGTGCCAACAGAAAATGTATGTAACAGGCAGAAGTATATATTATTGATCAGTATCAACAGCAGAAAAGATATAACCATGTCCCTCTGTGCGTGTGTATTAACACCTAGATATCAGAGACTGCACTCGTGTATATTCTATCATCATCAAGTTTGCTTTAAGTTTCAGTCACGCCCCTTTCCCCCCACTCAAATCGGAAAAAAAACGATTAAAGATCGTAGTTTTAAAGAAATATTTTCTAAAAATTTAGTTATGATCGGATGCAAAACATTGAAGTTATTCAAGAAACTATTTTATTGGGCAAAAACCAAGTGCAACTGAAAATGTATCTTTCTTACTTGTTTTTGTCTTCAATCAAACAAAAGTCTCTTTCTCGCTCAGAATACTAGCATTGTTGTAATTAACTGTTATCGGCAAAGTCAATGCACCGACATGCTAAGCTTGGGGAATGTCACCGCCTTCCTCTTCCTTGGCTGGGCCCCACAATAAACAACAACAACGACGCGCATTGCGATTTTGTCGCTTCGCCTGCTTTGCATATTTTATTAAATAAACTGCGCGCATCGCATCTAACGACTTTACGTAATCCGTTCGCCGTTCAAGAAAATGCCCGCGAAATGCGAAAGAGCTGTAAAAAAACATTAAAAAAAAGAAAACAACTCGAAACGGAGGCCAAAGCGAAGACGCGACTCGTCGCATTGAAACTGAGCCAAGTGGGAGTAAATAATATGTTTGTTGTTGTTGCGCCATTTGCTGCAAATTGTGCGTTATTTAAATTGCTAATAAGCTATTTCCACACACCCATACATAATAACAAGACGTTAGACAAAAGCAAAACAAACTACGAGTTCGATAATATATTGCATAAATTTGCACATCATTTATGTTTATATTTCTTTAATATGTTTTAATGGTTTTATTCTCGATGAAATGCCACATAAAATGTAGATTTTATTGTGTGTCTTCTAATTATATATATAATGTGGATTAAGAGACAAGTCACAATCAACTTTTCGCGTCAGTGGACATCGGCATTAGTCATTGTCACAACAGGTCAGAAGAAAGAGCAATGAATATCTGTCTAATTTTGGTGCACAAGTAATATAATATTTACTATTCAGATGCGATGAAGCATTTCTTGAGCACGCGCCTCTTACTATTGTTGGTGCTATCAAGGTCATTGAGATCCGATTCGTGGCATCGTTGTTATTGTTGCCATTGCCGTTGCTGACCGGATGCTCTTTAATAATCTTAATGTTGTATACACAACACAATTCAGACCGCAAATGTTCCATGTGAAGCAAAGATGGATGAATTACCTAATTTAAAACAAATTACATAATGGTTTGAAAGTATAGTATTTCTATTAACTCGCTAAAATTATATACATATGTATGTTTGTAAACTTCGATTATGTGCTATAGACATTCGAGCACGTCTCTGAATATTTTTCGCTGGAAATTTGAATTGCATATTCTCAAAATAAATTGACTCAGAAAAGAGTATAAGTTACACAATGCCATAGAGAAACTAACTAAATTCAATGTGCTTATCTTTGATTCCAGGGGCTCCGTGCAGTCGTATTCATTTGTGCATACCACCGGCGACTCGAAATGGCGCTTTGGCTTCTGTCGACACGATCCCAAAACGGATACGGCGATGGTGCTGATCACCTATCTGCCCTGGCACGATACCTTCCTCAAGCTGTTAATTGTGCTGGCCGAGCTGCGGCGCACGGATCGAAATAGTTTTCGCACCTTCCTATCGGAGGCCTACAACAGAGGCATGCCCGACTCGGGCGGCAGTTTGACGGTTTTCTATAGCAGCGGACAGAGCGTAAGGTCTTCAATATTAATCACATCGACATTATGTAACCTTATTGTACTTAATTTCTTGCAGCATTTCACATTTGAACGTCCGTTGCAGTTTCAGCTGCCTAGCATACCAGAAAACGTAAGCATGACATCATCTGGAACTTTGCCAATGAACTGGATAAATTGTGATTTATTTCATTGCAGCATAACCTAAACCTGTATTACAATTTTGTGGATCCCAAGGAGATGATTTGTGTATTCGCTGCCATGCTTGCCGAGCGGCGAATCATATTCACTTCCAGCCATTTGGATAGGCTTTCCTCTTGCATTCAGGCAGCCAATGCATTCCTCTATCCTATGGTCTGGCAGCACATATTCATACCGGTGTTGCCTTGGGAATTTAAGGATTATTTGGGTGCACCCATGCCATATCTAATTGGTGTGCCAACGCCAGTACTCGAAACTGTAGGCTGAGATCAAGTTGCAATTGTTTACTCAATTAATATGCCGTTTAAATACAGGTTTCTGCCGATGAGCTGGGAGAAGTTGTGATCTTAAACTGTGATACGAAGATTTTCGAAAGTCCCTTCGACGATGTGCGTTCTTTGCCGCCGGAAATTGTGTCGCAACTCAAGAAGTATCTGAGTCATACACAGGATCACATTGGGGATCGTGTATCAAAAATATTTTTAGGTGCACTGGTGCAGCTGATTGGCGGCTATCGGGATGCTGTTGAGTTTCACGACACCTGCAAGACGTTCAATCACGACAAATTCATTGAATCTCGGCCCGCACATTTGCGCCCCTTTCTAACCAAAATGATGGAGCTGCAGATCTTTGCGCAATTCGTCGATGATCGGCTCAAAATGCTTAACAGCGGATTGGGATTCTCCGATGAATTCGAGCTGGAGACTGTGCGCTATGCTGAAAAGATGAAGAAACGCGGACGCAACTACGTCTTCCTGAAGCACATGAAGGACAAGGTAAGCAGCGCTGTCGATGTAATGCTTTCTAGCTTTTGGTCGGTGTCTCTGTTGCCTTAACCCACTCATTGAGCAATTCCGACACACACCCATTCCACCCCATATTCCATATCCTACGTTTTAGTTGTGCTACACTTTTTGGGTCGCATTGTAAATACATACCTGCAATATCTGAATCTGTATCTATATATTTCTATTTGGTTTGGAGAGCATACATGGATGAAAGAGAATTCCCTCCTGCGCTGTCCCACTACAACTTCCCGATAAATGTTGTGCCGTATTTTTAAGAATTGTTACAACGTTGTTGTTATTTTGATTTATTGATTTTGATCAACAATATTATCTTTAATTTAATTTCGATTTATTTCGCAGTATTATTTGGGAAAGCGCAGTGTTTCGCGAGTGTTTGCCAAGAACTATATTTAAACTGAATGCCATCCGTCCATCACCAAAATACGAGTAGAATTTCCACACACACAAAACACCTTTTCACATAAAAATGTTAGTTTTATTGATTTACTCTATTTTCTCTCTTTTAATCCACCACTGCACTTAATACTTTAATTCACTCGGCAAAAACTAAGTTTTTTCAGTTTATATTTTCTTAAATATTTTTTTGTTTTTAAATTAATCTTTTTTTTGTTGTTTTTCTTAAATGTAGTTCAATGTTTTTGTTAGAGATCGTCTAATCCTGGGCTCGCTCCTTATGTACATATACATATGTCTAATGCTAACCAAGCCAAGCAGTAACAAATGTTAGCCTTGGGCATATGCGGACATAACGAATGAAATTTGATCACCGGGGGAATTCACACCAAAATCATTATTATCCAGACCTTGAACACTGCACACTCGACTAATCGACCCACAAATCTGAATATCATTTGTTAACAACCTTGAATCGAAATCATTATGAAAGATTATTAGCATTTTCAAGCCTCATTGCACTAACATCATTACTTATACATTTATATCGGCATTGTCATCACCTTGATAATTAACAATTAAGTAGTAATTAGTTGTAATTTTCATTGTATTGCGGCGGCTTTTTTTCATACATATCTCATTAATATTTGTCTGTCTGTCGCGTGAATCGTGAATTCTCTTTCATATGCTACTTTGGAACTCACATTGTGCTTCTGTGCTTTATGCTCGCTCGCTCGCTCGTTCTGGCTTTGAATCGATAATCGATCCTACCTACTACTGTATTACTGTATTATCCAAACATGCGCCTAACTTTTGCAGACTAATCCAGCTGTTAAGTCTGCCGTCAAATCGGTGAGTGGTAGCTCTATTTTATCTTAACTCTAGTTCATACTTATGTTTCAAACTGTGTTCCATTATTTGTGACCTCTTTTACACAATGACATTGGCTTGGATTGATTCAATCTCTGTTTGATATTCCACTGAAGGTCAAGGAGAGCTCACGTGGCGTTAAGACCGCCTACAAGAAGTGGCGCGACAACGGCAACCACAATCCCAACCATCAGTTCCACTTTGGTCTGGGCTCGCCACAGCACTCGGATCGGCCAGACGGCAGCAACGGCGCTGCATTTGGGCGCAAGGTCACTCATCGCTCGGCGCCCAGTTCCCCCGTATGCAGTAAACGGCTGGAGGGCGAGATTTGCTTGAATGGAGGCGCCACAAGGGAGCAGACGTCACTGCAATTGCATCCGACGCACGGCCAGCCGCGTCGTGGCCCTGTTGCGCTGGCCATGTCGAGCTCAAGCAGTCACATACCCGCGAATGCGAATGGTTGTGCGCTGGTTGCGCCACTGCGCACTAATTGTGATCATCTTGTGGGTGCGTCTCCTGCTGTTAGCTCGGCAAGCTCGATCTGCTCATCGGAGATGAATCTGTCGCAGGAGCTGCAGAATCATCCGCTCTTTAAGACGCCCGCCGTTGATCGCAGCGTAAGTAGCATGGTGCGGGCATACGAGCGTCGGCTGCAGCTCTAAACGCCGCGTCGACTTGCGTCGTCGTGGCAGCGTCGCTTGCTTGTGGCAATCAGCTTAATGTCTATATATATTCACATCCGTTAATTTATTGTTGTACATCATTGATGTTGTTTCTATACGTGAATAGCAAAACAAAAATATTGATGTATCGTTCATTCTTTTCATTGCCTTTTTCATGTGTTTCTCTCTGTGTGTTGTCTCGTCTCGTCTCCTTGTGTCTGTCTTGTGTGTATCTCTTGTGTATGTACAACTCGATTGTCTTTGCTCATCTTCTCGCAACTTGCACCACCAAAAAACACCAACACCAATCACCGTCACTGCCACCGCCACCGCCATGCAGCTTAAGCCAAATGCCGAACACTACAGCACACGCTCGCGCATCGCAGCCGCAAATGGAGCACCGCCCGCACGTCCTCCGCCGCCAGCCACACAGCCCGTCTCCTACTACAATCATCCGTATGCGCCGAACAGTGTTGCACTAACGCAGGTGGTGGAGTCGAAGCCGCCGCGGCATACATCGACGCCGACCAAGGCACGCCAACTGGCCACCACAGACTCGAGCTTTGACAATCCGCCGGATATGCAATCGCCACCCATACCGCCAAGGCGCCAGTGCAGCGCCAATGCTGTGGTGGCGGCCACTGCGGCTGCTGTCACGGCGGGGATTAATCGACTGGAGCGGAATTGCTGGCAGGACGAGCAGAACGATTCGTTGCGCAGCTCAAACACCTCAACGGGATCAGCATCGTCGTCGTCGTCCTGCTCGTCGGGCGCCTCGTTTGTGACGGCAGCTTCGAGGTTCTCACAGCTGAATGTGTCCTCACCGATGGGCTCCGAGCCGGCGCCGATACCAACGCCGCGGGCCAAAAGAGAGGTACATCAGCTGCGCGTCTAGTTGTCTAAGAACGTCCTGGTTGCGGCCCCACAACACATTTACTAACACATTTTGCTCCACTTATCTATCACTCATAATAAGACCCGGACACCTTTGTTGGTCCAGTCCCTGTAGCAGTAGCGTTGCAATCAATCACTAACCCGCTTTTTCTGCCTGCCATATAGTAGCCTAACACCCACATAAGCTCCTTTTGCACTCGCCCACAGATCAACTAATTACAAATTTTGTTTTTCGTTATTTACGCAGTCACCACGAAGCAATAGCAGCGCACAACCCCAAGCGGAGGATAGCATGAATGATCTGATATCGCTGGACGATAGCAACAACACTAGCTTCGATCTGGAGGACTTTGATCCGCTAAATCAGAATGCCAGACCCTTGCCACCGCTTGGCGGAAAGCATTTCAACAGCAACAAGACCAAGTCCAGTACACTGCCCGCCGGCGTCAACAGCAGCGTGGTCATGCAGGCCAATAATAGTGTGAACAATCCGCTGTATCCGTATTTTGCGCCCAAGCATATGGCCACAGTGGCGGCTGTCACAAATCGGGTAACTCCGTTGCCACCACAAATCCAACGCAACAACATGACGGCCGTCAAGCCGGATGATGACTTTGAGCTTCTGCGCAAATATGGCCTTGATCAGTTCTCATTAAATGTAACCACGGCGACAACGACTCCGAGCAACACTACGACGCCAGCTCTGACCACGGGCGCTGGCGTCGGCAAGCGCATGAACAACTGGACGACCTTTGATTAATGCAATCGACAACAAAAAAGAAAAGTGAGAGGAAAGAAGTCGTTGCGTACGTTGGGAAAGTATACCAAAATAAGTGTGATTAGGTTTAGGATTGTGTTGTATATAGCTAGACATAGGAGTAGGCAACTTGCCTGCGATAACAAACTATGATATCAGACAAAACCTTAAATATTATTCTTACATACAAACATATACATACATACATAAATATACATTTATATACATATATACGGCGTATTCTAGTTATACAGATGTCTGGCAGTTGAGAGCCCGGTTCAAAATCAAAATTACTCTTTTATGTGTTATAATCAAATATTAGCGGCTTATTAAAAATCGAAAGAAAACAAAACAAACGCATAAAAAGAGCTCACAACGAGCAACTATTTAAGAAGAATACCAACATTTGACTTCCAAATCAAAAGACACATGAGAATTTAGCGTAGCAAGAATTTAATCCAATTAGCTTATAAACAAATTAATTCAAATTGCAAATATAGATATGAACAAAACAAAGACAATCATTGTACAATTAATTCTTTGCCCTATGCTCGGCCATGCAGTTGAAAATACGTTGCTGCAGCGCCTGTGCACCCTTAAGATTAATCTCTTCATAGTCTGGTAGCAGCTCCTTCATTCGTTGCAGCCACTGCGTAATTTGTGGGTAACGTTCCTGATCCACTGGCACAAGCAACTCTAGTGTTATCAGTGTCGTGTAAATAGATATATCAGCAACGCTTAGTTCATTGTCAACGACAAAGGTGCCTTTCTGTAGGAACTGCTCCAACGAGGCATATGCATTGTGACACAGCTCCAGGGAGCGTGCATTGAACTCCGCCTCGCCACCGTATATATTGCGTGCCACAATGTCCTTGATCACCTGGAAGAGTACGCCGTTCTCGTAGTGCATGCGATGATCAATGTGGGCACGACGCTTCAAGTCTTTCGAATACAATTGATCGTCTTTAGCATACTTGGCCACCATGAAACAGATAATTGCATGACTTTGGCGTACATTAAGAAAAAACTGTTTGAAAACGAGTTTCTAAATCGATCTAGTTTTGCACACACCTATCGACGTAAACCTCTCCGTCTGAGTCCACGAACACGGGAATCTGATGCTGCGGGTTGAGCTGTCAAGAAAATTTCATTAGTAGGGGTTACATTTTAACATATAAATAATGTATTTGGCACCTTTAGAAACTCGGGGCTTAGGTGCTCCTTTTTGGAAAAGTCAACAGCTCTGTTTAAAATGAAAACACATGTATAAAAGTGATCTACAAGTAAAAGTATGTAATTTTGTAGGCTGCCACTCACATAAGATCCACGTCTAATCCAATAAGCTTTGCAGTTGTAATACATGCTCTGGCTGGAGGACTAAAGAGCGCATAATACAAAATTGGCTTTTGAGACATTTTAAGGCAAATTAAAGTTTTATTTATTGTGTAAATTTTACTTTCAGATGTCCGTTTATATCAGAACGACAGCTTTTAGAAAATCAGTTTTATGAAACAACTGTTGGGATGTGACCGGTATCAAAATTTAAAAAATATACGTTTTAACGGCGATGGAATATACTAAAAATGCCGATAACTTTTTGGTATATTTTTAAAACAGCATTTGTGTTTTAAAAGAAATCTAGATTCCGCCTAGAATATTTATTACGTTCAAAATATATCGGATTATATAAAGATAACAGTAATTTTGCGCTCTGGGGCAAAATTAATAACAGCTAGGGCTGCAAAATCAACCGATCAGCTGTTCAGTTTATACAAATATGCCGAAACTGCCAACTGCTTGCATAGAAAAACATAAATTACTGGCATCACGTACCAAACAGCTGACTGCTGGAATAATGTAGCGGTAAATTTAAAATTGTGATTTAAATTTCAGTATTTGTATTTTATTCGCAATTATGTAGTTAACTAATATTAAATGTATACATTACTTCTAGAAATTACTAAATTACGCGATAGAAAATTGTCAAACATATTTGAAGATCCAATAATAAAAATAAACTTGACGGTATGCTTAAATTCTTTGGAGCTTTTCGCCTCTTGCTAAAAAATGATTATGGCGAGTCAGAAAGTTCAATAACCGAAACTTCTTTTTTATCCACGGGTATATCTTCTGGATCTGCAAAAAAGAAATTAATTAAAATGAAAAATACTCTCTACATAAATGGAAGATCGAGGTAGCAAATTAAAACATAAACTTAAAAGATTACAATAATATGTAACAAGTTTCCAAGTGCGATGCACTACAAATAAAAGACGTCAGTTTTTTGAAAATATTTAGTTTTAATTGCAGATTAAAATTACTTATAACTAATGTACTTATGTATTAAACCCCTCATGCAATGTTTCGACGATTTTCGTTTCAAATTATAATCGGCAGCGCGTTGCTTATATATACAAAGGTTAAATAATTTGTTTTATTTTGGTCATTCGTACATCGGGTATAATTTCACCTTTCAACTGGATTTCTTTATAGCCGGCGTGCCTAAATAAATAATTACAAAGATGAAACGGTATTATACGGTATTTAAGCTTTATTATTGAGAGACATTTTTCGTTTTACTTATGTTTCAGTTGTAAAATTATTCATTTTTTATTCGTATCTTCATTTTCAAATTATGACATAAATAGACGCAGTGTAAAAGATACAACTGAAAAACAATGCTGTTTGTTTTGATGTGCCAAAAATGAAAAACAATATTTAAATGCAAACGAGTCTCGCATTCAAGAAATTACGATAGCTTAGCTTCTAAATTAATTCTGAAAATAACTTAAAATGTAAGCGATTATTTTCTTCTCCCATGTATTTGAATCTGATGAATAGGAATTATTGTACGCTTATTAATTAACATTTGATTTATGATTAATATTAAACTAGTGTGTAATGCATAGGTCTATTTGTTTTTGTGTGTGTATTTTGTTCTCTAAAATAATATACTAATACGAAAATGGGTATGCGGCGTACACTACCCAATAAATTAAGTAATGTTTGATCGTATCGTAGTTGTTGCGTGTATTGCTTAATAAAATTAAATCTGGCTAAGAAGCGTAAACTGTGTGTGGAGTTTCTTATATATATTAATTTACGTGTATGTGTTTGTGTGTGTAAACAAATAAAGACAAGCATAGAAACAGAAACAAAAGTCTACATAGAAGAGTAAAAATCAAACATAGACAATAGATATAAGTTGGGAGGCCTCGAAGCTACTATAAATATAAAATATTTAAACTGTTGACTTTGGGTGTGTATCTAGGAACAGTAACAACCGGGCAGCAAGCAACACGTTTCAATGTTGCAAGCGAACAACAGACCATTTGTGTATGTGCAACTTCAGCAGCAACAGCAACAGAAGCTGCAGCAGCATCAGCAACAGCAACCGCTACTTAACTGTGATCCCTGCAACACACACAAACATTACAGTGCAAAAATCTACCTAATTGAATTTGTATATAAAAAATATGTAAATTGTATGTAAAAATGCAATGAACGTGAATTAAATAGCCTCTGAGATTGTGAAATGAGTGTTGTACTAAATAAATGCCAGCGAGCAAAAATAGGCCGAAAAAATAAAAATCAAACCAAAAAACATATGTTAAAATAAACATAAAGATGGATTGTAAGTGTCGTGTGGGTAATTGGGTGTGAGTGAATGTGTGTGTTTGGTATGAGTTTGTTTACAATTGTTACACTTTTGTTCTTTTACAGACAGAGAAACAAAGAGAGACAGAGAGAGACTCTATGGACCCCCATTTGGATTCTGAGCTGAGGCGGACGCCGTGGCAGCAGCAGCTGCCGCCACCGCAGCCAGATCCAATAGTTGAAAATGCTTTTGATCCGCAACCGCAGCAGCCAGAGACTCCAATAGACTGGCATGAACTGCTGCTGATGGCTGATCTCCAAGCAGCATTTGCTGCTGCTGTTGCTCATGCGTTTCAGGTGATAGCGATGCTCGCAGTGCTTGCTGCTCGGGGGAATCTTTTCGGTGCAGCACACAAGGAAGAGAAGAGAATAGCATATACATATATTTAAATATATATATTTTGAAAGATAGAGAGTAAAGAGAAAGATTGGGAGAAAGTTTAGAAAAATTCACAAGTTAATCCATTTGTTATAGTGTAACGATGCGCGATTCAAGTTTTGGGACAGAAAGCACGAGCTATCTGTGGGAACTCGCTGTTCAGCGGCATTAACTACAAATGATTATTGAGAGTACTTTGTGTATATTTGATGTTGGACGATAAATAAATACAGTTTACAAAAAGGAACAATTACAAGAATTTAATTTGAACATAATTTGATTGCAGAAACAACAAAGAATAATTAAAACTTTTGACTTATAACAAAGAGAATTAATACAGAATTTTTGAATCGCCCATCATATGAGAATGTCACAACTTATCCCTCTTACTGTAATAATAGGCACAGAGAAATATTGAGTTCGGAGTCATATTCGTTAATAACCCAGCGGGACAACCTACCGTGACTGCAAACTTCTGAAAGTTATGCGATTATATAGTAGAGGTTGTTGATTTGACTTTTTGAAAACAGCTATGAGAATAAAAAAATAGCATACAAAAAGATAATTTGTTGTATTTGTTGTTATAGTTATCACCTAATATTGTCCCCATAATGAGAAAGGACACGATGATGCGATTTCACTTACATATGCCTGATATGTACAGAATAAGATGTTTTTGACCTGATTGAATCTAAGTAATGTAATGAAAATGCGAGAATAAACTAAGCGAGGAAATAAGCAACAGAATATTTCGAGTCAATGGTCTTTTTTTTTTTTTGAAACGGCAGTGTCTGAATCGTGTATGTGGATGAATGTGTGTGATGAATGAATATGGATATTGCCTTACGTCTGTGTATATAGTTATTTAACCTATTCAGCGACTTCTAGATATTCAACATTTAACTGTTGTCTGTTTGTTGCTTTACTTCATTTTACAAATATGGATCCAACGTACCAGTTTTTTGGGGCTGCTGCGACGAAGGATAGGCACGTTGAGCGGCGCCAGTACCGTTCGATGTGGATGTGGCAGCTGCTTGTTTTGCTGGAGGACGCCGCTTGGCCAGAGGCATATCATCATCAGAATCACTTAGGGTAAGATCAACCTGCATTAAAATTAAATAAAATTAGTATATACGTGTTTTGATTTTTGTTTAATAGCCTTGAAAACTCACTGTTTCACTGTTGGACGTAGAGGTCGGTTGATCCTCAGGCGCTGGCGATAAATCTGACTTCATCGGCTTGGCGTCATCGATCAACTCTACAAAATCGAATGCAGTTAATAGATACCTCTAGGGCTAATGGAGCACTTATATATATGGTATGTACTTACCCACATCGTCCGATATGACCTCAACCTTGGTTGGCTTCGATGGTGTGTCCAAAATCTGAGTCTCGCTGCGTAGTCCCGGTGTGCTCCACGAGCCGTCTTGATGCAGCTGTATCTCAGTGTCATCGCTCTTCAGAAGCGATGATCCTAATACCTCTTGGAAATAGCTGAAAGTGGACAAATGCATTTGCAATTTCATTCAAGACCATTCATGATGAAGAGAACTCACCCATCGATTACCAAACTATCATAGATGGCTGGTTTATCGCAGACTGGACAATTCCAGGTGGGCTTGCGCTCGTTCATTTGCAGGTAGAGACTGGCATCGAAGCACTGAAGATGCGAGCAGGTTGAGGCGCGACACGGCAGCGACATTTTCATCTTGCCCAGCGGACAAATCAGTGACACCTTTAGCATTGTGGTTGCGATTTCGCAATCAGCATCCTCCGTGAGCTTCTCCTTAACTGCAATTTACACAAAACATATATAACACACTGCCGCACAAAATGCAATTCTAAATGTTTAACGTACTCAGACCACGAGTATAATCAGCGGGCTTAACGCCCTTTGTTTTCATGCGATGCAACAATTGTGCTGACGTTAGTTTCTTCACTAAATATACAGCTAGACAGTAGCTTCGAGTGTAGTCCGGGCACCATTGCACCATTATTGTATTGGTCACCGTGGGCGACAGTTTCACATTGGAGGTAACGTTCACCGGGCGTGGCGGACGCTTTGGTTCCACATTTGGGCGATTTGTAGGAATGACATTCTACGAGAAGAGCATTACAATGAGATAGATGAGAATATCCTACTACAGTCTAGTACTTACAGGTAGCTGACACAATTTGTTGTTAACTTTAACGTTAACACTGGGCGGAAAACAGTCCTCCTGGTCGCATGAAGTTTCGACGAGACAGAAACGCAACTGCACCTGGATAGCATGCTCGATCTTAGAGCTGTTGCGTATGTCGCGATTCGATGCGATCTCTGTAGCCTGCTGTGGCGTGAGCGTAAAGTAGAAAGGCACCTCCTGGACACGCTGCGTGTTGCGCGGCACCAGCGTCGAAGGCTTGATCAGAGTGCCCAACACATCGTAGAATGCCAGCTTTTTCAGGCGCACATCCGGATGGATGGGCATTTGGCTGTTGATGCTGTGCGTGTGCAGGAATGGCATCAGATTGCCGGGCGCACCGCCAGCGCCCACCGACATCTGGGCCGGATTGCCGGCGCCGCCGGGAGGCACTTGGGCGCCACCAGCGCCAACGAGACTCGCATTGTTTTGCTGCACGCCGCCGGGCAGCTGCATGTGCGAGTACATTCTGGTCTGGTCGATGTACTGCAGCGTGGCGCTTTGTTCTTGCACGGATAGGGCGTAAACTTCTTGTACCTTGGGTGCGAGCAGGTCCAGATTGGTGCGCAGGAACGACAGGATGCGACTTTGCAGATCGGTTTTTCGTCCAGCGAATGAAATGTTCAGAAACGATAAGATCTTTTGCAGCTCTACGACGCGTAGCATCTGCACCATCTGCTCACATTCCTGCAACACAAAACACACAAATTACGACTTGGTTAAGCGTAGGCGGTTACGGAGGCTGATAAAAGTAACTGTTTCAAAAAGGCACGACGCCGCGTATATACACACAAAACACACACACGCAAACACTCGCTTGTATAGATATGTACATACACACACATGCAGACAATGACAATTCTGTATGCATTACATGTGAGTTTGTTTGCTCGTGTGTGTGTGTGTGTGTATATACACTTTGGTACATAAAACATTAATGCAAATGAAATAGTAATGACAATGTGCCTATTAAACTTTCAACACTCCACCGCAACCGGCAATTTGTGCATTTATTCTTTTGCACACTGAAAAACCACCGACACAGACATGTTGAGATATCTCAACGCCGACCGCGCACAGTGGACACAAAAATTGCATGTCCCAAATTGTACATTACCTTGAACGGCACGGGCGAAAATGGCGTTCGAAGGAAGCGGCATTATTGCAACCAAGTCGACCGCTTCTTACTATTAATGATATGTTGGCTAACTACAAATATCTGTTGATGATATTTAACTTAGATGCTATTATAATTTCCCCGCATTTATCTTTTTAATCGCACTAAATTTGTTGTGTCGGAGGAAATATGGCGGATGACAGTGTTGGTAAATGTAAATTTCCTTCCACAAATGTTGCCAATGTTTTGACAATAGATGGCGCTACAAAACGAGGAATGCCTGCGGTCACATTGGTTTTACTTATCAATTGTTTTTTTTTATTTAATGTAAAAATTAATGTTATTGAAAGTTTTCGAGTGTTCAAAGAAAAACTGCACGGTCGGGGGGCTTACCTTGAATTTGTTCGCATCAAATGTGTTCACTGCTGTTGGCGCTGAAGATGTCGATTGTTGCTGTGTGGTAGAAGCGGCATTTTCCGCCTGAGTTTGCGAGCGGGTTTTTCGCATTACAATTGCTGTTTTTGATTTATTCCAGCACAAAATATGCGGCTTTTAAGAATGTGAACACGAAACTTTAGATGCACTTGAGTAAAAACACTTGCTCAGCATGTTAAAATAATAAAACTTATAAGAATTTTCCGTAGCGTTAGCGTCTGACTTTTATTAGAGATCAGTGTGACCGCTTTCCAAATACACAAAAATACTTATCTTACTGTGAACTGCAGAATTTAATAATAGAAATAGTATGGTCACACAGTATTAATTAAAAAATATTTATTCTGTATTGTTGTAATCGTTGACCGGTATTTTTTTTTTAAATGCCGCGGTTTTATATTATGATTTATTAACTAAATAAAATATTGTTTGCTTTGGTTTTCTCTCTCATTTATTTCTCATGCATTTCAAATTGTATTTGAACTATTTAAATGTACATTATTGTGTTTAGAATTTATAAATATTTGTGTTTCAACGCGTTATATAAATATTTTCTTAAATTGTGCTTAAATTGCCTTATGTGTTAGATTTAAGAAATGTTACTGTTGTTGTTGATGTTCGTGTATGCTGTCCACAAATTTGGGTACAATAATTAATAATTGTTAAAATTTGAAATATATTCTAGTACTACACTTTAAAAAATTTGCATATTTTATTCACTTCATTCGAGTTTAAACTATTTTCGCTGATTGTTATTGAGTTACTTTTTTTGTTTTCATGGCTCACATAAAATGTTAAATGTTAAAAATGTACCATCAACTTGTTTGAGAACTTCAGTGAGTTGTACAATAATATTTTAAAATGTGCAACAATTAAAATTCCTAATTCAAATTACATGCATTTGTGCGTGATAAATGTTAAATAGTTTTGTTTTTGCTGTTTGTTTTCAAGTTATTTTTGGTGTGTGCCAACGAATGTTTTGTATAAAGTTGCAATTAGAAATTATAAGTACAATACGTAAAATACATTTAGTTAATATATTTAGCGATATCACCACGATTTGTTGTTATTGTGCTCTTAAAAATCATGTAACAGAAAAGTTTTATATGCTAAATTATTAAATATATATTTATATGCATATACTCATATATTTATAAATATAAATATATATAGTATATACATAAAGGTTTGTATATATAAATGTATATATGTTATTATATGCATGTATATTTAATTAATTATACGTTGTATCGTAAATGCAGTAAAAATACGCTTGCGTCTAAAAAATACATTCCCGTTTCCGTTACATCGTTTCTGTTCATCGGTTTCACGTTTGTTGTGCTTTTGTGTGGTGTTTTGTGTGTGGTGTTTTGTGTGTGTGTGTGCGTGTGTGTTGTTTCTCTGTCGTGTTGCATCTACAATCAAGTCTAATTCTGAATCGTTGCTCTAAGGTGGAAACTACATGATGGGCCATAAGTTGATGTTCGACTTGTGGCCAAAAGGTAATTCTATCGGTCTATCTGTGAGTGAGTGTGCTCGGAATAGGCAACTGGCGGTGCTTTTGGACAGCGAGGGATCAATACTCGGTATAAATGCAGTGTAGTGCAGCGCAGTGCAACTCTCAATCTCAATGTCGCCACATGCCTTACAAGGTGCAATATTCCGTTAGAATTGGTATGGATTTCAGCAGCTCATTGATGTTGTGCTGCTCGAGATGGGGCACAAGCTTCTCGGCTGTTTTCAACAGATTTATGCAGTTCTGCAAGTTCTCGACAATCTCTTTTGTCATGCTGTCCGATGACTTGGTAATTAACTCGGCCAGCTTGGCGCCCACATTGCACTCAATCAACTGATCCTGCAGACGCTGCGCATGCTCCGGTTCGCCGGACTTGGACAAATACACAACCGAGAGTATACATAGGGCAATCAGGGCTTCGTTTTGCATGACCAGATGCTGTGCCGTCAGCATGCTAACCATGGCCTCCACGGTGCCCTCATTGGCCAGAAATTCATTGAGGCTGCTGCGATCATAGTCCTGACTCAGTGGAATTTTGTCCGCAATTTGCTCAGCTGGAGCGTCGCCCTTGCGTGGCAGAGCGTATGCAATCTTATTCAGATACGCATGCTTAATTAGCCAGGCCATCAGACGCAGTGATTCACCAGTAACGCCCGCATAGTCTGACGACTTGCTCCAGTGCACCAGCTGTTCAATGAGAGTCTTATTCTTCAGCAGCTCCAAAGCGAGTTTCTCTGTGAAATATAATAGTCAAGACATGCGCTTGTAACTGTTGTTTAACTGCCTCTGCACTTACCCTGACCATCTACGGTCATGCGAAGTGTGCCGAGCAGCTTGAAGACAACTGGTGGCTGATGTATTTCCAGCATTGGCAGTATTGTTTGCACCAGACCCGCCTGAATGACAGCATTCTTGTTCGGCTTGGGTATGACGAGATTGCGCAATGCACTGAGCAGCGCATGCTGTAGACGCACATCGTCCTTGACGCCATTGTTTTTGGCCAGCACCTGCAGCAGTTTGTTCATCGTCTGCTGCTCCACAAAGTAAATGCAGTGGCTGTCAGTGCGCGCAAAATTGCCCAACGCCAGCACACCGGTGGTCAAGAGATCAATGTCGGTGGAGTCCAGCCAATCGACCATGTTCTTCAGCAACGGCGTCGTGTACAAATAGTGCATAGACTCATCTGAAAAAAGACAGCGAGATTATTAGATGAAGAACAATCCACAACGGCTGTGGTCGAACTTACCGCCTGTGAGGACAAGCACAATGAGCTCGCATGCCAATTTCATGAGGGCACGCGCTTCGCTGGTGCTGGCCAGTGTCTTGTACTTCTCCAGCAGATTGTAGATGGTTTCGCAGAGTCCGTCCTTGGCCAGCAGCAGCTTGACCTCATCACTCTCGGCCTGGTAGTGCAACAGCTCCAGGCACATCTCGGCCAGATCGGGATTTGTGGAGGCGGCCAAAATGCGTGACAATTGTATATTCAACTGCGCCTCAAAGTTCAGATCGGCCACGTTCTCGGTGAGTATGCTGAGCAGCGGCAATGTGTTCAACAGCAGATCCTCGTGCTGTTCCACATTGCTGGCGCCGTTGTCAATCATGCGCTGCAGCTTCTGCATAATGCCCAGCTCCATGGCGCGCTTGGCCAATCCTTCGCCGCCCAGCAGATAGTTGGAGAGCAGACCACCGCGCACTTTAATGAACTGTGGCGCATTGGCGGCATCCTCAATGGTGGCAATGTCCAGCAGCTGCAGCAGCACAGCATCGCCCTCCAGCTCCAGTATGAGATCACGCGCCTCATCGTTCAGGTAGCAAATGTTGCCGAGGGCACGACATATCTGTATGGGCAGCTCCATGCTACCTTCTTCGGTGGGCACATGGCGCAGGCACTCGAGGAAGGCGGCAATGATCTCGCGTTTGGTGAACTTCTTGCGTTGCACCTCCGATTTGGTGATCTCGGCAATGCACTTGGCCGCCTCCTTGCGCACATTTGTGTCATCGGACTGTGTGAGACGCAGAAAGCATTCGGCCAGCTCGTGTTTGTCAAACAGCTTGGGATCCTTTGTGGCCGAGATCTCGCAGAGCAGCGTCGTTGTCGCATCGCCAGGACTCACGCTCGTCGTCTTCAGCTGTTCGATGAGCTCGTCCATTTCGGCTGGAATGACAAAAGCAACACAAAAACAATTCCTTAAACGTCCAAACAGTAAACAGTGAGCAGTAAATAGTAAACAGCAAATACTCGTTGCGTCTATTTTTGGCCATTATCTGGGTTAAGTCGAACGACACAATTAAAGGGCGGCGCAATGGCACGCAAGGCACGAGTCGGGACGGGACGGGGGCCACATCCTGGCCATTGTTTGCCTTGCAAATTTATTGCTGACGATTCCGGTTGAACCTCCCCATCCCACCCGCAACCCCGCAACTCACACGAAACTAATCCCATTTATTTGCGAATTGTCAGTCAACGCAATTTACTCAAAAATTATGTGCAAATGCTTTAAGCGTGCCACATTAAATGCTCATTTTGCGTCCAGGACTCCAGAGGAGTCAATGCCAGACCAAGAGCCACGTCCCTCTACCAAGAGAATTCCCTGCTCCCTGCTCCAGGCAACAGCCGGACAGTCAATTTGCATAAATTCCCGCAGCTGGCAAAGCGGGCGCAAAAAAACAATGCGAAGGCTGAGCAAAATAAAGCAAAAGTCAAAGTAAACGCCACGAGCATTAAATACGCTTCCTTAAATTTAAATTGCTGATACGTTTTAAATGTATATATATATTTTTACTCGAATTCGTTTAATAATAACTTAGGAAATTTGAATAAATTAATTAATCCACAACATTTCGAAAAATTCCTAGTTACTTTGTATTATTGCTACTTAATTAATTTTAAATTCTTTTTTAGCTAGAAAATATTTTAAATTATTTGTACTTATTTATTTATGCTTAAATTAAATTTATAAACTTTATAGAATATATTTTTAATTAATGACTTTTTGAGCTTTTGTAGAGTTTGGAGTTGGTTTATGATGTAGTTTTTCGGGGTATTAAGTCTGTGACAGCTCATACATATGCCACATGCCACATGCTACATGCCACGTAAGTCCTTAGCCCTTGGCTCTCTTTAGGGCATAAACTGGAAAAGCAAACACATGGCCAAAAACCCTCCTAATGCCATTCTGATAAGCTCTTCTGCTCGACATCCCAGGGCAGGGCCCAGACGAAGGGCAAGGGCCACAACTCGAACCGGAGCCAAGTTGTAAAGTGGCAAGTGGCAAATAGCAACTGGCAACTGGTAACTGCAAACAACAACAACAACATCAACATCAACAATAACGAGAGAACTATATAGAGCGGGCATTGAGTCGACTTTGTGGAGCATAAATAATGAATAAAAAGTTGCCGGGGCGAAAAAAAAAAACGCAGAGAAAAAAACCCTTAAATGGCATAGAAACAGCCTCTGTCCTCTGTGGCTGCTGCAACACATTGAAAGGTTGCCCCCAAGCGAGGCAAGCATACCTCAATGCAGACCACAGACCATAGAGAAATTGTTGCATTTGTGGCAGACTCGCGCTGAATGCAATTCGAATTGGACAGTTGCTGGGAACAATAACGATGCAGTTGCAGTTGCCGTTGCAACCACATCACACCACATCAAGTATTTGAGTGACAGACGTGGCAGGTGCAGTGCCACTTCCGTCTAGCCACCGCTACCGCATTCGCTTCCGTCTGCCTCCTGCCTCCTCGTGTCTCGTGCCACGTGCCTCCTTTTATGCGACCGATACGAACGCTGCCGCCTTTTGCGTGCGTTGGCATTTCATTTGGATTTCGTTTTGGGTTTGAGTTTGAGTTCGAGTCCCGCTGTAACTGGTACTCGTTGGTATTCAGAGTATGCCGCCATGCAATGTGGCAAGTTCGTTAGCTTTTCACCAAGGGATAAAGCCGGCTGTGACTCTTCCTCCCCGCCCTCTTCTGCAACTCTCTCTCACGCTCTGCAGGCATTTGCCTGACTCAAATTGTGGGGCAATTGCTTTTGGGCAATATTTTCCTTTATTTTCCGTTTTATTTTCATTTTTCTTTTTGTCGTCTGCTAGTTTGTGTTGCTGTTGTGGGCGTGTTTGTTGCCCCCTGTTGTTGCATATTGGTTTCATGTGCAATTTTCGCTGTTGGCAACCCGAAAACTGGGTTAAGCGAACATCAACACACAACATTACGGCTCACGGCCCATGACAAGCCCATGGCTGCCTTGCAATTTGTTGAGCCCGATTCAACAGTTATAGCCAAAACACATTTCTAAATATGCGCGAAATTAAACGAGCTACAAATACATATTTCACATACTCTATATCCTGACTGACTTACTTAACCAGCATAGCTATTAAGATATACATTTCACTTCATTAAATTAAAAACATATTTGTATTCTTATCACCCAAATAAAACAACTTGTTTGTTAGTTTAGGAGCATTAAACATTTCTTTGCAATTTCGTAAGCAAATCCTTACATAAAATTAGTTTGTATAATAAACATTTATTGGTCTTGGTCACTTCTCTAAAAACCTTGCAATGATTTAATACTGTAAATAAAGTTACATTTATTTCGATGCATTTCACTTCCTTCGATTCGAAAACGTTTAATTTAGTTGGATTTGAGTTGTGGCCAGCTTCAGGGCTCCTTCGAGCCAGAATCGTTCTCTATGATTAACGGCTGGTACTTGACCTGATCCAGTTTGACGAGGGCGTGGCAGGCGGGCGTTGGCATCTTCAGAGCGTGATCCCTCAAGTTGGCATTGTTCGCGTTGCGGGCGCGATTCAGCAATTTGTCGCCTGCAAAAGCAACTGGATGAACAACACAACACAACAACACGGCACACACACAACACAACAGCGAACTCACGCATCTTGCGCTCCTGCTTGCAACTGTGCTTCAGATCCGTCAGATACATCTCCTCGATCTGTTCCTCCATGCGCTGCAGCTGCTTGGCCGTTTGGCTGCTCGCAAACTCGGGCGTCACAAAGTAGGGCACATGATTGATGCTGCTCGTCAGCTGCACGCTGTGGGTGCTGCGAGACGAGATGGATTTTGGTTTGGGTTGTGGCACATGTGGCGTGTGGCATATTGCACGCTGGTGCACTCACCTGGTGGGCGTGAAACTAAAGTTCGGCGCTGTGGCCAGGTAATGCAGCGTTATAATTATGAACACCAGCGAGGCAACGAGGCCAATGACCAGCTGCTCGGTCTGGTAGAGCGATTGCGACTGCGGCACTCGCTGATTAGCCGGCTGATACGAGCCACGACGCTGCTGACTGTATTCCACATCATCAAGTTCGTCCATCTCCGCTTCCACTTGCTGCTCATCCTCCTGCTTCTCCTCCTCGTCCCCATTCTCCCTGTGGTACTGTCGATTTTGCGCACCGAAGCAGTCACCAATTGCCGTCAGCATGTTGTAATCGATGCGCTTCTGATTGTCGGTCAATGTGTCGGCGGCATCATTGATGCGTCGAAAGGCTTCTGCGGCGCCAGGCGCACGATTCTTGTCCGGATGCAGACGCAGTGCCAGCCGCTTGTAGGCACGCTTCACCTCCGAGTAGGTGGCATGATGTGAGATGCGCAGCACTTCGTAGTGGCTGCGACAACGCAGCACCTTCTGGACCACGTCCAGCATCTCGATGCTGAAGCTGTGTGGCAGAGCATTCGATTTATGGGTGGGTCCAAATATCTGATCTGGCGAATCGCTCTTCAGTCGCAGGCGCACCAGGATGTTCTTCAGCTCCAGCAATCCCATAATATCGTCTTGATTGCCGTCGCCGCCAATGCTATTGTTGCTGGCGAGGCCTTTGTTGATCAGACTCATGGCCACATCGTAGTTGCCCATAGAGATCTCATTGGCGATGTTCCTCAGGTAGCCGGGCAGCAAGCGTTTCTTCTGCACCTGGGCCATGCCGGCTGAAGTCCTTCTGCTGCTGACGCTGTTAATTATAGCCTTGTTGAAACAATGTCCTTCGGCTTCTTCGGCAGCTTGCGTAAGCAAAAATGTGGACTTGATATACATATGTACTTATAAACAGCTGAAGCTAACTTCAGAACATATAATTTGGGCCAGTTAACACGACATTAAAGGTACACACTCAGTGTCAATATAAATATATGGACTTGAAATGTAACACATCGCCTGATAAGTTTCCGGTCTAACTAAGAAGCATGTTTTTTCCTTGTTGGTAACAACTCGTTATATTCACAAACAATTAAAACACCACTCAATTGATGTATTGATTCAAAAATTATTGTGTCGTGCGCTTATTCTCGACAATTTTCTCTTCATTTGAGTTATATCTCATTCCTTGAATCACGCAATGTGTTTTTTCGCGATGTCAACCACAGAATTATCAAGGGAAGGAAGCATGAGAATTAAAGTACATTTGTATCTTTAACTTTCATTTGCAATTTTATTAAACACAAATTCTATGATTTGTTTTAAGTTTATTTGATGAAAATGGTTGTACGACCAATTTTAAAACTGCATACTAATGAAGAACGTTTGTTCTTCTCTGCTTTGCTTGAAAACTATATTTCCCATTACAAAATAATGTTCAAACAATATTGAAAATTTGTTTTCGTCAATTGTTTCGGATTGGACCAAAGTGCCATTACAAATATCAGTGTAATTTGACAACTCAAAACTTCGCAGAGTTTCAAAACTTTTGTCAGCAATCATTAACAAGATAATAGAACGGTTTGGGGCTAGATATATTATTATTGCAGCTAAACAAATTATACACTAGAGAGAAAAAAATAAATAAAAACAAACAATAAAAATAAATACACTTAAAAATTATCATGATCCCTTAAGACATTAAATAATAAGATAACAAATAAAACATTTACTTTAACAAATAGTTTTAAATTTTAAAGAAGATCCTTCGGGTGGCAAAAGGACTTAACAGGCTGTCGCAGTCAACGTCTCTCATCATTGACAGCCCCCAAAAGCCTGCGATGTTTTGCCCCAGCTGAAGAAACTAATTTTCATCAGGACTTGACCTCCTCGAGTCTTGGCAAGGCATTTCCACAAAGTGAGTGCTTGGCCCGGAAATGTTGCAAGTACATACTTTGAAACAAAGAGCAAAGTCCCCGAAAAAACAAACTGACAACACTTCAATCCCAAAAGTATGCTTCAAACTTTGTGCGTCCTTCGTCGCAGAGTGAAACAAACACTGCCAAAAACGTGTCCTTGTGTCTGTAACTCAAAACTTGAGTTAATTGAAATTAATTTCTATGCCAATTTGAATAGGGGACCGAACTCAATTAAAATGTCACCCCCCACCAAACGACGCGTCGTTTTGGCCATAGTCAAGGCCATTAGGAACAGACCAAAATCTTATTAGCAGTAAAGAAAAACTAAGTTGCAGAGCAGGGCAAGAAAACCAAAAATCACATGCCAGAGAGAGAGAGAGAGAAGGCCAATAAATTGAGCATGGGGAAAAACTAGAAAAATTGTGTAGGCTAATCTGGGGTAAAGCTGCGTGAAACGAATGAAAAGCCCGAAAATAATAATAATAACAATAAAGAAAAGGCATCCAGCACACAGGGTGTTTCTGTAAGCGATATGCCTTATCAGCGCCTCGTCCTCGCCCTCGTCTCAATGCGGTGCGGGGTGGTTGTGGGTGAAGTGTCGGAGGACGCGAGACACAAAGGACCAATTAAAATCTAAAGTGAGTTTGGGGCGCAGCTGCCGGAGGAGGAAGCGGACGAAGAAGAGCGTCTGTCTCAAATGTGCGCTGGCACGTACAACTTGTGTTTGTTGATGTTGATGTTGTTGTTGTTTGCGCCAAGGGGGTTGCATGTTGGTAATGCCGGTAAAGCTGGCACCTCATGTGCCGTGCCGCACGGGGGCATATTCATTTATTAATGGTTGGCTTGCGTTTGGTTGAGTTGGGTGGTTGCTGAAAGGTGGTTGTCAGTTAATGGATCCGCATGGCGGATGAGAAATGGAATTCTGATTTGAATGTAATATACAAATGGCGATCTAGCCAAGTGTGACCATGTCAACGCGATCAATGGCGGTTGAGAAATATAATTCTGATTGGAATATTCAAAAGGCGATCTAGCGAAATGTGACCATGTCAAAGCGATCACAGTGTGGCCCAACTCGTTGCTGAACAAGTGCAGACCAAAACATCAACAAGGCAACAAATGTGGAAAAGCGCGTAAATATTGATTTTTCACACATGACTCCAGCTGCAGCTGCAACGTCTGCAACACAACAGCCCCCGTCTGCCACTTTACACGACTTTTGTAGCCGGCAGACACTCCATGCACCTGAAGGGAAGGGAAGGGGAGAGTAAGTGGAGAGGGAAGCAGCTTGGTATCTGTTGTGCATTCAGTGCAGTTCGTAAAATATTAAGACGCACATAAAATGTACACATTCTCCTACTTTACTTCAGTTGCCACATTTGATTGCACACACACACACACACACACACACAGACAGACACACACAATGACACGCATGAGTTGCATTTGTTTATACTAGGCGTAAAATAAACGTGCGTCTAAAACGTTTGTGCTGCTTGACTTGAACGCGCGGTACACGCATAAAATTTAACATGAGTAGTTTTACATCTTCTTTTTGCTTTTGTTTTTGCTATTTATTACTCACTCGCCATGGTTGTTGTTATTTATTGGTTTGCTGCCGCCGGGGTTGCTGCTCTCTTCTTCTTCTGCTTAGCCGCCTTTAGTTAGTGTTAAGTGTTTATCCAATTGCCTGGCGAACGCTTTAAAATACTTATTGGGAGGCACGAAATTATCTTCAATTCAGCAAGTTGCACTTCAAGTGTTTAAACAATGCAATTGTGGTTGAATCACAAAATTGAACACATTTCACAGCATTTGTACGATTGAGAGTAATCCCGCGTTTTGCACAAAACACCTGCATGAACTGCGGTTTCACGAATTATTTATCAATATACAATTATAAATCGTTCTTTACTATGTATTTTTGTTTTTTTCTCCGACGAACATCTAACCGCGCACCAACAAGACTCTCAGCAGTGTGACTGCTTGTTGATATCCTAAATATAATTTGCTTGCAAAATATACTAAAATATACCATTTCCATAAGCGATAACAGAGTGACCGCAAGCTCAATTTCAGAATATCGCTTCATACATTGAGAAAAACATTTTCATTGAAATTGACATATTTTCATTGGATTACTGATTTTTTCTAAAACAATACGGACCAATTGATTTACATAGCAAATTAACTGTAACGGCTTCCGTATCGATTGGTGACATTATCGATAACTACCGGCTCTGTTGACAGAGTGCCCGTATTTTAACCAGCTGTTTGCGCGAGAGAGATAACTATACCAGTCTATCGGGCAGAGTTGCCAAAGCACATTTGCTGCAAACAACAAATTGTTTATTATTTAGTTAAAAGCTACACTTAAATAAATACAAAGTGCATATAAATTGCAGAAACTTGAATCTACTTGCTTATCATATTGTCGTGAATGTCTCCGACGCGTTGTTAGCGAAGAAAACAAAAGTAGCGTGCTTAAAGACCTCACCAGCACCACGCGATTTAGCAAATATAAACTTGCTGCGACATTTTGTCCTTTTTTTTTCTTCGACTGTATTTAAAAATTGCAAAACTGTCACTAAAAGCTTATAAAATTGGCAAGATAAACAAGCACAGCTCAAAGATGCCGCCAGCGTCTGCGGTAAACAGTAACAGTGCCGCTGCCCAAGCGGCAGCTCTCGAGCGAGCCGAGAAACTGCGAGGGTCGCTTAAAGGCTTCATATTAGCCGACCGACAGCGCAAACAAGAAGGTTGATTACGATTGCACGAGCCAACAATAAACACATTTTAATTTGAACGTTTTTTTGTTTGTAGAGCACGAAAGACAGGTGGAGGAGATGCGAGTGCGACGCGAGCAAGAGGCACGAGAACGCGAGAACAACATGTCTCTGGTGGACACACGTGGACAGATTACCAGACTGGATGAACAGTTGGCGGACTTGCATCAGAAGAAGCATCAGCTGGTGGTGCAGTTGAAGAAGGTGTTGAATGATGACGAGACGCGGAAGAAGCAGGCCAAGGAGAATGAGTTGTTTGCTCTGCAGCAAGCACAGGCTTTGCAGGCCCAAGCGAGCGTAGCTACGGCGCAGGTGTTCTTGCCACCTGTGCGCCTGCAGCACCATCAAATGCCCATGCTGCAAAAGGTAAGTGACCAGTAGACAACATGATGAGCTTTCTTTAATTGTCGCCATTACAGCAGCCTGGACAATCAACGGGTGGGAAACGAGGACGCAGCCCCTCGCCGCCCAGCCAACAGCAGCATCAACAGCAGCAGCATCAGGCGTACTACAAGAGTCCCGCCAGCTATGCACAGCAACAACAACAGCAGAGTAAGTGATGCTCCATTTTTAGCAAAAAATAAAAAAATAGATTTTTATTTTTTGTTGAGTTTTGAGTTCCTTCTCAGTTGACTAACCAACTTCCTGTATTGACTATGATACGAGAGAGGAGCCCATTGTCACTCATTTTGTGTAGCGAGCACACTAATCTTCTAACATGCACAAGACACATCATTTATTTTCATTTCGTTATTTGTTTACAATTGATTCGCAGAACACGATGACTACCGTCGTGCCGCGGACTATGCTAAAATGTCATGGAACAGTAAGATAACCATTAATCGTTTTATCCATAAGTCGTTAACACAATACCCACAACAAATTTTGCAACCCAACCGATTGCCTCCTTTTCTCTCTTTCTGTCTGATTGCAGAGCAAACGGCACAATATCCGAGCACCGGAACCTTGTTCTACCAGACGACAGCGGCGCCGCCAACTACACAGCATCAGGCCGATGCACGACTGCAATCCATTTACAATTATAGTCTGCCTCTAAGACCGGCCTACCACGTGGAGTTGCAGTCGGGCCCGAGTGCGACGGTCAGCAAGGCGCCCGGATCACAGTCTCCTTCGCCTAAGGCGCAACCCATGCAGGTGCTGCACATCAATCTGGATCAACCGCCCATTTCACAGGCAGACCTGGTGCAGGTTCAGGCCGCTGCCGGTGGTCTATCGGTACAAACGTCCAAGCCGCAGGTGACCATGGAGAAGTTGTCGGATCGCTATCACATCGAGGTGAAGCACGAGGGTCCGCCACAGGGTCATGTGCCACCGCCACCGCATTTGCTCTCCGAGGGCGTCATTTACAAGCCACACTTGGGTGATCTAGCGCTGCATCCCAATGTGCTGCAAATTAGCACCAGTGCAGCACAGGTGATCTAAAATATTTCATTTTTATTATCACAATTATGAACCATAACTTCAAAGGTTTATTGGGCTCTCCATCTAAAGTATCTGAGTTATAGCACCTCCTGAGTTCCAAATCCTTCACAAATGTTTAATGTGCTAGAATGCGCTCTGGCATCTCTTTTCAAGCGCATTGCAATACCAGTTCAGACTTTACTACGTAGAATCTAAGGATTGCCTATCTGTCTGCTGAAGTAAGCACATCAATCTACGGCATGGAATCCAGGCTAATTTTCAGTGGCCAATTCTAACAAGAAAAACTCGTTAAGTGTAGGATGCAACTGCCAAAAGGGTTAAAGGGATTGTCCAATAGCTGTCTCAAGTTACATTTGTGAAATGTTCCACCAAGTTAATGTGCTTTAGGAGGATCAGGCAGATCAGAGATTTCTCTGACGTGATGGAAATTTACTAAGACCACCCCAAGGTTATGACATTTGAAACATTGCATTCATCGTCTTTTTGAGACGCTAAGGCCGTGAAAACAATTTGCTCGGTCCTCCCGTTTTTGCTATAATTAGCAATAACATCACATTAAATTCAAGCTAACACTACTTTTCTATTCGACAGAATCCCAAGGCGACGGGCAGCATTACGCAAGGCTATGCGCCAGGACGTGGTGCTACCGCCTACGATCAGCAATTGGCCCGACAACAATTGGCCATGCTGCCAGGACAACCAGGCGCTGGATCGGGCGCCGGTCAGCCTCCACATGGGCAGCAGCTGCAGTACTCGAGACGCTTGTATTAATTCCGATGATACGTTTATGCTAAGCTCACACGTAATTTTAAGATTTTATTGAGGATATGATTTTGATTTGTTTTTGACTAAAGCTGCTTTGCAGCAGCACAGAATAAAGCACACAACTATGGCGTCCCTATTTTCCAATGCAATGCTGTTTTGTTTACCTTCGCATTCCAGGAATACTCCAATCAGATTACATACGTTGTGAGTGCGAATGTGTTTCACCGTTGGTCGCACAAAGTACCAACGTCCAGCGGGTATAAAGTGCAGTTATAAAGGAACCGGTTACGCATGTGTGAAAGTTTGATTGGGTTGCAGATAGTGAAACACGCATACACACAAACGGACTCGTTCCACCCACAAAACAAGCTTACTTATGCATAAGTGTGTGTGTGCAAACTCAATCCCATATCCGTTAGCTTTACTTGAAATCCATGATCGTTATTCTTTATAATCTCACAGATAGCAGAATTTTCAAATTGTTTGTGCAGCTGTGTTAAATTTGCGGAAATATTTATTTGCCTTTAAGACGCAGCGGGTGCGACTACTTGGCATAAACAATTGTACATAATTAAATAAAAGTACATATGTATAGTATGTACATATATACAACGTACATGTGTCCATACTTGGGAAACCAATTTGCGTATTAAGCGATGCGAAATTATTTGCATTTGACGTAAGCGCAATCATTATCAACGGGGGAAAATCACAATCCCAGCTTCATTTTTTAAATTGCTTCCACGAAGGTAATCTTTATTTAATAATTTCGATTATATTTAATAATTCGACGTCAAGCATGTTCAATATACAAATGTCATTCTTTCGGTTGTTCCGTTTTTGCTAAATGGAATAGTAAACAAATGATTCATGATATGCACCCAAGCATGCATAGTATATAAAAATTCGGTGATACGTGCGTTGCGGACATCATGGAAATTCATTTACATATGGCCCAGGGTTAATTGTGCTGAGCGATCTCGTTAATTGGATTTGGCGACTGAGACGCCGCGACACCAAACAGATGCACAATGGTCCCAATGTCAAAGACTTTTGCAGAATTTTCAAAATATTATATACACACAATACAATGCCTCACAAAATTTTTGACCGATCGGACGACCCCCTTGAGACATCTAATCTTAAATACATATATATCAAAACTAACTTTATATCAGGCGTTCCCCAATCTTCCAAGTATTAACAGCTTCGAAACAATCAGAAAATTCGATTTCATTAACACATTAATTTCAATAAATATATTATGTAAATATATGTATTTGATTCACTAATTAAAAATAATTACTAATTTTCCAACTAATCTCATCTTTTATTATATGGTATCTATAGAAATTAGTTTTTTTTTAAAAGGAACAAAATCAGTTTCTCAAGCTATTATTACTTTACTTGAGTAAAATATTGTTTTTTTTCAGAATTCTTAAATACACAAATTTATTTTTGCTAAAATATTTGACATTGGGAGCAGTCTGAGATCGAAGGGTCTTATACAAACAATTGTACTTATGCTGATAGTGACGAAAGCAACAAAATATGTTTTCAAGCCACGTTCGTGGGTTTGGATTACGCAAGTTACAACGGCTTTGTAAACCAGTTATGGGGTTGTCTTCATGCTATTTTTTTTGTGTTTGTTGTTGGTGTTGTGACTGCAGCAATTATTGTTGTTTTGATGTCAAGGAAAACGAAACCCAGCCGACGATTACAATTCTAATGCAATTAAAAGCGGAAGCCGAGCTTTAATTAAAACCCGAGTAGTTTGTTGTGGGTGAAATTGTAATAGATATTTGTATGCAAGGGATTGCTTACATGGTAATCAAAGCTCATACAAAAGTTTATCATCACGAACCAAACCCCATCAACCAAAACACGTTCTCTAGGGACTGAAGAAATCACGTTAAAAACCACAATAACACGATGTACAGCTGCAACCAAATACGAAACGAATTAACATAAGTAAACAAAGCGTTGCTGGAAAGTAACGTATTTCTGCATGCCAATTATGACGACACATAAAAACAGGGCTAATGCAATTATAAGGTACAGCAACGATGTCATCGTCATGGGGGCCGGGGAAGCCATGAATAAAACAAATACGACGCGCCAATAACGCGAATACAATCAAAATAAATATATATATATATATATATATGTATGTATGTATGTTCCTAGTGGGAGCCGAGTGCCGAAAACGTCAACATTCCACGTTGCCCGCCGTCGCCGCCGCCACCGTGTCGTTGGTGTGAGACGACCGACCCAAGCAAACCAAACGACCGACCGACCAACAGAGCGACCGCATGAAGCAACAGGCGGTTGTTGTGGCGTCTGGCTGATCTCAGTCTGTAACGACATCGACAACTGTTCATAACGTAGCGCGCGCAAAACAAAAACGAAAACCACACGGATTATTTCACGCTAAGGTGTGTGTGTTGAGTTTTGAAAACCGTTGCTGTGTGTGTGTTGCGTGTCCGTGTAGCTGTGTGTGTGTGAGATCCTCAAGTGTTGCAAGACGTTAAATTTAAAGTGTTGGAAAACTTAGTTAGATCGTTCAAACGTTCAGTTGTCATCCCACTCGCACTCAGGCGTCGCCGGCATGCGTGAATGTCAAACTTTTGTCCAACTGACTTCGTTTATTCTCTAAGCAAAACATTAAGCAAACCAAACGGATGACAACAAAATCCAAAACAAAATTAGTCAGAGCGTCGCAAATATACTGATGTATATATATACGTGTATATACGTATCGTATTAGTGTAGATCGTATATAACCAAAAGAGACGCGAGACCATTGGAGGACGTTGCGTGCCGTTTATTTTAAAGTAAAATGATGTCATTACAAATTGCATAAAATACTCAACGTTCCACTCCCTCCTCCGCAACATTCTAGGCGCAAGTGTACTTAATTGAATATCAATATCCATATCGAAATGGAGTCCACCAAAAGCCTGCTGTTGGAGAAGTACCACGGATTATGTAACTACTTGGAGCGAGACACCGTGGGCAGCGAGCTTGCGATCTACGGCACATCGACGCTGATGCTGCTGGTGGCTTATATGAAACGCAAGCCCGCCTACCTGGTGCGCCAGTTCAAGCAGCCCTCGCACATACCTGAACGGATCATCAACGAACGCATTATGCACACCGGCACCATACGCGGTGTGCAGCAGCGCGATCAGGACACACTGCTGCTGATCAAGCATCGTCCACTCATACCGATCTTCACCAGCCGAGATCGATTGCTGCCAGTCAAACTGCCGGGCGTGCAGGTCAATGCTAATGGTTACTCGTGGCTGCAGCAGTGTCTGGTTGGACGCGAAGCGACCTTTATACCGCTGAACAAGAGTCCCAAGTCCCAGGACTTTGTGGTGTGCCAGCTGTGTCTGGTGCATCCGCCCAAGGGCAACAGACTGTTGGATGTGTCCGAGACGTTGCTGAAGTTGCGTTTCGCCAAATACGCACAGGATGTGGCGGCGGCTCTCAAACGGAATAACAAATACTATCAGCATCTGCGACAGGTCGAGAGCAGCACGGCCAGCAAAGAAGCCTGGCTGGCGTTCATAGCGCGTTATCCGTACATCTGGCAGCGTTTCAATCAACTGAAGGCCTCGCTGCTGCCCAAACAGAAGCTATTGCCGGAGTTGGTGCGCTGATCAGTTTCACACAAAGACACGTCTCTCCATCGTTAGTCATTAAGCTCGGAGCAGAGGAAGAACGTTGAACGTACATATTTGTTAATTTAGTTATAAGACGACTCCGCGAAGTGTCGTAATACCAACATAATCCCAATCGACACCGAGAACGTGCTATTCTCACGATTTTCACAGGAGTGCTGAACGACAATACTACGAACTCAAGAATTTTATATGAACAATTTTTGCTATTGTTTTTTTTCTGTATGACATATGCTTGTGTGTGTGTATGAATGCATGTGTGTGCGTTATAACGTGCGTACGTGTGCGAGTGCATTTTACTTTATGTACATGTATGCTGCAAGAAATAAAATAATCCACCATGTATATTAGACTATACATACTATATACCATACGTGACGTATACTTGATATTTCATTTCGTATGCAGTTCTTCAGTCGCCTCAACGAATCTCAAACTCGGTCAAAATGAGCTGCGGAATATCTATGGTCAAATACATACTATTTATATTCAACTTGCTGTGCTCGGTGAGTAAAAAAAGTGTTTTTATACATTCTCGTTGGGTGAACCAAACTCAATTTTTATACGTATGATATCATTGGCTTCTCTATAACAGGTTTTCTTACAAGATTTGCTCACAAATACAGTGAAACCGATAAAACAATGAACATTACGTTGTGAAAATTATGAATTCCGCTAACTTAATTCATAAACTTATTTCAGAAAGAAATACAACAATTTAAATTAAAACGTAAATTTTGTGTAAAGATAGTATTTAGTTTTCGTGAGGTTTCACTGTATTTTTTGTTTATCTTAGGGTCTCAAGAAAGTGAAGGCAGGCCTAAATCGAGCAACGAGTATTTTGATAAACCGGTTTACCCGAAGAATGTGGCAATTCACAAAATGTTTTTTTCGGGGCAACACCCGAAGCTCATCTGAATGCAGAACTTGTTATTAAAATTGGGCTAAAACTGGACTTAATGTGTATACTGTACTGTATTTATTTGTGCGTTGTTTATTTTGATTCTCGCGTTTCTACAGCCGCCTAGAAAGGCTTGTTGCACGAGGTTAACCACTTACTGCAACAGGTTTCTAACAATGGCATTTCCATTTGTTTTGCGATTGTGCTCAACTTCCATGACGGCTCAGAACTGTACCCAACAACCAGTTCCAAGTCGGTGTGACATGAAAAAATGTATTGTGGGTTGGGAAAATTCATTTGAAAAATATAGGCATATACAATGAGCAACAATTTGTAGTCTAGTCACGTAAACGCAGCCAAATATTGTGCAATGAAAAATGGAAAATTGTGCAATTATATATAGACACTGAGGGCGAGGGCGTCTCTGACGCGTCAGCGCCGAAAATAGCTGCCTTAATTAAATGTGAACTTGGCGTACAATCTATCTATCTATCTATCTGTCTCACAGTCTGTTTGACAGATAGTTCAAAAGTTTGTAGGCTAAAAAACATTGGATTTCTACACGCATCCGTTGAAACTGGGGGAAAACAATGTTGGAAATGGAAATTGGGCGGCGCCGCTGCTTCGACAGCGCACTTGAACCCATTCGGCATGGGTAAGAGCACATCCGACGATAAGTACAAGTATGCTATTACGAGTACTCGTGCTTACTATATATACGAGTATGTTCTGTTTATTTATGCGTATTTGTGCTACTATAGCGTCCGCCATGCGACTGATCTTAATTCAATTTGAGCATAAATTAGTCGAATTATTCATCATTAATGTAGGTCATATGCGAGTTCATGCTCTCATTAATTACTACGGATGTGGGTTAAAATTGAGATTATCAGTTGGTAGAATATCTATTACCCATTGCATATCGAATTACTACGGATGTTGGGTTAAAATTGTGATTATCACTTGGTACATTTTTATCTTAGAATATCTATTACTCATTACATTTCTTCTTCACAAATTAATTCGGATGTGGGTTAAAATTGTGATTATCAGTTATTGTAGTTTTATCTTAGAATATCTATTACTCATTGCATCTTCTCGAGAGCAATATGCGAATTTGCGAATCGCTGACGTCTTTCATGCCAAATCAATGCAAACAGTTGCCCTTAGCATATTTATTTGTTATGGTTATCATTTAATCTAAATTGCTTAATTGGATTGCCTATATTATTGATTAGATATGCCTGTTGATAAGCTGTTTGAACTATGCCTAATTGCTGGTGGCATGCACTGGACAAAAGATAACAGCACATAAAAAGCCAATTTAAAAGATAGAAACATTTCTAGTACTTTTGTTTAGAATTTAATCGTTGCTCGTGTATAAGGTGTTTTAATAGCAAAAATATCTATCAATTTGCTATTAATATTCTATAGAATTTAGTTGAATTTAATTAAGCTATTGATTAATGATACGAGTTGTATCTGCTTTTTGATTTGAAATGTGCGCTCTTCATATCGATTCAAAAGCTTTCTTGCGAGTGCAAAGCTTTCACGTATCAACGGCTACCCAATGAACATTTTGTGCGGATCAGAAATTTAATGATATTTGTTTTATCTTTACAGATATGCGGCATCTTGTTGATAGTTTTTGGAGCCCTGCTTTTCAGCAATGTCCACAACTTCGATGACTTTAACGATGCTTTGCGCACCCAGCAGGTGCCGGTTACAATGATCGTGCTCGGCGCGGTTATATTGTTGATCTCATGGTTTGGATGCTGCGGTGCCATTCGGGAATCCTACTGCATGTCCATGACGGTAATAACACTTATTGACTGTTTAAAGATTAATATTAATTTTTAATGATTTTGTGCAGTACTCCATTTTGCTGTTTGTGCTGATGATTGTGCAGCTGGCGCTGGTGATCTTTATGTGGCTGCAGAAGGACAAATATCTGGACTTCATGGGCGAAGTGGTTGAGAAGGCCTGGGATCGCCGCACCCGACGTGCCGACTACATGGATGGCATTCAGATTAGTGTAGGTTGTCATAGCTCTGAGATTGCCATGAGTACTGCATGTGTTTTGTTTTGGTTTTGTGATTGCAGATGAAGTGCTGTGGTCGCAGCAGCTATGCTGATTATTCCTTCCAAGGATACTTCCCGCCCTCATGTTGCCAGGATCCCAACAACTGTCGCCAGGAGACTGTCTTCCGTCGCGGCTGCAAGCACGCCTTTGTCGAGTACTGGGACAGAAACAGTGACATCATCAAATACGCCGGTCTGGTTATTGCCGCCATTGAGGTGAGTTGCAAGCATCGCCATCTGATTTGCCGTGTCTCAATTTTGTATGCTTACAGTTTGTGGGCTTCGTGTTTGCCTGCTGTTTGGCGAACAGCATTCGAAACTATAGACGCCGAGTGGACTATTAAAGGACTCCACGGATCTTGGTCCGCACATCCAGCAAGGGGATGATATTGTGGCCTTATTAATTTTAATTGAAACTGAAAGTACGAATCATGTTGCCCAATTTATTTACAAATTTTACAAATAATTAATTCGTAAAATCAATGAATCCGATGGCCATTACAATATTGACATTTAATCTCTTTTTAAATACGCACATTTTTATGAAAATATATGTTGAAATTTATATATTTTTAATTTGCACTGTTTTCCATATGATTGTGCTACCTTTTACTGTACAAATTAAATGTATACGTAACGAATATTTTTATTTATACAGAATGCAATAAAAACATAAATTTAATATATTCCGCCGTTTTCAACTATGTTTTAAATTAAAGATGACCCAATCTTCAGTTGCGCAGAAAATGTTGATATTGGCTTATCAAATTCCGTGCGATCTATTATATTAGTATCTATAAGGCATAGGTGTAGGTGCTCTTATCTATTTGAAGACGGTCTATAATATTTTGATTAGAAAAAATTCGGAATAAATTTATCATTTACAGCACTTCATCAGCAGCCTGAAATATTTATTGGATCTTCATTTTGCGCTATCTGTGGTCACTTTTTTGATAGTTACGATAGTCCAAGATCCTAACATTATGATTTTTTATTTATGTTGTTTTCCTATAGCTTTAAAATCCTTTGACTATCAGTCGCAACTATTGGTATCAGCTTTAACTAGCTGCCACTCGAGTAGGTAAATAAAAATATTAGTGAGCACTAAACTGTTCTATTTCGCAATGGGCATAATTTGTATGCGTATTAATAAATCTAGCAGATAGGGTTGGGGACTCCCGCTGCGTTGGTTTTTGCACTTTTCGGCTACAGCAAATAAAATTGAACTTGATAATCGGATTTTGAGTCATGCACTTGGCTGGGCCCATTAGCAATCGGAAAACCTGTCAATTCACTAGCATGATAATATGATTATTGCCGATAATAAATGTCGACACATTGACTACGAAACTAGCAGTGAAAATGTACTTAAAATATCATCAAATATGTTTCCAAATTTGATTCGGGTGAATCAACCTCAGAGTCAAGATAGCCAATGCCCCCAAAAGACATGGGTCTCTTCTAAGATAAATACTGATACTGCGTGTCCATGAGTCAGAGATTCTATCTGGCATTGGTACGAGTACCCTTAAAATTAGTGCACAAATAAATAGCTGTGTCCATAAACATATGACGGCACTGATATACTATATACTCGTATATGACAAGTTCGAGTCTATAGACGGCTGTACGAATCGGTACATTTTATCTGGGTGCAATCCGATAAGGTCCATTGATAAGCTCAGAATAGTACATAGCTGGCAAGTTATTCATATGGATCCCAGGCGTATTGCCCGCGATTTGTTGTTATGTGGCGATAAGTGAGGAGATAAGTTCAGCAATTCGACAAAGTTGTGGCGCAAATTTCATTATTAAAGCTTAGATCTGAGCAGAAATATTTTACTTAGACTCGAGCAGTCGAAACGAACGGACTTCAAATTAAATCGAAAATCGAGTTGACGAATTAACGAATTTACCAAAATGAATTGCCTATCCGCCATGTTCAAGTACCTTGTGTACTTCCTCAATCTGGTCTTTGTTGTAAGTACTCGCACCTGGACTATCCGCAGCTAATTGCACATCAAATGGATTGATTGTCTGTAATACAATTGCAAAAATTAACAATTTACAGGCCGGTGGCATACTGATGATTGTGGTCGGTTCCATAATGGTGTCCAGCATTGGCACCTTTGGATCCTTCAGCGACTCGGTCAATGCTCAGACGATTCCCATTTCCATCATTGTCATTGGCTGCGTCATTTTCATAGTCGCCTTCTTCGGCTGCTGTGGAACCATCCGCGAGAATGCCTGTTGCACGACAATCGTAAGTAGAGATTCGACAAGTGCTGATCGAGGATGCATCTAAATTGGATTCTTTGGCTTTTTAGTATGCCGTTTGCATGTTCATTCTGTTTGCTCTCCAATTGGCGCTGTCCATCTGGATCTTTGTTGAGAACGACAACTTCTTGGCCAAAATGAACGATCTGGTTGAATCGGCCTGGAAGCAAAACGATTCCGCCAATGGCTACCCCATGGATGCACTGCAGCTATCGGTAAGTGTGGACTTTAATGATATATCTGGATTGATACTAATATTATTTATTTATAAACTATAGTTCACTTGCTGTGGCAAGAACAGCTATACGGATTATGGTGCAACTGTGCCCGCCTCTTGCTGTGGCTACGCCGATCGCTCCCGGACTTGCGAAGCAGCAATCTATACGACACGTGCTCCCTGTATTACAAAATTCAACGACTTCTGGTCCTCCAACACGGATCTCATTCGCTGGAGCAGTTTGATCATTGCTCTCTTCGAGTTGGGCATCTTCATCATTTCCTGCTGCTTGGCCAGCGCCATGAGAAAGCAGCGTTAAGCCACAAGACGCATTTCCATTTCATAGATCACCAGCCAAAATGTTCATCAAAGCCATAAATAATCAATAAACGCATAGCTTTAAGACTTACAAAAACAACTGTATACAGTGTGCTGTCAATTGAATGATCTATCACAAAGTTGGTTGGTTATCTTATCGCATTGTATTATTTTTATTTTTAGTAGTGGGATAGTTCTTGGCTAATAGTATCAGGCACTACTGCGATAAATTTGAGTACAACCTTAAGCAAAGTTTCCCAGAACCCCATTATCAATTGTGTTATTTTGCTTTGGTACTGATACGAGCAGGAATTGGCTTGCGGTGCTGGACTGGATGATTCAGGCGCTATCAATGAACCTATCGATTCCGCCCACCCATATCACCAAGCTTTTTGTTTTGTTATTCACAGCCCAGAGGCCTAGCACAATGCTCTGGTGTGTGTTATCAACGGAACTGGTCATTCCGATAAGATACCCAAATGCGAATATCTAGATATGAGTATGTCTCAGTTCATTTAAGAACGGTAGTCCTACACGGCGCCCAGTCTAATCGAACTGCAGTAAACGACGCGTTAACAGAGCGCGATAAAATAATAAAATATATTTGCAAACTGTATTTTGAATTGATTTGTTTAACCCAAAGGATACAAAAAACAGCCTCAAAATGAATTGCCTAGCTGCAACTTTAAATTTCCTGCTATATATAATTAATATAGTGTTTTTGGTGAGTGACAATAAAAAGGATTTAAAGTGGAAATACTCTTCAAATGAATATCTTGAAAAGAAAGGATTATTTCAGATGTACATTTCTTTAAATTGCACCTTATACTCTCAGTGTGTTTAAATTGAAGCCTGATTTTAATATAATATATTGTGAAATATAAAAATAAATATATTTAAAATCAAATTTAAAATTTTAAATCAAATATAAAAATAAATCGAATGAAAATCTAAATATTTAAATGAAATTAGAATGTCTATGGTACTTAAACCCGCACTTAAAAGAATGGATGACTTTCAGTAACTAACAAATTTACCAATATGTATAGTATATATCGTCTATTAGTGTTGCATGCGCCAGAGCTTAGTGGATTATTGATTGTCATTATACAATATAGAAAAACATTTTTCCATTGTTGTTATCGCTAGACTAAAGAGACATCAATGTACCTGAGTCATTTGGGAAATACATGCTTGTAATGGAGTTCTGATATGATTGATAAATGCGATAAATGGACACACAGACATGATGTTTTATTAATTTCTATTGCGTTACAATGATAAGGAAGAAGACTGCCAAACTATTAACCTTATTAATAAAGTATTTTCATCATTTTATAATTATTCAAAACATTATTACTTCCTCCTTTTTTATGATCGTTGTTATTTAATTATATTTATTTCGAATATTTTTACTTCAACTTTTCTTTAAGATTTTTGTCATTACTTTATATATATTTAAAACATTATTACTTCTACTATTTTTTAAGATTGTTGGCATTCTGCTGATTGTGCTGGGTTCGATTATGCTCTCGCACATCAATCAGTTCTCTGGCATAGAGCAGCTGATGGAGACCAATGCCATTCCCATATGCATAACCGTTCTGGGCGTCCTCATCTTCATCGTGTCCTTCTTCGGCTGCTGTGGAACTTGGCGCCAGAGTGCCTGCTTGACCGGCACCGTGAGTTCATTTGGATTCACCTATTTCAATATGACGTTACTAATTTGAAACCCATTTTTCAGTATGCTACTCTGATGTTTCTTCTGTTCGTGCTGCAATTGGTGCTCACCTGCTGGGTGGCTGTCAACCGCCAGGGCTTCCTGAACGACATGCGCGATCTGGTGAACACAATTTGGGCTGAGAACGACGCTCAAAATGATTACCCAATGGGCGCAATGGAACTCACCTTCAATTGCTGTGGTGACATCAACTATTTGGACTATGCCACAAAAGGCGAGACTGTGCCTGGCACTTGTTGTGGCTACACAAACCGTAACCAGAGCTGCTCACCCGATATCTACGAAAATCTTGAGGGTTGCAATCAGAAGTTCGCTAGCTTCTGGACCAATAACACCGATCTCATTCGCTGGGCGGGTCTGGGTATCTGCATATATGAGTTTATCGTCTTCTTGCTTGCTGTTGGGTTGACCCACTCTATGCGCAAATCAAATTCTGGTAGGACAGTTACGGCCTAGACGACGTGGTGTAACTAAAACTGTTGAACTACATAATGTCATGAATTGTTGAGTGATGATTGATTATTAAAAATATTAAACACAACACATTTACAGTTTTATATTTTTAAATTTTTTAACTTTAAAGTTCATAATACTAATAGCTTAGATTTTGTATGTCTGGTTAAAAGGTTTAGAGTAGGGGCACTAAGCAAATAATACATAGATGTCAAAACTAAAAAATTATGCCACCTCCAATAGCATTATCGGCACCGCAAGCGAAGACAACACGAACGATGAGCATTTGTCTATTTTGGTGTGTTGTGGAAACCACTCCATTTAACGGGAGCCTATTATTTTACCTATTTCAAAAATAAACTATCTATATCATAGATTTTTTATTTTATTTCAAACCACCGTTTGGTGGTTAATTTTAAATTTTTAGAAATAATAAATTTTGTTTGAGTTGAAAATATTGAAAAACTATCTTAGTATGATATATTGCATATCTTCCTCCTGGAAGATTAGATCCTTTATTAAATCAATATGCTAATACAAATTTAATTAAGTGGGTATAAGACAACTCAATGTTTTTGACAAAGGGATTTTTGTATAAGGACTCTTAATGAAACAATTCGTTTAATGTTTTGGGCTCTTTTTTTATAATGCTGCTAGGTTTAACAAGTTTGAGAATAACTCTTTGTTGGTCTAACATACTTAATTGTAGACATGTTTTTATCAGTTTATTAAGCAGTGTTGCAGTGAGTGTGAAAAATAAAAATTAAAATAATGTATATTATTTTTAGTAATGTATATAATGTATATATTATTAGAAATAAGAAGCAGGTTAGGTGACACATTTTGGTATTCTTTCATTCTTAGGTAGGGGACTCCCCTTTTGTAGTCAACCTTTTATAGCTTTTTTATTTAATCAACAGCACAAACGTATACTATATTTTTTTGGAGCTTTTGTGGAATTCGATGTCGAAAAGGTTAATGCAATTTGCGATAACGAAAAGCTCACTCAACGAATCAAACAGAATTGTTGTATTATTTCGAAAAATAATCAGTTGGAGCTTGCAACTGAAACTATTCAGTTATAATAGTTGTAATTACCACGCACCCTTGGACAAAAATAAATTGTCAATATGGATTGCGGCGGAGTATTTGTTAAATATGTGCTCTTCATATTCAATATATTATTTGTGGTAAGTGTTGGCAACTTATAATTCCGAGTTACTTGTAATTGTATTCCTTTAACTGATATTAACTGGTCTGTTCGTGCTGTTGCAAAAAAAGCCGCAAATACATATACGTATAACTCGTATACTATGTGCTTGTGTGAATCTTATCTCGAGGAAAAATTAAATGTACTCGAGATCTTCGTTATAAACATGTGTTCATATGTGTACGAGTATTCACAAATAAATATGTACATTTATGGATGTATGTATATATATCGAGTTAAGGTTCTTGAAATGAACATACTTACATATATACATACACACATATATGTACATATGTACATATATATGTACATATCTAAAACTTTTGGAAAGTGGTTCGCAGTTTATCTTATCTTATAATGACTGAAAAAGCTTCTTCATAACGGCTGGGGAATGTCGTGATTTTCACATATTCTATTACAAGCCAATGTTCATCGTAATTACAGTTAATGAAAACGATCTCGAGTTGAATGGTTTGCAACACTCAATGATTGACTGATAACGTGATGAGTAATGCATGTGTTGCATGATGACTGGACCGTTTAAAAATGTTTTGTTTTTAGCAGCTGGGTGTAAAAGGAACGAATTCTACTCTGAGTAACAGACGTTGCTAATATCTTTTTATAGTATCGTATGTTATCGTTGTTTTTTTGTATTACAATATGCCGCCCTTGAAAAGGGCTTTCTTCATCGATAGAATTGTTATTTTGTATTTTTTTTATCTAAAGCCGATTTGGTCAACATAAAATTGTTACCCAATCAATAAAAATACTCGTACATTAACCTAATTTTGGTTATAAATCAAGCTGACAATAAAAATCGTGACTTCTATTTCAGATATGCGGCATTTTACTAATTGTATTTGGATCCCTTATGGTCGCGGAAATCAAGAACTTTTCAAGCGTTGACGAAGCTTTTACTGCGAATAGTGTTGCTATTGTTATCCTGATTCTAGGATGTGTGATCTTCCTCGTCTCATTTCTTGGATGCTGCGGTGCTATCCGCGAGAACTCATGTGGCCTCACAACTGTAAATTTAATTATTTATTTATTTAATATTTATTTATTTAATAATTAATTTTACTATTTTATAGTACTCGATCGTCATGCTGGGCTTGTTCCTATGTCAAATAGCCCTTATCATCTACGTGTGGATGAATCATGTGCAAATACGTCAATCACTGGATGTTGTGGTGCAAAAGATTTGGGACCAACGTAATTCTGATAAACTCTTAATGGATACTTTGCAGAAATCGGTTAGATTTAAAGAATAATTCGTATGAAATCAAGCTAAAAAGTATTCATTTATTACAGTTGAAATGCTGTGGACTCCACGGATTTGCAGATTACGGCACTAATTATCCAGCTTCATGTTGTGATAACCCTTCGAATGGATCTTGCAGTTTCACATCGGTGATGCTCAAGCCCGGTTGCAAGTCGGCTGTTGATTCCTTGTGGGATACAAATGTCAACATTATAAAGTATGCAGGTCTAGGAGTGCTTGCAGTAGAGGTATGGTATACAGATAAATTAACATTTGCAGTAGTATAATAAACAATAAACAATTCTAATTTTAGCTGGTCGCCTTCATCTTTGCTTGTTGCTTGGCGAATCAAACTCGCAACAATATAAGACGTCAAAATTATTAACTTATTTCTAAAAAGAAACACATGTTTTAAGTGATTATTTTGAAAATGTATCTCTTCATGTTTTTTGATTGCAAATGTATCTTTTAATACAATAACTTATATTTACATATGTATTGCAAACGTAATAATTATTAAAGCAGTCTTGCTATAAATAAAACAACCTCATCGAGGTTACAAAACACTACTACTGTTTATGTTCTACAATCAGCTTGCGTAACACCTTCGCCTGCGGATTACTTTTCCTTTCGTTTCTGTTAGAGTTAAGAGCCCTTTTCGGCCCATCTAAAGATTTCATTTAACAAATATGTACTTAAATATGTAAAAAGTAAAAAAAAAAAACAAACTTCTTTATTTATGGTGCTTTATATCCTTAAAAATTAATTTGCATTAAAGCTAATGTTACAGAGATTTTTTTATACAGTGTTAAGCATAGACCTTTTGTACTGAAATATTTTGAGTAGATAAACACAAATATACATTTTAATTTTGTATTTACAAAAAATTAGTAATTTCCAGGATTAGTACGAAACAAATAACTCGATCTGACAATTAAATATTTATAAAGTCTGTCAATATCTTGCAATATATTGTTATACCGTTTGGACTTTAGCCATAAATAGGATAGGGCTTGTTGTAATATGGTAGATTAAGTAATAGCTAAAGAAGTTTATTTTGGAAAATTTGTATTTTTTTAACATGTTTTCCCAGATTTATAAATAACTTACGCCAATGTATTACCAGACTACAAACGGTTACACAGCATAAATTTATGCTTAGCATTGAATAAACGTGGTTCCCCACTTTCATTCAATTTTTAGTATATAACCTTACAAAATATAAACAATTGACAGGGGTGCATCATATAAGTATAGAAAAATGTTTCTGAACAATTAGAAGCAGGCTAAGTATATAAGTACTACAAGTACTTAAATAAAAGCATATTTAATGCTAATTTAAATATTAAAACATACACGACTCGGACCCCATCGACTAAGACAATTAATGTTTGTTCTTTCGCAATAATAATTTTTTGTAGTGTAGTCTATATTCATCAAATCAAAAATAAATACCCACTGTGTATTTTGGTATATTTTTTTTAAGCATGACGGTATATTTTAACGGTCTAGCAGCGGCACACTGTTGAGATTGCCATGGTTGTCGAGTGAGGTCACACTGCGAACCAGTTTGACGTCTGCTACTTTTTGCGTTTCTTTTCAATTTTAAAACAGTTTTTCGACGAGTCGGACGTGTCGCGCGTGTAAAATAAAAACCTTGAACAAAACAGAAAAGGTAATTGAAATAATAAGTTGTAAAGTGCAGCAAGCCGAATAAGTCAATGCGATGCGGTTGCACACGTATGCACACAAATGATTGCTCTCGTTTTTGTTGACTACCTGAGGATGCTAAAATTAATTCAGCTGCTGTGGCAGCTGCTTGAATAGGCGCATGTGTAAAAGTGGTTGAAAACGGAAAATGTAAAAGCACAACAAAACAGAGATGCAAAGCATACAATATACGACGCACTTCAAACGCCAGCTTCTGTGTGAATGAAGAAAGAGAACACAAGGAAATGCTATAAGAACAAAATGACTATGTGATGTTGGTGTTGTTGTTGTATTTGGGGAGTGCAGTGAACTTTTCCTTTTTCCTATCAATATACAACAAAGCATTGTTGCAACGTTTCTTGTTGTGTCCACGGTTGCTGTGGCGACCCAGATGAAATCTGGCATTGTTTTTACGGCGTCAATGCGTGAATAATTCGACCAGTTGCAAATTGTTTTATAGACGGAAATTAAATTAGCGGAGATTTGTAAAAAACTAAATTACCGCATCATGAATTCTATAAATTGAAACGTAATTCGAGTGCTAACGAGTTTTTTTTATGTATTATTATTCATGCCGTACTTGAGGTCGTAATGCTTTTCTCAGGGTTAAGAATAACACCCGTGATTCATAAGGAAATGTATAATAAAAAAAACATAAACAGTAAATTTAATGCACAAAGATCCCAAAACGATGTCGTAAGATGAATCATGTCGAAATATTTTTGAGATAGGCATATCGTAGCTGAGGGCGTCAAAGTCAACGGTCAACATTCAAACAAAAGACTTTAGTTTTACGAAAGCGTCGCATAAAATTAATTAACGTAATCCGTACAAATCAAGTTAAACATATGCAACGGTTGGGCAGTTATATAATAACGTGTCTGCCTGAAACTGTTTGAACTAATCGGTCGATTTATGATCAATTAATATACGTATTTTGCGTAATTCGAACTTGTTCGATTGCACACTTAAAATTGATTTCTTTGTGAATAATATAATAATTCACTAATTCACGTTTTATGCATTTGCATTTGCAGGAAACTGAAACTTCAACAAGATGGATTGTGGAACGTCTATGGTTAAATACATACTGTTCGTATTCAATACGATCGTGTCGGTAAGTAAAACAACATTCAACACGAACAACACATATACTTGTGTGTATATTTGCAACAAATTGAGCAAAGATTCGTAGAATTTATTGCCAAGTAATCGGTATCAAAAATCGCATCAGTCGGATCAGAGTAGTTTAGTTACTACTCCCCAGAAGACAACTTGTTTTCCGTCGACTCTGCTTTTGCGGCTATGACATCATCGAGTGTGTAAGTGTGTGCGTGTGTTGTCAGCTTCCACCAACCAACGACTGAGAGACGCTCACTCATACCAACATTTCTCTATATACAATTTATGTGTGTGTGCGTGTGCGTGTGTTTATCTGTGACGAGCCGGACTGAGCTGCTGTGCACATTAAGAGAGTATAATAGATGGTGTCATGAGGCGGCTTAATCAATTTCGATGTTTATGAGCTGTTATTCCAATGGTTTGTTTGTTAGTTGTTGCTGTAGCTACCATAGATACTTCAGCTAGAGATTTGTTTACGCACCATAAGAACATAATACTGTCTCTCTCTCTCTATCTCTCTGCACCCCTTGCTGTTTTATTAAATTTACAAAAGAGAATCGAGATAGATGCGTGATGTCATTTGAGTGAATCAGTTTCTGAGAAATATGCACCTAATTTTGATAAAATGATTTCGCAGGGGAAAATCGGTCAATACCTCGATATACTACATATCTAAGTACATGCATATTATTGACAATTGACGTGCTAGTTTTGATCAACAGATGGATGACTCAACAGCAAGCACAGCTGAAGCCGAGTCTAACAAACAACGACAACCTTGTTGCCGACCTGCTCGAGACCTTATACAAAATGGCTACGCGGCCACATCGCATTTGAAATATTAATTAAAGCAAATATTTATGCATACAAGTAGTAAAAAAAAACGCACCTTCAACATATAGGCAACCAAAAAAAAAATAAAAAAATATAAAAAAAATACTCGTCTGAAATATGCATATACACATTTTTGTATATATTTTGTACTTTTGCAAATTCACGCCTTGTGAATCGTCAAGCGAAACAAAAAACATTAACAAAATAGCGACAAATAAAGAGTCACAAAGCAAATACAAAATGTGAAATACATAAAAAAAACGACGGCTAAAAGAGTCAACTTGTTGCTCCGGCCGCAGCAACTGGTGGAATAACTACTAGACGATATTTACATAGTTAACTCACACGTGTTGTTCCGACTCAAATCTAGATACATACATATTGTATATGTATCTGAATCAGACGCTCTGTGAATTTGAGTGCTTGGTATATAGCATTCTTCAGTTGGGGCAGCAAATTGCAGGCCACAATAAAAAGCCGCCTTTGAGCGTCACTCGGCCAGACGAAGTGTACGAAACAAAAAACACAAAAAACAAACAGGAAAAACAACTTTCGACATAGAGTCGGACTCTAAATACTCTTGTCAACAGGGCTGTGAGGGTAGACAATAAATTGTATCCATAGTAAATTAAAGTATCTGTTGAAGCCAGTTCAAGTGTTAGGATGGGATTCTTGTTGGAATTGCTCAGCTATTTTAATTCTTATAAAGCCGGAATAAGATGTTACGCATTCGATAAGAAAAGAAGTATACCCAAAGAGTAGACAACGACGAGACATCGCAACGGTCGAGAAAGCAGCAAAACATTGTGCAATTCGGTTGGTTAAATACAAAAGGGAAACTACGGTAATACTTGTATGGATACACTCATACTCAGACTCATACCCTTCGGTACAAAACAGTCAGGGAGTCATGTGTGTTTTACCCAGATTCATTTACTGGTTCGAGTATGTTTAATTTGTATCTCGAAACACGTTGCTGTGTTGAGTGTCGATTGCGAGTTAGAACTTGAGCTTCAAGTATTTTTCGTGTTCGTTGTCTGTGCTTAAATTTGCTTTAGATACATATATCTTATATATGTATGTAGGTAGATACAAGTTAAAACTGGTTAAAATATGATTAACGTGTCAAGCGTAATCATTAACTTAACAATACAAATTTCAAATATTGTTCAGCAAGTTTTATTAGCTGAGACGGAACATCAACCTTGATTTACGGCAATAACTCCATAGGAAGACCCTCCATCTTTAATTAACATTTTATTAACAATTTCTCCGAATTGTTGCCTTCTGATGCGTTACTTCACTGAGTCAATATTCTTCATTCATATCAGTTTTTTAACCTTTACTTTACAAGCTGTAAAGTTAATGCTCTTTCAATGATTTGAATAATTGGAGTTAATTGAGTTTGCTCCAGTTATTTGTGTAACTCGAAGCAAGAACATACTCTAGCTTGGACAACTTGAATCAATTGTTAGTTTCAGTTGTGTGCTTGTAATTGAGTTGAAAATAATTTCATTAGCACACAGGGGAAATTTCACTAAAACAATTTAAATAACCCTCAGGAGTGTCATAATTTGTTTTATATTTTTGTCACGGAATATGAGCCACATCTATATTATTCCATAAGGCATACGTTTGTTATAAATGTATGCATATAATTAAGTACAAACACGATCGGGATAATGATCTCAGTATTTTTGCCTGTTTGAGTACAAGTTTTGATAAAATGTACATAGCAATATTGTTTATATAATTAAGTCGTATTTGTTTATCAATACTGATCGCTTTAGGTTCCATACGGTCGAGATTCGTATCCAATTTCATGTATACTCAGCTGGTGCGTCGAATGAAATATTGAATTGGTTATTCAACATTTTTTATACGATATGCAGCTGTAGCAATAACGTCTTCGGGTCGTTTGAGAACTATACTTTTTGTTTATAAATGATCATAATAAACGCAGAAATCGGCTAAAGAATGGCCAATGAATGAACTTATCAAACAAAGTATGTTGCCAATAGTGAGTCGCTATGTTCCCATGCCGCCGAACTATAAATAAATGTTTCGTGTAATTATTTTCTAAATTGCGATACGGTTTCAATCAAAATGTCACATGTTGCCGACTCGTAGCACGCATACGTCCTGTTGCACAAGCATGTTTTTCCTCGTATCTCATCGCCGGCACTTGTTGTCGTACTGCTGTTGCTGTGATAACTGCTGTGAGATACTCGCCCAACTATTAGACCCCATTTGTGAGTCGTTGAATCGTGCTTCGGTTTCATGTCTTTTTGGGTGTGGTTTGTCTGTGCCTCTCTTCCATTCGCATTGCGCGTATTTATTTTATTGCGGATGATGCACATCAGGGTTGCTTGCCTATGGATTCTGTCGGTTTTTGTTCAACAATTTGCATTAACCGAACTTTCAGACGCAACAACGATGACGTCAGACGAGCGTGCCGGTTATTACTGAAAATGTGATGTAGATATAATCTGTCGACTAGTACTCTAAAAACAAGAAATAGGCAGACGGGCTTTAATCATCTGAGTTGTTTGCACGTGATGTTTTTCATTAGGAAATGCTTTTGTTTTTGTGAAAGTGGAGCAATTAACAGACTGAATAGGCGAAAATGCTGCCTTTGTGTGGCAAACTTGTAGTCGCAGCTTATTTAGGTCAATTATCCGAGAGATTTGGACAACTTAAATATTCTTAGCTTTTGACGTTCGCTTCAATTCAATACAATATTTAATTTTAGACCGCCCACAAAAGTGCCATATACGAATTTCAGACAATGTGCTTAATGAGTGAAATGAAGCAGCCCACATCAAAATACCGAAACGGATTCACATGAATCCAAAGATACGTAGATGCAGATGTATACACAATTAAATCAAGTAAATTCAATTAAATGGCGAGCAATTGTTGTCATTGCGACAGACGGATCAAAATTGTTGAACAGATTGCATTTGTAGTTTTCTTTTTTGTGTGCAAATTTACGACAGCGACAACGGTAACAACAATAACGTTAATAATTTCGAAATTGGCATAAATTTGACGTACTTGGCTTTGCACCTTGAACTTTTGGATTTTTGGATTCCATGCTGCTGATTTTAAAGCCTTATCTAATCCATCTTCAGACTTGTCATAGGTTGTATACTCTTGATGCTAGAACAAATAGAACTATTTTGAGCAAATGTGTATTTCTGTATGCGTGCAAGCGAAATTAAATTCAAACTAAACTAACAGGAATTAAAGCATCAAGCGCTACTTGCATTACGTAAGCTTTGTGGTGCTTTTAATCTTAATAGTCATTTACCACGACTACTGCTTGTTATTATCCCTGAGGTCAGTCCGCGAGGGCTCCGAACTAATTAAGGCTTGTTATAATTTATCTTTGCTATCTAAATGCCCATGTCTGTCTTTTAATTAAATAAAATTAACACGGGCATTGCAATTGTTAATGTCAGCGTAGCATTTATTGCATATTTACCAAAGCGGTCGATGTCGGTCATGCTTGTGGTCTCGAAGAACCCTTGATCATGATTCATTCACAATTTTCTTGTAGTTGAACTGAGATTAACTAACCGGAAACACAATTCTATTTATGTGTGGTATTATGCATTTATAATTCATGTTGATAATACAATATTATGGCACCAAATGCTTTACAAGTAAAAGTGGTTGCCTCACTTATACTATATAACAGGGTATCAAAAAAATATGGCCTTGAAAATAAAATGTAAATGAGAAATGATAAAATAATGTTTGGGTTAAGAATGCTTGAATATGAGTTTTTTTGTTCTCCTAAACGTTACGATAATGCTTGTATAGTCGCACAGTGGCTCTTTTTCTCAAAATACGTTGCAAAAGTCATATATTTTGCATTACCTAAGATATTTTATTGATTTTTGTTTTAATTGAATCAGGAAAAATACAAATTTTAGTTGAAGTCAATTTTTTAAGTTACCCCTTTAAAAAGGTTTCAATTTTAGCGCTAAACTGAAAATTAAAATTTAAAATAAAAAAGATTTTCTATTTAAAAAAAAACATTGTGAAACTTTTTAAAATCGGTTAAAAATACTCACCGAATTTTGTAAAACACAAAATTGGTTTTTGAATACCTTGATGATTTCTTGAATGAACTCCATTAACACTTGTTGGCGAATTCAACAAATCGAATCGTAGGAATTAAAATTCAATGAGAACTTGAAACGGGTATACATCCTGATTATATTTAAAGTTTATTATATTTAAGTATTGAATACCCTAATTCAATAAGTAGAACAAATAATATTGTATTTACATATATTTTTTTACAGATTGTTGGCATATTGGGTGTTGTCTACGGCGTACTGATTCTAAAGACCATTGGTACCATCGAGGTTAATGGACAGGTCGGCTTCCCACCACAGGCTATTCTGCCTATTGGACTGATCACTCTCGGCTCGATAGTGGTGTTCATTTCCTTCCTGGGATGCTGTGGTGCCATTCGGGAATCCGTCTGCATGACTATGACCTATGCCGTTTTCCTGCTGGTTCTTCTCATTCTTCAGCTGACTCTCATTGTGCTCTTATTCACCCATAAGGACAGCTACGAAAATGCCATGGGCAAAGTGATTGATAATGCCTGGGAGAATCGCGATAAGGGTGAAGGTGGCGTCTATAATGGCATGGAGCGTGCGGTAAGGGATAACGGCTTTTAATGCTATTTTGACAAAGTTCTAATCCTTTGATATGTATGCATTTTAGCTGAAATGCTGTGGTCGCATTGGTGCACCTGATTACCTCGCTCATTTCCAAACACTGCCTGATAGCTGCTGTGAAGGATCCTGCTTGAACCCTGCGAACATTTATGGTGGTTGCCGCAGCAAGTTTATTTCCGTTATGTCCGGCGATTCAGAAAAAGCCAAATATTTCGGTCTCGGCTTGATTGCTGTTGAGGTGAGTTCATCCTTCTTGTGTAACTTTATTCTTATTAATTAAAACTATTCCTTTTTTTTTCAAGCTGGTTGGTTTCATCTTTGCCTGTTGTTTGGCCAACAATGTGCGCAACTACAAGCGACGCAATGGTGTCTACTAAACAAATGCCATGAGATATTAAATCCCATAAAGAACACGCACACAATTTCACACACACACACACATAACACAACATTCGCATTAATTTTTATAATATGTATTGTCGTAGAACGCACATAACGAAAATAATTGAAGTAAACCATTTGGTTGCAAAAATGAACATTTAAGTTATTTGTTTAAAACACGATTTTCAAAATGAATCCAATGAAAAGCAAATGAAAAATGCAAAGGAAAAACGAAAAAAACTTAGTATAAGACGCTTAATGTTTTCTAATTATTGCTTTCGTATTTAATTGCTCTTAAAGTTTACTCACGCGATAATAAAACGAATCCAAAGTCGTTGTACAAAGCTAATAAAAACCTACAACAATACCAATAGACAGACAGACACTGTTACAACAAACTTACAACTTGATAAGAGCAATCTTAATGTTACACTTACATTTACTTTGTTGTATAAGTTTGTACAAGCAGACTATGTAAATGCTTTTTTTACCTGTTGGAATATAAACATGTGTCAAAATGAGTAAATAAATATATATTCAGATATATAAATATACATACATATATGTATGTATACATAGAAAGCTGTTCATCATTATATTTGTAAATTTGAATCTCTTGAAGTTTTAATAATTTTATCATGTAAAATAAAACTCGAATTGAAGACAACGTGGATGAATAAAGCATTTAAAACGTATTTATATACATACATACATTTACAATAAAAACCAAATACACACAATATTTTGCCGTTTTTTGTACTTGCCATAACAATAACATACATACATAGGTGGTGGCTTAGGTGGTGGCTTGTGTCCAAATGATTCAAGTCACCGTCCATTGCCATTGATTGTTCTTGTCGCGTTATTGGCATGCAAATTGTGAGCGCATTGCAGCTCTTGTTGTGCCTCGAGCTGTTGGCATGGCAACATGCCACTATCGTCTCATACAAACTTATGTACACAGTAAAAACTTTGTTTAGCGTGCGATTGACATGTGATAATTCCGTTGTGGTTTCATTTGGGGTATGAGTACCATAGTTGTTGGTATTTCACAGCTATTTTCGTGAACTTGACCCAGTCTGGGGCCGACCGAACTTCAACTGACTTTAATACTTCAAAAATGCGCATTCGGCCAGTGGAGACTAATAAAATGATGAACAAATTAAATAAATAGTAATGGCTGATTGCCTAATTTGTACTCTGAATGTTTTCATATTAATTTAAGTATTATTTGTTTATTTGGTTCATGTCATAGGGGAAACTCTTTTTGACATTTATTGAGTGAACGTTTGGGAATATAGACATAAACGCGCCTATCTTAAGATGTGCTCGTTTTGGAAGACTGTGAGCGTGGTTGCCTTTTATTTTTCCCTAATTTACAACTTTTTCCTTGTCTTTATAGTCGTAACATTTGTGCTTGAATGTTACGACGAATGTGATACTGATGAGTTGCCCGAAGGTATAATTTAAAATTTATTTAATTAAATATAATTTATTGTTATACAACGTGACGTATTGTTCATAACAAGCTAATACCGTTACGAGTCTACCGCTTATTTTTGTAATTTGTATATTTTATTTAATATAATAATAATAGTATTAGATTTAGTAACGTTTTCAAAACGTAAGGAAAGTTTTGCTAATTTCAATGAACTGCATTCTTCTCTCGTCTTCTTATAAGAGTTTTAATTTGTATGTGCATGTTAATGTATTTTTAATCGTATACATGATACTGGATTTCATATAAATTTATGTAACAATATTTAATAATTAATTTTAAAGGTCAGGAATATGCCGCGGATTGTAACGAAGCGTATGGCTTATTTACATTATATTTTCCATCCGTGGTCGCAGCTCCAATATTTGTCTTGGCTAATTATAGCGTAAGTAGTTTTGCTGTGATAATTCTGTGCGATTTCTTATGGTATTTCGTTAAATAGAATATTACCTATTTGGAATGGTGGCTGTTATTTCAAGCGATTCTAACCTGTTGCAGTTGCCTTATTTTCATTTGCTACAATTCATTTTTTACCACTTATAATATTTTATACAATGGCATTGGTGTGGGTAAGTTTTCTTTCTATTACGTGTCGCTCAGTACTAACTGTTTAACAACTTGCAGCTGCTCTTACTATTTCGTTTTTATTCGTGACAAATCATCTTCTTAAAGTACGTCGTATTCCACCACCAGATGTCACTGCAAATCCTGACCCAATCCAATCCAATGCCTAAATTAACTTCAAATATTGTTGATAACCCAATTAATACAAAACAATGTTATATTTTCCAGTGATTTTTACAATCATTCAGCTCCCAATGGTTATGATGCTTAGTCATCTACATTTTTTTCTAGTCTTTATTTGTGATCTTTCGAATTTTTTGAATATATTTTAATTTTGAATTATATATGTGTGTAACTACTATAATAGTGTTCATATAGGAATTTATATGAACTACCAACTTTATTGAGCTTATCATGTAATTAAACGAATTTGAAAATTATTCACATATTTATAATACTTTATTAATTACACATTATTGTAAGAAACCCGATTTTATTCAATTAAATAAAATATAAATATGCTGTATAAATTTTTAATCTTTTTCTCGTTTCTCAAATAAAATAAAATTTGACTAACAGAAAGTAACGGTCGTCTGCATTTTGAAATCGGAGCTTCATGTACGTTGGCTCGTGAGGAGCATTATTCATATATATATAAGGTTACATCTGTTGACTATAAAGCTTATTAACTCAACAAGTGGGTAATTTTAAAAGCTCCCGCGACTGTGCTGCAGTTGTTGCAGAGGTGACGTCACAACTGCGAAGTTGAGTGAAAACTTTTAAAAGCTAGCCAAAGCTTGTTTGCCGGCTGGTTGGCTGGCATCGCGCCCAAACAGAAAGTTGAGTCTCCTCAGTTATCTACAGGTCGTGAGCGAGAGCTGTAGGGGACATTGTCGAGTATTGAACAAGCGTCGCGTGAAGTTTATTTGCATATGTACCTATATATATTTTCAACATACATATGTAGATGCTCTTCTTAAATATGCTATTGAATTGAATCATTGTCTATATATGTGAGGGGGCGCCTGTAAAGTTCGTCACTCAGTATATATAAGGTTGTCGTCATAAGTCGCGATATTGTGAACATTTTAAATAAGTAATCGTTATGATCAAACTTGTATTATAAGGTTACCCCATGATCTCATATCATCATCAAAAGTGCTGAGAGTGCAGCTAGTGCTCAACAAAGAGTGTGCGGGACTTAAGCCATAAAAGCATAAGAGAAACGGCGGAAAAACGATAACAAAAACAAGTTTGTGCCTACAACATAAAGAGACTTTGGAACTAAATACAGGAATTTAAAGAATTTGTTTAAGTCTTTCTGGAATATTTAAAAGCTCAGCATGGCAGACACAAGGAAAATGAAGGTTTCTCTCTATACCTTTGAAGTTCTAAGTACGGTGAGTTAAATAATTCTTATCAAGTGTCACCTACAATTTCTTTAGGTTTGTTTACAATGCCAATTGTGTCAATAGCCTCAATTAGTCAGACTGCGTTCCTGAGGAAATTAATGTATACAACGAACAGTTACGCTCAATTTCCACTTCTTCATGAAAGAAAGTATTGTTTATTCGTAATCAAGGCTATAAAAAATTCATTATTTTAAATCTGAATGAAAAATAAACTAATCTTGACCACCCCCAATAGGAATACAAAAAAAAAAAAAAAACCAAAATGAAAATATCTGCAAATATTGTTCTATGACGATCAGCGTGTTGCCATGTGCAGGGAGCTTTGGAGTTGGCCTGATTATAGAGCTCCATAAATTAATATGATTATATTTCGTACCTCAAATGTTAGTTTATTTAACAAAATTTTATTATAAGCTTGTGGTGAGAATGAACACATGTCAATTAGGCCTCAATATGGCTTGCATGTGGTGTAAGTCTTTCGGCGCTTTTGCGGTTTTATTAATGATGAATAGATCTTGCACTTATCATGTGTCTGTTATTAAATTAAGCATTTCACATGAAAAGTACTATGTAGTGCATTTAATACTGGGCATTGAATTCAATTAAAATGTTTTTCCCGTTCCTTTCAATTAATGTCCAAATTATAAGAATAAATATAGACAGTCTAGAAATAACAGATGGAACAAAATAAGTGACGTGCTTATACTAAGTAATTACAACTTTTCCTATTATGTTCAATTGGTTTGTTGTTTACTTATGAGGACACTTGTATGTATGCTTGCGCTTTTGTAAGGTTGCCAAACAATAACCAGACGACCGTAGACACACCCACAACGGACAGAAATAAGAAGAATACACTTCCAAAATACAATTAATATTTTCGCATGAGAAATAATAATAGTTGATAGTGGAAAATACCGAGTGAGAAAATGCTGAGTATTAAATCTTGAGCTCGAATGTGAACGTTTGCATGAATTTTGGGTTTCGAGTTCATCTCCTTCATATTTGCTACCATTTTCCTGCTGACGTCTTTCCTGACGCCAGCCAGACTAGTCTGAGTGTCGCCTATGCTCACTGCTCTCGCCTGAGGGAAACTCAGCTTGGTTGGGTTATTTGAGTAAGGTCAAAAAGATTAAGAGTAGTGAAAAGTTGTGTATGTATTGGCAGCGTGATAGTCTATTGCTTATTTGGATAACTATGTTTGCTTACAGCTCCTGGCACTGGTGATAATTAGCTTTGGCGTGTATGTGCTGATGTCCTATGAGCTCAACGAAGTGGGTAGTATTACAGCGTGGTCCTATATAGTTGTTGGAACAGCTGCTATTTTCATCTTTCTCTGGGGCTTTCTGGCCGCTTGGCGCGAGAACGTTTGCTGCACTGTGACCGTAAGTAGTTGCGGAATGACATCAACTCTAAAATCGACATGAGATTTAACTGATGATTCAACACATTCGATTCGTAGTTCCTATCGATTTTATTCCTCATCATGGTGGTGCAGCTGGTAGTATTGTTCTACCTTTTCAAGTTTTCGAAGACGGCAGCATCGAATTTGGCCCATTCATTGGAAGCTACCTGGGAACAGGAACTCGACAGTCCGGGCGCCATGTCATTGTATGAGAACTGGGTGAGTAAAATGAATCAAAATAATGCAAGCATCGTAATCCAATAAGTATATGTATTTGCAGTTCCAATGCTGTGGTCGAGGAAGTCCCCAGGACTATATTGTTAACGAACGTCTGCCGCCAGCATCGTGCTTCCTGAATCATGACAAGAGCAATCCAGATAATCTCATTCATACAGGTTGCCGTGTCGAGTTCGAAAACTATTGGTCACATCTGCTGCACATTTTCACCATCCTCGGCTTCTCGCTCGTCATAAGTGAGGTGAGATCCTTAATAACAACAATGGATTTACATTGCATATTAAATATGTTTCTTTACAGCTGCTACTCAGCATCATAGCCTGCGCTCTGTGCAACAGTATTCGCAACGACAGTCGCCGCACATATTATTAAGGAGCTGCTTGCTCAGAAATGGCATTTGTTGGATTTGAATTGCTTCAATTACATTTAACTCTATGACGATTATTATACTATTTTTTATACGAAACTCAAAGAATGTTGAAAGTCGAACTCAAAATGTACCTCAATGTTATACTGCTTTAGAATACCTTCACCAGTTACAAGCTCTCTGTCGTTTCGACTTGTGTTACTCAAAGTTACAAAATCACGGCTTTCGATGTTGTTAACGATATGTTTGCATTGTGGGCATTTTACAAACAGACAAACTTAGTTTTAGTACTGTGAACTAATTTAATATGAAAATAATTATTAATAAATACATTTGTTGTCAATTTAACATGGCGCGTAATTCACTTAACAAATATTTAAATGAGTTACGGCTAATACAATTATTGTTTTAATCGCTGAGTACTAAGTAGGGTGATCTAATGTAACGAATAAGTTTCGCATGAATCATCAAGCTTACAGCATAAGAATGAGAAATCGCATTGTTTTTGCCTCTCTCTAGACGCAGTATTCCAAATAAATCAAAATGAGTGCGCTAAAAAGTATGTAAACTATTATAAAAATAGCGCGGCGCAAAAGTTGTTGTCGCTTTGACTTTTTATTCGAGTCTCAACGAACTTTAGGTCTAGCAGCAACGCAATGGAATCGAAACGTCCCCCCTTTGTGCGACGCCCATGTTTCGGTTTGTGTTCCATTTCAGTGCGTTCCGCCGGCCGTTTCGTTTTCAAAAAGTTGTGTGTTGGTTTTCGCTAAAAGTTTTCGCTATCAACAAATCAGTTAACATTCGTGCGCGAACATGACGGTTTGGTTTCCAGAGCGACCGTTAAACCAAATATTTTGAATTTCTAACAAGTGTTTTTTGTGCCCCGTGCGGTGCCAACGCGTTGCCAAGTGCTTCGGGCCAACTAAGTGCAGCAGCAGCAGCAGCAGTAGTGAAAATAATTCAAACGCGAAAAGCAAGAATCAGTATCGCGTTGGAAAGATACCTAAAAATAGTTTGTAAAGAGTGCATTTTGGCAAGGCAGCAACATGGCGTGTTCCACGAAGCTATTGAAAGTATTTGCACTGATATGGGACATAATATATGTGGTGAGTCTATGCATAATATGATTATGATTATGAATTTTATTGACGGTAACCTGAGATGCTATGACAACAAAAGGCAATGGGATTAGTTTTGGCTTGTTGGCGGAAGTTTCGTATGTAAATGACTTCTCTTGGTGTTGCCAGCGTCCGAGTGTTGTAAATGCTATTAAAACTTATAATTATAATAGCATTAAAAGATATAATTACAAACACAAGACTAGTTTCATTAGTTGCGAACTTCATTCACTATTCCAGCTAAAGTCCAACGGTTTGAAGGTCTAGAGTGATCAGTGATACTATAACTACAGCCAACTGAACAGTCGTGTATTATCTTTTTTGGGTGCTTTAAATTTCTAATTGCTTGTTCAGAGTATTATTCACACACTTCTTTATCGGCAGGGTCTGTGCTTTGATGTTTAGCAAGTGGGGGGAAAACATCGGCAATTGTTTATGTGATCGAAGTATATAAAACAAACCTTGACTCCACATCGTATAAATATTTATTGTTGTGTAATTAATGCGGCTGGCCATTAAATGCAATAGGAATATCTGATGGATAGATATCAACAATTCCTACTTACACATCCAGATAGTCTTTCAGTTTGATTGAATAGCTAAATGTTTTTGGCAGGCAGCATTTCAATTACATTTGAAGGTTTTTCACTTTTTAGTGCTCAATATCGTTTTTGTTTCTACGATTAAAAAATAAAACTGCTCTACGTTATTCTTATGTTAATTGGCTAATCGCACTGATGACTCGAGCTGGGCGCAGCTCATCTATTTCAGGCATAGCATTTAAAACAAATGTTCAAGTTAACTTTTATGTGAATGATCAAGTTGATATACATATATTGATTTCTATACGGACTCTTTCCAAATGTTGTTCAAGCTATTTTCAGTGCTTTTTTATTTTATTTTTATAATGTTTGCCATCTTTCCAAATATTAAACCATATGCCCAAAGAACTCACTTAATTTATTGTTAGTTGCTTTCATTTGTTTTAAAATGAAAACAAAAAACGGGAGAAAAATTTGCTTATACATGCAGTGGCAAAAATAATATTATAAAGCTTGGTCACCCACGCCACAAAACTTGGCCCTGAGCAAAAGGCGGTCATAGCTTCTAGCCATATACATACATAGAATTTGTAGTTTATTTTACTTTTGCGCCAACAATATTTGTGTTTCGTTTTCGTTTTCATTTTTTTGTATAGTCTTATTTTCATCAACTAAAATTTGTTGATGTCATTTTCAGACGCGCTGGCATTACAAAATTCAAAATATAAATATTTTTCGGCAATAACCTTAGAGCAAAAGAATTTGGAACACTGAGAGTGCCAAAAGGAAATGTCGAAAAGAAACGCGCGCACAACGTGGCGTATGCGCAATTTTCCGCATTGGTTCCATGCGAGTAAACTTTGATTTACTGATGAGCAGTTCTCGTCGTTGTTTATGTTTTTTTTAGCTTAAAAATTACTTCATTTGGTGTGGCCGCGTGTTTTTAATTAAATGCCAGCTGTGCCTATGGGCCTCCCATGCATTTGAGGTAGGGCACAACCTTTTTTTTTTTAGTTTTCCCAAGCACCAACCAAATGTACATGTATTTATGTTGTCAAGTTGTCGTTGTCGTTGTCGGAGTTTTGTAAACCCACATAAATCTCGGCAAACGATCGACTCTGTAGTTATTCTAGTTTCCACTTACCACATGCTGTTCGCATTCCTCTTCAAAGCGCGAATCGGGGATCGGAACTCGTTGAAGCCTAATCAGTTGTCTGTTTGCCTTATCACCCAGCGATGAATATGAATAGTATGTGCAAATATGGGTTTGCTACTTGGCTGGCCTGGCCTTGCCTTTAATTGCATTTAATTGTTTGTCTACTGGACAAATTAGAGCGAACCATTTGTGTTAATATGTGCATAATGTGATATCTGGTTTATATTATTTGTATCTCTTTTTTATTTTCATTGCATGCGTTGTTGCCGTGGGGCATTTGGCACTTTCAACTGTTATCGTGAAGCACCCAAGTGATAATTACTAAAAGTATCGCATGTGACATTTTGGGTTATCTAATGTTTGTTTATGATTATGCGAATGAGTTGTTAAGTAAGTTAAGAGCTGTCTAACGTTGCGTACTCTGTGCCCCATGAAGCATGGCGCGTACTTAGATTCATTGTCATTGTCACTCTGATTCTATGGGATATGCTCATTTTGCCGCCCATTTACAGTCTGAAGGGGAACATCAACAATTGGGCGCCATGTGTAATAAATTACAATTAAATGGCGTATTCATTTATTCAGCATAATGCCAGATGCCAATGTTGTGTGCAGAAGCCCAAAAGGCTTACAGTTCTAAGTCTGCCGAGTGTTGAGTTGTTTGTTATCTGCAGCGCGCTGTAAACACTTTATCAGCCACTAATTTATGACTATGTCTGGGCTGCTAATGATTTGTCAGCATAAACTAGCATACAAATAGGGCTGTTAGCCACTTGATATAACTCCATTAATGCTTTATATCCAACGACTGCTAATACTTTTACTTGACCACATTGAAACGTGGGCTTCATTTGTATGGACAACGTTAACTACGAGCAATTAAAATAGTCTGTACTAGCCATATGCTAATTTGCATAATTGTAATGTAGAGACAGATGTTTTAAAGAGCGAGCGACCGAGCGATCAGCTAATTTATTAATCGGCGACCTTAATTCAATTACACTTGAGAGCCTTAAAAGGCGCAATTGAGCAAAGATAAACTTTGCCGACATCGAAACCAGTTATGGACATGAATTACACTAAATGCCAAATGCGTTTGGGCTAGACAAACCCAAAAAAACGGAAAGACAAATTGAGAAAAATAAACATAAGCTTGATAAATCGCACAAATCAGTCATAATTACCTCATGCTTAGGAAAATCTAAAAGCCAATGGGGCGGCTACTTAACGTGACATCGATTTAGCGGAAGTCTGACATTGCCCAAAGTGACAACATGTCTCGACTGGTTTCAAACAATTTACAATTGTTATTCACAATTGAGCTGCCAACAGGTTGCAGCAAACAATGTTTGTATCTAAAGAAGAAAACAAACGTGTTAATGTAATTATTGCGCATTTATTAAAGTATTTTGCATATATGTGCTGATTGCCGCTCGGAAAACTATTGTATGTAGAAGTGGCAAGTGTGCCGAGTGCCAAATTCGCGATTGTTTACATTAGCCGGGAATACGCGAAAGTTTTCTCGCTCTGTGAGCAACCCAAATGAATCATTGTGCATTTTATAACAGCAAACGGGGCATGCAGCTAATTTCAGCTAATTGTGCAAGCGAAATCACAAACTAGTGAAAGGGAAAAGACAAATGCAGCACGCAATACGCGAAACGCGCGACAACGTTGCGTATGAGTGATGTCAGCTGCTAATGTCTCAAATAAATAGAATTGTGCGAAGGCTAACTTGTTGAATCAACTGCAAAGTATTTGTTTAGCACACAATTTTGGCAGCCAGTTGTAATTATTCGATTGTATTTGCATATTACGCATACGCACTGTCTATCCACATTTTAATGGCATATCAATTTAAATTCACGACACATTTGAAGGTCATAATAAGTAACTTGAATTTTGATTTGTTCTTACACCTTTTCAGCTCCTTGGCTTCGCAGTCATTTTCATGGGTCTCTACGTCCTAATCAAATTTGAACACTTCAACACCGCCGCCTTCATCATCATTGCCTGTGGCGTCGTCATTCTGCTGGCCTCGCTCTTCGGCACTTTGGGCGCAGTACGTGAGAGCAGTCGCATGACAAAATCGGTAAGCATTACGCTTTGGTTGCTGATAAGCATCGACTAATTCCATATGAATTTATCAATAGTTTGTGGTGGTTTTGGTTTTGCTGGTCGTGGTGCAACTGCTGACGGTGGGCTTCTTTTTGATATTCCGCGAATCGCTGCTCATCAATGTGGACCAGACGTTCGATCAGCTGTGGCACGATCAGCCTGTGCCCATCAAGCCCGGAAATGTCAGCCAGATTTCGAGCATAGAGACTTGGGTAAGTGTATCGAGCTGTGATTATTTATATCACTTGTTAATTTCTATTTATTTTTAATCGGTTAGCTCGACTGCTGCGGCAATGTGGGCTACAAGGACTATCTGCTGCAGCCGAAGAGCTGCTACAACAGCGAGACGGGCAAAATGAATCTGGAGGGTTGTCGCCAAAAGTTCTTGGACTTTATTGCCGAACGTTGGACAGCATTCAATATATTCGCATTGGTGCTGGTGGGCGTTGAGGTGGCTACAAAACTGAATTTATTGTTGTTTGTGATTTATGTTAATACCGTATTTTATTCGACAGATTATTTGCGCACTGCTCGCCTATGTGCTGGCCAATAGTATTGTGAATCGCTGGAGACGCTCCAAATACTTTCCGAAATAGATCGAACACCAGTTCGAAGCACACTCTTCATAAAGCGCATACTCTAAAGAAAGGCCAAAGAATTCTCAATACTGTGCAAATACTTACAAATACACTAAGCAATCGAATTTCCAGAACAAATATTTGCGGCAATTGCTAGTCTACCTCATGTTCATTCATCGACACACAAAATAAAGCACAACAACAAACTGATAAACTGATAACAATCACAACAAATAACCAATTTCGATTTTGATTCTGAGTCAGCGAAGAGAGCTCAACGACAGGTGCCAAAAAAAGCAGTGTTCAAGCCGATTTCGATGTCTATATCTTACGTAGATGTACAATATTTATATATGCATGTATTTATTTTTGATAAGATTTGTCACAACTGTTCACAGTGCCTGATATAAGTGAATGCTTTTTTATACGGCCAATGCAATTTGTAACATTTCAAGCAATAAAGCAAACTATCTAGAATTGTACTTATTAATTACAATAAATTCCTAATAAATCATAGAGACTTAAATACGATATATTATTATGGTTGTTGGTCACCCGCTGCATTGAAAGGGCGATTTCAATGCTAAATAGCTAGAGAATTTGGTTCTAAAATCAAAATTGTTTGTTGACATCATTGTTTCTGTTTCGGTGTTGACCAAATTGTATGAGTTTGCCACTCATCTTGGCAGCCCGCAGTTTCCGTTCTTCGGCATGCATATGAGTATCATCTATATAATATAGATGAATCTTTAGCTGTATCTCTAGCTGTATCTGTATCTGTCTCCACATGTGTGCTCTGAGTTTTCCGCGTGGGCGCCACACGCTAATTTTTGATTCTTTGTGCTGAGTTTTTCTTTGATATTGACTTTATGTATATACGACGACGACTCTCTGAGGCATTTGTGTATTTTGGCTATTGCATTGCCGTCTGGCGACAACAAGAACTGTGGGTTAATCGTTCAACTGACGGCGACGTCGCAACAAGATGCGGCCAAACAAAATCAGATTATGAGTCGTCTCCGAGTATTTGCCGTGCGACCATCGCCGCTGCTCAAGGTGTGCCGCAACACCGAAAAACTATCGAAGAACTGCGTTGTTTTTTTCGTTTTTTTGGTGCGAAACGATTAACGCAAACTAATTACAAGTGCGTGTCTGTGTGCCATGTTGTATAGTGTAATCTAAGCGAAAATGTACTGCACAACACGACTGCTGAGATACACACTGTGTGTCATCAATTTGATCTACGCTGTAAGTTTGACAGTCCAAAAATACGCGATTACGTCGCTCGTTTGTCTGTTGTGTGTCTGTGACATTGACGAAAGAATTTTGAAAACACATTCAAACTCGTATTCGAAATCCATTTCCAAATATTGCAGCTTAATGGCTGTCTGCTCATCTGGTATGGCACCTGGCTGCTGGACACCATTGTGGAGCAGCCGAATCCCGTCGACGAGGGCGAGAAACTGGCAGCCATACTCTGCATTCTGCTGGGCATTGTCATCATTCTGGCCAGCATTTTCGGCACTGTTGCCGTGGCCAAGGAGTGCAAGAAAATGCTGATTGCTGTGAGTCAAATTTGATTACGAATTCCGCACATTTCATTTAATCCGTCTTGCAGTATGCAGTTCTTCTGTTGCTGCTCCTGACCATACAATTCATCATGTTCAGCATCAGCTTTGCGGCCAGCAGAGATGCGTTGCCCGAGAGCCTTCGACAGGGCTTCGACGAGTTGTGGGACACACATTCCCTGAGGAGCAACAGCACCCTGAACATCTACGAGGAGTGGGTGAGTTTTTGAAGGGTTTCACTTCAATTATGTGGATTTTAGCAACAACATTTCTGTAGCTTCATTGCTGTGGAAGGAGTAGTGCCGAGGATTACATCATGTTGGACAGGGAATATCCTCCGAGCTGCTGCTCGCAGCAGGATTGTACAAATCCACAGAATCTCTTCATGGATGGCTGCGAAAGCAAATTCAAGCAGTATGTGAGCACAAAGACAGCCAATTTCCACACACTCAGCTGGCTGCTGATATTGACTGAGGTACGCATATTAATTTGCAGCTAATTAACTGAATTGAGATGTTAATATTGATTGCTATTTGCAGTTTGTCGGCTCTGTGGCTACCTGTTATTTGGTGGATAGCATAAGAAATCATCGCGATCGCGTGCGATTTTATAATTAGTTATAATTGTTGACTTTTTGACACTGCATCCTGTATTATTATATTCATACTTCTATATTTAGTTAGACTGTTTGTGCAAATGTGATTGTAAATTTTAAATAGTTAACCCAGAATTTTACTATTTTACTATCTTCATTCATTGATAAAAATATCAATGCCAGCGCACCGCATTCAATAAAAATTAAAAAAACAAAAATGTTGCGGCGTTGTAAAGCGACTCCCACGCAACAAACAACATCAGCGACGTCGAGAATAACAACAACTATAAAATAAACCTGTTGCTATTGACTAATTTCTTGTTGACTGCAAGGTAAATATAATAAATACAGCGAGAAATATCTGAAAAATACAGAAAACGAGTAGGATTCCGATTTTTTTTTGGGATGGAAACAATAACAAGCCGAAACGAGAATGCCAACAGATAAAATAGAAAAATAAAAACAAAAACACATACGATTTGTATATATACTTACCCAGTGAGACACTGAGATACTGAGATACTGAGATGGGGGAGCGCCTTCGCCTTTCCCAATAAGAGCAGCGATGTGGGCGGTTCAACGCTCTCGATTTTCTCGAGCTATGCGCCGCTTGTTATACATAGATCGATAGATGAGATGAAAAACACACAGACTGTGTTGTGTTTGTGTAGAGGATAGATTCTTACAGAAAAACCGTTTCAGTTGATTCACGGCACTGAAAGACTGCGGTCAGCCAGCCAGCCAGCCAGCTAGCCAGATACTTTTGTATCTGACGGATACAGCGTAGTCGCAGGCCAAAACTGGCTATTGCCATATACGTAATACTTATTTAATGCATTCAGCTCATTTTCGCTGATTTAAATAGCGAAACCACACGCCAAGCAGTTAGTCTGTTCGTCGAATCGCAGAGGCAGCTGCGCCTTTTGTCACTTTTGTCAGTTTTGTCGCACTTGCGATTGTTGCATTGCCCCAGCGGACAAACAAAACAATTGGGAAGATGGGCATGTCGGATACTACAGTGAAGCATCTGCTGCTCTTACTCAACTTTGTGTACACGGTGAGTCAAAGTAATAGCTTCAAGAAAATATCTAATGCGCACACCTGTCTAATTTATTTTTGTTTTCTTTGGCATTTCGCAGGTGCTTGCTCTGGCGCTTGTTGGCTTTGGCATCTATTTTCTGTGAGTGGATGCGATAATCTTGTTCAATGCCTTTAACTGAATTATTCGTTTAACTTTTAAGCGCCTATGTGACGCACTCTGTCAGCATCGGCGAGAATGTGGCTGGCGGCCTGATAATCGGCTTAGGCGTCGTCATAGTAATCATCGCCGTCTTTGGCTGCTTGGCTGCCATACACGAGGCGCCAAGGCGACTCTTGATTGTAAGTTGATTCAACTGTGATTTGGCCAGAGCCTAATTCCCTTTTGTGCAGTACGTGGTGGCCATTGTGGTGCTCATACTCACCGAGCTGCTGTTCCTCAGCATGATATCGCACGGCACACAGGACGGCCTCTCGGGCAGCATTAACCAGGGCTTTGAGCAGCTGTGGGATGCGGAACGCAATGAAACTGGTGCCCTGAAATACTACGAGACCTGGCTGCACTGTTGTGGCGTCAACAACGCCGAGGACTATGCGGTCATCCAGCATCCTCTGCCCAAGAGCTGCTGCATCGACAACAAGTGCGTCGACAGCTCCAGCATCTACAAGGTGGGCTGCAAGTCGCAGTTCGTGGAGTACTTGGACGACAGGCTTGTGGTCTTCAAGATCTTCTGCTGGCTGCTCGTCCTGAGCGAGGTAATTGAACAAATATATTATATATTTCATGTGAATAATCTCAACTGTCTTCTGATCCGCAGGCTGTTGGCGCTTTCTTGGGCTGGATGCTCTTAACTGGGCTGAAGAACCAAGGGCGGCGCAACAATGCCGTTTGGATGTAAATAAATGTAACACTAGTAATTAAGTATTTATATTAATATACACTAATATTTAATTGTTTTATTATGAAACCACAAAGTACACACTGAACACAAATATTAAATAGCTCGCATAACAAACTCGCAATTTCACTGATCAGTTTAGACTTTCAGAACCTCAAAATATATACTTGTCTGGACTCGTTTTATCTTTTTCCAAGACCAATGAGTGATAAGCGCATAATGTCCTTTGCCCAATGGCACGCCTCGCATTTTCTGCGACACATCCGTATTCATTAGCTTATCAATAAATAAGTACTTTTCATTCTGAAATTTAGATCGTTAATACGCAATAATTTTGTAAGCCATTTCTCACCGTATAGGGACAACTGTGATTCATGTTTGTGTGGCCATCCATAATCGAAAATATCATTTTGGCAATGGCATTGTAATTTGATTTCCAGAATCGACACATGTCAATATCAATAGCGTACAGAAAAGGTTTCCAACCGTTGCTCCGAATCATTAATTGCATATGAAACTGCAGTAGGTTAAAGTAAATTCAATTGGAGATACACAAACTTACGCCGACATCTTTGTCGATTGTTTCTGTGAGAGCATAGCGTAAACTCATATAGTTCTCCAGTCGATTTACTTGGCCGATATAGCAATACTCGATGGTACTTACACTCGGGTCCAAAGTGTCACAGGTGATGTTCGTGAACTGTATAACTTTAAGCTGAAAACAAGTCATATACAAATTATTGAAATTGTGAACTAAACACTTACATTAGCGTAGTTAATATGTAAGATCCAAATTATTAATGGCAGCCAAGCTAATTGCATCTTGTCTATTCGATTGTCTCTCAACAAATGTATTGTGAAAATCAATTAGAGTAGATTTTGTAAATTGCCAACGCACAAATTCATATTTAATTGTTCAGTTTGTGGCGTGCATTCGATGTGGCAACACCCTGTATTTGGCAGTCGAAGCGCCTGCGCCGGCGTTAACTTATCCGACTGCCAAACCGACGATTGAATCCAGGTCTGCGGCTGTCAGTCGACTGCCAGCACTCGGGCCATAAGTGACGCTGCCGCTTCCGTACTTGGCTCAGTTTGTGCCGCATCAACAATGCCACTCCCCCGAGCATAAGTGCGTGGGTCAGTGTCAGTGCCATTCACATAATACTAGTTGCAGTTGTTGCTAAAAATAAATACGAACTTATTGGTCTAAAAATAAACTAGAAGCGAGTGAAAATTGGCAGTAAGTGTGAATGAATTTCCCAATCTATTGCCAATTAATAAATTTGTATTTGATTTTGTTTCTAAGGTTGCATCATGGAGAAAACTTTCGCCATAACACCCTGGAAATATGCGCTGCTTACGACATGCATTCTAATCTCGGTAAGTTGAATCAAAGTCATTGACCAAGACACGCCTCCTGAGGACGTTTGCTGACCTGGTAGCGAACAAACCAGACAGAATGTAGCCAAAAACTCACGAGTGTTTCCGCACTCGCATCGACATCGAAAAAATCGATATTGGCGAATGTAGGCGCGAATTTGGAATTTAAATGATATTTATCAGAGCAATGAGCAGCTGTCAACAGATGGCAATCAATGCGTATTTAATTATGATTGTTTACTTTCGCCTTCAGTTGGTGGCCTACATGTGGTATACTTAACATGTGAAAATGCTTGCATATTTCGCAGTTTTATATGCCTACAACGACGGTCAGCTCTTAAGCTGCTTGTGGTTGTTGTTTATGTTAGCCATTGCGTTCTGCCAATATGATAAATCGTTGGGGCCTAGGACGCGTGACTAAGAGATGATTTTTCTGTTCGACTGCGACTCGTCAATACTCTGCATCGATTACTTATGGTTTGTTGTCTAATTTGGCAGGCACTTAACGTCTTATTCTTTTCCTGTGGCGTTGTTACCTGGGGCGCCTCCTTGTGCGTCTATGGAGGCTATGCGGTTGCCCTGCTTGGTGCTGCCATCTTCGCCGCCGCCTTCCTGGGCGTCTATGTATCGCTCAAGGAGTCCTACAAGTATTCCATTTACGTAAGTACACAGTACAGGAATTACTAAACGATCTAATCCAATTTAATCGTGTAGTACTTGATCAGCACCGTGTTGGTAATGACTTTGTTGGTCGCATACTTCGTGGCCTTCACGTCGTTGAAGGAGACTTTGCTGCGTCAGTTCGATGATCGCGTCAAGCGTTTGTTTGAGGAGAAATCCGTTCACGATGACACCATGCAGCCCATACACAGTCTGTTCCGTTGCTGTGGCCTGGATGGACCTCAGGATTATCTGGCCAAGGAGGAGGGCGCTCTGCCCGCCAGCTGCTGCTATGGATCTGATTGCACCAAGCCCACGAACATCAATGAGGAAGGTTGTGCAACAAAGGCACCTCGTTTTCTACTGCTCCAAGCCGACATCAACTACTACGCTTCTATAGCTATATTCATACTGCAGGTAGGCAATGATAATCATAGCATAAAATCTCTCATATCATGGATATAATTGTTACAGATTCTCAGTCTGTTCGTCGCCTTTTTCATGGGCAAGGCGCGCAAGTTGATCAAGACAAAGGATGACGAGACTCCCATTAATGAGAATTAGAGCGAAAGCAGAAGTCGCATAGTCCAATTAGTGGTCAAAAGAATAAAGAACGTCGAACCATGGCAAATAGTCAAATTATGAATTTTATGATCTTAAAATAAAATGAAAGAGAAATACGTTATATATTGTTTGAATTCGCCAAATAATCCCAAATAATACGCGTTCACAGCACTGGCTGGACCCGAAGTGCCACACGAACAACGCTTCCATTGGGTCTCGTCTTTTTGGCTTTGATCATTCGTAGAATCGACGCCGATCTGATCGGTTGTGTTATACTATACGCTAATTAACTTTCGTCAGCGCCTCTCAATTGGTCGTCAACATGGGCTGTACTTCCGGCTGCTTTAAGTGTTTTCTCAACATTCTCAACACAGTCTTTGCGGTAAGTTCTCAACTCGAAGAAAACCCGAAATTGAACAAATATTTGTTTATGCACATTACTCAAAGTACATATTCACTTGAACATATATCGAGACAGTCGTATACATTGTGTACGAATGTGCTTGAAAGAAAGAATAAAAATATATGCACATATAGCCGGTTTTAAGCTAAACTGCTTAGAGATATATTTTTAAAACAGCCCGATACCAGTATATTAATGTTTTATGTATTCTTTTCATGCAAATATTTAATGACATATATTTAAGAGGAAATCGTTAAAGTTGATCATAAAGTTGTCCACAAAAATATTCGTATATGACAAATGAAAAAATTGTTCATTAGATACATTGTAAAATAATAGTAATAATTACAATACAATAACGATAATATTATCGTTAAAGTTTATAAAAAAAAGTAATATTTATTATACTCTAATACAATAACGATATTTTTACCTAGTTTATTCAATATCATAATCTTCCAGGCAGCACCTTAAAGAGGTAGCCAAGTAACATTCTATTATAATAACTATAGTGATTCATCTGCAGTGTAGATATATGAAAATATATTCTGATGTGTTTCATAAATTTTAGCTACACTTTATTAGACGTCTTTATGTTTACTTTGTAATTAATTCAGATGTGAGGTTTTTAGTTTTAATTGTTTGATAATTCATTAGGTGCAAACAAATCTCAACAACGAATTTCGAATTTAAAATCAATTAAATATTCCACTTGCAATTTATGGCTCTGCGTCATGCGAATGACTTTTGAGACTGAAAAACAAAATGCATATTGATTGTGATGTGTCGCCGTTTGATTGCAGCTCTTTGGCCTGATGATAATTGGAATAGCAACGTTGAGTCTGCAGCAAGCACCTACGGTTTACATTACCTATCTGTATGTGATTGGCGGGATCGTGTTTGTTGCATCCATTATCGGCTGCTGCGGGGTCTGTCAGGAGAGCGTCTGTATGACCACAACGGTGAGTGAACTTGATAAACAGATTGTTAATCGCATACACAAACAAATGTACATACAAATGTCTATTCTCATACCCGCAGTATGGATTCATATTGTTGGCGCTGCTCGTTGTGCAACTGTTGGGCCTGCTGGGTAAGAACTTTGATGAGGATTACATAAAACAGTTTGCGGTCGAAGATGTGGATGCCAAATGGAACTTGGAGGTCATCAAACCAGGTGCCATGGACAAGATACAGCGCACAGTAAGCGATCGTGTCAATGTGCCCACATTCGATAGAGTATTAACTCATGTTCCCATCTCGTCTTTGCAGTATGAATGCTGTGGCCGCAATGGACCAGATGATTACGTTATCATTCAGCGGGCCAACCTTCCATTGAGCTGCTATCCCGATCGCAATACCAATGTTCCCTACCATACGACGGGCTGCATCGCTGCAGCTGCTGACGAGTTTCTGCGACTCTTCAACTATGCCAACACCAGCAAATGGGGCTCATTTGGAATTACAGTACTTCATTGTTGAACCACAATTATTGCTGACATCACTAATGTCGAATATCTTTTTCAGGCGCTGTTGTGCTTCTGTGCATTCTATTTGGCACGACGCTTTCGCAAGGAGCGCCAAACATATTCGTATCATTACTAAAACGAACTGAAAACCATACATATTAATAACGCCAAATCGAAATACAATATAGACAACTTTGTCAACATTTATATTAATCTTGTAACGAGTCCATCAATTACGAGTATAGTATAGTAAACTATCTGCTGGGCTGGCGTCATTCCCAAAGCTACTCAATCATGACGCAATGCGTGTTCGATAATCACATCGCATTAGTTTCCCCGACAGCGAGACAGAGAGAGAGAGAGAAAGATCGCATCTATTGAGTCTATAACTCTCTCTCGGGGTGCCAACATCTGGTTACATTCGAGTTGAGTAGCGCCAGAGTCTATTTAGAACTAGACCCAGATCCCAAGTACACCACTTTGGAGCCCGCTCATTCAGTCGCTTTGCTCTCCGGAGCAGACCGCCCGGCTGTTTGTTTGTTTGTTTGTTTGGCTTCCGACATCGGCGGCGAGGCTTTCGTATACACACATTGACTTTTGATTTTGGCTTTTTTGCCTTTGCTTTTTATGTTTGTTTACTGTCTTTTTGTTTGCTTTGTTGTGGTGGTGGTAGTGTTGTTATTCAGTGCTTCGCTGCCTCGCTGCCTCGCTGCCTTGGCTGTGCTGAGCGCCAAGCAAATGCAAACGCTGCTCGCCGCCGACAGCTTCGGATTTGGCCTCAGTTTCAGTCAGTTTCAGTTCGTTCGTGACCGTGTCCGCTCTAGCTTCAGCTCTCCGTTCGAGCAGTTGTTGCGCCGTTCAATTTTGAAATAGAAAAACAAAAACGACTCGTCGCATTTTGTTATTGTTTTCCAGGCCGAAGCAAGCTGTTGCACGTGTCAAGTGGCCGCAACAATTACACTTATTTACAACAAATTCAACGAAACATATTTGAAAAATGGGCTGCGCAACGGGCACCATTAAATACTCATTGTTCCTCTTCAATGCATTATGGGCGGTAAGTTTTCGAATATTTTTCAAAACATATTGAAATGTACCATATGGCAGACTCGCGTTCGCTGCGAATTGATTAGAAATTGCATTTGTTTTTTAAATATTTTACACACGTCTGCAAGCAGTTGCTCTTTTTAGCTCTACCTAGCGGCAGATGATATCATCTTGTATGAGTCTACACGTCCATATGCGTGCTTAGTTCACGACTATTATTGCTAGTCAAAAACACACAAATACCTTCACAAGTTGTTTTTACTCCAGTCTGTGTCTGTGTGTGTGCTTGGTGTGCTAGTGTGTGTGAGTATCTGTGTCTATTGTCTGTGGCTTTTTGCATTCCTTGAGCCGCGTGGAAAGCTTCTTTGCTAACAAAGAGCTAACGACAACGACGACAACAACGACGTCATGCCTTCAGATTTAGTATAATAATTAAAAAAAAAAAAAAAAATTAGAAACCGGATTAGAAAACACACACAAAAGACACCAAAGGCAATGTCAACACCTGGCGATGAAAGCAGCCAAAGGTTTTTCATGTTGTTGCTTTGGTGCGTTGACAATCCGCCTAACAAATTCAATCTTCTAATGTTTCATATTTCACAAGAGCAACTCATCGTTTAAACGGAATGATCAAATCTTACTAACGATGTTTTAGACTTCCAGATGACATCAGATATCGCTGCTCACCAAAAGAGTATGGCAATTATTTTTCTAACAATGTGATCTCGTATTTTCTACCTTCAGAAAAAAAAGCAATGCATAATATAGACCGGTATGAAATCATCGGCTATGTAGAGGAGTGTTTGCTGTACGCCCCCAATTGCTGATGATTCAATGTGGACAATTTCACAACGGTCAGATAATATCTTGACTTTTTATTTAATTCGAGAATTAGCAAAATTTTGACATTTCCAAGATTTATTAGTGTTCAACCTTGTGTTGTTAAACAGCTTCCAATTTGTTAAGATAATTGCAATCCCCACAGGGTATCATTTTGTTCTTATAATAATATATTTGTGTAATTTTCAGATAAATTTCCAAAATATTTGCGATAATGATTTCATAAACAATCATTTAATTGTATTGTATATTTCAGATACTTGGCGTGGTGGTAATAGTATTTGGCGGCCTCGGTATAGGGGCGATGCCACAGAAATATGCCATTGGCTTCATGGTACTGGGCGGCATTATTCTGCTAATTTCGCTGTTCGGCTGCTGCGGCGCTATTCGTGAATCCTCTCACATGTTGTGGACGGTAAGTACTTGTTTATTCTGATACCTGATATAGTCAAAGGCTAACCTTTAATGCAATTAATAGTATGTGTCGCTGTTGTTGGGTCTGCTTGTGCTGATTATCCTCTTCATCGTCTTCGATACCCGCGACACGTTCAAGAAGTATGCGGTCCAATTGGTGGAGGATCAATGGAGATTCGAGCTGACCAAGCCGGGCAGCATGGACTTGATTCAGAAGACAGTAAGTGTGGAAGGTGGCACTCCAAACTGGCTAAACTTTCAGTTAACTCGTTTGCTTCTTGCATTGTTTCTTTTAGTACTCGTGTTGTGGACGCAACGGGCCTGGTGACTACATTACGATTGGCCATCGGAACGATACTGTGCCCTCGAGCTGCTGCAGGAGCAACAACTGCATGAACCCATTGAACGTCTTTCACGAAGGCTGCCTGACCAGTGTGGAGAAGGCATTTTCAGATGAGGCCACAATAACGCAATACGGCGAATGGGGCCTGCTGGGATTCGATGTGAGTTGCCCCGCTGTGTGTCTGGATGAGTTTCCCTAACCATTTGTCTATTTTCAGCTGATCATTTTGACGCTGGCCATCATACTAGCCATACATTATTCGAATCGCAGGCGCCGCTACAACTATTAGATCTAACAATTCTATTTGTACTCGTACTCGTACCTCATCTTTAAATGTCACCAACGTACCTATGCCACTTTGGGCTGAGCACAATGCCGTGTGTTCCCTTGCCAAGCAAAACCAGTGCCTAAAATATAACTAAACTCGAATATAAACCATATACCATGTGTTGTTTTTTTATTGTTGAAAGTTGCTGTATTGCTCCACAGTTCAAACGACTCAAAATTCGAAAGCTTTCGAAATCAATTAAGTGAACTAATCGAACACGTGGGAGTTGAGGCTCAACTGATGCTCAGACACAATTAAGCTCTAATGACGACATGCTTAATGAGCTTTCTGCGGTCATGTCGACCAGCTGCACAGCATCGGGCAATGCGCTCGAGCTCGAAACCGCTCATTACAACAACACAAATGCTGGATATTGCACCACTTTAATGCCCTAGGCAGACAGATAGTGAGATGGGGAGAGTGAAAGAGAGACGTGCAGCGAGTAAAACCAAATGCATCACTGCTGAAGTTTTGTTTGAGAAGCCGCCTCCTCTAAAGGTATTATCCATGAGTGTAAGCTCAACTTTAATCGCAGACTTTAATAAGCCAATTACTGTAATTTCCAATACGAGAACAGTCATGATATTTAAAATGCGTAAGCATTGTCAAATTATGAGATCAATCAATCTTTATGTTAATTTCCGATGATAACATTTAAGAAAAATGTTAATTCGTTTTTAGAAATATGTTGAAACAATTTAAGATCAATATTTATTGGGTTGAATTTAAATTGATTAACAAGTAAATTAATTTATTGCCGATATAAATCACAATAATTTTGATAACATAAATAAGCATAACTCAACGCCGTATCAACTCAATTAAATGAAATTAATAAGCTCTACTGTTTCCCAAAGGGTTAAGTATTAACAAGTTATACTGGACATTGTGACGTATTGCGCGGGGGAGTGAAGTGATTGTGACGTCACTGTTGGGAGCGTTAATATGCGCGAGCGCATTAACTCTCTTTTCCTTGCGCTCGTTTGCTCTCGCTCTCTTGCTCTCTTGTTGTCGTTCTTGTTCTCTGTCTATGTCTGTGAGCGGGGTGTCTTCAGAGCATGTGCGTGTGTGTGTGTGTGCCCCAGTCGCATTCAGTGAACAAAACAACAATATTTTTTGTTTGTTTGGATTCAGTTTGCAAGCAAGCGCAGAACGTGAAAGTCTCCGAATCGGATTCTGCTGAGAACGAAATATTCAAAATAAATAAGGAGGGAGCAACGAACAACGGTCATTTATATTCGTATTAAGAAAATAAACAAGCGATTTTTTTATTGGAAGTCAAAAGGTTAAAAAACTGTTGTGATGTGATGATATTAGTGGCGTGTAGGGCTTTGTTAGCTAATTACGAACAAAACGAACCTAAATATGATTCAATTTCGAGTAATTAAAAGTCATCTGAGCGCACACTTCCTGGATATCATATTAAAGCAATGTTTTCACTATAAAAATACATTTACAATGAGTTCCGATTGTGTTTTCATGTTTTCATCCAGTTTTAGCTAATTATATCTCAATTTTCAGATACTTTCAGTGAAATTTGAAAAAATGGGTTGCGCCACAACTGTCGTTAAAATTATCTCAATCGCGCTGAATACCATTTTGGCGGTAAGTCTCATATATGGGTAACTAATAAATTTCATATATACTGCATATAAAGGCAATTTAAATAATTTCATTGTTGTCGTTGCATTTAATTCAAAAAAGGAAATAAGTGAAATGCAGGCAATGATGTCATGTACCGTCACACAACGCCACACAATTTCAAATGGCTTACAAAAATAATTTTCGAAACAAGTATAGTGGTGGTCAAGAGGATTCGCACATAGTACATATCCATACAGAGTTCTGCAAGACGCTAGAATAGTATTCTGAAAATTTCTCATGCACATGGCCCCAATGATGTTGTATTAATTGTACATAGTTGTAGCCGTAGCTGTTCTCCCCACTTATATCTGGCCATGTTGTATTTTTAATATTTTGTCATTTGTCAGTTTCACACACTATGGCCACGTCGACGACAGGTCTTGCCCCAGAAGCCACTTGCCACCACTTGCCACCAGTTCGCACACCCCTCTCGTCTGGTAACCATGGCAAACATGTTTACACTTCGAGCATTTGTTTTGTTTTGACTGCCCTGGGAATCAAGTAACGCACATACTTGCAGGAAGCGTGAAGGAACCGAGCTGTGCCACTTTCTGGCTGCTCGATGATGTCATACCCACAACTACTCACTTGCAGTTTGACCTATATAAGCGAAGAGGTCCCGAATCAGTCGGGGTGTTTTCGCATCAGCAACCCCCGCCCGCCATCAACTCCGATAGAACGGATAGAAGCCATAAAAGTAAACCAGCAATTGACTGACTATACACTGAAAGAAAATCACTTAAATAATTATAGGTGGGGTTTATGCTATAAATTGGATCATTTCGAAACACTCATTTGATGCGAATATAAATTTAAACTTAAATTGCATTCATCACGATGCGCCAGCAGGCCTCGTTATCGCTTATTGTTTATGCTTAATTGTCATGCAAATGAGTCGGCATTTCCGCTATATATTTCAGCTGCTGGCACTCGGCTCCATCGGGTGGATAGCCTTTAACTCGGACACGGGGACCGAGGAGACCATTATCGCCAGCTATGTGGCCAGTGTCCTGATAGTGCTGCTGGCATTCACGGGCATCTACGCCGCCATACGAGAGTCTGTCTGTCTGACCGCAACGGTAGGTCATTGCCTTGAAGCGTATTGTTTTGCTCTGTTCGAATAACAATATCGGATTACGTTTGGCCTTCGCTAGGTTGCTGTGCTGCTGCTTGTGCTCGCCATACTGCAGATCTTGACAACGTGCCTCTTCATACACCCGATGAAGGTGGAGAACGCCCAGAAGCATGTGGATGTGGCCTGGCAGGCCAATAACATGGATGGCATCCAGCAGACCTACGAGTGCTGTGGCAAGACCAGTGCCCAGGACTATGTGCACCTCAATCAGCCGATCCCGCCCAGCTGTTATGCCGAGCTGCAGCAGGTGCCCAATCAGTTGTACATCAAGGGCTGCGTGGATGAGATGCAAAGCCATTACGACCACGGCAAGATGGCTTTGATAATTGCCTCCTGGGTGCTGGTTGTATTTGAGGTGAGTCGATCGATTGGCGTTAATGTTTAATTGAATTTGAAATTCGATAATAACTGTGGGAATATTTGCAGCTGATTTGCTTTGGCATTGCCGTGTTTCTGGGCATCAGTTTCCGGAACAAACAGAGGCGCATGCAATTTTAATGAGCAGCTTCGAATGATGGCGACGCCTCAAGTACAAAACTGCGTCAGGAAAGGACGAGGATGACGATGAAAAGTATTTGATTTACATCACATAACCAAAAATTATGAAATTTAATATTACTATAATGAAAATTTTACTTCGAATGCTGAAATCTAAGCTAGTTAATTTATGTACGAGTAGCCTTTACTATTTATAAAGCCAATAAAATGATATTTGTGTGTGTTTCAAATACGGCTGTATTCTATATATGTGAGTTGCCCTTTGGTAGGCCCCTGTTTTCACCAGATTATAAATAGAGCTACGTCACGTACTCATCGCTGAAAGGCAAAGGCAAAGGCAAAACTGCTAGACAACTTGTTGCTCATCTGCCTATCTCGTATCCGTCTACACATGTATTTATTTTGTTTTTGTCATATTAATGTTTTGCTTTTGGCACGAGGGTTGGCCAATTCGTAAACAAGGCACGTAGACTGGGGAATTCATCGAGTAATGAACTCTCCCATGTAAGCTAATGGTATTTGGCCAATTTTCTATGTTAGCGGTATTCAAATATGCTTCAATTTGCACCTTTATTTTTATAAGCAAAATGAACAACATCAAGTTAATGATTTTTCTTTGAAGCCTCCTTGACATTGGTTACGCGATAGATGAGTGAATCCTTGCCTGGATTGAGTGTGGCTATTGCATAGCAAACGACTGTAACCACCAAGGCAAAGGTAAAAACGAACCACACAACAATATTGATCAGGATTGGGAAATCAAGGTCTTCGCTCATTTGCACAAAGGGACTCGGGCTGATCGTTACTCTTGAATGGGTCTTGGACAGCAACTCGTTGTTTTCTCCGACTGTGATTTGCACCATCAGCACCGACTCGTTGCGTTTCTTGACCACTTTCAGCAAATTGGCAATGGTTGTGGCAAGCAATGCTTTGGCTTCTTTTATCGGTGTCTGATTTTCTACCTTGACAATCCGGTCCAGCGTTAGGCGGAAGATCAGCACGTGCGACGGCTTCAGAACGACATCCAAGTTGTTGGTGGCCAGCTTAATGAGACCCAACTCATCCAGGAAGTGCTTGTGACTCCAGTATCGCTTGGGATGCAGGTGCCGCAGGGCCTGCACAACAGGGGCATCGAGAGTGCCAAAGGTGAAATTGAACTCGCCCATTCCCTCTTTGTGATTCGTAAAGTCGATGTCATTTACCGACTCTCTGGGCAGCTGGCTAACCAAATAATCCAGCGAGCTTTCGGCACTTGAGCCCGTCAATTTATAATTGACAGCACCTTGTGAAGTTGTCATATTCTGGACACCACGCACCAGGATCACAATCATCGACGTCTGACCCAAGGTAAAAGGATCACGAATAGACATCCCCGACCATTTACTTGGTCCACCTATAGTGTGGCCCAGTGCAGCCAAGAGCACATCGCCCACATAGAAGCTCTCCAATCGCTCGTCGCCTGTAAACTTCAAGGAGCTGGGACTCAGCAGCACTGAGAACCGGTCAAAGCCATGAATTACAGTCAATACAAAAGAGAAAATTACAATGAATCGAAACATTTTTGTCGACATTGCTGTAATGAGTGCCGAGTACATGTCAAACGTCGCTTCTGATTGACATGTCAGCATTCTCAGAAACTGCTGCGTTTACCTCATATCCTGCTGGTCATATCTCTGATTAAATGGCAGGGAATGCTGCTGCGCACTTTATCATCAATGAATTGGTGGCGAGTGAAAGCTCCTTTGCGGAGCGAGCATAGCGGAAATGCGAAAAAGCTTCGACGACATCGTGACATCATACCACCCACAAATGCCAACAGACACAACATTAATAGCACAACAAGTAAGTTTGACCTACTCAGCAGTGGTTGACTAAAAGATACCCATTTATTTGATAAGAAGTACTGATAATAATTATGTAAGATACAAAAAAAGAAAAGCATGCGTATACGTAATATTTTATTTTAATGGAATATATGCGTATACGTAATATTTAAATTTTAATGGAATATATGCGTATACGTAATATTTAAATTTTAATGGAATATATGCGTATACGTAATATATTACCTTCAATTTATAATTAAGTAAACACGTATCTTAACGAATTTAATAATAATAATCAAAATAATAATAATAATAAAAAAAAAATAATAATAATAATAATAATAATAATAATAAAAAAATTAAATTAATTAACTTACTCATTTAACTCATACATATTATAAAATAAGTACTGAAAGTAGTTTAATAGTCTATATTGTATAAGATTAGATAGTAATATAAATACAAAGTCATTGTCATTGTCATTAATCAGCTTAGCACTAGGATTATAAAAAAAAAACATAAAATATTTCTTTCCAAACTGTAAATGGCTCTTGAACTGAATTGGTTGCAGGTGGAAACTGGATCATACCCTTGTTACACAGTTTAATTGGTACAGGGTATAGCCACAACAACAGCACCGAGTGCTGGAATGTGGATTTCTTATGAGAACCCACCAATTCAAAGGGGCTAGCTGACTGTCTCGTGGCTGGCCTTTTGGGGCGCCATAATTTCAAAATAAAAGCGCGTCGTTTAGTCGCAATTCATCGTGTATGGCAAAAGGGCTGAAAGTTGTGCGAGCGTGTTCATTACCAAAGTATTTCATTCTGTTGATTCCTTAACTGCGCAGCACACAATTACAGCTAGAGTCAGGCTAACTCGAATAGAACGCAATTGGACGCACTATCGATTGATTTGAGCCATGGCCTGCCGCATATCCTTCCTCAAAGCCATACTCATCATACTCAATGTGCTGCTTTCGGTGCGTATGCGTAATATTTCTTTGATTATGTTTCTACGGCCACGGTTTATTTGCAGTTAATTGGCGTGACGCTAATAGCGTTGTCTGTCTTCGAGCTGAACAGCTCCTCGCCCGGCACCTTCGAGCACATCGCCATTGTGGTGCAGATATTTGTGGGCTCATTTGTGGTGCTCAGCTCCTTCCTGGGCTGCTTTGCAGCCGGGCGTGTCTCTTTGGGGCTCATTTGGAGTGTAAGTTCGAAGGATATTTCATTGAATTTTATTGATTTAATGAGTTTACTTTCATGACAGTTTGTTACTTGCATGCTGCTGCTGATCGGCCTGCAAATCTATATCATTGCTGCCGCCCACTCCACGGATTATGTGCAAAGAGCACGAACCGACTTTCTGGCTCTCTGGGCGGATCAGCGACGCAGCATCGAACGCATAGCCTACGTGGAGCACAAGGTAGAGTAGCGATGCCCTGCGAATAGTTAAATTAATTTATACACTTCCTTTGCAGTACTCGTGTTGTGGCGAGAACGGACCACATGATTACATACTACAAGGAGGAGCTTTTCCGCTTAGCTGCTATAGGAATCGAGAGCGTCTGCAGAGTCAGCTGTTTGGCGAAGGTTGCTTGGAGGCAGTGGAGGCGCATGCGACAGACAATGTCATCAACGGACTGATCGTCAAGTGGCTGCTGCTTGTGGTGGAGGCAAGTTATGCGCGATGACCTTGACAAATATCTCATAATTTATGGCAGGCTTACGGCTGGCCAAGAATAGACAATTCAAAAATATTCATAACATGTCGAGACTCGAGAGTACAAGTGAATAGCATTTAATCGATTCTTCCCACTCTCTCTCTCTCTCTGTTTATCATTTACACAGCTATTTGCCCTGATATCGGCCACCCACCTGGGCGTCACAGTACGCAATAAATTGCGGCGGGAGCGTTTCTGAAAGGTTCCCCAATTAGTCATTTGGAGCAGCGATCAATAAAATGAAAATACAAATAAAGAAAATAATGTATACCTACTGTATAAGTGTAGCATCCCTAAGTGTTGGCATTTTACAAAATAAATCGTGCAAAACTGTTGTAAACAAATCCACGAGAACACTTTAAAACACTTTCTTAAGTGATACGATCAAATGAAATAGTCAATGTGTCGGATGCTATAAATTTGGCATTTCTCTTTGTCCAAAACTTATAACATACCTATACGCGTATATCGAATAAGCAGATAAGTAGATAGATAGATAAATATATAGCTGCCTATAAAGACGCATATAAAAATATATGTGAAACTGTTTGGGCCCGTCTGATGGCTGCCCTCGCCTGCTTGCCCGTCTGCCCATCTGCCCATCTGTCCGTCTGACCGCCTGACCGCCTGTCGCGCGGCAGGGAGGGATGTCTCTTGAGTAACGACCAACCGCCCGTCCGGCCCGAGCAGGCGGCAACCACTCAGCGGATTTGTAAACATTTCGCAGTTTTTCTTCTTCAAGTTGAACGAGTTGAGTTCTCTTAGCAGCCACAGGCAGCAGCAGCAGCCAAAAAACATTAACAGTTTGGGGCACGAGAAACGCGCGTCTCAGTCGGCAAACGTTGGAGCAGCAAGAGCGAATAGCGAATGTTTAAAAAGAAAATATAATAAAAATATTGTCATAATTTTAGTACAAGCATATTCAAAGTTAGCTCGCAAATATGCCCACAGTGCAGGTGTGTCTGCAATGGGCAGCGGTAGTTTTCAATACTTTCACTTTGGTAAGTTTTTGTCAAATCGCAATCACAACAATTTCACCTTGTTCTCTACGTGCAATGAGTAATTTACGGAATAACAAAAGAAAATTGTGTTTTCGTGTATTCGTATGTTGGTTTAATTCCTTGGATTTAATAAGTTTTGTCGAGTGCTTTTAATTAATTACTAGTTGACTCACATGTCGTATGAGTAATGTTGTGATGCAGCCCATTAAGTTACACCTACGAGCATGTTTTCTGCAGTTCATTTCGAACGCTTCAACATCTCATTAAATTCTCAATAAGTTTTGGCCGCTTTTAATTGTTGAATGTAATTTCGTATACGGCCAATTTGGCAGCAAACAAATCTCCTGCTTCCATTCTGCCAGACAACATGTCACTTTACTTATTTTTAATTATTGCTGCTAAATTTTCGCACTCGCGAACTTAAAACATTTATACTTGCGCATGTGTGTGTGCACACTTCTGTTCCATTGTCAGTGTGTGAGTGTGTGTTATATGTATGTCCGCCTGCCATTTAAAAATAAAGCCGAAAGTAATTTTGTTGTTTCATTTCTTTGACTTTTTTGTGGACCAAATTAAATTTTATTTATTTTCGAGCATTTGTTATTATTTTGAATATTATATTTGTTTTTTTTTTTTTTTTTTTTTTTTTGTGCTATGACGTAGTTAATTAGCAAATCATTAATCCCCATGATATTATTTTCTTTTTTATTATCACTTGACGCACGCAGATAATCGGCATCCTGGCCACGCTGGCCGGCGCCTATGATCTGCTCCACAAATTGGAGGAGGGTTCTGTGGAGCACATCGATATCGAGAAGATTGTGCAGTTGTCCATTGCGGGCACGCTCATCCTGGCCGCACTCATTGGCTGCTCGGGCGCCTTCTTGGGCTCCATCAAAGTGCTGGTTGTGGTGAGTTACAATGCTAATTTTTACTTGCTTCAATTGCTCATGTTCCATATCATTTACAGCACATGGTGCTTTTCGGTCTGCTGATCGGTGCTCATGGCTATAAGCTGACGAACTACAACGAGACCAAGCAGCAGGACACCACAGAGGTGTTCGTTATGGGCATTTGGATGAAGGAGCTGGCACATCCCGGCGCCATGTATCAACTGCAACGCAGGGTGAGTCGATGGCACACAAACATAGTGCAGAATGCATATTAAAATTCGAATTTTCTGGTCAGTATGAATGCTGTGGCGATAAAGGCTTCGCGGACTACACAAGCTTGAAGTTGAAAGTGCCTCCGAGCTGTTTCCACACCGACAATGGTGTCCATGCCCTGTATCCCTATGCCGACGGCTGCATGACGGCAGTGAAGCGCGATCATTTGAAATTTTACCGCTTGGAAAAGTGGGCACACATCGGACTCATCAGCTATGAGGTGAGCAGCAGCAGCATTCTCTAAACTTTTTGTATTTAATACGTTTTTAATTGCAGATCGTGGGCATTATTTTGGCCATAACGCTGAGCTGTCAGCTGACCACTAAGACCCGACGGTACGCCTACTAGACCTTAAATTTATACCATGCATTTGACACACTCGTACAATAAACAACGCACACCGAATGATGATGAATTGCTTTCAAACGTTGTCCAGCAGCTGGGCTCGCGAGCCCACATGGTTGGCACGTGGCTCTCGACGCACACCTGGCGGCACCTGTTGCCTCGCTTGCCTCTCGCGCTGGCGCAGCTTGTAGAGCAGCAGACTCAACGAAATTGTTTGGACCAGTATAAAGACCTACGAAATGCGAAAAAATGCCGTTTGAAGATCAGTAAGCAGCAGCTGCAACTGTTTGTGGTTGCAGTTGCGGTTAAGGTGTCAATTGCCTACCTCAAGGCCAACAATGCACCACATGAACAGCTTATCGCGATGCTGAATGCCGCTCTTGGTGTTGCTCAGAGTTGCCAGGCAGCCGCGAGAAATGCGCTTGACATTTTCGCTGCCATCGGTTGCCAACGACAGTTGATAACAGCTCGACGGCAGGGGCAAATGTAAATTGCTGTAGTCCTCGGCATTGTTGAAACCGCAGCAATGTTGTTGCTGTTCATAGCGCTGCATCAGCTCTGGCTGCTGCTCCAAGCTCTGCCAAGCCAGTGACAACTCCAGGTGCTGCAAGGCACCGCTGTAACGACTGTGCGGTCGGTAATTGTGCACCTGCAGATACTCCACGCCCAACACGATCAGTATGAAGCAGGTGAACTGCAGAAATATGCGACATTAGCATAAACACAAAACCGAAATACATTTGGTTGCACTCACAATGATATTGACACTCAGTAGATCACAGACCATGCCGTAGCAGCCGAATATGACAATCATACAGATCGTTGCCCCCAGCACAAGACTCTCCACAAAGTATGTGTGCTCTGGCGTATTCGGTTCCACAATTTGCAGTCCCAAAGCCGCTGCAGACATGACCCCAATCGCCAGCAGCTGCAAGAAATGTTAAGTTATTAAATAGAACGGTTTAAGGGTCACTTTGGTACTCACCATGTAGAGGAAATTGGACAGCAGTCCGGTGTACTTGATTGTGGTGTAGTAGACGATCATGTTGAGAATGCGACAATCTGCAGCAGATGCGCCGAATTTAAAGCAATTGTAACGTTAATGACCTGACCAGCCGATAAGCCGAGCAGAGCATGACAATGTATAATGTGTAATGCAGATAGGGGAAATGCACAGGGACTTTCATACGTTAATTGGTTTTTGTTTTTATTAAAGTTTTTATAAAATGTTAAAAGTATTTAGTACTTTTGAATTGTTGTCTTAAAATTGCCTAAATATTTGCTTAATAAATATGACATAGAATTGCATAGAGTTTCATCAAGTCGCAATGCAACGGGAAAAAGCTCCCGATGCATTCAATAATGTTTCACAAACAATTCTTGTGGGCGTTGCTCGGTGTATGTGTGTGTTTCTTTGTGTGTGTGTGTGTGTGGGAAGAGGGGGGATTTTACAGAGTGTTCAATGTAAAAACGAGTGGGGTGGGGGCTGAAGTGGGGCATTAAACAATTTCAATAAATATCACATTGCGTAAGATCGCTGGCAGGGAATTTTGTGGATAGCATTACATGCGCCATGGCAATGGTATAAGACCCCATTTTTGTGTTATATCCTTGAAGCTGCAATCCGTTATTAGCACCACTTTCTCCGTCTTCTGCGTTCGCGCATTTGTGGCCGACTTGAGCGTAAGGCATAGTTTCGATTCACGATGTGAAATTTGTTGTGTCTGCAATGAAGAGTTCTTGTGTAAAGAATCAATTTATTACAAGCTGAATACTTACGTCCATGTCGTAGGTCCACAGTTGACCTGTCTCAATGGCGCACTGCATCAGCATGACATTCGATGTGGTTGCATTGCGGCTCACAAGCAGCTTTAAGGAGCCCTGCTTGGGCGGACGATAGGTGAGGCAGACGTTCTCATTGGTCATTATCTGACCCTTGGGCGTAATCACAAACATATCCATGCTCTGCGAATGCGATGTGCAATCGCCCACTGTAAGCGGATGCAGTGAGGTGCGTGGCGCTTCGTTATTCAGCGGACGCAGGCACTTGTCGCGTTCCAAGTCGATCAACGACATGAATTCCTCGGCCTTGTTCTCGATCTCCTCAAAAGCACGTTTCCATTCGCGCGACAAAGAGCGTCCAGGTAAGTTCTTCATGTAATTACTGTAGGCTTGTGTGCATTCCGTCTGGCCATCCAGCCAGATGATCTTGCCAAAGAAGCGATCTGGCGCAGGAAAGAAGTGCTCTGGCCAAATGTTCTCCAGGTACCATGAAAATGGTTTGCACTGCAGTTTCTCGCGCAGAGCTAGACGCTCGGTGACATTCACCTTGTCCCGCGCACTCAGCGACAGTCCAGCTGTGTAGAGCATAACAAAGTACTGCCAATCATCCATCCAGACTGTTGCAGCTCTGGCTAGATTTTCAGTTAGCACCTCGCTCATGCCGCCAGGGAAGGTGTACGGCGTGCTGCTGCGAAAGATGTGTCCCACATGCGAGCAGGGGCTAATCTCGATGCGGCCTCCGCACTGCCAAATACGGAACGACATCTCCACATTCTCGCCGCCCCAGATGCGCATGTCGCTGTCGTAGGCGCCCATTTCGTAGAAGTATTTGCGATCGATGGCAAACAGGCCACCAGCCATGCCGGGCGTGGCTATGGGAGCAGTGCTGTCCTTTGGCTTGGCGCTGGCTTGACGTTTGCGATTCGAGGAGAACCAGCGGAAACTCAACTGCCAGTTAAAGGCACCCCAGTGGTTCTCGAAGGTCTTTGTGTAGCTAAAATTGTCATCTGATATGATGTCAATCACCGGGCAAATGACCACTTCACGCGACTCTTGAATCCGCGCCAGCAAAGGCTCCAGCCAGCCACGAGAGCATTCACAGTGCGCATCCAGAAAGGTGAGTACATCGCCCCGCGCATGCTGGGCGCCCATCAGACGAGCAGGAACTAAGCCGCTGCGCTCTTTCATGCGATACAGACGCGTTGGAACCGCCAGAACCTGTATGTAGGCCTCGAGTTGTCGCTTTAAAAACGCTGTAAATGGATTGGAAAATGAAGTGGAGATGGAGATGGGAAGAGCAATTAAGGAATGCTTACAGCGATCGCTGGCATCGTCTACCAAGATAACCTCCTTGAGCAGATGGCGAGGTGATCGATTAATCACGCTTGTAATGGTGCGCAGCAGAACGGACCAAGCTTCATTATGGAATACAATGATGACGGACGTTGTGGGCAGTTTATTATCGTATCTTTTGTCGCGACATCTGCAAAACATCGGCATAAGGAAATAATTATTCGCATAAAATGCTTAATTGAAATGCGTTAATGACTTTACTCTGTTGTTCTGTAGTCCTTGAGTGTTCTGTTTAGGGGTATGCGATCGCTGGCCAGTATGTTGAAGCTGTTGAGCTTAAAGAAGCGCTGCATTCGAAAGCGATCGCGCGGTGGAATAATCACAGGTTTGCCATCGGCGCCCTCGCCCTGTTTAGGCTCGAACTGGTTAATGTTGTAATCGTCTGCAAATGATCAGTCATTGAATTGTGTGGTGGCATTGTGTCATTTGTTATGTGCTTTTAATAACCTGCAGTCATGTTGCCGAAGATGTCTCCCTTGCCAATATAGTGGGCCACAATGTTTTTGTACGGCCAGAGCGAGCGCCGTTTGGGCGGCGGTTTCGGATGACTTTGCGCAAAAGACGAAAGACAGGCCAAATTGATCCAAAAAAAGCAAAAAGAAAAAAAAAGATAAATAAACACAAACAATAGATGACACTGGCAATAATTTGTAGTATGTGTATTTAACAATCATTGAGTCGCATCAGCAGCATCAAACGAATACCAAGTAAAGAAATACTAGAAATCAAAAAAGCAAAATAAACCAACAAAATGCAAAGCAGCTATAAAAATCGAAAGCAAGGCTAGATAATAGACAGACCATAGACCCAGAGACCAAGAGACCCGTCCAGTCAAGTTACTCGAGTGTAACATCAGCGCCGGCAGCGACAATGCCGCCAACACCAACGCCACTTGCAACACCGTCGAATCGAGTCGGTCATCCAACAAGAGTCTTTGCCTTGAAGGAAATTATGCAATGAGACTGCGGCGCAACAGACAGACAGGTTGCAAGTTGCTGGTTGCATCTTTATGGCAAATTCCACTCACACTTCCTGCACCAGCCAGCAATTGTTTATGTTGTTATTATTGTTATTGTTAAGATGGCACACAATGTACTCGACTGATTTCGATAGGTATTCATTGTTTACTCACCGCGGCGGTGCGTCAGAGCTTTGAATGCTTGACACATATAAGTTTATGCTAATTGCAAACATGAAGAATGCAAAAAACAGCAAGAACAGGTATAACAACCAAAGCTTCTTCAGCTGCTGGAATCGAAGACCCATTTTGTCGAACTACTATTTGGCTATCGAATGCCGTCGTTGTCTTTTATTTGCGTCCGTCCGTCTTCGTGGGCCAGCGTTGTTGTTGCCTTCAGCTACTGTGTGTTAATGACCGGCAACAGTTCCGAGCCCCAACCTCAAGCTCTCTTCGATGCCAACTAAGCGACGACGACGAAATGTTTATCTCTTATTCGTTTGTTGTGCCAGCCCGCTGCTTGGCTGAGCCAAACAGTTTAATAGGTCGTTTAAACACTGAGGTGGCCGTTAAATTCCGCGATTGTTGGGCGAACCGAGTGCCAACTCTGCAAAATTACTTATGAATGCATTTTGCTTGTTCGATATTTCGCTATTTATTTAGAAAACTAGTTATTCGCACTGTTTGTCCGCTTCATTTCGTACAATTTGTAAACACTGATTAGAGGTGGCGAATCATCGACGGCACTATCGATACATCGATTATTTGATTTGTTATCGATGTTTTATTGCAGTCGGTCAAATTATATGAATTAAAACATAAGAAATATTTATTCTTGAATAACTAGATAATTCAAATATAAAATATTTACGACAATTTGAATGGTATATTGGTATATATTCAAACTTGGAATAAAAAGGCGCTTCATTTTGAATGACGCTTATTTATGCAATTTACACAAATTTAGACATCGTCTTTTTAATCACAATTCAATATTTTTTTTTCATGACCAATTCCCACTGGTTAGTTTTTCGTTAATAAAAGCAAATTTTATATTAATGGTGAATCAAATCTAAACAACTTGTCATTTGTGGCGGTCAGTCGATAAATCAATTTATGGTATATTCTACAGTGTCATTCCACAATGTGTTTAGTTTATAAGACTTCCGGTAGGTGCGAATTGGTTCATGATTGACTACAAACTTTGATTTGAATATTAGTTGATGATTGAATAAAAAAAATAAAATATAAATAAAATAATACATAAACAAGTAAGAAAGCTACAGTCAAGAGTGCTCGACCGTAAGGTACCCGCAATCCATTTCGAGAGAAAAAAACATAATTCAGTAGCAAGTAGATTTATTCAAATTTGAATTAATATATTAATATTAATATTAATATTAACGACGAAATTCTTTTCCTAAACCAACTTCGATCTGCTGAAGTACCAGGCGAAAAAAAACAAGTAGCAAGTAGATTAGCCAAAAATTTTGATTTTCAGAAGCTTGGCGGGTTTTTCAAATTTGAATTTGAAAAAAATACGTAAAAATTAACGACGAATCTCCTTGCCAAAACCAACGTCGATCTGCTGAAGTACCAGGCGAACATAATCCAGTAGCAAGTAGAAAATTTTCAGAAGCTGGGCGCATTTTTCAAATTTGAACTTGAATAAAATACGTTAAAATTATCGACGAAATTCCTTCCCAAAAACCCACTTGGAGCTGCTGAAGTACCAGGCGAACATAATCGAGTAGCAAGTAGATTAGCCAAAAATTTAAATTTTTAGAAGCAGGGCGGGCTTTTCAAATTTGAATTTGAATAAAATACGTTAATATTAATGACGAAATCCTTCCCAAAAACTAACGTCGATCTGCTGAAGTACCAGGCGAACAGAATCGAGTAGCAAGTAGATTTGCCAAAAATTTAAATTTTCAGAAGATGGGCGGGTTTTTCAAATTTGAATTTGAAAAAAATACGTTAAAATTAACGACGAATCTCCTTGCCAAAACCAACGTCGATCTGCTGAAGTACCAAGCGAACATAATCGAGTAGCAAGTAGATTAGCTAAAAATTTAAATTTTCAGAAGCTTGGCGGGTTCTTCAAATTTGAATTTGAATACAATACGTTAAAATAAACGACGAATCTCCTTGCCAAAACCAACGTCGATCTGCTGAAGTACTAGGCGGGTTTTTCAAATTTGAATTTGAATAAAATACGATAATATTAACGACGAAGTTCATTCAGAAAACCAACGTCGATCTGCTGAAGTACCAGGCGAACATAATCGAGTAGCAAGTAGATTAGCCAAAAATTTTAATTTTCAGAAGCTGGGCGGGTTTTTCAAATTTGAATTTGAATAAAATACGTTAATATTAACAACGAAATCCATCCCAAAATCTACTTGGAGCTGCTGAAGTACCAGGCGAACATAATCGAGTAGCAAGTAGATTAGCTAAAAATTTAAATTTTCAGAAGCAGGGCGGGCTTTTCAAATTTGAATTTGAATAAAATACGTTAATATTAATGACGAAATCCTTCCCAAAAACCAACGTCGATCTGCTGAAGTACCAGGCGAACATAATCGAGTAGCAAGTAGATAAACCAAAAATTTAAATTTTCAGAAGCAGGGCGGGATTTTCAAATTTGAATTTGAATAAAATACGATAATATTAACGACGAAGTTCATTCAGAAAACCAACGTCGATCTGCTGAAGTACCAGGCGAACATAATCGAGTAGCAAGTAGATTAGCCAAAAATTTTAATTTTCAGAAGCTGGGCGGGTTTTTCAAATTTGAATTTGAAAAAAATACGTTAAAATTAACGACGAAAATCCATCCCAAAACCCACTTGGAGCTGCTGAAGTACCAGGCGAACATAATCGAGTAGCAAGTAGATTAGCCAAAAATTTAAATTTTCAGAAGCTGGGCGGGTTTTTCAAATTTGAATTTGAAAAAAATACGTTAACGACGAAATTCCTTCCCAAAATCCACTTGGAGCTGCTGAAGTACCAGGCGAACATAATCGAGTAGCAAGTAGATTTGCCAAAAATTTAAATTTTAAATTTTCAGAAGCAGGGCGGGTTTTTCAAATTTGAATTTGAAAAAAATACGTTAAAATTAACGACGAAAACCCATCCCAAAACCCACTTGGAGCTGCTGAAGTACCAGGCGAACATAATCGAGTAGCAAGTAGATAAACCAAAAATTTAAATTTTCAGAAGCTGGGCGGGCTTTTCAAATTTGAATTTGAATAAAATACGTTAATAATAACGACGAAATTCCTTCCCAAAACCCACTTGGAGCTGCTGAAGTACCAGGCGAACATAATCGAGTAGCAAGTAGAATAGCTAAAATTTTAAATTTTTTAGAAGCTGGGCGGGCTTTTCAAATTTGAATTTGAATATAATACGTTAATAATAACGACGAAATTCCTTCCCAAAACCCACTTGGAGCTGCTGAAGTACCAGGCGAACATAATCGAGTAGCAAGTAGATTTGCCAAAAATTTTAATTTTCAGAAGCTGGGCGGGCTTTTCAAATTTGAATTTGAATAAAATACGTTAATAATAACGACGAAATTCGTTCCCAAAACCCACTTGGAGCTGCTGAAGTACCAGGCGAACATAATCGAGTAGCAAGTAGATTTGCCAAAAATTTTAATTTTCAGAAGCAGGGCGGGCTTTTCAAATTTGAATTTAAATAAAATACGTTAATATTAACGACGAAATTCCTTCCCAAAACCCACTTGGAGCTGCTGAAGTACCAGGCGAACATAATGGAGTAGCAAGTAGATAAACCAAAAATTTAAATTTTCAGAAGCTGGGCGGGTTTTTCAAATTTGAATTTGAATAAAATACGTTAATATTAACGACGAAATTCCTTCCCAAAACCCACTTGGAGCTGCTGAAGTACCAGGCGAACATAATGGAGTAGCAAGTAGATAAACCAAAAATTTAAATTTTCAGGAGCTGGGCGGGATTTTTTAATTTGAATTTGAATAAAATACGTTAATATTAACGACGAAATTCCTTCCCAAACCAGACTTCGATCTGCTGAAGTACCAGGCGAACATAATCGAGTAGCAAGTAGATTAGCAAAAAATTTAAATTTTCAGGAGCTGGGCGGGCTTTTCAAATTTGAATTTGAATAAAATACGTTAATATTAACGACGAAATTCCCTCCCAAACCAGACTTCGATCTGCTAAAGTACCAGGCGAACATAATCGAGTAGTATGTAGATTGGCCAAAAATTTAAATTTTCAGGAGCTGGGCGGGCTTTTCAAATTTGAATTTGAATAAAATACGTTAATATTAACGACGAAATTCCTTCCCAAAACCGACTTCGATCTGCTGAAGTACCAGGCGAACATAATCGAGTAGCAAGTAGTTTAGCCAAAAATTTAAATTTTCAGGAGCTGGGCGGGCTTTTCAAATTTGAATTTGAATAAAATACGTTAATATTAACGACGAAATTCCTTCCCAAAACCGACTTCGATCTGCTGAAGTACCAGGCGAACATAATCGAGTAGCAAGTAGTTTAGCCAAAAATTTAAATTTTCAGGAGCTGGGCGGGCTTTTCAAATTTGAATTTGAATAAAATACGTTAATATTAACGACGAAATTCCTTCCCAAAACCCACTTGGAGCTGCTGAAGTACCAGGCGAACATAATGGAGTAGCAAGTAGATAAACCAAAATTTTAAATTTCAGAAGCAGGGCGGGCTTTTCAAATTTGAATTTAAATAAAATACGTTAATATTAACGACGAAATTCCTTTGACGTTGTTTTTTGGAAAAGAATTTCGTCGTTAATATTTGGGAAGGAATTTCGTCGTTAAAATTAACGTATTTTATTCAAATTCAAATTTGAAAAACCCGCCCAGCTTCTGAAAATTTAAATTTTTGGTTTATCTACTTGCTACTCGATTATGTTCGCCTGGTACTTCAGCAGCTCCAAGTGAGTTTTGGGAACGAATTTCGTCGTTATTATTAACGTATTTTATTCAAATTCAAATTTGAAAAGCCCGCCCAGCTTCTGAAAATTTAAATTTTTGGTTTATCTACTTGCTACTCCATTATGTTCGCCTGGTACTTCAGCAGATCGAAGTCTGGTTTGGGAAGGAATTTCGTCGTTAAAATTAACGTATTTTATTCAAATTCAAATTTGAAAAACCCGCCCAGCTTCTGAAAATTTAAATTTTTGGTTTATCTACTTGCTACTCCATTATGTTCGCCTGGTACTTCAGCAGATCGAAGTCTGGTTTGGGAAGGAATTTCGTCGTTAAAATTAACGTATTTTATTCAAATTCAAATTTGAAAAACCCGCCCAGCTTCTGAAAATTTAAATTTTTGGTTTATCTACTTGCTACTCCATTATGTTCGCCTGGTACTTCAGTAGCTCCAAGTGGGTTCTGGGGAGGAATTTCGTCGTTAATATTAACGTATTTTATTTAAATTCAAATTTGAAAAGCCCGCCCTGCTTCTGAAAATTAAAATTTTTGGCAAATCTACTTGCTACTCGATTATGTTCGCCTGGTACTTCAGCAGCTCCAAGTGAGTTTTGGGAACGAATTTCGTCGTTATTATTAACGTATTTTATTCAAATTCAAATTTGAAAAGCCCGCCCAGCTTCTGAAAATTAAAATTTTTGGCAAATCTACTTGCTACTCGATTATGTTCGCCTGGTACTTCAGCAGCTCCAAGTGGGTTTTAGGAAGGAATTTCGTCGTTATTATTAACGTATTTTATTCAAATTCAAATTTGAAAAGCCCGCCCTGCTTCTGAAAATTTAAATTTTTGGTTTATCTACTTGCTACTCGATTATGTTCACCTGGTACTTCAGCAGCTCCAAGTGGGTTTTGGGATGGGTTTTCGTCGTTAATTTTAACGTATTTTTTTCAAATTCAAATTTGAAAAACCCGCCCAGCTTCTGAAAATTTAAATTTTTGGTTTATCTACTTGCTACTCGATTATGTTCGCCTGGTACTTCAGCAGCTCCAAGTGGGTTTTTGGGAAGGAATTTCGTCGTTATTATTAACGTATTTTATTCAAATTCAAATTTGAAAAGCCCGCCCTGCTTCTGAAAATTTAAATTTTTGGCTAATCTATTTGCTACTCGATTATGTTCGCCTGGTACTTCAGCAGCTCCAAGTGGGTTTTTGGGAAGGAATTTCGTCGTTATTATTAACGTATTTTATTCAAATTCAAATTTGAAATGCCCGCCCTGCTTCTGAAAATTTAAATTTTTGGCTAATCTATTTGCTACTCGATTATGTTCGCTTGGTACTTCAGCAGCTCCAAGTGGGTTTTGGGATGGGTTTTTGTCGTTAATTGTAACGTATTTTTTTCAAATTCAAATTTGAAAAACCCGCCCAGCTTCTGAAAATTTTAATTTTTGGCTAATATACTTGCTACTCGATTATGTTCGCCTGGTACTTCAGCAGCTCCAAGTGGGTTTTGGGAAGGAATTTCGTCGTTAATATTTACGTATTTTTTTCAAATTCAAATTTGAAAAACCCGCTTCTGAAAATTTAAATTTTTGGTTTATCTACTTGCTACTCGATTATGTTCGCTTGGTACTTCAGCAGCTCCAAGTGGGTTTTGGGATGGGTTTTTGTCGTTAATTTTAACGTATTTTTCTCAAATTCAAATTTGAAAAACCCGCTTCTGAAAATTTAAATTTTTGGTTTATCTACTTGCTACTCGATTATGTTCGCTTGGTACTTCAGCAGCTCCAAGTGGGTTTTGGGATGGGTTTTTGTCGTTATTATTAACGTATTTTATTCAAATTCAAATTTGAAATGCCCGCCCAGCTTCTGAAAATTTTAATTTTTGGCTAATATACTTGCTACTCGATTATGTTCGCCTGGTACTTCAGCAGCTCCAAGTGGGTTTTGGGAAGGAATTTCGTCGTTAATATTTACGTATTTTTTTCAAATTCAAATTTGAAAAACCCGCTTCTGAAAATTTAAATTTTTGGTTTATCTACTTGCTACTCGATTATGTTCGCCTGGTACTTCAGCAGCTCCAAGTGGGTTTTTGGGAAGGAATTTCGTCGTTATTATTAACGTATTTTATTCAAATTCAAATTTGAAATGCCCGCCCAGCTTCTGAAAATTTAAATTTTTGGCCAATCTATTTGCTACTCGATCATGTTCGCCTGGTACTTCAGCAGCTCCAAGTGGGTTTTGGGAAGGAATTTCGTCGTTAATATTTACGTATTTTTTTCAAATTCAAATTTGAAAAACCCGCTTCTGAAAATTTAAATTTTTGGTTTATCTACTTGCTACTCGATTATGTCCGCTTGGTACTTCAGCAGCTCCAAGTGGGTTTTGGGATGGGTTTTTGTCGTTAATTTTAACGTATTTTTCTCAAATTCAAATTTGAAAAACCCGCCCTGCTTCTGACAAATTTAAATTTTTGGCTAATATACTTGCTACTCGATTATGTTCGCCTGGTACTTCAGTAGCTCCAAGTGGGTTTTGGGAAGGAATTTCGTCGTTATTATTAACGTATTTTATTCAAATTCAAATTTGAAAAACCCGCCCAGCTTCTGAAAAATTTAAATTTTCAGAAGCTGGAGCTAAGAAAGGGGTGTGGCTAAAAATTTTAAGCAGACCTGGTATGCATGAGTACTGGTGTCTGTAGTTAAAATAATCTGTAAGATCTAGGTGTTCAGCTAGACAGACGATGTTTATGCTGATCTTTAAGGGCTCGGAGAGGCCTCCTTCTGCAATGTGCATAAGGTATAATGAAAAATTCAAATATTGTATATTTGTAAAAGTTGCAATACTGTTTACAATTTGATTAACGATTGTCTTAACGATAAAGTCGTCTACGTTCCGCATTCTGTAAGTTGATTGCAAAGAGCCCAGTAACAATCACAGTGATCAGCTGTGAAATAGATATCAATCAGTTAGTCAATCACCAGCAATCAGATAAACACGAGAACACACCTCAATGCCCACAACACTCCAGTCCGTGATGCGTTCATAGCGCGTGCCCTTCTCATAAGCGATAGCGAGTTTCTTGTTGCATCCAACGGTGAACAGATCTTGCTGAATGCTCGAGTTCTGATTCAAGTAACAGCTCTGAGGAACCCTCCAGCCGCTATCTGCGTAGTTCAATGGTCCCGACTTGCCGCAACAATGATACTAAAACCGGAAATACAAATTGATTTCACCAAAAAGTATATATGTATAGCTACTCACCTTGATTTCGAAGTAGGACATGCTGTCCTTGTTGTACAGGGTATTATCCCAGGCATCGGCGATGGTCTCGTTTGCGAGCAGAGGGAAATCAATTGGCTCTGCGAATATCACTGTAATTTGCGCGAATATCAAGGCCATCAATATGGCAGCATACTTTTAGGCGAAACGGGGAAATCGAGTCAATCAGTTTTCTATATGCCTATTGCGCAGCTTCGTCTACTTACAATCCAGCTGAGACGAATGCTCTCACGCAGCGCTGAAATGCATCCAAAAATGGTGCCGCCAAATTCGAGCACACCGATGACAATGGCCAAAATACAGGGCAGCCGAATGGCCTCGCTCTCCGGGAAGACTATCAGGGCGTAAGCGCATGCGGCAATAGATAAAGCGGCAAATATCTGCGAAAACAATGTTGAATTTAATATTTAATTTATTGATAACCATATGCAACTCACGCAACAAAGAAAGTCAAAAATAAATGAGGAGATCTTCAAGGCCTTAATGCTACACATTTTGCCAGCTTGAAATTTTGTCTCTTCTACAGTCTCGACTATGCGCAGCGCTTAAAAGCAACTGAGTGACAAGAAAAAAAGAAAAAAAAGAATCAGAAATCAAACATTAGCCAAGAGTGAGTGCGAGCGTGAGTGCTTTGGGTGTGTGTGCGAGTGTGAGTGTAAGTATGTTGTCCATTGAAGCTTAGGAAGGAATTCAGATAGTGTAGCCGATAAGGTCTGCCCTACACCAAATGCGAACAGCTGTTGAAGTTTATCAATTGTCGAGTGCACATCGATTATCAACTGCAGCCAATTAGGCAACATGTTTGATATGCACTCGAATCACTTTGCATACTCAAACTGCGACGACAAAGTGACTCAAAGTGAGTCGAAAGAGTCTTAGTTAAGGAGCATTGACTACTGATACTAATGCTGATAAGTTTCACTTCAGTTCAGTTCAGTTGGTGGTATTAGCTGGTCGTGTTATCAGCAAATTACCTCACATTACACTCACTCACAACTTGCCTCAGGGTCGCAACTCGCTATGCTCAATAGCTGATAAGTGAGACTAGTCTAATACCCTCGATAAATACATGCAACTTGACTACTCATTCTCTGTTTGCCTAAGCATTAATGGGTACAACATGGAAAATGAGTTGTTTACTATTATTAACTGGAATAACTCATTTGGCCAAAAAAACCGTTCGCAGTTACCAGGCTGGCGATAAGATTTACGATAGTGTCTCCCGCTGGGGATTAACTTAGCACTCGCTCAATTCTCGCAGTGTATTTGACGCTTATTATCGTTATTATTGTTACTTTTTTTTTGTACACCGTCGTCGTCGTCGTCACACAAAAACTTCCCATACAATTATTATAGCAACTAACAGCCATGCAGCCGGTGCCGGTTGGAACGGGAAAGCGACTTTAGTTAATATTTAGTCTAAAAAAAGTCGTCAACGGGCCAACAACGCAGTTGGAAAAGTCTGTGGAAGAGTGTAGCTTGGTCAGTCGGCTAGTAAAACAGAACAAAGTGAAATGGGTTGTGCAACGGCAACGATCAAATATCTAGTATTCCTGTTCAACGCTCTATGCGCGGTGAGTAAACAAAGGCCCTAACTTTGGATCGCAGTTAGTCAGCGTCGAAGTTCAAATATACGTACATATTGTTTTGACTGTAGTTCAGTGGTGCGGTGGTGCGTGCGGTGGTTCAGTTGTTACTATCGGCAGTCGAGCGTGTATGATGTATGAGCATATATAGATACTTCGTGCATTTGGGTGCGGCACGCTAGATATTTGTACTAGCCCTATCTATATTCAGTTGTGTGCTTATTTATGAGTCGACTCTTAGTCAGTATTTCATAACCCTTTTTATTTTCTAATTGCAGTTGCTCGGCATTGCTGTGATTGTGGTCAATTCGATCGCACTCAAAGATGTCGCGAATGAGACACGCCCCATACTCATATTCTTCATTGTCATCGGCTCGGTTGTGTTCCTGATCTCCTTCTTTGGCTGCTGTGGCGCCATCAAGGAGAGCTCATGCCTTACCTGGATGGTGAGTATTTATCCCAATCACATCTGCCCAAATTAACACAAGTATTTCCCGTCTTAGTATGCCATTATTATGCTGATCATACTGATCCTGTCCTGTGTGCTGTGCTTCGTCTACGTCCATCACATTGACGATCAGCAGTTGGCGAGGAGTCAACTGAACGTGGCCTGGGCTGAGCAGAAGAATGGCACCGATTCCATGTCCTTCTACCAGAAAGCTGTAAGCATTCACTTTCTCAGCATAATTGAACTATTTTCATTATGTGTCATCTTTTAGTTCAAGTGCTGTGGCATTAGTGGCCCCAATGACTATACGAAGGCCAATCTGACGACGCCCCAAAGTTGTTATGCTCCCAACACTAATGGAACCGCAACAAGTCACACAGTTTACCCCGACGGCTGCTTAGCCAAAATGATCGATTTCTATGACAACGCCTTGAAGTTCGTTAGGGTCTTTGGCTGGATTTTGATAGCCGTTGAGGTAAGTTAACTTATCTATATTAAATATTTGGTATAAGCTCTTTAACATTGCCATTCCATAGGGTGCCGCCTTCGTCTTTGCCACCGTTTTGGGCATCACATTCAACAACGAGCAACGTCGTTCCAGATATTAAGCTCTTCCTATATGTAATATGCAAAACCAATCGACAATATGTTTATATGCTGAGGTATTGACCCAGATATTATTAGTGCAAACCAAGAATTAGCTTATACAAATTTGTAATATAAAAATAGAGAAAAAGAGTTTTACATAACTTTTAACTGTGTTTAAACTCAGATAAGATTTGGAAAATATCATTGAGGTATCGTAACAGTTGTAAAAGTGCTGGAGTCACCCTGTATTATGTTCTAGATTGCCGGAAATATAATATAGCTTTTGAACAACGATAAGAAGAAATTTTGATAGCGTAGACTTTGAATTGCACTCGATGTACGTGAATCTGTTTAGAAAAACAAATTGTCAATTTGTTACGAATATTTGATTTGAAGAGCTTAGCCAATGGATTTGGAATGAGAAATGTTATTGCATTCGAATCGTTATTTATTTATGGATATTAAAATATTCGTAAGAATGTGTCAATGTGCCACTTGGCTAACAAAGCTAAACGGTTCTCACGCGCACAGTTCCGATTTCTGTGGATTTTTAAATGCAGTTCTTAAGTGGACATGTTCAACGCGAATTCGGCACGCGATCTCCTATATACTAGTATAGTATGGAACAGCTGTCAGAGTAAATCGGTTGCATGCAGCCGCGTCGACAGTTTGTAACCTAACTTTTTAATTGCCTCACTGCCAGCTCTCAGTGGATGTGTGTGTATGTGTGTGTTTTGGGCTGCAATATGTGTATCTCAGATATGAAGCAAATTACTGAAAATAAATACAATTTAGAATACACACACACACACACACATTTGTTTGCGATGGGGTTGCTAATAAAAAAAACTCAAAGTTGTCCTTAGACATGCCACTGAAACCGAAGCTTAGACGAGCGAGAGACTCTGAGAATGCCAACTGAGACGGAGGGGCGGTGCTTTTGGAGGCGTGCTATATCGTGAAACAATCACCTTTAGAGCGTACACCTTGTCAGCGGATTCAGTTAGAGAGCTGCTTCCTCTTTACGGTTTTGGGCAGGGCTCAGCGCTAGTTTTGCGCTTTTATGTTTTAGAACCCAAAGCCAGTTTCATTCGGGACGAGCGTACGTGCAGTTTTGCCAAATATTCCAAGCGCTCTAACTCGGCTAACAACCAGGCCAACAGCCAACAGCCAACAATTCGAGCCAGCAATCGTAGCATAATTTGAGGCGCCATCATGAGTCGCATGCAAGCGTAAGTTAATGCAAATAGAGGCGTGTGTGTTTTTTTCTGTACTCTGCTTTGTTTCCTTTTGTGTTTTGTTGTCGTCTTCGCATTTGTTTACATGCTGTTCTTCCGTTCGTGCACCCGGGTGCTAATAACCTGCCCCTGCCACATCGAAATAGCAACAGCCGCTTGCTATTGTGGCAGTGGCAGCACAAAAGTGTTACCCTTGTGGGTGTCGCCACCTACAAATTGCTTAATTTGTTGCTACCAACTGCGAATGTGGCAGGCACAAATGGATGTGTGGCTGCGGCATTGCTACTTAATTTTGGCACATATTCACGTGTCGTAAACTTTGTGCCTGGCAATTAGTAACCAGGTAACTGCCACTGGCAACCATTACAGTTAAAGATCTAACCATTTATTGTCGGGCGCGCACACATAAATAACTTCCCATCCATGCGAAATATGACACGCTTAATTCCACAATCTACTATCTCAGCTCAGTTCAGCACGGCAGTAGTTTATGCATTTTTGTGACTTTTTTATTGCTCAAGTAATAAAAGATTTACAGCAGCTCCCTCGGCTATCCACGTCGCTCGGCACTAAAGTTGCTGGCAATGCATCTTTCCTTTGTCCTCTATTAACAGGATATGCCTGCAGTGTTACCTCAACCAATTTATAATTAATGCAAAAATGTATTTCACAAATAAAAACAACTCGTGGGACCGTTTTCTCTTAATAAAAAATAGCTATCACTGCCCTCCCTCCCTTATGAAAAATTAATAACATCAATAACCTTCACATGACAGAAAGAATTTTATATCGACAAATTTTATTGAAAGAAATTTTGGCAGCAGCGAAATTTTAGTGGAAACTCAGAAATGTTAGACAAACATTATTTTAAAATGTTCCAACACAAATTATTTAACTATGCACATAAACAAAAAATTTAAACTATTCCCCTTAAGAATATTGTAGAAATACTGAAATAACATTAATATTTTGGCATGGTAAAGTAGTTTATTAAGTTATTTTTATTTATATGGGACACTCATAAAATATTAACTAACAAAATACTAAAATGTATTAAAGAACTAAAAAAATTCACCGCATTCTTCGTATTACTTCCATTAAGTAATTCTGATTCAATTTCCAAGATAAACCAAATTTATCTCACCACTAAACCGTTTCTATTCGCTTGGCTCGCGGTGTAATCCAAGTTCGGCACAAACTTGCATTCCATGCACTACCTCAACACAATTAGAGAACTCAGCTTGATGATATGAAAGTATTGGAAACTATTTGGCTGAGTCTCGACACGTGACTCTCCGGGCATATCAATTTAATAAATTCAAAACTATAACTGAGTAAACACAAATGATTTGGCGCAGAACTCGAACGTTGAATACGCTTCTGCAGGTGCTTCGTGGCAGTGCCAAGGCGAATGGATGGGAATGAATTGTGTGTAGAATAGGCAGAGTTTTGTCAAGTGTCGTAAATGCAATCAAACTACTTGAACTTTGGCTGTAAACCGCTGAATGGCCGCGATTTCGTCCTTCCGGTGTGCCATGCTGCAGGTGTCGCAAAGTAACCGATCAAAAGTCATAAACTCGAAAGGCTTCGCGTGCCGGCAGAGCTCAAGTAATTTCCCCAGACCAGGGCGCGCTCATATGCCAACACTATGCCTGACTCTGACTCTGACTAGGCGGGCCTGGCGATGACACCCACGTCTCCACGTTGCCGTTGCCGTCGTTGCAATTGGAGCGCTGCCTTTGGGTTTATGATAAGCGACACGCAAGGCGGAAGGCCAAAAACGTTGCCGAGTTGGCGTTGGCGAAAAACCAACAAAGTCGCCGACATAAATTTTTTCCTGATGATGTGTGGACGCCCGGGGAGGAGGCACCAACCATCAGCCAGGAAGCAGGCCCAGATTGAGGCACAGGCCGAAGCGCCTCGTGTCAGCATGTCCGCTTGTCTGCTTGTCTGCTTGTCAGTGCCGAGCCGATGTCGTCGTCATTGTTGTTGACGTCGCTGTCCCGTCAGTGTGCCGATAGCAGTGCAAGGAATTTGTTTTCCTTTTGCCGGCTGCCCGCGAATTTCCTCTCGAGCGCGAATTGGGATAGCCAGCAAGATGTCTGGCACTATGGCGGCGTCCAGTTGGACCGCGATGAAGACGCGGTATGTGCAGCGTGTGGCTGGTGGCAGCAACTGATTGGCTTTCCCTTTTCACTTGCAGCATCACGGCATCGGTGCGCACCACCAATCGGATGAACGCCCTGCTCTCGGAGTCCATGCTCAGCAGGAGGCGCGCGCTGCAGAATGGCGGAGAGGGCGAGGGGCCGGTGACGGACGGAGGCGAGCGCAAGGAGAAGCCCAAAAATGATTGGAAATTCTTTCACACCAATTTCAATATGGAACGTGCGCACAAAATCATCGAAGATTGCATCGAGGAGCGTCTGCTGTGGGATCGCTTCAGCCGCAGCTACGACTCGTGGCGCGCCGTTCAGCTGGTCGAGGGTCTCGCGGCAGAGATACGGGATCGGGTCAAGAAGCTAAACCACAGACGGTGAGTGCGGCCAAATCACACTTAAGAAAATAACCACAAAACAAGCCAAGTAACCCCAATAATAATGTACTTTGCAGGCATCGCATTGTCTGCTTGTTGTCGCTGGTGGAGAAGCAGAACCAGGGCATCTATCAGAGAATGTGCCATCTGATGGACGAGAAGCGTGATAATTTTACCCAACTTGTTTTCGAGCGACCCACGTACTTCATGATTGTCGTCTTGTATCTGGTCTACCAGGACTAACTGAGAGTGAAAGTTCTGAGAGCTTGCTTCAAAGCTTCCAAAGCTGAGCGTCTAAGCTTTGCCCAGCCATCGCACGAACCAGTTGCAATCGTTTGTGTTTCGTTGCGTTGTTACCTAGTTAAGGCCTGCTCCATAGACTTAGTGATTAGAAAATAGTCTAAAATGTAGTCAAATAATATTAAAAAAAATATTTACTTGCTGAACTGAACCGTGTTGTCAATCCAAAGGCCCCGGCGAGATTCGAACTCACGATCTCCTGTTTACTAGACAGGCGCTTTAACCAACTAAGCCACGGCGCCGTTGTTTTATCATCGCGCCAAATAGTCAATTTGAGACAACAGGCCCATGGAATTACTGCTACTTATAGCCAAGTATCTGGAAAGTCCATTGTTTAAATTAATATTTGCTCAAATGTTTTTGCTACAGATATCCAAAAACCACAAGATAATGGTATCTCACTGGAGTACACGCTTGAAATTGTATGGCTGAAGTATGAGGCAATAAAATAAGCAGTTTATTTATGATATGCGGACATATTGAACAAACATTATGACAAAATTTGTACTTTAATTTTGTATACTTAATTTATTGAATTTATTATTAGATAATGTAGACTACTTTAAACTAAATTTTAAAATTATTTTATAGTTTTGCATCATTATTAGATAATGCAGACTACTTGAAACTAAATATTAAAATTTAAATTAAAAATATATTCATAGGGTATGCAGTAGCTGGGCAGCTTTTGCCATGTTGCTGTTACAAATTTATTATTTAGATAGGCAATCAAGTTATTGAGCCTTATCAGTTGTCACAGTGATTGCCGATTTACCTGTCTAAAAAAAGCGCAACAAAAGCGCGAGCTTTTGCGATGGAAGCTTTTTTCTAGATGGGCGCCACTTCAACAGTACTTTTAGCAGTCCATGGCGCGGGGAAATATTTCAGAATTTAACGATTATTGAAACAATTATTGCGGCAATTGAAACATGTTAATGTTAATGGCAAGTGCGACAGTTGGTGTGCAAACACAACAACAGGAAACTTAAATGGCGGAACAGGAAACAAACAATAAAGGGCGAGCAAATGGCAATGGCTGCAGAAGGCGCAAATGTTTAAAACTGCCATTTTGTAATTGGAAAAATAGGGAATTTATATTAAAAAAGTGCAACCAACTCCAAATCCAACGATGTGGAGGAGTCGAAGGCCCCGGCGAGATTCGAACTCACGATCTCCTGTTTACTAGACAGGCGCTTTAACCAACTAAGCCACGGCGCCTTGGGAATTGCGCCTGCCAAATATAGAACAAGAACTGCCGACTGCCGTGCAGAGTTCAGGGAAAATCATAAATAACTGTGCGAGTGCACACAGATACAGATACAGATACGAATACTTATCACACACACACACACACGTGTGTATTTAGAAGCTTGCTAAGAAAACGAGCAATGGAAAAAATAGATACTTATGCTGTCGTTGGGGCAGCAGAGAAAAGTTTTATTGTTCGGGCCGAACTATGTTGTTGTGTAATCTATGCCATATTTATCTACAACTTGTGCCGCATCGTCTCGTTTGCCCAGTCGACAAAGTATCTATAAGTAGACATATCTCTCGGCTGTACAAATACTCGCGTACTGAACCAAGTTTTTCTCTCTCTCGCTGAAGTTCCAGTTACCGCCTCGCAGGCATGTTTGTCTATATTTTGTGGGCTTGCTGCTGCCGCTGAAGAAAAATGCAAATGTTGCAGAGGCTGCTGCTGTGGCCAAATGGAAATTATTTGTACTTTTGCGGTCGGCACACACAAGTACAGTGCAAACTCCAGCACTTGAATGTATCTTTGAGATTGCTGCTAAACAGAAACAGCCCAAAGGCAAGAAGCCATTCCCCCACAGTTTGAAGTTTACAGTTTACAGTCAGTGTAGACTTGAGTAAGTAAAGTAGCAAATAAGATAGTCGTAGGTTGCTGCTTTCAAGCAGGTGCGAGCACTCTTGCAATAGCTCCACTATTAGAACTCGTCTATGCACATAAATCACCAAAACTTCAAACAGTTGCTAAACACATTAACGCTAAATACCATTAGACAACCCCCCTTTGATTCCGATATCGATGTCAATAGCCATTCGCTGTCATCCCTCGTGGACTGGTGCAACAGTTTAGTTAAACAGAAACACGCACGACAACTCCGCCAACTCCAATTCCAATTCCAGATCCAACATCAACTCCAACTCCAAAGCAAACTAATTGCCCGAAGTTAGTTGCTCATCAAATTGCCGCATCATTTTACGCAGATTTTTATCGCACATCGAATGTCTGCCACAGCAGTTGGCCAGTTGGCCAGTTGACCAGGCCCAGACCCAGCCACAGACCCCGACACAGCGAACCGAACCGAAAAGTATCTAATGCGTTTCCTGTGTTACAGCCATGTTTCGATGTCTGATGTGTTTGTTGCCTGTATCTGGCCATGTCTATCTCTGTGTGTTTCAATACCCTACTCGATGCGGGCACAGGAATTTAAGGACTAATGGCATCATGAAACCAAGAAAATTAAGACAAAGAATCTTTGGCAAGTAAAGTGTGTAGAGCATTGGCAGTTCGTTGTGCTGCTGTTCGCCGGCATTCTCATGTAACATTGTAATTTGGCATGGCATTGAAGCGAACGCTTATCAGCACATGACTCCAATAAATTCGTTTTTGCCGTTTTGGCGCTATCTCACTTAGCACAAGGACTGAGGCGCATTTAACCCGGGGAAATGGGGAAATGGGGAAACGGGGCAACCAACGCGGGGGGATGAAGACTCGATCTCAATCCATAGTTTGTTTGTCTGCCAATGCGCAGCAATTGAGTTTTTACGCATTTCGGAGGAGGATGTGAAAACTGTGGCCTCTGGCTGCCGCTTAGCTCGCTTTGGGCTGTCAGCTCCATGTTTTGTGTCAAGGACTTCGCTCTTTCCTCTCCTCTTTTTTTTAGGGTATTTTCGTGTGTTTTGTGTGTGTGTGGGAGAGACAAATCTGCTTTTGTTTTTATCTGATGCCATTTCGTATTTAGCTGTAGAGTCTTATCCTGGTGGGAATGCGTACATTTGTATGGCGTCCAAAGTCGGATTAGAATTTGTGGAGCGCAGCAAGGGGAGAGCTAGGATATTTGTAACTTTAACGCGCATTTCCCGAAATAAAAACGCACGTCATTAATTTAAGGCAATTTCCGGGGCAGAGTTGAAATTTTGTAATTATTACGACAGGGCGCAAGTGCCGCAAAAGTGCCATAAAAGCCGCCGAGCGCCAATAATCTTAATTGAGCTACATTTCAGCAGCAATTAGAAGACAGCAATTTGACCAACTTCACCAAATAAAACAAATAAAATAAAAACGAAATACATTCACGGCCGCCACTTCAATACTTGGCATTCTCCAGGGCGGGCAGGACTTTTGAGCAGCGCCAGCTTCGCCTGAAATTCGGCATTCACAATGTATCTATAGAATTCTACAAAGATGGCTGATGGAAATACTTACTGTGTGAGACGGCGTTTGCATTGATTCCAATCGTCGAGCATGTTGCTGAACAGCGAGTGCAGAAAGATGCGCATCAGCATCAACTCCACGGAGAGATCGTAGTGCAGCTGATTGTGGCATCGCATGGGCACCAGGTGACGCATCCTTGCCTGTGTGTGATTCATCATGGTCTGCACCTTGGCGGCGAAATCTTCGCTGTCCACCTTGCACATCTTGATATGCTCGTGACGCTCCAGGCAGATGCCAAAGAACTCGATGGTCTTCTGCTGGAACCCCTGAAACTTGTCCACCTGCAAAAGGTTTAATTTTTTTATATTATGTATTAATAGTTACTCAAGTTTGCAATCCTTCATGTTAAGATACTTTCAATATTTGTATTATTTGTATAGATATTAGTAAATTTGCCATTTCATTAATATAATTTTGTCAATAGATTCTTTAAAATTTTTGTATTATTTATGTATTAATATTTGTAATTTATACAATACAATATGTAAAAAATTTTCATTAGTATATTTTCTTTAAAAGATACTTTAAAATTGTTGTATTATTTATGTATCAATGTTAGTAATTTCTTCAAAACAATTTCCTTCAAATTTTTAACTTTAAGATACTTTCAAATGCATTTAAACTATTTATGAATTATTATTAGTAATTTCTTCAATATCGTTTGTTCTTTAAAAATAAATTATAAAAAAAATAAATACCTCTTTGGACAACTTGGCCATGGACTTGTTCATCTGGCAGCGCATCGCCTCCAATATCTTGATTTGACTTCGTGTGGTCTGCAGACGCAGCATCAGCTTTTGCAGCTGGCACTTGAGCACATGGTTGCTGCGTCGCAGTTGCAGCAACAGCTTCTGGTTGGGCGTCCGAAACGAATCGTCCTCCATGGGTGTTGGTATTTCCTTCTCACAGGGATTTGGAGGCGTCACCAGCAGCTTGCTGCGCAATAAAACCAGCCGCCTTTTGATGGACTCCAGTTCATCGTAGGCCAAATCCAAGTCGGGCTCTTCAGATGCGATCTGTGTGGGTTGGCTAATGTCGACGGTTTCGGCCTCCTCTTCGACTATTATGCCAGGGGCGTGGCATCTGCCCTTGTACCATGTGGCCAAATTTCTAATATCCATCACGAAAACTGGGAACTCTAAACTCGAACTAAATTGTTGGTGATTAAATGAAACTAAACTTGAATTGTTGACAGCAACTGCAGGGATCGTAAAATCAAAATCCGTTGCCCCCATTTAATTGAGTTAAACAAATCTGTTTTCGCTCGTTTCACTTTCAATTAAATAAACAACTTTTCTCCCTCTGCTGGCCTGCCTGCCTTCCTGCCTGCTGTTATGGCATTTTAACCCCTAATTTATTAATGACTAAAGGCATTCGTCAGCGCAACGAGGACGACGACTCAAAAAGTTCATATTTCAAAAATGGCTGCTTAACAAGCAGCCGAAAGGATAAAGGATAATATCATGGGAGGCAGAAGGGTTGGCAGACGCTGACACGCCGACGAAATTATTGGGTACCATTTGATTAATGACACTTGCGGCCCCAGCAACTCCAGGGAAGGAGAATCATTTTTTTTGTTGGGGGGCGAAGCGCTTTAAGTTCGAATCGTTTTCCCCAAAAAATTTGTTTGCCTGCTGAAAATATTTGCACAGAAAGTTTCACTTTTCGTCGAGTCTTGTCACGTGCAGCGTGTGCAGCCTGTGCAAACTATTTCGTAGCACATCGAGAGCCCAATTCCCAACCCTGCATATATCCATATCCATATCCATGTCGACGTCTTTCGGCAGGGTGAAAGCAGCTTCCCCCTCGAAGGAGCCAAAATTTCTGCATGCCGTTGCGCATTGTGACATGGCAGATGAATTTGTCGGAACATGTGTTCCTCCAGCTGTGGCATTGACACAACTCCTCGGCTGTCTGCCCGTCCGTCCGCTGCTTGTCATCTGAATTGCAGGGCAAGTGGAACTGATACAGATAAATTAAATTTCGTCCACGAATATGTACATTGAACTTGCATGCCAGCACGAATTTTGATTCCAGCTCAACTCTCTGCGCCCTCGTCTCTCTCTTCTCCTGGCTGCTCGTCTCTGCTCTCCTCTGTCTGTCATGTATTAGTTTCTGTTTATTGACGATTCTGCTGGGGGATGGGGCAGGTTCAACGTATGGGAGCGCCAGGTTATTGGCATTATAAACACGTATCAGAAATGAGAGCAAAGCGTGTTGCATATTGCTTTAATAACAACGTATGAAATTGGTTTATTTGTGGCCTTAACAGGTGCTGTGATATCTTCTCAGCGCTTCAGCTTTTGAATGTGTCTAATCAATATTCCTTAGCTCATCGGGAGAATAACTTCACATAAGGATAGTTGCATTAACAATTGCAAAGTAGGAATTATTTAATGGAGACTTTGTTATTTTGTTTAATACTTGATGAAACAATTGTTTAGAATTTAAAATGTACATTTTCTGAACATTTTTTGTTGTCTGTATTTATTATTTATTTATTACAGACATTTGGTAAGTCAGCTTAATATGTAATAAAACCATCATTTAGAATTAACAAATATAAATGAGCTGAGTTCGGTATTCTATATAACAATTGGTTAATATTTTTCTACATTTTTTATAAATTATAAATTGTATAAGTACGCTAAATATTTTAATATTCAGTAGAAGTAGAGGACTTAGGGAGCTTATGTTTCCCATTGATTTTAACAATAATTTTAAAATGTCTTCAATACTTTTAGATCAATGTGTAATAACGATAAAGTTTCTGTTTACCATTGAATTTTATTATTGTTTAATATTGTAGAGTAAAATCAGGTCAGTTAAGAACCGAAAACTAAATATTTGCGGACTTGTAAAGCTTGAACTATTGATTATATATTATATTAAATTGAGCTTTTCCTGTATAAATTTAAAACAATAATTGCAATCAAAAATATATATTATTTTTTAAATGTAGCTAGCTACATGCTGCAGTGGCTGAGGTTCTTGATTGGATAAATTACAGTTTATACTACACACATTTAAGGAAAAATAATATTTTGAAAATTTTATTTCTTTTAAATGTACCTTGCCACATGCTGCAGAAGCTGCTGCTCGAAGCCTTTAATACTTTAACTCTAGTTTAATGCTGCTCTGGCTGCCTTAGTTTGCTAATATGCAAACGGAACATGGTTATCATAAATCACAGCACACACTCGCAACAGCAATTTGTTTATATGGATACGCATATGAATCGACATCGCGGCATAAATCTGAATACGTTACCCGAGCGCATATAATCCCAGGGCAAACGTGACTCAATTATATGGCCACCACTGTGGAGGCAACAGCAGTGCAGCGAAGGAGCTCCCAACTTTTTATGCCGCCCCTCAATACGCAGCTGCTATCATAGATGTGTCTCAGATTTCATATGTGAAATCTTTCGCTGCGAGTGGAAAATGAAAAACAATGCATAATTCTGTTGAATAGCAGAAGCGAAAAACAGAAGGAAAAAAACAACAAATTTATGTGCAAAACAATAAAATTAAATTGTTTTCGCATTCGACACTCAGCAGTCAGCACTCAGCACTCAGCATTGGCATTGGCAGCCGCTGCAAAATAATGAACTCATCTAGATGAGAATAATAAATTTGTGAGTAATGTGGCAGCCAGAAGCGGAAATGCTTGCCGCCATTTTATAGCGCACCCACTTGAGTGTGGAGCAAAAGGAGAAAGGGCATTCAAAGAGCTGAGGCTGAAGCCAGGTCGTAAACCACAAGTGCTCGCAACGGCAACTGGCAGGCAGCGACTTTGTCACATTGCCACATCCTGCACGACGCGCGCGAGTTGTAAAATGAAGTTGCAACCGGGAGGTGGAGCTGAAGCTGGAGTGTTTAACTCATGAACGCCCACTTTGATTTCCATTTGAATTGGGCGCGTAGACGGCGCGGCACTGAAGCCACTTGTAATGCCAACATATGTGGCTCGATTTATGGCGCAGTCATCAGCCGGAATGGCTTTAAGACACACACAAACACACACATTTCATCAAATTGAACACAGTAGGTAATTGAAAACATTCTCAAAAATCTAAACAGAAACACAACTCGCGTTACAGAAGGAGAGGAGGAGTCAAAGGCTTCTCTTAATGTCCCAAGCACTGACACCGCTGCAACGGCGGGTGGCCGACGACTTTGTGAGGTTCATCTGTCGTGGCAACTACGACAAGGCGCTGGGCACACTGAACTACATGGCTGGGACACTGCCGCCGTTGCAGGAGAGCGCGCTGCGTCGCCTGCTGAAGCGTCTGCATCGCAACAACAGGTCAATGGAATCGCTGCCGGTCTACAAGGCGCTGATGCAGGAGTTGCCCGATGTGGATGGCAGTGTGATCAGGCGCATGGATACGCATATACCGCGCGATGTGCTGGGTGAGATCTATGATCGGCTGCACAGCCACGACTCTGATCGGTTACAAGTGCAGCTGGATCACATGCAGTGGGTGGAGTACAATGTGATGCGGCACACTTTTATTCTCTACGAGCACTGCACTAAGCTGAAGGCGGCACAGCGAGCGCTGGACAAACATCAGTTGATTTCCGGCATCCGGTTGGAGCTGTACATCCTTTATTCTCTCGTCCTTCTACTTGGCATTTATTTGGTCTCGTTTTTCTTTTGAGTGTCCAATGAAACTAGCAAAAAATTGTTTGTTCTGCAAGTTAAAAAACACTTTCTCCTGCTCTCACTCTCTTTCGTTCGGCTTTTGTGTTTCGTTTCTCTTGCTGTCCTGCTCTGCAGACGTTTCAATTAAATGCTCGCAGCGTTTGCCAATTTGCACGCACACATGTGACTGCCCCTCTTGCTCTTGGCCAGACTTGGCATTTGAAAAATAGATTTCTAAAACGTTTAAGCTGCTGCATGTGTCTAGAATTTTAAACTCCGACTCCATATTAAAATTGCGGCAAGGTAAATGCAACCTAGACGTTGCCAACAACCCACCGTGCCCCAACCCTCATCATATTATAAGACGCCGCCACCCCTTGGAGCATATGCCTCCGCCGCCAAATAGCACAAACGTGACCAAACTTTTTGTGACTCTTCTTTGTGCATTGTTGGCAGGCGATCATTTATCTTAAATGCCAACTGCTGGTTGGGGCTCGTTTCTTTGTGTATGCCGAATGCTGCGTCCTAACGTCTTCTTTTGGCCAGGCTCAGAGGCTGGCCATATGCTAGGCAACCATGACGTCGCTTGGCAACGGAAGTCGCAAGGTGCACGCGGGTTGCTTAATAAGCGGACGCTTCACCGGAAGCGGATTCATGAACTTAAGCGGCTTTAAAACGCAGGACAACGCCAACGCCAACAACGGCCCTGAGTTATTATTGGGTCCGACTTGGCCGGCGTGACCAATGAGTTTACTAGGGTAAGAATGATTTAGGATAGCGCGTGTCTGCGAAATCAGGCAGTGTTCAAATGAAAGGAATACCAAAAATAAATTGCAGATTTGTAAAAACATACAAAAATGTATTTCTTTAGACAACTTCAATAAATGATATTGTTTAAGTAGTAGTATTGACTGAATAGTGAGTAAAAATTGTATGAAATATATTGAGGATATTAAGTACGACTTTAAATTAAATATAAAATAACATTTAAAGAGGAAACTTGTTTTAATTGTTGCAGTAATTTGAAACATACAAAGAAATACCAAAAAATAACTATCATTAAAATACATTGTATATATTTAAAAAAGCACAAACGAAAACCATGTCTGTAGACAACTTAAATTAATTAGAATGTTAATGTTTTAATATTGACTAAAATATGAGCAAAAATATATGGATGTTAAATATGACTGAAAACTAAATATTAGCTAAGATTTTAGAGGTAAACGATTTGAAAATAAAAATACATACAAATAGGATAATAGTCGTGTAGAAATATTGAATAAGGATATTCAATAAAATATTTCAACAAAAATCAAAATGTCGAAAGTTGGTCGTTTTACAGATTTAAAATATATTTTCAATAAATTTATACGATTTAATTTCATGTTCTTGTCTTCATTTGAAGGGGCAAATAAGGGTATTTTGATGTGCTGAGAAGTTCGACTTATATGCAAATCTTGGAGTATTTAGTTTGAGAGTTTGTTGTGTCAAAGTAGCCAAAGGAATTTCGCAGTAACTGCCGGAGTTTTCCTATAAACACACAGCTGCTTATAAAACTTTTGGAAAAACAATTACAGAGCAAACATGGACAAACAGAGAGTTGTTCCATCTTGAAGGGAACTTTTAAATTCTGCTGTTTGCCCTGCGACTTTGTGCATAGAGAACTTCTGCTGGCAACCCACGTGAGTATGTGTGTGTGTGTGTGTGTATATCCTGGCAGCACCTTCGCTTTGCCCGGCAACGTATTAAAATTGCAAAAATTTTAATCTTTTTGAAAAGTATTTTACATATTCTATAGATTCAGTAGTAGGACGTACGGTAATGTCCCTATTGGGTTTTACTCGAGTATAACCAAGAATTTATGTATGTATTCAGGCATCACAATTTCCCATTCTCGCACGGCAATAAAAGGCATATCCTGTATAACGTTTTACCTTCCTTCGAACAACCCCGTCGCCCATCTCTCAATCGACATTGGCTGCTATCGTTGTTGCTGTTGCTATCGTTGTTGCTGTTCTTGCCTTTGGCAGACCCAAGCAAAAGTTTTTGTCCTTGCCGATGCGAACGACGTAAAATTTTTATAGACACGTAGGTGTAGTGTGTGTGTGTGTGTGTGTGCTTAAATCCCAGTTTACTACTTTAGGTGTTTACCACACAAAGGCCAAAGCCGCCGCTTCACGCTGCAATCGTCGAATTATGCATAGATCGAGGGAGGAGCTGGAGATGCGACTGAGATGGAGACGGAGCCGGAGACGGAGACTGAGATTGTTTTGGCGCTCGACTTGATGAAAGATTTTTATCATGCAAATAGTTGAAGATGTAGACACAGAGACAGACTGCGGAGTGGGCGTGTTCGCTGGGATTGCTGCTACTTTTATGGTAGCTACTAAATTGGATTTATATCGGCATCTCAGTCAACTGCCTGCTGAGCTTTAAGCCCACAAAACTTTGCACATTTATCAACCGACGCAGTTGCCGCCCCACAGCCCCGCCCCCGCCCCCGCCTCGTCTTCGGGTCGACTTGCTACGAAAATATGTTTTAATCATATTTATAAGTCAAAGTTTAATGCCCTGGCCACAGCTCGTTTGGGGCGCCTCCTTGGCATGCCAGTCACACAGTCACAAAAGGCAGCGGCCGTTTAACGTGACCATGCCCACTTAACTTATTGACATTTGGCCCCCCTTCCTACTCTCCACTCAGCATACCAGCAGCCTCCTTAGTATTCTCAATATCCTTGGCACCCGAATGTCTTTGGTATAGTTAACGAACCAGCAAAATCTTCAGGCTTCAATACAAAAGAAATGCGAGTATACTACAAGTATATGTATTTCCATGTGGCCGCAGGCTCTGCTGCGTTGTCCTTTTTTTGTCGTCGTCGCTGCTGCGTATTGTTGTTATTGGTATTGTTGTGCTGCGTCCTGTTGTAATAATCCTGCGCGTGCTGCGGCTCGCGGCGTTGTCCTGTGCGTTGTTCAGCGCTGTTGCCTTTTGCCTTTATCTAATTTATTTCCCTTTTGCCAGTCGCTGGCTTATTTGCATTTGCTTGTTAATTTAAAGCATCTTCCATCATTTGTTGTTCCCTGTCGTCCCCACTTCTCCATTTCCACCTCTCACTTTCACTCCTCCCACTGCAGTTTCTTCATTGTCGATACTTGGATTGGGTTGCCGTTTTCCGTTGCTTGTTTGGCATTGATGATGGCATTATTATGTGTTGGCGCCTTGTTCATTCTTTTTGTCGTTGCTCCCGTCTTCCTTCTTCCCTCTCCCTCTTCGCGTTTTCCTATTTGGCATTACTTCCGCTTCCGTTGGCTGCCACCAGTAGCCATTATCATCGAGTTCGTATTTGCATTATGCCATTGTTGCCAGTAGAAAAGTTTTTCGTTTTCGTTCTTCGCTCTTTGCTTTTTCATTCATTCTTTTGACATTTTCATTAAAAATTGTGCGTAAAGTGAATTACGAGTACGCAGTTTTCAAATTAAATGTGCTCGAATTTATGGCTGCCGCTATTGAATTTTAATGACTTGTAATGCAATAGGATTTCTATTCCATTAATTACTGGTTTCGGCCCGATTCGACAGGTTCGGTTTGCTTTTTAAATGATTTATGGCCGAAACGTGTCGAGGAAATTACTTGTAATCAGAAATGAGAGCGTTTTAATTAATTGCAAATATGCATAATTTTATTTGATATTCTAAGTAATTTTGTTATAGCTAAATAAATGAAAATTAATATAATTTACACGTTGGCCTCTTCAATTAGTTGAATGCATATTTTTGCGACCATTTTGGGCCGCTGACCAGCGGGGCGTATGCGCAATTAAGGGCTTAACATAAATACATGCAATTAATGTGCAAATTATTTATTCAGTTGTAAAATGTTTTGTGGTTCATTATTGGTCTTGTTGCATTTAAACGCATTTACATAATGGTGACAATCGACGGCAAAAAATTGTTATTTTAACGGCTAATTGAAATTCAATACGATGCATTTCAGTGTCAGGCACTTTAAAACTGTTAAAGTTGTCTGACCGCAAAACACCTGCACCACACGCACCACGTAACCACAGTCCAGGCTCGAGCCACGGCAGCATGTGTTAATGACTTGGCCCATACAGCTGGCAGCAAACGCGACTGATGCCCCCAACCAATTGCTGCCCTGATTCGCATTGCACTGCCGTGAGCAGTCACACATAATCCTTAATGCAAACATGCAGGACACAGCTGAGCACAGTGCAGGGCAGGACGCCGCAGGTACTCAGTACATAGAGGACTCAGTGGCATTTTGACCACTGTCAGTGCAGAATTTATGCACTACACTCACCCACACACACACACACACACACTGCTAACTGCGGCTTTCGGTTTTGGGTTTTGGTTTAGGCAAATGGAATATTTAATTAAAACATGCACAGACAAAGGTTCCCCCAGCACCTGCTGCAGCCAGGTGGTACCCGGAGATACGAGGTGAGCTCAGGTGAGCATTTGCAATTTGTGGTTAGCCCCGGCTAGAGCATTTAATAAAACTGCGGCCGCATTTGAAAGTCAACGCCATGTGCATGCGATACGAGTACGAGTGTTTTAACAACAACAATAACTGGGTGGAGTGGAGAAAAAAAGCACAAAATTTGTTATAACATTTATGGCAACTCGTGTGAGCCACAGCCCATAACATTTAAATGTTATGCGGCCAAGGCTTTCAACGCCTACCCCGGATACGATGATGACGACGATGATGGCAATGATGATGAAGCAAAGCTCAAGAAACTTCGCCACAATAAAAGTGAGCCCATAAAATTATATTGTCCACGCAGTGCCTCTCGATGCTGTCCGGCAATCTGCAATCCAAAATCCGCTGCCGGCTTATGCCTCATCACTCCCCTCCCCCCCAGACCTGGCCCCGATGCGGCAATGTGTGAGCTTTGCTTGTATTTTTATTATGCTAATAATACGCACTGCAATGGGCCTTCGAATGGGGTCTTTACAGCCAACTTGGAGTATTATGGCAGCCGGGAGAGCATTATGTTCCACCCATCCATTCGAGTAGAACTTCACGTGCGCCTAGAAGCAGGCACTGATTTCTTGTTGTTGTGCCTTTTTGAATTCTTTTAGTACAGTTTAATGACCTAAATCCGCATCGCAAATTTATGGCCATTTAAATATATATGCTTTTATTATTTATAACAGCTGCTCGTGGGATTTATGATGGGGACGAACAAAATATGAGAGGCCTTTTAAATATTTACAAGTTTCACTTGATGCGGCTTTTTGTTCTTAAGCATTTTTGTAATGCCCCATTCATTATTATGATGCGGGTGACTTTTAAATTGCGATACGGCGACCCTTCTAAAGCGTAGAGGCGAATAGCTCTAGCACAGGTTGCATGAATGTAACCCATTAGAGTGTAAAAGGTGTGAAATTCTAAAAGTGCTGTCTCATCACATTCTGATCATAATACATTTATGTTTCGATAATGGAGGCACCATAAGCTATACAATCATTTGTTGAGATATATTTTTATTTGAATTTCTTTTGTCGTTGCTGTTAGCTGTCTATTTTTATCTAATTGCGACAGTTTCCATAACAAGCCCAAAGCTACTTTAACTTGTCAATTGTGATAGTTACCATTGGCTGGGGTATTTACTTTGAATCTTTGATTTCTTAATTTGAAATTCAATTGAATTCGGTTGCCAACCCCGGCTGGTGGTGTGTAGTTAAATCAAGCGTTGTTGCTGTCGTTGTATTAACAGTTCATTTTAATAATGGCTCGGCTTACAGGGCAACCCACAGGACAAGGAGGGGGAGCAGGAGCGGGGGTAAGAGAAGTAGAAGCAGACATTGGCAAGTCCTTGTAATGAAGCCTTAATGCCAGCTCGGTTGGCTTTCATGTTTGCCTTAACACGTGTACAAGACGACTCGACGTGAAGCAGGGTCGGGGTTGCCTCTTGCTTATTGTTCTCCGAATTGTGCGACGCAGTTTGTAAAGGGGAAGGGAAGAGGAGGAGGGGGGAGGGGGGAGGGGGGGAGGGGGGAGTGCTCTGCTCTGTTTGCTCGAGTGCGTGGCAAAAGCATGTCAAGATTTATGTCTCAGCTCATTAGGAAGCTAATTTGTCATGTGTTTTTGTTGTGTGACACGTCGACTTTAAAATTTCAACACTTTAATTGAAAATTGTTCAGCGCAAAAACGAATGCCTAAAAAGAAGATGTTGAAATTGCCAAACTTTGTTTCGCCAGCAATGCGGGGATTAACTGTGTTTAAGTGCCACTGCCAGGATAACACAAGTAGCAGCAGCAGCAGGACATTCCGCGCAGCTAATTTATGGCCAGACCGTGCCGCGCACCCCTTTCACTTTTCGCGTTTGCAGCAGCCAAGGAAACCGGAAGAAAATGGCAGGGAAAGCGACTTTGCAGTGCATAAATCTTAAACCGCAAGGAATGAGCGCCGCCAAAGCGGATTACTTGCCGTGCATTGAAACAATTTATTTTATTATAGTAGGATTTTTTTTTGTATCCAACACAGAATCTTCTTCTGTGTTCTTACTTTTATTTTATCCCTTTTCCCTTTTTTTTTTCTTTCTTTTTGGGTTGAATGCCAGAACAATTCGCTTTGTAGGCGTTGCGAGCCTTCGCGTTGACAGTTTTAAAACAAAACTTGTCTACTTTGCAGTTCGTAAAATATGCAGACAGTACGGCATTTACATATTGAATGGAGAAAGTGCCGACTGAATAGAATCCCTTCAGACATCTGCACTGCTTCGATGTGAACTTTGCGTAAAGCAAAACGAATGCGGCTTAATTGCTTTATGGCTCTGGGGTAAACAGAACTTTCAGTTGCCATTGAGTTGAAATAGCTGCGAATTGAAATAAATTTACATCTATGCATCCGATACTCGACAGCAGAAGAGTACTTCATTTTTGTAGCCACAAAACTGGTCGGCTAATAAGACTCAGAAACTTAACACATCTGATTAAATACCACCACATTATTGCCAGCTGAAACCGGTGAGTTTGTGCAATTTTCATCTGCAGATAATCGCATAAGTTTATTGCCGTTTACCGAGGCTGTGTCTGCCTGCTCAGTTGGCATGGGGCATCTGTCGATTGGTGCCAAGGGCTTGACTTGAGCTTGACTTATAACAACAATGCACGCACAGGCTGAAATGGTGATATCTTTTAGGCAAACGACGTGTCGACAGACCCCAGCGATAAGATATGGTGCTGTCTAGTTAGTCAAAACGGAATAAAGAACTTGGGGCATGGCCTTTAGGTGGCAAGCTGAGAGAGAATGTGCGCTACGCTAATCTGCTTGCTACACGCAGCCAAAGTGGGGAGAATGGGGCGACAAGCAATTCATTAGCATTAGTTTGCAACTGCAACTTCAACTGCAACTCGACTCGACTCGACTCGGCTCGGACATGTGTTTTGACTTTACGGACAATGCGAAATGTGAATGCGATGCGATGCGGATATTTTGGCTCAGGCAGATGTGAGGTGGATGAAGCGTTTGAACATCGCGCATAATTGCCAGAGAATTTACGATAATGTTTTAAATTAAAAAGGATGTTCTCAGTTCTCAGCACTGTCCAAAGTTGCTTTCATTTTTATAGTTGCGAAGCGCGCCATGGACGGGTCGCATTAAAACATCTTGACGCAATTTTTGCGATAAGTCGACAGCCGCGTCGCGTCCCATCCCATCCAGAGACCTGGCCAAAGGATGAACCGAATGGCCGGCACAGAGGAAGAGCAGAAATAATGGCTGGATTATGTACGAATCATGTCGTCTTCGTCGCCGTCGTCGTCGCCGTCGTTGCTGTGCTGTTATTGGTCTTTTGGCCATGGTCAGCGCATGTCGACCAGCAAAGATCATGTACGCCAGGGCAAGGATAAATCAACGGCGGGCCAACAAGGCCTGAAAACCAGACCAACACATGCTTGTAAGCTTAAAAGGTGTTAAAACTATTTTTGTAAATTTAATGTGCGATAAAAGAAATGAAAATGCTTGCAACCTCGTTCGTATGCACCTCGTTTCTCATGCCACATTCTGTTGCCCGTCTTCCTCTCAGCACCAACAACCAAAGAGAGAAAAAATCGTGACGAATGCGCTGCCTTGCCAGGCTTAAGAATCTGAGCCATTTCGGCTGCACACCTGTAATAAAAACTCTCAGGCTTTGCGTTGGGTGTAATTCGAGTAAGGAGAAAAAATTGCACAGATTTAATTCTCCTTAAATTAATTTCGGCGAACGGTTCAGTAAAATCGCCTTTCATTGGCCTAATAGCATTTTAAACTGTTATCACAAGTTGTGGTTTTATAACTTTTCATAAACTCATTGCAAGCCACTATCACATATTTAAATATTTATATTAGATGATAATTATCTGCAATTATTTATAGGAAATATACAAATTTGTCAATAGATATTTGAAAGCTGAAAAATATACATAGTACACATTTAATATCCTTTAAACAAAATTTGATGAATTATTAAGTGAAACTCTCTTTCTTTGGATTAATAGCATATAGAACATTTATCCCTAATTATGGTAATGATACTTTTTAAAAGTTTATTTTGTGTTTATAAATTTATTATTTACATATTTCATTATTAATCATTATTTATTTAATTTATTTCGATTTGAGTTTCTATTATTTTATATATGAATTAGTTCTAATTTAAAGCACAGTTATCATTAGTTATAGTTTTGTTTTTATTTATAAATTAATTTTGTGGATTTAATATATCTTTAAATCTTTAGATTATTTCAATTGAAATAAATCATTTAAAATGAAACATTATTATTTATATGTAATATATAAATTACATTCGAGGCGAATTAATTTCCCTTAAACGAAATTCGAAAGATTTTCAAAATATGTTTACATAATTGATTCAATTGCATTGTCGACTGTTGTAAAACATAGTTATTATTAGTTATTGCCATATTAATATTTATAAATCAATGGTGTGTATTTAATGTATCCGACCCTTCTTGACTACATCACAAATTTATATCCCATATTATGTCGCGTATTTAAATAATTACTAAAAATGTATTGCTTAATTTTACACAATTTTGTATATGGAATATACAAATTAGTCAAGAGGCTATTATCAGATAGTTGAAATTCACTATGCAGTTAACTTATTCAGCAACAAAAGATTCAAAGAGGATTAGAACCGTAAATAATGCAAAGTAAAATTTGGTAAAAGCCTGGAGAATGCCATTTTTATTAGCCAAAGAGCATTAAAGCCAAATTGGAAGCAACTTGCAATTTGTAATTACGCGTTGTTCGGCTGCCGTTGCACCTGCCACCAGAGTTGTTTAGGAGCATCGCCATCGTCATGGCCATCGCCTTGCACATCCTCTCAGCCAGCGGCAGTGCCAATAGAAGTTAACATACATAGGCCATTAAAATTACTGGTAGACGAGTCGGCTCGGTCGGCAGCGTTAAGCAGACGGGCAGACGGACTGTTGGCCACCTAATGAGCTGCGGACCATAAATGGCCAAACATTGTGCGGCAGAGACTCAGACTGCAGGAGGCAGGCAGCAGCTTGTGAGTAAAATTAGAAAGCAATTTAAATTGATGCCCAGCTTTTGGCGAATAGTCGCAGAGCGGAGAGGAGCAAGTTTGTGGTCTCTCAACGCCATGTTGTGGGCATGGCTAAACATTTATGCTAATCATTGTAATATGCAATTGAACTTGAGACAAATACTGGGCGTGGGTTGCACCTGCCTCACAGCTAATAAAAAGAGGAAAAAGGAGAAGATCTGTACAACTCGTCGCATAATGTTGGCAACTTGTTGTCGGGATATTTATGGAGGCTGTGGCCACAGTCAATGGCGTTGCATTTCTCAAACTCACAGTTCCAACGACAGCGACAGCCTGAGATGCTACACCTATGTGCTCCACATCATTATCAGTCCACAGACGATGTGGTTCTGGTCGATGTCGATGTCGATGTCGTTGCCGTTGTCGCCAAGATCAAGTGACGAGGACGTAGACGGATGGCCAAAGGCGTCTGGTTAGCAGATCCGTTAGTAGCGACAGCTTTGGGTGCTCCCTGCTTCACTTTGTTGTACGGCCTACGGCATTTTGTATGTTAATTTAAATGAGAAAAGAACGGCACTTTACGATTATGGCTTAATTACTAACATGCACGATAAAACATAGACAATGATGATCTGCGACCAACTGGCTGTTACATTTTTATGGCCTGCTCCTGTCAGCCCGGTCTGCTGCCCGATGATTAACACTATCATTTATCTAATAACCGCTGCTGCGTAAAGACTCCAAGTCCAAGTCGAAGTCCAAGTCAACTTAAAGGTGCTTAGAAATCAATTAAATTATACAGCATAAAGGCTTGCAGTTTTTAATGATCCTACTTTGGCGCTCTGGGGCAGGGCTGGAACTCAGCGTCTAGTTGAGCTAAGTTCAGTTCATCGGGCCATTAGTGTCTCTATCTATTCTCGGGCTTCACTCAAATTGCATATGAAATATGATGCGTCAAGGTGCACAGCGCTCATCAGATAGGCACAAAGTGGATTGGCCAATAAACTATGGCCAACAACTCGTCTGTTTCAGCCTAAGCTGACAGTCGCATTACCAGTCGCAGTCTCAGTTGTAGTTCTAGTTTCAGTCAACTCAGTTTGAGCTTAGGACTTATTATTGGTGAGACGATTATGCGTTGATTTTCAATATCTTTGCTAGGTGGCAACGCTGGCGCGATGCTCCCTTTCTCCCAGTTCTATGCCGCATTCCCCAGTTCGGTTTGCAACCTGATGGAAGCACAGCAAAAAACTTGTACGGCGAGTAAAAGAACTTGAGCATTCCCAATGCACCGGCTCGCGGCTCGCAGCTCGATGCCCCATCCATCCTCCTATTCTCGTTCCCATTCCCATTCCCAAACTCCAGACTGGAAACTCGTTGCTCTCAGCAGCGCCATCGACGTCAGCTGAGACGCCAACTGCGACGGCGACTGCGACTGCGACAATGAGCGCGCAAGTGCTGACAAACATTGGCAGTGTGAAAACAAAGCTCAACGCGAGCAGAACCAAAACACGGATGTAGTGCAAACAAAAAGAGCAACAAAAAAACAGAGAGTGCAATAAAGAGTGAGATAGTGAGGGAGAGAGAGAGTGAGAGGGAGTGCGAGCGATCTCTAAGATCTCCAACTACTTAACAGCAGTGCATATTAAAAACGCTGGCCGTGCCAAGCCGACAAAACTGCAATAAATTAAACCAAAAACGCCGCGAGGCCGAATGAAATTTGTGAACGCCATCGCAGCAGTTACACGGTTGCAGTTTCGCGTTCCGTTTGGCGGCTACTTTTTGGAAAGGTAGCAAAACGCAGCTCCGCCCGCGGCCAGGAAGACGGCAGACCAGTCTCCGTCTTCAAGTTGCTCTGCTCTCCCGGTTTGTTGCTGCTGCGCATGCGTGGATGCCGCGTCGACGCGACGACGCGTTTCTCTATGTTGCAACCTCAATTGCAGCCTCAGTCGGGGAACTATTATTAGTCGCTTGCCAGTTCGCCAGTTGCCGGTTGCCTGGGTAATTAAAGCGTGAAAATCACTGTTTAAATCCTCATAAATATGTGCATTTAACGCAATTGCGATTGCATTCCGACTGACCATCTATCTAAATCTGTGCGCGTGTGTGCGTGCGTGTCCCTGTGTGTGTGTGAGCGTCTTCTAATTGCCGACAACGACTTGCTTATGGATCATTAGTTTCGTGAATTCAATTATAGACCTGCAGCTGCCACACTGGATTACCCACCTCAGCCACGGGTGAGTATCTATTTGCACTTCCATCTCTTGGCGCATTGTTAATGGCGAGGGCGTGCCCAGCAATTGCAGTGTCATGGCCGAGCATAAATATTCAGTAAGAATTGGCCGCATAACTTGTGTGACGCAATTACACGAGTGCATGGATAACACTCTAGCCAAGTGAAGTCTGCATGCTCACTACACAAATACGAATTTGTTGGATAACAAATATCGATTTGAAAACAAATGGTTCAAAGGTAACAAAGGTTGTCTGAATTTTGCATACGCTAATCGATTTGCATCGATCCTTATCGTTAATCGAATATGCTAAGCTGAGGTATAGTTTATAAACTGCAGACTGGTCACACTGTATGTCATGGTTAAATATACCGTGTGCAATATAGAAACGTAATGGTTGGCGGAAGATTGAAATAACGAGCTTCACATCTCAGAAATCTACAAAGTTTAATAAAATAATTTTGCACTATTAGGTATATTAAATAAGTTTCAACATGGGAACAGTGAGACTGCCACTTCTCTACAAAAATTACAATGGGATATATTCTAATAGGAAAAATTATGTCTATAATATTTAACTTGCATACTAAATACCTTTTTTTTTTATAAATATTAAGTAATAAAACAGGAGCAATTACAAATAGTCAATAAATTTTGAATTCATTTGCGTCAAGAAGTCATTGAAAATGAAAGTCAATAAATTAGTTAGACTTCAGCTGGCACTAAAACGGTTATTAAAGTCGTAGTAAAGTTATTTCAAATAAATCACTTGCAATGGTACTTTAGTTGGTTGCAATAAAAAACTGTTAGAGCTAAAATAATAGAAATAAATTAAATTATTATTTACGCTAAAATGATTTTACTAAACGTAAAAATTTCATAGCTTATGTTAAATGGTAGAATTGACATTAAAACATTTTCATATGCTTGATAGATAAATGCAATATTTAGTGGCCACGTAAATGCGGTGTTATTAGGCCATTAAATTACTGGCTTTGTGGCTTATAGTTTCATTTGGTCAATTGATTTAAATGGGCGCTTTTGTGGCTCGCTTTAAATAGCCAATTATAAGCTGTTCCCAGATATGTATGCGATAAAGCCGTAAAACGAAATACAAGTTAAAGCAACACTAAATTAAAGCCAAAATCTTTTGGCTTTTGCTGCATTGTAAATAAACGAGTAATTGGCCACAGCAACAGTAACAACAACAATGACATGAACTGTGATTTAATCACAGCTGGTCAATAGCAATAGCCCCAAACGCCAAACACTTTGGCAGCCGCGAGGGAAACCATTCCCAAAACCATGAGGTCCAGAGCACTTGCTCATTAAAAACGCAAAGAGTGCACCACAGTGACCCTAAAGAGCTTAAACAACCAACACACACACACACACACACACACACAGCCACAAGACAACAATACAAAGTGAAACAAAAAATTAAAATAAATTGCGAACGAAAATAAAGGAAATACAGAAAAGTCGCGGCATCGAACGAAGAGTTAACAACTTAATTGGATTTGCATGTAATTTTACTGTCCAGATTGAAAAAATCGACAGTTGTTGTTGTTGTTGCTCTTTGCCAGCATCTGAGATAAGCGGCAACAAAAACATACCGCATCTGCAGGATGCGTAAGGCAGAAATCAAATAAAACGCGCATGAAACGCGCACGAAACGCGTGGAAAATCGCACTGAAGTTAAAAAAGTCGCGCTGACATATTTAGTTATTTGGACTTATCACAAACTTAATGTGCATGCTTGTGTTTTATTTTATGTTTGTTAGCCGCTTGGCACAGCAGTTACCAAAATATGTTAACTGTCTGAAATGTGGTCGAGCAGCTTAGCAAAACTATCGCCTGCAGCTCGGCTCCCAGTTTTGTGGCCTGCAACTATTCGTATGCAGAGCAGGCGATAAATGACTTTGGCATAAATTATGTACATTTCACGGTGTTTATTTGTTTCTGCGAATTGACACTAAAACGACGTTTGCTTGCCTGGGCTTTGATTGTGCAACGTTGTGGGGCACAAGTGAGTCAAGCGGATAGCGTTCGCTGGCCACAGAAAGTCGGCAGCACTTAACGATCGTATCGCGAAACACTTTAAACTCCTTTCGATTTCAATTAACTTGGCTCGCAGCAATCAGCATTTGTCAGCCATTAAGGTAACTCTGTTGAATTCTGGTGGTCGAGTTCTCTCAACGATCACTTTGAGCCTTACCTCGTCAGGTGCCGTTTAGTGTGCAACGAGGGCTGCTCGAAAACTTACAGCTCCAATCGAGAGTAGTTGCTTTAGTTTTATAACCACTCGTTCACCCCTTGTTTACATAACGAACCTGTGCTTTGACAGCAACGGCAGCAATTCCTTATCGAACACGCCCGAAAATTAAACATGTCAGCGCATTAAGCGACCGCTGATAAGCCAAAGTCCTTCCATGCGAATTGGAGACACTCGCCTTGAGGCGATTGGGGCAGATTGCAAAGAATTGCGAGTTGCACAAGAGTGTGGCAAGCCTTTTACGGGACAACACTGCAGCGTGCCGCATGCAGCATGCAGCTCTGGGACCGGCCAATTGACTGTTTTGTGGTGCCATAAATTTGACTGCCTTTCTGATTATTTCTATAAAAATAAATACTCATAAGCAGTTCATAAGTTTGTTGCGTTTTGTGTCTTTGTCTTTAGTTTGTATTTTCGCCATTGCATGGCAGATTCGGAGCTTGCTGCATTTTGGGCTTGTTAGGCTCGCCGAGTGCATGGCGATGCCATAAATTAACGTCAATTGGCGGGCGCAGACGCAACAGACCAGATCACGGAGAGCTGCATACTGCGCATGCTCACATAAATCTCTGGCGCGGCGGTCAACAAAGTTCATGTATTCATTTCTGACATGACTATCTTGTGGTTGCCCGTAGGAGGACCCTCTGTGTGTGTGTGTGTGTGTGTGTGTCTGTCTGCGTTGCCGTGTGTTCGGGGTATTTAAATTGTGAAATAAAAGTAGAAATTGCTAGTTTAATAAATAAAGAATCGTCACAGGAAACATAAAAAGCCAGCGGCCAATTTAGCGGCAACGCTTTTTGTCTCCACACGAGCGAGTTGCTTCAGTGCGGTGAGTGTGTTTGTGTGCCTCATTTTGATTGAATTCAAATCGCAGTCGCATAACATGCCACCAGTGACTGCAGCAAAAAAAAGAGGCCACACAACGATTTGTGAATACACTTTCACTTCACATCAAAACAAATTCAGGTTATCAACAAACAAAAAGTCGTTTATTTTCAATTACAACTTAAAATTTTTAATCAATTTTGTTTACACATACAAAAGAATTATCTTCATTGTTCAAAAATTGATCAACAAATATATTGAATATCGATTAAATGGTCTTCTTATTTAAATTACGTATACAAATGATTAGAATGACTTGAGAAGAAGAAAATTCAAATTAATTTAATTTACTACAATTTCCATTTTAAATTCGATTTTGTTTACACATAAAAGTGCATCATCATAAATCAACTTATTATCATAAATCAACCTGTCATTATAAATATATTAAATTTACTATTGCACAATTTTTAAATTGATTTCGTTAACACATAAAAATGTGTCAATTTATTGTCAATATTAACCAATTTAAATGTATTGTTTTTTTTATTTGTTTGCTAGATTAAATGGTTGTCTGATTGGAATTATAAATTGTTAAATACTTTGGAATTCAAATGTAATCGATGCCTAAGTATAGTAAACTGTTTTCTGTTCAAACAAAATGTGCGAATTTACACATGCATATTGCAGATTCTTTCTCTTTTGAAGCATAATTTATGAATTTGCATAATTCCCAAGCAATTATGTAATACTGTGCCAGCTGCTTGGGAAAGTCGTAGTTGCTTGGGCGAAGTGCATGTAAGAGTATGAATGGAACGTTTGCGGCAAGAATGCGAAAGTCATTTGGGCCGGGGAGTGGTAACTTTAAATGGCTGCAACACAGCGACTACGACAGATACATTTGAGATGGAGACAGCGAGAGAGATGGAGATGGCGACTTGCGACTGGCCTGGATGGCAGCTACCGTTTGTTTGCCCACGCCTTGGCCAACAAGTGCAAGGCAAAAAGCCATGGCACTGAATTGTTCATCAAATGAACGCTAAATGCAGTCAACGGCTGCTGCCAGATCCCAGCCCAAACATACAATGCAACATTTAAGCAAACAAACAACAGCAGCAGCGTCTAAAAGAACAACAGCAAAAACGGCTAACTCGGAGCCCAATTTAAGTTGCAAGCCTTTTGTCTCTCACACGCGGCATTCATCCAGAGCCGGTTCCAACTGACCGTCTCATCACATCTTGTTGCTGCTGTTGTTGTTGTTGCTGTGACTCGTCGCGAGGCATCTTCAATTTTTCACATACTCTTCGGATACATCATTGTCAAGTGCTGGGTGCTTAATGAAAGTAACGAGCGACAATGGCCAACAACTTGGGCACATGTCAGCTTCATACACGTATGCGTAGCAGCCATCAAATTACCAACTAGATTGAATTTAGAGTCCTCTTCGCATAGCAGATGACATCCTTTGCAACTCAGACCGAATCATCGATGATGTGCCGCGGATTGATGTCCTCTTTTAAAGGCAAATGCATTCCAAGTTTATGCTAATGTTAAGCATGCGAAACCTTAGACATCCCTTTAGTACAACCAAAACAATCGCATAAAAACCCTATACCACAAGCCCAACAATTCGCATACCTCAGTGCCTTGGATACCTTGAGGAAGCCCTAGAATTGTAGTTGCAGCTGAAATGTTGAGAGTAATCCTGAGACACCTGTGTCCCTCAATTGACAGTGCAAGATTTTCAACGCTTACCGTTCAGATTCAAACTGAGTTTCTTTCACGAAAACAAGAATTACCTGATCCCTGACTTGGAATCTAAAGCTAAAACTGTGGCTTTATCTCTGTGCTTAAATTATGTGATTTGAATGGTCTATTGAACTCAAGTAATTTACAGAAAATTTATATATGAAAAAAGTATGAAAATAATATAACAATGAAATGAAAATCCAAACGATAAATTTGTGAAAATAAATTTGTGTGGAACAGTCTTTTTTTAAATGAAAGCTACAGTGTGTCGCAAGATTATTGTAATAAAATATAACTTATCAATCCACATGCCCATCAAAAATAGATAATGCTTTATTAAACACAACAAACAGTATTAATATAAGCTGTATTTATTAGGCTGTGAACTTCCAGATAAATTGTTTCATTTCACTTAATTTTGTGTCAGTGTGCAGAACGAAACATTTTATAATATGATTGAATTGTAGAGTACTATATTATGTTTTTACACCATTTTGTGCCATTAAATTTGTTGCTTTTGAAAATATAAATGTGCTGTTTAGTAGTAGGAAATTGCTGACATTGAGGAGCCCACTACAACCATTGAGCACTTCACTTACAGGATTGGCACCTGAATCTAATAATTTTTGGAACGATGTACGGAAGTATAATTCAAGTTTCTAAATGACACCTTTTGTCGAACAAAGCAGACCAACAATTTTTTGTAATTATATTTTATTGGCAACGCGAAAGACGAAGCTGATCGTCGGTGTGCTATTATTGCCAACACGCGGAGACAAATTATTTTCGATTTGCAAAATATGTTCCATGAGCACAACGAATGTTAAGCTATTAATAAAGTTACTTGATCAGGATGCAGATACGACACAATCAAGATTATCAATGGGTGTTGAGCACATGTTTATATGCTAAAATTTTTTTGATTCAATCTTGTTAATTTAAATGACGTAATAACAACGATTCTATTAAATAAAATATGACATTACATCAAAATTATTATTGTGAATTTGTGGTAAATTCCTTAACATTAAGCCACGAAGCGTATGGGTTTGCTAATAGAATATAAATATTATTCATAATGATTTATTTTTTATGATCAGGAAATTGGGAAATGTGCATTATTCATATTAATAAGCAAAAACAGAAATTTGTTGAAATATGCGATTTAAATATTCAAGCCAATTTCGATTATCGTTGTGAAGCTGACTTAAATGTGGCATATTTGCCGGATATTTTAATACAGCAATTTCAACTCACTTATGCAACACATGCCACACACATATGGAAATCACGTGGCAATAAGGGGATTATCTGCAATGCCAAAACAAAAAAAATGAGCACCACAACTTTTGTTGTAGTGGAAAATTTTGTTGAATTTATACGCAAGTTCATAAACAAAGTACTAAAAGGATTTAAGTTTGGCAACAGGAGCAACAACGGGAGACAGCAGGGAAAGAGGGGAAGGGTGAGGGGGACGGCAACAATGGAGCACAATGATGCCATAAACAATAAACAGGCAAGTTGGGAAGCCTGTAAATTGTTTTGGCTAAAGCTGGCGCAAGCCACAAAACACACAAAACTATGCCGCACTCATTGGCAAGACTTGCTTTCTGCCTCTCGCACTGTGGCAAAAGTTTGGCGTGGAGCTCAGCAGAGGGAGTGGGGTGGAGGGAGGGAGGAGTTAGGTGGGAGGGAGAGCATTGCAAGTGGCTGGGATTTGTGCAGCCAAAAAGTTCAAGTGCCTGTGTGAAATTAATTGTTGCCCGTCTATGTAGACGTCTCCAGCTTGAGCTGCCACGTCCATTGCCACTGCCACTGCCACTCCGCATCGAGGCTCTCAATGGCAGCCATATTTAAGCCAAAACAAAGCTATCACTTACAGAGAGCGTGGAGCTGGCAAGGATTAGTCGAAAGGACCAAGAGACTGCGTCATGTGAAATTCAATTAGGCGTCCATGACGTGCCACACTGCGCATCAAGGCGAAAGAGTTTTTGTAGTTGTTGTTGTTGTTGCTGTTGGCTTAGCAATAAAACACAATGCAGATAATTTGGCGCTCGGTTTTTATTTTCAATTTCTTGGAAGCCAAGGCGCTGTAATTTGCCACATAAGTCACAGAGAGTCAACCAACGCCACAGTCATTCACTGTCTGACTGGACTGGACAGGCCAAAACCAACAGCTCAATTTGATACCCTGTAAATGTGAAGTGGCACACCAGGGTATACCAAATCGCACAGAAAAGAGCAACGATTGAATGGCGAAGATGAAATAAAATAATGAGTTACTGCTGGTGTTGCATGCCGCTTGGCTGCTGCCCGTTGGCGACCGCAGACTGACCTCATCGGGATCTGGCTGCGCTTGTTCGGGGCGTGGCCGCTGGCCGTGTTTGGCCCGGCCACACCCACATCCTACGAGTATCTGGCCTCCGAGGAACACGCAATCGCAGCTGCACTCACACTTCCAGACGAGCTTGACTCTGGAGCGTATTAAACTAACAAGATTAAAGTTGAAATTGTAAATTGCTTCTTAGTCTAATTACGAGACGCTTTTGTTGTTGTTACAGCTGTTGTTGTTGTTGTTGTTGCTGCTGTGGTTGCAGTTGATCACCATGATCATCAAAGTGGACTCCCTTGGAGTCTGTTCTGCTTCGCTCTCGACTCTTCTGCTTCTGCTTCTGCAGAAAATTTTCCTTTTTAATCGCGTGCGCAAATGCGTGTGAGTATCTGTGTGTCAGTGTCTGTGTGTGTGTGTGTGTGTGTGCAAGCTTGTATCTTGTTGCAGCCGTCCATTTTTGTACTTTAATTACAACAACTAACAAAACGAGCTGCATAAACAAGACGGGGAGCAACCTGAGCGAACATCTCTCTGAGGCAATTACAAAACCCAGGCCACAAGTTAAGATCTGTTTTCGTTTTTGTAGCTGCTTCTCCTCTTGCTTATTGCTTCTCCTCGTTGCTACTTGCCACTTATTATGTTGCGCTTGTTGTAGTTGCTTTATTAAATTTCTAATCATTGGCTGAGATTTACATTCAGATACGTGTTGCATTTTTAGCTCAAGCGAACATGATCGCTCTCGGGGCCAATCGAATAGATAGTGTCAAAAAAAAAAGAACAACGAAAAAATTATATTACAGATTTCCTTTCACTAAATAAATTACATAAATGTTGCTCTATAAAACTGTTGTTGCCGCAAAAAAGTTTAGAATTGAATTTGTAACTATATAGTAACATAGACTGCGTTAAGCTTTAACTGCTATAACGAAACACATAAATATTGCTCTTTAATTTATTAAATTGTTACTGCTTTAAAGTCATCCATAAATATCATTAACTATATAACACTTTATGCGTCAAATAAATTTAATAAAATATATGTTTTTAACTGATTTAAGCTTTAAATGCTTTAACGAAGTCTACAAATAAAGTACATAAATCTTGTTCTATAATTTATTAAATTGTTTCTGCCTTAAAGTCATCCATTAATAGCATTAACTATATAATTGTTAACAATTTAAGCGTCACATAAATTAAATAAAATATTTGTTTTTAACTGAATTAAGCTTTAATTGCTACATTAAAATGTAGGCTACACATAAACTAAAAAAAAAATATCTGCTATATACTGCGGACAATTTTATTGGCATTAAAGAATATCATAATATAGAAATTCTAAGCCTTATATGCTACAATGTCTTCGTGTCTTACATGCTTATAAAAAAAAATCTTGTGGAAAGTAAGACTCGAGCCTGCACAAGATACTTCCTCAAGTACGGGAAATATGCGGCAATGGCAATATACGCAGATTGTATTATGCTTTTTTCAATTTGCCCGTCTTATAGATAGACAGGGAGATACATAATATGTATGCATTGCAAATGGTTTGGTTGATGGCTGCGGCTGCGGCAGCAGCTTATTGCCAAGTTATGAGTATGCCAGCAGACCCTAATCGAGTCCATACAACGGTAATTGCACTCGCAGATAAATATCACTGTTAGAAAACCCACATGACTGCAATTGCCAAGGGAGGGGAGCAGAAGAGGAAGGGGAGCGAGTGGGCAACGGCAAACGGCAACTTTCTGGCCAAGTTGACGTTGTTTGCGCGCTCTCTGGGCAAAAGTGGTCAACAGAAATGGTAAGACGAGCCATAGATTGGCTGCATCTTCAGCGTCTTCTTGTGGTTCTCTGTCGCTGCCTCACTCTTCGGCTGTCTGGAACATTGTAAGCAGGCGAAAGCAATACGAATAAAGCCAAGGTAAAAATGCTTTATTAATTTTAACCGTTTGCTGCGTGCTCGAATCTGAACCTGATCCTGGACTTCTGGCTGTGACTGCGACTCGGACTGTGGCTGGGATCCAAGCAGTTGTCGTGAGACAAGTTTATTTGGCTCAGTGCCGTGTTGACGTTTAATAAATTTACGAATTGTGGCCGTGCGCTGCATGTGGCCATCGCAATGCCATTGCCAATGGTCAATGGCGTGCTCGGATGCTGCATTGGCAGTTAGACAAAGTACGTGCACTTTGGGGCAGCTGCTGCTGCTGCTGTGGCTGCTGTGGTTGCAACGCGTTGCACCGATAAGCGAGGCGACTGCCGTGCGGCATCATCAATCTTTGGGGCCTTACGAATGCCAGTTGCCGCCTATTTTAATGTGCCATATCAATCGTTGCATTAAGCCCCATCGATGACGAAGGCTCAGCGGCAGCAGCGAACTTTTAATTTCTTTTAAATAAACGCACATATTGTAGAACTGGCTGCAACTGCAACTGCAATTCGACTCGACTCGACTCGAGTGTTGCGCTTTGAGTGCACTTTGTAAATGTTGTAAAAAAGAGAGAAAAAAAAAACATTTTGCAGTAATTAAAATCTTTGACTGTAAAAGGCGTCATCGTTCTTTCGTTTGTGACTTTGTTTCGCTTTTCGAGACGACTTCGAGTGCTTCCAATGCAACAGAAGTAGCAACAACAGCAGCAGCAGCAGCAGTTGGAGAAGCAGCAACAATCAAAAGATAAACTGCCGCCAGTTGCAGGTTGCAGTCGCCAGTTGCAAGTTGCAAGTTGCAAGTTGCCAGTTTTGCCAGTCGCCGCCAATGTTGCTGCTGCATTCATTGAAGTCCATTTAGACTGCAATTAAAAAACTCACAACTTATGCGACCAGGGGGGCGAGGGGAGAGGCGCAGATAAGGGCAGTCGAAGACGGTGGCAGTGGCAGTGGCAGAGTCGCAAAACTGAAGCTCAAGCCGAAGACACTGGCTAAAGGCTTCAAGTTCACTTAACTTTGGCATAAATGTGAAGCTTCCAGAGAAGGAATGTGCGGCCACTATCTAGACTGCGCAAGTGTGTGTTAGAGTGTGTGTGTTTTAGATGTGTGTGTGTGTGTGTGTGTGTGTGTGTGTGTGTGTTGGGTGTACCACCTTGGCAACCTGTTCTCAACTGGCCAAGAGCCGAGACACTGACAGCAAAAAGTGAATTAAGTGAATAAGAAGAACATGTTTGTGAAAATTGCGCGAATGCTTCAAATAATTAAGTAGGTGGACGCAGACGAGGAAAAGCCAAAGTCAAAGCTAAAGTCAGCTAGGAAAGCGCTTAGGAAAATTGGTAAATGAGAAATGGCAATGGTAAATGGTTAATGAGTTAAAAGGGCAATGTCATGAGATCTGAGAATGAATGCGAATACCCCACGGGGTTAACCATATGTAATTTCGTTTTTCTGGCTAATGAGACAACGCGTATCAGGAATTCACATGCCACAAAAGTCAGCAGCGCATTGCTTGCCACAAATCTAGCATATCTCTTGCCTTGGCACTTTAATGAGTAGGCAAAAAACTGCAGTCCGAATGCTCGAGTTGTCCGACAGTCTTGTTTGTTTGCCAGCTGCAAGTTGTGGAGAGCTCAGATAACTCGGCTGCTGTCCAATCGATCACTGACGATCTGCAATCTCAATCTCGCAACGCTTCGATTCGCCCCTGCACACAACACACAACAGTCAACACGTTTTCAGCACTCAAATGATTCAAAAGAAGACAAATGGCCAGCGCTGCTGCTGCTGACAGGGCAACCAACATCCCGGGCAGCCAGCAGAAACAGCATCAGCATCAGCATCGGCATCGGTTCCATCTGCAGATCCATCCCAATGCCAACTCAAATTCCGATAAAGTATTTTTATTTAACAGCTTTGCCCAAAAACTTTGGCTTCATAAGGTCGTTTGTCGCACATGTTTACTTGCACTTGCAGTCTCATAAATTAGATTGAAAACGAAGCTGTAACATTGAATGCCTGTCCCACAAATCGCTGGGCGAAGGGAACACAGCGAAGGGTCAGTGTCCAACTGAAATCGACAACAAATCAATTTTTGTGCCATTGCAGCAGAAAATGCTGCCCACATGGATTCAACCCCCTCTGAGCAGAGGAAACTTTTCCCTTTTTGCCACTCGCCACTTGCCACTTGCCATAGTTTTCAATTTTCCCCTACACACAGCTGGAGTTGTAGCTGGAGCTGGACACAATCTGTGCGGCATTTGGCGCTGTAGCTGGAACTGTTTAGATGGCCAGTAAAAATGCCATTTCCGCTTGTTGCCGAGCCGAACGTAAAAACTTTTGCCAAAAGTATTTCGCTCGTAAAATTGCGACTGACACATGCGAACAAAGTGTTGACTACTGAGCCCTCCACAGAGTCAGAGAGTCGATGTTGCTGGGAACTGGGAAAATGGCAAGCTTTTATTACTATTTAATAGTAGACAGCTTTTATGACAGGAGGCGGCATAGGAAGTCGGCCATTTTACTGTGCGTTTTTCACACATTAATTTGAGCATTTGAGTATTTGGAGTCCACAGCAGGGAATGCAGCTTTTAGAGTTATAAAAGTGCGTTATTGACATTTTTAGCTGACAATAAAAGTCGCCAATGCCAAAAGTAATTTCAATTTCAGATTCAGATTCAGATTTTCGATTTTCGAGAACAACCCCCTTGAGCCACCCCACGAGCAACAAACAATTGCCCAAAAGCTAAAGAAATAAAATAAGAAAAAAGGCTGCCAAGTCAGAGAGAAGCATTCAAATCAAATGTGCGAGAGGGGGGGAAATAAATGCACCTTGAATTGCCTCAAGGGTGCTATGCCATGTTTCACCTTCTGCCGTTCCCGTTTGTCGATGTCGTCGTCGTCGTCATCGGCAACATCATCAGCCAATGTCGCTAAGTATGCTCACATTTTATTCATTGGCCTGCCCCCAGTCCGACTCCCCCACAGGTTTGCAGCTTACCCTCGTCCATCGCACTCTCACCCAAATTGGCCAACGGTGCGTAACGCATGCACATTTATAAGAATTGCAAATAACTTTAAGCAAAGTTGTCGGGCACACGACCGAGCTCAAGCTCTCTGCCAAGTCACCGCGAAACTGCGCTGGCCACAAGGCGATTCCCATTCCCGGCTGAAGTCACAGTCATAGCCACAACCACTTGCCCGCTCTCTAAGCGTTGTCCCCACCATCGGCATCATCATCATCATCATCATGGGCATCATCGGCATCGTTGTTGCTTCCTTGGTTTGGGGTAGCCGCAAGGACGATGGAGACGCCTCTCGTAAATGCCAAATCTCAAGGGTGGCATAAATGTTGTCCTTCAACTTGGCTGGCCATGGCTCGTATTTAGTACTGGTAGTTCTTATTCTCATTGTGGTGGCTGCTCCTTTCGTTACTGTTGTTGTCCTGGCTGATAGCTTAAGTGGCTGCATTATTGTCGGGGTTTAACTAACACTAAAACTGATTGATTTTAATTCTCATGCATTTACATTCATTAGCTTTTATTGGCCCAACTTGGATGTGCCTTGAGCTCACAACTTGATTGATTGCACTCCACTGCGTTATAAATTAAATTTGGAATTGCCCTCTATTTTTCTAAAGCTTGTAAAAATAAGTTTAAAAAATTAAAATAAATATTTAAAATATTTAAAAATATTAATTAATTTTTGTTTACTCTTGCACATTTTTCATATATTTGTTTTTGATGGGTATATTTTTGTGTATCAAAATTTCAAAGAAACAGCTTCTTAATATTACAATTTGGTAGATATTTGAATAAATTCAGAAAGTGAATGAAAAGAAGCATCCTTTTATATACATAATTTGGTTGACATAGATTAGATATACATAGATAGATTTTAAATTCAATGAATATCGTTAATATCTGTATACTATTTTTTTTTAATATTTTCTGAGCGATCATATTTTTTACATTTAAAGTAAGTAATAATGAGAGCTCAGAAAATATTAAAAACAACACATATTTTAAGTGGATATAAGCGTACATTTCATTTGTATTATTTATTATCTTCTCCAAAAGAATTATCCTATAATAAATTATAGTAGATAGACTGTCTACATATTGTCACTTAATTTAATTGGTATTATTATTTACATATGTTCCTTTTTTATTATCCCCTTTTGTATATACTTATATTATACAAATAGATAAACTTGCACTAACGTTAGTAGAAAGAATTAATAAATACAACTTTAAGAACTGTGTATATCTAATCAAAAGTTCAAGTATTTTTAATAATGAAAAAAATTTAATATGCTTGACAGATGTTTTATCAACATCCAAATTCTTTTTTTTAACAAGTATTCATTGAAAGTTGTATGACAAAAGAATAATCATTTTGATATAATATCTGAAAAAACCAAAGCCAACAATTAGCACGGCAATTGAAAAGCAAAATAATAACGAAAGAGAAACGATGCGATGCCTGCGCTCTTAAGCTGGCATTCGACGTGCCAATGAAGAGCGTATTTCGCACTGCGCCTGTGCGTATGCAACATGATTTGGTTCGAAGCCGGTCGGAAGGCAAACCAAAACAATGAGCCCACGCTACGCGTTACAAAGTAACGCACACAGACACACTCAGGCACACACATACACAGGCAAACACACACACTTGTTCGATGGCAGACTTGGCGTCTCCAGGCAAGTTGGCACTGCCAGACAGCGTGTCCTTGCCTCATGCTTTGGGGTCTGGCAAATCAGTTGCGGTTTGCAAACGCGGCACAACACAACGTGCAAGCGGGACTTGATATCGGAACGACGTTCTCGGCAACGTAATCGCTTCTTTCGCTTGTTTTCTGAGTTCGCGTGCGTTTTTTTGGTCGAGCCTTCAATCAAAATTGTTTGCACTTTGGCACAGGACGCGACAATTTCCGCTTCGATGCATATTTTGAGTTTTGCCTTTGTGCTGATTTCTCAAGTTCAGCGACTCTGAAAAGGGTTGAAGTTGCAAGTTAAAATTCAAGCATCGCATATCATTACGCGTGGTAATTTTCTAATGACGACGCGTCGTTGGCTGTCAACGCGTCTGTGGCAGGACGAAAGGCGGGCGGCAATAAAGTGTGAGTCGCGTGTGTCTGCATTTATGCATAATTGAATAACGAAGGTGAAAATTGAAATGTTAACAAATTGAATTTGGACTGTTTACCGCTTCCTCCGGCCCATCAAATACGTCTCAAACTGCCCCCAAAGTTTTGCTGGCCGGGGTCGTAAAGTAAATTGTAAATTGCTTAACGAGCCAAGTCCAAGACTTTGCAAAATCGGCGACGACTCTTGCGACGTGCCAGTAGTAAATTTCTAATTGGATTAGGAGTCAACAACCCGCCAACTGTGCAACAGCGAGGTGAGCATAACATAATGAACTTCAAGACCAAGTGGTCTGCCAACTGCCAATCAAGTGAACTGTTCGCCAGACAAAAGATTGTCCAAGGTTCAACGCCAACTAATTTGCTCGATGCGGGGGCCCAAGGCCCTTTAATGAGTCAGGCAAGGTGTCATGTGATACGAATGCTTAATTTGGGTCGGCATCCTATTTCACAGGCAGTAACTATCCGTCAATGTGAATTTCCTGCCATGATTCAGGGCAAGGAATTCTGCAGAATATTGAGATACTTTCGGATAGGGTTTGATGCCCCCTTGACAATTGTGGCACGCAACTTGGCAGTGTATCATTAACACTTAACAACTACAAGTGCGAGCATTAAAATAACAATGTTGCAAACACATTTATTTTAATTTACTCACTCTGCTTGGCTGCAAGCATGAGCTTGCCACTGACACGCCCACCGCCCACCGCTCTCCGCTCAGTGGCGTCACCGATAAGCTAGCATTATGCAAATGCTGAGAAAAACCACAAGGCTCTAGCTGCTCTAGCTTATCGCCCTGAGGCGACACCTAATAATGAATACTAATTTGCTCATTAACGCGCTGACACCGCTCGCTCCGACAACCAAACCACAGACAAAACATTATTTCAACTTTCAGTTGTTTTAAACATAACACAACACAACAAGTAGAGCAACTTTTCCATGTGTGAGATTTTCAAGGCATAAATTATTAAAATTAATTAAATCGCAATGTCAGCTGAGATTTTTCGGGACAAACTGCAGGTAAAGCGCAAAGTGCAAATGAAGTTTAATGGGGCTAATCATGTGCCGCCTTCAAGCCAAATATTACAAGAGTTTACGACTCTCTCCGCTCATATCACATGTGTGTGTGTGGTTTGAGATAATTAAGAATTTAATTATTTACACAGGAAGAACACAAAACACGGACACAGACATTTATTAGCCTAGACACATTCACATACATGTCAGCTCTTTGGCTGCATTCAATATTCATAATTCTTCATACCCATAAAAGCCAAGTCCTTCCCCGAGAGCGGAAGTGGAGTCCTTGCACTTTGGAGCCTGTTTGTCCTAATAACGCCAACTGTTTGCCTTTGGACTTAACCGTATTCATCTGTCCATTTCATTTGATTGCCTTTATGTCAACGTTGCCCCATTGAGGGTGTTGACAGTTTAACTGTTTATTGAACCTGTCGGGCAGCATTGCAAGCTGGAGACTGGGACATGCAACACATCATTTAATTGTGTACACAAGAGCCGCTGGCACTTGCAGCATTGTGCGTGCATTGGCTTTTGCTTTCACCTGGCTTTTGGGCACAAAAAATGCGTTAGCTTCGTGTCAACAAGTTGCTGACAAATGAGTCAACAGTACTCACAGTCCACAAACTTTATTTCAAATAAGAAAAGCTTTAATTATATTGTACGATTTTACGCTCCATTGAATGCTGTATTTTGCATTGATTGCCATTTTAAGTAATTAATGCCAGAAGAGAAGTACTTAAATTTAATCTGTAATTTGCATATTTACAATGACAATAGTTCGTAGGACATTTAATATTTTCCAATTCAATTTTAGGCTATAGTCACCCTTTCCAATAGGCAGACGTAGATTCAAATCCTTATCGAACCGCAGATGATCCACAATGAGATCGTGCTGTTAATCCCAAAAATGACTACACGATTTTGATTAGAATTAAAGGTTCAGAATACTCACATTGTAGGGACAGGAATGATTCATATTGGTGGTGGTATCCATGCGGAAGAACTTGTAGATCGCAATGGCGACCGGATTGCGTCGTTTATTTGACAAAAACTTACATCCATCTACAACCGTTTGAAACAGTGCCTGAAAGGAATAACCTCTTCTGAAGATTTCCGCTTCAATCTGCAGACGAATTCAGAGATTATCGTGTATGATAGGCGACACAAACTTACTGTCACATTATTAACGGGAAGCTGAAATACCCGAATAACCATGTTAAGTTCCTTAACGTCCCGATTCACTGGTTTAATGACACAGTTTTCAAATTTTAAAAACAATGGATCCACAACATGACACTGAATGCCAGTTATCTTTATGAACGAACCCAAGGTTGACTTATTAGGAAGGATACCCAACAAGGCAACTACCATATATGCAATCAGTTTCATTTCCGGAAAACTGAACACTCTGCTTCGGTACATTTATCAAACTAAAATTGTAGTACTCAACATTGCATTTAAATTTAATGGTTGACTGAGTATAAATAAATTACGTTTAATATGCTTTGAATCAAATGTGACTTCCATTAATATGAAATTATTAATCGATCAACTTATTTTATTTTATATTTTTAAAATGGTGAAAATTTAACTGGATTTTCTTTGTGTATTCGGTAAATTGTTAATTGTATTTACAGTCCGGATACCCAATTAGATGTACAAAAAATTATCTGGAACTATTTTGTTTATATGCCAAAGAATATTTTTTTGTGTGGATGTTATAAGTATTTCTTATATGTTAAATTTAATCTGCAATTTGCATATTTACAACAACTGTAGTTCGTAGGACATTGAAGACCTTCCAAATCAATTTTAAGCCATATTCACCCTTTCCAATAGGCAGAGGTAGATTTAAATCCTTATCAAACTGAAGATGATCCACAATGAGATCATGCTGTGAATTCCCACAATTACTAATGGGCATTAATTGACATTAAATGGTCACAAAACTCACATTGTAGGGGCAGGAATGGTTTATATTCGTAGTGGTAGCCATGCGAAAGAACTTGTAGACCGCAATGGCAATCGGATTGCGTCGCTTATTTATCCAAAACTGACATCCATCGACAACTGTGTGAAACAGAGACTGAGAGGTATAACCTCGTCTGAAGATTTCCAATCCAATCTGAAGATGAATTCAGAAATTATCGTGTATTATATCGTTATTAAACTTACCGTCACGTTGGTAACGGGAATCTGAAGCAATAGAATTATCATGTTTACTTCCTTTACGTCCCGACTCACTGGTTTAATGACACAGTTTTCATATTTTATAAACAATGGATCCGCAACATGACACTGGAGGCCAGTTATTTTTATAAATGAACCCAAGGTTGAGTTGTTAGGAAGGATACCCAATATGACAACTACCATATACGCAGTCAGTCTCATTTCCGGAAAACTGAACTCTCTGCTTCGGAATAAAAATCAAACTAAAATTTAAGTGTGATTTTTCAAAGCAAACATTGCTTTTTAATAACCAGTATATGGCTGACTGGCTACAAATAAATTAAAATTATAATAGGCTCGGTTAAACGTTGCTGCCATTAATTTCAAATTAGTAATTGATAAACTTAGTATTACGAGAATGTATACTTTTAAAAGGGTTGCAAATTAATTTGATTTGCTTTTAGTATTCAGTAAACTATTATTCGTAGTGCAAGTCTAAATTCTAATGATATTTGATACCCAAGTGGTTGTACAAAAATGAATCTGGAACTATTTTGCTTATATCGTATTTTGCTTATTTTGTAAGTACTCTGGGAAATGGAAGTGTTTTATCTTGATTATAAATATATTTAATAACTAATCAGAAAAATAGAAGAACATTGTTGTATTTTTATTTAACAAATTGTATAATTTTTGTTTTAAAAATGTACAAATATTCAGCCTTAATTTGCAATTTCCAATGCAACAGTTATGGTGGCTCGAAGTACATTGTAGGCACTCCAATACATAACTGATGCGTAATTGCCCTTACCGAATGGGATTTGCGTCAGCATATTTGCATTGAACTTCAAACGATCAATAATTATGTCGTGCTGGAAGGACAGAATAATTTAATTCAATGCATCTATTAATTAATGTTGTAGAACTAACAGAATAGGGACACGAATGGTTTAAATTAGTGAAGCTCTCTATACTAAATAACTTGTAGATTGCTTTCATAAATGGGTAGCGCCGCATGTTAATCCAATATTTACAACCATCAATTTCAGTGTTATACACTGATTGACCACGTCGCAGCAGCTCGATTCGGATCTGCAGTAGAAAATAAGTTGATAATGAGTAGGATATTTGAATTTCACTCACCGTCACATTGTTAATTGGTATCTGGAGCAATTTGACCACCATGTTGGCTTCCTTATTGTTCCGGCCTATATCCCTCATTTCACATTTGTCGAAGAGAGCAAACGATGGATCCACAGATCGGCACTTTAATTCATTTAATTTTATAACAGTTCCCCAAGTAACCATATTAACCAGGGTGGCATATAGGAAAACTCCTACATGTTTTTTTCCGATTAGTCGCATTTCAAGAGAAAAACCGAACTCGTCTACACAATATTTATATCAAACTAAAAACGTAGAACTCATTGGTTTAAAAATACGGCTGAATTATAATCTAAATGTTCCAATTATTTTATATACAACATAAAGTAATCAAAATCAATATTTTTCAAGTGTAGTGAATGGAACGTAGAAATTAAAAACCAAAATGCTTTTCGCTATCACGAAACTTAATTCCACATATGTTTATTCAATCTTCTCGACATTTTACCTTTATCACACAGCTATCGGAAATAATGACAATGACATAATGACGCATGACAAAAAAGTCCAGTGAAAATTAAGAGTTTACCACACATACAAACAAACACGTCAATCTGTAGAATAGAAATAATAAATCCTATTTATGCAATTAGAAGCTTTTTTCAAACTAAGGAATTAGTATTTCAGACTAATATATAAAGTCCAGGTCGTTGCGAATATTCGCTGGAATGACTTCTCCTGAATATTCACAATTAATATTTATAATTTTCATTGTTAGGACAAAATGTGTATCTAAATATATTTTCTCATACTAAATTGAAATCGAAATATATATAAATTTTTTGTCTTCATTTTCGCTATTAGCGCTACATTTATTTCACATACGAATGGTGTGCAAATTGAAACCATTGAAAGCAAACCGTCCTTAGCAAGTGCCAGTGGCATATTGAAATTTCTATGGACCTGTAATCGATCTATAATGATATCATGCTGAATTGTCAGAGAATGCCTCAGCCAACAAATTAAAATCGAATAAGTTGTGTGTAGAAATTTTGATATATGAATTTAGCAGAAGTTTGCGAGTCCCCATACCTCTGCTGTTTAAACCAAAGTAAAGTATAATTTTCACAAATTATTGAAGTCATTCAAAAATGATGTAGGTTATTAAGCATTTAGATATTTATTTGATTGTTAGTGACAGCTATGTATATAAAACGTGGCACCTAAATAGTGTATATTGATTCTGAGTTTCTTATATTGGAATGTTTGTCAATCAGAAATTTCCACCGTTGCACTTCCAATAAAACGTAGGACATTATATGCTGACCAATATGTTTTTACAACATAGTCACCTTTTCCAATCAATAATGCCCCGGTTATTTGTTTTTGTACCTGCAGATGACTTATTATAATGTCATGCTGAAAAGTCGAAAAATAAATCGATCAAGTTATTAGTTCTATAGTTAGCTAGTACTATAGTTTGATCAACTTACATCAAAGGGACAGGAATGATTTACATTGGAGAAGAGTTCCACACGTAAGAACTTGAAGATCGCTTTTGCAATTGGATTCCGTCGTTTGCTCACCATGAATTGGCAGCCATCAACTTCAAACTGATATATTGGCTGTGAGGAGGCTGTGAGTCTTCGCAGAACCTCTACGCGAACCTGCAGCTCGAAATGCAGATATCATAACTGTTGTCGACGAGAATTTCAATCGCACCTACCGTTATATTATCAACTGGTGTCTGATGTAATTTAACCACCATGTTGAATTCTTTAACATTTCGATTTATTGCTTTCAAGATGCAACCATCAAAACTACAAAATGATGGATCAACAATGCGGCATTTAACTCCGGTTGCCCTTAGATAATTCCCCAATGCAACCGTGTTGGACGGGAGAATGGTCAAAAAAGCTCCTACATATAATATGTATAGTTTCATTTCCATCGAGAAAGTTAACACTCTGCTTCAATGTATGTGCGCGACTAACCAAATTTTATTCTAGTGTTAGGTTCCAATTACTACAATATATTTAAATACAATGTACTGTGCTGCAATTAAAAAACAATTATCCATTGAAATCTAATCATCGGATTTCTGATCCGTATGGCACCATTTGAGCTGGTCCTAACTAATGAGAACATTAGATCAATTAGTTCAAAATAGCAAATGATGTTATTCACTTGAAACCAGAAGTTGAATAATGAACAAATTAATATTACTTCTTTTGCAACTTTGAAGTGCACAAGTACAAGTTGTTAGCAAAATATTTGCTCATCTGCTGTTGACAGTCGTTGTGGTATTATTGTTGTTGCTGTGTCAAAGTCAAAATTAAAAACGCAATAACAAAAAAAACTTGTAACCGCCCCACCTGCTCTGCTGCTCACAGTCTTGCCCCAGAGCTGACGTTTGGTGCGTGAAAAAACGCATCAGCAGGGACGATGGCAACACTGACATCAACACCAACACCAACACCAACAGCAACAGCAACACGGGCAGCAACAACAACAGCAGCAGCAGCATCAAGAACATGAGGAGCACGAACAATGCTGCCATAAATAACAAAGGCAAATGTTGCGACACACTCGTGAGGGGAGGATGCTGAAGGAAGGGACAGGTGCGGCATGGAACTGGTGCATGGGGGGAACTTTTGCCTGGTTGTGGCACTGTCACTGGGGCTGGGTGAATGTGCCGTTAGAAGCGCAGCGCAACAATCGCCGCACCATGACAAACAGACACGTTGCGGCCAGGGGACGGGGCAGAGATGGTAGCAAGAAAATATTTACAATCAAGTCGATTAACAAAAGGAAACCTTGTGACGCGCACTTTGAGTTCTGTACTGTTCTGTTCTTCATTTTAAAAAAAATTTGTTTTCACTTGCTGCTGCTGCTGATGCTGCTTCTTGTTGCTTTTTTAATTAAAAATCAGTAGACCCACGCAGTTGGTGGCGACTCCCCCTTTTTGCTCCCTTTTCCCCAAACGATTCTCCAACTTTTGCTCAACGACTGTCATCAGCGCCATTTTGCAAATCAACGCAATGATTGCGCCTGGTTGTTTTGTCATCACATTTCGTATAAAAAACGAATATTTTTCATAAATATTACGGGGCTTCAACTGCTTCTACTCGCAGCAGCCCGAGCAGCAGGCAGCACTTGAGACTTTTGCCACATTTCCCCAGCAAGCAAACAGTTTTCAAGCAGCGACGTCATCATTAGGGCAACATTGCCGCCGCCTACGCAGGAAACTGAAAACTGGAGACAAGAGCTGTTGGGTTGCTTTAGATGCGATTGTTTCGGCTCCCGTTGCTTTTGCCACAACTCCAGAATTTACGCTTTGTGCTTATTGTCTTAAGAGCAGCCTCCTGCAACATGGAGTATGCTGGGGACTGCTCTAGGGCTTGCCTCTGTGCTCTGGCTGTACGCACACTCTGCACACTGCCTTTCATAAGGAACGCAACGACACTCCGGCTGAACGGATGTAACGGTAGCCTCATTGAGAACGAATGACTGGCAATGTGAGGCACCGTGGAATAAACTTTTCCAATGAACTAGAATAAATTGTGCACAGAAAGAAAAATTACGTTAAAAAACAAGAATAAAATTCTTCAATTTGAGAATCTTTTATTCTGAAAAAAAAAAACAAGAATTTATTTTTAAACACATTCTTGAAACTAGATTTAATTGTAAACTTTAATTAAAAAGTAAGGCGGTCTTTAAAATATGAAATGGGAATAAGAAATAGTTTATTATTGTTTTTCAACGATTTGGGTTGATTCTAGAATTTCGTGTTTGATTCGAGAAATGGATTTCTGGATGCAATTTTAAATTTTTTAAGAATATTATAGATTTGATAATCTGTTAAAACAATATTTTTCAAGGAATGACCAATCTAGAATTATAATAAAATTCCGTTCATGATTTAAGGATGTCTTTTCTGAATGCAATTTTGTTATCATATGATTCAAGTATTTATTTTGGATTTTAGGACGTTTTTGTTCTCTGTGTATGGTCACAAGTATGATAGTAAATAAATAATACGAATGTAAGGCATTGAAATCCTTTTTCTTGATAATTTGAATGTCCCTCTTTCAAATACTTTCAAATATAATTTGCATATTTGGCATTCCAATTGAATTCGGTCCACTGTGCGTACTTTCTCTAAAGAACAATTGCAGCATTTTCTGGCACAGCTCCGGTCTTCACTCTTCCGCCTGCTGTTTACACTTCAATTCCCCATTCTTATTATATTTTATGCAATTTTTCACTTTACGACTTTCACGTTGTTTATGCAAATAAGCGCCAAATGCTATTTGAATTTAACGAAAAGAATTACGTTAACGCGATTGTCAACGCCCGGGCTCGATATTCTTGTTTGCCTGAGATGCGAGCACGATTATGATTATGACAGTCGCACACACACACACACATACATACATAGCGGGAGCAGGCGCCATGTTGTGTGCAGATGGAAAAGTTAATAACACGTCAAGTGTGAGAGAGCGGGACAACAGCTTTGTCTCTGTCTACCTTGGCTTGGACACGTGCAGGCTACAAGCCGCACAACAGTTGTTGCTGTAGTTGCTGCTGCTTTTACAAAGTGTAAATTGTTTTAATACTTTTTAGTGCTTTATGACGCCATCTTGGTAGCGATAGCGTTCCTAGCGCAGCTTTTGCTTGCGTCAGCTGCGCCAAAGTGCGCTGCTTTAACTCCTGACTCCTGCCACCAAACTCTCACTCTCACTCAAAGCCTCGCTCACTCGCATTCGCACTCGCACTCGCACTCTCACTCTCTCCAGCATACACGTGTAGAGCGCACGTTAAAATCTCAACTTTTACGACCTTTGCAGCGGCGTCGCGGGGGACACTCGTTGGCAATGTCGTTTTGTCGTTGGTCGTTGGTCGTTTGTCGTTGTCGCTATGTCCTACGAGTGTTTTTGCTCAGTTGCTTTACGTGTTGTTGTATTTTTTATTTTTGTTGTATCTTGTATGTGACGTTGACTTTTACCTGTTGCCCTTCCCAGTCTGTACTTAGCACAAATGGCAATTGTCAGAGATTCTGCACGTACCAACCGCCTGCCCCCCCGCTAGCTAACTGCCAACTACATTTGGCTGACATTTCCAACAGGCAACATTCAACTCCCAACTGCCAACTGCCAACTGTGTGTGTCGCAGTTTTAATCAAAATTGTTTCGTTCTGCGCTTTCATCTCACTTCATGAATTGTTCAGCTGGAACTGTCAAATAAAGTTTTGACGCACTTTTCGTTGGTTTTTCGGGAGTGCTTGTCGCTTGTATTTGACAGTGCAATTCTGGTAATTAAAATACTTTCGCACTCGCTTTGTTTATGTTGCTCACAGTCTCAGTTTTCAGTATTCCACAATTAGTTGCACATTTTCGGTTAATTTGCCACCCACCCCCGCTATACAAATATTTAACTTTGAACAACGCATTTTAATTTATTTGCTTTTTGGCATTTTACTCTCATTACAGTTTGCCAAACAATTTGTGCTGGACAGTAAAATGTGAACGTTTTTTCGGCCAGTTTTAAAAGTAAGTTGAGTTTTTATTTAATTTGAATGTGGTCCATAAACCAAAGTTGAATAATAAAAATATTTATTAGTAAATTTATGGAAATTTCACTACGCAATTTATGAAATTTAGAAAGTAGGAAAAGATTCGAAGGAAAGTTTCACTATTACATACGAATGCTACAGATGACCAAGAGTGAAATTTTAGCATAAAAAACTCTTCGATTTTCTTTCGCCTTCATCGACGCGGCGTTCGCTTCATTTTCGTTTCCTAGCGACCCTTCCGGCTGAACGGCAGTGTAATAATGATCGACTATGACGCTGCTAATGTGCCAACAAAACGCCTAGTGGCATTAGGCTCAAACTCGAAATTATACTCGAGCTGCGCAGCATCTGCATTAAGTTCTCAGTTCCGCTTCACTCCTGAAGCTGTTGCTGTTGCTGTCGCTGGGGCTGATGAAATGGGTCAGCTCACTAAAGTGGTTGAAATGTGTCAAACAGCCTGCAGCCAATCAGGCAACCAGTAGCTGAAGCGCCTGCCTGACGTTCACGACTCACACCAATAACTCGTTAATAAGCGCACAGAATGCGGCCACAAACCAGAAATGCACTCAAAGGCCGAAAAAACTCATCGGCTCAACAGCTCAACCCCCACTCAAAGCCGGCACCTGTTGTTCCCTCCACTGCACTTGCCCACAGGTGAACGAGAGAGCGAGAGAGCGAGCGTTCGTGTGGTGAGTGGTGAGTTTGAGCCGGTGATCAGCAACTGTGTTGAGTTTGACCTGCACCAACCTGTCTGGCTGTTGATATTTGCTTTGCTCTCCACAAAACAACAATAGCTTTAGTCGCACTCTCTCGCTCTCGCTCTCTCGCTGGATCGCTGTGCTCAAGTTAGTTCGGGCTGACAACTTTCTACACGCGCCCAACGGCTTCAGTTGTTGACGCAACTTCAAAGCGAACAGTTCGTTTAACTATCGCACCGCGCGGCAAATTTGTGGAAATCGCGCGCGTTTCTCGTGCGTTTAGTGCCGTTTTAGCCAAAGTGATTTCTCATTGATTTCGCGCACGTAATTAGAACAAACGGATTGGCCGTTAATTGCCGTTGACAGTAATTGCTGTGCACGCCGCATACCATCATTGAACTGCACTTGCAACCGCGTTGCGTGTCTCGTTAATGTGTCAATTGATTTGTGTCTGTGATTGACGCGTGTGCCCAAGAAAGGGGTGTGGGCCATGTGCTAATTGGCAGCAACAGCTCCCGTTTCGACCAAACATGGCCAAGTTGCTGGCCAAGAACCGCTGGTGGAAGAAGTGCCTGCCACACAGCAGCACGCAGCACGATGCGTCCAAAAACTATCGCGAAGTCATCATGCACAGCGAGTGCGCCTCCGTCCTGGCCATCACCGACATCAGCAGCACCAGCACCAGCAGCAGCGGCAGCCCCACCAACAACAGCCTCAGCTGCGACAGTGCCTCGAAGAGCTCCCAGCCGGATGCGGGCAAGTTGTTTCCCCGCAACATGCCCAGCATTCGGCGCAGTCGTCGCCGCTCCGCCTCGGGCGAACGCAAGGATGCCGCAGCTCCTTCACCGTCAGCTGCTGCTGCTCCTGTCGCTGTGCCCGCCAAGCAGCCGCAGCGCAGTGGCCACCAGTCGCGTCTGTCGACGGTCACCAAGCTGACGCCTCGCAAAATGAAGGCCACCTGCTCCAAGAATCGCAGCCTGCCCATCTCCAGTGGCGGTGCCACTCCGAGATGCGCCGCTGTGGTCAAGTCCGCCGTGAAGACCAAAACGAAGCCAAAGCAACTCACGCTGGCGCCCTACGACATTGCCCTCGAGCTGCCCGCCCAGACATGCCCCGAGCAGCCTGCTCCCAGTCTGGCCATGGCGCTGCACTCGCAGCAGTCGAGTCTGATCAGCAGCGACCTCTCCAGCCTCAGCCACAGTCCTCGACCGGCGACCAAGCAGCAGGAGGAGCACTTTCATTCGTCCGGCATCTCCTGCAACGGGGAGACCGACGACGATGTCGAGGTGGCCATGCTCACGGGCAGCCTCAGTGCGGCGCAGCTGCAGCGCTTGCAACAGCAGCAGCGGCACAGCATGCCGCTTGTGCCGCCGCAGCTGCTGCCCTTGAATGCGCTGCGCAGCCTGAATGTTTGCCGGAATCGCAGCGCCGTATGGCTGCACAATGCGGATACGGAGCAGCTGCTGGGACGGAGCACGGAGTCGCAGTTGGAGACGGGAGGCGGCTGCTACGTGAATGCGGCCATTGCTGATGATATACAATTAAGCGATATTGAAGAACAATTGGCCAAGTTTGATGGCCATTCAAAGGTGCCGCAACAGCAACAGCAACAGCTAGAACGAGAGCAACAACATTGCAAAGCTGCCAAAACGTGAGTTCAACTTTCGAGTCCACTTTGAAAAGCGTCTGTCTGCGCCTATCTCAATGGCCATAACTCTTCGGCCAAAACCCAAAGATAAGCCACCAAATTGCTGAAGCAAGCGGGCGGAGGGGGAGGAGGGGAACTTAATTGGAGTGGCAACAGTGGCTCCAGCCGAAAAGCCTAATTTGAAATGCGTTTGACGCGCTTTACATTCCAATTTTAATTCCAATTCCAACTTCAACTCCAATTCCGATTTCAATTTCTGATAAACCTGTGGGAATATCTCAGCACACAATTAACGACGATGACATGGGGAACATTTTACGGGTTGTATATAGAACATTTTATGGGCCACTTTAATGGCTGTTTAATAGCTTTATATGGGCCGGGCTTCTAAATGCTCGTAAAAGCCAAGGCTACCAAAATTGCCTGGCATTCGTTGTTGTGGTGTGAGTTGGGTAAGAAATACATTTACATTTACATTCACTATTCATGTGTGCTGCCACTAATGAGTTAATATTCAAATATTACAAATATCCTTTCGAAATTATGTGTTTACAGAATACAGAATAATGTCATAAAATTCATAAGTTAATTTAGGCAAAGTCTTCAAGTAATAATTGATCATTTTTAAAATGGTTCTTCAAAACAATTGAATTTTTCATCTTTTACAAATAGTTTTCGACTTATTGCAATTGTTTTTTAATTTAATATCATTTATAAATCACATTGATGACGCATTGAAAATAATCTTAAGTGCACAATTAATTTAAGTTTAGCAGTCTTGTCGTATGCCAGAGGGCAGAAAGGGTTTCATATTTCCAAGGAGGGCAAAGCAACATTGTTGGCACTGAAAGGGCGTTATTAATGCTCGGCTATTTGCAAAACTGACACCAAGCGTTATTTATCAAGCAGTTCAGCACGTGGCATCCACAAAGAGCTGCTCTGCAGTCTCCAGACTGTGCCTCATTGAAAATCCTGTTGTCAAGTTTTGTTAACAGGCAAATGAATTGCATGCCACTAAGTGGCAACAGCAGTTCGAAAGTGGCCCAGACTTAAATAAGTTGGCAAAACTTTCAAGCTCCAACTCGGTCCCTCCTCAATTCTTTTATATATTTTTTGCGTTTCTTCTCACATTTCGCATCTTCTGTTGTCATTTTGCATGCGAATTGTTCACTTCAGACGTTCTATGAACCAAACTCACGTAAATTCCATATGTCATTTTAATAACCGCTTTCTTAAGGACGCCCTTCGTTAAGAAGCCGCCTTCTGATGCATCGAGATTTTTGCGTTTGCCACATGACTGGACGCCACTCAGTTTGCATTATTAAGATGCAAAGATCCCCCGATGTGTCCACGCTGCAAAGAGTCGAGAGAAGTGAACTCCAATTTATCGCATCATTTGCATGGTTTTGTTCGCAGTAGCTGAAAATCTTTTGTTGCACTTGCCCCGGCTAATTTATGCTTGGCAAAGTTGTGATATTTTAACAGGTAAACTGGCGATATTCATAAATCTGTCAGCTGCTTTATTAGATTTTCGCTTAATGACTTTTGGCCTGGCCATAAAGAGCTGATTGAAAGGGCCACTTGCCACTTGCCACTTGCAGGCTGCAGTCAAAGTGTTGCATAAATTTGCCAGCTGATAAAATCGAAACGTGCCACGAAATTCGAGCTGCCTGCGAATGCTTCTATTTTATTTTTGCTGAACCCTCCATTCATTTCTTCTCACTTTATCTCATTAGCTGGCATCGCTGCCAACATGTTTCCCATCCTCCAACCGAACTCATGCGACTCATTAAGACTGGACACTGGACTGGTCCTATTGAATTTCCATTGACTTGAGCCAATATTGAATGCGGCTACTTAAAGTGTAATTAAGCGAGGCAGCAGCGCCATCGGCACTTTGCATTGGAATTTCAGCATTATAGTAGCGAAATGTGTACAATAAAATATAAGTACTATATAAATAGGCGAGGGTCTCGACTGGTTGGTTGGCTCTCTGTCTCTCTGTCTATTAGCCGGGTGGTCTTGGGAAGGCTTATCGTTTTACGATTTGCTTTGATTTAGAAACGGAGCCAAGCATTTGATTTTAATTGCATTCGATGCGCGCTCAAAGCTTTGAAACTCTTGCGCATGATATATGTCATTTTAATTGAAATGGCAAAAGGCCAAGGGGATTGGGATCGGGAATCGAGATGGGAGTTGATTCGCAGACATATCAAATGACCGCCCCAAAAGAAGCGTAACGCAAATAGTTTTCATTTTTGTAATTAATTTTTATTTTGGCTTTCTAAATGGGCGTATGAGTATTTTTTTTTTTATTATTTTGCTCAGCAAACGCGGGGCGTTCACGTTTGTGCATTCCTTAACTGTCTGCCATTTATCAGCTGTGATTGGCGGCTCTTGTGGCAGCCTTCGCCTTCCCTCTGCCCCTTTTTGCTACCCCCGAACACCATAAGTAAAATTTCAATTACGCATATTTCATAATTGCCTCTTGTTTTTACGGCCAATCGTAAAACGAGACGTGCCACAATCATCAAGCTGGCAAAGCCACCACAAATGGGAGGACTAGAATCTAAGCCAACACGCTTCAACAATTAAAGCATAAATTCTAGAATGCCCGGAATCACATTTTGGCCACAACACGATGATGATAACTTAATGGGCGTACCGCTTTGGTCCGCTTATTGTTGTTGTGGCCGGTGGCCAGGTGTTGAGGTTGATGTAATGCCCGTCAGCGTTTTGCGCAAAATTTATTGCATAACAGCATTCAGCCAGCTTTTGGCCAGAACCAATAAAACACATTAGCCGAACAAACTGAAGAATGACAGAAATTTACAAGTGAATAGAGACAGCGACGACGACGACGACGACGACTATCACAGGCAGACAACAAGTTGGCTGATTGATTTTGTTGGCTTTGGGAAATTCAATTTAAAATACACACAAAAATCAATCAAAAACGCTGCCAACAAGCCAGCTAACCGAATGGGCCAAAAGCCACTGAAGCAGCACAGGCAATAATTGGCAAAAAAAAATGAAGAAAAAAAAAGAAATGGAAAATAAGGCAGAGTCAAAATGTGTTTATAAAATAAAATCAAAAACCACAAATGAAATTAGCGTAAAGCTTGAATAGGTTGGAAGGGATGTGAAGGCGGTGGAAGATGCTGTGGTGATCAAGAGAGGGGAAGCGAAGGGGGGGGGGGGGGGGGAGGGTGTTAACCAGTAAACAGGAAAATTGAAGGGCGTTGCTGTGAGCTTATTATGTTTCCTGTTCTTTGATTATTGTTATTATTATGTTTCTGCCTCTTCTAACTGCCAGTCGAACTGTTGGCCAGGCCAACACATGCAGACGCGTATAGACGCAATTTAGTGGCCATAAGTCAGTCAGAGGTCGTGGCTTGTTTAGTACGTGTGTCTGGGAGATAAACGCCGATTATGCGGCTATTTTTATGCGGCGGCAAAACGGCTGAAAAGAAACAAAAGAATAAGCCTAAAACCAGTTTTGCGGCCACTTTTGTAATCAACGTTTAATTGAAAATTGAGGTAAGCCATTAAGCGAAAATTAATTAATTTAATGGCCATCATTTTGTAATACAAAAGCCAAATTGTGAGCAGCACTTGGCCAAATCAAAAACACACATTCAACAAATAAATAAAGCTGTTGGCTGTTCACTTTTCGACTGTTGTCGCCCACACAAAACTGGCCCCCGCATCGCCAAACCTGAGATTTGTGGCCAAAAAGTGGCCAAAAGTCTTGGCCCGAAGCAACACAATTACGACAATTAACCGAGAGTAATTGCAGTCGCAAATTGATTTGTCATTGCATTTAAAATCTAAATCGATTTATCTTTGAATTTATGAATCTATAAATAAATGTTTATTAAGAAGCCAACTCTCATTTTTATTTTTTCTAATTTGCTCAAAAAGAAATTTCATGCAAATTCTTTGATATCGCGGCAAAGTGGAACAAATGTCGTCTAAACCATATTTCAGCACTTTTACGCGAATTGTGAAAGTGTCGAAATCGAACTGGAACCAAGCCACGCCACAGCACACCGCCTCACACCACCGCATACCACAGCACATCACAGCACACCTTTCCGCCCGCATAGCTTCTCTCTCGAGTCGAGAGTCGAGCTGAGTTGAGTTGTTGGTAGAGCGACGGTAGCCGAAAAGATCTCGAGTTGAAAATCGTGATTTTCTTGAAATGTTTCTGCCACTTTGCGGACATCGTTTGAGCCAAATGCCTGCGCTGCTGTTTGGCCAAGATTTCGCGTAAAAATTGTTAACAGCAGCTGCGCACAAGTGTCTTCCCCGCATCTCTCGCTCTCTTGGGGGCCAGTGAAAAAGTGCAGTCTAATGCCGATCGTCGAGATCGTTGCATTTGTTATTCAAGTCCACGTTCGCATCACAATTAAGCTGAAGAAACATGTGTAACTCAACTGGCCAAGTTAAGAGGGGGGCAAGCGTGAGTGGCATGCCCAAAAGTCAACGACAGCAGCAGGTCAACATCGTCTTCGAGAGACGCCCACGCTTGGTACTTGGTACTTGGTACTTGGTGTTGCAACCGTTGCAAGTGGCACGTTAATGAGCCCAGAGAGTTGCACTTGATAAATTGCGAAAAATGTACTGCGAATTATGGCCAGCTAACTGGGCGAGCTGCCATGTGCAACTAACGGCACTTTGTCTTGCCTCAAAACGCTAACAAGAAAGATCCTGCTTCTTCCTGCTAATTCCTATTCAGAACTGCTCGAGATCTGCGCTTCAGGCTTCATTAGCCAAATACCTGTATGACTTGGTCAAATAGCAAAAGTTCTCAACAAGTTGGCCGGCTTCCTGGTTGTCTGGCTGCTCTTGGCCAAGTGTGCATTTGGCTAATGCGTTGCACTTGCCACAGTCGCGAGCTCGCGTATGCGTATGATGACTTAATTGCGCATTTTAACCGACAAGCCCAGACGCAGACAAAGCTACAGACATCGCATCAGTTTGTCTGCAGCCTTTGAGAACTTTGTTTGGACAGGCGGCGATTAGACTGAAGCCTTCCCCTCTTGGGTTACATCTTTTGGTTAATTGAAATGTTGCTGGTTGTTTGATGCTGCGGGTCCCACACACGACATTACAGTTAACAAGGAAATGCAATCGGGGCAATCGGCATTTCAAAGTGTGTTCATGGTAATCCTTTTACGCCTCACTGCACTGGCCGCGACTGTGAGAAAGTATTGAAAGCATCTTTCACTCAAAGTTCTATCGATGCCACATGCGAGTATGATGCATATGCCGTCATTAATTATATGCCACACTTCCGCTGCGAGTTGCAAGTGCAACACATCGCTTCGCACGAAGCGCATCCATCGCATCTGGTCACACTTGGCTGGCCTTCCTTCATGGTCAGCTGCCTCGGCTGCCGTTGCAAGTGGCAACCACACAACACAATGAATGGGGTTGGCCTCAGTTCCTTCTGCTCTGTTGCAGGGTTGTCTTAACTTCTATGCATTTACTTCTTTTTGGTAATTGTTGCGTCGTCAGGGGTCGCAACCAGTTTCCAGTTTCCCACGTTCCAACAGGTATTGCCTGTTGTGGCACCTGTAAAGTCCAAGTCTCGCTCTGAGTCGCCGTCTCCGTCCCAGTTCCAGACACATCCATCAGCGATGATGTTATACGCTTCGTTGATTTGCTGCCAGCGTTTGTCATACGAGACCAGACAATAAATTTAATGGCATTTTGTCTGTTTTTATTTTGTATCACTTTTGTTGTTGTTTGGTGTTCTCCGATTTCTTTTCGTTTCAACGAAAATTTCTTCTTTACTGTGTCAATTATATTTGTTTGCTTTGGCGTCTCTCTCAAATTTTCTGCTTTGCCTTTTCATTCTTAATTTAATCAACTTACTTGGCTCTTTTATATTTTTACCATCTGTTATTGCTTAAAACGTAATCTTTTTGATGTGCTTTAATTTGATGAGAAGCCAACACAATTACATTTATCATCATTGTCACATCAGCAGCATCTCGCTCACTCCTAAATTATTTTTCCTCTCTCTCAGCTCATCAAATTAAAGAAAAATATCTAATTTATGTCTAAGAACTGTGGGAGTTTTTCCTGCCACGAAATCTTCGTCTAGATGCGCATATCATTGCCACCCAATCTACGGCAATTACATTCCACACTCTAAGCCGAGAGCCGTGAGCCGAGAGCTGGCTTCCAATTGCCGCTGAGAATGGGAGCGAATGGGAGGCAACTTACTGCCATTATCTTAATAAGACCTAAAAGCCGCACTAACGTTTGTTTTTTATACCAAATGCCAACTAATTGGCCAACTATTTCACAGCTTAAATGAAATAAAAACAATTCCATTCGCCAGTCTCCCAAACAAAACAATTCATTATAATCCAGTTTATTCGCTATTTTTATTGTTAAAAACGCCAAATCAGCAATAAACAAAAAACGTTGGCCATCAACTTGGTCTAATGAAGGTGAAACATGAACTTGAAACTGAATTTCAAAGATCGAATTCGCTGTTCGAATTTGATGAACGGAAAAATGCTGTGAGGAGGGGAGATTGAATTACAGCAGAAGAACAAGAACATTTTGCATAAATTAGAGCGAAGCACATGCAACATGGAAATCGCTGAAACGTGTCCAAAGTCGCTGACAGGCAGCCTCATACAGTGGCGCATGAGGCATGCTGCATGGGGGCATGGGGCAAGGGCAGTGCCGGTGCCAGTGCCGGTCTCGTTCTTGTTCTTGTTCTCGTTGCAGTGGAGTGAGTCTGCATAAAATTATCCAAAAGCTGTTAATGACAGAGCGAGACTGCGAATCAGGAATCGGCTCAACCGCAGAGAGAACGAAACTGAACCGAACTCAACGCGGCGAATCGAAACGACTCGAATTGAGCCAAGTTTAGAGACTAATGCCACATGCTGCATGCAACACTCAAGATGCTCTCCCCCCGTCCGCCAGTCAGATTAATTATGCATTTTAGCCAATGTTGTTGACTATGCTGAGATGCTGCTGCTGCTGCTGATGTGGCTAATGCTGATGCAGTTTGCTGCATGTTGCAACTGCGCAACTGCAGCTTATCGGCAACTGGCAACAGGCTGCTGCCCGTCTAACGGCACTATTGCACTAAATCACTCGCGGTACTTAAAGAGGCGTTGCTGTTGCACACAAAACTTGTGCAACGGGCTCCGGCCGCATCACGGGGCAAGTTCCAGCTACAGGTTGCGCCCATGAAGCATGAGTCAAAGGCGCGCAGACAGGCAACAAACAACACAACAAACAACGCACACAAAATGTGTGCATGCTCATAAAAAATGCATAAAGTTTGAGCGACATCAACACGTGTTGCACACACACACACAAAGACACTTGCGACGTGGTTGCATGTACGACGCTTATCGCTGTTGTTGTCGCTAGGCCATTGTTCGTGTGACGTAAACTCAGTCAAATGCAGCAGTTGCCCCATGCCCCGAGTCGAATAAAACTACAAAATAAAAACACATTTTTAAATATTATACGCTCGCTTTTTACCTCAACTGGTTCCGTTCGGTTTTCTGTTGTTGTTTTTGACAGTCAACGTGGCCACGCCCACTTTGGAGGCAAGACAATGAGAGACCGAGTGAAAAATAGAGACTAAAAAACACGCAACAAGGTCAGGGCACTGCGACTGCGACGGCGGCTAAGGTTAAGATTGTGGCTTCGACTCTGGCCAGCGATTTCGTAATGGACTCTGCCGTGTCTACGAAAAGGGAGGAGGTCGATGGGAGGCAGGGCAGTAGCCTGGCCGGACACGCCCACAGCACAACATTTTAATTTAACAGCGTTCGATTCTGGAGCAGCCCACACTGACGAGGCGTGCTTCATGAAATCTTCTTAAATGGCAGCTACAATCTGCCCGAAGATCGTGTGCTGCACTCTGGAGATAATGCTGGGATTGGGATTGGCATTAGCATTGGGATTCTCATCGTATCGGATAAATTGGGAGCTGACGTTTATTTTTTGACCAATTGTGAAAGTAATTTAATGCGGATTGATGCGATTGCTTCCCTCTCTGTATCTCTCTCGCTCTCTCTCTTCTTTTCAATTACAAAGAATTGCATGTTTCGTTTTAATTTCCACGTAGTTCAATTGCCGTCTGCGTGTCGTAGTGCACTTCTTTCTGGGAAACAGGTTGGAGTCTCTCCATCTCTATGTCTATGGAACCTCTGTGTGTGTGTGCCTAAATGATTTTGAACCAGTTACGTGTGGAGCTGCTCCTGCTCTGGCTCCTACAGTAGTTTCCAGTTCTGTGGAAACTGCGTGTCTAAAATTTAATGAAATCGCGGTAATATCCACAGCAAAGAAAGCAACATTGAAATGCATTCGCGCTGCTCTGCACTCTAAGTCAATCTGCCTCTATTTCCGATAGCTGCTGCTGCGGATAATTGAGAGATATTATTATTAGCTATGCAGCGCAGCACGGCGTTGAATTCAACGTGCCACAATTGCTGGAATGTTGCCTAATGAGCTCTGAATTGAGTTACATCACTCTACAAATGCTCAAATTCACCAAAATCGGTCTAACATTATACAGATAACCTGGATTGCATGAATGTCTCTGAGCATTTTTCACATTGCGTGAGAATTTAAAGAAAGTAATCTAATAGAAAAGTATGATTTTTTTATTTTTATTTTGTTAATGTCACAAGCATTTAAAGCGTTCGATTCATAATTAATACAGAATTTAGCTATTAATAGCTGACAATTCTTGATTAATTTTGAGTTATTTTTGAAATAGATAAACATATAATAATAATGAATAAATAGAAATTTAATAAATATTGAAAGATGTTTATAAAATAGTTGTGAAATAGTTCAGTCTATAAAATTAAAAGACATTTATAAAAAAGTTGTTGCATCGAATAGTTCAGTCTAAAACCCCAAATAGATTGGCTGTCATTAGTCGAGTCAATCTGCATGAACAACGGAGTTAAGCTGCTCACAATATTGGGAACTTGTCTTGCGATTCCATTACCAACTGAATGTGTTGCCATTACCATTGGCAATTAATGCCAAAGCCACTTTTAATTATACGCAGCAGCAATTTTTGATTTGAAAGCATCAAGGAAATGACAAACATCAGGCCAAATAAACCGAAAATCTTCTTAACCCAAATTTATGCATGTGTCGGAGATGTGACCATACTTGGCCAGATGCATGTCAATTTCATGCAGCAGCATTTTGGGGCAGGCATATTGGCGAATCAAATTGCATGCCGCATAGAAAATCAAGCGTCAAGCGTCAACTGGTTTCTGTTGCTGCTTCTGGCTTTGATTTTGGCACGAAAAAGAGAAAACCAACCAGACAGACGGACAGTCAATCGCCTTAGCCTGGCTGCGAGCCGAGAGTGTCTGTTAGCCAGCTGCTGCGAATATGTCCAACAATCTGAGCCGTATTTGGCAAGCGGGCTTGGCTTCAGATTTTGTAGATTCGAATTGGGCTGGCACTTGGCCTGTTCGTTGGCCACCGTTTGCTATCAAAGTCAATCAACAGTCGCACAATTCATTTGTGACAGATTATGCCTTGACTTTGTTTGGACGCGGCACAACAACAGACCATAGACCACAGAGATCACGGGCCATAGACAATGATGACTGTGGACAATCGCAATGGATCGACGAGCGATTTAGAAAGCATGTAACAGCACGTTTCCAGCCGCTTTGATTGATCGCACGCAGATTGTAGAGCCAGACAAGTCTCTCTCTCTGTCTGTCTGTCTGTCTGTCTCCTCTGACATTGTGAACACTTTTGGCACTAGCCAACAAAACAAATGAATTTGCATTCGAAGTAACTTTCACTAGCGCCCCACGTACTACGCACCACACACAACAAACTGCCCATCACCGAGGCAAGAGGCTGCTCTCTGTTGAACTACATTAGCGTGTTAATGGTTGTGGCAATGTCCATCACTCACTTGCAGCATGTGTTTGCTTGCCACATGCCACTTACCACTTGCAGCCATTCACTTTTGTGTTGGCCAGCGAAAGGGTCAAAATGCGTGTAGGCCTTGCTAAATACGTGTCCAACGTGGCTGAGATGCAGCTTTTATTGCCTTTATTTCATATCATTTCATTCAGTCTCTGAATTTGCATAAATTTACAAGTTATGCTGATTAATCGGTTAGCGAGCTGGCAAATTGTCGAGCAGCTTTTCGGCTGCTTCTCACGTTGATTAGGCCAGCTGGGGAAACTGGTCAAGACTGTCCGTCGGCCAGCCGGCATTGTTATTCATGCTCCAAATGTTGTGCAATTTGATAGCAATCCAAAATGCGCTATGAATGGAAAACCAGCCAGACAACAATATCTGCTGCTGTTGCAGCTCATCTTTAATTTGAGCCAAGCAAATGCATAAAGCACTTGGCGTTAACGCACACAAATGACTTTAATTACAAGAAATACTAAAACAAAATTGTTGCCAGCGGCCAAAACAAAACGCAAAAAACAAAATTAAAGAAAAATATAAAAAGGCAAATTAAAACTGAAACATGGCCGAGTCGGGGTGCCATATGCTGACGGGGCTTATGGAATTTCTAAATTGTTTGCTGCTGGCCGTTTTGGTTGGTGTTGCTTGGCTGCATAATCGCCGAGTGTGGCAGGCAGCGTCGATGCGGAGTGAAAGTACACAGAAAGCAGAAGATTCCACAGGCCAGTCGAAGCTTTGAGTTTATGACGCTTGAGTGTGGATATAATACTTACACTAGTATGCCGCTGCTGATGGCCCCATGCTGATGGCCGCAACAAAACATGCGCTGGCAATTTCGAAACTTCATAAATTGGACAGCAACACGCATGCGCAGCAGCTGCAACTGCAACAGCAACCGCTGCAACTGCGGCAACTCGTTTGCAATTGCAGTCAGAACGCATTAGAAATGGCCAAAATGGTGAATTCGAATGAGTTTTGTATCTCAGCTGGCTAATTGCGAGTGCAGTACGAGTTGTGTCAGCATTCATCATACTCATATGCATATCCGCATGACTACTCCCATTAGCTGATGGTGCAACATTACGTATGATCAATTTCTGAGCTTACAACTTAACATGCCACATGCCAGAAAGCGGGGCAATTGCAATTTGGCACGAAAAATAGGCGGGGTAGATATAAATATAAATTATTATTATAATTATCGAGTGGTTGGGAACACATTGAATAAAAAAGACTATAAATAATTTCACAGACTACAAATGGTTTTTATTATTATAATTGCTGAATGCTTGGCAAACATATTGAAAAAAAGACAATAAATAATCTCTCATACCGAAAAATGTGTTTGACGCCCCCCCTTGATATATTTTAAACTTGCCACATCGCGTTCTTTAAATTAATTAAATACAACAATTTAAATGGAATAAATAACATAATCAAAATCAACAAAATTATCAAATATATCAAATGAAATGAATTCAATAAATAAACAAAATATTTTAAATATATGTATATATTCTATAAATGTAAGGAATATAATCTACCAAATGAACAAATAGCGAAATGTTGAAATGAAATACAAGATAGATAAAATAATAATAATGCAATTGAATAAAATAAATACTATTCCAAAAATGAATTTATCAAATTAGATTTGACACGCAAATAAAGAAAATTCATATAATATTTATATTTATTTTAAAAAATTGTACAAATTAAATGAAATGAAATACAAGTGTGAACTAAAAGGTCTCTTGCTTAATCTCTCTGTTGCAGCATCCAGCCAGATTGCAAGTACAAGCCCACTCCAGCTCCCCGCACCAACAATCCCTGCTGCAGCTCCTCGACCACACACCACAAGATGCAACAGCCCGGCAGCAGCTACTACACGCAAACGGAAAGTGAGCTGTTGCAACTTGAGGCTGGCGGCGGTTCGCCCTTTCCGCCACATCGTGGCGACCAAGCGCTGCTCATCGCGGCTTCCACATCGCAGTCGACGTCGACGACGACGGCGGCCAGCGGTGGCAGCCAAGCGACAGTCGCCACGGCCACAGCCACAGCCACATGCAACATCAATAATTTGGATGCTCCATCGACGGCGAGCAGCAGCGGGACGCCAGCGCACTTTGTGTCGCCGCTGCAAAGACGCCATTGCCAGCCCCCGAACCACTTGCCACTGAACTCGGTGGTGGCGTCGCCGCTGCGCACCGCCAGCTACAAGTCGGCGGCGGCAACCGCCAGCGTCTATCATCACAGCCACCATCAGCAGCTGGACTTTCAGCGCAACTCGCAGTCCGACGATGACAGCGGCTGTGCGCTCGAGGAGTACACTTGGGTGCCCCCAGGTCTGCGGCCAGATCAGGTGAGAGAAGTGGACGGGAGATGGGGCAAGGGGCATGGGGCAAACCTCTGACAGGGCGTGCCAATGGCAACACATATAGCAATTTGTCACAACTAATTAGGTGAAATCAAAAGTTTGCCAACGGGGCGCAATTTCGACGTCGATTTCCATGTGGTTTTCGGTTTCGATTTTTGTGTTTTTGTTTCGCCTGCTTTGGTTTTGGTTTTGGCCACCTGCTGTGGTTCATGGGCTTGCTTTCTTTTTGTGCGGGGAGGGGGGCGTCGATGGCGAATCCAGTTCAATGCCTGGACAGTGACCACATGCAGCACGTTTAAGGAAATGCAGCGACCACTTTAATTGCCAATGGCCAAAGCCGCTTTTTTGGGCATTTGGAAAATTATCGCTCCAAATCGATTGGCAATCGATTGAAAGCGAAAGCGTTTTGTAATTAAATCGCTGCCGCATTTGGCTGCAATTAGACGCGGTCGAGACCTGGTTGTCGTCGTCGTCGTCGGGGTGGTGCCCCAAATGACGTTTAGCAAACGAATCGTAACGAAACGGAATGAAAAGCTAAATGCGCTTATATAATGCCAAGTCAATGCTGGGAAACAAAAAAGTGCAACGAGTTGAGTTTTGCTGCATGTTGCAGGCAGCTGGCGGCAGCATTCTGTCTGCATCATGACTTTTGCGACATTTTCCACTTTCGCACGTTTCACATCAATTTTTTGTGGCTTTTTCGCCTTGTCGTGGTCCAGCTGTGGGCGTCTGTTGTTGTTTTAGCCAAGTTAGTGAAAGCGTTTTGTCACTTTGATTAATTCGTTATGAGCTGTCGGTCACTGTCTCTCTGTCTGTCTGACTGTCTCCTCACAACGAATTAACATGATGTCACGAAATGGCCCTGTCAAATGGGTCAATAAAGTTGGCAACAAATGAGCTGGGACGCGGCAGTTTCAGCCAACTTGAAGTGACAGCTTATGGCAAATAACTGCAGTACTTTCGACCACTTTTCCTTATCCAATCCACTCTGTTCTCTGCTCGTTAACAGGTTCGCTTGTACTTCAGCCAGTTGCCGGACGACAAAGTGCCCTACGTCAACAGTCCCGGCGAGAAGTATCGCGTGAAACAATTGCTGCACCAGCTGCCGCCGCAAGATAACGAAGTGAGTATTAGCCAAAAGCGGCAAGAGGCACTCAATAGCGATGGCAATGGCGACAAAGCAAGTTGAAGCATAAAAATGCAGTTAATGCTGCCAAGTTGTGCCCGAAAACAACAAAAGGAAATGGAAAAATGAAATAATAAATTTGTATAAAAATCAAAGCACGCCTGGGCGAGATTAAAAAAGTTGCACTTGCCTTCGCTGTTGCTGTTGCCTTTTTGAGTTTGCTGTAAAAGAGATTTTAATTAAAATTTACAACACAAAAACTTGCCCTTGACTGTTGCAGGTGCGTTATTGCCACTCGCTGAGCGACGAGGAGCGCAAGGAGCTGCGCATCTTCTCGGCCCAAAGGAAGCGCGAGGCTCTGGGACGCGGAGCGGTGCGGCTGCTGTCCGATGAAAGGCCCTGCAAGGGGGTAAGTACTCCAAGCATTCCGTCTTAATTGTGAGCACAGAATTTGCATTTTATTATGCGCAACAAAAGACGTTGCCCCCCACCCCCAAGATGGCGAGTTTCGATTTCATATTTTCACCAGGCCAGGCAAAAGTTTTGCACAAAGTTTGACAGGTCCGGGGCCAGGTTGAAGAAATCCCTTTATAACTTATATATGTACATACATATATATACGTGGGTGGCTGCCAAAAAAACAGAAAAGGAATTGACAATGGCGCCTGACAGAAACAATAAGCGAAGCAGCTTGGCAGGTGGCGGGGCAAGAGGCAAGCACTGGAGGCACGTCGCAAGTTGGCAGCATTTCAAATAAAAGATGACAAAAAGATTTCATTAAGTACACTTTTAGCAAACGGCAAAGTGCTGCAAGAAAATGAAAAACGTTGTTGCAAAAACAATTGCAGCAACTTTGCCCGCTTGCAACACAAAGGCTGTGACTCTGACTCCGACTGTTGCAAGTTGATGTTTTTGTCTGAGCGAGGGCGAAAAGTGAATGTTCACATCGAGAAAACTGTGCAACGCAGTGAAATGGCACTAAAGCACATCGCTAGTACTAGCATAAAATAGTAGCTGCCACACAGTGGCAGTGGCAGTCAGACTCTTTCAACTTTCCATCTCCCTTCGATTGTCCTCGCAGAAATTTGCATTGTTATTAGCTGGCAGTCTCGAGTCCTAGCCCAGACTGGGCAAGCGTCTCGTCTGGTGCGTGCTGGGCAAGCAACTTCAACTTCAACTGCAACATCAACTCCCGCTTCAAGTTGAACTGGAACTGACACTGCATCCTGGCCGTCTCGCTGTCTGCCTGCCACAGATAGTTGTGCAGCTTGATTTTATTGTGTTCACATTCGCCACTCGTAAAACTTATTAAAAAGTTTATGCCGCATGCTGCCACGCAGCGCTGGCTGCAACGTGCCGCAAGTACGAGTACATGCAACGTCCATGCTGCGGCATCTTCGAGTTGATACGTGCGTGGGCGTTTTGCCCCATGTTGGCCAAGACAACTCTGCGAGGTGTTAGCTGCATTAAAGTTGCGGCCAAGTTTTCAGTGATTCCGTTTGCTTTGGCTTTGCGGACAGCCCAAATTGGCACGAAAGTTGCATTTATTACGCTTGCCACACCGACTTTTATGGCCAGAACTCGAGTTCATTAAACGCAGACCGTGTGAAGTTTGCAATAAGTTTTGTGCGGCGCTCATGTTGAATGTCAAAGTGCAGGTAAATATTTGAGTTCATGTGTTTGATCAATGATTGCAGGGGTTAACTTGGCCAAAGTATTCCATTATTTATGGCCGAAAGTTGCCGCAGAAAGTGCCATTAACTGGCTAGTCTCTCTGTCTGGTGCAACGAAAATCTCATTTTCTCCCATGCTGGCAATAGTTTCATAGTAAATCAATCGGTTCGCTAATGAGCAACAGGTGTTCACTATTTCAGTAGCCAATCGACTAAACATTGATTAAACATTGGCAAGCCCCATAAAAAATTAGATAACGTCGACTGAGACTGGTTTCAAGATACCGAAATTATCTTGGCGCTTGATAAATGATCGCTGCTCAAACTAATCTCGTGCCCCAAATTGCGGCAGTCGCCAATCGAAGATATGGAAATAGAGTTTTCCTTTCGAATTCGGCATTTAATTGAATTAGGATATGCACATTTGAGTCATGAATGTTGTCGAATTCATGCATTATTAATGAAATCTCTGATAAGCCAAATCGCATTTCAAGCCCCCCGAGAGATTGACAAACCAGAGCGAAGCCATCGAGTTTGCTGCTTCAAATTCACAGACCATAACCGAGCTGCTAAACGGACGCTAAAATGCGAACAAAGCAAAGGTTGCCCCGAAAACAGTGAGGCAGATATTATACTTAAGGGAAATTTATGAAAACGCTCAATGATCCTGAATGATGCTGGGAGAGCGAAGCACTCATATTCAGTCAACCGTGAACGAATCGTGCGTCAAACAGTCGGAAAGTCAGGGCCAACTGCGAACTGATTTGGCCAAGTCCGATTTTCCACACGAACAACAATGGAGTCAACAGAATTGAAGCATGGTCAGAGCGGATGTGACAGCTCAGAACTTGACAAGGATGTGACACTAAAGGTCGTCCTGCCAACGATGGAATACAAAATAATTATTAGAAAGCCAGCCAGCTCTCAGCCCTTGTGAAAATATATGTATGTATCTCCTTCCAGGATGTGCCCAAAAAAAGAACGAAAATAATAAGAAATAAGCAAAAAGTTGTCGAACCAAAAAAGGTAGAGACTGAACTCACTCCTTCGTCCTTGGTCCTTGGTCCTCCGTCCTCCAGTTCGCTGTGTCTGTGCCTGTTAAGCGAAAAGTTTATGTACTGAAAAGGGCACGATAACGATTGCCATTAATAATTTGAGCCACTGTACAGTGAGCACTGTAATACACGGCCCGGGGGATGGGTGAAAAGTATGACTCGGCTGGGCAGGAAATTGTCTTGCTTGTCTGCAGGGAAGTTGGCAAAAGTTGGATTAAGGCACACACGAAATGGGTTAACAACGACCAGGCATCAGGCATCAGGCACCAGGCACCAAGGAGGGCGTCAGGTGGCGCCTCCGCGTGGCAAGCAGCGTCAATTTGTCAATAGCATAATTGTCTGCAGTCTGCAGGTCGAATCGTGTTCGGGGTCGTCAACTGATTGCGCCGGCGACTGGGATTAATTGGATTGATAAGATAAATGAGCAGCGATTGTTTGTGATGCCCATGACATTTAGCACAGCTGTGAAAAATGTCCTTTTAAGTGGACACATTTTGCGCAGTCGGAGAAGTTGCAATCAATGCTGCAAAACTTTTGCACTTGCAACGACGCGTCGTCGCCACAGAAACTACTTAAACCGCTTTTCCTGACAGAAGTTGTGTCCTCTGTGAGTGTGGAAAACCACAGCAAAGTGCTGACCGACAGCAGAAAAAAAGAGGAAAACCTTGCGAGGATGGAAAGAACCACAACAGGACGAGCAACAATTTCAAATACATCATTAGCGTCGCTTGAGCGACAGACACTGAAGCTGTAGCTGAGCCTAATTAAAGTGCCTCGCTTCCTGGCAACTTGGTTTTTCTGCGATAAATTCTGGAGTTGGCAACAATTAACGACGCATGCAGTGGGCCAACTTAGGAGCTACTTAAAGTACACGGCATGGGGCATGGGGCATGGGGCATGGAAATTATCAACCCTGTAGCAGGCGGGATGGGATGGGATGGGCACTCGCTGTCAATGTTTAATGGCTTGCAAAAGTAAATGTTGATTGCGGGGGACATTGGAGCAGCAGCAGACTGAGGTTTAATAGCCTGGAAAGTTAAGAAGCTGCACACAGGCAACGCCATCGTCGTGTCCTTGCAGCGTCTTGCGGCTTTTGTGGCGCTGCTCGGGTAATTTGCGTGCGCCAAATGAAGAAGACGACGACGCGACGACGAACGACTTTGCTGGCGGAAGTTCGGGCTAAAATGGCGCAAATTGGCATAGGCTTTGTCAGGAGTCGTAAGTGGTGGTTCAGGCCACAAAATGCTGCCAGTTAGAGTCGCATGTGTTAAACTTTTTTGGGCCAAAAGCATTCATAAATCAAGGCAATTGCGCTAATTGCTTCAGCCCCGCTCATAAAACGCAGCCAAAAGCGACTGAATGTGAGTTGATTTGCCAGCAAATATATACGTTCATATACACATACCTGTTAGCTGAAACGTCTTTGGGGTTTGGTTGACCCTATTAGGATCCATGCTGTACGTAAATGAGTTCATTATGCGAATGCCTTTGGCTTTAACGAGTTGAGGTTGAGTCATTAAAAGCTGCGCTTCCGCCCGAGCTCAGCTCCGTGACAACACAAGCAACACGAGCAGCTCCATTTTCCATTTTCCATTTTCATTTTCCTTGCGGCCGTTTTCCGTTTGCTTTCATTTTGCCTGCCAGTTTAAAGTCTCCCATTTCGCACTCTCTAGGGAGCACTTGGTGGACTTGGCCCACTCTCCTCGCCTCTCTCCTCATGGCCGTCAGCTATTTTTGCATTATTTCCGTTGTGAAAAAGCAGAACCGCAAAGTCGTCGGTGAGACGGGAACTGTTCTCGTGCTGGTTGCCATGTCCTCGCTTGGGGGGCTTAAGCGTTTTATTACCGTTATTTAGCATTTATAGCCGCTTAAATATTTTGGCCAAGCAAAGCAGACGCTGCAGATTTCTATCGCCTGACGTCTGTACAACTTTAGCATATTCCTGATATTTATACGCCTTTCTACCTTTTTTTCCCCACTTCTTGTTCGCTGGGCAGTGCGAGGAGCAGCTCTCCGGTGGTGACATTGTGGTCTTCGCCCAGCGACTCGGCGCCCAGTTGTGCTGGCATCCCGGCTGCTTTGTGTGCAGTGTGTGCAAGGAGCTCCTCGTCGACTTGATATACTTCCAGCGCGATGGCAATCTCTACTGTGGCCGCCATCATGCCGAGACCCAGAAGCCGCGTTGCTCCGCATGCGATGAGGTAAGTTCCCTTCAAACAAACCACATGCTTAAATAAATAATTACGTTATTCAAACAAGAGCGAAGTTTACAAATTTAACGAAAATAAAACTTGAAGAATTTCATTCTTAACTCAGAGATAAAAAGTTTTACGTTATTAAAAAACTTCTTTATAACTTTAATTTTCAAACAAATGCTCGATGAATATATATCAGTAAATAATTATTATTTAATAATGAAATATATTTTATTATATAATTCATATTTAATAATATATATTTCATGCCTACAATAATTATTAATTGAATTCCAATATTTGCTGCAGTTCACTGTAAACAATCACGTACATATGACAAATAGAAAAACTACATTTTGGAGTTTACAATTTTTACAGTCTTAAAAAAAAATAGTTTTTGAATTAAAGCTGAATTTCAATTTTAAAATGACATCTTTTTTAAGAATATTCTTTGCTAAAATATTTTTTTAATTATAGCATCAAATTTAAACCTCCGATTTTTAATGTTAAAGAAAGTAAATTCTCAAATTTCTTATTTTACCCATAAGCTTGCAACGTTTTGTTAGATATATTGGAGAAATAAACGTTACCGGCATTTGGTCGTTAACTTTAACGCAATAATTCTCCTGTAAAACTCGTTTTTTTCGCTTGAGTCACAAATAGGGCTATATAATATTGATGCCTGATTCCATATTAGTTATTATTATTGTTCATCTCTCTTAAGTTTTTAAAACATACTTGTTAAATAATATTGCATATACATTTTTAAAATCCTAACTCTAATTTTGAATCAAAGATATTTTAAGTAATTCTCTAATTATAATTATAATAGTCATTATTTATAAATATATTCTTAGATTTAATATTTTCTTTATGAATTTGCAACGTTTTGATTCTCTGTACTGAAAAAAGAAGTTCTCAATGTGTGCTCTTTAAATATACATATATTTATATATTAACTTTTTATTTTAATTTGTGTTGAATATATTTGTTAATTGCATTGCATTGTTTGCTCTTGCCACACACAGATCATCTTCTCGGATGAGTGCACGGAGGCCGAAGGTCGCACCTGGCACATGAAGCACTTCGCCTGCCAGGAGTGCGAGCATCAGCTGGGCGGCCAGCGCTACATCATGCGGGACGGGAAGCCCTACTGCCTGGGCTGCTTCGACACCATGTTCGCCGAGTACTGCGACTACTGTGGCGAGGTCATAGGCGTCGATCAGGGGCAGATGAGTCACGATGGCCAGCACTGGCATGCGACGGATCAGTGCTTCTCGTGCTGCACGTGTCGCTGCTCGCTGCTGGGCCGCCCCTTCCTGCCACGGCGCGGCACCATCTACTGCTCGATAGCCTGCAGCAAGGGGGAGCCGCCAACGCCGTCGGACACCAGCTCAGGGCCGCAGCTGCGACCCACGCATCGCGCCTCCACTTCCAGCCAGATAGCTCGCTCGCCCAGGCGCACGGCAGACTCGACGGGGCGTGGCGCGGGGGGCAAGACCAATCATGGCAGTCATGGCAGTCATGGGAGCCATGGACATGGGTATGCGGCGGGGCATGGAGGCAAAATGGGGGCTGGCAGCGCGGGGGATTTGCTGGAGCGGCAGGAACGGAAGCGCATGGAGGCAGCGGGTGTGGCGGATCTGTTGCTGGGCGGCGGGGTGCCCGGCATGCCACGCCCCGCGCATCCGCCGCCCATCGACCTCACCGAGCTGGGCATAAGTCTGGACAACATCTGCGCGGGCGACAAGTCGATCTTTGGGGACGCTCAGCTGACGTCGTCGATGCCAGACATGCTGCTGTCGAAGGCGGAGGACTCGCACAGCTATCAGAGCATAGACAAGATCAATCTCAACTCTGCCAGCAATTCGGACATGACGCAGAGCACTCAGGAGCTGGCCAATGAGCTGGAACTGGACAACGAGTCGGTGCGGGAGCAGGAGCTGCCCCACGATGGCTACGAGCAGCTGTTCGCCGCCAAGCATCGCAGCAATCGCAGCAACTGCAACGACGAGCCCGACGACCAGGATCAGCAGCAGCATCTGCAGGAGCAGCTGGACAATCGGCCGCCACTGAAGGAGGTGCGCTTCCACAGCGTGCAGGACACCATGTCGCGCTCCAAGAGCTACACGGACAACTCGAACGCTCGACGTCGTCGCCGGCGTCGCAATCAGTCGCGCAGCTCCTCGGAGATGCAGATCAATCAGACGAATCTGCGGCTGCACAACGCCCAGACGCAGGCGGGCAGCGGTGCCCTGAACCTGCTGAACAATCTGGAGAACTGTGATGTGGCCAGCATCTGTTCCACCTGCTCCTCGAGCTCCTCCAGCGACATGGACGACTACGTCTACAGGCTGCCGGCCCGCAAGCATTACGGCGGAGTGCGAGTCGCCTATGTGCCCAACGATGCTCTCGCCTACGAGCGCAAGAAGAAACAGGCGCAGGCCAGTGATCCCAGCATGCTGGGCGCTGGAGCTGGCTGCGGATTGGGGGCTCCGTCTGGGATGCCGGCGATTATGCACGAGAGCAAGAACTGCACCATATCATGACCACCTCCCATGCTGCCGCCTCCGCCGCTGAATCTCAGCAGCTACTACATCCTGGACACCATTCTGGAGGAGCAGAGTCTCAGCCTGCTGCCCGAAAAGAAACCCGGTTGCCTGAGGCGTGTCTGGAACTTCTTTGGGCTCGGCAAATCGCGAGCTGGCAACGGCCAGCGATTGTACAACGTCTAGAGAGAGCGAATCGATCGAATAATGTAAATAAACACATATCGAGTATGATGTATTATAGAGCATGACATTTGGGGGTAAGCACAACTATAGCTATAGCGTGTCCTGTACATTATATACATATTCCTTCGGCCACTTTTTAACTGTTTTCGACTTGGGTCGAATGTCGGAAGTCACAAGTATTTCAACATATGAGGTGGGGAGTCTTCTGCCAGAACTTTGTACAAAGCAAAAACATATATCAATGATGCATTTACATACAATATGGAAATTTATATACTATACATTCTGATTATACATATATTAAATGATTAAGTATTGTAGTTGTTAAGCCAAGAATCTGCCACTTTTTACGAAAAGCAAATACAAATGCAAAAACAAGAAACGCAATCAACGAACAATAAATCGAAGAAAACAACAAACGAATTGATAAACAAATTAAATAATGAAACGACAGCAAACTACGAACAAAAGAATTTGTAAATGTCCAAGAAATCATTAAGAAACCAACGAAACGAAAAAGAGAGCGAAAGTCTTCGCATCGCAAATGTGCAATAACTTTTAAATAACATATACAGAGAAGGAACTTCCAAAACTGTCGCCCAGTTGCAATTTACATAGATAAATATATACATAACACATATATACAATTCTATACACATACGAGTATATTACAAAGGGAATAAAGGTATCTATCTTTTCGGATTGTTTGCGGTTTCTTTTTGTTTGTTGTGTTCTTTTGTTTTTTCGCATTTATGTAACTTGGAGCTTTCGCCAAGCGTGAAAGTGAAAGAGTTATATAAAGGAATGTGTCAAGAATTTTTGAAAGTTTTGTAATAAAAATTCACAGAAAATTTATTGCTCGACGACACAGCACTAAAAATAAGACTTTGTGTTGAAAGTTTTGCTTAAGCCTATTACAAATACGTGTTTACGATGTTTAGCGATGCATGGAACGCATACATATGATGACTTATAGTGTACTTGTAATTTACTATACGTTTATCGTTTCGACTATCCTCTAAGTTTATCATTAAAATTAAAGTCAGTGTATATGGAAACATAATCAAAAATAAAATATATATACATATATGTGTATTTTAACGTAAACATCAACACAAACTTTATTTATTTCGGTTGGGCATTATCTGCGCACCAAGTGCACCCAGTAACCACTCTGGGGAGTCAGCTGGAAGCCACGAGAGTCGCTCATCAGGTCCTTGACTGTCTTGGGGGAGCGTTCGATTTTGTATTTCAGCAACAGATTGTATATCATGGCCTTGGCCTGCATTAGAGCATAACGATTGCCTGCATCGAAAAGTGGAATTAATAATTGTTTAGCATTTTCACAAGCGTTCTAAGGGACTTACCGATGCAGTTGCGAGGTCCTGCGCCGAAAGGCAGATACGAGTAAGGCACCAGATTGTCCTTGTTCTCATCGCTGAAACGCTCGGGGTCGAATTTTTCTGGATTCGGGAAGTAACGATCATCCCAGTGGAGACCTCCAATGGGGATATTAATGCGATCGCCTTGCTTGAACTCAAAGATGACTTTGTCGTCGTCATCCTTGAGGGTGTAGTCATTGGAGCACACGCGATCCGTGGCCGCAGCAAGTGTCCACTTTCTCAGAGACTCCGACACAACCATGTCCATGTATTTCATCTTCATGACAGCATCATAGCTCAGCGGTTGACCCTTCAGTTCTTCGTGGACCTCCTTGACCTCTTCGTACAGTCGCTGCTGGACATCAGGATTGAGAAGCAACTCATAAGATGTTGTACAAATGAGGCTGGCATTGTTCTCGAATGCGGCAAAGAAGAAGATGAAGCATTGGGCAACCAGCTCTTCGTCAGTCCAGTTCTCCGTCGAGTCCTTCTTGGCCTCCATCAGCAACTGGATCATGTCTGGCCGCACAATGTTGTTTTCTTCCCGCTGCTTCATGGCATCGACAACGAGCCGCATGAAATAGTCTGTCTTGGTTGTATCGAAGATACTGAATCCCAACAGCTATCAGAAAGAGTTTCGAATTAATCAAATCAAGTATTGGAAACCAATTGCAATGAGTCTTACCTTGAAGACTTGTGGCAATGTATTGGACAGCAGGAATTTGTAGATTGCCTTGCCGCGGAAGAAGGCCACGGATTGGCCAATCTTGAAGAACTCGTTGTTGGGCGTTTTGTATGAGCTGACCTTCAAGCCAAATGCAGTTGTGGCAATCAAATCATTGGACAATCGATTGCAAACTTCTTTCATCTCCAATTCAAAGCCCTCGCCAGACTTTTTAGCTGATCCCTGCTGGTCCAGATGATCCATGCACTCAGCAAAGCTCTCGTTCATCAGGCCAAACATGGTGCGCATCTTGGCAGCTGTAAAGACTGGAGTCAAAGTATTTCTCATGTGCTTCCAGCGTTGATCCTTCATTATGCTCAACATGTCGTTGACAAGACGCTCCTTGGTGACGAAGAACGCTTGATGATTCGGAAAGTGATCGAAGTCCTTGATGGTAATTTTCTTAATAATCTCTGGGTCGTTCAATTGAATCATTGGAGTGCGAAAGTTGAAGAGGCCAACCAGCTTGCTGTGTTCAAAAATAGTTTGTTAAGCACTCCAGATAAGTCCGACTTTACTCACTGTTGTCGTGTGCGGGCATAGAACTGGGCCATAAGCTTTTGAAACGAGCTTCTGCCTAACACAATATCCAGGTTATTGCCAACGATCGGTAGAGGCTTCTCAAATGGCAATCCACGCTTAACAAATTCGTCATGATCGGCGGTTATCCACTTATAGGCCCACAACAAAAGCAGACCCACAAAGGTTAAAACGAAAAACAGATCCATATTCGCCAATTTCAGTTGAATATGACCTTGAAAAGTACACGAACAATCGCTGATTCCCTTTAGAACGCCCGCTATAAACTGAATTTCACCAAGTGAATCAACCGGCTTTTATACGTCGGCTCTCTGTAGATTAAAACATATATGTATGTGCTATATACTTTTATCTATTTGTTAAAAGTTTGTCGCGATAATGTGCGCACTTGAAACACTGCCTAGTTTCAAGATCGAGGCAACAAAAAAAACCTGTTGAGACTTTGTGTATTTTTTGTTGGTTTAACATTGTTTTTTTTTTTGCAACCAATAGAACGCACTCTCACACTATGCTCTCAAAATATTGTTCTAATCAAGCTTTCAAGCTTTCAATTATAATTTTTCGACTATCTTATACTCTTTGTGCACTTCCAAAGGCAGATAATATTTGTTGCCATTGTGTCCGAATCAGTCCATAGGAATTTTACAGCAGATATCAATCAATCCATATCAATTTAATTGAAATGTATATTGTAGAAAACTTAAAGATTTGCAATTATTACTCACGCATTGTTGTCAAACTTCTCTATGGTGAAGGGTATTCAAATGTTTTGATACCACTTGGCGTCAAACAGTTATTTCATTCTACAGCAGATAATTTTGAAATTTCCTTGCTTAGCGAAATTCAATTTTGATCATGTGAATAGATTATGTTCGAGTATGCAAAATTATTAATAAACACAACAATCAATATTTTCAACAAATGACTCACAATTGTTTTTTTCACATGACTCTAGTTCACGCACCTCTTGAAGTACTTTTATTTGATAATAAATCTGGACATTTAAAACATTTAATCAAAGAAAATAATTTATTTGTTTTACTATAGAGCGTTGATGTGTCGGTCTTGCAAATTTATTAATTGCTGGATTTAGTAAAGTTGATGTCGAGAGCGAGAGAGCTTCACATATGTTATGTTTCTCTGTTGATTGTTGACAAAACAAAATTGAATAGCATCATTTAAATTCGCTCTGCGATCACAACTGAAAGCTTGATCAAATTACGTAGTTATTCTATTAGTATACAAATATAAATATATGAACAGTAATTTATTTATATAAATGTATATCACGCTGTGGTCTTGTTTCTCAGTAACCGTTTCGGGAAAGGCCCTTTAAGGGCATTGGCATGATGCAATTTTGCCAAGTGCTGGGTTAAATAAATAAAAGCTTTGCGTTGCAGCAAATCCATAACTTTGGACGTTTTGCAAATAATGCTTAGTATCAATTATGTTAAGCATGTATAAATCCAAGATTATTTTATAACTTCGCAATTAGAAAATTTTAATAGCTTGATATAAGTACTGAAATATTATATTTTTACTTTGAATTTAAGTGGTACTCCAGACAAAAGAGGTTAACGATAACAAATGACAAGAAGTTTACTTTTCGATAGCATTTACTGTGCTAGCGACTGAAAAACGGAATGGCTGATGAAATGCTCTACGAATTTTTCAAATTAAATTACGATAGGTCAGTTTTTTAAAGGCAGTGGCTGAACGGGGTATTGACATTTGTGTGATTACCGAAATTTGATAGTAATATGCTATAGATTAGAGAACTTAGCTAGCTACCATATTATAGTCAACTTTTAGGGATCTCCTTTTAATGCTGAGTGTTGAGTACTTGAAATTAAAAAATAGAGCACAGAAATTAATGAGTTTCATATAATGTCATTGATCATGATGCAAGTGGGAGATCGTGTTCTATTCAAATGATTAATTGAATTAGAGTTTGAATATGCCATTCAACTAAGCTGATACCAGTTGGCCTTTCTTTCGATTTTCTCGCTGATGTAATCTCTGAGAACTTTGGCTTAAGTTTTTTATGTATACTCGTATTGAATCTAAAACTATGACATAAACTTCTGCCAAGCAAAACAAATAAAACTTGAAACCGCCAAGAAACCGCTCAATATTTACGGTTTGAATATTTTAGCATATTGACCGATAGACGACATGGAATACAACTCGAACTAGCTATGAATAGGCAATAGCACAAAGACAAACTCAATACAAAGTTGGAGTTGGTAAACGTAAACAGTTAAACAGCAAATTAGCCCCGAGCGTTGTAGCAAAATGTGTGTAATTAAATATTTAGTCGGTTTGTTTTGGTCGTGGAGAGATGGACGGTTACTTGACTGCTTCGTTGGGTTACTTGATTGCCATCGCTTACCAGACTTTGACTGGCACATTTCGAATTTAGAAATTCACAAACTGCTTTTGTCGTGTGTCGCCAGCAGACAATTCGAGTTGATTGCAGAGAGGGAACAACTACATTAAAGTCTCATGTCAAGATCAAAATTAATGTCTGCATACGACACATGAAACAATTTGCAGCTCTTTAAGTTGATTATATAGATTTAGAGTACTTTATGATTGTTTTATCAATGCATTTATTTCTGATTTAATATAACCTTATCCACCAATTACATATTTTGTTTTATACAATATAAACCTTTACCCGACTTCTAATGCTCCTCGGGTGTCCAAGGAGGCAATCGCTTGGCAGCTGAATTTCAGTATTTGTTTCATATAAGTATCTTGATCAGACTCTTCACAGACCAAGTATATATGATATGTCTTTCTTTACTGCCCCAGACATTTTCACAAATATTTCCACCAATTTCTGTATCCACTTTATCTGGGCACAAGATGAACCCAGTAACCATTCTTGGCTCCTAACAAGAAACCGGCCGAATCCGTCAACAGATCCCTTGATGTCTGGGGAGATCGCTCGATTTTGTATTTCAGCACCAAATAAAATAGGATGGACTTTGCTGTCATTAGGGCGTAACGATTGCCTGCATCGCAAAAACACAAAAAATAATATAATCATATACACATAGTATAAAACTGGATTGTAAAAACTCACCAATGCAAATTCGTGGTCCGGCACCAAAGGGAATATAAGTGTAAGGTACAATTTTGTCTTTGTTTTCATCGCTAAAGCGCTCAGGATCAAACTTGTGGGGATTGGGGAAGTATTGATCATCCATTTGAATACCAGCGATAGGCACAAATATACGATCACCTTTCTTGAACTGAAACACTGTGGAACCGTCGTCATCCCGAAGAGTGTAATCCTTGGAGCAGATGCGATCCGTGATCGGAGCCAGAGACCACTTTCTCAGCGATTCTGATAATACCATGTCCATGTACTTCATTTTCATGACCACATCGTAGCTGAGCTGCTCTCCATTCAGGGCGTCATAGGTTTCTTTCACCTCCTCGTAGAGTTTCTGCTGCACATCTGGGTTCTGAAGCAACTCATAGGCGGTGGTGCAAACGACGCCAGAATTGTTTTCGAAGGCCGCAAAGAAGAATGTGAAGCACTGGGCCACAATCTCATCCTCAGTAAACGTTTTCGCTGATTCCTTCTGGGTTTCCATAAGCATTTGAATCATATCCGGTCTTACGATATTGTTTTCTTTGCGATATTTCATAGCGTCGACTACCAGCTTTGTGAAGAAATCAATGCTTTTTGTGGGCAGAACCGTAAGACGCAGCAACTGGAATAGATGATTTTATAAAATGAATGTTAATATTTGGCAAATAATTTCTATAAAATCATGCTTACGTTAGCCAACCAGGGCAAAGAATTTGCCAACATGAACTTGTAGAATGGCAAACCCCTTAGGAAGACGAGCGAGCTACCAATTTTATAAAAGTCATTGTTGGGGGATTTGTAGGAGTTGACCTTCAGCCCGAAGGCTGTCGTGGCAATTAAATCGTTGGACATTCGATTGCACAACTCCTTCATCTCCAACTCGAAGCCACCGCCAGGCTTGGCAGTTTCCTTGCCCTTCAGATCCAGGTGCTCCATGAACTCAGCAAAGCACTCGTTCATCAGGCCAAACATGGCCCGCATCTTGGATGCGGTGAAGGAGGGCGAAAGAGTGTTCCTCATACTTTTCCATTTCTGATCCGTAAGTGAACTCATCATGTCGTGCACCAGGCGTTCCTTAGCTGGGAAAATCGTTTGGTGATTGGCGAATGTATCGAATTCCTTGACAGTAATTTTCTTTATAATTTCAGGATCAATCAAAAGAATAACCGGTGTAAAAAAGTTGAAGAAGCCAGCTAGCTTGCTAAAATGTGGAATTTATTTATAAATATAATGAAGCTTCACGAGGATTGAACACTGTACGTACTGTTGGCGATTGCGGGCATAGAACTCAGCTAGGACCTTCTGAAAAGAGCCCTTTTCCAGGACGATATCCAGGTTATTACCAACAACTGGCAAGGGTTTTTCATATGGCAGTCCTCGCTTTTCGAATTCATTGTGTTTTAGGGTTATCAACTTGTAAAGCACAAGCAAAAGCCCCACCACAGCCAGTAATGTTAGTAGTACCATTTTATTTAATGTTAACGGTTTCAAGATTCTCCTCGAACTGAATTTTAGACAGCAAGCGTGCTTGCTTTTATAGTCAAAATATACGTATACATTTGTTTACTATCAGAAAATGTGTCGATAGATAAAGGTAAAACCTTTCATGCAGAATATTGCTAAATAATGTTGGGTAGGCAAGACTTAAGGTTCTACTGCATATAGTCTTGAGAATCTATTGCTTAATAAAAATCGATAAGATGTTGTAGGTCATTGCATCATGCAATAACGGAAGAAGTTGTGTATAATAAACCATTTTAATATGATTGTCAACTGAACAACATGTTAATTTAAACTCTTTTATCTCGGGTGAACAAAAATATATTTTTTGGTGAGAATATGTAATTAGTTACTAATTAGAAACACATATCCACCATGTTGAGTGTATGTTCATTGTTATTACTTGCCATTTATTGGTAGCAAAAAAATTCCTATAGTCATGACGTGAAACGAACTTTAGTAGTTCATTCATAACTTCAGTTTGCCAAAACGGAATCTGACTGATTAAAATAGTACTTATGTCTGATCGAATACGTAAGCGAACAAAGTCTTTCGAATTTATAATTGTTATTATTACCATGATGGTAATAAACGTAAATTCAAGTCTTGAGTATCTCCTAGTCGATCATACCGGGAAGTACTACACTTATCAATTAGTTAGTCAAAATACATTCATTATTTTGTTGAGTAAAATATAATTTTATTGAAAGCAATATTGAAGGTGTCCTACTGTCCTCCACATTTCAATAGCTTATAGCTTTCATGCTTACAATTACAATATTATTTTATAATAGCATCATATTTATTTATTTTTAATAAATTTATATTTTGTGCAGCTCAATACCAAAATATATATAATGTTCCCTTTGCTTAGTCTATATACAAACATATATTTCACTGTTGGTCCTGACTTACAAAATAAAATAAAAATATCCAACTTCTGTTATGAAAGCAACTTTATTGTAAAATGTGGGTGATTTTTTCAACCATTGTATGATTCTCTAACCAGCAGAATAATGATGACAATTTGGCAATAGCCTAAGAGTAGATTGTTGAATTGTCAATCGGGAGATCCGGGGATAAGCTCTATCAAGTGAGATTAAATTATTTATTTTTTTATAAAATCATTTTTATTTTTTAATCCATGCAACATTTTTTTCTGCAAATTAACGTTTACAAATAACACAAATTTTCTCATTTCCGAGGCACCAGACGAACCCAGTAACCATTCTTGGGAATCAGCTGAAAGCCAGCCGCCTCCTTCAACAGATCTTTCACGGTCTTAGATGATTTCTCGATCTTGTACTTTAGCACCAAATTATAGAGCATAGCTTTTGCAGTCATTAAAGCATACCGATTGCCTACATAAAGAATTTGTTTAAAAATATATTTACATTTTTTTAATATTTAATTGAGAACTCACCAATGCAAATGCGTGGACCCGTACCAAAGGGAATATATGTGTAAGGTACAATTTTGTCTTTGTTTTCATCGCTAAAGCGCTCAGGATCAAACTTGTGGGGATTGGGGAAGTATCGATCATCCAATTGAATACCAGCAATTGGCACAAATATTTGATCACCTTTCTTAAACTGAAACAGTACGGATCCGTCGTCGTTGCGCAGAGTATAATCTTTGGAGCACACACGATCTGTGACAGGTGCCAGAGCCCATTTCCTTAGGGACTCTGACAACACCATGTCCATGTATTTCATCTTCATTATGACATCATAGCTGAGGGGTTTCCCTTGCAGTTCCTCTTGCGTTTCCAGGATCTCTTCATAAAGTCGCTGTTGAATATCTGGGTTTAGCAGCAGCTCATAAGCTGTTGTGCAAATAACGCCAGCATTATTTTCGAATGCCGCAAAGAAGAATGTGAAGCACTGAGCCACAATTTCATCGTCAGTCCAGTTTTGGGTCGATTCTTTCTTGGTTTCCATCAGCATTTGGATCATATCTGGTCTGACAATTTTGTTCTCTTCGCGGTACTTCATGGCATCGACTACCAAGCGTATGAAATAGTTTGTCTTCTTTTTGTCAAATATTGTGAAACGGAGCAACTGAAAATAATCATCAATAGATTAAGATTGAACATATTTAAGAATATTTTCAAATCCTTACATCGGAGATTTTAGGGAAAACGTTTGTGAACATGAATTTGTATAGCTCCTTTCCCCGCAGAAATATTAATGATTTACCGATCTCGAAGAATTCATTATTGGGCGACTTGAAGGAGTTCACCTGCAGACCGAAGGCAGTGGTTGCGATTAAGTCATTCGATAGTCGATTGCAAGAATCCTTCATGTTAATCTCAAAGCCTTCACCAGTCTTCTCACTAGTCTTTGATTGCTTGTCCAGATGTTCCATGCATTCAGCGAAGCACTCGTTCATCAGGCTGAACATGGTGCGCATTTTGGCAGCAGTAAACGAGGGCGACAAAGTATTTCGCATATGCTTCCATCGTTGATCTTTTAAACCGCTCAACATATCATTGACAAGACGTTCCTTTGGGGGAAATATCCCCTGGTGATTGGGAAAATACTCGAAATCCTTGATGGTTATTTTCTTGATAACCTCTGGATCATTTAGTAAAATCATCGGAGACAGAAAATTGAAGAATCCGACGAGCTTACTGCGATGATTAAAAATATGTGGAGACGATAAAATAAATAGAAAAGGCAACAAATTAATACTCACTGTTGCCGTGTGCGTGCATAGAACTCGGATATGACTTTGTTGAACGATCCTCTTTGAAGAAGTACGTCCAAATTATTACCGATAACTGGCCAGGGTTTCTCAAATGGCAGGCCGCGTTTTTTAAATTCACTGGAACCAGCAGTCGACCACTTGTATAACAACACAAGCAGTCCCAACACGCCCAAGAAAACAAGAGTACTCATCGTGTGGCTTCGGAGAACCTACTGACTTCCTCAACTTTTAATTTTAACTAGCTGTTGGGATCAATGCATGTATTTATATAAACGATTAAGTAGCGATAGATACAAGTTGAACCGACAGTCTTGACGTGACACTCGTTTTTAGTCCAAACATCATGACACTGAGATCCTAAGAAGCAAAAAACTGTTTGTGGCCTTCTGTTTGTTTTCATGAACGCCAAGCACAATGCCGATGACTTAATACTCTTACGTATGGTAATGACACAAATAGGATTCTTGACAAAAGTTACTAAATGTGGAAAGCTTTATTTGAATTGTTGCAAATGTAAATCAAAATACTAAGGTTTTATAAACAGACTTATTTAAAATATTTTGTGATAGAGTATTTCTAAAGTTTAAATAGCAAAAAAAAACTTGATATCAAGCAATTAGCACTCACTGTTCCGATTGGCTGCCCTCAAGCAGTTGAGCTCTTCACACGCGTGATATGAAAAAGAAAGAGAGAGAACAGCATTTTACTACACATTGGTATAGGGACGATTATAATGTTATCAAGCAGCTGATAGTGGTTTGGCTGATGCAATGCAACACGAGTTTATTAAATATACGTAGGATAGGTTAGGTTTCATTCCATATGCCGAAATTCAGCGTATACCCTCGACTAGCTGCGTGAAGAGTTGTTAATGAATTGAATTAAATAAGATATTATACATCTAAGATCTCGGTTTCCTATACTGATTGTTTTGGAGTTATGTATTCAAAATACGTTGTATAGATAGTTTTTAATCATTTGATTCCATGAAGAATACCAATTAATGTTCAGGGTATTTTCCAGTTGATCACTTTTTGTGAGTTGCCGAAATTCTTACACTTTATACTTATCATTGAACATTTAATCTACTTGAAAGGTTGTTGATTATTTTGTTGATAGTAAGTTTTGCTTATTAATTGTTGCAAGCAAATTGTTGCAGTCATGCACTACGACTACAACGAAATGATAAAATAAAAAAATACCCAATAAATGTGCGTACTCGTTTTTTTCAAATTTAAAATTAAATGTTAATACACATATTCAATTCTGTAATAGGAAATTTTTATCTTCACCATAAGCAAAAAGAATATCTACAGGCAAGTGTGCAATATGTGAGAGTGACAACGAATAACCAAATCTCGGAAAAAATCAGTGTTACAAATAATGTAATATATACACTCCCTAAACGGCAGCACCTATAAAACTCATTTCTTCGCAATAAGTTTAAGAAAACGTACTAATATGTGAATGGTATCTGGAAGATTAGCATTCAGAACTAGATCGTATTTTCTAGTTTTTAATTTGTATTACTTTATACATATATCTCGGTTGTATTAGTAACATATTTTTGAGCAGTTATTGTTAAAATTAATGTGCAAATAATTGTACTTATTGGTGACCCCATATTTGTTATTTATTTGTTGTTGTTGGTTGATGATTGCATCTAAAATTTCAATAAAAGAAAATTTGGTCTCAGATAAAATTAGAATACAAAGTCAAGCGAAAACATTTTGTACTTTACATTATACCATCAGAAAGTTCACTCGAAATTGCTGACTATCCGAGCTACTATTATTATTATAATAGTATTTTATATGTGGATAAATTATCAATTGCCACGTTCTGTACAGTAAAGTAAGTTATTAATAGAATATTTCTTTTATAATTTGATGATTTGCAAGAGTTGTGATGAGTCCCGGTTTATTTTTAACCAATGTCGTTTGCGAGCTGTAAGTAGGAACGTATCGGCTGCCTATTTAAATAGTACAATCTTAAAAAGTATTGATGATGTCCTACTAAAAACGCAAATGCGCAAAAGAGCGAGCGGATATAAACCTTGGGTAGTGGATGTTGATATTGATGTATGTCGATCTCTTAAGAGGCCCTACAATACATTCGCGAAAGTATTACTTAATCGGTTTCGAGAATTTTGCAACATCAATCACACCTGTCCTTACACTGATGTAAGTAAGCCATTTATTTTATATGTTAAATAGTTTTACTTTTTGAAAGACTCATGACTTAGTTGATCATTGCAACAATTTTATTAGGGTTACATAATACTCGATGGATTTTACCTCAAATCGAGCCATTTATCACATGCAATTCCAACTGGTGATTATTTAGCGAATTTGACATGGACTATAAATAAGAAGTTACTTGCCTTCACGAGTTTCTACTTCACATTCACTGAGGATTTGTTGTAATAATGCAATATAAGAATAACACTTAACTTTTGATATTTTTCAGTGTAGTTCAACGTTCAGGTTAATATAAATTAAGTGCGTCAATTCTACAAAATCGGGTTTATTGAAGCAGAAAAAGCTTTTAATATTAAAAATTTACATTCTTAAATATGATATATAGACTTGCATCAAGTACACACAAATTATTCGCAAACAGTCGCAATGCGTACCACTCTCATTACTTTAGGAGTGCTTCATATATGGTTAGCTTTCTGGCTGACCTCTAATGTAAGACAATCTGTAAGTTTGCTAACCAAATTTTGATCTTATCAATATCTTTTTCACAGGAAGCAATTGTATTTAAGTTCACGAATGCGGTCTGCGAGAGTTACAACAAATCCTGGTTTATCATACACTATTGTCGGCTGAAAGCAGTAAATCGCACAGTAAATACATTGAACATTAATGGCACAGTTTTGCATCCAGCCAATCATATTGGAGTTCAATATCAAATGTTTAAAAAGGCTAATGGATATAAGCCGTGGCTCTTCAATCTACATCTTGATGTGTGTCGATTTATCAAGAACGAGTATAATCCCTTTGCTAAAGTTGTTTTCAATCTCTTTAAGGAGTTTACAAACTTTAACCACTCCTGCCCTTATGTGGCAAGTATTAAGCTTTAATAATACACTGTACCGATAGACTGAATAACCGATTAGTTCAACTAATAAGATACAATTATCTCAAAATCGTTATTGAAATTTGTATTGGTACAGTGTATTTTCATAGAGTTACGATTAAAACTCAATATAATACAATTACTATTATCAGGGTCCGCAAATAGTCGAAGGATTTTACCTGAGATGGAAGTCTTTGCCGCATACCATACCATCCGGCGATTATTTGCTTTCCATGACATGGTTTTTTGATAAAAAGCCACAGTTTATAACTAAAATATATTTCAATTTTATGGAGGACTTGTAAAAACGCCTGCGCAATTTATAAAGTGATCGTTTCGTCTTGCATAAAGTGTCATTTTTTGTCAATAATAATTGTTTATATTTGCGATTAGTTAGTTGTCATTTAAATAGGTTCAGATTAAGTAAACATTTAAATTTAGAAATTAGAATTTATTCTCACACATGTTTTTCGTTTATTACGCCTATTTGTACACACGACTGCTTAGAAGCTGACTAACTTGTGTTTCAATCGAATTATTTTATTTAAAGACCAACTAGAAAAAGATCCAAAACATAATATTTCGTACTTTAAAACTGTAGTGGTCATAGTATTAACCAACCGAATTTGAGATTTAACCGCATTAAAACAAAACTGATACCATCGGAATTTATATATAAAATCAAGCGATATACGTGAAGCCTATTCGTAGATAGTCATAATTCGGAAATCTTTTTATTCTCGCTGTTTATTTTATTTGGAGAACCTATCAAATGATTTGCTATATAACTGAACACAACAACATGGACATTGTCCATGTTCCATATATTAAGAGATTAAGTGCAACTCATGTCGATGTTTTGTATCTGCAATATTTAAACTTTTTGAATTATTAGGATCAATTGGTAGATTTTACCTTGAAAACGATCTTTTGCCCATGTCTTTTCCACTGGCTTATATTTAGTGAATGCTACCTGGATTGTTAACAAAATAACAATCGCCAGTTTCTACTTTATATACACAGCCAACACAACTGCATGTAATGGGGGCATATAACAGGCAATTCTGATCAGTAATTGTACAATTTTGTCGATCTATTAGTAATCAGTACCTGCTGATATATGCGAAGCTTCATTACAACTCATTTCGATGCTGCAGATTTGCTTTTAATTGGAAATTAATACACAAAAAAAAAATGAACTTATGCCAACATTTTATTTTAAAGTAGTACTCTGTTAAAATTCGATTTCCCTTTGTTTTTTTTTGCTTCACCTCACTCACTCTTCCCATTAACACATGGTGATACTATATGCCCTTCACTGATCCAAATCGATTAATATTGACACTAAGTTCATAGAGATATTATATATAGTCTCTGAGATCTTGATGATTTTAAAGACAGACAGGCAGACATGTCTATATCGCCTCGTTGTGTTGTGTAGCCGTTAAGAGCAATTTAACACGATAATGTCTAATTTTCAGTTTTTAATTATTGTATATAAAATGATCCAATTTCAGTAGTGACATTCGTATTCATTTATTGTTGTGATGGTCATTCGGTCGTCACTTTACGCGTTAAATTTACTCTTTACTTTTTGTAATTACAATGTTTTATACTTAAAAGTATGCTAAACTTGTTGTTAATTTTTCTATGAGAGTTATGGCGCGAAACATAATCGAATACATTAAAGTGTAGTCACAGATTGAATTTGCATTACACGAAGACAAGCGAAATCCATTTTTTCCAATATAATTTCTATTGAAAGCTCATTCCTTACAATGCAAATCCCTTCTATATTATTGACAGTTTTCTGTGTGTGGATAGCTTTTCAACTGTCATGCTATGTAATGCTATGAAGTAAGTTTTGAAAAGTAAATTATTTATAATTCTATGATTCTTTACAGGAAACAATTCTGTTCAAATTTACAAATGTAGTCTGTAAAAGTTATGATGAATCGCGTTTCAAAATAAACAAATGTCGTTTGAGAGCTGTAAGTCGAAATATATCGACATTCAACTATAATGCTACAAACTTCTATCGGATTAATGATGTACAAATTAAATTACAAATACTCAAAAAGGCTAACGGATACAAGCCCTGGATAATTAATGCTGATATTGATGCGTGTCGGTTTCTTAAAGGCTCGTATAATCCAATTGCAAAAGTAATATTTAATATGTTCAAAGAGTTTTCGAACATCAATCACTCCTGTCCCTTTTTGGCGGTAAGTCACTAAGACCATTGTAATTTATTTTTTAAATTGAATTCACTTGACATCCATTGTAACTTTTTTACTAGGGACATATAATCATTGATGGATTTTACCTCAGACCGAGCAGTTTGCCTCATACAATTCCCACTGGTGAATATTTAACGAATATTACTTGGACTTTTAATAAGCAGTTTCGCGTTGTCACGGGTTTCTACTTTATGTTCATAGAGGATTTGTTATAGATTTCATTAAAATTATGTACATTTTATGCGCACTGAGAACTTTAACATAAATAACTTACCATCAAATAAATTAAATAATAACTATTATATAAATATTATTGAATGAAATTTAAAATAAATTCACATTTGTAAATATTGTGTTTTTTACATGACCGATATGTGTAGTTTATACCTGATATCTTTTTCTTGTTTTACTTCTAAAAACATTCTGCGCCTAACGAAGAAACCGAGTTGATGGTATAATATGCTTAGGGCCTACGCTGCCATATCAAAAGATAATCTAGCTTATAATTTAATTATTATTATTTATAAATAAATAAATTATGGTATGAAAGAATATTAATGTACATTTCCAATCATTAAGAAATGTATGTATGTACACGACCGCTTAAAAGTTGTCTGTCATAATGTACTTCAAATTGTATTTTAATAGAGAAGTACTAAAATTTTTTTTTAAGACCAACTAGTAACATACTTTAATAGCTCCATTAGTGGTCATGGTATTAAATTATTCAGTTTGAGATATATCGTATACTTGATAAATTGACCGCATCAAAACCATACTGATAGCATCAGAGTTTTGTCAGAGGTTTAAATATGAATAAACAAAATCAAGCGAAATGCGTGAAACTCATTTCGTAGATACTCACCATGCGGATATCTTCTATTATTCTCGCTGTTTTTTGTAATTGGACAACCTATCAACTGATTTGCTATGTAACTGAAGTAAGTTTGTAATTTGTAATAAATCTAATAATATAACTAAACAGGAGGCTGTCGAATTCAAATTTTCAAACGTTGTTTGTAAAAATCTCGATCAAACTCGGAATATTATAAACGTGTGTCGCCTGAAAGCTGTAAGTCGTAATGTGACGAAATTATTTTACAATGCAACACTCTTAATAAGTGCGAATGAAGTCAAAACTAAAATTGAAACATTTAAAAAAGCCAACGGATTTAAGCCATGGATACTGAAAGCAGATATAGATGTTTGCCGATTCCTTAGAAAATCATATAATCCATTTGCAATGCTTATGTTCAAGTCATTTAAAGCTTTTACGAACTTTAACCATTCCTGTCCCTACACTGTAAGTATATCTTTGAACTACACGTTTTCTATCTACAATATTTAAACTTTTTGATTAATCAGGGCCACATAATCGTTGATGGATTTTACCTGAAATACGATCTTTTGCCCCATGCCTTTCCCACTGGCGAATATTTGGTGAATGCTACATGGATTGTTAATAGAAAACCAATTGCTTTGACAAGTTTTTATTTTATATTTACAGAGGATTTAATATAGTTAATATAATTCAATTGTTTTCTTATTGTATATCACATTAAATAGAATTATACAACACATTTTTATCTCTTAGACACTTGTTACTTTTTGGAGTAGTCAGATAATTCGCCCTTGCATTTCACATAGTTTTCAATTATCTTCGAATTTAAAAAATAGACTGTAAATAATTTCCTTTCAAAAACTGATCTAAGGTGAACTAATTTTTCTCTTATTATGATTATCTGTTTCACTTTGTTGTTACTCTTCGCTCACTTTTAGAAAATAATCCAGCATTCGCCAAACAATGCAAATTATGTACAATGAAAGATCAATTCGAAATTAAGCAAGCTAAAAAAATAAATTTCTCTGCTTTTCTCTGCTTTTCAAAATTCTGATTAGTCTGTTCTTATTGATTGAACTTAAATCTTGCAGGTATTCCATTTTGACTGTGGCTTAATAGGAAGTGAGTCTACCAGTCTGTCAGCAGAATGAACTTTGTATATATAGTAAATAGATCTATATATATGTTACATAAGAGAGAAGATTTGAAAATTTCCTCTCAGTGTTGTTGAATATTTGTGAGTGCACGTAGGGTTTATTCACCCGTTCGCTCATAACTTTCGTTTGGCAAGCAGTTGATGCTGCCTTCTATATAAATGCTTTTAACATTTTATGCGCAACTAAAACGACAGAGTGAGTGTGAATGTGAGTGGGAGTGTGTATCTGTGTGTCGTTGGATGTGTGGGAAAGTGCAGTTTATCAAAGCAAGACAGCGACCAGCTACCCGTTACCAGTTGCTGTCAGTCTCAGACTCAGTCAGTGGCGAAGTCCTGCCTGATCCTGGTCCTGATGCTCATGCTGATGCTGGTCCTGTCTGTGCCATTCTTTTTTTATGCGCAAATCATGCTGCATCATTAAATCTGTTCGCTGGGTGGGTTGTGGAATGTGGTTGTTGCTGCTGTAGCTGTCGCTGTCGCTGGGTTTTCCGTTTCGCTTTTACAGTTGCTTTCGTTTTTCTGGCCCGAACAACGCTCAGTGGCTTTTCATTTCTATTCACAAGAATTTATGGCTTTCATCGTTGATTTTGTTTGGCATTTTTTATGTGTTTTTAAGTAGTCGTAAAGCGTAACACTTGATGAGATATTAAACGTTGTTTATGCGAAACCCGCTTCCCCCGGCCATTCCCCCAACGTATCCCAAATATTTGTGCCCCCCAAACGGCGGAGCATATCATTTGACCCGCACTCACACATTGTTGCACTTTGTTTGATTTGATGGCATTTTAAATATTGGTTTTGCATTTTTAAGACGCGGGCATTTGATGTGCGTTTAATAGAATTGATGTGCGGCCGTAAAAGAGGAAATCCTGGCAGCATGTAAATGATTAGGCTAAGCGAGTGAGCGACACCTGCCACAAATGTCAGACACGAGCATAAAGAGACCACAGAAGCCGCTGTGAGCCAAGGACCTTGTCAGAGTCTGCAAACTTGTCAATGAGCACCAACTAAATATTTTATTAGGCAGTCGAGGACACAAGCACAACAAAAACAACAACAACAACAACTGAATGTGGTCCACGGTGTTTGCAGTCGTGATTGCGTGAAATTTAGTAGTACTTGGGCGACGGCAACTGAGCGTGTGTGTGAATGATTGGAGGGACGGGAAACGCCTTAGACATGTTGCTGCTGATGAGACTCCTCATCATCATCACCATCATCATCATCGGGATGATCATCCGCAGTTTGGTGATGACTCCAAGGCCATAACAAAGCGACTGATGAAGTTGCCATTGCCTGGCTGTCTCGGACTCCCAGGCTCTGGGGAATTTCGCAACGTTGTCGGCAAAGTTGTTGACTGTGCGTGTGTGTGTGTGTGTGTGTGCTGTGTGTGTGTGTCTGTGTCTTGGGGCTGCTTTTCTTTGGCCCAACTCACAATTGGCTGTACGTGTGCAACATTTTTAAGTAGCTTTTCTTTCCGTGTTTGCTGCCGCCTGTTTCAGTTCCTGTTCCTGTTTCTGTTTCTTGGGCATGAAGTATGTTTGTTTTATGGCGGCGTTTGTTTTAACTTGTCCCAGCACATGCTGTGTGTGTGTGTGGAACATATGTTTTCAATTTGCTGGCAAATGGAAAACCTTGATTGAATTCCATGCGCACCGAAATGAAGATCGATGCGCTGACTCGGCTGTCTCAGCCGAATCGGTCTGCTTCGGTATAAGTTGGCTTTAAGTGGCTTTAAGTTGTGGGCCACAACTATGCAAAGTTCATCAGTCAAAGTCGCTGGCAACTTCGGTTCCCCAAAGAGTCGCACAAATTACATTTGCGTCGTCTGCTCGGCACACCGCAGTGCCACATCCGCATCAATCATACGCACCGTGTTGCCATGCGTAGCGAGACTTTTGCATTGCCACTGCCACTGCCACTGCCATGATGCATGCTCAGCTGGGGAATTGTCGTCAAGCGTCAACACTGGACACACACACACACGCAAATATACTTTGTGAATGCTTCGCCTAATTGTATGCCATATTATTTTTAGCAGCCTTTGCGCTCGCACTAATTGAACGACAGCAGCGTCATTCACTTGCTGCAAATTAAAATAAATTGTGAAATTAAATGAAAACTTTTACTTTTGCCAGACAAACAGGCAGATAGAGAAAGAGGGAGGGAGATGGGAGTGCCAGCGAGTGAAGGATGTGCGTGTGGGCGCTTCGTTTGTCTGCTTAGGAATTCAAATGTTGTCGCTTACATTCTCTGGCTGACTGTTTGCCTTGTCTTACACAAGGACTCGGTGTCCTTTGGCTGACATTCATTTGAAATTCGCACAGCGTAATGATGACTTGGCTGCTGTTCGAGCTGCTGGAGCTCAACTTTTTGCATATTACGCACTTGGTCACGTACGTTTGCCATATTTATTTGCATAAGCTTGAAACTCGCAGCGCTCGCGACTTCAATTCAGCGGAATTAGCTCAATTAGAATGTCGCAACTCACTCCCGACATATGCACCGACTTTGCCACTATATATACCTCGGAAAATCTGGCAGTTGCAGCTCTGATAAACGCGACGTCTGATAACAAGTTTAGTGCCCCGAACAAGGGCAATTTCGTGGACACGGTAATTGGACAGGGCAGCAGGTCATGAATTATGGCAAGCACTTATGAATTTTTAGTATTTTTTATTTATGCTCCATTTTATTTTGTGCCTTGTTTGCAGGGCTTTACAAGTTCAATGGCTGTGCTCCCTCCCAAAAATACAGGCAGCACAATTTTTCATTTCGCATGTTGCGACGCTAAGTGCTTCCTGCCGCGCCGTCGGCATTGTGGCATGCCCCACGCGCCCGTCTCCCTCGCTCCCTCGCGCTCACAAGTGTTGCAAGTGGTCTGAGGTGGCACATCAACTTTTGGTGCCACGCCATAATATTAATTGCGCCTTGCTATTCGCAGCAGCAAACAAAAAGTGAGAGAAGCAAAGCAAAAAGCGACGCCAACGGCCACTTAAATGCCATTACATTTTTATACATTTTCATGAATGTCGTGCGTGTGCATGCATGTGAGTGTGTGTGTGCGTTTTGTTGTGCTCGTGAATTTTATAATTATTCAGGGCTCGCTCTGCGATATAATCGCTTTTGTGACCATCCTGGGACTGCGCCTTTCGCCTCCAGCTATTTGGGCAGTTATTAAAGCCGCTTTAAAGCCAAAGACGTCTCGCAGCTATTTGCATTTCCGCACTTGAGTTTTATTACTGTTGTTGTAGTTGCTGCTTGGGCATTATTATTACTTTTCTGCAGCAGCTGCGCACAGTGTGCAGGCCCAATCAATGATGCTTGCCACATGCCACACATGGGGCACAAGAGGGCGACTTTTTTGCCATCTTCTGCTAGTTGGTTGCCATTGTCGGCAAGTGGCAGCAATGCTGAATTGAGCTTGTGCCGTGTCGCGTCTGCATCGAATGACAAATTGTCTCATCCGTCAGATGCTCGGAGAAGCGTAGCGTGTAACGGTAACTGTAACAGCGACAGCGACAGCGACAGTTAGAGGGAAGTTTTCTGCAGCACAACAATCATTATCATTGTCTACTTTTAAGGGCGCTGACTGCTCCAAACGCCACATTGACAGTTATGCTCGACTCATGGCAGACTCATGTGCACCTCAGACAGACGCATGTGTTTCTGACAAGCTCTTCTCCAGATCCTGACATCATTCATTATATTTCATGACTGCAGACGTAGCCGTGTAATGCAAACGTCTTACTTGGCAACCCATAGACAAATATCCAAGATGAGTAATGGCAGCCCAACTTCTGTCGCCTGTCGCTGGCATGCAAAAATATCATGGCACAGACGGGGGAATTGCTTTCAACGCACACTTTAAAGGTTGCAAAATATGCGTAAGTGGATGCAACATTAATCAATCGATTTGTTTCTTCTACTCTCAAGTTATTAGACCCGGCCGTCAAACCACATTTTAAATCTACCCTTTTTAAAGGCAAGGCTTTCAATGCGATTCCATTGAAAACATTTAATGAGCAAAGTTTCAATTATATTGAAGGCTTTGCACTTGCCTCAGTCTAAGCTGCTTTCCAATCCCCTGCTGAAACAAATCGAAGCAAAAACAAATACAAACAAAGCCCGGCATCTTCCCGCTCCACACTTTTGGGGATACCCCTAAAAGCAATGCCAATAAAACGAACGCAAAGAGGCAAAAAGTTTATGTGTTTTCCAGCGATTGCTGGCTAAATCACAGCTAAATCTCTGCGAGCATTCGCACAAAAAAAGCATCATGGCTTTTATTTGTTTGTCGTTTTTGTCGTATTCCCTCTTTTTTTGTTTTGTTACTGTTTTGTTTTTAAATGTAAACTGATAAAAACAATTGAACGCAAACAGCCAAATGGACGGGGGAGCAGGAGCAAGCAGCGGAAAAGTAATCTTTAAATTAAGGAGGGTGTTTGCCGCAGAGTTCGAGGGGGACAATTGGGCGTCCCCAGAGCACGGTCCCCCTCATAAGTATCTCTCACATAAGTAGATCTAAGTAAAGTCATTCCATTTCGATTTGAATTTAAATTGCGACTGCTTCTGTCCCCATCACACATTAAAGCATTTACCACAAAGTATCTGAGAGTACGTTATTTTTTGTGGCAGCCACGCATTTCCACACGCAGCCCGAAAGTCGGCTATGCTTTAATTGATTTTTAGGCTCCAGCTGGGTGCATGTTAAATGCTCATTATGTTTTAATTAACTGCGCACTATTTTCTCGGTAATTCATATTTAGCCTACATTTAAAACCCACGTACGCGTACTTTTGTGCATAAGTGTGTGTTTGCTCTGCTGTTTGTTTTATTAATTAGACGCAGGCTCTGCATAATTTTCACATTTTCTTTTATCTAAATGTGAAATTTAGTTTTTCATTATTTAACACAATTTCGTGGCGTGTGTTTGGAGAATTCTCTTCTATGTTGCGGGAGCGTGTTTGGCTTTGAGGAGTGGTCGACCTTGACATAAGTGGCAAACGCTGACATTCTCAGCGATCCATCAACTGAAGACAAATGATATCATTCACAGTAAGTAATAGCCCTTAAGCTGTTCAATATACATATATTTTGTAACTTAAACAAACTGAATGAAATACGAATATAGAATATAAAAGATACAAAATTGTTTATTCGAATATTATTCGAGCTGAATTTATTTCATTTTTTTTATAGAATATAAGTACAATGCTTATCTTTTACATAACAAATTCTTTATTGCTATTAAAATCTAATTTCAAGTAATGACTACTTCATTTTAATAATGAAGTGACAACATCGCTTTATAATAAAGTAATTTGCAGTACAGAATATAAGTATTATCCTATCTTTTTATATATAAAATTCCGTATAGCAATTAGAATATAATTTATGTATTTCTTAAGTTCAATTTTACTATCTTGAATTTTCAAAAATGATATTAACTGATTTAATTTGTGGCTAAAATTGGAGTCCAAAATGCACGCAACTTTAGCTTTTCTGCTCCGTTTCTAACCAGTTTCTCAGCACTTTTTACCTGCATCATAATTAAGCTATATAATGGCTTTGTGACAGCCACCCTCTTCAGTCTTCGCCTCCCGAGTGTGTGAGTTGTGTCCATTTATGGCATTTTGCAGTGGCAGCTTTGACAGCGTCTCCATTTGAGACGAGAGCTGCGCACTAAGCAGCAGCACTTAGCTGCGTATTTTACAGTTCATTGCATTGTTATATAATTTAACAGGCAAACACCTTGCTTGAGTGCGCACTCCTCGCACTTGCGATTCCCGGAGGTTCTCAAATCGGCGAGATGCCAGCGGGGTGGCGATAGAATGAAAGGGCAACAATGTGGCAAGTTTATTTGTGCTTAAAAGAGTTCTCCTCCCACCAGCCACCCTGCCACCCTTCCACCCTTGTCTGCACCCATATCAAGTGCTCAACCCAGGCACACATCGACACACCCACACACACACATGGGTTCTTATGAAATGGCTTTTCTTATTTTCTTCTTTTTTTTTTGAGTGGTATAAAAAATAGCTACAAAAGATGCCATTAAAAAATCTTTGTGTTGCCACAAATAAATCCAACAAGAAAACACAGACACACGCTCACACATGCTTGCCAGCACACACACACACACACACACACACTCACACAACACAATGGGGCTTTACATCCATCAAAGCAAAACTAAGTCGCAGGGCAGCAACAAAAGTTGCTAAGCTTCAAGTGCAGGACCAGAGGGAGGAGGAGGCCAGATGGGTTCAGCTTTCGTTTTTCCCCCATTTCAGTTGGCTTAACACATTTTACACTTTGCAATTGTTAACTTTGCGTGAGAGAGAGAGCCACGCCCCCGAGTCCCCAGCCAGCTGGCGTTGCATACTTTCAGGCGGCCGCTTCAACTTAAATTTCCGCGTGACGCGTTGGCAAAAAGTCGCCATCCGATTCTCGCACATTAACACATTCCACCAGAGTCGGCGTCATAAAACGCACTCTCTAAAACTATTTTCGGAGGCGTGTCACACAATAAATTTCCGCTCCCCACACGCCCCAAACTGCGATGCTCGTAAAAAAAAGAAAGTGGCAAATAACGCGAGTTGTGGAAATCCGCTTTAACAACACACATGTGCACCATGGGCTTTTGTTTCGTTCTATTTGCATATTAAGTGGGGAGTAGTGGGCGCAGGAGCAGTCAACGTTGCCTGGCCTGCTGTTGACGTTCACACGCCGGCCTAAAACCGTTCTAAAATCATTTTCAAATCCGTGCGAAAGCAGTGCCAATACGTCAATAAATTACCCGCTAGGGGGAGGCAGCCGAAAAAGAACGAAACTAAAACTGACAGTTCAATTTAGGCGCGAGTTGAGCGGCTTCCAAATTGCCTGTCGCGCACAAAAAGTGGCGCCTACTTTCGGGAGCCTTCCTAAATAGAGATGACAAAAACCGTGTGGAGCAGTTTGATGCGGGTCCATCTATCTATCTCAGTCTGGCCATCACGTTTTTGCTCTGGCGGATTCTTGAAGCGCTGATCGATGGTTTGACATGAAAATTAGCATACGCAGGGAAAGAGCTCTGAGGAGGAATTCCAGGGAGCAGCACCTACCTCATTGCCATGAGGAGACGGCATCATTTGTTGGCCAGCTGGAGGAAGATGATCGCGTGTGCCATTGTTGTTGCAACATTTTCATTTGCAATGCAAAAGCGGGAACGGAAAACGTTTGAACGGCTGATCGTTACATAAAGTACCACACAAAGTAGGCGCAGCATCTTGATCTTGTCATTGTGGATTGTGGCTTTGAGTTTCAGTCTTTGTTTGACTATTGCTGTGGGACATTGATTCTATTGGAAATTTGCCATTGGCCATAAATTGAAGTGAAATAGCGCATACGCTGATTTCGATCGGCTAATTGACATTTTATGACGGACTGTTTTCACTGCAGATTGCGACACAAATCAATCGATGGACGCTCAAAATCAAATCGATTGAAGGCTGCCCAAAAGACGAGTTAAATTCGCTAAATTGATCGATACACTGCGTGTTGTTGTTTTTATGGGTTCTATGAACCTTTGAAGCCCACTTGGGATGCACAACATGGAGCTATCAATTGATTGGGCGTCTGTCAGCTGCCTTAACGGACATTAACAAGATGTTGCGTCAGCCTTGTCGCCTTATTTGACTCTCCTAAAGATGTCGCCGATTTCGTAGAAACTGAAAGGATCGCATTGCCAGAGCCAGATCAAAACAAATGCAAGCCAACTTGTTGCATGCAACGCACTCTTCAAGGGTCTCCGGTCTCACTTATTTTAGTGCTAATTAACGAGAACTACAACGAGTTCTAAATACGCATAATGTGGCTCGACTTGTTGCTGTTGTCGCAGTTGTACTTGCATTTTTCCAGCTTAATTTGTCGCGGCAACGGCTCGAATTGGAAAATCCTGTTCCATGTTGCATGCCGCATGTGGGCAGCGGGTAAGATTGACGTGTCGTTTGTGTCATCCGCGTTGTCGTTCAGTTGTTGTTGTTGCTGTTGTTGGTGCTCTTGTTGCTGTTGCGCTTGTCAGCGACTTTGGTCTGGGCTCGGTCCTCTCCTCTGGTCAAGTCAAGTGGTTGAGTTGAGTTGAGTGTCTCTCGGTCCCATGTTTGTCGCCGCCTCGTGAAGCGTGGCGACTTTTGGTTTTGCATAAAACTCCATTTGCTTGATTTGTTGTCGTTGTCGCTGTTGCTGTTGTTGCTGTTGTCGTATTGACTGTCGTCGATATCGATATTGATGTTGAAATTGAATGAAAGTTTTCTGCCTTGTTTTCACTGCAAAGTGCTGGCCAAACTGTCGATTAGATTGCAGCATTGCAGCCACTGCAATTGGCTAATTACACACACACAACTTGCACTTGTCTAACAGCCGCCAAGAAAGTTTGTGACTGCCAATTTACAGTTGTCTCTAACCACCAGCATACTAAGCAATATTAGTTAAAGATATAGCCAGGAGTCAAATTTGCCATGATAACAACAAGATTGCCTCTGTTGCATGGCGACAATTTTATCTCAACAGGAAATCACAGGTTGAAGAAATAAAATATTGTTTAGATTGCAAATTATTTGTATGACTTCATTTTATTAGCTACAAAAGTTGTTAATGAATAACTCAATGTTTTATGCTTGTTAATATCCATTTAAAACTGTCAAGAGGAGTTTACAACTTTATGACCATGTAAACGGTCGATTATTGAATATACATCTATTTTAGAAAGTTGAAATATGGCTATAGAGCAGTAATAAGTGACTTTTTTATTTTATATTGTGTTTTTTTCCCTTATTATGTTACATTCGTTTTAAACTTATGATTGTTTTTCTTAGTACCGACAGAAAATGTATGTAACAGGCATCTCCGACCTCATAAAATATATATATTCGTGATCAGTGCCAAGCGCCGAGACAATATAGCCATGTCAGTCTGCCTATCTGTCTGTCTCTTCCCTTATAATGTTACATTAATGTAAAGCTTATGATTCATAATTAATATATTATAAAGTTGAACAAGTTCTTTTTTAACTGAAATGTTCTGACATTTTTGTATATGGCTTAGAGTTTATATATTATAATTAACAAAGTTGACAAGAAGAAAAACATTGATTTGATTTTTGAATTTGAACTGTCATTTAAAAAACTACCTTAACTTATTGAGTGAATATTACAATTTTTATATTAACTGTTTATAATTAAAAAATCACCTATGTTAGAAGCATTTAAATTTCCTTAATAATAAAAGAATTAGTTTCAATCATTCCTCCGATTAAACGTCTAGCCACCATAGCGCTATTTAGCATAAGTTGTCTATGCAAAATGGCATTAAACAGTTACAGTTCCCTGTTTAAATTAAGACAATGTCTTTTTAGCGTATTTGGTTTGGCCAACTTTCTGCATCAGCAACATTTTAATTGTTTGGACCAACTTTGTGGCTAAGTGAAAAGCTGTTTTCCCCCAAAGCGCTCTGCCAACTGGGACAATCATAATTCTAAATGGTGAGCTGAACTCACGCAATGGGGAAGCTGAGCTGAAGCTGATCTTGATGGTTGATTGTTGTTGATCGTGGTTGCTATGCAAATTGCAATTATTTTGTTTATGTAGTTATGTGAAAATTTATTGTTTGTGCTAAGAGAACAAGAAAAAGGGCGACAGTGTGGGGAAGGGAGGGGGAGGCGAAGGCGATTGCTGCCATTGTTTTGTTTTTGGGCTCGGTTTCTTTCACTTTGGGGGCCTTTGTTTTCTACAGCCTTCGTTTTCCTCTTCACTTTTTTATTTTTATTTATATTTTTTTGCTCTATCATCAACTGGTTTTGGGTTACTTGCACGCAGGCAAACCCACACTCTCTGTGTGCACCGAGAGATGCTTCCATCCATGAGAGATGCTGGAACGATCACATAATTCGTGTTGTTGCTGTGGTGCTGTTGCTGTTGCTGGCTCATCATTCTTGTGCTTTTCCGCACGGCTCAAAAGAAGAAGTTTTGTGGCAAGTTATTTTTATCAGCAACATTTTGCTGCTGTTGCATGCAGCTCAAGCCAACGCCACAGCATTAGCCCCCCAAGTCTCCCCTCGTCCGTCGCTCGTTGCCCGTTGCCTGTTGCCTGTTTTGTGTTGCCTGTTGCCTGTTGTCTCCTGTCTCGTGTCGACCTGCTGCATCAACTTGTGCCTTGTGTCCAGTCGCAAAACTCTTTTATCGGCATTCCGTTTTTTTTTTGTGTTTTTTTTCTCCTTAACTTTTGCTGGCTGCCGTGCTGTGTATCTATAAAGACAACAGGCTGCCGCTTAGCCACAGCAACGCAGTGTGAGCCATGGCCATGGACATACTATAGTCAAAGCCTTAGCCTTAGCCGTAGCCGTAGCCTTTGCCTGGCAGCCACAGCGATCACGATCTTTAACATGTTTTGTCTCGATCAGTGAAATCATTCAATCAGAACGGTCAACGCTTTGGCAGCTTCGGTCGTTGCCAGGACACACACACACACGCACACACACATGTGGTTATATAAGGCTCTGACTAATTCGGAATCTGGTTTATCGACTCGTAGAAAGTCGAAAAGTGAGGAACAAGGCGACGCCTTCGCCCACAATTAATAACAAATCATTCATACGGTAGCCAAGTCAATTTATGCTATCGCGAGTCGCTGTAGAAAGGCAGACGATGTTGGCCAAGTTAGTTGGCCTGGTCAAGATTTATATTTATGCAGTCGTCTCGCAGCAGGCCGCGAACCAGGCCATAAAGCATGTTTTTAAAATTCCATTAAAATTTATTAGCATTTCACACAAACTCTGCATAAATAACAAATTTCGGGACTTTGAGTCCCTTCCCCCGCTCCTGCCACTGTCCCCTTCTCCTACCCAATGATAAAACATTGAGTGCGCGAAGCGAGAGAGAGAGAGAGCAAGAGAGGGAGTAAGCGAGAGAGCGATTGAACGAGTGCTTGGCCCTGCTGCGTTTTCAGTTACCCAGAAATTTATGTGTGCGTGTTGCGTTTAATTGGAACGGTGTGCGTTTGCATGTGTGTGTGAGAGTGTTGTGTTGGGGGTCAGTCCATAAACAATTTACGAAACCGTCTGTTTGTTTTGCTGCGCTGATATTATGTTGTGTATTGTTTATGGATGCATTATCTAAACAAATACCAAAATAGCCTCATTAAAATCGACGCATAAAACACAGAATTAGAGTTGGAGTTTTGAGCATCGATCACACTGTGCGCAGCTTCAATTGACGTCGAGCCCTTCCAACAGCAGCAGCAAGCAGTGCGAGCGAGATAGCAATGGCAGACAAGTGCAGAAGGCAAAACGGTGAGCGAGAGAGAAAGTGTTCCCAGTATTTCGCACACCCAGAACGAGAACCGCCCAGAAGCAGCGCCAGATTCCTGCTGCTTCCACACAGCCCAACCTTTCTTTCTCCTCCACTGTTTCTTTTCTTTTTTCGTTCCATTCCGTTTCATTCGCTTGTGTGTTGTGCGGAGCTGCTTGAAATGCAAAGCGCATGCGCTGCCGCGTCGTGATTCTGTCGCCCGATTCCTGGCGCAGCTATAAATGACAGCTTCTGCAGCCTTTTCACTTTTAGTCTCAAGGTGTCAACGCAGGCGCAATGAACTACCACCACTGGCTGAGCCGTAAGTTGATTCTCCCATCGCCTCCATTTCTATTCCCTGCAGCGCTTGTGACTAATGATGATGATGGTGCTTGCAGCCCTGTTGCTGTTGCTGCCACTGCTCTGTGTGGCAAACACCATCAAGGAGCGCAACTTGTTTGCCACCGAACTCTTTCAGACCCTGGCCACCGATCGTCAGGATGAGAACGTGATCATCTCGCCCGTGTCCGTGCAGCTGGCCTTGGGCCTCGCCTACTACGGGGCGGAGGGCAAGACGGCGGCCGAGTTGCAGAAGACGTTGCATGCCTCGGCCCAGGAGAGCAAAGACGGGCTGGCCGAGAGCTACCATCGTCTGCTGCACTCGTACATCAAGTCGAAGACGGTGCTGGAGATCGCCAACAAGGTTTACACACGCGAGAACCTCCAGGTGGCGCCGCATTTCCGCGAAGTTGCCGAGAAGTACTTTGACTCCGAGGTGGAGGGCATGAACTTTGATCAGGAGTCGCAGGCGGTGCAGCGCATCAACGACTGGGTGAAGCGGAAGACGCAGGACAAGATCGACCATGTCGTGGACAAGCTGGAGCCCGACACGAACGTGGCCCTCATCAACGCCATCTACTTCAAGGCCCGCTGGGCCCGTCCCTTCAACGACGATGACACCAAGGATCGCGACTTCTGGCTGAGCGAGGACAAGGCCGTTCAGGTGCCCACGATGTTCGCCGACAATTGGTACTATTATGCCGACTATCCGGAGCTGGACGCCAAGGCGATTGAGTTGTTCTTCGAGAACATCAACATGACCATGTGGTTCATTCTGCCCAACAAGCGCAGTGGCCTCCAGCAGCTGGAGCAGCAGCTCAAGGGCGTCGACTTCAAGCTGCTCGAGGAGCGCTGGCAGTGGCAGAGTGTCGCCGTCTATTTGCCCAAGTTCAAGTTCGAGTTCGACACTGATCTGAAGCCCACTCTCAATAAGGTGAGCCTGATTAATTCACTGGGTTTCGGGGGATTCTTCTAAAGCACACGATCTTGTTTGTAGCTGGGCATCAATGCCATGTTCTCGGCGGCAGCTGACTTCAGCAACATCTTCCACGAGTCGCCGATTGGCACTCGGATCACCAAGTTGCAGCACAAGACCTTCATCGATGTCAATGAGATTGGCTGCGAGGCAGCCGGGATCAGCTGTAAGTTCATCCAATCCTCTCGCATAATGCCCACTATTATCTCCTTTCGAACTTTAGATGCTGCTGGTGTTCCCATGTCGCTGCCATTGGACCCCAAGACTTTTGTGGCCGATCATCCGTTTGTGTTCATCATTCGCGATCAGCATGCGGTCTATTTCACGGGTCACATTGTCAAGTTCTAGGCTAAGGACAATAATGCACATCATTCATTCTTAATCTTCAATTATATGATCATAACTTCTAAGCACTTTAATAAATCGCAATTAATATTCCCGAATCTTATTTAAAATCGAATGCCTCGCACTTTGGCAATAAATCGCTTTTGCATTCTCCCTCCGCGACGAATTCGAGCACTATGAAGATAAAGATAGTTAGTTTTAGTCGAAAGTGGAATCTTCTAGGAATCTTACGGTGCAATCCCCTCTCTGCACGTTCACAGTTCAGTAGCTCGACATCCTTTTGATCTATGTTCAGAAAACAGGCAGAAAAGACGCAAATAACCATAGGCTTCAAGGTTATTTTGCAGTTTATAGAACTTACTTCTGACAGAACTCCATGCGCTTTTAAGAAGAGACTCAAGTGTATTACTATATGGATTAGTCTATGAAGCAAGTACAAACCTAGAAGTGTTATTAGCAGCAGTTGGAACTTCATCTTGGAATCTCGGAAATAAATATGACTACTAGTTGGCTGAGTGTTCCCATATATAATAGGTTTTCAATTGATTGTTTCCCCTTTGCAAATCTGTTTTAATTTTAATCAAATTACATGGTTTGTGTGACGAGATTATAGCCGACATTTGAAGCCTCTGCTTATGTCAAGCTAAAAATAAACATAAGCAATGAAAACAAAAGAAATTTTTCGACTCGATGGGCTTACGTGCGACCCAAAAATTAAAGAAAACATAAGGTAATAAGGTAAATAAACGTAAGCTCCATATTCAAACAAAGCGAAAAGGTAATGCACTCGAAAAATATTTACTTAATATTTAAATATGATCAACAAAGAGGGGAACCCTCGAGAGCCAAGAGAAGAAACATATTCTTGCTATATTATTTTTCAGACTGTTACTTGAACCGTCTGGGCTCGATATTTGAGTAAAGATCTTAAGCTGGCGAAAAGTTGATCGCCCTGACCAACAATATATATATTCATTGGACATCGGAACCTAGTCGAAGTTGTCATTCGAGATGCATCTAATTGAATCACTAAGTAGTCTGGAGCATTAGGATTAGCTAAGTTGAGGTCAGTTGGGGTAGAAACGAGTTTCGGGTTACTTCAGATCAGACCCATCAGATAATGGTCTGTCCCTTGAAGCATTTGTGGCATTTGTTGCATTTGTTTTAAAAGCGCCTGCGCCTTCAGCTGCACCTGCTGCAACTTCTGCCTGTTGCTGCAGCAGCAGTTGGACAGGGGAGCGAGAAGAGTGAGAGGAGAGGGCGTCAGCGAACCCACTTTAAATTCCAGTCACAGAGCGAACACGAAACAAAGAAAAACTTGTCAAGCAATACAAACGAATCTAACAAAAAGGGACACGCGAGGGAGCGAGATGGAGGACGGGCTTGGACAGTGCTTGACTGACCACAAACGAAGTGAGGGCGCGCTGCAAGAATTACAATTACAACGACAATTACATGCAGCCGCAGTCGGCTGGAAACACTGAGCCAAGCGTGCCCAGTATTTGCTCTCAGCCGAAACCAGTATTTGTTGCTCAGCACGAGAGCCAACGAGAGAGCGCATATTGAGCACAGCCGAAGCTGTTGGAGTTGCATTTGGTTTGCTGTTGTTTTTGTTTTTTTTTGTGGAGTTGGCGTCGACATTTGGGGCCAGCGCGAAAGAGAGTGTGCGAGAGAGAGAGAGAGGCGAGCGATCGCGTCGCCGCTTCGTGCATGCGAATACGAGCGAGGATCGTTCGCTCAGTCTGTGTATTGGTGTCAAGCGAGACAGACGAATTTGGCGGCAAAAGAGTTTATCGCGTTTCGTATTCGCCGTCGTCTCTTGTTGTGCATGTGCGTGCGTGTTGCGCTCAACTAGCGGAAAACGTACAAAAATAAAAAACTGCAGCGTGATCGCTCAGAAGCTGCCTCTTGCAGGCTCCCTCACTGCCGCCCACGCGTGTGCTTGGCGCTTATCTGGCCAAAAGAATCGGTAGCTGTTTGCTTTGTTTTTGGTGCTGCTGCTGCTGTTGCGTGGTGCGCCAGGCAACCTTAAAAAACGGCAGCCAGCCAGGAATTAAATTGCCAAGCATCGCAAAATAAGTGACCACTTCATGTGTGTGTCGGGTCGGTTTGTGCGTGTGTGTGTGGAAAAGCGGAAAATGTGCATCAATTATTTTAAATGGGCCCAAAATGTCTTCACGATTGCCCCGCAGTGCGATAATTTCGCATTTAATTGAAGTCCATCAAAATGTTGCCAACCAATGCTGAAATTAATTTATCGTGTTAATCAAAATTGCTTGCTCCCCCCTCGCGCCCTCCTCTTACATCCTCCGATTTTGGATACCATTCAAATTCAAAGTTACCAATCATCGCATTACTTTTATATACAATTAAGCTTAACAGCTAACAAGCAACAAACGTAATTCGGCCCGAATGAACCAGTTTCCCATGCCACAATTCGACTGGCAATAGACCAAAATTATTTAACTACACATAAGCGCATAAATATCAAAAGTACAGAAGAAATAAAAAATATATAGTGTATATATATCAAAAAGTAAGACCATAAACGCATTGGCTCAAGTTGTTGCCAGATGCCCGTCGCCTGTTGGTCGTAGTTGTGAGTTGATTTATGTGCGCGATTAGAAAAGCAGCGACAAAAAGTAAATAAATTACTTAAGCAAAAAAGCAAAAAGCGAATAAGAAACAAATGTGGTAAAGCAAATGCCAAAAGGCTGCGCCTGCGCACAGTCCAATCTGCAAATTTGCCACATTCTGTGGCAGGCAAATTAATAAGAAAAATACAACAAAAAAAATAAAATTCGCAATCGGTTAATGTTAATTTATGTGTGCATTTGTGCGGAGTGCAAGATAAATGTAAATCAAGCGAAAACAAAACACAAAATCATCTGATAAACCGCTTAGATAGCATCAAAAGGAGAAAAGGATTCGCCAACAACAACAACAAAAATGGATAACACAAATCAAATGCCCGTCGAGCTCGAAAGGTGAGTCAAAACCCGATCCCATATCTAGATAATTATAAGCTGGGCCCTAAAACCAAAAATCAAATGGCAAATTTATGAAATATTTTAGAGTGCCGAAATATCGCCAAAATGTTAACCAATTATTTTTATTGATTTTTTTGAATAGTTAAAACTTTACATTTTTACGATTTTGCTAATTTATTGCTCAATTTGAAAACTGTAAATTAAATGACAAATTTATGAAATATTTTAGAGTGCCGAAATATCGATTCTTCAGCCAAACTCAATTATTTTTATTGATTTTTCAAAATAATTTGTATTTTGCATTTTTATGATTTTTGTTAATTTATTGCTCAATTTGCAATTTGGAAAGTGATTGAAAGTCAATTAAGCGTCTTTAAGTCTGACAGTAATTATATTTTTTGATGCACTTTAAATAAATATTTATTCTATGTTCACTTTATGTAATAAATATGAATTTTCATTTGTATCGGCTTGGAAATTTATTGTGATATTATATTTACTATTAAAAATTCTTTGAACTTTATAGTTGCTTCCCCTGCTCCCCTTAATAGAGTAAATTATAATTAATATCTATTTGATGTTGCGCAAAAGGTTGTCAAATTTTTATTTGAGTGTTCAACAAATTTGCATCCGTTAACAAAAACAAACATTAAGTGTGATTTGCACCTCACTTTGGCTCAGAGGGGAGGAACGAGTTAACACCTCACACATAGGCGTAGTTGGCAATGTGGCCCATAAAGACAATGGAGTCTTTGTGCTTAATGGCAAACACAAATGGATGATCTGCCTCAAACTTCTTGTTGCGCGAGAACAGACTCTTCAGCACTGTCGGAAACAAATTATAGTAAATCAGTAGTATTATTTAATATGTGTTTAGCAATTAAACGAGCTTACCTCCCGACTCGAGGGGCTGCTCGAGGCCTGCCTCGGAGACCTCGACGTGCGCCTTGTGCTCGACGCTGTTGATGAAGTGGCTAACGAACATGCGGTACATGTTGCCAAAGTCGCCAGAGCGCGAGAACATGGTCGTAATGCCCAACTGCAATGTGATAGAGTTGGTTAGAGAAAGCAGAAGTGAGTGGAATAGTTTGGCTTGCCTGCTTGAAGGGCTGTTCGAGGCCGAGTCCGAAGGTGACGCTGAACTTGGGCAGCTGCACCTCGACCTTCTGCTGCGACATGTTGCCCAGTTCGCTGAGCAGATTCTTGCCAGCCAGGCTCTGTTGCAGGGAGCGGAGTCCATCCTTGCGATTGGGCAGCAGCAGCAGCATCGAGAACTCAGAGTTCTGATAGGGCAGCTCGACGACCTTGGCATCCAGACTGGACACCTCGGCATAGTTGAAGTGCTGCAGTGTCCACATGGTCTCCACCTGGACGGACTGACCGCTGCCAGTGCGGAAGGAGCGACGCTGCGTCTTGTCCAGCTTGAAGGCCTTTTGCCAGGGCGCCGAGTATGTGACACCGTTGACAATGACGCCCTCGGTGCGATCGTTGAGCAGCTCGGGCTTGAGAATGTCCTTGATCTGGTCGTTTGTCTTGGTGGCAATGGCGCGATTGATGGCTTCGGCGGTGCGCTTGTTGTACGGCGGATGGAAGTCCAGCTTGTCGATGTTCGAGTCGAACTGCCGCTGGGCCACATCTCGGAAGGCGCCCTTGAACTCCAGGTTCTCGTTGATGTACACGAAGTTGGCCAGTCGCAGATTGTTGTCGCGTGTCAGCGATTGCTGGTAGCTGCCGAATCGCTGGGCAACCTGATCGCCATCGCCAATGCCCAGGCGCATGCCCTCCTTCAGCTCGATGGCCGTCTGTCCCTTGGCCCCGTAGAAGGCCAGCGCCATGGAGGTCTGTATGGCTGCCGGCGAGATCAAAATGTTCTCATTGACATGATCCGCACCCACGGCATTGTAGAGCTGGGCAGCCAGCAGATTGCGATCCACAGATGCATCCAGGCTGGATGTGGTTCTCGCATGGCAGCAGACGACGATCGTCAAGGAAACTGCAAAAACGAGAAAACATGATCATTTCCAGTAAGACTTCCAGCACATAATGAGTTTCCAAGTATGCGCATTCATTACGAATGAGATCCAATATTTTGGCATAAAAATCCAATTTAATTATGTGTTGGCTGCTCATATGACAGCACAACACAATGAACCTTGAGACCCCGACAGACGTCTTCTGCTCGGCGAACTTTATTGATATTTTACCGATCTCGAGCTCGATTTGAGCTATAAATATTGTCACTCTCGTTGATATCTCTTTGTCATTCTCGGCTACAAACTCATAAAAAGATCACACAGCTCTGCCAAGCTGTAGGCAATAATTGAGACTTACGTAAGACGCATTGCAGTCCCCGCAGCGCCATGATCAACTAAATGAATATATATGTGTATATATAGTTTATGTTGTGTTTCTTTATTGACAATTTGCGCTTTACACTTTTTTGATTGGCGTCGTTGAGCGTCTGAATGCGAACTAAATCCGTAGCTGGCAGTGAGCAGTTGAGGAGGCTAGATTGGGATTCAGAGCACAGCTGAGTTTAGTTTTTCGTAGAATTGTTTACACGTCACTTATCACCTTTGGCATGTTGTTTACTGAGTCGCTGATAAGGCGATAACCTCCAGCTTGGACTGGAAGTGGAACTGCGACTAGATGTCGACCACATGCCCCGCCAGCAGCAGCGTCTTGCCATTGCCGAGGGCGTAGAAGAACGGATGATTGATGACCAGCGAGAGTTGGCTGCGAAATAGATCGGTGAAGGCCGCCACTGCAACAGGGCAGCAGCTGATCAAAGACAATTCCAAACTCATGCAGCGTGCAACTTACCAAAAGTTCGATCCGATTCGCCGCCTGCCTCGTTCACCTCAAACAACACGGTGTGCGGCACAGCCGTCAAATGTGGCACAGAGCTGGCCAGTATCGCGCTAAACACTTTGTTGAGGCGCGCCTCCGAGACGAAGAGCTTGCCCAGGCCCAGCTGCAAGTACAGAGAATGAGTTGCAGTTGCACAGTTCACACACAGTTGCCACCTACCTGTTGCAGTATCTGGCGCAGCTCCGTGTGCGCCAACAAGCTGAACTTGGGCAGCGTTAAGGCCAACTTCTGTTCCCTCATGACTTGCCGCAGCTGCTGCACATCGAAGCTCTGCAGCTGGCGCTCCAGCTTAGCCAGACCTTCCGGATCGTAGGGATAGATGATGAACAGACTCAGCTCGGCCGTGGCATACGGCAATTCGATGATGCTTGCCTCGAGCGCTGGCAGCTCTGCATAGCGGAAGCTGTGCTCCACGAACATGGCATCCACCAGCTTGGGGTGCTGCCCGTGGTTGAAGAAGTTGATGCGCTGCGTCTGCCGGGGATCGAAGCCCTGGGCCCAGGGTGCCTGGAATGTCAGCGCAGAGGCGTGCAGGAAGGGCGTGTCGGAGCCAGTTGTGGCCTGCAACAGGGAGCTGGTGACCAGCTCGCCCACACTGAAGTTGCTGCGCGTGAGGAACTCGTAGTTGATGGCTTGCGTCGTGGCTGCCTCGTTGCCAAAGTCCAGGCGATGCATGCCGATGCCCAAGCGTGCGGCACGTTGCATGAACTCGTCGCGATAGTTGAAAGTGTAGCGCTGGTCCGCATAGAACTCGCTGAGCAATCGCAGCTTGCAACCAACGGCCGCAGACTGCTTGAGTTCCGCAATCGCCTGTTGAAACTGCTGCAACGCCTGCTCCGCTGTGCCCAGCTGCTGCAAGTCCAATGCCACGCGCAGTTGCCGTGCCACAGCCGTTGCATCGTCGGCCACTCCGGCGTAGAGCAGCGTTAGAGCGGACTGCAGCAGCAGCGGGGAGACGGCAACATTGCTGAGGGGCTGCGACAATCCCAGAGTTGTGGCCAGTCGCAGTGCGAATTCCTCGCTGGAGGCGCTCAGAGGAGAAGCCGGATTGCCGCTCGCCGGGCAACTGATGGCGAGCAGAGTCAGCAGCGATGTGGAAACAATTAGAAGTCGTCTCCAGTTGTCGGTGGTCATGCTTAAAGTTGGGTAATTCCAAGCTTTTTATTCTATACTACGATGCTACTTGGGGCTGGTGTTGCTTTTGTGGTTCTCACACAACTAAACTGCGACACACGTTCCACACACAACACAACGCAACACAATCATCATAACACAGTCTCGGCAATTGGCATTGAGCCGGTTTAGTCCAAACAAAAAGCTCTCGACATTTTTTTAATTGAAATTCGTTTGCTGATATGCGAGAAGAGAATGACAGAGATGAGAGGCCACTGAATGAAACGACTTAATCAGAGTCTACTACGAAAGTAAATTACCTAATTGCTGGTACATAAGATTCAATTAACTTCTAGATGATGGCAGATCTATCGTCTATATACTAAGAGTGTGTTATTAGTTCACGGAAATGACAGTATGAGCTACGGATATTCGATTGGCTCGGATAATTGATGGAATAGACTTAAAGTCATTTTTCGACACTTGTCTATAAAGTCTTTAAATTCAAATGTGAGGAGCTACTTCAAGTAGCGATTAGTCGAAGCTCTTTGTTTACACCTCGGGTGGAAGGTAATTGTAACTTAGTTCCAACAGGAAATGGATGTACCAGGCAAAAGCAAGTAGCTCCGACCCACTTTTTATACTGCTTCATCCAAGATCCGAGCTCAGCAGAACAGAAAAACGAAGAAGATCCTGAAGATTTGCGTGGATCCAAAACTTAGAAAAATTAATGGATCAGCGATCAATGGTTGACAATGTGATCGTGTTTGTTTTATTTTGGTACATACTTAACATTAAAGTATATTAGTATTCAAAATATACATTTCCGTATATTGTTGAATAGATTTTGAATTTTCACATAAGTGTTGTGAGTATCTCACACTCGAGCACTTTTGACTTTAGCATTCTTACATGTTTAATTATTGTACGCCAACTACGAACTGTTTATCTAAAAGCAAAGCTTGAAATAAATTAAAAAAGTATAAATAAATTGATTTATTAATGGAAAATAAATGAAATTGGAATACGAAATGTTTCAATACGTGGACGGGCAATGCCGTCGAACACACGCCAATTAAATGATTTGTATTTATTGCGAGCATTGGAATGTTTGTTTTATATTTGATTATTAAAAAGAGAAACTGGTTTATTCTTATCAGTGGCACTTTGAAATAAACAAATAAGCTCTGGCGATAGATTATTGTCTCAAGATCGCAGTCTATACTATATGCCTGAGTTCTCTCTCTTTTCTGGCCAAGAACTTTGCTCTCGCTCTCTACAATTCGCTCTCTCTGTTCTATTGTAATTCCTAGTAGTCGTTTATGACGCAATCCAATAATAAACAAGTACATTAGTTAAACTTGTGGATTTTCAACGGGATTTTTAGATTACTCACGCTACTCCCGATGAGGCTGGGCTTCCCAGAATAAGAACCTGAACGTGAATACGATTTCGACTGTTCAATGAGGAAGTTTTTTGTTGTTCTGCGATTGAGAAATTTGCATTGGCTAAACGCGGTTGTAGCTCCCATTCGATGGGGGCCAGCAACAATGCCAATTGACAGAGACGGGAGCCCATCACGGCCAACAAAACGGGTTTAGCAGCAACATCGACTGAGTTTTGCGCCCGAGAGAAACAACAGCAGCAGCAGCTGCATCTGGAAAAGCCGCAGAAGCTGAATGAACAATCAGCAGCCCAAAGGTTATCAGCCATGAATAAAGAATATACACAAGTATGGATTAGTTTCGTTTTTGTTTCGTTGTTGTGTCTTTGAGAACTTTCAGAGATGAATTAAAATGAAATATTTAGGAGTACGTAGAGTATCAAAATGCGTATTTCTTAAGAGCTAGGGACGAGTACAGGGCTTGATTGGACCTTCACTGCGCTCCAGCCGGCTGGGTTGGCAGCACCACATGGCCAATGAAGAGCACCGTCTCGGGCGTGCGAATGGCGAACATGAACGGATGATCGGCAGTGAATTCGCGCGATTTCAGCGGCAGCGACAGCGGCACAAACTTGGCATCTGTAAAGAGATTGCGTTATAGACAAATCGATTGGGGGATCAGGACTCAGACTCTTGGTACTCACAGGAAGCGGCGGCTGCCTCAGAGCCCGCCTCATTCACATCGATGTAGGCCTTCTGCAAGAACTTGGACACGCGCACCGGACGCATGAGCATCGCATCGATCTCGGAGTTGCCGGTGAACATGCGACTCACGCCCAGCTGCTGCAGAGGACGCACCATATCCTGCTCCAGCTCAATGCGGAACTTGGGCAGCCGAACGGTGACGGTCTCACGACGCAGTCGCGACGCGATCACATTCAGGTCGTGGCTGGGATTGGCCAGCTGACGCTCCAGCTGCGACAGACCCTCCACCTGGTTGGGCAGTATCAGCAGCATGGTGGCCTGAGTGCCCACGTAGGGCAGCTCCAGCGCCTTGGCGTCCAGCTCGGGCAGATCGGCGTAGTGGAAGATGTCGTCGTTGTACATCATGGGCACCGTGACGATCGCCTTGCTGCTGACCCGGAACTTCTCGGGCGTGGTGTCCATGGACGAGAATTCGTTGGCCCAGCGGGCCTTGAAGTAGATGGCGTTGACCAGCAACGCCTCCGTCTGCTCATCAATGTCGGCGGGACTGACGAGCTCGCGTATCTTGTTCCTTGTGGCATCCGATGCCCAGGCATTGATCTTGGCTGCCGTATTCACCGAACGCTTCATGTTCACCGCCTCAATGTCGGAGCCGTAGAACTCATTGGCAAAGCGCCTGTAGTCGGGATTCAGATCGGACAGTTCGCGGTTGTAGAACAGCTTGTTGGCCACAACCAACTGAGCGCCCTCCAGCTGCTGATTCAGCGCATTCACTCGCTGAAAATCCCTTGCCACCGAGACTCTGTCGTCGACAAATTGCCCCGCTCGACGCAGTTCGTCGGCGGTTTGGCCGCTGGACACGGCGTAGAGCAAGCCCAGCATAGCGTGGATGGAGGAGGGCGAGTAGATCACGTTCTTCAGCTGGTTGCCGCGCGAGATGGGCTGAAAGAGCAGCGAGCTGAAGCGCTCGCGGTTGTTCAGCTGCGGAGGAGGGCGTGTGGGACCCGCGGGGGCAACAACCCGACCATCGCCGCCAGCAGTCAGCACAACTGCGTCTGGAGTGTGAGTAGGAGCAGGGGCGGGAGCGGGAGCGGAAGCGGGGGCAGGTGCTTGGCGCGCAGGGCTGCGCTGACCATTCCAAGTCTGCTGCACCGTTGGCGTCTGCTCCGCCTGTGGACGCTGCAAGTCTGCTGCTGCTGCCGAGGCTGCCTGTGGAGGACCCGCTCCGGATCTGGTTTGGATGCCAGTGGGTTCGTTGGGCGCCCAGCCGCGGGTGGTGAAGACGACGTTGTTGAGTCGGGCATAGATGCCAGTGGAGGTGACAGTTCCGCTTTGGAGACACAGGCTGCAGCTGGCCAGGAGTAGCAGCAACGAGGCTGTGGAAGCTGTGAAGCAGACGTGGTTAGAGCACTAAAAAATCAGCACACAACCGTTCTGTGTGTGTGTGTGTGTTGCTGTTGCTTACAGTATTTGCACGACATGGCTGCCAATTACTTTCTGCTCAGAGAATACCCTGGGAACTTGTTTATTTTGTTCGTTTTTGTGTGTCTGCTTGTTTTTGTTTCAATCTCTGCGTTCGCGTTGCGTTTGCAAGTCAGCTCAGCTCGGGCGTAGCTTTAATACGAAACTGATCTTTGCAAAAAGTGTCGAGCAGAGCCAAAGGCGACTCAGATCTGAGAGCACTGAGCTCTGAGCTCTGAGCAGTGAGAAGAAGTGAGCGTTCAGTTGCTTGTTGGATGAGCTTGTCGAGATAACCGGTCTAGAACGCTTGGAGCACAGTGGGTGATTCGAGGCGAGTTGTGCGCAAAAACCAGTTGCCACTTTGCCTCTTTTGGCTCCGAGTTGAGCTCGTTTGCAGCTCTCAGCTTTGCCGGCTCAAGTGTGTTTTAGGTTGCGTTCGGAAAAACCCCGGCATTGTTGATTCTAATTACATAAAGGCAACGAGTGACTCGCATACGAGTATATAGTGAATTGTGAATAGTACTTGGAGTACTCGAAGCATTGTCATTTGATTTTCCAGAGGCGTGGTCTTCTTGTCGCATGGGTTTTGCATTTGGCACACGTGCAATCTGAATTGCGATTACACGGCCCGGAGAATGCCACAGTTGAGTCGACTTGCGTCTAGTTGAGTCGAGTGTTATCATGTTAGAAAAACCAGCTGAATGCTCGTTAGTTTATTTATAGAATGCTGAGAGGCACAGATAGCGACAGAGTCAGAGAGAAACTCATAACTCCTCGATTTCCTGCAATTAATGACTCTGCTGACTAACCCATGACGTCTTCTCAACATCTGAACTGCCTGCTGACATTTTTATGCTATCTATCTGGTTGCATGCGAGTTTAACCTATGATAAATATTACTTAAAGTCGTTTCGAACATTTCCCCATTTCGTAACACTCTCTCGACATTCCCCTCCATAAATCGTAGCGCGAGAACTAATTAAGTATTCGAAAAAATCTAAATGCTAGATAAAACTCGGTTAGGGACCTCACACGACCCGCGACCGCGCTCGAGTTTACATAAATGCTGTCCATTCTTCCAGCGCTCAACCTTCTTCCTAATTATGTAAAATCAAGCCACAAAATGCAGTTGATATCATGACACACACACACTCACACTCATTCGTGTGTTTAAGTGAGTTGACCTAATTGCACGGCCAAATGTGTAAACATAATTTACTCCAATTAGACGCTGGCAATGTCTTTACCCCGCCCCATGTCAGCCACATGCCAATGCCGATGCCGACAGAAATTGGGGCAATTGTTACGACTCCGAGTTCCAGTGTTGCAGTGTTGCATGTTGGAGATATGAGCGAGCATAAAATGCAATCAATTAATTTCGTAGAGGCGCAGTTAGAGCCGACTCCACCTGAGTTAATTACGAGTACACAGAACGTCAGGTGGGTCGATGTCGACGTCGACTTTTAGTTTTGTATCTGCCGCCACTTGCCATTCGAAATCGATAAGGAAAAAAAGACACCTGATGGAAGAGCATTGCAAAAAAAAACACGAAGAAGAGATAACAATTAAGAAGCTGTTGCTGCCACTGTGCGGCATGAAGACAAGCGACAGTCGCAATTGTTTTTTGCTCTCATCGATGTCACATTTTGACAGTAACCATCAGGCAGAAGTGATATGTCGAGTGGCTGCAGATAAAATTAAAAAAACTATTAGTCGAATGGTACACTGTGAGAAAGTTAATAAGACATTTGATATATAGCAATTTAGTATTTGAATACTTCAATTTTACTTATTTAATATTCAATTGCTATGAGTACTTCCAATGATAATTCAAATATTAATTATATTAAATAAACAATTTGTATCTTTCTGTTCACTTTTATAATCTGTATTTAATTGATTTGTTTTAGCTTCTTATTAAGTTTGCTTTTGGAAATAGGATAATTCTATTTTATATTATTTTGATTTTTTTTAAAAAACTGTTGAACAAAAATTAAACCAGATTTTATAAATTCAAATTTATTAGATTTTATGAAGATGTATTCAGCACATCTACATTTTAATGATTGCATTTTCTTTTTCGGTGTCATATACTGTACATTGAAAATAGATTTAACATCTAGAATGTTGACTTGAAAATTAATACAAGAGTGAAATTTAATAACTCTAGATAGTCAAGTGCATTATTATAAAATGCTTGCTGGCTATAAAAATATCTCATATCAGAAGCTAAAAGTTAACAAAAAAAGAGTTTATTTTTTAACCACTCTTAAAAAGGATGTAAAAATATCTGAAAATCATTCCTTTTATACCATATTGGAAATATTATAAATAAAAGAATTTCTCTTGTGATCAACAATCAAGTTTTTCTAGTTGAAAAGGTTGTACCTATTTTATTGCATAGTGAAATGTCATTTTAATTGAAAGCAATTGTCAAGATTATCGCTTCCTTTTAAAGAAGACAAACTTCATAAAAAAGTGTGTCCTAATATGGAATAATCTTTACGGCAATTCCTTCATTTAAGTGACATAATAAATTATAGAAATATTTAATAATTTAACAATAGCCAGAGAAGGAAAGGGAATGCGGATTCAATTGCACAATCGATGATATTTCAACGCACAGGAACAGCTTCAATGTCAGGGTCAAGATCAACCAACCAAGTGTCACCTGCGGGTTCAAGGCACACGCAATCACCTGGGAATGTTACGAGATGAAACTGCAGCGTGTTGCCACAATTTGTATGCAACAATCTGTTGGCGTTGTTGTGGTTTGAGTAACCACAGAGCAATTTGTTGGCAACACACACTCAAAGCCGCAGTCGCCGTTGCCGTTGCCATTGCAGTCGCAGTCGAAGTCGCATTTAATTAATTTGCGTGTTAAGTCAGTCGAGCATTAAACTGACACTTGGACAGACTGCAGCGGCAACTGGCCGACAATAAAAGGCGCGAAAAGCCGTGCACAGGCAACTTTGTCATTTTTAGCCCCTCCTGCCTGCCGCCTCCCTCGCTCCCTCGCTCGCTGCCCCTCCGCGTCCCCTTCTCCTACACGCAGCCAATGTCGGCAACGTAGTTGGCGTCTCTTACAATAAAATCGCATTAAATTACACGTTTGCCACACGATTTGATTTTGCATATGAATACTGCGAACGAATTCGACGAATACGAACACGAATACGAGTGTGAGTACGAATATGAATATGATATATTTATGTACATGTATTCTACATATGTGCATATAATTATGGCAATAAATCAGCAAGCGTATTTGCAATCACAATATTTACACTTGTCCCTCAAATGTGCAATTGCCAATTTGCCTCGTTGCCCAGTTTGTAGGCGAAGGCGGACAAGTTGCGACAATTGCGGCGCACGATCGACTTCCCCATGCGAGTGCAACTCGGAGCTTGTGCAGCTGCAATAAGCAACACACAAATAAATAAATAAATAAATAAATAAAAAATAAAAGCATAAATCCATATGGATATAATGTATAAATAAGGGAAGGTATGTACTCACATTATGCTGCTTTCCCATCTTAACGAGCTTGTCGAAAGATGCATGCCTCATGTAGCAAGCTGCAAGCTGCAAGTTGCAAGCTGCAAAGCTGCATGCTGCGAGCTCATCTGTCAACTCTGGCTTCAGACTTCATAACTGGCTGACGTTGTAGCTAATGCCGGACTGGTCTGGCCCTCTCTCACAGCTGCCTAGCTGCCCGGCTGCCTGGCCGGCTGGACCGCATCCGGAGACGCATCAATTAAAGCGACATAAAAGTTCTAGCGAAACTATAATTTTCATGCAACTTAATCACAGCGGCATTTTGTGAAAGCCCATAAATCCGGCCCAGGCATCGTTTCTGTCTCCGTCTCCAGCTCCGTCTCCAGCTCCGGGTACGAAGCCCACTCATCGTCATAGTTGCCATTGTTGTTGTATTTATGCGTTTAGCTGCAGTTATAGAAATTGCAAGCCCCAAAAGTGGACAGCATCGAACTGACAGCAGCCACAGACTGCGAGAAGGCAGAGCAGCGGGGGCTGGATGGGCGGTAATCGCCGTTTAAATTTGTTCTTCGTGATGCAATCATTTTGATGAGCATCCGATGCAGCAGCCAGTCCTTGTCCCTAGCTCTCTATCTCTCTGTCTGTCTCTCTGTCTGTCCCTCCTTCTCTCTCTCTCTCTAGCTCTTGGACTCTAGAATCGAGCCTCAAGTCGTCAGTCTCTGTGTCTGTTTCGTGTGCAACGTTTCGTACGTTAGGCGCCATAATGGGTTAAGCTTAACACACAATCACACACACACACACACACTCACACACACACATAAGTATATTTATAGCCTGATACACCCACACACAGTTAGGGCCGCACTGAGGTCAGCTACGCTTTGGGCATTGTTCTGTACGTTTTTTGGGTTGGTCGCTGGCCAAGTGGTATTAATGCCCTTTCCGAAAGGGTATATTAAATATGCCATTAAATGTAAAATGCACTTAAAAGGTGATTAAATAATAATACAGAAATAAATGGTAATTATTTACTCGTAAAAGTTGATTATATTTTTATTCTGATCATTTTCCCTCATCGAACACACATAAAATGCCCAAGTTTCGTTTATGGTTGTGCAATAAAAATCATTTGAATTCGGTGCGTTTTATATTGTTTCTGTTTCGATTTGAATTCTATTTGTATATCTTTTTTCGGTGGTCTTTTGGAGCTGCCGCTGCGCGTGTTGTTTATTGATCTAAATTTGAGGCTGTAATTTGGTTACGTTTGCGTTTCCTTATCGCCAGCATTCCATGGCCATTTGGCCATGGCCTAAGCCTAAGTCTAATGATAGCTGCCCAGCCTCTTTTGCATTTGTTTCTCAACTCCGGTAGAGTCGCCTGCAGCCTGGGCAATTGCTGTTATTTGGCTGTAGCTGTTGGTGGAGTCAATGCTTAGATTTCGATTTAAATAAACAACAAGCTGGCAGCGCCAAGTTTGTTAACCCGCGCGCCTAATGAGCACAGAGATTTGCTGCAATCATGTGGAAAGGCCGTTAGAATTCCAATCAGTTAACGCCTAATTGAGGCGGTGGCTCTGTTGAGCCGCACGGCCACGCCCACAAGGCACGCAACACGTCTGGGAGGCATACATATGTATGGCTACTTGGAACTCCAGTCATGATTAGCCGGAAGAAATAGATGTACGACAACGACTATGAATACTACGAGTACTCGTAACGCTCGCCATTAACATTTTGTTTTATCTTCATGTAGTTTCTGTTGTGCTATTTTGCCAATGCCTCGCATTGTGTTTGTGTGCGCCGCCGCCGCCAACGATTTCATGTCAATATATCAAAATGCGGAACCCCTTCATTAGAGCCGCAGCAAAGAAGTCTGACGTGCAAACATGGCCCAAGAACAAAGCACAACAACAACGAAGCCACAATACAAGTATAATAATGATGAATTGCGGTATTATCGCACGGTAATACCCTGGCCTAGGCATAAAAACCGAAATAAAAAACTTAGGATGAATATAAAAAGAGTACAAGTCGCAAGTCGCAAGTCGATCGAAACTGGAGCAGCCGCACGAACATTGGAAAGTGCAGGCCGCCAAGGGGCCATGGAGCCAGGCCAAGACAAATATTAAATTGGCAGACTGAAGACACGAAGGTGCCAGGGACTGAGAGTGGAGAGTGGAAAGGGAACCTCATACAGGTCTTAGACACGCGGCACGTACTCAAAATGCATCGACATCATGGCATAGAAGTTTATTCCTGGTCTTGGTCTGGTCTGGCCTTGCGGCAAGCGATGATGATTTATTTAAATTGGCAAGCGAAGCGGCTCAAAAGAAATGGGCGACACGTAGCGTTGGCCAATTTTCCGACAACTTAATTGAATTAGGCCTGGGAAATGAATGCAGCCAGCAGCCAACGTGGCGTATACGCAACCGAGTAAATAAGTATACGCAAATGCGGCCACAGCATGAACTAATTCTCATTCGCAGCCACAGCAGTTGCTGCAGCACGCCACAAGCACACCCAAAAAAACGAAACTTGTTGTTGCTGTTGCACTTTAACATTTTGCCACAGATCTGAAGATTTGCGCAATTAAAGCTGGAACTGGCCGCAACGCCCAAGAGCAAGGCAAAGGTAAAGGCGGCTTGCCAATGTGCATCCAAGCGAACTGCAATTGCATTTGACATTTAGACAAACAGCAAAGGCAGCTGGCAGCTCGCGACTCGCGACTGGCAACTGGCAGAGAGCAAAAGCAATTTAAAAGCTACAGGGATTTGGCCATAACTGTATTAAGGCCGCTCTGGCTGCGACTGAAACTGAGATTGTGGCTGAGTTTTAGCCGCACCTTTGGCGGCCCGTCAAACTGGCCAATCAACCTACAAGTTGCAACGAGCAGCAGCAGCAGCAGCCACAACTACGAGCAACAGTTTTGACAATTTAGCAACAACTTCTGACTATTTGTATAATTGGCATTTCTAATTTTTCAAATCTTCAAAATGCGCCGACGTCACCGCATCGCATTGGGATTCGCCGGTTACCACTTGAAGCGCGCTCTTCACTGACTTATTATAGAGTTGCTGTTGCGAGTTGCAGTTGCGAGTTGCAGTTGCCGTTGTCGTTGCATTAAATTCACGACCAACGGCAGCAGCAGCGAGTTCTTGTTTTTTGTGGCCAGTTGAGCGTGAGTAATCAGAAAGCTAAACGCGTTGCATAAATATCAAAATGTGTACAATAATGAAACTGGTTTGGGCGGCTCGCTAAGAATTACTTCCACAGCCTGCATAGACACAGATACAAACACACACACACACACACACGCACACACACACTGTGTTAGACGTAATGTGCTCTAGTGAAACCAGTGTTGCCATAATGCTTGTCATAAATTCTCCAAATTACCCAACACGTCGCGCAATGTCGCAGCTTAGTTGGCCTAGGACGGCCATTTGCTATAGCCGTATCTTGTATCTGTATCTCTGCATCGGTATCGGTATCTGTATCTAGTACGTAGTATCTACGTCCGCCTGATTGCGAATTGTGTGACAGCATGTGCGCTAAATTGAGTTTATGTACTCTCAGCTCCAACTCGAACTCGAGCTCGGACTTGCTTAAAGGATTAATTGTTCAGGCTTTGGCGCCTGATTGACTGCGCATGCGCACAATCAAGCTGCGCAGCTTTGTGTCAGTGCGTCAATCAAACTGCAACTATCAAAATGCAATGCCTGGCGTCTGCAATCTGCAGCTCAATTCCCACTTCGATGCCTCCTCTCCCACAATCGATACAAACTCCAATCGACGACATGTTTTGTGTTGTGAAAGCTCTGCACTTGAGTGCGAGTTAAACCCAATTCGAATCGTGTTGCGGAGAACGCACTTTGTTACTTGGGGTCGCCGACAGCGTTCAATTAATGCCAGTTGGAAAAGTTGTTCTCTTGTCAGACCATTGAACTGCCAGCCGGAGAGAAAGAATGGAGAGAGAGACACAGTGAGATGGGGGAAAATCAACTGCGCAATCGTCATGGAGTTTTTGTATCGTTAGCAGCGATTTTAAATTGAACTCACCATAAAATTCCTCAATTTAAACAGCAATATTAATAGTAGTGGGAATAGCAAATACCAGAGATCTGAGAGAGAGATCCAGTGCGTACATGAAGTTAACAGCAAAGAAACTTGGCTTAAGCATTGCTCCAACAAATTGCTTAAGTTTATGGCCAACACATTTTGTAACTTTGGCCGCGGCCACTTCACAAAACACTTCAGACCAAAAAGACAGCAGAGACCTTTTTTCTCCATTATTTTGTTCACATTTATTTGGTAGGCAGTAGCTCAAGTTCCTAGCCAGCGTTAGCGTTTTGTTGCCAAGGCCCACGCGCCTTCAAAAGCTGAAGGCCTGACTAGCGGAACGCTTTACTGTTAGCCAGTTGTTGTTGTTGGTCTTTTGCATGTGGGCACACATTTAGCCAGTACCGAGCACTCACTACTGAGCACTGAGTGTACTCATACTTGGCTTCCATGTATCCATCCATATTCATGCGCATTACGCACATTTGCGTAACAGATTCAAGTGCGCGATACGCGAGGGTCTCAAGAGCCGAGCACATCCGACCTGAGTTTATTTCAAAACTCTTGTTGCCATATTTTTATTTTCGTGTACATATATATATTTGGTTGTTATTGTTATTGCTGTTGCTGTTGTTGTTGGCAACATTACACAGCAATTCGAGTTTTCAAGTGCTTACAAACTTTTGAAACTCTGAAATTTTGTTTCATTTTTCACTCGCTCGCTGTCTCGGCGTCTGGATAATGAGTGCTAGCTGGCTGTTAACCGGTTTTGCATTGTGCTACAGCATTTGAAGCAATTTAAAATTAACTGTGTTTTGATTAATACTCTATTATTGAGGCGCTGCATGTGACTATAAATTAGTTGTGTGTTGTTCTTGCCGGCGATAAACTTTTAATGAATATGTTAAATGATGGTTCGCTTGCTTCTCTGTATAGATCACTGCAAGCTGCTGCTGCTGCTGCTGCTGCTACAGAACAGATAGATAGCCTTTAGCTGAAATTCGAGTAATTTATGAGCAGTTTGCCAACTAATTGGGCTAATTATGTGGCAGTTTACCCGCTGCAAACTGCAATAGCAGCCCATAAATTGCACAGTAAGCGGCTCGAAGCGATGCCAGTTCACACTTCCGCGATTGCAGCCTGACTCTGAGACTATCTTCAGTTTGTTTTTGCAGTACCTTCAACGGCAAACAACAAAGCCAACAAAAGCCAAGCAGCAAGCAGCAACAGCAGCAGGCGGCATCGATGGCCAAGTCACAAGTCAAGAATCGAGTGCAAGGCACCCAAGACGCCAAGACGGAGTTGGAGACCGAGAGGACGACGACATCAGCTGGACTGCAGTATGTCTGCCAACATCGTGACTAATTACATGCGACATAAAAGCGATGGCAAAGCAATGGCAAGTAAAAGCCAAGCGCGCGCTCTTCTCGGCGAGATCTAGCAACCAGGTCGTATACGTAATTGTGGCCACAAAAACGAGCGAAAAGAAAAAGGCAACTGCAATTGCCAAACGGCAGCAACATTGTCTGGCAACAGAAATTGGCAGGAAAGGCAGCTAAGCGCAAGTCGATCTCTTGGCCATATATTCCGCAAGCTTGACAATTCAATAAAACTGCGACAGTTGGACAGGAGTTGCCTCTTGCTGCTGCTGCTGCTGCTGCTGCTGCTGCTGCTGGTTGCAATTACTGTTGCAGTTGCAGTTGCAGTTGCCAGCTGACAACTGCTGGAGCCTAATTATGCCGTTGAGTTTATGTGATTGGCCATTGTCAAATTTCGCCGACGACTTTTGCAAATGAATCTGCGCGCTTTATGGGCGAAAGTTGTCAAGTTGCAGTTGCACTTGGAGTTGCAGTTGCAGTTGCAGTTACAGTTGCCACAACTGCAAACTAATTGAATTCCACTTTGCCAAGTATTTGCATGACCTGATCCGCCCACATCGCTCATTACGTTTGCACTTGGGCGTAACACGCGCCTCACACAAAACACTGAGCAACACGCGCACACTCACCTCTTGCCGCATCGTGTGGCAGCCACATCTGCCACAGAGATCTGCAGCAGAGTTTCAAACAATTAATGTATTTTTAGCTGAACGCAAACTCACTGTTAGCACAGCTTTGGCTCCGTTGGTTCCGTTCTCTGGCTCTCATCTCATGAACGCCCACCAGCTAACCGGGCATCGCCATCTGCCGCATGAGGCATGTTGCATGGTGTACGGTCTGGCCACACGAAAATAGCGCAAAGTAGTGCATCAATAAACAATAACAATGCTGCTGCCGACGGTGCAAACGAAACAGGAAAAGCGGTCCCAAAACAGATCCAGATCCCGAGATCGAGCGACCAACCCATTCTCATTCCCATTCCCATTTCATGGCATGCCCCAGCAGACCTGTGCAGCATGCCACATGTGCGGATAGTGCGGATGTTGCCGCTAGCAGGCGAACGTTGCTCGCTCGCTCAGTCTCAGGAGCGCTGACTGTTGTTGGTTCGCTGTAACAAGTCTGCCTGTCAATAAAAACGAAATAAAAAAAAAGAGAGGCGAAAATAAAGCAAAGTGAGGCAAAACATGTGCAAGTTGCAGTGGCCCGCGGTAAAGTGAAAGAAATCGCCGCCAATAGCGGAAATATTAGCCTGCTGCTTGGCTGCCAATGCAGCTAGCTGCAAGAGAAGGCAATAAAATGTTCATCGGCAACGCCAACACAAAACACAACAACAGCAGCAGCAGAGCAGACAATGTGTTTATTATTGCATTTTGGCCAAACCCCGATGGAAAGTGCAGCTGAAAGAGATTTGGCTCAAATGTTTTCACGCCATTCACGCACATTTAAGTCAGTTTTAATTGCCGGCCAAGAATAATACGAAGTGCATTTGTGAGTGTATCTTTTGTTTATATTTACTGGAATTCTGCAATTTGATTATGTTATTGCGCATTCGTTTGATGAGAACACTCAACGGAACTGAAAATACCTAAGGCAAGCGGCGTTGCATGCCACCCCATCAGCTGGACGGCATCATCATAATGGCCTTAATCCAATTGTCGCTGAAAGACCAAAGACCGCCCCCACATCGGGTTGAAAGTCAGGACGATGCCACAACATCGAATGCCTTGACAAGGGAATCAACAAAAACCGATTGTGTTAAATCAAATGAAGCGTAATTTTTACTCAATTTATGTGGCAAGTGGCAAGGACTCGTTGTTGCAACGAGGCACAGTTACATCGCTTTATAACCCCAATTTCAGTTCCAAATACTCTCCAATCCCAGCGGAACGCTTAGGCTGTCAATCCAAACAGCGCCCACTTTTCCGACTCCAACGCAGACAGACAGACAGACAGCTTTTCCTCTGTGTGCTTTGGGGTTGTTGCTTTGACTTTATGACGTTGATGAGCTGCAGGTTCTGCGAGTACATCATATTTCTATTAATGACTTGCATATTTATGAGCTGCTCATCTGAAAACACACCCACTGACAAAACAGAGAAACGGAGCGAGAGAGAGAGAGAGAGAGGAGGCTGGGAGGCAAACAAGCTGATTTTAATAATAAACAAACAAACATACATACATAAATACAAATAGGCATTAAATGTGTAGCAGTTGTTTGAGTTGCGGCTGCTGCTTCTTGGCCGCCAGCAATGATGGCCAAGTCGGAGCTATTTCTGCGGCCAAAAATTCTTTGACTTTCGACTTTGCTGCAGGCAGAGCAGCAAACAAAGCAAACATTTAACTGGAATTCTAAGCGAGTAGTCCAAATAAATGTCTAGTTAAAGGCGTAATAAATGCTGTAGTCGCTGAGCAAGATGGGTGCTGAAGTAATGGCAGGCAGGAGGGGGGGCTTTCATCAGCAACTAGCGACTGGCAACGCCTTTGATGTGGTCGGATTGCCCCTGGATTTCGTTACATCAACATGTGGCTGCGCTGTCTAACGATGCGTAGAAAGTCTTTAAATAAACAACAACGCCACAAGCTGGAAAGGAAGTTGCCAAACAGCCAAACAGCCGAGCAGCCAACAGAAACAACATCAGCTATATGTTAACTATAGCTATGACTATGAGCATTTGCATATGGTTTCTTTTCTTTTTCTGTGTTTTTTTTTCCTGTGTTTTTTTTGGCACAAAAAACAATTGCGAGCCTCGAGAGTGTAACGACCCACAAAACGGCGACTTAGACCTGAAATAGTACGCCATTAAGAGCCCCCCTCTCCCCCGCCACCATCTCCGAAAACAGAGGTAGACTACAAAATAGATGAAACTAGTACTGAGTGCGGTTTTTTATGGCAGTCGCTTCTGTGTGGCCATCAAAAGGCTGTTGGGCGCAGTTTCCCACATCAAGTTGGCGACACAACAATGGCATATCAAAGTCATGCAAGCAAGCAACTAACTAACTAACTAATAGCAGCCCATAATGGAGTGCTAAGCAATATCAGAGAGCTGCTAATGAAAATGCCGAGTGCCATGTCAACCCAAAAGATACCAAGCTAACAACTAACTTGGCCAAGTCTAAGACGACACTTCATTGAAGCCGAGAATTACACGCATCAGCGCAATGTCGGTTTGTTTGCTTGCCCGCTTGTTTCTCGATAAAATCACTAAATTTTAGATAATGGTGGGAAATCGGGAACAGCAACGTCTCTGTGTAACGGAACTTCTTTGAACAATTTGTACTTTTGAGTGTTGCCAAATTCTCAAATACCGGAAATGTGTTTAGCGAATTTAATTAAAAGTCGAAGACATCAAAAGAGCTGAAGAAATAACTCAGCTCTTGGAGCTTGCCATTATAACTTCTATAAAGTTGTAAATAATCACTAAAATATTGAACTCTGTGTAATATTAATTATGTAAATATTATCATGTAAAGCAAAGATTAAATAATTAAAAATTCAATTTTTTTTCTTGTCAATTTTGTTAATAAACCAGAAATGGAAAGATAAGATAAAAAAATATACAATAAAATAAAAGAATAGTGTCTTGCATGCATTTTGAGAGTATCATTTCGTTGCAGCAGCAAAAGTGTTGTGCAATTTTCGGTCACCCACTTGACAACTCTTTAAACTGCATTGCCGCAAAACCAACAAATTACAAAACACCCAACGGCAGGCAGGCAGACAGACAGGCAGGCAGGCAGACAGTCAGCTGAGTCAACCCTCGGGGTAAGGGCTAACGAATGGAATTAGGAAATCTTGGCAAATCCAACAAATCATGTTAAAACCGACCCAAACAGAGTCGGACCCCAAGCCCGGTTGGACCATTGCATTGAATGAGGTGAATTTTCAGCCAGCGGCCGCTTCGGGCGTGCTGTTTACACCGCTCTCTGGCTTGGCGTGTTTTCAAAACTGTGCGGTTTGTGGATGGCGGCTGGTGGGCGGGGGAGACGTGTGTGGGCGTTGACTGGGAACATTAGCGAGGGTGGAAATGCAGGGCAGCAGTTGTCGCTGGTTAACAATCAAAGAATTGCCAGACGGCAAGGGCATCAAGTTTATATAATTATTTTTATGCCATAAGCGAGGCCGATGAGTGTGTCGCGTGTATATATCTCTGGCATCTCTTGAGGGTTGACAAACCCGGCCCCCTGTCCCTGCCCCCCTTCCCCTTCTGAGTTTGCTAACTACGTTCGTATTGCAATGAATAAAATTAAATAACATAAATGTCATTTACGAAATGTTGCTAGCAACATGTTGCTGGCTGCATTTTAATTAAAATTTTGACTGAGTGTAATGTGGATACACAGGATGCTGCTGCTCTTGGCTGTAACGGAAATCGTGTGCGGCTATTGAAGTGTTGTCGCTTGTCGCCCCCTCCTTTTTGGAGCCGTGTTTGTTTGTTGTCGCTGTGCTTGTTTGTTGTTGTTATAGCTGGCCGGCATGAAGGGCTAGGAATGTGTTTGGCTTGTCTGCAGGGTTGATTTGGCAAACGACGCAATTTGTTGCTAGCTGCGACAGCGACAGCAACAAAAACACGTGGAATGGTTAACAGGGCGGAGTATGAGCTGTTTGCACATTAAATACCGTAACCCATGGGCTGTAGACCGTAGTCTGCAACCCGTAACCAGCTTTGACGTCACACAAACAAATTTCACTTTCGCTTTCCACCATGCAGCCGTGTTCCTCTCTATTCCCCATGGCCTCGTAAGTGTTGCCAAGTTGATTGTTTTTACGAGTGCATTGCATACTTTGCGGCGCCCGAGGGTGAACTCTGCTCGGCCCAAGTACAGTACAGTTGAGTAGACTCGTCCAAAGACACTCGTACATCCAACATTCAGCTTGCAACTAATTGCTGAAAAAGCTCAAAGCGAGCTTGTTGCTAGTTGTCTGCCGAATGCCGAATGCCTCGAGGCATATGAAATCATAAAAATTTACGATCGCCGGCAACTTCTGTCTGCTCTGCTGCAGAGCCACCCCCTGAGGGTTGCGTTGCATTGACCAGCAGAGCTACCACCCAAAGACCGACAGCAAGGTGAGGACGGCTGGCTGAGGGGTGAGGAATGCGCTCAGCTCAGCTGCTCGGCACGTGTTCAAATTACCGTGAATACGCTTAGGGGTGAATTCTACAGAACTCGAACTCGAGCTCGACATTCAAATTGAGTGAGTGAATTAAGTGAGAAATGAAATCCAGGCAATAAAGAGAGCAACTCTCACTGAGAGAGTGAACTGCTCTCTCAGTTCTCTCTCTCTCTCTCTTTTTCTCTCTCCCTTGCGCTATCAGATTGAACATATTTGTAGCAAAATATGAGCATACGTTCGAGCGTTCGCTTCCTTCCTTCCTGCAGATGCGGGTGCCTGTGTTTTTGGGGTTCGCATTCGTCCTGCAATGCCTGATTCAATGTGCGAGTGTGAGTGAGTGGCCATAAAAGGTTGTGCTCCTTGTACGTGTGAGTGTGCGTGAGTGTGAGTTCACGGGGATCGTGCCGTCAGACCTTTGTGTACGTCTGAGCACAGTGGTTCATATATGATAGAAATGCAATTATGTAGATGATGAAATAATTAAAAAATGTAATATAATATAATCTAATACTCAGCGACACCTTTTTTGCGATATTATCAATTAATATTTTGATTTCTCTTAAAATTAAATATATGAATATAACGATGGTTTAATAGCCCTCCAGTTGAAAGTATGAAATTCGTCTGAATATCTCATATAATAGTAAAGGCAGTAAATGGATGTAATCTTTATTTTGAGCCATCTATTTTACCTATAATTTCCTGAAGAAAAATACATTTTAAATTACAATTTAATTCGTTACTCATAGTTTCGGTTTACTAGCCACAAAAGTCACTGTGCGAGTCACATTCGAACTTCACTCAAGAGCTTAAAAGGTGAACATTCACCTTCCTCCCCAGCCCGCTGCGTTTATGCCCAATACGAAGTCTTTGGCTACATAATTTCAACAATATGCGTGTGTTGAGTACAACACCTCCCCGCCCTGCTCACGAAAACGAAATCAGACATAAAAACATTAAATTACAAACCCTTATTTTGCACACACTAAAAAATAAAAAGCAGAAAAAAAGCTGTCGAGCCAGGCGAGCCAAGCAAGGCGAAAGAAAACCGAGACACAAAACTGAAACTGAAACAGAGAATCGGGCAAGGACCAAGGACGCACAGCACAATGGGGCGACTTCAGTCGCCAGTCGCCGCGTTCAGTTCTGTTCCACAAGGGATGCAAAAGCGAATGCCAGATATTAACCCCTCACTGTACGTGTACGTGAGACTGTGTGTGTGTGTGTGTGCTGCTTTGTGCGATGTGTTTTCGCCGTGCTTGTCAATTTTCCGTGCCAAAACAAACGCAACGAACATTTTCGCCGATTAGAAAGAAACAATTCGTGAGTGCAACGTGAGCGCCGCGCGCCGCCGACAGCCAAACGAGGCTCTGTGTTGCGACATTATTTGCACGCTGATAAAACGAAAATTCATTAAAATACAAAATAGTTAGTTTAAACAAATGCAAGGGCAAAACCCTACGAAATTCTACGAAAAAGTGCGCTAGAAATCGAGGCAAAAAAACCCCGGCAAAGTTCAAGACACCGGCGAGATTCGAGAGTCGAGTTCGTTGTTATTGTTTTGGTGCCAGCAGCAGCTGCTGCTTCTTCTTGCAAATAGTTCTTTGTGTCTGTGTTTCTGTGTATTTGTGTGTGTGTGTGTGAGTGTGCTTGTGGGTGACTCAGCGCAAATGGATGTGCGCATCTTTGTTTACCTTGGAGCCACAGCGAGCTGGCAGTGAAAGCGGCGCCAAAAATCGAATCGAAGACAATGAGCGAGTCCATTGATAATCTGCATGCTGATAACAACAGCACCAGCAGCAACAACAACAACAGCAACATTGCTGCGGCAAACAACGATGGCGACTCGGATGTGGAGGTCATCGAGGGCATGGAGCTGCTCGAGGGCAACTACCAAGTGCTCCGCCAGTGGGTGCCACCAGCGCCCAACTATTGGGATGCTCCGCCCAAGGCGATCATCAAGTCGGCAGAAGTGAGGTAAATACGACTGCAACTGCAACGGGCAACGTGCAACATGCAACATATCTTTATGCAATATGCATGCTCAATTGCGTTGAATGGGCTTTAATTAAGTGCCACCATTTGACAGCACATTCCACTTGCTGGCCAGCTTGTTGGTGCACAAATTGCACGGCAATTAACTCGCTGCACTATCAACTCAATCCAAGCACGATCTGTCGACCATTAAGCCTCTCTAACGGTTCCGTTCAATAAATGTGCAGTTATTTGTAACGCACTTTTTTATGGCCACACATTGCGATTGGCCTACCGACTTGTCGGCCCACATTACTCCGAGTCCGACTCGGACTCCGGGTCCATTGCCTCAATGGATTTGGCCTCTAATGAATTCTGAATATGCAGCGCATTTACAGCGAGCAATTCATTCAATAAAAATTTGATTATTATGGGCGTCATCTAATGCAATATTTGCATGAAAAAACTGCAACGGCAGCTAGGCAAAAAAAAATAAATCTCTATTTTATATGGTATAACCAGATATCAAACTTGACTGGCCGCAGTTTGAAATACTCTACAGAATGAGCAAGGTTAAGAGTCGCTTGACTATATGAAACATTTGTAAGAAGTCAAATTATCATTATTCGTAAGTAGGAATTCAATTCTAAAGTTCCAAAATAATGAATTTGCTTACATACTTATTATAATACATAATAAATTGTGTGTTTATATATTATTTATTTATAACAAAAATTATATTTAATTATATTATTACTCTCAAATTTGCAGTCTCTTATTTATTAATGGCAAAAGGTTGCGATTATAAAATTACTAATGAATGAATTCATTTTTATTGATTACAAATATTACTTTAAAGTCACTAAAACTATAATATTTTTTATCGACAGGATATATGTATATGTAATTATAAATTTAAACTCAAATTTATTTGTAATCCTTTAATTGTTTCATAACAAATAGATGCTGCCACAAAATTACAATTCATATGTGCAATTGATAAACTTTTTATTTATTTATATGCATTTGAAATTAATATTAAATTACATACAACATGGCACATAGATGGGAAATATGTGCAAATTGAATTATAGATTGCAAATTGAATGCTGAAAGCAAGTGTCCCATGGGTTAGAGTATATATTATGTATTTGTCTGAGTGCCCGTGCTTCTGTCTTTCGTCTTCCGTCTGTCTTCACTCAACGAGCGCCAACAGTTGCCGTCTGAGAGTTGCTGCTGCTGCTGGCTGCCTGTCAACAGCACCAAGTGGTATGCAACATGTGCAACATTGGATCAGCATCGCCTATAGTTGGCCAGAGAGCGGAGGGAGGGGAGGCAGCGCTCGTTCACAAGTGTCTTCGTTTGCAAACGTTGACAACTGCAGCATGAGTCTGCGAAATTGAATTGAGTTGCCTCAGCCGCCTGTTGCCCATTGCACGTTGCACGTTGCACGCTGCACGCTGCACGTTGCCAGGCTTGGTAAATAATAAATGCGTTACTTGAGTGCATGCGAAATGGAAATCAAAATGCAAACGCTGCCAGATTTTTGCTGCCGCCGCTGTTGCAGCCACACAGCTGCCTCAACTGCCACTGCCACTGCACTGGTGCATCAAGTGCAGCCGCATAAGATGCCGATGGAAGCTGAGCCCGTTGTTGATGTTGATGTGGATGTGGATGTGGATGTCCCCCGGCTCGTTTTGTTTTTGTCCGGCGGCCCGTTAAGTGCAGCCAAAGTTTCGTATTGCATGCCGCATTGTGTGGCGTATATTTTTGCACGTTCTCAATATGCATTTCAGAAATTACAATATGTTGATTGCATTTCGCCCGAGCACGTAAATGAAACACATGCTCCAGAGAGCTCACAGAGCTCAGAGCTGTGTCTTATAATAATGATGAGTATTGAAATTGCTAACAATGGCATCAGACCGACAACCCTCCCTCCACATCTCTCTTCAACTCAGCAACTCTTCAACTCTTTGACTTTGTTGCAACTCAGTTGCTGCAACGGGCCGTGCTTCCTTGCCTGCGGTTAGTTGGCTTTGCAACTCAGCCAGGATCCCCGACTGTTGGTCTAAATTACTTTATTTTCTTTTCTGTTCTTGCATTCAATTCTTTTTGTTTTATTTCATTGTGTTTCGTTTCATTGTGTGTTAGTTGGTTGCCTGGGTAATTGATATGGCTTTGTTGTATGTCTGCATTTCCGTTGCGCGTTGCCAGTTGACAGCTTACAACAAACATTAGCCAAGTATTCTCTGCAATTTGTGGCTAGTTTCAATTATTAATGAGCCCAGCGACAATCATGAATATCCTGACTTGAAGTTGTTGCCAAATTTGCACATGCATCCACAATAAATCAACTTTATTTTCGGCCTGCTTTTGGCTGCACCAAAGTTCGTTTGTTTGCCACGTTGACAGCTCGACTCCTTTCACTTTGCTGTTGCCAGTCACAAAACAACAACAACAGCAATAACAACTATCGCAATTTTGAATTGTGTGAAGGCGGCACGTCAATGTCGTTGTTGAGACGCCGCCATAGGGAAATGTAAATGAGCCATTGGAATGGGACTCGAATTGGGATTGGAAACGGGAACGGGAACGGGAACAAAAATGCTGATGAAAATTACGATGACTTGTCACACAAACCGACCTGAGTAGGCCTTAATTCGCCTTTGTGAATTGCTTAGCAAATTAGCACAGCTCCCTGCAATTGGGGGCTCATAAATTGAACTCTGCTCGCCCACACAGGGATCCCGACACACACAGAGCTGTTCAGAACAGACCGACATATATATATATATATTTCGAATTTTGTATATAATTTAGATACGCCAAACACGTAAGCATTAGCAACTCATAAACAATCGCTACGTTAAATGGCAGGCCATTTTTAGATATTATTGTTTTATACAAGAGCTCTTAAGATGGAGAATTCGAAGACCAACTTTCATCCACTTATCGCCAGCGGACGCCATGAGGCGCCAACGTTGTTGGCCGACGAACTGGTCAACGAAATCTTCGATTCCATGAAGGAGAAGGAGGGCACCTGCAAGTACAGCAGCAGTGGGTGCCACATCAATCTGAGCATTGGCAAGTCAAAGGCCAAGCAGCCTGATGATGATGACGATGACGACGAAATGGATCCTCGACTCGCCGCCTGGCACAAGATGCTGAAGCAGCGGAAGATCATTGAACAGCGCATTCAGCGCTGCACTGGCAAGCGGGCGGAGGATGTGCTCTTCAATCGCCATGTGACCATCGACAATCAGTCCAAGCGAATGCTTTTGCAGGTGCTGGAGTCCGCGAAGCGCAGCCAGAAATACGCTCCCGACCGTGTGTACAGTGTGCTGAAGACACGCATCGATCCGCAGACTTGTCGCGAGATAAGGGAACTGCAGGCCACAGATCCACAGCTGCAGACACTCGAGTTTGTGGCCTTGCCCCAGGTGACACAGCTGGAGTTGGCCGGCGTGCTGGATCCGCCTCCCAGTGGCTTCCAGCACTCGCGTCCGCTGGCCCATCAGCTGGAGATCCACGAGCGGGAGATCAAGCAGGTGTTGAGCTATTGTCCAAACGTGCAGCGGCTGCAGGTGGCGCCCTCCTTCATGCCACACGCTGTGCCCCTGCAGGACACTCAGTTCGAGGGCGAGGATGAGCTCCTGCAGGTCTCCTCGGAGAGCAGCGAGCCAGAGCCCAAGAAAAGCACTACCAGGTCAAGGATGGAGCTGCCGAAGCAAGAGCCGACCAAGAAGCGGCTGCCCACAAATCTGCTGAGGATCAATGGCTGCAGCTTCGGCTTTGGCGACATGCAGGGAACGCTGAGCACCGATGTTAAGCTGTTCTTCCAGTGCGATCCGTTCGAGCGCGTCCGCAAGACAATTGCGCATCTGGAGAACATTGGCGACAAGTTCATCGTGGGCCGGTGGAAGCAGAACAACTTGTCCAACAAGGAGCTGACTCAGCACCAGTCGATGCCCTTCAACGGCGACTTCGTGTTCGATGCGCGTCCCTTCTCCCTGATGCCCGGCTTTGCCCGTCGCATCGATGTCCTCTACACGCCCATGGTGGTGGGCGTGCGGAAGCAGAGCTGGAAGCTCAGCCTGCAGCGCTCCTCGTTCTGTGGCTTGCGACACATCAACGTCCACCTGCACGGCATCTGCTCAGCGCCAGCCTGCTTTCGCCAGCGCATCGACAAGGATCAGCAGCTGGTGATCAACAGGCGGAACGAGCAGGTCTCCCATCGCCTGACCAAACTCCATGCCGAGCTTGCGCCCATCGTGGAGTCGCCTCGCATGGATTGTCCGTATCAGCGTCGCCTGGACGAACGCGAGCTGTTCAGCGCCCAGAACTCGGGCTTCCAGTGCTCGCGCTTCACGGACCTGGAGGCGCTCAAGGAGCTGTATGTGCTGGTGAAGAGGCCACGTCAGCCGCCCTGGGACTACAGCATTGAGACTGTGCGTCAGTGCATCTATCAGCACGAGCCGGGGCAGCGCGAAAACCTGCAGAAGCTGCTGCTGGACATCATTGAGCCCATGCGCTGCGGCTCCAACGAGACCTTCAGCAAGATCGACAACAACCTGGAGCGGCAGCGCACCTGCTTCGTCTATGTGCGCGGCATCATCTGCAGTGCCTTCGAGGAGTGGCAGGTGCTGGCCGAGACTCTGGGCGAGCAGTTCTACAAGTCGGAGGCGCATCGCGTCCTCATTGGGCTGCAGGAGTTGGGCGTGGAGATGCCGCAGGAGGAGGAGATTGATGCACAGATCACGAAGCGGGTCAGCGGCAGCAAGTACTTCAAGGATGCGCTCTACATCCAAGCCTACACACTGCTCTGCGATGCGGCCGAGAATATTGTGAGTGCCATCGAGAGCAATGTGCATCTCTGAGCACAACCCAATTTGTTACCTTTAACAATTTTTGTAGGGATTTGTACTGGTTGTTCGCCATGAGCTTTCACTCAAAATCGTTTATGAATATGAGATTATATTTTACTTGACCTCACTTCACTTGAGCTGGTTTGTCAATTACTGATAGCAACGAAATCGCTTCCAAATGTTGCCCTGCACCCAACCCTTGACCTGCGCCAACTCGTCGACCAGAATGACCGAAGCTTCCCGGGCCGTGACATGGGTGCCACTGACCATGACCAATCTGTTCTCCTATTATCCATCGTCGATACACGTGCCCATCGATGGCAAGGCCGGACCCAGCATCACACACTACAGCGGCCGGATTGTGGACGACATTCTCGAGGACATCTTCACCGAGCATCGCGGCTTCTTTCCCGAAACATCGTCGACCTGCAAACTCGGTGAAACCTTCGAGCCAGCTCCCGAGCCGCATGTGGACCAGAGGCTCAAGTACTGGCACGATGTGCTGGCCAAGCGACAGAAGCTTCAGCAGCGGGTTCAAAGCAAAACGGGCAAGACTCCAGAGCAAATGCTCTTCAATCGACGATCCACGTTCGACAATCGCAACAAGGAGACTGTGCTGCGGTTGCTCGACTACGCGGATCGCTTGCAGCCCGAAAAGCTGTCGACGAAGCCCGTCAGCAGGTTGGGACAGAAGATGGATCCCGAGACTTGCCAAGTCATCGATGGCATTGCAGAGACCTGGCCGAAGGCAGAGCAAGACAACTTCAAGGATGTGGAGATTATTGGCATACCGGGTGTGATACAGAAGGAGATGCTGGGCACCAAGGCCAGTCCAGAGGAGCTGCCACACAGCTGGCTGAAATCGAGTGTGTTGCACCAACGCATCGAGAAGCATTTCAGTGAAATTAACAATGTGCTCGAGTTCTTCCCCGATCTGAATGCGCTGCAGGTGACGGGCACAACAATCGAAAGGTCAAAACCAAAAACGGGCACCACACTCGTTGACGAAGATCGTCTGCTCAAAGTAAGCAGCAGCAATCCGATCGACACGTCTGAGGAGCAACTCTGCGAACTGCTGGAGAGCCGGGAAATCATACAGCAATCACAAAAACTTGAGCCGGAGATACCCGAAATAGGGCTCCGGATCAATGGCACGGATTACGTTGTCGAAGACTTGCCCTTTAACGATTGCTTCGAAATGATGACCAGGTTCAAGTGCGATCCATTCCAGAAGCGCATCAAGCATCTGCTGCAACTAACCAATATAGGCAAGCAGACGTTGTCCTTCAACTGGCAACAGGGCATCTACTTCCACAATCGAGCAACGCTGCTGCTGGCCAAGGACGACGAGTTCCTGTTCGACACGGACAGCTTCCGCTTGACCCATGGCCAGAGCTACAATCTGGTAGTGATGTACCAGCCACGCAAGGTGCGCATGGCCATGGAGCTGTGGCGTCTGCAGTGCGATCCCAAGATCTTCTGCTCGAATCAGGGATCGATGCAGCTGCGCTTTCATGGGCACTGCACACCTCCACAGGAGTACATGGCCAGGCTGGAGGAAATGCAGTCGACTGTCATCCACAAGTCCAATGAAAAGGTAATGAAGACACTGATACGAAAAGAGGCTTCGCTGGTGCCGCTGCTGGAGCCACCTCCGACCTGTTGTGCCTACGAGCGCACGCTGGATGAGCGCGAGCTGTTCAATTCGCTGAATCCCGGCTACAATTGCCAGAGATTCGATGATTTGGAGGTGTTCAAGGGCATGCACAATCAGCTGAAGAAGCCGCGTGAGCCTCAGTGGGATCTGCGACTGGACACAATCAGGATGCTGATTTTGCGCCTGGACAGCATGGACTTGCGCAAGAAAATGTTTGCCAACTTCATGGTTGTGCTAGAGCCCATTGTGGGTGCTTCACCGAGCCTGGAGACAACGGGTCAGCTGGAGCAGCAGAAGCATCGCACTCGATTGATCTATGTACGGGGCGCCATATGCAATGGCATCGAGGAGTGGGAGGATCTGATGATAACCATCGAGGAGTCGTTCTTCAAGTCGGAGCTGCAGCAATACTTTATCAATCAGCTGGAGGACGGAGAGGAGGAGGAGGAGAAGGATGAAGACATGGATATACAGGCCAAAATAGCAAAGCTTTCGGCCGCCACCGATAAAGAGGATAAACACATTTTGGGGGAGGTTTTAAAGAATCTGCGTCACTCGAAATTCTTTCGCGATGCTCTCTATATGCAAACGTATTCGCATCTCTGCAACATTGCCGAGAACATTGTCTCGGTTATTGAGAGCACTGAAGATGTGCCAAATTGATTCATGTATCGTAGTTATTCATTTCAAATTAATTGTCTGTTGAAGCTGTAAATCGTGTACAACTGAATAGTGCCTTTACTCCACTAAACTTGTCTTTCCATTTGCTGTCATTTCAATATTTGACAACCCTCAAAAAATCACAGAAACTAAACTAAAATATAGTTTCCCATTGTTGCTATGAATTCCCGGGATGCCGACATCAGCAAAGTTAATTTGCTGTCGGTGAGTGAGTCGAGAAATGAAGAGCTGCAGACGGGGGATCACTTGGTCTACAACATTGTGGATGATATCTTTCGGTTGCGTCATGGCCAGTACGAGGCGTCCGACTCGGAAGTTCATTCTGAGCCACTTAGCTCCCCAAAACTCATCGTTGACCAGCGACTGCAGTACTGGAAAGACATGTTGCGTCAGCGTCGAACTCTGCAGCAAAGATTGATACGCAACTCGGGCAAGAAACCGCACAACATTCTCTTCAACCTCGACTATCTAAAAGAGCAAACCATAACACGTAATCTGACATGTACTCCTGACAAATCGAAACGCAAAAACTACATTGAAATTGTGGGCACGCCCAGACGCGTAACCCTCGAGTTGATCGGAGATGAGAGAGAGAGTTCCGTAGACAACAAATGGTCTGAATTTCTTCGTAAAATCGGCGGCAACGAGAAAAAACTGAATTTTACTCCAAACATCCAGAGGCTGGAGGCGATCGGCAAGAATTGTTGGCGTGCCAAGGTATTTGGCTGTGATTCCATGCACACTATATCCAGTTCAACGACCAGTATCAAGACTTGGCAAACGAGTCCAAACCTCACACAAACTAGAGGAACAATGACAGAGACATTATCGGTGGTGATCAATGGCACTCGCTTTAGTCAAAACGATCCGGACTATTCGCCGATACTCGAGAAGATGTTTCTCTGCAATCCCTTCGAGCACAACCTTCGCTCCATAATAGTCATTGAGAATACTGGCCAGCAACCCATCAACTTTTATTGGAAACGCTCGGAGTTCTTTGCATACAACAACACGCTGCTAGTTGGCGAGGGAGACGAGTTCGTATTTGATACTGAACCCTTTCAGCTGCGATCGGGGGAGGTTCACAAGGTGAATGTCCTGTTTCGACCCATCAAGGTGGACATTGTCAAGCAGCGATGGCTGCTCACAACAAATCCCAAAATATTCCATTCTTATCCTTGCGCCCTCACTCTTAACATGCACGGCAGATGCAAGCCTCCACAGGAATATCTGGAGCAGTTAGAGACCTTGATGAAGGTTCGTTCGCGACAATGTCGGAATGTCTCTAAGCTACACAAGCAGTTCAAGAGAACTATCTGCCCCATTGAAGTCTCCCAGTTGTGTCCATTCTCGCGGGAACTCGATGAGCGGGAAGCGTTTAATCAGCGCAATGTTGGCTTTCACTGTGAAAGGGAGAGTGACTTGAGAGACATCAAGGACTTCTTTGAGCACGCCAAGCCAGCAACAAGTGTCATAGAGTGGGACTTTAGTGTGAGCATGCTGATTGATCTGGTGTGCTACAATGAGTGCAAATCGCTGCGCTTTGCGCTGTTCTCCAGGCTGAAGCCGCTCCTGGAGAATCTGCGAGGCAGATCATTGCCTCTGAGCTGTGGCGATGATCAGGCTAAGTTGGCAGAACGGCGACGAACGCGATTTATTTTTGTGCGTGGTCTTATTGCCAACAACATTGAGCTGTGGGAGGAGAAGATTTGGGCACTGGGCGCTCAAATATTAAAGACAAGTGTATTTAAGGATCTCAACAAACTGATATACTTGAAGCCTTTTCGAGACTCCATCTACATCTACACCTACGATCAGCTGTGCAATGTGGTCGAGGACATTGTCTCGGTTATTGAGAGCACTGAGCAGGTCTAGACCCAACACACAAATATATTGTCAACACCTAAACTACAAAAATACACAAACAGAAATAAACGAAAACAAAAAAAAAACAAAAAACTTAAAAATGGCCAACGTTGGGCGTATGATATCTATTTTGCAAGCCGTCGAGTCGGAGAATCTGACCAAGAACAACACCTTCTCCCTGCAGTCAAGCAGCACTACTGACCTCTCCGATGAATATGACGACTTCCCTGAGGTCACAATTCGCGACGGCAAGGGCATAGTTGATGGTATTGTTAATCGAATCTTTGATTCCAAAAAGGGGTTGGCTAATGTCTCTAGTTCGCAAACCTCGTTCATTGATGGCTTTGAAAGCTCTGAGGATATGGATTATCGCCTGAAGCGTTGGCAGGATGTGCTCAGGGATCGTCAGAAGATCCAGCAGAAAATATCGAACAAAACGGGGAAAAACCCTAACGAAATGCTTTTCAATCTGCCCGCAACCGTCGAGCAGCGTGACAAGGGCACAATTCAACGATTAATGGACTTAGCAGATCGCATGACACCCGAAGCTTTGAGCAAAAAGGTTCCGTCTATTTTACCGGAGGCATTAAATAAACACACTTGCATGTATATTCCCAATGTGGTGGAAACATTGCCCAGCGCCGAACATGAAGTTGAAGTCAGTGGACTGCCCAACTCGGTCAAAAAAGAGATGCTTTTGCCTCCTCGATATTTCAGCCAACAAGCCGCCAACGAGAAGAGCAAGTGGCTCAACTCGAAGGTTCTGGAAAAGGAATTGCTGGCAAAAAAGGGTGCTATAAAAAGAGTTCTTCCGCACGTTCCGGATATAAAGAGGCTTGAGGTGGTGGGCTTGAATGGGGATCGAGTGGATGAAACCGAAAATATCAATGGAGTACAAGCTATAGATTTGAGAACGCTAAGCAGCAGCACAGTGTGTTCAATTACTAGTCGATACACAATAAGTGAGAATATGCCTGACCAAGCAATCGCCCTTTCAGAAGAAATTAATGTGGGCATTAAGATCAATGGCGTTCTATATACCACGAAATATAAAGACAATATGCCATGTAGCGATTTGCAAATCGATTTCCAATGCGAACCGTATCAAATTGAAGTGAAGGAGGTACTGCGCCTGGAGAATGTGGGTAAGAGAGTGATGATCTGTAACTGGACGAAGACCCACGATAATAAACGGGGAATGTCTTTGAGGGAGAGCGATGGCTGCTTTCTCTTCGACAACAGTCGAATTATGCTCTTTCCCGGCGAAGTTTACATAACGAAGGCAGTCTTCGCCCCTCGCATCATCTCACTAAGTAAACAGCGTTGGGAATTGAAGATCTTTCCGAATGTCTTCTGCATTCGTCGGCCTCCAACTAACGTCTGTTTGCAAGGCAAGTGTGTGCCATCTGCATTGTATACAAACAAACTGGATTATCACCATCGAATTGTAGTGGACAAATCCAACGACCAAGCCCTTAAAAGATTGCCCCTTCAACAGGGTAAGCTGGCGCCTATCATTGAGTCGCCAGAGCTGTTGTGTCCCTATGAACGAGCCCTCGATGAGCGGGAGATATTTAATGCCCAGAATGTGGGCCACCATTGCACACGTTATGATGATCTCGAAGAACTGAGAGCTTTGTATATTAGGATTAAAGTGCCACGCGCTCCAGCTTGGGATCTACGCTTGGAAACCATCAGACAAACTATCATTCGCCTGCCAGATGTTCAGTTCCGTGCTGCCTGTTTCCAAAAGCTAATCGAAATTCAGGAAGCAATGAAATCCTACGATGATAGCCAGGCTGAAAAATTTAGTCACAGCAATGAGCGGGATCGAACACGACTAATTTATGTACGCGGGTGCATTGCCAATGGCATTGAGGACTGGGAGGAACTTATGCTATCCATTGAAAGCACCTGTTTAAGGTCGGAATATGCCAACTTCCTAAGGGGGGAAGTCGAGAAGCCAACTCTGCTATACTTGACATTTGAAAATATACATAAACAGCTACTTGGCAAGCTGCGTGCAAAGAAATACTTCAGAGACTCGCTTTACATACAGACGTACACTCATATGTGTGATATTGCCGAGAACATCGTATCGATCATCGAGAGCACCGAGTACATTTGAGTTGAGCAGATCGAATTGTCCAGGTTGTAAACTTGTAGTAAAACTTGTTCTTTTGGCTTGTACATACAGAGTATTGATATTGTACCAAGTGCTTAAGGGTTAACAGCAGTTTTCAATGTGCGAATTTGCTGCACACAAATTGTAGCATACGTTTAGGCGACCCAAAGAATAAATTTCAGATATGTAAATAAATATTTGTTAAATATGCTCAACGCTCTTTTATTATTATTTAAGTTGTATTCTTACAAGCAAATGAAATTCAACACCAAAAATGTTTTAATCTTTTGTTTTTTTAAAGAACACAAGAAACTCAAATAATATAATATGATAAAAAGTTCAATGGAATTTAAAGCTTAATCCAGTCCAATAGCATTATAAATATTATTAACAAAAAAAATATTTTGATTGTTTATTGAAAATTACAATTTTTTGATTGACCTTCAAAAACATTTGACTTTATAGTTATTATGCACAACTTTAATTAATTTTTTAAGAATCAATTACAACAAAAATTGAACGTTTGTTCTATTTAATTTCAAAATTGCATTTAAATTTCAATAAATTGAGGACAACTCTTTTTATTTCCAAATAAAGAGAACAATTGGCGAAAAGATTATTTATACAGTTCTAAATATTTACTTAGAAGGGCCCAAAAGGAACACTTGAAAATATGTTTTCTATCAACAGTATCGGTCATTCGGTTAAGACTTTGTCATTAATCTAAAATTATTATTTTTATGTTTCATATTTATAAAGTGGAGAATCCCTTCCGCTAATTTGCATTTTAACAACCTTTTATTCATAACAAATAAACACACTCTAATAAAACGATTATTTTAAGATAATTAATCATTGCTGATATGAAAGTACGCTTTCAATTGTTAAGCTAATTTAAAAATACCTACTTATTATGTATTTGCCAGAAAGTATTCTTAAAACAATATTAAATCACATTTAATCGAACTTATTTATGAGATTTGGCACACTCCTTGGGGATGGCCTATTGATTTCAAGGGGCGTACACAAAAAATCTATTAGCGGACAAGGCAAAGGGGAACAAAAACTATTTCATGCCTAAGGACACACCTGTGTCCTAGTATCGTGCCTGGGCGCAAACTTTTCCCATTATTACGACGTTTTATGAGCAAAAGAATTGCCCATTCTCGTTTAGAGGCTATCCAAGAGGCAAGACTCCAATTCCATTCCCATTTTCGACCAAAGCACTTTAATGGCTGTAGCAAATGTTGCCCAAAGAAAGTTTCGCCTCCCATTGGGTCTCTGTTGTGTCTATTATTTTGGGTTGCGATTCCCGCTTCGATTTCTGCTAGTTTGCATTGATTTGATGACACTTTGGGGGTTATTTTATTTGGCTAATAAACGCTCCCACCCAAGCAACTTTGCGTGTCAAAAAGTTGTCAGCACATTTCTGTCCCTCCCTTTACTGGTGTCTGCTGAAATGTGTCGACAAACGAGGCCATTATGTTTGCAATTAGCCAAATTGATTTTCTGATAGCGGAAATCCTCTTCATACATTTATACCAATATTTTATTCATTTAAGTCCACACATTTATATTAAATTCCTTTTCTTTTCACTTGCAGGTAAGCTAGCCATTGCATTCCCATTACAATCTTTAAATACTTTTGGTAAGTCTTAAAAGTAGACACCGCCAAGGCGGGCGGCCCCTCAGGTGTCAGCTTCACACGCCGCACCGCTTCAACAGAGGCTCCATAAATCATAAGGAAACTCACAAAATGCTTGGAAAAAAGCACAAATACATCCGCTCGCGATCACAGTGCTTCACTACTAATTAACCCACAGACCTCAACGGTCATCAAGTGTTAATGCATCGTTTGTGGCGTAATGACCAGATGGCATTTTGTGAAACGCAACTGAGTTGCATTCTAGGGAAATTGTGGCCTTGATCATTATGTATATCCGAAGCGGGTAATTCACCATAAATGATAAAAACTACTTCTTTAATAAAACAAAAAAAGGTAGAATTCGATTATTATTTTGTTTAAATAAAAGTATAACTAACAACTATTCTCTAGCCTGAAAAATAAATCAACAGTGGAAAACTTTTTGTCCGTTTTGAAAACCTCTAATTTCTAAAATGACAATTAATTATACATGATTGGATGCGCAACAGTGGGTTTTATAATATGATACTCCAGCTTTATTATTTGAATGACATAACATTGATTAGAGATATAACAATTTATGTGGATAACAGTCCGACAATTATATAACTAAAGCATGTGACATCTCTTATCGTATAATTCCGAATCAATATTTTATTTTAGCAATATGTTCGGCGAACAGTTTTGGCTGGCTATTTTTAAATCTTGTTCCCATTGAAAATGAAAAAAGTGGTAATGGATATATTTTATTAATATTTTATGAGTACATCGTAGTTTTTCTGTTTATCTCTATGCACAAGCAAGGCTTTTCTCGACATATAATTTCCGAAGTCCCAAGATAAGATGAATATAGTAAACATTTGCAGATAATGAGTTGTCAAAATGAATGTCCTTTAGACAGTTTTTTGTAGAACAAAATATTTGTTCATAACCATCTTTTCTTTCAATATTGTATGAGGATAACTAGATAAAATCCATAAAATTAAAACCACATTTGTTCACACTTCACTTGGTTAAACATTATGTTGTTGAAAGCTAACCAATTCATCGTATTTTGCGAAATTATTGAAATATTGTTTGTAACGTTAGTTTTTATAGTCAATTATTAAAGCCATAAATGCGTTCCATATAACTGTAACAATGTTATTTTATGCTCTGGGGGAAAATATAAAAACTTCAGCAATAAAACAAACAAATGTAATTTAAAACTACTGATCCAATCAAAATTATGAATTTAACTTGATGAACGTGGTTTACAAACGGCAATTTGCAATGTGTTTGGTTACATTTTTCTCAAATTCATGAATTGCATCTTTTAGGCACCACTCAATAAATTTATTATGGCATCTGCATAGTTATTGATCTAAAAACTTATTCTATGGAAGTGCAGCTAAGGTATGCAACGTAAATGCATTTAAAATTTATGGATTCTACATCTGAGAAACGTAGCAATCTTTCAGTAGTCCATTGTTGATTGCGTTACTAAATTAAAAATTGTAGACAAATAGCAATGTTAAACAGTTCATGTTTTTTCGTAGTAATAGTTTATTTAATTGCCTACACTATCCGCGATGGAGACTCTTTTCGACATCCAAATTGATGTAATCCTCTTTGAATTGAAATGTTATATTCGTATGGGCTGTGAGTTTTTTGTTGAAATACCAAGATATAAATAGTAAATAGTCACCCGTTGGTATAGGGATCTTTATAAGTTCAGATCTGATATAAAAATTTTCTATTAAGGCGGGTCCCTAAAAATAAAATATTTAAATTATGCATTGAAATGTTTTCATAAATATCTCACCTGAAGAGGGCACCTCATATTCATAAAATTGGAAAAGTTCTTAAATTGCTTGTAGATGATTAGAAAAATTGGATTGTACGGTCTGCCGAGAAATTTGCAGCCATCAACATTTATGTTATACAACCAAGGCTTGAAACCATTGGCCCTTTTGAAAAATTGAAGATTTACTCGTTCCTCGTAAATTGGAGTATACATTGTCGAATTTAAATTGAACGTATTTCTGTAACGATTTACTGCTTTTATTCTACACTTGTGTATTTCAAATGCCGTTTTATTAAAAGACTCACAAACCGCATTAGTGAATCTGATCTCAACAGCTTTCTGCAATGTGTAAATAAAACATTACATATAGTTTTCTTGTTTAACAATTATTCTAAATTCACTCACACTAAGGTTTTTTTTAAAAATGAAAATTCCGAATAGAATTGACAACATTAAAAATCGAATACGCATTGTGAAAGAACTTGTCAGTTTTAAATATTACTCTTCTGCATTGGTAAATTTTATAGAAAAAACTTGTTACGCTTCAATAATTCAAAAATAATAATTATACGTTAATTTTGCAGTGAAATTGTTTTTTTGATAGCAGGAAATTAACTGATTTTTTCAAATATGTAAATTAATTTAATAGATAAAAATGCCGTAGCAAGATATTTAGAAGACTACTATAACATAAGCAATATGAGTTAAGGTAAGATTTAATCAAAGTTAATGGCATAGCTATTCTTTAAATTCTAAGTTTAGTTCTATAACTTTTTCTTGTTTTCAATAAATGTTGGAACCAGCAACTTTATTTAGTTTTGCAATTATGTGTTCAATTTTCAAAATGGGCAATAATTGTTAGTTTACAGAGTGCAGCCGGAAAGAATGCAATTGCATACATTTCAAATGAATTTAACATTTTTCTGTAAAGTGAAATCAAGTGCAGTCGAAAAGTATGCAACAGAAAAGTTAACAGAACTGCCATTCTGAGTATGAGCGTAACAGTTGGCGTTGCTTGAGCGTGCCCGTGGCCGCAGTTTGAGAGCGACAGCGAACGCGAACGGTTTGCACCTGTTGCCAACGCGCTTTTTCATCATCATTTGTTGTGGATCGGGTCTCGGGGTCGATCACGCTTCATTGTGTCGTGCGCCAGATCTGTCGTTTACCGTTGGCGCTGGTAGTTGAGAGTCAAAGTTCATCAGAAGTAACATAATTGTTATAAATTGAAAAAAAAACAAGCACACAAATATTTCAAAGCAAACGGAACTCATCAAATGTGATCGGAGGTGCCGCAGTGAAGTGTTGTGAAAATCAGATAGAAGGATATGCGAAAACCAGACTCTGGTTAAAGCCTTGTTAATAAAATAGCTGATCCAGTTATCGAAGCCAATTCGATTCGAAGTAACTCGATTCATAAAGTTATACAAGCCGCCTAGCCACGGCATGGATAAGCCGCTGTCCAGGGGCAAAGTGTTAAAGGTGCGTCGTCCGGCCATTGTCTACATTGTCAACAGTCAACAGTGTGATACACAACAACACCAGCAACAAAAAGTTCACATAAAAAAATTACATTAAAAGCAAATGAAATTCGAAACTGATTTGGAATGCCAAGCACAGGCGTCGGCTCGGCTGGCTTAACGATTTTTTTCGTCTTTATCAAGAGCTGAGAATCGAGCGATCATTATGAAATTTTGTGTTTCTTCGGTCTGTGTGAGTGTGTGTGCGCTGGGCAAACGAATAACTTAGGCAACGAACTTGATGTTTAGTATTACCAAACAAGCAACAGCATCAAGTTAATGACATTCATAAAGCCATGCACATTATGCGCAACGTCAGCGCACTTTATTTGATTTATTTTGATGCGCTGAAACTTTATTTGTAATCATCTTGCGCACTTTCACCGCCTGCAAATGAAGTCATAACCAAAAAAGCTGACGAACTGGACAAGCTCTGGCTTAGCTCCATAAAGCGATAAAACGACCTGTTACAACTCCAGCTATTTGCTAAGCACGCAGTCCATCCATATATGTGGAAGAGGAGTTTGCAAACGAACTACAAAAACTAAATTTTATTATTGCGGCGGCTTTCTCTGGGATCTTGAACCAATTACGCGACGAAAAGGCAAACTCCCACTGCCAATTCAAATCGAATCGACGAATCGCACAGACTCATGTAGTTGTGGCTTAAGCAGCTGCCGAATGCAATGACATGGCTAACATGGCTGCAATGTGTCAACAATGCCTTGTTAGCCCAGCAGCCGTTGCCAATTGACATGTGTGTGCACTGTGTTTGCGCTCTGTGTGTGGGCTGCACTGAAACATGTAAAAGAGTCGGAACACCTTATTGACATGGACCCCAGACCCGGTAACGACACAACAGCGGCGGAAAACTCGAGTCCAATCGTAAAATCAACTCAGTTATTCGCGTGTGGGCGCTGAGTAAATTATCTGTGATTTCTAATTGCCTGACATGCCAATTAATGCGGTTTTGGCCATTGGCCATTGCCAATTGGCAATACTTTTATTGGGTTAAATGGCAATATATACATTTTCAGCGAGAGTGTGAATTGAGCGGGCTCAAGCTGTAACTAGAAACATACAAAGTGTAATGCAGATTTGCTCTGATCTGCGATGCAACAAGTTGAGGCAGGTGGCAAGACCGCCGAACCGCCCGCCCGTGTATGTATGTGTGTGTGTGCGTGTGTGTGTGGACGGCAGTCAGCGAAGCCGAAACGCCTTAATTAAAACTGGCAACTGTGGATGCTACCATTTTCTTCGTGGCAACTAACTTTTTAATTAAAAGCAGACACCACGACAACACGACAAGCTCGAGAGTAACTCTACGTTACAGTAGCAGCCTCTTGGTGTCTATTTGATTGACAAGCGGAACCCATAAAGGCGACAGGGAGGGGGGAGGGCCATCAGCTAGATACAGGTTAATTGTGTCCATTTAGTGAGGCGACGCCAATAGAGGAAAGTGCCAAGGCAGCTGGCCTGCAATTTGCGGCCATATTTTATGCGGCCGAGCATTGATTACGCAGCTTCAACAACAACAACAACGACAACAACAACTGCCAATTTTGCTAATAAAATTTTTGGTCTGCGCTTAATTTAGAAATTCTTTGCGGCAAATGTTTTCGCTTTGGCGATAATTATGCAGCTGCTGCCGCTGCAGCCGCCGGCAAAAAAAACACCACAAAACTGTTGTTTATGGCTGCGATCATTGGCTTTAACTCCAAGTTGCCACAACTGGTCGGTTGGTCGGTTGGTCGGTAGGCAGCCAATTACGGCTGGCGATCGACTTTCTCCGCTTGAGCACCCTCACTTGGTTTGCTTAACCCCAATTGCAGTCTAGGCGGCTGTGTTAATTTGTTAGTTTCACGCAATTGCCAGAGCGAAGCATTAACTCAACGGATTTATTATCTGACGCCTAACAATCACATTTCAATCGCGAGCCAAACTTTAAAATCTTTTACAGCTATCCATAGTTTTAGCATAACAAAGCGCCCGCTTTGCGATTGAAAGCGCGAGGTGTAAGAAGTGAGTATGCCAGTGTGTGTGCCAGTGTGTGTGTGTGTGTGTGATGTATGTTGTGTTCAGCATGTGTAGAATGTGTTTGGAGTGGGTCAACAACCGTTTGACAGCAAACGCGGCCGCAGATCGGGCAGCATCGTCATCAAGTTCGCTGCCTAAGTCTTTTGTTTCACCCATCGCATTATTTCTATAAAGAACTCAACAAATTCTTGGCCAGCTATAAATGCCACAACGCATTAATCATTTACATATCAAAATTGCTATGACCAGCATATACATACATATATGCCTTTTTTGGGCGCTAATTGAGCTGGGCTTTTGGCGTGGCCATCGCAAACAACACACGCAATTAGCCAAATATTGTGTTGAACTTGTTGCTGTTTCTTGTTGTTGTTGCCCGCTTGGTTTATTTTGGTAGCGAATTTCATAAAAACGGCTGCGTATGGTCATAAATCATAAGGAAAGAGCAAAAAAAATGCTCGTAAATTAATTAGGCAACATTACGACTATTTAAATGAGGAAGTTATATCTTATGACCGCTAATGATGCCCCACAACGAGCCACGAACTGAGCTGAGATGCTGAGAATGGGCGCAAATTTCTAGAGCGATGATAAATGATAGTGCAGTGAGCTCGAAGCAGTTGCCGTTGCTTCAATTGACCAGCCAGACTCGATCATCATCGTTGTCCCAATGATCATCAGCATTGATGAGTCGAGTGCAATTGTAGCTGTCAATCTGTCAGCTCGTGTTAGCGTGCAAATCATCTTCCAACTAGATAACAACTGGTTCACCGTCAACGCTTTGGGCGGCGTGTGCCGATTTTATTTGCCAGCCAAATGCAAATAGATCTGCAGACGCGACTCGGCGCATGTTCTGCTTTCTGATTGCAGTTGGCACTCTACACGGCTGCAGATAACAGATAAGAGATGCGCCTAGCTTTTAATTAAAGTGCATGCAACGACACGACAACGACAATGACAACGACAATTGTCAATGCAATTGCAGTTGCAACAACGCCTACGCTGCAGCTGAAGGTGTGACTTTTGTTTTGCGCAACATGTGCAATTAAATTGCCGAACTCATTTAAAAGGCAATCAATTTGCCAGAACATAAAGCGTTTTGCACGCTGCTACAACTTAATGACCAACTTGGGGGCCTCGGCCATTAGCAGAGGCGTCAGATGTTTATCGGCCCAATGAAATATGAGCCAAGAACAACAAACGCCAGCTAAACAGCCAGACAATGGCTCATTAGAGCGCCCGAGACGGAAACTAGTTTGGCCAGCTAAGAGTATTTTCGGGCCTAAGATTAAGACTAAGCCGCTGCCCAAGACTAACAGACTGTGCCATTAGAATTTCCCCAGCCTGAGTTAGGCACACTTAAATTATAGTTCAAGCGGCGCAGTCACATAAAGTATGGAAACAAGTTAATCCATTAGCGGGCGCGGTTGTCGTCTTCATCCAGCTCGCAAGCTGACGATCTGTTCTATGTAGCTGGGAGTACAGTTAAGTTATAACTGGAAAATCGTACATCGTAGCGCCTGTTATTAAATACATATTTCTCTTTGTACTCACGGCATTTATTCATCGCATTCGTATGGTAATATCGAATATGTGTCAGCTGGTTGTGTGCCTGTTACTCCATTCCATTCCACTCCATTTGGGCCCCCAGTTATGACTTTGATCCATCTGCAACTGCGACTCCATCGCATACAATTATGTTATTTACAGTTCTAGCAGTGTTCCAATGCCGAGAGAGGTCGAGGCTAAATGAGTTGTCATGTCTGCGGCTTTCTACAATCTAGAGTCGCATTGGACCTAAGCCGATAACTAAACTTGCAGCTTGTGGCATTGTCTGACTTTGACTCTGAGTCTGACGCTGACTCGAAAATGGGAGATTTCTGATAACACAATTTGAGCAAACATAAGTGCGGCTTTCACATACTAAGAATTCGACTTTGCGGTTAGCATTTGTTGTTGCCTTCTGCTGTGCTTTCAGCTTCAGCTTCTGTATGTGTTTTTGTGTTTTTTGTGCCTGTTTGTGTTGGCTGTCAACCGTGTTTCGAGTGGGCGACTGCAACAAAAGGGCGTTTTTAGTTCAAAGTCGTGAAAAGGCGTAGGCTTCAGGTTGTTAGATGTCCTAGATAAAAAAGTGACTGAAAGAGAGCGAGAGAGAGAGGCGCTGAGATTTCCGGCTTACTATAATAATCTCTGGCTGACCTCAGCGGGCAACCACCGAAGATTTCCGGTCTTCTCAGTTAAGTAGCTAATCGTTTGTCTGTCTGCCTCAATTTGGCATCATTATGGACGTCGCTGAAAGTAAACCAAGACAAAGCAATTGACTTTATAACCTGCATTGCCGCAAATTAAGCGCTGCACTTACAGAAATATGCATAAATAACAATAAAATTAATTGCCTGTCTGCATTCGCCACGCATTTTTCCACGCAAGAGGAAAATCGCCAGCAGCATTGAAACTTGACTTGAAGCTTGACAAATGTTGCATTGCAGTGCGCAAATCACAGCAGCAGCAACTGCAACAGCAACAACAATACTAATAATAATAATAAAAGTACAGAATAATAAAAGGCACAATAAAACTAGTCAGACGCAGACAGGCTTGAATTGCAGCTGGGGGATTGATGGCAGCGCCGCCAGCGATAAAGTTGAAGCTGAAGCTGAAGCTGGAGCTGGTGAAAAAAGTCTCGTAACAACTGCTGCCAATTTAGACCTGGCTTCTACCAGTCGCGAGCGTTTTCGCTCTCTAGCAGGGCAGGCTGTCACAACTTCATCCAGTCTCGTTTTAGTTCAGATGCAAATTGTTGCATTGCTCATGCGCCATGTTGGCAACAGCAACCGCAACAGCAACAATAATATCAGCAGCATCGATTCCAATCAATTAGTTGCCTGTTGCCGGCCATTGGGTCAACTCACTTAACATAAACTATCGTATTTTATTGATAAATTATGCGCCGACTATCGCGACACCGATCGCGTCGCTTACACATGTCCGTCCGCCCGTCTAGTATCAATAAATACTAACGGTGCTTGCAGTCCCCTCCCAACCCCATTTCCATCACGCACACAGCTTCGCATCAACCTGATCGGCATCGGCATCGGCATCGGCAGCGGCATCAACAGCAACATTGCCATTGCCGGAAGTCTTTGTGCGGCAAATGCTCGAGTCGTTTGCTTTTTTGTTTGTCTGCTGAGAAGATCACAAAGCACTCGAAGTCGACTCTATTAAGTTGGGCCTCCATTCGGACTGGGTTAAAACAGCTCCATCATTATGTCGGTAGCACATTATGTCCGACTTTCTTACCGGATATATACATATTATTTTATTTAATCATTATTTTTGTTGCTGACTGCGATTTTCTCTCGCAGGTATTTGATGTCGAAGATCATTGAAATCCAGCACAAAAAGGCCAAAAGAAATGCCGAGATATTAATTATTATTGCACCTTTCTTACAATCAATTCAATAAATCGTAGAAGATAATAGATCATATTTCATGAAAAGCTCTTTTCATAAAATTTCGATTAGGAAATTACAATAAAAATAGCTTTAAATGCTTACAATTTCCAATCAATTAAATAGATGCTTCGATAGCACATTCATTGCATGAATGGCTTAATAAATTATAGTTAAATAGATAGTTTCTTTAGTTTCTGAAATTATTTTTTGAAATGGATTATGATTCAATTTGTTGCACTGAATCTGCGATTAAAATTAAATTGTTTTGACTTCTTTTAAAATATATTGAATACTAATTGATTTGTAAAGTGTTCTAACTTATCAAATGTATTAAAATTCAATTCATCAATATTAGATAAGTAAAATATCAATTTAAAATCAATATTTGCAACTTAACAGTATATGTTTCTATTTTAATTAAATTCGATTTAACAAATTGAATTTATCAATTTGCATAGCTGGTTGTAGTTTATAAATCAATCCAATTGATTTGATTTGCATTGAATTACATTTTTGAATTAGTTCACAGATTTGCCACTGTTATAAATAACGAGATAATATGCATATCTTAAGTATTTTTAATTTAATAGCATATAATAGATGTTGCAGCGTATCAGTGCTTCGATGTGAAGCGAAGCATAAAAGTTTCTTCGAGTTGCCAGTTTTTATATGATTATTGTGTGATCGCGTTTTAATCACATGCAATTGAACGGAGCTGAGACTCTAAGCTGCAGTGGCGCATGTGAATGCAATGTGAATGTGAGAGAGATGCCCCATCTGAGAGTGCGGCATTTCTTTGGGAAATCATTGACTGGCAGCTGGGAGGAGGGGGTTGAACTGGTTTACCAGCAACAGCAACAGCAGCGACAGCAGCAACACTCGTTCAGGGGGCTAATCACACCCGCTGCAGCAAGTGATGTTGCATCGTTTGGGGAGCTGGATTCGTTCTCTAACTGCGAATTTTCAACTGCCCACATTCACATCGCGTGCTGCGGTTTTTCTGTTGCTTGTTCAGCACATTGTTGTTATTGTTGTTGACGTTATTGCTCTCAATGTGGTTGCAGTTGTTGCTGTTGTTGCTTTAAATGCAGTTGTTTAACTTGAAATCATCTTCAGTTTCTGTTTTACCGGAAGCCAAATGCCAGTTTCTGGTTTGTTTATGTAGGCGTCGTCCAGTTATGATTGCATTTGCGCTCTTGTTGTTGTTTATAATTCAATTATGGGCACGCTAAATATATGTGAGTGTGCGCGTGTGTGTGTGTGTGTGTGTGTGTAACTCGGTTAGACGAGTTCATTTCACAGAAATTAAGTCACAGGCAGCAGTTGAATTCTTTGTTTTGTTCTGTCGTGAGTTGATGGGCAGCTGTGTGTCAAACTCACTTCATATCTGATTCACACACAACTTACACACGCTGAGCTCTTGTTGTTGTAGTTGCAGTTGTTGAAGTTGTTGCTGTTGTGTTTGTTGTTGCTGCTGCATTCATAACTCCCAGCTAATGCCAATAATATGAGCTGGATCCATTAGTCGCCTGGACAACGCCTTCTTGGCTGATGGCTCAAAAAGAGACTAAGAGCACTAAGCGCAAAGCGGCTTAATGCACACGCTAACACACACACAGACACGCTAACACACACACACGCACACGCACACAAAGCTGGCTGACAGTTGCTAAGCTGCAATTGCTGCCAAGGCACTCAAAGTGGCCGCCAATGCAACTTATGGGATGCTACCCGCTGTTGATGCTGCTGATGATGATGATGATGAAGATGAAGATGAAGTTATTATTATCCGACAAGGGCATCGCCATTGCATGGCAGACTGGCTGCATTGGCCGCACTTGGCCAAGAGTTATCCAGCAGCATCAACAACAGCAGCAGCAGCAGCTACATGGCTGCTATCTTTATTAGAGGCGTGACTAATCGCCCTGCTTCCCACCTCGTCTCTACACTTTGCTATTTGCCAAGCAAAGCACAGAGAAGTGAAGTCAAGCCATCATTATTTCGATGTGTAAACGGCGGCAAAGTCTGCAAATTTGATTAGCTGCAGCAACTGCAGCAACATCGATCGATTGCTTCCGTGTGCAGCAACAACCTCGAGTGCAACTGCAACTAGAACTCGCCTCGTGTTTCTAGCTGACAGCAGACTGCGATGCTATCTATCGATGCCAGCTGGAAAGTGTTGGCTTCTCTGTTGGCACTTCTTTGTTCTGAGCCAAGCCTCTTGAATACCAAATGAGCCAAATGCATTCGAAAGTCCATTATGCATGGGCCGCAGGGGCGATCGATCAATGTTGCATTCAATTTTCCTTTTCAGCTAAACGTGAAAGTGGAAAAAGCTTTTAATAAATCGATTGGAGCTGGGGCAATTAGTGCGGTATTTGTGTATCGCCTGACAACTCGTGACAATGTGGACAATAAATTGCCGAGCCAAAAAATAAAGCAATAAAAATTTAAATGCATTAATTTTCCAAGCAGTGCAAAGCAACCACAAAAAAACACAGCATGAAAATTTATTAACCATAAAAGAAAAAGAAGCAAAATAAAATGCTAACAAGCATTGTGGCCAGTGAACCAAAATAATTACAAGTCCAGAACAATAATAATAAGCAGAGCTGGCAACATGAGCAGCCTGTCAGCAACAACAGCAACTAAAGCTGCAGCAGCAGCAACAACAGAAGCACAGGCGAATGCTGCAACAACGGGCAGCTTGGAGCCAGCGGTGGTGCCACGTACCGCCAATTTGCTGGCATGCAAACAATGGTGGCGCGTCTGCTTCTTGTATGGCGACCAGCAGAAATATTATCGACAGCTCTATAGCAAGGCGGCTGCCCAGCGACTGGCGGCCAGCGGCAGCGCCAACGAGGCTAATCATGAAAATGACAATGCCAACGGCAGCGGCAGCAGCAGCAGCAGCAGCAACAACAATAACTGCCAATTGACGGCAACGGCCGATGACTACGATACGGTTGGCATTGGCTATGGCTTTGGCGATTTTATCGCAGCGCAATTAGATGCCAGCGAAGATGCGGACGACGGTATCGATCTGGGCGATAGCGCCCAACAACAGCCGACGAGCAGCAGCAGCAAAAAGCAACTTGCATCGAATCGTCCGTTGTTTCCCGCCAAATGCGAAACAGCAACGACGACGCCGAGGCGCAGTAAAAAGCTGCTGCGCTCGCTGCGTGCTCACGTCAAGGGCGAGGGCAAGCAGAAGGAGCAGAAGGAGTCCAAGGAACAAAAGGAGCAGCCACCGTTGGATGAACCGACGCAAAGGAATGCTAAGGTGACGGTGCTCGACGATCCCTTTCTCTTCGGCATCGATGCGGATCATCTGGGCGATCTGATTCGTGGCAAGCACTACAATCCCACAGATGCCACCGAGCACATCGCCAAGTACTACAGCGTGCAGCTGGAGGCGCAGACGCTGGAGCTGGAGTCAGCGGGCACGGCTCAGGTGCTGGAGATCATTGAGCAGTCGTCCGAGGAGGATCTGCTGGAGGAGGAGCCGAAGCCAGCGCTGCCGCCAAAGCAGAAGCAGCAGCGTGTTGCACCGCCGCCCCCCGCACGCACCTCAGCACTGCTGCAACCGTTGACCGACAGCGATCTTAAGTTTCTGAACTTGAGCCTGCGACAGCGGAGCCTGCCGCGCAGCATGAAGCCGTTTAAGGATCCGCACGATATCAGTTTCACTTTCAATGAGCTGGACAGCTCCGCAATTTCGGACGCCGCTCAACTGACACCGGAAGTGGCTGTCGGCAATGGTGAGGCGGCCACAGGAGCAGAAATTGGAGGAGCTACCTTTGCATCCTCTCAGCAGGAGCCAAATGAGTGAGTAACTTTTGCTGATCATTTGTCAGTTGCGATTTCGCTTTAGCCCCGTGCGCTGACAATTTAAATGCATAACTTTTCAAGTGGTTGCTGGCAGTGGTTGCTGCTGTGCCCTGTGCAAATAATGATTGATTACCCGGCAGCAGCAGCGACAGCAAACAACTTGTTGCGCAAGCTGGCAGCCAGAAGTCAATGAACACACATTGCGTGTTCTGCTTCGCATCGAAACCGCAAACTGCACGCAACAGCAACAGCAGCAGCAGCAGCAACAGCAACGCACAACAGCAACAACAACTTGTTCTCCATAGGCTGGCTGAAATTGAAACCACGGCGAGATGCCTGACTGTTAGCTCTCGTGGCCCTTGTCTGCTGTCGACTGTCGACTGTCGACTGTCTCCTGTCTTGTCTGTTTGCTGCTTTGCTTGGCTGGCTGAATTTCTGGCCGGTTTCGCTTGTTTATTGACCGCTGTTGCCGTGCATGCGCATCACTCACAGCAGCAAACTGAGCGACAGCAGCAGCAGCAGCAGCGACAATGGCGTCTCATTCTCAAGTTACGCATACGCCGCCTTTGCCGGCAACAACAGCAACAACAATGGCCATAGTAATAGCAATAGCGATAGCGATAGCAACAACGACTGCCAAAGTGTGATTTACCAGTGCCTTTGTCTGGCGCGGTTCGCTTAACATAAACATGAGCAGCAGTTGCTGCTGCTGCTGCTACGGCTCATGTCATGATTGTGCATAATACCATGCAAATATCGCTGCCCTAAGTTATTGTGTTTGTGCAGCTCGCAGCTTATGAAATATGGGCGCTGCCCAGACGGCCAGCCTGAAAGAGGACCAAGGCAAGTCAAGTATTTCATTCAGCAATTGTTTTCAGTGTCATGACATTTCCTTTTTGGCCGCAGTCGAGCGCAAAAATATTGCATACATATTCTGGGCAGACTTTATAGTCTATTCGTTGTTCTGCTATGATTTACTATGCATGGCAAAACAAAAGACTCAGGCAACGAACTTGTGTCAAAGTTAATATATGCTTCAAAGGGGCAAACCTAAGGCTAATCAAACCGAATGCACAGCCCTGCAAAAACACAACTCAATTAGTTGATCGTGTGAGCAACATGAACTGCAAAAGGCAAAGGAGTATCTAAATTAGAGGGCTTCGCGGCCTTTTGCCAAATCAATGCATTTCAAATGGGCTGCCAACAGGAAAGGCAACCCTAACTGTAGCTAGCACAAAACGCACTCAAAGCATAATTAATAATAATAACAGACGCCGTTTTGATGCGGCCTGACAACCAACTGCCAACTTCCAACAGCCAGCAGCCAACAGCCAGCAGCCAACAGCCAACAGCGAAGCAAGAATCAGGCTATGAATTTCAGTAGCCACTGCTATTTGCCACACGCGAACAAGCAAATTAGCCTGCGGGGCAGAGAGTGAGATGAGAGTCTGCATTAGCTTCAGCTTCAGCTTAGTTGCTGATCAGATTTGGCAGTGGCATTTAACTCGATGCTGCCAAGTGCAAAGCGCGTTTGCCACCAGTTTTTAATGCACCCACTGATTTACTGGGCATTTTAATTGCTGCTGTTGCCACGGCAGCGGCAACTGTTAATGAAGTTATTAAAAAATTGCCAGCCAATCATTTAAGTTGCGCACTCGAACTGCAGCAGCACTAACTGCTCTGCTCTGCTCGTCTAACTTGATCTTAAAGTCAGGTTTTCCACAAATTACATTTGCAGTCGCATCCACATTCTGCTCTTGCTCTTGCAATGAAGTTGTGCTCAGCTCGTGTCTAAGCATTCAATTCAATCTTAACTACCATCGACAGTTGCATAAATCTTTGGCTTTACTTCGTCGTTGGCTTAGCGCAATCTCCTCAAGCCATTATTTTTACGATATGTAAGCTACCTTTTTCCATTTTTGTTGCTTTTTTAAATGACAAAACTTATGTCTCAAAACATTATTAGCCAACTACAAGTATTAAGTACTTACTGCGGAATTCTCGTAGCAATTAACGATACTAAAAAAGACGCCACATTTTGCTTGGATAATCTGCAGTTTTATTGTGATCTCTTGAAGAAGTTGAGTAATGTCAACCCCAATCGCTTTACGACATCAAACAGAAGAAGCGTGTAAATATATTTTACTAGTAAGCTATTAAATAAATCGTGTTTCAATATCGCTATCCTATGTAAGACATAATCAAAAGTTGAAAAATGAATCAACAGTTCATACACAGAGAGAAAACAGATATTGAAAAAAATATTACAATCTGTAAATTTGCGACTAGTTCGACTTAAACACAAAAAATATTTGTGAAACAATAGATATAATCATTTTAAGTTAGTTTTAATATAAGAAAATCTTGTTTTAAGATTGTAATTTATTTCAAGCATTTTGTTTGTCAAAAAATCATCAAATTTAGGAATATTATTATTCGAGTATATCAAGATTTACCAATCTATAATTGTTCAATAGTGTTGGTCTTATTCTAACAATTTATCTCAGTGTTCAATCTTGACATTATATTTGCTTGATTTGAGATTTGTTTTCTCTGTGTGAGAAACACAGACTCCACCGAGTAATAAAAATTGGATTGCAGTTTTTATTATGAATAAATTACTTGCTCGATTACAACTCCATCCCGGTGTGGGACGTTATCAATCCTAGATCGGCATAAATTTGCAATGGCCAGAGAGTTATTTGTCACTGCAAACGCCTCTCGACATACCAGGCGAACACATTCATATTGATTTTGTTTTTAATTAACAAAGCCATTAAGGGCACTCGGGCTGTGGATGTTGAACAACTGCAACACAACCAACTCGGCTCAGACAAGAGTCAAGAGTTCCACTGGCACATTTTGTGTGCTTGAGCCAAAAGCGACTGACAAATGACTTTGGGGCGTTACTGAGGCATTTCTGTGACTTGGCAATGCGGCGTGCGGCATGCGGCAAGTGGCATGGTGCTGTTGATGCTGTTGCACTCATTGCAGATGCAACTTAATTACAATAACAAAACGCAACAAATCTTGTGTATGAGTGTGCATGAAACTTGTATGGCTTGCCAGACAATTGGCCAAGTTGCCAGCTCGCTCAGTTTGTTGCAGTTGCAAGTTGCCTTTTGCCATTTGCTTGCCAGACGAAGACGGCGCCAGACATGACAGAGAAAGAACTAAAAAGACAGAGAGAGATGTAGAGAGGGAACAACAAGTGAAGCCGCCTCGTGATTTATTTATGCAAAGCGATAAAATATGATTTTGTTTTTTGTCGCTCTGCCGAAGTAATGCGAAAATAAGACAGGCCATTAAAGTAATTTTTTCGAAATGTTGCCGTTTTTCTGTTTCTCTCTCTCTCACTCTCTTGGTGTCTGTCGGTTTTGCGCATGTTCACCATGCTAATTATATAGATGGCAGACTCACTGTCGGCTTGAAGGGAGAGGAGGCGCAACAATTGCGTCGCATATTAATTGTGGATTTTGTTAGCCGCGATTTGGAGCTGCGATAATGGCCATAAGTGAGTTAGCCCTTTGCCTTCGCTTTGCCATCGAGTCGAAGCATTTTTCAAGCGCTTAAGCAGCTGTCAAAGTGTCAGAGAGCTGTGTGGCTCTAAAGAAATGGAAATCAGTTAAAGTTCAGAAATCGTAAGTCCCAAATCCGTGTAGAATTCCCCTTTCTGCCGACTCATGATACATTTTGTTTGGCATCAACTTGTCTGCGCCCACGTCAAAACCAATTGGCCATGGCGAGAAATCCAGATAAACATCGCGAGGGAGAGAAGTGCGTATTTTGGCATTATGCAGATGTGGCTTTTGGCTTTTGTTGCCAAAAAGTTGACAGTTGAATGACAGAGATCTGTTACACTCTGTTGATATGGCCTATTGTTTGGGCCAACAGCATTCCGAGGCGGCATTCCAGGCAGCAGCAGCAGCTTAATGGCTTGATGGCGCATATTAAGAGGCAACAAATCACTTAATGCATTTCTCGCTAATTAATTAAACATTTAACGCATACACACGCACAACAGGCAGCCAATAAATTTATTGCAGATAGAAAGAAAGGAAAACCGCGCGTAATTTTCATTGACAGCTTCACTTTGGCGAGGCCTTTACAGGCTTTGCATTTAAATTGCCTGCATGCCACTCGACGAACCACTTACTTAGTGCCAGTTGCAGTGGCAGTGGCCAGTGGCTGTTGCAAAGTGGCAACAAGGGGCGAGGCAGAGGGACAATTTCCCCTTCGAGCAGCTTTAGCACTCTTTGCATTCCTGCCTCGTTAGCCAATGAACTTGCTGCTGTTGCTTGCCCCAAGTTGAGGCGACTTCTTGTTTCTGGTTTCTGCAATGCGGCGAATTTCTAATCATGATAAGAGTTTTTGGGGCCGGCAACAACAACGTGTTGCGCTTTATCATTGCCTATATAACATGTGCTGCAACCTTATCGAGTTGCCACTCGTAATAGCCGCAAATCGAATGCGTGTTTACCGTTAGCGATGACTGCCCCTTTAACTGCCAATCATCGTCGAGGAGTCGAGTCGCCAAGTGAGCAAGGAGCCTCTTCCGTTTATCATTAGTCATCGATGGGGAATTTCATGCACTCATAAAAGCAATTAGCAGCTAATTATTTGCCATGTTCAGTTGGCTGCAAGTTGTCAACAAGTTGCCACAGCATTACAGTTACTGCCACCAAGTTCAAGACAAACTTACCGTTGACTTTGTAAACATTTGCCAAAAGTTCTTGCTTAATTTTTGAGCTTGTTGTCGTCGTGTGTTGCAGCAGCAGCAGCAACAGCAACTGCAACAACAACATCATCCCGTGATGTTGCGCAGTTGGAGTTCAATTTCAAAGACTTTCGTGCTGCGTAGGCAGCAGATTCTCCTCCAACTCTCGACGCTGCTCCGCTTTGACTCAGTTTGACTCAGTTTGGCCAGGCAAGGTTCGGTTTTGTTAATGGCCAAGAAATTAGATTCCGATTGCAGTTGGCTATAAATCAAAGCCTGCAACTTGCACTCTGGGAAAAAAGGTGCAGCAACCGCAGCAGCTTCGCCAAAGCGGCTTTCTGTAAATCATATTACGGTTAATTTGTGAACAGTTTTGTTAAGAAGCGTTGCACATAAATCATCCACAGCCAAGTTGCTGCTGTTGCTGATGTTGGCGGTGGGGTGGACATGTTTAACGTCTGGATATGTCATTAATAATTGTGGCAGACTCCATAAGCCATTGGCACTTGGCACTCTCGGCTTGCCTAATCAAATGATTTATCTGACTTCGATGTTGAAATTAAGTTAGAGTTAATAACTCGCCTGATATTAATAGCCATAACCCAGAGCTGCCTTCATTTTCCCACATGTGGCCTCGAGAAGTGTTCAATCTTTTTGACCTTCAAGCGATTCAAAGCGATTCGATAGTTTTAGTCAAACACTTAAATAGTGCTCAGTGTGGTATTGTTGGCAACATTTCAAGGTCTGCAAATACTATGAGTATGAGTGTGAGTATGAGTATGGGCACTCGTATTCACAGCATGAAAACTTGAACATTTCCCGTACGATTATGTGCTTACATGTTGAACAATTGGTTTTTGGAGTGCCAAAGCTGGAATAAATATCAATCAATGCCAATTTGTTGTACAAACAGCAACAACGCGACGTAACACTAAAAAAAACTTGAGAGAAGAAGACGAAAGCAAAACGAGGCGATGAGGCAAATGTTAACGGATACACGGATGGCCCAAGCGTCAAAGTAATTATGGTCAAAAACAAAATTGAGCATAATCACCACGCACTGAGGAAACATTAATGTATAAAAATCGAAGCAGCCGCATAATTTATAATGGCCAGACGAAACACGAAAAAAGAAAAGGAAGACAACGAACGACAAAGATGAAGACGACGACGCGGCGACGAAGACAAAAAGCATAAAAAGCAAAGACACGGCTTCAATTAAAACTACGAGAGGAGATGAGAAAACAAGTTCATAGACCAAAGACAACGACCGATCGAATGCTGTTTGTAGTCGCTTGTTGCCCGTGGGCCAGCCTGAATGTGGACTCCAACTTGGTCGCCACACGCAGACAGCGAGCAAGAGAGGAATAGAGTGAAAGAGAGAGAGAGAGAGATTGAGCAGGACAATCAATCTGTGGGCGACGCGATACAAATGCGTTTCAATTTTGATGAATCTACAAAGAGCTACAAATTAATTAGAACTTGTCGAGTGAAACTGGCTTGTTGCAAAAACGAAAATAAAACGTAAATAGTTTCAAATCAATTACCATGGTTAACATTAATGGCCGTTATGTCAGTGTATCTGTGTTACCAGCATTTAGCGCGCCAAATTTGCATTGATGATGCAATTTCACTGCCAAAGCGATGAACGACGAGCGAACAGCGAACAACGAGAAAAAAAACCGAGTCGAACCGAGTCAAGTCGCGCTTCAATGTTTTCCAAGCATTTCCCGGCTGAGCTGAGTTCTGAAACCTGCTTTTGTTTCCAGCTAACACTCTGGAGAGTGCTGAAGAGACCCGCATTCAAGTTGTTGTCTTTGCTGTTGCTATTGCTGTTGTTGTTACTGTTCGTGTTGTTCGTGTTGTTGCTCAGGCCGAAGCTAAAGTTGAAGTGTTGGGGCATATTTTGCTTCGATGTTTGCCGCACAACACACACACACACACACACTTGGACAGACAGTTGGAAAATTACTGGCATAGTTGTTGCTGTTGCAGCAGCTGTGAAAATTTGCACGCTCAGAAAACAATTTTCGTTGCCGTTAGCAGAGCAGAGCAGAGCAGAGCCGAGCTCAACAAAAGCTCAAAGCAACACTGCGAAAATGTTGCAGCAACATTGTTGACGCTGCCAGGGAACAACATTAATTGGTCAGCTTTGTTACCGAAAGATAAGCAAACAATTTGTTCTCTGCCAGAGGCCTCTCACTCTGCTCTATGGTCTCTGGTCTCCAGTCTTCATAGCCTGGGAGCAACAAGTTCGTCTGCTCGTTTGGGCGGGCTACAACATGGGCTTTGGTGTGAAAATTGCCTGTGATCCGAACAAATTATGCAATTATTTTGCTTATGCGCGACTTTCTAAATTGAACATACAAATTAACAGCTGCCTTTTATATACAGTTAGCCGTTTAATTGATTTCTATTGGTGTTCATGCTCACTTCGCAGCCTGTTGCAATTAGTGCCACTTGGCGTATACGCAATAAATGCAATTCTTGACCACACGCAGTCCCCGACTTCTACCTATCCCTGTCTCAGTGCCATCAGCAGCCTCGTCATGGAACTCGACAGGCTCGCAGACATTCTTAATCAACTTTTAGCTGCAACACACAGACGAACAAACAAACAAACGAACGAACAGAACAACAAGTTGGAATGTTTGCCAGGGAACGAGCGCAGTACGAGTAGATGCCAAAGTCAATAAAAATGTCAACACGCCAAATGTCATGTTGACAAGGCAGACAACCGCACTGATCCAGAGAGCCGCAATACGAGTAACGTATCTCGTCGCCGCCAGACACAATGCCCAGCAGCCAGAGAAGGGAACAGGGAGCACGAAGCTCCAAGCTGTAGTTGGGATATAGGTGCTGCCAGAGGACCGACCTGGGGGCTCTAGACGCAAGTAATACGTGTACGTGTGTTCACCATGTTCGCCATAAACTTTATGGCAATTTTTATTGTCAATTCAAAAATCGTTTATGACAATCGCACTAGTTGTGAGCTTGCCTGTCGACTGGCTTTTTTTTAATAAAGTTTTCCAGCCAGCCACTTGCAGTTGCTGAACTTCGTGTACGAATAGTTCTCTTCTGCACAGACACTAAAATTCATACAGATGCTATTTTCAAATATATGTTGCAAGTAGATACCCCTCAAAAGAATGAATATAGTATGCATGGTAATTTAAAAAGCTTTTAATGTTAGTGGCAACTTTTAATGAAATTACAAAAGAGTAAATATGTATATGAGAAAAAATTCCAAATGCTTATCATCGAGAAATATATAATATATAATCAAATGCAATTTCATTTATTTCGTATATTATTTTGTTAATCTATCCATACATTTTTTGCCTTGAATATTAATTTTTAAGACCCACCAATATTTATTTTACTTTAGTATACATATGATCATTAATTATTTTAAGATATGTATATTTAATTATGTTATTTTCTTATTACACATTAACTTGCTAATTTTTTATGCAGACCGTGCGAATATGCACATTGTTGGTATTTAGCTAATCGCGAGGTATCTTAGACTCGACCTTAGTTGTTTGCTGCTGCTGTAAAACAATAAAAGCCACCAAACATTGCTAGCAGGAGCCCAGCAAGGAACCCCGGGCAATAATTGTTGTGTCGCAGCAACATCGTAAAACTTACTAAACAAGTCTCACCGGTCAAATTCCAGGACATAGTGGCATTAAAGGGACCACCTGTCGGTCTTTTTGGTCGCTCGGTCGATGAGTCGCTGCCAGTTGTTGGTGGAGGTCAGAGATATGGAAAATAATTTGAGAATTTCTAGCAGCAACAGCAGCAGTGGAACAGTGGAAACTTTCGCTCTGCTTGCTTGTGCTCGACATTAACCTAAATTTGTGGCCTAGCTAACAAATGAGTCAGAAACCGCACAGACTGACAGTCAGACAGACTGACGGCAACAATTGTTGCTTGGATTGTCCATGAGGCAGTCATTGAAACGTCCATCGCTCAAGCAAGCTGAGCTGCGGCATCGACATTGCAATTTGTCAACGCGTTCGCCGTGCCGTATATAATGATCATTCATTTAGATGCCAGCCGAGCGATAAGCAGCCCAGCTAAATATAGTATGGCAAAGAGGCGATCCGCTGAGGCTGAGGCCATAATGGCGATGGCGATGGCGAGTGCTTAAGCCACGGTTAGTAGTTGCCACACTTGACACGGTCGTGCTGGGGCAGCTGCAAGCTGCGGTTATCAATGGCAACGCTTTTGAACTAGTTTTAGGGCCCAACAGCATTGGGCCTAGAGAAATCAACGGCATGTATTGGCCAAGTGGGAAACCAGTTTTAAGGCTTGTTCTTTTTTTCATTTTTTGGTTCAACGACTGCCAAAGTGAGACTCAGTCGCAGCCTGAAACTGAACCCTTCGTCTCCTTCAACTTCAACTTTAACTTTAACTTTACCTTCTGCTTCTAGCCCCTCATCAATGTTGGGTAAATGCAAAAGCAAACATTGGCAACAGCTGCCCGCAGGCATTGCCCGCATTTATTGTGCTGTTGTTTTTTTATATATGTACAACGTGTGTATCTCAAGGGTGTTCTTGGTATGCCAGAGTTGCCAGCAACATGTTGCCAGCAACTTTGTTGCGAATTGTGCGTTTGCCTAATGCCTAAGCCAGGCAAACATGTTAAGCATCTCTGGTAAGCCTTGAAGTCTGCCACTTTCCATTTTCAAAGCCAATTCGAGCCGAGCCGCGTCGCACTTTAATGGCTTAATAAAGCTGGCAAAATGCAAAAATGGGAGAGAAAAAAACGGAAAACACACGCGCAGACCAAATTGAAACTTGCCACAATTGCAGGCAATTTTACGCAATTCGTTGCAGTCAACAATAAATTTGTAAATTGCGAAAATGCCGCGCGAATGAAAAGAAATGCAGGTCGCCAAGCGGCCCAGCCACGCCCCGCCCCGCCCCGCTTCGTTTCTATAGTTGTTGCCCCAGCTGACTGACCGCACAATAAATTCAAAAGACTTCAATGTGCAGCTATCCAGCTATCCTCTCATTTTCCAATGCAACAAATTTGTGTTTAGGCACAGTTTTCGCAGTGCCATTTGGTTCGCTTTTCATTCGAACGGTCCCCAGTTGCAGTCCCCAACTGGCAACTGGCAGCCTGTAGTCAGCGGTCTCCCAATCCCTGTGTGCCAGAGTGCCGCCAGCCGTTTGTTTGGCTTGTAATTTGAGTTTGAATGCGGCTGATTTGACAGCAGCCAACACTTTTGGTCCCCGTCGACGCGCCGGCGACGTTGGCATCTGTCTCCAGCTGTGACTGCAACTGTGACTGCGACTCGGATTGGGACAGAGGCTGCGATTGCAGCTGAAGCTGTAGCTGGAACGGGAACTGGAACTGAAGCTGCACGTGCAATGTTTCCCTTTTTGCAATCCCACGCCCGCAATTCGATGCCACGCATTCTTTGCAGTCCCTTCCTCCTCCCCTCCGCTGGACGCACTTTAAAAACGCAAATGTCGACGCTCCATAAAACAATGGGAAAACTACGTTTTAGCCGGGTTTACTGGCAGCCTGTTAAAAGCCAAAATCTGCGCAATTAATTGCTGGCAAACCGCAAACGCAAACGCAACCGCCTCGCACAATATTGACACATCAGCAGCTCCAGAGTCAGCGGACTAGAAATGGAATTGCAATCGCTAAAGCGGATACGGATACGGAAACACAGCAACTGGCAAATCTGAGTTGGGATGGCGAATATATACTCCAACAAAAAGAATTCGCATGCCCCGAAAAACAACAAAAGGGCGGCCACATCGTTTTGATAAAAAGCCCGCATGAACATACACACACACACTGAGACTCAGTTGTGAGTTACTCACAAATGCACTCACACATTCACAGACGAATTCTATATATATTCAGTGGGTGCAGGAGGCAGAGGCGGTTACGCCCACACCAAATCGAGTGGAGCCACAGTTACATATGCGCAGACAATGCACAGTTATCCTTTGATAGCTCCAACAACAATAGCAACAACCATTGGCATGAAATGGTGCATGCCACAGTTGATGCCACCGCACGAGTCACGTATGCGCTACAATTGATATCTAGTCCAAATCTTATTGTAAATATTTAAAATATTTATTTAAATGTGTCTAAATCTAATTGTAAATATTTTAAATATTTATTTAAATCTGTAAATGGGAATTAATTGTGAATATTTAAAATATTTACTATTTATTGTTTTGTGTATTTATATATAATCGTAAATTTCATGTTATAGATATAAAAATAAATAATAAAAATTCATAATACGAAACCTTTTTACGAAATTATCATGTGCGATAATTTATACGACTAAGTAATTGATGCAATATTGTTTTGAAAATAGACACCCATCATGTGGTAATATATCTATCTTTACATATAGTACGATGGTTCAAAATTGTTGTGCATATAAAATTTAAATGTCCCAATGTCCCGATTTGTAAAGGAAAATAACAATAAAAACTCGCGATCATTGTAACATACGATAATTTCGCAAACAGGAGTCGAATGAATATATTATTATTATGCTCAATTTCAAACTTTACAGCTGTATTAATACTATTTTAATGCATAATAAGAAATCAGTTTTTACCTAGACACAACTCTTGCCGCTGTGCAATTAAATTTAATTTTTGTAACATACAATAATTTCGCAAAAAAAAGGCGAAGTAATAAGAAAATCAGTCAAAAATTACAAACGTAACACAAAATGTTTATTATTCACTAATTTTTTACTACTATCTTAATAATGTTTTAATGTCAAATGTGGGACAGACAGACAATCATGCATACAGAGATCACCTAGCTTTATTACTACGATCCGAAAAGCTTTGAAAACAGAAGATATTCAGCCATGTAGAGTGTCAACTAGACAGCACAATGGGGCTGCAGAGTATTTGGGGCGTTTGCTAGGATAACAATGTCAGACTACAACAAAATGACAAACAGCGACAGCCCAAGGGCCCGGAAAGCAGACAACAGTAAAACACACGAATATATCAGACGAACAACAACATAAACAACAGCAGCAACAACAACACTATAGCTGTCGATTTGTTTGTGCAAATGCTGTGAAGCGTATTTGTATTTTCATTTTGACGTTTCGCAGCATCGCAAAAAAAAAGCACACACACAAAATCCTTTTTTGAACGACGCATAAAAAAACGCATAAAAAATTAACTAAAATTGACAGCTTGTTCAAATGAAACTCTGTCGAAAAACAAAAAACAATTTGTGTATGAAAAACAAAATAAAAAAGAGAATAGGAAGTGCAAAACCGCATAAATCCAACCCAGCGAATTACAAAGGAAACAAAAAAAATCAAAGGGGAAAACACATTTATGTGGTTTTATATTACATTAAAAATATGATTTGCCAGCTTAAATAATTTGTGGTGCCTTTGTGGGGCTGCGAACATTTTTCCCAGACTGCGGGCACCTTTAACCCGACATGCCGGATCGCAAATATTTTAATTAAGTTTAAATTAGCTACGCCACAAATACGCCAATAACTAAACACAACTAATCTCTCCTTCCCTTTCCCCTTTCTCATTCCCAGGCCCATCAGCCGAACGCCGCTGACGCAAATATCGTATCTGCAGAAGATCCCCACGTTGCCACGCCACTTCTCGCCCAGCCAGGGGCACCAGCCAGGTGTCGGAACCCTGCCGCTGCCGCTGCCCCCCGCGCTGGGCAACTTGGGTCTGCCCAGCAGCTCGTCGGCCAGCGCATTGTATGGTGCACAGAATGCGGGCAACATGTTGCCCACATCGCCATTGCCGCTGCAACGGCATCAGCAATACTTGCCGCCGCATCACCAACAGTTGCCGCCAGTGCCGGGTGCAGCGTCCACACAGTATTCGCCCGCTGCCTCGGGCTGCTCCTCCAACTCCAAGTACTCGAACTCCTCGCTGAAGCAGCCACATCCACATTCGCATCCACACCAGCAGCATCATGGACATGGCCACCATCAGCTGTCACCGGCGCTATCGACGCCCTCGCCACCATCGCTGCTGCACCATCCAGCGGGCTCCTCCTCGGCAGCACATGCTCCATTCCTGGCCGGCCCGCACATGGACATGCAGCGACAATCGCACTCCGATGACGACAGCGGCTGTGCCCTCGAGGAGTACACTTGGGTGCCGCCTGGCCTGCGACCGGATCAGGTGAGTGTCGCCTTTAATCCAGCGAAACTTCGCTCAATCTCTGATTGTTGATGCTTGATTTGTAGCCCACGATAAGCGGCAAGCGCTCCACTTGACTTATTGTCAGCAACGTCCAACGTCGCGGCTTGGCTGTAAATAAATATGCAATTCAGGGCCATAAATCAGTCAGTCCGTCAGTGAGGCGTTGGCAGTGCATCGGAACGCATCGCATCGGAACCCTCACGCATCTTGCGTCTTCTTGCAACACGTTGCAAGTAAAAGCCAGCAGTATCTATCGAGTATTGTGAATTAGATTGCGCTAATGAAACTCTAATCGAAGCAGCTGCGCTAGCCGGCAATTTTTCAATGTGACTGCGACTTTTATGGCCAATTCGAAGCTGCAAAAAAACTGCTACTATTCGAGGCGATTTTTTCAATTATTTTCGGCTGACATAAACGCCACATAAATTATTTGCGTAAAATATGCGCCAATTGCGAATAAATCTTGCACAATCTTTCGGCCCGTTGGCCGCCTAAAAGCGCGCTACCAACATTTTTTTGGCAGCCCTGCCCTCCCCTCCCCTCTTGAGAGAGAGAGAGAGAGAGAGACGCTTTAACTCTGGTCTCCAGTCTGCACATGGGGACTCGCGTTAATCCCCGCTCAACATGCAGTGACAACGCCGCCTATCAAATGTCTCGCAGTCGCTGAAGTTTTTTGCCATTGCCATTGCCAATGCCATATTGTATTTTTGGCAAACGTTACAAACGGAATTGAAAATTTATTTACAGCCATTTACGTTGACGCAGCATAAGCCATGTGTCAGTCAGTCAGTTGCCAGTTGCCAGTTGGCCAGTTGAAAGGCGGCTGATACTGAAAATAAGATGGGAATTAAAATGGGAGTTGGGTTTTAGTTTGCGGTCATTCTGTTGCAGGCAACTTTACAACACTTGCTGAAAACGTGGCCAATAAAGAATTGCGCTTAGAAGTTGACCGAGCTGCACGTTGAGCACCTTTCAACTTGGCCAAATGGAAAATCAACGTAATAAAATCAAAAATCTTTTGGCAGCTTGCCTGCTGTGCCAAGTTGACGTTCCCCCTGATCAACGTGATGATGATGACGCTCACGATGATGATGATGATGATGAAGCGACTGCAACTGGGGACTTGACTGGAGGAATTGTCTGGCTTAACCCTTTTTAGCTTCAGTTTATCTCGCCTCGCTCACAGTGTGTGACCTCTGTCGCAGTCTCGTTGCCTGCTGCATTCCAGCACTCATTCTTCTCGATTATCCATTCTTCATTCTTCATTCAACATTCAACATTCTTCTCGGTGTCGTTGCAGGTACGCTTGTATTTCTCCCAAATACCCGACGACAAAGTGCCATACGTCAACAGTCCCGGAGAGCAGTATCGTGTGCGACAATTGCTGCATCAACTGCCGCCGCATGATAACGAGGTGAGTGTATTCAGTGGGCACTACTTTTATTCGGTATTCAGTATTCAGTGAGTAGTGAGTGTCCCTGGTGGGAGAGTGCCCTGTCAATTTCCTGGTATTTATTTAAATGTGTGCGCGTTTTATCGTGATTGAATGGCCGGCAACAACTCAAATTACGACAACGGCATATCAAAGTCAATGCCAGCGATTTTCCCACACGTTTTCACTGCTCTTGCTGTTGTTGGCTTTTAATTAATCAAGGAAACAAGTGCAACTAACTGACCCATGGTCAACGAGGACGAAACCACAAAAAAACTACGACACAAACTATGCTGAGCGGATTCCCAATTGCGAGTTGCAAATACGAGTATCAGTTACCGTTTTTAGCATTTTAACCACTGCCACTAACTGGGGTTGCCATGTTAACGACCAGTTGCCAGAGCAGACTGCGTTGTGGCAAATGCCCAAATTCCAAGCCGAAAACTCAAATCAAGAGGCAGCTTCAACAAAAAAGAGGCAGCCGAAAAATTTGCATACAACACAAACGAGACGCTGACCGCAGCAGGAGATGGAGATGGAGATGGAATTGTAGTTGGAGCTGGACTAGAAGCTGTTGGGAGTTGATGGGCAGCTACCAGAGTCTGCTACCGGTCTCTGTCTGCGGTTGTCTGCCCTGCCCACTGGCCACTTGAGCCACGCATCAACCGCCCAGCTGTAGCTGTAGCTGTAGCTGTAGCTGTAGCTATAGTTGTTGTTGCAGACAAACAATCTTCGGGCTGAGTTGACTTCTGGGAAAGATCACTTTAAGCTTTTTAAGCCCACGGGGCGTGCTTCAACCCATCATCAACTTGAACATATGATTTGGCTGTCTAAGCAAATAAAAAACAACCGTTCTCGCCGTTGCAGGTTCGTTACTGTCACTCACTGACGGATGAGGAGCGCAAGGAGCTGCGTCTGTTCTCCACGCAGCGCAAACGTGACGCACTTGGCCGCGGCAATGTCCGGCAACTGATGAGCGCGCGTCCCTGCGATGGCGTAAGTCTGTCCCCAATCCCCAAAAAAAACATACAAACTGCAACACTTTATTCTCTCTTTCGCAGTGCGATGAACTGATTTCCACTGGCGACATCGCTGTGTTTGCCACACGACTCGGCCCCAATGCCAGCTGGCATCCCGGCTGCTTCACCTGCTGCATCTGCCGCGAGCTGCTCGTGGATCTCATCTACTTCCATCGCGATGGCCGCATGTACTGTGGCCGCCATCACGCCGAGACGCTCAAGCCGCGCTGCTCCGCCTGCGACGAGGTAAGTGCCAACTTGCAACCGTGCCAACTTGCAACTTTTCGCATAACTTTCGTGTGCTTCAGATCATCCTGGCGGACGAGTGCACCGAGGCCGAGGGACGCGCCTGGCACATGAACCACTTCGCCTGCCACGAGTGCGACAAGCAACTGGGCGGCCAGCGCTACATCATGCGCGAGGGGAAGCCCTATTGCCTGCTCTGCTTCGACGCCATGTTCGCCGAGTACTGCGACTACTGCGGCGAGGCGATTGGCGTCGACCAGGGCCAGATGAGTCACGACGGCCAGCACTGGCATGCCACCGACGAGTGCTTCTCGTGCAACACCTGCCGCTGCTCGCTTCTCGGCCGCGCCTTCCTGCCCCGTCGCGGCGCCATCTACTGCTCGATTGCCTGCAGCAAGGGCGAGCCGCCCACGCCCTCGGACAGCTCGGGCACCGGCATGTACACCACGCCCACGCCGCCCACGCAGCGAGTGCGGCCCCAGCAGACGCGCATTCCCAGCAGCCACGCCTCCAGCTCGCCGCCCATGTCGCCCCAGCAGCAGCAGCAGCACCAGGCCAGCTTCAACCAGGCCATGTACCAGCTGCAGAGCCAGCAGCTGGCCGCTGGCGTGGCATGCGTGCCAGGCAACGAGGCAGCGGGTGGGCTGCTGGTGTCGCACGGCAAGCAGAGCTATCCCACCTCCGACTCGGATGCTGGTGTGGTCAAGGACCTGGAGCAGAGTCGTCACACTGCTGGTGGCGACTTTACCGACTTCTCCAGCTCGCAGAACATGTCGCCGCTGAATTCGCCCGGCGACTTCCAGCCGCATCTGATGCCAAAGCCCATGGAGCTGCAGCGCGACGGCGTCTACAACTTCAACGAGATGGCCACCAATCTGGATGCCGCGTGGCCCGCCAAGCCACCTCTGGGAGCTGCACATGGCTTTCAGCTGCAACGGCAGCTGCAGCAGGTGTCCAACATGGAGAACTCCATCACCTCCAGCATGCCGGAGCTGGGCGTGGCCGGTGTGCAGCACATGGCGCACTTTGGGCAGCCGCTGCCCGCCGCTCCCCCGCTGCATGCCTCCGCCCAGCAGTTCCATGCCTCGCAGCACGAGTACGCGGACATCATGCATCCACCGCCGCCGCCACCAACAGCGGGCACAGAGCTGCCCGAGCTGCCCACGCCCAATCTGAGTGTGGCCTCGACGGCGCTGCCGCCAGAGCTGATGGGCTCTCCGACGCACTCGGCTGGCGATCGCTCGCTGAACACGCCGCTGTCCACGCAGTCGGCCACGCAGCCGCCCACGCATCCCGTCTCCATACTGAGCGGCGGCTCCTCCTCCTCGCCCATGAGCGGCGAGCCGGGCAAGAAGAAGGGCGTGCGCTTCGAGGGCATTCCCGACACCTTGCCGCGCTCACGCAGCTACTCGGGCAACGGCGCCGGCACCAGCGGCGGCAGCGAACGAGAGCGGGAACGGGACAGGGACAGGGACAGAGACAGAGAGAGGGACGGCAATCGACATGGACATGCGCATGGACACGGTTCGAGACGGCGTCGACGTCGCAAGTCGTCGAGTCATCATCGCAGCGGCAGCGGGCATCGCTCGCACTCCACAACCCGAGCGGACACCTATGCGCCGGCACAGCCGTTGTCCTCCTCCTACCAAGGGCCGCCGTCGGTGCTGCAGGCCACGACGCTGGCCGAGAGCGAAGCCATGACGCTGCCGCACAAGTCGCCGCGGCATCAGCGCGACAGGGAGCGCGACAGAGAGCGAGAGAGGGAGCGGGAACGCGAGGAATCGGAGGAGTCGGATGTGTGCTCCACGTGCTCGTCGAGCTCTTCCAGCTCCGAGGACTACATGATGATGTACCAGCTGCCGCAGCGGCGTCACTATGGCGGCGTCCGCGTCAGCTACGTGCCCAACGACGCCCTCGCCTACGATCGCAAGCGCAAGCCCTCGGATCTGGCCGGCGACAAGGACAAGAACTGCATAATCTCGTGATGCTCGCCGGCGGCCATTTTAATTAGCGTTGATTGCGCCAACGATGCGCGATTGCGGTCGTTAATAAATGAGATGCGCCATAGGCAGCGACGATTGCTAACGAAGCAGCCACCAGGTGGTCATCAATTATTAATGCACATGGCATATGGACAGAGGCAGATGGAATTCGCAATTCAGATGCAGATAGAATTCTAGATACAGATACAGTTACAGTTACAGATACAAATAGCTATAGAGAACTCATATCCCGCACTCGACAAAGCAATAAAGTTCAACTTGAGATTAAGGCACCTAGTTAAGACCCAACCACGATATGGAACCCCTCCCTACGAAGTGGGTCTCAATGCTGTTCCAAAATACACACACATCCCTAGTTAAGAGAATCAAACTAATAAAACATTTACTTGTATTTTTATACCAGCTTATAAACTAAAATATAGATGATCTAAACCGATCTAGATATAGCTATACATATATTTATTGCGCGTAACTATTTCGACTATTTACTGCAACTATTTACAAAAATAAATATAATTATCTAGCATACTGCATAAGTAGGAAAACCGATGCGATATGATTTGGCTAAAGAAACTTACAATAATTCTAGACTAAGTCCCAGCAACTGTATGAATCTAAGTACTAAATATACAAATACGATTATGAATAAAGAGTTCAAAGCAAACACTATACTTTTAACACTAAATAAAAATAAAGTTAATGAAACCACCTAACTTTTCATTAAATATATTACTTGGAAATTTCAGTTGCATTTTCTAACTTTACAATCGAATAGCAAAAACATAAAAACAATGCAATCATTACATATTTAATATTTTCATAATATTATATGTTATCAGATATCAGCAATGTTGTCTTTAAAGAAAATCGCTTTTCCGAAATTGTGTGCAACAAGATTGTTTAAATTACATTTTGCATGATTCGTGCTACAAATATTTGCGCACCCTTTCCCCCGCGTTACCTTTGTAGCACCTTGTTGGCAGTTATTTGTGGCATCAGCACCAATTGGGGGCAACATTGAGATAAGTTCAAACAAGATTAAGAAGTTGGCTACAACCAACTGAGGAGGGGGGAATGAGGGTTGTCAGCGCTTGCTTTCAATTGCGTTAGCCAAATATTTAGACTTTGAATCAGCATCCGCTCGGATGGCGCGTAAGCTCAAGGATAAACATGAGGCAGCAACAAATCTGAGACCAAGATTGCGAGCAGAGACGCTGGGAGAAGTGGCAAGTGGCAAGTGGCGACCTGAGAGCGGAGTGTCGTGGTGTAGAACGCGGCGGGTTGATATGCAAGTTATCTATAATTATGCATCAGATAATGAATATAAATTAGGCGCATGTCGAGCATATGCATGCAACGAACAACGAAACTACCACAGGCGGCGACCGGCAGCATGGAAATTAAAATCGAAAATAAAACAGCAACATTTTATGGCAAATTATGGCAGGCTGCAACTGCCACTGGAAGAGCGAAGCTGGGACTGGGACTGGGACTGGGAGACTGCAGCGAGCAATCTCATGCATGCAACAGCAGCAACCCACTGGCTGCAGGGCGTAATTAGCCAATAAAGCAGACACAACTTGTGTTGTCAAGGAGAACGAGCGGGTGACGAGGTGTGGCAGGAGAAGGAGCCAAAGAGGAATCTGAGCACAGAGGAGGCGAGTTCGTTAGAAGCGGCTATTAGTGGCCACTTGGTTGACCATCATTAGTACAATGTTTGCATACATGTCAATGAGCTGACCAAGCCAACAGGGCTGTGTAATTTGCGCCTAAACAGCTCGCAGCTCGCAGCTCGCAACTAGTTTGAGTTTGTGGCATGAATGCGAAGCTAAATGGTCGCTTAATAATACACCAGACTCAGACCCAAATGTGTGGCATTAAATCAGGATGGCATCGATTGCAGCTGAACTGAGCCACCTGCATGAAGGGCGAGATGCGACCAAGCGATAAGCGACCAAAATTGTCTGCGTCTGGCATTGATAAGCCAAATGACTTGGCGTTAACGCACACAAAGGACAACGCACTCCAAGGGGGGAATGTAAGCGAGGAGGATGGCGAGGTAATGCGACTGGACAGCAGCTGCGGGCTGGCTGCTGGCTGCTGGCTGCTGGCTGCTGGCTGTTGGCTGCTCTGTTTCTGTTTAGCTCTAAGTGCGCAAGTTTTGCAATTGTAATTTCTGTAAAAGTTTCTGGCGATGCATTTGCCAGATAGATTTCTGTTGTTAGCTGCCATTTTGTGTTATAATCCACAACGGACGGACGACAGGACAACAGCTGACCTCAAGCTCAGCCCCCAATAGAAGGCGATCGAGTTGTTGCCCCATGCGTGCGCCTTTGTGTTTTATTGCATGTCATTTCCGTTTCCTCTCTGTCCTCTGAGTCAGAGTCTCCCCTGTCTCCCCTGTCCGTTGCATACTTCTGATGATTGGTCTGCTGTCTGCTGTCTGCCCGGCTTCCTGGCAATGCAATGCAGCCATTACGTTTATCCTGCCACACACACACACACACACATACTCACACGCAGTTGTACATCAGATATGGCAAAATTTATATTCGCATTTCCGACGCTCATTTTTATCAAGCCCGAAGTGAACTGAAACCAAACCAAACCAAACCAAAACCACACACACCACGTACAAATTGTGAACGTGCAGCTGCAGTTATTACAGGGGCAGGACGACTTTCAAACAAGGGACAAGCATACAGGCAAGAGGTCCTTCAGTGTCCCAAAGAATGTCACACACAGGCCTCATCCGCATCCGCATCCACATCCACTGCGCTGCAGCCTGAACATTGGGACTTTTATTGTTCGGGCTGCAGGACATTGCCTCTTGGCTGTGCATTTCGCTGGCGATTGTTAAACGCGTTTTCAATACGCTTTTGAGTTTTTATTACGAAATTACATTCAAGTTTATTTGCCATGCCATTGTACGGTCTACAATACACAGCGAACGGTTTATTACGAGCGCCAGGCAAATAAGTTGAGTGCATGCTTCGTAAATAAAATAAACTCAACGCAATTTGCAGCCGCATATCATTTTAAAATCATTCGTAATTCAAATTATTCTCAAAAATAAAAATAAACTTCATAGTTATTAAATTGTTGACAACATCAGATCAGACCATATTCTGTTTACTCGAAAAGTACGCTTTTAAATTATTATTATTTTTTTAAAATTGTTCATATTGTAAAAAATACATTTTTATCGTTTGCCATTCTTTTTGAAATATTTCAGAAATTTCTTCAGAGTATTTTCCGTTTAATCGAAAAATAAATTTTATCATTTTGTATTGGGCAAAAACATTTCTGCATAACATTTCCAGTTTAGAGAATTTAATTTAATCTTTTATTTATTGTTATTATCTTTTCCACAGAAAATTATATCATACTCCCACTTCTCGGCTATGTTAATCAAAATTCATATTGTAAATATTTGCTAAATAACTGCAGATTTATGATGTCTGCTGCAAAATTATGAAATAACTAAAGTCAATTTTGCAGAATGCCAGCAACAGCAACATGTTATTAATTCACCAAAAAATAGTCGAAAACCCTTTTGTGGACACCATGGAATGTTCATATCGTAATCCGTAGCCTATTTGTGATGGTCTGCAGTCGTGGAAGCCAGGATTCCATGCTGTCCATTGCCCAAACCCTTGATGCGTGCTAATGGCGCTGCTTTCAGCAATTGTTTACTGGCCCATTAATTAATACAAATATAAATTGCCAATATGAGTGCGTGCTGTTTGTACAACAACACCAACAGCACCAACAACAATAACGACGGGCTGTAACAAAAACAACGACATGAATCAAGTGTCGACCGTACGCCATTATGAAGGAAAGGGGACGGTCTATTGGTAATGGGCGGGGGCGAAGGGCAGCGTTGTGCTGTAAAAACGGCCAAAACATCAAGCGCATAAATAACCACGAAATGGCCGAGCAAAAATATTTACACCTCCCCCCGCCACAACTCTCTGGCAACTTTGGCTACCCGCGCCACGCCCGCCAGGCAAGAACGTTTAATTAATTTTTAGCGTGTTTCGCAGACGTCGACGAGCCCGAAAATAGAAAAAAAGGCAACAATTATTAATATTTGCGAGGCCAGGCCGCGAGCCCACACCCACACACACACACACACACAGGCGCACACACACACACATTAAAAGGATACATCATCGCAGCTAATAATAATAATCATGTGCAGGACACGTGTGGACGTGCTGAGTCTGGACGGGCACAGCGTCCAGCGCTGCTCTGGCCTGGCTTAAAGATAGCGTCGAAATGAGTGAGGCTCAAATTAAATTAAGCCTTATTGATGGAGCTCTTCGCTCCCTCTCCTTCATCCTTCATCTTATGCCGTTACAGTCTGGTGTTTATCGCCTCATAGTGTGCGTTTAGTAAGTCCAACGACGACCATAAACTGAGACCAAGAGCGCGTTGCGTGCATCGCATACTGAAGCGAGATGTCATTAGCCTCGGCGTTGTCGTCTAATGTGCAAATCTAATTAAAGCAGCCCGCTGACCGAGCATTGGACTAGACTCTACACAGTCTTCTGGCCATATGTGGGAGTTGTTAAAGTTTAGTTCGCTGGAAGCACACACACAATAAACGACACAAATAATCATAAAAGTAATGCCACAGCCGGTCTCAAGCGCCTGGTTTACTGCTACACTTTTCCACGCTTGCCAAAAACCAGACCTTGCAACGTCTATCTGCCTCCTCGCCGCTCCCCCGTGCGTATTTATTACAGTACATTGTTGTAGTTGGGTTCGTAGTTGGCTGGACTGGCTTCTGGACTATCTTTTGGCCAGTCTCAACCATATTTCATTATGAATTTATGATTGGCTCTGGCAACTGTAATGTGTTTATTGGCCAAGCCAGCCGCAAATGCTTATGAATGTTTACTTTATGTGTTTGACTTTAACAACAAGTTGGAATGCCAGCAGAAATCCCTTTAACAGGAAATTCATTACCTACCGAGCTCGAAATATTCGAAATATGGCATCGATGTTCAATTGATTTTCAAATACAATCAAGCAATAATTAATTAAATCTTCATTCGAATGCCAGCTGCTCAAAGGAATACCTTTAAGAGCAGTGCAGAAAAACAGTGGCATTTAATTAAGTTTTGCCTGTTTTGACTGTCTGACGACAATGGCGTCGCCGACGCTTCCGCTTCGCATCCGGTTTCGAGCGCATTGAGGCAGAGAGCGATTCGACTAGGACTCGGAGTAAGTAGCTCAACACAACAATCTAAATAATTAAAATATGCAAATGCCGCCTAATCCGGCACAGCGACACGTACAGACAAAACAGCCAGCGATTTGCTTAAATTATTCATAGCCATTGCTACAGAGTTGCTTTATGGGAGTACGGTAGTAAAGAGAGATGTGGGGGAGAAGGGTGTTGTCGACTAACATAGGTAGTAAATTAAGTGAATGACTTGGCTGAATGGTCGTTTAATTGGAGAAAATGAAAATGGTTGAAGGCAGCCAAGCGAAAGTTGTACCTATGATAAACTACGAATTTGTATTTCGTCGAATACTTTACAGCAATTAACTGCGTTCCTGAAATATATGCTACGTTTTTTTTTGTTACTGTCTGCAGCTTAGCTCTAAAGTTGAAGTTGTCGGCTAAAGTATTCAATTATCGAAACGCATCGCAACATTTTAAGCGCTCCGGCAACTTTTATTGTTGCGCCTAATTGTAAAAGTTTGTAGAATGTAGAAATATACAAAGTTACCAGCGTATTTTGCAACTGCTTTAAAGCGCAAACTTTATGTTTCACATTCTCAACTTTTCGTTTTTCAAATGCGTTTTCACATTTTTTTATGGCTGTTGTTATTTTTGTTGTGCAGCGAGCTTCGTAATAAAATGTAAAAAAGAAAACATAATTTTTAATTTGGTGTGCAGCTTTTTATTGGTTTTTAATTTCGTTGCCACAGACGCGCCCACACTGAGAGAGAGTCCTGCCGCTGCCGTTCAAATGTAAACAGCATCCTTAGAAGTGGGAGTTGGCGCTTTTTGGGGCTGCTGCCTGTCATAAGCGTTGCTTTGTATGTTGCCAACAATATCATCATCATCGACGCCGACGACGACGCCAACGCTATCGTCATCGTCATCGTTATCATCATCATCAGCAGGATAGCGGCCAGGTCCAGCCAGTGCCTCGTCCTGCGTGTACTTGAGCGTCCTGCTTGTGTAAATATGCTTTGTCTATGGCATTCGTTTCGTAACGTTTCTTTTGATTTTATTTCTTTTTTCTCGCAACTGCAGCTCGAACTCACATTGTTGCTCCTTCTTCTCGCTGCTACTTTTTCATTACTTTGGCTTAAAATTGATATGAAAGTTTTTGCTGTCAGAGCTGCTCCCATCAATACGCTCATGTTTATTTTACCACACACATATGTATCTACTGTGTGTGTGTAGACAGTCTGTCTGCTCATGCGATTGTGGCCAGTTGTTTGGTCGTCGCTTTCATGGGTTTTTAATTACGACAAAAATAACAATATCATGTGTAAAGGATTGCCAGGACGACGGCTTTGCTCAGAGCCACACACAAGAGCTCTAAGGTAGCCGCAATGCCTTAAATTCAATTTGTCTTTGGCTTTAGATAAATGCATAAATTTGTCACTGCCAAAGGGAATTAATATTGAAAAGCAGCCACAAGATGCCAAAAAGAGATAATACCATTGACAAGCATGCAAGAGTGCAACACAGTGGCAAGTGCAACTAGTCTCGGTTACATTCACTCAATTTGCCACAAACAAACAGAAACCGAAACAACTTTCATAAGTCAATGCCCATCTAAATTTTACAACTTTTACAAACAGGCCGTAGCAACGTCCCCCCATCTGGATATGCGCATAATTTGATTGCAAAATCGTTTATCAGCTTTAAACTTTATTATCACAGGCAGGCAGGCAGGCAGGCAGGCAGCAGGCAGACAGACGTGAGGGGCTCAGACATTGGATTCCATCAGATTTGACTCATTGTCGCAATAGCTAAAATATGGCATAAATATTTGATGTATGAAAATGTCAAAAAAAGAAAACACACTCGCAGATATGGCAGAGCACTTACAACCCTCGCAGCAGTTAAAAAATACAGAGAAACCTATACGGAAAAGCGCAGAGAATCGTAAATATTGCGTATACGCCACGCCGGATTTAGAGCTGTGTGTGCTTGGGCCCTCGGGTGGCAGAGCAACACTTGCCGGGGCTGGCAAAGCGCTAAACGTTGTTTGCCATTCGCATATCGAAAGTTATAAAGCATAAAATCAGTGCCAGACTCGGCAGCAGTCACGGGGTGGGTGGTGACTGGGGGGTGACGGTTGAGGTGGCTTCAGGTGGTGTGTTTTGGTTGGTTGAGGCGTCGAGCCGCCGCTAAAAGTTGGCGGCACATTTAAATGTAGCTGCCGGGCTTACACCGACTATTTTACAAGTGCCAAAGAGAGAGACTGGCAGAGTGTGGGAGGAAGACGGCGTTGTCTGTTTGGGTTTCGCTTACAGCACGCAGACAGTCAGAAATGTTGGAAATGTCTCTACAGCTGGAAGCGTCGGTTGCTTGTTTGGAATTTTTGGTAAACAGGAATTTTGCATTTGGAGCGATAGGCATCTTGATAAAGTTCTTTGCTGCCCCTGGGCCCCAATTCCAAATCGAATTCGTCTTTAACTGAAGGCGACTTTAAGAGTATTTTGAGTCATCGGACCACATGCTTGCCATATGCGAGACAGACGTTAATAACTTGGACAAATGCTTGCTGAAGCTGCTCTGTTAATTTTCCGCTTGTGGCTTTTTATTTTGTAATTTTCTACTTTGTGGCTGGCGCTTTTGGCGCACTCCACGGGCCATGGACATCAACAGTTCCGGGTCTGGCTGCCGTGTAATTATCTGCTTACGTTTTGGCCTGCCTTTCAGTCGCTTTGCCATTCTCATTCTCGTTGCCATTGTCGCTGTTGCTGTTGCTGTTGTTGTTATTGTCATTATTGTATGGCATATTGCCATTGCCTCGTCTTGCGGCCATATAAAGTTGTCGCTGTTTGACATTTTGCTGCAAAGCTGCTTAGGCATCGCTCCAATCTTCGCAACCGGAAATTGCATAGAAGCGGAAGTAATTGGTCCTGGCAGCAGCAGGAGTAGAGGTGAATAGCCAACTAGCGTTGGAGTTGAAGTTGCTCTTTGGGGTTGCAGTTGGGGCTGCTCTCTCTGGCCTGGCTAATTTGGGCTTGTAATTAGCAACTCTAATGACCTTTTTATGGAACGATACAAACACAGCTTCAAGCTGGTCTTTAAGTGCAACAGACAACAGAAGCTGCACAAATCGAAGTGTGGCCAACTGAATTAAGAGACAGACCGACTGTATCCATGGGGACTGAGGACAACCACAAGCAACGAAAACGAATCTATTTGAGTAGCTCACTGAGCTGCACTTCAATTACTTGTTTCAGTGCCGCAATTACCATTCATTTGGCCAACATAATGTGTCCTTGTCAACGCAGCACACACACCATAGTGCATAGATGCACAGATACTATATACATATATACAGATATGTGTATGGAAGGTGGAGCCGAAGCTGTGGCTGATGCTTGTTTGCACCTATGCTTGGCAATTTACACATGGCAATGACAATAATAAATCAAAAGTGAAAATGCAAATATTTTGCAAGCAACAACTACTGCCAGACATTGCTGCCGGTTATAAGGCAGCCAGACAACGACCACTGTCTCTCTCCCTGCCTCTGTCTCTGTTTCTGGCTCAGACATTGCTGTTGTTTCCCCCGAACACAGATGAGTCCTGAGCAAGGGCATGAGATTTATTGCTGTTGACTAGGCGAAGGGGCAACGAACAGCTCTTGCTTCGGTGTGCTTGCCGGCTGCACACACTTATCAATAAATAATTGGAAAATGAATGCTTTGCTTATAAGAGATTTTCAAATGGCCCAAAAACAATGCCCATGTTCTGTTTAGATTGGCCGCCAGTTGCCCACAGACATTATGGAGCCATGCATGCACAATTCAATTCCCATTGCTTGGTTAACAAATGAGAGCCTCACCTGTATGATAACAAAAGTCACCACACTGCTCATTCAGAGCTGCGTTGATCACTGCTACCAGAGACATAAAATTTTATATTTTCGTAGATTAGTAACCAAATAGGGGATTTTAAAAATAAGGTTATTCCCAATAATAGCTAACTTTATGGTTAGGTAAGTCTATAAATATGCAGGAATCGATTTTAAGCTTGAACTTGAATATACAGCATTATTTTATTTGTTGGAAGAAGAATAGTTGCATTAGAGCTGATAGCTTCTATACGGCAATTATTGCGATGTAACTAATCCACACTGTATTTGTTATTTTGAAGACATTTCTTTTGAAATTAAGTATTAATATTAATTGTTATATTGTTTGTCTGAATATTTATTCCATCATTAGTTCAATAATAACGACATTGTTAGTGGCAATTGTAAATTATTCCAATCTCAGCGAAATCAATAACAGATCAAACATTAATTTAAATAATTACAAAAATTAACATACATTAGATGGCGTCTAAAAGTTTGCCTGGATAGTTAAAGATTAAATCTTATGAATGTGCACTATGTGTGAGTGAAGCTGTGATTAAATAACTGCAAATATGCTTATTATGTCACGTGCTCTGAACTGGAGCATTTTAACGGTCTGCGTTATTCTTTTCTATTGATAATCCAGTAGTTGAACCGTATGGGGAAATCAGATTTTTAAATTTAGTGTATTGTATGTATGCATCGAAAAATTGTATTCGCTTGAACACACTTTTCATTTGGCGTATTCAAATTTGTTTTTAAAACAACAAATGTTTTTTTTGTAACCTTTATTATTTATTTTGCACCCCGAGTCTAAAAATAACTTTCACTTTCCAAAGTAAAATGAAGTTTCATTTCCGACAGAAGGCCGACACGACGATTATTTATATATTATAATTAATATAACCATCACCTAAATAAATACATTTGAAGAAGAAGATATACATAGTTCACATATAAATTAATTCTCAGTAAAGGTAAAATATATATTTGTAAAGAACTGAAGTCTTTTGTCGAGTAGCCAATTGAGGGTCAGCAAATAATCGCCAGTTGGAAGAGGCAACTTGAATAAATAATGTTTTGGATACAAATCTTTGACAATTATTGGACCCTTTTAATACACGTTATTAGTTTTGGATGTTTACTGGTTATATTACATTAATACTTACCACATGCGGGCAGGTGTAATTGATATTGGAAAACTCTTCAAAGATTTTATTTACGACAAGAGCATAGGGATGATAAGGTTTCCTAAGAAATTGACAGAAGTCAATAACAATACGCTTAATAACCCAAGGCTTATAACCACTCGCTTTCTTGAAAACACGTATTTCCTGGGTTACATCGTTAGCGGGCTGAACATAACTACCATTAAAATTAAAAGTCGTTTTATTACGACTTATAGCCCTTAATCGGCATTCATAGATCACAACCCAGGATGTGTTGAGAGTTTCACAAACAGCGTTTGTCATTTTTATGCTTGAGGCATCCTTAAAGAAATCCATGTTTTTTAAAAACACTTATTAACATTACAATGTGCAATACGTACATTATAGCTCAGATGCAAGGTCCACCCTAACAACAGACCGAAAACAACGACGTTGATATTCATTGTAAGAACACGTAATTGATATTGGTCAATCTAACGAAATAAGGTAAACATTTAAATAATGTAAAACTAAAAACATTGATCGCCTCAATTAAACAAATAGGTCAACATTTCAATACAATAATTACTTTGAGTAGGTATATCTATTTCATTGTCGGATTAGCTACAATGCTATCCATTTGTATTGACAATTTTCATTCCTATTTTATGACACATTTCATATGTTTGTAATAAAAATGTACTCCCCTATAAACAAAACGAACGTTGGGCGTAATATAAAACCCAGGGTCTTGGAAGTTTTTTAATGTTATGTATTTCGTCAAATTTTGATGAGGGTGTCTCATAGTCAACACACATTTCTTTTCGTGTCCACTAATTGTTAATAACCCTATCAGAAATTTGCTTAATTGACGGCGGCATTGATACCGTATCACACATTCCGTATTAGAAACTAACAGTAAACACAATAATTACTAACAATTTTCTAATTGAAAACTAATCGAAAACTAATATACGAGTACGATCAAAATGTTTTTTAACAAAGTCAGCAATTGAGAAGAATATACACACAGAACAAAATTGTTCCTTAATTAAGAATATAATCTTCATTTATTAATTTATAAATGTACATACATATTCAGTTACATTTTGTTGAATACTTCTTAATATTTTTAAACTGCCTTTTTCATTAGTTGAATTTTGTGCAAACAATTGATTAATTTGTTATTATCGTACTTAAAGATAACTTTTTGTGGCCGGCCTCGGAATGCAGATTCGTGGAATACTTCAACTCTTTCAGCTCAAACAACAAAAGACTCATGAATATGCTACAAAATGGAATCCATCGGAATTCTGTGTATTAATAGTATAACTGCACGATGACGTAGCCATCGTCCGTCCTGATAAACATCAAGGTATAGTATATAAACATTTATGTCTGTAGTCAAAACAATCCAACCAAAGTTGGTGGTGGCTTGATAGTAAACTTCGATGTTGTTAAAGACACAATAACTTAGGGTACAAATCAAAGCAACTGAAACAATTGGTTTATTGAAAATACATTATTATGCTCGTAATTGTTATTTTTGTATTATTTAATTAAAATTGAAATTGGGCATATTTAGTTTAAATGCTATATAAGAGAGTGCTTATTTCCGAGATATAGCTTTCCAATCGTCCAATTCCCCAAGTAATTTAAAATTTGTTTTCCAGAGCGTGACGGCACAACGATTATATAAATTGTAATACATTTTAAGAGTGAAATATACATTTATCACATATCAATGTAATTTTCAGTAAAGGTAAAATATATATTTGTAAAGAACTGAGGTCTTTTGTCAAGTAGCCAATTGAGGGTCAGCAAATAATCGCCAGTTGGAAAAGGCAGGCTCAAGAAATATTCCTTTGGATAAAAGTCTTTGACAATTATTGGGCCCTTTTAATACCCATTGTTAGTTTTATAGGATTTCTGTATATATAGAGAGAAATACTTACCACATACGGACAGGAGTGGTTGATGTTGGAAAACTCTTTAAAGAACCTATTTAAGATAATACCATAGGGATTATAAGGTTTCCTAAGATATTTACAGAAGTCCACAATGACACACTTAACTATCCACGGCTTGTAGACGTTCGCTTTCTTGAATAAACGGATTTCCTGAGCAACATCATTTACGGGTTGAACATAACTACCATTAAAATTAAAAGTCGTTTTATTGCGACTAATAGCCCGTAATCGGCATTCATAAATCATGACCCAGGATTTGTTGAGAGTTTCACAAACAGCATTTGTCAATTTTAGGCTAACTGCATCCTTAAAGATATCCATGTTATTAAAATACACTTATTAACATTACAATGTGCAATACGTACATTATAGCTCAGATGCAAGGTCCACCCTAACAACAGACCGAAGACAACGACGTGGATATTCATTGTAAGAACACGTAATTGATATTGGTCAATCTAAACGAAATAAGGTAAACATTTGAATATTGTTAAGCTAAATACTTTAACCGCCTCAATTAAACATATAGCTAAAAATTTAAATACAATAATTACATTGAGTAAGTATATCTGTTTAGTTGTCGGAAAAGCTACAATGCTATCCATTTTAATTGACAATTTTCAATCCCATTTTATGACACACTTAATAAGTTTGTAATAAAAACTCATGGCTCCCCTATAAAAACTAAACGTTGTGCGAAATTTTAAACCTAGGGTCTTGTGAGTTTTTTAATGTTTTGAGTTGCGTCAAATTGGATTGAGGGTGTCTCATAGTCAACACACACTTCTTTTCGTGCCCGCTTATTGTTAATAACCCGTATCAAAAATTAGCATAATTGACGGCGGCATCGATACCGTATTATAGATACTAATAGTAACCACAATAATTACCCACAATTTTCTAATTGAAAACTAATATACGAGTCCATTTAAAATGTTGTTTAACAAAGTCAGCAATTGAGAAGAGTATGCACACAGAGAAAAATTGTTCCTTAATTAAGAATATAATCTTAATTTATTAATTTACAAATGTACATATATATTCAGCTACATTTTGTTATATACTTCCTACTATTTTTTAACTGACTGTTTCATTAGTTTTAGTTCTGGTAAAATCAGAAATAAAATACGAATTTTGTGCAAAAAAATATGTTTTGATCCATAAAAAGTTATTAATTTGTTATTAAGGTACTTAAAAAGAATTTTTTGTGGCCGGCCTCGGAATGCAAATTCAGCCCAAGCAACAAAATGTTCATGAATATGCTAAAAAATGAAATCCATCCGAATTCTGTAATTGTAATACATTTATCGCATATCAATTAAATGCTCAGTAAAGGTAAAATATATATTTGTGAAGAATTGAGGTCGTTTGTCAAGTAGCAAATTGATGGTCAGCAAATAATCGCCAGTTGGAAGAGGCAGATTCAACAAATAATCTTTTGGATACAAATCTTTGACAATTATTGGGCCCTTGTAATAAACATTATTAGTTTTAAAGGATTCCTTGTATATATATAGAGAAATACTTACCACATACGGACAGGAGTGGTTGATGTTGGAAAACTCTTTGAAGAACTTATTTAAAATAATAGCATAGGGATTATAAGGTTTCCTAAGATATTTACAGAAGTCGACAAGAATACACTTAATTACCCAAGGTTTATAGCCGTTCTCTTTCTTGAATAAACGTATTTCCTGAGCAACATCATTTACGGGTTGAACATAACTACCATTGAAATTAAAAGTTGTGGTATTACTACTTATAGCCCGTAATCGGCATTCATAGATCATGACCCAGGATTTGTTGAGAGTTTCGCAAACAGCATTTGTCATTTTGAAGCTAACCGCATCCTTTGATATATCCATGTCTTTAGAATCCAGTTATAAACAGTACAATGTGCAATACGTACATTATAGTTCAGAAGCAAGGTGCATCCCGACAGCAGACCGAAAACAATGATGTTAATATTCATTGTACGAACACGTGATTGATATTGGTCAATCTGAACGAAGTGTGGTAAATATTTAAATAATTTAAGGTTAAAAATGTTGATCGCCTCAATTAAACATATTGCTCAAAATGTAAATACAATAATTACTTTGAGTAGGTATATTTTTTAATAGTCGTATTGGCTCCAAAACCAATATGTGGATAATTTAAAAGCTATGGTTTATAATTACCTACAATTTTCGAATTGAAAACTTATATACATTTCAAATATTGTCTAATATTGAAACCCCATTCTTATATCAAGGTTATTATCTTGATTTCGAGCTTTTTACACATAGCAAAAATTTTAAAATACCAAAATGGGACTAAGAAAAATATTTGTTTCTACTATTTTATTATATTTATTATTAATTACATTTTATCTCAACTATTACATATTAATTACACTTTCTTTATCGTTTGTATCAAGTAATCGATTTGTATTCGAATCGCGAATAGTTGGAACCCTGGACCTACAACCACATTAAGAATAATTCGGAACAACTCACTGAATTTATAGGTTAAGAAAAGGTATTAGTAGAAGAAAAGATTTTCAACATAAGCTCTGAATAAATTAAAAACTTGTTTTATTGATTGTTTTCACTTCGACATCATTCATAAATTTGTTAAAGGCGATTGCTTGCAATTAGCATATTTGGAAAATCTTAATTGTCCTTCTAGAATCCATAATTTTTCTACCTTGAATCCTAAACCTATAAATCCAAAATAATATTAATAAATATAATAATAAAAAATCATTTGTTTAAATTTTGAAAAATATTTTTTTACTTTTTTATGATTGATTTACTCTTTATTATAAAATAAAATTGTATTCCAAAATCTTTTATGGTTTTTGAGATACATGTGCTTAACTTTTTTCTTTTAATTATTTTTTTTATCATTTTTCATCAAACCAATAAATTTTCCATCTCTAATTATCGGTTAAATATAGTAAACGTAAAATAAATAACTTATGTTTTTAAATAGCTTGATGATTTCTTTAAAGAACTTCATTAACAATTTTTGCGAATTCAACAAAGTGTTAACTATCAGCTTATTATATCTTTCTTAGTAAAGTTTAGTAGCAGTCTTTTCATATTTGCCACAACATTTTTCCAAAGGAAGTTCTCAACATTTTATTTATTAATAATCAGCTTAATCCGCAGCTTCGCCAGCGATACATTTTGATATGAATATTTTTAATTTTGTTTAATTTACTATTTAGTTGCCAGCCATTTGACTTGCAATGCGCCAAATTATGTAATCTTAATTCATAAATGCAGCAAAACTATTTTAAGCACTGTAGAAACAAGTAAATTACTGGTTTTTAATATGCTTTGTACTAAATCTGACAAAAATGTCAGAAGATCAAGTTAAGCAGAAGGATATGTTGATAGTTACACAGAAGACTCATCTCGAATGAAAGAAGGCGAAAACGCTAAGCAGAAGAAGATGCTACTTTCGAGAAGTATGGATATTAAAGTTAAGCAGAAGAAGTTGCTAGTTATCACTAAAAGTAAAGCAGAACACATTGCTCGAATGCAAGGAGACGAAAATGTCTAGCAGAAGACGATGCTACTTTTGAGAAGTATAAAAATAAAGCAGAAGCAATTGATAGATAGAACAAGGAGTAAAGCAGAAGAAGTTGCTAGTTGACGCTGAGAGTAAAAGAGAAGACGTTGCTCGAATGCAAGGAGACGAAAATGTCTAGCAGAAGAGGATGCTACTTTTGGGAAGTATAAGAGTAAAGCAGAAGCAATTGCTAGATAGAACAAGGAGTTAAGCAGAAGAAGTTGCTAGTTGACGCTGAGAGTAAAACAGAAGACGTTGCTCGAATGCAAGGAGACGAAAATGTCTAGCAGAAGAGGATGCTACTTTTGAGAAGTATAAAAGTAAAGCAGAAGCAATTGCTAGATAGAACAAGGAGTAAAGCAGAAGAAGTTGCTAGTTGACGCTGAGAGTAAAACAGAAGACGTTGCTCGAATGCAAGGAGACGAAAATGTCTAGCAGAAGAGGATGCTACTTTTGAGAAGTATAAAAGTAAAGCAGAAGCAATTGCTAGATAGAACAAGGAGTAAAGCAGAAGAAGTTGCTAGTTGACGCTGAGAGTAAAACAGAAAACGTTGCTCGAATGCAAGAAAACGAAAATGTCTAGCAGAAGAGGATACCACTTTTGAGAAGTACGAATGCCACGGTAAAGCAGAATAAAAAGCTTGTATATGAGAGCAAGCGAGCGCGCGATAGTCGATTGTCAAATGAAGCGTTCGCTGATCGTGTCACTCACACACATACATATTATAGAAGATATTTGTTTGTGTGCATGTATGGGAATTTTTCGAGGTGGTTTTTCGCTTAGCCTCGTCGCCGATGTTGTTGTTGTTGCTTCTGCCAAATAGAGCCCAACAACAAGAGAGTGAGAGAGAACACTGATAATTCACACGCACACCGATTCACAAATGTTTGGATGTATTGGTGAACGATTTTCTGCATAGATTTGAATTGAATGCGCTAATTCAATAAGAAAATTTATACTATAAATGCATTTGCAAATCGAATCATGAAAGAATTGCGACTTAGCGGGCGCTTAAGTAATTTTCTTAAAATTATTGTCTGGGAATGGACCTTCCACGTGCGGTTGATTGGGCTGTACTATATCCATATGTACATACATACATACGTAAATATGTATATGTTTTATATTATATTCATTATAATTTTAATCCTAATTCGGAGCATATTATGAATTGCAATTTTTATTTCTAAATTTAACCTCCATAGTTGGGCTATTTTGTTATTATTTTTTTTTAGATGATAATTGCCAATAAAATTGATAGTAAGGCTGACATTCGTTTTGTTTTTGTTTATTATAATTAAAAAAAGATTGTTCATTTTGAAGGGTATATACTTATGTAGTTCTTTTAGATAAATTATATTGCCCATATTCCTTTGTAAAATCTCATTTGCCTCTGGGCTCTTATTTTTTTTTTATCTTTTTGTGATTATGATTTGTTGTTTCTTATTATTTTTATTCTTGCCATGAATATTTGGTTTCCAATAATTTTGCACGATCAGATAATTGCTCTAAGCTATACTGTGCAAAAAATGCAGCCCACTAGAATTATCGTTGGTTTGTGAGTTAATGAGCTAGAACAAATAATTTTTGAAATTCAATTATACCCAATATTTTAAAAGGTTATATTTTGCATGTGATTAATTTGGTTAAACATTAAATAAAATCATTTTTTGTTTATTCTGAATTTGTTTATTTAATATCGACTTCATATCAGGTTGAAAAATAAAACCAATTTTTTCAATCCTCTTCAAATACAAAATATATATTTGTCGAAAATTGTGGCCTTTTATCAAATAACCAAGTCAATGCCAACAAATAATCACCACTTGGTATTGGAAGTCTGAGCAGCTCAGGGCGGAGATAAAATCCCTTTACCAATTGGGTGCCCTGTGCAAAAAGATTTTAGTTCTTAAATTGTAATTTATTTTCGATTGAATACTTACATTATAAGGGCATGTGTGATTAAAATTTGTAAATTCCTTAAACAGATTAAAAACAAGAATTGCAATTGGATTATAAGCCCTCTTGATAAATTGGCAACCGTCAACAGACGCCTTAAAGAGCCATGGTTTGTAGCCATTGGCTTTCTTAAAGACTTGTCCATTAATAGAAATATTATAAGCAGGATGTAGTACAGTTCCATTAAAATTGAAGGTATTTATATTGCGGCTGACAGCACGAATCCGACATTTATGTATAAGAAACCATGATTCATTGTAGGTCTCACAGACTGCGTTTGAAAACTTGAATATTACTGCTTCCTACGAAGAAAAATACATAACTTTTTACTATTGTTAAGGTACAACAATTTACTCACATTGCAAATAAATTTTAGGGATATCAACACAAGAAATATTCCAATCGATCTAAAAATGTCACGCATTTCGACAGATGGGTTAGATACAAAAATAGAACTGAATAGCATTCATAAAATTAAGAAAAAAAAAACTTTACGCACCAATAGCCCAAATAATTGCAATCTCTTGATTATTGTGCTACGTTTACCTATATCACAATAGTCTAAATACATTTTAATGTCTATCATTTTTGAAATATTCGATTATCGAAATATTTACAAATCTACACTACCTAAATATTCTCTCTATTTAAAAGCATGTTAAAGTTTACTAAATTAATTTACTGGCTTTCACCCAGTACATATGAAGAAGATAAATATGAATGCCTGGAATACGGCAAACAATTTTATTTAAATAAATGAATTGTAAATAAAGTGTAGCATGATTACATTGTTTTTTTTTTTAATATGTTTTTAAAACTTCAAACCATTTGTAGTTTTCAATTTGGATGGAAAAGTTAACTTGTTAATGATATTTGTTGAAACACTCATAACGGATAGAACCAGTCATGTTTACATGCACAATTTCGAATAAACAATTTAACTTGATATTAGCATTAAGTTCACTTTGTACACTTCAACACATTGCCGGTAACACAATTATTGAAATGTCGAATATTTAAATAAACGTTGACAGCTTGCTGCAGATCTTGGCGTGAGTTGTCATTTCACTTATTGTTTCAATAATATTTGTATCAGTAATATTTGCACTGGATATGTACATACATATGTATTTATATTTAAAAAACCCAAATGTGAAAAAAAATGTAATCACTTCTACTACATTCAGCCGTGACAGTAATTTTCTAAATTGTTAAATGTATAACGGTCAATTGTGATTTTAATAATTCCATTCTGTATGTTTCTAAAAAATAAATCTGAATCGAAATCACTTGTAATCAAGATTTTTTTAATAACAAATTGAACTTTATTTATGAGTTTCTTTGAGTGTAAATCTCAAAGTTAAAAATATCATAGACCAAAACTAACGAAGTTTGTTTTTGATAGTTATCAATTAATTAATAATTTACTTAATTAATGATTTTATTGCCATTTAAGATTAATGTAAACGAAGATAAGTATCACTATTAATGACATTATATTAATTCTCCTTTTTTAAAATATCTTCTATAAAAATGAAATACAAGTTCGTTGTCATTTGTGGTTTCTTGTGAAGCATCCATGTCATTTCTAATAGGTAATCTCCAGTTGGAATAGGAAGTCGTAAGACCTCAGGTCGAAGAAAGAAACCCTGAATTATTTGGTGGCCCTTTTAAGAGAATATATTTTATTACATTTTGCACCAATTCATTTAAATGTTGAGTACTTACCACATATGGACAAGTGTGGTTTATATTTGAAAATTCTTTAAAAAGATTGTATATAAGTATAATAAATGGATTATAGGGTCTCTTGGTAAACCGACAGGCATCAACAGTCACATTAAAAAGCCAGGGTTTATATCCGTTCGCTCTCTTGAAAACTTGACAATTCACAAAAATATCATACGCTGGGTGCAGCATGGTTAAATTCATGTTAAAAGTATTCCTATCCCGGCTCAGGGCCTGCAGACGACATTTATTCACAACAACCCATGATTTGTTAAGACTCTCACAAATAGCATTTGAGAATTTAAACACAACACCTTCCTGGGAGAAAACTTTTAGTTATTCGATTCTAAATTGTATGATCAAACAGCTTACATTGTGAAAAAGTTGTAGTATGATCAGAACCAGAATTACTTTATAAGCACTGCTCATGTTGATTTTCAAAAACGCATTAAATCAGTAAATGTAAGCCATTTATCTTAAAAGCAATTCTTTTCGCTTGAACAATCTTAATTACTTTAAATCGGACAATAAATAAAATTGGCTCATTTAGAAATTGATAATAAAAGTGGAAAATTTCATAAAATGATAATTTTCAGATATATTTTTATCCAGATTTGTGTATTGAAAAATAATAATATACAGCTTTTTAATTGCATCGCTGATGCGTCATCTAGTGTAGGTAGGAAAGCATATTCTGCATTTCAAAATCCTCTGGATATAATATGTGCATCAAATTCAAGTGATTTTGAAGCAAGTGAAACTAATTTAACGAGAGTTCGACTATATTCAGCAAAACCATCAACTCCCGTTATATTCTCTATCTGACACATTTTATCGTCTATTTTTTTTATTTATACATGGTAAGTTTAGTTGATTGAACCGCATGGTTTATGATTAATTTTAGATTTAATTATCTCATATAGTAAAAGATAGTGATGTAGATCTGGAATTTCGACACATAATAATATAATTTAAAAATCCATAATAATTTAGTCAGTCATTATACGATTTTCTAATCACTACAGAATAGTTTGGAATAGGGTTTTAAATTGTCCACCGGGAGATTCGCGGTTTAACAACAACAAGCGACAGTCAGTCCTAGAATATTTTTATATCCGCTACCAATTAGGAGGAATGGCAATTTATTTTTAAATACAAAAGGCACAAAATAATGAAAATGTAGGTCTCTAGATCATACTCCAGAAGTAATAAATTTTGAATTCTCTTCAAATATATAATATAGATTCGTCGAAAATTGTGGCCTCCCATCAAATAACCAAGTCAGTGCAAGCATATAATCACCACTTGGTGTGGAAAGTCTGAGCCGCTCAGGGCGAAGACAAAAACCCTGAACCAATTGTGTGCACTATGCAAAAATAAATGTTTTAAAAATGTTCATATAATTTAAAAATTCAGACCTACATTACAAGGGCATGTGTGATTAAAATTTGTAAATTCTTTAAACAGATTAAAAACAAGAATTGCAACTGGATTATAAACCTTCCTAATAAATTGGCAGACATCAACAGTCGTCTTCAAGACCCATGGTTTGTAGCCATTGGCTTTCTTAAAGACTTATCCATCAAGGGAAATATTATAAGCGGGATGAAGCACAGTTCCATTGAAATTGAAGGTATTTATTTTGCGGCTGACAGCATGAATCCGACATTTATGTATAAGTAACCATGATTCATTGTAGGTCTCACAGACTGCGTTTGAAAACTTGAATATTACTGCTTCCTACGAAAAAAAAACATAACTTTTTATTTTTGTTAAGGTAAAACAATTTACTCACATTGTAACTCAATTTTAGGAATTTCAACAAGAGAAATATTCCGATAAATCGAAAAATGGCACGCATTTCGACAAGTGGATTAAATGCAATCAGAATGATGAATAGCATACATAAAATTTAAAATAAAAACTATTCGCAATAATACATAAAATATTTGCAATCTGATTATTGTTTTGCATTTACTTATTTCACAATAATTGAAAAACTTTTTTGTTTTTGATTAAATAAGCATATTCGACTGATGTTTCTCACTCGTTTTATATTTGTCTAATATTTTTTTAATTTCATGAATGAATCAACGTTTTAATCACCAATTTGAATACATTAAATTTAAATGGAAATGGGCTTCATCTTTTTTACGTAACTTACATTAAAGTTTAAATGCTGAGAAGGGTTTTGGTCACGGTTTTTTTATCAAGAAATGCAGTACTAGTTAATTTTGATCAGAATTCAATTTAATTAAAAAGTCTAATAAATATAATTGATGTCGGATTCTCAGGGTTGTTCAAAAATACGCATATATTGATGGGAGTTTTCAAGATTTATGGTTTGAATCCACATGCGTTTTAAAGATTTAGCTTTTGAGTAGAACATTTCACTTATACTTTAGCTCAATTCGTAAAAAAATCCAAAAAGGTATAATTTAATCAATAAGTATAATAATAAAAATTAAATTTCTGCCAAGAAATAAAATGTTCAATTTAGAAACAGATTAAAGTATTGAAACCTGCGTTTTTATTCCAATTATCCGAATAGAAAATTCTCATTTGTAACGCCATCAAATGTCGGCATTCAACTGAGAACAAAATGCCACAATTAAATTTAACAGCTAAAGTACACTGTCAATATAACTGCCAGAGCTGACAGCCAGTTGACAATCGCAAATGAGACAACTGAAGCGGAGCGAGGACAGTTCCAAACGAAGCCACTTTCTGCGGCACCGGCAACGATATAAACTCATTACAACAATTTATGCAAAATGTTGAAGCCGCAATTGAAAATCCATTTAAATGAAATGCCGCCAAATGGCAGTGAGGCCATAGAGCACACGAGAAGCAAATATTCCGAGCATATTCCCCCTTTCAGCTAAGGGATGGATGCGTTAACCCACGCCACATCCAAGCTCAAACCCAAACCCAAACCCAATGCCAATCCCAGTCCAACCCCAAACTTAATGTTTTGGCTGCCGTCGCCGCTTCCATTGATGCATATGAATTCAATTATAAAACAGCGCCACCTTTGACGCGACGCCACAACAAAGCCAGCCAACATCTGAAGGGAGGGGACTGAAAGCGGTGGCAATGCCAGCTGTTGGTAAATAACATGCTCATGGCCATGGCGATGGCTCTAATGAAACATTTTTTGCCAAACTTTTATTTGTGTGGGTAGCAAAACTTGTTAATTTTATGCAGCACCCAGACAGCAAGGACTCAGCCGTGACGGTTGTGTTGTCTGTGCTGTCCTTGTGTCGAAGTTACACCTCCGATGGCATTTGCATATTCCGCTTTTTGTTAACCATAAAAATCAAGGTCTAAAACTACGATATGGAGACGGTGCAGAATAAAAAGCGAATGCCTAAAGGAAGTTTACATTTTGCCAATGCAATCGCGAGCAACCGCAGGTGGCAAGTGATACGCCCTATGGCGAAGCGGGCCACGCCTATTTCGATGGCGGAGACTTGCGAGTGTAATGGTAGGCGCTCACCTGCCGCCAAATGGCAGCAACATAAATTACACAAACAAAAGGCCAAAAGGCGTCCGACGCTGCAAAGTCGACGGCCCACTTGACACCTCATAATAAAATTAAGTATACGCCACTCGAGCCCCAACCAAATGCCCTCAGCGATTGTGCTGCCTCCTGGCTTCCGCCCTCTGCTTGCTCCCGTTGCCAGTCCTTGTTATTTATGCGCTCGCCAGGCGGCCTGGAGGAGACAGAGCCAGGACTCAGCGTGCAGTCCTTCACAGCGTTTTGCCTTTGAAGTTTATTTGCGTATTTCAAGTGCGACCGCCGCTCATTTCAATATTCAAGCGCACCCAGTTTATTGTTTCTACTGTTGTTGTAGTTGTTCTGCTCCTTGTTTTAGTTATTGTCCTTTGTTGTGGGGCATTTTGCTGCTGTGGCTGCTGCTACTGCTGCTGCTACTGCCTGGCAATTGTTTAACTAGTTGGTGTCAGTTATAATGAATTTTAAATTAAGTTGTTATTGTTGCCGGCATTAAACTCTGTCGCCCTGTTTCGGTTGTTATTTCTGGTGGCGTTGCGGAAGCTGTGTTATTTGCATAATAAAGGACATGAGTAATGTTAATTAAATTGCATCAGACTACCAGTATTAGTCGAGCAGTTTTACTGGTTTTAATTAAGAAAAGTATGCACAAGGCTGCTAACTTCATCGAAATAAATTCACACGCCGCCTGGAAGTATGCAACGATTTTTGCTCAACTAAATGAATTTTAAAATAACCTCTAAAATCCATTTATATTTAAAAGAATGAAAAATAATTCAGTATTGCTCACAATTTCAAATTAAACTAAAAATAATTAAATAATTTATAATATTTGGATTCAAAAAAATAATTTTAAGCACTGCCTAGAAGCTTGCAACAATTTTTGCTCAACTAAACGCATTTTCAAATCATTTAACTTTAGGACCAATTTATAAACTTAATGTTAATTTTTATTATGATTAGTTAATAATACTAACCGTTTCCATAAGTTTGGCAGTTATTTGAGTGGGAAAATAAAAATTTAAAATTCTGTACGTCCTCATGCTTAGACCCCAATAAAACACGCAAATGAAAAATCGTTTTGTTTTGTTTACATACATTTTTAATTAACCATTTTGCCTTCGCGCTGAGGCTGACATTTTACAAGTGTTGGATCGTTAGATGACCCCATATTTTTTGATGTCGATCGATAGAGATCATCCCTGCGAATCGAATGCAATATTTCCCGGCGAAATGCGCAAGGAAATGGCCGAGATAGAGCGTTTTTTCGTTAAACGACATCCTTACTCTAGCTATAACTCGGCAGGATCTTAACGAATTTCAAAAACACGTACATTTTTCTAGTCATAAATACTAATACTATCGATTTGCATTCAAAGATTTCCAGGATTCAACAAAAGAAATCATCGAAAATTTCTACAAGGGGGTGGCATGCAAAAATTGTCCTGAAACCGGATTTTCGTCCGTAACTTCGCCATTTCGAGGACGATTGGGATGTCCTTTGGCACATCGATAAATATTGGCAAAAGAATGCAGAATCCATAATAATATCGTTGAATGTCCTTCAAACAGCGGAGAAATAAGGACTTTTTTGTACACAAAAAACTAGCTTTATCTCTGGAGTCCTTTGCAGGATCAAGTTGAAACTAGTGCCAAACAATTTGTTTCAAGTAACCCTACCAACTGGCCAAAGGACATTCAAATCGTCCTGCTACTTTCCGAGATATCCTAGATTTTTGGTTTTGTACTATTTTCCTTTCGCCCTGAGGCTGAAATTTTACATGTGTTGCATTCTTAGATGGCCCCATATTTTGTTGATGCCAATCGATAGAGTTCGTCCTTACGAATCGAATGAAACATGTCCTGTCAAAATGCGCAAGGATATGTCCGAGCTCTGATCGTTTTTCTAATTTGTAAGTAACAAAACAATGTGCAGCAATAAAAATTGTGTTGCATACTTTTAGGCTGCGTCAATTTAAATCATAGTACCGCCAACAGACCATAGATGGCGCAAGTAAACTGCTTGTGGACTCGATCGTCATGCGGCCAACGAAGTTATTTGAGTGGGAAGATAAAAATTTAAAATTCTGTACGTCTTCATGCTTAGACCCCAATAAAACACGCAAATGAAAAATCGTTTTGTTTTGTTTACATACATTTTTAATTAACCATTTTGCCTTCGCACTGAGGCTGACATTTTACAAGTGTTGGATTCTTAGATGACCCCATATTTTGTTGATGCCAATCGATAGAGTTCGTCCTTACGAATCGAATGAAACATGTCCTGTCAAAATGCGCAAGGAAGTGGCCGAGCTCTGATCCTTTTTCTAATTTGTAAATAACAAAACAATGTGCAGCAATAAAAATTGTGTTGCATACTTTTAGGCTGCGTCAATTTAAATCATAGTACCGCCAACAGACCATAGATGGCGCAAGTAAACTGCTTGTGGACTCGATCGTCATGCGGCCAACGAAGTTATTTGAGTGGGAAGATAAAAATTTAAAATTCTGTACGTCCTCATGCTTAGACCCCAATAAAACACGCAAATGAAAAATCGTTTTGTTTTGTTTACATACATTTTTAATTAACCATTTTGCCTTCGCACTGAGGCTGACATTTTACAAGTGTTGGATTCTTAGATGACCCCATATTTTGTTGATGCCAATCGATAGTGTTCGTCCTTACGAATCGAATGAAACATGTCCTGTCAAAATGCGCAAGGAAGTGGCCGAGATAGAGCGTTTTTTCGTTAAACGACATCCTTCCTCTAGCTATAACTCGGCAGGATCTTAACGAATTTCAAAAAGACGTACATTTTTCTAGTCATAAATACTAATACTATCGATTTGCATTCAAAGATTTCCAGGATTCAACAAAAGAAATCATCGAAAATTTCTACAAGGGGGTGGCATGCAAAAATTGTCCTGAAACCGAATTTTCGGCCGTAACTTCGCCATTTCGAGGACGATTGGGATGTCCTTTGGCACATCGATAAATACTGGCAAAAGAATGCAGAATCCATAATAATATCGTTGAATGTCCTTCAAACAGCGGAGAAATAAGGACTTTTTTGTATACAAAAAACTAGCTTTATCTCTGGAGTCCTTTGCAGGATCAAGTTGAAACTAGTGCCAAACAATTTGTTTCAAGTAACCCTACCAACTGGCCAAAGGACATTCAAATCGTCCTGCTACTTTCCGAGATATCCTAGATTTTTGGTTTTGTACTATTTTCCTTTCGCCCTGAGGCTGAAATTTTACATGTGTTGCATTCTTAGATGACCCCATATTTTGTTGATGCCAATCGATAGAGTTCGTCCTTACGAATCGAATGCAATATTTCCTGTCAAAATGCGCAAGGAAGTGGCCGAGATAGAGCGTTTTTTGGTTAAACGACATCCTTACTCTAGCTATAACTCGGCAGGATCTTAACGAATTTCAACAAGACGTACATTTTTCTAGTCATAAATACTAATACTATCGATTTGCATTCAAAGATTTCCAGGATTCAACAAAAGAAGTCATCGAAAATTTCTACAAGGGGGTGGCATGCAAAAATTGTCCTGAAACCGAATTTTCGGCCGTAACTTCGCCATTTCGAGGACGATTGGGATGTCCTTTGGCACATCGATAAATACTGGCAAAAGAATGCAGAATCCATAATAATATCGTTGAATGTCCTTCAAACAGCGGAGAAATAAGGACTTTTTTGTATACAAAAAACTAGCTTTATCCTTGACGTCCTTTGCAGGATCAAGTTGAAACTAGTGCCAAACAATTTGCTTCAAGTAACCCTACCAACTGGCCAAAGGACATTCAAATCGTCCTGCTACTTTCCGAGATATCCTAGATTTTTGGTCTTGTACTATTTTCCTTTCGCCCTGAGGCTGAAATTTTACATGTGTTGCATTCTTAGATGACCCCATATTTTGTTGATGCCAATCGATAGAGTTCGTCCTTACGAATCGAATGAAACATGTCCTGTCAAAATGCGCAAGGAAGTGGCCGAGATAGAGCGTTTTTTCGTTAAACGACATCCTTACTCTAGCTATAACTCGGCAGGATCTTAACGAATTTCAACAAGACGTACATTTTTCTAGTCATAAATACTAATACTATCGATTTGCATTCAAAGATTTCCAGGATTCAACAAAAGAAATCATCGAAAATTTCTACAAGGGGGTGGCATGCAAAAATTGTCCTGAAACCGGATTTTCGGCCGTAACTTCGCCATTTCGAGGACGATTGGGATGTCCTTTGGCACATCGATAGATATTGACAAAAGAATGCAGAATCCATAATAATATCGTTGAATGTCCTTCAACCAGCGGAGAAATAAGGACTTTTTTGTATACAAAAAACCAGCTTTATCTCTGGAGTCCTTTGCAGGATCAAGTTGAAGCTAGTGCCAAACAATTTGTTTCAAGTAACCCTACCAACTGGCCAAAGGGCATTCAAATCGTCCTGCTACTTTCCGAGATATCCTAGATTTTTGGTTTTGTACTATTTTCCCTTCGCCCTGAGGCTGAAATTTTACATGTGTTGGATTCTTAGATGACCCCATATTTTGTTGATGCCAATCGATAGAGTTCGTCCTTACGAATCGAATGAAACATGTCCTGTCAAAATGCGCAAGGAAGTGGCCGAGCTCTGATCCTTTTTCTAATTTGTAAATAACAAAACAATGTGCAGCAATAAAAATTGTGTTGCATACTTTTAGGCTGCGTCAATTTAAATCATAGTACCGCCAACAGACCATAGATGGCGCAAGTAAACTGCTTGTGGACTCGATCGTCGTACGGCCAACGAAGTTATTTGAGTGGGAAGATAAAAATTTAAAATTCTGTACGTCCTCATGCTTAGACCCCAATAAAACACGCAAATGAAAAATCGTTTTGTTTTGTTTACATACATTTTTAATTAACCATTTTGCCTTCGCACTGAGGCTGACATTTTACAAGTGTTGGATTCTTAGATGACCCCATATTTTGTTGATGCCAATCGATAGAGTTCGTCCTTACGAATCGAATGAAACATGTCCTGTCAAAATGCGCAAGGAAGTGGCCGAGCTCTGATCCTTTTTCTAATTTGTAAATAACAAAACAATGTGCAGCAATAAAAATTGTGTTGCATACTTTTAGGCTGCGTCAATTTAAATCATAGTACCGCCAACAGACCATAGATGGCGCAAGTAAACTGCTTGTGGACTCGATCGTCGTACGGCCAACGAAGTTATTTGAGTGGGAAGATAAAAATTTAAAATTCTGTACGTCCTCATGCTTAGACCCCAATAAAACACGCAAATGAAAAATCGTTTTGTTTTGTTTACATACATTTTTAATTAACCATTTTGCCTTCGCACTGAGGCTGACATTTTACAAGTGTTGGATCCGTAGATGACCCCATATTTTTTGATCTCGATCGATAGAGATCAACCCTTCGAATCGAATGCAATATTTCCTGGCGAAATGCGCAAGGAAATGGCCGAGATAGAGCTTTTTTTCGTTAAACGACATCCTTCCTCTAGCTATAACTCGGCAGGATCTTAACGAATTTCAACAAGACGTACATTTTTCTAGTCATAAATACTAATACTATCGATTTGCATTCAAAGATTTCCAGGATTCAACAAAAGAAATCATCGAAAATTTCTACAAGGGGGTGGCATGCAAAAATTGTCCTGAAACCGAATTTTCGGCCGTAACTTCGCCATTTCGAGGACGATTGGGATGTCCTTTGGCACATCGATAAATACTGGCAAAAGAATGCAGAATCCATAATAATATCGTTGAATGTCCTTCAAACAGCGGAGAAATAAGGACTTTTTTGTATACAAAAAACTAGCTTTATCCTTGACGTCCTTTGCAGGATCAAGTTGAAACTAGTGCCAAACAATTTGCTTCAAGTAACCCTACCAACTGGCCAAAGGACATTCAAATCGTCCTGCTACTTTCCGAGATATCCTAGATTTTTGGTCTTGTACTATTTTCCTTTCGCCCTGAGGCTGAAATTTTACATGTGTTGCATTCTTAGATGACCCCATATTTTGTTGATGCCAATCGATAGAGTTCGTCCTTACGAATCGAATGAAACATGTCCTGTCAAAATGCGCAAGGAAGTGGCCGAGATAGAGCGTTTTTTCGTTAAACGACATCCTTACTCTAGCTATAACTCGGCAGGATCTTAACGAATTTCAACAAGACGTACATTTTTCTAGTCATAAATACTAATACTATCGATTTGCATTCAAAGATTTCCAGGATTCAACAAAAGAAATCATCGAAAATTTCTACAAGGGGGGGAAATAAGGACTTTTTTGTATACAAAAAACCAGCTTTATCTCTGGAGTCCTTTGCAGGATCAAGTTGAAGCTAGTGCCAAACAATTTGTTTCAAGTAACCCTACCAACTGGCCAAAGGGCATTCAAATCGTCCTGCTACTTTCCGAGATATCCTAGATTTTTGGTTTTGTACTATTTTCCCTTCGCCCTGAGGCTGAAATTTTACATGTGTTGGATTCTTAGATGACCCCATATTTTGTTGATGCCAATCGATAGAGTTCGTCCTTACGAATCGAATGAAACATGTCCTGTCAAAATGCGCAAGGAAGTGGCCGAGCTCTGATCCTTTTTCTAATTTGTAAATAACAAAACAATGTGCAGCAATAAAAATTGTGTTGCATACTTTTAGGCTGCGTCAATTTAAATCATAGTACCGCCAACAGACCATAGATGGCGCAAGTAAACTGCTTGTGGACTCGATCGTCGTACGGCCAACGAAGTTATTTGAGTGGGAAGATAAAATTTAAAATTCTGTACGTCCTCATGCTTAGACCCCAATAAAACACGCATATGAAAAATCGTTTTGTTTTGTTTACATACATTTTTAATTAACCATTTTGCCTTCGCACTGAGGCTGACATTTTACAAGTGTTGGATCCGTAGATGACCCCATATTTTTTGATCTCGATCGATAGAGATCAACCCTTCGAATCGAATGCAATATTTCCTGGCGAAATGCGCAAGGAAATGGCCGAGATAGAGCTTTTTTTCGTTAAACGACATCCTTCCTCTAGCTATAACTCGGCAGGATCTTAACGAATTTCAAAAAGACGTACATTTTTCTAGTCATAAATACTACTACTATCGTTTTGCATTCAAAGATTTCCAGGATTCAACAAAAGAAATCATCGAAAATTTCTACAAGGGGGTGGCATGCAAAAATTGTCCTGAAACCGGATTTTCGGCCGTAACTTCGCCATTTCGAGGACGATTGGGATGTCCTTTGGCACATCGATAGATATTGACAAAAGAATGCAGAATCCATAATAATATCGTTGAATGCCCTTCAAACAGCGGAGAAATAAGGACTTTTTTGTATACAAAAAACTAGCTTTATCTCTGGAGTCCTTTGCAGGATCAAGTTGAAACTAGTGCCAAACAATTTGTTTCAAGTAACCCTACCAACTGCCCAAAGGACATTCAAATCGTCCTGGTACTTTCCGAGATATCCTAGATTTTTGGTTTTGTACTATTTTCCTTTCGCCCTGAGGCTGAAATTTTACATGTGTTGGCTTCTTAGATGACCCCATATTTTGTTGATGCCAATCGATAGAGTTCGTCCTTACGAATCGAATGAAACATGTCCTGTCAAAATGCGCAAGGAAGTGGCCGAGCTCTGATCCTTTTTCTAATTTGTAAATAACAAAACAATGTGCAGCAATAAAAATTGTGTTGCATACTTTTAGGCTGCGTCAATTTAAATCATAGTACCGCCAACAGACCATAGATGGCGCAAGTAAACTGCTTGTGGACTCGATCGTCATGCGGCCAACGAAGTTATTTGAGTGGGAAGATAAAAATTTAAAATTCTGTACGTCCTCATGCTTAGACCCCAATAAAACACGCAAATGAAAAATCGTTTTGTTTTGTTTACATACATTTTTAATTAACCATTTTGCCTTCGCACTGAGGCTGACATTTTACAAGTGTTGGATTCTTAGATGACCCCATATTTTGTTGATGCCAATCGATAGAGTTCGTCCTTACGAATCGAATGAAACATGTCCTGTCAAAATGCGCAAGGAAGTGGCCGAGCTCTGATCCTTTTTCTAATTTGTAAATAACAAAATAATGTGCAGCAATAAAAATTGTGTTGCATACTTTTAGGCTGCGTCAATTTAAATCATAGTACCGCCAACAGACCATAGATGGCGCAAGTAAACTGCTTGTGGACTCGATCGTCGTACGGCCAACGAAGTTATTTGAGTTTATTTAACTACTAATACCGTAACTTCGCCATTTCGAGGACGATTGGGATGTCCTTTGGCACATCGATAGATATTGACAAAAGAATGCAGAATCCATAATAATAGCGTTGAATGTCCTTCAAACAGCGGAGAAATAAGGACTTTTTTGTATACAAAAAACTAGCTTTATCTCTGGAGTCCTTTGCAGGATCAAGTTGAAACTAGTGCCAAACAATTTGTTTCAAGTAACCCTACCAACTGGCCAAAGGACATTCAAATCGTCCTGCTACTTTCCGAGATATCCTAGATTTTTGGTTTTGTACTATTTTCCTTTCGCCCTGAGGCTGAAATTTAACATGTGTTGCATTCTTAGATGACCCCATATTTTGTTGATGCCAATCGATAGAGTTCGTCCTTACGAATCGAATGAAACATGTCCTGTCAAAATGCGCAAGGAAGTGGCCGAGCTCTGATCCTTTTTCTAATTTGTAAATAACAAAACAATGTGCAGCAATAAAAATTGTGTTGCATACTTTTAGGCTGCGTCAATTTAAATCATAGTACCGCCAACAGACCATAGATGGCGCAAGTAAACTGCTTGTGGACTCGATCGTCGTACGGCCAACGAAGTTATTTGAGTGGGAAGATAAAAATTTAAAAATCTGTACGTCCTCATGCTTAGACCCCAATAAAACACGCAAATGAAAAATCGTTTTGTTTTGTTTACATACATTTTTAATTAACCATTTTGCCTTCGCACTGAGGCTGACATTTTACAAGTGTTGGATCCGTAGATGACCCCATATTTTTTGATGTCGATCGATAGAGATCAACCCTTCGAATCGAATGCAATATTTCCTGGCGAAATGCGCAAGGAAATGGCCGAGATAGAGCTTTTTTTCGTTAAACGACATCCTTCCTCTAGCTATAACTCGGCAGGATCTTAACGAATTTCAAAAAGACGTACATTTTTCTAGTCATAAATACTAATACTATCGATTTGCATTCAAAGATTTCCAGGATTCAACAAAAGAAATCATCGAAAATTTCTACAAGGGGGTGGCATGCAAAAATTGTCCTGAAACCGGATTTTCGGCCGTAACTTCGCCATTTCGAGGACGATTGGGATGTCCTTTGGCACATCGATAGATATTGACAAAAGAATGCAGAATCCATAATAATATCGTTGAATGTCCTTCAAACAGCGGAGAAATAAGGACTTTTTTGTATACAAAAAACTAGCTTTATCTCTGGAGTCCTTTGCAGGATCAAGTTGAAACTAGTGCCAAACAATTTGTTTCAAGTAACCCTACCAACTGGCCAAAGGACATTCAAATCGTCCTGCTACTTTCCGAGATATCCTAGGTTTTTGGTTTTGTACTATTTTCCTTTCGCCCTGAGGCTGAAATTTTACATGTGTTGCATTCTTAGATGGCCCCATATTTTGTTGATGCCAATCGATAGAGTTCGTCCTTACGAATCGAATGAAACATGTCCTGTCAAAATGCGCAAGGAAGTGGCCGAGCTCTGATCCTTTTTAAAATTTGTAAATAACAAAACAATGTGCAGCAATAAAAATTGTGTTGCATACTTTTAGGCTGCGTCAATTTAAATCATAGTACCGCCAACAGACCATAGATGGCGCAAGTAAACTGCTTGTGGACTCGATCGTCGTACGGCCAACGAAGTTATTTGAGTGCGAAGATAAAAATTTAAAATTCTGTACGTCCTCATGCTTAGACCCCAATAAAACACGCAAATGAAAAATCGTTTTGTTTTGTTTACATACATTTTTAATTAACCATTTTGCCTTCGCACTGAGGCTGACATTTTACAAGTGTTGGATCCGTAGATGACCCCATATTTTTTGATCTCGATCGATAGAGATCAACCCTTCGAATCGAATGCAATATTTCCTGGCGAAATGCGCAAGGAAATGGCCGAGATAGAGCTTTTTTTCGTTAAACGACATCCTTCCTCTAGCTATAACTCGGCAGGATCTTAACGAATTTCAAAAAGACGTACATTTTTCTAGTCATAAATACTAATACTATCGATTTGCATTCAAAGATTTCCAGGATTCAACAAAAGAAATCATCGAAAATTTCTACAAGGGGGTGGCATGCAAAAATTGTCCTGAAACCGGATTTTCGGCCGTAACTTCGCCATTTCGAGGACGATTGGGATGTCCTTTGGCACATCGATAGATATTGACAAAAGAATGCAGAATCCATAATAATATCGTTGAATGCCCTTCAAACAGCGGAGAAATAAGGACTTTTTTGTATACAAAAAACTAGCTTTATCTCTGGAGTCCTTTGCAGGATCAAGTTGAAACTAGTGCCAAACAATTTGTTTCAAGTAACCCTACCAACTGGCCAAAGGACATTCAAATCGTCTTGCTACTTTCCGAGATATCCTAGATTTTTGGTTTTGTACTATTTTCCTTTCGCCCTGAGGCTGAAATTTTACATGTGTTGCATTCTTAGATGGCCCCATATTTTGTTGATGCCAATCGATAGAGTTCGTCCTTACGAATCGAATGAAACATGTCCTGTCAAAATGCGCAAGGAAGTGGCCGAGCTCTGATCCTTTTTAAAATTTGTAAATAACAAAACAATGTGCAGCAATAAAAATTGTGTTGCATACTTTTAGGCTGCGTCAATTTAAATCATAGTACCGCCAACAGACCATAGATGGCGCAAGTAAACTGCTTGTGGACTCGATCGTCGTACGGCCAACGAAGTTATTTGAGTGGGAAGATAAAAATTTAAAATTCTGTACGTCCTCATGCTTAGACCCCAATAAAACACGCAAATGAAAAATCGTTTTGTTTTGTTTACATACATTTTTAATTAACCATTTTGCCTTCGCACTGAGGCTGACATTTTACAAGTGTTGGATTCTTAGATGACCCCATATTTTGTTGATGCCAATCGATAGAGTTCGTCCTTACGAATCGAATGAAACATGTCCTGTCAAAATGCGCAAGGAAGTGGCCGAGCTCTGATCCTTTTTCTAATTTGTAAATAACAAAATAATGTGCAGCAATAAAAATTGTGTTGCATACTTTTAGGCTGCGTCAATTTAAATCATAGTACCGCCAACAGACCATAGATGGCGCAAGTAAACTGCTTGTGGACTCGATCGTCGTACGGCCAACGAAGTTATTTGAGTTTATTTAACTACTAATACCGTAACTTCGCCATTTCGAGGACGATTGGGATGTCCTTTGGCACATCGATAGATATTGACAAAAGAATGCAGAATCCATAATAATATCGTTGAATGTCCTTCAAACAGCGGAGCAATAAGGACTTTTTTTTATACAAAAAACTAGCTTTATCTCTGGAGTCCTTTGCAGGATCAAGTTGAAACTAGTGCCAAACAATTTGTTTCAAGTAACCCTACCAACTGGCCAAAGGAAATTCAAATCGTCCTGCTACTTTCCGAGATATCCTAGATTTTTGGTTTTGTACTATTTTCCTTTCGCCCTGAGGCTGAAATTTAACATGTGTTGCATTCTTAGATGACCCCATATTTTGTTGATGCCAATCGATAGAGTTCGTCCTTACGAATCGAATGAAACATGTCCTGTCAAAATGCGCAAGGAAGTGGCCGAGCTCTGATCCTTTTTAAAATTTGTAAATAACAAAACAATGTGCAGCAATAAAAATTGTGTTGCATACTTTTAGGCTGCGTCAATTTAAATCATAGTACCGCCAACAGACCATAGATGGCGCAAGTAAACTGCTTGTGGACTCGATCGTCGTACGGCCAACGAAGTTATTTGAGTGGGAAGATAAAAATTTAAAATTCTGTACGTCCTCATGCTTAGACCCCAATAAAACACGCAAATGAAAAATCGTTTTGTTTTGTTTACATACATTTTTAATTAACCATTTTGCCTTCGCACTGAGGCTGACATTTTACAAGTGTTGGATCCGTAGATGACCCCATATTTTTTGATGTCGATCGATAGAGATCAACCCTTCGAATCGAATGCAATATTTCCTGTCAAAATGCGCAAGGAAGTGGCCGAGATAGAGCGTTTTTTGGTTAAACGACATCCTTACTCTAGCTATAACTCGGCAGGATCTTAACGAATTTCAAAAAGACGTACATTTTTCTAGTCATAAATACTACTACTATCGTTTTGCATTCAAAGATTTCCAGGATTCAACAAAAGAAATCATCGAAAATTTCTACAAGGGGGTGGCATGCAAAAATTGTCCTGAAACCGGATTTTCGGCCGTAACTTCGCCATTTCGAGGACGATTGGGATGTCCTTTGGCACATCGATAAATATTGACAAAAGAATGCAGAATCCATAATAATATCGTTGAATGCCCTTCAAACAGCGGAGAAATAAGGACTTTTTTGTATACAAAAAACTAGCTTTATCTCTGGAGTCCTTTGCAGGATCAAGTTGAAACTAGTGCCAAACAATTTGTTTCAAGTAACCCTACCAACTGCCCAAAGGACATTCAAATCGTCCTGGTACTTTCCGAGATATCCTAGATTTTTGGTTTTGTACTATTTTCCTTTCGCCCTGAGGCTGAAATTTTACATGTGTTGGCTTCTTAGATGACCCCATATTTTGTTGATGCCAATCGATAGAGTTCGTCCTTACGAATCGAATGAAACATGTCCTGTCAAAATGCGCAAGGAAGTGGCCGAGCTCTGATCCTTTTTCTAATTTGTAAATAACAAAACAATGTGCAGCAATAAAAATTGTGTTGCATACTTTTAGGCTGCGTCAATTTAAATCATAGTACCGCCAACAGACCATAGATGGCGCAAGTAAACTGCTTGTGGACTCGATCGTCGTACGGCCAACGAAGTTATTTGAGTGGGAAGATAAAAATTTAAAATTCTGTACGTCCTCATGCTTAGACCCCAATAAAACACGCAAATGAAAAATCGTTTTGTTTTGTTTACATACATTTTTAATTAACCATTTTGCCTTCGCACTGAGGCTGACATTTTACAAGTGTTGGATTCTTAGATGACCCCATATTTTGTTGATGCCAATCGATAGAGTTCGTCCTTACGAATCGAATGAAACATGTCCTGTCAAAATGCGCAAGGAAGTGGCCGAGCTCTGATCCTTTTTCTAATTTGTAAATAACAAAATAATGTGCAGCAATAAAAATTGTGTTGCATACTTTTAGGCTGCGTCAATTTAAATCATAGTACCGCCAACAGACCATAGATGGCGCAAGTAAACTGCTTGTGGACTCGATCGTCGTACGGCCAACGAAGTTATTTGAGTTTATTTAACTACTAATACCGTAACTTCGCCATTTCGAGGACGATTGGGATGTCCTTTGGCACATCGATAGATATTGACAAAAGAATGCAGAATCCATAATAATAGCGTTGAATGTCCTTCAAACAGCGGAGAAATAAGGACTTTTTTGTATACAAAAAACTAGCTTTATCTCTGGAGTCCTTTGCAGGATCAAGTTGAAACTAGTGCCAAACAATTTGTTTCAAGTAACCCTACCAACTGGCCAAAGGACATTCAAATCGTCCTGCTACTTTCCGAGATATCCTAGATTTTTGGTTTTGTACTATTTTCCTTTCGCCCTGAGGCTGAAATTTTAAATGTGTTGCATTCTTAGATGGCCCCATATTTTGTTGATGCCAATCGATAGAGTTCGTCCTTACGAATCGAATGAAACATGTCCTGTCAAAATGCGCAAGGAAGTGGCCGAGATAGAGCGTTTTTTCGTTAAACGACATCCTTCTTCTAGCTATAACTCGGCAGGATCTTAACGAATTTCAAAAAGACGTACATTTTTCCAGTCATAAATACTAATACTATCGATTTGCATTCAAAGATTTCCAGGATTCAACAAAAGAAATCATCGAAAATTTCTACAAGGGGGTGGCATGCAAAAATTGTCCTGAAACCGGATTTTCGGCCGTAACTTCGCCATTTCGAGGACGATTGGGATGTCCTTTGGCACATCGATAGATATTGACAAAAGAATGCAGAATCCATAATAATATCGTTGAATGTCCTTCAAACAGCGGAGAAATAAGGACTTTTTTTTATACAAAAAACTAGCTTTATCTCTGGAGTCCTTTGCAGGATCAAGTTGAAACTAGTGCCAAACAATTTGTTTCAAGTAACCCTACCAACTGGCCAAAGGAAATTCAAATCGTCCTGCTACTTTCCGAGATATCCTAGATTTTTGGTTTTGTACTATTTTCCTTTCGCCCTGAGGCTGAAATTTAACATGTGTTGCATTCTTAGATGACCCCATATTTTGTTGATGCCAATCGATAGAGTTCGTCCTTACGAATCGAATGCAATATTTCCTGTCAAAATGCGCAAGGAAGTGGCCTAGATAGAGCGTTTTTTGGTTAAACGACATCCTTACTCTAGCTATAACTCGGCAGGATCTTAACGAATTTCAAAAAGACGTACATTTTTCCAGTCATAAATACTAATACTATCGATTTCCATTAAAAGATTTCCAGAATTCAACAAAAGAAATCATCGAAAATTTCTACAAGGGGGTGGCATGCAAAAATTGTCCTGAAACCGAATTTTCGGCCGTAACTTCGCCATTTCGAAGACGGTTGGGATGTCCTTTGGCACATAGATAGATATTGACAAAAGAATGCAGAATCCATAATAATATCGTTGAATGTCCTTCAAACAGCGGAGAAATAAGGACTTTTTTGTATACAAAAAACTAGCTTTATCTCTGGAGTCCTTTGCAGGATCAAGTTGAAACTAGTGCCAAACAATTTGTTTCAAGTAACCCTACCAACTGGCCAAAGGACATTCAAATCGTCCTGCTACTTTCCGAGATATCCTAGATTTTTGGTTTTGTACTATTTTCCCTTCGCCCTGAGGCTGAAATTTTACATGTGTTGGATTCTTATACGACCCCATATTTTGTTGATGCCAATCGATAGAGTTCGTCCTTACGAATCGAATGAAACATGTCCTGTCAAAATGCGCAAGGAAGTGGCCGAGCTCTGATCCTTTTTCTAATTTGTAAATAACAAAACAATGTGCAGCAATAAAAATTGTGTTGCATACTTTTAGGCTGCGTCAATTTAAATCATAGTACCGCCAACAGACCATAGATGGCGCAAGTAAACTGCTTGTGGACTCGATCGTCGTACGGCCAACGAAGTTATTTGAGTGGGAAGATAAAAATTTAAAAATCTGTACGTCCTCATGCTTAGACCCCAATAAAACACGCAAATGAAAAATCGTTTTGTTTTGTTTACATACATTTTTAATTAACCATTTTGCCTTCGCACTGAGGCTGACATTTTACAAGTGTTGGATCCGTAGATGACCCCATATTTTTTGATGTCGATCGATAGAGATCAACCCTTCGAATCGAATGCAATATTTCCTGGCGAAATGCGCAAGGAAATGGCCGAGATAGAGCTTTTTTTCGTTAAACGACATCCTTCCTCTAGCTATAACTCGGCAGGATCTTAACGAATTTCAAAAAGACGTACATTTTTCTAGTCATAAATACTAATACTATCGATTTGCATTCAAAGATTTCCAGGATTCAACAAAAGAAATCATCGAAAATTTCTACAAGGGGGTGGCATGCAAAAATTGTCCTGAAACCGGATTTTCGGCCGTAACTTCGCCATTTCGAGGACGATTGGGATGTCCTTTGGCACATCGATAGATATTGAGAAAAGAATGCAGAATCCATAATAATATCGTTGAATGTCCTTGAAACAGCGGAGAAATAAGGACTTTTTTGTATACAAAAAACTAGCTTTATCTCTGGAGTCCTTTGCAGGATCAAGTTGAAACTAGTGCCAAACAATTTGTTTCAAGTAACCCTACCAACTGGCCAAAGGACATTCAAATCGTCCTGCTACTTTCCGAGATATCCTAGATTATTGGTTTTGTACTATTTTCCTTTCGCCCTGAGGCTGAAATTTTACATGTGTTGCATTCTTAGATGGCCCCATATTTTGTTGATGCCAATCGATAGAGTTCGTCCTTACGAATCGAATGAAACATGTCCTGTCAAAATGCGCAAGGAAGTGGCCGAGCTCTGATCCTTTTTAAAATTTGTAAATAACAAAACAATGTGCAGCAATAAAAATTGTGTTGCATACTTTTAGGCTGCGTCAATTTAAATCATAGTACCGCCAACAGACCATAGATGGCGCAAGTAAACTGCTTGTGGACTCGATCGTCGTACGGCCAACGAAGTTATTTGAGTGGGAAGATAAAAATTTAAAATTCTGTACGTCCTCATGCTTAGACCCCAATAAAACACGCAAATGAAAAATCGTTTTGTTTTGTTTACATACATTTTTAATTAACCATTTTGCCTTCGGACTGAGGCTGACATTTTACAAGTGTTGGATCCGTAGATGACCCCATATTTTTTGATCTCGATCGATAGAGATCAACCCTTCGAATCGAATGCAATATTTCCTGGCGAAATGCGCAAGGAAATGGCCGAGATAGAGCTTTTTTTCGTTAAACGACATCCTTCCTCTAGCTATAACTCGGCAGGATCTTAACGAATTTCAAAAAGACGTACATTTTTCTAGTCATAAATACTAATACTATCGATTTGCATTCAAAGACTTCCAGGATTCAACAAAAGAAATCATCGAAAATTTCTACAAGGGGGTGGCATGCAAAAATTGTCCTGAAACCGGATTTTCGGCCGTAACTTCGCCATTTCGAGGACGATTGGGATGTCCTTTGGCACATCGATAGATATTGACAAAAGAATGCAGAATCCATAATAATATCGTTTAATGTCCTTCAAACAGCGGAGAAATAAGGACTTTTTTGTATACAAAAAACTAGCTTTATCTCTGGAGTCCTTTGCAGGATCAAGTTGAAACTAGTGCCAAACAATTTGTTTCAAGTAACCCTACCAACTGGCCAAAGGACATTCAAATCGTCCTGCTACTTTCCGAGATATCCTAGATTTTTGGTTTTGTACTATTTTCCTTTCGCCCTGAGGCTGAAATTTTACATGTGTTGCATTCTTAGATGGCCCCATATTTTGTTGATGCCAATCGATAGAGTTCGTCCTTACGAATCGAATGAAACATGTCCTGTCAAAATGCGCAAGGAAGTGGCCGAGCTCTGATCCTTTTTAAAATTTGTAAATAACAAAACAATGTGCAGCAATAAAAATTGTGTTGCATACTTTTAGGCTGCGTCAATTTAAATCATAGTACCGCCAACAGACCATAGATGGCGCAAGTAAACTGCTTGTGGACTCGATCGTCGTACGGCCAACGAAGTTATTTGAGTGGGAAGATAAAAATTTAAAATTCTGTACGTCCTCATGCTTAGACCCCAATAAAACACGCAAATGAAAAATCGTTTTGTTTTGTTTACATACATTTTTAATTAACCATTTTGCCTTCGCACTGAGGCTGACATTTTACAAGTGTTGGATTCTTAGATGACCCCATATTTTGTTGATGCCAATCGATAGAGTTCGTCCTTACGAATCGAATGAAACATGTCCTGTCAAAATGCGCAAGGAAGTGGCCGAGCTCTGATCCTTTTTCTAATTTGTAAATAACAAAATAATGTGCAGCAATAAAAATTGTGTTGCATACTTTTAGGCTGCGTCAATTTAAATCATAGTACCGCCAACAGACCATAGATGGCGCAAGTAAACTGCTTGTGGACTCGATCGTCGTACGGCCAACGAAGTTATTTGAGTGGGAAGATAAAAATTTAAAATTCTGTACGTCCTCATGCTTAGACCCCAATAAAACACGCAAATGAAAAATCGTTTTGTTTTGTTTACATACATTTTTAATTAACCATTTTGCCTTCGCACTGAGGCTGACATTTTACAAGTGTTGGATTCTTAGATGACCCCATATTTTGTTGATGCCAATCGATAGAGTTCGTCCTTACGAATCGAATGCAATATTTCCTGTCAAAATGCGCAAGGAAGTGGCCTAGATAGAGCGTTTTTTGGTTAAACGACATCCTTACTCTAGCTATAACTCGGCAGGATCTTAACGAATTTCAAAAAGACGTACATTTTTCCAGTCATAAATACTAATACTATCGATTTCCATTAAAAGATTTCCAGAATTCAACAAAAGAAATCATCGAAAATTTCTACAAGGGGGTGGCATGCAAAAATTGTCCTGAAACCGAATTTTCGGCCGTAACTTCGCCATTTCGAAGACGGTTGGGATGTCCTTTGGCACATAGATAGATATTGACAAAAGAATGCAGAATCCATAATAATATCGTTGAATGTCCTTCAAACAGCGGAGAAATAAGGACTTTTTTGTATACAAAAAACTAGCTTTATCTCTGGAGTCCTTTGCAGGATCAAGTTGAAACTAGTGCCAAACAATTTGTTTCAAGTAACCCTACCAACTGGCCAAAGGACATTCAAATCGTCCTGCTACTTTCCGAGATATCCTAGATTTTTGGTTTTGTACTATTTTCCCTTCGCCCTGAGGCTGAAATTTTACATGTGTTGGATTCTTATACGACCCCATATTTTGTTGATGCCAATCGATAGAGTTCGTCCTTACGAATCGAATGAAACATGTCCTGTCAAAATGCGCAAGGAAGTGGCCGAGCTCTGATCCTTTTTCTAATTTGTAAATAACAAAACAATGTGCAGCAATAAAAATTGTGTTGCATACTTTTAGGCTGCGTCAATTTAAATCATAGTACCGCCAACAGACCATAGATGGCGCAAGTAAACTGCTTGTGGACTCGATCGTCGTACGGCCAACGAAGTTATTTGAGTGGGAAGATAAAAATTTAAAAATCTGTACGTCCTCATGCTTAGACCCCAATAAAACACGCAAATGAAAAATCGTTTTGTTTTGTTTACATACATTTTTAATTAACCATTTTGCCTTCGCACTGAGGCTGACATTTTACAAGTGTTGGATCCGTAGATGACCCCATATTTTTTGATGTCGATCGATAGAGATCAACCCTTCGAATCGAATGCAATATTTCCTGGCGAAATGCGCAAGGAAATGGCCGAGATAGAGCTTTTTTTCGTTAAACGACATCCTTCCTCTAGCTATAACTCGGCAGGATCTTAACGAATTTCAAAAAGACGTACATTTTTCTAGTCATAAATACTAATACTATCGATTTGCATTCAAAGATTTCCAGGATTCAACAAAAGAAATCATCGAAAATTTCTACAAGGGGGTGGCATGCAAAAATTGTCCTGAAACCGGATTTTCGGCCGTAACTTCGCCATTTCGAGGACGATTGGGATGTCCTTTGGCACATCGATAGATATTGAGAAAAGAATGCAGAATCCATAATAATATCGTTGAATGTCCTTGAAACAGCGGAGAAATAAGGACTTTTTTGTATACAAAAAACTAGCTTTATCTCTGGAGTCCTTTGCAGGATCAAGTTGAAACTAGTGCCAAACAATTTGTTTCAAGTAACCCTACCAACTGGCCAAAGGACATTCAAATCGTCCTGCTACTTTCCGAGATATCCTAGATTATTGGTTTTGTACTATTTTCCTTTCGCCCTGAGGCTGAAATTTTACATGTGTTGCATTCTTAGATGGCCCCATATTTTGTTGATGCCAATCGATAGAGTTCGTCCTTACGAATCGAATGAAACATGTCCTGTCAAAATGCGCAAGGAAGTGGCCGAGCTCTGATCCTTTTTAAAATTTGTAAATAACAAAACAATGTGCAGCAATAAAAATTGTGTTGCATACTTTTAGGCTGCGTCAATTTAAATCATAGTACCGCCAACAGACCATAGATGGCGCAAGTAAACTGCTTGTGGACTCGATCGTCGTACGGCCAACGAAGTTATTTGAGTGGGAAGATAAAAATTTAAAATTCTGTACGTCCTCATGCTTAGACCCCAATAAAACACGCAAATGAAAAATCGTTTTGTTTTGTTTACATACATTTTTAATTAACCATTTTGCCTTCGGACTGAGGCTGACATTTTACAAGTGTTGGATCCGTAGATGACCCCATATTTTTTGATCTCGATCGATAGAGATCAACCCTTCGAATCGAATGCAATATTTCCTGGCGAAATGCGCAAGGAAATGGCCGAGATAGAGCTTTTTTTCGTTAAACGACATCCTTCCTCTAGCTATAACTCGGCAGGATCTTAACGAATTTCAAAAAGACGTACATTTTTCTAGTCATAAATACTAATACTATCGATTTGCATTCAAAGACTTCCAGGATTCAACAAAAGAAATCATCGAAAATTTCTACAAGGGGGTGGCATGCAAAAATTGTCCTGAAACCGGATTTTCGGCCGTAACTTCGCCATTTCGAGGACGATTGGGATGTCCTTTGGCACATCGATAGATATTGACAAAAGAATGCAGAATCCATAATAATATCGTTTAATGTCCTTCAAACAGCGGAGAAATAAGGACTTTTTTGTATACAAAAAACTAGCTTTATCTCTGGAGTCCTTTGCAGGATCAAGTTGAAACTAGTGCCAAACAATTTGTTTCAAGTAACCCTACCAACTGGCCAAAGGACATTCAAATCGTCCTGCTACTTTCCGAGATATCCTAGATTTTTGGTTTTGTACTATTTTCCTTTCGCCCTGAGGCTGAAATTTTACATGTGTTGCATTCTTAGATGGCCCCATATTTTGTTGATGCCAATCGATAGAGTTCGTCCTTACGAATCGAATGAAACATGTCCTGTCAAAATGCGCAAGGAAGTGGCCGAGCTCTGATCCTTTTTAAAATTTGTAAATAACAAAACAATGTGCAGCAATAAAAATTGTGTTGCATACTTTTAGGCTGCGTCAATTTAAATCATAGTACCGCCAACAGACCATAGATGGCGCAAGTAAACTGCTTGTGGACTCGATCGTCGTACGGCCAACGAAGTTATTTGAGTGGGAAGATAAAAATTTAAAATTCTGTACGTCCTCATGCTTAGACCCCAATAAAACACGCAAATGAAAAATCGTTTTGTTTTGTTTACATACATTTTTAATTAACCATTTTGCCTTCGCACTGAGGCTGACATTTTACAAGTGTTGGATTCTTAGATGACCCCATATTTTGTTGATGCCAATCGATAGAGTTCGTCCTTACGAATCGAATGAAACATGTCCTGTCAAAATGCGCAAGGAAGTGGCCGAGCTCTGATCCTTTTTCTAATTTGTAAATAACAAAATAATGTGCAGCAATAAAAATTGTGTTGCATACTTTTAGGCTGCGTCAATTTAAATCATAGTACCGCCAACAGACCATAGATGGCGCAAGTAAACTGCTTGTGGACTCGATCGTCATGCGGCCAACGAAGTTATTTGAGTGGGAAGATAAAAATTTTAAATTCTGTACGTCCTCATGCTTAGACCCCAATAAAACACGCAAATGAAAAATCGTTTTGTTTTGTTTACATACATTTTTAATTAACCATTTTGCCTTCGCACTGAGGCTGACATTTTACAAGTGTTGGATCCGTAGATGACCCCATATTTTTTGATGTCGATCGATAGAGATCAACCCTTCGAATCGAATGCAATATTTCCTGGCGAAATGCGCAAGGAAATGGCCGAGATAGAGCTTTTTTTCGTTAAACGACATCCTTCCTCTAGCTATAACTCGGCAGGATCTTAACGAATTTCAAAAAGACGTACATTTTTCTAGTCATAAATACTACTACTATCGATTTGCATTCAAAGATTTCCAGGATTCAACAAAAGAAATCATCGAAAATTTCTACAAGGGGGTGACATGCAAAAATTGTCCTGAAACCGGATTTTCGGCCGTAACTTCGCCATTTCGAGGACGATTGGGATGTCCTTTGGCACATCGATAGATATTGACAAAAGAATGCAGAATCCATAATAATATCGTTGAATGTCCTTCAAACAGCGGAGAAATAAGGACTTTTTTGTATACAAAAAACTAGCTTTATCTCTGGAGTCCTTTGCAGGATGAAGTTGAAACTAGTGCCAAACAATTTGTTTCAAGTAACCCTACCAACTGGCCAAAGGACATTCAAATCGTCTTGCTACTTTCCGAGATATCCTAGATTTTTGGTTTTGTACTATTTTCCTTTCGCCCTGAGGCTGAAATTTTACATGTGTTGCATTCTTAGATGGCCCCATATTTTGTTGATGCCAATCGATAGAGTTCGTCCTTACGAATCGAATGAAACATGTCCTGTCAAAATGCGCAAGGAAGTGGCCGAGATAGAGCGTTTTTTCGTTAAACGACATCCTTACTCTAGCTATAACTCGGCAGGATCTTAACGAATTTCAAAAAGACGTACATTTTTCTAGTCATAAATACTAATACTATCGATTTGCATTCATAGATTTCCAGAATTCAACAAAAGAAATCATCGAAAATTTCTACAAGGGGGTGGCATGCAAAAATTGTCCTGAAACCGAATTTTCGGCCGTAACTTCGCCATTTCGAAGACGATTGGGATGTCCTTTGGCACATCGATAGATATTGACAAAAGAATGCAGAATCCATAATAATATCGTTGAATGTCCTTCAAACAGCGGAGAAATAAGGACTTTTTTGTATACAAAAAACTAGCTTTATCTCTGGAGTCCTTTGCAGGATCAAGTTGAAACTAGTGCCAAACAATTTGTTTCATGTAACCCTACCAACTGGCCAAAGGGCATTCAAATCGTTTTGCTACTTTCCGAGATATCCTAGATTTTTGGTTTTGTACTATTTTCCCTTCGCCCTGAGGCTGAAATTTTACATGTGTTGGATTCTTAGATGACCCCATATTTTGTTGATGCCAATCGATAGAGTTCGTCCTTACGAATCGAATGAAACATGTCCTGTCAAAATGCGCAAGGAAGTGGCCGAGCTCTGATCCTTTTTCTAATTTGTAAATAACAAAACAATGTGCAGCAATAAAAATTGTGTTGCATACTTTTAGGCTGCGTCAATTTAAATCATAGTACCGCCAACAGACCATAGATGGCGCAAGTAAACTGCTTGTGGACTCGATCGTCGTACGGCCAACGAAGTTATTTGAGTGGGAAGATAAAATTTAAAATTCTGTACGTCCTCATGCTTAGACCCCAATAAAACACGCATATGAAAAATCGTTTTGTTTTGTTTACATACATTTTTAATTAACCATTTTGCCTTCGCACTGAGGCTGACATTTTATAAGTGTTGGATCCGTAGATGACCCCATATTTTTTGATCTCGATCGATAGAGATCAACTCTTCGAATCGAATGCAATATTTCCTGGCGAAATGCGCAAGGAAATGGCCGAGATAGAGCGTTTTTTCGTTAAACAACATCCTTCCTCTATCTATAACTCGGCAGGATCTTAACGAATTTCAAAAAGACGTACATTTTTCTAGTCATAAATACTAATACTATCGATTTGCATTCAAAGATTTCCAGGATTCAACAAAAGAAATCATCGAAAATTTCTACAAGGGGGTGGCATGCAAAAATTGTCCTGAAACCGGATTTTCGGCCGTAACTTCGCCATTTCGAGGACGATTGGGATGTCTTTTGGCACATCGATAGATATTGACAAAAGAATGCAGAATCCATAATAATATCGTTTAATGTCCTTCAAACAGCGGAGAAATAAGGACTTTTTTGTATACAAAAAACTAGCTTTATCTCTGGAGTCCTTTGCAGGATCAAGTTGAAACTAGTGCCAAACAATTTGTTTCATGTAACCCTACCAACTGGCCAAAGGACATTCAAATCGTCCTGCTACTTTCCGAGATATCCTAGATTTTTGGTTTTGTACTATTTTCCTTTCGCCCTGAGGCTGAAATTTTACATGTGTTGCATTCTTAGATGGCCCCATATTTTGTTGATGCCAATCGATAGAGTTCGTCCTTACGAATCGAATGAAACATGTCCTGTCAAAATGCGCAAGGAAGTGGCCGAGCTCTGATCCTTTTTCTAATTTGTAAATAACAAAACAATGTGCAGCAATAAAAATTGTGTTGCATACTTTTAGGCTGCGTCAATTTAAATCATAGTACCGCCAACAGACCATAGATGGCGCAAGTAAACTGCTTGTGGACTCGATCGTCATGCGGCCAACGAAGTTATTTGAGTGGGAAGATAAAAATTTAAAATTCTGTACGTCCTCATGCTTAGACCCCAATAAAACACGCAAATGAAAAATCGTTTTGTTTTGTTTACATACATTTTTAATTAACCATTTTGCCTTCGCACTGAGGCTGACATTTTACAAGTGTTGGATTCTTAGATGACCCCATATTTTGTTGATGCCAATCGATAGAGTTCGTCCTTACGAATCGAATGAAACATGTCCTGTCAAAATGCGCAAGGAAGTGGCCGAGCTCTGATCCTTTTTCTAATTTGTAAATAACAAAACAATGTGCAGCAATAAAAATTGTGTTGCATACTTTTAGGCTGCGTCAATTTAAATCATAGTACCGCCAACAGACCATAGATGGCGCAAGTAAACTGCTTGTGGACTCGATCGTCATGCGGCCAACGAAGTTATTTGAGTGGGAAGATAAAAATTTAAAATTCTGTACGTCCTCATGCTTAGACCCCAATAAAACACGCAAATGAAAAATCGTTTTGTTTTGTTTACATACATTTTTAATTAACCATTTTGCCTTCGCACTGAGGCTGACATTTTACAAGTGTTGGATTCTTAGATGACCCCATATTTTGTTGATGCCAATCGATAGAGTTCGTCCTTACGAATCGAATGAAACATGTCCTGTCAAAATGCGCAAGGAAGTGGCCGAGATAGAGCGTTTTTTCGTTAAACGACATCCTTACTCTAGCTATAACTCGGCAGGATCTTAACGAATTTCAAAAAGACGTAAATTTTTCTAGTCATAAATACTAATACTATCGATTTGCATTCAAAGATTTCCAGAATTCAACAAAAGAAATCATCGAAAATTTCTACAAGGGGGTGGCATGCAAAAATTGTCCTGAAACCGAATTTTCGGCCGTAACTTCGCCATTTCGAAGACGATTGGGATGTCCTTTGGCACATCGATAGATATTGACAAAAGAATGCAGAATCCATAATAATATCGTTGAATGTCCTTCAAACAGCGGAGAAATAAGGACTTTTTTGTATACAAAAAACTAGCTTTATCTCTGGAGTCCTTTGCAGGATCAAGTTGAAACTAGTGCCAAACAATTTGTTTCAAGTAACCCTACCAACTGGCCAAAGGGCATTCAAATCGTTCTGCTACTTTCCGAGATATCCTAGATTTTTGGTTTTGTACTATTTTCCCTTCGCCCTGAGGCTGAAATTTTACATGTGTTGGATTCTTAGATGACCCCATATTTTGTTGATGCCAATCGATAGAGTTCGTCCTTACGAATCGAATGAAACATGTCCTGTCAAAATGCGCAAGGAAGTGGCCGAGCTCTGATCCTTTTTCTAATTTGTAAATAACAAAACAATGTGCAGCAATAAAAATTGTGTTGCATACTTTTAGGCTGCGTCAATTTAAATCATAGTACCGCCAACAGACCATAGATGGCGCAAGTAAACTGCTTGTGGACTCGATCGTCGTACGGCCAACGAAGTTATTTGAGTGGGAAGATAAAAATTTAAAATTCTGTACGTCCTCATGCTTAGACCCCAATAAAACACGCAAATGAAAAATCGTTTTGTTTTGTTTACATACATTTTTAATTAACCATTTTGCCTTCGCACTGAGGCTGACATTTTATAAGTGTTGGATCCGTAGATGACCCCATATTTTTTGATCTCGATCGATAGAGATCAACTCTTCGAATCGAATGCAATATTTCCTGGCGAAATGCGCAAGGAAATGGCCGAGATAGAGCGTTTTTTCGTTAAACAACATCCTTCCTCTATCTATAACTCGGCAGGATCTTAACGAATTTCAAAAAGACGTACATTTTTCTAGTCATAAATACTAATACTATCGATTTGCATTCAAAGATTTCCAGGATTCAACAAAAGAAATCATCGAAAATTTCTACAAGGGTGGCATGCAAAAATTGTCCTGAAACCGGATTTTCGGCCGTAACTTCGCCATTTCGAGGACGATTGGGATGTCCTTTGGCACATCGATAGATATTGACAAAAGAATGCAGAATCCATAATAATATCGTTGAATGTCCTTCAAACAGCGGAGAAATAAGGACTTTTTTGTATACAAAAAACTAGCTTTATCTCTGGAGTCCTTTGCAGGATCAAGTTGAAACTAGTGCCAAACAATTTGTTTCAAGTAACCCTACCAACTGGCCAAAGGACATTCAAATCGTCCTGCTACTTTCCGAGATATCCTAGATTTTTGGTTTTGTACTATTTTCCTTTCGGCCCTGAGGCTGAAATTTTACATGTGTTGCATTCTTAGATGGCCCCATATTTTGTTGATGCCAATCGATAGAGTTCGTCCTTACGAATCGAATGAAACATGTCCTGTCAAAATGCGCAAGGAAGTGGCCGAGCTCTGATCCTTTTTAAAATTTGTAAATAACAAAACAATGTGCAGCAATAAAAATTGTGTTGCATACTTTTAGGCTGCGTCAATTTAAATCATAGTACCGCCAACAGACCATAGATGGCGCAAGTAAACTGCTTGTGGACTCGATCGTCGTACGGCCAACGAAGTTATTTGAGTGGGAAGATAAAAATTTAAAATTCTGTACGTCCTCATGCTTAGACCCCAATAAAACACGCAAATGAAAAATCGTTTTGTTTTGTTTACATACATTTTTAATTAACCATTTTGCCTTCGCACTGAGGCTGACATTTTACAAGTGTTGGATCCGTAGATGACCCCATATTTTTTGATGTCGATCGATAGAGATCAACCCTTCGAATCGAATGCAATATTTCCTGGCGAAATGCGCAAGGAAATGGCCGAGATAGAGCTTTTTTTCGTTAAACGACATCCTTCCTCTAGCTATAACTCGGCAGGATCTTAACGAATTTCAAAAAGACGTACATTTTTCTAGTCATAAATACTAATACTATCGATTTGCATTCAAAGATTTCCAGGATTCAACAAAAGAAATCATCGAAAATTTCTACAAGGGGGTGGCATGCAAAAATTGTCCTGAAACCGGATTTTCGGCCGTAACTTCGCCATTTCGAGGACGATTGGGATGTCCTTTGGCACATCGATAGATATTGACAAAAGAATGCAGAATCCATAATAATATCGTTTAATGTCCTTCAAACAGCGGAGAAATAATGACTTTTTTGTATACAAAAAACTAGCTTTATCTCTGGAGTCCTTTGCAGGATCAAGTTGAAACTAGTGCCAAACAATTTGTTTCAAGTAACCCTACCAACTGGCCAAAGGACATTCAAATCGTCCTGCTACTTTCCGAGATATCCTAGATTTTTGGTTTTGTACTATTTTCCTTTCGCCCTGAGGCTGAAATTTTACATGTGTTGCATTCTTAGATGGCCCCATATTTTGTTGATGCCAATCGATAGAGTTCGTCCTTACGAATCGAATGAAACATGTCCTGTCAAAATGCGCAAGGAAGTGGCCGAGCTCTGATCCTTTTTAAAATTTGTAAATAACAAAACAATGTGCAGCAATAAAAATTGTGTTGCATACTTTTAGGCTGCGTCAATTTAAATCATAGTACCGCCAACAGACCATAGATGGCGCAAGTAAACTGCTTGTGGACTCGATCGTCGTACGGCCAACGAAGTTATTTGAGTGGGAAGATAAAAATTTAAAATTCTGTACGTCCTCATGCTTAGACCCCAATAAAACACGCAAATGAAAAATCGTTTTGTTTTGTTTACATACATTTTTAATTAACCATTTTGCCTTCGCACTGAGGCTGACATTTTACAAGTGTTGGATCCGTAGATGACCCCATATTTTTTGATGTCGATCGATAGAGATCAACCCTTCGAATCGAATGCAATATTTCCTGTCAAAATGCGCAAGGAAGTGGCCGAGATAGAGCGTTTTTTGGTTAAACGACATCCTTACTCTAGCTATAACTCGGCAGGATCTTAACGAATTTCAAAAAGACGTACATTTTTCTAGTCATAAATACTAATACTATCGATTTGTATTCAAAGATTTCCAGGATTCAAAAAAAGAAATCATCGAAAATTTCTACAAGGGGGTGGCATGCAAAAATTGTCCTGAAACCGGATTTTCGGCCGTAACTTCGCCATTTCGAGGACGATTGGGATGTCCTTTGGCACATCGATAGATATTGACAAAAGAATGCAGAATCCATAATAATATCGTTGAATGTCCTTCAAACAGCGGAGAAATAAGGACTTTTTTGTATACAAAAAACTAGCTTTATCTCTGGAGTCCTTTGCAGGATCAAGTTGAAACTAGTGCCAAACAATTTGTTTCAAGTAACCCTACCAACTGGCCAAAGGACATTCAAATCGTCCTGCTACTTTCCGAGATATCCTAGATTTTTGGTTTTGTACTATTTTCCTTTCGCCCTGAGGCTGAAATTTTACATGTGTTGCATTCTTAGATGACCCCATATTTTGTTGATGCCAATCGATAGAGTTCGTCCTTACGAATCGAATGCAATATTTCCTATCAAAATGCGCAAGGAAGTGGCCGAGATAGAGCGTTTTTTGGTTAAACGACATCCTTACTCTAGCTATAACTCGGCAGGATCTTAACGAATTTCAACAAGACGTACATTTTTCTAGTCATAAATACTAATACTATCGATTTGCATTCAAAGATTTCCAGGATTCAAAAAAAGAAATCATCGAAAATTTCTACAAGGGGGTGGCATGCAAAAATTGTCCTGAAACCGGATTTTCGGCCGTAACTTCGCCATTTCGAGGACGATTGGGATGTCCTTTGGCACATCGATAGATATTGACAAAAGAATGCAGAATCCATAATAATATCGTTTAATGTCCTTCAAACAGCGGAGAAATAATGACTTTTTTGTATACAAAAAACTAGCTTTATCTCTGGAGTCCTTTGCAGGATCAAGTTGAAACTAGTGCCAAACAATTTGTTTCAAGTAACCCTACCAACTGGCCAAAGGACATTCAAATCGTTTTGCTACTTTCCGAGATATCCTAGATTTTTGGTTTTGTACTATTTTCCTTTCGCCCTGAGGCTGAAATTTTACATGTGTTGCATTCTTAGATGGCCCCATATTTTGTTGATGCCAATCGATAGAGTTCGTCCTTACGAATCGAATGAAACATGTCCTGTCAAAATGCGCAAGGAAGTGGCCGAGCTCTGATCCTTTTTCTAATTTGTAAATAACAAAACAATGTGCAGCAATAAAAATTGTGTTGCATACTTTTAGGCTGCGTCAATTTAAATCATAGTACCGCCAACAGACCATAGATGGCGCAAGTAAACTGCTTGTGGACTCGATCGTCGTACGGCCAACGAAGTTATTTGAGTGGGAAGATAAAAATTTAAAATTCTGTACGTCCTCATGCTTAGACCCCAATAAAACACGCAAATGAAAAATCGTTTTGTTTTGTTTACATACATTTTTAATTAACCATTTTGCCTTCGCACTGAGGCTGACATTTTATAAGTGTTGGATCCGTAGATGACCCCATATTTTTTGATCTCGATCGATAGAGATCAACTCTTCGAATCGAATGCAATATTTCCTGGCGAAATGCGCAAGGAAATGGCCGAGATAGAGCGTTTTTTCGTTAAACAACATCCTTCCTCTATCTATAACTCGGCAGGATCTTAACGAATTTCAAAAAGACGTACATTTTTCTAGTCATAAATACTAATACTATCGATTTGCATTCAAAGATTTCCAGGATTCAACAAAAGAAATCATCGAAAATTTCTACAAGGGTGGCATGCAAAAATTGTCCTGAAACCGGATTTTCGGCCGTAACTTCGCCATTTCGAGGACGATTGGGATGTCCTTTGGCACATCGATAGATATTGACAAAAGAATGCAGAATCCATAATAATATCGTTGAATGTCCTTCAAACAGCGGAGAAATAAGGACTTTTTTGTATACAAAAAACTAGCTTTATCTCTGGAGTCCTTTGCAGGATCAAGTTGAAACTAGTGCCAAACAATTTGTTTCAAGTAACCCTACCAACTGGCCAAAGGACATTCAAATCGTCCTGCTACTTTCCGAGATATCCTAGATTTTTGGTTTTGTACTATTTTCCTTTCGCCCTGAGGCTGAAATTTTACATGTGTTGCATTCTTAGATGGCCCCATATTTTGTTGATGCCAATCGATAGAGTTCGTCCTTACGAATCGAATGAAACATGTCCTGTCAAAATGCGCAAGGAAGTGGCCGAGCTCTGATCCTTTTTAAAATTTGTAAATAACAAAACAATGTGCAGCAATAAAAATTGTGTTGCATACTTTTAGGCTGCGTCAATTTAAATCATAGTACCGCCAACAGACCATAGATGGCGCAAGTAAACTGCTTGTGGACTCGATCGTCGTACGGCCAACGAAGTTATTTGAGTGGGAAGATAAAAATTTAAAATTCTGTACGTCCTCATGCTTAGACCCCAATAAAACACGCAAATGAAAAATCGTTTTGTTTTGTTTACATACATTTTTAATTAACCATTTTGCCTTCGCACTGAGGCTGACATTTTACAAGTGTTGGATCCGTAGATGACCCCATATTTTTTGATGTCGATCGATAGAGATCAACCCTTCGAATCGAATGCAATATTTCCTGGCGAAATGCGCAAGGAAATGGCCGAGATAGAGCTTTTTTTCGTTAAACGACATCCTTCCTCTAGCTATAACTCGGCAGGATCTTAACGAATTTCAAAAAGACGTACATTTTTCTAGTCATAAATACTAATACTATCGATTTGCATTCAAAGATTTCCAGGATTCAACAAAAGAAATCATCGAAAATTTCTACAAGGGGGTGGCATGCAAAAATTGTCCTGAAACCGGATTTTCGGCCGTAACTTCGCCATTTCGAGGACGATTGGGATGTCCTTTGGCACATCGATAGATATTGACAAAAGAATGCAGAATCCATAATAATATCGTTTAATGTCCTTCAAACAGCGGAGAAATAATGACTTTTTTGTATACAAAAAACTAGCTTTATCTCTGGAGTCCTTTGCAGGATCAAGTTGAAACTAGTGCCAAACAATTTGTTTCAAGTAACCCTACCAACTGGCCAAAGGACATTCAAATCGTCCTGCTACTTTCCGAGATATCCTAGATTTTTGGTTTTGTACTATTTTCCTTTCGCCCTGAGGCTGAAATTTTACATGTGTTGCATTCTTAGATGGCCCCATATTTTGTTGATGCCAATCGATAGAGTTCGTCCTTACGAATCGAATGAAACATGTCCTGTCAAAATGCGCAAGGAAGTGGCCGAGCTCTGATCCTTTTTAAAATTTGTAAATAACAAAACAATGTGCAGCAATAAAAATTGTGTTGCATACTTTTAGGCTGCGTCAATTTAAATCATAGTACCGCCAACAGACCATAGATGGCGCAAGTAAACTGCTTGTGGACTCGATCGTCGTACGGCCAACGAAGTTATTTGAGTGGGAAGATAAAAATTTAAAATTCTGTACGTCCTCATGCTTAGACCCCAATAAAACACGCAAATGAAAAATCGTTTTGTTTTGTTTACATACATTTTTAATTAACCATTTTGCCTTCGCACTGAGGCTGACATTTTACAAGTGTTGGATCCGTAGATGACCCCATATTTTTTGATGTCGATCGATAGAGATCAACCCTTCGAATCGAATGCAATATTTCCTGTCAAAATGCGCAAGGAAGTGGCCGAGATAGAGCGTTTTTTGGTTAAACGACATCCTTACTCTAGCTATAACTCGGCAGGATCTTAACGAATTTCAAAAAGACGTACATTTTTCTAGTCATAAATACTAATACTATCGATTTGTATTCAAAGATTTCCAGGATTCAAAAAAAGAAATCATCGAAAATTTCTACAAGGGGGTGGCATGCAAAAATTGTCCTGAAACCGGATTTTCGGCCGTAACTTCGCCATTTCGAGGACGATTGGGATGTCCTTTGGCACATCGATAGATATTGACAAAAGAATGCAGAATCCATAATAATATCGTTGAATGTCCTTCAAACAGCGGAGAAATAAGGACTTTTTTGTATACAAAAAACTAGCTTTATCTCTGGAGTCCTTTGCAGGATCAAGTTGAAACTAGTGCCAAACAATTTGTTTCAAGTAACCCTACCAACTGGCCAAAGGACATTCAAATCGTCCTGCTACTTTCCGAGATATCCTAGATTTTTGGTTTTGTACTATTTTCCTTTCGCCCTGAGGCTGAAATTTTACATGTGTTGCATTCTTAGATGACCCCATATTTTGTTGATGCCAATCGATAGAGTTCGTCCTTACGAATCGAATGCAATATTTCCTATCAAAATGCGCAAGGAAGTGGCCGAGATAGAGCGTTTTTTGGTTAAACGACATCCTTACTCTAGCTATAACTCGGCAGGATCTTAACGAATTTCAACAAGACGTACATTTTTCTAGTCATAAATACTAATACTATCGATTTGCATTCAAAGATTTCCAGGATTCAAAAAAAGAAATCATCGAAAATTTCTACAAGGGGGTGGCATGCAAAAATTGTCCTGAAACCGGATTTTCGGCCGTAACTTCGCCATTTCGAGGACGATTGGGATGTCCTTTGGCACATCGATAGATATTGACAAAAGAATGCAGAATCCATAATAATATCGTTTAATGTCCTTCAAACAGCGGAGAAATAATGACTTTTTTGTATACAAAAAACTAGCTTTATCTCTGGAGTCCTTTGCAGGATCAAGTTGAAACTAGTGCCAAACAATTTGTTTCAAGTAACCCTACCAACTGGCCAAAGGACATTCAAATCGTCCTGCTACTTTCCGAGATATCCTAGATTTTTGGTTTTGTACTATTTTCCTTTCGCCCTGAGGCTGAAATTTTACATGTGTTGCATTCTTAGATGGCCCCATATTTTGTTGATGCCAATCGATAGAGTTCGTCCTTACGAATCGAATGAAACATGTCCTGTCAAAATGCGCAAGGAAGTGGCCGAGCTCTGATCCTTTTTAAAATTTGTAAATAACAAAACAATGTGCAGCAATAAAAATTGTGTTGCATACTTTTAGGCTGCGTCAATTTAAATCATAGTACCGCCAACAGACCATAGATGGCGCAAGTAAACTGCTTGTGGACTCGATCGTCGTACGGCCAACGAAGTTATTTGAGTGGGAAGATAAAAATTTAAAATTCTGTACGTCCTCATGCTTAGACCCCAATAAAACACGCATATGAAAAATCGTTTTGTTTTGTTTACATACATTTTTAATTAACCATTTTGCCTTCGCACTGAGGCTGACATTTTACAAGTGTTGGATCCGTAGATGACCCCATATTTTTTGATGTCGATCGATAGAGATCAACCCTTCGAATCGAATGAAACATGTCCTGTCAAAATGTGCAAGGAAGTGGCCGAGCTCTGATCCTTTTTCTAATTTGTAAATAACAAAACAATGTGCAGCAATAAAAATTGCGTTGCATACTTTTAGGCTGCGTCAATTTAAATCATAGTACCGCCAACAGACCATAGATGGCGCAAGTAAACTGCTTGTGGACTCGATCGTCGTACGGCCAACGAAGTTATTTGAGTGGGAAGATAAAAATTTAAAATTCTGTACGTCCTCATGCTTAGACCCCAATAAAACACGCAAATGAAAAATCGTTTTGTTTTGTTTACATACATTTTTAATTAACCATTTTGCCTTCGCACTGAGGCTGACATTTTACAAGTGTTGGATCCGTAGATGACCCCATATTTTTTGATCTCGATCGATAGAGATCAACCCTTCGAATCGAATGCAATATTTCCTGGCGAAATGCGCAAGGAAGTGGCCGAGATAGAGCGTTTTTTGGTTAAACGACATCCTTACTCTAGCTATAACTCGGCAGGATCTTAACGAATTTCAACAAGACGTACATTTTTCTAGTCATAAATACTAATACTATCGATTTGTATTCAAAGATTTCCAGGATTCAACAAAAGAAATCATCGAAAATTTCTACAAGGGGGTGGCATGCAAAAATTGTCCTGAAACCGAATTTTCGGCCGTAACTTCGCCATTTCGAAGACGATTGAGATGTCCTTTGGCACATCGATAAATATTGGCAAAAGAATGCAGAATCCATAATAATATCGTTGAATGTCCTTCAAACAGCGGAGAAATAAGGACTTTTTTGTATACAAAAAACTAGCTTTATCTCTGGAGTCCTTTGCAGGATCAAGTTGAAACTAGTGCCAAACAATTTGTTTCAAGTAACCCTACCAACTGGTCAAAGGACATTCAAATCGTCCTGCTACTTTCCGAGATATCCTAGATTTTTGGTTTTGTACTATTTTCCTTTCGCCCTGAGGCTGAAATTTTACATGTGTTGCATTCTTAGATGACCCCATATTTTGTTGATGCCAATCGATAGAGTTCGAATCGAATGAAACATGTCCTGTCAAAATGTGCAAGGAAGTGGCCGACCTCTGATCCTTTTTCTAATTTGTTTTTTTTTTTTTTTTTTTTTTTTTTATATATTATTTATTAAGTGTAGAACCTGTACAAACATAAACTGTACCTTAACAACACATGGATGGAAAGTTAAAGTGGACCAAACCTCATAACCGAGTATGAGGATTATTGTTTAGTTAGGATATTCTATTGTGCTAATGTCTTGGCAAAACCTAGCCGTTTAAGGCGCCTTAGAGGTCGAGCAGGCAGTAGACGTCTGGCAAGTAGGCTGCGGTGTCTCAGCAATCTTTCGCTGTATCGGCTCGTGTGTCTACCAATCTGCTCTTCCACAGTGTATAGCTTGAGGTCCCTATGGAGAGTGGAACCTCGCACGTACCAGGGACAGTCAGTTATGTTGCGAAGTATCCTATTCTGCAGCACTTGGATACGCTTATAGTTAGATTTGGCTGCGATCCCCCAGATTTGGATTCCATAAAGCCATATGGGCACAACGCAATGGGCATACACCGCCCTCTTGCATCTCAACGTCAAGGTGCTCTTTCTACTGACGAGCCAACGCAGTTGCTGTATCCTCATGTTGCATTTTTTTACCGTAGCCTTAAGGTGTGGGCCAAAGGTAAGACGCTTGTCCAGAGTTATACCAAGATATTTCGCTTGCGACGGCTGGTCCAGAGTAACTCCTTCTAGCTGGATTTCAGGAGTGTTCATTATGAGTCTTTTTAACGTAAAGCAGGGATTCGTTGTTTTTAGAGGATTGATCTTCATATTCCAACGTTTACACCAAGCTGCAAGAGTCACAAGATACCCCTGTAGTCCAATAGCTGCTTCCCTGCGACAGCTGGAATTGTATATGACTGCGATGTCATCTGCATATGTCGCAATAAGTGCCTTGGAAGGAGCTACCATATGATGACGGTTTGGGCTGGGTATATCGGCAGTATACAACGAATAGAGCAGCGGTCCAAGAACACTGCCCTGTGTTCTAATTTGTAAATAACAAAACAATGTGCAGCAATAAAAATTGTGTTGCATACTTTTAGGCTGCGTCAATTTAAATCATAGTACCGCCAACAGACCATAGATGGCGCAAGTATACTGCTTGTGGACTCGATCGTCATGCGGCCAACGAAGTTATTTGAGTGGGAAGATAAAAATTTAAAATTCTGTACGTCCTCATGATTAGACCCCAATAAAACACGCAAATGAAAAATCGTTTTGTTTTGTTCACATACATTTTTAATTAACCATTTTGCCTTCGCACTGAGGCTGACATTTTACAAGTGTTGGATTCTTAGATGACCCCATATTTTGTTGATGCCAATCGATAGAGTTCGTCCTTACGAATCGAATGAAACATGTCCTGTCAAAATGCGCAAGGAAGTGGCCGAGCTCTGATCCTTTTTCTAATTTGTAAATAACAAAACAATGTGCAGCAATAAAAATTGTGTTGCATACTTTTAGGCTGCGTCAATTTAAATCATAGTACCGCCAACAGACCATAGATGGCGCAAGTAAACTGCTTGTGGACTCGATCGTCGTACGGCCAACGAAGTTATTTGAGTGGGAAGATAAAAATTTAAAATTCTGTACGTCCTCATGCTTAGACCCCAATAAAACACGCAAATGAAAAATCGTTTTGTTTTGTTTACATACATTTTTAATTAACCATTTTGCCTTCGCACTGAGGCTGACATTTTACAAGTGTTGGATCCGTAGATGACCCCATATTTTTTGATCTCGATCGATAGAGATCAACCCTTCGAATCGAATGCAATATTTCCTGGCGAAATGCGCAAGGAAATGGCCGAGATAGAGCGTTTTTTCGTTAAACAACATCCTTCCTCTATCTATAACTCGGCAGGATCTTAACGAATTTCAAAAAGACGTACATTTTTCTAGTCATAAATACTAATACTATCGATTTGCATTCAAAGATTTCCAGGATTCAACAAAAGAAATCATCGAAAATTTCTACAAGGGGGTGGCATGCAAAAATTGTCCTGAAACCGGATTTTCGGCCGTAACTTCGCCATTTCGAGGACGATTGGGATGTCCTTTGGCACATCGATAGATATTGACAAAAGAATGCAGAACCTATAATAATATCGTTTAATGTCCTTCAAACAGCGGAGAAATAAGGACTTTTTTGTATACAAGAAACTAGCTTTATCTCTGGAGTCCTTTGCAGGATCAAGTTGAAACTAGTGCCAAACAATTTGTTTCAAGTAACCCTACCAACTGGCCAAAGGACATTCAAATCGTCCTGCTACTTTCCGAGATATCCTAGATTTTTGGTTTTGTACTATTTTCCTTTCGCCCTGAGGCTGAAATTTTACATGTGTTGCATTCTTAGATGACCCCATATTTTGTTGATGCCAATCGATAGAGTTCGTCCTTACGAATCGAATGCAATATTTCCTATCAAAATGCGCAAGGAAGTGGCCGAGATAGAGCGTTTTTTCGTTAAACGACATCCTTACTCTAGCTATAACTCGGCAGGATCTTAACGAATTTCAACAAGACGTACATTTTTCTAGTCATAAATACTAATACTATCGATTTGTATTCAAAGATTTCCAGGATTCAACAAAAGAAATCATCGAAAATTTCTACAAGGGGGTGGCATGCAAAAATTGTCCTGAAACCGAATTTTCGGCCGTAACTTCGCCATTTCGAAGACGATTGAGATGTCCTTTGGCACATCGATAAATATTGGCAAAAGAATGCAGAATCCATAATAATATCGTTGAATGTCCTTCAAACAGCGGAGAAATAAGGACTTTTTTGTATACAAAAAACTAGCTTTATCTCTGGAGTCCTTTGCAGGATCAAGTTGAAACTAGTGCCAAACAATTTGTTTCAAGTAACCCTACCAACTGGCCAAAGGACATTCAAATCGTCCTGCTACTTTCCGAGATATCCTAGATTTTTGGTTTTGTACTATTTTCCTTTCGCCCTGAGGCTGAAATTTTACATGTGTTGCATTCTTAGATGACCCCATATTTTGTTGATGCCAATCGATAGAGTTCGTCCTTACGAATCGAATGCAATATTTCCTATCAAAATGCGCAAGGAAGTGGCCGAGATAGAGCGTTTTTTGGTTAAACGACATCCTTACTCTAGCTATAACTCGGCAGGATCTTAACGAATTTCAACAAGACGTACATTTTTCTAGTCATAAATACTAATACTATCGATTTGTATTCAAAGATTTCCAGGATTCAACAAAAGAAATCATCGAAAATTTCTACAAGGGGGTGGCATGCAAAAATTGTCCTGAAACCGAATTTTCGGCCGTAACTTCGCCATTTCGAAGACGATTGAGATGTCCTTTGGCACATCGATAAATATTGGCAAAAGAATGCAGAATCCATAATAATATCGTTGAATGTCCTTCAAACAGCGGAGAAATAAGGACTTTTTTGTATACAAAAAACTAGCTTTATCTCTGGAGTCCTTTGCAGGATCAAGTTGAAACTAGTGCCAAACAATTTGTTTCAAGTAACCCTACCAACTGGCCAAAGGACATTCAAATCGTCCTGCTACTTTCCGAGATATCCTAGATTTTTGGTTTTGTACTATTTTCCTTTCGCCCTGAGGCTGAAATTTTACATGTGTTGCATTCTTAGATGACCCCATATTTTGTTGATGCCAATCGATAGAGTTCGTCCTTACGAATCGAATGAAACATGTCCTGTCAAAATGTGCAAGGAAGTGGCCGACCTCTGATCCTTTTTCTAATTTGTAAATAACAAAACAATGTGCAGCAATAAAAATTGTGTTGCATACTTTTAGGCTGCGTCAATTTAAATCATAGTACCGCCAACAGACCATAGATGGCGCAAGTATACTGCTTGTGGACTCGATCGTCATGCGGCCAACGAAGTTATTTGAGTGGGAAGATAAAAATTTAAAATTCTGTACGTCCTCATGATTAGACCCCAATAAAACACGCAAATGAAAAATCGTTTTGTTTTGTTTACATACATTTTTAATTAACCATTTTGCCTTCGCACTGAGGCTGACATTTTACAAGTGTTGGATTCTTAGATGACCCCATATTTTGTTGATGCCAATCGATAGAGTTCGTCCTTACGAATCGAATGAAACATGTCCTGTCAAAATGCGCAAGGAAGTGGCCGAGCTCTGATCCTTTTTCTAATTTGTAAATAACAAAACAATGTGCAGCAATAAAAATTGTGTTGCATACTTTTAGGCTGCGTCAATTTAAATCATAGTACCGCCAACAGACCATAGATGGCGCAAGTAAACTGCTTGTGGACTCGATCGTCGTACGGCCAACGAAGTTATTTGAGTGGGAAGATAAAAATTTAAAATTCTGTACGTCCTCATGCTTAGACCCCAATAAAACACGCAAATGAAAAATCGTTTTGTTTTGTTTACATACATTTTTAATTAACCATTTTGCCTTCGCACTGAGGCTGACATTTTACAAGTGTTGGATCCGTAGATGACCCCATATTTTTTGATCTCGATCGATAGAGATCAACCCTTCGAATCGAATGCAATATTTCCTGGCGAAATGCGCAAGGAAATGGCCGAGATAGAGCGTTTTTTCGTTAAACAACATCCTTCCTCTATCTATAACTCGGCAGGATCTTAACGAATTTCAAAAAGACGTACATTTTTCTAGTCATAAATACTAATACTATCGATTTGCATTCAAAGATTTCCAGGACTCAACAAAAGAAATCATCGAAAATTTCTACAAGGGGGTGGCATGCAAAAATTGTCCTGAAACCGGATTTTCGGCCGTAACTTCGCCATTTCGAAGACGATTGGGATGTCCTTTGGCACATCGATAGATATTGACAAAAGAATGCAGAATCCATAATAATATCGTTGAATGTCCTTCAAACAGCGGAGAAATAAGGACTTTTTTGTATACAAAAAACTAGCTTTATCTCTGGAGTCCTTTGCAGGATCAAGTTGAAACTAGTGCCAAACAATTTGTTTCAAGTAACCCTACCAACTGGCCAAAGGACATTCAAATCGTCCTGCTACTTTCCGAGATATCCTAGATTTTTGGTTTTGTACTATTTTCCTTTCGCCCTGAGGCTGAAATTTTACATGTGTTGCATTCTTAGATGACCCCATATTTTGTTGATGCCAATCGATAGAGTTCGTCCTTACGAATCGAATGAAACATGTCCTGTCAAAATGTGCAAGGAAGTGGCCGACCTCTGATCCTTTTTCTAATTTGTAAATAACAAAACAATGTGCAGCAATAAAAATTGTGTTGCATACTTTTAGGCTGCGTCAATTTAAATCATAGTACCGCCAACAGACCATAGATGGCGCAAGTATACTGCTTGTGGACTCGATCGTCATGCGGCCAACGAAGTTATTTGAGTGGGAAGATAAAAATTTAAAATTCTGTACGTCCTCATGATTAGACCAAAATAAAACACGCAAATGAAAAAACGGTTTTGTTTTGTTTACATACATTTTTAATTAACCATTTTGCCTTCGCACTGAGGCTGACATTTTACAAGTGTTGGATTCTTAGATGACCCCATATTTTGTTGATGCCAATCGATAGAGTTCGTCCTTACGAATCGAATGAAACATGTCCTGTCAAAATGCGCAAGGAAGTGGCCGAGCTCTGATCCTTTTTCTAATTTGTAAATAACAAAACAATGTGCAGCAATAAAAATTGTGTTGCATACTTTTAGGCTGCGTCAATTTAAATCATAGTACCGCCAACAGACCATAGATGGCGCAAGTAAACTGCTTGTGGACTCGATCGTCGTACGGCCAACGAAGTTATTTGAGTGGGAAGATAAAAATTTAAAATTCTGTACGTCCTCATGCTTAGACCCCAATAAAACACGCAAATGAAAAATCGTTTTGTTTTGTTTACATACATTTTTAATTAACCATTTTGCCTTCGCACTGAGGCTGACATTTTACAAGTGTTGGATCCGTAGATGACCCCATATTTTTTGATCTCGATCGATAGAGATCAACCCTTCGAATCGAATGCAATATTTCCTGGCGAAATGCGTAAGGAAATGGCCGAGATAGAGCGTTTTTTCGTTAAACAACATCCTTCCTCTATCTATAACTCGGCAGGATCTTAACGAATTTCAAAAAGACGTACATTTTTCTAGTCATAAATACTAATACTATCGATTTGTATTCAAAGATTTCCAGGATTCAACAAAAGAAATCATCGAAAATTTCTACAAGGGGGTGGCATGCAAAAATTGTCCTGAAACCGGATTTTCGGCCGTAACTTCGCCATTTCGAGGACGATTGGGATGTCCTTTGGCACATCGATAGATATTGACAAAAGAATGCAGAATCCATAATAATATCGTTGAATGTTCTTCAAACAGCGGAGAAATAAGGACTTTTTTGTATACAAAAAACTAGCTTTATCTCTGGAGTCCTTTGCAGGATCAAGTTGAAACTAGTGCCAAACAATTTGTTTCAAGTAACCCTACCAACTGGCCAAAGGACATTCAAATCGTCCTGCTACTTTCCGAGATATCCTAGATTTTTGGTTTTGTACTATTTTCCTTTCGCCCTGAGGCTGAAATTTTACATGTGTTGGATTCTTAGATGACCCCATATTTTGTTGATGCCAATCGATAGAGTTCGTCCTTACGAATCGAATGAAACATGTCCTGTCAAAATGTGCAAGGAAGTGGCCGAGCTCTGATCCTTTTTCTAATTTGTAAATAACAAAACAATGTGCAGCAATAAAAATTGTGTTGCATACTTTTAGGCTGCGTCAATTTAAATCATAGTACCGCCAACAGACCATAGATGGCGCAAGTAAACTGCTTGTGGACTCGATCGTCGTACGGCCAACGAAGTTATTTGAGTGGGAAGATAAAAATTTAAAATTCTGTACGTCCTCATGCTTAGACCCCAATAAAACACGCAAATGAAAAATCGTTTTGTTTTGTTTACATACATTTTTAATTAACCATTTTGCCTTCGCACTGAGGCTGACATTTTACAAGTGTTGGATCCATAGATGACCCCATATTTTTTGATCTCGATCGATAGAGATCAACCCTTCGAATCGAATGCAATATTTCCTGTCAAAATGCGCAAGGAAGTGGCCGAGATAGAGCGTTTTTTGGTTAAACGACATCCTTACTCTAGCTATAACTCGGCAGGATCTTAACGAATTTCAACAAGACGTACATTTTTCTAGTCATAAATACTAATACTATCGATTTGCATTCAAAGATTTCCAGGATTCAACAAAAGAAATCATCGAAAATTTCTACAAGGGGGTGGCATGCAAAAATTGTCCTGAAACCGAATTTTCGGACGTAACTTCGCCATTTCGAAGACGATTGAGATGTCCTTTGGCACATCGATAAATATTGGCAAAAGAATGCAGAATCCATAATAATATCGTTGAATGTCCTTCAAACAGCGGAGAAATAAGGACTTTTTTGTATACAAAAAACTAGCTTTATCTCTGGAGTCCTTTGCAGGATCAAGTTGAAACTAGTGCCAAACAATTTGTTTCAAGTAACCCTACCAACTGGCCAAAGGACATTCAAATCGTCCTGCTACTTTCCGAGATATCCTAGATTTTTGGTTTTGTACTATTTTCCTTTCGCCCTGAGGCTGAAATTTTACATGTGTTGCATTCTTAGATGGCCCCATATTTTGTTGATGCCAATCGATAGAGTTCGTCCTTACGAATCGAATGAAACATGTCCTGTCAAAATGCGCAAGGAAGTGGCCGAGCTCTGATCCTTTTTCTAATTTGTAAATAACAAAACAATGTGCAGCAATAAAAATTGTGTTGCATACTTTTAGGCTGTGTCAATTTAAATCATAGTACCGCCAACAGACCATAGATGGCGCAAGTAAACTGCTTGTGGACTCGATCGTCGTACGGCCAACGAAGTTATTTGAGTGGGAAGATAAAAATTTAAAATTCTGTACGTCCTCATGCTTAGACCCCAATAAAACACGCAAATGAAAAATCGTTTTGTTTTGTTTACATACATTTTTAATTAACCATTTTGCCTTCGCACTGAGGCTGACATTTTACAAGTGTTGGATTCTTAGATGACCCCATATTTTGTTGATGCCAATCGATAGAGTTCGTCCTTACGAATCGAATGAAACATGTCCTGTCAAAATGCGCAAGGAAGTGGCCGAGCTCTGATCCTTTTTCTAATTTGTAAATAACAAAACAATGTGCAGCAATAAAAATTGTGTTGCATACTTTTAGGCTGTGTCAATTTAAATCATAGTACCGCCAACAGACCATAGATGGCGCAAGTAAACTGCTTGTGGACTCGATCGTCGTACGGCCAACGAAGTTATTTGAGTGGGAAGATAAAAATTTAAAATTCTGTACGTCCTCATGCTTAGACCCCAATAAAACACGCAAATGAAAAATCGTTTTGTTTTGTTTACATACATTTTTAATTAACCATTTTGCCTTCGCACTGAGGCTGACATTTTACAAGTGTTGGATCCGTAGATGACCCCATATTTTTTGATCTCGATCGATAGAGATCAACCCTTCGAATCGAATGCAATATTTCCTGGCGAAATGCGCAAGGAAATGGCCGAGATAGAGCGTTTTTTCGTTAAACAACATCCTTCCTCTATCTATAACTCGGCAGGATCTTAACGAATTTCAAAAAGACGTACATTTTTCTAGTCATAAATACTAATACTATCGATTTGTATTCAAAGATTTCCAGGATTCAACAAAAGAAATCATCGAAAATTTCTACAAGGGGGTGGCATGCAAAAATTGTCCTGAAACCGGATTTTCGGCCGTAACTTCGCCATTTCGAAGACGATTGAGATGTCCTTTGGCACATCGATAAATATTGGCAAAAGAATGCAGAATCCATAATAATATCGTTGAATGTCCTTCAAACAGCGGAGAAATAAGGACTTTTTTGTACACAAAAAACTAGCTTTATCTCTGGAGTCCTTTGCAGGATCAAGTTAAAACTAGTGCCAAACGATTTGTTTCAAGTAACCCTACCAACTGGCCAAAGGACATTCAAATCGTCCTGCTACTTTCCGAGATATCCTAGATTTTTGGTTTTGTACTATTTTCCTTTCGCCCTGAGGCTGAAATATTACATGTGTTGGCTTCTTAGATGACCCCATATTTTGTTGATGCCAATCGATAGAGTTCGTCCTTACGAATCGAATGAAACATGTCCTGTCAAAATGCGCAAGGAAGTGGCCGAGATAGAGCGTTTTTTCGTTAAACGACATCCTTACTCTAGCTATAACTCGGCAGGATCTTAACGAATTTCAACAAGACTTACATTTTTCTATTCATAAATACTAATACTATCGATTTGCATTCAAAGATTTCCAGGATTCAACAAAAGAAATCATCGAAAATTTCTACAAGGGGGTGGCATGCAAAAATTGTCCTGAAACCGGATTTTCGGCCGTAACTTCGCCATTTCGAGGACGATTGGGATGTCCTTTGGCACATCGATATATATTGGCAAAAGAATGCAGAATCCATAAAAATATCCTTGAATGTCCTTCAAACAGCGGAGAAATAAGGAGGCTGAGTCAAATTATTAAACAACTAATATTGCTCGGACTTGTTTTCTTTTAAAACTTACCCCGTGTTAATTGGAATATCAAATTACTGAGAATAAATGCCATTGAAAAAAGTATGTGAAACATTTCTACTCGTTCAACAGATTTAAAATAAAGACGCACGCCTTAATGCAACAAACTATTTGCTTTCAACTACATCTGGAACTACAACTATGGGCATGTCTACATGCCAACACTACAGCTCGGACTACAAACAGCCAGATTAAATCCTTTCAAAATAACTACGCAAACGAGTAGCATATGCAAATGCTGGCTAAAACAAGTACAACAACTTTTTGCATTACTCAGATTGCAAGTTGCCCAGCAACAGCATCGCCTACATCTCCAACTCCAGCTCCTCGGGCGAAGCCTGGCCAAAAAGTTTTGGCTTCCAGCTCATTTGTTGGTCACGCCACGCAGCGTGGTAAAGTACGAATAGGATGCATTCAACAGACTCTGAAACATGGCCAAAGTCATGGGGTAAACGTTGCCAACTCTTATCTGAAAGCGAAACGAAACAAACCGAAGCGAAACGAAACGAGAGATGAAATGGTGAAATGGAGCGCACACATAAAGGCTGGATTAGAATCTGCCAAATGAAATGCATACCAATTCTAAAAGGACACACCCGTCCAACCGCTTGAACCACTCGAACACTGAATCACACTCAGACTCACCTCCAAGGGCCTTTGCGTCTGCATCAAAAAGATCAAGAGAGTTTTACGAAAACGTATCCCGCACTCGTACCACGGCACATTGTAAACAGCCTGCGAGACCACCGAGCTCTGTGAATGGATGCCTAATTGAAATGAGATGCCCGAATGAGCGAAACACGGCAACAAGATACCTCAATGACCAACTCGTTGGCCCGATTGTAGTACGTGAACAGCACATAGAGCATGGTGGCGATGTACATGACGATGGAGATCATCTGGGTGGAAGAGCTGATCTGTAAATTATATAATTTAAAGATACTGTTTACAATATTAAAAACGTACTCACAATATTCAAGCAGAAGAGCAGCAGGCAGATGATCGAGCCAAAGATGACGGCTTCGGCGGCCATAATAAAAGTGACCAGCGCATTAAATTCCCTCACATATCTGCAAGATTTATTACAAAGAGTGGAGGAGGTAATTTCGTAAAATATTATTGCTATCCATACCGCATAATACTAATGTGATAACGAATACAGGCTGTCAACATCTGATAACGTTGCTTCTCGTCCCTAAGCTCTGCAATGCTCGACAATTTATAGGCCAAAATCTGCAGCATCGCCTTGCCAAAGAGCGCAAATGCCGCAAACAGACTGACAAAGGGCATGTACATCATGGACAGCACAACGGGCGTGGGTATTTGCAATAAATAGAAAATCTCATAGACTGGCGTTTGCTGCATGTCCAGCGGAGGCAGCGCAATGCCGAAGGGATGCACTACAGCAAAAGGGTACACAAGTTATTAGTGCTTCCTTCCGCTACGAGGACTGCTCGCTTACCGCGTTGTTGGCGAAACAACGTAAAGATTAATGCACCAGTAATATCGAGAAAGGAGGCCGACAAATTCAAGATTGCCAGGCGACGTGCCTCGCCCACAGTCCCACGTAGAATGCCCTGCACATACTCATCGCCTGATGCCTCAATTTGCCGATACAAGTGCGTTAGTATGGCCAGGAATTTCTCGAATTCCTCGTGCTTCCAAATAGCCAACCAGGTGCGCATCAGCGCATTCAAAATCGCGGATAAAAAGAATAGATTCAGAATGAAGGCGGGCAAGTCGCCCCACATCTCCAGCAGATAGAGGAATTGCATCACGTTCATCAGACAAACGGGCAACACAAACGCGTATTTCCGCCAATTGCTCTCGGCCGTCGGATAGAGGACTGCAAAGTATCTCCAAATGCGCACATTGATGGCCACTAACGCAATATCCTCGTCCTCTGCCATCACCAGTCAGTGTTCAGTATCTGCAGCTGCTCTTGAGCTTGGCTCAATTGTCTGGATATCACTTGAAACTGTGGCCACAAAGTGCTCGGCAAACGTCTTTTATTTCGCCAATTGACGCCATCGACACACAGACTCGAAGGCGTTGGCCAATTGTTACCATTGTAATCGACTTGGCATAGCCTATAATTTGGCAAATTGCTTGGTGACAATTCTCGTTGATTGTTAAGTAAGTATTAAGCCAAGAGGTGTTTGCAGATGTGAATACATTTATAATTGCCCATTTAGTCGAGTCGATTGCTTCTGTAATTCAAATGAGAATCTTGGGAATGCAATACTTTTTGCCATATGCAATTTTTCATATTAATCTATAGATATGAAAAATGTATTCGCGATAGTTGCACATAGTAAATTACAGATTTTTTCACAGCAGAGTATCCTTGTGTGTTGTGAATCTATTTTTTCAATACATATGTACCCATAATGGGTACGACACGTTTTTATAATTATTTCTTTTTTACTTTTTCATTTTATATATATAAATATTTATTTTCTGAAAGAATGAAACGTGTACAAAATATTAAAAAAATTGTATTGTTATTGCACCAATTTATTTTTGTATTTTTTGGAATAATTTTCAATAATATTGGTACAAAAATGGTTTTAATGTGGCAACCGTGTGGTCATCCAGTCATCATGCTAACGAGCCGCTAACGTGGCCAACAGTTGGCGGGGCTCGCCTAGCAGGCATGACTTATTAAACAATAAAACCGGATTATCCGTAAACAACTGAGCAAACATGCCACAGCCAAATATTTTGACCAGGACGCTTATCATGCATTAAGGACGAACGGCCGCATGGACAGAGACAACGGCAAACAACAGCACAGACGAGCAGGAAAGCAAACGGGGAGAAAAAAAAACAATATAAAAATCAACAAGCGCTCGGCATAACATAATTCAGCAACAATGCCAGCTCAGCAAATACGGCGGGGAATTAAAATAAGACCTGTACACAGCAGTTGGCCAAGGCCAGGACAACGGACTGGGCACAAGGACAGCCAGTCGACCGACCGAGCGACCGACCAAGCCCATAAAGGCACACATTATGGCCACTTAACCGCGCGTTATGCCGCAAAAAAGGCAAAGGACAAAGCCAAAAGCTCAAGCAGCAAATGGTGCCGAGTCCTTGTGGAGACTATGAGTGTGTTGTGTCTGTGTGTGTCGGTAGCGTCGTCGTCTGTGGCGTATGCGCAATATTTTGTGCAAACATGGGCAATATCAAAGCCCCGAGCAGACTCCAGGCCAAGTCCAGGCACTTTCCATACTGCAAATATGCAATGTCAGTTACAGCTGCTCATGCAACTGTGTTGCACATAAATCAAAGGGCGACCTTTTTGGGTTGCATGGCAAAAATGCATTCTTGTCGTATGCCATGGCAACAGCATCGACAACAACAACAGTAACACACATATTTATTATAAATTAAAAGCTAAGCCCTGCAAATTGACGACATTTAATTATCACATTCTGACAAAGACCTTCGAACAATGTGGCACACATCAAAGCAACCATCGGCAACCCCTCGTCGAGTGCCTGTTAACCCCATAAACCACACGATGACATTAATTACGTATACTTTCAGTTGCACAAGATTGCCAAGGACCAACATGAGGCTGTGGTCCTTATACTTCTATAAAATTAATACCAAGTAATTAACAGCAGCAGCAGATTCCTTTACGTGATTTAAGCGAGTCAACTGCCCGTTATTAGGCTCCAACTCCTCCTCAATGGGGTGGGCGTACAGTGCCCATATTGACTTTAGCACATTTACAGCTTAGATTGCAAACTCTAGCAGTAGTTGTTGCCGTTGCCTGTGGGCGGATCGTAAGCAGCTTTTGCCAATTAAGCAGCTCAATTCGCTTGCTTTGGGTATTGCCTTGACTCAAACTCAAACTGAAACTGAAATTGCTTTGCTAAGCTTCTAATTTGGCATTTCGAATATACATACTTATGTTACTTAGCGTGAGGTCTGCATGGCATTTTTGCATCAGCTGTGAACTGACTTTCCTTGCTACCCTCTCAAACTCAAGGGGCATGGCTAATGCGGCTTAGTTTTGTTAACGATTTGCAAACACGTGTGACGCACCAGCTCCAAGGCAAAAGTCCAAATCGAATGCCGAGCAACCCCCGATAAACAACAATGAAAATTGTTGCTTTGATGATATCTAGGCATGCCATGGTTCTGAGCTAAATATTTAACTATGCCGTCATATTCCACTCTGAGTGATCCGAGATGAGTAACTCGCTCCGAGATAAATGGGATGTGATTGTTTGTGCAACAATAAAATACCCCAAAGTGCTGTGCACTCCTACTACTTAAAATAAGATTATGCCTGCTGCTTATAACACAGAGAATGCCCTCGATAAATGAGAGAAACTATTGAACATCGTCAAAAGCGGGCATTCATTAGCATTCACTAATGTTTTTGGCGAATCATTCTCCTCCAATTAACATCGACTTTTAAATATAGAAAAACCTACACTCTGAGAATCTATGGAGATCACACATTTTTTAAATGCAATTATTTTCAACCATACAGCTTCTCTTAGTTAATTCCAATTAAATTAATTACTTTAATTAGAGAAAGTATCGTTGACTTTTGCTTGTCCGCGGACAAGATTTTTTTAATTCTTGTTTCAACATGGTGATAACAGACAAAGGTTATCTTCAAGGTTGTTCTAATTGAATAATACAAATTCTATTATACAGATTGTGCAATGCATATCCGAAATTCGTTTCATCAAAAATAAAAACAAGTAAGAATGCTTTAGTCGAGGGAGCTCAACTACAATATACCGTATTCCCTCGACCATATTTAACTTTTATCGGTAACTCTAATTATTAAAAAAAAAATATACTTTCTTAAACTCGTTTAAATTACAAAAAAATAATCATTTAATAATACGTGCATTGTAATAAATAAATATTTATCTTGAAGTTTTAGAAATAACTGCAATTATTATTTATGAATCTATTGTGATTGCTTTATTTCAGTCAGCATTACTGAGTGCATGGCCTTATAAGGAACTGTACGTGTGTGAGTGTAATTTTATGCATAATATTATTTTATATAATATGGAAACTTATAGCTAAAAGTGAGAGTAGGTGTCACTGGGATTCGTCACACCCGCAGCGTGTAGTGTTGGTCTGACCTGCACACCAATATAGAAAGCTAAGGCAACGACGCGGCATGGGGGAAGTCAGATAATTGTAGAGGCGACTATGGTAGATTGCAGCCCACCTGAGTGACCACCTTGGCAGCCACAGTGCTAGCCAGGCGCACACACTCGCCCACCGAACGCTTCTCGAGCCAGCCATGCAGAAAGCCGGCGACAAACGAGTCACCAGCCCCGGTGGCATCCACCACCTGCTCCACGCGCTGGGCCCGATAATCCTCGAAGCGTGACTCGCCGGCAGGTTCCCTCTCCTCCACATAGTTGGTGATCAGTTGGACGCCACTGGCGCCATTGGTGACGAGTATGATCTTGGGGTTGCCTGGCTGCAGCAGCTGTTGTCCCAGCTCATCGACTCCCTGGCAGCCAGCTGCCGTGGCCAGTTCCTCGAACTCCTGTCGATTGCCAAACACAAAGACCGCTCGCCTCACCAAATTGAGCATCTCATCCGGATGCTGGCGCACAATGTAGGGAGCACTGAGATTCACGGCCAGATGGCGACGCTCCCGCACCAGATCTCGCAGTATATACGCGACAATCTCAGCGCGGTGTGGCACAAAGAAGCCTTCGATGTAGATGATCTGCTTGCGTTCAATGGGTCGCAAAAAACTTTGGCTGTCGTGCTGTGCGGCTTGCTTAAGCTGCGGCAAAGAGAACTTTGCCGAGGCGCCAATATTGGCGTACAACGTGGGATTGTCATTGTGCATGAGGCAGACACACTGTCCCGTGGGCACATCCTCAATGGTCTGCAGACGCGCCTCGATCTGTCGCTCAGCGATAATGGAGCGCAGATGCTCCCCGGTCTTGTCGTCGCCAATGGCCCCAAAGAACTGCGCCTCGGTGCCCAAGTGCTTCAGAATGCGCACCGTGTTGAAGGCCGATCCGCCGGGCTTTGAGAGGCAGCTGGAGCTAATGAATTCGCAGAGGATTAACAATTATAATTAGCAACTCAGTGGCACAATGACACCTACCCGTTGGCTGCCTCTGTGGCCAGTCTGTTCAGCGTCTCCAAATCCAGTTCCCCCTTGGAGCCCAGCTCTAAATTATAGCGCTCGAGCAGCTCGGCGTTGTCCAGCTTGACGACGCGATCCAGCAGCACATTGCCAAAGCAGACCACTTTCCGGGGACTGCCAAAGACAGAGAGAGAGAGAGAGAGAGAGAGAGAGATGGGGATAAATGGAAAATCCAGTGGGGAAAACTTTCGCATAGTGGCTACTCACGTGTCGTAGACGCCTTGCGTGTTATCCGAGGAGCTTTCGGTGCCAATAATTTTCTCATAAGCATAACGCAGGTAATCCATTGTTTCGGAATTGATTTATCGACTCACTGGATGCGATTTTCCGTCTTTCGGAAAAGGTTGATTCACGCGATGTTTAGTCGATATAGTCGCGTTCTATTTCAAATTAATTCAACGCGCTCCGTTGCTTTGCTGGTCCGTGATCCGTCACTTCCGTCAGCCAGCGACAAACTGAATGCCAGAGCCGGTTTCTGCCGTCCTATTTATCTCGGTTGTTGCGGCGTTTCCCATGTTTTTAAAGCAATTACTCCAAGTTCTCGTCTTCTTGTTTTACCTTTTACAAAGGCACAGACTTTAACTTCGTCGTTGTTTCTTTGGCAAAGTTGTTAATGCTTTGTTGTTTGTTCTTTTTGTGTTCGCTTTTTTTGGAACTTTTATTTGGACTTCTTTGATTGCGTATTACATCATTGAGCTTTTTATCTTTTTCTTCTTGGCGCAGTCGACTGGGTTGGATAAATAATACAGTGTGTCACCCTGTGTCGCTTTTAAAGTTCATTTCAAATATCAAGAACGCGTTAAATTGCTCACTTATATTATAATTGTGTTTATTATGAAACTATTTCAATGTGTGCAAAAAACAGATTGGAAATTAATCGTTTTTCAGCACTAGTTAAGCTTTCCAATGAGCACAGCTGCTGATTGAGTTTGTTTACATAGAAGAGGAAGCAAAGCTTTTTCAAACGCCGGCAAACGACAAACAAAAACAAAGCTGAAGCTTGCTCTCTTCGCCAAAGCTTTTGCATACCTGAGGTGCTGCCAACCTGTCTCACAGAACTTATCTTAGCCGTTAGAGCAGCTTTTTAAATTACCTTTTTAAATCTCAAATTTTCTCACTATTGCAATTTATACTCTTCAAATCAACTCAGCATTTAAATGTGTTTGTTTGATGTATAATAAATTGTATTATATCACGCAGAGCTAATCTACAGAAATTCCCAATTTCAAAGCGAAAGGCTTGACAATGGGGAAACCCGAAGATGGTACTTTAATAATCTTTCAATTAACAAAAAAGCACATTTGAATGCTGTAAATTATACCAATGAGAAAAAATTAATATCATCATTATTCATGCAGAAAAATCACCAATCTGTGCGTAGATAAGTTCCAATTTTACTCACGCTTTACGCTCGAATTGAAAGGCATTGGGGTATTTCCCAAGTCATTCTACTTCTGTTGGAATTCCCCAGCAACAAAAATTCCCCTTCAGTTGCATATCTTTTGCAGTAACCATGGCACGCTCTTAACGCATTTTGGCTCTTAACTGGTCTTCAACCTGTGCACGTGAGCACAAACGCGATGCTCATCAGAGTCATACGCAGTGACGAGCATGTACGAGTATTACAATCGAACTTTGGACCGACTTTCGCATCGGAATGTATTTCATGCCAATACTCAATGTCCAATACCTGTATCTGTATCTGTATCTGTATCTGCTTCGAGGAATTCTAAAACCTGTTTTGGTCGCCATGCAGCGACAGCGGCAGCGACATCGCCAGCGACTGTGGAAGTAGCGGTGGGTGCCCGTTGAGTGACAAGCGAATCGTGATTTTGACTCATGCTGACTATATTTTTAGTTAGCTTTTTGGATTTTGGCTCGCCGGCATGACTCAGCACTTGTGGCTGTGCATCTGATCAGCCAAGTGCAACATTTCCCAGCCACGCACTGGCCACTTGTTTATGTGCCAAACCAGCGACCATAATCGACAACAAAACCAAGCTGCCCCGACCCCAATTCCCATCAACACGTCATGCAGCGAAAGCATGCAGCTGGAAACCGAAACTGAACTAGAGAATGAGAATCAGAATCAGCTTAGGCCAATTGTTATTCCAGAGGCCCCCCATTTGAAGTACTTACTCATATTGTTATTGAGCGTTAATGTAGTACGCAAAGTGGTAAACAACTGAGCTGCAACAATTCCAAGTTCATTGCCCAAATTGGCACGTAAATTGCATGGTCTGATATCAGATCGATATACAACTGCATATGTAGTATAGTATAGTATAGTACGTAGTACTACGAATACGTAATTACAGTTAACGTAAGCAGAATTTTGCAAGCCGTGTTTATTATTGTTTATGCGCAGCAAGTTAACAATATTTATATTTAGAGTTCAGATAGGTCAGTGCTTTCTTTCTGGCTCGCCCTTTCTGAAGATGTTGGACGAGAGTTTTGGCCCCTTAGGTGATTAACCCACACCACCAAAATATGCCAGCTTAACTCTTTTTGTGGGTTGCAGTTCAGTTCAGTTACAGGGTTCAATGATTTCAATGTTGTTTACCAACTTCTACGAGTTCTACATACATATATGTGAAAATGCAATTCAAATTCGCAGTTCCATTTCCCTTTTTTCCAAGAAGTTCATTAAACTGCGCTGTCGCTTTCCTTATGAGCGGGAATGACACTGTTGTTGCTACAATACAGTTGGGTTGGATTTGATTAAAGTTCAGTTCGGCGGCTGGCAGATGATTCAAGGGAGGGGAGAGTGTGGCAGAGGGTTGTCTCAGTAGCCGCATCCATTCCCAGAAAGAGTACTTTGACCTCAATCCACAAAATTACAGCAGTACATTCAACTTATTTACTATATAAATTATTTATACTCTTGCATACTTCACATCTATAGTACTTACTCATATATGTTTCATACGTGATGTTGTGCAGGTGGCTATTTATAAAACATGTTATTCGACATGTGTAAACAAAAAACAGTGCACCCTTCGTCAACAAAAAATATGCTTGCCAAATCACAAAATTCAACCACAACCAAATAATTCATTAAAAAGTGCATTAACGATCTGAAAATATACGCGCCAATTCGTTTTTTGCGCGGTAGTTGAACTCCAGCAAATGGCGTATTTGGTTTCTCCCCCAGGCATCACGCCACAAAATTAATTGGTCAAATATTGCCACCGTTGACTAAAGAACAGTTCCGGCAACTAGCATGGTGTGAAACAGTTCAAGGAAAGATGCTTTTTAGCTCAGGCTAATAATATAGATTGATTTTGGGCAACGTTCCAAATCCAGATCCGTTACCCCCCAGCAGGGCGACGATTTCATTCACTAAATTTCACGCGAAATACAATAACAAACTTGTGCTCAATCCCAAGTGTTTGTCGCGCGCGCTCATTAATTAAACATCGTTGAGGCAGACATACATACATACATAACATATAACGTATACGCAGCGTCGTCGGGTGGCTTCTTGACGTCAGCTATTGTCATGAGTGATCGCTTAGGAACAGACACTGGCCCACCACATAAAAATCATACATAAGTAAATGTTTTGAGTCATTCTGCACTTGCACGACCTGTTGACCATTTGGCCCATAGCCAACTGCATGACCACCAACGTGGTGTTCAACATGTTACCCCGAAATTCGTTGAGTTCGCTTGAAAATCAACTTGTGAAAATTGCCGGAAAATCTTTAAAAAATATATCGTTTTTAAAAGAGCTATAAATTGACATTATTTTGGCAGCTTTATTATACTTAGTGAGTAAAATTTGTACGAAAAGCTATGACAAAATATATTTTGATGGAAGCGCTAACGTTAATGATTTTCATTGAAAAAGTCTTGAATCAGTGGGCACAAAGTGAATCGATGCCGGTCATAGCTGCAATACTGATAAGGGAATAAACCTCTTCATAGCGCATTGCATCTAACGCCAAATGTGGTAGTACGTCTACAGACAAAAAATAATCCCAAATATAAAAACTTGCTAATTGTTTAAATTAACGGAAATCTTTTGCTACCCCAAAAAAAAAAATGAAAAAAAAATATAATAATAAAGGTACAAAAATGTGCTGGGCGCAACAAAAAATAAATCTGCTGAATCTTCACATTCGAAATGAGAGCGGAGGCGTCAGGCGAAAATTACTTGGAAAAAACACACACACAAACACACACACACACTCGGATTGGGAGAGAGCGCGAGAGAGAGACAGTTGATTGGGATTTACGCCGGCTGGCCTTAGCCAACTGTTGCTTCTGTGTGCGTGAGCAGGCCCCCCGAAAAAGCTCTTGTCGCTGAGAGCAAAACCAAATGCGAGCGCGTGAGAGGGAGAGAGAGCGAGAGCCGTGTGTGCTTTGGGCGCTCTTCTGATGAAATTCAATGGCGGCGAGAGGGCAGCTATAAAAGCGGCCGCTCGCCAACGTTGGGCATTCATTGTGAAATTGCAAATCAAAATTGAAACAAGCAGAGACCGAGACGGTTAAACGGATTTTAAAGCGCGCTGCGTAAACGTGAAAAGAATTTCATAATCAAAAGTTAATAGACCGAAAATTGCCGAGGAATATAATCAACGGGCAAACGCTAATAACAGCAACAACAACCACAACAACAAAGCAGTGATACCACAACAAAAAGTGCCACACACAAATACAAACATTGAAAAGCAAAAACTTTGCCACAAACCAAAAGTGCAAACAGAGGCTGTAAAAATAGCTCCAATTCAAGTGACAAACACCGAAATTAGCAACTCATCCAAAATGGTCGTTGAGGAATCAGCCAACATGCACCACTACACACATAATAACCACAGCCTGGAGATGGCCGATTGCGATACGCCAATCGGTCGCACCGTCAAATCAGCTCTACTCCGAGCCCAATCTGAATCTCGAGTGATCGTCGGACTGTCGGCAGCCATCAATACGCTCTCCAAGTCACCGGAGGGCTCGCTCTTCTGCCTGATGGCCGTGCCCAAGGACGGCGATTCGGCCACGCATATGCACGAGGTGCTGCTGGAGGCGTTCTGCTATGAGAACGACATCTATGTGATCAAGGTGGACGACGCCACCAAGCTGAGCCGCATTTTGGGCCAGGAGAGCATCGAGTCATGCTGCCTGGTGCAAAAGACCTGGGCTGGCGATCAGATCGAGGAGCATCTTAACAAGGCGGAGAATCAATTGGTCGACTACTGCGAGGCCCACTGGGATGCACCACAACATCCCATTGTCCAGTTGCCCGTCGTATAGACTGTGAGGCGATCAGAAGTTGAATTGAACAGCCCGTTACAGTGGGGCAAAACATGGTTTAAATTGATGAAACAACCAATAATAACAGCAACCAGTTAAGACAAGGTTAATGTACCCAAACGTTTGGAGAGTTCTGCGGAAACCGACGTTGGGACATATATCCCAATTACATATATGTCATATAATATACATAAACATACATATGTATAAGTGTATATAGGAGGAGCAGCTTAAGCTGCGATGATGGCCAATTATCATACGCTAGATTGAAGCAGAGTGAGAGAGAGAAGAGATCGAGAGAGGCAGCCGACGACCTTCGTTGGAGCAGCATCAGCATCAGCAGCAGCAGCAGCAGCCGAGAATGCAATGGAACATGCAGCAGTCACAGCAACAACAACAACAAGAGAAACGCACTTACGGCTGCTGCGGAAGTGCACTCACACACACACTCACTCACAGGGATTTACACTCTCTGCCTCTCTTTAATCTGGCAGCGATTTCGCAACCAGAGGCAATACACGCACACACAAAAATACACATACATAAGCGCGTGACCAGCTGCTGGTTATTTTTTCATCCAGTTCGCTTTAAGCGTAAAACAAATTATTAAATAATTGCAATTTACGATTATTTTGTTCACACTGAACAGATTCGCATTCTAATTGTTAAACATAAACAAAAACATATAGAAAAAACTACAAAAAAATTGTAATTTGTATTTTAACATTAAAGTTTTGTTATGTTAGCTTTTCCTATAAACCGGCGTATTAAGAAATACAACACAGAATACAACAAAAAATGTAATTTAATTTTAAGAAAAAATTAATGAAAATAATTTTTGCAAAAAAATAAAAACGAAAAAATCAAAAAAAACTTTATTGTCTTATCAATTTCAAATTTTCAGCTCTTTTTTACAGCGATTTCTGAACTTTGCTTGAATGACGAATTCATCAGTTATCTGTCAAAATGGCTGATAAGAAATAATTTTTGGGAAAAAACTTGGGAAGACCAAGAACGCAAATACTTCATTTTATTTGGGGAATTCTCTGTACCAATAATGACGATGTTGGAACTTCCCATGATCTCGGAAAAAAAATTACAATCAAAATTGGCAAGCTCCATAACTTAATAGTCTCATTAGCAAATTTTCAGGAAGTGACGAACACATAACAACTCCTAACGTCACGCATAACAAATCCCTTAAGCATAGATATTACGAAGACTCGTTACCGTGATCCATCTATTGGTCACATTATCAGCGGTGTTTCCCCAATGAATCGACAGCTGAGGCACGTTCTTATCAATAATACTGGTATAATAAGTGAACATAACTACTCGGTATAACTGGATCCGCGCAGACGAGCCACTGTCCCGTAAATGCTACCAGATTACCAGATTGGCAGTTAAATAATCGTATGAGCATTGGCACGTTTCGGCCACCGAGATTTGAATGTTAATCAACGTCCAGACAGCAGACGATCGTGCCAAGCAATTTGGAAAACTTTTTCACAGCTCAATAAAAATTTCCAGTAGACTCCTTGATTGATTGGCTTGGATACAACGTTATAGGTCAGTTAACTTATAAACAGCGGAAGAATTAATACAACAATTTTAATTTATTTGTTTCAATTTGATACTAAATATTTTTAATCGTTATTAATGATAATTATTTTAAATTATTATTTATAATTACAATATTACTAATTTCTTCAATGTCGGCTGTTCATAGAAAAAATATTAAATATTTTAAATGGTTATTAATGATAATTATTTTAAATTATTATTCATAATTACAATGTAATCTTAATATAAAATTACTAATTTCTTCAATGTCGACTGTTCATAGTCGACTTTAAAATAAAGTAATATATGATTGAGAGCTATGCAAAAAATCGTGTCCATTTATGTTTCCAATTTCACAACATCCGAGCAACGATGATATAATCGTAAAGTAATTCATTATGTTTGATAGAGCTGCTCACAAGTGATAAAAATATAGTTTACTTACAATATTTAAGTAGTCGACCTCAAAATAAAATCAAATAAAAAAATGTAATTTAACTCATCGACTTACACATGATTAAGAATTATGCAATAAATCGATATAATTTATGATTCTAATTTCGCAAGCTAATCGTTAAGCGAATTCATTATCTTTCCAACAGTTTCACACATGTCTAATAAAAGTATAGTTTACTTACAATATTTATGTGAAAAATTAACTAATTGTATGTAATTATTAATTGCAAAAGTATTAATTTACTCAGCGCAGTTCGCTCACCTAATAATTAGATAAGCGCCATCCAAAGTACTCACAGCAGACAAAGAGTTAATTAGGCTCTCTGTTTGAGTAACCAATACTTTTACTCGTGCATTTGGTACTTGATTATTTTAATCGAAGTACGCCGGACTTTACACCTCCACAGTCAACGGATCGACGTGTTTAGCGTTAATTCCAAAGAACAAGATTTCAGACTCATTGCGACTCTCTCTCGACCCAAGATTTCGGCCGAGTCATGCGACTTATTGAGTAATGAGGCATGTGCTCATTGACTGAGCAGCTGAGTTGACTTAGTTTTGCATACAAGGGGAATACCTTTTACCCATATTCCAAAACAATAACCGGCACTTGTTCGGTGTAAAGGCGTTAGGTGTCTCTTCGCTGGCCTATGCAAATGTGATGTGAGAAATCTATCGGTAGTTTACATTTACTCAATTGTGTTTGCTCAGAAGCGGGAAGCGTTTAGCGTGACTTGCGATGCGAATCTGAGATTGAAATAATCGAAATGCGCTGAGCTTGACTCTCGACCAAGCGGAGGCTGAGACAGTTGTCAAGGCAGACGACCCCGGCCAAAGACTGAACAAGATCGAACATGACAGAGTGCAAACTTCAACGACAATGGTGATGTCGTTGAAGGTAATGATTCATATAAATACAAAAGCTGCCGTTTTGGTGCTATCCCCAAATTAGCATATTCTAAACTCAGATCGTACATACGTCAGGTGGAATAACCGTAACCACAAATACCTCCCAGTTACCTCTCCGAGCAAACTAGTTTGATTCGTGATTGCTCAGCACGGAGCACGCCTCGATTCCGACTCGACTCAAGACCCAATAACTCTCGACGCCGATACTCAACACGATACTCGACTCGATACCCACAGACGACACTCCAGCCCAGTCAAACCGATGCCAACGACTGTACATGTGATTGCCATGAAAGCGTGCTAATTACGAGGCGTGCACCACTCGAGCTCTCTGGGTAGAGAGTTTTTTCCATGCACACTATGTCAACGGAATCAATAAACTTGGGACTAGTTTTAGCACAGATTTAACGCGTATTTAACTGTTATTTGTTTTGATTTTAATAATTCCATTTAAGCTCGCAAACTTGTTTTTACTTGTAAATGCGAATTATTATTATTTTTATTGTTATTGTTTGTGTTTTTTTATTTGCGTACGAGCGTTCGTGCCATTGTTGTTTGTGTTTCTGTCGGTTTCCTCATAAATGCGAAAATAAAACAAGTCAAAATCCGTAGCGTTATCAATGTGTTGAATGCTCCCAAACATGGATTATGCCTCTGTACTATCTCTGGGGATTTCTATGGAATCGCTGTCACTGTGTTGCAAAACCAAGAGACTACAAAACCAGAGCCGGCGATAACAGGGCTTAGACGAGTGCGATTTACTGAATACCCGAAAGTCATAAAGACTTTTCCCCAAAATTTCAAATGGGTTTTACCATTAGTAGAATTTCTTAAGCCAGTCAAATAAAACATTTATTTACACTTTTTATTTAACTACGATTAAACTACTTGTACAGCCCTCGTATCGTGATATTGCCCCATTTTGCGCTACCTTCAACCTTCCATCTGCAAATCGGGCAAAAATAACATTGATAACTGCCAAAATTTCCATCATTTATCATACTATTACGATAGCACGCATTTCGATTTGTTTACTAAATTATTTTTAGTTGTAGCTGACAGAACGGCTAAATCTTTCCACAACTTAATCAATTGATTAGAGCCAATCAAAGCTGCGCAATAGACACGAGACCAAGCGTTGACAGAATCACGCGCGTCGGAATATTTGTTGTGAATGGAAATCGTAAATTGTAAATTGTAATGTGTAAAGCTGGAAACCAGTTTCAAAACATATTAAATTGCATAAGGGCCACAACAAGTCAATAAGCTGGGTAGATCCCAACAAACAAGCACAACAAATAACAACTGCACGAAATGTACTTATTTACTTTGAAGTGCTCTAAACAGAAGAACATTTAAATCATTTTTAATAGTAAGTAATTGTTTAGAAAACGTTTGACAAAAAAACGGGTATAATCATGAATAGCGAGAAACGTATGCAAAGAACTGATAAGATTTATTTGCTCAGTGGGACAAATGATTATTATTGGGGCTTTACACTTGGCATAGAAACGTAAATTTTTATATATTGGGGAAATTTTCTAGCTCAAGGCGAAAAATGTTTGGCAAATTCCGAAATTAAGGAATTGCGGAAAATTCTAAGGAAAATCACATTGGAATGCCCATTTCGTAACGTACATAAACAATTGAGAAATTACTTGTATCTCAGAACTAGACAGATTGCCAACCCCACACAATCTGAGATTTATCTAAACAAAGTCATTCCACACAAATCTCTCTGGCAGGCCATAAAATGCGCATCGGGTGTAAAAACTTGTATACAGATAATAATAGTAAAGCCACGAATTATAAAAGTAAATATCAATGCAAATATAGACACGAGCACTTTGTCTACTGTGCATAGCTAAAACGCAATTGCACCTGCAGGACGCATAAAGCAACAGCAATTGTTGCTCTTGCCCCTTGTTGGTTTAAACAAAGTCTTTGGGCGAGAAATTAGCACCACATTTACAGTTGTGAAATATGGTGCGTGGAGTACATAAATAGCAGACAAATTTGCTGTCTGGTCGTGCTTTAATATTTAATTCGATCGCTTTGTTGTGTGGCCCCATTGATTGCTCTTCGCTCTTTATGCGCTAACCGGGTTGAGGGGCAGAGGGTAGGGGAATTGGGCACTCTTTTAGTGTGGCGCCAGTTAACATAACAGCGTTGAATTTCACAAGAACTCAGACGACTGGGAGAGCCAGCCGATATCTGATAGCATCGTTATCTCTACGAGTACGAGTGCGAATTCATGGCAAAAACTCTCTCGCAGCGCGTGCCACGAGACGGCCAAAAGAAACTCTGTGGACTTTTCGCTGATAAGCGAAATGTATGAGGTGAGACAGAGACAGACTGAGAGAGCGAAAAGGAAGGGCTGTCGACCTCAAGGTCTGTGTGAGTGGCTCTCAGTGGGGCGACGCTACCTGATCGCGACAAGTTTAAGCACGTTTTTCTGCTGTGCAGTAAAGTTACAGTTACGATTGAATTTTTATTGATCGCGGGGCGTTCCATAAAGAATGTTTAAGATTCCTGTACAATCGGCGGATTGTGCACATGTCGCACACGATTGTGCGACGCCTGTTGTCGGTTGTCGGCTGTCAGTTGTCATTTGTCTGTTTGCTTACGCAAATCGTTGCGCATACGCAGCGTGTTACCGATTACCGTTATGCAGGCTGAGCCACCCCCACCAACAAAGAGGGCGAGAAGCAGCGCCCTAACTGCGTCAATGTCATAAAACTTTCTCACGTAAGTCAAAATCTCTTGTTTTCACTTATCATCTCGAGAATCTCATCTCATCTGCGGATGCGGTCTCCTCAAGGTTATTAATAAGACTTAACAGTGTCATTAAAAATGGATTCTTAACGATTATATAACGCTAAGTGCTTGTTTAATCATGTTATATGCATACGCGTATTCAAAGTGCTTATCGTAAAGTACAATATTTCTGTATTTTGTGGGGGCGTATCGGAAATTCCGTGCAGTAAATAATAATATACCAAAAACAATAATAAACAAATTAAGATTTCACCTACATATTTCCAAGAAATGCATTTCCCCCAAAGACTTGAACAGGGGAACCACCCAGACAAGCAGCCGCACCTGCCACAATGAACTATATCGTAAATATTTTCTGAGCAGTAAACATTTTACTTTAAACATGCAGACATACTTATTAGTGTGTTGAATAGAAGCAAAATATGTTGTGCGACCACATAACCAAAATGATGACGAAAGCAATTTAATGACGTCAAACGATCACAAGCTCTTTTTCTGCTTATGCAGATATACATACGCATTAGTTTATTTGAATGATTTATATAATAAACGATTTGCTGTTGAAATTATCTTAACGTTTTAATTCCCTCCGGCATATGAGTATGAAAATAGAATTGATGAAGAGTTTTGTGATATCAGAAACCTATTTTGGTATTGCCTTTCGTAAAACTCTTACTGCTGAGAAAGTTCTTAATAATTATATGATATTTTAAAAAATTAAATTATAAAAATTTTGTATTATGGCATTGATTTTCATAGCATTTTTAATTATTTTTAACTTTTAACTTCCTTTGCGGTTTTTTCCTGAGATGAATATAAATAAATAAAATAATTTAAAAAAATTTTAATATGTGCAAATGGATACAATTTTATAAACATATAACCAAAAAGAAAAATTTACCAGATTATAAATAATATTTTAAATCAAGTATTTTAAATGTTGCCATAAATTATCTAGTTTAACAAGGCATATAAAAAAAATTTTTTCCGACTGCTTGTATCTCTAATTAACTATAAAAAAGCATATATATTTTACTATGCATACACAACCTTTGAACCCATGTTCTGGCTAAGTATTTAGTATTACCGTATTAACATATTTAGTCTGCAACTACCGTAATACTGATTTATGTATTATTCATACGATAACCCGACCATAATTAGTGGCATAATTTCTCCTTATCAAAAACGTGATAATAATCATGTGACTATCAGAAACCACGTTTTTGCATAAACTCAAATGAGAATATTATTTGTGGCATGACAACTAAAAGAGCATTTACATATTTTGAATAAAAATAAATAGACAATTTGTTTATGGTTTTGTAGAAAGACATCAAACTGTTAAACGAATTTACGGAATTCGTCAGTCCTCAACAACTTTTCAATTGGGCAGCTACGAGTATTCATCAATATGATAACGATTCTCTTCCGGGAATAATGGGAAGTCTATTTTTACAACTCAATTGGGCTATAATTAAAAATAACAAAGTTACAACGAATTTGTTCGATTGGCCAATTTGTTGTCATAAATGTCATAATAAAATGCATTCGGTCGAAAATTGAAACAACAAACATATTGACTATTAGTCCGATATCTTATCAGTTAATCAGTTCTGTTTGTTTGGCTTTTCTGTTGATGTCTCATGCTCAAGTTCAAGCATGCTTAAAACTGTTTCAAGACACCAAGAAGCTTGCAGACCCACTTTCTCAACTGCGATAATGGCGTGAACGAACCTTATCTCCTCTCCACACCTTGTGGGGGTTAGCAACCCGGCGAATTCTTGACTGATCACCGGCAAAACAAACAACGATTTGCGACGAAAGTAACATTTTGTGGAATGGTATTGAGCTGTCAGGCTTGATGGGACAAAAATAGCTGGTCAAATTTAAAAATAGCTTGCCGCAAAGTTATAATTAGCACCAGACTTCTGCATTAAGAACTTGGCAAATATCCCCGCAATAACAATATCAGCACAAGCAGCAATAACAATAGGAAAAAATACAGAAAAAATGAAAACAAAATCGCGGAAAATTTGTATAGTATATAAATTAAGCAGCTCTTATCAGACAACGCAGTTCCTAAGAAAAACAAAACCCCAGAGCACGAAGAGTGTTGAGCAAACAGAAGGGTAAAGAGAGTGGAGCAGACAAGCCAAAAGCGCCGTTGTTTGCAATTTAGCTGTTGGGGGAACCACCTGAGCGACATTTCCTTTTATGGGCAGGTTAAAAATAAGCTAAAGCCAAATATTTAATAAGCTTGTGAAATACTTTGAGTGATCGTAATTTGAGTAACAAGTGCAATGGTTTTAAATTATTTACAAATAATGCATATTATAATTGACTTAAAATGCGATTAGTTGTTTAATTGTTTTCAAAAATGTATCATTAGATATTTGGTAGCTAAATAATAGATGCAAGATTTTAGCTCATTAGTAAAAAATACTAAATGGATTTACATTTGCAGCAATCAATTATTTTTGCTTCTGCTTCCCTGATATCGAATCGAGAATGAGGTGAAATATTCCTGAGGTGAATTGTGTTTTAATCGCAAACTTTTAGTGATTAATGCACATCGATATCCCAATCTGTTTTAATGGATCTCTATCCAACCTATAATTGCCTAATTTTGTTTTAATGTCTCAATTTTCAATCAACTACATTTAGTACCCAGATTTTAGAATTTGTGCAGTCAGTTTATCAAGAGTCGTTGAAGCAATGAAATCAAAGCTGCCGCTTGCAATTTGTATAGTTATTTGGTCGCTGATGTTTATAAAAAATTGCAACGTATGTAATTACTTACCATAGTAAATGGTTAAATAGCTTTGTATTTTGTAATCTTATAGATGGCACCATTCTGCAAAATGACAAACGCAGTTTGTGAGACGTATAACGAATCTTGGGTCCTCATCAATGAGTGTCGTCTGCGTGCTATCAGCCGAAACATCACAACTTTCAATGTTGATATCACTTTTCTGTACCCCGCCTATGTTATCGACATTCGGCTGGAGCTAAAGACCAAGGCATTTGGATATAGGCCCTCGATTTTTGACTACACAATCGATGCTTGCACCTTTATACGGCAACGCAAGCATCGAGTATTCAGCATGTTCTGGCATATTATTAAGGACTTTTCAAACATTAACCATACGTGCCCCTATGTGGTAAGTATTTTAAAACACATTGTTGAATTTAACAATTTAAGTTTAACATTGTTTTAGGGCAAACAAATTATAAAGGATTTTTACTATGATCCAGCCAATCTGACACTCCCAATACCAAGCGGAGATTATATCTTGCTGCTCACTTGGATGCTCGACAAGAAACCGCAGTTTGTCACAAATGTGTATTTCTCTTTCTACCAGGATATTATAAAAGTTTGAACATACGACGACATTTATATTTTAATTAGCAAAGAGCGCAAATTCGCATTGCAATCAAATAACAATTATTCAAAAATTGTATCGAGCATTAGCGAAATTAATTTCCTCATGCGTTACTAATATTCAATATTTTAATTACACGAGCCAAGCAATGAATCTGGTCAGTAGATAAAATGAATCGGATTCTAACTATACTAAGCCTGCTCTCAGCTCTGCTGCAATATCAAAATGTAAGGATATATATAAACTGGATAAATGTGGTCTAGAGCTTACAAATTGTAGTGCATGCCCTCGATGAAGCTGACAAATGCTGTTTGCGAGTCCTTCAATAAAACCTGGGTCACCTTTGAGCAGTGCCGTCTCAAGGCTATCAGACGCAACCTAACTATTTTCAACTTCAACGGAACCTTTCAATATCCAACAAATAAACTTTATATGACCTTCGAGATGCAGAAGAAAGCGAGTGGCTATAAGCCATGGCTGGTCAAGCACTCGTTCGATGTCTGCACCAATATGCTGAGGACAACTCATCCCATTTCCAAGGTTGTAATGGCGTCTCTCAAGAAGAAAACCACCATCAATCATCCGTGTCCATATGTGGTGAGTGTAAGCGAAAGTTATACGAACTCGATTTATCTAACATTTACTTTTTTTAAGGGTCAATTTTACGCAATAAACCTCTATTTAACTCCTGCCGATTTAAAGTTGCCCATGCCAACTGGAGAGTACGTTATGCTGCTCACCGTCAGCTTGAGCTCAAAGCCAACTTTCGTAGTCAACCTGTATTTCGAATATTTTGAATAGTTTAAGATTACGTTTTAAATTGAATATTTTGAAGAAATGACATGACAATAAATATACAAATAACTAACATTAAACTGCGTACATTATTACCCAATTAACAATTGGCCAATGGCAATGAAAAGGCCAACTTATCAGACGTAACCCCATTTGCCGCAGACACCAGACATGTTAGGGGAATAGTCGACTCTTTCATCAGCCAATTCGGTTTTTGGTCTATCACCGTGAACTGTGTGTATCGATGTGAGTGTAAATCGCAATACGTATCAAATTGGCATTTGATTAGCCGGTCTGCCAGCTGTTGATTAGCCTGGAAAACAATTCGAGGCAATTACTGCCAGTTTTGTGATGTGTCTTTCGCAAATGCGAGCAAATGTTTAAATACAAATGAATCACCTCCCAGAACTTTGCTCTCTTTCAAAACGATAATGAGACAGCCTACGGGAAATGCCCACTTCCCCCCTGTTGATAAGATGACAGACTTTCAGCTGCTGTGGCATCTTGTTACAGCTAGATATGAGGCACCTCTGCACACACTTTTGACGAGAGTTTCCTCAGCAATTAGTCACAGTAGCACGGAGAAGCACGCGCTTCCAGCTGATTACTCATACGCCACGTAATCGCCTTGCCTAGATTTCATCAAGCGCATTTGCTGCTGCTTTGACACTATTCGAAACTAACGGTGATTTGTGCTTCTCTCTATTGTACCGTAACAATTGCCGTCCGTCTGTCTGTCTGTCGTTGAGTTAGGTCAGTTATGACTTTGTGGCTCTGTGGCTGGACATGCTAATTGCCACAATTTTGTAGGTGCTGCTGCTCGAAAATTTGCACACACTTTGCATACACGAACTATTCATTTACCTGCCCCATGTCACGTCTATGCATCCCCCCTCCATCTGCCACCTCCACTTCAGATGCGGCAAGTGTACATCAGCATATAGTACGCATAGTGTTTTCTAGAGCGCATAGCGGATCAATTGAATAACAGATTCATCTGCTGGTTGCTCCACTTAACTCAGTATGCGCATTTTAAATCCCATTTGCTGGCGGAGGAGGAAGCACGAGAAGAAGCCGCCAATCTGGCGACAGTCCATTGATTTGCATCCCCAGAGAGAGAGTCGGAGAGGGGGAGGGAGGTAGAACGTGCTGTTATATGCGAATAACTGTTCATTTTAGGGGCAACTTCCTTTGTCTGCTACAATGATAATTCACTTATCGGTTTTTGCGTTGTTTCTCAACTGAATGCATTTAAAACTTATATTCATTGAATCGAATAATCGCTACAGGTGTACGAGTATGAGTGTGAACGTGAACGTGAATGAGTACGAGTATTTAAGCCTATGTAAAGTAATGAATGCATATGAATTGGAATCGAATCGAATGAATTGTGCAAATACTAACGTTGGGTCTGTGTCTGTGTATGTGTCTGTGAGTGTGAGTGTGAGTATCTGTGTTTGTATCTGTGTTGTGTATCTCAATAAGTAGCTGTGGCATCATTAATTGTGCTGGCAGGGAATCGCACTCGCTTCGGAATCCTTCAGATTGGCCAGACGCAGCTGCTCCAAGGCAATCTCATGGGCCATAAAGTGCTCCCGCCTCGCCTTCTCCAGTTCACTGATTTCGCCGGCCATCGAATTGGAGCTGGAACTGAAGCTGGACGTGGATGCGGATGCGGATCCTGTGGCAGAGCTGAGCACCTTCACCTGCGCCTGCTGCGGCTGCTGAATGTAGCGTATGAGGAAGGGATTCTGCGCAATGGTCTCGGGATAGGCTTCAGCGCCCTGCTGACCAGCTTGAATGCGCAAGAAGAAACCGTTCTGCACCTGCTGCTGCTGGGCAATAGCCTGAGGCTGAGGCTGGGGCTGAGGCTTCACTGGCGTCGGGGCAATCAGCTTGTAGCTGCTGATCGGCTGCTGCTGGCTGGGCGTGTTGTCGACGGCAAAGATGAACTGCTGCTCGGCCTGCAGACGCTTCGTCTCCTGCTGACGTTCGCTCTCGATGCGTTGCATCTCCTGCAGCTGCAGCTGCTGACGCTCTGCCTCCAGCAACTGTTGCTCCTCGAGCAAACGCAGCTGTTCGCGTTCCCGTTCCAACTCGGCCTGCTTCTGCTCCTCGCGACGCAGTTCCTTCTCGCGGAACAGCTCTTCATCGCGTTCACGCTCCTCGAGGCGTATCTTGTCCTCGTAGTCTGCCACTTTGTCCTCGGCCTTGAGCTTGGACTGCGTCAACAGTATTATCTTCTGATCGTGTATATTCTTGGTGGGAATTGGAGCAGCTGCTGGCGTCAAGGGAATCGAGCTCTTGATGGTGGCTGCAGGCAGCGGGGCAATAGCTTCGGGTTTTTTATTGGCTTCGAATGTGATCTTGGCGCTTGCGGTTGGCAATGGAACTATCGACTGTTGCTGTTGACGCTGAATCTCTGCGTTGAATTGCTTCAGATGCTCCTCACGGGCGCGCTTCACCTCGGGCGTCTCCTCCACGGGCAGCGGAGCCAGCTGTGGCGTCAATGGCGTCTGCGCGGGCAAAGCAGCCAGCTTAGGAAGCTGTGGCAGCTGTGGAGTCAGCTTTGGAAGCTGTGGAGCCAGCTGAGGAGTCGGTTGTGGAGCCTGCGGAATCAGTGGAGTCAGCTGTGGAGCCAGTTTTGGAGCCTGTGGAAGCTGCGGAGCCAGCTGTGGAGCCTGTGGTGTCTGCAGTGGTTCAATGTTGGCTGTTGTCTTCAGTGTTGCAGCTGGCTGTGCTTGGAGCGCTTCGTTGTACAGCCTGAGATGTTCCTCTCGGGCACGCAACACCTCAGCGGTCTCCTGCACCGGCTTGGGTGACTCCAGCGGCACATAAGGCTGCTGTTGAATTCCCAGATTGCTGGTCGCCTGCTTGATTTGCAGCTGCTCCTGGGCCAACTTTGTTTGCGTCGGCTGTTGGGGCTGTGCTTGCTGGGTCTTCAGTAGAATGGCCTGTTGATCTATGGACTGCTGCTGACCGCCTTGAGCGAGTTCGGCTTGCAGCACTTGGAGGCGACTCTCGTTCCAGATGCGCAGATGCTCGTCGCGGGCACGCTGCACTTCGGGACTCAGACCGGGCACGGGCTCAAAGGCGTTTGTCTTGATGAGCTGCTCCAGCGGCTCGAATTGCGACAGGATGTTGGCCGAGGGCTGTTTGCCTTCGGCACGCAGACGCTCCAGTTCGATGCGCAGGGCATTGTAGCGTTGTTCGCACCAGGCGCGGAAGAGAGCCAAGTGCTGTTGTTGTGCCTCCAGTTTGGTGCTGCCGGCGCGCAGCTGCTCCGGCGTGTAGATCTCCTTGCGTATGCCGTAGAGTGGTTCCGGGTAGTTGAAGCCAACCAAACGTTCGGCGCCCGTGTTGTCCAGATAGCGTAGATAGCCTTGGGCTAGTTCACTTTGAACCGGGAACTCACCGCGTGCCGGGGCGAAGGCTTGGAGATTGTTCCGATAGCTGATGGTGTGGCCATGGGCAGTCCATGCCAAGAGGCTGAGGATCAGCAGACGCATCCTTGCAGTGCGGGTGGGGGGAATAAATTTGAAGTGCGACTTGTAGGACTTTTGGTGCAACCAAAACTTCGCTACAACTTCGACTCGCTGTCGAGGAAGACTGTTGCCTTGCTGGACGCCAGTCGAGGGCTTTTATAGTGGCTACCTTAGTGGAAAAGAACCGCAAGAGTTGTCGCTGTCGTTGTCGTTGTCCTTGAGCCAACCCGTTCAGTCAGTCCCAGTCCAATAAATATCTTCTTACCCTAGGTCCACATGTCTCTTTCGACTGTTTACCGGCCTGTTATCGCTTACACGCTGTGCGTTCTGGAGGCTTTTAGCTGCTCCTTAGCCAGTCAGCTTGTCAGACGAAGCAGGCGTTTAATTGGCTGCCCATCCATTTCATTGGCATCTGTCGTGTTCATCCTGTTTGTTCTTCCGTTATGCTGCAGCCCGTTCCATTCACTAGCGGCGTTTCGAAGGTCAAGTCTGAGATATTTTTAGCCCTGTCTCAGCCCTGTCAATTGATAGCTGCATCCATAAATTAAACCCTGCGAAGGGCAGCACAGCAGCTGTGCAGTGATTTCTTTCCTCTGGCTTGGAACTATAGTGATTATTTAACTGCAATTTGGCATTTGTCAAAATATCAATTCGGTTGAACACTGGCCCCCAAGTTGAGACCCAAATATGGTTAAAGCCTTTAGGTATTTTTAGCCGGAACAGTTTGCATTGTCGCCGTTGGGACGCGCCTGCATGACGCTGAGCGTCAGCGGATCATCTTCTCTGGAAGTCTGGGTGCACGATTTTGGGAGGCAGTTCACTCGGAGTTCGACCGGTTTCAGGCACAACAACAATTCCACTGTCTTGCGGCATTTAATAATAAATTCAAGTTAATTTCAGCCGGCGCCGTTATATGGGCAATTCACAGACATATGTACATATAATATCATTTATATATATACATATATATTATGCTGTAAATGGAGAGCTGTCGCGGCGCGTCGCCAAGAGAAAATTTGCAATAAGGGTAGGCAATAAAAATATGCAAATTAAATTATATTGCCGGGCATAAAGAATGCGAAAATCAATTGGAAATATTTGTGGTTTCAGACAGATCGAATTGAGGCGGCTTCCAGCTGACAGCAGCTGCTTAACGCATTAACGTATAAATACTACAATGAATACAGATGTACTCGTAGTATGTGTGTTTTATTCCCATTTGTTTAGCATTTAAATACTACACTGCGTTCATTTAAATACTACAACACTTACACATTATTCTCATTTAATATTTGCTTAAAATTATAATTACACTTACACATTATTTTCATTTAATATTTGCTTAATATAATTCCCATTTACTTCACATTTCCATATAATTACTACTTAGTATTACAATACGTATATTATTCTCATTATTTTAACATTTACGCTGAACAGTTATTCATTGAATATAATGGATAACTGCGTCAATTTACTTCTCAACTACGTGACACAGAAAGTTTCACAGTCAAACGCTAAACGGGGAATAGAAGTGTGAATTCCGTTACGACAGCTGCCAGAAGTTGGGGTTATCCTGTGGCCATCAGCATCACATGCCCCCGTCACATTCCTGACACACTTGTTCCTTACCCAATCTCCATCTCAATCACATGACGAGGTGCGTGTGTTGTCAGTGTAATACCATTTATTTCACCTTTCCACGTAATCATCAAGACAGCTGAGCCACTTTCTCAGTCTGCTGAATTCATTTCATAACCGCTCAAGGGAATTGCAAACGCTTTAGAAATCTTGTTGCCAAGCGCCTTGTGTCTGCTTCTTTGGCCATCTAGCATATAGATTGCTTCTCTTTGTTATTTATAAGCATATTTTGTAGCTTTCTTGAACTGACCACAGTCACGCTGACAGCGCTGCGACTGCGACGTCACATGGTTTGTCTGGAGGAGAATTTTCGGGAGATGTGCGTCAGATGCGCAATTTGTTTCAATTTTTCTGTTGTCCACGCGCTGCTCTGCTCTATTAACGATTAAGGCGTAGAAATGAAAAAAAATGAAAATATGAAAACGGAGGCACGTCCGTTTAATTAGAGCAGCCAGTTGTGGGATATAAATTCGAACTCGTACGTGTGAGATATGCACGTTGCTCCTTATCTTATCTGTGCATTGAGAACTTCGCTTAGCTGACGATTGACATGCGGCGTACGCGGCGTATACGCAAATTTCGTATGTGCTGTTTTAGTGGCTGTGGTCTGATTGTGAGCGCTGGCACGATACAAGCGCTAATTACATTTAATTAGCGCACTCAGCACATTTATTAAGATGTCTGCTGTCGTGCCAGATACAAAAAATCCGCAACAAAAGTCCAACAAAATCGCAGCATCTGTCGATGTTTGAGATACTTTTCCTGTTGCTGTCGCTGAACCTTGCAGTAAACCAACAACAACACACACCTCCCTTTGCACACACACACAAACACACAGTCAGACAGAGGTCTGCCAATTTATGTAAATCGCTTCTGATGAATTTCGAGACAAGGTAAAAGCTAATGGCCAATAAACGTACTTGAACCGCAAATTTCAAAATTCCGAAATATATTTCTCAGTTTTGATTCGCAGTTTTTATTCCATTTTATTATTATTATTGTGGCACGTTGATAGCCTCACGTGCGTCCATCGAGCAGTACCGTCTTGGGCAGAAAAACCCAATTCCCATTTCGGTTTCAGTTTCAGTTTCGTTGTTGAAGCCACACTCTACGACGTCATAGTACGGAAACTTGGTGAGCTGCAGCTGCGTGCAAATTAATTTAAACATTTAACCCCCAACTCAATTCAATAAAAGCAAACAACAACAGCGAGAGCGAAAGCGAACAGCAACTGGGGCTCCAATGAATATTTGTGAATGGTTAAAAAGGCAGCGTCAGCAAAAAATGTTTTTCCACATAACAAAAACAACGTTTTGTTAAGCGGCTTATTTAGAGGATTTGACTCAAAAATAAAATATTAATTTGGGTAATTTTGCTAATAAGTGGTGGGGCGAATGGGGAAGGTGCAAAACTGGCACACTCATGCCTCAAATATTGTATATGATGCAGGCTTTTCTTGATAATCATTTTGGAAGTTTTGTAAAAATAAATATAAAACAAAAGCGCGAGCCAAGGCCATTTATTTTCATGCACATATTATTCTTTTTTTAAACCTTTGTTACGGTCCATTGGTAGTCGCATTTACGTCATTTGGCCAAATTGAAATTGTCAGCGAACTCGTTTTATTTTTTGTTTTTTACCAATTGGGAAGTTCCAGTTGGCGAGACATTTGAACGATTTGAAGCGTGCTCCAATTGCCGGAGACACACTTGGAATGGCCTGGCCAATGAATTGTTTGCTCACTTGTTTGACTGGCCAAGACGCAGTTCCGTTTCATGTCGCCCCGTACAAGCAATTATTAAATAAATACATCAATTAGAGCGCCAACGCACAGTGACCTACACGACACTGTCAAGTGAACACACAAACACAAACGCAAACAGCACAGCAGCTACGATTAACAACAACTACTTAACATCCACATCAATAAACTTCAATCGCAGACAGTCGCAAATTAATTTGCATTAGTAATTAAGGCCAAATGGAGCTGGCATTTTGGGCGTTCTATTAAGTTGTTGTCTATGGCCCCAGCTACAGATCGCGATGAGAAAATTGAGACAGGGTGTCAGACAGCAATTGTTGCCAATCATTTACCAGATTTAAGATTTAAGTCGCTTTTGACAAATGCAATTCGATTACGCGTATTTTGCCAGCCTAAATGACGCGTCTTTTTACGCTGAATTTATTAAAAACAGAAAAACAACATTTTTATTATTTCGTATGTTTGCGTATTTTTGTGCCGTCGTCTCGCCAGTTGTCCAATCTGTCATCTGGCATGCTGATCTGTACTTGTATTGTGTTTTTGCTTTTAATTTTTCTGTATTTTTATTCGCTCGCTTAACACGTTTTCTGTCCAATTAAATTGGCTAATATCGAGTTATTGTGACGCTCTCTGCGTCGCGGCTCTCAAACTGTGCGTCTCCCGTCTCGCTGGGAATGTCAAACTGTAGGTGGTTTGTGCATAAATGAAATGCATTGGGAATTTTTTGTTTAAAACATTTATTTTCTGCACGTTACTTTACCGTTAAATTTAAACAATATTCAATCTTGTTATGGGCAACTACTACAATACTTAATTGTCTACGCTTTTCACTTATTCGCTAATAATTTGCATTAATTACACACCGTAATTATAATAATAATAATAATAATAATGATAATAATAATAATCGTCGTCTTCTGCACCATCATCGTCCTCGTCGTAATACATCGTAATAATAATTAAACTTTTGCAAATTTGTTCATACGGAAATCAAAAACGGAACACACTTAATAGACATACACATACGCACACTTACACATACATAGACGCATTCACACTCTCTCGCACAGACACACACACAATTAATGCTATTTGTAAATGTTGTTGCTGTTTTTTTACATTTTTTTCCATTTTTTTAGGCTTAAGTATTTTCTAATTTCTCGATTCTGTTTTTGGCTTAAAACTATTTAACTTAAACATTGATTTGATTTTTAGTGAAACGTCTTGAGGTTTTAAATTCCATTTGTTGTTGTTGTGGTTTCTATTGTGCAAAAGGATGAAGGGAAAGAATTAAACTTTACAAAATTGTACAATGAAGCATTTAGGTAATTCCGAAACTAATCAAAGGTTTTTGGTAGTAAGTTTAATAGCAAAAAACCAACAAAAAAGAAATTGCCACTTGCAGTGTAAATTGGAAATTCGAAAAGTGGAAATTGGAAAACTTGAAATCGAATTCAATTTCGAAATACCCATAGAACAAGAAATCATTTAGTTTAAAGTAAATATGTAAACGAAATACACTAATGGAGGGCCTTTTCAGTAACAATACAAGCTCTCCGATCTGAGCTCCTTAACTCTGCATATGGCTGGACAATTTCGAGAGCGAATCGATTCGAATCAATACGAAACGATTCGAATCGAATCGAGTCGGTATTCATAGCGAAACGAATATTGATTAACATAATTACAAGGCGGGGGCGCATTTAACATTTAAATGCAGTTGGGCAAACAGCTTTCACATGATGGGATCGGGCCCTTGACCCTCTAGATCGGATACCTGACTCTGGTAATGCAACGCATCCTGGTAGGCCTTCTTCACGGCCTTCCGCTCGGCAGGTTTGCGCGACTCGACGAGCTTCTGCTGGTCCAGCTGCTTGTCAATGCCCAGTATGTCCAGCTTATTGGCCGGCAGCCATTGCCACGTTCGCTTCACATCGAAGAACAGCACCAGAAAGACCACGTCGTCGAGGCAGTTCTTGCGCAGCGCCAGCACGTCCGTCGGCGGCGCCGGCAATGGCACTCCATTGTAGACGAAACCCTTGGGTGTCTTGGGATCCAAGATGAGCGCCGGATACCAAGGGTAGCCACGACATTTCGCCCACACAAGCTGCAGTGGCTCCAGCGATGCCTTCTGTGAGCTGTTGTGCCGCACCAGCAACTCGCCACCCAACACACCCACCGCCGTCTCCTCCAGTTCATGATGCAACTTACTCCTGTTGTTGTTCGTCAGCGTTGTTGTCATTGTTGTGCTGCCGCTGTTGTTCGCATTGTTCAGCCCGCTTGCCGTCGTCGTGCTCCGTCTCGATTTTATGTTATTTACAAGTGGCGATGCATTCGGCGTGGCCGATCTCAGCTTGCCCGCCTTGCGTATCAGTGGCGGAGGCGTCGCTGTCGAGCTGGTTGATTCACTGAGATTGCTGCGCCGCTTGCCACGTCCTCTGGCCGCTGCCATGGCACCGCCACGTCCCTGCAAGGGCGTCGGCGTTGGCGTGCTGCGAGTCACACGCTGTTTGCCCAGAGTATTCGCATCCAGCATATCGGCGCTGTTCTCATCCTCGCTGTCGGAGCTGCTGTCACTGCTGCTGATGGCCATGTTGCCGTTGCCCTGCGTGTTGTTCAGTGTGGCATGCTGCAGGTCCATGGCATCCGTTGTGCAGTCCCCCTGCGAGTCTTCGTTCATCACATTGCCCTTCATGCTGTCCGAGTCGCCTTCATCGCTGTGCGCATCGCCATCGCTCGCCTCGTCGCTGTCAAAGTCGGAGCAGCTGCCGGACATGCTGATGTCGGAGCAGCTGCTGCAGGGACTGCTCGACTGCGAGGGCGCATCGTCACTGTCGCTAACATCGCGCTGATTGTTCGCTCGATAGACTCGAAAGCTGTCCGGTATACGCTCAAAGGGCAGCGGTTCCGCTGGTGCCACTGCAGCAGCGGCAGCTCCAATGCCAGCAGCACTTGTCAGTGAGCCACTCAACGCTGCCGCCGGATTTGGGGACTTCTTTGGCGACATCGAGGGCAGACGACGATAGCGCGCTGGACGCTTCGGTGACTTGGCCAGCGCCAGGCTAGAGCCCAGGCTTAAGCTCAGCTTATTGTTGACAACCAGCGATGTGGGCGTCAGACTAGCGGCCGCTGCAGCAGCGGCTGCAACTCCGGCAGCTATCGTGCTGTTGTGCGTCAACGCAAAGTTGCTGGCGGCCGTGGGCGTGGCAGAGGCAAGCGTTGCATTCATCATGCTGGATGCCGCCGTGGCTGCCGTCGTTGTTGAACTGGAGCTGGCGCTAGTTGACTGTGTGCTGGATGACTGGGAATTGTGGTGCTCCTCCTTGACAGGCGTTGTCAGTTGCTCCGAGGGTCGCTTCAGCGCCGCTTGCGACTTGCGAGTCAACAGAATTGCCGTCCTACAACCGAAATGTACGAATAAAATACAAATGCGACAGGCTAAACACATTACTCACCTTCGATTGATGCCCACGGGTGAACTGCTGTTGTTGAGACTCTTGACGGGACTGCAGGGCGGAGTTTGTGCCATGTGGCCGGCGCTTTTGCTGACGCTATCTTCAGCCATGGAATCGTCTTCAGAGTCATCCTCATCGTCATCGTCGTCATCGTTATGATGCACCTGCATATCTTGTGATTCCTCCAAGTCCATGGCGCTGCTGTTGAGGCGTTTCCGAGTGCGTTTCTTGGACGGCGTCACGCCCGTCTCCTCGTCATCATCGTCGCTCTGGGAATGCGCATGCGCCGCATGTCGCTACAAGCACATCATTAATAATTGGAAACTTAATTAAATTTATTTCAAAACTTACCGCTGCAAAGCGTGCTTTTTGAAGCGCCTTACGCATGCGGGTGATTTCCAGACGGATCTGCTTGATCTTCTTGGTGCGATAGCTGGGGTTCTTGAGCACCTGCGACTTGTCGGCGAGTATGAGCAGCTTCTGTACAACATCTTCGCTGGGCGGCGCCGCCAGCAGCTGTCGCAGCTCCTGCTCCACCTCGCCCTCCACATGATCCACATGCGAGCGCTGATTGCGCTCCAGCAGCCCGTCGCGTTGCAGCTCTTTGCGCAGCTGCACAAACAGTGGCGCCGCCTGATCGCGCATTCGGATGCCAGCCCTGTAGAACACCGTGTCCTTGTTGTTGTACGCCAAGCAGTTCTGTATCATCAGATCAAAGTCTGCCTCCAGCTGCTCCAGTGAGTTGTAGCGGCAATCCTTGAGCCTGCCCCGCATGGTGCCCAGATCCATGGGATGCTTCACAATGTCCATGTAGTCGGGCACCTCGCTGGTGTCGACGGGCTCGCGAAAGATCTCCATGGTGTCGCGCGTCTCAAGCGCATCCAGCAGCTTGCCCAGCGCCGACTCGAGCGGATTCAGCTGCAGCATCACCACCTCCTCCGAGATCTTGACGAACGCCACCTTCAGCTTCTCACGCTTGCGCACCAGCTCGCACAGAAGTCGCGCCCGCTCCAGATCCTGGCGCAGACACTGCCAGTACTTGAGCTGGCGATACAGCTCCTTGGTGTCCGGCGATCCCTCGATGCCGTTGCGCTGAATCACCCCATGATTGTTGCCCTGACTCTGCAACCGGCGCAGCAGCGGCACGCCGTTGCGATAGTGCCGCTTGAGCGTCCAGTAGGCAATGATGCGGTCGAGGAACTCCTTCTTCTTCTGCATGTGCACCATGCTCGCAATCTCCTGCACACGATCCGGCGGAATTGTGGGTATCAGCACCACGGGCGCCGTCGAGCGCTTCTTGGCCAGCGCCTTGCGGGCCTCACGCATCTTGAGGCGAGTGTCCTCGAAGTCGGGCACATTGGTCTTCAGCTTGGCGTCGGCGGGCGTGTGGGCGTGGCAGTAGGCGAATTTCTGCACATGCACCGAGCTGTCGTTGTGGCCGTCCTTGACCGTGTCCATGGTCATGTAGAGGCCCGCCTGCTGGGCACAAGTCACATGGAAGGCGGCATAGCAGCTGTTGCGATGGCACTGAATGCACGCCCCCAAGCCCTTCTCCTTGCACACATAGCACGTGAGACGCCAGCGGGCAGGCGGTATGGTCTCAATAGAATCTGTCGAGATTAGGTAATGTTAATCGGTGTTTTGATGATGATAATGATCACACTGCACTTACCGATTGGCTCCAGGAACACGGTGTTGGCAAACCGCACCTCGGGTATCCACAAGGCGCACACGACATGCGCCCACTGCCCGTGATCCGTCTGCTTGAAGGCGCCCCCAGCATTCGGACAGAGCACACAGTTCACCGCCTTGCTGGGCGACTGGAGGCAGCGTCGACACAGCCACTGGCCCTCGGGTATGTAGGGCACACCGTAGCAGTCCTGATGCACGGCCAGGTTGCACATGTCGCAGAAGAGTATCACGTTGGTGTTCTGGCACTCGCCGTCGAGGCAAATGCAGCACACGGCATCGTCGTCGACCTCCACGCCCGTGGGCGTGCCGTTGGCCGCTGCCTGGAAATGAGATTCCTTTTCGAGGCGATCCATGAGCAGCTCCATGGTATCGATGCTGATGGGATTGAGGTTCTGCTTGGTGCGCTGCTCGTTCATGTGCTCCAGCCAGGCGGAGTCCTCCTCGTCCACATCGTATTCGATCTCGCCGTCCAGCTCCTCGGCCGACTTCTCAATGAAGCGATAGTAGGCCAGGGGCCTGGGCGGCGCATCAGGCACATGGTAGTCATCGATTTCACGAACATTCGCCACGGGCACCTGCACCTGGGCCCATGACGCCTTCTCCTCCAGCGGCGGCGCGTCCGCGTTCAAAATGCAGCCCCGCTCCACCAGCCGCACGAACTCGTCGTCATCCACAATCGGCAGCGGATCATCGATGCCCAGCCGCACGCTCTTCCCATCGATGTTGAACGTGACCGTCTCCTCCTGCTCATTGTAGGCCACTAACGACTCCGGATTGACGGTGCTGCGACTGGCAGCGGTGCCGATCTCGCCCTCCGAGTTGGCGCCACCGCCACCGCCAACACCGCCGCCGCCGCTGCCATTGTCTTTGGGTGTGGAGTGAAGAGCGCGAGATGAGCGCGCCTTTTTTCGATTGGGCTTCAAAATCGGCGTCAACGGCTGCGGGTTGTCGTGATCGTAGTTGGTGAGGTGCCCCTGGAGGCCCACGAGCGTCTTGTAGCTGCGATCGCAGTCGCGCACCGGGCAACCGAACGGCGGCTGCGACTGTTTTGTTTTCACACCTTTGCAGTACTCCACGACATCAAAGTCGAGGCCCATTGCTAATGTGTGTTTGTGTGTTCCTCTGTGTGTGAGTGTGTGTGTGTGCGTGTTGGATACGCGCTGGTATTGGTTACTGGTGACAAGTGTCGTCTGCGTGCCGCGTGCACTTTTCTCATATATACATCTTAATTGTTGTTAACGCAACGCGCGCAGTACTCGCTTGTTTACCTTGCTTATTCCTCAATTTTCGCTGGCTTGCGAATTTCTGGCGAATTTTAACAATGTATTTGAGTATTTTACAGCACCGGTTGGGCCCAGCATGCCTATCAGCACGCTAATAACACTGGGAAAACCATTCGATACACTCGATAGTTGCACATCGTAATCAAACAAATTGCTTCACTTTTGCAGTAAAATCCACAAAAATACTTCAAGATATATTCGCATAACAACAAACTTATTTATAATGTAATTTAGTTGCTGAATTATGCAAAAACACGCATTAAATGAGTGTATTTGAGTGTTGTACAACTCTCAACAAAACAGCAGCTGCAACAAGCACGTTTGGCATAAACAACGTTGCCGGCTATCAAATGTCATTGAATTAAATTCAAATGTTTTAATTACGTGGCGTGTATTATTTATAGATCTGAAAATCAGCAAAGTGCAGCGAAAATTACAGCTGCAAATATATTTGCGCGGGAAAACAGCTGGCAGCAGTGTTGAACAACACTTATTCTGCAAACAGTTGTAGAGTTGCCACCATTTGTCTATCGATATCATTTTCTCCTCAAAAATATCGATACTATTCCATTGTCTTGCGCTTGTGTTCGGCTAGTGACGCGCATTTCATTGCCGCCATTTGAAATAAACGGTGAAGCATTTACAGTGATTGTACATTGTGCCCTGTGAAAATGGAAGATTTACTGGATGTTTTGCGCAATTCGCTCAAACTGAACGACGAATTAAGTTTGCTACGCCAGGTAAGTTATTATAATGTGTGTGCAGCCTGTATGTAGAGTAACTCCTTCCTTCTGTTGTGGCAGACTTATTTTGAGGAGTTGGATCAGTTGTTTTATGGCATCCCTCCAAGGGAATCGGTCGCCGAAGCACCCGAAATTGTGGCGCCCAAGCCAAACGCTTCGATTACACCACAGCAGACGAAAAAGCGACCCAAGCGTCTGGCTTCCCTGGCTGAAGATGAGGACAATGGTGAGTGGTGAAATTTTTTTACTAAGTGATCGTTAAATGCAATTTGTTCGTTCAGATGCAATTGATGCCTCGGCCACTAGCGACATTTCACAGCGCCCCAGTCTGCGCAAGAATAATTCACAGTTGCTGGCCGTGGCCCAGGAAGAGGAGGATGAACTCAATACAACGGGAGCGCTGATGCCGCCACCTCCAATTCCAGCTCCAATTGCCGTTGCAGCTCCGGCTTCGGCTGCAGCTGTATCTGCAGCTGAGACCAGCATGAGCGGACGACCGCAACGAGCTGCGAAAACGCGGTCCGAAAAGAATCTGAAGGAGCCATCGCTTATCAGCAAATTGCGTCGGCCGAGTAACGAGCAGATGATTCAGGTGAAGCTGGAATGCGAACAGCGTGCCTCCCAAGCCCATGTGCTTAGCAAGACGAACGTCATACACACCGAGGTGCCGCCCGCCGAAGTGTCGCAGACACAGGCGAATGACTCCCAGACGACCTCTGTACGCGTCTTGGTCAAACGTGAGAAGCTCAGCTCCGATTCGACAGCAACTCTGGAGGCAACCAAAACAACCCTGACGGATGAGACTACTGTGCTGTCCAACACAACAGTGAACACAACAGCAGCAACAACAACAGCAGCAACAACAACAGCACCAGCGAAGAAGGGGCGCAAAAAGAAGGAGACCTGCAAGCCAATTAAAGTCGAACGTTTCAGCGATCTCGACAAGAATTTGCCCATCTCCTCGCGCACACGTAAAGGCAGCAATGGGCCGCGTACTTCACAGGAGTCCCAGGCGCCATCACAACGCTCTATTTATGAAGATGCCATCGAAGATGCACCCCAGGCTAGTACGGTCAATAAAACAATGAACATGCCGAATGCTGGCAACGTGGAGACCACTTTCAATGTGCCCACAGGAAATGCGACAATAACATTAAATGCACATATGGGTTCTGATGCCACATTCCAAGTGGAAGAAGGCCGCGGAGACGATGATAAGGAAGAGTCAATGGAGACTGCTCGTCAGGGCAGCATGCCAAAGTCGGGCCAAGAGAATAGTTTATTGACTGAGGATGAGTCGCTTGTGGATGTGCCGAAGCCCAGCAAAAATACGGCACCCAAGATGCCAGCTTCCATCAAGGGCACCAAGATGGCAACACGACATCACGAGCTGTTCAAGTAAGGCAACTAAAAGTATTTTCCTTTGTGTGCTAATCCTTATCTAATCCTCATTTCAGTCCCTTGATGCAGAGTCCAGTCAAAATGCGCGTCGAGGCGTTCGAAAATGCTGCCAATGCACAAACGAATCTGCGCTCAAAGCGTATCAAGGAAGTGGTAAGCCGCCCGTTTATTATACATCATTTAGGCACAGCCATTTATTCTATATAGTCATGTCTGCCTGTCCATCTTCGTGAAAACCTTGATCTCAGAAACTACAGCTACCATTGCAGTTTACAAATTTAACCTACCTCATTTTACCACCTGAAAAAAAAAAAAAAAAACAACTATAATCTAAACTATTACAAAAATCGTCTTGTAATAATAACTTTTTTAAGGAAATAATTTATAAAACTTGCAAAATATATTTCTTTAGTAATCTGTATGCTTAAAACTAAGCCTACAGGAGGACAAATAATAGCGAGTTTGTCTTATATTAATATCTCAAACTAGTGACTAGAAATAAACAAAATCTGTTTGTATAGTTTTACCAAATCGTAACTAAGTGCAGAATATTGGCTGATTTTAGATGATGTTGGTTCTTTTAAATAGTGGGATTATTATTGCTTCTCAGATTTTGAAATTCTGTACACATCTCGAAGATATGCATGGTTTATTTCTTCTAAGCTTTTTAGAATCAGGGTGTTTAATGTATTTCTCTTTATATAATTTGTCCCTATTTCATCATTATTATTTAAAAGTTTTTTGTTCAATTAATATCGCTAACGTTTGTTTATGTGAACACAAAAGTTCAGTCATCAGTTTTTCCATTTTTTTATTTTGGGAAGGAAAGAAATTTTGTCTAAAAGTAGCTTAAGCATTACTTATAATCTTTATATTCAATACAAAAATTCTATTTTATTAAAGGCCGGAAGTGGTAGCAATACAACTCCCGTTATTGGCAAGTTGCCGGCACCTGCTTTGGGTCGATTCCTCACCCCAACACAGAGCGCCAATGCGCTGCCCGTGAACTCGGCAGTTGCCAAGAAGGCGCCAATGAGCGCCAGCAAGGCGGCACCATTAACGAAATCCAATACGGCAACAAATCTGAAGTCGACCAATTCAACGTCGACTAAAACGTTGTCCAGGGAGAACAGCGGCGATGATTTTCGCAAGGGACTCCATCAGCTGGCTGAGGAGAGGAAGAAGCAGCGTGAACAGAAGCATTTGCAGGCGGCTCAACAACGCGAGGTCAAGGAACGCGAACGTGCTGAACGCTTGGCCAAATTGGCCAAGGAGCGTGAGGAAAAGCGGCTGAAAAAGGAAAAAATGGAGGAACGCAAGCGGCTGGAAATGGAGGAGCTGCAGCGTAAAATATACCAACAGGAGGAGGCTGAACGCATTAAGAAGGCCAAACTCAAGGAGCAGGAACGTGAAATGCTGCATCAGATGAAGATACAACAGCTAAACTCGGCCAAGGCAATGATGCCGCCGCCACCGAAGTCAAAGTACACTTTCGAAATGCTGCACGAAGACGATTCCACCGATGATGAGGGCAAGGTGTCCCACAAGCGTCCACCTGTGCCCAGCTGGAGTCGCTGTAAGCTGCCACTGAAATGCTTGAAAAAAACATTTCATTTACTGATTTGAACTCGTTTATTGCAGCTCACGTACGCGGCGCCGCAATCTGTATGCAGAGTCATTGTCCCACCGATGTCATTGACAGCTTCTTCTCGGTGGAGCCAACTACGCCGGATCTGAAGCAGATCTTCCCCAACATCGATCCCAGTCATTTAAAGCGCAACTCTAGCGTGCTGTGGTCCACGCCACCGCGCTACTCCGAGCTGCCGAAATATTAATCAGATCAGTTAGCCGAAATTTAATTGAAATTATTGAGCAATTTACTATTATTACTTGGAATGCACAAAAGCAGCCGCCAATTATCATACATTGTTTATCGGCTATTGCCGAATGTTTTCATTACAATTTTCTATCCATTAATAATTAAATTATATGAATCTTATGGGCTCCTGACCGCAAAATGCATTGGTCAAGTGTGCCTTTGGTTAATGGGCTAAGAGAAGTACCGCAATCAGTCACAGATTGCGCTTATAGTTTTGACATTAATACCCAAGTGCTTAGAACTATTAAAGCTGCCGACGTGCTCAATTATTGCTAGGTTTTTCCATTAACAGGTGCCCCCAAACAATAAAATATGAAAAGTGTAAAAATAATAATAAAAAAAAATACAAAATAAATACCAGTATAGAGAATAAGTGAAGATAAGTAAACAAAAATTTCACTGGTCATGGCCCATGGTTTTCTGTCATGGACTGGCTGCAGTTCGATTTCGACAGCTTCTCGTTGGTCTGTCGAGGGGATTTTCTTGCGTTTGCCAGCGGAGCGCTTCGCTGCCAAATGAGGTGACATGAAAAACGAATACCGCCAACGCTTCGTGATTGCCGCCTGTTGTTGCCGTTGCCGCCGTCGCCGCTGCTGCTGCTGAGGGGAGCCGGAGCGATGCAATTGAATACTCGTGGTAAGCCGCAATTGCAATAGCGACAGGCGAATTGTCGATAGAAGCTGCCAAAGAAATGGAAAACGTTCGACATGCTGGTTGCCATGGAATGCATCAGCATCACGATTTTGTCTCTCTGCTTGCCGGGCCAATAAGAATAGGAGTATCAACACTTGTTCAAGTTAGAGTATCAGCGGTGCGGTCTCCCACTGGGTGCCCATCACTTTTGTAGTTTTCATTTTCAATTGCTGTGCGGCCTGTGTCTTTGTCTATGCCTAATCTTGATCTCGTGCGTTTGCAATTTACGTGGTAATTGTTGACTCGCCGCTGCTGATTGGACTTGGCTGCAATTCGAGTTAAAGGCAGATGATGGGCGTAGAGAACTGCGATTTGAATGAGCGACTTGTTAGCGGCCGTTGGGCAACTATTAGTGACTAATGTCGATGGTCTACAATTTAAATGGGCTGCTTATTCTGTGATTTGCCTAATAACAGTTGCAACTGCCGATGTTAACCGGCTCATTGCACATATTCGATAACTTGGCACTTTCAATTGTTGTTAAAGTCGAATTCAAAGTCGAAGTCGAAGCGGAGTCGCAGTCGGAGTCGATGTTGAAGTGGCGGCCGGTGCAAACTCACCACACCTCACCACAGCACTTGGCTTGGCGCAAGTTCACCACGGTCGCAAGCGCAACTCGTTTGAACGCAGCGCGCTCGGTTTTCAGTTTTCGTTTGGCGTTCGTGCGTTGCGCACCTGTTGACGGTAAAATATAGAAAAGGCTGCAAAGAATTGGTTGCAACAGCAGCAACAACAACAAGAGCCGGCCAACTTGCTCGTTTGTGTGTGTGTGTGTGCGTGCGTTAATCTATGAAAAGTGAATAACTAAAACGGGCTCAAAGCTGCCGTGTGGACGTTGTTGCTGTGGCCATAAAAATTAAAAAATTGAAAGAAGCAGCCGCAAAAGGCGAAATGTAAACGGAATCCAACTGAATGATATTTGTACGCGCGTTCATCTGTGTGCGTGTGTGTGTGTTCAGCTGTGTGTAGAAAAGCAAAAATACGGCAACAGCAATAATAACAACAGCAAACGGCAACGGCGACAACAACAACAACAACAGCAGCAGCAGCGAGACAAAAAACAAAACTTTCTTTTTTTGCGCTACCTTTTGCCACTGTATTAAACTTAGTCTCCGTCTCCGTCTCCATCTCCGTCTTCATATTTGAATTTGCTTTTGTTGTTGTATTTGTTTTGTGCTATTGTTGCAAATTACGTGGATTTCGCGCTGTGAAATTTGTTGCAAGCATTTTTAATTTGTTTTCGTGCACATATTTTCACTGATAATTAAAATAAATGGCGCTGCAGCTGAAACCGATGCGAAACAAACAAAACGTTGATTAAATTTAATAACATAACTGCACAAGGGCACAGACGCCACTAATTGGCCACTCGATCCGGTTTACCATACTCCAGACAGTTGCAACTTTGTATCCGTGCCGGATGCGAGCCAAGACGCTGTAATAAACTTGGCCATTAATCTGCCAGCAGGCGAACATTAGCAGATTCATTCACTAACCAAATTTCTTACTGTCTCCAACAACCTGTTGCCAGTTGACCAGGTAATGCCGGTCATACAGCCTACACATGTTCGCTGCTTACTATTTGCAATGGGATCGTCCGCTAAATTGCTCCAGCTTCAACTTCAGCATCAACTCCAGCTTCGAGTCCAACTCCAGCTTCGCTGAGTACTGTTAGTTGTTCCATTTTGGCGACGTTGCGCATTTGTGCCAATTTTTTGTTAAGCTTGGCCTCTGCAAGTTGTCCAACACTGGCGACAGCTGCTGTTCCCACTCCGATCTCTCTGCGCCTTTCCATAGCTATCGCTATCCGTAGATTTTTGTTTTCGATAATTTAAAGTTTAGCTGCATTCCTTGAAGCCACAAAACCGCATTTTTACCAACCGTCGTCCGCGTCTGCCGTTGGCTGTCAAACGGCTTCAGTTGGCTTCAGTCCCACTGTCCGACTCCGTGCTTGTGGCTGGAGTCTCTTGCCCGGCCATTATGTTTAAAGAAATTTCAATTCGATGGTTCGCCTCTTTTTTGCAGTTTGGTTAATTTTTTTCGGTGAAATCTGTGCAAAATGTAATTGAAAACAACGAGTGATAGACAGAAGAAATCTCAAAAAACATAACAATAAATACAAAAACTCATAAAGCATTTGGATTAATGATTGATTTCGCTTATATTTGAGGTGAGCACCGACAATGATTACAAATATTTTCTTTTACCCAGCGCAAGCAAGTTCGTTGCCTAAGTCTTTTGTTTCGCGATGAGTTTCGTCGTCTTTATTCGCTACAAATCGCACCACGGGAAGTTCCAACGGCCACTCGCACTCCGATTTAAGGAACCATAAAGCAGTCGCCGGCTGGCTTATGCAATTCCATGTCTCCGTCTTTCTTTCGTTTATGCCTTTCAACTGCGCATTTTGCCAATATTTCACCAACCAAGACCCCTTTGCATTGGCTGTATGCATGCAACCTTTTGGTTTCATTTCGTTTTCATTTCATTTCGGGTTACGCAATGGCAGCCAAAAAGCATATATGAGTCATTTAACTTGGCAGACGACTCAACTAATAATGAAGCAATGCAACACTTCCGTCGTGTCTTAAATCCCCATGAGAGGCGGCTCACAGAATGTTGAGCAGCTCAGCTTGTTGGGGCATGTTGACAGGCGCCTTTTGTCGGTGCGTGGGCAGCCAAAAACATTGCCTAGCAATCAGTCATTGGAAACAAAAATGGAGTCGTTTAACGACAACAACAACAACAGCTCAAGCAACCAACAAGCAAAACAACAACAGACGCCCACGACGATGAAAAGTGCTTGTTTGTTTTTGTTGTGCTTGCTCTGTTTGTTATTAAAAACTTTCTATTTCACTTTGGGGCAGCCAAATAATTTTCAAGGTTCGGCATATGGAAAAACTTCCTGCACTCCGAGTGTAAACAATAACAACAGCATCGACTTCAACTTCAACTCGAAGCAATAAAAACATTAACAGCCCTGCCAAAATGTTTTTCCATGACTCAACTTGGACTGCACATGTCTGCGGCTCAATTTTGGGCTTCGGTTTTGTATCTTGTATCTTTCGCGTGTGTGTGTGTGTGTGCATGTAATCGTAATCGAGTTTCAAGTTTCGAGTCTTCGGTTCGACTCACGTAGCAACCTTTACTCCACATCTTTCCCTTTTCATCTCTCTTTTCCACTGCTCTCTGCTCTGTGTTTTCTCGGTCTTTGTCTCTTTTGGCTTTCTGAGTGCTTTCACTTTCAGCTAAGGTTGAACTCGCAATTGTTTTGGTCGCTTTAACGATCGTTGCTTCGGCTTCTGATTAGCCGCTAATCGACAATTGCAGGGCGGCTTTGTAGTTGTTGTTGTTGTTGTTGCTACAACTATTGGGTAATCCAATGTTTCCTGTTACCAACCATTCTGATCGATGGGCAGCCAGCGGTTTGTTAATGTTGCTAATATACTTAGAGTTGATTTATCGGCTGTGGCTTTTGGTTTTGCTAGCGTTTCACTTTTCCTTTTGACACCTCTCTCAGTTCAAATTGTGCTTAAACTTTCGCTGCAGCAGCCGCAGTCGCAGCCGGGTCCAAAACTATTTTGAATGCTTTTACATCAATCAAAATTAGCATTTCAATCACTCGTTCAGTGCTGTTGCTCGTCCATAGGCAGGTGTCATATGTCTTATCTTTGTCATGACTTATATAAAGGTGGCTTAGAAAGCCACTCCACAAGTGTTTCTTGGGGCAATTGTGGAGCAGACACCGATTTATCAAAGTATTTGTGTGGTCATTGTTTTGATCTTTTTAGCTGACGTAATGCAGCCACATATACTTATCTTGCGGAGTCGCTGAGTTTGCCACTTAAATGGACAGTGCTCCCCGTTAAACCGGCGACACTAAGAGTTCTCACGCGAATTTAAGAGCACAAAAGCTGCCGGTCATCTCTAGAATTGGGAGTTCGGAGAGTGTCTGGCAAACAAAAGACTTAGGCAGCAAACTTGACCATTGAATCTTTTACAAATGAAGCCAGCTTATAACCCATTTCTCTATTTCCTTTTCTTTGCAGCTCATTAGAATATGTAAAATCGTTCTGCAAATTAAAAAGGCAAAGATGCCACGCCAAAGTTCAGATCAGCAACAAGATATTGGACATCGGCCGAGGAGCATATAGGCAGTATCCAGCACAATTCAACATAAATCGAAATTCTCAATTCAACGTTAAAAGAATACTGTGAGGCTTTGTTAACTGCCACAGACAAAAGTATATAATTTATGCAAAAATGCGTCGAAAGCCACAGAAATTAACACAACAAAATAAACAATCCAGTAGAAGTGGCTGCGCTGCAAGTTCTAACAACGACAACAACAATAGTAAAATGCCAAGTTACCAGCGGCACATTTGGCACTTGTCTGCGACGCTGCTGTCAATTTCATTGCTGCTGCTGCTCCACGTTCACACTGCGGGTAAGTCGACAAGGGAGAGACAAAAGAATTTCACATGAACACATAATGCGAATTTTAATCGTTGGCACTGTACAGCAGAGACAACAGCAGCCGCTTTCACAGTCAACAACCAAAACAAGTTAGCACCAAAATGCAGAATGTTGGCTACTTAGTTGTCTCTGCGATACTCTGCCAAGCTGCAAAGAAGTTGAAGTTATTTATTAATCTCGGTGCATACTCGGTAACATGGTGTGAAAAAAGCGTTCAACTATGCAACTTTCAATTGCTGTTGGAATTTCAATTAAAATATTAGTTTAAACAGTTCGGTTTGAAGCTGAGCACGAAAATGCCGCGTGCTGTGAGCCAGACATATCTGGTTTTATTTTTTTTTTGTATTTCTTTCTCTTTAGAAAGCTTGCCTTTGGTACATAATTTATTGGGCGCTACTCAGAATGAATAGATACATAAAGCAAATAGCTGGATGCTCACAAACTCATGCTCACACTCATGAATGAGTACGAGTACTCGCACTTGCTGCGTTCGTTTGTTTGTTTGTTTCAAAGTATGCCAACAGCAGATAAGTAGCACCCAGGCACCCAACAACCCGTACATCAGTCTCGTATCCAGAGTCCGGAGAATCTCCGCTGCTTCTGGCATACCAAAGTTATGCTAATTTCATTTTGCCCCCACATTTTGCCCGCAGATACGGGCTTGACCCAAAAAAGAGCTCGGATCTGGCATTTTTTGACTTTATTTGACAGGTGTCTACGCATGACACACATAAGTTAGAGTATTTCATGGCTCATCTATGTTTGGTTTTAAGGGCATGCTATGACTTATCTCTGTAGCTTCTTTTCTAGAGTATGTCGTGGCTCTTGCTCTGTTTTATATGTGCAAGTTTCTGTAGCATAAAAGTTGTTGTTTTATTAGCCAAAGTTTAAGTACAACTCGCTGTGTGCGACATACTTCCATTTGTGGGTTTGGGTTTATCATATCTAGTGATGAAATACTCTCATCTGTGTGTCATCTGGGACAGGCTGTGGCTCAACTCGCTGTTAAATGCGTCACAGCTTCGACATCAGCTCTGCAACATTCTTGTATTTGTCTTTCGCATTCGTTTTATTCGCTTATTTGTGTTGCATAATTGTGATTATTCATGCCGGATTCAGCGACCTGGGCCTTACCCTTATAGTTTCGTTAATATGCAGGTGACTGTGCGGCAAGCCAATTGCGTGACATGCGTGAATCGAAGCTAATTAAAAGCATTATGTAGTATTTTTTGTAAAGTTCGATAACAGTTTGGCTTCACTGAATAATTAACTGCATCGGTTGTGCATTGAAAATCAAATAGTCATGTACATAAATTCTAGCATTTATTTGTTGTGCTAATTAATTTCGCTCATGCTTGCAATGCACAACTGACAGAAGGAACGTAGCATAACAATGCATTGTTATGCACATTAGTGTATGCATTTCAATTATAAATCAACACTCAACCGCTGACGGGAGCCGTTAAACGCAGCCACTGTAGGCAGTGGATGGTTCTCAACAGATACCGCTGAATCAATTAAAGCCAACTGCTTTACTGTTTTACTGTTTACTGGGCCATTTACAGCCAGCAAACTTTTCATGCAGTTAATAAGGCTTATTAACATAAAACAGTCTTGTCCATTGAGTGCACCGCACACAACTAGAAATTTACATAAAAATAGAAGAGAAGAAGCTGAAAAAAAAAATAAACGAAACTGCATTCTTCATGGATCGCAAAAATTAGGTGAAGTGAAAATAATTTTTACAGCAGCTTAATTAAAGAATTCAAACGGCGGCGGCGGCATCGGCCAATTGAGATTCTTGGCTTGGCAGCAGGTAACAACAGTAATAACGGGGCATCAGGTCTGGGCTTTCGAAATGTTAACGCCAAAGAATTAAAATTCTTTTGGTGTGCATTGGAAAAGTGTCGTTCGTCGAAGCGAGGCATCGACAGCAGCAGCAGCAACAGCAACAGCAGCAGCAACATCATCAAGGTAACGCCATTAGAAAGCGTGATGAGTTTGAATATGTGTTCATGTGTGTGTGTACCAAAAATCTATAAAGAAAAGCAAGCAAACAGTTAAGCAGCGAGCTGAGTGCAATTCATCATTCGCTGCGATTTGATACGATCGATGGGCCGCAATAAAGTCACGAGGCGCATTGACAACAATAACAATAACCTGTTGCACATTTACACATATTTCTTTGTTCGGCTGATTTTCGTTGATTTTCATTTTCCCTTGTTTTCTTTTTGGCGTCGCCTCTCTGCTTAAGCTGCTTAAATTTTCAGATTAGCTGTGCTTATTCCACACATTTTTGTTCGTTTCCACGCTGCTTTTTGGCACATTTCTGTTACATGGCCCACTTACAGCGACGTCGCAAGTGAAAGATGATGATGAGCGAAAGAGAGGTAGAAGAGAGGAGGGCAGAGATATAATAAAAGTTTCTTACTGCGCCAGGAACTAAAGATGCCGCGATTCTGCCGATTCAACAGCCGCAACGCTTCACAAATTTATCGCGTTGCTTTTTATTGGGTCAAGTGGCAGGTTTCATTTGCTGTTGCGGCTGCTGTGGCTGCATTCCTGGTGGGCCGCACGCTTGCCTGGCATGTTGACGCAATTAATTATTAAAAATTTCGTAAGCCGCGGAACAGGTGCAGTAATAATAAATGGCATCTGCTCGCAGATGGCTGTAAGTTTACATTAATAAATTAACTCGAATTAAGGAAAGCCTATTCTTTAAATTTCGTTATGTTTTCCACTCATATTTCTTACTGCAATTCAAAGTGAATCAATTAAGGTAATGCTGCTAACGTTTCGCACCACATAACAATAAAATGGCATTTGCAAAACAGAGATCAGATCAGTCTCAGGTTGGAGAACGTGTACAATCCAAAATCCAATTAAGTTAAACGTTTCTCCACCCTTTTCATTCAATTAGAGCTGTAGCCAAAGTCGTATCAATAACTGCATGCGCAGCCTCGTACTTTCCCTTTCCCATGCCACGGCCGTCGTCAGAGCGAGAGACAGCGCCAAAATTGTACAATGAAATTCAGCACAACGAAAGTTGCCAGCCACATAACCATAAACACACACCCAAAACAACAGCAGCCCGAACCCACAATTTATCTTGATGTTGATGCTGGCTGGTCAAGTTCGTTCTTGGCCCTGGCCTCAACACGTTGATGCCACGAGGACTCTTGAGGCGCACGCAAAATTGCACAAAGGCAGCGCAAAACCGCAAATCAGAGAGACAGACAGAAGAAGAGAGGGAGAGAGAGAGCGAGAGAAGAGAGTTGGACAGAAAGTAACGTTCACCTTTTTGCGGTTGATGAAGCTGCAACTCGCAGGTAGACAGAATGTCTGTGTGCTTGTGATACAATTGAATGGTAATCAATGAAAACATTTCGCAGTCTTCGGGATTACTGAGCTGCGAAACCGGTTGAATTGAAATTATTTTTTTTTTATTTTTTATTATCTCTCATTTTTTTGAATACGCCAATTTCATTTACATATATGGCCACGATGTGTCCAAATTGGTTTTGCCGCAAACGCAAACGCAAACGCTTTCTTTGCCCCCGTCACAAAAATACGGAAAAAAAAAGATTCTGCGCAGAATAAACAAAAGACTTAGGCAACGAACTTGCGATGATTGAATCGGAATTTCTAAAGTAACAAACTCAGCAAAAAGGCGATGTGTAGGTGGCGACACCTGTTGGCCAAAAGCATGAAATTCGTGCGCCATCAAACACAATTAGCCCAGTTGACTCAGACTCAGAAGTGGCAAGTTCAACTTCAGCTCAACGTCGACACAAAAAATAAAAATTGTGTAAAACTTGAAATAGAATGCCGTTAAATACGTGCAGTTATCCACAGACAGTCGCACACACACTCGCACATATATAGATAGCCTAATAAAAAGCTGTTTGACTGACTGACTGACGGCTACTCTGGCTAATATATAAGCCGGTTCTGTGGGCCATTTGTAAAACGTAAACGTTTTTTTTTCTCTTTCAACTTTTGGCTCAGAGCACAAGTAACGAAACGCACACACACACACACAGAAAACACACTCGGATTGGTTTTGAACTTGTCACTCGCCATCGAGAGTCACCCGTCTGTCCATATTGGTCGCAACTTGTTCCGTTTTCTTGGGGGCACGTTGACACAGTTTCGCATCGAGTGCGAGCGAGAGGCAGCTACGCTTTTCAATCAATAAATTTTGCGTTCTTTTAGCATTGAACTTGTCTGGAAATACGAATCGACTTGTATGTTGGTCACAGCAGCAGCAGCTAGATCGACAACTACAATTTGCGGCCAGTTGCGGATTTGTTTGCGCCAAAGGGGCGTATGTGACGCGGCAGCTGCGTTGTTGCCGCTGTCGTTGTTGCCGCTTACTGTTCCCATTCTGCGCAATGAATTTGCTCCATTTTACTAGCATTTAATCAGCTTTAATTGTTCAATTAGTGTTCGTTATATGGAGCGCAGAGCACTGATCGATTTATACAATAACTTTGTAGCTACTTCCATCAATTGCATCTGCAACTGATTTGCTGCTCTTGCAGTTCACTGACCCTGCAAGAGCTTGCAACCAACCTGTAACCCTTTGGCGCAACACAAATATTCGCTTTGCGTGTTTATATGAAAAGCAAATATTTCAACTATTTCTGCCTAGCATCGACTCCGAGTCTTGTGGCAACAAGATAAGCAATCTACTACACTAAATTGTAGCTAGTTCAATTTACAAGCCACGATTGTTGTTGCCGTTGCTGTTGCACGTTGTTGTTGCTGTGTTGTGTGTTCTTGGCAAAGCCACTTAAAGGCATTTGCTTGTATCTGCCTGGCATTTGCTGCTTATTAGTGGCTGCTTTGTTTTCCGCTGGAATCTGTTATAGTTGCAAGCTACAAGTTGCAAGTTTGCGAGCTGCCTTTAGCTGGGCTTTAATTATAAATATCAGACAATTAGGCTGTTAAGTGTGTCTATTATTTAGACTGTTTGCAGGCGTTTGCAGTCTCCGATGTGGATGTGGATGTAACTTTCCACGATTCGCAGAGCAGCGAGGCTAAGTCCAGCCAAGCCTGGCCAAGACGGCGGCTAATAAATTTTTCGGCTTAGACAAGCAAAAGAGGAGAAACACAAAAAAGGCCGCCAGGGCCTGCAACTTAAACTGCAACTTGCAACAACACAGTCTACCTGTTGGAGCCATACAGTCAGAGCCAGAGTCAGAGCCAGAGCTCGAGACGTAGACCTTGATTAAGGTCATTCGCTTCTGCTGACACAATGGTTGCAGTTGCAGCTTGCAGTTCGAATCGCTGTTGCAGTTGCAGTTGCTGTTGGCAGTCGGCAAATTGCATTCATCGCTCGGAAAATTAACATATCTAATTGCTGGACACGCGCGGCAAATGGTGAAAAACAATTCCATGTGACACTCCTCACGGGCAAGGTCTCTTCAAAGCTTTGGCTGTGAAATTCTTGCATTTCACTTGAGCTGGACAAAAAATAAATAAACATCCGAGATCTCAGTCTTAGTCAACTTAGTCACTGTCGTCACTCTGTTAATTGTTGGCTCAACTGACAGGGCGACAATGAACCGCACTTTAGGGTTCTTTTAGCAGACCAACAAAAGCGAGAAAAAAGCTTTGATTGCTCAAGTGCGGCCGAAGCTGCAGCTGAATGTGTTTGCGTTGTTAATGAATATCTTTTGGGTTCGGCCTCTGCATGACTCTGCGACAAACAAACACAAACAAGCACAGCAAATAACAAATATTTATTACACAAACTTTCTTTGGCTGGCCATAAAACAAGATTTGCCCGACGCCCACTCCGAGTTAGCCGTGCGTTGCGATGCCTGAATCAATTAGCATTAAATCAAAATTTTAATGCTACAGTTTTAAGCCAGCTGCCAGACACGCCCTCCACAGTCAATTCTACAAAGGCCTGGCTTGACTCTAGCGATATTTGGAAGGGAATGAGAGACATGCCAACGCTAACATGTAATATCTGCTTTGTGGTTGAGGCGTTGCCTTCAGTTCTTTGACTTTGAAATGCACATCTGTGTGTGAGTCTCCCTCGCGGTGTGCTTGAGGGCCTTATAGACAGTCGCCTCTTTAATAGAAATCTGGCAGAGAGCTGTCGTAAGCCGTATAAAATAGAATTGAATTGGCCAAAGCAAATAAAATTCAACAATAAAATCAAATCGATTGCCTACGATTATGGCAGAGCGATTTTGGAAGCTGAATGCTGAACTGTAACTAAAGTACTTTCTATCGCCTAATATTATTCAATTCTTCTGCATTGATTATAAAAATAATACAATGCATGCTTAGGAATTTATTATAATAGCTATAAAAAGATGAAGTCGAATAAATTACAGTTTATATTTAAAATACAATACAGTTTAAGCCGAGGCATTTTGTATTGAGTATTAAAATATTATATTTTATTATATTTTTTAAGTATTGTTGTGCTTTTGTTGTTAGGTAATCGATTCTATTAGTAAAGTGAAATTACTTACAAACGATAAAGTTGAATAAATTATAATTTAAAATTTTAATAAAATACAGTTTGGGCCGCGGCAATGTGATTGTTATTTATATTTTCTAAAATATGAAGAGATTTGATTCTGTTAATAAAATGAAATTACTTTTACAGAATGAAGTTGCATAAATTACAGTTTATTTTTAAAATAAATTGTATACCTTAGGGTTTGTATTTATAATGCAAAATTTAAATAGAGTCTTGTGTGTGTTTTTTATAGTGTTTTTGTGCCTTTGTTATTAGGTAATCGGTGGTTATTAATAAAGTGAAATTATAACGAATTTGTGTCGAGTTATCACACAGTCTTCTCGCACCTGGAATGTTGTGTAATCGCGGACATTAGACAGACATTAGGCGACATTACGGAGCACTTATTGCCAGGGCTTGAGGCAACTTGAAGCAGCTGCCAAATTGAGGCATACATGGCGAATGGGTAATGCTTGCGTACGTGTCTTAAATATCGAAATCAAATTTGGTTGCATTTCATAAGCGTGGAAAATGTAATTATTGTCGCTAACAGCTAACAGTGTGTACTATAAGTATGTTTATGCTGTGCTGTCCTGTGCTGTGATTGCGAAACAACTTTGTGTGCGTCTGCTTTATTTTGTGCTTAGATTTGCGATGTTGACGAGTGCAACGGCTTAGAAATAGAAAGTGATTTGCTTGTCGGACGACTGCCGGCAATTTGAAGGCGCTGAAATTGGCAATTTGGTGCCGCGTGTGGGTTACGAGTGGTTGCCTGCAGTCTGAGTGTCAGTCTCAGTCGCAGTCGCAGTCACAGTCGAAGTCTCTGTCTCGCAATTCAGATTGCGACTCCGCATCGACGTGGATCGAGGGCTGCGAGTCGTGCGCCTTCTGTCCTGTCCTCGACGTGGGCTCAAGTAGCGTTTAAATTAGTGTAGGCAAGCGCTGGAACTAATGACTCTCTTGTCGTCGAAGTTGTCATCGTTGTTGTTGTTGTTGTTGTTTGCCTGTTGCTGTTGTCAAGAGTTGGAGTTGGAGCTGGAGCTGAAGTTGTCGTCGATTTGGTGCATTGAACTCGAATGTCTTCTGGTCAAACGTTGGGGAGTTGTCTGCTGTAAAGAGACAGCAAATTAAAGTTTTACTTTCGTTGTCCGTGAAAGTGTTGCATGCCACAGATTCAATTTTTGAAATTGTGTTACACTTACCACACTCCACTTTTGGCATTGTACGAGTTTGTGCCGCGTTGTCTCTGCTGGTAATTGAAGAGTCGCCGCCAGCGAACGTTCGATGTTTCGACTTTGCGGTAGACACTTTTACCTTGCAACAAATTCCGTTTTGTATCAATAATAGCGCAAAAAAAAATAAAAAATATGCTGGAAAACAGGTGGAAATTGCACAAAAAACGAAAGTGAAAATGCGATGCTCAATCAAACAATATTTATGGGCCAAGTTTGTTTGGCTTTTCGTCTCGTTAAAGGAAGCGCTAATTATATCCAACGAATTTGTGATAGAAAGTGAAATGTATTTATAACAAAAGCGATATTTCAGTTATCAATCAGCGGCCACTTTGCTCCACATTTTCATTTTTTACCATCTCTCTCGCGAAGGTGAAAGTAAAGTATGTGTGTGCCAAATTTTAATCAGAAATGCTCACAAAAAACCGCATCACAATTGGGTTAAGCTCAATAACTAAACGTGTTTGTTCGTGTCGTGTGAATTATGAGCGGTATCATAAACCTAAAATCGTATTAAACTGGTTGTTTACCAGCGCCCACTTCTCCTCAGGCGTTAAAGCCCTCAAATAGCACAAGCATCGCGCTAATATGTCAGCTAAACATTTGCATTGTCTGCCAGCCTGACACATGCTCTTGACACCTGCAAAGCGTCTGGAGTTGGAGTTGGAGTTGGAGTTGTGGCAAGTTGCCGGCGGCAAGTCAACGATCTCAGTCATAAATCACGAGCGTCGCCAGACACACAGAAAGAAAGTAACGAAGCAAGCGTTGTAGGCAAATAAGTTTATCACAAAACACCGAAACCTCTCAGGAGGTATAAGAAAATTGATAAATCACTGTATCGAATACTTAGCGGGGGGAACAGACTCACACTTGAACTGAAACCGAGACGAAATTGAGCTCGAGTGGGTCAAAGTTGAGGCAGACGATCAGCAGGTGTCAATTTCATTAACCGTTCTCAAGCCAGATTTTCGAGCTTTTCAAAATAAAGCACTTCAAGTATCTAGCTGAGAAATTAGTGTGAAGCGTGAATGCGTAGAAAGCGAAATGCACTTATTTTAATACTCACATCTAACAAATGTTTAACAATTTTCACTAAACTGTGATTGAAATTCCTAAGCGTAAACCAACAGACAATGACAATGGCCCTGTCTATTTCAGTTTAAGTTATAATTGGAAGTAATAATAATTGCAAAGCGTTTATTTTAAATGGTGGTTGCGTGTGTCTCTCATTTAATTTGATCACTGGAGATGAACATATTTATATTTAACAAGTTTAAATCATATTTATATTTGTAATAATAGTTTCTATATTTCATTTATTTATAACATAAAATGTTTACTTTAATTTAATGAGAGGAAACATGAATATACGAAAATAAATATAATACTTATATATATTATTTTGTTCATTTCAATTAGTTCTTATGTTATGTGCTACTGTCATTATATTCACATTTGTAATTATATTTTAAATATTTCCGATATTAAGGTGCACTCTGCTACTATTATAAATTGAACAATTTTCACTTAGTCAAAGCCTAATAAATATAATTAATACAAATCAACAATTTTCCTGTAATAAACGATTTCAACTTTTTATCATTTTCCAACTTTAATTTATTAATCTACATTGTGGTAGTCCGAACATATCTTCATTTGATTTACATTGATTAACTGGCGCACAACTGCAAACATCCCACATGTATCTGAGAGTGTGTATGCGTATCTTATAAGTTGCTTTGCTGCGGCATGCAATCGTGAAGTTTGTTTGCCAGCAATGCGAATAAGTTGGCATCTTTTCAACGCTTCACGTAGCAATTTGTGAAATTCTTGTCTTTAGGCTCCACCGGTCTCCAAAGTGGGAGTTTGCAGTGCAATTGTGCGAGCCCAGTGGGGACTGTTAAGAGGGCAGGGGGGGCAATGGGGGTCTCTGGCGAAATGTAATAAGTAATAAGGCTGTACAACTTGTGACAGATACTGAGTTGGCGCAGCCTTGGCTGCAAGAGGCGAACCAGTAATTTCAGATGTCGCCAGGCGTGCTGGTTAGACAGACAATGAATGTATGCTAGGCCCCAAAAACAAATACACATTACACACATTGCGATGTGCGAGAGTGAAAAGAATACAAAAGACTCGAGACACAAACTTGACATCGAAAATAAATGATGCCTGCCAGCTGGGACTGCGACAGAGACTGAAGACTGAGACTCAAGACTGAGACTGAAACCGAGATGGATTTCTAAGAAATGCAAATGCGCACATTACATATGGTATCAAAGAGTCGAGTGTGTGTGACAATGACAAAGACAAAGCACAGGGCAAAGCCGCATGTGGCATGTGGCAAGTGGCAACTGAAAAGTGAAACCGTCTCTGGCTTTTGTTTCGACAGCAACGAAACGCATCAGATTCTTTTCACCGCCAGCACAAACAATAATTAGCGAAATTGAAGCTATTCACAGATTTTTCACCAGCCTCTCCTCCCCTCTCTTCTGCTTGCAGTTGCCCAGCACGACGACATCTCACAGATCTCGCCCAAGTCGAGCAGCGACAACTCGTCGCCGCGTCTCAGCATCGAGAGCACCATGACCGACTCCAACACGATTCCCGAACGCGAGCAATCGCTGGCCCACGAGGAGAACGAGACGCGGGCACGCGTGGAACGCTCTGCCTCGCCCATACTGCACGAACAGCACATTGCGGGACCCAACGACGTCAGCTACGGGCAGGAGAGCGGCAAGGATGTGTCCGCCGGTCGCTACTTCCACTACAACATCAAGCCCACGGGCACCTACGACAACCAGGAGGAGCAGCAGCTGCCAGAGCGCACTCAGCGCATCCGAGCCGGCAAAACCCTCACGGCGAACGGCAGCAGCAGCAGCCAGACTGGTCACACTGGCCACACTGGCCACTCGGAGTCCGCCAGCACCGAGCAGCCTTTTTTAGTGCAAGGGGACCTGCGACCGCCTACGTCGGGGTCCCCTATCAGCCCGAGTCCGAGCAGTTCTGCCACCTCGACGGGGGCGGGGGCAGCGGCCAGTGCGACACAGGCGCCGCATAGTGCGCGCCAGAACGGCAACCCGGACATCCAGGACATCATCACGGGCATCGTGAAGCTGCTCAACGGCAACGTCAACGTGCACGCCAACACGCAGGGCGTGGTGCGACGCCCCTCGGCGAGTCGCATCAACAACCGTGGCCCGCCTCGCATCTCCGACGTGCAGCCGCTGCCCGTGGACTACGAGGCCCAGAAGCCGGGCACCTCGATGCGCCCGCCGCCCTTCCCCTTCGACCGTCCCGAGCGGCCCTTCATCACGGGCGTGCCCATTCCCGAGCAGATTGTGCCCGTGCGTCCGGGCTTCGTCAGCAACCGACCGCCTTGGTACCGCAACAAGCCACGTCCCCCGATCACCACCAGCGTGAACGGCAGTCGACGCCCCCTACCGCAGTACCAGCCTCAGCCAGCGCCGCCTTTGCAGCCCGCTCGAGCACCTGAGCCGGCGTCGGAGGACGCCAGGCCCGAGCCCGAACAGCAGCCGGAGCAGCCTTCAGCTGGCGATGCCCTGGAAGCTGTGCAGCCCACGGACACCACCTACGACTCGGAGTTCTCCAACGAAGACGCCAATGCGCAGTACATCGAGGTGTCCGACCAGGACGCGGAGGGCGGTGGCGAGGTGGAGGAGGAGCTGCAGCCACCTCCCGAGCCGTCACCTGCTCCAACTGTGCCGCCCAAGAAGAAGCACAAGCACGAGAAGAAGAAGCCGCAGGAAGCACACGTGGGCTACACGACCATCATTGAGACCAGCTCCGTGGTCAACACGGTCATGAACATGCCCTCCTCCAGCTACGTGCCCATGCCCATGGAGAGCATCAGCCACGAACTGGATCCCTCCACCGAGGAGGTGATCTTCATGACCGCCAATCGCACGCCCGGACTGGAGGCGACCACATCAACCACAACCACAACGAGCAGCATTCAAACGCTGCCCCTGAGCCAGCTGCCCGACGTGGCGGCAATTGCGCCCACCTCCAATCTGCCCATGACCACCTCTACTAGCACCACCACCAGTACTAGCTCCACTACCACCACCACCTCAACCACCACCTCAACTACCACCTCAAGTACCACCTCGACCACGAGCACCGAGAAAGCCCCGACAACGCCCAATCCATCTGCTCCGCCCGCCTCCTATCATCCCCGACCCGGCATCGTGCTCGACGATCCCGAGTTCAAGCCCGGCGGTCGCCCACGTCCCGCCCAGCGACCGGCGGCGCCTCAGCAACCCATCCAGCCCACTCGACAGCATTTGCCGCCTGGCTATGGCGAGATCTTTGACGTGACGTTGTCGGCTATTCAGGGACCCGGGCCGAAGGGCAGCGGCTCCCAGCAGACGATCAACATCAAGCCTTATGGGTCGTATGGAGCGGGAGCGGGAGCGGCAGCGGGTGGACCACAGGCGGACATCATAGTGTCGGCATCAGGTGACGAAGGCTTCGTCTCGATCGATGGCAAGCGCACTTACATCAATCTATTTGGTGATCCCACAGATCCGCCCGCGGGCGCTACAACGCCGGCCACACGGCTGCCCCAGCTGCCGGGACAGGCGGCCCCTGGAAGTGGAAGTGGAAATGGAAATGGTGGTGGTGGAGGCACTGCACCCAGTCACGGGGTCACACAGAGCAGCAGTGGTTACGTGGTGCCCGAAACCGAGGTTGTGGAGCTGCAGCCTCAGTCAGGGGGCAGCCAGGGACAGGCAGCGAGTAAACCTGCCACAGCTGCCACAACGAACGCGGGACCCACGAGACCTCACTATCGCCAGCGACCCACGCAACCACCTGTGAGGATTGACACCTGCATTGTGGGCGACGACTCCACCTGCGACCAGGCACAGCACGAACGCTGCAAGACGGACAACGGCGTCTCCAGCTGCCATTGTCGGCCAGGTAAGAGTGGAGTTGAAAAAGAGAGGAGTATAATCACATTGCTAATCTCTGTTGACTTTTAGGCTATTCCCGTCGTAAGCATCGCGAGCCGTGTCGTCGTGTCATCTCCTTCCACCTAGGCATGCGCGTCGATCGCATCTATGAGCACAGAATAGTGTGGGACAACAAGCTGATGGATCGCAACAGCGAACCTTACGGACAACTGAGCTACGAATCAGTTCGCGCGGTAAGACAAAAACTAATAATACCGAACTATTAATAATATTCTAAATAATACCAATAAATTTTCGTAATATTTGACAACTAGAGTAATAATTGATGAAGTCTGTTAATAGGCAAAGGATATTAATTTGTGCACAATAATATGTTTTTTTTTAAATACAAACATAATGTTAATTTAGGATTACTAACCTATGCCTTTGACCAGCAAGGGTTTATTGAGGGTTTGCACTGTTTTTTTTAAATTGTATATCAGATCATTATTTTAGACTCTCACTGTGTAATTGTTGCCAGTTTATTGTCAAGTATTCAGAGTAATGTAATACATGGTCGAATTTTAGCAATATTTTCGTTACATAATATTGGCAGATAAGAATTTTGTCATCATCTGGTAAAATAATATATATATGTATGTATATAAAAATAGTGGTTTGTTCTCATTCACTAACTGATTGTACTATCAACACACAGCCCAAATGGTAAATAATACTTTATCGTGCGCCAAGAATCCTTTTCGCAAAATACGTATTTAATTTGCTGTGGAAGTGTTAATTTTTAAATTGGTATTAAATAAATATGTTTCAATTTAAGCAAATAGTACAAAATTTAAATATGTGCTACAACCCAAATTATTTAATTTTACATTAAAATTGAAATTAACCAGGGGTAGAGCGTTAAATTGCCAGTTACAATATATTTTTGAAATGTCCATATATTAAACATTGATTTATTATATTACTTTCTTATTGTAATTATTAGCTAAACGAGTTTTATATATACACAATGTTATTTTCTGTTTAGCCATATTTTATTATTAGCAAACTAATAATTTGTCAACATTTTATAGCTGGACTCTGCCATGTCGATGACACCATATTCAGATGAGTTCATGGAGGCCAAGGTCAACAACATCTATCGTGGCGATCCCAATCTGGGTGGCAGTGGCGTCTACGTGAACCTCACACTTAAAGTAAGTAAATACAAATCAGTATAAATCAGCTGTCACACTAACTGATCCCTATACCAATCGTCAGCTGGACGAGAGCGTGGAGACCCTGCGTCCCAATCTGCGCAGCGATGTGCAGAAGCATCTGCTGGGCGTGCTGCATCGCCGCAACAACAACATTGGCAACTCCGTGTTGTACGTCAGCTCCCCGGAGGGCGCCGTCTCTGCGCTGCATGATCTTGATGAATGCCAGTCCCCGGAACTGAACGATTGCCACGCCAGTGCCACGTGCAGCAACAGCTGGGGCACCTTCCACTGCGTCTGCGAGGCGGGACTCCGCGATCCCTGGGCCGATCAGCCGCAGCGGGCGGGACGCGAGTGCCAGAGCTGTCCGGATGCGTACTGCAACAATCGCGGCACCTGCAGCTACAACGAGGAGGGCACCCAGAGCTGTGCCTGTGACTCCAGCCATTATGGGGCACAGTGCGAGATCGACGGCGAGGTTTTGGGCGTGGCTATTGGCGCCTCGGTGGCAGCTGTGATCATCATTGTGCTGACGCTGGTCTGCCTGATCATGTGGTCGCGTCGCTGGCAGCGGGAGCAGAAGAATGCCATGGGCTCGCCTGTGTTTGGCTACATGAACACAGCGCCATTGAAGTCGGCGGGTTTGCCACAGGCTGGCTACCAGGTGACGCTGGAGGATCGCATGCGCTGGGCACAGATAGCCGATGTCATGGCGCAGACAAATCATTACGGGGTGAGTCTCATAATATCCAAAGTTCTTTCTTTAATTGATTGATTCGATTGCTGTTCGGACAGGCTGAACCCATTGGACCCACGCGGCCGTCGTCGGCGATGTTTGCCTATCCGAATCTCGGTGCGATGGGCATGGGCACCATTGGTGGCATGTCGCTGCAGAGCACCATGCAGATGCATCCTAGCGCCAGCCTGGCGCCGCCAGTGCCATTACCCAGGTAATTAGATCGATTTCTTTAACTATTTGTGCATCTTATTAACGCACTGTCGTTGCTCTCAGAAGACTTGGCCTTGGTCCGCGTGCGAATGGAATGCGCACGCTGGAGAACTCCAGCTCCAGTGAGGAGGAGGATCGCGCCGATCTGCTGGGTCGCAACTTCCAAGTGCCACGCCCCAAGAGTCGCAGTAATGGCAGCATTGCGGTAAGCATACCTACTCTCCCTCTTATATACTAATTTTATAGACATTATATTAAATTGGGTATTTATACAATTTTGAAAATATACTCTATTTTGTTTAATTCATTTTAAAGTCGACTATGAACAGTCGACGTTGGAGAAATTACAATATTATATTAATATTGGGAAATTAAAAAAATGCTAGATATCTAACCGTCAAAAAATGTTCAGCTAAAAATTGCAGATATAAATAAATTATTAATTTCAAAAATGTAAAATAATTTCAGTTAATATATTAAATTATCTTATAAATAAAAATGTTCAGCTCAAAATTCCAGAATAATTGTAATTGTATAAAGTCCGAATTTAATTTAATTAGATCATATCTATATCACAATTTTAGCTTTACATTAGTTGAGCTCATAATACTAACCATTAATCCCTGTATTTAATTTATTTTATTATTATTTGCATCATTTCTAATCGTATCTGTCTGATCTGCAGAACCAGTCGGGCATCTACTACGATGTGGACTACGAGCCCTCCGGCAACGGCATCGGCAACACCAGCGTCGATCATCTCTACGGCTCGCAGAATCAGTCGGTGACGCACTCGTCGGGCAACAATCATATACCCGGTCCGCAGGGCATACCCATGAGCACCTACACCTCGGGTCGTGCGCCCAGCAGTTACTACATGAAGTGAGGGAGTTGCCCACTCTATCTATGAGCCCTGTCCTAGTTCTTTACTGAGCCTGTAAATAATGCAATCTACGCGTAGTTTAGTTAAGTAGACGCCTAAAACACTTTTCCACTGCAGTCCTGGCCATTCGGATCGGAGACTGCAGCTGAGACGCGTTTTCGTGCTTTCCAGCAACATGAAGACTTAGCTTGTAAGCAGCACAGAGATACGAGTATGAGAATAGTTTAATGCAATGTAAACGATCACTAATCATTAATTTTAATAATAATTATTTAAATTATTTGCAGCCTAGACGTAATTACACTTCAATTAAAAGTCAAACAAAACAAGCATTAGCATTAGTATTTACCTATCAATCGGTTTTTTAAGTTCAAATGTGTGTGAGTGTAAATATGATTAAATAAATAAAGACATTACTGTAAATTAAAAATTTCAATTTGTTTTAATTTCGAAAAATAATGAAGTTACGTTAGACTTCATAAATGTGTGTTGTCAATCAATTTAAAACTCTATGAATTCAAAATATAACCGCCGATCGTCTGTTTCAATGCATTTCAAACTGTAAGGCAACTACTACAGCCATCTCACTTTTACACGTAGACGTAGCCTTAATCGTAGGCAGCCCATCTCCAATGTGCATAAGCGAGACGACTGCTACTGACTTTCTTAACAGTGTTGGAAAATTACTGAAGTAACAAAAAGTCGTTAAATTTAAAAAAGGGTAAAAAGTTACTGCTGTTAAAATTACCTTGCAATAAATGCAGCCATTTGGCATTTGATTTATTTAACAATATTTTATTTGCATTACGTCAAGTCATCAAAAAAACCAATATCCATCTGCACTTTTTATTACTTACTTATTTATGACAATTTCACTTTTATTTCTTTTTTTTTTTGGGTATAAGAAAACGAGAATTGATGATTTATGAGTGTCGCCCAATGCGGTAGTTGCTTTGGTTCACACGCATAAATAAATTAAAATTATTAGAAAAAGAAAATGAAAAGTTCGCTGAGTGTGCGTGTGTGTGTGAGTTTCGTTTGCGTGTTATGAGACTCAGTCTAGAGCTGACCGCTGCTTGGAGGTGGAAGTGGAACTTTTGCTATTTTGTTTCTTATGCAACACAAAAGCTGAAGTGATTTCTCGCGCAGGTGGCAACTGGCAACGGGCAACTGGAGAGGAGACTGGCATGCTCGTAAACAATGATCGTGCACATATCTTGACCCCAGGAAAAATGCTGCGTGTACCATTTGTAATGATGTTCACGATGTGCAGTCTGCGATATACAATCGCCACTCTATTTCTGTCTGTGTTTTCTGTGTATTCCGGCGGGTGGGCTGTCAAAAGTCCCGCATTATCTACAACGGATCAACACGTTCAATCATCGTCTAACCATCAAATCTGTTTCAAGCCAAATGTTGGGTATTAGCTGGCTAATGTTTTGGTTTGAAGTTCAATGCCGTTTGGGGGGCTTCAAAGCGGCGTCTTCGGCATCGGCCACAACTAATTAATCGACACCTTCGTCGAGATGAGCTCAGCTCGGCTTCAGCTTAAGGTAAAACCGCTTAGCGCCAGCAATTGAAAGTCAAAAGGTCGCGATGGCGTTAATAGCGCCTATTTCATAATTATCACAAAAATAATATATGAGCAACATCCAAAAATTGTCTATTCCTTGAAACCTAACAGCGATGATTTTATCAGATTGCTAGTGGTTTGACTGTTGTTATTATTATTAAATTGATGTTGACCCAAATGTAATTCAATTTATACCATGACGTTGCTATCTTTGAGGAGTCCATTGCGACAGTCTGTCTCTACGAATATGGGTAAAAGAGGCACAAATAAAAGAGTGGGGGCGTGTCCATCGCTTCAACGCAGATCACGTAAACGTGAGACTCGTGCTGTGCCATTTAAATCAAAATCACAAACAATCCATCGCATCGCATCGCATCGCATTCGATGGCATCGCATCGCGCCGCGTAATTTGCCAATGCGAAATACGAGCAATATAAAGCACTTAAATCGATGCCCCGCATTGGTGGCCTTTGCCAAATTGCGCTCATTATTGGCTCTATTATGTCACCCGGCTTTCAGATTGCTCCGATCGGCCTTCGGGGTGTTTAGCAGGAGCAACGTCCACTGGGTCAACTCGAGACATCATCGCGCCGATGCGTAGCTGCGAATCGGGGGCGTATACGCGATAAATACGCTAAGAATTGCAACAACAGGGCATCATAAAAGCCAAAAGCGTAGTTTGGCCATAAACACGAATTCATTGCACTAGCCCCTCTTCCCACTCTCAAAGCTTTTGGCTTTGTGTTCCAGTTACATTGTTGCGTCGTCTATTTTGGCAGCGACAATGACAATGTCGAAGCCAAAGTCGAAGTCGTTGTCGTTGTCGAAGTCGGGAAAGCGAGCCGCAGGCACTTGTTGCAGGTGTTGCAAGCAATAATTTAAAACTGGGTGCTCAGTTCCTCGTGCTTCGTGACATGCAACATGACTAACAGTCGTCAGAGGGCGAGAGCCGTTGCCGTTTGTCATAATTGGTCGCGCGTGGAAGATGCGCTTCCAACTTCCTTGTTGGCATTATTGTTGTCACTGCCTGTCAATGTGTGGCAAATGAGCAGAGTAGGAAAAAAAAACGACAAAAAATGGTTGAGCAAACAAAGCACAGAAAACATACATTTTTTTGTGTGCCATCGCCTAAAAATACAGCTTGTAAAATACAGAAGACAGTTGCAGAGGGGATTCCCCGATACAGTGTGTTGGATTAGAGGGAACAATTACATTTTATGCCATCAGGATAATATGTATTTAGCATACTTTCATTTAAAAACAAAAACTCCATTAATTTTGCTTATTTTCTATATTATAGTTTTATTAACTTTATGATTTAAATAAATACTAACTCATTTCAGAAATATATTCTTCATTTGAATTTCAACTAATGTAGCTAGGCATTTATTCAAATGCAACTAATTTTTTTGTTTTATATATTTTTTTGTGATTTATTTTCCCTTAAAATAGTTGACGCATTTAAAGATTGCAACAACTAAAAATTCGTCACATTTTTGTGTATTAATTATATTGTATTTTATTAGCAAAATTATCAGGAGTGCACAGATTTGGCACCTCTTTTGTTGAACAAATTTAAATACATTGTCAATTTTGCACTACAACTAAACTAAAGCTGAATGAAATCGCAGTCAACTGTGCTACGAAACCGTCTCGAACCACTTAAAAAGTAATTCGCCTGGTCATGAAAGTCAGCGCCAGATCTTGTGGCCATTACATAAAAGATCTTATGGGAATGTAAGCTAATTGGCGTGGAAAACTGCGCGGGAAATGGCGGTCTGCGGTCTGCATGCAGAGACCTTCCATGCGATGGTAGTTGTTTTAAGTGCCTCACCACTGTGCCTGGGCAACACGCCTTCTTCTCGGAGGTGGTGGTTAGTGGTTGGTGGCTGGTGGATGCCACAACAAGCGGAACAGAAGCAGGCAGAGAAACGCTTTAAAATTGTACAAAAAGTACACGACAAAATGCAATGCAAATGCCGCAGTTGCAACAGCCGCAGCAACTGCAACAGCAACTGCAAAGGCAGCATTCAAACTGCAAACTACTCGTGAATAAATGACATTAAAATTCAACAACAACAACTCGATGAATTAACATACGTGTTAATGAGCAAAACCGCACAGGTTGTCGACGCTGCCGCTCTTCATGTTGCTGTTGCTTTTGTTATTATGGTTTTTGTGTTTGTTGCTGCTGCCTCTGCTGCTGCTGCTGCTTATGTTGCTGCCCTGCTGCTGTTGCTGCCATTGCTGCTTTCATGAAGCGTTGACGGAGGAGATTCGCACGCACATAAAATACTCGGTAGCTTCATTTGCATGGAAGCCGATGATGATGTTGCCATTGCTACTGCTGATTATGCTCTTGCTAACTAAGTGCTACGATAGGCACTCAATCAGCCAATCAATCAAGCCCAGTACAGTGCAACAAATTTCTCAGCGCATACTAAATAAAATTGAAAATGATTAAACATGATAAAGATTGATAGAATTTATTGCCAGCCTTAAGTTGCTCAATAGGAATCCATTTATTCTACAAACAGTAAATATAAATAAAAGGTCGCAAAAATAATAATAATAATACCATCTTGTAGATACTTTATACTTTTGATTAATACTCGACAAAAACAAACTTTGATTTGTAGCGTCATATAGTCGACAGTTCATACGTTTAATTAAATACAATAAATTTGTAATTTTGTATTACGTTATTTTAGAGAAACAATTTATAAATAAAAAGTCTTGAAACAACTGCTAAATATAACATAATTTGCCTACTAAAATTAGGCCAAGCTAAACCTAATTCGATAAATGTTGTCTTTATGTCTAATTAAAAACACAATTATTTATTACTTTATTATAATTAAATAATTAAACTAACTTTTTGAAGCGACTAATAAAAATAAATGTCTGTATTTACTAAAATTATAATTATATATTGTCAGGAAGTCGAGATTTCATACATAACATTTTATATAAATTAGTAAATTAACAATTAATTATTACTCTATATTAGTAAATCAGTGAATATAAAAAGATTCTTCAATCGATTATTGTCAGTCACTCAGACAGTTCATAATAAATGAACAACTATTTATTACTTTATTTTAATGTAATATATTCTATATTATTATTGCCCGAGTCTCACCAAATGTTCACGATCTCAATGTTCATCTCGATTTAAGCTGATTTTCATTGGGACTCCAATTCGTCTCAGCTCTAAATTAAGAAGCCAGTAGCATTAAAATCGTTTCACGCTCAATTTTCTTTGGGTGTACTCACTATTTAGCAGTTGGCCACGCGCTGCTTGTGAAAGTCTTGGAAAGTGTGACGCAACTCGTAACACGGTTGCATCTTCACCTGCATCTACACCTGTCGTGTGTGTGTGTGTGTGAGTGTGTGAGTGTGTGCTAGTCACGGCCCACTCGGATTGCGTAATGGGCAATTGTGAGTCTGGTTACAGGAAGATGGCATCGATACTTCCGCTTGGACTGAGGGAGCCTGACCAACATGGACCTGGTGGGCGTCTATTGGCAATAAGAAATGCGCGAATGCAGTTTCAATTAACAATATTTGTCAGCGCTGGCTGGCTATTAAATATTATAGCCGCAACCTGGTTTCAGGTGTCTTCATCGCTGAGCGGCTTACACATGAGGAAATCTGCAATAGCAATTGCCGTTGGCAGCTGCAGCCGAAGCAGCAGCTGACCAGGAGAAGCAGTCGACACTACGCAAATTGGAATGTGAGACCTCTGACAGTGCGAATAAATGCCTCTGAGTTGACTCTAGTTGGCTTGGCTTCGTTTACTTTGGCCAGTTGCGCAATCGCGGCAGCAATGCGACGCTTCAGCCGAGCCTGTGGGGCAGACTCTGAGCCGGTTTTGTGGCCAACTGGCCACTGTGGCAGTTACACATATTTCGTTATTGTTGCTGTTGTTGTTGTGGCCAAAGGACAACGCCTCAAAGTTTGCCAATCGGCTAAGCCATCTTCTGGTTTGCATTTATTTATTGCCACGAAGATTGCTACAATCAAACTGGATTGCAACATCCATAAGTCGCTTAAATCTTGCCTGCCTCTTCTTCTACCTGTAGTTTTCTACCTGTAATGTTGTACAAGTGTACGATGATCGGTATAACATGCTGTTAAACTGCTTCGTTGTCGTCCGGGCGACCTTGGCTGCAACGCACCTTTCTGAAGATCTTATTCGGATTTCGATTTCGTTCACCACTCGACCACAACAACCGAATCATGTGAGTTGTTGGCCAAGCTTCGCTTCGCGGCCACCTGCGGCGTTAGCTTCTTCCAGCTCCGACTTCGACTCCAACTTTTGGCGTGAGCAATTAATGCTACGTTTAATTGCAATTGCGCTGACAAAACGAGTCAACTAATTGACTGCACTTCGTCTGGAACAATGAAGCTGCTCACAGCTGATGATGCAACTGGACAGGGGGGCAAGAAATCAATTTTGGGTACGCTGCAATCAGCTGTAATTTCATTTACGCCTATGTGGGTCAACTGTAAGAGTGGTAACAATAACATTACCGTCAACACTTGAGCCGAAACACCTGTTCAGCTGTGCGAGAAGACAGGAGACTGGCCACTGAAGAGTGAACACTGGATGTTGAAGCTGATGCTGATGCGCGACCACGTAACGAATCGGAGCAACAAAATTCGCCGCGAGCCAAGCCGAGTCAAAGCAATAAGCAATTACAGCACCAATATGTCAAATGTGCTTACCCACCGACAATGACGTTGCAGGAAGGCAGAAAGAGACCAACGAGAGGTGGCAACCACCATTGAGGGATTACAGCTGAGCATTGCGGACACACTGGGATTAGTGTCCGTTAATGGTCTCTGATTGAAGGCCAAAAAGTGTGTTAAGCATGCGCTACTTGTGCTGGTATTGTTATTGTTTTTATACCCGCTACCCATAGGGTAGAAGGGTATTATGACTTAGTGCCAACAGAAAATGTATGTAACAGGCAGAAGGAGACATCTCCGACCCCATAAAGTATATATATTCTTGATCAGCATCAACAGCCGAGACGATATAGCCATGTCCGTCTGTCCGTCTGTCCGTCTGTCTGTCTGTATGAACACCTGGATCTCAGAGACTATAAGACATAGAGACACCAAATTTGGCAAAAATGTTCCTTCATACCCTACGCAGATCAAGTTTATTTCAAAAGTTGGATGCCACGCCCCCTTCGCCCACAATAAGCATTTATCTAGAAATAGTCAAGTTTTTTTTTATGTAAATCGCGTATAACTCCAAAAGTTCTTTGTGTAATGATGTGTAATTTGGTAAGCCATCTGCGCTTGACACTCTTAATATACCCTGTAATTTTGGTAAAAATCGGATAAGTAGAACCAAAGTTATTCGCGAAATTATTTATCAAAATTGTTGTTCCCAATGCATATGGACGTTTTAAGTGTGTGATTGACCTAGAGATATCAAATTTGGTGACAGTATTCGTGTAGGTCTTACGCAGATCAAGTTTATTTTAGATTTTTGCCACGCCCCTTTCCGCCCCCGAAAACTGTAAAAGCCGTAATAATGTACCTAGAGCATTGAATTTTGGTATGCATAATAATAATTATATTCTTAATGATTCCTGTGAATTTGGTTGAGATCGAGTTAAAAACAAGGAAGTTATTAATGAATCAATTTTATATGAAAAATTCACTTGCAGCTGCTCGCGCTTTGTTTGTTTAGTTGACAGTGTGACCATGTCGGTGTTGTGGATTTCTTCCCGCTATTTTCAAATATATACAAAACACAAGTTTCAGTATATTTTTGGTATATTTGTTGTTAAAATATCATTAAAATTTTTTTTGTTCTCTCGAAATGGGTTGCGGGTATCATACGGTCGAGCACTCTCGACTGTAGCTTTCTTACTTGTTTCTTCTTTTTATTGTTGCATTCCAGGGCAAATCCCATTAGTTGGGCAAGTGCTCGCTCACAAATATGTTTTTAATTTAAACTAAGAGTGATTTAATTTATGCGCATTAACACAATTTAGCTGAGCGCTTTGACTAATCACTTAATATGCAAATCATTTACAATTTAATTAATTATAACTAATGCAGATTTGTGAGTGCGAATAATCAGTGTTACATGAAGTTGATAAATTAATTCAAATTGATGTATTAATTTTCATATTTAAAAGATGTTTTATCTGTGTAGCTTACAAAGCAAAGTTATATAGATAAGAGTCACTTAATAGGCTTTTATTTTACGTACAATAAAAGATTGTCTGCTCGAGGTTAAATAATAAATATTATTTAATACAAGAGTTTTATGATTAACTTAATTTTATAAACTGACGGCTCTAGGTTAAATTGAAAATACTTGTAATTATGAGATTATTATTATACATTAAATAAACAGAAGCTACTTTCATTGTCACGTTACCTAAATAAAAACAATATTAAATGTGGGATCGTTAATGTGGTTTTGTTTATATCGAAAGTATATATAAAGTCGGCAAATCTTTGCACCTATGTATGTATGTTATTGAAAATTAAATATTTTAATAATTTTATAATAATTTGTGAATCTGAATACTGAGTATAAGCATAAACAAATTATTATACTGGCATGCATTTAACAGTAACATTTAGCATTAAATTTACATTAAAAAGAATTCATATTAACTAAATTTTAAATGGAATGCAATTAGCTGCAACATGCAACATCGCGGCGTATACGTTACGGGATTAGTATACGCATTCGCTGTGATTTCGGTTGTCAATTGAATTGCAGCAATGCTCATTTAACAAAGTGATTTCAATAAATGTCACTACGCAATTGACAATTTGTTTGACTACTAATGGCAACTGCCACTGCGATGGAATGGCTTTGTCCAAGGCAACGGCAATCCTTCAACGTGCTGCAAGTCTGCACGTTGTCATTAAGAAACTCGTTCCACTTCATATGCCCAACCATAACCGTGCATAACCCAAATAAACGTCGAGATCAATGAAGAGATGCAGTAAATTATGCAATCGACAGGGATGCCAGCCTCCGTCTTCGTCTCCAACTCCATCTCCGTCGCAGTCTCCGTCTCTCTGTTGAACGGCGAAAGGTGTTTAAAGCGCCTGGAGCTGCATCTCATTCATGCAGTGCACAACATCTTCTGAAAACGAAACTGAAACTGAAACAGAAACAGAAACCGAAACCAAATATCAGCAATCAAAAACCAAAAGCAAAACTTGAACCACAACGAGTTGTTGTTGTTGTCGTGGTTGTTGTTAGTGTTGTCAATCGTCGTGCACGTTGCAGGAATTTCAATTTCATTTTCATTTCGCATTTCATTTGTGGGACTTGCAAGCGAAACAAAACCAAGTCAAGTGGACCCACTGCACATGCCTTAGCCTGGCCAAAAGCCTGCTTTGAGCCGGGTTGTGAGCAGCCAGTTAAGCTTTGGCTTTTATTGTGCCTGATGCTGCACATTCTTCATTATTTTCTGTTTCATTTTCCTGTGTGTCTTTTTTACCTAATTTCAAGTTTCATTTTGTAAATTGGAGTTGTCGTTATGGTCGTTGTCGGTCGGTTGGTCGGTCGGTCGGTCGGTTGTTGTTGTTCGTGTTGTCGTTGCCGTTGTCTGTTTCTTGTGTTGTCTTCTTTTCTTTTTGGGTGCATTGAAGGCCGCAACTGCAATTTCATGCAACTCCTGTCTGCGTTGTGATGTAACCAGTGCACAGTGGTGCAATGCAAAAATGCAACAATTATCTGTGATCGCAGATCAACCAATCGACATGTATGTTAGTCAAGCGACTTCTTGGCCAAAAAAGTGTTAATTGCGCATTTATTAAACTATATAATGGACATTTGGGGGTCTGTCATAAAACGCACACCTTATTACCACGCTAAAACATTGTTAAATGCCATTTAGTGGTGTTAGACCCCCGACGTTGGCCCCCAGCGCCACTGAAGCATGGCGCATAGCCGAGCCGAGCTGAGCTGAGCTGAGTGTTCGTTATTGTTGCTATTATTGTTGCCTTCGTCATAAGTTTACGTCTTCATGCTGCGTCCCGTTGCGAAGGTCGTTAATTGTTTACACAAAATGCCTTTGCAGTGTTTGGCGAATTGCAGGCCAACATCGATTTGTGCTAATTGTTTGTCACTCAAGTTCGACGCCGATCGGCTCGGCCAAGTTAAACATGTCATCTGAAATGCACGCACGTAGACGCTTAAGCACTTTATTGGAGCAGCCAGCGACGCCCACGCGATGTCCATAGTGCCCAACTGACCTTATTGAATATAGCCAACGGCCCGCGGCCAATTAACTGCTTGTACAACATAATTATGCTTTGAGTCTTTGTCGACACATTCTAGCTCTCGGCCAGTTTCACTTGTGGCCAACGCGCGCACTTCAGAGTCGTCCAAAATGGTTTAAAGATTGCGCTGCTGCGATGTCGGAGCAGCGACTGCTTTACCTTGGGAAAATCCGAGCAGTCATCGTCTGTCCAAGTCGAGACCATCCGTCAGCAAGAAACCCAAGCGCCGAAGCGCCAACGCTTCAGCCGCTGAGCATTGTTCAGCAGCGCTTTTTTACTCTCACTCTCTTTCGTCCGCTTTTCGCTTTCAGTGACGCCAGCCGCGCAGTCGGCGTCGGCAGCAGCAGCGGCTGCGACGGCGACGTCGCCTGTTGCGTGCATTTTGCACATTGGGCGACAAAGCGAACGCTCTGAGCCGCGACCAAAGCAGCAGCAGCAGCTGAAGCTGAGGCTGTAACTCTGAGTCTGAGTCTGAGAGAGTTGCTGCTGCTGCTGTTTTTTCAGCCTAGCCAAAATTGTTGTCGCTGTCGACGTCGCCGTCGCGTCGCTGCGTTTCTTTTTGGCGCGTCTCATTCAAAATATAAATAGATGTGCATGTAGGGAAATGCGAATAGTGTTCATAGAAGACCTCAGCGGAGGCACATTTCAGCTCTTTTGTTTTGACGCGCTGTTGGTGGTACAGGGATTCCAAGCATGAGATCCCTCAGTTTATTGGTTAGTGTCGTGCATCTAAATAACAACAAAAATACCAAATATCCTGCTACAAACGAACTGTGAAACAAATATCTAAAATACCCAATGAAATATATAATTTATATTTATTATAATTTACTGTGAAGTGCAATTGAAATAAGTGCTTTGGTTTTTCTAATCGATTGATTCTCTGCTGCGTGTCCACAGCTACTCAGCGCCAGCTGCGCGCTAATCCTTAGCTTAGCCTACGCACATCCGCCGGAGGGTGTGTGGAAGAAGAAGCTAACCTGGAAGGAGGATTGGGTGCAGGTCTGGAAAACCATTAAAAAGGAGGCATGGGAAACGAAGTGGAAAAAGGTTTCGGTGCCAATTTGGAAGGAGGTTCAGGTGCCAGTCTGGAAGGAGGAGCAAGTGCCCGACTGGAAGATCGTGAAGAAACCGAAAATCGAGGAACGCGAAGTGCCCGCCTGGAAGGACATCAAAGTGCCCGATTGGAAGAAGATAACGAAACCCATCTGGGTGCCCACCAAGGTCGCTGTGTGGAAGGAGATCAAGGTGCCCGTGTGGAAGGAAATCCAAGTGCCCTTCTGGAAGGAGATCCAGGTGCCAGTGTGGAAGGAAGTGCAGGTCGCTGACTGGAAGCAAATGTTTGAGCCACAATGGGTAAGCAACAAAAAAACGATTGCAACCGAAGATGTTGAATTTAATTGGCATCTCGTGCACAGGTGAAAATGGGCATTCCTGGCGAGAAGTTCTTGGGCAAGGATCACGAGGGTTGGGAGTACACCAGTCACGATCTGTGGCGCAAGAAGCTAGTGTGGAAGCCAGTGTGGAAGAAGATCTGGCGCACAGAGAAGAAGCAGGAGTGGCGCACCGAGAAGAAGCAGGAATGGCGCACCGAAAAGGTGCAGGAGTGGAAGACGGACAAGGTGCAAGAGTGGAAGCAGGACAAGAAGCTGGAGTGGAAGGACGAATGGATTCAGGTGTGGAAGCCATCGAAGAAGCAGATCTGGATCAAGGAGAAGCGCGAAACGTGGGTCGAGGAGAAGGTGCAGATCTGGCGTACCGAGAAGAAGCAAGTCTGGGCCACCGAGAAGAAGCAGGCGTGGAAGGACGAGTGGCAATCGGTGCAGGTGCCCGTCTGGAAGGAGGTCAAGGTCCAGGAATGGAAGAAGGTCTGGAAGCCAGTGTGGGAGAAGGTCTGGGTGCCAATTAGCCATGGCCACGGACATGGCTGGGACTAAACAGCACAACCGTTAAAGCTCTTCCGAGTCCCCAGTCCCCCAAACCCCCCGGAAAACGAGGGCTAACACATCGCAAACTATGCGACAGCACTGATATTATCTGATAACTGTCCTTGGCTCCAGACCACCCCAAGTCCCCAGTCCAAGTCCAAGTCCAAACCATTCTCGAATTGTTAATACTTAAATCATCATCCATCCTCAATCCCTCGAATGCATTTTGTATACAAGCTCCGCTTCCGTTTCGCTCTCTTTCTACCTCTCGCTGTCTTTCTGTCGTATCTGTATCTTTATCTTTATCTGTATCTTAAGTGTACAAATTAGTCATGCGCGCGTTTGTCTCTAAGTTATGAACATTTCATACTCCATGAAACCATTTATTAATTGGCCTTTTGGATTCGCCATTGAAATTCAACTTCAATGAAGAATGAAGCTCAAAAACTACAACAAACAGAAGCGAAAACAAGTGAAAATTGTGCGTTAAATATGTATGTTGTAAATATGTATGTACCTAAACACAGACCATAAAAAACATAATCATAAACAATTGTACAAAATTTCAAACAAAACAAGTAAGAAAAAAATGAAATAAAAAAAAATTAAAACATTAAAAACACGCATTAAAATTCATTTTTAATTACGAATCCGCAACATGAATATATCACAATGAGTGCCAGTATTTCTGCACCGGAGGCTGTCTGGGATGCCACCCATGGGCATGTTGATGATGATGCTGATGATGATGAAGATGATGATGACGGAGGTGAAGATGAAGATGATGTGATCAAGTGCTGTTTCAAGTACACTCCTTTTACTTTCATTGGCCGCCGTCGCCGTCGCATCGATTGCGCAACAGCTTCATTGCCATTCACATTCCCATTACCATTGCCATTTCCATTCCCAGTTTGGTATTAGACGGCCATTAGGCTGAAGATGCAACTCATAAAGTTGCAGGCATCGTGACACGCGGAAGTTGCAGTTAGATAAGCTGCCAAATGCCCCGCCAACCTTGCCACAATACACAACTCGCCAAAAAAAAAACTGAAACTGTCGAAAAAAAGCCATGTCGGCTGGGGGCAAGTTGTTGTTGTTGCATGATTGCTGCAACAATCAGACGGGCAGCATCATCTTTAGGGTAGGCCAATAGCCAAGAGCGCAGCATATGAACTTGCCGATGCGATGCGATGCGATCGCAACTCTTGCAACTCTGCAACAGCAATAGCGGCAACTTGGCATCCGATGCAGATGCCAAATAAATCTCAAGGAAGCATCGCGGCCAGATAAGCAACAGCGGCAACAACAGCCACAATAACAATAACGCCTCACTTCCTGTTCAAGTTGAAGTTGAATGCAGCTGCAGCATAGGGTTAGAAGGCGAGGGCGCAGTGCAGCAGCATGCAACACAAGTCCAAGTCACTCGGTCGCCGGTTGTTGCAACATGCTGTTTTAATTGACTCTCTGTGTCTGTGTGCCAAACTGTGATGCCGAGACACTGAGACACATCGCCGGCTCCGTTGCATGCAGCCAGCGGCAACAGCCGCCGAGGAAGCAACTTGTGGCAACCCAAACTGGACATTTGCCGCATTAGGTAACTAGCCAAAAGTTCGAGTTCGAGTTCAAGCGGGAGAGTTTTCTTAATGATGTTTCAGCTACATACAACTTTTGCGCACCTTTTATTGATGAGTGGGCGTGGCAATTGGCTAATAACTCCCCCTCATCAAAGTGAAACATACTTGAAGGCTCTTTTGGCGAATATTTCACAATACGAGGCTAGCATTGAGCGGCATAATGAATTGCCACAGACTTGTTTTGAAATAACAAATGGACTATTTTTGAGTTGCGATTCCAATTTGACATCCTAAGCAACTTATCAGCAATTATAAAGGAAAACATTCACAAGTTGACACCTAATTAAGTCAATGACAATCGTGTGCAAGGCCTTGCAGCCACATCGAACCCTATCAAGATCAACACAATATCAGAAGAGGTCAAGTTTTTCAAATCAATTTCCATAAGTCAAAACGACAAGCATTGAAAACTCTTCACGTTGCATTGTGCGTAGTGGGCTGCATTATAAAATGTAAAATTCATTTTCGGGCATTAGGCTTTTCTTTTGTCTGCTACTCACAACAAAATGGCAGATGGTAAATGGTTAATGGTAAATGTCTTTGTTTTAATGGCTGTTGTTGCACAAAGACTCGTTACCTCGCAGCGCAATCAAGCCGCTTGTTGCTTTATGCGTTTTGTCTCGAGTGTTTGCCGAGCTTAGGCCTTAAGTCGAGTACCCGCTGTTCAGATGGGTAATGAGTCAGTGTCCAGTTAATACAGCTAATCTCTCAACAGCATCGCCAACGCAGCACGCGGCGTATGCGTAATATGTTTTGATGGGCAACCGATCAAAATGAAGTGGCGAATTGCGCGCGCAGCCTCTCAGCCATTTTATGTAATGCAGAGAGACAACTGTCAAGTCGAATTCAAATTTTAATAGTAACAACAGCAGCAACAACATTTACGGTAAAGCAAAACAATAGCAGCGAGACAACAACAACAAAAGCAACAACAACACTCTACGCACAAGTGAAGCAAGACGCAGTGGACTGTTGTTGTTTTAATTGTTGCAGCAGCCACACACATTGCACAAGCAACAAACAAGACAAACACCAGCAACAACAGCAACAACAACAACAGCTGAGACAAAACAAACGAACGGCTCGAAACGTAAATTGAAAAAAAGTAATAAAAATAAATTTGCTGTATACAACAAAACAACAAAAAACAAGAGAGAAAAACCAAAATTAAAATATGTTATAATAAAGAGCGAGAAATGGTTATTGTAATAAATCTTTTGTTTACACACACAAAAAGCACGCCTGAAATATTTATTTATTTATATTTATTTCGAGGCACAACAAAGCGTTGCTCAGGTTCAAGACAACAAGCCGCAAGCTCCTCAACCAGCAAGCCGCAACACCAACACTGAGACGCACACACAAAAAAAAAGCGAAGTCGAGGCGCAGCAAGAGGCACGTGAGGTGGCGACGTTGCTGCCCCGCTGTTGTCGGTTGCCAAGCGTGAAATGGCAACAGCAGTGTTGACTACCGAGAGCGCTGAGGTTGTTGCACGCATCAGCTGCAGATGAAGTTGACGCCTTGATCTGTGCCGCGCCCAAGTTGCCGGCGTCTGCATGTGGGTCATTGGTTCACAGCGAGAGTGTGCAAACAGAACTGGAGCAGCCAAGCGGCAGCCTCTTGTGGCACATTTGTCATTAAGCCAGCAGCGGCAAGGTCGTCCCCCAGTTGCACCACAAGAAGCAGGCGCGACTGCGACAACGACGGCGACAGCGACAGCGAAACATGAAGTGAGGTAATCGTAGCATGAGCATGCATGCAACAGGCACAATCAAGCCGTGACACAGGCGAAATGTGGCAACTTCGGACCACTAATTCAGAGGCAGGCAGCGATTGCGTTGTCAACTCGTACTTACGGTTATGGTTGTTATTGCAGTTGCTATTAATAGCCAACGCTTTTAGCCACAGCCAAGTTTCAATCAGTGGGCGTTTTTGCGGCAACAAAAACAAAAGACTTAGGCCACAAACTTGTTTGGTCACGCGACCATCGCGACTGTATGCAGAATCTAAGTCCGACCAGTTTGCCAGTTTGATGCCAATTTGGCTAACAAATTGGGCCAGCTGCTGTATTCAACTCGTTTGCCGTTTTCATTCATCATATGCAAATTGAATTTGTTGTCAATCAATTGTTTGTTTGCTGCATTGAAAATGGGGCGACTGTCTTTATATTATTTTTATCTCTCTATTTCTCGCTCGCCGCTGAATGGAATTCGTTGCGGCGACTGAATTTATTACAGCGCTTCAACGCAATTGCAGTTTACGACTTCCTCGAGCTGCATTATTATTAACCAGTTAGCAGTTGGCCGACTCTCAGCCGCAGCGACTGATACGCTAAATGGCCAATATGTGACGCCAGCTTTGTCATGCAGCCTCCCCTTCTACTCCCCCTGCCATCCTTCTACTGCAGTGGCCAGCAGTCGGCTTGACGTTTAAACGTTTGACTGATTCGTTTTTTTTTCCTTTTCTTTAGTCTCTTCAATATTTGCATGTTGTAATTTTTGTTATGCAGCACTTGGTTATGGGGGAGACAATGTGCAATTGTTAGACCAAGCAATCGCAATTGTTTTTTTTTTATTTGCGAATTTTACATTTTACGAGGTGTTTTCTCAGCATCGTTAAGCGCTGAGTAACTGATATATAAATGGCCACGATGGACTTACATTTAATGCTGCACATTTTTTCATTATTTCTCAGCGTTTGACAAATTAATTTCGCCATCGAGTTGTGTAAAGTCAGCGACCGCAAATTGTTGACATATTTTAGGCTAACTTGGCTAACCAAGTACTATGTACTTAAGCGCAAGTACGTATTAACATTCTCGTTCTAATCCCAAAAGCAATATTCCAACTGCATTTTGTTTGCAACGACAATATTAGGCGCAACAATATTTTGTTATTCATCAGCAACGAGACGCACTTAAGATCACAAAACTTGCAGCCTTAAGTTACCACTTGACCTACTGCAAAGTTATCAAAGCAAGCGGGTGAACCCATATTTGATTAGATTAATTAATTAAGTGCATATCAGGAATTCGGTATGCTAATAATATAATTAATCGCAAAAGTGGATTTAAATTTTTGTGGCGTCAGCTGTGGTCAAGTTTTGGAAGCTCAGCATCAAACTAGCGCCATCTAGAGGAATACCAAGTGCGACTTGATTAATAAGTTGCCCCTAAAAGTATGCTGCATGTTTAGAGCAGTAAAAAGCTGATTGATACGATGAAAACAGTGACTCTGTAGGTGGTCAGCGCCTCAGAGCTGTAAAATCAGTCAGCTTCATTGCCATCTATGCATAATTAAAAGACTTAGACAACAAACTGAAATGCAGTTATTGGCATTGATATTGCCGCCATTTGACCCGCGACGCTCAATCATTTTGCACTTAGCATTGTGTGGTTCGTTAAACTTTGAAATTGAGCGGAAACAAATATTTGAGCAGGCGCCTGCATTGTCCGCATGGCTCTTCATCAAATTCAACAATGCAATTATGCAATCAGTTTTTTTTTTTGTTGCAGTTGCAGTTGCTGTTGCTTTGCCTTTGCATGTGCCAGCAGACTGTTTGTGAGCGTGACTGCAACTGTCTGACTGAGTGACCAACTAAATGCGATTGCTTGGCTTTTCCAACTTAAAGATGCATACGTGTGATTAGCACTACCTGATGAGTGTGGGTGTGTGTGTGTGTGTGTGTGGCTGTGGGTGCGGGTGTTTGCAAAGTGTGCCTATTTGCGATTGGCTACGCCCAATGAGTCCAATGAGCAAATACCTGAAAATTAACTCCACATCAAATTTGCATGAGTTGCGCCGCACGCTGTTCACTAACCCAAATGCCAAATGCCTGATGGTTGCTTGAGTGAGGGGCTTTGAAGAACCCGCATGACTGGCAAGAAGGAGTTCGGACTGATTGCGATTTCCTAGTTGCTCTGGCAGTTCGAGCTGCACAACGTCATGGCCATAAACGATTGCGCAATGCACCAAAGTGGGAGACAGATATTGCCAAACGGTCAACGAACGCCAAAAGAACCAGTTTTATTAGCCCGCTCTGACGGGTTACTCACACACACACACACATACACGCACAGTTACACTCATAAGTAGCGCTGTTGCATTTCCGTTTACCATTGGCGCCCGTGCGTCTCATTTGACTACTCGTTAAATTTATTTTCTTGTCAAATGAGGTGTGAGCCCTCATCGGCGTTTGGCGTTGCCGATGCGAGTGTCATGCAAATGTTGTTGCAGCAGGCACTGGGGCCCATAGTAATAATGCTGCCATAAAGACATAATTCATGCAGTTGTCTTTGTTGTGGTCGCAACGTGACTCGAAATTTCTAACGCAATTCAATTGTACATATGACAGGCAGGTTCGTGTCTTAAGTCTTTTGTTGTCGTTCCCTTTTGAAAATTGGTGTCGAGCTGAAATTGCATTTGCTCGACCTTGAATGCTCGAATGCTGTTGCAACTGCTTGCACTTTCAGGGAAGTTCAAAAGCGATGCTGTTGCAACGGTGGCAAGTTGCAGCTGCAGACGAAGTGGGCGCGACGGGCGTGCAATTAAAATGCCCAAAGCACGTCGACAATGCCATAAAAGTTCAACGCAACAGCGACAGCGAGATCCTGATTGCCTTTTGGTGCGTGCGACTTTGGAGTTGTCAACTGTCTGTAAGCGTAACACAAAGTGGTTCGGCCAGCTTCATCGAAGGCGGCCCAAAATGCGGCAGCCATAAAATGCGGCATTTGCTTATTTTGTGGTGGCCAAACAGGAAGCTGCAAATCAATCGGAAGTAAAAGGCTCCAACGCAGGCAAAAGGCTCAACTGCAATTGCCTTAAAAGTCATTCACATATGTAAAACAATTTGCCGCGATTTCCACACTCAACTGCCCCTTGTCCGGGCCAATAAATTTGCTGCTGTTTGCCCATGCGTGGGCGTGACATTTCTCGGTGATTGGCAAATCTCTGCAATCTTTCGGCTATTCAAATCGGGAGTGGTGCAGGAAGTGCATGCCATAAAGCTGCTCCAATTTTCATGCCGGAACCAATTGCAATTACACACACACGCACACTTGCACACCCTTAAACACTTAACACATTGACTGATTACTGCCACGATTAAGCGAACCAGTGGCCAATACAAATATGGCAGAAAAAAAAACATACAAAATAAACAAATAAAAATAAAAACAACAAACGATAAACAAATCGCCAGCACACGATCTGGATTTTGGATTTTGGTGTGAGCTGAAAAGTAAAAGTGGTTCAACGGCTGCTGGCAACGGCAACGACAACGACGACGCTATCCAACGATCGTCAACGTAATGCGTTTGCCTGGCCTGCCATAACACTTCACTTGGCAGACAGTCGGTTCTCCATTGACTTTGAGCCTCAAAAGGAAGCCAGCCATTGAATATGAGCAGACAGGCCACAAGGAAGCTATGAGCCCGTGGCCATGGGCTTAGCAAGTCTTCGGCCGCTGCCGCTGCCTCTTGACCATCGTTACGCATTTCATTTGCACCACAATCCAGAGTCAGATCCAGTTCGAGTGCGAGTTCCAATTCCAGTTCCAGCCGCAGCGGCTTTTGTCTGTGCTCACTTCCTGGTGCGCTCCAGGGGTTTTTATTTATCTTGGCTTGATGAATATTAATATGTGTTTAGTTTGCCATTTGGTGCGAATCTTGTCCGTTGATGCTGCTGGCACTTCCTTATGGCCCAACTGGTTAACGCCAGACGCTAGACGCATTAACAACGTTAACTGAGTTAGGGTTATGGTTATTAAAGGAAGCTCTAGATCAGGGAGATGGAAAGTGATAATAAACGTGAGTTATTATCTCTGCAAAATAATAATGGCCATAGCAGGAAACTTTCCATAAAAGTAACAAATCAAATATATATAATTGAATATCGAAATTAGCAGGCAATTAAACTGCCATGTTTCACATTTATATTGTTACATCATTTACTGGTTTTGTTTTGACCATGAGCTGCCCACTAAGCAAAGACACACACACAAACGTATACATATATACATATATATATATATATATGTACATGCAACTGAATAATGGCGGGGCACGCATGCGAAAGCTGGAACTTGGGCAAAATCTCTGCTCATTCATAAGAAACCGAGGGAATTGTGAAAAACTAAATCAACATGCAATTAATTTGGCTTTGAAAATGAAGCGAACCATTTAAAGAGCGCAACTTGAATGGAATTCCGCATGTTTCAGACTTTTGAAGTATGCGCGCGCAGAGATGCAGGAAATAAATCGAGCCAGACACAACAAACTGAACCCAACTCTTTGACGTGGCCAACTGTTGCCACATTGTTGCACATGCAAAAATGCAAGCGCTAGACAATGTGGACAATGTGGACAACGTTGGGGACGTTGTGGACTGGCAGTTTGTTAGATCGTATTTGGCACGCAACACCAGCGACTGCCCTTAACCGAATTATAGCCCCAACTTTGGCTTACAAATTACAAATTAAATACCACTAATTGATTGCAGCGCCTACTCTGCGCAGTCCCTGATTCCAGTGCCAGCCACACCAGGCGCCTCACGAACGTGACGGCCTTCACTTTGTTGTTGTCTTTATTGAACAAGAATTCCCAAAACGCAGCACTTAAAATCAAAAACCCCAACACACCAAGAGTCCAATAATAATCCAACAAAAGCAGCAAATTCAACGATATACGAATGATGAAGACGCAATCCAAGCGTTTTGTCGTCAGAGCGTTTCCATACAAATCGTTGTTTTCCCATTTCGTGCTATTAATTTGCATTGCGCCAATGTGGTTGTTGTCGTTTTGGTATTGTTTTTTATTAAGATTTATAACATTTATTGCCATATGCCCGACTGTGATTACAACATTTGGAGCAGCAGCACCTGCAGCTCCTCCTCGTCGCCTCAGTCAGTCACGTCGCCCCAAACAGACGCGAATGCGCACCACAAAACAAAAGAGACAATACCGGCCCAAGTTGAGCTTAGCTCGAGCTGAGAGCGCGAGTTGAGCTTTTGCCGAAAGCTCGCTGTGTCATTGTTTACACACAAAACCGTTATCAGAATTCAAGGTCTTCGGCTTCTGCGTCGTCGCGCTCTCATTTCGTTTCGTTTCGATTTCGTTTTTCGCCATGCTCTCGCTCTCATTTCCAATTCGTTTTCGTTTCTTGGCGCCGGCTGCGTTGGCTCTGCCTCTGCCTCTGTCTCGGCACCTGTGCGCCGTCTATTTAACCTGGCTCCCAAATCTTTGGTGCGACAGTCTGATCCACGAAAGTGGCCAAAAGAGTTGAGCGCGCGTTGCCCACCCAGCGAGTGGTGGTCCCCAGAAGCAAAGTCAATTTGCTCTGCACAAGTGAATTAGTGTTACACTTTTTGGTCTAGGGCCCGCAAAAGCCGCCAGCCAACGTTCAGCCGGAGCCATGAGGATCCAGCGGCATTTTGTGGTAATTACAAGCAACAACAACAACAACAACAGCAACAAGTGTCAGCAAGTGTGAACTTTGTGAAATACGTGTGCGATTGTTATTATTGTCTTTGGCTTGATCTGCCAAGCCAAATGGAACTAATGGAATACAATTTTAAGACTTTATGGCAATTTGATGCGTTTAATTTGTTTACGAGACTACTTTAAAAACCTTAAACGAAGTTCACAAGCATTCGAAATGCTTCAGAAATCACATATTTGGCTTTCAGCGCGAAATGTGCGAAGTGAACTAAGAAATTTTACACTTTGCGCGTATTTTTTGGCACACTTAAGCCATTAAATATTACATGACATGCGCTTTTTATAACCATGATAATTTGACAAAATTTGAGTTAGAGTAATGGGTGTCTTTTTCTCAATAATTGATAATAACTATATCCACAACAATATTTTGCAAGTTCAATTCAATTTCGCACGCTGCTTATCTGTATTATTTTTATTCTTTTTATTATTATTATTTCATTCAAAATGGATTTTTTAAAAGGACCATTGAGGAAATATCATTTATACAATTTATAAATATTAAGAATATTTTTTTGCGAAATAAGCACCACTATCAAAAAAGTAACTTAATTAACATTTCGAATGATATATTTTCATTAAAAACTGTAATAGAATATAATTTATTATAGATGCAGAGAAAATTATCAAATCGAATTCTTTCAATTTATAAATCATAGTGAAGTTTTTCAAATATTTTTTGCAATGTTTTGCTACTATTAAAAAACAACTGATTTTAATTTGGATATGTTTGCCTATTCAATTGGCATAATCGATTTTCCCAGTTGGAGACTTTTCAGGTGTTTTGCATTGTCAACAGCACGACTTTTGTGGCACTGTATTGTAGCCTTTTTTCCCGTTTTTATTTTCTTTTTTTTTCATTGCCTCTCGATCGCTTTGAGGCGCATTGTCAACAATTAAAAACGCACAAATACGACGACGCGATGGTTTCATTAGCGCTTGCCCATGAAATGCAATGGAGTTGAGCTCTTTTCCCTCACGATCGATGATCCAACGACTGCCGAACCAGTCGCTGCAAGATCACAGACGGAATGGGCCTCACCTGCCACTTTCACTGCCCACCAGCCGCGGAAACTGTAACTTAGGCGACTTTACTGCCACTGAGACTTCGACTTCGACTTCGACTTTAACTGCGACTGCGACTGCGACTTTAACTGCGCTGTCGTGAGGCGTGCCTGAGCACAATTAGCACCCTCAGTGCAAGCGATGAGATAATTTTTTGCCGGCGCTAATTTCCATTTCATAATCGACATCCAGTTGACATTTGAGCGCAAATTGATTGGATTGAATTTGAATGATTAAAATCTGTTTATGAAATTCCCCGACCAAAGATGACAGCAAATTGACGCCAAATACTTTGACCTCGCCGAGCATACCATATTCCGAATTAAATAGAGCCTTACACACTTACAACAAAAGGCGTTTTTGGAAACGCCAACGCCTAAACAAAACGGATCCAAAGCGATAGATTTGCATAATGCCGAGACACCTTTGACCATGTATAGAAAGAGGCCCAGAGCAAAGCAACATAAAATAAACATCGTGTATGCCCCCAAATGGCTTTGACCTGTAGCTAGGTCAGGCATTATCATGTTGATCTGCCATATTTACACTCCAATCCCTCACAAAAATATCAACTGACGTAACATTTCACTCTTACTTTTGTCTGGAAGTCAACAGCAGTCAATGACTCGTCGCCCATTGCAAAAATAATACACGTATGTGCACAGACAGGTAGACAGAATGGGGCAAGCAGAGAGAGAGATGACGACGCGATGACCCAGTTAAAAACCTGATTTTGCCTTTTACGCTTCATATGAAGAATATTAAATTAATTAACATAATCGTTGCGAATTCGAGTTGATCCCTAAACGGGCGCGCGTTCGTTGCCTAAGTCTTTTGTTTTGCTGTTGACTAACACTTCAACTTACCTCAATTTACTTTACTTCAGTTGGGTTTTCTCGGCGCCCTCTCTGTTGCCATCGCTGGCAGCCACGCCAAAGCTGTCGGAGATCAACAAGCTGCCGAGTCCCAAGCGAGCGGAAATGCCGTCGCGGAGAAGCGCATCGGTCACGGCTTTGGTTTGGGTCTTGACATAGGCCTTGGCGGTCATGAAATTCATGAGCATATACACGAGCATCATGAGCACCACGAACACCACGATCCTGGCTATTGGAAGAAGAAGGTCACGTGGAAGGAGGGCTGGAAGAAGATCTGGAATCCTGCCAAGAAGCAAATTTGGAATCCATCTTGGAAGAAGGTATAACCGTAAAGTCGATCTAAAATCTTCTGTACTAACTGTGTTTAAATTGTGCGACAGATTTACAAGCCGCATTGGGTAAAGGTTCCCGGCTGGAAGGAGATTCAGGTGCCCGCCTGGAAGCAAGTTTGGGTAAGTTGAACATTTGATAAAAATTTGTAGTGCTTAAATTAATTCGTTACATTTGAATGTAGGTGCCACACTGGAAAGAGATCTTAGTGCCTGCCTGGAAGGATATTCAAGTGCCCGATTGGAAGCAATATTGGACACCAGAGCTAGTCAAGGTATAACGAAAAATATGGGAGCCCAAGAAGTTGTCAATATTAACAATAATTTTTCTACTCGTAGGTTGGTATTCCCGGTGAGAAATATTTGGGTAAGGATCATGAAGGCTGGGAATATACTAGCCACGATCTGTGGAAGAAGAAGGTTGTCTGGAAGTCGCACTGGAAGAAGATCTGGAAACCAGCCAAGAAACAAATCTGGGTGCCAGAGAAGAAGCTGGAGTGGAAGGAAGCGTGGAAACAGTACTGGAAGCCAGGCAAGAAACAAATCTGGAACGATAAGCTGGAATGGAAGGAAGCATGGAAGCAAATCTGGGTGCCCGGCTGGAAGGAGATCTGGGTGCCTGGCTGGAAGAAAATCTGGAAGCCCGTTGTGATATCCGAATGGTTCCCCTCACCCGATCACCATCATCATCACCACGAAGAGGGCTGGGACTGGGACCGCAAGGACAAGGCTGCCACCAGCGAAAAGGACAAAGTCGTGTGGAAACGCGACGACAGCAATGTCAGCAATGTGTCGGCCCCGAAGCCCACTCAACTGAAGCCAGTGGCCAATGGGGATTTCAAAGCCAAGTCGCTGGAAGCGGCCAAATCGCCAGTAGCCGCCACTTCGCAATCGTTCAAGTTTCCGGGCGCATAAACGCCACGCCACGACACTTAATTATAAATGTCACCCACCCGGCTCCTTGCACCATGTAAATAGTTGTACACCAGTCGCTAGCTCGTAAGGTCTTTCGTTGCGTTGGCGTTAGCGTCAATTTAAATTATCTCTAGCCTTAGACAGTGTTTAATTAACAAATAAATAAATAAATAAATACAAATTATTATAATACAATTGGGTTCAGTCTTGCTCAATCTTCATCCTCATTGTGCTGCGGCTGGTTTGGCTTCTTCCAGGCATCCGGCTCGGGAGCATTGGGCAGCGGTATCCACTCGGTGTGTATCGACGGAGTCCACACCTTCTTCCAGACAGGCTCGTAGATCCGCTTGGCCCGCCAGTACTTCACCCAGCGTGCGTTCCAAGAGGTCCTATTCGCCCAGAAGCCGTCCAGCTGCGGATCTATGGTGTCTGTGTGACGCACACTGTGCACGCAAATGCGGACCACGTTAAGTGAAAGTGTTGGCCAATTTCCGCATAAAAAATTCCCACTTACATGGTGGTTGTCTTGCCGCCCACACTAGACCTGACAGTCAGGCACAGCAGCAACAACAGTGGCAGCAGCATTACAAGCAACAAACGCCCACAGCAGGTGCTCCGTTTGGGCCGCACTGTCATCATCCTGTCACTGTCACCACAGTCACAACCTTCACTGCTTGTGGACCCTTTCATGTTTCGCAATCGACTGACAGCGCTTTAGACATTTCTCCTAATGTTAAATAGATCGCAATGCTGCGGCGCCACTTATTGGAATTGAAATGCACGTCGCATGCCACGCGCTCCGCGTAAATGAATTGCAAATTCGCGCACTTTGCACGATCAACGCGTGAAAATTGTTATAAATAACGTAGCAAAAGCATTATATAATAATACTCCAACACTTTTTTTGTATTTTTTGTTACTTTTTAATGGACTTTTTTTGCTGTTGTTGTTGCATTTCTTACATGCTTAAGGTAAAACTTTGCAAAGAAAATGTGTGGATGAGAAAGCTTAGAGTAAATATATAAATCGTATCGTATGCAAGTATATAAATATATATTTAGAGTATAATATTTGATTCGTGGGCTCTCCAACTGCCTCAATTCCCAGTAGTTAACATAACTTTCGTTTCGTAGAATTCAAGCTGTATTGTCTATTTAACATGCAACATATAAAACTATTTACTTACAATTTAAATTAAATTTATGCCTAGCGTGCAACAACATATAAATTTGATAGTATTTGTTTTAATCATTCGTTTACAATTTAATTTAGTTTAAACTTTAAAGCCTATGGTTTCCTGTTCGAGTATGCGATAGTTTTGATTCTTTGTTGCAAAGTTTTGGAAATAAGCACTCGACTGAGTTTCACAATAATTCTACGAGAAGGCGATACAAAAAGTTGCATAAAGTGTGGTTGCGAGTTGCGTTTGCAGTTGCAGTTTATCAGTAAATCGTTGTAAAACTAATTTAATAAATTTAAAATTAATATGGCACAATTCGCGCATATGAACATAGAAAATTAAATGTCGTAGTAATTGATTCGTTTAATCCCTAATTACATTACAAGATACAAATACAAATAACATTGCTGGACATTAAGATACACATTTTAAAGATTACATTTACAATTACAATTACGTTGACGTTTTTACAACACAACAGAAGGAAATCGCCATGCAACAAGCACACATAATAGTTTGGACTTGCAGTCACAGCTGTAGAAGATTAATAGAGATTTAATAGCCGTGACCATCCCAATATCAGTTTAGTTCATCCTTTTGGTAATTGAGTGTGTGTGTGTGTGTTCTATCCATCATCATCTTTACAATGTTTGTGTTTATCTCTTTATCTTCTATCATGTTCGTCTTCGTCTTCGTCTTCTACTTGTCTGCTAGGTCTGTCAGTCTTTTGAAATACCATTTGAAATCGTTTCATTTGCAAATTACAATTTGTTCGTTAATCTTGTGGTGTTTCTCTGCCGTTCTTCCACGTGTAGTTGCGTTAACAAGCAGAGAGCTGCGGGAATGTTTCTGTGGTTGCTTCGTGACATAAGAGTATGTGGACAGCTAATTAAAACTAATTGATGAGTACATTAGATTCGAGGAAGTGGTAGTTGGGGTCGGCGGCGTAACGTAATAACGTGGCCAAGTCCATGTCCATGTCCATGTCAGTTTCTGACTCACTCGAAGGACATCAGATTGGCCGGCAGTGGCTTTGGCACACGCGTCGTTGCCAACTTGCAAATGGCATTTGTCCAGAGATGCGTCATCTGTGGGCTGTCCGTGCGAAACTTGTACACGGTGCCCAGTGTTCGGTGGTATAGCTCGAAGGTGTTCTTGTGCTTGGTGTTGTCGCTGACATGGGCATACCAGCCCTCCAGGGGACACACCTTGCACGGCTCGCGCTTAAAGTCGCCCCGCTCGCTGCCCTTGAACGACTTGGGCGGAAAGTAAACGAGCGAATTGGCCCAGATCTGTAGCCAGTAACGCTGCCACGACGCTACCGCCGGCTTGCGACCCTCCTTCTGGACGGTCTTGCGACGCACGCAGCCCTGCATGGCGGCTGCTGCCTCCGGTGACATCAGATCGCAATCACTGCCCGCAAAATCGCACATAATGCCTTCGGCGCTCTCCAGTGAGGTGAGGTCTGCGTTGGAGAGAGCGTCGCTGTGCTCCAGCACGGAATCGTCGAGCAGATGGTGACGAGGCTGTTGACTCGGATCGTGCTCCAGGTGCAGATGATGCGGATGTCCGTCGTAATTGTTCGGCGCAATTTTGCCAAAGATGCTGCGAATGCAAAGATGGAGTAGAGTTTAGCGAGGTTCAAAGGTTAAGGCACATATGTACAAACAATAATATATAGATAAACGGTAAGGGGCGTCATGCAGGCAAGCGATCAAAATGGGGTAAACAAATCAAATCGTAAGGCAACTCAAAAGGCGTTCATGAGTGTGCGTATTAGGTGTATACATATGTGTGAATGTGTTGTGTGTGTGTGTGGGATGATGTGCCAAACGAAACGAAGATCATTCAGCAAATCTCATACAATTATTTTACACCCAAAAGTGATACAAAGCAGCAGCCAAAAATGTGAGCAAGTGTTGAATGTGAATGTTCTGAATGTTTTTAGTGGGTCTCGGAAGCATTATAACGTGGTCAAATGAGTTAACTGATGAACTGATAACACAAACTGATAAGTTAACAATTTGAGAATGCATAATATCCTAGCTACGGCTACGATTGGTTTGTTTGGAGAGACACTCACCGACGGCATCTGCAGCGCTTGTTGGAGATTGTGCCAATGCCCGGCGCAATCATCACAATGCAGCACTGGCACCTTTGTGCAAAGTTGCGTGGCAGGCTGCTGCTGCGAAATCTGCGCATATCGCAGTAGCAGTCACGAATTACAAGTTACAGATACACAGAGACAGAGATACAGATAGATTTACAGATGCAGAGAAACAGAACCAAAGCAGAACGAAAGCAAGTGTTTGAAAAATAACCAAAAACAAAAAGAAAACGCAGCATGAATAACGATACAACAATAATATTAATAGAAGTAGTCAACGTGTGATGTTAACGGTTGATTAGGACCCCAATGTTCAGTCCAATTTGCGCAGTGAGAGATTGTGTCGAGTGGTGGTTAAAACGAAATCGAAAGATTTTGGGACGAGACACAAAAAGTGTTGTTGGCAATTAGAAATGCGCGCATTGTTTTAACAGCGAGCCAGCGAGTTTCAAAACTTACTTTGTGCCCAGGCTGCGACACTTGCGATGGCCGGGCACAAACTTGGTGCCACTGGCCATGCGCATGGAGCCAATGGTTTTGGCTGGCGACAGGTTCAAACATCCAAGCGCTGGCGTCACGGATTCCACATTGAACGATTCCTTCGAGCTGCACGACGAGGAGCTGGGTCCAGACGGCGAAGCGGGCTCCAAACTCAGCGAACGCCTGTAAAGATTTTGAAATATTAATTATCATATACAATGTTTTTATTTAATTATAGTAAGTATTTAAGTATTTTATAAACATTTGAGTGGATTGGTGTTTCTAAATACGTTTTGTCTTTGCTATTTGAGGGAATTGCAGCTTGTGATTATTAATTTAGTCCTAAGGCATGCAATTGTGGAGGAGGTTCTCTTCAAATTGTTTATTGCCATTTAATTACTTGTATTGCTCCTCCTCGAATATGTTTTGCAGCTCCTCAATGTAGCGAATGGAGGTTAAATACTTTTGCGTGGACTCATGCGGCTGTATCTGCTGGTAATCCGATTGCTGATAGTTCGAGATGACGCGCAGTATGTTGTTCATCTTGTTGCGTCGCTGCTCCGGCTCCAAGCCACCCTTGTGTGGATGCGCTAGATCGATGTAGATCAAATCTGTGAGAAACAGACCCAGGTACGGTATGCAAGGCAGGCGCAAACTCTCCAAGTACGAGCGCAAATTAGCCCAATTGTTCTGATCGCTGAATATGTCGCTGAGTCGCTCGAAGGACTGTCGATCCTTCTTGGACAAACAGGCCCAGGTCTTCTTGAGTCGATAAATGCTGGCGCTTTGCATTGCCGAAATGATGGCAAACAGCGAGTGCAGATTGTTTAGCTCGTGCAGTTTCTTGGCCACCTAAAATAAATACCAAATATTCAGTTAAACTCTTTCAAAACAATCTGAATGCCATAGGTTAGGTTGGATTAGGCCGGCTGAGCCACAGAGGTGCCTAGCATAGACTTGGAAGTTTCCTCGAAGTACTAGTGATATATAGCTGACACATCTAGAAGTCTTTGAAAATTTTAGCTCTTTAGCGATTATGCCCATATTTAGAGCGTGTACAGCAGCTATATTTAATGTTGTCATCATGTTGTAGGGAAATGATATGCTGATGCAAGCTAGTATATCTCGTGAAGCAATGGAATAATCACATGTTTGCTATGTTGTGGCTTTGCTGTAAATATCCCAACCAGTCCGGGCGACATGAAACTCTTAAAAGAGTCAACATTTATGTTATTTTACGCCGCTATCGCTATTGGAGGAAATACTGTTTTGACAACAAATTTTCTATATCTGGAGGAGTCCTTGACGTTTTCTAGGCCCCCAAAAAAAAGATGTCCCGGATTCTCTCTTCGAGAATCGATTTTGTAGGTCCTCAGAAGGGCCTAATACTCAACCCAAGATTTTACTATCAGGATTTGTGGATAGCTGTGATTTGTCTGTCCAAGAGGACATTTCCCATCGATTTAGCTTCATGCAATGTAGTTAACTACACCAGAGAAATTGCATTATTGCGTATTGCGAGGGTTCATGAACGGTGTGTTTTTGAAATCCCATTTGCAAACTAATTTAAATTGAATGCACTTGTGGTCAGTGAAAGAGGGATCTGAATGGCATAGTATACCTTAATGAAGTGTGTCATTATCTCTGCACGCTGCTTGGGCTGCTCTCCATTTAGTATTTCGTGTACTGTCCAAAAGCTAGTGTGATTGAAGCGTTTGGTAAACGCCACAATATTGGGCGTAACGACATGCTTGTCCTTCTTGGTCCAGGCACAGCTGCTGAGCTCATCCGGTTGAATGAGCGCAAAGACCGGAAAGTCCAGAAGCGTTATCTGATTGGCCAACAAATCGGCGGGCACACGCAATGCACTCATTATGACTGCATCCAGCTGCTTAATGGATCCATGTGCCGGCAAACTCTGCGACTTGTTCGCTGGCGCTGCAGTTGTACTGGAAATGCGATAACATTTTAATCTAGTTAAGCACAAAGGCAGCGAAAGTTTTCGACTTACGCTATGCTGTAGTAACAACCAGGCGAATCTGGCGACGAGGAGAAGCTGGTCAGACAACCAATGGAGTTCTTGCGCCTGCCGCTCTTGATATTCAGTGTCTTGCTGGCCGGCTGTTGAGCCATCGTCTGCTCTGCCTGCAGCTCCTTCTGGCCCTTATCCTGACGCAAACAGGCCAAAGTATGTGCATTGCCATTCGGACTTCGTTGCTTCGTTTGACGTGACTGCTGCGGAGATTGTTGCTGTTGTTGTTGCTGTTGTTGCTGCTGCTGCTGAATGGCTGACATTCCGTTGTGTTGGTAATGCGACTGAGCTGTGGGTGAAGCTGTGACGTATGCTTGGCCAGCGTATCCCACATAGTCCGTTGATGGCTTTCTGCTCAGCTGCCAAAAGGAATTCAGGATTAAATGAAGGTTTAAATTGACAGCGGCATTAAACTTACCTCAGAGTAGCGCAGATTGTCCGTGGAGAGGTCTCGCGATATTTCCGAATAGCGCATCATGGCAATCGTTTGTGGCGTTCAATAAGCAATTGTTCAATAAACTGCAATGTGCAATACAGAAGTAAATATTATTGTTTGCTGTAGTTTGCTTTTAATTCAATGTGTACTTGTGTGAACAACTCTTGACTATGCTCGCTTTTGTGATAAAAACTTTTCGGTTCCGCGTACTCCGCACTCTAGGCAGTCTTTCAGTTTACTGAATAACCATTTTGTGTGTGTTTTTATGGTGCACGCGGCTGCAACAAAAGCCACAATGGAGAACAACACACAATACAAGTAGCATGGCAAGCATCAAAGCTTCAGCCACTGCGGCGTCTGTGGCACGCTTCGCTGCTCAATTTCCAATACGCTGGGCACAATGTGAGTCACGCGGGGGACCAAGCCAGAAGTGAGACCTGGATCTGGTCTTTTATGGTAACAGTGAGTAGCCGTTTTGTGTTCCGAGCTGTCGATTGGCTTTTGGGGGTGCCAATGCAACAGCCACAGCAACAACACCAGCACTAATGCTAATGACATGCATGCGACTACGAGTAAAGTCAGCGGAAAGTTTTTAGGAAAAACAAGTCACCAAAACGGTCAATGAACCCATAGAATCAATGCTATGCCCAGTTGCCCTGAGAGAGATGATATACAGGCTGATAGACAGGGAAATCTTATTGATTATTGCAAACATATTCAACAAATTCAGCGTCTCTTATTTATAATAGCATTTTAGCCTTGTACATTTATAGTCCGCAGATCTAGTTGAGAAAGCGTTCATAAGCATACACATGTGCAGTATACTTTACCACATATATATTCCCCTAGAAATATCTATCTTTATACTCGATTCGATACGTAGTATACATGCCATACATTTCTCAAAGACTGTCTGAAACGACCCCGTCTAATTAATTTCAATTAAGTCATAATCATTCCACAGCGAATGCTGATCAAATGCAATGACGTTCACATTGCCATCGCCATCGCCAACGCCAAGTCTTCGATGACTGCTGTGACCAGTTCAACGAACAAATCGAATAATTCGACTTGACAATGGGTTAACATATAGTATTTCAAAATGCTGCGACAAAGAACAAGGAAACTATATATATTTAATATACATAAGTAATGAATCAAATACCAAAGCAAGCTGTTATCAGCCGAATGCATGCAAGACACAATATCGCTTGTTTGCTTCCAGGAATTCGACTATTTAAAATTGAGTGTACAAGCTAAATATACAAAATGCTAGGGAATTTCCTTTTACATATGTATCTTGTTATCATCAATCGAAGGTAAACCCCGATCGATATGGCATTCCCCGGCGATAAATCCAAAAATGCCAAATATTTTTAGACGCGTATTTGATAAGAAATGCGTTTACTAGTCATTTTTAAAATTTAACCATACAACTCTATAGATACTGGGTTTGTTTACGAATTGATAATGTGTTTCTCAGTTCGTAATTTGTACTCAAAATTGAATTATTTTTCAAGACATGCCCACTGTAGTAATCTGGCATATGGAAACGAATAAGTTGATGATAAATGCTTGTAAACATCATCTAATGCATGTTCTAGTAATATCTTATTCCTTTGTTTGGCTGATAATTACGAAGTTCAATTACAGCTTATATATAATTGTATATTATACAGTTGAATATGTTTGGAAAAGCAGAAACATCTCGGCAGATAAAAGAAATTCAGTTTCTGGCAAGACAAAAGCGAATGAATTATTTTCCAGACTGCCCCAAGTTTTGAGCAAATGGATTTTTATTGACTATTTGAACTATTCTGCAAGCAAATACACATATCAGACAGACAATCGGACATATATGTACATATAGATGCTCACATGTTTCATTAGGTACATCTGCCAGTAGATATCTAATATATAGAGTAGATATATTCGCATGTATAGATTTGTATATTGCATTGTTTTGGCTGCGGTTCGAGACGTAGAACAATTTATGAAAATATCAAATGCAATTAAAGCAAATTAACTGACATCATGGGAATGTGTGCAAGTGTCAGTGTATTGTTTGTTTGTCTGATTTATTGCCAAATAAAATGTTGCTGCTGCTTTATTTCCATTTACACGGTTCCCACGTTTAAGCCTTATAAACTGGGCTACATGTAAATAAGTATTTATTGTTTATGCCTTCTGCACCTTTATGTAGAACGTACAATGCGTTTGTTTAGCTTTGATCGCCCTGTCTATCTGTTTCATCTGAACATATCTGCAGATATGCGTGTTTGTATTTTAATACAAGTAGTTTAATTCGCATTGTGGTCAGGGACATGGAATTGCGGAGGCGTCACCGCTGCCGCTTCCCGCTTTTGTTTATGGCCACCACCCACCACGTGACGATCGCCCACCGCCCTCAACACACCACAGAACAGCACAGCACAGCACAACAGAGAGACAAACAATGCACATGTATTTGTATCAGCGCCAATAAATATGTTTATTGTTTTTACATAAATTTTATTAAAAACAAACAAAAACAGCTGCACAAGGAAAGTTCGCGGAAATCAAAATTGGACTACCGCTTGTTTATCAGCCTGACCGCCTGACTGCCTGATAGCCTCATGGCCTGCTTCCTACACATGGATGTTTCCAGTCTAGCATGTAGGCCTTTAGTATGAAGTGCGCATCTTCTTCCCCAGCAAAACATAAAGAATGAAATGTGTGTTGGCGTTTATTTCCTTTGATACACATTCCTCGCATCGCATTGGAATTTGCCACCATCAAGAGCTACTACTTAGTCTGGCCCTAGCTGAATGGCCGACTGACCCTCGCCGCGATCTCTCAACAGCTTTCTTTCATTACACATTTGCTTGTGGTTGTTGTTCAGAATTACACAAAATGGAAATTTTGTTTCTTTTTATTTATTTTGACACAGAGTTGGCGCTATGTAAGCGACTGTAGACGACGGGCAAGGTCAGTTGGTGTCGCCACTGGTGACAGCGTCGCCATCGTCGCTGGCGTCAAGTTCAATAACCGCACCAAGATTTGTTGTTATTATGGAAATGCCTCGTCTCCGTGCCCGTTATAAGTGAATATGTCTGTACATAAATTAACCTTCGCCCCGATGGCAATGCGATTGTGAAAAGTGCATACATATGCATACACAGTGATCGCCTGCTACAGTGAACTGATTCGCTTAATCGCATTTTAATACATATAATATATTATCCGGCAAATCCATTTAATATGCGAGCAGCTGACAAAGATATTTATTTGGCAAAATTCCTTGGAATTGTATTCGCGTGAAGCAATGAAAATTCTTCAATATCTAGGCTAGACTTGTTGCACATCGGCGCGATCTCTACTGTACTTGCATGGCGGACACATTGTGGAGCAGTCATTGAGGTGCCAGAGCGAATGCGAATAACGAATACGTTCTGCTTTCATTGAGAATTTAATTGATAGCGGCTATTCGGGTCTTTAGTCTATCAGTATTTAATCGCATGCAATTACAGACAATGCAAATGCAAGTCAAGTGCATTCACATACAGGCGTCACTATCACCATGCGCATATGTGTTTGCTTTTGCGTGTGTGGGTAACAGGCACTTGTAATCACAGTCGCTGGGGTAACTAGAGAAACTACACAAAAAAACAAAGCCGCTGGCTAAATGAACAGAACAACAACAACCGCAACAACAACAGCAAGCTGAGCTAGGAAGGCCAAGCAAATAGAAAAAAACAATAATAAGCTTGGCTCTGGGTTTTCTTTCTGCTGACGCGCTGCTTCATGGATTTCTGTTTCAGTTTCTATTTGTTCTGTTTCTCTGATCCGTGCGCTGTAATGTGGGTCACCATCGTACCTAGAATCGCAACCAATACGCGAATGGTTTTCGAGTGCCTGCACTGTATTTATGCCTGAAGAGCAAAAGTGCTGAACAACAACAATACGCATGGAGCCTTGAAACCAACATCCGAAACCGAAAAAACATCTGGTCTACCCCTGACTACGCTGCCTGCCTGCAAGACCGCTTCTCCTGCCTGCCTGCCTGCCTGCCTGCCTGCTTGGCTGCCTGGCTCGCTGAATGAGCGCATCCTGTTTAGCAAGTAACCAAAACAACAGCTGGAAAATAATGCAGCAAAGTGAAACTCAAATATCTTGCCGAGGGGCGTACAGTTTCCAGTGTGTGAGTGTGAGTGCGAGTGTGTGTGTGTGTGTGTAATAGATACATATGTATAACAGAATGTCTTGCGGGTGTCTGATAACATTCGGTTATCACATGATCTAGCTACTGCGTCTATCACTAAGGGAAGCACTGCTAAATGCTTTTTTATTGATTTGTTTCTGCAATGAATCACTTTTACTCACTTGCCGGCAATATAACGCGAATAAAGGGAACAACAACCACAACAACACAACCGTAACACACCCCTAACAAATCGATAGCAATGAATAAGAGTGCACACCCGACCCTCTGCCCCCTATTGATGGGTGTCACACGCAATTTTGTGTATGCCGTCGGCAACGTCGTTAATGTTTAGCACATCGCATATCGCATGCAAAGTGAGATGGAGACCAGAAGAACACAACCCCACACACAGACACAGCACTGACAGCGTCCCCTAACATTTAGCGCCCACCTAGTTTCGTAATCGGCAAGTACACCCAAAAGTATATGTATACTCGCTCGCAATCGCAGTCGCGCTTGTAAAAAGAAAAAGGAATGAATTGCACTTGAGAGAATTGTGACAATTTGTCTGGCCAGTGCCAGTGCCAGCCCAGAATAGTATTGCAACGAGACATTTATTTATAGTGCACCCGTTCACGCCCCAAAAACTTACCTAAACAATAATAACAACAACAACGGCAGCAGCAGCTTCTGTATTAATCAACCAACGCATTTTCAACTGGCACTATAGCTGTATCTAATACTTAGGGTATTAGCTATTTATTTGGTTTCACTCGGGACAAAAAACACACACAGACAACGGTCGCAACAGCAACTCGGCTATGTCGACACCGATTTTTCACGCACGCTGTTTTTAATGCCCGCAAGTCTTAAAATTGTTTTTTTTTTGTTAATTAATTAATATGAAATAAAAACGCGCGCGGCATACGCACATTGCAAGTATTGTTGTCGCAAGTACTGACTGACTGACTAGAGGTGGCGAAACATCCACCAAACTATCGATGCATCGATAATTTTTAATTTTTATAAGCATCGATTTTTCATTGAAAACATCTATGGTTTTACAGCCAAATAATTAAATAATTTACTAAGCATTTAATCATAAATATGAATTTAGACATTTTATAATTTAAATGAAGAGCTTTCTTATAGATAATATAATTAATATTTGTTCGCCGATAAGATATACTAAAATACAGGGAACCAGATAACTGTCACCATGTTAGAGATGGTTAAGTTGGCGCGTCATTTGAAAATTGTATTTCTTTTTTATTTTTCTATAAATCTAGATTCTCTTTAGAGAATTTTTCGTATAATTTGAGAGTCCCACTCCCATTAATCAGATTTGCGATGAAAATAGAAAAACAACGGTGTACGTTGTTTAATTGTTAAAAATAGACCAAAGAATCCAAGACACTAACCATAAAATGGAAGTTATTATATGGTAAGTAAGCAAATCATTAGAATTATTGATATTAACCCTTCTTTGGCTCTAAAGAGTCTTTAAAATGATTTCGGTTATGAATGGGTTTGTCGACTTATCGAGAAAAAACGAAATTGGCAACACCTCCAAAGACTTTTATATATATGAATATGTACATTTAATTGGTGCGATAAATGTGCTGATAAATATTGATGATTCAAATAGAGCTACATCATTTAACAGAGATTTCAAAAGTGGCTTAATATTTCCAATATAATTGAGCCTCATCCAAGTAAAACATCATATTTTCTTTTGGGTTAGTTTAATTTATTTTGTATGCATATTGTATAATTTGTGTTATGGTTATTATACAATACATAAATAAATTAAATTATGTTCTTTATTCACAATATAAGTTTGTATTTTTTTTGGATTTCTTTCAAGATACATGTTTGTTTTCTGATTTTGTCGATCTTTCGGAAAACTCCATAAAATATATATTTCAAACTCAACATTCCGCTCAACGCCAATTTGGCAAACATTTCGTTTGCATTTTTTATTTTTTTATTGTAGCAAAGTACATTTCCAATGGTTATTGTTGAAAACAATATAAAATAGATCAATGTGTTGTCCAACGTGCTTAGCAGTTGTCGAATTTACATTCGTTTCATTATCTTTTCTTTTCAAGTAGTTATTACACTTATTATTGTAGATGCGTTTATGTATATAAGTTGCGTTTCATTTTTTTAAACTCGTGAGTTTTTTCTTTGTTGTGTTCTCAGTGTTTTGTAATTGTTACGGCCGCAATTGTTTACGTTGTCTCAGATTTAGTAAGTATTTTGTCATATATGTTTATGTTATGTTTATTTACAGCAATATAAATACAATTGAATGCTTCGCTAAAGTACTTTTTCATTTTGTTGGGGGACCTTGGAACATGTACTATTTCGTTTCATTAATATTCGACTAATTAATAAATAAATTTCATTATCTTTCGTTACTTTCGTTTTTGTACAATAGACGCGTGTTTTTGTTTTTGTTTTTTTGTTTTCTTTTGTTTTGTGTGTGTTATCAGTCATTTTTCATTTACTTTACATGAATGTGCAGGAAATTATTGTTAAGTTTTACTTGTAAATAATTATTTTTCCTCTAGCGTTTTTCGCCGTCGCTTTCTATAGATTTTGATCCAATATGATAAGTACATACTACATACAGACATACATGCAGTATAAAGCATACATTCATTACATTATGTATGCGTGACTTTATAAAGTATGTATACATACATATGTGGGTATGTGTATATGTTGGTTACCAGAATTGTATTTCTAAATTGACACAGATAATTTAAGATCACAAAGCGTAGTACAATAAATTAGAAAATAAAAGGAAATACCGATTAGAGTTTACATACGAGTGGACTCGTAATTAAATTAATTTAGGCTTGTGTGTATATGTTACAATAATTACACAAATACTTCATGTACGTTACGTTAATAATACATGTACATCATACATACATTATATAATATGTATGGTATATATATAGAGTAGTATGCTATGTTATGCCTTAGATTTGTTGTTCTTGTTGTTGTTGTTGCCAATATATGCAGACTTTAAAATATTTTGTTTGTTTATAAATTGATTCGTGTTGCAGACACCAAAAATTGTTTTGATATATGTAAGTACAATACAATAAAATGTTAAATTACAATACAATAAATAAGTACACATGTTGGATTGTATGTAAATAGAATCAGTAGCGTATTCAAGTATTACGGACTATAAAGTGGGGCCAGGGATAGGAGAGGAGGGAGAGGGAGAGGGAAAGGGGGAATATTACCTATTCAGATGGCAATTGTGCAATTGTCGTTTCTGCTTTTGACAGACATGCAACAGACTTGCCACACAGGATGCTTGCGCAATGTCTTGCGATTCACAGAGGCGGAAAACAGCGACAAGACTGTTGGCGAAGTGGGAGTTGGGAGGTGGGTGAAGGTGTCTTGGGACTGTCTTATGTGTGCTTAGATCATAGCAATACGATTATGATACGATACGATTACGATAGAGATACATCATAATATGATAGGGCTTACAATTAAAGGGAAGAGATAAGAGAGTTGTGCCTTCAAAGCAAGTTTACTCGTTTGTTGCACTTCGAGAGCCTGCAGCCGTGGAATTAAATTCCACGGACTTTCATTAGGAATACATACATACATCATATGCTATACATGCGCGCGCGTATCTGTTTCTGTATATATATGTAGTACAAGTGTATATGTGTCTGTCTGTGTGGAAGTGTGTGTGTTATGTACAGTCGAGTGTACCTTGTGTCCTGTGTCTGTCTGTCTGTTGGCTGACAAAATGGATCAGTCAAACTTTACCAATGCCAATGCATAGAGAGATGGAGACAAACCGCGAGAGAGCCAGAGAAAAGAGTTCAACTTTCTCCACAGCCGTCCACAATTTACTTCTTGCCCTTGCGCTTCTGTTTCTCCTCGGCCGGATTGGCTTTGGCAGCTGCAGCTGCTGTGGCCGCGGCATTCAACAAATTCATGTTCGGCTTCACCGTGCCCTTCTTCTGTGTGGCCGGCTGCTGTGGCGTGGCCTGCGTGATGTTGTTGTTCGCGGAGGCGACAGCATTAGTTGTGCTGTTGTTGCTGTTGCTGGAGGTGCCAGTGGTGGTGGAGGTGCTTGTGGCTGCGGTGCCATTGGTGGCTGCTGCAGTCAAGCCTGTGGCTGGCGTAGCCGGCGTCTCGTCCAGGAAGAGCGGGTTCTTCACCTCCATTTCGCCAGTGGGCGCCAGGCCGGGACACTCGTAGACGGTGTAGTCGCCCTCCTCGTTGTCGTCGTCGCTCTCCACGTCGGAGAGGCCGCAGCTGCCGTCGGTGGCCTGGCAATTCTCCATGGCGATGATTTGTTGCTTCTGATGCTGGTAGTGATACATTTGGGCGCTCTGCGCCAGCTTGCGATCACACGAGGGCGACACATCCTTGTTGGGTCCTGTGACGCCATAAGCAGGATAGTCCACATCAGCAGCGGCTTTGCTGCGATTGTGGAACCTACAACATGAAAGAGAAACGCAAACAGAGAGCGTAATTAGTTAAATCATTTCGAGGTATTGATGATTTATGTTGTCGTTCATTCGATTGCCAACTTACCAGGTAACGCCCAGTGCCAGCAGACCCACTGTGACCGCCGCACTGACTCCCGCAATCAGCGCCACAATGTAGACGCCCATCTCGCTGTTCATGCCCAGATGCTGACGCATCACCATCTGTTCAGTGGCATCGCTGTTGCCCAGGGGAAGCGCCAAGTGGGGAGATTTGCTTTGCTTCTGCAGCTTGTCGATGAGCACGCTGATCTCATTGCTGGAGTCCTTGGACTGCGGCAGATTGACGCCAGCCACAGCTGCAGCGGCTGCAGTTTGCGGCTTGATGCGATGGAAATTCGCAGTTGCCGCATCGAGCAGCTTTGGTGGCTCCATAGGCTTGGGGGCTGGCACTGACGCGGCCGCCTTGCTCTTGGATGTTACCACCTCGGCATCAGCTTCAGGTGCCGGCGCATATTCCTCGTAATCCTCCAAGGCTCGCGAGTCCAGTTCGCCGGATGGATCATTGGCGTTGTCAAAGAAACGCGCATCATTGGGACCCACGGCGAAGGGAATGCGTTCCCGCAGCATGTTGTTGCGATTGAAGCTCAATTCCAGGCTGTTCAGGTTGGGGATGGGCATTCGGATGGGCGGCTGAGGTCGCTCGACGGGCATGGCTTCCATGGGACTGCCGTAGGCAGCATCGCCTTCAACGTTGTCGTACTGATCGTACTGCTGATTGTTGAAGTTGTTGTTGTTGTTGTTGTTGTTGATGTTGCTGTTCTCGTATTCATCCTCGGACTCGGCCATTTGCACCTCCTGCTGGCGCTGGCGATAGCGCTCCTCCTCCAGCAGCTTGCGCTGTCGCATCATCTTCAGCTTGATCAGCTCCAGCTGCTGCTCGAACTGCTGCTGCAGTCGACGGCGAGCATGCTCCTCCATCAGCTGCTCATACTGCTGGGTCTCCAGTGCCGCCGGCGTAATGGGGCGACGACGAAGTCCTGCAAAGCGAAATGCAATTGATTAATTGGTCTGCGCTAGGTGTGGTTGCTCTGTTTGCTGTGGCATGTGCCGGACTCTCATTATGTTAATGCTAATGCTAATGCTAATGAAGTCCGTTCCAGGCAACGTTGCGTGCAAGTTGCTGTTCAAAAATAAAGGCAACCAAAAATAGAAAACAAAAGGACAAGGAAAACGGAAGGAGCAAATAAACGGGTTGAGGTCGTGCTTATAACTCGCCCAAAAAAAATAAAACGCCGCCGGAATAGACAAACAAAAGTCAATTTAATTGCCAATGTTTAAAAATAGACCAATTACTACACGCGTTCACACACACACACACACACACAGGCACACGCACACTTGGACATGGCTGTGACGCGCTGGAAAAAGCTTTATTTCATTTCGTTTGCTGCTGCTGAAAAGTAGGCTATAAAAAGTACTCTAAGCCCCAACTGCAGCAAGGAGCTGAAGACTCGAAGCAAAGAAACCATCAAGCGTCGCTAGTGGGAGACGCACCCACCACCAAGCGAGGGGCAGAGACACCCACACACACACACAGCCTCTGCAGCGCGTGGGTGTTTTGGTTTGATTCGTGAATATTTGATACTCGATATGTACTCCTCTACAGAGTCACATGCATACACTTGCACACACACAGAGTCATGCACATCTAGTATACAGTAGTATACACAAAACGAAGTTGGCAAGCGGCTGCTTCGCTTTTCCTGCGCCATTCACGACGCAAAAGTTCAAATTACACACACACACACACACACACACACCTACGTACAGTGACATTCAGTTTTATGACTGTGTGTTTGTGAAGCGGTAGTTGGTAGTTGCTAGCAGGGGTTAGGGGGAGTGATGGGGGTGAGGAGGAGGGAGGCGTTCGTTAGTTGCTTGGTTGTGCTATTTTTAGGCATATTTACCTGGGTAAACGGACATTTCGCAGTGACCCAATATGCTGCACATGAGGACTGCAATCAGTGCGCAGGTTATTTCCATTCGCTTCGCCATATTGCTGACTTCTGTTTAATTTGTTTTTGTATTCTGTTTCACTATAATTTTGTGGACTTAATCGGTAGCTAAGCCAAGTTTGACGTCAATTCAGCGCTCAATATTGCACTTGGCACCTCGGCACCTTGGCACAATTCACCTCACAAGCACTATAAATGGTATATATAGATATACGTATGGTAGATGGGTAATTGGTTTTTTGGTACTTGGTATTTGATTAGCACAGCACAGTTGCCATATGGCCGGTTCAAAATGGCCAGTACATGCTCCTCTCGAACGGAGGCAGAGACAGCACAGCGTTTTATTGATTTTCACACATACACACAGTGACACTAACACTAGCGCTTCGTACACGAAATCGGGCAGCTGGTGGTTTTAGTACCTCGAATATTTCGCGTAGGCGTGCAATATTTTTTGCAATTTCCGTTAGCAGATTGCAGATGGGGCAGGAAAAGTCAATTGGAGTGCGTTGAACGGTTGGCACTGCACTTGCAACGTCTGTCACAAATGTCAAATGTTGCAGTTTTCTTTCAAGTTGCAGCCCCCAAAACGTAATGAACTTATTAGGCTGCCCCCGTTGAGCGTTCGTTTCACGTTGCGCGATTCGTTTGTGTCCAACGTTTGCTTTGCGTTGCTTGGTCGTCGACGTATATCGTTATACTGAATGAGCCTGGCGGCAGCAGCAGCCCAAGCACCAGCACCAGCAATAGCAACAGCAAAGCCAGCAATGGGACCTGTGACGCAAATGTTATGTCCGCCCCCGCACTGTTAAATGTTGCGGGCAGCTTTTGGGGCCAAGCCAACAACAAAGCGCATCAACTAAACGGTTCAACGCCTGCGCACTGCTCTCAATCAAAAGCTCGACACGTCCGCATGCGAGTGTGTCTGTGTGTGTGTGTGTGTGTCTGACAGTGCGCAGGGATTCTTTGAATCAACATTCATGCATTCATGAAAAGGCCGATGCCAGACTCGACTTCTTGGCAGCTAGCAGGTGGCTGCTACGTAGTCACTTGGACACACACACACACACACACCCACTCACTTACGTATGCCACATATCACTTCGTGCCCCAGCTCCGATAGCTTTTGGCGGGCACGCGCTGTACCATTTTCATTTTGGGATAGGACATTTTATTTTTATCAATGAATTTTCAACCGAAACACCCGAAAGCTTCCTAATTCACAGGAACCTTTTCACTGTTGCATGCATTTAGCAGTTGCTGTTCGAAACGCTTAACATTATGTTAACCATCGATCGGATCTGTACAAATATCAGTAATAGTTAATTTTCCATGAAAAAATTAAATAAATAACTAAACATTTTTTGAATGACACTCATATTTTGGTATTACCAAATTTAAAATCCAGTTTATTTTCTTATCTGCAATATGTTGTACTAAAGAATGTATAGCATTTATTCTATGTTATTTAACTGCATAACTTTTATTGCCATTATAGCCATTTCGTTTATGCAATGGGCTGTTGCGAAAGCTATTTGAATGGGTTGAGAAAATTGGGGTGCAAAAGATGGTCATAAAAAACGCAGTAAAACTATTTTAAGCACGAAAATAGAATAATACGAAAAATTAATGGTCAGTAAATAATTTGCATTTAATATTCTTTGCAGTAATGCTGATAAAAATGTGTGACTTCCAACGAATCAAGTTAAGCAGAAGAAGTTGCTGTTTTCAAAATGAAGCAGTCGGGTTTCTTAAAAGTAAAACAGAAATCGTTGCTTACGTGCAAAAGGACGGTATTCAGTAAAGCAAAAGCAGATGCTACTAATCGCAATGATTAAAGCAGAAGAACTTGTTAGTTGAGCTAACTAGCTAAGTGTGAAGCAGAAGAAGTTGCTCTAATGCAAGGAGATAAAAATGTTAAACAGAAAGCACAGCACATTTGTTTTTGTAATTGCCCACAGTATAGGGAGATCTGAGAGCCGTTACTTTGGTGCGCTTTACACTAACAATGTGTCGTTTCTTCTTTGTGTCGCTGTCCTCTATATACAAGACAGCGGCAAGCCAACAACAACAACATTGAGTTTTTTTCGTACGTAATCCAAATGAAATTTGTTTTTGTAATGAAATGTTAAACAGAAAAACATGCTACTATTGAAGAAAGTAAAACAGAAGAAGTTTCTGTGAGTTAAACAGAAGCAGTTGCTACATTGTAAGTAAAGCAGAAGAACTTGCTAGTTGCCGCTAGGAGTATAACAGAAGGCGATGCTACAATGCGAGGGTGCATGAAGCACAGCACATTTGTTTTTGTAATTGCCCACAGTATAGGGAGATCTGAGAGCCGTTACTTTGGTGCGCTTTACACTAACAATGTGTCGTTTCTTCTTTGTGTCGCTGTCCTCTATATACAAGACAGCGGCAAGCCAACAACAACAACATTGAGTTTTTTTCATACGTAATCCAAATGAAATTTGTTTTTGTAATGAAATGTTAAACAGAAAAAGATGCTACTATTGAAGAAAGTAAAACAGAAGAAGTTGCTGTGAGTTAAACAGAAGCAGTTGCTACATTGTAAGTAAAGCAGAAGAACTTGCTAGTTGCCGCTAGGAGTATAACAGAAGGCGATGCTACAATGCGAGGGTGCATGAAGCACAGCACATTTGTTTTTGTAATTGCCCACAGTATAGGGAGATCTGAGAGCCGTTACTTTGGTGCGCTTTACACTAACAATGTGTCGTTTCTTCTTTGTGTCGCTGTCCTCTATATACAAGACAGCGGCAAGCCAACAACAACAACATTGAGTTTTTTTCATACGTAATCCAAATGAAATTTGTTTTTGTAATGAAATGTTAAACAGAAAAAGATGCTACTATTGAAGAAAGTAAAACAGAAGAAGTTGCTGTGAGTTAAACAGAAGCAGTTGCTACATTGTAAGTAAAGCAGAAGAACTTGCTAGGAGTATAACAGAAGGCGATGCTACAATGCGAGGATGCATGAAGCACAGCACATTTGTTTTTGTAATTGCCCACAGTATAGGGAGATCTGAGAGCCGTTACTTTGGTGCGCTTTACACTAACAATGTGTCGTTTCTTCTTTGTGTCGCTGTCCTCTATATACAAGACAGCGGCAAGCCAACAACAACAACATTGAGTTTTTTGTCATACGTAATCCAAATGAAATTTGTTTTTGTAATGAAATGTGAAACAGAAAAAGATGCTACTATTGAAGAAAGTAAAGCAGAAGAACTTGCTAGTTGCCGCTAGGAGTATAACAGAACACGATGCTCCAATGCGAGGGTGCTAAAGCACAGCACATTTGTTTTTGTAATCCAAATTAAATTTGTTTTTGTAATGAAATGTTAAACAGAAAACGATGGTGCGCTTTACACTAACAATGTGTCGTTTCTTCTTTGTGTCGCTGTCCTCTACATACAAGACAGCGGGAAACCAACAACAACATTTAGTTTTTATTCCTAATCCAGATGAAATTTGTTTTCCTAGTATTGCATAGAGACAAATATAATTAATATTTTGTATTATTTTATTAATGTAAAGAAATGATAAACGCAAAGCATAACCAAATTATGAAAATTTACATTGTTTTAACTTAGAAATTAATTTTAATTAACAATATGTAAGCTTTAAAAGCAACGGGCATTCATCGATCTTTCGAAATATTAACCCAACATCGATGTTTGAATTTTTATTGTAAATACGTCAGTTATTTTATGTAGCTTAACACTGATTTAAAAAAATCATGTTTAGATTATGAAACTATAAAAGCCAAAATAAATTAAAATAAAATTAAAATAATACAAGAAAATTTGTTTTTTAATATACATATGTATGTATGCATATGTATTTATGTGTATTTATTTAACTGTATGTAAAAATTGTGGAACATAATTTCTATGTTAAGCGAGAGCTCATTGTATTTTGAATTTAACTATGCACATTACTTCTGCTGAGGTAGACTTTGACAGTGTGACCGCATATTAAATTTCAATATAATCATTTTATGACGAAAATATACCGTAACTTATGTTTTTAAATTTAATGTTTTTGTTTCTTCACTAATAAATTAATAATTAAAGTTCTATTCAAAAATGTTCCGTTATCTGCCTATTATAACATAAATTTAACTCTTTTGAGGTCGCAATCAAGTTAACAGACTGACGCAAAACGCGTCTTATCGATTTCTCACAAACAACCTAAATATACTTCTATGTATATGTAAACTTTTGTTATCGATACTCAATCGTTATTCGTGAATCATTTTTTTAGCCAAACGACAAAGAAAAATTATAAACAAATAAAATGGCAGCAATGAAAGGTAAGTGATGCGCAATAAAGTCTCTCACATATTCATATTAATGCATTTGGTATTCTTTTTGCCAATCATTTGCTGCAATTGCCACTTGCCTTATTCTGGTTGCAACCAACAACAACAAACCACCAAAAACCTGCAGCGTGAGTTGACACCCGCTATATGTGAATACTTTTTCGTAAAATAATTAATATATCCTTTTTTATGCAGGTTGGTCATAAGTGCACTTCTTACATGCCTGGGAATGACATTTCTGATATTGGCCTGCGCCGTTCCCACACCCAAGATATTCTATCCGTTCTTCGTGCTGATCTTCTATTTGTTATCAGTGTTGCCTGTCCTCATAGCTAAACGCTCTACCCCTGGCACCGAAACCAACCCGAAGACCGAGTTTGCCCTCTTCCTTACAGCAGGCATGGTGCTGAGTGCTTTTGCTCTGCCCATCGTCCTAGCGCATTCCGCTGTCGTAAGTTTGGAGGATTATATTGCAATTTCGGTATGCGAAAGATGAACTTAATGTTTCTGTTTATATTGTTTTACAGATTACCTGGGCAGCTTGTGTACTGACGCTGATAGCTAACGTTATCAACTATTCGACCATGTTTGGCTATGCTATGCGTGGAGAAAGCTTCGATGCGCCATATGGAGGCATGTTCTAAGTGGGATCTGTAAAGTTAGCCTCAATTCCCCATTGAGGAAGTTATGTTTTAGGCACCGACGATGGTTTTTGGATGAAGCAATTCAAATGCAGTTCGCTCCGTCTCAAAAAACAGTCAATCTCACATCAATAAATATATTCAAATAACAATTATTTAATGCAAATAATAATATACATAATAGTTTATTAACCGATTCAAAGGCTTTTTTTTACGATTTTTGGTAATATTTTTCATATTATTATAATTTCTTATATCTGTTGTGAATTTATTTGCTTATTAGTTAGGATGCTAACAGCATATCTTCTAAAACATCGTTGTCGATAGCTATCGGTTCAACCAATCCTAATCGGATGGGAACTAATCAATGTGACCATTAGTTGTTACGTGGTATTAAAATACTGAACATATTCAGAGTTTTCAAACTACTTACCAATCATATCGCCTCCATTTCTTTGCAAATATGTTGTCTTTACCCCTTTGGATGTTAATTGTTCAATGAATATGCAATTAGCATAAAAATTATTGTTTTCAGCGTACCCCAGTTTGATTAAAAAAATCGCGAATAGAAAAAGCTGATTCCGTAAAAATTGCGCCAACCCAATTAACAGTATTTGTTGGACCCTAATTTTCGAAGTGTTAATGTTGGTATATTTTCCGACTTCAAATACCATAATCTTAAAACTCACTGTGGGCACCCTGAAGCCAAACACTGTCATTTGTTTTTTTGAAAATTAAAATAAGATGGACAAAATTTCAACTAATACTGATCCGCCTTTAGAAGATATTTCAGCCAGTGGAAATTACAATGAGGAGATCGAAGAGGACGAGGATAATGCAGAAGAATGGGATTTTATTTCGGAAATGGAACTCTCCACAGAGAGAGACAGTGAAGGTGAAGTAGAAGACTTCGATGAAGATTTTTATGAGACTCTTCAGCGCTTCAGCTTACCCAGTGCAACCGCTAATGCAGATATTCCAATGCACAAATATCCTTTCAAACTACAGCATAATGAAACGGGGTGAGTGATATACACTTTACCATGAACCAGAAAAATAAACCTCTTTTGTCTTTCCTTTTAGAAACATATTGACAGTGCATCACACAATTAAAAATGTGGATAAACAACAGCGTGTGCGCATCTCAACTTGTTGCTTCAATGAGATGAGCAACAAACTTCTGGTCATTGACAGGCGGTAAGTGATAAAAGTAATACCGTCTTGTACATCAAGAAGTTAATTTTTTCATTCTCACAACAGTGGCAACATCTTTTTGTTTGATTTTGTTATCAAACGCTATTGGCGTTTGACAATTCGTGTGCCCCAAGCGACTGTGGTGCATGCCTCACCGTTGCACCACAGCGAGTACATTGTGGGCAACGACCAGGGCCATGTTTTTGTCATTAATGTGGAGAAGTCAATAATTAACAGACACAATGAAGTAGGACAAGCAGCAGTTAATGAAATTAGCTGGGGAAATCGACTTAAGAGTTCCACGATCTCAAATATGATAATGCGCTTTGGCTCCGATGCTGCGCTGCTCAATTTGAGGAATTTAAAGGTGTCGCATCGTTTGGAATTTGATCAGTCACGGCATACCCTTAAGTTGGCTGGTTATATACCCAACTCCGATCAGTTCTTCACCTGTTTCACCAATGATACGCTTAGCATCTGGTCGGCACACTCTCAGGAAGCCCTGCAAATTACACAGCCTATCAAGGCACGCGATCGAAATTTGCGTTTTCTGCGAAATAACAAAGCGATACCTGAATTTGTTTTACGCGGAGATGACGACGACGACATCAATTCCGTGGACGACTTGGCCTTCGACTGTGAAGAGGAGAACTTTGCCGATGGGACGCTCCTCAGCTATAGCTTCACACCAAATGGCAATAAATTGTGTTTCACCACCATCGATGGATACTTGCTGCTGCTCAGCTCAGCCTCCTTTGACTTGGATAAACTATTTCGGCTACGAGATTTTGTACTTAAACAAATTGAGTTGCTGCCACAGCCCAAGGAGCGCATACTGTTTGGCATAACAGCACGTGGCCAGGCTGTTATGTTAGATCTGGAACACACGGATCACAAGCTGATAGTACAACACTCAAATGGTCTCAGTCTCAATGTAAGCCGAGATGGAAAACTACTCAGCGTTCTGTCCAAATGTGGAGAAGTCAATGTGTGGTCCACGTGTCGCCTCTACAATTCACTCCAGGCAAAGACGCATTCCATTGCCCAGCTGCGGGCTGTTCTTAAACAGCCCAAGCTGCCTGGTCATGTTAGCGGTCCAGTGAATCAGGAGCTGCGTCAGCTTCTGAAGCGGGATCGCTTGGAGGCAATGCTCCGAGAGTATGGCTATTATCCTGAAAAGTATAGGTTCATAATATGGAGTTCGTTGCTGCAGCTGCCCTGCAACGGCGTCCAGTTTCAGTCGCTGCTCAAGCTTGGCGAACCACCAATTGTGAAACAGAATGCACGGGGATTAAGGATCAAAAGCGATGCCCAACGTCGTGGAGTAATCAGGGTATGGAGCTGTTTGGCGCACTGGTGCAAGGTCTTTGGATACGCTGAGTTTATGCCACATCTTGTGTTTCCCTTCGTCAAGCATCTGCTAAAGAACGGATTGGTTGTGTTTGAGTTAATGGCAACGCTGTTGCTCAATCATTTGCAACTTTGCTTTGAGTTCTATCCGTTGCCACCGGAAAACTATTTAGCCATGTGCGAAAATGTTTTGCAGTGCAATGACGAGCAGCTTTCCAAGTTCTATCAGGCTCTGGAAGTCCAACCCAAGGATTATGCTTGGTCGCTTCTGACGAATGCCTTTGCCGAGGTGTTGGAGGAGCAGCAATGGTTGGCCCTTTGGGATAATATCATTACGGAACCTCAGTACTTCATAATCTTTGTTATTGTAGCCTATAGTTTACTACAACGCGAGTTGATCTTGCGTCTGCCGGACAAAGATGCAGTGCTACGGTTCTTTCACGAACAGAATCCAATCGATGTGGCCAAGTTGGTTGGCCGAGCTCGCAAGATAATGATGAAGTGTCCATCTCAGGTGCATCCTCAACGCTTTTTGCCACCCTTTTCACCCATTCCCAAAGGTGTATATCCCAAGTTTTTGAAATATCCCAGCAACTGGATTGCAGAAAAGGAGGAACAAACAATGGAACTGCAAAAACAGCATCAGGAGATTGATGCTCGCATACGTCATTTGGAATTGGAGGAATTGCAAATGATGGATCGATTACAGAATGGTCTCAAGCAAGAGGAACATACGCGGCGTGTCAAGGAAATGGAAAAACTCTATCAGGAAACCATTCAGAGGGAAGAGGAGCGGATCTCATGTCACCGCAAAATGTTGCTTACCTATCAACTGGAAGTGCGGCAGCGGAAGAGTGAAGTGATGACTCAGCTGCAGGAGGCTGAACAACGTCGTAAAGTATTAGAAATGGAAAAGGACATCGATTTGCTGATGCACAGAATAGAGCGCGAGCGACGTCGCCACAACCAAGAGATGCAATTTGCAGAAGACGAGATACGGAATCAGGAGTTGGAGCTGCTGGCGCAGAGATACTACTCGGATACAGCTGGAGCGCCTCTTGCCCAGAAATACTATGACAACATACAGAAAATGTGTCAGGAACGCGATAAGCTACAGCGAAATCTTCGCGAGGTACGCAGAAACCTAACCATCAATTTTGAACAGAGTTAACTTCATTAATAATTTTTTTGCAGATGACTATGGAGCATTTGGATCAACCTAGGAGGTCACCAAGATCATCTGCCCCTGTCGAGCCACAACTATCTGAAATTGAGCGTTCAATTCAGGAAATACAGCGAGAATTCTCAGATATTTTAAACCACTGACTCGAAATGTAAGTAATTAGTTTATATGGGATATTTTCTAAAAAGGTTTTATAATTTTGTAAAAAACCAGCAATTATAATAATACAAACCAAAAGAAAAAAATTTGTTCCGATTAATTTCGCACATTTTTGGTGATACTAGACTGTTTAACAATTTCTGCCTATACCATGATGTGCATTACTAATTTATTTATTTACAATTTTTAAAATTATATATACAATAGAGCAAAGATAATATTAAACTTAGTTATTTATTTTAAATCTATTTTATACATTTATATGTCAACCGTAGTTATTTATTTTACTTATATAATAGTATGCGCATGATATATATTTTTTAATATAAAATGTCATGATCGTATTGAGCAATATCCAATTCGTATTTCATATGAAGCGTGATTTTCTTTTAAATTAGGATTCCTTCATTATCATATATATGTACTTGCAATAAATTATGATCTTATTCCAAATATTGAAAGAAATAAAATGTACAAATAAATTGTAAAGTGTTTGTATAATTAGCATTGTGTATTCCTAAAAATATAATTGTATCCTAGAGATAGTCACTTTTTATCCAGCCTGTGATTTGGTTCAGAAGAAGGCACTATCATCTTGGGCACATTGATCACAAGGTGTATGCTGGAAGGCGGCATTTGAATTTGATTGCCCACAACTGTAGGATAGAGAAGGTAATTAAATAATGCATTTGCCATTAATTTTTGTATTGTACCACTAGCAATATTATTGTTGTTTTGCTGCTGCAGTTCCCGCTCTAGTGTTACGATCCGCTCCCGCAGTTCTCTATTTTCTTGTAGCAGCCGGGCATTATGATCCAAGAGTTCCTTATGCTCCCTGCGCATCTTGTGGCGATATCGGGTCGCAGCCGCACGGCGTCTGTCCTTGCAGTCCTCGTTTCGGTTGACATTGGACATGGCTTTGGGAGTGGGTGCAGTAAAGGTGCGTTGCTTTTTGTTATAACTATTGTTGAGAATTGCTTTGAGTCGCTCCTTGATCGGCAGCTGCGATGTGGGTGTCAAACTGGCGCTGCTCGGCTCATGAACTGGTGTTGTGCTGGGAGCGGTTACGCTTGATGGAGCTTTAGAGTGCGCAGCTGCACTGGGCTTGGGTAGTATTAGGGGACGGACTCTTTGCGTGGCCGTGGCACTCTTTAAAGGCTTACTGTTGCTGGCAGGAGCAGGAGCCGCTGTGGTCAATGCGAACGTCTGTGCAGGAAGCACGAAAGTGATTACTTGGGGCTGTATTAACTGCAGTGGGGGCGGTCCATTGTCCGGCGGAGGTGCGACTGTTGTGCTGGGTACTTGTGCTGTGGCGTTGGGTGTGGGAGTCTTCAGCAGATCCTCCACATTGGGCACAGGCACATCCATTGGACTATTGCTGTTGCTGACTGCCGCTGGCGTTGCAGCCGACACTGTGGCCGAGTCCAGCGGATACACTTGGGGTGTGTGAAGCGAGTCGCCATCGGTAGGAGGCGCCTCTGAGCGCGTCGGCGTCACGGGTACCGCATGGCCACTGACTGCATTTTGCTCGGCGGCACGTTGAAATCCAATGTCGAAGGGATTGACATGCTGCAGATCCTCAAAGAGGCCAACTTCATCACAGTTTTTAATGAGGCGTGTTGGTGTGGGCGTTTGGTCAGTGGCAAAGAGGTTCTCCGACTTCTGGCCCAGCGATAAGTCAAGTGTCATGGCCATATCGTGTTTTGGCTGACATTGTCCATAGTTTTCAAAACTGGCATTCTCATCTCTGTTTTTTGTCTCAAAGTCAGCGAAGGAGACGGCTGTCAAGTCCGCAATATTTGCGTCTGTTTCCATTGTTGCAACAATTCGAATTCATTAATAAACAATAACAAATTGCACCCAACACTATTCCGTCGTCTAAACAAAAACAAAACCATATGTTTTAGCATAGAGAGTTAACATTTATCGTTATTAACAGCGGTTCGATTTGATTTCTCATTATATATTTTGTACAGGTCGCTCTCAAGCAGGAATGCAATACTGAAAAAAAATAGTTAATTCACATAAATAAACAATTATGAAAAAATGTATTAAGAGATATAATTTGTAATTTAAATTGTAGAAAAACTGTTCGTGATTGGTAAAAGAACTATCGGCTAATATTTCGTGGCGCAATCCAACACTTTGTTTTGAGTTGTGCAACACTTAAATGTTTGAATATATAAAAAGTCGTTACAATTTAAAAAGCTGAAGAGAGGTCGCAATGGCTTTGCAAATTAAGACATATTTCAATTGCAAAAGTAATTATTCAATAATTACAATATAGTTATGCTATAAATTACGTGCAAGATTTATAATTTCACCTACAATTTTTAGTTGTGACCCAAAAATGTTGACATTCAACACTTCCGTCCAAAGACTGCGTATCGCTTTGTGGCATCTGAAATGCATGCGCGCCGGACCTCGAACCCTTTCACAGCACGTAGCTCCAATCATACAAAAATAAGATACGAAAAAAACCCAAAATATTTTTGGCAATAAAGAAAACCCCATAATTTAAAATTTTGTATCTTTTAAATTAGATTTCTCATTGAAGGAAGTACGAAAAAAAAAACGAAAACCAAAAATAAAACGAAAACAACTAACAGAAGACACGCAAAATGTTTTCAAGCCGCTTTTCGGAAACATGCACGCAACAAGCAATTTTCTAAAACTCTCTGAGACGCATTTATTTCTCACAAGCCGCCGCCGCCGCCGCCAAGCAACAAACATACTTGTCTTGTGGGTCAAGTTCAGTTTCCAAATCCTCCATAGCTTCCCAAGACAGTCAAAATGGTGGGCCCAGCGCCCCATCCCAGCAAAAGCCAAGAGCTTGAGCAAGAGCACAACCAGCCACAGACGAGGAAGATGCACAGCAAGCACAGCAGAGCACAGCATGAAAATTAAGAAAAAGTGATGCGTAATTACAGTCATTCTCTTTCACTGCAGCAAACGGGTGATTCCGTAGCGTCCCGACCAGACCAATGTCGATCTAAAGCCCCAATGCCGGGCTGTGGCTGTTTTCTGTTTGCTGTTGCTGTGGACCACTCGGGTATGTTGCATGCAACAGACGCGGTTTTTGGACAGCCATGGCCGCCGCTGCCGGTAGAAACAATCAGTTTGAAGTTCGTTCGCATAATTATGGGCAATTTTCAAAGAACATGCGTTCCGATGAACATCTCTTTCTCTCTCTACTGCTCCTGCTGCTCCTGGTCGCATTCAAAGCATCGTCAGAGGCAGCAGTCGGCCTTAACATTATCGTGCGCGCCATTTCTGTGCCATAAGATACATTTCAGTTTTGCATTTGTTTCGCCAGATTTGAAAATTACAGGTTGTCCTTGCTGGTTGCGTCCCATCACTGGCAGGATGCAACGCAGATTTTAAGCTAGATTTTATTATAATTTTTCGTTCTTTTTTTTTATTTTTTTGACTGTTTTTTATGGTGTCAGTTTGTCAATGTAATATGGAATAAATGGCTGTGCTTATAAGGACTCAACCTGTTGCTGTTGTGTTTGGCTAATGAGTTAACTGTATTCAGGCCATTGTAAGTATAATAACTAATAACACCGGGAAACAAGTGCTGTCAGCGCAAGAACCGCAGGACCCTTGTAGCATTTCATAAATATGCAAAAAAAAAAAAAAAAAAGAAGAAATTTAACAAGCTGCATCCTGTGTATCTTGCGTTTCCTTTATGATATTCCTAGAACGCCCCACATTTGTTTTGGGTTTAGTTTTTGGCTTTTTGGACAGTTTGTTTGTTTTGCCTAGCGGGCATTTTGCATAAATTCGACGTTTTCACGGTTCTTGGCAGCGCAAAGGTAAATGGCCAACAAGCCAGGCTTACAACTTGCCACAAGACTGAACTTTTGCATAACTCAAATACTTTTTTCGAAGTGCAGTAGTAGTATTTTTTCTTATGTGTACATGCTTTTTTTATGTGTTAATTAAAGAGAGCAGCAACATTTTTTTTTAATATTATATATTTTATTCAATACTGTTGCATAAACTTCCTGCGCCGCTAGCACCGATCTCTGACTCAACAGACTTCCTGTTCGCAAGTCGAAGTCAACTGAAATGGAATATGATTTTACTTTTCCGACGGCAATCGCAGACTGAAGCTAAGCATGAAGATACTGCTACTATTCGTATAAAATTTTCGTTTTTTTTTCTGTGTTTTCTTAATTTTGTGTTGTTGTGTTTTCTGCTTGGCTTTTTATTGCGAAGCTTTGCGTCTAACTTGGCGCTCAATAATAATTTCATAATTATGGGTTATCTGGCAGTCGCATTCGTAAATAAAAAAGCCAAACGGCAAAAAGCGGCAAAATATAAAACCAAAACAAGCGCACAAAACTTTATCACTGACTTTTGTTGCTGTTGTCGTTGCTGTGGCTGTGGCTGTGGCTGCGGCTGTTGTTGCTGTGGTTCTTGCAGCGTGGCCGAGATTGATTGTCGCTAATGGGCGTGATGTGGCTGCGGCTCGAGCAGTTCCAGTGAAAATCCCTCTACGTAGGCCAGAGGGGCACGGACGCAACTATAGTCAAAGATACAGATACAAATACAGATACAGCTAGCGATGGAGATGGAGACAGGTAAAGGTAATTGTTTTAATTGCCACTGAGTCGGTCGGCCGAAAGTAGATCACGCGGCATTAGAAACTGCGGCCAGTCATAGAGGAAGTCGCCATCGCCATCGACATCGGCATCGGCACGACAACGCCAGCAATTAATTGTGACCTTGACCAGACACAAACACTCACAAAGATAGATTGAAGCTGAAGCTGAAGCTGCGCCTGTCTAACGGTATTTGGAGCTGAGGCTTAGACACAAATTAGCCAAACGTTTTGGCCGAGTTTAGCTCGTGCGGCGAACGCGCCAAAAGGTAACGTTGCAGTCATCATCATAAAGACCCCAAAACGAAAGGATGCCGACAAGTGAAAGATCTTGGCTGGGCCTGGACTCCAGCTTCGAGTTGGACCTGAAGTTGCAGCTCAACTGTTGGCGGCACTCATCACGCCGTAATTCGCAAGATGATGGATTGCGTTCACTTTTGATGTATCTGCCACTTTCAGCTCACAATTTAATGCCCCACGTCCATGGGGCGCTGCCTAATTGCTCCTCCAGCTGCCTCCTCTCTCTCTCTCTCTCTCTCTCGTTTGCTGCTGTTGCTTGCCACATCATTTCCATTTCCGTTAAGGCCGCCGGGCTGTTGTCGCGGCTCCAACCCCATCCTCAAGCCCAACTCTCCACATGAATGCGGCTTGTATTTGATATTTATTCGATATCAACAACAAAATCAAAAGTTAGCAAAACTTTCGTTTTTTCCCTCCCTCTCTGCCTGTCCCTCTGTCTCTCTCCTTTCCTGTCTGCTAATCGCCGGCGGCAACTACAACTCGCCGCAGTTCGTACATATCCTGCGCTCGCGGCGCATCCTTGGCTTGCTCAAACATAATTGGCGTCTGGAGGCGTGCCCCTTGCTCTGCTCCTCTGCTGGCGGGGACTTCAGACTTGTGTCTAACATGCGCCAGGCCTGGATTTGCAATGGACCTCTGTTCGCGGTCCTTTGGTTGGAGGGCGTGTGTTCCCTATAAAGCCCAAGTCCCTTTGAAAAGGGACATGCGCTCTGGGCAGTCTTTTTTCTTTCTTTCGGATGAGTGCACCTCAAACACACCTAGGCCAATAACGGTATTAGATGTGAGTGTGCGTGTTTAATTGCATGTTTCTAGATCTTCTTTTTTTCAAAGGAATTCGGTTGCAAAAGGAATGTTAAATGCGTCATGCAATATCCAAGACTTCGAATGCCTAAAAATGTTATCATAATGGAACATGCAATGAAAACTATTTCGATTCTAGCTCTTTAAAGTGAAACCGCATGGCTAAGTTTTTGTTGCGAGACAAATGATTTCGTCTACAGAAAAGGTGTAAAAAAGACAACAAAATTCAATTTTCACTAATGAATTCGCTTAAGACATAGCCGAAGAACGTAAAGATCATCTCGAGTATATATGTCTATACAAATTCACAGAGAGGCAAAACCATTAACCCAAAATTAAAAAAAAAACCTGTCAAAATTCATCAATGAAACGTGCACAGAAACTTTTTGTCTTTGTTGTTGTTCCATTTGTTGTTGTTACTGTCGGTTGACCCCAGCTATAGGGAGTCCAGTTAGAAATACAACAATTAATTAAACAAAGCTCGTATGATGTTTGAGGCGGCAGCGAAGCATCCAAAATGTCTGGAGGCCAAACCGGTGACTGTCACAAATCCAGCAGTTCCGTTTCCTTCTGGATTTACCTAGTTGAACATTTCAACACAGACGGAGAAATACTTTTTTAAATATATACATACATAAAAAAAAACTGACTAGTATAATAAATTATAAATCTTCACTGAGAGAAAAATTTTAAAAACAAGAATAAATAAAAATTGTAGCAATAATTTAAACGGATACTTTGAAAAAATAGCAAGTAGTATTACAAACAATTAAAAAAAAAATGTAAATACGAACACTTTTTGTTTTACAATTTTAATTTAAGATTTTGATTCTAGTTTCAAGAATTAACTAATTGGATTTAATTTTTGCATTTTCAAATGTTATTCGACAGTATAAAAAAAAAAAAAAAGTGATTTCAAAAATAGCCCCCTTTTCTACAATTGTTCCAGAGTTTGATTTTGATTTAAATTTTTTTTCTCAATTTTGAATAAATAAACATAAGAAAATTATCGCTAAATATTAAAATAAGTTACAGATTTAAACAACTTAAACATACAATTAATAATATAAACCAAACATACGCCTTATAGTTTTATAAGCTTAGAATTAATGTTATAATCCGCAGAATTGAGAATATACTGGGATAATTTCTCAATTCATTCGTTTATTGCACCAATTTAAGTAATAGGCTTGATTCTAAAGAATTAACTGCATTGTAACGTCAAAGCTCTGAGACAAGTTTTCAGCTTGTTGGTTTTAACAGAAAAACAGAAAAACATGAATTATTGGGCAGGTGTTGCGTGAATACTTTTCACATTTGATACCACATTTTCATTGCCCAAAGCAATTCATGGTAAAAATGCAAAATAATAAACACATAAAGTCGCATTGAGTTTGTTGGACTAATAAAGTGATGGTTGGCTGTCAGAAAGGCAATGAAATGATTAAGCTATTTGCGAAGTGGATCATATCGAATACGAATTCATATGCATTCAATTGAGTGATGTGTTTTATTTTTTATTTCTTGTTTTTTATTTGTGACCCCTTCATGATACCCCAAGTATGAGTATTTACTCATTCGCGATTCACCCGCGGCCATCTTCAACGGTTGACTCCGTCGGTTTCTTTTGTCGTTGTTTTTTTTTATTTTGCTGTATCTTTTGCCATTGACAAATGATTGGCAAGCTGGGAGTTGAAGCTAAAGCTGAAGTTTTAGCTGGAGCCAATGCAATGGCCAGGAGAGTGGACGCGATGAGACGAAGACACAGACGAAGACGAAGACGGCAGCAAAAACTCATCAATTAAAAGTGCTAATGGCTATAATAATGATATGTTAATATCACTCGTAGCTATAACTATTCTGCTTTTGTTTTTTTTTTTGCTCACAACTAACTGCGTTTTCGTTCAGTTAACCCGGCGAAAAGGTAACAACAAAAGGCCCCAAAATGCTGCTAGGAACAAAAAGCGGAACTCCAATCACACGTCCAAGACCAAGACCAAGACGAAGACGAAGACGAAGCTGTAGCTGTAGACGCAGCCATAGCCCTAAGAATGTTGCATGATTAATTATGCTTTGGCGACTTTTCGGCGCTCTTTGCGAAAAGCGTCGAGAAACCCAAAGCCACAAACATAATACATTCATAAGCATTTCGCATTTGGTTCATTAGCGCATTTCTTTATCTGAAAATGAAAAAAATATAAAACAAAATAAAAAACAACGATCGGTGGCCAAAACAGCTCACGATATGTGTCATATTAATTAAGTTTTTTGTGGCACAACCGTTGCGGATGTGATGCAAGTCGACGTCGAGCTCAACTGGTGGCCATAGAAAGTGCTCCGTTGGCTTTTGGCAGGTGTTTAAGCATTTCTCACAGCCTGCAAACAGAGTCAAGATTGTTCAAAATAAATAATATAGTAAATATATTCATAGTTTCCAAACTGAATTTGAATTCAATCATTCGAATCCTTGACTTTTCTTGGTATCTCTGTGCAATTGATTTTTTGTACAGCCCATAAAATGATAGATGCGATTAAATATATTGATTCGTGAGTCCACTTTTGTTTTTTATTCGGCTGATTTATAACTTCAATCAAACTCATGAATATGCACACGCATATGTGCTCAGCCCCAAGCGCTACATCTTCTGATTTATGGCTGAAAAGGAGCAACAAAGATACCAACCAAATCAGATAGATGCTGCAGTTGATACTGATGTCGATGTCGATGTCGATGTGGATACAGATACAATATGGCACAATAAATATAAACTCGTGTATGCAAAAGGACGAGGACTGAGGTCAATCGGGGCTCTTGGACTGACAGGCCAAATCGCCAATAAATAAAGCAAATCCAGCGATCGAGGAGGACAGAAACTGAGAACGAGTCAGCCTCACATTCACAGCCAGATCGCAGTTGCCTTCATTGGCCAGCTGGATGGACATGCGCATTTTTCACCATTTTCAGATTGATACGTGTTGGAATTTCTTGTGGGGGAAACGCGTGGTCCCGCTCTCCCCCACCCAATGCCGGACATGGAGACATGGACATGTGATATATGCGTCTGCACAGACTGTGGATGGAGACCCCGATCTGGGGTCTGGTTGGCAATGGCCCGTCATGCGTATGCCTAATGATTGGTTTGCTGTGCGCAAGAGGTTAAGAATTATTGTTGAACTCCTGGCGGATGTAGTGCATCATTTGCAAGCGCTAATGATAGGTCAGCTTCAACGTGAAATCAAAGAAAGGAATAACAAGAATAATAAAATGAAATGCTCAACTTAGATATAACATTTGCTTGCATTTTAATTATTGCGCGTCATACAAAATTTATGCATCCGTCGGCTATTTTGTGCGCTTATTTTTTTTTTTTTGGCAGACAAACCACTTTCGACAGGCCTCGCCAGGCCAAGTCGATGATGGAATAGCAATAGACTGGCCATTGCGTGCCAGGAACCCATCACAAAAGGCACAGAGCCAGAAATTGCAGCCAATTGTAATGCAAAGTTCTATTCCGTCAGGCAACAGCAAAAGCAACAGCAACAACGCCAACGCAATCCAGCTACGAGTATGCTCTGGGCCAATTTCGAATTTAACTTTTGCGGCTAGATATTTGGCCAAAAAAGTTGTTGTTGTTGTTGCTGTTGCTGGCAACGACTGCGGTGGGTAACAAGTTTGGAAAATTTGCGTTTCCGGCATTTGCAAATTTACAATTCGCGCCTTGCATTTTGACAGAGATGGAGCTGGCAAAGTTTTTTGGGGTAGCCATTGTGTGGGTGGTTGGTCTGCCTATCTGCTGAGCTGGGTGGGTGTTAGACCTGTCTGTGGTTGACTGGCGGACTGGCGGTCTGACGGACTGGCGAACTAACTGCAGCAGTCGGTGCTACGTACTAACTGCCAACTGGCAACCGTTATGTAAACGTCTTTGCGCGCACGTTTCGTTTTATATATTTTTTTTTGTTTTGTGGTTGTTTGCCAAATGTTTATGTGGCGCGAGGCGGGGCAGCAGGAGGAGGAGGGTGAGTTGCCGAGCGGATACTGGGGCTAACTCACCTTAAACATGCAACACTTTGCTGCACTGCCATAGCTCAAATTGCAGGCCAACTTACTGTCGCTGGTGATGGGGATTCGGGTGAACGGATATGCTGGCGCATGGCATTGGGGCTGCTCCATTGACTCAATAAGCGCAAGCAAAACAAGCTCCACAGATCACCAGCTAACCTTAACAAGATCAACAGCTTTTTTTTGTTGTAGTTGCTGCTGTGGTTGTTATCGATGTGTTTCATACTCTCCGCTCCCATATAAATCAAAAAACACAAAGTGCGCCACGTTTGTACGAAAACAAAACGAAACGTCAAATTAAAATGCAAATTTAATTGATGTATCGGTCAGTGGCGGCAACTAGTTTTCAAACACAGACGCAAACACACACATGTGGCCTAGTCGAGTGACCAAAGACTGATCATTAGACGGTTAGAGCTAAGGCTAACTAAGGTGCACTAAAAATCCAGCGGAAATTACACGAAACACAGCAGAGCCTAATGCAATCTTTGGCCAACTGCAACTTGCAGCCGACAAGCGGCGACTTGCAGCTTGCAGTTGCCAGTTGGCAGTTTGCAATTTGAAACGCTGTGTGTCTAATTACACGCATTTCGCATTTGGCCACAGGAGTGCCCCAACCGTGGCGATTTGCCTTCGAGACATGGCGACGCAGGATACTGCGATATATGTACGTGCCTGATGTCTATTAAGTAATAGTTGTAGGCCACCTAATATCTGTGCTGTAATGGGCCCAGCTTTTTGAGGGCGTGTGCTTGCAGCAGTTTGCCGCCGTTGCCGACGTTCCCGCTGCCGTTGCCAACATCAACATCTGAGGCACATCATCAAAGCAGCTGCAACTGTAAACGCCGCGCCGCGAGGACATTATCATTAGCAAGCGCCTTCCATTTGGCTCGCATTTCACTTGCAGATCTCCCCCATCTCCTCGCTCTTGACCAACCGGCTCATGACTTGATTTCAGCTATATCAATTAGTACTAAAATCTAAATTGATAGGTTTGCCAAGGAAGAGCGAGACTGAATGGAGATGTATATTGAAATAATAATATTGCAACAATATCACATAATATTAATGAATTAAATTACAATTTACAAATATACTTATAATAATAAAAAAAAAAACTAACTAATGGTGTGAAGAACTAACACAAATAACCAATTGACTAACATTTCATATAACCTCATTGAATTGATTTCTGGGTATTCCCCAATCCCCGCAGCAATTTGATTATATTAATATTATTCCAATATTTAATATTTCTTGATTTATGTTTGCAGTTTTTAATTTAAAATTTTTAACTATAATATGCTTTCGAGATTTTTTATTCTCATATTTTAGTAAAGTAGCAGTGATTTTTTAATATCTTTTGTTCATACTGCTTATTGCTTATGTACTTAGTATATGAATATAAAGTTTTTATATGGTTTTTTAATAGGCTCAACATGGAGTCGAGTGAGTCAATTTCACAGCCAAAGTTCAGTCGTAAAGTGGAAAGGTGTCTTTCAATGTCAGAAAAGGCAAAAGTCAAAAGACAGCACTAAAAAATTGTAACTAGCGTTGCAGCAACAGCAACGGCAACAACAACTATGAGAAGAACAACAATTGCAGCAATAACAATAGCAAAAAGCTTTAAGACAACATTGATCGATGCCAGCAGTCAATGGCAAAGAAGGCTTGAGTTTCGTATTCGTACATGCAGATGCAGCGAATGTATCTGACAGATACTTTACACACACACACACACACACGCTGCCATATGCCTGTGTGTTCTTGAAAATTTCAAATTGGCTTTAGCTGCTGTCGCTTTGCATGCAAGCCGTTTGTTGTTGCTGTTGGGGCTGCTGTGGCTGCGGCTGTTGCTGCTGCTGCTGCTGCTGCTCATGCCAAGATACTTTTTGAAGTTACCTTCTTTTATTTTTTATATTTTTTGTGCAGCTGCAACGAGTTGAGGCCAAAATGGCTGCCAAAGCCATGGACCAGGCCCAGTCCTCTTTCGGATGCTTATTTTTCATCTTAGTTTTGGATGTTGCTGCTCTGTTGCTGCTGCCTGCTTTGTGCTTTGTGCTCTGTGCTTTATCGTCTGCTGGAAATCTGCGCACGTTTTGCTGGTCGCCGTCTCAGCTGCCTCCGCCTGCGCCTCCTCCAACGTCGCCACCATTTGCGACTTCTTGGTTGGCTGGGGGCCCTTGAAGTCGTCGTCTTCGTCTTCGCCATCGCTGTAGTCATCTTTGGCTTTTGGCTGTCTTGGACTTGGCAGCATGGCTGTGGCTGCATTGCAGCTTTACGTTCAGTTCGGTTCATTCTGCGTTTCGTTTCAATTTTGTTTTTCTTCGTTCGTTTTATTTTGTTTTTTCACAAGAAATCTTCCAGCGTCAGTTGCAGCGTTTGCCGATGCCGATGCCGATGCCAATCCCGCGTCCTCTCCTCATTGCCCTTTCCCACTCCCGCCGGCCAAGCTGTCAGCCACTTGGCAGCGTGTTTGTTAACATATTGTATTTTGAAGGCGTGGGAGCCGCATTGCAGCCCAGGCACAGACAGACAGAGACGAAGGCAGTGAAGCAAGCGAAGAAGAAGAAGTGGAAAGAAACGTTTTAATGCAGTCTTTTTGCCTGTTGGTGCTTTAAACGCCATTTTCCCTTGACTTGGTTTCAGTTGTTGCTGTTGCTGTTGCTGGCACCGACACTCGGACTCTGGGGTTCTTTGGCTGTCTATTTCTAAGCCTGGCCATGTTATTTGTCAATGCATGACAATTTTATTGGCTTTTGCTGCCCTTCGCCAACTTGATGGACGTCTCTGCGGTTTTGGGCCACTCCGCATCGAGCAGACACTTTAATTTCGTGCAGTCTCCGGCAGGGACACGAAGCATGAGTCTTGGCTTTTGGCTCTTGGCTCTTGGGTCTGGAAATGGACATGGACATGGAACATGGAACATGCACAGTGCCATTGCCAGTTAGCTGCGTGCACAGTGCCAGAACAGCGCACAAGTCGCAAAGAAAGAAAGAAACGATCATGATGGCGACTGCGATGGCGACTCGAGGCTCCATTTAAGCTATAGCACGAAGTAAATCACATCACGACCAAGCATCGCCATCACTATGGACATGGACATCGATATTGCGATGCCAGAGAGTCTCGCCTCAGCTCAGCTCAGACTTGGCTAATTATATAGTTTGATTTGTGTTGCCGATATTTGGTGATTTGCGCTAAAGCGGCAAATCATGATCCACGGGTGTCGGAAAATTCAAGGAAAAACGTTAATTTGCTAGCCCAAAATAGCAGCAACCACAGCAATGAGAAGAGCGACAAAGAGCGATTTGAATGCGGCATTGGCGTTGGCGTTGGCGTTTGCATCGCTGGCGGCAGCTCGAGGAAATCACACGGAATCGTGGCCAGTTTGAGGTATTTTTTTTTTCTCTTCATTTTTCACTTTCGGTTGGCCGCTGCTGCTGCTCGAAAAATACAGCTAAGAATTCATTGTCTTGGTTGGTTGACTTGTTTCCACCAATGCCCCGCGGTCACATTCCAATTGCTCCTCCATTTGACGTTGCCGTCGCCATTTCTGTGGCTTTTACTGTGGCTTTGCTTGTGGTTTGTAGCTGTGCTCGTTGCTGTGGCTGTTGCTGTTGCTTTTGCTGTGGTGGCATGTATTTTGCATATTGACGCGCGGCATTTTGTAAGCACATTTCACAGCGCAATTGGCATCGACAGCAACAGCAACAGCAACAATAACAGCAACAACATGCTGGTTTCGTTTCGTGCCAAGATAACCCAACGATAACCAACTGCGGCTACGACTACAACACATGCATGTGGGGCCCAGAGCACCTTTGGCAAATGTAAAATAACTCACGACATCTCGACAAGCCAAAGCCATAGCTAAACTCACAGCCAGCTCATGACTCATGCAACAACAATAATAAAAGCAAAAAAAAAAAACACAACAGCAACTAACACGACCCCAAGTCAGTCCGCAAATCAACGCCAACACTCAGGCGAGAAAAAAAACCACCCATATGCCCACATACACATACATTTATATAAATATATGTGGATGTATATATATACGATTACATTTGTAATGTGGTTTATATGAAAAACAAAAGCTACTACTGACATTTTTATTGAGTGTCTGTTTGATGGACTTGAACATCACGCCAACTCTCTGAGGTTTGTTTTTCCACCGTTTTATGCTTCGTAGTTAATTCCAGCTATCTGTCAAGCCCCCCGGCAATAGCTCCATCACTATAAAAAATACTCAAGTCAATCGGGGCAGTCTTATTATATTCACTCAAAACTATCATCATTGTAATAACAATTTGATGGAGTCAATTCCGAACAAACACATTGCTACTTTTTCGCATTTGTAATATTAAGCAGAGTCGAATATGAAATTCATTTACATGGTAGCCAATGAATAAGTTATTGAATCCTAGTACATGATTTGATAATATATATATTTAAATATAAGTTATATATTTAAATTTATGATGGACCATATAATTCAGCTCTATAAGTTCGTTAGTTATTTGGTAGTGGAATACCGATAAAAAAATACAACAAAAAAATTCTTAAATTTCATAATTATAAGATCTTAATAAAGCCTTGGAACAAGACTTATATTTAATTCTATTAAAATATTAAGATTGAAATCTTGTTTGAAGAATGTTTTCAAGAATGAAATCTAATTTAAAGACAAACTTTTAAGATTGATTCAATCTCAAATTGTATTCTTAATTTTCCTTATGTTCTTAATATTTGTGTTTTTTAGGTGCGCAATATTTTATAGTTAATTTTAATTAAATGTTTTTATTTTGAATATTACAAAATTAGCAGAATAAGTTGGGTAAACAATTTCTTCAGCTAAGAATAAACTCTTCTGCAGTTAAGCCTATGCTCAAAGATTAGCCGTAACTTAAATGAGATATGAAAAGGAACCTAAAGAAAAACTCACTTCGCTTTAAATATAGTAAGCTAAATCTGGCTTGCAAGTACATTTTTTATAAGTTCACCTCGGGTTTAGGGTCTGGAGTCGGAGTCTAGTCTAGTCTGCCAAGAGCTGTGTACTTACAATTGACCCTCAGTCAGGCGCATTTCCATCGAATCAATAACCATACATCATAAGTATATAGTTTAGCACAAGGCGGAGTCCTCCGATGCAGCGACAGCGGCAGCAGCGTCTGTGCAAATTTCTTCATCGGATCGGGCTAAAGTCGCATCCTTTGCTGGGCATTTTTTGTTGTTGTTTTCGCGCACTGCCCCCAACGTATTTTGATAGGACTTTTGATTTATTACAAATTGAAGTTGATTTTAATCGAGTGTTTGCCAAAGTCCGCACGCTCCAGCCACAGCCACAGTCACAGCCACAACGTGGAGAGCAACGCCAACTGATCGGATCGATTGGTCTGGTTTGTGGGTCCTCAATCCTCAATGTGGTACGGACGGTGACGCTGACGGGCTGATTGATGAGCAGCGCAGCTGTCGAGCGCGTTTGAAATTTATGACAAAATATATGAGCCGCACTTTATCAAGTCGCGGCGATCGCGGCACGCTGCGAATATTAATTGGAGCGACTTTTAGGAAAGTGTTTTCCATTTAAATTGAATCCAATGCCCAGCATAGGACGAGTTTACAATGTCTCAGCTTCGTTTCGGGGCATTCGTTGAATATATATTTTTGATTATAATGTGATTATTTATGCCTGGGCCAACAGGCTGGAGCTGGAGCTGAAGCTGATGCTGATGCTGGACGTTTGACACTGATGGGAAGATGAATCCGCATCCGCAACAGTATCGCAGATATTAAGTGTCTGTGTGTGTGTGTGCATGCAACGAATTGATTTCAAAATTACAGTAATTTTCACAATTTTCTAATTATTTAATCGATTATTGATTTTTGATGTGCGCTAAGTGGCTCACTTAGTGCGTGAGAAATTGATGTGAGAAATCATTTGGTTGCGCCCGCCTCATCCCAGCCAAGTCAAGCCAACCAACTGGCCAATTGATGACGGGATGAGGTGTTGATTTGCCTGACGATCATAATGTTGTGTGTGTGTGTCATCCATGAACAACGGGAGCAATGCTTGTGGTGATCTCCTCTTTTACTTTGCACAGCACTGGCGTGTAGGCGTAGCTAAATCCAAACCACCGGCTAATGACTCAATTAGGCAAACAATTTGTTATGGAAATTACCAAGCTAAACTCACACCAAGCTGTTGGTCATTCATTGCTGCTGGCATGGTGGCAATGGAAAGCAAAAGTAGAGCCTACACAAAATGAGTGGCAATAAACTCAAAATACACAAAAGAGCCGAAAAAAATTGATGCCAATTGAGACGAAAGTGAAAATTCAACGGAGCGGCAAAAAGTGGCAATTGAAGAAGCGGCTCATTCTGAGGCCCAAAAGTAATTTAAGTGTCGCTTCGTTTCGTTTAGTCTCGTTATTGCGGCTGTTGTTATTGTAATTTTATCTAAGGCCTCTCCATTTGCGGGTGTTAAAATATTGGTTGCCATCAAATTGATGGCGCTCTTGGTCGCCTCTCTGTCTCTCAGTTGTGCGTCGTGGTGTCTGTGCCTACCGAGCTGAGATCGAATGCGATATAATGATAATGCTGATGACGATCGTAATGAGCTGCAATTGTTGCGCATTGGAGTGTGCCACGATTCTGGCCAGCTCAAATCTCCAACTCCAACTCCAACTCCATCCATCTGCCTTTGCTGGCTGGCTGACTGATTGCACTTAAGTGGCCAATGAGATTTGTATTTGTTCCGTGGCAAGTAAAGTGGACTGTGGTTTGGGTCTTGCCTGCTTGATCTTCAGGATCGTTTACGGTTTCAAGTTTGTGTCGATTTGTGCAATCATTTCATGGTTTAGTTTTGCATACGCACCGTTGTCCCGGCCCCTGCAACGGCCCAAAGCCATTAAATTGCACCAATTATTACGGTGCAACTGTCACAGCAGTCATCGCACCCCATCTCCTCAGCAGATCTCTTGGCCATTCAGCTAACGCGGTCGTGGTCTTGGCTTTTCGCATTTTTTTTTGCTGTTTTTTGTTTTTTGGTCGAATCATTAGAATGTCAACAAATTTTGCTGACAACGATTTAGTAAATTGGCTTGACTCGATTTGCTTTATGCATATGCATATATCCATATCGAGTCGACAGTCGTCAGTCTATAGACAGAGCAGTCGAATGATAATTTTCTACCGATTGCAATTACCAGACAGGTGTCCTCAATGTCCCCAAGTCGAAGCTGTTACTGCCCTTGTGAATTATTCAACTTCGCCATCGTCCACGTCTGACATAAGTCAAAGGCTACATATCACAGGACATTCGCAGCGATTTCCTCGTCATGCATGACCCTTGTATCCCATTCGAATTCAATTTACCTTGAATTATTCAAGCAATTGTGCCTACTATTTGTTTCCGCCGGTCGACTGTTTATTATAAGTAATATTCTTATAGGCCTCAAGGTGCTTCCCAGCCCCATAATTTCAAACATTGCTCAAATATTGGTTATTCCTATTATGGCAATTTGCATAGTCTAGTCCATATTGAGCTTACCAGGACATTGCTAATTATAAGAACATGTCAAATAAGGTTTAGCTTTTGCAAATATTTCCAAGAATCGCTTAAAAAAACGTCAGTTTACTTAACGTGTGTTTCCTGGAAACTGGCAATTGATTATTGAATTGGTTTAGCAAAGTCCATAAAACTTAACTTTACATTTTATTAAAAGGGTTTGGCCATAAAAAAATTAAAAGCACAGTTTGATGGTCAAATGCATTTATTGCTGCCATCAACTGCAGAGCCACTTACTTACTTATGTCTGGAACGGGAGTAAAATCAACTGTATTAATAGTATTATAAAAATTATAATGACTCATTGAATTGTTGCTAAATGTATGCAAAATTAATGTAACTGTTTTAATATGTGTTATATTAATAGTTTGCTACACTATATAAATATATCGAGTAATTTAAATTAATTGTTTTTATTTTAATAATTTATAAGCATGTTTTCATTTTATTTATCAGTGCTGAGAGAATGTGACTTTTGCATTTGCTTCATTGCGCAGCTAAATCGAAAGTGTCTGGTCACCCTAAACTCGTTATGCACTGCTTAAGTTGTGTCCTGTCAAGCAGGTCATTCGCACACGCAAACAAGCAGTCGCAAGCAGTTCGAAGCAGTTCAAACGCATGCAACGCACAGTAAAAGAAATTCAGCGACCATTTTGTGTTTTGTTGTTGCTGCCTTTGCTTTCGTTGCGTTGTGTGAGTTGATCTATTTTGCATTTTTAATAAGTATTATCGGCGTAATTTAATTGGCTGGCAATTTGAGAACAAAACGCGACAATTGTTTGCAAGGGCAGGTAATAAATTAATTATGCGATTTAATTGGGTGAAGACACTGCCGACTGGATAACTGACAACAGCTAAAAGACGTCCGCCAGCAATTACAGCAACAGCAACAGCAACAGCAACAGCAGCAGCAACAGCGACGGCACTTAACCATGATTTTTGGCGTGTGAACAATTTGTTACCAACGTCGCCCTGAGCAAGCAATTTCAGGCAGAGCGACAGTGAGAGAAAGAGAAGTTACTTTGAGACGTTGAGCAAAAACAAAGTCATTAGCGGTACAAGTTGCCGCTGGCATGCGATGCAGTTGCTATTGCCAAGACTAAGACTAAGACTAAGACTGACACTGAGACTGAGACTTAGACTGTGACTATGACTATGACTGGGGCAGTTGCAGTTGGTCAGCCTTTTGGCCGCTGCAGCTGAACTCTAACTATGTGACATTTTTCAAATGCTGGGCCAAACAACAAAAGCGGCGACAAGTACAAAGTCAGCGAGCCGCCTCCATAGCCTCCATAGTCAGGCAGCCAGGCAGCCAGGCAGCCAGGCAGCCAGCATCCATTGCGTCCAGCATTTCCGCGCTTGGGAAACGTGCAAACATGCTTGGGGCAACATTGCGGGGACAACTTGTGCTTCAACTGTTCTGGTTGTGGCACAACACGCACACGAATTCAGTTTTGGCAACGCGCGTTGTCCCGTCAATGACAACGACAACGAGCTAAGGCAAAGGCGAAGCAGACGACAACGACAGTGTCACAATTTCTGTAGCTGCAATCGAGCGTTGTTGCTGTTCGTGTTCTTGTTATACTCGTTATTGTTGTTGTTGCCTGCTTGCAGCGCATGTACTCACGCCTGTCTAAAGCTATTTAGCCAGCATTCATTCAAAGCGGCAGATGAAGCTGCAGCCTGAAGACTTCAAGGCAAACTCAACTCAACTCGAGCCAAGTCATGTCATTGTCATTCACTCAATCGCAGGCACAGTCAACATGGTCAGAGTCAGAGGCAGAGTCAGAGTCAGCTGCAGCTTCAAATCCCAATCAAACGTTCGCTGCGCTTCTGCAGGGGAATTGTGAGAATTTCCTTTGTGGCCGTCTCGACGCGTCGCGTTCTGTTCACAACAAGTGGAATGCAAACTTTCAGTTGCATCAAAAAATTATTTCGGCCAGCAAAGAGTTTTGCAGGCAACGTTGACATCCTCAACAACTACGCAGCGAACGCTTCACTTCGCTTCACTCACATTGCTTCGCCTTTGGCGGCAGCACATCAAAGGCAAAAGTCGCAACGCAGCCGCTGCTGCTGCTGCTGCCGCTGCCGCTGTTGCCGCTGCCGGCGTTTCTCTACCGCGCCGGTATGATAAGAATTTCTCGTGCCTGTGCGCTTTGTTAGCGGTTCTCCGTTCTTTCGGTTCTCTGTGGCTGCGGCTGTAGCTGCGGCTGCCATCAGTTATTTGGCCTGACGAACTGGCCTTCCACTTGGGTCACATGCTGTCGGGGTTTATTAACCTCTCGGTCAGTTGGGTTTATTTTTTCGCAACAATCAGTTAACTATCGTTTTGGGTTCTGGTTTTCGGATCGGGTTCATCAATGATAAGACACTCGGCTTATCAACTCTCATCTGGCCGGCTATCAGCTGAGTGTGCGTGTGTGCGGTTGAATGCCTATCGCCCAATTGCATCTGGGTTCTAGGCGCTGACCGAGTTCCGTTTTGGATATATTTAGAGGCTATTTGAATATTATTAACGTCAGATAATTACACACACACAGACACGCACACCCACAACACACTGGTCTGCGAGACCTGCGTCTGGCGATGCGAAACGCAAAGTGCACGCAGGCAGCGGCTGAGCTGGCCTGGGATGAGCACATTTGCCAGACAATGACATAGAAATGGGTCTTTGCTTTTTTTTCCGTTTTTGTGTGTCGTATTTTTTTTTTGTATTTTTGGTCTATGGAAACCTGCACTCACGCAGGTAATTATTATAATTATCTCAAGGGATGCATGAATGAGCAGGGTGCAAGCTGTAGTGTTTTGTAGTATCCTTGCGGCATTCGGGCATCTCGTGCGTCCATCTTTTTTGGGCCGCTTCAACAGACGCCGCCGACATTGGCCAGTAGGCGTTGCCCAATGCAACAGCAACCAAATGTGACTTCGCAACTGACACTAATTACACGCCACCTCCGCGCGGAAGCAAGACAGAGAGAGAGGAAGTCTGAGAGAGAGAGAGAGAGAGACTGTCGGCTCATCCGGTAGGTGGCAACCGGTGCCGCCAACGCCAACTAATTGCGCGCCTCAACAATGAATTCTCGCTTGCTCTATCTCTCTGCGTGCAGTCTCCTTTTAAAGTTCCGCCAGCCAACAAAATTCAATTCGAAGCTGCGGCCTTTGGTGGCGCCACAGCGCGTCTATTTTTGTTGCGTCGCGTCTTGCCGCGTCGCGTCGTGTCGCACGTGCTGCAGATTACACGTTTCAATGACTTTGGCGACATCAAAAATCGCAAGAACGCTCTGCTCTGTCCGTCTTCAAGTTGAGAATGTGCGCGCAACGCTGTTTCAATTTGTTGCCCATTGTTGGTAGTTGGTCGCTTAATTAAGTTGACGCCGCAATCAAATCAAATCAAATCCGAATCGCACGCATATGGAACGTCGCGACGGGGCGTGCAACCACCAACAACATGGCTTTGGCCAGAGCAGCGCAGCATCTTCGAACCATCTCTTTCTCGTTCGTATGTCCTCAAGGACTTGAGCATATGTTCTTGCTCCTGCTGCTCGCCTCATTGTCCCCTGCAATCAAATGCTCCCTGAATCGAGTGTGCGAACGCACATCGTCTGAGAAGGGAGAGGACAACAAGGAGGCGGCAGGACTAGCGCGTGTGGTCTGCTAATTCGCTTTAAAGGCATTTCAGGGTCGTTGCCTCGACCCCACCACCAACATCATCATCATCATCAGCATAATCGACAACAACAGCATCGTTAAGTCATTCATTCATACACGCATTCACTTATTCATTGATTCAAAGCTGCTTCGAATTGCGCTTATTGTGAAATGTTTTCATCCAAATATTGTACTTCGTCTCAGACAATGTGCTGAAGGATGCCAAATTTGTTTTGGCATCAAATTCCCGGGTGTAAGTATCAAAAATATCAATCGCCGATAATAATATATTATTATATAGTTGAACCCAAAGCGTTAACGTTTAAGCAAAGAGTGAGATGCGTTGCGTTAACACATTATGTGTGCATTTTAAGTAGAAAATGGATAAAGGAAACAAAAACAAGTAAGAAAGCTACAGTCGAGAGTGCTCGACCGTATGATACCCGCAACCCATTTCGAGAGAAAACAAAAAATTTAAATGATATATTAACAAAAAATATACCAAATATACTAAAATTAGTTTTTTGTATATATTTGAAAATAGCGGGTAAAAATCACAACACCGTTTTGGTCACACTGTCAACTAAACAAACAAAGCGCGGGCAGCTGCAAGTGAATTTTGCATATAAAATTGATTCTTTAATAACTTCCTTGTTTTTCATTCGATCTCAACCAAATTCACAGGAATCATTGAGAATATAATTATTATTATGCATACCAAAATTCAATGCTCTAGGTCTATTATTACGGCTTTTACAGACTTTTGGGGGCGGAAAGGGGCGTGGCATCCAACTTTTGAAATAAACTTGATCTGCGTAGGACCTATAGGAGTACTGTCCCCAAATTTGGTAGCTCTAGCTCTTATAGTCTCTGAGATCCAGGTGTTCATACAGACGGACAGACGGACAGACGGACAGACGGACAGACGGACATGGCTATATCGTCTCGGCTGTTGACACTGATCAAGAATATATATACTTTGTGGGGTCGGAGATGCCTCCTTCTGCCTGTTACATACATTTTCTGTTGGCACTAAGTTATAATACCCTTCTACCCTATGGGTAGCGGGTATAAAAATTAAAACAATAAAACAAGACAAAATATGTTTTGAAACCATGTGATGATTTAGAACCACATACAAATATTTTATGACTTTAGAATTTTGTGTTATTAGTCATTCAAATCCAAAAATCGTAAGAATGCTGTTTGTCGAAAGTAGTCGACAAGTCATATTTAACATCAACTTGTGGTGGCAGAAAAGCTTCGTTGAATGATTTTAAATATTTCAAAAAATTAAAAAAGAAAAGTTAAGATATTGTTTAATTACTCTTTACCCAAATGTTGAATTTTAACTGGACTAAAACTAAACTTTTATATAAATGTTAAACTGAAGCTTGTTTCAAAACTGTACAAAATTATATTTTAATTTTAATTGACTGAATTTAATACAAATGTCTCTACGAGTTGATTTTCGTAATCTATGGTCGCAAGGAATATAACAATAGAAATTTAAGACACACTTAATTAGTGTAATGCAAATTTTTAGTGAATAGCTCCAATAGATTTGCTGACAAATAATACATATGTATGTATACTCTATTGGGTCGGAAGTCACTATTTAAAACAGTTACATCAATATCTATTTTCTAATTCGAAAATTAGTCTTTGGGTTTCCATGGCGCTATCCGGATACAGGTTAGTAATTGGTATTAATAACTTTGTTACAAATTTTTGCAATTCCTCGTGATTATACTTTTTAAAATGTACTTTAATGACAATTTAAAGATATTGTAATCTTTCTAATTTATTTATGTTTTTGCTTAATATATATTATTGTATTATTTTCTCAATTTTACGATATAATTATTCTTCAAAACTTGCATATAAATTAAATATAAATAATAAGGAAAATAATTAAGTCTGCACTACAAGTATTTATTATGTTTAATGTTCCATTTCGTATTTTGTTTGAAATTGAAAAAATTACTAATGTTAGATTAAGATGAGAAAATGCAATGTTTAAAGTATCTTATAGTTATAAATTTCAAATTTATGCGATAATTAAATTATTTTTTGAAAATTTATGAAATTAAAAAAAGTAAAATTACTAATTCAATTATTGAACATAATTATTCATTATAAATTTTAATTTCATTTCAAATTAATAATTTAATTTACCCTAGCTCTCAAACGAATTGACACTAAAATTAGTTTAAAATTCACATATGCTGCTGGCAACTTGTCCTTTTATCAGTATAGATTCATCTGCACTGACAAATTAGAGAGCCTATGGTCGGCCATTGAGGGATTGAGCAACCATTGGTACTAATTTTGCAAAAAGGACAGCAACAAAATGCCAATTAGGACGGCACAATATAGAGCAGCAAATAGCTGACACGAAATGGGGAAATGGGGACTACGATTCGGTTTTAACAGATGATTTGATTTGAAATACAAGTGATGTGTTCTATTTCGGGTATGGCAAGGAGAGGGAAGGGCTAAGAGGGTTGAATGGACTGCGATTGGTCTGTAAGTAGGCTAGCATTGGCATTCATGTTAAAGTCCAGTGTATGCAAATTGATATGGATTGTGGATTGCTGTTGGTCGTGTGGCTGGACGTTGGCAAAGGGATTGAACCCCGATCGGGATTGGGATTGGGATTGGGATGGTTAGGGTGTCCGCGCACAAACGGATGCGTAATGTCGCCAGCCGTAGCTGTAACTGAATGAGTCTGAGCTCTTTGACAGCGGACACTGTGTGGGGAGCATTGAATGCGGCTTGTTTTACACTCCAACGCATTTGAATACGTTGCTAATGGGATTTTGATGATGACTCTGCTGTTGCCGTTGCCGTTGTCGTTGTCGTTGTCGTTGCCGTTGCTGTGGCTGTGGCTGCTGTCGTCGTTGTCTCATAGTTGTTGCTGACGTTGATGTCATTGCATTCAATGGTGCGTTTTTGTGCGTGTGTGTGTGCGTCTGTTGATTTTGGCTTTCAATTCAATTGTAATGAATATCAATTGAATGTTCCTGCGATAAATTGCTGGATAAGTCAAGAGAGAGAGAGAGAGAGAACTTTAGGGTGTTGCACCGAAAGGATACGAAATTATTTCTTCAACTGTGGCTAAAAACTTTCACAACTATTCAGCTGACATTATGTCGCTCTAATGCGTACAAGCACATAATGGCCACAGCTCTCACCCACTCCTCAATTCCTCAACTCCTCCGCCGCTGCCCCGCACAGCTGCTTGTCTGCCCACCCAATTATCGTGGTGCACAGTTTAGGCCGCAACATTGCCAGGCACTTCAATATACATGTTGAGCCCTTTCGACCCCGGCCCGGATGCCAACAACAACGTTGATGACGACAGCACAGCTAGTAACAACAACAACAACTACAATCAGAGCAGCAGCAGGAGCAACATGACCATGTCAAGCAGCAGCGGCAACATAATGTGCCATTCACTTCCGTTTGGGCCAAAGAAAGGCAAAAGATTCAATGGACGCCCCTTAAATGTGTGTGTGTGTGTGTGTATATACGTGTGCATGTGAGTGTGTGGCTGCATCTGTGTGTGTGAGTTATAAAAATGTCCTTTTCATTACGCGCTGCTTTTTCATACGGTCTGCGAGGTTATGTATTATGCATAGACACCTAGACACTCGCACACATACACACACACACACACACACACACACTCACACACACATACTGAGGTGAGCCTGGCTACATAAGCAAACGCCTGTTCCTGTTCCTGTCTGCCATTTGTGTCCCGTCGCCGTGGTTGCCACATTGCGGTTACATTTTCACGCTTCGCGCAACCGACGCCGCCGCCACCGCCACCGTCACCGCATGCCACCGCTTGTATCTGCTCTCCCCTCCTCCCCCGCTGTTTGCTTTTTACAGGTTGCGGGTTGTAAGTTGCCAGTTGCCAGTTGCGAGTTTTGTGGTCGCTGTGCGGTGGTTGGTTTCTCAATCCTGGGGGTAGCTGTCCACGTCCACCATGAAACGTCCCCTTTTTATTTCAGTTCTATTTGAACAGTTTGCGTTTTCTTTTGCCTTTGCCTTTGCCGCTGCCTTTGCCACATGCAACTTCTACAATTTGGGCGTGTCGTTCAAATGCCACAGGCCGTGGGTGGCAAGCAACGGCCGCTTTGCCTCTGCTCACGCTATCGCCCAAAAACCAAAACCAAGAATCGGTCCCAAATCCTCCCCAAGCCCCCTAAAACATTTGCATAGTTCGTGGCTCGTTTTCGTTTTCGTCGCCGTAGCTGTTGAGTTGTACGAGTGTCCTTTGCCCTCGACAACTTCATTGCGCCGCCCCCGTAGGCTGCAAATGGCCGTCGCCCTCCTCCCCATTGTCGCCCTCTTGCCCTCTTCGGCCACCGCCTGTCTGTGTATACAATATGGCTTATTATTGGCTTCGGTTCTGTCCATTGTCCGTTGTCCGTTGTCCGTTGTTAGCACGTTCGATTATTTGTGTCTTAATTAGCGTTTGTTAAGATTTGTTGTTGATGTAATAAACTAATAAGCGATCACACACACACACACAGACACACACTTGCACCCCGCCCCCTTGCTATTGACCAATTTATGATGTTTCTTAATTGCATTTCAATTTCCATAGAACCTCACAGCAAAGTTTCAATTGGCATTCGATGTGTTGTGTTGTGTTGTGTTGCGTTGTGTTATGATGTGATTTGATGTCTATAATATATGAGTTGTGCTACCAACAAATCTAATTGGCCAGCACCAGCGAACGGGCTTAATAATAATAATTTTGTTGCCTGATTAGCAGCAGGTAGTTTTGTTTAGATATTGTATTTTTTCTTTTTTGGTCTTTCAATCAACTAATTTGTGTTTCTACTACGGCTGTCTGTCTGCCTGCCGGACAACGACAATGGCAAAAGTTCTCGTAATTGATCAAAGTTTTCCTCACACCTCAATTAGCACTCAATTTTCCAGATGGCCTCTGTATGTACACAACACATGCTGCTGATGTGTAAATTATGCAGTATACCCAACACATAACAAGTAAGTATTCTAAAAAACTATGTATCAATTTGAAAACTATCGAATATTAGTAGTACTAATTTTAAGGCTTATAGCAACATATATTATATGCATATATATATAAACTAGTTCTTAGTCATTCACTTTTGAATTGTAATATCAACGCTCTGTCCAAATCGTAAATGCAACGATGCTACAACCATTTATTTTTAAATTAATTATTTAATTTAATAAAGATAACTCCCATTTGGTTTTGCGTGTTGTGCACAACATAAATGCATTCCCGAACACCGCTATCAATAAAAACATCGGAAACATCGAAATCGATACATCTACATATAACTTTGTACATACTTGCTTGTAGTTTCATTCTTTAATATATTCTAATGATCCGATAAATTCGGCACATTTTACCTCTCTTTGCGAGGGCTTCTCTGAATTTTGTTCTATTGATTTATTATTTTTTTGAGAGTTCTCCAGCTCTGTTGCTTTTTCCAAATATTTTTCTTGAAGACGATTGCAGTTCAAGATTTTGTTCATATATGTTTATATGTACATACATTTTCATGCCAACGAAAGAATTTTCATGTAAACAGAGGCAGCAATAAATTTATCAAAGTTCACCATTGGCGAAGCAGCGGGCCAAGCTGCCCAAATCTTAATAAAATAATTGTGTACCATTTATTGTTTATTTTTTAAATAAATTACTTTTCATATATGTATGTAGTAAATTCGAATTAGATAAGTTGTTCAAAATCTTTAATATCTCAATGAAAACATGAAGTGTATTCATTAATTACCAAATCTTAAATGATAAACGCTAGGATTAATATATTCTATTTTTCAACAACACAATATTTTATTATGTTATTCGATGTTTTCGAAAGTAACATCTCGCAGACTCGCTTTTCACTGAGGTTATTTTTATTTGGTGCTTTATTTTCTTACTAATTAAGAGTTTATTTTTCATAATCAATATTTCAATTTTCTACCAATAGTACAACCTACTATATATAGATCGATCGTGGTATATTTCGTAGTGGCAACTTAAAATCGTACTTGCCACAAGCTTCTGCGCAAAGGATGCATGTTTCGAAATCCATGTTGACGGCGCCAGTTTTAACAACTCTGATTTGTCGGTAGTGGCTAACAATCTCCGCTAACAAGGCAGCTACACTAGCTTTCATCATGCCCGCAGCTTCTTCAAAGGCATCATCAAGCGCTGAGTGGGACGCCGGATATTAATGCAGCAGCATGTGTTTAAAATATTAATTACTTACAACAAAAATGAGAATAGTCTTGTGGTTACCCGACACTGTGCAAAAAGTGTTCTTAAGTATTTAAGACTGATCGAATATGAAATCTGTGAATGACACAACATGTATGTTCAATTAATTATGAAAGGTTTATTCTTGACAAGATTAGGTTTTCATTTAATTAAGATTAAATTTTTAACATTTTCTATAAACTGTAGTTCCATCTGAAATGAAGTGTATGCTACCCATTTGTAGATGGGCTGCAGGGTATCATAGTTCCTAACGTTGTTAGTTTGTTCATAAGGAAGCCCTTCGCTTTACAACCGGATATAGTTGATGGTCGATGAAGATGCGAGTGATTCAGTCTTTACAAATCGAGCTGTTGCTTTATTACAAGCATTGGGCCGAGATGGGTGTGGCCAAGATCGTGATGCTCTTCTTCTGTGCACCGATGAGTGCCAACTTCCGTTTGTTGACTTTGTTGGCGCGCGCTAATTTTGCATTTAATTTGAACTTGATTTGCATTGATTAGGCCCTGTTCCTGTTGTAATAACCGAACAGCAAGCAGAGCGGAAGGAAGCTAGGCCACCGTCATGGCACGGGTCAGCAGCGATCCCTTTCTTTATCTGCTTGCATCGCGCTTGCTCTTGGTGGACTGTGCAAGCTTTCATATCCCGTCGTGTTTCTCTTCTGATTGCATCTAATTTGTGGCGCATTAAATGCAGTTAAAATGCCACTTAACACGTGCTCATGTTGGTCAACGATCTGTTTTGCCGCTTTCCAGCCAATTGACAACGGCACCGACTATTTCTCTCTCCTGATCATTTGTATAATGCGCCGATTTAATTGCGATACATAATGCCGCTCGATGGGCCCATTAAAGTTCAATTGCAATTAATATGCATTTGATGGCCTCTCACAGCGGTTTCCATAACGGACCCGATTCATTGGCCAGCGGATGATGAACCGCAAGTGATCCTAATCACACTCTCAACAGTCGCAATCTCCAATGAATTTCTGCTGCTGCTCTATAATTATTAAATCTTCATTAATATTAATAATACTTAATTCACTTGCTGGTTTATGCATATAGTATCTACTTCAGCGGCTTAACACACCTTATAAAAAATGAGACTATTTGTATGGTAAGAAATATGAATATTCTCCTACAAATTAATTTCGTTTTAAATATTCATTTGAAAATTAAAATAGTTGAAATACCTTTGAGGTTTAACTATACTTATTTATTACATATTCAATAAATTAAAAACAAGATCATTGGACATTCCTTCAGTTTTGTATTGATGATATTGATTTTGTTTTCTACACAAGCAAGAATACAATTCTTTAATTTAATAGCTTACTTTGGAAATAGTAACAAATCCTGAAAAAATAATAATAACGAATACAAATATTTCCATTTTTTCTTCTTTTCATTTTTTTAACAATATAAAATTAATCGTGCTTAATTCTAAATTAAAAATATATTCATTAATTCAGAATGTTCCTCATTCAAATCAAAAACTCAATCTGATTTAGAGAATGTCCAATTAAGATTTGTTCTAGAATTGTGTTCTTTATTCAAGAATATATTTTCGGATTTTATTTTTGAAATTATATGAGATAATTTAAGGATTTTGAATTTGTTTCCGCTCGTTATTTTCCTCTGTGTAGAGACTGTGTAATTTATGGTCTCAATAAATTAAGTCACATTCCATAATTTTTATGTAATGAACAGCTTTCAATACTATGCCCCTTTTTTGTGTGATTTCTCTTATAGAGACGACCATCGCCATTGCCAACTCACATCTTTATCTTTATTTGGCCATTGGAATCTCTGCAGCGATTTCTTTTCATATTCTGAATCATGCTCGAACTCGTATTATGCTGGATCTTCTGCGAAATGGGCGGCATTGGCTGGAGATTTGCGGAGCTGATAAAAATGCGGCAGATTTCAGTGCTGCGCCCTTTGGCTTTTTGCCCCAACAGCATTCCAAGCACAAGTAAACAACAACAACGAATGGTGGTGCCATGATGTGTTTTTTAATATCGTTAATGCAAAAGCTACCATATTCGAGTTGAGCCTTAGCCCAGCAACCAAGTGCGGGTCTGTTTGGGTCTGGGCCGAGGCTACACCTACCAGCCAGCCACAGCAACGACGATAGTGACCTTATCGCGCCCATTAATCTGGCAGGCAACGAGCCCAAAAATAACGAAATGAAGCGCAGCGAAGACTTGGATAAGATGGTGGATGTCGATGTGAATGTCCAGGTTGCGCGCCAATATGGCGCGTTGAGTATATAAAGGCTAAGAACCGAGGGCTGGCTAATGAAAATCAGACCAAAAACAACAACTACAACAACAGAGAACGCAATGCGCGCGCGCTTTGTGTGCTGGAGGAGGAACCGGAGGGTCGACGAGGACGAGGACGAGGACGTGGACGTTATGTAAAGAGGCCCAAGTCCGCATGTTAAATATTATGACCAACACACACACAAATATTTAAAAAAAAAGTAGAGGAAAAAAGAAGTAAACTTGGTTAGCATGGTTTCTACACTTTTGCTTTAGACTCGAGGCACGACCACAAAAGCCAACAACAACAACAACAACAACAAAAATTCATATTTTTTATGATCTCAAGTCATGCAAAAAGCGAAACGAATCAGAACGCGGCGCGCATTGGACGTGGTCGCGAATGACGGCGGCCATGACGACGACGACGACGATGACGATGACGATGGCGTTGACGCTGTCAGCTTGGCCCCAGTCTCCACTCTCCGTTCCCCACTCTCGACGCTGCCTCTGCCGCTCGTCTCTGCCGCTGCTGCAACTCCTTGATTTTGCACTCCTTTTTCTTGTGCGAGATAAGAAGTTTTTTTTCCATAAGCATTTAACATTTATACATACTCTTTTTGATTTTGGGCATTCGTTTTCGTATTCGTATACGTGATGGCGTACGTCATGGAACGTATTGTACGTATACTTACACTGGCGCACAAAAGTATTCGCACAGTTGGAATAGTTAGTTTCGGCGCGTTTCTCATATTTTATAGATTTTTTGCATGCGCCATGCGGAAATGTCTGACAGACACGTAACGCCGCCAGAGCCCTGCTGCCTGCTGCCCATAAATTTCTATTCGTTATCCACTATTCGCTATTCGTTATTCGTTTCAAGCATTTGCATATATATTCGAATTAAATGTTTCATTCTACTACTGCAAATTGCTGCTGGAATTTTATAATGAACATCCAGAGAGCCTGACATTTTGTGCTGCTAAAGTGCAGTTAAGAAATAATTGTTATTGTAAAATAAAACAGCAACTACTGAGCCCGTAACTAAGCTGAAGAGTGAAGAGCCAAGAGGCAGCAGAAGCTACCCTAGGAAACAGCACAATCACAATGGCCGACGCTCTGCGCACCACAAAAACAACGAGAAAAACTCGCAAGTGTGCAGTGAAAAACAAAGTGACGATGAAAGGTCGGGGAACAATCATCGTATATTGCAGAGACGACACACATAGCTCAAAGGGACTCGGGGGGGACGACAAAAAATCGTTTGAGACTTTAGCTTTGCAACAATGGCTGCAGGTATGCAAAACACATTTCAGCACGTCCCACATGGACATGCAAACACACATTCACTCACACACCCACCCACACACACACACTTCTAAATAAATATGTAACAGCACAATGCATACCTAATGTAATATGAGAATTTTTGCACAGTGTCTGCAATTAGAAAATATTGCCATCAAATATTTAAGCACTTGGATAAGTGGTTAACCCACAGCTACAATTGATGTGTGTCATTTGCAAATTGGTAATTGATACTTTGCCCTTAGCGTTCGCCTATATGTATGTGTCATTCATAATGAACCATACGTAATAATTAATAGCCCTACGCTACAATCATCTGCGGTTCAAGCAAAAGTGCGTAATAGTCTTTTCAACACGAGACCTTAAATAATTACTGGGATAAGATGCTTTAATGGTCAACTGATTGGAAAATCTCGTTGCCTAGCTAAGCACAGTAATGTATTAACAATTTATTTGTAATTAAATTATGAACTAAAGTATAGTATATTATTCTTTTAAATGATTACCCAATATATTCTTTATTTCATTTACCGTGTTCATTTAATCTCTTTCGCTCAATCTAAAACGCACTTTCTAATTACAACTTGTGTATAAGCCAAAATTGATTGCAAGTTCTTATTAAGTGTATCCCGATAAGCAATCATTAATTTCGATTTATATTTATTATTTATTTTTTTAACTAAAATATATTGACTAAGGACTTACTTTAATAAAATCTTTTAAAAATGCTCCATACGCATTGATTGTTCACAAAGAACTATAACAGTTTTTCGTATCTCAATTCTAGAGCCGTAATTAATTTTATTGGAAAACGAATATAATAAAATAAAAATTCCATTATCATATAAACTATAAAAATTGCAACTATTAGCTGGAACTTTCTCAAATATGGCGCACATTATTTTGACGATGTAATTGTAGATTCGGTATCTCAATTGTAAGACAGTGATTCTGTTTATTAATAAAAATTAAAATGAAATTTTAACGTTCCCTGGTTTACTCCACAATTATTGATTATAAAAATGCCAATTTACAAATATAGATTTCCTCTAAACTAAATATAGTAAGAATATTTTATAATTTTATGTAAAATACAGTCGACAGCTCTCCACTGTTTCCAACTCATTGAAGATGACAAAACAGCGCAGAGTAAAGAAATGCAAATGTGAAATGTTGGGCCTCCAGAAGCTTTCACAACTTGACTGTGTGACTTTGAGAGCAGGCCGAGATACACACACCACACACTATACGATGCGATACATACATGCGACTACATATAGGAAGACATCAGAAAAACGCCCAACCATGGCCTGGCCAGGCGATGCAAACCCTTTTGTGGTGGCGATGGCCATGCCATAAAAGGGGGAGAGCAGAGCTGTAAACTGCGAGGACAGGGCAGCCAAGTTGGCAATACTCATACGCCCCGTTTTAGTTGGCTGCTGGGTTTTTTGTTGCAGTCGTTGCACACACACACTCATGACGTCGTCTAAACGACACTCAGTCATGTACTCACATACACTCATGTACCCAGTGAGTGCGATAGTGTACGTGTGTGTGTGTGTGTGCAGCTTGAAAACCGCTTCAACTGTGCCAAGCCAAAAACAGTGCAAACTCCGGCAATGGGAGCTGTTGCTGCGGATAGGTGTGGAAGCGGTAGGGAGGGAGGGGAGGGGGGCGGTGAGTTGGGGGCGGGTCGGAAGAGGGGAGCTCGGTCGCTTGGCATATTCGTGCGCAATTTCGCGTTTGACGAAACATATAATCTTCGCACATTTCTATGGAAATGAATGGATTGGTGAATGCTTTGCTTGATGCATTGATAGATGGCCATACGTAAGGCTGGATTGATGGATATATGGCTGGTTGGATAAATTCGATTGGTATTGCTCGTTGCTTGTTGCTTCGTCTTGCTTTGTTTTCCTCGGTGTGTTTGCTGTGGCATTGTGGAATTGCTGAGTAAAAGCTGGGCCAACAACGACAACAGAAATATGTGGCATACTGTACGATTGTTGCTGTCGTGCGTTGCACTCGTTGCAGCAGCTTTGCTATTGCTCTTGTTGCTGCACTCACATGCAAATTGGTTTGCCCGCTTCGTCGTGGCCTCCATGTCAGCCACACCCCGTTCGCAATCGTAGTCGCAATCCCATTCCAACTCCTCTCTTGTTCCCATTTCCAATTCCAATCCCATATCCAGTCGCAATCTGGCAAACGAGGCGCCTGCTCGTCGCTGGTTCTTTCAGTTGTGTTGCTGGTGTTGTTTTACCTTAGTTTTCAGCCAGTGTTCTACTTACACCACACTCTGCACCCCACGGCGCACTCTTTTCGCTCTCTTCGCTCGCTTTCTGCCTATGCAAATATGCAATTAGTTGGCCAGCTTTGCAATGGAGCGGCGTGTTTGTTGCCATCTAACATGACATTCCAACTGAGTGCTACTGCGCCATCAATACACTACATTTTCAGTCAAAATCGCAAACTTGCAGTTCAACAACGTTGTCCTCCCCCCTTTACCCACTTTCCAATCAATACGAACGCTTCAAGCGAAGGCGGAGTTTTGTGCTGTCATCGATAAAAAGCAACTTGGATGCATGCACAAAGATTTAGCAAAAATAAAATGACAAAGCAGCTTCAACTATCAACTTGAAAACTGGCTCTAAAATGGAGCGCATCCAACATTATTTATGGAGGCATCAAAATAATCTCTCCTTAATAGTAGTTTATTATTTCAAGTTTATTAACTCCAAAATGGGCAGTCATTTAGACATTAGTTTATGTCGGTAATTCGTGAATCAAACCTAACTAGGAGTAATTTCTACAAATACCAACAAATTAATTGCTGATAAAATAAAGTTAATCAATTCAAGAAATGTCGGCAATGCAGAGCTGATTTTGATCGAAATTTTATTTCTTGCATCAGGTTTATTAATCTAATTACTATATTACTTGTTTGAAGTCAAGTGCATTAATTAAAAATATATTCTAGAAAATTCAACTCTAGATTAAATATTAATAAAATAAGTGAAATATAAAATACATAGTTGTCCTTTTGCCCGTATTAAATGTTCTTCATTATCATTGGTGTCTTTTATATATTGGTTTTCATTTATTTACAAATAATGCTTATTTAAGAGTACGAACCTAAACCGTCTACTTTGTGTTTTTTAAATTAGTTTTAAGACTGTCGCTTTTGTTTAACCAATAGATGTATATAAAAGGCAGAAGGAGGCATCTCTGACCCTATAAAGTATAAATATTCTTGATCAGCATCCACAGTCAAGACGATATGGCCTTATCCGTCCATATGCACTTCTTGATCTCTGGGACTAAAAAGCAAGAGCTACAAAGTTATTTTGTTATTGTTGTTCGCAGATCAAGTTTATTTTAGATGTTCACCACGTAAGTTAAATCTACTTTTCGGTATATATTTTATGACAGATTATTAAACAATTAGGATCTACCAAAACTAAAATAAGTAGTTTTAACATAGCGCAAGCCAATAAAAGGCTAAATTAAATTATAAATGTAGCCCTGCCTTGTATCCTATACTAGTATATTTAACTAATTATATTGATATAAATGTATAATACGACTTTACATACAAGCATATACATTTAATTTATTTTTTGTTATGTTTTGTTTATGTTATGGTTCTCTTCCTTCAAATATTGGATTTTAACTAAATAACAAATAACACAAGATGTATTTTTTTTTTTTTTTAGTAAATTACTATAATTAAATAAAAACGAAGCAATTCCAATTACGTATAAACAATATTTTACAAACCCATAAAACTGGTATTTTGTACTTTACAAATGAGTGGATTTTCGGATATAATCAAAATTCATATCAAATTTGTAGTGTATAGCACTTATAGAATACGGACTTGGATTTATGAGAGTCGGAAGTTACAAAGCAAACTTGTTACAAAAACTTTGCAACGCACAAATGTAAAAAACAAAACTAATAAAAGACGATATTGAAATACATATTATTGCCATTAAAGTACATAATATGATATATCATTACAAGATTATATTTGTTAATGAATTAACAACTTGGTGTAAGTCAAGTCATGCATGACATTTGTTTACACTTGTAGTATGATATTTAATTGAGAGTTGTACTGGTGTTGGCTCTGCAACGATTGGGTGCACAGTGCGTATACGCAATTTGTGAGTTGGCTGTTGCATTAGATATGCAAACAGTCGGAGCATTATAAATAGCGACGAGTGCCTACAAAACGCTTACACTCAACGCAAATGCAAAGCCAAAGGCAAAAAGAAGAAGTACAAATTTACAACGGCATTCCAATGAAAGCGCTTCTCTTTTAGTTTTCATTTTTTGCTCAGCGCATATCCGTATAGCATGCATACATACATATGTGTGTATGTTACATGCTTGCGTGTGTGTGTGTTTGCGAGAGGCGACGCCATGTTGCTGAATGTTGCGTGTACGTGCGGTACGCGTGCATAAACACACAGACATATGTACATTCATACATACATATGTATATGCTGGCACATAAGAGCAGCAACAACAACACTCATTATGGCCGACGCGAACGGCAACACAGTTGCTTGTGGCTTATATGGCATGACGTTGTCGTCGTCGTCGTCGTCGTCGTCGTCTTCGTTGTCGTCCATTGTTGTTGTTGTTTTGCGTGCTAGAGAGTGAACCACCCAAGCCAAAAGCAAAAGCCCAAAATGCTCACAACGCATCAGAGGAGCGAGAGCTCGCAAAACCGCATACGAGTACAACTTATTTTTGCTACTCGACTCACTTTTGCGGCTGCAAAAAAAGACCACAAGTGGAGGGGACGCTGGAGGACGAGGAGGACGAGGAGTAAAAACACCCAACTGGCATAAGAGGAAAAAATACATTTATTGCACTTGGGCAGGGAGCTTAGCTTGGGCGAGCTAAGGAACTTGACAAGAAACCACTCGACAGCAAAACTTGGCAAAGTCTTTTAGGTTTTTGCGGTAACACAAACTATGCAGCGGGTGTTTCCCTCTCTCTCTCTCTCTCTCTCTCTCACACATGCTTTTTGTCTTTCTGTGTGTTGGTGTGTGCGTGTGAGGCATGCAAAAAAGGCATTTGTGCAGCATGCTGCAAGCCTACGCGGAAAAAAGTAAATGAAAACAAAGTAGAAATAAACTCTGGGGCGTAGCATCATTAAAAATGGCGTCCAAGTTTTATGCGCCTGCCGCCCATTGGCACAAGTTTCCCATGGTGGCAAGTTGGCAGTCGTTCCTCGGTCGCTTCCACTGGATACGAATTTCAAACTATTTTAAATGAGTTGCTATGAAAATTTCAATTAATTTTCTAATTCAATTTCGTGGCGGCCCACAATGATTTATGAAGTGCAGCCAGCTGCCGCGGCAATCTCAATGAATGCTGAGATTTTACGAAAAACAACCTCGTCGACGGCGTCGTCGTCGCGCGTTGCAAGCTGCAAGCTGCAAGTTGCAAGTGTGATGAGAAATTTCATAATGACTTCTTAGCTGCAAACGGACGGCCGTTCAGCCTGCCACAGCAAGCTACGGCTACGGTTGCCGCTACGGCTACAACTATAATAAGTGCAATTAGGCCATTGATGGTCGCAGCAGCAGCAGCAACAGCAGCAGCTGTAGCGGATGTGAAGGTGAGCGGAGGCAGCCATCAGTAGTAGCATCAGCATTGAACCTGCCACTGGGAGTGCGAGTTGGGCTGCCACTGACGCTACAATCGAAGCTGTCGCCTCGTTAGCCACGAGTGAAGCTTTCAGCGTCTAACATGGCAGTCGCCATGTTTAATCAAATACGTGACTTGATTTCAATTTGGGGCGTTTAGGCGTCAGCCCCAACCGGACCCAATCCAAGCAGTCACAATGAGCTCTAAATATTGCAGAACTAAAGCTCCCCAAGAAGACGAAAGTGTCCAAAAAAAAAAACAAATAACTCATGGGGTAACTTCAAAGGAAAGCATCACAAAAACGTCTAAAACTGTCAATAAGATAAATTAATAAAACCAATTTTTAGCACTGATAAGCATTAAAAGGTCATACTAATGTATTCATATCCTACAGCAAATCAAATTGATAATTTATTTATATTTGCAATCGTTAATTTACAATTTTGTACCCAATTAATGCTCCATTTAATATTAATAAATTCTTGAATATCGACTGTTCATAGTCGACTTTAAAGTGAAAATGAATTAATTTAAATAATTTTCAAAAGATTTGAATGTTATATATTTAATGTAGAGTAAAATATGTGAAAGAAATTGCATACATTTTGGCTTAAATTTAGTCATTATGATTAACCACGAAACTCAAATAAAATATATAATGTAAATCATTATTATGATAAAATTATTTTAACACAATAACGAAAAGAATGCAGTATTAATTTTTGCTAAGAATCGTATAAAATGACTATTTAAATAAAAGTTTGAGAATGCTACTCAGTTAACAATAGTTTTTATTCCATGCACTAATAGCATTCTTAATGAATAAATTATGACGATTATGTCTTTATTACATTTACAAAGTATTATCTAATTTATTGTGATGCGAAATGTAAATTGATTGTGAAAGAAGCTCAGCAATTCTTTTTCAACACAATGCCGTTTTAGAAATTTAAATGGCCATTATTTGTACTGCAATGTTTTGCTGGTCAGACGGTCTTAATGGCTTACTTCAATTACAAGATGTTGCATGTGGCAACCCGAAACCCGGTCAGAGGATTGCGATGCGATGCGATGCGTTGCGTTGAGGTCTCCGTCTGGACAACGATCACAACCTGTTCGGCACATTTCAGCAAGTCAATCAGAAGTCAATCACTTTGTTGGGGCAACGTTTGCGATGCTTTGGCTGCGGTATTGGTATTGGTATTGGCATATCAGGGCACGATTATATACTGAATTTCAGAGTACTGTTGTTGTTGTTGTGGTGTCTGTTGAAAATAATAATAATAATAATCATAATATATACTCGCACACAACGACAACGACAACAACAACCACAAGCACAACATAATTGCAAATTGGCCCGAAATGAATGTCGAAAAGCCAAAGCAGCAACATGATAATTTAATGTTTGCCAAATGGGCGAACGGGACACACGAAGGTCCAACAGCACACATATGTGTGTGTGTTTAAATGTGTGTGTAGGTACATGCTTATACTACAAAAAAGAAAGATTATAGACCACGTTAAAATGTCTGGCGACCTTGAAAGTGAAATGCGCCACAGTCAGAGTCAAAGTCAAAAACAAAGCACAACAACAAAAAAATATATAAACCATGCTGGGTGTCTGTCAAATTGAGGAGGCTGTGCAGAAGGTGCTAAAAGTTGATTTTTAAAATTACTTAGTTGACTTGTGGGCTTTGTTTGTTCACAGTTCGAGTCGAGTGGAGTAGAGTCGAGACTCGCAAATAATTGTACAGTGCGCTCTCGTAATTGACTGTTCACAATATTTAATTGACATATCTCTGGTGGCTCTGGTTGGCTAAGTACGACTACTCGCACTTCAAATGCCATATATAAATAAGCAGCAGCAGCAGCAGCATTGGCCAGGCACTTGAAAAATTGAAATTCATACAATAATAAGTTGGGACAGTCTTGAGGTCTTCGGAGCAGGAATTGGGGTGAGCGACAAAGGATCCGTCTTAAATTTCGCAGCCGTCTCGACGTTGTACAGCGGGCTACACCTTTAAATCTGAATCTGAATCTGAATTCGAATCTCAATCTGAATCCAGTCGAGGTTGTCGCCGTTGTCGTCGCCGTTGCCGTTTTTTATGCAATTGTATTTTTGAAAGCGCTCGCATGGGCGTAAACCAAATACGATTTTTTGTTGTTGCTGCTTTCTTTCTTCTTTGCGTTATATTTTTTATGTTTTCATTCATTTTTCTTTTTTTGTTGAGCTGATTTCCGGCGCGTTTTGGATTACACAATGTGCAGCCCAAGAGCAGCCCAGCGAAAGGTGAACGGAATTCAGCATTTGAGCGGACGTTGAAGTACGAGTGCCGACTACGAGTGCGAGTACGAGTACGAGTACTCGTGGTGGCATTCGCAGCGGCTGTGCGGCAATGTGGCAACTTGCTCGCAGCATAGCGCAGTATAATATGTGCGAGCGAGTGGCAAGTTCCGCCCTACGCCGTGGTGCACAATTCCTGCCGTTCTGCCGCTTGACGTCTTGAGAATCCAATTTGAATTGCGATTTGCCACATGCGCGAATCGCACTCAGTTTTCGGCTGCTGCTGGCCCCGGAAATGCTTGAAACAAAAGGACAGAGCCGTGCACAGAACCCGAATCCGAGTACGAGTCCGCACACGAACCGGTGGCAAGGCGACAACTGCAACTGCGACTTGCCCTTTGTTGCCATACTGTTGCTGCGCCCATTCGAGTGGCACTGCTCTGCACAGACGGGGTAGCTACGACTGGTTGCCAGCCACCAACGCTCCTAACCTTTAACCCCTCTTCCTTGTTGCGACTTTCCCCTCTGAACATCGCATCTACAGATCTGTGGGTGTTGGCGACATCCGTCTACAGCTATTCCTCTTCATAACGGGTTATTCTTTCACGTATAACGCCAGCAATGTACATCTGCCGTTTGACATGATCATACGCTGAGTGAAAACATCAGTTGAAATGCTATCTGATCCCGTAATTTAATGTATGCTTTTGACAGCTACATTGAACATCGAAATAAGATTGGAACTGAAGGCATCAACTTTAATTTGACATATACTAAATAAAGAAATTAATGATAATGTGAAATTCTTAGAAAGGCAGAAATAAATAAAATGTGTAGAATAAATCTGATGCAGTAATTTAATGTATACATTGAACATCAAAATGAGATTTGATGAATACTAAATAAAATAGATAATATAAATATAATAATAATATCAAATTCCTAGAAGGCCAGAAGTTTAAAATGAGTTGAATAAATCGGATTCATTAATTGAAAGTTACGTTAAAAAAAAAGGTTGAAAGTGAAGGAATCAAAATTTAATTGAAATTGAAAACAAAGTCGAAATAACAAATTTTTAGAACGAAGAAAGTAAATATAATAAAAGAAGGTCTTAAAGTGTTGTTAATGAAAACTTAATAAATTATTTAATTGATTGATAAAAACAAATGTTAAACAGACAAATAATGTTTGTAGAATGCACAAAATAAATGAAATATATTTTGAAATTAAATTAAAATTTTTAAAAATTATCATACTATTTGTAATAGAAATTAAACAAATTTATTTGATAAATAGTGACTTAATCATTTAATCAAAACATTTTACATGTAAGTTCTTAGAACGCATGAAATAAATAATAAAAAAAATACATTTAGAAAATGGCTAATTCTCATATCAAGATCTATAAGTCTTTCGCTTTCACTATACTATTCAACAATTTATTCAATTCTAGTTTCTGTGCCGACACCAAAATCAGAATTAATGATTCCAGGAAGTTGGGTGCGTACTAAATTCGATTAAAACTGCTGTCGCAATCCAGTTTGATCATTTCTCAGGCAAATGCTCAAATGTTTCAATCAGCATGAAGAAGCTTATATGTCGGTGTGTTGCCATTTGCGGACATGCGTAACGAATAGAGTCAGTAGGTCTAGAGGTCTAGACATCAGTGTGAAAAATAGTAGTCAAAAGCCACGGAGCACAGCGGCTGATCGGCCGGCAAAGTTCAAACTGAAATTAATCAATAGTAAAGCAAAAGCAAAGCGAAAACAAAAGCACAAAAATGGGGGGCCAGCCAAGGGTTAATCTTGAGCTACGTGCATGGCATAAATACGCACACAACTTTAAATGTAGCTATCTATCTATCAACGAGTCGAACACAAACAGCACTTCGAATCAATGAATTCGACGACTACGACGACGACTACAAATAGGAATCGGAATCGGGCTGGCAAACGTCCGTCAAATGTCCGTTGAACAATGAAAGTGGCAATTAACCAGAAGCCGAGCATTAAATTACAAAATACGATCAACGGCAACAACAGCGCAGAGCAGAGCAGAGCAACAGGTTGCCTGCCGGTCACCGATCACCATCAATAGATAGTAGTAATAATAATAAAAAAAAATAAAGACACAGCAGCAACAAATCGCAGCGAAATCCCCAGATGCGATCAAAGCAACAACAGCAGCAGCGGCAGCGGCAACTTCGACAACGACGACAACATCGTCAATGGTCAATGGGCCGCACCGGAGCTCGGAGCTGAGAGCTGCTGGTTTTGTACGATCGCCCAGTGAGTTTCTTAATCGATTTCTTGAGCTACGCTCCCGCTACGTAGCTGCAATTAGAGCGGAGACTGCACACCCTATCGCCCTCTCTCTCCCTTTCGATCTGTCGCTTTAAAAGACTGCAACGCAATAGGAGGTCGAGCTGTGAGCTCAGTGCATTAGGCTGTTGCACGCCTGCAAAACTGGCTGCCCCGCTGCGTCCCGTTCCTGTTGCCATGCCCCTTGGAAAACTCACACGGTGTCTGCCAGGCCACTCAGCATATTGATTGAAAATTGATCTATTAAAGAACCTGGAGGTGCTACAATGATAATCCGCATACAAACAAAACATACGCACATGACCCGAACAATGGCAACAAAAACGTTTCGAGTGCTGTGGGCGTGGCAACTGCATTCTAATCCAAATCCGTTGCCACAATGTTTAATGCATGAAATTCGGTTTTTGTCGCATTGCAAAATGTGCAAATGCACGAACAAAATACACGCCACATGATGCATGCTGCATGCAGCATGCTGCATTCTGCATTATCGTGTTGTATTTAGTGTTTCGCACAGCATGTGGCATCCACATCGGGGCAGCGCTGCTCACTTCAATATGATTGACAGCCGGTGGACGAGCGACCGACCGAATGCGATTATGATTACGCTACACACACAACATTCGCACACACATTCAGGCACCTCACTGTTAGTTGTTGTTGTTGCCATTTTAATGATATCACGTAGCTTAATGCGTTATATCTGTTATTATCATAACTTTCTTCTCTTTTCTTCCTTGTTTTTTTTTTGTTTGCATTTTATTTTGCGTATTGCACAAAAGTTTTTTGGCCGCAAACATGGCAAACGTTGTTTCCGGTTCGCCATTAATGTTAACTCTCATTCATATGCAAGACTGTGTGTGTGCGTCTGTGTGTGAGTGTGTTTTGTGCAATGCTCATTACCATTTGCACAAACTTTTGCGGTAATTGTGTGTGTTTGTGTGTGACACCAGCATTCTGCGGATATTGTCATCGATAGTCTATGCGGTTAGCACCAAAGGCAATAGTTCGCCAAAAAGAAGGGGAAAAGTTTATTGTCAATGCTTGGCAGCAAATGCTTCAACAAACGTTTAAACAAATCTTTCATACAATAATAATAATAATAATAATAATAAGGTGCAGAGTCACATTTTTAAATATTGAATTCTATTAAAACACAAGAGTAGAAATTTTTAATATAAATTAGTTATTGTAAATATATAAATTGATACCAAAGTAGTTGAAGAATTTTCTATAATCAAAGAACATGAACATTGAACAGAAAATAATTTTGTTTACTTAATATTTTTAGTTTCAATGTTCATACAATAACTTAAAATAGAGGCTGAGTTACATTTTAATTTTAAATATATAGCATGTTATAAACATGGAAAAACTATTTCAGTTGATTTTCTTTATATATTTATTTTTATATGTTCCACGATGAAGAAACGTTTAAGCCACTGTTTCATACAATTATTTTATTTAGAAACAGAGCTACCTTTCTATAAAAAGAAAGAAAAAATTGACTTAAATCATAGGACACTAAGAAAATAGAAAAGAAAATTATTTAGTTTGTAACTTTTTTATTTTTAAAAAATTTTGTAAAATGTTAGTCTGCTTTTAATTTAAATTATTTTAATTAATACAAATTCCAAATTAATATAATTCGACACTGCATTATCGTAATTTGCAGGTCAAGTCAATATTTTTAAGATTGACGACAGCTGTTATAAATATCGAGTACTTATGCAATGGATAGTAATTGACTAAAAATCCATTTGCATTATCTGTGGAATCTCCCCCAATAACAATGGACAACATGCTAATACATAAGTTATTGTCTGATTTTAGGGTTGTGCTCCCCGTGTGATATGTGGCAAGGGGCACGCTGGAAGGCCGTGTTGCACGCTGATTTGTCAACGTTGGGCCATTGTGCGCGACCTTAAGTTCAAGTTGTTTGCATGAGCCACATCTTGATTAGCCCAAACACTTTCCCGAATGAATGTGAATGTCGTCAGCTACTCGTAAGTTGACGTTGACGTTGTTGTTGGCCCCCTAATCGAATTGTTTCAGCGCCGCTTGAGGACCGTCCGCAAATCGAGTCAATTTAATTGACCTCTAGAGGTCAAGTTTTATTTTATTGCTGCTGCTGCTGCTGCTGTTGTTGTTGTTGTTCTAGCTGTGGCTGCTTGTATTTGTTGTTCTTGTTGCGCACAGTGAGCAGCAGCAGCATTTCAATCGCCTCGCATGGAACGCAGCTACAGATACAGAAACAGTTGAAGATAGAGATACACGAACTGAAAACAGTAGTCGCTGTTCCTAAGCAGTTGTCCCCAATGCCAGTCGGCGTATCTTTTCACAAACTGTGTGGGAGCCGGACTCGATGTACCAAGCTCAAGCTGAAGCTGAAGCAGAAGCTGAAGCAGAAGCTGATGATGCCGGGAGACAACCCCAATGCTTGGTCAGAATTTGCCAGCGCCTTAGTTTTTAATGGATTTAATTGAATTTGGCTTGTTGCGTTTATTTGTCTTAATTGTCTGCGAAATAATCATAAATCAGTTTTGTGTATGAGTTCTCGACGACAATTCACAGGCACTGTGAGTGTGAGCATGTGTGTATTGCGGGTGTAGAAGCACCAGCACTTGGCTCAATCAATTTATGACATATCTCTCAAATGCTGGGCACTGTTTTAAACTGGCAGTCTCCACGCTCATCCATCGCATCCCATCCCATCCCATCCATCCATCCATCTATCCATTCAACCAGCCAAGCATCCGTCCATCCGCATGACGCGGCATTTTTTTCTTCGTTTTTTTTTCGGACTGAGCTTTGGCCTGGGAACGGCACCAAAACGACAACGGGAACTTGCTTCACTTGACCGCGCCACATTGTGTAGCAGCTTCGACTTTAGCTTCAGCATCGGGCATTGTTTTGCCTGTCAACCCTCATGCTGAGGCTGCGACTGAGGCTGAAGCGGAGGCTGTTGCCGTTCCTTTGTCTAAGGCACCCACACGCCTCAATGTCGAGCTCAGTCTCGATGGCTATGCTGGTCTCTGACTCTTTAGATTTAGTTAATTTAGCATTAAGCATATAGAAATTTATGGGAGAGAGACAGGTTGCCTCAGCATCTGCCTCTGATTGCAGATCCTTCTGCTGCGGTTCATATCAAAGAGCAGGTTGCAGTTGCTCGATCGTGTTGACAACTAAATAACACGTTAATGTGTTTATTGCGTATGCTGCGCTGTCCCCAGAGTGTTGCTGTTGCTGCTGCTGCTGTTGCCTGCAATCGTTGTGACCATGGGCCATTGCATAAGGCCAGCAGCCACAAACAACCTGTGTTAGGTGTCGCGTAAAACACATTTGAGCTGAGCCTACCTGATCCGATCCAGCTCCAGCTCTCTCAACTTTCGCATTAAACATGAGGTACACTTTTCACATAAAACGCGTTTCACCACGTCCAAGTTTCACGCCCGAGCATCGCTTGGGAAAGCAGCAATCCGATCAGCCCCAGACATAGCTCCAGCTTCCCTCTCTCTCTCTTTCCCTCTGTGTCTCTCTCTTTCGGGATGCACTTGAATCACTCGCTTTTTGCAGTTCTCTTACAATTTATTTATGTATTTATGAAAACGTTACAATATATAATCATATGCTGCATTTCGCTTTTGAAAGCTCTAATGCCACTCGGATAATGGATTTCAGTTTCTGTGGCAGTCGCCAATATATGATAAATAAAACATTAACCAGTCGATCGATCGATCTATCGGTTGAAGAATGCCAGTGCATTGTATCTCGGGGATGCATAGTCTTATGTTACTCAGCTTTCAGCCGATCAATAAAAATGTGAGTTATTGCCAAAGCCTTTTGCGAAATAGATCTCGACACCACTTTTGACTATGCGATCAACTTGAACTCTGTAGCAGGAAGTGCCTGGAAAATGTTGCATTTATTGCGACAGTTGACGCAGCTCTCGAGGGAGCTTGTCTAACGAGTTATTAAGTTGTTAATTAATGTTACAAATTTTTGCCATAAATTAACGGACTGTAGATAAAGGAATACAATTAATTATTAAGTATTTAAGAAATATTTTTTAATTGTAATTTCCCTTTTGACTTTTAGTTGTATATGTGTTGTATCGTTGATCTTTAGAGTGAACATTTTATTGATTTATTTTTATTTTCCAGTCGCCTACTATGAATTAAAATTGGCAAATAAAACACTCGAAATATCTTATAATTATAAATTAAAGATTCAAAAAACATAAACAATAGTATTATATTCTGAGAACATTAAAACCATATTCGATGCAGGAATGGGGGATCCCAAGAAAAAGCATATATAGCTTAGATGGAAGGTTAGTTAATCAGTTCTTTTAGTTTGAAATAAAATTAATTATAAATGATGCATCACAATTTTTTTTAATTCCAATATCCCTTTTCACGTTAAGTTGTATATTTGTTTTATTGCTGATCATTATTGAAAGATTGTAAACTTCTGCCGTCTCTCTCAATCAAATGAAAGTTGATTTTAAATAATTTATTCATTTGTTTTATCGTTCATCATTTGGAAGTAACGTGTAACAAAAGACTCTCAGGTTCTGTAGTTTTGCCAGCTGCAATTTTAGATTTTTTTTAGAGACCGACTTCAACCGGTCGTTTGTCACGTGCCTGCGCGGACTGCCACGCCCCCTGCATGCGTACGATGAATGCAACGATGTTGATTAAATTAGCTGATTTGATATGAGAACGGGTGCCGGGGTTGAGGTGCAGACTTGTGAATGTCTATGAGGAATGGAACCGAGCCGATTGCGTAGGAAGTCGACTCGAATTTAATTGGCAGTTTCGAATTTCGGGGCAGGCGCAAGCGCAGCTGAACTGTGCGAACTGAGCCCTGTTTCAGACTTCGCCCGCCTCTGCCCTGATTGATCTCAGTGTTACAGCTGACGCTGTTACAAATGTCACGCTTACGGGTCTGAAGTTTGCCGCCAAATGCATTTGTTTTTGCCTGTTGGCCAGGCCAACAGTCAGTCAGACAGTCAGACAGTCGGGAGCAAATTAATTCATTTTCAACACCTATTTTGACAGTTCATAAAATACATTTGTCATAAAATCGGTCACTGACTACTGGCAGCGGCCGAAAACAAAAACAAAAGCCAGCAACGTCGACTGGCGACTGACGACTGTCGTTGTCGATGTCGTTGTTGCTGTCGGTTTAACTGCTGACTGGTGACTGGTCAGGCTGGTCAGTGGCTGGTTCGGTGGCAAGTTGAAGATTTATCGGGTCTCATTGAGATGCAGCACGTTGGGCATATAGCAGGCAATACAAAACACAAGGTTTGCCCCCTGCCACGTCAAATTTGTCCCTTTTCACAGAGATGTGATTGTTGAGGATCCTTTGGCTCGGCTCGGCTTTGGCTTTGGCCTCGGCCTGCCCTTTGTCGGCCCCGAAAAAGCCCCAAAGCGAGTTGCAAACTTGCAAAAATCTTAACAAAGTTATTTTAGCAAACGGTACGACAAAAAATGTCATGTCCTTAAACATGCAGCGTCTGCCCCCTGTTGCTGCCTCTGCCAGCTCGCCTCCGCTCGTCATTGCCATCGCCAGGCAGTGCAATCGATATGCGTGCAGATGCTCCACTTTGATCAGGTCATCAGCGACACATCGTTCATCATTCCATGCGGACGGTGCCCAGGAATGCAGTAGCAGCCGACGTAGCAGCAGCAGCAACAACAGCAACAGCAACAGCGGCTTCCAGTTGCAGCGGCATGACCAGTAGCCGGTAAAACAATGGCACAGCCATTAAAGGAACGCTTTTTAAGTTTTACGCCAAGCAACAGCCCCAAAGACCCAAAGTCTGACTCGACTCGCAGTCGAGTCGAACTTGGCCAGGGACGTGGCAGCAGCAGCAACAGCGACTTTGACGGATGAATTTCACAAATAACTTCAACTGCAGCTCGCTTGTTTTTTATTTTTATTTTTTGTTGTATTTTAGTTTTTCTTTTATTTCGCTGCGTTATTTATTGTACGAGTATTTCGCCTGGCCCGGCCTAGCACACCACTACCAATTTGGTATGGACCTGGACATGGACTTGGGTCTGGTCTCGGTCTCGGTCTCTGGCTCAGTCTTGGTGTCTTGTTGAGTTTTGGAACGGAACGTCAGCGAGTGCGACATCCACAACGATTCGTCGTCCCCGTTGTGTCTAAGTTTGGTATGCGTCATTTTTACGAGGAAATTCTTGTGTACAAACTTTTGCAACGTCCTGTGGCAGCAAACTGCAACTGCAACTGCAACGCTGTGAACGTCACTTGAGGCTAATTTATGTAAACACGCTAAGTACAGCAAATAATTTGAGCAGTCAACTCGAACTCGAACTCAAACTTCAACTTCAACTCCAACTATCTGTATCCGTATCTTTATCTTAAGCTGTATTTGTATCCTCATCATTTCATTGACAACGGCTCAGCTCTAGGTGGATAGATAAATGTGCCATTGTTTCTTGGCGATTGTCGAAATTGTATTAATTAAAAAAGCAAAGCTTCAATTGAATACGAGTAGCAAGTCACAAGTACTCGTACTCACAGGTATTGGCAGAAATTCTCACATTCCATGGCATTCCTTGTGGATTCGCCATGCGTTTCTGTCAGGCTGCATATTTGTTTAAATTTTAAATTGAAATCGCAAAAAGGTTGCAAATGCAAAAATCCCCTTACGACATTTACTGTCTGTCCCTGGGACTGGGTTTCTGGGCACAGTTTTGCGGCCTTGTTTGGTCAGGCTGAGCCAAATTCTTTGATTTTGCCCAACAAATCTGTCCAGCTTTTGCCATTGTACTCCACAAAGGCCAAGGTGTTGATTTAATGAGCAAAAAAGACAAGACTGAAGTAGGCGACAGTTGAAGCCTGTCGGTTTCTTCTTTTTTTTATCGTTTTTTTTTGCTGTATTGCCGACATGGACTTGAACTTGAGTGAAGTGTTGTGTTGTGCTGTTGTCTCTGAATTGAGAATTGAGAATTTGAGTGTTGTGACAGGCGCTCAGTGGACGGCCTAAAGGACTCCAAAAACCCCAAAGCCTCACAGCATTTGATTGACGTTTTTATTTTTGGAGTTTTCGGAACACTCGAAGTAATCTATTTAAAAACAGATGTGACCTCAAGCTGAGCTACTTACCCTGTCCGCTAATTAATTAGCTGCAAATATACTCTATGTCTGAGTTGAGGCAGGACGACTGAGCCAGGATGCAGCCTTATTCCCAGCCCCTTGTTTCGCCCCTCCCCAATCCGGTAGCGGTTGTCTCTCAGTGTCTGTGAGCTTAAATTGCTGTGCTGTAAAAATTGCGCCTTTGAGCACATAATGGAACCATTCAGCGCCGCCTGTAAAAGCCTGAAAGCCTCAAGCATATCCTGTTGCATTCTTTATGATTAATGGAACAGATTTTATGCTTCCTTCCGCTGCACAGAGCAGCAGAGCACAGCACATCGCACAAATGCCACTTAACTTTTTCAAGTGTAAAGTGTAATGTTAATGTGCGAATTGCGAAGTACGAAATGCATTAATGTGTGACGCGTGTCCTGCCCAAATCCTCATCTTCATCCTCATCCCCATTCCTCCAATTTGACTCCGTTTTTAAAACGCAGCCAATGGCCGCCGCAGTCAAGTGGTTCTGGATAAATGAGCCGGGCTGTGAACGATTGGATGGGAGACCACTCGAGATCCTTTTGTGTGCAAACATAAGAATATTTGAATTTCATTTTTTTATTTTGTTCCATTGATTTTTGCTTTTGTTTTCAATGTTTTGTTTATTGTTTCGTTTGATTTCATTTGATTTGATTTTGATTTTAAAATTACGACAATTACTACAACTTAAATGGGGTTACTCGCCTGGATATCTCTTTCTCCTCTCTTCTCTCTCTCTCTCTCTCTCTCACGATTTATCAAATATGTATTACTATATATGTAAGTATTTGAGATTGGTTTGTCCTTTCTTTCTATTTGTGTTGGTTTTGCTTTTAGTTTTTGTTGTGTTGTTGATTTATTTAGAAAGTAGTTGCCATTTTCTATATTAAAACTATTTAATTAATTAAATGCTAGCACAAATTTGTTGCATATACATTTGCACGTATATTCGATTTTAATTTGATGTTTGTTTGTTTTGTGGTTTGATGTTGTCATTTAATAGTTTACAATGCAAATTAAATTACACGCGCATGAAAACTAAATGGATTTGTAAATGAATAATTCGGAATTGAATGTGTTTTCTTGTTTCGTTATCTCTGCTCGTTCATAAATTAAACTACAGTTAACCACACGCACTAATTACCGCTTAATTAATTATAATTACAACTATAGCAAGCACTACATCAATATATTTTGCATATTTAGCTGCATTATATATAAACTTTTATTATTTGTATCTTTATTTAAATTTATATTTATATTTACTTTACATTTTATGCAATTGAATTATTTGTAATTTATTTGTATTTTAACATTTTTTTTAATTTCTTGTTTTTTAAAATTAGTTTAGCTTATGGAAATAATTGTTGATTTTTACACAAATTTACATTACAAATTTTAAACGCCTTTTTCACACAATTTTTCGTTTGATTTATTTTCATTTTCCTGCTTTTCTTTTCCTCTCATTGAACTGTAATTTTTTCTCGTATTTCAAATGACATTGATAGTGACTTTTTGTTATTAATTTATTAAAATGCATTTAATATTTTCATTTGAATTAATTTTTAGCAGAATATATTAAATTATATTGCACATAAAATGATGAAAATCCAGTTTTCTATTTGTCGTTGTTGTGTATGTTGTTGTTGTTGTTGTGGTTTGTTCCGAGTGCAGTAGCGACATCATAAAAATTATATGCAAAATGTTGTTCCATTGAGATCTGATTTTAACTGATTTCATTTATTACTTTTTCATCTACTATACAGAAAAGTAGCGTTAAATAATCTAAACAAAAAAATATATATACTCGTTTAAAAGGCTTAAGATCAACAGCTGATTTCATTGTTTGTCCTGGTTATTTGTTCTTGTCATTGTAATTATTTTTATTTGTATTCATTTTGTGTTTATTGTATAATGCAATTTTCTAAACTTTACACAAATAATAAACAAAGTAAAGGACACGTTTGATACTCGCATTCGCATAAAATAAAATATTGAGGAATGTATAAATGTATTAATTATATTTTTGTGTATGTGTGTGTGTGTGGTGTGTGGTGTGTGTGTGTATTTCTGTTAAGTTGATATAGTTTAATATTATTATTATTATACGTATTTATTATTAGCACTAACTTTAAAACGACTCATTCACATTTTAAATTGTAATTACATGTTGTTTGTTAAATATACAAAATGTTTTACGGCCTTAATAACTGCATCATATTATTTAGTATTTTACAATGTTTTTATACGATCATCAATCATGCCATCAATTGATCAGCCATCAATCAACGCTCAATTATTGGCTAAGATATATTCTGTCTGTGTATTGTGTGTGTGTGTGTGTTTTTGTTTTTAGAATTCACTGCCCCGGCGCGGCCCCATCACCATCGCCCACGTAAACCGCACCATTGTGAGGATGATGGTGGTGGTGGAGATGATGATGATGTTGATGATTCTCGTGCAGATTCAGTTCGGCACAGGGCCTTGCCTCGTAGGATTGGGATTGCATGGACTGTGCCCATACAGCGGACGGCGGGGGCAGCGTATTTGGGTGCTGTTAAACCGCCGGCCACACGCTGCAAGAGAGAAGAAGCCAAGAGATAAAGCGAGGCGTCAGTTGGGTCAGATCAGACAGTTGGCGGTGACATTGACACCACAATATGCGGACATTCTGATGCACTGGCTCTGGATACTTACGTTAGTAATGAGGGATTCGTCTCGGGCTGATACCAATACTGCGGCACATAGCCGCCCATTTGAGGTGGTGGATTGTGGTGATGCGATTGCGGATGTGGCGCCGCTGGATGAGGTGGCTGTGGCGTCATTTGCGGTGGTGGCTTATGATCAATCCAATGCGGTTTCTGATCCCATGGCGCTTGCGTTGGCGGACTAAGACCCGTGGGTGGAAATTCTGCAGCACAGACAGAGAAATTAGAAGAGAGAGAAATGCGAGAGAAAGGCATAAGTAAAAGTTGCAAATCATTCGATTGGGGAAGGTATCAAAGTGAGGATTTTTATTGAAATTATTCACTTACCGGGTGATAACTCAGACACAGGCGTACTTGATGGCGTTGGACTATGTCCGGGAGGTAGATAATGTGAGGGTGAACCGCTATTTGAGCCACCGCCGTTATTACCGCCTGCAAACCACACGAAACAAAAGTATTTTCAAATTTATTGCATACAAATAATTGGAGTTTTCTTGGTCGATTAAGAAGTGCGAGCTGAACTTACCGCTGTGCATTTGATTAGGACTATGCTGACCAGGATTGGGGCCACCGCCGCCCAGAGGCATGCCGCTGTTGGTGCCCGGGCCCTGAGCTGCCTTCATCATCTTTTTGTACTTGGAACGGCGATTCTGGAACCAGATTTTCACCTGCAAGCGCAATAAAAGGATGCGAGTTGAAAAAAACTGTTTTACAATTTGCATTCAAGCGGGAGAGTGTGTGTGTGTGTGTGTATTTATTATGGCGCAATTAGTTGCTGTTTACAACTCAGCATGAGTCTCAGGTTTTGTTGTGAATTACCGTAAAGAGAAATTAAGCTGTCTGGCTATAAAAAGAGCAGCAAGCAACCTGGTTTTAATTAAGTAATCGGCAGGCTCCTTTGCCAGCCGCTGTCGATATTGAGACATTGAGACCGCGGCAACCGCAGCGTTATCAAAAGCGATTAACATTCAATGAGAATCGATGGTCGAATAGTCGCGTACTTTGTTATTGACTAACGATAGTTGTACCACATAGTACTATACATAGTGTATGACGACGACGGCTTTTCAAACCGCTTTTCACAAGAAATTAAAAGTGAACGCTCATGAAAAGCAGCTGGCAGATAAATGCATCCAACACTTGGCTTGGAAACAGAAACAGAAACACATTTTGGCAGCGTGTGACACTTGTGAAAATGTCTTTATACTCGCTGTCTGTGTCTGTGTCTAAGTGCAGCACAATTTCGGATTTCGTCATCGCGTCGAATTTGCAAGCTAAACACTTGAAGCGACAGCAAATGAGCCAAAAATGTATCTCTCAGTTACTTTCAATTTTCATTTTCAAATCGCAACGAGTCGAATCGAGTATCTGCCTGGTTTGTGATTGTTTTTTTGTATTTTTTCCATCTGTTTTTTGTTTCGCCGTTAGTGTGTTGTTATGTAGAACTAATTGTGCGCTGAGCTGTGCGCACTTCACTTTTGAAAGCCAACGGCAGTCGCAGATACTCTGTAGCTCTGTAGCTCAATCTCGGGCTGCTGCCGTTGAAGTGTATGTATAAATATAGATACAACAACAGCAACGCGTATCTAATGCTATTTATGCGCGCTTTTAACTGTATCTACAGCTTGCAATCTTTCACATAGACACATGACGTACGTCGAGATGTGTGTGCGAGTATATATATCCATATATCTACCTATAACCGACTTGTTCAAGGTCGTTCTTCGCGGTTGGTTGGATTTTTGTAGCATGCGCTCTTTTTTCCCCCTCAGCTCGTGCTTTTTTGCCTTTTTTATGTTGCTCTTTTTTTTGCCAACAAATTTCACTGGCTTCGTTTTATGGGCGACATAAACAATTTGACAGTGTCTGAGCTTGGCTCGGCGTCTGCGCCTGCGTTTGATTTTTATGTGCATTCCGCACACTGAGCGCTGGAAGTTGATTCAATTAAGCGATAACTACCGGTATTGACTATGTACAGGACAGGCGGACAGGCGGACAGACACGTGCGCTAATCGCTCAGATCGTCCGATTGCCGGCGGATCATCGGAGCGCCCAACTGCCGGATGAACGGCCAGGCGGACAGACGGATTGCCGGCGTGTCGTCAGATCGTTGACATTGACGACGGACGGTAGCCAAAAAATATATTTTCATTTTCAATTCGATTGAATGCTCGATCAAGCGGCACACGACATTGAAATGGGAGCAGGGGCGCAGCGCTTGAATTGAGATACTTTTGATTATTGCAACAGCATTTAAGAATCGTTTAGATACTTTAGTTAATGTTCGCCTTGATCTATGCAAGAAGCCATTTAAATCGGAGTATTTTTGTTGTGGCTTTAAATCGCACTTATTGTTTTTGTTTTGTTTGTTTTTTTGTTTCTTTAGATGCCGCCACAGTTTGTCGGCAGTTACGCAAGAGAAACCATGCGCAAAATATGCGCTCAATGATAAAATATTGTCGAGCTGCCAACAAAAGCTATTTATTTACAAATCTGACATGAGTAGCGCACTAAGCTGAACATAATAAAATATATTATATATTCTTTTCGTTATGCAGCTGCTTTGTAGCTTTGTAATAAATGAAAAGCACATAAAATAGTTTAGCAATATTATTTCGTGATAAATAGCCATCGTGCTATCAAATTATCATTCTTGTATTTATATTGCACTTAATGAAGTGTAATAAATTATAGCATTTACTTTTAAACCCCCTTGTCGAACACTTTATAATTTTTTCAATTAAATTGTGTGTCAAATTCACTTGTCGAAGCTAATGGTCAGCAGCCTTTCAATTGTCGGATTTGCATTTAAAATATGCTTTGACAGGTTTTTTTTTCGAAATTAAAATACGATAAATTACACAAGATCCAAACGAAATGCAATTTGTTAAAATTCGAGTTCCCCCTGACAAAACAAAAAAGAAATACGTGTGTATTGAGATGTTTTGCATATTTCGTGAAGAACACTTTTAAAAGAAATAAAGTTGTTCCCCCACTCGAATTTGCTATAAATATTTATGCAAAGCATAAATAGCGAAAAAGTAAAAACCACGCACGAGAGTAAAAGTGCAAACAGACTGTCAGAAATACAGACAGACAGACGGACGGACGGAGAGACAGTTAGTCAGACAGTCTGTCAAATGTCAATCAGCCTTATGTCACTCCGGCTTCGTCTACATCTGCAGCTCCATTGGTTTTGTGGCACTCGCATCAATTTGTACCACTTTCATATGGACAAATATGGCAAACGGTGAATAAAAATAAAAAACCGTAAAGAAAAGAGTATGAAGAAAAAAAAGTAAACGAGAAATTAGCATGTCACTGTGTCACTTGTGCCAGCAGCCGAGAGATCTGTCTTTTCGGCCAGAGCCAGAGCCAGACTGTGGCTGCCGTTTTGTCTTTGGCATTATCCTTTTAACCCACTTTAGAGCTGCTAGCTATAGTCTCCAGTCATATGGCAACACTTCTGGCTTGATCACTTCCGCAATATGCCACTTGACATATAATTTATGCGAGGCAAGCAGCCACAATTGATGAGGCAGCCAGCAGCCTACGGCCTACAGCTTACAGCCAACAGATGCGCCTCGACAACTCGCAACTCGCAAGTGGCAAGTGGCAAAGCGACTGTTGTCCAGGCTTTCTAATAGCCACAAGTGATAGCTTCGACTGTGAGTCTCGCTCTGGAGTCGGAAACTGGATGCTGGACACTGCCACAGCCACAGCCACCTGTGTGCGTTGCTTAGCGCAATTGAAACTGGTTTCTCAAGCGTTGCCAAAGTGCGTTTGTGCTCGCCGTAGTCGCAGTCGTAATTCAAATGCGCTCGCCTTGGCTGGGCATTTAATTCATTTGACAGTTGAGTATTTAAAACGTGGGAAAAGATAACGAAAATGATTTTATTAACCAAGTAAACACAGCGTCTGTCCATGTATATTCAAGCGCCAATCGTTGATGATTATTTAATTTGGATTTGTGTGTGGGAGCCAAGACTGTTGCCAGAAACTCTACGTCACTTTTTCTTTTCTAAGATAAATTATGAACGGTTCACGCCCATTGACAGACCCTGAACCTGAACCTGGCTGGCGACCTGCGCCTGAAGCTGGAGCTGGAGCTGGACTCTGCTTGGTGGAGGTGGCCATAAATAATGCGGCCCGAACGAGAGAAGAAGTTACCACTTTATTAGCAGCTATGCAGTCGGCTAAGTAAATAGACAAGACGGCATACGGATGCGCCAGCTTAATGACAACAACAACGCCCCAAAACATACAACAAACAAAACAAAAAGAAACAAAAAAGAAAAACAAAAGAAAATTGTTGCAATGCATTTTCCATTTTGGCCATTTGAGCGTCCTGCAAACGATGTCTGTAAAATGTGATTATGTGTTTAGGTTGTTTCTTTCTTATTTCTGCTGTCTTTCTTTCCAGCGAGCGTTGCTCTTAGTTGTTATTGCATTTGTAGTTGTTCACAAATTTATGGCTACCAGCAGCAGCCACAACAATCTGGCTGACTTGCTGTAGAGCTGTTTTCCCCGCATTGTTCTCAGCTTGCTGCTTTTTATGTTGCCAACAATAAGTTAGCTCTTGCTGCGACCCCGACTTCGACTTCGACTCTCTGGCTTTGCTTTTCATTCATAAATTCCATGCAACAAGATTTTAACATATTTCAGCACATTTTTGGTGCGCGAATTTCAATTTGCAAGCCAAAGCGGGCAACATTAAACCATTTTGCCGGCTTCCTTTGCCTTTTTAGTGGCACTTGTGAATTACGAGCAAAACATTTCCTCCCCCCCCCCCAGCAACCGGCGACCGACGACCGCCTGCTGTTACATTTTGTAAACATTTTGCTTAACCTGATTAATGTCACATTCAAATGGGAGGCTTTGGGAAGCAGCCAATTTGGCAGCGGGCAACTACAACCGAACATCTTCCATTGATAATTTCCTCACGCCGCGTTACGCATACGCAGCGTATTCACTTTCATTTTGAAACCATTTGAAATTGTTATAGTTGATCTGAATATTTCTTGTGACGGCTGTTGTCGCCGCTTCGTGCAATTTGATGCTGTATTTGTATTTCGGTTTTCAGTTTTATGACAGCTAATGGCCATAAACTTTCCTTCCAACAAGCACGCGCCGGGTCGCCAATCGCCACAGCTCAAGACAGGTAGTCGGCTAGTCAGCTAGCCTGGCAGTCACTAAGACAGTTAGCCAGCTAGGCAGTTAGTCAGTGGGTATGATTGCTACGTGGTTAGGTAGCGACGTCATCGTCGCCGTCGTCGTCAGATAGCCCATTGCCCGTGGACCGACGACCGACGACCGACGTCCGACGGCGGCAAGTGGCAATCTATTTTAATCGCGCTGCAATCGCCAGCGCAGCGCAAGCTTCGCGGCGATTTTTAATTTATGCGCAAGCGACCAAAGAAAAAAGACAACATTAAAAAACTAAAATCATAAAAATTTAAATGCGCGCAGGAGCGAGAGAGAGCGCGCATGTGAGCGAAAGAGAGCGACAACTGAGCTGCTGCGCGAAATAAAATAAAATTTTGATTTATGATCTTGTCGCTAAAGTTGTTCGTCAACAGCCGGCGACGGGCAGCAACAGCAACAGCAACAAGTTGATGCTGAACCTGAAGCTGGCGCAACAAGTGCTTTTTGGCCAGTCAGTCAGTCAGTCAGCCGAGCACTCGCTGGGGGGGAGGGGGATGGGCGGGCGAGGGAGGTATTTTGAGGTAACATCGAGCGGTCACTCGATGGCGATCATTCATAAAACGCGGCAGCTTTTCGACTGTTCATGTTCGGCGGCTAAAGATGCTTATCGCTTCGGTCAGCCGAAAAGTAAAAGCCAAACAAAAACACAGCTACAACAAAATATAAAACGCATTTATTATTATTATTTAATGTTTTCTTAAACAGATTGCAAATTTGCGATTGTGTTGTACTCTGCGCTGTGCTGTGCTGTGATTCCAGCAACCGCTACTTAATGTTGCTCGTTGTGTCGTGTTGTTGCAGTTGTTGCTTTGCATGCAGCCAGCAACACAATAGTTGCGTGTGTGTGCTGCAAGAGAAACCGCAACGGCAACAGCAACAGCAACACAGCCCCACCCACCACAAAGAGCAAGCAGTGACTGAAGTCTTGGAACAACTACAACTGACTCTGAGATTGTTTTGCTGCGTTGCTCTTTTGACTGCCATGGTTGACGGATTACGCAACTTGCCGGCCGTAGCATTTCCATTATTATTATTGTTATTATTTCTCTTGCCGTTGCTCTTGCTGTTGCTGTTGTTGCCTTTTCATTGTTGGAAAATTTGTACATTGCATGCGATTGTTTTACGTGCTGGCAACGGCAAAAATTTGTTTATAATTTTGAATGCAGCGACAGCAACAACAGCAGCAACTGCGAGCGAGTGTTGAGCCTCAGGGCAGGCAATGACTTTAAAACGTACTACAAAAATTTCAAAAACGAAAACGAAAAAACAAAATAATAATAATAATGAACACAATGCCATGTCGTGGCAAAAACGAAAAACAAAAAAAAGTTTTCTTCAGAAAAGCGTGCGTCTGTCCCGTCGTCCCTCTGTCTATCTGTCTGTTGGGCTGTGCCATGCCCTAGAGTCAAGTGTCACGCACGCTGTGCCACACAGTAGACAGCTTACAACATGCTGTACAGCTTCGAATTCAGCTTAAGCTCATTATATGGCCACATGCAAACGTTCTTCAGTCAAGGCGAAAGGTTTTCAAGTTCGTTGCCTAAGTCTTTCGTTTTGTGAGTCGCTTGTTAGCAGAGTTGGCTCTGCAAACGTACTAAACCAATACACGCAGCTAAGCAGGCGGCTTCCAGCTTCAGTTTCAGCTTCAGCCCTGGCCCTGGCTGAATCTTTAGCTCTGTTTTTTTTTTCTTTTTTTGGTAGGTGCAACAAAAGTGATTTCCAAATAAAATCGTTGCGGGCTGTTTTGGGCAACGCCTTCCCAATGTGCATGCCAAAAGCGCCGAAAAACAAGAAAAACAGAATCGAGCATAAGGCAAGAGTAGAAAGCAACAGCAGCAGCAGCAGCAACAGTTTCAACAAAAAACGCTCAAAGGCTTCAAGGCCAGGCGAACGCAACAACGCCTTGTATCCAGCATGAGCAGCAGCTACAACAGCTACAGCTACAACTACAACTTGGACAGCTTTGTGTCCATAGCCACTAAATGAACGCAAGTTAACACCGCTTGCCAGTCGCGCCAACAAATTGAAAGCAAATCGATGCGCCGGCTGCTGTTGCCGTTGCTGTTGCTGTTGCCAGCTTGTGCCCGTGACCAGCATCATCATTATCAGCCGAAGCAGCAGCCACGTTCAAAGTTGAAACACGTGGCCAGCGGGCAGACATACATAGGTTGTCCGGTTAGCGGCCATTTGACCTGCCCGTGCTTTTGACTTTGTTTTATGGCACGCACGTGGCTGCAGCTATGTTAACTGCAGCTCAACAACATGCCTGCACCTCAGCTTAAAGCGCAGTGAAGCTCAGTGAGTCGACAGTAGCGTTGCCATGCAAAATATGCGGCAAGTTGCCCATTTTTGGCACAACTGCGTCTACGACTATGAATCTGTCGACAGCAGTGGAGTCCCCTGGGGCATCTGAATATGTGACGTTGTCAGCTATGCCATTGATCTTTATCAACGAGCAGCGAGCAACTATTAGCTATCAACTATCTTCTCGCAACAGTTGCAATGAATGGCGCGCGCTTCATTAATTTATGCATATATAGGCAATGCGTAAAAGTGAATGAGACGCATCCAGTTGCGGCTGCTGAGCTGTGCTGATGTTGCAGTTATGAGCTGTGCTTGCCCCGCGGGAAGCGCTGCTTAATAAACAATAAATATGCAATTAGGCAAGGCCGGGGGAATGCATCGGCAGCAGCATCGCCAGACGGTCTCCAACCTGCAGTCTTTTACGAGTCTGGGGCCTGTTTATATAACGTCTCTAACACAGGCCACAATTAACAAGTTGCTGGCGATGTTGCTGGCGTTGCGGGTAATGAGAAATGAGCGCGCTCCTTGGAGGCAGCCACGTAAAACAATTTATAAATAAATAAAGATATTGATCTAATTTCTATATAGGCACTTTGGCTGCTGGTACGGTGATTGCTTAATCGCTGCCACGCATGAGCATTTCACCAGCTGTTGTGGCAGCTTCTGTTGCTGTTGCTGTTTCTGTTGCTGTTGCTGTTGCAACCGTTTGGCTTTCAGTCACGTACCAGAAGTGAGCCATAAAATGTGACAGGAGAAAGATACACACACAACGGACACAACTTTCAGTCGTCAACGCGATTCGTTAGATCGCCAATTGCAGCTCATTTATATTAATACCACTCGAATACAGATCATTAGTAAGTACAATATGTTTAAGCTGATAAAGTTGTTAGCGGTTTCAGCTAACGGTCAATACTATAGCAATAGCCGCAATCTGAATCTCATAAAACACGATGTTCGCGCGAACTGGCGACAAGTTAGCCGCATGCCAATTGCCAAATCTAGACAGATCGAGCGACAAATCGAGCATTATACTAACTCAATTAGTGCTTTATTGGCTCAGAGAAATGTGCCTTTTGCCATTTGTGGCCCCGTACGCAGAAACAATTAAACAGTCAGCGACAATCGCCGGACCAGACAGCAGGTGGGGCTGTCTGTCTGCCATTCTTAAAGCTTTTCGCTTTTCTATCACTACATCACGCATTGTGCAACCAGCAACAGCAACAACGACAGCAGCATCATCAATGCTGTCAAATCCGGAAACTGTTCCCATGTTCGTTCCAGTCACTGTCCGAGCTGTGCTGTGAACTATTGAAAATTGTACAACAACAGCAAGTGGCATGCAATGCGAATACATTGACGAATGCGAATGCGAATACGAATACGAATACGTTGCGATTGCGAATTCGAATTCTCATTCGCTTTGATTCACCTGCAAGGCCTTGAAATTTTGTAATTCTAATTTGTTGCCGTTGCCGTTTCTGTTGCTGTTGCTGTTGTGCGCCAGTAACTAAAACTGAGTCAGTTTTGCAGTTGTGCTTTTGTAATCCATCAACCAACAGCAACAGCAACAGCAGCAGCAACAACAACAGCAAAAATTATGATGAAAAATACAGCAGCAGCAGCAGCAGCTGACGAAAAATTTTTCAACAATAAATTGGCGGCAGCATTTGATCAACAATTGTCAAGGTGAGATTCTAAGCAGATAGAACAGCAGCAGCAGCGACAGCAACAACATGCTGCTCCCATGGAGGAGGCGGGGAGGGAGGGGCAAGCAGCCGCCGGTGCAGTTCCAAGTTCCAAGTTGACGTCGCTGCTGCTGCTGCTGTAGGAGGGCGTGACGGGGCGGAACGCGCGCAACAATAACAAAAAGTACACATACATATATAGAGAGATATATGTGTATGATTTTTTTTCGAACAAAACTCGAGACCGCGACGCGCATTAAAGTTTTACTTAGTCAACGTTGTTGTACTTTCTGTGTTTACTTGTATTGTTTTTTGTTTTTTTTTGTAGCTCCCGCTCCCCCTTCCTCTCCCTCTGTCACTCTTATGTGGCTACAGTCACTGCAAAATATTAGTCATATTTAATTTAGTTTCGGCTTCGCTGCCTGCAGCAGGTGACAGTAAATAGCAAAAGTTTCTACGTTTCCATCTTAGATATGGTTATGTCATTTTTTGGCTACTCAAAAGCCAGTTTGATGAGTTCCCCGGGGAGCGCGACAGTTTCCGTGCCTGGAACGCAACTAACTGACAAATCTAACTAACGTTTTGGCCAGCTCTTTAGACACCAGCACAGCTGCTGTTGCTGTTGCTGTAGCTGCTTTGGAAAATACTTAAAACTGACGTTGGCTGTTTAATATTAATGGGATTCTGTTGAAAGAAATAAGCGAATCGATTACAAATGCATCACGTGTTCGCTGTCTATTGATGGACTTATTCATAGTTATACATTAAATCGAAAGTAATGAGAATTATATTGGGGAAACCCAAAGTGTAACAATAAGCTAATGGAAAATAAAAATACTACTTATGTAGGAATGACATTAAGAGATGGAAAATTACTTAGTCTATGACTAAAAGATACCCCGTAATCCAATAGATGAAGTGTTGGTGTAACTGTTTTAAGGAAATGCTAATCAATAGAGTCAACTCTCAAAGACAAATTATTTCTTAGTTTGTTAAAAATTATTACATTGCATTACAGCTTGTTCTGAGCGATTTTTGCAACTATTATTCAACTTTACTCATAAATTATCCAAGATCAGAAAACTCTACCTCTACTATGCATTTACTCTAAGTAAACTTGGAGAGAACTCTTCTCATTTAAATGTGTTTATTCTCATTAGTTGCTTCTCTGCAAATATTTTGCCGCTCCGCTCTTAAATTATTCAAGGGTTCAGGGCGAGGTGCCGTCATCTCATTTGCTGTGTTTACAATCCCTGCACATTAGTTGTATTATTAGTTGGAAAGATGCACATCCCCATTGCGCTTGCAGTTGTGCGTTTAGTCAATTATTTAACCACGACTTTAATTACCGCTATTTATATTGCTGCTCGCACAAAATTCTTAGAGCAGCCCGAAGCGTTGCTACAAAATTAAAGAGCGCTCTTAAAAATGCACTTGAAACATTTTCCAGGCCGTCGCACACGGCTCCAGTAAATTGGAACGGGACTGCGCTGAGGTTTGAGGTTTGGGGAGGAGGGCAGAAGTTAGGCCAGTCCAAAGAAGTGCAATGGAATGTCAAAGAGGGAAAAATGGAAAAATGGGTAAACAAATTAAGTGAAACAAAACAGGAAAATACGTTGAGCCAAACATTTATTTATGGGCGAGACAGAAAAGTAAAAATCATATTTGTGGTCAGCAGATCATAATTATACGATGGTGACGATCTCATTTCATTTTATAAGATCTCAATGGGCAGATAAAAAAGGTAGAAAAAAGTGTGGCGGGTAATTGCACAATTTATATAAGCGCATTCTTTTGGCTTTTTTGTTTCGCTTTGTCGTAATTTAAATATTACTTTTTTTTCGTGTACGAAGCCAAATGAAATCATGGCCAGCTAACTATTATTTGTCGCTTTATTTTAAACTTTGTGCTTGTTGTTATTGTTGTTGCTTGGGTCTCGTTTTTTTTTCTACTATGCATTTTCACACAGAGGCAAGCGGATATCACAAAACAGCGATCATGATAATGGAAAAACAGCACGGAAAAATACAAAAACAAAACAACAAAAGACTGGAAAAATGTATAAAATTAACCAAGCGTTAAAAGTTGTCTGTTGTCTATTGTTGTAGTTGCTGCTGTAGTTATAGTTGTCGTTGACGTCGTCGTTGTCGTTCTCGTTGTCGTTGTTGCTGACGCCAAGGAAAAGCAGCCAAACTGGCGACACCTCTCTCCCATCTCCCATCGAACCCAAAAATTGGTTTAATTGGTGTCAAACTACAGCAACTTAATTGGCATCGCATTCGCAAGGCCGCAGGATGGGAAAGGCGAGCGACAAGTGCAAGGGGTTAAATCCTGTCTAAGGGTTGCCGCTTCGTATTCGCTTCGCTCGATACACATTTGCAAATTTGAGAGCCAATTATAACATGAGATCCCGCTGACTCACTCTCAGTCGGAGTCGGAGTCGCAGTCTGGAGGCTCGAGCTCATCTTCATCCTCAGTCCAGCGTGCTCCTCGTCGTCGTCGACGTCGCACCCACCCACAGCCTGAGGGCAGCTAAAGGCGCGCAAATCTCAACGCATCGATTAAAAATACATCATAAAAGGCAGAGCGTGGCTCGACTTTTGCTCTCTGTCTTTACGCTGCCTGCGATATACATTTTCAGCGGGTGTTGCCAAGTTGGTTTTGCCCTGGAATAACTTCGGCTCCGACTGCGTTTCAGTTCTGCTCTTGGGTTTTTGCCAGCGTTGCGTCGGCAGGCCGTCAATGCCTCTTGTCGTCGTCATAAAGTTGATTTTTTTCATAATAAAATAATAATTATTGTTATTATCGCGTAACTGAAATCTTGAGCTCAACCCAGAGGCAGGCGTCGAGTCTCAAGACTGGCACGCATCCTTGAGTTTCAGTCAAAGTTGTTTACATTCAACGCTGTTGTGCTTCTCTGTCTGTCTGTGGGTCTGTGTGTCTGTGTGTGTGTCAACAAATGAGCGCGTAATTAACCCGCCAACCCCAAACGTCAGCCACGTAATATTAGTCAATAGTTGGGCCATGCCCAGGTCGAGATCAGATCCCAGCTAGACAAGCTGTCGTCTGCCAACTTTATTTATTTGAATACTCTCACTTATTTGCTGTTGGCCCGGTCAATACCTGTAACTTTTTTTTGCGCTTTATGTTTTGTAATTTCCTGCGAGTTGCGTACGATTTTGATCAAATGCTGGGACAAGCATAACGTTGACGAAGCTACTGTCCAGCTGAGCCACTGACCAGTTTTGAGCGGTTTTTGAAAGCGCTAAATATTGTGAATGAAACGCGAAACTCGCTTTCGTCGCCGTCGTCGTTGCCGGCGACAAACCGCCGTGTAATCTTTTTGCCCGACATGGCCTGCAATGCTAATAGGAAGTGGATGCGATACACAGGATGTGGATGGCCTGTCCCAAAGGCCAACTAACATTTGCTCTCGCTTCGATAATAACGCTGCCAAAGTGGCCCAACTTGCTTTCTATTTCTATTAAGATGGATGCTTGTAGATACGGCTTGATGAGTTGATGTTTCTGCCAAAGAAGATAGCATCAGGGAGAGAGAGAGACTCGATAACCAGTTATAAACAAGACATGCAAATAAAGAGGAAAAGAATCGCTAAGCGAAAAGTGAGTGGAAATATTGACGTTCATCAAATGGTTAGCAACTCGTCTGGAAATTGTCAACAATGTGGCATGAAGTTTTAATTATAATAAATCTAATAGAAGACATAAATATGAATATTTAATAGAATAAAAATTTAATTTAAAATTAAAGAAAAGCTTCCCCTTTCCTTATGTTTATTTAATGTGATACAAAATAAAAAGAAAATTCCCTCTTTTAAAATTTTTCGTTAAAGAATAAATATAGTTTAGTTAAAAATTATGCTCTTTTTATGACACATAAAAACATATCAATACAATCAGAAATCCCTTTTTTTATTTTCATTTTAAATTTTAACTGCCGCTTTCTTTATGATAAGTATAATCGCTATCCTTAGGAAGATTTCTGGGCTAGTGGGGTGAAACTACGTCGTATCAGTTGCACGATCACTAATAGTTACACACATAATACTTATATCGTTGTTGCACGTGCAAAATTATGTCAACTGCAATCAAGATTGCGCGCGGAGCACGTAAAATACATCCATGAGATAGAGATACACATGTGTACGAGTTTGAGATACTTTTGACGAGATGTGCGCTGAGCTGGGCATTAGATGCGCTCAAAATGCAAATGCGGTCACTTGTCACTCGATGAGGACGAGGCGACTCATAGACGAAACTTAAATGAGTGCTGAGAGTGTTGAAGAGAGTGAGAAATTGCTGCCGCTCCCCCTCCCCTCCCCACACACACTCCCCACCCGCCGCTGTCTGGCACTTTGGCTCTGCCTCTGGCTCCGGTTCTGTTCGGGCAATGCATCATTGTTAATGGCAACTTGTTCGTTGTCGCTGCTGGCAGTTGTTGTTGCTGTTGTTGTAAGTACTAGTACCAGCATCATGACAACAACATCAGCGCTGATCAAACTTAATTCAAAGTTCCTGTTACGCGAGCGCACGGTGCAAAATTTCGACATAGGGAGGCGACGACGACGACGACGACGACAACAACATTAGCAGCAACTGTTGCTGCTGCTGTTGCTGCCGCTGCCGCTGCTGCTGCTGCTGGTGGGTCACTCAATGTTGCAATGTGCGTGTGATTAAGACGTGTGTATTATGATTGTGGTTGTTGCTGGCACTACAGCCTCAGCCACAGCTGAGTTACATTGTATTATGTGCCATAATTTAATTGACATTGCGCGCGTAAATCAGGCAATCACTGATATACGATGTGTTGTCATTGTTGTTGTCCATGTTGTTGCTGTTGTTGCTGCTGTTGATGTTGCTGCTGTTGTGGTGGCTGCTGTAGCCGTCACGTTCGCTGCCTGAGCATTTAAATGCGGTCAGCCAGTTTTTCATTTTCATTTTTTTTTCGCTGTGTGTCGCTGTCGGTCCAAGTTAGCCGCTGATACTAACTAGACACTTGTATTATTTAAATCAAGTTGTGCTAGTTTTTTCTCTTTTTTTTCCATTTGCCACACATTTTTTTTTTTTTTGCACACTTAATACAATAAAACTATTTGCGCGCATTAAACGCATTGCTGTTGATGTGGAAATTAATTTAATTTTATTACAACTATTTCGTATTCATCAAAAATGTTCAAGTTGCGTTTCTTTTGCAAAGGCCGCCACATGGAATTCCGTTGAAATTCCGCTTTTGCTGTTGTTGCAAAGTCCATGACCTTTGCCGGATTGCGGAGCAGCGCTCGTTGTTTTTTTTTTTTTGGGGCTAGGGGTGGAGCAGACTTATCGCTGCCAGCGACCGCAGCAACAAAAGGCTGCTGCGAAGGTGTGCACCGTGGGCGATGCGTCTGCGTCTGCGACTCCGACTGCGTGCAACATCAACACACACACACACACGCACACACACACACTCTCGCACTGGGACACACACATAAAGCAGGCGTTGTTGATTTTTGCAGACAAGCCAGGGCAGCTTGCAAGTCAGCCGCAAAATGTTAGTAGCAAATAGGCAGTGATAACAGTGAGGATTTGATGCCCACATGCAGATGAATATAAATAATTATTTATATCTCCATTAAAAGCAGAAGTGATGGAGAGCTTAGTCATGAAGTTGTGTATTTATAATAATGCCAATCAGTCGACTTTTCGCAAATAGTAAATATTTATGCATACATCTCATAATTATAAAGTTATTCAAAAAACAATATACTAAAAACACAATCCACAATTCTTGTGCCGAACTTCCTGTTGTGCCTTTGATTGATTTCAGCTTCTAAGAATCTCTACTTGGCGCTGTGCAGCATTGTTCGACGAACATTTTGCTTTGAGTCTGGGGCTGAGAGCTTCTACAAGCGCCGTTTTGGCAGTTCATCTGCTAAGCATAAAGACTTGATGTTGCTGCCAAATCCTTTGTTTTCGATCCAGCGTGGCCTCCTACAATTTTGTTCATCAGTTGTTGCGCCCTTTTGTGGCCTTTCTGGCTGCTTGCTGCTCTGCTGCTCTGCTGCTTATGGTGTTTGCCTTTCTTGTGGCTGTTGCTGTTGCTGCAGCAGAGAGGGAGACCAAACAACCAGATCAAAATGTGCCGATATGAGCTCATAAACACGCAGTTTAAAAGGTTCTCTTTGCGCTTTTCAAAACATATATACATGAGCGTATATAAAAAAGATCAGCTTGTTGAGCGGTTCGCACGGCCAGCAGCAGATTTTAATTTTTACTCGTATTTCGCAGCTTTTTTTTGGCTTTTTTTTCCTTTGAGTTTTGAGTGTTTGCGCTGGTCTCGCGCTGTCAGCTTCGAGTTTGAATTTTGGTCATGAGATTTTTATTCTTTTTTTTTGCGGCGTTTTTTTTCGTGGTGTTATTGAAACATTGACGATCGGCTTCCAACGTTCTATGTAATTATTCAATTAGACGGCGACGGTGTAAACAAAAACCGAAACCGAAACCGAAACAGTAGCAACCATTTAGCTCTAATTGAAACCGAATCAAAGCGAAAGCAAATCGATCGCAAACATAATTAAATACAGATATGTATGTACATATATATTTCGATCTGCAGCTTAGATTGGCGCCCAGCAGCCGCCGGATGCACTTTCAAAATCAAACAACAAGTACGCGTACTTCAAACTGAGTGAAAGATGCAACTGAAATGCAGCTGAAGCCGGCAGGGAGGAGGCAGGCAGGCAGGGAGGGAAGGAAGGTGTATGTACAAGCAGCTGACGACCGACAACTGAAACGAGTTTTGTTATTTTACAGTGTTTTTTTTTGTGTAGCAGAAGAGGCAAAAAATAATAATAATAAAATTACCATAATTATATTTTGCAGGCAGCACTAAAAACCAGCGGCTATAAAGCGGCAAAAAGGCAAAAAAAAAAAAAAAAAAACACAGCAACAACTAGTAAATGTGCCACAGTTATTTTTTTCTGAGTAAAGTATATTGTATCGTATGGTTTTATATAGAGGTGTATATAGTCTATCTATAGCGATTGCTATTGCTTTTGCTATTGCTATTGCATATTTCATTAGCAGGTGCGAGAACGCGTCGTTAGATTGGGGCTAGGCCGGACGACGAGCTGTCAGTGTCAGCTGAGAGTTTGCCTGAGATTTGCGAGTGTACTCATACTGGCACTCATACTCACACTCACACTCACACTCACAGTCGCACTCGACTTGACTATTCAACATGCAAAACTTTAAGACCAACAAATTGTACAACACGCCCCAAAAAACAAAACGAACAGAACGAGTCGAGTCGAAGTCAAGTCGAGAGTCGAGCGAAAAAAAACTAAAAGCTCTGACTTGGCCAACTGGCTGCGTCCCGCTGAAGGCCATTAAGCGTGGCCAGGCGAATGCAGTTGTTGTTTGTGTAACGCATAAATCTTGTGGCCAAAGCACAATGGATTGTTTGCACGGGTCAAACATTGGCGTGCCACGAACTTGGGTCAGTCTATAACAATAACGATAGCTCCGAGCTGGCGCTCTAGCTTCTGCAAATCAATAAAAAACTTCCGCTGCGCCTGCCGAACTAAACTGAGAGGGCGGTTTTAATTAACACGAAGCCCGAAAGCGAAAGTTTATCCTGGGGGCAAGCTGAGACAATGTCGAGAGTGTGGCAGCAACTAGGCGCAAGTTACAAGCAACTGTGGCTGCGGCTACTTGATCAACGGCTGCACAGTTAGCTGGGCAACACCCTTGGCGCAGTCATAAATTAATTTTGTTTAACCCCTTTTTAGTGGCAAATGCCGCAGGGGTCAGCAGATAAACCAAATTGATTGTGTCGCTTGGTCAACTTGGCCAACTTCAGCTTTCAGTTGGCCAACCTGCACTGCAAATGGGCGTGGCTGTTTGTTTAGTTAGTTCTCTTGTTGTTGTTTTTTTCTTTTTGTTTTTGGCCAACTTCAAACTGCAATGCTGTCAATGCTGACATCGATTGACAGCTGCCAGTTTTAGCCGTTCTTATTGTTGTTGTTGTTGCTAGTGCATTTCGTGAGCTCTGCTAGTTGGAGCCAAGGGCCCGAGTCCACCATGTAAATCAGCGTTTATGGGGTGACTAAGTAAACTGCTTTTGGCCTGGCCACAAATTTATTACACAGCCGCCGTGTGGCACGCCCGCCCATCAGACGCAGCGTCGAGACGTCTTGTCTGTGGCATGGCATTGCATGGCAGAAAGCAGCCGTATTCAAATAACTATCTTGATAAACAACTTGCGGCTGAGCAACACCCACGCCACACACACACGCACACACACACTCGCTCTTAGAGTCGTACATCAGCAGGGTCTTCAACTTGTTTTACAAGTTTCGTTTGAGTTGCTGCCTTACAACGTTGCCTCAGTTCTTCTCCCTCTCTCAATCGCTCGCTGGCTATCTGTGTGCGTGTGTGTGCGTGAACTTTTGTGGCACACTAATTCAATTAGGAAGCCCACGCCCACTATCAATAAATTTCTCAAAAACGAGACTCATTCACATCTACTTTTTCCACATTTTTTTCGCTTTTTGCTTTTTTTGCAACAGTTTTTTGTTGCAGTTCGCTTTTTGTTGCTGTTTATTTATTTTTATTGTTTTTGCCGTTTGCTTTTCATGTGGAAAACTATTGTACAAAAACAATGTGCTCGCCATTCAGACAGTTTGACGTTGGGTCTCCGACTCGGACGCGGACGCGGACTGGCACTGGGACTGCGGCTGGAACTGGAACTTAAACTGGGTGGGTGTCTCCAAGCAGCCAAGCTGCCGAGCCGCCGAGCAACCCGTCAGCCTGGCAGCCACAATGGCAGGCGTTGTTGTTTTTGCTTTTCATTACAATTATTTTTGTAGTTTTTTTTTTTTTTCTGCCTCGTATCTTTCTCTCTTTTCCGTGGGCAGTAGCGCGTGCATTTAAAAAGATACTCGTACTTGTAGATGTATCTGCTGTATACCGAATGTATCTTGTGGCTGTAGTTGTGCGTCGTCATACAAAAGTTGACATTGACACACGTGCAAAATGAGTGAACAACAAACGACAACAACACAACCACATCCACTATGGGTACACTCTGTGTCGTCTGACTATTCGTACTTGTATCTAACCATGTGCTTGTAGTCGTATCTATTGTGTTGCATGAGCGAGGGTCACAGGCGTGGGAGGCATGTTGTTGCCGTTGCCGTTGGCTTGGCTCGTTTGTCAGTCAACATTAGAGGCATGTCAACAATTCAATTTGAAATGCATTTACTGCTGCTTATGTTTGCCAAAGGGGCAAGGACTATATCGCCAGAGAATTGAGCATTGAGTCAGTCGGGACTCGACCCAATGTGCAATGGAATACATCTGCATATTAAATGAAAGCTTGCGCGCTCGTCAGCCGACCGACAAATGACAGCTTTTTGCAGGTCAAGCCAAAGCTTGAAGCACTCTTCAAAAAACCCTTGGAAAAGTGGCAAATATATGTATACAAGCTGATATATGAAGAAGTACATTTAAAAGTAATGAGTAGCATGATCTGATATTGCCAATCTATAATAATGAATTGAACATATCAATGGCATAATAATAAAAGGTTGTCCTCGTGTCCTTATTAATTAATATTATCTGTCCAATAAAGCATTAAATTATATTTTCCCCCACTTTTGATTTCGATGCAAGATTGTTCTGATGTTCTCACTTCATAATTGTAAAATGAAAAAAAATTGAAGTCAAATAAAAATAAAATAAATAAATGATTTATCATACTATTATCTATGTTACTGCACTTTTAAAAAGAATGAAGCTTAATCTAAGCATGGTCATGTTTAAGCTCTTGCCTGTCGTATTATTATTGCTAAATATTTTGGCATGCCATAAAAAGCTATCACATTTGCTATATGGATATGTCGTGAATATGGTCATAATTATTTGTGTATTCGAGTATTTGTTTTATTTTTAGTATAGTGTATTTGAGTAACTCACCTGCGTTTGCGTTAGGCCCAGACTCGCGGCCAGCTCGGCGCGTTCGGGCAGAGCCAGATACTGAGTGCGTTGGAATCGGCGATTCAATTGCTGGAGCTGCAGTGAACTGTAAATGGTGCGTGGCTTGCGCATTTTCTTGCCCTTGCCATTGACGCGTAGGCCGGAGTCCTCGCATTTGTCTGAGATTGAAAAGTCTGAAGAGAGAGAGAAAGAGAGAGAGGGAGAGACACAAAAAGAAACTTAAATGAAAAAACACGAAACAAAAGAATGCAGTTTTTAGAGCGCCAGAGCAAAGTTTTGCTTTGTCGCTGAGCTGAGTGTGCAGCCTGTAAAAGGCACAAAGTTTGCGATGATGAATTTATAATTAAGCATAAAAATTATGGCAATGCTGGTGAAGGACCGCGAATAACTTGTGACTGATGCATATTTATGAGGAGTGCGCCTCGCCGTGGAATGCATAACAGATACGTGACGAATATGGAGACCAAACAAACCCAACACATAGTATAGGGTAGTATAGAAGAGAGAGAGTCAGGTTAAGCCATAAAGCATTTTGGCCAACAAATCGAACGTTAAGTAACTTGTAAAATGTGCGGTAATTAAGTTAAATGAACAATTACATTGTCGCCCCGGACTATAAACAAAAGCAAAAGTTCAAAGCACTCGATCAACTGTTTGTTGTGCACAAGTTCAACGAGCAGCGAATGTTGTGGCAAGTGCGGGGGGAGGACGTGGCAAAAGGGGCAACTGCAACTGGCGACGATGACGACGACGACGACGTCGCTAATTGTTCAAAAATAACGCGAATCCAGCAACTATTATTAAGTCCCATATATGGCACAGTAGTCACCCGTCATCGTTACCGTTACCTGTGTGTGTGTGTGTCAAAAATATTGGCGCCGCAGCACGTGCTGTGGCTTAATGACAAAATGGCAGCGTGCGAGCGGGATGGCAGCATGTGTTGGTGACCACCCAACGCAACAACACAGCCGGCGTGCCACATGGGCCATTAGTCAGCCTGACACCAAGTCCCTAGTGTGCGTGTGTGCGTGTTTGCGAGTGTGTGTGCGTGTGTGTGCGTGTGTGTGAGAGAGAGTCGCAGCTATTGGACCGCTGGTGTGCACATGTCTTTTGGCTCCGATGCGAGCGAGCAGCGTACGCATTCAGTCGGCCAACTACACCAAAGAATGGTGTAATTAATTACGCCAAACGAAAGCGTAATTACGGCAATTATAATTACAAACAAAGCGAGAGAGCCAAAGAGAGTAAGAGAGCGTGTGTGTACGTGTGTGTGTGTGAATAGCAGTGGGCCATTTATTATTAGCCACATGCATTAAACATTTATTCAGTTGTTGGCGCGCAAGTTTTTCGGCCAATTACTTAGCTGGCCAACGATCAGCTGTTTGGCACTTTGACTCTCTCGAAACTGCACAATACTCGATTGTGTTTCAAGGTTAATTGCCCAGTCGATACGACGGTCAATGCGTCGTATGAGTGACAAAATGTCAAACTGTGTCTCTGCCAGTTAACATATATGCATAAATCTATATGTATATATAGTACATACACAGACATCGCATCTTCGTGTGTTGGCGGCGGCAACAATAGCTGGCAAAATGAATTGCTTTTCACTTACAGACAAAACTGCTCAACCGAAACGCATAAAAAACCAACAGCGACAGCGACAGCAACATAAAATAAATAAAAATACAAATAACACAACGCAACAGCAACAAAATTGTTGAACAAAATACGATAGTTAACAAAATGTCACAGTCAAGCGCGTAATTATGCCAACCACTATGAATAACTCAAATATATACATATATTCATTTAAAATTCAATAAAATTGCGACACCAAATCTATATGAAATTACAACAACTCTATAAACTTTATATTGCTGCATATATTACTCTAGCTTAATAGTCAATAAAAAAAATGCCACCAGAACTGATATAAGAAAAAATGAGAAGTTGTAAAAAATAATTATGTGAATAAGATGTATAAAAGCGCACGTGACAGAAGTAACTTGTGATTCCCACAACCTCAATATGGAATTTTCAATTAAATATGATCAAGTTTAAATTTGGTATTCTTATTTAGTTAAAAAAAAGTTAAATTTCTCAAATAGAAGAAGAACTTGCATTTATTGATGCAGTAAGAAATTTTAGACACACATCCCTAATTATATTTTAATAAATTATTTTAAACTATTCAATTTGTGAAGTTAATTTATATTAACAAAAGTAACCTTTACTTTCAAGTTGTAATCAATATTTCTAAATCAAGCAAAATGTCAGTCTACTTCATGCGTAAATCAATTAAAATTAAAAATCTGTTCTTCCTAAACATTATAAAATAGAGTTTTTATTCGGGAATGTCAAAGTCAAGGGGTGTAAACAAAAGAAGCGACAACAAAAGCACTTGAGAGCGTTGCCCACTTGACGCTCAAGTGTCGCCAAAATGTGCGAATCCAAAGAGCTTGAGCTGAGGCCAAAGGCTATGGCAAAAGCGATCTCGAGAGATCTTCAGATTGAAGAGAAGCCAACGAACAGAGTGAACTTTAAATGATGTGCGCAGACAGCAAACACTGAAGATTAAGTGAGCGATCCTCACAATGGGGGAAATACATAAAATGAAATATATACGAATTGACAAGTTTTGTTTAGGGGGGAAAGGGGTAACTCACCATCCTTGGGGGGACTCGCACAGGGCGGCGCATAGCTGCCTAAATGATAGCCAGAGTAGGAATTCTGATGCATGGGCGGGAATGGATAGCCTAAGGCGCTGCGTGGACTCGGGAAGCCCGAATCCTGACCGCCTTGTGGAGCAAAATGCTGATATGTGCTGCGAATGCCGCCGTATCTGAAATGAGAAATCACAAATTTAATATCAGTTTGTAAATGAAAACATTGCGGTGAAAAACAGTGACAAAGCTCCCAATACGAGTATGTCTCATATGGTATTCATTGTCGGTGCTTTGGCACGCCAGGTCAAAGAACAACAAATAAATGAAAACTAAATCGAACAACTGCAAACAACAACTGGCATAAGCAGTAAAAGTTTGCGTGTTTTCCGTACACTTTTCCCAGAGCCGTATGCCAAGAGTATTGAGTTTCAACGTGGTACGGAAACTAGAATAAAGCTGGTTCGCTTTAACAGAATTTCATGTTTAATGCACAAAGCGTCGAAACGAAACTTTTTTTCTCACAACAAACGGACAAAAAAGGTTGGTAGGAGAAACAAAGTTTTGCCATGACTTCATTTAGAATAAGTAAAAATGACTTTATGCGGTTAATATCAAAATGAAAATCAATAATATTCCCTAACGGAGCACAAAGAGTGGTTAGTTATTTCAGTGGAGAGTCTATAAGCTGCTAGTAAATATTTTGTTAACACTTTTTTAGCCATGGGCCAGTGCTTGCAACAGTTGAACACTTTCCCATGGGTGCCAACCCTGCGACTTCGGAGCGGCTCGAACAGCTTTATATATAGTACATATAGTTTCTAACCGATTGCCCAATAATAAGCCATGAAATATTCAATACGCTGCGGAAACACGGAAACGGAAACAACACACGAAACGCAACTGACAACTGACGGCAGCAAATAGTGGCAAACAGCGACAGAGACAGAGACAGAGACTGGCCAAATGAAACCGCAACGCGACTCCGCAATATGGCAACCACTGAAGCAGCTAGCTAACCATGTTGAAGTTCCACACGCACCGCCGCCATCCAAATGACATAAAGGCAAACCGCAAAAGCAGAGAATGCAATGAAATATGTATAATGAAAAATCGAATCGTGCGTTGCAACAACAATTTACACATTAATATTATTTACAGAAAATGCAGACAGCAAGCAGAGTTTTGTGTTGTGTACCACAAAAGTCGGAGGGAGCCCGTCTAAAGTATTTATTAAGCCTCCAAATGGTGAGGGAGTACTAAACTACGCTTAATTGAATTTATTTTTGGCTTCCGTTCGTTCCCGGAGGGTTGGCAACGAAGGGAGCCAAAGCTGCCTGTCCGCCAGCATAAACCCAACAGCAAAGCCCGGGAAATGCCCCAACTACACACATTACTGCAACGAGGAGTATGCAATAACTATATTCATAAATTGACTTTATGAAATAACAAAAACGCAGTGGAATAAAGTAGATATTCATCGGAAGACATATGCATACTATATATCAGTAGCTGTACTCTGCTGATCTGATAAAAATAATGACATGTGAAAAATATGTTGTGTTCTTAGTGCAGCCTTGTAATATTTCTCAAATAGCCAGGAGCTAAGTTCCCGTTTTTTAGACCCTTTCATTTTATTCAAAATACCCTCAGATATATAAGACACTTAACTTGAAATAATGAAATAAGACAGGTATACTTATACTTATAATAATAAATGGAATTAAATCCAACTATATAAATTTTAAGAAAACTGTGTGTGAAGGAATAAAATAATTCATACTACAATAATTAATGAAAATAGTTCATTTGTAAGCACAGTTCAATAACTTAGATACTCTAATACTACAATCACAAAGTGTTGCTTAGTGACAACATAAATATATATATTTGTATTTTTAAAATCTAAACATTTCAAAATATACACTTTTATTTTGTAGCTTTTTTTCCTTTATTTCATTAAAAGAAGAACAACAACTCATTATTGAAAACTAAATATTGAAATTAACTCTATTCGTACTCAAGATTTTAAAGGCTTAAAATAAATGCACATTAGTTATTGACAAAGTTTCATGAGTTTTATACCGTAAATCAAATATTAAAATAAAAAATATTATTGATGTCTCGAAAAATTATTTTTATCTAAGTTGAATTTATTTTCTACATTTTAACACGTACTTTAACCAATTTGATTAACCAAAGTTCTTTTTAAGCAACTCTCACTACTTCCTACTCAAGAAAGGGCGTTTGTCATTTTGCATATTGCATTCGGATAAGAGTGAAAACCAATAACATTAAGCGCAAACTGAACCAAATTGATGGCGAATAATGATCTAGGAACGCCCTGAAAGTCAATTTTGGGTGTGTTGCAATGTTAAGAGCTGATGGCGGGGGCTGATAACAAAGCGAATCGAAAACTGCATCCCAGCTAAGGCTAAACTCTGCTCGGGGGCAGGCAGTCAGTAAGTTAGACAGACAGCCAGTCAGTCAGTCAGTCAGTCAAGATACTTAGGCAGTCTGTCAATTTGTCAGTTTTGTGAGTATGTGTCCTTCATTGCAGCACTTTTGACATTTCGATGCTGTTCAGCGGATAGACAAACATTGAATGCAAGTTTCAGTGCAACGTTAACGTTTGCAGTTGCTGTTGCATTCGGATGATTGTTGCAATCGTGGTTTTTGGAAGACTTACCCGGCGGCGGCATGTTGCTGCAGCTCCACAAAGGCCGATTTGCCGGGTATGTTGACGCCGGGCGTGATGCTGGCGCTGACGGCGGCGGTGCTGCCACCGTCCATGTATTTGGGCGTATGTGGAGCGTCCGGCGCATCCATGCCCGATTGGGGGGTGCTGGGAGGCCCCTCGTAGGGGCTCCCTAGGTCCGTGAAATTGAGCGTGTTGGCGCCTATTGAGGCCACTTTATCAAGAATTTTGACGGCTTTTCTTGGGAACGCGCGCGCAGGAAATGAATGTGAATGACAACAACTTAAGCTGTCCTCAGTATTTTTTGTGTGTGTTTGGTAAGTTGCGTGTGTTGTAGTTGTAGTTGCTGTTGTAGTTGTTGTGTATATGTGTGAGAGAGTGTACTTGAGTTTTATATGCACATTAAACAAGTTTATCGAGTATTAACTGTTTGATAGCTGCTCTTTAATATTTTTCGAGTTGCAGTTTTTGGTTATTTGAACTTGAAGAGATGGACGCGTAAATCCTTTAGCTGCATTTGAGGCGGGCACTTTTCGAACTTTTGTGTTGCACAAGAAACTGTTGCACTCGCAATTTGGGTCACCCTTTAATAATGACGCTGACGCTGATGATGACGCTGGCGATGATGATTATGATGATTGTGTTGATGACACCACTTGTAACAATTTGTATATTGAATGCTTTTTGTTGTGCTGTGCATTTAATTGGCATTCACAAAATGCACACACTCCAAGACAAGAAGACACTAAACAATCCACAAAACAACAATCTGTGCAATTTGCGCGACGGCAACACGACAACCGCAACGGCAACGGCAACGACGGCAAGCGAGCGAGCGAGCGACGAGCGCGAAATCAGAATCCAAGAGAATCAGAGAATCGGTATCGAAATCGGAATCGAGACTCGAACGTACGAACGAACCGGGCGAACGGCGCTGCGACGAGCGACAGCAACAACGACCAACCACGAACAAAGTGCGTATACGACTAGGTACGAGCTCAGCGCTGCGATTGCGCGCTGCCCGGTCCGCAGTCGTGGCAGTCGATTCAGTCAGCGGAGCTGTCGCTTTGCGGCGCTGTCGCTGTCGCGTGCGAACGCAACGGCTGCTCGTCGAACCATGCCAGCAGCGTGGGAGCGAGCGAGACGGCGGCTGCAGCTCAGACGCGTTCGCAGCCCACCACCAATGGCACGTCATGGAACCGGTTTGACGCGGCGTCGCTGCCGCCGGCCTGCGTGTGTGTGCCCGTCGGTGTGAGCTGTCGCGGCAGCGGTTGGTGTTGAAACCGCACCAATACCATAAATTTTATCAATGGAGACGACGCAGACGGGGGCGCCCATAGCGAACGAATGCGTTATGCTGCTTTTTGTCTTGTTTGTGTGTCAATATTGTAGTTGGGAGCCGTCGTCTAGTTTTGTGGCGCTCTCTTGCACCCCCCAAAGCCACCCACTTGAGGCGTGGCTAGCAGCAGCGCAGCTCCGTGCGCCCTCTTTGGGGGATTTACAACATTATCAACATTTATTTGTATGCAAATTTGCTTTTTTTTTCCAGCTGTATTCTTTGTTGTTTTCAGTTTTTTTGTTTTTTGTGGACAGCGCCGACGACGCGCGCTGCCATTGAAAGTACAAATATTTTGACATTTTAAATAATGTTGATTAAAACAGGCAAAGGTCTCAATTATTAAATTGATTGCTGAACCTGTAATTTGTTGTACGGTCCGCCAATATGTGGCACGCAATCAACAGTTGTATTTCCAGCCATCGAAAAATAATTCATTAATGACTATTTACTGTATTTATTATGAGCTGCTGTTTGGACGGTTCAAAGCGTATATTCTAAGAGTAAGTAATTTAAATGTAACATTTATTGTGCTATGCAAACACAATCAATATTCTAGTCAAAGATGGTCTTTGGGCATCGCTTTAATATTAAAGCCACTTCAAGACAACTAGCGCCATCTACTTGCCCAAACTGAGCAACTTGACAGGCAGCAGCAACAGCAACAAAAACAACAAAACCAGTCAAACTGGCCAGCAACTTGACGTCGCTCAACTGCACAGGTACAAAGACATGCACACACACACTCTCGCACAGCCGCAATACCAACACAAGGCAGCGCTATCACGCCCCTCTGCATGCACACACACACACACACACTCACACATAGTCTACTACAAAGAGAGCGCTTGCGCTCTCCGGCTCTCTCGCATACTTGCACTCTAGACGCCGCCCACTGGTGAGCAACAAATTCAAAATGGCGACACGTCGCTGTCGCCTTGTAGCGCTGCAAAATTTTCATTCACAAGACACAGCCACAGCCGGCCGTCACTTTTTGAAAGCAACACAAGACAACACAAGAACCTTTAGGCAGCGGAGCACAAGCTGTTTACAAGTGGCCCAACGACTGACCGACCGTCCGACCGTCCATCCGTCCGACCGTCCGTCCATCTCTCCTCGAGCCCCCATCAGCAGTTGTCACCTGTACGCCCGAGGAGGATTTCCGCTTTGGCTTGGCGGGGCTTTTTTTGCGCTCTTTGTCTGTGTAGCCGTGTAGCTGCTGCATATTCATAAGCCATAAGCCGCTAGCGCAATTAACGGGCCGGGCCAAGTCGAGCGACGTCTCTCATTGTTAGACAAGAAACGTGCATCGATCAATAACTGTTTAAACTATTGGGCACCGCACTGATCCGATTAAAATTGTAATCCCTTGCAAACGGCTTCGCTGCACTAATTTGAGGGCACCAAGTAAAATGCACGTAATTGTTGCAATTAGTTAATGAAATATTTATTAAATGCAAATTATGATTGGCTCAAGCTACTGCTACTGCTTGCTTTCCCACTGTCTTGTGTGTGTGTGGTGGTGTGTGTGTGTGTGCCTGTGTAAGTGTGAATGTGATGTGAATGTATTTGCAAACAGTCTGCCGTCAATAATTGCACATAAATCAAAATTAAATCGTCGTTGGACGTGGGGCACGTGCAAGGGAAATATGTCAAATAAACGCGTTTGCAAGTCAATTTTACCAATTGTCCATTAAATTAAATAGACAGCTTGACATATGTTTGCACAGCTTATTCAATATTTGAAGAGTTTAATATATACATTTGAATTCCAACTTAAAGCGTGCAATTAAATCAAATATGTTGACTGTGAATTCCAAAAAGCGTCTCATTAAAGCAGAAATACGTGTACGTATAAACTTTATATTAATTTTAATTGTAATGTCTCTACTGAACTAATTATTAAAATGTATAAGACAGAATTGAATAAATTAATTTGACTGTGAATTCCAAGAAAAACATGCATTACATAAAGGAAATGAGCAATAAATAATTGAATAAATAATATTGACTGCAACTTTATTATAGTTATACATTTGTGTATACATTTGAGTGAATAAATTTAAATTTAAATACAAAATGGAATTTTCATCTTTACTATAAAATGAATGGAGATTTTCATAACGTTAACATTATTAAAAAAATAATAATAAATACCTAAATAGCTGTTGAAATGATGCTGAAATACTTTAGTTAATTGACGGTATTCCATTGTAATGGCTCATTATCGTAGTGTAATTTCATTAGAGTGAAAAGTATAATCTTGTCTTCTACTTCCACTAAGTGGCTATATCCATGTGGAATACTATTGCCATTGATGTCTTACTCCGAGTGACGCCCAAGTGACTAAAGAATGAAATCAGAATTGAGCAAACGTAGCATTCAAATACGGAAGCCTAATCGATTTTATTACCAAATAACATTAATTCCCAAATTAAAGCCAAGCACCGCGACGGCTTTGCAGTTGGACAAATGAGACGATTAATTTTGTTAGCTAGGCACTACGGACTCTGAGTATGTACATATGTATATAGTAGGCCTAGGCAATAGCTCTTGGCGACCCATAAAAAAAATAAAGAACTAAATGAAAGAAACGTACACTGTGTACACAAAAATCAACGGAAAATTTGAAATGCACAGCAAAACGCCCACGTGAAGGCAAAGAAGAAAGCGCAAAACGTCAAGGGTTCTTCACGTTCTCGAGAATGGTAAAAACCCAACGGGGAAGCCAAAGACGAGGGCGGGCAGCGAAGAGCTGAAAGAAAAAAGCAACACGGAAACACCTACAAAGGCGGGCAATAAAAGCAAATGGAAAGCAATGAGCGGCCCCAAAAAGCCAAAGTTCCCGGGCAATACAATTTATCATTTAAATAATAATGTGCCACAAATGACGAGAGAAGGGACGGCACGATGAGACTGCCACACGAAGGGACGAAGCAGCCAAGGGTCGAAGGCTGCGAGCGAGATGGCAAGCAACTATAAATCAATCAAATCGAGAGCCAAAATAACAGCAGCTAGAGCGAGATGGTAATGGGTCAAGTCTGTCGACTCGTATGGACAATTTCCTGGGGGTTGTTGCTCAGCTCAATGAAATGGAAACTGACGTTCGGTTCACTCGGCTAACGTGGCTCAGTTGGTTAACTTGGTTCACTTGCCCAAATGAAATGCGAAACAACGCGCTCAAATTACATTTTAATGAGCCTGCAGGCGGCGGGGCAACATCGCTGCTCTACTGCCACAAACTGCACGCTGACCTAAGAAGCGACAACAACAGCAGCAACAACGACAACAACAATGAGAACGAGAGGCAGGAAGACCAACAAGTTGAGCGGCCCCAAAATGCCCATTTGATGCGCCTTTCAACGCCATAAATTTTATGAATGCAGCTTCAGTCATAGAGACGACGACTTTTATGAATTTGTTTATGATCTACGAGGAGTCTGATGAAAGCGCCGCAGTAGGCGCCAAATTGGGTCAGCCAGAGACTGCAGAGACTGTGGAGACTGTGGAGACCGCCCGTGGTTGGAGCATTAGCGAGGCCCACATGGTGCCGACTCCTCTCCCTCTCTCTTTCTGCTCTTTGCTCTGTATTGACATTCAATTCGAAATAAATCAGACTTTACGACTTCATTGCACATTGGGAGCTCCTCGCAGCCACAGTCCTCAGCTCTGGCTTGGCATGGTTAGTGGCCGCTGTGGCTGGCGGCGTCTTTCAAGCAGAGCGACGCTGGTGGCGTTGGCGCTTCAAGCATCCTGTGTTAATTGGCCGCCATCGCCGTCACTGCCAATAAATTTTCAGCCCCAACGGCGACGTCTACTACGACGATGACGACGACGACGACGACGACGACGGCGATGGCAACGACTTATTCTCATTGTTGATGTATTCATTGAAAAGTATTGGCTTTTATTATTGTCGTTGTTGTTGTTGTTGGGACAGAGCCAACACTTGATCATTCCGGGCAACTCGGAGCTCAACGCGTGACTTCGGCACACCATTTGCGAATTCCTGCGGCGCCAATTAGCCAAAAAAAAAAAAGCTGAAAACAGCTAAAAAAGTGTATACGAAAAACCAGTAAACGGAATTTCAATTGAGCTACTGCGATTTGCAAAACGTGTTGGACAAATCCGTTGATGTCTTCATTGTTTTGAGAGGGGCCTGCGGCAAAACGAAAGACTTAGGCGACGAACTAGCGATCCATACAGGATGTCAGCCAAAAAATCATGAACCTCAACCTCCGCAACGTGGCGTCGTCGAGTCGACGGTGTAAAACAATTTCACACCTGGGAAACCTTTTAAGCAGCGTCACCCAAAAAGCCATCAACCGCCGAAATGAAATGTTTTGAAATTTGAAAATAATTGTTGACACTTTTTTGTTGTTGTACGCGTACAATAGTTGTTGTTGTTGTTGTGGTTGTTGTTTGCCCATCCACGTAACAAGTGCTTGTGCTTGTGCGCCTCTTGGCTGCACATGCGCATAGGAGAGAATAGGAAAACTTCCGGCGCACACTGCAAAACTCAGCCACGAAATTTAGTTGTGTCACATTAAAAAGCAATTATCACCTTAAATTAACCAACGTACAACGTACAACATTTGTGGGTGCCATCAAATATTCAAATTGGTTGCCTCACATTTTTTCTAATGACTTTTCAAAAAAAGAAAAAAATGATAACCAGCAAACGGCAACAACAACAAATACACTGTTTTTTTTTTCGACGGGGGAGTTTGGCTCAAATTAACTTGTTGCTATTTTCGATTGGGCGCGTCACTGTCAGCTTGACTTCTACCCCTGGGACGGGGGTTTCGAACGGCTGCGCTTTTAATTCGTTTTAAATTATATTGTACTCGGCGTCTTTTTTTTTTGTAAATTTTTTACTATATTCCTTGCCAGCGATCTAAAGTTTAATTTAGCATTGAGTGAAGTTTTAGTCTAATGACAACAAAACTGATTCATATATTGTACATGAACATTGGAACAAATCTAACTGAAACCAATTGAAAAAAATAAAATGCTGACAACTAACAGGAAATCCAGTTTTTTAGCATCAATAATAATTATAATTATTTGCTGTTAAGTTTGAAAGTTCTATTTACATAAAAATCGCAAACAAATTGTAGCGTTTGTCATAACAATTAGCACAGCTAACAATCTTTTATTTATGGTTGAGCATATTGGTTGAGCAGTTGTTCAGATTCCAGTCTTAAGAATTGTTAATTGTGAATAAATAAGTAATCAACAATATCACAAATATTGTGCTATATTGCTTATATCAATAAGTAAAAATAATACATGAAATTTAAAATAAAGTCAAGAATTTTTGGTAAGTAAAATAGCTCATGGTCATTAGAATATAAATACTAATAGGGTCTAATAGTTAATAATGTTAGCAAAAATGTTTGTATAGATAGACTATTGATATAAATATAATAATAAAGAAAGTAATTGTAAAGTACGTGAAGTAAATTTAATTTAATTAGTATAACCCAAATTGTTAGTAATTAGTGCGATTATTGCTTGCAGCAATAAATATTTTATCAAGCGATTTTCAAAATTTCCCAGCTTTTAGAATTAAATAAATATTTATTTTTAAATATATTTTTAAAAATAATAATTTTCTATTTGAATATCTATTACATTTTTTTTTTGTCAGTTTTTGAATTACAATAACTTTTATGGCTGTACCACTCTGTAATTGGTAATCAAAAATTAAAGAATATATATAATATGACAAATTTTGTGCTAGCAAAAATCAATTAATAATTATAAAGACATTTAGAGTCTAGAGTCAAATAAATAAATGTAAAAAAGGTTTATAGTGAAAATGTAGCTACTTCAATATTGAATCGTTTTTGATTCTGAGTTGTCACAAGTTTAATGGCTCTTTCGCACCACTGTGCAATGTCGCATATACTCCATTATCAAAACACCTTAGGTAACAACAAAGTCAACAGCAACGAGGTGAAATTTGTGTTTTGACGGAAACATTTGTCAGCGTTTTTGCCGCCATTTATGGCGCCTGTGGAGGACAGGGCGTTAGGGAGGCACGCACTGCAGCACAAAATAAACGAAAAGCAAAAAACAAAAAATGATTACTGAAAACATTTGAACAATTTAATTAGATTTTCCCCCAACGCGTCACCTTTGCGAACAAATTATCAGGTGTCGTCCAAAAGAGTCGAGTACAATAGTTGATGTGCGTGTGTGTGTGTGTGTGTGTGTGTGTGGAAAAGAGACTGCAACAATTTGAAAAGTGTGATTTATGCGCAGTGTGTGTGACAAGATGTTATGGCATCCATTCGCTATATTTTGAAATTTTTGGATAACTGGTAATTTGAAATGGCGGCGACGCCATCGCCAAGCAAACGAAGTAACTGCAACATTAAACAATGAGCAATCTGGCCGGCAGCCAGAAACAGACGCTCTCCAGCAAAACGAGCCACCAACGAAGCTGCAAACGGTGCGCGGTCAAAGTGAGCATCGAATGATGATCGAGCTGAGCGTTGCCGATCCTCACATGGCAGTGCTCGTTGATGGGGCACAGGCCGTTCAGGTGGACGTTCTCATAGCCAGAGTTGACGGGGCCATAGTTTAGTAGCAACAGCAGCAGCAACAACCACGGAATCATGGAATCAATTCCCAATTCTATTACAAATACAAATACAGACGAATTTGAATGAGTTTTGATACGAAGCCAGAGCTTGTTTGATTTGGGAAGTCTCTGCCAAATCGAATACGATACGATATATACGTGTGTTTATATATATATATGTGTAGAAAATTAATTGCTAAGCAGGCTGGTCTGCCAGGATGAGGATCATCTCTCTCTCTCCCCCTCCTCAGACGCACACTCTCGTGTCTCCTTTGTGTTATTGGGGACCCTTAATGCCGCCGTATGAGTGATATGATTTATATTGTCTTTCGCAGCGGCGCCACTGTCGACGTCGTCGGCATCTTTAATGTCTACCTATATAGTGTGTGTTTGTGTGTGTGTGTGTGTGTGGGTTGATGATGATGAGAGGCGGCTGCGCTTTTAATTTGTGTTTGGTCCGTTCGTTTTTATTTCCAGAATTTTGTGCGCCGACACCCTTTAGAGGAAGCCTCCGCATCGCTCGCTCGCTGCGTGTAACCTGTCCGCTTCTTCACACTTCGTCGTTCGCCGATTCCGATTCCGATTCCGCTCCAGTTTCGATCGCTCTAATCCGCCTGCCGAATTCGCCATGCACTCAATTTGCATTGAGCAAAAGGGCTAATTATAATCGGTTACCTGGACACAGCGCAGGACGCACGCTGTGCGGGCGGATTTGTTAATGAGCTGACGCCGCTTGCGATTGTCAATTGCCTGCTCTAATTGATGGACTTCCAAGGATTGTTCAACAAGGTCATTGCTAGCGCCAGTGACAGCGAGCAAAATTGCGCTGAGCTGGCAAGTGGGTTAATGCTGATGCGAAGTCGCATCACGGCAGTGTTCTGGCCCAGTTTGTTTGCATGCAAATGAGGCCTAAGCTCACAAGTCATCTAACGGTGCTGCTGCTGTTGCTGCTGTTGTTGCACGTTGCAGCAACGGGCAACGCCCAGGCGCAGCAATGCGCCCGCAGCCAGTGGCAGCATCTATCAAAACAGCGACGACTGCTCCACAGACATGGCCATGTTTTGGATTACAAAGTGCATTACGGCTACCAGTTAAGTGCATGTTGCTGGCGGGCCACAAGCGGCCATCGGTAGGTGTGTAAACTATGTTGCTGCCGCATGTTGCCGCTGTGGAAATGTTGCTTGCTGCGCGGTCCGGCCAAAATACAAAACGCCACGGGGCAAGAACCTTTTTCATTTCGGCTCTGCACTAACCGAGTGGGCGCGATCACCTGATGTTGCAGCCACAGCAGCAGCAGAACAGCTTCTGTGCAACATGGCCACCTTGCTGACTTCAAGTTCCAGCTGAAACTGGGACTGGAACTGAGACTGTCTGGGGCTGGCTTTCTTTTCATTCATGCACTTTGGAGCGCTGTTCCATGCGGGTTTGGCAACAAGTTGCCAAACTATAATTACCGCATCCATGTCGCTGCAAGTTGCTACTTCATAAATTAGCATGCTGCCACCAGACTGACTTCACTGGCCTGGCCTGGCCTGGCCTCGCCTCGCCTGGCATCTGCTCCATTTGCAGTGCTTTGTCATTGCCATTGCAGCCCCTTCCTTGCATAGAATGCGCCGCCCCACCACACAAAGCATTTTCCATGGAAATAGGCAGCAGCAAACAGCCGAAACACAAGAGCACAAATCACAAATCACATTGGCAGCGGCCATTAGGCTTCCGTGCTGCCTAGTCGCAGTCGCAGTCGCAGTTGAAGTCGCATTCGTAGTTGGAGCTGGAGCTGGAGTCCAGACGAGGCCACGCTGGCCTCCGGCTAGTGTCGCTGCTTCTCCTGCTCGTTTTCCTTGAATTTCGCTTTGCCTCAGACACATCTTTGGAGCAGCGCAACACATTGCAACGCCCTCGTCCGCGATCGTCCTGCGCCGCTCGCTTGTTAGGGCAGCCAAAACCTCGTTTCCAGCCCCTCTTCCTCTCTCTCTCTCTCTCTCTTTCATTCCGAATATGTTTTTTTGTTGCTGACTGACCCACAAACAATTTGTTTTTGCATTTCGCTGGCGGGGATTACACAGCGACCGGCTATGATAGCCGCCACCCCAAAAAATACAAAAAAACATATCAAGAAAAGCATCTTCATCGTGGACATATTAGTTTCTTAAATACTCTTACCAAAAAGAGTAAACTTATCCATCGCTTGAAGGGATCTTAATTGTTGCCATGTACTTAGTATTCGGATAATAAAAAAAGTTTATAAAATCAACATTTTGTGCACAGATCATAAAATTTTCATCTAAAAAGTGCGTTGAGAACATGGAAATCTTGACGTAGCTAAACGTATCTCAATTTAAACAGCATTTGATATTAAGAGAAAAAAGTCTTATACTTTAATTACCACCAAAATTATTATAAGATATGAAATTAATTTGTTAAGAATAATATTCTTATTTATAGAAAAAAAAAATTTAATTCACAAATAGATTAGTATGTCTACATGTGTGATTATTTGAAATATGTACATGTATATCGTGTAAGTAATTTAGTTTTGAAGTGATCTTATTTTAAAAACAAGCTGAATGTTTTCCGTATTATAAACTTTTTTATTTTTCTATAATTTAAAATATAAAAATTTCTTTTCGAAGTTTTACGGATAAACTAAACTTTACAAACGCTATACTAATTAACAATTTATAACATACGCAGTTTACTCTACTTGACTTTTTAAGAAATAAAATTAATAATTAAAAATAATAATTATAATAATTATTATTAAATAGAAATAGCATTCATAATAATCATTACTATAAATAATATATTATATATATGGGATGGTAATTTTTTGTAAGTTTCTTGCCTTTTTATTGTCAGATATAAATAATGAATTGACTAGGCCATTTAATAATATTATTATTATACTTGTAGCGATTGACTTAAATAAATAAATAAATGTGTTTTATATTTGCATGAAATATTGTGTTGCCCTGTTTATTATTCTGCTGCCATCAGCATTATATTCCGAGAGTTTCCTTTGCCTCCCACAAGTGCAAAGCTTTTAACAAAGCTGTTATGCCCGACTGCGCAGAGTAGCGAGGGACGCCAGGCAGGCAAGGCAGGCAGCGAACATCAACATCAACATCATTATCACGATCGGACACGATTTGAGCGGAAGGTTCAGAGTCCGAACTGGTTCCTCATGGACCACGCTCATTGCGTGACTGCGTTTCAAGGTTTCTCTGGCTTGGGTTTGAGCCACAGCTTTGGGTTCTGCGGATTCGGCGCATATCAGTCGGAAATATTGTGCGAAGTTGTGGATTTCAGGAAATCAATCTTGTTGCCATTAAATCGCATTCGCTATTCGACTTTTGGCTGCATCGCCTTTATTGTTTTACAGCATCGCGCGGCATCAACAGCAGAAACAAAAACAGGACAGAAGTTGCCACGAAATTAGCATAAGCACGAAGCTTGTTGCAGCCCTTAGCTTCAAGTCGCTGCCTCTCTTCCTGCACCTCAGTCTCTCTCACTCTCTCACATCATTAGCCTATGCTGCTGCATGGGGCAACACTCGACTCTGGCGTATTTGTTCGTTCAACATGACCGCAGGCAAGGCTTCAGTTATGGACTTGGTCGTGGTCTCCGTCTTGTTCTTGGGCTTCTTCCGTGGCCGGTTAACACCCAGTGCCACAGCCCCAAATGAATGAGATCTGGCCAAGACGAAGCAGACAGGCGGCTGCCAAAGCTGCTGCCGTTCGCTGTAGCTCTTGATGATGTGGATGAGGATGTGGCTGCTGCTGCTGCTGCTGCCTTGGCCGCTGGGCATCAACTCGTAAGCGTTTTTGAAGACCTCCAGTGCAGCACGCGATTTATATACGACACCCATTTGGACGTGGAAAGGAAATGGACAGCGCAGAGACACAACGAGACGAGCGAACGCCCAACACTGAAGCACGAGTCGCTCGAGGTCTTTCCTTACGGTTCTATAAATCTCAACCCAACCCAAAAGCACAAAAAAAAACTTTATTTTTATTAATGATTTCACTCGAATTTGTCGGTAGTTTTTTTCCCCGATTTTATTTTATTATTTGTGGCTGTGGCGCGCCAAATGGCAATGGCGACTGACTTTTTTGTGTTCTCTGGCCAGAGCCACTATGAAAAATGTACTTTTAATTGGATTAGGCCAAGTCACAACAGCAGTCGAAACAACTCATTTAAGGCAACACGTGCAGCGCATGCAACACGTGCAACTCATTTTCGAAATGCTAATAAAATATAGATTTATCATCCGCAGTCGTCTGGAGTTGCAGTTGCAGTTGCAGTTGGAAAAGGCGCTACCATAATGATTAGAGCAAATAGTTTGGAGTACATCTTACCTAGTGCCAACAAGTGTTGTCTTGGGCTACCACAAAAAGCGCTGCATCATCGCACAACACAACGCACAAAATCAGCATGTGACGAGGGTACAAGAGACAGAGGTCGGAGCTGGAGTTGGAGTTGAAGTTGGAGGAGTTGGAGTTGGAGATGGAGCCAACATGCTCAGAGACAAGCCAAACACTTGCGTGTGTCACTGCGCTGACGCTCAAGTGCTCGACTGGCACTGGCTCCAGCTCCAGCTACAGAGACAGAGACAGCTCCAAGCAAGGCACCTGTACCTGTGTACAGCTGCTGGTAGAGAAGCTATGGGCCTGGAGAGGAGTCAGCAGACTGAGATGAAAATTAAGTCATCAAGCCCGCCAGCCAGCTAGTGTCTCTCCATGCTGAAGTAGGTGCTGTAAGTCCCAAAATCTAAACAGCAACAGCAACAGATGGAGATGGAGATGGAGATGGAGAGGAAGAGAGAGAGTGGAGCTTGTAAACATATAATAAACATACATTTAAGCGTGTTGCTGCTGTTTTTGTTTCTGCTGCAGACACTTCTTGATGAGATTTCAGCTCATCAGCATTTCGTGTCTGCGAACGCGGGAGACAAGTGTCTGGCGACGTTTCAGAGTCTCAGTCCCAAACTCAAACTCCAACTCAGTCTCAGTCTCAGTCTCAGTGTCTGCGATGAAGATGAATGGGCCAAGTTGACATATGAGGGTTTTAATCGTTATAGAAAACCTACGCATGCGATATAAGCATTAAACTGAAACAAAAACAAATTCATTTCATTTCGTACCATCTTTCTCGCTCTGGTCTATGTCGACTAGATATTCTAATGAGTTCATTAGACTGGGCAGACTCCCACGCCATGGCCAATGTTATCCTGCGGCATTCCTTTTTAGCCCGCTGGACACTTGACTTTGCACCAAGTCATGGCCACAGCCGGATTCGGTGTGAGCGCCTCATCAAAAGGATAAAACGGCTTTCAACAAGTTTCGAGTTGGCCTTTTGTTAGACAGACAGACACACGAATTTCAAGATGCCGAATTCGAACAAAGCCTTTGTGCCACCACAACAATAACAATAATAAAATAACAACAACGCGTTCAAATCAAAGAGCCAGCCGAGCAAAAATAATAAAAAGGAAAAGCTGAAGCTGGAGCTGGAGCTGATGTCGATGCCGATGTCGATGCTGGAAGCAGCAGCGGCAAATGTCAGTCAGCCATTGATTATGATCATCAAATTACTGAGCGCCTATGAGCAACATTGACTCTTGGACGCTCGGACTCTCTGACTCTCGGCTGGCATTGGGATTGGGCACAAAACGCCCCCTTCCGCAACAAAATGTTTGCCAGGAGGCTGCTGCTGCTGATGAAGACAAGAAGAAAACGTAAAACTGCTGACACAATCGAAGCAATTAAATCGTATGACGCGGCGGCAATGCCAATGCAATCGAAGTCAATCGAAGGCGGCCGAGACCGAGCGCAAGTCGAAGAGGGAGTCAGAGTCGAAGTCGGAGTCGCTGCTCTCGAGGAGCGGATCTCGACAACGATAAACGATTTTGGTTGCGTCTTTACAACTTTAACAGGTGAGAAAATGGGTTCAACTTCAACTGCACAGCTCATGGTGTGAGTGTGAGTGTGTGAGTACACCCGTTTGTTCATTCATGAGTCCTGCTCAGGTTTCTAATTCAATTGTCGAGCTCGTTGGCGGACTCTTTGGCGCTATGACTGGCCACAAATGAAGCGGAGTAGGAGAACGGATTGAAGGGCAAGGGGCAATGGAGCGACCAATGATTGGATGTTTTATTTTTTTGAAAGATCGGAAAGATCGTTGTTCTCGCTTTGCTCGCTCCAATGGACCATTTATTTGAACAACACAGCAGATCTGCATGCCCGATGCTCTTTTCAAGTTCCCGTAAATAATTTCACCAATAAAATTGAACTGAACTTCCGTTTCGATTGCGTGCCAGAGATAAAAATATATACAACAAAAAATCAGATTGTTCGGTTATTCACTGGGAGTATTTGAAATTGATTTTTTTTTTTGGTCCAGTCGAGGTCATTTATAATTGTCCATGCTCGAGTATAAGCCACGATTTTTGATAAAAGCAACAAAAAAACCATTGCCCAACTCTTGTCTGTCTCTTTAATCTATTCTATGGTGCTTGCCCAGTTGTGAGTGGCTATATACAACAATTTTTTTAGTTTGACTTAGCTTCGAAGCAATTAAATTATAACAAAATTAGTCGGCATGTAAGTATAACTTAGATTAATGTGCTTTAACTCCTCTCATTTAGGTATCTTGACAAAGTCCTGTTTTTTATATACAAATTGTATTTAGGATAAATTCAAAACCACAAATTACAAATAAATCTATGAAAGTTACCCCCATCCTAAATTTCTATTCCAAAATTAACAATTAACATAAGCTCACCTATTCAGAAGATAAAAAAAACATATACGAAAAACGAAATATTTTATTTGTGAATATTTGATGTGGGTAAATACATAAGTTATATGCAGATATGATCATAAAGTACTGCTGTATTTTTTTTAATCATCAAACTTTTAAATAATTTTACTGCGATCATGCAAAAATATAAAATTAAACCAAAAAGAATGTTATACAATATAGTTATTATCTTAAAAGAACCACTGAATTTTTTTTTTTTGGTATCATAACATTTATCAAATTTTAAATAATTTTATATTTTGTATTAATTTTATAACTTCCTTAAAAAAATATATATATATAAACATTATATTAAACATATATAAGAAAGTACTTAATAAGCATAAGCTTAAAAGTGCAATTACCCCAGAACATTATAAATTTTTTAATTATGTAAATTTTAAGATAATAATTTATTAAAAAAAATAAAAAATGTAAACGTTTGACTATAAAATACATTTGGGCTTTTAATTCCTAATCCACTAATATTAGTCATTTGTTAATGTGGACTGTTTCATTAAAACTTTAAAATAACAAAATAAATAAGTAAATAAATGATAACAAAATAATGATTTAAAATGTACAGAAACGTCAGAAAGTTCAGATTCTCAATACGTTCTATTCAATGCAAACTTAGATCATATCACATCAGTTCAACGTGTATTATTATTATTTGTTGTAAGCCGCAATCAAAGCTGACTGATCCGCAATACTTTATGTAACAAATATCACAATTCAAAGAGTTGCAAAAAAAGCAGAAAAACCAAAACGCAATTAAAAATAATTGCATTTTCGTTCCGTTTTTCTTTTGTTTCAACTGAAGTATGAGTGTTTTGGGTTCTCAAGCGACTGAAATTGAATTCGAGTAGCCACAAAGTGATAAATATATATGTATATATATTATTGCAAAAATAAATCTATGAGTTTCGTGTACTTTGGGGATAGTTTAGAGCTGGGGGTTTGGTCCATGGGCTGCTTGCCAATTGCCAGCAAAGTTTCCACGCTTGGCAAGGCTGGCGGCAAATTGGCGGCAATTTATTAATTCAAAACGAAAATGGCCAGCAAAAATGGAAATGGAAATGGAAATAGACAAAACGCAAATCCTATTTGTCAATTTATTTGCGCAAGTATGCGTGCAACAATAGCAACAACAAATTGTCAATTGCTTAAGCAAATTGCGCATAATTGACATTTTTTCCAATTGCTCAACAGGCATTGTTTGGCTGCCACACGGAGGCCACACTCAGAGTTGTATATTCATAGCCCATTGCTGGCCATTCCCGTTTAGATCCAGCAGCTACCCTCTCCCTGCTCTGCTCCTCTGGTTGCTCCAGCCACAATGTCGTCACGCCCGGACTATAAAACTGTCTGCGCCAATGATTTAATTTCCCAAATATTGTTGGGGCATAAATCTTGCCACGGCCGCAACAAGTGTCAACAACATACGTTGTAGGTGGGCTCAAAGCAAAGTTGCCGCCGTGGCAGCCGCATGAAATCAATTGTGGCACCTTTTTTTTTTTTATTCGATTCCAGTTTATGGTTTGTTTTTGCTGCAGCGGCGGCAGCAGCAGCTCATTACAGGCCATAGAACAAGAGGTTGCCACTAGCCTCTAGCCGCGATCCTATTGCGGCATTGTTGCATCAGCCACACCTACAACTTTGAGACTCGGACTCGCCTTCTGTTGCAGCGGCAATGTGTCGCATTGTGTGGCACTGACAATTATGGCCCTTTTGTTGCTCAATCTGCCGCAACACTTGTGCGCTCATTGTGTCTGTGTCCTGCTCCTGCTGTGTTTCATAATTTCCGCCTAAAAGGATTTCACAGTTCAGGGCATTATGCATGTCTCTCTGCGTGTCTGGCCATGGATAATCCCATTGGCATTATAATGAGCCGCTTTTGTGTGTTGTGTCGACTCCAAATCAGACACTTATGTCATAGGCAAAAAGCCACAGACAAGAGCATTGGCCAAGTTCTAAGGCACGCAAGCCAAATGTGTCGCCATGTTGGCGTCTCTGAAACGGAAACGAATACGACTACGAATCTGTCTAATACTCAGACCAGTTTACGAATAGAAATAGTCGCAGAGCCAAACAAAAATCTAACAGACTCGTTCCATGGCGTGTTTGCGTGGCGGCAAAAGTGGCCCCTATCATTATAGCTGTCGTCTTAGCTGAAATTGGAATTGGGATGCGAGTGGAGTAGCGTGGACTGTGGAGAGTGGTCAGCGACGTCGGGCGGATGCGCTTCCAGACAGTCGACAGCCAGCAGCCATCACTAGCTACCACATCTCATAAGATTTCTAGGCCCAGCCACACACAAAATGTTGCATGTAGCCTTTTGTTTGGTCTTTGCTTTTTACCTAAAGGGGGGTGGAAGCAGATACCCAAAAAAAAAAAAAGAGAAGAAAAAAAAATTGATTTACGACTTCCGTTGGTAATGAAAATTCACTTCAACAATAATTTTTAAACATTTTTTTTTTTCGTTGGTTCGCTTCTTGAGCTACTTCATTTTGTTGGCCAATACGATGTTGTTGGCTGCTGTTGGTGTTTGCTTTTATAGACTCATTTAAGGCGATTATTTAGCAATTTTTTAACGTTTGCCATACGAAATTTATTACGACAATGGCAAGCAGGCAGCGCGAAGTTTGCAGCAGCAACATCTCGTCCAGCTCCAGCTTCAGCTTCAGCTTCAGCTCCAGTTAGTGGCGAAATTTATGGGCCAGAAAGTGAATCATTTAAGTTAATGACTTTCAAACGTGTTCCACAGCAAAACGAAGAACGAAGCTCGCCTGATGGCTGATTGACTTGGCCAGCATCAAAGTGCTGCTGACGCATTGGCCAAGACAAGTAGCTGCGGTGATTGATAATCCGCTGATTGAATTATGAGCGCAAGTGTAATTTGGCTAAGCAAGTGAGTGTGTGAGTATGTGAGTGTGTCTAGGCTTGGCCCTATCTGACCCTACTAAATGCAGGCCCTATCTACTAAGTATGCTGCTCAGCCGTAGGCGTTATTGGCGGCAAATCAAACTAAGCCCAAGAAATTGGCAAATTGGCTTTGGGCTTTCTGCCTGTTGGCAGTCGGCACAACTTGAAACGTTCAACGAATTTGTTGTTATTTTTTTGGTAGTGCCTGATGAGCGTCTACAACTTTGCCAGTCTCCCTCTGCGTCTCCGTCTCCGTCTATGCGTGCCAAAATGCCAATGGCGTTTTAATTTTCAAGTCACATTTGGCAGCGAATCACATTGATGAGCTGCCGCGTTTTATTTTTGCTTTATTATAATGTTTATATGTTGTTCTATCTGCTTTTTTGTTCAGCCAAAACAGTCGAAACCAGCCGAACAACTGTTGCTGGCACTTGCTGTGACTACCTGGTGAGGCAAGTTAAGCAAAACTGGATTAAGTCCCTTTTGCTTTGTTTTTTCTTGCTGCTGCTGCTGCTGGGCCTAAGCCGACTTCATGTAATTGCATGCAGACATGGCGCCAGTCAGTCAAAGGCAAAGGCAAAGGCGAAAGGAAAAGCCAAAGCCATTGCCAATACCATTTGCCATTTACCTTTGTTGCCAGCTAATAGGATCAGCAATGCTCTGTCTGATCCTGGCGTGAAATCCGCAAATGTTGTTTACCTTTTGCGAAAAGGGGTCAGCCCAAAAACCCTCGACCTAGGCGTCAAGTGAACTGCACACACACACACACACACACACACACACACTCACACTCTCTATGTTACAGGTGTAAGTGCGTGTGTTTATTTTGGACTGCTGCTGATTTGTTCTTGGCCATTGTTTTAACAGTTCGAGTTCAAGTGACACCCACACCCGCTGCTCGACGAACTCTATTTTCAGTGCCCATTCTCGTATTTATTATTATTATTTTATTTATGTTGCTGCTGCCCATATTGCTTGTAGTACTCGCTTACTTATATTCTTAGCCTTCTTTCAATTCTCGGCAAACTCGGCCGTGAGTCAACAGAAAAAGTTCGCATCGATGGGAAAATTGTGCAAACAATAAAAACGCAGAAAACAGGCACATCGAAAGCTCTCAAGCCAAATCAAGATTTAGCCAACAACTCTACATATATGTATGTGTGTGTGTGTTTGTGTGTGTAGCCTATAGCCATTATTATATTTCACTCGATAGCAATTATTGCTACCGTTTAATTGTGCGCATTGCGATTTTGTGGGACGCCGCGTTGATTTTTCACACGCGTTCGCTGAGCTCCCCTCCGCTCCTGGATTCCCGTTTCCAGCTCCCCTTCTCGCTCTGCTTCGCTTGGCTCCACCTCCAGCTGTGCCCTCGTGTACTCCGTGTGCTCTGCAGCTGGCAAAGCCCACGCCAGCAAGCCAGAAAGCCATATCGCCAGAGTCCAGCCTGGCTGTGAATGCAGCCACGTGGCTAATGATCCGTAAATGATTCGCACTCACCCTTCACATCCCCTCCTTCGCCCTTGGTCGCGCCTGAATCGCCCCAAATACGAGTTCAAGTAATATTCTATGAAAATTTAATCCATTTGCCGCAACCGCAGACTGTGCAAAAATGTTGTAAACGAAAGCGCGTTGCTTCTGTAATTTCCACACTTGCCAGCCGACTTCTGCCGAGTGCCATCGCTTCAAAGTTTTGGCCAATAATTTGCATAGCGAACTTTATGGTAATTGCCCTGACCTATGGCACCCAAGAGCCAGCCAAGTAATCCTCACACTCGAATCATTCTGCAGCAGCTGCTTTGGCCTACACATGCATTAGAAAAGAAGCGAGTCTATAAAAAGAATACGATATGGAATATAAAATTGCACTCGGTTGCATCGTTTCTTTGCTTGCTATACAGAATACAAAATTTACATTAGAAATAAATAAATAAAATTGCCAAGTGCAAAATATAAAAAAGTAGATTAGCCAAAAATTTAAATTTTCAGGAGCTGGGCGGACTTTTCAAATTTGAAATTGAATAAAATACGTTAATATTAACCACGAAATTCCTTCCCAAAACCGACTTCGATCTGCTGAAGTACCAGGCGAACATAATCGAGTAGCAAGTAGATTAGCCAAAAATTTAAATTTTTAGAAGGTGGGCGGGATTTTCAAATTTGAATTTGAATAAAATACGTTAATACTAACGACGAAATTCCTTCCCAAAACCGACTTCGATCTGCTGAAGTACCAGGCGAACATAATCGAGTAGCAAGTAGATTTGCCAAAAATTTAATATTTTAGAAGGTGGGCGGGATTTTCAAATTTGAATTTGAATAAAATACGTTAATATTAACGACGAAATTCCTTCCCAAACCAGACTTCGATCTGCTGAAGTACCAGGCGAACATAATCGAGTAGCAAGTAACTAGCCAAAAATTTAAATTTTCAGGAGCTGGGCGGGCTTTTCAAATTTGAATTTGAATAAAATACGTTAATATTAACGACGAAATTCCTTCCCAAAACCGACTTCGATCTGCTGAAGTACCAGGCGAACATAATCGAGTAGCAAGTAGATTTGCCAAAAATTTAATATTTTAGAAGGTGGGCGGGATTTTCAAATTTGAATTTGAATAAAATACGTTAATATTAACGACGAAATTCCTTCCCAAACCAGACTTCGATCTGCTGAAGTACCAGGCGAACATAATCGAGTAGCAAGTAGATTAGCGAAAAATTTAAATTTTCAGGAGCTGGGCGGGCTTTTCAAATTTGAATTTGAATAAAATACGTTAATATTAACGACGAAATTCCTTCCCAAAACCGACTTCGATCTGCTGAACTACCAGGCGAACATAATCGAGTAGCAAGTAGATTAGCGAAAAATTTAAATTTTCAGGAGCTGGGCGGGCTTTTCAAATTTGAATTTGAATAAAATACGTTAATATTAACGACGAAATTCCTTCCCAAACCCGACTTCGATCTGCTGAAGTACCAGGCGAACATAATCGAGTAGCAAGTAGCTAGCCAAAATTTTAAATTTTCAGGAGCTGGGCGGGCTTTTCAAATTTGAATTTGAATAAAATACGTTAATATTAACGACGAAATTCCTTCTCAAAACCAACTTCGATCTGCTGAAGTACCAGGCGAACATAATCGAGTAGCAAGTAGATTTGCCAAAAATTTAAATTTTTAGAAGGTGGGCGGGATTTTCAAATTTGAATTTGAATAAAATACGTTAATATTAACGACGAAATTCCTTCCCAAACCAGATTTCGATCTGCTGAAGTACCAGGCGAACATAATCGAGTAGCAAGTAGATTAGCCAAAAATTTAAATTTTCAGGAGTTGGGCGGGCTTTTCAAATTTGAATTTGAATAAAATACGTTAATATTAACGACGAAATTCCTTCCCAAAACCGACTTCGATCTGCTGAAGTACCAGGCGAACATAATCGAGTAGCAAGTAGTTTAGCCAAAAATTTAAATTTTTAGAAGGTGGGCGGGCTTTTCAAATTTGAATTTGAATAAAATACGTTAATATTAACGACGAAATTCCTTCCCAAACCCGACTTCGATCTGCTCAAGTACCAGGCGAACATAATCGAGTAGCAAGTAGATTAGCCAAAAATTTAAATTTTTAGAAGGTGGGCGGGCTTTTCAAATTTGAATTTGAATAAAATACGTTAATATTAACGTCGAAATTCCTTCCCAAACCCGACTTCGATCTGCTGAAGTACCAGGCGAACATAATCGAGTAGCAAGTAGATTTGCCAAAAATTTAAATTTTTAGAAGGTAGGCGGGATTTTCAAATTTGAATTTGAATAAAATACGTTAATATTAACGACGAAATTCCTTCCCAAACCCGACTTCGATCTGCTCAAGTACCAGGCGAACATAATCGAGTAGCAAGTAGATTAGCCAAAAATTTAAATTTTCAGGAGCTGGGCGGGATTTTCAAATTTGAATTTGAATAAAATACGTTAATATTAACGACGAAATTCCTTCCCAAAACCGACTTCGATCTGCTCAAGTACCAGGCGAACATAATCGAGTAGCAAGTAGATTAGCCAAAAATTTAAATTTTTAGAAGGTGGGCGGGATTTTCAAATTTGAATTTGAATAAAATACGTTAATATTAACGACGAAATTCCTTCCCAAACCCGACTTCGATCTGCTCAAGTACCAGGCGAACATAATCGAGTAGCAAGTAGTTTAGCCAAAAATTTAAATTTTCAGGAGCTGGGCGGGCTTTTCAAATTTGAATTTGAATAAAAAACGTTAATATTAACGACGAAATTCCTTCGTAGTAGTAGATTAGCCAAAAATTTAAATTTTCAGGAGCTGGGCGGGCTTTTCAAATTTGAATTTGAATAAAATACGTTAATATTAACGACGAAATTCCTTCCCAAACCCGACTTCGATCTGCTGAAGTACCAGGCGAACATAATCGAGTAGCAAGTAGATTAGCTAAAAATTTAAATTTTCAGGAGCTGGGCGGGATTTTTAAATTTGAATTTGAATAAAATACGTTAATATTAACGACGAAATTCCTTCCCAAACCCGACTTCGATCTGCTCAAGTACCAGGCGAACATAATCGAGTAGCAAGTAGTTTAGCCAAAAATTTAAATTTTTAGAAGGTGGGCGGGCTTTTCAAATTTGAATTTGAATAAAATACGTTAATATTAACGACGAAATCCCTTCGTAGTAGTAGATTAGCCAAAAATTTAAATTTTGAGGAGCTGGGCGGGCTTTGCAAATTTGAATTTGAATAAAATACGTTAATATTAACGACGAAATTCCTTCCCAAACCCGACTTCGATCTGCTCAAGTACCAGGCGAACATAATCGAGTAGCAAGTAGATTAGCCAAAAATTTAAATTTTCAGGAGCTGGGCGGGATTTTCAAATTTGAATTTGAATAAAATACGTTAATATTAACGACGAAATTCCTTCCCAAAACCGACTTCGATCTGCTGAAGTACCAGGCGAACATAATCGAGTAGCAAGTAGATTAGCCAAAAATTTAAATTTTTAGAAGGTGGGCGGGATTTTCAAATTTGAATTTGAATAAAATACGTTAATATTAACGACGAAATTCCTTCCCAAACCAGACTTCGATCTGCTCAAGTACCAGGCGAACATAATCGAGTAGCAAGTAGTTTAGCCAAAAATTTAAATTTTTAGAAGGTGGGCGGGATTTTCAAATTTGAATTTGAATAAAATACGTTAATATTAACGACGAAATTCCTTCGTAGTAGTAGATTAGCCAAAAATTTAAATTTTGAGGAGCTGGGCGGGCTTTGCAAATTTGAATTTGAATAAAATACGTTAATATTAACGACGAAATTCCTTCCCAAACCCGACTTCGATCTGCTCAAGTACCAGGCGAACATAATCGAGTAGCAAGTAGTTTAGCCAAAAATTTAAATTTTCAGGAGCTGGGCGGGCTTTGCAAATTTGAATTTGAAGAAAATACGTTAATATTAACGACGAAATTCCTTCCCAAACCCGACTTCGATCTGCTCAAGTACCAGGCGAACATAATCGAGTAGCAAGTAGATTAGCCAAAAATTTAAATTTTCAGGAGCTGGGAGGGCTTTTCAAATTAGAATATAAAATCTACATAAGACATAAATACATACAAATTAATTTCCATATGCAAAATATAAAATCCATGAATTGCCAAACATTAAATATAAAATGTTTATTAGAAATAAATAAATAAAAATGAATTGCCAAATGTGAAACATAAAATGTACATTAGAAATAAACAAATAAAATGAATTGCCAAATGCAAAATATAAAATCAACATAAGGCATAAATAAATAAAAATTAATTGCCAAATATAAAATGTTTATTAGAAATAAATAAATAAAATTGAATTGCCAAGCTAGTTGTATCTTTTGGCAATTGCAGTTAATAATCTGGATTTTTATATCTTCAGTGCTGCGTCAAATAAAGCTGTTAACTTTAATAGCCGCTAAATTGATCCAAATTGAAAAAGTGAATATGCGACTGTCTTGGCTACTTCCTCAACTTGTAAAAAGAACTGTTTCCATTTCACAAGCGTCGAGTCATTCGCAATGTTTAATACAAAAAATAAATAAAAAGTGCAAGCAACTCGGTCGCAGTTAATTACCTGTGCGAACTTTTCAACTGGACATGACTGGGGTGAAGCAAAGAGCTCCAGCTGTGTCGTTACAGTAAGCACTCCGCGCTGGGTAAGGTGAGTTTTAATCAGCGCCACTAGAACCGATTGCCTAGCTGACATTTTCACCTTGTTAATTATGCGCATGGTCATGCAAATCAAATCGCAGCGCGATTCTGAGCCATAAAATGAAGTGGCGGCTCAAAGTTGCATTGTCAGCAACCGATGGCCGAGAGAAGAGGAGACTATGATGATCTCTTAATTGCATGGGATGAGTGAAAACTGGCAACTGGCAACTAGAGCTGCAGGCCAAGCTCCACACAGACAGACAGAAGTCAAGTCCATTCATTATATGGTAAGAGGACAACACCTGTCCGGCAGCTGAATCTCATCCAGAATTTGCTAATACCATCGACCATTGTTATTTCTTTAGCAGCTGAGCTGCGTGTCAGGTATTAGACGAACCACTCGAGTGATCGCCATTGCCAAAATTGCTGACGAGCCTGACCTCATCGACCCAGATGACAGCTCTAGGTGTAATTGTAGGTGTAGCTGCAGGTGCACACACTGAAATGGCAAGTGCCGCCATCTGTTGTTGGGTGGCCAAAGCAGACGACCAAATTGCAATGGCGGAAGCGAAAAAAATGCGATAAAGATTCGATTGTGCAGAAGTGTTAATAATGTATTAAAACAATGTGAAGAAAATCTGATATTTTACGATTAGCAATAATGCATTCGGGTTGGCTTGAAGCGTCCATATTCTCCATTGGTTGTAGGCGGCACCTTCGCATCATTGTTCGGTTGAGAAGACTGTTCGGTTAATTCCTTTTGCTCGACATCAAATGATTTTTGATGGCTAATGGTAATAGTGTGTTTATTGTTCAGCCTTTTTTGCTGCGCATATTTCATAAATGCTTCATCTCCATACGTATTACGACTGTCGAAATAGATCTCTGCGACCCGACTAAATTCGATGTTCTGCCGGCCCGGATACCAGCTGAAGCATTTTTGCCATCGTTCTTTGGATCGATCATCGGTTTTGGATATTAACCGGTAGTATTTCAGCTGGTCTGTGGTGATAACTTCCCTCGCCATTGCTGAATAGGTAATATTTATTATTATTTCATTTATTTTATTTTATTATTATTTTTATGTTCCAATGTTTTCGATGTATTTTGATTTGACTTGTATTCTACTCAAAATTTAGTCTGTGTTTTGAATTACATTTCAAAAGTTTCATGATCAACAAGTTTTCAGGATGTCCTTAGTCATAAATGGATATAAAATATAATATAATTATGATAGTCCAGGTTTTTATTTCATTTTTCTATAGCCTAAAATTTTGTAAAGTACACAATGACCTCAGCAAATGGAATTTTCTTAATACTCCAGGTGGTATTAAGTATATATCGGCCATCAGGAACAATGTATTTAATTAACGAGTTGACATGTTGTACTGGCAGTTTTTCTAAAAGGATGTCATGCTGTGCATGATTTTATATATTTAAATTTGTATAAAAAGCGCCTATATTGAATTTGATTACTCACGTTGAATGGACATGTGTGGTTAAGGTTCGAAAATTTCTCAAATATGCCAAATAAGACGTTGACTATCGGATTATTACGTTCTCTCATAAATCTGCATCCGTCCACGGTGACATTATAGCGATCAAAGATATGCCTGTTGTCTCTCTTGTAGACCTTTAAAGTTACCTGTAAAAAAATAAAGTTAGTAACTGCATTCATCCTGTTGTAAACGTGTTTACCCATGTGTTATCAACAGGCAAGTTGAAAAACAAAGTTTTCATGGAAAAATACTTGTAAGTACGATTAATTGACCTTAGGAAGCAATAATCAAATTTCAAAAGTTCTGGATTCCGTATAATGCACTTTACATTGTTAAATTCAAAATCAGCATATATCTGCAAATAAACATATTTCGATTAGTAAATATATGATGTATATTTATCTGATATAGAATAACTCACGACTATAGGGCTTGTTAAGGCAACCAGCAGTGAAAATCGCCATAAAATCATTACTCCGCTATTGAACACAAACCCGACTATTTCGTTGAAGCTATCGAATAATATTGCGCAAATGCTATTTCTGCTTTGTACGCCTCATTGCAACTTATAATTACAAATTGGCGGCTAGATTTTAATCTTAAACTCTTTTCTATCCTTTAATTCAAATATTTCGGCCATTATGCGGCCTCACTATTCTAAACAAAGTTATTAAAACTCCATTACGTTCTATTGTAATATTCTTATTTACCCCAATCCCGTGCAATAAGCAGTAAATTTAAGCTGAACAGATTAAAATAAATAAAAAGAGGAGTCACATAAAAAATATATTTAGCTGTTTGCGCAACAGAATTTGAAACGGTCGTTAAGAATCTCTACGACTTCGTTAAGTTTCGAGTACGTTAAGTGAGGAGTAACAAGCGTGTGGAGCAGCTGAGCGGCTCAACAGTTGCCTGCCCTGAACGGAACGCTGTTGCAATCGGATTTCTTGAAAATATCAAGACTATCGAAAGCATTACATCTCTAGCACAGCTGATATTTTGGCGGCAATTTTTAATCAAAACAAGCTATAAACAGAAGCAGAACCCTAGTGAAAATAATAATTGTTCAAAGCTATGCCTGAGGCTGGACAGGAGGTAATTAAAGCACGTCGTTTCCTAAAGGAGCGTCTGCAGCGCGACTACACATCCCTACGTGGCTACGAAGCTGAACGTTCCAATGTGCGACAACTACTACAACGCACTGGAGAAATGGGTGAATCGAATTCCTTGCTATTGATAGGGCCGCGAGGAGCGGGTAAAACTACGGTAAGTACGAACTTACAACTTGTATATACGATTCAAACAATTACATGTTTACTGTATTTGCAGCTAATCAATGCTGTGCTTACCGATTTACTGGAAAACAACGAGTTTGTGCAAAACACGCTTATTGTGCATCTTGATGGAAATCTCCACACAGATGATCGGATCGCACTTAAATCGATAACGGTTCAAATGCGTTTGGAGAACGCTGCTGACGGCAAAGTATTTGGTTCTTTTGCCGAGAATCTGGCATTTCTACTGCAGTGCCTCAAGGCTGGTGACAAGAAGTCCAAAAGCGTTGTTTTCGTATTAGAAGAGTTTGATCTATTTTGCACACATCACAATCAAACCTTACTCTATAATCTCTTTGACGTATCGCAGTCGGCACAAGCCCCGATCTGTGTGCTGGGCGTCACTTGCCGCCTTGATGTCATTGAGCTGCTGGAGAAACGCGTTAAATCCCGATTTTCCCACAGGTAATTTGGTTTTTTTACGTTACCAGCATTACAATCCAATGAATCGAAAGGAATTCCATTTAAGTCAAGCTTATATAACACGTGAGAAGGAAGCATTTGTAAACGAACGAAAAAATCTTAAGAAGATTAGTAATAGTGAAACTATGTTTCCCAATTCCGTGCTGGTAGGGGGAAATAATAGAGCTACACAAATGATGTAAATGACGAGTTAATCTTTTCAAAAACTGTTGGTTTAGCAGACAATTTTCATATGCCCCTCTATGATTTTTGGTCGCCGACTTACTTCCCTTCTTATGAAAGTCTCCTTCCAAATATAAATATTTTCACCAACGGTCTGCATAAAGCCTCGGCTCTTTACCGACGTACACAGCCGGAACCTCCATCCGAACGGACGAAAATACCGGCTTTTTAACACGCTGCGTTAGGCTCGATAAAATTATTATTGGGAATTATTGGAAAAAGGGAAGCCTGAAGATTGAAAAGTAATTCACAAAACCAGTGATTATTAGACATCTGCTTAAAGGGTGATGCCCTTCGATATATACAGATCTGGTAAATGCGATCCTTAAATCCAGAGTATGTTGAATAAGGTCTTCTGGAGATATAACAGGTTGCGATCTAGATAGGTTGGTTCACAAACAAAGCACAGATCTAATTGTCGACAAAAATAATTTTTTATATGCTTCTGATAGATCCTTCAAATCTGTCATTTTTTGAAAGTCATTTGCTAGAACAATTTGCAACAGTTCGGACTCAGAGATATCCAGATTCAACCAAGTTAATCATACCTTTTTATTTTCAGGCAAGTCTTTCTATTTCCTAGTGCCCATCAGTTTGAAGAATACTGCGCACTCTTCCAGGAGCTGGTCAGCATACCAAGCGCCAAGGAGCTACGAATCAACGCTGATCGAATTGACAGTCTAGAATTGCTCAAATCGGAGGCATTCACCTTTCAACTCAATCATTTCGATGGCGTGGATTATACATTCGATAGAAGATTTGTGGACAACTGGAACAAGGATATTTCGAAACTGATGAAGTCGCCAGCTGTACAAAAAACGCTGCAAATGCTATACGATTTCGATGTCAGCCAGGCATTTCTCAAGATGTTTCTATTCCGTCTGGTTGCACAGATGAAACTCGAGGCGCCACATATAACTGCTGAGCAGGTGACGGCATTAGCCAGTCAATATGAATGCGATGACAAAGTGGATCTACTCTGCGGTCTCTCTGTTTTGGAACTGTGTCTAATCATTGCCATCAAACATCATTCGACTATCTACGATCGGGATCCATTCAACTTCGAGATAATCTTTGGACGCTTCAACAAGTTTGCCAAAGTCTCCAGCACAATGCAGGGAGTTGAACGTGCCATTGTGCTGAAAGCTTTCGAGCACTTGCGAATTGTGGAGCTCATCATGCCGTTATCAAACAGTGGACTGGGCAAGGTTCAAAAAGAGTTCGAAATGCACAAATTGGCGCTCACATACGGACAGATCCAACAGGCAGTTCAACGCTATCAGGCATTGCCTACAGAGGTGGCGCAATGGGCGCAAAGTTCACTGATATGAAGAGAGATGTCATCAACTTTCCTTAATCTTACACTTTATTTATTTCCCTATTTAAATACACATTAAAAAAACGAATTCTTTCGAGTTCTATGGATAATTATGCATTTGGGTCAATTGCTTTGTCAACTAGCAGATCGATAATGGAAATTCTCCGTGCAGCTGTTGCCCGCATTTGGCCAAGCTATTCATCCCCATCAATGAGGGCTATACATCTATATAAAAACCTATGATTGGCCATAAGTCTAGCACAGTTGATCAGCAACTAGCAGCATGAGATCGACCACTATCCTGGTGCTTGCAGTGCTGCTTCTAGCTGGCCTCATTGGCACTGGCAATGGCGATGAGAGTCCTGGCTTCTTTCTGAAGATCACCAAAAACGTGCCGCGCCTCGGCAAGCGCACAGAAAGTTTCGTCTTGAAGAATACAAAGACCATTCCTCGTATTGGACGCAGCGACGCTCAAGTCAGTTAAATAACTAATGATTCATCAACTGGCTATTTTTAAAATCTTGTTTTTTTAGTCGTCTGTTAACCCACTTTTGGCATGGCTCTGGAATATGGACGTAAATATGGAGCAGCCGCAGCTTAGTAAGCGACGTCTGCCATCCAATGGTGGCAACGTTGCCAACCAGGAACGTGAACTGAACGTTGTGCAGCCAGTTAATTCGGATACACTGCTGGAGCTCTTGGATCGGAATGCCATACCCACAGAGCAAGTCAAGTTTGTGCACTGGAAGGACTTTGATCGTGCTCTGCAATCGGACAATGACCTATACTCGAAAGTTATTCACCTGGGACGTGATCCAGACCAGCGTCTGAAGCAGGATCTCAGCCATGGCAGCTACATTCCAATCTATGGATCTGCTGATGACCAGGGTCAAGACTTTATGCTCTATAAGGATGACAGGGACTTATATGGCAACGCCGCTCGCTATGATCGCAATTTCTTGCAGTACAATCGATTGTAGAACAAAGAAATCTTGGTATACACTTCCGTTATTAAGCTAATGTTGATGTATTTCTGTGCGCAATGGTTACAATAAAGCCACAAATTATTTCGGACATTTTTGTAAGTATTTTTAAGCTGTTCCTGGATTGTGTTCCCACTTGTTTAACGCTTGACGTTCTCATTTCGAAATCCGGGAAGAAACAAGCAGTTGTCTGACAGATGGCAGCGCATTAACGTTACCCTTAACGGTTTCCTGTAGCTTTCGGTTAAATCGGTTTATATTTGTCTTGCTCTCAGTATCAGTAGTGCATGTGTTAACAACCTAATGGATTGCAGTGAATGTATATTTCTACCTACAGGCCTCCATAAAGTTCATTGCGATGCAATTAGATTGATCAGATGGAATGTACAACATCAAATTAGAACGCAACGAGTTTATCAATTAGGCATAAAACGTCTTAATTTACGCATTCAATGAGATATTGCATATGTAATTAGGGAATCCCATCCTTGAATAATTAGCAATCATGTATATTTATAATCAGTTTCAACTGGTTTCTGTAATCTTAATACCCCAAAAACCTTTTGGCGACACACAAATTTGCAACCATTTGAAATTGTTTTTTATTGTCATTCTTTACTTTTCAATCAAATAAATTTTACGAAAATTGAAGCTCAAACAAAAGGGGATCTCAGCTTGGCGCCGCTGCCAAAGGCAAGACACATATTAATTATCATTTGGCTGTTAAATAAAACATGCATAGTATATCGTATTTTGTTTTCCCATCAAACAGCAGAAGCAGCTGAATTGCAAATTTGCAATAATTGCCTCAATAAACGCACACATTAATATGCACTAACATATGTAGTGTATGTACTGTGTGTATGCATGCAATTGATTATAAATTACGTTCTGAAGCTCAACTGCTTTCGGCAAGGTATGAGGCAGACTCGACGACGGCAGTAAACTTGACTTTGAAATTTTGCAATTTTTATTTGAATTTATTTATTTGTATTTTTCAATTTCTATTTTAACTGCAAGCGTGTAGAACAAGTTTGCTGTGTGTGCGTTTGACTAAATCAGAGAGCGTTCGAGTTAGGAAGAGAGCCACAATGAGAGAGCACCTGTTCGCATTGCCATTTGCTCTCTCGCAAGCTTCGCTCTCAGCTGTGGTCAGTGCTGTAAGCGTGTCGATATTTTCGAGAGCGATATTGCATAGACTTCTATATGTTTCACCGATAGACCACAAGCTACTCGTGCAAATTCGTGTCACGTGCGCATCACCATTTCAGCCGAGCTCAAAGCTTAAATACGTGTGCGCCGCTGTCTGTGGCTTCATTTGAAGACGAGTCGCAGTCGCAAGCGAAGCCGGCAAGTTGTCAATTTGTGTATGTGTGTGTGTGCGAGAGGAATTTCAACAGTGGGTGTGAAATGTGAAACGAGCTTTTTGCGTTTTAAGCCGAGACATCAACAAACAAATAAACAAACTGAAACAACAAAACAAATAAAACGAAATTAGTCAAGCCCGTTGTACACTTTAATTAAATTAAGTGCAACAGCAAAGAGCAATAAGCCAAAGCAAAGCCATTGGACAAAAGAAAGTTTCGCTCTTGGTATTAACATCAACATCAAATGGCCCACAAAAGCGCCTCTAATTGAGCCAAATAAAATAAAAAACCCAAAAAAAAAGAAAGTCTGACAACGCGCATTATACAAACGCGCCAACCTCAACGACAATAACAATAACGGTCTGCAATTGGCCCAGGAAACCGGATCTAAGCGAAACCCTATCGAGCCCCAACCTTTGCCCCAACATGACGCAAGTTGCAAGAGTGATCTTCGCCTGCTGCCTGCTCAGCGCTGTTACCATCCAAATGAGCTCAGCCTCGGCAATACCGATTTGGGAGTTTTTGTCGCGTAACGAAAAGGTAAGTCCACTTCAGTTCAGTTCACTCGAGATGCCTCCAAAATAGCCAAATCAATTGAATGAAACCTTCTAATTTGCATCCAAAATGTTGATCATAATCAACCAAATGGAATCATAATGATAATCGCAAAATTACGCATACGCCATGTTCGCTCCAGTTATATTATATGTTATAACAATGACAATGGAGTGGTGTGGTGCGCGTGTCCTTGGCATTGACAATCCGGCAAATCTAGCACAGTTTTTCGCACATTTACGAGCATAATTATCAATATTTTGATGTGATTTCATATTCGATGTTATGATAACTTTTCAATGAACATCATAAATAGCAGTGCTTAACAAGCACACACTTTGTTGTGTACAAATATTAACGGCGCTTTGCTGCTTTTAGCAGCTATTTTAATGTTATGTCGTTCGTTTCCACACCAGCCAACAGCCAACATATCGAACATATTGAATAATTTGAATACTCAATACTGAATACTGAATACTGAATATGCATGGGCAGCAGACATTAAAATGAGCATCAGTGAGCGGTATTTGAGGCTCATTTGCATAACTGTACCGCAGTCGCAGTGGCCCCACAAACAACAAATATAAATAGTTAGCTGAATCACAATAAATACAATACTACTTAAAGACAAAAAAAAATCAAACAAAAAAACAATAATGTATTGAAATAAAATTAAATTAAATAAACATTGAAAACAGCTGAAGCAGAAGCGACAGCCGAAGCTCTTCTACAGTTCAGTTCAGATTTTGTATTCAGAAATATACAAATTGAATATCAAATATGTCGCGGTTATCATTTCATGAGCTGAAGAATATCGGCGTTAGTCATCCTTGACATAAATATGAATATCATATGCCGCCTAGCTGAACTTGACATTGTCCGCAGCAAATGATATCGCGTTATCAATTGTTTGGCTTCTGCTGCTAATCATTGTTCATGTGGTTCCATTCCTGCAGACGTTCGACACAATGACGACGACGACGGCGACCATAATGACGATCATCATTAACCGGCTCAGCCGGTCCATATCTCCAGTTTGTCATTCGGTGAAACGCTTAGATTTTTGTTTACCTTCGCGCATGTTCAAGCGTTTGCATGTTGCAAATATATATACTCACTCCTAACATATATAGCATACACGAGTATACATATCCGAGTATAGCCGTAAGTTTAAACACACTTAATGTATTGCCGGTTTCAAAAGACTCGAGACTTTTGTGGAAGACTCCAAGAAACGGAAATTTAGAAAGGCATCGAGTCACTTTGTGCTTGTTTCAAGTCTAAATGTATGAATGTGTTTGCTTGTGTGCAGCTCCGTAGAAACCAAAAGCAAAGCTTTTAAGAATTACCTAACATACAAACACACAAAACGAGTATAAATTATATACATACAACTATAAATTCACCTGGCTAACAATAAAGTTACTTAGAGTCTGCTTAGAGAGTGAGATTAATTATAAATTTTATAGGGGACTCGGACACCGTGACTATGGCGCTTTCAGTAATTACAGCTCGTCCAGGTCTCAACTTCTCATTCTAACTTTCCTACTATGAGAATTACAAGATACAGCTTGGGTAATTCCAATAGGAGACGAGTGTTTCCCATCGCCTTTCTCTGTTGTTGTGTTTGGAAACAAGTTGATTAATTTGAATTCGCAGGGTGTTTTTTATTTATGGCAAACATGACAACAAACATTGCTGGCCAAATGAAAAGTACTTACCAAAAGCGAACAATAAATCCAAATGAGCTTACACTAAATCAACGAAGCGAAGCGACGACAACAAGACAAAACATTAAATTTCGTTTATGATAAACAAAATGCAAAAAAAAAACCATAAAAAAACGTTTAAAACTATTTTCATTTACATTGGCAATTGCTACAAAAAAGGGGGAGGGGAGAGGGAAGATTGTACAAAAAACAAGACAAAACAAAAATTCGAAAAGCTTTTCACTTTTTTGCGCAACAAACCGTGACAACGACGGCGCCTGCGTCAAGTCTTTGATCGGGATTGAGATCGGACGTGGATCGCACTCCGGTTGTCTATCTGGAATATGTTGAGGCGGTGAAGGCAGCTTGATGTGGTGCGGGGATGGGGGCATCTTACACGCTCATAAACAGTTAATGAACTCTGCGGCTATTATAAATACGATGTAAATATCGTAAGCATGCGAGTTATTAATGACAGCTTAATGCAATTAGTTATAGTGAGCCCCCCGTTTCGCCAAGTCATTCGGCTGTGCTAACTACATCCTATAAAGCATTTTTGGCAGCGCATCTGTTTTAGCCACTCGCACGCGAACTGCGCCTTAAATAATTTCAAGCAGCTTTGTTGTCGTTTCTGCCTCTTTTTGATTTCTATTTCTATTTCGATTTACTTTTATTTTTATTCTAAGCCCCTCCACACAAAATGTCAGACAATGGAACCCAAATCTCGCTTTTGTAATGCGACTACAATCCGACAAAATGAATTCGACATGTTCAATTGTATACACATAGGTGTACTATATACAATTCTCGTACTTACGTAGTACGAGAATATCCGGTACCCGCATATCAATAGACAAACGAGAAAATAATTTCCAAAAGCTAATTAATTGCGAAATTCTAAAACGCAGATCGCGAAACTAAGTAAACAAAAGAAGACATAGCATAAAATTCGTTAGAAATTGGTAATTGGAATTTAAGTTTTATACCACGTACAATAAATAGTTATTGACAATAGTTGTGAATAGATGATATGCGTATCTAAGAAATATATTGTGAATCAGCATCAATAATTGATTCTGTCCATAAGTGACCAACCAATTTTGTAGACTTCGTTCACAAGATAAAAACATTTATAATGCTTTTGCTAAGTAGATACTTCTAATTCTCTTTATTTAGATACTTTAAATAAAAATATATTAATCAATAAATTAGATTTTCAAGAAATTTTATGAGTTTTAAAAAGAATTAATTTTCTTTGTCTATAGGGTGTCTTCCAGTCTCACACTCCTAACTTCAGCCGACTTACTTGTTTTTTAATTAAATTTTGTTTACCGTTTTCTGTTCGCTTCATCTCATCTCATCTCTAGCGCTTTCGATTTTCGATTGCAAAAACAAGCAATGTTTTTGTTGTCGCTGTTTTTTGTTCAGTTTTGTTGTAGTTTTTGCCCTTAATGTTTAGGTGCAAACGCGTTTAGCCGGTTCGACCCGAACTTCAATAAATAAATTATGTTCGCATTACTTTTTTACGTAAAAATATGTATTTATATATAGGGTATATATACACTCACAGACATACTTATTCACATAAGCGAAAATGCAGCATCGTCATCATTTTAATGAACGTGAACGGGATCAACATTTCCAATGGTAATGGCAATCATGTTGTCTGTCTGTCTCTGGGTCTCTGGCTGGAAGCTAATGTTAACGTTTCTCCACCGGTTGTTTATTAGTTTTGTTGAAATTTTTACCCTTTTACTTGTTTGGCTATCAGCTTTTTTTTTTTCGTTTTTGTCTTCTGTTTCATAATGTAAGCTGCGTATATCAACAGGTTATTGAACCAGACACAACACAACACAACATAATAATAATAATAATAAAAAGCAAAAAAACTGGCAAACTGACAAACATTTGGTTAGCATTTTAGTTCCGGGGATACACCTAATTGCGAATATTTATGGCGTTCTGTTTTTGTTTTAAGTGCGAATTAGAATCACTGTTAATTAAATCCATGTATTCCCCAAAAAAATGGGGAATCTTCAAGAAGAATGTGGAATTCCCTATCTAAACAGATAAACTCTCCTATTAGACGGCTTTCATTAGAAGGCTTGGTTTAACTTAAAAGTGGTTATCATGAGCACATCAATACGATGGAATCATGTAAATGCTCAGGGAACTCACACATAATAATTTCAAGTTCGTATACTTGATTTTATTATTAGAAATATTATGCATGCATAATAAAAACTCCTAGAGGTTATACTTAGGGTCAAGTACGTTTCTCAGTCATTAGGAACTATAAACCTATGAAGTTGAGTTGTTTTTTTACATTTCTCAGCTTTCTCATATGCATATGTATTAATACTTAAACATATCCATTTATAAATTCAATTAAAATTTTTCATAATTAATTGGAAATGATGCGCGGGTTTGTTAATCATTTCGCAAGCTGTTTATAAATCATTAGCTGACAGACGACGACGATCGGCAATGCGATCTCAGGTATGCGCCGGTCATTATAAAGCCAAGATCTCTCTGCACAAGTTGTACTCGTATTTACTTCATATATGTGTAAATTTTAAATATATATGTTAATTTGTGTGACTTTGACAACACCCGCCTTCAATTTTATTTTTATACTTTTTTTTTTAATTTATTATTTATTTTTTTGCGGTTGCTCACATTCATTTGGAGATCGTCTTTAATTTTTAATTGTGTCAGGGGCTGGAACAGCAAAAAAAAAAATGAAATAAAGGTAAAAAGGCTGCAAAAATGTTGAATAAATCAGATAAGGGATTATATGGGGTTTGCTGACGTATTTGTATTCGTGATTGTATTCGAAAAAAGCACAAAGCCTACACGTATCGTTTATTTATTTGTGTACTTTAATTTACTTGGTAAATTGAGTAATTTTTTACTGCACACGAAACCTAACAAACAACAACAGCAACAACAAATCTTTGTGTATGCACAAATGTAGAAAAAAGCATATTTGTCTCAAATTGCATTTTACAGTTTGCACACGTTTTGTGGTCAATAAACACACATATTCGCTACAGGTTGTTGCCATTGTTGCTGTTGCCGCTGCTGCTGCTGCTGCTGCTGCTGCTGTTGCTGTTGCTGTAGCAGTTGCTGTTGCTGTTGTGGGTTTAACGGTAATTTGTAATTTGAGCCAGCGTTTTGTGCATACATCGGGTATATCATTATGCAAACAGCGTTAAATTGTAAAACTTCGAGAGCCAACGGAGCCAAGAAGCAAACCCAAACTCGAACCCAAGTCGCAGTCCAATTCAAATCCAATGCAAATGAATCTTTCGGTTTGACTGGAACCAGCTCAAGGTGCAAGACACCCATAGAATTGACTACAATGCGAGTATGACACAAATGATATATATGTATATGTATATGTACACATACATATACAGCATTCCTTGGCCTCACTTTCTAATCATTCCAAATAAAGTTTAGATGCTCGCTAATAAATGAGAAATGCCGGATTTTGTTATTTGTTTCTAAATTAATTATCAGTCGAGTGTCTGTTCATTAGCATAAGAGCTGTGAGCTGAGTAGCCCAGGCTGGGCTTTACGTCATCAGCCGCGAAATTCCGATCTTGGGCATGTGTCATCCCCACGTAGAATATTCTGCAATTAAAAGTCCATTCAACGCTTCGATGCGCGCAGAGAATAGCAAACAAATCGCTGATATTGCTAGGCATGCGCTGCTTTGTCTGCTGAACCGTAAACTGGAGCACAGCTGCGGACCCAACCCTTGCCCCACACATCCACACATCCCACACACACTCTCACATTTAAATATATATATGTGTGTATGTGAGGCAGGCAGTCATTGCTCAACGCGAGTCGCTTTTGAAATGCATTTCATTTGAGCGCATCACTCACACGCACTGTTGCCGCTGCCGTTGTTATTCCCGTTGTTGTTTCTTGTTATTGTTGCTGCTGCTGCTGCTGCTGCTGCTATTGCCTAAGTCTGTCTCTCGAGTTATCTCTAATTTCGCCTCTCTTCCCCCAGATGTCTTACCTATACTCGACGTTCGCACAACTGGTTAGCGTGCACTGCAAGTCGACGGTGGGCGGCGGCCTGCCCGTAAACCAATGCAAGCACAATCTGCTTGGTTATGGCTCTGAGAAATTGCAAACATTCTCCGATGCGCAACTGGAGGCACTTGATCCGTATCAGCGCGACGCCAATGAGCTGAGTGAGTATTGCATATTTATGACATCAGACCCAATTTTCATCCAAATGCAAAGAGCCCATCCCAGCCTAGTGGCAGAGCGTGGGAATTCACTGCCAAACTTCCGCGAGCGATAACAGCAGATGAAGCTGCAACTGCAATGCATTTATTACCTGCGACTACTTTTGATTTTGGCTTGAAATTCCGCGCTTTGGCACATATACTACGTGTTTTCACTTGTTAACCCATCTGGCATATGGCGATAATGATAAGAGTACGTGATTTCAATGTGTTAATTGTCTCTTTCCGCAGTCTGGTCATCGATTATGCGGGATCATCCCAGTGCAACGTTGATAACGACACGCAAGCCCCAGCCCGTGCCCACACCTCCGGCCTCATCGCTCATCATACTCACCCATCAGCAGCCGCCACAGCCAAATCAGCAACAGCAGAATCCCCTCTTCGATGGCAGCAGCAGCGGCAGCAGCGAGCACAAGCACAAATACGCGATGGACATGGACATGGCCTATGGCTATGGCGGTGGCGAGCAAAGTCCAGCAGTCCAACAGTCGAGTCAACTGCCCGTCGCAGCTGCCCTGACAGCGGAGCCGCCCCAAACCTATCTCAGCGGTCCACTTGTGATTCGTCTGCGACCCGATGGCACACCCGTTGAGGAGGACAAAAACCGTCCGCTGCCGCGTGACGATGATCTGGAAACCTATCGGCTGGCACACAGTGGCAACATCGGCAACCCACGCCCCAACAGACATCGCAAGATTGCAACCATTAGCGCACTCAAGCAGCAACACTTTGCGGCCATTGCTCTGCAGAGAGAGCTGCAACCACCTCATCCTCAGCAAGTGCGACGTCAGTTCCGCCAGACACAAACGCAATCCCAGCCCCTCATCAGCTCTGGCTATTATTACAGTAAGGGGCAGGCGTAAAATGACAGTCACAGGTTGAGGGGACGTAACGCCTCCTGAATTGATTTTTATTAGATTGTAGTAGTAGATTTAAGTATAAGGATTGAGTGTGTCGGGTGGCTGAAAGATTTGAATGTGATATTGATAATGGTCGTGCATGAGGAATCTTTGTTTAACTGTGTAAATGGTTTCGATGCACTTGAGCTTTAATTGAATTTCGTATTTGTACAATTTATATAACAACGTTTAAGTTTTCTTTAATTTTATTTATTCGTGTGCATTAGTTATAAGCTGAAATAGAGATTCTTACAAAATAAAACTTTATATTTGTATTTGCAAAATCAGTCTGTATATTTTGTTTATTTTCTTTTCGTTTTTTTGTATTATTCAATTTGTCATATAAAATCAAACCAGTTTGATATGAGTATGATTATGTATTTTATTTGCACACAGTGAAAGCCATACTCTCCGCCTTCGAACAGCTGTTGTCAACTGATCATTTATTTTTTGTTTTTACCAAAAGCTTGTTTTTGGGGTTTTCTTCATAATTCCGTCTTCAACGAATCTGGATGCTTTGCGAATAAATACAAAAATAGTGATAGAATTTTAAATAGGTTGATGACGCACATTTCTTACAAAAAAGCTGAAAATTGTATTCACAAAGTATCGGATACTAACCGCAAAAATAACAAACTTTAAATCTGATACATTGTCATATATGTACATATATTTACGGATATGTCGGCAAATACAACGTAAGCGACGAACCATAAAATGCTCTTCTTAATATATATAACAAAAGAGATTGTTTCGCAAAACAAATGTTGGACGGTTTACAAAGCTATCACTGTACTGTATATGTAATCTGTAAATGTGCACTAAAGCTGGTACTCATATTTATGCAATGAAAGTGGGGATTACAAAGCATTTTTAGCGATATTCGAATACAAGTTAATAAAATCCAGTTCCCGGCAAATCATTGTGCTCAAATTATCACGCGAGCGCCTCATTAACCCACATTATAAAAAGTACACATGCACTTTAAAGAGGACAATGGAAATATCCCAAAGGCAAATCCGGTTCGAAATCATTCATTTATATAACAATTTGTAAATTCTGAAAAGACTATATTATGAAAAGAATTTTGGAAATTACAAAAACGAATCAGTTTTGGCAAAGATGAATAAAGTCGCTGACTGTTACACAGAACGTCAAATTTAAAAATTAACGGGTTGTCATTGAAAACAGTGCTGGAAAACGATATTTACACAACACTCGATCGACTAAAATATTCAATCGATCGACAGATCTGAATATCGTTTATGAAAATCATCGGTGCATGGTTCCATCGATGTTTCCTAAATATTTATTTCTTAATACAGTAACTAATTGAATTACGCACAATATTTTAGGGGATATTTATAAAAGTCAAAAGATTCGTCTATGTTATTCATCTTTTCAAAACATAGCTAACATCGATGTTTCAGCACGTAATCTGGGCACACTTGTTACCAGCTGTTTATATAAACGGTCACACTTTCTAAATAGGTCATAGAATGCACAAAAATAAATGTAACTTATAAACCTCACAGAAAACTACAAAGGAAAACATAAACGCGGAACAATAATCAAAAGTGCAGATAAAACTACTGATAAGGTTTGTACATTCATAGCACACGTAATTCCGGTTAAGTTTCGTATGACGCAGCAGGCGGGGAAGCCTGAAGAACATATTGCTATGAATCACAAAATAAATCAAAGAGATAAAATACATATACAGACGTGAATATACAAATATATGTACAGAAGCACTCATTTCCATTTTGAAACACATGCAGTTGTTCAACAACACATGTGTGCGGTTCATAGTTTAACGGTTATCGATTAATCACATCATTGTATATTTAAAAAAAAAACGGGGAATTCCCTGTTGAAGCTTACATGTGAATGTCGTGCTAAGAATTCAAAACGTTTGCATATCTTCAGTATCGCAACGCTAGCGGAGCCATTATGGCGGAAGAGGATTCGTTCGTTATATTGGGCAGTTCGCCTCTGCCATCGCTATACTCTCATGGGAATTCTCTGCTACACGATGCACTGCAGTATGATGGGAACGAAGATGTCGTGATGGCATCATCAGAGAATTCTGCTTCTGCTGCACCCGTCAGTTTGAATCAGAAAAATGAAACCGCGGACCTAACGAAATCAAACGAAAGCAGTCTACCCACAACTTTACCCTCGGAACAAAATTCATTGGCAGCCAGTTTCTTGATGGGTGATGTTAATCCTGACGTGCTTAAAGTAAGCATATTAATTTCGGCGTATGTTACATAATTTAAACATTTAGTTTATCTATTTATCACAGAACAGCGTATATTCACAATTTCCGAGCCTTTGCTCCATGCAAGCGTGCGCCGAGGATGTTGTAAAATTACAAACAATGATGACAGAATATGTGGCCTTAAAACGTATGTCCAGTATTATTCCTTTTTGTGCTATTTGAAAGTTAAATCTGTTGTGATTTTAGACAATCGAATAACGAGTTGTCAATTCTGATTTACATGCCCTCATAATGTTGTTTAAAGAGCAACTATTGTGCTTTTGTGTAGTACAGTCTTGAATAATGCTTTTCATACAATTGATCAGTTGATTAGTAAGACTTAAACTTTTTATGCAGTAATTTACAATCTTATAAATATCTTTACGTGCAGAAACTTTGGATAAAGTTAATCATACGATGCAGGAATATTATAAAATTACCCAGCAGTGGCGGAAGGAAGCAGCTGGAAGGGAAGAGGAATATAAACAGAAGTTACATGAATGTCAAGCACAGATAGACAAATTGACAGAGGAAAACCGACAGCTAAAAAAGGATGTAGACACTAATTTGGAGCAAATTCGTCTTGTGGAAGATATAAGGCAAAAGGAGCACGATGAACTTAGACAAAGTGTGTCAGAAAAATCTTCGCTAATAAACAATATGCGTGTTGAAATTGATAAACTGCAACAATATCAAGTCGTAAGTGAATTGCTTCTCGTTTGTTATCAAACTTTACTGATAAGAATTTAACTTTGTTCATTCATTCATTTGTATTGTATTGCCAGCTATCTGCAGTATTAGCCTAATCTCTGCCTATATTCACAGCCGTCCTTCGAGTACGTCCCTGGTGCTGATAAAACTGAAACTGAATATATTAAACGCGACGAACACGAGCTTCAAGTTAAGGATTTGAAACGACAGATGTCCCAATTATTGGCCGAAAATCTAGAAATCAATGACATGGTTTGTTCACAATATGAAACATTGTTAAATTCGTCAAAATAATTTGCTTTCATTATAGAAAAAAACATATATTGATGAGATCAACTGCTTAAAGGTCAACCTGACAAGTTCAGAAGAACTTCTTAATGCAACGCGTGCTGATGTCAATCTTTTAAAAGCTAAGGATGTGCAAAAAGATGAGGAAATTGCATATTTGAAAACACAAATTGATAGTTATAGACGAGATTTTGAAATGGAACGTGCGGATCGTGAAAAGAATGCTGGAGAGAAAGAGCAATATTTACTGGATTTGCGTGCCCTACAAAGACGTAACCAAGAACTAATAGAAGCTCTAGCTGAATCGCACAAAAATCGGAAATCCAGCTTTACGCCTCCAACAACGACAAGCACGAGCAGCTTACGAGATGAGCAGAGACCGGTAAGGGTATGTGATAGCCTGTGTGGCTTACATATGCATTGTGATTACAATTTTTAATTTATGTTTACAGGTTTTGGATCCAACAGGCGCAGCTGCAAAAACTGCGGATACTGTGTTGCGTTGTCCCATCTGCTCAAAATCGTTCAACGCATTAACTGTCCTACAAAGTCATGTTAATGACTGTCTGGACAAAAATTAATCATTTTTTTGTATAATTATTTAATATAAATAAATTTCTTAGATTTATTGTCGAAATCACATAATTGTGTACCGATATATATTAGCATATGTATAAATATATATATCACGTTATCGGAATGATTTGTTTTAAAGTTTACTTTGAATGGAAGGCATTTCTAACGACCAAACTCGTCGGACATCCTGGCTCGCAACAAGATTGCTTAGTACTTTTACATCTGAAAGTTAGTAAAAAAAGGTTGTAAACTTTAGAAATTTAAAATTTTGTACTCTTACCGCTGGTCTTGGCAAATTCCTGTAGAGTTTGACGGATATCAAAAGTCGGAATAGCAGTGTTTATATTTGGATACACGACATCCTCATGCTTAATATTGGACACACAAACTCCAAGAATGCTACCGTTTTGGTCAAACATTGGGCCACCACTTTGACCTGCCTGCACGCTGCCATCAGACATTATGGCACCGTTATCGCATTTAATAATGCGACCTTGAAATATGGATGGATTAAAGTCGTACTTAAAGTTGAAATTAACATAGTATGGAAAGCCAGCGTTGTAAACAGTTTGTCCCAAAGTAGCACGATTGCGAGCCAAGCGTACACAGTATCGCTCGGGCACATCGTCGGGTGCGGTAAGAAGAGCCAAGTCATAGGGACGATTCTTATCCGGATTACTCCAAATAACATCCGAATGGAATTCTCGATCAACAGCTCGACAAAGCACTTTGGCGCTGGGCTGCAAGCAATTTATTTAAAACTTTTAAATTATCAAGTGATATCTAGATTGTTTACCTGTCCAACAACATGTGCACAAGTTAAAATAAAGCGTTTGTTGTAGACTTTAATGAAGGTACCAGTCCCCTGTTGACCAGATGACTCAATGACTGCAATTGTGCGCTCCCCTTTAGTAGAAATACAGTCTTTATCTTTACAAGAGTACAATTTAAATGCGACTTACAAGCGAAATTCGATGCTTCTCGCATTACACTAAACATGGTAATCGGTGTGCCCAGTTGCTCCATGAAATCGCGCAAAAGATAACCAAAATTAGCAGCCAAAGTCAGGTTAACGTTTTCCTGTTCGCGTTGGAATGATGTACATACGATAACACCAACTAATCGTCTGAAATAAAATGGTAATCTTTAATGGCATTGCAAACAATATATGTAATTCTATCTCTGGCACTTACAGTTTATTATTAAATACCGCAGAGCCCTCACAACCCAAGGGCAAGGCGTTTGATAAGCCAAATAGAGAGCTGCCCATCACATTGGACACCTTGCCAATACTAATGGTTTTGTAGAAGTTTTCCAAGCCAAAAGGGGAGCACATGACCAGCACATCGTCAAGTGTATGAATTGGCTGAAGGTACCGCAAATAGCTGGCGATGTGCTGCAAGAACCGCTTAAAGGAATCACGTTCCTTTAATGCTCGCATGGTCAACACCAAGAAACTGGAGCGCAATACATTCTGGCTATCCGAGTCAGCGTTCATCAATATCTTGTGGAGGTTCCGCGATACTTCCGCTGCACAAAAGACGTACAACGGCTCCGCCGTATAGCGAGTCAGTATGTGGACCACTTGGCCAGATTGTTGTGCACTTCGATCCGTCAGCGGACGACGCTGTCGATCAAAGGTCACCAGGTAACTTAATTTACGCAACAGTTTACCCTCCTCGCAGGCGTCATCCTGAACATCGACGAGCTTGCACTGTTGCAGGTCTTGAGTGATTTTGTCCCCATCGCCAACTGGACGCACAAAAGGCTGCAAAATGCTGCCTGAGCTTATAATGATCTCGTTGTTGATAATAACTGCCGATTGCTTGACCGAGAGTTTTGCAGATTGATCGGTCACATCAAGCAATGCGTGGCGAATTTTTAGAAGCATATTTAAAAGTTTATTTTTGACGGGCGGCCATTAACGGCTAAAATTCATTTCAAACAAAACACATCCAACTTGAGCGAACTTTTCTTTGTTTTGATTAACAAAAACGATAACAGAGGCAGCATAAAAACAAGGTTGCACTGCACGCTTAATGAGCGAGCGTTTTATACAATTTTGTAATATGGTCACTCTAAATGCAATTATTTTTTTGTTAGTTCTTTATTTACAATCTGTCTAATTATGTGAATACTACAAGATAACTAAAATAGCAGTTTTCCAGCGATCCTAACCATTATACAACAACAAAAACTGCTTATAAACAAACAATTGTTAAAAACATACATTTAAACATGATTGAATTAAATATGATTTTTAAACTGAATAATAAAAAAACTCGACGTAGTTAGACGCAAAGACAACCTCGAATTTCAGCCATGTAAGCAATCAGCTGATGGCCGTCAGCTGTTGTCGAAAATACCAAAACATTCGGTTTAACCTCAATTCAGAGCTGCTTATTCGGCTGCGGATACAAATCTCGATCTATGATTTGCTTTGCATAATGTTCGCCTTAAGGATTCAACTATTGCGCACGCTTCATAGAAGCGGCAGTTACTCCAAACGCACTTTTGCACACAAAAATCTATTGGAACTGTCAGAACGTGGCTTCTTCCAAAGCATTTTCCCAGACACTGCAGCGTAAGCTAATGTTGATAATAATTTAACTTATTTATTTATGAAAAACTCTTGCAATGCAGACTAAAGATAAAGCACCTGTTCAAGACATCACCGCAGAGCATCTATGCCGGGTTTGATCCTACGGCGGACAGTTTACATGTTGGAAACTTGCTTGTGATTATGGGTTTATTGCATTGCCAGCGCGCTGGACACAAACCGATTGCGTTGGTGGGCGGAGCCACGGGCCTGATTGGAGATCCAAGTGGCCGTAAAACGGAGCGCAATCAGCTGGGGGAGTCGGTGATAGAGACGAACCTGCAGGCCATTGAACAACAGCTGCGAAAGGTGTTCAAAAACCATGAGGACTGCCTCTGGGATACAAAGAAATACAGCTCCAAACTTGAGCCACTCACGTGAGTATTAAAGGTCTGAAACCAGCTCACCAAACTGCAGCCGAAATTATAAATTATTTGCATTCCCAACCGGATTCCCTGTTGGTTTCAGAAGAAATAAATTAAGTGGCTTCTCCGCTAATAATGCTAACAAAATCCCAAGCATCCTCACCACAAACTTTAACATTGAAGATATTAATATTTTAATCAATATCTTCTTTTAGAATCGTTAACAATGCTGATTGGTATGCGAATCTCAGCCTCATTGACTTTGTTGCCAATATGGGCAGACATTTTCGCATGGGATCGATGCTGTCGCGATCGTCGGTTCAATCACGCCTGGAGTCAGAAGATGGCATGAGCTTTACGGAGTTTACATATCAGATCTTTCAGGCCTACGACTGGCTGCATTTGTTGCGCAAACACAACTGCTGCTTTCAGATGGGCGGCTCCGATCAGATGGGCAATCTGATGACTGGTCATGAATTGATAAGTCGCGTTGAACCCAAACAAGAAGTCTTTGGAATGACACTTCCAATCGTCACTAATGAGGAGGGCGACAAGTTTGGAAAATCGGCAGGAAACGCCGTATGGTTGGATGAAAATAAGACGTCTCCGTTTGCATTGTATCAATTCTTCATGCGCATGCCAGATTCTGAAGTGGAGAAATTACTTAAATTGTTCACATTTATTCCTCTACCCGAGGTGGTGCAACTGATGCGGGAGCACGCCATGGAGCCGGAGAAACGAAAGGCTCAGACTCTCCTAGCGGAAGATGTCACCCTGCTCGTACATGGAGGTAGAGAATTGTTGCAATCTCATGTAATCTATATTCTAATAAATGCAATCCTTAGAGCATGGCTTAAAGCAAGCGGAACGAGTTACCAACGCTCTTTACAAAGGAAACGTCGATGGCTTGGCGGAATTGAACCTGACGGAAATTAAGCAAACTTTCCAAGGTGCCACAATGGTTGACATACTGGCCGAGCCTGGCATGTCTATTCTTCAGCTGGCAATGAAGGCCAAGTGCTTTCCCACAGAAAGTGAGTTACCCTTTTAGATACTCATTTGCATTAAGATAAGTCTAATCCCAATACCGAATTTCAGCCGATGCTGTGCGTATTATCAATGCTGGAGGCTTCTATGTCAATCAGAAGCGAGTGCAGAACATTGCTGAAGTTATTACCACCGGCATCCACGTCCTGCGAAATGGAGTTTCCCTATTGCGTGTGGGCAAACGCAACTTTTATATTGTTCGATGGCAATAGTGATAATACAAAACAAATTGTTGTTATTGAATATATACAAGTTACATTTATTTACAAGCTAAGAGGCTATTAAGTAAGCACATCTATGTAGACCGATACCTACTTTATTTATTTCCTGGGCGCAGGATTTTTACGCCAGCGCTTGCGTGCCAGCAAATCTTTGGCCTTTTCCTTCTTCAGATCCTTGTCGTAGAACTTGCCGCTCTTTGTGAAGGTCTTCTGTTCGTTGCGCATCTCTGCGAGCTTGCGATTCTTTTGCTTGATGATGTTTTTCTTGTTGGCTGACTTCTTTTTGCCAGCCTCTGATATCTGCACCTTGATCTTCCTTCCTTGTAGCTCAGTGTTGTGCAGCCGAAATCCTTGCTGGAAACTCTTCAGATCATCCATCTCCACAAAGGCAAATCCGCCACGACGTTTTTTGGGTATCCTAATGGATTTCACAGCTCCAGCAACTGCAAAATGCGACTCCAAATCATCTTTAGTTGTCTCAAAGTTGAGATTCGTGACGTATAGCACATGTCTGTTTAGTTTCGAGGCACCACGCAGAAGACTGTTCAACTGGCTGCTGGTTATATGACCATCAGCATTGGATTCTTCATCCTCGGCAGCAGACCCTTCGCTGCCATCTGCAGCGAGCTCCCCCTCTTCTTTGGCATCTCCCTCAGTGCTTTCATCATGCTTGTCTCCTTCCTCTTCATCGCTGCTCTCAGAATCGCTGGAGTTCTTTGTCGCATCCTTGTCCACATAGGTGCCTTCAAAGATCTCTTTTCGTTTCTCGTCATCGAAGTTGCCCAATAGATCGGCAGAATCGTCGTTGACTGTTTTCCGCACTCTCTTGGGCTTTATATACGATTCCACTTCGTAGTCACTGCCGGAATCGGACCCGCTCTCATCGCCGGTCATGATTATATTGAAATAAATAAACACTAGCAAAAAAGTAAAGCTGAGAACTTGCCGACAGCACGTGTGATAAACAATGTAACCGCAAGCTAAAATACCAAATATACCAAACTATAAGGTTGTTCAGTGTTGGCAACTGCGAGCCTTCAATTGTGGCTAAATAAGTCTCCGAAAATAGATAACTTATGTCTTAAAAACGTTCCAATAAAATTAATTAAACTAAGTAAGAAAACAATTCTTATTTATTTTATTCTAAAAACTTTATACCGACTATAAAATATGTTTAAGGCCGAATATTGCAAATAATTGTACTTATTTAAAATATGTAATTTCTCAATTACCTTGTTCATCAACAATTTATTTAGATGTCTGCACATTGACACTAATTACGCTAATTTTAACATATATAAACAATTTAGTTGTTGTTGTTTTTTTAAGAACAGGATATGTTGGTGCAGTTGATACAGACATTGGAGTATAAATAAACCTGTTTCATTATTTGTATTCCATGCAAATTGACCAAATTAGTTAATTATGTTAAGAACATGTTATACTACGGGCATTATTTACTATTATTGCATAAAATATAAATACATACTATATTATTGCATACGCAATATGTCATAAGATTTATTTAAATCTATATTTATGTTATACATATCTACAAACTATATTAAAATTCACAATCAAGTTGTAGTACGGTTCACAAAACCTTGTACCTCGAATGTTGTCTGATATTTAAAACTGCACTGATGAAGACGGCAACAAGTTGATTATCTGATAAGCTAATTAGCAAATTAATAAATGAGAAACATATACGAACATGAGCAGCACTCTAATGATTGCAACGTTCTCTTTTGGTTAAATAAAATAAAATTGTTCCAGATCAAGTTTGGAGAAATTTCCGTTACTCGTTGGGCCAGTTTGGAAATGTCATCAGATTTTTAGATAATGCCTATAAAAGCATAGCGCACTTGCAGATCTCATTAGTTCTGTTTCGTTCTCTGATAACAACCAACTACCTCAACATGAAATTCTTGGTAAGCACAAATTGTAGAAAATAAATAAAGTGGATTAACATTTACATTTTCCACAGATTGTCCTTGCTTGCCTTTTGGCCGTCGCCTATGCTAGCGATGATCGTTCAGCTGTTGCCACTGAGGAGAAGGTGCAGGTCAATCCCGATGGCTTCAACTACAATGTTCAGACTTCCAACGGCATCGAACTGCAACAGAAGGGACAGGTTGATGAGCACACAAACAGCGTCTCTGGCTCCTACAAATATACCGCCCCCGATGGCCAAGTTGTCCAGGTCACCTATACCGCCGATGAGAACGGTTACAAGGCCGACGTTAAGGTTTAAAATGTTTTGAAAAAAAAAACACAATTCTACAAAATATCAGTCCAATAAATTGCATAAAAAGAAACCGAAATTACGTTAGTAAATTATTTTGAACAGCATTCAACACACCCTGTTTCAGAACGCACTTTTAGTGTTGGAAAACTCCACATCAAATGAGTGAAAATAGCTTTGCAACACATCTGCAGACAATTGCTCTGATTCTTGTTTGCAAAATTGTTTAAATTTTTTAATGTTGTGTTGCACATTAAATAAACGATAATTATTGCAAAATACAGCTTGGCTTCGGAGGCAACAGCAATGGATTCCTCGAAGAAGATCAAAACAACGTCTACAGAGACAACAACAGAAGTATCAACAACAGAACATGACGAGGCTGCAACCGGCTTCTCGGTACAGGCAGAAAACACAACCACGGAGCCTAATCCCGATGAGCATGAGCCGGCAAAGGCTGCAACTGCAACTAGCACGGATTCATCAAAAAGTCACACTGATGAGCCGGATGAATCCATAAACAACATTACAGATGCAGATAAGTGCAGCTCTAGCCAAGTAACTTCAATGGCAAGTTCCAAAGAAACGGATTTGGACAGCAGCATTGAGGTTATCAGCAGCCCAGCTACCGACGATATTGACACTGAAAGGGATAATAAAGATTCCAACGAAGACACATCTAAAGAAGAGAAAGACAGTTCCATAGAAACTGTTGATGAGGCGAAGCCAATTGAAGTTGATTTGGACAGCAGCATTGAGGTGATTGAAAGTCCCGGATCAGCGCCTGCTTCAAGCAAAGTAGACCGAGAGGAACCTGTCACCAAGCAAAAGGAACACGCCGTCAACAGTGACAGCAGTATTGAAGTCATTAGCAGTCCTGTCAAAGAAGCTAGAACTAGTAGAGATTCAATCACGGAAATGAGCGAAATTAAACCGAAAGAAGAAAGCCAATCCGAAGAAACCACTTCACTAGGGAGCAAAGTGGAGGAGCAGCTAGTAACAGTTGAAAGCGATGACATTGCCGACAATATCGCCAAGGATACTGATGAAATCAAAGCAGCTATCATGGACGATGAGTCCAACGAACAGTCATTTAAAAACAATACAGATGATGAATGTGTCCAAGATGCAGACGATATAGAAGATTCTATGGAAATGAAAGGCGTCGGCACAAAGGATACGAGCGACTTTGCAGAGGATAACGAAGTATACTATAAGAAGGACTGCGTCAACTGCAATTGCCAGAAGATGCACAAGCAATACGTATTGGCCAGCTTGGCAGCTCTCAACTACTACAAAGTGCCCAGAAAAGCACACAAGCGGCAGTACATCTGCATGAGTTGCTACGACACGGCAATGGATGTTTATGAGGTAAGCGGATCTACAGATTTGTATTGTAATTAAAGTTAATACACTGCTTTATTTTTGTAGGATTATGCCGGTCACTTGTTGGCCAAGCAACCGTTGCTGCTGCGAGAGTTTAAGCAAGATCATGCCGACTTCGTGGCACTGGACAGCAGTGACGAGGAGGAAAACGAAGAAGAGCCAGGTAAATCCAGCAATTAAAGAATTGTTTACCTTCTTATATGACTCGATTTCTCTTGCAGACAAAGCGGAGTTTTCGGCAAATGATTTAAGTTTGATTGAAAATGAGCTGGAGGATGCCATCAATACAGTTGTTTCGAAGGTGGACTTGGAAGACCAAATGACTTGGTCCAAAACCATACTGCAATCAAAGGCAGATCGTATGGGACGTGAGCTTGAGTTGGCCAACGAAGAGCTGAGTAAACTGCAAAACATGGCTGATAAAATGCACTTTGCTCTATACAATCACTGCCAAGTGGTGCACAAGCATATGCCGCCACTTGATCTTTACCAAAATCTGAGTGATTATGTGGTAAGTTCCGTTCAAGGGTAAGTATCTTATACCATTATTAAATGGAGTCTATATTTTTGCAGCAAGTGCCACCAGCTGGTGAGATAGAGCGGCAACCCATTCTAATCAACGAAACCTACTATGCTGTCAAGAACAAGGCCATCGCCAGCTGGGTGTCGGTCAAAGTAATTGAATTCTCTGAAAGCACAACAGTTGGCGGCAACTTGGTGAAGAGCTACAAAATAAAATATCTCAATACGCCATATCAAATGGTTAAAACTGTAACAGCCAAGCATTTGGCCTATTTTGAACCGCCTCCCGTGCGATTAACCATCGGTAAGATTATTGTAATAAAATTATAAAGGTCGCCTGCTAAATTATATTATAATATTCAGGCACTCGTGTGATTGCCTATTTTAATGGCAACACGTTGACGCGCGGCAAGGAAAAAGATGTTGTACCCAGCGCTTTCTATCCAGGAATAATTGCTGAGCCTTTGAAACAGGCAAATCGATTTAGATACTTGATCTTCTATGATGATGGATATACGCAGTATGTGCAGCACAATGATGTGCGCCTGGTGTGCATGGCATCAGAGCGTGTGTGGGAGGATGTGCATCCTGGGTCGAGAGATTTTATTCAAAAATATGTAGAAAAGTATTCAGTGGATCGTCCAATGGTGCAGTGCATGAGGGGCCAAAACATGAACACCGAATCAAATGGCACTTGGCTGTATGCTCGCGTCATTGATGTCGATTGCAGTCTGGTGCAGATGCAGTTCGACGATGACAAGAACCATACGGAGTGGATCTATCGTGGATCCTTGCGTTTGGGCCCCGTCTTCAAGGAAACGCAAAATGCCCTCAATAGTGCCAATGCTATGCAACAACATCGTTTACCCCGCGTAAGCTACACATTAATATATATCACGATTAGCTTGCAAATAACTGTTGACTGTTTTTTCCCTACGCTCTGCTCGCGAGAACAACCGAAAAAGGGCAATCGGTCTGTGAACGAGCCGAGCAAAAGAAAGCCGAAAAAACTGCTCGTCGGCTGAGCGCGAGCAAAATTTTTTACGAACAATTCAATCGGTTGCTCTCTGATTCTTTGGTCAAATTCTGAGAACAAAACACTTATTTAGAGACCGCACGAATCGGTCAACAGTTATTTGCGAGCTTTGATATCACATAAAACTTAAACTATTTAAATACCAACTTATTTTTAGCGTACTGAACCCTTCATACGGTACACTAAGGAGATGGAGACGAGCACTCGGCAGGTGAACCAGCGGGCCATTGCACGAAAGAGCAGTTCCGCACCACAAAATGTCAATCCTTCGCCGACATCTGCGTTGGCATCGGCCAATGCTGCGGCATTGGCCAAAAGCGCAGTGCGTCATTTGAATAACTCCACCATCTATGTGGATGACGAGAATCGACCCAAGGGTCATGTTGTCTACTTCACAGCGAAACGCAACCTGCCACCCAAAATCTACTCGCCACACGAATGCTCGTCTTCTTGTTTATTCACTATTGCACATCGTCTAGACAGTTACAGTCCGTTGGCCAAGCCTCTGTTGTCCGGCTGGGAGCGTTTGATATTTAAACAGAAGACTAAACGTAACGTTGTCTATCGCGGTCCATGTGGCAAAAGTTTGCGTAATCTGGCCGAGGTGCACATCTACTTACGAGCTACACAAAATGTGCTAAACGTCGAAAACTTTGATTTCACGCCCGATTTGCGCTGCCTGGCGGAATATTCAATTGATCCGACGATTGTGAAGGAAGCGGACATCTCGAAGGGCCAAGAGAAAATGGCTATACCTTTAGTCAACTACTATGACAACACCCTGCCTCCGCCATGTACCTATGCCAAACAGCGCATACCCACGGAAGGAGTCCACTTGAATCTTGATGAGGAGTTCCTAGTGGGCTGTGACTGTGAGGATGATTGTTCGGTAAGTAACTGGACTTCCCGTCAAACAAACTCTCCTATTAAGCTCTGTGTTTGCAGGATAAATCAAAGTGCTCATGCTGGCAGCTGACGGTAGCCGGCGTTAGGTACTGCAATCCCAACAAACCCATCGAGGAGATTGGCTATCAGTACAAGCGTTTGCATGAGCATGTGCCCACAGGCATCTATGAATGCAACTCCCGCTGCAAGTGCCGCAAGAACTGCTTGAATCGTGTGGTGCAGCATTCGCTGGAAATGAAGTTGCAAGTGTTTAAGACATCGAATCGAGGCTGGGGATTGCGCTGCGTTAATGATATACCCAGAGGTGCCTTTATATGCATCTATGCGGGCCACATGCTAACCGAAACTATGGCCAACGAGGGCGGCTTGGATGCAGGCGATGAATACTTTGCCGACTTGGACTACATTGAGGTGGCCGAGCAATTGAAAGAGGGCTACGAGTCTGAAGTCGACCACTCTGCAACGGAGGAGGAGGATACATATGCACCCGATCCCGAAGATGATGATGAATTTAAGCCCAATAAGTATTATCAACCGCGTAAAAAGGATAAATTGCGTGCGTCACGCAGTCAATCTAATCAAGCTAATGAATTGGACTCACAAGAGCGGGCTGTAATTAATTTCAATCCAAATGCGGATCTGGATGAAACAGTGCGTGAAAATTCAGTGCGCCGACTCTTTGGCAAAGACGAGGCGCCCTACATAATGGATGCGAAGACAACCGGCAATTTGGGACGCTATTTTAATGTGAGTGCGAAACGCGTAACAACCCACCATTATTATTGACTATAATTATTGTTCACTGCAGCATTCTTGTGCACCCAACTTATTCGTGCAAAACGTATTCGTGGACACTCATGATCTTCGCTTTCCATGGGTGGCTTTCTTCTCGGCCAACCACATACGCTCTGGCACTGAGCTGACATGGAACTACAACTATGAGGTGGGCGTTGTGCCTGGCAAGGTTCTGTATTGTCAATGCGGCGCCTCGAACTGTCGAATACGTTTGCTTTAAATTCTACACACTTTTATGCACGTAGCTGAAAGCTAAGATGAATTAGCATATTAAGCATGCATGTATTATATTCGAATTCATTACAATACTTTTAATTAAAATGTACTTTTCATTTAATGCAGTTTAAAAAATCAGTAATTTAATTGATGCTATTCATAAATAAAACAACTTTTATTTTAACACGTTACACGTACATGGCGCATAAACAATAATATGAATTAAATTGCATTTTTATTGGAGTGCATTTAAAAGTTGAAATGGCGGGATGTTTAACACTCGCCAATCCAATGACCCCTAAACTGTTAACACGCAGCCCTGGATCCGTGCTGTTAAACTAACAGCGGAGAGAAATTGGCACGTTGCTCAACACTAGTTAGAGGCCGATGCTGAAAAAGGCAAAAGCAAATTAAAATTTCGTGAGTGTAATTAAATTCCAGCCGTAATGCGCTGCTCTACAAAACTATAACAAACAAAGTTGTACGTACGTGTGCAACTCGCGGCGCTTGTGCATTTTCTTTGGTGGGTGGGCAAATCGTAGAACCGCCGATAATACAACTAAAAACGCTCCACAATCGAGTTCCGCCCTCGCCTCACCCTTTAGCCAGCCACCAATAAGAGAGTAAAAAAATCGATTTTGTGATAGTGATAACAGAACAGAGCTTACGCTTACGACGAGTCATTGGCTGGGGCTCTTTTTGCATTTGAATTTATACGGAACGCAGGCAACATGAATTTGGATTTCGTTCGGGTGTGCGGCAAGCACAATCTCATCTATGAGGCGTACTACAAACAGGTAACGTGTCCCAGCTCCCAGAGATCCATTCAGAGGCGGTCGAAATTTCAACCCCCCTATTGATTTTTACGCGCTTGTGCCAAATTTGCTGTAGATTGACCCAAAGGGTACGGGTGCCATAGAAGCCATGACCGCGGCCAAGTTCTTGAAGAAGTCTGGCCTAAGCGATGTGGTGCTTAGCCGGATTTGGGATCTGTCCGATCCCAATGGCAAGGGATTTCTCGATAAGCCAGGTTTCTTTGTCGCCTTGAAACTAGTCTCATTGTCGCAGGCGGGCCAGGTGGCTAACATGAACAACATCTACATGGACACAGTGAATCCGCCCAAAGTGGTAAGTGAGAACGGCAATAACGATTACACAACATCGATAAATCTACATACGCAATTTGTGTCTTGCTTTTCTTGCATTTGCATATGTGGACAGGGTGACATTCCTAAGGCAATACCACCTCGCATGCAAACGGTCCCTGGTGCAGGAATGGGACCAGGTGCTGCAACCGGAGGCTCTGGTGGCGATTGGACAATTAGCGTGATCGATCGGCTCAAGTATGAGCAACTGTTTGAATCACTGAATCCACAGAACGGCATGCTGCAAGGCAACAAAGTGAAGGGCGTACTTATGGACTCCAAACTGCCCATGAATATCTTGGGCACTATTTGGGATCTGGCCGATCAGGACAAGGATGGCAACTTGGACAAGCACGAGTTTATTGTGGCCATGCATCTCGTTTATCAGACACTCCAGAAGCGCACAGTGCCCAATGTGTTGCCGCCTGAGCTGCGCAAGGCGCCCAAGCCGGTCATGCCACCGCCACCAAATATGGCAGCCGCTGGACATGGTGCTGCCATGCCAAGGGCACCCAGTGGCGAGGGATTCGGCGATGGTGGCTTTGTTGCCAACTTTCCCAAAGATATTGCGCCACCGGCAGCAATTCCACCATTGCCTGTCGCGGTGCCGCCAATGACGCGCATACCACCGGTGGGTGCGGTCAGCTCCCAGCCGCTGATACAAACCGATCCGCTGATACCAATCGGAGCGCCACCGTCGGTGACAGCAAACGCCGATTGGGTGGTCAGTGCGAGCGAGCTGCTGCGATTCGAGGAAATATTCCGGCAGTCCGATTTGGACAAGGACGGCCTGGTGTCTGGTCTTGAGGTGAAAGACATATTCATTAAATCGGGTATACCACAGCGCAGTCTGGCAGATATCTGGTATGTCGTTCTCCTGAGATAGCTTTTTAGCCCAATATTATATATATATTTTTCATTCAAAGGGCACTTTGCGACACCAATCAATCGGGAAAGCTGACTGTGGAACAGTTCGCATTGGCCATATGGCTCGTAGAGCGTAAGCAACGAGGTGTGGATCCACCTCAAGTTCTCACAGCCAACATGGTACCGCCCTCGATGCGTGCGATAGTCTCTGGTGTCGATGTGCAGCAACAGGAGCCGAAGCCGACTTACTCGAATCCCGAACTGGAGATGATATCCAAGGAAATCGAAGAGCTGGCTCGCGAACGACGTGCTCTGGAAACGGAAATTGCGCAAAAAGAGGCCGATGTCCGTGTCAAGAATGGAGAAGTGCGCAGCCTCCAGGTAAGTCGCTTATTAGAAACGAAATAGAACTGATTTCTTGAAATAATATAATTAATTTCCAATTTTTATAGAGTGAATTGGATACATTGACGGCAACCTTAAAGCAATTGGAGAATCAACGTGGCGAGGCACAGAAACGTTTGGATGATCTGCAGGCTCAAGTAGTTATCTTTGAATGTATTGATTCATGCTTGCTTTGCGTGCATTTATTTATTTTTTCGTTGGGTTTACCTATTACTCGTATATATGATCGGTTAATCCCTTATTTAATTGCTTGCGTTTTGCGTTTAACTATTATTTTGATATGATATTTTGACTGATTGGTTTAATTTGAATATGATTTCCCTTTCTTTATTATGTTTCTCCATTGTTAACACAAATCGGTATACCTACCAAAAATCAAAACAAAACAATAATTACTCATACTAAAATGGTGAATGCCCTATAAATACTTATCACAATGCCATAAGGTTACCCAAAATCTGGCCGTGCTGGCCAATGTAAGTCATGATATAACCTACACCAATGCTCAGGTTTGTTTATTTTTATCTTTTCTTCATATTTTGTACCTTTGTGTTAGTATGTTTTGTATGTATCGTATATGTTATGTGTTCGTTTGTTTATTGTTAGTTGTGCAAAATGGCTTTATTCTCGTACATTGTCATTAAACTGTCTTTCCATATTTTTGTTAAAGGTCAACAAGATACGAGATCAGTGTCACAAGCAAGAGGAGACGATCAATGAACAGGAGGGTGAACTGAATGCAAAACGCTCGGAACTCCAAAAGCTCAAGGATGAAGAGTCTGCGCTGCAAAAGGAATACGATAATAACAATAATGAGTTGTCACAGCTGACCAAGCATCTGCAGAATACACAGCTGCAGATCAGTTCGGTATGCATTAAAATATATACACAATTTATTAGCATTATTCTCACTTTTTTCCGTCTGTTGTTATAGGTGCGATCGATGGTCACACAGCTGATGGAAACGCAACGTCAAATGACTGATGCACTGCTCATTTGTCGTGCTGCCATGGAAAATCAAAATGCTGAGCTGGTCTCGGAATATCAACTGAAGATCGAGCCGGACTTTGATGATGCCCGCAAAACACTGGAGAAACAAGTTGAAATACCTAAAGATGATCCATTTGACGAGAACAACAGTGGTGCTGCCAATAAGGCAAGCAATGGCTTCGATAATGATCCTTTCAGTGGACAGGCCAGCAGGCCGACACCTGCCATTAAAGGTGGATTTGATGATAGCTTCAACATGAGTTCCGGCTTTGACAGTGGTTTCGATGCATTTGGCCAAAGTGGTGCAAGCGGCTTTGGGCAAACGACACGCGATCCATTTGGAGCTGATGCATTTGCTGCCAACAAGCCAAGCTCTATTACGCCCGAGGTAGCTGCCATCAATCAATTCAATCACAAACGATATCATTAAACATATTTAAATTTATTTTGCAGCCTGGAAAGGATGATTTTGGAAGTGATCCGTTTGCGGCTTTGCATGCGCCAACGGGTCAAGGTCAGGTGCTCAGTCCCAATACAAACCGGTCCGGTCCACCGCCCAGACCAGAGTCACCTAGTCCAGCATTGCCTCCAAAAAAATCCAAGGTGCCGCCCCCCAGACCAGCTCCACCACGTGCATCACAGGTAAGAGACAATGCAATTATATTTCATTCAATTTAACAATGCTAATGAGTTGTATTATTAATAGCCATCGAGCGGATTCGGCTCCAGCGCTGCTGGAGGCGGAGGATTTGCTGATTTTGATGACTTCGACAATAAGGTTGGTAGCAAGTTTAATGTACGTTGGGATCGGTGGTAAAGCATGTGCACCGACCACAGCGCAATGACAATACTTTTCTTAATACATTTTTGTTTAAACTATCACTGATTGTACAGTTTGTATTATTTTGCATTAACTTGGCATTGCAATACTTAACGATTACATAATTTTACATTGATATTATAAGTATCGTTATTAATTACTTTCACTAACCTCCTTTAAGTTATGTAGTTGGTTGTGTTAATCACTAGTCACATAACATACTAAACAAAAATAAACAAACAAGTTTCATGCACATACTTTTTTGGAAGTAGAACTTTTGATTTACTCTCTTGATTTGGCTTGATTGATTTTGGCCAAATAATGCAAACGGTATTTGTTCCCACTTGCCTTATCTGCTGCCCGTACGAGACTAACTCTTTGCTTTCATCTCTTGCAATTCTCTATTTTCAGTGAACATCTTAATAATTATCATATATTTCTAAAAATGCATATATATGCACATACTTATATATAAGCTGATCTAATATATATGTATGTGTGTATACATAATATGACTTATTTAATATAATATTGAAATGGTACTAACACATACACACCCACACACATAACACACACACACACAGCCGAAAGTTGAGCCTAGCAGAAAGAAGAACAAATTTTAAGCGTACAAATTCAATTGCATACATATATACAATATAAACACATATATCATAGATGATTCGGCATCGTAATGCACCCAGGCCGTTAGCATACTCGCAGTTTCATGCCTAATTAGATAAATGTACTAAATTTAAATTAATTGAATTGTCAAGAATTTCCCAGACAAAACGTTATGTCGTGTTTAATGTAGTCCAAGATTAAAAACCAAAATCGAGAAAAAAACAAACACAAAAACTCAACAAAAAAAAGCAACCGAAAGGAATCCATGTTTTTGAAATGTGCAATATTTTGACTTATTATGTATATTTATGAGCATTATTCAATTAATTGATCTATCATTTCGAGCACAAGCGTCGACCAAATCATATTATATTATGCATTTCCAATCTATTTATGTGCACGCCGAACCGTTTAGTTTGGATTGCTTTCCAAGGAGATGTGAAGCTAGTCCCATGAATGATAGAATGAAATATAAACTCAAATAAGGAATTTAAATGCAAATTGTTGTTGTTTCTGCATATGATACTAATGTTTATATCAATTATACACAAAAGCTAATACATCTACATACAATGCAAATATGACCATATATACTTACTGTCATACTAAAATGCAACTATCGCAAAATAGTTCGAATTTCAGTGACTTTGTAACTTCCATGAATGCTTTACTGTTTATTGAATCATTTTCCAGATGTGGAAGTTACACTCAAGTACACACACACTTGTATTGCTTTTGACATAGAGCTATACCCAAGCGCCGGTCAATGAATCCAACTGTTAATACATTATATAGAGACACGATGCCATCGACTAGAGTAGGAGCAACCATTCGAAATTGATTAAATAACGTTTGTTTACGTAGATACTCGATAATTGTTCATTGACGATCGATAAGCGTTTAGTCGACGATCGATTAATATTCTAGTTCCCTATTACAATACACGAACGTATCTCGAATTCATTTATTTATTTGGATGTTATGGAATTTTTTGAAGAAAGTGAATATGAATATTGAAGGAAGGAGTGAAGGACATTGGCGAACTCGTATATACTTACTTACAATAATACATACCACGAAATCTGTTCAGATACCGAAACAAAAAGCTTCCCGTACATTGATTTTAGTGTTTATTACATACATACATACTTACATATAGACCCTACTAATGTAACAAAACACATATTTGATGAACAAAAGTTTTTGCATTAATTATACAAGAAATATCTATGTTCGACATCATTAATATTAATAATAATAATAATAATAATTCATATAACAAGTGAGTTATGATAAACAAAATATAACCATAACGAAAATAAAGAAACATTTTTGTCGCATCCGGTTATATCATATTTGTTTTATGCAGGGCTCTTTCCACAGCCGCCCGCTCGCTCCCTCTCTTTTTATTCGTATGTACAAAGCTACATTAATCTACATTTAATCTGATTTGCTTTTCCCTTTACATTTGTAATTATATATTTTTTTTCTTTACGATAACGGTGTTTGGATAAAATGCCTAACGATTTGGTATATTTTTTTATTTATTCCTTCAGTTCATTTGATTAATTTGATTTATGTTTATTTTTATTCCTTCCACACACATTTTTTTGCCCATTTATACAATTCTACACAGCTACAAAACATTCCAATTAAAAACCAAAACGCAAACACAACCACTCCCATCCCATCGGTAAGCTCAACGCTGCTCGATAGCTTCTCGCTGTTTGATGATCCGGTGGGCAAAAATCTCAGGCAGAGCCCAAGTATTGCAGCTAGCACCAGCACGCCGACACCGATATCGACACAGCAACAGACACTGCACTCACCATCCACTCTGCTACTGACATCATCCATAGCGACATTGACGTCATCATCAGCAACAGCCACCACAGCAGCCACCGCAAATAACCCACATTTGTCGCGTTCCAACACACCGCTGCAGACACAAGGAGTTCCTGCTGTGGGAGCCGCAAGCGCGAGCCTCTTTGATGCTTTTGGTAGCAGCAGCGGAGTGGACAAGAAGGCACCAACTCCTGTGCCTGCGGCCATACAAGGACCCACGGACTTCAAGGACGACCCATTCAAAGACTATCGCTACGAGGATCCATTTAACATCAAAGATCCGTTTGCAGATGACGGCGAAGATACGGCAACTACGGGAAGTGGCAAAAAAAACTTTGCAGAGGACTTTAGCTCAGAGGGTGAGTTTGTCTTATCTCTCAAATAAAGTATAATTTTAATTGCTTTCGCTTTGCAGATGAGATGCCATCCAAGCCCATCAATAATAACAGCAAATCGAAGACAGCCACTCCGCTCAATAGTGAATTGTTGCAACAATTCGATGCCTTCAACTTGAATGCCAGCCCGGCGCCATCATATAATTCTAGTGCATCGAATCCAAAGCAATCCCAACTGGCACTGGATGCATTTGCCGACTTCGATGATTTTACAGTGGATAAGCCTGTTACTGGCAATGCAAGCGAATTAACTCTAACGGCGCCATCGACAGACTCCAGAACAACAATGACTTCGAATAACAATGCAAATAATAAACTCAATGATTCCTTCTTTAACGCATTTAATGACAACTTCAATGACAACCAACTGGACCCCATGAAAACTGAAAACAAAACTAAAGGCCTACTTAATGAACCAAATAATGCCAAGCTGCTGGCGTCAACAGCAGCCTTCGATGCGTTCGCTGTGACCAGCAGCTCAACGACAACAACGGAGGCCAAGCTCTTTGATGCCTTCAACGACAACTTTGACGATAGCTTTAGCAATAACAAGCCCGCAAACTCAACCTCAACATTGGATAATAATTTTGCTAAGTTTGATGCCTTCGATGCGCACAATTTCTCAAGTGACTTTGGCAAGGCATTCGACGACAGCAATGCCAACAATGGTAAACATAATGGCAGCACTTCCAGCAAAACAAACAAGGAGTCGCATGGCAAGAAAACGGATAAGTTTGAATCTGACTACTCGAAACCCGAGAGTTACGACGCTGATCTGGAGGAAGCATTAAAGCGAAGCATGATGGACAATTAAAAAACAAGAAAAACGATGCAAAAACAAAAACAAAAATGAAATAGTAAAAAAAACAAAACGAAAACGAACACAAATAAATGTGATGATGCATACGAACAATCTCCAACAATGACATGCAAGTCCGTATATCCGATATTCTGCTATACTAAACATATTATAAAGCTGTACTCCTTTTAAGTAATTGCAAAATGTAAAATATTTCTGTGCAAAATTAGTTTTTGCTTTAAAGTTATTATGTATGGTCATTGTATATTACATACATATAAATTCCATAGTGTATACTCTGCGGATATATTGTTTTGCAAATCCAAAATACTGGTATTATATTCATTATTTCATATTTAATAGTTATGTATGTATGTATGTATGTATAATCTAATCACATACTCTCGTAAACGTGAACGTTGAACTAATATTATTATTGCGTTTACACATGTACCAAAAGTCTATGAATAAACAAGAGAATTACAACACTGTCACTCACTATCTCCCTTTCTCTGCCCCCGCGCTCACTAACCACTCTCTCTCTCTCTCTAAGCACTCAACGCGCCCCATAGAGATCCAAGATCTAAGCTCTGATGGCTCTCTCTTTATTACTGTGAGCGCAACTCGCAACAAATTCGTTTCATTCCGTTCTCAGTTACGTTCCCGAGTTCACAGCGAGCGGACGCGTAAAATAGAACTTTGTAGTTTGCGAGTCGAGCAGTTATTTTAATATATACTATGTAAGTATCCACTGTATATTAGATGCGCAAAATCCACATACGTATATGGGAGTATGCTCTACATACACTACTTATATGCGCTAACAAAAAACAATTTGCCGGCAAAGTTGATGTTATTGTTGTTGCTGTTGCTGTGTGGGACACGATCTCGCCGTATTTTTCCCATAAGCTACTTAGCTGTGTGCGAGTGTGTGACTGCGTCTGTGAGTGTGTGTGTGTTTGTGAGTTTGTGGGTCTGTCTATCCCCTTACTAATTAAATTTATTTTGCTTGCGCTGCGCTCTGTCGCTTTCCCTCATACATATGCATGTGTGTGTAGTAGATGTTAATGTGTGTGTAAGTACGCTGGGTGCAAAGGCGTTTACCGGTCAGAGAGATAACATGCCCATCAGGGATTTGTTCAGGTGTTGAACACCGTCACATGCAGACATACATATGTAGCTATGCTGTTGATAGTCGCTTATCACTTCGCAGTGTGTTATCAGCTATTACTGTTTAATTAAGTCAGGTATATACCATATACGGCTGTATGATGTACCCCCCAGTGACACAGGATTAACATTATAATAATTTCGCATAATTTTGTATTTACACAGTTGCAACCATGTCGAAGCCAGCTCTCTACTATGCCACATTGAGCCCTCCCTCACGCGCCGTTCTGTTGACGGCCAAGGCAATTGGTCTTGAACTTGAACTGCGGTATGTGCTTCCTCCTTTCTGGTTTTGCTCTTCTCCTCTCAAATGCATTAAGCCAATTAACAAGACAATTTTCCATTTTTTGACGCTGCAGCCCAATTAACCTACTGAAAGGTGAACATCTGACGCCAGAGTTTGTGAAAATGAATCCACAGCACACGATTCCCACACTCGTCGATGGCGATGTCAACATCACAGATTCGCACGCCATTTGTGCCTATTTAGTGGGCAAATATGGGGCAGCCCACGAGTCGCTGTATCCCAAGGATCTGGTGCAGCGTGCCAATGTCGATGCTCGTCTACACTTGGATTCGGGTCATCTCTTTGCCCGTCTGCGTTTTCTGTATGAGCCCATTCTCTACTACGGCTCGACGGATTGTTCCATTGACAAGATTGCGTACGTTCAGAAGTGCTATGAAATTTTGGAGGGCTTCCTCAACGATCAGACCTATCTGTGTGGCAATGAGCTGACTATCGCAGACTTCTGTTGTGTGGCCACCGTCACGTCTGTCAATGATGTGGCACCCATCGATGAGTTCAAGTTTCCCAAGTTGAGTGCCTGGCTAAAGAAGGTGGCGGAGCTGCCCTACTACAAGGACACCAACGAGGAAGGTGCCGAGGAACTGAAGGCGCTGTTCAAGGCCAAATTGGCTGAGAATCGCTCGAAGTAGACGACACAAAGTATTCCAAAATATATAACCATACACACACAAAAGAGCGGTGCTTGAATAAAGTCTAGAATTACGAAACACCACAATTTGATTGTTTTTGTATTTTTATTTGATTTGATTTGTATTGATTTACACATATTGGGTCCTATTATATTTTGTCTTTATTACATACAATGCACATACACTTTATCCCTTACAATATTACGTCGTATTAATATATATAGAATTACAAGCTAGAATATATATATATGTATATATTATATTTTATCTTAACTTACATTTAGCAACAATATTCTTAAAGGTACATAACGGAAACGGAAATCGCCTTGGATAGACCGAAACGGCTAAAAGGCAGAGCGGTGCTTGGTTTTGAGATTCCTGCGGAGCGGTTCGTGTAGCTTTTTCCATTTGCATAGAAGGGGTTTTATTATAATATATTATTGGGGATGTTCTTGGGGGGAGGGCAGGGAAGGTTGCCTAAATGCAATGCATAGAAAGCACTTGGTACATATTTTAATGTATGTACGCAATTGAGCCGAAGCATTGCGAATGTTTTTGTTTTGGGCGAGGAGTGTTCGTTAATGCGACGACAACAGTGAGTAAAATACATGTGATGTGTTCAAACATTTTCTACATATATATAAAATATAAATATAAAGAACTGGTATCACGGAACCAAAAGTATTATAAACTATATCTACAGAACGAAAGAAATACAGAAATTCGTTTGCAACTCCATCCGTCTTGGGAGGAGATAAAACAGCAAAGCGTGTTCCACTGTCCAAACTTAAATGCCGCCATTCCTCACGGCGTTTCGAGTGTGCACGGATGCACTCTGTGGTTTGGCTAGCCGGGTGGGCGGGCAAAAGTAAGGCGAGACAACGAGGGAATGAAAAGTCAATGAACGGCGGCACTTCACAGTTGCCTACATACACAATGTAATGTATAAAATATATATGGGTAAACAGGCTATCACGTCGCACGCTCATGCACACAGCACTCTATTACATAAAGTGTGTGAGTGTCTTGTTATGGTGTCTCTGTTCCTTAATCTCGTCGCAGCAAGAAACGCTTAATGCTCTCCGGCAACGGCAGCCTCGTAACGGCGCCCGCTGCGATGTGCTCCAAAATGACGTTGCGACAAGCGCTTTGTAAGGATAAAACTGTAACAAAGATAGTTCATCCATAAGTACATATGGTTTATCCAGTTTCGCATCATAATCACTTACTGCCCTCCAGCTGTATGATGCGTATTTGCTTGGTTGTGCCATAAACATCGATAACCACATACAGGGGTGCCATGTTCAGTGGAATATCCTTCGATACGGGCCCTTTGTCCACGCCGTTAATGATAAAGTGCAATTCGGCCTTGGACGCATCATTCTCAGTGGGCACATAGATGATGCCAATGCGCGAGCCTCGGTCGGTGAGCAGGATGTCAGAGTTGCCATTGTCCATCGATGGTCGCAGCAGTCTCTTTGGTAGTAAGCCACGCGGAGTGCGCACATGCGTCGCATCGCCCAAAAGATTGCCTGCAAAGATATACAACGATATTGCCAAGTCCTTATCAATTAGTCTGTCGCTACTCACGCTGTGGCGGTTCATTCAGAAGGGGCTCCACATTCTCGCCGGCCTGCTCCTGACGTTGTTGATTCATCTCGAACTTGGAGATCGGGTATATCCAGCTATTACCCAGATTGGCCAAGTCAGGCAATGCAAAGTGCGGCAGACCCTCGCTGCGCATGCTGATGATGTTCGGTGTCAGCTCCGTGAGACCGAGTCGCATGTGTCCCGACCAGCCGCGTTCGATTTTCTCAATCTCCACGAGAAAAATATCACCGGGAGCCTCAAATGAAATGAAATCAATCAATTAATATTGCCACACACACACAACTACACACACACACACGCATTGCTTTGTGTTGATATGGGGTGCTTACCAGCGGTCGCTCGGAGAACGTGAGTGCATCGGCGAAGCTGGTGCGGCGAAAGGCGACGGTGGCGTCGTCGTCCAAGTGTATGTTGGAGCCGTGATACGGATGAAACCGAAATAGCTGACGATCCCATCCGCCAGCAACAACAGCACCATTTGTTGAGTATTTTGCATCGTTATTCATGCCTGCTGCATCCTCGAGCTGATCTCGGTCCGCTTCGTTGTCCGCGGCGAAGTCGGCTAGATGCGGCGCCTGGTGCGTGTTGTCATCAACGGCATCCATATTTTGTATTGTTATTAATTGCTACCATATGTATTTTTTTTATTTATGTAAATTGTAGTTTGTTCCGAGTTGACGAAGCGACAGTGTTGGGCAACGCCAACTATATGCTACGCAACAGTGTTGCACAACGTGGTATCTTAGTTTTTGACGTAACAGCAAGCAGCTGATTTTGTGGTGGCCGCGAAGAGACATAAAATATAGTAAATTTTTATAATATTACGCGAATATTGAATGGCAAGTGAAACCTGATTGAACTTCTTGCAGATGCGTGTACCAGAAGCACTCTATGCGGCCCGCGGCCGTGCACCACAGAATGAGAAGGAGGTGCCATTCCAGGAAATTCTGCCCCTGCGCCTCAAGAACTCGGTGAGCGGCAAGGCGGACTCGGGCTCGGATGTGGCGTGTCTTCAGGAGATGGGCGTGCTGTTCGCCTGCCTGAAGGACAACGAGTTTGTGGAGCAGTATTGCCACAAGGAAATCAGCAAGTTCCAGAACTGCTACAAATTCTATATGGACCGCAAGTTCGAAGCGAAGAAGACCGTCAACCAGGGCATCGTGCAACCCGGCAACAATCTGAACTACAAACAGTTGAACAAATACCTGAAACGCTACCCCAATCCCCAGTAGCACATAAGCTAGCAGTGTTGAACCATTTAATAAAAATATGTACAATCCGAAAAGAATACTAATAATACTTATTTTTCCCGTTCAGTACACAACGTCTGCATCTCCCAGACCCGCTGACGATTGGCTCACGGGCGATGGCTGGCTGAGCACGAAATCGGTTAGATTCCGGGAGCGGGTGCCACGAATATTGTGATGCTGCTGCTCATAGAGCTCGGACATTAGCACCTGCTTCTCGCAGGCCAACAGATCCGCCTCATTGGCGGTGTAATCCTTGTAGTTGAAGTGCTGCAGCGTCTTACGCGGCAGCGCCAGATTAATGTGCAGTGGATAGCCACCGTGCTCCCAGGTCTCTGTCAATATGGCTAGGCTGCGATTTGCCTCCAGCACACGTCCACGCTGATAGTTCAAACGCTCCTGCTGCAGCTCCGACCATTGATCCTGCAAAGCACATAAATTAACAGACAACTCTAGTATTTAAAATTAGTCCTAGAACGCAGCGTATTTCTTCGTTAAGTTGAAACACAAACCCAAGCAGGTATATCAACCAGTGCTTAACGAAGACATAAACCAGTTGTCGCTTTGAAACATAATTTAACATATTTTAAATGTGAGTGCAAAACTTACGAATCTGGTGCCAAGACGTCCAAAGTACTTGATCTGCTCCTGCACATTGAGCACTTGTTGCATGTAAAAGTCGCGTGCCTTCTCCACGCCATCCAGGCCAAAGAGCAGCAGCTCGCGCTGTTCCTCCAAGTGCTTCAGTCTTTTCAGCATGTTGTAGTCTATGCCATGCTGCAGCGTATGTCTGCGTGCCTCCCGACGCTTGCTACTCGATTTCTTGGGCGGCAGCGCCAGACTTAAGCCACCCAAGGCATAATCCGTTGCCGAGGCGGACGATGAGCCCCCATCGGCGGAGCCACGATGCTCGATTTGCTCGCGTGCTGTCTTGAAACTCTTTTGCTTGGCACTGTTGTCCGCTGTGCGCTCGCTGTGCATCAGACTCAGCTGCCAGTTCTGCAGGGCGTTGCGTATGTCTGCCTTGGCTAGCGACGGCGGCACCGCGGCTGCCGGTTGTCGCGGCGGCTTTGGCGGCGGCGCTGGAGTGCCATAGTCTTCGTCATGCTCCAGTTCGGGACTCAACGAGGGCGGCGTGCTCAACGTTAGCTGCGAACGTGGACGCACCTTGGCTGTGGGTGCCACAGTTGTGTCCAGGCTCAGGCCGAGCAGCTGTGGCGCCGACGGCGGACGCGGTGGCTTCGCTAGCTTCTCGTGGCACGGCGTCAGCGTCTGTGTCTGCTGTTGGTTGCGCAGCAGGCAGAGCTTCAAGCCAGCGCAGAAGCGTTCGAAGGACAACAGGCCACTGGGAGGCGTCACGCGACGCAGTGAGTCCAGCACACCCTGTGGCAGACCCTTGGAGCCATCGTCCTGCCAGCCCTTCTCGATGTCCGTGTAGCGCACATAGCCGCTGTGCTTGTCGTCGAGTATGTCGAACAGCTTCTTCATGGACAGCACAAACTGTTTGGGCAAGGCGTCCAGTGAACTAAGGCTGCCGCTCTTGCTGCAGCTGCCGTTGGACAGCATCTTCTAAGATGATTCAATTTGTATTTTGGGTTTTTAGAAAACAAAATGGAAAGTGTGCATAAATGAGTGTGGAAGAGATTTCGCCCACAACTTTTGTGCTCAATGCATATTTTGAATATTAATTTGCATAAATATTTGAACAGCGTAAACAAATAATTTCCAAAGCTGGGCAAACGAAAGACGTAGGCAACGAACTTTGCATTCCGTTGGTAAACAAACATTGTTTAAACAATTAAATGTACTCACTTGTAGCGGCAATTGATGCGGAAGCTTTTTATTTGAGTGCAACGCGAGTGAACTGGAACGCGATTCTAGTGTGGCACAAGCAGCCTTTTGAGGCCGTTCGCGTCAAGGCTTTGTGCTGTGTGCAAAAGTGTGTTTATATTGTGGTGCATACGAAACACACACGACTCCCAAACCCAACGGACTGGTTAAGATGACTGCAGAGACTCGAGTGGCGCACGCATGCCTCCAACTGGTTAAACTGACTCGCAGACTTAGCTGGCGGGACAGGTTTTTCGTTTTGGTTTTGGTTTTGGCTTACAAACACACACACACACACACACACACACAGTTGCAGAGAGTGGCACACAGATACATATACCAATACAAGAGCTGAATATGTATCTGAGATCGCCGAGCAGAAACCTAGCACAGCACACAAGACAGTGGTTCAATTATAGCTGAAATATTTATTAGTAGAAATTCAATGCATAAATGCTTGGTATTCAGTCAAGGATAGCTAATTGCTTACTTTAAGATACATATATGTGTAAGTGTAAGTGTAAATTGTAATTGTAAATGTATGTGTTTCATTTGTAGTTGTATTTGTAATTGTATTGGTAATTGCAATCATGTCGCTTGCAAGAAATGCAAACTCTGCGCAGTCCGCTAAATGGATCGCTAAAATGAGCATTTCATGTGCCGCGCTCTAAATGCTACAAGTTAGTTCCTAACTAGGAGAATCTATCCAATCCATCGGTCGTTGCGATTCATCTACAAATCGGCCACAGACTTTCGGCGCACATATTTGGCAAAGTAATCGGGACGCCAGCACTTGCAGGAGCCGGGTATCAAGAACCAATCGTAGTAGAGTCGCACCTGGAAGCAGCCCAGCTCATCGTGGCCATCGCAATGCGTATCAGCTCCGGCTGCCGCATTCGGGCTGCCAGCATTCGCTGCACTCGTGGTGCCATCAGAGGCATTGGCCACGCCCGCGCGCTTCTGCAGATACTGCTGATAGGCCTGGAAGTCTTGCACCGAAGGCGCTTGCGTTGTGGTGCTGCTGGTGGGCACCGTGTCCTCGGCATTGGGATAGAAGATCTCAGCCACCAACAGGCTGACCCAACGTGGCGACGACAAACAGCCGCCGTCGAGGTAATGACAGCGCGCCTGGATGCATCGCGTCACCTCCACGGTCTGGGTGAAGTAGCCCTCGTAGGGTATCTGCACCACATAGCGCCAGGCCCCCTGATAATTCTTGGCAAACACTGGTGTCGCATACTCCACCTTGGCGGGGCAGGGAGTCGGGGGTCCCTCGTAGCGTATGGGGCCGACTTCTTCGCGACGCTCTGCAGTCGGACCCGCAGAGACAGCGGGACTGGTGTCGCCCTGGATGGCACGATACAATGTGCAGAAGCTGCAAAAAATAAAAAACGTCAACATAAATATCTCAACTACAAAATTAATGTTTTTGAAATACATAAATGTGCTTACAAAAAGTTTAAAAATCATTAGCTCAAAAATACCTAAGCTAAAATCCCAATTAACAAAATACTACTTACAAGCTGCAAAATAATCAAACAAATCATGAATATAAATATCTTGGCAACTAAAGAGATTATTTTCTACAAATAAATGTGCGCTAGACGAACTGCTAGTGATCAACATATCGTCAACATAAAAACATCTATGCTAAAAATAGTAATAAACATAAATATTTAGCGATAAATTTGTGTCTACCAAATATCGAAATGAAGAAGTTAATTTTTTAACAATAAGCATAAATATTTAAAGAACCTAACAGATAATTTGCTTTAATTAAATGCATAACTTACACTCCGCCGCCGTCACAGAATTTGCGTGGCTTGCGCTCCTCAGCTGCGCGTCGCTGCTCGTGAAGCTTCTGCTGATGTTGCTCCTCCTCGTCGAGGGCGGGATCAAAGTAGCTGTATTCATTGGACTGCACGCCGTCGGGCAGACTGCGTGTGACACGCGAGGCATAGTGACGATCGATGTTATTGTTCTCCAGCTGCTCCACGGGCTCATCGCGTATGATTTGGGTAACCTTGGGCAGCGTGTCGTCCGCCTTGAGCACCGGCAGCGTCTTGGACAGGAACTTCAGCGTCTGATTGCGAATCAGTTCACTGTAAGAAAAAGCATTGAGAGGAGCTCACGACAGTCGAGGATTAGCTGGTCTTACAAGGGATACGGCTCGCCGAGCACATTCTGTCCCAGCGGGTTCTTGGGGATCTGTCCTTTGTTCAAGTCTCCGCAAATGTTGTGAACAGACACCGCTGACTTTTTGCCAGCGGCAACGTCCTTGCAGTCGGCATTGACAAAGGTGTAGGGAGGTGGACGAACACGCGGCGGCACCGCGTTCGGTGACTCCACAAAGGCATAGTAGCCCTCTGGTGGCTCCTCGCCATATTCTGGCTGCGATTGCGATGACGACTGTTGCTGCTGTAGTTGCTGTGGCTGTTGCTGTTGCTGAGACGCCGACAGCTGGGCAAGCAGCAAGAAGCTGAGTATTTTCTAAAAAAAAGAAAAAAAAACAAAACAAGTTTAGCAATAATTAAGAGCGGTTTTTATTATTATGATGCTCGTATTTGTAATTTCTAATGTGCATAAAGAACGAGCCACCATAAATCAAATTAATTGCCAGCCCGTATGAATGGCTATCATTGTGATAGTGGCTGTGACTGTGTCTCTGAATGTGGTATTGGCATCCCAATGGGCACAAAGACGCGCTCTCAGTTCGCGTGGCGAAAGCGCGAAAGTTGTCTGACCTGCGGCGCCGTTGGAGGCATCAAAAACAAAATAAACAACAAGCCAAACAACCCAAAACAACAACAACAACACCAACACCAACAACGACTGCGACAGTAACAAGAAGAAATGGAACTTAAACTGGCAGCGGGCAAAGCGATACTTTTGCATCTTAATCTCATTGTTGGACACTTGAAGAGCAAATACCGATGACAAAAATAAAAATAAAAATGAAAAAAAAAAAACTTTCCCTGAAATTCTGTCAGCCACTTGACTTGGCTCGAACTCAAGCTCGAGCTCGGACTTAACGCAACTCATTCAATGAAATCAAAAGTTTCCGAATTGTGTCGCATTTTTCACAGACTCCAGCTTGAAGTCCATGACGGTGCATTCAGGTCAAGTGGCAAGTGGCAAGTGGGCGTAGCGAGCACGCGGCTTTTCCGTGCCGCATTGTCGTTCTTCCCCTCTCGCAGTGGTAATTAGGCCAACGATTCAGCCACACTTTGGAATTTCTTAGACACAGACTCAGCTGGATTCGGCGGCCTGAAGTTTCTGCCATGGCTCAGCAGTTTCGATTTGGGATGCGGGTGCCAAGACTTTGCATCTCGCTTTTCGTTTTCGTGACATGATTCACAGCACAATTTGAATACCGAAACAGCGAAATTGGGTCAGTCTTGATTTCGTTGTTTCCCCTTTTGTTTATTCTAATGAGTGAGGCAGCGTTGAAGTTGTCGTTGTCGTTGCCGTTGCTGTTGTCATTTCCATCTCGTTATGTGAAACTCGTTTGTTCTTCTGCATTTCGAAATACAATTCTGTTAATTTGAAGATGTTTCATTTCACTTTAAACGGGATTTGCAACTGCCTCAAAACTGTTGCCGTTCCCTACTTAGTAATTGCAGCTTTTAACTGACCGCTTTAACCTCGGCTCGGCCTAACTGCAACTCCGAAGAATGTTAATGACTATATTTAAAGATGAATAAACTCAAAGAACCGCTGGACAACGGGGCCAGAATTTGTCGCTAGTTCTGGTTGGCGTGCGTGTTCGTGTGTTTGTGTGTGTGCTGTGAAATTGTTCTAAATACGTTTTAGGTAACGGGAAAGTTGCTCCACACCAGGCAAAAATCCCACACACACACACAGACACACACACAACTAGAGTGTGTGTGCACAATGTGTGGCATGTCTTGGAGCTGAACCCGATTGGCCCGTCACTTTAATTCATTAGCATGTCTATATAATAAATACAATGTGTAAGCAGAATGCTGTTGCTCCAGAATTTATGCTAACAGTAAATGGCAGAGTGACAGCCGTGCAAAACAAAAGACTTAGGCAACGAACTTGCGTTTGAGTTAAATTTAAACATACCACAAGTAAACGATAATCCATGTTGGCACCACACACGCTACACTCTTAACGGCCAACTTTATTGTATTGCTTTATTAAGTTCCTCTGCAACACACACACTTGGTTTATTTTGTTTTCTAGTTGATTTGTTCGTGCGCTAAAACAGAACTCGACGCGGCAAGTGCAGCAACTTAACTGAGACTCGGGCTGTGCTGCAAGCAGACAATGAACCTCGCGCTGGCCACGCTGCTGATGAACTTGGCCAAGAGAGCCGACTCAATTGGCCATGGCCATGGCACAGAAAGTGGAAAGAAAGCTCTGCCACAGAATTTTGCATCAGCCACAGAGAGCAACAAACTTTCGAGAGAGCCGCTCAATGCAGTAAATATTGTTGCATACTTTTAGGATGTCCAAATTAAATTTAAAAAAGATCAACTAATCTGTAGCATACTTTTGTGCGCTGGCTGAAATGTAAAGCACTCTGAAGGAAAGTCGTTGGAAAGTATAAAGTTAAGTGAGCGTTAATCAGGAATTTAATGGTTTATTTGAAAATCGCATTTTATATCCAACAATTTCACGTTTATTCATGAATACAATGTACAGTACACAATTCATTAATTAATAAACTTGCTCTTAACATACAATAGTTTAATCATGTGTATATATTTATACGTATATGATGTATATAATAAAGTGTACATTATGCAAAAACAATGTTTTAAAGTCTTTAAACATTTGTTATCAATATAATGGTTTGGTTTACTGCTTTTCTACACATACAAATACAAAATGTATAGCTCCAACATACACATACGACAAACAATTAAATGTGCTGTGGGCCATTTTGCGTGTGTGTTTTGTGGTGTTTGTGTTTTTGTAAATATGATTGCAATTATTAAATTACAAATACTCTCTCATCATAAACATAATTATATATAGTAATTGAATTAATTAAATATATATAGATATATATTTCTTTATACACAACAGAGTATGTATCCATATATACGTAGTTTGAAACTTGGTTTCATATACAAACTAAAGTTTACTTCTTATATGCCATGCACTTCTTCGATAAATCAAAAGTAATAGAACTAAAATTATTGCGTTTGTTGCATGAAAAGAAATGTGGCTCAAATCATATTGTACTTTCATATTTCGCTAAATAAATAATTGTATAAATAATGCAATGTCAATTGTTTAAAAGAATTCTCATTCATCGTTGAGTCGAACGTCTTCAATTTTCTGATTTTGCAATCAATAAATTAACTTAATTCGAATTTAAAAAGCTTCTCAACTTTTGAACTTAAAGATGCAATCTCGCAACTAGCTTAGATCAACTAAAAGTATATATATACGTGTATATATGTGTATGTGTATCGCGTTGTTGTATAACATCGTTTTCCTTAATCTAAGTTTATGCATGCATCGATCGTTTGTTATATAGAAGTATTCAATATATATAAAGTAAACTTTAGGCTTATAGCTATAGTGCGTTTGTATGTATCCGGGTGTAATTATGTCCCGCATGAATTCAATTCGTCAATCGTCACTGGTATCGCCACTAATTCTTGGGCGATACGGTAATTAGCTTGTGTGGTGTAACAGGAGAAATCTAATAGACCAGAAAGAAAGCAAATTATTAAAAGATCTTTGGTTATATCGTTATACGCTTAGACTTACCCAAAGGGAGCGTCCCATGTACGTGTCATCGTCGTCCTCAATTAGACCGGATGTGTGGTGATGGTTTTGCTGATCGATGAACAGCAGCGTGTCCTTGCTGCAAGTGTTGGCTGAGTTGCGCAGCAACGACGACAATGTCTCGCTGCATTCGCGCAACTTGTAATTGGAGCTGGTGGAAAAGGAGTGCCGCAGACTCAGGCTGGCTGCTGCTGCCTGCTGTTGTTGCTGCTGTGTTACGCTCTCCACGGCAGAGACGCTGCTACGTGAGCCATGCCAATTGTGACTGCAATGGTTGTGCAACGCGTGCCTCGACAGTTGTAAGCTGGAGGACAACTGCGGCGTTGCATTGCCATTTAGGAGAGCAGCTGCTGCTGAGGCAGCATTCATGTGGCCATTGAACTTGTTCTGCAGGGTCGAGGCTGCCGTCACTGATTTGCTAAGCGAGCGCGGCGAAGAGCGTGACGAAAGTGAGCTGACTGATGACGCCGAGCTGGACGCTGACGATGTGCCCGAGCTGGCAGCCACGTGACCATTAGTTTTCGGCTCAACCGGAGCAATGATCTCTTTAATTGGCTCTACAACTGCCGCCGTCACAATTGGCTCGCTGGCACTAAGCTGGGGCTGCTTCTCATTGCAATCCTCATCCATTGCAAATATTTGCGAGGCATCAGCATCAGCATCTGTAGCAGTTTCTGGCTTGGCGACAACCGGCGGAGGCGTGGGAGTTCTTGGTAATGGCGCAACAGGCTCAATGTGAGCAACAACGCTGGTTTCTACAACTGCTGGTGGCTCCGGTTCGGGGTCATCGGCAAAGGCCAATTCCTCAATATTAACTACTTCTTTGGGCGACATCTCCACTGGACTTACTTTGGCTTCTTGTGGAGCAGCAGCTACAAGCGTGAAACGATTAGCTAACAGTTTGCAATGACTGCATAAAAAACACTTCTTACCTTCCTCATCGATTTCACAAGTGACTTTGGGTATGGGTATTGCCACTGGCTTGGACGTTGCCTTCTCGGCAACTGCAGCAATAGGTTCAGGAGTTTCAGTGACTGCGGCAACGGTGCTGTTGTCCTTGCTGCTGCTTGCGGGCGTAGTTGTTGTGGGCGGCGCAATGCGCGATACCCAATGATCACCCGAATTGGAGCTGGAGCCGGAACATTCGGCAGAGGCATCGACGCTACGTCGCTGATAGAAGAGCATGTAGGCCTCGTTGTTGATGATATCCTGTTCGATGTCATCCTCGGGCACCTTGCTCACGCGCTGATCGTCAAACTTGTACCACTGGCGATCATAGGGATTCTTGCAGGCTGCCGTATAGTGACCAGTCTCCAACGTGTCGCCTTGATGATAGCACACCGCGTACAGATCGTAGCGTGTATCCTTTGGCTCTGCCCGTGAATTGAGCGTCGAGGAACGTGAGTCGCCTGACCGCGACTTCTTGTTTGAATGCTGCTCTATGCCATGACCCAAGGAGCCGTTGCTTTCGCGCACTCCTTTCGCCAGATGCGGCGACATATCAAATGCTGTTAGTGGAAACTTGACCATGGTGGTCAGTTTGGCTGCTTGCGGTCCCTTGGACTGATGCTGCCGGAATCGCTTAAAGTGCACCACCAGAATGTCCGGCAATGACCACAGACCAAGAGTCTTGACCACAGGCAAATACTGCTGGCAATGCGGACAGCGCCAGGCATCCTCGGCACTCAGCGTCTCCGCTTTCGTATAATGTTCCAGACATTGTTCCAGCGTCAATGCAGCCGTGTCTTTGGGTTTGCTGGCACTCAGACGTGCCACGCTCTCGTGCTCCACAATGGCATCTGCATCGGACTCCACGTTAACGAAATGCGTGTCGGGTGCGCTCCACTCCAGCAGTAGCTTGATGTGCGTTGGCCCCGCCTCCGAGGAGAGCACAGACAGCGCCATATCAATCATTTCTGTGAGCAGCGGATGCTCCACCTGCTCCAGATACGTGTCGGGATCAGCTGAGGGATCTTGCAGCCGTATCTTGAACATGTCTGTCAACGGCGTGGCATATGAAAATACTTCTGGTTTCAGCAGTGCTGACATCTCGCGCAGCATTCGTTTCTGCAGATCCTGGTAGCTGCAATCGCGTGGCGCTTTCATGCTGAACGGTGCCCCAAAGCGTGTGCAGACTGCACTTGCGTCTCCCTCGCCTGCCGGCTTTCTGTGCACGTTGGCCACCAGCAATAACAGATCTGTGGAATGTGCTGCTGCTGCCGCGGGAGCCGCTGGCTTCTCGGCGGCATCCGCTGGTGCTGCCTCAATGGAGGCCTTTGGCGTGGGGCTCACTTCGGGCACTTCAATGCAGTAGATGTTCTCAACGCTGCTCAGCGTCTCCACGGGCTGCGTGTCGTAGAAGACACGCGTAAATCCCTCGGCATTCAAATCCACCAGCACCATTCGAGAAGCAGGAATGCCCGTGTCCTGCAGCTGTTCTCGCAGAGCGACAATTGGCGAGCCGGCTGGCACACGCAGGCCCATCTTGACCTGGCGTGGCTGCTGCTTCATGTAGACCACAGTCACAATGATGGTCAGCTGCGAGAGCTGCGGCAGCTGCACCGAAATGCAGTGGAACGGATCAAAGGTGTTTGACTGCTTCTGGCAACGTGGGCAGGTCAGCGAGGAGCGGAATTGCGCCTGGAACACGGCCTGAACGAAACTATTATTGCAGCGTATGTGATTCGCCAGCGTCTCGGCGGCAATAATCTCGTCAGAGCGTCCATATGAGTTCTGTGAGGGGAAATGAAAATAAATATATTAGTATAGGTATTATATAAAAGATAACATAACAGACAGCTTAGCTTCACAAAACTAATGAATGTGCTCATCTTTCCTCGGAATTGCAAACTATCTTCTTAAATGAAATCTCAGCTGGCAGTTTGTATTTGACACTGGCAATTCGAGTAAATAATAAAAACGCAACTCAATCATCGACGTTTTCGACAACAGTTAAAGGTAGTTAGCTCAGATTAAAATTCTCATTAAGAATTTGCACATTTATTTTATTTTTATAGCTTTTAAAATGCCGGCTTCGTTTAATGACGGTGAACAATAGAAACCCCCGAGCATCCAAGTTATAACTATACCTGATACCTGTTGGCGGCACACATAAAATATTTGCGATATTGAAAAACTTGAACTGTCTTGATTTATTCTGTTTCCGCAGCTAATTCTTGAAATAGAGCAGCTATTCTTGTCTTCTTCGATGAATTAATAGCAGATTAATACGAATTATATTGATTAACGTCGAGAACTTACCTTAATGCTCTTGTAGCGTCGTTTGCTTGCCGTGTTCAGATCCTCGTGCACCTTGTCCAGCAGCCAGAAGAGAAACTCCTGGGCATCGTGTTGCGTGGAACTGCGGAACTGTGTGCCGTATCGATCGACAACTGCCTTGAAGCTGGTGCTGTGGTCGCTCTCGTTGCGACAGGTCCACAACGCCTTGAGGACATTGGCCAGCTGTTCGGTTAGTTCGCCTTTGGTGCCGAATTTGCGTGAATTGATTTTATTGCGACGCTTCAGATCCGCCTGAAAAAAACACAAGCAATGCTTAATCGCGATTTGCAAATAAATTAAACTCTGCACTCACCTTGTACTGGTCGAGAACAAAGTATTCGGCCAGTATGTCCGTGTGGCTGAGGCACTGCAGCACCGCATTCATGAAGCAGGTGTTGCCATGATTCTTCAGCCCCATAACGCCGGGCGTCTGATCGGCAGGCCATTGATAGCCGCCAATGGGTGGCACACGCTCCATGCCATTGGCATTGCCCATGTTCGCTTGACCATGTTTGTTCGCCTGCAAGAGAGAAGCACATCGGATTATTCACTGGGGACTACAAATTGATGAGTGCTAAACTCGTTTCCAGCGGTTGCCGCCACTACAAACTGCCCCACAATCCGCAAACAAGCGTGAGGAGATTGGGTTGGGGATTGGGTTTCAATTTCGTTGCCAATTAAAAATTGTTTAGCGTTGCGCCAATTTGCGATAAATGAAGAAATATTTAGAAAACAAGCAGAAAGCAATACACACACATAGATACTGATACAGATACTAACGAACAAAAGAAAGCAACAACACTGTTTGTTGGTCTAACAAAGTTACGCCTCCTACTTTTGGTGCTCTGCAGGTCTGCTTATCAACGAGCCATAATACTAAACGTAATCTCCTCAAGCCTTATGCAAATATTTAACATTCGAATTATATAGGCGATAATACTAATTTATGTATGGGCCGCTGATACAATGTAAGTGTGCTAATAACTGAGCAAACAGACGGACAAACAAACACAACAGGCAATTCAGTTAGAGGTTAGCTACAGGTTGATAAAGAACAAGAAAGGAAGTTCAGTTTATTGAAACGGCAGCTTAATTAATTATTCATTTGGGATTGACTAACGAACAATCGCTAAATTAATTATATTTACATTGCCGAATTAATTAATTTTTTACTATAGTTAATTTTTATTTATATAAGTATAAATCTATTATTGGACTCCTCGTGTCACGCAATCATCGCTATGAGGAACATTAAAATGCAGGGAATGTTGTATGAGTTTTGTCAAACAGAATTATTTGCATAAATTTCGTAGAAATTCTATAGAAAATACTCGAATGGAAATAAAGAAGCATCTTTGAAATTAGCAACTAATTAAGAGAAAATGTGAGTGCAAATGCAATAAACAAATCTGCAAAATGTAAATCCTTGTGAGTGAGCGAGTGAGCGGGGTGAATGGGGGGAGCACGTGTCGGGGTCGGTTGGATTTACGATATTATAAACACGCTTTGTAAATTTTGAATTCACACGAGAAACGTTTGCCCCAGTTGCAAAAGTGGTGCGCATGTTGCAAGCGATGCTGGGGCGAGTGGATTGAACGCGTTTCGTGTAGAAATCATATTTAGTTGAATTATGAAATTGCAACCGAATATCAAATTAAACAAACTGCGAAGGCAACACAAAAATACAGTAAATATTAAAGGCAAATGGTCAAAGGTTATGTGTCGAGAGTGGGGTCAATGCTAAGTGCATGTCTGCCTGTGTTTGTATTGGCAAATGCAGCCAAAATCAAATGATTTAAGCAAACAAAATGTGTGTGCTGTCTGGGTGTGTGTTACATTTAGCCTTAAAGATGGGGCGGGGCGGTGAGCGGGGAGCGGGGAAAGGAAACTTATAATTTATAACGTCATCGAGCTATCGATTCAGTCAACGGGGGAAAAGAAATACAAAAAGTAAAAGAAGAAAACATAACCAATAGTTTGAAAAGAAGCGCTTAGCGAAATCAAAGCCGGTTTTGAAAAAAGGCAAAAACCCACGCGAGTCTCTGGGCCAAAGAAATAAAAATAAATAACCGAAATGCGGTGCCAATAAAACTAGACACAAAACACAATTGGCCTAAAGGCAGCAAAGAGGCTAAAAAAAAAGAAAAGACAACAAACAAACGAACGAACGAAGTCATGACGTGGGTGTTGCACTTGGACTTGGCTCTTTGTCTTGGCCTGATCATGACATTACTCGAGGAGTTCACAAGCAGCTTAAGGGTATTACTCGTACCTCTTTTCGACGCCAGCATCCGGTGTAGAATGGCACGATTTCAATGAAAGTTGTGCGATGCGCAGTGTTGTTCTCTGGCGACTGCGTTGCATTTAGATAGAGATAGACAATAAATATATACAAATAGAGATAGACATAAAGATATATAGCAAGAGAAAGGACTATAAGTTAGCGGCAAGTTGTTAGGTGTCAGACTTCATACGTGGCGTGTAATCAATTGGCCTAAATGTGCTGGCCACACAAACTGACGGTGCACGATTAGCCAACGTCATTTGCAATTTGTTGTCAACTGTTTTGAGCTGCTTGTGACACCAGATTGCGAGTGCAATCCCCAGCACACTCTGAACTACACACATACTTGTGAATTGCTGTCACATTTGAGCCACCTTCCTCGGCTGCTCGCTCTGTCTAAATCTGTCAGTCAATAGGAATGTGTCAGCAACAAGTTACATCTATTGTTATTTTGTTTCCGAGAGTCAGAACAACCGGCATCCGTTCTGTGCTTTATCGCAATTGACATTGCACTGGCATTGGACTGCACTTGACAAATGGCATTGAGTAGTCAAATGCAGCCCTCCAGCTGCAGTTTCTTTTCCCCCACACTCTATACTCTCTACTCTGAGAAGAGGGCAAGGCATGTCCTGATTTCTATGCCAATTTGTTTCATTCATTCCATTTTGCAGCCACGAGAAGGTCAGTTCACACCCAAGCATCCCTTTTTGCATCTTAACTATTTCATAATCGCTTCATTATGGTATTTCTAAATTTTTTCTGTTTATTATGACGCATTAGCTCAGACTGAAATTTGATAAATCATCCAGCTGAAAGAGGTTTTGCATTGGCCTGTTGCTCGATTTTCTTTTTTTGTTTTTAATCAGCTTAGTTCATTAAACAAAGCCCCAATTAAATCCTAATGATGTAAGCCGAGATTAAGACCCAGCTTAAGAAACCAAAAGGCAAAAACAAAAAGCAACTGAGACAGCTGCCTCTTAAATCATTGTTGTTATTGCTGTTGTTGTTGAATCAAAAGCTTTTCAAACGCACAACTGGCCAGCGACGAGCCTCAATAAATAAATTGAGTGGAATTTGCTTTAAACGCATGTTCAGTTCAGTTCTACAGTATATACTCGAGCAGATATTATATAGAAATACATATGCACATACATATGTATGCATATATGTACTCGTATTTGTCTGCCGATGTGCGGTAGCTAGTGACCTAATCGCAGTGGCCAACGTCAGACAAAATGTAAAGCATTTCTCACACAGCTGGAGACGGCGACGGCAACGTCGCTGTTATGTTCTGACGTTGCGCATACGACGCGTTCGCCGGCCACGAAACCGGTGCGGCAACGTTTCTACTCTCTACAGCCTGAAGAGCATTGGGTGGCCATACAAATATGCTGTGCGAACGTCTTGTGCAATGCTAAAGATGAATAGAACTGAATATTCAACTGGCAATCGATGGCAAATAATTGTGTTGTTGCCTCCCAACTCGCTGATGATCTCAGTTAAGTATAATTAACACAACAGCTTTCAAATTTTTCATTAATAAAAAATTCATTGAGCCACGTAATATCAGTTTATTTTTAGCATACTACTGAATACTATGAATAGTTAGATAGCTCGAGCTTGTGGAAAAGGTTACGATTAAAGATAAATATTTCAATTTATTGCGTGGCTATTTCTCGGGCTCTATTTATACTAAATACTATACGTAGTTAGATGAAATTAATGAACACTGACTGGGAGACCTTCAGATTGAAAATCAACAACTAAAGATAACTTTTTTAATTAATTGCAATTAATTGAATTCATGTTTGAGTCGATGCATATTATACTGATAGAAAAAGGTTATTCCCCTAGGACTTTTGTTGTTTATGTATTCGCAGCGTATGCATCTCGTGTATCAAGTAGCTAACGTAGAAAACATAAATAAAATATAATTTGCTCAGTTTTGTTTTTGTTTTTCTGTTAATTGAGCAGCGCCACGTCTTAGGAGTCGGCATTGTCGTCACAGTCTCGAGTCTGAATCTGAGACATAAACACCGTCACCGACTCCGTTATTGTCGCCACTTGTCTCAATTTACTGTGGCAATTTTATCATCATTATTATTTATAAATTTAAGCGCATTTATCTTTGTTTTGCATTTGTTTTTTGTTTATTTGTATTAGAAACGGGCCCAGTTTCGAGTTGCGCGACTCTCAAAAGTATATGCGATATGCTTGTATATAAGCGAGTGTATTCATAATGGCCGTGCATTCGCAGTTCTGAATACCATTTATTTTGTTAGCAGTATCGAATCATCCGATTTGTTTGTCTGTTTGTTCACTTCATTTCCAACTGGGGGCAGTCTTGATTTTTTATTTTTTTGTCTGTCTTAAAAATTCCATTGGCCGAAATTGTTTATGCGCTACTGCAAAAATGTCTCGATAAAGCGAATGAACGTTGCTTCGATTACTTATCTGTTCTACAAGTGTGTGTACTAGTTGTTGTTGCTGTTGTTGTTGTTTACGTAACTGCAAGTGGCACTTGCATGCATCGTTGCAACGATCGCAGCCTGTTGTTGTTGTTGTTGTTGCTGTTACGCTTACGTTTTTATTAAATAATTGTAAATAATTGAAGATAATTGCCGTTGTAGTTTTGTGGCTGCTGCTGCTGCTGTTGTTGTTGTTGCTATTATTCGGAACCAACTTAAAAGCTAGCATGAATGAAATAACAACCTCGTCTATGAGTCGAAACTGGGCTTGGCCCCAGCACGAGAGCTTATTCAGCTGGGAAGTGTGACTATCATGTGTTCTACCGGTTCTTCAACTTTATACATGTGTGTATTGGAATTTATCAATCCGATACGTACTCGTGTGTGAGTTTATTATTATTAATACATGCTAAGATTACAAGCTTAATATAAAAATATATATAGTATAGTACTTGTTAGTTGAAGTCTACGAATTTTCTGCTTGCCTCTGATTTTTTATTTTATCGCTCCACAGTGTGTTTTGCACACTCATTTGTATTTCGTAATATGTCTGGCATTCATTCTATTTCATAAATGGGACAAGCTGAGGTGCTAAGTGGAAAGTGATCACGTGACATGAGAAATTCGTCATTAAAATTGATTGCAAATTGTTATTGGTGTTACGCACATTTGATTATCGCTGTGATTTGGCGATTAGAGATTCGCCAGCGAAAAAAAGCGAATGAATGAAAAGACCTTCAAAAAACGAACGCGACCAGTTCAATCTTTTGGTACGAAGTGCTTTAAAGTCCGATTGTTGTTTTGGTTGCAATCAATTGCCAGAAGCAATCGATACTCAATGTGCTCATTACTTGAGTTTGAGTTCAAGCTATCTGATCTGAATCGAAGTACTCGTTTCATGATGTATGATCAGTTCATTCCAATTGAATTGACCAAAACAAGCCATAGCGCAAATTCACTTGACACTTTAAGACATTTGATGAATGCATTGTGTCCACTCGAAACAGAAACTCTTCGGTTATTCTTATGTTCTTTAGTTGTTTGTTTGTTTGTTATGTAAAACGCACTCGCACGTGGCCAACAACCCCGCCCACTAAACTGTAGAGTGCTGCCACCAAGGTTGCGTGTCTACGCTCTCTAATCAGCACCTTGACTGTGTGAATTGCCCGCTTATCAGTGGCGCGATATTTACCCCTAAACATTGTTGAATGTGAATGTGAATGTGAATTGTGTACACACAAATGCAAGTGTTCGTTAGTATTTATTCATTTATTCAGAGTAGGCCTGCACTCGTAATGCGATACCCACAAGGACAAACAGTCCAAATTACCACATCCCAAAGAACTCGAATGTGATTTGGCAAATTTGCACTTTGCCAGTATACTATATAATTTGTGTTTGGTTATCACAAACACACTGCATATCACAGCACAGTTATTACTGTGTCTATTACGTGGACAATTTGATGACAGTTTTACTGGTAGCGCTAGAAATATATATAGAGTGTCTAGCATATGTACATAATGGGTGTTATGAGTTCAAATTTATGTGTGTAATTAACTCATCATGACGTAAATATTTCCTTAGTCCAATTTTAAAGTTGCTCTTGTTGTTGTTGTCTCGAATGCCATAAAGTAATCGCATTTTAATTGTGTCTGTGGAACACACACAGTTGTGTTTGTCTGTGAAGCGAGCAACAATAAAGCTTTCCACTTAGCGATTTACTTTTTATTTCAGTTTTTTTCTCATTTTGCAGAGACAGGGCGAAGTTGCGGTTCGGCAATATTCGCATTGTATGACCTTTAGAGGTGGTTATAATGATAACATATGCTGAAAGTTCACTCAAGTCTTTCATTAGGCAATATTCCATTAGCCCCGTTCGTAATTCACTTTCTACTTGACTAATCTAGCTACATATCTGATCAGTCAATAAATCACGCAGCTTGTTACTGTAGTTATAAATTACTGCTGCTGTCGCTAATCAATTTGAAGAAGTCAAAAATAGATTTTGCAAATGAATATTCAATTGAGTAATTTTAGCAATTTTGTGAATTAGTTAATCATACATGACCAGACTGATAATACAACGGTATACTATACTTTAAGCTTTATAAATAGACAAGTTTTATTAGTTCACTCGCTTAGCAACACTGACAATGACAATTGCCGCTAAATCTCAACACTGATTAAGGTTGCGAGTGAATGAACTTATCGTGCGATGTGCTGATCCTCTTGTATTCGCTCTGCTTCTTGCCGACGAAGATGAAACTAGTTTAGCGCATAGTTTAACAAATTGTGTCGGACATTGTAGCAACTATTTTTACACGCGCACCGCGCATTTGTTTATGAAAATATGTTGCTACAAAAATACACGCACACACCAAATAATATCCCAAAAAAAAAGAACAGAATAGAATAAACGTAGGAAGAAGAGCAACAAAAACCATTCTGAAAACATTTTCAATTAGTTTGATCTCAATTGATTTTACCTTGAAAGCAAATTCAAAAGCAAAAAGAGCACGCAAGCCGCAAACAGAAGAGAGAGCGAGAGAGAGAGGAAGAGTACAAAACGTGTGCACGGCGGCAAACCAACAACAAACAATAATAATTCGCACAGTTTGTTGTACAACTGCAGCAACAACAACAACAACAACAGGAGCAGTAGCAAAAGTTACGTGTTAGCTTTGGCCTAGCGGAAATACAAATATGCGAAACACACACACACACACACACACAGTCAAACAGACACGCTCACATATCGTAGAAAATCACACACACACATGCGAGCTCGTGGTTACGTACTAATCTCTACCATCAACAAGTGCAATTGCTGCTACAACTAAAACTACTACTACTATTTTTACTAAAATTACTATTTTTTATACTACTACATTTCTACTACTACTATTATTTCTACTACTACTACCATTTCTATTCCTACTCATACTATTTCTACTACTACTCATACTATTTCTACTACTACTCATACTATTGCTACTACTACTATTGTTACTCACACCACAGTGGGCGTTCAAAGCTTACGGAAATAGCTTGCAAAATGACATTCCCCCACTCCCCTCTCTGCGTCGAACACATTTGCCATTCAATGTTTAGCAGTCGCAGCAAATCACGTGTTATTATTGCCGCCTGTGAATCGCACGTCGCACGTTTCATCATTGAGTGTCACATTTTGGTTCTGGCCAAGCTAACAACTAGCTGGCACATTGCATGGCTCCCACAAGCGCCTCTCTCTACAACTGTTGTTCGTCGTTTGGTGCTCGGCAGTTTTTCAGTTTAATTCTGTTTTTATTTGGCATGCAATTCTACACAATAGACAGCGAACTACGTCGACAACGACGACGAGCGACCCACGCGCAATGCACCAATTGGCATTTTAATAAGCCAAATTGAATTGTTGTTGCTGGCTGGTCGCGTTGCACTTGCTGGCGACGCTGCTGCGCTGCTGTTGCTGCGATTTGAATAAAATCAATGCGAGATGCTTCAAGCGTGAATCATAAATCAACTGCTGGCCCACAGCTGGAGTGTGAGGTAATCATAACAGCAATAACAATAACAGACCCAGCAGCAACAATGGACAATTGCCTCATGCTACACGCAGCAGCAGCAGCAGCAACAACGCCAGCAGCAGACAGCTGGCAAAGCTGGAAGCTGGTGAAAGGTGGCAAAAGCCGCCGAAAAGTTGGCCAATGACAAGAGGCCTAAGCTGTCAGCTGGTGAGTGAAGCTGTTGCTTAAAAAAACGTTAGTATAACAATCAAGTAACTGTACAGTTACAGCAGGCGGCCATAACAATAACCAAACAACAAAAACACATTATTCGCTGTCGTTTTCATTGAAGTCGTCTCGATTCAACTCAACTCAATTCAATTCGTTGTTGTTGCTGCTGCTGTTGCCATTTCGTGCATTTGAAATTGTTCGCGAGTTTTGTGTATTTCCAGTGTTCCGTCCGTCCGTCCGTGCTATCGTTAGGAATGCGAGGCGCGTAAAAGGTCAACAGAGTGGCTAAGGTCTTGCCCTCTATAATTAATCAACACACTCACACACACATACTTTACACAAACATTAACAACAACATGAACAACAGCTACAATTTCATATGGAATATTAAAATACTCGTCGCACATTCGAATTTATATTCGTATGCATCGCTTATTAGATCAAATTCAAGTCAGCAGCGAATGGGGATGGGGCAGAAACAGGGGGCGAGTTTAAGCTGTTAAACTGTCTGTCGCTGTCATTTGCGCCCTGCACTTGCCTCCAGAGTTTCGCATTCTTTGTAGGCTGTTTGCCTGCCTTGCCTCGCCTTGTCTCCATTTCTCCTGCCCCACAGGCGTCTTTGACACAAAGCGTGGCACACATTTGTCAAACTGCCACGAGGAGTCGTCGCACCAAGTGTCAGACAGAGAGAGAGAGAGCGCAAGAGCGAGAGAGAGAGGGAGCTAACGACTCAGGACTGGCTCCATTGTCTGGCCCAGCTGCACTTTATTTCTCCGCTTCGCTCCAACAGCGCACGACCTGAAACTTTTGTCGCTGTCGTTGTTGGTCTTTTGCTTTGTTGCTGTTTTCGTCGCTGTTGCTGCTGCTGTTATCTTCTTGTGCAGTGCTATAGTTTTATATGTTATTCAGTTGTTGTTTCAGTTGAGGTTGTCGTCGCTGCTGTTTTGTCTATTTGTTTATTGTTATTATAGCGCGAACAGGCCAACAAATGTTGCCAACATTTACACAAATTGTTTGAACAATTGTTGGACACAAAACAATAGCACCACCGCACCGCATCACAGCACAGCTCACTCCACCTACAACAGAATTCATCATTCACCACGGCACCCACCACAAAACAAAAAAATTATAAAAATAATAATGAGACGGCAATTGTTAAAAATAACATTAATTTCCATGAGCTGTTCGCATGGTAATTCTGTAAAAAACAAAAAATAAAGTACAAGTCGCAAGTCGAACTTTACGTACTCTCTCTAGAAGTGATTAATCATCAGAAAAATAAAAAGGTTAAGCCAGGTTAAAGTAAATAAGGCAATTAATCGAGGTAATTCCCTTACACGAGTCGAGCAGACTCAATTTGTCGCTTAATCTTACTTACAACATAATTGTTGATTTATTGCTGGTGATAGAAACAAAGCAAAAATTCTGTTTACGGCATATGCTGAGAAGTCGTAAAGCACAAGTATTCAGTTTATAGTTTTACATAAACTCTTGCAAATATTTCGTCAGATATTTGACCTACATGTATTAACGTTGCACACACTCATACACTCACATATTATGCATGTATTTGAACCCACTCGCTATGCAAATTTCTTATTCTCAAACATTCCACAATGCATAGTTAACATACTCTCTTGCTCTCTCTCTCGCTGTCTGGGTGATTGTTTGACGTAGTGTGAAAGAAAGCAACACCGAATAAGTCTCATTTGTGAACGCTGATACGTTGTCGTCTGTTATCAACACGCATTTACGTATGACTCAGCACAACAACAGTGAAGCGAAGACGAACATGGAAACGTGGCAAATGCCGATTTGGCCATCGTATGCCGCCCAGTGGGCTACAGAAACAACAACAACAACATTCGTCGTCACGCAATGCAGGACACACATGTGTGTGTGTGTATTCGTGCATTTACATATGCCAAGTACTCTCTTCACATACAATCAAATATTCAAACTTTGAATGGCACCAAAGTGCAAGCGAGAGACAAAGACAAGCGGCGGCAGTGCAGAGCAAAACAAAGGCAACGATAACGCCGACACCAAACGTTGTTTTTATAAATACTCGACATACACACACACTCACTTGCTCTCTCTCTCTTTCCTTATCAGAGGGAGATGCTGCTGCTGTTTTGTAGTTGTGCGAGGAACAAAGAAAGTGAAATGTGTACACACTGTTTGTGCAATGAGAATATAGTTCCAACAGTGTTGTCAAATGTAAATACTTAATCTTATTTCGTATTAAAATCATTTCGTGAACTTACGCCAACATTCACCGTTGCGCTCAAATGCTGCGCAATACGATTGATGAATTTCCTGAAGGACGAACGGCGCATCACACGTGCATTTTGGCCGCTCGAACGTTTGTTGTTGCCGTTGTTGTTGTTGCTGCTGCTGTTGTTGTTGCTGTTGTTGGTGGTGGTGACTGCGATTGTTGCCGCCCTGTTGTGGCCAATTGTGTCCTTGTCAGACGCCGCCTTGTAGCTGCTCAGCGACACAGCGCTGCCTCTTCGGCCTGTGACTGCGCTGCTGCTGTTGCTGTCACCGTTGATGTCGCTGCCGACGCCGACGCCAGCAGCTGCGCCAAGCGTCTTGAATTTTCGAGACCAGCGAAACGGATTGCGTGGCATGGAGAAGGCGCGCCGTATCTTTTTGGCGGCATTTGTGGCCATTGTGGAAGCCTGGGCGGCAGGAATGATTAGCACTTGCGGCGCTGGCGTCGGCGCTGGCGCAATGGACGTGGATGCAACCATCGTTGTGGCATGTGTGGGCAGCGTACTCGACTCCAGCTCTAGCTCCATCGCTTTTTGCGTTGGTGTTGTTGCTGTCTCTGCTTCTGTTGTTGTTGTTGTTGTTGTTGCCGTTGTTGTTGTGGCGTTGGCGTTGCTGTGGGTGGCGGCCGCTTCTGCCGCTGCCGCTGGTGCTGCGACGTCGTTTTGTTGCACTTTCGTTCCCATTCTCTCGACTTTTTGGTTTTCCTTTTCTACAATTCGTCACATAAATTAATTGCACTGTTGGATATATTTGAATACACGTTTTGATTATACAAAATTGACTTTTTAGCAGCACTTGGATTTCACTTTTTTTACCGCACTTTATTTCACTTCTTTCGTTTGTTTCGCTCGTTTTGTTTGTTCTACTTCTGCATTGTTTGGCGTCAAAAACAGTCAGAACGCGTTACAATCGGTTCATTGTAATCGCAAACCGAATATTTTCCCTGTATTGCCGCTTAATTCTGCAATAAAAATTTATTTTTTCCGTAGAAAAAGAACAGTGTGCTGTCCGCTAGTGTTGTATCGAATCCAGCGTGACCACAAATTCAATTCCAAAGTATACCATTTTGCTTCTACGAAACTACAAAAAAATACCGCGTTGGCAGTATTCCTAAATTATACCACAAAAAGTACTAGAAGTATGTAGCCTGTTCAAATTGACCAGTTGGTTTCGAAATGAGCGCTACATTCGAACTATATTTAAATTTTTTTATTTGCACTCTCGTTTTTGTACTAAAACTAACGTGAGTAAAGCCCCTACACAAACAGCATCGTGATATCTTATTGTTTAACCTTAATAAGACATAAATATAATTTGTAAGCAATTCATGAACGGTACAGTTCGAATTCCAGGGCTACACAATATGAACTTATTCAATATGAAACTATACATGCCTTTATTTATTGCCTTGTAATTTGTAAGAATTTATTTTGTTCTCAAATTTAAACTGCAGTTGCTAACATTATTGAATATTATTTGCTTAATGTCTATTAATATTCTGTAGCTCATTTATTTTTGTAGAAATAGCTAGTTGGCGGAAGTATAAGATATATCGATTATTTAAAATTCTCGATTTGTTATCGATTTTGAATCATTTGAATCTGATTGCACTCTGGTCACATTGAAATTTATTCACAAATAGTCTGGCCATATTTCAGCGCTGCCATCTTATTTGAAATGGTGGCAACGCTGGTCGAGTCACGTACAGAAGCTGATTGCTGCGAAATCGAAAAATGTTCTAAACCGTAACATGATCTTACGTTGTATGTACGTAACGACATGTACTCTTTAATACGGCATTTAATATTTGAGCATTATTGATGATTACTTACGAACCCTAGTTCCCCAAGTGCTTGAAGTAAAACAGCTTAAATATGTTAAATGCTTTAATATATGAATCCCTCTCTTTTTTCCATTATGGAAATTTAGGGGCAATGATTTTATTAAATAAATAAAGTTATTTTCTCCCTTGAAACTTTGACTTTGGCTATTAGCCCCGCAAGTGCTCAATGCAATTTACTGTTATGCGAGTCGCAGCTGAGAGCTGCAGTAAATGAAAACTTTTTAGTATTCATGGTTTTAGCATTAACGACGCCAATTATGGCAGCATTTTATTTCATTTTACTTTATTAGCTCTTAGCAGCGGTGGCGACGTCACATCGCAGAAGTCGGGGCAGCAGCAGCAACGACAGCAGCAAGTGGGCGTGTCTGCCTCTAAAATGGAGCGAGCAATGGCTCCAATTCAATCAGCCAATCAGAGGGCGCCCATTGGCTGTCTCAGCTGGTGTCTGAGTGTGAGTCTGCGCCAACGCAAGAGAGGGAGTGAGAGTGAGAGAGAGAGAGAGAGAGCGCAAAAGTTGAGCGCATAAACAGCTTTGATGATTGTTTTGCCTGCTGTTAAGCGGCAGTCGGTGAGAGCTTCCTGGGGTGGTGGGTGCATAAAAATGGCCGTCGACAATATGCTCTAAAAGTCACAATTATAGGCACTTATTCATTGCGGTATATGATGCAAACAACGATGATGCCACACGGAGCAGCGTTGCCTCCGTTCCTGCTCTCCCTCCTCCCTCCTCCCCCGTTGGCTTCCCATTCAGGTGTTGGTGTCTGGCGTTTAATCAAAAAAAGGTGGCAACTGGCGAGCTGGCAGCCCAAACAGCCAATTTAGCAGCGCTGACGAGTTAACAGCAATTAGACGGCTCAGTTTGACTTTATTGCAAGTTTATCGTGTGGAATAAACACACCCCCTACTCACCACTTGCCTCCCTCTCGCTTTGAGGTAATTGTTTTGCTCCCGGGGTTGTTGTTGCTATTGCTGGTGCTCTGACATTAATTGGTTGTGTACGAGCCAATTTGGCATAGCGTCGAGTTAAAGGCGCAAATTGATTGCTTTGCGGTTTTAATCGATGCGCATTCATTCCAAATCACGCACATTTATCACATCGCCCACACCTTCCCCTTCCCCGCCCCCCTCTGCTTGGGATGCGCCACATCTGCGCAGTTTATAATTGCCGACGTTGCCAATTTAAGGGTCGGAGTAATTAACGTTAAAAATACAAACTAAAAATGGCTATTCACTGCACAGACGTTAGCCTTTCATCTTCCGGCTACTTTCATAATGCCCGGCCGTAAACAACTCTTGCGGAAACCCGTTATATAAGCGGACGGACAGAAAGACGGACGGAGGCGTTGCATGTTTATTGCGAAACATTGAGAGACGGTTTTTTGTAGGGTTTACCTGGCGAATTACGGGGAAGTCAGCGCTGTTTTTTAGCCAACGGATTGGCAAGAGGTAAAAAGGATAATGCGCATAATGCAGGATGCGTTTTCCGCGAACGCTTAGCTCTTTCGTCATCGCGTAGGGTTATGAAATTTTACGCAAGCTACAAAACGCTGTCTTCCAAGGACTTTTTGTCACTTATCTTTTAGCTGACAAAAGGGGTGTTGAAAGGATTTAGCGTGAATCGTAAATGCGCTTGCCGTTTTTTTCTTGCCATTTCCAGGACATCATAATTGCGCGCTATCAATGCATAATCCTCGCATAATCTACGCAAAACTAAATGAAGTTCCGCCTAAAAAAGTGAATTGTGACTTTTTGACTGCTGACTTCTGACTGAGCTCAGCTCGTCCTTGACTCGACTTGGACGCTAACTGGACGACAGGTACAGGACATGGCAGGGCAGGATTTGCTGCGCACGCCCCCGTCAACGTCTCCGCCCGGATTGAGAAATAGGCGCAGCAAATCGCCAACTTAATTGCCAGCAATTCTCAAAACAAACGAAAACAAACAAATAAACAGAGCTGGCAGGATTAGATTCAGATGGATTTTGGGAGTTTTGGATGCAGATTCGAGCTGCCTGCAATTAGGCTGCGAGCGGCTGAGCGATTGACTTCTGCGGATCATCTGGAGTAATCGGAGTTAATCCCGTTAGTAGCAGGCGCAACCCGTTCGGCCCGTAAAGCGTTTTGGCCTGGCCTGCTTCTCGGCCGGATTAGGCGCAGACTTAGTCCAGAAGTCAGCGCAAATGCGAAAGGATTAAACACTGTAAAAAGGGCGTGGCCGCTGCTGTCGGTGCAGGTCAGCAGTGCTCGGTGCTCTCGCTGCTCTCGCTGCTCGCTGCTCGGTGGTTTCTGGCTGCGGGTAACGCCCTTTGAAGACGCCCTAATCCGTGCACGCCTCGAAATTAATGCAAACATTTAGAAGGATTATCAGCGCGGGGTTGCGCCGTCGCCTAGAAGGGGTGCAAAAGAGGTCGAAAGGCAAAATCACTCGCATGCAAATCGAAGTTCGAGGAAGAGTTGTGTTGAGGCCGTGTCATAAAAGCATGATAGGATTGATAATTCGCCGCTACTTGTCGTCCATTCTGTGGCCATTGTCTGTGCCAGGATTTGGCACTTGGCTGCGGTATGCGACCGGCGATCGGGGAACTACACGATGCTGCTGCTCCTGCCGCTCCTGATTCTGATGCACAGGTCAGCGGCTGCAGCGTATCAAAAGCAAATGGCACAATTATGCGTTTCGCGGAAGTGATTAGAGGCAGCGATTAGAGCCAAAGAGTTGAAAATATTTACGGATTAGAGCGACACAATTGATGTCGATGTCGATGGTGATGTCAAGGGCAGCGACGGCAGCAGGAAACGCTTGTGTCCTGCGACGGCTTCGAACTTCCGTTCGGCAGTCTGGGAGCGTTCAAGTGGATGCTGCAGTCTACTCAAAACTCAATTAAGGAGCTTGTGGCGCCGCAGGGCCACCGAACAAGCCGCAGAGCACATAAAAGATACAATTCGATGAGATACTTATGTGTGTGCGGCAATATATATTGCATAGGGAGCATTAAGTGTTTGCGCTGGCCAAGGAAAAAACTGTGAAGTGAACAGCAATTATGTTGTCGTCGTCGCTTTGATCTGCAGCCACTTAGAATGCATCTGTATCTGTATCTCTAGCTGTCTGCGGCTCGAGTTGATTTCCTTGTTTAAGCATTTTTTAATTGTATGCTAATTGATTGCATTGTCAAGCATCCGCATCCATGAGATACTATTTTTGGGTCGCTGTTCCGGGCGACATTTCATGGCATTTTAAATGGCAGCTGGCGTTCGCCGATTGGGGGAAATCGAAATCAATAAAACACAGCTATATAGATACAGATACACCCACTGCATCCAGATACATATTTACAATTTACAACAGGCATCGAGGAGATTAGCGTAAAGCGCTTAGCGTTTTATTGGCATTGTTTGGCAGCGGAAAATGTGCGCATCGTAAAATGCTTAATCCGGCTACAAATTCTGGCTAAGATGTCGCGATTTTTAGCGTGCTAAAAAGGACACAGCCTACTTACAAAACTGCCCACAGCTCACAGGCCAACTCACAGCTATCTGCCAAATTGCCTGTGAAAAAAAGACAGCAGCACGAACAGCCGTAAAAGGTCGAAGGTCATTGCTGCTGCTGCTGCTGTTGTTTGCTGCCTTTAGCGTAACAGGCAAAACAGTCACGAAGGGCGGCGGCCACTGGTTGGCCTAATGGGCGTGACCGCTGCCTCAATTAATCTGCGTAATTTGCATGTGGATGCAGCTCGGACAGTATTTATGGATGCTCATGTGTCGGTGCAGTTCAAAAAAACTGCATCTAATCGCTCTTCGATTCGATTCTTCGACGGAATTCGCGTCGGCTTACCACATTTGATGTTCGATTTATGCATTTGCATCCTGCGGTTTTCCACGTACAAATTGTTCAGTTTGCACAAGAATTTAACTCGTTCAGCTATGACAAATGTTTAAGGTTCTAATGTGGCACATTTAGACAGCTGGGGGTTGCTAAGAAATCATTTAAGTTGGTTGTCAATGATATAAAGGGAATGCAAAGGAGTATTACTTTAACAATTGTAATTTCATATGAAATGTAAAAAAATAGAGAATTTGCAATGCATCATTATTTTACACATACTCTGATACTATTTATTTGTTATTTTGTATTTAAATTATATTTAACAAGACGTTGTATTTGTGCATACAATAACACAAACATTACATTTCTCTCTTGATTGATGGCGATCTCTGCAAGAAAAGTTATGAATTTTCTTTATTAGGAAAACAGTTTATTTTAACTCTAGGAAAAATTAGTAATATTAATAAACAAATATTCTTTACAAACATTTATTACAAGAGTCAAAAAATCTTTAATGGTTTAAACAATATGAAAATGCATATTAAAATAATATTATTTTACTAATATCTTATGAACATTTAAATTATAATGTTAAAAACAAAGAAAGTAAGTGTTGAAAATAAATGATTGATATTATTACAAATATGAACATTTTTCAAACATTAATTAATCACAAACGAAATAAACACAAGATATTTAATAAAAACATTGTCAAGTAGTTAAAAGTGTAGTAAAAAATACGTTAAAAATATTTAAGGATATCAAACCTACTTTCTGTGACTTTTTGTTTCCTGCTTCCTTTTGGGATTTGTAACCTTGTAAATGATGATATTTTTATCGCCAGGATATGCCCTTAGGTCGTCGTTTAGTCGTTCAGTCGTTCAGTTGTTGTGATCCTTGTGACTTTTTGGCCATTTGCATTGTTCGCGTTTTACTTTTTTAGGCCAATAATAAAAAAATCATTCGCCGTCGAAGATGTTGATCTTTTTTATGATGAGCTCAGATCACAATTGACGTTTCCACTTCGAAAGTCAGTTCTAAAAAATATTTCGCGCACCGCAGCGAGTCAATTTTGGTTGATGAATAGATCCGTGTGGAAACACGACAAGGTCAGTCAAGGATCTCTCGAGACTCGAGCTGTTCCGCTTCCGAATTCCGCGAAATGTACAAAAAAATCTGCACTGCAAAACCTAAAAACCTGAAAACCTAAAAATCTGAAACTAGAACTAGAATTCCAATGCAGTTTTTTTATGCCACCTAATTTTTATGGCCTAAAAAACAGAGCCGAAACCGAAACCGAATATAATCGCTGCCATTTGTTTGCCCATAAAAGCTAGGTAAAAAAGGCAAAGGACCAACTGCAAGGCGCACATTCAAAAAAACGTCGTAGAAAAGAAAATGCTGGCCAACAATGCGCTAGAAGAAGTCTGGATGGGATGGAAACTGGCTGGAATTCATAAAAACTGATTTCATTTTTTAGAATCAGTGCGCGAAAGACATCAGATTTGGGAAGTCAACGACGAAGTCAAGTCGAAGTCGATGTAGAAGTCGGGCCCACTGCGGCTTTACGATGGCCATTAACGCCCTAAAAAAATAACGCGAAAAAAACGAGTGCTGTAAATCATGGCAGCAAAAAATAAATAACAGAAGGCGAACGTTCAACGTTCAGTATTGGCATTTCCTTGCTGACTTTCTGTTTTATTTTTTCTCTCGGGCAGCAAAGTCAAACCGCAATAAAATTGACACCGTTCAAATGCGCAGGATCGGTAACAGCGTCAGGTCCGAGTCCGTAGTCATCGTCCTGTGCTGTCCTGTCCTGGTCCTTGTACATTATGTATGCTCCGGCCATGTGCAATGTATCTATCGCCAGTCGCTGACATGCGCAATGAGAGTGAGCAGCCACAGCCCAGAGCAGTTGAGACCCACTTCCAATCCCACTCCCTGACGACATCGGTCTTGCTGCCACAACAACTACAACAATGGCTCTACTTGCCACACCAGTGATTGCAGCAATCATTCTAGTTTCATTATCTCAGCTACAGATTTATAGCTGGCCAACAGAACCCTCGTCTCCTCCTCGGTTCAGTTGGACAGCCGCAGCATACATCAACAGCAATTGATTTTTATTTCGCTTTATTCTCGACTGGTCAGATTTGATGGCAATTTGGGTTTTTGTTGTGATTCCGCACTGCAATCGCAATTACTTGAAGCTTATCACGCGTCCTTAATGCGTTGCCCCCCCCGTCACTAGATTGCATTCGATTTAATGCCAACCGCAACGAATCGCATATGGAAATGTGGAAAATGTGGAAATGTGGAAAACTGCAAACTGCTGTTTAAGCATTGGATGAGGCTGAGGCTGACATCATTTCTGCCCCCGGTTATAATTGGCTTGTTGTTGTCGATGGTTGCGATTATCAGTTGTTAATATCCATGAAAATGATGAGACCAACAGAATCGCCAGATAAGCGGCGCATGGCCCGTTAATGGACAGCGTGCAAATTGGCAAACTGCCAGCCAAGAGAGCAAAGCAAAGCAGTCTCCGACTTTCCGACTTTCCCCTCTCTGCCTTTGCTTCTCATCCAACTTATTATAAGTTATAACAATGACTATAGACATGGTTTATGCGTGTTTCACAGCCAACAGACAAGCGACAAACGACAAACGAGTTTCCCTCTTTTTTCCCCGCCGCCTCACTGATTGACTAATTGACTGTCGCACTGACGGACTGACTGACGGACTGATTGACTGGGCGCTGTGTATGCGCCAAATGTGTGAAATTATTTGTGCGCCGGCATCATCATTTTACAAAGATGTTTATTCATGGCGATGGGTCCACCTAGACCTCTGTATGTGTGGAGAAACCGCAAGCAATTGCAAAAGCCCCCCCAAAAAAGCAATTGGCATCTGCATAAAATATATAGCGTACACTATCCAACAAAAAAACAAAACAGTTAAATTATTTAATCATTCATTTACTCTCTCGCAATCAATAAATTTGAAGCTCACACACAAAACTCTTCTGCTGAATATTTTCAATAGATACAACTTACACTTCTATAAAGTACACTATCTAACAAGAAACAAAGGTGAGAAGTGAAATTACTCAATAATTCAATTACTTACTAGCAATCAAGAAATTTGTAACTTCCTCAGCAAACTCTTCTAAATAATATATTTTATTGATACTACAACTGTATAATATATTGTATAATTGTAAAAAATCCAACAAATAAAGGATAAGTGAGAGTAGCAATGAATGAAATTATTTAAAAAATTGTGTACTTTTTCAAATAACAAATTTTTAACCTTCCCAAGAAACTCACACGTTTATGTACAATATGTATATTAATTTTGTTATTTACTGCTATAGTATTTAAGCTGATATTTTATTTAATGTATTGCAAACTTATGTTTTTAATAAAATCTTTATAATCTTTATAAAGAACATGTATTTTAGAATTCAAATCTAAAGTGGAAAGTACAGTCAGTTATTTTGTAATTTTATTTAAATTTATTCGATATTAAAATCTAATTTATTTTAAAATAATTTTCTGCTTATTTTATTATTATAAAAATTAAGATTTTTTTATTATGTGTTCTCTTATACCATTATAATTATTATTATTTATTTCTAATACTATAATTAATGTGCGATTTAATTTAAGTATATCATAAGTTGTTCTTTCGGAGCATAATCCACGCAGTCTAGTGCTAGGGCTTTAAGCTCTTCTGCAGTGGACAATTATGGGGGAAGTGAATGAAACAACTGATCTAGCGACGGAGGCATGGGAATGGAGCCAGTTGTATAACACTCGGGGGCTCTGATCTCCGCCGATCTGAAGTAGCAGCCCAGTCCACTGCAATGCCTCTGACTGCGAGATTGAGTTCGCGTCTATGGCTGTGACTGTGCCATGATCACTTTATATTCATTGACACTTAGTGTGAATTTCGTACATCATAAAGAGGGGCAAAGCTGAGTAGTATTGTGGACGGTGGATGTCTAAATTGCGGTGTGCCTGGGCTCAACACACACAAAAGCTGCCTTTTGTGCCGCAGTCGATGCCGCAGCGACCGACGGAGACAACGACGACGACAGTGGGAAAGTGGGAAACGAGTCAGTTGACCGAGAGGCGGGCAGAGAAATAGTCAGGCTGTTGGCCATAAAGCCAAGTCAAACACAGGCCGACAGAGCGAGGTGCTAATTCACTATTAAAAGAAATCGGAGAAGACTGAAAAAAGACGCCCAAATCCTTGGCATAAACACGGCACACAACTGGGAGGGCAGGGGAAGCGGAGTCTCAGCTGCGCTCAATTTCCACTCATCATCTCATCTCATCTCTCACGCATCATCGTGGAGACTGCGCACCAATAAAACTTAATTTTGTTTGTACATCGGTCGGTAGATTGGAAGGCGGGGGCAGGGGCAGAACTCCATAAATGTTGGGTTTGAGACGAGCCTTGAGCTATTGAATTATGCATTGTTTTGTTGTGTGAGAATTGTGGGAGAAGTTCTCATGAAGTGGCTGTCATTCATCGCACTGCCAAATGCCATTGATTGGCCCAATAAAACCCAACCGAATTGAATCGAATCGCAGTTGGAGACGAATTAGATACAGCCGCCTAATTGATAATAATACCGCATTTATTTTCGAAATCTGTTAACTCTTTTACAACTGGAGTCAACCCTCGACTACGCAGCTGGTTCCACAGCTACATCTGTTTTACTCTCTCGCTCTCTTTCTCAGTCTCTGTCGCTAATCCCCATGTCAGCAATTCTCCGGCCATTCTCCGGCATCAGCCTTTTTACAATGCATAATTTTTCAATAAACCTGCTGATTATTTCTGCAATTGAAGCAAGTTAATCCCCACATGATTAATTATCAACCTGCAAACCTGCAACCAGGTTTCACACCCCTTAAACACGAATTAATCGAGTTGTTTTCCCTTCCCTTGCCACCGTTGCGTAGGCCTTTTTTAATTTACTCGCCCGGGCAAAAGGACGCAGTTCCCCAGGGTCGAGTCGTTGCTATCTGTATTATCAAATCATAAAATGTTGCCACTTGGCTGAGATTCATACACACGATGCTGCTGGCTGCATCCCCCCAGGAGTCGCAGTTGTCGAAAGGGGTGCATATCCTTGAGCCAGACCATTTTTTATGCCCTTCGCCTGCCAAGTGTCAAAACATGTTTTGATAGCTGGCACGCACACTTCTGAATTTATCTATATTCCAAGGGTTGAGCTTGGGCTATCAGGACACCCTTTGGACCCCGTCTGGCAATTGAACAATTTGAAACACATGTTTTGGTCCCGGCAATTAAATCCAAATTTGATTTGTTCACGTTGCAAAGTCAAAGAAAGACTGGGAGTGAGAGAGAGGACGAGTTGTTTGTTATGCCAATGTCCTTGCGCATATGATTTCTCAATTATGACAATTTGCCGAACGGCAGGACACAACAATTAATTAGACAACGAACGAGGACACTGATACGCATTGACAGGCAACCTGACGCGTGGCAGGGAGGCAAGCAAACAGGACACAGCCAGCCAGCAAGGACACCGCACACTGTGTGCCAATTGCCAGTTGACTGCGGGTGACAATCGATTCGAAGTCGACTCTTCGATCTGCTTTAATCGCATTAATAAGACATTGGCTTGTGCCAAACCCCCGGCGATCGATCGCCCCTGTGGGTCGCCCAGTGGATGATCCTGTCGAAGGTCACAACATCAGTGCTCGAGAGCTAAGCGTGCGGCACAATTCGCCATAGTTTCTCTCGAGGTCAACGCGTGATGGCAGCTGCTGCTCCCTGCAACTGGGAATTCTCCACATGGCCCATAAAATTGTCCACATGCGCAGCGAGGATTTGAAGGGCAGGTAAAACGATGCTGCAGCTCAGGTAAGAATTGAGAACTCTTCAAAGTTGTTTTTTCGATATTTGCGATTTTATTTTGATTGATTTAAAATTAATTACGATTAACTAAAATTAACTAGATTACAAATTTGTACAACTGATAAATAAACGTGGAACTTGCAACTGAATGTGATTCTACACACTGAGAATGAGAATGGGGCATCAACAATTAACGCTAATTTGTACAATCCATGAGGGAGGAGGAGTCGAGGGGTCGAAGGGAGGTGAGAAGGCGCCTACGCCTCAGTCTTGTATGGCTTGAAGAGCTTCGGCTTGGGCTCGGCGATGACTGTGGTTGCGGGCGGCGGCGACATCGACGAGGCTGGACGCTTGGCGCTGGGCATCAGCAGACCGGGAGCGGGCAGCGGGCTGGTGGTGGTCATGGTGCTGCTGGGTGCGGGCGGCAGCAGCGAGCCGACGCTGCGCAGCGGACTGAGACTGCGGTCGAAGACCTTGGTGTGATCGGAGCCGACGGGACTCAGGGACAGCGTGGAGGAGTGCGGCGACGACGACGATTGCAGATCCAGCGGAGGCGTCTGTGTCTTGGGCACCTGCAGCTGGCCCACGTAGCTGGGCGGCATGGCGGCGGCAGCGGCGCCCAGCATGGCGGCCGGATAGCCCATGGGAGCGGCGGCGCTCATGGCGGCGGCCGCCTGCATGGCAGCCTGGTGCGGATGCTGATGGGCATGCGGATGCATGTGCGGAGCAGGCGGCGCGGGGCGAGCGGGAATGTGGTAGGGCGCATAGCGGTACTGGCCGTAGGCCGCATGGCCGGGCACCGGCATGGTGGGCATGCCGGTGGCCAGCATGGGATTGGAGGCAGCGGCGGCGGCGGCGGCGGCAGCAGCTGGAGCGTAGGGAGGATAGGGCATGCCCACGCTGTTGGCGGCGGCTTGCAGAATGGAAGCGGCGAAAGCGGGGTCGGAGTAGACGGCGGCGTAGGGCCAGGCGACGGCGATGCGCTGGCGCTTGTCCTTCATGCGACGGTTCTGGAACCACACCTTGATGGTCGACTCGGGCAGATTGAGTTGGGCGGCCAGTTCGCAGCGACGGGGACGCGACACGTAGTTCTCCTTGTAGAACTCCTTCTCGAGACGCGCCAGCTGATCACGTGTGAAGGCGGTTCGGTAGCGGCGAACCGACGGATCAGCGGGAATCTCGGAGTTGCGGCTGCCGTTCAGTGAGTTGTCCGGACTAGACAGGCACTCTGCAAATTTGAGAAAGAGGGGAAAAATAGTTGGTTAGCCAAATTGTTAAATTCACTCGTTTTGTGGGTGTTTTTGTACTTACCATTTGGGGAAGGCGGCGGCGTTTGAGGTTTGCCGTATTGTGTGGAAATCAAGTCGACGACCAGCGGCTTCTGGTCGACGGCGTTGCTATCGTGATGATGGCTCTCCATGTTGTATGTGCGGTATCCGTGCATATTTGTTGTGTGTTGTGTGTGATGCTCAGAAAATCAGTTCGGTTTCAACTTAATTGTCGACTTGCGATGGCAGTGCGAGACGTGCTAATGATCGAATGAGACGTTAAACGAGATGTTGACTCTGCGATGGTTACAGCTCAAGTGTGTCGCTCTCAGCAACCCCGGCCCTCTTTTATACCACGTCATCGAGCAATGGCCGCCGCAGGCAGTCGAACGCCCAATGAGCGCGTCGTTAGGTGCGCGAGAGCGAGACGGCGCTATGTGCGCGCCTCGCACATGCTGTTGCTTCGCTCTGCCTGCCTGCGTGCAGTGCAATGAACGATGCTGCTAATGTTGTGGTGCTGCTGAAGCTGCTGCTGGCTGACAATTATGCGACGATGAAGGCAATTACGATGCCGGAACAATGCGACATAAAAAAAAGAGGCAGCAGCGAGAACTGCGATGAGGACGAGAGAATGGAAAAAGCGCAAGCGAAGCGTGATAATGCGAAGCCTGTCGGTGGTCCAAGTGCAGAGTTTGCCGCTGCTATCCATAATCAAGTTATCATGGAGCACCACACAGAGAGAGAGAGAAAGAGACTCTCTCTCTCTGAGATTGGAGAGTCGGTGTCGGTGTCGGTGTTGGTGTCTGCGTCGGCAGTCGACTGCGATTTCATATATTCATAGCGTATGAGCGAATCTTTTGTTTCGCTTGCCCGCAAGCAGACAGCGCCGTGGGTGCGAACGAGACGGGAGTGGCCCCCATAATAATGGGATTTTATCGGCTTCATCAGGCAAAAGAATGATATGGCATAATGCACAGACCGAGACGGAGAACGAGCGCCACTGCTCTCTCTCACTTCCCCCTCACCAACCCACTTGCCTTTTTTGCTCGGTGGATGCCAGCTCGATCGATATGCGACGTCGACGTCGACGTCGCAGCCAGCCAAATTATTTGCTCTTTTATGAAGTCTTAATATTATGCCGCACGTTTAACGGTCTCACACTTGCGCCACGTCGCAGCGCAAGAGGGAAAGGGAAAGGGAGAGTGGATGAATGAGGTTGAGCGAGCGTCGTAGCCTTAACAGTAAATGAAGTTTATCTGGGCAAATAAAGCAAAAGCTTGGACAACGCCCACAGAGACCACCCCAAAATATATTATACACACACACACACATACAGAGAGAGAGAGTCTCGTGCATAAACAATGAAATACTTTTGGGGGCGCAGTTGTTGAAACTTAATTTGAAAAGTTTTAGTTTAGTTGCGGCAAACATTTATTATGATGATATAATCATGTTGCCTAAAGGCGCAACTGTACCCAGAGAGCTGTTGGCAGCCGGGATGGATGGCGAGGGAGTGTGATATGGAAGAGGAGAGAGCAAAGGGGCTGCCTGGGTTGAAGTACCTCCGAATTGGGCTTGCGTAAGCTATCAATGCCCAAATAGTTTGCTACCTGGGCGATAAAGGTTTGAGGGTTTAGTTTGGGATTTCGCGATGTCTTGAGCTGCGGCTTAGCATTAAGCTGGTGCACAAAAAATTAACCCAAATTCGAAATCCGCTAATTACACAGTATGTGTCATTATGTGTTTTATGGGTTTCTAATGAAAATGCGCGGGGATCAGCGAATAAAGCCGTTCGGGCCAAAGTTCGAGTCAAGCCCCGTGTTGGGCCGCTAATCCACAAAACAAACAAATAAACAAACTGCGGCCTGCGGAAACTCCGACGTGATGGTGGATGGAAGGAGTCGATAAAGGAGTCGAGCAGAGTTGAAAGTTAAATTGAAGTCGAAGTCGAAGTCGGAGTCGAAGGTAACCCGGTCAGCGAGTCAAATTCCGCCTAAATCGCCAGAGAGCAACTAGAGCAACTAGACGGCACAGCATGTGTCCACATCTAAGCATCTGAACATCCAACGAGCTGAGCTGATTGTTCAAGATGCTGCAATAAAATCTAACTCGTCGGAACGAAAGTGAAAATGGAAATGCACAATTTTAAACACGAAAATTGACTAATAATGTCGCTGATGGCAAACGGATTAACGCACAGGATTTGTTTTCCAGTCAATGCCGAATACCCTTGGAATGCAAAACCTTCGCTTCAGAGTCTCTCATTGTTATGCATTACTAAGTAACTCTCGCAGTTGTGCGAGTTTGTGTTTGCTCTGCATTTTGTGAGTTAGTTAAAATTATTGGGTTATATTGCGCGGCAATTTGCATTAACTCGTCGAGTGTGCTACCTACGCAGCTCAGCTCTGTCCAGGACTCTACTCTATGTCGATGTCGCTGTCGCTGTCCAAGCCCAAGCCTTGCCCTCTGCCTCGAACCCTACCCACAACCTTGCCTATTGTGCATTCATGCGCTTTTGTCTCAACCCGCGGAACACTGTCCGCTGTCCACTGTCCGTTGTCCGGCAGAATGAGCAACCTTTTGGGCCAAAGGCAAATAAACGCGACACTGCGGCAGCGACAGTAAATACCCTTTATGGCTGACAGCCAGCACCTTCAACCTTTCAACCTTTCACTTCAGTTCGCGCCGGGCCGAGCGAAAGTGTAGATACTCAGCCCATCGCTTCGCATCGCATCCTATCCCTGTGTGTTCGCCGTGTACCTGACCACTGCTGACCCTACCCGATCACCGACCATTGTCATCCGTCATTCGCGCTGAACACTTTCGGCATCATCGGCCGGGCCTAAATCTCAATACTTGGAAGCCTCTTTATGCTTGTTGTTGCTCCTCCTTTGGTCTTTTATTGGCATTTTGCACTCACAAAGCGCCGATCTCGCTGATTATGCTGATTATGGGATGTACATACACACACACACACACACACACACACATAAACAATATAAAATGGAAATGCCTATTTCCATCCATGCAATCCGAATAAAAGCCTTGACAAATACAATAGCACATTGCGATTATCTGGAAACCAAATTAGCACTCATAATCCGCTAAACGATAATATTAAGTAATACAAATCATGGGTTAACAAAAAAATCAGATTAAAAGAAAATGATTTTATTTACAATTTTGTTTGGAGAAATCATAATAAACAATTTTCTTTCGTTTTTTAATATGTAAAGTGAATAGGTCATATTGTAAATACATGTCAATAACCAGACCTTGATTGTGATTCGAGGTGTCGCTGGATAGATCCACAACAAATTCTTAAAATTAAAACATCGTAAATTCAAGAATATCTACATTAAAAAAAATATATAAAAGTTTATGAATGAATTATTTTTTTTTTAAGTTTATATAAAAATTGTAATACACTTAAATATCTTACATTACTTGCATCACAAATTGTTGTACTTCGAAATATTTAAAAAAGAATATGCAGATCGAATAACTGAACGTTGCTCAAAAAACCTACCATTTGTTGGTAATTACTGCTTTACTTGAAAATTTGAAATTTCTTAGAAAAAGTAAACAGAAATAGGCAGCTGTAACTTAATTAGGAACATTAAAGCCATATAGTTCAGGTTGACTTTTTTGTTAGCTTTAAAGTTCGAGCTACCTTAAATACACCTCATATTTTTTGGCTATTTAGTTTTCACAAATTGAATCCCTAATGAAATAACTTACAACAATATAGAACCATGGTTTTTATTTTTACATAAAAAAAACTTACTACGACCATGAATAAAAATGCAGTCAAAATTCAAATGTAAATGTATGCAATTCAATTAATGACAACATTTTTAGAAAAATAAAAAGCAATATTTGATTTGATAAAAAAAACAACAGAATTGTTTTTTTCATTTTAAATGACAGAACAATGAAAATTTTAAAATTAAATATATACTTTTTTTTATAAAATAAAAAAACTAAGCACAAAATTAAGAAAACTAGGTAATAATGAATAATAACAGCACTTTATTGTCGTTACAAAATGTAGTCTTGTAGCAATAATATTTTTTTAATGTGATTTATTTTTTAATATAAAATATGAAAACATAAAATTAAAAATACAGCACTTTCGGAAAATTAACTTTTTAAGCTTCGCTGAATAATTGAATTATGAAATTCCTAAATGTTATCAATCCATATCTAAGCAATACTTAACGATTTTTATAACAAATAATCATCATGCATCCATTTTTTCCACCAACATGCTATGTTTTGAACCGAATTCATTCTCAGTTCCGAGAGATTTACAATCCCAGTGCTAGAAAATATATACTATATATATAGTAGTTGCGATGGGCACGCCCTAATAAAAATATGGATGGTACTGCTATCTGGAGGAAACTGAGAGGAACTGCTGAGATGCAAGTCCTGTTAAAAACGTATCCGGAATGTGGACTGAATTATGGGCACAATTAACAGGTAAGTAGAGCCTGTGGCGATAAATGGTGCTGAGTAACCTTGTGTAGTTGTAGAAAATAGTCCTGTGTGAGCGTCTTTTGCGTCTTTTCCACTGTTTTTCCGGCGGCCATAAAAACCCGTGAAGAATTAAAAAATTAGAGCAGTCGGCGTTGTTCATGTTCGGGGAAAAAAACTAGCGCAGCGAAAAAATGCACAATGGAAACAAAAAAGTTTGATCTACTTTCCTAATACGGTCCTCGGAATGCACGACAGGACACGGCCCGTTTTTCCTCGAACCTTCGCCGTCCATAAAAATCTGCATATACCATAATATTTTTGAGACAATTTCTTTGCCACAAACAATGCGAAACGGGACCAAAACGAACGTGCCATAAATTTTCAAAAATTCTCTCTTTCTTCTTGCCACAAACAATGCGAAACGGGACCAGCACGAAAACGACCCACACATTTTTCTTTTTTATTTTGTTTTATTTTTTAAATTGCGGCCAATAAATGAACATTAAAACAATCACCTCGAAACTCCACTGAATTAATCAATAAACAAGCGATGGAGAAGACACAAATTTCGCGAACTTTGGAGTTTGAAATATATTCGATTCCCTTCTGATTGCATAATTCAATTTTTATGATTTTCGATTTTCATTTTTTTCAGTCTATTGCAGGTCACATCCACTGGAGAGGACTGCGCTGCAGGACTGCGGTCGCGTAGCAATTTTCGCCGAAGGTGGACCAATAAAAAGGCGCGTCTACCTAAAGGCAAACAACGTGTCCTGCATCCTGGCTCCGAGAACAAAAAATGGCACAATTTTTAGTGGAAATGCGAGCGCGCAATAAAAACGACGCAGGACTCTCGAGGCTGCGACAAGGACTCACAAACAAATAACTGCCGTAATTAGGACGTTTGTAGAGCAGCAGCGGCCAGTGGACTGTGGACAGTGGACAGCGGACACTGGAAAAACGTGAAAAACTCATAAAAAGAGAAACGAAATCATTTAAAAATTGGCTCGCTTTTTGTCGAGTGCCGTTGGCGAACAAAAAAAATGAGCAAAGCGAACCACGAGCCGCGTTACAATTGAGACAAATAATTAGGTGAGCCATTGTCGGATATTGTGTGCCGACCATCGTTCCATGATTAGCGGTTTCTTTTTTTTAGGGCCACAAAAAGAGACAACACTGCGATGACGGTCTCAATGAAACGCCGCAAATAATTCGAGTACTTCTGCCGAGTACCTGCCACAGGGCTGAGTTATCAAACGATCGATTCAAAATTGTATAATTTTTAATATGAGAAATAAAAGTCATAAATTATAAAAAAATTGGAAATATAAAACCAACTTGTTATAGATTTTTTATCGATTCATCTGAGATGACCGAAAATAAATATAATGTAAAGGAAACTTTATCAAATGAAACGTATTTTAAATGTAATCCATTAACTATAAAAAGCAGATTTATTTCTTCATTTTAGATAAAACTATTTATATCTCACCGTAAACCAAAATAAAATAACTTATGACTAACAATCGGATAGATTTTCCCGTAGTGCATTTAATATCGTTTGCATTATTTCTGAATTTATAATTGACGATTTTTAAATTGCAATTATAATAAGTTTATTCTTTATTATTTTTATCTTAATTTAACTTATTCCGTCGATGGCCTTATGGTTTTATAGTTTTTTATATTTTCTCTAATAAATAATAATAATAAATTTCTGACTTCGTAAATATTTAGTGTTGACAGTCCGTAGTCATAATAATAATAATTCGACGATTTCAATTTCCAAATAAAATTATTGACGTGCACAGTCACCACAAAAAGCATTGCCAATCAATAAATAGGTAGATGTATTAATTTTAAGGCATAAGAAAAACAACGACATACAAATTGGTTTATTTTTTCCTCCTTTAAATAGATTGGAATTTAATAAAATGCATTCCCAAATTGTTTGTCTATAAGACACAGCAATTGAAGTTTAGATGAAGATTGTGAAGCATAACCAAAATATTGGAAATTAAAGAATAACAAAATAAACAACTTTAAATTAGTTATCTACAACTAAACTTGAACTTAGCGTAATAATAATTGTAGAACATTAATTTTAAATACTGAATTTTAAAGCAAGCTTTATTAAATGAGGGTTCAAAATAACTATTCGATTCAACGCAGTCCGACAGTTTTATTGAGTCTTCAGTTATAGTGGCATATCTTTCTATCGCCAAGGCTAATGCAATATTTAAGGAATTTAAAAATCAAACAACTCTAAGCATTATTGACTCTTTAACTTGGCTACAAATCGATAGCTTAATACAATATATTTACATAATTTAAAATTTAAAATGTAAAATACGATATAAATTGAATAGCCTTGGAACGTAGTCAGCGTTATTTGAGCTGCATTTAAAGTGCTGCTGCGGCGGATTCGCCAACCACCATGTGTCCTTGATATGGCCGAGGGGAACCGCAAAAACATGGCAATCGATCGGCTACGTTTACTATAAATACGGCGTATTGCGGTATGCGCACCCACAGGGGGCTGCCATGCCGAGCCTGACGAATGGCACTCCAGCAAAACAGGAGAACAAACAAGGCGACGGCCCGGGACAGATTCGCCAACAAACTCAGCTGGGAATCTCGGAGGCGACCGAGAAGACGAGACGAGTCTTCGGTAGCCGGTAGTCCACCGCATTGACGAATCACATCAAAGTGGAACACATTTTCAGGGTCAAGCGCCCTGCTAACAAACATGTCAAATCACAGAACAACAAACCAACAAACCGACGACAGCAGATCGCCGCCAAAGGCAACAAGACATGCAACATAACTTACCAGTACATATCTCCGTGCATATCTATCTACAGAGACAGACCCAAAACAGCATCGACTTACCGCAGCAAATTCGCGCTGACTGTGCGCAAACAGCAGGGAACACCATAATATTTTGGTTGAGCGTCTCTGACTGGGAGATGAACTCGGTGTTTGGTCTTCGCTTCTTGCATTTTCGATGGAATTCTTTACACTACAATTTATTCATGAGCAATTAGCCACGGTGAGTAGCGGTTTGAGTGAGAGCCAAAGACAGAGCCAGAGCCAGAGCCAGAGTGAGAGCCTGGGCTCGATCTCTTGTGTGCGCCGCAGGAGCAAATGCAACGGTGGCGGCAACGGTTGCGAAGCAGCCACAGTTGCAGTTGCAGTTGCAATTGCAATTGCTGTTGGGTTTTGGGCTTGGCGTAAATTTGTGAAAATTAAGTCGTTCCGCTTAGGCCTTTCGATGCTACGTTTTAGGTGGGACTTCTGTAGCAATTTTATTTGTATCGTAGGTGTTGTATTTGTCAACATTTAGTCCCGTCCCGTCTCGTCCCGTTCCGACCCGGCCAGTGGCAGTGGATTAGACGATTTGTGGGCACGCATTCGGGATGCCTCCTGCAGCACTAATTGGCCTACATGCCAAAAGGCAAGCGCACGATAACAAGCAGACAGACAAAACAGAATGCCAGAAATTATCATTCTAAGGATGTGCGCTGTGTGCGTTAAGGATGTGCTAATTTTTTACCCAGCAGAGCTTGCTGTGGCTGCAAATGTTCGCATCATTTCTGACTGTGGGTGGAGAGTATATTTCCATTACAGCAGCTTAACAGCAAATTAAGTAAAATGGAAATGTATCTCAGTTTCGGAAGTGGCTTAGCTGTGATGGAAAGACATTTATTGTCGACATTTTCAAGAAGTCTATTGCATCGATTTTTTAAGATTCTGAAAATATCCACACTTTGTGTGGTAGGGGAACCACCCCAAAACCTCGCTGTTATTCCCTAGAGTATGCGCTTGCTACGTAACGTAAGCACAATTACATTTTAGATCACATATTTTAGACTCGTAGCAACGAGCAAGTGTCAGTGAGCACTTATGAATTTAAATAATGTGGCAGCCCTGTGGTGCATGAAGAAACTGCCTTAGACATCTGGCAACGCCAGCAGAATAGAGCGCGCAATTTGAAAACCCACAAACTAAATGAAAGTCGATGACAATTTAAGTAATACAAACAAATCTTTATTTTATAAAATTGTCATTAGTATGGATTTTTCTTGTGCGTCTTAGCCGCCTTCGATTTACTCTTCAGGTTGCTGCTGGTTCTATTGTTGCTGCTATCAGAAGTCCAGACGGTAATAATGCCACTTTCGCCACCAGTGACCAGCAGATTATTTTTAGCATCGTATAGACTGTCGCGCACAATTTGCTTATTGCTCACATAGTTTGTCAGCGGCACCATCGTTTTCCTAGCGGGCACACCAACCGATCGCAGTACCTCCCTGTAGAAAAAGATGTTTAATTAGTTGTGACTTTTTTTTTATATACTACAAACTCACCCTCGATTATGGTTGGTGCCGGCGAGCAGAAAGACACTACCATCCGCCTGATTGTGGGCATTGATTAAATTGAAATTCGCAGCATTTTTGCGCAGAATGCCTGCTGTAATTTTCGAGCGACCAAAAGACATTACCTCGTCGCCTTCTTGACACTCGTAGCTCATGAAATCATTGGTGTGTGTTATGCACGAGATCAAGTCTTGTCCTTTCTCATTGCGATGCCAGTTCAGTCGATGCACACTGCTCTCTGTATTAATTGTATTCAACAATGCATCGTCTTCATCGCTCTGCTTAATGTCAAACACATTTATCAAGCCATCTGTGCTGCCCGAGCACAAGAAATCCGGATTGCTTGCGTGAAACAGCACAGAAGTCACATCATCATCGTGACTCTCCTGATAAATGCCAAGTTGCTTCCGTTCTCGGACATCATAGAAGACCATATAGGCATTGCCCATGTGCTGTTCGGTGCCACAGCAAATGATGCGACTGTTGGCATTGCGATCAAAGCAGGATATCGTCTTGGGCACTGGCGGCAGTCCATGCTGAACTTCTGCATCACTTTTGTACTCAAATTGAGCCTGCACGCCTTTGGCTCGCAAGTCTAGAAGACGCACCAGTCCATTTGTGGTGCCCACCAGCAAAGTGTTGGGGGTCTCGTCGAGGAATCGAACGCCACAGATGGTGACCACATTATCCAAGCTCTCCACGGACGGCACTCGCTCGCCATGAACAGCAGACAGCAATCCGGACGCATTGAGGTCGTAGATCTTGACTGAGGTGTTGGAGAGACCCGCTGCAATGCGTGTAAATCCGTTGTCGGCACACAAACCCAAAACGTAGTCCCGCTTCAGTGAGAGCGACGCTTCGTCTTGGGGGTAATGAAAGCGGAAATTGGCGGACAATTCATGAGCGCTACAAGTGTCATTATCATCTATATCGGCTTCGTCCTCGGAACTGGCGACCGCAGTCTCTGAAAAGTCAACTAATTCTCATGTTGTTCCTCAATTAATTTAATTAAAACTAATTTATACCTGCTAGGTATTTATTCAATTTGTCGGTCATGTTTGTTTATGTTTGGCAAACGACATTCACACGTGTAGCTTAATCGCAAGCTGGTCACACTGATTGCAACAGAGTTGCATTCAATGAGTTTCAAACTAAGGCCACACATAGGATTAATGACGTCACACGCGCGCATCTATCGATGAGTTTTAAAATTACATTTGTGATGAAATAAAACCCAAATTAGTTTGAATAATAAGTAAATAATAATGTCAATTGAGATGGTTTTAATATCGCTTTATAGTGTATTATACAAAAGAGAATTTACAAGAAGCCGTCCATGTACCTAATTATTTTGTATTCTGTAATCTGAAAAATGTTCGTTGAGGTTTCTTGATTGCTTGCTTGACTTGACTTTAGTTATTCTATTATATATATTTTACAATCATGCAATGGTGTGTGTGCCGTCATACAAATACAAATATATATGTATACACATATATGTACATATATTTATATTAATATGGCGCTATATTCAGCTTTTTAATCAACAAAAAGGTTTCAAATTCCTGCGCGCTCTCTTTAACAAGAAGAAATGTCTCTTTCACTTCAACAAGCAACTATATGTATATATGTATATTCAATAATCAGATATATGCATGTGTTCTTTGTAACTATTGATCCTATTCACATGAAATCATCGTAATCGTCGGTAAAATCATTGCCATACTTCTGGTATCCATCAATATCCTACAAAGAATGAAAGATTGAATGAAATGAATCATTAGATAACCGATTTGCATTGATACTCACATCGTTTTCTGTGCGCAACGATACTTTTCCCTTGCTCTTGCCAGCTACCTTCTTGGAAGGGGCCTTCTCCATTTTCTGTTTTTCCGAGTGTAAGCTTTCCACGCTCATCTTGACCTTCTTAATGTCAGCAGCACTCACTAGAGAGATAGAGAAGCATTAGATTACAATGATTATCAGTTTCCGCGATGATCACTTACAGTTCACGCATAAGCTGCGCACCAGATCCTCGACGAGTTGTGGAAAGTGAGGCGATTCACGGTACTGTGCAACCTTCCAGCTGATCGAAGCACCGAACTCCTTGAACTCCTCTTTACTCTCCGGATTAAAGGCGTCTAGGCCGCCGCCTATACTCGTCACGCCAAACGTCTCCAGGGCACTCTTCAGATCGGATTCCTCCTGGATTTTCTGAAGACGTAGTTTCTCTGCCAATTTCTCTTCGGGTGTCAAGTTCTCTAGACGTTTCTTCTCCTCCTCCTCGTTCAACCGCTAAACATGAATGTGAATTGTATAAATTTATTAAAATATAATATGTAACTCTTAAACTCACCTCTTGTTCTTCCAATTTAGCTTTCAGCGCCTTGTTGGGTTTAGTTTTAACTGGCACATCTGTTTTCGTCGTGGGCTTCTCCTCGTCCTTCTTCTCCTCCTCATCCTCCCAGCTCTCCTAAACAGAGCGAAGAGAAAATGAATCACAATCAATCAACAAAAGTGCAATCACAAAGTGACCACGTGGACAGCATTATGAAAGTGAAAACTAGACAACAAAAGCAGCAGTCGAAACAAGTTTCGATTGCCAAGCAGGCGAAGTTGCAATCAAGTGGTTAAACGCTTGCTGTCGTTTACCATATGTAAATTGCCTTTTTATGTATATATTTAGTATGCGCACCTTCACATCCTCGTCGTCGTCCTCGCCCTCCCACTTGTTTATATTGTTGACTACATTCGAACTTATGACGATTTCACTGTCGGCGGCGGATTCTGCGAAACAAATGTTTGGTTAATTTCCATACATATATGACACTCACATTGCTATAAATATACAACATATATATCAAGGTTGCTGCACGTTGCCATCGCTCACAAAGTCTCCTTTCTTGTCCGTCGTTATGATGAACAGACGGAGGGTGCAGGGGACAGGGGAAGCAACGGGCATCGAGCGCCACATGCGCAGCGCCCACGTTATTTTTGATGACGCACACACGTGCACTTACCCCAGTCGTCGGCCATCTTAGCGAATTTGTTTTGGTTGCTTTGAAATTGAAATTGTGCGCGGACGAGGCGATTTGTATTAATTTTAAGCGAATTTAAGCAACAATTCCGCAAGGTTTGTCTACGTAAAAAACATCGAAACTAGTGATGAATTGAACCAGTGTGACCACAAATCGAATGCGAAAATCTCCTATATTTTCTTGAGAAATCAGAATGTCTTGGTAACACTTTATTCAGTATTACTTGAACAAAAATTTCTCGACTTATGAGAAAATGCAAAACAATCTATGTTAATTTTCTTATACGAAAACCTTTGTAATGAGAAGTGATAAATGAGAACAAATTGAATGCCAGAATGTACAACAAATATAAATACTGTAATTTTTACAAGCTTCATAGCGATGGACCAATGACAATCTATACTCAGCTACTTATCGATAATAAATCAAAGTCGATATACTTGCCATGTTACACAATTATCGATACACATGCGTTTGAAATAATTGTTGTTTATTAACTTTATTTTGTTTTAAAATTAATTACATTTATTTAAACTGTTACAAATACATTTATACGTTTGGAATCCAAATCTTTAATAACAATCAGACGCCGCTATTTTTATTAAAATAACATTAGTGGTAAATTAAATAGCATCCATCATACGCGTCATCCCTGAACTGCCGTCCAATGGGAGGGAAGCACATTGGCATCTCGATCGTCATCATCCGACTCCAAAAGCTCGAACAAAGGCGAGACCAATTCCCTGTCTATTTGATCTGAGTCCACCAAGTCTGATTTTGTGCTGGGCTCAATTGTAAGGGAATAAGTTTCGACTTCCGAGTCCAACTCCTCTTCAACTAATTCCACCAATGTTTCTTTCTCCTCCCAAGTTGTTTTCTCTGACGAAACTGCTCGCGTTTTATGCTGTTGCATGTGACGCTTCATGTTGCGTTTCCATTTAGTTACGAACGAGCACTCGGGACATTTAACTGATGTGCCGTCGACAACTTTAACTTTCGCGTGCCTCCTTTCGTGTCGCCGCAAATCGAAGGCTCGTTTGGATTCATAGTGACACTGTGCACACTTAAAGCGTTTCTCTCCATTTGATACCGGACTTTCTGCCGGACTTGTTGGCTGCGGATATTCAGCGATCTCATACTCGGGCGTTGGCGAGGTAGACTTCAAAGTAGTTGGCGGTGAATCTGAGTTGTCAGAACAAACTTGATCGTCTACGTCATTTGTATTCATCAGTTCGACTACGAACTCTTCGGATGACTGCTCATCCAATTCCTCAGCATCACATTCGTTACTGACTTCCACATGCCTTAATCTTACGTGTCGCTCAATATTGCGCTTCCACTTGGTTTTAAATTGACACTTTAAGCATTCAAATGCGGTGCCTTCTACGATCTTTTCCCTGGTGTGAGTCTGCTCGTGGCGTCTCAGGTCGAATGCCCGATTGGACGTGTAATGACATTGTGCACACACAAAGAGTTTCATCGTTATTTCAGTTGATGTCGCCTCTTGGCTGCGATCTTCAGTTTCGTCTCCATCTTCCTCCATCCACTCTGCCTCCGATGGCTCAATCAATTCCACAAGGAACTCCTCGCAGGGCTCCTCCTCATCAACTGGTGACCTTTTGTTGTGGGTATGCATATGACGTCCCATGTTGCGCTTCCATTTGGTGGTAAACGAGCATTCGCTGCACTTGTATTCGGTTCCTTCGATGTGCTTCACTTTTGTGTGGCGTTGCATGTGGCGTCGCAGGTCAAAGGAGCGCTTGGACGAATAGTGGCATTGCTCGCACTTGAAGGGTTTTGTGCTGCTTTTGCTAAGCATTTTTCAGCCGGAAGGGAATTCTCCTAAAATTAACAATAATCCATGAGAATTGCGCACTCAGCGTTGTTGACAACAAATCATCATTACTTGGCCTTAACCGAGATGGCATATCGCACTTTAGCGAGTGCGCGCCAGCAATTTGGACAAATGCTCGCTGTGATACGAGTAAAGTGTATTCCAAAAATAATAATAATTAATATTCACAACAATTAACAGCATAAACTCATTCAAAGCTTGGACTTGTTTTATGTTATGATTTTGCCAGAGTGACCGCAGCCGTTAATCTGAAAATATACCAAATATTCTTAAACCAGGGCCACAAAACATATATATCACGGAAAAATAAAATGTTTGTTCCTTCTCTTTTTAATCCAAACAATTCAATTTAATTATATTCTAAAATAAGTGATTTATTCAATTTATGGTTAGTTCATAAGCTAGTTCAATTGAACAAGTTAATTGCTTTTGGTGTATTTGTAGCACGAATTATGCTATTTAAGTTGTGGTCACACTGGCAGCACTCTTTTTGGAATCTATTGCAGGCACCGCGTGGTGTTATTGCTGCTGATTCCCATTTATTTTCCTTTAATTCGCGTGGAAAATAAATAAAACTCTACAAAAATGAGTTTGTACAACTTTAAAAAGATAATGGTGGTTCCGCCAGCAAAGGTAAGCACAAAACAACTTGTTATTGTTGTTTATGTCCCGTGGAGCACCCATTCCATGCCGGACATAACCTCGTGGTTCTGTTTACAAAATGCGCAGTACATAAATAATGACTATTTTATATATGTTTGTTATCACTTAGGACTTCATCGACATTATGCTGTCGAAAACACAGCGCAAGACGCCGACAGTCGTGCACAAGGGCTACAAAATCTCGCGAATTCGTGCGTTTTACACGCGCAAAGTGAAGTACACCCAACAGAACTTCCACGATCGTCTCTCGCAGATCATTCAGGACTTTCCCAAGCTGGACGATGTGCATCCGTTTTATGCGGATTTAATGAATGTGCTCTACGACAAGGACCATTACAAACTGGCGCTGGGTCAATTGAACACAGCGAGACATTTGGTGGACAAGTAAGTAGCTTAGTAACTTTACCATAAAACGTATTTCAAATGTTTTTATTTAATTGCCGCAGTGTGGCCAAGGACTATGTGCGTCTGCTAAAGTACGGTGACTCGCTGTATCGCTGCAAGCAGCTGAAAAAGGCCGCCTTGGGTCGCATGGCCACAATCATGAAGCGCCAGGCCTCGAACTTGACGTATCTGGAGCAGGTGCGTCAGCACTTGTCCCGTCTGCCAACCATCGATCCCTACTCGCGCACCATTATCATCTGTGGCTTCCCCAACGTCGGCAAGTCGTCCTTCATCAACAAAATCACACGTGCTGATGTCGAGGTGCAGCCATATGCGTTCACCACCAAATCCCTGTATGTGGGACACACAGACTACAAATATCTGCGCTGGCAAGTGATCGACACACCCGGCATTCTGGATCATCCGCTCGAGGAGCGCAATGTCATCGAAATGCAGGCGATCACAGCTTTGGCGCATTTGCGTGCCTGCGTCCTGTATTTCATGGACATTTCGGAGCAGTGCGGTCACTCATTGGAGGAGCAGGTGCAACTGTTTGAGAGCATAAAGCCTTTGTTCACCAACAAGCCATTGATACTGGCGATCAACAAAATTGACATATTAACCTTGGAGGATATGCCGCCAGAGCGTCAGGCTATAATCACCAAGCTGCAGGAGGACAAACAGGTGCCCGTCATGTTCATGTCAACGGTACAGGAAACTGGCGTCATGGAGGTGAAGACAGAAGCTTGCGAGCGTCTGCTCTCGTATCGCGTGGACCAAAAGATGCGCACAAAGAAGGTGGACAACATTCTCAATCGTCTGCACGTGGCGATGCCAGCGCCACGCGATGAGAAGGTCAGAGCACCTTGTATTCCACCACAGGCGCTGGAGCGTCTCGAACAGAATGCTGCCAAGGCTGAGCGCAAGCGCAAGTTGGAGAAGGAAATCGAGGAGGAGATGGGCGATGATTACATTCTTGATCTGAAGAAGAACTACGAAGAAATACCTGAGGATGAGCGTTACGATGTGATACCAGAGTTCTGGGAGGGTCGCAACATTGCCGACTATATCGATGCCGACATCTTCGATAAACTGGAAGAGCTGGAGCGCGAAGAGGGTCTGAGAGAAGCTGGTGGTGTCTACACTGTGCCCGATATGACCATGGATGAGACACTGAAGGAGATCCGTGAAATGGCCAAACAGATTCGCGGCAAGCGCTTTGAATTGCGTGACGAGAAGCGTCTTTCGTCCAGAAAGAATAAGCCCATCATTCCACGTAACAAGCAACCCAAGGTGCGTGATCGTTCCGTCAACAAACTGGTGGAGACCATGGAGGGTCTGGGCGTCGATATGTCTGGCAACGAGAATGCCAACTTCACCAAGTCGGTGGTCGATCTTCGCAGAGGCACCGTTGCCGTTGGTAGCAAGACAACACCGAAAACACCTCTGCTCGACAAGGAAGCCTCAGCGATTGTCAAGAAGACCGGCAAGCCACTGAAGCGTGCTCCGGCTCGCGACACCCTCGGCATCAAGGACCTTGCTATCAGAAAGAAGGCGCAGATTATGGCCAAACGCGACATTGCCAAGAAGGTCACCCAAGGATGGGGTCTCAAGGGCGAGGCGGATCGTTTCATTGGTACCAAGATGCCAAAGCATTTGTACTCCGGCAAGCGTGGCACTGGCAAGACCGATCGTCGCTAAGTGCCTTAGAATTACGAATAGTTGTATTACACCATAAATGCTGTATAAATGTATCGCGTTCCCTAAAACCTCCACAAAATCAAATACAAGTTGTATTTAACAAACTACAATTTCACTTTTATTTCTCGATCTACAAAACTATTTAGATAAAATTATTAGTTTTATAGCCTGTGACCATTGTGCAAGAAGAGTATTTGACTTTTGTACAATTGTTGTCGATTCAGTTATGTTCGTTGATTCAGTTATGTCCGTCGTTATTGCCGACTGACATTTTGTCTCTAAACGCGTATCAAAATTATAACTTTCTAATTACTGATGGTTTTTTCTTGAATTTTGTAATAAATTAATTAGAAAGTATACAGAATTTAGTTGAAGTAAAATTTTTTAAGTTATCCCACTAAAGTTTCTTTTTTAGTGCTAAACTCAAAATTTAATTTAACAAATTTGTCGATTTAAAAAAAGTGTTTACTAAAAAATTTAAAATTTTTTTTTTAAGGATTTTTCGTATTGAAGATTTTTGAAGAAAAGCATTTACTGTCGCATGGGACAGTAAATCTTGAGAAAGTATTTTAATGTGACTAGTCTTACGATACAGTTTCCGTTGTTTCTGTTACCCTATGGGTATCGGCTATAAAAACAAGAAATACTTTTAGCATTAAAAATCCCGAAAAATGTTCAAATTAAATTAAATTAATTTTTTTTCGATGAGGTGATCTTTTTTTCTAAATGCCCACTCATGTTAAAATAAAATTGAATATTTATTTTTTAACGTTTTTGTGGAATACCCATTGATATTTATAAAAATCATATTGTAGTCTGTGCTACTGGAATTTGTATCTGGTATCAATAAGCATTTATTTTAGATTTAGATGTTGATTTAAGTTAGTAATCTACTGTTGAGTTGATCACTTTAAAAATGGGAAGTACTTTTTTTATCCTTTACGTACTCTTAAAGGATTTACAACACGAAAATGACAGGGTAATATTTATTCATAAAAATACAAAAATAATTAAAAAGAATATCAATCCTTAATCTTGACGACCTTTAATATCGATCGAAACAGTAACCATAAATTTCATGCATGTTCAACTCGATTCTTACTGAATAATAATAGATTTACTGTCAGATAAACAAGTAAGTTGTTGGCATATTTCCCGCATGCAGATGGGAATGTCAATTCAACTTGTAATTAATGATAATTTCATTTTAAATCTGTTGATATGTCCAATGTTATTGGATTAAACGAGCGTACAACAAGCTGTATTCTTCCATTTGCATTTATTCCTTGCTTGCAACCAAAATATTTTTAATTTATAATGTTGCCATCGGAGTATTATTGTAAAGTGCAAATGTATAAGTGTACATTTGTACACATGCATTCATGTATAGTATACATATATTCTTACACTCACATTTACTTGCGTTGAATTTTTTATTCCCATGAAAATAAAATTACGGCCAATAATGGCATATCTTTCATGTACGTATACTTGTTGTCATTCCAAAAATATATTTTTGCATTGTAATATAATGTATTCATGTAACATAATTAAGTTGGATTCTGTCATGGCAAATTCGACACTCGAAATTTGTTTTTTTTTCCAATTGAACACTTAAAGAGCTTGATAATATAACTTAACATTAGAAGTTAAGTCAATTCATTTAAGCTTTCTCTAAAATATAAAGAGCTTGGGAAACAGTTTCGTGGACTTATTTATGTATTAAGCAAATATTTTTCACAGTGTCTGTTAATGAAAATTAATCTTTAACATTGAGTTTTGTGCGCTGCGGCAAAGCATTGCATCTGCAGTGTAACTGACCTATTGGCCAACTTAGGCTCACTGTTAACGAGCTGTTAGCTAACATTCGAGGCTCTCTTCGTGTTGTTTGGTGCTGCAGGTTCGTTTGTCGCATTGTGCGTGGGATTCAAACAGTTTACGCCGAGTGCTCGACACGTTCGCAGGCTCGCAGGGGTACGCTCCGTTACCGTCGCCCGACATCCCCCCGCCCCAGTCCTAATACTAGTCAATCAGTTAAGAATATACTATGAACGTTTACCAAAAAAAGTGCGATCGAATAAAGCTCAAATAAAAAGAGTTTTTCGGATTGAGCTGAACGTGTGAGAGTTTGCCTGTAACGCGCCTCGAAGTAGGCTAATGAAATGGCGCGTGTTTAGCAGCAACAGCAAATACCTGCATACATACATATGTGCACGTGAATATATACATACATGTATTTATAAGTATACGATGTATTTGCTACATGAACATGTGTATTCCCTTTGTGGCAGTGGCAACAACATCAATGTAAGCACACAGCTCCATTAGCAAAGTGGAGTCTGTGAGTATAATTGTGTTTGTGCGTCTGAGTTTGTGTGCGTGTGTGTGTGTGTGTCTGAGTTGTTGTACGTTTTACGCACGCCGCGGCGCGTTACAATTACGACAACAACAACAACAACAGTAACAGCAACAGCAATAGCTACAACAACAGTAACAGTAACAGCAGAAGCATGTGAAGCTCCCAGGCTTCACTTCTGGAACGTTTCATTTTGGGCTTGCTGCGTCTGTTGCTGACTTGGCTCATTTTGTTGTTTTTTTGCCCTCACATTACTTACTAACTGTGCTTGGCAGCACACCAGCCTCTCACTCACACACACTTGGTTTTTCTCTGTCCATGTGCTGCAAATATATTGGAGTAAAAAGTTGTGCTGACAATTTCCATATAATTTTTTGCTGTCTCCTTTAAATAAACGCATAAAAAATGGCCACATTAGCGTAAGCGCATGCACGAGTGCCGACAATCATGGCTACGAGATGATTACAATAGCAGCAACAGAGCAGCGTAGCCAACGACAAACAGACAAAAGCCATTTTGCATATGGCTCTGGGTGTGCTGCTTGGTAGTGAACATTTTTCCGCTTGGCTAACGGAAGCACTGCCATAAAACGCTTCCAAATCCAACGTGCTCATATACACACGCATTTACACCTGTGCACACACACACACACACACACACACACACACACATACTAAGACACAGCAGCTAGTCGTAAAACGTTCACAACAAAGTTTTTGATAGAAAACAGATGCTTGGGCTAAAACATGCAACAGCATCGTATAAATAACAGACTAAGGCTAGCCAAACAACAAGAACAAAAAACAATTTTGTCCCTGCTGTAGACGTCGACGCTTCTGCTGATGCTGCTGACAGCGATGCCAACGCCAACGCCAACGCCAACGCCAACGCTAACGCCGACGCCGACGTCACACGACAACAGGCATCTCGGGTGTCCCTTCGTCGTGTTAACAGTTCGCTGTTAACACTGACCTATTGCCCGCGTTCGTTGCTGTTATTCCTAAAATCGCGCTGTTAGCGGCTTAACAGAGAGCTGGTCTGTAGCGCCCAGACGCCATCCCCAACAGTGTTGGGCGAGATTTGGATCTGTTTGCATCGTCGGCAACGCGTTCACTCACACACTGATACACCGACACACACACATACACACGTACGCATACCGACAGAGGACAGTCGAAAACTGCGCGTGGTCGCCCCACGGGCCACTGACTGAGTGAGTGTGAGTGTGAGTGCGAGTGCGAGTGCGATTGCTATTGCTATTGCGAATGTGAGTTAGTTTGCGAGTGTGTGCGTTGCGACTTCATAAAAAATTCAACAGCCTACCAAAGAAAAACAACAAGGAAATTCCTAGAGAAGAGAGGAAAAAAAATATACATATACAACAAAACAAAATATATAAATAAATGTGTATAAACAAAAGTGCAAGTAAAGCACAATATTTCAACGATAATTTCAACAAACAGTGCGGTAATTTAGTGTTCCAAAGTACCACATAAAAAAATAAAAACAACATATACAAAATGTTGTTTAAAAATAAATTCTATAATAACAATAAATGACGGCGCTACTTAGAGAGTGTAACGGTAACGGTGTGTTTAGCTTTCTACTCGATGGAACACGCACACAACGACAGACGGGCTCACACATACACTGGCGCTTGCTTATAACCGAAGTTCGGCTGATTTTTACGCATTTTTTTGTTGCGACTCTTAACTTTGCTGTCTGTGTGTGTTTTGTTTCATCTTTTTCGGTTTTTGTTTGTTCCGAGCCATTTATTTGCTCTTTAACGTTTCATCACTGGATGCTTCTCTGTGTGCGTGTGTCTGTGTGTGTCTCGCGCTCCACTTTGGAGCTTGTCGTTCCGGCTGTCGTTTCGTTCTCTCTTGGATTCTTGTACTGAGCCCAAACACACGCACACACACACACACATTTACAAAGGGCACGCCGCAAACCGTTTGCCCAGCACTCGACGTGCGACTGTGTGTGTGTGTGTGTGTTTCGAACTTTTTTCGCTTTATGTAAAAACGAAACACTCACACACACACACATACAAAATTACACAGAGAGACTCATTTATTTGTATATGCATGTAAAATACATATAAATACATACACTCGTACAGCTGTGTGTGTGTGTGTGTGTGTGTGTATGTACATTCAACAAATTGTTGAATCCAGCAGCGTCTTGTGATTTTTTTTCTGTTTTTTTTCGCTCTGCTGTTAGCGTCCTTCCAGCATCTGACGCCCACTACTTGCGGCTGCTTCCGTCGTCGTCAACAAGTTGAAGCTGTTGCCGCTGCCAGAATTTCAATTTCTACATCTGTGTGTGTGTGCGTGAGTGCCTGTATGTCTGTGTGTCTGTGTGTGTGAGTGGCGCCTTGAAGTATGTCAAAATTTGTGTAGCTGTACAGATAAATTATGAGTGTAAATTGCCGTTGTTGCTCAGTGTCTGAGTATTGGCAGTTCACTTTTACACACACACACATTTTTATACTTATTGATGTAGGTATGTGTGTGTGTGTGTATGTGTGCGTTGAAGTGCTGCCAATAGCATTCGGTCTTCTCGGTCTGCTGCGGCTAACTCGATTTCTGTCACATCTCAATGTTCTTGGCAACCGCAATTTGGCCAGTTGCAAGTATTTCTTGCGTCTATTAGTTTTGCCATATATACTATATGTATATATAGGATACTCCATACTATAGTATGTATGATGTGTGTGTGTGTGTGTTTGTTGGCTGCCGACAAACCTTATTGTATCAGTTTGCTAATTGAAATATTTGCCGCATTGCTGGGCGCCACACACACGATGTGTTAGAGTTAGATTTTGTGCTGAGCTAAGCGCACACACACACATACATCGGAGGTCGACGCACAATTTTGGACCCTTTTGTAATTAGCTGGTAGCACTTTTCGCTCTTGGCCATTCTGGCCAACCAATTTGGCTTGGACGGTTCGCTTGCTACCAAAAAAAAAAAAAGCAAAAGAAATATTGACCTAATTAAAATTAATGTACAATTAATTGTCAGCAAAATGCTTCACACAACGCAGAATTTTCTTGTGTTTTTTGTTTGTTTTTGGGAGCTTCGACTAAGGTATGCCTGAGCAAATAAATAAACAATTCGCACACATTGCGTATACGAACTGTATACACACACATGTTTTGGGAATCACACAAAAATAACAACAATCTGTCGGCCTTTGAACAATGCACAATGTTTTCGAATCGAGGTGTTTATAGGTTCGAACAACAAGCTCTCGCATACACGCAATTCAACTTTCTTGGCCCTGAGAATTCCCATGGGACCTAAAAAATACAAACTGAGAGTGTATGAGAGTATGTACGGGCGGAAGTCGAAGCTATCAAATCAATACCAATTTATTATGGCCAAGCTCTAAGTGGCTTTAATCTATTATTTCAAATATATCTGAACTCAATTTCTGATAATATCATAAAACTCAATTGAACCATACCAAATTTGTTGGAATTATTATATATATATTTATTGTCTTATTATTTCATTAAGCTGTATTGAACTTTTGGAATAAAGTTGGTGAGAGTTTTTACAATTAATTGGTTTTAATTAAAGATGCTAAAAGTTAGATTAAGAGTTACAGCTTTTATCTTTAAATTCAGAATTATTTGCTCGCAATTCCTTATTATTTCGTTCAACTAAAGTAAACTTGCAGAAGTTTGTTGATGAGTTAGAGCTTTGCAGATAACGAAAAGAATTCGATAGTACCAATTTATTCTGGTCAAGCTCTAAGTGGCTTTAATCTAATATTTCAAATATATTTGCTGTCTGATTATTTCATAAAACTCAATTTAACTTTTACAATTTGGTTCGTGACAGTTTTTGTAATTAATTGGTTTCAATTTCGGTTTCTAAAAGTTCATTTATGACTTACTTTAAATTCATAATTATTTGCTCTCCATTTCTGATTATTCCATTGAACTTAAGTAAACTTGCAGAAGTTCATTGATGAGTTAGACTGATAACGAAAATAATTTGTCGCAACTAAAAGTTTAGGCAAAGTTGTCGCAACTTCAAAAGTTTTCCGACATTCGATTTATATATGTACATATATGAAATGCGTTTCATGTGTTAACGAGTTGTCTTAACTGATTTTGGCTCCATGGATGATACCCAAATTTAAAAATAAGTATATTCGTGAGCAGATTTATGAGTATGTCACGTGTGTGTGTGTGTGTGTGTGTGTGTGTGTGTGAGTGTGCTTGTGTTTGTTAAATCTCTGCCAGAGGCAAGAGAGACATGCACGTATCTAAAGCGAGATTGTATTAGCCACAGCTTAAGTATTGTGTGCTTCAATAGAAGCCAACATGTCGTATGAGTAACAAAAACTTAAAACTTTTTGATGCTCAAAATGGCTCAATGGTTTGCGTCTTTTATGAGCTGGGAAAAAGTGGCTTGTGCACACCCACAGACACACACACACACATACAGAGAGATGCTTGTATGAGAATAGATAATTGTATGTGACACATGTGTGACGTCTCATTTTCTGCCTTATAAACTTCCAAATGAATCTGACAATCCCTTTTTTCTTGCTGACTGGCGCCCAACTTTTCACAAATGGAAATTTATTTTAAAGTTCGGCATAAATCGGAGCATAGGCGCTCCTAAAGCCGTATCCGCATAACGAAACTGAAACTGAAACAGCAACGGCAACAGCAACAGAAACCAAAACCGAAAGAACCGAAAATTGTTTATTGTGTGCGCGGGCCCAATGTGTATTTTGGCTGGAACACTCCACGCCTCACCTCCCTCTCCATGCCAGCGATATTGTGGGAACATGGCATGTGCCTCTTATGTATATAGTATATGTATGTTGCTGTACATAAGGGCAGGTACCAGTTCATATACATGCATATATATTAATGTATATGCTCGTGTGGCAGCATATTGTGTTAGTAGCATAAATAATACAAATCTGCGTGGCATTGGCATGCGAATTTGGTGACTGCCAATACGACAGAGTCAGAGACGGAGACGGAGACGCAGACAGAGACAAAAATAATATCAGAAATATATCAAAATCAGCCCGAGTTGCACCAACGCAATCGGTCTGGCCAAGCAGAAAAACCTAATTATAGAATGTCCACGCCAAATATTTATATTCTTTTCGTCTTCCGTTTCCTTTTCGCATAATTAAAATAAGCTGCGCTGTTTATTGTTTTTAGTGAATATATAGTGAATATAGTTAAGCTGTGAGATGCAATTTCAATTTCGCATTTTTGCTCAGTGTAGCACACATACTACATTTCACAAGGCCACGGATGGGATACAGATACAAATGCACAAGCTGAGCTGAGGATATTATACAAAGGGCCGCTATTGTTGTTTTGTTGCCATTGTTGTGGGTAGCATATGACAACTCCTTAATCATCGATATACGTCGCGGTATATTTATGGCATAGACACATTTAACAGCGCTCAAGCAGCTTGCGACAGGCTGCAAGTCATGACATTCTCGTACATCAGCAAGAAATTTTGTTGCTGACTTTGACTTGGTTTTTCAAATTATCAGAAACACACACACACACACACACACACACACACACACACACATTCAGACGCTCACGTACAGAGACATGAAAAGTGGGTTGCCTGAGGGGCTCAGTATTAAATGGCAATTTCCCGTTTTTCGGTCATGTTGCGGATGCTCCACGTCCACCATTTAACCAGTGCCCCATTTCAGTTGGCTCTGCTTTTTATTTCATATTTTGCCTGGCAGTGAAACGAATTTGGTTTGGCATTGGTTTTATTTATTGTGCGTAATTGATGAGCTTGTTAATAAATGATATTCAATGCGAATGCAAGTCATAGCCGCAGTCATAAATTGCGAATCTGCGACTCTGTTTAATTGCCTAAAGCGACACAGCGTTCGGCATAAATTACATAAATGCAATTTTGCATTTGTAAACTTGTGAATTTGTGAATCAGTTAACTTGCGAATTGGCTCTAATTAAATGGGCGGCAGCATCTTGCCAGATCTCTTGGTAATCTACAAAAGTCGAGAGGATGCTGCATCCGCATTTCTGCGTCCTTCACTCGATTGCGCTTCTCGAGTTTTCCTTCAATTGCTCGTATTTTGTGAAAATTACTCTGAAACGCCTTCGGGGTTGGCCCACAAAATGCAATTAGCATGACAATTTGGCACAGCGTGGAAGCAAACTGAAGAAGGTACTTAAGCATTTTGTTGAATTTCCTTAGGGCGGCTATGGCTGCTGTAGAAGCTCCATTGCTGTTCTGAATTAGATAACAGCCAATTGACTAAGTATGTAAATCAACTAATTAAAAGTGCGACCACTATTTAAAATAATATTTGCATATGCAAAAAGCCATTTGCATTGTGGTTTAAGCCCCTCAAAACGAGTGAGTTTTAATGCGCTTAACACAAATTCAATTCACACTGGCCAAACTACAGATATTCGATTGCAAATTTCAATTAAACTGAATCAACAATAATCGATCGAACCAAAAAAGAGACGCAACAATACAACAGCACAACATCGCAATTGATTAAGAGGCAAATAAATCTTGAAACAGGTGAATTATTCCAATGCTAACTAATATTAATTAAATGTCATCACTTGGCCAGCCAAAGCCGGCAAATATATATGGCATCATAAATATTACGAGCACCGTTTTATTGCCGAGGTGCGAAGATGTATCACATAATAGTAGTATCACGTACATATGTACATACATAAATGTATGTGCGTATATGGAGCAGACCCTCAGAGCTTGGGCTCCAGTTGATGCTGGAGAACTTAAAAGCCTTTTTATTATGCAATATAATTTTAATAGTTGGATTGCCTGCAACTTATCTCAGCCGAGTTTGTGAAGATGCGTTTCTCTTTCTTTCTTTCGTTTTGTTTTTTTTTTTTGCGTTATTAAAAAACTTCTGCTAGCAGCAAACACATAAAGTTAAACATTAAATTCGAATAACATTAAATGCGAATACTAAAAAACTTTCGAATTAAATAGGGCTGAGTCAAGTGGAAGAGTTAAAACTATTTGCAAGCTACTAAAATACCATTTTGAGAATACATTTTATTTTATAATATACATAAATATTTTGAGAAGGCTTATAAGTTGGCAAACTTCTTGAGCAAGGTGCAAATGTGTCAGCCAATTGATAACATCAGGGCAGCACATTAAAATAGCATAAAATGTAATCTCCTTTCAAACAGACGTATTCAATTTCCTGCGATGCTGTGCCTGCGATTGGCATCGTCTTGGGCTCTAGACGAGCTTTGGTCCCATATCAAACGCTCTTCAGTTCAAACTTAGTTCAAACTGTTTACATAATAATAATTAAAATTTGGCAAGCAATAAACTGGAGTCTAGTTAAACGTGCGGGCATTTCGCATCATTAAGCTAGGTCCTTAAATATACTTTTATCCTATTTTTTGATGACCTTTGAGCAATAGTGTTGTGATAATTTGTTACCGCCCCCTGGGCCCAGGAGAGTAATTAGAAAATCACATAAATTGCTCAGCGTGAGCCGCAAACTTCATGACAAAGTTGTAAGTACCCCGTTTGCATGGAGACAGCAGAGAAATAAAAGAGAGACCAAAAAAAACACAAGCAAAAAATGTCAAAAAAGCAAATGCCAACAGCGCAACGAACAAATACTTCATATCTGTCGCACACACATCCAAACACGCACACACATACTGTTACACAGCACAATGGGGTAAATGACCGCTTTTTCTGGCGAATAAATTGAAGGAGAATTTTCACATCGAACATTCTGAGCAGACTTAAACTTTGTTATGAATGGATGAAAAACATGGAAGTTATTGAAGAAATAATTGTCGTAGGACTTTCTAGCTATTCCAAGTCTAAATCTAGCCGCCAAGACTAATTGTTATGAAATGAGAATTAACAAAGTTTGAAAACAATTCTACAATTTTTTATAAAATCCTTTCTAAAGTTGAAATTTGTTCTCCAAAATGCAGATTAAGAGGCATTAATAGAATTACAAAATAAAAGTGTTAAGACCAACAATTTAAAAAATTATTTACATTTAACATACCGTAAAAGCCTGCGAAAACAATAATCATGGCTGTTTTTTTTTTAACAATTGTGTTTTCAATGTATAATATTGATATCAAATGTCAAGCAAAAATTTGCAAACTAAGATGACAGTAGCTGACTTTACAGCTGTTATGCTAACATAAAAATGTTAAGTATTAACATTTCGAGGGTAAGGTATAACAGTTTGATGTTAATGCGCTGACAATAAATTTGCCTGGATTTAAACACTTTTAAAAAGACGTGCAAATGCCAGAAAAAGTGGCAATTTATTCCATGGTGCACAGGAGAAACATACAAAAGCCGCAAAATGTTTGCATGCGTTGTTGCGAGTGTGTGTGTGTGTGCGTGTTTGTGAGTGTGTGTGTGTTGGCAGGCAACATGACATTGACTAACGTGCGACATGGACGTGCCAGAGGATAGCACACCGACACCAACTCACCAACACACCAACACACCAACAACGAAGAACCAAGACACCAACACACACGCATAGGCATGCAACAGAGAGAAACACGTATACGCAGCGTTGGCAAGCAATTTACTGCAGTGAAATTCAACACGAACAATTTAATTTCAATAAAAACGCACAACACCTACAAAAGTGGCCATAACATTTTGATGTTTACACAAATGCAATTTCATTTAATTGCTGCAAACTTTTATTTCAGCTGCTTTGCTGCTAATCTGTGGCACGTTATTCACGAAAATGAAATGCAAATAGGTTTTGCGCTGCAATCGCAATCTAAATAGTTGCAGTTATGGGGCAGCCTGATGAAAGGATGCAACACCAGCGTCGCAACACCGTTTTCTGTTTCTGTTTTTTTTTTGCTTTGCTCCTCTTCTCTCGCTCTTGCTGCAAGTCAATTGCATTGAATGCAAGCGCTGGTTGGTGTGAGGGTTAGTGGGGCGTTAGGGGGGCGTGGCATGGTGTTGCGTTGCGGCACAAGGGCAAAGCCTGGCAGCTGTGTTTACTTTAGCGTGCAGCGAGTGTGTCTGTGTGCTAAGCATACGCCTGCCTGAGTTGCTTAAATGTCAGTTTATATCTCAAGGATAAGCCGTTTTCCCACAGCGGCGCGGCGTCTTTGGCTTTCGCTTTGGCTTTGGCCTGGCCTGTGAACCACGCGGCAAACTCACATATATAGACTCAGCTGTAGTATGCTCGTATGTATTATTTCTGGAGGCTTCACACATCATGAGATATGCATGAGCGCATATTCGTGGCATATGCAATCAGCAATGTGTTGCTGTTGCAGCTGTGCGTAGTTGTTGCTGTCGTTAACTGTGGTATTGCTATTGCTATAAACGGCCACTTTGGCAACAAAATGAAATGCAGAAATTGCATTTTCAAACTGGGGAATTCCCGCTCTGCGCACAGTTCACAGTTCAATTTCACAATGCTGACAATTGTAATTAAGATTTACGAGCATGTCTTTGGCTTGCATCGCCCGCATCGATGGCCATTATCGAGCACAGCCTCACTCGCTCAATTAGTGTCAGCGTCTATGCTTGCCACACACACAGTCACACAACCACACACACAAATATATGTACGTCTTTCTATGTTTATGAGCACATTAAGTTTTAATGCAACGTGTAAAATCGTTGCTAGCTACTTTGATTACTCATACGCCACGTTGTTTACACACAAATCGCACAGTCAGCATCGCTAACATGGCTAAAATGCCAGCCACAGTAGCGATAACAACAACAAGGATGATAGCAACAACAACAACAACAACAGCAACAACCAGCCAGACACTGTCGGTCGTAATGAGCGCCAGTTAGCAGGAACACGAGATAAACTTGTTGCAGCGATAAAAAGCTATAAATTTGCCATTCACTTTGTGCCAGCACATATGTCTGTGTGCCTCTGTGTGTGTGCACACTCTTGTGCATGTCTGTGTATGTGTGCGTGTCGTCTCTGAGCTTCTCTAATTAATAGCTTAACGCATACGACGCCACCCCGGCCACCCATTTGACTAAATGCTTGCAATTAAATTGCACTAAAATCGCTTGCGTTCTCAGGGGCATTAAATACTCGTGCTCATCTCGCCTCATCAATAGCCGCTAAGTGCCTGACCTGATACGCACTTGGCTATAATCGCTGCATGCATTAGTTCCAATTTGCATATGTTAACTAGCTAATCTTGTCGAATATTAAGCAAAAAGGCACTAGAAGACCTGATAATCGAATTTTGTAAATTTGCCAAATAATTGCAAAAGCGCCAACATCAAAGTTTTTCATGTTTTTCTTTCTATTTAAAGGGATTCTTGTTTATATATGCAAATTATTTAAGCCTTGGCTGACATCAATAATAACCAATTGGCAATAGTTTAAATTTATTGAGCATAAAAATTATATTAAATGCAATTTCCTTTACCAGTTATTGTATGCAAATATGTTATTGTTCAACGGCGACTATTTTTTTGTTGGCCTTCGCAATTGTCAATTTAGCCTAAAAAATGCATTAATTTTACCTTTACAATTCATGCTGCTTTTAATGGACACCAAGGGAATTTTAATTTATAATGTTTGCAACTATGTAGCAAATGGTTTTTGCAATTATTATTTATTGAACCTAATAACAATGGTTATACAATTAAATATCTACGCGTTTATCTGCATGGCGTGTGGCATAAAAACACATTAACATTTCGTAGAGGCGTGGGAGTTTCCTCTTCCTGGTTCTTAACTAAGTACTCCAATCAATTCACTTAGTTTGCCATCTTGGCAACACTTCCTTCTTTCGAGTAGCATGTGGCTCGAAGCTTCCAGATCCAGCTGCGTCGCACTTGAGTGCGTGAGTGTGTGTGTGTGAGCGTCTCTGTGTGTGTGTGTGTTTTCAGTTAGTAAACTTTAACAAGGCAGCGGCAACAACAGCAGCAGCTGCTCTGTGCCTTGCAAGTGATCTGGAAGCGAACGCGCCATTAAAATTACAAGTGTTGCCTGCAAATGCACACAGAAAAACAGCAACAGAACTTTTCTGGCACTGCTTTGGGGTTTTGTGGTGTGGGCAGTGGGCAGTGGTAAGAAGTGAAGGCAAAGGCCCCGTTCGAGGCGAAGGCAGGCCGAAGGGGCGGTCAAGGCCTGCTGTGTTGGCCAACAGGCCAATTGTAATGCATATTTGATTTGTATTTACGTTCGGGGTGGCACAAATCGATTGTCATTCGAACGTTGTGAACGTTGTGAACATGAACAAATGTTTTGCCATTACCGAACAACAACAACAACAACAACAGCAACGGCAGCAGCAACATGATTGCAATGCCAACACCAACAGCAGCACAACAAAAGGGAACTTTAAAGAACAAAATAAATAGCCACTCCATTCGCACGAATACTCGCTCGTATACAATATCGTATAACGAAGGCGTTCATGATTTACTGTGAAAATTAATGGAACTAACGCGCGGAGTCTGTTGCAAGGACAACACTGCGTATTCGCAATATTTATGTACTGCGCATCGAGGGTAAAGGCAAGCCAACAAAGACAGACACACACAGACGGAGGGACCGAGGACGGAGCAGGCAAATGAAACGGCAAATTAACCGGAAAAATTAAATGGTTTTTATTGTTGTTGTCCGACAATGGCAATGGAGATCTGGCCCATTCATAAAAATGCCAAACGCAGCACAACAAACACCGAATACCGAATACCAAAAATTCAAAATCCAAATTCCGAATCAAAACAATGACTTGTAAACATTTGGCTCGCCTCGAATCGCATGTTTATTTCAACGGGTAGCATTCGATAGTTGATTTACCCGGTCATGGATTGGCCTACGGATCGCTGTGGATGATTGCGGGGAGTGTGGTGAGCATGTCGCTTGAAGCTAATGATGATTGGCTGATTGGTTGACTGGGCGATGTGACTGCAAAAGGTCTATAAATATGCACAACTAAACTAATAAACAGAACGCGTCACTCGCATTTCTCATTCGAATGGAACTTTAATCTATTCGATTTGCTGGCGTTTATTGAAATTTTCTTTCATCAAATATGACAAATCATTTTTTATTTAAATGCTTAATTGTTTATCCATCACTGTCAAATGAGTTGTGCTCCTTTGACGTGGTCCACAGAGAATAATTCGTTTGTTTCCGATTGTGTGTGTGTAGAGGCATAATTTCCCGAGGAATAAATGTTTAATTGCTTTCAGTATTAATTTATTCAAACTGCATAACATATCTTTGAATTGTTTTTTAAATATATTTTGTTATTCATTCTTAAACGTTAACAATTGAATATATTTTATTCACTACTATTATTATTTGATCAAAATGTTGTGCACGATTAGAAAAAAACGTATTTTATTTATTATTATTTCTAAGCTTGTGACATTTGCATTTGATTCTCATTTGAATTAGTTTTGAATTGTTGTTAACTCAAAGTGCAATTATCTAGTTTGTGCCAAATTGGTTTTTCGCTTGCTTAAATAAGTTAATCGCCCCAAATCTTTTATTCTTTTATTGTTGTGAGCTCATGGAGAAATTTCGACCACATTGCATTTACAGCAGGCCAATTTCGTGTATTTAGAATCTACATTTTAGATATGTAAGGCACAAGCTTGGGCAATTTTGGGACGTGTTAATGTGAAATGGAACATTTCTATTTATTTTCAACAAACTTTGTTGTCTAAATGGGTGGCTAGCATTGCTGTGGTTTCTAATTGTTACGAGCAGGAGACAAATCGGATTCCATCTCGCAATTGACCAGAATTTAGGTCAGTTGGCATTGATACTGTAAAAGTTTTTGCTTTTAAGCAAAGGCTAAAACAAACCTCAAAAAGATACGTTGCATTCTTGCGAGACAAACATTTGAACTTGAACAGCAGCAGCAGCAGCAGCAGAAGCAACAGCAAAGGCAGAAATGGTGTCTACTGGCTGTCAGCTGAGCTGTAACTGTTACAACAGCAACAACAACAACACAACACACATGCATTTGCATACACACTCATATTTCACATGCATGTGCGTGTGCGTGTATGTGTGCGAGTATCTGTGTTTGTGTCAGAAAACTGTCAGGCTGCATTTCATATGGCTCATCTGGACGAAGGCTGTCAGCGGGAAAGTGGAGAAGAGACGAGGTGGCCCCATTGGTTCGGCTTGCGCCTGTTACGGCGGTGACATTGCCGTGGACATGGACGTGAGCGTGGAGCCTCGGACTTCGACCGAGCGACGGACTCTTCTTCACAGACAGTTTTCACTAATTATCTGACACGCTGTTGGGGCCTGAGACTGAAACTGGGGACTGGTGGAGGGCCCGGACATTTCTGATGCTGCTGCTGTTGCAGCTCGTTGCGGCCAAGGACTCATTTTGAATTTGCTGTTGTACACGGCACACACACACACACATATACACAACAGACACACACACACATAGACAAAGACACACACAAACTTTACGTGCGCATCTCAGAACTCTAATTTCAAAGGTCGTGCCAGTGCAAAAACAGTTTCGTTTTTTGTTCTTTTTTTCATACCCTGTTTCCATTAAAAATGGGAATAAAGGGTATATTGGGTTTAGGCGATGTGAAATTTCTAGTTTAATCGCTTCCGATCCTATAACAAATATATATGGAACAGCAGAATTTCAAAATACGATTAACTCCGTGGATCTTAGAGACTATCCAAATTTGCTATGATGGTTGCTGCATTTCATACACAGATAAAGTTTATTTTCAATTTGGGATGTCAGGCCATTTAAAATGTAAAAAGACTATGATAACTAACGAATCGCTCTGCACCTTCAATTGTATCTGCATTGGTTTATTAAAATATTTGAAAGAAATAATGATTTTATTTTTATCTGAAGTTGCAGTTTGATTAGAATATAAAATTTGCATGAAGAGTCTCTTAAAAATGTTAACTTGGTTTTAATTTTAATATTAATATTTAAAACAGTTTCAAAGATAATACTTTCAAAACTTGGTTTGTGAAGAACGTTTGTATGGCCGGGTATCTTGTAGTCGAGCACTCTCGACTAAATCGTTCTGACTTGTTTATTTTTATTTTCCGTACCCCGCATGGAAAGGCAACTGTAGATTGGGTATGCAGCGAAAGCAGTGTGGAAATAATAAATATTTAAGCGAAGGATTTACGGAAACAAGTTGGGCTATGGGAATGCTTTCAAGAATGGATTTTTGTTGGCTCCGTGAGTGAGTTTTAAGCACTTGAAGAGCATCTAGAAGTCATTAGACAGCATTTTCGAATTATTTGAGTTTTTTTCCCCCGTTCAGCTTCTCTGATGTCGGTGTCATGTGTTTTAAGCCATGTGCATGTTTTATTTGGCATTCGGCTTTTGTGTATACGCTGCATTTGATTCCACGCCCACTGAATTGTGCGAAGGCCGCCGCGGCAAAAGGAGGCGTCAATAATTGAATACCCAACTGAGAGCTTCGGCCAGCGGAAAGTTGATTAAATTCAAGCAGCTGCGGAGGGTGCTGCCCCTAAGCCATGCCCCACAGTCGCTGCCCCAGTCCTATTTGCATTTGCAATTCCAATTCTGATTTGCGCGGGTAATTGCACCTTCGAAATCTTAACAAACATCATGATTCCAAATGAAAAATCAGCGGTAAAGCGTTGAAGCGAACGCATGTGCCGTGCTTTTTAGGCTGTGCAGGGCGCTAATTAAGTATTGTTAATGCCCGCCATTGACATCTGAAACAGCAAGTTACGGGATCCCAAATACAATCATATAAATTTAATGGAAAAAATTGCCAAGTGCTTGGCGTAAAGTTCCTGTTGACAAAAACAGCAAACACGGTCACACACACACACACACACACACTCACATGGTCAGCTAAGTAGAAGCAACAGTCGCATGGCGGCGGTTAACAGTGGTTTAACAGAGCCGTAACAGCAAGTGAGCGGCAGGTTAATGTTTGCGAGAGAGCAAGCGCGTCAACAGGACGCTCTCGCGCTCGCTTACATTTGGTCAACTGTTGAGCGAGCGCTGCTGCTGCGACGCATCGCGAGGCTGCGGCTGAGGCGGAGGCTGCAGCTGTTAACCTGTTATTTACATTTGCGGCCAACAGCGGCAGCAACAGTTATAATTTTTGCTTGCCTTCTTTTTATATGTCCTCGAATGATTTATTTTTGGCCTGGCTGCGACGCCAGCTGCTGTTGCTGTCGCTGTTACTGCCGCTGCCGCTGCCGCTGCCGCTGCTACTGTTGGCATTGCCGAGTTAAGGCATGTGGTTTTGTTTGGATTTATGCGTCTCGCTCTCACTCTCACTTTCACTATGCCTTTATGCCCAGCTTGTTTGCACGCGTGGCTTGTTTGATATTGTGTCCTGGGCTGCTGCTGCTACTGCTGCTGAGAGGCGGCGGCGGGCAGATAAGATGCTTAGGCAGCTGGCAGCAGCGTGGCCCATCGTCAGGTGGTTATGCGATGAGTACGCTGAGTACTCTGCACTCCACTCGGCTTCGCTCTATGGTTCTTTGGTTGTATGGTAATATGGTAATGCTAATGGCGATGCGGTTAACTTTTGCCTAGAGGAAATTTATGCATACTACGGCTACAACTTTTTCTATTACCCGGCCAATGTGCGGCCGTATCGTTTAATTAGCGCCCGCCACAAGGCGTTTAAATGCACGCGACTGCTTACCCGAAATAAAAAACCGACAGAGAAAAGCTACAATACTTTTTCCAGGGTTGTTACCGCCTTTAGCGTGTTTCCACATTTAATCATTTTTTGTTATTACACGCCGTTGCCGTTGCCGCTTCTGTTGTTGCTGTTGCTGTTGCTGTCGCTGTTGTTGATGCTGTTCTTTGGCATTGCAGTTGATGGCGCCATTGTTATGACCCTTATTGTGCGCCATTTGCATCTCTGTCCATGGCAGGCCTACGAACATGCAAGCGTTCTGTCTGTGTGTAAATATCACACACACACACACGCAAATTGGTACTCTGTGTTTGTGTGCATATTTCAAATGTCGCCATGAACAGAAGAGCGACTATGACTGAGACTGCGACTGCGATTGCGATTGCGATTGCAAATGCGACTGCGGAAATGAAAACAATATCCATTTCCATTGTATATTTTTATTTGCTGGAACGGCAGCAGAAGAAGCAGCAGCAGCAGCGGCGACAAAAAGCGCAATAAACGGCCGTGGGGAAACCTGTCGCTGTCGCAGTCGCTGTCGCAGTTGAAGTCGAGCTGGCACACGCCCAATGGCCCAGAGCACAGTGTCCCAGTGCCATGGTGCCACGGTGCCTCAGTTCACCCAGGCAGCTGTTCTGGCTCCCTGGCGATGTAAAGTTGCCTCTGCATCTCTGCAGCCAAAGTCCACTTTCGAAGTGCTTCAGCAAGTAAATTTACATGTCTTTAATTTCATTGATTACAACAGATTTGCATTTTAATAGTCAGCATTTATTGCAAGTCAATCGATTCTATAAAAAAGCTTTAATTTATTCATTAAATATCTTTCAAAGAGAGACACAATATTAAAATGAATATTAATCAATTTTAGAAAATAAAGATTGGATTAAAGATTACATGTTAATGGCTTAACAGCTAGTCAACATTTATTGCAAGATAATCAATTCTATAAAAATTAATTATGTTTCGTTTAGTTTAGAAACAGAGAAAAAAAGTTACTAAATTTTAGAAAATTAATTTTAAGGCATCAATAACAACTTGTCAATATTTATTGCAAGCTAATCAATTCTATAAAAATTGGGATGATTTATTAATTAATTTTCACTTATCTAGTGTCGACATGAAACAGTGATAAGACAAAAAATAAAATAAAATAAAAATAAAAAAGTATAGTCTTTGAAATACATTTTTAATAAAGAGGAAAATCTATTTTAGAAAACGTAATTTTAAATATTAAATATGGAAACCTCATCAACAAGCAGTCATCATTTATCGCTGGTGACTAAATTCCATAAAATATGTTAACTTCACTCATTAATTAGCTCTCACTTAGTATTAATAAGAAACAGAAACAACAAATTAGTAAAGCAAAAAAAGTGTAAATAATTAATATAATCAAAAATATCTTGAATAATTTTGTAAATAGTAGGATTATCAATTGAAAATACAAAATAGAATTGTCAAATTGTTTAAAAATGTCCTTACATTATTTTAATTTGATTTGCTGCAAACATTTTATATATTTAATTATTTATTTCACGAATTGGAAATCTGTATTGCGATACTCGTTCACCCGTAAACGTAACGTAAAATTTGCTAATAGACCAAAAAGTTCCACTTGAATACAAATTGCACAATCCATGGAATTGCGACAACGAAATTGATATCTGCAGTCAATGTGTTGGGTTGGCACCACTGACGACATCCTTTCGCGCTTCACCTGTACTTGTGTGTACCACCGAGTGTGTGTGTGTGTTTGTATTGTGTGTTGTGTGTGTGCAACAAGTAGGAAGCCGTGCTCATGAATAATGCGGCAGAGGGAAGGTGTATCACTGAATTTGAATCAGAAAAATGTGCAAAACTATTGGCAAACTGTTGACGATGTCCTCGCTGCCAAAAGCACCAGGAGAGAGATAGAGAGAGGGGGAGAGGGGGAGAGATGTGCGGCCTTGTCTGTTGGCGGGCTATTGAACCGCTATCAGAGCTTTGCGAATTTGCTAGTCTAATGTTTTGTCTTTTGTTGCAGGTGCGCGCCATTTGCCCATAAGCACCACTTGGAGCCACTTCAAGTCGTTCACGACACAATAGAGATTCGCTGAATGCCAATTGAGAGGGAAAAAAGCGTTAACTGAATTTGAAATCGAAAAGCGAAACCGAAACCGAAACCAAAACCGAAACCGAGACAGCGAAGCTGCTACAAACGGCGGGGCAGGTGGAGGAGGAGAAATATGCCACGTATCAGCACAGTGTCAGTGTGGCTGACAGCGAGAGGCGTGGCATCTACATGACAAGCGCCAGGAGCAGGACGAGGACGAGGAATCGATCAATGTCCCCAATCCACGACCACGACCACGACCCCAGCCAGCGACGAGGATAATGCAAATAGTCGTAAACAACAACAACAGCAACAGCAACAGCAACAACAATAACAGCAACAACAACAGCAACATCAAACTACACTTTGAGCACACTAACCCAACGGGCACTTGCGACCAACATGGCGGATGCGGATGATAGCAACAGTGGCGAGGGCAGCGGCGGAGGCAGCGGCAGCGGCAGCGGAGACGGACTCGAGTCGCGTCGCGATTCGCTGCAGCTGCTGACCAAGCTGGACAAGGCTGTGTCCACCAACGACATCCTGCTGGATCTGCAGCGCGCGCTCACCTACGAGGCGGTCTTCAGCAGTCTCGTGGAGCACAAGATGCAGGCGCTGAGGCGGGACTACGAGGAGCACAAGCGGGCCAAGCGCAAGAAGCGCAAGTCGATTGGTCGCATTCTGTTGCCCCGCAAGCTCTTCGGGCCACGTCGTGCCAGCAAGGACGAGTCCGACGCGGAGGACGAGGAGACGTTGCCGCCCACGCAGCGTGGCCAACATCCAGCACGTTCGACGCTCGCCCACTGCGATGAGATCGAGGTGGCCTCCGGTTCGCTGCCCGCGTATCGCCAGGCAGCGGCGAGCGTCGAGCCGGCGCTGGAGGACAGCGTGGCTAGCACGCTGAGCAACTCTTCGGGCAGGCAGGGCACGACGCTGGCCAGGCACAGCCACAGCCTGCTGGTGCAGGCGCAGACGCACACGCCGGCCCAGCTGCCGGCCAGACGGGACAGCAGCTCCGACGAGGATGTGGAGGCGCAACGGCACTCGGAGGCGCGACATTCCAGGAGCTCAACGACCAACGGCGAGCCGGGCCGCCAGACTCCGGCTGTCTCCTGCTACGACAATACCTCGCTGGCCACTGCCACAGCCACGGTCACAGCCACAGCCACAGCAACTGCCACTGCCACTGTGGTGGGCGGGACACGGGGCCAGCACAGCTCCACGATGGCGGAGGACAGTCTGACGGCCTCGTTGCGTGGCAGCCTCGAGAGCCTCTCCTACTCCAGCTCCCGCTGCACGGTGAGCTTCGGCGGCGCCGAGATCATCGCTGTTGCCCAGGGCGACGCCGATACGCGAGAGCGGGCGCGTCTGGCCAAGCGACTGCGCATCCTGGAGGCCAAGTCTATTAGCGCACAGTGCAGCCCCATCTTTCCACGCAGTGTGGCACGCACCATGGCGCTGCCCATGCCACAGCAGGCGGTGAGTTCTGAACAGTTGTTGTCATAAATTGAACTACTTGAATTTTCTGTGGCCAACAACAAGTTGAATAACGAGCGTTAATATGTGCAACAGCCTTTAATTAATTAATTTAATAATTTGATAGCATCCATTTGATTGCATTGTTATTATGTAGAACTTTAATCAGGTCTTCAAGAATCAGCTACAAAAAAACTTAGATTAAATGCAAAGTGTTGTCATTGAATGGACACAAATGTTAACAAATATATATTAGCAAAGTATATTAGGAGTCTAACTTTAATTAATCGTCTGTTTAACATCGGATTCTTGTGATTGTATCAATATTCCATATATATCGTAGTTTGTTTTTGTAATAAGTCCCAACTTAGGGGCACTCTCAAATCATTATCAATATTAGAGGTTTTAATATACAGTAGTAATTATTCTTAGTGTTTTAGTAAGTTTTGGTAGTTATACCAGAGGCCTACTTTATAGTATATAGACAAGTTATGTAGAGTCTTGCTTTCATTAGTCTAAATTGGTTTTGTAGCTGACTCGCAAATATATAATTAAAGTTGCATATTTACATATGACATTAAAATTAAATTTCAACTTCAGCAAGCTCTAGAAATAAAAGAAAATTGAAAATGTTAAAGTGGTATTGCCCTAAAAAGTATGCTACAAATAAGCTTAAGTTCGTCTGATTGCCAGCATATGCAATTCTCGATTTGCAATGGCAAATTGTGGCTTTTGGAAAGTGACTTACTTTTAAAATGGGCAGTAGTCTTCTATTAATCCATTTGAAATACACAAATTATTCAGCTCCGCTGAAAGTCACAAACTTTCATAGCTTATTCCGAAAAGTTCCATTTGACTTAACCAATTCAACGTGTGTATTCCGAAGACACGAAGAATTAAAAGTATAATGATTTATTTGTCTATGAGCAGTATTATTTTTAAATCAATAAATCTGTGCCTCAACAAGCGGATGCAACTGCTGCTAACTCAAAATAATCTCGCACTATTTCGTTCCCAGAGTACTATCATGTTTCTTTTCTACCAGTATCTCGGGGTTAGTGCTCTCTGAACTGGATTGTTGCACTTTTCCCCTTGGCTTTTTCACTTATTTTAGCGGTGGCCTGTAGGCGAGTCGGTTGTTTGAGTTTCGAGAGCGATGTTTTGGCTTACAAAGGGAAACTTTGCTCAACTAAACTGACTCTAATTAGCAGGAGTTCTTTGGACAATGCAAACTATGCAGTACTAACTTCCTCTCCACATCTTGTTCCAGCGCCTCCACATGAATGTTCCCTCCAGTCTGGCCAGGCTGCCGAGTCAGCAACAGCAGCCGCATGTTGCGCTGGAAATCGACTCGCTGTGTCTGCCACAGACTCATCCTCAGCAGCTAGCACAGCCACAACTGCAGCCGGAGGCTTTGGTGCCGCAACGCAAGCGGCTGCTGCCCAAGCAAATATCTTGCACCGAGAGCTATTCGGGGGCAGGCAGCGACTTCGACGGAGCTGCCGCCTATGCACGCTACTTTTCGAGGCAGAACACCTCCGAGGACAGCGCCAATGTGACGGTGAGCACGGTGCTGGCCCAGAGTGATTCGCAGTCGCTGCACGCGCTGCCCAGCTATGCAAACACCCCAACGGCTGCGGCTGCTCGGGAGCCGGAGCGTGTGAAGTCGAGGAGCACTGGATTGCTGGCGGTCATGCCAGAGGCCATCGCAATTCCCATGGAGGAGGAGGAGGAGCAGCCGGTGGCCGCACAGCAGCTCGCGGAGAAGCTGCATCGCATGACCTCCACCTCGACGGGTTCCAGCCTGGCGCCCACGGGCTGCTGTAGCGCCAAGTCGGGCAAGTCGACGACTCCGCGCGGCAAGGAGAAACAAATTCAGAGCTTTAAGCCCACGCTGCCCATGCCCGGATCTTTGGCGGCGCCCAGCACCGGCAGCGATGATGAGTACCGACGACGCAAGCGGAAGTACAGTAAGTGAAGAAGTGAACTCCAGGCTCAGCCATATGCTGTAATTTGAATTTTCCGGCAGAACGGCATCATCGCTGCTCAGATCCCGCATTGGTTTATCCCACGCCCAACGGACTGCAGCACTGTGTGCATGTGCTTGGCCTGCCCCCCGATGCCCAGCCCATGTAAGTTTGTCGGGCAGTCTGACCCACATCAGTCCCACTAATGCCACAAAGGCGTCGCGCCTGTCAACTAATGTCATTTATTACCCCAACCCCAACCCAACAGACAATGCCCCTATGCCGAGGACTCGCCCTGCGACCTGCAGCTCGACATGGACATGGACACTGACGCTGATAAAATCGACGACCTTGAACACATGGTGCCTGGCGGCGGTCATCAGCGACATCGCAGAAAGCATCGGTAAGTCGCTAACCGTTATCTCGACGTGTCCATCAAGCTGCCCCACGAACCCAGTGGCTTGGCTGTCTATCAATCAGCTGCAGCTAAAAGAAAGCTCATTACGTGGCCACAAGGTCAATTCGAAGAGTCTTCAACTTTATGTTCATCGAACGTGTTTTTCTAATTAACAAAAATACAAGTCTTCACAATATTTATGTCACAAATATATTTGTATCTATATTAATTATCGAAGAATACGTATTCTGTTTTATATTACAAACATTTTATTTAAATTATCAGAAATTGTCAATATCATAGACATTGCAATTAACTTTCGTTTTACATTAATTATTTCAGTTGTCAAAGAAGTTCGAGCCATCAAATATGCTTCATTAATTATCAAAAATACAAGTTACACATTTATTACAATTATATAATGTTGATTTATTTATTATTATATTAATGCCACAATTATATTTATATCTCAACATTATAATATTTTTCCCAATTGTCGAAGACTATTTTCATATTTCTATCATATGATTATCAGAAACTTAAACTATTATTGACCTTGCTATAAACATTAACCTCACGTTAATCAATTATGTTGATTGACATTTAGATTATAAATAGACTGTTAGAAAACGGTTATCAGGCACTGTCGTAAAAATGTCCTTAAACGTGATAAATTATTTGGCATTAAATATTCCTGCCCTGACACCACTGTACGTTCCGGCTATTTGGCCAAGTTAAGAAATGATTAGAGAGAATTTATAAATGATTGCACACTAAGGTCAGCCGGCGACTGGACGTTGGGGCAGTTGGCCAATCGGTCAGCTGGCCACTGAGAAGGATGGGCAACAATAGCGATGGCGTCCAGTTCGTCGATGTCCTTGGGCTGCACTAATAAATGTCGAGCTGCAAAGCGATTGTCAAACATCGCCTAATGCGTTCTCCAGAGTCCCTCCAAAAAAGCAGACAAAAATTGATTGACAAGCTTTGTGTGGCAGCCTCGAGGAGAAGTGCCAGAGTAGCACATTCACTGTCACCACCTGGCCGAGCCGTAAACCCCAAGCCCTCAACTGTGCCGTGCATCCCATCCCCCCCACGAACTCTCTGCCAACTGGTTGCCAGGCTGCCTGACTACCTGAGTGCCTGACTGCCTGAAAGTGCTGTTGCTTTTTTCCACCAGGAGGCACTTCCGTTGCGAAACGAGCAACGGCAACGGCAACGGCAGGCGGCAAATGCTGATGTTGTTTTTGTATCGTTGTCGTCGTTGGCGTGCAGCGAGCGGGGAAATTGTGGCAGCTTTGTAATGCGGAAGTTTTGCAAAACCCAAACGGAAATAGACCAAATATGTTTAAGCTGCTGTTGTTGCGCTTCCAGCTTCAGATGCGGCATATGGCTGAGCAGATGTGTGTTAGACTTCCATGTGTGTGCGGTGTGTGTGTGTTGGCCTTCGGCTGAAGAGTAATTGATTAAGCTTGATATTGATACAACCGTTCTTCTGGAATAAATCCACTTTTTGTTTGCCGAGTCTGGCCTTTAGTTAACAGGAAACGTTTCGAGATTCCACTCACACTCGCTTCACTTTGCAGAGTCATTCACACAACATGTTACATCTTTATTGTTTTCTTTACGCCATAAAAGAGCTTGAAAAGGGATTATGCAGCTACAGCCCCATGCTCCCTCTAGGTTATTTAATTATGCCAGGGCATTTTGTAGGTTTACAACGTGCACCGTAAACTAGGCACCGAAGCCATGCAGAGCAAATAATCATTTTTTTTTTAATATTGAAAGAAAAATCAAGTAAGAAAGCTACAGTCGAGAGTGCTCGACCGTAAGATACCCGCAACCCATTTCAGGACAAAAAAAAACAAAACACTTAAATGATATTTGAAAAAAAAAAAAAATATACCAAAGAAATATACTGAAATCTCTTTTTGTATACATTTAAATAAAAAATCCATAACATACCGACAAGGTCACATTGTCAAGTAAACAAACAAAGCGTGAACAGCTGTATGTGAATATTGCCTATGAAATTGATTCTTAAACAACTTCCTTCTTTTTCATTCGATGACAACCAAATTCACTGGAATCATTAAGACTATAAATATTATATTGCATACCAAATACAATGCTCTAAGTCCATTTTTGCGGCTTTTCCAGTTTTTGGGGGCGGAAATGGGCGTTGCAAAATCTTAAGCAAACCTGATCTGCGAAAGACCTACACGAATACTGTCACCAAATTTGATATCTCTCCGAGTACCAGGCGAACATAATCGAGTAGCAAGTAGATTAGCCAAAAATTTAAATTTTCAGAAGCAGGGCGGGATTTTCAAATTTGAATTGAATAAAATACGTTAATATTAACGACGAAATTCCTTCCCAAAACCCACCAGGAGCTGCTGAAGTACCAGGCGAACATAATCGAGTAGCAAGTAGATTAGCCAAAAATTTAAATTTTCAGAAGCAGGGCGGGATTTTCAAATTTGAATTTGAATAAAATACGTTAACATTAACGACGAAATTCCTTCCCAAAACCCCCTAAAATCTGCTGAAGTACCAGGCGAACATAATCGAGTAGCCAGTAGATTAGCGAAAAATTTAAAATTTCAGAAGCAGGACGGGATTTTCAAATTTGAATTTGAATAAAATACGTTAACATTAACGACGAAATTCCTTCCCAAAAGCCACCAGGAGCTGCTGAAGTACCAGGCGAACATAATCGAGTAGCAAGTAGATTAGCCAAAAATTTAAATTTTCAGAAGCAGGGCGGGATTTTCAAATTTGAATTTGAATAAAATACGTTAATATTAACGACGAAATTCCTTCCCAAAACCCACCAGGAGCTGCTGAAGTACCAGGCGAACATAATCGAGTAGCAAGTAGATTAGCCAAAAATTTACAGGTTCAGAAGCAGGGCGGGATTTTCAAATTTGAATTTGAATAAAATACGTTAATATTAACGACGAAATTCCTTCCCAAAACCCACCAGGAGCTGCTGAAGTACCAGGCGAACATAATCGAGTAGCAAGTAGATTATCCAAAAATTGAAATTTTCAGAAGCAGGGCGGGATTTTCAAATTTGAATTTGAATAAAATACGTTAATATTAACGACGAAATTCCTTCCCAAAACCCACCAGGAGCTGCTGAAGTACCGGGCGAACATAATCGAGTAGCAAGTAGATTAGCCAATAATTTACAGGTTCAGAAGCAGGGCGGGATTTTCAAATTTGAATTTGAATAAAATACGTTAATATTAACGACGAAATTCCTTCCCAAAACCCACCAGGAGCTGCTGAAGTACCAGGCAAACATAATCGAGTAGCAAGTAGATTAGTCAAAAATTTAAATTTTCAGGAGCAGGGCGGGATTTTCAAATTTGAATTTGAATAAAATACGTTAATTTTAACGACGAAATTCCTTCCCAAAACCCACCAGGAGCTGCTGAAGTACCAGGCGAACATAATCGAGTAGCAAGTAGATTAGCCAAAAATTTCAATTTTCAGAAGCAGGGCGGGATTTTCAAATTTGAATTTGAATAAAATACGTTAATATTAACGACGAAGTTCCTTCCCAAAACCCACCAGGAGCTGCTGAAGTACCAGGCGAACATAATCGAGTAGCAAGTAGATTAGCCAAAAATTTAAATTTTCAGAAGCAGGGCGGGATTTTCAAATTTGAATTTGAATAAAATACGTTAATATTAACGACGAAATTCCTTCCCAAAACCCCCTAAAATCTGCTGAAGTACCAGGCGAACATAATCGAGTAGCAAGTAGATTAGCCAAAAATTTAAAGGTTCAGAAGCAGGGCGGGATTTTCAAATTTGAATTTGAATAAAATACGTTAATATTAACGACGAAAATCCTTCCTAAAACCCACCAGGAGCTGCTGAAGTACCAGGCGAACATAATCGAGTAGCAAGTAGATTATGCAAAAATTTAAATTTTCAGAAGCAGGGCGGGATTTTCAAATTTGAATTTGAATAAAATACGTTAAAATTAACGACGAAATTCCTTCCCAAAAGCCACCAGGAGCTGCTGAAGTACCAGGCGAACATAATCGAATAGCAAGTAGATTATGCAAAAATTTAAATTTTCAGAAGCAGGGCGGGATTTTCAAATTTGAATTTGAATAAAATACGTTAAAATTAACGACGAAATTCCTTCCCAAAAGCCACCAGGAGCTGCTGAAGTACCAGGCGAACATAATCGAATAGCAAGTAGATTAGCCAAAAATTTAAATTTTCAGAAGGAGGGCGGGATTTTCAAATTTGAATTTGAATAAAATACGTTAATATTAACGACGAAATTCCTTCCCAAAACCCACCAGGAGCTGCTGAAGTACCAGGCGAACATAATCGAGTAGCAAGTAGATTAGTCAAAAATTTAAATTTTCAGAAGCAGGGCGGGATTTTCAAATTTGAATTTGAATAAAATACGTTAATATTAACGACGAAATTCCTTCCCAAAACCCCCTAAAATCTGCTGAAGTACCAGGCGAACATAATCGAGTAGCAAGTAGATTAGCCAAAAATTTAAATTTTTAGAAGCAGGGCGGGATTTTCAAATTTGAATTTGAATAAAATACGTTAATATTAACGACGAAATTCCTTCCTAAAACCCCCTAAAATCTGCTGAAGTACCAGGCGAACATAATCGAGTAGCAAGTAGATTATGCAAAAATTTAAATTTTTAGAAGCAGGGCGGGATTTTCAAATTTGAATTTGAATAAAATACGTTAATATTAACGACGAAATTCCTTCCTAAAACCCCCTAAAATCTGCTGAAGTACCAGGCGAACATAATCGAATAGCAAGTAGATTATCCAAAAATTTAAATTTTCAGAAGCAGTGCGGGATTTTCAAATTTGAATTTGAATAAAATACGTTAATATTAAATTTTCAGAAGCAGGGCGGGATTTTCAAATTTGAATTTGAATAAAATACGTTAATATTAACGCCTGCTACTTCAGCAGATCGACGTTGGTTTTGGGAAGGATTTTCGTCGTTAATATTAACGTATTTTATTCAAATTCAAATTTGAAAATCCCGCCCTGCTTCTGAAAATTTAAATTTTTGGCTAATCTACTGGCTACTCGATTATGTTCGCCTGGTACTTCAGCAGCTCCTGGTGGGTTTTGGGAAGGAATTTCGTCGTTAATATTAACGTATTTTATTCAAATTCAAATTTGAAAATCTCGCCCTGCTTCTGAAAATATAAATTTTTGGCTAATCTACTTGCTATTCGATTATGTTCGCCTGGTACTTCAGCAGCTCCTGGTGGCTTTTGGGAAGGAATTTCGTCGTTAATATTAACGTATTTTATTCAAATTCAAATTTGAAAATCCCGCCCTGCTTCTGAACCTTTAAATTTTTGGCTAATCTACTTGCTACTCGATTATGTTCGCCTGGTACTTCAGCAGCTCCTGGTGGGTTTTAGGAAGGATTTTCGTCGTTAGTATTAACGTATTTTATTCAAATTCAAATTTGAAAATCCCGCCCTGCTTCTGAACCTTTAAATTTTTGGCTAATCTACTTGCTACTCGATTATGTTCGCCTGGTACTTCAGCAGCTCCTGGTGGGTTTTGGGAAGGAATTTCGTCGTTAATATTAACGTATTTTATTCAAATTCAAATTTGAAAATCCCGCCCTGCTTCTGAACCTTTAAATTTTTGGCTAATCTACTTGCTACTCGATTATGTTCGCCTGGTACTTCAGCAGATTTTAGGGGGTTTTGGGAAGGAATTTCGTCGTTAATATTAACGTATTTTATTCAAATTCAAATTTGAAAATCCCGCCCTGCTTCTGAAAATTGAAATTTTTGGCTAATCTACTTGCTACTCGATTATGTTCGCCTGGTACTTCGGCAGCTCCTGGTGGGTTTTGGGAAGGAATTTCGTCGTTAAAATTAACGTATTTTATTCAAATTCAAATTTGAAAATCCCGCCCTGCTCCTGAAAATTTAAATTTTTGACTAATCTACTTGCTACTCGATTATGTTCGCCTGGTACTTCAGCAGCTCCTGGTGGGTTTTGGGAAGGAATTTCGTCGTTAATATTAACGTATTTTATTCAAATTCAAATTTGAAAATCCCGCCCTGCTTCTGAACCTGTAAATTTTTGGCTAATCTACTTGCTACTCGATTATGTTCGCCTGGTACTTCAGCAGATTTTAGGGGGTTTTGGGAAGGAATTTCGTCGTTAATATTAACGTATTTTATTCAAATTCAAATTTGAAAATCCCGCCCTGCTTCTGAAAATTTAAATTTTTGGCTAATCTACTGGCTACTCGATTATGTTCGCCTGGTACTTCAGCAGCTCCTGGTGGGTTTTGGGAAGGAATTTCGTCGTTAATATTAACGTATTTTATTCAAATTCAAATTTGAAAATCTCGCCCTGCTTCTGAAAATTTAAATTTTTGGCTAATCTACTTGCTACTCGATTATGTTCGCCTGGTACTTCAGCAGCTCCTGGTGGGTTTTGGGAAGGAATTTCGTCGTTAATATTAACTTATTTTATTCAAATTCAAATTTGAAAATCCCGCCCTGCTTCTGAAAGTTTAAATTTTTGGCTAATCTACTTGCTACTCGATTATGTTCGCCTGGTACTTCAGCAGCTCCTGGTGGGTTTTGGGAAGGAATTTCGTCGTTAATATTAACGTATTTTATTCAAATTCAAATTTGAAAATCCCGCCCTGCTTCTAAAAATTTAAATTTTTTGGCCAATCTACTTGCTACTCGATTATGTTCGCCTGGTACTTCAGCAGATTTTAGGGGGTTTTGGGAAGGAATTTCGTCGATATTATTAACGTATTTTATATTTATACTTTTTTTTTTTGTTTTAGAAAGTAATAAAACTCAAATAATAATCATTTCTGTATTATTTGTATTTATGTTTACAAACAAAAAATAATGATTTTTGATCAATAATCCAATAATCATTATTTCTTAAGCGAATTTGAAAAACTCTTGAAATAGTAATTATTTTTTAATTTTTTTTTGAAAACCACAATGATTACATTTCTTGATTGATAATAATTTCCTTTGCAATAATAACGTTTCCTGCTCTGTTTAATTTTTGCTCCGACCAAATAATAATCATTACATCATTATTTTGATGTATGTTGACTAATACATAATGAATATTAGTCACGTTACTAAACCAATAATCGTTATTTCTTGAGCGAATTTGTAAAACTCATGAAATAGTTACTAATTTATAATTTATTTTTGAAAACCCATAGTGATTACAGTCCCTGATTGATAATAAGCTCCCTTGCAATAATAATGTGTCTTGCTCTGTTTTTTTTTTGCTCCCACCAGACACCGCCACAAAAAACGTCATCGACATAAAAAACCCAAAATACTTGTACAGGACTTGGACACAGAAGTTGTTAAGGTACATTAATTGCAAGAGTTTTGAAAGTGCCGATCGATTAATTGTTTTAATCGATGTTGACAGGTGATCGATCCACATGATCTATCGCAGCGTGCTCGCTGGACAATCATTGCAACTGCCTGCCTCCTGTTGCTCATGTGCCTCATGCTAATCGGGGTGACACTGCGAATGGCGCCCATTATAGATGATATGGGTAAGTGGCTAGAATTACCAACTTGACTTTGGACATATCTAATATCCCTTGAGATATCCATGCTTCTAGTTTTAAGAAATTGCAACTCTAATGGAACAAGTTTTGGAGTTAAGAAATATAATATTGTTAAGCGCCAATCAACACATTATTATCCTTCGTTCATGCCGCGTCATTGTAAATATGCATCATAAAAGAAATGGGAATTCAACCGAGAGTCGGATGAAATAACTATGATGTATCTAATACTGTGTGTTTTGTATTTTGTTCCGTTATTTTTTCAAATGCAGTATACCTAACGAAATGTAAGTACAATCGCAAACTCAAAAATGTATGCGATATCCTAGCAGAACTGCAAATAATCAAAAATGAATGAGTAAATATTTGAGATTGATTTGTTTCTTCTAGGATATTGTTGTGTGTAAGTTTTGTTGTGTTAACAGTTTTCCAAAATTATGTTATACTGCTGTTAAGTTATGAAAAGCTTCTAAATCAACACAAAACCTGCAGCGAGTGTATGGCAAGTTATTGCAGAAGCTTTGTATGTTTCGTAGTTCCAAAAGCTTTCGTTGTTTTAGCTGAGCGTTCTGTTAAAGTTCGGCTTGTGCTCCACATGCAAACAGCTTTGCTCCGTGAGCATTTCGTTGAGCTTGAGCCGCTGCTTGGAGTTTGAGTCGAGTGAGCTTTCGCTCAGCTTTGAGCTTTGGCTCCGAGTGCAATATGAAATCTGAGCGAGCGTTGCCTGCGCTGCCCTACACTCACACACCCACACACACACACAGACGACAAGTTTATGTGTGCCATTGTGTTGCATAACAGCACAGTAATAGCCGCGGAACTAGGACAGCGTATCACATGTTGCATTTCAAGCACTCACCCACACACACACACACACACACACTGCTGTTACTGTTACATTTGTGTGTGTGTGTATGTGTGTGTATTTGGCATAGATTTGTTGTGTGAAGTTCGATATTGTTCATTTTTAGCTGCATTACCGGAAAGAACAGCAAACATCAATTATGAGTCATCAACTTTGCATGCTGCCTGAGAAGTTCATTAGCAGAGAGCACGTGGTGAAATTAATTAGAAGTTGACGCTGATTAGAAGTTGGCTTTAACAGCGTTGCAGCTGCAACCCAGCGATAAACTCACTTTTAAACGTGGGCGTTTCCAACAACAACGAGTCGCTTCGAGTCGCTTCGAGTCGCGTCGAGGAGCTGCAACTGAAGCCGAAGTGAAAGCCTCACTTAATCGGCAACCACGGGCGCCACAATGGGGAGCACCACAGCGTGACAATGCCTGGTTAAAACTAATTTGTGTGCTGGCCTTAGGGGTGCACCACCCCAAAAACAAACACACACATACAGACACACGCACGAGCGCTCTTTTGGGCAAGTGGCAAACGTAGACGACGCAGCTGCCGTTGCTGCCGTTGCTGCTGGTGCATTGTGTGCACTGTGGTAGATGTAAAATGCAGTTATGCATTTCTTAAGTTGAATCTGCGGCAATGACAAAGCGACTTGCAGCACAAAGACTTTCTTGCCCCTGTCCCTGCCCCAGCAACGCGTCTAATTGAGTGTGTGTGTGTGTGTGTTTGTGCGGGCACTCAAAAATGCAAAGAACCCAGCTGCAAAAATGCTGAGCTGATGACGTCGACGTCCGTCGTTGACGCTCTTGACTTTACGCCCCGAACGTTCAAGGGAGTGCCGCTCAAGACTTCCATGGCGAAGAAGGGAAGCTGGAAGAAGGGAAGAAGGGAAGAAGGGAAAAACTTTTCACTGTGCACACAATTTCCGTCCGCCATATTTTGCGTGGCCCGCGGCTGAGTGCGTTGTCATTTTGGTTGGCTGGCATCGCTGGCCCAACTGCTTTTGTTGTTGTTTCATTACTCGCTGCATAAAACAAATGCACATAGTTCCGCTAGTTATTATCCACTTGCTGCTGCTCCACCACTTTGTCTGTCCAAAAAGCAGACAAGTCGACAAGAAGACAACGAGCACAATGCGCCCTGTGCCCGTGTGCGTCTTCCTCGTTTTTGGCTTAATCAACACGACGCTGCTGCTGCTGCTGCGAGTCGAGTATCGTCAACGTTGTTTTCATCAAGCATATACATACTACATATTATTATTATTGTTGTTGCTGATGCTGGTGCTGCTGCTGTGTGGACCACAAAAAGCATTCCGATTGCCCAGCAAAGCCGCAAGTATTTCAGGACCAAATTATTTTCATAGCTTTAGCTTAAAAGCTGAAATGCCGGCAAGCGGCGCCTCTCATTGCGAGAGCCTCTGCTGATGTTGATGTTGTGATGTTGTATGTTGTGTGTTGTGTGTTGGGAAACGCACTGCCATTGCCATTGCCTCTGGCGCTGGCGCTGGCAAAGAATTAAAAATATTTACAGTATTTCGAGTGAGCGAGCAGCTCAAAAAAGCCAGCAAAGCAAAACAAACAAGCGCTGTGCGCAATCTGCATGACTTGGACGAAGTCGAAGCGTAAGCTCCAGTGGCGAGCAGCTGAAGCTGTCGCTGTAGCTGTAGCTGGTAACCGGAGACAAAAGACAAAGGGAATGTCCCGTTCTATCTATGGGCAGGAGCACGTATGTGTGTCCTGTCCCATGGCTGTGGTTAGTGCAACCACCGACGACAACGACAACGACAACGACAACAGCAAAAAGCAGAAAAAACACGCCCAAAGCATTCCAAACAAATATGAGAAACATAATTTTGTTCCAAACAACCACACACACACACACACACACACACACACCCTCTGAGGGAGTGTGAGGTGAACACGCACCAATACTCAGCCATAAAATAAATATAAATGTCTACTTAGAAAGCTGCAAGTTTTTTTCTTCTCTGTCCGACTATCGGGAGGACAACAACAAGAGTGGCAAGCGTAAGACGCAACTTTGTCGGTTTCTTAATTTGAGCAACCCGAAAAACAAATATCGACAGCTCGACTGGTTTTTGCTGCCCCAGCTGCTTGCCTCGCCTGTTGGCTTAGTTCTAAGGCTGTCATGGATTAAGTCCTTCTGAACTTTCAATGATTAATGACGCTTTGAAAACTTGTCATTACTTGTCCTTCCTTCAGCAATCCGAGAGCTGCTTCGGCTCGACTTCTGCTCTGGATTTGGATTTGTGTGTACTTTGGTCTTATTTGCATTGGTCGTTGTGGTCTCATCATGCTCATCATGCAATCAAATAATCATTTTGCGAAGACTCTGCTCCACCTGCATTCTTGATTTAATCAGCTCGTCTGACACGAAGATGCAATTGCTCGACGAATCCACTTCATCTAATAGCATAATGGAATTAAATTTCCATTTGCTAAACGGTTAATAGCAAAATTTAAAAAAAAACATACACAAAGTTTTGCATAATTTTGACTTTGTCCTGAAATAGTTTATATATTTTAATTAAAGGCTGCTTGCAAAAGTTTTATGAAATTAAAAGTAAAACCTCTTTTGCTTTGCATCACATTACGATCTCTGACTTTTACTACTGTTTCATTTAGTGTTCTTAGTTTTTATTAGTAAAAATACTCTCCAAGTTTATACGATAATTACATATGTTAGTCTAATATTTCTTCTCTTCATTCTTTGCTCTCATGCCTCTAGAGAGGTCCTTGACTTTGGGGCTTACAACAGCCGAATGGCTGACATTGGTTTAATTCTCGACCACAGCTTTAATTACACAGCCACGAAGCGTTTTGGCCAAGTGCCTGCAGTGGCAGGAAAAAGCAAATTAAATTAGGCGTATTTAAGCAGAGAATTTGCAAGGGAAATTCAGCTTTCAGAATGGCGAAACAAATAACAGAAACATAAATCTAAAATAGACTGGCTGCCAAAGCGAGATGATGGGAGCCACCCAGGTGCAGATTTATTTAAATTCAGCCAAAGCTACGACTAATGAGTCCAGCAGCAACAGCCACAGCCACAGCCCGGGGAGAAGCAAAGTCAACGGCAAAGCCAAAGCCAAAGCCAAAGCCAAAGCTGAATCCAAAGCCGAAGCCGAAATGTGAGCACAAAACGGTTTTTGGCTGCCACTGACAAAGCAGTCGAGTCGAGAGCTCGCTCGTCAGTCAGTGTGAAAACCATAATGAGATGAATGTGCTTAAAAAACTTGCACAAATATTTGGCAATCATTTAGTTTTGGTTCTCGCGAGAGACGCACAGACGGGGGGGAGGGAGGAGGGATCAACACCAACAACATCGACATTATTAAGTATAATGAGTGAATGAACATTGCTGCAAATTAGTATAAAAAGTTGTCGGTGTGAATGAGCAGCGACAGAAAGTTGATGGCCGCACGTTCTGCGGGTTTCCCTCCAACGGATAGAGGGGAACAACGAGGGGGAGGGGGGCGGCTATCCTGTTGCCAATGGGCGTGTCAAAGCAGTTGCGGGTCTGCTGTCAGTTGGCGGTTTCTGTGTCTTTTTAAATACTCATTACAGAATGGAATCGGCAAAAAAGTTTTGATAAAAATCCTATTATAAACATAAATAAATAGACTGCCACCAGGGCAGGCAAATGGTGTGCCCGCACAGCACAGCACAGGACACCCACACACACACACAAAGACACACACACACAGCGAGAGAGAGTGAGGACTCGACGGCTGTGTAAACATTATGAGCTCGACTTGTAGGCTGAGAATGGCGAGAAGGAGACTGCGGCAAAGTCAAACAATGGGGCAGCCAGCTGTAAAAGGACGAGCCGAAACTTCATTAGTGCTCTCATCCCATCTCATCCCACATCATCTCGTCCTCCATGTACAGCAATATGTACATATTGTACGTAGCTAAGCACACTATACTATACTATAATATACTATATGCTGGCTGCAGGGCAGACACCAACATGCACATAGTTACACTGAGATTAAGACAAAGCTGCAAATCCTTTTAGCTCTAAACAAATTCAATTCCAGTTCAATAGAATTAATTCTCAGTATTTTTATTAAGATTTGTGTATTTTACAAATACGTACAGTGAAATCAGGAAGTGACAGCACATAATGGAAACTGTAGCAAATGAATGAGACAAAGTATCTGGCAGTGTCCGGCCAATAGAGGTGTCCTTTAAGGAAGCATTGACGGTAATAAATCCTTTGTCGAACATTGCAATTATAATTAACAATGAAATGAAACAGACTGTCTTTGAATTCCAATTGAACGCACAAACTGCGTATACTTAATATTGCTCTGACGCATATTAATAAACATTTCTTAAAAATGGTGCATTTATAAAAATTGTTTAATTTTCTTAAATTAGTTAATTTGAATCTTTTTACGATTGCTCATTCAATTAGCAGTGCATTTAAAATTAATGTTTATTTTTAGATCAATTTCAAAATTAAATTAATATATTCATTCAATAAATAGTTTCACTGGATCTATCTAAATTAATACATTTTCCTCTGTCATCTCAAACATATAAACAAATATTTCTAAAAATTAAGTTTTTAAAATTATTGTTCAATTTTTAACTTAACTTTTAAAGGAATTAAATGCAATTAAGAGTTTCACTGAAGCAAGTTTTGTTAAATAGATTCTTAAGAAATGTTTACTTCGTCGTGTCAAAAATACTAAATAACAATTTATTAATTATTGAATATAAAATTAGGGTCACATTTTTTTATTATTTCTAAAATGAACTGATAGTGCATTCAATTAAAAATTTCACTAAAACCTATTAATCTATTCTGCTGTTAATTCGATTTTTATGAATGCTTCCCATGTCATCTTAAAAATGTTAGCACTATTAATGCTCAATCCATGCATCAATTTTTTCTCAGTGTCGCGCTCTTCCCTGCAGGAATTTTAAATAAAGTAGAAGTAGTTTCTTTTTGTAGTTTTCCGCTCACCGGCTTTCACTCGCCAGTCGCCAGTCACCAGTCGCCATTCTTCGGTCGGTCGGGTTTTCTTGCGGTTTATTATGAATGCGGTTGACTGTAGGCATATTCAATATTCATATTTCGCAGCGAAAGGAATATTTATTGCCTTAGAAGGAAGCACACACACACAACCGCACACTTATTTGTTTATGCAAGACTTTGTACTCGCATACGTGTGTTTTTTGTAGAGCGTTGTGTTTACATGTGAATATGAAGACACACACAATGAGTTGGGATGGGATTGAGGTTGGGCCTCCGGTTGAGTCCTGGATACCGTGTCTTGATGTTAACGGAGGGCAGAGGGGGGGGGGGGGGGGGCGTGTCGGTGTCGCGTAACCTTTTGTTGCCATTCTCAACTAGAAATTGTTTGTTCGGCGAACTGCTGGCTGAAAAATTTAATCTCAAACCGAAGACATTTCGCCGCTGCCACTAAGCGAAATTGCTTTGCCTGCTGGCGGAGGTGACATTTTCGTGTGTACCGCAATTGCCATTGCCAATGCCCCTCCTGAAGGGGCGTGCAGGGGGCGTGGTCTGTGCCCCTGGCAGCAGGTGGAAGAGGAGGAGGCTGGCGGTTAGTTTAAATCTAGTGACCGTAAATGGCACAGAGTTCTCTGCTTTAAAAAGTCAATTTCCAGGCCAAAATGCTGCACAATTCCGAACTAATATTTGTGTTCACACAATTTATGACTCATAAATTGAGTGTTTTGTGTACGTGTGTACACACGCATGTGTGTGTGTTTGTGTGATGTCTGGCGAGTTTTTTACTTTCACTGCCTGCGGCAGGAGACTAGAAGCTAGAAATTTACGAGCAGGTCGCACATAAATTATGCTAAATATATTTACAAAAAAAAAAAAGAAACGCTGACAACATTCAATTTTTTTGCACATTTGTTTTCATTCTGCAAATATTATTCGATGTTATTAGTTTATTGGTATTGCTGAGTTGTAGTATGTTTGCGAATTAAATGCTGTTTGTTATTCGCCAAATTGGGGGGCACTTGATGTGATAATTGATAAGCGATAATCGAGTGTGCAGCGGCTATAATTTATTCAATTTCGTAATAATTTCCACAATTATTTGCATTTGTCATTGGCAATAATTAATTTATTTGTTTTCGCTCACCTCGATTAGCAATAATTTACTGTAAATGATTCTAATTACAACATGCAACGTGCATATTAAAGTTTGGCAACAAAACCTAATTACGTAATTGAAGCTTTTGTTTGCGGCCAATTTGTTGACACCGCACAGATCATACTATATGTTGCATGTCCAGCCAGTTGATAAGCATCTCTTTGTGGAGGGAACTATATAAATTCGATGGCTATTCACTGCATCAGTTCAGTTACAAGTTTCACCATGAAGCAGTTCGTGTTCTTTTCAGTGCTCTTCATGGCTCTGGCCATGGTTCTGGTGAGTGCAAAGCGGCAAATCAAGAGAATTCAATTCTGAAAGCATATTTTTTGTTCGTTTGTGGCGCGTAGGCTGCTAATATGCCACAGATGCCCCAGATGCCTCAGATGCCCCCAAAGCAGGCCGGCATGATTCCCCGTCAGGTTTTAAGCCTCGGCTTCAAGCAGGTCGCCGGACAGCAGAACGGTTCCCAGAGACAGCATGGTCCCCCACCGCCAAATCAGCAGGGTGGCCAGAACGGACAGGGACAAGGACAGGGCCAGAACAATCTGAATTAAGAACACACTTCAATTTGAACATGTCAAGTAATTGCTGTATAAATGCTGTTGATTTCAAATAGTGCACAACTCGTTCGATAAACGTTTAGTAAATACACAAATTCCATGCAAAGACCGTCTTGAGATATTTGCATACCTATCGGGAATCGAGATTAAACTTAGTAGAGAACACCGAAGGGTTTAGTCGATGGCCTGGCGAAAAGTTTGGCAACTGTCGAAATAATTTTGTTACAGTTTACATTCGTTTTAATGCGAAATCATCAATTCTTGGGCCAAGCATTCGCATTCGCATGTTAAAGTCGAGATCTGAGAAGTTTGCGGCCAACTTTGAATATTTATTAAACAATCCCAAGGAGAAAAGTTTTTTATTTCATCCGAAATGTAAAGTTTTATTTCATGAACCGCAGCTTAAAAGTATACAAAAGTTTAGCAACGCTTTTAAAGACCAATCGGCATATGCAACACACACACTTTTACATACTTACATACTTGTTACTGGTTTGTTGTTGTGGCAGCTAAACATAAAAAGCAGGATACTCGTAGCGTCGTGTGGCAGACAATTCTGACAACTCGGACGGGCAGCAAAAGTGGAAAACTGGGAAACTTTATTAATAAAGTGCACAAAGTGAACGAATTATGAGCATCAAATTCATAAATAGTCGTAGTGCATTGCCGTAGGTCCATTGTGCTGCCAACTTGACTGTGCAACAAGAGGAGCGAGAGACGCGAGGCTTCAGGTGGCATGAAAAACTAGAAACAGTAACTTCTTGTGTGACTTACTTCATTTTGCAAATTGTGAGTGCTTATTACCAAAGAGTTTTGCCTGCCAGCAGTTTATAATTGCATTACGACGGCTCAAGACTGCTTGTCTGCCTGCCCCCATTTCCCCCCGCACTCTTGTGCATTACTCTAATTTCCGAACTATGCAGCGGGGCGCTCATGTGTGAATGCACCTGCGAGAATATCCGAAAAGTTGTACTATCCGCTATCAGTAGTCTCTTTGGAATGTTCTTGCAATAAATACATACAGCAGACAGGCGGACAAGGCGGGGCACAAACGCTGTCTTCAATTACCAAATGCTGATGATGAGTTTCTGAAAGAAAATTTCATATGTAAGATGGCGAAGCGACGAGTATATCGAACATTTCCATATCCATATCCATATCCATGCTGGGAATCATCAACATACATAATTTCCGTTCTGCGAGCGCGTCACAATGATGAGGACGCCAACGAGGACGAGGCAGAAGCAGAAGCTCAACGGCCGCTGCCGTTGCCGTTGCGTATACGACGTGTACGCCCTGTGCGCGCACTCCACGTCACATTAGCGTAGCCGTTGAGCCGCAGCGCAACCAAAACAAATGCAAGTGCCACGCCACAGTTGAGTCTGAGTGGAAAAGCTGAGAGCTTTCACTCGGCCAGCAAGCAACACGTGACGCTCGGCATTGAGTGAGCAGCCTTGAGCAGCCAACTCCCAAGGATGGATGCTGGCCGTCCAACATGTTGCTTCCCTGTTGCCCACTCGAGTGAGAAAGCGAGCGAACGACGAGGACACGAGTGCAAAAAACCCGAACGGCAACGAAGTGTGACGAAGGCGCCTCCTCGTCTATTTCGTCGACACGAGCGCCACGAACTGATAAAGCCAACGGCTCTGCCTCGCTGGTTGGCTTTTTGGGGCTACAGCGTTGGCTAAGCGTGGCTGGCTGGCGCTTCGTTCGGTCAGTTGAACATTTTCCATGCTGTGATCAAGTTGTCTTTTCCTCTGAGCGCCGAGCGCTGTGCACGCCTTGGACTTGGAGCATTCCACGTATCGCCACGTATCGCCACGTATCGCAACGAAATCGAAGCGCAACATTGCAACATTTCCCCAACTAGTCGCAACAACAACAACAAAATCCAAAAATAAATGGCCGAGCATCAAGTGCAGTGCGTTCATCAGTATGTGTGTGTGTGTGTCTGTCTGCGAGTGTGTCTGTGTGTGTGAGGCGTGTTTAATGGACAGAGAAATTGCTGTGTGGAGGCGTGGCCAGTCGAAGACTGCACTTCGCCTCCGCATTGCAGCCGGAAATGTGCAATAAATGGCGCCAGCATTTAGTTGCAACTTTCTGCAGATTCGAATTTGTTTCTGATTCTGATTTCAGGCAGCTTAGTGTGTGAATGGGAAGTGCTTCTCACGGTCATTTGTTGTTCTCATTGTAGTTACAGCTCAACGGCAAACAATTTGTGAAACGACGGACTGACTTACATGCATTTTATTAGTACATAATATCAACAAATCAATCCAATTGAGAGAAAACACCAAACAACAATTTTTGTAACTTAATTACAATTTAAAAATCAACTACAACAATATCAAAAGCCACAAAATCCAAATCCAAATCGCAAAACGCAAAACGCAACAAATCAAGCGTCAAGCTAGAGAGAGAGCAAGAGAAAGAGCGGGGCAACAATAAAATGCAATTAATGAGAAAAACAATTAAACGGTTTCGTCTAAACTGATTCAGAAAAACAGCAACAGAAAAACACAAATAAACAAAAGGGAAAAAACTAGTGAAATGAAGTGCCGAAAATCGCCGTTAAATAAACAAGCTGCGGCTAAAATTTAATTAAAAGTACACAAGCAAACAAACAAACAAACAACAGTTAAGAAACAAACAAACAATTCCAACTTCAATTGGGCAGCATATCAAAATCGTAATCGCCATCGCAAATCGCAATCGAATTCACAATCGCAATTGTAATTTTAATTGTAATTGAAAATTGAAAATTGAAAACAGAAAAATGAAAGTAATTAAAGCAGCGAGCGGAGACAATTGAAAAGGACAGCTCAATACATTGAATACATACATATATATATATATGTATATATAGTATACTCCCCGATACTCGATACACCACGATACGATTAAGAATCAGTTGGAGCGAGACGCAAAAGGCAAGAGGCAAAAGGCGCAAGGACACCGCAGCAGCATCCTAATGAAATCAACGAAGACGCACAAATCAAGCATGGAGCCAAAAATTGTAATGTACAACAAGAACAACAAATACTTTTCAATATATATATATAGTATATATTATATACCAGACTTTGCACAAGTAACACCGAAAAAACAAAAACTCATGCGTCATTTTTTTTTCACTTAAATATTGAACAATATAAATAGCATTTCATTCTCATTGTCATTCAAACAGTCACACTCACACACACACATGCACACACTCACACACGCGCACATAGACGCACGCACACATAGATATATGTACACACACACACACAGTAAGAAAATTCCTATTCAAAGTCATTTTTCAACATTTCTTTTCATTTGCGAATTTTTCTCATTTTCATCACAGATTTGTGTTTTGCAAGTAAAAAGCTTCTTTTTGGGCCAATGCCATTTTAGACACAATTTCTAAACAATTTAACAATGACTTTCATTCCGTACACAATGCAATTTGTACTTAATTCGTTATCAGACCTAAATTCAATTCACATTTAAAACATATCTCTATCCTCAAGCTAGAAGTAAGTAAAAAATCTGCATACAATTCGACAGAGTTCTTTGTGTTTTGTTTTTACAAGTATTTTTTGGTTTTCTTTTGCATCCTATCTTGGCCAATTACAATTGCCGCCCAGGGGGGCAAATGTTTCTGCAAATTGAGTCAAAAGCCAAACAGTTCGAAAATACAATGGAAAACATATCTTATTTACTTTCAATTATACAAATATCTGTGTACACACGAATGTACTCTTTGCGGCAATTATGCAAATAACAAATATCTACATTAACAACGTATGGATGTACATACATACATATGTGAGTGCTTTTATTTATTGTACATATAACCTATGTGCTTATGTGATTATGTGGTTTTCGGGCAAATACACAAATAACATTGTGTGTGCATACACCTGCAAACATTGGTAATAAGCTAAGCGGCAAATTGATTTGCCAGCATTTATACTACTTAAAAACCCAAAAGGCAAAAACGCTTTCGCTTTAAATTCGCTAATTACAGATGAAAGCATTGCACAAATGTTAATTTAATTAAAATGGGAAATGAAGTACCAGATTTGATGTCTTATCCTTTTTTGCTCCCCATGGCATCAAGTTTGCCAAATCAAGTCTGTTGTTCCACATTCATTTAGCATCTGTCGCAGCTCCCCTCATGACAGCCCCTTTGGGTATATGGGATAGTCGGGCTAAATACAATTCAATACACAAATATCATAAATTTCGCGCATTTCACACATTTCGAATAGTTGTTTAATATGCAACTGCTAAATAATGAACCGAAATTGTGCATTACTGAGCGGGGGGAAGGGAATGCCATGATATTTAATTATGCATAGATTACTCGCCATAATGGTGGGACTGATGGGCGTGGCCGGAAAAGCAATTAGATATTACAAAGTACAAAAAAAAACGTGGTACTGTTTACGCAAAACATTTATGTATGTTTAATAATTCAACATTCGAGCAGCAGAACAGAATTTGTGCGGAACGCAGCGAAAGAAATGAAAGAAAAACAAATTAATTGTATCTGTAAAATAGCATGCAAATTATATTGACAATTACGTTTTTGCAAATGTTTAAATTGTCTAATGAATTGAATTCCAATTAATTTTACTTTATTGATAAAACTACCACTACAAAAATGGATTGGGGTTGAAATAAATTAATTCGTTGAAAATACACTTGAACAATTATTTAAATTTGTGTGCAATAAAATCAAAGGCAGCACCAATTCTCAGACAGTCATATTTTATAAGAATTCAAATTTTTGTGTGTGTTTTCACATGTGAGCTCATTTGCATACAAGATGTAAAAAACTTTGGGCAGCCAATTGGAAGATTTGAGAACTGCAAGTAAACGTTGAAGGCAACTTAAAGTTTAGCCATCGAATATTCAATTGGGTCAGCAATGGAAACCCATTGGGCAAATTTGCATTTGCAGGCAAATAAAAAGAATTCAGAATCTTACAATTTCAGCTTAACTGCGAAAGTATAAATCAACAGCTGCCGGCAATTAAATGAGCTTGAGCAGCGGAAAAACAACGCCATTTGGCTGTCTGCCAAGTCGCTGCAATTATGCTAAATTCACTTCTGTCTGAGCATCCATTCGGCAGTCAATCGCTGAGGCGTTGCCGTCAATTAAAGTCTGCGGCAATTGGACTTGATGCAGCCAATTGGCGGCTAAGTAGGTGTCCTAGCCAAATGAAAGGGATGCCGCATTCCGTGTAGTTGAGCACAAATTGAAAAGCGTTTAATTAGCCCGCTAATACACTATGCAACAAAGTAGCGTGTTTTGCTAGTGTTGTAAGCCGCAAGCGGTTTCCTGGGTTGCTTTGTTGGTGGCTTGCGGCACGTTTTATTGTTTGCTTAGTGAGATGAATGTTAATTTATGCATAGAAATTATTTAAAAATTAATTAATATAATTTCTATTAAAATTCGCTCGCTGCGCCTCAGTCAAAAAGTCGCCCTTCGTCGTCAAGCGTCGCGACGCCCTGCCACGCCTATTAACTCTACAGGCCATACAATTTTAATTAGAAAAGTTTGGGCACGCCCCTCTACGCCCACAAAGTTCGTGGTTCTTTGAGCTCTGGAAATAAATACAATGTGCGTGTGAGTGTGTGTGTGTTATGAGCTTGTAAACATGTGACCGACACACATTCGTAGCATACTTTTATGGGACGCAGGTGACTCGTGAATGGAAATTAAATATTTTATTTAAATTTGAAGTGGCAACATGTGAACTGCACACAGAATATGCAAGAATTGCAACATAATGGTCTCGAAAATCAACGAGGCGTGCCAACGCCCTCCCCCCCATCTCAGCTGCTCCACTCGCCACTTGCCTCGCAGCCATTACTCATACGCCCTGTCGTCCAGTTTACAGCAGCACTCCATCCTTGTTGCGCTGACCAGCAAGCACACACACACACATGCACAGAAACACACACATGCACAGAGTGCAGCTGTAGATACGCCAAAGTGCCGTTGGCATCGCTGACGTCGCGTCGCTGCCAACGTCGCTGCTCACGTCGCTGTTATCTCTGCGGCAGTGCTAAACGTTTTGCTAGCACCTTTTTTTGTTGTTGTTGTCAGTTTTGTTGTTGTTGCTGCTGCTGATGGAATTATTATGTGCTCAACGAACCGCAAAAAAATCTGTGCTGCTCTTCCTGTTGCTCTTGCTGCGCGGTTTTTCATTTTGTTCATCATTTTAATACCCCCACTCACACACACACACATACACAGAGAATTGTTTGGGACGCTACTATTTTCAACTTGCGCACACTTTTATCTTTTGGCCAACAGCAAACGAGAAAACAACGCACCATTTGCTGTTGTTGCTGTGTGCGGTGTGTTTTTATGCTGACTGTAAATGTTCAATATTTGCGCTCCAGGTGTGTAATGGGGCGTGGTCACCAATATTAATCAGCAGCTATTTATTTTTGTAGCTAGTTGCTTCTTTTGTAGCAGCAACAGCAGCAATTGCAGCAGAGCATGAGAATGAGAAAAGAGAGCAGAGAGCAGTGAGCAGGGAAATAGTCGTAAATCAACTGCCGCTGGCAAAAACAAATGATGCCAGCAAAAGCTGTTTGTAATTTGTTATATAATCCATTGTGCTAGCTGATGACGGCCTGTCGTCCAGTTCAGTTCGGTTCAGTTTGGTTTAGGACCAAAAAACCGGGGTACAATGCATGTGCAAATTTTCGCAATTTAATAATAAAATTCCAGCTCAGAATTCAGTCGCCCACACAGTGCCACACATAGACAGAGTCAAGTTGGAGTCGGAGTCAGAGTTCGTTTGACACAGTCAACAGCCAGTTGGCTGTTACTCTTGGATAAATCTCGACAGTTGGTTACTGAACATTCCGCAACACGTAAAATTCCACAAACTGGGAAGCACATTCCGGCCGCATGCCATAACCGAACGAGAAGACTCACCTGGCTGCGAGTGAGTTCAGCGGATGAGCCTCATCCTCATCCTCATCCTCAACATAAGCCAACAGATCTATAGAGCTGGAGCTGGAGGCTAATGGCTGAAGCCCAGACGGCATTGCACATAGCTAAGCTTGTTATTTTGCCTCTTCTGGTTGTTGTTGTTACTGTTTTTGTTGTGGTGGCTCCAGTTGTTGTTGCTGTAGTTGTCTTGTTGCATACTTTCAGCTCACAAATTCCAGTGTGCTGCTCCAGAGGAGCACATGCATGAGCACGTTTGCCTATTTTATGGAATACCTCATGAATTTCAATTTCTCGCTAGCGGCTGCGGCAACTCGCCTCCGCCTCCGCCTCCGCCTCTGCCTCTGCCTCAATCTCTTCCTCCACCACTAGCATTATTTCTTTCTGGCCAGGCGGTGTACTTGTCTCTATATTTATCCAAAAGCAGAATAAACGAGCCAGCAACAACGGCACCACACAAAAACGTATGCAATTCCAACAAATTAGTGCATAATTTGACTTAACCTAATCCAAACGTGGCTCGTAATTAGACAGCTGCTATTCTGGCTCCACAAATGGGCTTAATGACCTGCAAACTACAGAGAGAGAGAGAGTGTGCCAAATATTAATTCCTTTACTGCCACTAAAAATACCATTTTATGGACTTGTCAAGCGCAATTACGAGTACTAAAACAATTTGTATGTAATTCAGTATTTAGAGGGAAGGGATTCGCTCGGCTTTTAAATATGTATTCATGTTTTCAATGACAACGTAAGCCAGCAGATTATTTATTGGTTAAGCATCGAATTTATCACTAGATTGCACATTAATTAATTCTCGGATAACCTCCGGAGACCTGCAAGTGAAACAAATCGATGCCACATGAATTATGAGGGTAATAAGTCAAGGGATACAAGTGAAATTTCAGACAAAAGTCAAGTTCACAAAAGGTTCAGTTTAGAGTCGCAAATTAAAAGGACATCCGAGCTCGAAACTTTTCAAATTGAAATGTTTATGATGGAAACTAAACGAATTACTACCGAGCATCATAAAAGCAATTTGAGCCACACAGCAGGCTACACATAATTACCAAAGTTCATACCATAAACCGAAGAATGCAAATTCATTTGTTTTTAACCAACAAATGGAAGCTCCGACACAGAGCAGTTTGACATTGTTGTCCAAAATTGTTGTCAATTTAGCTGAGGAAGCAACACTGTATTCTTAATAGGATCTATACCTTTTAAACAGCATTTACATAACGTTCTGTCAGTGGGATCAACTTGGTATCAGGAGTAATGTGTTCTATGCTCCTAGTAGTTAAGCTGCTTTTCTACCAGATGTTGGAACGCAGAATGCAATATGCCAAATTTTGAGAAGGCCTCAAAGAAAAACGATTTGCGTTGCATTGAGCCAGAGCCTGAATTCCACGGCTGCTCGCTCTCGAGGTTAATGCCGTGCAAAAGCGCTGTCAGCAGCAGTGGGCGAAGGGGCGTGGCCGTTGCCCGCCTTTGAGTTGACAGTGGATGCGAGCAAACTAAATTTGGCCATGCATGGACAGCGAGAACCTGATTAATGATGACCAGCTGCTCCATGAATCGCCGCAGATCTTTGGCATTGAGCGCATCGATAACAAACAATATGGAGGATGTCGCCCACAATTTGGGCAGGCGACAACGATTTCCAATTGCAATCTTTGGGCTGCTCTGCTTTAAATCATACGAGGCGGGCCAAGCAAGGCCAAGTGGCAAGTGGCAAGTGGCAAGCCAAGGGTTTGCTAAGCGGGCTAAGTGGATGTGTGAACGCCCAGGAAATTGCGCCTGAAATATTTATTGCTGGCGTTAACAGGGAAACGTGATATGCTTACGGAAGCATCTGTTTGTATTTGTGTGTGTGTGTGGTTAACTAAGTGTGTGTGTGTGTGGTGTTTTGTTTTGATTGGAATTCTGTAGTTTACACAATAAAAGTGGTCGACTTTTTTGCATTAAAACAAATAAATGCCGCAGAATAAACACAGCTTGAAGCGATTGTTATTTGACCAACTTGCCGCACTTTTATTTTAATTAACATTTATAAATGCATGCCACACACCCCCCTCCAGTCACCCGTGACACAGATAGGCAGTCATTACCATATTGCGGCCAATGCCACAGGCGGCAGCTGCAGTGACGCGTGTTTGTGGCAGTTGCAGGCTGCACTTGCCACCGATAAGCGTAACAGCGACGCTTTCTTCTTTCCACTTGAATTTCAATTGCCGAAAATGCTGGCGACAATTTGCCGCAACATGAAAAACCTATTAGTTGGCAATTAAGCGTGTCCTGCGAAACCAGTTAGAAGGACTCAAAGTGGCTCAAAGCACTGGTCCCATTAATTTCCCCAGCTGCTGTCAAAGTTCATTACGGTATCGCTTTATGAGCGCGTAATTCAATCGAGTGTCCAGACAGGGCCAAATCAACAAGTAAATCATGGCCAAGCAAAAAAGGATGAGCTTGGGCCGCAGCTGGTGACCAGGACTAATGTTTATAAAATCGAGCCGAGCCAAGTTTCGTTGGCCGTCGTCTTGAACCTTTTTTCGGCTTAATGTCATCTCAAATGCCTTCAATTATTTTCCTGCGTTGTGTGTGACCCCATTTGCCCAGCCTGTCGACGGCTGCTTTCGGCCTAATTTACATGGAGCCACGCCAGCCACGCCCTGGATGGGCCATAGATAAGTCCGGCGACCAACGGCGCCCGCCAGATTTATATAAATTTGTAGCCGTCGCTCACGGACAGGCAAATCGCTGCAAGGCCCAAAAGCCGAGCAACATCAACCACCGCTCCAACCACCGCCACAGCAACCACATTAATCACAGCGAAGCGCGTCTTAAGTTATGCAATGTATTTTTGGTTCGGCTGAGCGACGAGCAAAACAGCAAAACAAAAGATGAATGTCGTCCGTCTGTCGCTGGGTACAAGACAAAGAACAAAAAAAACTTATTAAACAATTTATAAAGTTTGCGTTTTCCCTGCTAAGGGGCGTGGCAGTGGCAGTTGTAGTTGGAGCCAGTCGGCATAACGTTTCCAATTTCATTAAGTTTAAAGTCGCTGCCTGACTGGTTGCCCCACGGACGTGCTTATGCAGAATGCTCATATCCGGTGTTTACATATAAAAATTGATATTTTATGCAAAATATTTACACAGCCGAGCCGAGACGAGCCGAGGGGGCGAGTATGTGCCCAGGTGTGTGCTCGATAATTTCGACAGGGAGAAGGGACGTCGGTGTCTCAGGTGTGCTGCAGTGGCACATCCTGATCCAGATCCTGGCTGTGCCACGCTTAAGTCCATCTCGTTTTGTGGCTTTGTTTATTCCGCTGCGGCGTGCGTTCGCATTGCTTCTTTTTATCCTTTGTCGTGTTGCTTTTTATACGCTTGTTGCCGCCTTGTTTGCCGCATCAGCTATAAATACACAAACACACCCGTGTTGTCTGTCTGTCCGTCCGTCCGTCTGTCTGCGGTTGTCTCGCCCCGACGCTTTAAACAACTACCAAAATGTTTCACTTGATGTTGCTCATTTGTTGCTGCTGCTGCTGCTGTTGTGGCCGTCGTAAGTACATGCAATTTGTTAGCCATTTTACACGGCAGCTCACACACACACACACACACACACACACACAGGCAGACAGGTGAGCTGTATAGAAATTGAATAAAGTTGCCATGGACCTGACAGCGCAAAAGAGCGAAAGTATTAAAGCAGTGGCAGCCAACAGCATCATTCAATAAAAAATTAATATGAAAGCATTCAATGAGCGTGGCACAAAGGCGCCAAAGCGGCCACACATCCTTGCTCCTGGCTCCCCTCTCGCCCCTCTCGTCCTGTGCTCATGTGTGTTAGCGTAAATCAGAGGTAATACGGTTTTATGGACACTGCGGGCCGAGGCATCAAGTTGAGCACACACACGATATACTTGTGCAGCCCGTGTAGTTTCACCTGCCGCTAAATGCAGCCCAACAATAACAAAGTAACAAAAGCAGGCTAATAAAAACATATATACTCGCATACCCTTGCATCTTCGCTCCGTCTCGTGTCGTGTCATGTAAGCGGATATGCATGCAACACTTCTTTTTGCAGCGGCATCCGCGTTGATTACACTAACTAAACTTGTTTACTTATGCTGCTCGCGTCTGGCCCCCCCAACGGGGAGTCAACTCCTCCCCCCACAATCTCCCACTTCCCATTTCAATGTTCACTGTTCAGTGTGTGCGAGTAAAGTGCAAATTTCAGCATAACCAAGCACTCAACCCAACACAATCGACGCGACTCGACGCCTGTGTAAATTTCGACTTATCCGCACGCTGAGCAAGAGCAATGCAAACAGCTGCTAAGCGACAACTACAACAACTGAAACAGTTACTGAAACTGTAAACTCATTGCTGCAACTGCAACATTGCAGCATCGCGTGGCATGCCAACTTAAATCGTGGCCCCATTAGCGATGATTAGGTGGAGTAAATTCAAGAAGCTTCATTCATTTAACTAAAACATCTGGCCAAATACTCGTGAGCAAGGCAACCTCTAAACCAAATTGCCTAATTATTTAGCGCGTATTTTTAGCCAACAGTCTTGACCCAAATTTCACTCAATTGCTGCTAATTCTTTATGCCAACACCTTGCAGAAGATATAACTGGTGGAGATACACGTTTATATAAAACAATACATAGAAATGCAGAAAATATGAAATATAAATAAATCAATTGCTCATCCATTTTCATGATTGATTGCCACAATCTAGATACACAAATATTCAGTGTAAGATACAGATAAATACAACACAACAACAAATAAAATTATGCTGAAGAAAATTTCAAAGGTTTTTACCGACGAAACACGAAATAAATCGTTATTATAAACACAATAAATAATTGGATAATATGAATGAAAAAACACGATAATCTTTTTTGATTTCGCGCTGTCAAAATGACTAGATTATTAAACACAATAAATAAGCGGAAAATGGCTATTAAAAATTGATTCAATATTGTGCAAAATTGTTATTAAAAGAGTATTACAACTAAATATAGTATGTATGAGAATATTTGAAAACTTTATATCGCTCGCAAATTGGGATGCAAAAAATGTGCGACGATGAAACTGCCAACTCATAAATAGCGCTCTAAAAAAGGGGCTGCAAAGAAAACTTCTAGCCGGAAAAATTGTGGAAATTTGGAAACTAGTTGCGGCATTACAACCACAAGCGTGCATAGAATAGTAGTTGTTGTTAGCCATGTAGTTGCTAACAAGGCTGGTGGGTTGGTCGCATGGCTTTCAAGCCATCTCATGCACACACATTGTTACACACACACTTGCAGTAGTGTTAGTGTACGTATGTGTGTGTGTGTAAATGCAAACAGCGCTCAAATTAATTTTTGCCAGTGCTAAGTAATCCCGAAGCAGACTTGAAGGTAGATACACAGCCACATCTGAGGGGCGGCTGATTTAATGTGGCGCAGAGGAAGGACGAAGGGAAAGTCGGAGGATATCTGTGAGCATTGAAGATGTATTGAAAGCCAGCATTGAATGCAGTAACTGAATGGCGATGGCGATGAGATTGCGCTCGAGTGTGGCCATAAAAAAGTAAACTCTAGCATCGAATCGAATCGAATCGAATCGAAACTGCCACAAAAGCATTGGCAGCAGCTTGAGGTAGTTGTGCAGCAATAAACTGAAAGCAGAAAGCGGGAGAGTGAGAACGAAAGAAGGAGAGACAATCTTTCTAGTGCTGTCAATGAGTTTGTAGAGAGTCGAGCGAACCCGGCGACTGCTTACTAATTATAGATAAATAAATTATAATTGACTGACTAACTGACAACGACACCCACAAAGCGAGGCAGTTGGTGGTGCAACAGACACACGTGGCGAGGCGCCACGAATAGCTGTGAACGGCGCACAATGAGCTAATTTTAAACAAATATTTATGCAGCAATTAAAACGGTTCAGTTGACTTCAGCGTCGCAATGGCGCCAGACAACGACAACGACAACGACGACAACCAGGATGGATGATGAACAAGAGCCACTGAATAATCTGCAGCAGTTAGCAGGGCACAAATCAAATATACATAGACTACAAAACTAATATATATACGAGTATATAGTATATGTATGTGTATATATGGAGATGCAGATTTGAGAAAATTGTGCTGCACAAACATAAAGCCAAAGAAAATTGCTTGCAATTCAGACCATGAATGATGAATGCTTTCACAAGTTTGTCTAACTTTCGACATTGCCATCGCACTATGTCACTATCCCTGTCTCATTCGCATTCGCATTCGCATTCGCTGTCTCTGTCACAGTCTCAGTCTCAGTTGCGGTTGCTTTTCGACCGCATTCAACTTTTCTGGTAATGCCAATCAAAGTGGCTTCCAGTGCGTGTGGGTGCAAAGTGCAAAAGATGTATTGAGATTTCGCCATTAAGCCATCATACTCGACGGCAAGAGCGAACTTGGCAACCCCATCGCCAACGGATCAGCAACATCAGCATGCTTCGAGTAGCTACTAGAGAAAGAGACAGAGACAGAGACAGAGACTGAGAGAGAGACAGAGAGGGGCAATTGCAAGTCAGCTTAGGCAACGCTAAGTCACTTCATGCCAATGTGTGCCTTGCGCCCTCATTCAAGTATACGAAGTGTCAGATATGTCTTTGGCTTTTGCTGTTGCTGTGGCTTTGACTTGGCTCGGCTTGGCAACACTTTTATCTGCTCATCGCTCAACCGCCCTCTCATCTGCCTAATTGAATTCCTTAACGTTTGCCGCTGTCGTCGTCGTCGACGTCGCCGTCGACTTTTGCCACCTCCTTCTTCATGCCTTCGTGTTGTGTTCAAGGAAATCTCTGCGAATGTTTCCTTTTCCGTTCGAGTGCTGCTGGCATGTTCGACATGGGGCAAGCTGCCATCGCTGCCACTTTTGCACGGCTGTCATCCGCCGCCTACTGTCAAAGAGTGTGCCTAAGTATGTCGATATCGAAGTTTGCCGCCCGCATGCCTCGAATGCCATTTTTTAAATGCCGTTTTTAATAACTGTGTCAATTCACAATAGCATATGTTAGTGTCAGTGTGTGTGCGTGTGTGTGTGAGTGTGTTATTGCATAACAATTCAAAAGGTCGTTTATTAGCTTTTTATGCCAAAAACTACAATGTTTGGCCAAACACTGATTTTAATTAGCACTCTCCACACACACACACACTGCCAAATTTGAATTTACTTTAATTAATTGAAGCAGCCACAGCTGTCAATTCACACACACACACCCACACACACACACTAACATACTTATAGTCGAGTATACCTGCTAATTGGTCTAATCGACATCGGGCCACACACGTGTATTAATAATACATGTTGTGTGTGCCATAATTGGCCTGGGCAGCCAGTTAACATTACTTTATTGATTTCCTTTAGCCCAACATGCTCCTAATTAATTGAACTTACTAATTTCCATGGTGGAAATCGGAATATCTCTAAGTGGCAACTTCAAGTAAATGTTGTGCATATTATTAACATTTAGACACTTTGCGGGAACTAACATTTAAAATAAGCCAATTGAATAAATAGATTTGATTAAGGGTTTCAAGTAAATTAAATTGAAATTGAAATAAGTTGATGTAACTATTAAGAACTTACTAGTTTCCATGGTGGAAATCGGAATATCGAATTAATACATCTCTGAGCGGCAACTTCAAGTAAAGTAGTTAATTGTGCATATTATCAACATTTTAAATTTTGTAAATGAAAAACTGTTGTAGATAGAGGTTTACGCATATACATTCATTAAAGTTTTAAATTGAAACTAGTTGTTTAGATTTTCCTCTCAATTTCATTTAATCTGAATTGAACTCATTTGAAAATGGAAAATCGCAATATCGAGCTAATTCATTTGAGTGAAAATTTCAAATAAAGTTATTAATTGCGGTAATTATCAGCATTTGAGCATTTCAATGATTTGTGTTAGAATGTCATACGAATTTGCTTTTAAACTTTGTCAAATAAATCAGACAGGTGGATAGAAATAAACTTAAGGCTTTCAGCTGAATTCAGTTTAAATTGTAACTAGTTAATGTAACTATTTTCATTTTATTAAGAATTTCCTTTAATCTAACATTTCATGGTAAAAAATCTCATTGTCGAATTAAAGCATGTTAGTGGGAATTTTGACAATTTATTGTAATTCATTTCGCAGATTATTTAGTGAATTTATTGTTTTGCAGATACAAATGAATTTGTTAATAAATGTAATTTATATTTAAATGAGTTTATAGAACCATTTGGTTTACCTTTAATCTGGCTCTATTAATATTTTTTCACAATTAATTAAAATTAATTAATGTTATGGTTGAGGATTTCAACATTCACTTAATTCATCTGATTTGTCACTCCAAATAATTAATTTATTGAATACATAATTTGGCAACTTGAACATAAAGTACGAACTGGGAGTTTATCAATTAGTTAGACATAAATGTTTGATAGAGCAAAGTAGAACTTGAACTGCATTAAATTGAGCTTTTAAATCGATCGAGTTGATTTTGACTTCATTGAATTTTGCCTCTGGTTCTTTGAGTTGCTTCCTTTTGCCTTGTGCTTAATTTATAATGCTCTTTAATTCTGATGCATAGAGGAAGTGCTTAGCAATGGTCATGCAGGCAGCTTTCGAGTCCCGCCAGCAACAGCCGTGGCATCTGGGACAAATTAGGTTTAATCGCATGTCAAATGCCTGACAGTGGCACATGGTTTTAATTCTGTTTGTCTCTCTCTAGCTCTCTCTCTGTCTCTTTCTGGCGACTGCGATGTCGGTGTCGGCGGCACCAAAGGTCGTTGTTTACTTGCCAAATTGGGAGCGGGACGGCGCGAAACAGTTTTCATTATCATGCCTCGATTGCTGCCGCTTGGCGAGCTCGTTATTTGATGCTTTATTCAAGGCCTTTGATCTTTTATGCGCTATATCTATGCACCGCTTTCCGTCGCCCACTTTTCCACTTTCCCACCTAGAACGCGAAGAGAAATTCGCGTTGACAATAGAGGCCCGAATGCGGCCTTGATATTGCCAGACAACTGTCCCAAGCAGCAGCAACAACGCCCACGCTCTCAACGATTGCTCTAGCGTTTCATCCTCGGCGCATTCTGAAAACGTGCATTAATCCTATAATAATACGCTAATCTCACATGGCTAAAAGCAGATTAAACAAAACTGATTATGCAAAACAACGAGGCAGAGTCTGTGGCTGATGTTGATGTTGATGTGGGATGTTGACAACAAGCCGCCAAATGAGGCCGTTGTCAAATGCAGGGCGACAACGCTGCGTATGCGCGATGTCAGCTGATGCAGATGCTGATGTATTGTATGCTGGATGAGGCTTTCATCTCACCTCTTCTTCTCGCTCTCGCTCTCTCTCTCGCTCTCTCGAGCTGAAGTGCAACACTCAGCGTTTTCTTTTTAATAGTTGACGCTGGAAAAGTGGAAGCTTAATTAACAAAAGGGAGCACATTTCGAAAATGCCTACGAACCCGTCCCCCCCTTCGCTGTCAATGAGTGTGTGCTTGAAAGCTTTTAGCCAACACACATTGACATACTCACAGACACACACACACACACACACAGACTCTCCGAGAGATCATAAAATCTGGCAAAAATGTTTTGCGCCTTCACTCGTCGCGTGCGCCATGCAGATTTTCAAGTGCGAATTGTCAAGTGGGCCACCAAATGCAAATGTTGCCAGTTTTTGTCAACTGTCAATATATATGTATGTCTGTGTGTGTGTGTGTGTGTGTGTAAACAGCAAAAAATAAAAGTGAACTGCGACTTTTACAATAACTGGGCAAAAATGTCAAACTGCTTTATGGAGCAATGTGATTAAAATGACGTCTGCGACAGCGCACAAACTAGCACAATGTCCTCCACACTGTGCAGAGTGCAGACGGACAGACGGACAGAGGGACGGACGGAGGGACGGCAGGCAGGATTCGTTCCATTTCCTTGACCGAAACGCAACCCGAAGCAACGATTTTGTTTTTTGTATTTCTTCCCATTTCTCATGCCCTTTCCTCCGCCACATTCCTTATTATTTACGGCCCCCATTGTTAAAGTGTGTAAGTTGGGGGTGTGTTGCTGTGTGTGTGCACTATAAATATCTGGCCATGTTTGTGGCTGAGTATAATCGTGACGTCAGCTGATTTTTATCTGCAGCTAGCAAAGCAAAACAAAAACAGAACACAGAAAACAAAAGCAAAGGCTGCGATTACAGGCCATAATAAATGCAGCAAAAGGAAATTTGCGGGGCAGCTCTTCCTCCCTGTCTTGTATCTGTCTCGAAAGTATGCTGAACACCAACAACAACAACAACAGCAACAACAAACAGCAAACAGCCGTCAACTTTCCACCGCCCTGCGTCGCCTCGCCTCGCCTCGCCTCGCAGCTGAAAACAATCAACTTTTCTTAGTTTTTCGTTGTTGTCGTTGTCGACAAACATTTGCGCGACATGCGCGCAGGAAATCGAGTGTGCAACATTGCCCAAGCTCCCTTTTCCCTTGCCCCTTGCCCCCTTCACATTTCTGTTGGCTTTTTTTCCAGCTGCTGTTTGCCATTGCTCAGGTGGATAGTCGTCCTTGATGCAGCTGCAGCTGCTCTCCATCAGCCAAAGTAACAGAGAAAAAAAAACGAGTGAGATGGAAATGGGAATGGGGCTCGAGGCTTGGGACTGCGACTATGACTGGGAATGAGCAAGGGGGTTGGGCAGGGGCGGGGAGAGAGAGTGAACATCATCTTCAATCAGTTGGCCTATCATGCCCACTTGGGAGGCCACTTTCGCTACACTTGAACCTTTGTTTATGCAAATCAAAACTGTTGCCCATGGCCCACTTCTTGTGCGCTCTTTGTTGCCATCTTGTCGACTGCATTTTCGACCAGCTCTTTTTATCATCGTCATCGTCATCATCATCATCATCGTCATTATCAGGAGGCAGGCAGGCAGTTGGCTGCCTTGCTCGATTATCCTGCTGCCACAACCTGAGTCCTTTGCCTTGGCTGACTTCCGCCTCCTGCCTGCTGCCAAAAAGTGCTGCGTACTTTTGTGCGCTACTCAAGGCGACTGTCGCCCAATTTGCTATGCATCGCGCTTAATAGCTGCTTAGTTGTGCACACACAAAATGAAATGCAAATGTGTGTGTGTGTGTGTGTGTGTGTGTGTGTGTGAGTGTCCAATTACGCCTTTGTCTCACAGAATATGCGCTTTGTGCGCGCTTCTTTTGTGACAGTTGACGCTGGACTTGCGACTTGGACATGCAACTGAAAGTGGTCACAGGTCGCCATAATTGATTGCAACGCAGTCACCAGCAATTATCACATATCGCACAAGTTGTTTTTAATTAACTTTCCAAGTGCCAACTTCAAACTAAACAAAATAAATAAATTTGTACTTGTACTTGTAGTTGGTTGTTTTGTTTCGACGTTGACAAAGCAGCTTTAGATTCGCATTGTCTATTTGTGCGTGCCGTATTTTGAAACGCCAAGCAATTTAAGTCAACACAATGACTTTGAGTCGAAAAGTCTGAAAGTCGGAGAGTCGCAAGAACTTGCTGGCTGCTCACATTTCCACTTTAGATTGTGTCGGGCAGGGCAATTCTTCACAACTGTTTAACTCAATAAGAGCTGGGCAAATACAAGTACAAGCACGCTCTCGAGCCTTCAAAAAGAAAGTTGCGCTCTTGCTGCAGAAGTAAAAGTAGCTCATGTTTACTCCTGCCACGCCCATCTGCTGTAATCGGACGTCCTCTTGGCTCCACGTACGAGTCAAAAGCTACAAAGCGAAAAACTTGTGCACAACTTTTGCTCTGCTAGAAAAGTTGTGTGCGCAAGCAACAGAAAAAAACAAAAAACAGAAAAAAAGGGGAGCAATAAGACAATTTTAATATGCATAAATCAAGCAGGACGCCCCCCACTATCAATTGTTTTCAGTCGGCACTTTTGAGTACGAGTATGTGGCTAAATAAAGAGTCATTGTCAGTCAGGCAGTCAGTCAGTCACTCAAGCAGTCAGAAGTCGCAACCTTCCGATGGGTAGCACATTTCCGCTGGCAGCTAACAATGCTCCAGAGTTGCCAGCTCTCGCTGACATCTGTCAACCGAGGGTTGTCAATTGATCTACAGCCAGCCAGGGGAGTGCTCGTTGCCTCACAACAATAACAATCTCAGCTAGAATGCTCGATAGAGTTGTTTTTGGTGGCTGCCAGCTGCCAGCTGCCAGTTGCCAGTTGCCGATATCAATTTGTGGTCATCAGAGCAACGTCATCACATCAAGCTCAACATTTCCGCAGCCGTTGCCCGAATCGTTTGCTGATAACACACGACGATGATGATGGCCCAGAAGAATGCGGATGCCACTGACAGGTCATCTAATCTCTTGTTTGACCTTTCAAACAGATTTCCGAGCAAAACCTGCCGATTGCCGTTGCCGTTGACAATTCACTCTCGATGTACGGGTTTGATGCGTCACCGCTGCCCGCCTGCGGTTTTATAGAGCTACTTTGCACACAACAACACCCACCATCTGAGATAGTGATGCTGGCTGTAATGCAAACATGCTGTTCCATCCAGCTGAGTCAACTTACAGACGCCCCGGAGTGCAAATTACGCATACGCAGCGTGCATCTGTAGCTGGCTGGCTGCAAAGTTTTTAATATGTTTCTAGCAGCTCACATACACATACATACGTGCAGATTAGTCCCCCACTCACACACACACACACACACACACACAGGTGAGCTTTAACCCTGTTCCGTGGAAATGTTGTGAATTTTACTTCGTGCTGGCGTTTGGCTAAACGTGCCAAAAGTCACGCTACATGGCCTAATGCCATTTGCATATTTATGTGCCGTTTTGCAGCAGCACACACACACAGACTCCTAGATCCCTTCTTCTGCCTCAGCTATCCCTTTTTTTTTGGATGGATACAAATTTATTTTATTGTTATGCACTGGCAAATATTGAAATTAGAATACAAATTAAAAAGCTTTTAATGTAAACAGCCGTAAAGGTTCTCAGCTCCCTCGCAGTCGTCTTCGTCGCTTCGTCGCTTCTCGTTTTTCGTTTTTCGCTTTTGGTTTCTGGGCCAAAGTTGCCACTTTCTACCCAGCTAAAGTGCCACGCCCACATGATGCTGAAGGCATTTCCTGGCATTGTCGTATTCCGCACAACTGTTGACTTTCGCCTTGAAAGCCAGCAGCATTTTTGATTTTTATTTGTGTACTGGCTGCCAGAGAATTCCGAAGATGCAAAGCCCACACACTACATGAAAAAGTTACATTCAAAGTTGGCTTTATGCTTTGTAGTTTGGCTCAAACAGAAACTAAGATTGAACCCAACTGTTGATCAAAGTAGTGCGAATAGTTTGCAACTTTTAACTGTGTGTATCCAATATCAATCGTGCAAAACTTAGCACAGACATTAATTAATAAATAAATAATAAAATTGAAATATAAAATAGCATTAGTTAAGCAAAGTATATTTTGATGTATTTTGCATCTTTCAATGTTTGTGTTGAGCATTTAAAGCGAGTATTTATGCCAACATTTATTCACTTTCCATATCTGCCACACAATCCATTAGTTGACTATTTTCTGACACATCCAAACGAGCGTGACTAAATCGAACTGTGATGTTTTTATTTTTCCTGGCTATCAGAAGCACTTTAAGCAGACCAAATGTCCTTCGTCCCCCTGCCTACTGCATACTTTTTCAGAAGGGCCACAGCTGAAATGTGAGTTTTGCTTTTTGGGGAAATGTCATCGACTCATGTTACGGCTACAAATAGCGCGTTTTAGCCCGAACTAAAATTGGCATTGCCGAAATGTCGATGTCGATGCCGATGTCGATGTTATGCTTTAATTTTGCATTTCACAATTTCATTTTGGCCAAATGTGCGTTGGGCATTCGGCAGCTCTGCGTCCTCCAAAACAAACAACAGGCCAACCAAACAGGGCCCGAAACGAACTGAATAAACAGACCACACACACATACACACATACACATAGATATGCAGGGACAACAGGGAAAAAAACGAAAGAAAAACAATTTTACGTTTTACTTTGTGCCACACGAACAGCTTTTGTGATATACGACTACGAAAGAGAGACTGTTATATGTATCCAAATACTCACACGACAATGTGTGAGTGTGTGTATTTGTGTGTGTGTCTGTGTTTGTGCCCAGTATTTTGACAATCTTTGCTGCAGCAGCCGTATTCTCATGACCCAAAATGCGTTCTGTCGATCGACGACAACACAAAAAATACCGAAAAAACAAAACAAAAAAAAAAAGAAGGCGGCTTCAGGTCAGATAGGGGTCGATTGGGACTGCGGTTGGGATTGGAATGCGGAGAGGAGGGATTGGCGGAGGGATTGCGACAGGGACAGGGTTAGTAATTGTAGCGTGTATTCTGTGTTTGTGTTGAGCCCAGCCTATTCGCCCGCAGCACTTTTTGCGTATAATTATGGCAACATAAACAACAGCATCACAAATACTCACACACTCACACACACTCTACTCTGTGTTGTGGATAGTTGAGGCAATTCAAACAGCTGCTGGTTGATTTGCTGTTCTTGTTGCTGTTCGTCCTCATCATCGTCATGTGCGTGTTAATGGATTTTGCCACGTACTTTTTTTTCTGTGTGTCGTAGTTGCATAATTGAAAATTAATTATTTACAAATTGTTAAATTGCCAGTCGCTTAATGAGCCAAAGCGATATCTATTTTTTTTTTTTTGGCACTCAAACGGCATGGCTATAAATCAAAAGCTGATTGAGAGGCAGCTGAGCAAAACATGTTTCAATAGTTGCAAAAGCTGCTCAAGAAACTGAAGTTGAAGTAGATGGACAGGCAATTGAATTCGTTTCTGTTTGATTTGCCTTGGCATCCATTCATTCACTTGGCTGTGCTACAAATTGATTGATTAATTCAATAAAGCGCCGTGCTCGTATAACTTGATCCTGTCGGGCCTCCAGGCAAAGGGCAAATAACTGCACAAGCCCTGCAACCAGCCAAAATAAACAAACAAATCTGAAAGGAGCAGAATTGAAATGAATATCCATTTCAAAGATTGCCTGTTATGCAACGCAGCGTGGAGTGAAGGCGAGATGATTAGAGTAATGCACTAGCCATCATATATATACATATATATTCGAGAGCACAGTGTATAGTATTAAGTATTAACAGCAAAAGTCAATTTGAGTGCATGCAACAATGCAATAAACAAGTCAAGTGAGCGATATCGACCTTCCATCTCCCATCTCCCATCTCCCTGGTATCCTGCTGTCACAGCACAAAAATGAGAAATTCTCGTAACTGGCAAGTGTCAATATGTCACATACACAGAAAAAGCCTGATGGTGAGAGAGCGAGTCTTTAATTTGCTTGTGCCACCAGATACGATAACAATAACCATAACCATAACTGTATCCATAACTCGCACTCGTAGTCGCAGCCGCGAATGAAAAATGCCAACCGAATTGATATTGATGCAAATGAAAAATGTCAACTATTTGCGCCTGGCAGCGAAACAACCTTCGCTCAGCAGCTGGAATATGAATGAACTATTTCGAATACAAGCTCTCGCACTCTGCAGATAGATGCATGTACTCACAGTACTCACAGTCGAGTACTCGTCGAGTGTTACCATGTTTATTTATTCATTACAAGTAATACGCGCATCGCAGCAGCCAGTTCCATTCCACCTCCCTGCGTCATCCGCTTTGCAAATGTAATACGAGTATTTTTTACATTTTATATGCATGTCGTTTGGCAATGTGCATTTTTAAAAATACATATTTGCACGTAGTAGTGCAAATATGATTAAAACTTAGACCAGGTGGCATGACAGCAAGATTGACTGGCTGCCTGGACACACAACATACAACGCATATGAGAAACACTCGGCCAGCCGTACGTATACGTAATTACGTAAAGAGCATAACTAATACCTTGTTTAGTTAATGAAAAGTTCCATAAAGCACATGTACATAACTTTATCTGACTTTTCCACTGAGCTGGGGCTAAGCACCTTGTGCACAAAACAACAACAGCAACAACAAAGGCAACAACAAAAGCACCAGCAACTAAAACTGTAACTAAAGCTGCAGAACTCGAAGTTTTTAAGTTCGTAACGATAACAAACATTGTTCCAAACTGTTCATGTTAAGCAGCCTTATATTAAGCATATGTGGGCAAGAGTCTATTGAATTTATTCAAAGCATTTTAGCACAGTATATTAAACATTTACTTATCTCTCCCTTAAAGTTGTTAAAGTTTTTTGGAGTAAACTCGATTTTGGATATCATATCTCTGGCAATTCAATAATATTTGTATTTGCCGAAATATGCTGCAATGTCTCTGTCGAGAGCTCTTCAAAGGGCAGATGGCTTTCAGTTTACACAACTTATTCATGTGACCGTAACATGTGTGTGCACAACACACACACACACACAAACACACAAACACACACACACAAACACACAGCTGTCAATTGGTCAGTCCAGATTGGGATTGGGGAAATTTAAGCAGCAAGCATTTCAACATGCAGCGCATATCGGTTGTCGGATGGGGAGCACACGTAAATTACGAGGCGAATGTGCCAATTAATCATACGCTCAGTATGCCCAACTGTGGCAAGGCCACACACACACACACACTGACACACACACACACACACAGAGACAGGCATAAAATTGATGGCAAAAACATTTCATAAATACGCATCAAAATGTTGTGCAAAGAATTCTGGCTGCCATGTTTTTGGAATGATTTTCGTTGTCGCTGTGGCTTTGCATTGATGCCTTTCAAAATGTTTTCTGTGCGCTTTATTTGTCTTTGTTATTCTCTCTCACATTTAATAAAAATAATTTGCATTTCACTCGCGGCAAATGGGTTTATCAATTATGCAACTATTTAAGCACCGTATTGAAAATGCAATATTAAAATTGCATAAATTTTCCACAGTTTGCTGTTTACTCGTTGTTTTAATTGCACGGCAAGGCCAACAGGTAAAGCTTCCTCTCACAGACTGTTGATAGCACATTGTGGTTGAAGCGAAGCTCATTTTAATGGGGGCAAGGCACAGTAGCAACAATTGGACTCTCACAGCTCGACAGTTGCCTTTGCATTCCTGCCCTATAAATTGAATGTAAACAGGCTATAGAGAGAGTGTCTCGTTTCATTCTCTCTGCGGTATTCAGTATTCAGTATTCAGTTTGGATAGGTGCAGACCCAAAAGTATGCTCGTCACAGAAATTCATGCATTTTAAAACTGTTGTCAGCGTTGTGCCATTTGTGGCAAGGCATTGGCCTCTTCACCATGCGGCCAGACAGTGCCTCAGTTTGGCATTAATATGCTGTCACACACACACAGAATCTACACACACTCTCGTTGACTGTCTGACACTCGCACAGATTGACAACTGTGCTAATTTTCAACTCGAATGTAATTTGCACTCAAATTACATTTCCAACTTGCCGCTCAGATTACATTTGACCATCATTCATCCGTCCTCAGCTCGGCTCTCGTTCTGGTTCTTGGACACTTCAACAAACATGTTTGTGTCCAAATTGTATTACCAATTCTAATTTATTTGCCGTTTAACTGTTGCCAATTTTAACGCAGACCGGAGGACCAACAGCAGCATTTGAGATGCAGCACTTGTATCTGCCTCATGCCCCAAGGGCTAATTTAGACCATATGACAGATAATATTGATGGTTCGCCTGATTGGCGTTCACTTGATGGTCGATTTGGTCGATTTACAGCCATGATAGCCTCTGTTTTGGCCACACAGAAACCATTTTTGTTGGCTATGCATTATCTCTGCTCTAATTGCAATAGAGCCAAATATTTGAATTTCTAATTATGAGAATTCAGGTTTTCAGCGATGTTTCATTAGAGCCACAAAACAACATTTGCAGGTGCAAGCTTAATAATTGTCGTCAAATAGAAATTAATTAAATAGTTTCAAATAATGTCAGTAGATTTTGTGCTTGCTTAAAGCACGTGCATAATCCTCTTTGACGAGCTAGCAGACGAGTATTCCCAATCATAATCAGCTTACGAATGCATAAGGAATAAACGGGCAGTGAAGCATTTGAATCTATGAGCTGACAATAGCGAATAGCGAATGGAGGATGGCACGTGCCCAGATAGGAATGTACAAAAATATTATGTATACGCAGCGTATTATTCTATCTATGCCAGCGACTTTTTGCTGCTTCATTTTTATGGAGCAACAAACGTTGCGTTCGTTCGTTTGTTCCCTGGCTCTGCTGTCGTGTTGACAAACTGCAAGCGGATGTCAGTCGGCGTTCCGCATCATTGCCATATATCCTGGCTAAAGGTATCTCGCTCGCTGGCTAGATAGCTGCGGATGAGCGCGAGACTGGCAACAGGCGCGGAGCGGAGCGGAGCGGAGGGAACGAAATGAACATGCGCGTGCATGATAGAGCGCTCCAATGGCGATGACGACACTTGAAATTGTTTCGCATGTTCCGAGTGGAGAGCTGCCAAGTGGCAAGTGGCATGTGCCCAGTGTCGTGGCAGCCAACAGGACGCATTCGTCAAAATGTTGGGACATTCATCACGTCATTCACGTCAACGTCACCATCACCATCACCAACACGACGTTGGAGGCACATCATCCATTGCGTTGCCGTCAACATTTAGAATGCGCTTACTTTAAGTACTCATCTTTTTGATGTGAATGCGATGGCGAATGCGAATGGGAATGTGCCCTGAGACAATCTCCACTTTTTGCTCTCGCTCTCTAACAAGATTAATTAGCCGAAACTGTAGCTTTAAGTGTAACCAACGCAACCTCATCATCTTCATAATAATCATCATAATGTTGATAATGTTGCCCGCTCGACTGCTTCATACCGAACGCAAAGCAAACACCTGAGATTTCCGTTTCCGCTGGGACAACATGCTGTTGCCACTGTCACAGCCTCTGCCTCAGCGTCTCTCTCGTTGCTGCCTCCTCCATCGCTTTGTCCTTTGTCTTGCGCGCTTTTTATGTTCCGTTTGTGCTTCTCTCTCGTTGTTCTTCTTGTACTCTCGTATTTTGTGCTGCGTTTCCTGTTGCCTTGCCAATATCCGCTAACGGTTTACCTTTTGCTGTTTCAATACATCAATTCTCTGCCTCTGCCTCTGATTCTGTTTCTGTTTCTGGCGACGCTCTTTTAGTTGCCCCTGATGCCAGCTTGCCCTAATTTATTTATGTTGTCAAATTATACGACATAAATGAATCAGTGGATCCCAATAGCAATTGCCAAAGTCATGTGGCATTGTCCTGCCAAGGACACACGGCACACACACTCACACACACACTCTCACACACACTCTCACACACCGCTGATTGCGGCTGCCATTTTCAATTTTTTCGCCGCAGCTGCTGCTGACTTATTATGAAAAATTGTGCATTGATTAATACCAGGCAATCGGGCATGGCAGGTAATCGCAATATGTGGCACACACACACATGCACATGGACGTGCTGATTGCAATTGGTTCGCTGCGCTTATTGCAGTTGGCATTTAATCAGCAGCAGAAGCCGAAACAATAGAGGGCAAGGAGGAGATGGAAACAGGGGCAGAGCGTCGAGCAGCAGTGGACAAAATTGCCAGATTCCCGAACACATAAATCAATTAATTGAAACTGTCAGGTTACATTGTAAACATAAACATAAACACTAAGACAAACACACACACACACACAACCGACAACAACGTCGCACAAATCTTGATCAATCTGGTTTGGGTTTGGGGACAGGACGAAACTCCGCCAAAGTTGCCACACATGTGGGCAGCGAGTGAAAACCAAAATAGACAGCATATCGAATATATATATGTGTGCGGCAAGTTCCTCGCTCTGCGACCACTCACAGCTGCGTCTTTCCTGCCTCCCCCCTTCCCACAAACTCGACTCAATGCCACAAATATAATGCGCAGTGTTCGAAGCGAACTCTTAAAATATATTGTACTATATGCCGTATTGGCAATGACAGGCCCTTTTTGTCCTTGCCCGGCGTGTTGTGCTACGTCATTTAATGAGACTTCGCATTGTTATTCACTTCGACTCTCAATGCCTAAATAATGACTTCCACATACACAAACACACAGCGTCATGGGCTGAAGCCACGCACGTCTTCGGAAATGTCCCTTTTTGTGGCAGTACTTTTTGAAATTTATGCAAATTGTAATTCAAATGCTTCCAGCATGCATTCTATACTAGCTAAACTTTGCTATTCAAGTGATCAAACATTATCTTTTCGCCTAGATTTATTAGCATTCAACTTGCAATTTTCCTACAAACGAATTCTTTCTGCATATTAAACCGCTAACAGTTTGCACAATGTTAAGCGTTCTGTAAAGGCTATGTAAACAGATCCTGTTAAGTAAACGAGCGCTTAAATTTTTAATTATTCTGAATATGAAAATGGTTTATTTGCCGCCTTTAAATTTAATATAAATATTTGTACTTTTCGTAAATAATTTACGAACTTTAATTACGAACTTTACGAACAATTCGTAATGCGTCTATTTGTTTAACAGTCCATTATAGCTTAATTCGAAGAATAACTACGTTGTAGGGTATTTTGGAGTCTGCAGTGTTGTTAATTCAAGTAGCACAAATCTCTGTGGCAAAATTGAGTGCGTCTGCATATTTATACGCTCAAATAGCTATCAAGTCTAATTGAAAGCGGTATTAAACAACAATTTGGCATAATCCATTTGGATTTCGGGGCATGCAACATAAACATAAACATCACGGAAAAGTTAACGGATATGTGCAAACAGCAGAAAGACAACGACGACGACGATGACGTCGACGACGACGACAATAAGACAAACAATTATATAAACACAAGCACGCTCAGAGCCATAAACAAGAATACAGTCAATACAAGCAGAGCCAAATGTTCGGAGATAGAGACTGAGGCAGAGAGTCGGGAAGCAGGAGCAGCCTGCAGCTGATAAAGCAGCTGTCGACCCAAGTTCTGTGGTTTTCTGTGGTTTTCTGTTCGGTTCCTTGGATGTTTGCACAATATGTATCTGGTCAAATGAAAGTTTATGCCTGGCCTTTCATTACCCAACCAGTGAGCAGTGGCCAGGCGATAAGTGAAATAAAATGAGCTTCGGCTTAAGTTGAACTCCAGGTCCAGTGGCAGTAACAAGGAAGCGACCTCATTCCATGCCAGCTCCAGCTCCAGTTCCAGCAGCTAAGCAGCTTGTGGTCCTGTAAATTCATTTAGCAAACTGACTAAGAATGCTTGCGCTCATTTTGCCATCTTGCCAAAGTTTTGAGATTTACTCGTAGTTGAAGTCCTGTTGCCGAAAACTTGCCCCGGCCAAGCTCGACAATCCATCAAAAATGCACCCGGACCTGAGCATTGTCGCTTCCCGTGCACTTCACTTTCCTTTTTTCGCCCCCGCGCTCGCTTCGGTTTTACGAATGCTTTTGTGCGAATGCTACAAAAATGTTGAACAACTTTTTTGCGTAAAATGACAGCGCGAAGCGAAACGAAACGAAACTCAAAACACAAAACAAAACAACAGCGTGTAAGAATGCGAAAGTGTGTGTGTGTGAGTATAAATTGTTGTCAAACTGTAGCCAAAACATTTCAAGACGTTGGATTCATGTTGTAAAACTTTTGCCCAGTTATTTAATTGAATTTACCACCCGAAGGCGTTATAGCTGCCTCTCTCTCTCTCTCTGTCTCTCACTTGCTCCGCCGTCGTTCTATTTTACAGTTTGTGTTTGCTGCGCTTAGATTTGTCCTTGCCACGCCTTCCCCCGCTCGACGCCCACATCGTTTGCCATGTAGCAGAAAATGATGTGGCCACAGCTTTTGAACTGCACTTTGGACTGTGCTCGAAAGTTTCTATGAGTGTTTATTAAAGAGCTAAGCGCACTTAATAAGCTTATGGACAGGGCGTGGCCCTGAGCAACAGAGCCGCTTTCTGCTTTGCTGTGCTGCAGCGCAGTGCAATGCTGTGCAGTGAAGCGCACAAAAATGTTTGCCATTCACAAAACAATTCAAATTAAATGGAAACTCACAAATGCCTCAGACGATGATGCTGTGCCTCTGACAGGCGAACCCAACGAACGAAGCTGCGGGAATGTGTTTTTAAAATAATATTGCATAACTGCAGGCGCAGCTAAAGAAATTGCCAAGAGTCCTTTGGCTTTGACTGTGTATGTGTGTGTGTTGTGCAAGCATTTTAATTGCACAAACATCAGTAGAACAACAAAATTGAATCAAGCATTTCGTGTGGGAATTTTGAAGAGTGACTGACGTGCATTCCTTATCACAACTCCTTGGCATTTAATCGGATTACGGGCGAGTGTGCGAAATCAAATAGTTCCATTAAGAGTCCTTCAGCCAGAGCCGACGTGAGACGCGACGCAAACGCAACTGCGCCGGATTTAATAATATTAAATGTCGACGGCTGCCGCAACCTTCATTTACCACTTACCATAATGGCGGTTATGCCTTGGTGACGTGGTGCTGTGGTGGCATGCTGTGGTGCTGTGAGGTGGTGCGGTGTGCTTCCGTTAAACACAATTAATTGCTCACACTTCACACGAAAGAGAAACAGTCGCAGTCTCAGCCAGGAAGCTGAGCGAAGCCGTCAGCAGTTAACAGCCAACAGCCAACAGTCAACCGTCAACAATCATCGAGGTCTGACTATTCGTGCGTTTAATGCCACTTTCATTGTGAAACCGATGCGGATTGGGTTTCAGCCAACCATTCCCAAACCTCCGCGCACACTTTGCCAGAGGGTTCAACAGAGACAGAGAGCGAGAGAGTCCCAAATGGCCAGTGCGAGGGGGAGTCGGACTTAATTACGCACGTATGACTGTTTAAATTGGGTTTGCTGTCGGTTCGAAATGTTAGTTTTATGTTAATTAACCATTGTTTATGCCAATTACGGCGTCTGTCCCCCCCCCCCAGCTGCACTTGTGCCACAGTATAATGGCATGAGATATGCCTCAAGTACCCATTCCACATGCACAACTAGAACAAATAGTCTGTCAGCACATTCTCCTTTGCCATGCGGAAACACTTAAAGCTCACACTCACACACACACACACAGCAGACAACATTGTTACGGCTCACACAGACACAGACAGGGACAACATTTGATGACATACTCATCTGCAATCTTGCTGATTCTTGTGGATTTTGATGGCAAAGCACGCACATCAAACACAATTTTTAAGTCCACCCGACCCACATTTTCGATCCAAAATTTAAATTAGAAAACTCCGATTTAACCACAAATCGCAATTAAAATGCCATTCTACTGCTACCGTTTATATTCTACAGCTACATTTTAGAAAATATAAATAGACTTGGAAATAAACAATTTACATACATATGTATATTTTTCTATTTATTTCTATTATTCGATTATTCTAGTTTTGGATTCAGTATAGAATGCAAAACGAACGATTTACTATATTTGAATTAAGGTAAAGATAGACAATGTGCTGAAAAGAGTTAAAAAACAATATATGTATATTGTTTCTTTCGATAAGAACAAGCAACACATTTGAATAAAAGTAAATAAATAAGGAAAGAAAATGCCTCTAATTTAATAGAAAATATTTTAAAGTAAGGCAAATTCTGAGCATTGAGGAAAAAACAATATCATTACTAATGCTTTGAAAAAGAAACCTATTTTCTTAATTGATTAGTAGGAAATTCTACAAGTCTTTAATTTTATTTTTGATTTTGGCGTAAATTCAGTTTGGCAAATTCAAATTCAACTCAAGGTTCAGCATTAACATAACGAGCTTAATCCCACTTCATAATTGTGTGCTCTTGTGTGTTCCCTTTCAAATGTTTGACAAATAAAAATATGCTAACAATGAATATAAAATACGCTTTCAGAAATAGATTGTTGTATTATAAAATGTAAAACAATATGCCTATCAAAACTTCTGGCTTCTTTGATGTCATTGCCATGATGCCCAGCAACAAGTGTATTCACGTGAAATGCAGAAGCTCTCGTTTAAATCATAGTTTAACATATGCGTGTGTCTCCCGCACCAACTCGTCGTCTCTGTGCCAACCTACGATTTGTTCACATAACATATATGATGGCTCAAGCATATCACAAGCAAATCCGATTTGTGTGGCTCGTGGCCCAGTAATTCGTTCACATGCTGGGAATTACACCTAATTCGTATCAGATTTGAATGGCTGAGAAATTTGACAAGTGTGGCTGAATTTCAATCTGAAACTGAAACTGAGGCAGACACAGAAACAGAAACAGAATTCTCAAACGGGCCGGGATAGAGCTTCATTCGGTTGTGTTCCACTGTCTGAGCAAAGACAAAGGACCAAGCTCATGGTAGCCACGGCAATGGCAATATCTCGTCGGGATCTGCGCCTCCAACTCTCCACACATTCTCTACTTTTCTTTCACTCTCTCTCTCTCTCGGTCGCGCTCTCTCGCTCATTTTCTATGTTTCTCCTACAGCTGCCAGTGGCAGACGCTGTCATATACACATGCGATTCCCTATTGTATTCTTCATTGTTTCTCTGCCGCTGTAACTGTGTGTGTGTGTGTGTGTGTGTGTGTGTGTGTAAGCTTTAGTGTGTGAAAATGTGTATGTACAAAATACGCTCTCAGATGCTTATATACGGCCGCCACATTTCATTTCACTTAAGCTCTTTTAAACATATTTAAAGTACGTGATGTTAAATGTCTTCAGAGCATTTCGCCCCACTCGCACACACACACACACACACAGACTCTGCTTAGGGCTTCTCTGTGTGTGTGTGTGTGTGAAGGCGGGTTTCATTCTTTACCTTTTGCATAAGCAAATTTTAATATGTTTAACTCGTTTCGGGGCGGGCACGAACAAGTTTCAAGTCGCAGAGCGTTAATTTTTGAACAGCTTCACTTGGCCCGGCTGCCGCCCCCGCGATCCCCGCCTCAGTTTGCCGATTCGCCGCGCAGCCGTTTCTTGTGTGTGGCCTAGGCACATAAATGTCAACTGGCGCACTCATCCATCAATGAGCTTTGAAAAATTAACACTGTGAGTGACAGTAGCAAAGGACTAGCTCCTCACTCCATCAACAGCATCAGCATCAGCATCTGTAGCGGCAGCGGCTGCGGCAGGATGTGGACTCTGACTGTGGCCTGTCGCTTTAAATTATGCAAAACGTTACAATTCCCCGGCTCAAAGGTATTGCAAAATGATGAATTGTGTTGCCAAAGAGTTAGTGGCGTTCAGTCCACCGTTCACCGTTCACCGCTCGCCTCGTCCTAAATGGGCGTGCCCAAATGCCCTGGACAAACAAAGTTGGCAGCCAAATAAATTAAATTCGATTAACTCGCATCGCACGCTACGTGACCAAGTGCTGGACTGGGAATTGAGCCATCATCTCTGCAGTACAGCCATAAAATGTACATCAAAAATAAATAAACCAACTACACTAAAAACGAAACTAAAACTAATCTGCAGCTTAATCAATTTAATAATACTATGAACAGGCAAATGGTTGTTAGGCATTTTGAATTTTGCTAAATAGTGATGTAAATATAGTAGTTTCAAAAATTTATTCAGATTCATCATTAAATATACAGCTTGTGACTCTCGTTGAAGTATTTTAAGAAACATAGGAAAAAATAAATTAATATGCATTAAAACGAACTGACACAAAAGCAGAAGAGAATAAGGAGCAGTTGAATATGGAAAATGTAAAGAATACATTTCATAATAAAATGTAACTCTGCTCTAATAAAGAAAACAGACACAAAACTTGAATGCACTAAGATGAAAATTTCCATTTTTCGAGAATTTAGTAATTTGTTCAAATAATGAAAATTTGTGTTTTTTTTGTTGTAATATCAATATCAAACAAATATGTATATCAAACTGTAAAGTTCAGTACGAGAAACGTTAACACAGTAACACTTAACAGCTGTTAAAGTCAGAACGACTACAGTTAATGAACAGTTCACTGTTAGACTTAACAGCTGTTAAAATCTCTGGACGACTGTTAATAAGCAGCTCACTGTTAGACTTCACAGTTGTTAAAGTTGGTTAGAGAAATGTTAACGACCAGACCACTGTTAACTTAACAGTATGTAATCAAAGAACACTTTCTTTTACATTGTAATCTTTGCAGTCAATATTTGAATTGAAATATTTCAAAGCCAAACCAATTTCATAAAATAATTTCAATGAACATCTATTTTTCGGGTTTTGTTTTATGTGTTGATAGTCCACATGTTTAATATCAATCAATCAATTAATATTATTTTATTATCTTGGTAAGAAAACTTCAAAAACGAGCTGAAAAGCATATGTTGCAGGGGCAACAAAAAATGTAACCCCATTTATTTGGTAAAATATAAATGCTCTTCAATAAACAAAATCCATGTTTACAATCATTCAAAAGAAGAGCATTTGTATATGCTTTTAATCAAATATTAGTGTTGAAGTGAAATCGGTTTTATCCCTTGCATATTGCCACAGAGAGGCTATTGAGTTTGCTTGTGCACAGCAGAATATGTTCATTAGTGTGTACGACATGCATTCCATAATGTATTTGCAACTGGAAGTTGCAGTTGCAAGTTATCGACTCGACTCAATTTGCAGCAACGATGCGAACATTTGGCAATTTCATTTCTGCTACTGGATTTCTCTTTATTTTCTTATTTGCTGCTCTTTGTATTCGCCACTCACTTTGATTTCAATTTCGATTTTGATTTTTGGATACAGCATACATATGAGTACACTACCAAATCCCAGCCACGCCCACAACCGCGCCCACACCTGCACTTGCACCTGCACCACCTGAACCACCTGAACCACCAGCACCTTGTCCCCCGTCCAGCTTGCTAATACTTTTTTACGTATTTCTCTTATCTACTTCTAGTTGTGCTTTTGTATTTGCCCATTTTAATGAGTGTAGCAAACAACAACAACAACATCAATAACAACAACAACAACAACAAACTCTAGATACATTTTACATGAACAACTACAACAGAAACAATCATCAATACACAATGTGACAATAAAAATAAAAACAAACAGAATCAAAGGAATCTAATTGCACCACATTCTCAGACAAAAGTGAAAACAGCCACAACAATAAAAACAACAGCAACAAGCACAAGCAACAGTGATAAAGTAAAACGCACAACAACAACAATAAATGTGAAAGAAGAAGAACAACAACAACACACAATTAACATCTTCTTAGTTGCCTTTAATGCTGAATGTCCTGCACATTTACAGTCTTGCTGTTTAGCGTGTGTTTTTGTCTCTCTCTCTCTCTGTGTCTGTGTCTGTGTCTCTGTGTGTGTGTGTGTGTGCTCCTAGTCTCCAGTCTCCAGTCTCCAGTCTCCAGTGTTCAGTGTCCTCTTGTATTCCCTTGCCCCTCACAGCACACTTTTTCTTTCTTTCTCTCTCTCTCTCTCTCTCTCTGTGTCTTTCTTTCTCTCTCTCTCTCTCACACACGCTCCAGCCCTGTTGGGTGGCAAGCACTAAGCACTAGAGCACCACCCAGAGCACCACTAGCAACAACTGCAACAACAGCAACCACCGACGCCAAGTAACGAGTCAGCAGCAACAGCAACAACAATAAAAGCAACCACCGATTCCGATAGCGATACCGATAGCGATACCGATACCATATCTGTTAGCCTTGGCGTTGACGTGACCTTAAGCTTAAGCGTCAGCGTTACCGTTACCCTCCGCGCCCGACCAGGTCAGTGTCTGTGTGATTACCCCACTCCTGCTCGCCACACCACCCACATACCAGCACCACAATTGCACATTACTACCATAGATACCCACGGCAGTATTACTACCGCATGGAGCGCGGCACCAGCGGTGGTCAGCAGCAACAGTCGCAGTCGCAGTCGCACCACCAGCACCAGCACCACCACCAGCAGCAGCAGCAGCAGCAGCATCAGTCCCGGCACCAGCATGTGGTGTCTGTGCACAGCTACGATCCGTATATGACCGCGGGGGATGCGGACGAGGAGCACACCTCGGGCACATCCTCCTTTGACAATCCCGCAACCAAAAAGAAACCACCCAAGCTGAAGCCCATCCACCGATCCCTCTCCATGGCCATTGACAACTATGCACCGATAGCGACAGACCTTGAGTTTCAGCTCGATGAGGGCTTCATTGTGCATGAGCAGCCGCTGATCCACCGCTCGGCGTCGCCGCTGCCCGTGCGCTCGTCTGCACCGCCGCAGAGTTTAGCACTCCCAGCACCACAACAACAACAACATCTTCCCCAACAACATACGCATGTGTCTGGCGGCGGCAGCGGATCCGTGTCGCCGGCACTTTCCGCTCGCCAACAGCACCACCACCTCCAACAACAACAACAACAACAACACCAACAACAACAACAACAACAACACCAGCTGCATATGCACACTTTTCAGCAACTGGCCGCACAGGCAGCTGCTGCCCGCCACCACCAGTTGCCACATCCGCACGCGCATCCGCATTCGCACCGCCAGCACCCGCACTCGAGCTCCACCAGCTCACCCACCTCGCACGCGGTCAGCCCCATCCTGGGCCAGCAGCAGCAGCAACAGCACCAACAGCAGCAACAGCACCAGCAACAGCAACAGCACCGACAACAACAGCAGCAGCAGCAGCAGCAGCAACATCAGCCGGATATCTATCTGGTCAGCAGCAGCAGCCTGGGCGACAATGTGGGCGGTCTGGGCCTGGGCCTGGGCGGACTGGGCCTGGCACGCTCGCCGCTGGGCGGCAGCGGCAGCACATCACCGATACAGTTCATCGATGTCGATGATATGCTGCCACGTGCCACACACCATCCGCAGCACGCGCAGCTGCTGAAAAAGAATCTCTTTCGCCGCTCCGACACAATTGACGTTCATCCGTCTACCAATTTTCAGATGAAGAAAACGCATTCCTTCCACGCACAACAGGATCCCGCCGCCCTGGAGCAGATACAGCTGGCGGTCGCCGCCGGCTCGGCCAGCTCCAGTCGCCGCACCAGCTCGGTGCGCGCCAACTTTCTGATGCCCGGCCCGCCGGCGGGCAAAGAGATCTCGCGATCGCCGTCGCCCAGCCGCCGCGGCTGTCGCTCGCATCGCTCCTTCAACGATCCGGGCCGACGGCCCAGCAGCAAGCCGGACTCGGTGGTGGAGTCGCAGATACGGCATCCGTCGCTGAACGACGATCTGATGGAGCCGCTGGACGGTCGCACGCTCTTTCCGCAGTCCAATCTGTCGCTGGAGAACGAGCTGTTCGTGGAGTCGCGTTCGCGCAGCAACAGCCACACCAAGATGGAGGAGCTGGGCGTGGCCGAGCTGGCGGCTGCCGCTGTGGCCGTGCAGCGCATGCAGCGCAAGAGCTCCGGCTCGTTCGAGGAGACGGCGACTGCCCTCGCCGCCGGCCACAGCGCCACCCATCCGCCCGCCGCCTCCGCCTCGAACAGCATCAAGCACCAGAAGCGCGAACCGCATCCCCACTCCCGCCAGCAGAGCACCCACAGCCTCGAGCTGGACGGCCGCCCCTCGACCAGCGGCGCTGCCGCCCACACGCTCCAGCTGCACAGCGCGGCGGCCGCGGCCAGCGCCGCCTATCACTTCAAGCGCGGCGCCCAGCACGGCAGGTCGCTCTACCTGTCGCCCAGCAACCTGGAGGAGCTGACCGTGCACCGGCCGGGCGTGCTGGCGGCGGCGGCCGCCTTCCAGGGCACCAATGCCAGCGCCAGCGTGAAGCAGGCCAAGGCGCTGCACAGCGCCAGCGTCCGGCTGCGCAACTACCGCGAGACGCTGAGCGCCACCAAGAAGTCGAAGAGCTTCATTGGCGACGGCAGCGGCGCCGGCGGCTCAGCAGCGATGGCCGGCGACGACTTCGAGCTTAGTTCACCCCACCGACGCAACAGTCGCCCGCTGTCGACGGCGGTGCCCAGTGGCCAGGGCCAGGGCGCCGCTGTTGTCAATGTGGACGAGATCAAGCGGAGTCCACGTCCAATCTCGGCTGCCGCGGCCGCGTTCATCGAGGAGAAGCGTCCGTCGTTCGAGCGCAAGGCGTCGCTCACCTACGAGCAGGAGCTGAGCGACGCCGCCTTCGCCGCCCAGGTGCTGCGACCGTTCCACCATAAGCTGGCCGCCGGACGCAAGGCGTCGCTTAGCGGCGGCTCCCACAAGCTGAAGAAGAAGTCGCTGAGCGACGAGACCGACGAGGACGAGGAGGCGGATCGCAAGCGCAAACGCATCGTGTGCATTGTGCTGGCCACGGTGCTGCTCTGCCTGGTCTGCGCCAGCGTATTCGTGGTCATCGTTACGCTCACCTCCGGCCAGAGCCAGTCCGGCAAGAAGGCGCACTCGTTCAGCAGGGACACGCCGGTCCACTACACGGGCATGCGACCATCATGAACAGCAACAATGCCAGATGCGGATGAGGACGAGGACGAGGATGAGCATTGCCTTTATCACGTTGCTGAACCTATTTCGGGGATTTCGTTGACAATTTGGGTTGCACTTCCGTTTCCGCTTTGCTTACGTGCAGCCCATCTCTCTCCTCCTCTTCCGCTGTCCCTCTTCTGTGTGTGCGTGCGTGTAATTGTGCAACGCTTCAGTTGTCCCCTTCAGTGCCACAAAGCGAGCTCCAAATTGGCACTGCCAGCAATGGACACCATGACCACGACCACGACCACCCACAGCCATCATCATTCCGGCATCATCCAGTCCAGCTGGCCACAACTGCAACTGCAACTGCAACAACAATTGGCAACAGTTCTCACAACTTCAGTGCAATTGAAATAAAAAACACACTAAAACACGCCTGTAAGTTGGCAACGCTTTCAACTATTTACAATTTATGCTTTTCAGTTTGTCGCAGTTTCATACGAAATTGGCACCACTGCGAAAACCATTTGCAAATGAACTGTGAACTTTAACTGTTGATTCTAGTGAAGTGAATTCTAAGTGTTACAAAATTCCAATTTAATCCATTCAAAATAATACATCATGTCTTTATAATTTTGAAACCAGCAAATGGAAACCATTTTTGATAACTACTTTTGTGCTCAAGTGTGTGTTAAAATATCATTTATTATACAAATCAAATGTACGACAAAATTGACGCTGCGAGTTTAACCGAACCAAATGGGAAAATATTTATAACAATCAAATAGTTTCGTCACTTTTATGCCCTGCTCCCATTCAATATGGCACATAGGGTATATTGGGCTATATGTGCACAAACAATCGTTCGTAACTAGTTATTGCACTGGGTATTTTTAAATATATAATATTTGAAATTTAGAGTGCAGACTAACTTAACAATCTTTCCTCTTTAATTTATTTTTTTTAATTAATGAAAAGTGATTAAGAAATCGAATTTATTCCCACGAACACATTTTAAAATTGTAAATGTACTTTAAATGAAATCCCGACTAAAATATTCTTACTTATTGTTATTTAAAAATGTATGTATGTTTATCCAATTAATTACGACACACACAGTTCTAACCTTCGGTGCAATTGCATCAAAATTGGTACATTTTCCTCTTGTTTATACATTGAGTACATTTTCCGATATGTTTTTACTTACTTCTCTTATACATATATTGTATATAATCGAACTATAAAAAGTTCTCAGTCGTAGTGTGTTTTCAAAGAATTGAGATACTCTCAATCAATCTTATGCACTTGAATCGAAACTGCGCCTCCAAGCAGGCAATGACTTCTCTTATGCTCAACTGTGATTTATTTTTCACATTTTACTACATGTCATGGAATGTGAACCAATATTGATGATGATTATCAAATATTTCTACATTAAATAGCTGAACGAGAATTCCTGTTGTGCACAAAATATTATACATTTTGAAATGGTCTCCCATTGTGTGTTGCAACATAAAGTCAATAATAAATTGTAACTTTTCAACTCGTGGCATGATTTAAAAATGAGGCAACTTTCCGAGTAAATATGTGTTACACTTGTTCAACATCCTCTCATCGCTCAGCGATCAAATATTTGAATTTGTTTACCTTAGGTTCATACATAAATCAATTTTACGAAATGTCAACTGTGAGTGGTAAATTGATTGTGCATTTTAAAAATTAATAACTAAATTGGTTAACTTGAATATCTCGCAAAAAATAGTGTTTAATACTCATTGATTGCTAAAACTGATTGCACAATTATTTCAAATGAATTACTAAAAATCTAAATATCTTGCAAAAAATAGTGTTTATTGCGCTTTGGTTGTTAAATTTGATTACCTGTTTCATTCATTTCAATTATGGCAGAGCCATTTGCAATTGGTTTCCATTTGTTGTCGTGTGATTTTGCTATTACTTGCAATCGCATCGGCAAATAAGGTCAACTGAGCTTTGTCCATTTGTCGGACTATCAGACGGACAGTGGGACAGTGGGACAGTCGGACGTGTGGGCAGACAGCCAGATGGCCATATGCCCCATATAACCATAAAGCCGTACAAATACGTGTACGAGTGCGAGGCTCCCCAAAGAGCAGCTGCCAGATGCTGACTTTCGAAAATTGAGCTGGCAAAAGCTCAGCAAATCTCGAGCATTACATAACTGACTAAATGACTAAGCGACTGCCTGACTAACTGACTTGCAAACACCAGCAACAGCAACAGCAACAGCAACAACAAAACACACACACATGCGTTGGCCATAAAAAATGATACTTACCTCGGCTTTAATGACTGTGGCTGCAACAGCAACAGCAGCAGCAGAAGAAGAGCAGGCCAAAGCCAAAGCCAAGCCAAACTAATCAGCACTGTGTGTGTGTGCGAGTGTGTGTGTGTCTGTTTGTGTGTGTGTGCATGTTGTTTAGCTAAGCGCAGACAATGACAATGGGCTCTGCCGTCGTGGGTTGACTGACTGACTGACTGACTGACTGACTCACTGACTGTCGCTGTCTGTCTGAGTGACCGAAACAGGGCTGCGTCTGCAAGGACCTTTAGTTATCATGCTCACTTTTTATACTTTCACTTAATAGTTGTGTTTGTTTGTCTGCGTGCGAGTGTGTGCGTGTGTGTGCGTGTGTGCATCATTACGGGCGGGTCCTGTGCCACACGGCTGAAGCATCCTTTTTATGTGTGCGCCCACAGACATGCACGCTTATTTACACACACGCACACACACAGTCGTAATTTTACGTTTACGACATGAAACTAGGTTACTTTTCATGTGCGCGTGAGTGAGTGCAGCATAAGCAACAACAACAACAACCATAACAACAAAGGCAACGGCACGGGAGAAGCGAACAACAATTGTTTGCTGCTGGTAACGTGGCTTGTGCTGGTGACATTGCCCGCTCAGTTGGCTTCACGTCCTTGCCAGAGTCCTGTGAACGCCACTCGGCGAGGCAAATGCCCAGGCAGCAACCACAAACACAGCCCCTCGCTCCCACCGTTGCCCCGCCCACAAATCGCGTCAAAATAGCAAATTGACAGCCACAAAAGCCTAAGTATGATATGAGCACGAATATGAAGAGATACCCAGCAAATTGATTGTGTCGACTTTCATTTCAATTACCAATAAAATGTTTTCTCTGCTGGAAATTGACAAGAGCTGGCGGTTGACCCTTTAAACTTTTGCCCGAATTTATGCACAATATGCATTCATAACGAAATTAATAACACAATAAATTACGGACAATATACTGTAAAATGATTTCAATCAATATTATGTTAGTTGATCACCCGCCTGGAAATCGCAAGCAATTAACATTAAAATAACGCATTGCTCAATGAAACATAAACCAAGCGAACAGAGTTTTCAATGTAATACCGGTAAATGTCAGAAATTATATCAGAGTCAGTAAACACAAAAGGTTCAACTCATCGTTGCGTTGGTGGCAAAATATAACGAAAACAGAACAAGGAAAACGGAAATTTCAAACAGCATAATTAATCGAAATTATTACTGAAAATGATGAGCAGCAACGGCAGCAAGATAAATAAGTTATAGGGCATCCGATGAAATTCAGATGCAAACAACCGACAGAGTGCTCTCAAATTTAATAATTTTTAAACTTTTCAATATTTTTTAAATTACAATAATTTTTAATTGCTTCCATTTATTTTCTGTTTTTAAAATGGAACTTTAAGTGGTTTCTCTTAGTAAATGACTTTTGAACCAGAACAGATTTTATATTGTACAATTCGAAAAGTGAAAATGCAAAGCTTTTAGCAATTCTCTCTAAAATTTTGAAAGTGCCTTATTTCATTTGATTTCATTTCAATATTTCACTTTAATGCCCAGAGCTTTGACTTTGTGCATACCAAAACATTTCTCATTAGTCAGGCCATAAATGGGAATATAAGAGACCCTAATGCTCTATTTTTGGGCAACTACTCACATTACCACAACAGTTAGGGGCCGAAGGGGCAAAGGGGAATGGGGGGAAACCTCAGAAATGCATCAATAATTTGAATTTAAGTGGGGAAAAAACACAACCACAACAGTTAGCCCAACTGCTCCCAATCACCCACTCAGAGGCAGGAAACTAATTAGTTATATAGTTACATGGTCGTCGTTCTTCATCCGTCATGGCAACGAAGTTGGGACAAGTTAGACGATGGTTTTGATGGGAGGGAGCGGAGTGCGGGGTGCGGGGTGCACTGGCTGTTGCTTTCAACGCCACATTTATAATTAAACAACATAAAAGACACAAAGAAGCAACACAAACACACGCGCCAGTCCAAGCTCTTGCACCCACACAAGCGTATACACCTGGGCATACACACACACACACACACACACACTCGCACACAAAGAGAGACAAAGTGAGGCTGAAAGTTACACGGCGGCATTTATGAGCGCCCTTAATGGCTGTTAACAATTTAACTTGTTTACCAGTGGGAAAGTTCTATGTTAATTGGTCTCAAATAGCCCAACACACACACACACACGTCCACACGTACACACTCAGGGTCCTGGCCGGGAGGTGGGGGGGGGGGGGATTCACATTGTACTCTCACTCTTACTCTCACAATTGCCCGCACTCGCACTCGCACTCAGTGGCTGCTATTCAGCACAGCACTTGCCACGTGAATAATGGCAGGCAGCCTCATCGTCACCTGTTCTCCTCCCCCCCTCTCCCCATCCCTCCCCTCGCGCTGACGACATTAACACGTTGCGCCCACGCCTCAAAGCTCTTGCATAAGCGCGAACCTGTAACAGAAGCAGAAGCAGAAGCAGGACAACGATTTCGACCACAGACCACGTGCTCTGGTCCGGCTTATGTTTGAGTTCAGCGAGTTGGCCGACAATGTGAGCTGCTTTGCAATGTCCTTCCCTTTCCTTCCCTTGCATGTCCTTTCTGCTGTCTTTGCTCATTTTACTGTTGCATTTCAGGCAGCAGCGCCAATTTTAAAGCCTCTTTAATGTACATGTATATTTTCAATTTGTTTAATGCCGCGCACTCTTCCAGCTGCAAGCATATTTTGGATAGGGTCTAGAGAAAATCGTGAAGGAATTCATGAAATGAATAAAATGTACAATAGATTTTGAAGTCACTTAATGGCTAACAAAAGTATATATTTATGCTCAGTAAGAAATATAATTTTAATATCATTAGATATCTCCTTAAAACTAAATAATTATCAGTAATGCAATTAATGACAAAACAAAAATAATAAATTTTTTAATATTGTCATATTTTTATAATTATTTCTATAAACAAATTTCGAATATTTTATTAATATTTTATCTACACTATTAAAATTGTAATTTGTAATTTAAGTATTAATCAATTGAATTTTTTGTATTCATAGACGAAAAACTATTTATTTGCCCACATTTGTTAAGTCATTAAATACAAAATTATATTGCAAAAAGATAAGCAATTAACATATATAGCAATCTACATTGCCTTTTTTTATTGGTTTTTACAAAATTAATGTCATGCAGTATCAATAATAAATTGAACTTGCAACGACAATTAAATTTATTTTTTGCACAATAAAAGACTAAATAATTTTGCAATAGAAAATTAATCATTTGGCAATATTCTTTTAGTACTGTTTTTTAATAAATTAGTGATTGCATGATCTAATCTGACACAACCACACATTTTTTTAATGTTATCTTATTAGTCTTTATTGATACACTATCCAAACTTCCCATTGACGTAAGCGAATAAATTGAAATTAATTTAAAGTGTTTTGCAACAGGGTATACAACAAGTTTAGCCAAACAATTCCAAAATTGTTTGCTCAATGCAATTAAATGAATGCATTCGCAATATTTTTTAAATTCGAACTAAATTAAATTGCAAAAATTAAACAAATATCGCATATGGTTATTTAATACATTAATGATATCATCCAATATTCTAAAACAATTTCATTTTGATTTTTTTTTGCGTACCTTGATACGCAATGCAAACTTCAGTATCAGATAAAATGAAATTAATTAAAAATGCTTAACAACAGAGTATGCAACAAGTTTAGGCAAACAATTCCATTATTTTTAACTGAATAAAAGACAAAGTAATTTTTCAATTCAATGAAACCTTTACAATATTTTTAAAGAACAAAACAAATGAATTAAATTAATTTGCAATGATATGCATGATAATGATGTCATGCGATATTCTAAAACAATTACTTTATAGGTTTTTTTATTGTAAACTTCCATGCGTTCCTTGAAAGGCAATGCGAACTTCTCTATCAAATAATTTGAAATGAATTAAAATGGTTTGCCAACAGGGTATGTGACGAGTTGAGCCAGACAATTCTATCATTTTTTGCTCAATAAAAGAGTAACTAATTTTGCAATTAAATGAAAGCGTTCGTAAATTACTTGAATACTTGGCCTTTTTGCGTGTGTTTATATGTACAGAGCAAATGTGTGTGTGCTTGTGTTTGTGCGAGCTGCAATTTAGGGCAAGTATTTTTAATTAAATTTTTACAGCTCACATTTTGTGCAACATACTGAGAGATGCAGATGCAGGCCAGGGTTATATGATATAGGACGAGTACGATATACGAACGTACGTCGCATCCCACACAAAGCAGACCTCGCTGCTGTTGTGGCAATATCGTGTTAAATCTTTGTCAGGCTGCCCCCAAAAAAGAAGACAAACAAAAACCCAAAGACAATAAAAGCAGGCAAAAACAAAAGCCGTAAAAAGTAAAACAGCTACACAACGAATATCAGAAACAGTAACGGTAACAGTAGCAGTAACAGAAGCGGGCAAATACACAATCAGACCTCAGACCAGACACTGAACCCAAGTTTCTGGCATGCCAACAACTTTGCAACAACACTGTGCAACGGTGCAGCATGCAACTGCAACTGTATGCACGTGTGATTGATTGGCAAACAAATTTTGACACTTTACACAGCCCCAATATGGCAGTTGGCACGCCCACGACGCCCACCAAGCCCACCAAGCCCGTACCATTCGCTTGCCACTTGCCAGTTGCCGTGTGGCATGTGCCACATATGTGTGTGCGGCGCGTGTCAATTTGTTTGCCGTTAATTAAAACTGCTGTAAAATGCACAAAAGCGGCTGGCAAACATTGCCAATCGTCCATCCAATCCCCACTTCCCCCCTGCGCCTTGACCAATTGCCCGTCGACGCCTCCGTTTTGGGGCGTGGCTGGCTTTGTCGGGCATATGAGTATAGGAAATGAAATGTTCGCGTGTCATCGTCAAAACCGGAAACTCTGTGCGCGAGCACCGCGAATGATGTTGAACTGTGCTTAAAGTAAATAGTCTGGATTGATGAAAGTTATATTCAAGAATTCATCAACAGGCATTTACTTCAACTGCAGTTTAAACGATAAGCAACAGAAGGATAATAATGTGCAGTGCTTTAAACCATAACTTGTTCCATTAGAGCCAGCCATATAACATTTTTATTAAAATGCCCATCGCAAAAAGAACCTGGTTTATTTGCTAATAAAGTGTACATCTGTTTATTTGTCAAATAGTACGCCAGGAGAACGAGCGCAGCATTCGGGAGAACTTGGAGAGGACTTTGATGATGAAGAACCTCACGGAGCTGAACCTGCAGCGCCAGCAGCAACTACTGAACCAAGCTCACCACCACTAGCAGCAAATGAATATGCATGAGTGTGGCTGGAGCACAGGAAGAGGTCCTTGCGAGTCTCCTTGTTACGGCTCATCGACCGGCGTGCTTTTTTTCGACCGGAAAACTGCTGAGATCCCCACTCTCCACTCCCCACTCCCCACCCGATGTACTCGTTGTACTCGTACTTCCACACAAAAGTTATGCGCACAAAAAACACTTTGTTAACTACAATTCAAATGAAGAAGACGATGAAGATGAAGAAGTCGGCACTCTGAAGTGCCCAGAGCGGGGGGAGCAGACGGGGCTCTGACAGATTAACGAGTAAACTACTTAAGCAACAGATAGAACAAAGCAAAATAAAATAAATAAATAAACACAAATATATATGTAGTACTTAGTATATATTGTAATTTGTTTGATATATAAGCACCAAGACGAGTGTTTAGCAGTCAAGTTGTTAGTCGAGTTGTAATTAAAAAACAAACAAAGAAACAAACAAACAAATCAAAAGTGATCCAGTTTAGGCCTCAGTTGTGGGCAATATGTTATTTATAAAGTTGGTTTGATGCATTGTAAATGTATTTATTGTCACGTATGCTTAGTGTAATTTACGTGTTACGATCTGTTTCCAGATCTGCATATAGATCTGACTAGACGTAGCTGTCGCTGTCAACCTGCGCCACGCACGCCACGCGACTCAAATATTTTTGTACAGTACTCACAGGAGTACTCACTCTCACTCACACTCTTCCCGCCCACTTGCCCCTCCTCCTCCTCCTCGTCCTCCACTTGCTTGGTGCTTGGAGATACACATATAATGATTGGTGCATAAAGGTTTCGCAATTTCAGTCAGTTTGTTCATTGGTTTCACTTCATTGTTTCCCATTTTCCGCATAATGAATTTTGACATTCTTCCCAATGTATTTTCCGAATATCTCCCATCCCCCCACATGACTGGTGCGTAGCGCGTTGGACAAGCAAACAAAATATGAACAAAATAACATAGTTGGTCAATAGTTATGTATATCTGAAAGAAAGTTGTTAACTGAAAGTATTCATAAGTAAACGTTAAAAGAAGAACAAGTTTTTGTATCTGTAAGTAAATGGTAACTAGGAAAAGAGACGAAGAACAAAATGGAAGCAAGAAATGCAAAGAAAATGAAACCGAAACCGAAAGAAATGAGAACACTAAAACAATTTTCCGATCTGATAATAATGATACTGTAATTGCATAAAAATAATTACGATAATAACACATTCAATAGTTTTATTCTCACTTTGTTTTCGCTATTGTGCCAAAGTCAGAGCAAGAGACAGAGACAGAGACAGAGAGTAGTGAGAATATGAGAGAGCGAAGAAATAATTGTTGTATAGCAAATAGCTAATAATCTAGACTCTAGGCATTAACGTAAACATTAGCAGTTATTTAAGTGCAAAACGAGCTTGTTGTCGAATTAAATTTAATTAATTTAAATCTATATTTAAATTTAGCTACAATTAAGTTACAATTATACATGTTTCCGCATGTACGAGCATGCGAATCGTAAATCTACGAGGAATACAATCTGTGTATTAACTGAACTTTAGTGCATATATGTATTTTTGTTAGGTGTTCGATTGAAATTTGTATTTGTATTCGCAGCTGAGAAAATTATGATTGCTAAGCTGGTGAATGTGTGTGTGTGTGTGAGAGAATGAGTGTGTGTGTGAATGTGCTTACTTTGTTGCCATTTCATGAAATTAGCTTGAAGCAATATTTCTATCGGTTTCAGCCGCAAAAGCCGCATCTAAAGCTAAATTCAGGCCCATTATGCAGTCTTCAAATGTTGTTCACTCGTTTTATGCCCAGCTTTGGTTGTTACACACACTATTGCTGTTCAGGATATATGTACATCTACAGACATACATACATAGAGGACGGTTGACGATAGTAGCAGGATGTAGCAAATTCTAATTGGTAGTTGGAAATTGGTAAATGGTCAATGGCCATTTCGCAACGGTATAACTAAGCTAAACAGCCCGAATTTTGTGTAAGATTGTGCCTAATCGAAAGTGAGAATTATAACAAACATGTTTAAGCCAATTATAATAATATTATTCTATTTAATAAAACATTGCGAATACCGTTGGCAGATTAACTTGCAGAGTTGCTAATTAAATTAGTTCTAACTAAAAACATACAGCCTAAATCGATGTCAATAACGTTAACTGCTAGCAACAATTATGAAACATACACTCATTTTTGGAATACAAGGTTCATAGATGAAAAACTAAGAAAACTAATAAAAATATAAAGACCCAAAACAAACAAAAAAAGAAACAAAAGTAAATGAAAAGCTTTAAATTAAACAAAATTTTGAAAATCGAGAAAACCACTATTTTAATAAGAAAATAAAGTTAAATGCGATTCGAGTACATCAAACGAAGATTATAAAAAATACGATACAAATAAAACGTCACACACACACACACACAAGAACAGTACTGAGTAGTGCAGTTTACATTTATATAATTTCTCGTTTTGGCAAAAAACATTGTCAAATGGATTAAACCGTCGACAGGACTCCTTATAATCCCTATAAATAAACGAAAAGCACATACAGATTGAAACAACACACATTCAAATCTCTTGCACACCTGTCCACACACACACACTCTCACACACACGCGCAGACCAACACAAACAAAGAAAACTACAAAATGCTTTAGGCTCAAGATAGAAAATTGAAATAAAATTTCACAAAATCAAAGTACTTTGTAATTGCATTTAACGTAAGAAATAAATGAATATAAAACTATAATATATGGAAGCGAAATTAAAATAGTTACTTAATTATACCAACAACCCTAAACAAAAACTAAAAAGTAAGCGAATCAAATAAAACCTACGTAGCTAAGTGTATAAAATCTAAGCTGAATTATTATACAATCTGAAAAAGAAATGATTCGATGCAGAAAATTTATTTGTAAGCATTAAATAAAATTATCGAATTCAGAGAATCCAAAATCAGGCTTGAAATTGTTGTTTTCCAATTCCAAACAACTCTCGAGCAATTTTTAGCCTTTGCAAGTGAGACTCTGGTGCCCAATCTCAAGTTTGAGCAATTATTTACAAAGTACACACGAATTGCGGCAAATTGTACATAGAAACAACTTAAGAGTAATTTAATAATAATAATAATATTATTAAACAAGGATGAGGAAAATGCTTAAGAAAATCAAAGTTTACAACTTGCAGTATAAAAATGCATACATTAAACTATATATATATATATATATATATATATATATATAACAAATATATATACAAATGTATATTCTGATTAATAAGGAAGCCAAAACCATAACTAAAGAAAATGATAATTTAATACCTAAATGTGTGCAAGAATTCAAACTTAACTGTTAATTGTTGCTCGAAATCGAAATCAAAATGATAAAGATAATGATACAGAAAATGAAAGTGGAAATCAAATCAAACATTTGAACGCATTAAGCGTTTTATTCATCAAACAAAAATGTTGAGTTAAACTAACAAAAAGTCAAACAAAATTTAATAAAAACAAATACAAATCAATTATGTCATCTGTGTAGTATATCAGTATTTGTAACTGAAAGATATTGAAATGCGAAACAAGAAAATAAACAAACTTGAACAAAAATGAAACCAATCAAAATAAACTGAATTTTTAAATGGAAAACCAGCATGTGTGTATTTTAGACTTCTGTTTTTTTTTTAAGGGACAGTTCAACAGAATTGTAACAACAACAAACCTTTGCCAAAGTACGATGCCTGCGTCCTCTGCGCAGAGGCAGATATCGAACACGCTGAGTCTAGAGAAGTTCCCTTACAATATGAAGGTAACTACTTGGTAAAATTATGTGTCTGGAATTAACAATGTTTATTTATAATAAACAATAGCTTTTCATGAATCGTCGAGATATATTGCCCATTGGAGTTTATAATCGTTAGTTAGTCTCTAGTCACGAGTATACATACTTCGGGAACTTAACGCAAAAGCTAGAAATTGGTGAGTAATCTACATATCTCATTTATGTGCAATGACAAATATTATCCTCCAATTGCAGAAAGACCCGAAACATCATACCAATTGTGTAAATTTTGAAATGGAATTAGCAAAAACAATCTACATAGTATTTAATATCGTAACTCCCTCCTTTTCAGTTTCTGGAACAGACTGTTTTAATTTACGAAAAGAATATTCCATAAATCTATTACATAGGCCAACAGCTTTATCAAGAGTGAACATTCGAATTTTCAGAATTTGTATATACTGAGTTCCCATTGAAATGGCCCAAAGTTGAGAATGCTCGACGAAATCACTGTATTTTCATATTCTTGAGAATATATTCTAGCTATTTTTAATCACAGCTTAAAAATAAAGTAAAATGACTTAAATTTGTTTTTGGAATACAGATGTAAAATTGAGCGAAAATATATGATACAAAAAGTTATTAGTATCCATTTGTAATATTGTGTGACAAGTCTTCCAGAAACTCCCCCAATTTCATGTTCTCTCATGATATGAAATTCATTTGGTGTTAGGTACGTGAATGTGCATACGCCCAACATATAATTAATTAGCTAACTAGAAAATTTTCAATATTGTGTTGTATTTATTAAAAAAAAAACCAACAGAAATTGTCAGATTTGTCCACTATGAGTAGTGATTATTGATGTCACATTATTCGCTTCGGAGGTCTTGAATTGTAGCCTTCCTTTAGACATATGTTTCACATAATCATGGTTTGCAAAAGCTTTTTTTTTGTTTAACGTGACTTAATAGTGCAGCCCGTACATGCACCATTAATAATAGTATTTCCAGGATCGGGAACCGGTTCAGCTGTAACAAGGATGCGATTTAATGGGATCAACTATTTATTAGAAACTTTGTGTAATTTACCATTAGTGATAGCCACCAGAGCGACTACGCAAAAAGAAAGGATTGATAGGAACTTCATGTTTCTTGATTGTTATACGACAAGTAGTCTGAAACTGATGATATTAGTGATATTTTACCATCATTATATAGGAAGAATTTGAGGAGAAATCATGACATGTATTTTCCCAATTTTGTATTTAGGCATAAGTTTATGATGAGCTTATTATTAAATATATTTTCAAGATATGATATATGTGTATTTCCCATTTATGTCAAGCTATAATCGGTAGGAAATACCCGTCATTAGGATTATTCCCGTAAAAAGTGTGTTTTTTGTATTTACCAGCTAGTCGGTTGCCCCGCAGCTTCAACTTTTGGCTTTTATGGGAATAATCCTAATGGCGAGTATTCCCTACCAAAAATATCGTTGACATTGATAGAGAATACACTTTGATTTTTTTTAAATATATGTAAGTTTATCACAAACAAATCAAAAATTGGGAAAAAAATAAATTGTACCTCTAATTTTTATACCCGCTACCCATAGGGTAGAAGGGTATTATGACTTAGTGCCAACAGAAAATGTATGTAACAGGCAGAAGGAGACATCTCCGACCCCATAAAGTATATATATTCTTGATCAGCATCAACAGCCGAGACGATATAGCCATGTCCGTCTGTCCGTCTGTCTGTCTGTATGAACACCTGGATCTCAGAGACTATAAGACATAGAGACACCGAATTTTGTGTAAGATTGTGCCTAATCGAAAGTGAGAATTATAACAAACATGTTTAAGCCAATTATAATAATATTATACTATTTAATAAAACATTGCGAGTACCGTTGGCAGATTAACTTGCAGAGTTGCTAATTAAATTAGTTCTAACTAAAAACATACAGCCTAAATCGATGTCAATAACGTTAACTGCTAGCAACAATTATGAAACATACACCCATTTTTGGAATACAAGGTTCATAGATGAAAAACTAAGAAAACTAATAAAAATATAAAGACCCAAAACAAACAAAAAAAAAAAACAAAAGTAAATGAAAAGCTTTAAATTAAACAAAATTTTGAAAATCGAGAAAACCACTATTTTAATAAGAAAATAAAGTTAAATGCGATTCGAGTACATCAAACGAAGATTATAAAAAATACGATACAAATAAAACGTCACACACACACACACCTTAATACACACACACAAGAACAGTACTGAGTAGTGCAGTTTACATTTATATAATTTCTCGTTTTGGCAAAAAACATTGTCAAATGGATTAAACCGTCGACAGGACTCCTTATAATCCCTATAAATAAACGAAAAGCACATACAGATTGAAACAACACACATTCAAATCTCTTGCACACCTGTCCACACACACACACTCTCACACACACGCGCAGACCAACACAAACAAAGAAAACTACAAAATGCTTTAGGCTCAAGATAGAAAATTGAAATAAAATTTCACAAAATCAAAGTACTTTGTAATTGCATTTAACGTAAGAAATAAATGAATATAAAACTATAATATATGGAAGCGAAATTAAAATAGTTACTTAATTATACCAACAACCCTAAACAAAAACTAAAAAGTAAGCGAATCAAATAAAACCTACGTAGCTAAGTGTATAAAATCTAAGCTGAATTATTATACAATCTGAAAAAGAAATGATTCGATGCAGAAAATTTATTTGTAAGCATTAAATAAAATTATCGAATTCAGAGAATCCAAAATCAGGCTTGAAATTGTTGTTTTCCAATTCCAGACAACTCTCGAGCAATTTTTAGCCTTTGCAAGTGAGACTCTGGTGCCCAATCTCAAGTTTGAGCAATTATTTACAAAGTACACACGAATTGCGGCAAATTGTACATAGAAACAACTTAAGAGTAATTTAATAATAATAATAATATTATTAAACAAGGATGAGGAAAAAGCTTAAGAAAATCAAAGTTTACAACTTGCAGTATAAAAATGCATACATTAAACTATATATATATATATATATATATGTCGTGACACGATGATATTACTTGAGTTAAACGGCCGTTGCGCGTCACACATCTCTAATTCATTGTTCGTTTCTTTAGTTTCGTTATTTCTTAAGTTATACTCAGACGATTGAGCGTAGATAATTCTGAGATAAGGCTATCTGTCGCTGTACGTGGTCCCTTGTGTTGCTTAGCGTGTGTGAGTAAGCGAGATGGCAATAGTGATGAAAAATATGATTAGAGTTGACTTTGTCGTCACAAGAATCGCTGCCACGAGGCAGGACTAGTCTGGAACGTTCACCGTAAGCTGACACAAGGGAATTCGTTTTTGTGCGCGTAGCCAAAAGAAAGTTTAGTCAAAGAAATGGATTCTAACCTCATGGCTGACCCGACATATATATATAACAAATATATATACAAATGTATATTCTGATTAATAAGGAAGCCAAAACCATAACTAAAGAAAATGATAATTTAATACCTAAATGTGTGCAAGAATTCAAACTTAACTGTTAATTGTTGCTCGAAATCGAAATCAAAATGATAAAGATAATGATACAGAAAATGAAAGTGGAAATCAAATCAAACATTTGAACGCATTAAGCGTTTTATTCATCAAACAAAAATGTTGAGTTAAACTAACAAAAAGTCAAACAAAATTTAATAAAAACAAATACAAATCAATTATGTCATCTGTGTAGTATATCAGTATTTGTAACTGAAAGATATTGAAATGCGAAACAAGAAAATAAACAAACTTGAACAAAAATGAAACCAATCAAAATAAACTGAATTTTTAAATGGAAAACCAGCATGTGTGTATTTTAGACTTCTGTTTTTTTTTTAAGGGACAGTTCAACAGAATTGTAACAACAACAAACCTTTGCCAAAGTACGATGCCTGCGTCCTCTGCGCAGAGGCAGATATCGAACACGCTGAGTCTAGAGAAGTTCCCTTACAATATGAAGGTAACTACTAGGTAAAATTATGTGTCTGGAATTAACAATGTTTATTTATAATAAACAATAGCTTTTCATGAATCGTCGAGATATATTGCCCATTGGAGTTTATAATCGTTAGTTAGTCTCTAGTGACGAGTATACATACTTCGGGAACTTAACGCAAAAGCTAGAAATTGGTGAGTAATCTACATATCTCATTTATGTGCAATGACAAATATTATCCTCCAATTGCAGAAAGACCCGAAACATCATACCAATTGTGTAAATTTTGAAATGGAATTAGCAAAAACAATCTACATAGTATTAAATATCGTAACTCCCTCCTTTTCAGTTTCTGGAACAGACTGTTTTAATTTACGAAAAGAATATTCCATAAATCTATTACATAGGCCAACAGCTTAATCAAGAGTGAACATTCGAATTTTCAGAATTTGTATATACTGAGTTCCCATTGAAATGGCCCAAAGTTGAGAATGCTCGACGAAATCACTGTATTTTCATATTCTTGAGAATATATTCTAGCTATTTTTAATCACAGCTTAAAAATAAAGTAAAATGACTTAAATTTGTTTTTGGAATACAGATGTAAAATTGAGCGAAAATATATGATACAAAAAGTTATTAGTATCCATTTGTAATATTGTGTGACAAGTCTTCCAGAAACTCCCCCAATTTCATGTTATCTCATGATATGAAATTCATTTGGTGTTAGGTACGTGAATGTGCATACGCCCAACATATAATTAATTAGCTAACTAGAAAATTTTCAATATTGTGTTGTATTTATTAAAAAAAAAACCAGCAGAAACTGTCAGATTTGTCCACTATGAGTAGTGATTATTGATGTCACATTATTCGCTTCGGAGCTCTTGAATTGTAGCCTTCCTTTAGACATATGTTTCACATAATCATGGTTTGCAAAAGCTTTTTTTTTGTTTAACGTGACATAATATTGCAGCCCGTACATGCACCATTAATAATAGTATTTCCAGGATCGGGAACCGGTTCAGCTGTAACAAGGATGCGATTTAATGGGATCAACTATTTATTAGAAACTTTGTGTAATTTACCATTAGTGATAGCCACCAGAGCGACTACGCAAAAAGAAAGGATTGATAGGAACTTCATGTTTCTTGATTGTTATACGACAAGTAGTCTGAAACTGATGATATTAGTGATATTTTACCATCATTATATAGGAAGAATTTGAGGAGAAATCATGACATGTATTTTCCCAATTTTGTATTTAGGCATAAGTTTATGATGAGCTTATTATTAAATATATTTTCAAGATATGATATATGTGTATTTCCCATTTATGTCAAGCTATAATCGGTAGGAAATACCCGTCATTAGGATTATTCCCGTAAAAAGTGTGTTTTTTGTATTTACCAGCTAGTCGGTTGCCCCGCAGCTTCAACTTTTGGCTTTTATGGGAATAATCCTGATGGCGAGTATTCCCTACCAAAAATATCGTTGACATTGATAGAGAATACACTTTGATTTTTTTTAAATATATGTAAGTTTATCACAAACAAATCAAAAATTGGGAAAAAAATAAATTGTACCTCTAATTTTTATACCCGCTACCCATAGGGTAGAAGGGTATTATGACTTAGTGCCAACAGAAAATGTATGTAACAGGCAGAAGGAGACATCTCCGACCCCATAAAGTATATATATTCTTGATCAGCATCAACAGCCGAGACGATATAGCCATGTCCGTCTGTCCGTCTGTCTGTCTGTATGAACACCTGGATCTCAGAGACTATAAGACATAGAGACACCGAATTTTGTGTAAGATTGTGCCTAATCGAAAGTGAGAATTATAACAAACATGTTTAAGCCAATTATAATAATATTATACTATTTAATAAAACATTGCGAGTACCGTTGGCAGATTAACTTGCAGAGTTGCTAATTAAATTAGTTCTAACTAAAAACATACAGCCTAAATCGATGTCAATAACGTTAACTGCTAGCAACAATTATGAAACATACACTCATTTTTGGAATACAAGGTTCATAGATGAAAAACTAAGAAAACTAATAAAAATATAAAGACCCAAAACAAACAAAAAAAAAAACAAAAGTAAATGAAAAGCTTTAAATTAAACAAAATTTTGAAAATCGAGAAAACCACTATTTTAATAAGAAAATAAAGTTAAATGCGATTCGAGTACATCAAACGAAGATTATAAAAAATACGATACAAATAAAACGTCACACACACACACACCTTAATACACACACACAAGAACAGTACTGAGTAGTGCAGTTTACATTTATATAATTTCTCGTTTTGGCAAAAAACATTGTCAAATGGATTAAACCGTCGACAGGACTCCTTATAATCCCTATAAATAAACGAAAAGCACATACAGATTGAAACAACACACATTCAAATCTCTTGCACACCTGTCCACACACACACACTCTCACACACACGCGCAGACCAACACAAACAAAGAAAACTACAAAATGCTTTAGGCTCAAGATAGAAAATTGAAATAAAATTTCACAAAATCAAAGTACTTTGTAATTGCATTTAACGTAAGAAATAAATGAATATAAAACTATAATATATGGAAGCGAAATTAAAATAGTTACTTAATTATACCAACAACCCTAAACAAAAACTAAAAAGTAAGCGAATCAAATAAAACCTACGTAGCTAAGTGTATAAAATCTAAGCTGAATTATTATACAATCTGAAAAAGAAATGATTCGATGCAGAAAATTTATTTGTAAGCATTAAATAAAATTATCGAATTCAGAGAATCCAAAATCAGGCTTGAAATTGTTGTTTTCCAATTCCAAACAACTCTCGAGCAATTTTTAGCCTTTGCAAGTGAGACTCTGGTGCCCAATCTCAAGTTTAAGCAATTATTTACAAAGTACACACGAATTGCGGCAAATTGTACATAGAAACAACTTAAGAGTAATTTAATAATAATAATAATATTATTAAACAAGGATGAGGAAAAAGCTTAAGAAAATCAAAGTTTACAACTTGCAGTATAAAAATGCATACATTAAACTATATATATATATATATATATATATATATATAACAAATATATATACAAATGTATATTCTGATTAATAAGGAAGCCAAAACCATAACTAAAGAAAATGATAATTTAATACCTAAATGTGTGCAAGAATTCAAACTTAACTGTTAATTGTTGCTCGAAATCGAAATCAAAATGATAAAGATAATGATAAAGAAAATGAAAGTGGAAATCAAATCAAACATTTGAACGCATTAAGCGTTTTATTCATCAAACAAAAATGTTGAGTTAAACTAACAAAAAGTCAAACAAAATTTAATAAAAACAAATACAAATCAATTATGTCATCTGTGTAGTATATCAGTATTTGTAACTGAAAGATATTGAAATGCGAAACAAGAAAATAAACAAACTTGAACAAAAATGAAACCAATCAAAATAAACTGAATTTTTAAATGGAAAACCAACATTTGTGTATTTTAGACTTCTGTTTTTTTTTTTAAGGGACAGTTCAACAGAATTGTAACAACAACAAACCTTTGCCAAAGTACGATGCCTGCGTCCTCTGCGCAGAGGCAGATATCGAACACGCTGAGTCTAGAGAAGTTCCCTTACAATATGAAGGTAACTACTAGGTAAAATTATGTGTCTGGAATTAACAATGTTTATTTATAATAAACAATAGCTTTTCATGAATCGTCGAGATATATTGCCCATTGGAGTTTATAATCGTTAGTTAGTCTCTAGTCACGAGTATACATACTTCGGGAACTTAACGCAAAAGCTAGAAATTGGTGAGTAATCTACATATCTCATTTATGTGCAATGACAAATATTATCCTCCAATTGCAGAAAGACCCGAAACATCATACCAATTGTGTAAATTTTGAAATGGAATTAGCAAAAACAATCTACATAGTATTAAATATCGTAACTCCCTCCTTTTCAGTTTCTGGAACAGACTGTTTTAATTTACGAAAAGAATATTCCATAAATCTATTACATAGGCCAACAGCTTAATCAAGAGTGAACATTCGAATTTTCAGAATTTGTATATACTGAGTTCCCATTGAAATGGCCCAAAGTTTAGAATGCTCGACGAAATCACTGTATTTTCATATTCTTGAGAATATATTCTAGCTATTTTTAATCACAGCTTAAAAATAAAGTAAAATGACTTAAATTTGTTTTTGGAATACAGATGTAAAATTGAGCGAAAATATATGATACAAAAAGTTATTAGTATCCATTTGTAATATTGTGTGACAAGTCTTCCAGAAACTCCCCCAATTTCATGTTATCTCATGATATGAAATTCATTTGGTGTTAGGTACGTGAATGTGCATACGCCCAACATATAATTAATTAGCTAACTAGAAAATTTTCAATATTGTGTTGTATTTATTAAAAAAAAAACCAACAGAAATTGTCAGATTTGTCCACTATGAGTAGTGATTATTGATGTCACATTATTCGCTTCGGAGGTCTTGAATTGTAGCCTTCCTTTAGACATATGTTTCACATAATCATGGTTTGCAAAAGCTTTTTTTTTGTTTAACGTGACTTAATAGTGCAGCCCGTACATGCACCATTAATAATAGTATTTCCAGGATCGGGAACCGGTTCAGCTGTAACAAGGATGCGATTTAATGGGATCAACTATTTATTAGAAACTTTGTGTAATTTACCATTAGTGATAGCCACCAGAGCGACTACGCAAAAAGAAAGGATTGATAGGAACTTCATGTTTCTTGATTGTTATACGACAAGTAGTCTGAAACTGATGATATTAGTGATATTTTACCATCATTATATAGGAAGAATTTGAGGAGAAATCATGACATGTATTTTCCCAATTTTGTATTTAGGCATAAGTTTATGATGAGCTTATTATTAAATATATTTTCAAGATATGATATATGTGTATTTCGCATTTATGTCAAGCTATAATCGGTAGGAAATACCCGTCATTAGGATTATTCCCGTAAAAAGTGTGTTTTTTGTATTTACCAGCTAGTCGGTTGCCCCGCAGCTTCAACTTTTGGCTTTTATGGGAATAATCCTAATGGCGAGTATTCCCTACCAAAAATATCGTTGACATTGATAGAGAATACACTTTGATTTTTTTAAAATATATGTAAGTTTATCACAAACAAATCAAAAATTGGGAAAAAAATAAATTGTACCTCTAATAATGATGGCAAAACATCACTAAAATCATCAGTTGAAGACCACTCGTCATATAACAATCATCAAACATGAAGTTCCTATCAATCCTTACTTTCTGTGTAGTCGCTTTTGTGGCTATCACTAATGGTAATTTACACACAATATTTAATAGATAACTAATTCAATTAAATCGCATATTTGTTATTTACAGCTGAACCGGTTCCCGATCCTGGAAATACTATCATTAATGGTGAATGTACGAACTGCATTATTAAGTCACAATAAACCAAAAAGAAATCGTATAAACCCTGATTATGTAAAACATATATTTAAAGATGGACAACAATTGAACCAGCTGAAGTGAATACTAAGACATCAACTATAACAACTAAATAAAAAATTTTAAACAAAATTATTGCTGTGTATTTCTTAAGACCAAATACAATACTAATTAATTATATGCTGGGCGTATGCACATTCACGAGACCAAAACGACACCAAGCATATACAATTTCATATCATGACATGAAACTGGGGGGAGTTTCTAGAAGATATGTCATCCAGTAACTCAACCGACCAATATTGACTATTGAATACTATTGACACCTTAGCAGCTCAAGATTTCAATTGCGGAACGTAATTTAAAAAAAAAAAAACAAAAACCGGCCCATTTATATTCTTTAGATATCTGTCGGCTGCATCCTCGCGATGTTTGTATAATAATTATTTCCCTTTTCGAGAGAAAACAAAACAATTATATGATATTTGAACCGAAAATAAAGAATATTATACCGGAAAGTGTTTTTTGTGTACATATTTGAAGAAAATTCATAATTTACATAAATGGACATACTGACAGCCAAGAAAACAACGCAGCCAGCTACTTTTGAAGTTTGCCCTATAACGCTGATTCTTGAATAACTTCTATATCTTTCATTCGAACACAACCAAATTTACAGGAATCATTAAGACTATATTTTTTATAAAAGTCTCCGGAATCGATTTTCAAAGTATTGAGTGTAATCAGAAGGTTCTTTAGGCGCAATCTTTACTCTTTGTAATACTGTCTTAAGTCTCCGGACGCGATTTTCAAAGTATTGAGTGATTTGGAAATTGCGTCCTAGAATTATCAGATAAAGGAATTTATGGACCTGAATTAAACTTGATCCGCAAAATATATGGAGAAAATAAGGGCCGGTTCTTGAATAAAAAATATACATTAAGCAATTAAAACCTTGAGCTGCGATGGCATACATTCTGATAGAAAAAGTCATTAGTGTTAAATTACATGAAATTCAATTCCTGTTAAGAAAGCAATATTTTTATTTTCATTTTATTTATTTAGTATTTATTGTTCATGTCTGATTATTCGCTTCAGTGGTATTGAATTGTTGCCCTTCCTTAAGCATTTATTTTACAGAATCATGGTTTATAAGGTTTTATTTTTGTTTAACGTGACTGAATATCGCATTTCACGCATGGACCATTAATGATAGTATTTCCAGGGTCGGGAACCGGTTCAGCTGTAAATAACAAAAGATACGATTTAGTTGAAACAACTATTCATTAGAAGTTTTGTGTAATTTACCATTACTGATAGCCACAAGAGCGACCACGCAGAAAGTAAGGATTGATAGGAACTTCATGTTTGATGATTGTTATTTGACGAGTAGTCTTAAACTGATGTGATGTTTTACATTCATTATATAGGAAAAATGAGAGTCAAATGACAGAACATGTTTTTTCCCAATTTCTGATTTCGACATACGTTTGGGAGTATCTTATTTAGACATTTATATAATAAAGAATCAATATAGTATATGTTTATTCCCCGTCAATGTTTAAGTAATTTTTGGTGAGGAATACCCCGTAAGGATTATAGGATTATTCCCATAAATTTATTTTTTGTTACCAAGCTGCTAGAGGCTGGATTTTTTATTTATTTTTTTATTTAAAGTCGACTATGAACACTCGACATTAAAGAAATTATAATATAAAATTATGACTAGAAGAGTAAAATTAACAAAATTATTAAATTAAAATTAAAATCTGAAATCTCTGGGGGTATTTAAGCAATATGAATCTAACCCAGCATTCGCTGCATGGATTGGGGAAAACCCAATCAGGTTAGATGATAGGTTAGTTAACTAGTATTTTATTTTTGTTTTAATTACCGACACCATGTTAGTTGCTAATTATTGTTAGCTAAGAATGATAGAATACAATTTTTAATATTTAGAAGAGATGCAACGGCGTTGAAAACACAGTAGAGTCTGTTGAAGTCAGCACAGAGAACTCGAAAAGGTTCATGCTTAGAATAGTTAGTTGTACATAGGTTAAGGGATAAAGGTGTGAAGTTACGTGTATGTCTAACTGGGACAGAAAGGTTCAAAGAATCATTATCACCCTTTAGTAGTTTGACTATAAACATAACCGATTAGTTAATGAGGGAAGGTTAAGTAAAAGAAGTCTTCTATTATAAGAGGGTAAGTCAATACCTGAAACCCAGTTAAAGCCTCTCAACGTAAAAAGCAGAAATTTCTTTTGTACAGACTCGATAAGATTGTTATGATTTGAGTATTGTGGTGACCAAAAACAAGAACCGTATTCCAGAATGGAACGGACAAGCGAAACAAAAAGAAGCTTTGTCGTAGAAGGGTCATCAAATTCCTTTGCCCATCGCTTGATGAACCCAAGAACTTCAGTCGCTTTGTTGACAGTAATTGAAATGTGTTTGTCAAACACTAGCCTATGATCTAGAAGAAATCCTAAATCATTCACATCGTCTACTCTAATCAGAGGTAGCATATTAAGAGTATAATTACTGATGTTAGCGGAATTTCTGTAAAACGACATAACCTTACATTTCGAACAATTTAGTAGTAGATAATTACATTTACACCAGGAATAAAAACGATCAAGATCAGCTTGCAATAGAGAGTTAGAAGCTATATTATTATAAGTTAGGCAAATCTTGACATCATCAGCATACATTAAAATATTAGAGTGTAAAATAACATTGGGAAGATCGTTATTAAAAGATTAAAAAGAAGAGGACCGAGATGACTACCCTGAGGAACACCTGAGGTTACAAAGACAGGTTTAGAAGTTGCGGATTTAAATATTACTTCTTGAGTTCTATTATTAAGATAGTCAGATACCCATAACAAAAAATTATATGGAAATCCTTTCATGTTTAATTTATTAACTAAAAGGAAATGGTTAACAGAGTCAAAAGCTTTAATAAAGTCAGTATAAATAACATCAGTTTGCAACTTATTCTGAAAACCTAGGATCACTAGAGAAGAAAACTCTAATAGCTTGGTAATCGTAGATCACTGTTTCACAAAACCATGCTGGAAGGGAGAGACAATTGATCTACAAAAATGACAAAGTTGAGATGTAATAATTTTCTCAAAGAGTTTGGATATACCTCTATAATTATCAACGTTATGTTTTGAACCATTTTATGCAAGGGGATTATGAATGAATCCTTCCATATAGCAGGGAAAGAGGCAGACTCAACAGACATAATAAATAATTTATGTAAAAGTAAATGCAATGATTCCGCACAATACCTAAGGACACGACCTGGAATACCTGGAATATCTGGACCGGGTGAAAATATAGGTTTTATTTGATTGAGTTCGCTTAAAACGGAGCTTTCAGTGATCACAGGTTCTGGAATAAAGTTAGACTTCTGCATGTAATAAGGATAAGATATATAATTGAGTAAGTAGATTGAAAGAAGTCTGCAAACAGATCGGCAGGGCCTGATCACTGCATGCAGTCTTATGTTGAAATGAAACTGAGGAAGGTAGTGAAGAACATTTTCGTTTAGAGTTAACAAAATTATATAACTGTGTAGGATTCTGACCAAACTGTAACCGACACCTACGCAGATAAATATTGTAAAGCTGCGTGTTAAGTGAAACGAAATTCGATTTTGAAATAGCATATCGAGCGGAATCAGAAGAATTTCCAGTGCGTTGATATTTTTTTTAAATATCGTGACTTTAGGTTTTTTAATCCACTTAATTCCCGAGAATCCCAAAGTGGCCTATTATACTTCAATGGATATCTACGAGGAACACACTGAACAAAAAAATGTTTTAGCGTATTATACAAAATAGTCAAAGCAGCTTCTAAATTAATGGAATCATGAAAATGAGACCAATCATAATTTAAGATGAGATCAATTAATTTATAAAAATTTGCCTTTTTAAAACACAGTGGTCTATTTACTGGCGTAGGTATGTCAATGTGCTCAGAAACGGATAGTTTAATTGTCAACTCTAAAGTTGGATGATAAGAATCTTCAGGAACTACAAGAGGGTCAATTCTAGATACAGAGGCGTAAATTATTACTAAAGAGAGAAAAGTTCGAAATTTCAATCTTTAACCAAGTTTCAGTAAACACTAAGACATTATGTTCAAAGCAGAAACTATCTAGATAGACTTTAGATAGTTTTCAACAGGACTAATATTTAGTTTTGAAGCATTAGTGTTAGTGTTATTAACAGTAGGAGCTTGAGCTAAGGTGATGTTAGGTTGAAAATTTACTGGGATTATGTTATGAAAAAAAACCCAACAGAAAAGAACTTAGACATTGATGGGGAATAAATATATATATATATTGATTCTAATTGGAAAAATGCACGTACTCTAATGCTTTCTATATAATAATGATAAAACATCGCTAACATCATCAGTTTAAGACTACTCGTCATATAACAATCATCAAACATGAAGTTCCTATCAATCCTTACTTTCTGCGTAGTCGCTCTGGTGGCTATCAGTAATGGTAAATTACACAAAATTTCTAATAAATAATTGCTTCAATAAAATCGAATCTTTGTTATTTACAGCTGAACCGGTTCCCGATATTAGATTGATTAATCCATGCAAGGACTGCCATATTACCTCACGTTAAAGGACGGCTGCAACACAAGACCGCCGAAGCAAATAATGAGACATCTACGATCACTATTAATGTGGTTCTATTGTTCGATTTTTAAATAAATGCATTACTAAATAATATTGAAAATTTCCTAATTCATATATAATTCATATTCACTTACCTAACGCCAAGCCAATTGAATTTCATATCATGCGATTACATGAAGCTGTGTGAATTTCTGGAAAACATAACACCCAATAATTTAACCGGACACTAATGACATTTTTTGCCAGAATGTAGTTGCCAACGCCTTTTCAGTTCGAGGTTTTAATTGCCTAACGTAGCCTCGGGATGTTTACATGATAATTATGAAATTTGCAATTACATACATACATATATACAAAAATGTAATTCTCTGTCTGTCGCTCGAACCAACTATTTGGACAAAGTTTGTGTTATTAGTTTTCATTAAAATCAGTTTAAGCTACTGCTTGACACTTTGAAAACAATTTCCACATTATCGCGAAACATGAACTGGATGCGCTTAGGCATGAATTTTAATCAGGTCTTCAAGAAAAAAAGCTGGTCAAAGCAAAAGGGCCTTTTAAATCTCAGAGCAATTTACATTCATATGTATGTATAAAAAATTTGAGAGAACTTCTCAAATATAAAAAAAATTAAATAAAGAAACCCATAGAAAAGTATATAAATACAGATTCTAATGGCATACTCCTACTTATCAGAAAAAACAAATTCGAATTCAGACACCAAATGGTTTGCAGCCTATCCACACAGTTTAAATGGAAATTTACTGAAATTTGCCTGTAATTCTTTCTATATAATGATGGCGAAACATCACTTACATCATTAGTTGCAACACTCTCGTTAATGGTGCATGTACGAACTGCATTATTAAGTCACGTTAAACCAAACTTAAAACCTTATAAACCATGATTATGTAAAGGTAGACAACAGTTGAACCAGCTGAAGTGAATACCGATAACTACTAAATAATAAAATGGCAACAAAAATATTTCTATCTTAATTTCTTTAGGGCAAATACAAAACTTATTAATATTCAAAAATTTCCTAAATATTAATTTATTTTATGATGGGCGTATACACATATTCACGTACCCAAAGCGACTTCAAGCCAATTGAGTCTCATATTAAGAGATGACATGAAGGACACGGGAAGACATGTCACCCAGTAGTTCAACCGACACTCATCACTTTTTCTATCGGAATATAATTTCCGACACCTACGCAGCTCAAGGTTTCAATTGTCTAATGTACATTTTTCTACAAAAAAACCGGCCCATTTATTTTCTCCAGATATTATTTGGTTAGACGCTACAGCCTCTAGATGTTTACATAAAATTATTTTATTTGCATTTATATATGTAAATGAACACAAGTAAGAAAGCTACAGCTGGGAGCACTCGACTGTGAAATACCCGCTTCCTATTTTCAAAATACAGAACTTATATATTATTTAAAAAAAAAAATTGAAGTTATACGCATAAAAAAATGCGACTTGATCTAAAATTTCTATATAATGTGAGCGTGTGATAAGGGGCGTGGAGAGTAGCTATAACTCTTTAGAGAGAGGGCACAATAAATCTTTTTAGGTTGCACTGCCATATCGGTCATCCTCTTATTATAATATTAATAATAATTGAGTAGCAAGAAGAAGAATATGTGTTTTGAAAAAACTATCCAAATAGATTGGAGATCGCCTGACCAGAATGTGCTTTCGAATAATAATAATATTATTAAACAAGGATGACGAAAAAGCTTAAGAAAAGGCTTACAACTTGCAATATACAAATTAATACTTTGAATTATATATACATACTCTAGCCCGCTTGCCCCGTAGCTTATCCAGCGATCAACTTTGATAAATTAAAAGCGTTTCAAAGCGATATACCTTGTCGAATTAATAGCGATATATGTATGATACAGATAATTCGTTTCAAAGGGACATAACTCTGCACGGAGATACATACATACATATGTGGCTCTTAAATCGACATATATGTATGTCACTTTAAAAGAAAGTGGTTTTTAAGGAAAAAAGAACGGATGTAATTTTCGTGTTTAAAAGTGAAACTAATATTTGTTATGCTGGCTTCAAATCAAGAAACGCAATAACAACGAAATCTGGAATCTTCTTGTTTTATTTCCTCAATGAGAAAGTGAAAATTATTGTACTAGCATTTAAATCATCAAGCATTAGTTGAAACTCTTTTAATAAAAGCGAAGGGAATAACCTTATGTAGAAGTGGAGAGCTTTGTTTCGATTTCTGTCAGGGAATAAATTTTTTTTTTATTATGAAATCCAAATGAAATAATTATTATGTAAACATCGAGAGGCTGCACCGGAAGGCAATAACAACAAATAATAATAAATGCATCAAAGTTTACAGCTGCTGGAAGCTGCGGTGCAAGCGGCTGACAAAATAAAATACCCAGTTTTTACGGGAATACTTCTAATGACAGGGTATTCCCTACCGAACATAACTTGAAATTGATGGGGAATAAACATATATCAGTTCTTTAAAATATATATAATAACAAGCTCAACACAAACTTATGCTTCAATACAAAATTGGGAAAATACATGGCATGATTTCCCCTCAAATTCTTCCTATATAATGATGGTAAAATATCACTAATATCATCAGTTAAAGACTACTCGTCGTATAACAATCAACAAACATGAAGTTCCTATCAATCCTTACTTTCTGCGTAGTCGCTCTTGTGGCTATCAGTAATGGTAAATTACACAAAACTTCTAATGAATAGTTGTTTCAATTAAATCGCGTCTATTTTATTTACAGCTGAACCGGTTCCCGATCCTGGAGATAATAACATTAATGGTCCATGTCCGTTCTGCTGGTTAAATCAAAATTAAATCCTTATAAACCATGATTATGTAAAACATATATATAAAGGTAGACATCAATTGAAACAGCTGAAGTAAATACTGAGGCATCAACGATAACTACCAAATTAAAAAATGGAAACAAAAATATGGCTTTTTATTTCTTAAGGGCAATACAAGACTAATTAATATTCCTAATTTCTTAAATAGCAAATTAATAATATGCCACACCAAGCCAATTGAATTGGATATCACGAGATGGCATGAAGAATTTCTGGAAGACGTTTCACCCAGTAATTCAACCGGAACTAATGACTTTTCTTTCAGAATACAATCGCTTTTATTTTTAGATTTATTAAGAAATTGAATCGGTACCAGCAACAGTACTATAACAACACATTCCCAAAAATATATGAAAACCAATCACCAAGCTCAAATCATAGGGACTTCAAATAAACGATTGTCATGTTTAACGAATCGCTTTAGCAAATCCTAGACGCTTAAGCCATGTTAATGGTCAGACAGGCAGTAGTCAGTAGTTGTGATTAAAAAAGGTTAGAATAGCTATTTCGCGAAATGGATCCTTTTTGGGCGTCACCATGATGGTATCTATGTTGTGTAAAAATTTTCAGAATCGTATAATTTCATTCATTACAATCAGTGAGTGAATGTCTGCGAACTACTTTATATATACACATAATAAGAAGACGGACCGAGACAATCAAAACAAAAGAAAGCTATTCCAACCATCGATCTAAGCCTTAGCAGATCCACATAGCTCGCTTTCGTTTTAATTAAATGAGTAACCAGCAATTAAAAGAAGTAAGAAAACTGTCCGAGTAAGTATAGCAGCATTGTTTTGGATTGATATGGACTCGACATCCGGATCGTATACGTAATACGTATACGGATCGTATACGTAATACGTATACGGATCGTATACGTAATAGCAGCTTCTGACAGGCAACTTCGACTGATGCGCATAAAATATGTTTTCCAAATTGACTTGTTGTTGTCTTATTGCTGTTTCTGGCCCTGCTCTTGGACTTAACTTTTTTTTTTTAGAGAATTTGCGCTGTTAACATCTGTAAACAATCTAAAACTTTTGTTAACATTTAACATTAACATTGCAGTCGTATGGAATGAAATTCCTACTAGGAATAACAGAAACGTGTTATGCTAAAAACAGAACTTTTATATTTAGCACTGTGCATGCAAGGAAGGTGCAACTGGAGTACACTTACAAAATTGTTCTCTTAACAACTTGATTTTTAAGTCGCCACAATAGTAACAGATTGATAATTTTATAAAATACTGAAAACAAAAAAAAAGGTAACAATAGGATCACCGTCTGTTCTACAAGCGCTACGATGCGATGCGCACCATTGACGTTCTGTAGCCTAACATACCAAATATTTGCTATATAAGGCCTTGGATTATCATCTGCAGAAATTGCCCAATCATCTCATCATTACCTGAGGTATAGTCATAGTCAATGTCAGTCATCCCCCATAGTAAGTGTAAATTTTCGTCCATGACCAACACCATATGTCGCTGGGTGTTATTCAGTTAAATTTCAATCTGTTATACAAAATGCTAAACTGAATACAAACAAATATTTCGAATTATACAAATTATGTATTTTTGATTTGTATACTCAAATTCTGAGAAAGTTAACAAAGTTTGACAGTTTTTTATTCAGAATCGTTTTAAGTGCACATAGAGGTTATGGTTAGATACAAGATTCAAACGCGCGCGTATCTTGGCGTTGCCACGTATGTTAGCTAAAGCATGTTTAACAGTCGAATGTTAACGCACGACACTCTCAACATAAAGTAGCTAACTCCACATCTAACAGAATGGCTCCTCGACACAGCACTCACAACAAATCATAAGCGGCGTGAAATATTAACATTATATGGGCTGCTAAAAAAAAAACATCGATGTGTACCATAATTAATCGAATCACATCAATGTAATCGATAGTGCGATCGACGTTTCCCCATCTCTACTGCATAGCCTGTTGCGCATCGGGAAACAACGAACGAGCGGAGCACAATTAATTCATTCGCAATTAACGACGAACGGGCTGTAAATAAATTGCAACTCGGGACGAAGACAATAGCATTTGAAACGTACAAAATACAAGCAATCTAAATAAACAAAAGTGAAACGACAACGCAGCACCTGCAGCCGCCGCATTATCATTAACTGAAACAGTAACAGAAAAAGACGCAAACCAGAAAAAACAACAAAAGCAAGTCGCGCACTGCTCAATAAAAATTTATTTTTGTGTTTAGGCGCCCCTCACTTCTCCACCCGCGCTCCCCGTGTGTGTCAACGTGTTTGTGCGTGTGTACATAAAAACATTTAAACAAAATCTTCTGCGCACAAGAGCACAACACGGCCAAGGGGCACAAGGAAGGGGTCGAAAGCGGGCCGAGACAATCAAAAAGCAGACAGATAAACAACATCAGCAGCAGCCAACAGCCAATAGCAACAGCAACAACAACAGCTACATTAGTTGTGCTCGGTGACGCGGCGCGAGGTGCTCGAGGTCAGTTCAGCAGCACATTTCGCGCACGGCCATTTCATCTGTCTGTCTGTCTGTACCTCCCCCTCCCCCTCTTGACGGTCCAGCCACCCGCAACCGCACGCGCGCCGACGACGATTCGATTCTCAGTTTGCGCTCAGATCTAAAGTGAAGCAGTAACAACAACAGCAACAACAAATAAAATAAATAAAACAATATCCATAGCAAACACACCGAAAACCGAACAAGAAGAGAGAAACAAAAAAAAAGCAGAGTTAACGACAGACTCACGCGCAACGTTTTATTGTTTAACTGATAAACCGAGCGCGCTGATAAATATCAAGTGAAAAGGCTAACAAATTATTGCAATAACGCCAAGCGCCAAAAGCCAAGTGCGAATGCGAATGCGCCCTCAATTTGTATGCCATCAACACTCACATTCACATTCCCATTTCCATAAGCCCACTGACGTCAGTCGGCTGGATCGTTATCGTTATCCGAAAATGGTGACACCGGCGCCCGATCCCACCAGCGCCGTTGCTACCTCCGGGTTCAACCGGACACCGTTATCGGAGCTCAGCATCGACACGAAGCGCCAACTCTCGTGCATGCTCAATCGCAAAAAGGTCTTGCGAACCGAGGATGGCTACGAGCGCGACTGGCGGGGCATCGCCTACCTCGCCAAGCTGACCAATCTGCTCGACGAGAATGTCCACAAACCGATGGACGCGGTCCTCAGCACCTGGATACAGCACAATCCGACGACAGCCGAGGTGGGTTACCTGGAACAGTTTCTGGGCGTCATCGATCGCTGGGATGTGCAGGACGACATCAAGGAAAATCTGAGTAGGTTACACAACATTTGCCCCTTGTGATCCAAGCGTGACAATTCATATCGCAGTTAAGGACACCGAGCGCTACAATCTCAAGAAGCAGCAGCGGGAGCAATTAACCCTCTTACGCAGCAGTCCGCCCCCGAGTGTCGAGTTGATGGAAAAGAACAACAACAGCTTGGCTCAACCCGTCAACATCCTCACCCTGGATGACGAGAAGTGCCTGCAAATGGGATTACCGCTGCCAAGGTACAATGCCTGCGTCCTCTACGCAGAGGCGGACATCGAGCATGCCAAAAACATTATGGAAAATCTAGAGTATCCCCCCTATAATATGAAGGTAACTAGTAGAGACATATAAGGTTGACGCTGCCCTTGTTATTCAATATGTTTGTTTGTGATAATCCGTAGCTCTTCTTGAAGCATCGAGATATATTGCCGGGAGTGCCATTCGAGCATGTTGAACTGTCGGAGTTCATGACGCATCGATGCAATCACTTGATAGTCGTCCTGACTAAGGAGTTTCTCTCTAGTCGCGAGAACACATTTTTGGTGAATTTCACACAGAAGCTTCAAATCGGTAAGTAATCTACATATGTATGTAATCTCAGTACACTGACTGAATTTACCTTTCACCCATCCCGATGCAGAGAGTCACAGACGAAAGATCATACCAATAGTGTACAACTATAAAATGGCTTTGCCGCAAACATTGTCGATATACACACGCCTTGTCTACGAAGAGCACTCCGCACTTTTCAACTTCTGGAACAGGCTGGCCAGCTCGCTTTACGATATGAATGTCACACAAATTTACAACACAGGCCAACAGTGAGTATTGAAAATGAGCGCTTCGAGCAATATGAGAGTATGTAATTGGGAATTTCTATTACTTCCATAGACCCACAACACCTGAGACACCCACAACACCTGCTCTGCCGGAAACGCCGCGCATAATGGTGAATGATGCAGATGTTACAGACCTGCCCGATTCGAAGCTAATGGAGCCGAAATCGTTTTACAAAGCTGAGCCTCCAACCGCTGCAGTGCCTGAGCAGAAGAAAAGTAAGGTCAGGCTGCCGGTCTTTCGAATTATCTCCTCCTCCTCCTCCTCGTCGTCTTCAACGAATGGCAGCACTGAGAAACCGCTGAGACATGCGCTATCGTCGAGTGCCATTAACGACCAGAGTCACGATAACAAGCTCAGCGACAGTGTTTCAAATCTGTCCAATTATTCGGGAAAAAAGAAACGATTTAACAAGATTAGCTCCAAGCTGCTGAAGACGTTCACGCGAAGCACATCAAAATTGCAGACGCCATGTTAAAGGTCACTCAGTCAGAGGACCAGTGAGAGCAGCACCAGGAAGGGGCGGAATGTAGCTTTCACTTACAGTTAGCGTAAGTGTGGAGCGCGATCGAAATGAATGAGAATTTCCTTATCTAGCGCCCAGTTAACCATCGTCGTCCTTGTCGTCGCTGTGTTGGTCGTCAACATGATAATGCACCATCACAACAACAAATAAAAACCATCGCCATCGATCGCTCGCAAGCGTCCACCTATACCTCACCCTCCATATTGTTTGTAATCTAGCCTAATCCTAATCCTAATCAAGCCAACTAACTTAATGTATTTAGACGCACTTGTTAAACTATGTAAGTCAACAACGAATAAAGACAATATATACATGCACATATATAAGCACAGACACTGTACACGAATACACGATACACGCACAGACCATATTTAAGTGTAAAGACAATAATCAATATTAATAAACTAAAACCATATGTATACACAAAAGAGAATAGCAAACAACAGCAACAGAAACAGAAAACAAACAAACAAATTGCCAATTGTAAGGTTAAATGTGCAATTCTTTGCTAATCGAAGCACACAATTAGTTGTTAGTCACGCGTCTGATAAGTGACTTACTTAATTCAATTAACTTGACAAACGCCCAGCCACATTCCCCTCATTCCTCTCAGCCCCAACCCCTTCCCCTCCGGCCAGTCCATTTTCATTCTACCCTAGTAATCGCAGTCTCGCCAGTCAATACCAGAACAGAGATGATGAATAACTTGTGCGCGTTAGATATTGTGTGAATTTGATGAATAATGTGCATGCTCAAACAAATATCTAGATGTATTTGTATTCGTATTCGTATAAGCTTGTCTGTATCTGTATATGTATTTCAATATAAGTACGAGAATGTGCACATCTGTGTGCGACATTTAAATGATAAAGTAGGGAGCTTTCGTCACTTTGTAATTGCCATTGAATGGCTGAGCAACGATTTATTTTGTCACACTGTGCTCCGAGCTTATATCATGCAAACTCGTCGTTTTGCACTTTTCTTTAAGTCACGCGCACATAATATACTTATATAATAAATTTTCAAATACATGTATGTGTGCCTATAAAAAAAACTCACGTGCAAACGCACAGCTCGAACCTTGTTAAATTGACTATGAATGTGCTGTTTCCTATATGTGCGACCGATCGGGCAGTAAGCCCCTTTAACTGCAGCTCAATAATTAAATGTTTATATTTACGTTCTATATGTAAATACATATTTCTCGTACTTTTCCCTGTTTTTTTTTCAGTTGTTTTGGTTTGTTTTTGAGAATAAACAGTTGGTGCAATAATTAACTTAATCAGATCTCAATGTGAATTCCCTTTCAATACGGTTCACTTCCGTTCGTGTTGCCAGCGCAATAATAAATTATTCAAGTTTGTTTAAATTTTTTTTTATTTATTTTTCATTTTATTGTTTAAATCGCTTCATAAATAACCTTTTTGTTTTTTTTTTTACTTTTGTTGTTCATGTTTCTTGTTGTAATCGAATTTTATTGTTTTTGTTATTTTGTTTTGTTTTTTTTTTTACTTTTACCCATGGTGAATGTTTACTTTAGTCCAATTCTTTTACGAATGTTTATGTTTTATTCTTTGTCGTTTATTTGTGTTTGTTATGTATTTACTTGAGCATGTTTTAAATGTGTTATTCATGCATTACGTGTGTGTCTCTTATTCTTTCTTTGCCTTTTTATTTAATTATTTGTATTATTATTATTATAATTATAGCTCCTTTTACTCTTTGTGTTATGTGTTATGTTATACATTTACGTTTTGAACAAATTTTGTTGTTTGTTCTCACAACTTGAGTTTGTCCATCATTAAACTTGATTTTCTTTCTTCATTTTTGGTTTGCTGTTTAATTGAATTGTTTTTTGTTTGTTTTTACTCTTGTTCATCATTTTGTATGTGTATATGTATATTTTTTATGTATTTATTATTAAGTTTTATTCGCATTTTTAACAAAATTAATAAAAACAATTCATTATTTGGTTTTCTTTACATTTTTCATGTTTTTTGTATTTTTTTTTGTTTTAATTTATTTGTTTGTTTTTTTCTTTTTTTGCTTTGTTTTTTGTTTTGTTTTGTATATATGTTAATTGATCAATTTATTCGTAATTTGTAATATTAAAACAATGTAACGTATAATCTTGCTTTTGTGTGCCATGGCCGAATCCATACCATTGAAGATATCATCTAGAATCTACCCTTTCACATCTTCGAGCTCTCGGCAGCCATCGATTGGCATTGCAGCTTAACTAATGCAACTGATTTCGCTTTAGGGTCTTACATTTTTCGTTTACCTTATAAATCTAACTGATTGCATTTATACAGAGTGTACGTGTTAAAGTTTAGTTTCGTTTTCTCTTGGGCTAAAGGAACATAATCAACAATATCAATATCGAACCTAGGCAAACAACGAAGGGGACACAGACACAGATTCAACATATCATGATTAACAAAATAAATACACATTCATAATTAAGTAAAAGTAAGTATAAGGGCTACAAACGTGTTGTGTTTTAAAGCGCAATTATCTATAGTTAAGTGTTAACAATGATTATGATTATGGAAGTCAGTTGAAGAAGTCAGTATCATTTATCAGTATCAGTATGGAAATTGAGTTTTCATTTAGTTTTTCTTTTCTTTTTTTGTTTCATTTATGTTATATACTGCGAGTTCTCTTATTATAATGTAATGCAATGTATTTGAGTATGTATAGGTATTTATACTTGTTCATATATATAATAGTGCCCGTTTCTGTAGCACTCGACTTCTTTCACACTACTCCCTCTGAACTCTCCTCGTCTTATATTATATATCATTCTTGTTGCACGTTTTGGGTTTGTTTTTTATTTTTTTTTGTTCTTGACTTACTAATAAATTAAAACAACGCTAATGAATTCGTTTTTTCTTCTTTTTGTTTTGTTATGTGTTTGTTTTTTTTTTTACTAATTGTGAGTTGTGGTTTTTTTTATTATTTCGTTTACTGGTTTTCCATTCTCTTCTTTAACTCATTCGTGTTTATTATCATTTCATAATCAATTATCAATTTGATTTTTTGTTTTTATAGTACACATGCTTTGTTTGCGTTTCGTTTAAATACTCTTCTGTTTTCATGTTTGGTATTTGTGCCTTGGACAAACGTTTCTTAAAAATTGATTTAATAGAATAGAAATGGGTTGCTCTTCTCGTATTATTTCCAATGATTTCATTATGTTCGTTCGTGTGCTGATAACGCAAGGAAAGGTCGCAGGCCTACAATCGGACGACAAGTGCAACAAGTGGCTGCTGATAAGCCTCAATAATAGGTTGTTGTTGGTTGAATTGCGATAGCTACTTACTACTGTACGAGTATGTTCTCGATTGGAATTGGAATTGGATTTGGGGCGCTTATCTACGAGCACTTGAAACGGAGTCACAACACATCACACGACCTAAACGATAAGTGTGAGAATCGATCAGTGTCGAAACATTTGTACAATTCTTTTTTCCCATTATTTATACAGTAACATTCTTGAGCGTTTTGCTTTTTTTAATGGATGTACATATATTTAATTGTATTTTGTTTTGTTAGTTTTTATTATTATATACTTGTTATCTTTAGATTTGTTCCTGTAAAGAACCTTCTGCTGTTGCGCTCTAGATTTATTATATACTCGAGACACTTTTGGGATCGACATCGAATACTTGAAACAAGGGACACTGGGTATTAGGGAATTAAGGTCAGGCTCAACCGATTCGAAAATTCAATTATTTTAACAATAACATAACAAATGCAAATTTGTTATGCATTTTGTTGGCAGTGTTTCATTTGCATGTATGTATATGTAATTTGGCATTAGACATATATAATTTCTAATTACTCAATGGAATCCTCTCATCTCTGATATTTGGAAGAAAGTAATATAAGGGGAGAGAGGAAGAGTTTTCGTATGGAGGGGGGACGAGGACAACACAATGTGTTCATTGCTATAAAATGTGTAGATGATTCACATTTGTGTGTGTTTTTTTTCGATTCTTTTTGTTTGGTTTATTTCTACAATTTAAGTATAACTACAGTTAATTACGTCAATTATCATCGAGCCAGATGATCATTGTTACGATTTTGTATTATGATTAATGCCAAAATGTCTTTGGCTGGTTGTGCGCGATTTTTAACGTTTTACAACACTACGAATAACGGCAGTTTTGAAATGCTGATTTCGAGGGGAGAGGGGATAACATTACATTACTTAAAATACAAGTTCAAACAACATATATGGAAGCCACGGAAAGCAACTGCAAGTAAATGGGATACTACCAATGTGCTGATCAAGGAATCCAACTGAGGAACTACACAAATATGATCGTGATCATGATCGTGATCGTGGCACTTGAGCCATTTTGGCCAGTGTTGCAAAAGGTACATATTCCAATAAAGGCCTGCCTCCTCGAATACATACAGATGTATCATGAAGTATGGTATGTGTAAATAGAACTGATCACTTGATAAATGCTTGTTTAGTTCTATATTGTATATACATATACATATAGTACCGATCGGGGGGAGTTGAGGAGTTTCAGTTTGTACAGAAATGTGTGCACTTACATACATATAGTGTATATATATTGTAGTACATAAGTCGATAGGTTTCCTGGGGGTTACAACTAAATAAGGCATGCACTAGGCTGTTTGGCACACAAAATAACAACGATAATGATAATGACAATAATAATAACAACATAAAGTATTTGGTAGTATGTGCTTTCGGTTCGGTATCGCTCATCGCTCGCTTATCGTTCATCGTTTATAGCTCATCGCTTATCGCTGCAACATCATCGATTCCCGACAATGACAAATTCGCTAAATGCTACAACACTTTCGTTTACATGCTTTCTCTTCACTTTCTCTTTGGTTTGCTTGCTTGCATTCTGATTTTGTAATCCGTTGTCGTTTCTTTAGACTTTGCTTTGTTTTCTGTATTGCGAAAATTGTAATTCACTTTTATGCTTACTTCACTATTATACAATGTGCGGTTGCCTTTTTTGTTTTCTTTAGTTTTGTTTTGTTTATTTATAATTCATATTAATTTTATATGTGTACGTGAATTATGCTGGATCTGGGGGCAGTCGACATCGACACTTGCCACTTGCCACTTGCCACTGCACCCGGCTTCTCTTCTGTTATGTTTTGTTTTGTTTTCATTTCATTGTTTCATTGTTGTTTGTCTAAAATGCGTTAATTATTGATACCATCTTCGTCTCCGGGTTCGTTTCCTCTGTTTTAAATGTTAATTTTAACTGCTGTGTATGCTGTATGTGTTTTGCTTTAAATTCTATCCTCCTCATCCTCCTCCTCGACCTCCTCGCCGTTCTCCTCCAGCTCCTCCTTGTAGCCGGGATGCTCGGATATAGCATAATAGTTGCCATTGTAGATGACGCCCAGTTCGCGCAGCGCATCGCCACGTATTGTCGCCTTTATCGTCCAGTTGTAGCAGTCATCGGACTCTGACTCACGATCCAGGCGCTCCACATCGAGGATCTTTGAGTTGAGACGCTCCAGTATGATGCCGATGTCCTTGATGCTGAGGTGACGCTTCTGATCGACAGACAGCTGATCGATGAGCAGCAAGAACTTCTCCGTCGTCGTCTTATCATCCTCCATCACCGTGTTCTCCGTCTCGCTCTCCGAGCTGTCGCGCTCCGGTGCGATGTCCAGGAAGCGTACATGACCCTTGGCGCCGGATGAGCGACGCTGCATACTGCCGCTGCCGCCCAGCATAGGATCCATAACCGATGACGACATCCCCAGCGTCGCCTGATGCGCCTGCATTTGCTGCTGTTGATGCGGCTGCGGACTGCTGCTGCCGTCCTGAATGGGCGACGTGGCCACGCTCTTGTGCACCGCTATCTTGCGCCCCTCTTCGTGCAGCGCACAGCAGTGGAAGTCGCATTCCGTGGTGCTGGGACTGCCCGCCCGACTGGGCGTGTGCGCATGATGGGCACACTCGGGGGTATGCACATGCACCGCGCCCACAGCACTGTCGAAGGAGCCGCCCTGCTTGGACAGACGACGACTGCCGCCGCTGCCGGGTATCACAACACCCGGCGGCAGGACAACACCACCCGGATGGTAAATGCTCGCCGGTCCCTCGTCGCTGATGACCGTTATTTGTGGGCTGGCGTAGCGAGGCTGTGAGGATTGCGAAGACACCGACTTGTTATCCAACGAACTTTGCGCGGAGAGACCCTTCTTCGAGGGCGAATACTTGTCGGACGACAGCAGTCCATTGCTGCTGCCCAGACCGGCGCCCATACACATGCCGCCGCCACCACCTCCTCCTCCACCACCACCGCCGCCGCCGCCGCCTCCTCCGCCGCCCTGGCGCTGATCCCAGTGCAACACGACCGTGACACGCCCTTTATTATCCATAATCTTCCACGATGGTGTCTCATCATGCAGTTCCAGTGCATGGATCGTCTCACAGACGATTTTCGGTATAGCTGATATCGCTGCGGATTGGCCAAAATGAGTGAGTGTGCGTTCCGAGTGTATGTGCGAGTGCGATGCTACTTACCAGCCTTTATGACATCCACACCAGTTGGATACCATCGTTCGCCCTGCCTCAACAGCAAGAGTACCGTATTGTTGGCCAGGGTGCGAAAGTATTCGCCATCCTCGATTTGGGTTCCATCACACTCCAGAACAACGCGCACAGGTTCTGAAGCAGGAACCCCCAATTTATCCTTGCCGCGCACCAATAGCTCCTCAAATGTACCAACTACGACGCCTTTACGCACATTCCGCCAACTATCCCAAATTTTCAGTGGTCGCTTGCCGCGAGACTCCTGCAATAGGGATACAAATAGGTAAAGTATTAGAGCAACGATCATACGAGTTGTTGTGAGGATTCTGACCTCAATATGGCAACAGGGACTACGATTAGCTGACTGAGTTTTACTATCATTAGCGAACAAGATTTCGGTTGTGAGTGTATGAGTCTGGGTGTGAGTGGGTGCGTGACACCTGTGTGTGTGCGTGACAAGTGGGTGTGGCAGATCCGGGCAGCGTCGTAAGTTGCACTACTAATTGAGATTTGTACCCGCTAAAAGGGCGCAAATGTCAAGGCCGCTGCCAGCTCCAGGCAGCTGCAGCTGATACTCAGCCATGCGAGCGCATAGAAATAGGTCTAACCCTCACACACTCACACACACACACATATATAGATACGCACACAGCGATATAGCTGCGAAAAGCAAACGAAAAACAATTCAAAATGCATTTAACAAACGAATTTTTGGTTTTGGTTTTGCACTCGTATTAACAGCGACCACAACTGTTGTTCGTTAACAGCGAACTGTTAGCTAACAGAGCTTTCACTCACTGCAAAATCAACAACGACAACAACAACAGCAATAACAACAACAGCAAGAAGCCATGTTTAATGTATTGCAAGGACATGAGTGTGGCGCTCCAGTGACCCAGTAACGAGTGCAGCACACGAGCTGAATAACAAGAAAGAAAAAAAATGAAGGAAACTCTCTCACACACACACACACACTCACACAGATGTATGCGAGTTATAACAAAAAAATGAAAAGTGTAATGAAAATGGCGAAAAATTAATTTTGCCCTTTTGCAGGCAAAAAGTTTCATTTGTTAAATTGAAGTTGGCATTCGAGTTGGAATTGCAATTGCAGTTGTAGAAAGTGTAATCAGCGTTACACACACACACACAGGCACACTCCGCGTAGAAGAGCAAGAACGAGAGCGAAAGCGAAAGTTAGAGAGAGACAGGCTTTCTGTGTGTGTGTGCTGCAAGCGCGCATTGGGATAGGTCAAGTCTGCTGCCATATGGCCGTCAGCTGCTGATGCGAAGTTGCAGCATCAAAGGGGTGTGTATTTTGTGAATTGTGCCCCCGCAACGAACTTATGCAAATGTATCTAACAGTTAACCGTTACTGTTTGAAGCGCCAATCAGTAATTAATAAATAATTGATTGAACTAGTTTCTTGTGCGTTCGTTACCCCAGCTGCTGCATTGCTTGCGGCCGTTGGTCCTGTGGTGATGGCAGCACCTCCAGCAGCACCTTGGTTAGCTGCCGCAGCGGCAGCTGCTGCGGCCGCCACTTGTCTGATGCTGAGGCAGTTGCAGAGCGGTTTTGTCACGCCCAGCGTGCACAGAGCATTGGACCACATGGTGGTGGTGTTGCAAGTGCTCGTTTCACCTTTGCCAGCCACTGTAATGCGATTCCTTAGTTCAACTACTTGTATTTAGACTACACAACAACGGCAACAATAACAACACTGCACAAGTAGTTAACACGATTATTGTTTAACATTTTACAATTATTTTAAAACTTGTTCGCAACTGGATTTCTTTGTTGTCTTCATAAAAATCGTTATATCAAATACACGCACTGTATGTTTTTAAAATTATGATTTCCGTTTGCCTTACAAAAACCTTATAAATGCTCAAAGCTTATGCCTAAGTTAAACGCGTTTTATTGTAGGTTTTTTTCGTTTTTGTTTTTCGCTTTTCATTACAATTATCATTACAATTAGTATTAAATGCCATTGGAAAATTCGTCGCGTGAGGCTACAAAAATGTTAACAAATTGCTGCACACTTTACAAAAAGAACACAACACGTTTATTAATTATTATCATTATCATTAAGCATTTCTTGCTTTTGTCAATAGGAAAATTGAGGACTTGTAGTATTATTGGCTTGAGGTCTTTTGGCAAGCTGACAGGTTTTTGGGATTAGGCCACAGCACTGCACATCACATCACATCACAGCAGAGCACACAGCATACAGCATTCAGCATTAGGGGCTGGGCAGGCGCCAGAGTTTCAAGAGTTGACCTTCGCACTTTCACTTTACTACTACGCGCCTTGCGCCACTTGCGTGTGCCTGAAACCGCCGAGTTTTCATTGGTGGGGAGTTGGTGGAAGGGACTTGGGCTGAAACTGCTGCTCCTGCTGCTGCTGCTGTTGCAACTGGGGCTGGGGCTGGGGCAGGTGCGTTTGTTCGATTTAAGTTTGTGGCACAGTTTCCCTTTCTATTTTTTGTTGCTGACTTTTTAACTCTTTTTTTTGTTGGGATTTTTCTTTTTGCATTCACACGAGAAGCTTTCCGATTTTAATTGATATTTAATTTGTAGAAAAAGTTGTCGTTCTCGTTTAGCTTCAGCTGCCGCGGCGCTGCCAGTTGTCACACCCAGTTAATATTTAATATTTCAACAAATTGCCAGCGGAATCACGTAGCCTGCGAAAAGCGCTCGTAAACGAAAGTAGCATCCTTGCTGGCTGTGGCTGGCTGCCTGGCACACTGGCACACTCTGAGCCTGCCTGCCTGCCTGCTCTGCTTTGCTCTGCTTTACGCTGCTCTGCTCTGCTCTGCTATGCTATGCTGCTGGCATGTCAACAGCGTCGTGTATGCTGGCTCATCGCTGTCTCTGTCTTCACGCCTTGTTGTTGTTACTGTTCGCTGCTGTTGCAGCTGTCTGCAGTGCAAATGCAGTGGGAGCCAATGCAAAAAGAAGAGCGCATCGCAACGCAAAGCAAATGAGAGCGAAAGTTGTGCGCATAATTCGAGAGCACGCAAAGCTCTCTCCCACTCTCACTCTCACTCTCTCTCTCTCTCTCGAAGCTAATGAGCGTTTTGTAGTAATTTATTTAATGTTAACATGTGAGCGAGCTGCTGCTCTATGCACTCCGCACTGCACTTGCACATTGCACTCCCATTCGTTAATTCTGCCTCTTGCTCACTCTGACTTTCGTGCGTTTTTTGGTTTTTGGTAGTAACATCTGTGCTTTGGCCTACATTTTCAATGTGATATAATCAGGGCGCGCTAAAGCTAACAGCCAACAGCCAACTGCTAACGAACGCTCCACAAGTATTAGCGACTCCATAACACCCAACTCCCGCCGCGATTTCTATATGTATGTATGTAAGCTACATAAATACCAGAAGCTCTGTCAATTAGTCACACACACATATGCACTGTGTATGACTGAATGAAAGAGAGAGAGAGAGAGAGAGTGATGCTCAAAAGTTGCATCGCTTGCAAATTTGGTCTGTTTAACTCGCTTTCATTTTCATTTCCATTTCTATTTGGAGTGCAGCAATTCATTTAATCAAAGCTGCGCTTTAGGTAAACATTTGCATTAAATCAATCCTTTCAATTAATCCTTTATATTTGTCAGTCTGCAATCTGTACACAATCTGTGCACAAAGTACACGATATTTGCCTGTCAATCGCCATGAATTGTTGGCGCTGAAAAGTATGCTACAATATTACAGTTAACATATTTTGTCTTTCGAAGGGCTCTAAATATTACGGAGGGAGTTAGTTTCTTGTTGAAATCATCAGAAGAACATTATAAACTGAAATTATTGCAAGTTTTAATAGCATAGGCAGCTTTGAAATAAATAAAAAATTATTCAATTTGCTTGTAATTCAGTATCTTTTGCTAAAGGCAGTAATGGGATTCTATATTATTCTATAACCGTCTGTTTCTAAAATTAGTAACCTAAACTTTAGCTAACCCTATAAATTCAACAATTAATGCACATAATTACATAGTAATTCCTAGGGTGGTATTTAAATACATATGTCTATTGGGCAGATCAGTTTCTCGCTCTTAATTATGTTCGAATATTAACGTTAATATATTTTGACTTTTGAAGAATAATAATCATCGCCTCAAAAATTAATAATAGAAACAATGTGATTTAAAGTAAATTTATGTAAAAGTTTATTAATATGTCATTATTTATTTTTTCTCTAATGCCAATAATAAAATAAAATAAAACAAAATGTTATGATTTGTTAGCGCTGGTAAGTACATACATATGTACAATATAATGGTAATATATTTAATTTTTGAAGGACTATAAATTCAAACTATAAATAATAATATAACAATTTTTTTTTGCTTTCAACAAAACGCAACCAATTATAACAATATCCCACATAAAATAAAAATGTTCATAAAAACAATACTATGAGTTACATAATACGCCCATAATTAAACATGGTTTTAAATAACACACGCCTAATCCTGGTCCACAAATATACTTGCAATTGCTACCATTTTATTTACATCAATACTTCGGTGTTAGTTGCGAATTTATTAGAGAGTGGGAGAGAAAGAGTCCAGATGTTCTCTCCCGTGCTCTCAACGCAGCATTGCCAGCTGCGAGTAACAATAACATAAACCAAAATGTTAACTCCGCAAGGAGCCTCTCGTGTTTCAAGAGCATTCAACCTGTCAACCACCCGATAGTCAACAACGAATTTAAATTCAAATAAAATTTAAAAATACATAGTAGCTTATTGAAAAATATATTTATAAAAAATATAGCCGTTACAGCAAAATGCTTTAAAAATACAGATTACTTTTAACAGCGCTGTAATTAACATGTGGGTCATGTGTGAGTGCTGTTAAGCCGCCCACAATCAAAATACTGCCTATTAATATGGGAGTGTCATTAAGTGCAACTTGCTGCAGGCTGCATTTATGTATGTTTGTATGTGTGAGTGTAACGTCACTGTTAATTTGGATGCTGAGCCGAAAAACAACAATAAAACAAACACACATAACAGAACATACATATATCAGCAAAAAATATTTGAAAGAGGAAAGAAGGAGGAGACATCAACAAAAGCTACATGTGCACGAGACGAGCGTGAATTACCACAGATATTTGGGTCAAAGCTATTCACTCAGCCGCAAAGTAAAACGAAACGAAGCGAAACGAAACGAAATGAAGAAAAGTGCATAAACTAACGCACACTAATGCAGCAGCAGCCAAATGCTTAACGGGGGCTTAGTTGTCAGCCGCAAACAAATGAGCAGCGTTAAAAACAACTCGAAATCAATGAATCCAGCGAATAGTTGAGAATGGCAGAATACGAATACGCATTACGTATACGTCATGTGTATATCATATTTTAATTCACTAGCTGTGCATTACTATGTGGGCCGCGCTTTTAGAAATCCCACTTACCTCTCTGGCCATTACGACATGTCTCAAAAGCAGGGCCCGCTTAGAGCGTCTGCCATTTGCGTTGGCTTCAACAACAACAACAACAACGCGTCCTCCTCGTTCTCCACCTTCTTCGTCCTTCTTGTTGTTGTTGTTTTCTTCCTCGTCGTCGTCGGCGTCGCCGTCGCGTCTATCGTCCTTTGGCGGCGGCTAACGGGAGCAGCAACAGCAACAACACCAACTGTGCACATACGACTCTGTTTGTCTATATGTGTGCGTGCTTGTGTTTGTGTGTATGTGCGGCGTTAGCGTTGGCAGAATAACGGCAGTGGGCGGTTCGTTGGAGTGTGCTTCAAAAATTCTCTACTACACGTTTATTTTCAATCTGCCCGCAACGCGCCGATGCTGTGTGCTGCTGCTTCTTCCTTTTGTCGTTCCCTTTTGGCACCGTGCTTTCTCTCTCCCACACTCTCTCGCTCTCACGCTCTCTCGCTCACTATGTACGTGTATGTGCGGGCATGTGCATGTATGTATGTGTGTGTGCACACATATACACAGACGTTGTACATATGTTGGTATTGCTATTTGCCTTGTACAATTCGATTGTTTATTACAATAATTCGGTATTTAAATATTTCGTTTTCTATTGCACATCACTGAAGATGCCACTGATTTGTTGTATTTTATTAATATCTACATACACCTACACCCACAATACACGCATACATACATATTTACATGAACGTAGGTGCGGCTGCGATGTCGGCGAAGATTTGCTGTTTGTGTGTGTGTTTCTGTATGTGTGAGTGTGTGCGGAAAAGCATTAAAGTAGCGTTATCGTTGTCGGAACCATTTTGGCATTATCAATTTATTCACATGCGACACATTTTGCTGCAATTTGAACACACACGAAGCTCTTTCTGCTGTAATTTATATCAACAAAATAATGGGCACATCGGCGAAATGAAAATCTTAAAGGCGCACACGCACACATGCATACATATGTACATACACAGGACACGCTTTTAATCTCTTGCTCTGCTTCTATTTTCTAGTATTGGTGGCACACAACACGCCTTTTATTTTCCACTTTTCACTTGCACCCACATGAATTTCGTTTTTTTTTTGGGTTTTTCCAAAATGCACATAAATTATTTTCGAAATATTTTCAGTTCAAAACCCGAAATTATTGCAGTTAATTACAAAACAAACACATTTTAACAGCCAAAAAGTAGAGGTGGAGAAACATCGATCGATGGCACTATCGATGTATCGATGGTTTTGAATTTGGTTTAAGCATCGATTACTTAACAAAACAATTGCCATTATTTCTATCGAATACATTAAATTATATTTCTATATGAATTTAGATTTTATATCTTAATAACGCGATATTCTAAAGCTGTATTGTGACTGCAAGTAAAATTTATATCGAAATACACGGCGGAAAGATATACTGGAATATAGAGTTGCTATCCGGTTTTACCGCAAATGGTGATATTTAAAACATTTTGTTATTTCTTTGATTTTACAAGACTCTATACACAATCTAAAATCAATTTAAAGAAAAATGTTTGGAAAGCGAAAAATTACATCAAAAGCACTTCTGTAAGTATTTAACCACTATAAATAATATATTAATCCTTTCCAGGCCTCACTATGAATTCATTTTAAAATTAAAAAAATAAATAAGTGTTATAAATTATTTTCAAAATCATAGATGTTACAAAATTTAATTTCAAATGCAAACAAATTCTCCACAGATAAATCGTACTGTAAGCCCAAATTTGATGCGTTGCCCAATACTTCACAATGTAAAAAACTTACATCAATAGAGGAGCAATGCGCTCATACACTAACATATTCGCAGCTCGCTTAACAGAGAAATAAATCATTGCAACATATGTTGCTTTTGATATTTTAAGTCGATGTAAAAACTAAAATTGAATACGATGTTCGCAAATGTTCTCGAAAATTAGTGTTTTAGTGCTTTTTATGTTAGCAAACTGCTGAATAGCCGGAAAGTGCCCTTTTGGTAACATTTTGAATTTGAACCTGCGGTCACACTGAACGCTATACGGCACCAAAAGAATCGCTGCAATTTTTTACACATACAAATTACGTGTCTCGGCAGAAATTTCGCAACATGGTCGACAACTTACCGCCCCTAGAGCCCAGTTTGCAAAACCTAGTAGAGCAGGAATCTCTGAAATGGATTTTTGTTGGTGGCAAAGGCGGCGTGGGCAAAACAACCTGCAGGTGCGTGTGTGAAAGAGATAGCAACAACGAGAAGAGCATTTTAATACTATTGTAAATTAACAATTTCCAGCTCAAGTCTGGCAGTACAATTGGCAAAGGTGCGCGAGTCCGTGCTCATTATCTCTACAGACCCGGCACACAATATATCCGATGCCTTCGATCAGAAGTTCACCAAGGTGCCTACAAAGGTAAGAGAAAAGAGAAAAAGACATGTGGAAAGTTGCTTATTTTGTATGGCAAAAACAGGTGAATGGCTTCGATAATTTGTTTGCCATGGAAATAGATCCCAATGCGGGTCTGGGCGAGCTGCCCGACGAGTACTTCGATGGAGAGAACGAGGCACTGCGCGTCAGCAAAGGGGTAATGCAGGAAATGATCAATGCGCTGCCCGGCATCGATGAGGCGATGAGCTATGCCGAGGTGATGAAGCTGGTGAAGGGCATGAACTTCTCGGTGGTGGTCTTTGACACGGCGCCAACTGGACACACGCTGCGACTGATCGCCTTCCCGCAGGTTGTCGAGAAGGGATTGGGCAAACTGTTGCGTCTGAAGATGAAACTTGCGCCGCTACTGACGCAATTCGTGTCTATGTTGGGCATGGCAGATGTCAATGCTGACACCTTGTCACAGAAACTGGATGACATGTTGCGTGTCATCACACAGGTCAACGAACAGTTCAAGAACCCGGTAAGCATTCCAAATCCATTCCAATTATAATATCTTCATTTGAATGTGTTTTGGCAGGATCAAACTACATTTGTTTGTGTGTGCATAGCCGAGTTCTTTTCCCTATATGAGACCGAACGTCTGGTGCAGGAGTTGACCAAGTGCGGCATCGATGTGCACAACATTATTGTGAATCAATTGTTGTTCCTGGAGAAGTCACACAATTCGTGCAGCATGTGTGCTTCCCGTTTCAAGATCCAGGAGAAGTACTTGGACCAGATTGCAGATTTATATGAAGACTTCCATGTCACAAAGTTGCCCTTGCTCGAAAAGGAGGTACGCGGACCAGAAAGCATTAAGGCCTTTTCCGAGAACCTTATGATACCCTATAATCCCAATGCAACAGAGAATAAATAGGCAATTTCATGTGGGTGGTTGGTGTGCAGTAGTTTTAAGCTTTTGAAGAACTAATTGTGAATACGTGTGTGGGTGAAATAAATTCTAATTACGCCGGATAGGCGCCAGATTTCACAACCACGAAAATGCTTGCTTGGAACAGTTTGAATTTTTGCGCAATAGTTTCTCAAATATCGATTTCAGCTCAGTGGCGGTATATAATATAAAAAAAGTATATACCATAAATGGTCACACACGAAACAGCTGTAACTTATCGATATTCAAAAGGGCAGCTATTTGGCATTCCGATACTATTTAACGATATCAATGGCTTCAATTTAAAATTACAATTTATCGACGATTTGTCATCACTCAGTTTCATTTTGCGTCGTTTATTTGCTGCTGCACAGTTTCGTGTTTTTGTTTTCCTCGTTGTTTTCAGTCCTCGATAGATGATCCGTTGCACACATTTCCAATTTAGTTCGACCGACAACCAGGCAATCTGAAAAGTCATATTGTTTTCGCTGCACTCGCACCCAAACGCACACAGAGAAGCACAAATTCTCAAGGATATTCGACAAGGGTCTAGGACAGCAGCAACAACAACAACAGCTACAACGAAGAGTCACAGGTGAGTTAATTGAGCGCCAAAGCGAGTCGAGGTCTATATGCCTATGTATGTGGCATGTATGAGTGCTGTTGGCGATCAATAATACAACAAAAGCCTCGCGAACGCCCCCCACACAAACAATCACCCACTATCGCCCACCAAAGACCACAAACAATGTGTAATATAAATAATAATAACCCCACACACACACACACACACACACACACACATTACGTATGTTAACATGGAAATGTACGAAATAACGATAATGTTGGACAAGAGTCATTCGGTCGGTCGTCGGTTGATTTCTATAGGAATTCCACTCGTTTCCGCATTCCCTTTGTGCACCGCATCCGGTCTCCGTTTGTCCTTGGTCGATGCCACATTTTGGGCCCCGCAGTATCATCGTTTGTCGCGTGACCTTAAGCCATTCCATGGCGGCTATGTCATGGTACGACTTACGACTAGAATAGCAGTACATATATACAACGACTATTTGAATATGCATGTGAATGTGAATGTGGAGTGGCGAGTGTGCTTTCTTAATTGAATTGGTCTAACGGGCAGCGTGGCGCCTTATTTGGCCACACCGCTTAGAACTCCGTTTATGGCCCAAGCACGTATGCACAGAACACATACTTCGCCTTAAATGTTAGCATGGTCCCATGAAAAATTCATCGTTTATCGTGTCATTTGCGTTGAACCCGCAGCTCGGCCGTCATCATTACTCACTGAACGCTACGCTATCTGTTCATATATTTGAAGTAGTACAGCTCTTTTATCGGTAGAGTCGACATTAATATTTATAATACCTTTATCAACTCTCTCGCCTGCTTGCTTACTGGATTGATGCAACTCAGATAAAGATACAGATACATTTATAGAGTTACAGCTACAGATACGAAAATGTCTGTCGCTAGCTTGAGACAGAGCCTTTTGCTCTGGAGTGTTGACTATTGGAATTTGGAAGGTAATTCGTTCTGCTTTTGCTTTGTTTTGATCTTCAGTTATGGTTTCACTTTTCATTTAACATTCGAAATATTTGCAATGTAAATAGATGCATTACTCAATTTTCAATTTTCAATTACAAACTCTTGTAGCAGTCATGGCGGACAATGTGTTCAAGTCGCACGATATAGGGTTACGCGCTCAAAAGAAAATACTCTCACGCATGGCAACGAAAAACATAGCGAAAACCTTTATTGACGGCACGACGGCTTCGCTGCTGGATAACTTGTACAAGCTCTGCAAGATGCACACGGGCAACAAGGCGCGCGCAGAGAAACTCATTAAAAACATCATCAAAATTGTCATTAAAATCGGAGTGCTGCATCGAAACAACCAGTTTAGTGCGGAGGAATTGCAAAATGCGGAAATCTTTAAGCGCAAGTTCCAAGTAAACAACATCATATCTCAGTTAAGTACACGATTAATATTTATTTTAAATTATACTTACAGAACACGCAACTCTCGATAATATCGTTCTATGAGGTGGACTTTACTTTTGATCTGGCATATCTGCAAAAGTCGATTCAGGACTCGCATGTGGCACTCAGATCCATTGTGCAGCCCCATTTGACGGACAAGTCGCTGGGCCGCATCGACGAGGTGTTTGACTTCTTTGGCGACGCTTCGCTGCTGGAAACGGCCTTCAAGCCAGATTCACCATATCGCGAGGTTATGGGAAAAATTGTGGCGGACATTAACTCGGCCATGGAGACGGGCGACATGTGAGCGACAAACCACGCAAGAAGTACAAGCTATGGAATGAGGGGCTATTATCAAACCAAAAAACAAACATGAGATACTAACACCTAGTTTAGAGCAACAAATGCTTTGCCTATCAAGTCCACGGCTAGCCACCAAAACACCAAATCTGTAGAAGGTAACAAGTGGTGGAAAACAAACGTAACACTCTTTAGACAAAAATGATTATTTTTAATTGAATTGGTGATATCACAACATATATAACATTGTTAAGTAGGAGTCGAAAACACGTCCAAATTGATTTATTTTTTAAGACAATGTTAACACTTGCGTAATTGAAATCGTTAACATATTTTTGTCGTTTAGGTTTAAGTGAAATGCATTTCGCCAAAGGAATTCACAAAGCAAAACACTCACAATGTAATGTCAAACAAAGGCAAAATGCTTTTTATCAATGTGTCTATCGTTGATTGTATTTGTATTTGTATTTCTACTCGTACTCGTACTATATTAAGTGTCTAAAAAGTCTGTCTAAATATTGTCTTTGCATTTCGGTGCAAAATGCATTTTGCACAATGCAATTGAATGTTTGATACTTTTGTCTGTTTTGATACTCCGAAACTCGCTCTCCGAATGCAATTATATACTCGCTTGACATAAAGGAACCTATAAACTATATATAATTATATATTCATGTACTTAATTCCCCAATTACGCTGATCTCCCTATGAGTTTTCTTCCTATTATTTCAATTGCGTGCTACAAATTACACTTTAATTTTGCGAAGTTGATAAAATTGATATAGTATCTTGAGAGTTTGTATTTATATTAAGTTCAAAAGCCGTTTAACCCGTGTGGTCTAAAAAAACCAGTTTTATGTGTGTATTCCAAGTCTCATAGTCACCAGAAGCCATGAGGGTCAATAACCTTAAGCATTATTTATGATATTCCATTATTGTTTTCTAACTGATATTCGTGTGAACCCTGAACATATCAAAAATTGATACGACAAAAGCTTCAACATGTGCAACAATATATCATTATTATGAACAGGACAATAAACTGTTCAATTAGATAAGATGTGGCACATACAAAAGTAATTTCGATATTACAACAATTTGTGGGATTCAAGATATAGTTGTTTAGGTTTTTAAAACATGTATTTATTTGTTTAGAAAACAAATTTACGTTGACTTTCTTAAATAAAAAGCAACAAATTATAATTACAAAACTCAACTAAGACTCTTAATTTCTCCCTTTAATGCTAAACAATCTTACTCGGCGCGTTTCTGCTCCAACTCAGCATCGACCTCCAGTTGTTGCTGTTTGAACAGTTCGATGAGCTTCTCAGTCGCCGACTGGGGCACATCGAGTGGCGTGGAAATCTCTCTGCTGGGATATGACTGGCTGTTGGCGTCGGGGGAGCGCAGCAGGAACGGTGTCCAGGGGCCTTGAATAGATGGAACATCTGTGTGCCACATTTTACGTAAGCGCAACGAACTGGAGCTGCCGTTCTGTGTCTTGAGCAGATCGATCCATTTGGATATTTCATCCTTGGTGTTGTTGCGGCAATTCAGCCACTCGCGTTCTCCGTTCACTGGGAATGTCACACAATTATCTATAGTTTGTCATAAATTAATCTTGGGAATACTCACAATATTCGCCCACTAAAACAGGCGTGCGGTGGCGGCGCGGCTTCACGTACACCACAATGCCCGGATTCTCCTTGGCAAAGTCCACCAGATGGTTCTCAATAAAATCACTAAATGACAGTGCTTGTAAATATATTGTATATTTATTTATTTATTATTTACTTACCGCATGCCGCGGCTGGAACCGTTGTTTTTGCAGAACTTCAGTGTGATGCGCTGCAGCTGGCAGACGTAGCGTCCCAGCCCATTTTGCAGGGGCGCACGCGGAAAGCCAGACTTGAGGAACAGATGGCTATTTGACATAGTTTTTATTTATTCTGTATTTAATAAACAGTTTTCAGTTTTTCGTAACCACAGAGCGACGTAACCTCACGCCGCGCACAGTTGTCAGCTGTTTCGATTGACCGATTGTGCAAAACTATCGAATATCGATACATTTACATTTTGAGATTATATTTATTTATTTTATTCATTTTATTTTAATGTTTTTATGTTGCGTTAAGATATTTGGTCTTTTATAAATTTTGCCAATACATGTGTTGTTTTGATAACTAAATTTATATAAACAAAAATTACTTGGAGAAAGCTATCAAATAAACTGCTCTTACTGTCAATATGTTATATTTGTAAAGCAATATTTGCGGCCACTGTACAAGCGTGCTTGGCAACCCTGTGCAGTGCGCTGATAACGGCGAAGAAGCGGCACAAAAGGGAATGCGTGAATTAAAATGCAGCAGCGTCGCGGCGTCGCTTTTCATTTGAGTTGTGGAAAACGAGCATTAGAGAAAACGTGCAACGTGTTTGTGGAACGTGTTGCATTCATTGCCTTATCAGTGAATTATTTGCGAGAAATTATTTAATTCGATGGCTACTGTAAGTGAAGACAAAGCAAAGATGGCGTGCAATGTAAACAAACGGGATCAACAGACTTTTGCAGGCTCAAACTTAAATTATCCCAAGCTGCCCGCAACACTAGACGAAGATGAAGAGGAGGAGGACGAGGAGGAGGATGGTGATGAGGAAGATTCTGCCGAATCGGGTTCGACGAGCTCTTTTAGTCTGCAGGAATGCATAAACGAGTTTCGCACGCGACGCACTAGACGCGTCTCGACGCACAGTCGGGATCGAGACCGTGAAGCGGTGGGAGGAGGGGAGGAGCGACAGGCGGCGGCAAGCGTCGCTGCTGATGCGCATCTAATCAACCAGAATCTGTGCAACAAGGCGCAAGAGCGTCGTGGCAAGCCGTGCAAGAACGGCTTCTGCTACTGCTTCACCAGCGACAGCGGCGACTGCGGCTCAACGGCTCCGCCACGCGACTGGCACGTGCGGCAACACAAACGCAACCGGCGGGCCGACACTAATAAGGTAAGTCCCCCCTCCTCTCCACTTCCCTCAAGCCTATACTAAACTCTACATTTCACAGTCGAGTCAGAACAATTTCAACCAGCGTCACGTTCAGCTGCGTCGTCCGCAGTCCGAGGAGCGTACCAAGCAGCAGACTGTTGTTGCCAGAGACCATTGCCACAGACCGTTGACCGCTGTCAGCAGCTTGCAGGCGGTTGGCGACGATGCGCCACTGATCCACATCATCCAGGAGTTGCGCGATAATTGTGTCATCTCGGAGGTGCGCGTCAACAAACAGAAGCTGTCCAGCTCGTCACCAGTCGTCGCCCCGTTAGGGACATCAAAGCCTGTAAAAATGCCCAAAACTGAACGCATTGAGTACAAACCCACAGCGCCGCCGCTGTCCAACATTAGCGAGCAGGAGACTCCGCTGGACGACGATGACTTTCGCACGGAAGCCACAAGCTTGGGGGGCGAGAGCTTTCACTCGTCACGTCATAGATCGCGACGTAGTTCCGGCGGCGGCGGTCGTCTGCTGCAGAAACGACTCTCGAGTGGTGGACAGGTTAATTTCAAGCCGCGGGATGTGGAGCAGCCACCGCCAAAGCCGCCGCGTCGCAGCAGCCAGAGTCTGGATGGCAAAATGTCGTTGTCATCGCTGACCTCAACAACGCCTTCGGTGCGCGATGCCGAGCGCGTTTTGGATGAGTTTCTGCGCAAACACGGCGTCCAGTTGCCCAGCTCCAAAATGGACAAATCGCTCAAGACGAAGAGCAAACGTAAATCGTATCCTTTGGGTAAGTGAAAGTCGTAAAACAGTTGGCAAACGGTATAATGTCGATAAATGTGGAAATCATTTTATAATGAATGGCACATTTCATATAACTGCACCATTTAATGAGCAAAAGATGCAATAATCGACATTATACTGTAGTTTTAATTCTTTAGATTAAACTAATGAATAGCAAAGGTGGTGGAATTCTTTCGTATTCTCTAGTTAGTTAATTGAGTTAACTATAACATTTGTTAGTGGAGTAATGAAGTATATTTATTTTGTACAACTTGAATAACACATTTAGTTTAATCAATGTTTAATAACTGCAATCTTGAAAAAAATATAGAATATTAATTTAGTAAATTAAACCATTATTTAAAAATGACATTGTTAAATACATTTTGAATATTAATTCAGTAAATTTATCTTTCACTTGGTTTAACTATTGTTTAAAAAATCTAGAATATTAATTTAGTAAATTTCGCTTTCACTTAGTTCAACTATTGTTTAATAAATGCAATTTTAAATTAAATTTCGAATTTTTATTATCTGGATTTTAGAATATTCATTTGATAAATTTATTTTTCACTTAAGTAGATTTAAACTTCTTTCTTTTAAATGTTATTAAAGTTTGTTGGTTGGTTTTGAGAATAAAGCATGCTCCATTGTTAATTAAAAAACTCTGCGTTATACCCGAGACTTACTATTTTGATATCCAACTATATAGCTGCAATGGAGAAACCAATGCATCTGTCAAAACTCGCAACCTGCCCTTCATTGAGTGATATTGAACGTGTTGTAGAGTCCAAGCGTGGCGTCCACTACGCCAAGAACATTCACATGGCCAGCAGGAAGAGCACCGTGTCCGACAAGCCCATGAAAGAGATCATGCTGGGCTGGACGGAGCCAAAGATAAACGATATGCTCAACTACGATGCCGGCCAGCAGGCGCAGTTCAAGACGCACGCTCCCGAGCCGGCGCCACAGGTGGCCAACATTGGTTGGCAAGTGCCAAATCCAGTGCCTGTGGTTCCCAAGATCTCACTGGATACCGTGGATGGGGTCAGCGATAATCTGGCCGTCAATATGGAACAGAAGCATACGCCCATTAAATATCCCCACTTGCCCAATAGGAAAAAAAGCAGTCAGAAATTCATTTGGGGCGAACAGTGGCGCAATCTGTCGCCCTGGAATGCCAACAAGAGTCGTCCCGGCTTGCGCAGCAAATCGAAAAAGTTTCTCAACAACTCCAAGAACAAAATACTGCGCTTCGTCTCGCCCAAAAAGTCAAATCAGATCCAGGGGCCAACGCCAAGATTGTGCACAGTTGGGGTGCAAACATCGACGTCTCAACTGCATCTCGATCTGCAATCTCAGTCACCGCCAGGCAGCTATCATTCCCCAGTACAGTCGACGCCATCCGCCACAACCACAACCACCTCCACATCCATGCGACAGCAGAGCACGGAACAGACCTATTTTGATTTCGAGCGTCAAGTGAAGCCTCCGACGCCACCCAAGAAGGTGCCGCGTGGCCAGCGTCCGCGCAAGCTGAACTTTCAAGGCGAGGGCGCAGGCGAAGGCAGTGCTGCACCCGCCACTTATCGCTCGTACCACAAGGACATCGATCAAGATGTCACCCTGACCAAGATGGGCTACCTGCTGAGCAGCATACGGGCCAAGCTGGAGGCGAGTGATGAGAACGCAACTCGCACATTTCGGGTAAGTTTGTGCATTATGTTTTTTATTGATACAACACTAAACAATGGCGAAGACCGCACCCATGCAGTAGTGGTCGGAGCCGAGGTAGTAATTCGGTATGCGTCCGGCATTGGCGCAGGCGTCGATTTTGGGCAGCAAATAGACGTTCAGCACGTGTAGCTTGTGCTTGTTTTGAGGCCCCTCGGAGTGCATTATGTAGTCGACGGTGATCCATTCGTTCTGATAGGTTGAGGCCGTGTAGTCACCGGGATCCAGTATCCTGAAGTTTAGCGCGGATGCTTCGTCGCCTTGTGCGGTAACCAAACACATCGGAGGTGATTCCATCAGAGAGTTGAAGTCACCGGTGAGAATGACGGGCGTGGTGTAGCTACTCCCACTCTGATCAGCGGAGTTGGCTGCGAAGTTGCGCAGTTCGTTCATCAGCTTGGTGACCTGGGCACAGCGGACATCGCTGCGTTTGGGATTGAACAATAGATGCGTTGTCGCCACAATGACCTCCTTGGGTTCCTTCTCACTCCTCGCACTCGCTTGCTTCAGTCGGAACTTGGCCAGTAGTGCCACGTTCTCGCGATCCAGCAGCGGCACATTCACATCGAACAGCTCCACGCCTTGTTGACGGATCAACTTGAACTTGTAGGCGTCATAGATGATGGCACAGCCGTCGGTGCGGCTGCCTGTCTTTTTCTTGTACACGTACTCCAGCCGCTTGCCACTGCTGGCGGTAAGACGCTGCACCAGCAGCGGCAGATGATCGTACTGCATCTCCTGGAGGCAAAGAATGTCCGCATCCAGTTTGATGAGCTCGCGCTGCAGTTTCTGCAGTCGGGCACGCCAGGTCAGTAGCTCTTGAGGTATTTTCATATACAGACGCAGGTGTTGCATCAGCAGATCCTGTGCGAGAATATTGTATGAAATGAGCTTGAAGGTGGTGGGTGGAGATGTCGCCCTCACTTGGACAGGCTTCGTCCATTTGCGATTGTAGTCGTATCGTGGTTCCATTTTTGGCACTATCCTTGGCCCGGTTTTGAGGGCGCGTTGTGTGATTTGTGTGCGGCTTCGTAATGAACGAAGGAGGGATTTGGACATCTCATTCAGTCACAAAAACGAGCAAAATGTATTTTCACTGCTCTTTTCACAACTACTAGAACTGCCTGCGCCAGCGAATTAAGTGTAAATCAGCTGTTTTTCTTGCATTGCCTTTGCGTTGTTATTCGCTGCGTTCTAAACGATTTAATTTTGTGTTATCGTTATCGATGACGCGTAGCACACGTAGCGCGTGTATCGATGTCGTTAACCTATTTAGTTTGCCGCTAGTTTTAAAATCTGTTCAAAATATCAAACTGAACGAAGCTAATAATTGGTTGTAAAATTGGATTAGCTTTTGTGATTGGATTTTCTTTATTTTATGTGATGGTGCTATAATTTATTCGAATTCTAGATAATTAAAAAGTAGAAGGATTGTTAAAATTTCTCAATATTGAAAATAATGTAAATGTTTTTTATTTAAATCAAAAATATTTATTTTTTTTTAGGAGAGTTCCCGATTTGCACCCATGGAGCACCGAGAACGCCCTCAACGTGGGTTCGATTGTGTTGATGGACCCATTACTAGAACAAAGCGCTCGGTGGCAAGCCGTCATCAGCCTCAGTTTCATGAACGAGAACCAATTTACTCCGAGATAGAGGAGGACTGTATGCACATTAGCGGCAGCCCGCAGTTTGATGTCAGAAATGCTGCCCTCTTGCAGGAGACCGAGCTGCCCGCATCATCGACAGCAGCTGGAGACACATCAGCAGCTACATCTCTAACAACGCCCGCTCCAACGCCAACGAAATCATCACTGGCATCAACAACTGGTACAGTTGGTGAAATTACACCTAGACCATCACCATTCCCGGAATCCCCAGTTGCTGATATTAGTGCACTCTATGCCAAAGTGCAAAAGTCCAACAAGTCGTCGCCAAGATCAGTTGATGTCAAGGTTGCAGTGCAACCACGACCACTGGGTCAGTTTCTGCAGGAATCCCTGATGAACGGCAGCTTCTTTCAGTTTATGCCGTTGCCAGATGAGCCGGCCAGCGATACTTCCTACACAGTTTCCACCCTAAGATCGATGAATCGAGTTTCAGAGCAACCAACACTACCGATGCATCACTCGTTGAACAACATCAACGAACAGCACTCGCCGCCCAAAAAGAATCGAAATCTCTCAAAATCCGAGCTATCGCTGCAGCGCAGTGAGATTTTCTTGGAGAATCTTTGTCGCAGCGAGATTGTGCTGGACCACGACGACAATATGCGATTGGAGAAGGTGCCAAATGTAAGTGTCCATTTATTGTCCAATTGGCCAATTTCTCATTGAATATTTGCAGACATGCCTCAAGGCGAGCAGTGCTCCTGCTGTGGATGACGATTCCGTCTCCTACGATATGCCCAATGAAGTATACGGTGGTTATGTCGTCGGGGACGCCAATTCCAGTTCACAGAGTCAGTACGGATCGGTGCAGTTGGAGCCGCTGCCACCGTCGTCAGATAACCAGAGTACGCCAAAGAAGCAGAGTCAACACTTTACGACTAAGGTAGAGATTTTTGTTGATTCCTATTAGCATTTAAGAGATTCACTTACTCGCACACATTTGTTGTCATTTGAAACCATCACACACTGTAAAAACGTTAAACGCTCCCAGACAGCACTACAAATATAAGCTATACACGGTTATTTGGCTATACACAGACTCTCTGCTTCAACTCCAACTCCAACTATAATTTCAATTTCAACTTGTTCGTAAATAGTTTCTATATGTAATCAGATGACTTGCGCCGTTTTTCAGCCCTCTCGCATGCTCAACATCGACACTAACAATGGCCCAACTGTGTCGCGGCACCAACAGATTGCCAGTGTCAGCTGCCCAACGACACCACAGCAGCCGGGGATGCCCCAAAATGTGATGCATGGGCACAGCAGTCTGGGTGAGTTGACACAAACATTGCCCAGCGAGAGCAATCTGTTGTCCATGAGCACCTTGACACGCTATCGCCTGCTCAAGGATGCCGTGCGACGATCCTATCGCAAGGGCAAAGACTTTTTGCTGGCTGAGAAACAGCGACTGACACACAGTCTGAACATGTCGCGTGATCAGACGAACCAAATCGAAGGCGAGCTCGACAGCAGCAGCTATTATACCGCCATCAATTTGGACTCATTGCTGAACGAATCTCTGTCCACTAACGAGCAGCTGGCGCACGCTGTCAGCATTTGCCGGCAGATGCCCGAGCTGGAGATCTCTTCGGAAATGGTGGAAGCCGAACGTCTGCTGCTCTTCTCCACGCTGCGAAAACAGAAACCGCCCGTCGATGGGAGCAGCGAAACAACTGCGACAGCTCGGCGAGAATCGCAGTGTTTCCTCATTGATGGCCTGCACTTGCCCGTCAAGGCTGATGTCAATCAGGATGTGTTCTTCAACTATTACTACATCTGTACTGTGGAAAGCGAAGGTCGCATTCGCTCCACACAGTCGATTGAGTGTCATAATGGTGCTGCCGTCTTTCGCGATTGTGGACTCGAGTTTTACAGCGACGGAGCAGCCGAGGAGCTGGAGTTGCGCTGTCAAATATTTATGCTGCGTCTGCGCAAGGTGTCCACATTGTCCTTGGAACCGCCGAAGGCGTTACTAGTAAGATTCAGTTCACATTCATTTGTACTCTTCACTGACATTGCACTCCTCACCATAGAAACGTGGCAGCGGCATTCTTGGCTCTACTTCCTCCAGCAGTTCGTCGCAAAGTGAGCAGATCGTTTCACGTTTCCGCTTGCACGCTTCTTTTACACTCAAGGCCAGTGACCTGATGCCCTATGAGCTGGTCGCGACCAGCGAAACAGAGGCCAGCGACAGAATCTGGCTGCGCACTTCTCGCATCTGGAAATTGCCGCTGACTTCGCACACAAAATCCTCGAATCTTATGCCGCAAATTGCGTTGACTGGCCGCGTGGAACTGCGCCTGCCCAAGTCGCAGCATTCGGGATACCTCAATGTGCAGGACACCAAACACAACTGGAATCGTCGCTGGTGCACGCTGAATGGACTGCGTCTGTCGGTTTGGCAGCACGAACACAATCTGTGCGACGAGCCGCCACTGCTGCAGTTGCAGCTCGAGACGTGTCTGCAGGCTGAGCTCGATGTGGCGCCTCGGGAGCTGTGTGCACGTGCGCGCAGCTTCCTGCTGCTGTGCCCCAGCTCTGAGGCGTGCTTTGCGGCAGACACACAGCCAGAGCTGGTCGAGTGGCTGCTGCAATTGAACGAAGCGCTGGCGTTCGCTAGGCGTTGGCTAAACAGCTGCTAAAGTTTATATATTTTGCATATTATTTATTATAAGATTTTATATATTTGTTTAAACGAAAGGGAGTTTATGAGTTTTCTGTTTGCCTTATTCACACACGTTGTCTAGTCCCAACTGCACTTACATTCACATTCACAGATGCTATCTGTATGCCGTCGAAGGAAACTTGCATTCCGGAATTGCCTTTTTTTTGTGTGTAGTCTGTACTACATGCACAACAACAACAACAGTTTATTACATAATTTACATGGATTATTATAATATATTGTAATAGTTTATAGATATACCATACATAGTTACATATATATATGTATGTGTTTTGTGCAGGTTACAATATGATACATAGTGTTAAGTAGTATATATATATAGCATATGGATAAGTTGTGGATGCGCATTTTGTAATACTCCCGAAGTGCCTAGTTAATGTAGATATTATGTCAGTATGCATTTGATGGTTATATTATTAGTTTTAAGCTGCTTTGTAATTCCCATTGCTCATTACAGTGCAAAAAACATAAATCTTGAGGTTATGTTTGTTGTGGTATTTGTTTGTTTAAGCCATTTACATACTTAAATATTGTACATTAATAATTTAACTACTATTGATTTTAATCATAGAAATTTGATATTCCTGTCGCTATTGGTGTTTTACGGTTGCAGTTTCTTGTTTACTTGCTTCTCTACTATATACTCACTAGATGCCCTCCATGGAGAGAGGATATTTCGAATATGTATTCAGCGTTGGCATTGTTCTTGTTCACTATTCACTATTTGTTTGGGGATATGCTTGTCGTCGACTCACTCGCATATTTGGAAGTGCCTTTGGAGTTGTGGATGTGCGCGTCCGTTGGTTGCCAAGCCCTCAAGCCAGAACGTATTTCCAGACACGATTCGTCTGGTGATTGGTGCCCGTCTCCGTCACATACAGTGCCGACCCATTGACGCTGACCGCAATGGAATGCGGATTCTTGAACTCGCCCCAGTGCCCAATGATCGTCTCGGAACGAGGATCGATGGTGAAGCCACGCACCGGCAGCATGGATGTGGGTCCATTGACGGCAAACACAATATCGCCATAGCCACTGACGCCAAAGACTCGTCCCAGATCAGGCTCCTGAATGGTGGCCGCAGGTTGTCCCTCTCCATGCGATGACTTCAGGCCAGCTCTGCAAATAATTGTATGCTATTCATGCTATATTTTGTACAATTCAAATGCTCACTCACTTGGGGCAAACGACGCGCATGTTTTCACGATCGGCAATGCAGAGCAAGTCCAAGTGTTCCAGCAGAGTGATGGCGTGTGGCACCTGCAACGATAGGAATTCTGCAAGTGGCTGCAATATTGAGCTGTTGCACTCTAAACCACATTACGTATACGCACCGGGTGGCTGGGGAATGCTGCGCAACAGTTTGCCAGCGGCATTGAACTTGAGAATGCGACTGTTGCAGTAGCCGTCGGCAATGAAGAACTGTTTGCAATGCCAGCGATTAATTCAGTTACTAAACTAAATGAAATTAATTAAAATTACCTCTCCTGTTGTGGCCACCGCAATGGACGTTGGCTTGCACAGATGCTTGAGAGTGGCGCCAGGTCGGAAGCGTTTGCCAATCACCAGCTGCGGCTTGCTCTCAAATGGTCTGAACTGAAGTCAACACGTGAATAAATGATCGCATTTAATTAAAGTTTGTGCCAACCTTAAAGGCTTGATGCATGGCCACATCGGTGATCCAGTAGTTGCCATGGCCATCGATGGTCATGCCGTGGGGCATGTAGAACATATCTGAGCCCCAGCCGGACTTGATGGCACCCGTTTTGGGATCCAGCACATAAATAGTCTTCTCCTTAATGGGTCCGTACTCGATGAGATAGTAGATGTTGCTCTCGTTGAAGGTGCTGCAAATGTCAAAATGCAAAGTGTATTGCAATCAATTTCGATGTACACACTCTTTCGCTCTCTCATGTGTGTCGTATGTGAAACACTTGTTACTGGACAGCTGTTGACCTACTTTACGTCCCAATAGCGGTCGGCGCGATGGAAAATCACTGGATTGCCCTCGGGATCCACAGACACGGCTGTCACCTGGCCAAAGCTATGCTGATCAGTTGGCCAGTTCTCGACAAGCACAGGCACTGGAACACTGGCCGCTGGTATGGGCACATTGTCGTAGCTCCGCTGATTCTGCAGCGCCAATTCATCGCCCGCCAAAGGCATCTGCTTGGTCTGCACAAAACAATGGTCAGCAATGGTTAAACAACTGCGATGGGCAATCTCACCTCCATGCGTCGCTTGATGAGCTCCCTGACCTCGTCGAAGAAGCGCTCGTTGATGTTTAAGGCTGCATCTGGCAGGTGGTTGGCGTTGACGGTGACGGTGTCCAGGGCACACATGGACAGCGCCAGCAGCGCCACAACAAAAACACGTCCCATTCCTTGGGCCACGGTTAGAGATCTATTGCGAAGTTTTACTGCTTATTGAGCTGCACTTTTGGCTCAGTTCTTTCTGTTTTTTTTACTCTATTTTCTTGGCTGGCGAAAGCGTTGGCAGCCTTAACATCTGTTGGAGTTGTCTATATGTTGAGCTGGCAATAACTGAACTGGCTCTGGGCCAATGGCCAACACACGGACAGCACCTACGCTTTTCGCTTTCATTGCGAACGCATGCGCCTCATTGGCACAGTGGCGCAATGTCGTCGAAACAGGTGTGATTTACATGTGGGCTCTAGCGATGTGTGCTGAGTGTCACTGTGACACGCACACTAGTGCACGTCTGCAGATTGAAAAGCTGTTTATCGATTTTCCATGGCCATTCCATGTTGGCTGCCAAAAGTCTGATGACAGTAATTGACTTTATTTTGTATAATGCAAATTTATAATATTATTAGAAAACAAAGAATCCAAGAGATATATGCACACAAATATTTGGCGTGTACATGTTTTATATATTTTTCGACTACATTTAGGGGAGGCTCCAGAATCGGCATTATAAACTAAATACTCGCTGATATTGTTTATAGTGTCGCTTAGGGAGCCTCGGTTAACTGTTTGAATTGTGATTAAAACCAATGAGCATTTCGATAGTTTAGAATATTAGGTTGGAGGCCACTTGGGTAATGGTTGCATACTATCAGCAGGCAGTGTTAATGTTACTGCTGCCTCTGCCATCGTTGGTTGTTGTTGTTGTGGTTGCTGCTACTGCGATATGTTTGACGTCACGCGCTCAACGCTCGACGGTTCCCAGCGCCAGTTGGGTCCAAATATATCCGGTGTCCGTCATGGAGCAGTAGGCATTATAATATCGTCCCGGCGAGCTTCAATCACAACACTCGATAAGAGAGATTTCACATGTTATCAGCTGGCCGAAGACTTACCGGCAATACGAGTATTGAGGACACTTGCACCGGAACAGATTCTGGAACTCCTCCTTGCAGACCTCGTTCCACCAGCAGGTGCGCTGCAAGCAATCGTCAAGGATTAGCTAAGGCATTCTCAGTGTCTGTGTCTGCTACCTACCTCGGTCATGTAACCATGCACGCTCTGGTCCGAGTAGCGCTTGGTCAGATGCCCCTCCACGTTGGCGTGCAGCGGCGTTGTCAGCGCCATCAGCACGACGAGCACGAGCAGCCAGCATCCGAATTTAAATCCAACTCCAGTTCCGGGCAGGGCCAACGACACGGGCAGCGCCTAGTTGCATGCAACACGAAACAATAGAAATAAATGCACATTATACGTTAAACTTTTTATTTGTGGCACCTTTTGCATTGCGTTGCGTTTCGTAATTGCTGTTTTTGTTATGTTTTCACTGTCAGTTTCGTGTATCACATGATGTTCTGCCACTGCCACTGCCGCAGCCGATGCCGTTGCCGTTGCCGTTGCCGTTGTTGATGCCACACGCACACTCCCACACACAAACTGGGAGAGAGAGAGAGAGAGAGAGCGAGCGAAAGTATGAGAGAGTTTCAGATGACGATGCTGAGACACGAGTGCATGTCCTGTGGCGAGTCCTTTTTTGGCTTTGGCCTACTGTTGGGCGTCGGCTGACGGTCAGACTCCGACACACAAAATATACACGCCCATTCTCCGATTTGCGTCATCACACTATGGGCTAAATGCCGATTTATGGTAATTAATTGATAGCTTTGAAGCTGAGCGAAATTTGTTCACTCTGTTTTCTATTTGTATGATTATTAAGATTGAATGTGTCGCCATCCTCCATTTACCTTAAATCGTATACTTAATTTTATTTTTAACGAATTGGTTGTTTGCTTGCAGTTGTGGTCATTAATATTTCTTAACATTAAATCTGTTTCATTGGAAAAGCGAAAAATTGGGACTAAAAATCATGGAATTAACGAAAACCAAATAATAAACAAGTTAGAAAGCTACAGTCGAGAGTGCTCGACCGTAAGATACCCGCAACCCCTTTCGAGAGAAAACCCCTTTCGAGAGAAAAAAAAAAACTTAAATGGTATTTGCCTGTGGCTTGTGGCATGTGTCGTAAAACACAAATTGTAATTCGGCGTAAATGTATCCGTATTGGCAACAGACAGGATTTTCAATGTCATTCAAAGTTTACAAGCTTAAAATGATCCAAAAAATAAATATGATGAAAATTATTAATCAGAATTAAATCTTAATTGTAAATTTGTTAATTTTAAAAACTTCTTTCCCTATGTTAAGACCTAACTTTGATTTCACTCTGTGAGCCTTGCCTTGCATAGCATCATTGTAGCGATACTCATTGTGATTGAAATATATGGCTGTATTAGTTACTTAAATTAAATTTATTGATATCATATAGCAACACATTTATTTCATTATTAAATGTGACACGGTACTCACGTCATTTCATTAGTTTAATTTAACCAATTTAATATGGAGAATATTGTGATTCGTTCACCTGGACGGCAACTTGATAATTTGTAAAGAATTCAATCGATATCAGTTAAAAATTTGCCTGTTTCCGATATCACAGCTTCTGAATCTATTCGTTTACTTTCTCCAAGGGAGAGACAAAAATGCAATATCAGAAGGCAATTTTAATCAGTGAACAATATGTAAAAATCTACTGATTATTATTAACATTGTATGATTATGTTTAATAAAGCTCCAGAAACCATTATAGCTTGAAGCTCAGAAATGCTTTGTGAAATTTAAACACAATACCGACTTAAAAAATTGACGATAAAAAGTTTGTGACGATCCACGACAAACTGAAGCGTAATGTTTTAATATTATTTATTGATATGTAAATAAAACAACAAAATTTATAAAACACCTTACCTACAAATTTAAACTAAATAGAACATCAATATTACTTATTCTGATATTTCAGAAGTCAAATGTAAGTGCATAATTTCGTTAATACATACATATATTAAAAAATTAACAAATTCATATATCTTAAATAAAATACATTGATAATGTCGGCGAAATTCCTTCCCAAATCCACCGTCGATCTGCTGAAGTACCAGGCGAACATAATCGAGTAGCAAGTAGATTATCCAATAATTTAAATTTTCAAAAGCTGGGCGGGATTTTCAAATTTGAATTTGAATAAAATACGTTAATATTAACGACGAAATTCCTTCCCAAAACCAACGTCGATCTGCTGAAGTACCAGGCGAACATAATCGAGTAGAAAGTAGATTAGCCAAAAATTTATATTTTCATAAGCTGGGCGGGATTTTCAAATTTGAATTTGAAAAAAATACGTTAATATTAACGACGAAATTCCTTCCCAAAACCAACGTCGATCTGCTGAAGTACCAGGCAAACATAATCGAGTAGCAAGAAGATATCCAAAAATTTAAACTTTCAGAAGCAGGGCGGGATTTTCAAATTTGAATTTGAAAAAAATACGTTAATATTAACGACGAAATTCCTTCCCAAAACCAACGTCGATCTGCTGAAGTACCAGACGAACATAATCGAGTAGCAAGTAGATTAGCCAAAAATTTAAATTTTCAGAAGCAGGGCGGGATTTTCAAATTTGAATTTGAATAAAATACGTTAATATTAACGACGAAATTCCTTCCCAAAACCAACGTCGATCTGCTGAAGTACCAGGCGAACATAATCGAGTAGCAAGCAGATTAGCCAAAAATTTAAATTTTCAGAAGCAGGGCGGGATTTTCAAATTTGAATTTGAATAAAATACGTTAATATTAACGACGAAATTCCTTCCCAAAACCAACGTCGATCTGCTGAAGTACCAGGCAAACATAATCGAGTAGCAAGAAGATATCCAAAAATTTAAACTTTCAGAAGCAGGGCGGGATTTTCAAATTTGAATTTGAAAAAAATACGTTAATATTAACGACGAAATTCCTTCCCAAAACCAACGTCGATCTGCTGAAGTACCAGGCGAACATAATCGAGTAGCAAGAAGATTAGCCAAAAATTTAAACTTTCAGAAGCAGGGCGGGATTTTCAAATTTGAATTTGAATAAAATACGTTAATATTAACGACGAAATTCCTTCCCAAAACCCACTTGGAGATGCTGAAGTACCAGGCGAACATAATAGAGTAGCAAGTAGATTATCCAAAAATTTAAATTATCAGAAGCTGGGCGGGATTTTCAAATTTGAATTTGAAAAAAATACGTTAATATTAACGACGAAATTCCTTCCCAAAACCTACTTGGAGCTGCTGAAGTACCAGGCCAACATAATCGAGTAGAAAGTAGATTAGCCAAAAATTTATATTTTCATAAGCTGGGCGGGATTTTCAAAATTGAATTTGAATAAAATACGTTAATATTAACGACGAAATTCCTTCCCAAAACCAACGTCGATCTGCTGAAGTACCAGGCGAACATAATCGAGTAGCAAGTAGATTAGCCAAAAATTTAAATTTTTAGAAGCAAGGCGGGATTTTTAAATTTGAATTTGAAAAAAATACGTTAATATTAACGACGACTTCCCAAAACCAACGTCGATCTGAAAATTTAATATTAACGTATTTTATTCAAATTCAAATTTGAAAATACCGCCCTGCTTCTGAAAGTTTAAATTTTTGGCTAATCTACTTGCTACTCGATTATGTTCGCCTGGTACTTCAGCAGATCGACGTTGGTTTTGGGAAGGAATTTCGTCGTTAATATTAACGTATTTTATTCAAATTCAAATTTGAAAATCCCGCCCTGCTTCGGAAAGTTTAAATTTTTGGCTAATCTACTTTCTACTCGATTATGTTCGCCTGGTACTTCAGCAGCTCCAAGTGGGGTTTGGGAAGGAATTTCGTCGTTAATATTAACGTATTTTATTCAAATTTGAAAATCCCGCCCTGCTTCTCAAAATTTAAATTTTTGGCTAATCTACTTTCTACTCGATTATGTTCGCCTGGTACTTCAGCAGATCGACGTTGGTTTTGGGAAGGAATTTCGTCGTTAATATTAACGTATTTTATTCAAATTCAAATTTGAAAATCCCGCCCTGCTTCGGAAAGTTTAAATTTTTGGCTAATCTACTTGCTACTCGATTATGTTCGCCTGGTACTTCAGCAGATCGACGTTGGTTTTGGGAAGGAATTTCGTCGTTAATATTAACGTATTTTATTCAAATTCAAATTTGAAAATCCCGCCCTGCTTCGGAAAGTTTAAATTTTTGGCTAATCTACTTTCTACTCGATTATGTTCGCCTGGTACTTCAGCAGCTCCAAGTGGGGTTTGGGAAGGAATTTCGTCGTTAATATTAACGTATTTTATTCAAATTCAAATTTGAAAATCCCGCCCTGCTTCTGAAAGTTTAAATTTTTGGCTAATCTACTTGCTACTCGATTATGTTCGCCTGGTACTTCAGCAGATCGACGTTGGTTTTGGGAAGGAATTTCGTCGTTAATATTAACGTATTTTTTTCAAATTCAAATTTGAAAATCCCGCCTTGCTTCTGAAAATTTAAATTTTTGGCTTATCTACTTGCTACTCGATTATGTTCGCCTGGTACTTCAGCAGATCGACGTTGGTTTTGGGAAGGAATTTCGTCGTTAATATTAACGTATTTTATTCAAATTCAAATTTGAAAATCCCGCCCTGCTTCTGAAAATTTAAATTTTTGGCTAATCTACTTTCTACTCGATTATGTTCGCCTGGTACTTCAGCAGCTCCTGGTGGGTTTTGGGAAGGAATTTCGTCGTTAATATTAACGTATTTTATTCAAATTCAAATTTGAAAATCCCGCCCTGCTTCTGAAAGTTTAAATTTTTGGCTAATCTACTTGCTACTCGATTATGTTCGCCTGGTACTTCAGCAGCTTTCAGGGGGTTTTGGGAAGGAATTTCGTCGTTAATATTAACGTATTTTATTCAAATTCAAATTTGAAAATCCCGCCTTGCTTCTGAAAATTTAAATTTTTGGCTAATATACTTGCTACTCGATTATGTTCGCCTGGTACTTCAGCAGCTCCTGGTGGGTTTTGGGAAGGAATTTCGTCGTTAAAATTAACGTATTTTATTCAAATTCAAATTCGAAAATCCCGCCCTGCTTCTGAAAATTTAAATTTTTGGCCAATCTACTTTCTACTCGATTATGTTCGCCTGGTACTTCAGCAGCTCCTGGTGGGTTTTGGGAAGGAATTTCGTCGTTAAAATTAACGTATTTTATTCAAATTCAAATTTGAAAATCCCGCCCTGCTTCTGAAAGTTTAAATTTTTGGCTAATCTACTTGCTACTCGATTATGTTCGCCTGGTACTTCAGCAGATCGACGTTGGTTTTGGGAAGGAATTTCGTCGTTAATATTAGCGTATTTTATTCAAATTCAAATTTGAAAATCCCGCCCTGCTTCTGAAAATTTAAATTTTTGGATAATCTACTTGCTTCTCGATTATGTTCGCCTGGTACTTCAGCAGCTCCTGGTGGGTTTTGGGAAGGAATTTCGTCGTTAATATTAACGTATTTTATTCAAATTCAAATTTGAAAATCCCGCCTTGCTTCTGAAAATTTAAATTTTTGGCTAATCTACTTTCTACTCGATTATGTTCGCCTGGTACTTCAGCAGCTCCTGGTGGGTTTTGGGAAGGAATTTCGTCGTTAATATTAACGTATTTTATTCAAATTCAAATTGAAAATCCCGCCCTGCTTCTTAAAATTTAAATTTTTGGCAAATCTACTTCCTACTCGATTATGTTCGCCTGGTACTTCAGCAGATCGACGTTGGTTTTGGGAAGGAATTTCGTCGTTAATATTAACGTATTTTATTCAAATTCAAATTTGAAAATCCCGCCCTGCTTCTGAAAATATAAATTTTTGGATAATCTACTTGCTACTCGATTATGTTCGCCTGGTACTTCAGCAGCTCCAAGTGGGTTTTGGGATGGAATTTCAGCGACATTATCAATGTATTTCATTTAATATAAATGAATTTGTTAATATTTGAATATATTTATGAACGAAATTGTGCACTTACATTTTACTTCTGAAATATCAGAATAAGTAATATTGATGTTTAATTTAATGTTAATTTGTAGGTATGTTTTTTTTGATAGATTTTATAGTATTAAGTGCATATCAATAAATAATATTAGAACATTACGCTTCAGTTTGTCGTGGATCGTCACAAACTTTTTATCGTAAATTTTAGAAGTCGGTATTGTGTTTAAATTTCACATAGCATTTCTGAGCTTTACGCTATAATGGTTTCTGGAGCTTTATTAAAAATAATCATACAATGTTAATAATAATCAGTACATTTTTACATATTGTTCACTGATTGACATTTTTTTTTTAATTAATTTCGATTGAATGCATTACAAATTAATAAGTTTGGCGGCCAGGTGAACGAATCACAATATTCTCCATATTAAATTGGTTAAATTAAACTAATGAAATGACGTGACCGTGTCACATTTAATGATGAAATAAATGTGTTGCTTTATGATATGAATAAGTTTAATATGAATTCTGATTAATATCATCATATATATTTTTTGGAGCATGTTGAGGTTGCAAACTTTGAACATTTGGATTTTTTTTTCAGTTTATTTTGATAGACTTGTTTCTGCTCGACTATTAAGGTTTTGACAAAACTTTAGTTCGACAATTCGACTGTCTTTTTAATATTAAATAATCCTTATATTGGATTAAATAAATATAGAGCTGAACTTTTTTATTTAAATTCTAATAATGTTTTGTTAAGTTACGAATTAGCTGTGTGGATTCTAAATTTTATAAATAATGAAAAAAAAAATTTTTAAGTTGTCCAATAATTGTATTGTTACTATATGCAACATCAATAGAATTTGTAAGAATCAGTTACCAAAACTAACTTCGACTAGAGTCTCAGTATTGTCGTTAAGTAATAAGTAAGATAGCTTATAATTTATTATAACAAAAAGTTAATATAATACAAATTTAGCAGGTTAAGAAATTACTAAAAATGGTAAATAAATTGAAAATGTTTTCTTTAAGAGCAACAATTTCTTAAAAGTAGAAAATTCGAGATAATTTATAATCATGCCTTAACCTTAAATCTCATAAATTGCTCACGAACTTAAAGTCAATTTAATGTGCTTTGATTTTTTATTATTTTTAATATGCATATTCTGTACGTCACTGGGATTGTCTGAGCCAAAGCGACGCGCCGTGACTCAGCAGGCGGATGCCTAAAATAGTTTGGAAACTCATTTATTGGCCAAAGTATTTTAATATGTGCCATCGAAAATTTCAACAGGTTGAAAATATTTTTCTCAAAGCGAATATAAGGCCGCATACCTTTAAGACAAAGTAAGGTGCTCATTCTGAAAAGAAAAAAAAAAAATGAAAACAACAAACACTCGTATAAATATGTATGTGTTGCTTTTCTGGTAAGTTCCAAGACTTTATTGCCATCATAAAGTACAGAGGAAAAACATCTACAAACATTTTTGGTCAATAATGCGAACGCAATTCGCAAAGATTTGTATCTGGCATATGATTCTGCACACCATTTAGATTTGCTAATTTGCAAAGGCTCGAAAGTAAGTTTATGGATATTTTGGATTAAATTTGCATGCAAAAGTCGGACTACACGCTATTTTTGCAATGGTCTGCGGAACATTTAGAATTAATAGAATTTTCCATGCATCGGCGTCATTGCTCGCGTTGGTGTCTTCCCCTAAAACAAAACAAAATAACAAATAAGTAACATCATTAAGACATCAAGTATACGCACTGTGTACACTCTTAGTGGGATTTTCAAATTGTTTCCTAAACAAATTAAAGATCGTAATGTAATCAATTGGTTCTACGGATATATGATAAATTTCCAGTTATTTATAATTACAATCAACACGCAGGGTATTCTTGTTGTCATATGGGGAAACAAGATTTATACATTCATAGCTATAAGAACATGCATATATAAATGCTAAATATTGCTTGTGGGAGCCAACTCAAATGGATGACGCTTGGCTAAAATTAGATGGCAAATACATTTTCATATTTTTAGCACACAGAAGATGTAAACAGTGTGATTCTGGTATAAAATTGACCAAATTTTCAGTGAGCTTCTCAAAAACGCTTCAGTCGTGAATCGAGAAAGACGCGAATAATCAAGGAGTTTACTTGTGTGTTGTGATCAATCGGTGATTAATCAGCAAAAGGTACGAGATCCTTGGCTGCAAACAAAATTATATTGATCATTCTGCTATTTGACGTTCGACCTAAATGATCCAATCAACTAACTGATGTGATGTGCATTAATTGCCATTAGCTTTGTTTCTTTCGTTCTCTCGCATCGTAGATGTCCGTTGTACCTCTAATGTTCCGTGACTGGTGGGATGAGCTGGACTTTCCAATGCGCACCTCGCGCCTCCTGGATCAGCACTTTGGCCAGGGCCTGAAGCGTGACGATCTCCTGTCGTCCGTTTGGAACTCTCGCCCCACAGTTCTTCGCTCTGGCTATCTGCGTCCATGGCAGCGATCTGCCAACAGCCTGCAGAAGCAGGAGTCTGGCTCCACGCTGAACATTGACAGCGAGAAGTTCGAGGTTATTCTGGATGTGCAGCAGTTCTCGCCCAATGAAATCACCGTCAAGGTGGCCGACAGATTCGTCATTGTCGAGGGCAAGCACGAGGAGAAGCAGGACGAGCATGGCTTTGTCTCCCGTCAGTTCTCCAGACGTTACCAGCTGCCCAGTGAGTTTCGAGTTCTTGTCGCTTCTTGGAAACTCCTTTGCTAACATCTTTGATTCGTTTTTTTGCTCAGGTGATGTCCATCCAGACTCCGTCACCTCATCGCTGTCCTCAGATGGTCTCTTGACCATCACAGCTCCCATGAAGAAACTGCCACCGCCTCCCACCGAGCGCCTGGTGCAGATCACACAGACTGGCCCATCGTCCAAGGAGGATAATGCCAAGAAAGTGGAAACCACATCGAACTAAATGCCATAGAGGCCTTGCTTTTTGAGAGCCTCTCGACAAAACTGAATTTTTTATACCGATTTGAGAATGACTCGTAGTTAGTATTGTATAATATTATATTTGATTTTTTACATAATATACAAATTAAAAAAAACTTATTCGCAGAGATTTTTTTATTATTTTGCAGTCTTTTGAATTAACAGAATGCATCAAGAATATGGGAAATATTTTAAATAATAATTTTGAAAACAATCAATGGATAATCAGTAAAAACTTAAAAATCTACTTTCTCGTAAATATGGAGAGTATTTAAAAAATACATATAAAATTAAATAATTGAAATTTGTTTATTCGCAGAGATTATTTTAATATTTTGCAATCATTTGAGTGAATTGAATTTCAATATTAAAAATACTAATTTTTAAGGCAATTAATTCATAATCAGACAAAACTTGAAAATCGACTTTCTCGTAGATATTTAATACATTTTAATTTTACAAATTTGAATTTGTTCTTAAACTTCATGGGGTTACATATAAAAATTATAGTATTTGGGTTTAGTCCAATAACAAAAGTTGTTCGAGTGTGACTTGATTTGCCTCTAGTCTTTCTGCTATGAAACGATCAGCTTTCTCGATCTGTTCAGGTTGCAGCTCTTCTTTGTGCCCACCAACTTTTCCGCTGCGTGTGAAACTGGAAAATCAACAAGTCGTATGAACAAACCACTTAATTCCCCCATTCACAGCTTACTTGTACTCTTCTTTGCCCCTGTTCGGGTGTTGTGTTTGAGCATACTCCCAGAGATGATTGGTTGTCGGATTTTCTGTGAGGTGGTTGTGTTAAAAGTAGCATAAATAAATTCAGCTTACTTACTCTTCATTTCCTCGAAAGACAGATGCTTAAGGAGACGATGCATTTGTTCCTCCGTCACAGTCTTGTTAAGAAAGACACATAAATCTTCGATTACTTTCCTTAGATTTTGCTTCATTCGATTGAAGCTCGTGTAGAAAACCCAGGGCTCATTGCGAAGCTGATAAAATTCAATGGCATGGAGAACTGGATCTCTTTTGTGGGCTTCCTTCTCCAGTAGTTCATCCATGTATTGCTCCAAAGATGTACCATATCGAAGCCCAATGCTAACACCGTGATAATAGCCTGATATCCAAGCATCTTTGGGATCTCGAAAGACGTAGATGACTTTGGGTTTCTTCTGCCAAAGTTGAGCGGGCAGCAAACCCAGCGAGAGGTGAGATTTTATAAAGCGAGGGGATGACAGCTCTTGTACTGGCTTTAAGGCTCTTTCCACATCACCGTGAATCAAAAAATCAAATCTATACATTTTTTATGTTTGAATGATTAACAATTTGTTGATAAATATAATTTACATACTCTAAGAAAGGGAAACGCAACTCCTGATCCTTGGAAAGTGCCGCCTCGAATTTACAATCATTCATCAGAAGCCAAACGAGTTCCTGCATCCAAGTCGTGCCACTTTTGGGATTGGTTACAACCCAAATATCATCGTCGAATACATCCATATCGTGAATAGCATCTGGCATAGATTTGGAAGGACTTCTAAAGTAATGTTTACGCTGAGCCCAGTCCTTCTTGTTTAGATTGACTGGATAACTCTTCGGCGTGACCTGATCGAATTCCATTTTAGAAGTCTACTGAAGCTTCGCAAAACAAGCATGAGAATTGAAGCTGTAAACGACTGAGACCATAACCACAGATAAAGACCGTTGAATTCAGCCAACTTCCAAATACTCTACACTTGCATCAGAAGCCCCGAAAACGAATTGTGCTGATAACACTGGAAACTGTAGTGGAGTAGTTTAAATTTGCATTCTTTACTATAAAGAAAATACATATACAACATAATATAATTGTTCATAAGAAATTTTATTTAAAAAAGACACTTTATGACTTACCAAAATAAAATCAATATTCGAAGATAAACAAGGAATACTTGAAACTATGGAAGACACTCAAAAGAATGAAAATATGTTTAAATATTTTAATTAAAGACATAATAAATTCCACTCAATTTTATTTCTCACTCTTATATTTTGTAGAGTATTAATCAACATTACTTAATGAGCTTGTATTTTGATATCAGTCACTGGTCGCAACTTTTATATGTATAATGCCCTGAAAAGATAAGATATGCACATACGAGTCGAGTACTTACAAATGAACACAATTACATTTGTATGTTGTACTAAGTATATACATAGATGAAGCAGTAAAACAATGATTATGGGCTTTGTAAATTAAACAAAGAAGTAAATATTGAAAATATTCAGTAACATGAACACACATTTATTTTTTTGATTTGACACCTACCAAAAACTATTAACCTAAATTTTAAGTTTAGATAGCTTATATACTTCTAGTATCAAGTATCCGCCATGTGGTATCACAGAAAAACAAACGATTAATTATGATTTATTAATTTGTTAAGATTTCTTATTTGTGTCTTCAAGGTCCATGGGGAGCTAAATACATATGTTGTCTATTTCTACTAATACTAAGTAGGCGGGACTGTCATTTAGATTAAGGACTAAATTTTGCATTGAAAAATGCGAATATACATTTAAAATCGTAGGTGAATAAAATCTTTGTAATATTTAAATTTAAATCAAAATGTCACGTGGAACTTCAGCCGGCTTCGATAGACATATAACTATTTTTTCCCCCGAGGGACGTCTTTATCAAGTCGGTGAGTATTTTGGAAAGTACGATTGTAACTATTTTAGTTGTATTGTTCCTAGAGTATGCATTCAACGCAATCAACCTCGAGAATATCACTTCAGTGGCCCTTAAGAGCGGCGATTGCGCCGTGGTCGCCACTCAAAAGAAAGTGACGAGCGTAAATGTTGTGCCCGAGTCGGTGACTCATTTGTTTAGCATTACCCCGGAAATTGGATGCGTTATGACCGGCCGCGTTGGTAACATTTATTATTGCCTTTTTTGTGGAAAATCGTTTAGCTTTTATTGGACTTTTCCAGCGGATTCTCGAGCACAGGTACAAAAAGCACGTTACGAGGCCGCCAACTTCCGATATAAGTTTGGCTACGGAATGCCTGTCGATGTGCTTTGTCGTCGTGTTGCCGACCTGAATCAGGTATATACTCAGAATGCTGAGATGCGTCCGTTGGGTTGCTGCATGGTGCTGATATCACACGACGATGAACTGGGGCCTAGTGTCTACAAAACAGACCCGGCTGGATACTATTGTGGATTCCGCGCCTGCGCAGCTGGTCCCAAAAAGACCGAAGCAGAGAGTTATTTGGAAAAGTATTATACAGACAATTTAGCTGATGACAAGGTCATTCAATTGGCCATCGGCTGTTTAGCCAGCGTATTGGGTGTGGACATTAAGCCCAAGAGTATTGAAATTGGCGTTGTGAGTAAATCACATCCTGAATTCCGGAGACTCGAAGAGACGGAGATAGAAGACCATCTGACTAAAATTAGTGAAAAGAATTAAGGCTATTTATCTAAATAAATTTGTAGTTAATAAAGTAGTTCATATACGCGGAAACAAACATGGGATTTATCTTTTTGAGAGTAGCTTGAATTTCTTGTAGTCTGTGTGATACGGATGAAATAAAATTATATGAATAGAACGAACATAAACTTGTCAAATTCTTTGGGTGTGGGTGTAAAATTTAAATAGGTTAATAATGATAATACAGAAGTTATACGGAGATTTTATAATATGATGACCTGCACTAAACTTAATTTCTTCTAAAATAAAAATCTTATTAAAACTTTTTGGACATATGATAATTTTCTGTGCAAAAAATCATAATAACAACCAACAAGATAGTAATTGTTGATCTATAACTGCAAAGTGTTCACTGTGACAACACACTATAATGATAATGCAATTGAAATGCATCTTGAGAAATTACTTGACCTACTGTTTGTAGTTGACGTAGGCAGAGATTACTGTGTTTGCATGAGAAGAGTCGAGTGTATATATGAGTATGTATTTATTGATGCATTTATTTATAGCAAATACATAGACACACTTATCTACATGTATGTGAATATCACTTTAGCTTACAATCTATTAAAATGATTAATCAACGTGCTTACAACAACTGCTTCTCGTTTGCACCATTAGGAGAACTTGCTGTAAGTTGCAAAGTCATCCATGTGCAATTTGTACTCCCTCAGATTGATGTCGGACCAAAGATCAAATTCTCGGATAACGTCGGCGGTCATCTCATCTTTGTGGCTGCCCACAACGCCGCGGCGCACAAACCTGTGAGGAGCAACACTTTTTACCGGTATAGATTAGATCCCATTGCCACAATGCTGCATTGCTCACCTGAACTCCTCCACCTCTCGGCCGGCAGCCGCCTTCATGCTCTCGAATTCCTTGGCATGATTGCAGGCCGGATTGTCGCGCATGCTCTCGAAGGAGAGATGCTGCTTCATCTGCTGCCTCTGCTCCACGGTAATGGGACGCTTCAGGAACTGCGCCACATCTTTGATGACCTCGTCCAGCTGCGTCTTCATGCGCTCGTAGCTGGTGAAGTAGATGTGCTCCTTGTGGCGCAGCTGCCAGAAGTCGAGCACATGTGGCCAGCAGGGCGTGAAGTTCACGTAGCCATCGATGAAGGAGTGCATAAAGTCCGCCTTGGTGCCCTGGTAGCCGACCATGCCTCGCCAGTGATGGAAGTACGAGATGGCTGCGTCCTTGGGATTGCGATACACATAGATGATCTTCGGCTTCTTGGTCCACACCTGACGGGGCAGCAGCCAAGCCGGCAGATGGGATTTGATCAGACGAGGCGAGCTCAAAGCGTTGGCTGCCTCAATGGTGTCGTGTGGCACATTCGGCACAACGCCATTGAATCTGCAATCAGTTTAAAATAGCTGATGAGGGAGTGGCTTAAACGACCTAAACTTCCATGGCTTACTCCAGAAAGGGCGATCGTATGGTGAGATCCACGCTCTTGGCCGTGTCGAAGTCGCAGTTATTCAGCACCAGCCAGGTCAGCTCCTGCATCCAAGTGGTGCCACACTTGGGCAGCGTCACAATCCACACATCGTCCTCGCGCACCTCGAACTCATGGACGCGATCCAGCACGGACTGGAAGGTGTCTGCCAGGCGGCAGAAGCGATGTTCCCATTGACCCACCACAGGCACTCCGGGCTCGCTGGTGGCATAAATCGAGGAGTAACCGCCGCTGATGGCGAGTTTGTCGATCTGCTCGAAGGGCACGCTCCGCGCAAAGAAACTCGACTGCGGCATGGCTGTGATTGCGATGTGGATTGGATTCCTACACGTTTTGTTTTCAAAATTCCCAATCGATCGCTACGTTTTGAATTCAGTCGCGTTCAACCGATCAGCTCAACAGTCGAGGCAACATTGAACGCAGCTCTGCTCAGCGAGAAATCAGCGGCAGAATTTCTCAAAGCTGCGCTCAGCCCAAGAGCTGCTCAAGTGATCGTGAACGGCTAAACTGTTACTTCGCATATTGAAGATTATAACAGCGAATTGCATTAAACACATAGATCGGCAAACGTTTATCGTTTAGGTCTCTTGACCTACAAAAACTTTTAAACTAACAACAAAGTTTAGAGTCAATAATTTAGCTTATTGATACGAATTATTTTTATAGCGACTGCCCAATTCAAAATCTTTAAAATTCACACAGACTATATGTATTTTCCTTATTCACATTTTATGTAAATATCATATTATTTAATTATAACAATTGAATAAAAATACTATACGTATTTTCATTATTGCAATTTATTGTAAAAATCATATTAGTAAAAGTATATTAATTAAACCTTCATGATATTTGTAAAACTCGTGATTTCAATGAATCTGCCAAACTGTTGATAATTCCGATTTTAATACAGAAATGTCGTGACCAGTTTTCCACAAATTGTAATAAACATCATTTCAAATCAATTAAATATAAATAAATAGTCAAATTTGCGACAATTTGTGATTATTACAAAAGTTACTTTCTGTTTCCTGAGTCTCTGCACATCTCTGATTGGTCTCTACTCCCGTATATGTCGGTACATATGTTCGTATTATATAATGGGCTCAGCGAACGGCTTTGAGCTGTGTAAACAGACTCGTTTTCTGTTGTCGTCTTCGATTTTGATTTTCGAAATGCAGCACATGAATATCTTGTGAGGTAAGACTTTCTTCACGGACGGCCTTTTGTTACTGGGACTGGGCTGTAAAAGAAAGTTATTTTCTGTGGTGCTAACCACACCGTTGTCAACGGTTTGTTTGTTTACCTTGTTTTGATTTTGTTTCTTATTTTTTATTTCTGTTGCTTCTGAGGTGAAATTATGCGTACATCTTTTGGACGGCAATTTGGCCCAAAAGAATCGAAGCCACGCCAGGGAAGCAGTTAAACAGGTTGTTTGAATGCAGAGATTGCGCTCAACCGTTGACGCACAATAAATGAATGAAATGTGTCATAAAAGGAAGTCGTGTCTAAAATAGACACTATACGAGTATGTATATTCTACTTCCCCAAACAATGGATGGAGATTTGCTTTTGTGGTTATCGCATCGAAGATATTCTGATGTTTAACCTTGACCCATTGAGAGAAATGCAAATTTCACTTTCTCGTTTCGACTTTAAATGAGAATTATGATATAACCATATTTGTATTATGTATTTGCGTTTTTATTCGCGTTTTTGTTTTTTTGTTTTTACAATAAATTTGACTAAATCTTAACATTTATAATCCTTAACCTGCAAGGAGCAAACAGATGTAGTAACAAATATACGTAAGTATGTATGTAGTTTTGTATAAAGATTTCCATTTTGTTTTGAAACAAACTGGATCGATCTACTTGTAAGTATTTAGTAATAGAAATTTTGATGCATTTGTTTAAAGAGCTCGTATTTAAAAATAATTGTTTCTTTTTCGCTTTCATTTTGTTGTTTGTTTTTGTTTTGTTTTGTAAATACTTATTAAGATGCGTATGCATGTCATTTGCATACATACACAAACGTACGTTAAACACACACATTAACAACAATAAATGTATGTATATATGCGCTCGTATATCTGTATTTGTGTACAGTCTCTGTCTGTATGTGTATGCGTGTCTGTGTGTTGGGCGTGTGTGTGTGTCTAGAAAACTTGGGATGCCTCTTCACGAATCGTGCGTCTATAAACCGTATCAAAAATGTTTATAACAGATACAAATAACAGTGTGAATGTTGAATGTCCTTTGATAAAGTTGGTGTGCCGCGCACACACACAAGCACGCACTCACACACACACACATTTGCACATATATACATACATACATATATAATAATAATATATAAATATATTCTTTGAATATGCTTATGCTTCGTAAAAGTTGTATATAAATTGTATATATCATAATATACTTATTATGCTGCTTTTGCTTTCATTTATTTGCCGTATTCATATCATTTTCATTTGCATTTGCATTTTCATTTTGTTTTCTGTTTTAACAAGAACGTATTATCGATTCGTATTAATTTACTTGTTATATATAATATGTAATTTGTTCAGTCAATTAGATAAAAAAGATTTCAAAAAGGATTCACTTAATTGTAAATGTTTTTGCGTGTAGCTTGATTCTTCATAGATTTACATCAATATTAATCGTAGAATATATTAGGTATATTGGATAGTTCATATTGTGTAGATGTAGATAGAAGGTATTTGTAACGGGCCCCATTGAATTTCACACGTTACGTTTTGTGGATTCGAATTGTTGTTGCTTTGCTAATCATCAGATATATGTATATAGTTATAGCATTTAGATATCTGTACACACACACATGTATGCATGTAGCTGTCTAATACTAGCAATAGTTCTTCTGCTCTGCACTTTTATCATTTTTAGTTTCTCTTCTCAGTAACACAGTTACGCACACGCTCGCACACTCACACACACACACACACGCGTACACACACACACACATGAACACACTCATACAGCCGTCTTCTAGCTATGGCCTTGATATTTGCCTTAATTTAAAATAGTTAGTTGGACATTTAAACTATGTGGTAGGCATTTATGCCGTTTAATAGAGATTGTCATCGTGTGTGAAAGGGTGGGGGTGGAAATAGACACACATAAACATACAGCCTATGTACTACAGATGCACACACATGCATGCATCTATGTGTTGATTATGCTTTATACCATTTTAGGTACTCTTGAGCGCACGCCTCGCCGCCCTCGTCCCAACTGGGAGCGAGCAGCAGAAGGATTTAACTATGTTTGCTAGTTCTTGTATTTGCATTTGCATTTAGATTTTTGTATTTGTATTTTGTATTTATTTATACCAAAACGACACACACACACACACACACGCTCACTCAGTCAGACGCACATGCACACACATTAACGTATACATACAAATTTTGTGATGTTACTTAAATATTAAATTTTGAGTCCAGCCCAATAATTTTTGTTTAGTTTTGTTTTTCTTTGTTTTTGCTCTTCAAACATTTGCGACAGTTTCTGTATTTGTTAGCCTGCGTGTGATTGTGTGCGATGCGATGTGATGTGATGTGATGGCGTATCCTTGGCACACACACTCACACACACACACACATCCACACACACCGCAGTAGTGGAAGCGTTATTTAGTCGAGATATGTGTATGCAACAAACGACAAGGAGACAAGAACAAGATCAGATCTATGCCGAGAGAGTGCGACGCAAGTTGCAGCTTCTAGGCCGGCTGCGCCGACACTAGAGCATGTCCTCCATTTCGTTCTCGCCAATTGTGGATGTGGCAGGCGCCTGGGCCGGCAGCGGCTTCAGAAAACCCGAGAATATTCTCCGGAAAGCCGTATGCTATTTGGAATTGGACGGCTTGTTGCCAACAGGCGGCTGCTTGGCCATTATGTCGGCCAGCGTATTGACGCCCTGCTCATCGTACTTCTTCCACTGTGAGTAGTTGATCTGCATGCACGTGATCAGCTGTGGCATGTCAATAAAACCTGCAACAGAAGGTGACTTTAGTTAATCGATCAAGTGGCTTGAGCAGTGGATGAACTCACTGTCCCAGGCATGCATCATGTCCTGTATAATGTATTCGATGAAACCAATTTGGCTCTTTGGTATGCTGCATGTGGCACGATCGAACATGGGCATCACGATGGGCATGTGCCGCTGCTTCTCCTCGTCCGTCTGCATAAAGTACTCCTCGGCGATGCGCCGTGCCCACTCGATGCAGTACTGCATCGGCCTGGCAGGATTGCTCACATCGGCCACCTTGATGAGCATGCGCCGCATGAGTATCGAGGTCTCCTCCTCCGACTGCACCAGCTGCAATTAAACACAGATTAGCATCGCCATCTAGTTTGTGATTCCGCTCTCTCTCTCTCTCTCACCTCTCGGGGCTCAACCTCGCTGCCAAAAACGCTGACGAACTTGGCCAAGTGCTCGAAGTGACGCGTCATTTCGGTGGCCAAGATCATGTCGATAATGGTGCTGCGGGCCGACTTGTAGGTCTCCTTATCGAGGTTCTTGAATATGTTGATCTTGTCATCACCTGCGGTTATCAAATTGTTATGGTAATCATTAAGTATTTATCTGCGAGACCTTGAACCTACCCAGAGTCAACTTGAAAGTGATGGCCGCATGATGGTTTTCCAGCACCGTCAGATCGTTATACAATATGGCCAGCGGACTGTTCGAGTTGGAGAGGAAGGCGGAAGAACGGCCCGGATGGTCGACATCGTGGGCAGCTGCGGCAATCAAGGCCGTGGCCTCGTCCATGCGATCCATTACCATATTCCTGTTGGCCAGCTGTGTGATGAATGCGCCCGTGGCCTGTAAAATGGATAACAATTGTGATAATAGAAATTTGCCAGAGATAAGCATATGGCTTCCACTCTAGGGGAGTCCGGCACGCACCTGCATAACATCTGCGGCATGTGTGCTGTTGTGATATGTGTTGCTCTTATGATAGTGTGCCTCGATAACGGCCAGCCAAGCCTTGCACACGTTCTCATCAATGTTCAGGGTGGCAAAGACATCGAAGCGCCGGAACATTTCCATGCCCAAGTACAGCAGTGGATGGTAGTCGGTGATCTCTTCCAATTTGAAAATATCAAAGTCCCAGCTCAGAGATTCTTCAAGCAGTTCCATGACAATGGGATTTGCCTGAAGAGAAAATATTAAAAGAATTTCATTAATATCGTAAATAGATGTAAAGGCATTCACAGCTTAACAAAATTGAAACACTTTTAATTTTTGAGCGATTTTCTGTAGGTTCATCAAAGACCTGAATTTAACTTGTCTTTTTTTTCATTTTGTGAATAATTTTCTACTTATATCATTGATATGCTAATTAAATATAAATCAATTGAACTAATTAGAAAGATGTTTCTTGATATGTATTTTTATATTATTTTCTCTTTTAAGCTATTTTCTCAAGGTTAATCAACAACCTGAATTTTACATGAAATATTTATTTTTCTAAAAAGTGGATAAACATATTACCTCTTAAAAATTAGTAATAATTTTTTCGATTACCAAAATTAAAAAATATGTTTTATATTTTTAAATTTCATATTGATAAAATTGATTACATTTTTTCTGAAAAGCTATTTAGTAAACGATTTTGTTAAATATGTTAGGTAAGTAACTCTGCTCAAAAATACAAAAATTTGATAAATCAAACGAATCTTTAGAATAAGTTTAATGTATTTTGTCTAGTCTTACCTTCATCTTGGCGGGCACAATCGCTGTGCGCGTGGAGTTGCCTGTGCGGATGATGGAGTCGTTGGAGCTGCGACGGGACGAGTAGACGCTGGGGCCCTGAAAGTGCAAAGTGCCATCAGGATAGGCCATGGGTTTGGGGGATTGTGTAGCTCACCGTTAAGAGAGCGCCAATTAGATCGGTTGCAATGGGATCGTCGGTGCGAATCTCTTTCATTTGGGGACTGTAGAGTCCCTCGCGTTTGAGGAACTCCAAGACCTTGTCGATGAGGCGTGCCTCGTCGGCTGAACAATTCTCCTGTACTTGTGATAGTAAATTGATTATCTAAAGTGCGAGTGCGCAGATTGTGTGTTGGTTTTGACCAGAGTTTGTTGATCGTTTTGTTTATTCATTTTTATGGTTTGTTTTGATTTGATTTGATTTGTTTTATATATTTGTTTTTTTTTGTTGTTGTTGTTGTTTGTTACAAGCGACGCGCAGCGAGCAAAACAAACGAACGAGCGAGCGAGCGAACGTGCGAACGAACGGAACCAGTTCATATATGTACAATTACAATATTATTACCATCATTATTATTATTATTATTACGTATTATCATTAACCATAGTCATTATTATTGTGTGTGTTGAGTTTTAGCATGAGAGTTGGTTCAAGTTGTTCAAGTACACACATAACATAAAAGTAAAAAAGAGAACATAACAAATAAGAGATAAAAAAGAGAATAAATGTAAAACAATAGTTTTAGTCTTTTGTGCAATTTAGAACTGTTGTTGTTGTAGTTGTTGACTGTTTTGTTAATCAATTTGGAATTAGTAAGTGTTAAATAATTGCAAATATTATCAAACAATGTGCCATTAGATACGAATTATTACTGATTAGTCTTGATCCTTGTTGCCATTGAAGTTGTGCACAGTTGCAAGTTCGATCGAACGATCCTTCGAGCAAAGTAAGTGCAACCTAATTGTGCATAATGTCAATCGATTTGCAACTAGTTGGAAGTTCGTTCGACCGATACTTCAAACAAGTTAAGCGGAACTCGATGAAAGTTGTGCATAATGTCAATTGAGTTGCAACAAGCTGGAAGTGCGATCAAACGATCCTTCAAACAGGTTAAGTGAAACACGTTTGAAGTTCGATCAAACGCGCCTTTCAGATTGTGCTCAATGTCAATCGGTTGGAAGTTCGATCAAACGAGCCTTCGAACTAGTTAAGCACAACCTCAATGCAACTTTAAATTACTCGTTGGCTGTGTCGATGAGTGTGCGTGTGTGTGTGTGTTGAGTGTGTGTGTGTGCTGTAATTGTAGTGCGTTGTTGTTGGCTCTTGCTAAATGCTGAACGAAACTGAGACACACACACACACACAGACACACACCACGGACACGGTCACGGACACGGACACGGACGATAATTTAGTATTGGGCACATGGGCACAGTAAGCATTCGGATGTGGTCAGATGAGGGATGAGGGAATGCGGATATGCGGGTGGTTGGGTGCTTGGGTGGTTGGAGGGTCTGTCAACAGTTTTTCGTCAAAACCAATTGGGTGTATTAAGTGGAGTCATACTTTGGTAATGGGCGCCTCGAGGGGCAGCGATGTCAGCTTGGCCAGGCTGGTGCGTCGCAGTCCGTCGGAGGCAATGGAGCGCACATCAAAGCTGCAGCGACGCACCGAGTGCAGGGAGCCGCGTGGCGCCTCCTTTGGCTGCGGCAGCGTGGCAATGAAGTCCATACCACCGCCGGGTATATCAAAGTTGAAAATCAGATGTGTGGGTGCACTGCAGCAGCAACAGAGAGGGAGACAAATTGAGATGCAATTTCATTGTTCAGTGCTCTGTGTTGCACCTACCTGCCAATGCAGGCCACGGGCACGACACGGACGTGCATGGGAATTCCCTCCTGGTTCTTGCGGCGCACCGTCAGAATGCCGTCGAACTCCTTAATGCTCTTGCCCTGCTCGCTGATGGTGGAGAGGTCCGAGACGAAGATGTCGGCTAATGGCTTGCTAATTATTTCGTCCTGTTGTGATGCATGCAAAATGGAAATCTCATTAGTGACTGCGCGCTGTCTGCCCCATGCCCCAGGACTTACCAGCCGCATGTTGAGCAGCCGTTCCGTTGCACGATTCGCGTACTGTATGCGCAGCAAGTCGTCCGTGATGAGCACCACCTCCTTCAGCCGATGCAGGGCCGTGTAGAGTGCCTACCAGCGAGAGAGAGAAAGACTTGCGGTTTACATTTACAATTTGATTAAAACGCCAGCAACGTTGCGCCATTTAATTGAATTAATACGTGCGGAGCGAGATGGTTGCCCGGGGCAGCCAGCTGGTCACCTGGGCATCGCATTAACTCGATTGCGCATCGCATTTACCTGTTGAGTGGACATGACATTGTGGGGCCTTATGATTGAGTGCAGTATCTGCTTCAGTTCCACGCTGCACATAGCCAAGTTCGTTGTCTCGGCAATGCACTGCAAGCGAAGAAGGGAAAAGAAAAGAAAAGCATTTACTCTATTTGCTGTTCACCTTGAGGTGGCCGGTGGGGCAATTAAAGTAGAAACTTACTCTATTAACGCCAGCGTCCAATAGAGCAATTAGTGCGTCATCCTTTTCAAAGAAACTGTCGCAAGGTGGGAGGAAAAGTCGTTAAATACTGTCAAGGTGTCGACGAGAGGTTAATGTGTCCACTTACCTCTTCTTGCAGACCGCAATTATTGTCGTTAAATGATGGCCATGTGTGTGACGTATTGTTCTGTCAAGGAGACAAGTTTTGTGCAAAAGTGCAAAGTTATATACAATATAGTTGAGATGCTGGGGAAATTACGTATACGCCACGTGTACGTGTCGCTCACCTTGCAATGTGCTCTGCATCGAGACCTTTTGTGGAGCGCGCATCAATTATAATTAGGTGATAGCACTGCGCTGTGGCATACGACTTCTGCAGAGTGTCCAGTGCCTCCTCCTTGGATTTGACCAGCGTTACGTCCAATTGATGGCGCTGACAGGCCAAGGTGACCACTTCGCAGATGCTATCCGATTTGTGAAAAACTAAAAGCGCCTGCAACGAATGAATTGACATTCGCATCGACATTAGTCAAATTGGACAGGAAAGCCATCAAGGCAAAGTCTTGTTCATATAGAGGGATGTGGCACGTGTCAGCTTACCTTAAGTTGAGGATTCGGTGGTAGCACGGTTGGATATTTCAAGTCCATGAGATTTCGCTGCAAAACAAGTCAAAACAAGCAAGGTGAGCAAGAGAAGGAGCGAGAGCAGGTGAAACAACGTGTAAAATTTAATAAAAATCTACAGCGCTCTGGCTTTGCCATCAAAATAAGAGGGCTTAACTCCGGCTTCTGTCTGTGTCGTGTCAGTTTACGAGTGTATGAGGCTGTTCACTCTTTGCGTGTGTGTGTGTGTGTATTTGTGTGTCGCTCAAATGATGATAAATTAAAATAAAATTGCTTGCGCCCCGACAGAAAATTGCTGGGGTGCCATTTGCCGTATTGGTGACTTGGCCTACAGATTTATTATGCTCGTATGAATAAATGCGATATGTGAAAATCGGGGATTTTATGCACACACACGCACAACGCACAACACACCACACACACCCAAAACACACACCTCACTGGCTGCTGGAGACTGTAGACTGGATAATATACGGCTGCGTAAGCGTGATGTGTGTCAATTCGGTAATGGAAAACAAGCTGACATCAAAAGAAACCCATATTCAAAACTATTTATAACCGCCTTTTCCCAATTACAAATGCTAATCGTTGATTTGAAAATCGATAATCGTAAACCGAGCAGCATCGCATCAGTACTTATTCAAAGCATAAATCAAAATTGCCATTAGCTGCACATAAACATTGTCTATACGTGTATTTTGCGAGAGCATTAAACTTTATGACCTGGAAGCGAGAGCTCTCTAAGCGAGAGAAAGAGAGACTGAATTTTAAATAAAAATTCTCAATTTACAACCTACTGAAATATATATGAAGGCTCTTGTTATTAATTTCTAGATGCCAAACATATGAATAATTGAATGTTTGCTTATCGTACGTAAAGCATTATTAAATTCAAGCAGCCTTTAACCAAAGTCACATTCGCAAGTCATTGTTTAATCATACAAATGATATGCAACAAAAAAAAAAATGTTTTCTTACAGCGACAACATCAGACTTTGGGTTAAAAAGGACCATTCTGGAAATTACAACGTTTGCCTATATTAAAAATTCTATAACGAAAGAATTTTGTTTATATTTTTATCGCCCATATTGTGAAAAACAAAACAAAATACTTAAATGTGACAATTTTTCGATATGAGACTTAAAGCGTTTAATTTAAAACTAATTAAAATTCAACATGATTGTTTTAAGAATGTTTTCAAAATTAAATCTTTTTTAATAAAATTTATTTTAAGACCGAAATATTGTCAAATTTCCGAACTTTATTCTTCTTTTGATAACGTAGTTTTTCTCGCTGTGTAATATATTTTTACCGTTCAGTTTCTTATATGCCCTGCCCTTATAATGTCGAATAAAGTGACCAATCTATATTTCCGGAAGATTGCATATTTCTGAAGATTCGCAAATATTCACATGATAAATTTTCAACAACATCATAAATTTCTAAGAAACTTGTCTTTGTTGTAACCGTTGAATTTTAAATGAAATTCAAATTTTTTAAAACGACTTCAAAACAAAAGCATTATTCTGTCTCCAATTGCAATTTTAGAAATGAATATCATTTAACCATTGGACATTCCCCCATTGTATCGTTGACATATTCATAAAGGTATATTTAGAGTATTCGTAAGCAATTCGTCAATTTGTTCAATTGTAATGACAAATGTATCGCAAGACTTTGACGATTTACGAAATGACGGAAGATCAATCAACCCACATTTCGTAAACGTAACGTTCACGGAAATGAGAATCGAGAATGACTCTGATAATATTTAGCTGTTGTTGAACTTGAGGTTCCCTCTTTGCTGTCTTGCCGGACTATCTGCGTGGCCTATCAGCAGTTTGAATCATAAATAAAATGAGACGATACTTTATGGAGCCTGTCGAGCTGTCCTAATTACCAGAAAGCCCTGTCATCAATACCTGAAATGTTTTCAACTCGTCATCGTCACTTTGCGGCGACGGCTTCTTGCCGTTGCCCACCCAAAGATGAAGCTTGGGTCCCTTGTGGAGGCGTCGCTCGTACAAACTGTGACACTGGCGATCGAATGTGTGATGCTTCTGTGGACGTCGCAGGACCACGTAATCTGAGTCATCATCCGGTTTGTTTTCCTGCCGCTGTGTCAGCTGACATCTATCTTCCAGTGTGAGATTGTTCAGGCGTAATGCCTGTGCGTCCAGATTGCGTATGGCCTCGACTATTTCCGGCTGCATATTGCGTCCAACGCTGCTGCCTCCACCTCCGCATCCAGCTCCTGCTCCTGCCACGAAGGACATTCCCTGTGGCCTTGGGTCGCGTGGCAACGGCGTCATTACGTCCCCACGCTCCGCTGCCACATTCGCCTCGTACTCCAGCTCCATCTGCTCGGGCGTTTTGCTGGAGTTGCTCACTCGTCCATGTGATGGCATTGGCATTGCTGGCGGTGGCGGAGGCGTTGCTAATGAAATTTCAACGCCAGGTACCTTCATTTCCGAGTCCAAATGCTTGTCACTGTGCCCTGCCAGCATTTGCCGGATGCTGCCATTTGTCGTCGCCGTTGAGTTTCTGCTCTGCTTGTGACTTGGCTCCAAATCCAGGCCATTAGAATTGGAATTAGTTGAGCTAACAGCGCTTATCAGCCGGTTCTTATCGACGTCATCAGCGAGCAGCGTTGTCGTCGTTGTCGTCGTCTTTGTCGTCGTCGTCGTCGCTTTGGCTGGCGATCGTTGTTGCTGTTGCGGCTTTTTATTGGCATTATCGAGCAGTTGATCAGATTCCCTTCTGGCTGCCGCTGTTGTCGTCGTCGTCGTCGTCGTCGTCGTTGCTATGATATAGCGATCAGTGTCAGACTCTCCGTCCGATTCATTTGAATGGGCAGCCGCCGACGACGATTTACTGCGAAAAACACTCGCAATTTTTGGCAAACAATTGCGCATTCTGCTAATTATACAATAACACTCAGTCTCACTCACACACTCACTCGAGCTACTTCACTTTGAACAGTACTAATAACACTTGACTTCGTTTTCGTTGTCGTTGTTGTCAATCGACTATAATCAAAATGTCCTTCTAATCCAGCAACAACAACAATGCCAGCGTGTTTGCGTAAGCCATTTTATTTTGTGTGGTCCACAAGATTTTCCACTGAAATGAGTTGATGAAATAAATCCAGTTTGGGGAATATGGGACACAAGACGCAGTCGTTGTTGTTGTCAGCCGTGTCGTGAGTTATGTATAAGTACGAATATGTCTAGAAATCGAATTGAATATTTTTCACAGGTTTTGCGACTGCGACTGCGAATGAATGACTGACTGAGTCAATTGGCAGTCGACAGCTCGCTGGCTGACAAAGCGGCGGGTTAATCTATTTCTTTACTTTTTGATTTCCCACCTTCAATGTTAATTGATTTGATTTCTCTGGCCGCGCATTGTTTATGCGCGACTCAATAAACACGCTCCCAAGCGTAGCGCTCTCTTCACACACACACACACACACTCATCGATTCGCTGCTGCTCAGTGTAAATGAGCGGCTATTTAAAGAAGCGCAGCCAAATCAAATGTAAAAAAATAGAAAGAAAACAAAAACAAAAAAAAAGGAAAATAATTGTTGTTGGGCGAGAGCTGCCATCATATAACGAGCTATGAGCTCGCTGATAAGATATCTTTCTTATCAAAGACGTAACACACATGTGCGCGCTGCCCCGACCAACAACGGCCCAGGGCCAGAAGAAGCACACCAACAAATAATGACGCCCAAAGCACACTTCATCAGCATCATCGGCATTGGCAACGCAACCGCAAATTGAGAGGCATTCGCACTTACCGTATAGACATCCATTGGCTCATCCTCGGGCGTGAGTGCCAGAGCCAGCGAGGATTTGCGGTGACCAGGACGACCGCCACCGGATGAGCTGGTGCCCGATGTTCCAGTGCCTGCAAAGCGAGAGGAAAGTTCGGTTAATTTGTATGAAATTGTGCAGCAAATTGTTGCGCTGAAAAGCATGCTACATTTGTGTGTGCGTTGCGTGAAAAGTGTTGCATACTTTTCGGTCGCCTTCGGCAAATGGCCGCACGCACACCAGCAAAACCCTGACAACACTCACAACAGACACGAGCTAAGCATTCATTACGCTAGTCGCACGTTTTATTTAATTATAAGCGTTGGCATTTCTAAAACACTTTATAACAGGCACACGCACGTTTCCGTCTCCATCTCCATCTCCAGCTACCCATCAACACAGCATCATCATCATCACGCCCACGCCCCCGTCCCGCCCCTCACACACACTTCCAGACAATCGGCTTACCCACAAGCAGCTCGGACTCGGAGGCCGGACGCGTTAATGAAGCTCTGCTTGTTATAGTTGTTGTCGCTGTTGTTGTCGCTGTTGTTGTTGTTGATGTTGATGTATCTGCCTCCATGGCTGGCGTTTGCATTTGTCTGGCCGCCCTGCCCATCATTAGAGCCGTCGCACTAGCGCCCGCCACCGCCGTCGCCACCGCCCCCGCACTTGCCCCCACAACACAATTGCAATCACTTTCGACGCTTTCTTCACTCATGTGGGCCGTCGACGACGACGACGACGACGTCGTCCCAGTGCCAGACAGGTTTGCTGGCTGGCTGGGGCTCGATATAATCATTGTTCGCCTTTTTTGTAGTTCTCTCTTTTTATTGTTTTGCTCGAGTTTTGTTGTTGGGCTGCTTTATTTATGTTGTTGTTTGTCTCTTGGCTTTTTCGCTGACTTTGCAAATTAACTACAAATATTCAACATAATTATCGCTTTTGATTATTTTCGTGGCACCATGTTAATTTGTCATTTATGTTGTTGTTGTTGCTGTTGTTGTTGTTGACCGGCTGTTTATCTGCTGTGGCATTGATTTCAGACAATTAGTGCGTAATGATAACCTGCTCCACATGCATAACTACGTCCGTCCGTCCGTCTATGCGTCGCTCTATCTATGAGTATTTATGAACAAAAATAGCCCTGAAACATAAACATGCGGAACTGAATAGCGAGTACTACGACGAGTACTCGCACTCGCACTCGCACTCCTACTCATATCATACTTGTACTTATTTATATATGTACACCCAATATGCGAGTACATACGCGTCTGCCATATTTATGTACAACTTATATAGAGAAAATATTTGCGTATATTCAAATAAATACAGGCTGGCTGGGCCAGTGTGTATCTTATCGTTGCTAGCGTCCGCTTGCCTCGGTTTCACTGGCTAGCGGTACGCGCGTTGTAATCTAAACGAAAATCGATAAATTGTTTAGATAAAAGCCGCAGCAGCAGCAGCAGCAGCCGACCACTGACGTCGACAAGCAACAGGGTTTGGTTTTGGCTTGGTTTGGTTTTGGTTGTTGTCGCCTCGCTTCAGATACTTGTGCTCTGTGGCCATGTTTAATTCTGCAGTTGATTCTCAAACATTTACTGCCAACGACAACTATTTGGAGCGCACACACACACACACACACATACACTTAAACTTGCGACTTAAACTTAAAGCGTCTCTCGAGGAGGGAATGGGGGTTGGGGGGGCCAGAAGTGGCGCCTGGCTGCAAATACTTACAACACTTGCTCACATTAAGGCTCATGTTACACACGGACACACTCAGCACACAGCACACACACACACACTCGCAGACTGGCAACAGTTATTGGCTCATTAGTGTGTGGAGTGTACACAAGTTGGCGGTGTGGATTGTGGATGTGAGTTGCAGGTCTAGCTGGCTGGCTGCCTGGCTGGCTTCGAAGTGGAATTGAGTTGAAGGTGCGCTTGATTTTGATCGATTAGCACTTGGCTTATTTACGAGTATGCAACATGGCCACAACACTGTGCAAACACTGCAGGCAATATTAAAATTTAACTGCTCGACAAACAGGAGCACGGTTATGGTTGCCGTTCCGTTACCGTTACCGTTACCGTTTCATTTACATTTACATTCACATTTACAGTTGAAAAACGACTTCAGTTTGCTTGTACCAAACAAACAAACAAACAAACAAACAGCGAAACTTTAATGAAATTCAAATTGTACTTATTCAAAGTGAAATTATGAATGCGTAGCAACAACGAGCCAAACGCCAACTGGAGAGCACAGAACAGACTAGACCAGAACAGAACAGAACAGAACAGAACAGAACAGAACGGAACACTGCGAAACGTCCGCACTAATCCGTTATGAAAAACTGTTTGCCAGATGATAATTCTCGCACGGATTCTGAAGCCACAAGCGACCGCACTGTGCGCTACACTGCAAACAGTCGGCCCTTTGGACACAGCAGCAACTGCTCTACTCTCATTACAAACTTAAGCTTCAAATTGCAGCCAGATGTTTTCTTTAATAACAATAACACAAAGTTCATTCAGTTTTATAACTTCAGTTTTTACTCCTGTTTGTTGTCCAACTACATTCTGAGCTTCAAATGCCTCAAAGTAAGAGTATGCTCACAAATTTATGGCCAAAAGTCTTTGAGTTAATAAATGAAGAAACAACACAAACTTGTTAAACAAAGATTGTTTCAGAAGTACAAGCCAACTGCTTAATTTATACCGTTTGGCTGGATGAAAGGAAGCCAATTATAAAAGTATCGTAAAATGATTTTCACAGAATTTTGACCTAAGGCTAAGTTAAAGTTCCAAGAAATTCAATAATGTGTAGCTTGCAGCTTTGGGGAGTTGCAATTCATTGAATTTTGTTAGAAATTTTCCAACTCTATTACATATTTATGATGTTCGATGAATTTGTGAGTTGTAGAAAAAGATTTCTTTATTGTACATGCTCAAATAGTACATAATTCGAATTATTTGTCAAATCAATATTTACAACATCACTAATTATTTGTAAGACGTGTTCATTGGCAGGAATTAACATCCGGAGCGGATGTTACAAACTTGCAAAATATTTATTTCAACAATAATGTGCACTGACAATTTCCGGTTAATACAAGCCAAAGATTTCCGATTGATTGAGTGTTAAAATCAAATTAATTATCAGAACGCAACGCGTATTCGAATATAAATCTTATGTTGGAACTGTTTACACAAATTGTTCAAATATATGCCTATAATAAAAGCAATTTTATAAACTCTTCTATATCACTGCACAATCTATTGCTTGTAAATAATGTTTAATAAACAATATCAGCGTTGTCCTAATGCCGTTGCAGAGCATTGTGGAAATGGCATCAGCCGGTCAGTTACCGGGAGTGTCTTTTGCGCCTTGGGCCGTTGTCATGACAACCAATTAATTTTTGATAAGATAATATCAGGCGAGTTTGCTCATAGTATTCAGATGTTTAGGCCCCGCACACATCGAGATACGGATACTGAACTGAACTGAAACACAGGCGCATAATGCGTTTTCATAAAGAATGGCGCTGGCGCACACATTTAAATAGACTACACACAGATAGGGCAACAAATAAATATAAATAATCAAGTAGAAAACAAAACGCGTGCACAATCTACATCTACCTATATAGGTAATACCCTTAGTGACTGAGAGCGAGAGAGCTGGAGAGAGTGGGAGAGTGGGTCGGTTAGAATACTACCTAGTTGGTATATGGGCACGTTGCTCACGTTACGTCCGAGCCCGAAATGCGAAATGCGAAACTTGCCCCCGAGGCATTACTTATCTAACGACGATCATCACCGTTGATAGTTGATAGTGGGCATGGACATGTCGCCAAGTCCAGTGTCGCCATATTGACATTAGCGGACAGTTCGGCCCGACTGCTCTTTAATCTAATCTTTGCGACTCGCAATATTTGTGAATAGCTTCACGTGGCTTTCGGGCAGAGCGGAGGGAGAGGACGACCTGCTTCTAGTACTGCTGCTACAACTCTTACTATTGCGACTGAGCCTGTAAAGCCGCAAAATTGAATTTTAATGCGACAACTTGTGGGCATAAGAATCGATTTATGTCAACTACTTCAAAGGCTGCAATCACCATTCAATGGATTTCAATTTCTATTTCTATTTCGTTTGCGTTTCCGATTTCGATTTTGATTTCCCCCATTTGCTTGCGAATTTTAAATTCTGTTTTCCCAGCTCGGGCTTTTTCATTCAAACGCGTAATTAATGTTAAACACTGATAAACTGCAGCACAAACTGTGCTCAGCACTTGGTGCTTGCCACTTGCTACTTGGCACTTGACACCTGACTGTGGCAGTTGCTGGCAGGTGGGGATTAGGCGCACATAATTAATCGACAGCCTCATTTTGCCATTTGGCATCGATGCACTTCACAATACTCTTTTCGCACAAAGTCTTTCAATTCGTTCGGCAGGTGTGAAGTGTTTCAAAAGTAAAAGATAAAGAGAGAGACTGGTAATAAACTATATTTATCATAATAAATATTCAACAATTTAAGCAGACTTTTTTATATTTAAAATTCTATTTGTGTGCATAATTTCTAATTATACAATCTATATTTCTAACGAGTCAAAGATATTTAAATAATTTTACATTAATATTCAAAAGCCTAATGAGCTTCAGTGGCTTTATGCGTTTCACTGATAAAATGGCCAACTCATTGAGAAAGCAATTTAATTAATGGATTTCCATTGGTTTAATAGCTTAACTGCATTCAGCGCATACTCAGTGAAAATTGCCCTATGATTGATGTTGTAATTTAATTAATAGTTCTATAAAAAAAAGGGTATTAAATCTTCGACGCCTTGTTTGACAGCTGTTCTTTGTGTGTTTTCAGTTTGTTTAATGTTTTGTTTTCATTTCTCTTGTTAGTTTGCTTTGCTGTTGCTTTTGTGTATTTTGCTTTGATTGATGTTTTGGCGCCGTTGCGTGGGTGCCCCTTGAACGCTATTTTTTGCTCTCTTTTTTGCTGCTTTTTGTTATTGTTTAAAGCGCACGCTGATTGCCGTCGATGTCGTTGTCGATCGTTCGTAATTCGCACGCTCTGGCAACGCTCTCATCGTCGCACACAGATGGCGCCCTCTACAGGTGTGTGTGTGTATTACTATTTCTGTGTGTGTGTGTGTGTGTGTGTGTGTAGATCGTCGCAGTCGCGTGTAGCACAAACCAGATTGTCATGTGAATCTTTTTTATCGGTAAGTAAAAATTAATAAACCGACTACGAATGACTGAAAATAACAGTCTAGTATGTCGTGTGAATAACAAACATGTAGTATATTTAATATATGTAGAGATCTGTTGTTGTGGGTCGTTCTCATTAGTTGTTGTTTGCATTATGGGCAGCGCGATGGGTCGTTAGCCGTTAGCCGTTAGCCTCTCGTGGCTTGCACATTTGTTTGACAGCGCCAAACATGTTAATGAGGCAGTTTTGCACACATTTGGCGAACGCCAATGCAGTTGGCAGTTGGCAGTTGGCAAACACTTCGCACACGCAGCTAGCCAAATTCAAGAATGAAAACGCACTTCCAAACCGATACAGATACAGATACAGATACGTACTACGCGCGCACAATACATGCCTAGATACGGATACAGCTACAGATACATACACCTGTGGATCGCTAGACAAATTTAATTCTATACGCTTGAAGCTTGTAGCTTGTAGCTTCTAGTCGCTTGAGTTACAGTTGTTGTTGTGGTTGGCACACTTAGTTGTGAAGTTTATTTTGAATTTTAACACTTTTCGATATTGTGTATAAATTGTTGCTATTTTTTTGTATTCTTTTTTTTTTATTTGATATTTGTTGTTGGATTTTTTTGGCTCGCTATGCGGCGCCGAGCTGTTTTTTTCCACACACTCACACACACACTCGCTTGCCAATTGCAGCGATCTTTCAGATACTTTTCATATGTGCCACACAATCGCAGTGCGTCGCTGTTGTTGTTGCTGGTGTCATAAGCTTTAATTGCGTTCGATTTTGGTTCTCAACTGGTTGGCCCTGGCTAATACACGTTGCAGTCACTCGCACGGATTTTCTTGCCAAATTTGTGTTTGGCGTCGCATTAGGCCACTGCAATAGCGAGTAGAACAACCGCCTAAAGCTGCCGCTGCCGCTATTTTAGCTGCCGCTGTTGGCGACTTGTTGTCGATGGAGAGACACGCCCGCGAATCGCGCCCCCTGCATTTGTGTATCTCCTACTAGCTGAAATTGTTGTGGGGCTGCTGTTGAATTGGAATCGAAATCTGAATGTACATTTAAATTTGAACGCCTTCACCTTCTGCGTTTTGGATTTGCATAACGCGCGCCAGTCGTCGACTTGTCGACAGTCGAAAACTGTTTGCGTCCGTGTGTCGCGTATTATTTGTCTGTTTTGTTTATTATTTTATTATTATTATGTATTATTATTATTGTTGTAGTGTATTTGTGCACGGCAGCAGCAAGACGCACCGCACCGTATAAGCGTCCCGTTACGAAAGCGTTTAACGACCGACACGACGAACCAATTCAAAGCAACTGACTCCATAAATGGCGAGCAGCTGTTGCGCGAGTGCGAGCTTTGAAGTGCGATCCATTGGTTGCGAGGGGGGGCTGCGGCGGGGAGCGAACCACGCAGAGCCAGACGACAGTGCAGGAGAGAGAGTGCGCGGGAGAGCGAGAGAACGGGAGAGTGCAGACGACAAACGCCGCTCTCTCTCGGTCATCGTTGAGCGCGATCAAGTTTCGGCCGAAGTAAAGCGCACTGATAATCGCGCTCTCTCCCTCTCACACACACACACTTCGCTCTCTCTCTCTGGACTGCAGCTGTGACGGCTGTTGCTATTGTCTGCGTCTGCGTCTGCGTCTGCGTCTCCCGCACCATTGATATGTGAAGCTCAGAGGCCCGAAGCTCTGGGCAAGCCGTTAATTGGAGTCGACACAAAACAGCTGCACTTGGGCAGCAGAAACCCAGCGCTAGCGCCAGCTGACTTGTCACAGATCGTATTACCTGCGCCCCTTGCAGCTGCCCTTAACTTTAATCGCATTCGCACCATCCCCGCATCGAAGTGTTGATGCCCTTTCCAGATGTGAGATCGAATTACGCACGAAATGTTATCGCGTTGTGATAAAGATTTCGTATTTTATGATTCAGTAGTTCTTTGAAATTCATCTTACTCGACTTATGGCATACAAAATTGCTACTATTTTTATTTGCATGCTGCAGCATGATTAAATAATAGATGAACTAATTTATATTTTAGTAACTTGTGGCAGAAATATAAAAGTCATCTAATAAACTGTTTATCAAATGGGTTAATGTCTTCAGATTTGTATGATTCAGAATTACTTTAAAGTTACTATTAGCCAAGCTTATGTATTTTAAACTGCAGTTAAAACTCAATTCTATTTTTATTTGCATTTTTAGAGCTAGTCAACTTCATGATTGAATAAAACATGAAAACATTTCAGATTTTGTATAGTTCACAATTTCATTAAGATTTTAGGCGAGTTCTAAATCTTGTGTATTTTTAACTTCAATTTAAAATCAATTCTATTTTAATTTGCAGTTAATAACTAGGTAATAGATGAATTAAATTATGTTTTAATGATTTGTGGTAGAACTATAGCCACCAAATGAACTATAATGCATTTACATTATATTTTAAATTAATATCTTTCGGTTTTCTATGATTCAGTTAAGAATCGATTCTATTTTTATCTGCATTTTTAGTGATTAATCAACTCCATGATTAATTGAAACATGAACTAATTTATTTTACATGTCATATTAAACACTTCAGTATTTTTATAAATCATAATTTCGTTTTTAACTACAATATTGACATACAAAATAACTATTATATGAACTTATTTATATTTCACTGATTTGTGGCTAGAATATATAGTAATTACCTATTGATCTGTTATTATCAAGTGATAATTGAAAAGTTCAGCTTACTATTTATAAAGAATTTTAATACGACAAATAGATTAAATTTCATATATCACTGCCTATTATTACTAATAAGAATTAGTTTATGCTCTCGTTACTTTAAGCTCTATTTTTATAATTCCGTGCTCTTTTGAAGATTTGCCATTGTAGCGAATGCATGGAGTGATAAATGATAAGTTCAGCTTACTATTTACAATGAATTTAATATGACTAATAAATTAAATTTCATATATCACTCTCTATTATTACTAATAAGAATTAGTTTGTGCTCTCGTTACTTTAAGCTCTATTTTCATAATTCCGTACTCTTTGGAAGATTTGCCATTGTAGCGAATGCATAGAATTTTGCTTTGCTGAAATTGCGCTCCTTAAGCCCTCAATGCATTTGGAATTCAAAAGCGACGACCCCGCGTTCCCCACACACATATTAGTTTTTGTACAATTGCATTTTCTATTGTTATTTTGGAGCTACTTACTGCCAGTGCCAGTCGCCCGACGCACAACGCTGTGGGTGAAGTTGCCCAGAGCTGCCACAGTCACAATGGAGTCCTTTTTGCCAGTGCTGAGCTGCGGGCGAAGATTAAAAGAAGCGGTTAGTTGCGGTTGGTCAGCGGAGGGTGCTTTTGGGTGCTTGGAATGAATTTATCGGGACAGCGAATCCACCCGGTTGTGGCACACTCACCTTCTCGTAGTCGGACTCGTTCTTGGTCTGCTGTGGATTTAGCAGCACCTGGTTGCACATTATGTTGTCGCCGCAGGTGGCGCTGCCGGTGCTGCCGTCGCCGTTCTGATTCTGCAACGTGACGGCGCCGCAGCTGCAGCGGCGCATGCGGCTGCGACGCAACTTGATGCAGAACAGCAGACTGCCATCCTTTTCATTGGCATCCAGTGGCAAGGGGGCATTCGGACCACCGCCGCCCACCCCCACGCCCACTCCAACGCCCGGCGCTGCTGAGGTCGACGATGAATTGTGCAACGCGCTTGTCGAGCAGCCCATGATGATGATGTTGTTGCTGTCGCTGTTGCTCTTCTGCTCCTTCTGTTGTTGCTATGGCTATGCTAATTTGCTGTCGGTTTCGGTTTGGTTTTGGTCGCTGTTTGGTTTGGTTCTTGAGTTTCAATCGAGCTGCCGACTGATGTTCAATGTTGTTGCTGTTGCTGCTTCTGATGTTGCTTAAGCGGTGGCTTGTGGCATGGCCAATGCTGCGTCTATTGCGCTGATGCTGATGTTGTTGCTGCTGTGGTTCTGCGGTTGTTGTGGGTAACATAATTGAAACATTTTTTGGGTGTGCGCGTCAAGCGGCAATCTATCGATTTGCTGATTGCCCGACTGCCCTCTTACATCTCGAGTGCCTAAAAGGAAACAACAAAAAAAAGAGTCAGTCACATCATGAATAGTCACTCAATACTCGTAAGAACCTTTGCACTTTCGTTATGACAGCAAGTAAATTATTGACCTCTGCTGTCGTCTGCATTGAAGCGGGTCAATAACTAATCTAGCAATCGGCTGGAATTTAGACCCTAGAAACCAGTTTAAGACTGCTAGGTTAACAGCTTAAGCAACAAACAATTAACTTTGGCAACACACTACTATTATCATCATAAATCATTGCAAATTGACTAAATCAATTGATCAATGGTGTGTTTATGAGTATCTGATCTGATAATTCTCCAAAACATATCCAGTCAAAACGATGTACATCGTCTCGCTTCCAGTTAATCTGGTTTCTCGGAACACATATATTTTTGTTGAAATTGCAATAACATGCGAAGAAAACAAATTTAAATTGTTTACGCAAATTTCCCTTGATTTAAAAACATATTTTTTGTAATTTTTGCATACTAATTTATGGTTATAAATAACATGGCACCCCAATCATGTTCATAAACATTTAATTTACGTACATACATATATACTGCTTAATGTATCTATGTCCCTTGCTGTTAGATTAATGGGCAAAAGTATCTTAGTTCCTGAGTGAATTGAAATTTTGCAATATGCGCCCTTAACAACAGTCGGCAGAAAGCATTGAGCGATCGATTTTCAATGTCTCAAGTTATTATTAATTTGTATTTTTCCTTTTTGGGTTTTTTTCTTTGGTTACTTGGTTTTGATGAGCTACAACAGCTTTTTATCTACTTAGAGGAAGAACAAGTTCGAGTCACTTGACGAGGAAAGCAATGCGAACTAAACTACAAGAAGTTATTTTGAATTCCGTCTCCTTATCACGAAGTGCATACCTTATTAGAAATTCGTGTAACCTAATCGGGCACTTTCTTGAAACATTTCTTTTTCGTTTGAGTATGTTTCTTTGAAATATTTCGAATCACATACGTGTATTTTGAATGCAATCAGAGAATGCGAATCGAACTTCTGTTGACCTTTTATGTTATAGTTATTACGATTACGATTATTATGGGATACTGATAAGTATGTATGGTAAGTAGAGTCGGTTTCATTGAGCCGCACATAAAATACAATTAAAAAATTGCCAAAGTTGTCAGCGGCAATAAATTCATAAAAAGCCCAATATTGGCAATGATTATTGAAGCCAAGGTAGGAGTATTGGCATTGCCATTCGCAAGTCGAGCTACGTGAGTAACCTGCGCAAATACATATAGTATATATATACATACATGTCCATAGGTAGTGCACCAAGAGGAAAACATATTCAAGGCAAGTGCAAGCGACCGACTGTCTTTGGGCCCAGTTAATTGAACAGTTTTCAAGGGTTTTTGTTGTGCAAAGTTTTTGCCCGGCAAATGTAATAGCTAAGGGAAATGTCCCTTTTTACGTGCGAGTGGCATTCGTGGAATTGAGATGGCACTATGAGTGGGATTTGAATGGTCAAGTGAGTCGAGTGAGTAGTCGGGCAGTATTTTATATTTAATGCTTATGCCAAGTTTGTTTGCCGTTTGCCGTTTGGCTGTGCGATGTTTATGGTTTTGTTTAATGGCTTTGTGGCTGTGACGTCGCCTTGACGTTTGCTTTATTATCGGTGACACAAATAGAAATACCATATGCCTCATCAACGGTGCGAAACCAATTTTAAATATTTAGATAAAACTTGAACGAAAACGAAAGAAGCAAATCAACTGATATGGGGGCAAAAAAACACTTTAGATTAGCAATGGGCTCCAACGTCGACCTATTTCAAATTTTTTTTTTGTTTTTTTTTTTCTTTTCCAAAATATTCGCACAACGCACGGCTCGTGCTCGAGTTTTGTCTGTCTGTCTTACAGTCTCTCCATCCGTCTGACTGTCTGTCTGTTGGACTGTCTGTCTGGTGGGTGGCAGGAAGAAACTTCTTGAATAAGCCTCACATATTGCGAAAGGGGAGACGCTTTTGTGGCGTCGAGTGGAAATGCGAGATGCTGTTGCTTTATATCCTGCACTTGATTGGAAGCAGGCAATGCACGACGTTGATTGACTTGCCAAAGGGATATACAGTCGCTCTCACTCAGTCTGTCTTCGCGTCGCTTTGTCCGCTAAGGACACATACCATTTAGAGCCACTTGTTGACGTCGCTTTCACTACCATTCCGTCTGTCGCTCCGCCGGGTTCTTGTGTTCTGTGTTTGTGTTTATGCCTGCTCGTATTGTTGGCCAAGAAACAAAGGCGTCACAACAAGACACAAACTAGACAGGCGGCGTCAACAGCAGCAGCTGCAGCAGCAGCAACAACGACGAGGTGGAGGAGCACAGCGAGACAATGGAAAGGCAATTCCAATGCTGCGAGAGAGATCGACTACAATATCATAGATATATAATCTGTATGGATATAGACAGAATCTCTCGCTGGCTGGGTGTTTAGACAAAATATGTATTTTTAGCACAACCATAACTATTAAAAGAAAATTAATGAATTTTGCCGTTCGCCTTTTTGCTCTTTTAAGTTGCAAATAAATAGTATAAGAGCAAACACAATTTATGTGCAGCCTTCAAGTGGCAAGTGGCAAGCAAGCAAGGACACACGTCGCCCGGTCGCCCGCCCCATGTTATGCAACTAAAAACTAATCACATCAGCTTCAGCAGCACCAAATTCTATTAGTGCCACAGCAGGTGGGAAGAGGTGAGAAAGGGGGGAGCATTGCAGCAGGACCGTCTTGATAGTCACGATGCTGCTGCCAAGGTGGGCATATGGAATGCCATGCACGTTATTAGTATGCAGGTGGTAGTAGGTATTTGTATAATAGCATCATCAGGTGGGTTGAGAGCGTGTGTGTGTATATAAATTAAAGTCTATGTATGATGTGTATATATAGAGTCGTATCTACATCATGTATGGAGAGCCGCAGCCAGGCATCGCCATGTAGAGCGACAGGGGGCCATATCCATATCCATATTTGTGGCAACTTGGCAACCGAACAGCGGCAACGCTGACAAAGAAACCAGCGAAACGCACAGCGAAACGCAGCCCGAGCAATTTTGTATCTAATAGTTTTTGCCAACTGATGTTTTGCAGCTGCTGCGCGCTGCGTTTTTCAATTGTTTATGCCCAGCCACAGCTACAGATACAGTACATATAGACGAATATCTGTCTATATCCATCGATAGAAGCTACTAAAGTATCTGTACGATACATGCACGTTCATTGTATATGCGTTGTTTGAATTATAGCTGTGCATGCACATTGTAGCACTCTTTATAGCTGCTACCCATTAAAACTGTTCGAAAAGGGTATAATTAAGGCATGCACATATATGTAGCAGACATACCCTGTAGTAGCTCATACATATACTTTGTTGTCTCTATATAATTTAGAGGCCTGTTTATAATTTCAGTTAGACACGAATCAAAGTCGGAATAATTGATTTAGCAAGCTGCCTACTAGAGGGCATCAACTGGTCGTATACTTAACGTGCGCATCCTTCTTCGTTAATTGTGACATTTATATGCTGTGCCTGAAATAGATAATTTCAGTTTTCCCATCCGTATGCCGGCCATAACCAATACTTATTTAAAGTGCACACTATTTAATTAATGTATTGACATTAGCTCAACAACATCAGCTTTAATATTGAGGGCAAAATATTTGATCTGCTCGGGTCTGGGTTCAATGCAAGTGCATCGGCATATTAATTAATTTAAATTGTAAATTATTTATCGCATTAAAGAAAGGCCGTAAATTGCGATTTAAAGCTCATCTGGTTATTAATGAGAATTTAATTAGATTTTTTATCGTTATTAATTTTCGCTCCCCTCGCATATTTTTTAATCAAAAATAAAGCTGCTTTTTGTATTAATACAATCTGATTATAGGAATAACGTGAACCGTGTTCCGGATCAGTTTTGTCTTCGATTGTTCATCAATAAATGTATTAATTCTGCTGGGAATTAAATATGAAAATGAAAGGCAATAAATAACATGAGCGAATAATAAACTACTCAATTGTTAATCTATTCGACGACTGTAAACAAGACATCAAAAGTTATTTTCCATTACGATTTATATGCATACAAAAAAGAAAACAATTAAACAAAGTATTTTATCATAGCAATCTTTTATTTACTGCAAAGCTCAATTCGAGTATTTATTTAACAATTTCAACTGAGCTTAAATTTGATTATGTCTGATTTGGAGTCAACATGTGGCAGCTATCAACTTGATTCCACAGAAGTGAAGTCAAGATAATAAACACAATATTCAATTGCAAATTGTCATAATTAATTTTTATTTCTATTCGATGCGAACAATACAATATTTATATAAGCCTATTGAGTTTCACTCTTATTTATGAGTCTTCAAAAAATAATCATTATAAACGAAAATAAAATCAACCAATAAAATTGCGATTCAGCACACAGAGAATAATTTGGGAGAAAGAAATCGACTGAAATTAATTAAAGAATTTTTACACCATCTGATGAAGAGATGAAATATGTATACAATTAGGTGGAAAAAATTGCATATTTTGCGCTAAGCGTATTATAAAAAATTGAAATTTGTCTATTTGCATGCGCCGCTAATTAATTTATGCTTATATTTAGTAGCTTAAATTTACCGGAAAGGAAAATGGCAAGCAATCAGTCAGCTGAGGTTGAGACTGTTTGTTGCGTGGGATCGCTTGGCTGAGTTGGGTTGCTTTTTGGGTGTGTTGGGGTTGCGGTTAGAGTGTTCGACCTTCGCCGGTCACTGTGAATCTCATTCTTAGTTTGTGCGTCACACAAAAATACACACGCACACACATAATTATACATAGATTTAGACTGCCCTTGAGATGAGATGAGACCCAACAACTAATCGCTGCCCTGCTTGATAATGGATGTACAGATACAAGTATTCACCTACTTACGAATGAATGTAAGTCTGAATACAATAATGGATGTACAGACGCAAGTATTCACCTACTTACGAATATGATGTACTCGCATGTACTTGTGTTTTGCTGGACATTGTTGTTGAAAGAGCTTTTCCTTTGCCACTTGGGAATTTGCATTTCAAATGGCGATCTAAACTGGGAGATAAAGGCAAAAGTGTCGCCCATTGCGAGCATCTTGAAACTCGTACGATTCGAGTACTCGTGCTCGCACTCACGTTCACGTTCGCATTGTGAATTTGTGAATTTGTGAGTGCCCTGCAGCGAAGTCTAGGCTGACCCAATCATATGCACACGATGATATACGGCCACTCATACTAACTACAGATACAGATGTATCTACGAGTCGTTTTGGGGCTGCTTAGCATGCACGCTGCTGCTGCTGTCGCTCGCTTGCATAACTGTAGTTGCAAAATGTTCGAGTTGCCGTTCCAATATATATTGTATACAAGTGGATGGGTAATGTAATGAATGTAATGGATTGAAGTCGGCGCGTATATCGAAATCAGTATGCAATGGCACGGCTCGATTCGATTTGCTGCAAACAATAGCGGCAATGGCAACGGCACCAGCCACAGCGTCGCACCAATTTCAATTTTAATAAACAGTTAAAATTGAGAATTAATTAAGAAATACTCAGAAGCGGACGCCCGAGGGGAGGGGGGAGGTAGATAGGCTGCCTCCCCGCCACTGATTGTGGAGACAACGTATCGCATAGATAGTGAAAATGAAAAAAACAAAAAACCAAAACGAAAACGAAATACAATACTAAAAAATTCAGTTATTAGATAATCGCCAAAATGGGTCACTACACAGCCTACTTATATGGCGGCAATGATATCTGACTATGGGTTAATTTTCGTAAGTCAAAATTTGTGTACGAAACTGAGAAATCGCAATCGAAGCGCAATCGAAACGCAAATTGCAAAGTTGTTTGTGGCGAAGCGATATTTTTGCATTGTTTACGAGTATGGTTGTGGCCATAGATCCATAACTGTATGGCTATATGGCGATGGCTATTGCCATGTCAAAAGTGCTGGCACCCGACTATACTATATACTATATACTATACACTGAGCGCCTTTTAATGGGCTGCTGCTTCGCCCTGTCTGTCTATAGGAAGAGAGCAGTTGATGACACGAGACCCAGAGACACAAATGGAGACGAAGTAATTGCGCTACATATATATAGTATAAACATATAGTATATGTCGAAAATGTTCGCGACGCCCCTCGCATGAAAATATGCGCGGCGAACTAACGAATTTGCTTTTAATTTTAATTTTAATTTTTTAATGTCTATTTCATTTTGGTGCTTCATTTTTTTATTGTTTCATTTCATTTTATGTCACTTCGCTTCGTTTTATTTTTCGAGACTCGACGACAATTCAAGGCAAGTATCTGTGTGTGTGTGTGTGTGTGCCGCATAGATACAAATGTGTGCGTGTGTGTGCATGTGAGTTGAAAAATTCTTACTTATTCACCAACAATTCGTAGCTCGAAAGTGTTTTGTGTAAATGTCACAACATATTAAGATACATGGGCAACACAAAAAGCAGCGGGAAAAAAAAGAAAAAATTAAAATAACAAACTAAAGTATGTACAATACATTATCTGTTGACGTACCAAAAAGTAGTCGTTAAGTTGTTGTTGTTGCTGGTTGTTGATGTTGTTGCTGGTGTTGCTTTTGGTTTGTGGCTGGTATTTTATTTTTTATTTTAATATTTATATCAGACTCTAGATATAAATTAAACAAATACACATGAACAATGGGCACATACACTTTACACACACTCACACGCACACACCGACAGATTCATGTTTGGCTGTGTGTGTGTGCATAGATACTCGAATACTTCTTTGCGGAATATCGTCACAACAATAACAAAACATTTTGTGTGTGTGTGTGCGCTCGACTCGTTGTTGTTGTTGTTGTTGTTGCTCTTTCTTCACAAATTAGAATTTATTTTAATACACGGAGGTCACGTTCATAGCACGGAGGCAGCGGCGCCAGCAGCGCAGCGCAACTGCTTGTTGTTGTTGACGCACAAGATATTGAAAGTGTGTGTCAGTGTGTGTGTGTGTGTGAGTCTGTAAGTGTGTGTGTGCACAAAGCTGCATAACTAAATTAAATGCATTAAGAATAATAACAGCATCAGGCAAAGCTAAAGCTGAGGCTGAGGCTGAGTCTGAGTCTGGGGCCGAAGCTGTTGGTGATGTCGATGTGGAGACAACAACAATAAGAACAGCAACAGCAGCAGCTACTGAAGTGCAATCAAAAAATTGCGACGTGACGTCACAAATGCGCCCAGCGATAACACACAGACTGTGTATCTGCGAGATACAATTGGCTCACATTATGGTTGCCTAATTTACAAGCGCGTACACACACAATGGAACCAGCACACGCACACACACACACACTCGCACACACACACACGTATTCATACTTGTATTTTGGTTACAACTGCGTTTAGTTTTGTTTTATTTGTACTTCGCTGTGTTTCGTACGAGGGGGCAAAAAATGTTCTTGCGCTGCGACAGCGGCTACCGGCGAGTTGTGACTGCGACTTGGAGATCTCGATCCACATCCACACGGACCGAAGCGACGCGACAACAACAACGACGACGGCGACGACGACGACGACGACGATTGCCTGTCAAAGCAAAACGTCAAACTGATTTCGCTGAGAGCGCTGCAAAGCCGCAGCGCGGTACGCGATACGAGACGATACGACGAATATACAAAACAATACGAAAAATACTAAAAGAAAAGAAAACTGAAACAATCTGCGGGATACAAATGCGAGGCGAACGCACAACACGAGAAGCAAGTAAGTGAGTATTGAGTATGAGTGCGAGTGCGAGTGCGAGTGCCAGTACGAGTACGAGTATGAGTACGGGCACGACTGCGAGTATGAGTATATATCAGTATCTGTATCTGAACTTGGCAACGCCAATCGCCACTGCCAACAGCAGCGGCAGCAACAGCGGCAGCAACGACAATCTGAGCAAACAGCAGTCGGAGAGCGAGAGCGGCGACCCACTACTGTTGAAGCGAAAGAAATCAAAGCAATTCCAACCAAGACACACACACACACACACACACACACGCGCACACAAAGAGTGTCGGCGAGAGCGTAAGACAGATGGCAATACACGGCGTACACGGTGTACGCAATAGCACAGACCAAGAAAGAGCGAGAGCGCGAGCGGGAGCGAGAGCGAGCGAATGAGAGTGGGAGCAACAAGGTGAGCTGCTGCTGGCGCTGTGCTCGTGAGCCAAACGATCGTGCGTGAGAGAGACACGAGCGCCACAGCGCTGTTAAGCGAAGAGCAATCGTGCATTCGAAACTCTGTTAAGCACGTGACTTGCATTCGGCTCTGTTAACGATCGCAGCTTGTTTCTGTCGTTGCCGGCAAACGAAATTGAAATTGAAATTGAATGAGAAGGAAGTAGGAAGTAGAAAAAGAAAAAAAAGTAAACTGTGCTTTGTGTTTGCCTTCGTCTTTGGGCTGCCTTGCCTTTGCCTTTGCTTTGCTGTGCAGCTTAACAGCATTTGGTATTCGCATAACGAGCTTTTGTTCTTTGCTAACTGTAATTGCGTTTGGGTTTGCGTTTGTGTTCGCTTTGGGCGCACGAGTGCTTTATCAGCGGCGGCAGGCGGCTAGTGGACCGATGAACCGACTGACGGCCAGCAGCTTTAATATCAATTAATTAGTTAGTCAGCGTTAGTTAGTTGCTTAGTTAGTTGGTTGCTCTGTGGCAATGTGGCTGTGGCTGTGGCTGCATGCAAACAAATCACGGCACTGCCTGCCTCCAAAACCACCTCGCAATCTGGTTGAGTGTATCTGAATGTGAGTGTGAATATGGATGTGGAAGTGGAAGTGTGTGTGTGTGTATTGTATTTGAATTTATGGCATGCCATGCACTAAAATATATATAATTATTACCTGCTGCTCGCTGGCTCGTTGAATTTCCACAGAATTTTTGTAAATGCAATTTCGCTGCTAATTAAATGATGCACACACATACACATACACACACGCGCGCACACGAACACGACCGCGAAAATGTAATCGCAGAGCAGCAGAAACAGAAACAATTGCAGAGTTTATTATGCTGCGATGCGGCGCGTTGAATAAATCACAAAATATTTGGCGATAAAGCAAATAGAAATCAACACACGCACACACGGACAACAACAACGAACAGGAGCGGCGGCAACCACCAAACCAAATGTTTTCCAATTAGAAGCGAGCTGCTGCTGCTGCTGCTGCTGCTGCTGCTGCTGCTTCTGGTATTCGACTGATACTGAACTGATTCAGATAGTCTCGATATGGGCCAGTTGGTCACTCGAATGTTGGTCAATTGTATTTCGTAGTAATAGCTTGTAAAGTTCTTCCTCGAATTTTGTGTATTTTTTTGGTGCTTGTGTTGTGTACAACAAAGTGCTGCGTTTCTTTCTGTATCTGTATCTATATATCTACGGCGTACGCGTCGTTTGTTGCGCGCACTGGCGACTCCGTGTATCTATCAATTCTGCCAAAACTGAACTAAAACTCTCAAGTGTGCAAAAATCCTACATAAGTGAAGTATCGGCAATGGCAGCGTTAGCGCCGGCGTCAGCAGCAGCGGCAGCGTCAGCGTCAGCGTTTATGTTGAGCAGCTGGAGCTGAAGCTGTAGCTGTGGCTGTAGCTGTAGCTGTAGCTGTGCCTGAGCAAATGTTGGTATTGACGAGTGCCGCCACGAATAGAGCGACGAACACAAATACAAACACACGTGCAGATATATAGATACGGATACAGATACAGATAAAGATACACACACAAACAACAACAAGCAAACATTTGGCTTGTTGCATGCCTGCGAGCTTCCCAATGTTGAGACACAAAAAGCTTGCAAGCTTCGTCCGCCGCTAAGGGTTGCTTCACTCTCGACAGGTAGCAGCAGCAGAGGCAGCGGCAGCGACAGCGACAGCCGTGATAGCGCTGAATAAAAGTGCAAGTTAGCGCCGAGTTTCACACACACACACTCAAACACACGATGTGCACTGGTATTTGTGTTATTTTGGCCAGCTGCCTGTCATGCAGCCGCCACATAAGTGTGCTACACTTTTGAGAGGCGCAAGCGCCGCACTAAATGTTGCCAACGGAATGTTGCCAAGCCAAGCAGCAGCAACAAGTTGCCGTAGCGCACAGCATTGGATCTAAAACTCTACGAGTCGCCAAACGACTACGCAAGATGGATCAAATTATCAGACAAAACTAATCATCAAACATGCATAACTATAAAACAAACATACACATTATTTTTTGTAAATGTTTCGTTTATTTTTGTATTTTTATATATTTTGTATACCACAGTATATGATGCTATATTTAATTATTATTAAGAATGCATTGTTAAGGAACAAATTTGCTAGTTGAATTCTATACTTAATCAATAAATACAAAAGCATCTCTTGACAAGCATATATTTTAAATGCAATAATAATTTTATGTGAAAATTCTTTGAATAATAATAATATAACATGTATGTGTAAAATCAGCTAAACTGTAATTTTGTGTTACGTGAAATAATTTTTGTTTGGTTTTATTGTATTATAAAACATTAAGATATTCTATTCGACTTATTGTCTTGCTACTTGAATATAATTTGAAATCAATTCGATTAATGCATAATTCATGGCAAGAAGTGCGAATGTTGCTAACAAAATGTTGCTAAGCAAATGAGGCTGGCAACATGCTATTCTGCTGTCGATGCCATCGTTGACAACTGTTGCGTGTGACACGAGAGCGGAAATGTGACGAACACACGAATGCGACTCAGCAAACACACACACACACACACACACACCTGGGGACAAAAGCTGGCAACATAATTACGTGCTGTTCTCGCGCTGGCTGTGTACTAAAAAGCCACACAATTGAATGGATGAAACACATTAAATGTGTGTGCAGCGCACTTGGGCTCGTGCCTTGTACACATGTTTATATCGGGAAGCAAACTGGCGCTTCCTTCTATGTGGGTAACATACAAACACACAAACACACACACGCACGCACACTTACGCACATTGCTTTTTAAAGCTGGGTTTGTATTGGTAAACAATAATGGACTGGCCGGGCAACGAAAAGGGCAAACAGCTATTGTACTTGATGTAGGCAGCGTTGCTGTCTATGTGTGTGTTTGTGTGTATGTATCTGCAGCATAGCACATTATATAAAATTTATAAATACTTCTAAGCAGTACCTCTAAAGGTGACTGCCTGTGTGTCTGTGCGTGTGTGTGTGCGAGCCAGCGCGCGACTTTATTGTTATATTATTGGCCTTTAATTTGACCATCAATATTTTCCCAGGCATCAGCATGAATATCCTGCGTTTGTTTTCCTTCTGCCCGTTTCCGTTTGGCTAATTTGTGTTAGGCTTTCATTTGTATTCCAATTGTATTGTTGTAGCGAATTTGACTTTCGAGGCAGCGCAATTAATTTAATTGTTGGGATCGATATTTATTTTGAAACATTCACTCGCCGCTAAGCTCACAGCATACTTTTTGGCTCGTTCTAAATTAGCTCAAAGCTACGAATTTCTCCGTCAATGTCTTGTTTGTTGGTGACTTCTTAAATAGATTGAAATTACAGTCTGCGCAATTCATTCATCTCTAGGGATTGATGTTGATTTTCATAATTTAAAGCAACATTTTGTTTTGCATACTGTTAGGATGCACCAACGACTGAGCGTTGCTTCAATTAAAGTGCATAGTTCAGATCGCCTTAAGGCTGGCCCCAAAAAAATTATGAATGTGCTGCAAAAAGTTGCGCAGTGAAAACGAAAACTTGAGCTGTTTATTGCCGGGGTCTTGAACGCACTTACCACTTACCACTTGCCATTTGCCGCAAATAACAAAAGGCGCTACAAAATGTTGCGTTGCGCCTGCTCATTATGTGGCGGGGAGTCGCCGCCTTCAGCAAACCCTGAAGTTTTGCCTTAATGTAGTTAGCACTTGATTTCAGCTCACCTGCTCCTTCTTCTGCCAGCTGCCACCCCTCAGCGTGCCCCGCGAGTCGACAATTTCACGCATCCATTGTTTCTCAACAACATTTGTTTTTCATCACTTTGTTTGGTGTGCATTTTGTGGTCGGAGCCAGGAAGTTAAGGGCCCACAGACCGGAGACTGGGGGAGGATTATAATCTACGGCCACTTCTGCGTGTTTATGACTTTTGAGGCCTGCCGCAGAACCAAAAGGGCGAGGCAAATATTTTTGCTTTCTTATGGCAAGGCAAACAATGTGCATTATGCGAGCAATCTTGTGCAACAAATGCTGCCCTACAGAGTGCCAAATAATGTTTTATACACTCTCCATACACTTGGCAAGAGCAGGATACCTTATTTCTCCGAATAAGCCTGTCGTTTTTTATTAAAATTATTTGATATATGTTTTTCAACTAGCTGTTGGCAATAAACTTTTCGCAATAAATAATTCACAAACTTCAATTTGTAGAAAAAGTTGCAGCAAACTTTAGGCGGGTTAGAAAATGAACTAATTTTAAGGACAACGAAAAAGAACGAGTTATCAATTTGTCCCCCAAAAAGGTAGTTCCATCATAGCTAATTGTTGATAAACTGTTTATAATTGTAGTAAAATTCACTTGTTCGTAAGTTGTAGTAAATAATTGTTCCATGATCTTTTTTTGCTACTCTTTTTGTGTATATGTTAAAACTGGATTATGTTGCCACATCGGTAACACATATGTTTCTTTTATCAAATAAAATAATAATACAAATAAACGATCTGTTTGCTAGTGTGTATGATCTTCGGCGAGTGAAACGGCAACGCAGTTGTCACTTATACTTTATGTTGTTTGGCCACTTAACGATGTCGCCAACACCCAACTCTCCAACTCTCTGATTCCGTCTAATCCTCCCGTGGTGATCTGCTAATTAGAGGCAATCAGCCAATTTTATAGCCCGCCCAAACAATATAACGAGTGTGTGCGGACTCGTGAGTATGAGTATTTTGCGTATTGAGCTAAAATTAAATAGATTTATTATTCAATAAATTGAACGCTTACGCTTACAATATTTGTAGCTACGTTTAACTTGGCTTTGGGAGTGGAACAGAGACGGGGCGGATGGGGCGTGGAAGGCGTGGGAGGTGGAAGAAGAGAGGCCAATACGTAAACAGTAAAGTTTTATGACATTGATATTTACTCGTATATGTATAATTATTTGTTTATGTTTATGTATGTGCTTTATGCTTTATGTTTTTAGGCTCATAATTGTATTTATGTCTCTATATTCTATGGTGTGTGTGTGTGTGTTTAATGTGCTCAGCGAGTGTGTGTGAGAGTGTGTTTGTGTTGGTGTGTAAATGTTCACTTAAAATTACATAAAGAGATGTTAAGATTACAAATACATATATATTGATGTACATATATGTATGTGTGAATAAAATATGTTTACTACTACATAGCAATTATTGATATGTACACAAGCTTTGCAGCCTAACACAATTTAAAAACTGAGCAAAAGAAATCAAGGAAAACTCTCTCGCCTTTCATAAAAAATACACACAAAACTGCTTTCAATCCCAGGGCGTTGTATGTGTGTGTGTGGGAGGGGCGATGGGGCGTGGCATTTCCTTGGGTAGCCTAACAAACTAATCAAATGTGAATTATACTCTCGCTTCCTTCTCAAATTGTTGCAGCTGCTTATGAACTAAGGCCTATTAATAAATACAATGCTCGTTAGCTTGTCTTTTATGCAAAATGTGGAAATTGAACATACTAAGCGATATATATTTGTTTTATATAGTATATGTATGCGTATAATGTGGTTGTATGTGTGGAGATGCACTTTAGTCTTAGCCAGGTTTACAAACACACTGCGCGACTCGTCACTCGTCACTCGCTGCTCGCTACTCGTTGGTTTCGTCTCTAACCTCACTCTCGCTAGCAACTGCCGTTTTTTACTCGCTAGAAATGCATTCTATATGTGTGTGTGTGTGTATTTACATAGGACTCTGCTGCGCGTGTGTCTGTGTGTTTGTCGAGCTCGTTTTCTGCTCGTTTGTGATTTTTTATTTTTCTGAAAAATATGACTTTGGTATTCCTTTTCTATATACGTTCTTTTCTCGCACCTTACGAACTGACCACGGCATCTTTAAGCACAGACACGCCCACCGCTACAGCCCCACCACCAACACCAACGCCACCGCCACCAACTACCCCTCCCACACCGTTCACAGAGTCATCAGTGGGCTGCTCCGTCTCCTCGTCGTCGTCCTCGTCAACTGCCTCGTTCTGGTTGACTTCCTGGCTATTCTCATGCTTGACCTCCTCGGACGCTGGCTCCTCGGCCGGGGCATTCGGTGCGTCCGAGTCCGAGTCGGCTCTGGGCTCCACTCTGGCTGCATTGGCGACCAGCACACCCGAGTACTTAATGCCGTTTAGCTCCAGGTTGACAATCAACTGCTGCTCACCATTCGCACCAGTTCCTAGAGAAGAGGGAATGGAATTAGATTTGGATTGCACGCTTCTCCTAATTGGATTTGCTTACCATTGCGTGCCACTTGAAACTGCATGCCCGACAGCAGGCTGAGTGTCTCGAGGGGATTCAGCTTGGCGACGCGTTCCCCGCTCCCTGTGCAATTGTCGTCGTCGTGCTCGGCATCCTTGCCACTGGACTGACCTTTACTGCTGGCACTCTTCTTTTTGGTGGACACCGGCGAGCTGTGACGATGGCCGCCCGATGCGGACGCCGTTGTGGAAGTGCTGGGTGAATTCTCAATGGCCGAATCATCCGATTTGTCCAGATGATTCTGCTGATGGTGCAGATGATGGTGATGATGGTGTCCATTCAGTTGCTGCGGCTCAATGTCGTCGTGCATCGACGACGAGTTGCCCGTGGTATTGTGCTCCGCATTGCCATAGTCATCCTCGGGCTCGCCCTCCGACACGGCGTCCTGTTGCTGCTGCTGCTGCTGATGGTGATGGTGATGGGTGATGGCCGCCACCGCCGCCATGTTGTGTGGATTCAAGTAGAAGTTGGCGGGAAAGCCGGGCGGCATCAGGCCGCTGCCCACGCGCTTGGCTGGCGGCGGCTGATGCGTGGCATCCTCGTGATCCGCCGGCTCTGGGGTTGGATCACGTTCGCGTTCGCGCTTGATGTGGCTGAGATTCAGGTTCGGTGGCGAGTCGGAGAGGTTCAGGGCTTCGCTAAAGGGGCGCAACAAAACAGTTTAGCTGGTTAGTGTCTTGGATACAATTGCTAGGTTCGTGGCCGCGCTAAGCGCAGTATAAGAGCGCAGTATAAGAGTGGGGAAACTTACCGCTGCTGTGGTGAGGTGTGTGCCGAACCATTGGGACTGCTGTTGTGATACATGTGCCAGAGCGCCACTTGTGCGCTCAGGGCATCGCGCGTGCTCAGCTCGGGGCTCTGAGAGCGCTGTCGCTGCTGCTGTTGCTGCTGCTGCAGCTGCTGTTGCTGCTGGTGATGGTGCAGCGACTGCTGTTGCTGCTGTTGTTGTTGCTGTTGCTGCTGCTGCTGCTGCTGGTGGGGATGTGTGGCGCCGAGAATGGGGCCGCCACCCTGCTCCTTCTTGGCCTGTATGAGCTGCAGATACTCCATCATGCGATTCTCAATCTCCTGTGTCACCAGATTGGGCATCTGGCCAAATGCCGGACCGCCCATCAATCGTCGATGCGCGGCTGCTGCCGCGGCAGCCGCCTGCTGATTGTTGGCTGCTGCGGCGTGTGTGACCAGCGCCAGTGGCGACATTTGTTGCATGCCACCCGGCAGTGATGGGCGTGAAATGGGCGTCTGCAAGTGAGGCAGGCACACAGTGTGTGAGAGACGAAGGGGGAGAGAGGGAGACGTGAGAGGCAACTACTTACCAGTGGCATCTGATTGTGCATGGCCTCGTATTGGCCGTAGCTGGAGCGGCGTCCTTCGCGACGATTGCCGTCGATGGCGGCCTGCAGTTCGGCTGGGGTGCTGAGGTTCTTCTTTTCGCACTCGTACGGGTAGAGATACTTCATGTATCTGCAAGATGCATAAAATTATTAATAAGCGCTGCAAACACGCATCGAGTGCAAGGAAAACACACAAGACGTCATAGTCCTGTCGTTTAACTTGAATTATCATGTAAATACGAAACGTGAACAAACAGACCGAGAGAGCGGGGGGCATGCAACAGATTGTGCGTTGATCGTTGATCGGTTTGCCGATGTTTGATTGTCCGTTCTGTTTGTTCGCTCGCATCTATTTGATTAGCGCATAGTTTTCGTTGTTTCGTGTTGTACTTACTGGGTGCGCAGTGTGAATGCGGCGCTGGTGATGCTCGACGGCAGATGCAGTCCCTTGATGATCTCCTGCCACAGCTTCTTGTTGATCACATCGACAAGGCCGCCGCGAGCTATCACCAAATTGTATAGCTCATACAGATCCAGCACCGACTTGGCCATTATGGGCAGCCGATTGATTGGCGTGCCTGCAACGAAATGCGAGAAGAAAGCAACCGATATGTGTTAAATGAAAGTTGAGAGGTGCAATCCGTGTGCGCTATTAAACTTCCACTTGTGGCATGTAAATGTTTTCTTATTGCAATGCGCTTGTTAAATGCGCCAGCAAGCAAAACACGATTAAAAGATGCCATAAAATAGATTTATCGCATTGTGCGAGAGTGCGACTGCGAGGCATCTCTCGTCTCTCTCGCATCACCCCCTCAAACATCGTTTAGCCGTGGGGCAATTAACACTAGTTGCCTACAACAGGCAACAACAATAACTCCAAGTGCAGACCTCCGCCCCCGTCCGTCCCCAGCCATGGCCTGAGCATCGATAAAAACAGAAATAAATCCCAAAAAGCATATACACATGTTTGTACATATGTCGATACATGTTTATGGCGGCTAATCATCATCATCATCTTTGGCATCAGTTCTATTTCCCATTGCAATCGCTCGAGTATTATTCGATTTTCAATTTTCACGTGCCACGCCTGCCCTCGCCCCCCCTTCCCTTGCCACTGCCACTGCCACTGTCTATTTGTTTGGATGCGTCCACACAATAGTCGAAAAATGCCGCAGCCATATCGACTTTTAAACCTCCTATAATAGCAACTTATTTATCGACGTCTTAAATAAATATATTATATCCCTCTAATTTAATGTTCATATTTTATTTTTGCTTTGTAGATGCCCTAGTATTTTATTCTATTTTTAATCAATATCGATACACATTTTTTTCGTTCAATTAACACAACCTCTTAATGAATAATATATATTCTTTTGAAATAAATATCAATATGTATAATCTCTTTTTAAATTAAGCGCATTGTAGATTAATAAATAAATGTTGTTTGTATCAATATCAATACACATATTTTCAGTACACTTTTCAGCAGCTTGAATTTGAAAAATTAATGCAATTAAATATATTTTTTTTTTTGTGAAGAACAATACACATTTTCTCTTTTAAAAATGAATTCCCTTGTATTCTAATTAAAAATAAAAGGTATGTATTTTGTATTATTTGCACATGTCTGCCTCAAAGTGCCCCTAACTTGCGATATGCCCAGTCGCTGTGTAGGGTGCAATGGCGCATATAAAAATGAAATCAACTTGCATAATTGCTGCTGCTCGGTACATGAGTAATTCGATTTTATACTGCGCCTCTTTAGCGTCTCGTTCGATACGAATACGAATTCGTTCAATATCATTTAATGCTATAACGAGAGTGCGATGCCAGATCTTCCATATACATACATATACCTGCTATAGTTTGTGTCTGGTCGGTCTCTGAGTCTGAGGCCTCTCGAGTTTTTTATGATCCCCCAAAGGAATCAATCAAAGTCGTTGATGGACGTGTTGATTGAATGAAAATACGTTTTTGTTTTTTATGCATATAAACAAATGAGAGGACGAGAGGGGTCAAAACTGGAGGCAAAAACGATGATTGCCTGCCTTGCCTGTATGCATATCAGACAATAAAAAATAACAACGAAAAAAAAAGGAATAAAACGAGTAAATCGAACAATTTATTTTGTGTTACGGGGCGGGAGGAGGGGATCGATTGGATCTCTGCACGAGCCACAGCCAAGATGAGCAGAGTAAGGCAATAATCAATGGCAATTTAATGATTAACTTTGTTGCACAGTCTCTTCGCCAGATCATTAAATAGCTCGCAAAAGGTCGCCTCTGGGGCTGACGTACGATCTTCAATCGGATCGATCAGTTAGCTCCACGCACGCAATGAGAATTATTATCATTATGAGCGTGAGGAGAGAAGTCGCAACAAATGCGTCTAGTTGGAAATATTTATTTATTTATATGCATTGTTTGCTTAGATGTCATTTGGCATTTTAATGGAAATCGAGGAAATTTGATAGAGTCTGAAGACTGGCTGACTGACAAACTGATTCTGTTGAGTTTCGTCTTCCCCGTCCCGAGTTTAGACCGATCTGGCAAGGGTCTGTCAGTGTCTCACAGCGGCAGCGGCAGTGAAGAAATATCTACGAAAATAGCGCGACCGGTTGATAAGTGATTGACGTCTTTTAATTAAGAATTGCGCCGCTCTTCGTTGCACAAACACACGGCAGTCGGTGAGAAAGAGACAGGACAGAGGACAGAGGACTGAGGACAGAACAGGGACTGCGCATTTAGTTTTTATTTATTTCAGTTCAGCATAATTTCCGTTATATACACGTAGTTACTTGTACAATTGTACAATATCACGCCAGATATAAATATAAGTTTAGATACAGATACACTGAGTGTGACTATTTGGGCAGACACACTTTTGCCGTGGTCCATACCAAAACAATTCCCAGTGGCAGTCCCAGTGACAGTCGCAGTGGCAGTCGCAGTGACCGCGTTGCTCCGCACACATATGTCAGAAAGTTGAGTTCTTGTGACAGATTAAAATCCATTAAGTTGTCAAGTATTTGGCTTGAGTTGAGATGTGCCCCTCTGCAATGCCGTGGCATCGCCATCTAAACAATGTATCGCAGCATCTCGCCATACCCTGTACACGGATAATAAAGGGTATCATGAAAGCACTAGCATTCAACACACAGCACTGACAGCTCTATTGGCAAGCGATCGGACTGACTTTCAGATCCATTGAGGCGGCTTCTCATATTTCTTTTTGCACCTTCTCAAAATTGTAAAATTCGAAAGAAAATTTATTTCTAAATATATCCGCTTTATATATATATATTTATGCTAACTTAATATTCGGAAATGTTTATAGCGATTGGTATGTGAATAATGCATTTAAGCTGGCGCAATATTCTCTAATTACTTTAGAACAATTTGCAATCGCTTTTGCTAATATATATTATATTGGAATAAATATTATATAAAATTTTTAAAATTAATTACAAGGCAACTGGTAGTTCCTTATGTATTTTTCTTCTATCCAAAGTGCATAATAAAATGTTAATTCATTTATGTATAGATTTTGTTTTTTTCTATAGTATTAAACTCCACACCTAATATTTTAAAATAATTTACAGGGTAATTCATATTTATTAAACTCCACACCTAATAAAAAATAATCTACAGGGTAACTGCTAGTTGGGCACACTCGACAATGTTTTTCCATATTTATTTCTTCCAACTAAGTGTGAATAGCCTTTGAAATTAGATAAAATAAATACGCTTATCCAAATGAAATTGCTTTTGGCAACGCATTGCAAGTCGAGCTCTGGCTTTAACAACCTGCCACACACACACACGCACACACCATTGCACACACACTCGCACTCTCACACACACTATGCATGTAATTTAGCTGTGACTTTTTCTTTGCACAAGATTTTCGCAATGCATGTTGCAAATGCAAATATAAACAAATTAAATGCACTTTGCAACTGGCAAATACTTGAGATGGTAACGCGAATATGACTTTGGCTTGGACTGTGGCTCTGACTGTGGCATCTCGAGGACCTTTTGGTGCGGCGACAGGAAGTGGTATTTGTGGTTGTGCCAAAAGCTCTGCAGTTGCATGCCACATGCCACATGCCACATTGTGCCGTGCCGTGCCGTGCAATTGTTAATGCTTATAATTAATGACAAAAAGTTGCCATTTAAAAATAGGCGGCATTCGCTCATTGCTCAGCATTTAAGTACCAATATATGAGCAGCAATGTGGCCCCGTTCTCGCCTCCTCTGCGCCCCTGCGTCTCCTCCACGGCGTGGCAGACGTGCAAGGGCTTGACGGTTCGCCTCGAAGTGTTCTTGAGGCAAGCGAGAGAGTGTGTGTGCGTGTGAGTTTGACAGTAATTTGGAGTGACAAAACGACAAAACTGCGGCATCATAATGATTTCTCTGTCATTCAAAACATTTCTGCATATTTTAATGCACTCACGCACAGTGTGGCAAAGCGAGAAATCAAACGGCAAAGTGCCGGGAAATTTATTCAATTAACATAATTTGCGTCTGTCCGAAAAGCAAACACACTTCAGCGTCAGCTTCAGTTTGGTTAGCTGAGTCAGCGGCATATGCAAATGCCGGGCCCTAAGAACAAAGTGTTGCTCAAGCACCTCAGACTGAATCCCCCTTCGAATCCCCGCCCCGCATCCCCGCATCCCCACGCATTCATGCAGCTGAACTTACCGCGCTTTTGCATAAACGAAAACAAATCATCGAGAAACTCTTTACGCTTGGGATCATCGTTGATTTCGTAGAGCTGCAAGTAGAAAACAAACCCAATATTAGTAATATATTAAATATCTATATGCATTCAAGTGTATATATTTAGGTATATAAGGATGCTGCTATATGTGTGTTCGAGGATCAGCCGCGTACTTGACTTTCAGCCAATGAATTTGCGCAAAATGGTTGCCACATGCCACATGCCACTCACGACTCTATTGTTCTCGGTTGGATAACAATCGGTCTGCAATAGACAATAGCCTTGACATGTGTCGCTCTCCCTTTGCCCCTGATCCCTGTATTGGCGTTAGGGGCGCGTGTTCACGCTCTCATTCATTCCCTGTTGACTCTTTTGGGGGTTGTTTAACGTGTGTGAATCACCCTCGAAGGGCAGTGGAAAAAGGGCAAGTTTTGGGTTGCATCAGTATCCTCGCACAATGCGTAATTAGGTGACAAACAAGAGGATTAGATAAAGCAATATAATATATACAAAATAGATGGAAAGAGTTGAGCACAATTGAGAATTAAATTAAATATTCTGTTCAGAAAATTTAATTGTTTATAATATAGGACTTCAAGATATTAGACACTGTTTAATGCAAAATATATTTATTGTTGTGAAGAAAGGAACTATAGTATTATTTAAATAAGATAATAATGTTCAAATGCTGCCCAATGTATCCACAATTATTTATTTATATTCGCACTACATGAAAAGTTAATTTCATAAAATGGAATTATTTAACTGAATTTCTGTATTTTGGTATACTTTATTTTTTATTATTAGAAATTCCATAACAAAATGTTGGTATTATAAAGTGCAATATGTAATACGTATCACTTTTTTGCTAGAAACTATTCAACTCCAGGCAAAGTGTAGATTAGAGTATTCGAACTTTAATTTATTCAATAATTATTCTCGTAAGTATTTCGCATATGGTATTCATGTTTAATGCTGATTTGTATCTATAGTTATTCTCGTTTTATTTCTTGCTCTTCGGGCGATTGCCCTATGACCTCTAGCGCTGGCTGTGGCTGCCAGTAAAGTTGCTTTTGTATTATTTTACCTCTAGTACAAAATCATTATAGAAGCCTAGTCGAAGCATGTCTGCACTTCCCGGCACACACACAAGCAGAGGGAGAGAGAAGCGACTTATGTATGTATAAAATTAATGACAACATCTGAGTGAACTCATCAAATTTGGAATTCATCATACTTTCCGCCTACTGCAACACAGCAGAGGCAGCAACACAGCAAAGACACTGCCAAAGGATGAGACGAAGACAGAGTCAGAGGCAAGGAAGGAAAGGTACAGACCAAGTTAACTGTGGCTGTTGATGTTTTGGCCATATTTTCAGTCTTTGGGTGCACATTCTAAGTCAATGCGAATGATGATGAACTGCCTCGCTTCCCCACTCGCATAAATGATTTAAAACGCGACTGAAGTCGCAACAACAACAGCAACAGCAACTTGCAGACATATGATGGAGTCGGAGTCGCGAGTTGCGAAGCCTCTCTCCCGATTCAAAGCTCGAGTTCAACAAGTTGCCAGGCAGCTGTAGCCAAGAGGAGGCTGACGAGCTGGCAACGTTGATTCCCCATTGCCATTGCCCCCAACGCTGACTCCTACTGCGACTTCGACTGCGACGGCGACTTCGACTGCGACGGCGACTTCGACTCCGAATTCAACTGCAACAACTTCGACTGGCTCAGACTGTTTTTTATGATGCACGACGCCCACAAGAGTTATGGTATATATGAATATATATGTATGTATATGTATTAATATTTATACATGTGCTGTATCAGAGTATCTGCTTGGGGCCCAAGCAATTGATTGAACTTCAACTGAATGTTGCCTTGCGTTTAATGCTTCTTTTTGGCATTTATTTTATTTCATTTCGAACAAAAAAAACCATTTAATTAAACTTGGCGCTTAACGGCCTCGTATGAAAATGCAATATTTATAATTTATGGACACCGCGACGTGGATCAAGTTGCATTTCTGTATGTATACCTCCTGTATTTGATCCTCGGAGATGAGCATGTTGGCAACACAAAAACAGACACAGACACTTGATTAAAACACTTGCAACTTTGCTAGCGGAATTTTGTAGTTGTTTATTTTGCACTTTGCGGGGTTTTCCCGTTCGGATTGTGGTTATTCACTTTGGTTGGTTTTTTTTCGATTTAAGTAGATAATTTTTCACGCAGGATGCAGCCACGATCGATCGATCAACGCGACGATGCAACGCCATCAAAGGTCGTTTATCAACTAAAAATATTGAAAGAGCCGCGCCGACTGCAGCAATCGACGCTCAGTACAAATCAAAACGACAAACAGACAAACACACACACACACTTAAATATACACACAGATACACGCACACACTCACGCATTTACGCACATGGTAATCGATGTTTGCCTGCGCCTCAGTCTCAGTCGCTCAGTCTCGGCGTATCTTTTCGTATTAATAATGTATGCTTTGTACCTAATAAAAATGAAGTCCGCATTTGGTAAGTTGGTGAAAATGCGTGGCAACCCTTGTGGAAAACCTGCCTTACATCACAGCAGCAGCAACAGCAACAGCAACAGCAACAGCAACAGCAACAACAACGGCAACAGCAACGCCACAGGGACAGCCGCAGTCGCAGCCCAATCGACAAATCCCTGCAATAAAACTATAAAAATCCCCTAACAGAAGTTCTAGACCAATCATAATCGTTTTTATAACTGCATATGCAAGTAACTGTCGCTGTTGTTGTTGAGGACACATGGCACACACACACTGACGCACACACACACACACATGGACTCTTCTACTCGGGTTCGGTTATAAAAATAATCTCACTTATAGTATTTGTCGCTAGTCGCATTTTGGACTTGCTTGTACCTAAAATATGTTTGAAATTTGAATCCTTGATTCTGGGAATTCTCAAATGCGTTTAGCTAGATCAAAGTGTGTGTTAATGCGTATCTGTGTGTGTGTGTGTGTGTGAGTGTGTATAATTTATAACTATCAGCACATTGCACATGGCATTGAAAGTGCAAGGTTTCCAATGGATATGCTACTAAAAATGATATTGCCAGATCCCGTTGCATTTGCAACTGTGTGTGTGTGTGTGTATCTTATAATTTGTCCAGTTCCATTTACACACTCACACACACTCTCGCACTCACACTTAGTATGTGTGAGTATCTTATGCACATATTTATTTAAGAATTTCACACTCGTTATTGAAAATCTGTTGACCAGATTTTGTATTTTGCTTTTTCAGTTGTTTTCGTTCATTTTAATTAACTGAATTTCGTTTGGAGTTTCGCTTATTTTTTTTATATTGCCTTTGTTGATTTTAGATCTTCTTGAAGTACAGTGTCTGCTGATTAAAAGCATTTCAATGTGCACAACAAAAAAACCAAGTAAAAATCAATAAAAATCAGTAATGATAATAGGAATGTCGTTGATTGCGACTCCTAAAAAGTGATTAATTCACAATTTATCATTATCATTATGAAATAAACATAAGACACTTGCAAGTTTATGATATAAGACTAACCGGTTGATGCAAAAAATAATCATAATTGCAAACACGACTTGAGCAATATTCAAAGATAAACCTCATGTAGTCAATCATTGGACGATGTCAATAATTTTAGAAATTACATTGAGGAATCTATCATAAAAATTCGATTGATTTATAATTTATTTATTTTTTCTCTAACAGAGATTGCTCTAATATTTTAGTCGTGGAATAATTTTGCTAAAATATTATTTCGTATAAATTGTGCATATCTTTTAGATCCGTAAAGCGACATCTTTAGTAATTGCATTGAGTTGTTAGATCAAATTTGAACATTAAATAGATAAATGAGTTGTCAAATAGACGCGAATACCCTTTGAATTTTAATAAAAAAACAAACAATAGAGGCGTGTAAGTTTTGGGTTTGCTTCATTGTTGTTGTTGTAAACTAATTTGGAAATGTATTTACTACTTAGCTCGGCAAATATATTTATTTGTATTCGTGTTAATTATTTTAGAACGTTTACTAGCAATAATATAACAATTTCATTGCCTTTTGCACAAATCGGCAATAATATTTATAATTATTAACACTAAATAATGGCCAACATGCGCCAAGTTTCGTAATGCATATGGAAAGCAAATTGCAATTGAGAATTCAAAATTTGAATTTGAATTTGAATACGAGGAAATAATGTGTGTAGTGCGATGTTGAATGTACATATGTATGTATGTATGTGAGATACATTCACAATGTAGAGAAATACGATAAAATAAAATAATATTGGAAAATGCTTTGGGGTCTATAATTAAACATAATTATTCAGTATGTACAGATAATTGACATTGATTAATGAGAGCATACGCTCACAAGCGCACATCGAATATATATGTGTGTATTAAACAAAACTAAATCATATAGAAATGAGGAAAAAATACCAAAATAATATTTTGTCTTCGTCTGTGTTACGGCTAGATAGTTGGAGGAAAGAACGACCAGACGGACGGACGGACATACGGAGTGAATAGATGGATGGATGGATGGATGATTTGATGGGTGTCTGACGAGCATTGGGGCGTCGGCAGTCGACGTCGCCGTCGCAGTCGAAGTTCCCGTTTTTGCTCCCAGAACACGAACCACAAGTTGAAGAGCAATGCGAACTCGTAGAATGATTTTCTTTTGGCATCGCGTATGCATATGTACATAAATTCAAAATGGCTTTTCATACGCGGCAGCTACTCACTCAATTAACGTAATTATCGTTTTGAGAAGCGGCCGCATTTTCACAATTAATGAAAGCCGCCATTTTGTGTTTGTGGCATGAATACAAATTCACTTAAAGGGATTAGGCAACCAACACCTACTAGACACACCGAGAGAGAGAGAGAGAGACTTGAAAAGAGAGAGTGAGAGGAGGACAGCTGGGCGGGTAGGCGTAGGTTAATCCGGTTTCAGTCCGGTGTAAGCGAAGGTGTTAACCGTGAAGCTGTACAGATACAGATACAGATACAGATACAGAGTGTAAGTATCTATCTCTATATATTCCGCTGTTGTATCTGTATCTGTATCTGTTGCTGTATCTATATCTCTCTTTGGATCGTGAGGGTCAAAGTTTTTATAGTGCATAGAGAATGCGGGCTGTTTGATGAATTGCCACAACCTCTCCGAGGGTGTACGCCGAGTTAATCGAAGTTTAGTTTTATGGGCCACAGGCAACAGCAATACCAAAAGCTGTTGCGGTTCACACGGCGCAACATCGCAACAGTTTAATACTTTTATTTTTATTATTTCTGTTTTTGGCAACAAGCAAAACTATTGAAGCCTTGTCTTGTAGTTTAATTACCGAATTGTTTGTGTGCATTTCACGCTGTCTCTGCACTCATGCGTAAAAGATGCAGAGCATCTTCTAGGCCCAGTTGTCTCAGCAGACGACAAAAACTGGAACTTTTCTCACCAAAATACTATCGAGATATGATTAAGCGAGCAACAGAGATGCTTGAGCATTAATTGCTCAATTGCAGCGCAAAACCGGAACTGCTGCGATGCTGGAACTCGTCGTCGTGTGTCTTTATTGCATGTGAAACAGCTTGAGGCAGAAGCGTCAAAACGAGATCAAAACTTGGCGCATCCCCCTCTTCACACACACTTAGAGCTCGGAGCTCATCTCGAACTGGACAACTGAACGACTGGCAACTGGCAACTGGTTCAAGATGTTGGCTATTAGTCGTTAATTGATAGTTTGCCCGAATGGCCGGGCAGCCCCCTGGCAGCAGTTGGGCTTGGTTTCGGTCTCGGACTCGGTCTCGGTCTCGGATGTGGTTTGTTTGCAAAGAGATTAAATTGAGTAACACTAACCTGTCTGACTTGTTTGTACTGCTCTTCAAAGCTCCAGCCATTATTCTGCTGCGATGAATTGGATGCCTCGCTGGACGTCGATGAATTTGATGCGGAATTAGCTGTAAAGTGGCGCGTTGAGTTCAATATTCAATGCGGCAATTCCCGCTCCTCCTCCCAAATACTAACCTTCTTTGGCGCTTGGCGCTGTCGGCGACGCAAATGAAAACGGATGACCATTGTTGTTGCTATTGTTGCTGTTGCTGTTGTTGTTGTTGTTGCCACCGACAGCATTGCTGTTGTTACTGTTGCCTCCTCCTCCTGCTCCAGTTCCGTTGCCACCTGCTCCACTGTTGGCTCCATTATTATTGGCCGTATTGGCGGCCATAACTGCAGCAGCAGCAGCCGCAGCGGCAGCGGCAGCTGCTCCTGCCCCAACATTGGGCCCTCCACTGGCAGCTCCGTTGTAGCTGGCGCCATTGCTGGCGGGCGGCACGGGTGCAAAGGATGCAGCTGCCGCAGCTGCTGCCACCGAGTTGTGGGGCAGCGGGAACGCCGAGCCGATGGTTGTGGGCAGCATGTTGGCTCCGAAGGCTGCTGCATGTGCCGCCGCTGCATAGTCCTGCTCCTGCAAAGCATGCGGATTGAGATTCATCCATTGTGAGTTGAAGTAATTCATTGCGACAATTGTTTGCTTCGCTTTTCGATTTATTTATACGTGGGTAATAATACATTCAAATAGTACGATTCAAATTCCAAATCTCATTGATTTAATCGACAAATCATATAAAAACAGGCGAATGGCAACGAGTTGAGTGTGCTCGACTAACAGATGCCCTACTCACAAACATATATTTTTTATCAATTAATTCAGTTAAGAATTAAAATAAAATGCATACAAAAATGAGGAGGATGAATTGAAGTCTCTGGCGGATAAATCAACTGACGGACGAATTACCAAAAAATCAATTTTACAAAATAATAGCGAAAGAAATTTGAACTTTATATGATGGTCATAAATGTATAAAATGTAATGATGGATTTTTTTGTTTTAATTCAATAAATAAATATCATTCATAGACCAATTTTATTGCGTTTTGACACTCACCATGAGACCGACTTTCATATCACGCACTTGCATCTTCAGCTTCTCGAGCACATCGCTGTGCTGCAGGTTTGGAATGCTGTGTAGTCCGCTGATGCCCATGAAGCTGCCAAGAGCGTTGAGCGGATGATTCGGGGGCAGCTGATGGTGATGGCTGATAATGTAAAGAATGGCTCAATAACACTCATTAGATCGATTATGACGACTTTATCACACTCACCTGAGGGGCAGATCTGTTTGCTGCTCGGGACTGGCGAAATTCAAGCCAGCGCCGCCGGCGACTGTGTGACTGAGGCGGGCAGCAATCGCCGCCTTGGCGCTCAGCTGATGATGCTCGCCGTCCACGGAATCGCAGTCGCGCATCTCGTCATCCGTTCGATCGCCGTGGGACTGCAAAACGAGAGAAGAGATGGAGATTAGGAGTGAGGCAATTGATGGCGGCGCTTATGCCACAACATGCGGCGACAATTGCCGGCAATGAATCTCGCGCGATTCGCGCAGCCACAAAGCGAGCTCCCGCTGCGTTTAGGCCAAATGTGCAGCACTTTGTCATCACGGCGGCGGCGGCGGCATTCTTCTAGTTTTTAGTGCTGCGTGGGCAGCGTTTAGCAAGCGGTCAATGTGTTTGGATTGTTGGGCAGCCCGTGCCAAAGGGACAACATTAACACACGCAAGGAGAGCTTCAAGCCAATTCAATTGTGTTGCCAGCGAGGCGACAACAAAGGTAACCACTTAATAAATTAACAATGGCAAGCCGGTAATGGCAATCAAGCAGAGACAGGCAGAGGCAGAACCAAAGCAACAGCTCTGGCCATTAAAAGCCGGGCCAGCGAAGGTCGATAGCAAGTCACATCCATGGCGTATCCGTGGCCACAACCGTTTCAAGCGTACTATTGCCAGCCGTGACTCTAGCAAAGAAGTCCGCCACGCTTGGCCGCCGCCTGCCATCATCATCACCATCCCACTTTCATTCCCTGCCTCCCCCTTGCTGCCTTCTGTTTGGCACTCCCTATCGCTGTGGCTGCAACTGCGGCTGAAGCTGAAGCTGTCCGCTGGTCCGCTCTTTGCTTTTTATGCATTTGGAGAGGTGCAAATTAAGCGCATCTGTGACTGTGTGCAAATCGGGAATTTTCAATTTAAACACAACCAAGCGGCAGCCAACCGACAGCAGCACACACACACACTCTCGCACAACACACAAAGTAACCTGGGTTGCACAAAGTAAACCAAAGCATTGGCCAGGCCATGCCCAGGTTAGGCCAAGCTAGACCATCAGCACTATTAACCACCATCATCATCATCATCTCGAGCATCATCATCATCGGACCACAGCTCGCATCCATGTGTGTATACAACATTTATCGTCGTTTTCGTCTTGGTCTTGGTCTTTGGTGTCGTTGTCGTTGTTGTCGCGTTGCTGTAATCATAAATGCAACCAAAACCAAAGCACACACTGACAATGCAGGGGGCAAGGAGGCGGGTTGGGGACCCTCCATAGAAGAGAGCGCAGTGCAGTTCCAAGAATTCTTTGAAGTTGGCGCAGAATGCAAACGAATATATGAATACGGTTACGAGTGCACTGTGCAAAAACGGATCCATTCAAGGGCAGCAAGCGCTGCAATTTGTCTATTTATGTTAATTGAAAGACCATAAATTAAAGCTATTTTAAAGTGTGCTTCCAGCGAAATGCTTCACAAACTTTATGAAAAATCAATTGAAGGAAGTAATGAAAATATTGTCACATAAATTACTCCAATACAGTCAGAATAAAATAAGTCCAATTACAAAATATCATAATGACATATTTTTGTTTGGAAATTAGAAAATATATCTAATAAAATGTGCAAAATCATTTCCAAATTGATATACTTTCATATTCGTTGAACAAATAATATATTCAATTATATCAGTTATTAATCGTAACAGGACGTTGTACAAAAATATTCATAAAAAAAGCATTCAAAATATTGTTTCCGATGCTTTAAGTTAATTTAAGAGCTTCCTTATGTTTTCTTTATTAAAATAGATACACAACCAATTAAATAGAATAAATAAATAATTTATTAATATCACATATCACAAAATAAATAAAACAAAATGCGAAAATTTATTCTTCAACTGAACCAGAGATTTTTTTTTCATATTCGTTCGATGATAAGCTTCTTCACAATTCTAATTTATCACTAGTTTGTTGCTTTCATTTTTATCAGAAGGTTTTTAAGTTCTGCTCCAATACCTGATTTTAGATATCTTAATCAATTTTATGAACATGCTCTGAATGCATTTCTCTCAGTGCATTACCATATGTGTGTGTAGATGGCAAAAATGTTGCTAACACCATTTGGTTAACTCGTGTGATATGCGGCAACACTGATAGCCGACATGGCTTGAACGCGGACGCGCATAATGAAATGGTAACGTCTCTCCCATCCGCCCCTCTCTCTGCTCAGCCTCCACTCCCCATCCCCCCCACTCTCTCTCCCTCTCACTGTCTCTGACTACGTCCATCTTCTTTGTGGCTTAAAAGGCTGCACACATTGGCGCATTGATCGCTGCTCGCATTGGACGCTGCTTGGCCGCTTCTCTCGTCTTGGTTGGTTACTTTGCTTGCCAATTCGCGGTTGCCACACACATAAGTAAACACACTAATATACCAGTGTGTGTGTGTGTGTGTGTGTGTACATCAAATTAATGTAAGTTATCGAATCCATGCGAAATATGCGCACTCAGAGGCCGATGGACGCTTCGCTGGCAACATTTTAGTTGCGGTTGCTGTTCCTATTGACGTTGCAATTGTTGTCGTAGTTGTTGTTGTTGCCTGTGGCTATGGCTGTTGACCAGGCCCAAACAATAATTGTGGTATAGTCTGAGCTGTGGCCGCAGCAAAAGGCATGCAACGTTTACGCGAAGTTGCACCTATAAAATGTCTAATTAATGCACAACGAATTTGTGCCGCTTTAATGTTGCATTGTGCCTTGGATTGCCGGTTGCACTTCCAGTTGTGTGTGTTGCATAAATCGCATTTCTTGTTGCACCTCGTTAACCGATCGATAACGAATCGATAAATCTGTTGCACAACAATTCACACATTGTGTTGCATACGACCAAACGAAATTATCGGCATTTAATTCCATTTAATATAAACGAATTTCAAATGTAGACGTCGTATTTATACCCGCTACCCATAGGGTAGAAGGGTATTATGACTTAGTGCCAACAGAAAATGTATGTAACAGGCAGAAGGAGACATCTCCGACCCCATAAAGTATATATATTCTTGATCAGCATCAACAGTCGAGACGATATAGCCATGTCCGTCTGTCCGTCTGTCCGTCTGTATGAACACCTGGATCTCAGAGACTATAAGACATAGAGACACCAAATTTGGCAACAATGTTCCTTCATACCCTACGCAGATCAAGTTTATTTCAAAAAATGGATGCCACGCCCCCTTCGCCCACAATAAGCATTTATCTAGAAAAAGTCAAGTTTTTTTTTATGTAAATCGCGTATAACTCCAAAAGTTCTTAGTGTAATGATGTGTAATTTGGTAAGCCATCTGCGCTTGACACTCTTAATATACCCTGTAATTTTGGTAAAAATCGGATAAGTAGAACAAAAGTTATTCGCGAAATTATTTATCAAAATTGTTGTTCCCAATGCATATGGACGTTTTAAGTGTGTGATTGACCTAGAGATATCAAATTTGGTGACAGTATTCGTGTAGGTCTTACGCAGATGAAGTTTATTTTAGATTTTTGCCACGCCCCTTTCCGCCCCCGAAAACTGTAAAAGCCGTAATAATGAACCTAGAGCATTGAATTTTGATATGCATAATAATAATTATATTCTCAATGATTCCTGTGAATTTGGTTGAGATCGAGTTAAAAACATGGAAGTTATTAATGAATCAATTTTATATGCAAAATTCACTTGCAGCTGCTCGCGCTTTGTTTGTTTAGTTGACAGTGTGACCATGTCGGTGTTGTGGATTTCTTCCCGCTATTTTCAAATATATACAAAACACAAGTTTCAGTATATTTTTGGTATATTTGTTGTTAAAATATCTTTAAAATTTTTTTTGTTCTCTCGAAATGGGTTGCGGGTATCATACGGTCGCGCACTCTCGACTGTAGCTTTCTTACTTGTTTTAAATACGAAATGGTTAAAGGAAATATAATAAATATAAACAAAATTGTAAAACCAAATCCTATCAATATTTTGTAGTGAGAGTTATATAGTTTTTAGTCCTGAATTATAGTTGCATTTTTATAGTGAGTAGTCAACAAGTAAAATTTATAAGTTCAAAATCAGATTTAATATCTTTGGTTGATTAAGTATCAATTATAATGAACAACAGAAAATTCTAAATTAAAATATTTTTGATGAAGAGATATATAGTTTTTAATCCTGAATTACAGAGGAATTTTTATGTATATACTTCTTTATTCAAATTAATTTTAATATACTCGTATCTACAATAAATTCTGACTAGACTCTTCATATTTGACACACTTTTTATTATCTAAGACAAAAAAAAACCATAAATTATTCAATGCCCAAATTACATTGGAATTTTTACTGCACCAATAGTGTTTTAATATGTTTCGCTATGATTAAAGTGAACCAAAACCAATAATTAGAAGCACTCATTTATTCAGAGATCGCCATGCCAACTAAATGTTGGGCCCACTTTGAGCATGTTGCGTATATCTCCAGGTCGTCAAATTGAAGGCCCCGCGTCTATAATATCCATAAGCAATTATGTGTAGCTGTCGCATAAATCAAGTGTCGCATGATAAGCTGTACTAGTTTTTTTGGTATTCCGCAAAAAGCATTAAGTAATTTGAAAAGTTGCAGGGAAAAACACAGTCGTCGCTAATGATGGCGAGGAAAAACGAAGAAAAACAACAACCGAAACCGAACCGAAACTGAGCCCATATGAAATAGGCAAGGGAAATATAGATAGTATATTTAGTTGCGCACCTACACGCTAGTTCCATTAATTTGGATTGATAAACACGTCGGCTGTGTTATCGGGTTTGTAACTTTTACCAGAGCCATTTCATAAGAAAGCCGAAAAGACATTAAATCGCAATTAGACCTGCTGCAGAAGTCGCCACAATGGCTCCGCCCTGGGCCCAGATACGGATACGGATGGATACATGTGTGAGTGAGTGTTGCACACAACATTGTGTGTTGGCCAGATATGACTGTACTGCAGTCGAGTCGACGCGACGGGGGGAGGCCCCGTTGATTGCAATTTACTTTAATAGCTTTCGATGCACCGCAAAAGGTGCACAATGACAACAACTACAACTCGTATGACAAGATGGGGGCACAAAGAGCCGACTTCCCCAGATGGTGGGGGAGGAAGGGGGACTATCTAACTGCAAATTGCATTCGTATTCAATTTATTAGCTGCTGACAGTTTTTATCACTAATTACTATACTCGTAGTACACATTATTTTCGATAGAAACTCAGTGGAAAATAATGTATCTCAATTTATTATCATTGCATTTGACCACAAATGCAATTTACGTAATTTGTTGTAGTTATCGTTGTTGTGTTTGCGGCATTGTTGCATTGACAAATTGTCGGAAGCACTCAGGGCTAAAAGATCTGCTGCCGTCGGCATTCGACTCTCAACTCGGCAAACAGAATCTGAGACAGAGACAGAGACAGAGAGAGAGAGAAAGAGAACAGGACTGTTGGACAGACCCGTGCCGCATGTGCAACATGCCGTGCTAATTTAAGACAAAAGGACGCGCCGTTTGCGGCCACTGGAAGTCCATAATGTGACAAAGCGCTGCCGAGTGGCCGAATGCCGAGTGCCAAGCTGTGAAGGGCGCAGCATGCAAACAGGATGAAGCCAACTACCAACAACCTTGTGTCCGCCCGATTCCCAGTTCTAGGACAGGCAGCATCACGACGATCCGGGCGGGCGGGCAGGCAGGCAACCGTTTATTGTGTGAAGGATTAAGATTATATAGCAGCCTTATCCATCTATCTCGCTCTCACTCTAGCTTTCTCCCTCACACTTCCATTGAGGACTTGTAATTTTGTATGCATGTTTTTTTTAGGCTGAACTGTAAACTAGATGTCCTAATGTTCTTATGATTCAAGTGCGCTCTGGGCGTGCTGGCGTCTTAAGTTTATTAACGTCGCATTCTCGTTGCTAAAATTTTGGAGAATTATCTTTTATGCGTGCTGTAATGCATTTCATTTTCTGGGAAATATATATTTCAAAGTAAAATAAATTAACTAGCAATAGAGTTGTGAGTGGACAAATTGTAGCATCCCATTGTAACTAATAATAATTATTTTTGTGGGTTTTAAAAAATAAAATTCAAAATGCCAGATACGATATTTATTTTGTGTTTTTTTTTCTAACTGATTTTAAATGATCGACTGTACTTATAGATATGTTTGCTTGCCTATTTTACGTACTATCTTTTATGTTATAGAAAAGTAAATTACATTGCTAAATTTTTGTAAAAACTGTTCCGTACTCGTTAAAATGCTCGATTAAATTTGAGTATAGGAATATATACTTTATGTGCTGCCATATGTAAATGCATATGAAAGTTCATATAAAATTGAAATGGCGGCTTCTCTCACATCTGAATAAAAATGCGCGCGGGCATAAATAAAAATTGCTCATTTACGCATCTTCCCCGTGGCGAATTATTTCAACGCGCAGCGACGATGACGACGACACCAACAACAGCAACAAGCTCAAGCAAACAACAGCAACAAGCAAGAAGAACGACGACGACAACGACAACAACAACAAAATAAAATAAAAAGTACAAATTAAGGGCAGGACCAAAACATGTGCAACGTGGTCGATACGGAAACGCCGCTGCAGGCGGAGAGCATGAAAATAAAATTAAAATGCAAAACGTATCTGTGAGATACTTACAGACAAACACATACACACGAGCACAGATAAGTATGCATATGTAATATGAGTGCAAGTGTGCGTGTGTGTGTGTGTGCGTGTGTGTGTTTATGCTTGTATGCGTCGCGTATTTCATTCGCTCGCAACGCGACGAAGCGGAAAAAATAAAGCGAATAAAATATAAAAATGGAAACAACAAAACAGCAACAGCAACAGCAACTGAAACCGAAACGGGCAACAAACATAATGGCGCATTCGTTGTGCCGGTTGCCCGCTGGCTGGACGCGACCCAACCGACTGAACGAGCGAGTGAGGCAGCGAGCTCCCTCCCCTCCTCTCTGTTCCTCCCCAAGAGCCAACTACCCACTATTATATGGGCGCTGCACGCACGCCCAGGTTACGTGTGAGTGTGTGTGTGCGTGTGTGTGAGCAAAAGGCAGACGAAAATTTCGCGTAAACAATAAAATTACAAAAAGCAGAATAACGAAAACAAAAAAAAAAAGAACAAATGAAACCGGTTAAAAAAGGCAAATGGATAAGGGCCAAAAGACTGTTTGCTGTTAAGTTGTAAGTTTTGAGGCCTGGCCGACTCTTGGCTGTTGGCTTTCTTGCAGTCTACGGCTAGTTTCGATAGCAGGCAGGCGGCAATTGTAATTAAAAAAATGCATTGTTTTTATTACGAGCGACGAGGACAAGCCGACCGTCGACAGTCGACCGGCAAACAGCTCAATACGAGACACACACACACACACACACATACTTGCATATGCATGGATCACAGCGACGATGCACGAGCTTTTGCCCCGCTCCAACTCAACTAATTTCTTTTGGCATGCGGATTCGCATTCGCTTATTCATTCATTTAATATCGCTGCGTTCGCACACGCGAGCGAGAGAGCTTTCGTGTCGTTGTCGTTGTTGTTCTTGTTGTCGTGCAATGCAGAAAAAAAGCCACGCCCTTTAGCGACGCGACGTTGGCTGGGGTTATTAGTGTTTTGATAATAAGCTTTTATATACTACGTTTTCATTAGAGCCCACTGTATGTGTGTGTGTGTGTTTTGTTTACTACTTTTTATCGCGACTCATTCGCAAATGCAGCTGCTGCTGCCGCTGCTGCCAATGCTGGAAATGGAAAATTCTAATTAACAATTTTATTAGCTATGGTTGAAAAATAATTCATAAATTCATTTTCAACAAAACTGTAATAATCATAATTTTTATTAGTTTTTTGTGTGCTTTTGGCATTTGTCGCCATTGCTTTTTATTGCTTTGACATTTGGTATTTTTCGCTAGACGTTTTGCTGTTTGCTGTTTCTTCGTATTTTTGTTGTATTTCTTTTTAAATTAAATTAAAAAATTTGCCCGTATACACAAGGATGACGCCACATTCGAATTCGAGCACTTTCAAGATCGCATGTAACATAAAATGGCGCCCGTTGCCTCCACCCTCCACCCCCTCTCACATCTCCCCTCCCCAACTGAGAGCTGACACTAAAAGCAACAAATTTCTTTTGTCATTGCGGTTGAAAGCTCAGCGCCATCAGAAGTGCCCCAAAGGGGGCGCCACAACCGTTGCTACTCTCTGATACTTAATCAAATATTTTTACCGCCCTGACACACACTCGTGTGGGTTATCGTTATGCAACAACAACAACACAAACATCACAAACATCACATATAGACACTTGCCCCCGAGAGCGCAGAAAGAATTTAATACAAATCGTTGGCTGTCAGCGTACAAGAAGCCAAACAAATTATAACAGGTGCCGTTGCTTTTTGCCTTCTGCTGAGTGCATTTAGAACCGAACTGAGGCACACACAGACATGCCCCCAAGCTATGGCTATTGCGGAGGGGGGCTGGAATCAGGCAGCTAATTTTCCATTGCTACCAATACTCGAATCTATAATGCTAGACGGGCAGCCAAAGTGCTAAACTGTTAGGAATCTGTAAACCAAAACGGCAGTTAACGTCACACACACACCGAGAGAGAGACACTGAGAGTTGCTCTCGCAGACAGAGAGTCAGATCTGAGCTCCCACAGTCAGTCAGTGATTTAATGTGGGAACTGCCAATGGCGCTGATGTTGAACACGTGCGACGCCGGACAGCCGCCGGACAGCCCGCCCCCGAGCCCGTAAAGTGAGCGCATTTATTTGGGAGTTGAACTCGCAATTGTCCCATGTTGAACATTGAATGTGTGTTTGTTGATTGTTGTCTTGTTCAATGGGGTTTACAATAATGCTTGATTTAATTTAAAAGCGATTCAAAAATCAAGCCAAACTTCAATCGTTTTAAAACTGGGCGTTTAACCCAAGTAATTAAAGCTGTTGCTGCCGCTGCTGAAGCCTCAAATAACGACGGGTCCGACCACAAGATGCTGCACCAAGCGGCAGCAATGGGGCACGATTTTAACTGGCAACTGGTAACTCACAACTCACAACTCGCAACTGGCAACTGGCAGCTCCGAATCCAATTGCAACTACGAGAGAGGCTCGCTTCATTTGAGAATTTATGACTTTTTGACAGCCCACATTATTGTTTAATCGTGACTTTTGGGCAAATCTCAGGCTCGTTTGCAGTAATTCACTCTGTGGTATGCGGCATGTGGCATGTGGTATGCGCGTCTAGGATTTGATATGACCATTGATACTCGTATTAAAAATCGGACGCGCGAATGAGACCAGCATAAAATGCGACACTCTCTCAAATTTAAAGCGGATTCCTTAAACCAGCCGATGGCGTTCGAATCCATTAAAAACACCCACATGCGGAAAATCACAATTCTCTTCAATTGAAATTAAAACTGAATTTGAAACTGGAATTGAAATTGCTATTGAAATTGATCCAACCCCTTGAACACCCTCGCTGCGATCGGATCGATTCGCGTATTTAATTAACACAGCCCAAAACTTTGACATTTATACGAAATTTCATGCAAAGCAGTCGAGAATCGGGTAGATTCTTATACTCACATGTGAATGTGAATGGAGTGTGAGTAAGAACAAGTAGGTGGATGACCAAGAGACGTCGTCGACGTCGACGACGACGACGATGACGATGACTGGGTACAATGTTTGCACAGCGCTATCAAAAGGGGCAATTCGGAGGAGATGGATGGAAATGTCCAAAAGCGAAGCTATTAAAAATTATGTAAATAAAGTATGTACACTGTTAGAAAACATCAATCTAAATAAAACTGAACTTTTGAAATTTTTATACTTTAATTTTACTAATCTCAACAAAAGCATTTTTTAATCCAGAATGGAATCGATTGGATACAACTTTAGAGCAGCTTAAATGCTGCTAATTTCAATTAATAATTAATATAACTCTATTATAATTCAACTTGAAATATAAATAGTCAAAGATAAAATAAATTAATTGCAAAAGCAAACATTATTTTATTAAAAAAAAATAGTTCACTTTCATTACTATCAACGGATTACGGAAAACATAACCAAAATATTACAATTCTTGAAACAAACAATATACATATATAAATTGTAGTCTGTAATCAACCGCGTTTGTATAAACATTTTTGTAATTAATTTATCATTTGTAAATAGCAATATCCTTATACTCCTTTCTTTCTATTTATACTATATACAAGTTCTATGTAGCCATTGCTATCAATACTTATGTATTAGTTTTAACTATTTCAAAACTTTGATAAAGACAATATAAATTTTCGATTTTTGATTTCTATAAAATTAAGGTAAAAAGAAATTCTAGAATTTTGTATAATAGTCACAATACATTTATTTTATTAACCAGTCGTATTGCTGCAATCGGAAGTGGATTGTGTTTTTTTTCTCAGTGTGGAGAAGTATGTATAAAGTCTGGCTCATTGTTGATCAACGCCGCACACTGTCTATCAACACTGAAATAAAAATGAAAGAAAAACAAAAGGCCTAACAAGAGTTTTATTGAAGAAGACACACACACCCATACACACGGGCTTACCTGTACCTATGCACACACACACAGATAGATATGTGTGTGTTTGGTAGAGAGGCAATAAAACCCATTTAATATTCATTTAAGGTACTAACAAATAATGCAAATATTTGAACATTTTATTTACATATGAACGCCATCAAAGAGTTGAATTGAAAGAGATCTTTCAATTGATGAAAGGTGAACGAGATCCCACAGAAGGCCTATACAGCTAAGCATAGAGATAGAGATAGGCCAAGAGGCTCCACGGCTCACACAACAGATGAATCTATTTGTGTGTTATGAGTATGTCTGTATGCACTTAGCCATCCATGTGCGTGCGTGTGTGTGTGTGTGTGTGTGTGTGTGTGTATAATAAATGCGTTGTATGACCATTTAGCATGTCACCTTTTAACGGCTCCATGGCAAACAAAACGAAAACATCAACGGCAAAAACTCAATAACCAATATAACTCGCCTCTGCTTAATTTTGAATCAACAATTTAACATTATAATTACGTTTCGAATCATCTGCAAACAGAGACCAAGAATTGCATCAATACAAAGCTTTTAGTCATCATCATCGTGTCCCGACCGAAAAGCTGTGCGAGAGCGAGACGGCAAGCACAGCTTTCGATGCTGTGTTTTAACTGCTTGTCACAGTTGCCGGCGGCAAAACGCCAGCAATAATAATAACAATAATAATAATTGGCAACAATTTTCCATTGGTTGTGACACCAGTTTTGTGTCTGTTGTTTGATTTGCGACATAAAAAATGCCATAAACATACAAACTAAGCAACATTTAAAATAAGACATCACCGATCAGCATTACAAGTGATTATATTTTTTTGATTTGCATATTTATTTTTAAGATCCCCTGCTTATAAACAGTTAACAATTTAATCTCCCCTTTAGCGCTTACCAAGTCGTCACCCAAATCGGAATCGCGTTCAATATTGTTAGTTGAACGGCCGCTACAATCCATAGTCGGATGCACTCGAAGTTGCATTACGATCAATTCGGAATTTTTGATCAACTCGCGAGCGAAATTTGAATTTGAATTTAGATATAAAGCACAGATTGCAAATTGTTTCGCGTCTTCTTCATCAACTTTCTATATACGCACACTTTGTTGTTGTTGTTGTTGTTTTTTTCTCTTTCTTTGCTTTTACTTTGACTCCTGCGTTTGCATCATCGAATTACCGAGTTGACACCTTTTGCTTTATGCTTCTGCTCTTTCTATGCTCGATGATGATGTTGTTGCTGTTGCTATTGCTGTTGTTGTTGGTGTTACTTTTTCGTCTCAGCAAGGCAGAAGGAAACTGCGATTAAGCACCGTTTATTTTATCACAATCTCACGTTATTTTTTGCGTGTTAATTTCTGTGCATATTTTGCATTTGCATTGCATGTAATGTAATTGATATAAACACTAATTCTGTTTTATTTAAAGTGTTTTGTTGCGCTGCAGTGCAATCGTTCTACTTATCGATAACTCCAGTTTTCACACACACACACGCAGACAGTACCGATTTACATTCAGATTACATTGAAACAAACGGCGCTGATTTTGTTGTGATTGTTGTTGTTGCTGTTGTAGTTGTTGTTATAGGTGTTGCTGTTATTGTTATTGTTACCTGTTGGTGCCTGATCGTTGACGAGATCGGCTCCTGTTGCTTATTAATTAACAATTTGTTCATTTATTTCACGTTTGATATCGCGCACTGTCCGCCGCATTCGCCCGACGCACACGGAACTCCAATTGGGAATAAAAATGATTCTCTCTGCACATCAAAAACGACGCGGGCCAAAGGCAAAGCGCGCACCCAAAACAGCCACTCACTCACTCTCTGTCGCTCTCTCTCTCTCTGTCTCTGTGTCTCTGGGGAACGTCTGGCAAACGGAACAGAGTGCTCGTATGTGTGCTGTGCCGTTTCCATTCCGTTTTCTCTCTCGCCAGCTGGTCTGGTCTGGTCTGGCTGACTGGCCAATCGGATTGCCGTTTCAGCTGCGCTCAGGTGGCATTCAATTAAATTTGTAATCGTAATCTATGCAATACGAAAGTCGTGTATGTATACAATGCGCTCGCCGCTCATTCGCTCGCCACAGACACACACACACACACATAGACAAGCAATTGCCGCTCGCACTCGCACACGTTTGAACGAGTGTAAGTGTGAACCACACTGGCGAGCATGTTTCTGGCGCTTGTCTCGAGTGCTGTTTGTTCAGTTTCTAACTGGCTCGTTTTGCACGACACCAACATCGCAGTCGTGTAGTGCTGTGTATTTCTGCTCACCAACATAATGTTGTACATACCCACACATACAAAAGCATTTGTCTGTAAATATTGTTTGTGTATCTTTCAATCATAAATGCGGCGCTTTTTTATACGCGATTTAATTTCAAATACGCCCTTTTCATGCAGAGAGCTGTAGTTTTGTGGGGCGTTAACATTTGCCCGAGCCAGAATGGCGTTTGATACAGCAGGGGAGTGGGAAAATTGAGAAAATTACACACTTTCCACCTTGCAGCATGCAGAAAACTTGATTAATGATTTGCGAGATAAATTACACTTGTAATGGCCCAAAAACGGTAGGTGGAATGAATGGGCATAGATAAGATAGAATGGGTGAATGAATGAATGAATGCCGTTAGCGTTAGTGTAAGCGTAAGCGTTACCGTTACATTTAGCAGCAGCAGCAGCAGCTGCCCCCGCAAATAATTTCAGTTGCTGTTCGATTTTCACTAATTTGAAATTGATGAAAGCAGCGACGCAGCAGCGAACGACAAGTATTTATGTGTGTGTGCGTGTGTGTGTGTGTGTAGGGAGCGCAGGCGCTCATCAAACATCAGCGCCATCCCTAAGCGCTGCGGCAGCCGCAGTGCGGCAAGCGGGTGGTTGCCACCCTGCCACCCCCCAAGCGCCAATAACGAGGCGACGGCGACGGCGACGGCGACCCACAGACTTGACTGATGATGAAGTGAGAAAGTAATTAAATACAATTTTAAATGTGACTAATGAGACGACGTCAAATTCGTGGCGCAAATGAGTCGGGCCCGAGAGGGGGCGGGGAGGTTGGCGGTGGCGGTGGCGTTACTGATGGGGCGTGGCAGCCACGAGGAAGCGGGGAGCGGGAAGCGGGGAGCGGGAAGCGGGCTCTGGACGCTCTTACCAACGTCTTTGAGCGCAACGCATTTATCAATATTCAATAAATAGAACGGCATTTTCGCACGCACACCACAACAGACGGATCCGCTGTGCGTGTGAAACAAAATGTATCCACAAGATACACAACACACACACGCACTCACACACACACACACACACACACACCTAGTTATAAGTATCTTGGCAAGTATAACAATTACCGTTTGTTGTTGCCGTTTGCCGTTGTTAACTTTCATTTGGGGCCAAAGCTATTTGATTTTCAAAGTACGTCCCGTCCGCATTTCAAATGCTAAAAAACGAAAAAAACAAAAACACAAATTCAACGAACAGCAAAATAAAGCACAGGTGAAATTTGTTGTGTTGTGACGTTGCTTTTTTGTGTTTAATTCGTAGACACATAGATACATATTGCTAAATACATGGGCAGGTATTCATACATACATAAGTGTATTCGAGTACGAACATCGTTTATTTGTCAACACGTCCATTTCCTGTATTTTGTGTTTTAGCCGAAAATGAAATTTGTACGCATCCGAAACAATTCGAAAATAAATAAAGAAATAAACGATACTCCGACATGTAGATATAGATACAGATACAAACACAAATAGAGATACATACTTGTTGTCCACACACTTCCGTCGCCAAAGGGCTGCGGGGCTCTCGGAGCTCTCATTAGTCGATGACTCTTATACGATGTGTAAACGGACTCGTATGTGATTTGGAAATTACATTTAACATATCTGGGGGGCTTTAATGTGCGACTTCACAGGAAAGTCAACCTTTGAGATATTTGGGAACTTGATCTTCTGAATAAGTGGGGGAATTTCTGCTTTTGAAAATAATAATACGTGATCGGAACGAATCTACATTTTTTATACCCGCTGCCCGTAGGGTAGAAGGGTATTACAGCTTAGTGCCAGCAGAAAATGGATGTTGGCAAAAGGCAAAAGGAGGCCTCTCCGACGCCATAAAGTATATGTATATATGTATATAATATTTATCAATGTCTACTTCCGAGACGATATGGTGATGTCCGTTTATCTGTCGTATGAATACCTAGATCTCAGAGACTATAAAACCTAGATGACAAATAATTATATCTTAAGTTAACGCATAACTATTTTAATTACTAATGCATACATAATATTTTTTTTGTTCATTTTGTTAATAATATAGAATTTTAAAACAATTTCAGGTAAGATCCATTACTTGACCACCTATGTGTTATAAAATGTATGACAATTTTATGCTCTTCATATTTATTGACATAGTTTGAAATATAAACATACATAATTATTAATTTTCAATATAATATATTACATTTATTTTTATTGCACACCTTAATTTATAACAAACTTGAAACGGAAACAGCAAGTCAAGTTTTCAAAAACACATTACAAAATTTGTATTCCTAATTAAATGTTGAGATAAGCAATTGTGAAAGTTGTTAATTCAAATAATTAAAAAAAAAACACAATCAAGAATTCATTTAATACATTTTGGCTGAAGTATTTATATTTCCAAAAATTGTTAACATTTTAAAATAATTTAAATTTTAAAGCCACATAAATTTCCCCATCATCAGCCCTATTTACAAACATTTAATTTAATATTTTGACATGGCATTCCACACGATCCGACTTTAATTAATTGATCGTTTATCTCCGTTTATTTGTCGATTAAATTAATGGAAAAATGGGGAGAGAAATTCAATTAGTGATGAGCCAGAATAGAATACATTTAAATACCTGTTAGCAAATGTAGATCACTCAAAATGTAGCTCAACCCTCGACTCGCTGCGCTCGATATAAAAAATGCGAATATAATTACATGTAATTTTCGAGCCATTTACAATTTCAACGCGTCAAAGTCCAGGGCATCCAAGGGCAGCTATCGGAGCATATCGTCGGTACCGGGTCAATTAATAAAACACCATTTAAGGTATCATTAATTCGGAAAATGCAATTTGTCAATCGGACTAGGACAGACAAATCACAGAGTTTTTTGTGGCAAACGTGTGAGAAAGCGATTTCGTTGTTGAACTAACAACATAACCTGAGAGAGCAGCAAAGGCCCAGGGCCAGTGCCATACTCATAGTTAAAGCCAAATTGATTGACCAGATCAACATCAGCATCAGCATCAACATCCACATCCACATCGTATGAATGAACTCAAACTTCAACTCGAACGAAAGCATCGCCGCGATAATTGATGATATTTAGCTAGGCATCCCAGTCTATTTGTATTCACATTCACATTCATATTCAACCAAATGGATATGAAAATGGCCAGCGGATCATTTCAGATCGAATCGTTTCACACACTCACCCAAAATTGGCTTGCGGCCCCAAAACAACAACATCAACAACTTAAGCTTCAGTTAAGCGTTTCATTAAGAATTTGTTTTTTTTTTCTATGTTTATCGACTGCGGCTCGGCCGCCTCTGGATAACTGCTAAACTGGTAACAAGGTTTTCAATAAGCGGTCAATTTGGTAGTGGAAAGACAGTTAGAAGCAAAATCGACAAATTCATTCACAAAAACAATATGCAGCTGAAACGAACTGTCCAGTTAGTCACCTGTAAGACACATTCCGCAGTGAACATCATTAGTTCTACAGACCAAACAGCGACAACTGGGCGAACACCTCCATCTAGAGCAACGAACGTGGAAACTTCCTCAAATCTTTTAGCATATGCTTGAGCATCAATATTTATTTTGCTTGAATGCCTATCAAAATTTAATTAATTGGGTATATTAAAAATGTAAATTATTATAGAAAAATTAAAAATAAAATATAAAACATCAAAATCAATTATTCCATTGGTGAAAGATATATTTCTATAATAAGAATACTTTAACTTATTACTATATTAATTCAGCGCATTGTTATTCTTTTCACTCGTATAATTAATTTTTCTACTTTAAATTTGATTTTGATAAAATTACTGTTTTTAAATTTAAATTAATTAATAACAACAAGTGTCTTAAAGTATCTTATGATACAAAGATTGGAATATGAGTACATTTCAAAGTTTAAATCTGCTTTCCCTTTTCGTTTGTTTCTATTGAAAATGCATTTTGCCCTAAAAAATTAAATAAAGTGGATTAGTATTAGATATTAAAATATAATCGATTAAATATTTTATAACTCAACATTTGCACAAGAACTTCTAAACACTGTTAGGTACTAATGATATTCATAAAAATGAGGTATTCGCTAGACGAGCACATGGAACTAATACATTTCTACTTATTAATTTTGTTGTAAGTTGGTTTTGTTTTTGGAAACATGTTTAATGAAGTCGAGCAAAGTCGATGCCAAAAATAGAATATCAATTTGGGCAAAAAGCATAACGGATGCGCCTGTCAATATTTTGACAGTTTCTCTCCCAGCATAAAGAGGCCCCCAGAATGCGGAGAAGAGAATCATCGCCCATCGCCAGAGACTTGCTGACGGCGCATCTGGCTTTCAATCCAAAATACGAATACGAATACGAATCCGACTACGTCTCCAGCTCTGTATGTGTCTCCATTCCGGGAATGTTACAGGCAGCCTTTAATTGAATTTCCCTGATGATGTTTGCTGTGGTGCATAGGGTATATTCATATGGCATATCACTTGGTGTATGACCGCAGAATTATTTTTTGAATCAACGAAACGCATAACGAAAGAAATAAATAAATGGATTTTCGTATAAAACTTCAAAAATGATTAATATGCGCTAATGTTTTATAACTTTGCCCTTAATATGAACGTATCAAGTTTGTCTCGTCCTGCCCAGAGACAGTCTCTCTCTCTGTCTCGGTCGAAACAATAAAACCAAGTCCAGAAACTGCCTCAGTCTGAACGTCAGCAGCGGCATCGGCATCAGCTTCACAGCATTTAAATGCCAAAAGCGATAAAAGAATGAACTGTATTGCCTTTTGTCTGCCACACAGTAGAAATATCCACCTATATACGGCATGTGTTTGTGCTTGAGCTCTGTCTGAGGGTACGACACATCAACAGTATGACTGATCTCGATCTTAACTGCTAATGACCTTAATCGTTAATCTCTGACATAAAAATTTTGATTGAAGCGCAATCTGAACAAAACTGCAATAAATTACAAATACGCTTCGCCTTTTCAAAACTCATTTTTTCCTCTTCCTTCAGCTCTTGCCCTTTCTTCATTCAAAACTTTTGATTATGGGTGGTATGCATTATTATTTCTCTCATTTCCTCATTTATTCCATTCGTATTTTTCAAAAGCCTTCATAATAAACAAAAAATGTGAAATGCGTATTATTCATAAGAAATATGTCTTTGGTTCAATCGACTTTTTGCAAGTCAATAATTATAATATATTTTAGATTATTTAAAAGTGTATTTCTTTATTTGTAACTGATTCCCTAATTACTCATTCATATATCTTTATAATGCCATAATTTCATTATGTTCACATGCTTAAATGACAAGTATCTGCACACCCCAACAAAAGACCGGGGATGGTGATTATAAAACCATAAAAATACAAATACAATACGAATGACATCAATAATGACATTGAATTGGCGACTGTTGTTGTTGGTGTGCTACACCCTATAGCCTTTAAATGGGCATATCGACTTGATAGAAGTGTTTTTGTATTAATGATATTGATCTGTAAATATAAATCAATTCAAATCAGTGAGTTTTGAATTAAAACATTAAAATATTATGCAATGAATATAAGCTAAATTTATGATTGCGCCTGAAGAGAAAATTTTATATCACTCATCTAAAAATAAACTCAAAATAATATTCAACGAACTTATTTAATGTTGTTATTAAAATTATTTAGCATTTAGTAGAATTCAATATAAATGAGATTGAATAAAATATTTCTTAAAAGTATTTCAAATATGTCTATAATAATTATTACATTTGTATAAACTTTTATCTTCTTGTAATTTAAGGATTGCATCTAAAAAAAAGTATGCTAAAATGAATATGTGTAAATGATTCATTAATAATTGATTTATTTATTATTTTGCAGGGCATCTAGCAGTTCGTGGTGCCGATGATGGGGATTTCCTTTTTGCTTTTTTAGTTGGTGATTTTGTTTTATGCTTTTATACGTGTATGCTTGCGCCTGCTTTATTTATTGTGTGTTTATATGCACGGCAATTGAGGCAAATACGTGGGTAATATAAATATATAATAATACTACCCACTGGGGCTACTGGCACTGTGTGGACGCCTGTGAACGCTTGTAGGGCTTCGATAGGTGTGTTACGTATACGACATGTTGGCGAGGAATGCCTGAAATCACATCGTGCACATTGCTGAGAGTGACGCGTTTGCCCACACGCAAGCACCGAGGAGCTGAACCGAATGTCATGTGAGATGCCGAGAAAGTCAACAAACTATTTCGATAGAGAAATTATATTAAATTGAATGCGAACAGCGCAGCAGGGAGGGAGTTGGGGGGGGAGGGACTGTGTTAGATCCCAAACATGTCCAGCTGTTGACGTCCATTGCCAAAGACAACAACAACAACTAATGCACAAACAATACGAAAATAAATAAATAAATAAATTAGCAGGCCAGTCAGCCTGGCAGCCAGGCAGCCAGCAGCCAGATTCGAACTGAATTCAAATTTAAAACTCTCGGCCAGGCCAACTAAGATTGACGACGGCGACACGTTGATTAATTAATCTGATGCGCGGCTGACATTTCAGGCGTCCAAATGGCGCGCCCACAGTTCATTTCATTTTGCAAATACAAATTCTTAATATGTATCTCTCAGATACTCGGTTTCCCAATGCGACACATAGGAAGTGTTGCCTTTTAGTTAGCCCTTATTTACCACACTATTTGCGCCCACGCATCAACTCATCTTCTCCAGCAGCTCCACCTCCACTTCCCAAATATTGTCGTATCAAAATCTCTGCAATGGTATGAGTGAGTTTAGCCCACTGTGTGTTCTGAAATCAAATCCCATATAGCATGACATCAAACAATTTAACAGTTGCTGCTGTCCATTCGATGCTACACATTTAATTTGGGTGACTTTTATAAATCGCTACATATCGCACAATGTTTCCGAAATGAAAAGATAAAAAATATAAAATGAGATACAAATACAGAATCTACGAGCGAGAACAATTTTGTATTTATCAGAATTTGCCTTGTTTTGATATGAAAAATAAATATACGGCGACAACAGTAGCCAAAGGAAGTATCGAAGACTTGATGCTCTTCTGTAGCTTACTCAAAAACAAACATCCAGTAATCGATCAACCAACTAACTATAACTAATAAATTAAAATAAAAAAAATAATTTGAAAGAAATATAGCTATAAATCTTAAGTTAACGACTGCAAGTCTGAAACACTTATAAATTATGAATTCAAATTTAAAACATTTAAAAATTCAAATTTTTTTGGGATGGTTTGGGGAAATTTCAGAAAAAACCTAATCAAGTTAGATGAAATATTAGTTAATTAGTTATATTTTTAAATAATCACTAAATGATACAAGGATTCCTGTCTATTGAATACACAGAGCAATTGTTCATGCTTATATCCATTTATGTCAATTTTTAGTGAAGTAATAAATTACAAATAAATAAACTTAAATACCCAATGTTAGGGTATAGAGCCAGCAACATGTTGTTTATTTTTATAAATCCGAAATTCATTAACTCGCAACTCGCGGCTCTACAGATATGTGTGTTCATATGTATTTGTATCTCATTTTTGGCGTCAAGGCATCGATTAGCCTTAATGCCCCCAAATCCATTTCTAACAGCGAATTTGCCAAGAATACAGGTATACACAACGCAACAGATATTTATATGAACGACGATAGATATAGTTGTATATTGAGAATTCAAACTTTAGTCAAATTAACTTGTCTAACGCTTATTAGCGGCCTTTGACCTTTTTGTGTCGTCGCCAGCCACTTAATTAATGTGCCAAATAATTAATTGCAAAAAGCAATAGCAAGCAACAACAACGAAAACAAAACGCAGAAAAGCTAACAACTGGAGAGGAGCAACCCAAAGATCGTCTATCTCTTTAGATTCATTGATATGGACACTCGAACTACGAATGTTTATGGCCAACGGGGCGTATTAAATTTACGACCGTGCATTAAAATGTTGCAACAAAATGGCTGCTGGCCGCGCGGCCGACACTGGCGGGGCCAAATAAAAAACAAAAGGTTCAACATTCGAATTATAATAAACGTCGTCTTCTCAACGGCAATAAATAATAGACAGCAACGAAATAGGTATAACTTTTTACATCGAACTCGTTGATACGGCCAGTCAACAGATAGAGATAGCCTTATGCCTTATATACACCACCTAGCACCTATAGCGATAAAAAGAGCGAGCCACAGACAGAGAGAGCGACAGAGAGAGATAGAGAGAGAGGGCTGTAGTGGCAGAGGAAGAGAAAGAATTGGCTGAAGTGAGATATGTAAAGTGGGAGAGAGATAGACCATCACAATAAGGTACAGTATACTCGTAGCTTCGACGGAGCTGGCGAAATATGAATAAGCCAAGTGCTGAATTATTTGCACACTGGGCTGAGAACAAGCGAATTAAATTGGCTTAAAATAGTTCGAACTTAATTGAAAAAAAATTTCATTGTATATGATATGACAAAATTGAAAAGTATAGAATATTTTGTAGCATTTGATGTAGCGATAATATTAAGTATATGAAAAATATCTAATACATAAGCTTACTCTAACAAAAATTGACTGTTAATAACTGTAACATATCATAAACTGAACATAGAAGTATATTAACTATAGAAAAATAATGAAAGTTTGTAAAGTTGATGTCCGCTAAGATAGTTCATTAAATAAATACAATAAAAATTATCAAATAAAACTTTAATTCCAATATGATTACCATAAATAAGTAGTAATATGTTTCTCAGAGAATCTTTTATTAAACAATATTCAATTTATATTCGAGTCATTTTAGAGTCGCAGTTATTTATTAAAATGAATGCTAGGAATAATAATATTATGCGAAAACTTTAATATTACACATCCTCCAAAGACGACGAAATATTATTAACACTTAAAGTGAGAAATTAAATTTATATTACGAATAACTTTTATTATACAACCTCCAAACAAAATAAATAAAATTGTAATACGAAACGTTTTACAATATTTTAGTATATCAAATATTAAAATGTATTAAATTAATATTTTCACTGCAGTTGCACCACTGCGTCTCTGCATGCAGTGTGAACGCCTGTTGCTGTACTTTTTGTCAAATGGAAAATCATATTGTGCTATGTATAGTATACAAATGATGTATTTGCGTTTTTTTTTTATGTTTTTATGCTTAAAAATGCAGTCAGCTAAAGAGCAACACTTCCACAACAGAGTCACAGTTACAATGTAATACCTGGGCAAAGGCAAAAAAGAGCAACAAAAACAACACCTCTCCACAGCTATGCTATGACAGTGAATGAAGCAATGCAGCCAGACAAGCGGACAGACGGACGGACAGATGGGGAGACAAACTGTGAAACTGGCTGAGACTGAAGCTGTTGTTGAGGCTGTGGCTGGTGAGAGTTGATGCTGAGATGCCAAAAGCAAATGGCTCATAGCTTTTCCTTAACGCTGATCGATTGCAAATAGGTCTAGGGATCTAAACGCCCCTTTGGCCTCAGTTCAGCTCAGATCTTGGCACGGACTCCGACTCTGACTCCGACTCGGACTCGGACTCTTGGCTCAGTCAACAATCTTGGCCATTTGCACATTTGGCCCTAAACTTCATTATGGCAATGGCGATCGTCATTATAAACGGTTGCTGTATTCGCAATATACATACATACATACATACAAAAGTATAAGTATACGTGTTCGTGATCATCAGGTCGATAATTGATTGCCACATAATTTATGTCATTTCATGTGCGTGCCGTTTGCAAAATATGAAATGAAGCGATGCGCAGCGAATCTGGCAACCTCTCGGTTGCACTCACATTCACATTCACATTCACATATTCGCATATTCATATTCGCAGTCGTCGCACAGTCGACGTACAACAGTAAAAATAAAAATCGTTGCTGTTAATAGGTTTCGTACTATTGTTATAATGCGTAGACTCCACCTCCCCATGACGCAGCTCTGTCTACAGTTCCAGCTCCAACTTCAACTCCTACTCTGTGGCTGCAAGTCCAGCTTTAGCTTCAGCATCAGCTTCAGCAGCACAACCCCACAATGTTTGTTATGTTAATGAACCCCATGGGACCCTGTCGAGGCACTGGCGAATCTCAGTCTTACACACACACACACACTCAAGAGTGTAACAGTGTGTGTGTGTGTGCCAAGTCAGCCAAACTTTCATCATTAAAGAAAATTATAGCCAAGTTGCTGTAATGCAGACGAACGACAGCCCAGCGATGTTGACGACTCTGGCAGCGATGCTGGCGAGGCACAGAGTCACAGTCTCGAGTCTCGAGTCTCGCGATGCGAGATGCAAGAGCTGGGAGAGGGGGGCGTGGCAGGCGACGACTACGTGAACCGTTCCACACAAAAAGTGTTTATGGCCAGAAATCCGTCAACATATTAACACTAAATATTAAAACGTACAAGCGTGTTTATGCATACATATGTTGGCATCCCAACATGCCACAAACATACATACTCACATACTCACATTGCATTCACACACATTCGCATTCGCATTCGGACTCGGACTCGGACTATGACCTGCAATTGGTCACAATACAGGTCCGGCATGTCCACGCTGCATTTCATGTCAAGCTTTTAATTTTAACATCATCTCTTTCAATTAAAACTATTTAAAACTCGTCGTATAATTAAGAAGCTAATAACATTGGTCTTTTCATGTAATTATGGAGAAAACTATAAATTAAAGTGTTCGTAATATACCAACAGATGAATTCACTACCTAAGAGATCAAACTTATGGTTCCTATCAAAGCTATTATCCCTATTATTTAAATATTGGTAGGTTATTTATATTTAAAATCAAATATAAAATAACATATATTAAGAAGCTAATAACGTTGGACAAAAAACAATACATGAAAATGTTAGTACCATATTAATGAATTTATTAACTGAGAAGTCAAACTTAAGGTTCCTTTCAAAATAATCACATCATTATCCCTATTATTTAAAATCGTATAAAATACGCTGAAGAATAATAAAAAAATTAATATATATTGTTATCTATTTATTTTTGATTATTATTAACATTATTTTCCTTGCTGTTTTCAAAGTAGTTTTACGTTATATGTTTCTAAGTGAATGTAATACACAGTTGGATAAGACAAATTATTTATAAGATTGCTCCAATTTATATATATTTTTTTAATTTTTGGCATTCCAGGGGGGTTTAATTAAATTTTTTTTAAATTGAATTCAAGCAATACAAACATATAACAGCCAAATTAAATGGTAAAATAAGTAAATAAGTGAAATGAGTAAGCTCTCATTCACTAATACCGCAAGCACTTGCAATAATGCACTTTTAAATTTAAAAATAATGAAACGTCTTGACGTTTTTCTCGCTGTCCAGAAAGGTGTCAGTAGCAAGTCAGTTTATGCAAACCAAATTTGAACCATAGTTTGTTGGGATCTCGCGTCCATATGGCCTGCGAGCAAACGCAATGCCATTAATTTTACGACACTTATAAAATCATTAAGCTCACATAAAGATATATATTTAGAGAGTGTTGCAGTGCGCGTGTAGGCAAATCAATTTATAACAGTGTTAATAACATGTATTTAGCAGTCCCCTCACTGCATCTTTGACTCGTCCTTGTATCTCGACCTCATCATAGTTGCATCGATCACTTGACACCCGCACAACTTGTAGCGTTGCAGCAAATTGTATTTGTTGTTTTGGGTGTGGGGTGTGGCGATGAAATGATTATTGAAAACATTGTTGTGGCCCTTAGACGGGGGCACACTTGACGGTCTTTGCCAATGGGGAGCTGGAACGGCGACCACGACTAAGAATGAGACCGAGAACTGGGAACTGGAGCTGGGGGCAGACATTGGCTGGATAGTTAGCTGGCTGCATTTTTATTTTGCTTCCGCTGTGGCAGCGATGAAAGATGCCGAAATACTTAAACGATTTTTAATAATTTTATGCGTTTTCCGCGAAGATGTACGCATAAAATACAACAAATGAAGAGCAAAAGCAACGTTATACGCCCTCAATGATTTACACACAGGCAAAGGGTGAAATACCACAAGGATGAGGATGAGGATGAGGTTGAGGACGAAGGCGAAGACGAATACGAATACGAATACGATGGCTGTGCTTGGGACAGCGACTGGAATTGGACCTGACCTGGTCTTTTGCACTGAGAGCACAGTGGTTCAGGCTGTAACAGAACCAGTTATTATTTTATACAATTGATAATAACACTGTTAAAACAATAACACTGACAAACAAGAAAAGCTTTTATTAATAACACTGACAAACAAGAAAAGCTTTTATTAAAATTAACTTATATATCAGAATGGAATTTTATAAAAATAATTATAGAAAGATTGCAATAAGAGTTTAAAAACACCCACAATTTATTTACTAAATAGAAGTATCATTAAAAATGGCTGATATTAAAATAATGGATAAAATGTCAATTATCGACAATTATAATTTCAATTTTCGCACATGTTTAGTTTTAGTTTTTTTAAAAAAACAACTGTCGAGAAAATACGTTAATTTAGATTTATATTAAAAAACTAACGTTTAATTTGAATAATTAATTATACGTACAAGTTTAAAATTAATATTGAGTTCAAAATTGAAGTTGGAGAGCTAACTAAATATTGCTATCTTAAATAAAATTCTGAATTTAAAATTTCAGTCACATTTAACGCAGATTTTATGGGGAACTTTTTTTTACAGAATAAATAAGTTACAAATAGTAAATTAAATATTAACTGGATTTACAATTTCAGTAAGATTCAATGCAGATGTTTCTATTAGGCAACCAAATTGCAAATAAAGAATTAATAAACTACTGAATTGAAAATTTCCATCGGACTCAATTCAGATTTAATCGGGAGCTTTTTCTGTAGTGTTTGGTGCCAGTGTGCGATGCCTTCAAACTAAAATGTTTTCATTTTGATCTCTCTACGCTGCGTTGGTGTTCGGGGTCTTTGCTGATGGCATGGTTCTGGTTTTGGCTCTGGCTGCTTTACATACATATACATATGCACACATGTACGTCTGTACATACATGCATAAATGCTCGTGTGTATGTGTGGAGTCGCATTGGGTTTATTTCATCTTTTGCAACAAGTTTACAGCTTGTTGCGCATCGACTGTGATTTGCAGCGTTTAATAGGCGCACTTCAAATGCCTCGCTTGTCTCTGGCTCCCGCTGCAAATGATTTCCCTGAATTGCTTTATTATAAGTGCCACACGTGGGCGCAGAGCCGAAGCACAGCGAAGCAAAGCAGCTCAGCTCCCTCCGTTCATCATTTTCCCAGTCACATCTCGCAGTCTGCTCGGCTCTGATTCTGTGCTCATTGCGGCCCCCGGGCTTTAATAAATTTTATAGTCACACGAGTTGGCCATGTGAAGCGTAGATCTGTAGTAGACTCGGCATCTGGCCACCTTTGATGCCGGAGGCGCGTATCAATGCCTTGTTTATTACTAATTGAATTTGCTGCCTGATGCCTGCCCAATTCAAAGGTGAAATCAATTGAATTACCCCAGCACACAGGTGTGAAAATTGAAAACGACCAGAAAACTAAAGCGACAAGTTGCGAGTGGATCGCGAAGAGGGGCAAAGAGGGGCAAAGAGGGCGTAGGGCGTTGCTGGATTTCCCACGCTATTTTGAGCTGCATTTCGGACGCCGACGTCACCGATTGTTGGGCAATTAATTAGCACTGCGTGAAATTATTGGACGACTTTGACTGCGACTGCGACTGCGACTGCGACTGCGACTGCGACTTGGACTCATGTGTGCATAGCAATTACCCCAAGTCGCAGACTAATTTGTGTTTGGCTGGGCCTGGGCCTGGGAAAAGAGGCGATACCTTAGTTAAACACTTAACTCAAGCGGAGCTCAACTGAAATGAACTGAACTGAGCTGAGCTATTGTCAGATTCGGCTCGGCCCAAAAGACATTAAACTGTGCACAGTTTTTCAGCGCTGTCCAATCACAATAAAATGCCACCCAACAATTACGCCGCACATTTTAATGCTCGCCAAAGCTGTGCGAATTCCCACAGTGTCCACGAAGCCATTGTGGGTGTTCCTTGCTTGTATGTGCTGCGGAGCGTCTAACTCACCGCAGGAAGGGTCATTTAATTAGCTAACTCAATTAAAAGAGCGTTAAAAATGCAATTGTGTGGGTCTGCAAGGGGCTGGGTGAATCGCATCAGGTGTTCAGGCCATTAACGAGTGCGATCAACTCGATTCGTTTAAAGTGTGCTCTTAACAGCATAATCCGCAAGTAATTGTGGCAAATTTATTGAGCGCACCTCGGCGTTATCATTGTTTGGGTGTGGTGCCGGTTTGTCAGGCGTCTACAAATTACAATTGGAATTCGTTTTGATACGACAACGCCAATAGCTCACCTGGCAATGGAACGACAATGTGATTGGCTGGCGTGCGGCAGATAAAATAATCGAAACGAGAGAGGGAGCCAGCGTGCGCCAGAGAGGGAGAGAGAGAGCGAGAGCAAGCCAAGGCAGCAGCAGCAGCATGTGGAAGCAAGCGAGAGAGAGCGACACGAAAAAAAAGGCATCGGAGCGAGGCGCGTGCGAGAGCGTGCGCATAAATATCGGAATCGGAATCGAAATTGGAAATTGAAATGCTGGAAACGGAACACAGCGTAAGGAACTCTAAGCAGCATTGATAACACACACACACGCACACATGTTTATGTGTATATTATGTTCATATGCTCGTAATACGAGGAGCTGCTGTGAGATGTTCACGAGCCATAAAAACAAATGCAAAGCCCGATGGCAAACGCACCAATCACAAGCTTGCCAAGCTGCGAGCTGCGAGCTGCGCTGCCCAAGCATCTCGGTATGCACGAGGGAGTTCAATTAATTTATGTGACTAGCGAACGTGCCACAAAACTAATCGATCCCATCAAGTTGGCAACAGTTCCGCGAACAACTTGTATTGGGCGACTACACCCCGAAAATAAAAATCAAATAAAACCTAAAACTAAATCCGAAAAGCAATTCAGTTTGTACTTGAGTTGACGTGTAAATTGCCGCAACAACAACAACAACGACAACAATATGTCAACACTTCTTTCTTTCTTTCTGCTTTCATCTGCTGCCCTCCTCCTCCTCCTCCTCCGCCTCCTCGATGGACTTCCCTAGTTAAGCCTATTAAATGCCCCAAACGCCTTTGTTGTACCGGTCTCTGTGTCTTCTCTCTCCCTCCACTTGCTATTTGTTCGCCTGTTTAGTCTGTTTATTTGTTTGCCTTTTATGTTTGTCTCTTTATTTGTAATAAATATGTTTGGCCAACAGTCTGCAGGTGGGAAAGGGAGGCATTGCAGCCAAGAAGTTATTAATTTCACGACTCTGTCTGCGACTTTTCTTGCTCTTATCAGGTTACATAATTGTCCTGTTATAATGTCTCCGGCTCCCCCTTTTTATGGGGTGCAATTATCGCGCACATTGCATTGCTTTGTAGGGTTTCACCTCCTTGGCTATCGCACCAACTTATTACAGAATTATCAATAAGGTTTTAGGGCTGCGCTCGTGTCACGACTTGTAACAATTACAACACGAAATTTAATATTTTAAATCGTTTTTTAAGAAATTGACAAAGTGATGAAGAAATCAATGAGAATCCTAAGTAATTACTCATTTCCTTATAATTATTATAATAATAATTAAAATAATTATTATTAATAATATTTTGTCAATAATATAAAAGTGGATAAATTACCTTTTTAGTATTTTCAATAAATATATTTAATGTTTTATTTCAATTATTAAAAAATGATTTGTTATCTCTTCAATAATATAAAATGGGTTGAAGTGACTTCTTAAAAATAAGTTTTCTGAATAATACTGAATTAATACTTTTACTTTGACATTATATTATACCATTTAATGAAATTACTACCAAACAAATATAGGAAGACTTAAGACAATAATTTAACAGTATGATTGAAGTATTTTGACAGAATTATATTGAAATTATATGTATTAATTTGCCATTTAATGAAATTGTAAATAAAGACATGCAGAAACACTTAAGACGATAATGTTTCGCTTGATAAAGTGATATTTAATTATTTATTTCGATTATGTTCCAATTACGATATACGATGGGGCGTGACACGAGCTCATTACTAACAAGGACACACACTCAAAAGACAAGAAGAAGTGCAAGTAGCACGAGTACTCGGAATGGCAAGTCACTCGGCTCACAGTTAAGCCAACTGGCCATTGGGGTTTATATTTGGTATATCATGTGCGTTACTTTACGTTTCGTTTCGTTTTCGTTTTCATTTTCTTGCGCCCGTTGTAATTGAGTAATTTCCACTTGAATTTCCCCTTTCAATGTGTGTTTTCTTTGTGACTTTGTGTGGATTTCAACAGATTGCTGGTGCAAGTGCCGAGGACTATGTGTCGACACAAGGACACGAATTGGGGTTGGGGTTGCGATGAGGGGATATGGGATAGCTGCTAGGGTTTCTATTTGTGTGGTCAGCTTAGAGGATTTGTGGTGGCATTACATTTAATTTAAGTCGAGCAGCGACTAGTGGCGACAAATATGCTAACCAGTTAGCTAGGGCAAAAAATAAAAACGAAATAAATGTGGAGAAAAGAAGTCACCCAAAAGGCAGAGGAACTGCAGTTGGCAGCGTGACGCGTGAATTTCAATTTGAATTTTCCAAATTGTTAGAATGATGCGGCCCTTTTTTGTCCAACAACAATTCAACTGTCATACGAACAGCAGTAGAAGCTTGTAAAACAAATACCAGACTGACAAATAACTGAGGGTAATAATGATGCTGCAGTCAATGGATACGTGCCTCCAGCTCTTTGCTCTCCGTGTACCTTTATAGAATATCAATGTGGCCTGCAAGCGAGCGCAATAAAAAATCTATTAAATTTCCACATAATCACAAAAGCAATTAATCATTGACACTATTTAGGCGCTTTATTTTTTTCTCTCTGTCCAACGCTTATTAAGCGAGACAGAGACGGACGGACAGGCGGACAGAGACAGATACAGATATGTAGTACATATCTGTCTGGATGTCGGTGGCTGGGGAGGGAACTGAGCGGAGCTTACAGCAATTTGTGCTTTGTTATGCTGATGCCATTGTTGAGATACAAGCTTATACTCATATTTAAAGATACACCGAGATACGGAGACTGGGACAAGATACAGATACAGATGACAGAGGACAGAGACGTAATTACAATTCTTTTGGCATGTTAAAAAAAATATACCGCGGTCATCAATACAAAGATCAACAGTCATCAACAGTGCGTACGAGCAGCGCATTCATTCATATGCATACGACAGAGTATATAAACGATATTGTATCTGTATCTGTATCTGTATCTGTATCCGAGGTGTTCGTGCGCTGGATGCGCGACATTGAATTATCACATCGCATCAACGCCATTCGGGGTTGCTGTTTAGTTGACAAAGTACAAAATAATAATGCGGCATTCATGACTCTGACGATGGCGATGGCGATGGCGTTCGCTGGAGTTAGGGATCGGATCGGGTGCGAGAGAGTACGAGTCTCGGGGTATGGCTTATTGTCATGCAACGACAAGATATTTACACAATTACTCTCGCCCCTCTGGTCTCGCACCGCGCCCCCTTCCTACTTGTAGTTATACATTTTCACATACAGATTTTCTTTTCGAATTTACGTACAAAGCTAATTTATCATCGGGTCGCCGATGCGAGTACAAAACCCAAAGTTAAACTGTTAAAAAAAAGCGATACAAAACACATTTGTTGTTTTTGGTGTTTTGTATTTTTTTCTCCCCCTTGTTTTGTATTTTGCGGCACTGAATGGCCGCCAATATTTTTTGTAAATACAATAAAAAGGCGAGTATAAGTATTATAACCGCAAAATAAATAACAAATATAACAAACAACGCGACGCGACGGTGACGACTGAGCTGGCACCTCAAATCGATCCATGCTTCAAACTCAGCCTCTCTTATTCTCTCTCCCTCTCACTATCTCTCGCTGTCTTCCTTACTCCCTCTGTCTTTTGACGATTGAAGCTGTCAACGGATACGCACAATAAAAACCTTTTGTGTGTTAACGGCACCAGCACTGCGTGAGATACTTTAGACCCTAGCCCACTGCCAACTGCAGTCGGCTCGGCCAAATGCCCAATAATGTGGCCAAGTCAATTTGTACAGTTCTCGTACCCGCTCCACATATCCGCCTCGGGTTTGTTTAACTCTTCTCGCTGTAGGCAAACAATAAATGCTTTGTCGTGATTAAAAAGTAGTGTGAAATCGATTACATACATTAAGCAGACACCACGGCGGTCAATTTTCAAACACAAAAAAACAAAAACCAACTACAAATAACTCCATAACTTTGTCAAGACTGAACCGATTTCCTCGTCACTCGCTTTGTCAATATTGAGTCAACTCTAGCGATACATGCTACACATGTTAATTCCACTTAATCGCAATCTTATTAACAATGCCGCCTGCTAACGTTTTTTGATCTTCCGGCGCTTTGTTGGCCAACAAACTCTCTCAGTGTCATTTGCTGCAGCCGTTAAGCATTTAAGATTTTCAAATTCTTGTTATAGCAAACAGCTTTCATTGGAAAAACTTAATTTATTATGTACAAAGCTTTCTGATATGGGCGATGTGATTTCAGTTCTCTTAGCGATGACAACCACCGCAGACCACACGGCTGACTTCGAATTTCGAACATCGGACACAGCTCAAAGCAAACGGCATCGAATTCTAAACACGAAGTGTATTTATTGTGTATATTATTTTGTACTATTATTTATTATATTTTAATATCTATTATTCTATTTAAGCGTGTCTGTTTGTACATAACTATGTAACGGAATGTAAAGTTATTCAACAGCAAGCCAAGACTTGAACCATTTTTCGCGGCAGCTCAAAAGTATGCACAATTTTTTACATACCAATTTCAGGCCTTTGTATTTAACCATCGGACTGCAATTTTTAGCCAAATGATTCTAGCCAAATCTATTCCAATTAATTATGATATATTTTGTAAAGATAAGATATTAGTTTTATTTGAAAATGTGTGTGGAAAATCAATATTCTGATTTGCCTCCTTCCTCTTTTATCGGTATTGCAGCAATTAGGAAGTAATATATTTTATAACTGCCATAAGAATAAATATAATCATGTAAATCTTATTGGCGGACAGCTACTGGTAATAGTTTACCCTATTACACGGTATTGTATGCAAATTATAAGGTATTCCATGACATGTCATTGGATTAAATTGATTGGTATTGTCATTTATTTGCTATCGGATTTGATGTTGAGCCAAATACAAGCAATAAATCTGAATGTTGTCGCTTCGCTTGATGTACTGCCAATAAAAAGAAAAGAAATTAGAGATAATTCAATTTAAATTCCGAAGTTAGAATACCCTTGTTTATATGTGTTTATCAAATTTGTGGATACAAAAGATTACGCTATTGTCTATAAATACCATATCCTATGATAAACCAATTGAAGATATACCAAAATAGACGGACAAACTTATCTTTCTAAGACAGTTCAGCACTGTGCGAAAGATACAAAGGGTATATATCTTTTGGAATCGCTCAAACCGGGAATATAATAAGTATGCATAGATATTCATTTCAATTGAATTGCATTTGCAGTTTTTGACATTATCGTACAACTAATTTATGGCCCATCGATGTCAGCACTTATATAAGCACATCTTTATCGCAGCTTATTGATAAGAAACAACCTCAATAGTCCCTCCTAAAAAAAAGCAAACAGCGATTGATTTGGCATCAATACGAGCGACGACCTATGTGCCAATAGTATATTAAATGTATATGTACCTCTTCAAAGTAGATAAACACAATATAAATCGTTTCACTAGCGCGAAAAGCACTGAAAGAAATAATTGGTCTGTTTAGCTACGAGTGACAAAAAATAAAACAAAGTTCAATTAGCGCTTCAAAGTTCAAAATTATCCAAAAATAGAACCGGCGGCCCCTTCAAGGTAATTGCCCCTTTGCGACGCAAAGCTTAGAATCAAAACAAAAACCAAAAACGTGGACAGTGAAAGTTAAAATCACAAACAAAAGGTATAATAATAACAAATACTACAACGGAAAACACAAAAAAACATATTAGAAAATAATGCTTAACGGCGAGATACCCTAAATTTGATATGTTACTTCGGATTAAAAAAACATTTATTTTGTTATGAATTTATATGCAAAATTACATGCAGTGGACACATATTTTGAGTAGAGACAATTGTTATTTAAAAGCTATTCTTGTGAAATAAATAAAAAATAATATAGAGTATTAAAATTTGTACAACATTTTTGTTTGATTCATATTTACCCCGTCATTAAGATATTTAAACAGGTGAATTCAACAAAATGTGCCTTATATAGTAATAAATTTCTTTTTATACAGCCACCATTTAAATTTTGTATTATTTTTTTTAGTTTTATAAAACGATATACGAATTAAAAATATTTGTATAATAACTGTTTTATAGAAATTCAATCAAAATATCAATTATTATTTAAAACTCGCAAGTTTAAGCACTTAATTTTAATTCACTTATGCAATTGTTATATATCTTTTAAATTTTATAAAATGTGGATTGAATTAAAAACATTTTTAATAAGAATATTAGTCTCAATTATTATATAAAATTTTTAATAAAAATGTTAAAGAATATTCATCTCAATTATTATTAAAAAAATAGGGGAGCATCATTTTCATTAACTTGTGCAATTTTATCATACCGCATTGAGCGGCTAGAGGGTATAACGAAAACAGCAACAATTCGCCCATCGCCAAATGCCGTTTTACACGACACTTGTTGTTATTTCGCTTTTGTTATGTGAGTGTGTGTGTGAATGTTATTTTTTATTGGCTGCCGCTTGACATCTGCGGTGAATTTAAGCTTCGTCGGCGACGTGTCGACTGTTACTCTGTCAGTCAGTTCGGTGGAGCTGCGCGAACCAAAAGCAAAGCCACAAGCGAAACGCATATGACTCTCCGTGCATGCAGATTTTACTAGTAGCAGATTGACGGACTGAGCTGAAACCGAAACAGATACAAATATAAATTTATTTACAATTTTGCAGACATTCAGCATTGAGATTAGAGACCAAAGAGTAGCATCGGGACCGCGAGACCAACACTCAAAACCGATTCCGATTCCGATACCGAGTACGCGAACGAGTCTAAATGCGAATCGCAACGGCAACAAACTAAAGTTCGTCGTCGCGTCTGCAAATTTTTGCACAAAAAAGCAATTTGCATTATAAGTGTTGTCGTAGTCGTTGACGTGCTTTGTTGATCGTTGCGTGCATAAAAAAAAGTGCGTATAACAATACATTGAAATCATGTCAGACCAACACCAACAACAACATCAACAACAAGTTCAATCAGTGCCAAGCATTGCAACTATACTAAACGCTCAACAATTGCAGCGGTCAGACGATCATCAACAAGTGCAACAACAACAACTGCAGTCTCAGCATCACCAACAACAACAGCATCAACTACAGCCGACCATCAAAATTCCGATGACAACAAAAAATTCACAAAAAAGGTGCGAATATAGCGGTAAAAGACACCTAAAGATATTAAGTTCAGTTGAAGCTCATTATAAATATATTTGACACACATTTTGTGCCATGATTGCCGAATTGCGACAGCCACGTTGCGTATACGTCACGTGCAGCGGCGTACGACTTTTTTGTTTTTGTTGAACGGCTATTTCAATATTAGTGTTATTTTCGACTGTTGGCAAGGGCGCAACGTGAAAATAATTACGGCAATCTAATTGCAGTTGTTAAACTGTTACATACCCCGTAAACAATTGATGCTAATATTGGCAAAATAAATTTAATGGGGTCCATTTGATGCTTACAGGGTATTCGAACACAGACAAATTTCCAATAAGCAGCACATTGAAATTTTTTGCATTTTCCTCAAAGGCAAGAAACCAGTTTGGAGGCGATTAACAAGCCAGACAAGTCACAAGTCTGCAGTCTAAACACAAACAATAATAAATCATTTGAACGGGCACAACCAGAAAAATTCACCAAATTTATAACTCAAATGGTTCATGATTTTGTCTCTTTAACCCATTAGCGACTCAAACTATTTGGTTTGTCATGCTTTGTGATAGTGTTTATATTTATATTTATATTTATTGATTGGCTTAAATAGCTACAGTCAGTCAGCATATTAGCATTTGTAGTATCTTATTTAATGACATCTGATAAATTTAATTTCCGTTTGATTAAACTTCAAAACAAACGCCGCTCATTAAGCTACAAAAAAACTTAAAACTCTGACATCCAAAAACTATTACAAATTAACACTTTGACTATCATAAAAACGCCATCAAATAGGAAATTCGTCAATAATGTCATGGAAAAGACAGTGCGATAAAGTTTTCCGCTTCAAAAAACATAGTGACGTCAAAATGTTTGTAGTTTTTACTACAAATCCGTGTGTGATAAGTGATATCGAAGTTTAGTGCAGCCCTAATCAACGCTCCCAGTGGAAACTTTGCCCAACGGAACTATACACCACACAGGTAGGTCATTGATTGAGGTAAGTCCAGGTGTAATGGTGAATGAAGGCCATTGGGGGTCCCTCTACAGCCCACAAATGATAAACATTTGCTTATCAAACGATGTCTGCGTCATGTGCACAGTGTGATCAAAACATAATTAAATTGCTCAAATTGTTCAAATTGCGTTGGTTCAAATTTGAGTGCGCGTGCAGAGATTGAATGAATCACGAAGCTGCTGAAATTGTGTTTACCTTAGTTTCGATAAACAATTCTTATTAACAGCAATCTCAAGAACTGTTGAAGATTTCTCAGAGACTGCTTCACAAAGTTGTCAAGAGGCAGCAGAAACAAGTATTAGTGGACTAACTACTTTCAGAATGGGGGAAGGGAAGGAAGACCGCATGACTAGCTGAGCTTTTTAGACATTAAATAGTTTGTAATAAAAAAGATATGGTTATTTCCCATATGCAACTAAATAGCTGTATATGAACAAGATTTGTGCATGGTTCAGTGATTTGGCTATTGTAACAGCAATTAAGCCAAGCGCAGCGTCAACGTATAGCAAGTAATTTTAATAGCTAAATTACAAAAGGTTTGTCATTAAAAACAATGATGTGACACGTTAGAATTATTGCATATAAGTAACCAAAAATAAAATAGTCATTAAATGATTAAATCTTTGAAAAATCATGATTAACTCTACTAACTAAAGAGTAACTATTATATTACTCCTAAATTCCTTTTTTGCACATTTTAAATCATTCCACATTTGGTTAGCTTTTGGTCCACTTCGATAACCAGCCGAAAAAAGCACATCTCTAACGGCAAACTTCGACTTCTGCTTGAGCTTCAGCCGATACTCGCACTCGCTGCAAAAAGCTCGCAGCACTGGCGCAAACAACAATGTTGTCAGCCGCTCTCTTTTGCTCTCTCGCACATTAAACTCTCTCGTGTCTGCTCGCTCTTTGGATGATAAGCAGAAAACTTTCGGCGCTGGCTGCGCTGCTTTTTTAAGCAGCAGCAGCAATAATACGCCGTGGTGGCCAAAGCTCGTTTTGCGTCGCTGAATTCGATCGAGCGCGCGCCTTTCGCTGGGTTTCAATAGCAATCAAACGATCGACAAAAGCGCAGGTTAGTTCAACTTGGCAGCGTCTCTGCAAGTGCGTGAGTTATTGTTGTTTGTGAGTTTCATTAATTGGAAAACTTGTTCCAAATCTTTAATTAATAAGAAAAGAGAAATGGGCAACTCTCTTTCGTTGCTGCTGCTGCCGCTGAAGACATTTTGATTTATGCATATCGCATATAAAAAGCCTGCAAGTGCAAAGACTGATCAGTTTTATTTGAACAATTCGAATTGTGCAGTTCACTCCAGTTGCAGTTCTCGATCCTGTGACCCGTTAGGTAATTGCCGGCTTATCTATATCCTGGTGTCTCTGTGAGTGTGTGTGTGTGTGTGAGTTTAGAGTGCTCGTGTCGTGCCCAATTATCAAGTTTTTATGTAAATTTATGGTACCCATTAATAGCCAAAAAGGTAGCTCCAATTTTTCCGTATCCAAACTTATCATTTATGTATCTCTCTGGGGCTCGGCCTTTGTCGGGCCCAATCATTATCTACACTAGCTACTTATGTACTTATTACCGATTAAATTCCAATTGTTCTTGCTGTTGTTGTTGTTCTTGTTCTTGCTGTTGGCGCTTGCTTGAATATCAAAATAAGTACAATAAAAAAAATTATAAAAAATATGCACAGTGACCAACCCTATCGATGCACGAAGTAACATCGCAGTTGTTATCGTTGCTTAGAGACTACCGCATTATTGGCTGATAATTATGTGCATTATTTAGCATTTAATCCACTTGGCAATCAAATGGTCTGCCAAACACGTGGGAGACAGTGCATTGAATTATAATGCACATTATATAACAAGCCAATAAATAATAAAATACAGTCATGCTTATTTATTTGCCGATACACAATCGTACTCAGCTGAACTCCAACGAACCCAGAAACAAAAATACACAAATTAATTTTCGAGTTCAAAGTTGTTGAGGTGTATTTGAAACGCTCGTTCGCTGCATTTGCCGCTTTTTAAATGACATTCATTTAACACAAACGGAGAGAAGACTACAACATTATTCGGTTTTTAACCGCACTCTCCGTACAATTGCCTTGAAGCCAACGCACCAGCGAGTTTTTATTTTTAATTTTAAAACATGTCGTTCTTGCTCTTTGGAAATATTCACGCACATTCATGTACACACACTTATATATGTGTGTGTGCTTGCGCTGTTCTACTTTTCCATGAACATACATATATTACAGACAATACGTATATATATGTATATGTATACTAATTAAACAGTGCTCGCGTTTCGACGCCTCTTATCAAAATTATCATTAAAAATAACAAAAAATTGCAGTTCGCTTTGGCAAGAGGTCAGCGTCTACAAAGAAATGCGTGGCTGATAAGTGATAAAGTAAAGTGCTCCTTGTGGATGATTAGCGAGTGGATCGTACGATTTGACAATGCACCGCAATCAGAGCCAACTTCAATTATTCCCATCTGATACTTAACTTTGCTTAATCGCATCAGCTTAGTCTGGCATCCGCCAAATGTTATATCAACATTGGCAAAACTCAAATATTTAGCAAGTCTATAGCAATTGCGTCGTGTTTATCTGAATGCCAAATAAGAACAAACAACACACAAAAAATGGAAAATCTAAAAAAGAAATATTCACTTGCCTTGAGTTCTGCAGCAACTGATAAAATATGTCGGTTTCAAGCATAATTTCAATAACAAACCAACCAAAATTTGGCAGCAATTGCGGCAGGTTTACTCAACTAGCAGATACTCTAAAAGAAACTAAAAATATCATTACTATTACTAGTTTATTATACAAAATGTAAAATTACATATAGTACTAATTACTTCCCAGAATGTTGTTGTAAAACGATTGCAAGTATTTCTAGAAAACCCTAAAATACATACAACAATCTTTGTAATAATTATAGGCATTAGAAAAGTAATCGAAATCAGCGGAATTCATTAATGATGACTCAGCTCATACCTTAACTTACTCGATGTGAATACACCCACTGTTATATCAAGTATACCCAAACAGACAGCTGTCCCATGGGTATTTAAAGCGTGTGCGTTTTTCTATTCTCATCTGACACGTGTTCGCGCCTTTTTTTTAGTGTTTGCGCCCAAAAATGATTATTTACTGAAATTATCAGCACTTGTGCTATTTGACTTGCCAATTTGCCCTACTACAGAGTAAGAAATTATATAAGGCAATTTATTAACACGGCCAGTGACACATGACGTTTGGGCATTTGATGTTGCAGGCCGATTGGCTAATTGAATCACATCCTGAAGCTCACGCGGAATCTGTTAATTTGTGCTAAACATTTTGATAAATCAATCTCGGTAATAGATCTGCTCGAATCTCGTGCCACTTTTGATCTCTGTATGTCAAATTTTGTTATCATATGATTGTCAAACTGGTTTCTTGTGGAATATTTCGTTAGCGACCAACAGATTGAGCTATTGGCAGCTGGTCAGGTGTCACAAATGGCACATTCAAAGAAATTAAGTATACGCACGTGACAATACAAATGGGATTTACACAGCACAGCACTCACTATCTGTATAACGAGAAATTACATAAAATGTCAATTTCATTAAAACAATTCCAAGCGAAGGTCACTTAAATGCCTTGTCCGCATTACACATAGACAATGTGAGGTATTCTCATTTTTTTGAGATCATTACCAGTTCTCAATTTTGCTTTAATTCGTTTTACTGCCCACACTTAAGCCCCCCACAGTTGGCTATTGATTTATGGCAACACCTTTGCAGATACTCGGCTTAACAATATCGTTTTATAGCCGAGTTTATTGCACACCGGTTGATTAGAAATCAAATCGGAGCTATGCACTTACTCACCACCACGTTTTATTGCTGCTTTCTGGGTTAGCTGCCGAACCTAGGGCAATACTTGAATTAATGTACTTCAATGTGTATCTTTTGTCGCACTAGTCGATGGGGTACTTGGAGCAAAGCAAACATTGAAAGACAATGAAGTTGCTTACAAGCAATTACACTGCCTACATAAGTACAAATAAATCAACTAAAAGTGGGGGCGAGATAACGATTCGCACATTTGCATTGTCTCTGTCTTCGAATAAATATTTTAAATAACCAACTCCACATTGCTGTCGCACACCTCTCTAGATAGAAGGAGTTGACGGGCCTGATAAGGTGTAACCTAACCCTCAGCTTATTTAGTTTACTATGATAACTTTGAGCAGCACTTTTAATGGATGGGCATCAGCTGCCTGGGCGCAAGCCAGCTGCCACATGACATGTTTCTGTCTGAAACACTCAGAAAGTCTCGGCAAACAAAATATTTTTGGGGGCACTATCAGACGGCACATGGGCAAAGTTTAGCAGCAGCGGTTGCCATAAAAAGAATCTAGAGTCACACTGAAGTAGCTGGGCGCTGACGCTTTGTTGCCTTTTAACTTTTGTTGCGCAATAAAACGTCAACAGTTGGCACTGATAATACTATGCCGCTGATAAGCGTCTTATAAGGCATAGCAGCTATACTGATTGTACGATTAGTACAGTAATTATATATAGTATAGAAACTATATTCTAGTCTAGTAGTACATACATGCAGCCTTTTAGCCTATGCTTTGCGGAAGGGGAAGGACGCTCTGTGCCAAGCTGTTCAATGTCGACGTCAGTCAATTGATCTGAAGATCAATAGAGCTTATCAACATCGATTCTAGGTGCGAATCGACAGTGCCAAGCATATATAATGAGCTAAATTGGTTATCAACGCGACATGGAAACAAGATGCAGTCCGCACCTCCCCTCCAGCATCATCTAAAAGCGACAAGCGTATCAAAAACAGATGCGCTCCGATAGATAAACAATGTCGTCAACGGGGAAGCATCAACACATATTTGCCCCTGTGCACTCTGCTATAATGGCAGATTGTGTGCTGACAATAGAGCAAATATAATAAACAGTGTCAATATCTGGGCCTCAGTCCAATGTCTGACTTATAACTGTCAGACCTAACACTTAACACCGAACCCCAATTAGACCCAAATTAAACAACGATTTGTCATGCAAAATTATCGGACAATTATCTACTCTTCGCTTGCAGACAGCACTCAATCGTAAATCATTTCCAATTTGTGTTTTATCAAAACTACTATAAATATCTTCTACGCATTTAATTATAAACTACTTCTGCACGAGGCTAATCTGTTCCCAATTAGCCCTCAAGTAGCTCTCAATTCAATCTTAACTCAGTCCTATTGACTCGTCTAGGCATAAAACGATTATGCTCAACAGCTGAGATTCGGAGATAAACGCCTAATAGTTATCAATTTGAAATAATTAAAATTGCAGGGTTACTCACTATTCTAAAACATAAAGAAATTAAATGAATCTCAGATTAATTTGAAATATATAATTAAATTGATTTCTCATTCTTTACTGATATCATGTAATTGTAGGAGTATTCACTATATTAAAGGCAATTATTTTATTTATAAATCTCAGATTAATTTGAAATATATAATTAAATTGACTTCTTACTTCTTACTGACATTATGTATTTGAACGGGTAATCACTATATTAAAGAGAAAAAAAATTTATTTATAATTTTCAGATTATTTTGAAATATATAATTAAATTGACTTCTTACTTTTACTCACTACATTGAATATAGATATTAATTTTTGATTAATAGATAATTAAATTCATTCTTCACTTCTTCGATCAGTACAATAATATATAACTCACACAATATAGCAAGTGTCATTGTACTACGGAAATCTAGTTCGGATTCGATCATAAATTGCTTATAGACACTACAGCAGTTTTATTAGCAACATGCTTATCTGGCTGAGCACTTAAAGATTAGTTGCAGCCCAAGACTGAACGGAAGATCGTCGAAAGCTTTGACAGCTTTATAGCAACACAACTCAACAGTAGCTTTGAAAGCTCGACGAGTCAAATCCTCCTACCAATTCTACAGAAAATTCTACACTAAAGCTGCAAAAAGCTCTCATAAAACATCAATTAACAAGTTAGCACGCTCCTCAGCTTATCAATGGCGGCATCCATTCTGAATTTTAAACTGAAGCTTCTTCAATTTCAATTATCACATAACAACCGCACGAGCAGCGCAAATATAAAACAAATAGAAAATGTCAAGAGTAAACAAAAAATTGTAAATCGCTGGATTTTATAAAAATAGATCTAATCATTTAAATCGAATAACACTAATCGAACCGAATGGTTTTGCATGCAGCCACTTCATGACAACCCGCGCGCTTACTGCGTGATCCTTCTGGGCATATCAATTAGCAATTTGTTTTGGTTTCATTAATAATACGAAGCACACGATTTTCAGCTATGGATAATTGATTTATTTGCATAGCAGATTCGACATATGTAAATATACAAACAACCTGACCAAGTTCCGTTCCCTTCCCTTCGGTTTCAATCGGTTAGCCATGTTGGGCAGAGCTCTATTTTGAATTTGCTTTTCTTTTACCATAACTTCAGTGCGTGCGCGTGTTTGGCATTTTAAGGCCAAGAAATAAATGCATTGAAATTGTTTTCGATTTTATTGTTTGCGGTATTTTGACTTTGCCAAAACGTGTCGATCTGTCCCGTTGGTCTCTTTCTCTTTCCCACACACGTTTATGTCACCGAGACAAACATTTTAGACTGGCTATTTGCCAAACGTTGCTCATAAGACAATTACAAATATTGTTATTAAATATTGATGGACAAACACGTTGAACAGTTAGACAAATGTTGATAGCAGTAGCTACTGAAAATGGCATAACTTACAGCTGAGATGCAAGAGTTGCACAATATATATACATATATGTATATAGTATATATCGGATTGAACACGTGTGAGCTATAGCTACATTACCTAGGTGATTGTGAGGAGGTGGCCTAGTGCCAACAACATCATTCATTTTTTATTTGAATGGGATTAAACGCACAAGGGTTATCATCTCACCAGACTTATGCCATAAAAAATTGAACACTTAAAAACAACATTTAAATATAGCCGCCTTCACATATAGTATGTCTATATGTACCTAGTTAACTCATCTCGCAATCTTCATTCACAATATATGCCATTCGATTTCAATTGCATTGCGATTGAGACATTTAACGCGAATTGCGTACAATTATGGAAGCACTTTTGATAGACAAACGCATCAGATTGATATCGAGATCGTTGCATTGATTTGTTGATTACTTTGTGTGCATTGCGTAGGGCATCAAACGCAATTTCAATTTGCAATTTGTTGCAATTGACAAGTGTAATTGATAGCACTCGCAATTGCGCGATCTTTGGAGTTTCAATTCTAAATTATTGCATTCTTTTCGCCACTTTCAAGTGTATCTCAAGTGTTCCGGCTGATCCATTCAAGTAGCCAGGCGAGGTGTTAAAAACAAATCTCAGCTGATAACAGCAACATATGTTGGTTAATTTTATTTTTTTTTGTTTTATTTCCTTTTAACAAAAAGTACATGTCACAGTATTTAAATGAGATTGTAAAACGTGCTGTGCAGAAAGAGACACAAACATCGAGAGAGAGAAAGGGAAAGAGCTAACGAACGAAACGCTGACTGTGAGGAAGAGAGTAGAGATCTTTTAAGACTCTCATAAATTCTGGAGATGTGACTTTTTTATGCTCGCTCGACCGACAGACCTGAGGAGGATTTGCTAATTTCCATGCCATGTCTCGTTTATGTGACTGTTTGCCTCTCTCTGCAGCCTCTCTCTCTCTCTTTCTCTCTCTGTCTGTCGGCTAAAAATGGGCTTTTGATTTACGCAAAAGATATATGCACAATATAGATATACGTATAAATATTTGTCTATGGCAATCCAACGCTCAGATTGACATTGACAGTGGAGCTGTCACTTAGTAAATTTGTCGCGTCCAACGATCATTTACAAAAGACTGTTACAAAATTCTTTAAGCTATATTTATAGGACCATATTCACAAAATGAGTGACGAAACCGTGAAACGGTAAATACATAGCTATTAAAAAAAAGTGTCATAAAAATTATCGTTAAATATATATGGTTTTTCTTAAAAAATATTTGAAAAGTTTTGACCTTCAAATGTACACAAAAGTGAAAAGTGAAAAGCGTTCTCGCTTTGCCAGCAGGACAAACTGGACAGGATAGACATTCAATAAATATTATATTTTTATTTATTGAACAAAAATGAAGGCTAATTAAAAAAGCGATTCTATTTTTATCTGTGTTGATCTGATTTAAATACACAAAGTAATCCGAAATGCTCCAAAAATAATTATGAACCGTGACGTTCAAATGTGCATATTTATATTGCAAATATTGAATAATATTTATGACTAATATCCCAAAAGAGTACTTATAATTAAAACACAAATTTTGAGTATTTAATTTGTCTTGTCAACAGTAAAAGCAACAGGTGGTCATAGAGTTTAAATAATATGCGATACTTTGAGTTGCCTTCTGAATGTAATTTAAAAGTTTTAAATTATTTCATATGATTTTAGACTTTCATTTTTCAAACTCATTTAAAATAACGGTTGTAAATGCAATTCAAGTTGGAAATTTTGTGGAATTTCTAAGGAAGCTGCATGCTGCATGCTACAGCTGTTGGCCATGTGGCAACTGAGGGAATTTGTTGGAAAAATCGATTCGAGACCAAAACAATGCTCAATGTTGCAAGTTGTCTAGCAACCCCAAAAATACCGAAAAGGCAAAACAAACCCTGAAACAAGTTTCTTGCAGCAGCTGCACAGAAGCGCCTGAGGTGTCCAGACAGAGTTTTGAAATGTGAATGAAATAAACATTGTAAATAGAATCAGAGCAGCAGCAACGTGATTGTGTGAGTGCACGAGTGTGATTGCGAGTGTGTGTGGGTGTGTGTGTGTGGAAGATCATCATTAATTGATGGCCCGTGCATGATTGATGGAGTTGATTTGATATTGTGGCGCCTTGTGACGACTGTCTGCATGAATATGCGTCAAAGGTGAACTCTGAGTGGAGTAATTCATCAAATGATTCAACGAATCGAATTTTCTGGGTATTGGCAATGATTTAGTCTGTAACTATTTCGATTCGATTTCAGTTTTTGTAAGGTAATCAGAATGAAGGGATCGACATTGGATAAAATCAGCTGCTTCCTCGCCGAGCTGCTCGGCACCGGCATTCTGGTGTTCCTCGGCTGCATGGGATGCGTTAAAACCGATCTGTTCCCCAACGAGCATCTGCAGATTGTGCTCAACTTTGGATTCGCCGTTCTCATTGCCATTCAATGCTTCGGCTGTGTGTCGGGTGCTCATCTCAATCCCGCTGTGACTGTCGCCGCCTACATCTATGAAATGGTCTCGTTGCCCATGGCCTTCGTCTACTTTGTGGCCCAAATGTTGGGCGCATTCATTGGCTACGGCTTGCTGGCGGCTCTGATGCCTGACTCGGTGCAAGGACTCGGAGCTGGTCTGTGTGTCACAGTGCCACATGCGCAAGTATCCAACACTCAGGCCTTTGGCATTGAGTTCACCGTCACTGCCATTTTGATCCTCGTTTGCTGCGGTGTCTGGGATCCCCGCAATGCCAAGCATCACGACTCGGTGGCCATTCGCTTTGGCCTGGCCATTGCCTGCTTGGCCTGCGCTGCTGTAAGTGCAAAATCTGATATCCCAAGTGCAACTTAATAACATTATCTTTTTTTCACACAGGGTCCATTCACCGGCGCCAGCATGAACCCCGCCAGATCCTTCGCTCCCGCCCTCTGGAACAAGAACTTCACCAGCCACTGGATCTATTGGCTGGCGCCTCTGAGCGGAGCTGCCGTTACTGCCGTCGCCTACAAGGCGGTCTTCCGGCGAGAGGTTGTGGAGGCGCAGGTCACGTCTGACGAGAAGCTGCGTCAGCTAGAGGATGTGCAGCTCTCATAGACAATGTCACCCCAGTGCCAAATATAACGTGCCTTGTCCTGCATAGAGTACAAGGCAAGCCCCTCCCCTCCCATCCCCACTTAAACAAATCAAACTAGTTCTAAGCCTAGAACGACATGGACGAATTTCATATGAATTTCTTGCTTATGTTGTAATCTAATATACAATTTCGATAAATAAAGTATATAGACTTTTTTTCTATCTCAAGCTATTTTCTTAAGACTCGGTTTATGTATAACTATTTATTTCAGTTCATTAATAGTAGTTATCTTACTTGTAATTATTTTGTACATTTTTTGTAGTTATTTATTGCAGATGTACTTATAAAATTATTGCTTGTTGATTGTTTTACTTGAGTTACTTGGTTGCAATTCTGCTCAATTCTATTTCATGACTTTACTTAATTAATCTATTTTATCTATACAAGTTATACTTGGAATTTCCATCGAATACTTGAAACCCTAACCGAATAATTTTAAAATGCGCTGTCATCTGAGGACTCATAATATGAAGCGAACAGTTGTTGAAGAAAGCATTATTTGCACCGTCACTAGAGCTAATTCCGACAAATCCTTTGGGATTATTATGGGTTTTACGGCAATAGTAAATTCATTTAACTCTTCTCTCCGTTGAGTCTTTGCTGGAAACGCCTCAAAGTAGACCAGCATTGTTGAGGCGTTTCTCATTATCATTAATCAAATGTACTTAGCGGCCATTGCGATAGCGAACAAGTATTGGCCAAGCCAGGCGCCGTATTCGCAGCGGGTTGACATCTTAATAAGATAAGATTACGCATTAAACGCCGTGTGGCAATTCGAGTGTGAACTGTGAAGGAAACACCAGAAATCAGAAATGATATTGCGTATTCGCACGGTTGGCAAGCCTCATTCTAAACGCGCCATGATTAATTAATTATTAATTTGTGAATGAGCTGGCTAAACGATCCAAACAGCTGCATCAACATTTCCACGACTATCTAGCCCAATGAAAAAAAACACACACCAAAAAAATATCCCTATAATAATTAGCATTAAGGTTTTATAATTCATATTGATTGATTGCCGGCAATTTAAAACCGTTGTCTTCGGCCGTGCTGAAACTAGCCCAGTCCCAGTCCCAGTCCCAGTCGCGGTCACAGACAGTCAACTCAGTGCTCTTCTGGCAACATGTCGCAGCAGAAGTTAACGTTGAACAGCACAAGTTCCAGTCCGAAATGGCGGTATCTGTATTTGAGACGGAGTCACAGGCATCGGGTGGCCGCATTTTTCGGTGAATTTGTGGGCACAGCCACATTCATCTTCATTGCGTGCATGGGCTGTGTGACCACGCCCATATTCTTCAACTCACACTTCGAGCTGAGTCTGAATTTCGGCCTGGCCATTATGATTGCCATACAAAGCTTCGGCTCCATTTCGGGTGCCCATCTCAATCCCGCCATCACGTTGGCCGCCTTGATCTATGGAGCGATTAATTGGTACATGTCCATTGCGTATCTGGTGGCCCAAGTGGCTGGAGCGCTGGTCGGCTACGGATTGCTGAAGGCTGTGCTGCCCTTGAACGCCATCATTGGTGTGGACAATCCGGCTGGTGTTTGTGTCACGGTGCTCAGCAGCGATATCTCCGAGCTGCAGGGCGTATTCATTGAGTTGCTGCTCACCTGCTTCTTGACAATGGTCGCGTGCTCCGTGTGGGATCCTCGCAATGCCAGACTTAAGGATTCAGTGCCATTGCGCTTTGGCCTGACTGTCTCGAGTCTCAATTTGGCAGCGGTGCGTATGAGTAATATCTGATATGAATTGGCCTGTTATTATCAGTTGAAATGCCGTTGGCAGGGTCTCTTCACGGGCTCCAGCATGAACCCGACGCGCTCGTTGGGCCCCGCAGTGTGGAATAATTCGTGGAAGCATCATTGGATCTACTGGGTGGGTCCTTTGGTGGGCGCGGCTCTCACAGCGATCATCTATCGATTGTTCTTCAAGGGCGAGAGGGAAGAAGTCATTGAGCTGCGCGACTCAAACGCGAAAATAGAATTTATCGATAAGGTTTAAATTCAACACGCTAATATATATTAAGTATGCTTTATACAGAAATAGTTTTAATCTAGTATTAAGTGCTTGCAATAAAGCAAGATTTCATATCATGCAGTAGCGGAATTCAGTCTGCCTATTGCAGATTACTTATTTAAAATGAAAATAAAACAAGAACTTATGTTGACCGCCACGTAATTGGTATGATAACGCGTTTCCAAATTATTAAAAACAGAAATCCACTTCTACACGAGTTTTTATTTAGAAATTTTGCAAAAACGAGGCAAATCGATGCGGAATACCCAGAGAATAAGATATGATAAGACAATATAGAATGTATATACATGTATGGTGTAGAAATCAAAACAATGAATTATTTTGAAATGAGATTTGCACGTTAGATATCTAAATTATCACCAATATGACCCTGATGAAATTATTTACATTCCAAACCAATTGAACCAATTACTTAAATCAAATAAACAATTCTCTTTGTTCCCCCCAGCCATCATAATAATTAAACAAACCTTTGCACAATGTTTAGTCAGTAATAGTTGCGTTTTTATCACAATTAACTAATCTTCAAGACTACGACATATTATTTGTAATTGATGGAGGGTTGTAAATCGAACCAATTAGATGTACTATCAGGTTGTTCAATAATAATTATATTTTATTGCAATTGTCTTCGATACTAGAGAGTATGTAAATATTTGTAGAGTAGACTCACTCTATTAAAAGTACTTCCGTTTGACTATTATTTGAATTGATTTATTCTGTAAGAAAGTGTACAAAAAGAATTACAGATTTATACAAATGATTCGCGACACATTACTAAATACCCGACATTGAGCTGCACTTAATACGGTGCACTTTACTTATAACGAAACTGTCAATCATTTACTAAAGATGTATAATTTTGTAGCTTCAAATTATAAGAAAGATTGACAGTTCACTCTAAGGTATTTTCTCTGCAGTCTTCAACTTAATTGAAGTGTCCAAAGTGATATGGTCTTATCGGGTAGAATTCAGTTGTCATGCACCTCTTCTACATTTGTGCTTACCTATAAATAAAAAACAGCAGTTAATAATGTCATTGAATGAAAGGGAGAGTGGTCTCTTTTGAAATGATTTATATAATAAAAACGTTTTAATCCTCTTTCGAAATGATCCATTTCACAAAACGCTTTAATCCTTTCATCAAACAAACAGAATCACGCGGATTATGCAATAAGATGTTTGGCAGCAATAATATGAATGTATTATTGAAGCGGTAATCATTCATCAAATATTTTCTTAGAAAAGTCCTCCACACAAGCTATGAATGGGTTATCTGATGCGGTTGTAGCTTTACTACCATTGTAAATTATTTTCTTAATCGTTTTGGTTACTGAATAACTTTGCAATTCAAAAAAATAATAATAAACAAGACATGCGATCGACAAGTCGACAATCTAATACTCTACAATAAATCTTATCTAGTGCTGCTCGAAATGCATTATTGGAAATATAAAATAACTTATCGAAAAACAAAATAATTTGTATAAAATTGTAGTATGGAGTATAGTGTACTGATTAAATAGTATTTACTCAATATTGGCTAACACGACGGCTACTTAATGAGCTGGCTATACAAATAATAAATAAATACGCATATAAGACGTCAGCTGATAATTGGGCTTAGCATTTGATAATTTGATAATTGATAATAGGCATTGTTAAAGATTAGTAGCAATTCAAAGTCGTTAGTCTGTGGGAGAGTTGAGTAGCTTTGCAAGTACCTGCCAATGGGTCGAGTGGCAAACCTAATCAGCCAGCGGCAACGACCGAGTTGCCCATTGCACTCTCTCTCTCTCCTCGACATCCGTCTCCCAGTCGAGACACTCGATTCAGTTGCGCGTTGTGCGTCCGCCTCGAATGTTGTCAGTCTCGTAGTAAAGCATTAACAATGGCTGGTGAAATATTAAACCGAAGGCACGACTAAAATCCGCGACTCTGAGAGTTAAGTCTAATCCTCTGTCATCTTCTATTGCAGCAAATCCATGACGCAGGATACGCGATTCAAGGGCATGCTGAAGAACACATGCATCGTCTTTGGAGAGCTGCTGGCCACAGCAATGCTGATGTTCCTTGGCTGCATGGGATGTGCGAAGACCTCGACCTTCATAAACTCACACCTCCAGTGCAGCATTAATTTCGGATTCGTCGTGCTCATTTGCATCCAGTGTTTCGGCTGTGTGTCCGGGGCACATCTCAATCCCGCCGTAACGTTGGCCAACTACATTTATCGCTTGATCTCGTTGCCCATGGCTATTGCCTACTTTGTGGCCCAAATGCTGGGTGCCTTCATTGGCTACGGCTTGGTCAAGGCATCGTTGCCCGACAACGTTGTCTGCAGCTCGGAAACACCAGAAGGTGTTTGCATCACAGCATTGGCCGACGGCATTTCCGTGGGGCAAGGCGTGCTCATCGAGTTCCTCATCACCTCAGTGCTTATCATGATCTGCTGTGCAGTTTGGGATCCACGTAATGCCAAATTCGGAGACTCGACCGGCATCCGCTTCGGACTTGCCATTGGCTGCATATCCATGACTGCAGTGCGTATTCAATTCACAAATTCTATTCCAACTCCAATTAATTCACAACGCATTCCTTTGTTCACAGGGTCAGTTTACTGGCGCTAGCATGAATCCTGCCCGTTCATTTGCTCCGGCAGTGTGGAACAACGCCTGGGAGCATCACTGGATTTACTGGGTGGGTCCATTGGTGGGCGCGGCTTTTGCCTCTTTTCTCTATAAGCACGTCTTCCGGCCAACGAGTGACGAAACCGAAGAAGACTTGCCCCAATAAGGAATTTATGGATAGAGTATAACTAGTTTTGTACCAGGAAAACACAAACAGAAAATTATTTCCTGTTCTTTTGTGATGGAATTGAAAATAGATCCAGAGTTTATATATAAACTGTGCGCAATCTAACATATATATCATTATCTATAACTACAAATATTATATATTTTAAGGGCGTTGTCGTGTGGCTATAATTATTATCGCAAGCGAATTGTATGTAAATATAAATATTTTAAATAAACAACAAATAATGAAATATTACTGAAGGGTGACAAAATATGGCAGTTTCGCATTTGAAGCGTTTTGTGTTTTTTTTTGCAATCTACAAATATAAACTTTAAATTCACACAGAACACATTTTGATTCAAATTAATAATAAACGTCAGTATATCAATAAAAAAAAATCAGAAATGAAATTCGTATATTAGTATAGAATTTAGTCCTAATACATCTAGAAAAAGCGTCCGACCAACTTACGAAGGTGTTACAAGACATGTAAGTACGCCAATTGAGTAATAAAGCTTTCATTACTTTTATCATTGCAGTAGAAAGGTGTAAAAAATCATGGATCTGAAAAATCTTGTGAAAAACGCATGCATTGTACTTGGCGAAATGATAGCCACAGCGATTCTACTGTACCTCGGATGCATGGGGTGTGTATCGACGCCAACCTTATTGAACAATAATCTACAGTTGTGTCTTTGTTTTGGATTTGTGGTTTTCATTTGCATTCAGTGTTTCGGATGTGTTTCTGGGGCCCACATAAATCCATCAGTAACCTTAGCATTCTACATATACCAAGGGATTTCGTTGCCCATGGCTATTGCATATTTTTTCGCCCAACTGATCGGCGCCACACTTGGATATGGACTGCTTTTAGGTTCGTTGCCTAACAAAGTAACCCACAACGTGCACTATCCAAATGGTGTTTGCATCACTACATTAGCTAATGACATTGGAATATGGCAGGGAGTTCTCATCGAGTTCGTTATCACCAGTATTTTAATAATGCTGTGCTGTGCAGTTTGGGATCCACGCAATGCAAATTTCGGGGATTCGGTATCATTGCGCTTCGGCATTGCTGTTGGATGTTTATCCCTCGCTGCAGTATGTGTTGTTCATTCATTCGTATATTCTCATATAATATTATTTAATAATCATAGGGACCTTTCACTGGTGCGAGCATGAATCCTGCTCGAACTTTTGGTCCGGCTATATGGAACAATTTCTGGGAGTACCACTGGGTTTACTGGGTGGCTCCATTGATATCGTCAGCGCTAACTGCTTTTCTTTATAAATACGCCTTTAAGACAACAGGTAACAATCCAGATAAAGGTACAAATGAGGTAAAGTCAGCGTAAAATAATGTTGGAATGTATTTTTGTATAGACTAAGAATGTATACACAATGATTTGCATTGTGATTTTAATTCGGAACCAGAATGTAATTATATTTAAAAGAAATAATATATTCAATATACAATATATGATTTAAGTTAATATCAGAATGATATCCTGTAGATATGCTGTCTAGGTCTAGACTGTGAAATATTTCCTTATAATTTGCAGTATCATTTTCTATATTATTGGATTACAGTTTGGGAACAGAATCGGGGAATCAAAGCACCTTCAACTGTTATCTCGCAGTCGGTTACACACGCTGTTAACATATGCAGATTATTTTGTACAAGTCGAAAAGATAACTAAGCACCCTTCAAAATAATATGCTCGAGATAAGAACAACGAGGAGCATTTGAATGTATCTTGCACGTTAAGATCTTTGATCGTATGCTAAGCTGCGCTTTTATTCACTTGGCAACTTGTTCCCATTAAGGTCTATTTATACCAGCAGGCGGTCAACTAATTGCTAACGAATGAACTCAAATGACTACATAAATGCATCGTTATTTTAGAAGAATAGTTATATGTAAATAATTATTATAATAACATGTAAAGTTTTTTTGTACGCTATGGAGTTAGGTATAGTTCGGGTGATGGCCTCTCACTGTTTTCATGTCGTAGTGGTCGATAGCGTTGTGTGAATGCAAAGTGCCAGATTTGAGGCACAATGATGCATGCCACCAGCTGACCAGTCAATTGCATCAGCACCGTTTGCGGGTTGCCCTTGTAGAGCGCTGGAATGAGCAGCTTGGCCGGATTCATGGTCGCTCCCGTCATCTGAGCCTAAAAATATTCACAATCATTTATAGCAAACTTAATCTGCAAATTAATCCCATTACTTACCCCAATTAAATGACATGCGGTAACCAAGCAGCCCATGCGCAAGGTGACTGAGTCTAGGAAACGTCCGCTGCGCACATCCCACAGAGCACACCAGGCAAAAACCATCACCACGACAAGAAAGCCCTCAATACTAGCAATCTGCACCCAGGAAAGTCCATCCAGGGGCTCCGCAACGCAAACGCCAAGTTTGCTGAAATTAATCATGGCTTGGGGCACCACTTGATGCAATAGAAAATAACCAAAGGCAGCGCCTGCCATCTGGCTGGCCACATAGAAAATCATCATATGCGATCCAATATAGCCTAACAGACAGCAGGCAATTGAGACACACGGATTTGCATGTGCGCCAGATATAAATCCAAAAATGTGCATTATTATAACAACGGTCATTCCTTGAGTCAAACTTTCAATGAGAATTCCATGGTGATCCTGATGGTTTCCCGGGCAACCCATGCAGCTGAAGATTAATAATATGGCTGTGGCCGAGAATTCACTCAAACCACGCATGAGTGTAGAACTGTTGAGTCGCATTTTCGACTTGTCCAACATTCAATTTAGCAAACAATAAGAGTCTTTAAAAATATGTAACGCTTCAGTCGAGCAACGAGAATAATAGAATCTGAATGTTTTTAATATGAGTCGTTTGTTTTTTCAAAAAGCATAACGCATGACTGAACTTGACAGGTATTTAATTTTTTCAAATAACATTTCACTTCTATTCAGCCTATAAAAGCTGTAAAAAAGAGGTTACTTCTCATATTTCTTTTTTATCACCAGTTATTCGGGAATTAATCTTTAAAGTATTTTTAGACTTCCTGCTTTTGTAAATTGATATCACTTAAACACCTAAATGTAACGGTTTTACAATTTTAAAAATGAAGAGTACCCAAATATACCAAATTAGTTCACTTCCAGTATTTGTTGTCGGCATTATAATGTGCGTCCATACTTTTTGTCTGACAACGTTGCCACATCGCGTCAATTAACAAGAGTGGCCATAAGCCAATACCTGCAGACACGTATTTATTTATATTAGATGTTTTTTATATAAAATCGGCTGGGCGTAAATTAAGAAGTCAACGCAGTAACCAACAAGTGCAGCAAAAGCCTAACCATGTTTGCCAATTTGAAAAATAAACTCATCGAAGAGGTGAAAGCGTCGCCGTCCAAATTCCAACAATTTGCAAACGCAGCCCAGGCAAGAATAGAAAAAAACTGCAAAATTAATAAAAACATACGCACACATATGCAACTGTTTTATAGTTATTTCTATGTGTGTGTATATGAGTGTATTAATGTGTGTGTGTCTTGTTTGTGTCCGGGCGAAAGGTGATGCACAAAACGCAAACAGTCAGCAAATTTGACCCATATTTTATATAGGATTTTCAGCTGTGCGCACACCCAATCCCCACCCCCTCGCCCCTCCCACACACACACAGTAATATACAATCACACACACACACAGGCAAACGCATTTTATCGTTTCGCTTCTTTTTTGTTGTAGGCCGCCGTGAGCTCATCGTCCAGTACAACGACTCCAAACAGCTCTGAAAATACGGATACCGGCACAAATGAGAATTTCTTCAGCATCACCGAAGAAGGTAACCCATTCTTATCAACATTTATAGCCTTATCAGTGCAGCATATTTATTTATACTCCCCAGATACGCCACAAAACTCGCCGTACCGCGTCCAGAAGTTGCCGCGCGGCGGTCGCGCTTCGACACAGTCATTAAATGGAGTGGGAGGAGCTATGCCGCGTACCCGCAAGCTGTCCAACTCGTCCATGGCCAGTGACATCTCTTTCCGCCTGCCCTCCTACGATGCACCAGCGGTAGAATGGTAACAAGTGTGTGAAAAGACTTGCCAAACTAATCCCAAACTGTTTTCGCAGATGTATCACTTGCAGTCGGACTTCGATGAGACGAGCAGCGAATTCGATGACTCTGCGTCGACGGCACGCCTGGATGTCATTACCAAAGATCAGCTATACGATGCCTACAAGAAGTCCCTCGATCGATATCATAAATATCGCTGTCGCTACACGGATCTGGCCAAGAAGTACAAGGAACTGGAGCGTGACAGCAGCAAAGCACGCGTAAGCTGATAAGCTAAGCACAATGTCATTTGTTCATCCATCACCATGCTTTGCTTCTAGTCCGTGCTGGTGGAAACCCAGGAGAAGGCGTTGCGTCGCATAAGTGAATTGCGTGAGCAATGCACACTGGAGCAACAGGCGAAGGCGCATCTGGAAGAAGCGCTGCGCATTGAAATGGACGATATGAGCTGCAAGATGCAGGCCTATCAAACCAAGCTCAAGCTACTTGGCGAGAATCCGGACAATGTGGCTGCTGCACTAGAGCGAAGTCAGACGAATGATGGCGACAAGCTGATCGATTTGGAGGAGCCAACAATAAAGGCAGTGAGCACAACTAACGGCAGCCAACCGTCCCCGCATGAGCTCGATGAGGAACTCACAAAACTGCGCCAACTGTTGACTGAAAATGAGGAGCAATTGAAGCAGCTGAACCACAACAATGTGGAAGCCAACAATACCATTGCATCTCTGCGGAAGCAGGAAGAAGAAAATGTGCTGCTGCTGGCGCAGACCAAGCAGGCCATACACACCGAGCTGGAGCATAAGGAAACTGAAGTGCGCCAGCTGCAGGATACCGTGAAGCAATTGGAAACTGAGTTGGAGTTGGCTAATGGACGAGAAGCGCAAGCAGGAGACATCAAGGAGCAGCTGAAGAAACTACAAAATGCCAAACAAGAGGTAGATGCCAAGCTCATTGCTGCAAATCACACACTGAGCACTTTGAAAGGGGACCACTCAGAAAAATCGCAACAAATGGCAGCTCAACTAAAGAAAATCGAGGCAGAGTTGGAGCAGAAGGAAAAGGAAGTGCGTCAGCTGCAGGACAATTTGAATCAACAGACAGGCAAGTTGGAGCAGGCAAATACAAATGGCACGGAGCTGAAGGACATTAGGGAGCAACTGAAGTTGCTGCAAAACGCCAAACAAGAAACAGAAGCTAAGCTTATAACAACTGAACAATTGTTAAGTACACTGAAGAATGAACAAACGGAGAAGGAGCAACACAACGCAGCACAGCTGAAGAAATTGGAATCGGAACTGACACTGAAGCAAACTGAAGTGCAGAAACTGCAAGAAAAGTCGAAGCAACAGGAAGGCAGTCTGGAAAACTCCAAGCTTGAATTAGAGGCCAAACTTATCGCGGCTGAGGAACAGCTCAAAGTCCTGAGATTAGAGAATGCTTCAAAGGAGCAACAGGTGGTTGAGCTGGGCAAGCAGCTTCAGTCACAGCTGGAGCAGAATGAAAACAAAACACGCGAACTACAAGACAAGCTCACGCAGCTGGAAACTGAACTGAAATCCTCTAATAGTCGCGGAGCTCAAGTCGAGGATGTTCAACATCAATTACAACAGATACAAAACACCAAGCAGGAAGCAGAAGCTAGGTTAAAGACCACTGAAGAGGAGTTGAGCACGTTAAGATTGGAACACTCGAAAAAGGAGCAACAAGTGGCTTCGCTAGAAGGACAACTTCAGGCGCAGTTGGAAGAGAAACAAAATGAAACTGAACAATTGCAAGAGAAGCTTCGTCAACTCAATACCGATCTGGCAGCATCCAGTACTCGTGAGTCACAAGCAGAGAATCTGACAGAGCAACTTAAGCAGCTGGAAAATTTAAAGCAGGAAGCTGAAGCTAAATTAAAAATCACTGAGGAGGAGCTTAACAATTTGAGATTAGAGCACACAACAAAGGAGCAACAAGTGGCTGAGCTAGAAAAACAACTGCAGTTCCAACTGGAACACAAGGAAATCGAGGTGCACCAAACGCAGGTGAAGATAACGCAGCTTCAGAAGGAGCTGGAATCTTCAAACAGTCGTGGATCGCAAGCCGAAGAAGTCAAAGAGCAATTGAAGCAGCTGCAAGCATCAAAGCAGGAGGCAGAAGCTAAACTAATTGCCACTGAGGAGGAGCTCAACAACTTGAGATTAAATCATACGACAAAGGAGCAGCAGATGGCTTTGCTAGAGGAGCAACTAAGCACACTCAAAACAGACAGTGACCAGAGCATGGAGGACTTGCGTCTTCACAACAATCAGCTCAACGAAATCGTGCAACGCTACCAGCAAAGCGAATCAACTTTAGACGAGGTGCAGACTCAGCTGCTGGAGGCCAGAGAGCGATTGACACAGCAAGAGCAACGCGTGCTGGAAACTGAAAAGAGTCTGGAACAGGAACGCGAAATGGTTGCCGTGCTGAACGTGGAGAAATCTGTAGCTGAGGAGCAGACACTCAAGTTGCAGCATGAGCTGCAAACGTTGAGCGATCAATTGACAAGCAGCACAAATACTGAAGCGGCTGCAATAACAGCTTTACGGTCGCAGATCGAAACCCTGACAAATCAACTAACTGCCGCCCAAACTTGCACAACGGCCAAGGAAAAGGAGCTGAAGGCCAGCTCCAACAAACTGAACAAGCTGAAAAAGCAACACGAACAGCTTCAGGCAAAGCATAACGAGCAATCAGCCAACGTGGAACAGCTGAAAGGCGAGTCGGCTAAGGTGGAAGAGCTGCGCAAAGAGAAACAGGAACTGCAGCAGCGCGTCACAGTTATTCTGGAGGAGATTACCACGATGCAGGCGCATCTGCAAGAGGTGCAATCCGCGCAAACGCAACTAGAACGCGAGAAGCGTCAACTGGAATCGCATATTGAGGCGTTGCAACAGCAGCAACAGGACAACGACGCCCAGGGCGCGTTGTCGTCGGTCAGAATCTTGGAGATCGAAGGCGAGAACAGCAAATTGGCTGAACGCAACTGTCTGCTCGAGGAGCAGAACAATCATTTGCAGAAGCAGCACGACGAATTGACGAAGATACAAAACAAAATGCAACAGGTACTGGACGAGCATTCCAAACTGCAAAATGCCCAAGAGATCATGGAGCACGATCATCGCACGTTGCAGGACAAATGCGACTCCTTCGAGAAGGAAAGTCTCATTGCGAAGGATGAGCTCATTTGCGTGCAGCAGGCTAAGAACGCTTTGGAGTCACAGGCAAACACTCTCCAGTTGGACTTGGACCAAGCCCAGCAGCAGCTGTCGGAGGTGCGAGACCGACAACGCGAACTAGAGCAGCAGTTGGAGGAACAAACACAACGCTCCTCAGAGCTGGAAACTAACACCGAACAGGTGGATATTTTAAAGGCCACAGTACACAATCTACGCGAGCAATTGGACTCCCTGAAGGAAACGGAGCAGTCCATGCAGCAAAAGATTCAATCGACAAGCGCATCCCATGCAGTGCAGGTGGAAACGCTCGAGGCACGTTGTAGTGCCGCCAATGGTGATGTTCAGCGACTGCACGAGGCGAACGATGCACTGCAACGGGAAATCGACACGCTGAAGAGCTCCTCGCAGCAACTAGCCGACTACGAACAATTGCAAATCGAAAACGAATATCTAAACAAGCACACCAAGCAGCTGGAGATGGAATTGTCCCAGGCAACGACGACACCCAGCGAAGGCGACGACCTAAAGCAGAAACTCAAGTCTCTGCAGTGTGAGCTCTACGTGCTACAGGAGCAGGCCGAGCATCATGCAACTCAACTAATCGAAAAGGACACGGCCAGCAGTGAGGCCAAGCTGGAGGTGACACAACTAAAGTCTGCCTTGGAGGAGCAGGCCCTGGAATTGACACGTCAAAGCGAACACGCCAGCTTTGTGAGTGAGCAAAGCGACACTGTCCAGACCGAGCTGTTGCATGTCCAGCAGCAGCTGCAGGAGCGCCAAGCAGAGCTGGCGAAAGCACAAGAACGCTGCGTCAGCCTCGAAGAGCAACTGGATAAGCAAAAAGATGGCCAGGAACAGACACCACCAACACCAACATTACTGCCCAACGATTCCGAGCATCTGCGCAGTCTCAATGAACAACTGCAACGCGAGCTGGAGGATCTAAAGTACAAGAGCAATGGCGAGCAGTCGAATCTGCAGCAGGAGATCGATGAACTGCAGGCGACCAACAAGGAGATGGCCGAACGCATCAACGAGCTTGAGACGCTGCGCGCTGGCATTCAGGCTCAGCAATTGCTGGCCAGTCTAGCGCCTAAGAATGTGCAGGAGGCTGTGGCCAGCGATGAGAAGGCGCTGCTGGAGGCGAAGCTCAAGGAGATCATGAGTGAGGTGCAGGATGTGACGAATCGCAACATATTCTTGGAGCAAAAGTGCGAAAACTTCCTCATACTCGAGCAGTCCAACGAGCGTCTGAAGCTGCAGAACGCCAAGCTATCGCGGCAATTGGATGAAACACTGGTAAGTGAGGAAGTCCTAGACGGTGAGATTATCCAGGCTAATCGCATTCCCTTTATGCAACAGGTATCCATGCAGCATAGCGACAGCGTACCCGCTAACACTGAGTTCGAGTACCTGCGCAACATCATGTTTCAGGTGAGAATTCATTTAAATGCCCAGTTAACTGCATAATAATCCATTTAATATCTTCGTGTGCTGCAGTACTTAACCGGCAATACGAACAATGAGACTCTGGTAAAGGTCATCTCGGCTGTGCTGAAGTTCTCGCCACAGCAGGCACAGGTTGCCCTCGAAAAGGAGCACCAGCGTCGCTCACTGGTATGATGAATTGAAAGATCACAGAATCCACATACTAAACTTTTTAATTTATAGCTTAATAAACTGATCTAGCAAGAGCTATTGGCACTCAACGGCAATGGCAACGGCAACTGGTGGCAGCCCTGCAATGACGCGCTTCTAGACTACAACAAATCAAAGCTGAACGTTTAGCCCAAGTTCACGACAAGTACCTTACCTCAATTGAGCCACAAGTTGTTTGCTGTTCTTTTGCGTCCCACTAATTGCTTAGCTTAAAGGCATTTCGACATGAAGGCATAACAACACATATATAATATATTCATATAGCATACATATTCATATTCGGGGGATCCCCAAATGTGCTATTTTGTACAGTCACACGCAGCTCCAGCAGCACTCTATTGTAAATTTTGAAATTATGCTAAACTTCTGTTGCTTGATTGACACAAGACACACGACTTTAACCGCTTTCCATTTCCATTTTTAATGTGCAATCACTTCTACATGCAATGTGTATTCCTTTCTTAATCAAATTAATTTTAGTTGTAAGCTTAAAGTTGTAAAAATATCAATTGCAGTTAGCATTTAGTTTAATTCATATAATATATATATAATATACATACACAAATAAATAGTTACAATTCATAAAAAAATCAACGAATTGATTGCTTCCTATTTGCAATCTTCGGACCATTCGCCGGCTTCTTTGCCAGCTGATATTGTGAACGACGCTCGGCATAGCTACGCATCATGGCCCGCGTCATGGGCGAGAGTGGATAGTTCGGCCGGTAGCTCTGCAGTGCATCCAGCGCAAAGCCATAGCCAAATCTTTGCGTACGCAGGATGGCCTGAACAGCCGCCTGTTGGACGCCAGGACGTGGCACAGCCACAAGAATGCGCTTAAACAGCGCAATGTAGGTGCTGATATTGATTTGTTGGCCCAGCGGCATCTGCTTGACAATCATCGAAATGCTCTGCAGCAGCACCTCCATACGTGCATCATACTCTTCGCTCTGCATGCACAGATCACAGTAGCTGTTGGCCAGCGGCAGCAGTTGTGTGTCCAGCACGCTATTGATGACTTGCGTCGGTGTTGCGCGCCGACACAAAAGCGCAAAGGCGTAGCACAGCTGATTTAGTCGGCCTGCTTTCAGTTTCTCCACCAGATTATCAATCACCTGTTGCTTGGTGGGCTCGAAGGGCTGAAAGTGATATTGAAAGCGCAGCTTGGAGAGCAACTCGCGGTCAGCTCCCTCTGCATCCTGCACCTCGTACTTGTGGCCCATCAGCAAGTGCTTGATGACCGTGATTAGGGGATCGGCATGATTGTAGTCACGTTCTTCGCGGTACGGCAGCACTGTGGGAAAATGGACGAGCACCTCGAGGACCAGCAATGTCATGTCATTCTTGTAGTGATAGAGTATTTTCGCCAGCAGCAGGCGTGCCGGATTCACAAAGCTCTGGCCGGGCACAATGAGGTTTCGCTGCATGCCAATCAAATGCAAATATAGTCGGAGACATTTGCGTGACATTTGTGTGTTCAGACGCTCTTTTAGTGTGAATAAGCGCTGCTCCAAAGCATTCATCAATCGTTGTACAAAAGAATTGCACTGTAACTCGATGCGTCGAACTGCCATCAAAAGACGCTCTAGAGCACTGACATTTTCTATCACGACCACATCTGTTGCGTAGGCGTTAATTATTACATCGAAAGCGACAGTTTCATTCTGAATGAAGCACTCAAAGCACGATGAATCCAGTTCCCCACAGCCAATCATGTATTTGACCACGATCAGCTTTAGTTGCTCTATTTGCGAATGATTATGCTGCTGCAGCTGATGCCGTTTGCCACATTGCTTGGCATTGGCCTTGATTTCGTTGACGACATAGCTGAGCAGAGCTTTTGGCTCACTTGCGTTGTGCTCTTCACCTGGTGATTGGACCGGTATTTCGATGGCGTCGCAGTCGCTTCCCTCGCAGTCGGCAGCCGCGACAGGTGACATGGGCGAACAGAACTCAGTTTCTTCTGAAGCATTGAGAGATTTGATGGTATCCGTATTCACATTTGCACTTTCCAGAAGCAGCTGCTTGGCTTGGAAACGTGTAAGTCGCTTTTCAACCGGCTGACAGTCCAGACTGCTAGAGGAACTTGCCTTTCGTTTACGTTTGGCTGCTGGCGCCGGTTCAATCGCCTCGAACGCGCTGGTTGGATTGCATATAGCTTCATTAGTATTGTCGGTATACTCATCCAAATCATCTATGATTAATCCACAGTCGGATTCTATGCTGTCCACATCGGAGAAGCTTACATGCATTTGTGGACAAGATTCTACTGAAGGATGTACAAAGTTTCCATCTCCATAAAATAAGGGATTCCTTTGAACTTTGTGGCTGGAAGGAGTTGGACAGCATTCTTGAAGATCTTCTGTGTCTACTAACAGTTGAGGCTGTTCATCGTCCGAGTCTACTAATGAACTGTTGGCATCTAGACTGGATATAGACGGATGTGAGATCTCGTCAGCATCTTCATACAGCTGCTCATCAGTCCCCTCCTCCTCGCTTTGGGATAATGAATTGAAGTCAACATTGTGGGCTAGTTTATCTCGGGATGAATTGATAGATTGACATGATGGCAAACCTTCTTTTACTTGCGCATCATCGGAGTCCTCATCACTGCCAAATAGTGACGTCATTTGTGTTTTGTAGGATGAATCCGAAAATACGCATTTTGAAAGATGTTCAACTTCCCCATCTTTCAAAGCGTTATTCTTGTTTAATGAAGACTCCACATGTTCTGTATGGGCTGATTTTTCAGAAATATTTTCTCTCTGCTCTTCATTGGCATTGGCTCGCGTTGTCTGTCCAATATCCGAGTTCACTTCTTCCTCTACAAACGAGTCCGTAATTTGATCTGGTTGGAATGAGGATCCAAGTAAAGTTTCTGTAGCAACTTCGTTGCGTAGTATTCGCGCATCGTTCGTATCCTTCTTGCTCTCAACTATTGACCGATTTGCATTGTTATGGGATGCAGTTGTGGATTTGACTTGAGGAGATTGTTCTTTATCAATTTCAAACTCATCATTGTGCAATGAAGACGTGGGAAGACTTTGTTCATCTTGCATTGGCAGGGCTTCATTCGGGTGTCTCCCAATGTGAACAAATGAGTTTGGAACACGCATGCTGTGTAGACGATCTTCTGCATCTGCAAGTGGCGACAACTGTCGATCATTAGCGTTTTCTTCTGAAATAATTGATGTGCTTTGAGTACATTTGTTTGTTTTCATTAGATTTGGTTGTTTATCATCCAAGGGCTTTTGACCGGATGTTGATTCCTTATTATCAATACATGCAACTGCGTTCTCTGCCGCAGAAGCCATTGCAAGTAATTGTTGTTCCTCTTGGTCGAGCTGAATGTCCGAAATATCACAGTTGGAGCTTTTAAACACATTTAAATTGCTTAGGAAATTAACCGCTGATTCTGCTGCATCGGCAGTTTCGCAAACGCTTTCGCTTTGTTTTGTTTTGGCCGCAGATTTCGATTTGATGACAACGCGACGTCGTTTCTTCTTTGGCTTTGGTTTTCGGCGCGCTTTCATGCTGAATTTGGGTCTAACTGGCAGCCGTATCGGCGTCAATTCGTTGCCCACAACGACGGGTGGGGGCGTCATCATCGGATCAGTGCCAGCATCAACGCCACCAACTGTGTCCTCCGCAGGTACATCGATCTCTGCATGATCTAAGAGCATATTGATACATTGATCGGCCATTGACTTGTGGGCTTTGTTCCACTTACCTTTATTACTGGACAACGCCAGATTTAAGGAACTCTCGTGCAGCGCATCGAACCAGCTGCTGAAGTCAGCCTGGCTGATGGTGGGTGGCGGTGCTGGGGTTGGGGTTGCCAGCGAAGCGTTTGTGGAGCGACGCTGCAGGACAACGAGCACCATTTGCCCCATTACCTGCCATATTTCATTGAAGACATGGGGCGGCAGATCAGTCAAGACGCTCTGATTGTGCGGCAGGATGCTGAGCAGCTCCTTGGCCATGTGATGACCATAAGCTCCGAGAGCAGGCGCCGCCAACTCATCCTTGACGCTGGCACGCGACGGTGGCCTCGAATTCGAACGCTTCAAGTCCGCTGGCACCTCCGGCAGATAATCGATCTCTCGCAGCACGTTGCACAATTCGGTGCAAGTGCCCAAGCTAATCGATTGCACCACATCCGGCTCTGGCTGCAGATCTCCAATGGGACTCAGTGGCCTTTGGATGGAGTTGCTCCACGTGAGCATATCGTTCAAGATCTGCTGCACGGACAGAGGCGCTTTCGGTTCGGGGAAACAGGTGCCCACATCGTGCTTCTTGATGAAGGATGCTGTCGTCGTGCCGCGCGTTGTCGTCATATTCTTATGTTGCGTGCCCTGATTGCGTGTGGTCACCAAGCGCTCGCTCTGCACAGCAATCGAGCACATTACCGGCTTGCTGGGTGCTTCCTGCAGCGCATTTGTTTGGGTTGTTTGTGTGGCAGTTGCTGTGGCTTTAGCTCGCTTGCCGGGCGGACTTCTCAACTGTGCAGGAGGAATGGTGATCTTCGCCGTCTTGCAGTAGTCTTTTAGTTTGCGCAGCAAGTTGTGTTCACGCCGCAACAAGCCACTGGCCGGCGAGTCTTCGGCCACACGCTGGCAGAGTTGCATGAAAGTGGTGACCATGTCTCTTGCCTCCACCGGCAACGCCCTGAGTTCGAGCTGTTCCTGCAGCTGCTCGCAATTCAATTGCTGCACATCCAGCTGCTTCTCCAGTTCGGCACAACGTTGGCTGTGCTCATTCAGACGTTGCTCCAGCTCCTCCCGCTGCTTCTTCTCATTCTGGTAGAGTTCCGTCACTTCGCCAGCGGTGCGTCGCAGATCATTCAGCTGCTGCTGATTCCCCTGCAGCTGTTTCAGCTGACGCACCAGCTCGTCGCTGTCGGCAATGCGCTCGGCCAGCTGAGAGCGTTTTTTGGAGGTTTTGCGGTTGACATTGGTATCGTTTTGCAGCGGACACGGTGAAGAGCCCAGCAGTAAATCGATTTCGCATAGATCCAAGTTCTGAGGCATGGCAATTTTACAATATTGTTGTTTGTGGGTTTCACGTGTTTTGTTTGGTGAGAGCGGCAAACGTTTACATCGAATGCGACTACGCATACAGTTTAGGTAACAAACGCATTTATGTAAACACTGGCCACATGCATTTCGAGCAGTTTAATGTTGCGGGCAAACACGCAAACAAAACGCAACCTAATTTAATACAAAACGATTGCAAAATAAATAAAACACACTCCGCGTTTTACACCGGCAGAAGTTACATTTCTAGTGAATGGCAAACAGTGTGACCGAACGTCAATATCACATAACCACCCAAATTTAGACGTACATAGCAGGGGTTTTCAAAGTCAATTATAATGAATCAAAGCATTCGTTCAAGTATGGAAATGTCGAATTGTATTCAAATAAAAAACAAATTAGTATTCTGATGATTATATTGCAGACAACTAGTCACGAAATATTTATTTAAATTTTCTATTACAATTCGCCGCAAGTTGGCAGCCTAAACAGTCGCAGCCAACTTAACGTTTTTCCAGGGCTGCGGCACCACATTGAATTATTGTGGTATTCTCCTCGTATTGCACAGGTACGTAACTGCGGCATTTCGTATGAGAAAATTACATAATTTTCTCAACATTTGTGAATTTTTGTAACTCACAGCAACCGAATCACAACCATGGCCGACAAAGTTGTTGAGAAGGCTCCCGGACGCCCCATGAAGTATCCCTATACTTTTTCGGCCAAGCTCGCCCAATTCCCCGTCAAGCACTACATCAAGAACCAATGGATCTGGCGCTACTACTTCATTGCAGTGGTCGCCTGCGTGCCCGTTTTCTACAAGATCAGCAGGCTGGGTAAGTACTTATTGATTGCACCATTCAAGCAAAATTATTGCCAACTGTTCATTTTTCTCGATTTCCACAGCAAATTCGCCCGAAAACAAGAAGGCCTGGGCTGAGAGCCAAGCCAAGGAGCATGCTGAACATTAATCTGCTAAGCTCAGCGGCGCTGCCCTTGGTTTAGTTGTTAATATTTGCATCTACATTTCAGGATCGCTTTATGTGGTTAAAAATGAATATTGAATCGGTGAATAAATGATTGAAAACGGAAATGTGTTATTGTTTTTTGTTAAACAATGATGATTGATTTTTATTGGAACTCGTAATATGTTAGCTGCATTGCTGGTTAGCCATTAGAGGTGGAAAACAATCGAAGGCACTATCGATACTATTGATGGCTATTAGCCATTCATCCGCGCAACGTGTGCAAACTGTCATTCAAAGCGAAATCCAGGGCTTCGAGAATCTATGGCAGCTTCAATAACCAGCTGGTAGAATTTGCCATCGTGAGCAAACTTCGTAAAGCCGTTTTGCAACAAATTGTGTTCGCCAGGTAAATCCACAGTGAGTGTAACAACTTTAATTGGAAATAAGAATAGGTCCTTTCACCACGCATCTCTTTTGCAAGCCATCAAAATGATTCTAGCGGGCGAGCAGGTACAATTTAAGTCTCACTTTCGAAGTAGCTTAGAAAACTTTTCATTTGGCATGTGTACTAGATTAGGATTATTTTGGGACTTATTGACACTTTACAGTATAATAACATGCGTTCCGCTTTATAGCCAAGTTCATCGACCACCGCAGCGTCGAAGCAGAAGCAGAAGAAACAACGCCAACGCAATCGGCCGAGGAATAAGCGAAATCGATTGGAAGATAACGAAATTCAGTCGCCAAGCGAAAGTGAAATGCAGGAAGCTAACGATAATCCAAAACAAAATCAGAATGCAGCAGCCGACAAGAGCCGCGAGCAAGTCATGGCAGAGCGTGAGGCCAAGAAGCAGGCAAAGCTGGCCAAGAAACAAAAGACTCCAACAACAGCGAACACTGAAGCAAAGGCAACGGGCACAAAACCGGCGACCACAATCATAACAGAGGTGGAGCAGACGACGATCACAACCAAACTGACGACAACAACGACGACAACCACAAAAGACAGTGCGCCACCAGCTGTGGCAACGGCAACTACCGTCAAAGTCGCCTCTACCAGCGACAACAAACCCGCAGATTCCAGTGCTAGCGACATGACGCGGGATCAAATCAAAGCTGAACGGGAAGCCAAGAAAGCGGCCAAGCAGGCTACAAAGACTGCCAAGTCCAGTGCCAACAATGCGGACACAGTGACCCAGAAACTGAACAATCTCGAAGTCACTGCAGCAACAGACGAGGAGAAGGTAAGAACAAGCTTTTAATAGAGACTGAATAACCAGCTTCATCCCATTTGCAGAAGAAACCTGCACTCAGCAAGGCGGAGCGTCGTGCCATCCAAGAGGCACAACGTGCAGCCAAAGCGCAGGGACAGTCTAAGAAAACGTCTCCAGCGTCAACTGCGGCCAAGGGAGCGGCTGTCAGCAGCAAGAAGCTTCCAACTGTGAACGCCACACCCGCCAAGGAGACGAAAAGGGACAGTGAATCACCCGCCAAGTCGCCGGCCAAAATGTCGCCACTTAAATCGGAACGGGATTGCAAAGTGAAGCTGTTCAATCACTTGGTATGCGCGAATAAAGACGCCAGCTTATTTATTAACGATGCTCGCGTGCATCCCAGCATTGCTCGCCTGGGAGTGCAGTATTCGGAACGCACCATTGTGGGATCCAATGCGCGTTGCATTGCCTTTTTACACGCACTGCGGCAGGTGGTTCAGGACTTTGAGACGCCGGCGAAGAAAGAGTTTGGACGCAGTCTCGACGGGGCGGTCAAATACCATGTGGAACATCTGAACAAGTGTCGCCCGCTGGCGGTGTCCGTGTCCAATGCCTACAAGCAATTCAAGAACCAATTGACGCAGTTGCCCGCAGACAAACCCGAAACGGAGGTAAGCTGGTGAAGAGGCTTAGTTTCTAAACCAATTAAACTTTTGTCTTTCAGTTGAAAGAGCTACTGGCACATTTTATCGACACCTATGTGGAGAATCAAATTGGCAAGGCTGCACAGGCGATTAGCAGCTCAATGCAGGAGAAGATCACTGATGGCGATGTGCTGCTCACATTTGCATGCTCCTCGCTGATACAGTACATCTGCGAAGAGGCGAAGCGACGCAAAGTGGACTTTCGTGTCATTGTCGTCGACTCGCGACCCTTCTGCGAGGGACAGGAGATGCTGCGTCGTCTGCACGCTCACGGCATTCCCTGCACCTATGTACTGATCAATGCGGTGGGTTATGTCATGCCCGAAGCCACAAAGGTGCTGCTGGGTGCACATGCCTTGCTGGCCAATGGTTACGTCATGGCACGCGCTGGCACGGCGCAGGTGGCATTGGTTGCCAACTGCCACAATGTGCCCGTCCTCGTCTGCTGCGAGACGCACAAGTTTAGTGAACGCTTCCAGACCGATGCGATTGTCTACAACGAATTGTGCGATCCCAACCAATTGGTGATGAATGCCAAGTGCTCCTTGAACAACTGGCACAAGAGTCGACTGACGCCACTCAATCTAAGCTATGATATTACGCCACCCGAACTGGTTAGCGCCGTTGTCACTGAGGTTGCCATTCTGCCCTGCACCAGCGTGCCCGTTATTCTGCGCATCAAGCCAGAGATTGGCTATTAGATATAGAAACTCCTTTCGACTGCATCGCCGCTTTAACTGAACAATTTATTTGCAACACTAATACGAACCACAACCATAACTGAAGGAATTTGTTGAATAAATACTTTTTTTATTATACTTTGATCAAACATTTTTGCACAGACAAATATTTATCTGACAAGTTGTAGTACAGGTTACGATAGTGGAATATGTTATACAAGTAAACATTAAAAATATGTATGCAGTTGTACTCTTTTATGTGTGTGTGTGTATGGAAGTAAAAAGGCAAGAGAGCTGTTCCAAATTCAGTTTTAAAATCGAAGAAATTACAATTATAGAAATAGCAATCAGATCCGGAATGAAGTCGATCGGAACAGTAAGGGATTTTCTCTTTCTAATGTATTCGAGTCAAACTCTGTTAAAAATCAATTTAGGATTTGCAAGTCCAATTTAATTGGAATTTGGAACATTTGCTGAACTTGAGAGAATAGAAAATAACAAAATTAACATAGTTTTGTGCCCGACTTATGTATAACTAGGATCAGTTAAGGGTTGTCTTGTAGTTGGGATGGGTCGAGTGTGTGCTTTTAAGCAGCTACATCTACAAATGCAACAATAAATGTAATATTTTATAATATATAAATATATATAGCTGTATGTAATATGTATTTCATGCCACAGGAACACACCCATAAACAAATCTGACCGCACTCTCACTCTCTCTCTGACTCTCTTTCACTTCATTCACTCCTTGTCATATGTTCAACAATTTACAGCTAGGATTATTATACTAGAATTGGGCTTATGGACTTTGCTTTTGCATCTGTCGGAAGCAGCCTCGGCACACGGGCACTGGCTTGCCGCTGTCATGTCCGGGAAGCGGCACGTTCTTGTCGATGCAGCGCTCACAGAAGATGTCTCCACACCGAAAGCAATGGGTCTGGAATGCAATAATATGTGGCTTTTAAATAAACTCCTTATCTTGTCAATGTTTATTACCTTTTTGCTGAATTGATCGAAGGGCGTGGAACAGGAGCAGGAGGTCACATTTCGCATGGGCTTCCAATCCACCGCAACGGAGGAGATCTCTTCGGTCAAAGCTTGCGGGCTCGTTTGCTCGGCATTAAGCGATAGATTGGCAAACGACATATTGGTCGCCTTTAGAGGATGATCATCATCGGCGGCCGACAATTCGCTTAGCTTCTTGTCGTAGTTGTATCTGCAAGTATTCGATTTAATTTAAGAGTTTCAGCTTCGATCGAGCATAGTTACTTGTTGTCATTGATTTCCTGGGAAGCAGGCTCCTTGCTCGCTTTGGGATTGGCTGAAGTGGCGTCTTGCAGCTTCTTGGCTGACTTGGAAATGTAATTCTTGAAGCTGGCAATACGCTTTGTCAAGTGCTGCACATGATCCTCCAGCGAGTTGCAGTGCTCCTTGCTGTCCAGCAACAGATCACCCAACGGTTCGCGAGGATGAATGCCGCTCTCAAATCGACTGTACATGCCACGCCAGAATCTACAGAGACGAAAGATTAGCAGATGAACAAATCGTAATAGTTGTTGTATTACTTGATGCACTGCGGCGCCAGATTGGCCTTGATGGACTCATCCACGTTGGGCTTGTACAGCGGATTGATGTACTCGTTCAAATGATTGGACATGTAGCCCCACAGCGAGAATGTGCGCTCAGCCAGCTTCAGATCGAGGCGATCCTTTTCACAGTTGCCCACAAAGGTGCCGAACTGACAGGAGTGCACATGGTCATGTAGGATGAGCAGGAAACGTTCGTTGAACTCAAAGGACTCGCTGCGCTGCGACATGAGCTGCCAGGTGCAGTCCAGGAACTGCGTAAAAATGGGCGACACCTCGCGGGCATCCGTCTGAATGTGGCCACAGCGCTCGCTGAACTTGTGACCAAAGGCCAGCCAATCCTTCTCGATGAGCGCCTGAAAGCCCTTAATTGTGCGATAGTACGGATTCAGCATGAGCTGGGCCAGCGAGCAAACTTGGGCGGTGCGATCCCAGCCATCGGAGCAATGCACAACCACAGAAACGCCTTTGTCAACAGCATTGGCAATAAAACTGTGGGGGAGGAGGAGAGAAGACAAATGGGATTCTGTTTGCAAAATGTTTTCTGTTTGCATACCTCGACGTGTCCAATATGGAGCGAATGTGTTTGAGCCAGCCGGATGACTCCAGGGCATTGAGAAATGCGCTCATAGTGGGCGATTTCTGTTCGCAAGCCTCCAGCACTTTTTGGAGGCTGGCGCGCTGGACATGAATGTTCTCAATGCCAAGGAAATGGAATTTGATGTTCTCATAAAAGGCCTCGTTCTCGTAGCCTTTGCCGGCGGCACGATTGGCCATGGCATTGATCTATAAACAATGTGCGGTTCAAGTGTTATTTAAATATTGTTGAAGCATTAAGTGCTCATGTTTGTTACTCACGCGTGGGCGGGTATCCACCACATACATGTAGTCGGTGTTTGTGTTTGTCTTGCGAATGGCCTCCAGCATTTGCTCATCCTCCAGACAACGCGCACTGAATCCCGACAGCGGCTGGCTGCAGCGACATATGGATGCCTGTTGAGTGTTCAATGCGGATTAGTTTAATTTATACAACCATTTAGTAAGGCTTTTAGGCTACCTTGTTGTTGTGCAAATAGGTCAACGCGGGCAGACGACCCTTGGAACGAAAACGGGAGCTGCTGATGAGCATCAATGTGGTGGCTTCCTTGGGCACATAGATCTGTCGTGGATACGTGTCGCACAGCTCGTACTTCTCGTTCATGGAGCACAGCGTCCAGTTGTCATTTGGCACCAGCATGTGCTTGAATTCGGCGTCCAGCTTAAAGAAGTCCCAGCCCGCATTCTTGGGGAAATCATCCTTGGCCGGCTGATAGTTAAAGCAGTACAACTTGTTGATGGAAACTGTACAAAGAGATGCGGATGCGATTAGATTGTAAGGCAAATTGCGCAACTTACCCGGTTGAAAGAGCTTCAAAAGCGAAGTGTAGACATCATGGCATTCCGAGTCCTTGGGTATGACGAATGTCACCGACAGAAATGTCTTGCAACGAATCAAAAGCGGAGAGCCTGTGGTGCTCAGTGGCAGCTTCTCAATGCTAGCAATGTGCATGTGTAGAATCTGTAATGTGAAACGGGCAAGGAAAGAGTTTGAGTTAATTGGCCAACTGGCAATCTCAACTGAACTTTGCTTTGGCCAGTTACGTGCACAAAGTTAATGGTTTCTATGCCCAGAGGTCGTGTCACTGTTGGGCCAAGAGCAGCAGTTTTATTAAGTGGTAAGTACCCGGTGTCGCCACAGCACTGGATTAAGACATACTACATGTTGCAAGAGAAGACGAGAAAAATCGATACTTAAAGCCAGCTCACCTCCCGCCTAATTGGCAACTGCCACTGCACACGAGTGTCCCAACTTTTAATTAACAACATGGAAGCCTCAGAGAGGCCGAGTCCGTTAATATGCTCATTTGTGGCCACTTGCCACCGAGAGAGAGGGCGGGAGGACACTCTGACGAACAAAAGTGCATAATTGATATACTCGTACTTAATTATGATGAAGCAATTAAAATGCAATGGCTCACTGCATGTCAAACTGAAAGCGCAAATCCTTTAATTAAAATGCTAACGAATGGCAGGCAGTTAACACGAAATGAATGAGATTGAAAAACGGCTCAATTTGTAATGTGTGATTAAATGCCAACAGAGGCAATAACATTTTACTAAATTGATAGTTGTTTGCAGTTGAATTGTGCAACAATCGCAAATGAATTGCAGTCGCTTAGCAGCCATTTGTTTGCCACTGACAGACAGTCCCCAATTCCCAGTCTGTCTCCATTCGAACGAGACGTCAACATTCTACGTTAGATATTGACAGTGAATTTGAATTTGTGTTTTCTGCTTTTCCAACATTTCTCTCTTGCTGGCTGTTTGTGCTGTTTACCAGGAGCAGGCCTTATCCCAAATGGAAATGCATGTTTTATGCTGAGTATAATCAACGCCCACACACAGCCAGAGCAGAGCAGGACACACACAGCATGGCACCCAGCGGGATGGCCGACATAGCATTTTAATTTGTATTTATGCAATGGGGCGTATGCGTGATATTCAGCCCGCTGTGTCTATTTAAGGCCTGCTTTGTTCACCAAACACAAAAGCAAAGAGAAAAGAACACATTTTAATTAAATGAACTTGTGGCTAGCTAGTTGCGTTGCGTTGCGTTCCATTGAGTTGAGCAGCGTCTTAAAGCCACGCGCAACTTTAACAAGTTCTCGACGGTGTTTTGGACCAACAGCCTTGGGTTGGCAGCATAAGAAAAGCAACTTTACACACGTCCTTTGGTTTTGTCTTTGTCAAGTGGCGGAAGTGCGGGCAATGCAGTTGTTAGACAACAAAAAACACATACGTTCTCGTATGTGTACTTGAGCAATGCACTTGTATAAGTACTTTTGGCATTGTGACGAATGCGTCGCGTTTTAACACGGCGCCCAAAGTCTTTGAGTTCGCTGCTATTTAACGAGCGCGGTCCGAAGTGCACATTTGAACACGTTCAGCACTTTAGACGTCTTGCCTGCCATTTATTTTCATAAAGTTTAAGGAAAAACCCTCCTTGCAACTAGAGTGAATGAAAATTGTGTGGTATTATTTATACGATGTAAGTTGGCATTAAATTGTTAAAAGCTACGACAAATGGCCAGAAAATAAGCAGCATATTCAATTGAAATTCACTCTCGCAAATAAATTACACAAATAACAAAGTCACCATATTATTTATGTCTTACAAAAAGCCCTGTGGTGTTTGTGGCTTTACTTCTTATTTTACGAAATGCTCAAATGTTATTTATCGACAAATATTTGGTTAGACAATTGCTTTGTAATATGAAGAGAAAAACGTCTACATTTTTTATGCTAAATTGTATACACAAATCCGCTAAAGAATTCCAAAGATGGAGCACGAGTTTGTCGTTTTTCGTGTCATGCTTGAAACAAAATTCCTCGTCTCTGCACTGTGGAATTCACAGGATACCTCTGCGGTTTGTCAACCACAAACACACACGCTCACCTGCCCGCGATTTGAGTTATATTCGTATACATATGCGAGTGTGTATATGAATAAACTGGTACACACCAAAATTGTGGAGTGTGTGTGTGGCGACAACCCCAACGACAGTTGCTTAAAAGTCATGCCACAAAATGTTGCCAGCCCAAAAGAGAGCCCCAAGAATTGTAGAAAACTTTTTGCTTGAACTTGGCCAAGGCAATAAGGCTCACTCGAATCGAGGAGGGTAATAAAATAATTGATGATGTCATCGGGGAGTGCGGGAAAGAACGGTGTACGGTGAGATGATACTTACCCAGGTCTCCTTGTTGCTGTCGGGCTCCACGAATATCAAATGTGTGGCCGTCAGATATAAAGTGCCAACTGTAGGATTTTTGGTGTTGTACCGATCAATCATGCGTACATTTTCCACCTGCAAAATGCAAAAAAAAAAAGGAACATAAAAATATTTAATTTCACTATCATATAAGTCGGTTTATGTTGAATTCATAAAATCATTTTAGTTTCACTTTTGTTATTTTCAATAAATTTGTGTGCTCCTTTTTTTATGAGTTGTTTTGCTCCCATCTGCTGCTTCTGTGCAAAACTTGTTCGCTGACGTCAGCTGAAATTCTATCAGAAAAATTTGCACGAACATGAAAAATAGTTGCAACCACCTAACCACCAAACCACCCACTACAAACACACAGAGAGAGCGCCAAAAGGAAAGCCAAAACAGAGTAAATAGCACGAACTGCTGGAAAATGAATTGAAAACAAAAGTTTCTCGCTGAGCTAAAAAGATACCGAGTAAAGTGAAGTTGAAAGTTTACTTTGGCAAAGTGGGAAACAATTAAAAGTGTCTTCTAAAGATATTATATTTTATTACTCTATGAATTGGTTGTTATAATTTATTCAATATTTTTAGTATGGTTCTCTAATTTTACAAAATTATTTATGTATATGCCAATGTGCTTTTTCCTTGGTATTATTTATTGCAACGCATAAACCATTCACATTTTCAGCAACTGCTTTAAAACGAATTGAAAACAAAAGTTTTCTCGCAGAGTTAAAAAGATACCGAGTAAAGTGAAGTTGAAAGTTTACTTTGGCCAAGTGGGAAACAATTAAAAGTGTCTTCCAAATATATTTTGTTTTATTTCTCAAATTGTTTTAATTGATGAAAGTTTTTAGTATCGTGAAAATCACAAAGCTCTACGATTCTTGTCATCTCAAAATATACAAAATTATTTAAATTCCAATGTGCTTATCCCTAGACATTATTTATTGCAGCGCATAAACCATTTCAGCCACATTTTCAAACGAGACTAAGACAAATTGATGTGCGAAGATTTATCTGATGCCTGTGGAATTTCCCCTGTGAAAGGGCAAGCTGGAGATGGGAGGACAAAACTACGGGTCGGATTTAAGATTGATTGCATTTAAAGTAATAGACTCAAAAGAGTGAAATGAAAGCGAGTGACAGGAACATGCCGCAATGCCATCATTCCTAGTAAGTAACAAGTCGTTTTTTGCACACAAAAGGTCCTGCTGAGCGATTGACTTGCTTCATTAGGTGAACGCCTAGGGCAACCAGCAGTTTCTGTTTTCTTTTGCTTTGATATCGCATCAAATAGCCTTTAGGGATTCCGTTTGATTTGCCATATAAAATTATATTGAAGCAGAATCTTTTAATAGCATGACAAGGAAATGAAGCCTGATTAAACGCATAAATTCTTTTCATATGCAATCGCATTCATTTTAGTTCTCGTTGTTTGTTAAATGTCAGGCTGCAACGCAATTCGAGCGAATTCCCATCCGTTACAGAGAAACCTCATTTATTTAATTGCCATGCCAGCAACTGGGCTTGAGTGGTGCAACATTGCAACAATTTGTGCTTCAAGTAGCAGCTGCAGCCGGGAATGAAGACATAAAGCCAACAATGACGGCGATGGTAGTGTGCAAATGACGCAGCACAATAAAGATGATGGCCAGGATGGCTGGCACTTGGTTGGTTGCAAGCATCGATGGCTAACTGATGGCTCTGACCTATATATAAAATAAAGAGTCTTTGTGAGAACTGCCTCTCTCGCAGGATGTCAAGAATCTCAACATATTGTCGGTCTTGTAATGCTGGTAATTTGCATATTCCGGTCCGAGGAATGCCCGGCGGTGTTTTTAAATGAAACAAAAGGAATGTGAAAAATAACGAGCAAAATGAAGATACAAAATTAGCTGGATTTCTCTTGATTGCTTTCTTTTTTTGCTGTTTTAACTGCACATTTGCATAAAGGAACAAAGGAAATTAGTTGGCTGGCGGGCTGGGGGCAGGTCGGGAGGTTACCTTTTTGAGGACACTGTTGCCGTTGTAGTAGACGGGCGCCTCGTTGAACTCTTCTTCGATCCAGGAGACGACTTTGTCGGAGACAAAGGGCGGCACTGGCATTCCCCACAATCGTTTGCCATCCGGCGGTTCTTCGGTCTCCGGCGATATGTTGTCGAAGCTCAGGCGCAGCGCCGATGTGGGCGACAGCTGGCGTTCGATTTCGTTGAATTTATTCATGAATCTTGTGAAATCCATTGTCACACTGTCAATGCTAAAACTGCTGCTGTTTGTTTGCACTCGGTAAACTCGCTAAGCGTTTATTGATTTTAAATTAACAGCCCAAACAGTAGGAGTTGCCCAAGACCAGCTGCTTGGCTTTTAAATCAAATCACGTGAATGCGAGGGCAAAGTCACTCGATGGGCAAAAAGGGTGCGGTGGGAGTCGTTTATACTTTCACTTTTCGGTTCGTACGAGTCGTACACTATTCCAATAACCCTACATATTTTTTTTGTATGCTATTTTGTTATTGGTGGCTATCTCCCGCCCCACAAAGTTGTTGTTGTAGGTGCTATCAACTTGGCAAGGACCGAAAACAGAAGCGCCACTTTTCGACGACCGCTTCAGACGAACTTCAACGACGACTGTGAAAGGCGCGCGCTTAAAAGCATGCTACGAGTGGAATTGGACATTTGTCTGTTGGGGAAATTTCGCCTCTTGCTGGGACATTTTCTCTCACAGTGATGAGGCCCTTATGCAGTGAAGGGAAAACAAATAATCACCGAATAGTCAATATTTACATTAAGTTGAAATAAGTAATTTTAAATATCAAGAAATTGTATACTGTCGACTTCAGTTATCCAATTGATTCACAATCATTCCAGGTGTATATAAACTACTATGTAAATAATGTTCTTATCTTATTGTAAGGGTCAGTACTTTTAAGGGCTACAAAAAAGGGCGTTGAGGTCAGCAACTAACACAGCAGCAAGGTCTTGCAGATTTTGCGATAAGGTTTGCGATACTCCAGCAATGCGCCTGTGTGGGAACGTGGAGTAATTGAGAGCGGCAAAAATGGGTTTATTTACGTCTAGATTGGCTGGGTTTATGCGCATGTTTAAAGTCATGTTTATGGATGTTTATGAACAGGTGTATGAGCCGATACTAAACGGAAGAAGTCGCTTCGACCACAGAATCTGTCTCGTCCTTGGCCCTACCCAACTAGAGGGTGGCAAAAGGGTCAACTGTGCAAGAGTTTTGTTTTTGTCTGTTGCACAGGAATAGCTTCCACCTGAGCATCGATTTTGAATAAAACATAAAAGCTCCTACTGCTACTGGGTGCATGACTCACAGCTGAGTGCAGGACAGGTGGGGGAAGCAGATAAGCAGATTATCACGATTACATCCGCTAGTTGGCATTCCCACACATTGATTAAAAACTGCTTACCTACTGTGTATACTATATGGCAATTTACTTACCTTTGCCAATTTGATGTCGTCCATTGTTTACGTTTTTTGGATAGTCGCACCGTTAACAGACGTTCTTTGGTAGTTCACTGTGTTGTGCACTCTGTGTTTTCACTCACGCGACAGTTTTAATCAATTATTCATATGCAAATCTATTTAATTATGTTAATTTTGCGAGAAACATATTGCGGTTTATAATAATTTAGGATTGTTGATACTAGAGGTGGAGAAACATCGAATGGCACTATCGATGATATCGATGATTTTGAAAGTTTTCTAAACATCGATTTTATTTTGCAGCCAAATATAATTTGTTGTTTATATATTAATTATAAATTATTTATTATTGCATAATTATTACACTTTTATATGAGTCCAGGCCTTTAATCCAATAAAAAGTGCTTTATTTAAAGCTTTAAACAGCTGTTTTCACTCGAACCAAACTTGAGGTGTGACCGCAAGCAAATTTTTATAAATATACCAAAACCAGGTTACATTTCATATAGGTTATTGGTATACTTCCAAGGCGCGTTATTTAAACAGTATGTTATTGCCCTGCCTTTTTATAGTCAGATTTTAAATTTAATTTGGCGGTTCTGTGTTCAAATAATTTTAAATTGAACGCTAAAATTCATTTAATAAACTCAACAAATATCGCACAAGAAGCTATAAAAATGTTTTAACTATAACAATAAGTGCACTTTATGTTGCTGGGTTAAATCTTTGTTTTCTGTCAAATCGGTTTAGTTCTCCTCATAATCATTTTCGAAGGCCAACGTATTTGGTCCATACTCCCTTGTTGTCAAAGTATGGTTTATTTCGGGAGCAGATAATCGCTTCTTTGAAAATGGCAGCATAAGCTAGTGGTATTGATGCATGTTTATATAGATTGTATAAAAACTCATATATCTGGAATCATCAAAAGATAAATATAATACATTGATCAACAGAAACATGTAGAACATGATTACCTTTGCCTCTTGGTCCTTCCAAAAAATGTGATCGCAAAGATATTGTAAGCTCTCTGGGAATAAATTAAAGCGCTCTTTATCATCGGTGGCCACAACATCAACACTTCCCAGCAGCACAGCACAGCCTGATAGAATATCCACAGCCAATATAAATATATCAAGTAGATACAGGGCTCGTGTGAGTTTTTCTTTGTTGGAAGCCTCTGCGAGTAGCATTTGAATCTCAACAAATATTTCCATAATCCAGTTGCAGGCATGCTCATCGCTGCCAAAGGCATACAACGTGGCAGCGAGGTGACGATAGAAGAAGGGGCGTTCCTCCGCTCGCCTTTCATAGGCATCTATGATGGGAGCTAACCATTTTAAAGGGTTCGGCAGTTTTTCGTTGTATAACACCAAATAACAGCGAATAATGGTCGCCTTCTTTAGCTTTCCAGCTGGTGTTTCCCACCAATTCGCTGGCGTGGTAAGGCCATCAATGGCATTGGGATGCAACACGGACACCACTTCGGTGTAGCGTTCAAATAATCTGGAATCCAGATTCATCGAGTCCATGTAACGCTCAACAATCAGTGTGAATACATCCAGCACTTCGGGTATCTCACATTTGTCAGTGTAAATGTACTTGACGCTGTCCAAAAACTTCTCAAACAAGCAGCCTGCAATGCAAGTGTTTAAAAGGTGATTTAGAGCAGGTCGTTATCAACTCACCTTCCGCAAAGTCATTTAACTGTGATTCCTTAAAGCAGTAGAGAGCCACCTTCTCCGCAAAGTTCTTTAAGATTTGCAGGCTCACGCTATTTCCGATTTCAGGCAGCAGCGAAAACAATAGCAACAGATCCTCCTCAAAGCAATTGGGCTCAAAGTCAGCCAAGAAATTCTCAAGGAGTCGTCGAGCTGTTCCACTGTGAAGTGCCTGATTTTTAGCAATCATAATGCAGTACTTTCGGGCATCGAAGGACAGGTGGAAGAAGCTTGTCAGGCAGCTCCAATCCATCGGTGGTATCGGCTTGCTAAATCGCTTAGAGAGCGCACGCAGAGCAAAGGTGACAGCATAGGGCTCTGGCACATAGTCGCCAAATCGAGACTGACTCACAAGATAATTGCTGACGGCACGTAGTGGACTAGTTGCATATAGTCCGACAAGCTTGCGGGGTTCGGGTTTGCCCTCGGGAAGACGATAGACACCACTTCGAAAGGCACTAATTTCGTTGCTTATATAATGGGATATCAAATCAGCAGCAGCATCACCGCATTCTGGTCGTATCTTCTGCAATAGCTGCACCCACACCTCTCCCGGTATGGTGTCCTGCTCCTGCAGATTAACCACCTCGCGAGTGCCAGGTATCACCGCACCGCCTCCCACAATTTCAAATCGAAATTGTGGAGGAATGTGACGTAGATTCAGTGTGTTGCCCGGTTCGTAGCTCTTGAGTGCCGCAAGTGCATTGCGCACCTGTGTGGCATCCGTATTTGGTCGACTGATGGCCTGCCAGAGCTGCTCCAGTGCATCATCCGCCAGTTTCTCGTACTCCAGCGTTGGGGTTTGAAGCAGTGGCACCAGCCCAAACAAGTGATACAGGGATTTCAAAGTCTGCGGCCTTTGCTCTGCACGAAACTTGTTGCCCAATGCCTGCCAAGTGGAGGCAATGTTGACGGTATGACTGTCGCATAAGGCATAAATGGCATCCAGAGCCAGAGAAGTAGCCAGATCTCCAGATTCGTCGGTGCAGCTGTTTAGGGTGTTGCTCAAATGTGGCAGCAGCTCCGATCCATGTAAAGTAGGTCTAAAGACGAAGGTAGAAATTAAAATCAATCTTAATCTTTTTAAAGAAGGCTAGGTTGGGGTGTTGAGACGGCTAGATAAAAATGTCGAGAGCACCTAGTGACGGTTTGGATCATGTGATGTCTGTTCTGAGGAGGGTAGGATCTTTTTATCTGGACTCCAATGGCCACACAACGCTAATGAATTGATGCTAAATTCGACTCAGTATCGTAACTGATAATCGGATGAATTTAGTTTTGACGGTTTTCGAAGAGAGCGATTTAAAAGTTGCTAGACTGTCAACTTAAATCGATATGATCTCAGTATGTATCAATTTCGTCGTTTACCAAACACTAACTACCTCGTGCAATGCAGCCTTTAAGATAGGCGTGTTTTTTTAAATTATAAATTACTTTTCCTGGCAGATTTCTCGCATGGCATGAGTTCGAGCCACTTCCAGCTCCCAGCGTTTATCGTTGTCCGGCAGCGGTTGTGCAATTTGCTTCAGCAAGAAGGGATAAGTGCGTGTCTCCACACGCCACAGTCGCAGATACAAATCCACACAGAATGTCGCATTGTCGGAGGACAAATTCCGTATGGTGTTGAGGATCATGGGTACGTTATCCTAGACAATGAAAATGGATTAGTTATGTTTTGCGAGAAGGAAATTAAATGTATACCTTTGACACTGCAAAACTGGACAGACCACGAAGCAGTTCCAGCTGCAACTCCGGATTGTGTTCATGGGCCAACTTGAAGATGTATGTCATGAGGAAATCGTAAGCAATATTCTCGTTCACTTTGATAATCTGCAAGATGACCTCGTAGATCTTGAACCAGCAGTCAACAGGTGGTTCCCGCGACAGAAACAAAGCACGCAGGAACAAATGCAGACGCTGGCAAAAGGCAGTGTTCGCCTTGACGTTGAGCGCATCGACAAAAGCGAATACATCCTTGTTCTCGGAGACATCGAAAGATTCCACCAGATTGGCCAGATCGAAGGCAATGGCAATGTCCGGATGATAGTTACGCATGTGCGCCGGCTGCAGCTCCTTGGTGCAGATGCGTGTGGCAAACTCGTCGTTGCCATCTCCCGTTGACTTTTGCTGGTCAAGCACTCGTTGGACAATTTGATGGGCCAGGGCTAGGCCCTCTGCGGGTATGAATGCAGTCTGAGACATCCACTGAATAATGCCGTCCAGACACATGTTCAGAATGTATTCATGGCCACAGCGCTCCTGCACCACCACAAACACAATAATGCGTAGCAGATCGGCCAAATAAAAGGGCGACAGCACGTGCAGGCACTCGGCGAGCAGCACAAGAAGGACGTGATAATGATGGCGCGTGTGTTCGCGCGTTGCATGCAACACGCGCAACAAGCACTGCAAACTTGGACGCGGATCGATGCCATAGTTGGCCAGTTGCTTGATAAGCAGTGCCTGATAAATGCACAGATCGATGGATTGGGCATGGTCTGCCTGCTGCAGAAAGTAATCGATGGCCTCGATGACCAAAATGCTGGTGCAAAGACAAGTGCTCGCATTATTGAATTTGCTCCACGACAGCAGCTCCTGCATCAACGCACGTGCTTCGGGCTGGCTGTGGCTCAGGCCGAGCAAGCAGGTCCAAATGGGCTTCACATCCTGCAGCGTCTGCGGATTGCAGAGCACATAGAGAAAGACGGGCCGCAAAAACTCGATGCTGTAGCTGCGAATGCTGTTTAAAATAAATTAGTTATTTAAAATTGTGTGAATCGGGTTATATACAACATTTACTTCATGTCGTGGTGCTGGCAGATGCCGATGATCTTATTGCTGACGTCGTGCATGTTGGCGCTCGTGTGCTGCATCAAGGATATCAGTGGATGCAGCTGCGTCTTCAGGCCGTAGGGACACTGATACGTCTCCTTGTCCTTGAGCAGTGTTGTCTTGCGCTTCAGACACAACATCTGTAGTCCCAGAATGCTCTCGGTTATGATGGCAAAGTGCATGGGTCTGCAAAAAAAAAAAAGCTCTAATCAGATGATTGTACCTAAGGTGAAAGGTGAAAGTAATTAATGACAAGAAAATTGTGTGTATAGTTGAATGCGCTTAACTGGCGTTTAGCAGCCACTTCCGTTGCCACTTCCCAGCCAAGTGAAGAGGGAGAAGGAGGAGCAGTTGGATTGCTCGTTGGAGTTGCAGCCAAATCGTTTTGCGTTTGACGTGGTAATTACACTTCTGGCGTCGCTCACAATGGCTGACTGCTTTAATTGCGGTTTGTGGTGCAAGCAGCAATTAATATGCAATCCTTTTTAGTTTTTGCTGCTTGTGCACTTGGCTCTTATCAAGGTTAATTCCTGTATTACATGCTGTTTACTTCTCCAGTTTGATTGCTTAGTTGCGTCCTTCAAGACGTGAAAATATTTCAAGTTCAATGCCGCACGTTTCTCTTTGGTTTTGGTTTGCATATCAAATATTTGCCTGGCCTGGCTTGGCAGGAGCGTAATTTGAATATATCGGTATATATAAGTTGTTGGGCGGTAACCACAAGGCCAAGACGCTGTCCTTGATGTATTGTTTCCTCTGGGAAGTGGCGGCGGCATTACCGGAAATGGCTAATAGATTTTTTGGCGTCCTGCATACATAATGCGTACACATTTAAATAGCTTCGTGTCACTGGTTAGCTGTTTAGCTAGTTGCTGCTGCTGCTGTTGGGCATCTGGATTGCGGCCATTGGGTCAGCCGCCAAGCCGGAAGCTATGCAAATGGCCAAGTCAATGCCAATGTGCGTGTAAAAGTGTTAACATCTAGCATGGCTCGTATTTCATTTTTGCATTTATCACACGTCATGTTCAGAGCATGCCAATTAATTAGAACGCACGCGGCATGCTTCATGTGCCATGTGGGAGGGGGCATTGGCATTGGCTGCCAATTGAACACAATTGCTTACGATGCACTCCCGGCAGATACAATGCTAATTTATGCAACTCTGCGCTAACAATATTGCTTGCTCTCCTTTGCAATTTGCATCGACTAACGGTCAACGCCAACCCCTTTTTGGGGGCGGAAGTGCCAAGCCCCTAAGGCATATGTTAGTGTGCTTGTGTGAGTGGGGCGTGGACTTACCCTGCATTGGGCAGCATTGATAGCAGCGTGTTCTGTATGCTGTTGGCATCGAGGACGCCCTCGTCGACCAGGCGGACCAGCGTCTGACAGCTCATCAGGCTGAGTTGCATGTGCTCGTGCTTGCATTGCGTTTTCAGGAACTCGATTTCCTTGATTTGGTGCTCGGCAATCTGCTTTTCCTTGGACTCAACGATTTTGTTGTAGATCTTCTCCAGACAGGCGGCCAACTTGACCACCGAACTAGTCGGTTTTATGCTATTAAAGTCCTCCATGTCAACGGCGTGTTAAGGGCTGAAACAATAGGCAAAGCGACAACATTCAGTTAAATAGGACAAATTTAGACAACTTGCAATTCGTATTGGCAATTGGGTTTGGGTTCCGCAAGCACACACACACACAACAGGAACACGATTTATTGTTTGTTAGGGCACTTCACGTATTCGACTTTCAAATCCTGCGACGCTCCTTTCGATGTGTCCTTTCGCCAGCTCGGTCGCCACTCGAATGACGGAGCCGCGATTTTTTGAACACTGCCCCACGATAGGAAACAAAACAAAACTTACTCGTTTGGCCGCCAACGTCAGCCGGTGAGTTTGTTGCCGCTTTGCGCGTGCTTTTGTGTTTGTCCTGTAGCCCGTGGCTGTATAATGTTGATGTTAATGAATCAGAAGTCCTTCTTACGTCCTTTTATATTTTAGTGTTTTTGTTTATAACTTAGTTTTTGTTTAATTGCCTTCAAGTTGCACGCCATCAAATTGTAAACAAACTTTCGGAAAAACGCGATATCAGCAGGGCAAGCGCAGAAAGCGCTCACGTAAGCGCAAAATTGAGACCCTTTAACGTAAGCGCAGAATGAGCAACGTAACGCGAAAGTGCAACGCAAAACTACGTAATGAGCTGTAATTCTTTGGCTTAAATTTAAATAAGCTCTAACGAATGAATCTGTAATATTCATAGGTTTTTTTTTTTTTAAATTGGTAGAAGAATTCGTCTTAAATATGGTTTTTTAATAATACAGCATTTTTTTTATGAAGAAAGCATCGTATTAAAATGCGGCTAGTATTTAAATTCATAAGTAACACGCATTTGTTATACGGAATACACATTGGGCACGGCGAATCTGCGAAGCTCATTCAAGTCTAGTCTAGAGTTGATTTATGCGAGTATTATGCTTAGTTAAGCAGCTCCAACTTCTTGGCTGCCTTTTCAGTTAATTGACTTTATGCATTTTTGCAGAGCGCCTAGCTGTAAAATAAAATTAATTATGCTGCTGCAGCCATAAAAAAGTAAGCAGCCCAAAGGGAACAAATTCAAGGCAACTGGGCAAAAGGCCACCGAGTACAAGTATCATAAATGAGAGTCCGGCTCTAAAAGCAGAAAGTTGCGTACCGACCTGTGACCCGCAAGACTTCTGCGTAACTTCGAATATAAAATAAGCGTGGGCGAATTTAAACTGCAATCGCTCATTGCCCGTCCAAGTCGAAATCTCAAAGGCAAATTTAACAAAGGTAAGGCCGAAGACATCCAAGCATCATTTCCGCTTCCTTGTAAAAGGCTCTAGCCACAGTCGGTTATCAAACTCGTTTTCGTTTTCCGTGTTTCCTTTTAGTCACGGTCAGCCTTAACCTTTGTCGGGGATTTATGATTTTATTACCGCTCCGCGATGCATAGCTCAACCTGTGAAATGCGCCGTGAAAGTTTTTGTTTCGGTTTAAAGTTGATTTTTGTGTTCCACTTTTTTTTTCTTTTCGTTTTTTCTCTCCAACTTTTTTACATCTCACTCTGAGTTGGCAAAGCCAAGAAAAATACAAAGCAAAGCCCTGATTTGCTCGCATCACTATCCTTGGCCAATATATATATATATATATATAAAAAGAGGCCTCCAGCCGCAAACCAAACAAAATTAATTCCTGTAAATTTTGTTTGGATTTTCATTTTTATATATTTAGCTCTTTTTGTGCTTCATGATAGCTTCCGATGATAACTCAAATGGCCAGGTTGCCAGGCACCGGGGGTAAAAGAGCAAAAGCAACTAATCCCTGCCATGTTCGTCATTTTATTTATATATTTATGGGCGAGAGCTTAACATACAATTAATATGCATACGAGTACTACATGTCCATGTATTTTCATGGGCCGCATATTACTTCATACATATTTACAACCTGATTATGTTCTGAGAAGATATGAGATAACTTTTCGATTCGTCGAACAGGAAACATTTGTGCAAATTCGTTTAATTGAGTTTTCGTGCAAATGACCAGCCAAAAAAACATAAAAGTCCATGCTTACACTCAGTTTCGTAGAATTGAAAGTTCACATCAATAAAAGAACGAAAGAAAATGCAATTTCTAGAAATAAATTGTTGGAAACTTTAGCAAGAATATTTAACCTTGCAAAGTTTGGAAATAATTCCAGTCAAATTCAACCAGTCTTTAAAAATGGAATATGTGTCTTTATGGTCGGATACCAAGCTAAACCTAATGTTAAAGATTATTGAAATTCGAATATTTTGGATTAAGATTGGAATTGTGAAGTTAATTCAATAATAGGCTCGAATGTTCTACCAAGAGTTTATTTTAATTGTTACCTTAGATGTTGTGTTACTTGTCACAAGAAATTCCATTTAAATTTCCCGGCGCCGTGTTTCGTGATTTGCATAAAATGTGTCGCACTCACGTAAACAGCAGACCAGGAAATACAAATACGCATTGTGGTATGTAGGGTTTGTGTGAGTGTGTGTGTGAGGGTGTGTGCATGAAATGTTTATGTTCGTGTTGATACATTAAAGCCATGTTGGGCTGCACGTGGCAACTGAATTTGCATATGGCCACAGTCTGCAGACTTCGGTAGCTACGGGCAATAATCACATTGCTTCAATTAAATGGTGTCGGCTTATTAATAATGCACAAATTTACCGTACTCCGGCGGCTTACGGCTTTTGCCGTAAATAATCAAATTAGTATACATATATGCATTAAACTACAGTACTATATGTTTGTATTTATATTTGATGTATGCTCAACCATTTGAAGATTAAAGTGAAACACACAAACCAAAACAGACCAGACCACACCAGCGTCAAGTAACTAACTTAAATGAAAAACAGAACTTTAGTTTGAAAAGTTTTTCGGAGCCTCCAAGGCGCACTTCGCATCCTCCGCTTCGAATGCTGAGGTGCTAGTGAGTACATAGAGAATATGAATATTTATATTCACCTGTTTGCACTCAATTTCCACAAACTCGGCCAATGAATATTTATAAAGTCAGTCAGTGAGTTTTGCCGCCGACAGGTACTTGAATATTACGCATACGCCGTGTTGTCTTCGGCATATTAAATAAATTGAGAACATTCTACAAACGTACACTATATAGTCGCATATAGTACGCATAGACGTGAGTATTATAAATGCCTGCAGATATGCTGCTAATTGGATTTAATTCAAATTCGATTTGCATTTCAAAAAGCTTTAAGCAATCGATGTGTTTAGTTCACCTTGTCTGCAATGCTCTAAATCTTAAACTTGATATTCTCCTGCATGATGTAGCAGAAGTTGTAGCCATTCATTACGCATACGCATACGGTTTTCGATTGCCTGCTTTGGGGCGTCCAGTAACTCAATACATTCATACATAAATGTGCGTGTGTGTGTGCGATTGAGTTGCCGTTTGCCTTTAATAATAAAGGCATACGCTTTCGGCCCACACACTCGCATAAAAATACGAAAAATAGGAAATAAAATAAAAAAAAAAACCTTTTCAATTTTCAACTGGCTATTTATTTGCCAAATTATAAAAAGTCTAAATATATATGTACCTACATATATAGTATATATAGAAGCGAGTGTGGATGTATGTATGTACACTGTAAATATAATTTGTGCGGCACGTGCGTAAAATTTAATGAGCCGCCTGCGAGCGACCTACAAATTGAAGTGAATTGTACCGTCCATTGTTAACCTTTGGCTCCAGACGACGAGCCGAGCAGCGTCAAAGAGTCCACAGCATGAGGCAGAGTCAGAACCAGAGTCAGAGTCAAGCCATTACTTCTGCTGTGAATATATGTATGTGTAGGTACATATTTATACATACATAAAGTACATTTCACTTGTTTTGTATTTTCATTATTCCTGCGTAGGCAAAACATTTCCTCTGCTTATGTTTATCCATGTTAAAATATTGATATATTTTCGGCATGTTTTGTTTGTAGTGGGAAGCAGCGCCGAATTTACGGTTAAGTATACAAACTCCCTCTAATGTTTATGCTTAGAGTGGGATGACAGCTTCCAGCAAGCAGCAACCAGCTTTTAGTTTTCAGTTTTCAGGCATAATTTGCAGCAGGCGGCGCCACGTGGTTTCAACTCGCTAAATGGTAATAAATTGCAAGCGCAACATTAATTAAGAAATTCAAAGAGCGGCCGCAAACCGCCGCATGGGCTCCACATTGTACTCCAAACAAACTGATGCTGACCCTAAGGCACACACACTCAAATACACATACTTGGGCACTCTCTAACACACACATTTACACACTCTCATCCACTGGCGACTTTGTGCGGCGAGGGTTAAAAGCATAAAAGCCCGAGGTGTTTAAGCATATTTGCACAATACGTGCATGAACTATGCATGCATGTGTGTGTGCGAGTGTTTGCGAGAGTATCTGTGAGAGTGTGTTAAACATTCAAACATGTGTGGACCGTTAGCCAGTTCTTTGTCCCCGCGTAGAGGAGCTGCTCGCACAAGTGCCTGTGGTTGCAGAGTGTGAAATACTTTCCTCACACAGCAACTGCATGTGTGTGCGTCTTTGTGTGTGCGTGTGTGTGTGTGTGTGTGAGCCAGTGTATATTTGTCTGCCATATCTTGTCTGGGGGTTCTGACCAGCAGCTCCTAAATAAACAACTGCGACGGTTTGCTATTTCCTCTTTAAAGTTAAATTTCGGGCATAAAGTTCGTGCCAATATGTTTCTCGACAATTCGTACTTATTTGTGAGTATATGTGAATGTTTGTGAGTGTGAGTGTGAGTGTGAGTACACAGGCCATTTGGACTTACACCAAAGATAAAACTATTCAATGCATTTACTATTGCTGCTGTTGTTGTTTTGCTGTTGCTGAGGTCGTTGTGTGGTTTTTGACTTTATGAAGCGACCCTTTCAACAAATAACAACAATACGCACGAGTAGAGGGAACATTCTAAACCAAAATGAAATGGCACATCTAGATATGCTTACGGCACGACGACGAGTATTAAAGATGTCTGCGACCGAGACATGTTTTAGCATTTATGATAATTTAAAACATTTACATAAATCTATGTCTGTCGAGGCGTTCTCAAATTTATGTATTTTGGTTCAAGAATATATTTGCCATCAACTTAATTTTGCCCTTTCCGTACTAATTTAACCAAAAATATATTTAATTCATTCTTGATTACCACCTACAAACGACTTGTCTCTTAAGTTGGTATTAGTATTGTTCGTTTATTAAGGGATATTGAGTATAAGCTTATGCTTTAAAGAGTATTAGCACCTAACCCTGGTGGGGAATCTGAGCGTCTGGCTGGACTCCTCCTCCGCCGGCCAAGTTGCCGAGGCTCACCTGCAGGGAACGCAAAATGCCGATGGGAATCTGTTGAAAAGTGAGAATGGCAAAGTAATTTAATCAAAATGTACAGATAAAACAACTGCGACCAAAAGTGGCGTCTACTCACCTCGAGTGCGCTGCCAACGACATTGCCCTGAACCTGGGGGGCAATAACGTGCTTTTGAATTTGTGGTCTCTGAGCATAGGTCTTGGATGCGGCCACCGTCTTGCTCGCCGAATGCTGCGATGGCGAGAACGAGAGCAGGGCAATCACAATTAGTTGAATTTAATGGAAAAAAAAAATGTAATGACTAACAAATCAAAAAACGACTTTTAAACGCCCAAAATTTCATTAGGCTACTGCCACCGAAATCCCGAATAAAAAAACCAAAACAAATTACGAGATATCAAATTACATAAAATTGCATGCAGAAACTTTTGAATTGTTTCAACAAGTTATGGGGCATCTGGTGATGCTGTTGATGCCGCAGAGCCATCCACAAATGTTTTAAATAAATGTACAGCATAAAATGGGCAAATGTTTTGACCCCAAAAAGCGAAACTTGTGCACCGAAAGCCAAAAACTGTAGCAGCCACATATTCCTACGAGTATTGCTGTAGGTAGAATTTTGTTGTGGGAGGCAGTGTCCGTGTGTGTGTATGTGTGTGTGGATGTGTGTGTGTGGTTGTGGTATCAGACCGCAGCTCATCGTGTGCTGCGTGTGCATTCCATGTCCGCTTGTTTGTTGCTTGTGTTTTGACTGTTACCTTCGTCGGCTCATCAGAGTGCGACGACACCACCGCATCCTGTCGCTGCTCCTGTTGCTCCTCTGCCAACTGCGTTACGTATACGTTGGTGCGTTGGCGTTGACGTGGACGCTTCACACGTAGGCGTTGTCGTTTGACAATTATTACGAGCATTGGCTCCTGCACAATCTGTGTGCTCCCTGTGGTCGGCACTGCGGCTGTTTGTACATGATTTTCATTGATTTCCCCGGCCGCACTGTGGTCGGACTAACATGGATAGGTTAGGTTGGCTTCGAACGTACGCAAAATCACACGCATTATTATGCACATTACACAAAATGCACACAAAATCGACACTGCTTTAACCCTCGACTTAATGGTTAATTTAAGTTGTATTTAGAAAACTAAATATTTTATGGGCGCAATTTCAAACAGATCCCTCCTAATTGTGTGTGCAAACATTGCCAACATTTTATTATCCAATGAAGGCACATTACAAAATCGGATTATTTAAACTATTCAAGAATAAACCACAATGTTTGCTCGACAAACGCAACGATAAAATTAAACTTGAGTTTTGCATTTTTGTCAAGGCAATGATTGCAATTAAACTACAATTATTGGAATGATTCCAACTGTTCTATGTTTTTCGAATTTTCTGTTCTAAATGAAGCTCAAACCATGTGGACAAATATTCTCAAAATATTTTTGTGCAGGCCGTTAAAGTTAAGTTATTAGCAATATTTAATCTCTTTTTGATCTTCTCACAAATTTAGTTTTGCATTTGCTTTGGAATTGTTGAGGTCCATATAGAAGATACATTTCACTTTGATTTCAATTGTACGAAGAAGAGGGATGTCCCAAATTCAAAATTACAATTCACTAGAGTCTGCAGGCTGTAGTGAAAAACGCTTCTTTTTAAATGTACATCATTGAGCACACTGTTTCATAAAAACAATTATGATTTTTCTATCAAAGATTCACATTAAAAATAACATTTAAGGAACTCTATTTTATCAATCAATTTGATTACAAATAATTAAAATATTCAATATAAGCATGTTTCTGATGTATTTTCAACAAGGTTTTTGTAATTTTTCTAATTACTCGTACTTGTTTGTGTTTGACGTGTTGAAAATATACCATAAACGGTCACGATTAGGTCTTGACTATAATACTTACACTTGGAGCAATCAGGGAGTATTTCTTTGGAGGCTTCACACGCTGCACGTAGGTGGTGCGAGTGGGCAGCACGGCAGGTTGATCGTCCAAGGGAACTGGCCCAGAGGGCAGATGATGTGGTTCGATGTGGGCAGAGGAGCCGGATGTTTTGCCGGGACGATGCGACTCAGCACCGATGTAGCCACGTTCGCCCACACTGCCGCCCAGAACGGCGCTGGCGCCCACTTCGTCGTTGGCCTGGGCTGCGGCATATAGACCGCCAGCTGTGCGTCCTGCGGATATGATATATGCGTTAACGTGTGAACGAACATCAAAATCAATTAATGGCGAATAAAGGTAGAAGTACCATCAAGACCACCGCCGAGACCGGCGGCAGCACGCGATCCCCATGGAGTACCCGCGGATGCGCTGAGTCCGCCGTGGGCAGAGTTGCCCGTCAGTAAGCCGCCCAATCCGGCATCCGCGTGGTAGCCGGCGAAGTTGACTCCGACCTTGCCGTCGCGCAGGGTAATCAGCTGCAGGTGGAAGATGTGAGAACGCAGATGTGAACGAGATGCGAGATGTGGAAAGGCGCGGTGAGTTAGCCAAAGTTAGTTAGCTACACATTGCGTATACTTGATGTTATTGAAAGTTGTGAGCTTTGTTTTGGCATGCCAAAACTTTGCCCTAAGACATTTGGCCATTTTTCACAAATAGTCAAACTTTGTGTGCCTAAAAACTTTGAGTGAACACCTTAAAATGTGTAGGCAACAAGTTTATACACATCATTTTTGGGTCCTTCACTAAGATTTAGAAGCCACCTGGCCATCCTCGTTGCCCCATCTCTTGATGCAAAGATGCGTCAATCAATTTTAATTAGGTTTCCCAACTTTGTAATAAAACCCAAATGCGAGTATTATTGAAATTGATTTGAATACCCAGCTAAATTTAGATTGAAAAGCTTTAAATATGGCTGACGTCAAGAGCATATAGATATAGTTTAATTTATTTATTCAGTTGATACATTTTGTTTGGCATTGTCTACTGAGAAATCTAACATAGTTTAACATAATTTAATCTGGCTGCCAACAATATTTTGTGGATTTTGTTTTATTTATTTATTTATTCAGTTGATTTCACTGTTTTTTAATTCTCGGAAATATAGTTTGCAATCTAATATATCTATGTAGTTATATTTATTTATTCAGTTGATTCCACAGGTCTTTAATTTTCCGTAATTTTGTTGGCATTATATAATGACAAATCTAGGTCGAAAGGTTTTAATCTGGCTAACTACAACTGTATAGCGATTAAATTATATTTATTTATTTATTTAATCAGTTGGTTTCACAAGTCTTTACTTACAATTATAGTTTTCCTTTTTTTTTTATTTATTTTGCGTTAGCAGGTTTTAAATTATACGGAATTTGGTTCGCATTATTTACAGACATAACATATATGGGAAATTCGTTTTAATAATTGCGAGATAACACGTTGATTACATCTTAGTAGTTCGCTATTTTTAGGAGTTTAACTATCAGATTTCATAAATATCAGATAAATAAATTAAATAATGCTTAAATGATTGAAATGCCTTTGGCTTTTGTTCTTCAAAATGAAAAGATAAATCCAAGTGTTTAATTTATTGTAGAAATCTTGAATTTATATATATTGTATTGTCGAACAGCAAATTAATCTGAGAATAGGTCTCTTATCAAAGTGATAAAGAATTCATTTAGATTATTGGCAATATGCTACTGAGTATATTTCAATAAGATAAGGAGTTGAACAAATATGATATGGTATCGCAATGTTATCCACTTACTGCAGCGATCGAAAATATTCCAAGTTGACAGGGGACTTAGGAGAATTTAAACTCTCTCAAATAGTAATTATTTCTGTTAAGAACAGTTATCGATAAAACATGCTCTCTAAACTGTTCATTACCTAAGCGACTCTCGTTTCGTATGTGGGCCATTGTAACAGCCGTTACAAAGTTGCCTTAAATATTTGCACAGCTTGTGCCCATATCAGTTCAGCTACATAGAGTGAAGTTAATTTAGTTAAATGAGAGGGCAAATATGTTGTAGGCCGACATGCTAACATACTTACAAATCTATGTATATGATAGCAAGTGATAAGGTGATAAGCGTCAGTCGCAACGAGGTTGCGAGCGAGTTTAGTCATTTGTTGAGTGCGTAGACAGACAATGCCAAAAGAACAGAAACAAACAGTAAAGTTAATTGAAATGCAATCTCGAGACAATATTTAACAACAAGCTATTGTGCAGAAATAAAGTGCAACAAACCTTGCAAGAGAGTACGAACGAGAGAGCGAGAGAGAGCGTGGTAAATAATAAAACAACTGAAACTGATAAGCGATAAACAAAGGCAAACAAAACGTCAATATTTCCCACTGACGATTAATTTGGCTGGCACACTTCGCAGTGCATGTTGTGTAGGGGAAAGTCGGACAGGCGCAGCAAGTGTTGCAGGTGCCACATGTTGTCATGTTGACACACGGAGCGGGAACGTTTATCAGCCTGTTGCTGTTCTTGTTAAGGTTGGCGGCTCGTGCCGACGGCGCCACGGTCACCTGGGGCCAGGTCAACAAGTATGCGAGCACGTTGTACGCACAAGATGTTTACTTGCCACATGATAACAGCACGGATCCGGCTGCGGATGCGGATGTGGATGCGGTTACGGATGTTGCATATGGCTCTGCGGTAAAAGAATGCGATGCTTTTATTTGTTGACTGCAAGCTGAGCGGTTTCTCACACAGGATTCCCTCGATGCCCCCGATGGCTATACGATAACGGCGGTGCACGCCTATGACAAGACTCCGCTGGCGATGCACGGAGGAGATGGTGGCACGGCTCGGCTGCTAAGTGGTGGCGTGGGTCAACAGCATGCCAGGGTGCGCTTCAAGCGCCACTCGACGGTCGACCACGACCAACTGCCTGTGGTGCACTTTCAGCTGGTCATTTATGGCGTCAACCTGTGATAGCGTGAGTATCTCCTTCTCTCTCTCTCTCTATGGGTCTCTCTCTTTAACTAACCAATTTGGTCTTTTTTGTTGTTCAACTTTACTGCAGAGTTTAACAAGTTTCTGTCTCGCAACTTAATTAAGCTCCAATTAAACTTTGAATTCGACGCTGGCAACTTCCTGTTCGACGGCAAACAGAAGACGAAGAAGAGCGGAGAGGCAGATAGTTGTTAACTAAATTATAATAACGTCATAATTAAGAGCATGACTTGTGCTTATTTGTATGGAAAATGAGAAAAATTCCATTGCATCACCCGACGACGCACTTTGACAGCATGCGACATCTTGGCAGTAGCTGCCTCTGTTGCTGCTGCGGCTGCTCAACCTGCAACATGTAATGAGATGCAAATGCATTGTTGCACACAGATACACACACACACACACGCACTCACACACTCACACACTCAACCGCTTGGTGGTTTGGTTTGCAGCATAAGTCGATTTAAGCGCCTGATAAACTCTGTTTAACCAGATTCACTGGCGTCGCATCCCGCCGCACTTAACATGCAATGTTGCTCGTAACAAGCTTCTGGGCGATTAAGAAATCATTTACTTGCACTTGGGTAGGAGAGGAAGCCTCTACAGCACTTGGAGTCGAGTCACTCTATCGCATATAAGTAGCTTTCAACTAACATGTAAGTCATTCGCACTTAATACATCCATCAAAAGTAGTATTTACCTTAAGCTCTAAGAGTTTGACAATTGCTCTCAAAAATTAAAGAAACTCTTTGAATATAATCTACATATGAGTGTGTTAAAAATTACCCTGCAAATATTAAAGCATGTACTTTCTATTAATACGATAGCTTTTAAATAATGTTCATATTTTATTACTAAAACTAAAAAATGATACATATATATTATTACACTCGTATTTGCGCTAGTTTCTCCAGTTCTTTGTTATCTTGTATTACTTGTTATTGCACGATACTTTTAATTAAAGTGTGTTAAGCACGTAATAAAAGGCTAATTGTTATTTATGTCTGACTAATTGGAAATGCAGATCTAAAACGGACAAACAATATTTGTTATAAGACCTCAAGTCTAAACGCGCACATGGGAACTTGTTGTGTGTACAAAAATATATCACAACCCGAAAGACGAGTATAATAATTTTAGAATAGTACAATTCAGCACTCCATTTAGGCGATTTTGATAAATTTCAATGCTGGTACAACTTTTCAATAAATGGCAATGATAATCAGCAAATTTTTGCAATTCATGCGCTCTGCTTTAATGTGATTTTCTAAGCGTTGCTTATTAGCAACAAAAAGACCCGTATTCGGGTATGAAACAGGAGCTAAGCCAGAGTAGCATAAATATCTCAAGAGGGTGATTAAGGCAGTGAGCAGCAGCAGCAGCAGCAGCAGCAGCAGAGTTCACAAATGCTCCATTGTTCAGATAAGTACAGAAAGTTTTGGTTAGTCAGCAAAGAAGGTTTAGAGCACAAAAGAACTGCTCTGACCTGCAATTGTAAATTTGCGAATATTTATTTGACATTATTTAAAGGGCAGTCTCTGCATTGTTGTTTACTTGTTAAATGTTTGCACGCGTCCATTGAAATAAATTATTCTGTGTGCCGTCGAGTTCAATTGAGCCATCAAGTTAGCAAATGTGTTTATTAGGTAGATAGGTAAAGTACGAGCATTTACGGGATTGCTATAACTTAATGATTAACATCAGGGAGTCAATTCTTTGTGCTCAACAATGGCAATGGCTGTGCACCAACTAATTTACGTTGAGATTACAGATAAATCGGATGAAGAGAGAGAGTGGTAGTGAGTTCGTGATCCTTAATAACTTTCGGCTCTTAACAGAGTCCACATCTCCGTGAAATGTGCTTTGATGTGGCAGCTACAAGCATTTTCGGTGGCCACAACCAAAAGCAAAAGCAAAGGCAAAAAAGGGCTTAGTAATTTGCATGAATTCTGGGAAAACCTGCGCTAACTGCAACCCTTCTCGCAGACCTTTAATTTCAATTTCAATTGTGTACAATTCCCACGACCACACACACAGCTCGCACACTCGGTGTGTGGAGTGTGACTGTGACTGTGGCCACAACAAATGCAAATTTCATGCATGCGTTGATTAAAATCTAAATTTCGTGTACTCCGCCCGTTAGCCCCGGAGCCATAAACAAATAGAAATAAACCCAAGTGCCAAGATTTGGCCAACTGCAAAAGTAAGGGCAAAGTGCCTAAAATTGTTACAGCTGGCGGCAAGTCTGAAAACTTGGCCAAAAAACTGCAGCAAAGAGAATAAAGAGAGGCGCCGCTAAGTGCCCAGTAGACAAACATGGCAGAGGGCCATGTTAACCGTGCAGTTGGCCTTTTGCCACCTGCGGCACGTTGCACTTGCCACCCACAACATGACAGCGGTCGCACACACACACAGTGTCAGCGCAGAGTCGCTTGCACAATGCGGCGTATGCGTAATTATTTGAATAAAAACCTTCCGCAATGCAACGTAAGTATAGTATATCTGATATATAGTATTACATTCATAATGGGTTAGAGTTCAAGGTGATCAGCGTTATTAAAATGATATATAACTGGCCTTTGGCCAAGGAGTAAGCTGAAGCACCAATGTGCTTGAAGTGCAAGTCGTGCTCAAGCTCGTAGATTAATGATAGTCGAGTCGCTTTAATGTTCGTTGGTAATTACACATTCGTCGTGGAAACACTAAAATTCTTCATTACAGCCATTTAACAGCCGATTGCGCCGCATTGCGTTGTGCAATAGTTTAATGGGCTCGAAAGCGACAATAAAAACGCAAATATCAATATACCCTTTTTTCCACAAAAATTCACATTGCCATCGAGTGGCTTCCAAATGGATCAAATCAAGAGTTACCATTTGAATGTGCAGCGAACCACAAGTAAAATCAACAACAATTTGCGCCGCGAGCCATCGACGGGTTGCAATATTGGCAATTAATTTATAGTGTTGACAACTCCATGCGATATAAAAAGGCTTGTTATGCCAAGTGTATTTCCACACTTGCTATTATAATGGGATTGACCCAAAGGTCTGTTGAGAGGTTTTTCAAATAGACTCTGACTCAGCACAATGCTTCACAAATAAATGTTATACTCAACTTTATCTAAATGTCTGACTAACTCTGCGATTTAATTTTAAGCCCAATTAAAATACCTGCACGATAAACGCCTCAATTCACACAAGTGAAATATATTCGATGGCCTGTGCAAAGGCTCCATCTTTCTGACAGTTAAATTGGCAAGACAAAATCCATAAAATGCTAAAGATTGCACACGTTAGCCCCTTGAACCGAGCTGGCCAACAATTGGCACACAATTGACATTTGTCTGGCTGCTCAGTGGCCAGTGAATGGCTTCTGTATGGTCAACATGAATTTCTGGGCAATCATTTATTTGAAGTAATGAATTGCAAATTCTTATTTTTTTTCTTTTTTTCTTGATACTTTCACAAAGAGCTTACCATAAACGCCTGTGAGGTGACCATATATATTTCTGACTGCCATGTGGATTTTTATTGCTTATTTGCACAAGTGCGAGACAAATTTGCGAATGCGAAACGATTATCAGCCCTTGAACTTCAATGCCAATATGAGTATTCGTGTACATCAACGAATCCGATTCTTGCCAGCGAATGCAGTGGAAATGTTCTCTGTTTAAACAAAGGCAACTTGTTCTTTGGGATAATTTGTCTGCAAAGTTGATAATTTAGACACATATGTGTGAAACATAGATAAATAATAAAGTCTGACGGGTTTTTATCTACCTAAATTATATATATACTTAATATATAGTCAATATGTTCAGCAAGGGGATTTTTTGTGAAGTTTTATGAAAGTCAGCTATAATTTCCTATAAGCTAAAAATGCGCCTACAAATTATGCAAAAATACAAGAGAACTTTAAATTTAATCTTCTTTGCAAGCTTGCCGCTAAAACTGTTGAATTGTCGCTACCAAACAACAATTTCTATTATTTAAATGGGAATAAATTTGTGTGTGTGTTTTTTTTAGCCACAGCAAACTCAACGTGGCTTTAGACAAATATTGCAAATGGATGTGTTTGATTTTAGTGCCAAATAATTGAAAAATTTGCATTTTGCTAACAAATTGAGCAGTTTCTAAATGAAATAATCATTATATTAGTGGGCAATCGAGGCGTGAAGTGGGCGTGGCTTTCCAATTAGCAGCGTGTTGGGCTTTGTTTATGCAGAAAGTGGGCAAACAGCTCGCATCAGTGCATAGTTATGGAAGGTTTTAAAATACCAACAAGCAACTCGGCTCAGACTTACGCTAAGTTAGTTAGCTAGTTAGTTAGTTTGCTTGTTTGCTACTTGGTAATAACTCACCTGTGCAGGGCCCAATGTTGCTTGCAGCAGCAGCAGCAGGCAAAGTGCTCCGAATTTGGCAAACATTTCGTAGCTAAAAAACAAGAAAATACGAAAAAAATCTGGTGAAACAAAATTAATTTCTTGCTTGGCTAGCAGCTGCCTCCGTGCCTCCGTGCCTCCGTGCCTCGCTGCCTCACATAGCCAGTGGCCTAAAGCTTTCGTTGCAACATCGGCGTGTGCGCTAAAGCAACAGCAAAAGCCGGGTGTCGGCAGAGAGCAACTTGCAAAACAAAAGACTCGACTGTTTTTGTATGCAAGTCGCATACAACGACAGGTGGATGGACGGACGGACAGCCGCATAGCTGGACAGTTGGACAGTTGGACAGTTGGACGGGGGAGAATTAAAATTCTTGGAGCTGAAGTAGGCGAAGTCAAGCATAAGTGAGGGTATTTCGCATGCACACAGAGACGGACAAAACTAATTTGCAGGCTACCTTTTCACAAGTGCTCGCTCGTATATAGTATATAGTATCTGGCTATTATGTAGATTTGTTCTTAACACAATTTGTACCTATAGACACGCTTCTATCAGGTTTCCGTCGTCTCTTTGCTTTCTTGATCACTTTAGGCTTGGCTGATTAATAAATCTCAGCTTGACTGAAAAACTCGTCCACTCGCGTCGCGTTGCCGTTTAGCACTGAGTCTCTGTTTTTTGAGTCACAGCCCAAGTCTGAGTCTGAGCTTAAACTTGAAACTCGTAATGCGAATGGGTGAATGGGTCTGTTTTGAGTGTTCAAACGCGGCAGCTGGATGTCAGCTGAACTGGATTTGAGGCGCAATTTAAATGCAAACATCTATTTATATAGGAGCTCATCTGTTCAATGCCCATTGTGCGTATTGCCAGATAGAACGCTCAGTAATAACGAATTGCGATAAGTGCAGAGATGATAAACTCGCATGACATTATTTTATTCCCTTATATTATATAATAACTGACAGCTTACATTGCGCATACGCCCGAGCGGCGGGACATTGAAGTTCTCAAACCGGTTGCAGTTGTAACTCCGTTTTATCACCTAAAAGCAGGCCAGCAGGAAAAGCTTTTAGTTATTTCGCTGGCGAGTCGCAGTGTTTGGCAATGCTGCTGCAATGCCAGTGGTTGCAATTGACCATAAAGCTGTGTCAGTCATTTAATACGCTTCGTCGCCGTTGCGGTTCAGTGTCCATTGTGGTCGTACTGTATTTTTTGCAACTGCCAACTGTGGCATGCAACACACTCTGCATGCGTCACTGTGCAGTATAATGAGTGCTGCGTAAAGCTGAAGGCCACTCAAACGAATTCGGCTCAATTGTCACATCATGATGCCTCAGCGAACAAGTCAAATGCCAATGGCCATTTCTTTTTCGCTGATTTTTAACTCGGCTATCTTAAATTGGTAGCGGAATGCGGGAGGGGGAAAGACAGTTGGAGAAACGCTCTATGTTCAATGTTCAATGTTCGACGTTCTTTTTTCGCTTTTGTCCTAATAAGCGCTCATTAAATATTCAAATGACAAAATCGACGGCCGCGCATCGCCTGGATAGACAACTAAGCTAATGTATTTGGCCTATTGTTCGATTCGATTGTCCACGCAGCGTATGGCACGTGCTTGATGAATTTAAATGCGTAATCGAAATCAAATGCCCAAGAAAAGGGCCGATTCCAGCACAAAAAATAAAAGAAAATAATTAAATCTGCTGAATTCGGACGCGTCAATTTATTGGCCGGCAATTCCTTCAAGTTTTCCATCACAGTCCGCATGGTTAACTTGCCAACGCCTTTTTGCTTTATATATTTGGAGGAATAACCCAAGCTTTCCCTTCTTTGCTTTCTTTAGCCTCTGTTCAAGGGAACTGTGCCATTCACATTCTTGACATTGAATCAGTACTCTAATCGTTTTCTCTCGCATTCGTTTCCGAGCATGCAAATAATTTAATCCGTTAATTACAAAATTATAAATTAATTCAAGAATTTTCCAGTGATCCTAAACTAGTTTGAGTCACAATTAATATTGATAGACTCATTTAAATCGATTCAATCTTTGAGCTAATTATTGAACATTTTATAATCTGTGTCACATCAAGTTATATATAGACTTGAAAACAATTACCGCTTCTGATTATGAAAGCGTTTCTGGCAAAATGTTAATTAATTTCCTGATTTTGAAAAGGTCTTTAATCTACGAACTCACTTTTAATCTACAAGTGTCGTTGCTGTCATTTTCATCATTTGGTATTTCTCAGAAATTTGAACAAAGTGATTAATTTTTGAATGGCAGCCCGCTGATATAGAATATCGTGGCTGTTGACATTTATTGCATTCAGATTTTCGGCTTATTCACAATAAGTATACAATATTATTTTAATGCAAAAGCTTTGTACATTTTAAAGCGGCACTCAAAAGAATGCAACGATTTCCGGTTGACTCGCGCTCATCAAATAATTATGCAGTAAAAAAGCATAGCATACTTATAAGCGATGTCCATTAAGTCTTGGCTTCATCAGATATATGGTAGTAAAAAATAGGGAATTTCCCAGATCCATTTAAGCTCCCCATTACCGCTTTTAGTATTTTTATATACATACATATATTTTTGTATCTTTTTGTTCATGTGCATCACATATAAATATAATTAAATTAAGCTTACAATCAAGTTTACATATATCACAAAAATTCAACATTAAACACGAAAACATTAAGTAACTAAAAATGCATAAAACACTCACACATTTACAGGTTTTTGTTTTTGTCAATAAACACAACACTGAGCAACGTGTGCGCCTTGTCCTTGCCGCGGCCCAAGGTCAAGGCTTAACTACAAAACTAATTACGAATTATTTAAATGGAAATGTCAAGTGCGCTGTCCCTTTGAACTGCGAGCTACGAACTACGCCAACTCCTCTCGCATTGGCTGGCGCTGAGCCGCATTGCTCGTCGTTGACAGCTTTAAGTTGCCCGCCGGCAGGCGGATGGGCGTGTCCGCATTGATGGTCGCCGATTTTTGCACTACTTCCGGCGCCTGGCGATAGCTGCCGGTGAGGCGACCCACCAAATTGTTGACGGCACGCAGCGTGGATATCGGTATCTGTGGCAAATTGAAAGTTGCTATTAGGCACGGTATGTCATCAAAATTGGAATTGGAATTGGATCACAACAGGGCTTGGCCGTGTCAAGCACACACAGCACTGCGGGCGCCCCCGACAACGATTATAAATGCGAGCACTTACCTCGAAAATGCTGTCAATTAGAGGCCGTAGGCTGAAGAACGGATAGCTGGGCTCAGCTGCGTTGTTACCCGCCGTATGGCTGCCAGCTCCTGTAGCGCCCCCGACTCCCAGACTGCTCAGCACCATGGCCGCATTCTGTTGTATGCTGTTGCCACCGACTGGGGCAGCTGCCGGTTGCTCATAGTGAGCGTACTCGTGGCTGGGATAGAGAAGCATGTTTTGTACGGGCATCGGATGCAGCATGGTCTGAAGTGAGTTACAGATAAATGTATGTTGTCCAAAAGCGAATTCACTAATTAGTCGTTTACAAATAAACATAGTTTGGCGTGTATTTGCCTGCATTTGCATAATAAGTAAATTTCAACAAAATCAACAGCCAAATACCTGACTAATAATTAGTAGCAGTTGTTCAATAAAACTATGCAAATTACGCATGATTATTTTGTGACAATTAATAATATGCAATATGCAAATGAAATTATCTATAAAACTTTAAATGTTTTAATCAACTACTACTTTAAATAGTATTTAAAGTTAATTAAATAAAATTATTTCAAAGTATTTAAAATCGTTTAAAAATAATCTCTCAAATGAAATTCAATTATTTACATTACTTTAAATGTTCTAATTAATTATTACTACTTCTTTAACTAGCATTTAATGTTGCCTAACAATGATCTCACAGTTTAAATTAATTATTACTACTTTAACTAGTATTTAATATCGCTTTAAAATAATGTGTCAAATGAAATTAAATTATCTACATATCGCTTGAATACAAACTCACAAATTAAGTTAATTATTACTACTATTTTAACGAGTATTTAATATCGTTTAAAAATAATTACACATATTAAGAAATTTACTCGCTGCGCTCAAAAGTATGCAGCAGAATATAAACTCGTTAATTTGGACACATTAAAAGACCGATAGAAACAATTTGCAGGGCAATTACAGCTATTATATTAGATTATCTATTAATTAATTTATACTTACGTCATTAAGCAGCACCAGTTCCTGGCGTTGGCCTCTCGCATAGCCCGTAACGCGAGTGAATTCCGTAACCAGATGTGTCATGACCACCAATAGCACAAACCAAACGAAACGGTCCATGGCTGTAATAATTATCTGTAAAACAAAAAAGGAGAAACAATTGAAACGAGTGCTGATTAAATGCAGTTCCATTTAACAGTGTCAATTGCAATTAGTAGTCGTACATCATTGTCGAAACTCATTCTCGGCACTTTGTTTATGTGGCAGCTGCCACATTGATCTTGCAATTAATTGCGAGTTACACTGACAATCCCAATCAAAGTAATCTCAAAGTCAAGTTGATGCCGATCCCCAAAGCGTGAGCGACGTTCGCGAATGCGACTGGCCCGATCATTGGCCAACAGCGTTATGTGGCGCACACTCAAGCGGCTAAATGGTTTTGTGCCAATGAATCCATTTGAATCCATCGACTATTCGAGTTTGAGTTGTCGCAAGTGCTCGCAGAATTTTCAGCTGCTGCGACTGGCGGCTCTGGGGTTCTGAAATGTGGATTAGCACAAGGCCAACTTGCCGCGTGGCGCTCGCCAGGCGTAACCAGTTTCTGTATAAATTATTGTTGTCATTGCTGCTGTGGCTGCAGCTTCATGTGGTGGGTCGAGCGCATCGAGCAGTGAGTTTTCCCATTGCCATTTTCCGTGCATTTCCAATCCATTTAAATGGCTAGTTTGAAAGGCAGAATCGGCTTTTGCCGTGTTGCCACCCACGCCACATGTGACCAGCTTGGCTGCAAGTTCAAAGGTCAATGCGTTCATAAGACTCTTTCAGCTGCCATAAATCACTAACTGTCCCGCATAATACACAACACTTGAGTGGCTCCTCGTCTGAGCCTGCATTCGTTTGGGCTTCTGTCTGCAACTCGCTTGTGGCGCTCACTTTTGCATAGTTCAACATTCGAGAATCGGATGCCGCCAGTGATTGTAAGCGAGTTGAGTCTAATTGCATAATTAAACAATGGTTTATGCTGTCTTGAAACGGCTTTGTCGAGCTTTAAGATTCTGCCGCCGCCTTGACATGGATCGGCGACAAGGTGCAATACTAATAATAAACCATCATGTTGCTGGATAATTAAATAAATAATTAAGCAAATGTTTAACTCTAACCCTGACCCTTGTCAGAAGTAGAAGGCTACAAGATGGCAAGCAAAAAGATTCTCTGTGTCGGCCGATAACGAAAACATAAAAACAAAATATTAAAAAAGCTAAGCAGCAGCTCACAAAAACATTGAACAGTTAAATGCTGAAATTATTAACATTCGTTTAGGAAATGCATAAATCAAGAGAACCGTGATTCACTCAAGCGGCAGCAACAGAGAAGTAGAAGAAACCGAAACCGAAACCGAAACAGCAAAAGAAACAGAAATAGCCAAAAAAAAAGAAAACAACAAATTGCAGAGATGGGGGCATGGCAGTGGACAACGGTCAGCGGTCACTGCTCGGATGGAGAATATTTTATTTCTATACATTTTTTGCGCTTGTGATTATTATGCACATTTTAAGTGGGTAACACAATTCTACTTTAGCTTTTAAATGATTTAATAATGACTTTAAACACTCTTAAGAGAAAGACTGCAATTTAAGTCGACAGTTGTAAAGTTGTGCGATGATTGTATTACATTGCCCATACATTGTCAATAAATAACAGACTCTTTATAAGGCAACAAATGTAAACATCGTTATCCTACAACTGTTGCAAATAGTTGGTGTAATTAAAACCATTTGTGCAAGCTATTTGAAGTCGCATGCAAATATAGATACTTTTGATTTACATGCAAAGCTTTTGTTGCCACTCGAAAAGTGCCCAAAATGCATTTGTATTCAAATACAATTTGCATAACAAAAATAGCCAAGCGGTTGGTCCCCCACATACCCGTACAACCAGACCAGATTTGGGCCTCAAAATGAAACTTTGGCCTGTTGCCTGAGCTTGGAGTGCGAGTCAGATGTAGAAGTATTTACCATCCAGCTTATGCACATCTACATGCATATACTTCTATATTTGTGGCTCGAGTTGTGGCCGTCGTCGTTTCTGTTGTATGTAATTTCCATTTGTTGTGAGGTTTACAAATGAAATTTCGGTCACTTTGTCGAACTCCAAATTTAAATTACTTTGCAGCAACATTGCTTTGGTTCAAAGTGCTCTCAACTTTTGACAAGATTGGCTCCGAGTATTGCTCTACTTGACGTATACGTTATGTGCAACGTATACGCAACTCTTTGCAACTCGCCATTGTGCAACTCCTTCTGCGAGTTGTCTGCATCGCGTATTTGGTTTTTGTTGTTGTTCTCCTTTTATTGTTTCTCGTTTTTCTTTGCTCTTCTGCTTACTGCTTCCCGCCAAGTGACATTTTATTTGTTTAACGCGCAAAAATCTTTTGTTATTCTTGCTCAAAACTTTGGCAAATATTAAACGTGCAAACAGAGGCAGAAACGCGTAGCAAACACATCAACCAAAGTGGGTTGCCTCTTCTCTCTCTCATTCCCAGGCTACCAGGACATGCAACAGTCTTGCACACACACCCACCCACACACATACATATGTACGTTAAGGCAGATAAGTACTTATGTGCGGGTGGTTAATATCGGTATCATAATTCCATCAGCATTCATTTACATCCACGAAAATGTGGCGGCAAAATTTTCATCGTCTTGAAGTGGTCGCCTACGCAGCTTTGTTTGGCTGATTTGTTTGCTCGATGTCAATAGACGTTAATTACTTCGCTTGCACAGCGAATACGCGGTCTAGACTCTGGGGAGAGAAGGGGCGGGGGAGAACGATAACAAATACTGTACGTGTGGCCATGGCCAGGACGGGGTTTACTACCAATCGGTTGCCTGATACTTGCTAAAAGTATCATCTTACGATTACGGCCATAAACGGAAAGCAATTAATAGAATCACTTTGTCGCACTTATACATTTTTTTCTACGATTTCTTGTTTGCACTTTATGCTAGACAATTTCGATTTCAATTTTGTGTCAAGTTTGTTATCAGATACGTTCAGCATTTAAGTATGAATAATTCATAATTAATGTTGGAAAAATTTATATTCTAAAACGGTATTAAGACTTCAATTTTAATTTAGATAAGCATAAATTATCCAATCTTTATGAATATGTATATTTTGATTAAACATGTTTTGTGATCTGAATAGTGCGTATTTAAGTGTTGATTAATTGGAGCTGGCTTCTCTGGCTACTTTACAATAGTGCCTTCCGTAATTAGTTTTCGAGTAGAATCACATTTCATTTTAGCCCGGGGATATCAATAAGAGCTTATTGCTTTTGTATGCCAATTCAATATCTTTTAATAACATTTCAACAGATTCGGCCTGTAATTGCTTAAATTATTTGGGGCCAAATGAAATTAGCAATTCATATTTCCGGCTTGGGGGCCAGACAAACACATCTCTGACCACCGCAACACCACCGCACTTTCTGGTGAAATGCTGAAAATGTTTTGCAAATTGTTGCTGTTGTTGCTTTCTATTTCTATTGATTTGCTTTTGCTCGGCAGACGTTGGCGTTGGCGCTACGACTGAGGCCGGGGGCCCTTCCGCTGTTTATCTTTCACTGCTGCAAAATTAATACTAATTTATTCTAATTATAAGAGTAAAGTTAACTTTTTGCTATTGGCCTGCTGCCTGCTGCCTGCTGGCTGTCGAGTAAAAGTTTACAAAAAGCAAAAGCAAAAGTGTTGAAACGAGTTTGGTAACTTTAAGAATTCATTTTGGCTAATCTACAGTTCACAGCCAGCTGTTGTTTGTATTTGTTTTGTTGTTGTTGTTGTTTTTGTTATTGCTTTTTATTGCTGATTATTAATTATTCATATTCTGAAGACTTTTGAGCTCTCAGCCAGTTACGACATTCTTCACATGGCCCACAACAAATCATCATTGCGCTGATTGTGAGCAAGTTTCGCATCGCGTCTGTAACGCTGGCCAACTGTCTATCCGGACCGTTGAGTGCTTCTCAAGAGTTTGTTAAATAGTTGCCTTTGTGTCCGCTTTTAATGAGGCAGCACTAATTAGCAGTTCCTCTCGAGTGTCTCTTCATGCGCCACAAGTGCTTCTGGCCACCATTCTGTAGTTTTTCTCTTTTATTCGGCAAAGCAGGAACTCACCTCGTTTGTGATATAGACACTGCGCGCTGCCATTTTGCCACAGATACAGCTGCTGGGCTGTGAGCGAGAAGAAAGAAACAACGATAGCGATTGCGATAGCGATAGCGATAGCGATAACCGATAACGAGTGGGTCGAGTGAAGTGCACATGAAGGCGTCTGCGCGGCAACTGACGGCGGGCAGCGCATGCGCTGCTTATATTCAGCACGTAGCACAGTTCTACTTAGCAGCTGCAGCTGCTCGGAGACCCAGAGAGGGGGCCCAGAGACAGACAGCTGATCTTGCACACGCTTCAATCTTGTTTGCCTTACATGACGCTGCTGCTGACGTCGCAGTCGCAGTCGCAGTCGACGTTGCTGCTGCAGTCAGTGCAAATATGCAGTGTCACAGCTTGCAGTGTGCAGTTTGCAGATAGATATATGAGATCGAGCTGTGGAAGCGTCAGTGCAGAGAATTTCTTTGAGTCGCTTTCACAGCGTCAAAGCAAACTGGTTTCAGAGCAGCTCTAAAGATCTCCGCAGTGGAGGTGGGGGAACTCCGGAGAACGGAACTCCGAAAAAAACACACACAAAAGTGGATTGGCTACTTTCAGCGCAATTGACGTCGACGCGCTGACACACTTACTGGCATCGATTTTATGGTGGCCAGAACAACACTTTGATTTTATGGCACAATGCGATAAATACATCACAATAAAATACTATATACACACGAGTATCTGTAGGTGGACGAGTGTGTAATTTATAGAGCATCGGTCTCGATTTCAGTGCCAGAAGCGCTGCTGTTTGTAAATGTATCCACAAATGAACTGAGTTCACTGAACTCGATCGCTTACAGATCAGTTGCTCACCTTACGGCGCCAACCCAAGCCCAAGCCCAAGCTCAGAGAGAGAGCCAGACAGCGACTGCGAGTGACCGAGTTTCGAGCTCCAAGTCAATGCCCACTTCCACACGCATGTCCGCGCATCAGATAGTCGCATTCTAGGCTATCATTTAGCGTAGATGAGGTCGTCATTTAATGTTACATATATTAACTGAATTTATATGCATGTAAGCGAACGCTTATGCAGCGAGGAATTCAGCGAAGCCCGTCATCCAAACCGGAACTACCTTGAACTCGAACGTAGCTGCATACTTAATTATGCGATGCGATAATCGTAGCAGACCCAAAAACGTCGACGATGCGGCTCAGTTTGTGGCTGAAGCAAAACAAAACAAAACAAAACCAAACCGAGCAAAAAGGTTACGCATCCAAATTTAAACCAATATGCATAATAAAGGCCGAAAGCAACTCAGAGCAGACTTCCCCAGCGAAATGAGAGAATCCGGCAAACATGACCAGTTCATTGCTGGCAAACATAACAATGATTATAATATTGATTATTATGTGAATAGAACGAAATTCTACACTCTAGACAACTTCATAGAAATAATCATAAATTATGAGCACTACGATAAATACAGATTAAGTTTGATAAAATGATTATATCAGTTCAGACTTAATTTTATTTTTAAGGGCAGTGTATTTGGAATTCGCTTTGATTTGATTTTAACAGATTGTCATGAACATTTTAATTATTGTTGAAACAATGTAATTGAGAGATCATTACATACAATTAAAAATTCTCATTTATAGAAATGTTACATTGAACTTGTTTTCCCCAATAAATTGCTGGGTGCAAATTGTTATATCAGCCCTTTGCGGGCCTTGAACTGATCTACCCCAAGTGCTCTGAAAACACTTAGTCAGTCAGACTGAAGCGTTGCACCTTCAACCTTGTTTTTGCATTATTCCAGTTAAACAGATAGACGATCCATTGAACCTGCAGTAAAGATATTCATGACTATCAATCGCATTGAACTTGCCGTCCGTTGTGAGTTGTTGTTGCGTATCATTTGCTTTACTCGTGATTCACTTAGCTCGCCCTTTTTTTATTTTTTCTATTTTTTTGTATGCAAAGATAAACTTAACACAAAAGCGCACTCATACAAGCTGATAAAGATAAATAGACAGTCTGACGAATTGATGGACAGACACTTGGATTTTTGTTTACAGCTGTTTGCCTCTTGAGCGGCTTTGGGTACACAACAAAACGCTTAATATTCGAATAAGTATAAAAACTTTGCTGTTCAGTTTGCAGTTCATAAAAGTATCAGCTTAGCTCATTCTCTCTAATGCATTAGCTTGTTTCGAGCTTTGTCTGTGTTGTTATTTCTAAAAAATATATTTTATGTTAATGTAGGGAATAACAAGTGCTAATCCTTGAATACTTCAGCGAAACCATAACTTATTTGTATCTTTTTGCTGACGTACTTCAAATCAATTCAATTTTAAATAACAAACCGAAATTCAGGTGAAAATGTAAAATGTTTGAGTAAAATTTCCAAATTGATAGTGAAATAAACAAAATAAATATTTATATCTGTTCAAGTTCGCGGAATTGACTCATATGTTTTTTTGTGGATTGCCAAAGAGTAGCTTTGTATCGGCTTGGGTTAGAAATGTGCTCAACGTGCTTTTTTTTTAGATTCTCGTAAACTGTTTGCCAATTTTACAAATTGTAAATCAACAGTAGCGGCGACGGCACAAACAGCAACAAAGTCAGTAACAGCAGCTGTCTGACCAAGTTAGTTAAAATGCAATCGACAGTTATTGACCCTAAACTTGAACTAGAAACCAAATAACAAAGCGGCACAAAGCGTAAAATTCAATTTAACCGAACCGGCTGCAAAAGCTCATTGTTGTTGTTACCATAGCTGTCGCTGTCGCTGCTGTTGCTGTTGCTGTTGCCATCTCTGTCTGCCTGCCGTCTGCTGACAATGCATAAATTTGAATAGTTTAACAACAACAGCACCAGCAATCCCGTTCAACGGTTTTGCACCTTTCGGCTGGTCACACTTGCGAGTTATTCCCAGCACACACACCCATACACACATTTACTTACACACACACACACACCTAAGCGCCATGAGCCCCTGACATTGCTCACGGTCAGCTTTATATTTTATTACCAGTTTTGCTTTTATTTCATTTACTTTTGCCGCTTTTTGTCCGCGCTCTTCCAAACTCTATCTCTCTCACTCTTTCGCTTTGGTGTAATTTTCTTTTGAGTTTATTTTTTGTTTAGTTAAATTTTTTTCGGACAGCATATTTTATTTCCAGCGGCCGCAGAACGTGAACTTTTTGCGGAAAACGCGCTCTGTTACGCCCAGATGGTTGAAACTGCCCCTTCACATCCCTCTCCACTCCTCACCTCTCGCACCACGACGAAGTCTCGGCTCAAAGCCCTGAACCTGAACTCGAACACGTGCAAGAAACACGGCGCAATTGTTTGAAGATAAATGATTATTGTACTTATGTATCTTTTTTTTTCAGCATGCGCGTGTAAGTGTGTATCTGTGTGTGTGTGTGTGTGTGTGTGTACTAGTATTTGTACTGGGGGCAGTAGAACATAACGAGTTCTATTATCGCTCATTATTGGCATTCTGTTGCCCTGTTCAACAGAGTTTTTGGGTTTAACTTTTACATTTTTCGGATAACTTTTATAATTTGCTTAGCGACTTTTGATTGTTGTTGTTAATTTACACACACATACACAGGCGCACAATCACCTTTAACTGTTTGCTTTGTATTTGGTGTTCCAAGAATCGCATAAAAACAAATACTAAAGCTCTCCAGGTGTCGGTTCATTACCAGCTGATTTCAGCAACGTCAATTACTCCACTTGCAATCAATATAATTAACTTTGACGGGCTAACTAACTAGTCACTCTAGCAGTCTCGATAAGCCATTGAGGAGCCGAGTGAAGTGAGCTCGATAAAAAGTGAAACTGCAATTACGCTAAGCAGCGTTTAATGGGTGAGGGCGGGTCGATGTCGATGTATCTATCGTAAATCAAGCAGTTAATTAATGGCAATCAATAGTGAGCACACACACACATTGGCTGGGCTGGCATGAGAGTGAGAATGCATATATAGCTGGCAGCCACTTAATACTGAAATAATCAATGTAATTAATTTGCAATAATTAAATTACACACGCGCAGACCAACTCTCATATACAAATATATATGTAGTGCAGACAACAACAATTTGAAGGTAGCTCATCCCACTTATATCGCATGCAAAACTTAATTAATGTGCATATTTAAACGCAAATAAAACAACAATAGTTGCAGCTTGCGCCTCCATGCAAAATAGTTGCTGGCCAAAGGCGAAAAATATAAATAAAAGAAGTAATTTATTAAATTTTCAATATGCAGCCAGTGCGATGAAAACCCGACGAGTTTTTTATTATTATTAAAAATCAATTATACGTATGTTTCTTTCATACAATCTGTAATATCAATTAATATCATCGACAACTGACAAAAGCCGTTGTCGTTTAATGCAGATTCCAGCCGTGTGCAATGAGTCGAGAATTTAAGAAATTATATTAAATAAATGAACTGGGCAGCTGGCAGAAATGTAGTTGATAAATTACAACATAATTAAATATTGCACACAAATAAATACATATTTTTCTTCCCTAAACATTCGGCTTAAACAGCAGCTATACTTTTAATAAGAAATTCGACTAAATCAACGATTACTGCACTTAACAGTTTTCAGTTTTATCACAAGCATTATGTTGTTATTCTCGAAAAACAGAAGATAAAAGTAAGAATCTTTAGAGCAGAAAATAACAGCTCTAATGTCGTTGAAGCGCTCTTAACTACTCGCAAAACATGTTTATATCTTTAGAAGATTTTGACTGAGAACAAAGTTGAAGTTTTTAATATTTTTCAGCTGGCTGCACAGTTGTTACATATGACTTATGGAATTGATGTTAAAACTGAACAGAAACTTTTCAAAAAATGGAGAAAAAGATGAAAAATTGTAGTAGAAGTTGCTGTTTGTTCTTAAGTTGTTGGGGAACTAGTTTCACAGCACAGATTAAAAACGAGAAGTGGCTGAACAATTAATCAAAAGCTAATGTGAAGCAAGCCAAGTTGTTCTGGGCTCTCATAAAATTAACTTTAGATCTCATCAAAATCGTCGCTTGGCCAGTTTATGGAGGGTCTGAACTTGTCTTTCAATCATCTCTCGACTGCGACTCGTTTTAATTGCTTTGCGCTGCGGTAATGAACTCTATCTGGACACGGATTAAGCTCGTAGTCACAGGCACATTATGGAGCACTTTACAGATTTTCTAGCTACATTTCGAGCTTACTTTGAGTAATAATCAAATGCTGTTTCTTATAATTGTTTCAGTCTATCTCTACTTTGTTGCAACTCTTCATATTTTCCACTTAGCCTAATTGCGCACGCTGCACTGTCGCTCATTTATAATGCTCCACCTAGACAAACAATCAGTCTGCCAAGTGCTCTGGCCAACAACTGGAATGGGAACCAGGTTGTCAGAATGGCTCTAATGCTAATTTCCATGAAGTTGGAACTCGCATGACACAAATGCCAACTCTGTTTGCTCAGCCTCTGCCATATCGAGTGCAGTTGTGGTTACGTGACCAGGAGCACATTCTCCATCCGAAAATGTGGTCATTAGCCAAAAGTTGAGCCCATGACAACTATCTCTGATTTGTCTCTGATTGAAATTCAGAATGTGCACTTGCATTATTCGGGAGGAGCTGTGACGAAAATCGCCTGACGTCCGACGCTGGCCAGATCAACAATCAGCAATAAATAATTTTATTTATGTTCTTCCATCGACCAAATGTTCTACGCAACAGCTCCTGTATAGAATGCTAATGCCGATACTTTGTTGCTGTCAACGAGTTTCAATTAATTATGAATGAATCGCATGTTTAAATATTTATATCGAATCAGCGCTCAGTAGCTCGTTTTTCTGATTGTACACAAATTACGTAACTGCAGCGAACATCGTTAATACGAATATCAAAACATTCAACAAACATTTCCAGGTAAATTAGAGTTACACAGATTGTCGTATTATCATATTATCATTTGTTTTTTAAATAACCCAAATGACTCACTGCCGAGAAGAATCGTGTTCACACACAAGCTACAAATGAGGATCAAGCTACACAAATTAGTCAAATACACAATGAAACATAATTCTTGAACTCCCATCGTATGATCTCACTATTTATACATGTCAGGAAACCGGCTTATCAATTTAACAACATGCCTGCTCAGAACGTTAACAAATTATACAAAGGAATTCTAATATAATTTATGAATGCTGTAACTCAGAACGTTCTGCATCTAAATATAGCTGAACATACAATTGAATTGCTTACAGTGTGTTGCCAACGAAAGCAATTCAATGGATACAAAAGTATCTGAATGTGAGTTGATTAGACAATTAAAAATATATTTCTCAGCAAACATTAAAATTTGTTAAAGTCTGTTGTTCAATAATTGTAAATAATTCAATTGTTTGCAATTTGCAAAAGTTCTTAAACAAATATCACGCTTGAGTTTCACTGGAATTGTATCTAAATTGATCTACATTGAAGTGTTGCTCGCTTATAATTGCGCATTTTAATTAATTTTATTTTGTTGCCGTTGTGTTCGTTGGATTTAATTTAAGATGCGTCGTTTGCGTACCTTATCCAGTTGACTGCGTCTCTCGATCATGTTTGCTCTTATTTCGTTTAAAGTATTTTTCGATGGAAACACGTAAGCTTCTCTCTATTTCTTTGCACTTGTTGCTGTCACTATTGATGTTGCTGTTGTTGTTGTTAAAGTTGTTCACCAAAAAACTTCACTTTATTGACTCGACTAATTTCCGCTTTAATGCGAAACTTCTACGGCAGCACTTAATGAAGTTTATCAAGAGATCCGATCAATATCATCTGTATTCTGGCGCACAGAGCAGAGCACACACAAAAACCCAGAAGCGACCGTTTCGTTTTGTATGAAATTCGCAACTGAATACTCAAGAGTCTCTTACCGATACTCAAATAAGCCTGGGCCGAGTCGCTGACAAGCCGGCAACCGAGGCTCTCCTCTCTTTCTCGAGGCGTCATCATTTTTTGCTGGGTCGCTTGGTGGGTTTTTGGTCGTTTTTGTTTTCGTTTTCGGTTTCATTTTCTGATTCGGATTCGGATTCTCATTCGGATTCGTTGTGGGTTTTTGGGTTTTGAAGCGACGACTGCGCTCCGAACGTATCTCAGCTGTTTCAAATGAAGTATCCATGAGATACTTACTTACTTACCGAACACTTGAGCTATGCGCGTGCGTCGCTGTTGCGTTATCGCCACCATTTCGCACTGTGTACTCGACGACGACTTCGACATCAAGTGTTTCACGGCGCGAAAAAACAACAGCAATAGCAATAGCAATAGCAACAGAAATAGCCACGCATGACTGCCTGCCTGACATGCTGATTAGCCGACCAGTTACTGAGTTGTTAAACGAGGTGTGTTTCAGCTGTTTGTCATTAGAGACTCTGAGGAAATCAATGCGATTTAATACTTCTGGAACTAACCCCTCGACGGTAACGTTGTTGCCATCTTGGCTGGCCGAATAATGCCTGCAGTAAATGTGCCGCAGTTAATTTTTTGTGCAGACATTGACTGCCAAATATGACTAGATTCGAATTTGACTTCGTCGGCAGCTTTCTTTTCCGCATATGCGGTAATCAATTCGTCTCGTTTCGCATCGCATCGAATGAGATTGCAACATTTGGCTGCAAGAGCTGCAAGCGAGTATGAGTTGGAGCTGGCGTATTAGGTAAACAATTAACAACTTTCACCGGCAAGCCATGCGCGAATTTTCACACCGCCACGATAAACATGAAGCTTGTTTGCTCTTACAGCCACTTTAGAATGAAAACTAGCGAGTTTTGCACAACAATACTGATCGAACGGAGTGAATCATCGTGCTGCTAAAATGCATCACCCATACGCCGCGTGTGACGCTGTAAACTGCAAATATTTATAGTTTACCTGTTTGCAATTGGTTCACGCTTGGTTTGTTTGCCACACTATAAACGTTGATGACTGTTTTTCGTTGGCGTTGGCGTTGGTAGTTGGCCAATCTCTAAAATATATTGAACTGTTCGCTGGTCTAGAAACTCCGCTGAACTAGCGAAATTGTAGCGCAACTTGTTGTTATTTATTACGAAACACCCATGAATTTATTGGGTCATTTGCACGGCGATTCATTTTAATTGCGAGCCCATTAAAATAGATGAACCAAATGCGATTCAGAGCGCGACTATCAAGATGTTGTCCAACTGATTAAAGTCAGATCCAGCTGCTTTGTTCCGACAAAATAGAAAAACGTTCTGGCTGTCGTCTTAAATCAAATTTGAGTTTAATTCACAGCATCCTGCATAATAAATTTCCTGCTCCTTGCTCTCCCATTCTCTCTAGGTCTCTGTGTGTCACTAGGCAAGGACAATAATTGTTTGAAGGCGTACGTGATACCATTTGGCCAAAGGACGAACTACCACCTAGACTCAAGACTCCAGACTTGAGACTCGAGACCCTCGACCGTACCCGGAAATGTATGAATAAACGAATGATTTCCAGGCATTAAATTGCGAACGCAGATGAATGCGAATGGAAACGGCGAATGAGATTGGAGAACAGAATCGGGGCTAAGATTGGGGAATGGGGAATGGAGATTGTGGATGTGCCACATGCCGAGGTGCTTCGAAGGGTTTGAACAACGTGCACACGTGTAACCATTTGAAGCAACTGAATTATGGTCACTTGTGTGTTAACCACAATCCACATGGCATTACATCTGAGTGCCTCTCGGCCAGATCTTCTTTGTGTCTTGCGATAAGCGCTCAATCTGCTTGATGTGACCACAGCACACCGCAACCGTTCAACTGCTCAATTTGGCCAAGCGGAAATGTTGGCCAAGTGTCTCGTCTGGGGAGATAGAGAAGCAGCAGCTTGGCTGATAAGATCACTGTCATCACCCATGGTAATCTCTCGTCTGCACGACTCATGCGATTGTTGTTATTTTTGTTATTCAGTTTGTTTTATGCGGCACGCAATTTTTTATAATTTCCGCCAATGACCTTAACACAATCGTCAACCGACGAAAACAACAGCGTCATGTTTTGGCTTTGACTACGTGTAGCTGTGGTTTGGTTTGCTGGCTTCTCTGTCATCATCATCATCATCATCTGTGGATCCGACAGCGCTGCTCAATGTGGCATTGGTATTGCATTTTCATCGGCCAAAGCCAGCCAACATGCATGTAATTTGCAATTAGTTCTCATATAATTTACAATGCTGCCTATGGATGGGCCAAAGACCAGCAGGTGGCTGAACATCCTCCGAGCTGACCCTGCCCAAGGCCAATTACTCATAATTGCAAATATCTAATATAATCTACATAAGCTCAATTTGTAGCTACCTGTGGATGCTTTGCAATTAGTTGAATGCAGCTAGAAGATTTAATAATTTGCAATAATAGCAACATTTATGCTACCAAATGCACTGAACCTTTAATAATGTTTGAAAAGCGTTTTATTTGCTCATTAGTAGACTTCCCTTACCAAATAAATTCACAAATCAATCATAAATGCAACACTCATTAACAGTTAAAGGATTTCTATAATTCTATCATTTGAAATTATTGCAAGATTTATGCTCTCAATAAATTGTTAAAACGTGATGGAAAAATATACAAAAAAACAACCATTTCTAGTATAATACACATAAGCTAACTTGTAGCTACCTGTGGTTAGTTTGATATTAGTTGAAAGCACTAACGACTATTAAAAATATTGGAAAATTATTTTGTTTACTCATAAATCAATCAGAAACTGCAGCATTCAAGGATTGCTATAATTCCATAATTTCTGTGGATGGTTTGAAATTGGTTGAAAGCAATTAAAAGATTCAATAATTTTAAAATATATCAATATTCATGCTACCAGACGCTGTCGAATCAATCATAAACTGCAGCAGGTGAAGCATTTCCGTAATACCATAATAATTTTCAATAATTGCAACCAGAAATTTCTTAAAACGTGATAGAAAAATGTACTAAAAAAACAATGGTAATTAATATTTGAATATTTGCCCATTAGCAGCTTTTCCTTTGCAAATAAATTCATAAATCGATACCTCCAATATTCTCTTTCCCTTTTCGAAGTGATGCAACAATTATTAACATTAATTAAGAAGCTCAAAATTTGACTCTGCTAGAACTATTTTCGTTAACTTTTAGTTCATCGTTTAGCGACATTAAAATTGAAAAGAGGTATGTGAGTGAGTGTGAGTGTGTTTGTGTGTGTGTTCGACCAGAGAGGTTGGCATGTTTATGAGCTCATCTGCTGGTGACATTTGATAATCACAAAATTGCTTTTAAATTACCCACACGCTGACATTCAAGTAATTTAATGTAATTTTTGGCAAATACTTATCTCGGCTTTTGGGTGTACGCAGTTCAACGAGTAATTTCCGAGCAGTTGTAGATCAGAGACACATCAGTGTCAAGGTTAGGCTGCGACTGAGATTTATTGTACAGTTTTATGGTGCTTTAATTGGATTTCATAAAAATTGAAAGCCATTTTTATCAATGAATTTGTGCAAACAAAAAAAATCAAAATTCCATTTGTCGGTTTTACATATCTTCATAAATTGAATTGTTTAAATAATTCCACTAGTTGAGAGCAATTTCATTATTATTTGAAGAGCTCAGTGCTTTTGCAAAAAAAAGGTGCTGCCATTTCGATGGCAGCCCATGGCGATAATATAAATAAATAAATAAATGCACAATAAAACCAATAATGCTTCACGGTTCATATGAGAATTTACCGCATGCGATGCATGCATTCAATCGTGCACTCGCACAAAATATAGAAATTCAAATTGATAAAAATAAATGAATAGAGATATCAGTATGTGAAGGATGCTTAGCTGCCATTGATTGTCCACTATTTGGACAGAGGATGAACAAACGCTCTTTAAGCCGATGGTGTGTGAAAACTTGATGAAGCAGGAAACCAAATACAACATGAAAATGAAAATCGTAACCAGAATTTATTGTGTGTGATTTGTGAGCATTTATTTATTGTAATTGCCTCTTATTTTACTCAGGCGGCCATTTCATTTGCGCTACAAGTGCGTTTATTGCAATTTAGATTCGCATTTTGCCAAATGAAATGTTGCCTACTTTTAGCCAGCGACGCTTTGCTGCTTTTGCTTGAAAATGTTGCATACGTTTTGGCAGCTGCTTCTGCTTGCGCAAACAAATTATGGAAAATAAAGAATATCGTCGACGCTTCTGCACCGGATGAACGACTCGACACATCAATGCTGTTGATGGGCCAACAAATCAATGGGTGGGTCGGGTCGGTTCGGTTCGGTTCAGGTCTATGGCTAGGCGTAGGGCGCTTCGAAAGGCACGCCTCATTTAACTGGAAATCACATTAAAACGCGTTAAAAACACATTAAATCACACGTTATCAATTTCATGGGTGGAACCCATGTGTGTTGCCTGTCTGTGTGTGTGTGTGCGTGTGTGCGTGTGACCCATGGGTCGACTTGCGTCTGCCAGCGGGGCTGACAATATGTTCAATCCGTGTAAGCCACAGCAACGCCCGCCGGCTGGGTGAATCTTCGTCGTCATCAACATAAACGGCTGTCATCGGCTGGCAATGTATTTGAAATTTCAATTGTAGCGTTTGCCTTACGCAAATCCGCCAATTTCAATGAAGGCGTGCATGTGAACGGGGACACGCCCTCACGCCCCCACGCCTACGCCTCCGCACTTGTTCGTCCATTGAACCATTGAACCGCTCAGCCATTCACTCATTCAACGATTCAGTCTTGCAGGCAGAGAGAGAGAGAGAGAGAGAGGGCGGAGAGGCGTCTGGCAGTGTTTGACTCATTCATGGCCCCGTGGTACGTGTAATAATTGCCCCATGTGGCAGCCACAATGGCAACGCCTCGTATACGTAATGCTGTAATGTCAGCAAAGGGAGAGAACGAAGAGTCCTGTATTTATTTTGATGTGCGTATTTGTTATTGACATTTGCATATGCCTTGGGCCACGTTTATTGTTTCTGGCTTTGTCTGGCTTCGCTCTCGCTCTCGTTTTCGTTTTGTTTTTGTTATATTTGTATTTTTTATTATCATTTTTTACATGTGATCAACGGGAAGTGCAGTTGGCTCGTAATCACCACATTTAAGCACATGAAATTTATTGCAATCGTTTAACTGAACATTGTGTAAATCTGTTTGCAAAGTTTTTCACAAAAACAAGCTCAGATAAAAGCTCTTAAGTGTGGGCGTAATTATGTTTGCCGCTGCCCCGCCCACCGTTTTTCCGTCTCTGTCTCTGTCTCTGTCTCTGAGTCTGTCTCTGCCGTAATCGTAATCCTCTGCTAAAGCCCAAAGTTGACATTCATTTGCCACAAGTGTGTCTCTGTGCGCTCTCTGTGTGTGCAAATGTCGGCTGGGGAAGTCGAGGCTGGTTGTCTGTGCCGTCAAGTCAAACTAATTTCGACCTTTTGCCACTAAAGCTGAAGCGAAGTCGGGCTGAGTGAAGTCGGGACAGAGTCGAGTTGAGGCTCATGCAAAATTGAGTTTGTTATGCGCCAAGCACAAATAACACTCATTAGCCATAATGAGTTATACTCGTAACTGGTTGTTGGACTATATTTAGATGGCTCTTTAGCGGCCATTATGCGGATGGTGTTTTGCTTTTTATCGCCAACGCCCAGGAACTCTTTAGATTTGTCCAAGCCGTAGTCCTAGTCCTGGTCCTAGTAGTGTTCCCAAAGTTTTCAGCTATTAATACTCGGCCGAGTTGGCATTTGGAGGAGGCGGGGCGCTTTAAATAGATTCTACCTCGTTGCAAGTAAATAATGGGAGAGGCGTTGGGGCGCCACAAATTGTTTGACATTTGGCACTGCCATTGGCTGTCAAGCCTTTTTGCCTTTGCCGTTGCCGTTGCCGTTGCCTTTGCCTCCTGTTATTGTCACTTGCCAGCAGCAGTTTTCTGTTATTTTTGACGAACTTTTCCGTCACAGCAACAGCAGCAGCAGTAGGACGAACTTTTGTTGTTAATTCGCTCAAGTTTCTGGCAAGTATTTACGTGCCCCAAGACCATCATCCTAAGATCTCCTAGATGGTGACTGACTGCGAGTGAGACGAGCCGCATAACCAAGCAGGCGGTTACAAGTACCACGAAAGTTTTACATGTTAATGGCATAGTTTAGGAAAATGTTTTCACTGTCGCCGCTCTGCCCCCACACTCCTCATATGTATATATGCTCGCATCTTGTCTCTCTCTCTCTCCGTGCTCTTGTATTTCCTTAGAAATTAACTTTCACTCGCCACATTGAGTCGCAGCCACATAATGTGCCATTGCCGTCGCCAACGGCTACGTTAAGTGACTTTCTTATGCCGGTTGTAAAATTGCTTTCCTTATATGGGTTTCGGCTGCCAGCCTACTTTCGACTCCTTGACTCTCCGACTCCTAACACGACTGTGGTTAAATATTTTCCGTCTATGAAATCTAGTAATTTACTAGAGTACATTGCTCTGCGCTGCTGTCGACGTCGCCGTCGACGTCGGCGTTGGCGTCAACGCCTACGCCGAGGGCCATTCTGAAGGCCATCAAAGGCAAATAGCATCGTGTGGGGAGGAGGTCGTATATTATTGTAGAGGGCCCTCGGCATCCCAACTTAAGCCGTTGACAAAAACTTTTCGGGGCAAATGCATAGTTTGCGTATTTTTCGATTTGCTTGAAATTTGACAATGTGCGCCAAAAAGTTTTGTTGGGCCGCATCTTCTGCTGTCATAAGGAAACTATTAATTTAATGCCAAAAAGTTGTAAACTATTTGCTTGTGCCCGAAGCGCTCAGCTTACATCGTTTGCTTACTAATTTCATCTATATTAAACGAAAACAAATCTTTAAATTCATCCTCAGGCTTATTGTCTGTAATTTATGGAGTCTCACGTGTTGTTTCCTCGCAGACAACTTCATGTCCAACTTAAGTCCCATCAGGTGAGTGGCCACTTGTGGCTGCCACAGTAACAGCAGCAACATCTACAACATCTACAACATCTACAACATCTACGGCAGCAGCAACAGCCGCCACTTGCAGCAAAAGTGTATTAACATTTTGCTTAACAGCAAATTGCAGTACAAGGGAAACAACTTCAAATAGGTTGAGAAATTACCAGTGAGGAACAGGAAGAGGAGCAGGCGGAGAGGCAAGAGGGGGAAATGAGCTGTTGCACGTAGTCGATGGGTTGGGCTACTTGAGCTGAGTAAGTTTTGCAAACTAAATAAAGTGACTTGCTGGACTTTTTCGTTGGCGTAACAGTTGCATGACTTATACAGTTGGAGAGCGACAGATAAAGACGCTGATGATGATGATAATCATGGCGGCAATAATGATGCTCGTCTCGACAGAGTGGCGACAGAGTGTTGCAAGCTCAAATAAATGATACAAGTGGCAAAATACAATTTCTGAGTGGTTGGAAACAGCTGAGTCTGCTTAATGTTTCAGCTCGGCTGGACGGCTGGACGGCTGGACGTTGGAGAGATGGAGACGTCCTGGTTGCCATGCTGCTCTTGGTCTTCCCAGCGACGTTGGCTTAAGCACAAAAGTAGTTTCATTGCTAATTTGTGCGTTGTGTGCAGCCGTTTTTGTGTGGCTTTCGTTGATTAAAAATTAAAAGAGCTCTCATATTTTGGGAGCAAAATAACCAGAAGGCAGATCGCAAGACGGTGAATCTTTGCTACGTGCTTTGCATACGTCTCTCAGCAATGCGGAATATAGTTTTAGTTGGACTCGTCTTGTCTTGTCTCGTCTTGTCTCGCGTTGGACGGTATATGTTTGTTGCTATAAATTCAAATCAACTTAGTGCCGGCTGCTGCCGTTCAACATCATCAAATCGATTTACCCACAGTCCCACACTCTTAAGCTGTGTGTATGCTGTGCTGCTGACCATTGGCTATAAATTGGTAGATTGGTAGCTGGCCCTTTTTGCAGCTGCTGGGCTTTTGCCATTTTACGTTCAGACACGCGCCTTTCGGACCGCCTTTTACAATGTTGGCTTTGCAGATTCAACATGACTTAGTGCCGACTTAAGCGCATTAAGGCCAGCTAAGGCTGAGAAAGCCTTTTAATGTTTTATCGTTGTGCAAATAAATAAACGACCGCCAAGCAAAAATGGCATAGCAACAGTCATGCGCGCCTCCAACGCCTTCTTTCACATCACATGCCCAACATAAATTTGCATATCCGACTCAATTAGCCCAATCTCCAGCACACGTGGCGTATACGTACTATAGCCTAAAGCGATGCCAGCGGCAGAAAAGCCACTTTCAAATCAATTATCATACAAAGCTCATATTGTTCTGCTGCTGTTACGTTGCTTGAGCTCCGCCTGCGTCTACTGCAGCATTTCAACAATCTCCTCACGGACATATTCCATTCGACGCACCGGAAGCCAATCGGCAGCCATTTCGTATGTGTTTAGCTGCAGGACGCTAATTGGCTTCCGCTGTGCCATTGTGCGCAGTCTAATAGCTGAAATTCGCCATATTCTCATATCTAACTGCATTCAGCTCTCCACAAAGTATTCCAGCTTGTGAGTTGATAAATACTATAATAAATATGCCACAGTGAAAGATTGAGATACATCAATGCAGTATTACAAGTATACTCTGGGAGAGTTTAGAGCTCACTTTCGCATGTGTAGTATAAGGGTTAAAAGAGCATCAGTTTCTTTTTGAAGCAAAAATGATTTAAAATGATTTTAACTCACAGCGCAAACGGTGGGCGATAAGATGCTGCAATTTTTAAACAACATAAATTCCAACTATTATAACTATCTTTAATCACAGTTTAAAATTAATTTGAAATGGCTTAAGTTTTTGTTTTAAATCACGTAATGATGGCAATGGCCGTTTTGAAGGCAAAAGTTACAAACTCATTGTTGGAAGTGCCCGGATTGCTATCCCTTTAGGGGCGAAGAAGTTTTCATTTTTAATTGGGTACCAAATATGTTTTAATATACATACGTAGCTTCGTAATTTAAGTTTTGGTACACATAACTAAAGTCTTAATGATTTTTTAAAATTTGAAGATGTTATTCAAGAAACAACCTTATAAGGCAAAAAATAGATTCAGCTGCTCGCGCTAAGAAGGTTTTATTGACATTGTGAAGTATATATATATATATGTATGCAGGTGTTTTGTATTCTAATCAAATGGGAGGCGGATATCTCACAGTCGAGTACTCTCGACAATAGGTTTCATACTTCTTTTTTGTTTTTGAATATTAGTTTTTGTTGACTACAGAATGAACAACTTATACATTTAAAAAGCAACATCAAAATGTTATCAAAGTGTATCGTAGGCGAAGCTGCGGGGAAAGCTGTAAGAATTATTTGAGAGTTTAGTTTCGCATTTGTAGTATGATGGTGAACAGAGAGTAGGCAAACTTCAGTGTAGAAAAGAAGGTGTCTATGTGAATACGAAGCATTCCACCTGCCATGGCTGTGGTTCGTTTCAATGAGCATTCCACAAAGAGCATCAGTTTCTTCTTAAAGCTGTGACTCTTGTTGATCCAGTTGCAACTAAAGGCCGCATAGGGAAGTTTTCCGAAACAAATCTCAATTTTTGTGCCGTAATAGCAGGTGGGAAATATTTGCAAAGGCATGGCCATTGCGTAGAACACAAAATATGCTCGGGTCATAGGAGCAGTAACAAAGAACAGCACACCCGCAATGCTGACGCACACATTCACGGCACTAACAGAAATTTGGATAAGAATTGGCAACGACATGAAGGACTCCAAGGTGTGGAACAATCTGAAAATAGTTTCCATTAAAATTGTGCAGTTGAAATTGGATGCAAATACCTACTGTAGCAAGTGCTTGTGATCCGTAATGCAGTTCTCCAGCTCAGTCTGTGCCGCAGAGTCTAATAAATCGTTCAATCCAACTTGATCCAAGCGTATGTATAGCATCTTGATGTGGGCTGAGATCAGACAAAGCATTACGACGGGGAAACAATCGTTCACATAGTTTTGGAGTAGTTGATAAATTGAGCCAAGCATCTGATACAAGTTGGCAATGTAAAAGTTCCGATTGGAATATTTCCAATCGAATGGAAACCAGGCGGGGTTCAAGAGTCCGCGTTCTTCTTGCATTAAAAAGCCCAATTCGGCCAAAGCTGCACAAACTATACAAATGCCTATAAACATATAGAGAATTATTTTCAATTGGGTTTTCAAGCGATTGTAGATATCCATCTCTGCTGGGAATTTAACTCGCGAGTCCAATAGCTTCAGTAGTTCCTCCATTGCTGATAATTTCTCGAAGTTGTAGGCGTATATAACGAACTTCAAGGAGCAAGCAAAGCAGGTTGCAAAGTAAGTGAGGTTTCTGATGTCATCCGTAAGATTGCCGTTTTGAAAAAGTGTTAAACCCAAATGCAGCGGATGTCCAATGGTAATTAAAAGATGTATTGTTATATTGTAGACTATGTAAAGTTTAATCCATGTCACTTGACGATATGCCGGGCCAATTATCTTCCAGACGGTCCAGTGACTTCGTAGAAAAATCAGGCTATCGATTGCCATGTTGTTGTCCTGCAGCTATTGTGCGTCTGTTACCGCATTTTATAGTTTCCTTGATTTTATATATATTCACATATTTATTATATATATTATAGTATATTCACATTCGGTTAATAGAATAACCATAAAACATTAAATACGTAATTAGCTAAAGTGTTGCGTCGACACATAAATAATTAAATTTGTTCATTATTAATTCACGTGTCACGACCCAATGAAATTCTCACAATATTTATAGACTGCAAAAACCTGTTGCGGTTTTATTTAAATTACTAAAGAGTTGAAACTATATATCCAGCCCTGGCTTTAAAGTTTTCTTGTTATCGATATTTATAACTGTATTGAAATCATACGTGGTAGTGAAATGCGTTGCCACTTTACATATGTATTTTTTTAATTACCAGTCTTTTTTAAATTTTGCCGTTGGCGTGGCATGAAATGTGTGTCCCAGTAATAAAGAACACCATCTGCTAATTTTCAGCATTTAACGACAACGAATTAAATAAGGTGGGAACTGTTTTATTTCAAATTTTTTCATGACATGCATTTAATATAATATTAATAATATTAGGTACTTAAAAACTACTTTTGCATTTGCAGAAGGATGGTGAAAAGGGAGTAAGCGAATTTTATAGTTGAGAAAAAGGTATCCACATGAATGCGAAGCATTCCTCCAGCCAAGGCAGTGTTCTTTTTTATTGAACATTCCACAAAAAGTCGTAATTTCTGCTTGAAACTGCGACTCTGGTTAATCCAATTGCAGCTGAAGGCAGCGTAATGAAGTTTCCCAAACGATTGCTCAGCCTCTGTGCCATAGTAACAAGTAGGAAATATTTGAAGAGGAACACCCATTGCATAAAATAAGAAATAAGCTCGACCCATAGGTTCGGTAACAAAAAACCAAACAGCAGCGTTGGCAATGCAGAGGTTCATACCCGTCACAGCGAACTGAATGAGGATTGACAGAGACATGAAAGATTCCAAGATTTGAAATAGCCTGTAAATATGTGCAACTTAATTGGAATGATACAGTATGTAAATGAAGAAAGCTATGTTACTTAAGCAAGCGCTTATGATCCGTAATGCAGGCCTCCAATTCGCTCTGGGCTTCAGCATCTGAAGGATCATTCAATCCAATTTTTTCAAAACGTTTGTAAAGCATCTGAACATGACATGAGATCAGGCATAACATCATGGCGGGATAACAATCGTTTGCAAAGTTCTGTACAAGATGATATCCAATGCCAATAACCTGATAAGCGTTTGCGAGGCAATAGTTGCGAGTTGAATTTTGCCAATCAAATGGAATCCAGGCGGGATACATGAGTCCTCGCTCGGTCTGAAATAGAAACGATAACTCCGCAAAAATGCCAACTATCAAATAGATACAGGCAAATCCATACAGAATATTTCTCAACTGTGTTCTTAACTGAATGTACATCTCGGTTTCTTCCGTTCCATCGATACGCAAATCTAATAGCTTGACTATATTATCCATTTGTCCAATTTTGTAGAAGTTCAAGGCATAGATAGCCGATTTAAGAGTTCCAGCAAAGCAAACGGCTAATGTAGTTAGGTTTTTTATATCGTCCGTGAGATTCCCATTGCGAAACATTGACATGGCCAGATGGAATGGATATCCAATATTAAATGCCAGGTGCAAGACCACAATGTAGATGACAGAGATTGGTCTACAAATCACATATTTCGAGTTTAGTCCCAGTGTCTTCCATATTATCCAGTGGATTTTAAAGTAACTCAAGCTATTGAGATCCATGCCGTGTTGCTAATGCTTAACTCGCGAATGAAATGTTCTACGTTGATTCCACTACTTTTATAGACTCGTTATTGAAATTAACCTGCGTAATTATGTAATTAAATTTTCAGTGAAGGCCTATTCAATTATTTATCCTGTCATTTTGAGGACATTTTCTCTTCCCCGTATGGGTATTTATCAAAGGTAATTTGCAAATTAAGAAAGAGTATGGATTTTTGTTTAAGCTTTAGTCAATATATATATTATACATAAACTTCTTAATTTTAATAAGAAACCATTTTGTTCGGGGGATGCTGATGCATTTTCGGCAGATACAACGATATACAGTCTACAAGAAAGAGGACTCGGAATTCAGTATTATGGGAAGAAATGTAGAAGTCCAAGTATTTGTGTTCTGCGAAAACTTCAAGTGCGAGGTGCATGACTTTTTTAATAAAAATAGATTTTTCGTCTATGCTTTGAGTTGCTAGCATCCAATAAACAAAGCAGATTCCCCATTTATTTCACTTTGCGAAAACTTTTGATAATGTCATAATTTTCATCTGTTTTTAATATTCAGTTCCAAGAATACTTCTCATTGACTAGAGTCCCAACCAATTCGGCTGTCACGCCGAATTGAATGAGCATCGGCAACGACATTAACGATTCCATTTTCCTAAGAAGTCTGGAAATGTTTAAATGCGTTAGGCACATTTTTCAAAAAAAATATTAATTTTTTGTAAGTAATACGAACTTTATTAAGCGTTTACTATCCGTGATGCAATCCTTAAGTTCACGCTGATTCGGTTCACCTTCAGTGTCATTTATGCCAATTTTTTTGAAACGCTTATAAAGCATTTTAGTGTAAGATGAGATTATACACAACATCACAAAGGTAATAGCTTATTCCAACAATTTGATATATGTCTGCAAATGTAATAATTCCGAGTGGAGTTTCGCCAATCGAGTGGAAACCAGGCAGGATATATAAGACCGCGTCCTTCTTGATAAATGAATGACATCTCGGCGAAAATACCAATGGGTATATAGAAAGTGATAAAAATGATTAAAATGTTTCTCAACTGTGTCTTGACCGTATATGTATGTACATAAGTCTCGTTATTTCCACTAACTCGCGCGTCCAATAGCTTCAGCAATTCCCGCATTTCAAAAACCTTGTTGAAACTTTAAGCGTAAATTGAAATTTTAAATGCAGGTGACAAATGTCGTTAGATTCTTGAGATCATCCGCAAGAGTGGCGTATTGGAAAACCGACATTCCCAGATGGAGTGGATAGCCAATGGTGACTAGGAGGAATACCATCAAGCTGTAGAGCAAGTAGAGTTTCTGCCAATAAACCTCTTTGTAGACTATTCCCAACATCTTCCAAATTGTCTAGTGACTCCTGAAGTAGCTCAAGCTGTTGATATCCATGTCGCTTTGCTGTTGCTTTATTTAAAAGTGAACAGTACTACGTTAATCCCACTACCTTTTAAGACTGGCAATTATATTTAGCCTCCGTAATTATGTAATTAAATTTAATTGGAAGGCCAGTTCATTTATTAATACTATCATACTATCATGAGGACATTTTCTCTTCCCAAATTGGGAATTTACTGTATGTAATTTGCGAATTAAAAAGGGCATATCAATTTCTGGTTAGACTTTGTTAAAAGGTATTCATTTGAAAAATTATAGTTTTAAGAAATATAATAATTATATATATAAATATTCAACGATTTCGTTCTGGTGTAGAGGTGGTCGAAGATGCGCCACGCTCCGGAAGACCTCTCGTCGTAAATTGCGATAAAATCGCTGAATTGGTCGAAAGTGACCGGCATAGTAGCAGCTGTGGCATCGGGCAAGAGCTGGGCATGAGTCATCAATAAAAAAATAAAAAAAATAAAAAAAAAACAAAAAAAAATACCGCAAGACTTTTTTGACAACCTAATATTTATTTAAAATAACAACAATAAAATACGTTGATAATTTTCAAGAATAAAAAGTAAAGAAAGTTCATTTAATCTTATTATTATGCTTACGGATGATAAGATAGTTTTAATCTATATACATTTTATATAGTTTCTTCATATTCATATAGTTTCTTCATATTTGTCAATCCTAAAAATACTCTACGAGTGTAAAAATCTCGACCTACTGAAGTCAATGTCGGTGTTCAGTTCAGAATTGTCCTGTTGACTAATTATATCAATTAAAGATGATACTTCTAGTATATTTTTAATCACACCGTTTTTATTGCGTCACAAGATATTCTAAGAACGGAAATGAAATTGATTTTTTCATTTACTTTGACCTTCCGTAATTTATTTTCGCATTCGTAGTAAAATGGTAAACAGAGAATATGCGAATTTGAGAACCGAGAAAAAGGTGGCCACATGGATCCGAACCATTCCACCAGCCATGGCTGTGCTTTGTTTTAGGGAACACTCCACGAAGAGCATCAATTTCTTCTTAAAGCTTCGACTCTGATTGGTCCAACCGCAACTAAATGCAGCATAGTGAATTTCTCCGAACCAGAGCTCGGTGTCCGTTCCATAGTAACAGGTGGGAAATATTTGAAGAGGCATGGCAATGCCATAGAAAAAGAAATAAGCTCGATTCATTGGCTCAGTTACGAAGAAAAGAAATCCAGCGAAGCTAACGCAGATGCTCAACGCTGTCACAGCGATTTGAATAAGCATCGGCAAGGACATAAACGATTCCATTTTCCTAAAAAGTCTGGGAATGTTTAAATGGGTTAGGCTCATTTAAAAAAAAAATTATTTTTATTATTATGTAATACGAACTTTATTAAGCGTTTATGATCCGTGATGCAATCCTCAAGTTCACGCTGGTTCTCTGCATCGTCAGTGTCTTTAATGCCAATTTTTTCGAAGCGCTTGTGAAGCATTTTAGTGTGCGATGAGATTATACACAACATCACGGCAGGATAACAATCGCTGACATAGTTCTGCATCAGTTGATAACTTACTCCAACAATTTGATATATGTTTGCAATGTAATAATTCCGAGTGGAGTTTCGCCAATCAAGTGGAAACCAGGCAGGATACATAAGACCGCGTCCTTCTTGATAAATGAATGACATCTCGGCGAAAATACCAATGGGTATATAGAAAGTGATGAATATGATCAAAATGTTTCTTAATTGTGCTTTTAATTGACCGTATATGAAAGTCTCGTCCTCTCCACTGACTCGCGAGTCCAATAGTTTTAGCAATTCCTGCATTTCATAAACCTTGTTGAAATTGTAAGCGTAAATTGAAATTTTGATGGAGCAGGCGAGGCAGGTGACAAATGTCGTTAGATTCTTGAGATCATCCGCAAGAGTGGCGTTTTGGAAAACCGACATTCCCAGATGAAAAGGATATCCAATGGTGACCAGGAGGAATACCATCAAGCTGTAGAGCAAGTAGAGTTTCTGCCAAGAAACCTCTTTGTAGACCATTCCTAATATCTTCCAGACTGTCCAGTGGCTCCTGAAGTAGCTCAAGCTGTTGATAATCATGGCGTTTCCGTCGTCCTTTTACTGGTGACTTGGTTTTAAATTTGTTTCCTTTATATACAGTCATGGCTGCCAATAATATATTCAAGATAATTACAAAATTGTAATTATGGTTTGCGTGGCCGCGTCAATTACCCATCCAATTATTTAATAGGTAACTCAATTAGTTTGTAGATAAAAAACGAATTGGTTTCCTCAATAAGTATGGTTAGTCTTTAAGTGCATTATAGCTTTTAAATTTATACTCAATACTCTTCTCGTTATTCACCAAACGAAAAAGTAACAATCAATTCAAGTAGCTCGCAGCTGGAAAACAATTGCCAAAGTGAATTTTAATTGCGTTTGCTGAATTTGAATTTGAATTTTGAAAGAACTTCTTTTCGGACTTACGGAATTTCGCATTTCATCAAAGTGAATGTGGAATCGTTTGAACAAGTTTAAGCTTATTACGAATGTGTGCAAATTTCGGATGTAGACTAAATGGATATCAAATGTGAGACCCAGAACAGAAATGTTGCTAGCAAATTTGCATGCAAATAATGGAGAACATTTTCCGGTTGCATTGTGACGATGCGTGTCAAATGACAGAAAAATTCGTTTCATAATTGATAATAGTGACATGGCAATTCATGTCATTCATAAAGCGCTTAGGCTTTGTTGCCCATTTTGCATATTTATTTTAAGTGTGGCAAATTTACGACTCGATGCCATATAAATTGTCGATTTTCCATGCCCGACACTGAAACAACCAAATTTAATAACTGGATGCAGAACTAAAGTACTCTTTGACTGTTCGACTAGCCCTGGAAAATGTGAGGATGGGTCATGCAATTAGCACTTCAGATACACGCAGTATGCATAACGTTCTGCAGTGTTTTGTGAAGCAAAAACATGTTGCAATATTCGCGACACAGTCATAAATTTTTGCATGCAAATCAAAAATGCCAAATTGGCAGTAAAAATTGGTTTTGAATCTGAATTTCCTGATTGCTGTATTTTATTTGCTCTTTAACTATTTACACTCTTTACTAAACTGGAAACCTTTTCCAATACAACAGAGCTAATTATTTTTTATTGTTATTAATTTTTATTTCTGTGTTCATAATTACACACTTTCTGTACCACAGACTGTGTGCTTTTGTTTTCATTTGTGCACTTTTTTATTGTATGCATTTGCTTTAATAGCGCCGAAACCCGATAAAAATGTGTGTACAAATTTTATGTGAATGATATTAAATTTTAAATGAAATAAATATTAACCTAGCTGAAGCACTTAAAACAATGGCCAGCGTCTGCAACGTGCTTGGCCCTTAGAAGGATGCAAGACGGCAGCCTGGAATGCGAGGAGTGTGCAATGCATGCCTAACTACCATATAAAAATCGCAGCAGCAGATGCCACAACGTGTTGCAGGCGGTGGGAGAGGAGAGGACCGGACAGCTGACAGCAAATGAGCTCGACAACAATGTAATTATCATAATTAAAAGGCTGCCCCCGTCCTTAGCTGGCCTTGTAGAACTTGCGCCAAAAAACGAGCGGACGGTTGCAGCAGCCGCAAATTTGCTATTAAAAGTAGCCCCCACACCGCAAACAACTGCAGAACCAACAACAATAACACTAATAACAACAACAACCAGAACGGTGAGAATGGGGGCAAATATGAGAGGTCGCATCTGCCGGCATCTGCCGGTCTGTAGGTGAACTGCATAATTGAGCTGGTTCGCTAATTGTAGAACGTTGCTCATTAATTGCGACTGCAGTGAGGCTCATTTAGTTGCCCGTTGCTGCCCCCCTTATAGGTTGTCCCTCTCCTGTTCCCAGGTACGCTCCTTTACCCCTGCTTTGTGCTTAGTTACTAAACTTGATTCAACTTGATGCATTCACGCTGATTAAATCATCGTTGCAATTATTCGTCCCACTTGCAATGTGAAGGCGGTATTTGATTTTTTTGTTGCTGTTTAACAGGCTGCTGCACTTGCGGTCCATTCTTATCAGCTCTTATCAGTCGGCTCACTATTCACCACATTGGCTCATTCTTATCAGCTGCGACTTCCATATCCAACAGCGCATGCCCTGGAAAAGAGAGAACTCAGAATCAAAACATCGCTTCTCAATGTTTATTTAGACTCTTTACTGAGGCGAATTTATTCGAATTTAAATCATTTCTTTTTAATTTATTTACTGAGTAAATAAAATACGGAAATTGTATTTGCTTGTCCCAATTATGATGCATTTGAAATATATCCCTGCTGGCTTTGTTTCCTAGTCATAACCTATCATCCAATAAATAAATAAACACAAATAAATTGTTTTATGCGCATAACACAATTCATTTAGTTACTTCATCAAGAGGTAAAGTCACAAAATAATTGAACAAATTCAATTAACTTTCTTTTCAAAACTCTATTTATTAACTTAATACACAAATAATTATTTACTTTTTAGATGAGTAGAATAAAACAGGTATTTTAAAAAATTGATATTTTTCTTTATTTTGGCTTAGTTTTCAGGGATAAGTTGTCGTCTAAAAAAATAAATGAACACATACACATTATTTGATGTGTAAAAATCAATCTTCTTAATCAAGAGTTATATTCAAACGCATATATAGATATATCAATTATTTTGTAAGCAAAATTTAATTTTAATAGATTCAAAAAGGTTTTTTCATATATATTTTTATTTATAATAAAAAATGAATCCTCATTCTTTACATAATAATGGTAATCATGAGCAAATACTCCCCGGTCAAACAAATCTGTTTGAATTACACTTTTAACTAGGTGTTCTAGGCTAAAGTAAATCATGAGTTGAAGTTGAATGCACGCAACAGTTTATTTTAAAGCCTTTAACTTCTTATCAGTAGCCAATAACATCGCACTTCCAGTGTAATCAAAAACATCGCCGCCAAGTCCTTGCGAGAGAAATGAATAAAGAGAGTGAGAGAGAGAGAGAGAGAGTGTGTGGTGTAGTCAACTTACTAACCTGCCTCAATAACCTGCCCGTTACACGGGCTTTCACTTTTCGACTGTTCAGTTCAGCATTCGCAACTGCTCCACAGACCTACATGGTCGAGCCGAGAGTGATGCTCGTGTCGCCTCGTGGCTGCTCTTCGTGATTGCCGTGGTGAATTCGGAGGCACGAGTTTTGCCGTAAACGAATCTCAGACTTAGACTACGGTTTATGATTTGCAGTACGTTTCGAAACGCGTCGCGTTGTGGTTGTGCACCACTCGAAGGGACTCGAATCCTGCGTTTAAATCAGAATCAGCCTGAGGCTCAGGCCCCCATAGACCAGATACAAAAGGGGCGAGCCTTTAAACTGAATCAAATCATAGTGTCTCAAATCGAATCGAAACGGCGGGCCAGTGAATTATCTGTAATTTAAGATTGTGGCGAATAAAAATCAAATAAAAAGTGTAAATGGCGATGACAATGCCTAAAGATCGATCTTGATAATTTTCATAAATTTAAGTGAAGTTATTAATTAAATAAATCTTTGCAATTAAATTGGAGTGTAAATAAAAGAGATCAACATTTAATTAAAATCAGTGGTAAGTAAACTTTCTCGGCGGCAAGTTAAATAAACCGTGATAAATATTTAAACGTTGAATAAATAGTGTCTTCTCAGACGGATAAATGCAGACAAATGCAAATAACTGGGAATCACATCCGACTCGTTAGCTCCATGACCCCTTTTTTCATGCTCTATTATACTGATTGATCCATTTGCATAAGCAAATATGGAATTTGCATCGTTCCGTCTGTTCGTCCGACCATCGCAATTCATGTTGGGCATATGAACGTATGAGTAATGCAATTATTCTACAGCCGCCGCCCTGCGGCAATTCAATTAAATATGTTCTTTTGGATTGAATGAAAAGGCTTAAAGTGCCGACATGTGCTATGAACGGTTATTGTGCAAGGGAAAATAACTCGTAATAAAATAATATCCTCCTTCTGGCATCTGAGCCTGAACCCCAACTCAACCCAATTCATTGAGCCGTACATTTTTAACGTAGCGTGCAAATACGTTGTTGCTGTCCCCATCACTTGCTGCTGCCTCGCTGCCTCACTGATGCTGCATGTTGCATGCTGCCTTTTTGCTGAATAGCGGTGTTCAGGTTTCGATTCAATTCAATTACACTGAAAGCTTGTGTTCGCTGGTGAAAAAAACATAATGAAATCCCAGACGACAATGTGATTTAAAAACAGTCGCAAAAAAACGTTGGGGAACTTTCAAGCTACGATCGAAATGATCTTTAGCAAATTATTAACTATTATGCATTTCTAACATTCTATTGATCAACTTCATATTCTTTACAAAATGCGACAGTAACATTTATTTCTGCAATTTTCCTTTATGTAATGCAACCTTAAGGTCCTTTGCACTTGCGAACCTTACAGCCGCAAGTTTGCCAAGTGTTTTTTATTATTTATTATTAAGTATATATATGCGTGCTTGTGCTCGTATATTTGTGTGCAAAATAAAGTTAATTATTTTCCAAGTAATTGTTCGAGCTCGAGTTAAAAGGAGAACTTGATACAATGGCCAATCTTCCAGCTGCACTTTGTGCCGCAACCGAAGCACAAAGCGAAATAAAAACGCAGAGTTAATTTTCAAGTGGCAGACAGAGGCAAAGTCGGGGCCAGAATCCAGACCGGATTCTGGGTACAGCTCGAGCGTGGCAAGTCAATTAATTAGACAGGCCCAGACAGCGAAAGGCGTCCCAACCAAACGCAGTCAGTCAAAAAGTCAGCGAACGCCGAGCACATTAAAAGCACAGTTGGCATCGCACGGCACAGCAGGCGACGGCAACAGAAAGCAGCAAAAAATATGCCCCATACGCCACGTGGTCTGGTCCCTAGGGCGAATCGGTAAACTGGCTGTGCCTAGTAGGCACAATGGGCGCTAGACGAAGTGTGAAATTGTATTTGGCTGCCGTTGAGTGCGTTGCTAACTTTCGCTCGCCTCGCTTCTGCATTCCGTTTCGTTTCGTTTCGTTTCGTTTCGTTGTTAGGTAAATTAATTAAACTCTTTTGTTTTCTCAAAATTACAATTAACGCCTAATTAATTCCGCAAATTCGCAAATTCTTTCGTCAGCCCTCGGGCCACGCCCACACGCACACCCACACCCAAAAGGACGTCCCGCTTCGCTGGCTGCCAAAAGAAAAATGAGCGACAAAAACAACAAGGAAGTCGGAAATGGTCATATTTAATGTCATTAAGCGGATTTGTCTAACTGTGCGTTTAATAAGTGTGCGAGTGTGTGAGTGACTGTGCGTGTGTGCGTGTGTGTCCGATTGTGAATAGGAAAAGGAGCGAACATTCGCATTCGCACAGAATAAATAATTATACGCTTCATTCGTCTTAATTGTTTCCGTTGTTGCTGCCACTGATTCTGATTATGGTTTTAATTGTGAGCGTTTTGTTGCACGCACATCGTGAACGCGAACTATGCGGCACCTTCGCCAGCCCTGGGCCTAATTCGCCATCCCCTCGGCCCTCAGCTCTGCATATAAATGGCGCGTGTTGCGGGGAAGCGAATAATTTAAGTGCCCGCTTAAGCAAGTGCAATTCCACCGATTGGCCGACCTCATCTACACTTCGGATACGCATTTGCATTTCCACAGCTTCCTAAATTCACAGCCAGAAAATTGTAAGTGGCCAGGACAACAAACAGCTGGCGGGAAGTTGGTCGCAAATAGCCGAGTTGTAACGTCCATTTGGCAGTTGTTTTGCTGCTCGAAAATTGTTTAAAGTTGTTCGTGAGCTTAGCCAAAGTCCGTGCACAGTGGTGGCAATAAGTTACTGCTTTAATATGCCGAAACACGCTCAGCGACTGACAGGCAGTCGAAACTTTTGAGCAGCGCCCCAAAGTAGGCAGCACTTCAGACTTCAGTCCTCAGATCTCAAACTCTCAGACTCCTGCCGTAATTTTATGAGTTACCTGACCTGCCGCCTCCTGCCTCTGTTAACCTCCTTTGCAGCTGCCAGTCGAAGGTGTTTTGTATTTGTATATTTTGCTTGTCAGGGTCAGCAGAAGATTTGCATAATTATTTCATAACTACTTAATCGCTAGGCAGCATTATGTATACGCCACGTGGACAGCACAGCCCGTGTGAAGACTCGATTTAATTATTATTTTATATAAGCGCTTTATGCGTGCAAACTGTTTGCATAGGCAAATTTAATTAAAAACTCAGGTAAATCAGCTAGCCGAAGAACATGTTTAATTCAATTTAACTGGCCGCAAACATTTCGCAATTAACTTAATGCCCACTAATTACAGAGACTTCTCTTGTGTTTCATTAACGAATGAAAACTTCTGATTGTTTTTTGTCGTTGTTACTACTTTTATGCTACTATGCAATTTACTGAGCCAAAGCGGATTAGGCGAACCGCCAGTTTTGCCAACAACGTCTGTGCAATTTGTGGAATTATAATTTTTGGCGAAGCTTCTGAGCAGATTAGGCGAGCAGCAAGGATATATGCATAAGGCATTGAAAAGTTCAGGTTGTTCGTCATTTAATTAGCAGGCATCAATTCCTCGAATCATTTGATCCATCGGCATTACCTGAATTGGCCTCGTTAATGTTTATGAGACGACAGCCACAGATGTCGGTCGCTGTAATCAATCTAATTGACTGTGTACATCGTCGATTCAAGGGCCGCCGTTAAGTTGCCCTGGCGCCCAGTCCAATTAAAAATCGAAATTTCATTTAAAGAGCGCCGTCAAGTGTAGTCAACACGATATCTCGAAGGTTGGTCAGCAGGCGGTTAGCTGGTCACGCCTTGATTGGCCAGCGATTTAGTTATTTTGACGCCATCGTACTCGCTCCCATCGCGCTATCGTTTGGACAAGCCCAATTAGCAGCATGCCTCAAAGTCCTTTTCACGTGTGTGATTGTGTGGTTGCTCTTTGGCTTTACACTAAATTAGTTATGATTGCTGCGTGTTAATCATTAATTAACTTGCTTGATTGCGGCTAAACAAACGTTTCTATTATTAAACGGTCCCAGTTGATGGACATACCACGTAAAGTGGACGCCCAGAATCCCATCCATCAATTACAGCTACCAACTGCTTGGGCTTTACTTTGGTTTGGTTTCCTTTCGCTTTCGCTTTCGCTTTGACTTTCACTTTGATGTGGCCAATTGTTAGGTAATTATATGTACATCAAATGGCAACCTTCATCAATCATCCGCAGAAGATTGAGCCCTGAAATTTCAATTCGAAATTATACACGTTGTGTCTGCATTGGTTACTGATGACCAAAATTAAATGTGGCAGAAAAGCTTTTCGTTCCATATTATCACATTATAAAATATTAAAATTCTACCCATTTCATTTAAATTCACTATTAGAGTTTTTCCAACGAAAAGGTAAATATTATCCTACCATAATTAAATATTATTTTTATGAAAAACTGTAGTTAAACAGTCAGTGTTTAAGCATAGTTAAATACAGTTTTATTAAGGAGTGTTGTGCAAATAGCTAAATTCTAAATTAAAGCTGAATGGAAATGCAAGAAAACATTGATTCATGGAATTTCTCGCCCTGCCGAACAGGACATAGTTGGACCCTTGAATTGTAGATGGATTCTTTTCTGTGGAATGTGTTTTTTTTTTTTCGGTCTACTTTTGAATAATTCTGTAGAGCCATTGTCGGCTCTGAAATGATTTGTACGTATTTTTTTGCTGTTGGCCTTTTTTTTTGGGGCAGGTGATTTGGGTTGCGTTGAGTATGTTTATGGCTTGGAGTTTTGTGGCAACACTGTGATTGAACATCATGGAGGATAGCAACAGTTCCCACAGTCTTATGAAAACAAATGGCCAACAAACTCAGGGTGAAGTGGAGGCATAGCAGAGGGCTTTATTGCCCTGGCCTCCAAGAAGCAGGATAGTTTTGTATAGTTGTGGTGCAGTTCTGGTCTGAAAGTTGTTTGGCCAAGTGTCGTTACCAAGTTTGATGCACGGGTTCCACGGGTTGCACGGACTGTCGCTTTGTTCGGTGCTGCACGAGTGAATTATGGCGACAGTTGTCAGTTGTGTTGTGTTGTGTTGTGTTGTGTTTGTGAGGCAGGCAGAACTTTTACTTTTAAGCTGCCTGGTGAAGAATAAAGTGCAGCATTGTCTGCCATGGCTGCTAAACTCTTGGCTGCCGAGCATGTCATTTATCAACACACGGTGCGATGCCTTAAAGCTTTCGCCTTCGCCTTTGCCATCCGCCGTCAAGTGTCAAGGTTGAACTACAGACGGCAGCAACTTAAACTTTCACTTATATAAATGTAAATGCCTGGTTGGGCGTGTGAGTGTTGCGCAGGGCACAAAGGACAACAATAAACGTGACGCGACTGTAGCAGAAAGGCCTGACTGACAATTCATGCGTGTGCTGCTGTGGTGACAATGGAGCCCACAGGCCAAGCACCCGCCTCTCTCCTTGTGCCCCGAAATGATTGTTCAGTCATTTCTTGCGTGCATGACGAGCTGCCTTTGTGCTGCTGTTGCTGTTGCTTTTGCTGTTTGTATTATTTAACGTTTGCCTTGCCATTCAGCGCTCGGTGTTGTTGTCAGCCTCGTACTCGATGACAGCCACGGTCTGTTTATTTTATGTGCTTATTGTCAGCGGAGTTTAGCATGGCCGGCGATCGCGGCAGGCTGTGTTAATTTACGACACGGCCGGCGATAAAAGTGAAACCTAATGGCTTCCAACTTTCAACCCGTGTTTTATCAGGCCAAACCATCCGCTGGCAGTTAATGTGCTCGCTGTGGGGATGAGTCAGATACGTCAATATAATTGCGTTGCACTTGCCACAAACAGTCACACACACGAACGCATGTCTGCCACATTTGCTATGCATTTATGAATATTCAATTTACACTCACTTCCTTACAAACACACTCGCACACACACTCACGCAGGCTGTTTCATGTTCAAGGTCTCGCACGGTCTTACGGCCTCGCGCTGTCGTCCTGCCTGGCTGCCAGGCTGCCTGAAGCATTGATTGACATGGGCAGGAAATTAAAAGCAGCCATTTTGCATGCGCATCCAATTTGCGTTGCATACTTTAAGGCTGCGACAACAAATTCATGCGAAATGCTCCACATTTATTAAATAGCTACACGCTACACAAAGGCCATTAACCAATTGGATGCGATTATTTATACATGCCACACAACACAGACAGAGGACACAATTTAGTTGTGGCATGGAAAAAACTGTCGGAGCCCGAAAACGTTGCCATAAATCACGCCAGGACACTGGAGCTCGAATATTTGTGCGGAAGTGTTATTGATGAACGTTTTACTTTTGTTATTTCCGCTGTCGTCTGCTTTAAAATTTCATGTGGTTGTCGAAAGTGCTGGCGTCATCACACCACACTCACACCAACACACACACACACACACACACACACACACACAAGAGCACACTCTGTCTGTGTGTATGTGTACTTAGTGTGTTATGTAGTCCTTAGCATTGTTTGCCGATAATTTACTTAATAGTTTCAGTTCGGCTGTGTTTGTGCTTACGCGCGCTATTTGATTTTATTTTCATCACACACACACACACACATACACACACACATACACAGCTCACACACACATGCACAAGCAGAAGCCCTGTGGGCATTTTTGCATGTACACATTGGCTTTCAATAAAAAGGCAGCTCGCCAGTTGATGGACTGGGTATCGCATTTGAAGGATTTGGCTTCTGATTTTGGCTGTCGAATACGCAATACTGGAATACGCATATCTGCTTGGTCAATAAAGTGCGACGTCATGTTTTATATTAGCCAAGTGCTGTTGTTGAGCCTCCTCTCGTCAGTTCGCCAGCGCGCCTGGTCTGCCATAAATTAAGCCCGAATTCCATTTGACTGGCTTTTGGGCATTTGTTTTTATGCCGTTCTGTAAACTTGCGCCGTCGCCGCCAATTTATGGCTACACGCTTTCTCCATTAAGTATGAGCTTTGTTTTTAGCGGCTTGGAAACATTTGACAAAACAAACGCTGCAGTTCAATAAAACCTCAACTTGGGCTCACATGACGTATGAGTTATGCGAGCGTCCAACAGCCAGACTTTGCCTGCTACTCGTATTTATTTAGTGCCAAACCATTTAGCTAATGTGAGCTGAATTCAAACGAAACTATTTAATTGAGTTGCAAGGTTCGCTGGATCTCGAACCGAGTTTGCACTTTGCCTTGGTCAGGGATTCGTTAGAATTTAAGTGTTATTTGATTTTGCCATTTACGGTTACGTCTGTTTCCAGCCTCTATCGTTTAACCCATAATGAGACATTAGAATGTTGCATGTGACAGCAACCGCAAAACTCTTTGACAGCGCCGCAAAATTGAAGCGTGAATTTGTGCTCATTTTGGGATAATTATGTGCATAATAAATGAGTGGCGGTTGTGGTTTTTATGGTCTTTTGCTGTTTATCGAAATATTTTTAAATTTAAATAAATATTTGTTATTGCGGCCATGTGACACAAATTGGACACATGCCACAGCTGCAACTTTTAGCAATGCTAATATTTTAAAACACAGTCACAATTGACTTTCCGCAATGCCAAATAGTTGCATATCAAAATCATGCTTAGCTCGATCTTAGTATAAATTTAGAAATTGTATTTCAAATGAATTATTTATTTATTAATGCAATCACTAATTTCAAATCTATAAAGTTGTTTGTTTTCTTATCTTAATTTAACGTTAGTAATTTTGTCAATGTTGACCTTCATAGATTTGCTGACAAATGTTTTCTCACATTCCGTAATGAGTTGCTTGGTTAGCCAAAGGCAAGGACATAAGCTGCCTCACTCAATAATCTCTTGACCATGCGGATCGTGTAATAATAGCCAACAGCTGATTGTTTAGCAGAGCTGCGCAGAGAGCCAACGGGCTGACTAATTGAATCTATATTTGTCACACATACGACTAATGCACATCGACACGTGGCTTTTAGCGGGAAACCCTGAAGGATTGCCAAGTTGCCCGAGCAACACGGCACAGAGTGAGAGCTCTGATGGCTGTGCCACGTGCTGCTGGGGCAGAGATTGTTGTTGCGCTCTGGTAATGCCAGTACTAAATATCACTCGAAATAAACAGCTTGCCTCTGGCTTAGGCTTATGTTTAGCTTCGACTGCGACACGGCTTTGAGTTTGAGTTTGAGTTTCAGGTTTAGGTGTAGGTGTAGGTTCTGATTTAGGCGACTGCCCCATTTTATTGCCATTGCGCATTTAACATGTGGCACGTTCCACTCTCTCCCGTGGCACAGGATTCAGGACTCGAAGGCCTCCTTGCTGCGCACTGTTTGTTTGTGTGCTCACAATTTATGCGCTCACGTATAAATAGAATTGATTTTGCTTAAGCATCGCATATTTTACCTGCAGCCAGTGATTTAATGGCTGGCGACATAATCTGCCATTTGGCGCTCAGCTTCGTTGGCATCACGTACGACAATACACACACACTCGCACACAAACACACACACACATGAACATCGTTTTGTTCTTATCGCTGTGCCCGTAAGCTCTGCCAAAAATCCAAATCCATTTTCACCAAATTCCATTATGCGAATGCGGTAACAAGAGACGGAACATAGACGGAGACAGAGACAGAGACCAAGTATGCAATATGTCCCCAAAAATTTTCTTTAGAAAACGGAAAGCAATTATGTAGAAATATTATCTGAGTCCCGGCACGCTCCTTGAGTGAATTGTGTGCGTTGAGTCGATTGTTTTTATTTCGAACAAGACGAGGCGCTGTCAAGTGTTCTCCCTAGCAGCTAGGCGAAAACCTCTCAAGTACTCTTGTACTCTCGTGTCTACAACGAGCTCTTTATCAAAGCTATTTCCTCCACCTTACTCAAAAAGACGACCTGCTGATGATGATTGATGGTTGGAGTTGGGTTTGGACTTCAAACATTCCGGAAAAGTCGAAATATTATCGAGGTATATTAAATATGCGCACGATGTTGTTGCTCCAACTTCAAGCAAATGCCAAACTTAAACAATACGAGTTGCCAAAGCAAACAAATAAATATCGAATAGGAGCATTTTATTAAATTAAATAATGCTTTTAAGTTGTCGTCGATAAAAGGCACGCGCCAACAAATAAATAACTCGCAATTGACATTTCAATCAGGAAAGTTTATGGATTGGTGAGAGGTTGAATTTGAGTTAAAAACAACCTGCTTTAAATTTGAATCAAACAAATAATACAAATTTGAAATTGTTATTTTACGCTTTGGGGCTCATCTCTTCATTTTTAAAGTATTAAAGTATATTTCAGACAATAAGTTTCGTCTGTATATATATTTTGTAAAAATTTGCTGTATGGTCTCTGCACTTAATAAGTAAATAATAAAAGTGAACTATCAAACCTGAGAACGACTTCAATTAGTCACACACATAAACGAAAACGAAGTTTAAAGCTTTAATGTTTTATACTCTAATCAAAATGTTTGAATATTAAGTTATAAGTAAGTGTCCTTGGCTGTTTATTCAGTTTATGCACACATGCTTGCAAAGCTTCCCTTTTCCGTTTTGCATTTTCGTGCTGCAAAATTTTTCAAAGCGTGGAAAACATGCTCATAAGAAAATCAACTCGAATCGCACTCTCGTTCTCGTTCTCGTCCCCGTTCGTCATATAAGACTCGAGAATTGCCCAAGTGGCACATAATCTGTGCAATTTGCGTGCGTTTTATGCGATTTTTGTTACTAGCATTAGTGGCTATAAACCACACCCAGTGGCATGTGGCAAGCGGCAAGCGGCAGGCAGCATGTGTTTGTCGCACTGTTTGTGCAACATTTATATGCAAATTGAGAGCAACCTTAAAGCACACCATGCAGTCTTCGGGCTGTTGTTGTAGTTTCGCCCCCATTGTTGTATGCCAGGTATTACACACCTACACAAAAACACAAGCTCACACATGAACATACAATATATACATATATACATATATGGCGCACACACAAGTCGGATTTTGGTTGCAACATTTACGAGCACACAAATCTTCATTCACATTATAACGTTACGTTAATGCTGGCAAGGATGAATTGAAGAATTAATCATTGCTCTTGTTAGCTCGTCGATTGGCCGACAGGCCAGCGTAGAGGGGCACAAAATTAATAAACGTTGGCCAAACAAATTGGGCTTAAACAACATTAAATTTATTTCGCACAAGTCTGTCTGTCCAACTGTCTGTTTGTCTCCCTCTTCGCCTGTCTGTCTGTCTATGTGACTTACGGATGCTCCTATTTGGCTGTATCTCTGCCTGCTGATTGGCAGAAGCAAAAGCGAAAAAAATTATCCAATTTAAAAGTCAAATGTCATTTTTTGTTTGCCGCCATCGCCATCGCCATTGCCATCGTCATCGCATTATGTGAGTTACCTAACAAAGGTGCTACTGATGCCGTTGCTGCTCTTCGCCTGCTGATGATGAGTTGACGAGCTCGAGAGGACGAGAGACTGAGGATAAGTCTGAAGACGCGTCAGCATATCTACGAGGGTCTGCCAGCAAAGTTTAGCATCTCATATAGTTATCGAAGAACAATACTTTTCATCTTGCCCTCGCATGCAAGAGTCAAATGTGACAAAAAAAAGACAGTGTGACTTTTCCGACTGCTTCTTGGCAAGAGACATTTCATTTCAACGGCAACGGCAGAAAAATTACGTGAATTTCATTTAACGCAGCAACTTTGTCAGCAACGCCAGAACGACGTTGCCTACCACGTAAATGCGTTGAGTTTGTTAATGTGTTTGCATAAATTTGAAGCAACAAGGAAAAGTGAAAACTTGCCTTGGATACAACAACGACGAACTCGAGCACACGAGCTGAGCAAAAGTACAAGCCAGGCTAAGAGGCCAAAATGGTTGTCTCGCTTCGCTCCAGATTTGGGTTGTGGGGAAAGTTTCAGTTTTGGCAAAAGAAAAGAGCAAAGCAATCCGTTCCATGACAAACTTTTATGATTCAATTTGTTTTGCAGCTTATGCTTAAAGGGGTTGGCCCTTTTAAAAAGCCGGGTATAGACTGAGCATTAATCAGACCAAGATGCTCATAGTCATATGGGACCCACGTCACTCTCTCTCTCTCTCTCTCTGCCAACACTCTGAGCTGATGTTTGTTTGTTGCACGGAAATGTCGAGTTTGTTGCAACCTCTCAATTGTCACAGCTTGTGCTAAAAATGGCCAACAGTGAAAGTTAAAGGTTAAGTGCACAACTTGCCACCATTGGGCTTTAGGGTTCGGTTTCAGTTTCTTAGTGTTGTCTCTGTTTTTAGTTACCTTCGGATCAGCCACGTGTTGCCCCCTTTGCCTCTCGTAATGCATTAGCGGTGTGTGGCATTTTCACTTACAGAGCGACTTGGATGGATGAGATGGAGCTATTCCAAGGGGAATGGTTACCATCTGTTGCGCTGTCAATTGATACCGTTCATATACTTACCAGGAATCTCCACCTGATACTAATAAGCCACACGAGAGTGCCAACTGATTCGTTCTGTCTTTGATTGTTCTGCAACTTTTCTTTGGCCGCCTGCGTCATGAATATACGAGTACCCAGTATATCGAGTAAGTCGAATTTCAATTTGTTGTTTGATTTGTTTGTCTTTCAGCCAGCCAGCCAGCCAGCCAACATTGCCATTACCCGTGACAGTTGGCTGCGCCTTGACGAGTTGCCTGTTTGACTTTGAATACAAGTACAAATCAAATATTTATTACTTTCTTTGACTGTCTCGGCAACTCGGCCACGATGTTCATGCGCTGCCAGTTCGAGATATTGTGAAATGCTCAAAACAAATAGTTTCAACGATATTCTTCTTTCTCTGTGGAGACTCGGATATTCCAAATTTAACTTTATTAAATTTACTTAAAATAGTATGTTCAAACATTTTATGTTTTACAATATATATATGCAATTTTTATTGAAAATATATTTCGAATTTTATGTGGATTTCTATAGTATAAATATACTTTAAAGTTTTTTATTAACAAATATTTTATATTCAATACAAATCTTATTTTATCATTTAGATTTTGATTTGGCGATTTATTAGATTTTCATTATTTATTAATTCTAATTAAAATATTATGCTAATGCTCTGTTAATATTTCTGTATCTACATTTTAATTTAAATTTAAATTTTCTTTGTTGTGAATTATTTAGATATTGTGAAATGCTGGAAACAAATAATTTCTTCAATACATAAATTCCGCTCTAAAAGATTCATCTTTCTTAGATTAGATATTAGATAATTCTGTAAAATTAAATCGACTAAAAACATTATGTTTTGTTTTACATAAATTTTTTTGTAAATATTATTTTATTGTCTTAATAATTTAATATGCATTTTTTAATTTTTCTTGCTTCTTGCGATTTCTATTTATTTATTTAATCGGAATTTAAATACACTAGACAGCATTTCTTTTGAACAGCTCAAAATATGTCTAGAATCGGTTAGTCTATCGACTTGTTGTCGTATTTCAAGATTGTTGACGCCTCTATTTGCTGTTGCTTCCAATGAATTCGGACACTGTGTTATTTGGATTTATCTGGATTAGCGAGTTTATACTGTATAAACTGAGCACAATTCTCAGCACTAAAATTGGGTGTCAATTTCTCATGTTGCTGCGAATTCTTTTCTCTATTTATTCTTCACACAGAGCCACACACACACGCCCATTTTCACATACAAGTGTGTGTGTGTGTGAGTGTTGAGTGTTCCATGTGTATTTCCGGATGCTGTTGTTTGTGTCGTCTTGGCGCAATTTTTATGGTTCATAAAACCCGAAATTAGAAACTGCCGCCTTCCACTCACACTCACACACACACACACGCACACAGAGACATAATTTTTATGCTGTGTTCATCCTACTAAAGCGTGAAAATCTGGCAAGTCCACTGAGGGATGTGGGAGTGGCAGCCACGAAGTGGATTTTCTTATTAGTATTACATTTAAATGGCATATAATTTGTTTGCGTCATAATATTTATGCGAGTGCTGTTTGTCGCTCTACCCCAAAGGATCCAAGTGCACACACACACACACAAACACAGTTCGGCGTTTGTTGTGTATATATTTATGTACACTTGGCTGCCGCTTCAGGGTCTCGATGTCTGACAATGGCCGAGGGCCAAATTCGCATTTGTAACCATGGCTTTTGTGGGTCGACGACGCTCTGCTGCGAATCCCAACGCGAGCTAAAAATCACGATTTCGCTTTCTTAGAAACGCTGCGTAATTTGTAAGTGCTCGCTTGCACTATGCAGCGCACACGCGGCGTATGCGCAATTTTCGTGCGGGTTTGTGGGTGCTTTTGGGGCGTGCACCAAGGGAACAACGGCAGCAGCAGCAGCAGAAGCAACAAAAATTTCCTATTTGTCTTAAACGCCGTTGCTCTTGTTTTCGCTGTGTTTGCGTGCGGAAATTTTTAATTGCCGCTTTAACGGGGAGTGGCCAGAATGGCTTTGGTTATTGTTGTCGTTGTCGTCGTTGTATCTTGCTTCCGTGTTGTTCTTTTGCCTTTTGAAAATGCCGCTGCCACTGAAGTGCTTGTCCTGCGACTGCCCTTTGCACATAAAAAATACGTTTTCTTTACATTGCCATTTATTTTCGCACACACACACACACACACACATCCACAGACATTACAGGGTAGGGCAGAAAAACGATAGACAGAGCGTAGGAAGGAGAGACATAGTCACAAAGCATCACGGCGAGATGTCCTTGAGCCCGTCTCCTTTCAGAGCGCCAAGCATAAGAACAAGTTAAGACCGACGAAAAAAGCAAAGAAGAAATTCGCATAAATCAAAGCAAATATTTTGCTTACGTTTTGAAATCCAAACAGAGCTCCTTAGGCATAAACCCAGCAACTCAGACTCGTTCTTAGACTCCTTCATGCTAGACCTGTGACGTTGCCACAAAAGCGCACATTCAAAGCGATTCAAAGGCTAATCATTGAATATTCGTTCTATTCTCCCTCATTGCAGAAGCATCAAATTGACGTTGCAGCAGCGGCAGCGCAGACAGGACGGATTGATATTGTGGAAACATCACGACTTCACTTGCAGCTCGAAGGTAAAAGGTAAAAGGAAGGAAATGAGCTCAGCAGCCGCAATACCGGCGCCCCAGGCCCCGAGAGGGCCGCTGCCTAGTAATGGGGGGCGCCATGTTTACGCTTTGGTCTTTGAAGCTTGAAAAATCAACAACAACAACAACAGCATAATAGCAACCGGAACCGGAACAACAGCTGGCCAGGAATATGCCCTGGCAAAGGTAACCGAAATTCGTAGAAAAACGTAAATTGAAACAAAACGCAGATCAGAGACAGGGTCGCAAACAAAAATAGACAGAGAGAGAGAGAGAGAGAGGTGTGAAAGCTGTGCGCTGAAATTGATACCTTAATAGTCCCTCAACCGTGAACAGCCGCCCTCAAAGCCATCACAGCATCACAGCCATCACAACAGGGAAATGCCGCTGACAATGCGGCGGGCTTGGACCCATAGAAATCTATTGGAGCTGCGACTGTTGCTGCTGCTTGTGTTGCTGCAGCTGTTGTGGCAGACACGTTGCGAGCTGGCATCGAAGTCGACTGTGGGTCTGCTTGCACCACAGCCGGCCAGGGCTCGCATCAAAACGAAAACGGAAAACATGTCCACGCTGACATCAAACGCCGGCGACAGCTTTAACATTCGCCACGGTCGCTCGCGGGCCCACATGCTCCACAGCAGCAGCAGCAACAGCAACAGCAACAGCACTCGATTGGCGCTGGTCACTGAGGCTGCAACTGCAGCTGATGCTGCGCCCACACAGCAGTCGGGCACAGGCGGCGCGACAAGTCCGCCAGTCACGCATAAAATTCGCAAATTGCACAAGAAGAAAATCAACGAGGTGATTCGCAAAAGCGTCGACAAGAGCCTGGGTGTGGTCAGGCCGGTGAAGAACCATCGCAGCCTGGCCGAGGCCGAGCATCTGCAGGGGAGGCCCACAGATGTGGAGGACGATGAGTCGGATCTCGACGAGGTGATGCAATTGGCGGACGAGATTGATTTGGAGAACTCATTAGTGTCAGCCTACCAGAATGTGGTTGCTGATGTGCCGGCTGAATCAATGCTGCTGGCCACCGAGCCCTCCGCTGCCATGGATGCAGATGCCAACACCGAATCATCCAGATTGCGGGGCAAGGGCGAGGCCAGGCAGAGGAGCGACAGCATTACAACTCGACAATTTATACGCGGCGTGAACGGTGATGATGCCAATTACGAGGACAGTGATGAGGACGATGAGCTGTCAACCACGCAAATTGCAACATTTGCGCCTCGCCCGGCAGCCTGGCAGCTGCAGCAGACTCGCACCGTGGGCAGAACACGTCTGCTGCCAGTTCAGAGCAACAGCAGCAGCAGCATAAGTACAATCACGACTACCAGCAGCAGAAGCATTCCGGATGCCGCCGCATCGACAGGTGTGCTTAATGGTAATGCGCCAGTTCAGAGCGGAGACAGGCCACTGGAGGAAGGCGACAATGATTACAGCCTCGATGGCAGCGACTCCCATGACAGCGACGATGACGACGAGGACGCAGATGACGATGATGTTGATGTCGATGTAGATGAGGATGCAACAGAGCCGCAAACTAATAACAATAGCACCGACTTTGCCATTGGTCAGTGGCCAGAGATCGAGACGGAGGCGGAGGCACGCTCCCAGGCCAGCACCAGCCAGCATGAGCGCGAGGGCATCGAGATGAAGCAGATTAATTTCAACTACGAGTCCGAGTCGGAAGCGGATGCCGAAGCGGAGAGCGACGCCGTGCAGGACACTTCCGAGGTGACCATGGACGACGGCTATCCGCCCGAGGTGCTAATCGATGACAACAGCAAGCAGCTGGTGATTGGCGATGTGGAGAGCGACCCCGATGGCGATAGCGTTGATTCCAATCAGATAACCGCCGACGTGATTAATGCGCGCGATAGCAAAATTGACTTGGTGTCCAAATTCCTACAATATATCGAACAGCAGCACTTGATGGGCTCCAACTGCGTGGCCGGCACCTCGCTCAATCTCGGCGAGGGCGTGGTCGACCGCTACGCCCAGGATCGATTTCGTGTCGAGGCTGAGGTGGCCGTCAATCGGGCCAATATGCTGACCAGGTGAGTCAAAAGTCAAACTTCCTCCGCACACAAACACACAGACAGCCAGACTTATTATTCACATGACAAACTTTTCCAATCGAAACTTGGCCAGCGGCAACTGTTGGTCCAGTGTGCAGCCAAATGGAATGGCCACTGGCCAGGCAAATTGCTGGATTGTTGGCATATATATTCGGGCATAGATTGCGAGCGAGTCAAGTGGCCTATGCTATGATCCAAGTGCCGATATTTTGAGCCTTAATCGCAAATGCAAATATAAATGGTTTGGTTTACTGTATGTCGTATATACACTTTTCATATTTACATATTTTGTTTAGTCACGAATTTTATAAGTACACATTTGGATTAACAATCAATATATTAAAAGTTTTTCTCATGATAAATGCAATTTATAAATTATTATTTATAGCTACGTTTCAATTGAGCTATAAACAAATATATCAGCAGATAGTTTTGGTAATTTTGTCGTATGTTTTCTGTCATATTTTCATATTTAGTTGAAACACAAAATCTCGTTGAAATTCACATTCGAAAAATCTGTCAGCATTTCGACAATAAATTTATATCTATATTTAAGATTTACCTTGGGATTATTTGTGACACTTAAAAATGTATATCCAATTTATAAATTGAAATTGAATATACATATGTGTTTCGGTTGAGCTTAAAACAAATATATCAGGTGAGAGTTTTGGTTAGTTTGTCGTTTGTTGTTCGACAAATATTGACATTTACATATTTTCTTTGAACAAATATTTTGTAATTCGACAGAATTAAATATTGAATATTGAAGTTTTTAATGATTTATTTCATGACCCTTTGGAACACTCTGGTCATTTACATAATTTATATCCATAAATGATTTTTAATTGAGCTTTATTTTACAAATTTATTTTTGTACTTATATAACATTTTATTCATTAAGAAAATAAAACAAGGTTACTTTCAAAATCAATTAATTTTAAAGTCATTTTTATTTTATTACATGTTGTGCTTTTCTTCATTTATGATGATATTCATTTAAAGCTCATGATTTATAATTTATATAATACAGAATTTAGCAAACAAAGCTTTTTTAATATTTGTATATTGTTAACAAATTGTTCAATATAATTTTCAAAATCCAAAACTAAGTTATTTTTGTGATAATATTTGCTGCTGATTGTGCAGAATGTTGATAAGAACAACCCGAATTAAAGTATCCCTTTGCTGCATTAAATGAGCAACAAGCTTTTGGTCGGAAGCTGGTTTGCACAACATTTAGCATTTAGCAGATTGGCAAAGTGGGGCAAACAAATCGGAAAAAAAGTTAATTAGAAGAAAAGTTAGTTTTCGGACAATTAAGCAGCAGCACAAAGATAAGTAATTAGTTGTTTATATATTTAAGTTAGTTAAGTATATGTGGTACATACGCACATACATATAGTATAGATAATAATTCGTCGTTATTTGCTCTATTAGGAACTGCTCATGTTCAAGTTACATTGGCGTTGTCATTGGCTCTGCGAAGTGGACTACAATTTTGATAAAAGTTCAATTACTTAGCTGAACTGTAACAGAAACCGAGAACTGAGCGCAGAGCCGAGTGCTGAAAGCTGAAAACTGAGCTGAGTGGATGGCCATTGGCCAGGCAAAAAAGTAAAGTTGGCCAAAACGAAAGCAAACGCACGCCATGGGCCAAGGGCTTTGATTTACTTTGACAACCGCAACAATGGCAATTCTTCTGGTTTTTCTAGGAATTTGCAGCTGTCGCAGTGTGTGCGTTTAGTTTTTTGTTCATTTCGCCAACGATTCCAGGCGTATTCTGGCTCTTTGACAATCTCAAGGACATGCCATTTTCCTCCCCCTCAATGCCCCCCATATCCGCCTCAAGTCCAATATCAGCTGGCACTCTTGTGCCGCCAACCAGCAGTAACGTTGAGGCGACATTTGTTCGTCTCTTTTGGGCATTCAGCCACAATAAACACGAAACTTTCAGCTACCCGGACATGGACACAGACACAGACGCAGACAGGACGCATATGTCCTGCTACTCTCCATTACTTGGCAGGGCTGTTGCCGTAGCCACCTGCATTTGGCTCTAATTGTAAATGTGTGCGTGAATGTGTGTGACGATAAAGATGTATGTGTGCCGACATTGGACATTGAATTTATGTCTCTGTGAAAAAGTGCTTGAACTTTTTTCTCCTTGAGTTTGGTTAGCTTCGTTTCTGACTCGAAGCAATATTTAAAAAAAAACGAAAGAGACGGAAATATATGGAAGGAAGAAAAATGTCAGCTGAAGAAAAGTCATGCATTCACATCTTTTTTTCATCTTCGACTTGCCTTGATTGTTGCTACATAATTTTCCAGTGGCGATAAGAGCTTTTCCCTAACGATGAGAATCAACGTGAGTCCAATAGCATTGATTAGAGGACGCTCAAATCACGGCCATTTGTTCGGCCAAAGTAAAAGTAATTTATTAAAAGCCGGTCCATACAAACAACAGCAAATACCGGAAGAACAGAAAGAAATACAATTTTCGCAGAGGTAACGATATTTAAATACCCTAACAGATTATCGTGAATCGAAATTGCAACATCTGTGTAATTACTTAATGGTTCAGAGTACACTGTGAACTCGTACTCGTAGCAAATAGAATTGAATTTCCTGACAATAGATTTACACGTAATTTAAAAGAAGTCGAAACTCAACAATGCCTCATTTTAGCAAGACGTTACATTATACGTGACAAAAACATAATAGCCCCGGCAGAAGTACAAAGAATGTCCTGCAAGGACAAGCTGACAAATTTAATGTACATTTGCTGCCTGTCAATAAAACACAAATAAACAATTAACCACGCAGACAACATGACAAATTAAGTGTATCGCGAGCAATGGCCCAGGACAGAGGCTTCAGGGACAGCAACAAGAGCGTCAACCAGAATCGATTGGCCTGAGAGCAATAAAATGGCAAAGTGCTGTCGCTAACGTCAAATGTCAATAAATTAAATTGTGTCCTGGCTTTGAACAGGATCAACATTATTGCATTTAGTGTCATATGTTAGACGTTTGTTTTCATTACGACTGAATACCCGTATTTGTTGTGTGTTGTGTGTTGTGTGTTCTGTGTGTACTTTGTGTTGTGCGTAAAATGTTGCCCCCGGGAGTTGTTGCTGATACTATATTATAGCGTAGTTCTATTGACGTATATTAATGCCCAAGGCTGTCATGCGCCAGCTGTAGAAACTGGGAGCCGGGCCACTCTGATTTATTCGCTTTGCTCCCTAATGGAGAGGGGGTAAATTTGAAATCCCTTGTTCATAATACTCGTGGATATTCATCAGTTATTTTAATCAGTTCTCGATAGGTCGCCAACGCAATTTATTTCATGTGCAAACATAATCAAGGACTTCCTGCCCGCCCACGCGGCATTCAAAAGTTTCTTCTAAGGGCAAACTAGGGAAATCGCACCCCGCAAATGTTGCCGGAGATATGAGATATACGTGTAGAGAGCCAACGGCTGCAAAGCATCCGGCGTAGACAAGCGTGATTACGGAGCCAGACAGCGTTTGGAGGCGTTGCACAGTGGTTCAAAATATCCTTAAATGAACACAGATCTTATATTAAAAACCATTTTTACCAACTAGAATTTTCCCCTTTCAAATTTGAATGAAGCGACACTCCGATAATAAATGTGAGTAATTTCAAGTATTTGCTAAGATTTAACATGTCGATTAAAATTCAATTACAATTAAAATACAAACTAGAAATTTGTGATTTAAATTTTCGTTAAGTATCACTTTAATAATATACATTTAATACTATAAATATTAAACAAAATATTGCATGATGGTAAAACTATCAATTTGAATTAACCATTTTGATCAACTAAAAAGACATATCACTCAACTCTCCAAGAATTTAAAGTAATTATCAAATCTCGCAGAATAATTTTAGATTAAAATACTTAAACAAAATATTTGAAACCATTTTTCTACAAATTATAACTCTGCAGATTTCCGAAAATGTTCAAATGCTGTAAACTAAAATTAATTATATGTGAAATGCCACTCTAAAAATAAATATTCATTATTATAAATATTTTGAAGAAGGGTAAAATAAAATCAATAAAATTCATTAGCTTTGATTTAAATGTAATTTTATTATTTTAAAAGGATTTATTCGATCAGTACCAATTTTCCAAGAATTTCAAATAATTGTCCAATTTAATGTTGTAAATTATCGCAGAATAATTGTAGCTTAAAATACATATTTTTCAGGTGTTAATTAAAGCCACCCACTTTTGCCCTTTGGGCACCACGGTTCGGCCGATGTTTAGTTGAATACACGTACCGACAAACTAATTGAAGTTATTGTTTTGTGATACATTGTTATCGTTGTTGCCTGGTATTGTTGCTGGCGTTCAGTTTTTGTGTCTAAGCATTTCCGTTTATTTGTTACGCAAACAAAAACAAGAACAGTTAGCAAAGCAAAACAAAACAAAGCAGAACAGAACAGAGCCAAACAGCAGTGGGTGGAAGAAGCGCTGGCAAAAAAGTAGGAAGCAAAAGGTGGCAAAAGAGCAAAGGACAGTGGGACAGAGGGAAGCAGGCAAAGGCAGGAAAAACAATATCAATTCAAGTCGAAATTACGAGCTTCAATTGTTTTCTTGCCTTGGCCACTTTTCTTCTAGTTTCCGTTAGCGCCGCAGAAGTGTTCGCAGTCAGCCAACTTGGCCAAAAAGAAACAGCTAAGCACATACACTCACACACACCTTGAAGCCCAGAACAAAGCGTTGAAAACGCGCAGAAAAGAGTTGGGAAAACTTTTAAGTACTTAAATGTGTTGTCGTCGAGCTTGAGCTGAAGTGTTGCCTTTCCTCTGAAAAGCTTCCTCCTCCGACAATCTTACCATTCCATTCCTTTGGCTGTACGACTTAACTGAAATTGAGTTTCCGGTTGCTTGTTGTTTGTCATGCCATTGTTGTTGTTGTTTCAGCCACTGTTGCTTTTGCTGTTCTTGTTGCTCTTTTGTCGGGACGTCAAAGTTGAAGCTGCCTTTTATGTTTTTTGGTGGCAGCGGCGCATCTCCCACAACCTTTTCCCCGCGATTCGGTTTCCTTCTTTTCTTTTTCACTTAAAGTTCGCCGCCAGAGGATGATGCATACAAATCGCCTGTTGTTCAATCGTTTTCAATTTGTCTTGCAATATTCTTGCCTAGCCTCAAAAAGCTCATATTGCCTTGCCGCGTTTCGTTTCGCGTCTCTCGTTCCTCGTATTTATTTGCCACACAAATCGAAATCTGCATAAGCGATGTGCATGCAACGGCAACAGCAACAGCAACATCAACATCAACAACAACGACACGTCGTGCAATTGCCTGTGGCAATAAAACGCGACTTTGGCGCGAGCTGCAAAGATGGCGACGCTGACATGACAACAACAAGGTCAAAACCGATTCCAACATCAGCTTCCACTTCCCTCCGCATCCCCCGCGCCTTTTAGCGCAATTGTGCCCATGTCATTGTCAACATCCTTCAAAGTTTGCCAGAGCAAACAAATAAATATGCAAGTGCGGACAGTGCGAGCAACGCGTCGAGACAAAGGGGACAAGCACACAGATGCACAGATTGAGATACAGATACAGCTAGTGATGCAGCTCGAGATAAAAATGGATACAGTGAACGATCCGTAAGCGGACACCTTTAACCTATATTGATTGGATACAGGCCAATTTACGTTGTAAAAGAAGACTATTTTGTGTAGTTTTCAATGGTACTTTTTAATTTGTATTTTTTAAATTAGTAATTTACAATTTTGTGTATTTGCTGTGTTTAATTTATAATATAGAGTAATTTAAAATGTAAAGTATTTTATAATTTAATATTTATATAACATTAATTTTTTCAATGTCGACTTTTAATGGTCGACTATACAATGAGAGAAACATAAATAAAAAACTGATAAAAAAAAAAATATTCTTTAAATCGAACAATCAAATCAATACAATTTTGTATAATTTTGGTGCTACTAAATCTATTTAAAATACATTGAAGTTTTTGATTGTATTCAAATCGAAATATTTCCCATTGTTCTGTCGAGTATTGCACAAATGGATGAGGGTCCTGCCAAGAGAGTGTTTACTGTACACAGCTGGTGCTGCAGATACTCAACTGTGGGCACGTGGCTAACATCCGCGTTTGCTTTGGCTTTTCGTGCCGCTTGATTTGGCGCTGCGCCACGGGTTGTGCTAATAACGCGCCCGTCTGTTGCCTCATGCCACATCAACCAAGGGCATCCGCATCCGCATCCGTTGCGTTCCGGCTCCCTTGGCTGGCTGCTCAGCTTAACAGACTGCGTTGTTGCGGTGCTCTTTTTCACAGTGCCACAACAGTGGCAGCAACAGTCGCAACAGTAGCAGCAACAAAATGGAAATTGTTTTCATTTCGCACAAAACATTCCTAATGTGAATTTCAACTGGCTGCGCGGCGCCCGCTCTTCGCACTACGGAATTGCTGCTGAGCTGTGCAACAATACTGGCGCAACACAAGTGCAACTGACGGGAACGTGCAACATGCAGCAGCGTGGCGCGTTCACTGCGGTTACTGTGGCGACTTCCACCACTAAGCTCCTAGCCACTCAACTGTGCCGCGGCCTTTTTCCAGGCGGTTAGCTTTTGTGAGCGCATCTGACTTTGACTTTTCGGATACAATTGCAAGTGTAAATGTTATGGCTTTTGTTGCATGCATCAACATCAAGCGTGCTCCACACTCAGACCTCTCATCAACTATTCCATATTCTCATGCTTCAAGCTGTCTCAATGGTGCTGTTGTTGTGGCTGTTGCCGTTGCTGTTGCTGTTGCAACACATGTTGCCATAACTAAACAGCTTAACAAACTTGTCGACCGAACCCAAGTCGCCACTTGGCGTATGCGGAGCATTTAAGCCAAAACCGGAGGCCAGTCTATTTTTTCGCAATAAAAACGCTGCTGCCGCCTTTTTGCAGTTAATCCGCAGTGAAGCGAGCGGCCAGGACAAGTCGAAAAATCATAGACATGCGCCGCATTGTGGCAGCAAAGTTTCCCCGTAACTTTCCTCTGCTCCGCAGGGAGAGCCACAGTTGCCACAGTCGGCTCATTATGACCGGGCTGCGTGTTTGCTGCCTCAGTCTGGCTTGGTCTGCTCTGCTCTGCTCTGTTGTGGATGGGAGCTGGTGGGGGGACTAAAGAAAATCAAAAGAAACTTTTTGCCCGAAAATGCGTGCCAAGTTTTTGCGTTGTTCCGCCGCAGCAATAATAATCATCAGGCGCGAGCAAAGAAGTTACCAACTTGAAAGCAATTAACGGACTAAATCAAAAAAACATTTTTCAAAAAGCCAAACACAAAAGAAATATGAAAGCAACACAATATGGGCGTGTGAGTGGGAGTAAGTGTGTGTGTGTGTGTGTGTGTATTTGTGGCTTGCATAAACATGTCAACAGCAACTGCCGTTGCCTACTTAATCCCGCCTTCGATTCATTTAGTCATTTGGTTCACGCCACGAGCGTGTGGCATCCTCCTCAGCATTCTTTCGCTGCCTCGGGCCAATTGAACACGCCAAACAATTTTTAATTAATTAAATTCCCCTTACCCTTTGGCTAATTGAACACATATTGTACAGCGAATAAGGGGTATCCATATTTGACATATTAGAGAAAAGGTCACGATGGGCAGGTTGCCTCTAAAAGCATTGAAAGCCACAGAAGCTTTGAGCCGACTATAAATGTTGGTTCAGGATAATTATAGAAATTACAAAAAAAGATCAAGGATATTCAATAATCGAAACATTCATCAAACTGTGATTCAAATACAATCATTACCAAATGATATTATAATAAGTAAATTATGTCAATTTATTATTATACCCGCTACCAATAGGGAAGAAGAACAGAAAATGTATGTACCAGGCAGAAGAAGCCATCTCCGACCCCATAAAGTATTTATATTCTTGATCAACAGCCGAGACGATATAGCCATGTCTGTCCGTCTGTCTGTCTGTATAAAAAACTAGAGCTCAGAGACTATAAGACATAGCGACAACAAATCTACAGCAGGTAGATTAGTCAAAAATTGAAATTTTCAGAAGTTGAGCGGGTTTTTCAAACTTGAATTTGAATAAAATACGTTAATATTAACAACGAAATTCCTTCCCAAAACCCACTTGGAGCTGCTGAAGTACAAGGGGAATATAATCGAGTAGCAAGTAGATTAGCCTAAATTTTAAATTTTCAGAAGCAGGGCGGGATTTTCAAATGTGAATTTGAATAAAATACGTTAATATTAACGACGAAATTCCTTCCCAAAATGTACGTCGATCTGTTGAAGTACCAGGCGAACATAATCAAGTAGCAAGTAAATTGGCCAAAAATTTAAATTTTCAAAAGCAGGGCGGGATTTTCAAATTTGAATTTGAATAAAATACGTTAATATTAACGACGAAATTCCTTCCCAAAACGAACGTCGATCTGCTGAAGTACCAAGCGAACATAATCATGTAGCAAGTAGATTATCAAAAAATTTAAATTTTCAGAAGCAGGGCGGGATTTTCAAATTTGAATTTGAATAAAATACGTTAATACTAACGATGAATTTCCTTCCCAAAACCAAAGTCGATCTGCTGAAGTACCAGGCGAACATAATCGAGTAGCAAGTAAATTGGCCAAAAATTTAAATTTTCAGAAGCAGGGCGGGATTTTCAAATTTGAATTTGAATAAAATACGTTAATATTAACGACGAAATTCCTTCCCAAAACCCACTTGGAGCTGCTGAAGTACCAGGCGAACATAATCGAGTAGCAAGTAGATAAGCCAAAAATTTAAATTTTCAGAAGCAGGGCGGGATTTTCAAATTTGAATTTGAATAAAATACGTTAATATTAACGACGAAATTCCTTCCCAAAACCGACTTCGATCTGTTGAAGTACCAGGCGAACATAATCGAGTAGCAAGTAGATAAGCCAAAAATTTAAATTTTCAGAAGCAGGGCGGGATTTTCAAATTTGAATTTGAATAAAATACGTTAATATTAACGACGAAATTTCTTCCCAAAACCCACTTGGAGCTGCTGAAGTACCAGGCGAACATAATCGAGTAGCAAGTAGATTATGAAAAAATTTTAAATTTACAGAAGTTGGGCGGGCTTTTCAAATTTGAATTTGAATAAAATACGTTAATATTAACGACGAAATTCCTTCCCAAAACCAACGTCGATCTGCTGAAGTACCAGGCGAACATAATCGAGTAGCAAGTAGATTAGCCAAAAAATTTAAATTTTCAGAAGCAGGGCGGGATTTTCAAATTTGAATTTGAATAAAATACGTTAATATTAACGACGAAATTCCTTCCCCAAGCCCACTTGGAGCTGCTGAAGTACCAGGCCAACATAATCGAGTAGCAAGTAAATTGGCCAAAAATTTAAATTTTCAGAAGCAGGGCGGGATTTTCAAATTTGAATTTAAATAAAATACGTTAATATTAACGACGAAATTCTTTCCCAAAACTCGCTTGGATCTGCTAAAGTACCAGGCGAACATAATCGAGTAGAAAGTAGATTAGCCAAAAATTTAAATTTTCAGAAGTTGGGCGGGCATTTCAAATTTGAATTTGAATAAAATCTGTTAACATTAATGACGAAATTCCATCCCAAAACCCCCTAAATGCTGCTGAAGTACCAGGCGAACATAATCATGTAGCAAGTAGATTAGCCATAAATTTAAATTTTCAGAAGCAGGGCGGGATTTTCAAATTTGAATTTGAATAAAATACGTTAAAACGAAATTCCGTCCCAAAACCAACGATGATATGCTGAAGGTACAGGCGTTAATATTAACGTATTTTATTCAAATTCAAATTTGAAAATCCCGCCCTGCTTCTGAAAATTTAAATTTTTTGATAATCTACTTGCTACATGATTATGTTCGCCTGGTACTTCAGCAGATCGACGTTGGTTTTGGGAAGGAATTTCGTCGTTAATATTAACGTATTTTATTCAAATTCAAATTTGAAAATCCCGCCCTGCTTCTGAAAATTTAAATTTTTGGCTTATCTACTTGCTACTCGATTATGTTCGCCTGGTACTTCAGCAGATCGACATTGGTTTTGGGAAGGAATTTCGTCGTTAATATTAACGTATTTTATTCAAATTCAAATTTGAAAATCCCGCCCTGCTTCTGAAAATTTAAATTTTTGGCTTATCTACTTGCTACTCGATTATGTTCGCCTGGTACTTCAGCAGATCGACATTGGTTTTGGGAAGGAATTCCGTCGTTAATATTAACGTATTTTATTCAAATTCAAATTTGAAAATCCCGCCCTGCTTCTGAAAATTTAAATTTTTTGATAATCTACTTGCTACATGATTATGTTCGCCTGGTACTTCAGCAGATCGACGTTGGTTTTGGGAAGGAATTTCGTCGTTAATATTAACGTATTTTATTCAAATTCAAATTTGAAAATCCCGCCCTGCTTCTGAAAATTTAAATTTTTGGCTTATCTACTTGCTACTCGATTATGTTCGCCTGGTACTTCAGCAGATCAACGTTGGTTTTGGGATGGAATTTCGTCGTTAATATTAACGTATTTTATTCAAATTCAAATTTGAAAATCCCGCCCTCCTTCTGAAAATTTAAAATTTTGGCCAATTTACCTGCTAGTCGATTATGTTCGCCTAGTACTTCAGCAGATCGACGTTGGTTTTGGGAAGGAATTTCGTCGTTAGTATTAACGTATTTTATTCAAATTCGAATTTAAAAAGCCCGCCCTCCTTCTGAAAATTTAAAATTTTGGCCAATTTACTTACTGCTCGATTATGTTCGCCTGGTACTTCAGCAGATCGACGTTGGTTTTGGGAAGGAATTTCGTCGTTAATACTAACGTATTTTATTCAAATTCAAATTTGAAAATCCCGCCCTGCTTTTGAAAATTTAAATTTTTTGATAATCTACTTGCTACATGATTATGTTCGCCTGGTACTTCAGCAGATCGACGTTGGTTTTGGGAAGGAATTTCGTCGTTAATATTAACGTATTTTATTCAAATTCAAATTTGAAAATCCCGCCCTGCTTCTGAAAATTTAAATTTTTGGCCAATTTACTTACTGCTCGATTATGTTCGCCTGGTACTTCAGCAGCTCCAAGTGGGTTTTTGGGAAGGAATTTCGTCGTTAATATTAACGTATTTTATTCAAATTCAAATTTGAAAATCCCGCCCTGCTTTTGAAAATTTAAAATTTTGGCAAATTTACTTGCTAGTCGATTATGGTCGCCTGGTACTTCAGTAGATCGACGTTGGTTTTGGGAAGGAATTTCGTCGTTAATATTAACGTATTTTATTCAAATTCAAATTTGAAAATCCCGCCCTGCTTCTGAAAATTTAAATTTTTGGCCAATCTACTTGCTACTCGATTATGTTCGCCTGGTACTTCAGCAGCTCCAAGTGGGTTTTGGGAAGCAATTTCGTCGTTGATATTAACGTATTTTATTCAAATTCAAATTTGAAAATCCCGCCCTGCTTCTGAAAATTTAAATTTTTGGCTTATCTACTTGCTACTCGATTATGTTCGCCTGGTACTTCAGCAGATCGACATTGGTTTTGGGAAGGAATTTCGTCGTTAATATTAACGTATTTTATTCAAATTCAAATTTGAAAATCCCGCCCTGCTTCTGAAAATTTAAAATTTTGGCCAATTTACCTGCTAGTCGATTATGTTCGCCTGGTACTTCAGCAGATCGACGTTGGTTTTGGGAAGGAATTTCGTCGTTAATATTAACGTATTTTATTCAAATTCAAATTTGAAAATCCCGCCCTGCTTCTGAAAATTTAAATTTTTGGCTTATCTACTTGCTACTCGATTATGTTCGCCTGGTACTTCAGCAGCTCCAAGTGGGTTTTGGGAAGCAATTTCGTCGTTGATATTATCGTATTTTATTCAAATTCAAATTTGAAAATCCCGCCCTGCTTCTGAAAATTTAAATTTTTGGCCAATCTACTTGCTACTCGATTATGTTCGCCTGGTACTTCAGCAGATCGACGTTCGTTTTGGGAAGGAATTTCATCGTTAATATTAACGTATTTTATTCAAATTCGAATTTGAAAATCCCGCCCTGCTTCTGAAAATTTAAATTTTTGGCTAATCTACTTGCTACTCGATTATGTTCGCCTGGTACTTCAGCAGCTCCAAGTGGGTTTTGGGAAGGAATTTCGTCGTTAATATTAACGTATTTTATTCAAATTCAAATTTGAAAATCCCGCCCTGCTTCTGAAAATTTAAATTTTTGGCTAATCTACTTGCTACTCGATTATGTTCGCCTGGTACTTCAGCAGATCGACGTTCGTTTTGGGAAGGAATTTCGTCGTTAATATTAACGTATTTTATTCAAATTCGAATTTGAAAATCCCGCCCTGCTTCTGAAAATTTAAATTTTTGGCCAATCTACTTGCTACTCGATTATGTTCGCCTGGTACTTCAGCAGCTCCAAGTGGGTTTTGGGAAGGAATTTCGTCGTTAATATTAACGTATTTTTTTCAAATTCAAATTTGGAAAACCCGGCCCGAAAACTGGGAACGCCGTTATAATGAACCTAGAGCATTGAATTTTGAATTGCAAAATAATAATTATAGTCGCAATGATTCCTGAGTTTGGTTGAGATCGAATAAAAAGCAAGGAAGTTATTAATGATTCAATTTTATATACAAAATTCAAATACATCCGTTCTCGCTTTGTTTGTTTAGTTGACAGTGTTACCATGCCGGTATGTTATGGATAGTTTTCAAATATATACAAAAAAATGTCTTAATTTTTCTTAATATATTTGTTCAAATATCATTTAAGTTTTTTGTTTTCTCTCGAAATGGGTTGCGGGTATCTTACGGTCGAGCACTCTCGACTGTAGCTTTCTTACTTGTTTTTAATTTGTTTTACTTATTCTTTAAGTACAGCATTTCAAATCGAAATTAGTCATATACATTTATTGTTCTTCATTTCTTTGCCTTTTTCATTCATTAGGTGTTTATCCTGTCGAAATTATTTAAATGAATTTATTGTTTTTAATTTATTTTGTTTATTCTTTGATTGTTTCATCTTGTATTTTTCGAAATTAATCTGGCAAATTTGCAATTTGTTGCTGCAAACGACCTTTATATTTAAGTAAAAATCAGCATTAAATGTCGATTTTAATGATGAAGAAAATGCAGACAAATAAATTAACTAAATTCGTTAATCTCTTTGAGTGCGTTTTATGGCTATTTGAAGTTTCCATTAGCATTGCACGATTTCCATATCCATCTCATCGAGCGATCTCAAATTTAAAACTTGCCCCGCCAGGAATGGAGAAAAAGCAATTAGCATTGAATCACATTTCAATCAGATAGAGTTTTATCGGCACATGGCTGGCATTTTGTGTTTGATCATTTAATTATGGCCTAATTAAAATTGCTGCTTATGGGCCATTAAAAAACGAGCGACAGAATAAACATTGACCTGGTCCAGAAGAAAGCTGAAGCTGCCCAACAAAAGCCAAACAACTTGGGACAAAGGCGATGTGCCTTGGCAAAAAGGTCGACAACGAAATACATTCAGTTCATGTCAAGCAATTTCAACACCCCGATGCTATTTTCCTCCGCCTCAACCCGTTCCGTGATGATTTGCAGGGAGTTCGCCATGCGTTGTGGGCCAACAAGCGCAACGGTGTGCTTTGAATAATTAAAGTGGAACATTTTCGCATTCAATTAAGACGTCGACAGAACACCCACACAACAGTCACACACACAAAGTGAGGTGCTCGAATAATGCCGAAGGACACGACGGCCAACGAGTTGGTGGCCTTGTGGAAGTTGAAGTTTGTATTTGCATGCTGAAAATGGCCTGCAGTCCCGTCGATTGGACCTCCTCGATGTTGTTCTTGATTTTCCTTTTCCTTTTCACTAAGACCTTTTTCTTAGGTGCCGCAATGAGAATTTAATTTGCCAATTTCGCTTTTAACTCGATTTTCGTGCATAATTAATTGGTTTTGACGCACAAAATGCCAAAGTATATGTTTTCGAATTAATTTAATGATATTTGTTATTTGTTGTTCCCCAAAAAAAAAATCAATCTTTAGTGCTGCTCGCTACTCGGAACGATGTCGGGATGGGGCGGCCTTGTCATCGGCTTTAAGGCAAATTGGTATTTGTAAATTATACTCGCTAATACTCGGGGACCAGTTCAGTCAGATCCTGTGTGTCAGCTGCGTGTCAGCCTTCGCAAGTCAAATAAAAAGCGGCTTAAAAGCCAGCTCTGATGCTGCTTCGGCGTCGACTTCGGCCGCTGCTCCACCTACTGTTTGTTCACTTTGTTATTTGTTTCTTACTTGCCCCTACTTATCCCCGACTTTTACAAGTTTGTAATATGTATTTCACATCCCACTGGGGAAGGGCGGACACCATATGCAAAAGAAATAAGCTGCCTGGCCCGCGGCTCACAGCGGCTTAGGCGCCGCTTTGACTGTCATGGAGATTCACACAACTCACAGGCAACACGCAACAAACACACACACTCACGCACACACACACGCACACACATACATAAGTGTGTGTGGTAAGTGGGGCAATAGGAAGACTTGGGGCATGACAGACAAGCGTTGTTATTAGGTAGCATCTTCTCTCGGCCTTGGTCAATGATTTTTAATTAAATGTCAGCGGCTTCAAGTGTGTACAACAAACAACAAAAGTTGTGGCAACTTTATGTAATTATCACCACACTCCCACACACACACGCCGTAACACGAACACGTAATCTGGTCATTAAAAATTCTCAGTCCGCCACATTAATACTCTCTGTGTTTGCTAGTGTTTCTATACTTCTTTCTGCTGAATTGTGAGCAGACGCTCTCATCGTATACACTTCCTTATGAGGTGTGGAGAAGAGATATAAACCGCCAAGCAGAACAATTATGATTGCGGTTACACAGAAGCACAAGCAGCTATTGTTATAAAATATACTATTAACATACTATATACATCTATGGTAAAAATAATAGAAACGATTTTTCTCTTGTCTTCTAATTCTTAATTCAAGATGTCAAATTAAGTTGAATTTTTATGTTTGATGTCGACTTAACATTTATTTAGTTGTATTCTATTTATTTTAAAGTTGACTTTAAGCAGATGATACTGAAAAAATTATTATTATGAAATAAAGATTAGAAAATTCAAGAAATTGTAAGATTTCTTATAGTAAGTTGAAATTGCAGATATAAATAAATTATTAATCTAAAATTTTCAAAAACCTCAAATATGTTCTATTTTCTTATACAATTAACTACAAAAAAGGATTCATTTCAATTCACTTAAAAAACAATGAAAAACGGAAAGATTGAATCAAGAATATTGCATTTGTTTTAACATATAAACTCTATAGGGATATATGTATTTTATATTTTAATGTAAACACAAATATTTATACATATGTTATTTCATTACATTTATTACATTTACATTTATATTACATTTATATTAAAATTAAATGAAATGTTGTAGAATTGAATTAAATCAAGTTCTTAAACTTGGGCAGACAAGTATTTTATGTTGCTCAAGGTCCTTGTCGCGTTGCAGTTAGCAAGGGTATTTAATTTGCGGCATCCCCCAATGCCAGCTGTTCTTTTAGTTGTTTTTGTTTACTCTTTTCTCAAGATACACACGCACAGTGGGACAACAGAGCGGTTGCACTCGACTCTACTTACAGAGTTACTTACTCATGAGTGCACCAACAACTTCAGCTCCTGCCGAGCAGCTATCGTGTGACTGTCTGTTCGCCCGACTACCTGAAGGCTTGAAGCACCTGGAGCAGCTTTCTGCTTGTTTTTACCCTTTCAACACTTAAGCGAGCAAAAGTGTCTTTAACACACTTTGGGGAGGCGTCACATAAGAGGATGGGTGGGTGGCAACAGCAAATGCTGTGCGTAAGTTGCACAGTTGCAGTTCTTCGAAATTGCCGCATTTTGAGAATTTGCACACTAAGAGTTCAAGTGGTCTGGCTGGGGAACCGAGAACAGCTTGCGAGAGACGGAGAGGGAGAAACTATGTTCACTTATTTGAGGATAGCTAATTAAAGAGACGACTGCATAACCACACAGAGACCACAGTGCTCAGCATTTTGGCGCCATGATGTTCAAGGCGAAGACATCCATTATATACTTATCATATTAGTAATTGCCCAAGCGAGTTGTCTGGCCGTAAATCACATGTGAGTGGTGTAGCTGTCGCAAGATTACTTGCAAAGTCAGCAACACCATCATCATCATTAGCCAGCCTCAAGTTTGGACTTTCTTTTTTCGACGGCTTGTCTGCAAGCGACTTTTGAGCCATGATGGGGTCTGGCCAACTCTCAATTCAACTGCCGTTTTGCCGACTGACAAAATGCCGCTGACATTTACAAATGAACCTCGAGTAAATCAACTAATTAATGTGCCACGCCCCGAGTTAGCGAACTTGTCAAATGCACACCAAAGTCCTCTGAGTGGGGCGTTAAGCGTTGACTTTATCCGGTCTATTGGAAAATGAAGTCAACCAACCAGCTTAATGTGTGGACAAACAAACAAAACACCAAGGACATCGATGTAGATGTGAAGCATGGGACACCTCTAGGTGAAAATGGATGAGCATTAACATCTCTTGAGATATGAAGCATAACAATGAATAATGAGGCTTACCTTGTCAGGTATCCCGAATTTTTGAGCCACTAATATACATTTAGAAATTGTTTCATAATGTAGCACATATTTAACCGTCGAGTTTAATAACTCAATCTGTAAGCTCTGCAACTCATACTTCATAATGTCTGTTGAGATTGTGAAATAAATAATTTTAATTTTAATTTCTTTAAGCTTGAAGCTCTTTTCAACCACACAGCAGCAATAACAAATAAGATCGAGTAACATTCATGTGTTAATTAATTCTGGCTTAATGTTATGCTTTAAAATAAGCTTTTCAACACTGGCAAATAATTATTTGTTTAAAGTTTATGAAAATACTACTTAGCTACAACTAATTTAATTTCTCTCGCACTTTACGATCAGAATGTAAGATGAGAGATTCAAGAGAAACACTCTAACAACTTGCATATTTATATGCACTTCCATTTTCATCTGTATCCTGTGCCAACCTTGACCATTAGACGCGCTTTCTCTGGAATCTATATAAATATGAAATGAAGCGAATTCAGTAGAAACTCCATCAAGGTTTTTGTTGATGCTCAATGCAACTAATATGTTAAAGCGACATTTTAATTAACACCGACCAGGGGGCCAGCGAAAAAAGGAGTGGGCAAGCCGGAGGGCGGCCACTCAAGGCAATATCTTGAACATAATTTTCTCATTTCCTCACATATATTATATATACATATATACCTAGTTGGGTACAGCCGGAGAGCTGAGACGGCACAATAGCCATAGCCGGCAGGCAGGCAGCAAGCAAGGAGCGCACTTGAGCACAGCTTGAAGCAGCATAATGCGCTGCGCCTATAAGTGCACTTGTGTTTGTGCCCTAGTCGGGAGCCGGGAGCCGAGAGCCGAGAGGCGAGAGCTGTTGTTGCAATCGCTGTAATGGGGACAGCAGGGGGCGGGAAGAGTGTGGGAAGAGTTCACGTTGCCAAGCGGTTATAAAAATATAAATGACAGGCCAACAAACCGAGAGGCAGCCTGGCAAACAATAATAAGTCTCGTATGCCTTTCACCCTGACACCCACCCCCGACGAATCCTGTCCGACTGAACTACTGAGCCACTTTTGGCATCCCTATTATATGGTGTTCGCCATGGATTGTTAATGCAATTTCCGCGCGACTTGTAGCATGCCCGTAAATTCAATTGCATTCTCTGATTCTCTATCCGGTTGTTTGTTCCATTTGCAGGATCTTCAAGACGACAGCGCATTCGGTGCAGGAGGATGTCAATTTGCTGCACGCCTCGGTGTTGTCCATGGTGGAGTTCGACGATGATATATTCGCAGCGGGCAATTGTTTCGATTGGAATGAACATCCTTCGCAGCCGGGACTCTTTTGTCCATTCGCCTACCGCCTGCCGCCGCCCAATCTGGGCGCCATATTCGCCAAGGATCTGGCGATGGAGTATCATTACCTGGGCAACACATCCGAATGGTTTTTTCTGGCTCGCAAGAATGCCGAGAAGGTGATAGCGCGCAACGAGCAGTACCTGAAATGTAAGTGCCAACTGATTTATGCTCCACTTGTGAATGAGGTCTGTCCTCGGCTTATTTATGAGCCGATAGCGATGTCATGCGTCCAAATGAGTGTGAGCTTGGGTATTACATTGAATATTTATATTTGCTGCGTGCTTTAATCTCTGACTTCATTAGTCACTGTCCAGACAGCACAACAGCAACAACAGCATCGGGGGGACATTTCGGCACAAGGATCCGGCCATAAAAGTTAGCTTCTGCTGCCTAATTGCGTCGTCCTTGCGATGCCATTTCATGGGGCATATTTTACGGCTGCTTTATCATTGCCAAGCTTTGCCAGTTGGCCCAATTTCTATCATAGCCCAACAATTAAGCAAATAAAGAAGACGCAAAATGCCCGCACACTGCGAGACAACGAGGCCACTTAAAATGTAAATGAACGGGTCGCAATCTTGGCAACGCCTCTTCTAATTAGCCCTGATTTCCATGCACCTGCCGTCGCGCCAAAACAAAAAGTGGATGAGAGGGCGAGGAAATTGTTTAATTTATGCATATGTCGCAATAGCAGTTGATGCCTGGCCAGGCAGCCACTTTCAATTTCCGGTTCGCACTTCGTATTCATATTCATTCAAGTCAATTAAACTCACCGAAGCGAGTCGCAATCGCAGCATATTTAATCGACATATGCTTGAGGGATTATTGCTTGGATTAACAGCCAATGTGGCAATCGGTGCATTAAATGCGACTGACAATCTGCAAACGTAACGAAATTACATTTAATTATGCATATTCTGACTCCCCGACTGTCAATCCTTCAATTTGTTTGACAGCTGCCGCAATTGACGATATGCATAATTTGCAAATTAAAGGTTACGTATACGCCGCGTGTGGTGCAGTTGTTGGCATGCAAATGACTTGTTTGCTCCAGCCAACTGCCAGCCAACTAATAACACTATATCGTTTATATATCGAGGCACATACATTCCACATTTGATAAACGCTATTACGTGGCAGGCAGCGGGAGAGGAGGACGGTGCTCTGGGTTTTTGTAGCCTCTGGTTGCACGACAAATTGCATGTGATGCACAAACATACAAATTCCAAATGACAAACGGAATCGAAAACAAACACGCCAACGCCAAGGTTCCGAGAACTTTACCCGAAGCCCCCAACCGGACTCGTACCCCCCGATCCGACCGTTCTCCTCCCCCTTGCCTAGACACATACTAGTGTTCGAGTTCATGCATACTAATGCCGTTTTTGGCAGCGGGGCAAACGGCAAATTGCAGCCTGTTTTGGGAGGCAAACAAAGCGCTCTTCCCGGCCGACTATTTGCCACAGATAAAAATTCATTTGTTCGTCCGCTCGCCTCGTTTGTTTGTTAGGGGGAGATCCGAAAATTGGGAACGATTTTTGTGTGAGGGATATTGAAATTGATGGCAAAAAAAAGAAGAGAAAACTGACGAAATATTATTCTTGTAGCTCAAATAATGAACGAACCGATTCAGTGTGTGTTGGGTTGTGTGTGTGAGTGTGTGTGTGTGGGCTGACCGCCATTTGACAGCGAGTCATTTATCTGTGGAAAACGGCGACCTCGACTCGACTCGACTCGACTTTGCCGATTGCATAAAACTAAGTTGAAAGATGCCTCACGGAATAACAGCAGCTATGAACTATGATTTACGGTCGTCGACGTGTGTGTGTGTGTGTGTGTGTGTGTGTTTGTGGCAACTTTAGTGCCGTAGGCTAGCGATGATTGCGTGCTGCATGACAGGACTCGTGTCGGAAGGCTAATCAAACCAAAATGAAGAACATGAACAAACACGAGATGCGCGAGTCTCCGTCAATCCAACACAAATTGTAAAATAAATATGCATTTGTTTATTTATTTATTATCCGCTTGGATTTGGTGTTTAGTGACTCTGTCGTGCTGCTCGTGACACTTCCTTGGCCATCTCTAAGCCGCGCGTGTTAGAATGCGCCTTGAGGTCGCCATCGCTTCTGGGATATCTGCATGGCGTCGCTGACTTTCAATTTATATGCATTTGCATAGTTGAACTTGCCTTAGTTGCATCCTTCGCCTTAGTTGCCAGCTTTGTGGCTGGGGAAACTTTCTGGTGGCACGGCACAGAAGTTTCTGCATAGATGATGCCTTTAAATGGTGGAAACTTTATTAAATTTGCAGTATTTTCCTCACGTCAGCTGAACAAATTCATGAATAATTTTGTAACCGCAATTAATTGGCGAGCAATTCACGTGCAATTAATTTGATTATATGTTTGCGGTGCACTCGATTCAATTACAAATGTTTTTTTAATCGACGCCAACCAAATGCCACGAGTATTGCCAAAAAATAAATAATTTCATTTAATTGCAAGTTCATTTTATACATTTTCCTGTGATTTCATTTCTGTGATTGGCGTTTAAAAAAATATGACTTACACAATGCAGCAAATCATGAAGCCATAATTGGCAAAAAAATCTGCATCAATTACAATTTCAGCCCGCTGAAATGGGAGAAAATGTATTAAGTGTTGAAAGTAAAATCACAGAACGTGAATTAGCAAACGCAATTAAAATGCAATTAACACATTTTCCATGCATATCAATTAATGGATTTTAATTCATTTTAAAAGCAATTGTATAATGCCGTTTAAATAGCGTGACAAATATGAATATTGGTCTTTCTGATTTAATGAGTTAATCATTCATTTAATAACCCAACTGCTGATAACGACTTGTGAGTCGGAATGATTAAGACCGAATTGTAAATTAAGAAGTGAATATTTTTATTTAATGAGTGTTATTAACATAGATAAAACATGAAATATTAAATCGAGAAGGACTACCAACTAATTCGTTGTATTATTTAAGTTATTAGGTTTAATTTAGATTTTGGGTAGATTTTGTGGCTTTACTAAGCTCGTTGGAATAAATTGAACATCTTTTTTATATTCTCGGCTGGGTTCTTTCTGATGTTGTCTTCTTCGGTGCTGATTGTGAATTTCTGGTATCATATCCACGCACTGTCAAGATATAAAAATGAATTTATTTCATCAAGAAAATAATCACCAAGTAAATTGAATAAATTTACTCGCACAACAATTTACTTTTCATTTTTATTAAAGCCTTTAGTTCTTTGACAATAAATTCAAAAGCAATCTGAAATTAGCTGCACTATCGCTGTCAGCGCACAGCAATTGTCGAGAGCAAATCTAACGACAATACGAATAAATATGTGCACACATCTGAATGTGTGTGTGTGTGTGTGTGTGTGTGTGTATTTTGCGAGTGTGTTTGCACATGTGTGAGTGTGGTAAGTAAACCGCAAAAATATGTCATAATATTTGTTTTTATTTCAAACACAGCGACTTGTCCATTGTTATTCCTGCCGCCGTCATTGTGGCTGCCTCACTTGATGCCACATAGTACATTAGTGTGTGTGTGTGTGTGTGTGTGTGTGTGAGCGTATGATATTTTTTGTGTCTACCCCGTCACGTGTTTAACATAAAATTTAAATAAAAATCACATACAATATGTAAACAGTAATATGTATGTACGTACTTCCTGCGAATGCTCCGGATTCGTTACGGATCTGCTGTGCCCCATGCCCCATGCCGCATGCCGCAGGCCTCGTGGCTTCGTGCCCCACGCCGAATGCGTCTTGTCGATGCCTCAGGCGTCTCTACAGTCTGCTCATTTTATGCCTTCTGATTATTTCTTGTTGTTGCTGCTGCTGCTGCTGCTGCTGTTGTAATTTCCGTCTGTTAACACAATTTGCAAAATTTTTGATACTGCCCACTTTGCGGGCAGGGTCGAGAGACGAGGGGAGCTCGGGTTCCTTTCCGTTCCATTCCATTCCGTTCCGTCCGCTTGCGGCTTTTCATTTCCATTCCCATTTTAGGGGATCGCAATTGCGCAAGGCGCAACTAAATCAGCTAAATCTTCTGAGATAAACTATAACATATACAGATTCTATGCAAATGCCAGCCACAAACAATGTCGCCAAGAGAGAGCGTGTGTGTGCGAGTGTGCGTGTGTGTGTGAATATTAGCTGGGGTAGATTTTTTACTGGGTCGCTGGCTCTATAAAACAGAGGCAATTGCAGACGGGCACTTGGCACGCGCCAGGCACATTTGGGCCGTAATAAATAAAGATGGAAATTTGCGTTAATATAAAACAGGATGAAAAGGACTAAAGTGGGACACATGGGGGGATCCACTATTTTGCATTTTACTGAAACTGCTCGGCGAGATTCATTTGCCGCACTATGGTGATGATGCTGAAGGCAAACTTGGCCACCTGCAAGGGTGAATAGAAGGCAGTCAGAGTATTCAAGGCTTAAAGTATGAATATGACTTAAATATGACAATAAAGAATGAATTTGTAATTGGCAAATATTGTTACATTTTTATATTTACTTTAGCTTAATTTTATTTCTTACAAAATTATTGACTAGTGCCAAAATTAATAACTTAATGATGATAGTACTACGATAAATAAAGCTAAATACAAAAAAGAAAAAGAAAAAAAAAGTCTGCCAACTCACGCTGATGTTGCTGTTCATCGAGATGGGAAATATGCCGCCGGCAATAAAGATGATGGGCTGCTGCACATGGTGCATGAAGTGGACCAGCGTGGATTTGTAGCCCGGCTCTGCATCGGCCCAGTTCGATTGGAAAATGGTGTTGGCCAAGTCGTCGCAGTCGTCAATCAGCAAATTGCAGGTGTAGCAGAAGGGAAATGTCTGCATGAGGATCGTGATGACGAACATAAATGAGGCTAGACCGCGCCAGAAGTTCGAGAAGAAGAACACATTGATGAGAGTCAAGCCCAGCACGGAGCCAATCAGCAGAAACTGGACGAATATCGTGCGCGAAATGATGGGACGTATTAAATTGCACGATCTGCCAAAGAAAGGATCAAATAAAGCAATGGAGGCTTATTTCGTCTAACCTGAGTATCAGTTTGTGATCCATGATGCAATTGACAAGGTCCTGGTAGTTTTCCTTCTCCGACTTAGTGGGATCCATGCGCAGATTGCGCACATGGTCTTTGAGCACATCGAAGTGCGCCCGAAAGATGATCATGAACATCAAAGGATACGTGTCCGACAGCTGATCCTGCAGCACCGCAAAGGACATGGTGATGTACTCAAATATCGACTGAATCCACAAGCTGCCGAGGCCATCGTGCCAGTCCACAAACGGATTGTACACCGACCATGGCGGTCGACCACTGAGCACATAGGACAGAAATGTGGAGCCCGCATAGCCGCAGTAGATGAAGCTGTAGATCAGAAAGGCGTAGTTGCAACGTGCCACCATCTCGTGAATCTTCTGGCGATCCTCATCACTCGTGATCCGCTCATCCAGTCTGTCCAGCAGATTCTCCGTCTTTCGCAGACGCCACAGGAAAATATATGTAATGGTCGACTTCACCGAGGCGCCGTACACATTGATTGCCACTTGCAACGAGGTTAGAAACTCGCCGGGCGTGAAGTTCTTGAACTCCTTGGCGTAGCTGATGATAAAGCCCACAGGCAGATAGAAGACGCCAAAGGCAAACGGCACACAGGTCCAGAAGAGGTAGACGTAGCGCCAGACTCCCTGCTTCGGTGGGATCCAGCCGATTAGCTTCATCGCCCGATACATATAGATGTTGCCCTCCCGGGAACGCACTCGCTCCGTGAGCGGAGCAGGTTTGATCAGCTTGAACATCGAATCTATTGCCATTGTTAAAGCAACAAAGGCTGCGCTTCGCTTTTATAGTCGCGATGTCAATTTGAAAATTCATTTGCAGCTGTTGGATTCCCGCAAAACTGTGAACTGTTATTAGGGTCAAAGTTTTGTCAAATGTGTTGCAGGAGGTGTGGCAGGAATTAATTTTTGAACTGCAGACCATTCAAATATGAACATGAATGATTCAATTGTAAATATTTATAATTTATGTAACTCCCTCAAACACATTGCTAAGATTGTCGATGCATCTGACGTAATGGGCAGCAAACAAGCTAATTAAGCTGTATATTTATAAATATTGATTCATTGTTAAATCATACTGAACATTGAGCGAAAGAGAAAGTCATATCACTCTAAATGAGAATACTGAATAATCCATTCACTGGAACAGATGTTCCACAAACAGCAGCGAAAATAGAAAAGTCAGATACATGATTTAATAGTCAGCTCAGTAAGAGTTTATTAAATTGAAGGTTAGTAATTACAGATAGGATTACATTTCAAAAGCAGAACATAGTTAGTACATTACTGCAGAAATATTGTTGTTGAATAGTATAACATTGAATTTTGTAAACCATCATTGTCAGATACTTTTCAATTTAATAAATCAAAACTCTGCCGAATAAATTGCTAGCATATATAATTTAACTTTGAATCTTAGTTATTCTGCTTCAATTTGCGATCAACTTTAATACTCGATTTAAAAAAAAATGTGTGATAAATGGGAATTGAAATTGTCTTATATTTTTCAGAATTTGGAGTCTTTGGTTTCATTATTACATTACTGCAGAAATATTTTTGTTGAATAGTATAACATTAAATATTGTAAACTTTCACTGTCAGATACTTTTCAATTTAATAAATCAAAACTCTGCCGAATAAATTGCTAGCATATATAATTTAACTTTGAATCTTAGTTATTCTGCTTCAATTTGCGATCAACTTTAATACTCGATTTAAAGAAAAATGTGTGATAAATGGGAATTGAAATTGTCTTATATTTTTCAGAATTTGGAGTCTTTGGTTTCATTATTACATTACTGCAGAAATATTTTTGTTAAATAGTATAACATTGAATATTGTAAACTTTCACTGTCAGATACTTTTCAATTTAATAAATCAAAACTCTGCCGAATAAATTGCTAGCATATATAATTTAACTTTGAATCTTAGTTATTCTGCTTCAATTTGAGATCAACTTTAATACTCGATTTAAAGAAAAATGTGTGATAAATGGGAATTTAAATTGTCTTATATTTTTCAGAATTTGGAGTCTTTGGTTTCATTATTACATTACTGCAGAAATATTTTTGTTGAATAGTATAACATTGAATATTGTAAACTTTCACTGTCAGATACTTTTCAATTTAATAAATCAAAACTCTGCCGAATAAATTGCTAGCATATATAATTTAACTTTGAATCTTAGTTATTCTGCTTCAATTTGCGATCAACTTTAATACTCGATTTAAAGAAAAATGTGTGATAAATGGGAATTTAAATTGTCTTATATTTTTCAGAATTTGGAGTCTTTGGTTTCATTATTACATGAAAGCTAGCTTGAGTCATTGACGGAAGCTGCTTTCGAATCTATTTTGACTTTTGTCGCTTTTAACTTAACGAGTTTCACACGCAGAACCACGCCCAAAACTATACTTAAAAAGTCATTAGAACATTCAGTCAGCCAGACAATGGGACCAAAGGTCGAGCAAAAAGTTGTCACTGATCGCCTTTAAATTCATATTGATTTATCGACCAATTACACTTGCAGCTGACACAATGGAACAACCATATTCAAAGCATATTCTCTGTTCCCCCTTCCCGCTTTCAGCTTTTCATCTGTACTCGAACCGCACCGAGGAGCGCATCGAAGTCGACACGCTGGCCGTTAAGTATGAGGATGGCAGATGGTCGAAACCGTATTACGACTGCGGTGGCGGAAATATATGGATGCTGACATACACGGTTCCTTTCTTTGGCTACGAGAATGGCAGCTATCACTTCAAGTAAGTCGAAGCACACAAAGTCAAAAACAATTGCTGGCAAGTCACTGGGGAAAAGCCAATATGGCTGTGGGTGTTGCAAGAACCCAGCACAACACAGGCAACAGCCAGACAGAGCCATTCTATAAATAATTTGCACAAAAAGCGCCCAGCGAAACTGCAATGGCCTGTAAAGTGCCAGTGTGCAACTTTATTCTGTAGTTTTAATACCCTGTACACATTACAAATGCACAACAAGGGGCATGCCACACTTGTCGTAGGGCAGTGAAGCAATGAATTTTTGAACGATTGCTAGACAATTTTAAAATTGGATTGAAAAATTATTTTAATTTAGATTGATAAAACTGTTTGTTCTGAATGGCAGACTGGCTGAATGTAATGTACAGCTCAAACCTTTAGATACAAATGGAAACTTATGGGAATTTGAAATATCACATATAATATCATTAACTTGGTAACGCATTATGCTAGCAAACAGCAGAATTTGTCCACGGGCAGGACATCTTGGCAATGGCATAAGGTAGAATCAACGAGTGATCTCGGTCTAAGTTCCTGCAATCGGTAGATCAGGCATAGAAAATATTAATTTTAAAATTGACATTAAATATTTCCACTTATTTTTTTATTCTTTTGCGCGTTTTGAAGACTTGAGAACTTATATTGATTTTAGATATTTATAGTAAAATTGCACTAGAAGTGTTGAATAGCATTTAGCTTTTTTCGGTTTTGCTTCTCCGTAAAAATAGTTTTCTTCCCATCCCGAAATTAGGCAACACTTCATGCATCGACTTTCAATATGCCAATTCTTATTTCTATAACTCCTCGTGTTCGTTTAATGAGCTGCACAGATAAATAGCTGACACAAAAGAAAAGTTTGTTTTTCTTACAGAGTGTTTGCTAGCCGAACAATTTCGCTTGAGGCCTGCTAACTTGTTGTACTTAGTTTTTATTGTTTCTGCAATTTTTTGTTGTTGCACTTGCAGTTGCTGCAGTTGTTCTTGTTGCAGTTGTGGAGCTGCATTCAGCTGTCAGCGACAGTCGCAGTCGCAGTCGCAGTCGCAGCCTTCGAATGGCTAAAAATGAAATGTAAGCAACATTTTTGGGTGTGGCACTGCTTTGGCTTTTGTCTCACGACCATGCCACATGCCCCAGCGAAACAACAATAGTGCTGTAAACAGTGTCAGTAATTGAATATCGTTGCTTCTCGCAGCGAAATGAGTGCCACAAGGCTGCACGTGCAGCATCAGAAGTAACTTTTCGTTCCTCGAAGGCTGTTAGAAAATTTTTCTCACGCACACCGACAAACGGAATACGTTAACATGGACAGCGGCCATTCTTATGAAACTTTATGACGCCATCCACCCCCAAAAAAGAAACCTCTTTCAGTTCACTTTTTGCCTTCCGTCGGGGCCTTTTAGTGAAATTTTTAATTTTTCTCGTTCGCCTCATTTCTTTTATTTTGTCGGACATAGTTCGCCTTTTCAAAACTTTTCCGATTGAATGTTGAGGCGAAAAGTTGGCAAACTGTGCGAAAAACTCAGAACGGACTGTGGACTCCTTGGACTCTTTAGGAAGCGCGTGCAACGCGAAATAAGTTACACAGTTTAATGAAAATTTCATTGATCTTCCCCCGAGACGGTTGACCAAATCAATAAATTGCGTAAAACACTTGGCTTTGGCTTCGGCTTCGGCTTCGTCTTCTGATGGGGCTGCTTTGGGAAGCGTGCACTTATGACCATATTTAATTAATTTAGTCGTACTGAAGCGACACAAAAAGGGGATGCGGCATTTCATTAAATTTGTGAAATCAGCTGTGAGTGTTAGGCAAATTTATTAGAAATATTTGCGAACCGAAATGCCAGCCTAAACTAAGAAAACAGATTTTAGCATTAACGAGGCCATAACACAAATGCAACAAAAACAAGAGCGAGAACGAGAACATCGACGACAGCAACAACTTCATGTCGTTGGCTGTAGCAAGCAGTTAGTTACAACATCAAACTGAGTGCCTCAATGTTGCATAATGGCTGCTGAAAGTCATTCCACTGTTTACGACCGAACGTGGGCGGCAATTGCCGAAGCCAGAAGGTTTGGGGCATGCGGCATGCGGCATGCGGCAAAAGGCACTCAATTCTGGCTCTGCCACATTGTACATTGCTCTGCACAATTAGCCAGTCGACGTTGCTGTCCGCATTTCCACTTCGTTTCATGCATAATTTGTAATTATTACTTGGCAACCATAGAACAGCAAACAAAAAAAAACAAACAGCAACATCAACATCAACATCAACTACAAAACTACAAGCCAACAAGCTGTTTTTAGTCTGAGGCTTTTGATTAAGTTATTATTACCACAAAGCGGTAAGACGCTAAATAGCCAACACATTATTTGTGTGTCTTTGAGTAAAAGTTATTAATGAGCTTCGATATGGAAATAGTAACACGAGGCTACAACACATTGTAGGAATCTAAAAATGAGTTTTTCATTACTTTGTGTAATGGTATTTTTAAATAAGTCACAATATTAAATAGGGACTAAATTAGAGACCAACAATTGATTTTCTCATCTAGCGCAATCAGAGATTTTCAGCCTGATTACATATACATACATAAATAATTATATAATTTATCATATATTCCATTTCATCTTAGAGCTATTCCAGTTCCACATTTAACTAAACAGATAACTTATTGTTGTTTATAACAGATTGTAATTTAAAATGGAAAAAGAAAAGAAAAAACATACCACAAAATATCCAAATTATTTATTCAGGATAAATAGATCGTTGGTCTCAGTTAGATACTTTTCATAGCTGGGAGTTCTTGCCCCCGCTTTATGTGGTTTGGGCTTATAGCAGTAACAAGGATAAACCTTTCGTCCTTCTTCTCGTTTTTTCTTCGATTTTGTTGTGAAATGCTTACGCTGTTCCCCTGTCAAAGTTTGAATTGGAAATTGAGTAAAGAATTGATTGAAAGTAAACGCACAGCTCACGAACAGTGCGACTGGTAGAAGTTCTGCTGCCACCTAGATATTTCCTTATTTATTGGTTGTCGGAATATATTTTCGGAAGCGGCTACGAGTCCAAGTCCCAAAAGAAGCGTCAACAGCTGAGTTAGCATTGCGTCTAACAGCATCTTTTGCAAAAATTCTGGCTAAAATGAAATTTAATGCAAAGCTTTTGCGCTCGACTTGGCTAATGGCTTGCGTAATTATAACATGTTCCAGGCACTTAACGGGCCAAGCATTGAAAATTTCATTAACTTCGCCACCTGCTGCCTCCCAGCGCGTGTTGAAGACGCAATCTCAGTCAGAATTCTCTACAGGTGGGTGGCAGGTAGTATTTAATAAAAGCAATCAATTATAAAGAGCGGCAAACTTCCACACACACACGTGACTAGATAGACGCCAATTGATGTTCAATGACTTTGCACGCCCCATAAATTTCGCACATTAGAAACTCAAATGCACTTATATATGTGAGCATGTTTATGGCCCAGAGCGAGGCCACTTTCTATCCGGCTGGCTCGTTGAAACGGAAGTCTAGCAACTGCCAGCAATTACTGGCAATATTAATTTGCCCGTCTAATGGACGGATGCAACAAAATTAATGTCGAAACGTTGCAACTTCCCTTAGTTCATTTGCCCATAAGCGGAGGCATCAAACTGCAGCAGCAGCAGCAGCAGCCGCAGCCAGAGGCAGAGCGAAAAACAAGACTCATTTATTACTGCAACTAACAGCGGAAAAACAAATTGAAAGAACGGGCGAGTAAAGCCGAAATTGAAATCCGATTAAAAACTACTGTATTTTATTATTGAAGATACGTTTGCACAGCAACCGCAAATAATGATTATTTTGTTATTATTAAAGCATTTAAAGTCATTTTGACGTGAATTTTACAGTTCATATTTAATTAACAAATTATTATTATTATTAGTTGAGTTATATTAAAAAAGACATTTATAAATAAATTTTTTGCTCTAATATTATACTTATGTTGTTATTGTGAAATTAATTGAATTGAATATTCCTTTTTTCAATGTTTTCTTTGATGTTTGTTCAATAGGACAGGTAATTTTTTTAATTATTTCAATTTCAATTACTTTTTTATTTAAGCAAAGAATAATCCAGAATAGCAACTGAGTTTTCTTTTAATACAAAATTATGATAACAAATAATGATAATTGTCCAAAATAAAAAACTTTGTAAGCCTAAAAAAATAGTGTTTATTTTAAAACTTATAATGACTACAGTTCAATCACCTCTAAAGTAATGATTTAAAATTGAAGGGAAATATTTTTTGGCTGTATTAAATCATGGTTTTGTTTTTTCCATGCGCGGTGACCAACTTCACAGTATCGTTGACCAACTTTCTGGAAGGGCAATGCTCAAATTGCAGCCAAAAAGTTGGCAGTGGCCACTGCATGCCAGCAGACGATGAGGGGCAAGTGTTTGTTGGGTTGTGTTAATAATGTGCTGCTATCAGTATTCCATTAGTTGTGGAGCAGACCGAAAAATTAATTTGTTTACGTCGAGGCAGCTAACTGGCGGAAAGCAGGCAAACTGCCTGGAACGGCTAAGTCCGACTCTAAGAGCAAGTTGATGCGAAACAAGGCAGTGCGAAAAGTTGTTAATTGATTTAATTTATGTATTATGCTGGGTTATACCATGATAAATGCTGGCCATGGACAGCAGGACAAAAGGGACAATGGGGCAACAGACCGGCTAACCGGCGGCAAACATTAACTTAATAATATTAAAAATTATTTGGCACTTTGGATGGCAGCGAAATGGGCATTAGCAGCTGAAAAAAAAAAGAAAACAGAAACTGAGAGATGGGAGATGGGCAGAACTCAGCCCACAAAATGTGCAAAAAGGCAAAACGCAAATATATAAGGCACAAATCACATTAACCACCCGCTGTGCGGCAAGAGAAAGGACACGACTTCTAACTGAGCCTGGTCTGGCCTGAATTGCTTTGGGCTGCCTGCTGTGGCAATAATTTTATTTGATTTCATTTAAGTTTCGCTTAGCGTTCGCTGCGTGCAACAAATTTTTCAATATTACAACAGCGAGCTGAACGAAATGGGGAATATGAGAACGAGCATTCAAATAATCCTGGCGTTGTATTTATTTGACTTTTCCTGCATTACACACAAGTTTTACCCACTACTTATGTGCTCGCCGTTGTGCAAAGCGGGACACAGCATAATGAGGCAAACGGAAACGGAAATATCAAATATTGCAATAAGCATTCCTTTGAGGCGGAATCAAGCTGACGGAGAGGGCGAGAGATGAGGAAAGGAGGAAAGGACACAGGCTTGTTAGTCTGTCGAGTTGCATATTGTGAATATACATGATTATGGATTACACGACAGTCGCAAGTCGGTCTGCTCACAAGTTGCTTACAAGTCATCATCTCGTATTTGCGCTCCGTTTACAAGCTGGATTTGTGTCAGCTCGGCATGCAACTGCAACTGCTTGACGCACGCACACACATCAGAGTGTACAAATACACGAAACGTTTTGACCCAGGTTGGATCGGATTCCGTGAGCATGATAGATGCTGCCAATCATGTAGCGCAAAGTGCATGCAACATGGCGATTGACATTCCATGTGGCTGCTACAATGTCAATGCCTTGTCGACAGCCAATTACATGCAACATTGCAGCATAGCTACATTGCCACATTGCTACATCGATACATTGCAGCAGCGGCATTGACAACGACAATGTGGATAGTCGACACCAACAACAGCTCCCGCCAAGTGCAGCATTTCAATCTATCATCAATAGTTAAATGACAATACCAAGGTCAGATGGCTTGCAAATATAACAGCAGCAAGTCATTTCGCATTTCTGGCAGCAGAAACAATTATTTTCATTTTCTTTTCAAGCAGAACAGTTACAACTCTATTCTTGTTGCCTTGAAAATGCAAAAATAAACATTTGTTTTTTTTTAATTAAAGACGAGAAACAAAAGTTGCTTTTAAATAATTCTTATTTCCGTTCGTGAGTGAATTGCAAAATAAATGCCAGAGTCAATCTGCCAGAAACAAATCGATGCTTAGAATAAACAATATTGCAAATGAAATATTTTATTTAAGTGATTGTGATTAGTAAATATTGGTAAGAACACGACAAGCAGAAATTCTTCAGCGATTTGATTTTGTAGAGCTTTGCAAATACAAATCCCTTAAATGTTAAATTACAGACTTTAGACATAATAATGCCACACAGCATTCGGCAGTAATAAATGCTGGCTGAGGTATTAACATGAAACATGAAGTTCATCTGCAAAATTTGACATTAATGTGACCTCAATTCTGGCCACAGTAATTTTGGTATTACATTTGGGGCATGTTGGCGCATTTTGCTGGCTCTCACTGAGGTGAAAATTGCAGGCATAAAGCTGATTACGTACATTAGCACTAACCTAGATGCTGTCCACTGGCGAATAGAGCAGCGCATACACGGCGTATGTGTAATGCGACAACAAATCTAACCAGGCGTGTTATTTACAAACTGATTCCGGGCGTGCGTGCGTGTTGTTTTTGTGGCCATAACCAAAATACGCGCCAACACTAAAGTGGCAACAACAACGGCAACAACAGCTGTAGTCACATACCACACATTGCGTATACGTAATACGTATTAGCTGTCGCCATTTTTAAATGACGCGCACGTGCTGCAATATCTGTATCAAAGTGTGCGTATGTGTGAGCTGCAAAGTGCATTCCAGCTTTGCACGTAGGAGTATTCCGTAAGCCAGAGCTGCGCACGTGCTTCGACTGCTTCAAAGTATTTGTTGCACACACAATGTTTGCCACACAGTTCGCAGCATTTTCCGGCATTTTGGATTCACAAATATTTACTTTAAAGCCTGTGCCAAGCACTTGCTCCTTCACCCCTGAAGTGTGCAAATTATATCGGCCAAAGTTTCAGTTGGATTAGAAGCAGCTGCAGCTATCGTTTAATTAGACGGCTCGATAGCGGAAGAATGAGAGAGTTTCCTGTTGGAGCAGCGCAAAGAAAACCAATTATGCTAATCAGTTGAAGTCCTAACAAGGCTGAGTCGACTCGAGAAAAGCTGCCTCGACGACTCCAGCGACTCCGACCTCCACTGCGGCGGCGAAATTGAAAATCAACAGGCACAGACGGCAACGATTTGGAAGTGGAAATGGAAATGGTCAGGACAAATCTCACGACGACAAACGATTAATTGGCAGCTCATTTGTAGGCATTGGGCGACACTTAATCAAAGGCGCATCAAGTATACGCCAGCAGGCACAGCACATTGCCGCATCAGCAATGCGTGCGCGGTGAATACGGACGGAGGCTATTAAACGGACGGACACGACGGACAGAGAGACACACACACAAAGTCAGTCAATGCTGAGGGCGGCAAACTAATAAATCAATATGAGACGCAGCAGCAAAATTCATTTGGACAGATAGCTGGATGTCGGTCAGGAGGATAAGCTTATTTTTCGATATCCGTTTACAAATTATCTTCAAAACTGTCAACAACAACAGCAACAACAGGGGCCACAAAAGGCGAGCGCAGCGCGCTGACAAAATGAAACCACAGCAAATAAAAGGCAAGCAAATAAGAGGAGGACGATGGCGGAAAAGGGATCCCGGGAAGGACGGTCACACACAAAGGCGAGGCGTTGGGATGAACTGCAGGAGAATTAACATAATCATTATTATAATGTAATATGGCCATTGTGTAGTCCTTCTACGTCCTGTGCCCAGTCGATATCCCTTTTTTTGCAATCAATAAGTTGTCAGAAACAATCAAATAAATACAAACTGATATGTCAATATTAACTGACAGGCGGACGAAACTCGAGACCGGATAAGCATGGCACACACAATGTGGGGAGTGTGTGTGCGTGTGTGTGTGTGTACATTAAAGAAAAAGGTCTGCCAATTGATGTCAGACAGTCTGGGAGTCGGAGATGCGTGAAGTTTTATGGCTGAGCCCAAAACACTCACACACACACACACACACACACACACACACATTGGGCAGAACTTTTGTTTTACGTTTTCAATTTGATGAACAAATTGGCTGAAACTTTCTTAAGAAAATGTAGATTAAAAGTTAGCTAGATTATGCATAGAAAAAGGTCCGAAAAGTATGCAGTAGCAACAGAATATGATTTAAATAAATATTATGAAAAAATCGATTTTCGTTCTTGAAACGTTACTCTTTACAGCAAATTGAATTAATTTCCAGCTCAATTTAATTATACTCGAAAAACACCTCTTTTATTGGCATGTAATACCGAGAAATACAATTGTGACTCACTGTGCGCAGAGCATGGAAATAGGGGTCTCGGATTATGCGTAAAATTTCTACATCTGTCTGGGCGGGGTGCAAACGGGACGTGGCTGCTTAGGATTGCGTGTAATTGGGTGTTGCCAGCTGCCCATGCCAGCGCCAGACCAGATCGTATAGAATATCTGACGGCGGAGTGGGTCAATGGGTCGCTTGGCGGCTTAGTGCACCCTTTTCATGGCTTTATGTCTTTGTAAAACGACAAGGCAGCCGGCCGGCCTGCCTGTCCGTCTGTCCGTCTGTCTTTTGTCCAACCGACCAAACGACAGCGGAAGGACAAGAAAATAATTTTCTACTAGTTTCTGCTGGCTTCATTTTTTGCGTTCATTTCCATTTGTGAAAGCGGAACCATAACACGCTTGTTAGTTTCCGCATGGTCTTTATCCTTTATCCCTTATCCCTTCCATTTCCGTCGCCATCGCCATCGTCGTCGTCATCGTCCACTGCTGCGATTCACACAGTAATCATAGGCGAAATTTATTGTATGTTTTTTTGCTGGGAGTACACAAGCAGCAACAACAATGTAAGCCACTGTCCATGAACAAGATGGACTCTGCACACTCATATTGTATGTGTGTGTGTGTATATATAAATATCAGCCGCTGGCGCTACGCACGTTTTATTGAATTGATTTTATAAATGGCGCCATTTGGCTTAAGTGCCGCCCAGTTGATTGTTAAACTGACAAATTAATAACATAAATTTTTAACGCCCTGCATCGCTCTCTTCGCTCTCTCTCTCTCGTTTTCAGAGGCACATCTGGCATCGATATTGACTTGAGGCGCGTGGACATCGACCAGTGTCCGCAGCGTCACACGCCGGGCACAAAGCGACCGCTGAATATCTTTGCCGGCACCGACAAGTGCAAGCAGCGCACCACCATGGTGGGTACTTAAAATATATACACACAGCAATCAGCAGTCAATTGCTTTCACTTTCACTTTCACATTCACTCTCTTCCCCTTGCAGTGTGAGGCCATTATGGGACTGGGCTTTCGCCGTGGCTCCTACAAATGCCTGTGCCGCAAGGGCTTTTATTTTCCGGACGTTGTGTCGCAGCACAAGTTCTTCAACGGCAGCCTGCTGGAGGAGGAGTACGAGAAGCTGATGCTGGTAGGTTTTTGTGGTATAAATTACCATTATCACGCCGAGAGCGGGCAGGAGAAACCGCTGAGTCAGGTGGTTTCAATAATTGCCAACGCTTAACCAAAAACGCTCATTAAATATGCATGTTGATTATTGTCCATCTCTCACTCTCTCTGTTCCTTTGCAGGGTAAGAACTCCACTTACAACAGCAACAGTGAGTACGAGTGTCTGCCGTGCGCCGAGGGCTGCGACTCCTGTGAGGATGCCTCGCCCTGCATTGCGGCCCTCAACTGGCCCATGCGCACCAGCATCCTGGCATTGGCCTGCATTGTCATTGGCCTGCTGCCCCCAGCCGCCTGGTTCACGTTCCGCTATCAACAAGTCAAGGTAAATGACCACAACACACAAAGCACACACCCACAACTCTGACCGAATAAAATAGTCGAGTTGTGCTTCCCCTGGACTTTCTCACTTTCCCTTTAAAATGGCAACACAACTTATTCTAAGCCGAAGGTCGGAGGCAGAGTGGCTGACTGTCTGTCTGTTTGTTCGTCTTTCTGTCTGGCTAGCTAGCTGGCTGGCTCTTAAATGCCTTAGATCCTGCGCAAGGCCGACCTAAGCTGCTGTCATTGGGATGCTAAGCTGCTTAGCATTGTTAGTTTCAAGTTAATATTGTACGTGCTGCGTGCCTCTATCTCCTGTGTCACAATCGCAGTCACTGTCAGAGCCAGAGTCAGAGCCGGAGTCGGAGTCCTCGACGGCAACGGATATTGTCGCGCATAAAGGAAAGTGCAAACATTCACAGGATTCAACCAACTTCCTGCTAGGTCTACACAGGTAGAAAAACTTTCGAGACTCTTGAATTAACACCAAAACTTTTTGAAATTAAAGTTCTTAAATCAAGATCGAAATTCAAGAATAATTCACAAAAAGTTTGCTAAATGAGGAATGCATAAGTAATAAAATTGAACTGAAAAAAACAAGTTTTATTGAATGTCTAATTTTTTAATTAAAGAATAGTCATTTTTCAAATAAGGGTTGCATTTCTTATTTTAAATTTCTTGTAAATCATGATCGAAATTCAACAATAGTTCTGGGTTAAATAAAAATTGTTTCAATTACAACAAGTTTCTTCGGTCAGAATTGCAAAAGTAACTAAAGTCAACTAACTAATATTTCATTATTTAATGTAATTGTAACATATGTAAGGAATTTTGCAAATCAAGACTGAATTTGTTATATTCGAATTCTTGTTTTGAGAATTTTGTTTTACGACCGATTTAACTTTTTGCAATGTTACAATGCTAGATTTTTGAGTTTCAAAATTGTATTGTAATTTTTTCTTTAAGTGAATAAGCATGAATTCTATAATTCCAGAATAATATATAATATAAGCAATGTTTTTGAATCGGGATTGAATTTCTTACTTTAAAAAGCTGGATTAAACATCGAGAGTAGTGTCTTAAAATTAAAGTTATAATTTTAAGAACGTAAAAATTGTTATTGTAAATTTCTCTATGTGCATAAGCATGAATTAAGGAATAATATTCCATCAATTTTTCAATGAGCATTGAATGTCTTGCCTTTGCACCGGAATACAAGTCTTAAAATGTAAATTTAAATTTTAACAACGTGCAATTTGTAATTAGAGGAATTACACTGCGATTCTTTCTCTATGTGTAGTGCACTCGGTCCAATCCACTGACAGTCTCACTTGCGCACTCATTAAGTTACTCCATAGACCAAGTGTCTCTGGCGTATAGTTTTAAACCGTTTTGAACTTTGTCGTTGCCATGCGAGCGAGCGCATTCCTGAACAGAGGAGCGGAACTCCTATGCTACTTTTATACTATATGTAAGCATTGTGAATTATTCCATTTCCCATGGGGGATTTACCCCGCCATCTGCTCTATTCTCGGACGAATCAGCGCAGTCAGCCAACTAAACTGTTTTCATTTCTAATGCGATTCTGTCGCATTTGTGTCTACGAGACGCAAGAGAGACGAGGTCGACAAGCATGTTGAGTTTCATTCTTATCTCAGCTCGTCTCCGCGTTCCAAACTAATTAAATGGCACTAAAGAGTCGCCAAGTGTGACTGCGACTACACAGAGACCCAGCACAAGCTCATCAGGACATCCCGTTCTCCCCCCGCTAACCTCTCCTCGTCCTGTAGTTGACCTCTTTGTACTCTGCGCAATTGTGCAGATGAGACAATTTTAATTTGAATTTAAACTAAGCCGCGCCACGTGCACAACACTTTTATGTGCGCCCATCACTCGGCTTTTGACAAAGAGATGAATCTAGTCTAGCAAAATATTCCATTCAACAAATCTCATATACATATTTTGCATTTGCAGGTTGTTCGTGCCGCCAGCCCAGCTTTGCTGCGGGTCATTGCACTGGGAGCGTTCTTCATCTACTGCACGGTAAGCTAATCATTCATCCTTTCGTTCCTTAAGCTGTAAGCAAAGGAATGGGCTTTCGGAACAGGATTACAGCTTAACAGGCTTACCGAAAATGGTCGAAAATTCTTCAAATTGTGCCTTGATTTATTAAATTTCTATTCTATACACTCACAGCGTCAGGAAGGACATTGAGCCTCCACTTCCGGCGGCAAATAGTTTCAAAATTACAATATTTTTATTTGCCAAAGTCACGTCTGTGTGTGTGTGAACAGTCTGTCATTTATAGGTAGGCATATTTATTTGGGATAAAATGGATTCGTTTATCGCTTTAGATCAGACTCGATGTCAATCATATAACACAATTTGCATAACTAACAGGCAGAGAAAGCCGCAAATTCAAGAGTAGGAAAAGCAAAATAGATTCCCCCTGCCACACAAAATCTAAAAATGACCATACTGAATTCAAATCGATTTCTACGCAATTTAATTTGATTGATTTATGGTTCATGATGGAAAATAATGGCAAACTGGCCAAATAAAGAACTTTAAACGAGAGTTCATCGCTCAACACACACACACACACTCACTCAGCAGACAATACAAGGCAAAAGATATATTGTGGCACTTATCTGAAGCGTCAAGTTTGCCACTTGGCAACACACAATGATTGAGCTCAGCTGAAGGCCAAAAGATACACTCAACTCAACTCGACTCGAATCGAGAAGCGATGTGGGCCAAGTGGTTGTATTTTGTGGCAAGGCGGCAGTTTTGGCCCTCTTTATGATTTTTTAATATGTGCTCAGTGAATGGGCCGAAGCTATTGTTACTGCTGCTGTCTTGATTTATTAATATTTGAGACTCACATACACAGGCCTAGGAAAGTACTCGCACAATATATAAAAATACCACTTAACAAAAACACAGCTTAAAATATTCGTTTAAGTTATGGACTGAATGTGGGCGATTGTCGTCCACTGTTTGTGTCTGTCAGGAAAGATGCTCGTCTAATTTGCAATTCTAAGTGGCCGGACAACGTTTCGTCGACTAAATTATTTGCATTTTCTCTTGTCATCCCACACACACAGAACATTGTGATGTATCCGAATCCAAATCTGTATACATGCACCGCTCGCATTTGGCTGCGCGAAATTGGATTCTCCCTGACCTACGGTGCACTCATGCTGAAGACCTGGCGGTAAGTTGCATGCCCCATCCCCGCAGCAGTGTGCGCTCTGCTTTGATTAGATTTCCATCGTAATATGTATATCTTGTGCAGCATTTCGGTGATATTCCGGGTGCGCTCCGCAAAGGCTGTCAAAATCACGGATGCGGCGCTGCTCAAGCGGTTGGGCATCATCTGCGGGGCGATTGGTACTTGCCTGTTGGTGCGGACTTTGGTATCGCCACCGGATGTTGTCGTCGGACGCACTGCTGATGATCTCAAAGCGTTTTTATGCAAAACCGATTGGTGGGACTACACATTCACCTCGAGTAAGTACGGCAAGATGAAGAGATAGAGATATGGAATACGGGACACAAAAAGCTCACTTGATTGGTCTTGAAGCCACTCAAAAGCAAGCCCTGGCCCATGCTCACATGCCTACCTCAAAGCGATGCAGTAAAAAATAACTGCAGGCAATATATCGGTTCCCACGTTATGTATACGCACTGTAGAATGTAAAAAACAGAGATGGAATAAAGCGCAAAAATATTGGACTGGCAATGTCGCTAGGGCAACACGCAACAGGCAACAGAGCAGAGCAGAGCAGAGCAGGGAAACGGACTAAAGGACAACAGACTGCATATGTCCTCTTGGCTTAAACTCAAATCCAGTCGGAAGGCCACAGGCGCTGTCCGTGCAACCATATGCTGGCAGGGCAGCTAAATGCCACTTTTTGTGCAGCTCGCAGCACAGAGTGTGATGCATCGCCATGAATGGCATTCAGCTCTTCAGGCTCTCTGAAGCTTATTTACAAATTGCAAGCCATCCAAATTCCGTACAACATTTCGCTATTCACCGAATGTTCAGTTGATGCGCTTTGCTCGATGATTTCGAGAACCATTTCAATTTTCTCTTTTATTAAACGTTTGTTAATTGATTTTGTCTTGATTAAGGGGAGAAAACATTTATTTCTAATTTGTGTAGTTGCTGCATATTTTAAGCAACTAAAATTCTGATTTAATAGAATTAAATTAAATGCCGAAAGTTGTGACTATGGGGAGTAAACATTCATCAACTTTGGAATATCAATCATACAATTATATTTAAATCAGAGTAGTAACGAAAACTTTGATCCAATTTAATTGAGTGAGATGCGAAAAGATGTAATTAAAATACAATTTATATTTATTAAGCAGAGCAAACATTTAATTGCTTTCGAATATCAATCATTAAACATTTTTAGTAGCACATTTCAAATCAGAGTCGCAAATAACAGCAACTAAAATGTTGATCTAATTTAATTGAATTAAATGCCGAAAGCATTTACTAAAACACAATTTATTTCAGTTGCAAAAGTTACATACGTATTACATTACTTAAGTTTGGCAGTCTGTATTTTGTTGCTAAAAATTTCGTGAACGATGCCCCCAATTTTTGTAAGCTGCAAGAACCTGTCAGAGGGACGACAAGCGGGGAGGAAGGGGAAACAGTTGAAAGAGAAAAAGAGTTGCTGTCACGAAGCGTGACACATACAGAGACAGATGTGAACAGTGCATGTGTATTGTCAGCAGTTGACTTTAATAAAAAACTTTAACGAGGATTTGCAGCAGCATTCTCTAAATAACTTCATTTTAGTTGCAGCACAAATGCATTAATTTGAATTTACGAACTATGTGTTTGTTTTTGCTCTTCTCTGCTGTTCTGCTCTGTAAAGTATTCAGCGAATTTTTGTATTTGAAGTGCTGCAGGATTTTTTCATATTTGTAGGTAGTTATTTGACTTGCATTTGAGTGCAGTGTATAACTTTTGTATTCCGTATTTTAATTGCGTTCTTAGGGTTGTGGACGGGATGGGGGCGGGGCACGCGATGTAATATTTCACGAAATAACACATAATGTAATTATAATGCTCGCAGGCATTGCCATTCAATTAGGCAGCCGGGGCCAGCGCACACGTCAAGCACTGAACTTTTTAATTAAAATTCAAACCAAACCAAAACCAAAAGTTAAAAACCAAACAAATGCACAAAGGATCCAACTTACCAGCTAACATTTGGGCTCTCTCTCTCTCTCTTTCCCCGCTGCACAGTGGAGGTATTATTCTTGGCTTGGGGCGTGCGACTCTGCATAATGGTGAGAAAGGCGCCGTCGGAGTTCAACGAGAGCCGCTTCATATCAATGGCCATCTACAACGAGTTCCTGCTTACGTGCTTCCTCAACGTGTCCATGTAAGTGCCTAGAACCCAGTCCGGCGTGTGTGTTCCTCGTTTTAACTCTTCTGTTCTTGCCAGGCTCTTCCTGCAGTCGCCAGCCAATCCCGATCTGCTCTACATAATATTCTTCTGCCACACACAGCTGACGGTGACGCTGCTCCTCGCACTTATCTTTGGCAGCAAGGTATGCCGTTCACCTTTCGTCGCGGATTTCGCAAATGGTTAAGATGCTTTTGTCTGGTTCGCTATTCGCAGGTTTACATTGTGCTGCGCAGCGGAAAGTCGCATCAGGAGAACATCGGATTGGGGGCGAAGGCGTCGGGAGCCAAATTCAATTTTCGCCCCCAGGTGCGCACCTTTGCTCATCCCAGTTCGGTGACGACGTCAACGGCGCCTGCAGCTGGCACCACCTCGGCAGGTAACTAATTGCATCATTATATGGCTAATAGACACAGCATATCGACGGTTATGACAGACGACAGACGACGAGTGACAAACATGAACATTTAAATCGCAGACAGCGGGCAACAGTTGCTGCGAGCACCACTTTGACAAATGATGTATGATGTGGCCTTGTTTTGTGTTTTGTGGACAGAGAAACAATTTATGCAGGATAACAACAGAACAGAGCCAGCGTCCAAGGATGCTGATTAAGTCATCCGTTTCACTGAATTTTGACTTTTATTTATGGCATTTTATTTGCCAAATTAAAAAATAAACTGCCAGCGACTTGAAGTGGCGTCAGCTTATCGCTGACATCGTTGTCTAGCCCCTATACGAATCGTATATATACTCTACTCCACTCGACGCTACGTGGATATCTAGTGTCAACCCCAGCGTTGATTTATGTTCTCCCTTGCGCACAATGTCGTCCATGCCTGATGCGGTTAACCTATGAATGTTCGCCAAGCTGAGACTGAGTGCGTACATGTGTGTTTGTGTGTGTGAGTGTGTATCTGTGTGTGGGTGTGTTCTGTGTATCTCTGGCAACATCAGCGAAGCGAAAACTTCCGAGAAGAGTTGCTGCCACAGAGATGTGTATTTGGTTATCGCAAACGTAGACACGGCGAAGCAACCAGAAATTTGTTAAGGATTTATTCCCAGAAGCAGCTTCTTTGATAGAGAACAAGCTCCCACAACGGATAACGGCTTGATGCCGAGCAAATCACGGACTTTATGTGGACTTGTCGAAATTTTGATAGAAACAAAAGTTTTTCCTAATAACTTTAGCAGTTGCTGCAAAACACGTGTCGCACGGTCCGACAGCCTTTGACATAGGCAACATTTCTCTGCCCCACTCGAAGCGGGCTGCGGATTCGAGAAGGGACATCGAAGCAGCTAAAAAAGGCTGCCATCAAAAGAAGAGAGAGAGCGAGAACTTGGTGGAACAGGCGAATTCGCGATATCGTAGGCGGCATTTTAATTTGACTTTATCACCGAAAGCTGCGACGCTTTATGTTTTAATGCTTTATGAGCGAACAAGCGAGCGACCTTTTCTCATTGGCGGCTTTTTTATTTAATTTTTTATTGCTCGTATTTCTATTTTGGCGCTTTGTCTGACTTTGACTGTCTGCCACGGCAAGACGCCTTTGCGGTTGCCTAAATTGTGCGTTAAATTTTCAAATCTTTCCGTCTGCGTGTCTCTGTGTGTGTTTGTGTGAGTGGTTGAGGGCAGCTTATTCATTGTGGTGCGCTGCGTGCGTTTTTTAAGCGGCCTTCCTCCAATTTGCATATTTAAATTAAACAATAACAACGCAGCAGCAACAGCAGCAAATATACACTCAACACCCGCCCACACACCACTAGAGACGAAGTTGTTAGATTACTCGTATATTCATGTGCATTTGTATTTGTGTGGTGAATTTTAAATATTCTTTTGATACCCTGTGAGAGTTTGCGAATGAGGTATAAGTAGTTTAGAGTTTCACTTTTTTTCTGTGAATTTATATTTACTTTTCTGTTGGGTTTCATTCCAGTTGATTTCACAACGCAATTTTACTTTTCTCTCATCTTATCTTATTGATATTTTTATCTATTTATTTGCTTTCTTGAAATTAAATTAAATTAGAATTTAATTTTTGTTTAAATATTATTTTTGCTCCACAAAGGGTGTCGAACATTCCGTCAGTTGGTTTTCTGGGGTTTTTTATTTGCCGTTGCAAATGTGTAGCATACTTACAGGGGCGCACATAATAAATTCAATTCGGAGGGCATTGCTTAGGGCGCGGGTGGTGCTGGTGGTGCTGGGAACGTTGGTGGTGCTGCCGCTGCTGCGCTCGCTTAATTTCACAGCCATAAATCTAAATCCAGCGCTGCCAAACAGCAACAACAAAAAGTTGCTGGTTTTTTATTTGAAAGTCGCGTCAAGTGGCGCTGAGTGGACTCACTTAAATCACACTGACAGGCTTTCAGTTGAATTGAACAGCCATTTATCATCGTGCTGGCCCCCTTACCCACCCCCTTATATGTTATGCGGTTGTCGCTCCAGCTCCAACTAAAAAGGAAAGGGCGAAAAATAAAAGCCACAACAGCGTCCATTTTCATTTTGCATGCTGCCTGTTTTGCTGTCGGCCGCAACTACAGGAATACGCATTTAAATTGTCCTCGTGGTGCTTCTACCAGCAGCCAGAACAGCAAGCGACGGGGGCTCGGTGCAAATTACTTATGCCAGCCAACTTTTGACATGAACGCAACTTTTTTAGTGTAAAAGTTGCAAGGGGTTCGTTCGTTCGTTGGGTAGCGACTGTTGTGTTACACTGAAATGGCAGCTGGAACTGAGGACTGGGGACTGGGGACTGAGATTGGCAGGCGGCGCCATCAAGTTTTCAACTTGAAAGTTGCTGTGACGCGTCGCGGAGCGTGTAAATGATGCTCTTTGTGTAGGTGTCACAGGCAGCGCAATTGCACTTGATGTGGGCTGAATCCCACGACTTCATCAAGCTTACCTTTCTTTTGCAGAAAACAAACTGTCCGACCAGGAGGCGCTGGAGGAGATCCGTCAGCTGAGCATGCAGCTGAAGCGCATCCAGGAGATGGCGCCTCCCAAAGGTGTGGCTGTGATGACCATCTCGAGCCTGCTCGACGGCCTCAAGACACCGGGTGGCATGATGGTGGTGGCTGCAGCTGCCACGCACGCAGCCAGCGGCCATGGGGCAAGTGCCGCACGCCAGAGTGCGCTGCCCCTGCTGGCGCTCAATGCCGAAATGCAGAAGTACAATCAACAGCTGCAGCAGAACAACAACGCCAACGGTCGAGCTGCCTCTGCTGCTGCGGCTCGAGGCAGCATTCCCACCATGGTGCTGGAGACGCCTCCCTCCTCGGCCACGCCCACACCCACGACGGCCTACGAGGAGCGCGCCATCAACACGGAGCTGTGCGGCGACGACTTCCGCGAGCAGCTGCTGCGTCGCACCGCCGACGGCCACATCATCTGCAGCCGCTGCCTGGACGCGTCCAAGGAGCACTATTACTGCTGTCCGGCGCGCAGCACCTGCGAGCAGCTTGGCTCGCCCCAGCAGGAGGGCAGCCTGAGCTTCGCGAACATCAAGCTGGACTGCATGTGCTCGCAGTCGGAGGATCTTGACCAGACGCAGCGCCAGCGACGCCCCACGGTGCGCACGGCTGCCACAAATACGCCGCCGGCCAGCTGCAAGCGTGGGCCGCGCAATCTGCTCGAGGCAGAGGTCAGCATTTCGTATCAAATTTGTGATAATTGTAGAAGTAAGTATAAGCTTAGCGAGAAGCCCGATGTGGCAGGCCGAAGGCGCAGTGGGAGCTGCACTCGGACTGTGCCACAAACGCTGCCCAGCCAGGCGAGAAGCAGCGAGCTGCTGGACCGCACAGCGGATGACGATGTCCCCGTTGCTGCTGCCGCGAAGGTGGCACGCTCCACAGATGACATCGCGCTCTACACGAGCACCAGTGAGGCGGTATGTGAGGCGCAGGCCGCAACTGTTGCTGTGTCGCTGGGCAACGTGTCCAACACATCGAATAACTCCACTAGCCAGACGGACAAGACAGCGAGTGGCAGCGGAGCGGGGCGGGCAAAGCGACCCGATAAGCTGGTGCTGGATCTGAACGATCGGTCCAAGTACACAAAGGAGGTTTCTGTATAGATTGATAAAGTTAATGCTAGAGTTAAAGATTGTTTGCGATAATGGTTCGGTTAATGTTATGCGAGCGACGAACTCGTAAAATAACAAAAGACTTTATGAAATTTAATTGTATTATGGTATTAAAACAACGACAACAATAAGTTCAGCGAGGCGATTAAAACGCCTGATTACAGCAAAACATCGAAAAGCCGTGCGTCGATTTCTGATTTGCATTGCTAAATCACAAATCAAAAGCCAAAACAAGCGAAAATCATTTGCAACTATAATGAGCCCCATGTTGTGAATATTTTGCACTTGGCAAACACAAACACATAAACAAACACACACACACAAGCAAACGTCGCCATTTTGCTGTAATTCATGTGTTTTATTAACTAGAATGAGACAGACAGACAGACAGAGAAAGATAGTTAGATAGAGACAGAGCGATAATTAACTAAAGCAACTAATTGAAACCGCCAGAAACTTAAAGAGTAGAGTAACAAAATCAATAAGAGCAGCATTCATGTAATTAATTAATTATGTCTAAGTTTGCAGTCTTAAGTGCCGCTACTGAAAAGGGTCGTAAGTTTATATACACTACACTTGTATAGATATATAGATAATTAATAAATTAAATGGTAACCCTTAAGTATTCATATTATTACTCGTAGCTCTAAAATTGTAAATTAAACATATCTCTGCCAAAACCAAATTTACCAAATAATCTATTTAATACAATTTCAACAACAAATCAGCAACAGAAATGCTCGCACTTCAGAGCTTAGTTAAATGTAGCTACAACAATCGAGATACACTTACTAAATGACTTTCAAAATGGCAAAAATAAAAAGAAAATTGTACAAACAACAAATAGAAATTATTTACAGCTAAAATACGAATTAGCTCTGTAGAGATGGCCACCAACTATAAAGTAAAACAAACACAAATATTATTTAATACATTCAAAGAAATGTATACTTATTGTTATGTTTTACAATTCTAAAATTTAATTTTAATTACATTTATTAGTAACAAATTAATATTACATAATTTCATCACTGACACACGCCCATCTTGTTCCACGCATTTAGTTGAAAACTGAATATAACAGATACTTATAAATAAAACATTTTGACATGCATTAAATGTACGAGAAATGGAAAATTGTTATTTAACTATATACTTATATTATGAATAAAGGTTTATTATGAATGTGTAAAGAGAACAAACAATGCAGCCGGACAATTGTCTGGCCAACTGCAGCTGGCAACAATCGAGCGAGCGGCATTGTGAAGAGATTGGCAACCAAATTACGTATACGCACCGTGTGTCTCTGTGTGCTGAGCTTCTAATATTGTTTTCAGTTGGCTCGCCGCCCGTTTCTCGGTAAGTATGGCCATCAGCAACAGTAGCGATTGAAAGGAGAAAACACACACTTGAAGACTCTTTCGGTTTATGGCCCCGTTATGGTCTTTATCTTTATGGACATGCTGTGCGCCTGCATGTGTGCGTACGAGTATGTGTGTGTTTTGAGTGTTGTGTGACCCTTTTGCCATTTATGGGCACATTTTATGAATGCCTTCTCCAACCAGCAGCCAAGCAACCAGGCAACCAGGCACACCGCACACATGTACGCACAATGTCAACAGCTCTGAAGGAGACGTTAATTTAAATGTTTTTACAGCATTTTCCTGTCGATGTTTGCTGTGGCGCCTCATCTGATGTTTGTTGTTTGCCTTTCAAATTAAAATTCCCAGCCGGCTGACAGTTTTTGTTAAAGAGCTCTCATACACAGACACCCACACAATCTCTCACAAACGTACACACACGTCATTTGACGGGGGCAAAGGTTGCCGAAGTGTTATCAAGTGTATAAAGGACTCCTGTCAGGAAGCGCGTGTATTGAATTTTAAGCATCTTACACAAGCCAACGAAAATGTTCGCTTTTAAATTAATTTAAAGCTGCTCGCCTACATTATCATTGTCCATTCCATGGAAATTTAAGTTTTTCACACTCCACAATCCCATTCATCCATTATTTATTTCGTATTTTCCCCGTGTTGGCGCGTGACAATCTTAATGAAACTTTCAGTTTCATTCACCATCCTGACATGGCAAGAGACAGGCGTTCAATGCAAAAGTTCAGCATGCAGCTGAGCGCATTGTCGTTGAATGTGAAAATGGCTCTTTAAGCAGATTTTATTAAAATCCTTCGTGTCATACATGTATGTTTGCGTATCTCTCGAAAATTTCTTGAATTATTGCAATTATTGTCACTGAAGGAAATTAAGAAATGTTAATTGCTCTGAAAAGATTGTCAAGCAAAGTCCAATGAATGTCAAATATGCGTTTAATCAGAGGTAAGTACATTATTTAGACACAAAATATTTCATATTAAAAGTTTATGTAGAGGAAAAATGCGGCAACGAAATTTGTAATAATCGTAAATTGTTTCACAACGATTTCTGTGAATCCAATGTGCTTTTTTTGCCAAGTGAATAAGTTTAAACAGTTTGTGTATTTCGACAATAATAGCATTTTCCACTAAGCTATTATATTTCCCTTCGACGGCAAAAAAATTCAACAATTTTTCGCTGTGTTTTTGCTTTGTGCTGGCTTAAAAAGTTTTAAAAACATACATAGAAACTTAAAAAAATGGGTTAAATGAAATGTAATTGGAATGATGATCTATAAAATACCCTAAGATCCCTGAACAGTCAGTAACTATTAAACTAATGAATAGTGTTTTCTGTTGACAATTAAAACAAACATCCCCGTTAGCATATTGTCTAAAGGGTATACGGATGTGAGGTGGAAAAAAACGTTGGTTTAATATGTCAGCGAATTCTATATGGTTGCCAACGGAAGTCAAACTTTTGAATCCTGTAAAACTATTAAAAATAGACGCGTATCAGAGATTAAACCAGAGCTTAGTCTGCAAACGAAATTTAATTTGTGCTTGTTTCCCAAATATTTTATTTCTTTCGGTCTTTTGTATATTTGTTGCTCACAATAAACAATAAACATTTAATTAAGCGCCTGTTGCAATCGCTGCAAGAGTCAGAAACTTAATTTCTGTGTGTTTCCCATAAATTTGTTTGGTGAATTCGTTAACTTGGCAAAGAATGCCAGCTCTGAAGATGAAAGCACTTAAAGGAGAGATATACGAATTGTTCTCTGTGAGTGAATTTATAACCATGTCAATGCTGATGACCTTTGATGGCAATGGGGAAGTGGCTGCGGCTTAATGCTACTGTCGACTGTCGAGTGTTGAGTGTCGAGGATTGGGCAACGACTTGGGCTGGTGCTGGCTGAATTTGAAACATTTTTCATCACTTAATTACGGCAATAAATGCCAGTGGCAATTTCTTTGCGCCACATCAAAATGGCATTAAATAAAAACATGTTAACGACTTGCAGGCCAAAAATTGCAAAAACCAAACACAAAAAGAGGCAAAGCAACTCGCTTTCATCTCCGCCACCCGCCCGCAATTCAAACGAGTCCAACAAATTTATGTGCAAAACAATAAAGGGCCAACATAACACAAGCACACAGATACAAAGATACACATACATATACAGTACACAATTACATTGTAATGTGATAGAGGAACATGTCGACAGCAAAAACAACAATTGAAGGAGCAACAACAATGAACAGAAACAACAATTTTGGATCACGTGCGTTGGGCGTAGAGCCAATTAAAATAAGTACGAAATCCACAACGGAGTATGCTCGACTACAAGATATCCTCGACGCGTTTTTAGAATTCTCAAAATATAAAATCTGCTTTAAATAAATAAATTAAGTTAATAAAAGCTATAAGACGGTTACTCTGGTGATCAATTTTGCACCCTAATTCTGTTTAGATTCTCGCCATTTCACTTTCCTAGTCTGAGGAATCAGCTAAGTATACTAAGACTCATACACTTATGTCTGTGTCTATTTGTCCGTATGTATGTATGGGTGTGCAGATGCCGAAAATAAGTGCAATAAAATTAAATTGCTCAACACCTTATTAACAGCAGCTGTCTCTCCGAGAGAAACTCAAACAAAAGCCCATGGACAGCGGCAGGGGCAGGGGCAGGATGAAAGGAAGGAACTGAACAGTTCAACTCACTTGTTTCGATACCTAGAAGCCGTTGCCTCCTTGTTGCCTTTTCACTTTTATTTCGGCAAGAAAAAGCCCAACAAAAGATGCCTCTCAACATCGAGACGAAGCCCGAACACCCTTGCCTAGGCCCATGGCTATGGCAACTGGCACAAGAGCCTCGAGTAGAGTTCAGTTTGAATGGCATGAATCGATCGATAACTGATATCAAGCCTTATGCATATGCATGTACGACTCAGTCATGGTGTAAGGGTATAGAAAATGAAAAACAATCAGCAGCTGGGCGATAGGCTCTCCTACCACTTGTCACTTCCTTTGTTCTCACACCTCTGGCTTGCTTTAAAGCACTCAATAAAGACTCGAATTACGGACACTTGTGCCCATGTGACTTCAAGTTGACTTTAACAATTTCACTCTCGCAAAATGTTCTTGTTAATTGCTTGAGGATTACGGCAAGCGGCAGGGGAAAGCTTTCTAAATATTGTGTTCAGTTAAAAACTAATCTACAGTTGAGTTTACATAGCCGTAACTCATATGTATAACAGACCAGCAGCTATAGCCTCCTCAGGGACAGATAATAAGAACGGGGACGGGGAATGAAGAAAATTTCATATGTTTTCATATGGTGCCAAGTAAAATATACATCGTCCTGGAAACTACACTCAACTTGCAGAACGAACACGTATATTTTGTGAACTTTATCTCTGGTTAACAAGTGCAGCGTGCATATGTTTGAATGAAATGTCCAGTAAGCTATCAAAATGAATGCAATATGAATGCAGCATAAAAAGAGGGAAAATGGACTCTCACAACTGCATTTGAGTGTGCACGTGAATTGCATTAGAAAGTTACCAGCATTTACATACAAATGTGAATAATATAAATCTGCCTCGAGTGGGAACTTTGTAGTCCTACACCTGGCTAGCACGCACACTCACCTTTCAAACACAGACATTGCTGGCTGCTCGAAATGCGTTCCTTGTGTTCACATCCCATTTTTCTTGCCACTTGGATAACTTGCAGATTGGCTGTACCTATGCAAGGACTTACTAACATTGACTGCTGCCTGACTGGCTGACAGCCTGACGTGTCAGTAACAAGCAATTGTGCAAATGTGTCGGTTGCTATTTGGTTGCGATGCGGATGCGCGATAAGCGCCAAATGCAAAAATCGAGTATAAGCTCGCCGAGTGTGCGATGCGGATAAAGATAAGGAGTGTAAATAGTTTCCTTCTCCAAAACGAATGAAAAACAAAACAAAAATCAAAAATAACACAGCATGCTGCAAGCATGCTCGCAACGCCATCAAAGATGGTCTCAAGGAATCGAAAATATCTCCTTCCATCAACATGCTCTCCATGCTTACAGGGTATTCAAAACAGAACAAAGTACTAACCGGCAACTGTGTTTTAGCGCCAAGCGACTCCGACTCCGACTTCGACTCGTGCTCATATGTGGCACGTCGTTGCCATGACTCTGATGGTTGAATTTGGGCTGAATCCCCACTTAATAGAACATCTGCATGCTGAGCAGTGACTCGTCTTTTATTCTGGCATTTACTGTACGCCAGATTTGGACTGCCTCAATTGAGCGTGCAACTGTAACAGCATGCGAATAGCTTAAATGATGGAAAACAAAAAAATACACAGACACACACAAGACACATGGAGGGAGAACTCTTTGCTTTTAAGCCGTGTACATCAAATGCATTGCGCCTTCAGCTAAATCCATTTGGCAAGCGACAGCGCGAGAGTGGCATAAGGCTTATATAAAGTGCACAGGTAGAGAGCAGGTAAATGGGAGCTATGTAGGAGTGAAAAGTTGATTGAGGGACTCATGGGAATTGAGTTTCCCGTTAATTACATGGATTAATGGCATTGCATAAAAATGTGAATATCAAAGTAAAATTATGCCATTATCTAATACTGCGAAAATACATTCCAATTATGTTGAATTTATTTTCAATTACGAATTATTTTTCAATTAAATGGGATATTAAATACTTCAATTGATTGGATTACAATTATTGAGCTCACAAAGTGCGTTTTGCTCTTCATTTAGTAATCACCTCAAAGCATTGATTAATATTGCTTTCCATTTATTCTAATTCCTAATTACAAAAATCTCGCTCAATTCAATCATAAATTAAATGATTTTATGATACTTCGCCAGTCCTTACAAAACACTCTTGATTCTGCAGCCGCACTAAAATGCTAATGGACCTTTAATGTCCTTTTATTCACTTGCAATGGATTGCCCGATGTAAAGGTATCTCATAAAAAAGCTTCAAAGTGTAAGCAATGTTTACTCCTGTTTATAATATAATTATATGTTACTATTTAATAGTTGATATTATAAATTAATAAATGAGCGTATGTATAGATATAATAAAAGTGATATAAATATAATACTATACATAGTAAGTGAAAATGCTAAATTAATAAATTTAATTTAATTCGAATAACGAAAAATTATTTGTACACGTGCCAACATTAATAGGAATGAAATTAACAAGACATTTAATGAAATATGGCATTGTTCGGCAGAACTATTAAAACGCGTCTTCTCTTTATAATTACAGAGTAAATAAAATGCAGTCCAAAATGTGCAACATACTGATCCACAAGCTAAACAAGAGGCAGGATGAAGGATTAAAGCATGTTTTGAGTGCAGTTAAGAGATACTATCTAGGAACATCACAGCAATATATGCAATTATATTTGTAGCTTTGTGTGTGTTGGCCTAGACACAGGATATAAGCAACGGCTGATTCCTGGCTTTATGTAGCATCGCACTCAACAATAAAACCGAAAATGTTTGTAATGAAAAGCGCAAAGCGGTAATAAAGCTCATACACACACACACATACACGTATCACAGGCAATCATCTTTGCGTGTCAGTGTATGCGTGTGTGTGTGTAACTTATGTGTATTGTTGTTGTTGTTCGAGCTACTTTTGCCTAATTGCTGCACTCAGTTTACGCTTAAGCACAATTGACGTCTACGGACAGACGGGCCACGAAGAGAGAGGTGAAGTGAAGACAGGGGAGAGCGGAGAGGGAAGAGCTGTGCGGTGGCCCCATAATGCATTTGTGGCCGTCTCCAAGGCGAAGGCAATTTCATGTGGGTTTGCACTTAAATTAGATGTGCAAACAGTTTCACAAAGCACTCGAAATCAAGAGATACAAATACAAATCAGTAGCTTTCAGCTGCCTCCTCCTCTCGAGCTGCCTCGCTTCTCCTACTGCCGCAGAAGTAAAATATAATTGAAGCGTTAATTACCGCATTGAGAAGCGCACCGAGAAACCTGAGCAATTTCCCAAACTTAATAGTCATGCTACATTTGTGGCATGATATTCATGCCTCAAGCATTATTGTGTCACCGCAGAGCAAGGCTGCCGTTGCACGCTGAGGGAGTATTGTAATTGTCATTGCGTTACGCATCATAAATACGCCACGAGAACGACTTTAATTAATTCCAACACACAAAAGGAATAACGCACGCTTGTCTGTCTATATCCTTATATCCTTGTAGGTAATTTGCGGCTATTCGCAGTGCAGTGCATCTGTAGTTACTCAGTTGAAGATTCACACTTGGCAAATTTGTCAGTTGATTGGCGAAATAAGGCCATGAAATGCAGTTCTTTAAGTTAAAATTTGTTGAAATTAATTGCTTGAATGCCACTCAAACTCGTCTCTGCACTGAACTCACTTCTTATCAAGAGATGCCACTCAAGTCTTTAGACTTATTCGCATTTCTCTGACATTTAATGGTGAGCATCGCCTGCTAAAGGATTTTCTAATAAAATTTGCGTCTGGCTAAGGTCACCAGCACCAAAAGAAGTCGAATACCTAAAAGTGTTTGCTCAACTCAAAGCAAATTGACAGAGCAATGAATATGAATTCATCGACTAAAGAAGATTCTTTTCAAATAGCTATGGCTTGAGCATCATAATAAAGCTATTGTATTAACTAACAATCTATTAAAATGGCATGCAAATTCAGTTGAATTCGGTTTAGGCAAATTGCAGCAGTTTAAAAGCAGGAGAATGGCCAACTTTAACTTGGTCTGAGTCTCTCATCAATATGCTGATTAAGTGTGATGCCGCTTAGCATAGAAGTGACTGCACGAAGCAATCGACATTTTCAATTCCACTCAGAGCAGAGAAGTCGGAAGAAAATGCGCTTGACAATGCGAGTGCTGAAGGCGATTTGCATTTGCCTAATCGAGTTTGCCGGATAGTTTCGATAACGTAGCAGTCGCTGTCGTATTTATTTGGGCGAGAGACGGAAAAGCTAAAATCGAAAACCAAAACTGTGAGCAAACAAATCGACAAAACACACGACAGACAAACGAAAGCCAACAGCCAACTGTGAACTGTGAACTGCGTACTTTGATTGACATTTCAATTAAATTATAGCGCAAAGTCGCTGTAAGACAAGTCGACAAACTGTCAAACATGTTTCGAGTGCAGAAAGTTTTACTCGCCGAATACCACGAGATCTATGAGCCAGTGATGATCGAGAGTCCCTTCACGCTGGTCGACGCCAATGGCCAGGGTCTGAGTCAGTATCAAATTGCGCTCACCGCCAGCAAGCTGCTCTTTGGCAGCGACAACTTCGACAAGCAGGAGGAGCAGGACGAAGACTATGATTTCCTCAACCGCGGCCTTGACCCCGAAATCGAATGCTTCGATCTGATCAGCATGGTGCCGCTGGAATACATTCGCTTCAACTTCTATCGCAAACACGATCGTTGCCAAATGATGCTCAGTGTGCAGCATCAAGAGCTGCACCTGAAGGCCGAGCATCCCATGATCTTCGAGTTCGGCGGTCACATTCACAAGCAATACTATTGGCACACCTGGCGAGAACGCGTCGCCATGCTGCGTTGCTATCAGCCACGCTTTAGCCACATCACGGGCGCCTCGCCCTTCTCGAGCAGCGACGTCCACATCGAGGAGGAGTTGCACCAGGCCCAGATCCATGTGCCCTACAAGCCGCAATCCGTTTACAGTCTTTGCTTTAACTCGGCCGGCGGTGCCTAACCAACCGAGATCCGTAAATATTTGAGAAGTTTGATGTATTTTATACAAGCCGCTTAAGTGCCTCTGCCACTGCCACCTCCACTGTTGCTCGATGGCTGGCAATTTGATTAATGTAAAGTTGGCCAACTACTCTTGGCCACAAGTTCTTTATTTATTTATTAAAAGCATCTTAAAACACCTTTTTGGGCGGGTCAAGAGGCGTGAAATTAAGACCGAAGCGCATTTGTTGTTCATTTATTGTGATTGTTTTTGTTGGTTTGTTTTGATGCAGCTGGCGGCCAAAAGTCTCTGGTTTGGCTGGCGGCTTTGTGGTTTTCCATTACAATTTTTTTGGTTGTTGCTTTTTTGTTTTTCTTGGCCAACGAAAAAGTTTTCAATTTGTCGACAAACTTAAGCCGCAGCCACAACACTTGTCGACTCCGACTCTCAGTCTCAGTCCCCTATCTGCCCTGTCTGTCCGTCCTATCGGTCTGAGCGTGCAGCTGACACCGAAAATCAATTGCAATAAAATGCCCGGCAAATAAACACAAATACGACAGACAACAAACCAACCAACCAACATTTGTTGCTGTTGGGGGCGCTGTGAATCGACAGGAATGGTAATGGAAATGGGAATGAGGCATCATGATTGGCCTCAGTTTGTTTAAAGGAATTTAATGGTCAAAGTTTTTGCCACAGTGCTGGGTAATTTATTTGATTTGCTTTCGCATCGCTGTGCTTCAATGATAAATTGCAATTTATTTAATAAAATGTATAAAATGCTCGCATTAATCATACGCCATGTGGTGCGTGCGTTCGTCCCAGGCGCTCGCACAATTTTAAATTTTCAATCCATATTCTGCGGCCCTCATCAGCCGGTTCTCTAACCATTTCTTTTTGGCGAGCATGACTAATTAATGTGCTGCTTCGAAACGATTTGCCGCAATCCGTCCATGGCAACAGCAATGCCAAAAGTTAATTAAAAACTCATTGACTACCATGCACTACAACGCTTCGCTCTCCACTCCCCACTCTCCACTTCTGCTCTGCTTTCCCATGGTCACATTGGTGCCGCACTCAATAATATCAGTTCAATAAGGTCCACATTTGAAGCGAACAGCGACACGCACGACAGCCTCGCCTGGCCATCCGTCAGTCTCGTTATTCCTTTGAACTTAATACACCTGCACCTGCTCTCCGCTCTGTCATTTTGCCAATGCCGCTGCTGGTGCCGGGCAGGTGAAAGAGAACTCCTTCCAACTGGCCCCTCCGGCCCGCCCTGTTTAATTAGCCATGAAATGCTACCTTCTTTCCCTTTTTTTACTACTGTTGCTGCTGTTGTTGTCTTTAAAATGCTGCTGCGCTTTAAGTGAAATTTTCAGCATATTACACATTTTTTACTGGTTATTTACTTATTTATGCCATGTCATGGCCGAAGTCAAGTTCAAAGCCAAAGCAGAAGCCACATCAAAGCCACAGCGTAATTGCTAACCAGAAATTTGAATTCGAAATTTTACAAATCTGTCGGTTGTGCCATTGCGTTGTGGCTGCCCAAATAATTTCTATTTAAGCCCCGAAATAAATATACGCGTGCATAAATTTGCGAGAATATTCCACGTTTAGACGACGATTCGTGGTCAGAGTCGCTCCGAATATAGAACGATAAATCGCAATTTCTATTTCCTTTTTGTTTTTGTTTTGGTTTTGCTCGAAAGTCTCGCCGTTTAACTTTTGAGTGTTTTTCAATATTCTATCTTAAATTTTTCATTGTAATTAAATTTAAAATTGATCGGAACAGCAGCACGGAAGTCAGGATAAGTATTTAGTGGGAAATTTGACAGCTCCATTAGGCGATGGGAAAACAAAGACATCAATTCACGTGAAGTTGGCCAGAAATATTTTTGATTAGCGGAGCAAGCGCCAAAAGCATTCCTTGTCGATTGACATCCTGATGGCACATTAAACCTCATGCACGATTTGAAGTCGCTCCACGAGCGTTAAATTAAAGCGCGCGTATTCGCAGTGAGTGTAAGCTGACAGTGATGAATGTGTTTTATATTTATTGAATGCCGACACGCCGCGCTGCCACAATGCTGCCATGAACTTTGTGTGCGTGTGCGTGAGCGTGTGTCTATGTGCATGTGCGTGTATTTGTCGGCGTAAATGGCTGACATCCATGTACATAAGCAAATTTACACAATGCTCAAGCACTTTACAGGGCAATCCAATTTTATTAATCCAAGTGTTGCATGCAATCCTATTAATTAGGCTCTACTACATACACTTCATTAGCTAAAATAATTACTCATTCATCAAATTTATAACTATTAAGAACAAATAATTATTTATCTAATTAATCTATGTTAAGAAAAATAAATGCACATTTTAAATCACGGTTTAACATAAATATAAATGAGTATCTAAATAAAAATACTAGTTTATATATCCAACAAATAAAATAAATAAACATTGTGTTAAGAAAAATAAATTAAAATTATAAATATTTTAAATATTGATGTAAACCAATGAATAATAATTATATGCTATACTTATTCTGCATAATCAGATATATTAAATTCACACACTTTTAGTTTTCTATCTGTAAATTGTATTCATTTCTGTCTGTAGTTCAGATTGCCACCTAATATCAAGTATACGCAACGCTTTGCATTCACCCTGTATATTCCCTGAGATACATTCCAGCACACACAGGTCTACATTGGCTGGAAAGTTGCCCAATTGAAGGTCGTCTACCCTGCACAGCATATTGGCATTTGATTTGCATTAAGTGCGGAGCCCTAAGTGGCATCCAGAGCCCAGCTGTCTGCGACTTGGCTGTCCATTCTTCAAGAAGCTTCTTGCTCTCATTTCCACTGAGTGTTGTGCCAATCGTTTTGAGAAGGCTCTCGAACATTTACAGACTAGCAGTGCTGGCTATAGTTTCGATTCGATGCCACATTCACCCACATTTGTGGCTGGCTTTGGATGGCTTTGGCTAGTCGACGAGTACCTGCCGCAAATTGAAAACAATTTTCCAACGCTTTCACACACACACGCGTCTCGGGCTAATTTTATTTGATTTTTACTCGTTGCCGGCCAAAACTTTTAAATGAAATGGAACGTGCACGGCATGCTAAGGCCGGTCGGCTTTTGACCGCAAAAGATATGGCCGAGAAACCACATTAAAAGTTGGCAAGCAAACAGTACCGATGCCGCCTCTTGCGAGAAATGCTTTTATGTGGCCACAGAGTTGCGAGTAAGTGCCAAAGGTAGCCTTTTGAGGTAGTTCATGTGCTCGCACTTGGATCCAACTTCTGCAATAACAAATAGACGCTTTTAAAGTGCCAACGGAACTTATAAAGCACGAGAGCGACAACATTTTGTCGCCTGTTTTTTTATTATAAGCTCTGCCCTTTAGCCCCCCCCTGCTGCTGGAGGTTAAAGTTTTGCGTGCCTTACGTGCCACACACATGCTTTGGCTCAGCCACAACCAACTCTGCTCTGGCCGTGTTGAAAAATCGCAGCAGAAGCGCTGAAAAGTATGGGATATAAAAATGAATCCAGCAGCTTGCCTACATTTTGCTTTTGTGTCAAGTGGAAAAGTGACTGCCAGCCACGAACTACGAGTAAGTAAAAGCCGTTAATGTTTATTATAGTGATGGCTGCACACACACACACACACCCCCCCACACACACACCCACACGCACACAAGCACATGCAGGTATACGAGTATGTCAAATTTATTGCATACTTGACTAAGCGTGTATCAGGCAACAGGGGCCAAGGCACAGTTCAGTCACAATGACTTGCCTCTACTCGTATTATAATGGAGAAGCCAAGTGAGAACGTGACTAAGCGTTATAGCGGCAGGGGGGGCGTAAAGTGAGGGGAATGGGGAGAGTGAGGCGGCTCTGAGGTTAGCAAGTTGACAGCATCATTAATCTTTAACTCAATAGACAATGCACATGCCGAAACATGCAGCCGTAAACATAATTATATACCCAGCTCATTCCTATTAAATTTCAGGGTCGGTGAACTTCCAGGGCATAATTATGCCCTTCCCTCTATTCGAAAATATTGCAGGTGCTGTCAAAGAGACCCGTGAGTACTTCTAGGATCAATGACATGATGAAACGAACGTTGTCATGTCTCGCATATTTAAACCAAAGTACAACGGCTTTTCTTAAATTGATCTCGATTCAAAACGTTGTCCAAAGAATTTGCTTGCAACAAATTCCTGTCGATTATTTAAATTCTACAACTGATTACATTTTAAATGAAATCTAACTTAGAGCGAATAACAATTTCTTTTTTAATTTGTTATTTATTCAGTTCATATAAATTGTTTCAACTTTTTGTAGCTTTCCGTATTAAACATATTTTTAGCAAATGAATAATATTTTTTATTCACATAAAGCCAAAGCTGTAGTATGAATGTGGAATTTATTTATTTGCATTAAATTCGTAAAACTACTCGAATGAGAACATTCAGAATAATTTTAATATTCGCTTATCTGCCATTCTGGACTAAATGTGCTCGGCGAACACACATAGTTGTTGACATTGACAATATATAACAAAAAGACATATTTCCGTTTGCTTTTTCAACTTAACAAATGTTAATATATGTAGGATTGTGTTTTGGGGTTTGGGATTGTTTTTCGAGTTGAGTGAATGGAGAGATTGTTCCTCTCCGAATTAATTTGGTCGTGTTTCAATGGGCACAGTTTGCTCATTTCCTGACGCCTTTCAGTCAATTAGAGCACAATACTGGTCGACTAATGGACCTGACTTGGCCTACAGGATTACTGCAAATCGTCTTTGGCTGTACCCCCGAAAAGCTAAAACATAAACAAGCAGACGACAATGGATGGCATTTAGATCCTATTAAAATGCAAAACTTTGTCTTTGTCCCCTCACCAATATAGCAGACTCAACTCGACTCCCCCATTGGGTGTGTCGCAAACGAGAGGTCAACAATGCGTGAGAATGCAACAGAGCGTTGCAAGGACCAACCAGCCAGGGAGCCAGGAGAGAAGGTCCAACCCAGACATTCCAAATGGACCAAGTTAGTTTGGCAAACGGCCTGCAAAACGCACTCGAAGATACGACAGGCAAACAATCGTCGACTACATGTTGGTTTTTCGTTTGCAAATTGCATCCATTCGGTTCGAAGTAGCAGCACCTCGGTCTGAATAGCTATGAGAGAGAGAGAGAGAGAGAAACAGAAAGGAACAGAGAGAGAGTTGTGTGTGTGCGTTGCAAGTTCAGGCCGTCTATTAAATGCCTACCATTTTGTATTCGATTTTGAGTGGTGTTTATCAGCAGAGACTCCGCTGCGACCGCTTCGGGCTTTGGCTTTTATGGACTTTAGCCACTCGTAAATTTTAATGGCTTACAACAAGTCGCTTTAAAGGCCAAAAATGGCCGTTAACACTGCGGGAGGAGATCCATTAATAAGTCCTTAGCTTGCCACTTGGCTACGCAGAAATCCATTAAGCCTTTTAGTCCTTGACATTGGCCCAGAGTAGGTCAGGCATCGCGAGGCGAGATTCGAAAGTGGCGGCGCTTTAAAGCACTCCTTCGCAGGCAAATGAATTGTGACAAGATAATAAAACTTGAATTAGGAGTCCTTGCCATCCGGCCAAACGACATCTGTCTACAAATGCCAGTTGAGATTTACAAGTCGCCATTCGTCATAATTCTTGTGGTCTGGTCGCCAGCAAGCTGCAAGTTGACACGATTTGCCGTCACGTACTTCACTTCTTGATAAATCTTGGCCAAGCTGCCCCAGCACTCAACACCACTGCCATCGCCATCGCAATCTTTAGCGCCATTGTAATAGCCCTAGCCTCAGTTTTAGTCATGACCATAACTGTGCTCGTCACCACCTTTGTCCTATCCGTGATCCGGCGAGCACGTGCACGCTGTTAACCTCAAAAATGCGCTGCTAAAACATTTTTTAACGCGCTCGCGCGCTGCCCCTTTTCACTCACTCTCACTCCTCCCGGCCGGCTCTTAGACGAAGGTTCAGACAACGGGTCAGCGGTTGCCAGCCGCAAAATAAGACCGCAGAACGGCTCCAGACCACAACATCAAATCAAGTTGATGGCCACGACCAACTGACCAAAAGCCTCAACAATCCCAATCCTTTACTGGCGGCATACGTGCCACGTACGTGCGCTGTGTGACAAAGTAGCTTTACGTATATATTCCGCACAGGGTGCTCGCTAAATGTTTATTACATTTTCTACATTTAAAGTAGTTTTATAAACTCGAAACAGTTACAAAAAATGCACTTTAACTTTGAGCATACGTACTCTTTAAATTTCTAATTAAAATTCTAAGACTGTCGAAATCATTCCACAATTTATTCCCAACTAAACATGAAAACACATTAAAACATATATTAATAATAATATAATATATTAATAATATATGCATTCAAGAAAATAAATAAAAAACTTATCTGTATCGGATAGTTTTTTTGTACCACGTATCTTGCCTTAGAATTTTTAAATCGAAATTATGATGTAACTGGTGCATTAATCAATAAGTATTTGTAGATGTAGCGATAGGAGATGCACTTAATAAAATAAAGACTACTTTGAACTGTTGACATTGAAGATATTATAATATAAATATATTTTAAATTTAAAATGTAAAAAAGGATTTTTAAAAACAATTTTATTAAAATATAAAATACTTAATCCAAATAATTTGGATGTGCTCAAATGCAAATATCACACCCTGTCAGCGGGTTGTGTGGCGACTGGCGCTTTAGTTATGCCCCAAAACGGCTTAGGCATCGAACTAATGACCAACAATGGGAAATGTTCTTGTGGCTGGGCTTCGAGGACTGAGAATAGCGCGAAGTTGCTGGAAGCGCCAAAGTCACGTACGCCGTCGAAACGAAACAATGTCCGGTGCGCCATATTGGAGCAGCCTCCATTTTGCATGCAAAATCATATCTTTAAGCGTCGCAGAAACTTTAATTTCAGCAGCAGAAGAAACGGAGTGAGAGTGAGGAAAGAATGAGATGTTTCTACACTGTGGAATGGCACACAAAGCGCCAGTTTATCTCGAGCGCATTTATTTACTTGCTGGTCCGCTGCTCCGCTGCTTCTGGTGCTGTTGCTTCTGTTTCTGTTTCTGCTTTTGCTTTTGCTTTTCTGCTGTTTTTGCTGTAGGTTAAAATATTTGCGCTGGTTAAGAAGAAGCGCCCGCATGGCCACTTTTGGCCGTTAAGCAGCAAAGCAAGGCAAAGCAAAAGCAACTGACATAGTTAAACCTACAACTGTTGTTGTAGTCGTAGTTGCAGAAGGCGGGCAAAGATAAGCGGCAACAACAGCAGCACAAAACAGCAAACAAAGCTTGACCAGAAAAAGAGAAACTGCTGGCACGGTCTCTGCAAATAGCCGAAAAGTATGCCACATGCTGTGCTACATGACGTGAGGCAGCAACAATTTCAATTGTAACTCAACAATTGCAATTGCAATTGCAATTGCAATATTTGCCACGCGCTCTCGAATTTCATTATAATTGCATGGCAATGGCAATGCATCGACGCATTGACCTTGCAACAACATTTTCCATTTGCCAGTTTGTTTTTTGTGCAGTTACCAGTTACACTGGCACTTTGCCCATTTTTTCACTCACACACACACACACACATGTTGTGTATGTTGTAAGGAAGGATGTTTTTATTTCTTTTGTGGTGCTGAGCTGCCATGCTCATTAAAATGCCAACACTTTTGGCCATCGCATATTTCATTGTGCGAATTGAGCGAGCTGCAGATGGAATTAATTTATGTGCTGCTGGCATACCGCAAATTGCACTTAAAATCCATTCATGGGCAGTTGTGTAACGAAATCTTGTAGCGTTATATTTTATTTATCAATTACTGGCACCCGACAAGAACAAGTAGAGTAAGAGATTACCAATCGAATAAAATCCATGACGCTCAATCGCAGCCGCAAGCAGAACAATGAAAGTTGAAGAAGTTCACAGATAAGCAGCATCGGCCATAGTCTCAACTCCCACGAACCATAACTGCTCATAATGAGATTTGTCAACTGATACTCAAATGGCAGCCATTGCTTGAGCTTTGCCCGGCATCAGCATTTATTTATAGCTATTGCGCTTCGTTTCACTTACTTACAGTGGCTGCCGATGGTCGGTGCCTGGCTGCCAGCTGCCAAATGGTAACTGGTAACTGGTAACTACCAAACAGATAGCAACGGCCATAAATCTCTGGCATTACGAGTATTGAGCAATAGCTGTTGCTTTATCAACAAAACGCATAACATAACATTTTATCCAAATGGAATCCAGAGCAACCACACTGAACACAGAACGCCAAAAGGGCAAATCGCAGACACAAAATAAGGGAGCTGCTCTCGGTTGAATGTCCAGCTTGAAGATCTGCTTAGGGCAAGCAAATCCAAAGTCGACACGGCAGCATGGAAACACAGCTCAAAGCAGAACCCTGTGGGTCAGTGTGAGCTTTTGAAGCTGCTGACCTTTAAACTGTAATGGCATTCATTGACCATGTTGATGCGAGTAACGTTCTTTGACAACTTTAAAGACATCTGTCGACTTGAGGCAGCTGTAAAACAATTAAAGTTGGTGGAAATTGTGGTGCTGGCCATTTTAATTTTAGTCGAAATAAACCCAAATTACAGACCGGCAAACTCAATTTATTGCAATGTGTTGTAGAAAATTGAACAACAGTCAGGCATTTGGGATTTCCAACTGCCTCAAATCGCATTTGGCATCGCACAGCACAACTACCGTACCGTATGGCAGGTCTTAGACCGAGTTCTTCGAACAACCGCAGCACCAGCACCACATTGCAGCAGGGGCCCCAGATCGTTACCGTAATGCAATTGAAGAACAAATCAAGCCCACAAATTGTTGCACTTCCCCCACAGATGCATGGCAAATGAAAAATTGTAGTCGATTCTTTTAGTTTAGCTTCATGGGGGCAATCTCAATGCTTCCCAGCAAAATCTGTGGCAATTTCCGTACTAGAGGGCAGCAGACACAGATTGGACTTTGCTGGCCAAATATTGTATTAGGCGTAATGATGTCACAATATGATGTCACAGAATGCGATGTCAACGTAGAGTAGAGAAGAGTAGTGTCCAAATTATGTTATTCGGCATGCTCAGCTTAACCACCGAACAAAAAGCAATTAAGTCGTCGACAGTAAGACACTTTTATTCAAGACACTTTATGCCAATAATATGCAAATACATTTCATGAGAATGAACTTGTACGTGACTGGTAATTTTAGATGAAATATAAAAATATGAAAATAAATGTTTTGTGAAATATCTAGAAAATGAAAGAAGATGCCTTTAACGATGGCCTCAGCTTTTGTAGTTTCAAGTACCATTGAAGCATGCTCGTCGTTAGCAAATGCAATTCTCAAACGAATCAAACTGGAAAATTGCGAAAAATGTCCAATAAAAAATGAAAGCTTGCGGTCAATTGTTCAGAACAGCAGAGGCCATAAAAAAAGCGTGATGCAAATATTTGACAAACGCATTAGGTTTATTATGTGAGCAGTCTTTATGTTTATTAATTTAACTGTTCAATTAAAATGTATTTTTTATGACTAATTAGATTATAAACATTTTTCAGCGAAGACTGTAATCAATTATCCAATTGCATTTGTAATAGATAATACACTGCCAAAGTCATTTGGTCATATTAAATTGAAATCAATTAAATAAATCAAGTTTTGTGTGCTGTGGAATGCGTTTAAACAAATAAATAAGCAAATACAATAACAAACAAAGGGCGAACATTGCGAATTCATTTGTAACCATTTGGAGAGAAGGCAAAAATGCGGAGAATGTAAGCTGCAGATTAAATGGCAGCAAAAAAGAGATGCGCTAATTAATTAATTAATTGCCAATGCATATTTTTAATCTGTTGCACGGCACACGCAACACATCTATGCCCCTCTCTACGTTCTTGCAACATGAACGTGGCGAGCTAACAAGACTAACACGCTGACAGCATAACGAATTCAATGACACGTATTGCCCGGAGAAAGTAACGAGAGAAGTGAAAATGAGAATGAGAATGGGAATAAAAATAAAAGTGAATGCGAATGCGAAAGCGACAGCGAAACTTAAATGTAAGCGTAAGAAGCGGCAAAATTGTTTGCGCACATAAGTATGCTACGATTTATTTCGCTTCTGTTGGCTGACAGGCAAAACACTCGCTTTCGCTTTCTCTGCCTGCCTGCTGGACGGGAGGACACACTCCATCGTCAGATGGCCGCAAAGCAAACAATAATGCGAAAACTAGGAGAAGCCAACCACAAGAGCGCTAAGAACATGGCAACCAAAAACAACTTGTCAGTGTCGACAGCGTTGTCCTGTCAGCATGTCCTCCTGCCGATGCCGAGTAATTCATTAACATTTAACTTGATTGACACACGAGCACAACGCAAAGAGACTGTGTATTATGCCCCTCAGCCTGTCCCTGCCCCCCCGCCCCCTCTCAGGCATGGGACTGTGCACGTGTGCGTGGGTGTAATTTTGGCAACGCACGTACGCACGTTGGCAACCTGGCAGATGGGCGTACGATTTGTTTATACAGTTATAATGCATAATGGCATTGAATTTGTCTGGCTCACAATCGCAGAGCGCAGACAGCGAAAGAGATCGTTACTTTGTTAATTTAATAAGCGCGCTGGGCGACAACAACAGGTGCCACACGCTCGCGCCGACACGCCCCCTTGCGCCCACCGAAAATGAAGTCACGTCGCGCACATAAATCAATTGCCATGAGACGGCCCCCAGCGACGTGAAAACTGCACATTGCTGCATGTGTTATCGAAGCCCATAACAACGACAAGGACAACCGACAAGGACAACCGACAACATTCCTCGTATGCCGACCGTCGACCAGCAACAAGCTCTGCACTTGCCTCCTCCCATCATTGCTGCTATGATGCATAATTGTTGTTGCCGCTTGGCACTGCGACAGCTGGCAGGCAGGGCAAGCAAGTAAAAACTGCCAACTGGATCGTAAATTGAGCGCATGCATTGAAAGTATAACGAGCGTTAATTTGCTTGTCAATTGGCCAAAAACACTTGCCGATTCCAACTTGGCACTGGCCAAAAGTGCAAGCTCGGCAAGCGAACTGCAAACAATGCCAAACGATCTTGACAATAAATGCATTATATGCCCTTATCGATTATTATACTGCGCAGTTTAGATTTTATTTAGCCAAGTCATTAATTTTAAAGAAAGATGCATTCTTCACAACTAAGTGCAGACTAAGACTGCAAACGAAGAATTTTTTGACACTTATTGTTTATATGTGAAGTTGTGTGGAAATACTCATTTTGTACACAACATGGATACAAACTTTCAATTGCGCAATTAGAAATAACTATTCTAACTATCTTTAGTCACAGTCTAAAAATATTATTAAATAACTAAAAATTGTGTTGGGAAACTCAGCAATCAATGACGTCAGTAGCCTGAGCTCAGAGTCGTAAGGTCGATTTCAATCAATCTGAAGTTGAATACTTATTTATGTGAGGGTTTACCTAAATTGTTGTTCTATTATTATTATTTTCTGGTAGTTATCTCAAGTATTTTCTGCATAGTTTCGTAATTTTAACAGCACTGTTGTCTAAACGGATGCGGTTGCCAATTCAGGAGAAAGCTAAAATATTATATTCCATATTCTAAAATATTCTAAATAAAAAGTGCATTAATATATATGTTATATGTACTTATGTTAATGAAAAATAAATAATTTTCATAAAAACATCGAAAGAGGTGAGAATGCAGCGGGAGGCAAGAACAATTTAAAATATATTTATCAAAGCTCATCGCTGGCGAAACAAACTTATAAATTTGTTTGTATTTGGGCTTTTTAAATGTTAATAGTTTTAAAAATTTTGTTGATATCAGAATGAAGACAAAACATCCAGCTACAAAACAATTTCAAAAGAATACAAAAAAATGTATTAAGTGCATCGCGAGAGAAGCTACGGGGCAAGCTGGACAGTAAGAAGCAAAAGTTTTACAATTTCTGGTTTTTTAGTTCTTTTAAACTATGAAGCCAATATTGGTAACGTAAATGAAATCAATCGATTATTAATGAGCACTCCGAAGCTATCAATTTGTTACACAAAAACAATGCACAACATTTACAACACAACAACCAACCAATTAACAATTTTAATAGACATTCTGATATATTTTGAGTGCATTATGTGCATGTAAATCATTTCTGTGGTCACCAGGACAGCATGGCCAAGGTGCCGCGGAGCAGCTCCGGCATGTCCCATCCGTTGCGGCGCAGGACACGCAGAGCGCGGATCACGTCGCGTTGCAGCTGTGCGAAATGGGAAATATTATTTGGGGTTATGAATTAGTCAGATGACTTACCATGTTGGAGCGCAGTTTTGCCTGGAACTCGGGCGAGGTGACAGTTTCTTTAAACACGGCAAAGTTCGTGTTCCTAATGCTGGAGGTGTAGGTAAAATCACGTACTTCCTGGTGCGGCATGGCAGCCAGGACGTCGCCAATGAACGAGTGACCACGCACCGCCTTGCAGTCGCACTTCTTGTCGGACGGCACCACGGGCAGCATAATGCAGTCAAAGATCTGCGCGATGGTGTCGATAGCCGAGGTATTAACTCCGGCATTGCGCAGCTCATCGAGCAGCGTGGCGTAAGCGTCGCTCTGCTGCAGCTGCTCGACGACCAGGTGGAAACGAGACGTGTTGTAGTAGCACAAGGCCTTGCGGAACTTTGAGTCGCATTGATAGTGCGACTGTATTAGATCGGCAAGCACTTCCGGGTCGATGAGGTCGCGTATTGATTGAAAGTCATCGCATAGATCTCCGTCGCGATCAGTATTATTTCCTGGACACTCAGTAGTCGAGGTGACGTTCTGAGCTGCCAGCTGGCAAGCCAATATTGCCAGAAATCCACAGTAGAGTGCCAAGTTCTTTAGTTGTATCATCGTTGAGTTTGCGGCGATTCGCTCACTAACTTGTTCAATGCAAGCTTACCACTTCGAATGTTGTTGTAAGCGCGAAAAGTACTCGCTTTTATAGCCAAATCATTAGACAATGCAATTACAAGTAATTGCTCTTAGCTGATTTAGCTGCGTCAGTGGCTTATCAGAGGGCCACAAGTCACAAGTGGCGAGCCACAATTAGTCTAATTAGCCAGCAGCAACAGCAACAGCAACGTCTTCATGCCCGGCAAACTCGCTTATCTGTTCTGCGGAAAACAAGAAACCGCCGAGCAGGCGGCGTCCAAATAAAGCCCCTCTGTGGAGCAACAAGTAGAAGTGGGCGACATAACTTGTTGCATGTCGAACAAGCAGAAAAAATTGCCAACAATAATTGCATTTAAAGTGTTTACTAACATTCAACTACACACAATAGCGACTAGGCTATAATCATTTATCACTTAGCATTTAAAAATTGTTCACAGTTGCCTAAAATTCCATCGATAAAGCGATTTATGCTCTGTCCGTTCACAAAATTCCAAATTGCACTCATGCAGAGTTTAAACTTCTTTTCGAAGAGTTCAGTAAAGTGCAAATCACTTTGGCAATGCCTTGGACCGCATACAACAAGGGCGCCTCCTGACTGCATAAACTCTCTGTCTATATACATATAATAGACGTTTGGCATGCTAGCAGCCTGCTTGTAAAATTGAGCCGAATCGAAGCAGAGTTCCTTATATGTACTTAATTGCCATGGTAATTTCAAGCAACTGCAGAAAACTATGCAACGAATTTCTATTGCCCAATGCCATCAATCGGTTTGAATTGCATGTTGCACTCAGTTTTAAGCTTTCCTCTTTTCGCATTTACTCGTTACACTTTACATTCAGTATACAGCACACAGAGAGCAATCTCAAACGAAAATCATACGCACCGTTGGCCTGTGAAGTCAGTTAGACAATCACTTATATATATATATATTGATACACAGGTATTTACAATGTTGAGCTTGGCTTTGGTCAGACAATCGGAGAATATGAATGCGATTGAAGCGGAAGTAAGTGTTTGACCATTCCATTCCGGGTCAAACTGCGACCCAGACGATTTCCTAACGTCATGTGTGCACATTTTCTATTTATTTTTCACACTTTGGAAACCGTTTGCGGACATGCTGTATGTGCTTAGACCCTTTCGAAACTTACCTTAAGTCCAATTTTATCAATTGCTGTAAGAGACACTCGCAACTTTTAAACGGCGATATATTAAAATTGACATTTTCTCGATCACAGCTTAAACTTATGGCTTAGCAAAGTTTTCAACAACTTGTGTAATGCTTGGTCAAGAGCATACCCTACAGCTAAAACTAAATCTTTATACTTCACTTTTGCCTCTCACAGCTTTATTTAATGGTAGACTGCAAATATAATTAGTATGAAATTAAAAATAAATTAGTGTGCAGTTAGGAAAACAAAATAATTCAACTTTGGTGGTTTGTTATTTTGACCATGCAATTTAATTAAAACAATTAAAAAGTTGCTAAACATGCGAGAATATTGTCTAATAAATACTGATCGACATTAAGATTATCTGGAATATTTTATCTACATGATATTTATTAATTTATTTATATTTATGCTTATTAATTATGACACTATTCACTTACAATTTTCAGTTTCGCTAATTAGATGAACAAAATAAAGCAAACATTTTTCAACGTTTCAATTTAACAAAAGTTGATGCCATCCTGTTGCATTAAGTGTTCAACTTTATTGGGAAATGGTATTTGCAGAGGGTATGAAAACTGCACACACGTGTTCAACCTGAATGGCAGAGGCAGTCAAAGGTTAAGTTGAGCAGGTTACAAAACTGTCAGCATGCAGAAGTGCCTGGCAAAGTTAAATGGCAACAGGGCAGCGCGATGGGAATGTGCAACATCATGATAAATCATTTGGGTTTTTCGCCCGTTAGCCAGATGACCCCGATGCGCTCAAATTGCCTGCTGTCTAACTTTGTTTGCTCTTCTCCGGTGTGTGAGTTTGCGTTTATTTGAGTGGAAGCGTATGCGCATGTTTCTGTGTGAGTGTGTGTGTGTGTGTGTGTGCTGCATGTGGATGCATATTTAAAGCTTTTCATTAACGCAGACAGGCCACAAAATATGCCGGTTGTCGACTGGCAAAGTTAAAGTTGCAGCAACTCGACCAGTTTTTGGTACTAGACAATGAAGCGAAACGAAGGAGGCGAAAAGTGTTGCCTACTTTTGGGCGGCGATGGAAAATTTCGCAATGTGGTCGCTGTCATTTGCAATAGATTTTGGTGTAATTAGTTTTGGCTGCTAATAAAATGTCACTAGCCACGCAAACCACAAACAATTGAGTTGCTAGGATTTTGAGTCTGTCCCCACGTCTCTGCCGTCCCTCTGTCCGTCTGTGTGTGCGTGAGTAAATTGCATTTTTGCTTTGCCAGCTGGTTTGTTTGAGATTTTGCGCATCAACCACAAAACAGACGACAGCAAACGTACACACACATAAATAGACGACAAGAGGCACTTAGAACTATACACAAGTATGTGTGTGTGTGTGTGAAAGTGTGTCCCACAGACTCATGCGCTATGCCATTTTCATTTCCCTGGATAATTTACTCAATTAGACGAGAACTTGAAGGCTTTGTGGCATTTGGGAGAATCGGTTTATTATTGCACTCAAACAAGCGTGGGGGGCTTGGGAATGGGAATGGGATTGGGATTGGGAGAGCGAAGGCGAAACCGAATAGAAATAGGAATGGGAATGGGAATGGGAATGCGATAGGGGACTAAGGAAGGGTATTGGCGTGGATATGCTTGACAGCATAATAGTAGTTGGTTTGATACGACTGCTGCTAGATGCCCATATAGAGCCACCTAATGCCGCCAGGCAAACACACATGAGTCGTCGCCGTCGCAGTGATAAAAGCTGCCCGTTCTCTATAATGCCAGCCAGCTGCCTGATGCTGCCTGATGCCTGATGTCTCACAGGCTGATGTCTACTGTCTACTGGCAGGGCTCAGCAAAAGTTGAACACCAAACTAACGCCGATAAACAGGCTTAATTAGCGACAGAGCTCAAAGTCAACAGACTGAAGCATTAAGCTAAAATCCAAATACACACATACGCATTCACATGCACACACACGCACACGCACACATAAAATTAATGCTACTAGCGCCCTTGGTAGGAAGTTTTCTATGGGGTCTCGTTAGGCTTAGCGTTAGCAGAGCCAGCATCATTGACTTGCCTGCCTAATTATGTGCAAGCAACAATGATATTTATATTATCAGGCAGACCATTTCTTCTATCAGTACTGAGACAAAGATGAAGCCAAGGTAATAATGCCATCAAAGATGGCTGAAGGTCTTTGCTGATTAAATCCACAGTATAATAAAATCGACAACTAATTATTTGATGCTTAAGACACGGTATTCTTTAGTTGAAAGTCCAACTAGAAATATAACTGGAAAACGGCCAAAAGGGCAGCACTGATTGAGACGCCAGCTGAGAACTTGTGCACACAAGGCACTTGATTTAAGCTGGGTGCAGGATTTATATTCAAGCTCGAGTTCAGGTAACATATACATAGATGCCAACTCACGGCTAACAAGCAACTTGAGCGATGTCAGCAGACAAATGATGTGACGCTGGAATCAGTGAAGCTTAACTGGAGCAAACTAAACCTTAAAAGCAGATATTTGTTACAGCTCTATGGGTGTATTCAATTGTTGCAATATCTGTGGAATCAATTTTTAGTGAAATCGTTGTTGGCACAACAATAGCAACAACCAGCACAAAACCTGTTGTTGTCAGTTGACAAAAGTCAATGGGAAACCATTTTTTAGAGGGCCATTTTCGGAGGGGATCTACATGATTGCTTGGTACCAGCTAAACAATTAAAAAGGCAAATGGCGTGCACAGGTAAACAAAGGAAACAATGCGTATCTGGGATGCGACAAAGCGGCAACAAACAGAACAACCTCCAAATGGTGCGCACTCATCGCAGTCACATTTCTCAATTTTTATGACAGCTCGTTGGGTGCGAGTGCGTGTGAGTGGGTGTGTGAGTGGTAGAGTGAATGTGTGAGTGAGTGTGCGAATGAGAGTAAGTGGAAGTGGGAGGATGCTGTTGTATTTGCGTATTTGTGAAAGGTTTGATGATAAGCGAAAAATACTCGCGAAGCATATTCGACTTCGAGTTACCTTTAACGTGTAGAAATCAAAGCATACACTTAACAGTACTAAGAGAATCTAAGAAGCAATTAAGTCGCATATGAAGAGCAAGCGAAAGCTGTTGGAATTATTCTCAAATGTTTAATTAAAGTCAGTTAGTGCTTTGTTTAAGCCATACTAGCACAAAGAAGTTCCAAACACATGCGTCGAATGGCCTTAGATACACTAATTTCAGAATTCAATGGCTCTTAATAACAGTTATGATAACGGCTTCATGCTCTGTTCACAGGATGGCGATAGGGTATCAAGGTACAATGGGTTAAAATGCTCAATTAAAAAAAAACATTTTCTTTGTTTTTATTTTGAAAACAACTTTTTAATTTAAATTTATAATTAAATCCTATATTGGCTTCTTCTAATTGAATTTCATTCATATCAAATTAATAAATAAAACAACGCCTTTTAACAATATTTTAATGTGATTAATAATAGTTAGTCATTAAAAGCAATAATCTACTTATTAAAGCAAAAAGATTTCTTAAGTATTTTTACAATTTAATAGATACAAACTACCGGAAATAAAATGGTGAATGAAGTAATAAGTAAATAATTAATAATAATAATAATAATATTAATTAAAAAAAAAGGCGAATTAAATCTAACTAAAAATTGTAAATCAAGTATACGCATCTTAATACGCATACCAGAGAACTACAACGAGAACTTTCTCGAATGCATAAAGACGACAACGTTAAGAGAATGTATGAAAAAGCAAAAAGAAGAAAAAGTCGATATTGAGCTAAACAGAAGAAGTTGCTGGTGATCACTGGGAGTAAAGCAGAAGAAGTTGCTCTAACGGAAGAAGATGCTACTTTTAAAGAGTAAGGCTGTTAAGGTGAAACAGAAACAGTTGCTAGTTAACGCTAAGAGTGAAGCAGAAGACGTTGCTCTAACGGAAGAAGATGCTACTTCTGAGAAGTAAAGCAGAAACAGTTGCTAGTTAACGCAAAGAGTGAAGCAGAAGACGTTGCTCTAACGGAAGAAGATGCTACTTCTGAGAAGTACGAATGGCAACGTAAAAGCAGAAGAAAAAGTTTGTACATGAGTGCAAGCGAGAGCGCGCTAGTCGATGGTCAATGCAAAGGTTCGCTAATCGTGTCTATCACTCACATTAGATGTGTGGCATTTTTGGGGGTGGATTTTAATTAGGGCCGTTGTTGTTGCTGCCACAAAGAGCACAAAACAAGAGAGTGAGAGAGCTAGATAGCGCTGACAACACACATGCGTCGCATACTATACAAATTAACAGCAAATAAAAATTGTTGATCAAGTATACGCATCCTGAGGAAAATAAGAAATATTTTTAAATAACTAATGGGCATGAAATAAAATAAGAACAGATAGCCCTCAATAGTAAATAATATAAGCAAAACAGGTGTGGGATAATAATGACATAAATATACAAATATTTAAAGTTATTGTTGTAATACTGTATAAATAGTCGAATTAATTTAATCAGTATTAGCAAATTACCGGAATTCAAAATGGTAAATCAAGTGTACGCAATTCCAAAGTCTACTTCGTTTAAAAATGTAATCACTGGAAAAATCGGAGCTTACCCCACAGTCCGATGAGGAGCAAGCGCTGAGCAGTATGAATAGGGTTGCCCCAGTCACACGGTCTAGACAAATTGAGCCCTTATATGTATATGGTGCACACACACACACACAACCTTGCTCATACCCACTAAAATTCGTGTGTGTATATTAGGAGCAATTGAAGCAACCCTCAGATGTGAGCAGGCAACTCGCACACACAATCTGAGGGTATTCGAACCAATGCCTATGGGTGCTATGTGTTTGCGCAGCTGTTGGCTTGAGGTTTATCACTTTAATGGCTGCCATATTTGCTGAGTTGAGCTTCCATTTCCATTTTACTATACTCATACCTGATTCACCTGTCGGATGCCGTTCCAAATTGGCAACGTGAGTTGGCAAGCGCCAACTTCGTTGTCGGCGATGGCGTCGGCGTCGGCAAAAAAGTAATTTGTGAGCAAATTATGATAAATTGAAATTGTGTTGTTGCTGGCATTGCACATCAATTTGTGTAAACAAAACAGAACGGAACAGTATGAAGCAGACCGAGAAAGGTAGCGATGAAATTCCATGAACTCGCGAAATTATAAACAACGGATCTAGGAAGTTGCATGTTCTAGATGCCAACATGCCAGGAAGTGGCTCTCTTGAATATACATACATAATTTATTTATGCATTCTATTTAATATACTTGAAAATGTCGGGCTGGAATTTATGCATTTGGCCAGCTCTAATTTATTGGGGCAGAGCGATTGCCGATTTGGGGCCACCGATTGAACGAAATGCAAATCAAATTCTCTGCCAAAAGCAATGCCAATGCCAAGTGTAAAACCTCTTAACGCAACGTGTTTTCCATAAATAACTTAACTGAATCCACACTGCAAAAAGAAGAAGTAAAGTGCCAGCGAAACAGTGAAAGAAAGAGAGAGAGAGAGAGAGACAAAGTGGGAAAGAGAGAGAGAAGGAGAACGTTCACAAGCAAAGACATTGCAATGCAGCTCAATTAAAATGGCATTAAATTCCATTTGGATTGCTTTTTCAAGCTGCCAACACTCGTCGCCTATTTTGCCACCTGCCCCCAACTCTGGCTCTCGCTCTCGCTCCCTTCCCGCTGGCGTCCTTTTGCGGCCTTCGTTGACTGCCTTTGTGTGTGCTTGTGCAGCAGATACACAACAGCTGTCTATGCATTTGGGATTTGAGCCTGAGACAGCTGCTCAAACGAGTCAGCCACCGCATCCCCGTTCCTCGGCCTGTAGCCCATCATCCGGCTGCTGCATTCCCTGCTGTGGTCTTTTCCATGTCGCTGCATAGCTTTCAGCGACTGCTACTTTTCTTGACAGTGGCCCAGAGCCAAGGAATTCAAGCAATTTGCAGCAAAGCCATTTTGTCTTATTGTTGATTTAATGCCGTCTGCCTACACACACACAGACTTACAGACACAGATACAGATACAGACACGTTCTTGCAATTGCAGCAAATTCATCTGTATTCAATTTAAATGGATTCTAATTCAATTTATTTGCTTAATATCCATTATGGCAATTTGTTTCACTGCGGAGCATTAGGAGCAGCAAATAAATGAGAAATGAATTTAAATTATCAACGTGTCGAACAAACTTGACTATTAACTCGAACTATCAATAAAGATAACTTTGTTATATATGTGTTGCCAACAGCAACAGCAACAGCATCGAGTCGGAGCTGGCTAAAATGCAAAATATATGGTTGAGAGAGCTATGTTCACATATCGGACGCCATAAAGTATGCAACGGAATCGAGCGCGTTCCGCTGCATTCCACAAGCCCTGCTCGCTACCTGTTAAATATTCAAAATCATATGCATGAATAACAGAGCTCTGGGTCGATCCAAGGGGCACGCTGGTGGATGAGGCAGTTTGACACAAGCAGTACAAGGCACAACACAACATTCAGAGTCGCACTCACACACACAGTCGCACAGTCACTCATACATACGCAACAATTTGTTCGTTTGCATATTTGATTTGTGTTTGTTTGTCTGTGTGTGCAATTTATGTGGCATTGAGAACTTTAGCGTATTTGACATGACCATACACACATACTTACCAAGCGCACACACAAACAGACTCGTAAATATGCCAAAGCGGACATGTAATTCAATTTATATGCATGACCCACACACACACACACACACACACACACACACACACACGCGCACATACGTATTTAGTACTTTGTCGAAAACTGTTGTTGCCAACTGAAATACTTTAATCTAATGCCCAACAACAATTTACGCATTTTGTAGGTGAATCGGACGAAGGAAAAGCAAGAAAATAAAATACAGATGCGCCGTGGAAAAAAGCGACATTTTGCACAAATTCGAGATTTGTATGAATTTCTGGTAATCCAGCTAGTCGAAATGCGAAATGCTTCAATAAAATATGCATAATATGTTTTATTTAAACGTTGGGCTTACCCTGCAACCGTGAATATGACAGCAGACAGCGGGTGACAGTGACTATATATATTTTGGTATTACTAGAGATCATTAAATGGCGTACAAACAGTATCCCTTAGTCCACCATTTAAGCGTATTAATTACATATTCAATTGCGAAATAAAAGCTGGGAGAAATGCTTTTGATATGAGTAGTTCAATCCATTTAAATCAAGTGTTTTAATTTGTGAAATTCAATTTGCAAATCGCACTGCTGATTGCATTTTAAATATTAATCACCTTGCACAAAAAAAAACAAAGAATTTACACGATAAGGATGAACAAATATTTTTGTTGTTGGAATTTGTCGCTTAAGGTGATTGTTACGCATTCTTGTCACAAGTTTTGTGTCACTTCATCTGCATGCCACATATCTGTTATGCAAATATGCAATATCGAAATAGTGCCACCTTCCTATTGCATATGCAACAAATGCAAGTGGAGACTTGGAAGCATTCATGGAGTTTCTCTGCAAGGAGTTTCCAAAAACAAATCGATAAATCGTTATGCTGCGTATACTTAACGAAAAATACTAATAAATTTAATTATACTTTAAAATGAAATTCACTCCTAATTAATTTCTGTCTTATACTTGTGCCTAATAAATATTAAATTAAAATATGATATATTGCAAATGCTATCATCAGAGGTGTTGTAAATGTCAAACACAAATTAAGACAATATAGAGCACTAAAGAGCCTTTCACCAACCAAATTTTTGGTCGATGATTGACTGGTTGATAAGTGAAATTTACCTTCTCTCCCAAGACGTTGCCCATTATCTGAGCTGCTTGGAAAGACAATCAAAGTGTCTGTCAGGCCACAAATTGCTAATGGATGATAATTCTATATAACAATGCCAAGTCTGTGTGTGTGTGCATGTAAATAAAGTAAGCAATTTGCGTAGACTGTGTGTGCGGTTAACCCGACTGCAAATGCTAAGAGTCACAATAGATTGAAGCGGAATCCCTGCAGGCGACTGCCTGCCTTACCTTGATTACATTGATGCATTTCTAGATCATTAAGCCAGCCGTCTAAACAACCATTATCAGCCAAGTCAATAAGTGTGAGGCAGTGTGTGTGTCAACTTGCCACAAGTCCGAAGACAGGCTTTGCAAATGGCCAAAGCGGCGACAAGCGTGTGTTCACGTGTATCTATGTTGGAGTATTTATATATGTGTGCGCGTGTGTGTGTGTGTGTGAACATCACTTCCGGTTGAGTGCACTAACACATACACACACCCATACACAGACACGGTTTAGTGAGTGTCGTCGAGTCAACTTATTGGAAGCCTAATGGCAAATCAATGTGCCACCAAATGCGTCCAATAGAGGCGGCAGCTGTGTTGCTATAACTTCAACGATTCCTCGACCACATCATCAAGACAGGACGAGAGGTCCAAGTTCAGGTCCAGCGCTCCTGCAAATGTGTTGATGACACTTGAATGATTTTGGCGTCCTTTGTCCGCGTTGCTCGGCGTCTTACGCTAAATTGCGCATATTATTTATACATAAGAATTCAACTGACCATAAGTTTTGTCTATTAGCTAATCGTCCCCGAAGTTTCCTCCATTAGAAACTCACTCGTAGGAGTTCCTTGCTCCTTGCTCCTCTTGCTTTCCCGCATTACTTTATGAGCTTGAAGATAAAGCATTTGGTTGGAATGCTACTCAAGTGCGCTGGTTCTAACCCTTGGCAGGGCGAGCACATTAAATTCCAATTACACGACAAGTTGCTGTGTTAATGGCCAAGTTAATGCATTTGCATGGGCGTTAGCTTTAATGCCCTGTGGGCGTGGCAGAGTAAAAGCATTATGCATACCTTTTGTATGTACTTTTAGTAATATGTATTATGTATATTTTGTATAAAGTGCGAGTTTGTACATGATTTGTGACAACACCTCAAGAAGAGCAGCTCTCCATCATCGCTCTGACTCTATCTGCCTTTGTGTATGTGTTTGTGAGGATGATTAATTAAGCGGTAAAGTCAAGTGAGCTTTAAGCGACGCTACTGCTTGTTAATGCTTATAAATAATATACATACATTAGGCATTTGCTGGTTACACTTAACAATTATGCTTATGACTACCTTATAATTAACAGCTGCGACTGAGCGGCGTCCTTTTTGCTGCCGAAGAGGGGGGCGGGTGGGATGTCCTTGCCAGGGGCAACGCCGCCTCGAGTCGCTTTGCTTGATACCCTATCAGTTTTCTTGTGATATATATATGTATATATGTATAAATATATGTGCAGGGGGTGGTCTGGTTGTATTTGGATTTGATTGCTTAGCCGGATTCGTATTCGAGTGCAGGCGCATAACTAAAGTAAACCTGTTTTAATTAACATCACAATGCTGTAGAAAAGTTGTCAGTTATCAATTATCAATTATCAGTTGGTTGTGTGGTTGCCAATTTGCTTCAGTAGCAGCACCAGCGAGGATTCTCGACCTCGCCCAAGGCAATGTGTTCGATGCTCCACGAGGGCGTCTCCAGGCGACCCTCGCCCGTCGTCTTCACATCCTGCCCATCAACTGGTATGCCAATGTGCACGTATGGCAGGCGAAATGCTGCGCTATCCGGGTTGCGTGCCAGGGCAGCGGCTGTGTAGCTGAAGGCAGTGTTGCCATTGGTGTAGGCCAGCGAATCGGTGGACTCAAAGGAGCGCAGCGAATGGCTTTTGCCCTCGTCGGCCAGACGCACCAGCCCCATGGCCGTCGAGAGAAATACCTGCTCGAGGCCTTGGTCGGTTTCGGTGGATGTCTCAAAGTAGGTGGCCCCAATGGAGCTGGCAAACACGAAGGCCTCGTCACGGGAGACGGCTCGCTGCGCCTGCATGTCCATTTTGTTGCCCACCAACGTCAGTATCATGGGGTCCTGGACATTGCGATGCAGTTCCTGTATCCACGATTTGATTTCCGTAAATGTTTTGTACTGCGTCAGGTCAAAGACCAAAATGGCAGCGTTCGCATTGCGATAATACATGGGAGCAACGGCTCTGAAGCGCTCTTGCCCGGCCGTATCCCAAATCTGCAATTAAAGATCAAGTGAATATACCATGAGAATGATTGCCCCATCAACTGTAGAGTACACATCTCAATGGTCCTCCTTCCTCTCCCTCCCTGCCAGCCATTCAGACGTTGCACTCAAGAGCGGGGAACTTTAATTGAGTCATTCTGCGTTTATTCTGCAATTTCCGTCTTTATGATTTCGCTTTTGCCACAATAATAACAATCATATTGTGGGTGCGCTTGCTCCGCTGCTGCTCCTACTTTATGGTGCACACAATCCAAATCTTCATAAAAATTTGGGGCAACGACATGTCCAGAGACAAAGAGCTAAAAATCTCAGCGCAACGAAAACTATTTGCCATTATTATGTATGGGTGTGGGTGTGTGCGTGGTATATAAAAGCGAAATCGAAATCGCGCCAGAGAATATATGGTCAGCCATTGCGAAAGGGGTGGCAACCCTAGCTTAAGGGGAAAACAACTGTTAGCTTATCAATAAACTATAAAAAAGAGACGAAGGAATGAAAACAGCACGCTTCGGTCTAAAAAATAAAGGCAAGCGAACGCAAAGTGCAGTGGACGCAGAAATTGCGAATAAAAAACAAATAAAATGACCAAAGGAATAACGAAATGAAAGACCCAATCCCGGTGGCAACAAAAGCTCAGATTAGCTGCAGCTCAATCCATTGATAAAGCAAAGGGGATTACTCTGGCAACGGGTCGTGCTGAAATTCTTTTCAGTTTTATACTCCAAAACTGTCCCCGGGCACTTGTTGTACTCTACTCACTTGTAATTTGATTTTGACGTCGTCCAAGATGATGTTGCAGGTGAAGAAGGAGACTGCTATCGTTGGCTCCTCGGCGCGATGCAAGGCGTTCTTAATGTACTTGATGACCAAACGAGATTTGCCAACGCCTAAACAGATAGAAGAACAAAAAAAGATATAGTATATGAAAAGTTGGCATTATATGCACTTTTAAGTGCTATCTTGAACTAGTCGAAAAAGGGCTTCATGCTTATTATCTTATCTGGAGAACAAAAGATAAAGTATAGAAAGTGTTATGCACATTTAGGTGCTGTCTTGGACTAGTCGGAAAAGGGCTTTATGCTCATTATCTTATCTGGAGAACAAAATATATAGTATAAGATATCTTATGCACTTTTAAGTGCTGTCTTGCACTAGTAAAAAAAAGGCTTAATTCTCATTATCTTATCTGGAGACTGATGACAAATTCGCGGTCTTTCTTATCATATCTAACGTAAACGATATAATCCCATTTACTTTTCTTAATTCATCCTTTAGTCTAGAATGTGGGTCACACACCTTGCAATAAAGATAAGAAACTATTGGGCTTAGAAGTGATGATGATTCGAATCGGGCAAAATTAATATAATACGTGCATATTGCGTATCTGATAAACAAACAAAGCAGTAAACAATAAACAAAAGGTGCTATTGAGACGCGGACAGAGGCGCAAACAGGTGATAAGAAACCTGGAACTTCAAGTGGTTATGTTTATGAATATCATTTACAAAAACAAATGATTCTTTGTTGTTTTGTCACTGTGAAAATACCCTATAAGTCGATGCGATACTAACAGCTGACTCATCTCGTAGGAAAAAAGAACCGATACGCTTATTATGAAGAATGTCGCTGGACGAACAAATGCAACGATATATCGTCTATATATACAATATATATGTAGGTGCAGTTCCATAATACGTATTGCTGACCTTGCAAACAACTGTCGTTTGGTGTGAATGGAAAACAAATGCCGAAAATGTAATTCGACAAATAATAAGTCCGTTAAAACCTTGGAGAATCGCGCGATAAGCGCTGCTGTGCCTGGCACGATATTTCTTGGGTCTGGTGAACCCAGAGAAGGAGAAGCCACGCCCCCACCCCCCAGCAGGGATTTCAAGGCTGGCGCTTATCGATTCGCGCCATAACTGCGAGCAGAGTTCGTTCTCTTTGGCTGTGCTGTGCTGTTATCACAGTGTGGGCAAATTAACCCGGCTATGCGGATCAGCAAAGAGCTATAACGACTGCCTTGAGGATGAAGTTCAGAGTCATTAAAATTCAACTGGTTTGAATTGCATTTAGCGCTTACCTCGCGAGCCAAGCACAACCACTTTGCCCTCAATTCCCCGCATCGTATTGGCAGTGACAATCAGTTGTATGGCATGGCAGAGTATTTATATACATGTATTTTTGTCAGTCTGTGTGCGCAACAATGTCTGACGTTGCTGATGATTTGTTGAATTGATGATTTGTTGTTGATTCTGACGTTATTATTGTTGTTCAGAAGTGCTGCTGCATTGCTCTGCAGTTGGTCCACAATGAAATTGTATAACAAAGAGCGAGACTGTCACTCTGGCAGTCGCAATGGAATGGAATTTACACTTGGAGGGGATGTTATTTACCAGCACACACTTGTAACAAATAAAGATAAATTATTTTTGTTTGTCTTGAGTGACTCGATGAATGCAATGTATCGATAACAAAACAGCTGTGCGAGTTGTGGATGTTGTGGAGCGTATGCTGATGTGTGGATTCCAATGAGACCAGCTGGTCAACCAGGGCTGAATGAATATAATAAATACTATTTTTATTGAGTTTACATATACTAAGTTTAAAAATAAAAATAATTTTAAAAATATTAATGCCATAGATTTAACTTTCATATTGATATCAAATTAAAAATATTGAAATCAAATCATAAAAACATTTTTGCGAAAATGTTTAGATAGCGTGCTGTACATATAATGTAGTATCGATACGAGCTTCGATAAGTCAGTTCTCAACTCGAGCGCGTGTATAAACATTAGTATGCCAACAAATAAATTAATTTAATAAAAAAATAATCTAATGAAATTATTTAATATAGTAAATTTAATAATTTTCACATAAATACAATTAGTCGCCATTATTGTATTGTTAAATAAATTCAATTAATCGCCATCGTAGCGTCGAATCATCTGTTAACAACTATCGGCATATCGATGCCAAAACAACATCCCTAATGCCGCCGCCAAATTCACGCTGGCAGATGTTCAGAACTCGCAATTTGTTAAAACTCTATATTATTATCAACAATTAGCTTGCAAACATTTGTGCTTGGTATTAAGTGATCTGAGCAGCAATGAAATCTATAGTTGCACAACTATAACTGAATTGTGAATGCATAGAAAGTGTGTGTCAGAAAAGTGCATCAAATGCGCGCGCATTTTTTTCTTGCAGCCGTCGCATCGCATTGTGAAAAGTGCCACATTTCAAAAGGTAAATGCACTTCTTATCCTGATCAATTTGACTTAAAGTTACCTGAAGTCACTTGAATAAACAAACAATATGCTTACACAATAATTGTGCCGCCTCCAAGGCACGCCTACAACGTGTTGTACTAAACCGAAGCTGTACCAAAAATACCAAAAATTTAATTTTAACATATGATTTATTTGTATTGCAGGATGGAACCAATTACATTAAATACAGCGCATAAGATCAACAACAGCTACGATTCAGAGCCATCAACGGGCAGCGGGGTAAGTTAAAATGATTAGTTAATTGTGAATTGCAAAATAAGTAAAAGATTTTGTTTGTGGAGCAGTCTTCGCTCAGTGAACACAATGAGGGCCAAATATCTGACGAGGAGAATATGAATCTTCCATATCTGCTGAAGCCGAAACCACTGAGCACAGACAATGCCACCAAAGTGAGCTTGCAGGGCAGCCAGGAGTCGCAATTTCGGGGCTTTGGTGACAGTCCCTATGGCCAGGTGAACAAGCGTCTTTACGGATCCCAACTGCAGCATCTGAAGCTGCCCGAGACGAGCAGCCATCCTCCAACTACCTCAGCGAAGCAGCAATCCCCGGGCATGATTGTCTTTCCCCGCTTCTATAATAGCATCATGGAGGAGAACAGTTGCAATGCCGTCGACATGGCAACCACGTCTGTCGAAGCCGAAGCAGCTGCTGCACCATCGCAAGCGGACACCTTGTCCTTTAATGGCAAGATCAAAAGTCTGACTGAGACGCCGAGCTGCTCTACCTCGGAGACAGTTCCACAACAACAGCTGTCGGAATCGTTTATGCTCAAGAAGATCAACAACGAGCGCTCTCCCGATTTGTTTGCCGACAGTGATGACAACGATGATGATGATGAGCAAACGGAGAAGGGACTGTGCACAACGCTGGAGGATCTACCCGAAGCTCTTGAGGAGAGTCAATGCGTCAGCGAGGCGCCAACCACAAGCCACAATGCCAGCGCACGTTTCTCCCTGACAGGACCAACGGAGTCAAGCTTTGTGTGCGACGAACAGACGCAAGATCTGCAGTTGACGAGCAGCGACCCTCGTGCCCATTTCTTGGAGAATTGTCGACGGGAACGGGAACTCTACAGACGCATACGTTGCTGCCTGCAGGGTGTGCGCCCTCCGCCCACGGTGACCACGCCCGACACGGATGTCATCAATGCTGTGGTGAGTATGAAGGCGAAAGTGATTAACTTTCTGGTCGGCAGCGAAACGGATGCCGTAACAGCGCCCAGCATTGAAGACAGCGGCATCTGTGCCACGTCCTCGCTGTTCAAGCCCACGCACAGTCTGCTGGAAGCGCAGAACATGAGCTGGCGCGATGTGTTGGGTGTGCGTCACCATGGACTGAGGTAAGACCAAAGAGACAGCGTTAATCGATCTACAAATAATACATCGTCATCTTGCACAGCTACAATCTGAATAAAGCGGCGGAGCAAAATGAATACCTCAGTCTGTCGGTGGTGGAACGCTATGTGGGCGCCGAGACGGCCACTTCTTATGTGCGTTCGCCATCCAGTGCCAAGAAGCGCAACATGCGCATGAAGTGAGTATACCAGGGGCGCTTTCACTGGCAACTGGGCATCCAATAATGTTGATTCCTTTGCAGAATGCTCACACAGTCGCCGGGCAATCGGCTCAGTCATTTGGCCAAGCGACGAGCCATATTTTCCTCGGCGAATCTGGCGACCAACTCAATTAAACTCAATAGCTCCATCGGGCCGCAAATACTGCTGGATAATAAAAAGTAAATATTGTCAACGCTTATCATGCGCTTAACTTGTATTTAACCACTTCATGCAATCAATAGAAAAGATCGCAAGCGAAAGGCGACCCCAAAACGCAAAACCCCTGGCAGCAAAAAGAAAAGTAAGTAAAGGGAAGTAAATAAAACAATTTAACTAAATGCTGCATTTTGACAGCTCGAAAAACTCCGTCCTCCTCTGCACGCAAGCGTCTGTTTCGCACTGATCTCATCAAGCCAGGACCTTCGCGTGAAACCTCGAAACGCGCGCTATTCCAAAGCCCAGCCAAGTCATCACAGCAGCAGCAGCAACTGTTGTTCCCGCCCAAGCCGCTCTTCAAGCCAGAGATTGCCAATCGCGTGGAGAGATCGAAGCGCGCACTTTTCTCGCCCGACAACGGTTGCCAGCAAAGCACTCCGAGCAGTGTCACTTGTGTTAGCAACCAGCTGGAATCGCTGCTCAAGCGCAAACGCAACGCCCGCGATGACGAAGATGCTGCTGAGCTGGCCAGTCAGAGCAGCAAATTGTTCCGCGCCGGCAGCGCCTTTGGCAGCGGATTGACGCCACGCGCGCTCAAAATCAAGAGCCAAAGCTTTTGCATTGGAGCAGGTTCCTCCACAGCATCGCAACAAAATGTTGCTGCCATGCAGCCATCACCATTTGCTAATACACCGCGACTAAGCCATGGACTAAGTGGCAGCAGCAGCACGTTGGCCTGCAGTACAACACCAACGATCAGCAAACTTCATCGTGCTCACTCAGAAATGAGTGCAACACCTCAAAGCACCATGACAGACAATCAGCGCAAGGTTCGTCATAAATCTTAATATATATAGCCTGTAAATATGAACATATTTATATGAATCTTTTAATGCAGAAACTGCTGTGGGCCGTTTCGCAAGCGTTGCAGGAAAAGAAAATATCAGCCAAGCACGAGAATTTCCGGCAACATGCGGCGGACTTGGCGCGCATTGTGAAGCGCATCTTCCAGGAATTTTACCTGGGACACACGACAAGCAACAGTGAAACCTTGCTACGGTTAGTACTGGTTTTATCCACCTCCTTTTACTACCTGGTTATGACTCGGCTTTTGACTTCTTCAGGCTGGCCAAGAAGTACGCGTTCAGTGTGATAGCTGGCAAGCAGCCGGACGACATCTATCTGCATGCACGCAGCCAAGAGAGCGAGACGAAGCTGCAGTCGAGTGCACGACTATCGGGGTACATTGGACCCGAGGAGTTTGCCCAGCGCAAGCTGCTGTTGTCGCAAAACTCCTCGCAGTCGATGTCCCAGATGTCGCTAGTTCGCAGCAAGACTGATGGATCGATGCAGAATCTGTTCGGCAGCGAGAACTCGATTGACTCTTTCGGTTTCAGCCAAATGAGTCAAGGCGCAGCGACCTCAAACTCGGCCACACAGTCCAGCCTCATGGAGCGCATTTCGGAGGATCTGTTCAGCAAGCAGCAGCTGCCCATACTGCCAAATCCGTCATTGCAGAACAGCTCGTCGAAGAGCAATTTGGGCGGCTTAGCGCTGCGAGAGAATGTGCACTGCGAGCAGCGAAGATCCGCGCAGAAGAACTTCACCGGCAAGGATCAGCGCAACATCAGTCCATACTTCGGCGTCAGCAACAGCAACGGATCTGGGCGCAAGTTGCAGGCCACAGCCACGGTTGTAAGTGGCGAGTCCAGCGCCAAAGCAAAGCGCCAGATATCGTTTGATAGCTAAAAGTTATTTGTCCATTTTTTTTGTTGGCAAAACATTACTATTTATTTCAACAGAATGTTCCAAATTTCATGGGTTGTTTTTAGCGTAATTTATTGAATTTCCCGGTACTTGGATCAAATGCAGACAGACGACTACTACTCACAAAACATACAACATATATAGATGATTTGCAATATTTTTCGCTGAAGTAAAAGGTAACAAATGAAATGATTTTCTACTTAAATGTGTAAATTGATACTAATGTAGGTTAAACAAATTTTGTATTGGCCCGATTATGAATGCGCTTAGATTGATAAAATAAAATATTATGTAAATGAAATAGAATCGAAAGATTCACTCAATAGTAGCCACTGCGATTGATGTAGCGCTTAACCAGGTTGAAGGAGACTATGTGGAACACCAAGGCAACCAACACCAGACTGACACAGTCCAGCCAATAGGTGTACTCTGCGGTGCGGAAGGAGGCCTGTTGCAGCACCTCCAAGCCGGTCTTGACACACGGATGCTCATCGTTGGCAGGACAATCTGCAGAAAGCAAGAGTATGAAGCAAAAGAGCAATTTCTATTCGAGGAGACTCACCAATGTTGTCGATGTCAATCCAGTAATTGTACATCAGCGCCTCGTTGGAGTAGAAGAAGAGCGAGAAGTACTTGAGACCGGGCACAGAATCGACATTCATATAGGTGCCGCCAAAGATGAGGAAGATCAGATCGAAGGGCGCCGCACACTCCGATGCCATTTTGTCGGTCTCAAAAAGGCTGGAGAGAAAGACGCCATATCCGACGGCAGTAATCGCCGAGAGACTCATTATGAAGCCCATGGTTATGTAGAGAAGAAATCCGCGCGTATAATAAATGGATGCATAGATCACCGACAGAAACATGTAGCCCTTGAAGAAGGCCACCGGCACAAAGGACACCACCAGCGCCACATAGTAAGCGGACAGGCTGTAGGTGCCCTCGCCCACCTCGCGTCTAATGATGGGCAGGGCGCAGGGAAAGATGTAGGTGACGCCGTAGCTGAAGGTGAAGATCATCTCGTTGCTGAGCATGAATATGGAGCCGCCCACATCCTGAATTGTGCGCTGTGTCAAGCCCCCCACTCCGGAGTACATCAGAGAGAGCGTCACCGCGGTGACCATGAAGAAGCCAAAGCCAATCAGGCCGTCCTTAATATTACGCAGATCCTCAGTCATGAAGCGTATGATCAGCAGATACACCTGATATATCCAGCGTATCTTCTTGAAGTTCTGCACGTGCCGCATATAGTCGCCGCCATAGTTCCTGGCCAGCAACCAGCTGCCGGTGTAGAGACCGTCCGTCTCGTGCTCGTACCTGATGCGCAGCATCTCGCCTGCATTCTGCTTGCCGTGGCTGTCCACCAGGGTCTTCAGATAGAAGTCGGCGGGATTGCAGTTCAGCGGCAGCAGGAATCCCATGCTGCAGGAGCAACTATTAATTGGAGACTTACTCTGGATTAAATGGCTTACTTACTCGGTGAAGAACTTGGCTGCCTGCTCGGTGCGACCCTGGTAGATAATGCGACCGCCGTCCATGAGGATGATGTGCGTGAAGAGCTCAAAGATGTCGGATGTGGGCTGGTGAATCGAGCAGATGGCCGCCTTCTTCTGTGTGCCATTGGGACTGTTGTTGAGCACGCTGAGCGTGGGCAGCTCCTTCATCGACTGCAGCAGGCTCTCATGCGACTCGTCCACCAGCTCCATTTCGATGGAGTTGCTGTCGGTGCTGCCCTCGCTGGGCGTGGCAAACGAATCCTCGCCGTAGACCTTGCTCAGAGAATGCTTCGTAATGCGACGCCGGGTGCAGAGATGACGCAGCGTCTTGATGACGGAGTAGGCACTGAAGCTATCGAGTCCCGTGGTGGGTTCGTCGCAGAACAAAAAGATGGGATCGGTGATGAGCTCCTCGGCCAGACTGAGACGCTTTCGCTCGCCGCCCGACAGCTGCTGGATGCGTGTGTGTGCCGCATCCCTCAGACCCACAGCCAGCAGCAGATCCGAGACGCGTTGCCGCTTCTCCGCCTTCGTGGTCTTGCGGTGCATCTTGAAGTGCGACTGATTGGAAGAGTAGACAGATTGGCGCTGTCAAAGAGGCGGAGGGAAGACTTACCATAAAATAGAGATGCTCGTAGGCGGTAAAGGTTTTAACATTGATCTCAAACTGCGGCAGAAAGCTGGAGATGCGTGTCATCTGATGCCGTTCCATGGCCATGCCGTTTAAAACCACATCCCCGGTTAAGTTACCGCGCAATCGTTGCGAAATCGCTGCCAATAGTGTGGTTTTGCCCGCCCCCGATCCCCCCAAGATGGCGATGAGGTCGCCGGTTTTCAGGTGACCGCTGACTGCACAGAGAGTGGGAGGGAAACCGCATCCACATCACACCACAATTATTTGGATTCCGAAATCGAAGGTAACTTACCGTCATGTAAAATGCGCAGCTCCTGCTTCTTTTTGCACTCGTTCCAGAAGCTGTAGTTGCTCTGCTCCTGGGCGGGCACATAATAGTTGAGCTGCTTCCACTCCAGGCACAGGGCCGACTGTGAACTCGTATCCTCCGCAGGCATCGTGCAGATGCAGATGCAGCTGCAGCTCTAGGGTTCAACGCTCGACACAAAGACTATCTGAGTTTTCTTTTTTGTTGGGTAATGTGCTCGCTCCGGCAACAGCATCCAACTAATCCACAATCCACGCTTATCGCTTGTTGCCTGTTGCTCGAGTTCTTTTTATCTTATCGGTTCCACTGTTTGACTTGGCATTTTGTCTATCCGTTCACACGTTTCGTCCACTCAGTTGGGGGTAGAGGGAAACCTTAAATCTGTAACAGTTCCGCGCGCGCTTCACAAAACCGATCCGATACGATGCGATGCGAGTGGCAGACAACCGTTCGCGGCAAAGACTCGACGTCAACTGTGACAGGCCGCTGACGACGACATGGTTTTCTACCCCCAGCTGCATTTGGCCACAGCCCCAGCTCGCAAGTAACATTAAACTCTTGACCGCATTTCGGTTTTACCAGCTAATTGTCGCTTATCAATTCACATATTCCGACCAGATGCGCCATTGACTCTGACTACCTCAGCGGCAAACAAAGCCAGAGGGAAGCTAAGACTTCCCCTTTCCCTCTCGTCTCGCTCTCGCGAAGCTCACACAACCCAGAGCCATTGAAGAAGTGTCTGGCCGGGCACAGACAGTGCAATCTTGTTGTCTACGATTTAATCATGTCACTAACATGCTCGCAGTCTGAAGGCCAAAAGACCGCTAAAGAATACTGGCAATAATAGACAATCAAATGCAAGCATACTGTGGATCATTATGCAGATTGGGTTAAAGCAGCTGATTCCAAAGCACAGCAGGTGAAATTATTAGATTAATTAATCGACCATTCTGCTGATTTATCTTCTTTAAATTTGAATTCATAATCTAATATAATTCAATCTCTTCGATTTTGTTTTATATTTTACTGATTTCATTCAACCTACAATTTTAATTCGTATTGAATCGTAAATTTTACAGTGTTTTTGACCTGAGTGTATTTTTTGCCATATCACCAAATATTTCCGTCGAATCAAATCATAGACAAAATAAGGAAGTAAACAACGCCTTTTTTGGACTTGCTTGATTTAAAGAGATTACAAACAAACTTTATTCACGCTTCGCATAGAGTTAGTAGTAGATGCTGAGCACCTTGTGGAATGGAATATACTCCAATTCGGAGGCGTGATCACGCCTATAATCCCACAGATATTGATCAATTAAAATGGAGTTCACATTGCGCGTGTCCACTTCGGGATGTTTCTGCTTTAGAATCGCCAGCACAGCATCCTTGACTTCTTCGATGATGTAAATGGAGGCGCCTCTTATTTCCACCTCCATGGCATCGCCGTTCTGCAGAATCGTATCGTTCTTGAGCAGTTCCAGAAGTTCTGGTGTGTACTCCAAGCTGCCAAAGTGCACCAAGACCTGAGGAATGCGGTAGTCCGCAAACATGGTTATCTTCTCGATGTCATCAAAGTAGCCCAATCCTTCGCCTCGGTAACAAGACCAGAAGTCACCGACGAGGATTTGAGCACGCTTCAAAATCGAAACGCGTTCGCCGGCGAATTCAGCCTGATCCCGGAAACAGGGAAAATCGTCCACAATCATCTGCAGCAGCGTCACAGCCGAATTGTTGGCCGCCTTCACCACATTCTCGAAGCGTCCCTGCCACTTGCTCAGCAGACACTCGCCCACCTGATGAAGACACTCCAGACGCTTCTCCAGCAATGGAATCTTTGTGCTCGCATCATCCGGCCGGAAGATGTTTGCCAGCGTTTCCATATCGATTTTGGCATAGAACTCCGGGTTCGTTATGTCCAAGCCATCCTTCATGGCTCGATTAATCGCAGCACACAAGGCAAAGTAGCCGGTATAGCCATTCACCTTGTACTTTGTATAGTTTTCTAATTTGATACAAATCAAATATTCTTTTTAGTTGTTATCGCTGTTTTCGTATTTCACAACTCACGTGGCGTCCAGAAGCAAAAGTTGAGAGTGTCCACAATGAAGATCCAATTCGCGGCATGGGCATCACTGGCTTTTGGATGGAGCTCGTGCTGCGAGAAATTGGCCACATCAATGCGCGTAGCTGTTGTTGGTACAGTTAACAATTTAAACAATCAATTCGGCACATGGAAAGTATTTATGCGAATTTGTATTTACGGATATTTAAACTCACCAACAACGCCGCTGACAATCTCCTCGACGAGACGCTCAACGCCGGAGGGCAGCACTTTTAAATACTTGGCATGGCGCACAATATGCTCACCGGACTCGCGTGGGTTTAGGGCGCTGCTCATCTTGCTCATCTTGGAAAGCGTTCGTTTGATTAGACGGGCACCTATCATATCGATAATTAGACGCTTACGTTGATCGATGGCAAAGTGATGTTTGAAAATCGAAAGGTATGTGCGTTGAAATTATCAAATTGCAAATTTTCATTTCAATTATTCAAGATATCTTAGATATTAAGCTTTTAATTTTGGGGTCAGTGTTTAGCTGTTTCAAGTTGATGGTTTAAATTGTGCGCTCAAATTGGTTTTGTCCACTTGTCAGTATTTTTGCTACAGTCCAAGTTATCGATAAAACAAAAGTTTGCAGATATCAGACTGTTCTGCATCTTTTCTAACATCATTGCAAATATTAATGCATATTTATTCATACAAAATATTTGTTTAATGATTATTTTTTTAGGCCATATTAAACAATATTATTTTACAATTCAACTTTTTTTTTTAAATTAATATTAATTTAAAAAGGTTCGCTTAAAACTCCACATTAATTATATATGAAACCATATGATTCGTTTCTAAAACTATTGATTTACTATCCGATTTTGTTCAAACATCAAATATCTTTAAGTATTGCGCCAATGTTATCGATAGACGTTTAAATATTCCCACGACAACCATTAAAAAGTGAGTTGGCAGCACCTTCTGTTATCTTGCACGAAACTCCAAGTGGCATAGCTAACATTCTGTTAAAGTGTGAGCGCGTAAAAAGCGAAATTCAAATATGATTTTCCACCAATGTGACTCTATGATATTAGGAATGAAAATCTGCTAAGGCGCCAAGTGTCTGCATTCATGACAATGCTCATGCATACCTAACGAACTCAGCAGCCAACTAACTCTTTCCCTTTTTGGAAGGTTAATTGTCAACGACATGACAGCCGAACCGTAGTAAGCTTCATATCCTTGCTTTATGACACGCGTAATTCGAGTCAAAATATGCAATTAAACAAAAACTTCTTGACTGTAAAAATATTTGCATAACTTGAGCAAACAAATGTCGGGGTGTCACGTCCTCCCAAGACAATGCTAAGTTGTTGTTGAACTTGTCATTATAAGCTCTCTCTCTCACTCTAACGCACACACATACATAGATCCCAACACTCATCACGCATATTCGTCTATCCTTCCTGCCAACTAACGCACGGGGGTTGCGCTGGTACTTTACGCTAAAGTGTAGATTAATAGCTTGGGCTTTGGGTGTGAGGGGAGGCAGGGGAGGTGTGGGCGGTCTCGGTGTCGCTCTGACAGAAAATCAGCGCTCGTAAAATTTACGTAAAATTCATTAAGCGCAACAAAAGACGCCAACAAAAACAAGTTGCAGCAGCCAAAATGGGGCGTGCTCTGCTGGCGGCAACACGCAGACACTGACACTGACACCGACACGCATACAATCATTTAGACAAAGCCTTGCATAGTTGATAAGGCGCGTCCTCATCTCGTGATGCTGTTGCTGCCGCTCCTGCTGGTGGCATAAGATGGCAACGGCTAAGGAGAAGCTGTCAAGTGGAGCAAGCAAGCCCATCAAGCGCCACTGAAAGCAACAAATTTTTGTCATATCAAAGGATATGGCGTTATTGTTGTTGCACCATGTCATACACCAAACCCGTAATAATAATCATCTTCTTCAACATTATAACGAAAATAGTCCCTCGCCGCATTCAGCTGTTGCGCGACGAGCCGCAACTTCAGCTCACCACAGCTCCTTAAGTGGCTCGCTCATATCCTTGCTTCCAATCACAGTGACTGACAGATTAGCGTGTTGACATTAAGTTTCTTTCTCTCTGTTTAAAGCATTGAACCGCCGACTAGTCCAGAATAAAATACGGGCAAGGACTCGAATAACACACACAAAATGACGGCGTGGGGAGCAAACGCATTACATCATGTTGCGGTCGCCAAAATGTGCCTGTGTGCGTATGTGTGTGTGGGCGGTGTTCTGTGGCATGTAATGAGTTTTACGCGGTAGAGCCGCAGGCTACACCCCGTCCATGCTTTTACTGACAATTTTTGGTCGGCGCTCAATTTATAGAGCCGATAAGCTGGCCTGTGTTATGTGCGCTAATGCCGGTAATTAACGTCTTTTGTCAACTGATTTCAGCGGCTCCATTGTTTGGTTTATTCTCGCTCAGGTGCACACTGATGAAAATGCACACATGTTTGTTGTAGCATCTGCATATATTTCTGCACTCAGTGTGAGCACACTTCTGGCGATATTGTCTATCGTAGTTTAGTGATCAGAAGTGTGCAAAGCTTGTGTGCGTCTAATAAAATATGTTATTGGATTATTTGATCAAACGTAAAGTTGATTAAATCAAACAAACAAAAAATTCAAACTGGAGCTAGTAGTCAGTTTAAAGCAAGGTTTTAAAACATTTAAAATTCTGCACTCAATGTGTACACACTTCTGTTTTCGATATTTTTGTTATCGAAGTCTTAGTGATCGGAAGTGTGAAAAGCTTGTGCGCGTGAATTTAATTAAAGATGTAATTGTCCTTAAAAGGATTATTTCATCAATCGTAAATTTAAATTTTATTAAATATGTCAAAATTAAAAATAATGTAAAACTTCTAAAATTGTGTTCAAATCGAAGCTCTGGTATTGTATTTGAAAAACAATTGGTTAATTTCATCAGAGGTAAAGCAAACCTCATTTATTATATGTATGGACAACCAATGATAGTCTATCTCTGTGATATACAGTATATATGCTACTGTAATTGCCAAATAAATACCATGCAAACTGACCGCAAATCAATTCCCCCCCTCGAGAGTTCTCGGAATTATCATGCAAATGCCAGAGAAAGTATTGCACCCGAAATAGAAAAGTACACAGCAACTATACAAATCAACCGCACTACAAATAAAACAAAAAAAAAATACAAAAAAGTAAAATGACTAGAGGGAAGCATAAAATGTTACGGGCAAAGCGTTTTCATGTCAACCATAAAAATATCAGACGCATAAAAAATTAATAAGCAACCATGGCAGCCAATAGCCACTGGCCAGCAGACAAACTGGAGGACAGTCGACGGTGGACAGTGGACAGTGGACAGTGGGCGGTGTCCATCGGAGGACGACGACGCATTGCCATTGTCTCGTGTTGTCCTTTTGCCACGCTTTCGCTTCACCCCTTCAACCCCTTCACCTGAGACAAGGCGACTACGGCTACCGCTTAACGGAGCGAGACACATCATTAATGCATAATTCAAGCGTTTGGCAGTTTTCTGCTTTCAATATTCAATTTGAATGCCGCCTGAAGCGAAACAGTTTTGTGTCCTGCATACTCTTTTATTGTCGTCCTTTTGCCATACCCTGTACACCAATGTTAGATTGTTTAATGGGCCACCACAAAGACGGATAACGTTGAGTGGGAAATTGCACTCGACTATATGCTTTACAGGGTATCTTTAGGTGGTGCATTCGGCCTTTGCAGTGTTCTTGTTTTTGTTTTCTTAGTTTTCGTGCTTCGCTTTCATGCTTGCTTATTTATTTTCTTTGTGTGGCGCTGCTGATCGCTTTTCCCTTCCCCTCCAACTCCAGCCTCGTCTCCTATACAACTGCGTGTACCTGCTGCATTATTCAGAGGATTCGATTTACAAGAACACAAAATGCATGATAAACCGTTTGCAGCGTATTGAGACGATAGCCATTGTCTCGAGCTCGAGCTGGAGCTCTAACTCCTGGTTATCTGCCAACCTATTTTTGGCCGTGGGGCGTTTTAGACCCAATGAAAGCAGCAATCAATGGGGTAGCTTGTTAGGCCCCTCGCCCCCTTTCCATTTGGCGTGTCATTCTGTTGCATGCGTTTGTTGTTTATTAAATATAAATGATTGTCACTTGCGGCATGTCCTCGATGTATCCTCAAGCCAAACGAACGCTTGATGGAGGCGATGATTGCTGGAATTTCATTGAGCAAGTGCCTCGAGGACGAACACGACCCCCCACATAGAGTCAACAACGCTCCTTATTGCCATTTCTTGTACCTTGTCGATGTGTGTAGTTTTGCAGCAAAAGCATTTGTGCTGCAATTGCTTGCAATTTGGCCATGTGACTAACTTGGCTGACACTTGGGCGCCACTTTGACACGCCATGGCAACGCTATTGGTATTGCCATCGCTATTGCCAATGCTATTGCTATTGCTATTGCTATTGATATTGATACGACCACGTCTATTGGCCATTTGACATTTGCTCGTCATTGCACTTATGGGAGGTGCGATCCCATCCTGTTAGTGCGGCACTCGTAAATTGTGACGGCCATGACGCTCATGACGGGCAGACGTCAGCGAAAGGCGATTTTGAAATGATTCCCCGGATATTGACCACAAAATGCCATTAAAAAATAATTACGAATTTTAATTGGCATTTAGTTGAGGCAAAAAATTAAGTGCCGCTCAACATAAAAACTGCTTTTATTATTGATTACTTTAACGCTTTTATTTATGACCTCCACACACAAACTATGTGCAATCTGCAATCTGTATTCACAGTGAAACGTCCATTTAAAGTATTTTTTAACGTAACTAGAAATTTAGTCTCAGAATGCAGACTTTTGTCGGATCTGAATAAGATTTCAGCTAGACAAATTCATACAAAAACAATTTACTTTTAGAAAAGACAAGAAGTAGAATCAGAAAAATTTATGAAAACACATATTTAAATAAATAATTGCAATGAATATTAAAGTGATACCACAAAATTAATTTAAGAGAAGGAGGGAAAAATATTATACATTTTCTAATCAAAACAATTTATGAAAGAAAATGTTAAAATAAATAATTATAATAAATATTGTTTTGAAACTAAAATAAAATATTAATAAAATACATTTTTGAGACAAAATGAGGGCAACCATTAAAAAAGGGCAAATCAAAACAATTTACGAAAGAAAATTGTAAAATAATTACAATAAATAAAAACGAAATACATAATATAAATTACAAATAAATAATTAAAATGATACTAAAATTAAATTAAATAAATTACGGATAATTGAAGTATAAAATAAATAAATATTAAAGAAACTACTGTTGGTTAGCAAACAATTTAATAATAACGTTCTGAATGTCCGTTATAGAATGATTCAACTATGGGTATCAATTATTACTCATCCGTGAATGTGTCTACAAGTATTCGTTTACTCGTATGTCCAGCTCGGGATAAACATCTGAATCCGTCCTCGATGTTATTCAGCGTGTTGTTGGACACTTAAAAATCAATTAACGACTGTAGTGTGCTCGTAAAAATTGATACGACTGCATGGAATAATAAGTTAATAATTGATTTTCGTTCAAAGAACCTGGCTGACAATGAGAGCATAATCTAGTTATGTTTTAAATGCGCTAAGCAATAAACTAATTTGTTAAATATAGTCAAGTGATAGTTGAGACGACTTAAAGGGAAGTTTTTACTTTAATTTATATATTTACATTAGTTGAAGTTATTTATTTCATATTCTGAAAATAATATCACTACAAAATGGATTGACATCTTAAATGTAGATTAAATTTGATTTATAAAATTGCTGACGTGTTGTTGTAGTTGCTGTGTTGTTCACTCGTTAATACCAATTAATCCAAATAGTTTATATTTAATGATATGAAAACTGCGACAACTGCAGTTGCAGCTGTCGGTGTGCCTCAAATAGTGTGGCAACATGGCAACATCGCAACAACAACAACAGCAACAACAGCAACAAAAATACTACAACAACAGTAGCAACAGCCCGGCGTGTTTGTTCGCGTGCACAATGTACACTAATTGTGGTGTGTATTAAATAAACTACAATTGCAAATGGCGCATTTCATTTCAGCAGTCAGCTGAGGGGCGGGGGAATCACAAAGGACACTGCCACATAGTTTGTTATTATTTGCAGTTGCATTACAAGCAATTGTTATTGTCGTTGTTGGTGCCACCGAGCTCGTACTTTGCATTGCTGCCATTTCCGCTGCGGGCGCATTTTTCCGTGTAATTGCAAATGGCTGCCAGTTGTGGGCGCCATTGTGTTGCATGATGGCCACTGAGGATATGCAACATGTAATGCAATGTGCTCTTAATGTGCGACAATTAAATCGAACTTTGTGGCTTCATTTTCGGCATATCACGATAGCATCTGTGTCTAAGTCGATTGAACAGATGCCACAACATCCTGTGCGTGTGTGTGTGTGTGTGTGGCACGCTGCATCTGCCAACTGCAGCTGGCGAGATTCGACTCGATTCGTGTCATCCTGCTCGTGTGTTTGCATGTGCTGAGGCATATATGCCATAATCATATTTAAGAGTTTCTCGGAATATTCGTGCAACTGCAACCTCAATTGCAATTGCTGCTGGCCAGTTGCCGGCTGGCGGCAGGCGGCAGGCGGCTTATGTGTTGGCTCTCCGTGGCATCAACAAATGTCAGCAATGTCGGCAACGTTGGCTGTTTGCTTGCAAAACCACAAATTAAGCAGAGAAATCCTTGCCATGCATGCAACCGATGGCGCCGCATCATGTCGACAACAACAACAAAAAAAGAAGGTAGCGAGCGCGCCACAGAAACATGCAACAACCAACCACAATGTTATGGCTGCAGCGTGCGGCGGCGAGGCGTGGCACGTCTGCTGCGCCAGATAAATGCCCGTTGCCACACTGCTTCTTCACCTGGCATGCGACCTGGCGCAGTAGGAAGCAATGGACTGACGAAGGGGGCAACTGCAAGCAAAGCACAGTCGAGCACTCACGTCAGCGCTCGTGCGTTTATTTGCCGTTTCCGCTTCCGTTTGTCGTCGTCGTCGTCGTCGTCGTCGTCGTCGCTGTTGTTGTTGTTGTTGCCATCAGCGTCATCGCCATCGTTGTTACTTCAGTTGCAGCTCTTGTTGTTGTTGCTGCGGTCAATTTCAATGCTCTCATTGCGCGTTAATAAGTCGCTGCTGTTGCTGTTGCTGTTGCTGTTCCTGTTGTTGCTGCTGTAAATGACACAGAAAAATGCGCAGCATTTTGCACATGGAAATGAACTCAACGCGTCCCGCCCCTTGCATGACCATAAAACTGCATTTAAATCACTGAAAAATTCACTGCAATTTGTTGCTGCACCACTTTTTCCCATTTTCCACAATGCCTTTTGGCGCCAAATGAGTTTAAAAGCAGTCATCAGACAATTCCATTGAAACACAAAACAAACGCCAATTAGTTACTTGCTACTTGCATGTAAAAATGAAGTCAGTTAAGGAAAAATGAAAATTAATAACCAATTAAAAAAATTATAATCATAGAAATAAAATTCACAATATTTTTAATATTTGGTACTAATAATTGTATTCTTAAGCTATGATCTATAAGATATATGTAAGTGTTTTGAATATCCAGTAAATTATGATGCATTGCAATCTGATAAAAGAATAGTTTGTAATGGAGCAAAGCATTTAATTTAAGAATATTATTAATTATAAAGTATATTATTCTTAGATATATCAAAGTAACTCTTGAGTAGTTTTATAGCTTGTTATACAATTATTACTATGAATATATATTTAATTTTAATCCTTCAGCGTGGTAATCAAAAAAGAAGTCCTCTACTTTGATAGAGCACTGAATATCTTTCTTTTCAGTGCTATAAATAGAATTGTAATTGTGTATTATTTGTAGTGCTTTACTTTAGTACCTTTATATGGCATGGGCCAGTTGCCAGCTGCGAGTTTTGCAGGCAGTTGTTAACCGTTGGCATGCGATTATTGCCTCGAGTTAAGTTTGTAAGTAAGTTTTACAACTAGAGATTGACATAAAAGTTGCTTGCTTACTTGCAATCACTACAAAGCACCCGCATCCGCACTGAGGCAAACCCAGACCGAAGTGGAGACAGAGAAAGAGAAAGAGAAAGAGAGACCGAGACCCTCAACCTGCGAGACAGCAAAGTCAAGCAGGTTCAGCAGAGGCAGCAACTCCTCCTCGCCGTCGTCGTCGTCGTGTCAAAGTTAAGAAGCATCCATGACACTTGGACCTTCATTTAGTTAAGCTGACGTTATTGTTGATGCCCCCAACTGTCGCTCAACTCTCGCCCAGCTCGGCTCACAACAATGGCAACATAGTCGAACGACAGCATTATCATCAACAACATGTTGCTGCAACAGTTGCAACAACAACGACAACAACAGCAGCAGGGAGAGTAACAACAAAATGGCAGCGACAATGCTCTCAGATAGCATCAGCAAAGCATTGTCCTTCTACACTATTCTCCCCATCCTTTATCCTTTGTACACTGCACTACAAGTGATGCCGTTGCTGTTGCTGTTGCTGTTCCTGTTGCTGATGTTGTTGCTGTTGCTTGTTATGCAACAGTGTAAGCACTGTCGCTCGCTGAACTCTTTGGATGTTCAAGTTTTTATGTGACCCAACCTGAAACTAATAACAATAATGCGCAATGTTCATTGAAAAAGTATCCTGCACTTGCCATGCTTCCAAAGGATTGCAATGTGCAACACAGACTGCATGTTGCAAGTTGTTGCAAACTCGCTGCTCAGATTCAGGTGCTCGAAGTAGATGATGCAAACATTTAGCCGGCTCATAAATATTATTTAGCACAGTGCTGGCCAGCTTCAAGAAACTTGACCAAGAAGTGCGGCTGCGAAGCACTTTGTGTTTAATGAAGCGAGAATTCTCTCTCGCCCATGGAGCAAGTTGAGTTCACTTGACCATTTCGTGGCCAACAAGTTGTATCCTTTGAGCTTTATCTGTTGCCAGCAAATCAGAAATTGCTTGCTACGTATTTGTGGCCATCGTTCGGTGCGAAACTTCACAGTTGCCTTCAACACTTTCACTTTCCTTCTCTCTCACTCTGTGTATTTTCGTGTGTGTGTGTGTGTGTGTGTGTTGCGAATGCTTTAAGAGCTCATGCATAAACTAGCAGCGAATATAAAAAGAACGCTGCCATAAATATGTGCTTGATTTGCTGCGTCGCCCCCAAGTGGGAAATGGTCGAGTGCCAAATTGAAGGGGAAATGAGCTGCCATACATTATGCATAGCATTGGCTGTGTCTCCATCTGCAGTCTGTGTCTGCTGTATCATTTTCAGCTTTCGTGGCAAGAAAAATGGCAAACAAATGATTGACATGTGCGGCATTTGCTACAACATTTGAACTGTTGCCAGTTTGCCGCCTGCTAGTTGGCAACTTAATGCCAAAAGACGCCCTCCCGCAGCGGAAACGCAGCACCAACAGCAACAGCAGCGGAAGTTGCGTATCTGTGTGTGTGTGTGTGGCTAGAAAAACTTTGGCAAAGTGAAAAACTTGCTGTCAGCATTAGATAAGCGCTTCAAGTTAATAGACTTGTAAAACACACGCTCCACACGCTGACCCCGGCCCAGAGCTAAGGGCCAGGAGCAGCACCAGTAGCAGGACGAAGAAGGACCTGCTACAGCACCACGCTCGATTCAACTCAACTCGAAGTTTGGTGCAGCCGAAACTGGATTTTTATTTATTTGTTTGTCGTTGGCATGTGGCGCGTGTCTCGTTCGCATCGCATCGCATCGCATCGCATCGCATCGCATCGCATCGCACATAAAAAATAGTGAAATAAATAAAAATGTTATACACGCCCCCCAACCCGGCCTGACAACGGACAACATCAGGGGGGAAAGGGGGCAAGGGGCAAGGGGTGAATGGGTGGCAACCCCGAATGCCAGCCGCTTATCGGCCAACTAACAATTTAAGTTGTCAACTCGATATGAGTTGGCTGCCACCATTGAGATACAATTCGCCCGATGCTGATGTTTATCGCCAGCCAGGAGAAACTTTTCTGTTTAACTAGTCCTGCTTAATTTGAGCGTCTTATCCACGCCCACTGCCGCCCTGAGTATCCCTTTGTTTGATGGCGACTTTGCGAGTGCCAGACTTGTCTTCTTGGTCAAAGTTTAGCTCATCAACAAATGACGCATTGTCGGAGTTGGTCGTGTGTGTGGTTTTAGCTGATTGACAGGCCACTTCCCCCCTCTGGCAATGTCTAATGCTCTGATCTGCTGAGTTCTCCACTTTACTCTCCTCCTCCACAAAGTGGTTGTGCCAAGTGCCTGTTGGCTGCTTAGCAACCAACTTTCAAAGTCAATTTCAATTAATCAATTGTCAAGTATTTTGACAGATGAATTTATAGCTCATTTGGCCAACCTCCACGCAATTAGGGTGCAACTTTATGTTCGATTAGCTTCAATGCTTTCCCAGACTTCGAGTCGCTTCCTATACAAACAAAGTCTGTCAAATGAAGCAACCATATCGTATATCAGCCACGTTCTGAACAATCGCTTGAGTTATCAATGCATTGTCAGCTCAACTAAAACATTTTTTGAGAGCTCACAGCTAAATAAGTGCCTTGCGCTATTAAATGTAATTTAATTTTTTATTACAACTTAATAGTTAAAAGATATTAATGGACAGTACAAAATACCAACAAATCTGATAATATTAGGAAGATTAGTGGCTACACTGTGTAGCAGTTTTTTAAAATTCTTTCTTCGATTTAGATATTTAAAAAACTTTTATAAGAAAATTCAACTAATCCATTTAACTCAAAACACCACAAAAGTTGCACATTTCTGTAATTGCTTTACAAATCATTAAATTTTGTTGCATCTTTAGCGTTATAGTTAATGTCATATGTCCATCGGTTTTTAACACTTGAACAAAGTGAGATTGACAAAAGTCTGGTTGTTGTTCATATCAACTTCTGGCCGTCTATTGTCACAACAGCTGTCAGACAGCGACTGAACTTGGTTAATTATTTATTTAGCGCAGAGCGCACATGAAGATAACAAAAGGTCTCCAGAGATATCAGTTTCGGGACACTTTTATTTTTGCAGAAGATAAAAATAACACTGCCTGCTCTTTGACTGACAAGCAGGAAAAGGACTTGCATTGAGTGTGGAGCAGAGAGTCACATTATGTTGTACACTCTTGTACACTCACCTGCCAAAGTGTGGAAACAAACAACGAGCGAGTGTGAATGCCAAGTGCAAACTTAACACTTCAAATGTAATGTATTTGTTAACAACAAAAATAAAGAGACACGAAGTTGCCTCTACACAATCACAATGTGCACTTTGACGTTGTGTCTCTCTCGATTGCTGCTTCTGACTGTTGACAATGCGCTGTCATCACTATCTCAACCATGGAGGCAGTCGCTCAGTCAGTCCGTCAATCTGTCCGACAGTCAGTCAGTCTCAGTTCGCAGTTCGCAGTTCGCTGTACGCGTGTTTATGTGCTGTTATTTACAATAGCGCATTTTTACACATATTTTTTTCAAAGTCAACAACATGATTTTCGCAGTCTGCGCTGCGACGTGTGCATAAAAGTCCACAACCCTCCCAACAACCCCTCAACAACAACAACAACGACAACAGCTTTGACGAAACAACATTTACATTTTAAGTAGTTTTTAAATCGCTGCAGACAAACGTCAGCGTGTTGACAATTTATCATGCGCTCTGGAATGGTGCGTTACGTGATTCACTCCCAGCCTCCTCGCTACCTCCCTCCCTCCCGCTGCTCCCCATTGGGAGCCAGGAGTCTGGCCCTAAGGCAACTGCAATTTTGATTGATGGCTTCGGTTGAGCGGTGATTAAAGCTATAAGCCAAGAGCTGCAGTTGTAATGCAGTTCACTGCGATATCACTTGAGTTGTTGTTGCCTCTTTTCTTTTAATTAATTTATGCCAACTTATTGATTTATGTGTGCGCGTGTGTGAGAGTGCGTTGCTCTGCCAACTGACCGCAGCCGACACACACACACACTCACGCACATTCCATTTGCACTGCAACTGCTGCAAGCAAACGAAGTTGAAGTGTGTTAACAGGGCAGTCGACGACGCTTCTGTGGCATGCCTCTGCTGCTGTTGCTGCTGCTGTTGCAGCGACGACACTTAAAAGAAGAATACTCAATTAGCTGCTGTCGCAGCATCGGCCTCGGCCTCTGCCACTGCAAGTGCAACTGCCTCAGGCTCTGCCGACGTCGCTGCCCGGGCTGCTCGGCTCGTTAAGTTGATCAATGCGCCGCCTGTGGCTATCGCCTTGCGCCAAGTGTCAACATCGCATCCTCCGCATGCCTTGCACTGCCAAAAAATTTGTGGAAAGCAGGGATCAAATATATCATTTACTTTTAATCACTGTTAACCATTATTATTATTTATAATTTCCTGCTTTGTAATTTATATTTTTCTGATCAAAAAAACGTGAAAAACATTCTCAAGAAATAAAAGTTTATATGTTTTCCATGTTTTTAATGTTTGTCGAATTAATCAAGAAATTAGGACAAAAGGCTTGCAGCCAATTATAAGATTTCTTTATTTTTAACGATAAAGAAATGAACAAGAAATTGACTCATTGTTGTAATTTTTATTGTAGCTTACGAAAAAAATGTTTTTAATATTATTTGTGTCCTTACTTTCAAACGAAAAGCCAAACAAACAATTTGAGTTTTTCCCAAAAATAAAACTAAAATAATAATCATTATTCCATTTGGCATGTTTTTGTGGGTTCTTAATCATTATTTTTTCAGCAAATTTATTAAATTTATTTAATTCAAATTTTTAGTTACTTTTTATTTTTTTTCTTTAAGCTAAAATTATTTCAGTCCCTGATATTAAGTTTGTATACAACAATTTTATTTTTAATTAATTTTTACTGAAAATCTAACGTTTGAATCTTCTCAAAAATAAGAAAATAATTTTTTTTAACAGTTTTAACTGTTATTTTTTTGACAGTGTGAGTACGTGTGAAAGGGTCTCGGGACTTCATTGCTCACTTTTAAGGACGGCGCATTAATTATTCAGTGCATTTTATTGACATCAGGCAAATGACAGGCTCACAGATCCTTTTGAGCCTTATCAAACGCACAACAGTCGCCAACAACTTAAAGTCGAGAAATATATTGCGAAAACAATTTAATATTACATATTTATTTCATAGCAAAGTACTACTTTATTTTTGCTTTACGCTGCTCAGAAACTTTGCAGACAACTCGTAAGGAAAAGTAAATTGCAAAAGAAACCGAACGAATTGCATTGAAAATTTTTTGAAATTTATGAAGTGGTGCGACGATGATTTCAATTGTCCATTCATTGCTTGGCGGCTCACAGCGAATTGAGTTTTCCTTTCTCTTTCGTTATGTTTTTTTGTTTTTTACTTTTTTATTTTTGTTTGGTCCACACGAAGCCACTTGAAGAGCATTTTCTGCGCCATTTCAATTCAGCGTTTTCTTGCCTTTTGCCTTCGGTTCAGTTGGCTTGTTTGATAAATTGTCTGGAAATTACAAATGGACAAGAGGCCAATAGCTTTTAGGGAATCGCCATCGCCATCGCCAGAGAGAGGGGTGAGCGGGGAGGGGACCCAAAACATTTATGGTAATTTCAAATAAATGTATGGCAGCTGAACGCGAAGCGGGGCACATTTGTGTAGCAGATTTTAAGGCGCTTCCTGTCTATTTACGCTGATTTATGGCGGCAGCATTGTTGACTCTTAATGGCAAATGTCGACAAATTTGTTTTAATGGTCAATATAATGGATGTTATGCTTGCCTTTTGATTTATCTCTCCTACTCTGCAGCGTCTACGTCTACGTCTGCGTCTACGACTTCGTTTCGAGTTGCTTTTCGAAATGGGATACGTTTGAGGAGAGCAGTCAACTTTCATTTAGCTGTCTTTTCACACTGTTTTCTCGAACTTCAGTTAGGCAATTCAGTTTTAACACACAAAAATACTCGGCATTAAATTATCGACAAAATGTCTGCTCGCAAATGCGCAGAATGTGGCGAAGTGCACCTGGCAGGTGCCAATGGGTAAGTCTCTGAGCAGATCCAACAATGCATTCCCAATTGCAGTTGTACCTGCCCCACAGGGCCATCTATTGCTGCGGAACCTTGCTGCGGGCAGTACAAATGTCGACGATGTTCAAGGACTCCAAGCATTTTGTGGACATGGCCAGTCGCTATTCGCCTGATCGCATACTGGCCGATTGGCAGCTGTTCTGCAGCTGCAAGAAGAACGAGAACTCCATCAAGCATTTGACGAATTTCGTGGAGAATCATTTCGATCCTCCCGGCACAGAGCTGGAGGCCTGGTGTCCGCCCGATTGGCGCTGTGAGCCCGCGTTTTTGGCCCAAATCAAAGATCCTGAACTCAAGAAGTTTGCCTCCGAACTGAATAAAATCTGGAAGGCCCTGGGTCGCCACATGAAGGACTGCGTGCGCTCGAATCCCCTGCAGTACTCGCTGGTCTATGTGCCGAACCCCTTCATTGTGCCCGGCGGACGCTTCAACGAGTTCTACTACTGGGACACCTATTGGATTGTGCGGGGCCTGCTCTACAACGGCATGGTGCAGACGGCCCGTGGGATGATCGACAATCTGCTGTACATTGTGTCGCAGTACAAGTTTGTGCCGAACGGGGGACGCATCTATTACTGGGGCCGCTCGCAGCCGCCGCTGCTGGTGCCCATGGTGAAGTCGTATGTGGAGATGACCAACGATCGCAAGTATGCGGTGCAAGTGCTGCCCATACTCGAGATGGAAATCGACAACTTTCTGGCGAACCATGCGGTGCAGGTGAAGGGTCGCACCTTGTATCAGTATCGCGACAAATCGAATGGTCCGCGACCCGAGGCGTATCGCGAGGATGTGGCCAGTGCCTCGGGCTTCGCCACGAACACGGAGAAGGAGGAGCATTATTCGCATCTGAGGGCTGCCTGCGAGTCGGGCATGGACTTCAGTTCGCGCTGGTTCGTCTCGCCCGCCGGCAACAATGTGGGCACCTTGGAAAACATCAAGACCACCTGGATAGTGCCGGTGGATCTGAACTGCATATTGTTCCGCAACTGCAAGACTCTCGCCGAGTTCAACTCGTGGATGGGGAACACCGCGAGAGCCGACCATTATCGCACCATAGCTGGCAGTCTGATCAAGGCCATAACTGCAGTGCTGTGGAACGAGGAGCGCGGCGTCTGGCTGGACTACGATCTGAAGAACAAGGTGCCGCGAGACTACTTTGTGGTGACCAACCTGTCGCCGCTGTGGGCCCGAGCCTATCCCATCAACAATGCCGACAAGATCACCGAGTCGGTAATGCGTTACATTGAGGAGAACAAGCTGAACGAGTTTCCCGGTGGCGTTCCCCACACATTGAGCAATACGGGCGAACAGTGGGACTATCCGAACGTGTGGCCGCCGATGATGCACGTGCTGATCGAGGGCCTCAACAATCTGGGCACACCACAGGCCAAGGAGATGTCGGAGAACTGGCGCAATCGCTGGGTGCGATCCAACTACGAGGCGTACAGGAAAACCGGGTTAATGTTCGAAAAGGTGAGCAGACTGTGATCACAAAATAATAGCTACCCATAGGTTAGAAGGGTATTATTACAGAGAACGCATGTTACAGCCACACAGTAGACCTGCTAGAATTAAGAATTTATTCTTGAATCATGCTCATATGCAAATTGCACCCATAAAGTAAAATCTTAAATCACGAACGAAATTCTTGAACAATTCTAGATTGGACATTCTTGATATAAGATTGTTCTTAGCTTTAAAGAAAATAAGAAACATTCTTATTCAAGAGTGAAAATATGTTAAAATTGCACCCAAAAAGAAAGTTCTTAATTATTTATTATTCACATTTATTTTATACAAATTTTGTTTTGTTTTTAATATTAATACTTATTATTTTAAAAGTAAACGTTTTATATCCAAATCGAGTAGAGTTCGAACCCTGGACCTCCGACCACCAAATGATGTATAATTCGCGTTCGTTCTACTTACTGAATTTTTGAAATTTAACAAACATTCTTTAAAGAAGATTTCAATCTTGAAAGAAGACTGCTTTTATTTTAAAAGAATGTTAACAATGAATTCTTGTTTGAAGACTGTTGGAACGAATTCTTGTTTCTTAAATTTTTTCTATGATTGAAACATTCTCAAATCGATGAATATCTTTTTTGTTTTCTTTGTGTGCAGAAGAAGGCATATCTGTCTGTCTCTCTGTATGTCTGTGTTAACACCTAAATCGAGAATCAATTGTAGTTAACCTGATTGTATGCACTTTAAAATGGGTAACGGGTATCTCACAGTCGAACGCTCTCGACTGTTCCTTTCCCTCTTTATTTCATTTTCAAAAACAACCCTGCCTGTTTCTGCAGTACAATTGCGAGGAATTCGGCAGCTGTGGAACTAGCGGCGAGTACAGCATTCAGACAGGATTTGGCTGGACAAACGGTGTGCTTATCGAACTGATGGCCAAGCATGGCCAAGAGCTGACGGCAAAGGATCCAGCTAGCTGCCCGTGCGGTGAAGACGACGATAAGTCAACCGGATTGCCGCTATCAGATGATCCACTGGAGGAGTGTCCCATAACGAGCGTAGCCTATTTGGCGCCGAAGGCACCGAAACAAGCTGCTCCTTGTGAGCCGACAATTGTGGAATGCCCCAACGCAGCAGGAGAAAAGGCTGCCAATGCGCAGGAGACTGAGACGGGCTGCTCGGTAATGTGTTGCCGAACCGTCTACGAGGAGGAGGAGGAGGTGCCGGGACAGATCGAGAGTTTCGCCACAAGCGAACAAGAGTGCGAGTGTGCCAGTGGACTGATTGCACCAGCACCAGTACCGACATCACTCAAAACACCGACAGATTGTAAAACAACGACACCAGCGAAATCCTCGCAAATAGGAAATTCACTCAGATCATCGCAACTGCAGCCCACAGCTGCAACTGGGTCGGCGAGAGTATTAGGAGCAGCTGGTGTCTGTCCAGTTTGCCGCGAAGCGTGCGAGAGGCAGGCGCGGGAAACGCAGAAGACGGGGAAGCCTCCGATCTATTCACTTGCTTCCGCCACGGGTACCGAATGTCCTGCGGTTTGCAAAGGCAACGAGCCGAAACCAATTGAAATCGAAATGGAAAATGTAGACTGTCTGCTGGACTTGTCGGCCTCTCAGCGCAACGAAATCGATGCGGCTAATCCGTGTGAGGAAGACAAGAATGAAAAGGACGGCTGTGAAGAGCCAGAAGCCAAAGGTGCAGATGGTGGCGAAGAAGGCTGTGGCGTATGTCCGCCTGGTGTGTCCGATCCTAATGCGCCCACTTATCCAATGCCGACGAAGATCTTTCCACTGGCGGATTCGACGGCCAATTACTGCTACGATGCGAAGCCAGAAGAGGAGGAGATCAAGGACGATGAGCACTGCATGTGCTGTAGGGCAAAGGCGGATGCAACCAAAGACGGTGAATAGGTGGATTGTGGAGCCAGAGCTGAAACATACTTTTAGGTCAACTCAAAATTAAATACAACAACAAATTTCATAATTACATTCCGAAATTCAATGAGTATCCATATATTATATCCAAGTCAGAGGTAGAATGGTATAGGGAGTCACACACACGCACAACAAGTTTAAACAGAACCGTATTTGCAGCCATTGAAAATAAAAGATAATTTCATTCAGCATATGTACGCCTTGAAATGATGCACAAAAATCACATTAAATTTGATAATTTCTTCCTCTGAAATCACATTCCCTGGGCTCACTCCATTTCATTGCTCTCAATGGTTATCTTTATGTAGCTGTCAATATCTTTATGTAACGGCCAAAGACGGAGAGAGGCGAGCACATGTATGTGGACATGTTGTAATATCTCGAAGCATTTGGACAAGGACACATTTGTTGAAAAGCGAAAGTCTCGTTTGACACAATTTCCACACCCACAACAGCATTGTGTGAGTGTGCATGTGTGTGTGTGATATTTGCGAACAAATCGTTTATGTGCCACCCTCCGTTCATGTTGCCACAACCGAAAAACACGCGTGCCACATTACAACATTTGTTCGCCTGTCTGTCGACCGTGTCTCTGTGTGCGTGTGTGTGTGTGTGTGTGTGTGGTTGGGGGAGTTTTCCGCCTCCCCCTTTTGCTGATGCGATTGTAGCGTTCTGATATTATTGAAATGCCGTTTTGATTGGCTTTGATGTCTGGCGGGAAAGTGAGAGTAGCTGTTGTAGCAGTAACAGTAACAGTTTCATGTTGCTAAATGTTTTATGGCCCAAACACTGGTCGCTTCGTTGCGATGCGATGCGATGCGATGGCGCTGATGTGATTAAGCGATAAGTAGTCAGCCATGAAATATTTTGGCAATGAAACTGGCTCTCTCTCTCGCCCGATAGTGGTATTAGTCGCTTCACATGCATAAATACTTGCTACAAATGTATCCGCATGTAGTTGCGGGTTATGTGCACTTTTCTGCTAATTTGATTGAATTTTCCAACTGAATGCCAAATGAAAAGTTGTGCGAGCGAAGCATTTAATGCACTTTCTATCCAATTATACACATTTGGTCATTTGTCAGCGAATATGTCATCAGAGCTGGGCACGAAATCGAAACCCGTAACCCGCAACCCGCAACCCGTAAGCGAACCCGTAACCGCACTCGCAACCGCATTCGTAGCCATGGCCGTAACCAAGACCGAGAAATAGATGAGGGACAAAAGCGTGAAAGCAGCCGCAGTCGAATGATAAACGTACGAACTGCTGCACACTTGATGATGAAATATGTGCACATCATTTCATGGTCGGCATGCCTGTGTATGGCATAGTAACACACCCATACACACGCACACACTCTCACACCAGCACACTCACACTAAGCTAGTCAGAGACGTACGCTGCAAATCCACAAAGGGGAGTTGGATTTTCATTTCATTAGTTGAGCCACTATCATGACTGATAATCCGTGAAGCGAACTATCTGTCGGTGACCTCCTGTTTTCAAGTTCTTTAATTATCTTAAGCTTTCGCAGAAAGCTATCTCTGATCCTCAATTAATATAATTTTGAAATACTCAAATTTTCTTTATTAAGTACTTTTGCCTGACGATACTACAAATAAATAAATAATGCACTTCACAGAATTATTGGTGGGCTTTGTTGTCGAGATTTTTAACAATGTTAAAATAATTCGAATAATTATTATTGTAACTGATAATCCATGAAGTGAACTGTCTGTCGGTGGCTTCTTGTTGATGGACTCTGCTTACAAGGGCTTTAATAACCTTTAAGCTTTGGCTGCGAATTATTGCTGGTCCTCAGTTGACACTATTTTGAAATACTTTCATTTTCTTTATTAAGTTACTTTTTTTTTTTAAAATATAGTTATCTTAAAATATAGTTGATTTCCAAATAAATGTCAAATACTTTAAACTGACGTTATTAAAAATAAATTAATCAAGTGTTTTGTTCTTAAACTTATTAACAATGTTGAAACAATAATAATAATAGAAATAAATGCATGGCTCTCAAAATATATGGTTACTTCAAGGCGTTCTTAATAATGACAATAATATTTATGGAAACAAGTACATTACTTTCAAAATAAATAGCTATTTCAAGGCACAGTTAATAAAGATACTATTTAATAAAATCCAAATATAAATATATTTCTAGAAATTTTGCTACAGTTAATATTTACAAGCGAAGATTTTATGCTTTCTACGCCCTTGAAGCGCCACTTTAATTCTCGAGAGATGACAAGTCCAAGTGGCAGGTGGCAGGTGGCAGGAGGTGGGTGGAAGGGGGAGGAGGAGCTGCAAATGCAGAAATGCTGTAAGTCATCAGTGTTGAGATAACGTTGCGACTGACAGCGAATATTCTCCGTGGATTTAGCTTAGTTTTCAAGCACCGCAGCTTTTAATATGGAAAACAAGGCGAAACTAACGAACTTGAGTTGAGTTGAGTTGCGAAGCTGTCTTTTTGTATTTTGTTGCCGGCTGCGATTCTAATTAGAGCCGCGCGTCGGGATCATTTGCATCTTATTGACTAAATTAAGTGGAAAGTGGCAAAAGTTGTTGGCCAAATTGTATGCAGAATCGCAGCAAAGGAAACTGAAAGCAAGTGGAATTGAAATGAAATGTCAAACGATGTGTTTCGGCAGCGAATTGAAATTTACCATTAGTCGTCTAGCACTTTGTTGACATCCTCTCAATGCATCCAGAGAGATATGTGCAACAGCTCGAAATGTTGCAATTACTTGCACTGCGCTCACATGCTTCTCTACTTCATTGCTCCGTTTCTCTAGTCGTAAATAAATAAAATCAAGACAATGCCAAAAGGCAGCAATAACAAATCTGTCACATGTCAAACTTTGCCATATTTAATTTCCTTTTGTGAAATTAGTTTTGAGCATATTTTTGCACATTTCTCGTGTTGTTTGGCAAACACACACACACACACACACACTGTTCCTCACATTTCTGCATTTGCTTCCTTCGCTTTTTATTTCGTTTTTTTGCTTCATTTTTTTTTTTATTAATTTGTTGCATTTTTTTCTCTTCTCGTTTGAGCCGTCGGGCGCGCAGCTGCAATAATTCATGTTCAAAAACTACAAATTGAGTCATAAACAACTTTTGATTTCGCATATACGCTTGGAATCCGGAATGGTTGTTCGTTTCCTCTCCTCTTGCTCCCTTGCTCCCCCCGAATAGTTTTTTGCGTTGCATACTTTTTGGGGTGTTGCCTGGTTGCTCGTTTGCCTGACTCATGACTGCTTTGGCCTGCCGGAAGTATTTCATATTTTGTATGCTCGTTTTAGTTGACCTTTTCAAATATGTAGAAAGCGAGAGAGAGAGAGAGAGAGAGAGGGAGCGAGCGTCGCACTCATTAAACTGAAAAGCACATAAAAAACCGCTTATTACATTATTTAACAGCCGCACTTTTAGTTGTGGTTAAAAGTAGTCGCAAATAAAGCACCATAAATATACTGTACAAATAAAAATACCCAGCTAAAAAACTTTGAAAATCGTTTAAAAAGGTATGCAAACAATGTAATGCCCGTTTTGCCCTGTCCCATACTGTCCTGTCCCCAATGTCCTGCATGTCCTGACAGCCTGGTTGGCCAACTGTCTGGCTTACTTATGCATTTTTACTCTTTATGATTTATTTCCGAATACTCTTTTCGGGGCAGCCAGACAGACGAATGGCTGCCTGGCTTGGGCCACAGGGCGGGGCAGGGCGGGGTGGAGGGGTCACAGCTGAGGGGAAAGACCCTGCTGGGGCAGCTCACCCAAAAAGCTTGCCGCTTAATTTCATTAAACATTTATGAAATAAAGGCACAAGCTGCTGGCGTATTAAAATTTGATAGTCTGCTGTGGTCGCCCGCTCCTCTCCCCTTCCCTCCCTCACTATAAATGTACGCGTAGCCCCGTGTGTATGTGTGTGCGTGTATATGTGTGTGTGTATTTGTTGCTTTGTATGCGTCATTGTTAATATTGTGCTGCGGTTTAACGCCAAAAGTCAGCAATGGCTTCGCTTTATGGATACTCTAACTAAGGAGGAAACACTTTCGGGCATGATTTGTAACCAGTAAATAAATTCTTAATAATTTTTCTATTATTGACAATATCAAAGATAAATTTCTCACTGATTTTAATGCTATACTTATTGAAAAATAACAATATAATCATTACTTGCGGTCCCTGATTGATACATTAGAATTAGCTCAAACTATTCTGACAACAATGAATCGAATTGAAGTTATTAAATTCATTTCATAATTAGAGAGTGTATTAAATGTTCTATAAGTCGACAAGCAATTTTTCGCTCAATTTGTGCATGTGAAATATATTTGTTTTTGCTTAAATCTGAAGAGTATGAAGAGCGTCGCATGTCATGGATGGCAGTTTTTCGCCTTTGGTTTTATTCGTTTTATTGTCCTTGGCAGTTTCAGCTGTGTGCACTTTATTTGATGGACTTGTTTATGAGCAATTTCCATTTTCGTTTGCCGGCTGCACCTTTGCGAATGGCAATCTTTGTGTGATTTTTATTAATGTTTATTGCGCGCGGGCGTTTAATTTGATGCGCATGTCCGCGGAGGACACCACGACATCGCAGAGGCGACGCGCCAACAAGAATGTCCTGCAACGCAATGCAATTGCAGCAACTTGAGATGCAAAAGGACACTGGCCATCCAGCTGGAAATGCAATTTGCAAATACGTACTCCGTACTCCGTATTGCATATTACGTATTGCCAAGTGCGTAACGATTCAGTCGAGCGGAGACGCCGCGTCACTGCTAAGGGAGGGGGGAGGCTGACGATGCTGCTGCTTCTGTTGGGACAGGTTTGAGCCGCAGCAGGATCCAAAGGATCTGGGCAGAAGGAACACACCGTTTTTTCTTCTTTTTTGTTGGTCCAAATTGCATTTTTAATATCATTCGCTTGGGCTGAAGTGTTTTGTTGGCGGGCTTGCCATTGCAAATAATAAATGTGCGCCTGCAAACAATTATTTTTATGCGAATTGCAACGTTAACCGTAAGCGTAACTGTAACGCAACGAGCGGACGGACAGCGATCCACAGACGACAGCAAGGCGGAGGCGAGCGGAAGGATGACGCCATTTTGTGCTGTCACTAACGGTAACGGTAACGGTAAGGGCACCCGGTACTCGGTACCCGTTACCCGTAACCGTAACTGGCAAATGAAAAGTACGCGCATATTACATACTTGTGCAAACTTACAAGACATTTTGGCATTCTGTAATATTCATAACTGCCAAGCAGTGAATAAGTGAGTACCCATTCTGTCTGTCCATTCAACAGCTGCGATTCACATCCTTCTCTCTGCGAATTTAAGTACCTGCGAGCATTAAGCACACCCGGATACCTTTTACTTTTATTTTTGGCATTAACTCTGCAGTCTCATTTCATTTGAGTCGAGTCCTCAGCCATATCATAACATAACCAGCAGACTGGGATATATGTTGCCTAGATATTTAAACCCACAACTTGTATTTATATTTTATTCTATAATGAATTTCAAGAAAATATTATTTTCAATTATTCTATTAAATAATTTGATTTAAATTGGTTATGATTCAGTCGAGTTTTCAGACATAATATAACAAAAATAATATTCTTGGACCTAGATATATATTACACGATTAAATCTAACAGGCATGGAATGGAATTAATTACATTAGATGTTTTTGTTTATTCTACAACCAATTGCATTAATTGAAAAAATTATTTAATTGTGATATTCATTCACTTACCATAAATTCCATAATATTAATATATTGTATATTTTATTAAATAGTACATTAAACATTTCAAAATAAATAATTAATGATTAATTTAATCGTGTATGCTTCTATTCACTTCTGTGTTCTCTTAAACACTCTGTCTTTTTTAACTCATTTAATTGAATATTGTATATTTTATTAGAAATATTAAATACTACATTAAACATTTAAAAAATACATAGAATATTGATTAATTGAATAGAAACACTTCAGCACTGCTGTGTTCTCTAAAACATTCTTTCTTTTTCATTTAATTTAATTAAACATATAAATTCAATAATAATACATTATATATTTTATTATGATATATTAAATAATATATTAAACATTTTAATATGAATAATATATTGAATAATTTAATACATACATAAAATTCTCTTCTGTGTTCTCGTAAACATTCTGTTATTTTCAACTCATTTAATTGAAATTTGTGCTCAGTCTGCTTTCAACTTTCTTCTTTTAGAGGTTCTTTAAAGAAGCATCAAATGCGGCATTGTCTCTAATTAGATTAGGGCTGATTGTGATGTGCGTCTTATTCCAAGCACCAACCCCTACCCTGGGGCTCTGCAAATGCTGACATCTGTGACAGAGCGCGCTGCGCCTGGGGGGTAAAGGGAAACGGCCGCATTGATTGTTTTTGCCACTGGTAATTTGAAACTTTAAAATATTTATGATTTATGTTACGTCAAGCGTTAGTTGCGTCCACAAGCCGCACTGCTCGACTCCGCTCCTCTGCTACGCCCACGCTCACGCCACGCCCACTGGCAAATCACTGCCAACCCCTGTCGGCATGTCTCTGTGTTTGGGCGTAGAAATTTTTCATTATGGAGCTATGTAGTCGAAGAACTACGTCTAATGGACTCCGGGATTCGCGGGCTGCGTCATTTTGCATGCAACGGCAAGGACCATGGAGAGCGACAAAAATATTTGGCACGTGCTTTTGTGGCAACCAGACGGGGGGCGAGGGGAGATGATGGAGAGGAGGCGGAAGGCAAAGCTGCCGAATTGAGTTGTCAGTTGTGCAAAAAGTTGCGTTTTATGAGGGTTGGCAGGACAGGGACTGCCAAAAGTTGCAAAACTCACATTAAATATTAATAAAAATGTTGCCGAAGGGAGTTGCAGGTGAGCGGGCTTAGTCCGGGGAGGGGGAGAGAAGTGGAGTCGAGTGTGTGTGTGTGCGTCTGATCTCCGGCTGTGGACGTGCGACGTGCTTTATAAATAAGCAGACGCCAAAAGAAAGCGAATTTCTCAATTCTCTATTCGGCGACATTTGATTTGCTTCAATTGCACAAATTCTATTGATACGCAAACGGCAAGGGGGGCGAGCACAAAAGGGGTTGGAAGCAACAACCCTTAGTTTCAAGCTGAAATGACATCCAACATTACTCAGTAACAATTTATTATCAACCACTTAGGATCAAAATAAGCGATAGTCCATTGAGGCTTATTACATTCTAAAAACGAAAAACCGACTGACACTCCCCCCTCCCCCCTCCACACTTCCCGGTCGCCGGCCCACAGATTTATGACAAGTGCAACAGCGCTGACAGAGGGAATCAACCCTTATGGCGGCATTTGGTGTAGAAATTTTTATAGACCGTCAGAATGATATATGCATGCCAATATTATGACAACAATAGCAACAGCAACAGCAACAGCAACTGTTGAAATATGCCGCAGGGCTGACAGACCAACAACAGACCAACAACAACAACAACAACGATAGATAGATAGGAACAACAAAAAAACGAAAATTGTGAAAAGCAAATCGACAACAACAAGTTGGATATAAAGACGGTGGGCGTAAAGTTACGCGCGCATATGTAAGTGTCTGACTTCCGTTTCCGCTTGATATGCGACGCTGTTGCTGCCATGCCTCAAAGCGCTGCAGGGGTGGATCCAGGAGGAGGGGCAATTGGAGTGGAGCTATTACATTTTACTTTTCATATTTGCCAGGAATAACCGTGAAATTGTTTTTCTAGTCTGTGTTTGCGCCAACTTAACTACCCCTTTTGTCAATTCCCAAGTACCGCTCGCCTCTAACTGCGTGTGTCTGCATATGTACTGGTGTGTGCGTGTGTGTGTGCATGTGTGTGTGTGAGGGGCACTTGAAACTTTCATCTGTGATGCCGCCGGCCTAACAGTGATAGACAACAATGGAGTGAGAGCTAAGCGCCTTGCGGTAAATGCTATTTAAATATATAAATTTTAATAAGCTCTCGACCTTTGCATAGTGCTTCTTTGTTTTATGGCTTACACCCTCAAAAATATGAATATGTGTCTGTACACTTATATGAATGGAAGTGTGTAGAAGATGCTGCTCTATGAACAGTGAACGCGGTAATTTCAACTCAAAAGAGCATTAATGCATTTCATTAATGCTCTTTTGACGATTTGGGAACATTTTTGGTATCTGAAGCAAATTACATTTAATTTTTTATTTAACTTACACAAAAAAGGTATTTATTCATTTTAAAACAATTCAATAAATTACATTATTCTTAATTATTTCGAACTGATACGAAGTTTTAACCAAAAAATCTGTATATTAAATCGCCTGTACATAAAACATTTTAAGGTTGTAAAAAGTAAAAAATCTAAATTAACTTACAGTTTTATGAATCTGGACCTCATTTAAATTTAATGTTTATTATAACTGAAATTAAATAAAATTATTTGTATTTTTGTATTATGTATTAACTGATAAATCAAAGTTCTTTTTGTTAGCCCTCACTAGCTAAACGTAAAAAAATCGATATATTAAACAATTTCTGTTAAAGATATTACATTTAAAAATTTCACATAAATTAGTTCTCATTTATTTCTTAAAGTTGACTGTTTAATTAACGCTTAAGCAATCAAAAACATATAAAACATTTGCAAATTGTTATGATCGCGAATAAGGTTGTCATTTTTCTATGTAATATTGGAAATATTGAGTTTTTTTAACAAAAGGCTTTTATATAAATAATCACCTTATTCAGTTTCAAATTGTTAAATTCCGTGAATGCCAAATGGTTCCTCACAAAAATCGTGTACAACATAAATCCATTATTTTCAGGTTTCGTGTCAACTTCAAACAAAACCCTGTTAAATTATAAAAACGTGGAATTTTTAATCACATTTTATGCGTTCTCTACAACTGAAAAAATAACGAACAATCAGCTTGTTTGGGATTTCGTGTTCCCAAAAAAGCGCCGCGAAACAAGCTGACAGAATGCGGTTGCTGGATTGGTCTCTAGCAGCGATGCAGCGAAGCAAAAAATGGAAATACAAATCTTTCGTTTCATATACAATTAAACTCAATTAAATCCGCATATTTAAACGGCAAATTGCAGTTGTTCTGACACCCCAAATAACACCCAGCCCGTTAGTCCAATTCCCTGGAGTAAGTGCATCACTGGGATAAACTGGGATGTGAGCCCCGAAAGCATTTCGAGTTACGAACTCAACGAACTTGAACCGCAATATTTTTTTCGTTTTTGGCAATGCCCATACGAGACGAAGACATTTCTTTTATTTTCATTTTTTTTTTTCGGCTACTTTTACTACCGCAACCCTCATGAATATGTAAGCAGTTGCTCTGTCGACAGCGGTGGTTGCCGCCGGTGGTGCTGAGGGGGAACATGGCGTTAGTGAAAGCCACAAAGCGCCCAGGTAACATGGCAAAGGCGATGGCAGAGACAACCTGCAGTCGACACACAGAGATAGTAGAGAAACAGACACAGACAAACATCAATAAACAAGAAGCGTCGCGTAAATAATGCAACAGAAAGGGGAGGTTGTCTCACGATTTGACTTGCCCACGGGGCACGCACGGCGCAACTTCAAAAGCAGACGACAGATAGAGTCCTGTCCTGTGTTTAGACCATACGTGCTGCCAGACGATCAGCCACACATCGACCAAGTTAGACAGTCTGGCAGACAGCCAGACATCCAGACAGACAGACAGCGAGATGGCCAGACATTTTCCTCTTGCATTTCCATTTTAGCCAAAAATACATTTGATGCCAGTATATCTACGATATTTGGAACACAATTGTACTTGCAGCTCATGCATTTTGAATTTTTAATAGATTGGCTGAAATTAATAACGCACACGTGGAGGGTGTTTAGTTGCATACCCTGCATTTAATAGCAGGCCATGAGGGTGGTTCTCGTCTGCCCCATTTGTCAAGTTAAAATTAACTATTCACTGCTTTTAGTTCTATTTCTTACGACTATCATAACAGAGTATTATTGGAATTTAGATTTAGAATATTAAAATATATGCAGGGTATCTAATGCTCTAACCATCTAAGGGCAGTATTCCCATTTGTTGGGCTATTGGCAGTGATATTAGTTTCGATGTGGGTTTCTGTCGCTCCCTTTTTTTTTTGGGGGGGGCGGGATTTGTGCATTTGGGATGGACTCTGGGGATGCATAACACACGGTGGTTTACGGTACAACGCGTGCCACACGCAGGTTGGGGGGGGGGGGGCAAATCACAAAATCAAATCACTGACCAAGTTTTTCCGGCCGTGCGTGCAATTAGCTAAAATGCCACCAACAACAAAATGTGCGAGTATTTCAATTTGCGGGTCAGAAAAGTTTGCGAAGCCCGAGTACTGCCAAAAAACTTTGCAACAACAAGCAAGTGCGGACAGAAAAGAAGGCACAAATATAAAGTAAGAGAAAATAATAAAAAAAAGTTAAAGAAAAACTACGCGAAGCTGCGAGCTGCAGGGCGGCGGAGCGACGACGCAAGGGAGGCAGGCAAAATATGCTTCAAGTGGCAAAGTTTGTGCTGAAGACATTAATTTGAGCCTTGATGATATTCAATTTAGGCACTCCACAGAGACTTGTGGCACTACTAACCCTCCACACACACACACACACTCACACACACGAGCACAACGTGCAGCAGCAACAATGGCGGCAACAACTGTAAAATATGAGCTCAACGGTCAAACTTGGCTATATACAGATATTTTATATATGTATGTATATACTTGCATCTGTAGCTGTATAGAAGGAACTTAGTGACAGTGCTTGTAAAAAATTGCCTTGCCAAAAAAGGGAAATGTATTTTTTGGCACAACTTTTTTACATGCACTTGCTGTGGGTTGTTTGTGTTGGTGCGCTCGTTGTTGTTGTTGTTGTTCTGTTCTGTTGTTATTGTGGCTATCAGGCTGAGGCTTTGTCCTGGTCTTGGAAACAGGTCCTCGTTGTGCCGGTCAACTTTCCATGTTTGAGCGTCATTTTATTAAGTTGGCAACACTTGCAGACCAGGCCAGGCCAGAGCCTGTTCTGGCCGGGCCTACAATTGGGGTCAGCAAGAAGTAAAAACATTTTATACAACTTTTTCTTTGACGCTAGTACCATCCTCCACTCCGCCCACCCTGCACTCTCCTTTAATATAGTTATTTTAAAGTTTTTCGTTTAATTTTCAATTTGCTGTGGGCGACATTTTAAAATTCCACTTTTTCGTAGGCTCACATACAGCTGGAGAGCTGGACAGCTGGTGGAAACATAGTCCCAGCTGTTGGCCTTGTTTTAATGTATACGCAACTTTTTCTTCGCTTTTTGTTTGTGGCCAAAAATTGCTTTTATAAATCTACATTTATGTGTACACTTCACTATATTTCCCAACACATTTTGCTAACGAGCAATCTATGCATTTTCAATTTTTGCCTATTTATTTATGTTATTTGCCAACATGTTTGCTCTGTCAACAGCTCTCGATTTATGTGCCATACTTTTTTCTTTTTTGTTATTTTTGGGGACCAAACTCGAATTTGTCATGCGTGCGAAATGAGTAAAGTTTTTGTTGCTGCCACAATATCACAATAATAATAATAAAAGTAATAACTATAGTGTGATTATTATTACTAGTATTATTATTGTTGTTCTTACTTTCGTTGCGAGTGCTTTGTAGTTTTTGTCTTGCCGCCTCGGGGCAAAGCTTTGTCGAGGTGTTTTGTTGTGGCAACTCAATATTTTTATAGTCTTACTCGCATCGTCCAGGGCACATTCAGTGTATTGTGGCTGCATGCGGTGTTTACAATGTGTTCTGTACTGTTGTTGTTTAATATACAATATTTCAACAATAAAAACAAAATATACAGAATCAACTACGTACACTGGAAATTTTTATTGGAATTTATTTTATAGGTAAAATAAATATTGATACATTTTCATAATTTATATTCAATTATTTTGTTATTAGTTACTTTTTTATTAAACATAATTTTGTAATAAGTAAGTGCAATAAAAAGTTGAATTATACTATTGGGGTCTTTGCCTTAAATTAATAATATATTTCATTTTCAAACAAATACAAAATACAATACTCCAATTATATTATTTCGGTGTTTGCCCCCAAAATAATAATAGATTTCGTTTCCAAAATAAGTATAATTTATTAAGAGCGTGAAATATATTTTACGCAAAATATCTTTTCAAGCCAATTATTCATTCAATACCGTTTTCTCCTGACTTTTGTTGCAGCTGTTAAGGATAATTAAAAAATGTCAGCTAAGTAGCAACCGTGGGGACCACAGTCGAGACTAGAAGAACCTTGCTCAACTGCGGTAACTTGTTTATATTGTTTTTCTTTTCTATTTGCACTTTTTTTTCTGCACTATTGCAAAGGATTTTAACTTGGCCAGACGACACCCGACTGGGGCTATAAATTGTCAGCTTTTGTGTACACAAAAATACTTACACTTGTGAGTCGAGCAGAGTGTGGGCCACACACGAGCATGCTGAGTATACAGAGAGTATACAGATTTCTAGGGGTGGAGTCAAACTAGCGACCTGGTCCCAGCTGCGAAGCGAACTTATGGCATCGATAAAGTAATGAATTACCAGTTTTGTTGTTGGCATTCAAGCGAACGCAGAGCAGCGGAGGAGAGAGGGGCACAAGGCAGACCCGTAAAAATAGTCTAACTATAAATTGTATTTGTATTTTATTATTGCGTCTGTGCTTTGTTGTTGCCATGAGTATTGTCAAACATTGCCTCTGATTACGCTGTCAATAAGCTGAGAAAATATGATTTCCTCCTACCGTGCTGGGCGCGCTGTCGTGTCCTGGCCTTGCTGGTCTTTCTCTTGGTCCTGCCGCTGCTCCTGTTCTTGGTGCGTGCCCGAAAACTGAAAGCGAGCATGGCTGCTAGCCCTGTTGCTTTTGGCTCGAATGGGGTGTTGGCCATGTTAGAATTATGCTCGTCATGACGGCACTTCCGTGCCCAGTGGCTGTTTGCCTATTGTTGTGTGTGGCAATCGCTGTGTGGCAGTGGCAGTGACTGTGGCAGCCGTAGACTCAAGGCAACCCAGAGCCAAGGTGCTTTGGTTGGCATTTATTGGTACTGGGCCGCTCGTAGCTGTCGCTGTCGGCCTGTCGACCCGTCTTTCTGTCGTTCCGTCCGTCTGGCTGTCTTCGTGTTTTTTAAGTTATTGCATGGGGAATCGGACGTAAACTAAACAAACGTGGCCAGGACGTGGCATCCTTGCACGCCAAGCATAATAACAAATGGAGCTGGCAAAAGGAGCATTGCTGTTGTCTCAGTGGCGACAATCTCGTGCTCTAGAATGCCAGAATGGGACGTAGAGATAGAGAGGCCGTGCTATCGAAAAGTCCCTTGATCCCTTATGTAATTTTTAGATTTCCTGCTGCTCATTGGTTTTGGTCTCGCCTCGCATCTTGGAATATCTGTTGTTTGTGCTTTTATATCCTTATAAATGGTTTGCTTTATGCAGCCATAAAAAATGAATTAAACCTGTTGCCAACTCCAACATCGCAAGTCATCTTGTGCCATCACAAGCCATTTGCAATATACAAATTGAAGCTGAAGCTCAAGCTGAAGCTGAAGCTTGTGGCAGACATTCAAAAAATATGCACTGCTCTCTAATGAAAGTCAAGATGCCAGTCAGTTCTGGCCAAGTTGCGGCTTTTGGCTACCTACCTATCAGTTGCCAGCAAATTGCAAGTTAAACAAAGCTAACGAATTGCTCCAACTCCCTCTTCGCCTCTATCTCTATCTATGTCTGTGTGTTGGGTGGGTGTGGGGAGGTGGAGCAGACGGATAGGATTTCCGTCAAAAGTGCCGCAAAAAAGCAACCGAAATTGCTTAGAAGTGAACGCAGTGCAGGGGATTGCGGGCTTAAAAACTGCAAATCTCTCGGATAAGGGTTGAATGTTCAAGCGGAGGGAAGAGTGAAGAGGGGATCTGGGGCAAACAGCAGGCAGCCGACAGTCGGCAGCCGGAGCCGGCAGTCAGAAGTCAGCAGCTAACCGGCAGCAGCCGCAAGTTGCCTGTCGACGGGCAAACTTATGGCTAAGACCACAAACAAATTTCATGCTGCAATGTTGCACAGAGGCAGAGGACGGAGATCGGTAGCGACGGGGAACGGGGAACGGAGGCGGGCAACCGAATTAGATGTGCAAGAAAATTGTCTTCCTGTATGAATTTCATAATTTCCCAAGTTTTAGTTATGAAAAGCAAGCAATTTCCTCTCGCCAGCTCGGTGGCAAGCAGGGAACACTTCTCCTTTCGACTGGATTCTTGCACTCCTCCAAGAGGTGTGCCTAGATCTCAGAGTCGTATATGTGCGTGTGTGTACACCGGCAATTTGGCAAGTTTAAACTTTTAATGCGAATCACTTGGGAGAAGTTAAGCTTCGTCTTTCAGTTGGCAAAGGCGAATGCGTCACATGCCCTGGATTAGTTTTTCAATTTCTGCGGCTGTTGTTTGCTGATGTCATCGACACAACACAACTTGGAACATCTTTGTTGTTTGTTGTTATTTATTTCTTGGCAGGCTGACCCAATACTCTTCAAAGTTGGGGTGGCTACGCAACCCTTTGTCACATTTTGCAATTTATGTTATTGTGTTTTGTGATTTCTATCAACAACTTTTACTTTTAAGCAAATCTGGCTGTGTCAGGACATAGCACAGACTTTTGATCTTTGCGTATCATCCTCACACTCAGTTTCAGTTCCAATTTGGAGTACGAGTCCGAATCCGAGTTCAAGTTTGAGCTCTCGCCATGCAGAAAGCAATAAAAATTGTTTACAGACATTATTTGCGCATCCTTTGCGGAAGCACCTTGTATGTTTTACAAGCGTAACAGTAACTTTCCGACGGCTTCTTCTCCCTTGCAATATCCCAAGATTTTCCATTTAAATATTTTTCTAAATCACAAAAAAAAAACCGAAACGAAAACACAATGGCAGCAAAGATTTCTTGGTCATTGTATAAGCACTCTGTTTATTTTGTTACCCGACTATTAAAGTCGCACAACCACCCGCACACACACACACACACCACGCCCACTCACACATACTGAAACACTCTAATAAACTAATGCTTCTTTTTGGGGCAGCCCGGACTGCCCTTAAATCTATTACAAGGCAGTTGGCCCATAGTTTGTTTGCCATTGCCCTTTGTAGGCTTATTTGCAAAGCATTTTACGGTTTTGTTGTCGTTGCTTTGGGATTACGTCTACGTATTGGCAAATGTTTGCCCAATTTTGAGGGTGGTCCAAATAGAAGAGCCAGCACGAGGCTCAAGACTAGTTTATAGAAATAACCATTCCTTTCCAAATGAACATTTGTGCTCAGGTGTAGCCAGCAAGCACACTTTGCATAGATTTGCTAAAACTTGTTCCCTAAAACTTTGTGGGCCCTTTCACATTGATACTGTTATAATTTATAGTTAATTGGAATTCATTCATATGCACTTGTATTAAAAACAAGTTGTCTATTGAAACAAAATTATTGATTATTTAAACTTTTTTGCTTTAATATAATCGCTTAAATATTAGTTCAAATAGATATTTTAATGTGGAGTAGTCTATATTTGTAGCATTGTAGCAGATGGCATAAATTGTGATAAAATTATGGTCATCAATCTGTTAATTAAACGCGGAATTACCGAGTATGCAATAATTATATTTTTAAGCAAAAATTTGGTTTTTAATATTATATTGCTATATTTAATCAATGAAATTAATCAATTGAGATGCTATTTTGTCTTATTTGCTATGCTATGTTTATACCCGCTACCCATAGGGTAGAAGGGTATTATAACTTAGTGCCAACAGAAAATGTATGTAACAGGCAGAAGGAGGCATCTCCGACCCCATAAAGTATATATATTCTTGATCAGTGTCAACAGCCGAGACGATATAGCCATGTCCGTCTATCCGTCTGTCCGTCTGTATGAACACCTAGATCTCAGAGACTATAAGAGCTAGAGCTACCAGTACAGTAGGACAGTACTTCTATAGGTCCTACGCAGATCAAGTTTATTTCAAAAGTTGGATGCCACGCCCCTTTCCGCCCCCAAAAGTCTGTAAAAGCCGTAATAATAGAATAACCTAGCATTGAATTTTGGTATGCATAATAATAATTATATTCTCAATGATTCCTGTGAATTTGGTTGAGATCGAATGAAAAACAAGGAAGTTATTAAAGAATCAATTTTAAATGCAAAATTCACTTGCAGCTGCCCGCGCTTTGTTTGTTTAGTTGACAGTGTGACCATAACGGTGTTGGGATTTTTACCCGCTATTTTCAAATATATACAAAAAACTAATTTTAGTATATTTGGTATATTTTTTGTTAATATATCATTTAAATTTTTTGTTTTCTCTCGAAATGGGTTGCGGGTATCATACGGTCGAGCACTCTCGACTGTGGCTTTCTTACTGGTTAATTAATTATTTTGCCTTCGCACTGAGGCTGACATTTTACAAGTGTTGGATCCTTAGATGACCCCATATTTTTTGATGTCGATCGATAGAGATCATCCCTTCGAATCGAATGCAATATTTCCTGGCGAAATGCGCAAGGATATGGCCGAGATAGAGCGTTTTTTTCGTTAAAGGACATCCTTACTCTAGCTATAACTCGGCAGGATTTTAACGGATTTCAAAAAGACGTGCATTTTTCTAGTCAAAAATACTAATACTATCGATTTGCATTAAAAGATTTCCAGGATTCAACAAAAGAAATCATCGAAATTTATACAAGGGGGTGGCATGCAAAAAATTTTACTGAAACCGGATTTTCCGCCGTAACTTCGCCATTTCGAGGACGATTGGGATGTCCTTTGGCACATCGATAGATATTGGCAAAAGAATGCAGAATCCATAAAAATATCCTTAAATGTCCTTCAAACAGCGGAGAAATAAGGACTTTTTTGTATACAAAAAACTAGCTATATCTCTGGAGTCTATTGCAGGATCACGTTGAAACTAGTGCCAAACAATTTGTTTCAAGTAGCCATACCAACTGGCCAAAGGACATTCAAATCGTCCTGCTACTTTCCGAGATATCCTAGATTTTTGGTTTTTTACTATTTTCCTTTCGCCCTGAGGCTGAAATTTTACATGTGTTGGATTCTTAGATGACCCCATATTTTTTTGATGCCAATCGATAGAGTTCGTCCTTACGAATCGAATGAAACATGTCCTGTCAAAATGCGCAAGGATATGGCCGAGCTATGATCCTTTTTCTAATTTGTAAATAAAAAAACAATGTGCAGCAATAAAAATGTTGTTGCATACTTTTAGGCTGCGTCAATTTAAATCATAGTACCGCCAACAGACCATAGATGGCGCAAGTAAACTGCTTGTTGACTCGATCGTCATGCGGCCAACGAAGTTATTTGAGTGGGAAGATACAAATTTAAAATTCTGTACGTCCTCATGCTTAGACCCCAATAAACCACGCAAATGAAAAATCGTTTTGTTTTGTTTACATACATTTTTAATTAACCATTTTGCCTTCGCACTGAGGCTGACATTTTACAAGTGTTGGATCCTTAGATGACCCCATATTTTTTGATGTCGATCGATAGAGATCATCCCTTCGAATCGAATGCAATATTTCCTGGCGAAATGCGCAAGGATATGGCCGAGATAGAGCGTTTTTTTCGTTAAAGGACATCCTTACTCTAGCTATAACTCGGCAGGATTTTAACGGATTTCAAAAAGACGTGCATTTTTCTAGTCAAAAATACTAATACTATCGATTTGCATTAAAAGATTTCCAGGATTCAACAAAAGAAATCATCGAAATTTATACAAGGGGGTGGCATGCAAAAAATTTTACTGAAACCGGATTTTCCGCCGTAACTTCGCCATTTCGAGGACGATTGGGATGTCCTTTGGCACATCGATAGATATTGGCAAAAGAATGCAGAATCCATAAAAATATCCTTAAATGTCCTTCAAACAGCGGAGAAATAAGGACTTTTTGTATACAAAAAACTAGCTATATCTCTGGAGTCTATTGCAGGATCACGTTGAAACTAGTGCCAAACAATTTGTTTCAAGTAGCCCTACCAACTGGCCAAAGGACATTCAAATCGTCCTGCTACTTTCCGAGATATCCTAGATTTTTGGTTTTTTACTATTTTCCTTTCGCCCTGAGGCTGAAATTTTACATGTGTTGGATTCTTAGATGACCCCATATTTTTTTGATGCCAATCGATAGAGTTCGTCCTTACGAATCGAATGAAACATGTCCTGTCAAAATGCGCAAGGATATGGCCGAGCTATGATCCTTTTTCTAATTTGTAAATAAAAAAACAATGTGCAGCAATAAAAATTTTGTTGCATACTTTTAGGCTGCGTCAATTTAAATCATAGTACCGCCAACAGACCATAGATGGCGCAAGTAAACTGCTTGTTGACTCGATCGTCATGCGGCCAACGAAGTTATTTGAGTGGGAAGATAAAAATTTAAAATTCTGTACGTCCTCATGCTTAGACCCCAATAAACCACGCAAATGAAAAATCGTTTTGTTTTGTTTACATACATTTTTAATTAACCATTTTGCCTTCGCACTGAGGCTGACATTTTACAAGTGTTGGATCCTTAGATGACCCCATATTTTTTGATGTCGATCGATAGAGATCATCCCTTCGAATCGAATGCAATATTTCCTGGCGAAATGCGCAAGGATATGGCCGAGATAGAGCGTTTTTTTCGTTAAAGGACATCCTTACTCTAGCTATAACTCGGCAGGATTTTAACGGATTTCAAAAAGACGTGCATTTTTCTAGTCAAAAATACTAATACTATCGATTTGCATTAAAAGATTTCCAGGATTCAACAAAAGAAATCATCGAAAATTATACAAGGGGGTGGCATGCAAAAATTTTACTGAAACCGGATTTTCCGCCGTAACTTCGCCATTTCGAGGACGATTGAGATGTCCTTTGGCACATCGATAGATATTGGCAAAAGAATGCAGAATCCATAAAAATATCCTTAAATGTCCTTCAAACAGCGGAGAAATAAGGACTTTTTTGTATACAAAAAACTAGCTATATCTCTGGAGTCTATTGCAGGATCACGTTGAAACTAGTGCCAAACAATTTGTTTCAAGTAGCCCTACCAACTGGCCAAAGGACATTCAAATCGTCCTGCTACTTTCCGAGATATCCTAGATTTTTGGTTTTTTACTATTTTCCTTTCGCCCTGAGGCTGAAATTTTACATGTGTTGGATTCTTAGATGACCCCATATTTTTTTGATGCCAATCGATAGAGTTCGTCCTTACGAATCGAATGAAACATGTCCTGTCAAAATGCGCAAGGATATGGCCGAGCTATGATCCTTTTTCTAATTTGTAAATAAAAAAACAATGTGCAGCAATAAAAATTTTGTTGCATACTTTTAGGCTGCGTCAATTTAAATCATAGTACCGCCAACAGACCATAGATGGCGCAAGTAAACTGCTTGTTGACTCGATCGTCATGCGGCCAACGAAGTTATTTGAGTGGGAAGATAAAAATTTAAAATTCTGTACGTCCTCATGCTTAGACCCCAATAAACCACGCAAATGAAAAATCGTTTTGTTTTGTTTACATACATTTTTAATTAACCATTTTGCCTTCGCACTGAGGCTGACATTTTACAAGTGTTGGATCCTTAGATGACCCCATATTTTTTGATGTCGATCGATAGAGATCATCCCTTCGAATCGAATGCAATATTTCCTGGCGAAATGCGCAAGGATATGGCCGAGATAGAGCGTTTTTTTCGTTAAAGGACATCCTTACTCTAGCTATAACTCGGCAGGATTTTAACGGATTTCAAAAAGACGTGCATTTTTCTAGTCAAAAATACTAATACTATCGATTTGCATTAAAAGATTTCCAGGATTCAACAAAAGAAATCATCGAAAATTATACAAGGGGGTGGCATGCAAAAATTTTACTGAAACCGGATTTTCCGCCGTAACTTCGCCATTTCGAGGACGATTGGGATGTCCTTTGGCACATCGATAGATATTGGCAAAAGAATGCAGAATCCATAAAAATATCCTTAAATGTCCTTCAAACAGCGGAGAAATAAGGACTTTTTTGTATACAAAAAACTAGCTATATCTCTGGAGTCTATTGCAGGATCACGTTGAAACTAGTGCCAAACAATTTGTTTCAAGTAGCCCTACCAACTGGCCAAAGGACATTCAAATCGTCCTGCTACTTTCCGAGATATCCTAGATTTTTGGTTTTTTACTATTTTCCTTTCGCCCTGAGGCTGAAATTTTACATGTGTTGGATTCTTAGATGACCCCATATTTTTTTGATGCCAATCGATAGAGTTCGTCCTTACGAATCGAATGAAACATGTCCTGTCAAAATGCGCAAGGATATGGCCGAGCTATGATCCTTTTTCTAATTTGTAAATAAAAAAACAATGTGCAGCAATAAAAATTTTGTTGCATACTTTTAGGCTGCGTCAATTTAAATCATAGTACCGCCAACAGACCATAGATGGCGCAAGTAAACTGCTTGTTGACTCGATCGTCATGCGGCCAACGAAGTTATTTGAGTGGGAAGATAAAAATTTAAAATTCTGTACGTCCTCATGCTTAGACCCCAATAAACCACGCAAATGAAAAATCGTTTTGTTTTGTTTACATACATTTTTAATTAACCATTTTGCCTTCGCACTGAGGCTGACATTTTACAAGTGTTGGATCCTTAGATGACCCCATATTTTTTTATGTCGATCGATAGAGATCATCCCTTCGAATCGAATGCAATATTTCCTGGCGAAATGCGCAAGGATATGGCCGAGATAGAGCGTTTTTTTCGTTAAAGGACATCCTTACTCTAGCTATAACTCGGCAGGATTTTAACGGATTTCAAAAAGACGTGCATTTTTCTAGTCAAAAATACTAATACTATCGATTTGCATTAAAAGATTTCCAGGATTCAACAAAAGAAATCATCGAAAATTATACAAGGGGGTGGCATGCAAAAATTTTACTGAAACCGGATTTTCCGCCGTAACTTCGCCATTTCGAGGACGATTGGGATGTCCTTTGGCACATCGATAGATATTGGCAAAAGAATGCAGAATCCATAAAAATATCCTTAAATGTCCTTCAAACAGCGGAGAAATAAGGACTTTTTTGTATACAAAAAACTAGCTATATCTCTGGAGTCTATTGCAGGATCACGTTGAAACTAGTACCAAACAATTTGTTTCAAGTAGCCCTACCAACTGGCCAAAGGACATTCAAATCGTCCTGCTACTTTCCGAGATATCCTAGATTTTAGGTTTTTTACTATTTTCCTTTCGCCCTGAGGCTGAAATTTTACATGTGTTGGATTCTTAGATGACCCCATATTTTTTTGATGCCAATCGATAGAGTTCGTCCTTACGAATCGAATGAAACATGTCCTGTCAAAATGCGCAAGGATATGGCCGAGCTATGATCCTTTTTCTAATTTGTAAATAAAAAAACAATGTGCAGCAATAAAAATTTTGTTGCATACTTTTAGGCTGCGTCAATTTAAATCATAGTACCGCCAACAGACCATAGATGGCGCAAGTAAACTGCTTGTTGACTCGATCGTCATGCGGCCAACGAAGTTATTTGAGTGGGAAGATAAAAATTTAAAATTCTGTACGTCCTCATGCTTAGACCCCAATAAACCCCGCAAATGAAAAATCGTTTTGTTTTGTTTACATACATTTTTAATTAACCATTTTGCCTTCGCACTGAGGCTGACATTTTACATGTGTTGGATTCTTAGATGACCCCATATTATTTTGATGCCAATCGATAGAGTTCGTCCTTACGAATCGAATGAAACATGCCCTGTCAAAATGCGCAAGGATATGGCCGAGTTATGATCCTTTTTCTAATTTGTAAATAACAAAACAATGTGCAGTAATAAAAATGTTGTTGCATACTTTTAGGCTGCGTCAATTTAAATCATAGTACCGCCAACAGACCATAGATGGCGCAAGTAAACTGCTTGTTGACTCGATCGTCATGCGGCCAACGAAGTTATTTGAGTGGGAAGATAAAAATTTAAAATTCTGTACGTCCTCATGCTTAGACCCCAATAAACCACGCAAATGAAAAATCGTTTTGTTTTGTTTACATACATTTTTAATTAACCATTTTGCCTTCGCACTGAGGCTGACATTTTACATGTGTTGGATTCTTAGATGACCCCATATTTTTTGATGTCGATCGATAGAGATCATCCCTTCGAATCGAATGCAATATTTCCTGGCGAAATGCGCAAGGATATGGCCGAGATAGAGCGTTTTTTTCGTTAAAGGACATCCTTACTCTAGCTATAACTCGGCAGGATTTTAACGGATTTCAAAAAGACGTGCATTTTTCTAGTCAAAAATACTAATACTATCGATTTGCATTAAAAGATTTCCAGGATTCAACAAAAGAAATCATCGAAATTTATACAAGGGGGTGGCATGCAAAAATTTTCCTGAAACCGGATTTTCCGCCGTAACATCGCCATTTCGAGGACGATTGGGATGTCCTTTGGCACATCGATAGATATTGGCAAAAGAATGCAGAATCCATAAAAATATCCTTGAATGTCCTTCAAACAGCGGAAATATAAGGACTTTTTTGTATACAAAAAACTAGCTATATCTCTGGAGTCCTTTGCAGGATCAAGTTGAAACTAGTGCCAAACAATTTGTTTCAAGTAGCCCTACCAACTGGCCAAAGGACATTCAAATCGTCCTGCTTTCCGAGATATCCTAGATTTTTGGTTTTTATACCCGCTACTCATAGGGTAGAAGGGTTATATAACTTAGTGCCAACAGAAAATGTATGTAACAGGCAGAAGGAGGCATCTCCGACCCCATAAAGTATATATATTCTTGATCAGTGTCAACAGCCGAGACGATATAGCCATGTCCGTCTGTCCGTCTGTATGAACACCTAGATCTCAGAGACTATAAGAGCTAGAGCTGCCAAATTTGGGGACAGTACTTCTATAGGTCCTACGCAGATCAAGTTTATTTCAAAAGTTGGATGCCACGCCCCTTTCCGCCCCCAAAAGTCTGTAAAAGCCGTAATAATAGAATAACCTAGCATTGAATTTTGGTATGCATAATAATAATTATATTCTCAATGATTCCTGTGAATTTGGTTGAGATCGAATGAAAAACAAGTAAGAAAGCTACAGTCGAGAGTGCTCGACCGTATGATACCCGCAACCCATTTCGAGAGAAAACAAAAAATTTAAATGATATTTTAACAAAAAATATACCAAATATACTAAAATTAGTTTTTTGTATATATTTGAAAATAGCGGGTAAAAATCACAACACCGTTTTGGTCACACTGTCAACTAAACAAACAAAGCGCGGGCAGCTGCAAGTGAATTTTGCATATAAAATTGATTCTTTAATAACTTCCTTGTTTTTCATTCGATCTCAACCAAATTCACACGAATCATTGAGAATATAATTATTATCATGCATACCAAAATTCAATGCTCTAGGTCTATTATTACGGCTTTTACTGACTTTTGGGGGCGGAAAGGGGCGTGGCATCCAACTTTTGAAATAAACTTGATCTGCGTAGGACCTATAGGAGTACTGTCCCCAAATTTGGTAGCTCTAGCTCTTATAGTCTCTGAGATCCAGGTGTTCATACAGACGGACAGACGGACAGACGGACAGACGGACATGGCTATATCGTCTCGGCTGTTGACACTGATCAAGAATATATATACTTTGTGGGGTCGGAGATGCCTCCTTCTGCCTGTTACATACATTTTCTGTTGGCACTAAGTTATAATACCCTTCTACCCTATGGGTAGCGGGTATAACAAGGAAGTTATTAAAGAATCAATTTTATATGCAAAATTCACTTGCAGCTGCCCGCGCTTTGATTGTTTAGTTGACAGTGTGACCATAACGGTGTTATGATTTTTACCCGCTATTTTCAAATATATACAAAAAACTAATTTTAGTATATTTGGTATATTTTTTGTTAATATATCATTTAAATTTTTTGTTTTCTCTCGAAATGGGTTGCGGGTATCATACGGTCGAGCACTCTCGACTGTAGCTTTCTTACTGGTCTTAAATTGTCATTATATTTTTTCTTCATGGTCTATTAGAAATAATGTAAGCAATTAATTAATTTTTTAGTTTTGATTATTACATATTCTATATGATTAATTAAATGTCCACGGGAAAATGTGAGGTGTAAAAACTTGATTAATTTTAATTCCCATATATGCATGTGAACATATTGTTTATTCATATCTCATCACATGTTTTACTAGTCTTCAAAACATATACCTGTGTCTTTTCTTATATTCAAAATTCGGTGTACTATGTGAATATATTTTTTTAAGTTGTTCATTATTAATACATTTTTGTTGCCAGTGAGTGCTATAGAAAAAAGAATATTATTATTCTCGCTTTTTGCTTGATAGTATCGACGTTCTCCACGCAGAAGCAGATGCGTAGAAATCATTTAGGACATTAGCTTGTAACATCCAATACTCGGAATGTTAGCACACATTGAATATGTATATTGTGTGTGTTTGGCGTGTAGCACTTAGCAGATCCCTTGGAGGCGTAGACCCAAGAGTAAGTTCCACTTCATATCCCCCCCACCCACACTGATACTCTTACTCACTCCCAATGCCATTCGAAACAACTTCATTTAACACGCATAAAGCAGGGCAACATGTGTGTGTGGCGGCAGCTGAAATTCCTTATGCCAGGCAAAGTGAAACTGTCACTGCGAAGGTTTTTACCGCTTTTCTTTCTGCTTTGCTCTTGTGCTTTTTTTTGTCAAGAAATGTAAAGTGTGTGAGTGTGTGTGTGTGTTCCGACATACATAAGTACGACTGTAATGTGGGCGGAGGAAGGGGAGGGGCAAGGGGTTCGCTGGGTTGCATATTTAAATTTATGATTATGTCGTTATGCTGTCTGCCCACATTGCTTAGGCGAACGAAAAAGTGACAGCGGCAAACTTAATACAAATTTATGTGCAACATATTTTTGCACTTTTTCTGGGCATAAAGCAGGCAACAACAGCAGCAACAACATCACGGCTAGCTGGCCAAGTTAGTGGGGTCTCCTCAGACTGGCCAACATATGCTCTGTTTACTCTGGACAAAGTTTCGCTTGATGAGGCATCTGGCAACTGGCAACTGGCAGCAGGACTGCACGCCTCAATGGTTTGCCGTTTCGCTTTAAGGCCGGCCATTAAATAAGAACATTAAAATGCCTCTTGCCGTAGCTAAATTGCATTTCATCTAGTCGAGTCATGCTCGAAAATGACAAATTCTTACATAATAAGAGACGCCGTTGCCATTGCCGTTGCCGTCAAGAAAAATGGCATTCATTTGGCAGGTGAGGCGGCGTGAAATTGACTCAAAGCTGAGCTGAGCAACAAAGGCACAGAAAACGAACAGAATTCTTCAGATTCAACGCAAGCTGCGTAGCTAACTCATTTTTAAATACAAATTTATGTTGTTACGTTTTTGTTAGCGAATGGCAAATAAAAAATTTGATTAATTTGCACCGCCTAATGGCGAACCATAAATTCTGAGTTAATAAAACAAGCTGAAGGCACAACTTGGAAGCCAGTTGGCAGCGAGGACATTCTGCATTTGAACAGTTGAGCTGTTGAGCAGCCAAGCTGTCAGCTAGAAGCCAGAAGCCAGAAGCCCGAAGCCTTCTTCTGCCTTTGTGCTAATAACAAATTTGTCACGAGCCACTTTGACAGTTGTGTGTCACAACTCGGGGCTCCACTTGTGGCCACAAAACCACTAAAGTGCAGGCGGGGACGTGGCGGGGCACAACGAATCCACCGCAATCCACCGCAATCCACCCACAGTGTCAGCCAACGCCAACTGCCACTGACAGCGCGACCAAGGCACAGTGAGTCAAGATTTAGGTTCAAGGTGACTGTCAAAATTATTATGGACTTGGCTGTATTTTAGTACTACTTCTTTTAATGTGAATTCGGTAAAACACGGTTAGAAATAACACGTTGAATTGAAAATAAATCGTTTCAAACATAAAAAAATATGCATTTTTAATTAATACAATAAATACATGTCCATTTTCGTGAACGTTTAAATTATAATGAGTGTATAGTAAATCTATAAATTAAAACAGTATAAAAAGTCGTATATTTTAAAAGTAAGAAGAACTGCCATATTGAAAATTAACTACAGAAAATTAAATTAAAGAATACTTAAAATCAAATTTAATACCACATTTTACAGAAATATTATCCCAGTGTTAACGAAGTCCAAGTATTTGTATTTTAGATTTTTATAAATTTAAATTAAATGTTAATTTTAAAGCCAACTTTTTTTACTAGTGCGATAAACATGCAATACAAATTGAAATATTGATTTTAAATTGCAACAAAAATTATTTAGTAATTGTGTCTTATGTAGTACAAGAATATTATTGTTTCTAATATATTATATATTTTTTTTTTCCAATCCAACGATATTGTAACCAATATGCGCAAAGGACAATGCTGTTAGCTGCCTTGCATGCAAATTAGAATGAGAAAAGCGGTTAAATTTCATTCGTGGGCATTCGATGTGCTTTTCGTGCATGTCTTTTGACAGGCCAAAAGAACTGCTTAACATTTATAGTATATAGGATGTAGTGTATATTTATTAATAACTAAAACATTGCTCAATCAATTGTAGTGCAGCACGCAAAAGGCCAGGTCTTAATTCGATTAGTAAAACCGACACTGCCAAACTGTCAGCGGCAATTTCCACACAGAGCTCTCGCACTCTTTAAACGTCAGTTGTAATTACCAGGAACCACGACGGGGCCAGTCAAGAACAGCAACAAGCAGAGGAAAGTGGAGGAAGTGGAAGGTAGAAAGTGGAAGTAGAGGCAGTACTTTAGTGAGCGGTCGCTGCTTGGTAAAATGCATTCAAATTGGCTTAAACTAAGACGGTTAAGCGTGCAGCTGTCTAATTGAATTTGGCCCGGTGGCCCCTCAAAAGGAGGACTAACCCCTTCGTTCACTCCCTCTTTTTTTTGGCTCGAAAGTAATGTGGAAGTGCCAGCAACTTCAAGATTTATTAGCATCAAGATTAAAGCATTAAAAATTTGCAGACTGCGTGGCAAACGCAGCAGTAGCAACAACAACAACAACAACAACAACCAGAGCTGTAAGCTGCGTGCTCTGGAGACTGGAGAAAGTGAGTGCAATTTTCGTTGGGGCAACCTTCATCAATTTGGTCTCGTTGCTGATGTTATTGTAGCATAGTTGTTGTTGCGGTTGCTGCTGCTGCTGTTTTTGCTGCTGTTGACTGTTTCCGCCGGAAGCGTGGCGCGAACAACAACAACAATAGCCGCAGCTCCCACTACAGCTACAACTACAACTACATTGCATTGCGCACTTTGGCGGTCAAAACTTTCAACATTAGCACTTAATTTACTGGCGCTACTTAATGAAGTCTACACTTGGCTAATTTACGCGAAACGCGTTTCTCTCTAACTTATGTAGTCTGTGCGCGTACGTGTGTGTGTGAGTGTGTGTTGATGTGTGTATGTGTGTGTGCGCTAAGTACTCGTCTATCGACATTTTGAGAAAACTTTTCACATATTCCTTCAAGCTATTTCACTTCAATCACATTACGATTACATTCTCACCCTCTGAAAGACTTTACCTGGCACCCTAATGGAAATACTATAATGACAATGTTTAAATGTGAGTACATAACATTAATTAAATATTTATAATTTTGTGTAATTTAAGAAACTGTGATAATCGTAAAAGCATACTTCAATTTCAATACATAAATTTATATTGTTATCGATAAAATTTAAGACATATTTGAATAGTGCGAATTTAAAAAAATTCTGAATTCAGAAAATATAAAGAGATGAATATATTTAGGATTTAAGTAATATCGTTTTATTTTTTGATTGTGTTTTTTTAAGATTTGGCAACGATTTACCTTTGCTTTCCATTCGATATTCTGAAAATTACGTGTCGGAGTATAAGTTCAAAAAATATAAATTGCACTAGCCAGATGTAAATTTCTAATATTGAACGACAAAGATATATACAATTTATTCGTCATTCAGTCACACTCGCTGTGACCTTTTCTAGTATCGTTCAGTATTGAAAGTGTGATGCTTTTTTCATTTGTTTTGATTTCAAGAAAATCCGAAGTAAACATGTTCTATAAGGCGAAAGCTCTCGCATGAATGGGTGTCATTGTCTCTTTGGAACTCTTCCACACATAAAACATTGTTGACTAATATGACAAACTAATCAAATGTCATTATCTACATATATGAATGACAGATTAATTAATTATTTATATATCATGTGTGATTTGCATGATTCAGAAATTTGACACCGTCGTACTTTTATTGACTTCAGAAATACAAGCTTCGATACATGATTGATAAAAGTATATTCTTATAACTTGAATCACAGTTCGATTAGTGTTTATTCTTTATGTAATATACAAGACTTAAACAGGAAAGTAAACATTGAGTTACTCATTTTAGAAGACTTTTTAATACTTAACTTACATCAATAGAATCAATTTATTAATATTCGAATACCACATGAAATTATTATTAGAAAAGGCCACAAATTAATTTAAAGTCGATAAGAGGGATTCAAAGTAATTCAGCTTATCTGTAATTAAATATGATTCACACAAACTCCGTTGGGGACTGATTTAGAAGCATGTGAATCAGTTCTCAAAGTGAGTTGCTACAATTCGGTTCGAGGTTTGTCTGGAGAATGTTGCACAAATGGCAAAGCAAAAATGTGCGGAAGGCAATTGCGGTGCTCTCTGTTATACTATCAATAGCAGTCATTGTCTTGGTTGAAGGTCTTCGTCGTCAGCACAAAGAGGGTGACTGTTGAAATAGTTCAGTAAATGTTGTACATGATAAAACCGTCGTTATTTATATTGCAGATCAACTGATCATCAACCATATTTGCCTGCTGCAGATACTTGCCAGTATCATACTTTTCATCGGCTCTAGAAATGTAAGAATAATTTAGTTGTTTAATTTATATATTTACAAATTTTGTACTCCCAGTCAAATCATTGGTTATTCTTGCCCTGGCTGACGGTAGCAGCTGTCTTCACGTATACACTGATCTATAAAAGTTTGGCTTATTGGTTCCGTTTGCAGAACGATGTGAAAAGTTCCGTAACGGGAATTGCATTGCTCTATGTGGTAGCAGGTATGCTAGACTTTGGATTGCTCTAAGAGATTCTGTAAAACATTTGTTGTTTAGGTTGTTGGATGTACTTTATGCAAGCTGTACTCCTCGACTTTCAGGATATGCACAACGCGAAATGTTTAACAACTGCTGAGAGCAGCAACAAACACACAACAACAAAGCAAGAGCTGATATATAGTGGTGTTTAATGTCCAAGAATTTCGATTCTAGGTATTTGAATCTTCAGTATAATTTAGATTGATTCCATAACAATAACCATAATAGAAATATCGATTCATCTCCTAAAAATTCACTACTTTATTTGATGCACTCATTTCGCAGTTAATTTAAATCACATGAATGCATTGAAAAGTAATGCAGTAATCAATGCCGACCACACAAGCCAACAGCAGCAGTAGGGAGTAGGGAGCACGGGGGCAAGGGGCAGGCAGGATACTCCATGCCACTTGTATTGACGCTTGGCAGTCAAGCCCCGTTGCAGGGGGAGCAATGTTGCAAGCGCCAACAGCAAAGTGTGAAATGCAATTGAGCTGGAAAAGAACACGCAAAGAGACGTCGACGCGTTGACGCCGCTTGTGCAAATTAGTGTGAACATTGCGGTTGTCTGTGTGCGTGAGTGTGTGTGTGTGTGCGGGTGTGAGTGTGTGTAACCAAAGCGTAGCCCAAACTAAAATAAGCGTTAAAATGTCTGCTAAAGAACTGCAGCCATATGCGTCAGGCTCGATGGTTGCTCTGGCTGTGGCTGCGGCTGTGGCAGGCACGCGTTTGCGGGGTATTTGCCACTCCATGCATGCGTATTGCATTACCCCAAACACACACACACACACTCGCACACACACACACACACAACCTTATATACCAAAGTGGCATATGAATAGATACATGCTGTGTTGTTTGTTTGAATGTCGCTCCGTCTGTCCGCCACTTTGTCCGTGGGTGGTTGCTCGTAATCCGCCGAGCAGACAGGTTAAATACACCGCAAGGACAGGCCACACTCACACACTCACATTCATGCATGCAACGCATTGAAAAGTGGAGGAAAAAAAGCGGGAAAAACGAGTTAGTATAAAGTGGCAACGGGGACGACAAAGCGGCAAGCATGTGCTGCATGTGCTGCATGTGTTGCTTCTGCAACTGTCGCAACCTCTTGCTGTCGACTCGCTGTTATTGTTTTTTGTTGCATCCACGGCCAGACGCAGCCAGAGCAGCAAACCAGCAAACAATAATAATGCAACAATAGTGCGCGCCGCAAACAAATTGCTTTTGTATACTCGTATCTGTCTCTGTGTGTTGAGCTCATCGGGTTCACTTGCAGATTAGTTTCGTTTTGAATTTTTATTTGCGTTTTTAGACGCACACTCCAACAGAGGCGTATTTGGTGCTTATTGAGAGGGGGCTGAGCCCCCTCGGCGTGCTGCCACTGTTGTGAGGGGTTGTCTGCTCTGGGCTTTTGTTGTCTGCAAAGTTTGCCTTTGACACAACGCTGATACCTGAGTGTGCCTGTGTGTTTTGGCATGAAAACTAAATCCATTCATTGAAACGTGTAAGCTTGTTCAGCTGAATTGAAAATTAACTATAAATTTGAAGCAAACCTGTCTGCCAAACTCGCAAGTCGAAAGTTTGTCCACTTCAACGAGGACATTGGCCGCAACGACGGTGTCAACAACAACTGGCTGACAACTGAAACTCAATACAGAAATTCATTAAAAAATCCACAGCTTGAACGAAATAAAAAACGTAATTGAATTGCCCAAAAATTTGTGTTGAAGCCCCACAAAGGTGCGAACTACTTGCCACCGAATAAAAGGCGGAGAAGGGGGCGTGTTAACCCTTTTGACAAGCAGTTATAAGTAATACATGTTTTGTTTTCAATGAGTCGTGTTTTTTTGTTTTTGTTGCTGTGTCGAAAGGGTCGCGACAACTGCGACACTCGACGCATTTTATGAGCGTCACCTTTTCTTTTGTGCCAGGAATTAACAACGGACTGGCGGATGGTACATAAAACACAGCCAAAAAACACAGTGTTGAGTTTAAGAGCCTTTAAAAAAACAAGGGTAGGGCACTAAAAGCAATTTACAGAAAATGGCATACAAATGAAATGAAATTCAATAAAACGTTGAGTATTATTTGGAATGACTGCGAAAACGAGCCGAAAGCTCGTCCTCGATAAACAATAGGCAGACCTGAAACTAATAAATTTTGTCAAATTCAACAAATCACACATACTTATTTCTACGCCCACCTAAGAGCCACAGGGATAGAGCCGAGGAGAGAGAGAGCGTGCGAAGCTGCGGCGGAAATCATTTAAGCTGGCAAATCAGCCAACCAGCTGGGCCAAAGCTGGCGCCAAGCTGATGGCATTAAGGTGGCAGTGTATGCTGGCTTTTTGGTCGTGGCCAGATGCCAAGGCAAAAAAGGCGATTAATATTCATTCAGTGTCGCGCGTATATCACTTTTTATTTGCACAGCCAACGAGCGCCGGCAAGTATGCAATGGAATTCGCCGCACGCAGCAGCAGGTGAGCTCTGTGTGTGTGTGTGTGTGTGTGGCGCGTGTTGATGTGTGTGAGTAACGCACAATTACATACAACAATTTGTGCTTTGTTTCTGTGCACGTCCAAGTTGAAGCTGGAGCTAGCGAAGCTGCCCCGCCAGCTCCCAAATCACCAAAGAGCAATCGTGCAGCACCACAGCAGACCAGAGCAGAGCAGAGCAGCATTCCTCCAGCTTATTTGTTGCTCCTTCTGTTACTCGCCTGCGGATGGCGGCGGAAATCAAGCTGGATTTTTGTGCGCTCTCTCTTTCGCTTTGTGCCCCTTTGTCGCCTGGACGTGCACTTCAAATTGGATGCCCAAACATCACTTGCAGCACTTGGAGATGCAATTTCGCAGCCTTTCGATGCTTTAGTTTCCATGTGAAAATTGAGAAAAATTGCCAAACGACTTGGTAAGCGATATTCTGTTTTGACAAGGTTACTCGCATCCATTGTGCTGTGCTCAAGTGGGTTGGGCCCAGTTACAACTGAGTTGGTCTGCTGCCAGGTGAGCTGATGGCTGGTTAGCTTGTCGAGTTGTGTTTTCATCCCGTCATCCTGTCCGTTCTTCTTTCGTTTTGTTCGCTGTATTGTCGCTTTGTTTTGACAACTTTAGACACTGGCACAGTACAAGTCACAAAACTCACGAAAGTCACAAAGTCTCAGAGGCAGAAACGTTTTCGTCAAATAAAACGAAATGAAATTCGACTGTCCATCTCCCATTTGCCGTCCGTCCTCTTTTGCCCAGTGGTGTTGCGTTACAGTCGAAGGCGGTACGGTTCGGCCCACAAAATTACCACTGGGATCAGAGCAAATGACGCGAAACAGTCACACGGACATGGCCAACAGAAATTTGTGGGCGAAGGCGAATGCCCATTCCCCACAATGGCCTGGCATCAGTTGGAGCAACAACAACACGTGCCTTACATAAAAATCGTGCAGGCCATGCTAAACGTTTATCCCTTTTAGCCCCAAGGATGCCAGCCAGCCATCCAGCTATCCAGCCGGGCCAACAATGGACGTCTTCAGTTTCAATGGCCCGTTTAGCTGCTGCTCTGCTGGCAGTAAGCTGAGACTGATTGTGGGGCTGCTTCGCAGTCAGAGTCAGAGTCAGAGTCAGAATCAGCTTCAGAGCCAGATAAATGCCGCATCATTGGTTATTTATATGCGTGCAACTTGGCGGGTGCTGAGGCAGCCATCTCACCTGGCTCAAACGATATTTATTTGATTTCATTGATGTATCTCTTGGAAGCCGAGCTGAGGAGTATTTTCGTCATGGTTACCCACTCAGTGGCTTATGTCTTGTCATTAACTTGGCCGGCCAGCATTCTAAATAGTTTCAGTTTGATGCCCAGCCATATGTAATTGAACTTGTCCGAAAACTTGCCAGTACAAGAATGTGTGTGTGTGCGTGGGCCCATGGCAGAATTAATTAAATGGCATTCAAATGATTGGCTACGTGCCATTATTAATTTGCGCATAAATTATGCACATGTCTTAATGCCTAATGATTTCCTTTTTATGGCCAATCACTCGACTTGCCCACAAATTAATCAGCCATTGCTCTCTGCAGTGCCTTTTCAATATTCATGCAACCATGCCACCAACCACACACAGCATTCAAATGCTGCACGTTTTCCATTTCTATTCCCATTTCGATTTCGATTTCGATTTCCTCAATTTGTTGCTCATTAGAACGGGTTGCTTTTGATTTATCACGAATTCATTTACGTTTGACAAAACACTGAGCTCTGCTTAATCGTGTCATCAAATAAATTCTCCGCTGTATTTATGTTTATTTGCATTAACAATTCTGCAACTCATTACAATTCATTCAGTAATTGGATTAGTTTTGTAAATAAATTAGTTTGCAGCTGCAGTATAAATTGGATCTGATAGTTCAAAACTAATTTACATTTAATATGATTTATTTTCTATAGTTTTGTTATACAGCGAACTTAATATATATAGAATAATCTAGATAAAATAAATTTGTTGCTGGTATCTCTTGAAATAACTAAAAAATTAAAATTAATTTGCATGTAATATAATTAAATATTTTATATCAGGCAGTTCAAATTTATAATCAATTTGCTAACATAATTTATCATTTTATTTTCTTTCTTTTTTTTATATTAATAAAATCAGCCGCATCTTATTGTCTTACATAAATTACTAAAATACAATTCGAATAAATTATTTTAATTAACACAACGAAGAAATAGTTTAGTAAAATCGATCTTAACCTTCTCTCATCATTTCTATTGGTTTTCTTAGCCACACGCCTCATTCTTCACTCTTTGCATTTGCAGCTGGCTCTTTGGGGATTTTTGTTTTCTAATTTTCCATTTCCCAACTGCTGCTTGCTTCAGACAACTGACAGTGCATGGTTTTTGGCCAAGGATTTATGTGCTGTTTGTGAGATTTATGTGCTTTTAGTTGTGAAACTGAGAGTGTACTCGAGTGAGCTTTAACTCTGCACAGAGGAGAGGCAAGGCAACAGATCAAGATTTTTATCTACTGGCAATTGAAATTACTGAAGTAAAAAAAATGGTTTTGCCAGTGGAAATTCAAGGTTAGCAGCTGGTTGCAAAAATTTGATTGGCCCAACAGACAAACAAATTGTCTGCAGTTGATGCATCAGCATTCCGCTTGGAGTTAACAGAGATGCGAGTTGGGCTAACAGCGGAATGAAGTCAACGCCTGCGCGCTGGAACGTAAACAAATGTTAACCAAAAGCCGGCAAGTGTACCCAGTAACATGGCCAGTAAAAGACGGCGGCAGCGTTGCCAGCTGCGAGAATGCGCAAGGAGACGGTTTGACAGACGGAAAAAACTGGTTTTTCTCAGCGTGGCGCCGACGATGCCAAAAGTTCGCGAGTGCCGACGAAGAGTGAGAAGAGCATGAGAACGAACGAGCGAGCCACGAAGCTGGAGACGAGGCGACGAGAATTGGCGACATTCAGCATTCACATTGGCAGCCAGAAACAAGAAACAGTTTCAGTTTGTGCTACAAACGCGTTTTGAACGGTACCCAGTTGCATGTGGCGCGCACTCAAATCGCTTGCAACGACTCGCAAAACCAGAATTAACTCGTATCGAAGTGAATAAATAAATAAATGGCATATATGAATAATTTATATGGCGATACATATACTACTCACATACTACATATAGTTGTGTAGTTGAAGTACATGAGTAATTAGGCTTAAACTAATTGTCACTGTGTGTGTGTATTTTGTGAGTGTGTGTTGTGTATTTGTGTCTGAGCCAAGTGTCAAGTTGATTAGCTGGCTAACAACGCATAACGAACAACAAACTCGGTGAATAGTGAATTCTGAATTGCATTCCAGTGGCGCATATAAGGTGAATATACGAGTATATATACAGCATCATTATTCACAAACACACACCCAATGTGTGTGTGTGAGTGTGTGTGTTTGAGGTGGCTTTTTAATGTGCTACAACCTGAAATTCGTTTGGGCAACATCAAGTGTCCCTTGTTGTTTTTATATATGCATTCACCGACTGGCAACTGGCAAACTGCGGACTTGCAACTTGCAGCGTCAGTTCTCGATTCTCAATTCTGAGTGTGTGTTCGGTTTTACCTGTTTGCATTTTAGCCAAGAGCCAAGAGCCAACAGTCAACAGCCTGCGAATGTGAATGCGAAGCTCGTTTTTATGTCTTGTTGGCCATTTCATGAGCTCAAGTCGTTTGCATTATGCTTGCGCCCTCCAGTTGACCAATCTCATTCTCTTTCTGTCTGCATCTCTTGCTCTCCCGCTCTGACTTGCTTGGCGTATTTATTGTGGCCATCATTCTTGGCAATTCTCATGCTAATTGCACATAAATGCCAATTGCTATTAGAGCATAAAATTAGCTGAGCAGGGACGAGCCCTGAGCATGAGATTGTGAAAACTTGGCCATGCGTTGCGAGTGGAGTGAACTTTAAGAAATGCAAAACATAAATTGTATATGCATAAACCCAAATTGTTATAGCCACTTAGCAGCGCAGCGTGCCAGCGCGGGCTAAAACAAAGCCAAGCTGGCTGTATTGCTTTTGTTTGGCCAGCCCATAAAAAAGTGCCCAAAACAAAAAAAAAAACGCCACAATAAAAACTGCAGAATCTGCAGCTACTGCACCTGGGTATCGCGCAACGTGGCCCAAACACCGCAGCAGCGCCAACAATAACCAGAAAACGAGCGAATGAGAAAACGGTCAAAATGCAAGGCAGACAAAAAACGAGGCAACTCATTGCATCGCATTGCCTCGCTGCCCTTGGCCCCCCTGTTACCACGCCCCTCGCAGCCCGCACCTCGAGAGCGGCGGCAAAGCAGCGACAAAGAACTTCAAAAGCATTTCTGGCTCTGCAGAAACTGCGTCGTCTGTTTTTGGTCATTATGAAAAGAAAATATGCGGCAGTAAAAGCGCGACTCTTTCTCCAGAAAGTGCCTCAAAAAATGAGAACCAAAAAAAAGAAATGGATTGAACGCCTGGAAATTCGCGTAAAAACTGCCTGCAATGCAGCCGAAAGAAATGAAGGCAACAAAAAAGTGGAGCTTGCATCGTGCGGCATGCTCCTCAAAGCATTTAAGCTCCTTTGACACCCGGCCTGCCAGCCATTTAGCCAGCCAACCAACCATTCAGACAACAGCCAACCAGCCACCATGTCCTGCAGCCCGGTGAGCTTAGGATCTGGCCGGAGTGCGGGCAATTTGACGTCGTGCCGCACATTTTGCATATGCGACAGCTGCCAATCAACGGCTTTGTGCTACAATTTTGGCCATCGCATGTCAATTGAAAGCAACACAGCACAAAGCGAGCCGAATCCAAGAAAAAGTTCGCTCCAATGTTACCAAATTGTTGTGCCTGTAATTGTGCGATAATAGGACAAAGTTATTTGCATACATAATCAGATAGTCTTTCTACCGCTCTGAATGTTTCAATGTATTCAGATGGTCACGTGTGGGCAGTTCCAAAAGTAGCTTGGACTTAATGTAAATATCGTTTTAGTTCCAAAAGAAGCTTAATGTCAATTTATTGATAGGTTTTTTATTGCTATATTAATATTTACTAGTATGCAGATGTCAACTATTTATTTAATTTAAACTTTTACTCCTGTATTTATTTTAATTTTATTAAATTGAAATATTAATTGCACTTATTGAAGCATGCCTGCTGGTCAAATATAAACAGTGCTGTAGATTAAATATAATGATCAGTTGCTAAGCATTAATTTCTTATTGTTTTATTAATAATTACTCATTTGAGAATGCTTATTTATATGTTTTTCTGTGCATCGACTGTAAACATTTTCAATCAAGTGATTCCAAGCAGTCATTAATTAAATTTTTACGGCTTTATTAAATTTTCTTTTTATTGTTTAATAAAATTAAGTTAATTCTCTTTAATTGCTTTTAAATGGTTTTAAACGATGGCTCCAAAAAGCTATTTTAAAAATATAATATTGAGTTCCAAGGAAATAAATTCTTATTCTTTTATAAATATTTATCAATTTCTGATACTAAATTATATTAACAATTATCTAATCAATTTATTTTGATATATTAATTTGCAATTTATTGCATTTTAATATAAATTGAACTGTGTTAGAATGAATTGTTTTGGTTAGTTATATATTAATAATTTAAACCAACAGCGGTCAATGTTGTAATTTCTTGATTTACTGTTTAATCCACCCTCGTCGAGCCGTACTAAGATTGCTACTAAATTGCTTCCCAGCGCCACTTATAATAATAATTTCACATTCAATTATTGGCCGGCGGAGCAAGACATTTTCTGATCATTAAATGAATGAAGCAATTACTTTATTGTTGTTGCATATTTGATTTAAGTGAATCAACAACAATGACTTCAATTGAAGCAACTACTCTTAAGGTACTTAAAGTTATATTTGTTCTGTGTGGACTGTAAGGTGCATTAGAGTCGAGTGTATTTTATTTGTTTTGACAATTATTCAATAGTTAAATGTGAACTAGTTAAACTACTGGAATTAAACGTGTACCCGACTTGAGTTGCGTTGAGCCTGGACTTATCGAACGACATTTGAGTGTTGGAGTTAATGCTTTCATTGCGTTTGCCGGAAAAGCCGAGTCCTGTTTTTTGTTACCACGACACCCAAACCCAAAGCCAAGAACCAAAACAGCAAAAGCCAAAAAGAGAAAAAAGAAATAAAATTACGCCTAATGGTTTTTTAATTGTAACTATAATTGCTGTCGCCATTGCATGAGCAGCTGGCCGCCAACAATACAACAGCGGCAACAACATCAAGGCTATTAATGAATGCTCTTCGTAAAGTGTTTAGATGCCAGCAAATTGACCAGCAACCCGACAATGAAAACAACACGACGCAAAAAAAGAACAAGAGAATTCGCTGGCAACGCTGGACACATAATCGCTCATTTGGGCTGCCCTCTAGTGTGTGTGTGTGTGTGTGTGTACATTGTGCGTGTCTATAATTAAGCCTAAAAGTGCTGGCCTATGCTTTTTATGACCCCAACTGTCCCAACTGTGCAAGCCTGCCTTGAACTTGCTGACTTTCCATGTTGAAATCTCTGTTATTTTATTATATTTCTTTTTGCTCGCCTCTTGTGGCATCCGAGGACTATCATCACACTCACACACAGACACACACACACACAGTCACACATATATTCACAAAGCGAGAGTTGATTATGAGCTTGTTGCTTTTGTTGCCGCTTGTTGCCACATCGCACACTTTTCTACCATACTCTTGTGCGTTCTGCGGTCTCTAATGTGCGCCATTTTGGTTTTAAGCGTACATCTATTGGTCTACGAGTGTGTGTGTGTGTTTTGTTGCCGCTTTTGCCCAGAGGTCATTATAGACGCCTCGCCCGTTGCTCATACGCGACGTTGCCCAAAGGCCGCCAACTTCCGTTTGCTTCTCTTTGCTGCCTCGGCTGCCTTTGGCTTCTGCCTCTGGCCTCTAAAGTGGCAATTTGTCTAGTTTTGTAAGCGCCTCTTTTAACGATAATGATGATTGCGCTTTGTTGCGTTTTTATTTCACTGCACGCACACACACACACACTCACTCACAGCGACATGCACTTCTGCTGTGGCCAATCGTCCAAGTCCAAATAACCTGAACAGATACAGAGACAGAGACCAGAGTCCATTTTCATTTCCATGACTTTCGACTTTGTTTAGCCTCCATTTTGCGGCCACGTTTTGTTTGTGTTGTCTTTTTTCAGCGTTATTTGCTACGAATTTTCCGATTTTCATTCATACGAAAGTCAGTTCATTCAGTTCAGACACACTGAATAGTCTGAGCTGTCTTCTTTTTTTTTATTTTGTATTTTTGTTTCTGTTTCTGTTTCTATTTCTGTTTTGTGTCCAGTTGTGTGTTTCTGTTTTAGTTTTGTCTGTCAACGTCTGCCAGCTTGGCTTATGCTTTTTTCGCACTCTTTTGCTGCCGTGTCGTCGCCGTTGTTAATTTTTATGAACGGCTATTTTCGCATTTGCTTTATTGGCCATGTACTCGACCGTCTAGACGCGTTGCCTGAGTCAGGCTCGCTGCTGACTGTCTGTGTGCCTGTTAGCTTTAGCCTGCCTATTGCATTGTTTATTTGTTTTGTTATGTTTGGTTACGTCTCGTGTGTTGTTTTGATGGAATTTTGTTATTTGGCCAGGGCCATTTATGTCTGTGTGCGTATGAGTTATTTTCATTTGATATTCAGGTAAATAACGTATACGTTCTACATCAAATGCGTAAATATTTTGCCACAAACATGCACACGTAAAATTCAATTGCAATTTGCAAACGCATCGATTCAGGCAGATACTATGGAATAAATATAATTTACGGTTCTAGTTCACAATTTGTCGCTCTACCTCCGCAATTCTTGCGGCTGGTCAGTGACAAGACAGCAGCAGAGGCAGCCAATCTATCGATTTATCTTCGCCTTTGTCAAATAACATCAACTGATTACTTTATCACAAAAGCGTAAAATGAGCACCACACACACACACACGCACACTCATACTTGTTATAGCTTCGGAGTCAGCTCCGACGGCATTCACGTGCTGCTCTGTTGCCGTTGCTGTTGCTGCCACATTGAATGACTTTATCGGCTGCTAAACGTCGCTTGGTCATTTGAAGCGCACACGTTTAACCCGCTTTTACGCACACACACACACACACACACACTCACTCTCACACATACATATATAAGTTGACTGGCATTTTCCCCAGTGTCCATGTGTGTGTGTGTGCTCGACTATTGGCTGGCGCTTGGCCCTCTAAAAGTTTATTGCTTCATTCTGTTGTGCAATTTAATCGATGTCGATGTCTGTCCGTTCATCCTACCCTTTCCCCCTCTCTCTCTCTCTGTCTCTCTCTCTCTCTGTGAATCTGTCTGGATTTTCTGATTTTAAAGCGCAGCTAATGTAAATCGCAGTAATATTGCCAGTTAGGGCTTAATGAGCGTGCACAATTGAAGAGCCTGGTTCTGGGCAACGGCAAACGATTTTACGCATTTAGTTATGCTTGCTTCTGAATGCGAGGAGTATTTCGAGCGGCATTAATTGGTCAGATCATCTAGTAGTAACTTGTATTTGTATTGTTAATATTGCATTAGCCTCCGGCAATCAAAATGCGATTAACATTTATATATAATTCAATGTTTATTTGTGCAATTGTGATATTCTGATTAAAGTCAACTCGAATGCTTAAATCCGAAGCTAAGTTTATTTCTGCTGGTATTACTAAAATATACAAAAGACGAATTTTTAGTTTCTTACATTTTAAATAAATAATTCAGTCATATTTGCAGTCTTTAATTTAACATGAATAGCTAGCGATATATATAAAATACAATAAATTCAAAATAAAATAAAAACAAAGACTAAAATGTGATGCAAGTAAAGAATCATTCGAATGAATGAGAAATAACTTAATTGAAGAAGAAAAAAAAGTTTGACTTTTATAAATAAATTTTGAAATGAAAAAATCAAAATCTTAAAATAAGTTTTAAGAATATTAGCTCCATTTATAAAGATTAAAATTACAATCGTTTTGTATTTATAGCCCCAACCCAAAAATAAGCTAGAATAATTATGAAGAGATTTCTCTTTAATGCTGAAATGAAGTCCGAAGTGTTAGATTGGTATCAAATTATTCATGATATTAATCAGAGCTGCCTATTTTTAGCTGATTAAATATAGAAGGGATTGGCTATCATAGCAAACCAAGGACTGCGGGCTGCCAATCAAAATAGACGGCAGCCCTTCGTTGAATCAGAGCTATAGAAACTCTGATTTTCCCCCTCTTCCTTCCTCCGCCACGCTGGCTGTTGAAGTACCTTTATTAGCCGGCACTTTTATGGGGATTTAAATATTTATGCTTTTCATTAAGTTTGTTTGGCAGCGTGTCAATCATCAAACGCCCCAAAAATGTTTAGTTGTTGTTGGCGTTGCTTCTCGGTTTGCTTTAAGCAATTATCTTATAACAGAACACGCAATCCGTGGGGTCAATCCGTGCCGATTGTGCCTCATTTTGCGCTACAATGCGCTTTCAAAGTATTTAAGTACCTCAAGCCGTTTACGCCAAGGCGCGCCCCACAACAATAACAACAAACATGAATGAAAACAGCAACAACAACAACAACAACAGCATCCAAAGATTCATCTGTCTGACAAAAGCTTTAACCCCTTTTGCCATTATTGTGCGCCTTTGGATTATGTATTTTGTTTATCTTCAAGCTGAAAGCAACGGGAGCTCCCTGGAGTTGTCGTCTCCTTCGTCCTTGTCGGTCTGCCGCCTGCCGCCAAAATACTCACACACACCCACACTCACACACACACACACACACGTACTCTTCCACTCATCGTGGCTGCGGAAAACTCGTCTGTGCGAAGCAAAAACGTAATGAAATGCAAAATCGCTTAAGTTCGCTGTGGGCACGCCCACCTCCAAAAGCCGCCCTTGTTGTGTGTGTGTGTGTGTGTGTGTTTGTGTGTGTATTCCCCTCAAACCCTGCGCCTTTGTTGACAGCGTGTTAGTGCAAACTAAATGAATTTCTCCACGGACTGTGGGTTTTTGTTTCGGTTAGTGCGTTTTTATTTGGGATTACGTCTGGCTGGGTGAATGTCAGAATGCCAGGACGCCCGCCATCCTGCCAGCTGCCAGCCTGGCTGCTGCACTCATTTAACTGTGCTAATGCGAGGCACACACACACACATACACAATTAAAATGTACGTGTGTATTTGGGTGTTTGTTGCTGGGGTCGCATCAACCTGAACATTATCATCATCGTGCTCAACAAATTCACATCCACATAATAATCAACTTCACTAACGCGAATGTGTGGGTATTGTATGCTAGTTATTGCTGTTTCTACCCTGTAAAAAAGCCAGAAGAGGTTGCTTCAACATTCTCACTCAGGCGAGAACTAGAAGAATGTTTAGACTTTATTTTAGTTTGTTATATTCTTTTCAAAAACATTCAAATAATTTTAATAAGTAGTAATGTAGTAAGATGCCACGCTTCTATATAATTGAAAAGTCATAGGAAATATAATACATTAATTGAATTCAATTTTATTCCAATAAATATTTGAATAACATTCATTAAGAAAGCGCGTGACGGCCAAAAAAATATAATACAATATAATTGTAATTTTATTGCTATAAATATTTAATTTCTTATGATTTCTTTATTGATATGTAAGTTTATTTTATTTATAAACCATTTGAATACCTTAGAAATGTAATACAATATTAAATAGAATTTCATTCCAATAAAAACTTGATTTTTTACAATATTAAATATTTTTTGATTGCAATAAATATTTGATTTCTGAAAGTTTTTGCATTTCTTTACAAATATAAAGCAATATTCAAACAATTTTATAAATTGTTAAGTATTTTTTCAATTAATTGTAAATTCAATATATTTGTTTGTAGAAGAAAAACGACCAGCAATATAATTGAATATACATCCATTTAGAAGAGAATATAATACCGCAGATTTGGAAAGCCCTTGAGAGCATCTCATCAGGGTTGTCTTATTGTTTGTTAAAGGGTTCCTGAATTCGCATACAGGATGTCATTTAGTCGCTTAACCACACACTCACACCTCTTGTCTTTAAGTTGTTCTTCTGTTGTTGTCTCTCCTCTGTGCATAATTGAAGGCACAGACACTTTGAAACTGTGCATCTGTGTGTGTGTGTGTGACATGTTTTTGTGTGCTTCTGACTGAGTTGTTGGACGAGAGTTACAAGTACAGGGCTTTTCAATGACTTCCGCATAAGTGTTTAATTTCCTGTGTATTAACATGCTTAGCAAACAGCAAACAGAGAAAAACGCAACGAGCCACAGGCGGCTATTCAAACGCACCTCTCTCCCCCCCTCTGTGGCATGTGTGCTTCTCTTTCGGCATTCAGCGGCGGGGTTGGTTGCAAAAAGGTGCGTGCCACAGCCCCCGGGCGGCATAACGATTTGTGCCAACAAATTTATTTAAAAAGGATTATCAGCAGCTAAGCGCCATGCTGGCACACTTCAAAGGCGGCTACCAAAACATACACACGTGCCACGCCCAGTTGTCTGAACCCCCTTTCCCGCCCACTGTCTATAGCGTTTTTTGCACAATCCCCCCCAAACATCTACACGACAAACAAACACAAAAACAAATGCAAAAATGTAAGCATTGATGGCATATGCAAATTTCAATGTCAAATTCAAGCCACATATGAAAATGTATGTATATGAAATTTGACATTCAATTTTCCTATAGCACTGCGTGTGTGTAAGTGTGAGTGTGAGTGTGGGTGAGAGTGTGAGTGTGTGTACTTGGTGTGTGCGGCAAGTGCTACAACTCAATGCTAAGTGGCTTTATTTGGCGATGCTCTGCGCTAGGCTAAAGCTATTTCAATTTTGAGCTGTCGCTTTGATGTTGACGACGGGGGTTGAAGGGACAGGGAAAAGGTATTAAATCTAGTTATTAATTACAATTCATTGTAATTAATAATGAGGGATTTGTTTAACTCACACTTTATTATTGTTAAATATTTATTCCTTTATTCCAAGTGTATTCAATATTTGGCAAAAAATATTGTTTATTGTTCGCATCGATTTATTGTGGATAGTAAATTATTTTGGGGATATTCAAAGTGACAAGTTTTATTTTCTTGATTAATAACTATTATTTTACATACAGTTTAGTAAATAACATGAACTTATTATTAAATTGAAGGTTCTCTAAAATGAACTAACGTAGTTTATAAAAATGCAATACATCTTAGTAAGGTGTATACTTATATCAATATTATATACATCTGATACATCTCAGTTTCTAAATGTCCTATCACATTTCCGTCGCATACAAATTAAATATCGCTTGCAAAGGGTATAAAAATAATAATAAATAAAAGTGATACACTCGAACTTTCCTTTCCAGGCAACCAAATGAAACTTGAATCATTTGATGTTGAATACATGCGCTAGTTAAATGAGTAATTTGATGCGGGTTCAGCACTTCACGGCCTAGAGTAAGATGACATTCTATATGGCATTTAATACTCGCACAGTACTCGGTTATTTGTTGTGCCAGCATACTAATGAACTCCTTGACATTTTCTGATCAAATTTGAGTGAAAATTAGAAAATGTTCATCAGTTGCAAGCGACATTGATCTATTTTTGAGGGCCAGCTAGTAAGGCGTGAGAAATTCAATTTGCAAGAATGTCCATCAGTCTATCAGTTTGGCAAATGGACGAGACGAGGCAGGAACAGAGGGAGGATGGGAGGCGGTGGCAAAAGCAGGAAGGAGGCTGAACAGGGTTAGAATTTCAGTGTTATTGAATACTTTAAAAGGTTTTCGTTTTACGCGGCCGGCAAGGGAGTCTGGCAACAAAAGTGTCGGGTTGATGTCTATGAATGTCAGAGCTCCACAACCGCCTCGTTTCGCTCTCCCTGTCGAATTTGAAATTTATTTCACTAATTGCTTATATTTGGTTGATTTTTGTCTGTAGCTGCCACTGCTGTTCAGTTAAGTTCTGTTCAGCTCCATTCTGTTCTGATTGTGTGCATATGCGGAAGTTCACACACGCCTGAACACTTGCAAGGACATGCGTGCTGTCAAACGCAGTCGAGGCAAGCGAAACTTGAGCAAAATGCTCTCACACTCTTTCAGAGTCTTCAAACTTGCACAAAATTTCAAATTTCCGGGCGGTTTTACCCACGTTTCACGTGCCATGACTTGCAGAGGATTTAGGAAATTGTCTACGCATGTTCCTGGCACTTTGCATGAGTCCTTTCTCTCTCTCAGCGAGTGTGTTTGTGTGTGTGTGTGTGGGGCCAAACTATTTAGTGTTTTAGCATTATTAATGCATGATTTCAAAGCGAACACAAATTTTCAATTTGCTCAAAACTTTGCACACATCACTTAGCTAAAATCGGAAGCGGCAAATGGAAAGCCTTAAGATTAGAACATCTTGCATTTACCATTTTGCCATTAGCTCTCAGACATTTGCCATTTGGCATTCGGCATTCGGCAGTCGCCATTAGCTATTAGCAACAATTGCCAACAACACGATAATCGTTATCGCAGCACCCAAATTCTGCCTTGCAGTTCCCCCAAACCCTCGGCATATGCGTTTCCTGCTGCTCGCTTCCTGTTTGCTGTTTGCCCTCTGGCCTTTTCGGGCCGTGCTGTATCGCGCTGTTGTGATGGCTTGTCTGACGTGATAATCCGCAGGAATTAATAAATAAACCATTAACAAATAAACTAGAGTAAATCCCATGCACACACTGCACTGCCTTCCCCCACTCCCCCCCATCTCCCTCATGCGACCCTTATCAGCGGCACACGCCCGAACAGGCAACAGCCAACATCAGCAAGGATTGCGGGGGTGGGCGGCGCAGGGAATGGTGACTTGTCGTTGACTTTCTGCAAACATTGGCTAGCCCCTCTGGACGCGCAATCGTTTGCCGATTGTGCACAGCAGAACGTCTGTTAACGTCGATTTACATGCACACACACACACGCACGCACACTCTGCACTGTTGTTGGTTGCGCTTATCAATGATCGCACAGCGGCAATAAATTCTACAAGAAGCCAGCTTACCTTACGGCAGCTGTTTCTATGTACCACATAGCTAGTTATATATAGATTAATATATGCTATATACATCGCAGTGAAATGACATTTGTGCGTGCAGAGAGCTGCTTGATTAAATGGCAACAAATAAATAATTGATAGTTTTCGAAGCATACTTTTAGGGGCTGACGCAGAGACAATGCCACGTTAATTAAAGGCCTGCCCTGGTGTGGGTGTGGGAGTGGGAGTGGTGTGGGGCAATGACATTTAAATATTTAAAATATGTAGTGCGACGCATCGGCGGTTGGCCATTGTCAGTGACACTGGCCACGTCCAGGACTCGCCACAGCGCCTCAGCGGCAACAACAATCACGTTAATGACAGTGATGAGCGCGCGGCAGCAACGCTGGCCACAAGGCACGCACAAGCGAACAGGCAAACAAACAAATAAATGCACGCACGTATTGCAGAAGGCTAAGGCAATAGACAGGATAGGGATATGCAAAATGAAACACATCGGCGTGCGGTGTGCGTGAGGCCTGCACTTGCTAATGCTGCCACACACACACACACACAGAGACACGCACAACGGGGCAGATTAACAAACACCAATACAGGCAAAACGTCAACAAATGGCGTCTGATTGCATGGAACGACAGCAGCAGCAGCAGCAGCAGCTGTAGAAGGACAACAAAAAAATACTGCTACCGGTTTGTCTGCGTGTTTGCTTGTCTACTCCATTCATCTGTCCTGCCGTTTGTCTGTCCGACTGTTTGACTGTCTGACTGTTTGCTTTGGCTGTGCGACGGCACATTCAACGTTTTGCCGCCATTAAAATCAAATTGCGCTTTCGTGCACGATCCAGGAACTGCGAGCAGCGCCGTCGCCCGCCAATTTCGGCAAATTCAGCATTTTTTTATGATTAATAAAAGCCAATGTAAATTGTCAAAAAACGACTAAGCGAAATGAAATGAAAGCGAATGCGAATGCGAATACGAATTGCTGCTGCACTTGGTTTACGCTCGACCTTCACACGGTGTGCTCGCCTGCGGCAGGGTGGTTTAGTGAGTAGGTGGGTAGCAACCACCCAACCACCCAACCACCCAACCACCCATCACCCTGCCACCTAGCGACCCTTCCACTACACAGCACTTTCGTTTAATTTCTATTAGCGCTGCCGCGTCGGTTGTCATTGCTGTGGCACGCGGCGCAGGTTACTGAGGTTACCATCGCCAGGCTGGCAAGCATACGTGCATGAGGGTGTCTACCAGGGGTTGGGGGGGGACACAGGAGCAGAAACAGACAGGTCCTGCCTGCGATGATTGTTTGTATTTCTCATGGCACTCGATGTCAGTCAAATTCAATTCCATTTGCACGTTGCGCCTGCCTTGTGAACTCACCAAATTTTGTTCAGCTCCCACAACGTTGTAGGCATTTTACGACACTAACGAATTTGGAAGCAAAGAAAGGATCAGAAATATATGTTAGCTTATGGCGCAAGAATAGGAAGAGTTGAGAAGGTGTACCGATAAATATTTATTTAATTTCACATTTTATTTATAATAGATTTTCGATCGCTATCTACCGATTGAATCATTAATTATTGGCCGGACAATTCATTGTAATTGCAATAATATTAAAATTCAATAATTAATTGACAAGCAATAGCTGCAATGTATACTTTGGAAAATTATAATATTATTTTTTTCAGTGGCTGTAAACAATTTATTACTTTACACGTTTGTTTAATAAACACGCTCACAAGAAATGAATGTTCAAAATCATAGTTGATTAGAATTTTTTGAACAGTGAATTAATTACAGAAAAGGAAATAAATTATTTGTTTACTTACATTGAATAAATATTTTGATTTAAACACAAACATTATTTATATGCTACTAATTTTCTTTTTACATGTTTGCTTGCTAAAATATAGTTTACAATTTTATTTAAAAACTAACTGGTTTATCTTTTTGATAAATTAATTTGTAATGGAGTGTTATTTACAACAATCCGGTAATGAAAACACTATTTGTTATGTATAGCAATTTTATTGGATCCTTATCACAGTTTCAAGTTTAAGTGAGCTGCAAATTTGCAATGAAATTTGTTCGTTTACCTGTTAAACCCTTTGATTGCTGTGCAGCGCATTTGAGATCCACGTCAGCCGGTCGCCTGCGGTGCCAGTTGCCACTCATTCCGAGCTGGTTGTTGTTTGTTTTACAACGTTTTTAGCTTGTTTGCAAGGATTAGGTAAGGAACACAAACACAACAACCAGGCGACGTCCGACGTCCAACGGCCGACGACCGACGACCGATGAACAGCGAACAGCCAAATGCAAACTCATAAAAAAAGGCAGGCAAAAGCTAAAGCAGAAGCAGAAGCAGAAGCTGAAGCGGGTAACGCGGCATTCGACTCGTCCTGGGGGGCAACCTGCAGCGTTTGGCGTTGCCAACATTAAATGCATCGAATTACGTTTTCTATTAACCAGAGCTGGGGCAAGGAGTGCAAGGATACGCAGAGAGAGAAGATGCGGGTGAGCTTGAGCCGGTCTGCTGGCTTTGACGTTGCCCAACAGGAGCAGCAGTCGCTGAGGAGGAGTTTAGTGAACGCCCGCCAGGTTCGCTGCGGGTCGCTGGCTACTTTGTGGCTGTGTGTTGTGTTGTGCTGTGTTGTGTGTTGTGTGCTGTTGTTGGTTGGGTGTGTGTGTGGGTGTGCCCACAGCGAATGTTGCTCGTTTGTTTTACAATTCATTTTTTAACGCTTTTTCGCTGTGATTCCTTCGGTTGGCTTGCCGTCGACGGTCTCTGTGTTTTGTCGCTGCAGTTGCTGACATTGTTGTGCGGCGCCTTGAAACAGCATTGCGCCCAGCTTTTTGCTGCCGGCAATAGTTCTGGCTCCGGTCGTGGCCCTGGCCCTGGTCCTGATCCTAGTCCTCGTCCTGGCCCTGCTCTTGGTTGCGCCTCCTTGATTGCACAAGTTTTTGTTGCGCTTTGCGCCAAGAAGCCGTCAGCAGCCGCTGGCTGCACGCGGTCTACTGGCATCGTCCTGTTTTGTTTGCCTGTGTTAAAGTTATGAAAAGTTTTGTCCTTGTTTTGTGCCCGCTGCCCGATGGCCGCCCTTCACTCCGCCATATATTTGCCGGCTCTTTAAGCGCACATTAATCAAAGTTTTTTTCTTGAAAAGTCTTTTCGTTTTAGTCAAAACTTTGAGGGCATTTATAAGGCAATTGTTGAGCTTGTTTTTGTGCGCTTCAGTGCACACGGCAGGTGCGGGTTTGTGGCTCCCAAGTGGATAGTGGAGACAGAAGACAGGACTCCAGCTGTTGGAGTTGGCATGCCGTGGCCCACAAATATGCTGGCTTCAATACTACGCTTGCCTTTGATCAGCCATATTAAAGCCATATGCTTTTGATTGTCGCGCAAAGTAGCCGCAAATTGTCTTGGCCTGCAAACAACGCAAACACATGCAGCACGCACACACATGCAGCAATACCAATGCAAGAAACTTGAGCCGAAATGCAGAGCGCCGAATGCCAAAACTTTGTGAACTTGTGGTCAGCCGACCAGACAGTTTGTTGCCTCTCCAGCTGCCTTTGCCGCTGCCTTTGCCTGCTAGCCGCCGGCTCTGATCAGCATTCCTTAGTCAAGTCCAAGCGCGCCATAAATAGCAAAAGTATGCTCAAACTTATTCGGCTGTCTGAAGCATATTACACTGAGAAAACTGCTGTTCAGCATTTTCAAGAAAACGAATATTATTTGCAAGCTATTTTTGCAATTTAGTTGATGTTTTGTCACATAACTTAATTTATTTATTTTCAATTGGTCTTCTCATCCCAAAGCTTATTAATAATGCCACTAGTCACAAACAAGTTGTAGTTGTATTAATTAAATTATATTGGGTACTTATACAGTATTTAATGTAAATATTATTATCACATTATTACACAATTATTAGCTTAGACTAAAGTATAGATATTGTTTTCTAAGTAATTCAAGGAAAAGGATACTGATTTTTGCTCTATAGTTAATATTTCCTCACATAACTTAATTTATTTATTTTCTATTTATTGTCTATTTTCAACCAAAAGCTTAACAATTACCTTATATATTATTAAATTTAAATCACTATTCACAGTTGCAACTAAACTAAATAATGTTCAATATATCGAAATAATTTAATTTAATTCATTAGCTTAGATTAAGTATTATTTTCGAAATAATTAGAAATTGTTAACTTACAATATTTTTTAGTCTCTCTGTTATATTTAAGTAAAATAATATTTTTCAATTTGCATTCTTTGAAATCTGCCAGTGTGCCCGCTCCTCAGACAAACACACACACACACACACATAGGCAAACAGGACAGACTCACACCGACAGCGTATAGTGTTTAATTGTCTTTGTGCTTGACTGTCTGCCCTGAAGCCTATGCCGTCTGCGTGACTGTCTGAGTGACTTATGTCTGGCCTTAAGAGAACTTTTTGCAGCCTACAACAATTGCAGCATTGAAATTGTGCTGAAAATGCTCCGTAAGGCAGCACGCGATGCCACAAAGCAGGAAGAAGAAGCATGAAAAAAGAGTCTGGGCACACACTCACACACACACACACAAACGTTTACTGCAATTACAAGCATATGCATAAATAATAATGCACGAAAATGCTTTAAGTGCAGCTGTGTCGGTGTCGGTGTCTGTGTCTGTGTCTGTGTCTGACTTTGAGACTCAGACTGGGCTTCAGACTGAGTCGGAGTTTGGTTAGGCCAACTTGGCTTGTTCCTGTCAGCCAGCGACCTTCTGCCAGTGTCCTGTCTCCTGTCTGCTGTCTCCTGTCTGCTAGCTGCAGTGGCAACAGTCGCGTCTGCTCTGCGCTTAAAGCGGCTGCATTTCAATTGCGTGGGCGTGGGCGGGGAACTTGGCTGGCTTTGTGTGCACTTCAGTTTGAATGAGTCTGCAGTTACCCTTGAAAATGTGTGTGTTATTGTTGTTGCTGGGAATGCATAGCGTTGCACGTTGCACGTTGCCCGTTGCCCGTTGCACGCTGCACGCTGCACGTTGCAAGCTGTAAATGAGTTCAATACACTTGGCTGGTAAACATAAACAAAACAGGGAAATATACAGGGATATTTCAAGCCAAATCTCTCTCGATGCGCATGCGCAACTCTGAACGTCTCTCACTTTTCTCTCTTTCTCCGCTCTCTTTACAGGTGTCCTGGCATTGCCGAGCAGCCGAACAGTCGAGCCGAGCCACTTCGTGCAACGGCACATCGTTCGTGGCGTGTGTTTATTTAACACAATTCCTCGTCTCCTGAACAGTCAGTTCGTATCCGCAGCTCGTGCCGTGCGCTCCTCGTTCGCCATCCACCACAGACTCAAGTCCAGTCGTCACGTCAAAGTTGTCAAAGTTGCCATCGAGGCGGAGTCGCAACCAAAAAGAAGTTTCGCGTCAAATCGCGGGCGACGATGTGAGAGAGAAACAGTCAGAAACGATTCAGTTCGATCAGTATTAATCCTTGGCTCAATGGTAACCGCCGTGCTCAAATCGCATTCGTTTCGTTGTTGGCCACGTTCTTGAATATTTTTATCTCACGCGGCACGCTACATTCAATAAAAAGCGAGTGTTGTTCACATTGGTGTTGTTGTTGTTCCTGTGAGTGTTGTGTTGTATTGTGTGTTGTTCGAAGCTATCGCCCAGGACCACGAACCGTCATGTGCTCGACGGCCAAGTTGGGGCACAGCCTGCTTGGCGCTATCGCCTGGCTTCTGCTGCTGCTCGGCGCGCAAATAATTTATGTGGATTATGCTCGGGCGGATTATGAGAACACTTGGAATTTATATTACGAGCCACCTTGTTGCACGGGCGCAGCAGCTGTTGGCCATCACTTGCGGCACCACAAAGGTAAGTCCCGAGCTCCTTTTTTTTACTTATTACTTTATAGTAAGTTACTTGCCTCCATCTCTCTGCATATTTCATGCCGTAATTTCAGTTTTAAGTGAGTGCATTCCTGCGCTTGGTAGCCAAGAAATTTGTGTATAGATTTATCAACTCGCTTCCGCTTTTCTTTTTTTTCTTGGCGGCCCAGCCGCACGTATTTCACGCAATCTTGCTAAACTAAATGCGTGTTGGAACGCCTACCCGAAAAAGAGAAAAGAATGAAAAGAAATCGTTGAACAGCTTAGCTGGCAGCACAATAGGCTGGGGAAACCAAACCAAACCAAAGCCGAAGCCAACGCCAAAGCCAAACCCAAGCAAATCGAAGCTTGGCAAATAAGTCAACAGCTTAGGGCTTACACAGCCGCGAATAGGCGAATAGCCAGAAGTTGGCCGGGATAGACGCTTAGCCCATTTTTGTACATATGCACGACAGAGATTCCCTTTTTCGGCTAAAGAATAATTTGCACTTTAAGCCGATTTGCTTTTGTTTCCCCAGCCGCCAGTCGCTAGTCGCCATCACAGTCGCTGTTTCCCATTGATTTGCCATTTCGTTTCATTTCCGCACCCTTCGTTTCGTTTGTTATCCTTTCGCTGCGGCGGCCATTTGGCACCCGATACTCCTACTGGATTCTGAATTCTGGACTCGCATTGCTTTTGTTTGGCTCATTGTTTTATTTCCTTGGCAAGACGTTGAACGACGAGCTCAAGTTATAGACTCATTCGCTCATTCGCGCCCAGCAGCCTGTGCTTCCTGCGCTCTCCTCGAGCGAAATTAAAAAGTTTTGCTTTTTGCTCAACATTTCTTGTATTCCATTGTTGTTCTTGTTTTTTTCTCGTCTTCTACGTTTTTTTTGCTTTTGTTTGGTTTAATTGCAGGCTGCTGCTGCTAGTGGCCGGTTGGCTGGCATTTCCGCCACTTGAGCTGCCTTTGCTCAGCTTTTTGTTGTTTGCTATTAGTGTTTAATTAGTTTTCAAGTGGTATTTTTATGGACTTAAAGCGAGCTTATGCCTCTACAGATTTGCGCAACGATTTCCCGGGGATCCGTTCTTGACTCCGTTCATTAGTGGCACACACATAAGTTGCTTTAATAATTTAAAACCATTTGGCTAAATCAAACAGGAAAATTCACACACGAGTGCATCAAAAATGCAGCTCACATTAAGTAATCCGCTTTAATTTGCTCACATCCACGAGCGTCACTTGGCACGCCCCCTACTACGCCCACTCCCCCATACGCACACACCAACACACACACACACACACACGCAGACGAGAGAAATTTTCGTATGCTCATCCGCTTACAGTGCAATGCAGAAGTTTGCAGTCAGCAGCTGAAAGACAGCAACTGCTGCTGTTGCATCGCTTAGTTCATTTGCAGCAGCAGCAGTAAATGAAAAGTTGTGAACAAAAGTTTTAATTTTTATGTTAACACTCGTGAGGAATTATGACATTCGCATCGTTCTCTGCTCCGCACCACATTCCCGTTGACCAAATCGCCGTCATTTCGCTTAAAATACAATTACAATCACTCTGCGACGCCCCGAGACAAATAACCATCTACTTCATGTTCAAATATGTTCAGCGATATTCCATTCAAATTAATCACGATGTTCTTTGAGTTTTCGATTTATAACTTACTTATCAATATTTATTTCGCTTTAAATTATTGTGTGTTGATTGAGAAAAGAATTAAAAAGGTTGAGGAATAAATATCAAAAAACTGCTAAAAGTAAATAACGTGCATAAAAACATTTGTTGTTAGTAACATTTCCACATTTTCTATTCTTTGAATAAATAAATTTGGGATTTGTATATCAATCAAATAATGAATAAATGTTTAATAAAGCAATGTTTTTATTTATAGAATGATTTAAAATGATTTTTCTGGAAGTAGACATTGAACATAAATATAAATAATAATTGAGAAAAGCAAATTAAAGATTTCATAAATATTATTTATATTTAACGAGTGTATAACAGAAATTCCGTCTTCCATTCATTGAATATATCATCTAACGATTTTGTGTGTGTTTATTCTATTGACAATTTGAAAATGAAACATAATATAAGCTTTTATATTATATATAATATATTATTAAATAAATAGATAAATCTATTTGGTTCTTAGGCTTCGACATAAATACGATATTTAGCAGATTAACTATAGTATTTACAAAGTATTTACACATATACTAAAAACGTGGTTAAATGCTTGGAAATCTATTTAATAGTTTTAATAGCAAACCAAAATATTTGTTGGCATTTTGATAGGGTTAAACAGCTTGCGTTTGCATAGTTGAGCAGAGTCTCACAGGAAACCGCAGCCATTTCAACAATTAATGCAATCAAATCAGAGACAAAGCGCAATTGTTTTAGGTCGGACTTGTGGGCGCGTCTAGTGGTTAAGGAAGAGTCCGTTTTTGCCGCTGCCATTGCCGTTTGCCGACAGCAGCAGAATGGAGGCGTTGACCCTTTTCCTTTTCCTTGGCGGACATAAAACAAACGGCAAGTACAAATTTTAAGCACCAAAGTTGCGAGGGATTCGTGAAACGCCAAAGCAAAACCAAACTTAATAAAGGTATGCTACGAACGGCTAAAGTAAGCAACAAAAAAGGAAAAGTAAAAACACAAAAAAAAAAAAAACAACAACAATAAAGGCAAAGCAAAAAGTAGCATATCAGATGTTTGCGTTGTTAATTAAAGAAAAACAAGCAAAAGTTTAATGGCGAATATTAGCGAGACCCCGCCAACCCCTCCATCCCCTCATCAGCTTCGTCTCCGCCACTTGGCGGCTAGCCGGAAAACCAAATGCCACTCCAAAGTTGCGGCCGTTGCGTAAATAGAAACACAGACTGAGAGAATACGCTTGGCGAAAAGCAAGAAAAAAAGGGTGTAAAAATACACAAAAACCTGCTACACTTTCGGCCAACATTGGGCCCTCATTTCGTGCACGCACGCGAGCCCAAAACTGAACAGAAACAGAAGTGGAGGTGGAAAAAGGGCAGAAAAAATGAAAACTGTGCACAAATGTTTTCTTTGTAAAACTTAAAGAATTTGGGGCATTTAGCGCTGCCCACTTTACGAACGCAGCTCCCGAAAACGAAAACTTTTGTCGACAACATCGCCAAAAAGTTTGACGCCAGGTAAGTATGTGGGTTGCCAGCGACCAGGCTGCCGGGGTAAATTAGCCCAGTCTCAGCAATTAAGCAACAATTTTGTAGCAAATAGCTGGCAAGACAAGCAACAGACCAGCAGCAGCAGCAGCAGGTAGACAGACAGCAGAAACTTGAGCTGCATTACATAAATCCATCAGCAAATTTACACAATTCAATTTAATGGCGCCCACAAGGATTGTGTCAAGCTGTGGGCGTTGCTGCGGCAGATTCTGGCATACCTACATACATATATATCAGCGCATCAATTATTAAGGAACAATTTGAAGGCAAAGCCAAAGAAACCAAAATGCCGAAACACATACGATACAAATACAAACGATACTCGTAAATTCGCCCACAACTCAGCAGAAGCAGCAGCAGCAACAACAAAAGCCGCAACGACAAATAATCTTGAGTCAGGTATTTGTTGATGTACAAACACACCAACACACAGAGACACACACTGTCGTTGCTACGTATACGTAATTTACGTCTGCGCCTTAAAGTAGGCAACGTAAATTTAACAAAAGCTGACAAATTGTCACACCACGCACATAAAATCAATATTGCGTCGAAGACGGAAGCAAAGCGATTGTGATTGTGATGGTGATGGTGGGCGGCCTGTTGCTCGTTTTACGAGATTTGTGCTAAAAATAACACGCCCATTTGCCCTCGAATTCTTATCGAATCTAAGCCATTTCGGCCGGCTTCTCGTGTTACAGCTGCCACTTTGACAGTCGTCGCTTGTTAGCGCACAAAATGCGTCGCCAAATTTTCGCCTAATCCCATAATTTACAGCCCTGTTGACCCAAATTCGCATCCGTTTCTGCCTGGGCAAAACAACTTCATTAGAGAGGCTGTAGATGTAGATGCAACTGTCGCCGCTGCTGCAGCTGCTGTTGCTGTTGCACTTAGCGTCAAGTGGTGGCAATGCCATAATTCAACTTATGTGTAACGTTTGGCCCAAACAGTCGAAAGCCACAAGTACAAATGCTTGTCTGATGCCGGCCACAAAATGTAATATATCTTCGTGCTACACACACGCTTCGATATGCTGCTTAGCATCACATGTGGCATTCACTTCGGTGCACCGCACACACAAGAAAGCTGTCAGAGAGCCCAAACAAAAGCCGAGTTGAAGTGAGGAGAAGAGTGTGTCTGCTGGCTGTGTGTGTGTGTATTGACACCTACTGACAAAACGGCACAGCAGGAATCTTGTTCACACTCGCACTCGCATTCAAAGGCAGCTACAGTTAATGACTGCAAATTAATTAAACCAAATATTCCCTTTTCAGCCAGCATTTGATTGTGCGAGTTTTGTGCTTTTTGTAGTGCTTGTAGTGTTTGTAGAACTTGCCGTGTCTTACAGCAGACTTGAGCCAACCTATTAAAAATAATAAAATGTAATGCGAATTTATTTAATTAATTTAAAACACATGTCGCTTGATTTAATTAACTGTACACGGCCTGCCACTGCGGCCACTGGGCCATCAGCTTGTTCTGACACACGAATGCCAGCAGCAACAGCAACATCAACACGACAATGCTTCACGTTGTCGTTGTTGTCGTTGTTGTACAACACGCATTGTGTGCTTTTAATTAAACGCTCAGCGCAGCACAGCGCACACAGTTTATCAATGTGAACTTAAAGCCTTAAAGCTGACAGCAAAATGCTTTAGATACGAGATAAATTAACTATTTGGCAGGCCTATCAGATACATAAATAAAGTACATTCAAGTACTCGCACCTCGCACTTACTTACACTTAATTCAATTATCTGTTAATATTTGGCCATTACACTCACTCGTATTCGTATTCGTATTCGCACTACTCGCATTCGTCTCATGGCAAACGGCAATTCAAGCACTTGGCCAAGTTGTGCCGCCAAATGGCATAAAACACGCTAGCAATTGACCCCACCAGCAGCTCGGGGTGGTTGAAAAGTCACCCAGAAATTGTTCTAGGCACATGGTCAAAAGTTCAGTCGCATAAATAAATACTTGCTGCTATCATAAAACGGGAGATGTGACTCCGTCACAGCTATTGTCGATGCGCCAAACTATTTGACCATCAGCATAAGGCGAGGAGGGTGGCCCAAAAAGGAAATGACCGAAGAGGGTTGCAGTCATTTTAGTTGGTAATTCCGAGCATATTGCAAAAGTTAAATTGGTTTATTGTCAGCCGTGGAATTTGGCCATGGAATAATTGCATTAAGTGCAGCCAAGCCAGAGAAAGCTCTTTCTTTTTGGGGTCCGGCGGATGATGTGGGTCTGGTCATGCATAGGAATGAGCTGCTAAATGGCAAACAAGATGGCATCTATCGCTGCTCAAATATGCAATATGAGCAAAAGACTTTGAGTTTTGCTGGCCACAAAATTAACACATCATTTGATAGACAATGGAAGCCCCTAACAAAGCAATCATACTGATGGTATGTGCTCGTGTGCTGCAAACAAACAAACAAACAAACAACAAATTTCTAATTAATGCTCTGGCTATGGAAGAAGTTGATTATCGCTCTGCGTGTTTGGCTTGGCAGCACAACGGAACGCCTACAAAGGCAAAGGATCGGGCCAGCAGGCGAATAATAAAATCGATTGACCCGTTTCCAAGCAGATACCAATAACTGCTACACTCCTCTGCTCCTCTCTCTCTTTCTCTGAGCTAAAAACAAAAGCGAAGCTCTCACACAATGCCCGTTCAATAATATTATTTAATAATGAATGATTGGTGGGAGGAAGAAGAAGGCAGAAGGTAGACTGCAGAGTCAACTATGACTGCGCTTCTCATAGTGTGTGCAGCCATTTATTATAAATAATAATCGTGGAACAAAGGATCTCGACACACACCCAGACACCCTCACACGTCCACACATCGTCGTAAATAAAGTGGCATAAATGCAAAAAAGCCAACAACCGACTGTGGCTCCAAGTCATGGCCATGGACTTGTTCTGCTATCTGCGTGGCATATGTGCTTGTGGCAAGAAAGCTTGCCAACTGTTTATTACGTATACGCAGCGCCATCACGAATATGCAAATTGACATGCCAGCGAGCGAAATCAATGCTGGAATTATGCACTCTATTTATGCTTTAATTTATATATGACAAACAGTAGTGACAAGGCCCGACTTTATGATAAACAAAGCACATTTCAAGGGCGTTTCAAACACGACAGCCCAAATGAAATGAAATGAAACGAAATGAAGACGGCAACTGCAATAAAATGTCAAGTGAAACAACAACCACATTGACACGTGTCTGCTGCGAGACAGACAACAAATGTTGTGTGTGGGAGGCGCAACAAATTCGCGCACATTTCGACTGTCAAATGTGGTCTAATATGAAAATATAAATCTCAGTCTGGGCGCGTAATTTGTGCTCGGCATTTGGCCATGCTTAAATTATGCGTGGAGCGGCACAAACCGCATGTGAAGCAGCGTCTGCTGGGGGCGCATTAAATTGCAATAGCGCCCAAAAGTATGCAATAAAAATTTGGTAATGCGCATAACCGAAGGTCTGAGTGTGTGTGTGGGTGTGTGGGTGTGTTCACATACACACAATTGGACATAAAACCGCCAATTTAAAAATGAAAACTGCCCGCCATGCGGTGCAGCCCTCCTCCCACAAGCCTCGACACGCTCGGTTGCCGCATAATTCTCTTTTTTGTTACTGCTCAATTTCTGCGCCATAGCCATATCCATTGCCATAGTCGTATTCGTAGTCGTAGTCGTAGTCGTAGCCACAGTCATAGCTATAGCCATATATAGCCATGGCACACATGGCGCACCTCAGCGTGTGTGTGTGTGGGGAAACAAAAGTGAAATTTAGCGGTTGCAATTACCGCGCAATTTCGGCCAAATTTCCTTTTGCAGTGTGTTACACGGAGTGTCTGCTGTGCCCCAAGGTATGAGTGCGCAATTTGCCACACTTTTGCCATGCCACCACGTCAGGGGGTGTCTGCCAAAATGTAAAGTCTAATGTCTAGAGTCGAAAGTGTGGAGTGTAGTATGGATGGCCGCAAAACAACAACATCAACATCAACAGCCGGCTAGCAATCATAAAAGGTAAACACATAAAACCGAAAGGGAAGCGACGCTAATTTTAGGGGTGTTTCTTTCCCCTCCCCTGGCCAGTGTGCAATGTGCTTAGAAATTTAAATTCCGTACGCTGAGGTGTTGCACGAGTGGCAGACTGTCTTTAAATGCTGCCGCAAGACGACTGGCGACTTGGCCTCAACATTGCCACACAAAGCGACTCGTATCTGTTGCCGTCTCCTGTCGCCGGTCTACGGTCAACTGCAACTTGGAGACGCGTCGCGACGATTTGGCTCAGCCTTAATTTATGCACCCTTCGCTTGTGGCAGCGCCAGCCGGGGGAAACCTGCTGCGTCTAGTTATGGCATTGCATGTGGGCTCCGGTTCGGTCTCCGGCTCCGGCTTGGACCCTTTGTACTTTCTCTGCTATTTTATTTTTTATGCTTTGCTTTCTATATTTATTTTTGCTTGGTTTTGCAGCTTTGCTTTTGCCCCTCTTGTTTCTATGCTCTTATTTCTTTTCTATTTTTTTTTGGTTTACGTTTACCCAATTGAGGTGAAACGGAAATGAGCTGCCGGAAATACCTGACGGCGTGTACATATGTAACTATGTACATATGTCGCTCTCTCTCTCGCTCTGAGTTATGTACTGCATAGTTGTGTATGTGCGCCCGCAGGATTAACGGCCTCACTTTAATGGCCGCCTTGTAATTTAAAACAATTTAGGCCACGCGTCGCTGAAACTAAATTGGCTAAACATTTGCTGCCAAGGAAGCTGTGTTTGCTGTTTGCTGCTTTAAGTTTGCCACACATTAAAGTTGCCGTCAAGTCGCAATGGGGTGTGGCTGAGGGCGGCAGCTGGCAGTTGAATAACTTCTGTCATAAGACGACAGCACGCACAAGCGAGTATGCTTTATGATTGGTCACTAGATCTGAGCACACACATAGCCAGTGATCCAGTCACAGTCACAGCTTTAAATTCAGTTCCACCTCAATCGAGACATCAATAAATGTGTTGAGGCAAAACTCATTTCCAATCGTGACTGTGACTGATAATAACAGTTGAATAAATACACATTGCTCATCCCTAATGGCCACTCTCCGTCTTCATCGTCGCCGTCGCTGTCGCTGTCGCTGTCTGGTCGAGGTGCAAAGTTATGCGCATACGAGAAGTGAAACTGGAATCGGAGTAGAAGGGAAAGGCGAAGGGGGAGGAAAAGGGCATAGCTGGAAGGTGCAAAGCGTAATGTGCGTGCTGCAAGACGTTAGCATACTTTCAGGTGCAAATACGTGTAGGCCGGCTCACAAAAGTAGGCAACAAAGCCGCAGCCCAGCACACACACACACACACACACACACACATATAGTTATTCGTACACATACATACACGGACAGCGAGTAAAGTTGCCTTTTGTCACGAAATAGATACGCCTTTGTGTGGCAATTCGTTTGCCGACGCGTCTTGTGCTACTTCAGTTTCCGTTTTCGGGAAACAAATACAGACAAGGCTACACACACACGCTCTCACACACGCACACACACAAGCAGCAGCAAAAGGATAATCAAGTCGAAAAGAAGCAAACGTGTTGAAAATTAAGAAAATAACAGGCCAGAACCACTCGCCACCGCCACCGCCTCCCCTCAGTATCCCCCCTCTGTCGACACTTGCCACATGCCACACACAACACACACAACACACGCGACCCGCTGCCAATCAACGCTGCTTGGCACGATAACGCCAGCGGCAATGTTGTTGTTGTTTCTGCTCAGTCACCGAATTTGCTGACAATACAGAGCACAGCAAAATAGCTGAGAAAGTGAGAGAGCGAGCTAGAGATTGGACGAATTCTCTGGTGTTGACACAAAAGGTGTATCCTGAAATAAGCATATTATTATGTGCTGTGTTTTGTGGGTATTACAAAGGCGACAAAACGACGAAAGCGACCAAAATCTAATGAGTAAACGAAGAGAGCGAAGCGAATGAGAAGCGAGCTGAGGAGACAAGCGGCCAACAAGCCTCATGATTTATGGCTGCACTGTGGGCAGGGACAACGAACGCTGAGCTCTGAGCTCAGTCTGAGTCGTAAGAAGTATATAAAAAGTCGTAATATTATTATAAATAAGGCGCCTAAAAGAATATCATTTTGTGGCACACCTTTGCCCCATTCTGTCTTTTATTATGATTATTTTTCTCTTTTCTCTTGTGTTTTTTTTGTTTACGTTTTTACGATTTGTATGAAATAAATCAGACGTCATGCAATCCCTCTGGCTGACCCCACAGAATGCAATTACAGTCGCTTAATGGGGGGAAACGAAGTGCATGCAGAGAGTCCTTAGACACGCATGAATTGTCGCAAAGCGGCCACCTTATGCACGAGTATCTCAGCCAATTAGACTAAGGACATGGCTGGCAGCAGCTGATCACAGTCTCTGTTATCCTTTCTATTTACATTTGCAAGAAACGAACGCTGCTACAATGTGGGTAATTAAAATTGCCGCTGTCGTTGCCGCTACACTTTGTGCCCTCTTTGTGTTTATGTTGCCAGCGTGTTTGCCACACACACACACACACACATTGAGGTACTTTGTAGACAGACTCGACTGCCTGTCTTACGTGTATCATTATGCAGTGCTGTTTTCAGTTGGCAGCCAACTTTAATAATGCTGCCCCTTTTGGCTCCTCCTCGTTTTCTATAGCCGAGCAAAGCAAAATAAAACACATCATTTCTGCCGCATAATTGCAACATTAACAGGTTAATGGCTGTCAGCTCACTCACGAAATGCCTTCGCCAGGTGCCTAGAAATGTGGGTTATTATTCCAATTCGCAAATGTGTTATAAACAAATAACCTGAAGTAGTTTCTGTTTGAGTAATTGGGGTTGCGAATGAGGGTGTTGCAAGGGGTTGCTATAAGGAGAGAGCTAATGGTCTGGAAAATGAGCAGCATACAGCTTACTTGATACTCGAAACTGACAGCGTTGCTTTGCTTCTATGTGTTATCTGTGCCAAAACAAGACATCTGATAAGATTAAGACAACATTTTGGTTGTGTTTATAACAAATATAATTTATTATATTAGAATATTTGATTTTGTAAAGCATAAATTCACGTTTTTACTTTTGAGCATTAAATTCTAAAAATTAAATTCTGATTTATTATTTAAATCAGGTATTTTATATTGAGAGTTCTTAGTGAAAATAAATAAATGGAAAATTGTATCTTTCAGTAAAAAATAATACAAAGAATGGTTTGTTTTCTAAATTAGTTATTTTGTTACTTAAGATCTCTCTAGTAAATAAATTTCATAATCTCCTCTTTATCGTTCACTAATCTACTTCGTGTAATTTCGTAAATGTAACTAAATAACAAAACAAATAAAAATGCCAACACGACACGCAAAAACGATTACAAGTATTTGAGGAGAAATTTAAAAAGCAAATTGTTTTAAAGACTTTTAAATTCGTTAGCAAAGTATGTGAATCTTGATGAACTTTGCAGACATCTGTCGGTGTAATTATTGTTTCATAAAACTTTGTATTGAGCATGATTCAATTATTTATGATTTTTCATTACATCGTACAAACCTTAGAACAAGCTGCCACCCTGAGAAAATATCCAGCTCAAACATTTTTCCACTTAATTAACATGCATACCGCACCACACCGCACCCACCCTGCAGCATGCCACCCGCCCTCCGCCTCCGCCTCCGCACCCGCTGGGGGTTAAACACAATGTTGCAGTTATTAAACTATGTAACATGTTGGGCCAAGACAGGAAAAAGTTGTGTTACAGATATGGTTATGGATATAGACATAAAGTAGATCCACCACCGCCAGAGCCAAAGCCACCAGCTTCTCATGCTGCCCCCTGCAACACAATTCTGGCCATTGACTCGACAAAGTCGATAGGTAGTTGCAAGTGGATGGGGGCAAAAGGGGAAATAAAATGCATGCAATGCGAGCTATTCTTAGTAACAACTTTGGCCCTTTCGTTGCATTAACATTTAAATGAGTTTATCTGTGGCAAGGCGGTGCGGAGTGCGGAGTGCGGTGGGGTGTGTTTGTTGCTGTTGTGGCAGACGGTAATCAAGGGAGCGGCCGGCACAACTTCAAGTTGAAGTTCTTGACGCGTCCATGCTGCATAAATATTTATAGTCGTCCCGAAAGGGCACTAAAAAAAGCAAACAGCTTGCTACGGGGGCAACAGTTTTTAGTGGCCTCGAGTCCTGAATGACGCCGCCTGATTTATGTGCTTTTGAACATTTTTGCGTAATTTAATTAATGACGGAAATAAGCTGCCTGAATACGCCAGGCTACGCAGCCCGGCTGTCGAGCTGCCCCCGAGGCTCAGGAGTGGGCAAGGGTGCAGGGAATATATAGTATATATGTATATGGGTGTAGACTGGGGCCTTCAGGGCGTGCACTTCATATCACCTGGCACATGGCTGGCGGCGAAGATTAATTAGCTCTTGTAACGCAGTGTGGCGAGGGGGGCAGCTTGTTTAGTGCCACAAAACAAATTGCTGGCAATTGCGACAGTCTGCAGCTATCCATAAGAGAGAGAGAAAAATAGAGTGTGTGTAGGCGTGTATGAGCTTTGGGAAATCAGCGCAAAGTGCGAGGGTCGATGCAACAATTAAAATGCCATTTCGCTTAGGCGTGAACCTGACACACAGCACACACAAGTGCAACGCTCATTTCACAGCCAGACCAGAGAGCGGGAAGGGGCCAAAAGAAAGTAAGAGGCCGCCGCCTAAAAGTGTGCAGTGTGAAATGAGGCCAAACAGCATTGGAAGCAGTTGTTTTATGTCAATGTCACAAGCAAGAGAGAACGGGAAACTCGGCGGGCAGTGAAAGTGCAAAACGTTGCAACACCATTTGCCAGCTAAGCAAGCATAAGAGTTGCACAGTTTACGGCTAAATACAGCAGCTAGCGCAATCAGAGCCTCGCAACTTGCGCCATTGAGAGAGTCGAGCGGGGAGTTCAAGAGGAACTCGGTGACACATAACCCGGGGGATATAAAAAAATTTACTACGCTCTTAAAAATTCAAATCACCTAAAAATATGCAACGTCGTCGGTGTCGCTTTCGCTGTGCTCAGCCATCGAGTAACATTGTATTTACTTTGGTGCACAGTTGAGTTGGGCACCGCCAAATCTGCCAGCGATATGAGATGCAGTGAGAAAAAATGATGCCTCGAGAGGTGTAAGAACAATAGAAAATGCCAAGCAATTTGTTAACATTAAGTCTCTAATTAATTGTTAGAATTAAAATGTCCTGATATGAATAACAATCTGAAAATGATTATTATTACAACACATTCAGATTCGAAATAATTAATAGATATAATTTTTTAAAATAAAATAAAAAATAAACACTGCTTATTGACGGCTTGCAACAAACATCTTGTTAGAGTTGATTTCCTAAAATTAAAATTAAATTTTAACAGTGACAAGAATTTGGGAAACAACATTGTTTTTCCCAGTGTAGCTATGCAAATGTGTTGAGCTATTTGAGTAGACGTAAAAGTGTGAGTGCATGTGTGGACTGCATAAAAGCGGTCTCTACTATGTAACTCTATCACACTCTTATTCTCTCTCTCTCTCCCTCTCTCTCTCTCTCTCTCTGTGCTTGCTGCTGCAGTAGTAGTAAAGAGAACACGCTGTAGTATCTCTGCACACGTTTAGTTTTCATAAATTTTCGGTATAAATATTTATGTTCACGTTTTGAAATATGTAAAATTGGTAATTGGAAAATTTTTATCATGCTTGAATTTTCATGCATTTTCAATGGCTCCCAACAAGAATCGTCCCTCTATGGCTGGCCATGTGGGTTTTTATTCAAATATGCCTCGACGTGGTCCACACGCGGTCTGATATTGAATTCCAATTATGCGATGTAATTAAACATGCCTCGAATGTACAAATTTAGCATATTTTCAGCTAAGATTGCCTCAAGTTGCATTCCACATTAAACTCTGCCAAATTTATTGCCAACCGAATGCGAGAGAGAGAAAGAGGCAGATGGCAGTGACAAGTCAGGCATGTGTGTGTGTGTGTGTGTGTGTGTGCATGTCTGAGCCGACATTTTACTTACATGTGTCAAAGTGCAGCAGCCCAGAACGGAGAACTGAGAACTGAGAGAAGCCATCGACTACAGCTTGAGCCAAAAAAGGCAGCAAGGAAGACTTCAGGAAGTCGGTACGCGTATTTTTCAGCATATTAAACAAGCCAAGGGTTCAAGCAGCAGGCGGCAGCTTCTCTCCAGAGGAGGGGAAAACGAATTGGGCGCAATGCATTTGCCATTTACCATTTGACTGCTGCTGTTGCTGGTGTTGCATGCTGCGTAGTTCTTGCAACCTGCAGGCAGACGCCTTTGGCTTTGAGAGTCTCGTGGCCATGACTGTCTGTCTGTCTGACTGTCAGACCACGTTCTCGTCTGCTTGACGTCTCAATTTTTGGATTTCTTTTAACATCAGCGCTCTTCCTGCTCACGTTTTCGGGCTGCCATGACGCATGACGTAGGTGTCTAGACTTGCTAATGTTTCCTCTTGCAGTTGCACTCACACACACACACACATCGATACGCCTTGAGTTGCTGACTCGACCAAGATGAAGATATAAAAATGTTCTGCTGAATTATATAGTTTTGGCTTATTTTCTGTTTGGCCTTAAAGTTGCGCACGTTGCACACTTGATTTGAGTGAGTTAAGCAAGATCTTCTACAGTATATAGTATGCTATATAGTAGTGTTGTGCCTGCTCACTCCTAATTGCCTGACTGGCTTTATTTCCCAGTTGGCCAGTTCTGCCGTACTGTGATGAAAGCCAAATGAGCCAAGTGACAGAGCTGCTGCTCAGTTGCTCTTGGCGCCTTATTAAATATTTAGCCAGGCTTTAAGATGGCGCTGCCATTGACTGCACGATGAAGATGAGTCAGGCCGCAGGCCGCAGGACACTGACATACTTTTGCTAATGGCGGCAGCCAACTTGTAATATATTCCCACGCCATTCCGCATCGAGGAAGCTTCTACCAGCATTTAGAGCAACACAATTGCACGTTTGTGTTTTTAGATTACACCATTGTCTAGCTGCCTCCAGTTGTGCGGCACTCTGACACTCAGACACTGCCACAGTGGCTGGCTATGCCTCCGACTCCGACTACGACACCGACTCCGCCTCTGCTTCGTCCTGTTGTGCATTATATGTATGAACTATATCTTAATGCTGGTCGGCTGCCTCAGTCTTCTCTGTGTGTCTCTGTTTCTGTGTGTATTTGGTTCAAGTGCTGCTTGTCTATGACTTTATTTTACTATACATCTTGCTCACTCCTTCCCTGTCTCTCTCTCTGCTTTTTACGGCACGGTTTTGCGGCCATCATAAAATGGCATAAAGAAAGAAGGCAAAGGCAAAATGAAACCAAAAGCGCAGCATAGTCGTAGCAGTAAAATGAAGTCTAAAACTAAATCCCACATAAGGTACGAACGTGCTCAACACAAATGCCAGGTGCTTACATCCTCAGCTCGTCCTCTTTCGCGTCCGCGTCCTTGTTCTCTTTCTCATTCTCTTTCTCGTCCTGTCACATTGGCCGACTGTTTACCTGACTGGATTTTTACAGTGCGCCAGCTATTTGTACCAAACTCTTGTTGTTTTTGCACTTTTGCACACACAAAGCGACAGAGATAGCAACACAGTCGGGGCAGAGAGAGAGACAGACAGCGTATACATACATTTACATTTCTATATATTGCGGCAAAGTTGATGTACTCGAACAAAGCGCTGAGCAAACTTGCCAACGGCAAAGCCAAATCTAAGCCAACAGGCAGTTGGCCCACACTTTGCATATGGCAAACGGCGCGCTCAACTGGAAGCTGTTAAATATCGAACACACATTTCTACATTTGCCACTTGCCACTTGCCACATGCCACATGCTGCCTGCCGTCTGCTGCAACGAATGTAGCCCGAACTGACTTTGCTAAATGGTCCGAGATTTGTGCGACACTTTCTGCTGCCGGACCAGATAAGCCTGATGCATGTGCCACTGAAGGCGAACTTTAAGTCATTGCACCTTAAACAAAGTATAATTAAAGATGTAACTGGCATTAATGAAGCAAAGAATTCAAAAAATCAACTTTCGGAATTCAGCAAACATTACTTTAATTTATGCTTGAATTCCTTTTTGAAATTATGAAAAATGAAGCAGGTATTCTTGCTTGGCATTCATTTCTGATGAGCTCATCAGACACTGTCGCACTCGACTTTGACTCCAAGTCAGACGCTGACTTCCAGCTCTGGGAGGCAAGGAAAAGGCAAGACAAGTCGACACAAGTCGAGACGAGTCGAGTTGGAAATGTGTCAACACCTGGTGTTGTCGTTGCGACAACTCAACTGATTTTCTTTGCCGTTTTCATAGAGTAATTGCTTTCTGTTGTTGTCTTGCCACTTGCCACTTGCCACTTGCCACATGCCGCTCTGGCATTTGTCTTAATAAAGTTCACTCTGGCACGCTGACATTTGCCGACATTCTATGCCATTAACTTGGCGCTTGCAGCTCGCTTGCCACCACCAATTTGGCAGCCATTGACTGCGGAGCGGACTGTGTGTTGCAAGCTTCAATCATTGTAAAATTAACGCCATAAAAAATGACGCACTTCGCAGAGAGCAAGCGCAACTAAGTTGCTGCTGCCCGCAACTCGAGTAAAATCAAATAAAAATCAACTGCTGAGTCAGTTCGTCTGGAAAGCCCCAAAAAACAGAGCGGAGAACAGAAGAGCCCAGAACTAAACAGAGTGCGGCATGCAAAGCAGAGATAAGAAGACAAAAAATTGAAATAAAAACAGCAACAAGAAAACTGTGGCAAGGCGTGGCGTGGCGTGGCGTGGCGAGTCGAGGCAAGTCGAGTGGAGGCGGCGAGTCATTTACATGGCCACAAAATACAACAATGAACGACGCAGCAAAACAGAAACTGTCGAGAGGGAATTGCAAACGCATGAGTGCGTCTGCTGCTTGCCCAGTTCTTGTCTGTGTGAGCCAAAGTACCACACACTAACACTAACACACACACGCACAGTGGGAGCCACAGGCAGATGGCCCATCGGAGGCGATTTGGGCTAAACCGAATGCATTGGCCGAGGCGAAGGACAAAGGTGTGAGAGCGCCTTGGAGGGCTAAAACAAATGATGCAAATACGTTTTCAGTGGCCATCGCAACAACAGGGCAAAAGGAGAGCGAAAAAGAAAAATATACGTGAATTTTTCTTGGCACTCTTGGCAATTTTTACCTGCCGCCAGTTGCCAGTTTTCCAGCTTGCCAGCTGCCAGTTGGCAGTTGGCAGTTTGGGAGCTGTTGCCGTTGGAAGTTAAGTATACGTAACGTAAACGCAAATTTAATGCTTGAAAAATTCGCTTAAATGGATTTAAGTGCGGCATTATTTTTTGTACTTCTTTTCGAGCCTTGTGCCTGTGTGTGTGCGTTATCTTTTTGGCCAACGTCTTGCCGCCAGATAAATGAAAATCTTCAAAAAGATGAAGTAGCAGTCCCAGCCAAGGGCCACGACCTCTGCCTCTGCTGCCTCAGCCTCTGCCCGCTTAGGCTTTAGTGTTTATTGTGGCTACTTATCGACTCAATACAGCGAGGCTCAGCTTGTGTCTTAGCCGAGGTTATTAGGGAGCAGTCTTGAGATTACGTATACGCAATTTGAAATTAATCAATGCATTCGCATGGCCCGGCGACACTTGAGCAAAGGGTTCCACAATTAATTACACATTTGTTGGCTTAGCACGCACAGCAACAACCACAACAACCACCACAACAACAACTGCGAAATGCATTTGCATATTAAACTAGGCGACCCAGTTTCGAGGCCCAAAGGGAGTCTTCAATTTATGTCATATGCATAGGAAAAGCAATCGCTTTTGCCTGCCTGCCTGCCTGCCACCTAATGCACTCGCTTGATTCGAATCATTCGCATTTGAATTGAAGCCTGTTCTGCTTAGCAGCGGGCCAAGGAGAGACGCTTCATATCGGCGTTGAAATTTATATGCTGACGCAGCGTATAATCTACGCGGATAGCGCTTAACCTCTGACCCTGATATTTAGATTCAAGCACTCGCTTATCGATGGCAGCTGGGTGGGGGAAAGACACTCAAAATTTACGACTTGTCTGCCCTGTCGTTCCACAAGCCACACAGTTTTTTATAGGCAATTAAATTCTATAAGCCATGGCAACTGAACTAAGCGGAACCAACAGCCTCTGAGTCGATGCCGATGCCGATGTCGATGTCGATGGGGGAGTAACCACTTGTAGGGTCTCCATTTCATTTTTTCGTTGTATTTTTTTGTATTTTTTGTTGCTGGCAAGAGATTTGCATATTGTCTGCTTACGATCAACTACATTTTGTTAAAGCTTAATAGAGCAGCAGACCATCAACCAGCAAGAAAAAAGGTCAAATGCAAAATGGAAAGTGAGTTAAAAAAGAAAAAGGAAAATGGCACAAGCAAAACAGAACACGCTGACGGCTTTCGGTCAGTGATAACCTTCAGCATTATAGTGTGAAGTAATGAATATTAAAATGAAATTTACAGGGGACACGCACACACACACACACACACACACATAGTTGTGCATTCGCATAGATGGATGGAAAATCGAAGACGCAGACAACGAAGCACGTTGACAGAGAGCAAATATTTTGACAGCTGTCAGTTGAAGAAAATGATTTTACATTTTCCCTTTTTTTTGCTGTTGTTGTTGTTGTTGCTGTTGTGCTCGGGCGGCGCCTCCTTCTTTGTGTATTTTAACGGTTATTGTGTGTTTGTGTGCGTATGTGTCCCTTTCACGCCAGCTATTGGGGTAGGGCCCAAGGCGGAGGGACTGAAATGGAGAAAACGGGAGAGAGAAGGTGCCGCATGCCAAGCTGATAGACAGGCGGACAACGTGACTGCTCCTTTAACACCAATTGCTTTTTAATGCATGCATGTCCTGGCACACCGAGCAGCACAGCCAGAAATAGCGAAGGGAGAAGAGGAGAGTTGAGAGTTGAGAGCGTGAAGACTGGGAAAGCAAATATGTGTGTACGCAGGACGTTTAAAAAATTGATTGACATTTTTGGTGAGCACACACATTTCGTCTTATTTTATATGCAAAACAGCAACACACACACACACTCACACACACACTCACTTATACAGACACATGACCATGCATACATATGTCAATGTCGCGCTGACAGACAATAATGACGTTAAAATGCTCAACATTTTCCTGCCGCTATTTGGGTCGCCTCATAACGCCCTTGTGCCGACGTCAAGCACTCGACTCGTTGAAATACCCAAAAATACGAAATTGTAATACTGAATTGCTAAAAAAAGATTGCTCTTGAATTTCAAAGTGTGCACAATAAATGGTAAAGTTTTTATGTGTGAAAATGACTGAAACAATAAACAGATTTCGCACTTGAAGTTTGAAATTGTGTTCTTTTTATATATGCCAATGTTAGCATTACAAAAGAAATAAGAAAAAACGAAAAGAAATTAAACTATTCGCATAGACATTTCATATTCTTAAATTTTTGCTCAAGTAAAAATATTATAATTAATAAATTTCATTTACGATTTACTTTGAAATCACATTTGTTAGAAAAAAAACTATAAATTTAAATTGGTTAATACCGCATAATGGTTTCGTTTTCAATTTAAGTATCCACTCACTTTTGGACTTACAATTTAGTTCATTATTTATCTGCTGCTAAATGTCGATAATCCCATGTTTTGACTAACGAGGTTTCGAACTCAAACGGTACAAAAAGCTGGTCAACAATTCACAAATATCCTTGGGCTTAAGATGCAAATCGGACAGATCTGTAATGGCATCGAGATGTTCTTTCTGCTAAATAAAATTCATTGAAATCTTACAGACATGGCGACTTCAAACGACAAATCATTGACTTCACATCATCTGATTGGGCAGATGACAAGCAAGCACACTCAGAGCTCCCAGAGCGATGTCGGTGCAGTTATTAGCCTGGCCAGTCATGTGGCATTTGCCATTAATGATGACAGGGGGAAACGGCGATCCCGACCTGAGACACGATTACCCCTTCGATGCGATAACTTCAATGCAATACTCACGTCAGTTTGCTAAGAGGACTGTTCGGCGGGACTAAGAGGACTGATCAAATTGTTCACAGCTAGCTGAGTTGCTTCTTAGCATCAGAGTTCGAGTTCTTACTGATCTCGGGAACCGGCACACTGGGCATTTCTGGGTAATCCCAAGTGGGGGCCAGGGCAGTATCGTATTCCTCGTAGTATTGCTGCTGCGTCTTAATGAAGCCACAGATGTCCTCGGGTATCGGATGCAGTCCACTCATTCCGTTGTCAATGAAATATTGGGCCACGGATACGGTTATGTCAAAGGCCACATCGCAAGCCTCAGCGTTGGCTGGAAAGAGCTTCTCTTCGCCCGGATACCTTTTCTGAGTATAGTCGGCTAGGGTGTGAGCAGCAATCAGAAATGCTTCGTCCGGTATGTGAAGAGGTTTCGCACACATCACGGCCAAGGCGACGCCGGGAAAGACAAAAGAATTATTTGCCTGGCCGGGAACGATGCGCTTCCCATTGATCACCACGGGCGGATATGGCGACCCAGAACAGAACAAAGCGCGACCCTGAAAACGAGATACTGTTTATATAAAGGCAATGCCAAAGGTGAAATACATTACCTCACTAAAGTTGAGAGCCTGCTCGGCTGTGCATTCAGCCTTTGTGGTGGGATTGGACAAAGCGAAGATCGCTGGTCGCTCGTTATGCTTGGCCATCGAGCGAATTATTTTCTCTGTGAAAATGCCAGGCACTCCTGTGGCACCCAGCATAATGGAGGGCTTGAATTTATCAACCAGTTCTTCGAGGTTTCTGTGCGGTGGCAAGTCCTTCAGAAACGGTTTCTGGTCCGGAATACACGTTTTCCTCTCCTTTGTCAGCAGACCATCATAGTCCACCAAGTAAATGTGATTGTAGGCGTCCTGCTCGCTGACATTGCGACTCATCAGCTCCTTGATCACAAGCTTGGCAACGCCCAGACAGGCGCTGCCGGCACCCACCAGAAAGATGACATGCTCCTCCAGGGGCTTCTTCGTTAGCCGCTCCACGCCCAGGAATGCTGCCAGTCCTGTGGCACCTGTGCCCTGAATGTCATCGTTGAAGCAGCAATAGGAGTGCTGATACTTGTTGATGAACTTCAGCGCATTCGGCGTGGAAAAGTCCTCGAAATGTATCAATGTTCCGGCTCCCCAAAGTGCGACAACTGAATCCATGAACTCCTGCACAAGCTCTTCATACTCGGCGCCCCTCAAACGCTTCTCGCGTATGCCAATGTACAAGGGATCGGCCAGCAGAGTCCTGTTATTGGTGCCCACATCCAGCACGATTGGCATCAGTAATTGCGGCGGAATTCGACCCAGTGCCGTGTACAATTCCAACTTGCCCAGCGAGATGCCCATGCCATTGGCGCCCTGATCCCCCAGGCCAAGGATGCGCTCTCCGTCCGTCACGCAGACGGCACGAATATCGGCGTCCGGCCAGTTCTTCAGCACGTGGTACATGTTGCCCTTGTCATAGCGCGTTAAATACAGTCCCAACGAGGTGTAGTGCAACAAGCTGAACTTGACGCACGCTTCTGCCACCGTGGGAGTGTAAATAATGGGCAAGCAATCATCGATTCGCTCGGCGACGAACCGAAAATAGAGGCGTTCGTGGCGTTGTCGCAGTGCTCTCAGGTACAGGTAGCGATGCAGGTCAGAGGACTGGTAAGCGAAGTTCTCGGAGACGGAATAAAGCTGCTGCTTCATCGTCCGATAGGCAGGCGGAAGAAGTCCACACATGCTCAGCCGTTGACGCTCCTCATGGGTGTAGCTCATGCCCTGTGATACTCATATTATAATATAGTATATTCTGCAAGATCTCAGCTCACTTTGTTGTGCTTGGGGTCCACGGCTTGGCGGTAATCGCTTTTCACAATCTTTGGCGACCAGTGGGAATCACGCACAGTGGGAGAATTTTGGTGCCTCTTAGTGCTGAGGTGAATTTCCTATTTAATGTATTTAAGTGTTTGTTCAAGAAATCTTACCCGATTCCGCGACCTAATCTAAGCAGCATAACCTTAATTTGATATCAACAACTATTTTCAGAAAAAAATGTAATGTAAATGTTATATGAATAGCTTCCTGTGATTTATAGATGGAATTACAGCGAAATTAGTTCATTTGACTAACAATTAAGTCAAGTCGAATTGGGAGATTGTTAAACATGGCTGTTCTTACAATTACATTACAAATTGTAAATTGTAAAATGTAAAATGTAAAATGTAAATTTGCATAAGGGTCAACTAGCCAGTTAGCCAGCTGAGCCTGCCAACAATACTATTTGGATGCTTACTTATTATTCATTATGTATTATTATGCAAATCACTGGGCAACTCAATGTCGTCTCGCTGCTCTGCTCGTTTTAATGGGCATGTTTTCTTTTTCTTTGCCTAACTTGTTGTCGTGCTGTTGTCAGTGGGAGCTCATTAGATGTCGTTTCATTTGGGATGTTGACATCCTCAGAGCGACGGAGAGGGAGTGAAACAAAGCAGAAAGTGGCGGCAACAACACGAAATTGACTCTTAGCGCTGCCATCAAAGGATTTGTGTTGTGAAATAAAAAGTTGCCTACTTTTCAGCGCATCAGCGCATTGCTTACTAATTGCGCCAAATTAGTTGACAACTTAATGTCGTAAAAATTTTAGCTAAATGCCTCAATCTTTCGCTCGTTAATGACATTGACTGTGGAACCTCGAGTCGCCATCGTCCTCATACAAGCATGTATTTTTGGAGGACGCGAGGCACGTGATGTTTCCTAGTACGTGACATTCTGGCCGCAGTCTCTTTGCCATATTGTGTTTGTTTACTGTGCGCGCGTGTGTGTGTGTGTGAGTGTAAGTGTGCATTGTTCTCCATATTACAAGAATACACGACTTCTTTTGTGTGGAGTCTGCGCCTGATGCCGCCCCATAAATTAGCTTTGTGTGCCTAAATTATAATAGTTTAATTAGTTTTTTGCACGCCTGACACACGCTGCTGCTGACAGTTTCATTAATAGATGCATGAACTTTAATTAACTCAGTCAAGTCAACCCCCTGAATGACCTTTAAAATTACCAAAATCTCTTTAGTATTTAACTTAAGCTTTACTCTCTCTCTCTCTCTCTCTTCTCGACTATTTGCAGAACATGTCAGAGACTTCAGTTGTGGCCCGCTGCACTACAAAACCTTCTACATGGACGAGCGCAACAATGCGCTCTACGTGGGCGCTATGTAAGTATCCTTATTCTTATCCCAAGCTTGACTTTGACTCCTGGTTAGATTTATAAGTAGCCGGCCAACTATGCAGACCAAGTTCTTGATGTGTGCCTCACACCACACAGCGATAATTACACGCTTCCGGTCTGACTGTGGCAACTTCCGGTTGCAGGCGTAGCTGCTGCTTTTGCTGCTGCATATTTCATGTTTGGACGAAGGAGCGAGCGGGAGTTTGTTGCCAACACTGTCGGCATACATAATTATGAATTAATGCTCGACGAGAGGGGTAGGCAAAGGGGCTAGGGATCGGGTGGGGTCGGGTTGGGTTCGGTTGGGTTGAGAGAGCAAGGCCAGGTCAGACTTGTTCTCCAGCTCAATTTGACAATGGACGTCGTTTGCTCATTTGTCTGCCACAAGTTGAACATGGCCGCATTTTAGCAGTTGCGGTCTCTTGAGGCGACAGACGAGGGACGTGTGGGGGTGGCAGGGAGGGGTAGACTCGCCTCTGCTAAAAGCAGCCAAACAAAGTAACCAAAATTACCACTTGACTCGAGCGCCATTTTTCCAACGCAGCCACAGCGCTGTGTTGCCAACTCATCAGAGGGCAGCGGTCGTCGTCGTCCGCATCTCCTCTCCAGCTGCCCTTGCTCGAGTCCCGAAATGAAGATTAATGGTTCAGAGTTGTTGAGGGCCAGCGACAGCGCCTAAAACTCTGCCGGAAACTACATAAAACACACTTTAGCACCGAGTTTTGTCGACGGTTTTCCCTTTTTCAGTTCAAAGTTTGGAGTGGCCCGAAAGTGCCACTGAAATTGCGGCTACCGCTTAAAGTTCGCCATCTGTCGGTGTGTGTGTGTCAGTGTGTGTGTTTGTGGCAATATTGCGACAGCGACATCAGCATCGATATATCCATCAATCAATCAATCAGTCGCAAGCCGGGCCATTGCAAACGCAGCAATCGTGGCGACGCCGCAGGTGCGGCAAAGCCTAAAAGTGTGCGACGCTTTGCGGCATGTGCAACGCAACCATTTTTCAAAAAATACTCAACCCACACGGCGCACAGACAGATAGAAAGACAGACGGACGGACAGATGGAACGACGACAGCAAAAAGACAATTTCAATTGAAAGTCGCCTTCCCGGGTTCCAATGTGTCTATCTGTGTCACGCCCTGCACAGCATTAACCTATCGTATGTCACGGCACGAGCTCGGGATTAGCTCAAGTGTCACTTGCATGTCCTTATAAGATCCGCATAAAACAACAATGAGAAAACACAGCGTAATTTATTTGCATTATCTCTTGCAGGGATCGCATATTTCGCCTCAATCTGCGCAACATCAGTCAATCCATCTGCGAGGTAAGTAAAATGAAGCGAAAGCAAAGCGTAGCTCAAGCAAGAGTGAAAGTGGAATGTGGAATGTCAATTGATTGCAGGTGAAAAGGAAATGCGAAATAAATAGCGCATGTAAATGGACATGATACACACAGAAGCTGACACTCCTAGCCACTTGAGTGTTGCTTGCCAGACAGCCAAGAAGCCAGGCAGTTGTTGACACACTCTCAGACACACCTGCACACTCCCACACACACACACACACACACGCACAGCCACTCACGTATACATATGCTGAACTCACTTGCAGGCTTTTCACCTGGCCAGACAGCAAAGTGTTTTTGTCGAGCGTCTGCTTCGTGCACTTGGAGTCATCTCCGCATACATCTCCTGCCAAGTGTTTTGCTCTGAATTCCATTTATTTATGCATTTCGAAATATTCCATTTATTCTATAAATGTTCCATGAATCTGGGAGGCCATTATAAATTGCATGTCATCTACGCCACCTCCAGATTAGTTGCAAGCTAATAATTGTTCAATAAACAAACAAAATAAATTATTTTTGTTGTATTTAATAACAAATTGTGAAAAATATTTTCATTTAATTGAAATTCTAGTCAGTTGAACGGTTACAAGTTTTGAACAAATATTTAGTAATTATTCAAAGGTTCATCTTTTTTCAATGTAAAATCCTTGCTTTGATTTGCTCTGTGCATAAGTTACAGAAAAGTTATCCATCAAGCCAGAAAGCAAATAATTGCTCAAATAAATAAGCAACATTTTTTGTTTAATAAATAATATATACTTCGACATTTTTTTTTTTTTATAAATTCTATTACAACTTTTCAATAAATAATTAGTAATGATTTGAAGATTTATCTTAATTTTTTTAATATTAAATCCTTAATATGATTCGGTTGGCGCGTAAGTTATAAAAAAAATTATCCTTCAAGCCAGAAATCTAATAAATGCTCAAATAACTAAACAAAATGTTGTAATAAATTAATAATAAATACTTCAGCATATTTTTCAAAAAATATTTTGTTCAAAGATAAGAACTTTTCAATATGTTTTGTAATGATTCAAAGGTTCAGTCTCTTTTTTTGTAAATAAGCCTTGATGAGTTGGTTTGTGTAAAAGTCATTAAAAGCCTTTTAGTGGTCTAGGGAATTTACGATTCTCGGAACTGCAGCCAAATCGCTGTCTACAAATTTGGATTTTTCTTTGCATCTGCACATCCGCTGTGGCATCGAAAGAGAGAGAGAGAGAGACTGAGAAGGAAAAGGAGAGCTTGAAAGTTGCCGAAGTTGGCCATGGGTAGGCGGACAATTGAACTTTAATGATTTCGTCTTGAACTATCAATATCCGTTTCCGTTTCAAGTTCATTGCATTGGCATTGGCATTTCCCACTTGCCATTCGCATTTCGCATTTCGCATTTGGATTCGCATTTCGCATCGAATGAAGTAACCATTTGCTGCCGCTTGCCACATCTTTTGAGCCATCCTAGCGCCACTTTGCCCCAGTTGCATCAAATGCTTTCAACAGCAATTATTTGTGCTCGTCCCAGTCGACTTTGGCCAGCACAAATTGCGTTTCAAGTTGAATCTGAATCGAAGCACTTAGCCACAGCTCGGGGCTGGCTCCTTAAAGTGCAACGCGTGTCTAGTGAGGCAGGCAAACTGTCAACAGGACAGGATATTGTGTTCTGCCCCCATGGCCAGAGCCAAAGTGTGTCATCTCTCAGATTTCTGTAAAAGTTCTTATTGATTTGCCGTGGAATGCACATGAGCAATTGCTCTGGCCGAGCACAAAGAAAATAAGCGCAAAAAAAGAACATTTATCGCGAACGTGCGACAATGCGAAGTCGCTGCTAAAAGTGCCAAAAGTTTCCTTTATTTTTTCTTGTGCTTCCGCATTGGCGTTCAAAATTCAAGTGCAGGCGAAAATCGAATTAAATAAACAAATGCTCAACGTGAGTGAAATGCCAACAACAAGAGCCGACAACGACAACAACGAGAACAAATAACAATAAATACAAAAAGCGGCAGCCAGGCATCGACATCACACACACACATTCACTTACCCACACAACCACACGAGATGGGCGTCTTGATTGTACGTGTTTTGTGTGCTGGCGACACACACACGCACACACACACACACACGCAGTCGCATTTACAAACAATCTTTATCACGCTTTCAATAAACTTTTGGAATATTTGTTAAGCGTGTCGCATTCGCCAAGCGACCTAAATTAAAGCGTATATAATAAGTTTTTTTTAAAGTGTTTTTCGTTAAATTTAAAGTTCTCTTTTTTCCACAATTTCCTTTGCAGCGCGATGTCTTGATACTGGAACCCACCGGCTCCGACATCCTGAACTGTGTGTCCAAGGGCAAGCGAGAGGTTCGTCTTTTATTACACACACTCCAAATATATATATATACTTGATTTGAACTCATGCACATATCCATAACCCTTGCAAAATTGTAAAATAAATTGCAAGTATTGCAAATATTTGTAATGGAATATTTTGGCCTTCATCTCGATACCCGATACTTATGCATTGCCTTCACATTTTTATCTGTCCTTCGCCCCACCAACACACACACAATTATTTTGTTACTTAAACTATTGTTTTCACAATCTGCAACAACAACAATGGGCGCACATCAAGAAGGTCGAGTGCCGAAATCACATTCGCGTCATTCAACCGATGAACTTCAATGGCCACCGCCTCTACGTCTGCGGCACGAATGCGCACAACCCCAAGGACTATGTGATAAATGTGAGTAACCGATTCGAATATGAATAATGTATACGTAAATAAGCCTTTAAAGTCGCCGACTTTGTCAGCCTCTAATTGTGCAGCTACGTTTCGCAGAAACTCGAAATTAAAGTCAACTAATGCGCTTTCTCTCTCTCTCTCTCTGTCCCCATCTTTTCCTTCACCATCCGTGTCTCTCTCGCAGGCCAACTTAACACATTTACCCAGATCCCAGTACGTGCCCGGCATTGGGTTGGGCATTGGCAAGTGTCCCTACGATCCTGCTGACAACTCAACCGCCGTCTATGTGGAAAACGGAAATCCCTTCGGTTTGCCAGCGCTGGTAAGTCCAAGTCTCGCAAGTCGCAATGCCGACGGAAGGCAAAATAAAAGGGAAACAAAAAGCAGGCGAAAAGCGAAAAGTGAAGAAAAAAGAAACGAAAAATGTCAATTGTAATAAAATTACAAAAGTAAAGTAAAGGCGAAAGCAAAGGCGAAGGGCGAGAACGAGTGGAAAGTGGGAGGGGGAGTGGCAAGGGAGCTGAGCTAAGTTTTGGGAGGCCAAATGGCAAGAAATTTAAAAGAGTCGCAATAAAGCAGCTGAAATTAAATTAGAGTGAGGCGCACACACACACACACATACGCATGCACACACAGGCAGCTAGCGAAAGAGGAATTGGGTCTGAGGCACGTGCTTACACTTTACGCGTAATTGTGTGCGTGCCTGTGTGCATGTGTGCGTGTGCGTGTGCGTGTGTGTGTGATGCTTTTGCTTTGCCTTGCGAAATCAAATTTCCCGAATATTTGGCGCTAATTTGCCTGCATTGCCAGCGATCCAGCACAGACTAAGCTTAAATTCATTTCAATTTTGCCCATTTTCTATTCCGCCTCACAGTACGCGGGAACCAACGCTGAGTTTACTAAAGCTGATTCCGTGATATTCCGCTCGGATCTGTACAACTTTACGACGGGTCGCAAAGAGGCGAACTTCAAGCGCACCGTGAAATACGATTCCAAATTACTGGACAGTAAGTATTGTTGAATTTGATCGAATATTTTTCGAAATCAATTTGAATTAGCCGCCACATCAATTAAGTAACAAAACACAAAACAGTTGGCAATTAAATTTCATTTCCACAAAATTCAATTCATATTTTGCTCTATTTGTTTATTTCCGCTCGACACAACAGTTTCATTGACCAACAAAGTCCTTGAGGCTCACTCAAACTAATTTGTTATTTAAACAATTTATTGCAAAATCCAGCATTCCACAAATTGAAATTATGAACGCATCGAAAATTGAACCAATTTTCTTAACAAATATTTCTGGTTTTTATTGCAAATAAATTCGCTGCAACCAAACCAATTACATGAAATTCAAATGTACAACAAAAAGTGGTTTATCCAACAAAAATCCAAATTTTGATTTTGTAATGTTTTTTTTTTATTTTAAATAAACTTACTTCAACTACATATTTGTGCATCAAAAATAAAACTTGAAGATTTCTCTACAATCAATGCAAATATTTGTTATAAGTGTAACATTTTTTTTTACACAAAATAGTATTTGTTTGTAACACAAGTGAATATTCGTTTTAATCTTTTCAATCGATAAATATTTCATTACATATCAATATTTATATTTTGTTCTTTCATTTCTAGAACCCAACTTTGTGGGCTCCTTCGACATTGGCGACTTTGTGTACTTCTTCTTCCGGGAGCACGCCGTGGAGTACATCAACTGCGGCAAGGCCGTCTACTCGCGTGTGGCACGTGTGTGCAAAAACGATCGCGGTGGCAAGTACATGATCAGCCAGAACTGGGCGACGTATCTGAAGGCGCGCATGAACTGCAGCATCTCCAGCGAGTTTCCCTTCTACTTCAACGAAATCCAATCGGTCTATAAGATGCCCAACGATGATAGCAAATTCTATGCCACATTTACAACGAACACCAATGGACTGATTGGCTCCGCCGTCTGCAGCTACGATATACGCGATATCAATGCGGCCTTTGAAGGTTAGTGGGTGTATGTGTCTCTGTGTGTGTGTGAGTGTCTCGGCAAGCGTAAGCATGAGATTTATTGCATTGGCAATAATTCTCTGTGGCGCCATTTTTACGAACGTGCATGTGGTAGCTACGTTTGACTTCTTCCAGCGTTTCCCATTACGTTACGTTTCAGGCTGCAGCTGCCGGAAGAAATTACACTCACAGGTGCTGTGGCAGTGTGTGTGTGTGTGTGTGTGTGTGTTTACTGGTATCTATGTGTGGGTGGGTGGGTCTGCCCTGCACAGCAGCTTTGGCATTTTAGCGTTAAATGGCGCGAGTTGAATTGATGTGCCTGCTGCCACTGGGGAGGCTGCTCTCGCTAGCTTGATGCTTGGCTGCCTTTAAATGCTTTAACATTTGCCACAAAATGGCGTGCTGCTCGGCCAAGGGTGGCACTAACAGTAACGGCAACGGTAACAAGATATGCGTGACAGGTGTTAACAACGCCAATACGACCCTTTGCTGCTGCCTGCAACACGCAACTCACGACGCATGCAATTTGTAATGCAACGTCAACGAAAACGAAAAAAAAACACAATTCCGCTGGCAGTGCATAAAATCTGGCATGCAACTTGGCAAACGCATGTCATAATTTAATCCAAACTACTCGCAAAACTCTCTCCTCATCTCTGCCTCCCTGCCACTTATGTATGTGGCAGTGGCAAGTTGCACATACAAGCGCAAGCATGTACTTAAGTATGAATATACATATTTCTATGCTTGTTCTCTATTAACATGCAAAGTGCATGCTTTCAAATAGTTGCAAATACTCTAGTTTTGTACACGTCAGCGACAACTACAACTTGTATTCGTATTCGAATTCGTATTCATGCGAAACGCGACATCTACAGATGTTGCAAATTCATTTCCGTTGCACAGCTCGAATTCAATTTGTGCACAAGATTAATCAGTACGAAAGATTGCAAAGGGATTAAAGTGACATTCAAATATACCAGCATATAGTACAAATGTGAATATCCGTTGGTATTCATGCATTTATTTAGGCGACAGCTGCCAAAATCAAGTAGCGCCAATCACAAAGTTGTGCGAGAGTATGTGCTGGCACTTTGTGGAAAAGTTCATTAACACCATAAAATTGTGTGTATGGAGTGCTGCCAAGACACAGTCTGACGGACTGACGGACAGACGGACAGACAGATGGCGACGCAGACTCAGCGCCAGCGGGCAAATGGCAGTAAAAAATCTGGCATACACTTAAAATTCATTATGAAATGTTTGCGGGCATGTTGCATGCTACTAACACAACCAACCACACACACACACAATTCGATATGTGCGAGAAAAAATGCTGCACAGCCAGAGCAATTAATTATGAAAAACAAATGATTATGCAGCCAGCACTTAAAGTACTTGGCAGCAAGCGGATCTGCCTCTCCCTCTCACTTGTGTAATTAGTAGCTCGAACTGCATTTTGTTTTTGTTTTTATTTTTTGGACTGTCTGGCGTGGCCACAAATCAGCGCCAAGAGCTCGACAATTTATCATTTACCACAGCGCTGACACACATAAATTTAACGTAGCATACTTTTGTGGGCTGCACTTTTATGCACTACATAAAATACGACTCAAACTCTCTCTCTCTTTCTCTGTCTCTTCCACTCTGTGTGCACTGCGTAGGCAAGTTCAAGGAACAGGCAACATCGAACAGCGCCTGGCTGCCCGTGCTGAACTCAAAAGTGCCGGAACCACGTCCGGGCACATGCCACAACGACACCGCAACGCTGCCGGACTCGGTGTTGAATTTCATACGCAAACATCCGCTAATGGACAAGGCGGTCGATCATGAATTTGGCAATCCGGTATTCTACAAACGAGACGTAATCCTCACCCGCCTTGTGGTGGACAAGTAAGTAAAATGTGTAAATGTATTCATTAGCGAGCTGCAACAGCTCGACTCCACTGCTGGCAACAGGCCACGTACTGACTCTGTGTGTGTGTCTGTGTGTGAAATTCGCTTGTTGACATTTGCCAAGTTTATACAGTGCAGTCCTTGCGTTGGCCACACAGCCAGGACATGCCTGACATCTGGGAGCACTCGCTCACTGACAGCACAAATGTTGCTCCGGATTCTCCAACTGTTGTCGTTGTGGCTCTTTTTGTTGCCTCTGTTGCGTTGCGTCTGTTGCTGTTGCTGTGTGCAACATAACGACTTGTAAAATAACTTGGCCGGAACTTATGAGCAATGCGCCGCAGGATATGCTTTTAGTTAAACGTTTTGTTTTCCAGCAGAGGACGACGCACAAACTTGGAGATTTGTTGCGCAAAAAGAAACGGGACTTTTACTGACTCTTTGCCATATTTATTAAGCCCTTTCTCATTTCTCCTCTCCCGCTCTCCTTTGTAGAATTCGCATCGACAAGCTGAACCAGGAGTTCCTCGTGTACTTTGTGGCCACCAGTCATGGCCAGATCTACAAGATTGTGCAGTTCATGCACTACGGCCAACGGCACTCCAATCTGGTCGACATCTTCGAGGCCTCGCCCCGCAACGAGCCGATTCGCGAGCTGACGCTCAGCCAGAAGACGGGCTCTCTCTACTTGGCCACCGATCATCAGGTGAAGCAGATCGATCTGGCCATGTGTGCCCGTCGCTACGACAGCTGCTTCCGCTGCGTGGCGGATCCCTACTGTGGCTGGGACAAGGAGGTGAATGCCTGCCGACCGTACCAGCTGGGACTGCTGCAGGACGTGGCCAACGAGACGTCGGGCATCTGCGACACGAGCGTGTTGCGCAAACGCGTCACTTCCTCCTATGGCCAGACGCTGCATCTGTCGTGCTTCGTCAAGATGCCCGATGTGCTGCGCAAGAAGCAGACTCGATGGTATCATCATTCCACCGAGAAGGGCCGGTAAGTAATTCAATCTATGCCATAAGAGCGTCTGAAGCGGCCTCCTTGGAGACGCAGCTGGCTTAAAGAGCTGCCACAAAAAACGATGAACGCTGAACGCTGAATGAAAATTGAAAGCAAATAATGAAATCGGAAGTGTAAGCGAAACTTTTGGTTGCCAATGCTGCGGTAAATTGACACTTTAAAATGCTGTTGAAGTCTGCTTTTTGGCGTTTACGCACCAGGACAACAGTAGTTCCGAGGAAGGAGCAGGAACAGGAGCAGGAGTAATAGTCTGACTGTAATGGAAAAAGTTTCAGCTGTTCAGCTGGCGCTGCCAAAGTTTCACACACTTTATATTGATTTTTATTGTTGCGTTTCCAATGAGAGACACTTTTCCACGCGCACCCAAAATGGAAAAGCAACTCAAAATAGAAAATGCTCATAGAAAATCTGCTTATCTTGCCTTTTCTGTCTGTGTCTCATTTCGTTTCTGGCAGCTACGAGGTTCGCTACACGCCCACCAAATACATCGAGACCAACGAGGGCGGCCTCGTCCTGCTGGCGGTGAACGAGGGCGATGGCGGGCGATACGACAGCTACTTGGATGGCACCCTTCTGTGCAGCTATGGCGTTACTGTGGATGCTCACAGGTGAGTCTAAAGCCAACCCCTGCCCTGCCCCGGCTGGCAATTAAATTTACCGCTCGGGGCGTCAAAATATCCATTGTGCAATTAGAAAGTTGGCGCGCATTCGTTGGAAACTTTCGACTTTCGACGTTCGACGTTCGACTTTTTCATGTTTTTGATAACTTACATTTGTTTAATTCAGATGCTCGCCGCCATCGCAGAAACAGGACTACCAGAAGATCTATTCGCATTGGTGCAACGAGTTCGAGAAATACAAATCAGCCATGAAGCAATGGCAGGCCAAGCAGGAGGTAAGTGAAACGGATTTCAATTAAATATACATTTAACAACTGGAGCAAGAGCAGATGCCTTTAATTGGATGCCGTTAATTGTTTTAATTAATTTTTCATGCAAATCGCTGAGGCTGTGCCTAATTTCCATGTTATTTTCTCGAGTCGCTTGCAATTAACGAAATTATTTTTGCTTTTCTGATTTCTCCACCTACCTTTGCTACCTTTGCATCAGATTTGGGTCTAATTATATTTGCGACTCTCGCCTTTCTTACTTGCAGCAATGCGGCCTGAAGGACAAAGCAGCGGCAACCAGCAGCAATGGCAAACATGTCAACGATGTGTTTAGCAACGACGCCTTGGTCTGACCCAGAAGTAAGTCGACACTCACATATATGTGTACACATATATATATAATTAAGTTTTGTTTTATTTTGGACCCCAGTTAAATCCGAATCAAATGAAATTAACCAACTGCCTTTGCCTTTGCCCTCTTCTGCCTCTCCCCCTTAAAATAAAAACAAAATAAAACCATGCTGCCCACTCTCAGAGTACTTGTTCAGCTCTGAGGCCTTGTCGGCGGGTGTGCGCCCCACTTTCGGCCACCAATTGTACATTTTCACCTTGGTTATTGTGCTTGCCACGTGTACTACTAGTTTCTAGAGTCTCTAGTTAAAGTAAGTTGTAGTATAAATGTAGAAGCATAGTCAAACACACTCTTCTCCTATTCGACTGATTTGTAATGCTCTGTTTTTGTTCTGCTTGACTTCCAACTCTATTTGCAGCCAACGAGAACAATGAGGAGCAGGTGATAACTGATTAAGCAGCACCCAGAAAGCAGTGACAAGAGCCGAGCAACCAACTACAAAGACTGAAATTTTTAAGCTTTTGAAAGACAATATTTCAATATGTTTTCAATATGTTTGCTTCATTTACACACACAGGTACTCGTACTCGTACTCGTACTCGTATAAAGAAATTGTTTAGTGCTCTTTGTTTGGCATTCGAATGTAATCTTATTATCTAAGCAACAGCAACAGCAACAGCAACAAGCAAAAACCAACATCAACAAATTCATAACAAACAAACAAACAAACTCACACGCAACTAGCTAAACAAGTGTTAAGTAAACGTTTAAAAGTTACTAACAAAAGGATCCTGCCATCATGAAAATGGAAAATACGGTTTTACATACATACATAGAACAGAGTCTCTATTTCTATTTCTATTTCTATTTGCGATATCTCTTCAAAAAGAATCACGAAATTATTGCTAAGACTAACTTAACAAATGAAAATGAAAATGAAAATGCAAGTGAATGAAAGAAAAACCACCTACATGACATAATACTGAATACTGAACATGACTAAAAGCAGCTGCGAGGACAGCAAACGAAATAGAAATACTCAACGAATTTTGCCTCATTTTGTGTATATTACGTACTGCATTTGGATTTCTATTTCTATTTCTCTTTCTATTTGGGTTCCAATTCGGGGTTCTTCTCATTTCTGTTTCGATTGTGGAAAAACTTTTGGCAAATCAAATGCAAAGATTGTGTCGCTTGGCCATGGGAAAGATCTTAAACGAATTTGTATATTAACTAGCAATATTTGTTTAATAATTCTAGCATTAGTTATGTAATACTTAACAATAAAATATATAGAAAGTATATAAATAAGTAGTACTTACTCAATAACAGCAACAACAATACAGGCGCTCTGGCCTCTGTATTTATGGAATCCAAATTCAAGACATTGCCAACAGATTGAACACGCACAGCCCAACTTCAGGCTATGGCCTCTAGGTTAAGGTTAAGTATTGTACATAGTTATTGAAAGCATTTACAGCCACTAAGGATATCATTTAAATGAAGTGAAAAGAATCTAAAACAAATATAGAAATAGTCTTGGCCTTGGTTTTAGTCTAAACCGAATATATTTTGAGTACGCTGGAAACTTCTCTTGGATTTATTATATATTTAGGCTTTTATTTTGAACAATATTTTTGGCTAAAAAGGACACGCTAACGGCAATATGGCCGTCCTTGTATAGATTGGCGCGTTAGCCTGATGTTTACTATAAGCAATATATGAATACATATACACGGAAAGACACACACATAGTTACTGCATTGAGACCAACATGCTCATCTACATAGACACATCTACATATATTAACTAAGTGTAGAGTACTTATTATTAACCCTAGCTTAAGTAAGTTGGTGTGGCAAATACAGTTTAGTAATGTTTAACGAAATGTGGATGCAGTCGGACGTGAGTAATGACTTCTATCAGCGAGATGGAGTCATAGATACATATTAGATACATCAGATAACTGCCAGACAGACAAAATGCCCCGTATTCTCCCCATTAATAGTTCAATATACGATAAACTTAACACTTATCTAACTATATCAACAATATTGAAATGCAAACACATGGAAAACTAAACGCTTCTCTGATCGGAAGGCCATGCGAATTGGTCAACGCAAACGAAGAAAAGAAAAGCCCATAGGTACTTAAACGATTATACGATGGTATTGTAGGTATATGCGTAATTTAATAAATAATATTTTTCTAAAGGTTTTCTCAGACAAAAAACAAAAGAAATAATATTATATAAAATACAAGAAATGAACATAGAACTCAACAAAACAATTTTAATGTTTCCATCTAGAAGTTATCCACACAAAACTTTTAGCTTAGTCCTCGAGTAATTAATAATAACAATAACATACTAATGTATATCCATTGTAAATTAAACACATGAAAAATACTCCTATTGTATTTTGTCAGCTACTAATGCTCTGAGCTTCTAACTTGATACACGAACAAGTTTCTTTTGCTTTTTGTAGACACTTTAATTTGAGGATTATTGTAAATAATTTAAAGATTATGTGAAATGTTTTGTATGACAATCACATGATGTTGAGCAAATGAAAATATATGTATTATGACCCGTAAATGAAGCAAATTGCAATGTCAGTAATTAATGAATTCAGAATGCAAATAAAAGCAAAAACAAAAACAAAAGTAATGAATTACAAATTTAATATAAACACAATAAAATATATATATATATATATATATAAATAGTTATATATATACATACTTATATAGTTAAAATAGCATAATAACGAATGAACAAAAGATCCTTGTAAAAACTAAACATTAATCGCAACGTTTTACAAAGTATCCAAACAATAAACATAATTCGCGCTTGAAATACATTTGCATATGTGTATGTCTGTATACAGTTTTCTGTCTATGATAAACTATATTGAATATTTAAAGAATTATCAATGCAAAACAAAAGAGAAAAGAGTAAAAAGCAAAAAACATGCAAAAAAAATTAAATCAAACAAAAAGTTATAAAATACAGCTGCCCAGAGGAACGTATCATGAGCTATCTTAATATTTCGTAAAACAAATAATAATAATAATAAAATGATAATGAAAACATACAATTAAACAAAGAACTTAGCTGTAAAAATAAAAGAAAATGCAGTAAATAAATGTGATAAGATTCTTTAATAGAAAACAATTGTTTTATTCCTTCCACTATCTTCATTGACTTGTTTAATATATTGAATTTAATTTTGAGTAGGGAGCGAAAGTATCTTCATTGACTAATATTAGTCCAACGTGAAAATTCATATTTTTTCAGAGGTCGCTAGCTCAGTGTACTTCAGAAACTTTACGTTGACTGGAAGGAGCATCAGTTGTGCATTGTTTCTGGAGCTTAAGTCTAAGAAATGTTCAACATCCGCAGCTGGTGTGGCTTCGAAGATGGGGCAGTTAAGGGATGGTGTTGCAGGTACCACGCGTGTAGGTGCGCACTCGTATTTATATATGAAATTAATAGAGGTATAATTCAGGATTTACCTTGCGAAATGTTTATTTCAACCTTACACGCGACAGCTTTAAATTCAAAACAATTCTAAGTGACAATTCTTAAGACTGTTTAGGCGATATTCTCTTGACTTCATTGTTGCTGCAATCATTTATGAAATATAAATTTGTTTGTTAAATTTAAAAAACTGACAATTTTTTGTGTAAAATTCATAACTGAGGAATAACTTTCAAGTTATTTATTTACAAATCTTTATTTTTTATTTAATTGTCGACTGTTCAAAGTCCACTTTAAAATAAAATAAAAATATTTTAAGGCAATTGTCAAAAATACGAAATTCGTTTCGCAACGTTGCATTTAATTGTTTCCAAATAAATATGGACGATAAGAAAACCGCAACAAAAGAGTAGAATTGAAGAGAAGACAACATTTCATTTGTCACACTGATAAATGAAACAAAACTCAGCCGAAGGAGCGCAGACAGAAAAGCGACGCTCCCTTGTGAAGTACCTGCCAATGGCAGCAATACACACACTAACACACTCTCCCACACACACACACGATCACATGCATGCAATTTAATTCGGCTCCCTTTTGTTTGTGGCTTTGTTTTATGCCAATTTCTGGTGGTTGTTTCAATTTATTACACAATCCAACTGCAATTGGGTTGTGCTGTTTTTAATAGTTTCACAACTCGCACACCAGCCGCAGGTCAATAACACACAACGCACACTCACTCACACACTCACACACACACTGAGTCACACATTCGGTTGACAGGGGAAATTGCATGCAGCTAATTGGCCACAGGCTGTGACTAGACTTGAGTTGCGATGGAGGCGCATTCAAATTGCTGGCTCTGCTTTGACTCTGTCTGCAACAGGCGCAAGATGTGGCATGCCCCACAATTAGTCACATTGCAACAAGCGAAGATAGTCGTTGGCAGTATATGCAATTACTGGCAGCCTATTTAATAATTTAATCAATAAATACAGACCGCGTGGACTAAATGCTCTCCTTGTAGTACAGCAAGGACTCGTCGGTGCCAATCTTGGGCTCAAACATGCAATGGATTTCGGGTATTATCTTGGAGTACTCATTGTTGTACACCTTGCTCTGGATGTAGTGCATGGAATTCTCCGGCTCAGGCCAGAGTGTGGCGAGTCCTCGTCGGTAGGCGAAGGACAAGACTGCGTCGGCGATCTGCATGTTGATGCATCTGATTTTCCGCAGCGGCGCGTACACATCCCGCTTGACCAGATCGTTGGGCCACACCAATTTGGCCAAGCGTTCAGCAGCCACCAGGAACGTCTCATCCGGCACACTTGTCATCCCCGAGAGCATCACGCCCAGCGTCAGCCCAGGGATGATATAATCACTGGTGCAATAGCCCGGCTGATACACCTTGTTGGCATACTTGAGGGATGGCAGCGAGATGCCCGAGACGAAGATGCAGCGACCTTTGGTGTGGACAAACGCATCCTCTGGAGTGCACTCCATCATGTCCAGGGGCCGCGACATGGCGAAAATAATGGGCTGCTGGGCACTGCGCTCCATGGCTCTCAGCACCTCCTTGGTGAATGCCCGCTCGCCCAGACCGAAGCCAATCAAAATGTTGGGCTTCACAGCATCAATGGACTCGACAATTCCCTCAACCGGAGCATGCACCTGCTGGAACTCCTCCATGCACTCGGTGATCTTCGGACCGCGGTTGTACACCACCAGACCCTTGCCGTCGTAGAACCAAATGTTCGACTTGGCCGCCGCCTCATTCAGGCCCGAACGCTTCAGGTAGGCCACACACATGCGGGCCATGCCGATGCAGAAGCTCGTGTCGCCATGGAAGAGCATCACGTTGTCCTTGAGGGCCAGCTGCGTGATGTGAATGGCGCCCAAGACGCCGGCCAGGCCACAGGCTCCCAAAGGCTGCAGGTCTAAGTCCATGATGCACTGTTGATTGCGAAGGTGAGTCAGGTGCTTGATGGCGTCCGAAACACCAAAGTCCTTGGTCTGGATGATGCAGCGCGAGCCATAGAGACGCACCACAGCGTGGGTGAACTCCTCGAAGAACTCATCGAACTCGGCTCCCGTGACGCGCTTCTGTCGCAGGCCGCAGTAATGTCGATTCTGCAGCAGCTGCTCGTTGTCCGTGCCCACATCGAGTGTGATGGGCAGACAGTATTTGGGATTGATGCCGCCGTGCACCACATTCGAATACATTTTGTAGATGATCACTGGAGTGCCATTGACGCCCTGATCTCCCCAGCTGAGCACCGACTTGCCGTTGCCCACAATAAGGCAGCGGACGCTCTTGCATTGCGGCCAATTGCGGAGTACATTGTAGATGTGCCCGCGATCCTTAATGTTAATGAATAGGCCGCGAAAGACGATGGCGGTGCCGCTGAACTCTTTCACCAGAAAGCCGGTGACAGAACTCTGGAAGACCTTCAGATACAGAGGGGGATTGCTCATCAAGAAGCTAAAGAACAAGGTCTTGTTGTTCGACTCCAGATCCGTGAGAAATATGTACTTGGCCAGCTCGGAGCTCAACGTCCCATAGTAGTTCTGCAGCGCCTTCACCTGCTGTTCCATGGTCAACACAGCGGCCGGCAACAAGCCATGAATATTCAGCAACTGGCGTTCTCGATGACTGAATGCCAAGCCCTTGTTATAGTTGCGAAAATTCAGATATTTCCTTCCGCTCATTTTGGATGAAGGCGGCGACAGATCTGTAAGCCAAAAGTTATCCGTATCCCGCGATAAACCCTCCAGCTTGATAAGCTGATCCTTTTGGCTGACGCACTGTTCCTTCGGCTTTTGTTTGGCCTGCATTTCGACAATGTATTGAGTGTGTGTATAATATAAATAAAAGCCTGCTCGGAAATAAGTTTGATTTTATATGACAACTTCTGTTTCACCCTTAACTATATAACTGGCATAACAACTATGAAATTCACTTTTATATTCAAGCAGCACATCACATTCAATTTAATCTTAAAAAACATCTTCCAAAAATAAACTACAGAAATATATATACGAGTAAATATATAAAACAATTTAAAATATATGATGTTGGAACAATTGTAATGACAAGTCTTAATGACTAGCACCCCAAATTATAATTTTGAACTTTCAGAGCAAGGAATAGTACAAAATAAATAAATAAAATAAAATTGTGCTTCATTCAAACGCGAATAGCAAATCTACAATCGAATGTGAGATATCCGCTTAGACATCTTGAGTGTGAATGTTAATATTTTATAATATATTTAAAATATAAAATGCAATAATACATACACCAGCTGCGTACGAATTTTGCTTTATAAAATTGTATTTGAAATGACTTTAAAATGTTTTCAAATTTTAAGTAATCATCTAGATAATAGTAATAATTGAATCTCTAACTTAGAAACCAAGGATGTTATTCTCTTCGCAATATACGGAAAGAAACAAGATGTCAAAAAATCTACAACAAACTGTGTGTATAATTAAACAAGGGTATTCAAAAAAATGTTAGCTCTAGCTTTTATTGTCTATCTCAGCATAGATAATTACGGAAGGAAGGAAAACATATATCAAACAATACGTGTGTCTATATTAATTTGATGAGATCGTAGATGTCGCCTTCTGCGCGTTTCATACATTTTCTATAGTATCAAAAATGTAATACCCTTCTACCCTATGGGGTTCGCAGAAAAGTCAAAAAATGTGCTGAGCTTTCACAGTGCAGTGCAGTTAAGTCTCTCATCGTCAGTCGGGAGAAAGAATGTGTGCGATATAGATAGGTGTACATATTATATTTGTATCTAGTGTGTGTGCAGCTTGTGGCTTAGTGCACTCTGGCCACATTTAATTTGTTCTCATTAGCATTTGGTGGGGGAAAAGGTTCTTGGCATTATGTAAATGTGTGTGGCGCACTTTGCGGCGACTTCACCCAAAACTGACACTTTCAAATATCTTCGCGGAATCCTTGCGCTCAACTTTGCCCGACACAAACTTCTCGAAATTTGATGCAAAATATCAACAGAGACACAGACGAGCCAGCAGAGAGACTCGAGACACGCAGACACCCAACTCGCACACCTTTTATGCTAAATATCCCGCCGAAGGTGTGGGCAGAAGAGAAGCGGAGGAGGATGCTTTGAACAACAGCCATTTGTGGCAAGCAGAAGTGCACTTGGGCAGCGGCCTTAAGTGAAATGGCAACATCGTTATTCGAGTATTTCGGCCAAAAGACTGAAGACTGAAGTCCTGGCAACGGCATTAAAAAACAAACGCAAGGACCCAACCAACAGAACAACCAGGCTGTCCCATAAGCGGCTTAATTCATCCGGGAAAATGGCTACAAAATTCGCGAAGTGACTCTTGGTTAACATTACTTTTGAGAAATTCCACAAAGTTGTTGAGGCAGCGAGCAGCGAAAAAATGCCGCAGCTAATTTGCAAACAGATCTAAATGAATATTCTGATTCAAAGCAAAGTGAATACAATAATACCCAGAGAAGGGCACTCACAATATCCAATTATACGGCTGAGGTGTGAGCTGGAATGCGTCAAATGCTCATAATGAAATCAATTTTCAATCAATCGCTCGGACATCGAAACAGTCAAAACTCCAACTTCTCGCATTCGGCCGGACATCAAAAGCGACGGCAACAAAGTAACCAAACTGACCAAAATGTCCAATTGCCTGTCTGTGTGTGTGTCTGAGGGTGTGTGTGTGTGTGTGAACGCTTTATTTCCGATAGGACAAAGAGGGCTTAACGGCAATTCTTTTTTGGTTGCGCTTTGTTTCGCCAGCTGGGGCAGTGGCACATTTGCACTTTTTGGACATTACTGGCAACACAATTTGCAGTTTTTTCACCGTCTACGGATGTGCTGAAAATTGAATTTCTGCCACGGGACATATTAAGTGATCGAGCTCGCTTCGCCTCGCAGTGCCTACGGCTTTGGCGTTTTAACATAAAAATTTATGCGCTAGGTGCAAGGCGGATGGCCAAGCGAAGAGCAAAAGGTAAAGACCATAAGGGGACACCAATTCCAATACTACAAACATATATATAAATATATCCGCACGTGTGTGTGTGTGTGTGTATTCCTTTGAGTTGCATCTGGGCACAAAAAATGTTTATGCGACGTTTATACAGCGCAATTTGAATATTTTATGGACCAAATTCGATTTCGGACAGCAGAGAGAGAGCAGAGAGAATGGGACAACGTCGGGTCGGCACGTGCACTAAAAACTTTTGCATATGGAAATTGATTTCCTTCGGTGTCATGCCTTACTTATATATCTGTGTGTGTGTGTGTGTGTGTGGGGTGGAAGCTTTCAGTTTGCAGTGGTCATTTGCTGGCCAACTATTTTGACAGTTGTCAAGAGCATAAAAACAAAAGCAATTCGCACCTCCTCGATAACAAAATGGTTTTCATACATTTTTTGAAATATGCTCAAACTAAGCAATTTATATGCTGAACGTGACGCACACAATCGTTATCAATATTACACATGCGACACGTGGTACAAATTGAAGGAAACTCATCCGACGTTTCTCTTTCAAACTTCTTTTTATTCAGTAGTTTATTTTGCCAGCAAAATGCATAGTTTCTCACATACGGTGGACACTAAAGAAAATTAGAAGAATGTAGAGAACGACTTGACTTCGCACCATTTGAATTAAAATTTGTATTAACAGCAAGAGTATCTGCATATTTAATACTTTAATTTAAAAACATTTGAAGGGTATCTCCAAATTGATATATTTTTAGTAGACTGCTTTTATTATTTCCTTCTTTCAAGCGATTTCTCTTTGTGTTAAATTTTTAATAAAATATTTGAAAATAAAATATTTAGCTCTTCTCCGTTGATCGACAAGATAATACTGTGTGTGTAAATATTGTTTAGACTAGTTTATATTGTGAATAAATAAAAACAATATCTCAGCTTACCCGGGCTTCGATTTTCAATGAACTTTTGTATAAAGTGTCAACTATTTTGAATTCGTATTTTTTAAATATTGAATTGCAAACCGCCAGCCAAAGGCTGCTCGATGTGATGCTGGGTTAGTTGCATAAAAAGTGTCGGCTGTGATCACATATATACAATTGTATAGAAATTGACGCCACAAAAGCAACCAAAAGCGCATTGCAGCATTTTATTAAATTATATATCGAGTACAGAAGGGACCTCAAGAGGGGCTCAAGTGGGAGTTCAATTTATCCGATGCAAAAGCCCGACGGTGCCGTATTGCATTTGGTTAGTTTTTTACGAACATTTCAAACACGTACAAACTATATAATATTTCCATAGTCCGCTGGGCATTTAATGAATTGTCGCACTTGTTTTTTGTTAAATTGACATTAACGATTTTATAATTTACCACGCAAATTGCATGTTGCAAATTGCTCTGTTGCAAGTGCAACATCTCGCATAGCAAATGCCTGACAAACATTTGAGCCATGATTAACTGACAGACCATGGCATGGAATCGAGAAACTCAAATAAATGTCACACGAGTGTTGTAGTTTTCAAAGAGAAAAGTCTTAAATAAAAAATGTATAAGCTTAATAAAAGCGCTGCAGCACCAGCAGAAATAGGGGCGGGGTAGGGGCAGGGGCAGGGGCAGAGACAGGGGCAACTGAGGACGCGGTTCGCAAAAGTCGCACGACTTTTCTTCTTTATTCCTGCCGCTGCTGCTGTTGTTGCTGTTGTTGTTGTCGATTGCTTTTGGCTTTTTCGACAGGCAGCCGCGGCTTCGCATTGGCGTGCTTGTTGTGCCACACACACGTCACACACACATGCACCAGCACAAGCATATAGGACAAACTTTCAAATCGGCAGCTACGTGCGTCAAAGCCAAAAAGCGCCAACTTTATATCGTTGGCGCTGTCGTTGCTTTTACTTTGCAACTTCAAAAGACTTTCAGCTTATTTTTGTACATCTTTGCTAGCATTTTGTTATTTATTTTTCGTTTTTATTTCCCCACATTCGAGTATTCTCTTCGTTCTCTCTCTCACTCTCTTTTCTTACTTTAAACTTGCATGCAGGGCACGCTTATGTTTTGCCCATTCAACTGAAAGCAGAGGAGAATTTAACAACTAAATATTTAATTTGTTTATAGAGCAAGCGGAAGCTTTTGAATGCCGAATCATTGGAGCAATAATCACAATAAAATCACAATAAATATTAAGCTGAACTAGCGTAATTAACTTGTTGCACGCGCTCCCAAGGCAATCTAATCGCATGTATCCGGCAAATAATTCTGTGCCACAAATATGGCAGACCAACTGACCAACGAGTCGCACTTAAACTTATTTGTGGCAAATTAAAGAAAGCATAAGCACGAAATCAGCACATGCAAGCTGCCTGCCAAGCCGTTCTGTCCGCCTCTCCAAATCCGCACATAAAAATTGTTAACGGAAGCGAAAATTAATTAAAGCCACGGACAAGGGCAAAGCACGCGCTGGCACGCAACTCTCTGTCCAGAAGGAAGCAGCGGCGAACCAGAGACCGGCAGATGGAGAAACACAATAAGCAGTAGAGGAGGCTGCGCTGCAAAATCAAAATATGAACGCCCCGCGGACGTTACGCGCTTTTAGACGTGCTCAAATATTTGCCAAACGTGTCAAAAGCGTTGCAAACTTTGCGCTTCAGAGCATCAACCGGTCTCTGCCCCTCTGCGTCGCCCCTTGTCGGCACAATTGGCACAATTGATTGAACATTGTGCGGGTGCAGGTTGGAGAGGGGAATGGAAATGTCACTGGGGCATGCCACCAGCAACTTGCAACTGCCCTGCAGCCCAATTCTGTGTTTGCTCAGGCAAGAAAGAGTGATAAACAGATTGTCACCAACCAGCAGCGATAAAAATACCAGTTCCCATTGCAAGTGGGAGAGTGAAAAAAAAAAATATAATGGAAATTATCAAAACATTTTAGTCTTGACACCTGACAATAACAATAATGTTCTCTTCTTCGCTTTCTCACATTTTCTTTGTGTTTTGTTACACTTTTTATGCCACAATCAAAGTTCATCTTATCGCTGATGCTTGACATTTTGTGGACAGTTGAGACTGTCCAAATGTCAGATTGACACTTGCCTAACTGCCTTGATGAGACAATAACAATATTGATAGATGTCCATAAACAGAATCGAACATTAAGCGTAGTGGAGAGTGGCACTCAATGGCGAAGAATATCTGATATAGATATTTTGAAATTTAATGGCAATTGTCATGCAAATGGAAATATTTATTTAAAATCGCTAAACATATCTTGTGGTAAATGCGAATAATAATAAATTTAATATATTTATTTAAAATCAGACAAATATTATGATATATGAAAACACAGAGGAAACACAGTTAAAGGAAAGTTGTTCCTTTAAAACATTTAATGACTGTTCGAGTGAACCAATTATTCCTTCGCAAATTAATTTAATTTACTTTAATCTCATGACATATAGCAACACGAAAAGTTTAAGCTAAGCTGAACGCTGAAAATAAGATTAGAAACTTATGTACACTTCAGTTGTCAGATCCATATTTTGCTAATGAAAATATTTATTTAAATCGGTAGACAAATTTTGTGGTTAATAAAAACACAGAAAGTTGGACGCTAAAAATGATAATAATTTTATGAATACTTCAGTGATCTAGATGCTTGTTTTGCAAATGAAAATATTTATTTAAAATCGGTTCAGGAAGTTGAAGAATCATTTTGCAATTGGCAAAGTTTAAGATCTCACGCTACTTGGCAAACAAACTCATTTGGCACTCTCGAGTCTACAGGCACATAATTAAAAGTACCCAAGACTCAACATGAGCAACGCCAGCTACAACAAAAGGGGAAACAGCAACAGCAACAACAACTACAACAACAACAACAAGAAGTAACAGATTAAAAACAAAAATCTGGCAAGTCGCAGTCGACAACTAGGAAAATGCTCGCGCAAGCAGTTTGGCCCGTTGCTGATGCCGTTGCCAGGACAAGTTAATTTATGGCAGTCAGTGAACCAGGCAGATAGCACAGGCAACAGCAACAACAACAGCAACAACAACAACAACAACAACAACTGACTGAACTGAGCAGACAACAGGCAACAACAACTCAAATGGCGGCTTCTTGTTTTGCGCCTGAAACTGGATTTATTTTTTTGTTTCTTTTGTATTTTTAGTTTTTTTTTTGGTTCTGCGAAAACTTTTGCTAATTTGCGGTAATGTTAATGCTGAACTTTGCACAAAATTAGTCAAGTTCTGGCGCGTCGGATTAAGCGCAATGTTACGCCAAAGTGTTAAGTTGGAAATAAATGTTGACACTTGCGGTAAAATGCGAGTTCTTGTGCCGCAACATAAACAAAAGCGCCGAACGTTTTAAAACAAGCACACGCCCCACAACGAACACACATCCTTGCCACGGCCATGGAATGAAATTAACTTCGCCCCTCAAAGTATGCAAGCACAAGCATCGAAGCGAAGTCGCAGGTGCGCGGCACAAAACTCCATCCCGTCGCTGGACTCCCCACGTTGCTGGACTGCAGTTAATTATGAGTAAGTTGGCCATAACCGCAACACTTGCGGCGGCCTGGCGCGCTGCAATTCCTTAGGCCGTCTTTATGGCGGGTCGTGGAGCAGCAGCTGAGGTATGCCAAGAGCTTGCCAAAGTATTTGGTGCGGCAAAATTAATTTATAAGTTTGGTCCGCAACTGTCGCGGCACCAGCGGCGGACCGAAGCACCCTGCGTGGGCCAACCTGGGACAACTTTGGCGTGACGCAAAGTTGCGACACTTGTGGCAAGGGCTGTGTGCGTGGACAGGCGCTACAAATTTGTAAAGTGTCATATGTTATGCAATTTGCCGCCGCGACACTTTGCTCAAACTACAAACTTCAAACTGAAACTGTAACTGAAATTGAAACTGAAACTGAAACTGAATCTGAAGTCAAGTCAAATAATTTACCTAAAAAATTGCTTGAATGGAGCTGTCAGCGTTGACGACGATACAATTATTGGTTTGTATGCGCACAATTTACATTCACATTAGAGAGCGAGGCGAGGGAGACGAGGGAGACGTAGGCAGAGACAGGCTTGTAATAAATCAAACCAAGTGAATAAATCATAACTGTGTGCGCACCCACACTCGTATTCATTTCATACTCATAGTAGCAGGCTGACACATGCGAAAGTGAACGCGAATGCCACGACGACATGAAATAATGACATGAAAATTGACAATTTTATTCCTACTTAACTTGCTGAATGAACGAATGAATATATCAAGCGTGAATGTGTGTGCGAGCGTATGTGTGTGCTGATATATTTTATGCACAGTTTGACATGCAAGCGAGAATTGAAGCCCGGAATGAGTGACAGCCAGTGACTAACTGAGTGATACAGTAACAGCTGTCAAAGTGTGAATGACGCACACACACAACCATGGATAAATGGTTACACAGACAGACAGACAGACCGACAGACCGACAGACAGACAGACAGACACGCTCGTACTTGGTTTGTTTTTCTTGTAAATTGTGAAATTTCCATACACTTCCGTGTGCAGTTCATGATGGGATAAAACTCGCACACGCAGAGAAGCCAACTGGTCTAATTTCAATCTGCCTTTGGTCAAGGCCTGAGGTTTTGTTTTATTGCCCAATCGAATTGTTTTTGATATACGATTAGCCAGATAAGCATTATTTATGCGTTGCATAAATCAATTGTCCTATTAAACTTATGAAATATTGTACAATCTGTCTGGCAATTGGCTGCACATCTTGTGACACACAATCGCTCGACCCGCGTTGTGATTTTCATGAAACTCAATTAAATAATCACCCATAATAAGTGTGGTCTCCACAAGTCTCCGCAAGTCTCCACACACAGCCGCAGCTGCAGTTGATCGTCTGCTCCATCCAGTTGCAAAATGAAAACGAAACGAGTCGCATCTCTGTGTCTCCTCTGGAGTCTGCTTATCGCGAGCTGTTGGCTCTCCAATGCTGCGCCGCACAGCAAGCTTGAAGACATTGTGATGGTCGAGGACATTGTGAGTCTGAGTCCAGGCGACAAGGACGACACCAATGTGGCGCTAATCACACTGAGCGAGTCCAACTCCAGCGAGGAGGACAGCTCATCGGCCAGCAAAGAGGATAATGCGTCCGACGATTTGATTTTTCTGACACGCAAAAGTCAAGCTTCAACTGCAACTCAAAAGCAAATGCAAACCAAAGCTGAAGTGGAGACCTCTGCGTCTGCATCCGAGGAGGAGGAGCAGGAACAGGAGACAACTTCAGCCGTGGCCCCCATAGACATGTCTGCCTTTGTCGCCCTAATTCCCACACAACAAGTCCATGCAATTGTCAGCGATTTCTATCGCAATGACGCCGAGGTGCAACGAGCCTACGGATTCCTCCACAGCAACTACTTTGCCGAGAAGAAGCAGCTGCTCATTCAGCTGCCGGAAGTGCTGGCCTTCACCCGTTACCTGAATGCCAGCGGCCTGGATGTGCTGAAGCTGACAAAGAACGTGCTTCAGGCCATTGGACCGCCTACGCCTCTGTCAGTTGGATCTGCCTCTGTGGCTGTGCCTGTGGAGGACATCGGCAGCTCAGCGTGCAGCGGTGCGTATGAGTGACAAGTGAAGGGCACAACTCTGCCTTGACGCTTTGCACGCACACACACATGGCAGACAAGTTGTTGCATAACTTGACTGAATGTCGTCGATGCTCAAGAGCTATTTGACAGTCATAGTTGTGCACTGGACATTGCTGCATTTAATTAAATATTCTGCCAGTTATTGATTTGACTTTGGCTTTGACTTTGCAGAGTTGGCACTGCCCCCGGACAACCTGGAGGCGACGAACAGCACCAGAGACCAGGTGAAGGGACTGCAGGGACTGGTCGACAGGGTGCTGGAAGTGCTGCCACAGGATCAAATATTGGCCACATTTTTCGATAAAATCGAGGCGGATCAACAGTTCTCGAAGCTCATCGAAAGCATTGGCACGCCCAAGTTCTCCAAAATCTTAAGCAATCTGCAGGTGAGTCGCCTCTACGTTTTTCACTCACCTCCGGCACGTAGTTGACTTTCAAAAGGTTCGATCTAGGCCCTTTCCAATATGTTTTAAACAATTGTTTAGCTGCGTACTTGTATGTCTGTGACGGAGATGGAGATGGAGATGGAAGCTAGACCGCGGCTGCCTAATAATTTTCACCAGCAGACGTGAGAAAAATATCTGAGTAGCTTTTTATTTTATTGGGCTCGATGCTTTATTATGGACCGTCTAGAATCATTCCATCCAGCATTTGGACCAAAAAACCTCTTACTACCACATACGTTCTCGTATACAAATCAACTTCCGGCGGTTTGCCATCGAACTTCAGCAAAGTTTTTCATTCTCTCTCTGCCGGCGTATTTTAAAGCAGACTTTCCAAGTGCCAAGGCGTTTTCCTTCTAATTGGCAATTGAGCTGGTCTACGTGCTATACATATTTATGAAATGGCGCGATGGCAAAAAGCAGAACGCGCGTGTTTTTCTTAATGCTTTGCTCGCTCTCTCTCTCAGTGTTTTTCCATGGCTGTCCTTCTATTTTTCTTGCATCGAAGGCAATTTATGTTTATGTGTGAAAATATGCCAATTGATTTGGCCCAAATGGCGGGCCTATAATTGAAAACAACCTGAGTGTTTATATTTGCTTGGAGAGCAGCACTCTTAAACCGCAATAAAATATCCATGATTCGTTCCGCATCCTTGACAAACCGTCACACCAATTAAATCGAACTGGAGTTGACTTCTAATGTCATGAGCTCCCCTCAATTACAAAACTCCTTATTGAAAATTCAATTGAAGTCTTATATTTCATTTTTAAAAACACGGAAATAGGACGTAGAAAGTGTTCGTTAAAAGAATTAGGAATAGGCGACAAGTTCAAATTTAATCAAATTAAATGAAGTGAAAATAAGATAAATAGAATTAATTGAAAGCACAGTAAAACCAATAAATAAATTGCGAAGAATAGTTCAACAAATTAAATTAAATATAAATGTGGTCATTGCCTAAAAAATCAATTATCTCTAAGCAAACAATAAATTATATTTAAATTTAACATGTACGTGCATAGTTTAATACTTCAGATTTATTTCAATTTGTATAGGTAAAAATCACAGGAAATAAAATTGTTTTTAATTATTGGTATTAGAAACTCTTCATTTTTAATTATCCCCTTTTTGTGTTTTTTTGATGCAATAAATATTTATTCTAGTTTGTTAAACCGTATTGTGTCACATACATATATAAATAAATCGGAAAATTTTCTGGCTTTTAAAAACTACATTATTTTATAATGGATTTAAAAGATTTTATTCCAAATAATTTTGCATAATTCGCGGACTACCGAAATAATAGTTCCTTTCGTTATTACAAAAAATCATCAGGTTATTTCTTTGCCTACAATATTAATGCTGAAAATTAAATTTTGCAATATTATTTTTAATTTTAAAGCATCTAAATGTCACGTTACTTCTTCTCATTAAATAACATAGTATTTTTGCATTGATTATACATATTACAAAATAAATTATTTTTTTTTTTGTTTCCAGAACTCTGTGCCGTTGCGATATCAGCTCGCTGAGCTGCAAAAATGCCGCATCAACATTGGCCAAATAGTCGAGTCTCTCAAATCGTATTTCTTCCTCTCGAGTTTCTAGGCAATCGCCGCCAAATCACGAATCTGTAAACAAGCAGCAATTAAACGATGTGTTCGAGTTTTGATAACGTAAATATCAAATGCATGTAATGTTTAATAAGTTGAAGAACCTTTTTGGCGGCATTTCGATTCCGTTTTCGAGCATATGCCGAGGCAATTATTCAGTGGATGTTGCCGTCAGCCCGTTGGGAATTGGCAAAAGAAAACGGCGCATATTAATAACGCTTTCGGGCGCACGAGTGTGGTGCAAAAAGAGGGTTAAATGATGCAAAGGTGGTGGCTTTTGGTGCGTCAAAAGTTTATCTACGAAAAAAGTTGGAAAACTGAAGCCCAGCTCAAGCTCACGCTCTCTCGCTCTCGCACTCGCTCTTTCTCTGATTTATGCCGCTTCGCTTCGCTTGACTGTACGCTGCTGGGGCAGTGGCAGTGGCAGTGGCAATGGCAGCGCAACAGTTGCAACTCTCTTAATGTTGGCGTTTATTTGAATAAACTGAAACTTCTGATTTCACAGGGCAGCTGCCAGCGAGTGGCAGAAGCGATGGCAAAAAAGTTGAAAAACTTTCTCGGTTAACTGATTTCTACACCGACACCTGCAGCTAGAACCAAAAAACACCAAAAAAAAAAAACAAAAAGAATGTTCTCTCGCGCCCCCCAGGAGACTCATAATTTAGGTAGAGTATATCAATAAATTACGCATCCTGCTGCCAGGCACTTTTTAAAGTAGATAAAGCGACGGCCGTTGAAATGCAGAATAAACACATACATAAGAAAGTCTGTGCGTGAAACGAAATTGTTGCCGAGCTGCGAGCTGGTTACCCTTGTGTTTGGTGTCGTGGAGCCGAGTCTATTATGCGTACTGACCAGCTATTGACTGGTTGGTGGTGGGTTTCATGTCCAGCCATAACTCAATGGGGTCCAATTGATTGCCCTTTGGCCCCTTTGCTGTTTGTGCTGCTTGCAACAGCGTTGGCGGTGTTCCTGTAAACATGCAAGCTGACATAAGCTACGCGTCCTGCATCAGCTCCATTAATCAATTACAGACACACCCTCCTTGTCCGTTTCCTTTCCCCTTTCCCCCTCTCTCCAGACGCTGCAGTGGCAGTGCGACAATCACGACATGTCACACAAGTGTCTAAATTCAATCTGCACAACAGCATCAACCACACACACACACAGTAGAGGAGAAAACCCAAAAAATGTAGCAAAAGTCGCAGAAAATCCGTCAATCTCAGTTGGCAACTGGCAGCTGGCAACTGGCAGACGCACCTGGCTGGCAGCTGGGGAAAAGCCAAAGCTTTTGTCATTTGCAAATGTCACTGAGGCAAATTTCAAAAATATATCTGTGTCAAATATAAATTCAGCTTTAAACAAAAGCAAGTGTACGTTGAAGCCGCGTAAGCTTGATTCGAATTCCGTTTAATCAATTTTCGGGCCAACTAAATTTCGGTGTTAAGTTCTTCAAAAATTTAGGAAATTTGGTCGATTGGCCATGAAGTTGTTATCCTTTCTGGACAATTCACATGCCGGCGACGTCGCGATTTGTCAAAAACTGTCAGATGCGACTCCCAGTTGTGCCCTGCTGCCCTTCGCCAGCAACCCACCCACCGTCAAGCAGCTCTACCAGATCCAGAAGCATCTGGAGACCGATCTCCTGGCCTGCGATGCACGCCTGTCCCTCTTCGTGGCTGCTGCCATCAGCTATCGCTACGAGTCGCTGCTCCGGCCCTTTCCCGAGGAATTTCTCGACGCAAAAGGGCGTCCCAGCATCAATGCCATCTTCGATGTAATCGCCGACTTCGATCGCCTTGAGATCATCCTGCAGCAGATACTAAACGGCCACTTCAGGAGCTGCCAGAAGAATGTGCTGAAGCTGCTACACGCTGTGCTCGTGAAGCACGGCGAGCACGTGGCATTGAGCACCTTGCAGCCGGGGGAGTTCCAGGATCTCTACTCGCATCTCAAGATACCTGCGCCCTCGACATCACCCACCCAGATCTTCGAGGTGACGCCGAGCCTCAAGTGTGCCCACACCAAGGCCTACACGGCACTGCGGGATCAGTATCCCGTCAAGATCGGTTTCTACGGCGGCAAGCTGGAGGAGTTGTATTCCATGCTGACTGTCGGCTGTCTGCCGATGAACGAGCCGATTCGATTGTTCTGCAAAGTGGATGATGCACTGAACCAGAGTCAATGTGGCTCCAGCTGGGGCGCCTCGCGGTGTGGTGCGATGCTCAGCTGTGTGGCGGTTGTGGAGTTCGCGGTGGTGCCGTCGCTGGTGATCAAGGACGATGATCGACGACATGTCATTGTGCATGATGCCGATTGCATTCAGATATCGTATTTACTGTTCTTTGGCAAGAGCTTCACGCAGTACGAGAATGCGCTGAGTTTGCAGACGAAGGTGTCCGTCGATTGGAGTGCGACATTGAGGTGGCTGGGCTCGAAAAAATACACCATATCACTGGGCGTATACTTGATGATCCTGTCGATGTCTTTGTCCAGTGGACGTGGTGTGCTCTACAGACTGGGTACAAGTGGAATTTACGTGATAAAAAAAAGTTTACTACCCATTTAAAAATTACAAATGATCGTTTCCCATTCCTTATCGACAAGTGTAATCAATCTATTGCTCTCGGCGACTAGAACAATAGATTGTGTATATTTGGCAATAATTTCGGGATTTCCAAGGAAATTATAACAAATGAAAATTGTACGTTTTATGGATATTGAAGTGAATAAAAAGTCAGCAAGGGGTTGGCATGAGTCACAGCTCACAGCTGACCATAAATAACAACAATTTAGCATTACAAGTGACGCAGTCAGAATTTATACGCTCTCGCACATTTTCAATTTTCTACAATTTTTCCAGCAATTGTGTGAAATTCCTTGCGGCCATTCGGCCCGGCAGCGGGAGGAAGCTCGAATAGACGTTGCATAAAAAAGACATGGTCGGATTTGAGTGTGTGTGTGTGTGTGTGTGTGTGTAAACTGACTGCAGCCAGTCTATCCCGAACACTGAATACTGAGCATACTGAAACTTGGCATTATGTGTTGCCGGACACTTTTAGGGTCACACAATTTACCAGCTTTTTTCTTCAACTTTTTTATGGCGACCACAACTATGCACAGTACAGTGTACGTGTTTGTGTGTGTGTGTGTGCATTTTTTACATATGCTCGTCTAGTTTGCTGCTACAAGCTATGCTGAGAATTTGCTGTGGACTTTGGCAGACGTGGCCAGGACATTGCTGGCATTTGTAAACGTAACTTGTGCTGACAAAGGCATTCGCGAAATACTTCTGTAAGCCATATTTCATTGCATTTAAGTACAAACACACACAGTTGCAATTACCCCAGCACTGACTTGGCCCTGAAGCAAAAAGCTATCAATTATTTGGAGATCGAGCTCAGGTCGCAGCTATCATTACCCCAGCTTCCACTGCTGTTCCTAGACCTGATCCCAGCAGCCATTAATAAACGCACACATCAAACTTGCCACTGTCACATAAAATTCAATTTAGTGGCTTTTATGCTACGACAACAGCAACAACAAAAGAAGCGAACTTGGCTAAGTCACAAAAAGGGCAGCAACCCTCATCGCAAGGTTTTTACGCAGCTAAGCTGAATGCACATTAGCATGAGCTCGACTTCAGGTTAACGCCACATAGGTCGGGGGCATCATTCAGACATCTGAGAGCTGAAGAAGTGGCAAATGGGAAGTGGAAAGTGGAAAGCGGCAAGTGGCAAGTGGACTGTGGATGGGGAACGCCTGGGAGATGGTCCCAATTCGCTTCTACTTGCCCCGCCTCCTCATTGCACTCGACCTGAAATCAAAATAAATGTCAACGCTGCTGTCACACAGCCCTCTTTCTGGGGGTTCACTGTAGACGCGTTTTGGGGTCTAAGTTTTTGACTTCCTTAATGACACTGTGGCGATGATGATGATGACAACAACCACGACAACACGAACACGAGCACGAACGACGTCATCAATGCCATCAGCATCAGCATCAGCATCAACATCAGCACCAGCATCAGTGTCGGGGCGCCACAAGTTGATGATGCAATTTAAGAGCTTTCTGGCTTCCCTTCAAGTCGAGTGTTCGCTGCCTGGCGCCATTCTTCGTTTTGATAATCTAACAAAATTGATAAGGTGTGAAATTCTTGATTTTATTTTCTGCGTTCTGCGCAAGAAAATGCTTTTTCTTGCCAATTTTTTTTCGTTCCTCGCGTCTCTCGTCTCCTGTCACTTTTCTTGCCTCCCCACAGCAAAATACTTTTCCGGACTTTTTTTTTATTTATTTCATTTTTTTCTTTTTTTTGCTGGCTGTTTAGGCTGCTGCACAACACAAAAGTGTTGCCTTTGATGTTTTTGATGAGGTGTTTGTTTAGTTTTTGATGTTGCGCATAAGACGCCATTTCGAATATAATTCAGCAGCGCTTGTCTATCACCTTTTGTCGGCGTTTTCCATTTACATTTTAAACGAAATTTAATCCAGTTTATGGGCCACGACCGACAAACACCTTGTGCTCCTCTACCTTCTAAAAAAAAAAAAAATAAATAAAAGCAAAGAACCACAGCAAGCTGCGATTTTTTGCTTTTCTTTTGGGCAAATGTTGAAAATGTTGTCGCTTTGAAATTTAAATAAACAAGGAAATTGACTTTCAAGCATAGATTTTCTACATTTTCCCCCGCTGCATGAAAAGTGGCCAACTTACTTATGGACGACGACTACGAAAAAGCCCTCAATTTGTGTGGCATCTTTTAATACCCTATTAGGAGTATACCCTGGGGCATATTTTTCAACTTTCCACATTATTTACAAACATTTATCAAAACATATTTGCTGGAAATAATTCTAAATTGGCAATTAATCTAAATGTTTGCATTTTAAATTGTATACTTAAACTATATTAAAAAAAAATAAGTTGTATTTTGTATAAATAATTACCAAAGTATCAATAAACATTTTATCAGAAAATATTTGCTGCAAATCATTTTGATTTGATAATGAATACTATTGTTTAATATATTAATTTAATCTTCAAACTATAATACGAACAAACTAAGTAGATTTTTAAGAAAGAATATTTGCTGCAAATAATTTTGAATTGATAATGAATATTAATTTGTAATTTTTTGATGAAACCGTCATAACTTAAAACTAAGTGCAGGGTAATTTCTAGTCAAAAACTCTAAGCTCCAGTATTATTGTTTGGTGATTGCCATTTTGTCGGGTTCCGTCTATGTGTCCGTTTGTATTTTTGTATTTTTTCTGTACATGATTTTTGTAGTGAACGCACTCGATGCTCGGCAGGCGTAATTATCGGCACGTCAATTGCACAAAGCGGGCAAAAATTGTTTAATCGCTGGTCAGCCATAAATTGATTTGTATAGCAAACGAACCGACGAGCGAACGAATGAACCAACCAGCGAACCAACGATCCGCAGTCATCACTGGAATGGTTGTCCGCATTCGCAACATGCAACAAACAAAAAAACTAACGCACAAATGTAAGCAAAAAAAACGAATTGAAGTCCTGCCGGCGATTGCTTTGAAATTGGCAGAAGCCGCCTCCAATGCCGTGTGTTGGCAACTGCAAACAGAAAAGGAGCATAGCCCCAAACTGAATCCTTCTAGTTTGTGTAGGAATTAACTGCAGTTTTTTTTGTTTGCATTGAAAACTGCAAATCCGCCTGTCAGTTGACTTGTAATAGATCTCGATTAAAGCATGCTTTTTGATCAAAATCAATTAAAGTTGGTTGATTTATAAGTGTTTAATTATTGAGTTTAGTGAGTGGTTTCAAAATCAGCTTTAAACTGGTTAAGCTAGGTAGGTGCACCCATTGGAGTACTTGAGTGTATTCAACCAAGTACACGAGTACTCGAACGGTGCCGTAATTTGCGATTGCGATGCCTTCCGAAATGTTGCTGCGTTTAGGGATATTGAATCAAGTGACACGAGGGCCGCATGCCTCAATGACCGGTTGATTGTTTAATTATTGGAAATGCGAACAGCAACCAAACTCAAAGGATGCGCCAACTGTGTGTCTGTGTATGTGTGTGTGTGTGTGATGAGCAACCAATCAGTGCATCAACAGCGATAATGTTTCAATGACGAGGCACTTGGGTGGCTATTGCTTAGTGACCACAGAAATAAAGAGAGGGAGAGAGAGCGAGGCAAGCAGATGAAGGTAGAGAGAGGGAAGTGAAATAAGGCAAGGGTTAAGCTCGTGGTTACTGCTGTTGCAGCTTAATGTTGGCCATATGTGTCGAACAGATCAAAGTACCCTTTGACTAGCTTAAGTGCGCACTGAGAGTAATGCCACAAAGGGACTCTACGACAACAATTTCCAACCAGTCGATGCTCTGATATTCAATTGAATTAGCTGCTCTGCTCTACTTCAAATTGCTACAGTACAAATTAAGTGTTTTATTATTTAGTGTGTAGACAACGACATTGCGCATACGCAACGTTTCTCTCTGTAATATAATATTTAAAACAAGATTTGAAATGTTTGACATTGCGGCGATGGCAGTTTCTCTTTTGTTAGATTTAAAAAGAGATTTGCAATTTTAAAAATGTTTTTTTATATAAAAATTTATGCGCTTGTCATAATATGTCACAGTCTGCTAAATTCGGAATAATAAGCAATAATTTCATACAAAAGGCAAATTGTATTAATTATTGGTGGACAATAAAATCAAGGAGCTACAACATAATTTGGATGGTTTGTAATCAAACGATTATAAATATGTATTTATTTTATTTATTATTATTTTGTAACATTTAAATGTTTAGCTTCGACCAGCAGAACTTACATTACCAAATAGTGGTAATAATTAAGAAGCATAACCACTTCAATTTATCTTGGATTTTTTGTCTCTACTTTATTTAAATGTGGTTTTTGCTCCAAAATGTTAACATAAGTATTGTCAGATTGAATTTAACGAAAACACAAAGATTTTATGAAGTAGTATGTAGTTTCGAAAGCCATAAATGGTTGGCATTAAATGCTCTTAGACAGTCCATAAACCGTCTCTCGTATATGTTTGTGAGTGCTTATAGCGTTTATGTGCTGTTTGCGCAATATGCACATTTTGAATTGTTATTATCGATGCAGTGGCGCGTGTTCGCATTGGCCAAAAGGGGCAACCACGCCGTAGCCCGCATCGGTGGCGCTGACTTGTTGATTTTATGCCACTGTATGTGTCTGTGTGTGTGTGTACGTGCATTTCTGCATGACATTTGCAACTGTTGATTTGGTCAGGCAATTGCCGCACGGCCAAATGCATAAAATCAAATTCAATTCAATTCAATTCAATTGAAGCGTAAATTATGCAATTCGCTGATAGGCGAATACGAGAGCGCTTATGTTGTCACTTTGCGATCATAACATAACAAAATTATTGCGCTTTTATCTTAAGCAGTGACAAAGTTGAACATTTTTAGCAAAATATATGAAATGCGAATTGGAGCAACTAATTTATGTACGCTCTCCTTTATGATGTTAAAGTAAAGCAATGCAAACTGCTAACAAAATTCATGCAAATCAAATTTAGTAGTTCACACACTCACACAGTCTCAGCAAGCTCTGGCATACGAAAAAGTTTTTTGGGGAAAACCGCGAGAAAGTTTTGTTGTATGCGCGATAATGTTGGCAGTTAACTTAATTTTGTCACATTTGACAACACGTTAAAACAACAGCAAAGCCACACAGACAGCGCATAGCAGACACGAGACAGCCGACAAGAGACAAGAGACACCAGAAACGAGCAGACACTGCGAAAAAGTGGAAGTTAGTGGCATGGACTGAACGGAGCGGACTGCAGAAGATAAACAATGCAACGCGCAGACAAATGAGTGATGGCATATAAGTAGTACATGCAACCCTTGCTCTCGCCACTAAAACTGAACACGAAATGCACATTGCCAGGCCAAGGCTGCGGCTCTGCAGCTCTTCAGCTCTGTAGCTGTAGCTGTAAATGGGAATGCGGCGACGACAGGTTAAAAACTCGAGCGCCGCAAAGTATGCAATACAAATTCAGTGCGCGACGCGAAGTCTCCGTTGAGCTCATCTACTCGCTTGTGTGTGCATGTGGCACGAATATGACGTTGTCGTCAGCTGCAGCAATGTAATTTGTGGCATAGTGCGTATTACCCACACACACACACGCTCACACACATGCGTATATCTGGCTCACAGACACAGAGCCACCGCTAAGTGAGTGAGTGATTCGCCAGACAACGAGACTTGAAGGCAAAATGTTAAATGACGATGCCGTCGACAACGACAAATGTGTGTGTGTGTGTGTGTGTGTGTGTGCGTGTGTGTGCATTATATTATGCGATGCGCTTAAATTGTTACCAGAGCTGTGTGGTTGCGTGCAGTGCAGAGATCTTGGCCCACAAGGCGAATGCGCCACCAACAAGCACGTTATTTGCTTAAAGCGCGGTTTTCCTTTTTGGACTCGGCATTGTTGCTGCCCTTGTTTACATATAAATATTCTATATGCGTGCATTTTATTTATGATTGCACAACGGACAACTCTCTCATTGCACTCAGCCGTCGGAGACCCAAAGCCTTTCTCCCCTTTCCCCCCCCTTCCCTGTTCACATTTTGATGGCATCATCTGCTTCTGGCGGCAATATTTATGTGGGTTCAGAGCAAGAGCTCATAGTTGGTGTTGCTTTTGTGCTGCACTTAAAAGCGATTAAATATAAATCAATATAAAAATTTGCATACCAAATGTGCGATTGTGAGTGTGTGTGCGTATGAGTGTGTGGGTGTGTGCGCTCGGTTATTGAATGGCAGCCACTTCTTTATCCATTAAATATATATGTGTATCGCTATATGCTGCAAATGTTTATTACGTGTAAAATTTCTATATCTATATCTATATCTATATCTATATCTATATCTATATCTATATCTATATCTATATCTATATCTATATCTATATCTATATCTATATCTATATCTATATCTATATCTATATCTATATCTATATCTATATCTATATCTATATCTATATCTATATCTATATCTATATCTATATCTATATCTATATCTATATCTATATCTATATCTATATCTATATCTATATCTATATCTATATCTATATCTATATCTATATCTATATCTATATCTATATCTATATCTATATCTATATCTATATCTATATCTATATCTATATCTATATCTATATCTATATCTATATCTATATCTATATCTATATCTATATCTATATCTATATCTATATCTATATCTATATCTATATCTATATCTATATCTATATCTATATCTATATCTATATCTATATCTATATCTATATCTATATCTATATCTATATCTATATCTATATCTATATCTATATCTATATCTATATCTATATCTATATCTATATCTATATCTATATCTATATCTATATCTATATCTATATCTATATCTATATCTATATCTATATCTATATCTATATCTATATCTATATCTATATCTATATTAGTAAATAGTCTAGTCTTTGAAAGTTTCCAAATTTAATAAATTCCCACTCCTTCCCTCCTCGCTCTCTTTCTACTTCGCTTTATTGGGTTTCTCTTTGTTTCTTAATGCTTTTATGTGGCAATAATCGTTGGGGCGTGGGTGGAGGGCTTTATTAGAGGACACGCACATATGCAAATGCTATAAAACAGCAACATGTTTCGGCAATTGAAATATTGTGAGATTAGCTTGAGCTCGTGACGAACCCGAGGCCCGGCCAAGTTGCCTTTTGGGATGCTGCGGATTGTGCCCAGGGCTTGCGTTTTCGTTGACACTGTCATCGAGCACGTCAAAACAAACAGCATTATATGCAAAATTCCATATACCCCTCACACACACACACACACACGCACACATCCTTAAATACACCCTTATACACAGGCATATTTTTAATGCGTTTATGCTAATCGCGTGGGTTTTAATGCGGCCAGCGTGTTAAATGTGCCACGACTGCCCGGAAGAATGTCGTGGATGGGAGCAAGCTAGCATCGCCTGTCAACACATTTCGCTGATTGCCATGTGTCGCTGCTGTCGTCGACTGCTGTCTGTTGTCTTCTATCTTCGACGCAGTTTGACACCCAAATTTGCATAAATTGCGTTTAAGGCAACCGCACTCAAAAGCCCACGCCACTAAAGCCATGCACCTTCGTCGTCTCATCTATGGCTGAGGCTTCAAAACAGAGCGTCATTGTGGTCTTGGGTCTGTTGTTGCCAGCCGGCTGGCAGACGAGCAGGGGGAGCGAACAATTTTTGCAATTACAGTGCTTCAGGTAATTATGTGGCCATGGCCCTGGCAGCCTCAAGTGGACAGGTTGTAAAATTATGCATCAATGAAATTGAATGACGCTGCTGAATTTGACATGAAGTTTAAATTACTTGAATACACAAGCACACACACATCAACATAGACAGATACACATACCATTGCAGAGCGAAAACAAGAGCGTATAATCAAGTGGCAACACTGGCAACGAGGGTCAATGGTCAGCGGCACACAACAAAATTTGCAATCACCAACGACACAACACTTGAGGCCAAACATGGTTACAACGGCGATGGGGAGGTTGGCTAAATTTCAATTTTTGCCAAATGCCGTTTCCTGTGTTCCTTTCCAGCATTACAGGACAACCGAGCACAATGCGAGGGAGAGTGGGAGTGAGAGCGAGCAAAGCGAACATTAGGCACGAAATTCTCAATTGAATTGGCCCTGATAATGACAACTTCATGCATTATGCGTGTCCCTCTGTGCGTCATATTTGGAGCGACAGGCTCGCTGCAGCCATTGGTTGCTCACTGCTGCGCTGGGTTGGTTGGGTGTTGGGCACTCAAAACTTGACAATCTCGTTTGCCAACCGCAAATATGCGATTGCCTTGTTCTCGTCCAAATGAATGGCTCCAGCGTCAGTGCCAGCGCCAGTTCCAGCGCCAGTGGCCAGGCCATGTCCCTGTCGACGAGCTGACGAGCGCGCCATTTTGTGCAATTTTCTTCATCAACTTTCTTTTTTCGTCCGCCTCCTCTCAATTTTTTTTTTGCTGCCCGCTGCCGTGTAGTGCAAATTTTCCAAAAATGTACCAAACATTTCGTTAAACATGAGCCAGTGTGCCTACGCCAGTGGCAGCGTCCGTGTCATGTTGTGTGTGTGTGTGCAACAGCATGCGGCATGCGGCAACATAGGGAGGCATGTGTGCCGGCATCGAGCCCGGCTGGCTGGCTGGCTGGATGGCTGGCAAACCTGCCTCGCTGACTTATGCATTCAACCATCCAACTAGGCAGCCGCCGCAAGCTGGCAGTCAGCTCGATGTTGGGGCACAGTCCACAGTGCGGTGGTTCGCTTTTAATAAATTCATAAATATTTATATATGCAAAATTTTGGGTAAAATGCTGGCAGCCAACTGGCTGGCTGGCAAGCGAGTGGTCCATCTACCAATATATTCAATTTGAGGGGCCACAAACCGAGCGCCGCGTCACGTTGTCGGCTTGTTCACGTTGCTGCCCAGAGGCTGGGCATGAGTATGCTGACTGAGATCGAGTACTCGCTCTCGCACTCACACTCACTCTGGGCACTCGAACATATAGTGCGAAAATGCTGATAGATTGATGCGGCATGTCACAAAACCGCTGCAGCAACGCAGCGCTAGAGGCAGAGGCAGCAGAGGCAGCGACAACGGCAGTGTCAGAGTTGAGGCAAGTGCAATTTCCATATTTTGTGTCAGAGTGAAAGACCAAAAATCCGCACTAGTGAATTATAAGTAAAGTTCAGAGAGAACTTGTAGTGAAAGTACGTATGCCGAGTTGTTGCTGAGTGAATATGCAAATATTCTTCGAGTACAACTCAATTCTGAAGTCATCGTTGTCGTCGTCTCCCTTTTTGGGGTTTCGTCGCAGTTTTCAATCAACGCTAAGCACAAATCAAATCCACATCAAATGCACTGCACAAAACGGCAAAATGAAACGGCTAAAAGCAAATAGCAAACACGTTAGCAGGCGGGCATCTCATTCCACTGTCATCCTTGGCCTTGTGCTTGTATCAAAATTCAAAATTTGAAATTCGCCAGCTCGGATTCCCCGGTTCAGAACATGGAATTTCTCGCATTCACACATGCCTCAATAGCGGAGAGCGGAGTGGAGCGAGGGAAGCTAGGAAATTTCCACGGACTGCAACTGTCACATCGCAAAGTGGTGGGTGGCGGGCGGAGGTGCGGGGGACGGAAGATTGGGGCGGTAAATCACAACATGCGGTGCGAACGCCTCGTTGTCTGTGTGTGGCAGTATGTGTCAGTATATGTGTGTGTGTCTGCTGGAACACTCCTATTTTAATCTTGTTTTTGAATACTCGTTAACTTGGCTTTTGTTATTCTTATTTTCATGCTTATTTGCATACGAAACACCCGCTTCTCCCCCCCCTTCCGCACTCCGACTGCTCAGTGTCAACATCACAACCCCCCGATAAAGTCGTCTGCGAAAATGATTTAAAATCAATTTATTCTTTTCTGTCCTTCTTATGTAAATCATTTTTGCGTCGACTACACAGACCACTGCGAGTGAAAAAGCGGCAAAAGTTTAATCTAAATAAATCAACTTGATGCGTATCTAAAAATAAATAAGTGAATGAATGAACGTATGAACGAATCAATGAATGAGTCTGCTTCCTCGCTTCGGATTTATTTACAAATTCGCAAACAAATTTTCACATCACCGTCAATTGCCAGCCTCAGCGAGGGTTGCTCGACATGTTGTTGTTGTTGTTGCTTCTGCCACTCAGCTCAAAAAATAAATATGAAATTTGTCTTGGATACTTTGCCTAATTTTCGCCTGTCCCAGTTTTAATTCACATGCGCAGTAAATATGCGAAAAACTCATCAATTATTATCAACAAACATTTGCCAGTGACATTCGCATTGACTGTGGAACAAATGACAACCGCGACATAAACAATTTATACGCCCAACAAAAAGTTAATTTTAATATGCATAACTGCATTTAATAGCTTCTGCATATTTATAAAACAAAAAACGAGTATAATGAGGAATTACAAACGAACCTGACTATTGAATACTCCCTAACTGTATAAAACATATTTACGAAAAATATAAAAGTGTCAATAGATTCAGCGTTAATCCAGCCTTTTTGCTCAGTGTTACAGGGTATAACAACTTGCGGACAAAAAAGAATCGCTTAAAATTAAATCTAACCAAATCGCAGCTCAACTGAATAGCAAATAGTCATGAAATTTACATGTCATTTCCACAAATAAAAACAAATACAATTTTCATTGCCCGATTGTATGAAAAATATCAAATTGCATAAATAACAAATTAAATTTAAATTTGCAATTTAATTCACGTAATTTATGAACGTGTGAAAATTTGCAAATTGTTGTCTTTGCGCCGAAGCATTTGCCCATTGGGGACCGCATTATTTGTAACTGTTCAGAAAATTGTATGAACATTAAAGCAGTAGCAATTAAATAGTTTTCAACTAATTGTCAAGTCAACCGTCTGCTTTAGAATTCGGGAATTTTTTCAGGTTTTCAACAGATTTTCTTTTCAATAACTTTGTTTTAAAATTAAAGTTTTTTTAAGTCCCGTTTCTAAGACAAAACATTCTGTTTAAGTCTCTGGGGGAAACTTTAGATGACATTAATTAAAAATTACATGCTTTCAAAGATATTTTTCCCCTAGTTATAATAACAAGCTAATTAAAAGTTTTGGTCAAAGAGAGAAAAACGTAGCAAGTGCGGTATTTAGTTAGTCGTCTGCCAGTTACGTGTGTATGGCTTAAAAATTGAACCACAGCTAAGGAAAAGTTTTTAAGAATTGTGAAAATAATAAGTAAATACGAGTAAAGGAAAAACTCGAAGAAAATTGAAAATGTTGTGAAGTAGCTTTAAGTACACAATAAATAAATACAAATACATGGAAATTGCGACTACAACTGCAGGGATTCATTCGAGACTCGGAGCAGGGGGCGAAAACAGACTTGAGGGATGCATAACGTGCGAGAGAAAAATGATATAAAAATAGCTGCAAGCCATACAAGCAATACAACTGCTTGTGAATCTTAGAGTATGATGATTATATATAGAGGGGTTCACAGTCACAGTTTCAGTCAGGGAAATCGCATTGCTCGAGCCCTATTATATGCTGTTAAGTTGCCCCAAGTGGTCGACTCTCAGACAACGAGTCGGCTGATGGCAACAAACTGCATCATTTTCAAATGAAATAAATCAAAGCACACAAACAAACAAACAGAGAGACAGACAACGATTGACAAGGCATATTGGGGTAATGCCAAAACCAAATTGAACAGAAAGTAAACATGAATAGATACACATACATCTAGAGTCTCAGGGTCAGCCCAATTGCCTGGCTCATTGCTGTGGTCCTGAGAACCGCGACAGTTGCGAGTCGAGTTGTCTTGTCTTTTGGGTGTGGCTGCGTTAGTAACGAGTCAAGTTGAGTCGAGTCGAGTCCATCCCCCATAGATGGTTGCCCACAGTTATTATAAGCCGTATTTGCATTACACATTTTATGGGACCCCATCAGCAGCAGCGGCAGCAGCGGCATAATGAAGACAAAAGGCATCGAGGCCCATTGACACTTAAAATGAAAATTTTCACATGTCGCATTATGCAAAGTACCTGAAATGGTGCAGCACATTTGACCCTTTTTGCCAAAACTCTCCACATCATAATAACAATGTTAATAATATTAATAACGCCTTTATTCCACAACAAAGGGCAGACATGGCGCCAGCTGGCGGTTTAATTTAATTAAACAACATGAACCCGTTATATGTGGCCACCTTTTTGGCCCCATGGCTCCCCTTAATAAGCCCCGCCCCCGCCCCCGCCTCTCCCCGACGCGTCGCATCAAGTCAACGATTTCCTCGTAGCCTCGCTGCTTCGCTCGAGTCCCGGCTCACATCACATAAATGCGAGGGATTTACAACTTTGTATAATAATTTTCAATTAAAAAACGCACTTCAGTCTCCGCTTTCAAAAAGTATTTTAAAATTGTTGCTCTCATTTCGTGTGTGTGTGTTTTGCTTTGGACTGACTGCTGTGACGTGGCACTTGGCAAACAAGATTTGCATGTCACACACACACACTCACACACACACGCTCAGACACACACTTACGCACGCTTGAGCTTGGTGTTTCTGTCATATTAACGGTACTGTGCACACACGTGTCTAAAAGGATTTAAGTCCTTTCGTCTACGCCCCGCACGAATGCGTCCATCTCCATCCTCATCATCATCAACATCAACATCAACATTCCCATCCTCATCATCGTCGTCCTTAGAGCTGGCGCTCCTGCTGCAAATATTTGATTAGCCCGGCAAAAGTTTCGCAACTTTTTAATTTTGGCACAAAAAAGTTGACATGTTCGCAACCCATGAAAGAAGTGAGCTCAGTTCCATTTACGTCTACCAAGCACCTATTAGGAGTTAATATAATTGTTTTTATGCTTTCTGTACTCTTGAAGTACATGCTCCTTTTCATCCGATCTAACGCAACCGCGTCACACCTCCACCTATCCAAGCACGGCACAAAAGCGAATCTCGCAGTCGCTTCAAAGTTTCCGAGCCGCGGTTTTGAAGCGGCAAAACCGCAGTTGAAGTCGAGACCGACAAACTACTACAAACTGCAGTCAACTGAGATTTTGCCAGGCAAAAAGAAAATTAAGAAATAAAATCGAAAGTGCTCGACTGCGAAATACCATTTTATCGAGTTTATTTAACTTGTATGAGTAGAACTTGCAATATTAACGTTTTAGTTAAAGAACACGTCGAATACTTAATACCAAAACTAAATTGCTGTCAAAACAAATTGGTAGCTTTATCTTTTTTTGTTTTTAAGATCATTCAAAGAAACGTTCAACAATATATATTTATACATACTTACTTTAATGGTCGAAAGTGCCTATTTTTAGCAGTTACTTTTTCTTATGGCCCAAATCATAATCCCCTTCAAGCCTTTGATAACGGGTATAAAAGCGAAACACGAAAACAAGCTTGCTGCAACCAAAATAAAACGCAGTGAGAGCGGCAACGCTTAAGCTACGCAAGCTGAAACATCTCATATTTCTGTACGATACCCTGTAGAAGTAAAAGGGTATACAATACGGAGTAACATGAACTCGAGAAATGAGTGTTAGTATTAAGAATTCATTCTCTGCCGTAGAAGAAAATTAAAATTTGCGCAAAGACTCTATTCAAGAAACAATTGCTAACGATGAATTATGATGTGAAGATATCTAATCTATCGAATAAAAAATATGTTCTCTGTTAATTACAACTAAAATAATTTAATATAAGCAATTGCTAATTTTTTTATTTATATTTTTAAGTTTCAGCAAATAATTATTTCTTTGCAATTTGCCCAGTACTTTCTATAATATTTATATATCCTGAAATATATTCACAACAAAGTAATACAGTTAATGCATATAATTTTATTTCTTGGACACAGATCAAGTAAATTCTTTTTAAAACCAAATTAGAGATCATCTCTTAGTCGCACACCAGCAAACAAGGACATATGAGTACATATACAAATATGTTTTTCTGTTTTTTCACTCGTTCCAACTGCAACAAAGTTGACGTTGATACTGGTGCAGCCTCCATTGATGTTGCTCTCGCTGTTGCTGCTACAAATGCGTGTAACTTTTTAATCAAATTATGTGCAAATTTTCTTTAGCAGTAATTTTTAGTAAAAATTTTGCACAAAATTACTGCGAGCGACTCGTTTTCGTTTTCTTGGGCCATCATCAGCTTGGTGTCTACTTTGAACTGCTTATATTTCATTTTCATGGCTTGCGTGTGAGTATCTCTCTCTCTCTCACTCTCACTCTCTCTTGCTGTCTCTCTCTTCTGGTTTGCATCTTACTCGATTTGCAGCTGTCGCTGATTCCTTATAAGAGTTGCTTGCTGTCTCAGTCTGTCTCAGTCGACTGTCGCGCTGGCATTGCATAATTTTTAATTGAATTTTAAAGTTTTCGGCAAGCCAAAGAAATTTTTGTTTTCATTCGCTTGCCAAACTTTGCCTTGAATTTAATTAGAAAATGATTTTGACTGCGGCTTTGCCACTTGCAGTGAATCAGCACCCAGCACTCAGCACCCAGCACTCGACTTGTGGTACTCAGCGAGTAGTAGCGAGTCCAGAGTTTTCGCGGTCTGGCCGTAAAATTAATAAAGTAAATTGCAAACTCGGTGCCAATATAAATAAAATAAAATTAGGCGTGAGTTCAGTTCAGAGACTTGAGTTTCAGTTTCATTTTCATTTTCAGTTTGGGGTTACGCTACTCGTTGTCCTTAATAAGTACTATGCATGTACATTGCATTAGTGGCCATGTTTATTTCATTTGGACGCGTTCGCCGCACAGCGGGCGGCATTTAAAACTGCACCCGACACGGCATCGAGAAGAAGAGAATTGCAAATGGGAGGCAACATTTGGTTATTGTCTGCCCTTTGTAATTTGCAGCAGACACATTAATCAAAAAATTGTTACTACCAATGGCCCGCTCCCTCTAGCACTTGTTGTTACTCAGCAGCTGCCATTGGTTCGGCTTCGTGCGGTTGCATTTGAGGCGGTGGAGGTAATTGAAATGTCACCGGAAGTGTTGCTGGCCGCGCACTGTCTCCGGTGCAGCAACGGTTGAGTGGCACACACATGAAAATGTGGCAAGCTGCCCAGCCATGACCATCGCTGATGGGACACGACCCTATGACAAGGACAACGCATCCATTTGATACACTCGATCGCTGACAGCAATGTTTGTGGCGCTGCTAATGTGACTCTAACGGTCAATTACGAGTATTTGCGCAATTTTGTAATTAAAATCGCAAACGTGCCCCATCCAGAGGTACGAGTACGTGCCACACGAAATGTAATGCCCCATCACGGCCCTTGCGAGTCCTGCGTCGGCTTTCTTTTCAGTTAATTAACCAGCACTGCATCTTAAAGCGAGACGAACAACTTACAGACATGTGAATTTTCAAAACAGCTGCGCTATCCGCTTGTCCTTAAAAGGACTGTTCTAATAGTTGAGCAATACTCTTCTTAGCTTTCGCTTTTTGTCTGGCAACCCTCGCTACATAATGCGGAGTAGATAAGTTCGACTCAGAACTGCGCCAGATTGCACTGACAGCAGCGTCAGCTTTGCCGTTTTTACCTTCAATTTTATGAACTTTTTCGTAGCCGTAACTTTTTCATTACATTTCGACTTGTACAATTTTCCGGCTGCTGTTGCTGTTGTTGTTGTTGTTGTTGTAATGATTCGGCTGCAATTGCCATGCTGTTTACTTGCTGTTCTTGTTGTTGGTACTTCTGTTATTGTTGTTGTTGTTTATGAGCTAATTACATAAGCTCGTTATTAGGCGAATTACTTGTTTCTTCATTTGCAGCTGGATGATGCTGATGCTGCTGCTGTTGCTGCCTCCGCTGAGCAGCAGCAGCAGCAAATAAGAAAACTTTTTTAATTATAACCTCATTTAGATTTGACGTTAGCTGCGTCGCGTGTCTGTCTCTTCCTTGGCCTCCCCCCCGGCCCCTCCTCTAGCCTTTCGCTTTCCATTTCCGTCGCTGTACCTCAGCGCTGTTGACTTGGCTTATAGCATTTATGCTCACTGCCTGCTATCTTTACAAACTCAATCTAATCAGTGCTTATTTAATTTGATTTTCAGCACTGTGACAAACAATTGAAGTCACAACTCTGGTTCACAGCCTGTTGCCTGGAGCTGTCGCAGTTGCCAATCAGTCTGCTGGCCAAGTTTATGCCAATTGCTCGACACCTTGCAGAACTAATAAATAAGTGTCTGCATTGCGTTCTTTAAGCGTGTCTTCCAGCAATTTATTCAAAGTGGTTTACTTTAAAGTTAAAGCCAATATTTTATGTGTTCCAGAATACAACAAAGCAGCAAAGTCTCGGCCCTGATTATTGTTTAACGCCATCACAATTTACATATCGTTTGGGCTAATAGAGAATTTGAGGCATCCTACCTGTTAGTCTCTGGATCTCAATCAGACGAGGACACTTCCGCTGCCAGTTGGCTCAAGTATATTTATTTGCATCTTCTGCTCTTGCTGCTGGCACTCTGCTCAGATCCTTTTCATTTCTTTGGATGCATATTTTACACCCTTTAACTAAGTTTGAAGGTGTATATGACTTGCAAACAAAACGGAAAGAAAGTATATTTAATGCAAAGTAGATTCAATATCTGCTGCACCTGAATACTGTGCAGGACACTTCCACTGACTTTAAGTTGGTTACACTGTAATCGATATGAAGATAGTTGCCGTTTAATAAATTGAGTATACGCCACGTGTTTGCAGGGTATTATGCAATCGAGCCTGCCGCTTGTTGTAGCAATGCTACCATTTTCCACTGCAATGAAGCGTAAAAATACGTGTTTTTTTGCTACCCAACTGAAGTATGCACAGACACATGCACCTATACATATATGTATTTGTATATACTTGTACTTATAGGGAAAATTTAGTTTATGCATTTGCATATGGTAAGTATCTTTGTACGTAGTTTCCACCCAGACGTAAGGCAAATACTCGTAGCCTTGTTAGTTGTTGACTGCAATTTCCTTGGCATGCAATCGGTTCTTCCTTCTTCTCCAAGCAATACACACACACACACACTGAGGTTGTATGTGTGCTGAACAAATATTTGGTTTACGTCAAATTGACACGCATGAGTTAATCAAAAGATGATTTGTTATTTCTTGCAAATGCATCCGCATCCACATCCACATCCACATCCAGATCCACTTCCACATCCGCATCTGCACACTCAAGACTCTCTCGCCTCAGCTGAAGAGCAACAGCCACAAGTCAACAAATTTATATTGTGGAAAGAACTTGCTACACTTCAGCGCTTATTTCCCGCGCCCTCATTAATAAGCACAAGTATTTCGCATCAATTTGCAAACCGCACACACACACACACTCACACACACAGATACCAAACAGCGTCCAGTAGTTACACTTACTTAAAATATATATTCGCAGTGCTGGGAAGGATGCGCTGGTCGGACGACCCAAAGAGGCCCCAAGGCATCTCGGCCATGCTAAATAAGATAAATGAGAAATGTGAAAATGAAACATCACCTTTGCCTTTAAGACGACGCCCACGCACAGCCACAACTACAACTACAACAAGTACATACTGTGGCTGTTAGCAAGGCCAGGACTCGACTATTTTTTATATTTTGTTTCTCTCTCTCACACACTTCCTTCCATCAGCCTCTGTTGCGAGCTGAGCTGAGCAGCAGATAACATTTTAATATGGTAGGAAAAGCACTTGTTAGTCAGCCGCAAGTTGCTGGCCAGGACTTGGACTGCGACTTGGATGTGGACGTGGATGTGGACGTGGCAGTTGAGTTGGCAGTTGGCAGTCGGACTACCTCTTCGCTCTGGCCATTAGGTTAATGTGCACTTCAAACGAAATTAAGATGAATTGATTAAAATTACAAAAGTGTTTTGGGTTCTGGGGAGTCAGAGTGCGAGCTCTAGTGTTGCAAAGTTCAAGAACAAGATTAAGTGCTTTCATTTGCCTGCCTTTGAGAAATGATGCAGCTCCTTGATGCCTCCAGCTCCTGCCCCTTTTGAGTCAAAAACTTTGGCTATAACTGCAGGTGTAATGAATGTGCCTGCATTTATTAATGCTTCAAACTTGCCAAATTAATTGGCATTTAATTTATTTTGCGGCTAAACACAAGTTGTTCTTGAAACATATTACGCTTTACGCTCTCCCAGCCAAATACAACTTATCATATAATTGGCCTAACTGCAGTTGCCAGCATTTAATTGCCAGAAATTGCAATTAAGATAATTATCTACTAAAAACAAGAGAGCGAGAGACAGAGATGGAGAGCGAGTAAATCCGTTTTTCGGATTGGATTATGTGTGCCAGTGTTTTTACGCCATTTCACAACGTACTTTGCATAAATTTCAAATGAATTTCAATGCCAAAAGCGCAGGCAAAACAATTGCCACTGATGAAGCTGCTGCAGCAGCTATTCTGCTCTCCACTCCCCCCCACTCCACCTCGTGCATCTCTTAAGCCAGGTGCTGCTCCAATCAAACCAAATGAACGAGAGTGTAGAGAGCCGGACCAGAATCAGAGTCCCAAGCACAACAACAGAAGAGAACTGAAATTGCAGTCGATGCAACCGACTTGTAAACGTAAAGCGCAAAATTTTGTGTTATTCTTTCGGATTTTCTACTTTGTTGGCAAAGCAAGCAAACGACTCGTTCGTCCAATCCACCTTATTCCTTCCCCTGCTCCTCCACCATCACTGACCCGTCGGGTCGTGCTTTCATTTGCTCAGTGCAAAGTTGTCGCCTTTGTTAAGTTCGTGTCGCCTGCATGTCCTGACCAGCAGCCAAAGCAGTCGAAGCAGCCAACGCAGAGCTAAGCAAAGCTGGCAAAAGCAAAGCAAAGCAAAGGCAAACGTAAACGTAAACGCAAACTACGAGTACTTTCTTACGATTGGTCGCCGTCTGCATTTTGCTTCAATTATGCTAAAATGTCAAATGAAATTTAATGCTATGCTCAAGTGGCTGGAGATTGTTTTTGAGCTTCTTACTTTTCTCTCTCGCAATTCAGCAACTAAAAGCTTCAAATGGTGAATTGAATATGCTATAATCTTCCTCCTCCCTCTCTCTATCTCTCTTTCTCTCTCTGTCTTTCACTTTCTCTTTTCCTCTCGCAACCTTTTACAATATTGACGAGTCGTTTCTACAGCACTCGCTAACAAACCCAAGAATATGAAAAAATACTTTTTGTCTACGAAAGATTATGTGTTCTTCTATGAGTCACTCTCAAGATCGCTCGGCGAATTACAAATAATTAAAAAAAAAATATATTCATTTGAAAGCTAGTGCCTTGGTTTTAAATATACACAATTGTATCTACAATACATTTGATGATGTAAATATGAAATACTTAGAAGTTAGTTAAGAATCAAAAAACAGACTATGGATGACGTTGTGCTGAAAAACGGACTTGTAAAATTCAATTATGTGAATAAAAAGAATAGTTCTCTTAATAATAAAAAATGTTGGCAACCAATCAATTCTGCGGAGAACTTCATGGTGAGTCGAATCAGCATATTTGACTTACAAATTGCAGGTAATTACAAATTACAGGTAATCTCAAAAACACTTTGTCCAGAATTTGCACTGTTGATCCCGTTTTCAATGGCATTCTGAAACGTTTTGGCGAAGAAACGTCGCAAGAGACGAATATGCGAACGAAAGAATCATAAGAACGCACAACTGAGACTACATTTTGACCAGATTTATTGCTTTTGTTGTTGTTTGCAGAAACTTTTGCAATTTGGTTTTACATTTTTGCTAATTTCAAATGCACTGGGACCGAGTCGCAGTCGCTGGCAATGGTGTTGGTGTTGGCCAAGAGCTGCGTGTTGGCGTTTGTTGGCCCTGGTTAGGCACGAACTGGGCCAAGCGAATCGTCGGGGCATAAGCAAAAGGCAAATGAAGCTACAATTACGAGTTGAAACGGACACAAGCACAAAAGGAAGTAATTTGCAATTAAATTACGACGAAATGGGCAATAGAAAAGAAATTAATTGTCCACGAAATGCAATTATGCTCCGGTTGCACAGAAGTTACAGTCAACCAAAATGAACGAAATGAACGCCCCGAAGGGGCAAGCAACTCGTGCTGCTGCTGCTGCTGCTGCTGCTGCTGCTGAAATTGCAGCTGCTGAAGTGGCTAAAAGGCTAGTTGCCACTTGCCACTCGCCAGTTGCCAGTTGTTGACAGTTGCAACTTGCGCGTAATGAAATTGCATATTAAGAAGTTGTCAAAATTATTAGTTTTCAAATTATGAATGCCAACTTCTGTAATCCGAGCAAGCACCATTAGCTGTGCCCTTTAACTTAAAGCCATATAGCATAAAGCTGCCTAACAGGCTGGTCGCTCCTTAACCCTAATAAATTACAAATTCTTTTTTATTGAACTTAATTTCCTTTTGTAAACCACATTTTTGGGTCTGTGCAACTAAGCCGCTGCAAAGGAGATATATGGCCCAGTCAAAGATTACATTTAGTGGCACCACATCCCACACACACACACATGCAGTGCACTTTGCTGCCACTTCCACTGATTTTTGCCGGCTGCACAAGGTTGACTGGGGCTGACCTCAAGCAAGCCGCAAGCAAGCGAAATGCAATGCCTTTCATGTTGAACTAGAGACCCGCCCACTTGTTCCCCTCCCCCTCGGCTGCTACAGTTTGTTTTCATGCAAAAGCAAGCAAATGATCAGCAACAGCATTTTTCGGTTACTCTGAAACTTGCCGAGTCGAGTCGAGTCGAGTCGAGTTCCGAGCGGGCCGCAATGTGTTCGCAAGGCTCAAAGCGCTTGCGAGCAGCAAATGCGTTTGCATTACGGTCAGATGTTTGCGGTTAGCCTATATTGTGGTGTATACACATATGCGCATAGCCTAAACATTGAGCAGCAACACTTTGTTGTATTATAAACACATTACGGCAACTTTGTCGTAGCGCGGCTTTCGCTGCACACTTCATGTGCAGACGAAATATGATCGCTTAAGATAAGTAACGCTGGCCAAGTAGCCAAATCAGCGTTCTCACGCTGACCGCCTACATACATACATATGTGTATGCATAACACTCTCTGCCCCCCAGCAACGTCTCTGTTGCTTTTCATTATATACAAAATATGTAAAACGGCTGCACTCGCTGCTTCACAGCGACACAGCTTTACTTTAAGAAATCAATTGAAATAAAGAGATTGGAGCGGCAACAACGAACGCTCCAATAGAAACCAAAGGAACAACTTGTTACTCCAATAGAAACCAAAGGAACAACATTACATGGCGACCGTGACAGATGACTCAGGAATCCGCAACTTGAAGTAAAAACGTCAACAATGGAAGCAACCACTACATTGGAGAGGCAACAATAAAACAGGCAAAAAGGAGAAAAAAATATAAAAATAAAATGTGTGAGTGATGGCACGCGGAGGTCTCAAAAATAAGATTAATAAGAGAATAGCGCACATAAAGTGGCTGCTGTATACTCAATCGCCCCCACCCCCATGGGCAACAGCTCAAAAACTAAATAGTGAGCTTGAGTTTTTAAAAGAGACCCTCCGCAACAGAGTACCACACGGCACATCTCAGTCTGAGAATAAAATTAAAGTTATAAAAGAGAACATTAAAACAATCATTAATACTCCAAAGCCTCTACCAAGACGACCAGAAGTGTGCCCAGCAGATTGCCCAGGACCGCTGAACAGTGCGGCATGCAAATCAACTTGCATGAGACCTACGACCAGTGCGAAGACCGGCACCGGCCCCGCCTGAGCCCATAGGCCCAGGACAGCTGCAGCAGAGAAGATACAGCGCGAGTGGAACCCCGCCACTTGTGCCAGCGAGGGAGCATCAGAGTAACCAGGCCGTTGACGACCATCTGATGCGGAGCAGCAGGCAGCAAGCAGCATGAATATAGAATAATTATATATATATGTTAAATACAATTGTAAACTTGCGCGGAGCCATTTCCGTGCATTAGCAGTATAGCCTGTAAAGCTATACGAAATATTAGGCAGGACATTTGTTACATGTACACCAATAACAATAGCATAAGTAAATTTCTAGAAGAAGGTTCAACCTTTCAAACATCATTAGATTCATATAAAAACACACCCAAAATGGGTTTAGTAGACGTTAAGACAGTGGATTCCACTGCTAACGTAATAAATAAGGTAGAACCTAACAATATCGATCTAGACTTAGTAAAGATACTGTTAATAATTATTGTTGTAATAATGTGCGCTAATTGTTTTTACAAAATTTATAAACTGCACAACAAGTGCTTAAAAAAGAAATATATGAGTCAGGCAAACGACCTGGACAAAATTTAAAATATACAAAAAAAAAAGCGCCAACAACAACAATTATTAAAACAATAAAAACATTTTTTTAGTATCAAGAAAATGAATTGAATAAAACGAAAAAAAAAAAAAAACTAAATTGCAAATATATATATACAAAAAAAATGCCAACGGAAAAGCAGTTAAAAAAATATGGAATGGAACCAAATATATGGGGAACTGAATAAGATAAAAACTGATTTTGAAAGATCATACAAGTCACTTGCTCAAAATAGGCCTATTCAAATCAATACGGTTAAAAAGCATGTAGAAATATTAGTAAACGGCTTTAATGAAGCACGTATACTAATACACGGCCAAAGAGAAAAATTGAATCAAGAACACTGGTCTCAAGTATCAAAACTTTTGATCAGGCTTAGATCCAATTTAATACTAATCAAACAAAAATTTGATTTAGACATATCAGTACCCAATATTCTTAATACGACCCTCACTTTTAGAACAGGGTCAATAGAAGCAATCGACAGTGACCCAGCAGATTCGGAAGAACTGGCTGGAACAAGTCAAAAAATAGAAGAGCAAGATTTAAATAATCTTACCATCCCTGCCGTTTTAATAACAGATTTGGGAAATTCAATAGATTCCGATAGTCCCAATATTATAGAGACTAAAGTAAACACAAACATAACCATGGCTCAGTCAAATATTGATTTCATAAACACGACATCCAAGCTTATACCAGTTTTCGATGGTAAAGCCGAAAACTTAACAAGTTTTCTAGATGCGTTAAATATTGTAGACTCTATAAAAGGCGAACACGAACAATTAGCTGTGTCAATGATAAAAACAAAGCTAAAGGGTGTTGCCAGAAATTTAATCGGAAATGAGACTACAATAGCTGAAGTCATTTCCAGACTACAAAACAACGTCAAGGGCGAAACTGTAGCAGTAATATCAGCAAAAGTTATGAACCTACAGCAACGCCATAAAACTGCCAATCAATATATAGCAGAGATTGAGCAGATGACAAAAGCCTTGGAAAATGCATATATAACTGACGGGTTAACTTTAGAGTTAGCCAGAAGTTATTCTACCCAGCACGCAGTAAAAGCAATGACTAAGAACTGCACAAATGAGAAGGTAAAACTTATCATGGAAGCTGGTACTTTCTCTACAATGAATGAGGCTGTGTCCAAATTCGTAAACAGTTGTACAGAAGCCACCGGACAGCAAAACTCAGTACTATATTTCAAAAATTATCCACAACGTGGCGGAAACCGCGGACGTGGAAATTATGGAAATAATAGAGGTAACTTTCGTGGTCGTAACAACAATTACAACAACGAAAATAATACCAATAATAATAATAATAATAATAATAATGGACGTGGCCAATATAGAGGAAACTCAAGAGGCTACAGAAATCAAAACAGAAATAACAATAATAATCAAAATAGCGTAAGAGTAACCCAAAACAACTCGGGAAACTCCCAACAGCCCTCAGATATTCAACAGTAGACCATAAAGTTCACACCATCAATCTTAGTCTCAATATTTTCGTTAATTTTTTCAATATAGAAACAAACAAAAATCTCGTCTTTCTGATAGACACTGGTGCAGATATTTCACTACTAAAAGAAAATTCCGATATCTTTCATGATATTCAAGGAAATAAAAAAATTAATATTCAAGGCATAGGCCAAGAGCTAATACAGTCAAAAGGACTAATTTCATTAGAGATACAGACAGGTAAATATATAATTCCACACGATTTTCATATAGTAGATTTGCATTTCGCAATACCATGTGATGGAATAATAGGCATTGACTTCATTAAGAAATTCAATTGCCAGTTAGATTTCAAACCAAATGAAGATTGGCTCATAATGAGACCAAATAATTTAAATTTTCCGATTTATGTTCCAATAACATATAGTTCTGGTAATAATTCCATTGTTCTACCAGCAAGATCCCAAGTAATCAGAAAAATTCATCTATCATCAGATGAAGATTGTGTATTAATTCCAAACCAGGAAATTAAAGAAGGCATTTATGTTGCAAACACAGTTGCAACAACCAAAAATGCATTTGTCCGATTACTGAATACGACCAGTACCGATCAAGTAGTAGATATTAAAAAATTGTCATATGAACCACTTTCGAACTACGACATAGTTCAAAACAATCCAGAGAATAGAGAAAAAACTGTCTTATCTCAATTAACTAAAAATTTTCCACCATTATTTAAAAACGAATTAACTAAGTTATGCACTCAGTACTCTGATGTATTCGGACTTGAAACCGAATCTATTTCAACAAACAATTTCTACAAGCAAAAACTAAGATTGAAGGATGATGAACCTGTTTATATAAAAAAAAATAATAGAAATCCTCATAGCCAAAAAGAAGAGATCCAAGTACAAGTTCAGAAACTAATCGACAATAAGATAGTCGAACCGTCTGTATCACCTTATAACAGCCCACTTTTGTTAGTTCCGAAGAAATCTCTTCCAGGTTCTGACAAGAAAAAATGGCGATTAGTAATTGACTATCGTCAAATTAATAAAAAACTGTTGTCGGATAAATTTCCGCTACCTAGAATTGATGATATTTTAGATCAACTAGGAAGAGCGAAATACTTCTCATGCCTAGACTTAATGTCTGGTTTTCATCAAATTGATCTTGAAAAAAGTTCAAGAGATATAACGTCATTCTCAACAAGCAATGGCTCGTATCGCTTCACGCGATTGCCATTCGGCTTAAAAATAGCGCCAAATTCTTTCCAGAGAATGATGACTATAGCATTTTCCGGATTAGAACCTTCACAAGCTTTCCTTTATATGGATGATTTAATAGTCATTGGTTGTTCCGAAACACATATGATCAAAAACTTAACTGATGTTTTTGAGAAATGTAGGAAATACAATCTTAAATTACATCCTGAAAAATGTTCATTTTTCATGCATGAAGTCACATTTTTGGGACACAAATGCACAGATAAAGGAATCTTACCTGACGACAAAAAATACGACGTCATTAAAAATTACCCAGTCCCACATGATGCGGATAGCGCTAGACGATTCGTTGCATTTTGCAATTACTATAGACGTTTTATCAAAAATTTTGCCGACTATGCTCGTCACATAACAAGATTATGTAAAAAAGATGTAAAATTCGAATGGACAGCTGAGCACTAATAAATCCGAATTTATTACAATACCCAGATTTCAGCAAAGAATTTTGCATAATAACAGATGCAAGTAAACAAGCATGTGGAGCAGTTTTAACTCAAAACAAAAATGGACTCCAACTTCCAGTTGCTTATGCATCAAGATCGTTTACTAAGGGCGAAAGTAATAAAAGTACAACAGAACAAGAATTGGCAGCAATTCATTGGGCAATAACTTATTTCAGACCATACATTTATGGTAGACACTTCACTGTCAAAACAGATCACAGACCATTAACGTACTTGTTCTCAATGGTAAATCCGAGCTCAAAGCTAACGCGTATGAGACTTGAATTAGAGGAATATAACTTTACAGTCGAATATCTGAAGGGTAAAGATAATTTTGTAGCGGATGCGTTATCAAGAATAACCATTCAACAGCTACAACAAATAAATGGATCAATAAAGAAAGTCACTACAAGATATCAGAATAGACAGAAAATCCGCGCGGAAAACAATAAAAAAGAATTGCCTACGCAATCTTTAAATACAGCTTCTAGGCCCAACGTATATGAAGTCATAACCAATGATGAAGTACGTAAAGTAGTGACATTGCATGTAAAAGATATGCTATGTATATTCAAACATGGCAGAAAAATTACTGCAAGATTTGATGTTGGCGATTTATATACCAATGGAATTCTAGACTTAGGTCAATTTTTCCAAAGGCTTGAACTGCAAGCCGGTATACATAAAATTAGCCAACTCAAAGTGGCACCGTGGGAAAACATCTTTGAATATGTTTCAATAGATACTTTCAAATTATTGGGCAATAAAACATTGAAAACATTAAGAGTAGCGCTACTCATCCCGGTGACCCTAATTGATAAGCAAAAAGATAAAGAAGCTATTCTGTCTAAATACCATGACGATCCTATACAAGGAGGTCATACTGGCATTTCAAAAACATTAGCAAAAATAAAAAGACACTATTTTTGGAAAAATATGACTCGTGATATTACTGAGTACATACGAAAATGTCAAAAATGCCAGAAAGCTAAAATAACAAAACATAGCAAGACCCCACTAACAATAACTGACACACCAATAAAAGTCTTCGACAGAGTGATAGTGGACACTATAGGTCCACTACCAAAATCAGAAAATGGTAACGAGTATGCAGTCACTTTAATATGTGACCTAACTAAGTATTTAGTTGCCATACCTGTACCAAATAAGAACGCTAATACTGTCGCTAAAGCAATCTTTGAATCATTTATTCTGAAGTACGGTCCGATGAAGACGTTCATTACGGACATGGGAACAGAATACAAGAATTCAATTATAGACGATTTGTGCAAATTTTTAAATATCAAAAATATTACATCTACAGCACACCACCACCAGACAGTAGGAACAATAGAAAGAAGTCACAGAACTTTCAATGAATACATACGTTCATATATATCAGTTGATAAAACTGATTGGGACGTATGGCTTCAATATTTTGTCTTTTGTTTCAACACGACCCCCTCTATGGCACATAATTATTGTCCATATGAGCTAGTGTTTGGTAAAACAAATAATTTACCAATAGAATTTAATAGCATAGATAGCATAGAAGCAATATATAACATAGATGATTATGCTAAAGAAAGTAAATATAGATTAGAAGTAGCATATAAAAGAGCTAGGATAATGATAGAAGAGCATAAGAATAAAAATAAGGAACTATATGATAAAAAAGTAAACAATATAGACATAACTGTAGGAGATAAAGTTTTATTAAGAAATGAAACAGGTCATAAGTTAGACTATAAATATACTGGTCCGTACAAAGTAACGGAAATAGGAGATAGAAATAATATTATAATAGTTAGTAACAAAAACAAAAAACAGACAGTTCATAAGGATAGATTAAAACTTTTTATTTCATAATAACATTTAGTATGGCCATACATAAGAAATACAGATTTAAAAAAAAAAAAATAAAAATGCATACGTTAATATATACATATATTGAATATTTTCAATAAATACTTTTCGTCATTCCATTTTCTTAAACGTTATTAAGTATACACAAAAAAAAAAAAAGAGAAAAAAATATATATAATAATAAAAGTAAAAAAAAAAAATGAAATAATAGAAATAATAAGAATTAAAATAACTCCATATGATTACGTTATTTTTCAAAAGGAGGGAGATGTGGTGTATACACATATGCGCATAGCCTAAACATTGAGCAGCAACACTTTGTTGTATTATAAACACATTACGGCAACTTTGTCGTAGCGCGGCTTTCGCTGCACACTTCATGTGCAGACGAAATATGATCGCTTAAGATAAGTAACGCTGGCCAAGTAGCCAAATCAGCGTTCTCACGCTGACCGCCTACATACATACATATGTGTATGCATAACACTCTCTGCCCCCCAGCAACGTCTCTGTTGCTTTTCATTATATACAAAATATGTAAAACGGCTGCACTCGCTGCTTCACAGCGACACAGCTTTACTTTAAGAAATCAATTGAAATAAAGAGATTGGAGCGGCAACAACGAACGCTCCAATAGAAACCAAAGGAACAACTTGTTACTCCAATAGAAACCAAAGGAACAACATTACAATATGCAAACACACACACACACACACACACTGCTTGTTGTTTGCGCCTTTATGGCAACCTAAACTTTGACCACATTTTACTAACAAAAATATTACAACAATGTCGGCGTCGTCGTCGTTGTCCTTCTGGGTGCTCGTTCTATCTCTCTTCGGCTGGATGTAATTTTAGCCAAAGAGGATGCAATTAATTTTACAAAAGGGACAACTTCATCTGACAGCAATAATGTATTGCAAATACGAAAGCGGTCAATACATAAATTCAAGCTAAAGCTGACCGCTTTATTCCTCCCGATGTCGCCGTCGCGATATTCACTTGGCTCAAGGCTGTGTGAAAGTAACTGAATCGGAAATTGGTAAAGGATTACGGCCAGAGATTAAAAAGTCCTAATGCTGATGATAGCCGCCTCAACATTGTGTTCACTTAATAACAACTGCTGTGCTCGGCTGCTGCTGCTGCTGCTGTTCAATGTCGTCCAGCAAACTTTTTTACTTTGCATACACATAAAATACATACCAAATAAAAGAACAACAACAAAAAGACTGCAACAAAAAAACAACAAGATGAGAAAAGTTTTTAATTTATATTTAAACTTTTTCAAAGTGCTGAAATCGGGACGTTATCTTCCCTCAGTCCCCTGTCCCTTTCCCAGCTTGGCCTGCTTGTGTGGTGAATGCTTCGAATGCAAAATAGTTGAACAAACACCAAAGGCTTCTTCAGTGTGTCTGCATGTGGCCAGTTGCTAATGGCATACAAAAAGGCTAACAAGCACAAGGTTAACAGCATCAGCACTAGATCAACATAGAGGCTAGTTCATTAAGGCAATTGAATAAAAACTACTCACATTTATAGTACAAAAGTCCCACTGACAAACGCAAAAAGCACAAAAGCCAACTCACCACATAGTCGTCTTCAACGAGCTCAAGAGGTATTATCATTGATTTTGTTGAGCAACAAATTCAGTTGAGAATTCAGTTCATGTATCAATTCCTTTCATTTTAATACTACAATATTCACTATGATTTAGTTATTTGAATTTCGTGGAAACGTTTTTCGATATTAAAGACTTTTGCGCCTTAATAATTATAATTTAAATTATATTTTTAAGTTCTCTTCTTTAAATTACACTGCTGTTCTTTATAAATACATTCAGCACTATCACTTTGCGTATACTTAATATGGCCCATGTCCTTTAATCTGCATGTTAAGTCAACGCCAAATATTGACATTATAGAAATTTGTTTTAAAATTAAAATTTATTTGCCGATTTTTATAGCACTTAGTGCGCAATTTTCAGTTGGCTTTCTTAATAAAATTACTGCAGATAAATCAACACAATTTGTGTGCATTTAAAAAGGAAAAGCGCAACCGTTCAACCAATTTCATCGTTCAAAAATGCGGTATATCAATATCGTTGGCCATGTAATTTACGCTTAATTTGTAGCCATTACCACAAAAATGCATTAATTGTAAATGTTGGTGTGCGTTTGTCTGTGTGTGTGTGTGTGTGTGGGTGTGTGTAAGTGGATGTTTCTGAATGTGTCCGTTTGGCTTTAAATGTGCTGCAATTATTTGCAATGCAATTTTAATTGAGTGCTGAAATATTTGCGGCCGTTCACGAGGCAATAAAATATAAAACGAATATCAATTATATATTTATTGAGAATCTGCCAGTCACATACAACTATTTTTAACTAATATGCATTTATTATCTCACATCTAGGCTTGACAGCCAAATGCCGATAGATACTTTACAGGTGTCGCCAATTAAATACTTTTAAAGTGTGCTGGTCGGTGGGCAAGTAATCGACTTGGAACATGGAGGAAAAAAATTATTAAAAATTATTAAAACCGCAAAATAATTGCTTATGTAATGGGCAGAAAATAGTATTTTCAAATTGGAAAATCTCTATAAAGTACCATAGAGAGAATAAAGTTGTGAGATTTATTCAGTAGTTTAATTAAAATACATTTTTAAAATTTTTGTACAATACAAAGTTCAAGGAAATTAATTTAATTTTCATATTAACTTATTTTATTCATATTAACAATCTTTAAATAAGATTTTAGTTGACTTTAAAAGAAAATGAAAAACAATGTAGTCAGTTTTAATAGAGCTAAAGTTGTTTCGTCTGGGATTTTTAGGACTCGCATTTGACCTATATATCACGAATATCAAGTATACGAATGCAAATAAACTTCAACTAATGAATGCAATTGTACTCCATCATTGGTGCGTCGTATATCTTGGACGATGTTCGCATAGTGATTGCCCAAGTTAGGTTCAAATGTGCAACGATCAGATGCATGCAGCTTCATGTAGCATGCAACATGCTCGAATGTTTGGCCCCATGCGTATGCAATGGTTTTTGCCAACTGCCAAAGTTGTTGCACAAATGCATTTGTAATAATTTAGTTAGGCAGCATTTGCAGCAAGTTGCATGCCCCATCCTTGTGCATGTGTCCCTTGGGCATCGCTCTGCATCTGTGTGTGTTGTGTGTGCGTGTTAATAAATTGAGTTGGCCGTCTGTGGGGTAAATAGTGCAGCGAAGAGCATTAGAAGCATTGGATATTTCGGGTGCGTATGGTGGCGCCACACTGAGCCTGTCGATTTCATTTCAAATGCGCCTTTGGGCCATAAAATTTGACACAAACACGAGGCTCACCCAAACACAAACACACGCACACGCACACAGGCACAGAGTTGGGAACATGCAGCATGTTGCAGAATGCTCATTTGCAGCCGTTATTAAATTGCGTTTTTCGGTGCAGACTGAGGCAAGCCTCAGCAGCTGAGGCAGCTGAAGCGGAGGGGTCAAATAAGAAGGAGGCTGAAGGAGATGGAGGCGGCATTTTAATGAACTGACGCATGGGCAGCCAATGGAACTGCCCTTTGTGCATTTTATTTGTTTGCATTGCCACTGATTGTATTTGCATTTGTGTGTGTGTCTCTCTCCCACTCTCTCTCTCTCTCTCGCTCTGAGTGAGGGCGCGTACAATTGGCAAGCGTTCGATTTGGTGTAATGAAATTTTCTAATCAAAGCGTTTTGTTTATTTGCTCGGCTGCCGGGCAGCGTTCAAGGTTTGAATTAGCTTGTTGACCGCCAACCGCACACACACACACACACACACACACACGTTGGATATATGAATGTTTTTGTTTACTTTGGGTCAAAGGTTGTCAGTTGTGCAAATAGTAATTAGTTGTAATTAGGTTTTACATATGCACTACTGACTGCATCCGGCTCTTGCATAAACAATTACGATTTGCAATTTCCGATTTGCGATTCACGACCCTCGTTTCACACAATCTAAAGCATTTGGCTCAAGGCACTTGTCGAGCTGAAATATCGAATTTAATAAGTGAAAGCCCCAAATACGCAACGCGCTTTGAAGTGCAATTAAATTGCGATTTAATGTGGGCTAATTTGCATTTAAAGGGAAACAATAAGCCATAATTTAGATTTATCTCTCCACGCTTCCATCGTATACGCGCTACATATAATTAACTCTATTCCCACAAGCGTGGTCAAAAGTCTTTGAAAACTCATTTGAATATGAAATTCTGAAATTCATATTCAAATTAAAATTTTCGCAGCTCTCGCTCTATCGTTGCTCACAATGCTGCAGAGTTCAATGAGGTGTTAAACCATAATTTGCACAGACCGAACCCCTGCCCCGATCCCCACGCCAATCTTCAACCCCCAACCCCCAATCCCCAACCCTTAACAAAGCGCGCGCACATTTGCATTTTACGCGTTTTAGCGCTTTAATTTTGCCAGAGTTTCTACTTTTTTCGCTGCTTACACCCTGTATCTTATAGCACACACGGTATTCCATTTAAAAATTAAAATTCTATACATACATAGATATACGTTATTTCAATGGAGAAGAACTAATGAAAGTAATTTTGCAATTTTACTAGTTACTAGTTACAACTGAGTTGATCTTGTTTTTTATAATAATTAGTTAATATTAATAATTTACCCTTAAATTTGACTTGAATTCTATTTCCAGTTCTTAAATTACTTTGGAAATTTGATGGAATATTTGTACAGGGTACTTGGAAATCGAGTAAATTAATTTGTCAGTTTTTGTTTTGCTGCTTTGGCTTTTTTTCGGTGTGTTACATTTTGGCAAGCATAAAGGACGCTCTATTGTTTGTGCTCTCGGGCCAGAGAGCTGTGCCTCGAAAGTGTTTGGCCACAATTACGCAATGGAGCCAAGCCAACCAGGAAGGAGATGCGCTGGAGCTGAAGCTGAAGCTGAGGCGTGAGATGCATGCGCTGCCATCAAATTTAATCGCCATGAAATTTGTGGGCCATAAAATGGGTGGCAGCGATGCGAGTCAAGACAAGGCGTGGCAAGGCGAGTCGAGGCGAGGCGAGGCGTAGCGTAACACTAAATTTTATTAGCTTCAATTTAACAATTTGTGGCCGGGGCCCCTCGACTTTATTATTAATATTTAAACAGAGCAGAAACATTAGAATTATGCGCGTGGCAAGTTCATTTCACCTGCTGCAGTTAATAAGCGGCAAGAACTGCCCAAAAAGCCTGAAACTGAATCCATTTTAATTTTTCACTTGGATGAGTGCAAAATTAAGACATTAAATGAATGCGCGTCCCCATCTATGAGAGCACAAATTGAGCTCTCGCTGTTGTCCAAGCGCTGGCTGCACAGCTGGCGCCCCAGTTGGGACCGAACATTGTCTGGGCTGCTCAGCGCTCCTCTGCTGATGTTGATGCTGGATGCTGGATGCTGAAGCTGACGAACAACTGATTTTAATAACAGTCATCTGCCGCTGTGCATAACGATGCGTAACGCGAATGCGAACGGCAAAGGCAACGACAACGACAACGGCAACGGCAACGACAACGGCGAAAGCGAGTGTTCCCTGGCCACGTTATGACTTTGTTTCATCAGCACGAGCAGCAGGAGCAGAGGGAGAGGTACAGGCAGAGTTGGAGGAGGACAGACACTGGCCGTGCCGTGCCCGGCATTTGCATACAAATGGGCGTTGCCATAAGTTCACTGGCGTGGCCACAATTTGCTTATAAAACGTGCATATTCTAATTGCCAGCAATTTGAGGTGGCGACGTCTGAGCTAAAGTTTATGGCTAATACGGGCATTAGGTAAACTGTCCCGCAACGCGAAGCGGTTAACGCAAAAAGCAGCGACTTGAGAACTCGCGCAATTCGCGGCAATTCCCAAAGCATTCTACAATTGTTTCTCACACACGCACAGCACACATGAGACGCTTTCCCTTCCGCTCTCCCTCACTCTCTCCCTCTCTCTCGCTCTCTCCTCCCACTCGTGTCAGCCAAAAAGCAAACGCAAAAGATGCAACTCGTTCCCCAGGCAGCGCCAGTAATAAAACTTTATTGAATTGTATTGATTTTAAAATTATTACCATTGAGGCGGAAGTAATGCAATGTGTGTGTGTGTGTGTGTGCGCGGGGGTGTAGATTGTGTGTGTGTGCGTTCGCTGAAGTGTGCTGGCAACTGCTGTTGGAATTTCACAAACAACAACATTTTCATTATTGTGTGCAACTGTGCAAAAAAAGAACAAAAGCCATTGCGTCTTATTGTCGACGTATTTGCAAGGACCAAGGAGGGAGGGAGGGGGGTGCGTGCGCGAAAAGGGGTTGCAAAGCACATAAGCTGGAAGCAAAGCAACTCCACTGAAGCTAGCCGGAGAGTCGCTGAGGGAGTCTGCACTTAAAGGCGCTTCAAGTGCTTAACTTTCCATTTCGCCGGCGCCACAAAGTAGGCAACGCTTTTTTTGTAAGCGCTGCAGAGACACAGAGACAGAGAGAGAGAGAGAGGGGGAGGGAGTCAAGTATACGTATGCCAGCAGCCGTTTAATGAAAATCCAATAGCTACCTAACAACGTCCATTGTAATTTCCCAGCGTTTTCCACGAAAACTGTTTGTTGTGGCACGTGCACAGCAACAGCAGCGATTATCTGAGTACCTAAATAAAGGCAGGCAATTCACATATGCAGACACGTGTTTCGCATGTGCAGCAGGACTAAACACACAGCTAATCGAGTGTGAAAATGCTGCTGGCTGCCTAAAAGCTTTACTCTTTAAGCTGCCCAGTCAATTGATTAATTTTCTATTATTTTATTATTAATAAGCAATCGAATAATCAAACAGCAGCAATATGCAAATATTTACGGACGCAGAATTGATTGAAAAGTTCATAAATGTCTCGCATTAGAAGGTTGCGCCACATGAACTTTCCACTCGCATTCCCTGCAACCTTGAGTATGCAAATGTGCAAGCAGTTAACTTTTTTGGACCCCCGCTCCCTCGGGCCATGGCTGACGGGCTGCTGGTAAGCCGCAGGATATGTTTGCCATTGGCACTACGGTCCAGTTGCAACTCCTCCTGGCTGCTGGCTGCCAATTCATTTCTATTCATGTTATGCAATTCAATTGTTCTGTCCTTGCTCCTGCCGCTCTCCGGGCAGTGTTGGCTCTGCTTAAACATCCTGCGGCACATGCATATGCACAAGCCCCAACCATGACCAGGGACTGCAAGTTCTTTTTGTTGAACCTGCTGTCCAGTAGCTGGTTACCCGCTGACCAAAACCAAAAGCATATCCTGCTGCAACTTGTGCTTCTTCTGCATCTTGCTACTTGCTCCTTCTTGGGCTGCCAAGGCAACGTCGTTTAAAGACAGCACTTGCGGTTGAGTTGATCTGACCGCTTGTCCGGCAAGCCATAATTATGCAATTTCTTGTCAACATGTTGTGGACGACGCACTTGCCGGAGCCGGAAATGCACAAAGTGCTGGCGGAGCGAAGAGCGCCCAACGAGTTGGTCATTTTCAACTTCTTGAGATAGCTAGAGACATTTATAGGCAATTATGCATAGGTTTTGGCTTCCGTTCATGTTAGAGGCGTTCCAACAGACTCAGTTTGTTTGTCTCACTTGCCATAAATTATTCATGGCCTGCATTTTAGCCCAATCAAAAGCCTAATTTTGCATGCTTAGCCAGCCAACTGAGCAAGCTACTGCCGGCGAGGACAACACAATGCAACATTGTAAAGCAGCCATAGACAAGCATATAAAAAAGGATATACTTTTTATGCTCATGAGCCCTAATCTCTGCAAGGAGCTAGGGGGAGGATGAAGAGAGAGTGGGAAGTACATTAAGAGCCATGCTAAGCCAGTGCGGCAAGTGTCTTATCTACTTCCGGCTGCTGTTTACGATGCCAATGCCACTGATTATCAGTTGCACAATAAGAATGAACGCGTCGCCTCGCCTCGCCTCGCCCACAACCAAACGAGAAGTTATTGCAACGACCTCGAGTTAGCTGTGGCAGTAGCAGTGGCAGTGGCAGTGTCAGTGGCAACTCCTAGAAGTTGTCATGGCAACAGTCTGGAACCAAGAGTTGCTTCTCCATCTACGACAAGATCTCAGTCTTTGTATCCTTGTCAGGGCAACAGATTATGATTGAGTTCTGCGCGTACTCCGCGGCACATTCACAACCCACATCCACGTCCCACATCCACAGCCATATCCATATCCACAGCCACTGCCGCTGGATGGCGTCATTTGTTTGGCTGCACTGTCATCTCGACGGAGGACATGCAAAGTTATGGCAACCGAAACGCGTGAAGCCATAACGCGCATCATTATTAGGCGAAAATTATTATCGCACACCCGCACTTTACAACCCGTCACACGCTTCCCCTCCCCCCCCCCCCAACCACGCCATGCAGCTGTCCTACTTCCTTCAAACTCCTCCTCCCGCCCTGCTCCTACTTAAGCTTGACACGATAACGACATTTGCTTGGGCGAATCTCATCAGCTGGATTTATGGCACGCATAATTTTTATTGTGTTTGAACTGCAGCAGGCACAAAATTGGCAACGAGCAGTGAGGTGCCAAAGCCAATAATGTGGCTTATATTGCCAGCACACACACAAAGAGAAATAGTTGAGTGCATTAAGCTTATCCGATAGTTTCTTTATAATACATTTGAGTACTCATACAATATGTATCAACGAAATTAACGCAACTTTAATGTCTTTATTTAAAATAATATCAATATAATTATTAAAATAAGAATACAATAATCAAATATTTAACTTAAATTTAAAATATATTCAAAACTAATATAAATTACAGTTTAAGAAATTTTAAATTCATATAATTACATGAATATCAATACTAATAAAAAAATAACAAACGATACACAAAGCGGCTAAAATGCAATCTTATAAATTGAAACAGCTCACATGAAAACTAAATCATTTCTAAATATGTGAAATAATATTTTCCACAGATAAGCAACACATTTAATATATTTAAACTATTTTAATTGGAATATAAGTATTAATAACAATCATTAAAAATTATACAGATAATTAAATATAAAATGTAATAAATAGAACAAATAATTTTATAAATCCTACAAGCTAACTTCAACAAAAATTTGTTGAAAAAAATATTAATAATCTTCATACATAACCAGTATTAAACAATTAATCTCTATTTGACAGAATTCAGTTATTTCTACAACGCTGCTTGATTTATAATTGTTAAATCTAAATTATGATTAATTAAGTATTTACATTTGAAGCGCTGGAAAATTCCCTAAACAAAATAAATAAATATGCAAACTTATTGAAAAGTATTTTCAAGAATACTTATAATAAATTTAACACTAATTTACTGTATCTGAAAACTGCATTTGAACAAATAGATACATTGCAACAATGATTTCTGTGAGTGTAGATGGCTGACATGGCACATGCCAGCGCATTGCACAGAAGTTAATTTCTTGCGAATTCGCAAATGTGTGTGTGTGTGTGTGTACGTGTGTGCGTGTGTGGGCCCAGCTCTTTTATTAACCATAAAATTCTTGTAATTTTATGTGGCAAAAAACGTTGCAAATTTGCATGTGCTTGAAAGAAAGTGTGCGGCAAGCGGCAAGCGGCCAGCGGCGTGTGGCATGCGGCATACTTGGCAGTCGCTTTTTATGAGATCATAAATATGTATGTTTTTGAATGGATTAAATTCAGAATGGCACATTAAATTTTTAGTCGGCCTGCCTGAAAGCATTTTCAGTGCTCTCAACTCTATGCGATGATTTGACGAGTAATTAAAACCAAAGACACTGTCGAAGACCAAGGCAAGGAGTGAAGTGAGAGATGGGACTTAAAGAAAGATGGGCATATGCTAATGCATGTGTTTATAATGTTGCCAGCGGCAGCAGCATTTGCAATTAAGCAGCTTATTATGACCAACATCGCAGCACCGACAACGAGACCGACACCTTGCCTATCATGTTGTGTGTTTCATGTACAAACAATGTAGGACAACTGCCATCGAAGAGGCAGGATAATGCTTGCCCCCAGGCACACAACAAGCACGAGGAGAGGGGTAAGTCGAGTAGCCTTCGAGGCAGCTGTTAATTATATTTATTAAAATTGGACACTTCCGACGAGCCACTCAAAAGGTGACAGCCAATCTGAAGATGACGCAGCACTCGATACAGAAATTAAGCAAAATACGGGGCGTTAAGCACGATTTTCATGGCAACTAATAAGTTAACAGCAGCATAATGGCCTGTTTCCTGCATGAATTGGCGATTATGAATATAATAAACCTCCTCACTCTCCCTCGCTTCGCTTTGCTATCCACAATCACAGTCCGAGCCCCCTCAATGTGGCACGCCTCCGAACATGAAGCATCAAATTGCAATGTCACGGCGTGAACAATGGCATTAAGCAGCCAACTGACAACTGCCCCTCCGCCAACACCTCCGACCCTCTCTGCTTGCCTTTTGTGGCGCAAACTCGCGTGCCGCATTGTGATTGATGATGTGTCTGATTGGAATCATCAAACAAAACAAGTGGCAATTGGTGTATCGGTTGCCTGCAAACATTTCAACTAATTTAAATTCCAGTCTAGTCGCTGCAACTAAAATACTAAACATTTCTGGAGAAACTTACTTAAAAACAATTTAGGATAATTTAGCATTTATCCTCTTGGCCAACATTCTACCCCTAAACTGAATTCGTTTAACCACCCAAACTGGCCACAGTGTTAATGATGGCGCTTATCTGTTGCCGCTGTTGAAAATCCGATGGTTGTTGTTGTGGGTGGCGTGGCAAAGCAACAAAAACCACAACAACAACGGAAACAACACGCTGTTGGGTGGTTGGTGTTGCTTATTAATTACAAAGCTTTAAATTAATTACAGTGCTTAAAATATTAACAGCGCCAGCAGTAAATTCTTCCAATCCGAAGCCCAAGGCAAAAGCTGGGCGGTGTCGATTCAAGTAACAAATTGATTTGAGTTTTGTGTACAAATGTTAAATGAGTGTTTCAAATCAGTCGGTAGAGCAATGAATCCCTCTTAAGAGGGAATTATGGGCAGTAATAGCCGATTAAAAATTAGCAATATCATTTATTTATTCAATTGTAAATGCGGACGGATTATTAATAGTTCCTCATTACATTCACATTTTATAATTATATTTAAAATCTGTTGCAGAGCATTATATTCCTCCCTAATAAAAACTGTGAGAAATAATAGCAGCTTACAAAATAACAATATTATTTGCTTATTGAAAGAATAGTCGCAAATCAGTACATATTTGGAAATTTGTAATTATCACATATTGCGAAGAGAAATTGACCTTATTGAATTATTATTATTATTTTCAGAAAATATTAATCAGCTCTTATTGTTCACTTCCAAATTATTTGATTTTGTGTATTTCATTCTAGGGTTTCCAGAAAATTAAATTGAATTATTTCTAAATTTCCTGATTCGGAGCATAATTATCTTCAGCCCGCAAATCGTATTCTCTCAGTGACATACTCAATCATCACATAATAATCCCACTCCAGTATTAAATAATTTTCTAAAACGTTACAGTAAAATTCAAGTCGCCTCCACGTTATACTTCATATTTATCCTTTTGCTGAACATGGCAACATTTTGCGACTGTTCAAATGCCTTGTAACATTTTCACAGAGTGTTGGATAAATTGTTTGTTAGTTTGTGTGTGGCCATTAATCAACACTGCACACAGACCGCTTGGTACTCAAATGCCGCTAAGCACACTCCACCCTTCCCTTCCACCCACCCACTCAAAACACACACGCACACTCACACACACACATACATGCATAGTATATGTACACACGCTTAAAATTGGCAAATTGCTGTGTGATTTACCAGCAAATAATAAACATGTTTAGCGAATAAATTCATCAAAAGTTGTTTTTCATATAGACGAAAGCACTAACGAGGCGACCAGAATTCAATGCCAGCTTCGGTATAGGATTGCTCTGCCACCTAAAGTGGTCCTTCACTATGTACAGAGTACATACATACATACATAAACACACACACATACACACTCACACACACACATAGCTAGCGTTTAGGTTGACTGCGTGCACAGTGAAAGCAAACAAAAATGGCAGCTCGCACAGGTGACAAAGGTGAAGGGTTAGCTTCGAGGTAGCTGCTGGAGGAGCGGACGAGAAGGGGGCGTTGGGATGAGGTGGGGATGACTGGACTGGGGCATACGTAAAGCCAATAGAAACAACTACAACAAACATTACTAATGACAAGTATGCGATGCAACGAGTTTTCAATAGTCCTTCAAATATGAAAGTTGGCAAATAAACAGGTTATACCATAGCAATGTTGCACTTTTAGCAAGGTATGCGCATTATTTTGGAATAATTTAAATCATAAAAATATCTTTCAATTAAATTCCCACATTTCTTGCTTCATTTAAATTGCATTAAATTAATCATTGTAAGTAAATTACATTTTAGACAAAAGCATTTTAGTTTAAATTCATAAATTACTTGCCAGTTTGTCCAGCAACTAAGCAGTTTATATCTATAATTAATAATAATAAAAATAAATATATAAATATTTTTATTTTAAAAAAAATTGTTTTAACTGAATGTTTTATTTTCACTATATCTTGGAAAAATTCTTAAAATACTAAACATTTCAAAATATACAAAAAATATAATAATTATGAAGTTATTCATATTATTCATTAAAAATTTAAAATTTATATTTGTATATATTTAATGTCATTTTAAAAGTAATAATATGAAAGGACTGAAGACTGTCGCTTACAGGAGTTGAAACCCGGATCTTCCTGTCGACAGCTCAGAACTCTATCCCTCTGACTTTAGGACTTTCTCATTACCTTCTTTATTTGACTTCAAATCGTGTATTTAGCAAATTATAATAAGCATAAATTATAAGAATAGCCAAGATTAAGGTAATGTTTTTTTGTTGGCAATTTGCATAATAATTTTAATGCGTGATCATGGATAGTTAACTATGTGTGTAGGGTAGATCCAGATGCAGCATTTGAAATTCCTAGAAATATAATTTTAAAAATGCAAATGCAATTGTTCGGCTCATAACAATTGCAAATTGAACATGTTAGCTACAAATGTATCTGCCATAAGCCTGCTAATCATTTGGCCAACTTACGAAGCCATTTCTTTTTGCACTTTTTCTTGTTTGTTGTTGTTGATGTTGATGTTGTTTTTGTGCTGGTAACCTGCCGATTGAGCGCTTAATTTGTTAAGCTGCAAAAGTAGAAACTCAAACAAATCAGAATATCTGACCAGAAGTCAAGGTGTGTTTGCTTTGGCCGTTCCATGGGGGATCCGTATGTGGATTTTGTGGCTGCTCAACGGCTGCCACTGTCTATCAGAGGGGCCACAGATTTTATCAAACAAACGCATACCCCACAGACACACACACACAGACACACACACGCATAGAGTCCGATAGAGACATATCCAAAATTTGTGTGTGGCTGACAACAGTGGATGTTGTTTGTTTGTTTGTTCGTTACGTTTTACTCATTTCGATCCTTTTTTCTCCCCTTTTTGTTTTTGTGTTTTTCCTTTTTTTTTTGTTTTTGGTTACTGCAAAATGCGAGTGGTTTGCCTTTTCGGGATGTTCTATTTTTGGCTTTTGATGTGCAGGAAGCTCATCATCAAAGGCAATGTGATAATTGTGTCTGTATCTCTGAGTGCCAGGTTTGGCTACCTACAACCAGAGAGTAGTACACACTTGTTTTTTCGTAGCCTCTTCTTCACTGTTCGGTACCTGTGTATCCATGTATGTGTGACCGCTTGTCGTTTTTTGTGTTTTCTGCTGTTTGCCGTGTTGTCGATGTGAATGTTGTCGTTTTGTTTTTCTTTTGCCTTTTAGCTGTGTGATTTTGTGCCTTTTTTATGCGCTGACTGCACGCTGTTTGCCCCTGACAAATATTGACCCGCATTGATTGTCGTTTTTCCGCTTGTAAATTGCGACTGGGGAGCAGGAAGAGTGGAAGTGGAAGTGGAAGTGGAAGGGCATCGAAGGCGAACCTGCAGCAAGGGGCTGGCCAATTGACGTTGTCTTTTAGTTTCACGCTTCTGGTTTATGCGCAAAGTTTTCACTTTCATGTACTTGGTAATTGGCCAACAGTCTGATGGAGTGGGCACCAGGTACATTTAGCATATTTAACAACATACATAACCGTCACAGTCGAAGTTACAATTCGAATTGTAGCATTACTGAGCGTAAGTCCACAATATTGGGACATTTTATGTATATTTTATATCATTTTTTTCTGCTGGCGTCATTGTTAAAATGGTTTTTATTATTTCCGCTGCGAGCGTTATTAATGTTGTTGTTCTGCTTTTGACTTTACTTCCGTCACACACACACGCACACACACACACACATATGCACACACGCGCACATTGCCACAATTTATATTTTTCAATTAAGCAGCAAAAGTTTTACGCTTTGTTTCGTGCAACTGTAATAAATTTCAACTACCCCTCAGCCCTTTGCACTCCAGTTCAGTCCCCGCCCCCATTTTCCCTCTTTTTGCAATGTTTCACTTCATTTGGCCGCATATGTACAGGCAGCATCTCAATGCCGTTGTTATTGTTGTATTTATTTCGCGTTATGGTTTCATTTTGGAGCCACGCGTGTAATTGATAGCTACCCATGGCTTAATTGATAATTTCGTAGTTTCAACACATCCACCCAAAACACCCACGAGTATTCTAGAAATACATAGCTATGAAATTCCGCACAATCAGGAAAACTCGGGTTAATTGGTCGTTTGGCTCTGGCTGTGTATGATTTAGCTACAATTATCAAATTTCCCGACACAGCTTCAAGCAATCAACGGCAATTGGAGCTCTGCTTCTCTACAATATTATACAATTTTAAAACTTTCCATTCAATCTATTGGCAGTATATAATACCATTTGAAATGGTTGAGGAATGCAGTAATTTGCATTAATTTGTTGCCTTTCATTAATCATACGCCCTGTAAGCAATTTGATTCGATGTTTGTGCTTTCTGCATTTAACAATTGACGAATGCTTGCGTCATCCTTCCCTCAAATACACTTCTATATATGTATATATGTATATGTATGGAAGATAAGAATTTCTCAGTTAAGCTTCGGCAATGAGCAACCCTTCAACCCCGTCTGTCAACATGCGATTGCCCCTCATGCATTATACAGCGCTGATTCTGGCTAAAGGGTTTCGCTTGGCGCACTCGTTGTTCGTGTTGCTCTCCTCGTTGTTGTTGTACAATCATCAAACGGTTTAGCTGCAAAACTAATTGCATTACATCAATTTTTCTGTTAAAAGTCAATAACCAATCAAACGCTCACAGACACACAGACGACCCGACGCAGAGAGCTTGAAAGTTTGAAAACGTGCAGTTAAATGCATACAGACACGCACACACACAATCGTATAAACGTATATGTGTGTGTGTGTGTGTGTGTGTGTGTAGTCATCCAGCGGTCAATTTAATGGCAGCGCGAGAGAATGAGACAGATAACTCGGCAGCGGCAGAGACAAGGACGGAGAAAGGAACGCAATAATGACAGGAGTAATCACATTAGCCCCACATAAACTTCTGCGTGGCCCTGCTCCAATCTAAGGGTTGTCAAGTGGCCTTAATTGAATAAAATTCAATAAAAACTTGCCCTAACTTTTCTACAAAGTCCATAAACTAAATCCAAAACTAGACGAAAACCAAAGTATGTGTGTCAGAAAGTATCAATACTGCAAACATGTTCAGCTTATTACAAACAGATTTCAAAACTACACGAGATTACCCATAAAGTAAGGAAATGAATTTTATGCAAGAATATAAATTATAATTAAAACTTTTTGTATGTAAATCGATTACTTTTCGAATTATTTTTCTTTAATCTGTAGATATAGAAACCATTTAATGCAACTCAGGGCAGTTCTCGAGCAGATGACAACCCTGTCGATAATTTGATGTACTGCAGCAGGCGGAATGCACTTTGCCATTGCCACAGCCATCGCCATTGCCACACTGCCACATGACTTAGTCGCAGTCGTCGTGCCTCGATGACGTGTTCATGCAGCCGCTGTCAATGTGGTGCGTTTCAATTTTACAGTCACACAACCCACACACTCTCTCTCACTCTCTCTCTCTCAGTCTTCCCACTCTTGAAGGTGGAATTGGAGCTGTTGGTGGGGGGGCGGAGATGGCGCCAAATGCTGACGGGTTGCTGGAGGGCAACAACTGCCCAGCCGCCCAGTGAACGTTAAATCGTTAATTGATTACAGCCAACATTGATTGTTGTTGTTGATTTTTTGTCCGCCATGGCCATGACTGTGGCTGTAGCTGGAGGTCTGGGCATTGTTTGGCTGGATTACACACACCCGCAGTCCATCAGCAGCTGGAGATGCTTTTATGGATGCATCAGGCGGCGACGACAGAACATAAAAATCCATTTCTGTTTTTACAATGCTCGACGGTCAGCTCTAATGAGCGGACACACGACGATACGGACTACTTCGTTCTCCTGCTCGAAGTGGAGGAGGCAATGGCCCAACCAGTTTAAAACTAATTGCTAAGCAAAGGGCATACGAGCCACAAGCGAACCCAGATCACGTACACATCAACAACAAACGCACCACACCGCAAACACAGACAATCTGGCAAAAAAATACAAAAATAAAATGAAATAAATAAAGCGCAAGAAGCTCTCGAAGCTGGATGAGTTAGCTGAACGGAGCCGTGCAAACGCAAACAGGCCAAAGGCCAAAAAACAAAACGATGAGTAAAATAAAATACAAAATCCCTCTCAACGTTTACACATTTTTGAAATCGTAGAGAGGGTCAAACGTGGAAGTGAGAGTATGAAGTGGGAGCAGCTAAACTATACTGTTGCCGTACGGATCTCTCTGTAACTGATATTACGGTTAAGGCGGTAACGAGGCAGTCCAGTAGCCAGCAGCCAAGTCTCTTCGAACAGCGAAGCAACATGCGCGTCTACTCAAAAATGTTTAGAACAGAAGCCAAAAGGTCTGGCAGCTGAATTGGCCAAAGCCAAAATACTCAAAAGAAGCAAGAGCAAAATTCACTTACATGTGTGCACTGAGAGTAGTAACGAAAGTTAAACACTCTAAATTTAACATGTTCAATTTGAGTAATAATAATAATAGCAATAGGTGATGTGGGTTCTTAACTTATTGTTGTGTCTGATCGGTTTAATTTAATAAGTAATTTTCAAAACGATGACTTAATTTGATCTCTCTAATAGAACAGCACTGCCACATTCATGTATTTGGTTGCAGTGCTTGTCTCCAACAGTTTGAACTTTTCCATGGACCCTTCGGCAAAAAGGGCACTATCGAAAGGTATGGTCAATGCCTGACAAGCATTTAAAACAGCAATTATTTACTTGATACCAAATGACAACAACAGCAGCAACCACACGACCAGCAGCCGGCGCATGAGTTGGAATAACAAAATGCTCTTTGAATGGACCTGTTGTATGCTGTATGTTGTATGTTGCTGAGCTGGATGTGGCAGTTGCTAAAGATGCCTCTTGATTCAATTTGATTATTTTACAAAGCGCACTCGGAACAGCAAGCTCTAAGAGAATCTCGAGGCAATCGCAAATGGAGGCGCACACGGTGTGCCGTAGTTGTGACTTAATTAATGCACAGCAGGAGGTGAAACGGTTGCCTACAAGAAGGCTTCAGCTGCAAGCCAAAATAGTTGCAGCGAGTGAGTGAGTGAGTGGCAAGCAGAGCTCAAGGCCGGGCCACAGGCAACATTGTGTAGTACACTAATTGAAGAACCTGCGGCAAGCAACAGCAACTGATCCTAATGCGTTCGTGATGCTGTTGTGTGTGTGTGTGTGTGTGTGTGTGTAAGTGAGTTGTGGAACACGTGTAGAGCAAGTTTCTAACAAATCGCTGGCCTAGCCAGCTTGGCTCTACGCTTGCCTGGTTGCCGGCTTGCCAGGCTTTAGCTGGGCGACTGCGCTTGTTATTTTAATTTCCGCCTAAAAGTATGCAACAAATTGAAAGGATTACACAAAGTTTATGCAATGCAGCAGTCAGGCAGCCAACAAGCAAGCAGAGCAAAGCAAGCGTAGCGGCAACTTAAAACAACAAGACAAATGCGACAATTTTAGCGCGTTTTGGGCCGTTGCCGATGGCAATGGCGATGGCGATGCCGATGGCGATGGTGGCTGGTTCTCATTCTCTGGATCCCTGGCACGCAGCAACAAATTCGCACAAATTGTTAGTGCTGCTGGAACAACAAGGAGCAACAAAAACAACTAGAGCAGCAACAGCGACAGCAACTATTGCACACACTGTATAGCATAAAATTAATGTCAAGTAAAATGGAGAAACAGCAGCCGCCAGCAGCAGGCAGTCGCCATCAATGCCAGCTGCAGCAAGTGAAGAAGCTGCAGCAGCGACTCCAGTTGCAACTCTAACGGGCGTCAGCGTCAGCCAAAAACTGTTGCAAAAATGATGTGGGTCGTCGATGGCAGTTGTTGTGGGCGTGTGTTGCAGTTGCAACTTTTGTTGCATATTCAGCAGCAGCAGCAGCAGCAGCAACAGCAATTTGTTTCTTAAAAATAAACTTGGCAACGGCTTATATGTGCTCGTGCTCGTATTTTGTGGCAAGTCAGCTTGCCGCATGACAAACCATATAAACTGTGTCGATGTGGACAAATTGTGCGAAGCACAGCATAAAAATGTTGTCGACTTTTAGGCGACACAACAACTTAATTGACATGGCATAGGTCAAATCAATACATGCCACCCAAGCCAGACTCGCAAAACGAGTGTGAAACGAATCTTCAGACTACATGTGCTCGTAGACTCAGATACTCATATACACTCATTACACTCACTCGCAAATTGTGCTGCCTGTCAGGTGGGGCGTGGCAAGCGTCCCAAATGACGTGCCACATAAACCGCTCTAATGAGTGCATATTGTGCAACCTGTCACCTTATTGCAAATGAGGCTTTGTTGCTCCTTCACCTCTTCCCTGCCACCCGTCGCCTTCTCTTCCGTTAACTTCCTTTTGCCCACGCTGTGTAATCGATGCAGCAACTGGGTTGACTTGAAGGTCTTGTCATTTGTGGCACGTCGCCACAGGTCGTACACACAAATTAAAGCCCACAACAAATTGTGAAGTCTTTTCGAAACTCTTCTTGCGGAACAGCCAACTGGAAACAGGCTGCTGGAGACTGTGAACTGACCCCAGCAGGGTCAAATTTACGGGTTGAAGAACACTGAAGCCGTATTTTGCATGTTTGTCGGGGTAAGCATCTTAGCTTTTTTGTTTTTGATACCCTACTCCCCTTAGAAATGGAAAAAAGGGTATATCAATTATGTGCAAAGCAAATATTATGTAATCGAAGTGGCCTTCGAACCCATAAAGTATATATAAATGCTACATTTTCTGAGATAACATAGTTTCCATCTCTGTTTAGTGCAATAAGGATTATTTTTTTCTCAAAATATATAAAAATCTTTAAGAGTATAATAAAAGAAATCATCTTGACAAGCCATTGCTAAGTTCGGTTTGCTCTACACAACACAAAAACTTCCGGATGTACACGCATTAAAACTAGTTGCCTTTTTATTTATTATTTTTTTATTTTCCTTTAATACACAAAGTGTATTATTGTTTGCAAATCATATCTTATTTTTCCTGCACTTGATAGTGAGAGAACAAACTCTTGTAACCTCCAAACATCAAATCTATGCTAACAGAGCTCAGCAGAAGCTTCAACAAAGAGATCACACACCTGCCAAAAAGAAATAAATGTGAGATTGGTTCAAGCTGTTGTAACTTTAACACACTCGTGGAGGGTTTAATGTAATCTCGATGCACTGCAGTTTTTTTTTCATTTTTCGACATTTACTACTATTTTGCATAATTTCGTATGCACTTTTTAGTCCCTTCCATCTTTCGATAACAAAGCCGGAGCTACTTTGTGCAAACCTCCGTGAAGGTTACACAGCCTGTGTGCTGCTAAGCAAGTCTCGGTGTTTGCGGACAAAATGCAATTGAAGTATTTTATCAGGCATAATAACAAAAGCAAACGCAGATTAAGTACAGTGAACCTTTGATAATTGTAAATAGAAACGATCGAGGTGTTGGTTGCTATAGCTATTTCCATTATCTGGTTGATCACTGTATAATGAGTGAAAGTAAAAGTCGAAAAGTCGGAGCTAATCGAATGTTAGCGCTTTAATCTGTCAACATCTTACCAAACTATCAATTAACACCTTTTTGGTTCGCAACGCACAAAGTTAAATACAGTTAAACAGTTTTGAACAGCTATAAAACACTTGCTCAAACTTGGCCAAAATCAGACTCTTGTTATTCGTGTTCAAGATGATGAAGTCTCGGGTGATTTTTACGCTGTGCTGTTGTAGTTTGCTTGGCTTGATATATGCCGATCTAATCGATGATATGGACGAATTGAGCGCATTGATACCTTTCAATTCGATTAAAACGCTTGGAATCAAATTCTATATCTACGATGCAAAATTTCGCGCTACTGTGAAATTTCTTCGCAGCGATGACTTTAAAAATTCCATGATGGAGATGAGAGAAATACTCAAAGGCAGTACTATTGCCAATTATCTCGAGGAGAACCTGTCCGGTCATTATGCATCGCAAGTTGCCCACTCATTCATTGATAGATTCAGAAGTATTCGTATATCAACTAAAATGGCTCGTGTGGCTAAAGATCGTACACCACGGAATTTTCAAGATTTTCTAAATAGGGTGAAGTCTTATTTGCCGCGTAAGCGAATTTACAATTTCACAGTGCGAAAAATTAAAGAAAGCGAAGAATTTGCAAAGCTAAACACCGCACTCAGATCGGATAAGTTTCGTACACTTTTATCGGAGACTAGGGTCAGTCAAATTTAATTCCTAATTATGCATTTGAAGAATCGTTTTCGTTTTTATTTTGAACAGAATCTTTTGGAACTGGAGAAATATTTCAGCAAACTGACTCAAAATCACATCAACATTGATGAACTCATTGGATTTGGACTCGAAATTATAAGCTGGGGTGCATGATCGTGTTAATGAATCGAATGACTACCAATGAGTGCAAAGTATTATAAAGTACTTATAACTTATAAACGAAAACAATTAAAAACGCTTTAGTTGAAAGTGCGCGACGACGAGCTACCCTGCCTCCTTGCTTATTTTTTAATGAGCTTGTGTCAAAACTTACGTTTCTCAATATGTTACAAATTAAAAGAAAATTCTATTAAAAAATAAAATTAAGCTCCAATTACTCATTAAGCTTATTCTGAAGCTTCATATAAATAGAAAATCATTACTTGTTTCTAATATTTTGTATTTAATTAATATTTTTATATATTTGGAAATGTTTGAAAGAGTTTGAAAGAGTTTCACTTTATTTATGGTCGGAAAGGAAGGAACACGGAAACCTTTATTGATCTAATAGACTCTGAGACACGCACCTACATAACGGATGAATGAACGGATACACGGACATGTTTATTTTTAATTATATGTATAATTAGCGCGGCAGGGAAGCTCGTTGTTGCGCACTCTGGACTATAACGTTTTTATTTGTATTAATTCCTAATCCATAAATTCTTTAGAATATTTTACAGCCTTCGGTAGCCATTCGACTCATTAATAAGGATTTGCACCCCAGCTTATAACATCGAAGGCGAATCCAATGATATCATCAAAATCGATGCGATGTCGAAGCAGTTTGTAGTAATATTCCTCCAGTTCAAAAAGATTCTGTTGGAAGAAAAACGAAAACGATTCTATAAAACTATAGTTGGAATGGTTAAATAGGAATTAAACTCGACTGACCCTTGTCACCGATACAAGTGCACGAAAATCATCCGCTCTGAGAGCATTGTAGAAAATTGCAAATTCTTTGCTTTCCTCCAATTTTCGCACTGTAAAATGATAAAACCGCAGACGTGGGAAATAAAACTTAACCTTATTCAGAAAATCTTTAAAATTCCGTGGGATTCGATCCTTAGCCTTACGAGCCACTTCAGTTGAAATGCTAATATTATTGAATCTATCAATGAAAGGGTTGACGATTTGTATTACATCATGACCGGACAGGTGATCTTCAAAATAATTGGCTATATCACTGCCTTCGAGTATCTCTCCGATCTCCGTGATGGAATTTTTGAATTCATCACTACGAAGAAACTTCACAGTAGCGCGAAATTTTGCATTAGAGATATAGTATTTGCTTGCAAGTGTTTTAATTGATACGAAAGGTATCAATGCGCTCAATTCGTCCATATCATGGATTAGATTGGCAAATGTCAAGGCAAGCAAACTGCAACAGCACAGCGTAAAAATTACCCGAGACTTCATCATCTTGAACGCGATCAACAAGAGTCTGTTTTTGGCCAAGTTTGAGCGAGTGTTTTATTGCTGTGCTAAACAGCACGACGAATCAAAGAGGTGTTAATTGATAGTTTGGCAAGACGTTGACAGATTAAAGCGCTAACAATCGATTAGCTCCGACTTTTACTTTCACTCGTTATACAGTGATCAACCAGATAATGGAACTAACTATAGCAACCAACACTCCGATCGTTTCCATTTACAATTATCAAAGGCTCACTGTACTTAATCTGCGTTTGCTATTGTTATAATGTCTGATAAAATACTTCAATTGCATTTTATCCGCAAACACCGAGACTTGCTTAGCAGCACACAGGCTGTGTAACCTTAACGGACGTTTCCACAAAGCAGCTCCGGCTTTGATATCGGTGGATGGAAGCAACTAAAAAACTGCATACGAAATCATACAAAGAATATTCGCGTGCTGGCCTACTATATCCCGAAATGTTAAGCCCGCGAATTTAAAATTGAAAATTCGCCTTACTTTTTGTCGAGATCTCTAGGATCACTCGAAGGCTTAACTGCCAATAGTTTGTGCAGGGCTGATATTGTTACAGAGTAAATTAAATAAGAATAGAAAGTTAAAATAATTTGTTCTTTATTTAAAAGTTTTAGGTTTATATAATTATTCGCAGCAAACAAAAACCAATCGCAAAAAATAATCATTCATACTATAGTAACAATTAATCAAGAGATAATAATCAAGCGATAAAAAAAAAACAATAATTTTATATAAGTTAATTTCTTTTATTTGATATAAATATTATTTTCGGGAAAAATAGTTTTTAAAATAATATAGCAATGGCAAGTCATTTCTTTTACTTTATTTCACTTTATTTTTTTCTTTAAAAAAATGCTTACTGGCATATTAAAACATGTAGGAACGGTCAAGATACCCCGTAATCATAGTCTAAAATTTTATCAACTTACACATTATCTCACTTCTCAAATTATTCGCAATGTACACAAAACATTAAACTTTTTCTTGATTTTCGTATGTTATGGGCAAGGGGAGCGTGAATGCAGGAACCTACATACCAAATTTGGTTTTTAGCTTTTCAAATTTCTGAAATCCAGGTTCTTACACAGAGAGACGGAGATGTCTCCTTCTGCCAGTTACATTTGACAAATGCTTGAAGATTAGTACTAGATAACCGAAAAATTTCCAAACCGCCAATACAAATAGTGAATTCTCTATAAAAGTAAAGCCGCACCGCCTTCTTTTAGGCAGCAGGTTCTTTTTTCCAAAAAAAGCCCTTACGAAGTATTGTCATTAATGGCAAGACGCCACAGGTCGTACACACAAATTAAAGCCCACAACAAATTGTGAAGTCTTTTCGAAATTCTTCTAGCGGAACAGACAACTGGAAACAGGCTGCTGGAGACTGTGAACTGACCCCAACACGCTCAAATTTATGGGTTGAATAGCACTTAAGCTGTACTTTTCATGTTTGTGGGGGTAAGCATCTTAACTTTTTTTATTTTTATACCCTGTTCTCATTAATTCGTGTTAATTGGGTGTATTTAATATGTGAATTCTTGATCAGCAAAATCAAAACAGTAATTAGGGCATGTTGATTTATGAATCTGTCCATGCAAGTGTGTGGACTATATTAGTTTTTTTGAAAACTTGCAGTTTTAGGGTATCTTTAAGTTGAGCTCTCTCAACTAAAGCGTTCTTACTTATTTTAATTTTTTGGGGTGCCAAAGCACTTTTTATTTTATTTGCCGTATTGCTTGTCGATATTTAATGAATCAAGTGCTACTTTGTAATTCGTAATTCATAAATTCTTAATTATAACTTGCAGTCAGTGGCAACCATTCAACCCTTTAACAGTTAGACGGTCATGCACCCCCGCTTAAAAGTTCAAAGCCAAATACAATAAGTTCCCTAATGTTGATGTAATTTTAAGCCAATTTTTTTATAGGCTCTATCAGTCCTGAAAATTTTTGTGCGAATAAAAACGAAAGTGGTTCTATAAAAATGTTGATTTGAATGCTTTAAAGAAGGTAAATTCGATTTTCCATAGCTGCCAGTACAAGTTTTCTAAAACTCTGGTTAGACTCTGTAGATTTTTCCGAATTTTTCGCTTTCCTTCGAAGAAAGAAACTATTTCATCAGCGCTCGCTATACTTGGATTTTAAAATTACCCATTGTTTTTTCAATATCCATAGGATTAAGACCAAAAAGGTGCTTCTTTCAAACGACAAGAGCGCTATCCTTGAGTGACTGAAGAGAAACTACACAGAATTGCTAAAATTGCTATCCAGCAAATAGTATTTGATTGCAAGTGGTTGAATCCATTTCAGCCGGTATCAATGCGTTCAATTCCTTCAGATTATCGATAGAATTGGCAACTATCAAGCCAAGAAGACTATAAGAAATACCGGGGACTTCAAACTGTTTTCAGACAAGTTCAAGCTGTTTATAGATTTAAAGTATTTAACTCAGTATAATTCATAGCCTGCTCAGATTATAGCGGTAAAAATCGATTGGCTCTGGCTTATACTGTCACCTCTAAAATTTGTATCATATGCTCAATTTAGCAAAGGCTCACTGTCCTTAAAACTCTTTAACTGGGATTTGCATTTGTTGTTCTGCTTGGTAAAATACTTCAATTGCATTTTGTCCGCACTCTCTCGCACTTGCTGGCAACACATAATAAACACAAACAATCAGCTGGCAGGCAAAACAACTATAAATCAAGTGTAAATTCTTTTGTCTGCTCAACTGACTGTAATTGCTCCCATTTGTGCATTAAAAATCATGATTGATTTCGACTTAGGCAGCCACACAATAAGCTTCACGCACTCTCTTCCCGCAGCCCGATAACTGTCTGCTTGTCTGTCTATCTATCTGTCTGTCTGTCTGTCTGTCTGTCTGCTTGTCTTGGTATAAACCAAAAATTAGAATTCAATTGCGTGATTTATGCAGTAGGAAAATTTACGAGCCACATGAGAGATATTCCATGTACAGATTGTGCACTTTTCTGCAAGCAACAAATGTGCGTACTTCAAATGCGTCTATCTATCCATCTACGAATCCATTTAACTGTTGAAGTGTAATTTTGCTGCACATTAAAGTCGCCAAAGTGGCAAAAGTTTGCTCATATGTGTCTGAGGCAAAGTCCCAAAAGTCCACACACTCTGGAATTGAGCCTAAGGATAGCATCAACACTAATGCTTATCTAAATTTCTGTTAATGAAATCTACTGATAGGTCAAAGCTTTTTGCCTGCATCGTCGTCTGACTTCCGGCATTTGGGTCAAAAAGCAAAACATGCCGTAAAAATTAAAAGGAGCGGATTGAGGGCAAACTGAGGCCCAAAACTACAAAAACAAATTGTTTCATTTTCGACGGGTAATTTATATTAAGTATTTGAATTATGAGTTTTTTCTTATTTGTTAAACGTGGCCCAAAAAAAAAAAAAGAGTGGACATAAATTCATATTTGACAGTTCAATGAAATTGGGTATTGAATGATGATCATTTGTTATTATGTGTCATAATTTATTTTACAATATTTTACGATTATATTAAACTTTATTGTGCGATCTTTTAGTTTGTCATTAAATAAATGCGAAATTTCAATCAATTCGACTGAAATCCTTTGGCTTGAATTGGGTTTATAATGTGTCTTGAACGCTCCTGTTTACTTGTATTAGTGCTGTGAAAAGGGTTGACGTGCATTAAGCGGCTGACTGCAAGGAAATACATACGAATGAGTGGAGACTTTATACAATACATATATACCTATGTCTGCGAGTTTGGAAGCCACCGCAATACAAAAGGCAAAACAAATAAGCCATAAATTTGCATGCCAACAACAATTGGCAATTTTCCGTAGGTTAAAGCATAAACCGGCAAACAAACCGACTAACAAACGAACAAGCAGGCAAACAAACAAACAAACAAACAAACGAATGAACGAGCGAACAGTCAACACAGCCTGAAAGGTGAGCAAAGGCAGACACACTCACACTCACACACTCACAATCACACTCATACACTCGCACTCACACACTGGCAAACACACCCCTCAACTTATCCGAAGAGTCGTAAGTTTAAAGTGGGCATTGTGCGGCGGCGTTCAGTGAAAACGGAAATAGAAATGAAAGCATTGCGTGGGCAAGTAGGCCGTTATCGGCGCACAGGTAGCGCCAACATTGCGTATACGTAACGAATGGCATTGCCTTCTGTATGCGTGTGTGTGTGTGTGTGTGTGTGTGTGTGTGTGTGTGTGGCAGCACAAATGAAGCCGAATTGTTGTGGTTGCCTAGGTGCTGTATGTATGTGTTGTTGGCCGCCTCGTATCTGTGCGTAATAAGCTCAGCATTCGCTTTTTTATTCACACATTGGCATTGGGCAGTTGTCGACTGTCCGCCGTAAATGTCCTTTGAAGTTTGTTTATGATTTTCGGATGTTGTTGTTGTTCGCCAGACACAAAAAAGCGGCAATCCCATAAGCCGCGCTTAGATTTTGTTGTGCGTATTAGTGAGATTTATGCATTTAGGAAATTAAACATCCTGCCTCCACTCGACTCGACTCGGCTCCACTCCCAGCTGCTTCTATCTTTTGTGCGATGCGATGTGTGAGATGTGAGTGCAACACATTATGTTACAACTCCAACTCCAACTCCACTCTCTCTCACTCTCTCTTCGTCTTACTCCCTCTTCCTTGCCGCTGTCATTAATTTTAAATCATGCGTAAAATCGCGTAATGTCGCCATCGCAGCCGCCAGCATCCTTTGGGGCCTCACACGCAATCATGCGCCCAACCTTCGCTTCGTATACGTGCATATATATATATAGTGATATAAAAAATTGTTTCTCTCTGTTTTTATTTGCCGCCACTACGCGTTTGTGTGAGTGTGTGTGTGTGTGTACATTACATGCTGTTGACTGGCGTTATTTTTTTGCGTTTTTATTTGGCCACGGCGGCTGCTTGGCGGAAATGCGTTCGACCACATCAATCACGCGACATTGACAAATGTGCATATTTCTGTTGAAATTATATGGGCACAAGCCCGTGCACATATCTGTGCGATGCTGTGTATGTGTGTATGTGTGTGTGTGTCAGCCATGGCCAACCAACTGGCGAACTGGCGAACTGGGCAACCAAACAACCAGCCAACCAGGCAGCCAAGTGGCTCTGCAAATTATTGGCTACAATAGTGCTTCAAATTGGGCAATTTATTGCTTTATTGCTTTTACGTGTTTCGTCTGCGGCTTCGTTGCATTTTTTTGCAGTCTCAACGAGTGTTTTTCCCCGCTCCTCTGCTTCGCATTCCTGGTTTTCTCTCAATTGCACTTACTCATTATGTCAGCTTGTTGCTGTTGTTGTTGATTTTTGTATAATTGCAAATTTAATCATTTGCATGACATCAAATTGCAAGTCGAGAGCCACAGTTGAAGTGGTAGCCGAAACTCCAATCTGGCTCGAAAGCCATAAGTGGCATAATTGTTTTTGGGCTGTCAGCAGGTTGTCAATTTGTCAATTGCTCGATCGTTAAATTACACAAAAGGTGTAAGTCAAAGAGAGTCTTGAGAAGGAGACAAGTTAACAGGTTGAAAACAATGGCGAATGGAATTATTTTTTCATTGTTATTATTATTATTTTTAAAAACCAAAACCTCAATATACCTCGTATACAAATAAGGAAATTCAGAAACAAGACAGGCATTGATTTTCCAAATATTTGTTAATTATTAAATTCAATATAAATAATATAAAAATAATTATATTTAAATTTTCAGTATACAAATAATTTTTGTCACATAAATTTCATTATTTCTTTTGATTAGATCACATGTACATATATATAGATATAAAATATACGCATAATTTGTTATATAATATGTACGTATATAAGTAAGTCAAAAGCTATTTGAGCTTAATTTTTATTTTTTTAACTAATAATACTATTTTAAAATAATTATTGTAACAGAAATGTAATCGTAATAATTATTTATTTTTTTTTTATTTGCAATACATTAAAAATATAATAACCGAATCGTTATGGCCGCTGGTCGTCAGTAATATATTTCCTTTTATAATATAATATTACATATAAAGAAACAAAAACTTAACTCAAAAACCCATCAGAGTTCACCAGATTTAGCTTTCGAACTGAACTTTATTTTCATAGAGGCCAAGGGGAAAAGTTCGTCAGTCGGTTTAGTAAATCAGTGTGTATTAGTTGTTTAGCGCTTAATATTTTTAAATACACAGTTTTTTTTGTACCCTTTTCGAAAAGCAGTTCAAATTTAAGTGCAATTATTTAAATAAAGATTTTCGTGAAGAGCGGTTTTCAAATCAGTTTAAACAAAAACCAATTAACAAATAAAAATGACAAAATCGCAGGCAACTCGTTATGGCAAGTCCGCCTTAAACCTACTCCGACTAAATCGCATGGTGTCCTATGCACCAGGTGCCAGGCACATGCAAGTGCGAACCAAATGCGATGATCTGAATGGCATTGTCCTTGGGCTGTTCCTGAAGTCGGGCGACAAAGATCCCCAACTGACCTCGAGTGGGGAGAAGTTTGACGATCGCGTTAGCGGTAAAATCTCAGAATTGGTCCGAGAATCGGGAATGACCGGCGAGCTGGGCAAGGGCAGAATGTTCAGCAACGTGGACAAAGAGTTTTCATGCGTTGCCGTCGTTGGTGTGGGTCCCGAAGGAGCCGGCTTCGATGAGGAAGAGAACCTGGATGTCGGCATGGAGAACACACGTATTGCGGCCGCGGTTGGAGCACGATTCCTGCAGATGCATGGCGCCAAGAACGTGTACGTTGATGGCATGGAGCACCCCGAACAGGCAGCCGAGGGAGCTGCCTTGGGTGTTTGGCGATACAACAGCTACCGATCGAAGAACAAGCGCCACATTATTCCCAAGCTGGAGCTGTATGGCAATGTCGATGTCGAGGCCTGGACGCGCGGCCTGTTCAAGGCAGAGTCGCAGAACTTGGCTCGTCGTCTGTCGGACACACCCAGCAATCATATGACGCCCTCGATCTTTGCACAGGCCACCGTCGATGCATTGTGCCCCTGCGGCGTAAGCGTCGAGGTGCGCACCATGGACTGGATCGAAGCGCAAAACATCAACTCATTTCTGATGGTGGCCAAGGGATCCTGTGAGCCACCAATTCTCCTGGAGATCAGCTACGTGGGCGCCAACCCCGAAGACAAGGGCATCGTGCTGCTGGGCAAAGGGCTGACCTTCAACAGCGGTGGCCTGTGCCTCAAGCAGAAGTCTGGCTTAGACGCGAACCGATCGTCGGTCAGCGGAGCTGCAACTTGTGTGGCTGCCATTCGAGCCGCAGCAGCTCTGTCGCTGCCCATCAATGTGACAGCCGTGCTGCCGCTTTGCGAGAACATGCCGTCGGGCATGGCTGCGAAGCCAGGCGATGTGGTTACTCTAATGAATGGCACAACGTTGTGCATCAAAAATACCTCACTGGCAGGCACTGTATTGATGGCCGATCCCATGCTGTATGCCCAGAGTGTCAAGAAGCCCTCGACCCTCGTGGAGATCGGCACCTATGCCAATGGCGTGAAGTGCGGACTGGGCGCTTCGGCCACTGGGCTGTGGACCAACAAGACAAAGCTGTGGAAGCAGTTCGAGAAAGCTGGCTCGTTGACTGGCGATCGCATGTGGCGCATGCCCCTCTGGAAGTACTTCAAGCGCCTCGTTGGACCCAAAATGACCTACGATCTGTGCAATCGAGGCATAGGTCCCGCCACCTCATGCCTGAGCGCCGCGGTTCTCCAATCGCTGGTGTCCTGCACAGACTTTGTGCACATCGATTCCAGGGGCACAGGCATGCTCTGTGAGCACGGAGTGCCGCCATATCTGCTCGAGGGTCGGACGAGTGGCCGCCCAACTCGTACCATAATTCAGTTCCTCTACCAGATGGCCCTTTGCAAGTGACTTTTTAAAAGATGCGTGTTGTCCTGCTTCGACAGATTTGTGTCCAAAATTGTACGTTCACGAGATGCCAGATTTTTGTTTTTGAGTGCCGTTACGTTTGTGATCGATGGAATTTTAAGTGGTAATAGTTTTGTACTCGCTGACCTATTGACAACTACTATGATTATGATGGTGAAATAAACTTTATTATGTTATGTGTAAATCTTATATAATCTTAGTATAGTATATATAGTATCCAGAACGCACAAACCGATTTCCACGGTTTTGCATACGTTGGAAAGGTCTCTGGCTCCGTGAGGAGTTTATTTTGGGCTTAAATGTATGCGCTGTGTATTAATATTTTTGTTGGATTGATTGACCAAACTAAATAATTTATAAATTGCTTGTTTACTGCATATAGTTAAGGGTTATCAACAGTTACTTTTTGCTTGGCTGTCAAACTAATTGTTTCGCCCCTCACTCGGAACCTTTGTCAAGTGCTATGCGTGTTGCCTACAAAAATCGCGTGAGTCTCGGTTCCTTTGGCTCGGCCGGGTTATGGATCCTTCTAGGGATCGGGGTATTGGAGTCGACAGGCGCAAGTCAGTTTGCCTCGCACTCGCTTGACATGTTTTATTTATGCGTACAACTTGTGCATAAGTAATGAGCATAAAGGGACGCAGGATCACAGTCCTCGTCCCGTCCTCGTTCTCGTCGTTGTCCTCGTCCTTCTGCCCGGAGCGCAAGTCGTGCGAATGGAAATTAACCACAAATGCGCCTAAAAGCATACACATCTGTGTCCTGCGCCTTGTGTCTTTGGAATGCCAAATTGTTTTGGCCCAATGTAGATTTTAAATGAATTGTGCCAACGTGTTTTCATTACGTTTGCGTTACGATTGCTATTGCGATTGCGTTAACATTTTCGTAACTTTGACTAGATTTCATTTCGTTTCATTTGGCGTTTTTATTGCCAACGTCAGCTGCGTTGAGTTCAGGGGAGAACTTGATAGAGCGAGAGGAGCAGAAATTGAGAGCAGGAGAAAGCGGCGAGGTTGTTTGGGAAGGCGGCTTGTTTGTTGCTTAATTGGAAGGAAATTAAAAAATAAACAAGCAAAGCTAAAAGTAAATACTACACGTTTGCGATTACCTGGAACTGGACCGTGGGCCGCAGGACCATTACCTCCCATCTCTCTCTCTCCCATCCCCTCTCACCATTATCGCAAACACTTGGAGTAGAGGCCAACGGCTGTTTGGAATTTAATTTTCATTTCGTTGCCTCTGCGTTAATTTCATCTTCGTCTTCTTCTTCTGCACTGCTTTTCATCCATTCTTTCCGTTCCCTTCATTTTTTTCCTTTTATGTGGACAGCATTTTGGCTCTTAGCTGTGCAAATAGATTTCAGTTGTTTTGTTGATTTTGGTCTCCGTGTTCTGGCGAAAAAAAAAAACTTGCAATTGTTGTGCCACAATATTTGCCTTGAATTAATTAAAAGTCATTGACGCTTATCAATTGCCAGCTGCTTGAACAACTGGCTAATTGGATGCGGAAGCTCCCATATCGCAATGCTTGGCTCAATGTTCAATAAATCGCAAATTGTCGCTGGGGATTGTTGCATTAGTCATTCAGAGCATCGGCGAGAGTTGTGTAAACAAAACAGTTCTATTCAAATTTCAGCTGGTCACATGGAAATTGTCAAGTGGCATCACTGATGCCCTGCTCCAAGTCGGCACGTGATGCGTGATCCGTGAATGCGTGAAGGGGTGGAATGGTTGGTGGTAGTTCGAAGTTGTCCATTGCTCGACTCTCGTCGTAGGTGCACCAACAATAATCGTAGTAACTGAATCGTGATGTTGCTGCTGCTGCTGCTGCTGCTCCTGCCGCTGCTGCTGGCATAACTAATAAGACACTTATTATGCTGTGGGGGTCTGGTAACGTTATACCAGTTTAACGATATCACGTACATACGTTAACTAACGCTAACTACGTCGTTAAGTGTGTTGCGGTGGGTAGTGGCTGTGATGGTGCCCTTGCCTTTGCCTTTGCCTTGCCATTGCCCCTGTCTAGTTAGCGAATGTGAAGGACACGTTGTGCGGAGCAGGCAGCAGCCTGGACTAATCAAGGCAGCAGGAGCTCCACTGCGGCACCATGCTGCGTGGACAACGTGTAAGCAATAGCCCGCTCACCGAGCGGAGCCACTCAGCTGAAATTTACATTCTGCTGGCAGCCAGCACAACGACAACTACAACGACAACTACAACTACGAGTATGGGTTAGCCCTCAGGTTACCTCTTTTGTTGTTTTAATAACCACGATCACGTCGCATTAAAAGCACACAAATACACACAGTGGGGCCGTGAGGCTTAGTTAAACGCTGCTAATTAGGCTTTTCTGCACATAACTTGGGCACAGAAGTAGCCTATTAAAAACTGCCTCAAATATTTGCGCAGCCATAAAAAGCGTTAATCAGGCAAACAGCAGGTGAGCAAGGCAAACACAACACAACACGGTAATACACTATAAACACGGCACACGCAACTACTTACTGGCCAAAAAAATAATCCCAGTAATGCCGCAAACATAACTTGCCGCAAACGAGGCAGTAAAAAATGTTAACAACAAGCCAAGTGCTTATGGCTATAACCGCATCTTAAGACCAACAGTACAATAGAAAAATGTGAAGGCTTTTAATTATGCCTGGAGTGCTGCCAAAAAAACAGGAAACCAAAGCCAAGGCTAGAATGCCGCACAACAATCTGAAAGCATTTGCCAAAAAATCTATTTCAATTCGAAATTGCCAGTGACAAGCGACAGGCGACTTGCAACTCTCTATATATCTCTCTCTCTGTGGTCGAAAACAATAAACATAATGGCCATATTTTATATTTCCGACAATGCGACGAGAGTGCAACAAGAAACAGCGGGCAATTGTCAACAAGGCTGCACATAAAACATAAAACTATAAGCCAGAACTCTGTCTGCCCGTCTGCCCGTCTGCTGTCTTTGTCTGTCTCTAAACATTTTTGGCATTGAATTCAGACTGAGAGTTTTGCGATTCGAAATTGGGCTGCCAAATGGCAGCTTGGGTTCAGCCCTCCATTGAATATTGGCTGACATTACGATAACGATATGCTTTAAACACAATTTTGGGCACTCAGCTGCTCATGAATAATCCTTTTTAGCCTAATCACAAAACAGCCTTTGAATTTGTCAACGAAATATGCAAATGGCCGAGACGAAAACTGTCCCAAAAGGTAAATTAACTGTCGCCTCCGTCGAGGCGGCATTCTAAAATGTTTTTGTCACCTATGAAATCGATTAAGGCGATATGCTAATTCAGAGCTTACTTTGCTCATCAAGGAGTTTGGCTCAAATTGAATTTATATGGCTTGTTAAAGGCCCAAAACTTTTCCGAATACAAATAAAAATAAAAATACAAATAAAACAAAGCCGGATTTACATTTCTGTTGTTGCCGTTGTTGTTGCGATTCCATTGTTCTAGTGCCCTCGATGTGTTGCAAAAACGGGTCTTCTTCGGCTTAAAGCTTATAACAAACTATCAAACTTGTATTAAATGCGGGAGAGAGAAAAACTCGCACTCGCACTCGCACTCGCACTCGCACTTTTAGGTGTAGGAAGTGTGCTTTGTATAATTATGCAAATGTGTTTTGATTGTGAAAATTGTGCAGCGAAATGAAGGGGGGCGGTTAGTGAGAGGGTCAACAAGTAGGCAACACTTTCAAATGCGCCACTTTGAATGCCCAAAAACAACACATTTGCATAATTATGCAATCTACTAGGCCAGCTGACACACCCACACCTATCTCGCACTCACACACACACACACGCACTCACAATCGCAACGCAACGTAACGTTTTTGGCCAAAGTGAAATTTTTGGCTAATTCACCGCAAAGTTTCGGCCACTCTCAGCAAAAGTTTCGATATTTCGCTTAGCTTTTTGCGCCAAAATTTATTGCTTGAGCTTTCCAAACAAAATTTGCATATGTGGCACAGCAAAACCCCATCATGCAACCCCACCATGCAACAGCGCCATGCAACACCTCGCAACCACCCACTTAAGAACCGCACACACAGTTCGCTTGGTCTTTCAAAATTTAACCGCAAATTTAATGCAAAGAGTTCGAACTTGCAATGTTAAATGACATTTAAATAGAACAACTCTAAACTCATTGTTTCATTGTATCCTCTTGAGGCCGGCGATAAGTTTGGCGATTTCTTTCTGCATGGTCACGGCCTGATTGGCCAACAACTTGGCCAACATCGAGTGCTTCTCGATGGTGGCCACAAGTTTCTGTTCGTCAGCCTCCAGAGTAGCTTGAGCGCGATGCGCAAGTTTTTTAGCCGATGCTAGAGCACTGTAGGCCTGACTTAAGGCCAGATTAACTTGTTTTTCTGCTGTCTCATAGGCATGTTGCAAGACTTCAATTTGGCCAGCATTCTCTCTGCGCACCTTTTCAATGCTCTTCTTGGCATCCGACAGCAGTTGAGCAGCTCCTGTGGCCATTTTGAACATGTTTCTGGCAATTTCCTCGGGATCTCCTTGCACATCCTGCACTTTAGCATCTCCCACTGATTTGATTTCGTCGGTGTCTTGACGATCTCGTTCGGACTTGACAACCATCGGAGCTGGAGTCTTAGTAACCATTTTATCTAACGCAGCTCCAATTACGTCATTTAGAGAGTCTGGACGATATTTCTCAGCCTTGGCGACTGGCGGAGAAGGAGTTTTGCTACCCATCTTATTCAATCCATCGCAAATTACGGCATTCGGTGAGCCTTTCTCTAAATTAATCTGCTGAGCTACGTCTTTCATCTGCTCAGCTCTAGGTTTATCTGATAACTGAGCCTTACTTTCAACAGGGAGTTGATTTACTTCTTTATCGGATGCTTCAAATCTAACCTTTCCAAACCGCTTGGAGGCAGCAGCAACTTCATGCATTTTTTTATTGGATGCTTCAGATTTACTTTTTTCAGCAGTATTGGACTTTGCGTTTGATCCCAGAAATATTTCATTCTCCCCCGTCAGACACTCCTGGTGCATGCCTATTATGGTATTGTCTTTAGCAGTAGGCGAGCCATGAGCAATTGTTGGTTGTTCAGCAAATGCAGAAGCTTTCTCATCCGGTTTGCACTTGTTCTCATCTTTCTTAGACTCCTTCTGGCATTCATCTTCGCTTGGCTTTGCCAGAATCTCAGCACAATCCTGCATTACCGCTTCTTCGCAACATTTCTCCTCCTCTGCACTGAGTCGACTCGCTTTCTCCTTGTCATATTTCTGGTAACAAATAGTTGAAATATCTTCTACCTTCTTGTCCTTCTCACACTTTAGTTCCGCCTTCTCTTTCTCGCAAGAGATTGTTTCGCTCTCTTCCTCGCAAACAGAACTTTTGCTCCTTGCCTCTTCTTTCTTCCTTCGCCTGCAAATCTCGTCCTCCGGTTGTGCTTCGGATTCTATGTTCAGGTCGGTGTGATGCGCCTTGACATCAGCCTCAGCCATTTCCTCGCCTCGAATAATGGTCTTATTGCATATGTCGGTTGAAGCTAACTTTCTAACTGGCTCTCCGTTAACAATTTTTACAGCCTCCGGTGCTTCATTCTTCGTTCTTTCGGCTTCAGCAGTCTTCGCCACCTGTTTTCGCTTACTTTCCCATTTCTCCCACAAACCCTGTAGGACAACGAGTGCCTTTGAGCCCATTTCCTTGACGAATTCAAATCCCTTAGAAGCCAAATCAGTGACCTTTTCCGCCATCTGACTTTCTTCTTTTGGTTGGGCCTGCACCTCTTGCACTTTTGCCTTCTCTGGCTCTTTTGGCTTCTTAGAGTCGACATCTTTTTCCTTCTCTGGCTTCTCACTGCCTGATGGAGAGTCTTTTGGAGGTGGCTTCTTTGAATCGGGTTTATCTTGCTTTTTATCCGATACTTTCTTCTCTTTATGCACATGCTCCACGTTGGGCAAATTCTCCTCAACAGTGTGTGGCCAAAATGTGGGTTTATTTATGAAATCGGGCGCCTCATTGGGATGGGCAAAGCAAAACTCCTCCATTGTCATTTCGGTATAGGGTTTCATGGAATTCAGCTCATGGATTTTGTTCTGCAGGTGTTGAATACGTTTTTCGGACTCCAGCTTGTATTTCTTAACTTCCTCTTCCACTTCCGCGGTTTGCTTTTCCAATTCGCCAAAGTATTTGGAAAAATCAATCAGGGAATGACGATTTGTATACATGCTGTCCAATTTGTCATATTTTTTTTCAAAATCCTTCACCCAATCAACCATTTCTTCTCGCACATTCTTCTTGTAATAATTCCAATCGATTGTGGGCAATTTATCTGGATATTTGCGCACTCGTCTTCGGAAAGAAGATCTCATTAAATAAGTCAGTTAACCTGATTGCCTGAGAGAACTAATAGAACTTACTCTATGTATTCACCATGTTTGTGGGCAAACTGATTTAAGTTCTCGCGCTGACCCGGAGGAACTCGCTTGAAAAGCTCTTGAATCTGGACCTTTGCGCAGCCCTTGATCTTGCGGCCTTTCTTGAAGCACTTAATAAAATCCTCCCACATACTCATGTTAATAAAATAAAAAAACTAAAATATATATATATCTATTTGTATATGACTTGTGTGTTTTAATGTAAATTTCTGTTGGATAAACTGGCATATGTTAATGTGTGTGCGTGTTTCTAATTCAAGTCAGATAAATCTAGGGTATGTTGACAGGACCGAAATGGGCTATAAAACCTAAAATTTTGAGCACTTCCAACTCAATGAGTCAGGCTATAAAAAGTGGCAGTTACGAGTTTATACCATCTAAAAATTGCATATTCATGCATTTTCAATTAAATCAAAGTCAGGCGCAGCAGCAACAACTAAACAGTTGACAAACTGACAATAAAATCGAAAATTAATTCCATGTCACAGGCAACGCAGCTCCTTGGCCCCCCACTTCAGCAGCTTCAGCTCGTGTCTCATCTTCAGCTACACCAAAGTTAAATGTAATTGCATAAGCAGCAAGAGCAGTGTGTGGGCCAAAGGGGTGTCGAGTAGGGGAGGTGGGAGGTCGGACATGTAATCGAACGAAATGAAAGTCATAGCATCGAAGGAGCAGACCCCCAGACACCCTCTGGGCACAATGTGCACTGCCAGAGCTGCTCAGTATGACAGACAGCCGGGCACAGCAGCGAGGAGCAGCACCTCACCACCAACCTCAGTCCGCACACAAACACAAAATGCTCCAAAGTGACAATCGCAATTTATAACGCAACGAAAATGGGCTAATGCCAATTCTCCAGGTAATTGTCGGTATCGGAGCGGTTGGCAGGGGTGCGAGATGCAGGATGCGAGATGCTCAACAACCCTTGACAGCCCAAACATCGTCCTTTTGCCAGTCTGGCGAATGGAACGTTGTGGCAGTGAAACAGCTGGCGAGCGAAGCGTCTGCGCACTTTGGCATTCGCATAAAACCCTTGAGCTGAGCAGCTGTCATTTTGACAGTTGCCAAATGCCACTTCCCACCCCCGTTCCGCGAACTGAACCCAGAACAATCATATCGAAACAGCTGCGCTGTGTTCTCTGTGCTCTTGGGCTCGCTCTCGCAGGCTCTCTCTCGCTCCCAGCACGGACGAAACGCTGCGGAATGGAACAGGACACGCAGTGAGAGCGCATCGACTTCTCCGTCTGTCATCGAAATTCGTGCGGTTGTGGATTTTTCGTGTATATTGTTTGTATGCTGAAAACCAAATTAAACATTAAGAAATTCAATTAAGTTAGTCAACTGATTAGTGTTGTTCGTGTAAACTATGAAATTGAATGGCCAAAAGTGCTGATAGTGCCTTAATCAGAGTCCTCTGACTCAGGACTCGCTCGGCGCGCTCTACGCGTCTCTTTGTGTCCCTTCTATTTGTGTATTACACCAAATTGTGTTTACATTTTTTCTGCACTGCCAAAACATTAAATGAAATATTCTACACTCCGTCAATGCATCGATATTTGTTGATAAACAAAAAGGATTCCAAGTGAGCGAAGGTAAGATTATCGCAATGCCGTTTGTTTATGCATTGAATGTGAGCAAATTCTGCATAAATATTACCTCTGTGTATGTACACACACTTGAGTGCTAGAGTGTAGGTGTATCTGTGAGTGTGTGCGTGCTTACACATGTGTGCTGCTATGGGCAAGTTAAAATATATGAAATCCTGTATCTTCTTCTATGCAGGTATTTTTATCAAACGTTGCCGACATTAACAGTTTTATGTATTTCGACATTACATTCATGTCTCTGCATATCTTCCAGCATACATATGTTTGTGTGTGTCTTTGCAATTAAAATTCACGCCAAACATTTGAGTTTACAATATGTTCTATTACTCCCTGCATTAGTTCAGCAATTGATATTAATTTCTAAATAAACATAATAATTTTATAATATAATTTTATTTTGAGTATTTTATACCTGTTTAACTAATACCGATAATAATTTATATTAATAAAATATGTAAAAATAATAAAAATATATTTACATTCATAATAAAAGGTACAAATTCTTTTGGAAATAGTTAGAATTATAAACGATATTAATCTCTATTGAGGAAAGAAATAACAATAGTGTATATATAATTAATAATTATAATTACTTCCAATAGATACAAATTCTATTATAAATATTTAGAACTATAACCGATGTAAGTAAAAAATATAAACAAATATATATTAATTACTTTGTGAGTTTTAAATTTTTGAAAAATAGACTCTGCATTAAGTAAAGAAAATAAAATAAAATTACGTTTGCAATCTGTAAAGTTTATTTTATTATTAATCCATGATATTTAGATTCTAATACTTAGTCCCAAACTTGTTTTGAAAAGTTGTTAATAATAAAATTATAAATACATAAAAACAAGAAACAAACATTAATAATGTTAGAATAATAAGGCTATACTTTAACCTTTTGCGCAACAAACTTATTACACGGTAAAAAAAAATAATGTTCCTCATAATATTTTTAGTTTACTTTTCATTTATTTACGTTTATGTTTGTTTGCATTCTTTCATATTTCCTCCACAATTTGTCCAGAATAACAAATGTAAAATAAGTAAATTTATAGTCAACAGTAATTTTAGGTTTATTAGACATCCGATTCGCCAGTTATTTTCCGCAGGCTGTCTTTCTTTCCATCTCTGATTGTCTGTGCCGTTTTAGTCCTTTTTGGTGTAACAAATGAAAGTGTAAAATTTACACAGAAACTTAATGAAATGCATTAAAATTCCGACCGCCTAAATGAAATGAAATTGTACAAATAAACTAATTGCCTTGAAGGATACTTTACAACTTTGGTCAGTGGCAGCAACACAGCAACAACAACAGCAACAGCAGAGCGGTATGAGTTGAGAGTAAGTGCCACTAAAACGTCAGCAGCTGTTGTTGCTTTTTTGGCTGTTGTTTTGTTGTGTTGTTATTTTGTTATTTTGCTGGCCGGAAGCAAACGCAGAGCGCAGACTGCGGAATAAATACAATTTGCGGCAAGCGGATAATGTGCAAAAATAAATTTCCACAGCGGCTGATGGCTTAGAATTTTAATGTAATTTATTTTGTGGAAACAAACAGCGTAGTGCAAGAGCGAGACAGACAACTGGAACAGAAAAGAAAGAGAACGCACCCAGTACAGTAAATAAAGTATGGCCAACATAAAAATTTATGCGTTCAAATTGAAAATACGCCAACACTCGGCTCCCACTCGGTCTCTGCATAGGCAGACCCTGATGCGGATGCTCATGCTGATGCTGATGTTGATGCTGATGTACTCGTCCGGTATACAGAGATATAAAGTACGAGTCTAGAGTTTGTGGATCGCTTCGTTAAGCCTTTCACGCTCGTCCTAAACTTTAAAGTGCGCAATTTAAATGAGCATTTTGCTTGAGGCCCTCAGGCATGGCATGCAACGCCAGCAGACTAACCAAGTAGCAACACACACACACACACAGACACACACACTTTCTGGTTGGCTGCCACACTATTTATGAGACACAGGAGCCGGGACAAGAGGGCAGTGCTGGATTTTTCCTTAGCCCGCCCCTCGCTCGGCTGCCAAGTGATTTTATGCTAATATTATGGGTCATTGGGATTTGCGCACAGCAAAGTGCTTGTTAAACATTTCATTAGACTTAGTGTAAATACCCGCGGTTAACAGGCGCTCGTAAAACTTGCCACACACACACACTCACTCACACACTCACGTGGTTTTACATTCGATATTAGCGAAAGTTTCTAGCTAAACACTTTGTGAAAATGTGAAAATGAAAGTGGCTTTTATGGGGCGGTTTTTGCTTGCTCGATGCTTTGTGTTGGCATATGGGAAGCCAGCAAATAAAGCTCAAATTCAATCAATATTCCCAGCAAGTATATGAAGTGTATGTATATGTAATTACTCAGCATATGCTGCCTGCCAGCTAAAGATGTTCAAAATCTAAAATATATTTATCAAAATCCAAAAGCCTGACCCTCGCAACGACATCAGCAAAATGGAAAGCCAATCCTGGCCCCAATTCCTCTCGCTTTCACTAAGCAACATACTTCTAAATATATACTACATATGGTAGTCTGTGCGATATTATACTCGCTGCTCTGTGCTCGGTGCTCAGTTATCCTGCGATAATGCCAAATCATGTCAGTCGCACATGTGGCCACATTACGTTTATTAAAATCGTGCCCGCTGACGCTGACACAGTCAAAATGCGTTTTTGATCAACTGCCGCGTCACTGGGAACTGTGAAAAGTCTGCCAAACTTGTTAGATGTCCATCTGACAAATACCCTGTAATTAGTTTTCAAACAGAACTTTCGTTTCATCTGCAACTGATACTATATTAAAGTTCACTAAACTGTTCCCATATGGTTGCTTGCCTTGATAAACTTATGCAATTCGTTTGCAAGTAGAAATGAATATTTTAAATTTCGATTTGGAAATAAAAATAAATGAAAAAAATAATATATTTTAGATGAAATATTTCAAGTTAAAGATTTTAAAAGAGAGAAAATTTGTAATTTCTAATTTAAATTAAAAGTAGAATACAATATTAATCTAACCCAGTATTCGCTGCAGGAATTGGCAAAAACCCAGTGAAAAACCAATCAGAAAATGAAAGGAGAGTTAGTTAGTTCTTGTTTTGTTTATTTATAGGGCCAACTTTGCTGTTGTACCCATCACAAATACTCTGTTTATTTTTAGCCAGAGTAAAATTAAGTTCCATCTGAGTTCGTCGTCGATTGTCGCTGACACTTCTGACATTTTAGACACAAAAGCCAAAGGGATTGGCTTTAAGAGTGCAGCGACAACACGCCTGAGATAGAGCTGGAGAATATGTTAAGCTATATATAGGGTATTTGAGAGCGTTGACAAATGATTTGCGTTCATCTAAAATTTAGATTTCGGCAGGCTGCATGAAAAATGGGCAAATGGCGTCAGTTTAAAGCGTTAAATTTACGTTGCGGCCGTGGCCAAGTGAGTGTCTGCAATAATTGGAAAATTTTCATTTGTCCTTTTGCCCTTGCGAATGACATAAGGCCAAGCAGGCCACTCTGCGAGACCGAGAGAGCCAGTGAGATGCAGAGAGAGACAGAGGCGGCAGGAAAGCAGCTGTAGGCGCATTTGCCATCTGTCACTCTGGCACTTGTGATGAATGTGTTTGACGTGTAGCCCCAGCGCGCCCACGAGCAACGCTAACGGTGATGTTGCCCGTTGTCCACCGTACACCGTCCACCGCTTCCCTCTGCCCGCTGCTCGTTGACTGTTACCATTACCAGTTCCAGCTCAGTTCGCGCACCCATCGCCATGATGAAACGCACCGCAGCGCCGCATGACGTTGCATACTTTGCGGCGCGCGGTCCCTCTGTGAATGATGTGTCTGCTTGCCCGAGAGCTGGAGCTGGAGCTGGAGCAGCAGCAGCAACTGCAAAACGCGGATACGCACAGGGTCTGATTTTATGCACGTCAGACAAAACGACGACGCGGCCTGTCAATATAGTCAACGTTGAAAATATTAATGATTTGACTTCATCTTCGCCAGGCAAATTGTCCAACAAATGCGAGACGCGTCTCCGACTCACCCTCATGAGCTTTCTCTCAGTACAGCATTGAAGATTGTTTTCCATTGAAGAATAAATAATTCATTATGAAGATGTTTTCAGTTTGTAATTTACTAATTTTACAACTTGTTCTTATTACTTATTGATAAATTAAATCTGTAACAAGTAATGTCAAGTATTTCATTAAAATAATTTTATAAAACATTGATAATTATAAAGGAAAATATTCAGAAAAATATTAAAAAGCTGGAAAAGTAATTGTTATTTCTACATTATCTAAAGTCAAGTTTCAAAACATTTAAAATATTTCATTAAATGTTGAATAATTTTATAACATTTTGATGCTCAATATATTTGAAACGACAAGCTAAAGGTGTTGCTATTAGAATTTTTTTTTTGTGTTTATTGTGATTGTCATTGACACTTTACTAAATTATTAACAACAATGTGTAATTTTACTTCAAGGTTTTCTTTGCTTGGGAAAATTCAATAGCAATGAAATAGACTTGTTGAAATATTTTTATTTAATTTTATAAAACATTGGTTATCATTAGGAAAACAATGTTTTACTGTTAATAAAGTGTTTTGTTTATTGTGATTGTCAGATGTACTCTCTCAACAGTCAAGAATTTCGTTTGAAATAACATTGATAAATATTTAATAGGATAAGTTATAGGTTTTGGTATTAATAATGTTTTTTCGTTTAAATACTTTAATAACAAAATGTTTTGTATTTACTGAAAAAGTGTTTAGTCAAATGAAATAGCAATGAAATGTATTTATTTTGCAAGAACATATGTTTATAAAAAAAAGTGATTTGTTTTTAACGGACAACTTTAACAGTCAATTTGGCATACAAGCAAACGACTCGAGAACTCCTAATAGTGCTGTTAGTCGCACTTGCATTTGGCTAATGGCAGAAGCGTGATTGCTTTCTTAACTATTTGCTTTTTCTTTTACAGGTGCAGCAGAGCGGACAACACTATCGAAACAATCCTGTAGTTATATAAGCTCAACTGCTTGCCGACATTAAAGAGTGTGCGAGAGAGAGAGCAAACAGTGGCAGTCACCTGCGTGGCAGCAGCAACAACTGTAGCAGCAATGCAAACAACTCGACAAGTGCATCACCAGCAGCAGCAGCAGCTACAGCAACAACATGCACATGTGTGGCAGCAACGCCAATGGCTGCTGTTGGCCAGTGTCCTTATGTTGACACTGTTCACGCGCACCATTCAAGGGATTACCGAGGAGCTGTCACCAGGTAAGTGTGTCCAAGTGTGATTACAAAAACAAATGCCACCATTTCTCTGGCATTGCACAACAATGGGTTCGTGTTCCGTCCATTGTTGTATTATAATCACAAAGCCCGTGCACAACAAAGTTCTGTTTCACACCTGATTGGCTAATACCCGTAGCAAAGCAAATGCAGCACGATAAACATCACACAACAAATACACACTTAAGTGTGTGCACAAAGCTCTGAAAAATGGGTCACTAAGGAATCATTTTCCACTCTTTCTTAGCCATGTTCAAAGAATTCAAAACTACTAGTTCTATTTTATATATTTTCACTTTACGGATATTAGTATAACTTAAACAATAAAGCCTTTCGCCGTTTTAATAATAATGTCGATTGCATTTCATTAGTGAAACGAAATCAGATATATTAATTTTAAATTTACGAAGTTGAATGTTAAATCAAACGTATTTACGACGCATCTCTGACCCCATACAGAGCATACAAAATATACAGAGACTAATCGTATACGAGCAAATTTTTGTCAACCCTTTGTTATTTTCTTACGAGAAGAAAATCAAATTACGAGCATAAATAAAATATTGTTAACATAATGGTGTAATTTTATAACAAAAATTTACTTTGTAATAGTTGGTTTATTTTGCATATCTTTTTAATATTTCACAAAAGTGTTTTCCATTCTCTCAAAGTGGTTAGATGGTATCTCACAATCGAACACCACCGACTGTTGTTTTCCACCTGTTTATCATTTACTTCTGTCAATTATTGTGCCACTTTGTCTCATCCATAGCTTGATATTGGAAAATGTGGTCGATAATTGATGAGTTAAATTCCGTATTATATTTGACTATTATATTAGGGAACTATTACGGTCTCCTATAGGTATCTTTAACTCCAATTGACAGCAGTCAAATTAAATTACTCACATAATGCATTTATTTTGAGCTTCACCGTTCAATGAACCACTTCACAAATATGCAATAAGAAAATTCGACAGTACATAAGATTAATGTACATATATTTGTCTATCTTTTGAGAAATGGGAGTACACCGTTTGGTCTGTTTGCAAATTGAAAATGTTTTGCATTATTCATAAATAGCTGCAACAATTGCATTTGCAGACACTGAAATCGACTTGCAATTTCTGGCCATTGTTGTTGCATCAATGATAAGCTGTGCAGAGTGTTCCACTTCTGTCTCGCTCTCATTCCCTGACGCTGTCTCTACCTCGGACTGCTTCTGTATACTAACAACGTTCGGTGCCTGGCAAACTTCAATCAGGTGGATGTTGCTCATTTGGCACTGGCACAATAAATAAACAATGACAAAACAACGAACTCGAAGCAGCACAACATAAGTACATCAATATTAATTATGCAAATGAACGCTGGAGGCTCGCATTTGGACCCAGAGTCCCAGACCCAGACCCAGAGCCAAGACCCAAAATCGGAATCAGAATCAGAATCAGAGCGAGGTCCAGTTGGTGAATCAAGTTGCAGATGGAAAGTGAAAGCCTTGGCATTCGCATGGCTTAAGCTCATTATATGTGCATTAGCCAAAAGTGTCAGTCTTGCTTAGTTGTTAGTGTTAGCCCCAAGTAAACTCCATTAAAAATACTACCCAAGTGCCACACAGACTGAGCCCATTTCAAAAATTTTCAATTTTCTTGGCCAGCTGGCACAACGGGGCCAGCAGAAGCAGAAGCGAGAGCAAATTATGATGAATGCGGCACGCTTTGACCCAAATAAATTTGTCAATTTATCATTTGCCTAAAGACGAGTTCTCAGATTCGAGCAGCGAACTGCGAGCTTCGAGCTTCGAGTGCCGCCCGGATTTATGCCACTCGAAGCAACAATTGGCTTCTCTGGGTGTGGTTCTGGGTTCGTTCGTTCTTGGGTGGGTTTTGTGGTAGACACTCAAAAATGCTGCCATCTTATGATAATTTGTGCTACCCCAGCATATAAATTCTTTTGTTGTTGGCTTCAGGAACAGCATCAGCTTCTGTTGCTTTTGAGACGGCTTCTTGCCACAAACTTGTGCGACATCAACAGCGACGGGCATCAAGGGCATTTGTTATGAAGTCTCTGTGTCTTTTGGGTCGGATAAGTGTCGGCTTATGCACTTATTAAACAATAATAATTGCAAATCATTTTACTTGACTTGTGTGCTGCGGCTGATGCCACTTGATTGTCTGTGCGTCATGTCATTGAGTGTGTGTGGTTTTGCTTTTGATTTGAATTAGCCAAATTGTCTTTGGGCTCCCGAAATATAAAGCTAATCAAATAAACGTATTCCAAGTATTTCCAAGTAGATTTGCAACTTTCTCCTTCTTCACTCACATGTTATCCTTTTGTGCCAAAGATTTCGTAAGGTTTTTCAAATGTTTGCATCTGCAAAGCACTTAAGAAGCTGCCAACAACATGTGAAAACGCTTCACATTGCCCTCAACTTTTCTAATTGAACAAAGAACAATTCGTTAAAGTTTTCCCCAACACACACACACTCACACTCTTAAAGAAATAGCAAAGTTATGATAGAACTTTAAACTTCTTTAGTTGAGTTCTTTAGTCTTGCAGCCATATTTATATTCGTCTAACAATTAACAATCGGAAAATGGTTGAAAAGTGGTTGGAAAATGACGGCACTTAACTCAATTCAACTCAACTCAGCGCACTTGACAGCATTTTTTTTTTTGTTAGGAGACATTAATATTACTTGCCGTCATTCTGGAATTTATATTAATGATCTATGAGTGCGTATTAAAAAATGAGATGAGCAGGACGCTGCTTGAGATGATTAACTTTTAAGGATGGGAATAAATGGCATTAAGCGGGTTTTTGTCTAACGCCAGCATAGACAATGCCACCGATAAGCGAAGGGTCTGGGCCCCCTCTAAACTTATTATTATTAATGAGAGCACAGCAAAAAGCACAACAGCAGCGGCAAAACGGGAAAACGGGAAAAAACAGCGCCAAAAAGGTGCGTGCGCGGCACCTTTACAACCAGAAATTATAAATGTCGAATAATGAGGGACTGTGGGGATCTGAGAGGGTTGGGGACATTAATGGGGGGGATGACCATCAGCAACACATTATATATATATTTTGGTGCGGTAATGGTGAAAATAATAAAAGGGAATTATTAATATGACAAAAGACAAATGACTGATGCTGGCAACGACGACGGCGACGACGACGGCCATACAAGCCAAAGGATACTCCATGCACACATTCCAAGAGTAAGAGGGGAACGTAGGGGGGGGGATTCCAGTAACCACAGACAGGCAACGCTACAAAGACAAACGGCCGGGCCATGGCCTGTGACAGGGTTGTGAGTGTGCTTGTGCTTGAGAGAGGGGTGTTGGTTAGCTGCAAGGTCCTTTTGACTTGACTGTCCTGTGGCGAATTGAAAATGTGGTTTAGCCTCACTTCTATATAGATATATAATGTGCGTGTGGCGTGCGGCGGCAGCAAAGGATACGTCTGTTTGTTGGTCCCTTTTTCAACAGAGAGCCAGAGAGCCGGTAGTTGGGTAAAGGTCAAAGGCACAAAATACATTATGTGCTAATGCAAAGTCCATGTTAATAAATGTTGATTGAAATAATGATGATTAATATTTTGCATTTTGACATTTGGACTTTCTCTCTCGACCAGACAATGCCACGGAAGCAACCTCAGCTCCAACTTAAGAACGCATCTCAACAATAAGTAGTCCTTATAGTGTGGGCTTAACCCTCGAGTTCAGCTTTTCTTTCCGCTTCCGCTTCTGATTCTGTCTTTTTTTGAGTGCGCAATTCGAAGATGCGCCCCCTTTTTGTTTGCAATTTACGCAACTCAACTTGATTTATTGTTCCTCTTGTTCTCTCTCTCGATCTGTCGTTCCCTCTCTCTTGCTCGCACTTACATTGTGACAACAATTTATAGCCGAAATTCTTGTCACACACACTCACACATACAAATACACACACCTGCCTGCCACGTGCCTCTGCTCACATGCTCGATTTTCAGCTATTTCATGTTTTATTTAGTGCATTTTCTTGCCTGACTGCAATTGCTGCCATCCCCCTTGCCCCCTCCCTTGTCCTCAGCCTCTTCTCCATTACAGCCACCGACTTTGCACCCCTGCAGCGAGCCAATAATTCCTAAGTTGTGTGCGCTGCATTGGCATTTTTTTCGATTATTGGTTTTCTTTCATTTGATTGCACATTTACACATTTTTTGCACCTTTTTCGGCTTTGCTTGCACCACAAATTTTTACACGTTCTGCCATTTTTTCCGTGTGTTTCTTTTACCATTTTCTCTTGTAATACCCTGCATCCTTAAAGAGTTGGGGATGACAACAATACGACAAACAGTCAAAGGAAATATATAGCCAGTTAAATAGTGTTTTCAAAGTCTTCTAAGGGTAAAATATAAATTTAATAAAATTAGAGAATACTTCTACTCTATCCAATCTAACAATATTGCTTAAAGTCTTTTATTTAATACAGAATCAACTATCGAAAATAAATGTTAATTAAAACCCTTTTTAGGTTAAATTGCAAATTTATTAAAGTTGAATAATAATTTGATTTTATCTCATCTGCCTTTCTTTTAATATTTCCCTAAATCTATCAAGGATTTAAATAAATACAAAAATTACTTTCGAAAACCCACCATTAAATTTGAGATTAATTTAATAATGGCCAATAAATTGCAAATTTATGTACTATAGGGAATTTCGAAGTTCTTCACTTCAGGCCAAAGTATTTTCACATGCTGTCGCTGCAGCCCACTGTGATTTGGCTTTGGGTTTTGTCTTTTTCTATATTTTTCCGACTGTGACATTTTTTGGCTCGATTTTTTGTTGGTGCTTTTCCTTGGGCTGCTGACGCTGTCAAGTGTTTTGTCGCTTGTCAACGATTTTTCACAACTTCCGTAGCCAAAATGCTTGCCAAATAGTTTGCGTGTGTGTTTGCCAATTGCAATTTCGGATATTTATTGCAAAATGCACTGACTGTGAAAAATCGCGAGTGGCTGCGGGACGGACACGGAGACGGAATGAAGAGTGGCAGACCAGGTGGTCCATGAGAGAACATTCACCATTCGCATTCAACGGTTAGTCTAACGACAGAGTAAAAATCATTTAATTGGACACTTTGTAACACTGGTCGACAGCATTCCCGCAAACATTTTGACAGTCTGCTCTGCTCAGCGCTTGTAAAATGCTGCATATTATTAAATTAGCGACAGACACAAAGTGCTTTGCATATGAAAAGTGACAGTAAGTGCACAATTTCCAATCCCCCCGCCATGGCGAAAAACCATAGAAAACACAAAAAAGAGAAGCTGCCGCTCACAGCTCGCATACGACGCGCCGGTGCACCCTTAATGCATGGGAACGGCACAAGCGGGCAGCATATCGGCAGGACGAACGACGAGGGGGAGGGGGGGAAGGTTATGGCGTACTTAAATGTCCTTGCTCTGGCATGAGCCAAATGAGAGTTGGCTGGCGCAATAAACTTAAAAGCCTTGTCATGTTTACTTATCATTCCTTTTTCACTGCGCTCCACTTAATTGCGTTAGTGAGCATTTCTATACCCTGTAAACAAGGTGACTGCCAGCGTCTAAGCACAGACAGATATGAGACATAATTTGTGACAACAGTGACACAGCAAAAACTCATCTGTAAATTAATTGATGTATTTAAATATGCACAATGGGAATTGACTAATAGACTTACAGGGTACAGCGTAGTCTGGCATCGGCGTCACCTGGCATTATCATGCATGTAAATTAATTCTTTCGTTTAATTTTGATCCAGATGGCAGTCTATTAATTTGTTTACAAAGCCAAAAGGCGAAACTCATTTTAAATAATCAAATCATTAAAAAATTGCATTGCACTTGTTTTTCAAACTAAATATTATACTGTAAAAATTGAGTATATATTTTCCAAAGGCAACCATTAATAATTTGTTCAAAACATCTTAATGGTAAGGGCGTTTGAGAGTATGAAAATCGATGTAAAATAATACTGCTAATTTATATCGGGCCGAAAATAAATTGAAATGTTTGGGAATCGCTATTAAAAACTTTGAACTAACAAGGCTAATTTCCTGTGGATGGCATCAGGTCAGCAACATGCTCATAAATAGCGGAATATTTATGATTTTGTTGTAATTATTACTAAAAATAGGTACAATTTTTAAATGCGAAATGTTTGTAGCGAGTTGCTCTGCTGCCTCGGGCAGCACATTACAGGTAGGAAATAAAGCAACTTTCGGATTGCCTCCAGCTGTGCGGCCCGTGCTCGTGTTGTGCGCACTTCAAAGGGACGCACGATTTTTCGATTTCAACTTTTTCTGACGCTGGGGGTCAAATTATGGCCCAAATAATTAATTTTTTAGCTGTCATATTTGCGCAGGCTGTGACGTAATTACACAAACACAGCCTGCAACTGGCTCAAAAGCAACTTCAATGTTATTTTAAAGCTGCCCAGCTTGTGTGTGGGTTTTACGCATGCCAAAATCTCAGGGTGGTCAAAGTTTAGACACATGCATTTTGCATAAGAGTGGCCCAAAAAGTTGCATCCGTGTCCTGGTTACAAATACGCCAAATAAACAAAGCGACAGCTAGACAGCTGGACAGACAGACAGAGAGTCTGGGAGACTGAGCGAAAGACAGACGGGCAGCTCGGCACTAGAGTTTGATGTAAAATGCTGGGCAAGAGCAATAACAATAGACAAACACGCTGGGGAATCAACACCAAACAAACAGGCAACAAGAGCAACAACAATTGAACAAAGAATGGACATATGCAAAACTGCAATACGTCTGTTCCAAGGACTCGGGACAGAAGGCAGCAGGCAGCAGGGTAGAGAAAATTAGAGTAGCAATCGTGGCGCCCGTTGCATACTCCAAATGAGGCGAGGGGCAGAGATCAGATGCTCCACACACACACACACACACACACACACAGATACACACTCAAGTACTCACAGACAGTGTTGGTTAGCACGTCAATAGCAGAGGCATGTGGATATGCGCTCCCAAGTGGCAGCTGCATGACGGAACTGAACGAACCCCAACACAAACCAATTCCAACCGAAACCAAACAGCACTCAATGCCACTAACAAAAAGGCTTATTTTTGAAATAGAATATATATAGTATATACATCTGATGTGTGTGCAGCAGCAGCAGCAATTTGGGGCAAGCAAAGGGAGCCTTTAAGTAGTAAAAGTTCATGTTAAGCACAATTACGAGTACTCGCTCTCGCACTCGCACAAGCATTTGGATGTGGGAATGCATAGAAGTGCATAATAGACAACTAAAACAAGTGCTCTGAAAGCACAAGTAGCCATTGGGCATATGGCGATGGAGTCCAGCCCCAAGTGATGTTTTCCGTGTGCCACCAAAAGTTTCCATCTCTGTGCTGCCATTTCGAGAGTCGGGCGGTTTTCTGGTCAACTTCACCTTGTTCGCAGTGAGTGGTTCTTGTTGTTGCCTGTGGTTGAAGTTGAAGTAAAATTGAAAATGGCAAATGATTTACACACTTGACGCCTTATTGCTTATTTGCACTTGAGTCGCAACGAGTTGAATGTGTGTGAGCGACTTGCCTCCTCCTTCTGTATTTTTCCCTCTCTTTGTGTAGTCTCCAATGATCTATATCTTACTTTGTCTTCCGCTCTGCTTCTGTGGCTTTGTCGTGACAAAACACAAATGTCAGCAGCAAGCGAGTTGTGCTCAAATGTAAGCTATAAGAAAAAATAACGAAACGCAGCTGACGAACTCCCACACTGCTTAGAGCATACCCGACACAAGTATACGCTGTAAACATTGCAAAAACAAATATGTTTAATTTAAATCTAGTTATAAAAATATTGTACATATGGATTTTGATACAATTTCTGAAACTGAATTTAAAACTCATGGACTACAAATTACAAATAAATAAATTGATTTCTGGTATTAATATAATTGTAAATAAGAAAGATTGAATTGAATATAAATTGAATTTAAGATTAAAATGCTATACTATTTTAATTACTTTTGCAATGCATTCTCAATTTTCTTAATTATTTAAAAATCACCAAATACAAATTGGAAAAAATAAATTGATTTATTTCAATATTTGAATAAGAATATTGGAAACACGAAATATTTAATTCCAGATTAAAACACCATAATTATTATTATTTTATTTTCTAATATATGAACAATGTCCTTAATATAGAATAAAAAATAAAAAAGGCTGAACAAATTCCAAGACAATTAATAGAATTATTTGAATCTTGAATTAAATATCCGCGAATCATTGTCAAAGAGTTTTAATATATATATTATTTAGTTCGGAGTCCATTTTAATAATTAGGAGTATATTGCACTCATTAAAATAACTACGAACAATCAATTCAAGTTGGAAAATCTTAAAAGTTGTTAACTTATTTAATTAGCAATGTTTCCAAAGTTTAATAATAAAACTTATGGCACTCATAGACATTGCTACTGCCTCAGCAAAAGGGTGTAAGGACGCGCAGTTTCGCAATTGTAATACGCTTAAAATTGAACAATGAATTGTTGATGCAGCTACAACTTAGTAAGCCTACTTACTTAATGGCAACAAAGGCACAATCCATTGTTTGTGCTGTGCAATCAGACCGTCAGACATCGAGAGAGACACACAGACAGACAGAAAGGCAGGAAGCATAATAAAGGCAAGTATTCCATGGGAGACTGTGCAATTAATAATGTGCTGTCGGCGTTTACAATACCGAAAAGACACTCCAAAGAATTCTCGATTCTGAAATACTAAGTCATTTCATAATTTCAGTCTTTTTTGCTAATGATGCATTTGCTTTCATGGCCAGACAGACTCGACTAGACTCGACTCTGGCAACGAAGACAAGCAGCAAACAAAGGAAAAGTCGCCCCTCAAAGGAATTTAGAAAAGTTCTTATGGCCCCCAAACTGCAGTATGAATTGAATGAAAACACCTTACGATTATGCAAAATTAAATGATATTGAAAATTGTGTCTAGTCTCAACATTTTGAGAACCATTCCAGACATGCAACCAATGGCATTCGATTGCTAGTTAAATTCCAGATCAAGAATTTCAAATTGAATATAGAAATGAAAAATGGAAAATTTACAAAGCTAAAGCACTAGAAAATTTAACTTGATCTAATGCAAATGAATGGAGTAATGAACTGCTCCCTTCCCCTGTTCCATTCCGCGCCAAGCTCCTCAATCAATTATGAGCAAATGTAATAAACTTATACATGACTCTTGTTGTGGCTCCCTTCTACCAGTCGGATCGTTTGTGCTTGTGTTATTTGCATAAATGCAAGTCGACATGTTTGGCGAAGGGGCAAACAAGAGAGAACAGGAACTCTTGTTGTGCAACGGAAACGGAAATGCAACTGCCTCAGAAGAGCGGAAATCAATTTCAATAAACCTGCGACATTGATAAATTCATAATCTGGCATTTTGTGGCAGCTTTGCTGTGGCAACTAGAACTACAAACTACAACTACGAGTGTGCAACTGAATGTGTGCTGACTTTTTGCTGTCATTGTCATCGTTGCCTTTGAAATTCAATTATTATCCTGTCCAAAGACATAGACGAGGCAACAATTGCAAACTGCACCTGGAACTGAGACCGGATTGGATCGGAGTCTGGCTATCTGGTTCTGAAACGGGCCTAACAAACGGCAATTTGAATACCAACATGTCAGAAGCGAAAATCGAAGGCAAAAATCCCTAGACCCAAACGAGCGAAGCGTTTGCCTATTCGCCCAGCTTTGTTATGTCAGTTTGACATTCGGAATTAAAATTCTGCCAGATGATTTATGCATGAGATGTCGGTACAGAGACCAAATCAAACCTCTCTCTCTCTCTCTCTCGCCATCTCCTCCATTTTGCTTTGAAATCTGTTAATTGTTTTGCTGTTGCATTGTGCGTGTGGGTCACAGAGTGTTACAGCCGCCTCAATGTCCTGGCTGCCATATTGTTGCGAGCGCTTGCTGACGCTGCAATTACCTCTCGCCCACAATGCTGCCAACTAATTTTCAAGCCAAGCTACCCCCGTCAAGCGCACTTTTAGCCCATGCTGCTAGCTTGTTAGCTTGCGGTTTGGCATTTCGGTTGAGGCTGAGAATGAGGCTGAAGCTGAGGCTGAGGCGAACGTTTCATCCTCAGTTTGCCCCATCCCTGCTCTCGCCTTTGTGGAGCTGCAGCAAATGCAACAACTATGGCTCTGGCTCTGGCTGTGGCTTCTGTGCTTAAGTGACGAACGGGGCCACAACAGGCAACACTCAGTGGCAACAAAGTCTTGATGCTGCTGCTGCTGTGGCAACTGCTGTCATCTTTGCTGTTGCTGCCACTCGACACTGCCGCAGCACCCTTCATCAGCTGCAGATTTCCACTTTGGAACTAAGCTTTTATATTGCCAATTTTTCGTTATGTTAAATTTAATTAAAAGAGTTTAGCCCGTAAACCATTGCCATGCCACCAGGTTGGCTGCTGCCAATGACAGCACCTGGACAGCCCAAAGGCAAATGAAATATTACAAAGAAACAAAGAAACTGTTGCCACAATATGGTCAGTATAAATTAGCTGAACGAACTACGGCAATATCTCACCTAAGGCAAATATAGACAATAGCTAAGCCAAAAATAAATACATTGTCTTAAAAATCATAATAAGCAAAAATGAACCGAATGTCAGCAATTACCATTAATTTGATTGGAAACCAAATATTCAAGGCAAGAATAAAAATAATGAGAAACAAAAGATATTACAAAGTAATATGGTCAAAATAATTTAACTAAAATAACTACAACTGTGAAATATATACCCTAAATAAATAAACAATTTTATTTTAAATTATAAAATAGAATCTCATTTTTGATTGAATTAACGCATTAAATTCACATGCAAGCAAAACCGTTCACCAATACATCCAAACATTTGTGAATCGGTGTGCGTGTGAATTATCAGTGCTCTATCTCACTCTCTTGTTGTTGTGCTCTATTTTGGCAACAGCAACAACAACACCAACGGCTACGAGTCTAAGCGAAAATCCACCTCGAGAAATTCCCACACATGCACACAGATATCTGCTCTAATATGTATGTGTGTGAGAGACACGATCAGCGAACGCATCATTTGACAATCGACTATCGCGCGCTCGCTTGCTCTCGCATACAAGCTTTTTATTCTGCTTTACCGTGCCATTCGTACTTCTCAAAAGTAGCAACGTCTTCTGCTAGACATTTTCGTCTCCTTGCATTCGAGCAACGTCTTCTGCTTTACTCTCTGCGTCAACTAGCAACTTCTTCTGCTTTACTCCTTGTTCTCTCTAGCAACTGCTTCTGCTTTACTTTTGTACTTCTCAAAGTAGCAACGTCTTCTGCTAGACATTTTCGTCTCCTTGCATTCGAGCAACGTCTTCTGCTTTACTCTTTGCGTCAACTAGCAACTGCTTCTGCTTTACTTTTGTACTTCTCAAAAGTAGCATCTTCTTCTGCTAGACATTTTATTTTCTTTGCATTCTAGCAACGTCTTCTGCTTTACTCTTTGCGTCAACTAGCAACTTCTTCTGCTTTACTCCTTGTTCTGTCTAGCAACTGCTTCTGATTTACTTTTGTACTTCTCAAAGTAGCAACGTCTTCTGCTAGACATTTTCGTTTCCTTGCATTCTAGCAAACGTCTTCTGCTTTACTCTTTGCGTCAACTAGCAACTGCTTCTGCTTAACTTTTATACTTCTCAAAGTAACATCTTCTTCTGCTAGACATTTTATTTTTTTTGCATTCGAGCAACGTCTTCCGTTTTACTCCTAGTGATAACTACCAACTTCTTCTGTTTAACTATCAACATCTTCTTCTGCTTAACTTGATCCTCTGACATTTTTGTCAGATTTGGTACAAAGCATATTAAAAGCAAATAATTTACTTGTTTCTATGGTGCTTAAAATAGTTTTGCTGCATTTATGAATTAAGATTACATAATTTGGCGCATTGCAAGCTGGCAAAGCTGTGAATTAAGCTGCATATTAATAAAAAAAATATTGATAACTTCTTTTGGAATAATTCTAAGGCAATTCTGCTACTATACTTTAGTAAGAAAGATATAATATGCTGATATATACCCGTCAAGTGGGAAATATCACTTAGGTAGCGGACATTCGCTACTAACAGTTTTAAAGTGATTTCTGGCAAAGTTCTAACATTTATCAGAAGACAGCAAAAGTTTTGCAGGCACTTCTTCTAGTCTGTTGATTCCTTTTGAATGTTTGTGAATGCGACGCTTTTTCCTTTTTGTTCCTCACGTTGTTGTTGTTGTTCTTTTTGTTCTTGTGCCGACGCATTTGAAATGCAACGAATTTTACACCGTCTGCTGCATTTGCATTGAGTGACACAATATAAATCCGAAAGTAGTTGAACCACGTCGCCCAAATGGTTTTTTAATTATGCACCGCACACACACCGTGAAGTGTGGATTGGAGTGGAGTGGAGTGGAGCGGGTTAGACTTTTCCACTTCCCGGCTAGCTGATTACTATCTCTTTCCATTCAGTTGTTGCCATCTCTGTCGCCTGTGCGCTGCACTCATCTCTGTGTACTTTACATTCCTCTATTCTCTCTTAGCCGACGACCCAGACGGCAGCTAGACAAGATTTGTCTTTGGGCTTTTGTTGTTATCGCTGTCTGAATGTTGTTGTTGCGGTGGCCCTGACACAGACGTCGCTGTACTGTGACTGTAACTTGACTTTGCCGCATTCTCGTAGGCCGCCAGTCTGTTAGTCCTTCTGCGCTAAATGTCATGTTAGCTGACATTAATCCCTGTCGCGTGTCACTCACATGCATGCACACAATCAAAGCTTAGAATTTTTCACATGAAATGCAACTTAAAGTTGCAACAAATCTCCGTTTGCTCATAAAAAGCATCCAACTAAATTAACGTGCATGTTGCACATTTTTTTGTATACTTTTCTTAAAAAAAAAAAAAGTAAACACCAAACAAATGCGAATAAAATGTCAATGAAATTCAGAAAAATCAACAAAAGCTTATGGAAATAAACAGTAGTTTAATGAATTTTTAACTGTAGCCAAATACCTTCCACCACGCAAAATAGGAAAAAAAAAAAAAAACCTACTTGATTGCCAAGCATTGAAATGTGGCATTTAATTGATATTTTAAAAAAATATTGCACAAAGTTAAACAAGTTTTTTATTGATCAGCGCCTAAAGCGCTTTAAAGTATACTGTTGCATATTGGAGAACTGTTTTTATGGTTGAAATTTTTTTAATTAGAATTTATTATTATTTATATAAAGAGCTGCAATTGGTATTTTATTAGTTACTCAAAGATTTAGCTGTGGACAATTTTATAATGGAATGTATGGATTGCATTACGAACATGTCAATAATCCATTAATAAAACGTTTCTGTTGGAATTCATTGTGTTGTCTTTAAACCGATACTAAACAGCTGTTGGCAAAAATATGTTAAAAAGTTCAGATCTCAAATAAAAAAGTATCCATAGAACTTCAATAATACAAAATTATACCTTCATACTAATCTCACCAGAACAGGACGTGAATAATAATTATAAATAGAAATGCTTAGTTGACAACCATCAATATTGTCATTGTATATTGTATGTTATTAGTCACTCCTTAAAAAAATTAAAAAATTTCTCCGCCCTACTAATTAATTACTGTTTTGTTATTGAAGCACAAATTGTATTCATCAAATATAAATTGCGATTGAGCCAAGCTCCTAAAGATGGTTAGTTGTTGTTTGTTGTGCCACTTGCAGTATCAACCCGCAAAAATCCTCGCCTAATAAACATTTCTTAATCCAATAAATTCTTATTTGCTGTTATCTGCCAATAAAGATCCAGACAACCTGCTAAAATTTAATTATATGCAATTAATTTAATTTCAATAAATATATGTGGCAAATCTAGACAATAACTCTTTAACAATTGCATGTTTATTAAGAAAATTTTAGTTTTTACTAAAATACTTTGTTAAATAAATTTGAAAATTGTTTAAGCCAGATGAATTAAAAAATGCTGTCTAAAATTATCACGTTGCACCATGGGTTTCTTTGTTCAAATAATGGTTTTAGCATGTGTTGCTGTTCTGTTCTACAACTGTTGATTTTTTGGGCAAAATGGGCATGGGTCAATGACAAATTTGATTGGCTGCAATGACGCTTGTTTGCTGTGGCTGCCGCACGCATATAATTTGTGCAACATACAATTAGGCTTCGTTGCGGTTGCATAAACACAACGCCACCAACAACAACAGCAACAACGAACTCGGCGTCTTTTCATTTGGTTCGATGCGGTATTAGGCTGAAAGTTGTCATTATGCAAAATATGTTGCATTATTTATAGCATAAATACAGGCGCTGGCATTGCATGTCTGACTGAAGTTGAGGTAAAAACACAAGTAAACAAACAAGCCAAGCAAACAAAAAGCCGCAGCAACAAGAACAGAAAGATGTGGCCGAAGAAGCAGAGAGGGCAGCATGTGCAACACAATGGCCGCCGCACTTAAAATTAATTGAACTTGAAATAAGTGCCGCTCTGTAGTTTGTAGCTGTAGCTCATGAGAAATTCTGTGGTCGAGCCAAAAGGCAAAAACTTTGCAAAGTAACAACACACACACACACGCACACACACGCAGCATACAAAAGCTTTCATTAGTTTTGGCCCCGTCGAAGTTTTGCGCTGTTGTCGTGTTGAGCCTGCCCAACAGTTTACGTTTAGGTTTTCCACTACTGCTGCCGCTGCTGCTGCTTCTTCTTGCTGGTCAAGTTGCAAAGGCAAACTTAATATTTAGTGCCATTTGCTTGCTCTGACAGTTTGCAGAAGTCAAATTGTTGTCGTTGTTGGCTGGTCAGCTTGTTTTTTTTTTGCTTTTCTTCGCGCACAAGTTGCTGAGTAAAGTGCATTGAAATCTTTGTAAGTAACTTGAGTAAGCCAACTTGGGAACAACAGCAACAACAACAGCAACAATAACCACGACAGCGACAACACTACAAATAGTTTTTATCGCTTTTTTGCCTGCTGTTGCTGTTGTTTTTGTTCTTGTTGTATTCTTTGGTTATTTGTGCAACTTTTTATATAATGCATAAAAGTTGCCGCTCGCTGCTGACAGCTTGAGTGACCACCGACCAGACAATAATAACAATACAACAGACAGCAACAACAGCAACAACAGCAACAACAGCAACAACTGTGACAACAGCAACAATAACATTGTTGGTCAAGCAGCAAGTTTGCCATGTTTTTATTTGTTGATCATCAAAATGCTATTTCAGGAGCTTAAGGTATTAAATGGTCATGTAAATTATGCAAAAGGAAAGGCGAAACTAACAACAGAGACAAACAGTGAAGTAACTAGAGAGTGATGGAGAGAGAGAGAGAGTGGGGGGCAGAGCAATAGAGAGTGGAGATAATGAGGAAAGGGGAGGAGTGGGAGGGTCTTTGGCATGTGTCAAAGCACACGAAGTGTGCCGAAAGTGCGCTAAATTAAGCTGTCATTAAGGACTTAATTAAAGTCCTTTGTTGAAAGTTGACATTGTGTAAAGAAACGTTTTGCTGCTGTATGCGAAAACAAATGACAATGACAACGACAACAGCAGCAACAACAACAATTGGGGTACAAACAACAACAATGTAAACTACGGCTGCACTTGAAAAGCTGCCAAAAAAAGGAAGAAAAAAATTAAAAACAAAATGTAACGAAAGCAAAAACGGTATACGACATCAAAGCAGCTATCAAAATGAGTGACTATGTGTTTGTGTGAGAGTGTGTGTGTGTGCGTAGCATGTGTCAAAATGTTCAACAGTATCATGGCAAGACAGACAAACATGATGCATGCGGCATAATGAGGCAAGGCGACGCTGCGAAAACTCATTAGCAGGCAAGCACACAAACAGACAGACAGACAGCGCGACATCGAGACAGACCAAACTGACAGCGAGTCGAGCTACTAGTTCCATTGACAATTGCTGATATTAAATGCGGCGCAGCATAAAAGAGGCACTCGCCAAAAATGAAAACATAAACGGCTTGGCTTTTAATTAAATATGTACATATATGGAACTACACACAGAGAAAAATTACGTTCGTAAAACTAGCGTTAAAATCTTCTATTAAAAAACTAAAAGCAACTCTTAAAAGTAATGCTTGGAACAAGATCATTATATTTGATAGTGTTATCTTTTTAAATTCTTGAATTTGAATTTTTTGACCGTAAATGAGATTGAAATTTACGGTCAAAAAATTCAAATTCAAGAATTTAAAAAGATAACACTATCAAATATAATGACAAAGTAGTAATTTTAGACCAAGAATTTTCCATCTAATCAGTGCGAATGTTGCAATTATCTCCTTCAACTGATAGTTATTTTTAACCTATATTCGAAAAACACATATAAATTTAAAATTAATATAAATTTTTTTTTTATTTTCTGTATTTTGGGAACAATTGAAATTCAAGAACTTGGTCTTATTTTGATACTCTTAAATTGAGAATGTTTGTTATTTCTATATAACGCAAAATAATTTTATTTCAAGATTGGCCAATTTTAAACAATTCCAGTTTTTTCTCTCTGTGTGTACGTGTACAGACTTCCGAATATATGCATGTGTGTTTGTGCGTGTGTTGTGTAGACGTATTTAACAGAGACTCCATTGCATACTTTGTGGTGCCGAAAGAGATTCAATTGCAGCAGCGACTGTGACTGCCAAACTGTTTTTAATTGCCGCCCAAAGGTAAAAACAGAGAGACCAGACCAAACCAGACAACGTCGGTGCTTGCATGTGTGTGTGTGTGTGTGCGTATAGCAGGTGAGACGACGTTTCGTTTTGAGTGCGTTTGTCTGCTTAACAAAATGACTTTTATTTCGAGCTCCATTCAAAATTGTTATGTCGCCGGCGTCGTCGGCAGCAGGCGGCAGCATTTAAAATAATCACATTTTGAGCACCGAGCATTAAGCACAGACAGCCAGACAGAGATAGACACAGAGCACAGAAATAAAGACAATGAGAATAGACAGATAGAGATAGAGATAGAGATAGAGATAGAGGAAGAGGCACTTTAAAATAGCCGCACACACAGGCACAAACAGGACAGAGCACAGAGGAAACGTCGTGCACGACTTTGCATTCCAAAATTGAAACTGCAATGCAAAATGAGAAGAATCAACCAGACGACGGCGCGTGCTGCAATTTTAGCATACTTTTCCGTTTTGAAACAATTTTGTCTAGCAAACGTGTTAGAACGTGTTGCCGCTTGCTTTCCCAGCAAAAACTTCCAGAATAGCCCTGACCATGTTGCCACATGCAGCCCACGGCCTTTCGGTTCTGTGCCTGACCCCTGCTCCGTCCCTCACAGTTGTGGTATTCAAAGCAAGGTGTCCATGTTAAATTCCAGTTGGCCACCCAGTCTGGGAATTATGCGTCGAGCGGCCGCATTTTGTTGCTTTTAGGCATTTATTTGTGGCCAAAATGCCGCAAATCGAGCAAAGGCAAACCAACAACACATTCGAGAAAATACCGCTTATGAAATGCATGATAAATCACAGATGAAAAATGTCCACGATGACCAAATGAAATATTGAGAATTGCTTTCAATTGATTTCCATTGTTCTTAAATCATTTGAGAGCTCAGTGAACAAGATAAATTCACATTTTATGCCGTGTTTTGTTGATGCCATTTCAAATTAACAAGGTGTTAATTGAATTATGGTGTGGCGGCATTGTCTTTACTCAATTTAAATTTAAATTTTTCGAGCGCCCAATGGCATTATGATTAAGCACGGCCCCACTGTTCTGGCAACCCGAGATCAGTATGTATTAATATACTTTAAAATACCAGATTTGCTAGTTTTTCGTTTACTATGGTTTTTTCGTCTTTTCCAAATACTAGTATTATTATAAAACAATATTTTAGTTCAAGAATATGTGATTGTTTTTTTTAATAAAGTTGAAACAAAAAGTTTTCAAAAATTTGCGCCTTTTTATATACGTTTCATGGAAAATACTAATATACGTTTTGAAGTGTGACCACGCTAGTTGTAAAAGTAACAAATTTGACATATTTTTAAAAGTGCAAGGGATTATTTTAAAATTCCACCTGCGGTCACACCCGACAGTGATCTTGTTGTTGTCTTTTGACAAAGTTTGCGCGTTCGCGTCTACGTTCGGTTAATTGTACGATGTGAATTAAATTTTTGTATTGAAATAGCATTTTGGATATTGGTGAATGTACACAATCGTTCAAACAAAAATCAACTAAAATGCCTACCACACAACCATACAATTCGTTGAGCAATTTTCACATAATGAGTGCTGTTCTTATTTATTTAGTGTGTATGCATCTTGACCTATGTGTGTACGCATTTACGCACACAAACATAGATACATACATACATATGTCAATGTATACATTTCTTGCATTGCAATGCAAGCAATATTATGTGTGCTGCCAGAGTAATAAAGAAAGTGTGAAGCATACGCGCAACAGATGTTTTAAATGAAACTGATAGCGAAAAGAGTCCCCTTCGGCGGAGTATTGTATTTCACCTTCTTTGTTAAGTGAATCTTTGTTATCTGGAGCTTTAAATAAGCAATAAAGATGTGAACAAAAGTCGGTGCGCCGACGCTCTGGCAACCCCGCAAAGCAGCTTGTTTACATGTTGCGCCGTTCGCACATCGCTGCCTCTCGCTTGCACCAGTCCGATCGCTTGGCGGAAATGTTAAAGAATTTTTCGACCTGCTCTTTGTTGCCGTTGTTTTGTTGTTATGCTGCTGCCACTGGCTGCGTGGGCACCACAGCTGAAACCAGTTTGTCGCCTGGTTTTTTATGTTTTTATGCTGTGTACCTTTAATTTTTATTTTATCAATTGTCGAATGCTAAATGCCTCGAACGCGCGAAACTGTAAAAATTCAAACTACACTCGTTATGTGTGCACACATACATATGTACATATGTATAGGCTCAACTGTGAATGTGTGTGTGTGTCTGCATTTATAATTAATCAAAACGAAATTGTTACCACGCACGGACACTGAAATGAAAATTTATTTAAAATCCATTTGCCGCTGCTGGAAAATCAATTTCATCGAAATTGCGGAACAAGTGTAAAAATATTGCGCGACCATTAAAAATAATACAACTTAAATGTGTTAACAGTTATTTAAAAGGACTTTTTTCATGCGGCCTGGCAAGTAAATTGCCAGCGGTTGCCATTTGGATCAACAAACAGCATCGAAAACATTTCCCATTGGTTGGGTTGGCAGTGTGCGTGTGAGTGGGAGAGAGACAGCCGACTGAAAAAACCCAGTAATCCAATTGAGGTTTGGGCAACGCAGTGTGCCCACACCAAAAAAATAAAGAAAGAGAACGGAGAAAGAACATTCAGAATGCAAGTGGAATTGATTCTTTCACTGCCGCTGCTTCTGCTCGCTTGCGCGGCACAACAAATTGCAGGCGACTATGAGAACACGTGGAATTTCTACTACGAACAACCCTGCTGCGCCGGCAACGATCAGTCCAGTTATGGCAAGCACAAGCGAGGTAAATTAATCCCATATTTGTGATTAAACAGATATTTACTCTTTTTTGCGAAAGAATATGATTAAAAGTTAAAATATTTTAAACTTGGCGCTACTCTGTGATTCGGGTTTCAGATCCCAATCACAAGCAAGCAGTTCAAGCAGTGTTTTTCAATACAATCAATCGATGTGCTTAACATTTGGTAAAACTTAAAACAAAATACTTTATTTAACATTGCACACAGTGTAATTCGAACACAAAAATCACAGAAACCAAATCAACAATATTGTGGAGTTAAACGAAAGATGTTTTGTCCAGCGTCGATCTATCGATGAGCCGAAACATGATTTCTTGTTATATCACTAAAACAGAGTCTATATAAATGTAAATGTTAAACTTAGACGAAAACATTCTGTCAAACATATTTAATTCAAGTTCTTAAATATTCCGCTAATTTACCTAGTGTCAATATATAGAGTAATCGAAAAAAATGCTGAAATGCAATTAACTGGGTCGCTGCAATCAAGCCTAAAGAATCATTGTTTATTTTGCATTCTTTAGTCAGCAATCTAGCTAATTCTCGATTGTTTATTTATTGCAACTGAGCGCGAAAGCATTTTAAAAAAGCATAAATAAAATTTAATCTGTACTTTGGGATACGCTATTATTTTTCAATTTACATGCAATCAAAATAATAAAAAAAAAATGATTGTAATTTATTTGAGGCAATATTGTTTTTGTTATTTATCTTATTGGTCGCGATATTAATTCAACACGTTTTTGTCATTATTGCCGCAGGCATTTAAGCAAAAAATATAATATTTTTTAAGCGCTGACTACTCTTTAATGCGTTGTCCTTTTTTATTGTTGCAATTTATATTATTTTTACTGCCACGCGCAATTTGCATATTAATATCAGAGCGCATTGTTATTCATATTCATATTTCAGCATTGTATAAATACCAAAGTAATCATATATTAACTAAAGGCGATAGACGAGGGATTATCCTCTATATAATACCTCATTGCAAAGTTCAAAGCCCCCGAATAGCTCAAATAGGTTTTATTCGTTTTTTTATGTACATTTTTGTACCATAATTTCTTTCAGACAAGAAAAAGCAATTTTACCACCTGATTGAAAAACCGGTTAAATTATGATTCGCTTTATTGAGTCATTTACATTAACCGAATCCAAATGAGCTGGGAAGTTGGTATCTGTTTTGGTTTCTGTTTCTTTTTCTCTTCAAAGTTGCCTCAAATTGCCGACTAAGTTTGTAGCAAAAAAAAAGAATCATTAATCATTTTGTCGGCAAAATTTAATTTGAAAATATACGCATGCAATAAATTGAACAACATTTCCTGGAATAGAAACAAAGCGAAAAGCGAAATTGAAATGAAACTGATTATTAAACGCATACGTAATGAGCTAATATTATTAACCATTTGCGCCATGTTAATGTTAAGCCGTTAAGGCACATGCAAATGGTAACGAAGAGAGCCAAGACCACAATTTGACCACATATTTAAATCCTTGGCAACTATTTTCTATAAGCATTTGATTGGCACTATTTTCATAGCACTATTTTCCTAGCATTCTTGTTGTTTGCCACAGTGCCACAGAGGCAACTTCATGTTGCATGTACATGTCCAGTAAACATTTTCTAATAGTTCACGTGCAAAGATGCTGTCCAAAAGGGGGCGGTGTGTGTGTGTGTGTGTGTGGCATGCAACACACGACTGACAGACTCAGCTATAACCGCAGCATAAAAGTTCACGTGCCGTCTAAAACGAAAGCAACCAGCTACAACAACTGAAGCTTTTGTTGTTGCTATTGGTGTTGTTGTTGACGCATATTGTAGTAAACTCGCCGGCTAAGCACTTGTAGCTGAAACGTGAGGCGATTAAGGAAACGCTCAAGTTGTTTGCGCATACTTTTAACACAGAATGCTGCATAGGTGTCCAGAGTAGAGTGTCCTGCCTGGCTCTGGCTCCACAACACAGTCTATTGAGTAAGCCATATGCACGTTGCTGTCGCTTCCTTAAAAAATGCAGCAGCTGCTTTAGAGACTCGTTTATGTTTCTATGCATGTGGGTGTGGTTGTGTGTGTGTGTGGTTCAAGCCATAAATTAAGCGAAAGCCACAAACATTCACCAACAACAAGAACAAAAATAAAGAGAGCTTAAAACTACAAAATAAAATGTCAACTATAAATTTCATGGCCGAATAAAGTTTCTTAGTTTGTGTTTTGTCGCATGCAATGAAAAATTGTTATTTTTATTGATTTAGTGAAATTAATTGCATTCGAATTTGATCACAATTTATGCGCTCGCTCTCGTCCAGCTGTGAAGTCCCAAATGCCCCAAAGTGCAGCACGATTCCCGTTCCCATTTCCTTTCCCCTTCCCCGTCCATCGTTACGCGCCGCTGCATCAACGGAGTTCGCCCCGTTTCCTCCGATTTTTGTCAGTTCATTTGTTGACTCAGCGGACTGGCAGATGCTTTCGTATCTCTATTTTTAAATTGTCTCTGAAAGAGAGCACACAGAACACCGACAGGCCTTTCTGTCTCTATGTCTGCCTGGCTGTCAGTTGTTGCTTTGCCTTTTGTTTTTTCGACAGGGGCGTGGCCCTGCTGTGAAGAGTGTAAAGTTGCTCATTATTGCCAGAATGACTACATTAGGTAGACGAAAACGGGCAAAAGGTGACTGTCAGGTAGCGGCCACAAGAAGTCGATAAACTTGTTAGTTATTGTGTTTCGATTAGAATGAAGCGACGAATGTGAAGGGAAACCGACTGACAAAAATAATACTGAATAGTTAATGTCTATAGTTCGCAAAATAAGATATTTGTTTAGAAAAGAACTGAGAATGAATGAGATCAATGAAGCCGCTTCACATGACATTTCACTGCAAGTGCAAGTGCACTGCTTGCTACAGTTGAGAATGCACTGCGAGCGTGGGGCATCTCAAACTGTCGCTCAAACGCTTGACCCATAAAACGCAAGCGATAAGCTGAACTGTGTAGGCGTTGTTATCCAAACACTGACCACGCACAAAACTCACACAGAACACAACAGCAATGTTGTGTGTTGGAGTTGGCGCAATTAAAACTCTGTGACACGTTTCCAGTGAAGTGCTACTCAAGCTTTTGTGTGTGTGGCGGGGTCGAGTTTTATGAGAGTCACATGTTACGCAGCGCACATAATGAAAGTTCCTTGCCACAAATTGAGTAGCGAAGTGTACGGGCGCTGCCGCTGCCGCTGCCCCTCTCCATTGAGGTTGACAAGCTGCTAAAGCAGCGACGCGTCGCCAACTGGCGTTAATGCAATGTCAAAAGCTGTTAGCTCAAAAGCTGAGAACGCACGGCAGAAAAGCTGCCCACCCACTCTCTCTCACTCTGTCTCTAGTGGGCCAGTCGTGGGGAACACTAAATGTGTTTGTGTGTGTGTGTGTGTGGTGCGTGTGTCCTTGTTGGCAGCTCTGTCCCAGTTCTGCTTTGATCAGCCTCTTTGCTGTATTCAGGCCGGCCCAAAGTGTGTTAACGAAAACTTTGCAACAGAGCGCTAACAAAATTGAGTTTCAATCCGAACACCTGACGCAAAAATTAATAATGTTAGCACCACGAAGTCGTGGGTCGTGGGTCGTGAGTCGTGCGTCGTGGGTGGACAGCGAAGGACAAAAGCCATCATTAAAAGTATGTTTTAAAGTCCCTTTTTCAACTCCAACTTATAAGCGACAGCAAAATCACGTTTCTTTGCAACAACTTTGACGCTACAATTTATGAGCGAAATAAGTAGTTGCAACTATAGTACTTACCAAGTACTCTTGCTACTTGCCACTTGCCACTTGGCGCTGCATTGTGTGTTGCCACCCAACGCAGTTGTCGAGCAGAGTCCATTGTCATCGTGCATCGCTAGTTGCAGTTGAAATGGTCATTAAAACTGTGTCACAGGGCACAAAAGAGTCGTCGTAAGAGATTTGTTGTTCTTCAAACAACCACTTAGCTATGTACATAACAAATATTAAGATGATGTAATATTATTTATTTCAGACCCAGAATATCATTCCTTTTAAATGATGTATGTATACGTAATTTGCAGTGTATTCGAGCTGTCGACTTGTGTTGTTTTTATCGCGCATTCGCTTTTCATATTTACAAATCATTAAGCTGAAAAGTTTTCAGAATAAAATGCTTGCCAAAGTTGTATAACATTTGATTGATAAACTCAGCGAGCAGCGCAGAACAAGCGCAAGCGTTCACTCGGATTCCGGTTGCGGCTGATTAAAGACGATGGAAGTGTGACGAGGGGCAGCGGGGAGGGAGCATGGGTTAATTTATCAGTAGAGCAGAAAGTCAAACGAGAATCTATTAAATGCTCATAATGCAGTTGATTTAATTGGAGCGGCAGATACTACATCAGTTACAACTAACTAGTGCAATTAATTATGTAATGTTAAATGGAAAATGCAAACTGAATGACATTAATTGCACATTAGAAGTTAGGGAAAAGCCAACTTAATTCCTTGGCAAGTTTGTCATGTTGTTGGTCGTTAGTGAAATTCAATTATTGAAACGAAATGCCAGATGAAATGTGTGCAAGTAATTGCACAACAGTCAAGAGACAAACAAGTCACTTAATATTAATTTGCATTTGTAATTTTGACAGTAGCCGACATTGCATTTGCATACGGATTGAAAAGAGTCAAGAGCGTGTGTTAGTTGGCATTAGTATTAGTTTTGGGCACTTCAATTGCATTACATTATGGGCAAATTAATTTAACAAATGTGCAGAAATTTCCCTGCAATTGCAATGTTTGAATTGTTAATCAAGTGCAGGCAGCCCATTTGTATGTTGTGTGTTGTGTGTTGGGGACGCATTCAAGGCGAGTTTGAGTTAGCCAGAGTCTCAGGAGTAAACTCTTAATGCTTTTAATTATGCAAAAGTTGCAGTTAGCATATCATCCGCATACTTAAGTGCTCATTTTGGCACCGCAAAATGTAGCATGCTACGGTCTGTGCTGTTCAACTAACTAACTGTAGGTAACCCAAGAGTTGTTGCCTGCAACAAAAAACTTCAAATTGTTAGTGCTCGTTTATGGCGCTCGAAATGGACACACTGTCTGGCACGCCACAAAAAGCTGCACACACATGTGTGGCGCTGCCACGTGATGCCCCGCCTGTCCCGCCTGGCCGCTGGCCTCGAGCTCGCCATGCTGCGGGCTCATCAAATGAAGTTGCCGTTCGTTCCGTGCAAGTAAAACACCAAAAATGAAACGGTTGCCGCATTTGTTGCGTTTTTGTTGCCTGCTTTTTGGGCGCAAGCTCCACTCAATGTCCTTCTCATCCTGCTCCAGCAAAGCGCATAAATGCTAGCTAGCGCTTTCAGCTGCTTTTTGTTGTTGGTGATGCTGCTGCTGCTGCTGCTGCTTTTTATGACGACTGTTTTTGCATTTGCTATTTGGCAACAAAATGAACTCAACTGCTGTGTGTCCTGCCTTGCGCCCCCCCGTCGTCGACAGCTATAAAATGAACTAAATAGAGTTGAAAATGTTTCGCACTCTGCAGGCAAAATGACTGCAGCAACTTTAATGCGTTGCAGTTGCAATATTGATGCCAGAAACTCACGCCCCGCCCCGCCCCGCCCAGTCAATAGCGTGGCTTAAAGATCAGCGTTGGTCCTGTGACGTCACAGGCGCGGAGAGAACAGATGTGGCAAGTCGTCGTCGCTGCTGCGTTTTAATTATTTTTACATGCAATTTCTCAGCAAATGAAATGGCAACCACTTGAAAGCGGTCGACAGTCTGCAGTCTGCAGTCTGCCAACTTGCAACTGGCAACAGCCAAGCTGCAACTTGCTCCACTGGGGCCGCAGGCCACGAATCAGCGCACAAGTGTGGATAACAACACGCCTAGACATCAGACGTCTAGACAGTTTTCGAGTGCTTTATGCTGACGTAGCAAGAGTTGCGGCAGGAAGAGGAAGCCATTGCTCATAATTAGCCAGGAAAATAATGGGAAATTTGCATACATGCGTCGTCAACTGAGATTCGAGTCGGAAAATATTTGCAATGTCGTTGCAAGTTGCAAATGACAAACAGATACTTCTCTTCCTAGCATTTCCAGTTGCCAGTAAATACTATAACAAAGTTAGAAGTCGTCTAATTTATGCCAACCAAACCATAAATTATTTGAAATTTAAAAGACCATTCACTGAACTGCAACTCTGTCTCCTTTTTTGGGCAAATTCCTGAAACACGAGCTCAAAGGCTAATCTTTTGAACTGTTTTGCATGGCGCTGCAGCCAACCTTCATCACATGTGACAGCTTACCTTTATTTAGTTGCTGCTTGTGGCATCTATGGGGTAATTGTGACATTTCAAAGGATTTCATGTGTCCTGCTGCCTGCCACCAAAGGTTGCCCCCAAGGCATGGTCTCTGACATGCCAGTCGGCTTGCAATATGTTTACTGCATTTGACTCTCGTTATTTCTTTTGTATTTGATTCGATAATAACGCTTTTCAAAATGGTATTTTTGTCATTTCGGAGGGGAGCTAACGAAATTGATTTGACTGTCAGGCAGGCGGACTGGCGGTCGTAAAGACGCACGCATATTTATGAAGCGCATAAAAATTATTGACATATATGGAGTCATAAATACTCGTACTTGTACTTACGCATACAGAGTTTCCCTCTCTCTCTGCCATAAGCACTGTATGTCCATAATAAAAATAAAAAAGGAAATGAAAGAAGAAAAGAAAAGTCCCCCGAAAATCTAAAGTAGGAATTGCCAAGAAAAAAAAAGAAAGCGAGCGAGCGAGCGAAGAGTAAAAATGTTTGGATCCCATAAAATTGCGCGCTTTCAAAGGCAGCTCGTAAATGCAATTTGATTTTGATTGGACTTGGATTAAAAGCAAATAAAGCAGACGTCGATGTTGATGTCGATGGCAAGTTTCAAAGGTTGGTAAAGCACATTTACGACTGCTTTTTGGCTTAATGTGTGCTCGAAAATTTGATGGCATTTCCCATATTCGATAGAGCCGAATGTTGTCGTTTATGCAACAGCTTCAGCTTCAACTTGCTGCGCTCTCGAATGCAACTAAATACTCACTGCCGACAGCTATCAATTGCTGCAAAACTTTGTCGCCCTTCCGGCGCAACAAGAATACATATGCCTACGATTAGCTTCCGTTCAATTTGTAATTTATTATCGCTCCCAGGACCAGTCGCAGGACCTGGATGCGGAGGAGGTTTCCGCAGCACTCATAACAATTTATGCTGTCGCCGTTGTGCATGTAAATAAACATTGCAGACTTGCCTTTGCCTATCATCCCTACACATTTATGGCCATCTCTACATATAATATTTTTATAGACTTCTGAAAGGCCATGGAAGCGCGTGTACGCGTATTAATGCTGTGCGAGACAATTGTAGACTGACAATGGAACTAGCAATTGTTGTTGTTGCTGCGCGAATTGGCATCGTAAATATGCCACAGATCGTTTGGCATGTCGAAGATGTTCCCCTTAATAAGCCCCATAAACATTTACAGTTTTCGTGCACATAAATTTGACTACGAAGAATGCGAGTATTCTTGCCATATTGATACAGACCCAATTAATGCTTAAATGTCTGTACATATTTTGTCATATTTATGCCAACTGCTTTTATAGCCATGTTTTTGGCAAATTACTTATCCCTCTAGGCGCCGCAATTGTGCCAACGACGGCAAGAAAGAAACACTACAATTAGTAGGAGTAACTACTTTTTTTCTATCTTTCTAACTAGGTTTAACAGAATTTAGGTTAAGCTACTGTTCGTTATCCATCGGCATTTTCAAGTTAGAAACTCAATTTGCTGGGGAGAAAAGTTTAGTCCTGCTGCACTTACTAACAACTTATGTACTTCATTAGGCACTTGTAGCAGCTGTAAAAGCACAACTTGCCAACTGCCATTTGACACCTTAAGCTAACGACTTGTCTTAAGTGCAAATTCAAGCTTATTCATTAGCCTTTAGACAAATCGAGAATATGCTTTAAAGCTCTCGACTTAAAGTCACCAAACTCGGCGCAAACGGAAAAGCGGCCAACAACGACTAACTAAAAGAAAAACATGAAACTACAAAAAAATAACGAAAAAATAAAATGAAGAAAGAAAAACTACAAAATGCGGAAAAAGTTCGACAGCAAGCGGCAAACAAATGCGAGTACATATCGCATATAGAGGAAGGAGAGTGCAAGGCAAGGGTACAATAACAATTCAAGCGTATACAAGTCGACTTCCGGTTTGGCAAGGACATTTACCCGAATTGTGCGCAATATATGCAAAAACACACACACACACACACACGCATATGCATATGTAGATGTAGATGTACATTGTTGTAGTTGTTTCCCGTTGGCAAACAAAAGACGCAGATTCAGTTCCTTTTTTCCGTTTGTGCTTTTCCTTTATTGACGCTGCTACTTTTGGCCGGGCCTTGGCTTCGGTGTTTGCTTTTGTCCAAAATGTTCTTTAAATCGGAAATCAAAAATAGCTGCACTTGTGGCAGAGCGGTGCAGAGAGAGGGGGGTGAAGGGTAGTGACTGGTAAAGAGGCGATGAAACATAGACAATGGCAGACAAGGAAAGGGGCATTTGCATTTTCCATTGTTGTATGCGAGTTAGTCATACACACATCTTTTTTGATATATCTACTGGCATGCGAATGTGGAAATGCTTTTTGTTAAGCATGGATTTGAGTTTGAGTTTGAGTTTGTTTTTATTTTGATGCGACATATCTTGTTTTGGGTCAACTGAACACTGAATTCATTACATAGAGTAAAGACGAGCAGCAGATTATAAAGTATTTTTGTCACACATGTGCATTGTTAAGCTTGACAGCATTACGGCTTCAATTAAATGTGCTTTCGCTTGACAATTCAGTTATAGTTGCTATATATGGGCAACTTAAATATCAGTTTGCAGACTCTTCAATAATCGCATAAATGCGAGAGATGTCAGAAAATTAATTGGTCGACATATCGATATCGACATATAGAGTTTACTGCCTGACAATCAAATTAAATGACAATGCCCTGACTAGCAGTGTGTGTGTGTGTGGTCAGGCACTCTAAGCAAATATTAATTAGTTTAATTAAGTAAATGCATGTTCAGCGTTCTGCGCCAAGCAGCCTCACACTCCCAGGCGAAGCGCAAACAACGCGTAGACATCGCGACGTCAATGAAATTAACATAATAAGTATACGCACACACACGCATACTCCACGCTTAAATATAATTAACAAGGCTTTATTATTTGTATATTCCCATATTCCAGCAGTAAATTGATTGGATATGTCAGCAAATTGTCGCCTATTCAAATCAAAACGCTAACTACATTTGAGAGAGCATAGTTTTGTGCGTTTTCAAGTTGCGATGCGCGTCACAGACTTTAAGGGAGGGTGGCAAAGCATGTTCTGAAAGTTGCTAAATTGAAATACGATCTAAAGTTTCTTTGTCCAGTTCCAGCGCAGCTCTTTACATTAGTCAGTGCACTTTTTGCCCTCTCCTCTAAATGTGTGTGTGTGTGTGTGTGTTGGCCAAAGTTAAAAGTAAATAAACAACATTTAAAGCTTGCACTTTGGCTACATTTGCCGACGCCGGCGATAGTGTCCGACCAAGAGAAATGTCAAAATGTCATTTGATTGAAATGGGATATCTCACTCGCATGCTTTCTCTATCTCTCTCTGTCTCGCTTGTCCCCTTGCAATGTTTGTCTTTGTGTGTGGCCAGCCTGTGGCTGTGGCTGTGACTGTGCTTCCTCCTCCTGCTGTTGTCTCCTTGTCGCTGCGAACTCTGTTTGCGTTTTGTCAACGTCTGTGCATAAACTTTGTTGACAGCCGCTCATTTGTGCCGGACATTGGTCTGAGACTGGGAATGGGAACGGGAATGGAACTCGGGGACTCGCTTCCGACTTGAATTTTGGGTGATACAATGTGAGTGGCGTTCACTTAAGGAAATTTGTTGTCTAAATATTGAATATGGAAGAAGTAGGGAGCAAAAATAACAAAACTATGCTAACTACGTCTGTTTGCTCTGTATTAAATGCGGTTCCTCTTACTTACAGATCATGTGCGCGAATTCACATGCGGCAAGCTCTATTACCGCACCTTCCATATGAACGAGGAGCGCGACTCGCTTTATGTGGGCGCCATGTAAGTACTAATCTATAAAAGTATTAGCTAAATGCCAACTAAAATCAATCTATTTGTCATTTGCAGGGATCGTGTATTCCGTTTGAATCTGCAGAATATATCGTCGTCGTATTGTGATGTAAGTATGCATGCATTAAACTGTAACAAACTGACAACAATAGCAACTACTGTGTACGGCAATAACAATAAGGATACAAGTATAATCCTAGCATTTGCTTTTAGGCTAAGCTCCCACGAGTTTCGTTTGTTTCGCAGCGTTTCAAACGCAGCTTGTTGAGTGGTCGAGTGGTTGTCGTTTGTATTGTTGTTGTTGTTGTTGTTGTTGTTGTTGTTGTTGTTGTTGTGTTGTGCACAATTCCCCAGGCCACAAATCTAACAACCAGAAGCAGAACATAAAACGTGTAGCACGCTTTTAGGCAAACAAGCTTTGCCACGCTGCGGCATATTTTTAAAAATTCATTACGCGCCTTCCACACGAAATTTGTCCGTCTCTCTATCTGTATGTGTGTGTGTGTGTGTGTGTGTGGTTGAGAGTGTGCTAGTGTGTGTAGTTGCCAAATAGCCGCCACTGGCTTAAGCTTGTCCTTTTGGCAATGCTGCTGCTGTTGTTGTTGTTGTCGTACGTTGTCAACAACATCAACCACAATGGGTAGAAGAAAGCTTAGCCACCTTTTAGGCGTGCATCAAATGCGAGCCACAAATCTTCGATTCCCTGAAGTAAACGAGTGAAAAATATCTGTTTTAGTTACCCAACCCAGCGCAACCCAATTCAGCCAGAGCTGAAACTCGTCCCTGTCCACCTACTACAAGCGAAGAACAAAAAAAGGGCCAGGCAAAAAAACATATTTAATATGCGCTCTGGGGGCTGCATTATGGGCATTCCGTTTTGGCCATGCACGAGCCGAGAGAGAGCCCAGATTCCACGTTCCGTGGTAATGGCTGAGTACCGCATAATTTATGTACACTGAGAGAAAAACAATCAACTATTCAAAGCTGTAGTGGGACCCAACTGAATGTTTGAATGCTTTTCAACCGACCATTTACAAGGATTACTCTTATCCTGTGTCATTTATTATTTATATTAATAAAATATGAGCTGTAGTTCGGTTTAACAACAGCGGTAGTTTTAAGCCTGCTCTGCTGCAAATCTTTGGCTATTTTAAATCGGATGCGAAATTCGCTTGAATTTAGGTTTATGATTAGCAATAAATTGAAAGGTCGACTCAGTTTTGCAATAAAAATAAAATGAAATTTTGCAACAGGCAAAATCTATTCGTAACCTTATTTTTACAGCCGTTGTAAAGAATTGTTTTCATTTCCTATGACTGCTGCTGATGAAACTCATTATAGAGAAGCCAAATTAAATATATATATATATACATATATAAAAGATGATTTTTATTTTATATTGCTGCTGCTTATGAACCTTATATATAAGGTTATAGGATTTATTATTATTAGTCTCAACAAAACTTTAGTATTTATGTGTTTGAGAAATATTTTAATTGTATTTACCTTTCTCTAGATGCGTTAAAATTTGTGCAAATACAATTAGAAAAATTGCTCAAAAATAGGAATAATAAAATTTTATTTTTTCTTCTACTTCTAGAGAATGGCAAATACATTAAACATAGAAAACACAACACAACAGTCAGGTTGTCTGATTTCATTTGAATAGTTTGCAGCAGAAGAGAATCAGTAGACAGTCATCTTAATAACACATTGATATTTTGCGCAGTGTCAATAAGAACGTCTGCTATATGTAACCCTAGGGCTATTAAGGTGTGAATACATATTTGAGTGCGAATATGTGTGTGTGTGAATAATTCCACATAAACGTCGAACTTGCGAATTATCGAAATTCGTGAGAGTCGATAACACGAAACATTCTGTTCAAAGCTATATACACTTGCCAAGGAAGTGTAAGTACAGAATGTGTGTGTGTGGAGGCTGTTTATGAATTTATGTCATACAAAAGCGTGTTTTATGAGTGAAACGTTGTGTGGTGTGCGCTGTGTGTGTGTTGTGTGTGTTGTATGCCTGCACCTGCAACAGCTGAAACCTGGCCGCAAACGTATCATAAAACTGAAAAGACGCCACGTTTTGCTGTCGTTTCGAGACATTCACAGCCACCTGCCCAACTACCCATCATCCGTGGAGCCATGGAGCGAGCAGTCGCCCATTTATCCAGCCATGCAGGCAACCACGATGCGGGCATGAGGACATGAGGGAGGGCAGTCAGCTAGCTCTTGCGGCATACGTCAATATATTTTATGTGTTATTTCACACACAGTGCGAGTAACTGCGTTCGCCGTGGGCATCATTTGGCGTTGCCTACAGGACGAATACAGGACACAGGCTTCCAGGCTGCTAAGGTGCGCACTGTTGCTGTTGCTATTGCTGGCACAGTCAGTGCCGCAGTGACTGCTTTATGCGGCAAATGCAAATTTTACTAAATAATACATGATTTTGGTTTTATGTGGACTCTCTGGCCTCTGCTTGTGTGCTGCTTGTGTTGGGTGGTTTTAACCATGGTTGGGGGATGCGAGTGGTGCGTGCGCGTATTTCGCTTGAAAATATTTCGTATGTGCTCGTTACATTACGTGATTTATAAATCAATTTGCTTGAAAGCATGCTACAGGCTGGGCTGCCGCGAAGTCTATTCCCCCCACTAACAGCTTCTAGTTGTAGTTTATGCGTGCCAGCACAAAAACGTAGCCCAAAAAAAAACGAAGCCAGCTCCAAGCGGCTTTCTGTTGAGCCTGCTACAAGCAAATGTATTAATATTAATATTTCAAGTGCTGGAATGCCATTAATAAATACGAATTTATTACATTGCATTTTAGTTTTCACCTTTATTATGTTTTATCGTTGTACTGTATTAATACATTCAATTAATTTATGCATTTCGTCTTTTTGCAGCGAGATGTCATCAATTTGGAGCCAACTCGGGACGATGTGGTCAGCTGTGTGTCGAAGGGCAAAAGTCAGGTGAGTGAAAGCAACCGCGTTAACCTTGCTGTGCGCTTATGTAATGTAAACAATCAATGAGCTGATGACGGCACTTAGAAGCGCACATAAATCGCAAATACAATTGTGGCATGCTCGACGATTTGATTGATTTCTATATCATATGGTGAGGTGGCATCAAGGCAGCACCTACTGATTACACAGCTCGGAATCCATTTTTCCCATTGAGCGAGGCGCACGCGAATTGAAATTCGAACCGAATTCAGTAGCTGCAAGTGGAAAGATGGCAAGTGCAACGTTGCAACGTTGCAGCAACGTTGGCGCTTCTGTTGCCTTGGCTGTTATTGTAACTCGTTTATAATGTGACAGCAAATCCTTTCATTTGAAATCTTTTTCAATTTATTTGTGGCTTTTCAATTTGCAGCGAACTTTTTTCGTGCGCTCCACTTTCATGTAGCATAGCATGCCACATATCGCGCACATGGGTCTGTCATGTCTGCAGCTGATTCTGCCTTGCGACTAGATGTCAATTGAACTGTCTGTATATCTTGCATGCCTGTGTGTGTGCGCGTGTGTGTTGCTTAAGTCATCATAATGCTGCTGTGCGTCTGTGGCAGGGATTTTCCAGCGTTGTTGCATTGTTGCCAATTGATTTAGCGACAGTGGCTGCAACGACGCGTGCTATTACAAATTGTTGCATTTCTGGCGCACACTCCGCATATTTGGATTTATTATTATGCGACTGTGGCTGTGTGTGCGTATACTTAATGTTGCAATTTTGTGTGGCACACTTTGCAGCTGCTTTAATTTCGATTTACAATGCAATACAATTTCTTTTTATGTTTGTCGTTACAGGTGTTTGATTGCAAGAACCACGTGCGTGTCATACAATCGATGCAGCAAGGCGATAGACTCTATGTTTGTGGCACCAATGCCCACAATCCCAAGGATTATGTCATCTATGTGAGTACTCAACTTCCTGCAGGCAAGGACAAATTTTGTTGTAACTACGCAACTTTTGAAAAGATTTTTAGCAAATATCAAACAAGGCCGATGCCGACTTTGTGTGTTGACTTAAGATCGCAATCCTGGAACAGCCTCGTTTCGCACACAAAGCCACGCATCTGCTCCTTTCACATACATATATAACATAAGCTGAATAGAGGTTGTCATCTTTTACTTTTTCTTGGCACACATATAAGTTTTTGCACCCATTATGTGTTGTCTGCATGCGGCGCATAATGTTGTGAAAATAGTCATTACTGCTCAGGTGCAGAAGCTGCTCGAGATGCATTCAAATCACATACAATCGAACTTTTGCACCCTCCTTCACACCTCTCTTCATTGCGATGCCTTTAGAAATACAAAACACAACGAGTGCACTTTGACAGAGGCGAACAGCAGTGTCGGCCAATCAGAGATGCATTTAGATGCTCGACTCGAAACTGCAAATACTCAAAATACTCGTAAACAAGCAAAACTATAAACTAAAAACAATATTTGAGCATAGAGATTGCCAAGACTTTTTTGGTTCATTGTTTGCTGGAGCGACAATTAGCAAAAACTTACAAGGGGTTCTATTGAAAAAATAAAAGCAAATCCAATATGGAAATCAAAATTAATTGGAGAGTTTCCATCAACTTGGAACAACAATTTAATAACCACTTTAAACAATTATTTATTTCTATGTGACAGTCGAATTTGACGCATTTGCCACGCTCGGAATACGTGATTGGAGTCGGTCTAGGTATCGCCAAGTGCCCCTATGATCCATTGGACAACTCAACGGCCATATACGTGGAGGAGGGCAACCCAGGCGGATTGCCGGGTCTGGTAAGTAAATTATTTGTCTTCTGACATGTTTAAAAATATGAAGATAAGCAATAACACAAACTGCAAAACAATTTCATTAAAAATACACAACTTCTTTGTAGCTTCTTTATTTTTATTAAAATAAATGATTCTTAAAACTACTAACATTTAAAAAACAAGCCAAAAAAAACGAAATTCACTTGCATTTATGCACATACGAGTATATAACAAAATAGGAATTGCCCCCGTGATTAGACGCTGTAGTTAAAACTTTCTTACAAACTTAAGCCATTTAATAATATTTGTAAGCTATGATAAAAGATAGTTAGAATAGGTATTTTACGAAATTGATTCTTAGTGCACGATAAATGTTGTGTAAACATTACAAACAGTGTATGAAAACAAGCAAATTTATATTAATAGATTTGAAAATATAAAGTAGCAATAAAAATAATTCGAAAATACATAAATTTAACTGCTTACTCGTCAATTCGAAATCGTCTACTACAAGGCGTAAACAAAGCAATAGCAACAGACTTCTTCACTCAGCTCACTGATTCTCACCATTTGTGTTTTGTATCTTTTCACACAGTACTCGGGCACCAATGCTGAGTTCACGAAGGCGGATACTGTGATCTTTCGCACGGATTTGTATAATACGTCAGCAAAGCGCTTGGAATACAAATTCAAACGCACGCTCAAATATGATTCCAAGTGGTTGGACAGTAAGTAACAAAAAAGCAAAAAAATAAACCCATCATGGCTGTGGCTCTAGATAAAAATTGAAAAAGGATTCTGTATGCTGTGACGCGTTACAAATGATTTCGCGCTTGAATCTCCCTCGCTTTTTGTTTGCATTACGTATACGCACTGTTGTGTATGTGTATCTGTATTGTGAGTTGATGCGATTCATGAGTAGCCGACAGCTAATCGGCTTAGGCTATTCAATTATGTAGATCGTTACTCACAGAGCAGGTCATCAATCTGAGTCTCAGAATCGCTCACACTCTATGGCTATGTCTCTTTACAGAACCGAATTTCGTTGGCTCCTTTGATATCGGGGAGTACGTTTACTTCTTTTTCCGGGAAACGGCCGTGGAGTACATTAACTGTGGCAAGGCGGTCTATTCGCGCATCGCACGTGTTTGCAAGAAGGATGTCGGTGGCAAGAATCTGTTGGCGCACAATTGGGCCACATATCTGAAGGCACGGCTCAACTGCAGCATTTCGGGCGAATTTCCGTTCTACTTCAATGAGATACAATCGGTTTATCAGCTGCCCACGGACAAGACACGCTTCTATGCAACATTCACGACCAGCACCAATGGCCTGATTGGATCAGCCGTTTGCAGCTTTCACATTAACGAGGTCCAGGCCGCTTTCAATGGTGAGTGCAGTTTCAGCTACCCATTCAAATGGATATGCGTGGGTGGTACAACACGAATGTGGCATGCAGAAATTAACCTATAGATGTAACCACAAATCTGATACAATTGTTCAATTGAATACTAGAAGAAGAAATCTGGTAGAATCGAAATGGAAAAAGAATGATTAGTTTATAAAGACTATTCAAATGCATTCGTGGGTGGTAAAGTACAAATGTTGTATACATAAATTTTGATGTTTGCTTGTTTGTGGGAGAATCTCCAATGCAAATCTGATGAAATTGTTTGAATATCATAATTATAGATGTGAACAAGAAATCTTTTAGAATCAATTGAAGTAACACTAGTTTGCAGAAGTTAGATAACATCTGATTCCTTAATTGATTCCTTATTAATAGTTACTCCCAAAAGAACAAGCTCTCATCTCTTCTCTTCGTAATTCAAAATCACTTTAGTGCAGCCGCAACTTTGCTGGCAACCCTCGTTTATTACTTATGTATGCAGGCATGTGCTTATGTAGATGTTAAGTGTTGTATGCAAAATGGATGCCCGCACATGTGATGAACGTTATCGGAGCCACAATGTTGCCAACTGTCAACTCAACTGACGTGCAATTTTCTCTTTTGTTTTCGTGCAACTAAATTGCACTCAATCCCTCAAGTGCTTTGAGTGGAAATAGTAATAGAAACAAGAATAGAAATAGAAATAGAAATAGAAATCGAAATAGGAATAGCAATAGCAATAGCAATAGGATTGGCAAATGGCAAATGCAACTTATCGGTAAATTTTATTTGCAAAACTGCAGCACATTGGTTTCAGCTGGCCCTCATGTGATTTTCGTGCCACACGGCGACGGCGACTCAGAGCTCAGCTCCGGACAGCGGGGACAACTCTAGCTCTAGCTACCGTTGCAGTTACAGTAACAGTTCCAGTTGCGATAAATCCAATAGGTAGCACAGATCCAATAGTCGCAGCAAACACACACGGAAGTGAGCAGGGAGGGGAGCTGAGCACAGTGCAGCACTCACGACGTTGAGTGTTTTGTAATTTCAGTGCCCGCTCGCTCTTGCCGTGGAGCAGCATAAATCGTATTAGAAAATCCATTTGAATGGATTATTGCCACACACCGAGCCACGCCCACTCAGTCAGTTGAGTTGAGACTCTTAACGCTTACGCCCAAGCAGCACACACAGCTGACACTTTGGGGTCGCAGATTTAAAACTTCAATTGCAACACTTGCCACCTGGCTGACTGGCTGGCTGCTCAGTTAAAAGTGTATCATCCATAATGCTATATTTTCTATTCTTTGCAGGTAAATTTAAGGAGCAATCCTCATCAAACTCCGCCTGGCTGCCGGTGCTGAACTCTCGTGTGCCAGATCCGCGACCCGGCACATGTGTCAACGATACCTCAAATCTGCCAGATACCGTCCTGAATTTCATACGCTCGCATCCACTTATGGACAAAGCCGTAAATCACGAGCACAACAATCCGGTCTATTATAAAAGGGATTTGGTGTTCACAAAGCTCGTTGTTGACAAGTAAGTTTTATTTCCACTTGTTATCTCTCGTTCCTCATGGCAGCAGCATTCCTTGGCATGCTTGTTCTCTGCTCAACGCACATCGGCTCTCCGTACTCGAATTCAAATACACACATACGTACACATGTTCTGTATACTATATATACCTATACAGGATGGTTTTTATTCAATTTTTAATTTATTTGCGTATACTACGCTTTGTTTCTGTTGCTGCTTGCGGTTGGTCTCGGAAAGTGCAATTTCATGTTCGAGCAAATTCATTTCATTATTTGAGTGCTTTAATTAAGTCAAGTCATGCGTGTTTTGTGCTGCCAAAATAAAAACAAGATCAACAGACATTTTAAATATTCCTCATAGTGGCCAAAAAAGATTAAACACAAATAAAAATGGCAAATGGGAAACAATTCTAAGCACACATTTATATCGATTGATAACAATCTTACGGCTTACCATTTTAATAATGAAAAATATGTCAGGGGCAGCCGACAACTATTAATAAAAATAATTCAGATATGGATGAGATTGATTTGCAATTAAAATGTGTTGAACTGAAGAAAAACAAGAACTTGCAGTTGCACAACTGAAAAACTGGCACATTTTCAGTCATTAGCGCATTAATGCAAATGAGTTCTGTAATTAAAATTACAATTACAACATTCTGATGAAATGTTATTTGATAATCACATTTATGGCTTCTTTAAAAAACACAGACAGCCGTATGTTTTTTATGCCGTGATTACTTGCAAATTTATTGGCGTTTCAAATTTAATTGCAGTCGAATATTAAAAATAGATAAATGATACGCAGAAATGCACAAAAAAATGTAACTGCTTTATAATATTATTCACATTGGGTTTTCTATGTGGATTAATTGCCCGGCAACAGACAACTGCCGGCCAAATGGCGAAATCATGTGACGAATTTTAATGCCGACATTTACAACAGTTGCAAGTTGTTGCAGGCAGGCAGCTATAACAACACACATGCTCAGGTGTTACAAGCCCGCTATTAATATGGAAAACAATAATAAAAGAATACAACAGAAATGCGAATGAAAAGAATGCGCACAGCTGGGCAATGGGCCACGGACAATGCTTGGTCAGAGATGGGGCTATTTAATTTCGTTAATATTCAGGCCGTTTATCATATTAAATAAGCATTTAATTTCGAACGCATCGCCATGTATTTTAATCTCGGCCATTGTGTGGCATGCAACTCGCTTTAAACTGTGTGGATTTCGCTCTTTTGTTTTGTGCAGAATCAAAATCGACATATTGAACCAGGAGTACACCGTATACTATGTGGGCACCAATCTGGGTCGCATCTATAAAATCGTGCAGTATTATCGCAATGGCGAGTCGCTGTCGAAACTGTTGGACATCTTTGAAGTGGCTCCCAACGAGGCCATCCAGGTGATGGAAATCAGCCAGACACGTAAATCTCTCTATGTGGGCACCGATCATCGCATCAAGCAAATCGATTTGGCAATGTGCAATCGCCGTTACGACAATTGCTTCCGTTGTGTCCGTGATCCGTACTGCGGCTGGGACAAGGAGGCCAACACGTGCCGTCCATACGAATTGGATTTGCTGCAGGTGAGTCGCATAGACACCGAATCCAATGATTTCTCTGTAAACAAATGCACATTTTTGCTTGTTTATTTTTGTATCTTTTGTGGCACAGGATGTGGCCAACGAGACAAGTGACATCTGCGATTCGAGTGTGCTGAAAAAGAAAATCGTTGTCACCTACGGCCAGAGTGTGCATCTGGGCTGCTTTGTGAAGATACCCGAAGTGCTGAAGAACGAACAGGTCACCTGGTATCATCACTCCAAGGACAGAGGACGGTTCGTCAAATACTCGAATATACGTAGTGCGTTCGCATCAACCTAGCGCTCTCATTCTACTTGCAGCTATGAGATCAAGTACAGCCCCACCAAATACATTGAGACCACGGAGCGCGGCCTGGTTGTGGTGTCGGTGAACGAAGCCGACGGGGGACGCTACGATTGCCACTTGGGTGGCTCGCTATTGTGCAGCTACAACATCACTGTCGATGCTCATAGGTGAGTCCCATTAAATGGTCTGTAATTGATTTATAATTATTCCGCGGCTCTTTTTCTGTCGCATTACCCCGCAGATGCACGCCACCGAACAAAAGCAACGACTATCAGAAAATCTATTCGGATTGGTGTCATGAATTCGAGAAATACAAAACAGCAATGAAGTCCTGGGAAAAGAAGCAAGCGGTAAGTTATTTTCCTGATTGAAATTATAAGCGTAGGCCGCACTAATGTGCGCCGCATGTCCGTAGTCCACCGTCGGCAATCGAGGCAGACACATGCCATAATAAATGATTTGGCGGGCAATTATTTTAATAACTTGCCACCACACAACGTCAAATCACAAACAGTGTAAAGTAGTTAAGCTATCATTATCTAAACACCACCTGCCACATGCCACCCACAGCTGATGTCCTGTCGGCCAAAGGTTCAGCAGGCTTAATATGGTCTGATTGAGCGATGCCATTGCCATTGCCTTGGCTATAAGATATACTCGAACATACATATGTATACGTATTTACGACCTCAATGCTAATTGCTGATGTGGTGGTGCTGTGACAGGTATTCAGCGCCATACATAAGCAATTAAAATGCAATCATTCTGTGGTGTGTGGTGTACTTCAATTTAATATGCATATAATACTCATCAACATTACCTTCGCTTGTCTTTCGCCCCCACAGCAATGCTCCACGCGCCAGAACTTCAGCAGCAACCAACATCCAAATGATATCTTCCGCAAGAACAATGTTTGATACCACGACCATAGTTTAACAGTCAACATGCCACCACCTAGCACGTCCATCAAGCGTTTCTACTAATTCATTGAACCCGATGAGTTTCCAATTTAAATCAAATTCAAATTCAATACAGATAGCATACGACTTGGACTTGAGTTGAGTTGAGTTGGATTTAATCAGCAATCGATTGGCGCTAAACTGAATATAAGTTTAATAAATTTAAGCAATATACTTAACAGAACTCGTAAACTCGGTAACTGCATTTATACGGATATCTACGTACATATGTATAGCAAACCACTTCCAGTACAGTGCATTTATTCACACACTCACAATTGCAATTGCAAACAATTTATCAAATCAAGACATTCGTCTGCGCAATAACAATAACAAATAAACAAAACAAAAGAGAGAATCATCAATAGTTAGCTACAAAACGAAAAAACAATAAAAGATCACTTCATATCGTTAATATAAACAATTTACTTTTAATACAATATAAATAAATACATATTTAAGCATACTTAATGCAACTTAAAGTAAACGCAACGTTTCAACATGTTAATAATTCTATCGAAAATACAACTAATGGATGAACAAAACAAGCAAACAAGTATTACACATAAACGTAAAAGTAAATCAGTAAAATGAGCTACCACTTCATTCACGTAATTCATAATTAAATCAATCAAATCATAATTAAAATAAAATTAACTTTAATATACATATAGCAGATAGCATTTAACATACATAAACTCGAATTGCATCTAATAAAAGTCGATAAACCTACATGTAATTGGAGAAGTAATGTGATGTTAAGTTTTGATAAATTTATGAATTTGCCAGATTAAATGATTAAATTATCATCATCATATTCTACATAAATGATATGAGAGATGAATGACAAACTAAATAAAATTAAATGCATTTAAAGCCACTGCCGCATTAAATACGCACACATTCAAACGAACATATTGATAAGCATTCATATTTATGAAAATTAAATCAGATTTGCTTAATTGAACTAACTAAACTAGATGAACTTTTCAACTAAGCAACGTCAATAAGCAATATACTCGTATTAAAAATCCAGCAGCAAAATATTCAGCGCTGAATTATACAAATAATATACATATATAAATATACAATCTACATCAAATCGGTCCATAGTTTATACACAACATAACATATGATAGCAAAACTCGCATAATTCGCAATTTTGTCAATTTCACGTGCAACTCAATCGTTTCTTCACAACATAATCCGAATTTTGATTTCAACTATCTTGCCAAGACATGCAAAATAAAACAGAAAATATTAATTTTATGCGTACTGTTCTATGTGTACTTAAGTTAAATCGACAACATTTTAGTTACTAAGCGTTTAGTTATAAATTACAAATTAAATTTTAATAAAAAAAACGTATCTATAAAATAAAAAAAAAAAAAAAGTCTTTATCTCTTTTTTATTCAAACTCAAATTATCAACATAATTTTCCATTACATTTCAAATTATCCACAATTTGTTATCTGCAACGCGCCTCCATGAAGTGGATAACTACCCCAAAGTTCTGACTGTGCCGCACTCACACAACAAACGACAACCATGAAGCGGTGTGGCAATGAGAGATAAAAAAAAGTTCAGGCGCAAATAACAATCACAAAAGAATTAGAAAAGTTGGGAAAAAACGAGAGAAATTAAATCAGTCTGTAAAAAAGAAATGAAAATTAAATGAAAACAGCAGCAACAAAAATTACACGGCTTGTGGAGAATGCCTCAAATAATTTCCTACTAAAGAAAAGGCAGTGAAAAGACGAAACAGGATTTGTGGTTGTACTTAGCCTAGTTTATTTTAAGACGGAATATTCTTTTATTGCAATAGAAAGTGCATGTTAAAGAGATGAACTAATTCAGTTGTATTAATATAGCTTTTAACCAAGCATACGCGTCTTATCCCTCTTGCATATCCAGAGCTAATTAAAGCCCAAGCTGCGAGCAATATTTGGCTTTCACAAAGGTCGAAATAGGGCACAAATAAAATAAGGCAGTTACCCATTCCCAATTTTCATACTTCGCCTTTTGCCAGCCTGCCAGCTGAAGCAGCTGAATTGCTACGAAAATGTTCGTCTTTGTTCTTTAAAATTATCGCACAGCAAATAAATTTTGCTGGAATCTGCGCCTGTCATTGTCGTTGTCTTCGTTGCCGCTGCTGTTGTTGTTCTTATTGCCTCGTCCCTGGTAGTCGCTGTAATTGTTTTAGCATCCTTTTGGCCCCGGCAGGGTGCCGTCCATTCTGCCAGCTTGCCAACTTGCCTGGCTGTCTGCTTGAGCATATTACCAAAATGGTTGTCAACACTTTGGCGCAAAAGCTTTTAGAATTCATTTGAGCGCTCGCTATCCACTCTGGGCCTGGTTAATGGTGCCCACGGCCATTTTTCCACGCTTTGTGTAATTTGGTGCTCATTATTTTATTGTGTCCAGCGTTTCAGCATTTCGGTGTTTCGGCGTTTCGGCGTTTTCCGAAGGAGCAGCGCACGTTGAATATCCAAATTGCAAATTTTAAGAGCCCGACAGCAGTTAATCTTTTTTGTGTTATTTTCTTTTTGTTCATTTTTTTATTTCGATTATACGGCAAATACCATTAAAAAACAATTTAAAGTTTATCACACGCCGTTTCTCTGCCTATTTTGTGGCACACGGCGACGCAAAGTGGAGATATCGTTAAACATTCTCGATTATTAAATACTTTATGCCTTAAGGGTGTAGTGTACTGGTTTTTCCAACGAAATGTCTTCTACAGTACAGTCGAATCGAAGTTTTGAAATTAAAACAAAGGATAAATGGTGAGAAGCAAAAGTTACTTTTATAATATTTACAATAAGCTACATTTGCAGGCATTACGAAATGCTATTGTCTTTATAAAGTATGCAGATTCCAACTACAAATCTTCTGTACTCGATTAACTCATATTTTTATTGGATTGACAGAAGTTTGTGAAATCGTTTTATTATGAAATGGAAATTGCAAAAAGTTTAGGATTACGACATGAATTTAGCAAATGCAAAAGACTTTTATGGCGTCTTCAGGTTTTTGGTGTTCAGGTACAATTAATTTGACTGCCGCAGGATTGTTGGTTGGTTAGTTGGTTGGCTGCTAAACCATGACAAGCAAGTGATGCGCAACAGACCGTAAGTGTTTGCCTGCCCCATGTAGTACACTGAAATTTACTTAAGAGGCACACACTCTCTCACACTTATTTATACTCACGAAATAAGCCTTCAGGCATACAGTCTATGTCACATTGCGCATACGCAACGTGGCCCGTGTGTGTGCGACGTGCCTTGCTATAATTGTTGTTGCTGACGTTGTTCTTGTTTCTTGTATTTTTGGTCGTGCTCTTTTCGACTGCTTCCGTGCAGACAATTAAAATCTGGCAGCATTTTACTTGTAAGCCGCTTAATAGGACTGCGAAGTCCTTTTGCACACAGCTGCAGCATCAAATGCGACCCGAAAATGTGTTCATGCGTGAGAATCTCACACACACACACACTCACACGCAGAAGTGGCCAGAAGGTGAGGGCCCAGAGGGGTCTGAGGACGGTGCGGTCTCTGTGTGTGCGAGTGTGTTAACTCAAGCCAGACAAAGTGCATGGCTAAAAGTTGAGAGGGGCGAGTGCGACAGAGATCTGGCTAAATTATGACCAAGCTTTAGGTTTATGCGAATATGCATGTTCTTACCTTTGGCTTAAAGCTGAACTTAGTTAGTTAGCAGTTGTTGTTGATCCGCAGCTGAAATGCATATTAATTGGAATGCTTGAGTCAAAAAGCAAAGATTGCCTCCGCCCTGCGGCAGAGATAGCGACAGAGACGGAGACAGTGAGAGAGCGTTTGCAATGAGCTTATCGGCGACCACATTGCATAATTCCAACTCAGTGCGCCAAGACAAATGTTAATTTAAAATGAAATACTTTGAACTATTCAACTTGTGCAAATATTTTATCATCCAACAAGGCGACATTTATGATTGCCACACACACGCACACACATACAAACCAGCAGGCCAAAAGCTAAACCACAAGTTTTCTGCCCATTCTCAGTCCGTCTTCTGTCCTTATTCCTCTGCTTCTCTGTTTGCTTTGCATTGTATGTGTGTGGGCGGCTGCAGGATATTCATTTGCTGAGAAATTCTGTTGGATATTTGCTGTTGCTTCTGTAGCTGCTTTGGTCTCTGTCTGTCTGTCTGACTGTCTGTCTTGGCCATGTCTGTGTTATCAAGCGAGCAGGTCAAGCGCAAAGGTGAGAAATAACAAAATTTCAAATTTGGTTTCAGGGCATTTCAGCTGCTGCACCAAGATTATTGGGTTAATGTGCACACCCGATTCCTACACTTCCCTTCCATCTCCTCTTCCTCTGTGTTCTGTCTCTGTCCCTGTTTCTGCCTCTGTCGCATGAAAGACAAATACCTCGAACTGCAGTTACAAATTCGTATTTCCATTTGCACACTTTTATGCTTGTGAATTGTGGCAGTTGGCAGTTTTACACACACTCACAAGTACTCGCATTCACATGCGAGCAGATGAGTATTCAAATTCATATTCAGACACAAAAGTCCACACTTTGTTGAACTTAAATTGAATTCCATTCTTACTGCTGTTTGACAAATACAAATTTTAAGTATTTGTGCATGGACAACAAGATAAGTATAATTAAAACTACAGATTTACGAGAATTTCTGTAACTTTGTACATGTGCAAAAGTTGCTAACTTTTAATTGGAAATCTTTAACAATTTATTCGTTATGGCTGACTGACATCAACTGAAAGCGAATACGACATTTGCCAATTTCTGATACAATTTTGAATATACACTCTGAATGGAATGCTGTATGTAGAATGTAGTATTTTCAAAAATAGTCAAGAATTCATTTGACAAAACACCAAATCAAATTTATATATATAATAGATTCATTAACGCGTTTTATTCAAATTCAAATTTGAAAAACCCGCCCAGCTTCTGTAAATTTTAAATTTTTTGATAATCTACTTGCTACTCGATTATGTTCGCTTGGTACTTCAGCAGCTCCAAGTGGGTTTTGGGAAGGAAATTCGTCGTTAATATTAACGTATTTTATTCAAATTCAAATTTGAAAGACCCGCCCAACTTGTGAAAATTTTAAATTTTTGGCAAATCTACTTGCTACTCGATTATGTTCGCCTGGTACTTCATCAGCTCCAAGTGGGTTTTGGGAGGGAATTTCGTCGTTAATATTAACGTATTTTATTCAAATTCAAATTTGAAAAGCCCGCCCAACTTGTGAAAATTTTAAATTTTTTGATAATCTACTTGCTTCTCGATTATGTTCTCCTGGTACTTCAGCAAATCGACGTTGGTTTTGGGAAGGAAATTCGTCGTTAATATTAACGTATTTTATTCAAATTCAAATTTGAAAAGCCCGCCCAACTTCTGTAAATTTTAAATTTTTGGCAAATCTACTTGCTACTCGATTATGTTCGCCTGGTACTTCAGCAGATCGACGTTGGTTTTGGGAAGGAAATTCGTCGTTAATATTAACGTATTTTATTCAAATTCAAATTTGAAAGACCCGCCCAACTTCTGAAAATTTTAAATTTTTGGCAAATCTACTTGCTACTCGATTATGTTCGCCTGGTACTTCATCAGCTCCAAGTGGGTTTTGGGAAGGAATTTTGTCGTTAATATTAACGTATTTTATTTAAATTCAAATTTTAAAAACCCGCCCAACTTCTGCAAATTTTAAATTTTTTGATAATCTACTTGCTACTCGATTATGTTCGCCTGGTACTTCAGCAGATCGACGTTGGTTTTGGGAAGGAAATTCGTCGTTAATATTAACGTATTTTATTCAAATTCAAATTTGAAAAGCCCGCCCAACTTCTGTAAATTTTAAATTTTTGGCAAATCTACTTGCTACTCGATTATGTTCGCCTGGTACTTCAGCAGATCGACGTTGGTTTTGGGAAGGAAATTCGTCGTTAATATTAACGTATTTTATTCAAATTCAAATTTGAAAGACCCGCCCAACTTCTGAAAATTTTAAATTTTTGGCAAATCTACTTGCTACTCGATTATGTTCGCCTGGTACTTCAGCAGCTCCAAGTGGGTTTTGGGAAGGAATTTCGTCGTTAATATTAACGTATTTTATTCAAATTCAAATTTGAAAAACCCGCCCAACTTCTGTAAATTTTAAATTTTTGGCAAATCTACTTGCTACTCGATTATGTTCGCCTGGTACTTCATCAGCTTCAAGTGGGTTTTGGGAGGGAATTTCGTCGTTAATATTAACGTATTTTATTCAAATTCAAATTTGAAAAACCCGCCCAACTTCTGTAAATTTTAAATTTTTTCATAATCTACTTGCTACTCGATTATGTTCTCCTGGTACTTCAGCAAATCGACGTTGGTTTTGGGAAGAAATTTCGTCGTTAATATTAACGTATTTTATTCAAATTCAAATTTGAAAAACCCGCCCAACTTCTGTAAATTTTAAATTTTTTGATAATCTACTTGCTACTCGATTATGTTCGCTTGGTACTTCATCAGTTCCATGTGGGTTTTGGGAAGAAATTTCGTCGTTAATATTAACGTATTTTATTCAAATTCAAATTTGAAAAACCCGCCCAACTTCTGTAAATTTTAAATTTTTTGATAATCTACTTGCTACTCGATTATGTTCGCTTGGTACTTCATCAGTTCCAAGTGGGTTTTGGGAAGAAATTTCGTCGTTAATATTAACGTATTTTATTCAAATTCAAATTTGAAAAACCCGCCCAACTTCTGTAAATTTTAAATTTTTGGCAAATCTACTTGCTACTCGATTATGTTCGCCTGGTACTTCAGCAGCTCCAAGTGGGTTTTGGGAAGGAATTTCGTCTTTAATATTAACGTATTTTATTAAAATTCAAATTTGAAAAGCCCGCCCAACTTAAATTTTAAATTTTTTGATAATCTACTTGCTACTCGATTATGTTCGCCTGGTACTTCAGCAGATCGACTTTGGTTTTGGGAAGGAAATTCGTCGTTAATATTAACGTATTTTATTCAAATTCAAATTTGAAAGACCCGCCCAACTTCTGAAAATTTTAAATTTTTGGCAAATCTACTTGCTACTCGATTATGTTCGCCTGGTACTTCAGCAGCTCCAAGTGGGTTTTGGGAAGGAATTTCGTCGTTAATATTAACGTATTTTATTCAAATTCAAATTTGAAAAGCCCGCCCATCTTGTGTAAATTTTAAATTTTTTGATAATCTACTTGCTACTCGATTATGTTCGCCTGGTACTTCAGCAGATCGACGTTGGTTTTGGGAAGGAAATTCGTCGTTAATATTAACGTATTTTATTCAAATTCAAATTTGAAAAGCCCGCCCAACTTCTGTAAATTTTAAATTTTTGGCAAATCTACTTGCTACTCGATTATGCTCGCCTGGTACTTCATCAGCTCCAAGTGGGTTTTGGGAAGGAATTTCGTCGTTAATATTAACGTATTTTATTCAAATTCAAATTTGAAAAGCCCGCCCAACTTGTGTAAATTTTAAATTTTTTGATAATCTACTTGCTACTCGATTATGTTCGCCTGGTACTTCAGCAGATCGACGATGGTTCTGGGAAGAAATTTCGTCGTTAATATTAACGTATTTTATTCAAATTCAAATTTGAAAGACCCGCCCAACTTCTGAAAATTTTAAATTTTTGGCAAATCTACTTGCTACTCGATTATGTTCGCCTGGTACTTCAGCAGCTCCAAGTGGGTTTTGGGAAGGAATTTCGTCTTTAATATTAACGTATTTTATTCAAATTCAAATTTGAAAAGCCCGCCCAACTTCTGTAAATTTTAAATTTTTTGATAATCTACTTGCTACTCGATTATGTTCACCTGGTACTTCAGCAGATCGACTTTGGTTTTGGGAAGGAAATTCGTCGTTAATATTAACGTATTTTATTCAAATTCAAATTTGAAATACCCGCCCAACTTCTGAAAATTTTAAATTTTTGGCAAATCTACTTGCTACTCGATTATGTTCGCCTGGTACTTCAGCAGCTCCAAGTGGGTTTTGGGAAGGAATTTCGTCGTTAATATTAACGTATTTTATTCAAATTCAAATTTGAAAAGCCCGCACAACTTGTGTAAATCTTAAATTTTTTGATAATCTACTTGCTACTCGATTATGTTCGCCTGGTACTTCATCAGTTCCAAGTGGGTTTTGGGAAGAAATTTCGTCGTTAATATTAACGTATTTTATTCAAATTCAAATTTGAAAAACCCGCCCAACTTCTGTAAATTTTAAATTTTTTCATAATCTACTTGCTACTCGATTATGTTCGCCTGGTACTTCAGCAGCTCCAAGTGGGTTTTGGGAAGGAAATTCGTCGTTAATATTAACGTATTTTATTCAAATTCAAATTTGAAAAGCCCGCCCTGCTTCTGTACATTTTAAATTTTTGGCAAATCTACTTGCTACTCGATTATGTTCGCCTGGTACTTCAGCAGATCGACTTTGGTTTTGGGAAGGAAATTCGTCGTTAATATTAACGTATTTTATTCAAATTCAAATTTGAAAGACCCGCCCAACTTCTGAAAATTTTAAATTTTTGGCAAATCTACTTGCTACTCGATTATGTTCGCCTGGTACTTCAGCAGCTCCAAGTGGGTTTTGGGAAGGAATTTCGTCGTTAATATTAACGTATTTTATTCAAATTCAAATTTGAAAAGCCCGCCCAACTTCTGTAAATTTTAAATTTTTGATAATCTACTTGCTACTCGATTATGTTCGCCTGGTACTTCAGCAGATCGACGTTGGTTTTGGGAAGAAATTTCGTCGTTAATATTAACGTATTTTATTCAAATTCAAATTTGAAAGACCCGCCCAACTTCTGAAAATTTTAAATTTTTGGCAAATCTACTTGCTACTCGATTATGTTCGCTTGGTACTTCAGCAGCTCCAAGTGGGTTTTGGGAAGGAATTTCGTCGTTAATATTAACGTATTTTATTCAAATTCAAATTTGAAAAGCCCGCCCAGTAAATTTTAAATTTTTTGATAATCTACTTGCTACTCGATTATGTTCGCCTGGTACTTCAGCAGATCGACGTTGGTTTTGGGAAGGAAATTCGTCGTTAATATTAACGTATTTTATTCAAATTCAAATTTGAAAGACCCGCCCAACTTCTGAAAATTTTAAATTTTTGGCAAATCTACTTGCTACTCGATTATGTTCGCTTGGTACTTCAGCAGCTCCAAGTGGGTTTTGGGAAGGAATTTCGTCGTTAATATTAACGTATTTTATTCAAATTCAAATTTGAAAAGCCCGCCCAACTTCTGTAAATTTTAAATTTTTGGCAAATCTACTTGCTACTCGATTATGTTCGCCTGGTACTTCAGCAGCTCCAAGTGGGTTTTGGGAAGGAATTTCGTCTTTAATATTAACGTATTTTATTCAAATTCAAATTTGAAAAGCCCGCCCAACTTCTGTAAATTTTAAATTTTTGGCAAATCTACTTGCTACTCGATTATGTTCGCTTGGTACTTCAGCAGCTCCAAGTGGGTTTTGGGAAGGAATTTCGTCGTTAATATTAACGTATTTTATTCAAATTCAAATTTGAAAAGCCCGCCCAACTTCTGTAAATTTTAAATTTTTGGCAAATCTACTTGCTACTCGATTATGTTCGCCTGGTACTTCATCAGCTCCGAGTGGGTTTTGGGAAGGAATTTCGTCGTTAATATTAACGTATTTTATTCAAATTCTAATTTGAAAAACCCGCCCAACTTCTGTAAATTTTAAATTTTTTGATAATCTACTTGCTACTCGATTATGTTCGCCTGGTACTTCAGCAGATCGACGTTGGTTTTGGGAAGGAAATTCGTCGTTAATATTAACGTATTTTATTCAAATTCAAATTTGAAAAACCCGCCCAACTTCTGTAAATTTTAAATTTTTTGATAATCTACTTGCTACTCGATTATGTTCGCCTGGTACTTCAGCAGATCGACGTTGGTTTTGGGAAGGAATTTCGTCTTTAATATTAACGTATTTAATTCAAATTCAAATTTGAAAAACCCGCCCATCTTCTGTAAATTTTAAATTTTTGACAAATCTTCTTGCAATTTGATTATATTCGAGCACTCTCGACTGTAGTTTTCTTACTTATTTAATCCGATTACAATCAAATTTACAGAAATTTTAAAATAATGATGCACATACGGACATGGCTTAATCGGTTTCGTTGCTGATTGTGATCAAGATAATGGCAAAATGGGTCAGAGATGCCTGTTTAGCAAAAAGTAGCCTTCTACTCCATGGACCAGCTATGGATAAAAGAACATTTTATACCCTTGCAGTCTACTTCAATTGATCTATAACTTGGTCAAACGTTCTATTATTGCTTCTTAAAAATGCATTTACACTTCCCGCGAGATAAGCTTGATTGCATTGAAGCTTAACATATTCAGCAAGTTTCTATGGCTCCAACTCTATCAGCCACATTGTTGTCCATTGTCAGTCATTCGCCTGCATAATCATTAAACTGCTTTGTCACATTCTAGTTCAACTCGGGACCATGTCCTTGTCTCCGTATTCGTATCCGTATCCATCCCCGTGTCTGAGCTTCTCATTTGCGCTTAAAGCGCATTTTTTCGCACCAAAAAATTAAGCCCAATTATGCTCGATTCACTGGCTTGGAAAATTAATTATGTGCACCTATTATTATTGTTGAGCTTGTGCATTTTGCCGGGCACGTCGCAAGCCGGCTACAAATTAAAATTCATATGATATTAAATTTGATTTTTTCGCCCATTCCTTCTCTCGAAAGTTCTTTCCGCATATTAAGTGTCATTATGCATTTGAGTTGATGATAAAGTTTTTACTGTGGAATCAGAAGTTTCTTTTGTTTTCTCTTTGAGCACGTCAGATCAAGGAAGGCGTTGACTCGCTGTCACAAATTGTGAATCGTTTGTGTTTTCATCTACATCTATTTCAGTTCACTTCAAGACAACTTGTCGGACTGAGCACAGAACTAATTTTTTTTTCCCTAAAATCATCTTTTTTGTTTCTGAAAATTGAAAACGTAAACAAAATTCCAAGTGTAAAACGATCAAATTTCAAGATTGGATTTTTATAGAACATTTGTATATGTAACAGACAAACATACATTTTTGCTCCCTCCTCAGTCGAAAGTTTAATATTTGAATAATGTCATCGTATCGCGATTTCCGTGTGGTGAAAATGGCTCGCGGTCTCCTGTCCTACAGGCGCAGACTGCACGCGGTTGGCCACCGCGTTCGTGCTTTTTCCTCCAAGTGCGACAATCCCAAGGGCGTTGTCGTCGGAGTGTACCAGAAAGATGGTGACAAGCCGATCCGATCTTCCGAGAATGCTGTGCTGCTCGACGACGCTGTCGGCGGCAAGATAATGAGTCTGATCAGAGAGCGCGGCATGGACGGGCGCCCCGGCAAAGGATTGCTCTTCAATGGCCTGGAGGGCGAATACTCCACGGTGGCCGTGGTCGGCATGGGCGTGGCCGGTGCTGGCTACAATGAGCTCGAGGAACTGGACGAGGGCATGGAGAACACGCGCATTGCGGCAGGCACTGGGGCGCGAGCGCTGCAGCTGCAGCGCATGGTAGAGGTGCATGTCGACGGCATGGACTTCCCCGAACAGGCTGCCGAGGGCGCAGCGTTGGCTGTGTGGCGCTACAACGCCAACAAGCGCAAGAAGAACCGTCTGGCCACCCCCAAGCTGCACATGTATGGCAAGGGTGATCACGATGCCTGGGTGCGAGGTCTGTTCAAGGCCGAGTCACAGAATCTGGCACGACGTCTCTCCGACACGCCGGCGAATCAGATGACGCCGACTATATTCGCCCAGGCCGCTGTGGACGCACTCTGTCCCTGCGGCGTGTCCGTCGAGGTGCGCTCCATGGACTGGATCGAGGACATGAGCCTCAACTCGTTCCTCATGATTGCCAAGGGCTCCTGTGAGCCGCCTCTCCTGCTGGAGTGCACGTACTGCGGCACCGCACCCGAGGAGAAAGGTGTCCTGATGCTGGGCCAGGGCTTGACCTTCCACAGCGGCGGACTGTGCCTCAAGCCGAAGTCGGGCATGGACATCTATCGTGGTGCCATGTCCGGCGCTGCTGTCTGCGTGGGCGTCCTCCGCGCTGCTGCCGCCCTCTCGCTGCCCATGAACATCACGGCCGTGATTCCGCTCTGCGAGCACATGCCCTCGGGCATGGCTGTGAAATGCGGTGATGTGGTGACCCTGCTCAACGGCGTCACCATGGGCATCAAGAACGTGGACAAGGCGGCCGTAGTCATGATGGCGGATCCGCTGCTCTATGCACAGGCCAACTTCAAGCCCAAAATGATCCTGACCATTGGATCGGTGGCGCGTGGCGTCAACTATGGCCTGGGCGGTAGCTCGACGGGATTGTGGAGTAATTCCAGTTACCTGGCCAAGCAGTTCCGCAAGGCTGGCAGCATAACAGGCGACCGCATTTGGCGCATGCCGCTCTTCCGTTACTTCAAGGAGATCGTCACCAGAAACTCCACCTACGATATGAGCAATTGTGGACGTGGACCGGCGTCGTCCTGCCTCGCAGCCGCCGTCCTGCACTCGCTGGTGCCGTGCCTCGATTGGGCCCATCTGGACATACGTGGCACCGGAATGACGACCTCTGTGAATCCGCTGCCCTATCTGCTGCAGGACTGCATGACTGGTCGCCCGACTCGCACAGTAATCCAGTTTATGTATCAAATGGCCTGTGCCCAATCTTAAATTCTTGACGATATATTTCATGTTTTGGATGTTGTATTTTTCGGATTAATCATGTTCAGATTCAGACAAATTTAACACTTTGTTTTGTTATCGAAAGCTCATCAACCTGCGTCTCTCTCCTGTCCCATGTCTGGTCTGTCATTTCCAATTACGCAGCAGACGAAGAGTGCGAGATGTGCGGCTGTTGATTGAAGCGCAAATCGAATTTACGACCATAAACGTTGAGCTTTTCTTAGACGCGTCATCGACGCGCAAAAGTATGCTATGCAAAGCATATATGCGTCGTCTTCTGCATGTGTGAGTTTGCGTGCGTATATGTGAGCTCAGCCAGAACACGTCTTAACGGCTCCATTTCTATTTGCACTCTGCTCCAGGTTAGCATGCAAGCTCGATTAGTTCGCAACAAGAAGAGGAAAAAATGTAGTAGTGAGAAATTATAGACTTTTTGATATAGTTATATTCTAATTTTCATTATATTTATAATTTAATATATGTGCACTGACATATATTACAATTATACTCTCAATGGAAAAAAATTGTAATAAAAATATCAAGAATAAATTAAAATAATTTTGAAAATGCAAAATTAAATAAATAAATAATTAAACTCAATAGATGAAAATTATAAATTGAAAATATACAAACACAATATGGAGAAAAAAGTTAAATAAATAATAAATTGAACTCAATGGAAATAAATTTGAAAAACGCATTATTATAAATATTACAATAAGACTTACTCAATCAAACAAAATTATAAATATAATAAGAATAATTTTATGAGTTGCCAAATTGTATATATAAAATAATACTAGAATAGAGACTACACTAAATTAAATAAATAATAAATTGAACACAATGGGAATAAATATAAAATTATAAATATGGCAATAAGAGTATATGAAAATAAATCAATAATAAATTAAACTCAATAGAACATAATTGTAAATTGTAAACGTATATATGTACATATATTCGAATAAATTCTATTTTATGTATAATAAATAACAGAATACGAATAAATAATAAATTTCAAAATTACATCATAAAAGTACAAGTCAAATAATTATAGTAAAGTTGAAGTAAAATATCTTTTATACAGGGTAGTTGTCAGTCTGTCTCAGCTCGCCTTGACAACATTTTCATTTACAGCTCGGCAGACGTATAAATGTTGTCTGATTAGCGTGTGGCAGCAATTGATTTTGCACATTTGATTGAGTGTCTTAAGCTGCGCCTGATTCCACACACACACAGGCCAAGACAGACAGACAGGCAGGTAGACGAAGCAATGAAGACAGGTGTGCCAGGTGTGTGGCATTACATACAAGGCTTATCGCCTGCTGGCTTAGCCTGGCTTGCAACTCATCAAATTACCAAGCCAAGCCCGTCAGTCACCAGCCAAGTAGTCAGTCAGTGAATCAGTCAATCAGTCAGTCAGTCTTTGGTCTTTGATGTGCTTGTGCTTTGGCGTTATTATTTACCATAAATTGTTTGGGTTTTTGACAATGAAATTACCTTAAAGCTGTTCAACCAATGGCATTTATCGTGCCGAATTGATTACACCTGTGAAACTCGTGCCTCCTGATGTGGCTGTTAGGTTAGCTGTGCATCTAGTTTAGACAAGCATTTGTGCTACGCAGCCAGGCATATTACATTAGAGCTAATCACAGTCGGAGGAGGCCTGGCTCAATATTTAATTTAGCCAACCGGGTAACGTGTGTGTGTGGGTGTGTGTGTTTGTTGTGTATTTGCGAATGCAGATTTGGCTGCAGAATGCTCGTATTTGACTGCAAGCAGCTGCCAGTTGCCAGCTGCCGGCAAAGCTTGCTTTACAAAGCCAACGGAGCAATCGGAGCACAGCGCTAAAGACGTTGTCCTTCCCACCAAAATTCAAATACTTACGTGTGCGTGTGCGAGGTTGTGTGCTCGAGTGTGTGTTTTACTTGGAGCATTTGCGCACAATCAAATTTAATCTCGCTTTCAAATGTCAAATCACAAACTGCTTGATTACACATTGAAAGGACCCTTCTCCTACCGAGCTACCGAGCTGCCGAGCTCCTTGAGTGGAAAGCCAAAATGCAAAGCCAAACAAGAAGCTGATTTTATTTATTTAATGGCTTGCCTGATGCTCACCTTTGGCCTGGACAAATCTGGCTTACAAATTCATTTGCTACATTGATTAATTAATGCTAATTTACGAAAATTCCATTTGGCCATTAGCCGCAGCCAACGGAATACACACAACACAACACACAGCACATAAAGGACCTCGCTTCGCTTCGTCTGCATCTGTTTTCTATTTCAGTTGCTGTTGCTGTTTGCTCGCTTCTGGTTTAGTGTGTGCTTAATTTAGTGCTTTAGTCACACCACAGACACATATGTCCTCAGATGCGTCTATGCTGCCGTATTTGCAATTTACTATTCCACAAATTTATGGCAAATTCCCACATGTCCTTTGTCCTTTACAACTCCATTTGCCAGCCATTGACCGCTAAACTAATCAAGATTATGCTCGTAAGTGCAAAACAAAAGATTTAAATTACAATATTGCTTGCCAAGAAAAACAATTTTCATGACATTTTCTCCAGATGCTTTATGGAGCTTATCAAGCTGAACGAAATTAAATGATGTCTCCAAGGCAGAGCTAAGAATACCCTGTAATATACTAAAGAGAAATTGCTTAAAACACGACATATCAATATTGCATCAGACCTACACAAAATGCATTAAATATATAAGTTAATGCTGAGAGACAATATCTAACGGCATAAGTAAATTTATTTAAATAATATATTTTGCAATTGAGTTTCTCAGAACTCTGATTTATAATTCTATAAGTTCGATATCAATCTATTCTTTAATAATAAGGTAATGTATTTTAAAAATTAAATTAATTGACAGGATCTTATTCATTACTCTAGTCAAATCTCTCAAACTCTCAAATGTCAAATATATATACAACAGTATTTATTTGTATTTATTTACAGAGTATATTCATGTGAGTGCTTATTGCCTTTTGAATTATTCATACTTCAATTGTCTTCCATCTCAAGCATTTTGTTCAAGTTTCATTTAAGCTGTTTTATGCATCTTTTTTAATATTGTGCATTCTAGTTAATAACTGTGCTAAGATGTCGCTTAAAGATGTTTCATATAAGTAGTAGAGATTGGCATTTAATAACTTTTATATATGTTTGTAGATACTCCTTTGGGAGCTTTGTGGGGTTTAAGGTTTTATTGGCCATTTCGTTGTGCATAAGAACATTGATGGCTGCGAATATGAGGGGCAAATTAAAAAAATAAAAACACACACAGTGTCTTGTCTTGCAATTGGCTAAAATGGTAACGGCAATTGGCTCAAGGCGCATAAACGGCTGCTCCCAGGGCCAAGACACGGGTTGGACCTGGAGTTGGACTTGGAGAGAAATGTACGGATTTTATTGCTTATTTGTTAAATGACTTGAAAAAGTTAATCAAGCGTGATTTTGATACGCCCCAGAGATAACGAATTATAGGTACAAGTGTGAGTGCGAGTGTGAATGTGAGTATGAATACGAGAGTGAATGTGAATATGTTTGCTGTTTGCTGTTTGCTGTTGGCTTTTGTTTCTGTTTCTTGGCTTTGACTTGGCCACTTTTGTTTACGCTGTATTTCAATCTTTATTCTGCTTATTCAACAAGCTGTCGTTATTGTTGTTGCTGATGCTGTTGCATAAGAGTTGAACTGGGGCCACTCTGGGCCATAAAAGTAATAACAAAAGCAAAGCAAACATATAGCAAATCGTCGGCGACACCTGTCGTCGCCGTTTTATGAATTAATAAAGACGCCAAAACTCAAATCTGCTAGATGTATGAGGGGGGCCAAAGGGGGCGGCGAGGAAAACCCCAGGAAAATGTGGCTGAATTGCCAACCAGGTGGTCGGATGAAGAGACGGGAGAGGGGAGGGGAGGCGACATCTGATTGTGCGTTCAGCTTATTAAACGCATTTTTACAGCGCGCTTAACAAGAATTTTCACTTTATATGCAAACATGTGAAACACTATAAACAAAGGACGCCAATTTGCACGCACACACACAGACACCCTCCCACACACACACACACACACACACACACATAAACTCATATGCGCCAGTTGTGCGAAAAATTTCCTTTCTATTAAATTTTACAGTAAACTGAATTTACACCCAAGCAAACAAGAACAGAAACAACAACAAAGGACAACAACAAAAACAGCGCGTTATTAAACAGCATGAAAATTGCCGGAGCATTGAAATAGAGGGGGTTGATGGCGGTGAGAGCAAGAGGGGAGAGTGCTGCCAGCTTTTGCTTTCTCTTTCTCTTTATCGCCATCTTCGTCTCCATCTTCTTCTGCTCGCTGCTGCTTCAGCTGCTCTCTCCTCTCATATTGGCAATGCGAGCGGGCGACCGTGTTATAAACAAAATGGCACAAAATGGCGACACCTGCTGTTGCAAATTAGAAAAATAAGATGTTTCATAAAAAATGAAATGTCAGAGGCAAATGCGGAAGGCACACAAATACAAGCACACTCACACTCACGCACACAGCGAACAACAGGTGAGCTTGGCAGGGCTGCGAGGCTGTCAAAAAGCCAGCAGGAGACGTTCTGGCACATTAGCAAACAAATTCGAAGCCAAAATATACAATATATGAAAGCAGGCTGGCGAAATGGAAATTGCAATGGATTTGGGCTTTAATGTGTTGTGTTGGCTTTCCCCCTACAAATGGCTAGTTGGCCCACAATTTGGCTACAACAACAGCCCCATTACTCAAGGGCCAAGAGCAATTGAATAGAGCCTCAGCTGAAAAGGTAAAATGCCAATTACACGAGCTGAAGTATGTCCTTAACATTTGGATTAATCAGAAAAGGGAGTACATTTTTACAGCAGAGATGGGCACGAAATATGTTGCTATTGAAAACAATATTTTCCATATTTTCAAAATTCAATTTACCCGATATTTTTTTTAATTGATGTCATACGAATGTCAAATTTTAATAAAATATAATTGTTGTAATATATCTTAAAGTATAAAGTATAATTCTTAATTTTATTATTTAAAAAATGCTATTAAAATATTTCGCAAATATTGATATTAGCGTATCAATGAAATTCTCTATACTCTTTATCTTCTTGTCTGCCTATTCGTGATATCACTGATACCTCTTATGTAAATTTAATTTGTACGTACCTCTAAACTCTGACCCGTTACTTTCACCAAGATTTAGGCAATATGTTTGTAAACTCAAAAATAAATAAACTCAAAAATAAAATAACATTTTTATGAAGGAATTCTAATAATGCCTAAAATTGGCTTAAGAACGATTATTCAGTTTCGTTGATTTAAGATTAATAAAACTATTAGTTGTTTGTAGATTAGTACTTGTTTCATTAAATATATATTTTTTTCTACTTGCTTTCCAGTGTCAGAGACTAGCACAATTTTGCGGAATAAAAAACTACCCTGGCCAAATTATCCTGCCAGAATATGCGCAACATTCAGCTGGTGTCATTTGCAACAACACTTCAGTACAAATTATGCTACACGCAGTCAACAACTGCTACGCTTGACCCCTGAACCGTGAGTTAACCCACAAGAGGTGAGAGGCGGGTGGATGGAAGGGAATACTGTTACCTTATCAGCCATTTGCTTACAGCGATTGGGCACAAAAGTCATTTAAAGTTAGCTGCCAGTTAGCCAGGTTGGGTTTCTGTTACCATTCACATTCCCTCATTGCAGCCGCAGACAGACGCAATCGCAATCGCAGTCAAAGTCGCAGTTTCATTCACTGTCTCAAGTCTCAGCAGATGCAGCAGCAGCAGCAGCGGCAGCAGCAAAAGAAGCAGCAAACAAACAGAGCAAAGGAAACAAATCTAATAAAATCAGCAGATGATGGTCATTAGACCGAAAAGTAATTTCATTTATTCGCAAACTCGATTTGTTGCTTTGTAGCCCGAAGAGCGCACGAGTGCGCCTTGCCGTGGCTCAAATACACTCACACTCACTCACTCGCACTCACATTCACTCACACTCTCCGCATTGGCCACTGACTCGTTCGCTGTCCAATGTAATCGGGAATTGGAAACGGGGGCCAGGGTCTGAAAGCCAAAGACACTGGGCAAAGGGCAAAGGACATGCACAAGGAGGGGTACGAAAAGTACGTTTAACAGGGGGAGGGGACGAGGGCAAATCAGAGCAGCGAAGCGTTCAACCAACGGTCGCGCATAAAAACAAACAACGACTGCAACATAGGAAGGAACTCAAGTCAAGACCAGACAAAGTAAAAAATCGCAGGAGAAACAACAACAAGACACACACACACACACACATATTAAGAGACGGCTGAGGAAACTCGCTTATAGATTCCTTAAGCAAATTCCAAAGACGCGTCGTTAAAATTTTCGGCACTAAAAACACAGACGGATTAGTGAGCAGCAGGAAGCGGATCAGGATTCGAACACGCTACGTTCGGGTCATAAAAATCGTTGGCTGACACACGCACACACACACACATACTCGTACACCCGGCGTACACCTGAAATAATGGCAAAACAATAAAATGGCTGCCAGAGCAACAAAGAGCGTGCGAGGGAGGATGTTGGCCAAAAGTTGTTAGCTGGAAATTTCAATGGGCAACAGAAATGGACAAAATGTAAATGAAATGCTTTTAAAATGAAATTTACTGCTCAACTCAATACTGAAACGACACCAACTGCTCCATTGTTGTGCCTTTTGGCCAAAGATGACCGGCCATTTGTAACGGCACTTAAACGGAAATGAAATTAAGCGCAAAATGCGCCAGTTGCCATTTGCCATTTGCCAGTTGCCAGTTGGCATTTGCTCTCCGCACAGCTGCCGTGTAATTGAAATATGCGCTTGGGCGCTTCATCAAATGTAACCAGACTTATGCTATCTATGTATACCAAACACACTTATTCACTTGCACTCACACTCGAACTCGCACACATGTGTGCGGTTATTCATCAACTTTCACTTGACTCATTCAAAATGCAACATGCACTCAGCAAAAGTTGGGCAAGTTCGTATGTTGGTTTTTCATTTGCACAAAGTCAAGCACAACAAAATCACTCACAAAAATATGCCACAAGCCAGCACGCACACACACATACAAACACACATGAATATGTATATGTGTGCGTATTATTTATGGTTGCTGCAAGTTAAGTGAATTTGTCAAATATGCTTGACTAACTCTTGAAAAAGTTCTCAGCTCAATGTAGTTGTCAGTTCTACTTCGAGGACTCGCAGTACCTGCAACTTGTGGCATTCACTTTTGATTTGATTAGCAAGTTCTTATTTGATTTACACGAGTGTTCTTGCTCCTTACGAATTGATGAGCATTTAAGACGTCTTCGTCCAGTTGGCTGCATCAATAAAAATGCATAAATAATTGTGCGCCAGTTGGCGTAAAGTAATTGCATTGCCCACACGAAAGGATATCATTAATGGCATTCCCTCAACTCGCAGGGCAACATTTTGCTGAACTCTCAGCACTCTTTGACACTCTCGCATCAACCTTATGAACAATTCACGCTTGGCAACCAGCGCAAGAAAAGCGCAAAGCGATGGAGAAGTTTAGCGCGTCCATGGAAAAAATGAAGCTGCACAAAGCTCAGCAAAAAACTAACAATATCTTTTCTTCGCTGCACAGTTGTGCATAGTTTTTTCCTACTCATAGTATACCTATTCCTTTATTAATCAAAAGGGGTATACGCAATATTATGTATACGCAAGCATAGAATATTCCCGAATTAAATATATTAACGCTTTTTTGGAAATATTGTATTATAGAAAATTTGAATTTTCTTGTTTTTACTTTACACTATGGATTTGCACATCTTAAAATTATAAAATGAATAAAAACCATAATTTGAAATGAATTTCGTATTCATTGCAAATGGTACAGCGTATAACATAATTAGTAATTTCCAAGCCATTGAACAAACTATTTTTTTCAAAATTCCTTTTATAGTATGCTACTCAACAAAATGAATTATAATATAAAAATCACTATGTATTCAGCAGTATTTAATTGTTCACAATATTTTGTTTGTCTAAAATTTGTTCCCACATTATTTGTACCATAATTAATCGCAAATTTACAGGGTCTGTCGTCATCGTGTAAGCTCGCCTTTAATAACTAAAGTTGGTCCATTTTTTCCGTGTTCGCTATTCATTCTGGCCATAGCTGTTGATGTTGCTGTTTTGCTTGGCACTTGCCGTCCGCACTTCTATTGGCGCCATCCTTGCTGGTTTGCCTCCTTTTTGCGGCCGCTCATTCATTCATTCATTCGTTATGGCCGCGCTGCAACAAAGCGTGAATTACCGCCATTTTGTGCACTTTGAACGCCATGTTGCCGTTTTTATCGTCCTCTTGTAGCCTGTAGCTTGCAGGGCTTTTCAGCAAAGTAATTGCCCGGTGCCAAGCTGCCTGCATCTTTTCCTTTGGCTCGAGTGTAACGTCTTATTGAAACTGATAATTGATTTATGTACTTATTTATGCTCATTTTTAATTAATTAATACGCTTAGCGAGCGAACGTCGCATAATGCAATTTAACGCCGGCTCTCGCAAAATGCAAACGCAATAAATCAGAGTGCGCTGTTTGGCCGTTATTTGATTTGATTTTTAAAGTGCAGCTGCTGCAAATTAAAAAAAAAAAACGAAAAACAAAAAAGACAGAAATGTGTTTATTGATAATTCGCATAGCCACAGCATGCAAATACGATGGTCGCTCCAATATGCATGCATTTTAAATATTAACTAAATATGCGGTGGGCCAAACAGCAATAAAATGGACAATAACGGATCCCGCCAAATAACTAACAACACAACCAAAAACATCGGACTGCAAACAGCCAAAGCAACAGCAACAAGAGCGACAAGAGCTGCAGCAAAAATGTACGAGTACTCATCAAATTTTCATTATTCATAATTAACAAACCGCAGTCGCAGTCACAGTCGCAATCGCAATCGCAGTCACAGCCAAAGAACCAACAAAACGAGAACGATAACGAGAACGAGAACGAGAACCAAAAACGAAATAAAACAATAACGAAAAGCGTAAAACGAAACCCACGAAATCCAATTATAGCGATGCTCTGCGGATGCGGATGTGATTAAAATGCCAGTCAGTGTGACCAAGCCCAACAAATTTTAATCATTTTGAACATATTTATAAACATTTGCCAATTGTACTTATTTCGTGAATCAATTAAACGCCCATCAGAATGCATGCCTTATTTATTCCCATTGGAATTTTGAATATTGCAAAATGAATACATTAAAATGTTAATTATAATTGTATAATTCCAAATTTCACTAATAGTTCTCAAATGGCAAAACGTCGCTAAATTATTATTCAACATTGATTATTGAAAATAAATTGATTTTTTGAAGCATTTGATAGTCAATGAACTTTGATGTTCCAATCATTTGTTCATTATTTCTTTAATTTATGTAAACATGTTATTAGAAGAAATTAGTATTTAATATAAACATTTGAATCTAAAAACTTTCATTATACAACGAATGGAGTTGAAAGCAAAATTAGGTTCTAGTACTCCCTGAATTTTCTTCATTATTTTGGATATAATATTTCATATATTATGCAAATTAAAAATATAAACGAAATGAAAATTAAACTTATATTAAGTATTTCAGAACCTAGTACTGCTTAAATAATATAGATATAATTTTTGCATATTTTATACATTTTAAAAATATAAGCGAAATAAAAATTTAATTTATTTTATGTACTTCATATTGTAATCTATTTCTTTTGGTAATTAACATGTTTTTCCTTCAAAAGGTAACTTCATAACGAAAAAGTCGTCCAATCGATTATGGCTTAGATTGACCGCAACTTACAGTCAATTCGGTGGTATTGTGCTTATCCGGTTGTTAATGCAGTTGAAATGCAAAAAGAACAATCAGTTGCAAATAGATACGCTTCAGCATTGGTGCAGCATGCGGTCAGCTGGGCCGGACACGAACCACGGACAGACAGACAGAGAGACGGACAGACGGACTGGTTGAGAGACATATAGACCGAGTGCTATCAGAAGCCACAGTTATGGCCGTATTGTTCAATGCGGGCCAACAGGAGCTCATAAACTTCCATTACCGAGGCCCATACAGAAATCCATTTGTATGTTGCTACTTTCATATGTACATGTCGACAATGCGAGTGTGTGAGTGAGTGTGTGTTCATGTGTGTGTGAAGTGTTGAGCATGTGGAGAACTGTGGCCATTGTCATAACGCAAAAGTTGTGCTTGTTTTTGTTGCTGCTATTGTTGTTTTTGCCATGGCATGTATATGAAAATTAAAATTGTTGACAATTGTCATTTTTTTTTTTTGCAGCCTCTGCTGCTTTTGCTGTTTTCTGCTGTTGTTGTCATTGCGTTGTCAGTATTGTTACCGCGGTTGTTGCATCCAGCTGCGTTTGCTGTAGTTGTTGCTGTTGCTGTTGCTGTTGTCGCCAATGCCACACGCAACTAACCGCATTTTGATTGCTATGCATTCGCCCGAATCGTGCTCCACGCCAAATTGAATGCATTTTCCGTGCGGTAGATTCGCAAAAAAATGAATGTCGCCTGCATGGCATGTGTGGTGCTGTGGCTGCTGCTGCTGCTGCTGCTGTTGCTGCTGTTGCTGTTGCTGCTTATGTTGTTATTGTTGCCGCAGTGCGGGTGCTATTGCTGCTGCCACACGCATTCATTTCTGCCTCAAGCTGCAACTCAGCCTTCAGCTCGAGCCCCTTGCATTCTGTCTTTGCATTCGGCCCCTCTGTTCTTGTTCACTTGCTTGTTTTCTCCTTGATTTGTTGTCCTCCCTGAGTATTCTGCAGTCCATCAAAACATTAATTCACGTTGCGCTTAAACCAAAACACTTTTGTGAACAGGATTCGTTTTCAACTGCGCGATTGGATGGGACTCCAGTTGTTGTGCCAATCATTGGCATGCAGGTATTTGCATCAATTTGCAAATTATATGAAATTAGCAAAGACGCCGCACGAAATTATCACAATAACATGTGCAATTCAATAAAATGAATGTGATTGAACATACTATATAGACACAGAAATACCGTATATATACTGTATATGTTTTTATATTTTATTGTTATAAACTTCCTCTATTGTTGATGAGAATGAAAAATAAAATTTAAACTTAAAATAACCAATGTAAGTTATACAAATATAGTTGAAATTTAATATTTTTAAGCCGATATTTTGTATAATAATACCGAATATGATTTTTTTTCTTTTCATAGCAAGATCAGAAATTAAATTACCGAAAGTAAAAAAGGCAGATTTATTTGAATTTATATTTTGGAGAATTTACTTATTAAATTTGACAAAATACCAAAAATTAAATTACCAAAATAAATGATTCATTCATTTTAAGAAATTGCATTATAAAATTAAGATTAATGAATAAAAGAATATACATTTTTCTGATTTTATAACAGCTTAAAATGTAAGTTAAAGATTTCAGATAGGAATAAATTATTAATTTTATGTTTAAGAAATTCAAAAATTTAAATGTTATGATTTTTTTTTATATATAAATTTGTTGGCAGTTAATATTAGGCACATTATCAACGGCATTATTTTATGTACAGGGTATTTAAAATAGCTACACTGTGGCTTTTATATACGCAAAAACATGCATATGAATCATAGAGCGCCCGTGTGAGTTCCTACGTGATTTATGTCGTCTGGTCAGCAGCGCCCACGCTCCGCCCCCGCATGACTTCACACTCCAACAAACTCGTGCCCACTCATTATACATTTTTAGGCATTGGCATTACCCAATGAATGTTGCATTTGCATACTGGCAGAGTTCGCTCTGGCCAAATATTTTGATAACACAGGACGTGCTGGGGGCTGCATTGCGGTCGGACAATCAAAATATGTGCATTCATTTGGCTTTTGCGGTGCCACTTGTAGTGGCCTCAAAACATGGAATCATTTATGTAATTCCAACAGAAATTATTTAGTGGCAAACACAAAACACAAAAACCAAAGTCCAATCACCATCCAATTGAATTTCGTACTTCGATTACGAGTTTGTGTGTGTTATTGAAGCGTTAAGAAAACTGAATCAAGCGTAATTACATTCTTAGCTTGTTACTTCAAGCATATTCGTAAATTCGTTTATATTTACCATATTTATTTGTGGCACATCTCGTGCTTTGAAATTTAAGTCAAGACAAAGCGCCACAGGGCGTAGTTCTCATTTGTTGCAGCTAACACACAGCAGGAACTTATCCCGATAAACAAGTTCGAGATTATAGTGCTTTAAACATGCAATTTAATTTAATCTCGCAAATAGTTAAACTAATTTATACACATACACATACATAAATAGAGCTCGTCGTCGTTCGCAATTAAATTAATTTTGCAATGTGTGAAAAAAGAATATGGATTTCGTGCTGACAATTCCCGCTGGGCAGGCGAATGAAAGCTGACGGGCCAAGGTTAGCAAGGAACAAGCAACAACAAGCTGCCACGTCTCGGCAACCAAAGAGCTCTCTTAAGTTCATTAAGCCACAGAATATAACATAATTATTCACTTACAATTTGCGCAACGGCGCGACGCCTTTGCTATCAGCTTGTTTATGTATATGCGGCGTATACGTAATTTTGTTTAGATGGTGTCGAGCGTTACCTTTGAAAAGATTGACATGCAGACTAGAGATGCCAGAGAGCATAGAGCACAGGGTGAAGACTGAAGAATGGAGAATGGAGACTGGAGAGTGTGCATCATTTTGGCTTTAAGGGCGTCGCATTTGGCAAAGTCAATAACAGTTTTAACAAAGTCAACAGACAGGCTGCTAATGCCATTAGAGGACCTCAAGCAGTCCGGAAAAGGCGCACAGCATGAGCTGAGATGGCGATAGAAAAGGAGATTGAGATAGCAGGAGCGAGGGAGAGAGGGCGAGTGTGAGTGGCAAAAACAAAGAGGAAAACGTGGAGACGTTGGGCTGGTTAAACCGCAGCTCATTGCTGTTGCAAAATAAAACCAACATTGGCTCAGGACCCGGCGCAGGCCCATAAATTCCAACATTTGCCAATAAGTTGAAAGGCTAAAGTTTTACATTGGTAACCGAAAAATATGCAAAGCAGTCATAATTTTACTTTGCAACGAAATATTTTTGTATAAAATTGTTAGCAAACAAACTTTTTTATGCTTCAACTAATTTCAATCAGCTAACAAAAATGCGCTGCGCCTCTATCCACAATCCCTGGCAATCTCGCAATCCCGCAATCCCCACCCGAATCCCAAAAACACACGCAAAACTTTTGTCAATAATGCCGACGCCGTCGCCATCGTCGTCGCCGTCGCCTTCGTCACCGTCACCGTCACCGTCATCGTCACCATCCCTGTTACCCATGTCGTCGACGCCTTAAACCTAAAACCTAAACCCCAACCTAAAACCCAACCGATTGCTTTCGCTGCCAGAGTAGCAGAGTGTCAAGACAAAGGCACAAACACAAAGAGCACAAGCTAGAAATGATCCATGCACCTGCCGAGGCTGCTCCAGCTTCACCTTCTCCACCCCCTCCTTCCTGGCTGAGAGAGAGTTTATTAAGTTGGGTGTCACCTTTTTGTTGTCGTTGCCGGCGTTGTCGGCGCTCTGAACTTCTCAGCACATTGCAGCCCCTGGCCATTTTAGTATGTTTGCAACTTTGTCTGCTTGTTTTTGTTGTCACTTCATCAGCACGTTGCCTGCCTCCGCCGTGGGGCACAAATATTCGCAGATACTTCTGGATAGATACGAGTAGCAAAAGTATTCCTAATCCCAGCGAATGCCAAGTTTGTTGTCACCTCTCGCGTATTACTCGCATTTTGATATTCCTCTGACCGATTTGCATAATTGTCAATTGGCATCAATAAAATGTTTATTAAAAAGTTCTTACGCTCCCCTCCCCACATTCCCAACTTCCTCGTCTCCTGCAGCACTTGGAAATTATTTGGCCATCATGTGTGCTTTTTCACTTAAGTAATTTCATCCCTGAGACTGTATGTAAATGTGAGTGTAATGCCAAATCTTTGAAACTTCTGCGTTGCGATGCGATGCTCTGCTAACTCATTAATTAACTTTGCCTGCCATTGTTTGCGAATGCTATTTATTCTTAGCTTATCACCGAGCCCAAAGTGCCCAACAATATTTGCCTGGCCCAGGCCCAAAAAGAAAACAATACAAGCAATGGAGAGGCTCAGGAGTCACAGGAGACTCAAGAAGTGGAGGGCAATGAGTCGAAATCGCAAAGTTTTAATGAGCTAACGCAGGTAAGTCCACCTTCTAATTAACATTTAACGAAAATTCATTTAACTTTGCACATGCCATATAACATTAAGAGATAGTACTTTCATTTGATCAAAGCTAATCTAATGCTATAATCACATACACTAACAGCCTCGCACATTGATAAATCCCATAGATCAACCCCTTACGCTTCAATTTGTCTGACTCCTTAATTATTCACTGATTTGGTGAGCGCCATCTGTGTGCGGCAATTGGAAACTGCTTGGAGCTTTGCGTTGATACAAAAGTTTAACGTAAGCTTTCATGCAAATTGAATGATTTACGAAATAAGTACCATATTATTGAAGCTTTCGCAGGAAATCCCATGAGGTTGGGGATTGTGATGATTTATCTGAAAAGTTATATAATTCCATGTTTACTAAAGCTTATTTAGTCCCAGATGAGTTGAACCATTATTTTGACATACAAGCTCAAGGGAATTTAATCGAACAAACTTATGAGCACGCACACAAATTAGCAGTTTTGTTAATTAAATAAATAAATAAATAAAATATTAGTGCATATAATTAAAGCAAAAAATGTCAACTTTAAGTTATCGATTCGTGCTTAAACAGAAACATTATGAAAGCACAAAAAGCTCAGTTGATTGAAACTACAGGCAATGTGGCAACGCCAGCAACACTTAAGCATGTGCTCTGCAAGGCTGCAAAGCTATCATGTGCACGACCAAACATGTGTTTGTGCCTGCGCTTGTGTGTGCGCGTATACGAATGTGAAGACGTGTGCTTGTGTGGGTGAGAGATTGTGTCTAAATTGCTCTCTTGGCACGCATTTGACTTCAGAACGAATTGAATTTCAGTGCGTTCGCGAACAGCCTTTCTAAACGTTGTGCCAGTGGCGGAAGCGGACGAGCGACACAAATCCACCAAGTGGATGTGAAGTGAAGCAAAGAGAAAGAGAGCGAGAGCAAGGAGAAAATAAAGGAAAACAGTGACAAAACCAAAAAATGTTAGCATACTTATTCGAGTTTTTGCTGATCAAACGTTAGTTATGCCATTGGCCAAATCAAACAGTCATTTAATGAATTCACAATTTCAACAATAACATGCAAAAATGTGACCCAATTCCCACTGCGATTGTTGGGCGGAATACAAAAAAATAACAAAAACAACAAACTCGCAAATGCATTTGCAATCAATGTGAAATTCTGTGGGACATGCGAGGCAAACGATAAAAAATAAACACACTCGCCGCAATTATAAACAATTTGCATTTGCAGTGCGACAATTAAATCGAAGCATATAGTATATTGTATATATGCGATATATATGTGTAATACTTCAGTTGAGCAGCAGCCCCCAAAAACTTTTCCTTTTGCTGTGCTGCTCTTTTTGTGAGCCAGCAAGCAGCATAGCACAGCTGATTGTCAACGACGCGACGCGACGCAACGCAACGCTCCGAGGGAGAGAGCTCAGCTCAGCTCAGCTTTCAGCGAACATGTTGGCTTGTTTGGTTTGAGCCAGAGAGCCACCAGCTCCAATACCATACCATAGCATAGCATACCATAACCACCCCCAATCCGTATTGCCTGCTGGCTAACGTAACGAGTTTCGAGACACGCACGCCGAGCGGAACAACAACAACAACTACAGTAAAAACAAGCTGAAGAACAACGACAGAGTTCACGTCCACATCCACATCCACGTAATATAGCCATAATCAAAGGTAGCCCAGGTCAACAGCTCGGGGGTGCACGCACGTGTGTGTGTCTGTGGTAAGTGCATAAATTGTATCATCTCGATGGTACTTGGTGCTCGGTACATGCCACTTGCCACTTGCCAACTTTTACAGGCCAGCGAATGAGCGAATAATGAAATATTTATGCGTTTCGGGTTGCCATCTCCGGCATCCATCTATCGCATTGCCGCACGGTCCCTCGTCCATCAGTTTTCTATGCCCGATGCGAGGGGACAGATCTGTCAAACTCTTTGACAGAGATACGACCACATTTTGCACTTTTTACTTTGGCCAAAAACAACAGTCGCTCGATTGGGGTTTTGTTTGTCTTTGGGTTTAGGCCTGGTCGGTTGCCAGGCATATCGCACATCGCATATCGCTGATAGCAATTATGGCTTACACTTTTGGTTTCCCGGATACGATTGTTATTATTATTGTTGAAAACTAAAGCGAAAAATCATTATTTCTCATACGCTTTGCAATAACACCTGTTTTTCCCCATAAATAATGCCATGCCGAGGCACTCAAACAAATTGGGGGGATCTGCTTTCATGCCCAATGCAATGCGTGGGGAGGGGATGGCAGTGAAAGTGCTGTGCCCATACGGCACTCAAAACTCATCCCTACATCAACACCTCGCACACTCACACTCACACACACACACAAACACACACACGCATTCATGTATGTATTTATGTAAGTGTGTCGGCACTTGTGTTGTTCTTGTATTATTCATTACTTCGCCAGCTGCAGCCGCACTTTGGGCATCGACAGCGCACTTCAAATGTGTTTTCAGTCATTTGTATTATAACATTTTCCGGTTGCATATTTATTTTCGTTTTAATTGAAAACATATGTATGTATGTATGTGTGTGCCAACGTTTGTCTGTCGATATTATTCTAAATATAATTATAATACACATTTTCAATTGGACCATGTGCACTGCCTTAATGGGCGCCCACAACTAAGAAATCAAAATATTTTAAAAAGTCTATTTAAGTATGTCTTAAAATAGATCAGTTAATTCTTAATAATTATTTATGTTTTTGTTGCATATTTCAAATAGAAATCTAAAATCAATAACCTTCTGATAATTACAACCATCACAACCAATTAAAATTAAGTTTGTCTTAAAATAGATCAGTCAATTCTTAATAATTATTAATATTATTATTGTATATTTCTATACAAATCTACAATCAATAGCCACGTGGTAATTAAATGTATGTAGGCGAAGTTTTCTCTAGTAGCAACTTAATTGCGTAAAACCATAAATAATCACAGCCAATTAAAATGGCAATTTATGAATGCAAAATCCACGCGTCGGTTTGAAAAGTCAATAGGTCGATGCGGTAAATCCAAATGCTTTAGTTGTCCTGGTCGTATTTGCCGTTGCTATAGCAACAATATTTGCCACATCCTTGCACTGCGAACTACCACGAGCTCCAACTTGCCTCAAGGTAATAAGAAACGGCGGTAACTTTCAAGGTGGCAATGCCATTGCCATTCCCTGCCAATTAAATGATTTATTTATAATAGCATTATAATGTGGCATAGTTTACTCTATAAATAAACTTATTTCCTCAGCAATAAACTCATTTGTGAGCTAATGACTTTATTGTATAGTAAATGCGTTTGCTTTCCTAAGTACTCACAAGTTCGACCTTGCCACCAACAAAGGCTTCTCCGGTCGAGAGCAACCCCTCAACGTCTGCTTAAATGGTAGGCTTATCCAGCAAGAGGCTTACCCAAACCTCCTCCAGATTACTAGGAACTCAATTGGCCATTGTGCGAAAATTAAGTATACGGCGCAAATGGAATTGTAGATTATATGTTGGAGGCTAAGGATATTTGGGATTGTGGCTTGAGCAGGGCGAATTAGATAAGTTTTTATTGCTGACTCTTGAGTACTATCGCATTACACTTCACTATAAGGAACATTTTCTCTAACCACTTGCAGAAAATATGAAGCTCTCAGACACCATGGCGACGCCGATTGAGGAAAAACTCGATCAAAACTTGAAGGTGATATTTGTTTTTGGTTGTGATTAATCAACATCTCTTTGAATAATATAAAACCCATATGCAACAGGTGCGCTCGGGCATGGTACATGTCAGCGATGGCAAGAGCAGACCCGAACCACTTAGACTTAACTTAACAATGGAATTGTTGACCTTGCAAAAGTTGGAAATTGTTACGCCAACAAGCTCGCAGCACAATGGACCCCCGATGGAATCCAAGGTATGTTAATTCACTTGTTGTTGTTCATTAAGGAGCCGCCACTAAGAAAATAATCCACTCTCGTTGAAAATATGTTGAACAACTTTGGGGTAACAACAACATCAGGAACGCATGGTGCAAATAACGAGACAAAAACAGGGTGGCCTTGGCCTCAGCATAAAGGGTGGCGCTGAACATAAATTGCCCATATTAATATCGCGCATCTACAAGGATCAGGCGGCGGACATCACCGGCCAACTGTTTGTGGGCGATGCCATCATAAAGGTGAACGGCGAATACATAACAGCCTGTCCGCACGACGATGCGGTCAACATTCTGCGCAACGCCGGCGACATTGTGGTGCTCACAGTTAAACACTACCGCGCCGCAACGCCCTTCCTGCAAAAGCAATGTGAGTGCACGTGAAACTTGTAATGAATTTAATTGAAATCAATCTGGTTGCGCAGTAACAAAGGACACACCCGACTCGGACAACGATGTGACCTGCGCCGAGCTGAAGGCCGACGAAGGATACAAGTCATCCGTAAATAGCGGCACCATAAGTCGCAGCTGCAGTCGGCCAATGTCAATCTGCTCGGAGCCCGAGAAGCGCTGGACCGATGTGGTGGCAGGTAAGTAGCAAACCCACTCGAAAGTCCTTTTTGCTCAGCTATTTCCACAACTCTTCAGTGCCCCTAATGATGGCCTACGTCACACGCTACATCTACGGCACGGACAAGCTGCGTCCGAATGCATTCGAGGTGCGTGGCTTGAATGGTGTCACCACCGGGGTCATACACTGTGATGAGCTGGCGATACTCAGCCAGTGGCTAAAACTGATTACCGATAACGTTGTGGGCCTTACACATCTGCAGGTGAGTTTAAAAAATAATAATTTAATTTCCATTTGTTTACTCTTCTTTTTTGTTAGATGAAACTTTACAATCGCAACTTTGCGGTTGGCGAACGCATCGAGTACATGGGCTGGGTCAATGAGGGAGTTATCAATAACAATATATCATGGCAGAGCTATAAGCCCCGATTCCTGCTGCTCAAGGGCACCGAAGTAATGCTATTCGAAACGCCGCCCGTAAGTAGCTAAATAAATATTACACATTTGAAATCAGTGAATACTGAAGTTTGTTGCCAATTTCTCTGCAAGTTAAATATTCAGGGCAGGAGCTTATCAGGCTGCTTGTTAAGTATTTATGTGCGTTCATGTGTTGGCAAAAAAAAGGATTACGTTAAGAGTTTGTTGAGCACGAAAACAATATAATTTTGTACTCATTTATATTTAATATGGTTCGCTTAAAGCTGCATAGCTAAAACAATTACTACTGCATAATGTACTTTTTATTCACATCTCACTATTTTATCCGCACTTAAAGCTGATTCCAGCCAGATAGATATCTCTGTCTTCAATTGCCAGCTTTATTATGCATCTAATTGGATATGGAAACATTTCAGTCAGCTTTGTCATGTCGCTGGCAATGTTCATTTGCCTAAACTTGCTCAAAGCAAACGGCGCCCCATGCTGTGCTAATTTTATGTGTCAAGATACAACCCTTTGGAGCACCCAACAACCACACAACCAACGCACACACACTCACAACATGTGCACGAAAAATTGTACTTTTGCTCTAATGAGCAGCCGTTGCACGGGGGCAAATGCAACCTGCATGAAAATGAAACGGTGGCCCACGGCTTACGGAATGATTCCGCATAGTTGGGCTCCACTTGCCACTCACTCATCGCTGTCAGCAGTGGCGCAATTGCAGACTGACTGGGATGAGCACTTAGTGAATGCTTTAAAATAATATTAACAGATTTAAGCAGAGAGTGTCGGTTGTCAGTTTTACGGTTGAGTTGCTACTTGTGGCTCGGGGTTCAATAAAGCGTAATGTTCTTCTCCGTCTCTTTATTTGCAGCTGAATGTGGCTGGTATTAGCAAGGCTTTGGTGGTTTATAAAGTTTATCAAACAATGTTTCGCATTGTGAAGGAGTCGGAGACCGTGGATAGCCGACAGCATTGTTTTTTGTTGCAAAGTTCTGGACACGAGCCGCGTTATTTGAGCGTGGAAACCCGCCAAGAGCTGCTGCGCATCGAGAACAGTTGGAACGCCGCCATTGTGACCAGTGTTATCAAATTGGGCGTAAGTACAAAGACACATAAACACATAAACACACGAGCAACAACAGGCCTGCACATGACCTCCATACTTGCTGTACCTGTTTATAATTTCGCATGTTTATTTGTAATTAGTCGACCAGACGGTGGTCGCTGTGTAAACTCCGATTAACGTGATTCCCAATTACTCGTTAATTTTTAAAACGAAGCCCTGAAACTGCCTTGAACCAAAGGTCATGGCTGCTGAACTCAAGTTAAATCGATGCACGGCAACGAGGAACCTGACACACAAATTTATAAATGTTCAACAAGCTTTCCAATTACGCAGATTATAAACAAAAATTGCATCAAACTACATTTTTCCAATTAGAAATAAGTATGAAATATTTAGGTATTTACTGGCATGTCGGGAAAACTTACTTAAAGTTCAAAGACAAAGTTTTATTATGCTGTTGAAGCCAATGAAAAGGACACAAGCGTTGTGGTAATTTATTTAATGTTGCAAGTGTCGCTGCCACACACACACACAAGCATTTTAGTAGTTTTGGCGAGCTGCAAAAAAGTCAGAGGAAAGCCAATGACCGACATAAACGACGCAACAGTATGAAAGCAATTTTGGCCTGGCCTGGACACAGAATCGATACGAATTTCGTGTGCAGTTTCGAGCACTCAAAGACGAGCCGGAGAGACTATTGAACCTTTGTATTAGCTGTTATTTTTTGGCCATTACAGACAGCTACAAGTACTCGTATTGATATTGAAAGACAACAACATTTCTTTTGTCTGCTCGGGGCGTATACGCAATGCTTCAGAAGCAAGCTTCAATCAGCGAAGTGTGCACGCTATAAATAAATACAGTTACCCAATATCCACCATATATTTACATACATATACTATATGTATCCCTAATTATATATCTATTTATCTGAATCTATCTATATATAGCGGAAGACCTTTGCCGTTTCGCATCATGGCAAAAGCGGTGGCTTGACACTTGACTGGCAGGCGGGATTCTCACTGACAGAGGGGGCAGACTCAACAGTGGTCTGGCAGTATAAGTTCTCTCAGCTGCGCGGCTCCAGTGACGATGGCAAATCGAAGTTGAAGCTACATTTCCAGGACAACGAGACGCGGGCAATTGAGACCAAGGCAAGTGTCAAAAGTTGGCAAATTCCTTAATTACTTTTGCCCCAAATGTATTTCGATTACTAAACCATATCCTCACATTTTACCCCTTTCATGTTGAATGCGATGACTTATAGGAATTAGAGTGCCAGGTTCTGCAGAGTTTGCTGTTCTGTATGCATGCCTTTCTCACCGCTAAAGTTGCTTCAGTGGATCCGGCATTTTTGAGCTCGATACAGCAGACCTAAGCTATCTATAATATGCTACCGAAAATTTGAAAATCAAAAATTGTATAGGCTACAAATTAAACTTAACATTTTGTATTTCAAAAATACAAATGATTTCTATACTTAAGATACAAGTTTGCAAGTAAGCCAGTTATAGATACTATACTTATTATGCGTAAGTAATTGCAGTAACAATTAGTTGAATTTGAGTTAAATTTGATATAAATGAAATTATTACAAATATAAACAAGAACAAAAACAAATGCAAATGCAAAAGCAAAACGTAGAACAAATGATATATATACTTAAAGTGAAATCTCTTGGTGCAACACATTAAATTTAAGCGTGCTCTAGGCTTCTTTCCTATATTCAAGAAAAACTTAGTTAAAACGTTGTCGAAATAATTGAAAACAATTGAGTACGAGTACTTATATATATCTTATGTATAACGAACAATTAACAATTAGCAATTAGCAATTATAGTAATATTTATACTTATTGTCAAACTTGGGCTTTACGCAATTACTAAAATATTAACGAAAGCTGCAACATCAACTGATTCAACTGATTAATCGAATTGAGTGAAAACTCCAGTTAATTTGGTCAACTAAAACATTATAAATGAATGGAAACCATGTGCATTATAGTGAAAATTTAATTTTCAATTTTAATGAAAATGCAAATGAAAAATGCTATTGTTATTATTACTAGATATTTACTCTACAAACTTTGCGCTTTTTCAATTCAATTCAATTCAATTCAACCGAACAAAATTAATTATTTATTCATTTGATTTTATGCATGTCATTCGAAGTGCATTGAAACAAAAACAAAGTTCAAACTGAATTAAACATTCTCATTTTAGCCTAATCAAGTTACATTTTAAACAAAATTTTATCATTGCACACACGCATTGAAAAGAGCCACCGAAATTCGAATTAATATTCGTATTTGCATTCGCATTCGCATCTACATTCATATTTTAGTAGAATTTACACCCGAAAACCTCAAACCAATTAAAGTCAGCCTATAATTTAAGTGATTCCATTGTAAATATACAAAAAACACAAACATGTCATGCGTCAATTCAAACGTGTCTTTCACTCACACACACACACACACACAATTACACACAACCACAACAATTTGTTGATTGTACTCATAAGGCATACTCATTGGAATAAATGGTTGATTTATTGTACTCATACGAATACTCAACGCAGCACAAAATGTACTAAGACAGCCATTAATGCTTAATATTGTTAGATGTAATCACACTGATTAGTACTAGCAATAGCCACTAGTACTAGTAATCGGACTAGCACTTGTAATTACAGGTACTTCCTTGCCAGCAGCAACAGTCAACGCAACTCATCAACGCAATCATATCAATTATCAAGCCCACGTATAGATTGTACATACAAATTTCATAGATACATACATGCACGCACACATATGTGTATGTATATGTATATGAACAAGGACAAAGCTAAATGTGACAGAAAATTATTGGATTAAAAAGTAGCTAATCGTATACACTACAACCAAATACATACACTAACAAATTCGCTTTGGCCTGCCAGAGTTAAAATACCTTTGCAATTGTTGCTTTCCAATTTCTAGGTAATTCGTATCCTTATCATTTAATAAATAGTCCGCGTAGAAAACGTTAATAATATTGCAAAGGTAATTCGAAAAATACGTACATAAAACACCAACGAGATAGTCTCAGAAGCAAACGATCCATTGAACAATTGTAATGGTTGCATTTTAGTTTTATTAAAGTTGATCGTGAACTTCTGTGACTGCCCTCGCTTGCTTAATTTCAGACAAATATACACATACACATAAGTACAGGCAATATTAAATATTTATGTAGACTGCAAATTTACAACAATACAAAACCAGCGAATAAACCTGGCAAATCATTTCTAAAGAAGCACCACATAGCAACAATGTAAAAATACGAAATGAATGAATTAAATATTATAACTAAAATGAAATCCAATTACATATTTACAAAATAGTTCAACCGAATATACTACAGTATACCAGACAACCACAAAACAAAGAAAGCTATATATCTACATACTATGTACTATATATGATAAATATATAATATTCCAATAGAGCCCATGAAACTATTTGAAACGATTTTGCGATGTATTCAATAATAGCTTCGTGTATACAGGTTAAAATCTGTATATAATTATATTCAAGTATTTTTGAAAGATTTAAAGTTTCGTCAGTTAAATTAAGAAACATAAAGGATACTGTAGGTTTTTGTATTTAACCTATCATTCAAGGCACCTTAACAGACCAAAATACGTAAATGCACCACAAATATAACATAATACCAAGACAGTTATAATAATTGTGCTGATATTCAATCAATACTTGCTAACTAATTTTAAATAAATAAAAACAGAGCTCCCTTGCAGATTATGACTAAAACTATTCTCTACAATTCTCTCCTATTTCCCAATGTTATTGTAATATCTCTCGAAAGATAAAAAACAACATTATTCTTCAATGTCGTCTGCAGGGGATTGAAGCCCAAACCTTACACAATACCAAAGTTTAACTGTGCATACCAAATAACTAAGTATATACAATTTATTGTAATGTGTGTGTATACCATAAGACAGGACAGCATAGTCACGATCAAACATAATGCTGTCCCAATCATTGCTCGAATACCGCTAAAAATTATCGGCGATCAAATGCTCGGCATTATACCTATCAAAGTATCTTTAGCTGTGTATTGTTAGCATACAATATGTAACAATTAAACAAAGAATCAGATACATCAGATTCACGTGCATCTACATACGATAAGCTTTAAAAATGTACACTCATATAGCATATACTTAATCCTATGTTACATAAATGTCACACCATCCATTTTTCTAAGTTTATAGTTACGCTTATTTTGCAGTTTTATAATATCCCAGAACTATTATATTAATGAATGTATTCGTTTCGACAATTGCGAAAATCAATAACCAATATAATTAATAAAAAAAAATAATGCCCCAAAATATTTAACTTTAATTGTGTTTGATACTGTCGACATGAAGAATATTTAAAAAACGTATTTTGAATTTATTATCATTATAAGAAGTATAGCAAGGTGAGATCAGTTAAAAAACTAGAAGAATATTTAACTAACCTTTTAGAAATATTTTAAGTTTTGAATTAATTTAATTATTTTTTTTTATTCTATTTTTTTTAATCACAATTTTCGTAGTCCCATTTTCCCCCTCAATAAAAACCATTTTTTTAGTAATACCAACTAAAAATATTGAAGATATTTATTTAAACATAAAAAAACAGTTGAGTATAAATAATTTAAATATGTTTTTTGCTCATCACATTGCATTTTCACATGGCTGCGTGAAAATGCATTGAAAATCACTTTCTAACCCATAATAATGATTGATAATATTTGTGATTTAAATAACATTAGTGAAGCAAAGCCGATGGCTGTCAACTTTGCTATGCTTACTTAACGATAACACTTAAACTTAATATATATTTGAATGATTCGAAGCAACAATTGAATGATAAATGAATCGGCAACTTGGCAAACTCCTTTTATGGCTGTGTGAAAAAGAATTTGCCAGAGTCGTAACTACTTCTATGGCAGGGATAATGATAACATTAGCTCAATTTGCATTGGAATACTCGCCGTATATACATAACACATTTCTGGTTAAAGCTTCTGCTACGCTGACACTATATAATAAAGCTATGTATGTAACATATGTATGTACATATACAAACTCATCCAGACCTCGAAGTAAGGTAAGGATCCCAAGAGTTACCTTAAATTCCATTTTGCATATGCTCAATGTTGGCTTCGTACCAATTACAAATTGTTGCTTAAATATTCTGTATTATCTACACAGCGTTTTAATTCAACACACTCAATCGGTATGTATAAACGTATATATAATATTTGTAATTATACGAGTATATGTATGTATGTGTGTGTGGGTGTGTGTGTGTATATAGTTTGAATTTATTTGGCATTATGAAACTACTGGCTAGTCTTAACTGTAGACTTATGGTTTTCAGCTACAACATTTGATTTTCATTTATTTTTGGCATCGAAACCTAAGTGTAAGTACGTTGTATACGAAATTTGCATTAGTTAGCTAGATCCGAGTGTCTAAGTGCTAAGCTAAAACTGATAACTGATAACTCAATGTGTTAAACCCTCACTCAAGTTGAAGTTGCTTTGAAGTTGTTGGTAAACTTCCAAACCTATACGTAATAGATCTGAAAACGTGCGATCGGTCGAACTCAAACATCGGCCGCCTCGTTCGCCTCACCATCCGCAAGACGCACCAGCGTCACAGTCACCTCCGTGGTCACCCCATTCACCGCTAGCTGCTGATCCCGCCACGGGGTCGTGAGTGTGTGCAAACGCTGCCTGAAGCTGCCGGGTGTCACAATCAGCTTGTAGATGGCCACTGCCGGTATCATGATGACCGAGGAGCCAGCTATGCTCCAGCCCAAGGCATTCGCCCAGTCGGGATACACGTAGTCCGCATAGGTGAGCGGCTCATAGCCGAGCAGGCCGTAGACGGTGATGAAGAGCAGAAAGATGGGCGCCACAAAGCGCCAGCAGACCTGCCAGTATCTGCCCGGTGGAAAGCCAATCATGTCGCGTATATCGTCGCTGAAACGCTTCGTTCCATAGATCCAGGACACGGCGATGGCCTCGAAGAAGACCGCTATCAGGATGGAGTAGCCGGCGGCATAGCGATCCAGCAGATGGAAGAAGTAGAAGCCGCCTTGGGTGCAGCTGGCAAGCCCGACCACAAAGTACAAGGAGAACAGGCCGGCCACAAAGAGTTCGCGATTCTTGCGGATCTTGGGAAACTCGTCGCTCAAGGCGGTGATAATGGCTTCCGAGCCACCAAACTGCAAATGAAATAACGCATTATTCATAATTAATAAGCTATCCAATTAAATACTCACCGAGCTGTCCAGTCCCAGGGTGAGCAGCATCATGAAGAAGATTAGCGCCCAGAAGATGCTGCCCGGCATGGTGGCAATGGCCGCTGGGTAGACAACAAACACCAGTCCCGGTCCCTCGGTGGCCACATCCTCAATCCTCACGCCCGACGTATGCGCCATGTAGCCCAGCACAGAGAATATCACAAAGCCAGCCACAAAACTCGTTGCGGAGTTGATGAAACTGGTGAGCAGCGCATCTCTGCAAAAGAACTGCATTAAAGCCCAGTCGAAAAAGCACAAAGATTGCCACTACTTGTAGACATTGTTGTGATATTTATTGTAGGACGCGTAGGCCAGCAGCACTCCGAATCCTGGACCCAGGGAGAAGAACACCTGTGTGGCCGCATCGACCCACACTTCAGCCTTGTAGATGGCATCGAAATTGGGACTCAAGTAATACTGAATGCCCATGGCAGAGCCCGGCAAGGTAATGCCGCGTATGAGTAATATTAGCAGCACGGCGTAGGGGAAGAGGGCGGTGAACCAAACCACTTTGCCGGAAGTGCTGATGCCCTTCCACAGCGAGAAGTAGCATATCAGATACACCATGAGCAGGCACAGCGCCATGTCCCAGCGTATGTGACCCAGATCGTGCAGTCCCTCGCTCTGGTTCAGCTCAAGTATATAGCGACTGTGAATGATGGATTCGAGTGTGATTGAGTATATATAGTATATATAGCCACTCACTTGAAGTATTCGGAGGCAGCTGACTGAAATCTCTCGACGGGCACAACGGGCGCAATGCTGGCGAATGTAACATTCGTGTACGTCTCGTTGGCCAGAAACAGACTCTGATTGCTGAACGCATAGAAATCACTCAGATTGCCGACCACCGGACGCGTGTTTTGGCCCTCAAACTAAGCGGGAATTATTGATGGCATCAAATGTTAGATCAATTGTATGGTATTTACCGGCTTGCAGTTGGGCGTATTCCAGGGATTGTTGCACGACGTCCACGGCAACACGTTGGTGAAGGAGGCAAAGAAGAAACGCAGCGACCACGCAATGATCACATTGTAATAAAAGTCCACATAGAAGGCTATTAGCACCACAGCATAGCCTATGCCTGCAAAGAATGCAAAGAATAATATTGCAACAAATTTGTGCGACAATTGGCAAGTTTAATGCGCAAACCGCAGATACGCAATACAAGTACACCCATTTAGTTTCGAATAATATTCTTACGGCTATCATTTATAAATATGACATTTATTAATATGCCATTTATTTTCGTAAAACTTCTAGAGCAGAGAATTAAGAATGATGTTTAAATAATTGTATTTGGGTTTGAAAAACACGCTGGCATTTAAGCCACTTTATTTGCGGCCAAAACGATTGATTGTACTGCCAATTAGGCGAGCAAATAATAAAGGTTACGTTACAAAATGCAACAATATTTTTTAATTCCAAATTGATCACAGTTCGGGCAAACTTTCAACTAAAGTCGACGCTCTTTTTGCAACTCTTTGGCAATGCTATCAAATGCGACGAGAGCATATCTCCATCTGCCATATACATGTAACATACATATATCTATATATGCTCTTATATAGTAGGCTTTGAACTTCGCAGTGAAAACAATGTAAACACTATGTGTCTGCCTCGAATGTGTGTCAGCCGAGTTCAGACTTTTCTCTCTCATTCTCCGTATCGGTTTCGATTTCAATTACTCTAGAAAATGCAGCGGCCGGATGAAAGACGTTGGATCGAAAACTATAAGGATCCCAACGATTTTATTGGATTGGTTTTTCCTCCCCCGGATGATGATGGCGAGCTCTACTTGGAGATTAATGATACGGAATCGGAGCAAGAGCAACAGCGACTGCAGGAGGATCTGATCGATTGGCGTCAAAACTCCGGTCTTTGTGGTCCACTTCGAGATCATTTCCTGCGCCACACAGTTCACGTGGCCCGCACTGATCTGGGAGGATTGGCTGCCAAGGTGCTGGACGATGTGATCACGGGCCGCAGCGAGGACATCGATTTGTTCAATTTCGACGACGACGCAGAAGAAGACAAGGAGAACACAGCAGCAGAGCAAAAATAGATACCTCATAAAAGAGATCAAATATATCTAAACTGGAGAATTTGCTCGATAATATAAAATAAGAATTAAATGTTTGTAAAACATTTATTCTCATAACCGATGATCGATCGATCTGCTTTACATTGTTGCCTTTGTAGTTATCATATTTAATAATAAATTAAACGGCAGCTAAAAGATCATCATGTCGATGTCAATTTATAATAAAGAGTCGACATAATATAGTATTGAAATATTAGTAATATTTTTAATTAATCACTTAGATACTTCCTCTACTTGTATATGATATGACAAAGTAATTTAGCTAAGGTTTGAATTTTGCCAGGAAACTAATCAAATTATTTCTATAAAAGATGTGTATTTACCACAAAAAATAAACGCATGAAAAATAAGTTGCAATTGGATTGCAATTCGTGCTGGTAAGCATTGTTTGTTTGGTATGCACAAAAAGATAATGAAGTGAAACTAGAAGAAAAGTCTTAGTTTTAAGCACTTTTCGATCTTAAATTTGCTTTTTAAAAATATATGTCTTTGTCTATGTCTCGAAGTGCAAAATGACGTTCTGCAAACTTGATTAAAAATCTTAAATTTGACCACTTGGGGATTTTAACCAAAAATTGGTGAAGTAAGATTTGAATCTCACAAAAATTCATAAAACAAAAATAGCAAACTTGATTTTTGGTTATGGAAATTGAAACTAAAAATTTGTACTTAGAAAATACAAATTATTTTCTGTCCTTTTATATGAATCTGAAATATCGCTTTTACTAATAAAAACATACTATGTTATAAATAAATAATAAAAGTTTGTTGATGTTTATATTAAATGTAAAATATTTTTTACATTAAACAAATTGTTTAGCAATTTCATTGCCTACTTTTTGGGGCATGTTGCAGGTGCAATCAAGTAGTAATTTTTTTTTTTTTGGAAATACATTATGAAAAACCTGTTTTGCAGCGTGCTGTTACTATCAACAACAACTTATACTGCAGCGAATAAACCGATTTTAAAATAAACAAACTAAGCTGCATTTTTTTTAGAAGATTATGTAGTCGATAAAGTAAAGGGTAATGTTTGGGGAGATTAAAGATATAGATTGCTACGATTGCTGCTGCTGCTGGCGCTGCTGCTCGTCGACTGTTGCGGTCGCGACGGATGCTGTTGCTGCTGTTGATGCTGCTGTTGCTGATGTATTGGCTGTTGCTGTTGCTGATGTTGTTCTTTGATGTTGCTTTAAAACTTCAAGATCCACACCACGAATCTCGCTCTGTGGACGCCGCGACGATTCGACTTCGAGAAACTTACGCGTCGCGTCGAACGGACTTTGACTTTTATTTATTTATGCATTTTGTTGTTGTTTTTGTATTTTCTGCTTGATTTTGTTGTTGACGTTAGTGTCCGTGTTTTTATATTGCTGTTGTGCGAATCTCCTCGTGCGTTTGTTGCGCTGCTTTGTGGCACGTCGACGTATTCAACACCAACTGATGGCATGCCGAGCGCCGATATTGACAGCGTCCTCTCAACATTTATGCTCTGGCATCCTTCTTGTTTTTTGTCACACTTTTTCGCTCAGGTTGGCAGCACCAGCACAGGATGCGTTGCAATGCGAAAGCTTGGAGGGGTTTGAAAGTGAGCGGAAATTGTTTTGGGTGATATGAATTCGGGAGTGTCTTTAAGCAGAGCTCAAGTTTGGTCTGCTTCATTTTCGATTCTAAACATTTCTAGGTATTAACATTTAGATCGCTTGAGAATGATAAACTGTCATTATAGAATATTCTAGCAATCCGAATATCAGGAACTCATCCTTAAGTTATGTTCTTACATTCTCAAAAATTCCTAAGAAAAAAATACTTGCAAACTATAACGAAGAAAAGACGGAGAATACAGAATTTCTCCAAGAGAATGCTCACCTAAACTATATTTGTAATACATGTTTGTTCTTTTTTTTCAATTTATAGTAAACTCTTCGGCTATAGCTGCTGGTCTACTTACCCTTGAAGAGCGGCACCAAGCGACCCCAGCAGGTGATGGCTCCCTTACGATTGTGCTGACCCAGGGCCAGCTCCATGTAGAAGAGGGGAATGCCGCCCACCACCAACATAATGCAGTAGGGCACGAGAAAAGCGCCTGAAAGTCGGTTAAACATAATAAATATAATATACGTATTTCATTCGAATTGGTGAGTTGTAAAATAATTTCCCAAAAGTAAATGTCTCAATATTATTTGCATTTTACTGCAAAATGTACTGAACGCCGACTGTATCTTGAACTTATTGATTTTTAATTAATTTATGTGAATTTAAATCAATTGAGACTAGACTAAAAATAATGAGCTAAAATTAATCTACATATTTATTTGTCTGTCTCCAAATTTAATGACCGCTACCCATAGGGTAAAAGGGTAAAATAACATAGTGCCCATAATGTATACATACGAGTATTCTGTATCAGTGTCAACAACTGGCCGAATATAGCCATGTCTGTCCGTCCGTATGAAGATCGTAAGAGATAGAACTACGGACATTTTTAAAACACTTGCTATTGTTGCACATAGATCAAGTTTATGTTAGATTTTGCCCACGCTCCTTTCGAATACAAATAATATCGAACGAAATTTTAAAGTTAGTGTCTGGTAATCACAATATTAACTTCAGTTCATAGCATTTCTGAGAATATGTCAGAAAAGTCAGATTTAGCTGCATGGGATCAGTTAATTCGGTTGGCAGAATGCTCGTGAACGCCGTGATATGGTTTTTGTCGACGCAGGTATCTCACAGTTGAACACTCTCGGCTATAGCTTTCTTACTTGTTAAATGTAAAAAAACATTGACCTTGCCTCTTGTTAGTATTTTTTAATTCATTTAAATAAATTGTAATCAAGAAAAACTAGACTAGAATAATACGCAGAATAAATCTACATATTTATTTGCCTGTCTCCAATAATTAACCGTCTCATTTTGAATTACAATTTATTAGAAATGTCGACTATGATTTATACTTATTTTATTTACTTTAAAAGGACCACTCACTTAATTTATATACCTTATCATATTCATGTATTGCTCTGGTTGAAATAAACAACGGTTCAAGGATGTCTGGGAGCCTGTTGCATCAATGTAATCAACATTAACATCGTTCACAAAGTGCAAGCAATTTGCTTGAATTAGGCTGACTTCTACTGGGCAGTTATGATTAAAGCGCAATCAACTCTTCTAATACTTATTTTACAACACCCGATTATGAATAACAATATGCTGCAAAGGTGTGTGTGTGTGTGTGATTGACCCGTGTCAGAGTCTGTTTTTGTAGCTCTATGGCTGGCACACACACTTATAGAGACACACACACACAGAGATACACACAAAATCAAATTGTTTCACAAGTGCCACTCTAAGGACATTTTAAAAACATTAACAGCATCGTCGCTGGGCTGGCATTGGGATATAGAGACAAGCATGGACCTCCTCGACTGTCTCGTGCAGTTGTCGTCCCTTGGCGTGGTCGGTTAGCTTTGCCACCGCTTCCCCCCCCTCTCCGCGCCTCCCCGCCTCCTTCTCTTTGTGCCTCAGCCCTGGTGAGCTTTGCCCTGGCAATTGCTAAAGTGCCATCGATACTTTGTTGAGTGACAGCGGGGCGTTTTATGATTTGATTATGTCTATTAGCAGGCAAAGTGGGCGACAAAGTCGACGACGGCTACGACGACAACACTGACACAACCAGCCATTATACTCATATACACTCTCGCACACACACACACACACACACACACACCCCTCATAGCTAAAAAAGGCGCTTGAACATAGCGCTGTCAATTATGTAGAAAATGTAAAACAAAACCTGAAATAATACCATGCCCAGATAAGGATCTTAAAATCAAATGCAGCTCTGTTGTTGAAACTGTAATTTCCGCTGCTTTACGTAGCATTTCCGGTATTTCATTTCCATTTTTATTAAGTGTGAAAAAGTGTATGTTGTGAGAGCTTAACAAAATTATGTAACGCAGTCACTTTAACTTGGCAGCTACAGCTCGTTATTTTATAAATGATGTCCTGCCGCCGACATCTCAATTAGATGAAAAAGAGATTCAATCGTCGGTTAATAGATTCTTTTCACTCCTTTAACATTCCTCCTATTAGTTTAACTTCCTTTATTTTTCCACATTCTACGTATATAAATGTTTGCAAATAATAAATAGAGAAATTTAAATGCATTTATGAATGTAAGGAACGAATTTAAATATCTAACAATTTTATTCGATAAAGTAGCTTTTTAGGAGAATTTCGTTTTAAAATGTTATCTTCTAAATAAAAAAAAAACTTCTATATAAAGAATTTAGTGGAGAAAATAAAATATTAAAGAAAAGTAGATCCTAATAATATGCCATCTGAATCTTGATGAAATCAATGTAAACCATTTGCACTGATTACTGGGGATGAACATTAAAATGATATTAATAGTATTCCATAAATATTGAAGGGTAGAACTGAACTATAATCGATGTTGATCATTTAAATATAATATTTGAATTAATTAATGTAAGATATATTTCAAAAACCTGAATTGGTATTGGTATGAAGGTACATTTTGATATAAGGAAATGTTTGTAATTTGAGAAACAGAAAAGCCCAAATAAAAAATAAATATTTCTATAAATTAAATTGTGCTAAGTTGGCTTGTAGTTGAATTTCTACCCAAATCTCTAAACTTAGTCGCAATCTCTGCTTGACTTAAAATTTCTTGAACTAGTTTCCTACGCATTTCATAAGCTACATTTATTTAAACAACTATGTCAAGGTGCTTACGATTGCTGCAATTGCTTGGGGAAGCAGCTAATGTTGAGGTATTTCACCAGTTGCTTGTTCAGGCAGGACGAGCGAAAAATTAAATGCCCACTAAGCTGAGGGCATTAAAAGCTAATAATCGCAACCTGTAGGTAATATTGCCACAACGTTGTCGCTCGCCAAGCCGTTGGCTTAAGCCTGGCAACGTAACGATGAAGAGCAGGAGCAGAAGCAGGAGATGGGGAGCAATGGGGCGAGGAGAGCAAAAAGATGAAAATAATATCATAAAATATAATAAAATGAATACTAAGCTGTCACTGATTGAGTGCAATGGAGCGTATGAAATAACAATTTATTTTTTAAGAGCTGAGCAAAAAAAAGCGCTGTGGCAAGGCGAGCAGCAACAATTCATACACAAGTATATACTATATGGGTATGTAAGTATGAAATAGTCATAAAACTATAAAGGAAAAGGCAACCAGCTGGCACACACACACACACACACACACACACACACACACACACACACACACACACGAATGAAAACTCATTTCAACGCCTAAGTGGCGACGTCAAAAACGTGTGCCGCACATGAATTTGCCACAATGCGTAGCATACGCTGTAAGAAGTAGAAATATGTCTTTATTTTGATGTGCACACGACACACACACACATACGCATACAGAGTCCCGTTCATACATACGTACATACATCAAGCGAGTAACAATAAAAGCCTAGAAGAGCGTGTCCTGCACACACCCTTCTGGCGATGCTTAGTCACTTCGCGCTGTCAGATTGTGGCAAGGAAATGGTGTGGCAAAAGGCGAGCAGAGCAGCGGCAAAGGAGTAAGACGAGGGGCAGAGAGAGCAAAGGGCAAATGCGATTATGACTGCCAGATTTAGTTGTCATACAAAAGCACTTAACTTTGAAATTGTTTTGAATGATGGCGTTGCGAAACGAAACGAAGATCACAAGTCCTAAGCATATGTACGAACTTCTGTAGTCTCGCAGTCGCACGTCTGGACTCTGGGTAATTTCGTATAGGAAGTACGCACTTACATTCCCCGCCCCTCGCCCCCAGAGCATTCATCCACTCCACGACTTCGCCCCCCCGCACTCTCCATTCACTGCCCAGTTAATGGCAGGCACTTCGCACGCATTTTCGCAGCACTTGTCAAAGTGTTAACAAGGCCAAGTCACTTGTTGTGCGGCGAAACTCGAGTGAGGAGTTCCTGGTGGCGCTCAATGATGTGTAAAGCCTTATAAATGATTTTTTGTGCCATTGTTCATGCGGCTGTGTCCCTAATTGGCCCTCCCGACCCAAGGCTCGAGATTGGGCCACAGAATATAGACACTTAAGATAAAGCTAGAAAATGCGAATAATTTTTGTGATTGATGTTCAACTTACCACCGCCATTTTTGTAGCACAAATAGGGAAATCTCCAGACGTTTGCTAAATCGACGGCGAATCCAATAACCGATAATAAAAAATCCACCTTGCCGCTCCATGTTTCACGCTGATCGTTGATGCTATTGTTATCGTTGTCGTGTGGCGTGGACGTCTTTGCTATTTGTCCGGTCGGTGACATCGCCGTTGCGACGATGTCCGTGTCCTCGGCCAAAACGTCGTCGTTTTAGTTGCCAACTCCGTCGCACGCCAATCCACTAACAAAACCACAGAATCACACAGAAGAAACAGATACGATTACATCAAAAATTAATTGCAATTACTGCAGCATAAATCTCAAAAACTCTCCCTCTCTAACTCAACCTTTGGCTCGCATTTAATTCTGCATGTTTGTGGCAGACGACAATTTGGATGTGCTGCTTGAGTGTTTAAGCCGACACTTGATGCTCAATTGAGCCGTGTAGTGGGTGTAGGTGAGATTTTGTGTGAAAGTGAAATGTCCATAGCACTTGAAATCTGTTTGGCCACGACATGTGCTCTAGCCCTTCGAGTGCTTGTTCGCATATTACGCATACGACGTGTGGCGGCCGCACACACAAACACTTGACAATTATAGCACAAATACCAAACCATATGTATGCACATATGTTAACTTTCCTTTCATTGTTCTCAACAGTGTTAAACTGAACAAATACATACATAATAATAATATACATATAGTATGTGTATACATTTTTTTTAATTCGTCACAAACGATTCGCATAATTAATTGTGCCACTTAAATGCGCGCATTGACTTAATTCAAGCTGAGAGCTCTACTCAATTAAACCCAATCCAGACTGAAGATTCAATTAAATAATTTGAACAATGAAGCTCAGTACTTCACGGAAAAGAGTAGATTTTAGTTTATTTCGCAGAAGACTAGATTATAAATAGATTCGCTTTAAAAAGGCTTTAATGTTTAATTTCTTTTTACAATATTAAAATGTGTGGTTAAAAAACAAAAAATAATTTGACGAAAGACATTTAAAGATGTATTCTTAATTTATCTGTTAAGCAATTTGTTTATTGTGCATTTTAAACTTTTTTCTCAATCTGTTCTGAGCGTCGGCTTTTACAAAGAATTAATTCAATATAATCAAATATTTAATCAATTGATTAAAAACAGTGAAATACCGTTTAAATACACAGTAAATTAAAAAAAAGTCATTACAATTTTCGATGTTCGCTTAGGCGTTAAAGTTATATCAGTTTCGTAAAAAATTAAATCATCGATCGAACAGCTACAACTGATATAATATAGCAGGATAATTGAAGATATTAAAATACAACTCATCAAATCACATATATTATCAATATTTCATAATTGCTAGAGCACAGTCAATAGAATTGAGATTATAATAAATATTTGATATGAAAAATAAAACAAATTAAAAAATGTTGTGAACTTTTTATCAAAGTACAATTTTATGGATAAATTTAATTAATATTGTTTAATGAAAATTGTAAATCACAGCTAAGTGTAGTTAAGATTGATTTTGGTAGCCAATAAAATAAAACTGATGGAATTAATGTTACTGCCACTTGATGCATACATACCTGTTCTTCTCAAAGCTCGAATCAATCACTATTGCCAATCCATTTTGAATATTGCTCAAAGTGAAAATAAATTATGCAAACAATGATGATTTCAGAATGTTTTAAACAATGGCAGGGCAGTTCTTATCACTTATCACTTTAATTGGCACCTGCAAATTCTAGAACACATACTCTCACTGTCCTTGCCACATCGACTATAACTTCTAAATATCGGGCAGCACCAAAGAACTATTCAGTTGTTGCGCTAACGGTAACATTCAAACGTATGCAAGCCGTTCGACTTTGTCGCTGGCTTTTATAGCCCGCGACAAGTGGTTGGCTGCACCTGCACCCTCCCAGCCTGCACACACACACACACACACACACACTCGCACACACACACACACAGCATGAACAACTCTAAACTCGGTATATGTGTGTCAAACGCAGCCAGTGCTGAAGTTGAACGTCGCATGCGCCAAGGAAACGTCGTCCAAACGGAAGTGACCAATTAGAGTTGCCTTTGTGCGTATGTACGCAAGTGTATGAACGCACATGCACACACACATATGTACAAGTGCTTGTGAATGCATACACACACAGACATAGAGCAGCGCGAGCTTTGCGAGATTTAACATTCAGGTGATGAGCTTTTTAACAGCGCTCTGTTAAGCGGCTCTGTTAATCGCCTGCGCTTCAAATAAAACAGTTTGAATGAATAACTTGACGTCTATATATATGTATTCATTCTGAGCGCATGTCTCGTCACACAATTAATAAAATTATTTTGCATCTAAATATTGACGAAACACAAACACATGTTAAATATGTATATTCTCTATGTGTAACACTTTAATAGACGATTATATCAAAGTTTTGCAAGATCATCGAATACATACATTGCGGCAAGAGCACTATTTATGACATCCCTCTCCAAACTCATATAAAAACACTCTCTCTCTCTCACGGTTTTTCTCGCTCTCTCTCAAATATGTTTCGAAAAACTTTAAAATATTTCGAAAATTCTCGCACACGACGAGTTGAAATGAAAACAGCGTAAACAAAATGTCTTTTTTTAAACATTTTCAATACATTTGGCTGGCCAGCGACAAATCGGCGAGAGCCGAGAGCAGTTGGCAACGGGTTTTCATCGAATGCGGCCACGGATTATGCAGAACTAAGAAATAAACGCATTGTGAACAGTGCAACGCACCTCAATAGAAAAGTGTTGAGAAAGAGAAACAAATCAAAATCAATGTGATCGTGGATACATATGTAACTGCAGCTGTTTGAAAGAATTGTGACAGTAATTGTAACATTAACTGTAAGAAATAGCAAACATCAAACAACTAATTGTTCAGCATTGAAATGTCAGTGAAATAGATTTTTGATTCTATTGGTTTATGTTTTTATATAAGAGGCAACAAGCATTATTTTTAATTTCGCTGTTGATAATATGCAAAAGTGTAGGCAAGAAAAACACAAAACACAAAATAAAAGCCAACAACAAGCAACAAAAAAAAAAATAAATTGAAAAGATTTGAGGCGAATTTCACAAAAGCAAAAACCTAGGCAAAACACCGTCTGAACTAAACAAAATACTATTCGCATTTTTGCCACATTTACATGTGTTTGTGAATGTATCTGTGTATCGGTGTGCCTAATGTGTGTGTGTGTGTGTGTGTGTGTGCAGACAGCTAGACGGTTCAATTAAATATTTGTTTGACAACAACACAAGCAGAGCTAAACTAAATATATTTGCACAACATTGAACTTAAGCCGATTGGCACTTAATAGCAATTGTATTTTTGGGATGCCGATATAAACTCTGCAAATGCGTTTCACAAAGCAACAACAAGAAAAGGACTATATAAAATTGCAATAATTTATTTAGCGCATTTGCCGCCCATTTTCCAGGAAGTGAGCCAACAATGAAAACACATTTCTGCCAAGGCAACAACACCAACACCAAAGCGAAGATATTTATCTTATAATTTTTTTAACCTGCCACACGATGAAAGATACAGACACATGTAAAGCAGGCCCACAAAAGATACATATGCATGCAAAAGATACATAGATACAGATCTGAGCATGCGAGTGCATATTCGCATGTAAATATATAATGATTGCCTTTGTGCAGCAAGCAGCCGCTATAAATATTTACAACGGCGCGGCGTTGTTGCCGTTCTTGTTAATACGGAAAACAAAAATACACTCTTAATCGCAATTCGCTTTTCTATTCTTCTGCAGTGGTTCTTAAGCAATATCTGATGTGATTTGAACTGAATTGAAACACACACTCCTAAGAAGCATTCTAATAAAAATAATATAAAATTCACAAACAATTCACAACACATGTAATACGCAAAAATGTCGAAGAAACCACGAGGGCATATACACAAAATTCGTGAATTCGAATTGGAGAAGGTGAGTAAATGTTTACACTGTGTGTTGTATATTAAACATAGCAAACGCATTCGCATTGTAAGTCAATAAATCTCATCTCACAATCATCAAAATATGGCATATGTCTCTCGGAATGGGGCTGACTGATCGACCTCCCGCACAGATACAGCTGCAAATTCGTCATAATAAATGTGAATTTGGCGAATTTCACATATTCACTTAACAATAGACCAATACCCAGAATGAAATGTTTTTCACAGATTTTTTAATGACTGGAAATATTTACAAGCACAGTCTGGAAATTAGAACGAAGCAATTATAATTACCCATAAAATTGTTGTCTATAAAAGGCTCATTTCGGACGAAAACAATTTCGTCCGGAAGACAATCTTAGACGGCAAAGAATTTCTAATAATTTGATTTTATCATTAAAATATTGACATTATTATTGTGAATTTAACAAAACCTGGAGAGCTTTCTATTGTGCTTCTGATTGCACAGAAACAAAAATTATTTTTAACACGAAGAGGATTTAAGGCACTTGAAGAGAACGCTGCATAGACATAGACGTATGGTAGTCCGATCCTCATCTTTTATCTCGAAGATCAAAAGGTTTTGCATTCGGACATGGATTTGTAGACTTTACTCATCCCGATCAAATGCAGACACACGCTCTGGCACGTTGCAAAATGTATCACATATTTATGATACCCTTTTGCAAAGAGTATTTCAAAGTTTTCCATATTAATTAGCAATATTTCTTCTTTCACTTTCATTACGGTTATCATATTTTAGTATTTTCATTCAAGAAATATATATTTTGCATTAAACATAAAAACTATAGAATTTTCATGCATTTTGAAACTAAAAAAAATTACTAAAATAATCTTCTGACTAAATTCCTTTTATAATTTAAATCCTTTGTGAAATAAACAGGTGTATACCTCTAATATATTTAAAAACACTTCTAGGGTATATAGATTTCGGTCAAATGTTTAATCTGAAATCATTCCGTTTGGCACTGAGCCAACATTCTCTTCGCTGAGCTAATAGTTAACGCTACCCTAAAAAAAAACTCATTTTATTGGGCAGCAAACAGCGACTGGGCATTATATCAAAAATAGAGTAAGACATTAAATATGTCTGACCGGGGGTGAACATATATATTGGGTAATTATTAAACTGTTCACAATGTTTTGTGGCAGCGACCATCAATCAGCTGCGGAAATAATGCATGCCATATAATTGAATTGTTCTCTGATCTTTCTCTCTTTACATTAGATACAACTGGTGGATGAGTTTGATATCATACAAATTGTTGGCGAAGGATGGTTCGGAAAGATTTTGCTTGTTGAGCATCGCGGATCTCAAACTGAAATGGTACTGAAGGCGGTTCCTAAGCCATATGTGACATTACGCGATTTCTATCGCGAATTCCACTATGGACTGCATCTTGGCGTACATCGGCATATTGTAACCACATACGATGTGGCCTTTGAGACGGCGGGTTTTTATGTGTTCACCCAGGAATATGCACCACTGGGTAGGTTCTTAATCCCACTAATAAAATCGAATTTTATTAATACGCATTATTCAAATAGGTGATCTTACTTCCAATGTAACTGAGACGGGCGTGGGGGAAGTGTACAGCAAGCGTGTGGCTAAGCAGTTGGCCTCCGCCATAGATTACATGCATTCAAAGTAAGTTTAGGACTAATCATTTTATCATAATAAAATATTATTCATTTGAATTCATTTATAGAGACATTGTGCATCGCGACATCAAACTAGATAATGTGCTCATATATCGTTCGGACTTTCAACGCATCAAACTGTGCGATTTCGGCGAATCCTTTCAAACTGGTACCTTAGTGGAACGGCGCAATGAATGGTTGCCCTACAGTCCACCTGAAGTATTAGAAGTCAAGCCCGAAGGCACCTACAAGTAAGTATTTAAAGCTAATATAGTTCTTCAAACATCAATAGATACATTTGTATCTTTTTTTACTTTTAGAGCCGATCCCAGTCACGATGTTTGGCAGTTCGGCATCGTCATATTCGTCTGCCTCACAGGCTGTCTGCCCTGGCAGAAGGCATGCTCCGAGGATCCTCGCTATATGCGCTATATGGTCTGGCAGGGCAGCATAATGATGATGCCGCTGCGACGCACACCCAAACTATTTAAGGTATTGTGCAAATTAGTGAAATATTTAATTTTTATAAAAATATTTATTTCACTTCAATTATTAAATTAAAAATATTAAATACAAGACTGAAGATTGCAGATATTAATAACATATTTATTAAAAATCAAAATACTGATGAAATATGAAAATGAATAAATATATAAATATATTTATTTTATATTTAGTTTAAATATTAATTTTATTATTTGTTTATTTCAAAATATACAATGAACAGTGGACATTGAAAAATTAGTTTTTTTAAATATGGATTGCAAAATAGAAGACTTTAAAGTATCTTTTAGTTAAACATTTTAAATTCATGATTGCAAATATGAATAAAGTATTTATAAAAAATTGCAAATCAAAAAATCTATTTTAATATGAATAATTATAATTCAAATAAAAAATGCAAATAAATTATTTAATAATAATAAATGTATCTCAATTGCAGCTATTGACTTCGCGTGCACAGCGAATGTTCAAGCGTTTTCTGGAGCCGAGAAGCGGCAACAGACCAAAGAGCTTGGGGGACTTGACCAAGTTCATGGACGATCGCTGGCTGGCCAAAACGGCAGAGAAAGAGATGGCTGAATATGAGACAGACGAACTGTGCCCTTCAATGTATTCCTTCCACAGCAGCCCCGACGAAAAGAATCGCCTGCTCTACACACTGGCCGACTGTGGAATCGAAACAAATGTCGATCGCCAGCTGAAGAAGAATCGCATAAAAGACTGGATTGAATCGTCCATCATAACAGAGGAGGATGAGGTAGGTATCGAACACCTGTATCCACAAGTTTGTAATTTATTGCGCCTCTTGGTTGACAGGAGGAGAACGAGGAGACGAACTCGGCATCACCGACGTCGTCCATCTCACGTGAACCAATGCCCGGCCACATCTCCTCCATACGCCAGCCACAGCAGCCAGACAAATCCAAGGAGATCAAAAGCACCCTCAAAGATGCCACACAGAAGCACTTCGATCCTCGCACTGGTGCTCTGCAGCAGGGTCCAAGTGAAATGGGCATGGCCATGCACACATCCAAGTCCGTCAATTTGGCCTCGTCGTCGACGCTCAACAATGCAGACAGCCTGCTTACGCTGGGCTCGAGGCAGGACATGTTGGCCAGCAATCTGACCATTTATAACTCAATGGAAATGGAGCTGAACCGCTTAGGTAAGGCTCAGCCACTGCTGCAAGTGGAGGGCTATTTAAATCAATCACAGAGCAACAACCTACTAACCACACTCGATGTGCCGCACGACGCCCGCTCCTCCACTCCCGCTAAGAACTCCATCGGCGTTGGCACGCGGGGCGCCACCAAGAGTATTCTCCAGCGCTCCAAGTCCGACTCACTGCAGGCGGCCATGTACAACAGCATGCCGGCCATTGACAACGCCAACTCCTTTATCGCTTTTAACACCAATAATCATAGCCAGCAGCAGAGTCTGCAACCGTTGCAGAGCAGCCATGCACCCAATGGCAGTGCCTTCTTCACCAGCGGTAATAACAATCTTGTCAACAGAACTAATCAAAGTAAAACGGTGACTTTTATGGGCTTGACTAATGCCTTCCAATCGCTTGCTCAACTCCCAGTGCTATCTAATCCAGTAGCACCTGCTGTGCCATCTGCCGTCCACTCGAATTATTTTAATCGCTCCCACAATGATTCTCAAGTCAAAGACAGCGCGTACGGATCCGCCGATGTTAACGATACGATGACCACACACAACCAGCAACAACATCCGCATCCACATCATCCCCATAGCTCAGCGCGGCAAATGGTTTACAATGGAGGAGCACGTGAATCGAATATGAAGGATACCGCTTACGACCGGGTCGTCGTCACTAACAACAGCTCGCGAAAGCGCAGATAGCTTGTGCCAGACCTCATCCAACAATATGCTACACATATACTTTTTGCAAGTTCCAATAAATATTAAACGTAAATTTGTTAAAAACACTTTGTGGTTGTTTTCAATTCAAAGACATCATTACGTTCTTAAAAAATTACGTTTCCATTTATTATGCGTAAAAATCCAAAAACAAGCCATAACCCACACAGAGAGCAGGAGACGACTCTGCTGCAGACATTGCCGCCGCTTACTTGAGGGGAATAAAACGTGAGCTGTGGGTGGCACCAATACCGGGCCTACCGTGCTTGACGGGTTTGTAGGTCAACGCGAACTCGCCCAAGTAGTGGCCAATCATTTCAGGCTTAACTTCAACCTGTTCAAAGCAAAACACGACAACGTTAGTACAAAACTGTTCAATACATTTGGACCCGTAGATGAACTTACCTGGCCGAAGTCCTTGCCATTGTAAACGCCAATGATGGAGCCGGTCATCTCGGGGACGATGATCATGTTCCTCAGATGAGTCTTCACGATCTCGGGCTTCTCATTTGGTGGGGCCTCCTTCTTGGCCTTGCGCAGCTTCTTGATCAGAGCCATCGGCTTGCGCTTCAGGCCACGCGAGAAACGCCTGCGGGCACGGCTGTGCATCAGCTCGACCAACTGGTTGCTGTGCGGCACGAGAGAAGGCAAGAGGAGAGCACGCAATGAGGTTAGTTTGGGACGCCGTTTGATGTCATACAACGAGATACTTACTTGGGCATATCCAACAGCTGATCCAAATCCACACCACGGTAGGTGAACTTCTTGAAGGCACGCTTCTTCTTAAGAGTTTCATCGACTTGCTGTTGGCACAAAAAAAATAAACGGTCTGGATTAGCACAAACTGCGAACACTTTTTAGCTAGTTATTGCACATAAAACTCTAAAATAACATTTGCACTCATGCGCAGATTGTTGCATATTGTAAATATGCTGCACTTTGGTAATTCTGCACATAGATGCCTAATATTTTTTTAGATTTTTATACAAAAATTACATCGGCCATCTTGACGTTTGCAGTCTACGGAACGGAAAGAAACAAGCAGCGTAGCGTTGCCACCGTTCACAAAAAGTTGCGCTGCCACCTTGTCGAATTTTAATTTGATAGCTGGTCACATTGTTCACAACAAGCGACGTGACTGGATGCTTTACCACAGAATGCGAAAATCAATTTCATAATTAAAGATAAACGTTGGTACATTTATAATTCAGATATTACAAGGGTTTAAAATATATTAACAACTTTTTTAACCAATTTATTCGCAATCTCGTCAGTCCGCGCAGACCTTATCACGCTGTCATCGTTATGATAGCAGCTGTGCAGTGAACAAGTTCAGCAGTGCAACAAGTTCGATTTTCGCGGGCAACAATATTTGCAAATAAAATCGCATAATTTTTAATGGAAATCAGTTCAGAGGGAGGAGGATAATCGAATGGGTCAACAACTATTCTATGACATACAGATTTTTTTTAAAAACACGGAATTAACACGCTATTTAAATTAACGTGCCTTTAAAAGTGGAACTAGCTGACAATTCTCGGGGTTTCTGTATTTTCATATACCCAATCTTTTGTTTGTGTTTTAAAAACCAACAAGTCGGATTTAACCTAAAACAATAGTATTTATACAATAATAAGTTAATTTAGAAAAGTTAAAGTAATTTAGCAAAATACATCGATGTTTGCCATAAAAAGCTATCGATTTTGCAATCGATGTTTCTCCACCTCTAGCCCCCAACCAATTGTAACTGCTCAGAAGTAAACGAAACAACAAACACTACTGAGGGGAATCTAAACAATGCTGACGTTACCAAAAATATGTTTTAAAAGACTGTTGAACTCGACTTGCGTAAAATGTGAAAAGCAAACAAATGCAATTGCCACCTAAAATAGTATTTAATGAAAAGTATTCGGTTGCTCAATGTAAGCCAAACAAACTCACAACGCCAACTGCCTTCGGTTCCAATTATTTGTTTTTGTTTTTGCTTTTGCTTTCACAAGTGCGGCGCCATCCATTCTGAGCGATAAGAGGTAAGTAATTACCATTCTGATTACAAAGTGTGTGCTAAACTATCTCTTTGTTTTATTCTTCGCTTCTTTTTGTCATTCGTTTCAGACAGTGTCGGAAGAAAAGCAGCCCTAAAGCATTGATTGATTTCGCTTAGCTCATCAGGTGAAAGTTAAGTGTCATCATGTTCGCTCATTCGGGGCATGTCATGACGCTGGCCAACAGCATCATTGGCGTGGGCATCTTGGCCATGCCGTTCTGCTTCCAGAAGTGCGGCATCATACTGTCAATTGTGCTGTTAGTGCTCAGCAATTGGATAACACGCGTTTGCTGTCACTATCTGATCAAAACTTCGCTGCTGACACGTCGCAAGAGTTTTGAGCTTCTGGGTCTCCACGCATTCGGCACATCCGGCAAACTGTTGGCAGAACTCTGTATAATTGGTTACCTTATCGGTACATGTATAACATATTTCGTTGTTGTCGGGGACTTGGGCCCACAAATTGTCTCCAAGCTATTCTCATTGGATATCGCCGAACACAATCACTTACGGACAGTGGTAATGCTCGTGGTAACTGTCTGTTGCATTGTTCCGTTGGGCATGCTGCGCAATGTGGACAGCTTATCGGCTGTGTGCACCGCATCCATTGGTTTCTACGTGTGCCTTATGCTTAAGATTGTGCTCGAGTCGGAGTCGCATATTGTCGCCAATGATTGGACCGAGAAAGTGCTCTACTGGGAACCTGCTGGAGTTCTACAGTGTTTGCCAATCTTCAGCATGGCCTTGTCGTGTCAAATGTGAGTTGACTAAAGATTTACAAATGCAGTATAACTAAGTTGTATCTCGAAATTGCAGGCAGCTTTTTGAGGTCTTTGACAGCATTAATAACCAGAGTCTGGACAAGCTGAATGGCATTGTTCGCAATGCCACCTGGATATGCACTTTGGTATATATATCCGTTGGGTTCTTCGGCTATGTGGCTTACTGTCAGCACAGCTTTTCCGGTAACATAACTCCTATCTCATGCCCATATTTTCCATTGACATCATATTTGTTTTACAGGCAACATTTTGATTAACTTGTCGCCTTCGTTTGGCAGCGATATCATTAAAATTGGGTTTGTACTCTCAATTGCATTCAGTTTCCCACTGGTTATATTCCCCTGCCGCGCCAGCATTTACTCCTTGCTATACCGAAAGGTTTGTACAATAATTAATAATGGAACTTCATTTAATATGTGTTTTCTCTTGCAGCAAGGACACACGGAGAACAGCAGTTATATACCAGAGCGTCGCTTTCGATTTATTACGCTCTTCATTGTGCTCTTCTCACTCTGCGTTGCTCTGGTGATTCCTTCGGTTGAGCTGATCATTGGCTTAGTCGGATCCACAATTGGCGTAGCCATTTGCATAATGTTTCCAGCCTCCAGTTTTAGGAAGATCATTAAAAAGGAATCAACGGAACGCACCTTGGCTCAATTTGTATTTGTGAGCGGCTTTTGCCTCATGATACTCGGCACCTATGCCAATCTAAATGCCATCGATGCACAGAGCTCGGGTCCGCAATTTGATGGTGTTCAAATGGTTACACCACTTATAACCAACGATAAACCACCGCCAGCATTAGAGATACAATTACAAAACTCCGAAATACTAAAACACTTAGTAAAAGATCCCAACGAAGCTGCTGTTAAAGAAGTATTAGAAAAACTAGAGGATGGCAAAAGTGTACTTAACGCTGAGAGCGTAAAGATTGCCGAGAAGCCAATTATTGTAAGTGCTTCGTCAGATAACCCACCGATGCCACCGTTGCCTGTAGACGAATCCCATTCGAAAGATACAAAAGACGAACCACCTTTGGTCAAAGCTGAAAACGTGCCCAAAGTCGAGGCAAAACCAGAGCCTCCAAAAGAAGCCAAGGCTGCAGAGATAAAAGACTTGCCAGTTCCAAAAGTAAAGGATTTAGTTGTTGCAATGCCTGAGCCTGAGAAGCCAAAGACGCCTCCGTTATTACCCGTGGCCGCACAGCAAACGATTGATGGCGCTGCCATCAAGAAGGAAGAGGAAATTACAGCAGAGGAGCAAAAGGACAATAAGAGAAATGCAGACGAACTGCGAGAAACACAAAAGGAGCTCAAGGAAAAAATGCAAGAATTGGAACGCACCGTGGACGAGTTGAATGTGGAGTTGGCCAAGCAAAACCCACAGAATGAGAATACCATGAAATTACTCGAACGCAGCATGGACAAATTAAACGATGAGTTGGCCAATCAAAACCCAGACAATCCAAAACCCATAGTTGTCAATGAACTCGCAGAGGCGCTCAACAAAGTCAAAGAAACCAATCGTCAAGAGGAGGAACTTAAAAAAGTGGATCAACCACAACAACAACAACAACTAGGACCTCAACCGCAGCCGCAACCACAGCCGCAACAAGCTAACAAGGAACGTAAACCGATTTCATTGATGGAAATGCTTACGGAGAATGCGCACGCACGAGAGGAGCAAGAAGCGCATGCCGGAGTCTTTGAGCCGCTTTCCTACAAAACGGGAGAGCTGCTCAAGAATGGAACTGCCGGCGTGGCACCATCGCTAGCACAACGATTGCCTTTGCCTCTTGTGCTTCTGGCCAATGCAACGCGGATGAAGGCCAACAATACTTTAGCTGCCGATACGCCGGCCAACAAATCGAGCGATGTTGTAAATGTTGAAGCCATAAGGCGAGAGTTGCTGCAACTGAAGGAGCAACAGATTACGACTGCCCAGCCAATAACTCGCATTAAACGCGATTTGGATGGTAGCGAGAACTGTCTTCCCGAGCCCAAGCTCAATGAAGTGAACAATGGACTTGGCTTGCAGATCGAAAATATGGGACGTGAACTAAAATCCATTAAGGATGAAGATGAAGACACGAGTACGACGACAACAACGCCGTCCTCGGAAGCAAACACAAAACTTGATAAGAGTTAATCGAACGTCACACAGAATATTGTGTAACCACACTTGATATTTACACATACAGTTCCAGTTCACAGGGCAAATAAGCTTTATGTACATATACTTTAACTTAGTTATACAGATGATATTTTATTAGTATGAGTGTAACATACTAAAAGTTAACAACTATTAGCAATGTAAATAAAAGACCATTAAGAATTCTGGAGTCAAGAATGTTTGACTGAAAGGCACCCTGTAGTCACACTATGATTATATAATTATATTAATATTTATCCTATTTTAACTAACGAAAAATAGTTACAGCTCCTCTGAAAGTCATCGTATTTTCGGTTGAATTAAATTTGTAATTAATTATCTACCCTGATCTAAGAGAGAAGAGCCTTTATGATTTTTAACTGTACATGATTAAAATCAAAATAAACTATATCAGAGTATGGTATCCATGTTACTTCCTAAAACAAGTATGATTTAAATAATGAAATGAGCTGTAAATTAATTTCCTATTTATGCACTTGTATTTGTTTGTTTGTGTTCACATACTACGTTTTCAAATATTGTGTCTGTACTTTGCCGAAGCTTCCAAAAATAAAATATTTTACTAGATATGCTGTGCTGTTAGCATTTTGAATCTTTTGTTAAAATTTGTTCACCTTTTTAGCTGTCACCTGGTCGAATGTGAATATTTACCAATAGCCCAATTTGAGATCGGAATCCCATTTGGTCATCAAGATGTCCATCGTTTTAGATGTCTTTCAAAAGATGGTCCTGCAGGGCGTCTACGAATTTACTTGCTCTGCAGCGTTCCAAGTATTGAAGAGACGCCCAAGTGTAAGTCAACATGACAGATACTTCTTAATATTATAAGAATAATGAATATTTTAAAGGTGGAGGCAAACAAATTAGCAATCTGCGAACTGGCAGCAAATAAGGTTGAAGAAATAAATGTGCCAGAGCCAGCAACCATCAGCTTGCAATTGCCAGATTCTCCTAAAAATGCCGATCCATTAAATGTGGAAGTCAAACCAATTTACAAAGAACCAGAAGTTATACGCCCAGTCTCTCGGCTCGATGTAACTATGAAAAATAGTGGACCAATCTGTCCACCAAAGTCGTCCTGCATGCGGATAGCCAGGAATAGCTATTTTTCGTAAGAGCAAAGGCAAACTACTAGATAGAGATTAAAGAACTTTAATAAAGCATGGGATGATCAATAACTTTGGTAACAAATTGAACAAATAACTTTATGGTTACGCCCATTAATTGAATCATTAAACCAAATTCTTTGTAGCATCTGCCAATATTTTGTTTCTTCTACTTTTGCATAATTTAGTTAATTTAATAAGTATATATATCTCTGCAATCGAGAGATTCGTTGAATAGATACGGCGGATGCTTCACCTACTTATCGGCGCCCAGAGCATGCAGATCGTTAAGCACCTCCAGCACTGTGCCTATGCTCCAGGCCTGGGTGCGGCAAGAATCATTACAATAGCTGCCATTATCGTTGGTCAGCTCGGGCAGACCACGCCAATGGGACGTCTGCAGCTCTCGCAGATGAGCACGCAGTATGGCCCACGTCTCGGCGATGGCCACGTCGAGGAAGCCGCACTTTCTGGCAAAGATCAGGCGTGCACGCAAATAAAAGCCAATGGGCCACACCCACTCGGGTCCCTGATGATAGTTGGCGCCATGCGCGACAGTGCAATCTGTTGAATCATTGGAGTTATCATAATTGGCTCTGTAGTTCCAGTCGTCGGGATCCAATGTCTTCATGCCCAACGGACCCAGCAGATGCTTCCTGGCCTGCTCAAGAGCTCGCCAGGCGTTCTGCGGATCGCATAGATCCGGAGCCACTGTCAATGTGATGGGGAAGTTGCAGCGCAGCTGGAAGTCTGTCCAGTCCTGTGTGGCGCCACAGCTGTCCTTGTAGATGCCCTTCTTATTGGCCACCGACGTGGTGTCCGAGTCCTTTACAAAGAAATGCTGATCGAAGCTCTTCTGTATGCGATCTGCCCACTCCTTGTAGCTCCACTTTGTCTGCTCGCCTGACGGACCTTTGCGTTCCACTCCACAATAGGGAATCACTTGACGTTCGCTCAATCCTTGCATGAAACGTAATACCGCATACTGCAGGCCAATCAACTCCACGGCGGAACCATCGCGCGGTGTGCTGGGACGTCCACGGTTGCCCGCCTTCTCGGAGGAGCCCATTTTGTCCATCCAGGTGCCACAGTTGGCGCTGTTGCCGCCAAACACAAAACCAGTGTCCGGATGCACGCCAATATGATTGTTAAATCCCTGATCAACCATGTGCGCATCAATCTCCTGGCCAGCATTGCGTTCGCGATACTGCAATCCTTGGAAGTGCACCTGCAAAGCCTCCTGCATGACATCGTAGAGCAGCTGATCGAAGGCGCCTGGCGCATGTGGCTCCGAGTCGTCGTAGGGGAAGATGCGCGACACCTTGTCCTTGAGGATGTCGCCACCCTTGGGTGCATCCTCGACATACTGCTTAATGCTGTGCAGCCACCACCAGACGGCATCGCGGCAATTGAGACGCGGCTTCGAGCCGTTGTCCAACAGGTTGGGTATCAGGCCATGGCGCATGGCAGCTGCAAAGCCCAGAATGATGAAACGTGCCTCGAGGTATCGGCCAGTGAGCAGCATTGTGCCGCGCAGAGCAATGAACGTGTCGCGTCCCCAGCAGCGCATATAACCTGTAGAATACAATTTGGATAACACTCGTATTGCTTTGGAGATGCAGCTGACTTACCTGTTGAGAAGTGAGGCAATCCGGCAGACAAGGTAACACACTGCTTAGGCGGCTTGGGTGGATTGAGCGCTGGACTGAAGCCGGGCAGATTGGCGGATCTGCAGACGGCCAGAAACTGCAGCGTGGATAGCGCCAGAGCTTGGGTAAAGTGATGACCATCACGTATGAAGCTGAAACAACAGATATCTAAAGTTTGCTGTTGAGCACATGGCTGCGGCTACTGCTCGCTCACCTGGGCATCAGTTGGTTGACCTGGTTGACGAGCACATTGTAAACGCCGCTCACAATGGCATCGAAGTAACAAGGTACGAGGTAGCGTGGCACATTCTTCAGAGGATCAAATGTGGCCTTCATCCAGACCGAAAGCGGTTTCAGATCCTCAAAGTTGTTCAGACGATCGGCAATGTAGTCTAAAAGCATATATTACATTATAATGAATAGTATTGCAAACTCAGCTGCTACTCACCCATCATCCAGTTGCCATCACGCAAATTGTTGCACAATGGATGACCTAGATCATCGCGTGGCGAAATCTCCGTCAGCAGCGACACGAATCCTTGCAGACCGCAATAGACAAGCGGACCAAAGTTGGGAATATCATAGGCAGAGCCGCCCAAGCCCATGTCACGCTCCTCCTGGTCGCAGCTGAAGAGCGCGCGACTCAACGCCGTCAAGTCCAGCTTGGAGACAATCGCCTGCAGATCCGCGCACTGCGAGCCCGACTCGACCCGCAGCGCATTTGTGACCTGCTGCAGACGATCGAAACTGTTGCGCACACTGGCGTGCAAGGACACGCGAATGGCGACCACTGTGCCAGGACGCAGATTGGAGAAGTTGAGCTGCGTATTGTTGCCGTCCACATAGGAGCTGGTTTCAAACACTTGCGACTTGCTGAGCGGAATGTGCTCCTGCAGCGACAGCTGGAACTGCGAGAGGCCGTTGATCACATGCTCGTCCTTTTTGAAGGGCGCCGGACGATCGAAAGGTTTGTCGCTCTGCATGGTCAGATTCGCCTCGAGAATGATCTCGTCCAGCACACCCTCGAAGCGCAACGGACGCACATTGGTGGGTCCGGCATTGGGATTGGGGTAGCCAAAGGCAGTGTGAGCCACCAGAATAACCGTCTGATGTGTGGTGGGCGAATGGCGAGTAACTGCAACCACATTGGGATCCATTTGGTCGACGTACACCTGGCTGAAGCCTTCCTCCGCGAGCTGGCCGTGCAGCAAGTTCAAAGCACGCTTGGCCGCAACGATACCCGTATTAAAGTCCACGCCCTTGTTCCACTCCTGATACGGACGCTCCTCGTCAACCACATGAATCTGCAAAGCAGTTGAAAACATTAGATATAGCTTGGATACAAATGAAAGTAATTGCAACTCACGTGGTGCGGCACCAGCTCATCGTATCCGCGATTGCTGCCCGTGGCACAGCAAGCCATGGCCACCAAAGCGGAGGAGGGCAACAGATCGTAGACCGAACGCTTCTCCACAGCCGAAGGATTGTCGTGCGTCAGGTCCATAAAAAGAGCATGCGCCACACTGTTGGCAACATCGCGATTCGGATTGGCATAGAAGCCGCCAACGGGCACACCACCATAACGATACACCAGACGCCCCTGCTCGTGCGAGTCCCAAGCTGAAAGCGCCTCTCGGATTAGCGACGTAATGCCCAAGCGATTGACAAAGACATTATCGGTGCCATCCGAGTTGGTGAACAGCTCGGCAACCACATACAGTTCGGGATTGATCTTGCGCGCGGCATCCAGCAGATACTCGGCCACGTGCAGCGGCGTCGAGTGGCAATTGTCGAGGCGAACGCCATCGAATATGCGCGCCGTCGTCTCCACATACTCGGTCATGTGCTGCCACAGATATGGGCTATCCTCGGGCCGCTTGCCAAAGCGCAGCTTAACACTGTCGCCCCAGGCGATGAGCTCACGCTTCAGATACACATTGCCGCGTCCAGGTTGCTCCTCGGCAAAATCCAACAGCGGATCGCTGGAGCCCATGACCCAGCCATTGTGGGCCATGAAGAAGTCACCCGCCTTGCCGTACATGTCCTGCTCAATCTCCGACAGCGACTTGCCCTCGTTACCCGTGTGGGTGAAGTAGGTCATGAACACGGCATGCTTGATGGAGATTTCTTTCACGCGCGGTCCGTCGCCCTGGACACGCTCGTAGCGTATGCCGGCCAAGCAGTTGTCGATGGCATAGTTGAGGTAGCCCTGGATCTCGGCGCGTACGTTATCGTTTAGGGCGTCCAGATGATGACGCAGTGTCTCGGCGCATTTGCGGAAACGCGACTCCTCATCGAAACAGTCGCCATGGAAAGCATTAAAGACCTCCAACGCCAACTCGAAATCAATGGTGCTGGCCAAGCGTCGATATTCCGGATCCTGTATCAGCTTTATCTCCGAGAAGCGTGACTCCTTGGCCACGTTCTTGGGCGGCTCCCGAGTGCGCACTTGCGTCATGAAATCATTCACATACTTCATGACATCGCACTGATACAGTTCATGGATATTGACCTTGGCCAGGTAAGTAGTATGCAATTGGTACTTTAAAGCTTCCAGATGGCACTCCTGCTCGATGACCTGAGGCACGCCCACATGCTCCAAGCTACCGGCGGCAATGTCGGCGCCACACTGCGCAAATGCAGCGTCCAGCAGGAAGGCAGGACGCAAATAGGGGCATGTGGCACAGGAATACGTGGCATCCGGATGATTCAGCAGCCACTCTGACTCATTTGCCGTGTGGTTCAGCACAATGTCGCAAATGGAGGCCACCTGCCAGGGAACAAGGAACACCAATTAGTATGGCAATTAGGAAAGCCTTCAACTACTTACGCCCCATTCCTGGCGACACTTCTTGATGACCTTCTCCACATCATCGAACGTGACCTTGTCGCCCTTCTTGGCCGCAAAATGCGAATTGACACGCAGCTGATCACGCAGCGAGTACCCGGAACGGGAGCCGCCCAGCTCCTGGATGGGCGTAAAGTGAATGACATTGTAGCCGGACTCCTTGGCCACGCGCAACTTGGCCTCCCAAGTGTTAAGCGGTCCCAGCAACTTGGTCATCACCGTCTGACAGCGCACCGAATTCAATGGGATGATCTTCTGAGCACCCGGTGGACCAACATGCAGGGTGGGCTCCACCTGCACATAGAGTGCGCCATCGGCTGCGGCATTCGCAGCTGCTCCTTCGCTGCAAATCGAAAAAGGATTTCAATTCAGAGACTGGCATTTGCTAAAGGACAACTTACCGATCGGCATAGGTGAAGTAGAAGCGATATGTGCCAGACATGTTGAGCTTCAGTTCGCTGTAGAGATCTGTGTCCACCACACGCACTTCGGGATGCTCCACGCTGGAAATCTGCTGCCCATTCTTCAGCTGCCAGCCAAGCACACGGTATTCGGTGCGCACGAACTTCTTGCCCTCGGCAGGATAATTGGTGAACAGCAGGATCTTGCGACCCAGCAACGAGACGTCCGGATGGACGCATAGCTTGGAGCCGCGCTTCAGGCGGTATAACACATGCTCAGCATTCGTGCCCTCCGCTATGGGAATGCTGTGCGATTCCGTATCCTTGCTCATTTTCGAAACCTGCAAAAGCAACGCAAATGCTGTAAAACTGAACGAGGGGATGTAAGCACATAAAATAAGAAATGTATGAACAAGAGTTTAATGTACTTAGATGATGTATGTACCTAAGAACTATATGTACTTAATAGATGTATGTTTACATAGATGAGCGCACAGATATGCCTTGAGGCAATCAATTTGAATCGATTCAATTCAATTCGTTCTCAATGTCACCCCAATAAAAAATAAATAAAGCGAATGCAAACAATAAAATAAAACTTTGCAGTCACAAGCCGCGAGAACAATTAATGAATTAATTAATAAATAATTCTATCGACAATTCCAGTACTACAAAGAGCTACATGAAAAAGGTCCTTAGTTATATAATGTCAAGGAATTTCCGTTGCGCCGGCGCCAGTCTATTTTTAGTCGAGATGGGTTCAGCGATTACATTGACAGATTAGCGATTGACAGAGACGCGGACTCGGACTTGGACTCACAAGCAATCAGTTACAACACCACAGTGGAAGCAGATTTTCGATTTTGAGTTAATTATAACACGAGGAGCACACGGCACAGACTGAAGCAGTCACTGGCCGCTGGTTGCACCTTTTGATCAAGTCTGTGCTATGCTTCCCCCCAACACAATCACATAAATACACGCACACATCATTATATATATACTATATATACATATATTGATCATGTGTAAAGCATGTACTTATTTACGACATAATTTTGTAGACAATCTGAGATTGTGATCATACCTCATCACTGTGGCGTTTTTGTAATGATTTGATGCGGGTGCTCTGGCTAGTTGTTGTTGTTGATGTTGTTGTGGTAGATGTTGTGTTGTTGTTGTTGCTGATGCTGTTGTTGCTGCTGCTGCTACTGCGACGGCGGTTGCTGATGCGGCTGCTGCTGCTTGCATTCCCCATACTTGCTGAGGCACTAAGCTGCTCATTAGCACTAATCTCGACTGGCACCGTTATTCTGCTCACAGCTGTTGCCTCGACTCGTGCTTCTTCTTCTTCTGTTTCTGCTTCCCTTTTAAGCTTAGCATTCGCCGGCTTGGCCGACTGTTGTTGCATCCCGCCATTGTCAAGCGCTTGCTTTGTTGTTGTTGTTGTTACGCGTACATAGTTGTCGATGAGCCAGCGAAAGAACTGATAACCCATTAGGATGTTAAACAGCCATTTGAAACCCTCTGCTATCATTGTTAGTATATGGGACTGCTTGTGCAAAGCTCGAGATGCAATCGGAGCGTTTCTTTGCCGCTAATTAACCTCCGCTACTAAAGCCTCGCAGCTGTTGATCGTTAATGAAGCATTAAAAACGTAGTACTAATTTAAAAAAAATTAAATGCGCGCAAGTGCGAATACTAAGTGAGCTTAATAAATTACTAAATGCATGCGTTTGTGCGCTGTGTGTGTATGTGTGAGAGTGAAGAAGCTTTCTAACGGTGCCCATGACTTTGGTGCATTGATTGCATGCAAAGCTTACGTGCTGAAGTATTAAAGGTCGTTAGATAATACTGATTGCAACTTTATGGCCCCAACCCAGTGGTGAAGCGAATTTCGCAACCATTATAGCTTTTTTTCACTGTCTGAAAGTCCTTGCTATTATTTTTACCGGTTCATCTGCTTTTCTAGAGTTTGCAAACGTGCTTCTCGTTTGTTTTTATTTATCGTTTAAACTCGTATTCTAAGTAAACATTTTCGCGAATCTCTTAAAATAGACTCAAGTTTACGGTGTCCATTGACCTACATACTTGAATACATACTTATGTATGTACGTATTGTTCAAATATTTCTAATTATTAACGAACATATTTAAATATTTTATTTTAGCGTTATCAGCACATATTGACCCTCAAATTAGTATGCTTCTTTTATCAGCACTTAGATAATATTCTTTTGTTAGCACTCGCAAGGAATTTAGACAACAATTTTACAAATATTTAAACTAAGATCGATTTATGCTTGATTATTTTGATATTCAACTAAATTAATGTGCCACTATTTAATTTTATTTATTTGTTCACCGAAAATTCTGATGTGTTGCTGAATAAAACTTTACCAGCAAATAAATTCCTCAATTCTTTTTTTATTGAGCTCAAGGTGACCTTTCAAGTTTTCGTGCGCACATCAGCTGTTCCGGCTAGAGAATGTCGCACCCTCAGTTGCTGGTAAACAAAAATCAGCTGGCCACTCAAGTGTTTGTGGTTGGTTTGTGTGCATGTGTTGACTATGCGTGTACGCACATATTACATACACAAGCATAATGTAGGGCGTTGTAAAGCGTGAGATTGTTGAGAGGTCACAAGGGCAATGCCTATTTACTTACGGTCATTTTAACTAAGAATAACGCGAAATTATTTGCATTCACTCATTATTTTGTGCTGTTTGAATTACAGCCGCCGAATTTATTTATGCATTGATGCAGCCATTAAATTTTAACAACAGCATTTTGTATCATTAAATAAATATTATTGTTTTGGCTGAATTCACACTTTTTGCTTTATTTACCACCTGAGTTGGGGTGTGACCACAAGCAACACATTTAAAATATACGTTTTAACGCCGATGTGATATACCAAAATACATAAACCCAGTAACGGCTTTTAGTTCATTGGAGTGTGCGCTTCGCTATCGATAACTGCAAGTTATCGGAACAATTCTAGTTCCAATCATTAGCACAACGTATCATAAGCACTACGTTACGTTGCATCAGTTAAAAATAACGGAAAATCGCTAACAATTCAAGTGAAGTAAATACAATTGAACTTTCTTTGAAATCTTGGTAGTTTATTTTGTGAGGATATAGTTTTTTGGCTTGTTTGTAAAGCTTTTTATTAAATATAATTGTCTTAATTGTCGTATGCATACTTTTATGTAGTATGCACATTAAATTCATAATAGTAGTAAGTGTACATTTGTGAACAATTCTCTATCAACATTTGTTTATGACAACGTTTACGTTTACGTTTGTTTAACAGTGAGACGCAATACTCGAACTAGAACCTATCAGTAACTTAATTTAACTGGCACTAAGTAAAAAGCACATATTGAATTTGTTGTTGCTGCTGCATCTGATTGCAGTCTCTGCAGTCCTATCATTTCCGCACCGTAAACACCAATGGTGCGGACTCATCCTCCTGCTGTTCGAGCAGCGTGGTTCTAATAGCACGTATAGAATGCTGCTGGGCCTCGATGTCTTCGTATTCGATTGATGAGGAGCGCAGCAGCTGAAATTGCGAGGTTGAATCGTTTTTGGTTATGATCAGGGAGGCTGGTCTGGGACCTAAAAAAAAAAGCAACAACAAAATTAAAAATATACAATACAAAAAAGTTATTAAAAGAAACACATAATTATTGCGGATTTAATTACCTGCCGGTGGTTTAGTGGTCAGCCGGCCTTTACTGCTGCCTTGGCCAGATGCCAGTTCCATTTGACGCTCCGACACGTATTCCACATTGGACGCTAACTTGGCATTATTGTTGTTGTTGTTGTTGTTATTAAGACCGGCGAGGTTAGTGCCGCTGGGCGTTTGTTTGATCGATACACGCTTCTCCGATTTGACGCTGCCTTGCTGCTTTAGTATCGAGTCCCGGCGTTGCTGCATCGGCGAACCGGAAGTCAGCAAATTGGGAGTCAACATGGCGCCAGCACTTGACATATCGAGTTCTATAAAACAACATTGACGATTGGAGAATAACGTTAGAAATTTCATGAAGCATATTGAAAGGCGTGCAAACGGGGGAAGCACACAAATTGGACAAAGTTAACAGTTGGATGTTGCACTGACGCGGTCTCGTGAGCCTTTTGTTGACGATGAAAATAAAGCTTTATTATTTACAAAAATAAACTTATTTACACATACCCAAACACCTCTCATTAGTTTATTTATAAATTATTTACAAGCTAATCTAAGTAAATACTAAAAAACATTTAGTTGCATGCAAATGTGGGTTAAATTAAAACAAGTGGGCAAAGATGAAAGCAATTAAGAGTCAATTTACCCATGTCCAATAGTCAGGTATTTCTTAACAAAATGTTAAAAAACAAACTACAATAAAATGCATTTGGTAAAGAGTTGTTCGTATGATTATTTATTTGATCTTTCCACATAAAAGTTGGTTAATAACTCCGTTTTCTGGAAGCAGCATTGTATTAGAGTGTTAGTCGTTATTGCAAATTGCTGATGTCAACTTAAAACTAATTTTAAATAATCGTGCAGTCCTTGTTATACATGATACTTAAAACAAACAAAAAATACAAATGTTAGCGAACGCTTGAGCGCTTCTGTTTTGTAATACTTGGATGAAGCACCAGAAATTATATCAAAAATAAAAGATACAAAAATGTATAAAAGCGACATGAACTACAGAAGTTTCTATTGAAGCATTTTTAAAATGATTTTTTTAAAAGCGTTAAAACGTTTTTAATAATTGTTTTTTTTTAGTTAGAACTGCTTTAATGGCACAGATATAGATTGTTATCCAGCTAATTGTTTAGTATAAATTGTTAACTTAATTAGCTAAGCTTATAGTTAGAACTATGAATTAACCAGACCTGCAGTTGCACCGATTACACCGATTATTTAATAACTAATAGTATCAATCATTTGATTATGATTTAGCTTAGTTTTTAAAAGTTAATGTACATGCATATTATTCAATTTTGTTTTGCTTTTCTTTTTACATGTTCGTTGGAAATGTTCGTGAATAATAGGAAGCTCGTTTTTTTTTTGGGTTTTCTTTTTTAATACAGATATGTTAGTAAGTGCTATAGATGGGCGTTTATAGTTTGGTATCGTCGTAATTGATATCACTGTTGGGCACCACAACCACCGTTGGCACCGTCGTATACGGCATCATTGGTTCAATCAGCATTTCATCGGTGATTGAAGTTGGACGCGATCCGCGCGCTAAACTATGTGAATTATAATAGCTATGATAACCAGAAGAACCAACACCACCACTATTATGAACACCATAACCACCACTGCCACCGCTAACAACATTTATCAAATCGGCGGTGCTGTTACCACGCATCTGAAGGCCACCTGAGGCGCCAGAGGCTGCTGCGTTAAGGCTTTGCAGGGAATGCGAGCTGGCACTGCGACTGTACTCGCTATTCAAGTATTTCGATTGTGGCGCATTGTTGCTGCCAGTGCTGTTGTTGTTGTTATTATTGCTGTTATTGTTGTTGTTGTATTGCAGCAGACTGTTAACCCGATGCTCGTCGGAGGGCGAACCAAACTCTGAGGTCTCGCAAATGGGTGCTAATTGCAGCTGTGCGGCTGCAGCTAACATCTCACCTGTGGGCAAACCGGACGGACTTGGTCGTTCACTGCTCGCCACATCCTCGAAGGCCTCCTCGTTGAGGGTCTGCAAAGCGCCGCAGATCATCTGCTCCTCAAGCGTAACCTAAGCGAGGTAAATGCATATTCAATTTAACAATAAGTAGTCAGCAACGTAATATAAATGAAATACAATTGAAACCCTTCTTTCTTTTTACCTGCAGATACTCATAGTCATGGATCTTCGACTAAAGTGTAAGCATGATTTCAGAAATAAATCGGAGCATGATTGATTTATGCTGTCTATCTATCAACTATTAACTAAGCTAGGTTTTTAACCAACCTGTTTCTCCATATGACTGACGGAGTTCCTGCGCGACAGCGCCGGAGGCGGCAACGTCTCAGGTATGTCCCTGATGACGGTCACGTTGGCTGGCGCATCAGCAATCGCGGGCTGTGGACGAATCTTGCGTGGCAGACGCTCGCAATCCCTCAGTGTGGTGATCAGCAGACGAAACAGTTCCCAATGCCCGAAGCTCAGTCCCAGCACCTGCATAGAAAATCACTCAAAGTCAAGTTCATGCAACTATCTTCAATTAGCCAACATACCGCTTTAAGATCTGGCAGATCGCAGTGCTTCAACACGCGTCCATTGATGGCATTGTCGCGCAACACAGGCGCCAATTTCTGCAGTGTCGGCTTCAGATCCTCAATGCGTTCCAGCAGACTGATGACGCCCTCAACGGTGAGATCCGTGAGCTTCGTTTGCAGTATATCATCCTGGAGAAATGAATCAGCAATCATAATTTATGCACAATGCAAGCAAATGAGATTTACTCACGCCAAATGAATCGCTGGGCGACGGTATCAACGGTGTCGTTGGCTCTATGCCCAGATTACGCGAGCGCAGATCGTTGCCCATAAACTCGTTCTGCAGCATTTGGTAAGGCGGATACACTTGGGGCGAAGGCACATAGGTGGTGGGCGCGGGATGTGCACGCATGCTGTGCGAGACGCTGGGACGCGTCTGCAGCACAAGCGAGCCTTCGTCTTCGATGACTTGTTGATCCTCTGTGGAAGCCATGCGGAATGAGTAATTAACTAGCATGAGCTGCACTTTTGCACTCACCTTTGAGTACCTTGCGCAGGTAGGGATCCAGATTGATGGTGAATGGCAAGAAGATGCGCAAGTCTGCGACCAGCAAATCCGATTTATGCAGCTGCAAAAAGGCATCCAGCTTGCGCTCGTCGCGATCCAATTCCAGCAGTGGAGCTGCCTCTCGCAGACACGCCAATTTCGGACGCACTCTACGAAAGATTAACAAAGATAGTTGAGTACAAAAAGCAATTACTTTTGTTAGATTGTATTTACTTCTCGTAGACGCTTTGCAGCGAGATGTTGTCGTCGGCATTGCTGTCCATGTACTGGTCGTGATGCAGCACAATCATGCTGGCACGCAGCGGCCACTGCTCGGTGAGATTGATCCAAGAGCTGAGGCGATACCAGCTAAAGTCGATCTGGAATGCTTTCAGCAATCGCACCGTGATGTAGATGACGTTCATCAGTCGCCGCATGCTGCGAGGATTCACATCGCTAAAGTAATCATCCGTGAGCACAATGCGCGACAGGTCGAGCACGCCTTGCGGATTCTGGCCGAGACGATGCAGATTGGAGCCAATCGAACTGGCCACCGACTCGGACAGACGCAGTTTCTTGCCTCCGCCGCCGCCACGTTGCGCATTGTGCGGAGCACGCAGCTTCTCCTGGCTGGACATAATCTCCGAGGCATTGGAGAGGCGTCGTGCCGACACCGAGTGACCCAACGTAGGTCCATCCTCCGTCTGATAGTCTGTGCCGCTGCGCTTAAAGAGCAGCGCTGTCATCTGGGCACGCTGCACCTTGCGCAGTCCCGAGTTCTGCAAATAGACCGGCAGATGCACCAGATTGCGCAGAAAGTCGTGACCACCAATGCCGCCCTCGGTGAAGAGGCGGCGACTATTCGCCTCGGCCGCCTTGGCAATCACATGCGGATCCACGGAGATGAGCAGCACAAAGGGACGATTGGGGGACGAGAGCAGCGTCTGGACGGCATTGAGCAGCGTGAGTATGCGTTCCGTATCACAAGAGTCCAAGGCATCGACCACGCCCACCAGGCGACTCTGTTGATTGGTAAACGCATCCAAGCACTTGACCATGTCCGTCAGCACAGCCACCTCGGCGCCCAGCAGCGTGAGCGGCGCATTCTCATTGGAGCGCACGGCGCGCTTCAGCTGCCGCTTGTGCGAGATGAACAACGAGCCGCAGATCTTGGCCAGCACATGCAGATGGGTGCAGATGAGCGTCACCAGCACCACAGCTATCACGTAGACAGCCACAAGTATCTGCTCCCGCTCCGCTGCACTCGCGTGCGTAAAGTACGCCACAATGAGCGCGATGCCCGCGACGAGCGTGATCAGGCCGAGTTCGAAGAGGAGCACGATGGGCAGACAGCACATGCGACGCCAACGCCAGCCCACGTCCATCTTGAGGCACTTGGGGCGAAAGGCACGGTACAAGCGAGTGGAGAGCCAGCCATAGTGCGATTCTGGAAGATGCAAATAAATCAGATAAGCATTGGCTCTGAAGATTGATACAGTCGGGCTTGACGGGGAAACAATAAGATGGTTTAAGTGCACGTTCCGGATAAATAGAGTTTCTATAATTTCTGGTAGATTCTTGTTCCCTGAATAGTTTAGTTAAGTAACCAATTATGGAACTTTCTTGATAACATTTTGAAGAATACTAATTAGCCAACCATTTAGTTTTATTATGCTATTCCCAATTATATGGTGCTCTTTACTGCCAAAAGTTTGTATTTCCAAAAACAAAGTGTTTTTTTAGTTTGTATGAATTAATAGATAATAATTTATATGATCTGATCAATGCTATTAATATCAAGACTTCAGAGTAGCTGCCTTCTACTGCCATACTTTTCTATTTGCATTAATAAAGTTTGTTAAAATTTATATTAATGAATAACTGATATTTTGCCATATGTTAGTAATAAAAATTTAAAATAAAACTATTTCTACAATTTCTCTAAACAATATGATATTTTATAGCATCTAGTTCAACAATATTTAATTTGGTTTTCAACCTCATAACTCCTATGTTTAGTTGCTGCTTGCATTTAAAAATCAATTCTAAATATAGTTTCATTTAATTTAAATCAGTCGAGAAAATAGTTGATTCAATTGCGCCGCATTGCTGAAGTAATTTATGGCAATTAATTGTAAGCTCATTCCTTTCTGTTTATATATTTTCACACTAATATTATACCAAGGCTACTACTCACCTATGGCGTCCAGAAGCGCGGCCAGCATGTGCGCCACGGCGCCGTCTCCCGTGGGTGAAGCGCTGCTCGCCTCGGCGAAGTGAAAGCGCACTGGCTTGGGCTGGGAGTCGGCTTGGGGTCCAGGCGGATGGCAGAATGTCACTTGCAGTATGAGACGCAGACGCATAATGCGCTTCTCCAAGCCGTGCAGCACCGAGTAGGCCCAAAACATTTCCATTTGGTAGTTGCAGTATTTGACTGCTGCCAACAAGAGATATGCCAGCAGCAGGAAAATTATGGCAGCCAAGGAACCCCACATAACCGACCAGCTGCTCAGGCCCACGATTGTGCCAATGAGCAGCGAGATGTGCAGGCAGACAAGGAAGAGCAGGCCGCCGATCTTGGTGGGCGGTTCGGCCCATTGGCGGGCAAAGTTGTTCATCTCCTCGCGCAGTTTGTTGAGCAGAAAACTCTTGCCGCTGCCCCACTTGGCGTACAGACCCACCGTGATGGGCGTGGTCAACGTCGGCTCGCTGAGCACATCCGCCAGCGCCGAGGAGTACAGCTCGTAGCCGAGCATGCCCTCGGAGTCCTCGTTGGTGTTGAGTCGCCGTGCGCCAAACACTTGGCCGAGTATTGTCTTCTGGTGCAGGGAATCGATGTTGTAGGGCGTCTCGCCCGCCTTGTTGGCCCGATACAGCAGCTGGCTGTGCTTCGGGTTGCGCAGCAGCGCCTCCACAATGGCCTTGGAGCGGGCGCGCATTGCAATGTGGAGGCAGGTGTCGCCACGCTTATCGCTGGCCGTCACCTTGGCCTTGCGGTCGAGCAGCATGTGCACAATCTCCAGATTGCGATTGCGCACGGCACGCAGCAGCGGCGTATCGCCGTCCTTGGTGGATGACTCCAGGTCGGGGTTCGTGGACAGCAGCATCTTCACTATCTGCGTGTGTCCCTTCTCCACAGCCGTGTAGATCGCCGTCTTGCGATCCTTGCCCTGTATATCGACATCGGCGTGCTTCTTGAGCAGCGCCTCGACCACAGTGCGATGCCCGCCTTTGACCGCATGTATCATCGGTGTGTCGCCTCCACGATCCTGGATATTAATATAGGCGCCGGCGGCAATCAGTGCGGCAGCAATGTCCTGGAAACCCTCACGACTGGCTATGCACAGGGCCGTCATGCCATCCTTGTCCAGGGCATTCACATTGGGCTTCTTCTCGAGGATCGAGCTGACGCAATCCGTGTGTCCGCCAGAGGCAGCCACCAGCAACGGGGTCCACGAGTACATGCCAGCGGTGTCCACATTGGAGCCAGCCTTCAGCAGCGTGTCCACAATCTCAACATTGCCACGCCTACACGCCCAGACCAGCGCTGTGGTGCCGTACTTGTCTCCCACGTTGACCTTGGCGCCGCGTTGTATCAGCAGCTCCACAATGTCCTTGAAGCCGCGTCCTGCGGCCCAAAGCAGCGCTCCCAAATGGTAATTGCCGTGTGCATTGCCATCCGCACCCTTGTCCAGCAGCAGGCGCACCAAATCCGTGTGTCCGCGATACGCAGCCCACATCAGCGAAGTCCAGCCGCCCTAATAAAAACATATTTGAATTAATCCGAGAGCAAAAGCGAAGAATTTCACATTTCTTACCATATCGCGATGTTCGATTTCAGCGCCATGATCCAGCAACAGTTGCACCACATCAAAGTGGCCATTGCGAGCGGCACACAACAAAGCTGTCCAGTTGTCCAAGTCCTCAGCCTGCACATCGGCACCTCGGGACAAAAACTCACGCACAAAAGCAGTTAAGCCGCGTCCAGCGACCACCATAAGCACCGTGGTGGCATTCTGTTGAAATAAATCCGAAAATATTAGTTTAGAAATAAAAAAGTATCATTTAAATATGCAAGATTGGTTTATTAAAAAGTATAATTTAAAGATTTGTTAAAAGTCAATTATAGATAACCGAAAAACGAACGAAGTAAGTTTGTACGTCTGATTATTGAAAAGAAAAGAAAACATTTGATATTTAAATCTGGGACCAAAGCGATTAAATGTTTAATATAAGCAAATCTTTTTTGTTTCCCCAAAAAAATTCAAAGAAGATAATACTTATTTTTCAATTTTTTAAAAATGGGAAATAAAAGAATTATTGCATTTATTATTATAAAAGTTGAAAATATAAGATAATCGCGTTTTTCAGTTTGTCGTAAAAAAAAAAAACAATTTATGTATTTGAATTGTTTCTTTTTCTTCAAAACGTTTTAGGGCTTAAAATGTAACTTTTCAAAACTATTACTTATGGTCCTTGACTTAGAATATTTAAAAAAAATAAAAAGTAATAAATATATAAATAAATCTCTCCACTCACCTCATCGCGATCATCGATGGTTAGATGACGACTGTCGAGTATAGCGCGCAGACCGGAAATATCATTATTATCGATGTACTGCAGCAGGGCGCGATGTCCGAGTGAACCCATGGATTCTCCGTATCGATTTATGTTCTGCATTGCGATAAAAACGAAAGAAGACAAGCACGTCAAGCAAACAGTTTTGTGAATGAATCGAATAATTGAATACAACATGCAATGCCAAAGATTAGTTCTCTTCGACTAAATGGGGTTGTGGTTGGTGGGGAATATCTTTTAATTGGGTTACGAAACGCTTGCAAACACATTTGTATTTTTTTTTTAATTAAATATCCAAGTCAGCATTCGTTATTTCAATTTGCAAGTCACATGCTTAAAAACTTTCATGTTCCGATATTACAAAATCAAACACAATACAAATACACTCGAAGAAATGGACAAATTTAATTACGATAAAAACGTTGTATTTAATTAGAGGAATTTTCAACACAGTTTATGGGAAATACACAATTAATATTTGCTGGTAAACAGCCGTAGATGGTGCTGTTAATAATATTGTGTTAAATTAAATTCGAGCTGTGAATTAAAGTTTCTTTTTTTGTTAACTTTTCAATTTATATAGTCGTTAAAGCAACAAATATGCAACTCTTAATGTTAAACAGATGTGAACTTGTGTCAGTGTATTTACTTCCCAAATTTGTTATTTAAATTAATATTATGAGTAATGTTATTGCTAGTTGAGTTAATATTGCTGTTGTGTTACATCTACTTATGTGACATTATGTTCTTACTGAAGTACTACATTATTTTTCTCTACGTAAGATCTAAAAAACCGCAGCAGAAATAAATAGTTTGTTAAGTAGTGCTGTTAAAAACGGCAACTAATTTTTAAATGATTAACAGATGTGATAATTGCACATTCCAAGTACGCGTATTCAACAATTCATCTTGCGTCTGTTAATAACATTTATTGAACGCAAGTTACATATGTAACATTTTTTCTACATCATGTTAATCTTCAGCAATGTTATGCACTTCTTATGTGTTACTCATCACTTTATCTAGACACTCGAGAGAGCATAAATTAAGGCTAAAGATACAGATAAAGTGCACTTAGTTTTCTCGTTTCAAGGTTAATGATAACGACGTCAGCAAGAGCGAAGTGACCCTTAACAGTTATAATTAAAAGTAAAAGTGAATTAATTTAGAAATATACGCTTACAGTGGAATAAACTTCTTGAGATTGTAATTAGAGTTAGAACTGTAATTGATGCGTTTCCGATTGATTTGTACAAATTGGTTCAGCTACGATTATACAACTGCAAAACTGAAGTCAAGTCGATTTGCAATGTCAGTTAAGCAGAGGAACATCGAAATTGATAAGAAGTTTCTCGTGTTGACACAAGCCAAATATGTTTGATAAAAAATCGGTTCATTGGGATAACTTATGGCTGTCAAATGGTATGTTCCATGTCCATATTTCTTCGTCAAGCAGAGACAGCGAGCTGTCAACATTTAATGCCAACCTCAGAAATACCTCAGAATTGATAGTGGCGCCTAATAAATCTCAAGAAAGAATCAGAAAACGCAAAAAAAAAAAATGAAAAAGGAAAAAGGTATTCGTTTATCTAATATGGAATTGTAGATGGGTTGATTTTGGGTAAGTTTAAGTACATGCATATCTACATATGTAGATGCCCCGATGGGTGACTTGTATGTACCTATGAATGTGATAACGCCAAAGAGAGATTACTGTATTTGCCAGTACGAAATAAGCCAGCACTCACGTTTTGCAGTAGCTTAACTGGCACATACCAATTTAAATATGGTCCAAAATCAAGCGGAATGAAGCTGTCAAGTGGTTACAGTTCTAAGCAAATGCTGATGAATCAACAGGAACCAAACTGCGGCAGACGACAGGCGAAAGAGTATTCATCTGGGCAAAGTGAGTGCAGACTGACACTCGTAACGAGCCTCTTTAGCAAATTCAAATCAATGTGAGGCGTGAAAATGTTTATAAATAATTGTTGGTCAATACGAGCAGTCTACAGCGTAGGCAAAAGGTGTGATTAGGGCTCGAGATACATCTCGACTTGTTGGTGCTAAAACGCATTAAGGCATAACATCAAAACAACTGACAATTCTTGTAGTTTTCCCTAACTACACTCAGTGGAATTACTATGAATATTTATGAACATATTTATGTATTTTGATTGCTAATACTAACGTTTTTTGTCTTTTTCTTGGCCGGCGATCGGAGGTTGTTAAGATTTAAACGCGACGCGCTCAAAATTAATTCGTCTAAGCTCTTTGAGAGTTTCATTTTGTCGGCGACGTTGTATTGCACTTGCAGATGTTAAATAATTGTAAATTAATTCTTCAAATGTTGTATTTACTCAAGAGCGATAAAAAGTCATGATTTACGAGACACTGTGGCACCATTAATAAAAATATTAACTAGATACACGTAATATAAACAGACGGCGAGAGAGCGCGTGCCTTCAAGCAGTCGTCGTAAAATGCATTCCGAATCCGAATATGATTCTTATTAGTTTATTGTTATATTGCTGCGCGAGAACTGCGAGTATCTGCAAGAACGCTTCTGTGCGCCACGACGGATCGCCTTTGAATGCGCGGAGCCAATGGAGCTGAGCAATAAACAGCAGCAGCCATGTGCAAGCTATTGGATGTGCTGGTTAGACGGCTGTTTGACTTGGCTGGTTAGCTGGCTGTGTTGGGTATCGCATGACGGTGTTGCTTATCAACCAGCCAAATACTCCCCGCACACTCTCTCTTTCCCTCTCTCTCTCTCTCGCACAGTGTGTGTCTCTCTCGCTCTCGCTGGTCGGAGCGGGGCGAATTTAAGCGGGCACGCAAAACTTAAAGCTCGAAAACTGGCACTGATTACAAATTGCAGAGCGATCGACGACTCATGTAACTAGATACAAAGATACGCAGCAGTAGATCGCACAGTATCTGCGAGATACGTAGATACATCCGCGGGCGCGCGCACTATGAAATGCTGTAATTTTGCGTTGTTCCGCAGCCACTTAAAACGTGTTTGCCAATTTGGCCAGTAGCTATATTTAGGCCTCACAAACGTTTTTCCTCAGCCCCGTCGAATGCATTTTCCGTTTCGTTTCGTTCCGTTCGCACGCTCTGGCCAACAACACGCACTATAACCAACTGACCACTGACCAATGACCAGTTCAACAGTTGACCAATGACCAAAGCTGCGCTGCGTCTTGGCTGGCATTCTAGCCAACGCACAGTGGTGCCGAACCCATTGCGCACGTAATCGCAAACACATTACGAAAAGTTTCTCTGGGCCTGGCCTGACATTGTAAAGGCCAACTGCAGTTAATAACCTTAACTGGTGGTGTCTGTTGCAGTGCATTTGTTAATTGCTAATTGATTTGCAATTCTCGCCCCCTTGCGCGCACATTAGTTTAATTAAAAACGCGCCAAGTGGTAAATTAGCTAAACGAAGACAATAAACTAAACTCAATTTATGGACGTATTGTTCGCAGTCCAAGCCTGGAATTGCATCAGAATGAGGGGAACTTTTCTTTCACCGTTAATTCGCCAGAAGATCGTATTTGGGTTAATTGCAAGACAGCGTCCCTTGAACAATGCGAGAAGTGGGTTAAGAGCTTAAAACTTATTACCAAAGTTTTGGGTACGCAAACATGAACGGCAGAAGAATCAATATTTACTCAAATTGATTAAGAGTCGAGAAAATTGAATCAGCTGCATACAAATATTTTGTGTACGAAACGATTGAAGTATTAGAAGTACTCGTAATTATTATAATTATTATTGTTTATAGCCTTGTCCAATATACGGCTAATACATTATTGTCTGTTCGCGTTTACACCGCTTTGGCTATCGACACTGATGGACAGCAATCGATAGCTTTTCGACATACTATAAACGATTGCCAATTCGAAGTTTGAGTGCCCCAAAATGAAGCTATATTAAGCACTTACAGACTGACTACTCAGAGTAGACCCTACTATAGTTAACTTTATCTACATTGCGTGACACACTCAATTTGAAGTGCATTCATTCATTTCCTTAAAATAACCCCTCAGCTTAAGCAAACTTAGTACATAGCTTAACAAACAACTAGCGCTAATCGATGAAGTATTATTAATTGTTGAACTTGGCAAAAACAAAAAGGGAATCGCACAATAAAAATAGAATGTACAAAGGTAGCAGGAAAGCACATTGAACTTTTGTTGGATCACACAGAACAGACAGAGCTTAAGAAGCAGAAGAGTGGTAAGTATAGCTTGCATAGTGATGAACAAGGAGGAGCAGGGCATAAAAATAGCGTCTTGCATTTATTTTTAGATACTTATGCAGTTGGGGACAGGTTATGGTTTCGCTTGGGCAGCCAGGACTAGAGGGTTAGAAGCATAGCCATTCGCAGGCAGCATCGAAAGTCAAGGCAATAAAAACATCAACATAAAAAACAAACGAAGAGAAATGCATGTAATACATGTACGTGGATGTGGGAGAAGCGACGTAACGCCAAGTTAAAGTGACTGAAGCGTCGCGTCGTGTTCGGCGTGGTGCTCAGCTCTGGATGATAGCTTCCACTGCCGCTGCCGTTGGCGCTGCACGCGTCTCCGTTCGGCTCCTGGCCACAGCTGTCGGGTGTGAGGGAGCGCGTTGGGGTCGGCGATGGCGACAACGCCAATCCACTGCCGGCAGAGACTGTAGTTGTGGTGGCTGCGGTGTTGCAACTCGTTGCATCCAACGGCGTTGGCTCTGATGCCTCGATGTTGATCACTAGACGCGGCAGCGAGGCGTGTGGAGTCAGCTCGGTGGCACCGCGACGTGGCAGCGTGCTGGTGCATGGCGTGGACTTGGAGTTGTGATCCCCAAGCATCACCAGCCGCTCCTCGCACTCCAGCAGCGGGCGATGCAGCGACTGCAGATCGTGGGTGCCCGAGTCATGAAGACCGCGGACCAAAGCGCTGATTGTTCGCTGTTTGCACGACTTGGAGCTGGAGTCTGTTGAACTGGCAGCAGCAGCAGTCGTTGTTGTTGTTGTTGTTGTTGCTGTTGTTGTGTGTGTCTGTGGGTCAGACGTCGTCTTTGTTGCTGGTTTGTTCTTCAGCTTGGACGCTTTATCATCCGACTGCATGGTAGCGTTTTCTTTGTGTGTGCTTGTTACCTTCTGACACCTCAACTTTATCTTGAGTACGAGTTTAATGAGGCCCCTCCGGCTATGGAGAGAGCTGTGGCTGCCAACTGGGATAACTGATTAGTAATAATGTCTGTACGTGTGTGTTTGTGTTTGTGTCTGTCTCCCTTCACAAGTTCCGTGTAGTTGTATCTTTTATTCAACAATTTCTTGCACATGTCTAATTGTCTTGATTACAGGCATGTTCATTGCTGATTCAACGCAAGTGAAATGACATTCATAAGAGGTTGAAAATCTCTGCGTTCCCAGTTGCCCCCTACAAACGAACAACAAATATTAATTGATATGTGAATATGCATATAAGAAGATGCAAACCACAAATCAATTATGTTACATTGACGAATTGTTTCGTTGTCATTGTTGCAGGCAATAAACAAAATGATATAAACAATTAAAAGAACAAAGTTGAGAGAGTTAGTTTCGTATTGCAAATAATATCTGTCCTACTTTACAGCTAAATTAAATTGTTTGCACTTGGTTGACGTCCACATTCATTATTGTAAACTTATCACTGTAAACACAGATTAGGACCATAAACTAAGTGTAAGCACACATAATAAAGACAAACTACATATTGTTTAAATAACAATTTAATAATGGTATTGATTGCGATGAACTGTAATTATTGTGGCACACACACCTCAGATTCACCCGGATGCGTTTTCAAGCGGGCCTTAAACATTTTGGTCAAACTCGCGCCGTTAAGTTCCGTTTTGAAGGTATTTTTCCGCTGCGATTATTGAAAAAGTATTGCAATCTTTTTGGTCGTCCGCTTTCCAGAGGCGTTCCAAGTGAACTGTGTTGTCCGCCCTGCATGCAACATCCATATATGAACAGCGCTACGCAGTTTGTCTTTGACTTTTAATTAATTGATCAAACAAAGCATCTCGGAGAGATCCCCGATAAGCAGTCTAGTCTCTGATAACGAACGGATATTAAGCAGAGGATTGCTAGAAACCGGCACTTCCTATTTGCTAATTGAAATCAGTTTTCTTTCCTCTTTTTCTTGTTTATTGTTGTTCGTTTTTGTTGGTAATTATTTTCACACTTTTGCCAAATTTCGATTAGACGCGTGGCAACCAAAGCAACCAAAGTTTGCCACGAAGACGCGTTCCAGGCTGCGAGTCAAATAAAACTGAATCAAAGTCTTGTCTTTGACTTTGAGTTTGGTGTGTGAAGCGGCCCGTGGAGGGCGATTGCTTAGAATGCCGCCTTCAATTATGACAGTCCATAATAAAGTTTATTATTGCCGACAGTGAGTGTCAATAGTAATTTACAGCTTGCTGTGGAGCTGTGGAGACGCTCTGCTACGTAACTAAGTATATTTAGATGATGGAAGATATATCTATTTATCCACTGTGTATAGTATATACAATATAATATATTGTGTGTGCACAGCTCACAATGCACTGCAAATTAATATTTTCTGTGAGTTCTCTTGTCTTGAATGCAACAAGAATAAGAACAACAAGAGTAATTGCGATATCGATTTAACAATGAAGAATACAAAGAAAATTATTTACTTCCTATCCGACTGGAATAATTTGTTTATATTAATATATACATATATATATCACAAGCTTATAATTCGATTATAAAAGTCAGCACAAAGTCTATAAGTATACACTAAATAATTATTACTTATGTACACATAGATATATTAAACCTTCATCCAAGTAACCATAATTTTTGTTAAATACCTTCGAAAATCCCCGAATCTAAATTGAGTGTGTAACTCACACATACAAGCATTTGCAATCAAGTGTCGACATAAATTATATTGCTTACTTTTAGGCTCCATTCGAAAACATCAAGAAACAGAGTTGCCAATCGGTGATTAACTTACCCCTTACAAATTAATTCATATTTATAATAAACCAATACATATTTATAAATTAGAGAATAATTGCGCAAAGCGCAGCCAATATATAATTACCTATGGTAAATAAACAGATGCACTTACTAATATAGATATCAGAAAACATTACTCAGAGGTCTGCTGCTATCGATTTACAGTCTGTAGTATTCTAATCAGAGTACATAGTATATAAACTACATACAGATGTGTATAAACATATGTTTGGCTTGCCTGTCTGGTGGCGTACCCAAAAATATCTATATTGAGCCCCGCCCGCATTGCTTATCAGATAAACCAACAGTTGACATCAAAACATATGGTGAACGCTTAGACACCCGTGAACCCATAGTAGTAATACCCACCTGAATCGAAGTACCACTGCGGCCAAAGGAGCTGCGAAAGAAGCCGAATGGAAATATGCTGCCATATCCCCCGGAATCGTTGCGCTCATGGCCGGAGCTCGTTGTGGCCGTGGAATGCGCCGACAAGGGCGGATTTAGGGGCGACATCTCCGAGTAGGAGCGCCCCACTTGATCCAACTTGGGGGTGCGACCCATTTTGTGCATTTAGTATATAGCACACACTTAAACCGACATTTAACACAGAACAAATAGTCGGAAACACAATACAGAGATTTCGTTTAGAAACATTTATATTCGACTGACGGCAACTATGTGTGCATGTGCTTGGCAAAAATTGAAACAAATATATAACAGCACTGATAACCCTTAAATAATGGCATTAACTTGTTGCCAACAGATCAACGGAATAAAATATTCAAGTTTGATTCCGAATCTGTCGAGCTCACGCGACGCGCTCTGCTGGAAAACTAACCGCAGGGAACGCTCCGGACAGGCGCTGACGGCACATTATGCAGCTCAAACCATGTGCCTAGCACTCACTACTAATACCCTGTACAGCTGAGCACTCGCAAAGAGGGTAGCATCGAATTGGTTAGGTGGGAAGTTGTCATCAGAAATAAAGTTACAGAGAATTAATTGATGACAAATATCAGCAAGTTTTTTGACTGCATACAGAGTAACTGCTAGTCGGTCATTGTGCAGTCTGTCATTTTGTTTTTCAGATAAAACACAACAATTTAGCGCAACATTAACGGCGCTTAGGTACAAACTACATGCAGACCAAACACACACACACACGCACACGCACACACTCATGACTAGCGCCAAAAATGAATAATGACAACGGCTACTTAATACATTTCTATTTGGTTATCGTAATGCGCGTTGTCAGTCGCGGGACACGACGCGAGAGGCCGTCAAATTACTCATTACCGCTCTCTATCTCTTTTGCTCTCTCTCTCTCTCCCAAGTTAGTCTCTCTTTGCACCCGCTTTGTTTTACTGTCGTATTTAAGTTGAGAGTGATCTCGTTGACTGATAAGAGCAAGCCGGGTGCCTGTCTGGCATCCCAAAACACACAATCTGAACAACAACAGTCTGTTTATGTTTACATTCACTAAATACATATACAGTTTTAAAAGAGTTACATACATTAAAAGAACACAATTAATCAATGATTTGCCCAACAACCCCATCAGTTAAATCGTAATTGCGGATTTGTTGTGCCCCACAAAAAGTGTTGCATACTTTCGGGCTGTCGTGGAAAATCAGACAGTATGCAATTATAACAGTGTTTTCATTGGACACATGTGCGCTTATAAGCAATCAAAATGCACTTGTATCAACAGCAATGCAACAATATGTGTACACATATATATTTATATAGAACTTGCCAAACAATTTGCAAAAAAAAAAAAAGAACAGATTTGTTGATTACCTGCCATGGCTCAATCAACAATTCCAAGAATAGCTGGGATACACAAATGTATGTACGTATACGAAGCAAACGTTAAGTAGCCGTGATCTATTATTAAAATTTGGCATTATAATAGACTCTTGTTTGCAAGCAATCAAATTATGAAAATACAGAGTACTTTTCCTCTCTGTAGCGAGTATCAACAACGTTGAGTCATTTGAGTCTTTGGATAGCCGACGGAGATGGAATAAAACTCACTTGTGCATATGCTTCGCTTGATAGATGGGATTCCACAAAGTATGATATGGAATAGACTGGTATAGCTTCAGCCATTTTAGCTCGTGATAGATATATTACTTTCAAAACGTTTCTGACACTCTTTCTGACAATCGGACATCAACTTAATCTCTGGCACTTTCAGGCTTTCGAACGCAACTGAGAAGCATTTCGGACAAATGGTTATCTTGCGTAGATGATTTATTCGTTTCAATTTCCTTCATTTTTGATCAGATAAATTAACATTAATTTGTGGAGTATTGATCGTAGCAAAATGATAAAAATGTACTCATTCCCAACACCCAACTAAAAAGTACCCTGTAAATAGTTAAAAACAAAATAATCATAATTATCGAAACCGGTTTTTATTTTGGCAAGTCTAACTTGATTGCGAATGCTGCTTTGTTTATAAAAATCCTGTATGAAGCAAAACCATGAAAGTGACTTTCAGATGTGTCTTTGTAGATCTATCACATCGAGTACATTGTTATATGATCACATAAGTAGAAAGGTACCCCGACAAGTTTGATTGTTGTTAGAATTGATTTATTAAGATAACAATGCAAATTAGCACTTGCTAGTAAATAACAACATCTTAATCACAGTCTTTGATGATCATTAACCTCCGTTTCTCAACTGTTTGTAGTTGGCTTTGGAGCTTATGATAACGTTAGTGGAATTTATATATTTTATAGTTAGCCTAAAACCTTAAATACTCGCTACAACTAAGATAATTTTATGGGAAGTTCGATATAGACGAGGGCATTAATCATAAAATACTGCAATCGCTTGCGTTGCATTGACAACACGAAGCGCCGTCAGATTCCAATAGCAAAATAAAATAAATACAAAATATTAAGAACAGACCGACTCAAGTTACTTTCTTATCAACCGTTTTTGACGATAAGCGCCGTGCCAACACCAACAGTTGGTAAATACAAATGACACAGTAACAATGGAGATAAAGTGTGCTTTACTGTCGAGCACACTGGCATTATGACATTATTCAATTCAATTATGACGGATTACAAAGACATTATATATAGGGCCTCACAGGCAGCGGAACTAATCAATGTATTGATTTCCGCCTTTGCAATATGATTATTAAAAACCATTTAACGATGTACTCAAACAATAAAGTGTTGCAGACGGCCAACTTAACATAATACATTATTTACAAAATTTACGTGTTTATTATTTACAAACTAGGGCTCCAAATTTGTTATAAATAATATCTAAATTTAAATTTATACATAAGTGCTCACTCTGATTCACTTCAAAGACTTGGCGGAACTGAAGTTCAACTGTTAGTTTATGGACATGTTGTTTGGAGTTTTGTTAGGAAATCTACAGACAAGCAAATTGTTTTCTCACACAAAATGACAATGTTGTTTAAGAAATTATCACCCCTACTTCGACCACTGCCCGTTTAAGTTAATTCCAAATCATGACGACGCACAAATCTACTTAAATTATGGATGAAAGACAAACGTGTCTGTGCAATTTAAAGTACATATTACCATGTTCTAAGGACAAAAGCAAATACTAGTAGTTAATCTTCAAATACACATATTGCAATAGTTTGCCCGATTTACTGCGAAAACAAAAGATATTTAAAACAAAGAATCGCCGCCCCAATTATTAAAATATGAATAACACTTACCGGTTGAGTCAATCAGTTGTTGTTGTTGTTGTTGCCGTGGGGACGGCACACCGATATACAAGCTTGCCGCGCAAAACAAAACACTCTGGCAGGATCAAACACATTGACAACAAATGACAGCTGAGCACAGCTGAGCGCTGCTCTGTGTGTAAATGTGTGTGTGGGTGTATGTGTGTGAGTAGACACGCACGTGTGTCGCTTTACGCTAATTTGTGTAGGTGTGTGTGTGACAATGAAACGTCGATATAGCTGATTATTTTTATTCTCACGTTGCCTTTTACACTGTTTGTCTTAACAGTACCACTTTAATTGCTTTATTTATTGTTTTTGTTTTAGATATATGCATAGGTTTGGATGTAAAAACAACGTTAATCTTAGTAAAAAACTGTCACGAACACGAATTAAAATATACAAGTACATACATACATATGCATGTACATATTCACGTACATATAATAAGTACCAAGCATCCACAGCACACTGCGCGAAAAATGATTCTTTCGCTGTAGAATTTCACTTATTTTAACTAGCACCGTGTTCGCCGTTTACATAATTGGCGAATAATATAACTCATGCATTTATGACACAATGTCTTCACACTCTAAAATGAATTGTACTATTATTAAATTAAATTACATATATGTGTATTGGCGACCGAACGGCAGTTCTACGTTCGCTGCGATTTGCTACCCAACAAACAATGGTACAAGCATTTACGAATTTCCCATACAATTGGGTAGCCAACAAATTGTTTGCTTGGCAAAATGCTGATGCGCAACCAAAGGTTGCCGGACTAGCGAATAATTAAAATTTTAAATAATACAACACAGCGAGGTGAGACCGCAAACGGCATAAAACATACTTTTCGGTATATTTTGTCGTTGGAATGTATTTTTCAAACATGTTGTTGCGGTCACACCCCAACAAAAATGAAAGGAACATCTCTGATAGCTTGGAAAAATAGATAATATATGTTCAATGAGTGGAAAGTTAAAGAATTAACATCTATCCAATCAGTAGCGGTAGTCTCAAATGCACTTATCCCAGCCATAGGTACACTCAGCTACGTTTCAAACGCAAAGTTTCTGACAGATTGCAACCGGCACTCAAACTTAGCTTATTAAGGCGACGTCTTTTTTGACTATAGTATAGATCCATTGACGAGCCAATTTTATGTATATCCAGCATCACCACCACAATATCCATCTGGGGATTGGATTTTGCAAATCCCGTATAACTTTCACAGCATCATAAACAAACTGTGTGCTTTTGTTAAAATGTTTTTTTCATTTATTCTAAGACGCGTATTCACTCAAAACAAAGAACGAATGCGACCTGGAATTTACAATTTAACGGGCTTGGTCTTGCCTTGCTGGGAGGCGACACGCTCCTTGTAGCGCTTCACTGACTCCTCGCGGGAAAGATTTCCCTTACGGGCATAACGCTGGTTGATCAGGAACTTGACATCCATCTAAGAGAAATTTCAAATATTAGATTTCTTTTCAAATTGGTGGCCGGCTGGCTAAATTTCTACTTACACCCAGGGTGCTCTCGTGGCGCTTACGCATTGGGCGCTTGATGCCATTGCGATGGGCCTTCTTGTTCTGGTTGTGATTTGTGTGATTCTTGGACTTGGCCATGGCGAATTATCAACTGTTGCAGTCAAGGAATATAGTCGGCAGCACAATATGAAAACAGAAAATATTTATTATAATATTTAATTTATGATTTTCTTTTTGGCATAACGAATGCAACAAATGCCGATTGTTGGATATAAACAACATTTTTGCAGATTTATAATTATAATTTTCGTTCATTTGCGACCTACGTTTCTGACAGTTCAGCGGAAAAGAAGAGGAAGAAGCAGCGACACTATCGATACATCAACTTAAAGCTGCTTATTGCTTATCGATACCCAGAAAAACAGCTGTTATATTGCTTAAAAAGATCTGGCAACCTCAAACGTGCTTCACTGTGAATAGTAAAATCAACGCAAATACAACGCAATTTGACTGGACGATTAAAAAAGTTACAAAATTCAACTTATTAAACTAAAAAGAACTAGCATTGTTATCGTGAAAATTTCAGCAAAGCTAACAGCACTCTAATTGTGTTTGGCCTAGGTAAGTGAAATGCCATAAATAAATATTAACTTATCTATACACGCATTGCATACGAAAATATACACAAGACTTTGCATGTGACTGTCATTGTATGCGTGTGTGTGTGTGTGTGCGGGCGGGTGAGAGTGGGAGTGAGAGGCAAGAAACCCATGAGTCATAGTCTAAAAACAAGTTATCACGACAACAGCAACCAATTTGCTTATGCTGCTCTCTTCTCTCTGCCAGTCTGACGTCATATTCAAAGGAAAAATGAAAACAATCGTTTCCGCCGCAACCGCTGCTGCTTTATCAGGCAATTCCAGCAGTAACAGTGCTAACGCTGCAGCGATAGTACCTAAAACGGAACCAGAAGCAATCGCCGCCGAAGACTCAATGGAATTTCAAACGCCCAATAACAGCACAACAAGCAACAACGTGAACAAGCGACCAGCGTTTTTGGACCTTAATAAAGTGACAAATAAGCGGGTCATCGACCACTTGAACATCGATTCGCCAGACTTGCAGGGCAAGACATTGAATACACCCGACCTGGAGAAGATCTTGTTGTCCAGCACTCTGATGCAGACACCGCAGCCCGGAACCGTTTTCCCATCCAAAGTGGGTCAAATCACCTCGGAGCAGGAGGCATTTGGCAAGGGCTTCGAGGACGCCTTGCAGAATCTGCACACCAGCAAGAATACCCAAGCTTTTCTGGTTAACCCGAACACGGCGCCGGTCAACAACTCATCAGCAGCTGTTAATAATGGCATCAGTGGAGGCACCATTATTTACAACACCGTGGGTAAGTTCAATTTCAACTAAATACGTTTGAAATGTATCTAAACATGCTGCTCTACAGATCGCTTTCCTGTCATTAAGGATGAGCCACAGCAGTCGGCGGGTTCGCCAACTGTCAGTCCCATTGACATGGCCGACCAGGAAAAGATCAAGCTGGAGCGCAAGCGTCAACGGAATCGTGTGGCTGCCTCCAAGTGCCGCAAGCGCAAGCTGGAGCGCATCTCCAAGCTGGAGGATCGCGTCAAAATGCTGAAGGGCGAGAACACGGATTTGGCGGGCATTGTGAAGAGTCTCAAGGATCATGTGGCCCAGCTGAAGCAACAGGTTATCGAGCACATGGAAGCCGGCTGCACTGTTCAAGCGATTCCCAACGCGGCTCTGCTTGCGGGCAAATAACATAGGGCTATAAGTGAGGAGACCGTGCAACAGTATATGTCGAGCTTACTGCCAGACGACAATGATACAGAAGCAGAGACAGAGGAACAACTCGAACAGGAACAGGAGCAAGAAATTGAAGATACAATCGAAACGGCCGTGGATGAGGAGAATGGTGAAGTGTTGCTATCAGCAGTAGTATTGGAGCAGGAAATCTCACTGGAACTATTGCTGAATGCATCATCAACCACTTTCGATTTGGATGCTCTGCCGAACAATCATGTTGTAATTGACGCCATAGACCAGCTGACGGACTGCAGTGAGTCCACCAGCTGAACAACACAATCAATTTATATGGCTTGGAGTGCCTTTAAAGTTTAAACAAAACAAAAAACAAAAGCCAATAGAAAATGTCGTTTACTGCTTAAGCTTCGATTATACTAATGTGCAATGCCTTATTTTTCGCTAAAACTCTTTTTAATTGCTTTTGAAAAGTGCTTTTTTATTTAGTTGTAGATGTACATACATCATGCATATATGTACTTATATGTCTAGTTCTAAGCTCAAGTATTACTTTACGTGTTGACTGTAAGAAAATATATATTTACTACAAATCATTTCACTGGGACAAAGTTTATCTTCCACTTAAAGCGATTTAGATAGAGGGATTGAAAATTCAAACACGTGTTTTTATTAGTATTTATTTAGTTCCAAGCCAGGGACTGTAAAATTCCTAATTGACACAGATATGATCATATCGCTTAAATGCTATTGATACAAATTCGGAATATCCATATGTTTCGAGTATAGAGGTGTCTTCTTGCGAAGATTATTGTCACCATATTACCACCAAATGCAAATCTTCTATTATTTGTCCTTTAATGTCAGGCACGATCACGATGGAAACACTCACGACTGCAATTGTAAGGCACGGTAGATCGCTCTCAGCATTCCCATCGCTAATCGTGACGCACAGTGAGGCGACCATGATTTGGCCGCAGTAAAAAATAAAAATAAAACCGGCAGCTCAACAAAAGAGAAAACACAACGAACATTACAAATAAAAACTAAACATGCAAATTGTCAAAACAAATTGAAAAATGAATTCCGAGTTCAAGCCACGCAAATTAAAATAACAAAGTAAAAAAATGTTTATTGCAAAAGGGTCAACAACAAAAAATAAATACAATGCAGGTGCAAAGGTGAAAAATGTCAATGTTATTTAAAATAAATAAAGATTCGAAGGCTCCCCAACCGAACCCAACCCGTTTAAGTCTGACCTAATACAAAAATAACTTGCTATAACCTTCGTACTTTGTGACCGCTGAAATACTTATTTTGGCAGTGGCAAACCGTCAATTAAGAGGCTCTTCTCATCACTGAGTTGTCTCGGACCCTCTCCGACTTTGGTATGGATTATGTACTTGAGCAGATTCCTGGCATTCACATGTCCCGCAGATGTCCCATTGGTAGCCTTGTCAGTCTCAAGCGGCGGCACAGGAATGCCTCTCAAGTACTCGACACTTTGCTGGGCATCGTTGGGAAACGCCAGCTGGATGGCGGCCAGCAGACGCGGCACATTCTCTTCCAGCACATAGAGGCAACCGTTGGGCCCGGCATCGAAAGTATAGGCAGCTTGCAGGGCGCCAACGGATTCGTTGTAGTCATGCACGAAGTTCACAATGGCATGAGACACATCGCTCATGTAAACGCAGGGCGGATAAGTGTCCAGCGCAATGGCGTGGAATTGATTCGAGTCCCGCATAGTGAGCTCGGCGAATGCCTTAAAGTCGCGTGCCTGAATCGCCTGCTTCAGTTCCTTGATGCGCTCTGGCACAATCTCTTTGGCCCGATGCTCAATCAATGTTGAGGTTTCCACGGCCAGCTGCATGCCCTTTGTGGAGCCGGTTTTCTTGCGCGCATCATTCACCACCAGTATGAGCATATGCATTTGGGGCCAATGCTCGGCCGGCGCCAGTTGCTCCGCAATGGAATCGCAGCCATCGTCGGCACTCCCGCGATGCCATTGCACGAATCCGCCGTGCAAACTCCGGCATGCGGAGCCGCTGCCTTGCCGCGCAATCGTGGTGAGCTGCTCGTTCATGGGTATCTCGTAGAGGCGTGCCAGGGTGTACACCAAGCAGGCGTAGCCGGCGGCACTCGATGCAAGACCTGCGGCCGTGGGAAAGTTGTTGTAGGATGCAATGTGCAGCTTCCACGAGAGCGGAAACTTAAGGCCCCCGTTAGCCAGCGCCAAACGCTGCACCCCTTCTAGACAGCGCATGAGACGGGCGTTCTCCTCAAACGCCACCACTTCACCATTCAGCCACATACGATTTTGTTTATAACTTTCCGAGGCAGCCGCCGTTGTCTTTGCGGACATTTCGTTCGTGTCCAGCGTCATGCTGATGGAATCGTTGATTGGCAGAATGAGTTGCTCGTTTCGCTTGCCCCAGTATTTGATGAGGGCCATGTTGACAGGCGCTTCACACGTTGCCGAAAACATTCTGCGCTGACGGTAGTATAAACAATGAACACATTCAATTTAAACGAAAAACACTTTCCCCAGCTTTCACTACAAATTCCGATGGCCGATAGACGCACGATAATCGTTTTAAATGCAGCTCTGTAGTAATAATCATTTTTAGTATTTGTATGGCCACCCTAAAAAGTGAATTTCTTCAATTGATGTAGATAATTGAATAAAAATATTTATTTCTTTTAATAAATTGTTATTCTAATATTAAATTTTGGCAGGAAATTTGCTAAAAGTGTACAGCGTGACCATTCCCTACATATCTGGTATGGTATTTTTTCATATACAACCGCGGTCACATTAGTGTAGAGTATTCGCCTAACAAATAAACAAATATTAGCGTAAACAATTGAAGCGCAATGCCACTAACTGCAGAAAGTGCTGCACAGCAAATTCAGGTAAGAAACACTGGCTGGGAAGATGCGTATGTAAATTAATTGAAATATATGGTGCAGGAACGCCTGAAAGATATACAACAGCATATTCACAAAGTGGACAGCGAACGGCGACGGGCAGAAAACTCTATGGCAAATATTGTGCGCGCCCAGCAAAGTCAGATCGCAACTCCCAAATTAAAGACGCTGCTGCAATCCAAGATCCTGGAGGCCACACAGGAGGAAGCAACAATTCGAGCAGCGCTGGCCAAAATTCACGAGATTCGCAACATACGCAACGAACGACGCATTCAGGTAAATTAGATTAAGACAAATATTGGAAAAGTGGCCACTAAACCAACTTTTTTGCAGGCTCGCAATGCTGGCAACAAAGAAGCTATTCGTCGTGGCGCGCTCATGAAGATGGTACAGCTCTCGGCGCAAACCCTGCCACTGTTCGTGGGCAAGCCAGGCGAACGAGCTCCTGCGCTCTGCGGAGCAATTCCAGCAGAGAGCAGCTATGTGGCCAAGGTGGGCGACAATGTTGCCGCCTTGGCCAAGGGCATTGATGAGGAGGAGAACTGGATATTGGCCGAGGTGGTGCAGTTTCTGCATCGCCAAAACAAATACGATGTCATTGACATCGATGAGGAGCAAAAGGATCGCCATGTGCTAAGCAAACGCAAAGTTATTCCGTTGCCATTGATGCGCGCCAATCCAGAGACCGATGGTCATGCGCTCTTTCCCAAAGATACAGTTGGTAAGCACAAATAAGTCTAGAGTTAAGAGCAAACTTGACTAAAATCATTGTGATTCTAGTGATGGCTTTGTATCCACAAACCACCTGTTTCTACAAAGCTATCGTCAACCGCCTGCCACAAACAGCCACCGAAGACTACGACGTGCTCTTCGAGGACTCGTCGTATTTGAATGGCTACGCGGAACCGCTGCCCGTGGCCCAGCGCTATGTCATCGCATACAGACCCACCAAGAAGGGCGGCAGCAGCGGAAGTGGAAATCTGTCGTCCGCTTAGACAACAAGTATGAAGAATGGAAAGCATAGAATTGTTGTAAGATCTATATATATAATTATATACATACTCGTAAACTTAACTTCTATTTGCATTAATCGCTACACAACATTCACTCCTCCTCGTCCTCGTTCTCATCATCATCTTCGTTGTCTTCGTCCTGTTCCATGGCGGTCTCCGCTGTGTCCTCCTCCACATCGTCCTCAACGTACAGTTGGAAGCCATCGGCCTTAGTCCACGAGCACTTCATTGTCAGGCGAAACTTTGCCATTGGTTTGCCGACCAATTTAAGAATACGCGCCTGCTCCGGCGTCAGCACTTTGCCCTCCTCGCACACAGTGTAATCACTGTAGATGGTGACAACTCCCTTCTCCAGCTTGGTGGGCAGTCCCAAGGAACGCAAATGCGGCTCCATTGAGTGGGCGAACTCCGCAAGTGGCCCTGCTGGCAAAGTGACAGTTTCGGTGGCTGTGAAGCCGCTGCGCGCATATTCCACGGCCCAATAGTTTTCGGCCCACTCCAGGACTTCCTTCTTGGACTTTTCCGTGAACAGGAGACCCACTTGACCACTGAGGCGTTTTGACAGCTGTTGAAAACATACATTTAATTTAATACCATCGATAACATCGCAGCTTGTGTAAATTGTACCTTGTGAATGCCAGATTCCACTTCCTCGGCTTTGTTGCGGCCCAAACCGATTTGCATAATGCGGTTTTTGCCGAAAATGAAACGTGAATTCCGCTTCCACTCCTGTCGCAGATCTTTCAGCAGATTGTTTCGCATATTTTGTACCTGGAACACAAAAATGTTGGGATACTTCTCCACACAGAACCGAATATCATCGATGATCCGTTGTTTCCATGCCAAACCTTTGCGGTCTGTCTTCGTTAGGGAAACTGCAAGCGACAGCAACTCAAATTACATGCAAGTCTTATTAAGAATGGATCTGTATTTCTTTGCGTACCTTTCTTATCACGTTTGGACCGCGGCATTGTGGCAGTTTTTGTATATTTCTAAATTGAATCAAACAGAAGTTTAAACACACTAGCAAACACGTGCGACCGCAACGAAGATTGCTGTGTGACCGTTGGATATATTTTAAAATGAACTAATTCCTATCGAAAAATATATAGCAATTAAAAAATATAATTCCACTTTTCGAATACAATTATCTTCCAAACAAATATTCAATTCATAACATTAAATAAGTTACATTTTTATCAATGAATATAATTTTTTATATTTAAGTAGAGAGTGTTTAATCGAATTTAACTTATCGTTAAGCGGTCTGCCAACGCAATTGAAATAAACACGCGGGGGCACAATCCTGAAAACATGCAAACCTGCCAAAACATCGATATTTTTAAAAACATCTTTGCGTCCATAGGGCCATCGATGTTTCTCCACCTCTAGCTCCAGCTCTACCATTCACTACAGCAATAGCCGACAAAGGTGTGTGTTTACGTAGTAATTTTACATATCTAAGGTTACAAAAGATAATTAAATTATCACAGTGTCTCGACCAGGACGTGTGTTGTCATTAACATTTTAATTAGTACGGCGCAGTGAGTAATAAATGTATTTCTGAACTCCGTCGCAATCCGATTACTCAATTTTTGTTACTTGCCGAAGCGCCATGTTGTCGGCGAAACAGACCGCATTTTTTCACATGTATCGATCTGCAACGCTAAGTGAATTAATTTGCAAGCATGCATATATTGCAACATTTATAAAGGGCTACGTGTGATAAGCGAGTTGTGTAACCCTGTAGCAGCTGTAGTTAAATGTACAAACGCTCCAGAACAAATTACTTGTTTCAAGTAGGACGCTGATGACGTAATTTTGTGAATCGACGAGTGAAACCCAGCGATGGCATTGCCAACAACAAGAAATTTTTAATCAGTTAGAATTCAAAAAAGCGCTGAGAGCAAAATTTTCTCTGGGTCGTCTCGGATATGCTTTGGTTGGCTGGTTGCCTGGGTTGCTCTGCGTAAATTCAATGGAATCAACATTAGAATTAAAGCTATAATTTTTCTTTTGCTTATCAAGAGCACACAATTACTGATAAGGCACCGTCACAGGCGGCTAAAGTTAAAAAATAAATTTAATCAGTGTTCAGATAACGAGTGCTTGAAGGTTTCAACAGGTACGATTTGTCAGTCCGTGAGTTGCAATTCAAGGGCTTAATGTAAGACCAATTGCCACAGAGACGACCAATTAATTGGGGTTATAGGATTATTGTAATCAATTCATAATGCAGAATCTGAAACTTTGGTAAAATGCTGCCACATTCGAAGCGACACGTACTGCTGTCATCTACGAATACAATTTGTAACATTCGAATCCAAAAATTTAACTGACGTCCGTAGTACGAACTTACGTACAATTCAAACACACAGCCAATGCTCGTCCATCTCATTCAAATTACTCAATTAAACGACAATTGCGCACAATTGACAGCGGCGACAGCGACGAACGCAAGCCAAGCTCCTCCCCAGCATTTCAGTGGCATGCGTCATATGCTAAGTGCAGCTTGTAATGGCCAACAAAGTCATACCTGCTTAAATCATGGGTAAACAGCAATTAGCCAAGCCAGCAGAAGTAATTACGTTATTGTAATAGCCTAATGAACTCTTTCCTTGTAATTCACTTATGCTAATATGCGGCTGTCCCATCATATAACGCATAACATAACTTGAGCATATATCAACAACAGGTCTGTTGTCTGTGCAGTGTGTGCGCATTTAAAACTTAACGAACCCATTTCACTTGCGTCACACCTGGCAACACTATTCAGAGGCCAGGTTGGCAACGCTGCCGACTGGTATTTACTCCTACTCTTCGTTCGATGTCTCTTTCTCTCTCATCTGATGTAGCGGCATGTGTGTGTGTGTGTGTGTGGATCTACCTACACATGCATATATATGTACGACAGGCGTATACACAGATACAGCTCTTGCTTACTGTGTGCAACACATTTGCCGTCACTTTTAGTCGTTCGCCGTTCGTTGGTAGTCGTCGTTGTCTTTTCGAGTGAATCGAATGTAAGGTAACCAATTTGCATTAGTAATATGGGGCGAAATATATGTGGACACATACATATACAATTATAAAACCTTAAGTGACTCAAAACGACAAATGCACGTGTGCATAATTAATTTATGCAATGCAACAAATTTGGAAATTTTCCATTTTCCATTTCACTGGAAAAACATGTGCAAAAGAGCCGAGCCGCCGCATGCATGAACATTTTTCTACATGCTTCCATGGAGCGATCGATAAAAATACTACGCAAAAAGACGAAAAATGTTGAGAACTGTGAATTTGTGCAAAAAAAAAAATACATACATACGTATTGGTAAATTTTGTATATGTGTGTGAGTGTGTGTGAGATTCGTTAGCAGCTTCGTATTTTCAGTGCTTTCGTTCGTTCATCGTTCGTCGTTCGTTTGTTCGTTCGGTTGATTGCTGGCGGCCGTGGCAACAACTGACTTGACTTGGCTAATGCGAAGGCGAATTGTGGTGCTTTAAGTGTGTTCTGGTCGCCACGAACTAATAATGTATGAATGTTAAGTACATTTGTATCTGTGTGTATTACGCACTTGTACGTTCATTTAGCTACTACTCATTTCTTCCTTTGGATATCTGAAAAAGGAGACAATTTGTATCTAATACTTATATGTAGATATTCTGGCAGAAATCAAGTACGCGGATACATCACGTACTTGGTTTTATTGGATTTGCTGTGTCACAATTCACCACACATATATACATGTGTGTGTGTGTGTACATTCATCCATTGGAATATATGTAACAATATATACCAATGTATGTATATCGGAACACACACACATACAAACGACACACGCGGTTACGTGTTCTTTTATGCCGCACTGCTCTCACTTCGCTATCGCTGTTGCCTCTGCTCTGCTGTGACTTCGTTCTCTTGCGTCGCGGGCTCTCCATATTTCTCTCTCTTTCTCTTTTCCCCTCTCTCCACCGTCTGTTGGGATTATTTTTATACATTTTGTTGCGCGCTCCCCCTCTCCCTGCCATCCACCCCCTCACACACTTGTTTCTAATTGTACATAGCGTATGTAATTTGATTTGTTGCTAATCAAATTGTACATTTATGCATTTGTACAACATGTCCTTTCGGTACATTTATGAACTCGTCTGTGTATTGGAATTTTGTTCTTATCTGCATTTCTCTACAGTCATATTTTTTCATTTCGTCCGTACTGCGCATGTAGCCGCTGTCGCGACGACCTCATGGGGCCGGTGTGGTGAGTTAGCTGTTTGCCGCCCGGTGTGGTGTATTCACGAACACACACACGCACACTCACACACACATACAGAGACCAGTAGTCAAAGTTGCCGTCATCGCAGAATTCTACAAACGGTTTCGAATTTTACTTGCCGTTATCTTCCATCTGTGTACCACTGACCGACGGCAATGACATTTCGCCAACAATTAGCGTTTCTTCATTGCTGCAACACACTTGTCTAAACACATAGATACATATGGATATATGCATATGTGTTCGTGTATGCACAGTTTTACATCCAAAATAGTTTTATATCTTGCAGTAGCGCTACTTCCTCATTGTGTGTGAGGCATGTCCAAATAAAAAATGACGCAGTCCATGACGCATAGATTTCGCTTCAAATGGAGGGAGTGGCTCCTCGACTGTCTGAATTTGGGCTATTTAATCGTGTCTCCTCTCCCCATACACATGTAAAACTCTTTGGCTTTGCTTTACATACATATAAATGAGTGTTTTTTGGAAATGGTCTAAAAAAACACATACAATACTTTCCCGTTGCGGTCTGTTAAGTTCTTTCTATTATTTGCTTGCTTTTTTTGTATTGTCAATAACTGTACGGTAAACACGTCAATTGACCTAAAAACGAGCAACGCCAAAAAAATCGCCATTATTTGATATATGTATACAAATATATGTACATATGCATGTATCTGTGTGTGTTGTACATATGTTTTAACACGCACTTGGCTGCAGCCAAAGGGTCAATGTTTCCAAGACTTTGACGGTCGATTGTTGAGATCGTTAATACATTTGATGCAGAGATAGAAATGTTGTAATAGGGATAGAGCGGTAATCAATTTGATTTATTCAGATTGTTTTTGCTGGGTTATTGTTTACAGCACTTACCGCGATATCTCTAGGTGCTGCATTGGGGTCATTGAGCATTTATCTATTGACATCTGTACACAATGCATTGTAAATTCATCTATGTACATACATACATACGTATGAATGTGCGTACATACTTGGTTCGTTGCTCATAGATCAAGCACACACAGACGCACACACTGGCATACATACAATCCCACAGATTTCTCTCTTTATTTCGTTTTAAATTTTTATTCATAGTTTATTTTTAACTTTTCTCTCTGTATGTATGCGTTTATTGGTGTTGTTGTTGCCGTTGGTTGTATTTTTTCATTCCATTCGCTTGCTGTGTCTGTCTGTATTTTTTTGTTTTTACAAATGAACATTCCGGTGCACATTCATTTCGAATCAATGTGCATCTTGAAGTTTGGTGGGGGACGCACAAAAAGATCAGATCTGATGTCTCCTCTAATGCCACGGCACGTGTAATGGAATTGGCAAACAATCTAAAAGCTACAATACAAAAATGCAAACAAGGCGGGCATAGAACACACACACTCACTCCCACTCACAGCAGTCACGTTCACCTGTGTATTATGTACATAGCTGTCAAAAGCACATTAGACTAAAAGCTATCGCGGCAACAAGCAAAATGTCCTCTTGAGTAATGACAGTGAAAGCTCCTCCGGGGTTAATAATTTTGTCGTTTGTATTATGTGTGTCCCCCAAGGATAATGGAAAATGTATCAATCAGCCTCACTCGTCGCTTTATTTATAAATAATAATCAATCAATATTTATGTAATGTCGCCACATCGTGTATTCAGTTGCAGATACAGGTGGCAGCGGCAGCTATTTGATAAGTTCGGTAAAGGACAGACAGACAGTCGGGGGCATTCATTGAGCATTCATCCGTTAGGTAAAAGGCAACAGGTTACCCTTTGTATCATAATATATGTATGTATGTATGTGTCTATATGTGAATGGACAATACGATTGCGGATGCAATATTTAGTTGTGTGACTCACAGCTGTTGGGCTTTGGGCTTTTACTTGGCGTTTGTCGTGGAACGCAATTGTTTATTGACATTCAAACTCTCGCGCACTGTTTATAAATATGCCATTGATTAAATCTTGGAATTGCGAGAGTTGAAGTTACGTTTGTTTTTCCACTTCATTTAATTCAAGTATAAATATAAATACGTTTAGTACTTGCGCTGAAATCAAGTGCATCACACTCATATGACATCCCGTTGATGATGACGATGATGGTGATGATGAGTCACATTCAATGGATGCTAATTGCCACACAATGATTCGCCTCGAGCTTTAATATATACAAATTTAGATCCTTCAAATGTATGTACGCATGTACAACACATGTTGATGATGAGCACAACTTGTTAAGATATATTCTGGTTTTTTTTTGTTGGTTGTCTGCTTGTATATGGGGTTGGGGCTCTGCAGCAGCAGCAGCATATCTCAAATAAGTATCAGCAGCAGTAGCTTGCAACGCGCAGCTGCTATCCATCCACACTGCCTCTGACTTCCTTTGCTATGCCGCACCACGACGCGTCGTTGCCTCAGCAACTCATCGTCGAGTCGAGTCAGCCTTTCAGCCATAGCCATTGCCACAGCCACAGCCAAGTTCTCTTTTAGTCGAGTTTCGGGCCTGGTTGAAAGCGCAACACTCAAGCGGCAAATACATTTTTCGGGTTTCCGCTTTTCCACAGCTGTGTATATGTGAGTGTGTGCCTGTATTAGTGAAACGTGCTACAAACTAAAACTTGGCGAGAGAATCCAATGAATTAATCTGCGAATAATTGAGAGTGTTTTGAATTCTCTCAGCGAAAGATGTTTCTGGAATAGGAAAATATACTATGCATATAGGAACGAACGAACTATTAATAATCGCCGCCGCATCGCGAATGTGTTTGAACTTGCGGCTAATAAATTAGATAGTTAGCGTGGGAAATTTCATTATACTATATATGCCCCCCTGCGAGTGACAATCAATTATTCGATTATTTAATTTATTTGTTTTATTTGTGTGTTCGTTTGCAGATAACCAGTCACATACTGTGCGCGACGCTTTGAGCTGTGGATTCCTCTTACTTTAATTAATTTTTCTGCTGTCTATCTGTAACTGCAACAGAGAATCGTGCGTGTGCAGCTAACACAAACACGAACACAGACACATTTACAAATTATTCTTAGTTTGGTCAAGTAACTAAAGCAACAAACAGCAACATGTCGACAGTCGATAAGGAAGAATTGGTCCAGAAGGCAAAATTAGCCGAGCAATCAGAGCGGTAAGTGTGAATTGTTGCGCACACCTTTAACCTATTTCTATGCATTCATTTCAATAATTCAACAATTATATATAGCTACGATGACATGGCCCAGGCCATGAAATCAGTCACAGAGACGGGCGTCGAGCTGTCAAATGAAGAAAGAAATCTGCTCTCCGTTGCCTACAAAAATGTGGTTGGCGCACGCAGGTAAGTTGCTAAAAAAAAAAAAACACCCAATATTCTCATGTAGATAACAAATTGATGTTAACAACCCAACCACACCTAAATAAAATTAATTAACAACCAAATCAACCAACCAACAACAGGTCATCGTGGCGCGTCATTTCCTCCATCGAGCAGAAAACCGAAGCATCCGCCAGAAAACAACAGCTCGCCCGCGAGTACAGAGAGCGTGTGGAGAAGGAGCTTAGAGAAATTTGCTATGAAGTTCTGGTACGTACCCAACACATTGATATCGACATCTATTGTGTTTTATATGTACAATATGTGATGTGTATATCTGCTTTTACCTACTCTATTACCTATCTATAGTATATATCTATCTACGGTATCTGCTGTCTCATGTCGCATGCCCATGACCATGAACATGAAAATGGTTAGCGCTAGCAAATTATGATGAGTTCCCTGACTGACTGACTGACTGACAACCCAACTGTGGCAGCTGCTCGCTACTGCGCAGGTCCTGTTTCGCTTTGAGAGTGTGCCGGGGTTGTGGTGGAGCATCCTGTTTATGTACAAATATAAATGTATCATATACAGCTGTGTTTAAACCAATTACCTTACCACACCAGCTTGCTGGGGGCGCTAGTTTGGAGTTACAACCGCCTCATCATTTCAAAAAGCTTCGATGGCCACTGGTTCTTTTCTCTTGATGCGATGTGTGCAGCCGATTCTATTAGAATCAATAAATCTATTTTTAAATAGAAATTTTCCAGACATGTTGCTGCTGCTGTGTGCTGTGTGCTTGCGGTGTTGCACGTCCTACAGCAAGACACACCCCACAAACACACACACATACGTGCATGTGTGCTCGTGTACCAAGATATATATATCTTACCAAATCGAGATAGCAACAGCCAGCAAAGGGCCAACTCGGATTGATTAATGTCAATTTAATTACAGTTTTTTTCGCTGTTGCCTAAGAGGCCACAGCAATATATATATTTCAAAGCTGGACAGACTGGGTAGAGTGTTGACCTATAAAGTGAAATACGTTTTAGATACACTTCAGAGCCACAAAGTTTAAAAATAAATCAAAGTACATTGTACACTGTGTGTATATGTCTTTGTGTATGTTGTGTGTGTAGGGGGGATTTATGCCCACAAAGCTCCCTCCCTCCCTTCTGGTGGGTGGGGGGTGTCGTTAGCTTTCGTTTTCTTTGGGGACAGAAAATCGATAAGACTTTGAAGTGTTGCAGTCAACTGTAAAATTGGCATACATACAAACCGACCGTCCGTTGGCTGCTCGCTTTATTTTTATAGCTGTATCGACTTGAGTAATGTAAAGTATGGCATCAAATGGGATTAATAGCAGCTTATTGTACGCGCAGCAATTAGGAATGTTTATTTATATGTTTACGTTGACAGGTACAATAAGCTTCCAGTACATACAATGTTGTTACAGCTGTGCAACTCAATTATAAATGTACTCATATTTATATTCTCTCCTTTTTGCTTCTTGTCATTTGCAGGGACTTCTGGACAAATATCTTATTCCAAAAGCCAGCAATCCAGAAAGCAAGGTTTTCTATCTGAAGATGAAGGGAGATTATTACAGGTATTTAGCTGAGGTCGCCACAGGAGACGCACGCAACAGTAAGTATCGTCTTTACAACGACGCCAATTTAAATAATATTCCTATTCTAAGCACATGAACAAATTGTAAATTATTTAAACTTTTTTACAAAAAAAAAAACCTAAAAACGCAGCCGTTGTTGACGATTCCCAAACCGCTTACCAGGATGCATTTGACATTAGCAAGGGTAAAATGCAGCCAACACATCCCATCCGCTTGGGTCTTGCACTTAACTTCTCAGTCTTCTATTATGAGATTTTGAATTCTCCAGACAAGGCTTGCCAATTGGCTAAACAGGTTAATACCCAATTCATTTGGCAAAATGTCTGGCAAGCAAAACGATAATATGCAACGTGCAAAGTGCAAAAAAATGGAAATCATTTCAATTCATTCATTACATAAACATTTTTCAATATTCGTATTTAAGCATCGAGTTTCTATATATTCTACGAACTAATTGTGAACTGTTTGTTTTTCTTTTTGTTTCATTTACTTTGGTACCATTATTAACGTACATAATTTAAGACGTCGTTGAGGACTCGAAAAAAGCTTATCAAGAGGCATTCGATATTGCAAAAACTAAAATGCAGCCAACACATCCAATCAGATTAGGTCTTGCACTCAACTTTTCCGTCTTCTATTACGAAATTATCAATTCACCAGCGAGGGCTTGTCATTTAGCTAAACAGGTTCAGTTTTTTTTTCACTGTCTTCTTACACATTTATGTTTGTTGATATTAATTTAACAATCGTTGTTGTTGTTGTTATGTTGACTAACATCCTCAACTTTGCTTTTAAACAAACACAATACACTCAACAGCAACATGTACGTGTTGTTGTTGTTTACTCACAGTATGAACAACATATGCACTATATACTATATACACATGCATATGCATAAAGTATAAGCTCTTTTTAATTCGCATGTTACGGCTTGGCTTATTTGTTGGCCAAAACGTATCGACCTGGCTTAAGTCTTTGTGTGCCCGTTAACGCTCCACAATGCGGTCCGTACCTTGCTGGTGAAGTTTAATGATTGTAAGAGAAAGTGCATTAACCGACAGGTCATATTAAACAAAAAAAAAAAACAAATATATTAGTTTGAGTTTGCAGATAAATATGTATTATTTTTTTCTCTATATTTTTATTTGTATTTTTTGCTTTCCAATATTTACTGAATGAAACAAACATACATAGGTACTCAATATCTAATACTTAATCAGTTGTAAATGTTCCTCTAATTGAATTGAAATGCTTTCGTTATGCACTCGATGAAGTACTTGAACTTGCATTTACCTTGCCGGCATTTTGCATTGTTAAATCATTATTGTACATTAAAGAATTACTAACTGAATCTGAATTATTGTTGTATTGAACACAGGCGTTCGATGACGCGATAGCCGAGCTGGACACACTCAATGAGGACTCATACAAAGACTCAACACTCATCATGCAACTGTTGAGGGATAACCTGACTCTTTGGACCTCAGATACCCAGGGTGATGGTGATGAGCTACAGGAGGCCGGTGACAACTAACCAAACAACTAAAATGTTTCCTTTTTGACTATGCAAATATTATTCAGTAATACAAACAAAACAAACAAACAAAAACAAAACAAAAGCAAGAAATATAAAAACAATTCTTTGAAGTCGAAGGTAATACAAGGCAGCAGAGCAGCAGTAATGTAATAATAAAAACAACATCAAAACCAGCATCCAACATCAGCAGCGACACAAATGAATAATAAAACAAATAACAGCCGAGAATACTGATTAAGTTTGTAAATGAGTGATGATAGTTGTTTGAAAGGAATTGGAAGAGGAGGAAGGACTATTGTCACGATTATACAAAGTTGAGGAATGAATCTGATTAGACAGTATATAAGAATATGCGTATGTGCATATTGCAATTGCAGAAAGGCAGAGAAACAAAACAAACATTTTCTAATGAAATCAATATGTGTATTCGAGCAAATAATGTATAAAGAACAACTTACAGAAAAAGCCAATTAAAGTCTACAAATGAAAACAGAAAACGTCTTAATTTGCTTCACATGCCGTTCAAGTTGTCTTTGTTACTAATAAATGCGCTCGCAAAATATTCACTATATACGAATTGATCGAAAAGCAAACAAACAATCAATCAACGTAAACTATCAGCGACATAAGGAAACAGCAAAAAGATGGCTAAGAATAGTAACAAGTGCATTGTGTAATGGCTAAGATGTGAATTTTGTTTTGTTTCGTTATTTACATATCCGCTGTTTAGGCCAATTGCGTACCCTATACACTATGCCTAAAAGTAATATTATTTATTATAATTATGTTTTAATAAATAATTACATTTTGTTTTATATTAACATACAACAGAACACAAGACACAGTCAACAACAAACAACAAAACATAATGTCTTTTATTTTTGTTTAATGCGCTGCGACGCTTTCCTTAAGAAAAAAAGAAATCAACAAGGCTAATTGGTTTATACAAATATGTAATTACAAATAATGCCTCTATATATTTTTCGTCGTCAAAGAAGAACAATCTGTCCAAGAGGCGGAACCCAAGCGAACCAAAAGAAACAAATTATGTATTATTTGTAATTCTTTCTTTTCTAAAATACAACAAATAAAACAAAAAAAACAACAGAAACCCCAACTTTTATTTTTACCCAATTTTAATTCGAATTTCTTATAATTTTCGGACTCGCGGTTTGGCATTGTTTAGATGAAAGAATTGTTTAAAAGCCAAGAAATGATAAAACCAAAAGTAATATGTTGAATTTGCGTAAGCAAGAAAAAGGCGAAATATATATGAATATGAATTCATTTATCATTTAGATATTCATGTCAAATGTTTCATTGAGCTAAAGACAATGACAAACAGCCAGATAATAAATTATATATGGAATCTACTCGAAGGCATAAGTTCTATTGTGCCTATTTTAATGTTTTTCCTTCGAACTTTTCGTTCTATTATTATTTGGTATATTTGTCTGTCGGTAATTATGCCAGCTGGATCAGGAATGAGATTTTGATCGATGCGATAACTATCTATTACATACTTATACTATATACTAACTATATGCAATTATGCAGAAGCAACAGCAATAACAGTATCAATGTGCAATTGTTATTATAAATGTCTCAGTGTCTTCATTTTTCTTATAATCAATCGATGTGTTTCAATGTCAAATTTTATTCAAAGCGGTCGGTATGTGAAGCAAGTGGATGCGAAATATAATTTTTATTAATATTACATTTTCATTTAATGATTGTGCTTTATCAAATGCTATAATGAACTATTCAAATTCAACTCATATTGCTTTATGGTTGATCATCAACAGACAGACAGTAACAGAACAACAGGAAATGATAAAAACTAATCAAAATATAAAAAAAATACTTGCATTGAAATCTAAGTATATTCAATTTTAATTCAAGAAAGCGTCATCAAGAGCTACATAAAATCGCTAAAATTAATATGCACATATTTATATAAATATATATATACAATTATTGTCCAGCAAATGAAAATAATATGCAAATATATATGTATATACATATGAGTATATTCGTATACATGTGTGAGTATAAGAAAAGTAAATGTATATTTTCGCAATTGAATTTACGCTTACAAAATACATAAATAATAATAATACAAATAATAAATGAAAAAGTCGAATAACCAATGAAACTGCAATACATAATACATGCATACTATAAAAGATCTAAATGAGTTATAAACAAAGAGCACACATTAATTGTATGCAAAATGGAGGCAAAGATTGATGTGAACATTTAAGTTTATTGAAATTACAGTTTCTTAATTACCAAAAAAAAAACAAAATAAAAATAAAAAACAAGAGAAAAGTTGCGTTTTATTTTAAACTACACATCTTGAGATACGATTTCTAATTAAGTATTATCGGCTTGCGATTGCAAATACATTTGTTATTTGTTGTACCAAAGTATGTCGAGCATTTATACATTACACTTTACAAAAATAATTTTACAGTGTCTGCCTCAAAATTTCAAAATTCAACTGTTCTTTTTAAAAATGTTTTCAAAATCAATTTGCCTATTCACCAAATTCGCAACCAGGTTTGTCTTTTTGCTTATTATTTACTTGCAACAAAAATAATACTTGTAAAAACTTATAGCTTTATGGGTCTATCCAATATGCTCCCAAAGTCTGAATTTTCTTGTCCTACTCGTTGTTATACCAAACATTGTAAATACTTTGGAGGGTTTACAGCAGCCAAAGTTGAAACTCAAGTAAGTTAATATTAAATACTAAACACATTTGCAGGAACTCAGCTTTTATTTTATCAGCATACAAATGCAATAAGGCGTAACATGGGAATGCCAGACATAAACGAAGTTGAAACTCAAGTAAGTTATTGGTAAATAATAAAACATTTTCAGGAACTCAGCTTTTATTTTATCAGCGTATCAACAATGAAAAGCCAGCCATAGATAATCGAAAGTCATCAGAAAATTTCCTAAAATGTTTTAATCAAGAGTTTGAAAATCTCGATGACCCTGTAAAAAAATATGACCACCTAATGGCATTGCGGGAACAGGATTTAAACTTGTATTATCGTTTTTTACGCAATAACACTTGTGAAGTGTTGTCTATATTATATGCAGTCGATAATATCGTGCAGAATTGCAGGCACCTAATAGCGTCCCATTGGTATGCAATTATCCAACACTCATACATATGTATAAGTTAACTTTATAGTTTTATGTTTTACTCCAACAATTAAGCAAACTTTTAATGGAAAAGAAACAAAAAGGAATGCATAGACCATTAGATCCTTCCCAAACTATAGAATATTTGAGAAAACAAATTAACGATTTAAGGAGGAAAAAAACGGACAAGGTCGAGGATGCTAAAACTTATTCGGGAACTTGGATAAAAAGAGCCCTTAGAATATCCCCAGAGAGATGCTATATGATATATCTGAAAACCATCCAATAGACCTATTTGCAAGCCACCACGTTTTACAATGGGAGGTAATGATATATTTAATATTTAACAAAATCAAGAAAAAAATATTGTTAGAATCAAAGTGAATCTAAAGTTCAAGTATATTATTTAATATCGTAGCTCTTACCTTTCTCTCAAAAACCAAAAAAAAAATTTTTTTCTAGAATAGGTAAGAACGGAGTGAGCTACGGTTTCAAAATATTGATTTGAAAAGTGTTTTTTGTATCAGGCATTGTTTTGTTAATCAATATATAAAATGCAAAATTCTTAAGTTTACTAAATTGGTATGTATCCCAACAAATTTAGAGTATTTACCAAATTAATAAGCAGGTTTGTAGAAACAAATATCAGTTGAGAAACCTGTAATCTCAGTTATTTTTCGTAGTATTTTACAATTAGAGGGACTTGTGCCAAGGCATCAATATAGTGGAATTAATCGGTGTGTGTCGAGTATAAGCAATTGGAAAACTTACTGTAATGATAACAAATTGAAATCAGCGCATTTCGAAGATGTAAGCACTTATGAAATGTCTGGAAATATTTGAATAACTAATAAGAATTTGTGAATTAGCATAAAAACACGCTGTGGACTCAAAATGGAATCCGCCTTAAGCTTGATTCCAGTCATGTCAGCAGGTCTTGTGAGTTGACTATGATTCAGGAGCATTTGTCGAGGTGCAAGGATCCATTTCAAAAACTACAGTTTTTAATGTCATTACGGGACAATGATATTGATTTGTACTACCGTTATTTGTGCGAGAATCCTATGGAATTTCTATCGATACTCTATGCTGTACAAGACTATGTTCGCAAGTCCGACAAAATAGATGCTAAATACAAAATAAGGTAAGTTTTAATAATTGTTACTTTAAGTATATTTTGGAGACAACCAAATGAATACCTATGTGAAGACATGAAAAGCCATTGGAAACCGCGAAAAAAGATCAATACCGATTATCATCCCAAAACATAAATGTGACGGCTGGCGAAGATAACTTTAATAGGAACGGTGATGCTCCCCGAAATTTAAAAAATGATTTGATCAAATATTACATACATCAGCGTAACGTAAGTAATTGTGGGAGTTTCCAAACGAGTATTCTAGTTTAGTAGCATTTATTTTCAGTTGTCTAAAAATTGCTGCAGTAAAAAATCAGGAATAGTAGTAGATGAGCGAGTATGTGAAAACCGTGAAAAGGAGAGAAAAGAGTTGCAAAAATGCATCCGCTGCTTTCAAGACATCATCGACTACGTGCGTCCATTTCGCAGACCATATGTGAGTGTCAAATTCAGGTTTAAACTGCCAACGGTTACAAACGCACGTCGACGGCGGCCGACAAAAAGCTCGCGAGCAAGAGAGCGAGAGCGCAACAGAGAGAGAGAGCTTTTATCCGTTGGGCGCAATCAGCTGTTGCACAGCTGTCATTCTGACACTCACACTCAGTTGTGTGGGGTAAACAAAAGAGTCCAATAGGGTAATCTCGCCCATTTTCGCCCACAATAGCGAATTATTGATAGCAGAATTCCGTCGTCTGTTCGCTTTCAAACCAAAACCATATTAATTAAACACATTATCAAAAAACGCAGTGCGTGTAAAACAAGCAAAGCCAAGGCGTTGTAAGGTGGCAGTACAAGACAACAAACACCACACAACCAGTTCATTGCATCAGTGCCGTCGCGTCGTCGGTAGCTGCGCTTAGCGAAAAGCGTTTGCTGCGTTTAGAGGTCACCTTGAAACGTCAAAACCAAAACTTCTGCGCTCGACCGACGCGCTCTCGCAGCCAGTTACTGAAAATCGTCTCGCAGGCAAACCACAGCCACGGCCGCGGCAGCATAATTTTCTCGTAATTTATTTTGGACATCTTGTGACTTGGCTTCCTCGAAGCTCCTCCAGTGCTGTGCAGTGTTGATGCCCATGTGAATCATTGGCACCCGTTAAGCGTCGTCTCTCTCTCGCTCTGAGCTCCAAGCGCGTCTCCGTGTGTTCAACTAACTGTTCATAAAAGGAAATTATTATCCACACATCCATACGACTTTTGCTGAAGGATTCAGAATGAATAGTGATATTAATCAACGTTTCCTGGCACGCGGCTCGCAGCGTGACAAGGGCCTGGCCGTCTTCACCAGCGGCGGCGACTCGCAGGGCATGAATGCGGCTGTGAGAGCCTGCGTCCGCATGGCCATCTACCTGGGATGCAAGGTGAGTTGTGACCTCTGCCAAGTGCTTTCACTTCGCACTCTGTATGGGTGTGCGTATTCGATATGTATTCGATATTATTGACATAATGAGTCCACAAGATATTCACGCTTATCGGTCAAGAGTTGAGGCATTGAACCCTGTATGCATCCTATACAGTGTACTATATACATAAACCTATTAAGTTGATTTCACATTGAGCACAATTAAAACAAATAATTAAACAAATTAGCTTGCTCTTTTGGTGTCAAGTGCCGTTAGATAACGGCCATGTTAGCCTGCAAGAAATATTTAAAATAAAAGCGCCTCACACTCTCACACACACAAACTCATGCACGCACACCTACACACTCAATTTGTATCTGTGTGCGCGCACATTTGACATTGAGTTTATTTCGGGCGACTTACAGACGATCACGCAGAAATATCTGAGAAAATGCGGTTATTGTTTGAAAAGTCAATTATTTACTTACTGTTTTTTCATTAATTACCGAAACTAAATGAAAGTGTTTCATGTTATGGGAAGCTCGTGTGTTTTGAACAACTTTTATATTTATGACCCAAGCAAAACGTATTATTATTTAGTCACGATATATTTCCAGATAACCATTAATAATTTTGTATAAAACATAAATATTCCTTGTTGCCGTTGTTCATACAATTTACAATATAATATGCTAGTTGCCATAGAAACAAATAAATTTGACTCCGAAATACTTTCTGCGAATTCCAAACAATTAAAAAAAAAATCGAATATCTATTATAGCAGCCATTTGGCCAGGGTATTAAAGCTTCGTCATCCGGAATCTAGCAATTTTGTCTTGTATCCAAATTTAAATAATTGAAATAAATTGCACACAAATTTCATGATTTTTATATTCGCAATGAAATTGAATTTGTGGCGAGGCTGCTTTTTCTCAATGTCACTTTTATTTTCTCACTATCAATTGTGAGTTTTATGAGTCTGTGTCCTTCGCCAAAGGGTAAGGCAATTTTCTGTTTGGATCATGCAAGGCCAAGCTGAAATTGCGAAATACTTGGGATACTACAGTTATGCAGATTCGCTTTCAATATCACTTAAATATGATTACTTTCACTAGTTTAATTTGCAATTGTTCAATCAATTTCAATCAGTTCTCAGCGACACCTGACTTCGATCTTTGGCTTTCTTAATAGTTTTACGATTGATAAATGCATACGTGTATACATAAAAGGTTCATTACCTTCAAGACAACTCAGCGATCATATCGGGTTTTAATTGTTGGCTGTCTGTGCTTACATCAAACTTGAATGCATATTGCATTTCAATGTGGATGATTCACTTTAATCCTCAATGATGTCACGTTCGTAAGGAGTGTCTAAATATAGAATAAGATACATAAAAGACAAGCAAACATGACCAACAATTGATTTGTTTTTATTTCACGAGTCAGAACTAGTTACTTGACAACTACAATATTGTTTCTCTTTCACTTATTTATAATCGCGGCTGAGCGTTATCACTAATTAGGCCTGATAAGTGTTGATAATGTGGTAATTGGGTGCGGATCAGATGTCAATGCCTTGATATTAAGCATAAGTAATCATGGCTTGTGTTTATAGTGAATTAATTGAATCGCCTGGAAAAATACTTAAACAATTAAATGATCTTTGAATCCAGGTCTACTTCATCCGGGAAGGCTATCAAGGCATGGTCGATGGCGGTGATTGCATCCAGGAGGCTTCATGGGCTTCGGTCTCATCGATTATCCATCGTGGTGGCACCATCATTGGCTCCGCCCGTTGCCAGGACTTCCGTGAGCGTGCCGGCCGTCTGAAGGCCGCCAACAACTTGGTCCAACGTGGTATCACCAACCTGGTTGTGATTGGTGGTGACGGTTCGCTGACTGGCGCCAATCTGTTCCGTCAGGAGTGGTCCAGCCTGCTGGATGAGCTGCAGAAGAACAACACCATTACTACCGAGCAGAAGGACAAGTACAATGTGCTCCACATCGTCGGTTTGGTAAGTCAACTCCGCTGTTCAACCAATATATTTTGTATGCAATAATTTTGTAATTTATATTCTAGGTGGGCTCCATTGATAACGATTTCTGTGGCACGGACATGACCATTGGTACCGATACGGCGCTGCATCGTATCATTGAAGCCATCGATGCCATCGCCAGCACGGCGTACTCGCATCAGCGCACCTTCATCATGGAGGTCATGGGTCGTCACTGTGGGTAAGTCGATTGTTATCGGATTGATTTCTTTTTGCTTCGAACGATGACGATCATGATGATAGATTGTGATGTAACTGCGTTTTTTGTGCAATTGTGCAATTGCAATGGTAATGTTAAATACCTTCCAATACCTGCAGTTATTTACCTGTTGTAGCTGGCATTATTTCCGAGGCAGATTATGTCTTTCTCCCAGAGTACCCGCCGCCACAAGATTGGCCCGATCGATTGACTCTCAAACTGGAACAGGCAAGCAATCAGATCGATCCATGTCTCACACTCGTACATACATCAAATGTTTGTATGTCTCGATCTCTCGATCTCTTTGTTTATACGAATCGATGATGCACTTGATGTTTTTCATTTTTCCGTTTCACTCTCTGAAAATACTCGATGCTGATTTTACAGATTTGGAAGAGAAAGCCGTTGTGCTACTCGTATTGAAATAAGAAAAGCATTTCCACTTGCTTCGATTGTATTTCATCACTATCTACTTCTGTTCAGACTTCCTTTTGTACATCTCGTGCTAATTATTTGTTTCGATCGCTACCCTCCAATTGTTTCTGCACCCAGAATTTCTTCGATCTGCGCGTAATCTGCCCATCTATGTGTTTTTTCCTATGTATAACAGATGTATAACGACTACATATTTTTACAGTTATTTAGCACTGGTCGGCGGCTTGGCAAGCGAGGCTGATTTTATATTTATACCCGAAATGCCACCGAAAACCGATTGGCCAGATAGGCTTTGCACTCAATTAGCTCAGGCAAGATGTGAACTTTTAACTCTTTCTCTATTTCTCTATCTCATTGCTTTTGGTTGTGCATTTCTCTAGAGCTACAGCTCTAGCAAATTACAAATATGTATTTAAAATGAAAAAACGAACATATCCATTATACACTTCGCATTCCATCCCACACGCAATTAGGCACGAATCAAACAGCATTTAGTATTAAAAATTTGATATTGTACTGTGCTTTTATTGCTTTCAGTATTGCTCGACAAGTGATTCTCCTCTTTTGTCTACTATTCAGTTTGTTTTATTTATTATTTTTTTTTAAATGGTCATCAATGGTCTTACGATGTGTGTGATTCCTTTCCTTTCAGCAAGATCCATGATCCTAATCACAATGTGAATAATATAAATCAAATAACAATATTCATCTCATATGCCACATTGTTTCTCTGTGTTTTATTATTTTTGTTTTTAGCTACTTAGCCATTTCAACAGCTATTGCTACAGAAGCAGATTTTATGTTTATTCCCGAAGAGCCCGCTCCTGTTGACTGGCAGGACCATCTCTGCAAAAAACTCCATCAGGTCAGCGAATGGTCAAGGTTTTAAGTAAAATGTTTCTCCCTATTTTTCAATCTCTCTGCGGTTTTATCGTTTCTTCTCAATTTTTTGGTTATATGGAGTAAAATTCAAAATCTAACATTTCTCAAACTAATCGTGCGTTTTGACAGATGTTCAATAACGAGCAACTGCAGCGGCTTTTTGTCAAACACGTTCTGGCAAACACACTAATTGGCAATTAAATTGGCTTTTATTGGGTTAAAGTGTAGTTAAGGCTAACAGTTTCAGGGCAATTCAATTGCCTTGAACGCAACACTATATTCATATCATGGCCTGACAAGTAAATTGTTTATTGTTTTGTTAATTTCCACCTCACATTCTCTCATACTTTCACTTGCATCTCTTATGCCAGACCTAAACATGCGCTTCATATACATATTATATATACCTTCATCTATGTGTTCTCTTCTTCTGTGTATGTTTTGTCCACTCCATTGCTTTTATTGCCATTCCGTTTACACTAATATCATTAACTATTATTTTTGAAATATTTTTAAGAGCAATGCTTAACAAATGTTTGCTGTTGTTCCACAATTAATCCATTAGGAGCGCTCGGCTGGCCAACGTCTGAACATTGTCATTGTTGCCGAGGGTGCCATGGATCGCGAGGGTCATCCAATTACCGCCGAGGATGTGAGAAAGGTCATCGATGAGCGTCTCAAGCACGACGCTCGCATCACTGTCCTGGGTCATGTGCAGCGCGGTGGCAACCCAAGCGCCTTCGATCGTGTTTTGGTGAGTCGCCCAACTTATCGATATTATTAACCACAAATTAATTGAGTTATTCTTTCTGATAACAGGCGTGTCGCATGGGTGCTGAAGCTACGCTGGCTCTGATGGAAGCCACGTCCGACTCGGTGCCTGTGGTCATCTCGCTGGACGGCAATCAGACGGTGCGTGTGCCACTTATGGAGTGCGTTGAACGCACCCAGGCTGTGGCCAAGGCCATGAAGGAGAAGCGTTGGGCAGACGCTGTCAAGCTGCGTGGTCGCTCGTTTGAGCGCAATCTGGAGACCTACAAGATGTTGACGCGCTTGAAGCCACCCAAGGAGTGCTTCGATGCCCAGGGCAAGGGCATTGAGGGCTACAGGCTAGCCGTGATGCACATTGGTGCTCCCGCTTGTGGCATGAACGCAGCTGTGCGCAGTTTTGTCCGCAATGCCATTTATCGCGGCGATGTTGTCTACGGTGTCAACGATGGTGTCGAGGGTCTCATTGCTGGCAATGTGCGCGAACTGGGCTGGTCTGTATGCTGCCGCATTAAAGAGTATTTCCCTTGCTAACTTTCCCATTTACTATTGCAGGTCTGATGTCTCTGGCTGGGTTGGCCAAGGTGGCGCTTATCTGGGCACCAAGCGCACCCTGCCCGAGGGTAAATTCAAGGAGATTGCTGCCCGCCTCAAGGAGTTCAAGATCCAGGGTCTGCTGATCATTGGCGGCTTCGAGAGTTATCATGCCGCTGGCCAAATTGCCGATCAGCGCGAAAATTACTCAGAGTTCTGCATCCCCATTGTGGTGGTGCCCTCCACCATTTCCAACAATGTGCCCGGCACAGAGTTCTCGCTCGGCTGCGACACTGGTCTCAATGAGATTACCGAAATCTGCGATCGTATTCGTCAGTCGGCTCAGGGTACCAAGCGTCGTGTCTTCGTCATTGAGACCATGGGCGGCTATTGCGGCTACCTGGCCACGCTGGCTGGCTTGGCTGGTGGCGCCGATGCTGCCTACATTTTCGAGGAGAAGTTCTCCATCAAGGACTTGCAGCAGGATGTCTATCACATGGCATCCAAAATGGCCGAGGGTGTCTCGCGTGGTCTCATTCTGCGCAACGAGAAGGCCAGCGAGAACTACTCCACGGACTTCATCTACCGTCTGTATTCGGAGGAGGGCAAGGGTCTGTTCACCTGCCGCATGAACATCTTGGGCCATATGCAGCAGGGTGGCTCACCGACACCCTTCGATCGCAACATGGGCACCAAAATGGCTGCCAAGTGCGTCGATTGGCTGGCAACCCAGATCAAGGCCAACATCGATGCCAATGGCGTCGTCAACTGCAAGTCCAACGATACTGCAACTCTGCTCGGCATTGTATCGCGTCAGTATCGCTTCACACCTCTGGTTGATCTCATTGGCGAGACAAACTTTGAGTAAGTGCTCGACAAACATTACAAGTACTATAAAAATAATTAAACTCTTCTTTACAGCCAACGCATACCGAAGAAACAGTGGTGGCTGCGTCTGCGTCCACTGTTGAGAATCTTGGCCAAGCACGATTCCGCCTACGAGGAGGAGGGCATGTACATTACCGTCGAGGAGGAGTGCGATACCGATGCAGTCGCTTAAACACAACAACAACACTAACCCGCAGATTTATCATGCCCAGTGCACAAACAACGATCACCGTATCAATCTCAGTGTTTTATTATTTTTCATATGCACATACTACTTTTCTTTGATAACTAAGTCTACTACTGCTGTAATTCACGTTTGTTATTCATTTGTTTAGAAATGATTTTCACGGCGACATGCATACAATAATATTATACAATAAACTTCACAGCTCAGGTCAAATGTTAAGGAGCTAACATTTAGATTAGCCAACATCAATTCATGCCACCGAGTGGTACATAGTTTGATATAGTATACCGAGACCCATGATCCCAGTTAAATAGTGTATTTCCTATGCATACATATGTATTCAACATACATACATATATGTATATAAGCATACCGCAACAAATATTTATATTTCTCTATTTACATTACAATACAATATTATTTATTTTAGTTTATATGCATAAATTTTGTTCTTTTCGAGTGCATACACATAATTGCTTATGATTGTCCAACATTGCACGTATATTACGCAAATACATAAATATAAAAACACAACAATTGTTTAATGTGTATGATAATACACCCTTTAGCTGGTTTGACAAATACAATGTCCCCCACACTATCCGTATATTATTGTAATTGTTGAAACAAATATCTATATGAAAACGTGTTACAAATACAGAACAACATATACATAAATATATATATATATATATATTTGAAATCCTTTATCGATTGTTAAGAGAATATCAAATGTTAATAATCGCAAATCAGCGCAACTATTCTGTTACAAAGGGTTTCCACTCAAAATAAAAAGTAAACTATAAAATTCAAAGTCAGCAGCTTCAAGTGGGTTTTGGGAAGGAATTTCGTCGTTAATATTAACGTATTTTATTCAAATTCAAATTTGAAAGCCCGCCCAGCTTCTGAAAATTTAAATTTTTGGCAAATCAACTTGCTACTCGATTATGTTCGCCTGGTACTTCAGCAGATCCAAGTGAGGTTTGGAAAGGAATTTCGTCGTTATTATTAACGTATTTTATTCAAATTCAAGTTTGAAAATCCCGCCCAGCTTCTGAAAATTTAAATTTTTGGCAAATCTACTTGCTACTCGATTATGTTCGCCTGGTACTTCAGCAGATCGACGTTGGTTTTTGGAAGGAATTTCGACGTTATTATTAACGTATTTTATTCAAATTCAAATTTGAAAATCCCGCCCAGCATCTGAAAATTTAAATTTTAGGCAAATCTACCTGCTAGTCGATTATGTTCGCCTGGTACTTCAGCAGATCGACGTTGGTTTTGGGAAGGAATTTCGTCGTTATTATTAACGTATTTTATTCAAATTCAAATTTGAAAGCCCGCCCAGCTTCTGAAAATTTAAATTTTTGGCAAATCAACTTGCTACTCGATTATGTTCGCCTGGTACTTCAGCAGATCCAAGTGAGGTTTGGAAAGGAATTTCGTCGTTATTATTAACGTATTTTATTCAAATTCAAGTTTGAAAATCCCGCCCAGCTTCTGAAAATTTAAATTTTTGGCAAATCTACTTGATACTCGATTATGTTCGCCTGGTACTTCAGCAGATCGACGTTGGTTTTTGGAAGGAATTTCGACGTTATTATTAACGTATTTTATTCAAATTCAAATTTGAAAATCCCGCCCAGCATCTCAAAATTTAAATTTTAGGCAAATCTACTTGCTAGTCGATTATGTTCGCCTGGTACTTCAGCAGATCGACGTTGGTTTTGGGAAGGAATTTCGTCGTTATTATTAGCGTATTTTATTCAAATTCAAGTTTGAAAATCCCGCCCAGCTTCTGAAAATTTAAATTTTTTGCAAATCTACTTGCTACTCGATTATGTTCGCCTGGTACTTCAGCAGCTCCAAGCGGGTTTTGGGAAGGAATTTCGTCGTTATTATTAGCGTATTTTATTCAAATTCAAGTTTGAAAATCCCGCCCAGCTTCTGAAAATTAAAATTGTTGGCAAATCTACTTGCTATTCGATTATGTTCGCCTGGTACTTCAGCAGATCGACGTTGGTTTTGGGAAGGAATTTCGTCGTTATTATTAGCGTATTTTATTCAAATTCAAGTTTGAAAATCCCGCCCAGCTTCTGAAAATTTAAATTTTTTGCAAATCTACTTGCTACTCGATTATGTTCGCCTGGTACTTCAGCAGCTCCAAGCGGGTTTTGGGAAGGAATTTCGTCGTTAATATTAACGTATTTTATTCAAATTCAAATTTGAAAGCCCGCCCAGCTTCTGAAAATTAAAATTTTTGGCAAATCTACTTGCTATTCGATTATGTTCGCCTGGTACTTCAGCAGATCGAAGTCAGTTTTGGGAAGGAATTTCGTCGTTATTATTAACGTATTTTATTCAAATTCAAGTTTGAAAATCCCGCCCAGCTTCTGAAAATTTAAATTTTTGGCAAATCTACTTGCTACTCGATTATGTTCGCCTGGTACTTCAGCAGCTCCAAGCTGATTTTGGGAAGAAATTTCGTCGTTAATATTAACGTATTTTATTCAAATTCAAATTTGAAAGCCCGCCCAGCTTCTGAAAATTTAAATTTTAGGCAAATCTACTTGCTACTCGATTATGTTCGCCTGGTACTTCAGCAGATCGAAGTCAGTTTTGGGAAGGAATTTCGTCGTTATTATTAACGTATTTTATTCAAATTCAAGTTTGAAAATCCCGCCCAGCTTCTGAATATTTAAATTTTTGGCAAATCTACTTGCTACTCGATTATGTTCGCCTGGTACTTCAGCAGCTCCAAGCTGATTTTGGGAAAGAATTTCGTCGTTAATATTAACGTATTTTATTCAAATTCAAGTTTGAAAATCCCGCCCAGCTTCTGAAAATTTAAATTTTTTGCAAATCTACTTGCTACTCGATTATGTTCGCCTGGTACTTCAGCAGCTCCAAGCGGATTTTGGGAAGGAATTTCGTCGTTAATATTAACGTATTTTATTCAAATTCAAATTTGAAAGCCCGCCCAGCTTCTGAAAATTTAAATTTTTGGGAAATCTACTTCCTACTCGATTATGTTCGCCTGGTACTTCAGCAGCTCCAAGTGGGGTTTGGGAAGGTATTTCGTCGTTAATATTAACGTATTTTATTCAAATTCAAGTTTGAAAATCCCGCCCAGCTTCTGAAAATTTAAATTTTTTGCAAATCTACTTGCTACTCGATTATGTTCGCCTGGTACTTCAGCAGCTCCAAGCTGATTTTGGGAAGAAATTTCGTCGTTAATATTAACGTATTTTATTCAAATTCAAATTTGAAAGCCCGCCCAGCTTCTGAAAATTTAAATTTTAGGCAAATCTACTTGCTACTCGATTATGTTCGCCTGGTACTTCAGCAGATCGAAGTCAGTTTTGGGAAGGAATTTCGTCGTTATTATTAACGTATTTTATTCAAATTCAAATTTGAAAATCCCGCCCAGCTTCTGAAAATTTAAATTTTAGGCAAATCTACTTCCTACTCGATTATGTTCGCCTGGTACTTCAGCAGCTCCAAGTGGGGTTTGGGAAGGAATTTCGTCGTTATTATTAACGTATTTTATTCAAATTCAAATTTAAAAATCCCGCCCAGCTTCTGAAAATTTAAATTTTTGACAAATCTACTTGCTACTCGATTATGTTCGCCTGGTACTTCAGCAGATCGACGTTGGTTTTGGGAAGGAATTTCGTCGTTATTATTAACGTATTTTATTCAAATTCAAGTTTGAAAATCCCGCCCAGCTTCTGAAAATTTAAATTTTAGGCAAATCTACTTGCTACTCGATTATGTTCGCCTGATACTTCAGCAGATCGACTTTGGTTTTGGGAAGGAATTTCGTCGTTATTATTAACGTATTTTATTCAAATTCAAGTTTGAAAATCCCGCCCAGCTTCTGAAAATTTAAATTTTAGGCAAATCTACTTGCTACTCGATTATGTTCGCCTGATACTTCAGCAGATCGAAGTCAGTTTTGGGAAGGAATTTCGTCTTTAATATTAACGTATTTTATTCAAATTCAAATTTGAAAGCCCGCCCAGCTTCTGAAAATTTAAATTTTTGGCTAATATACTTGCTCGATTATGTTCGCCTGGTACTTCAGCAGATCGACGAAAGGAATTTCGTCGACATTGTTAATGTATTTTTTTTATTTAAGATAAATGAATTTGTTTACTTTTGAATAAATGTATTAACAAAATTATGCACTTACATTTACATTACTTCTGAATAATCATAATAAGTAAAGTAATATTACTGTTCTATTTAATTTAAATTTGTAGGTAAGGTCTTTTTAAATTTTGTCGAATTATATGCATATAAATAAAGAATATTTGAACATTATGCTTACAATTCTTGTACAAATGGTTAAAATAAAAAAAAAAAAAACTATAAAATTCAAAGTCAAGTTTCCAAAAAGGGGGAAAAGTTTCGTCAAGTTTGAGTAATATGGCAATAACGACACTGGCTAAATACTAAATTCGTCGATCCGGCAACATCGGCAATCACACTTTAATAGACGGAGACAATTTGAGTAGCCGTTACGGTTAATTAAGCGACTTTAAAAATTTAATTGAGTATCACACATTACAGTCCACCACCTGATCTCTCAACTGAAATCACTTGTCGCTTCCGATCGCTAATCGCGGTGAGCTTTTGTTCCAGGCGCAACTTGGCGTAGCGCAAATAGGCCGTGTCACCGTGGACAATGGCTGACATGAGCAGCAGGTATTCGTAGAGATTCACTTTGCCCTGTGAATGGCAATCAATATCCCGCAGCACGTTGTGCATCAGATCTACTGGCACCTCTTTGACGCCAAATGTTTTCATAGCTGCACAGCATTTGTTGATGGACACAAAGCCCGAGTCGTCGGTGTCCAGGCTCTTAAAGTGCGCAGCATATTTTTGCACCTGCTCCACAGACATTTTAATGGGAATATTCACATGGGACGCCGTGTTCGCGTGTGACTGACCCATCTGTGTGCTGAGAAACAGTTTCGCTTCTTCGATTTCTTGCGCCTTCTTTTTCTTGGACCACTGTAGCTCATTGGCCATAACGTTGGCCACCTTGGGCAAGATCTCCTCAGCAACGTGCACATTGAGGAAGGCCACACGCAGACGACGCGCCACCATGTCCACCAGAGTGCAAGCGTATTCCTTAACTCCCTGACGCACCTCAGCCTCAATGTAGGGAAACTCGGAATGAAGCCGCTTGCCGCTAATGGGCCAGGATCCACTGGGATTTGCGCAGACAGCCACTTTGCAGGCGTTCGAGCCATACGTATCGGTCAAATGCTTGGCCACATCGCGCTCTAATCCAAAATCCTGCACTAGGCGTATAAACATGTTGGGCGTCCAACCATCGGCACCATCCAATTTGCAAGAAGACGCCGTAATCGATTTCTCTCGCAATGGACTCAGTCCGCCAGTGTTGATGGCTACGTCGATGGCCTCCTCGGCAATTATCCGAAATGAGGACCAAGTGCCACCTACAATGGACAACATTTTGCCCTTGCCCACCGTAATGAGGTGATTCTTCAGCAACGAATCCCTCAATTCATCCGTCTCTGTGGCGAGCGGTTTGTAGCCACCCCAAACGGCCAAGACATCACAGCGACGCACATCGAAATTGGGATTGACATAGCTCTTGATGCCATCCAGTAGGTATTGCACCTCCATTTCCGTGGGCTGCGGTTCTGCAGATGATTCCCGCAGCTCATCAGAGGTGCCCATCAGCGTGTGTCCCAGCCAGGGCAGAAAATATATGGCGGATCCGGTTCGCGTGCAAGGATCGAAGAGTCCCACTTGCTCGGGACAGTAAAACGGAGGCAAGACAATGTGAGAGGCCCAGGTGGGTGAACATTGCGGCACTGCATCGACATCCTCCAGACGGCAGATGCTGTCGCTCAGCGGACCCGTGGCATTGATGACCATCTTGGCGCTTATCTTGTAGGATTTGCCAGTCAACTGATCAACTGCCTTGGCACCCACAATTTGTTGATGCTTGTTCCGCAGCAGCTCTGTGACCTTCATGTGATTGCAGACATCGGCGCCATAGCGGGAGGCAGTCAAGACGACAGCCAGACACAGTCTCGCATCGTCGTGCTGACCCTCGTAGAAGACAAAGGCTCCGTGGATGTCACGCGGCAGCATGGGAAATATATCGATTGCTTCGGGCGTGCTGATGTATTGAAATCCTCTATTGTTGCCGGGTGCCATCAAGTGATAGAGATGCAGTTTGGCCCAATACGAGGGCAGCTGCCACCAATGATGCACTGGCAGCATGATGGGCACCGGTTGATTCAAGTGTGGCGCCATGTTGGCAATGTTACTGCGCTCCTCCAGCGAGGTCCGCACACGTCGAAAAGCGGCCAGGTCCAGTTTGGAGATGGCCTGATCCAGGTCCCTGAGTCCGCCATGTAACAATTTGGTGGACTTGGACGAGGTGCCACTGCCGAAATCATCTGCTTCCACCAAAGCTGTTTTCAGACCACGCGTGGCCGCATCCAGAGCACAACCAGCACCGACTGCGCCACCGCCAATGATGAGGACGTCGTAGTCTGTACGTCGCAATGCTTCAATGTTCATGCTGCGTGTGGGCAGCTCACGCTTCATTTGCGGCACCTTGCTTCGCTCCTGGCATAAGTTCAGGGAAGAGATGCCCAGCATGGAGCTGCCCGCCAGCACAGCCACTTGGAGCAATTTTGACATACCGTTTAACAACAAATGTACATATGTAGTATGTTTAAATGTTTGAGTAATTTGAAATCAATGATGATGTTAGTTTGACAACTAATGAATTTGAATACGTTTATATTTATTTGTATATTTAAATATATGTGTATATTTTTGTGTGTTGCATTTTGGAAAGTTACAAAAAATTATCTATAAGAAAACTCAAGCCCACTCACTAAAGCGATTAGTACAATAATTAAAAAAACAAAGATGCCAAACATTCACATTAATTCATGAGGTGTTCTTTCTATCGATCGTTCCTTCTCATTTATATCTTTAAAACTTAGCACAAATTCTTTCTACTCAAAATCTCACCTAGCTGCAAAACTGGCAGCCGCCACCGCATCGATGCTGTCTTCACAAATGACCTCCTGCAAGCGGCAAGCAACACACAGTAGTTCTCAGGTTGTTTTCTTTCTTTTTAAAGGCATGGGCATTGGAATGCGACTGTGTTGTGTGTGTGTGTATGTTTGTGTAGTGTTGTTGTTTTGGTTGTTGTGTGTGTGTGGCAGTCAGAAAAGGCGTGTCGTCATCGTGGTGGAGCAACTAGCTGCAGCTGGGCGCATTAACATCCTGTGGCTTCTACTGCTGCTTGGCGCTGCCGAAGAAGTACTTGTAGAAGAGCGTGGCAAACAGGCAGAGCACCAGCGGCAACAGCCACGATTTCACCGAACTCTCCTCGGCTTGCGTCTCTGAGCTCCAGGTGGGTTCCGATTTCTGTGCAACGTTGGTCCGCTCGCTGGCCACCAGCTCACCGATTTTGTACTTCTTCATCATTTCGCGGGCATCGTTGCTGTGTCCCACATCCTCAAAGTTCTCGGTGGCATCTTTGCCGGCCTGTTCGATGAGCACTTCCTCACCGCCGGGATGCTGCAAGAGAATCGAATATATAATACATGTAGATGCCATCATATGCAAATCAACAAAAACACTCTTGTCTCTTGACCGTGAAATAAATCGAGAATCAAATAAATCTAATGTTTAAAACATTCAAAGGCAATCAAAGTTCTGTCCATCCCATATATATAGCATGGCTGGCTGTTGCTCTTCACGATTCTTGGTAGGGGCTAATCTCAAAGGCGCAGTGTTGATAAACGCCATAAAATTTGGATTGCAAGGCGAACGTGAGACTTTCGTCATACTACTTTAGTTTTCAAGTTGAAACAAGTTGAAAAAATGCAGCGTAACGATTAGATTGCGCCTTCATAAAGTCGCCGGCAAGTCTTATCACAGAAACAATTTGAAAGCAAGCCAGCAAAAAGAATCATAGTGACAACCATATTTGTTTATACACATCACACATGTACATACATATATAAATACATATCGAACTTGTTTTTATCAGATAATAACAATAATAATGCAACTCATATCTTGAAATAGCGCGATCAGATTTGAGTTTAACTGTTTATAGTTTCTATGTAGTAAAATGCTGACAAATTGTTAGTGTTTAAATTCTGAGCATAATCTTGAATATCTCCAGCTCTCTCTCTGTCGCAGTACTCATATAATAAGTATTGCGAGCAATACAAAACACTTGAAACCTCTGATACTATATATATATGTATTTAAATTCTCGTTTTATTGTGCACTGCTGTTCTACAAGTTACACAAGACTCAGAATACGTACTTTTTGCATTTAAATCATATGTTAATTAGCTTACACCTAATTTTGTTTAACTTTTGCCCTACTCCCATTGATAATGATGAACTGCGTCAAAATATAAAAATTAAATATTAACACAAAAATAGGATTGGTTTTTGTTCACACAATGGAAATATGCATACAACAAAAATAGCAGGTCAACTAATGACCGTGGGTCAAAGTACACAATCAATCTAGACTCTCGTCTTGTGGCAATTGAATCGTTTATTTGCACGCATTGCGATCGTATTATTAACAGATTTCAAAGGTGAACATGTAGCACGACGATCGAAACGAGTTAGAAAAACTCAATTCGTCGTGATAAGACAACTTTTCACCACGCTTACTCCCCCGGAATGGGAATGAGAATGACTTAATGCCCGCGCCCTGATTTCGACGTGTACCTCTCCAGAGAGCTAGCTAACTGTTGTTGTTGTTGTTTTTGTTGGTGCTGCTGCTGCTGTTGTTTTTGGCTTGACTTACCTCGTTCAGAAATGCGGTGACATCGTAGACGTTGTTGTGGATGAGCAGCCATGTGTCCTTGTTGGTGTTGTGTTTGGCGACTTCCGCACGCGTAAAAGTTTTCTCATCACCGCTCGACATGTTGATGACTTGTTGAATTGCGTTTCTATTTCTTTCTATCACCAACTTTTGTGAACTTCTCACTATTTATGGATGGGAGCGAAGTGAACCGAACTAGTAGTGGTGGGAAAATATCGATAGCATTATCGATGCATCAATGGCTTTGACATCGATGTTTCTATGTTATTAAAATGTTAAGTCGATATGTTACACATCGATTTTTTTTAACGCAAACAGCGATGTTGTGACTACTCCTGGAATTTGTAATCAGAATGCATATTGAAAAAATGTTCGATTTTGAGTATAGTTGCTTGAGTTCTAATTGCGCACTCTACAACTGAAATCATCATATCGAATTTGAATCGATACTTAAACGAATTTTAAACGAAAAGGAATTCATTTAATAATGTGTATAAGCATTTTTATATTTCATGAGCGTGTATTGGCAGCAAATAAATATAATGTACATTTGTTGTTCTAATTCTTTGTGAGTAAACAGTCGCCAAACGATTAGCAATACTACGCACAATCGTATTTAGGTAAATTTGATCGATAAATGTTAACGACTTCTCAGACGGTAGTTGGGCGGGCTTTTAATGACTTTCAAAACCAGTGATCAATTTAAATGATAAATGGAATGTTAAGATAGAGTAATTTTAATTGAAAGTAAGAAATGTAATTGTCGATACAAATATATAAATATGTATTTTATAGAAATGGAGATAAAATGCAATGAGTTTCCCACTTATTGCAAGCACCTATTCCCCTTGCTGAGTGGCGAAATAAATAAGATTAATATATGTTAATGTGAGACCTTTGACAATCCCTATCTCGATCTTGACGTTCCACAGACAAATTGGCAACAACGCGGGGAAAGTACACTTGCTTTAGATTTTGTTCGTATTGTTGGCACACGAACTGTTTTATAGTATATTCAGTTTGTTAATGCATCGTGATTAGCAGTTGTCAAATCATTCGCACTGAATCATATTTGAAGGAATTTGGAAGAAAGCTCTCACTCTTCCTTGGTATCAGGAAATTGGATATAACGTCAGCTTTATTTTCTACGTCATTGCCTAAGCAATTCATATGACTCCGAATTGAATCTACATATATGTATATCCAGCCACATATCTTTATACTATCTGGATAAAAGCACATTTAAATACCTTGCCCTCAGCCTTTAATAATACATATAATATGTACTCGATCAAAATGAGAGCTTACTTCTGTACTTAAAAGCTAATGATTATCAGCAAATTGTTTATGTGTACTAGATTGAATAAATACACAATGTTAATTACTATTTCGTGTTGTGATACAACACCCAATACGAAATCAATTATACTAACTTTGTTCTGCCATAATCCTATTGGTTATTGTGTTACTTGGGTCACGCTTTTCTGCCTGATAACAAAATGATTGTGATAAATGTTAACGGAGAGTAAGCAGTGTGAGTGATTCGTTATTCGCTCTCTATTATTGTTTTTGAAAAGTAATGATGAAATCCATAATCGAGCCGGGTAAAGTCATCAACCAAAACTGGTAAAGCCCAAATGTAGTACAGTAGTTTCGATGGCTATTCATTTAAGCCACATTGTTTTGAATTATTTTGAAATGGTCGTCAATCAAAATTGAATACACTAAACAGCTCTTAAAGCTAAATACAATTGTATTTCAATTAATTCGTAGGTGCACAAATATTCTTTTGATAAGCCAATACACTCTTCATTTATTTAACACGTGGTCCACTCTCTTTGTGTCTACTCTTAGCTTATTATTAGCACTAAAAGCTGATAAACATTATCAGCATGAACCGATATCAACTAATATAATTTGTTGCCTAGCCTGTTGCCTGTTTGAATATAAGCCCATATGTTTTGATGAATTTCATAAGTCTCTTTCTGCTGTGGTCAGATTCAGTTCACACGCTCATCACTCGCGCGATTCACGTATATGCACAATACCAAAGGACAACAAAAACAGATCTATAAATTGCGCAATGGCCGCGTCCAACGGTAATGTCGTCAAGGATGACGACAATCGATTATCACAATACAAAACCAATATCGTTTTGGGTGAATCCTTCGCAGCAAACGACAAAGAACGCAAGAGCTTGTGAGTTGAAATTCGGATATCAGTTTGTGTTTGGATAAATATTCAAAGAATTAAATTTATTAAAAATAATTAGTTACCTCTAACTGTAATAAGAAAAATTTATTTTTAAGCTTTTCTAAGGAAATTGTTGCAAAATTGCATTTTAAAAATTGTGAAATATGATAAGAGTTATCGGACCTAACGTTCTTCATCCCATGTGATTAGTGATTATATTAATTGTGATTTGATTAATTAACAGAAAAAATGTTTTTTTAATTCTAATTAAAAAAATAAATACTTTAACTATATATTATGTAGATATTATATTTTGTGCAGTGAAAAATCGAAAAACAATGTCTATTTTATATGGTGGACTGTACCAAGGAAACCATTTTTAAAATTCTGCATTGCATATTCGAAATTCGAGGAATGCACATTTCTTTCAACCGGTTAATTTAATCGAAAAAATAAACATTTATTTTTGCAGTCAATATATATTTTATAAAGTGCATTGCAGGAGTTAAATTCTTAGCAATTACATTATTTTCAACCAGTTAAAATGGAATCATCTTCAAAGAAAAAACTACATGCGATCAATAAAATCGAAATTAAATTTTTCAGAGAAGTAATTTATTTGTATTCATATTACTAACAATACAAATATTTATTTGGATGTCAGAGTTGTGGTAACTATTGCCGTGATTATTTTTATAATATTGTTTTTTATGAACGTATATAAATTAAAATAAAGCATGCACTCAATATTGCTTCCCTACAATTTTACAATCGTAATTGTGATATAATTAACTCTATCGTCCATTGTACAGATATCAGTCAGGCGCACTTCCATAAAACTTAAAAATAAACAATAATGATGCAACATGAAGTCATTAACGGAAAAATAACGTACCCTTCTAATAAAAAAGTATTTTTTTTATACTCTAGCACTTGTTGCACAAAGTCCTTTAAAAAGGTTGAAGAATAGTGCGATTGTACTTTATAATCGCCAATACTTCAATGAAAAATACTTAAAGCGAAAAATATAAATAATTCCTGTGTAATCTGGTTATCATTATAAATGATAAGTTAATAAGTATATATTAGCTAATAGACAGACAGGCAGATAATTATGGAAAACTCTATCAGAATGTAATGTAACCATGACCGTGCGATTTCCCTACTTATCAAACGGCACCATTATCATCACGGGCTTCAGAAAGTCGGAATTTCGAAGTCGTTAAATTTACTGCACCAATGAAAATTATAACAAAGAAACAAACGCATATCTTGTGGCGCATATAACGCTCGAATTTATATAAATTGACTAAGCGTGATCTATTGATACGGGAACACGTCCATTAAAAAAATTCGTTCCTATGACGACGTTGATATGAATTACTGATATGCATAATCTAACATAGGTAGGCGTAGTGTAGTTTCTTTGGCGATAGTACACAATCCCACGAGGCCTTGAATGGGTCCCAGTATAGCGATAAACGCACCGATGACTAGTCTATTGCCCATATATAGGGTTTAATTATGTTGAATGATATTCATGAAAGGTGCTCATTGTTTTTTTGTTGTTTTGCAGTGAACCGAATAAGTCCAAGAAGAAATCGAAGCATGATGACGAGACCGAAGAAGATGATGGCAAACCCAAAGACGACATCAAGCCAGTCAGTTTCTTCCGGATGTTCCGGTATGCAACAACTAAGGATCGCGCTCTCTACTTTATTGGGTTCCTCGGTGCTGTCGCCACGGGTCTAACGACGCCAGCGAACAGTTTGATTTTTGGTGATCTCACAAATGTAAGTTCAATATATTACAGAAACACATACATATTTTATACTAATGATGCTACTTGCCTTTAGGATATGATTGATCTGAGTGGCCTAGTCGAGGGCGCCAAGTACATCAGAAACGACTTCAATTCCGATGCGTTGCTCGATGCCGTGCAGGATTTCTCGCTGAAGAACACATACATCGGCATCGTGATGCTCGTCTGCAGTTACATCTCCGTCACGTGCTTCAATTATGCTGCCCACTCGCAGATCATGTCCATTCGCTCCAAGTTCTTCAAGTCCGTGCTGCACCAGGACATGAGCTGGTATGACTTCCATCAGAGTGGCGAGGTCGCCAGTCGCATGAATGAGTAAGTGCAGCCATAAAAGCTACCGAATTCCTAGTATTAATTTCACCTTATTGCTCTGCAGAGATCTGTCAAAGATGGAGGATGGCCTGGGTGAGAAGGTTGTGATGTTTGTGCACTTCATTGTCGCCTTCTTTGGCTCCATCATCCTGGCCTTCGTCAAGGGCTGGGAGCTGTCGTTGGTGTGTTTGACCAGTCTCCCAGTTACCTTCATTGCCATGGGCTTCGTGGCCATTGCCACCTCCAAGCTGGCCAAGCAGGAGGTGAACATCTATGCCAGCGCCGCCGTCGTCGCCGAGGAGGCGCTGTCCGGCGTGCGCACAGTCAAGGCCTTCGAGGGCGAGGCCAAGGAGGTGTTCGCCTACAAGACCAAAGTGATTGCCGCCAAGCTGCTGAACATTAAGCGCAACATGTTCTCGGGTATTGGCTTTGGCCTGCTCTGGTTCTTCATCTATGCTTCGTATGCGCTGGCCTTTTGGTACGGCGTCGGCCTGGTGATCAAGGGTCACACCGATCCGTACTATGAGAACTATGATCCCGGCACCATGATCACCGTCTTCTTCTCCATCATGATGGGCTCCATGAACATTGGCATGGCCTCGCCCTACATCGAAGCCTTTGGCATTGCCAAGGGTGCGTGCGCCAAGGTCTTCCACATCATCGAGCAGGCGCCAACCATCAATCCCCTCGAGCCGCGTGGCAAGAGTCTCAATGAACCGCTGACCAAAATTGAATTCCGCGACGTGGAATTCCAGTATCCCACGCGCAAGGAGATTCCCATTCTGCAGAAACTCAACCTGACGATTCATCGCGGCGAGACCGTTGCCCTGGTGGGACCCTCGGGCTGTGGCAAGTCCACGTGCATCCAGCTGCTGCAGCGTTACTACGATCCCCAGGGCGGCGATCTCTACTTCAATGGCCACAACATCAAGGACATAAACATCAATTGGCTGCGCTCGCGCATTGGCGTTGTCGGCCAGGAGCCCGTGCTCTTCGGCCAGTCCATCTACGAGAACATTCGCTATGGCCGCGAGGAGGCCACCAGGGAGGACATCGAGGCAGCAGCTGCTGCGGCCAACGCTGCCATCTTCATCAAGAAACTGCCCAAGGGCTACGACACATTGGTGGGCGAACGCGGTGCTCAGTTGTCCGGCGGACAGAAGCAACGTATTGCGATTGCACGTGCGCTGATTCGGGATCCGGAAATTCTGCTGCTCGACGAGGCCACCTCGGCCCTGGACACGGCCAGTGAGGCCAAGGTGCAGGCGGCGCTGGAGAAGGTCAGCAAGGGACGCACCACCATCATTGTGGCCCATCGTCTGTCGACGGTGCGACGCGCCGACAAGATTGTGGTGATCAACAACGGCCAAATTGTCGAGTCCGGCACCCATCAGGAGCTGATGATGCTGAGGAATCACTACTTCAATCTGGTGACCACACAGATGGGTGACGACGACGGCACTGTGCTGAGTCCCACCGGCGACATCTACAAGAACCTGGACATCAAGGACGAGGACGATCAGGAGATCAAGATCTTGCACGAGGAGGAGGACATCGAAGAGGAGGTGGCCAACAAGAAGAAGAAGAAGGAGAAGGAACCATCGCCCATGATGGGTGTGATGCGCATGAACAAACCCGAATGGCCGCAAATCACCATCGGCTGCATCAGCTCCATCATCATGGGCTGTGCCATGCCCGTCTTTGCCATGCTCTTCGGCAGCATCATCCAGGTGCTGCAGGTGGACAACGATGACTATGTGCGCGAGAATACCAACCAGTATAGCTTGTACTTCCTGATCGCCGGCATTGTGGTCGGCATCTCCACGTTCATGCAGATCTATTGCTTTGGCATTGCGGGCGAACGTCTCACGGAGCGCTTGAGAGGATTGCTGTTCGAGGGCATGTTGAAGCAGGAAGTTTCTTGGTTCGACGACCGTGCCAACGGCACGGGCAGTCTTTGTGCTCGCTTATCTGGGGATGCCGCCGCCGTACAGGGCGTAAGTACTGCCTATTCAGCAATCAAAGTCTGCCCAGCGTTAATTGGTTGATTCACAATCCCATAGTTTACAATCTATTAACAACACTTTCAAATAATTGGCACTTGCCCGATAAGAGTTTACCCCGATTATTTGTTATCAGACTTTTTTGTTGCCTGCAATTTAACAATTGTTAACTAAACATTTCATCGACTTTTACAGGCCACTGGTCAGCGCATTGGCAGCATTATCCAGGCAATTGCCACCATCGTCTTGGGCATCGCCATAGCCATGTACTACGAGTGGAGCTTGGGTCTGGTGGCCATTGCCTTTATGCCCTTCATTCTTATCTCGTTCTATCTGCAACGCACGGTGATGGCCCAGGAGAACATGGGCAATGCCAAGATCATGGAGAACACCACCAAACTGGCCGTCGAAGTGGTGTCCAATATACGCACTGTCGTCTCCTTGGGTCGCGAGGACATGTTCCACAGGAACTACATCGAGATGTTGACACCCGCTGTTGAGGTAAGTCAGCCACAATCTCTCAATCTTCAATTACTCACGTTACGCTTTTGCATTTGCAGAAATCCAAGAAGAACACGCACTATCGTGGCATGGTCTATGGTCTGGCCAGGTCCATGATGTTCTTCGCCTACGCAGCTTGCATGTACTATGGTGGCTGGTGTGTCATCCACCGTGGTATGCTCTTTGGCGACGTCTTTAAGTGAGTTTCAGCACTTGCTATAACTTCATCTCCATTCTTGACTACAACTGTCTGTCTTCTCTCTGCAGAGTTTCGCAGGCCCTGATCATGGGCACTGCATCGGTGGCCAGCGCCTTGGCCTTTGCACCCAACATGCAGAAGGGTGTCTCTGCTGCCCAGTCCATTCTGAAGTTCCTCCAGCGACAGCCACTCATTGCCGACAGTCCTGGTGTCTCGCTCAAGCCCTGGCACTCCAATGGCAATGTGCTCTTCGATAAGGCCGAGTTTAGCTATCCCACACGCCAGGAGATCCAGGTGCTCAAGGGTCTGATGCTTGCGGTGCAAACCGGGCAAAAGATTGCTCTGGTGGGTCCATCGGGCTGTGGCAAATCGACTTGCATCCAGCTGCTGCAGCGCTTCTACGATGTCGACGCTGGTTCCGTGCAGATCGATGAAAACGATATCCGCCAGTTGGCCATGTCCAATCTGCGTATGCAGTTGGGCATCGTCTCCCAGGAGCCCATTCTGTTCGATCGCACCATTCGCGAGAATATCGCATATGGCGATAACTCTCGAATCGTGACGGATCAGGAGATTATTGCGGCAACGAAGAAGTCCAACATTCATCAGTTCATCGCAGCCTTGCCATTGGTATGTAATCATTTAGTAATATTTCCTTTTGTCCAGCTAACTAAAGTGATTTATTCAATTCTCACAGGGCTACGAGACTCGCATGGGAGAGAAGGGCACACAGCTGTCCGGCGGACAGAAGCAACGTATTGCGATTGCACGCGCCCTTATCCGTAATCCCAAAATCCTTTTGTTGGACGAGGCCACCTCAGCTTTGGACGCCGAAAGTGAAAAGGTAAGTCCAAATCACCAAACTGCCATTGAGCGACTTTTAATTAGTTGATGTCTTATCGAACAGATCGTTCAAGAGGCCTTGGATGCCGCTGCCGAGGGACGCACCACCATTAGCATAGCCCACAGATTGTCCACAGTCATCGACTCGGACGTGATCTATGTGTTCGAGAACGGCGTCGTCTGCGAGAGCGGCACCCACAAGGAGCTGCTCCAGAACCGAGGTCTCTACTACACGTTGTACAAATTGCAAACAGGCGCTGCGTAAATACTCTTCGTCTAGTCAATCCCTTAGGCTTATTCGGAACTTCGATCAATGATAAACTAGTATTATATTGTATGATAGTGACATTCCATAGACATTTAAGAGTAGATCGTTAAGAGCATTGATAGCCACGATAGATAAGACCAAAGTTAAACGAACTGTTAATACATCACAAGAAGAATAAATAAACATGTTAAAAAACTCAATTATAGTACAATTATTTAATTTACAATTCAATCAACGCACAACAACCCGTCTGATTTCCGGGTATAAAACCGATTAGATAAATTGACAATCGCAGTCAACACATCAAAAACAATTGGTTGTTCAGTTTGTAAATAATATGTTTGTTCACGTATATTTTAAGTTTACATAGTATTATTTTTATCGACCTTGAAATTGCGTTTTACCCAGTCAATCTATTGGTTATCCACTGGAAACCAAAGTAAAATTTTGCTTAAATTATGACTTTCAATCTGCCGACCGATCCCCGTCGTCCTGTGTGGTTAGGTTCGGGTTGAGCTGCTGCTGTGCTCGTTATTGTACAACTAAAACTAGTTTAAAATAATATGTAAGGTAAAAATAGGGGAAAATCTTACAGCAAGCACAACAGAACTTTACCGAAAAAATAAATTGATTTACATAGGACGCGATCCAGGGCAGCAGTTGCATTATAAACAATAAAAACTTAATGCAACTGGCAACTGGATCGTTTGATTTCTGGCATCTTGAAGGTCCTTTCTGCTTTTCGTCCTCGCATATTACTACACAATTTGGGTAAATGCTTTTTTTTGCGTTGCTTATGTGTGATTAGTTTGGGGGGGACATTATTTATGATTTTGAAGAATCAGGAATATGATGTGTGCTTTATGTTTAACGTAAAACTTAATCGAAATCCAAATGTGATCATTATGAATTAAGGGAAACAACAACTACGTCTACGGTTGCCTAATTTAGTTCTTCTCCTCCTTCTTGGTCTCGCCAGAAGCTTCACCGGAACTGCTGCTGCTGGTAGAGCCAGCACCAGAGCTCTCACGTTCAGCGGACATCTACAACAAAAATTAAATATATTAGAAGAAACTCATTTGAAACAAGAGTTTATGGTTGTCTTACCTTCTTGTATGCCATCTCGAACAGCTTCAATGAGGCTTGCTGCAGCGCAGAGGTGGCTTTCCTGACCTCCTCTGGATCGGCTGTCTCCTTGTTGGCCAGCAGAGTGCGCAGCTCAGCAATTTCGGTCTTCAGTTTCTCACACTACAATTGTAAAGATTTCCATTATTAAATAGTTCAGCTAATAACATTAGTTAACTATTTACCTCCTCGGCGGGCAGCTGGCTCTTGAATTCCTCCATTTTGGTCTCAGTGTCGTGCACAATGCTCTCGCCCTGGTTGACAATCTCAATCAGTTCGCGCTTCTTCTTGTCAGCACTGGCGTATTCCTCGGCCTTCTTGATCATGTTCTCGATTTCATCCTTGCTCAGACCACCGCTGGACTGAATCACAATCTGTTGCTCCTTGCCGGTGCCCTTGTCCTTGGCCGACACATGGACAATACCGTTGGCATCAATGTCGAAGACCACTTCGATTTGGGGCACACCGCGGGGCGCTGGTGGAATTCCGACCAGTGTGAAGGAGCCCAGCATTTTGTTATCGTTGGCCATCTCACGCTCTCCCTGGTGCACCTTAATCTCCACCTGGGTCTGGCCATCGCTGGCCGTTGAGAAGACCTGCGACTTCTTGGTGGGAATTGTGGTGTTGCGGGAAATCAGACGGGTGAACACACCGCCCAAGGTCTCAATGCCCAGAGACAGAGGAGTGACATCAAGCAAGAGCACATCAGTGACATCACCTGCCAGTACACCACCTTGCACTGCAGCGCCGACAGCAACAGCCTCATCGGGATTGACCGAACGGGATGGCTGGCGACCGAACAGATCTTGCACTGTGGACTGAACCTTGGGCATGCGAGTCATGCCACCGACCAGCAGAACTTCTCCGATCTCGGACTTGGCTACCTCGGCATCAGACAGAGCCTTTTGGCAGGGCTGAATTGTGCGCTTGATGAGATCACCAACGAGGCTTTCCAGTTTGGAGCGTGTCATCTTCAGATTCATGTGCTGAGGGCCAGCCGCATCCATGGTCAGGTAGGGCAGATTGATGTCGGTCTGTTGAGAGGAAGAAAGCTCGCACTTGGCCTTCTCAGCGGCCTCCTTGAGACGCTGCATGGCAATGTTATCCTTGCGGATATCAATGCCGCTGTCCTTCTTGAATTCAGCCACCAAGAAGTTAACAATAGCATTGTCGAAATCCTCACCACCCAGCAGAGTGTCGCCATTGGTGGACTTGACCTCGAAGACGCCCTTCTGGATCTCCAGAATGGAAATATCAAAAGTACCGCCACCCAAATCGTAGACAGCAATACTGCAATCCAAATAAAAATTTAATTGATTATTTAAATTGTTTCGTTCAAAAGATATTGAGTTCACTTACATTTTATCCTCAGTCTTGTCCATGCCGTAGGCGAGAGCAGCTGCTGTTGGCTCGTTGATCACACGCAGCACATTCAGTCCAGCAATTTGTCCAGCATCCTTGGTAGCCTGACGCTGCGAGTCGTTGAAGTAAGCGGGCACAGTAACCACAGCATTCTTGACGGGAGTGTTCAAGTAGGCCTCAGCGGTCTCCTTCATTTTGATGAGCACAAAGGCACCGATTTGCGATGGGGAGTAGACTTTGCCATCTGTGGACGAGACCCAGGCATCACCGTTGGACGCCTTGACCACTTTGTACGACAAGTTTGTGATGTCCTTCTTCACCTCGGGATCATCAAAGCGGCGACCAATCAAACGCTTTGTGGCATAGAAAGTGTTGGCCGAATTGGTGACAGCCTGACGCTTTGCTGGCATGCCAACCAAACGTTCGCCATCCTTGGTGAATGCCACATGAGAGGGTGTTGTGCGTGCACCTTCCGCATTCTCAATCACCTTAGCCTGTTTGCCCTCCATGACGGCCAGACAGGAGTTGGTGGTACCCAAATCGATACCGATAACAGCACCTTTAACCTCGCCAGATCTACGAGTGGCAGAAACAATATAGAGAAATCGCATTAAGTATAAAGTTACGAGATAGGCGCGCACAGTTGATAAGCAAGCGGTGCCGGCAACAGGCAGAAGATAAGCAATGAGTCAAAAGCTACAGCAGTAGACAACTAATTAGAAAGATCATTTTTTTTTTCACTTTCGGGCTTTACATTATTAAATAAAAATAATTTTACATTTTGAAAGGTATTTTTCTTAACATACTAAAGTGACTTTTAACTGACTTCCTAAAATGCAGAAATTAAAAACAAATTTCGACTGGCATTAATTTTCATTAATCTAGATAAAATGACCACATTGTCTTAAAAATAATGTAAAGTACATTAGTAAAGACTTCATTCTAATTTAATTTCTGTATTTAAAAAGCTAAAGCAAAATTCAATATTTTTGCACTTTTGAGAATTACATAAAATAACAGAAAATCAACTCGCATTATATAATACCAACAACGATCGATTTAAGACAGGCAGCTACAAGACTGCAATTGATTGTAGTAAATGAAGGAGAGCTAGAACTTTTCCTATTTACATGCACATGCATGTACTTGCATTCACACACCCACACATGCAAAACTCACACACATACACACACCCTAGTTAGCGGCCGGTGAAGACATTGAATGAACTTTCTATTGATATTAGAGACAGAATGATGCAAATTCATTGCTTCTAGTGTAATTCATATTGTATAGTTTGTGGAAGAAAACATGCTATATTGCATAAGCAGTGTCTATTGTTTGATCTTCAAACATTTTAGAGATTGAAACATTTATGTAAATGCCGAAAGCTGGGAAGTCAAAGTACACTTACTTGTAGCGAAGTCCCGACAATCCATTGCAGGCGGCAGGCAGACTCTATAATTAACAAAACAGAAGCAATTGTTTGAGATTATTCCCGAAACATCGGCCAGAACATGAAAACATGCCGCGCGGCGGAGTATTATGTAAAGAGGTAATTTTTGGTACTTACGCGGAATATGCTAGAAGCTGCGGGCACATTCGATGGCACGGCGTAGCTAGCCTGGCGTGCGAGACGCGGTAAGAACTTGGGAACGCGCAGCATATTTGATTTTTACTTTCTGGTAATTTCACTGATCAATTAAAAACAGCTGCACTGCACCGCTTTTCAAAGCGAAAATTTCGTCAGAACGAACAACGAGCACGTTTCCCTTGCGAGGGCTGGAAGAGACAGAATTGATAGATTGATAGTTGATGTCAACTCGATTTATCGATATTCTCGATGGCGCAGTCGTCGTTGTTGAAATGGAACTGAAACACGCAACGTTGCAAATGAAATACCACGGACAGAGTTGCTGAAGTTCTGCAGCTGCGGGTCAAGTGTATTCTGTGATTTCTTTAATTTTTGTACAAAGTTGCGCGGGATTGAGTGAAAATTTGTGTGTTTCAGTAATTCAAACTGTAATATATGCGTGCGTGCGTGCTGTGAGATGTGACATTATTTTGCTTGCCTTCTCAACAAGTTTCAAGCGAAACACCCTGTGCTCGTTTTTCCCATCGTTTCGTGTTCCATCACACGTGTTGTTATTATTGCGTAAAGTTGTAGTATAAAAATAATAGTTTCCAAATTTTCACCAAAATTAAATCATACAATTTCGGTTCGATCGATGCTGCTGCTGCTGTTATCGTTCAGCCTGCACACAAGACTCTCTGAGCGATATCTTTCGATTGCCCAAGTCTAAAAAGTCGGTCGGCATTCATTATGGCATCCGACAATGAATCCGACGCCGAACTCGATGAAAACTATTACACATTTCTCAATTTGCCACGCGATGTAAGTGCATTTGGGGTGTATTTATTCAATAAATTACTTTATCCCTCCTTTGTAGGCAACGACCGAGCAAATTAACAGCGCCTACCGGAAGCAAAGCCGCATTTATCATCCGGACAAACATCAGGATCCGGAGAGCAAGCATAAGGCCGAGATGATGTTCAATCGCACGAAACGCGCCTATGAGGTGCTGTCCGATCCCCATCAGCGGGCCATCTACGATTCGGTGGGCGAGAAGGGTCTGAAAACCGAGGGCTGGGAAATAGTGCATCGAACCAAGACGCCGGCAGAGATCAGGGAGGAGTATGAGCGCTTGGCACAGGCGGCAGCCGAACGTCGCCTGCAACAGCGCACAAATCCACGCGGCAACATCACCATCAATGTTAATGCCACCGAAATATTTACACCCTACGATGACTCGGAAATGCCACGCGTCGAGATCGGCTCCATGAGCATTGCCCAGTCCATTGAGGCGCCCATCACCCGCAAGGACATGATTGTGATGAGCGGCAATCTGTATTCAAGCAATGGCACCGGCAATGGCGGCTTCATGATTGCCGGTCGGCGACTACTCAACAAGGGCTGGCTGGAGATCTGTCTTGGTGCCGGCAATGGCTTCATCTTGGGACTGAAGGGTAAGTGATTGGCGCTTTAGATGCTCGCTCCATGCGGTTTATTGAGTTGTGCAGTTGGGCATTTGCAACAGGTGGACGCACGCTTACCTCAAAAGTCACGGTGAACGGTGGGACGAACATGAATTTCCAGGAGAATGGCGTTATACCCGCTGTCTTCTCCACGCTTGCTGTGCAGCTGGACAAGCACACCATTGGCAGCCTGACGCTGAATGCCGGACCACAATCGTCGATGACCACGCAGATCGATCACTCCACTGATCAGCATACGATCAGCACGTCCTTTGTCCTGGGCACTCCACATATCTACTTCGGCATGTCCTATACGCGGAAGATGCTGGAGAACGAGATGAAGCTAAAGCTTTCCGCCAAGTAATAACATAAGTCGAGTTGTAATACATAAATTTACAATTATTATTTGTCTTTGCAGAGTGGGAACATTTGGCTTCATGGGCGAGTATGGCGTGGAAAAGAAGGTCTCCAAATATAGTTCGTTGATCGCAACTGTCTCCATTGGTGTGCCCTCCGGCGTCATCCTCAAACTGAAGTGAGTGCTTTTTTTCGCCTTCCGTTTTTTAAAGAAAACTAAAATGTATTTGTAATTTCAGAATAATTCGTTCAAATCAATCGTATGTGTTTCCAATACATCTGAGCGACGAAATTGTGCCAGCTGCAGTGTTCTACGCTTCAGTGACGCCAATAATTGCGTGGTTCTTTGTGAAAAAGGCCATCATGGATCCCATGGATGCGGATCGGAAAAACATCGAAGTGGAGCGTTCAAAGCGACAGAATGAGCAGCGACTCGTCGCTAAGAAGCTGGAGGCAATGGCAGCCATACATTTGATGCAGAGCACATACAATCGCATCACAAACGAGGAGCAGACCCGCAAAGGACTGATCATTAACCGAGCCATCTATGGTTGCTTGAGCGAGGGTAGTACGCAATTTCGACCAGAGGCATCGCACGATGTGACAATACCGATACAGTGTCTAGTCAGAGACGGCGTACTTCAGTTGTACGAGTCGTCAAAGGTGAGTTGTAATCATAGTTAAATGCTGAAATATAGTAACTCATTATCTTTAATTTGCAGAGCGATTTACCAGGCTTTTTTGATCCGAGTTTAGGAGATGACAAGATCTTACGCATAGAATATACATTTAATGATGTACCTAAGACAATTAATGTAAAGGACAATGAACCAGTACGACTGCCAGGATAGCCCACTTGCAATTTGTATAAATCTTCAGTCTTGTGTTTAAAATTGTTTTTATAATTCGTAGTAGCCGTACAAACATACAAAATATACCTATATATTGATAGGGAAATTTATTTTTAAAACCCGCGACAGTTGCGATAATGCACGGCACTACATACATGCATACATATATGATGTATGACCTATTTATTGTGTATGATTGCTTCAGACGCTTTTTATATATCCCTACGTCTTATCCAATAAATAAGCAACGACTGTGTGCGAAATGTTTTATTGTCAGATTCAAATATGCCGCGCAAGGAGCAACGCGCACGAGTCACCCTGTGCACATTTTTGTTTTATTGAAATCAGCTGTTTTCAGTTTTGCTTGCAAGGTGGGCGGACGTGGAATCGAACAACAATAATTGCGATTGTTTAGTGGAAAACGAAGCAAATAGCATTTTAGAATGCTATTTGCAATAGCAAACAAGGCTAACAAGGAATGATGCAATCGATGGACCATGTTCATGTACACAAAGCCGAATCTCATACGCTTCTTGGCTGGCGCAATATGTCTTCTGCTGGTGCTTAACTTCCTCTGGACTTCCGACTCGGACGGGGCAAGCAATACATCGCTCAGCAAGCTGAGGTGGGTAGTGATCAATTGATCTACTGATTAGCGGTCTTTCACATGACTCGATTAACTGTTTACAGCATTCGGCGCGTGCACAAGTATGCACACATACACAGCCACAACAAAAATGAGAGCGGTAGCGATAGAGAGGGCAATACAAACATCATACAAACGGGGCACAAATTGCCCGCTGCTCCTTTGGCCCTCTCGAAGGAGCGCGAGTTGCACATCAATCGCAACTCAACCTCAACTTCAACAACAACAACTGTGATTGTGATTGCAAATGCTACTTCCATTCCACAAGACTTAAATCATGCGCATCCGCATCCAAATGATTATGCAAACAGCACCCAGAAACCAGAAATGTCTTTGACACAAAACTGCACCGATCCCGATCCCCGCGATGGTAAGCTACCCACACCTTTATATAATCCATATACATATATAAATTCACTTGCACTTTACAGGTGGACCCATTACACCCAACACAACACTCGAATCCCTTGATATTATTGAAGCAGAGCTGGGGCCTTTGCTGCGCCCAGGTGGCGCTTATCAGCCAACAGATTGTATTGCACAGTATCATGTTGCCATCATTGTGCCCTTCCGCGATCGATATGCCCATCTGTCGGTCTTCCTGCGCAACATACATCCGTTCCTAATGAAACAACGGATTGCCTATCGCATATTTATTATAGAGCAAACCAATGGCAAACCCTTTAATCGTGCTGCCATGATGAATATCGGATACTTGGAGGCCTTAAAGCTTTATCAGTGGGACTGTTTTGTATTCCACGATGTCGACCTTATACCCCTGGATGACCGCAATCTGTACAACTGTCCACGTCAGCCGCGGCACATGTCCGTTGCAATTGACTCGTTGAACTTCAAGTGAGTCGCCTTATCGCTAGTTAACAATTCCAATTTGCATTGCTGTTGTTTTTGTTGTTGCTCTTGCGTTTGCAGGTTGCCTTATCGCTCAATATTTGGCGGAGTTTCTGCCATGACACGACAGCATTTCCAAGCTGTTAATGGCTTTTCCAATTCGTTCTTTGGCTGGGGAGGCGAGGACGACGATATGTCCAACAGGTAAGTTATTATTGCTATGCAGCTTTAAAACACTAATAACCATAAATGTTTTCACCTTGCAGATTGAAGCACGCCAACTTATTCATATCACGCTATCCAATTAATATAGCCCGCTATACAATGTTGAAACATCTGAAGGAGAAAGCAAATCCCAAGCGGTAATAAACTACCTTTAAACTGAAATGAATAAATAATGCAAATTTTGTTTTCCTTATTTAGATACGAGAATCTCCAGAATGGCATCGGTAAGATCGAAATGGATGGCATCAACTCAATTAAATACGAAATCTATAGCATCAAAGAGTTTCCAACCTTTACTTGGTATTTAGCTGAGCTAAAGAACTCGGAGCGAAAGAGTTAGCCCTAAAAAAATAGCAGATAATGGGGAGCTACAGTAGTTTCAAATTTTTAGAAAACTGCTGTCAAGGACAAGATTGCAATAAGAATCTCAATTCAGTGCAACGTTTTGAATATTACTTATAATATGTACAAAATGACAACATTACTTTTTCAAAGTAGCCTAATTATCAAAGAATAATAGACACACATATTGTGTATGTAGCATGTCCAAGTCAATAATATAGAAATACTATGTACTTTTGGTAGTACTTTAGCCCCATTGAATATTCTATGTATTCTCGATGAATATGTGGATTTTGTTGATTTTTCGTTTTTGCCCTAATCATTTTTATTAACAATCTCTTTAAATAACTAGACAAAAAATTCTACACCAATTCCTACAAGGTGAAATGTAGATATTACTTTTGTGATATACAAATTGTTATTCGAGCAAAAAAGATAATTACAAGAAGAAAAGACGCAGAGAAAATACATTGAATATTCGGTGCTCCGAATCTAGCATATACCCTTGCAGAAGATGTTGACATGAGTCTCCGATACAGATAATACTTGGCTATCATTATATCTTTAGATGCACATTTTTTAACCAAATATCAGAAAATACAACTTTTTGAACTGTTTATATCTACAACAGCTCTCTTATTTATTTAGTGTTCCGATCCAATCTACAACTCAAGTGCCAAGTAAAAAAGAATACATATTTTGATCGCCCTCTGCAAGGGTGTTTATTACCTACCATACTTTAATATACAATACCAAATGTAAAACTTATAAAAATTACATTTTACTATACCAGAATAAATCTTTTACTATATGTACCAAACTCTCAAAGTGTGCGTGTTTGAATGCGGGTATTCGTTTATTCATTCATTCATTGTCATCAATATTGCTATGAATATTAAGCCCATACGACCAATTAAAAGTTTAATTTATCATTTCGTTTGTTAGATTTCGTTTTTATTATGGTTACGTTTGTGTATTAGAGAATATTTATGGCTTTGTAACGACTATTGTTACCTTTTACGATAAGTCTGGGTTACATTTACGTTTACGTGGCGTTTTAGGGCCGCTGATTAGTAACAGATAATATTCGAGGGAGCAGAGCGGGGTAGACGGGAAACACACATACTTGTATCAAAATTATGGCGAGTGGGGAATTAAATTCCGTGGCTCATTTATTAGTTTGGTATGCAAAATACAGTTAAAACAATTGGCTTTCAAATAAAAAAACTTAAAAATATATTGGCCTGCTGTGGGGCTTGCTTTGCTTAGGCTTTCACTGGTCACGTTGTAATATAAATGCTTTTCTTTTCAGTGGGTTCAAAAGGGGACGGGAAGGGAGAGCGCGTGAGCAAATCATTTCAATTTGGAGCAAAACTAGGTGTTAGGATAAAACTACTACCAAATCCAACAAATTTAGGCAATGCCTAGTTTAGAAATAATTATATATACATACGATACGAAACGATATAATATATATAGTAAAACAATATATATCATTTACACATATCAATTTGGTCAACAAATTACAACAATTAGAGCATCCATTTAGAGAAGCGAGAGCCGAAAAATTGATTAGATAAATAGAAATATCAACGACAAGCTGTACTTAGGGGGTGGGGCAGGGCAGGGCAGGAATTAGCGTTAGATCTATTAACGGCAATATTAGAATCCTATATACAAGTGTAATCGACTCGTTGCAACGCGAACTTCTTTGCTGCTGCTCCTCTACATTATGGAGCAGGGCATGGCACAACAAAGGGGCAAGCACGCTGGCACCATAACTGCTCCCGACTTGGTTTTCGTCTTTGACCTTGATCCTGACTCGTACTCGTACATGCCCGAGCCCTTGGCCCAGCGACCCTACGAAGCAGGAGAAGAGTCGTTAGAAGAATGCATTGCACAAAATTGGTGTCGACTTACGCCTCCCGCAGATCCAGCGTGCATCTCCTCGCGCCTGATGTTGATGGTGTCGTGACCAGGTGGATAGTAGACCTCCTTGCCGGCCTTGTTGACGGAGGGCACATGCTGCTGCTGTGGCGACGCCACTGCAGTCTCGATCTCGCGCTTGCGCACTGGTGTCTCAATGTCCACGCGGTCAACATGATCCGACTAGCAAGAAATACAAAGCGTATTAGCAAAACTATAAGAGAAGAGGAATTCCGATATGAACTTACGGTGGCAAAGGACTGCATTAGATCGTCAACACGCTGAGGTGGATTGCCATTGCCAATGGGATACTCCACGCCGTCGACGGGGAAGGGCGATGGTGTGCCATAGTCAGGGCCACCAGGACCACGACGGTTATTTGTGGTATTCGTTGTGGAAGAGTATTTATACGTGTAGCTGGAGTTGTTATTTGGTGGATAGCCATTGCCATTCTGCGGTTGTGGGTAGTTGTTGTTGGGCAGCAGCTTCAACGGAGCCGGATGTGAGGGTTCCACTGGATAGGGAGCGCCACCGTTGGGTGGACCATGGATGGTATTGACTGTATTCGAAGTCTCGGTCTCCTTGTAATAGTAGCGATTGGTGCCGCCCGGTGGCAGCTGTGGCTGTGCCGGACTATGCGGTGATCCGTAGTTGGGACTGTGAGCCGGGCTGTGTGGATAACGCGGCTCGGATATAATGTTGTTTACATTGTCGGTCTTGTGTATGTTGTAGACGACGGTGCGGCTGCTGTTGGGTGGGCCGCCGTTTGGAGGGCTTCCAGCTGGTCCCAGCGGCAGTTGACGTGGCTGTGGGCTCAATCCACGTGTGGTGGTCTCCTTGTGCTCGCGAATCTCGTACGATTGATTGGAGACCAGTGGACGATCGTTGGGCTTGTTCAGGGTCGAGTAGCTCTCGGTGTTGTAGACAACCGTTTGGGGAATATGCGACGGCGACAACTGTGTGTAGTTCTGACTGGTGTTCGAGTTGTGTGTCTCGTGGTGCTTGTAGCTCAGCGTGTTGTTGTTGCGATTGATGGTGCTGGTGGTGCTGCCGGGACCATTTGGCGGTATCTCATAGGTGTAGGTGCGCACAGTGGTGGTCACCTTGGTGCCGGGCACAGGAAGAATCCCATCACTCAGGGCAATATCCTGCAGCTCCTTGTCAATGTTCACATTGCTGGTCAGGGTCTGTGTGGTGCTCACACTCGGCACCAGCTCGATGTTGTTGTTCAGCGTGCGATTGCTCTCATAGATCTTGGTTCTGCTCGAGTAGTTGCCATCGCCGTTTGGTGAATGAGCTAAAATCAAGTAAGTTCTTTTGGTTAGAGATTGCATGGATGCAATTACTAGTCGACGTACCCAGCGTGTAGGGTTTCTCGTCACGCTTTAAGGTGTCCTGAAAGCTGGAGTACTTGGCCGTCGACTGCAGCGTGCTGTAGTCACTGGGATTGAAGGTTTCCACATCATCGTTGAAGGGCTGCTGGCCGCCGCCTGAATGCTTCGTTGTCTTGATCACACGTGTTGTTTTGGTGACGGTGCCAGAAGGATCGGTGCGTTCACTATCGAATTGTAATAATTAGAACATGTTTTGGTAATTCATTTCTAGACAACTTACAGTGTTCTATAGCTGGTGCCCACTGGCAGAGTATCACGCTCTCTGGTGGTAATCTGACGCTCCTGCTTCAAGTCCTCCAGCAGAGCATCCAGCTGATCGATGTTCTGATCTGGTGTCTTGCTCTGATAGGAGGTATTATTGTCGCCAGAGCTTGAGTATTGATACGATGACTTCTTGTATGCATAGTTCTTGTCGTTCTGTTTAAATACCAAAACCAAAAGGTCATCAGTGTAAAGTTACTAATATGATTAATACTTTTACTTACACGTCCATTCCATTTCGATGGAGAGTCTCTCATCGAGGATGAGTAATTTTCCGAGCTGCTCGAGTACTGCATTTCCAATTAATGTTTTCTGCTGCAATGACATCAAGCGAAAAAATGGAAAATATTCAAATTTATATACGGGTGAGTAAGTGAATGGATGCGGATTCGGATTCGTATTCGTATTCTTATTTGTATTCCGATTCTTATATGTACATTAAGCGAGGTGGCTGCTGTGGGTGTAGCAGCAAGCGTAAACGACTTCGCACTGACAGGTTGATTCGTCGTCGTCTTCGTTGTTCATAAGAATTTTAAGCATTTTTGTATACATTACACCCACGAGACTGCGAGAGACTTTTCAATATGTACAAAAATGGTGAGTTGTTTTCTAGAACAACGATCCCAATTCCATGGTGATATTTTTGGCGCATTAATGGAGCTCAACTTTTCTGAAGTGGGCATCACTTATAGTGATTATCTGTCAATGGAACTAAGAAACGAAGAATTCTGGCTGGCTTTAAGACACGCAGATACATGCTGTATTTGGTACATTTCCTCCAAAACTGGCTTTCATATTTGCATTCTAAAAAGTGTGTATAATACTATTATTTTTAATTATACACTTAGTATTTCCCAATATCGGTACGAAAAACGAAAATTTCATGTGGCAACAGTTTGTATTGTTAATTACCAATTCGCGCCTGACATTTAATTTGTTTAATTACAACTCGCTTGGGGGCACATGCAAATTGTTTAAACAAGCATATTGTATTATTATCTCGACTACGTCAGCTTTTGTTCAATAACAAATGTACATTGTATCGCTCACAACAAATCTCTCAATTTTAAACACGAGGTGTACAAAAAAAAATGATAATGACATTGATTTTCAGAACGGACAGAAGTGTAAAAAAAAGACTTGCAATTTCAATGTCAAACTGGTTTTCACTTTTAACGTGTCCTTTAGCGTGTTCCTTTTTTGTCTGCCAAAAAACGCAATCGAAAGAAACCTGAATGTTCGTTTGTTTGCCTTAAATTCTGTCTGGGTCTGAGTCGTTTTTGTGATTTTTTGTGATTTAGCCGATAACCTTGAGTGAGATTTTCAATGAATGACTTTGTATAAGGCGGATGGAGGAGGAATGAGAGAGAATAACAGATGCAAAAATTCGTAAAGCAAACACACAAGGATAGCCGAATAATGACATCATTCTACAGAGAGTCATAAACCAAAATTTTAACTCAAACTTGTCGCAACAGTAAATGGAAATAAATCACATTGACTAAAGGTGACGCGTCACATCACAATTGAAACGAAGCTCCTTGAGACATGATCGCAATAATCTGCAACTCGCTCGGATCGCCATATGGTCAATAGCATAGCTAATAAAGAAGCTCACGTAAGCAGCCCATATGTATGCATGTGTGTGTATACTAGATAGACGCACATAAAACATCATAATATAAATAAAAGGCAGCGTCTAATTGACGCCTGATCTGTGATCACACACAGCACGTTTTTCAGTGGCGCTTTGAGGTGAATTTATTTTCTTAGAAAAAAAACAGCAACAAAACACAACAACAACAAGATCACTCTGAGAGCACAAGTTGGAGCGTTTTACGAACACATTTGTGTGATGCGTGTTTTTGGTTTTTGTTTTTGCATACTATTCAAAATGATCTCATATAATCGGAACGAGAGACAACAAAAGTGGGAACATGTTGTTGTTGTTGCTGCTGCTGTTTGTGTCTGGCATTGGAGTGGGTGGCGGGGGGAGGGGGAAGCGAATGAGCGAAGGCTCGCAAAATGCTAGCGGCAGAGATCTATAACACACAGATACACATGTGCAAGTGTATCGGTGTGTGCGTGTGTGTGTGTCGATACGTAGGCAAACATAAAATAAACAAAATAGCAAACGAACAACAAGTTTGAAATAACCGAAAAGAGCAAAAGCGAAGGTGTTGTTGCTGTCTCTATTGCTGAAATAACCGAAAATCAAATTGAAAACGTAGGCGAAAAAAGGCGTACAACTCACACATACATAAACACATTAATCTTGCATATGTGTGTGTTCTAGTCGGGTTGCCAATTTGTGTGGCGCTGATGACGACGCTGCTGCTGCTGCTGCTAAGTTGTTGTTGTTGCCACCTACGCAGTCGGAGCACAGTTCAATCGAGTCACCAATACACACACACACACTCCGTGTAAACAAGCAAAACAGACATCGTTTGAACTTGGCTGATTTAAATTGAACATTTAAAATGTCTCAAAATACGCTAATGTAAAAAAAATGGTCGTTATAATTATTGTTGTTCGCTTTTTGATTTGAATTTGAATCGACGAGTGAGATGGCAGAGCGATAGAAAGAGAGGGGGAGAAGAATGGCTGGCAGGCAAATAATGTTTTCGTCGCCTTTTCGTTCATTTGTCGATGCTTTTGCCAACAACGGTTTGTATTTTGTATATGTATGAAAACAAATAATGCTATAAATAGTTCACTGCCACTGTTCTTTTTGGCTTTCAATACTGTGCTTGTTGTTGCTCTTGATTCGAAATTAAAAAAATAAAATAAAACGAGTGCGTTCCTCGGAACCGTTGTACATGATTCATCACATCCCCATCCACATCTAGCCATCCAAACGTAATGCATATAAAAATACATGGCAGCGAAGTGCTGCAGAGGATGCGGATACAAAAATCAATGCGTATTTCTATTGAACACAAATTGAATTTCTCTTTGCTGCCAAACACGAGAGTAGAGTGCGCACACACACATATACACGCAATAGTACAATAGATACAAATACATACATACATACATGCATATATGTACATATGTACGTAACGTAACGTAACGTGTACGTAGGGAAAGACTGAAACTCGTTTCTACTATGTGCGTTTGTCGCCGTCATCAGTTTGTTTTCTAAGCTTGTCTGACAGTTCAATAGATAGCAAGATTCCACACAGATACTCACACACAAACACGGACACACACACAAACACTCACTGTGCACTTTTCCAAAACCCAAAATGAATGGTTGCAGACTTTTGCCTCGGTCTTGTTGATTTTGTTGTTGTTGCTGTAGTCGACAGGCGAGTTCAGTGTTCAGCCAAAAGAAAAATTGCTACAATGCGCGGGCGCGTTAGTCTTAGAAATTCGTTTGTGTAAGTGTGTGTAGTTGTTAGTGTATGTATTCGTGTGTCGACTACTACAAAACGTAACGGTAACGGAACAGCTTTAGCTTTGCTTTCAATACGCGTACGCGCGTCGCTGGTTTGTGCAGTACTGAGGCTTCAATTTTGCACTTGCTACGAGCAGAGATCGACTCGGATCTCCACAATGGACTGACCTGCAGGTCGCTCACTCTCTCTCTCAGTCTCGCTCTCTCTCAATTTTTCTGCTGCGCATACGTCACAGCTTTTACGGGCATTATAAAGTGAAATAGAAAATTAGAATTTTATACTTTAAGCTCAACAAGTTTTTAACGGTGATGAGAACTTATAAATACGTTTGTTTTATCGCATATAATTAATAATAATTCAATTACTTTTTCAGTTAAGCAAGCACCAACTCGAATAGTTCACTCATGCAGATTTCTAACTCAAATATTTGAGTTTGTGACGTCACTCACTCTCCTCAACGTCAAGTGACAAATTTGACCGGACCTGTTGCTCAGTTGCTGTGCTAGAATTCGCTCAGCAAGCATCCAAATGGCGCAGTCGACGATCTGCTGCTCAATGAAAGCTCTTTTTTTGCGTTGTAGTCTGTACTACACAAACACCGAAAAGAGCTTTTGGCTTGGCGGCTAAATTGTAAATGAAGCAAAGTGAACCGTGCTTTATATTTGCATTTTGCTCCCGACACAAAAGTCAAGTGTATTTTATTTATTCATTCATATTATTATTAGCGGTGTCCATGGATTTCGTTATAGATCAGAGTTGATATATTAATAAATGTATACGTAGTTTAGCATTTCCTTTCACAAAAAACGGTAACTTAATTCACTCATAAATTGCGTTGTAACTTGAGAGCTTTCGCAAGCAGTAAAAATTGGCTGTGCTTAATAAAAGTACATCAGGAATCTAGTCCTTGGCGGGCACTTCGATAACGCGTGGCTTGTCGATGATACGTGCCGTTTTGTTGCCCTTCTCCACAATGCCGATGATCCAGGCCTGGTAGCCCTCCTGCTTCTCAATGTCCTTGCAATAGGCAGCTGCCTGCTCGCGCGGCAAGCAGATCAACAATCCACCCGAAGTCTCGGCGGAATGTCCTTGGAGAAGCTGGAACATGTTGCCGCAGGCCTTGGCCACGGCTGCCATCTTGGCGATCACCGGCAGATTGTGGATGACAAACGACACGTCCTTCTTTTGGTGAGCCGCCAGAGTCTGGGCATGGCCCAGGAGACCGAAGCCCGTTATGTCGGTGGCACCGTGGGCATTGTACTTGTGCATGAGACGGGCGGCAACTCGATTCAGGCGCGACATGGAGTTCATGGCACGATGGTAGGCTTTGCGTACGTCCTCCTCGGAGACGACCAGCTTGATGCGATTCCAGCGCTCCGGCTGATCGATCCACTGATGCGCATTGACGGCCACCTGGGTGCCAAGCGGCTTGGTCAGCACAAGAACGTCACCGACCACCGCGTTGTCGGGTACAATGTATTCGTTGGGCTGGCAAATGGTGGAGGCGACTCCGCCAATGGTGCACCAGGGATTGACAACGCTCTGGCCGCCGGTGACCGTGGTGCCCGCCTCCAGGGCCGAGTCCTTGAAGCCGCGCATTATCAGTGGAATGACCACATCCCGCTCCTTCTCTGTCATCTTGGTGCTCACGGCAAGCAGCATCAGCATATTGTCACAGTCGGTCACGCCCATGGCATACAAGTCGCTCAGCACATTGGCGCACGCAATCTTGCCCATCATGTAGGGATCGTCGACAATGGGATAGAAGAAGTCGGTGGTCTGGACGAGGCACAGACCGCCATGGCGCAGCGGGATGACGGCGCAATCGAGGCCGATGCCAATGCGGGGAATGGCGACGTTAAGGAACTGTGCCTCCTGATCCTGAGCGGAGTAATCCTGCTGCAGGGCCGACACCAGCTTGGAGAGCACCTCCTGTGGCACTTTGCAACCACGTCCCTTGAGGTCGGCGAAGCGTGTCAGGCGGAAAGATGCATCCAGGTCGTGGGCGGTCGGATCGAACGGACGTCGCAACTCTGCATCGCCGCCGCCGTGCAGCTCGAGATGAGCAGCATTGAGAACATCTGCAGCGTAACTCATTTTATGCTATCGAAATCTGTGGTGGTAAATAAATGGATGCAAATGTTGTGATTAGTCGACAGATTCCAACTAGAATTACGCACTTTTTGCCGCCAATAAAACGGGCGGCAGCAAATAACTCGCGTTCTCCCTAGTCACAAATACAGGCGCAAACAGACGTGTATGTACACGGATTTTTAGAGCAAAGTAGTGTATGTGTGAGTAGAGCGCGCAGTGATTGGCTATTCGTGCGACGGCGGCTGAATCGGGCGAAGTCAGTATTTCTCCCCGTCGTCAAAGAACAAAACGTGAACAATGTCCACTTTCTTCAATTTACAAAATTCTAATTTTGGATTGTTTCACAACTGCATAGTTTTAATTTGTGCTGCATAGGGCACTATTACTTACGTTCGATGTTTACAATAAACCAGAAATTGTTTAATAACCGAACAATAATTTTTTATTTAGCGCGTTGATTTTGCTTTTGCACTGCTGTCGCCGTCTGTACACGGATGCATGTGACGTATATCGATATACGCACTATCGCTTTGACAACTTGAGCGCTGCCAACTGGGTTTAAAAATCGTAGCGCGTTACAGTTTTTTGTTTTCATTATTAAGATAATTATTTGCAATTTGTAAAATACATACTCAACGTATACTTGTGTTCGATTATGAGCAAAAATTGGCGCGAATTAATTAATCAACTTAATAAGCTGCATAAAACCAAAGTCAGCTGAAGCGAACGAAGTCAGTTGCGAAGCAGAGATAAAGACAAGCGGAACCTGTTGCGCGAGCGCAGCTTTAAAAGTAAAAGTGAACAAAAGAAAAAGTTAATACATAATTGTGTTAACGCTTGCATTGATCTAATTGGTTAATTCTGGATTTGTTTTTGCAGCAAACGCGCTAATGTGGTTCAATTAAATCGAACTCTATATTTCTTTTGTTAAATCAAGAGACTTAAGCAACAAACTCGCTCTTTGCCATGGCTAAAACCAATCGCTGACGACACCACAACAACAATTTCACACACAGACAAAGGAATAACAAGTTAACAAGCCGAGACCATGATTCAGCTACGCCTGCGCATACTCGTTATCTTATTGCTGCAGTTATTTGCTTTGGTCTACACTGAATACGTTTATGGCGAACCCGAATACAAGTGTCCCAAGAAGTAAGTTCCTAACAACTGCATATATAGTATAGAATTTAATTAATTTCATTGCCGCTCAGACCTCAAATCTTGTACCCCTGCTTGTGCACTAAGGGCAGTGACGATGGACTCTTTGTGCGCTGTGAAAACACCAATTTGGCCACTCTCTCAGTGGCCCTGCAAAATTTGGCATCTCTGGAGATGCCCATTGAGGAGTTAACCATCTACAAGGGACACTTTGGTAAGCCGATTTCATTTATAACTTTCAGCAGTCTGCTCATAATTTAGAGCGTTTGTTTTAGTGCGTCTTTTTGGTCCGCTCTTTGCACATATCAAGGCGCGAGTGTTAATCATTGAGGAGACTCCGCTGGCCACCATCGACGATTATGTGTTTTATGGCATGAACAACACATTGGAGCGTCTGCAATTGATTCACACGAATCTCAGTCAAGTTGGTCCACTGGGCTTTGGCGTAAGCAATTGTAGGGCAACTAAAATTGAGCAAGTTTTCAGCAATCGATTATTTCACAGATCTTGGGCAAGACTAGCCACATTGAAATTGATGGACATGCCTTCGAACAACTACCGAAAGACCTCTTTTTTGGACAGGAGATTAGTAACAAGCTTGACACTATACGGCTCACAAACGGACGCTTAAGTGATTTGCCCGTGGAGACTTTGCAGCCTCTGCGCAAACTGAAGACCTTGGACTTGCATGGCAATCAACTGGAGAACCTCAAACGCAATCAATTCAAGAATCTGCGCGAATTGGAAGTGCTGGATATTAGTCACAATAAAATAAAAAAATTGGAGGCTCAGCACATCTCTGATCTGACCAAGCTGGGCTGGTGCAATGCCTCGCACAATGCCCTCAACGAACTGAGTCGTGGCACTTTTGCCAGAAATTCAGTACTGAAAGTACTGCATCTGTCACACAACAATATAGCCAAATTGGATGCGAATAGTTTCCGTGGCATGCGTTTTCTGCGACGCCTCTTCCTTAGCGATAATGTCATTAAAGAAGTCGGACGTGGTACCTTTGGATCTGTGGCACGCATTGGTACAATTGACTTGGCCCGCAATAAGCTGCAGAAGATTGAGTATCAGATGTTCACGCAAATGAACTACGTTGAGGTGGGTGAAAAATATGATTTACAATTTGAATTTTATGATTAATTTCTCTTACTCTTACAGCTGCTGGACTTGGCTGAGAACAACATTACTAAAATTGAGAAGAACTCCTTCAAAGACATTTATCAAGCAGTAATCAATGTATCGCACAATGCGCTGGAGTTAATTGAAACGGCAGCCTTTGAGAACTGCGTTAATATTACGGTCCTAGATCTATCGCACAATCGGCTTACCAACTTTTCGCGCCGCAGTTTCGATGAAACGACCTTTGCAACCGAGTTTCAACTAAGCTTCAATAGTCTGACTAATCTTGCCCATGTAGGTCACACATTATACCAGCTTTGTTATTAAATTTAACAATTTATATTTAACAGGTTCCCTTGCAAAACATGTCTGGTCTGCGTGTGCTGAATGCATCCCATAATAGCATCACTCAGATACCCAAGAACTGCTTCCCCAAGCTGTATGAGTTGCACACAATTGATGTTTCCCATAACAACATCTCTTCCATATTCAACGGCGTCTTCCAGACGTTATTTTCACTGCGTACAATTAACCTGGCTCACAATAGCATGGAAGAGATTAAATCTTCCACATTTGGTACATTACCAACTCTTCTGGAGATGGATCTCAGTTACAACAAGCTAGTCTCCGTAGTGCGTGGCTCGCTGGCTAAGCTGACCAGCATGAGGCAACTGTATCTGAATAACAATCAACTGGAGAAATTATTCCAATTGCCGATTTCGTTGAATGAGTTGCACATGAGTCATAATAACATTAGCTCCATTCCGGCGGGTACTTGGCCTGTTATGAATTCACTAATTTACTTGGATTTGAGCTATAATCAGATTGGAGATAGCTTGAATGGACAGAGCTTTACGGGATTGCTTGTAGTGCAGCGTCTACTCCTACAAAACAACGGCATTACTCAGCCGCCAATGGAAGCAGTCGCTGTCATGTCCACGCTGCAATACCTCTACCTGGAAGTAAGTACTTATATATATATATGTACAGTTTTTTGTACTGACAATATTAATTTCATCACAAAATTTGGCTAAAAAATATTTATGAACATTATTATTATTAGTTATTGGATTTAACATCAAATAAGTTATGATAGAGATGATGTTGAATTTGCTAAATTAACAATTATAGAAACGCCAAGGAAACTGGCCATATTTTCTTGTTTTCATATAAACTAATATCTTAAGATGCTATGTATCTATTTCTAGAACAATAATATCAGCGTGCTGGAGAAGAGTGCATTTGGCAAGCTGCCAGTTTTGTTTGAGCTCAATCTTTACAACAATCAAGTAAATGACATAAGGTAAGCATTATTCACTTCTACTTGTCTACCGTCTAATTATCTAATTCGTTTATAGTAAACGAGCTTTCGAGGGACTTCTACAGCTACTCACACTCAATTTATCATCGAATGGCATTCAACAGTTGCCAAATGACATATTCATTGGATTGCCTTCGCTCCGCTCGTTGGACTTGTCCCATAATTTCCTTACCAAGTTGGACAACAAGACAAATGGTGTGCTGGATGACTTGCTTAGTCTGGAGACTCTAAACTTGAGTCACAATCGTATTAGTTTTGTGACAAAGAAAACATTTCCATCACACCAGTATATACCCTACAATTTGAGGTATCTGGACCTGAGCTACAATCAAATGCCGGTGCTAACATATGACATTACGTTCGGTACCAAGAAACTGGTGCATTTAAATGTCTCGCACAATCAAATCAATGAATTGCGACGTGGAGTTGTTTCCAACTTTACGTCGTTGCAGCTGCTGGACATGTCCTACAACGAGCTGTCAAATCTGATGTCCGAGGAGCATATATTCGATCTACCCAAGAACTTGAGCAGCTTGATTGTGTCACATAATCAAATCTATCATTTGCCCTTTGCCAGTCTTGAGAAGACGCAGTCATTGAAATATGTTGACATCAGAAACAACAGTCTGGAGGACATTCCGGCATCGTTGGTTAGCAGCATGAGGAATGGCAGTGAAGTGCTGCTCTCTGAAAATCCTCTGCATTGCGGCTGCAATTTGAGACCCTTGAAGCATTACATGCTTCAGCAAACGACGCCTGGTGAGGATTTGCGCAACGTTGTTTGCCAGTCTCCTAGGCAGTCGAAGGAGATGCAACTGCAGCAGGTGGAAGATGAGCATCTAAACTGCCGAGAGGATGAAAGGGAACTTTCTAGGGGCATCGACTACGAGCAGCTGACGGATGTGCGCTTCCGCGAGGTGAAAACGTGAGTAACTAACAGTTTTCGATCAACGTATACGTTATTTATGCCCTTATTTTTGCAGTACCAAGGCAGGCAATCTGACACTCAGCTGGTTCGTCTCTGGCATAGCAGACGTGGCAGACTTTAATGTGTACGTGCGAAGCGGCAGCAACGAGCTGCTGCATCAGGCGGACTATGCCTACAACCAGCGGACTGCCCAGATAGTAATTAAAGAGCTGGAGGTGCATGGGGAGGATAAGTTGCGTGCCGCAGAGATCTGCATTGTGTCGCGTGACAGCGATGGAAATATACGGCGTTGGTTTGCCGGCCAGTGTCAGGCCTTGCCATCACTCAAGTTGCCCAGAACCTTTTTCTTTGGCAACTTCAATGTGAGAGGATCGGGGAGCGTCACAAAGTCACCGTTTACCTGTGTTCTAATTTTAGCTTTAACACTGTTTGTTGCCTTTATTCATTAAATACATAAAGTCAAAAAAGACGCCTTGTGTGCCTACTGCCAGCACGCACAGTAAGGACACGCGCCGCTCTGACCTTACTACAGCCACAGTTGCCATAGCTGAAGTTGAACATGTGCGCGCCGCCCTGCGCACATGTATTTGTTTACTTGGCCGCCGTTGCCGCCATCAGTTCGATTGTGTTGGTTGGTTGGATGGTGGGGGGTGGGACCGGAGGTCGGGCAGGTCGTCGTTTGTTGAGCGCAATTGAGAATATGTTAAAGCCCTACCAGCTGATGCGCTCGAACTTTCATTCACAGCGAAAACACAAAGGCGAAAGGAGGCAACCAAACCGCCGCCATTTCGTTGTCGTTGTTGTTGTCGTTGCGCTCGTCTCTCGCTCGGCTCGGCTCGCTTCGGCTGTTTGTTGTTTTTGCACCAGCAAACGTCACAGAATGACGATAACGTCGGCAACGACAACAACGAAGACGATTACGTTGATGACAGCAACTACTCAGAGAGAGAGCGCAAGGACTTTGAGCAAAAGCGAAAGCTTGCCAAACAAATGCGCACTCGCAGGCTATAGTTATAGTGTGCTCAGCTCAGTGAATGCACACTGGTGGCAAAAAGTGTGTTACATGTGTGGCAAGGAAAGGCAAAATACTACAGAAACAATAGTTTGTATTCTATTAAAAAAAAAAATAGCCGTAATAGCACCAAATTATCCTAACCCTGGGGTTAGATTAATATAACTTAAATAGCCACAGAGATTTTAATTAAATTATTTTGTAAACTACTTATCAAATTTTGTATTAATAATTTACTTATTTAATTTCATTTTATATTTTTACTCTTCTATTCCCAATTTTGTATTATAGTTCCTTCAATGTCGTCTTTAAATAAATAATAACAATAATAAAAATATGAACGTTTGCCACCACTGCCGAGGAGTGTGTCCACTTTACTGGCCGCCACTGTGCTGGCTCTGACACTCAGTACATGTGCACTTTCACTGGCTGCGTTCGCTCTCGTTTTCATTGTGTTGTGCTTTTAGTTTTGGTGACTTTGCGTTGCGCTGCTTTTGCATTCGCGCTGCCACTTGCCTTTGCTGTGCTGGTATCCTTATCGATTTTCAGCGAAATTTCACAGGCTCACGGCGCACGTCAGTGGCAGAGTGCCATGCGAAGATTCACTTGTCGCGCTGAGTTCGTTCGTGTCTCGTGTTCTCCGCTCAGCTCAGCACAACACAGCACAGCAGAGCAGCGAGTCACAGTCAGTCACACAGTACCAGGAGTCGTTATGTAAAGAGATTTCCATAGAAAGTACATAGTATAATAAATAAGTGAGCGCTGCTGTGAGCAAAAATACTAACTACATTACGCCTAAATTCATAATTCATTTGTGATAATATTAAAACACATCGCGAACAATCCGATTATCGCATTAAATATTTTCCAAGAAACGTGAACAAATAACGTAAGAGAAAACGAAACACGCTGCCAACTTGTGCCGTAACACAGAACATTAAAAGGGAGCAAAAAAAAAAGAAGAAAAGAACAGAAGAAAAGTTCCAGGTGGCAGCAGGAGACGAAGCGAAGGCGCAAGCGAAGGCGAACGAAAATGTAATAGAGGTCAAAAGAAGCATTGATTTAACGTGCACTTTCTTCTGTTCCGTTTTCCTTAACGTCTTTTTGCGGTCCCTCTGTGTGTGAGCGTGTGTGAGTGTGTCGTCCGTTCAGGTCAATTGTGTTGCGTAAAGAATTTGTTAAAAACTTGTCAAACGTTTGATGTTCCATTCACTAGATTAACACACACACACACTCGCACGCACGTTTAAACACATACACTTGCAGGCACAGTGGGGCAATCGCTGCGTTTCTCTCTGTGTGTGTGTGAGTGTGTCAGTGTGGCGCAAATAAATTATGTATGCACATACGTGGCATAGTGTGTGTGTGCGCGTGTGTGCTTGTGTGAGTGTGCTAAATATTGATGACGAACTACTTACGTATGTCCTTTCGCACAATTGACGAAACGAAACTACCACAAACAGCCGCAGCAGCTGAAAGGAAGGAAGGACGGAAAAAATGGCATGTAACGCAGTTCAATATTCAATAAGAGACCAAGCATAATTACATAATCAAATATAAGGACTTCAAAAAATTACAAAATAAATTTATAATAACGAAATAAAAAACAACAGAAACAAAAAGCAAACTATTCAAAAAGCAAAACCAACGTCAAGTTCAGCATTATTTAATCAACGCGCGGAAACGCCTAAAAGCGAGCTAAACAAAACTCCCCAAAAAAATAGAAAAACCAAAAAGTCAAAACAACAGAAAAACCACAACCAATGTACCTGCAACAAAGAAATTGAGCAAATTAAAATAGACACGCACACAGACACACACGCACACAGACACACGCGCAAAGTGAGTGAAGATAGAAGAAGCATTAACATCAACTAAAGATATAATTAACAAAATTTAGCAAGAACGAATTACTTTTAAAAATATACAACAAGAACAAACACCTTCGCTATAATTATTTAAAATACCTATATTATATACAAAGAGAAAAGTGCTATAAACCAAAAACAAAAAACTATATACAAACAATAGAATACATTCTATAGAGACGTTATATACCAGAAATCCGAAAAAAAAACGAAAACATTCATACCTAAATATACACCTATATATATCGATGCTATTTATATAATGTAGTTGCCGTTACGCGAATTGTTCAACACTGGATGCATTAACTGATATAACTAGAGCTAGAGCTAAAGGAAACCTCGTAGTTTGTAGGACAAGCGTCTTCTTCATGTAGCGAAACAAATTGAATATACATATATAATCAACCACGCACTTAACGACTAATAAAACTACCAAGTAGTTGCCTCTCTCTATACACATATATACATATATATCTGTATATGTATGTCTATATACAAATTGCTTAGAATATAACTAAATATATATGGATTTATTTTTATAAAGCCGCAACGAACTTCAACTTCAACTCCAAACTCGACCTAGGCCTAAATTAGAACATAACGAAAAGACAACGCGAAAAAACTCGGCAAGAAGAAGAAATTAATGCACTAATTAAAGCTTAAGTAAAAACGTGCAGAACAACAAGGAGAAGGACAACGCAGTCGCCTCTGTCGCCTCAGCTGCCTCTGCCTCTGGTGCCGGCAAGAAAAGCTCACGCCTTCATTTGGCTCGCGTGTTGCTTGTGCTACTTTCTAGACTACAGTTAGAGAGATATACACATATACAGCAGATACATATATAAGCAAATTTACCTGCGTTGGGTTTCTTACGTTACACGGCACACAGGACACGGCTTACGGCCACGCCCCGGCATCCCAGCTCCCGGCTTCAACTAAGGCCCGTCCCCAGGACCACAACAGCTACAGCTACAGCTACTACATATACACGTATAAATGTATAAGTAATGGTAACACCATAACGCCTTAACTTGACTCACAACTTTCCACAAGACCGCAAAATTCGTTGCGTTCATTAAACTTTCACGACCACGAGACCAAGCATTAAATTGACTGCGAGAGCGACCAGAACAAGGTGAAGGAGTGGAGAAACTAGAATCGGAATCATAGCATATTTTGTTGCGTTCGCCTGGATAATACATAATAAGTTCATAACTATATTTAAGTGATGCAAACGAAACGCAAACGAAAGTGACTCGATTGCAGCCATTCTTTGTGATATTCTAAACATATAAATAACGATCGTGACATAACTGAAATAACCAAAAAGATAACCAAACTCTCTGTGTACTCCCTGCCTGCTGCCCTGCCCACCATCCTTCAGTTCAGTTCAGTTCGCCCCGCCTGTCATCGCCACCAACAACTAACAACTAAAGAACTCCACCTAACAGCCCAACAAAACAAATAGAGGAATATAATAATAACGCTACTGACAGCCCCCTAGATGATAAAACAACGTATATAATCCAAAGTACAAACGAACACGAATACGATAACATTAAACTACATTATATATACTGAACATAATAGCAACATATGGTATTAATATATTTTTAGTCTGTAGTCAACATATGCGTTCAACATAACCTCAAAACCAAAAACCAAAATCCAAACCAAACCCAACCAACTCATAAGCAATACAACTAGTGCTGTTAACTATTTTAGAGACTACCTTTTAGACCGTCAGTCAAGCAACCTACGTTACTCAACACCTCTCTATAACTATAACCCACCAACAAAACGCACACACACACACTCACTCTCTCCGTGGAAAAAAGCAGTGCTAAATAAGTGAACGATAAAACAGTATAACTGTAAAACAATAAAAACAAGCGCCGCTTAACAACAAGAATACAAAAAAAAAGAAACAAAAAGCGAAGGAGCAGAAAATTTCCCCGCACTCAAATAATGCTCAGCATGCGGGCGATGTGAGTGAGATAGCTATACAGCGATAGAGGAGCCTAGCTAAGCAACAACAACGAAAAGCAATTATTTTGTTTATGTGTCCGTATATGTCGTCGTCGTCGTCATCGTCGTGTACTTGTTTATGTATTAGTTAATGCCAAAAATCGAAACGGAACTTGCACCTACCGAAGCACCGACTGAGCAGTGAAAACGTGCGAGAGAGAGTGAGAAGGGGGAGCTAGTGCAAGCAAGATAGAAAGTGACAGATATACACCCACACACGGGTAAAACAAGCAAACAAACAAACATACACACTCACACACACAATCGCACGCTGTCGATTCCATATGCAGCGGCAGAGCATATGATGATAAGTCCCCGAATTGCGCCAGGCGTTACGACGTTTGCTCTATGCCAATAACAACAACAACTTCAATTTAAGCATAATACAAATTCAACGCCAGCAGCAGCAGCAGCAGCAGCTGAGAGTGAATTCCTCTCTGTGAGTGTGTGTGTGTGTGGGAGTGTGCCTGCATGCGAGTGTGGGCGAGGGAGAAGCACGAAGGAAGGCGAAAGTTGTATTTTTCGTTTTGGAGGAGCGACGATAAACGATAAACGGTAACCAATTTCGCCGTTTCCATGTGGCGGAGCTACTAAAAGGGGCGAAGAAGCAGAAGACGAAGAAGAAGAAGAGTGTGGGGGGTGTGTAGCTAAAAGAAAATGCACGTTAAACACACACAGCGCCGAGTCAGCGGTCCTGGAGCATTTGGAACATTTACCAACGACCAACGGTATGCAATTATTTTGAATTGTCTTGAAACCATAATAATATACTGTATTACAAATTGTTGTTCATTTAACGTATGACGGTTACGTTACATTACCTTACGTTCCGTTACGTTACATTACGTATCGCATATACATGCATTTGCGTGTGCGTACGCGTGTGTGTGTGAGCGTGTTTGTGTGGATGTTTCAATGTGGATGGAGATTATATGGGATAAGAAATCCCAACATTTCATTAAATATTTAAAAAGTGTGACCGTAAATAATTTAGTGGACTTGAAACATCCTGCAAACACCTTTTGGCCCAGCACACACACACACACATCTACACGCTTACATGTGTATGTGCACATTTTAAAATATTTATATGAATGTATTTCCGTTTGTGTTTCTGTTTCCGTTTTCGTTTTCGTCTACGTTTTCCTTTTCGTTTCAACATTTTCCCATTCTTATCGTTTGACTGCTGAGTTTGTTTGTCCGTTCGTTTGTTTGTTTGTTTCTTGTTTAGTTCAACTGTTGGTATTGATTGTTGATGTTGTTGTTGATGTTGATGTTGATGTTACTGTTGTTGTTCATGTGTTGTTGCTAATTCTGTACGTGTGTGTGTGCGTGTGTGTGTGTGAGTGGGCAGCAAACACTTACGTTTGAATGTGTACAAGTTCTTATTTGCTCCATTATGCTTATTTCCTTTGGCTTGAGAGCACAATGCAATTGATTTCCGTCCATCGAATCCAATACAAATGCCAGCAGCACAGTGCTTACACGTATGTCGTGCATGGGGGCCAAAGAGCAGCGGCAGAACAGGAGACGGAACATGGCTGATAGGCAGGCGAGGCTGGACTCGACTGGGGGCAGTCATCCGTCACTTAGTCAATGCAATTACGAAACTAGATTAAAAGCCAAGCGGCCAACAATAGCAAGAATAGCAACAGCAACAACAATGGCCAACACGAACATCGGCAAGCGCCAACAATGAGCAAGCGTTCGACAAAATAGTGTCAAAGTATGTTGAGTGCACTTGTTCGTAGTGTGCAGAAAGCGTTGCATACACACAGGCGTCATTCAATTACTTGTCCTACATGTGTTCGTCTGCGTATGCGTATACGTATGTGTATGTGTGTGTCTGTTCTGTGTTAGTGTTCGTGTGTGTTTCATCCATGTACATGTCCAACGACAACATCAATGCAGCAGCGGAAGCTTTCGCTTTTACTTCAATGATTAAACCACTGACCGAATTTCGGCTTTCTATGTACATACATGCTACTTGCATTTGCATCTGTATCGCGCGTTTGTGTGTGTGTTGTTATCGTTGTTGCTGTTGCCTGCACATAGTCTCCACTCACACACACATATGTACAAACAAGTACATAGCATACAGACAGACACAAGGAAAGAGCAATAGATAAACCCATTTTGTTGGTCGTTTTTGTGTGTGGAAATCTCGATGTTTCCAATTGAACTAGTTACAGCATTTTATATGCTCTTGACAGCATCACCCACACACAAAAACACACACACACACACCGAAATACAATCACACTTCTTAGCATACACATGTACATAGAGTACTACGTGTGTCTGTGTTGGCCAGCCGGATTCCACATTGTATTAGAAAGGAAATTGGCAACTCGTCAGGAATGATGGAAGCTGGACTCCGGCTTATCAACTTAGTTTTACTTTTAGTTTAATTCCATTTCGTTTCATTACCAATCTCATTTCGTTTCGTTTAGTTCCGTTTCATTTTGAATTTCTAGGTAAAGAATTGTACATTTGAATTTATGTTTGTCATTGTTGTTGTTGTTTTTACAGAAAACTTGCTTAAAAGTACAAAAGTTGAAATGAACAAAACCTAAATAAAAAAGAAACAAACAGAAAACAATCAAAAAGTAACAATAAAAAAAAATCCAAAACAGAAGCGCAAGCAAAACAAGTTTTGCAACCAAAAACAAAATCAAAATCAAAGAAACAAAGTGAAATCGTAATCGAAATCGAAATCGAAAACCAAAAGTATCAGCGTGAAACATTTGATCATAAACGATTGAGTTTCAAATAAGTATTTCGCTGTGGAAGCTAATTTTGCGTACTACTGACATCATCAGTTAAGGTACTGACAAATTTCAAATAGCCACTCTCTGCCTCTACCTTTCAACTATTACTAATCAAAAAAAAAAACTACTAAAATTAAAAGTACTACTACTAATTCTACTACTTACTACTACTACTCTACTACTACTACTACTTACTACTACTATTAAGTACTTGCTACCGAACGTCCCCACCACACATTTAATGCTACTATTAACTTGCTGTCTTCCTGTTTTTCCCCTATTTGCAAGCTACTTTCAATTACTAAATAGTAAACAAAATGCAAAACATTTCTCGTTAAAATGAATTACTCAATTATCTACATTTTTAATAGTTGTATGACGCACTCTGCTATCCCCTCTCTCCCCCTCTATCTGTTCTCAATGTATATTCATTATTATTTGCATTAATATTTTGTCCCTTTTTGCCAATGCGAATGCCAATGAACCTCGTAATATACTCGTATCCAAAATATTTAAATACAATAATAATTCATTGCTTTAATCAACTAATTGCTCGTGTTTAAAGCTTGCTTTGCCACCCGCAACCCCGCCAGTCGTCAGCCGCCCCCCCTCGTTCGCCATATGTTTTTGTGGCGTCTGGTCATATTTTAGATTTCTATATTTCACAGTAATTTAATTTTAAGATCAATGACATTAATTTTGAATTGGCATGTCGGTTGATTTTATTGTATTTTCAGCTCAATTTTGCAAACATACATTCGCACACACAACATTGATGTGTGTGATGCGAAAGTTCCCCCAATTAATATCCAGTTGTGTCAGAAATAACTGATGGTTCTTTTTATAGATGTCTCCATTATACCTATTGTAGTTGCTGACCTTCGGCAGAATAACCGAAAAATTCCAATTAATTATCGCTGTAGAACTTGACAATGCCTCATTTAAATTTAGCTTGTCGACTGATTGATCCTTTGTGTGCGCCACGAAACCGGTTTTAGTTAAACAACCAACTGACTAACCAACTATCTGAGTACGGAGTATTGAGTAAGGTGTCTCAATTATAAATGTACATAGCTTCTCCAGAACGTAGCTAATTGAATTATCAATTATACAATATCGAAATTGCGTTCGAATCGAATCGCGACGTGCAATCAGAGACGATGACAGCAACTGTGATTGGCGCACTGTAAACATTTGTACAACTAAAACATGAAAATTGAGTGGCATGTTTAGCTCTGATTTTCATTTACTTAATTTGTTTGTTCCATTTGCAATCGCATTGCCATTGCCATTTCCAGTTCGATTTCATTTAATATCCATTTGCATTTGTGATATATGCATTTAAATTTCGAACTGCTTTCCTTTCACTGTATTGCAATTAACAAATCAATTTGCGCAATTGTTTAAAAATATACTTATGCGGAATGCTGCACAAGCTTCGACGCTGCCAAATGTGGCAAAGTTCAAGACCTACATAATTAATAATAGACTTATGAATTTTTTTTGCTAAAATTAGAGCAGGGCAATTGCTTTGTGGTTTCTTCGCACAAACTCGTGCCCGAAACTGGGCTACTCTGGACAGCTCTGCGAGGGTGGGCAGAACTTTTTGGGGTTGTGGTGAAAGGGAATGAGCGAAGAAAAATCAAACTTTCTTAATAAACAAGTTTTTGTTTGCGAAAAGAAATGTTACTGTTCTATAAATAATTATTTATGACACAGAAAGCTCTATTGATTTGATAACTGATTGAGTGAAAAAGGCAAATTACTGAAGAAGTGGCAAGAAAATCTGCTGCTATTTATAGTTTGCGATCTTTTTTAATATAGTTTTATTGACATATCTAATAATATACAAGTACGGATTATAATATCGTAATAGCTGTAATAATTGAAAATGGACAGCTGTTTAATTGCCTGTTATAAATAAAAACATATAAATATTAGTTTCCAATTACAACAATGAATAAATAATTGCTTTAAGTAAGTACGTGATCATTCTGAACTACGCGAATCAAACTTATGCTTCTTCCCTCGCCTGTGCGAATACTCGTATGTATCTCCATTATATGGCATATATATTCCCGTCGCCTCGTGGGTTGCAGTTGCTACTGTAAAATTGATATAATTTCGATAAACGAAATGGAATGCAACCGCAGCAGCGACCGGGCGCAATTACGCTTCTCGAATTTACGCTTAATGCCTTCAATTGGCTTTTGAATTAATAATTGAGTCGTATTGTATTTAAAAGGGGGGCCTCACTGTGACGCAAGAGTCCGACCGAGTCCGAGACCTGACTGACCACCCCTCCAACCCCCCACGCCCCCCAGGCAGTCCCTGACCACAAAGCACAATCACCAACAGCATCAGCATCGGCAGCGACATCAACATCAGCATCGCCATCAAAAGACAAATCCGATTGCCCCGAGGATGCAAGCACGTGCTCAATGTGAAGGGTCCCCGCCACTCGAGAAGTGTCTCCAATGCGCCAAAGTTGACATTGGAGCAGGCTCCACACCCAATCATATTATCTGCCCTAAGGTGGGCAGTTGCTTGGACCTCTGGACGATGGACGATGGTCGCTGCCCAGCCACTTGGCAATGCTCTTGATCCGGATGCGGCTTCGGGCCTTCAAAAGCCTAACGACATTTTGTGTCCGCAACACTTGACATACGTAATTCGAGTACTGCGAAGCCCAAATGAAAAATACATAATAAAATTGACAATAAAAGATCGAAATGAAATAAAAAACCCAAGCCCCAAAACTAAACCTGAAGTTGATGCTGTGGCTTAAGTAGTGCGATGCTGTCGCTTTCATTTCAAGTTGAACTTGAAAGCGGATTAAAGCGGCTATATCTGTAAAAGTATCTGCAACTGCAAATGTATCTGTATTTGTATCTGTATCTGTATCTCTAGCTGCCGTTTGAAGGGCTTTCGTGCGCCCAAATCCAAATGCACAGTCATTCTGCTAATGCACATTACGTGCGCAAATATTTGCCAGCTCTCTATCAATCACAAACTCAAACTCGAACTCGAACTCGAACTCATATTCAAATATAGCTTTAGATTTCGATTCGAATTCAAATTCAAATTCAGATAATTGCATTTGGTGTGTGTTCTCGTTGCGAATGCGATGCCCTGCTGCATGGCGTGAGCACTTAATTGAGTGAAATTGATTTTAGTTTGCTCAACGGTTCGATTTTTGCACTCAAATTGCGCACACACACGCACACACACTCGCTGCTAATAAAATATTTGCATTTGCTGACACTTTGGCTAACAAAAAGTACAGAAAAAATCTAACAAAATAAATAGAGATGTGTCCGTCTCGTTTGCGTGCCAAACGAGTTGAGATTGCGACTGAAGCAGACAGAACCCATCGATAGCACCACTGCCAGCAAACCCACCAAACTAACCAAACCAACCAGCATTGTGTTCTCTCTCCTCTTGAATAACTGCCACAATTTGTCTACATACGAATATACATATATAGATAGATATAGACTCGTATCACGCACACTGACATGACACATACTTACTTATTAGAGCAGCGTTTGAATTGTTCTTTCTTTTGTTCGAACTATGCATCATAGCAGTCTGCCCTGGCGTATGGCTGTATCTAAGTATGTATGTACACCTCGACATGCGTACATACATTTTCATCAACATTCTTTTCAACAATAGCCACCTCACGTCCAGTGCGCACAGTGGGCTTCGCCCCATTTGCATGGCCCACTTTTTGCCCTTGAAAATGTAACGGTGCATAACGATAAAATATGCAAATTTCTATAAGCTTCTACCTTCGGCTACCATTCGACCTTATACAGTTTTGCCAGGCTCGATTTGCATAACAATCAACAAGGATTTACAGTCCATAGTCGAGAGTATTTGGAAAGGAAACTTTAGCCAGATTAGAAAATAGCGAGTTTAAATATGGGATTTAATTATTCGAGATTAGAAATAATGGAGACTGGTATTTAAGGCTATGACCTCTGACAATAAATAAGTGTTGAATGTGCGAGATTTTAGTAAACAAATCAATTAATAATATGTATTTTCAAGAGTAGACTAACTGATTTACATAAACATAGTTACCCGAGTCACAGCTGTGATTTAACTCTTAAACATTAATGTATTTGTTTATTGTGAAAGTTTAAGTAGTTTTTAAAACTAAACAAACTTTCAAATAGTACAGGCTGTGAGGCTCTTAAAGATATTATTAAAAGTTTAATATCGATGAAAGTTTCTAAAAGTAAAATGTGAGAAACATTTTATAAAGTGACAGAGAAAATATATATAAATTGATAATTAGTTGCTTTACAATATTTATATAGCAGCGGGAAAAATAATTAAATAAAGAGGATTAGTTTAATGACTTTCAACTATAATTTATTTTCACAACAGATTTATTCTGAAGTGAGTAACATCAATGATGAATTGGATTTCTAACCAAATTATAATTTGTTGATCTTCCTTTGTTAGTTTTATCAACATTCAAGAACCAAATGAATTTACACGTTTGCATAAGCTTCTGTGAAGGCAACTTATTATTCTATTACCTCTATCTAAATTACAAGATCTGCTCTGCATTGTTACTCAGCAATATTGTACAATCGTGGTATAATTTACGAAGTCGAGGCGGGGAGCATGTCTGGCAAATGAGTGTGCGACGCAGTCTGCTATATTGCGGGCGGCGCTTATCTTATCAGTTTGCTTTTAGGAAAATTTGATTTAGAGCACTTCCGTTCGAATCGGGCGGAGGGGGAAGAGGTCTAGGGTTATGTTTGCTAGAGTACCACATATAGGACTCTATATCTTCGATATTTGCACAATGTGCGGCGGGATTTGCATGCAACATTTTGTACGTACTTGATACTTGGTTTATGAGCGTGTATCGCCGTAGCTGTTTCTGTATATATCTCAATACTTCTGTGTATATATCTATCTCTAGCTGTTTGTATCTCTATCTGAGTGCCATGCGTGCTTCTATACATTAATTTAGTTCAATTTTTCGCGCGATCAAAAGCAGATGAGCATGTCGGCTGGTCTGGCCTGGCCCATTGTATATATTGCTATAAATACTTGTGTATAAATTGTATCATTTGTACCCAGCACTTATGATGAACTCACATTGAGCCATTCAGTTCGGCTCAAGCCTCCATGTCACACCACACCACACCGCATCCCCTCCCAGTGCCCCTGGCTCCAGCTCCAGCATTCAGTTCCTTCGGTTTGTTGGAAGCTCAGAAACTCACACAATTGCACAATCAATATTTATAATTAACAACAAAGTTCTTTTGTTTATTTGTTTGTCTCGGCGTGTGCTTTCCACACCGTTTCCTGCTCACTTTAGCGTAGCCTCTGTCCACTTTATGCCCCATTCTCCAACCCCACTGCCCTTTCCTTGATTCCCCCGCTGCACATTTGTTTCTTTTTTTCATTTTTTTACTCTGCCAATTTCAAATAGATAAATTTGTGTGTTTGCCGGCGACTATCGCCATTCATTCTGTATCATTTACCCGGTTCTCATTCTTGTCTCTGTGCCTCTTGTAGCGCTAGCCGAGACAACTTGTACCCCGACGATCAGCAGCAGCAGCAGCAGCAACAACATCACCAGCAGCAGCAGCATCAGCAGCAGCAGCGTCACTCGCACTCACATCAGCATCTGGTGCGGCAGTCTCTGGTCAGCCTCAGCTACGCACAGGCGGGCAGCAACTCCGCGACAGCTGGAGCCGGCTCGATTCCCATCCACTCGCACTCGCACTCGCAGTCGCATTCGTCGTCAGTGCGGAACAGTCCCAGTCCCAGTCCGGCGGCTGATCAGCATAGCTGCAGCAGCGGCAGCGTTGGAGTCGCTCTTGGCGCTGCAACACGCAGTCGGCGCAGCGAGCCGACAGTTCGTGATCGCGACGACGACGACGACGCGGACGCTGACGACGCTGTTGGTGTTTACGGTGGCAGTGGCGACAGCGACAGCGTCTCGCTGCTGAGAGGCGCCGCTGGCTTGGGCCAGCTGGGATTTGATGAGCCACGCGCGCAGCGGCAACGCAGCGGCAGTCGGCTATCCAGCGGCATCTCCAAGCAAAACTCCTGCGACAGTCGCAGCGGTCTGCGCATCATCGACTCGGGCCCATCGCATCACAGCCACAGCCACAGTCACAGTCACAGCTACAGCCACAGCCCCGTCAGCTGTGGCACTCAGAGTGTGAGCAGCACTGGCGGCCAATCGGCTTTGTACGATGCCTGTCACGAGTACACGCGCAGCTTGAGTGCAGCCCCAGCATCGTCTGACATCGGAGCGGCAACAGCAGCGGGCGGCGGAGCAGCAGCGGCGGCCAGTGGTGTTGGCCTCACATCGTCGACAACTGCGAGCGGACTGCTGAAGAGCCATTACAGCGAACAGCAGCTGTCGGAGCCGCATTTTACCAATCTCAATCTCAATCTGAACAGCGACTACGATACGGGCAGCGACAAGCAGCAGCTGGTGAATCAGACGTACATCTTCAAGTGCATTGCGAACAGTCCATCGTTTCTGCGCACCAACAAGATCAAGGAGCAGTCCAAGAAGCTGCGCAATCTGTCGCTCAAGACACGCACCGCCAAGAAGAAGGGTCAAATCATTTCGAAGTCGAACGCGGTGTCGGACAATTCGTTGCATCCAGGCGACAAGTATCTGAATCTGTATCTCGTTGAGAAGAAGCATTCACTGCAGCCGCAAGTGGTGTCCACATCGAATCCAGTGCCGGCATCCATCTCAGCGCCCGGTTGCTCCACTTCCTCCTCCTCATCGGCGGCAGCAGCAGCGGCCGCGGCAGCGGCGTCACGGCAACAACAGTTGCCGGCGCTATCGGCGGTTGCGGCGCGACAGCAGCAGCTGCTGCTCAACGGTTCGCTGAAGAGCAAGACGAAGACATTTCCGGCGTATCGGGCGTCCGTGCGCAGCGAGAGTGACGACAAGGAGTATCGCGGCAACACCATACCAACGACGGGCAAAAGTCCGCCGGTGCCGCATTCGCTGGCGGCCAAGATCAGCGGCAAGAACTGCAACAATTTGCTGCACAACGCCGGCAACAAGCTAAGCGTGAGCAGCAATTCATGCCACAAGCTACATGCCCACAGTCATCAGGGGCAGGGACAGGGACAGGGACACACGGCGTATACGCAACATCTGGCCTCGTCGCCCAAGAGCTCGGTGTCCAGCAACGGGCATCTGAACAAATACTGCCTGACGGACATCACGCGGCGCAAGGCCGAGTTTAATCGCCAGTTGAGCGCCCCCACGGACTACACGCATCACTCGTCCAGCAACGGTTCGCAGCAGGGCTCCGAGGCGGCCAATGAGGCGGTTGGCGAGTCCACGATCACAGTAGCCAGCGCCGGTGTGCTCGGCCACCACGGTCAGGGACACGCTCACGTGCACGCCTCCGGCGCCGGACAGGCATCAACGGCGCCGGCAACATTGAAATCGTTGCAACTGCATAACTTTGGTGTACACCATCAGCCGGCACGGCCCACGTCCACATCGTGCACCAACAGCTTCAATCGACGCCACATACGACGGCACAAGAGCAAGCTCAGCGATCGGTGAGTTTACCCTTCTACTTGACAATTCTTATCACTGCCATTAACCGGCTACCAGTTTCGCTGGCCGTTGTTATGGTTTTTGCCCCGTTGTTCGTTCGCTTGCGAATTACGCATGCAAAGCGCCGTCGTCGTTAAGTTCACGTCTACCGGTTTTTTTCGTGCTTATCGTGCAGCATTTGCATAAAGCGTCTGCGTCTGAGTCTGACTCTGTTTCGGAGTCTGGGAGTTACGCTGTGGCGTCTGGGAATGGCCCCGTAATTACCGAAAAGCCCGCAACCAGTCAACTTCGAGTTCAGCTTGTGGCGACGGCGCGCGTTATAAATAAAAACGGTTGGCAGGATCACGTCGGCGTGCAATCGATTGTCGCGTGTGCAACCTATCGATAGTTGAGCAGTGACCGTGAAATTGATATTGACATTGCTATTGATGTTGAGAATTGGAAATTCAGAATTCAAAATTGTGATGATTGTTTTGGATGCGGAAAACTCCCGGCACTATTAGCATAATAGTTTTCGCTTCCCAGTGACTAAGTTGCGCGCAATTCGTTTATAAAGAATCTATAATTTATTGCACTAGATTGTTTGCGCTCTCTCTCTCTCTCTCTATCGCTGTGCCTTCTTTCGACATTGTGCTGTTCGCGAAGCCGTTGCCGTTGCCGTTGGCCTCTCGCTACCCGGTAGACCCGTTAGGCCAATTCATTTACATAAAATCTAGAGGTAATTTGGTGTTGATAGCTTTTCGTGCTTTTATTGGCGTCAATTTTGGTTGTTGTTGTTGTGTTGAAGAATAGCAAGCAAACAAATTATAGTCCGGGTATAATTTGCGGCTGATGCTTGATGCTTCGCGTTATATCGCAAAATCAATTAAAAAGCAACGCAACACACACAACTACAAAATATTTGTTTTTATTTATTTATTGTGCAACAGGCAGCGCGAGTGCCTCAGAACAGGTTATCAAGTCGCCTCAGCAACAGCTTCCAGACAACTCTGAAGCAAAATCTAAATTAACTTACGAAAAAAAGCCAAACACACACACGCGTACAAATAATACAACAAAATCACAAAAAAAAATAAAATACAGCAGCTGGCAATGTAAAAAGAAATCAACAACATCAATGAGTATAAGTGTAGCTTGAGCTGAGTGTCGGTTGTGATCAATTATTTAATTACGCGCCAAATTCCCTTTTCGGCATCTCGCGATCTCTCGATGTCAATCGCGATTGTCAACGCGATCGCGATCTCGTCCCGGGTTTATTATCGATTGCCTCAAATTGAAAGTCGAGGTAACAAACAAGCGAACATAACTGTAAAGCAATCAACAACAACAAGCAAACAAAACAAACACCAAGCTGGAGGACGCGCACACAAGCACACATGAACGCACGCCGAGCGACACGACACGACGCGACACGAAGACTGCGACAATCGTGTTTCGGATTCGTTTTCGGTTTCGGACTCCCGCTTGGTATTCGGAGTGTTTGCCGGCGTTTGCTGGCCGCGCGTTGCGATAGCCTCCGCTAGTTGCGCTCGGTTAGCGCGCTTGTAATAACTTGGAGAAGATAAAATACGGTCTATGGTATTGGAGTGAAGGGGCCACAACTCAAAAGTAATTTTTCGCACTCTCGTGTGTGGCAAATGGAAGGCAACGATAACAAATAACAAACACATATCACCCGGCTACTTGGGTCGTCAAGTCGCGACAAATTGCTGCAAAACAGCTGCTTGAACACGTTTTCAATTACAAGCTGTGCAAAAAACTAAATGCAAACCACAATTAAAAGCGCAATCAAAACCGAAACCGATATTGATACTGCAATTTGTCAAGTTCAGCAGTAATATGTGAACATACACACGGTATATATATCGGACCAGACCTGGCATCGATCGTGATAATATTGCAAAAATGCTGTGCGCTCCTCGCTTGTGGTTTTTGCCCGCGCAGCCAGTTCTATAGTGCATTTCCCCTATTTTCCACTTCCTATTACAAAGAAATTAATTATAGCACAACACCACACCACTTAAAAAAAAAAAGAATACAAAAATTTTAATAAATTCATTAGCCTAATGCGAGAGAAGATTAAATTAAATCAGCTTCATCAGGCTTAATTAAAACGAAGCTTTCCCATTTAAAACTACACTCAATTGAGTGTGAGCAGAAGCGAGAAGCGGAGGAGTGAATAGAACAGTGCAGTGCTGTGTAAGCCGCGAGCAGATTAACAAAATAAAATAAGTGTGTATAAATAAATAATAAACCTACATAAAGAAAGAACGCAACAACAACACACACGCAGCGTCGACTTTAACCAAACAATAGGCATCCCAACAACTTATATACACCACGCGATTTCGTGTGCCAATAGGGCAACATTTCCGCAAACTGAGACACTGAGCAAAAGAGACAGAGTCAGAGCCAGAGCCAGAGCCAGAGACGTTTATAGTGTCGACGACGGCAACGAGACCTTGACAATCACCGAATGCAAGGTGAGATCTGGATCTACTCTAAACATAGCTCGGATCAAGTGCGTGTGCATCAATTAAACAACAGCGCAAAAAAAACGAACAAAAAACATAAACATACTTTCACTGCGGCTGCTTATATAGTATATAGTACTACATACGAATTTATATATATAATATGTACATATATTTATCGCTTCCAGAGTATAGTTGTGTTTCAACCTTTATTTAATTTATTATTGCAGCTTGCTGAACGGCGATAGCGAAGAATCAGTACGCTGCTCGTATTGCTCCGTATTGAATGTGAATGAGAACGACTTGCGAATTTCATTTGAAAACACCTGCACCGACTCGCTGGTCACCGCTTTCGATGATGAGGCACTGCTAATATGCGACCAAGGAACCGAAATGGCAAGAGCAAAGGTTTTATTAGTACTTGTAGAGCAGGGACTTCATAACACTTCTAGGCTTAACAGCACTTGACGCTGCTGAGACATCATCATCACATAAAGACACATTCACACTATTCAGATTAATCAGAACAAGTGCAATTATCAGTCACTTACTCGACTCGCATATACATACAATATAGGGCACACATTACATGCTGTAGATGTAATTTAATAATTGAGGCAGCTGTCGCAGCTTTGAATCAGCATTGAATACTAACAGCGTTTTGGGATTTTTCCTTTCCATTTTCGATCCGGATGGCGCAGGTACACTTTGATGATGTGTCGTTGTACGGCACTCCGAAAGAGGAGCCAATGCCCAACATACCGATAGTCTCGGAAAAAGTCTCGGCGAATTTCCTAAAAAGTCAATTGCAATCATGGTTCCAGCCGACAGACAATCGTCTGGCCATGAAATTATTTGGCAGCCGCAAGGCTTTGGTCAAAGAGCGCATACGTCAGAAAACTTCCGGACATTGGGTCATACACCCGTGCAGTTCATTCAGGTAAAACTACATTACATATATATATTATATATTCTTAAAATGGTTCTTTCGAACAGGTTTTACTGGGACCTTTGCATGCTTTTATTATTAGTAGCAAATCTTATTATCCTGCCAGTCGCAATATCATTCTTCAACGATGATCTGAGCACACGATGGATTGCCTTCAACTGCCTAAGTGATACTATTTTTTTAATAGATATTGTAGTCAATTTTAGAACAGGTAATGTACAGTCAACATCTTCTATATACGCCCAATGCCATATTATATTTAATAACAATTTGCAATTCGCAAATAATTAAATTCAAGTGTTTTGTGCTAATTTTCTAATCACACCAATTTGTTGTGTGTGTGTGTGGCTTCATGTGTGTTTGCTTGTACAATTACAGGAATTATGCAACAAGACAACGCTGAACAAGTAATATTGGATCCAAAGCTTATAGCTAAACACTATTTAAGAACCTGGTTTTTTCTCGATTTGATTTCGTCGATACCATTAGATTATATATTTTTAATTTTCAACCAAGTAAGTTTTTTGTATTTAAGAAACAGTACGCAACATTTTGATTAAGATTATGAAATTGCAGGATTTCTCTGATTCTTTTCAAATCTTGCATGCCGGACGCGCTTTGCGCATCCTGCGTCTAGCTAAATTACTTTCTTTAGTTCGCCTGCTGCGTCTGTCTCGCCTCGTGCGCTACGTATCGCAATGGGAGGAGGTCTATGTAAGTACACGGTTCATTTTTGGCAACACTTTATCTTTTTCTTTGCATAATATAACTACGTATCGATATATGTATGTACATATACTTAATATGTACTATACTATATATACTTATGTATGTCAATTTCTTTTCAAGTTTCTTTTTGGTCATATTTGATAATGTTTATATACGTATACTTAATATTTGATATTTGATATTGAATTTCAATTTCGTCCATTGTTCAGTTCAGTTTTATCGATTATGTTGTTTTTAATCAAATCAGTTTTGATTTTGCCACAATATGTTGTGACCTTAAGATCGACGTATAATCATTGCTGCAATACATTCCACACAACAATTTCGAAAGTTCGAAGGAGTCGAAAGAGCCTAGGTCTGGGTTTAGGCTTAGTACAGACAGTCAGTTGACAGTGGTCAGAGAGTTGTCTATATAGTCCAAAGTGCTCACTCTTCTCTCATTCACATTGAAAGATTCGAAAACGAAAACAGAAACTCGACATTTATGTTATGATATAGTTTTATGGCGCGCAAAATGTTCAAACTATAAAAATTTCAGTTGTTATACAGATCCTAGTATACTCGTACTATGTGTGTCTTTGATTTCACTTTAAGTGCCTTTACTTTGCGTTATGATTTATGTTTGTTTCATGATTCTGTATTACCTATAATTATGTGTGTACTCTTTGTACCGATATGCGACCAATTTTTCCTGCCGTGCTGTACAATAAGCCCAACCAACCAGATTTGTAAATTTTCCATCAAGTAATTTGTACTTTCCGCCAAAAACAACAAAAACCAAAATAAATATATATATGTTTTTTTCAACTTGTGTTGCGTTGCATTGCGTTGCGCCTTCAAGCCCCAAGTCCACGTCCACGTCCATGTCCACGACCACGTCCAACTCCTCCAGCTGGCCACAACAAGATCAACACAATAATTACAACAACAGACACCTCACACACAGCCTCTCAGTTCGCTCGCTCGCTCGCGATTCGTTCCAATACTCGATCCTATACTCAATGCTCGAAAACATTATTCACCATGTCGCGCCCGCTACGCTTGAACCTTCGCTCTATCGCGGCAGGGCGAGGGGAGTAAGTGATCTTCTTCAGTTGCTTTCTTTCATATCTCTTCAGTTTGGTCGATTCTTTGGTTTCTTTTACAGTTGGTTCTCAAATATATATACATATATGTTATATATATCTCTTTACGTTTTGGAATTTCATGTCTTCTTTTATTATTTATGTCGATCTTGATTTTCTTGCTGTCTTTTGATGCACTCCAAAAAGCCAAATCTTCATTGCACTATGTACAGAAAATCTTTGGAGTCTTTTTTTCCTAAGTCGAAGTACCACAACTGAGAAACATTTCAAACATTTTCAAGTGTTGACAAATGCTTTTTCTCCACTACAAAACTACTACAATAACTACAAACACTTTCTTGCGCAACGTCACCCAAAAAATTAAATTACCATAAAAAAAAAAAAAACAAACAAACAAATAAGTAAACAACGTACAACAGAAACTTCAACTTGGACTCTGTTTATTGTTTTATGATTACATACATACATATGTATTTATTTTTGAAAACAAAACCAAATATCTTTAATGATGACATTTTCGCCTCGCATACAAAAAAAATAATATAATAATAATATCAACAACAATTTGCTTATCGAAATCAGACTAAGACAAAACAAAACAAAACAACAAAAATCAAAAAACAAAAAACAGCAAAATATTTTACAATTAACAAACAAACAACTTAGAAATGATGAGGGCCTAAAATACCTGTGTATATATATGGTTTTTAGATTCTGCAGAATCTACAGAAAAAAAGTGCTGATCGCAGAGGGAGAATGCACAGAAAAGACAAAGATGGCTTGACAAAAAGCAACCTAATTCTCAAGGTAACAACCAAAAACAAACCAAAACATCTTTAAAATTATTAAGAACTATAAACAAAACAAAAAAAATTCAACACTATATTTAAAAAAAAAAAAAAAAACAAACAAATTCAATTTTTGATAAACAAAAACAAAAAGCCTTGATTGATTGACATTATAATTATGTATTATTGGTTGGAACATAACTCACATTTGAGATATGATTAAACCAAAATTGAGTTTTAGTGCATATTTCGTTCGTTCGTTCGTTCGTTCGATTGTTCGATTGTTCGTTGATCATGTTTGCTTGATTTTAATGTTCGTTCGTACATTCTGTAAATTTTCTAAGACTGCCTTTTTATATACATATTGATTGATTGATTGATTGATTGACATACTACATACATATGTTATGTTCTTGATTTGACGCATCAACAAAAAAACAAAAAATATAAAATTGCAAAAAAAAAATAAACAAAAATATAAAAATCATATATGTATCTGCACTTCGGTGAAATCGAAGCTGGTTTTCATGCACTTCACTGGGTGTGGGTTATAGAAGGATGTCCGATCTATGTCCGATCCCTGTCGAAGGCGAAGCTTTTAGACATAGAGACATCATGCATGAGCATGTCTAGATTCGATTTTCTTCTTAGCCAACGTTTAGTTTTAGTAACTAGCATTAGTTCTTTTGCTCTCTCTCTCTCTTTTATTATAAATAATTTGTAAATACAAAAAAAATGAAACCCAATTGACATCTGTCTGTGAATTGCATCGAGACGCAACTCTGATCCTAGGTAAAGATTTCCAAGTCAAATCAACGCGAATCCGAATCCGAAACCGAATGCGAATGACAAAAAACATCACTTGTACATGTAAAATATAATAACGAAAACGCCAATAAAACAAAAAGAAACCAGTTTTTATACCATATACATAGTTTGTTCAATGCTTTTTGCTTTACCACTTGGCAATATGATTACAAACAAAACCAATGTAACAAGAAACACATCAATAATATGTTATGGTCTGCCAGTAAAATAGAACTCGTAAAATAGCGCCCCATATAACGTATTTGTAGTCAATTGATGAATTGTATATATGCATACAGACAACTACATATATACATATATATACCACTACTACTATATATCGCAGCAACAACCCATCTACAACAATGCAACTCGTACTCGACCTCAGTCTCTCGCTCTCTCTTGTACAAAATGCCAAAGGTTGCTGCTGCGACTGCGAATTGTTTGAACGTTGCTTTTGCGTAAGCTTTTTGACCAAACTGCTGCACCCACTCACAGCACACAACAACAACAAAAACAACAACCACAACAACTGTAGCAGCAAGCTGCAAATGTTGCTAATTGAAAAGTGTTAAACACTGAACGTTCTGTGTAGCATACTTATTTGGGCAAATGCAAAAATCGCTTACAACTGATGCGTCTGCTTCACAGTACAATATCAATAATACTTGCTACTGTCACAACAACAACAGAAACAAACAAACAAACAACAACATGCAGAACACGAACAACAACAGCAACAACAACAACTAGAATACACCGTTTGATTGATATCGTAATCAATGCTTTTGCTTTTGTTTTTGGCGCCATTTTGTGCTGCGCGCTTTATTGTTCCTACTCTACGCTACGCTATTCTCTTCTATAGTCTACTCTGCTCTACGCTCCTCTTCTCAACTGTATTCTACTATCAACTAATTTGTACAACTGTAAAGCTAACTAATATATAACTCTGCTAATGTTGCCAATTTATCTTTTTTTTGTTCGTGTTCATTTCCTCGTTGAGTTACGTTCATTTGATTATGGTTACATGGTTATGGGTTTCTCTTTGGTTCACTCTTCTGTTCTGTTCTCTTCTCTTTGGTTTTTCCGTTGTACAATGATTTCAGCTGAGATTCGCGTGCCGATCTTCGTTTCGTAAGTCTGTGTAAAGTTAAAGGCCAAGAATCCTCCACGCACCTGTCGGTGAGCTGTCTTCAAAGTCCAGGCAACTTCCCATATCTTATAGTTCACCTGAACACTCACAATACACAACAACAACCAAAAAAACAAACAACTGAATACTTGAATGCAATTTTACTCTCTCTCTCTCTTTAACTCTCTTCGTTATGGGTTCTCTTTTTCGTTTAATTTCGTTACGTTTCGTTGGTTTGTTCCTTAATATTCTGTACAGAAAACGTAGAATTAACAACTGAGAATTGAAAAAAAACAGAAATGCTTTTCGTTGTATAATACTTTGGAATACTTGAATAATTTGAACGTTTGAACGGCTTAGTGAGCATAATTAAATATGTATATTTATCATACTTACTTCCATACCATGCTAAGTATCTACAGTATTACTTATTTTGGAATTGAGCAAAAGTTAAGATGAGCACTTGTACCATAATAGCAGCTGATTTGCACAATAAACAACAAAACCAAACAAAACAAAACAACTACAAAACCAAAAAAAACAATGTAGAAACTGGTTTGATTGATTGCTCTCAGGTTGTACCACACTGTTGTATTGCCTAACACTAGACTCACATACAAATTACTATAATATATACTTATTTATTTTATATTATTATTTTTATGGTATTTCGCATTCTATCGAATTCTGTATTGATTGATAGCGATTTTCTCTCTGCATTTTTAGAGCCAGCCTTAAGTGTGTGTCGAGGCAACAAACTGCTAGCTTATACTGATACCTCAAAAAAATCAATAACCAACTCATTAAGGCGTCACATACTTATTGGCATCACTGTAGAAGTATAAACTGCCAGCTGTTGTTGCTTAGTACATACATCGCAAATGATTATCATTCCTTTTTTTGTTTTAATTTTATTTTGATTTTTTGGCTGTGGTTTGGTTACATTTTGTTGGTTGCTTCTTTTCTGGAAAAAATTTGGCGCAAATTATTTGTACGTATTTTTGTATGACGCGTTCAACGGCAGCCGGAAAACCAAAACGAAAAAACAAAAAATTCAAATTTAACGGAATTCGATTTTGGTTTCTCAATATATACTACATATATATTTTGGTTTGTCGTATTTTAAATGTGAAACTCACAATTGTTATACACCTACTCAACATACAAACACAAATACGTACAACACACACACACACGCCCACACACACACACACAGCGACACTCACACACACACACACACACACAGCGACACTCACTCACACACATGTAGAGACAGTGCGGTGCTGGGCTTGCGTTGATGTGCACTCTTTATTGATAACTCTGGTTGCAGTTCCTCAATATGGCCTCGGTGTTCATGAGGATCTTCAATCTGATTTGCATGATGCTCCTGATCGGACACTGGAGCGGTTGTCTGCAGTTCTTAGTGCCAATGTTACAGGGTTTTCCATCAAATTCCTGGGTATCCATCAACGAATTACAGGTGAGTTGCTAAACTTCTAATCCTTAAGCTAAATAGTTACTCATTTTCATGTTGTTGCTTCCTAGGAATCATATTGGCTGGAGCAGTATTCATGGGCATTGTTCAAGGCCATGTCGCATATGCTTTGCATAGGTTATGGCAGGTAAATATCCAGCGATATGAAAGAATTGTATCATCGAGGTACTATTTATAATGGGATATACAAAAATGGAGGATTTCGAACCAAGTATTTTAGATAAATGTTCATTGTTATTAACAGTGGGCAATTTAGATTTGACTGTCTGTCCGCTTCTTTAAACATTTAAATCTCAGAGGATATGTACAGTAAAGATATGAATCTAATAACAGAAGTAGTTGACATAAAAAGTATGTCAAAAGAGTTTTGTCTGCTGTCTACATTGGTATCGAGATCTTCGATTGACTTTCTTCACAATTTTCCTTCTCTTTTTTTTAGATTTCCACCACAGTCACTAACGGACATGTGGCTGACGATGCTCTCGATGATATCGGGCGCCACATGTTATGCATTGTTCCTTGGTCATGCGACCAATCTAATACAGAGCTTGGACTCCAGCAGGCGGCAGTATCGCGAGAAGGTCAAACAGGTGGAGGAGTATATGGCCTATCGCAAATTGCCGCGTGATATGCGGCAACGCATTACGGAATATTTCGAACATCGGTACCAGGGTAAATTCTTCGATGAAGAGTTGATACTTGGCGAGTTGAGCGAGAAATTGCGCGAGGATGTCATCAACTACAATTGCAGGTGGGCGATCTAAATGTAGCAGCATTAACTGCAATCAGCATTAGCTACTGCATCTGTAGACATACATCATCAGGCTGAGTGTTTAACCAATAATCACACAACCAAACTAATCGCACAAACAATTAATTTTAATCGATCACCATTTCGTTCACCAACTAATCTATGCTTCGTTTTTTGAACAGGTCCCTCGTGGCGTCAGTGCCTTTTTTTGCTAATGCCGATTCGAATTTCGTTTCCGACGTAGTTACCAAACTGAAATACGAAGTTTTCCAACCAGGTAACAATCTTTACTCAAACATTACTTAAACTGTATTAAAACTAACTTACGATTGCAGGTGATATTATCATAAAGGAGGGCACGATCGGTACAAAGATGTACTTCATACAGGAGGGCGTTGTGGACATTGTCATGGCCAACGGCGAGGTAAGTTCGCAGCTTACCAAATAATTATTCGATATTCATTCGGTTGCTTTGATTGTTCAGGTTGCCACCTCACTATCGGATGGATCTTACTTCGGTGAGATCTGTTTGCTGACCAATGCGCGTCGTGTGGCCAGCGTGCGAGCCGAAACCTATTGCAATCTATTCTCATTGAGCGTGGATCATTTCAATTGCGTTCTGGACCAGTATCCGCTGATGCGCAAGACCATGGAAACTGTGGCTGCCGAGCGACTCAATAAGATCGGCAAAAATCCGAATATAATGCAACAAAAGGATGAGCAACTAAGCAATCCAGAATCAAACACAATTACGGCGGTGGTCAATGCATTGGCCGCCGAAGCCGATGACTGCAAAGATGAGTAAGTTTTCATTAAATCTGTCTCAATATAAACTAGTATTATTATATTGCTCAGAGGTGGCACTTGGTATGCCCCATTAAGTGTACTATATATTTATTTTTAGTCAGGAAAGTTATTGTATGAATTATTTCCGCAGTTGTAAAGCTTATCTTAATGAAACTTTGTGCATATTATTATTTGTTATGTTAAATCGCGCTTACAATATAATTGTTATTTTGTTTTTATGTATTTCAATAAATATCACAAGATAAATATCGCTAATGTTCTCTACTCACAGCTCGCTTAGAATCACATTACTTTGCTTTTTATAGCTGACCAAATTAAAGTGGTTTTTGAAATAAGTATTAATATTGTCCTTTGAGATATATTCACCAAAAATTCAAATGTTTTTCTATAAGGTAATGGTAATGAGGTAATGCTTACAATTTAATTTCGTTTCGTAGTGACATGGATCTCAAGGAGAATTTACTGCATGGGTCAGAGTCGAGCATTGCTGAGCCGGTGCAAACGATACGCGAGGGTCTCCCCAGACCCAGAAGCGGCGAGTTTCGCGCTCTATTCGAGGGCAATACTCCATGACACTGAGGCATCATCAAGAGCCCTGGATCAGCCGGGATCACGCATCGAGCAACCATCTGAGTAGCGGTTTGCAACCGAAAAACAACAACAAATAGTTATACAAACACTCACACACACACAAGATCAACGCAGACACAGATACAAACACACACACACAAACACACACTTGCGTATATAATAATTAGTAAAATGAAGAAAACCCTAAAAGATGAATCAATTTATGGTAGTCTACATACAAGTATATATGCAATTGCGATTTAGTAGAAAATGACAACAACAAACAAAACAAAACAAAAAACAAAAAAAAAAAACGATGAGATAGAAAACGTATTACACAACAATGTCCTCAATAATTATTCATAATTTCAGCTCCGCTAACTGTGATGAACTTTAATATAAGAATCGAAAAAAAAAAATTAAAAACCAAAAAAAAAGATGAGTACATAAATAACTTATACGATACAAATTCAGCAGCCAGTTAAAGCAGTCACACAGATATCACACAGCCATAGGAAAAACTCACCTACACACACACAGACAGTTTCAACACAGACAGAAGACAGACTAACAAACAAACACACACACATACATACATATATAAGTAGTAAATCTACATGTAAGTTTTATGCCCACGATATTGTAACGATAACGAAGTGAATAGACTTTTGAATTGCTACCTAGGTGTTAGTCCTATGGACCTACTACTACTAACTAACACACCCACAAATACCCATACAAATACAAGCGACACTCACACCCACAACCACAACCACACAGACACCTGTAGTTAAACATTTAAAGACGTGCATAAACTTATGATATAATAACAAAACCAACAACGTTACGTTATGCATTCCAAAAACAAAACAAGCAAAAAATAAAAGAAAAAACTAATGAAATTAATGCGCGTAGCTATTATGTACTCGAGTGCAACCAACAATTATGTATTATTGCGATTATATAGCATATTTAAATACGCATTGCAAAATGAAAAACAAAAAACAACAACACGCAGCAAAACGACAAACAAGCGAGATGAACAAAAACAATATTATTAAACAAAAACAAAATGAAAATGAAACAAATTTAACGAAATGCATTAGTAGTTGAACTATTAGTTTTTCACATACACACCTAAACACACACGTACACACACTCACACACACAAAGTAGTAGAAACAAATAAATAAAAATGAACCTCAGGTTGCCGTCGTCTCAACGGTTACCAACTGGAGCAGAAACAACAAGAAGCAACATACATTAACTATATATACACAACATATGTTACATACAAACAAACAACATACATACATACATATACAACATGAAAATGAAAACACACATTAATAGATAATGTTGTCTTTTATAGGGAATTGTTATAACGATTCAGTTTGAATAATGTACGAATATTTATTGCAATTATATTTTTAATTCAACATTCTGTTTCCAACAATACTATTTAGTTGCGAGCGAGATCTTTTTGCAATTACATACGGTAGTTTGTGTGTCTTTGTTTGTCTTATTTTCAAAATAAATCAAGTGAAAGACAGCAACTTGTTTAACGATTTATGTAACTTAGTATTTTATTATACGTAAACTAATAAAAGAAATGCAGAAGGACAGCGTTTGCCTTAACATAACACAAAATCAATTGTTTCATTTAAACTGATTGCTTTCTCTGCTCAATTCGCAATAGTAAGGTTAAAGGTTTGTATCTTATAATTAACTAAATAATGTTAACCAACAAAATTATAACAAAAACTTTGGACTTCAGCTTAATTCAAACAGTAGCTACTGCGATTATCTTAAATTTAAAAAATGATAATAGTATCTACGGATTGAAGCTGCGGCGCACCCATCCAGAATCGATGAGCATCATATTTATATTCACGACTTGAGACTTAGCATCTGGATCCACCAGTATCATGTGAACGGCGTTATCCTGAAATATTTAATGTTATTTAACAATTGTGCACTAAATTCTTCCATTTTCTATTTTACCGCATTGTTAATTTTCTCAACTTTCGCACATAAAGTGCGATAAGATACGAGATCGTAAAAATAATTGCTGGCATCTACTGAAAAGTATGCTCCCTGTCTGGGCATAATGCGTGCCAGTCTTCCGTAAAGACATTGGGCTGGCAGTGTGGCAAAATCCTTACATAAATACCTAAGATCACTCTGACAAATCCACATTCTCTCGCCAGTATCGATATGTTCCACCTGCGAAAGACGTGTCAATATCAATTCCATTGCGATAATATTATACTTCAATATACCTCAATATTCTTTCGGCTGCCAGTTTTTAAAGTTAGCACACGAACACGCTGCCAAATAGTCCCCCTGGAGTGAATGGCGGCCAAGTGACCAGGCATTATGAGATACAATGGAATAGTGTATCTTTTTTCCTCTATGCTGTAGTAATATCGCCTGCAATATAATTAACATATCATTAATAGCAAAATAACTAACATTAAAGAAAAACTTACTGCATGTTGTGGGACATTCCCTTGTACTTATCGTACTCCTCGTCGTGTATCCAAAAGTAGAAGCTGTGTGGACTTGCCACCTGTGAGTAAATCGAGATTCTATAATATATTACATCAAAAATTAGATAGTACGTGAGTTACCGTTACAAGCTGAACTTTAATGCGATCATCTAGCTTTAATTTCTTATTGACGTCCCGAACGGGCAGTTTATAATCAAAATGAACAGCATCCTTCGGATAGTCCACGCTTAAAACACGTTCGTCCTGGAAATTTGTAATACTAAGAAATTAGGCAACAAAATTATTTGGGAATTTAGTTACCACAGCATATGCAGGAATAGCATCCCCATCGCTACCATCGTCGGAGGATGCGTATACGATACCGGGTTCCTTTTTGGGTTCTATTAATTCAGTTTTGATTTCCGGCTTTAAATCGATCACTCGGTTGTGGTTTACGTCCTTGGAATACTTGTAATTTAAAACTTCATCATCCTGGAATATATACAATATGTGGATATATAAGTTAACGATACTATGATTGTGCTTACCACAGCATACGCTGGAACGGCATCTTCATCACTGCCTTCGTCAGAAGATAAATATTCAGTGTGATAAGTTGAAATTGGCTTCTTATCGACGTTATCATCCAGGTTGGGCTTGACATCCTCCTTCTTATCCAGTTGCTCCTCATCGGGTACGTAAAGTTCGAGCTTGTTCAGCTCGTCTGAGGATGTGTCTACGTTGGCAATGGTCAACTTACCGAACGAACTCGTCAGTGAGGTAGTTCGATGAACTTCTGCAGGTTGTTGATGCACCTGCCTTGAGTTTTGGCTCCTGTAGTTGTTCCTGGCCGCTAGGCGGTAGCCTCCTCGTCCACGATAGCCATTATTGTTAAATTGCCTGATTGCATTAGACTTCTCATTTACAAATACGATATCAGATCTTTGGGTAGGAAATCTTGACCTAATTAGTTTGCGCGCCTTTGGGCCGCTTGGTTTCTTTTGGCATTGCACCAGACTTTGAATGTGGGCCGTCTTCTCGTTCCGCTTGGCCAACACTTGGGCCATGGGCCCGTATCCTACCACCTACACATTAAACAATTCCATTAAATTCATTAGTTAGGATAATATATTGCAACTTACTAAAACAGTATCAGGAATAGAACGCAAAAAACTTTCAATGTCTTTGAAGCCTAGATTATTAAAGGGTAGAGGTTTTCCTTCTTCGTTAATATAGTCTCGTTTCAATTGCTCCACTGTCATTTGTAGAGGCGTCGAAACGATCAGTGAGTGTATCACTTTTTTAACATAACTCAACACTCCCTGCTCTTCCATTTTTATGTGTTGATTGTTTTACGGAATCAAGAAGCCATCAGCGGCTGCCTCATTGGAATTTTAGCGCTGTAGCAATTCACAGTGTGACCGCATGCTCCCATTTAAAACGTAATATTTTTAGCTTAAACTGTACGATATACTACTATTCTTATTGTTCTTATCTATGGTCACTCATATTGTAATACTGACTGGATACGGCATAATATATATGTTATGGCATAAAATACTTTACGCCGTTACATGTGTTTAAGTTTCACATAATTCCAAAAACGATATTTTGAACAAAAGTCTTAAGACAATACGCCTTTTAATAAAACACGCGCTGTTTTGGCAATATACCAATATACCACATAAAGTGTAATTAGGCCATTAGACGAATATTTTAAAAATTTAGCTTTTGTTGATAAAATGACTAACTTAATAAATTAATTAATTTATTTGATAATATTTTTAATTGGTTGGTGTACAGACAAAGCTAATTTTACTTGTGTGAAAACGTAAGCTATCGAATATTTTTCTTAATCGATAACTAGTTCGGAACTGTTTATATGGCAGCCCTGTCACAGAAGTTCGCTTATTTTGCCTAAGTGTGGCAACGCTACTGGTTCCAATACCGATTCACGCTAAGTTGGCTGCGTCTCGATAGCCGAACCAGCTCTTTCTTTTTACTTCCTTTCGGTTCCGAACAAGCAGCAAAATGTCGAAGAGAGGTATTTTCCAATAAATTAAATCCAAATAAATCGCGTTAAATACTGTGAATCAATGCAAAACAATAATGCAACGATGGAGTGTACAAGTGACAATGGCCGTATAATTAATTATTTGTGTTTTCTGTTATTTAGGACGTGGTGGTACCGCGGGAGGCAAATTCCGCATCTCGCTGGGTTTGCCCGTAGGCGCTGTTATGAATTGCGCTGACAACACAGGTAATAAACGGAATGCAAACGCAATGGATTTGTAAATACGATAATTCTATTATGAATTTTATAGGTGCCAAGAACCTGTACGTTATTGCTGTGCACGGCATTCGCGGTCGCTTGAACCGTTTGCCTGCTGCTGGCGTCGGTGACATGTTTGTTGCCACTGTCAAGAAGGGCAAGCCTGAATTGAGAAAGAAGGTAAGTAACGGTTTGTCTGCAGGCCAATCAAACAGGAGAATAGTGCGAAACGAGTGCAGAGTGTAAAGCGCAATAAACCAATTGCAACCACCTGTAATTGTGTGTGTACTTTTCTACTGATTGATTGCATGCTTGCAAAATGTTTGTGAATGAATTGTTGTTGTTAACGCGCGTGTTTTTTAAATCGCTTTCAGGTTATGCCTGCCGTGGTCATCCGGCAGCGTAAACCATTCAGGAGGAGGGACGGGGTGTTTATATACTTTGAGGACAATGCGGGGGTCATTGTAAACAACAAAGGCGAAATGAAGGGCTCGGCCATCACCGGGCCGGTCGCCAAGGAATGCGCTGATCTGTGGCCCCGTATCGCATCGAATGCAAGCTCTATAGCATAAGCTTCAGTTTGGTAGCCTGTCATGAAATAAACCCAATATAACGGAACACACCAGATGTTATTAAATTAGAACTGACGTCTTTAACATTTGCTTTTATTTCATTCATTCATGGATGGCACTAAAAACAACCACAACAACACACGGTGGATGAAATTTCAATTTGTTTTCTTGCTTGCTGCCTTGTTTGCCTTATTTAGGTGCCTCGGTGCGTAGTGTTGGCTTCGGTCGTGTCACCTCCATCGATATTTTGCCATTGGCGCCCTTGAACAGTGCATAGCACACCGGGAATGTGCAACCCTCCAGCGAGTCACCGTTGAATTTGGTTATGATGTCGCCGCGTTGCAGCTTGCTATCGATCTCTGGATATTGTCCTTGTATCTGCGTGCAACGAATGGGAACGTTACTAATTATTATGTTCGCAGTCTCTTATTGGCCACTTACAATGTCGGAGATGGTGCAGCCGTAATCGTTGGGCGTCAGCGAGAGGCCCAGCTCCTTGCCGCTTTTCTTCATAAAGTCCACATTGAATTTCTCCAGCTCGGGCGGATCGGCGCGATAGACGGTGAAGTTGACGGACTTCTCGTAGGTCACATGGAACAGCTGGTGCACCTTGAGCGTGGTCAGACTCTCGCAGTGCACGGCGGTGCCGTTGATGTCGCAGATGTGGTCAAAGATCTTCAGACGATTGTCGGTCGCCAGAGCACCCTCCGGATAAATGTGTGTGATGACACAACCAGTCTGATCGAGAGATCGAAATCAGCACATTTAGAGAGGTTTGCAACACGTGGTAATAGTTGGGGAGGATTACAACATACCCTGACGTGATTGTTCTTGCCACCAGTCACAATGACGCCCAATGGTTTCTTCTCCACCTTCACCTCGATGAGCACCTTCTTGTTCGGTTTTATTTCAGCTGTCGCAGGTTCCTGTGGCTTTTCCTCTTCCTTTTTGATCTCTGCAATGAATGGAACGCGTGGTAAATAGTTGAAAGAGCTCAATCGGACATACAGACGGAAATTGCTATATCACATCTTTATAGGGTCGGTGATGCCTCCTTCTGCCTGTTGCTTACATTTTCTGTTGGCACTATTTTATAACAGCATTCGACCCTGGTACCTGCATATAATATTTTGGCACTTACCCTCTTTCTTCTTTTCCTCCACTTCCTTCTCGGCCTTTATGGCCTCCTCGCTCTTGAGCGTCAGCAGTATCATGATCACATTGCCCTCGGCTCTTTTAATCAGTCCAGTCGCCTGTGAAAATGTGTGATTTATTATTTGCAAGTTCTTTTAATATTTGCAAGTGCTTCTTACTTCATCGTAGTTGGACTCGAGTGTCACATCCTGGTTGATCGCCAGCAGCATGTCGCCCACTTTGATGCCCGCCTGGAAGATAAGCATTTGGGAACTGAAGTATTAGATTGCGCTTGTTGCCACTTGCCACTTACCGCCTCTGCATTGGAACCCTCGCGCAGGTCAGAGACAAAGATGCCGTTGCCCACCTCGGCGTGCTTGCCGTAGATGACCATGATGCCCAGGAAGCCCTCCTTGCGCACCTGGACCGTGCGTGCCTTGGGGAACTGGTCGAACAAGAACTTGGTCTGCAAGCAAAGCAAGAGTTAAAAAGTTTGTAGCAGATAAGGATGCTGTTTGGTGGCCTTGCCTCATCGCAGGATGTTGGGAACTTCTTGATGGGCTTCACGCACATTCCCTCGTCGTTGGGCTTGCGTCGCGATGTGATCAGGACGAGCTTCTCGCCCTCGACGTTCTTGAACACAGCCGAGGCGTTCAAGTGGCAGCGATTCTTAAGCACATTGCCGTTGACCTCGACAATCTCGTCGCCTGGCTTCACATCCACGCTGGCCAGGATGCCGTTGGGATTGACGCCCGCAACGAAGCAGGCCATTTTTTGTCGATCCTTGTGGCCGGCCAGCGCGATGCCCAGCGGTATATTGGCCTGGCGTTGCACCTCGATGCGTCGCAGATCCTTCATCATGTTATAGCGCTTGTTTATCTTCGCCATCGTATAGCCAAACTCATCCTCCTGCTCCTTGTCGCGCTCCTTCTCCTGCTTGTTCAGCTTGCAGTTGCCCGCAGAGGCGCGATCAATCTGCGCAGAGAATAAAACCGCAATCAACAATCGAGTGCAGTTGGAGTTGGTCACTTGTTGCGTACCTCGTATCCCGCCTCGGTGCGTATGCGACCGGTCATGTCGCGGGTGTCCTCGTCGTCCTCGTCGTGGTTCATCGGCACGTGCTTGACGCGCTGCGACGCCGAGAAAGTCGCATTGCGCTTGGGATCGTTGCGAACGGTCGGTTGTCTGCCCGTTCCCATGTTGCCCATATTGTTGTTGGGTGTTTGCTCTGCAATGGAGGAGATCCTGTCACATCAGATGCCGATTTTGATCCTTCAGCTCACCTTGATTGAACTTGTTCTTTGCCTGCATGTAGCCATTGCTGCGTGGATCGTTCTTGTTGGACTCTTCGCTCTTGTCGAACGTTTGTATCTCCAGATCGATCTTGAAGTCCGCCTCCTTGATGAGATCAATGACCGCCTGTTCCGTGGAATGCCGCACATCCTTGCCATTCAGCGATAGAATCCTGTCACCGACCTGCGAATGCGCTGCTTTTATACAAAGATTTTGACCAATTGCAAATCATCGACTTACCTTTAATTTGGCACAGAGATGCGCAGGACTATCGGGCACAATACCCTTTATGAATATCCCCGTGGTTTTCGTATTCGGCGAATCCTTCACCTCTCCCCGCACAATGCAAATACCAAAAGATTTCTTGCCCGTTTTATCCAAAGTCACCATGTGAATGTGCTCTGCAGGGGTAATGAAACCATTTCGAAAAAGAATATAATATAATGTACTATATTCTTTATAATATTTTTATAGCAGAGTATTATTCTTATGCGCATTGTCACGTAATATTGTTAAACTATCCATATTCAAATATATCAAGCCAACCAAGAAACTGAATAATTGCAAAAATAACACATTAAAGATGACGCAGAAGTTCCGAGGTTATAGGTTTCTTTATTGATATTAAGCTAAGCTTTTCTTTGAAATACATCATTTGAGTCAGGTGTTTTTTACTGTTTAAATTTTAATACTCTATGAATACTCAAATTTTGAAATTATTTCACGATCGTGTAGAGTAAAACTGATTTTTTAAAAATTATTTAGTTTAGACTCTTTAAACCTTTTCAGCCCTTCAAAAAGTAGGTCAGCAAAGATATTATTATATCTTCATTAAATTCAACTTAAGCGGAAGAAGTCACTTTAAATATTCAGGTTAAAATACAGCTTTCAGAAGATTTTAATATTTAATTCTAAGACCAAACACTAATCATCATTTCGTAATTATTTTTTTTTAAATTCCAAAATCCAAAATGGCCAGGGATTGAATTTGACGTTTCGTTTCTATTATTACATTAATATTAAAAATTCTTATTCACTGCATACAAAATGAATCTTTTTTTTGTTAATTACTGAAGACTGATATATTTATGTTTAAATAGGTTTAACTCAATATTACATTCTGAATTGAAAATAAACAGAGATAAACGGCTGTATATCTTTTTTAACATTAACATTTGCAGCACTTCTGCAAAACTTATGTATTAAGAACCGAAACATCTTGACATTGATCAACAATCCATTTATTTATCCAAAATTGCAGATCCCACATGTTGTATAATCCAATTTAACACAATGGCTTTGAAGTTATTAAAAATATGTTGAACATTAGTTTTTCCCATTTGATGAGTTTATTCAATTAGTTGAATGTGCACAAAATTAGTGTTTATAATTATGTTTAATGTTTCAGAGCTTATATAATCCTGGCTTTAATTAGATTGTTTTCGCATATTTGGTTTTGGAGTACTGACCACCACCGCCGCCGGCACCGGGATTCCCTTGGAACTGAACCATATTTAATGAATAAATATAATTGTCGAGTTTTTATTTTCTATTTATTTATTTATTTTGTTGTTTTTGAGTTTCTAGTTGTGAGCTTTTCGCAGTGAGCCCATTGAAAATCGCGCCTAAACTGATTTTACAATTAGCCGTGTGGCATTCTTGCTAACTGACTTAGTGGTCATTCTATTTTGAGTCTGATTTCGTATCGATTACACTGCACAACAAGGTGGGCTTTGCATAGTGACTACATAAATATATATTGGCGTTGAAATTCGTTCTTTGCTGGACAGTGGTATCGATTTGACGAGACGATTTCACGTTGGCTTCAATTGCATTGAGTAACTTTCGCTGTTTGTTGCGGTAACTTGGCAGTTATGACGCAACGCACACACACACACATGCTTACGCACACATTGGTGGGTGAAGCAGTCATAACATTCGGACCACATGAAGGCAAAGACTTTGTCCAGTTGCGGGCATCTTTATTGGCCATATTACAATATTAATTTGCCTGCCCGTCTGCGAATTTGTCTTGTACAATGGAAAACTCGGCACTCCGCACAAATGGAAGCCCATCAAGTGCTCTGGCCAAATGCCCATCGATTTTAGCCATTTCTCTGTTTTCATGTAATAAACACACAAAGTGCAACATGCACAAAAGAAGAGACGCTTGCTAAATACGTATTTGCTGCAACTGGTGGTGAGGACATTTCGCTAATGGTTGATGGGATCGTTATAATTTCGAGTATTGAGGCAGACATCGTTATGCAAATGAATTTAATTTGTCTGCACAACTTAAATGCATAATCAAGATTTGCATTTTAATGCTCAGCAAAAGGGGCGAAGGAAAGAAGGGGAAACTGGGCAACAACGCTACGCAAACATTTCCATTAAATACTCCAAAGGAGCTGAAATATGAATATTACTCGAAGCGAGGCAGAAATGTAGAGTAAACAGTGGGGACGTTCAAAGAGCGGGAATTACTTGTTTATGGCAGTGTGGGGAAACGATGTTGGAAATTAATTTCATAATAAAAAAGCGTAAGGAAACCCATTTGATAAAACAATTTCCTTTTTGCCTCCCAACAGTCATGTTTTGTTAGTAAAGTAAATTCAAAAGAGAACAGCAAAAGCAGCAGCAGCAACAACAACAGCAAAACCAGCAGCAGCAACGGGACCAAAGCGAAAAGCAAAAATATGGCAATGAGCTTAACTTTCAGCGCTGCACGCATCCGCAGCGGCAAATGGCGGCCGCAGTTTCATCTCTCGCATTCCTGATTTCTCCCCCCCTTCTCCTGCTCAACGCACAAGCTACGCTGCGCTGCCGACGTCGCTGCGCTGCCTGCTGCTATGTTGCTGTCGCTGTCACATGGCAGAGCTGCACGCTGATTGGCCAGTCGCTTGCTGCTGGCACGCCTTTTGCAATGGCCGCTGTCAGCATGCGATTGTGTGAGGAAGAGAAAGAAAGAAAGAGAGTGTGTGTGCTTTGCTCTCGCCTGTCAGCATCCTATGTATTTATGTGTGTGTGTGCGCTGCGTCGCAGTCGGCGCATGGTTGTTGCGACGATTTAGTTAACTGAAGTGATTTTTGTATTGTTTGCTGTCACACACACACACACACACACACACACACACACACACACACACATTGAGACAACAGCATCGCGCTATGCTCTTATGTAAGTAGCTACACGTGTATGTTGTATGTATGCTTGCAAATATGTGTGTGTGTGTGTGTGTGTGTGTGTGAATCCGTTGTTGACTTGTTCTTGTGTTGTACTTACATGCAGTTATATCAAATTGCTAATAATCGTTTAGCAGCCACTTCTGAGTGCGTCCTGGAAATGAATAAAAATTACAGTTTTTGCGGAAAAACACTTCAGCACGGCCAAAAGCCGTTATACTCGGCAACATATATTTCAATATTGCTGTCGCCTCAAATACTCTTCAATAGTCACCTCGAGAGGCGATAAATGAGCTGAGATTATGATTTAACTCAGCTGGCAATTTAGAAGACAAATTAAATTCTTTCAATTACTCTACAAAAAACGGCATATTGAAGATACTATTATTAATTAAACTGATTATATTTTGTTGCTCAACTACAGCTGGCATTTGTTATAAGTTTCAATTGGTTAACAACCAAATACCCTTTAATTAAGGTTCGAGGGAATATCTGAATAAAATTCAAATTAAAGTTTTTGTAAATGCGTTGAATAACAATAAAATATCGATAATTGTTCATTCATTTAATTGCCCATTCAAGATCATTTTTTGTACATATTTTGTAAATTCATCAATTTAATTTAATCAATTAAAAATACTTAAGAATTTAAAGTTAATCACACATATCAGATTAATGGATTGCCAATATCGACATTGTATTTATATTTAAACTATAATATGCGGTGAATAATATAGGAGAATGTAAAGTCGAGCAATAGAATTAATAGAATTTTTTACAAAATTTGGGTCCGTCATAGAAACAACAACCTACGTATTTGTATATTACCTATTGTACTTACTTACATCACACTAAAATTCACAGAAGATTTCCCATCGAATAGGTTTTCGTGCCATGAATCCAATAAAATCTGTCTAGATTGACAATAAATTTTGTTAGTGAACAGGAACAACTTTTCATATTGCAAGAACAACTTTCTGCCAAGACTTTTCATTATTTTGAATAGGTAAAACCCAAACACTTTGAGCTGCTGTTGGTCGAGCAACTTGAAAAGTATTTAAGCAGGCAACAGGCAGTATGTGTGCAAACAAAAACCAAACGCAAAAGACTGAGAAAGAGATAAAGAAAAAGATGAGGGAAATGAAATAGAAACGTAAAAGAAGCCACTGAATATTCTCACGACAGGCAAGGACATCAACAAACAATTACGCGTACATGTGTACGAGTCCTTATACGCCTCAGCCAGGACTCGCAGGACTCGCAGGACGGAGGAATGGCATGCCCCGTGGTATGGATTATGGATATTTGTGTTTACTACGGATCTAATGGGCTCATAACTTTTGAAATGCGAACGTGATAGAGCAAATAATGGTGCCCACATAAATGGCATTGGCACTGCCCCCTCTCCCTGGCCCTCTTCTCCCCCTGCCCCCCTCCACCACCCAAGTTGAGTGCGCACTTGTATTCGTATTTGTATCTGTAGCTGCATCTGCATCGATACTCGTATCTGCAACTGTTTGTAATCACAACTGCACACAAACAGCGGCAGTTTTTAGTTTGGTCACTTCTGCGTGGTCGGGGGGATTTCGTTGTGTGCTGTCAACATTAGAACTCAATTTAAATGACAACGCGTCAACAAATAATTGTCCTTTTCCACACAGGATCCGAGCTGTAGCGACCCGCTGTTGCCCTCCACTCGAGTGCGCCTCAAAAAGTTCAGCTCGCACGGTAGTAAGTTATTCAAATATTGAGTTTTTAACTCGCTGCCAACAACCACCAAGGACAAGGGGCGACACACGCCCACCCTCAGCCTCTGCCTCTCGGTGAGCACACAAAAGCCCAGAGATAGCATGTGCGCAGGGTCGCAGATGATGCAGATGATGAACCTGGAAGTGGGCTGAACTTAACCGAACTGAGCCTGGGCAGCAGCATCGTCATCAAGTGCGTTTGCCGTTTACCGCTGCCGCTGCCGAAAAGCAAATTTCATTTGGATGTCGTCGCATCCCTTTGTTTGAGTTTCTACTCCTAAATATATTTGATTTGTTTACCATGCCCTGAAGCCGTCGATGCCGATGCCGATGCCGATGCCGAAGCCGAAGCTGAAATCTTAAGCCGCATGTAAATGCGTTAAATTAAATTTCAAACGCTTGTACTTTTCACATGCAGGACAGGACAGCAGAAAATTGAATGAATGCTTTGGCTCAGCGATCCTTGCGTAAAACCATGATGACGAAAACATTTTATTTACCGGATGAGGCTAAAGACCTAATGCGATTACGCCAATGAAGCTTTTGATGGATTTCGAATGCCAAATCGAAAGCGAAGCAAGTATAAAAACAAATACAAATCTGCAAAGCCATGTGCTGCCCATCACATCACACTGAGAAGTTTGATTCAATCACTTGGACACTTGGGAGTGCCCAAAGTTAACCCTCTTCAGAGCCATGTCTATTATATCTTTGCCTATTTATATTGCGTTCAATATTGTTGATTTTGGACACTGATAGTCGCAGTGGCACGTGTTCACACTTCAAGTGTCGCGGTTCGCAGCCACGTGCTAATGTTTTGTAATTTCGTCATCAATGCCAGGCAAATATTTGCCATCAAATTGGTAATATCATCACCATTATCACCGTCGTCCTTGCAGCGTGGCCAGTATTTTCTTTTCATTTGTCGCCATGCCGCCCATTCAGCGCCTCTTTGATCTAAACAAATTGATTTACACTAACGATTATTTAATGAAATTCCGGCGGCAAACTGCGTACACACATATGTATCCTGGCTGACCCGTTCGTTGTCCTGGCAGGAAGTGTGAATTACCCAACACCCGTTAAACGACGCACGTTCGGCACGTGCCACACCAGAAGTTATTAGGTGTCTCGCTGCAACTTTACATGCCACTCGTTTACACACAATCCCTGGTTATTATGTTTTACACATTCACACATTTTTTAAACTTTTTTTTTCTGCTAGCGTTTGCCCTCTACGAGCAGGATTCTCCATTTTGTTTGAAAATAAATTTCTGATAATACAGTTGCTGTTGCAGAAGTATCCAAATTTATTACCAAAAATTTGTTTTGAAAAACATCCGAATTTTTTGCAGGCAGCTTTCGTTGTCATCGCCTTTGGCAATATTATTATATTTTTGCGTTTGATTCCATTTTGTCGATTCTATTTTTAGCAGCATGTGCTTGTCACTTTATTCGCATTAACACCCACACATACATTGACACCTACACAATTTTATCCAATTACATTATAAATGGCACACTTTGATCGTTGTTCCCAAAAGTTTGTAACGGAATGAACACAATAACAATTTGATGTATTTTACGAGAAGTTTGGCATATATTATTCAACTACAGTAAATACACATTTGGGTAGTAAAACTTAAGCAACGTTTAGTATTTGTTTAATCAATACACATTTATGTAATTTATTGGAGCTATATTTAGTATTTCATTTGATTGTAAGTAAAAAATTGTTTTACTTACTATTTTTGATTGATTTAATTTTATCAACAAAAATTATAAACATTTCTTATTTTGTAAAGAAAATTATCCTTAAACAAGCACAATAATTTAGGACAAAAATTGTATAGCGTCGAAATGTTATATTACTTTTTTCAGTTTTCATAGTCAAGTGAAGTTTAAGTGAATTTCTTCATTATTCAACCCAAGAAGCAATTCTAAAGTAAAATATTGGTATCAAATAATGACTTGGACAATGGATAGATAAAAAATTTTGTGAACACATTTAAGCAGATTTTTATAAAGGTACAATTTGAAATACGAAAGTGTCCCACTCTGAGATACTCTGTTCTTTGTTAAACGTCGCTGTTTTTAAGTGAGCTCGTGCCAAAACTTACGCTTTTAAATATTTCAAAACAAAAAGAAAATGAAGGAAAATATTCTTCATTTAAAAGTTCGATTATAAATAAACAAAAACTAAAATTTATGGGAAACTGACACTTCCATAAAAAAAATGCATTATTTTAAATGTTTTATATCTTAACAAATCAAAATCAAATACAAATTATGTGCTCGAAATAAAAGTATCTCTAAAAGTGAATGTATGACATCCAAAATTAAAAACAAATTTTAACTGCACAACGAATTACTTATTTAATGTAATACTCTTATAGTCTAAGACATCCTTGACTTAATTTAAATTATGCTGATCAAGAATATATGTACATATGCGAGGTTACTCCTTCAACTTATTTCATACCATTTCCAATTGGATCAGGATCAAAACACTAGCTTAATATTAATGAAATGAAATAAATTATACAACATATATTTTAAGCATATTACTATTAGTTTCAGTTCAGAGATATTTTGCATTCTACATATAATAATAGTATCTAGTCTACTCTAATCGTACACGCTTTTCTGAGTGAATCCAACCTTCATATGTGATTCATATATGACTTTAACACCAACTAAGTTGAATGCCTTCCTGCTTGACTCTTGATCCCAATCGCGTCGTCAGTCAAAACAAATAAATGATTATCTGTGGCTGGCAGCCAAAGCCACAGGATCATTGCCAACTATTAACAACTGTCGAAATAATCACGCCCCACAAATTAAACGGTTACCAGCAGGAGCGGGAGAGCGACAAAGTCATAAAAAGTCTACGGCAGGAACGATGGGACAACGAGTCGTATGATTTTATCGTGGCATACGGACAAGTGACAATCATCCTACTTAATTGAATTCTTTACTGCATAATAAATCAACTTAATGCGATCCAAGTGTGCCTGCGAGCATGCAAAGCAATCCAAAAAACTCAAGCCCTTCCCCGCTTCCAGCGGCCGCAGGAGGCGCAAATCCTTTGGCTTATTTGGCGGAACGTGCGGTTTAGGCTGCACTCACACACACACACACACAAACACACACACACACACACGCATACGCACACTGGCAAATAAACAACAATAACACAGAGCAATCAAAAGTACCACGCGCCCACTCCGAGCGAATTGAATGTTGCGCCCATCCATGGGAATGGTTGTAATTTCCACACTTGTGCTGACACATTCAAAGGGCTTTGGGTTTTATTTATGAATTGAGAAATTGACATCCTGTGTGCAGTTCGAGTCCCTGCGCCGAGGGGTGGGTTCGACTCGATTTTTATTGCCGCCAAACAAGAGGCTTAAACGGCACCAGAATCATCGTCATCGTCATCAAATGAACAAATGAATGAAATGAGTCTCGAAACGGGCTGCCACTTGCTGCTGTTGCTGCTGTGGATGCTGCAGCTTCTCCTCCCCCCTTCTCTGGTCCTCGCAAAGCGGATAAATCGAGCGTAAAATATTCCAGCTTGGACTCCTTTGTTATGCTTTGCCACTTGTTTTGCCAGTTCGCCTGTGCAGGCAGGTTGAAGCGATTTGTAGCCCAGAAATTGAGCCGAACTGAGCTCCGCTGAGCTGTGGCTGATGTGGCGGAGTTGTGGATGCAATTGCTTCTGCTTCTGGTTCTGCCTGCTGTGATTTTTCCCATTCGAGGGTTGATTCCTGATGCGACTGATGCCGATCAAATTGAGCGTCACTCAAGTATTCAAGTGTGTGTTGCTGTTTTTTTCAGCTCCGTTCTGTTCACTCTGCAGATACTTCAAAGATGTAATAATGACATAAGAAGCGCTGCCATTAAACCTGACCGACAACAACAATGCCGCGTATCCTTGCTGCCATTGAAGTGCATGTTTGCCTTTGCGATTTAGCTGCCAGTCGGGCAGGTGATGCAGGAAAAAGGACCTGGGCGCAAATTAGTGCAGTCCAAAAGACATTGTCTCTGCTCCTTGCCTTGACAACAACCAATTTTATAGTGGCTTCCAGTCAAAGCAATTCGAGTGTCAAATCTTTTATTTGCCTTTTGCAGATTTCGCAATAAAAATGTATATTGTGAAAGTCGTTCGTCGCTCATCGACAACCATCTCCTTCGATGTCCTTTGGGCGGCCTGTTTGTTTGTGTGCAATAAATTTGCTGACAAAAGAAGGATTATTGCTGGATCATGCCGCTACGCCTTGTCCTGCTCCGCTGCCCCGCTGCTTCCTTCCTCCACTGAGCAGGATGTCGATGGTGGCCGTGGTAGCTGGTTTCTGACAGCGTGCATTCTTTGGCGTTATTGTTTGCGCATAAGTTAATTGTTCCCCTCAAAAGCTTAAATGCATCGCATCCTTACGCTCAACTTGAGCTCCTCACACCACACCACAGCACAGCACATCAAAACACTCAATCCTAGTCCCAGTCCCAGTCCCAGTCCCTGTTCCATGCTGTGCTTAAGCGATGATTAACCGTAGACTGACAGGGGCTGTCACAGCGGCTTCTACAGGGATATGGGATATGGGATATGGGTCGTTATCCTTAGCCATAAGCTGTGAGTGCCTTTAAAAAAAACTCTAAACTCTAAGCGAACGCAGCCATGGCAACTGTAATTATACTTATGGCGGTAAGTGTACTCACGGAAACGACAACAAATTACCAATTCCACCAATCAGACCTTAATTGTTTGACTACAAATTTAACGATAATGTGCAACCTAAATGGTATTTAACATATTACGTAGTTTGTGTTATTAGTAGTGAAATTAAGTTTTGAGAATCTTCTTATTATGTTTACTTGTACTTTAATTCAATATTATTTTATAGTAAATAATAATAGTTAAGTATTCATACACAGAGAACAACTTTTATTCATATTTTCTGCTTGTTAAATAAATAAACATATGAAGATGAATATTTTTTAATTCAAAAACATATTTTTAATGCAGGAAGGCGAAAGTTTCAAAATTAACCGAGAGCGCAAAACGAAATTCCTATATTTCTAGATAGTTTACCATTAATTATATTTATATAAATTTAGTTTTTTTCCAACGACTTAATGTTGAGTAAAAGAAGATGGGGAACGAGCCCTTAGAACACCTGGTTTTATTTTAAAATTTGCAGAAAAAGATAATATCAGTAATATAGAGCTGCCGAAATTAAAAATTCTTAATTGATGATGGTCATTTTTAATGCAAGTAGGTTTTAAAAAATGCTAATTTAAAAAAAAAGAATTTTGCTTAAAAATTAAAATTTTTGTTCGAGGAACGAAAATCGAATTGGAAGACTGAAAATGTATATCAAGAAATTTAAAAATAGTATTCTAAGAACGTAAAATTTATCTCTATGAATAATGTAATATTCACATCGATTCCATTATTTATAATTGAAATGTAGTGTGAATTAGAAGTATATATTTGAATATATTTAAGCTTCAACCAAAGAGCAATAATTGCGTTCTTTTTTGTAATGGCTGCAAAAACTTAATTGTATACTTTATATAATTTTCAAAATGGATGTATTTAAATAGACGAATAGCATATTTATGCATGTAAAAACTATATCGAGTATATACAGATGGTAATTTTTTTGTTTTCTTTCAAAAGGATATTTGTATATATAATGTTTAAGATAACTGAAGAACCTTAGTTAAATTATCATCTGAACAAAAATATGTATCTTCATTTATTAGTTAAGCAGTTGCGTCTATCATAAAATATGAAGTTGGAAAAAAAGGAAAATGTTTGCCAATGAAACAGAGTAAATAAGTGCAGATCAATAACGTTTGAAAATCTGTAGTTTATTACTTTTGGTTCTTGTTCTTTGTTTGGCAACAGAAACTGTGCAGAGCTCAGTTCGCTTCGATGTCCAACTGAGCTCGTAAAAAGACAAAGGAAATCCGCAATAAATTTACCACAACTAAATTGCACAACGGCAACCAGAACCCTAAACCCCATAAAGACTTCTACACACACACACACACACCCAAACACACCCACACACACGGATTTGTACAAAGGCGTTACCACGCCCATAAAGTTGGCTAAAAATCAGTGATTTGTAAGTGTGGCCAAGTGAGTTTTTGGCTGTCGAATGGGGCGGAGATTGAGAAGCCCAAAAGAGAGTGGGGAAGAGGGGGAATGGGGGAAAAGCAGAAGAAAATAGAATAATGAAAATCAAGCAAGGAGAATGAAACGATATCAATATTGTCCTGGCGCTGAAACTGGAGGTGGAAGCTGCCAGCCATTATTGTTTAGCTTGTGTGTGTGTGTGTGAGTGAGCGCATGTCCATGTGAATGTGTGTGTGTGTGTGTGCTGGCAACTTCCGCAAAACTGAAAACTAATTTGAACAAAGTACAACAAATAAAACTGACTACTGAATGTTTAATTTGAAAAGGGAAGACGCGAACAACAGCAGCAGCAGCAGCAGCAGCAGCAGCAACAATAACAACAGCAACAATAATGTCTAACAACTAAAGAACAAAAACAGCGAAAATGAAAAAGAGAAATAATGCACACACACACAGGCACACAAAATACGCTCCCAATTGTGTTAAGGATGTTGCGAAAATGGCGCATTGGCGTCGAGCAAGGCAACGGAGGATGGGAAGCGGGACGGGAGGAGGGAGGAGGGAGGAGGAGGCTGGGGCTGAAATGAGAACGAGCAACGAGCCCGACATACGGTTAGAAAAACATTCGCACATAAAAATGCTAACATTTGAACGAGAGCGTATTGCAGCACACACACACACACACACACTCACACACCTGGTTCTCGCTCTCTCGCTCACTCACTCACACACTTTGTGTGCGTGTGTGTGTGTGTGCGGCTGACATAATGAAACATTATTAAGAGCCACGACGTCAACGCAGCCAGCAAAAGGTATCTAAATTTGTGAAAATGTTGCTCGTCAGGCCTGACGGCGAGGGGACTGCGACGCTGGCGACGCCATGAGTTTTGGCTTCTGCCGTCGACGTCGTCGACGTCGTCGTTGCCAATTTGAGTCCCGTTCGCATCGCACAATAGTAGCTGGGCAGCACAGCAGAGAGGCGGCGAGGCGTGCAGGGGAAAACACAAATATCACATTTACAGCAAGCAGCACTCCACCATTTTATGTTATTACGTAGTCTCTGTGTGCGTGTGTGTGTGTGTGTGTGTGTGTGTGCCCCTGCCCCTGTCGTTTTATTTGGGGGGTGCAGTTGGCCGTAGATTGGTTTACAATCTCAGTCATCCCCTGCCGAGAGCAGCGCACAGCATATTGCCGTCGCAGTCGCACGCACGCCACGGCAGCGGGGATGCTGCCCGACGTGCGCCGATGCTGACGCTGACGGCGACGTCGACGCTGGCGCTGGCTGCGCTGCTGCTGCTGCTGTGCCAGAGTAACGACGTCGGCAGTAGAATCACAGTTATTCGAGATACGAAAACATAGCAGCGGCGACAAAAGCTCATGGAAGCGACAGCGGCAGCGGTTTCGATAAATAAATGTTTGAGTTATGTAGAAAAACATTTCGGGCGAGAAGATTTTCGTTTTCGTTGCGATTCAGTTAACATTTGGCAAAAGGATTCCGCCTAAAACAGACAGACCGACGGATGCCGCGACAAACTCAATCGCTCAGTCGCAATCTCGCCGAATGCTGAATGCCAGCGAAACCGGAAGCGGAAATAGCACAACGAAATTGCGCAAATTGAAAACAAATCAAAACTACTCGGAATTAATGCAATGTGCTGAATTTGTGAAATCAATGAAATTCATTACGAGTAAAGTGAATCAGTTCCTGAGCCAAAGTCAAACAAGTGTTGCGTCCTCTCTCTAAGTTAAATACAACTACAAGTCCTAAGACAGATCCAGATCTCAGCAAGTTACAGTGACAGCTATGCACACCACATCGGATCCCATTCACGCCCTGCACGACTGCGACTCTCAGTCCCCGCCGCTGCCCAAGAGCCAACGTGGCGCCGGCGTCGCATCCTCGCGGGCCGCCGCCGCCGCAGCGGTCGCGGACGAAATGTCCATGATCTGTGATGACAGCGACTTCGAGCCGTCGGCTGCCGGCGGCAGCAGCGGCGACAACAGCAGTAGCAACAACAACAACAACAACGGCAATGGAGCAGCCGGCGGTCCGCTGGTCAAGCCGCCGTATTCCTACATAGCTCTCATCACCATGGCCATTCTGCAGTCGCCGCACAAGAAACTAACACTCAGTGGAATATGTGATTTTATTATGTCCCGGTAAGTGAAGATCGGCATGGATCGAGACTGCAATATAATAATAGTACAATATGTGATTATGATCTTTCAAGAGATTATAAATCTAATAATCACAAAGAAATACTCTACATTTGTATAATTATGAAAAATTAAATTAAAGTTCAGTCACAAGTTGTGAACCAGCAATAATCGGAAACACAATTTAAACGGGATGCTTAAGTGTTGAATATCCCAATTAAAGTCTGAATAAAAGATATCATAGAACAATATAACATTGTTATTTGAACAATTTTCACTTATACACATATCTAAATAGATTTTCAGCTTAAGCTATTAAAGCTTCTTTTTTTAGAATCATCTGAAAAATAATGAATAAAATTTAAAACAGTAGCTAAAGCTAAATAAATCATTTAAATTATAACTGGGTATTGCAAATAAATAAATTAAAATGAAGGCAGTAACGTCTTTACTTATTAATCGTTGCAGTTTTGCTCGTCAATTTATGTGAATTGATTTTTTGGATTATCTTCAAAGATACTCATCGGCATCACAGATAATAAATGCTCAAACTTTTAATCTTTTTATTTTGAATATTATCAGTTTTTACACATTAAACAATACTAAAATTTGCTTAAGCAATTTGATTAAATTAGGCGTCAATTATAAGTTTCATTATGAATCAATTTGATTTTGTCATTTTGCATTTATTTTATTTTCGATTCATTTTTTAAATAAATGAAAGATCAGCTTCGGTTAGTGACTATTCAAATAATTGAAATAGGATTTTGAGAGATCAAATGATTAATTGCAACCAACTATAGAAGTAAACCGTTTAATGTTCGAGTAACTAATGAGAAGTTGTTCTGTCGCTTGCAGTTTCCCGTACTACAAGGACAAGTTTCCCGCTTGGCAGAACTCCATTCGGCACAACCTCAGTCTGAACGACTGCTTCATCAAAGTTCCGCGCGAGCCGGGCAATCCGGGCAAGGGCAACTTCTGGACCCTGGACCCCCTGGCCGAGGACATGTTCGACAACGGCAGCTTCCTGCGTCGCCGGAAGCGCTACAAACGGGCGCCGGCAATGCAGCGCTTCTCGTTTCCCGCCGTCTTCGGCACGCTGTCGCCCTTCTGGATACGGAAGCCGGTGCCGCTGGTGCCGGTGCACTTCAATGTGCCCAACTTCAACGGGAACCGCGACTTCGACGTGATGCACACGCCCAGCGATGTGTTCGACTCGGCGCTGCGCGTGGACAAGAAATTCAACTTCTTCGCCAACGCCGAAGCGTCGTTCTACCAGAACAACAGCGACAAGTTCGATCGGCTCGCGTTCATCAACCGGCGGGCCGAGGTGGCGGACGCACTGCCTCACAGCAGCAGCGGAGCTGGCGGAGGCGGAGGCGCCAGCAGCGTGGGCAGCGATGCGAGCAGAGCCAGCAAGTACAAAAATCCGTATGTGTTTGACGTGTCCGCCGCTGCCTCCGGCCTGGGAGCAGCCGACTATCCGGAGCGAGGCAACTACGCGGATCTGAATGTGTACAACGATGAGGTGGACGCGGAGGGCGATGCGGACGATGCATCGTGCGACAAGATCGATGTGGAGAGCGCCAATGAGCACGAGCAGGACTCGCACATATCGGATTCCGTGGACTCGGTGTGCACGAATCCCAATCGCTTGGATGCCGCCCCAGAGACCAGCGCACGCGATCCCGAGGCACGCGATGAGCTGCCGGAGCGCACCTCGCCCTACGTGCTGCTCTTCGATCCCGCCGAGGCGTCCAACAGCTCGCTAGCCATTACGTCCAGTCCCAAGACTCCAGTGCAGGCGCACACTCATCGGCCGCTGACCAGGACGACTCTGCTGCACTCGGACAGCGATCCTGCGGCTCTGCGTTGCGCCCGCCAGTCGACTGCCAAGGACTTTCGCATCGAGACGCTGATCGGACACGGGCACAGCGACGGGGCGGCCAGTGACTAGGATTAGGATCAGGATGAGGATTCGGCTGAACTACACTTATTGATTTAGTCCTTAGTCTTAGTCCTAGTGTTAGTCATCGGCTTGTGTATATTCCCGTGATCTAAGCACACAATTTTAACTCGAACTTCTTTGCGTTGTAAACTCTAGTTGTACGCGAAGTGCATCTCACCCGACGCCCCCAATGTAGTGATTATCCCTGGGATGCATCTCGAGACACTTTAATGCCAAGACGAACATTTTAATGCGACCAAGTAAAACGCTCTCCACGTCAAATGCGTATATATAACATATATATACATATATATACATTTATTTAAACTAAATACATATAAACCTGAGTGTAACATCCAACAAGAAGAACAAGAACATATATAAAACAATTACATATTTATAGCATACTTTTAAAGCGAATTCCATAGAGTTATATAGCATATATGTGCCATATATGTTATATGCATATCGAACGTCTGTCTCTGAGTGTCTGTAATTATAACTGTATTGAGTACGGCAAGGCGCGCAGCACATCAAACACTATTAACTATAGTCTAGTCCTTAAGAGATTTGCTGATGTTATTGAAAATTTAATAAACCGTATAATTAGAAAACGAAATGCACTTTAATACAATCAAAAATAATATATTAACAAGTGTCAGTATGCAAAGGTGGTAAAACTCTTTAAGTTGCGTATGGTTTTTTTTTATTTATCGCTCCAATAGATTATTTGTTTTTCTGTCCACAGATTAGTTCAGATTAGTAACATACTCTCGAATATTTTATTTTAACAAAAAAAAAGACAATTTTGACAATGGAACACAATCTTTAAAAATTTTGAAAATTTATTGGCAATTAATAACTTTGGTTCTTTACTAATAAGTCTAATTAAATCAGCACAGTTTCTCATGTGTCTTAACTAATCATTTGGGTGTTTAAATATTTTTAAAAATGTGGACAATTTAGAAGCATTTTCTATATGAAATTAAAGATAATACCTAAATAAATTGGGTTCAAACATTCTTTAGCTGATAGCTTTACTAATTAGTATAATTTAGTATAATTTTTATTTGAGTGTTCAAATATCTTTAAAAATATATACAATTTATAAGCAATTTGTATATGGAATCAAAGTGTGAGTATAATTAATTATTATTATTTGTTCAACACAGTTTCTCATTATTTAAACTTACCATTGGAATCAATGGAACTCAAAACTAGGCTCTATTAAATTCAACTTGTCTTACTCCTTGGATCAATAATGCTGAAAAGGAGGCGACAATTTAAAGTCTGCTCAACTGTTGAGCAGAGCACTAATTGGGCATTAAGTTGGCCAGCAATTAGCTCGGCCCAGACACTTGCAACAAGTCGACATTGCAACCCCAACGGAAGGCACCGTTACAATGTTGCACACACTTCGCGGCCCGGATTAACAGTTGGCGAACTGTCAAAAGGCGAACGTCAAAAGTGGCAACTGTCAGAGTTGGCGCATGCGCAGAACTCAGGGCAAACAGCTGATTGGCAGGACGAAAAAGGACGACATGTTGTGTATGCGCCACAAGGAAAAGCTCGCGACACGCTTGCCACGAGAAAGCTTCGGCGAGTGGCGAGTCGAGTTGCGAGTCGAGTCGAGTTGAGAGCGAGCGACTCTCCAGTCTTCGTAGCGTTGTATTCCAGTGTTAAAACATTGAAAGCTAGGCTGGAAAAAGGACAACAGTTAAATAGAAGATACCAACACTATTGGTATCCAGCAGCGTCAGCGGTACGATTCGGAGCTGCAAACTCCATTTGGCATAATTCCCCACACACACACACACACACTGGCACACACACTGACACACACACACAGCAAAAAGTCGATTTTTCACCAACATTAAGTTGTAGATGTGCAAAGTTTCAATTGCTCGCTATTAAATGCAATTGCAGTTCACTGCAAATTCGATACACGCAGATATTCGGGATAGATGTGCGCACAACAAGAAAACCATATCAAGATGTGCCCGATGTGTGTGTGAATCAATTATAGATTGCGCTTCTGTTGTGTGTTGTTCGCTTTTCACAAACGGACTCGGAATCGCAAATCACAAATGGCAATCGCAATCGCAACGGCAACGGCAATGCTGAGCTCATCGTAGAGCATAGAAAAGTTGTGCCCCCAACAGAGCCAGAGCAGCAAAAACTTTCAACCACCCCTCAGTTCCGCTCGGCAACCCTCCTCTTCCTCCTCGTCCTCGTCCTGCTGCTTTCGGTACCCAGGACTCAGGTCCATCGCTGGCCTGTTGTTTGTGATGTTATGTTTATGGTAATGAGCCGAGTGATAATGCGTGTGACTAAACGCCTCAAAGGCTGTTGAAGCGATGCGCAGTTGCCGGGGGCGGAGGACAGCCGAAGCCTTAACCTTATCCTCAGCCAAAGCCAGGGCCAGAACCAGAGCCGACAGTGACCAATAAAAGAGCAACACACGATACGCCGACAACAACTGGGAATCGCAACAACGAAAGCTAAGCACCCACACGTCCAGGACAACGAGGAGCAGGACGCTAAGCACGGCAGCAAAACGACAAGAACGACAACAAACAGTGCGACGACCAACACCAGGTCGACGACCAGGACGCGCACATGGCGAGCTGGAGCTGGAGCATCTTGTGCGCAACGCTGCTGGCCGGCCTCACTCTACTCACGGGTAAGTCCAGATCCTGATACGGTTATTTACTGATTACTCTGTTAATTCCGAACTCTTCTCTCGATAGTGACGCAGACGGTGCGCATTACCAATCTGCGGGTGCCGCACACCTACACACTCGAACGTGATAATGAGCCCGATCCTCTGGTGCTGGACTGCGAGTACGAGATGGCGCCGCGGGAGAAGGGCTTCGTCCTCAAGTGGCTCTTCAACAATCACTCCATCTATCAGTGGATACCCTCCGTAAAGGGTTTTGCCATGGTGAGTCATCCTCATCGTCGTCGTCGTCGTCGTTATATCCATCGTCACCCCATTTAGACAAGAGTCAAGAGTAGACGGCAAACAGAAACAGGAAAAAAAAAAAAACACAAAAATTAATTAACATAAAATTCGCTTTCTTCTCTTCTTCTTGGCGTTGTTGTTGTTGTTGTTTGTCATTAACTTTGTAGGGCTTCATGAAAGCAAAGATAGACACCAAAATATTCACCATGGAGGGCAGTCCCGGTGTTATATCGATAAAGAATCCCGACTGGAACATGACGGGGGAATACACTTGTGCCGTGCAAACCTTTGAGTCCACGGATAAGCGAAGTGCCCGCTTACAAATAATCGGTACGTGTGTGGGAGGGCTCTACAATTTACATGCTATACCTATTGTTTTTTATGCCATACGAACGCGCACTACCCTCGTCGGGGTATTGCTGCTATTATTTGCAAGATGATTCGTAGATGATCTTTTCGAACTGATCTTGTCACCAATACTTGTGTTATTGAATATTTCTATAATTCGTTTTATTACTTTAAATCTGTGCTGAGCAAATTTAAGTTAAAATTATGATTTCTTAATTATTTGATGTATTCTACGAATTTTTATATAAAAATTATTCAAAAAATATATTCTTTAAGAGAAAAGATTATTATTATTATCCGATCGAAAATTAAATCTTAAAAAAATAATACCAGTGACAGATTTAGATTTCGATATTAACTAATTGATATTTTGGTAGCTTGACTTAGATATCTGATTGAATATATTGTTATACAATTATTTTCTAAATTAAACAAATATATAACATACTGTCAATCAGAAAATATATAGCTTGGCTTAGATATCTGATTGAATAAATTGATATACAATTATTTTCTACATTCAATAAAAATATATTATATAAATGCAGTGCCAAGATCTGGAAATACCTTGCTGTGAAAAAATACAATTAATTGCACTTGAATAGGTAGACTTAAAATACTCTTTGTAAATTCAGTATCAACAGCTTTGATAACCCCTTAGCTTTAATTTATACAAGTTTCCATCTCAGCCTACCTCGTGTAGAGCAGTTGAGGAGTCGGCTTTACAGGACCTGGGCTTGCTCACCTGTTTATGGCGTGAAGTTGTTTGCATAGGTGTTGGGCGGGTGTGTTGCCATATGTGTGGGGTGTGCGGATGACTGATGTGTGATGTGTGTATGTGTGTGTGTGTGTGTGTGTGTGCTTGTGGCACGTGCGACTCATATTTGCATGCGTGTCATGTGGCAGTCGCTGCGGTTATAAGCGACCAGCCAACAGACGCCTGTTGTTTTTGTTTTTATTTGTGTTTAGTTTTTTGTTCGTTATTTATTTATTTTTTTTGGTTTTTGTTGGTGTTGTCGCTCGTTTTTTATGTTATTTCGAAAAGTTTTGTTTTTATATTTTGTTTAGTTTGACACTTGATTAATTCTCACGGATTTTTTGCCCCTTTGGCCCCCGTCAATCCTCAACCCGGCCACGCTCGCATTTGATCCGCAAACAGTTCCTGAGTCGGATTTCATGCTGGAGGCACGCATGGGTGGCGAACAGACCGATGTGGACATCATGTGCGCGGTGCAGAATGTTTTCCCCCAACCAGTTCTATCTGTCATGTAAGTGAGACTCGCTGGCATTAATTCGATTTGTGGCCAATTGACGACCATCCGCTTTCAATGCAGCTTTGATACACACATACTGGACTCGGTGCTCACCCAACTGGATCAGAATCCGAGCGGCCTGTACAGCATGACAGTGCGAACGCGCATTCCTAGAGATCAACTCGAATCGCCCACACCGATAACATGTGCGTTTTTCCTGCTTGGCACAAACTATACCAAACGCAGGGAGACTATTTTCTATGGTAAGTAGAGGTAAGCTGGCAGCTGGCAGTTGGAACCGCTTCAATCCACGGATCAGTCCAAACTAATCGCGTTATTCCCGATTGCAGATAAAGCCACAAATATACAACGCAAATGGACAACAGTCGCCGTAGTTATGTCGATCGCATCTTTAGCTTTAAGCAGTTAGTTTGGTAGTGTTTTTGTAGGCTATGTACGTATTTGTTTTTATGTTCGTATAGAATGTTTACAATTCTTTATTTCTCATTTTTAAATAGAATTTTTAACGATAAACGTAATTTTTTGCGGTATTTTTAAAAAAGCGCTTATTTTGTAAATGCATGTAAATGTAAGAGAAAACGATAAAAACACTCACACACACACACAGACACACTCACACACACACACACACCCATACAGACATACAATACTAATTAACAGATAAACAAGACTCTTCACACACACACACACACACACTCACAACAAACATTAAACGACGCTGAGAACAAACAAACAACAAGAACAACAAGAAACTAAACAAATTATTGTATTCATATATATTTACCACATAAATAAATATATATATATATATATAAATAGTTATATATGATGTATAGGTATAATTGAGTACAGAAACGCTAATAAAAAACGAAAACATTAAAAGTGCATTAAACAAATGGTTGCTCCACTTTTACTTTCCTCCCACATTAAGTATACGCCTCGACACACAAGTTCGATCAAGTGTTAATGCTCTTTAATTCAGAAACTAGCATAACGTGGAATTACTTTGGATTATGATATGACGACAATCTTATTTCGGGTTACATTTGTTTATTTAGGTTATTTTAGACTGTGCTGGGAAAGGCAGAAAGTACTTTAATAAAATCATGTCTATGACGACTTTTTGAGCAACGGCTTTAACGTAAATGTAATTTAATCAAAATAGTGCTGATTATTTTAGTCCAATACCATCCAAATTAATTTAGATCAAAACGACTGTGCTAAAAAAGGAAAAATGGTATATTTGTATGCCTTCCATTAATTTATTAACGAACGTAGAGAATATTAAATTTTAAATTATTCGGATAATGCCATTTGAATTCCTTAATAAAGTGTCGATTACATTTAAATATTTTATATTCATGAGACTCTGAATTTTTGGTTTGACATAAAAATTTATCTGTTCTTCCAAAATATTAAATATTATTGCCTGAAGTCTCGATTACATTTAAATATTTTACATATATGAGACTCTGAATTTTTGTAATATTTTGTTGGTGGAGAAGGTTAATTGAATTGAGTAAATTACAAGTTCAGCTAAAAAATATTGTATTATAAATTATGCGTGTTTCCAAAATATTAAATATTATTGCTGTAAAGTTCATAATTGTTTTACCTTTACAATTTACAAGATTTTGAAGATTATCCTGTCTAGTGTCAATTTTCGTTTAATTTAAATTTACCGAATCAACCATGTGGCGCCTTGAAATGCAACTCTGATTTGACGTATCGTGATTTGGAAGTGTGCAGCCCTGGTGCGCATGCACAGTGGAGCACTTCCAGTGCGCCTTCCAGCGCGCCTATGAGTATGCAGTGAAAATGACAGTAGTGGCAGCAGCAGAGACATCAGCAGCAGAAGCAGCAGCAGCAGCATTAGCAGAGGAGAGAAATCAACATCGTTGTGAACTTATGTAGACAGCAAAAAGTTGACGCCATAGGCCAGACGAGAGACGAGAGCCAAGGTTTCTGCTCCCTTGGCCCATTGATTGGATAATTGAAATAATCTCAATCACAGCAGCAGCAGCAGCAGCAGCAATAGAACTATTAGCAGCATTAACCAGAGCAATCAACGAAATAGTCCGTAATCGTTATCAAAAAGCAAACGCAGGCCGAGCAGCATGTCCTAGTATCAGTTGGCGAGTAGCTTGAGCTTGTGGGTGGAAACGTGGGCAACTATTTTGCAGAGCAGCAGCAGCAGCAATAGTTGCAGCAGGAGCAGCTGAAGCAGCAAATGCGTCAGCATGGCGTCCGGAGACGACACCATTGACATGGACAGCTCCTCAACATCGCAGGCGAAACTGGCGGAACCGAATGGTAATGTTACTTGCTAACTGATAAACTGATAAACAGATAAACTGATAAACATATAAGCGGATAAAAAGTAGTTGCGAAAAAAAGCGAAGAAGAACCTTGCAGTTGGTCAAGCATTGGCATTTCCATTGTAAACTTTTCTAAACAGAAGCAAAAAAAAAATCAATGAATGGCAAATGGAAGTGGCCGTGGCGCATGTGTCTCACGGGTCGAACGAAAGCAGCAGGCAAAAATCGGCAGGCAGCAGGCAGAAGGCGGAAGGCAACCCCCATTTGAGGCATTGCCTGCCTGCTGACTGACTGACTGGCTGACTGACTGGCTGATTGAGCGATTGAGCCAACTCGTTCGCACTTGTTATTTATATTTTCGAGAGACTCGTTAAGCGAATGATAACAAAAGAAACTTTCAAACGGCCAACAACCTGTCAACTATTTATGGCTCTGTGTGTGAGCATGTGTGAATGTCTGCATGTGCGTGAATGAGTGTGAGTGTGCCAGTGTGAGTGTGAGTGTGAGTGCGTGTACCTAACCCAAGTTCAAGCTCAAGCTCATGCTGAAGTGGTTCCCAGTTGGGTCATTGGCTATTCATGTGCCGCACTAACTCTAAATTATACATGAGCAACCAAAATTCGAATATACTATATACTACTTACTGGTATTCATACTCATATGAATCCACTCGCACTTGCCACAATACTTAACTAATAATACACCTTGTGAAACCTTGTAGCCTCCTCCACCGACCATGTGGGTAACTCATCACCCGACGTAAGTACAGCCATTACCTTTATTTATACACCCAATATTTATATATATAGAATATATCAAGCATTCCGCTGTGCTTTATTCTCAGCTGGGCAATCGGCCGTTGCGGGAGCGACAGGTCAACAAGGCGGACAAGGAGCGCAAGCTTGGACATCGACGAGTCGGCGAAGGTGGCGAGATTACCTACAAGAAGATACAGACATCGCAGATTATGGGCTCCATACAACTGGGCATTCAGCATACAGTGAGCACAATCACTCTTAATCATAAAGCATGATAATATTATGTGCGATTAATTCACAGGTCGGCAGCTTGGCATCGAAGCCCAAACGTGATCTACTTATGATGGACTTCTGGGAAATCGAGAGTATTACGTTTCCGCCAGAGGGTTCTAGCCTTACACCTGCCCACCATTATAGTGAATTCAGATATAAGATCTATGCACCCATCGCATTTCGTTATTTTCGTGATTTGTTTGGCATACAGCCCGATGACTTTATGGTAAATCGATAATGCCCACTGTCCATAAGTTACTCAATTCTATATCTATCTGAACAGATGTCTATGTGCACTTCGCCGCTGCGCGAATTATCGAATCCTGGTGCTTCCGGCTCTATATTCTATTTGACGGACGACGATGAGTTCATTATCAAAACGGTGCAACACAAAGAGGGTGAATTTTTACAAAAACTACTGCCTGGGTAAGCCACAATCCGTACAGTACCATACAGTAGAACCTCGCTAAAAAACTCTCACTTTTCGTTTGCAGTTACTATATGAATCTGAATCAAAATCCGCGCACGTTATTGCCGAAGTTCTTCGGTCTCTACTGCCTGCAGACGAGCAATGCCAAAAACATCCGATTGGTGGTCATGAACAATCTGCTGCCATCGGCGGTGCGAATGCATCTGAAGTACGATCTCAAGGGATCGACGTTCAAGCGCAAGGCGTCGAAAGCCGAGCGTGCCAAGAAATCGCCAACGTACAAGGATCTCGACTTCATGGAACAGCATCCCAACGGCATATTCCTCGAAGCGGAAACCTATTCGGCCCTCATCAAGACCATTCAGCGGGATTGCACAGTGCTCGAATCCTTCAAGATCATGGACTACTCGCTGCTGCTGGGCGTGCACAACTTGGATGTGGCCCTCAAGGAGAAGCAGAGCGAGCACAGGAAGCCCATGAAAGCACCGCTTGCCGAGGACTCCGACGTGGATGAGCCGCTGGAAGCCGTCGAGCCAGAGGGCAGAGATCGGGACACTGCCACAGGCATCAGCAGAAACAAGTGAGTAGCAATGTGGTTGAGTTGGACGCACCTAATTGATGAGAATGCTAATGTGGCATAGTGTGGCATACAGATCGGTGAATCGACAGCGACTCGTGGCGCACTCCACGGCCATGGAGAGCATTCAGGCGGAGAGCGAGCCCATCGACGACGAGGAGGACGTGCCGTGAGTACCAAGTGGCAACACGCAAAGTTCATTCAATTAACGATTTTCCCACCCTGTCCAGACCTGGAGGCATTCCGGCTCGCAGCGAGAAGGGAGAGCGTCTGCTGCTCTACATTGGCATCATCGACATTCTGCAGTCCTACAGGCTCAAGAAGAAGCTGGAGCACACATTCAAAAGCATCATACACGATGGGGTAAGTGGCATCTGCCAATCCAAACTGTGCATCTGCTAAACTGTATCTGTATCTGTATCTGTATCTGTGTGTTTAGGAGACCGTTTCGGTGTGTCGACCCTCGTTCTATGCTCAAAGATTTCAGAACTTTATGGCCAAGACCGTGTTCCGCAAGATTCCATCGCGTAAGTCAGCTGGCTGTCGTCCCGGTCGCAGTTGGGGCTAAGTAGACGTACTATAAGGCATTTTTGTGTGCGATTTTGTTGGGCAAATTGCCAGTCGCGTCTATTGAAAACATGCTGACCGACTTTCCAGTCGATTATTTTGCAACATTCTCACTCACACACACACACACATGCGACATGCATCGAGACATTAATTAAACATTAATCGTATGAGTATTGGTAATTGCCGCTAATTATGGTTTCATGCAGTTCAAATTAGCAGCAGCAAAAATGCATTATAGTATGTTCAAACTTGCCCCGCGAGCGCCATCTATCGGTAGTCGGCTAGTCAAAACTGTTTAAACTCTTTAACTCGAACGTAATCAGTAACTATTGAATTTGTATTTTTATGAAAATCGAAAAACGAACAAAACCAAAAACAAAAAACAATATGCCGTTCTCTGCTTCTCTTCTTTATTGATTATTACGTTAATGCATTACTCACTTGTACGCATAGTGGATCTCCCAGAGATCAAAGGAAATCACAGAAAATTTCGTACCTTGGTAACCAGTTATATAGGTAAAGCAACAAACAAATAACAATCACCTCTAATAATATGCTCATTTCTTGTTGATTTTATTAATTTCCTACAAAACTCAGTACTTACAGCCTTGATTTTACTTATTTTAATTACATATGTATATCGTCAATTTTAATCAATGTTTTTCTGTTCCACTTGGATGCAAAGCATGCCTCTCGATCTCACGTTAGTGTTCACTTTCTCTCTATCTCTGTAATCCTCCCACACTCAACCCGTTAAGATCTTTCGCTTGGCGTAATGGCTTCGATTGCTATTTGCTTTATCTTTTTGGCCACTTTACTTTATTTCCTTTTGCGTTATGGCGCATTAATCCCTGATCTTCCCGTTTACAGCGCTGAAGCATTCGCCGTCGAAGAGAAAAAGTCTCTCCAAGGCCATTCAACGCTCCATCGACAGCGAGAACGAGGTCATCCGACGTAAGTTGAACATGTCCAGAGTGATCCCAGCATACTAATCCCCAAAATTCCCTGCCATGCTTCAGCTTCGCATTCCCACAGCAGCGGCAAAATCCATCAGCAGACGAAGCCGCCAACCACAGAGCCCACGCCATCCGGCGGCAGCTCTGAACGGGAACGGGATCGAGATCGCGATCGAGACAGAGACAGGGAACGGGATCGGGATCGGGATCGAGGATCGAGCCAGAGCAATGTGCCACCGCCAGTGCGGCAACGAGCGTCCACCTCCGGATCGGCAGCTGCCACAGCAGCGAGCAGCAACCTGAAGGCGCGTGTGCCGCCGCCAGTGCCGCCCCGAGGATCGCCCCGGCGCAAGGACACGCAGGACAGCAGTCGGGCGCACTCGACCACGCCAGGTATAGCATACACTACAACTACAACTCCAACTCCAACTCCAACCACAGACACACTCGAATCCAACTACAACACAACAACGTGCCACACGCTCCAGCTGCCCTACGATGCAGTGCCGCATTTCGGGGAGCGACGCTCGCCCAGCAACGTCCAGGACTGGCTGGAACTGCACGATCTCTTCATTAGCGACAGTCCAGCACATGTGGCGTCTCCTGCTGCCGCTCCCGCTCCCGCTGCAGTGCAGCGCAACAGCTCGGTGCGACGTCGCGAGTCCGTGCAGTCGGCGTACTCGACGGCTCGCTCGGAGAGCAGCTATCGCCGGCAGCAACCTCAGCGTCTGCTCAGCCATGTGGACATCTTTCAGCGCCAGAACAGCTTCATGGCGCACAGCGAACGCTCCTCGGTGGGCAGCATAGTGCGCAGCTTTCCGCCCATCCGAGCCGAGAGCTATCGCACCGCTCGCACCACAGTCAGCGCCAGCGTCAGCTCCAAGCAATCGCCCCGACGCGGCCAGCAGGAGCTGCTGGAGAAGCGCCAGCGACAGCAGCAGAAGCGCAATCGCTATCTGCACTGCGCGGACCTGGCGCTGGGCGACGATTCCGGCTGCGACAACCAAGAGGACAACCTGCTGCAGTCGGTCAGCGCCTTCCTCGAGGTGAAACGCGAGCTGGAGAGTCCTTATACCCGCAAGCGAGCCTTGCCCGCTCTGCAGTTGCCGCCTGAGGATGAGGTGACGATTGAGCAGCAACTGCCAGAGCTGGTGGCGCCACAGCGGCCACGACGTGGCAAGCGACGTGCGCCCAAGGCGGCGCCTTCCACAATTCCCGAGAGCACGGACACGCAATCGAATGGCGCCACGCAACGGGATTCGCTCGACCTGAGACGCAACAGTTGTGTCTAGACTGCAAAATGCTAACATCTCGCTTGCCCTTGCTTTCGATCCCTTTGAGCGTTTAATCCCCTGAAGCTTTGACCTTTGACTCATTGTAATTGTGTTTGTGTTCTCATGTATTGCTAGGCACAACTCCATCATGCAGTTCAACACCTCCCCCTGCCTTTGACGACATCTCCGAGGACAGTTCGAACAAGAACAGCACATCGTCGATGGGTCGTAGGTCGCATCATCATCATCACCACCATCAGCAGCACCAGCAGCAGCAGCATCAGCCGTCGAGTCAGTCCAGTCATTACTATCAGCAACAACCACAGTATTTGGATCGCAAAATGAACATTGGTCCCGCCTATCGAGGCTCCTACAAGGAGGACATCGTTAGGTACATTCTCAAGGACATTTGTCCTCTCTCTCGATATTGATCTCAAAATGCTTTGGATCGTTGCAGCGTTTCTGAGGTGCACTTGGACACGTTTCTGGCGGTGGACACGTCGTCGAGCAGTCACTATGGGTCACGCGGTGGCCTGGCCTGGACGCCACCGGCATCAGGTGAGGGCTCGACACCCACTTGGACAGAGGGCACACCCAGTTTTACGGATTCCAGTTCGAGTGGTGATCTCGGTAATTGGCACTTTCAATTTCGCATATATATATATTTATTTTGCAATCGCCTTTTATGTTTACGTATCTGTTGTGGTATCTTTATGATTATCTGTTTCGTATTTGTATTTGTATCTGTATCTGTATCTGTGTATGTTGTATATTCATTCACGCTTACTATCGTAGACAACTTCTCGCCCATAAACTCATCTAAAATCGATCGACACAAGCCGACGGTGGAAGATGCCATCAACTCTCTGTCCTCGGGAATGGTAAATATCAGTGCTGGTGTGGGCAAACTCTAGATAGAATTAAATTAGTACTCGGTAGTTGATTCTCACACACACACTCACACGCACACGCCACCACATACACACTACAGTCTACTCCCGATATGAGCGACAGTTTCACACGCATCCAACAATCCAATCGATCGATTCGGATTGAATCATTTTCTTTGCCTTCTCAACTCAACTGCTCACTTTGCTTTTTCATTGGGTTGAGATACTTGCATTAATCTAACTACATCTATTGCATTCTTATAGATCAACTAACATAGCATGCGCTGATGGATGAATTGACAACACTCAGAACACAACAGAAACAACTACAAGAACAAGAACAACAACAACAACAACAACTACTTCTTATATACATGGTGCGAATAGATATTGTATTGATCGGAATGAAGTTGTGTATTCGAGTGCACTTGTATAGCTAGGATATAATCAAAAGTAACGCGCCCCTTGCCCCTCGTAGAACTCCATGTACCACACACTGTCCTCCACATCCTCGACTCGTTAATGAAATATCTACTACAGAGACATATACTATATAGTACACTGGATACCAGCAAACAGATATCGTTCAAGACGTATATACAACAGTAACATAATAAATACGGATACGATACAATAAATTTATCTATTGGCAACAATAAATATAATTGATATTATACAAAATATATATATACACCTCTATATATATATATATACAGAGCAAAACTTAAGATCAAATAAGATGCAAACGTTATTAACATGCAAAACAAAAACATACTATATACATAATTAAACCAGTTCCCGTTCCTTTGCCCCGCGTATAATATTGTGTATGTAATAAAGGTTCGTTCGGCGTTCAAACTCGAAATATTATTGACAAATTGAATGTATGCATAATAATATATATACATACATCTTATATATACTATATATTGAGAATTATACAAAATACATTTAATATTAAACAAAACGTTTTTGCGATACTTTCTCCGATCTCCGATGATAAATCCACATACGTATTATGTACTTATGTATAATCAGCAATCGCGATATTACAATATTGTTGTAACATATTTAAATTTATAGGATTGAAACCCAAAAAGCAAACAAAACATAAGCAAAAGCAAAATTCTATGCATATTATTCATTTGTATTTATTAATGGTAATTGTAAACATTTTTTAGGTTTAAATGACCCGCACTTTTCATTGACAGAAACAGATACTTCTCAACTCAACGGACAACCAGACAAACACTACAGACCTACAGACTCGTACTTGTACTCCAAAACCGATGACACATACGAATGAATTGATTATTTATTAATTAGTTGAATGTTATTTAACTTATATGCATTATTCTAAAGATTACTGAAATCCAAATGTAATTACATACAATAAATTAAATTGCAAGGTTGAATTTCCGGCTCTGCTCCTTCATTGAAAAACACCAAATTTCGCTATAGTTTATAACATACTTTGTTAGTGGGGGAACAGGGAACACCAAGGACTTAACTCAAGGTGGCACATTGGTTACATATATATTTGTTAGTATAACTTCTGCAGATCCTTCAGCGATTGATTCAGAAACTGATTGGTCCAGTCGTTCTCGGGATTATCCAGATGATTGTCGAAATCAATAACATCCCGCATCGCACCACGCTTCAACAGCAGCGACACACCTTCCAGGGTCTGTGACGATTGTGTCAGCCAGTGTTTGGCCTTTGACCACCGACTCGAATCATTCGCATAGCTGTACACCAGCAGCGCAGACCGATTGTGCTCTAATGTCACCAGCTTGTTGTCGACTATCGCGAAGCATGCGTTCTTGAAGTTCTCCTGTATTTTGTCCGCAATCTTGGCAGCTGGCGCCTTTTCAATTTGGTTGTCGTAAAAGTTCTCGGGTGCTGCATAGTAGCCGGCAATCACTAGTCCCTCATTGTCGGCATACGAGTCGATCTGAAATGGTACACGTTTCATTAAACTAACCCAATTGCTGTCTTCCGGCTTGATACAGACCTGCATGAGGGCTATTTCAGCCATCGGTGTGACTTGAAGGCATTGGTGAAAAAGTGGAACAGCATCAACGATTTGCACAACGGAACCCTTCGGCTTCTTCTCGGCCAGCAGAAGGCCGTTCACGGCCTGATGTGGATATTTGGCCGCATGGAATATAATTTTAGTATATGCGGTCTCGGAAAACTCATATTCACTCATTGCGACTGGTTATTTTGTAAATTTTCCTTGCCGAAAAGCTGACCTGTAACTTTGTACAATCAATTAACTATCAGTGTGCTGGGGAGTGTGACCGCGCCGATAACGTTAAAAATACCCAAAGGCCCAAAAAATCTATACCATTCAACCCCAAAAAATACCACTTATATTCCTTTAATTCAATAAATATATTTTCAAGTTTTGTTATAATTTAAATTAATTAAAACTGTCATCAATTTACTAAAATTATTTACATAAACTATTTTTGTTGAGTTCAAACAGTAATAAATTTAACTTATCAATAGGTATTTTTTGTTGTAAATATACCAAACTGTTAAATGAAGAATAAACAGGTGCCAATTTGTGTTTTGGTTTATCTCCTCGATTATTTCAGCAATTTCGCCATAGGAATTAGTGTTTTAATAAGCTCTTGTTAAGAAAAATTAGTGATATAAATAATAATAACTAAAATATTATAGCCACATGGTTTCTCTACATAAATTAATGTTAAATAAAAAATGACATTTAATGCGGACTAATTTAAAGCTTAATTACTTGTAGAGCTAATCAATGCAAGCGTCGAATGTTGTTAGAAACTCGTGATTGATCGTGCCAAACTGAATAAAAACAAGTCTCTATCTGATGCTTACACATTCTAAAATAAATTTATAGATTTTATTCCAAAGTAACTTTGATGCTGTTATTGAAAACATAACAAAAATATGTATAACATTTTTATTCTTAACTGTCCGTCTGCGTCCCGACCTTGTTTGCTATGAATAGTATTTGTTTTTCGCAGTGTGTTTCACGTTTATAATATTGTAACTAAAATATACGTATATATATTAATGTATGTATGCAGTACATGACCCAACTAAATCCACTCGTCGAAAATACTTCTACTGGTTGTCATTCAGTATTGCCTTGATATCGTCAGCGTCCAGAGTTTCGTATTTTAACAGTGCCTCGGCCAGTGCTTTGTGTTCCTTTGTATGCTTCTTTAGGATCGCCTTCGCTCGCTCATAGCTGTCGCTCAGGATGCGCTTGATCTCATTGTCGACAGCCTCCACCGTGTTGGGCCCGAGTACTTCACCACCCCCCATACCCTTGGGGGACTCAATGGTTCTCAGACCGACCTTCTCTGACATGCCCCAATCCTTGACCATGTGTGTGGCAATAGCGGTGGCCTGCTTCAAGTCACTGCTGGCTCCAGACGTGATCTTCTCGGTGCCAAAAATTATCTCCTCCGCCGCACGGCCACCCATCATGGTGTCCATCATGGCGAGCAGCTGTGTCTTTGTGACATGGTAGCGTTCCTTCTCAGGTATGTACGCGGTGTGTCCTAGAGAGGGACCTCGTGGCATAATTGTCACCTTATGCAGAGGATGCGATTCCTTTGTGTAGAAGGCGACAATCGCATGGCCACCCTCGTGGTATGCCGTAATCGTGTTCGCTTCCTCGTCGGGCAGGCGCGCCTTCCGCTCTGGACCCATAAGTACTTTGTCGCGAGCAGTTTCTAGATGCTTCATGTTCACAGTCTCAGCTCCATCAATGGCAGCTCTGCAAATACAAAATAAGTTAAGATTGTGTTCTCGAGTTATTCTAATTTTGCTGCTACCTTAGTGCTGCCTGGTTTATCATGTTCTCCAAGTCTGCGCCGGTAAATCCCGAGGTGCCACGTGCCAACATGTCCAAGTCCACGTCATCGTGCAGAATCTTTTCCAAGTACAGTGAAAGAATTTCCTTGCGCCCGGTAAAGTCAGGCGTAGAGACCATTACCTCTACATCGAAGCGTCCTGGTCGGAGCAAAGCCTGATCCAAATCGTCACGACGATTCGTCGCTCCCAGCACAATCACGCCAGCGTTCTGATGGAATCCATCCATTTCGGAAAGCAATTGATTTATGGTTTGATTCGCGTACGGATGCAGCACAGAATTAGTACGCTTGGCACCAACCGAGTCAATTTCATCAATGAATATCACACAGGGAGCGCGCGCCTTAGCTGCCTCTGTGAAACCAAGCAAATAATTTTGTTAGATCGGATAGCATATTGATTTATAAACTGTGTGCACTTACTGAACAAATCGCGGACACGTCGGGCGCCCTGGCCAACCAGGACTTCGTCGAACTCGGGTCCGGCGGCATGGAAGAATGGAACGTTTGCCTCCCCAGCAACAGCACGGGCAAGCAAAGTTTTTCCCGTGCCGGGCGGACCGACAAGAAGCACACCTTTGGGCAGTTTGCCACCCAAATTGGAAAACTTGTCGGGATTCTTGAGGAACTCGACGACCTCCTTCAGTTCCTGTTTGGCTTCATCGCAACCCTTAACATCATCGAATGTAACGTGTATTTCCTCCGGATCCACCTCGACCTGATTGCCCAGTTGTATACTGCTAAATGAGACGGTGTAAGTGATGTTAAATGCGGCAGGAAGCATGAAAACTTACCGAAACACCGATCCATTCGATGAGGTGAAGAAGCTCAAGAAAATTCCAATGAAGACAACGATAACTATTAAAGTCTGGAAAAGCTTTGTGACAATTACTGAACATTATTCAAAGCACTAAGGAGTGGAACAGGCGACTCTGGGAACACTTAAATCGTACTCATTTAAGCCACGTATAGAACAACGTAGAAATAAACAAGATGAGGAATATTAAATATATTAACCACAAACATTCTGTTCTATTCTTCAAGAAACTTTGGGAGCAAGGAAAAATATCATTAACTGGAACTTCAAATTACCTTAAGATATTTCATTGTTTTGCCTGACTTTTGTGAGTCCTCGGCATTCGATGCTGCCAAATAGCCCTCGGCGAATGCAATTTTGATATTCTCCTGCAATAAAAGTGTGATATGGTGAGTAATGGACCTTATAATCCTGCAATAATCACGGATATCGTACCGCATTTTGAACGCTTCCACTTTCACCAGATTTGGCAATGAGTTTCTTTAGTTTATCGGCCTGAATTTGGAATTCTCCCTCTGGCTTTTGTGGCGTCCCTTGAAACGCTGATTTGAGTCTCGTTGACATCGTCGGATTACGTTTCTGTTCCGCCTCAATAGAGCGATCTGTCTTGAAGCCGCGCAATTGTTTACTACATAAAACACAGGTGATAAGCATTAAAATTCCAGCACGATTTTGCTGAACTCACATCTGATAGCTAGAATACAGTGGTGTTAGCAGGCCCCTCATCACAGTTGGATAGACAATGCTGCAATTGCAATAGTAATCATAATCATAATACCATAGTATCAATATGTAACTGATACTTACCTACTGTTGGCTTGCGGCGAATTGAGAGCCAATTCAAACTTATAATTTTGCATTTTGTTACGCCCAATTTGAGATGCTGGTTCTTCGAGTGTGACGTGGATATCGTTCATTCCCGAGAGCAGGGACGTCACCTTGGCCATGGTCTCGGTGACCAGCTGTTTGTCGAAGATTCCATTCATACGTGCGGCCCGCTCAACGATCGTCTGCAAGCTGGCGCCCGACTTGACGATCAGATTCTTGAAGTCCAGCACGAGGTCATGTTTCTTCCCCAGTCCATTGCCATTGCCAGTGGCTGTGATGTTGCTGATGCTGGCGGACTTCGGTTTGTCGGCAAAGAAGCGTGGTACACTGGCATTACCCTGCAGTTTTGTGCGCTTCACTGTGTAATAGTGCGGTTTTCGACTAAAATTACCCAGATAAAGGTAGGGCTGACATTGAATGAAAACCAAAAGTCAGTGGGGGTGGCAAGTGGCAAGTGTAACTCAATTGATAATCGTTCGTTGATAGTTGGAATCGTAGTTGGCCTGCACTTACCACAGAGTGTGTGTTGGCAGAAAACATTTTCGAGATATACAAAAATTTTTATTAATTACAATAACAGGCTCAGATCGGAGCGAGCGGACGACAAAAACTTTTGACAGGCTAAAATGTCATAATCTAGTCGCGTCCGAGTTGCATCCCTGGTTTGATGATGAAGCCCTCGTTCAGTGCAAGCGCGCCCAATGTCTGACTTTGAATTACACAAAATTTTGATTTTTTTGCAGACCCAAGTGTTTTGACTATAAAAGCTCATTCCATAAATATTCGTTTTATGTTTTTGTTGTTAAAATATTCTTTTTTTTTAAGATTTGGGCAATCAAAGGCTTATAAAATTGCATACGGTCACATTGCGAACAGCTGTATTTAATTTCGCATACTTTGGTTTGTTGAATTACATAAATACAAGTCAAAAGTATTGTTAACCTTAGAAGGTAACAAAAGTTAAGTGTTATTGGCTGGCTTTTGGATTATTCACAATTTCATTCATTCATAATTCGCCACAACAATGAGTGGTGGCAGCCCTTGTGAATGGAATACATAAAACTGTACAGTTTAGGAACATTATTTTTCGTCTTAAAAAAATTGTATTTATTTTATATATATTTTTAAAGAGTTTACATAGTTTGTGTGCAATAAGACAAAATTGATAGTAATAAAACTAAAAAGAGGTTGTAGGTTAGTTGAATTCATTGGTTCTTTAGAACAAGTCCTAAACATACAGGGTGCTTAATTTACGATAAGGTGTATTTTTGTATATATTTTAAAGCTAGTCGTCCAAATAAGAATTAAATCGGATTTTTAAATTATTATTTTTGCAAATAACTAAACAACTTTATTTTTTGTAACTCTCAGAATTGAAAAATACCAATTGATCCCGTGAAGTGAAACCATACCTGCATTGTGGCTGTGGTATATTTTAGTATCTTCTTCGAGAAGTATATTTTGCTACACAGCCGCAGACACACTATTCAACAACATTCGGCGATCAGTCGAGTTTGAACTTCAACAGGTGTTATAACGATTTCGTTCCGAGAGAAGCGGGAATATTGCCGCATACGAGATATCGGTAACGGCTTCATTTGACTTATTTATCAGATAGACTACAAGCTATCTGCATACCTAAGTTTTTAAAAACGTGACAAAATATAAATTTCATTAAAAATATCTAGCAAATATTGCGTATAAAATATATAAATATATGCACATGCGCATGTGCAGTGGAAGATAAAACCTTCAGCTTAAGTTTGTGTTTGTTTTCGTTTCGTGTTTATTTTAGCGATCATATCGAAATTTGGATTACTTCGCTTCATTCGAGAGCAACGCTTTCTACTCTGCTTACAAAAAACGCACGGTAAGTGTTTTTTATTTAATTGTTCCAATGAAGATGCAGAATTTGATTGCAAGGCAAGTGCAGTTTCTGGTTCAAGCCAGACATTGAATTTGAATGAAAATTGAGGGATGAGATTTCGTCATTTACAAGTAAACGCAAAACGAGCGAGTGCGACAGCAACAGGCAGCGCGGTCAGAGATCATGCAGCTAGAGTGTGTTCACTCTACCGCACGTGCTTTCCAAGCCAGTGTCTCATATACCGATGAATGTGTGAGTGTGCGCATGTGTATGCGTTCAGTCGCTTGTCGTCTACCTACCTGTGGCTTCATTACCTGCCAGCGGTTACCTTTAGCTGTGCCATATCTAAGCCAACAGCTGCAATGTATGTGTGCGAGAATTTGTGTGTGTGTGTGTGTGTGTGTATACACACTCGTACTCCAACTCGTATGTTGGGTGACATATAAAATTTCCAACGTATGTCGGCATTATCTAAACTTTTTGCTGTTTCAGTACTGCGCCAATGGCTGGCTGGCCCAGTTCTCTCCTGCAATTTCACAGCTTTATCAGCATACAGACCAGTCCAAGCATAAACTTCACAGACATCTTACTCTCTACACTTACACACTCTCGCACACTCACACAGCTTGAGGCCATCAAGGTGCATATAGTTGCTGCAACGAACTGCAGAAACTGCAAAGCTTGCATTTCGGCTCTGTCTCCGATCTGCAAGACACTCTGAATATTGTATGTTCATATATAGTATATGCAAAGTGAGGGGACATAGACAAACAAACAGTTACGGTCCGCGTGAAAGAAAAACGCGCTTTATTTTCACAATTACAAAAGTACCGAATGGCAGCTGGAAAGAAAACTCTCTTGGGCTGCACGACGAAATCATACTCTTACAATTTATAGTTCTTTTCTTAGAACAGATCATCAAAAATATAAAGATTGTAGGAAATGGATTTCTTTGTGATTCAGATGGCAAATCCTTGAATTCAGACTATGAACGAGGAAAACAGACTCGCACATTAATGGTGTAGTGTTGACTAAGCACGATAAGCCGAAGCCGAGTCTTTATAGACAGCTTTTGTCTGCTTCATGTCAAAGCTGTTTTACCCCCTGCAAGGGTATGCAAAGGTAGATAAGATTACACCTGCAATTGCGCTGGTATTGGTACAAGTCCGAACGTGTGTGTGTGTGTGGCTCTCTGCTGTAAGTGTGCGCTCTTTTCTTTCTCTCTCTTTGAGTGCTGCTCTTTGGACGAGGGGTTCGTAACCGATGAGCAGCGCATTGACGACACTCTGCGGGCGAGCACAGCGAGAGGGGAAGCCAAACCGGTAATGCATTCGAAAAGAAGTCACCTTCATATATACTCAGTCACTTACAGACGAGTGTATTAAGCATGAAACTCAACTTGAGACAGAGGCAGAGAGGCGTACATTCGTACATTCGAACATTCGGACCTCCGTAACGCCCGACAAACCTGAACCCGATTCAATATAGACTTTAGCATTTCGCTGACATTCACCAGGGAAGCGACAAAACTGCAGCTGGCCAGCAGAATAATTAATGCATTCATCTGTTTTTCGTGCATTTTGTTGAAATATTTCACATTTCGGATCTTGGCTGTAATCGCATACATTAATGCTTACTTTAATAGCTGTTCCTGGCAGCAGAAGCAGCAGCGACATCGCCATCATTATCGAGGCATCGAAAACAAATTCAAAATATATGTACATAAATAATTCAAAACAAGTTTTAAACAGTTTTTTAATGCTGTGTTTGTATTTATTGGAATTTCATACTCGCGGCTAGAATTTTTTATCAATTTCATGGCTGAGTGAAATATAACAAAACCCCCAATACATAATCGTACATGCTCGTAAAGTAATGCTCCATCAAGAGATATGAATTTATGGACCTGTGCGTGAGTGTGTGCGGTGTGTGTGTGTTGTATGGACAGTTTCGAGGTGCGACATGATTACGTTAGGCAGACAGAAAATAGGTGTGTTGCAATGCCATGAAAACTCACTTAAATGCCAGCGGAATTCACTGTATGCAAATGGATTCGCATACAAGTCAATTAACCCGGACAGAAAGTCCTCGTAGAGAGCGAGAAATGGTTGCAACTCTGGCATCGATGGTTTTAATGAGCTTATGATCACTTGAAAAGTTCATCAAGGCATGGCGATTGGATGGAGACCTTTCCATCATGGCACTGTCGCCAGGCCTATGGCTGACATTATCTAATCTGGACATGTTGCCATAAGCCGGCCCACAGATAAAAGACGGCGCAAACATAAAATAGTAAAGTAAACCCACTGAGACTGCGACTTCGACTCCGTTTCGGACTTCGACAGCAACTGCGACTGCGACTGCGACAACGACTCCGATTCCGATGCGGATTCCAAGTATCGTTTCGTGTGCCGAGTTAATGAGGTCATAGCGCTCGGGTCTGCTCGAGACTCCGACTGCGACTGCGACTGCGACTGCGACTCCAACTCGCCACGAGACCTCTGGTCCACACGATTACAGCGGTAATTGACTAGATGCCTATGCTGTACTTGTGTCAACAGCTCGGAGAGTTGTTAACAACAAACATTATGGCAGTCGGGGCAGCAGGCGAAGACGAAGTCCAAGTCGAGACAAAGTGAAGCTTGTTGAACTCCGCAGTTGTGCTTTTTGTTGGGAGGAGGGCAAATTATGAACACTGTGCTTAAACTTTATGAGCAGCTTAACGAATTCGTCAAAGTGCCAGACAAACATTTGGCAAAACTAAATGTTGTTCAACGAGCTGCCAGCAATAACAACAAACTCGCCAATTACAATAACCACAAACTACAACAGCAACTGGCGCACTTTGTGTGTAGGCAAACTCGGTTAGTTGCTAGTTGTTTTCGTATTCGTTTTCGCATTCACAGCAACAGCAACAGCAACAGCAAGTTTAAGTGTCGGCACATGCGGCGTATGCGTAATGCCAATACGTATACCCTGCACAGCCAGGCACCGCAGTAGCATCCCAGCTGTGATTAAGTTAATGTACTTGGCAGAGAGAGCTTCTTACGGAAACAGATCACGGCTATTGGCCACTTAATGAGAATATAAATAACCCAGTTGCTTTTATTCGTGAATGGGAATGGTCTTAAGTATAAAAGTGGAATAAAACTTGTAGAATGCATAATTCAGCTGTTTTTTAAGCTCGTACAGGGTGTGTACAATGTTGAGCAGACTCGCTTGCAACTCACTCATTTGTTTATTGTCGCTATTGCCTAGTTAGCGAATCGGCGCATGACTGTCATGCCAAAATAGCGATTCTTTAAATAACATAAGTACGTACATATTCTGAGCGATTTCGAAGTGTTTCTTCAAATGATGTCATACTCAAAATTTACTCGAACTCGAATCACACTCGTTCTGTAAGCCTCCCAACAGGAGCGGAGCGTAGAGTTTGAGAGCGATTCGAGTGTGTTAAATTCGAATGCACTTTCCTCCATATACTCGTGAATTGTTTATGTATTTTTGGTCTACGTCGCATACGCTTTTTGTCGATTTACGTCTGTTTAATGAGCCGTGAAATTTCATAGCCGCAATACGGTCGACGAGATGAGATACGCGTCGTATGCAAACGTATGTTGCTGTGACATTTACCTTAACCCTGGGTTTATTCAATCAAGCCTGACTGTGCGAACGACCAACAGACAGACAGACGGACACGGGCGGACCGAGATCATTAATCACTTTCCGCAACAGACGAGTTCTTGGAGCCGCCAAAGCCGTCAGATGGTCCACACTTGGACTTGGCGCTAAATTGAAACACCATTCTCCAGCTCGTTGGCTTCAATCTGATCAAGGCAAGTGACAAACAAGAATTCATATTGCATGCCCCAAGCATGACGTAGCTCTGGCTCTGAGTGCCGCAAGGTATTCGTTACCATACCCATAAGCGAGTGAGTGCAGCATAATTGAATTCCAATTGCAGCGACTCTTCAACTTTCACTGGCCAATAGCGCAGAGTGATTTCTAGCTTTGGTTTAACCCGAGCCATAAATTCCGGAAACTACTTGATCGCTGAGCTGAATACAATGCACGACAGTTGAGTAGGTTCGAGGGCTTCTAACAGTGAATTCTTCGCTGTTGGCTGTTGTGATAACATCATTGAATCCAAAGTGTAACAGTTTTTGCTTTCAGTTCTAATTGTATCAAACATGACTGTGAAAATGGTTAAGAGTTGGGAGGTCTGCCCAAGAGTAGCTTAACTCTTAGAGTATTTATGTTAATGCTTTCTCAGCGACGATCATGACAAATGCCCGAACTAATAGATTTCGATTTAGTTCGTGGCCCCACATGCAATCATAAATAACGTATTAAGCCAATGACAAGCTCTTGGCTGAAATGCTCTTATGACCATAACAGAGGCGGCAGTCAATCGGCTTGGCTCTGATTTGATGTGTATGTGTGTGTGTGAGTGTGCGTGTGTGGAAGGCTAATGAATTGAAGTGAATTTGATTTGCGTCAGAGGCGCAGAGTTGCCTCTAGCAACAGACACAGCATCAGCATCAGCTTCAGCTTTGGCTTCGACTTCGACGTTGGCTTTGGGCCACCAAATGACTCAGAGTGGGAGGAGTGAGTTACGTTATGTTACGTGCACCGCTAGCCGTCTGTCGATGTGTCCAATTTGGGTACCGGCAACTGCTACGTGCGGCTGGCTTCGCTTGGTGCCAGGAATGTGGACGTGGCCAACAACAGCCGACTGTCTTTGGGCCTGGTTCTGACGCCGACTCCGACTCTGTCTCAGACTGTGGCACGCCTGCGCTTGCGGCTACAAAATGACATTTGAGATTCCATTTCTGCACTTAATTAATGCAGAGATCGTCGAGTTGCAGTCGCTTGAGCAGTCGCGGCATTCAACTTCACAGCATGCCAATGCTAATATGGCAACGAAAACGAATCCGAATCCGAATCCAAAGCGACAATCGAAGGGCAGGGTCCATGCATATCCACGCCCCTCTGGAAATGTAAATTAAAACAAAGACTTGCGTTTCGCTGATAATAACAGCAATTTGACAGCGCAGCTTAATGCCCCGCCATTGGCATAATATTATAAGTATCTATATAATATATGCTATATACATGTCTGTTGGGGCCGTCAATACTCGTAAACAGCGAGTGCAACGTGTGAGCATTAGCACGTTGACAGTTTCATGAACTCCGCCAAAATGCGATGCAATCTGCAGTCTTAGGGGAAACCTACGTGCTGACAGGCCACTCAAGTATTGAATGATATACCGCTGGCAGTAATAAGCCCGCCGACGAAGACGAAGACGTCGTCGACGTCGACGTGGAAACAAAGGCAACCCGGCAACAATGTCGTTGCCTGTGCAAATTTGAAACTGAAACTCAGGTGCAAAGCTCAGCTGGAAAATCGCACATTGATGAGGAAAATTCTAACAAACAATGACAACTGTTGAATATGCATAAATAGCTCATAGCTCCTGGCCATGTGTCAGCTGCAGGGGAGGGGAAAAACCCTTCTTCAAGTACACGCTAATGAACCCAAGTGAAGCCGGTTTTGGCCGCTTAATTTATGCCCTGTTTCCTGGCAATACTTATAGCCATATATATGAAAATGCATATATGCATATCGCTTTAATTAAAACAAAGACCAATCAATTGCACTTGCTTTATATGGCCATCGAAATATCGATTCGCAGTCCAAAGGAAGCGAACATAAATTGTGCATTAAGCTTGCGAAATGTGTTGCCCAAATTGACGAAATCACTTAACGATATTGTAATAACTACCAAAAATAATAAAATATTGAGCGGGCATCGAGTGTGGAGGGTGGAAGGTGAAGGGGAAATGCGAAACCCGTTGGCTCCTTGCGCAGCTGCGATAACAGAGTGCTTGAAAGGCAACTTTATCAGCACAAATGCTGGGCAATCAAAGTTGTAAGCTCGATTAATCACAAGTGATGTGTCGTCAACCATCTATGTCGAGCACCTTACCAGGGCACGGACTCGCAGCCAGGGATCATTCAACGATAAGCAAAGCCCCCATTTTGTTGACAGCTGCCAGACTCAGTCTTATAAACAAATGCGACGGTGTGTTGTGTAAATTATACTACTGGACAAAGCGCACTCACAACGGATTTGATTTATCAAAATAAAACAAAGGGACTCCGCGAATCCAGATCCACACAAAGCCCATAAAGTCGTACCTATGTCATCAGCTAGGCAAACGGCACAAATTCCAATGCATATTTATTTATTTCGCAATTGCTGAAATATTTCAGAATTATGTACATTTAATTACATTGCGTCCGCACACGAGTCTGACGTAAGAACATTTGAATAATTTAATGCAATTATTGAATGCACGATTTTAATGCATTATGTAGAACATGCGAATTTAAAACAAAAGTTCTTTAGGCTTTATGTTAGCTGTGAAATGGGTTTGTTATTTTGATTAACAGCGTGAAATCAAGCATGTGCCACAATGTTATTAAATCATTTTGTTCATTAGCACATTCAGATCTTTGCACTATGGTTAAATGCTGTTTCACAGAAAACCGATTTCGAAGCGAACTTTTTATGGCACTTTTTTAAATTCAGCACATGACTGCTAACCATCATCATGATTATCGTGATTGTCAGCACAATGTGTCCATAGTTTTGTGTTGCCAAAAGTAAATAAGCCAGGCTTGGACAATGACTGATATGCCTTTTTTAGGTAGTTTTTTCATCGCTGCAAAGTAAATTGAAATTGTTTTACCAAGAATTTCAAAACTCAAGAATATCATCTGTCTGGGGCTTGGCTTCAGCTTCGAGCCTCGAGCTTCGGGCTCGTTGTTGTCGTTGTCGCTTTGGCAACTTGGGCAGCTGGTCGAGAGTTGACTTCGGCTTCGGCTTTGGCTACTGCGGCGGTCACTGTTGACGCTTCGAAGTCGCAATTTCCAGCCAAAAACCAGTCTGGCCATCTCTTCAAGCCGCTTTCTTGTGTTGTTGTTGTTGTCTCACAGCAGTTTCCCCCTTTTTTCGATGTGTCTGCCGTTGTGTGTGTGTGTGCGATTCTCTCTCTCTTTCGCTCCCTGTTGTGTGTGGTCAAATGTCGGCAGTTTTTATGTGCATGCCTTGAGCAATTTTTCCATTGTACGAAAAAAGTCTGTTGCCGCTGTTGCAGCTCTCGAGTCAACGTTGCAGAAATTATGACTTGTAGTCGAACTAACTATCTTACGGATACACAATGTCATGAGTGGCAGATGTGCTTTGAATGTGCTTTGCAACTTGACTTACATTTTGTTGGCAATGAGAGTGTCGGCTCCGAGTATCCGATTATAAAATATATCACGCTGTCTGGGGCTGCTAATGAACTGTCAATAAACGAGATTAAGTCGTGATCAAGGTGCGGTGAAAACCTGAACTCAACTCGACAGATATCTAAACGCGTAGAAGCGGCTGCTGTTTCTCCCTCTTTCCATCTCGATCTCCCGTTGCTCTCGTTGAACATTCGCTTGATTGCATCCCTGAGATACGTGTGCGGAAACACTTCCGTTGCAGTTTTTCAATCATCACAAGACGGAGCAGATTGGCCCTAACGAACACGGGTGGCCAATTGCTCTGCCTACCTGCTTTTGGTTTTGCTTTCAATTCCAGTCGACAACATGCTGAAAGGTGACTCGTTTCTCATTTCACTTCCTGCCTTAAATCGAATACTTACGTCGACCTGGCTATTTTTAACGAGACAGCTCAATCGAGACAACAGCGAGGCACCCACGTATACATGTGCTGTCTCTTCTGAGGGTTTTTCGCTTGAACTTGACGAGTTCAGATGTGAAATCTTAAGCCCGAGTCAAGGCGAAACTACCTGAAACTATTATGGACTATCCTGAGTTCAGCAAATGCGACCTTGTGACGCATAGACGCGCAGAGAGCGCAATCTTTAGCTAACTGTTTACAGAATCGATCACAACATTGTTTGGCCAACATGGCGCACCCAATTTCCAATATTCGAGATCGAGATCGATATCGAGTTTGAGTTGTCAACCGACTGCGCCCAAAATGATTGCTGATAACTTTCATGGGGCAGTCACCAGCTGCTCTGCTCTGTGCTCCACATGCAGCCCCAGCCGCCAGATGACATTTTGTTATTGTCTGCGTCGCGTTGTTGTCTGTAACATGAGACTCGTGAGCAGGGGACGGGGGGCAGGGGCATGGTATACCCGAATGCGGGTACCCTGCCAGCGAATGCCACATGGGAAATGTCGATCGGTCAATGCGGTCTGTTGACAAACCCAAGCTGACGCCCAGACCCAACCAAACCAGACCACACCAGACCGAGTATCAATTTTGATCAAATAAATAACTGAATTCAAACTCATCGCCACACCACGAACAAATCGTAGTTTTGTCTTTCGTTTTTCGACACCCGATACAACACGATTTTTAACTGTAATTCGTGGGGAGTTTTCGAATGTTTGGGCTGTAAATCATTACAGAACACAACAACTACTTTATGGCCGCATAAATTATTGCAGTCATCAAATGAAATATTAATAATTTTATGGGCAAGACACATTAAATGCAAGATATTGTTATTTGGCTCATCGCTGCATTTCAAAACCGATTGGAAACCGGTTACGAGTCCTTCTTGAACCGGTTCCAGCTGCTTACGACACCAGACTGAAGAATATTGAATACTCACGACTGGTTTTGAGACACAAAACCAAAAATACAAACTACACTTCAAACATCTTGTGAATATGCTTACACAAATATTTACATAAGACGCACTAAAACGATCAATTAATTGTGATTAAAATGAATTTACATAATGCCAAGAATTGCGGAAGTACAAATACAAATTGTGATTACATGGCGAGGTGATCTCGATTCGCTCTCAAATGAAAGTTATTGTTATGAACCCGTCGAGTTGTCGATCTGCCGATCTGTTTAACTTGCCTTGACGTCCCTGGAAAGTGTTTGTCTCTGTCAACAGCGATCGGAATGTTTGTGAGCGCAAGCTAATTGAATGCGAAACGAAACGAAACACAAAAATCCACTCGGTTCTATTTATTCATATCATCTAACCGTACACACAGCTGAGAGCTGGGGAGTAAACAAAAACAGCACATTGAGACAGTTAATAAAGTCGGGGGGCCTTCAGACATTGACCGTAACAGAAAGCAGCTGACTTTAGGTTGACAGATATTGCAGATGCAGCGTGTGCCAATAATAAATGGGGAATGGGTAAAATAAAGCATTAAAAACGAAGAGACACTCAGCGCGCATATGATGAATTGGTTGACTCATGATTTCCGACTCGCAACTGATTTGCATACACGTACAAGTATGGCCAGTGGCGGTACCGGTTTTATTTTCTAAACTTGAACACGGCTACATCCACTTCATGGCACTGCAATGGCAACAACAGCAACGGCAACAAATAACAACAGCAATCGCTACAGCCAATAGCAATGGCAATAGCAATACCAAATGGAATTAATTATGGTATCGTGTCGATGTCGATGGCGACGGCGACGGCGTCTCTGATCGACCAGCAGCCGCGGCAGAGGCTGCTCCTCTCCTCCATTGAAACTTGGCGACAATGCGACGACGCCGTTGCCCGTTGCCCGTTGCCAGTTGTCGAAGTGCCAAGCTTAAGCCAACTCCGAATGGAGTTCAAAGCGAGCTTCGTGACTCGACGAAATGCTGGCAATAAGCGTGGCTAAGACCTAAAAACCTAAACACGTTTGATGCCGGTCCAAAGCGCACTTTTCCCTCTGCCACCGCCAAAGTATTTGTATCTGTGAGTGCACAAATATCCGCCTCTCGCTCTTGCAACTCAAAGCCATTCGGGCGTTGCAGACATTCGAGTTGACACCCACGCAATTTGTGGCAGACAAACTGGGCAGAGCAAATGCAAAGCGATTTCATGGATACACGATAAGTATCTGCATCTGCGACTTGGTATATCTACCTCTAATTAAACGAGTACGAGTACTCGCTGCGAGACTGTGCGAGTACTCGTATGCATGCATGTGCATTATCACCCGATATGGACATACATTATAGATAAATGCCACATTTTCACTGATGGCGCCGCAATCAATCTAACTGCGCATTTCCATTTTGCGCACAATTCTAGCCGCTCACACGTTTGCCCCACTGAACAACAAATCGAATTCAAAACACATATGTATAATATATGTATTTAACTGAAAAGCGCATTGTTTACTACATTCAATTATTTGTTTTATTTCGCAAAAACCTATATCATCCAGTCGACTCTCCATAGGGAATTGTTGGATTCGCACTCGATTCGTATTGCAGGCAAAGAGAGCACATAACACGCTCTCAAATGGGTCTGGCATTCGACGTCATTTGCGAATAATATTTATGAATGCTTATTTATTCATTTTCTTATGGCTATGGTCTACGTGCCGGGCGCCCTTTTGTCAAAGGAGCTTCTTTTGAACTAAACATTTGCTGAATTGCACTTAGCTCAGTTCCTCAAAAGTGACGCAAATAGCAATGGAAATGTGAGGATCTGAATAACTTATGTCGACAGCCATTGAAAACTCTGTCGAGTGCTTAACTTAGTATCAGTTAAGTTATATTAATGGTAAAAACAGGAAATACAAATACTAAATGTCTTACCTTGCGACTGTTTGCCAAACAACACAATCGATTTTGTTCCCTTTGCAACTCTCTTCGGAACTGGTTTTCTGTGACATATTAATATACGCGGCATTTAGGAATAGTAATTGTTTACTCTTAGTAAGCTAACTAAACTGGTTATTGACGTAGATACGAGTAAACGATAACAAACATTAGATGTAAGAATAAGTGGCAATATTAATTTTAGCTTTTACCTTTGAATAATTCTGAGAATTATTTTTACAAAATAATAATGATATGGTAATCATTTATTTGTTATTATGTGGCTTTAGAGTTTCATTTTTATAGTGTCATTAATTGGGAATATTAATGCTTACACAAATAGTAAATATTATTTGCATAGCATGTTTTATTATAGTGTTATTAAATGCCTTGTTATATTCACCTTTTACGTTTGAATAATTATCTGAAATATTTGAACGAAATAACAAAAATAAATATTGATATGGCAATCATTTATTTGTTATTATGCAGTATTAGAGTGTCATTTTTATAGTGTAATTAATTGGAAATGTTGTTGCTTACACAAATAGTAAATATTATTTGTTTTTATGTGGTTTTATGGTATTGTTATTTCTATATTTAAAAAAAATTGTATTTATTTGTTATTAGTGTAATTAATTGGGAATATTAATGCGTACTCAAATAGTAAATATTATTTGAATATTATGTAGTATTATAGTGTTAACAAAATAAGGAATAGTGTGCTAATCAGATTTTAATAAAATGTAAAACATTATTAATAAAGTCATGGCCTTCTTTATGCTTCGCTCTCTTCGCAAATGTTACAGGTGGACGATAAAGTCGATGCACTGCTCGGAAATTCCAGTTTCGAAACTGGTGCAATTTGTGGTTATTCTCAATTCATTGCAATCGTGTACTTTGAGTACTTGAACTTGCTTTCGTTATACTTTGAGTACTTGACTCGAATTAGCAGTGCTTCGATAAATTACTCAGAGCAGGCGGGAAGTACCTCAAGTGCCTCGTTTACCTGTTGTAGCTTGTGTTTTGACAACATCACTAAAGAAACGAAAGCAATTGTTTGGCAACTTCTGAGTAACACATTCGAAATATCCGAAGAATCATAAGTTGTTTGTTTGTGTGTGTTTTTTTATCAACAAAAAACAAATTGTAATGGTTGGCTGATAGCAAATAAATGGAAAGAGACGTAAAAACGGATCACTGAGCGAAAATCCCCATGGGATGAGGGCTGAATGTGCCAATGAGATTAGCAAGCCCATTTGAATCCAATGATGTCAACTCTTTCGCATCGCTTCAAGAGGCGCTAATTAGGCACATCAACAGAGAGAGCGAGAATCAGAGAGTGAGAGAAGTATGCATATATCTATATCGATAACTATATATTTGTAGGGTTGTACGCGCTGCACATCAGTAGACCGACTACAGTTGTCCATTAGGCAGGTGTCTGAAGTTAAATTGACATTTCAAAAAGCAGATCCGGTTAACATTATCGCCCACTGGAGTTGCAACTGGGTATGAAAGAGTCGTGTTCGTTACTATATAGCTGATTAAATAAAACGTAAACGTTTTTTTCGTTATACGTTTTACGCTATTTTCCCTTATCTGCAGTGCGTTCGAGATAAGATAAACTTTCGAAACGCCCGAAGTTGTATTCTTGGTATGGGCATGAATAGTTTCATAAGTATTCTATTCCACCGGAAAGTCGCACAGTTTTCTCATTTATATTCCGGAATTCAGCTCGAAAAAACAGAATAATACTGCCTACAATTGTGCTTATCTGTGTTTTAATTTTGATTTCCCTTTCGTTTTAGTATACGATCGATAAGAATGGGTCGCCAGCTAAGACTGGTGTTGCTGCTGGTCATCTCACTGGTGGGGCTCCATCTGGGCCACTCCGGCGCTCTGCAGCCAGCTTCTGCAGCCAAACTACTGAACGATGACGTCGCCAGCAACGAACTGGACTCCAATGAGTTGATTGCCACTGAACCCGCCAAGGCAAGCCAATCCGTGACAAAGCCAACGGCCGCGACAAAGCCAAAGGCCAAGCATCCGGTCAGCGACGAGACACTGGAAGATCTGATCGAGGCAGCCAAGCACAATCTGGCCCTGGCTGAGGATCCTCGCTTCAACAAGATGCTGCCCGATCGCGTGAGCGCCGAGAATGCCACAAGCAGCAAGAACAGCACTGAGGAGAACTATGAGTATGACGACGACTATGACTACGATGTGGATAACTACGATAGCTCCGATGAGGATGATTCGGACAACGCTGTCAAGGAGACGAGCACAGCGCGCACCAAGAAGGCCAAGGTGGCCAAGGCCACGACACCCAAGCTGCATCCCATTGAGGAGACCACAACTGCCAAGTCAAAGGTAGGTAGCCAAAGGTGCTTTTGATTGCTTCGAAACACAGTTAACTTATGCTTCATTGCAGGCCAAGATCAGCAAGGATATCGATGGTGACACTAAGGAGAATGACATTGATAGCGACTCAAATTACGAGGAGTACACTGACGACGACGACGACGATGATGACGACGACGAAGACGAGTAAGTTATTTAGAGTCATCTCTGACCTGTCCTTCTACTTTTGCGTTCTATCCAACGTATTGCAAACAAATCTCTCAGCTTTGAGGCTGTTGATAAGCACCGACCCTGAGGTCTGTTTTCCATTGTTGGCAGGCAGAGTCTAGTATATCTGATAACTCAAAAAATAGATAACTTTTGCATTTATCATTTGCACTGGAAATGAATCATGCATCGACTTGTTGAAAGCGAGTTTCCGCAAATTCGGACTGACAAAAATTATTTAAAAGATTCAGTTGCATATATTAAATATTTCACTTTGTAGATCCTTTCTAATTGCTTTTTAATAACTAAAGAATACTCAATTTAATGCTATAAACGTAGTTACTAATATAATTAAATAGAAATTAAGCTGCTTTATTAGCCACCAATCAGTTTGGCTGCCAACTTTATTTGTATTATTTGATTTGTCAAATTCATCTTTGCATTTGTAGCTCCGATGATGAGGACGAGTCGGAGAAGCTGCTGGATGAAGAGCAGGTCGTGTTCAGCGAGAATGTGCCTTGCCCTAGATACTGCACCTGCTCTCGCAACATCAACAGCTACCTGGTTGCAACTTGCTCCAGACTGGACTTGGGCACTCAGAGGTTCGGCTCGGATATTACCGATTTGGTGGTGACAAATGTCGGTCCCAAGTATCCCATTCCTCTGGGTCCCAATTTCTTCAAGCAGCTGGGACTGAAGTCCGTGGCCTCCATTAAGATTGCCAACTGCACGGTTCAATACATGCATCCGGATGCCTTCCTCGGCCTGGATGAGCTGTACGCTGTGAACATGACCGATGTTGGACTCGCCGTCTTCAACCCCGATACCTTTGCCCACAACAAGAAGCTGCGCATGCTCACCATCTCCGGCAACGATCTGAGCGCCGTTTCCAGCCTCCATTATCTGCTCAAGGTACGCATTGGACTCAAACAGCTGAGATTTCTTGGGTTCTAACTTAATTTCACTTCTAGTCGCCCACCATTGAGGAGCTGGACTTGTCGCGCAACAATCTGATGGAGCTGAATCCCACCGCATTCTCCAAACTGACCAGCATTGTGTACATCAACCTGTCGCAGAACAACTTGCAAAAGATCCCGGAGAAGCTCTTCGAAACTGTCCAGACCATCGAGGAACTGGATCTGTCGTACAACTCTCTGAAGGAGCTGCCGGCTAACATCTTCAATGGCACCAGTCTGTCGATTCTGCATCTGAAGTACAACACCTTCACTGGTGATCTGCACTTTGGCATCAAGGACCTGCAACAGGTGGATTTGAGCTTCAATTCCATTGTCCATGTGCATCACAGCATGTTCGACAAGATGCCCGGCTTGACCAATCTGAACCTTAAGGGCAATGGCATCACCAAGATCCAGCCCGATTCCTTCCTCACGCTGAAGAGTCTGCGCCACATCGATCTGTCCATGAACGAACTGGACCAAGTGTCCAGCATGCTGTTCTTCAAGAACTCTGAACTCGATGTCATCCGCCTGAATGATAATCCCCGCCTGAGCCAGCTGCCAACCGATGGCTTCCTTAGCTACAATGGCTTCTTCACCGTCTACTACTTGGATCTGTCCAACTGCGCTGTTGGTGCCCTGGGACACAAGACATTCTCGACCATGCCACATCTGACTTCGCTCAAGCTGGCCTGGAACAACATTAACAATCTGCCCCACGATACATTCGCCAGTCTGACCAAACTGATTGACTTGGACTTGAGCAACAATCTGATCGTGAAGCTGGACGAACTTGTCTTCAAGGAGAACAACGAAATGACCAAGCTAAATCTGGCCGGCAATCCAATCACGACTCTTCCCATCACACTCTTCATCCCGCTGACTCATCTGCGTTATCTGGATGTCAACGATTGCGAGCTGACCTCGTTGTCCATGTTCAGGGAGACGGAGGCGTCCAAGGGCCTTAAGGTGTTTGAGACGTTGCGTGGCATGAATGCCTCTGGCAATCTGATTAAGCACGTTTCCGCAAATGACATCAAGAGCTTCAAGAACCTGCGTTCCCTGGACCTGACCCAAAACCCGCTGTACTGCAACGATGACTTCCAGAACTTTATCAGCTACGTGTCGCTGCAGAAGGTGATGTCGAAGAAGGCCCCAGTGCTGTCCAACCTGGACGATGTCTCGCTGATCAACATTCAGTACCAGATGGGCTGGACTCAGCTGGCCCAGGAGGTGTGCAAGCACAATGGCACTATCAGCGACGAGGAGTTTGATCTCGAGAAACGCATCGAAAAGAGCGAAACGAAGCTGAACGACGATGAGGCGAAGCTTCTGAGTGTGCTGGACAAGAGTGTGCTGGACAAGAACAAGCTGAGCAACATGCAGAAGATCATGAAGGGATCCCTGAGCACTGAGAACAACAAGGACAAGGAGTCCGAGCTGTTGGAGAGTAGCGAGGAGGACCTAAACAATGGTGGCGAGGACAAGGATGAGGATAAGGACAATGACAGCGAGTACGAGGAAGACAGCCAGTATGAGGATGATAGCGACAGTGATGAGGATGATGATGTCAAGAAGAGCGACAAGAAAAAGGGTGACATCGCCTTCCAGAAGTACATGGACTCCGTGTTGAAGCCCAAGATCTATGATGGACTTAAGGTCGAGGAAATCGACTTGTCCAAGGAGACCAAGGACAAGTTCTTGCTAGGTTCGTATTCAAGTTCGCTAAAAGTTTCTTTCGACAGTATCTCTAATTCTCCTACTCCTAATCTTGCAGATAAACTGGGATCTGACAGCGAAGAGTTGAACAGCGACGAGGAGGAGGAGATCTTCATTCAGCGCGGCCACATCTACAGTATGCGCTACAACTACATTGTGCCCACGGTGATTATCGTCTGCTGCCTGGTGGTCATTCTGTTGGGCCTGGTCAAGATCGTTGCGATGGTTCTGCACAAGCGGGGCGAACGCTACCGCATGGCCATCCTGGCCTCGAAGAACTCCTTTGTGTACCAGAAACTCACCGAGGACATTGTTAAGCCGGCGGCTAGCAAGGAGCCAAAACAACCAAAGGTGCACCGATATGCGCCAATCAATCAGGTCTAAGTCCGTACCGTACCGCACAGTAAGAGCAGCTCCGAGGAGGACTTCGTCGAGTGCGGGAGTGTGTTGCGCTGTTTTTTTAATTTATAAGTTAATTCATAGTTAAAACACTATATTGCAAAAACAAAAACAACAGATCAAGAAATACAAAAGATAAAACAATAAGAAACGAATGAAATGAAAAACAAAGCATAACCCGTTGGCAAAAAGCAGAGCTAGAACAAGATCAAGAGACAACTCTTGGAGAAACGCGCGAAAAAGTATTAGCAAAAACTGAATGAAAATACTGAGGATGCCCCGAACCCCTCCCCCCTTCCCCGCCCAATACATATATGAAAAGATGTGGAAAAAACCATCTATATAGCACATAGTTATTGTTGTACTTAAGTCGGTTGCAGCGACTGCACCGATGGCACTACGCAGAGGCAGAGATCGCGAGCGAACAATTTAGCAACCGTTTCGGGAGCAACGGACATTTAAACTGATTGAGTCGCCGTATTCTTAACAACTTCGTCAGAACGTATTGACATTTATTATTTTTCAAGACGTAAATCAATAGATTTTACAACTTTACAACTTTTCATTTTGAAAACAGAACGATTTGAGGATATTAGTGCCATTTTGCCGAAATTAATAATATCGAGATATACTAATTTTTATGAAAGATATATGTATATATATATATATATAACTGGCAATCAGTCATATTGAAACGGTTGGGCAAAGTGTGGATGTGTGTAACTTTAACTGTATCTATAACTGTCGATCTGAACCTGTCAGACCCTTTTAAGATCACTTTTTGATTTCAAATCTGGGCAAACAATGATATGATGATGACGCAAAGCATATTAATAAACTACGTTAAGTCTTTTTTTATTATCCCTTCAATCAAATCAAGTAAATGTTGGACTTTGAACACACATATTCCGAAATCAATAAATTATTTTAACCAAATCGAACATAATCTTTATATGATAGATACTATATAAACATACATATTTACAAACAAACAAAAAATACATATTTTCATGTGTGTTAAATACAATAAAATATACTTATTTATGAATTGGCCTTCGGTAGATTGGGTACATTGATATAATACTTAATTTTTCCATCTTTTATACAACAAATAAATTTTCAACTTTGAAATCTAACGCAAATTTGGATCACTTTTAACTGCATATTTCTCCAGAGGTTTAAAATCAGACAAAGTATTTTATTGAGTGTTAATTTATTTACATTACATTTTCAAATATGTTCGTCTATCAACACTAATTGCACAATTGCACTTTAGTTCAGTGCTATGGAACTGGTTCCAGCTGGAAATTAACTTAGCCCTGACATCTCTCAATGCAGCCAACTTCACTAATAAGATCCGTTAGTTTGCATTTGCTCCTTGGTGGAAAAAGAACTTAAAAAATAGAAGAAAAAGGTAAGCGAATATCTGCCTTTAATAAACCTGCATTGAACTCTCAAAGAGTTTGGCCAAATCTTCTTGTGATTGTTCACGCGGGGCCATCTTGGTAATGCGTTCTTGGGGTAGCGTTCCTTCGACCAGAGCGGGAATATCGCCACTGTTGAAGCCCAGCTCTTGGAGGCCATTTTCGATGCCCGCACGCTGCATATAACTACGCATGGTGTCCGCCAATAGGCGCCCGGCATCAGCGACTTTCACTCCGGCTGTGTCGGCACCCAGCAGCTGAGCGGCTTCCAGATGACGTTCTGGGCAAGCGGGAGCCGTAAACTCAAAGACAGCCGGCGCGCTGATCACAACCGAAAGACCATGTGGAATCAGAGCATGGGTGTCAGAGTAGCCCTTGGGCTTGAAGTCGCGCACATGCCCCGAGATGGGGTAGGAGAGACCATGGCAAAGATGGACGCCTGCATTGCCAAAGCCCACGCCCGCCATTGTGGACGCCAGATGCATGGTGGAGCGCACAGCCAGATTGTCGGGCTGATAAATGGCGTCTATGAAATTACTGCGTATGGCGTCGAGGGCAAAGCGCGCCCAGACATCGGAAATGGGATTTCTGCCCTGGTAGGTTGGGCGTAGGCTGGGATTTGAGGGAGCTGGACCACGCTCGCGGTAGTCGACGGCAGTGAAGCTCTCCAGCGCATGGCAGAAGACATCGAAGCCAGCAAAAGCCATCACACGTTCCGGCTGCGAGAGCGTATGCAAAGGATCAACGATAGCTGTGGATAAAAGTAAAGAGTTAAGAGAAGTAGACAATTGTGGTGCAGCTGCTTACCTAGAGTGGGCTTCAGGTACTTGCTGGAGATGCCCGTCTTGGCATGGAGTCGCTGATAGTCGAAAATGGCAACTCCAGTCGTTTCCGATCCAGTGCCGGACGTGGTGGGAACTGCGATGAGCGGCTTCAGCTTAACGGAGATCTATTAGACAGCAAACAATTAACAATTCTATCTATTGATCTCATACTGTCTTACCTCCTTCGCCTTGCCAATGGGAGCGTTAACGTAATCCAACAATTCAGCTGATGGATCACTGCTGAAAAGATTTGCTACTTTGGCAGTGTCCATAGAGGAGCCGCCGCCAATAGCGACGAAGGCATCGAAGTCATTGCGACGAGCAAACTGGGCAGCATGCCAGAAGCTTTCATCCGTTGGCTCCACACGCGTCTCGTCGTACACCTGATAGTTGATTCCATGGCGAGCCAATGAATCGAGAGCAACGCGGACAGACGGAAGCTTCGCCACATTCTTGTCCGTCACCAGGCAAACATTCTTCGCCCCCCAGTTGGACAGATCAGCTCCTAGCTCTGCACTTACGCCTGGTCCGAAGCGCACAGTCGATGCTGACATCTGTGGCATTCAAAATAATTACAGTTTATCTTGATTAATAGCTGGACTTTGCACGACCAAGTCTTACCTCAAATGCATATTCTTTCAATCCCGTTTGCTTTGCGGCTACTGATGTCGATCCATAATTATGCGAGTGGGCGGGACATTTGCATCTAACGGAATATAGTTACATAAAAAAACAGGCTGATCGAACATAATTGTAACTTACGAGCTGCCAACGATTGTGTTGATTAAATTTAAAACGTTCTTGCGCGACATCTTCGTTCAACAGCTGTGACTATATTGAACTGATAACAGCAATCGTTGCGGGGCTGTCCACTTCGATAGGCGTCGATCACTCAAATCGAATTCAAATTTGCCTATCGATTAATGCTGAATAAACGTTTCTTTTCGTTTCTTTCAGTTACAAATTCAAAATGTGTGATTACGAACACGAATATTCTTTCTGCTTTGATGACACGTTCCATGAAGATGACACCAGCAGCTCGCCGTGGGACTGTGATTTTGAAATGATGTGGGACCAGATTGGCGAGGAGCTGAGACAGGAGCAAGAGAACAACATGCTGATACAATGTTTTGAGGGGAAACTTATACTGCAAAGCAGTTTCAGCATGGATACCTTATAGGTGTTTCCACTAGAATAATTTATATGTATTTTCAATTTCATTAACCGCATTTTTGACAAATGCGACATTAGTGATAAACATTGTAAAGAAACGTCGGTTATTATTAGTTATTTAAAGTAATTGAGAAATACTCGCAGTAGGATAGCACATTTGTAATTACAAATTATGAGTATTTTTTTAATGTTCCTGTTAGTCAACTATTGTACTTGTATTTATTGTGTACATTATCGTATTTGACCAACAAATTATCGGCGTCAACCAAATGCATTCGAGTCCGATTAGTACTTCGAAACGCTGTCATTTGCATAGTATCACGTTTAATTTTCTTTTTATTTATTATATATGTGATATCGATTCATTTTTAATCATCAGTGTAATCAATTCGCAAATATTGTACATTCAAATATAAAAATATCGAAATATCTCAAATGTAAATTCCGTAAATTGTGTCAAGTGTCAAGCGGAAAAATTGTCATTCGGTGGCAATGCGAATAATTCCGCAAGCAATCGTGTTCTAAATTTGCCTCTATGTCTTATTGTCTCTGAGATCTTGGTTTATCGTCTCGGCTGTTAATAATATACATATATACTTTATGGGGTCGGAGATGGCTCCTTGTACCTGTTACATACATTTTCTGTTGGCACTAAGTTATAATACCCTTCTATCCTATGGGTAGCGCGTATAAAAACTTACGATAAAAAGTTTGTGACGATCTACGACAAACTCAAGCGTACTGTTCTAATATTATTTATTGATATGCTTATAATTCGAAAAAATAAATAAAAGACCTTACCTAAAATTTTAAATTAAATATAACATTAATATTACTTATTCTGATATTTCAGAAGAAAAATGTAAGTGCATAATTTTGTTAATACATACATTAAAAAATAAACAAATCCATTTATCTTTATTAAAATACGTTAATAATAACGACGAAATTCCTTCCCAAAACCCACTTGAAGCTGCTGAAGTACCAGGCGAACATAATCGAGTAGCAAGTAGATTAGCCAAAATTTTAAATTTTCAGAAGATGGGCGGGATTTTCAAATTTGAATTTGAATAAAATACGTTAATAATAACGACGAAATTCCTTCCCAAAACCCACTTGGAGCTGCTGAAGTACCAGCCGAAAATAATCGAGTAGCAAGTAGATTTGCCAAAAATTTAAATTTTCAGAAGCTGGGCGGGATTTTCAAATTTGAATTTGAATAAAATAAGTTAATATTAAAGACGAAATTCCTTCCCAAAACCGACATCGATCTGCTGAAGTACCAGGCGAACATAATCGAGTAGAAAGTAGATTTGCCAAAAATTAAATTTGTGGAAGCTGGCGGGATTTTCAAATTTGAATTTGAATAAAATACGTTAATATTAACGACGAAATTCTTTCCCAAAACTCGCTTGGATCTGCTAAAGTACCAGGCGAACATAATCGAGTAGCAAGTAGATTAGCCAAAAATTTAAATTTTCAGAAGTTGGGCGGGCATTTTAAATTTGAATTTGAATAAAATACGTTAATATTAACGACGAAATTCCTTCCCAAAACACACTTGGAGCTGCTGAAGTACCAGGCGAACATAATCGAGTAGCAAGTAGATTAGCCAAAAATTTAAATTTTAAATTTTCAGAAGTTGGGCGGGATTTTCAAATTTGAGTTTGAATAAAATACGTTAATATTAACGAAGAAATTCCTTCCCAAAACCCACTTGGCGCTGCTAAAGTACCAGGCGAACATAATCGAGTAGCAAGTAGATTTGCCAAAAATTAAATTTGTGGAAGCTGGCGGGATTTTCAAATTTGAATTTGAATAAAATACGTTAATATTAACGACGAAATTCCTTCCCAAAACCCGCTTGGATCTGCTAAAGTACCAGGCGAACATAATCGAGTAGAAAGTAGATTTGCCAAAAATTAAATTTGTGGAAGCTGGCGGGATTTTCAAATTTGAATTTGAATAAAATACGTTAATATTAACGACGAAATTCTTTCCCAAAACTCGCTTGGATCTGCTAAAGTACCAGGCGAACATAATCGAGTAGCAAGTAGATTAGCCAAAAATTTAAATTTTCAGAAGCTGGGCGGGCATTTCAAATTTGAATTTGAATAAAATACGTTAATATTAACGACGAAATTCTTTCCCAAAACTCGCTTGGATCTGCTAAAGTACCAGGCGAACATAATCGAGTAGCAAGTAGATTTGCCAAAAATTTAAATTTTCAGAAGCTGGGCGGGCTTTTCAAATTTGAATTTGAATAAAATACGTTAATATTAAAGACGAAATTCCTTCCAAAAACCGACCTCGATCTGCTGAAGTACCAGGCGAACATAATCGAGTAGCAAGTAGATTTGCCAAAAATTTAAATTTTAAATTTTCAGAAGTTGGGCGGGATTTTCAAATTTGAGTTTGAATAAAATACGTTAATATTAACGAAGAAATTCCTTCCCAAAACCCACTTGGCGCTGCTAAAGTACCAGGCGAACATAATCGAGTAGCAAGTAGATTTGCCAAAAATTAAATTTGTGGAAGCTGGCGGGATTTTCAAATTTGAATTTGAATAAAATACGTTAATATTAACGACGAAATTCCTTCCCAAAACCCGCTTGGATCTGCTAAAGTACCAGGCGAACATAATCGAGTAGAAAGTAGATTTGCCAAAAATTAAATTTGTGGAAGCTGGCGGGATTTTCAAATTTGAATTTGAATAAAATACGTTAATATTAACGACGAAATTCTTTCCCAAAACTCGCTAGGATCTGCTAAAGTACCAGGCGAACATAATCGAGTAGCAAGTAGATTAGCCAAAAATTTAAATTTTCAGAAGTTGGGCGGGCATTTCAAATTTGAATTTGAATAAAATACGTTAATATTAACGACGAAATTCTTTCCCAAAACTCGCTTGGATCTGCTAAAGTACCAGGCGAACATAATCGAGTAGCAAGTAGATTTGCCAAAAATTTAAATTTTCAGAAGCTGGGCGGGCTTTTCAAATTTGAATTTGAATAAAATACGTTAATATTAAAGACGAAATTCCTTCCAAAAACCGACCTCGATCTGCTGAAGTACCAGGCGAACATAATCGAGTAGCAAGTAGATTATCAAAAATTTAAAATTTACAGAAGTTGGGCGGGCTTTTCAAATTTGAATTTGAATAAAATACGTTAATATTAAAGACGAAATTCCTTCCAAAAACCGACCTCGATCTGCTGAAGTACCAGGCGAACATAATCGAGTAGCAAGTAGATTTGCCAAAAATTTAAATTTTCAGAAGCTGGGCGGGATTTTCAAATTTGAATTTGAATAAAATACGTTAATATTAACGACGAAATTCTTTCCCAAAACTCGCTTGGATCTGCTAAAGTACCAGGCGAACATAATCGAGTAGCAAGTAGATTAGCCAAAAATTTAAATTTTCAGAAGTTGGGCGGGCATTTCAAATTTGAATTTGAATAAAATACGTTAATATTAACGACGAAATTCTTTCCCAAAACTCGCTTGGATCTGCTAAAGTACCAGGCGAACATAATCGAGTAGCAAGTAGATTTGCCAAAAATTTAAATTTTCAGAAGCTGGGCGGGCTTTTCAAATTTGAATTCGAATAAAATACGTTAATATTAAAGACGAAATTCCTTCCAAAAACCGACCTCGATCTGCTGAAGTACCAGGCGAACATAATCGAGTAGCAAGTAGATTTGCCAAAAATTTAAATTTTCAGAAGCTGGGCGGGATTTTCAAATTTGAATTTAAATAAAATACGTTAATATTAACGACGAAATTCTTTCCCAAAACTCGCTTGGATCTGCTAAAGTACCAGGCGAACATAATCGAGTAGAAAGTAGATTTGCCAAAAATTAAATTTGTGGAAGCTGGCGGGATTTTCAAATTTGAATTTGAATAAAATACGTTAATATCAACGACGAAATTCCTTCCCAAAACCCGCTTGGATCTGCTAAAGTATCAGGCGAACATAATCGAGTAGAAAGTAGATTTGCCAAAAAATTAAACTTTTTAGTAACTGGGCGGGATTTTCAAATTTGAATTTGAATAAAATACGTTAATATTAACAACGAAATTCCTTCCCAAAACCGACTTCGATCTGCTGAAGTACCAGGCGAACATAATCGAGTAGCAAGTTGATTTGCCAAAAATTTTAATTTTCAGAAGCTGGGCGGGATTTTCAAATTTGAATTTGAATAAAATACCTTAATATTAATGACTAAATTCCTTCCCAATATTTTATTTTAATATTAAGGTATTTTATTTAAATTCCAATTTGAAAATCCCGCCCAGCTTCTAAAAATTTAAATTTTTGGCAAATCTACTTGCTACTCGATTATGTTCGCCTGGTACTTCAGCAGCTTTAAGTGGGTTTTGGGAAGGAATTTAGTCGTTAATATTAACGCATTTTATTCAAATTCAAATTTGAAAATCCCGCCCAGCTTCTGAAAATTTAAATTTTTGGCAAATCTTCTTGCTACTCGATTATGTTCGCCTGGTACTTCAGCAGCTTTAAGTGGGTTTTGGGAAGGAATTTTGTCGTTAATATTAACGTATTTTATTCAAATTCAAATTTGAAAATCCCGCCCAGCGTCTGAAAATTTAAATTTTTGGCTAATCTACTTGCTACTCGATTATGTTCGCCTGGTACTTCAGCAGCTTCAAGTGGGTTTTGGGAAGGAATTTCGTCGTTAATATTAACGTATTTTATTCAAATTCAAATTTGAAATGACCGCCCAACTTCTGAAAATTTAAAATTTAAATTTTTGGCTAATCTACTTGCTACTCGATTATGTTCGCCTGGTACTTCAGCAGATCGATGTCGGTTTTGGGAAGGAATTTCGTCTTTAATATTAACGTATTTTATTCAAATTCAAATTTAAAATGCCCGCCCAACTTCTGAAAATTTAAATTTTTGGCTAATCTACTTGCTACTCGATTATGTTCGCCTGGTACTTCAGCAGATCGATGTCGGTTTTGGGAAGGAATTTCGTCGTTAATATTAACGTATTTTATTCAAATTCAAATTTGAAATGACCGCCCAACTTCTGAAAATTTAAAATTTAAATTTTTGGCTAATCTACTTGCTACTCGATTATGTTCGCCTGGTACTTCAGCAGCTCCAAGTGTGTTTTGGGAAGGAATTTCGTCGTTAATATTAACGTATTTTATTCAAATTCAAATTTGAAATGCCCGCCCAACTTCTGAAAATTTAAAATTTAAATTTTTGGCTAATCTACTTGCTACTCGATTATGTTCGCCTGGTACTTCAGAAGATCGAAGTTGGTTTTGGGAAGGAATTTCGTCGTTAATTTTAACGTATTTTATTCAAATTCAAATTTGAAATGTCCGCCCAACTTCTGAAAATTTAATTTTTTGGCTAATCTACTTTCTACTCGATTATGTTCGCCTGGTACTTTAGCAGATCCAAGCGAGTTTTGGGAAAGAATTTCGTCGTTAATATTAACGTATTTTATTTAAATTCAAATTTGAAAATCCCGCCCAGCTTCTGAAAATTTAAATTTTTTTGCAAATCTACTTGCTACTCGATTATGTTCGCCTGGTACTTCAGCAGATCGATGTCGGTTTTGGGAAGGAATTTCGTCTTTAATATTAACGTATTTTATTCAAATTCAAATTTGAAAATCCCGCCCAACTTCTGAAAATTTAAATTTTTGGCTAATCTACTTGCTACTCGATTATGTTCGCCTGGTACTTCAGCAGATCGAGGTCGGTTTTGGGAAGGAATTTCGTCGTTAATATTAACGTATTTTATTCAAATTCAAATTTGAAATGCCCGCCCAACTTCTGAAAATTTAAAATTTAAATTTTTGGCTAATCTACTTGCTACTCGATTATGTTCGCCTGGTACTTCAGCAGCTCCAAGTGTGTTTTGGGAAGGAATTTCGTCGTTAATATTAACGTATTTTATTCAAATTCAAATTTGAAATGCCCGCCCAACTTCTGAAAATTTAAATTTTTGGCTAATCTACTTGCTACTCGATTATGTTCGCCTGGTACTTTAGCAGATCCAAGCGAGTTTTGGGAAAGAATTTCGTCGTTAATATTAACGTATTTTATTTAAATTCAAATTTGAAAATCCCGCCCAGCTTCTGAAAATTTAAATTTTTTGCAAATCTACTTGCTACTCGATTATGTTCGCCTGGTACTTCAGCAGATCGATGTCGGTTTTGGGAAGGAATTTCGTCTTTAATATTAACGTATTTTATTCAAATTCAAATTTGAAAATCCCGCCCAGCTTCTGAAAATTTAAATTTTTTGCAAATCTACTTGCTACTCGATTATGTTCGCCTGGTACTTCAGCAGCTCCAAGTGTGTTTTGGGAAGGAATTTCGTCGTTAATATTAACGTATTTTATTCAAATTCAAATTTGAAATGCCCGCCCAACTTCTGAAAATTTAAATTTTTGGCTAATCTACTTGCTACTCGATTATGTTCGCCTGGTACTTTAGCAGATCCAAGCGAGTTTTGGGAAAGAATTTCGTCGTTAATATTAACGTATTTTATTTAAATTCAAATTTGAAAATCCCGCCCAGCTTCTGAAAATTTAAATTTTTTGCAAATCTACTTGCTACTCGATTATGTTCGCCTGGTACTTCAGCAGATCGATGTCGGTTTTGGGAAGGAATTTCGTCTTTAATATTAACGTATTTTATTCAAATTCAAATTTGAAAATCCCGCCCAGCTTCTGGAAATTTAAATTTTTTGCAAATCTACTTGCTACTCGATTATGTTCGCCTGGTACTTCAGCAGCTCCAAGTGTGTTTTGGGAAGGAATTTCGTCGTTAATATTAACGTATTTTATTCAAATTCAAATTTGAAATGCCCGCCCAACTTCTGAAAATTTAAAATTAAAATTTTTGGCTAATCTACTTGCTACTCGATTATGTTCGCCTGGTACTTCAGAAGATCGAAGTCGGTTTTGGGAAGGAATTTCGTCGTTAATATTAACGTATTTTATTAATATTCAAATTTGAAAATCCCGCCCAGCTTCTGAAAATTTAAATTTTTGGCAAATCTTCTTGCTACTCGATTATGTTTGCCTGGTACTTCAGCAGATCGAAGTCGGTTTTGGAAGGAATTTCATACAGACAGACAGACGGACATGGCTTTATCGTCTCGGCTGTTGACACTGATCAATAACAAATATACTTTATGGGGTCGGAGATGGCTTCTTCTGCGTGTTACATATATTTTCTGTTGGCACTAAGTTATAATACCCTTCCACCCTATGGGTACTGGGTATAAATATCGAAATATCTGAAATGTAAATGCCATAAATTGTGTCAGTTTTAAGTGTCAAGTGGTCTCGGCTAAAGATCCCACGATGTGTGCGGAACAATTGTCAGTCGCTTGCAATGCGAATAATTCCGCAAACAATTGTTCAATTTTGTTGAAGTCAATTACCTAAATGTATGTCCGCCCATTTTTATCGCGAAATTTACAACTCAATTTCGCAAATCTTGCTGCTCGATCTTCGAACATAAACTAAACGATGTTGATAGGTTTTCTCATCGCCATTGACATAAACCTCTGAGCTGTGGACCATAAAAACGACACTGAACACCGAACCTGGCATCAGTCATCAGTTTACGACCAAGTGACGCCAGCACAGCTTCGACTATCGACTTTAATATGAAGTGGTTTAACTTGTTCCTGCTGCTCGGTGTTCTGGCCCTTGTGGGTGGCATTGGCACCATGGCAGCCGCCGAACCACTTCCCCAGCCGGGACCGCAGCCCAGAGGTCGTCCTAACACCACTCGTCGTCCAAAGAATGAGAACACCGAAGATCGACGCTAGCAAAACCAGCAGGCTGCTCCTGTTAGCTGCACCCAACAGGAGCAGACTCGCGATGCACATACAGATATTATCAAGGTGAAGGTGAAGTGCTTTGGATTGGAGAAAATGCAATTTGTTGAAGTTTTACTTGTGTAATGTTTTAATAAACCCACATGAACATTACTATGTACAGTGTTTTGATAAATACAAATCAAAAACCAGCCATGGACACTTTAATTTTGATCATTGTTTTATTCGATAGTTTTACCTGTTTGTAATGCTAGAGTTAAATTGGTCTGCTTAAAAATAAACATCTCATATTATTGATACAATATATGCTTTAGGAATTGCAATGGTAGGAAGGACAATAATGCAGAATATAATTTAGCGGCTGGGGCTAGGGGATTATCATTATGACTATTGCGATTTTTGGTTGCAGCGATTCATGTTCGGTAATCTCAATTGATTGGAGTAGTTTTGCATTATTATTTCGTTAATATTTAATATTTACTTAGGTATGTGTCCATATAAATTAAACTTATTTTTATATAGCCATTCGCAGTGTGCAAAGCACTGCAGTTTATTAAATTTGAATATTTGTCAGGGTTCATTGGTTTAGCTACGTTTGTTGTTGGGAGTTGGAACAGGTTTTGGTTGAGAGAGGTTCGGTTGTGAGGGAGCGGGAGATGGATGGAGAGGGGAGCTTACAAAATAATTTCAATTTATCTAAATTGCAGTTACAAAGCGGTTTATTATTATTTCAAATCCAATTCAATGCAATGTGCGGAAATTAAAATTTATTGCGCACACACAACAATTTGTTTTTCGGTCGCGTGCGTTTGCAGGTTGCAGTATCATCGAGTATAATTGTATGTATAATTAAATCAATTGAAAACTAAATTTACAATTAAATACGTTCTTATTAGGCTAATAAAGTTCAATTGTTCTCATTTGCATTTTCAGTTGCAGCTCTGCAGGCGCCTCATGCCAAATTAATTTAATTAATTAATTGCATTTTCTCCTTTTCAATTACATGCATTCGAGTCGAACTTAGAGCTAAGTACATACATAAATATTCATGAATATCATAATTAATATTACTTTACTTTGCTCTTCACTGTTTTATAGTTTCAATCTGATTTCATCAAATATGCTTAGTTGTGTTCTTTCGTGTTTGTTATTTGGTATTTGTGTATTATTGTATTGTATCTTGACATATGTATCCGTTGAATGCACAAGTATTTCTCGCGTCACGTCGTTCAGGTGGGTCTTGAGTTGAATGTATGTACGTTAATTGAATCCAGTTTAAATATACAATTGCTATTAGTTAGTTATACCATATACTCTTAACTTATCACTGCTTTTTGTTTCGGAATTCAAGCTCACGCGAAGGGAATGAAGATACTACTGCTCACCTATCTAGAACTACGACTCTCTGCTCTCTCGGCTGCTCATGCCGGCGAATCCGAGGACGCCGATATGCCACCCAGACTACAAGCGCCCATGCTGCCGCTGCTTGCCACACCGATGTCGCTGATGCTCTTCACGCGCCGACTGTTCTGCTCGTAGAGCAGATGACCGTCTGGCCCATTGGGGTCCAGGATGCTGCCCACGGGCGGAGCGCTCACTCGATGTCCGGCTGGAGGGGGTCCGTAGTTGGCGCTGCCGGAGATGGGTGGTGGTGGCGGTGCTGTTGTGGGGGGTGGGAGGAAGTGGTGGGGCGGATGGTGAAGTGACTGCATCTGGTGAGGACCTATGGTAGCGTATATTCCTCCGCCGCCCTCGCTGCTGCTGTACGATGGCGTTGGGGAGGTGGAGTTTCCGAAGGAGCTGCGATCGCCGGCCCGATTTGGTTTTGTGTTGAACCGAAAGGCTTTTGAGAGAGAACTCTGAAAGTGACGGACACAATTAGACGTTGAACCTTAATAAATAAATTAATTAACGGTCATTACCTGAGATCCTTTCCATGCCGAAATCTGTAAAACATAAAAGCAGAAGGTAGGAAGACAAAATGAAAAGAAATTAGTAATTAATTTTTGATTCAACTCTCGTGCGGTTTTTCACCCATTCAATCGAATTAGTATCAATGGTCCAGAACTCTGATCAGTTTAAGAAACACTTATCTCTGGATTTGTCGTGAAACTTCTGGTCTCGTTGGTCGATTCAAAGTTTTCTTATACCCGAGATCAAATAAAAGATCCTCGTTTGAACAGTTTACATGTAGTTTAATTAGTACTCCATAGTTGGTGCATTTTACAAAATGCTCTTTATTAATTACTTACGTGTAAGTATGTAGTATAATTTTGATTATATATGTAAATATTTGTATATATGTATCTGCTTAAACCATAGTGTTTTAGCGTGCTTAAATAATACATTTCACGATTTGCAACACTGAATGGACATTATACACATGTTCAAGTTGCTGTTGCATTTGTTGTTTCCGACATTTGCTTATGCTACTTAAATACGCTATAGCGTTAAAAGACCCTAAATAATTGGACTAGCTAATTGAGTATAATTCATTGTAAACTAAAAATGCATCTCTTCCTCCTCTTTCTTCTGCTTTGTAGGTTATGGTGGCAAAAAGAGTGTTGCAAAACGATAGCTTAATTTCTAATTACACCATTACCAATTTATGTATATTGAGTTCCCCATTTGCTATTCCATATTTTAGTGGAGTATCTTTCGGAATACATCGTATGCATGTATCTATGAATGTTTAATGCGTGGTATGGTATATTTTGCAAAAAGTGAAGAAGTCTTGGGTCCACAGAAAGTATATATCTTCGATAAACATGCCAAAGTATAAGGAGTATGCAAAATAGTAGTTAAAAGATAAAAGATACTTAGCTATTCAATTTATATTTATATATGTACTTATCCTTAGACTTGTATTCGATCATGGTATCGTATCGTATTCTGAAGATACTTATTGCAATATTAATACTAAATATGCTAAGTGTTGAAACATCGTTGTACTGTGTGCTCAAAGTACTTGTTTGAGATGTTGTCCATGTCATTGTTGTAGATTGGTGAGAAACATAAGAGAGAGAAAACTAATACCAACACGCATACGAATACGAATACGAATACGAAATATTATGATCGTTGACATTCTACACAAGTACTGAAAGCGATAAGTATTACGAGTAATCATAATCATAATCATAGAGGCATAGACACAGAGAGACAACAAAAGCTTCACGTCAAATCAGGCTAAGATAAGTACAGAGGCAGAAACGAGTACGAGTTTAGATATTTCGGATAGATATTTTTTGAGGAAAATATTTGAGTTTTTCTTTTCTTTTTTTCTTTGTTATTCGCGAAGTCAACCAATTGAGGAGTTTATTGAGCTTGAGATGAGAGATTGGTGTTTCACTTGTGAGATGTGTGCGAGACAAGTAGAGTACGAGAGTATAGCTAGATAGCTAGATATACATAGATATACATATGGTATAGATGTGTTGAGACTTACCCGTAAGCTGCCGCTCGAGCGTCGATCTGTTGTGGCATAGTGCTGCAGTCCGCCGGGTCCTGTAAGTGGCACTATGCCGCAACCGGAACGAATGCCTTGACCCAAAGTTGCTCTACACAACAAACATTGCAATACAACCGGATTGTTTTCGTTTAGGTGTCAAGGTGTGTGTGTCGCAGAGTGTGTGTGTGTGTGTGTGTGAGTGTGAGTGTATGTGCATTGTTCACAATTTAGTTGTTGCATTTGGCACAAATGAGCAAGGAGAACACACAGAACGGGGCAGGCAGGCAGACAGAGACAGCGAGAGCGAGAGAGAGAGAGGCAGGCGGGCAGGCAAGCGCACGCATACACACACAGAGACACGCACACAGACACACGCACAGTGTCGTTGTAGTTGTTGTTGTTGTTGTTGTTGTTGTGTTGTATTATGCATTATTGTAAACAATCAAGACAAGGATAGCAACAACAAGCCGTTGAGTTCGTATACAATACAAAATGGAAAGAAAGATGTGAAAATATGAAAAGTAGAAAGTAGAAAAGAAACGGGACAAAGACAAAAAACGGTTAATAATATTAAGGAAATCAGTGTGTATCGATTGTATTCTTTGCTTTCGCTTTCGCATTGTTTTTATTGCATTTGCATAATTGACTACTTGTAGCGTAAACAACAAAATTAATTAAGACTAGTTTAGTAAAATTCTTAATTATTGTACGAATATGTTTATTTATATATGTTATGTTTCTATGTATGTTATGTATGTATGTATGTATGTGGGTAGATGAAATGCGATCCCAACAAATTGAGTAGTCAGACTACGCAAACATATGTATGTAGATATAGATATATGTAGACATAGATATGGCATCGGCATACGTAATATACTTAGGCAAATGTGAAAAGTGTGGGAACTACTTTTTACTCAAAATCACTCGAATGTTACTTACAATTGACATTGCTTTGCATTCTGAACAAACGACTTAATCAAGAGACGAGACAAATGGTGTGGGTTGCTGAGGAGTAGAGTGGAGAGGGGAGGGGAGGGTGGGGCAGGGGGGGGGGAGTAAACAACGAGAACAAAAGAGCAAAGGAAAAGCTAAAACAACGCATCTGCCAGCGCGGAGGCATTTTCGAGGCGCTCAAAAGTATGCAACATCTAGAACAAAACAAGCTAATTTATGGCTGGCTCTAAATGTGTGTAGGTGTGTGTGTGTGCATGTATTTTACATATGCATGTATATGTAACGTAATGTATGTAATGTATGTGTATGTGGTAAATCTTATGAATTACTTTACAGTTGCTAAACTGCCGTCGCATTTGTTCGTATGTATGCATGTATGTAACTGTATCTGTATCTGTATCTGTATCTGTAGCTGAAAATGTATCTGTATCTGTATCTGTATCACAGTGGACGGCTGTCCACATTAGTTACAAAGCCAAGCGTTTTGTAGTTTCACAATTATCTGAAGTGGCTTCATGAATGTTGTTGCTACACATTAAATACTATGTATCTAATAAGTATCTAAAGAATGCAATGCGAATCTCTCTGTACCTGTAATTTGCATAACATTGCTCGCTTCTATAATTAAACACATACGCACATTTACTATATCTTTATGTTGTGTGCTGCAAATGAATCACTGTTGCTCCATTTTCTATGAATTTCTACCCGAAAAAGATGCTGGCCCACTATACCTAAATAATTGTATCTGTATCTGTATCTGAATCTGAATTGTTGCTACTTTGCTGCGTCTCGTATCTGTATCTCGAGTCTACTAAATATTAAATTTTTAATTGATATACTTAAGCTAGGAATGCAATTAGCACTGTTTGCTATTGTGTCGCGCGTTTTGTTCTTGGCGGCTTTTCTTTTGGTGTTTTGGCTTAAATGCAAAAAGTTTCAGTTGTTCTCGTTATATTGGTTTTCTCTCTGTGTACTAGTTTTGTGTGTAGATCGACGTCAACAGCTGATTTGCTCTAAGATCTGTATATAATATGGACATATCGATAATGCAAAGCTCTTTAGAATCCCGATATGTGCTAAGTATTTATTCATTTATGTACTAAGTTCTCGTTATTTCACTCTTCAAACGGATTTGGGGGAAGTTTGGTTTTTTTTTGGTATTCGATTACGAGTAGATTGTGATTTATTTTGATTCGATTCGTTTCGACTTGATCCATCGGCTATGGATTTTATATCGAATTTCATTACTATGCTACACGAGTATTACGATTAGGTTTACGATTACATTTAAGAGTAATTATGATTTGATTTGATTAGCGCTGTGCTCCAATTATTGTTCTCTTTCTAGAATTATCAATCAGCTTAGCTAGACACAATTGAATATTGAATCCCATCGAGTTTTGATTACAAATACATATTTCTTGCCACACATATTATATTCATCATTCATTTGATGTGATTTTATGATATAATTTCTAGATGATTTCTTTTTCATTGTGTCGTTCAATTATTTTCGTATTGTGGTTTGTGTGAAAGATTTAATGGCCCTGTAATTTGGCCAATTGCCGGGAGTTTTCCATTTGAAATTCTTCCATTTGACAGTAAATAATGTATCTGCATTTTTATTATTTGTTATTTGTTTTTTTTTGTTGGGCAAAATAGAAAATATTTTATATTTGATATCGAGATGTTGGAAGAGAAAAGAGAAATTTGGGGGGAGAGAAAGAGAGAGAAAAATGAGGCAGAAGCCAATTAGTGCGGCATTTGACGGCATTTCAGACATGCTCTAAAACACGCACACACAAATCACGGCACACATTTAGTATTAGTATTAATCATTATGGACGCATATGTACTTCGATACTGATACGTATGTGATACTGATGCTATATGCTATATGCTAAATGATGATACGATATATAGTAGTAGAGTATATTCGCTAAATAGTACACAAAGTAGTTGTAATTGTGTGTACGAGAGAAGAGAGAAAGATGATAAACAATTACATATACAGAAATACGATATACGATGAAAATGGACTGAATGAGCGTACGAATGAGTGTGAGTACTCGTTTTTCGGCAGCCAGTCCACAATATTCACTATCCGGCAGTCGATGATACACTTATCGCACGTATATTTAGTTGGAAGTTATGCAAATCAGAAGTTGAAATCAATAAAAGCATTTTACACAAATGTATTGCATGGTTCGAATGAAGTGAATAATGAATGAATGTAAGCAACAGACGACATACATTTTGTGAGTACGAGTGTGTGGGTGTCTGTTTGTGTGTGTGTGTGTGTGTTTATTTCCTATTGTAAAGCGATTGCCCAATGAATAGTAATCATATTTTGAGTATTCATCGAACCGCAAACAATTCTAGCCAACTTTGGGCATGACTCCATAACTACAGATATTTATATTGTTATTGCTCGACATATTGTTTGCCCTGTGTTCTCATTGACATTGTCGAATAAGAATGCGAATTGAATGTTTTCATAATGTGATTTAAAGTTGATCTAACATAATTTTGTTAATTTTCTAATCGGGAAACTTTGTCGCATCGGGATGAATTAAGTGTGCTCGGCTGCCCAAAGTAATTTAATTGAACTCGCAGAACTTGAAAACGTTGTCATGGAAATGCGAAAGCAATTCACTTCTTTCCCCTCTTCATACTCATCCTATTCGGTTGTAAGCATGAACGTGAACATGAATATGAATGTGAATGTGGAGCGGATAGTACTGCATGGTGAGTGATGATTATGAGGAGCGTGCAGGGCGGTTGAAACTAACCCAACGGAACCATAAAAGCATTAAAGCATAATGGCGAAAACAAATAAAATGGAATCAAATTACGTATACGTCTAACAATGACTGGATGAGTGAGTGAAAGTGAGTGAGAGCGAGTGAGAGAGTGAATGAGTGAATGAGTGAGCGAGTGAGGGCGAGTGAGAGTATGCAAAATACAACAACCCAATCAAATGTGAACGAAACAAAGGAGATTCTAATCAAAAGGCTGTATTACGCTACACATACTTAGACGATATCAATACGAGGGATAATACATAGAGTAGGAGACCAGGACACACACATGATGTGCTCGGCAGGATGGCGGGATGGCAGGATGTGGGGCTGGGGATTAAGCACTCACCTTGCGGGCAGGATGAGGGCATCGAATTCCGTGTTCAGATGGCGACGTATTATGTTCTTTGACGGCGGAATGCCCAGAGCCGTGGCCATGGTATCGCCCGAGAAGGATGGCTCCAGCACCACCAGACCGCCATGGACGCCGCTGTCTGCAAGAGATTGAAAACAGAGATGCGATAGTTCAGTTGATGGCACTGTCCTTTGAAATCGTACACCCGAATGCGTGGCGAGACGAGGTCAACAGCTGGAACTCACCCTTGAGATTGTCCGCATACTCGCCCAGGTCAATGGAGCGCACCCAGCGAATGAAGCGCTGATTAGTCCACACAATGGGATCCGTGTCAACCGTTTCCGACTGCACGCGCCGCATGGCCAGTGTCTGACGGTCGTACTTGACGATGCGCAGCACATGGATGCCTACAAGTAGTCAGGGATTAATGCCAGTTCAATCAAATTATCAGAGATCTAATTACCATGCACAATGCTGGCCTGGTGGAACTTGCGCGTCACGCCCAGGAACTTCTCCAGCTCCTTCTTGGAGAGCGTGTCCAGCATGCGAGCGTCGACCAGCGACTGCAGGAAGGGCTCCGCATACTGCGGCAGCCCGATGTCCGGCAGCCACTCGGACGCCACCCAGGTGTGGCCCAGCTGGGTGATGAGCGGATAGCGCACCAGCTCGGGCCGTCGCTGCTCCTCGATGGCCAGCCGCAGCTTCTTGCGGTGCATGGGATGCACCAGCCCCAAGCCAGCCTCCAGCTCCACGTCGTTCAGCTCCAGCAGCACCTTGCCGCTCTTCACGTTCTCCGCGCAGCGAGCGCTGTACTGAGGCATGCCCAGGGCCACCTCCAGCCAGGCCAGCACTTGGGTCGCCCGCCAGCGCTCGATGGGCAGCTGGGAGGCCTCGCGCAGCAGGCGCAGCTTCTCGGCGTAGCCCTCCTCGGACAGCGGGTTCCACGAGTAGTCGCTGTACTCGGTGACGCCATCGGCAGACATCGCCTTGCTCTTGTTCCGCGAGCGCGCGAAGACGCGCGAGATGCTGCCCCAGGTGCCGCCGCGTCCGTTGCGGGCGCCCAGCGGTCCGCTCTTGTTGCCAAACTTGCGTGTGATGGCGCCAGCGCCGCCTGGTCCCTCTGCATCCGGCGACAGCTGCTCCACGGATCTGTTGTGGCGGTGGCACAGAAGGTGAACAGTGAATATTTAATGTATATTGATACGGAATAATTTGAAAGTCGATACGAATTGTTAATAAATATTTCTAGAGCGACAAAAAGATGGTTTTTTTTATAGTTTATTTCAATGTTGAAAGATATGAATTGGCTGCCATTTGGTGTAAATTCGTTTGTCAATATAGTTGCCTTAATATATGCAATTTACAATAATGTTGGCGATTTTTGTCGATAATTTCAAGACAAAATTCAGTTTATTAATTTAGACAATTGGCGCCAATTAATATTGATTTAAGCTATAAAAAAACTTAAAAAGTGTTCTTTATGTCGCTTACGGTTTTATTTTGCCCAAATAGAGCTTGATATTCATTATTATGATATATACTATAGATACAGATTTAAGCTTGTGTTCTAATCATGATGCTAAAGAATTGTTTGGCGCATCATTGTTTAGTTTATTGAACTAGTTATTTTCCAACTGATATTTATTTATGAATGTCCATTAACCTCTTCATGGAATGGAAGTAATGTAGTAAAATTTATCTCAAATTGATAACAAAACTAAATAATTCTTTTTTGCACAGTATCTGCTAAATAGAAAATCGCGAATCCTTTTGTATATCTTTAAAAACGTTTGATTCGGTTTTAAATATTTATATTGAGTTTAAGTAGTCGAAGGCCTAGTTTAATATTCTTAAATTACCTTTGTGTCTGTTTATTATTTGTAATTAAACTAATTTTGTAAATAAATATCTTCTTCGCTTCTGAATATATCTATTAGATTTAAATGTCGAAGGTACTCTTAAATAACCATTGTGTCTGTAATAAATAATTTAAATGTCTTTCGAGTGCGTGCTCACCTGGAGTATGCGCCGGAGTTCAGCGGCGACAATGTGGGACTGCGCTCCTTGGGCGTTCCAACTGCGAGGAGGAAGAGTAAAACAGGTCAACTTCAAGTGGTCAAGAAAGGAATTCAAAGTGTCCACTCACATTGGTACATGTTCTGGCTGGAGACTAGGGAAATGCTGTCGGGATCGACGGTGATGCACGGCCCATTGTCGCAGGTGCCGTCGCTGAAGTTGAGTTCGCCGCCGGTGCTCTCGCGATCGCTGCTGTTGCGCAGCCCAGAGTCGTTGGAGCACGAGTTGCGATCGCCGACTGTGGCGCCAGAGCCGCCGCTCAAGCTCCCGCTGAAGGCGGACAGCGAGTTGGAGTTGCCACGCCCACTGTCGTCGGCCGTGCGCAGTCCGCTCATGGCGCCGGCCAGGCCTGCGCCTCCGGCCAGCTGGCTGAGCATGCCGGAGGCAGCCGAGGGCGGCGTCAGGGGCGCAAAGGAGTGCAGACTCTCCTGGTCGGAGAGGCAGCCGCTGAGCTGGCGTCGCGCCTCCTGCAGCTGCTCCTGCAGCCGCTGCAGCTGGAGATCCCGCGACGAGAGCTGCTGGGCCAGCGCCAAGGAGCGTTCGGCCTCGTCTCGCGCCTGCTTCAGCAGCTGGAAGCGCTCGCGATCCCGGTCGCCGGACAGCTTGGCGTTCGTTGACTCCGTCTCGCGCACGCGATCCTGATAGTTGCGTATGAAGTCGCGCAGCTCCTGCTCCTTCTCCTGCAGCGAGGCGCACAACTGTTTCACCTGTCCCAGCAGATCGGATTTGTCAGTGCGCAGTTTCTTGCGCTCCAGCCGCATGGTCAGCAGCTGGTTCTTCACGCTGCGCAGCTCTGTCTCCAGGCGCTCGATGCGCTCCTGCGCTGCGGCTGCGGCTGCCGGCTGCACTGCATCCGCATCGAGGCTGGGCTCAATGCCGCCGACGGCGCCGTCTGTGGAGTGCTCGAGCAGACGCCTCAGACGCAGCAGTTCGGCATTGAGGCGTTCGTTCTCGTCGCGCAGCTTCATCGCCGACTCTGGAAGAGATCAGGGATCAGTGTGGGAGCTGGGAGCAAGGTCAGGTGTGTGTGTGCCGCGCTAAGCTCAAGCTCAAGCTGTGGAGAAGCGGTGTGGACGCATCGAGTGGAGACTACGCGAATTCCCATTTAGCAGCCCTACAAACCCATTGAAGCCCCTCCCATTGGATGCCAGCTGATGCCAGCCAGCCAGCAAACAAGTTAACTGGACGCACTTTGCATGCCAAATATCTAGGCGAAAACTACGACTACGACAAACGAGCAAAAGCAAAAGTTTTCCCAAGAAAATTCAACTGAACTCAAGTCAAACTTAAACAGGCAATGTGAGGGAGCAAGTGCAACTAGTTTGGATGCTGGGAGTATTGGGATTGGGATTGGGGGAGACATGCGGGTTAAATGTTAATGCGAGTGCAGTTAGAGACAGAGACAGCGAGGAGACTTCTGCTCCAATTAAAAATAGAGAGCGGAAATGTCGGATGAAAAGTGAGATTGCAAATGACAGAGAGAGAGCGAGTGAGAGAGGGGGGAGCTGGAGGAGGTGAGTGGTGACTACGTGAGGGACTCAATCGACTTACCTGGGCGAAACGTGAACTTTGACTCATTGCCGCTGCGATTGTGATTGCCATCAGGAATGCAGCTCATGCTCATGCTTGTCGTAGTCGTCGCCGTCGTGGCTGCCTCCAGCATCAGGAGGGCAGCCGAGGCAGCGGCTGTTGGCGAAGGCGAAGGCGACAGCGAAGGCGATGGCATGCAGCCAGCAGGCTTCGGTATTGGCATCGACATCGCTGCTGTGGACTTCATGTTCATTGTCTTCCTGGATACGGCTGGTAATGAGGCTGCGCCCGCTGTGGCCGTGGCCAGCTCTGGTTCCATTAATTTCACAATCGAGCAAACATCATTGGCATTTCTCTTGTCGACTGTATTTATATATGTATGTAGTTGTTGTTGTTGTTGTTGATTGTGTTGTATTGTAGTTGCTGGGTTGTTGTGTTTATATTGCGAATTTTCACATTTCCCCAACACACACACACACACAGACAGAGACAGAGAGACAGAAACAAACCGAGGGATTTCATTCGAATTCGTGATTTGCGTTGATGAGGTTGATCCATTTGGCAGAGGGGGAGTTGTTGGGTCGCGTGGAGTGCCAACAACAGTAATAACAACAACAACAAACAACAACAACAACAACGATTTAGGCACATCATCATAATGACAACAACGATAACGATAATGATAATGACGAATTGGAAAAGATGAATTTATAGCAATGTCAAAGGAATTGAGCGTGTATTGTAGGTGTCTATGTGTGTGTCTGCTTTGATTGCATCACTTATACACCCACACACACACACACACACGCACACTGGGGAGCATGAAACATGCAGGAGATGGAGATGGGAACAATGGGAGAAATCAAATGTGATGAGGAGTAAAACAAGACAACAACAACGGACGTCGAGCGACAACGCAAAATTGAATAAACAACATCGAGAACAACAACAACAACAATTATTATATTTTTTCTTTTTAGAAATAACGAGTAGTTGCACAATAATATTGATTTACCAGCCAATACGTATGTTGAGCGCATAATTATGCTGCACAATTTTAATGAATGCAAATACGAATGCGAATTTGAATACGAATATTAATACGAGTGCTGCCAGAAATGCAATCTTTTATCTCGACATTCGCTCAGTCATGTGCAGACCATAATGTTTACACACAACTTGAACACACAACACAACACACATTTTCACTGGCATTTCCATTCAATTTCGCACATGCTACATAGTAATTATGTTATTGACTTGAATGCGTCGCACTCGTAAATCAAAACATTCACTCGATATGCACAAATAATAACATATTCATTAAATTGCATGTTGCCAAAGCTGACAGCAAAATATGTGTCGATTGCACTCGGATTACTTGCATCAACTTTAATCTATCTACGAGATGTTTTCCAATTTAATTACAAGTTTATTTCAAATGTTATTACAGCCCAGCGTGCTTAGCAGTCGAGCAGACTTCACGCACTGTGTTAATTGTATCCAGTTGCAAAGCCAACACAAAGAACGAACACAAAGCTGATTGAGCTGCAATATTATGGCTTTTCAACGTTTGTGATTCAGCTTTTATGCTATGTATATGTCTGTTATATATATACATATTCGCATTGTATCTGCGACAGCATTGACGCCTTGTCCGCGCAAACCATATCCATTAGCATGCATGCCACTAACAACTGCAATCAGCCTCCGCAGCTGATGACAGATCCGTGTTGTTGCACCTCTATCCATCATAACCGTTGGCCGGTAGGCCATTAAAGCGATTGCCAATGCTGCAAGGAATGCCAAAATGGCCAGCACACGCCATCAACATCTACTGCAATTCGCATTCGCATTCGCTTCGTTCGCATTTGTCCTCGACGGGCAAGGAAAATGCCATCGCTTTGGCCACAACAACTGAACGGCAAATGCGTCCATGTGCGACTCACAAACTGCACTTTGCAGTGCCTCCGTTTCACTTGGAGACACACAGAGAGACGGACGGACGGACGGACGGACAGACGGACAGATATTTGATGTGCCCCAGTTGCACTCATCTAATGCGAGGCAAGGAACAGGCATAGAGAAATGCCGCAGATTTGCGTTTTTCATAGTTTGCGTGCTACATTTTGTGGTCGTTGTCCGGACTTGTCCTGCATGTCCCTGACATTTATGGCCCATTGCTGCAGGACGCTACAGGAGTTTAATTTTACCCGTAGCAGCTTAGCAGAGTGGATTCCGGTTAACCGGGTGTCTCACCCATCTTCTCGTCGAAAAGGAATTGTTTCCAATGCGAATATGGTTTAAAGTGCTTTATGTGCAGGACTTCAAGAATTTGCGCTTCGATAAGAAGATGCCTGAGAAGGACTACGAGTAAATTGCTAATATTACATTCTGAACAAGCATAGTTTTCAGAAATGCTCACATGCATATAAATTGCAAATTCTTATTTCGTATTGTGAACTGAATATCTTATTTAACTTTAAAGTTCGATACTCGAAAATGAATTTTATCAGATAAAGTCATCCATTTAAATTGATTATGAATTTCAAAATATAAGCTTTACTTTTATTAAAACAGGAGCAAGACTGGAAGGAACTACAGAAGAGAAAGTTGAAAAGGGTAAATTTTTTATTTTACTCCATATTATTATAAAGAATTATGTTTATCGAAGACTTCTGCGCAGCTACTTATATTATCTTTAGCAGATAAAAACTTCGTAGTGCGCTGCATGCATTCTTTGTTGAATTAAATAATTATAGAATAACATTGCTGCGATTGCAGTAAAAACAACTTTTAAAGTAATTTAAATCACAACGTTTTACAATGTTGCGCATAAGCCTTCAGTCAATTACAGACTTGAAATGCGAAATTATTTAATGAGCAGCTTAAGGCTGGTATTAAACCATTACCGGGAGACAGCAATTGACCACAAAGAAGGACATTTGGACAGGTGTGACCCGTATCCATGATTACCGCGAAGGTAGTGAAATAATGTGACCAAAGCGGAAGCGCGGCTTTCGAACGTTAATAAATTATGCAAATGTTTAAATATGGTACTTGGTTCGGTTCTGTTCAGGTGTGGTAAATAATGAAATGACATTTAAATGGCAGACAATCCGCCTCGCTGTCGCTTTGAATGGAAAATAAAATAAGTGTCGTTAAGGAGAAAGAAGACCCCACACAAATAAATGTTGCAGCCGAGCTAATTGCGTCCACTCATGTGTGTGCCCCAAAAGCAGCTGAAAAGGATGATAGTCTAGGAGGATTGTCTCACTTACCAGCACTGAGTTGGCTGCTGCTCGGCGAGGAGACCTGCGCCATGTGGCCGGCTGCAATCAAATTGGAATTATTCGCATGGATCATGGCTGCTGTGGAGATGGAAATGGCTCCGCTGCCATTCACTAATTGCGACTGCGGTGCTTGAGACTGTCCCAATGTGTCGCCCTTGGCGGCCATTCGATTCTGGCTGTCGATGGTCATGGGTGGCGTCGGCGTCAGCGTCAGCGTCTGGTTCGAGCTCCCATTCGAGCTGGCCGGCGAGCTGCTGTCGGAGGGCGTCAGATCCCGCTTGTTGGCCAGCAATGTGGGCGGCTTGGCGGGCGTTGACGACGTCGTCGTCGTCGCTGCTGCTGCTGTTGTGGTGTTTGAGGAGGAGAGGGCGCTGTTGGTGCTGCTGTCGAGGGAGAGCAGCGGCTTGACGGGCTTGTTGTTGTTGACGGACTTCTCTTTGAAAGCCGTGCCACTCGAGTCCAGCGACTTGACGATTTTCTGCAAAGTTAGGCAAGCGTTTAGTGGATGGATGCACTTCAATCGGATTCAGCAGCAGCTCTACGTGTAGAATATGCATAACTAGGATAGCAGAGATGCCAAAACAGAGAAAAAGAGACATAGACAGAGAGAAAGAGACAGCGAGCGAGCGAGAGAGAGAAGGACAGCATCGAGTCAATTAGTCAATGAAAATGAGTGCGGAGAGTGGAAATGGAATGGAAAAGTGCCGAAACTAGTGAGCAATACAAGTATAAGCATGTGAAAGTGGAACAGCTCCGGCGGATGACGAATGACGAGCAGTGGCATGCAAATTGTATGTTGTAGAGAGAGAGAACCCTTCCCTGCCCTCCCTCTTCTCCACCTCCACCTCCACCCCATGCCCAACCCCTACCCCGCCCTCCAGTGGCGCTAACAAGCAAATGAATGAGGCCCAATTAGGTTAAACATCAAGTGAATGAGGGAGGTACTTTTTTTTTTTGGCGTTTTTCGATTGCTTTTTTTTTTGTGGTTTTGCTGCTGCGGGGCTGGGGCATGCGGGTTGTTTTGAGTGGTAGCGAGGAGGGGTGTAGGGGGTAGTTTTTTTTGTTGTTGTACTTGGTGTACTTACGGATTCGCCGAGCTTGTGCAGAGAGGCATTTATGCGATCCGGATTGCGTGGCGGCGGCTCTGGTGGCTCTGATGCGGCCATGGTTGGTCCGGCAGCAAGACCGTTTATTTGCATACCTCGCCCAACTGAAGACCGTGCCGCGTCTGTCTATCGCTCACTATATGCTGCTCTATGTGTATGTATGCAGCTGCTGCCCAGATATAACTACGAGTACGAGTGTGTATTGAGAATGCAAGTGCTGCTCCCGACTGACCACCGAGTAATTCAACTGCCACAATTTGCACCATGCGCAGCCCGCTCTAACATTCTGATTCTGACTACGTTACACGTTACACGTTAACATACGTTCAAAAAGAGAGACCGAGGGAATACGTACACAGAGACACGCCCGATAAGCCGCAGGATGTTGGCGTCGATACGGTTATCCTGCCCCCAGTTGATTGCTCCTTCACGTCCTTCCACTTAATCCTTTAATTGCTCAACCTTTTGCGCTCGCCGTCGACAATTTCAAATGCATCTGCAAATAAATGAGGCAAAAACGAAAGCCGTTTACTAAGCTGCCACTCTCGCACAGATATCACAGATAATGTTTCAATAATGTTGACATATCGCGCGCTTAATTATTTGATTTATTTTATTCAATTGCACATATTGATTATTAATTATTTGTATATGGATTTTGCAGTCTACTGCATGCAAACGCTTTTAACTTATTTTTGCGGAACTCTATTTCCGTTTCACGACTTCAATTTTACAGCTGGCCGTAAAAGCTGTAAACTGGTTTTTGCTGCTCACACACACACACACACACACACCCACACACACACACTCTGGGTAGCCATGACTTCAATTTGAGGCCATTTTGTCGAGTCTTGCGTGTCTGGCATCGGTTTGACGCCCGGTTGCCGGTCAGCAGTAAAGCCGAAACTCGTAAGCTCATAATGGAAATGGAAATGGAAAATTGCTGGATGTAGTGCCGGAAAACTTTGCCCAACTCAATACGTGGAAGAAGTGTTGAGTTTACTATTAGTCCACAGGCCCATGAAAAATGATGTTTCATAAGTCATTTGCGTTCGTTAATTGGCGTTTCGCGTAATTATGCAATCAGCAACAAGAACTAAAAGCTTTAACGACAACATTCAGTGTTCTAATGTTTAAAGTGATTCGGTTATTACGCGCTCAGCTCCTGCAGAAGTTTAATTTCGGGTCAAGTAAATAAATGTTGTGGCTTTGCCTGCAGCCAATCGTTGCTCACATGTGAATACGTTTTGTGAATGCCAGTTCTGAGTTGAGGTTTTAATCCGATTGGGGCAAAACACACAAACCAAAAAAATAATAATAAAGCAGCATCAAAGATGTTGTTTGGGTTTTTCAGCTGTTGTTGTGTGTTGTGAGCGAACATCGGTCAGACAAATAATGCCATAAATACCAGGCTTAAGCAGCGGGCTACTCGTGATGCAATAGCTTGCCCAGCGGGCAGAACAAGGAGTCTTATGTAAAGCCAACCTGGCTGCACCTTGACTGCGGACCACAAAACATATGTGTGTGCTGTGGATACACGGGAATAACTTGACCACAGCCGCACAGTTTTGGAGCGCTGGGGACTTAAGCTTCCCACACTAGCCTCAAATGGGACTAATAGTAATGTGTTTTATGGTGGCGACCCACTCAAAAGCCGAGAGCATCCTCCAGTTTGTGGCGCACAAACGGCAACTTTAATCATAATAATAACACACAACTTTTGCGCTTTGTGTTAAATCCGTGTACATGAACTAATCCCGCAACTGGTTGCAAGAATGTGCGTTTCTCTCAGTGTAACTGTGTGAGCAGCTGCAGCTGGCGTGCAACGAACTTTGCTAATGGGAAACATGCGCTTTTCAAACTTTAATATTCTCTAATTTTCGATCTAACCAATCGGGTTTTGGCATTTCAAAATTTCGTTGTCAAAAGTTTTCACAAGATTCAATAACAAAATGCACTTTAGTCCGCATTTCACATGCTCTGACGTCTACTCGACGCCAGTGTCGCCGTTCTCGCACAGATATCGGCATTGCAGCAACAAGGACACAAAGCCCAGCGAATCCTTGTACATCCACTGCCAGGATGCGCTGCAGGAAGACTATCCGCGATGCGTGCTCAACTATCGACGCCAGTTCAGCGAGCGAGCCGCCAAACTGAACAGCCAAGTGGTCAGCGAGCGTCGCAAGCGGATGCTAAAGGGTCGCGTGGATCGGCTCAAGGAGCAGGCGGACAGAGTGAGGCAGGTGATTGCCGATTACCATGCCAAGCGCAACGAGAACTGGCACAGGACGCGGGACCACGTTGCCAGCGACATGGAGGAGCATCTGCAGAAGCGAGAGCGGCGATTGAACGAGCGCGTGGAGACGCTGAGGACGCACAATGACGTGGTGAAGAGTCGCAGCGAGTTGCTGCGATACGGAAACTATCTGCGACGCATAGCGCGACAGCACGAGATTAGACGGAAGCGCCGAAGTATCTTTTAGTTGGTAATACCTCCGGTTGGACGGACATAGCTGGGCATATTTGCAACCAACAGATCCTGTGTGCCTGTCGTCCTGCTTTGCTGCTGTCACTGGCAACGCACACACTCCGCAAACACAATCAGCGACAACAACATATTTGTGTATTCATTCCGTGTCGAGGCTTAAAAAGTTGCACCAAAGTTTAAGGACTTTTCAATGCGTCAAAAGTTTGAGTTTGAGCACATTAACTAGTTTTGCCAATCGGAGCAATCGGGGGCGTACGGTGAGTGAAATCGCTTGTCAACTCCAGTGCAGACATATTCCGCACTTTGTGGCGAACCATCAGCAAAAGCCGAGCGCAATTATCAACATGCCGTGACTCCCTGAATAAATGAAGCAGCCCCGAGAGGGGCAAACTGAAAGGCACTGAATGCAGGTCAGGGCAATTTGGCTTAAATATGCGCGATTCAAAAGGACGCCACGCCAGAGCAGAGAAAAGTGTGCTGAAATTGATGTCGGAGCGGCAACCATAAGCCATAATTAGCTACGTCTCCATGGCAGGTCGTTGGGCGCTTTGATTATGTTCCACCACAGTGGGTGCAAACTGGCAGCCATTAAGACTCCGACTCCAGCCCATTCTTCTGGCGCTGTCAAAGACAGCACTGCCAAGGATGTGCACTCGACTGCAATTGCATATAAACTCGTATGCAGCTCAAGAATTTCGCCTTTGCCTTTGGCAGCTGCAACCAACTACAAGTTCAACTTTAATACTTGACCCATTCGAGGGGGGAGGCATTTGAACTGTCGGTAATTCAATTAGACACAAGACCCTGGAGTCCTGTACCTGCACAAAGTGTGTACACAACCTGCTCACTCTTTCTGTCTTTGTCTTCTGATTCAACTTCAACAAGGTGCATAATTTATCCCTAATGCAAGTTGCATAATTATATTTCCGCAAAACGTTGATAGACAGACACAATTTTGTTGCACATCAACTTTGCATAAAGATGCTTTGTTTGAAAAATCTGCAAATTTATGAATTTGCTGCGAGCAACTGTCAACAATCTCAGCGCAGACAATAACACACACACACACACAAACACATGTATCTGTATCTATGTATCTATGTATCTGGGAGTATCTGCAGCTGCAGCGTCGTGCTGTCTGTCGGATTTTGCGGTGCAGTCAAGCTCAGCAAACTTTGCATCCAAATGGCACAGAAAACAAATTTCCAAAATTTGTTGCTGAAATGTGGCAGCTGAAAAGCCAACGAGGCAGCATTAAGTGGCACGCCCCCTCGTCCTCCCCTTCTGCCTCTTTCCCTACTCTTCTCTTTGCTGTCGTTTTGTCGTTGTACTGTTCATGCAATTGACGCTGACATGGAAATTAATTGCAAATTAATAAGTTAAGTAAACACATTTCGCAAACCGCGCTCAAATGTCCAACACAAATGTGGACAAAACAAATCTAATGCCAGTTGGATGTGCATTGATTTCACATTTCAGCTGCTGGAATTAATTTCCTGTTGACTGGTTACTTCTGCTCGATCATCCCTATCGAGGCGGCGTCATCTAGAAACGCATAGCACAAAAGTTAAAACACTTTGATTGCCAGTCCGAAGCGGGCAAACATCAACATCATGGCTAACGTAATGTTGGCCCATTGAAATGCAAATTATACTGCAGGCTCAGGCAAAAGGCCAACGCAAGTCCTTGAGTCTCCCTTCAGTAGTAGCTGTAGCATTTAGCATAGTTGTTGGCCTTTTTGTTCGACATAATAAAGTTGGTCATAATCGTGTGGAACTGAAACTTGTACAACATAAATGACTGCGACTGAATATTCAGTTCAACTCGATGCGAGAACGAAGCAATAAACGAAGTTATCATCTAATTATTTGTGTTTCCCAGCAGTTGAAAGTTGAGGCAGCGTATGAAAAGTGGCACGATTAGAGGCAGATCTTTTACCCATTTTGCCGACTGCACAATTAGTGAGTCCGTATATTGACTGCAATCTGTTCAACAAGATTGAGGCACAGCCGACACAGAAGGTAAAGTTTGAGTGGAGAAACTCATTTAGTTTGCAATTAATTTGTGGTAGCAGCAAGCGGCAAGAACAACGAAAAGTTTGTGTTTTTCATTAAACTAAATAGATGCGGCTTCAGCTTGTTCTGCTGTTCAACTTGTTGTTCCCTCCCCCCCGCCGAGCAAGTTCTGGCAAGCGGTTTCCGGTTCCGTTTCTGGTTCTGCTGCTCGCTTAGAGGTGTGAGCTGTGTGTGTGTGTGTGTGTGGGAGACGAAATATTTTTGCCAGGCGCGAAATGAAAATGCTTGACCCAATTGGCAGCGAGCCGTAGCGAAAAACATGCAAAATATATAAATAAATATATAAAGGTGGCAGGCTGAGCTCGGCTGCTAATGCTGTGTAATCTTGGGTCAGTAAATGATTTTGCCATTAAAGTGTCTCTGGGTGGAAAAAGTTTCTTGTGTCTTGCGGCAGATGTGCGAGAACTCAGTGCAACAGCCCCCAGAGCCCTAACCCTGTGCTTACACAATTTGATAACCTACTTTCGAGGGGATGTTGTTGCTGTTGCAACTGCTCTTTGGCCTGGCAACATTAAAAATTTACACATAACGACATTGAGGCACACTTTGAGCACGGCGACAAGCAGTGCACTCATGTCCTTGAGCTTATGTTTTTGTTTGGCATTAAGAGCATGTCAAATCAGCAAGTGTGCGAGCACACACACACACACACAACGCACACACACACGCCACAGGAAGGTGCGTGGCATCAGCATCACACTGTGCAGCCTACAAACTAAGTCTGCGTTTTGTTTTTTTGTGCGGCAGGAACAGGAAGCGGAACCCAGTTCGGCAAGGCAGCCAGCGGATGTGTGGCTATCTCTTCACTATATGAAGGGGCGTGGCTGGTTGCCTGGTTGCCCGACTGCTGGGCTGGCGACAATCCCAAAAGGGCGCAGTGCGCACAGCTTGCCACTTGGGAAATACTTTAAGTCCCTCTTCTTAATAGCCTTGCCTTGCCTTCGTCCTTCTTCCTGTCTCCCTTCCCTGCCTGCGTCCTTCGCTCTCTGCACCTTGATGGCGTTTTCATTCCTTTGGTCGGGTGAATTATTGTCAAGCGATTTATTACGCGCAACGGGCAACGCTCGGCTGCTGCTGCTCCACATGGCGTATGCGTAACAATAATTGTAATAAAATGCACGCAATATTTCGCTATTTCCATGCCTGTGGCAGCACACACACACACACATGTGCGCCCCCTCCTTGACGAACATAAAACATTCGCATATCCTTGTCGAGGATTTAATAACATGGCCATAAAACGCTTCGCAGCACCTTTAAAATCCTTTCCACAGACAGACAGATCGTATATAAATTCTTGATCGAATGATAGTCATGTCCTGTCTACTTAAAGGATATAACCATATAAAAAAAACACTGCGCTCTCGCTCGCTGCAGACAAAGCGATTACGTTCACGGGAATCACCTTGTGACATGCCTGACAACTGTCATTTAGACAGGTGAAAACAACACGTGGCCCGATTGACATCAGCAATCCAAACAATTTGTCGAATTCACGCGTGTCCGTATAAAACACAAAAATTTCAATAATAATTACACTTAATTGAGGCGCTGTGATTATATTCAGCCTTTTCTCTTCGATCTAAAATTAAACGAGTGAATGGAACTATCTCAATCGCAATTTGTTTGACAAATCATTGACAATTGATTGATTGTTTTGCTTCGCTTGGAAACTCACATGGTAACTTGTGTTAATTTAATACTAATTACAATTAAATTTGATTTGACAAAACAACTTCAACCCTAACGAATTACTAATTTAATTGTTTAGTAACATTTCTTTTGGAAATACAAAAGCCTTGCAACTTCGAGTACTTTTAATTGGATAGAAAGAAAATTAATTATTTTACGACTTAAATTTATTTAATAAAATGCAGAATGCAATTAAAAGTGGATTTTCTCTTTGTTAGTTTTGGTTGAGCAGTGATTGTTTAAATTGCTTTATTTATTTTGCTAGCTGATTGACTATTTGTCTTGTTTTAATTTTATGACTGGAGTGAATATGCTTTGAAAAAATATTTATATTTTTTGCAGAATTACCAAAAGCAATTAAAACTGGTTGTCTTAGTTAAATCAAATTTCAATTCTAACAAAGTTTTAAGCCCACATTATTAAATTATTTCTACACACAGTCCGCTTTTATGCGAGTAGTATTTCTATAATGGTTTTCTGCATTTCGCACTCTGTGTAATTTATGCAAAAAACAACTTGCATAAATAATAATTTGCTTTATGCTTCGTCCGTCATATTTCTTCTTTAGTCATTTCTTTTTTACCCCCTTAGTGCTTTCGGCCAGGCTCAAACGGAGCCGCGATGCGTCGCAATTTATGCTGACACAGATTTGGTTCCAAACAGCGCTCGCTGTCAAAGCACAAGACCGTTCAAAATTTCGCTTTTCTTTTTTTGTAGTCAGTAGACTTTTAACACACACACACAACCGCACACACACACACACACACACAGGCGCAAAGTCAGACACAAATATTGACCGAATTTCGGCGAATTTGGCCATGTTTTCGTGTTTGGTCGCCTTTTTGTCGTCGTCAACGCGTCGTGCGGTTGTTGGCCATGTTTCCGTGTGCGTGTGCGTGTGTGTGTGTGTGTGTGTGTGTTGCCTGTTTTCATTGTCTGTGGCATTCGCCTAAAAGCGAGTGCGTAAATAACGCAATAAGAAGCGAGCGCACAAATACATCGCATATAGTATTGAAGCGCTGTTCCACAATTTACCTTCAAATTGAACGCGATATTGCTGATGTGGCCAACAGGCAGAGGAGAGGAGGCGAGGAGGGGAGGAGTCGAGGAGGTGGCAGGACCACAAGCGTTTTCTGTTGGTTTCGCAATTGCAGCGCTAATTGTTAGTTTTGTTGTCCTTGTTGTTGTCCTTGTTGTGGTCGTTGTTGGCTGCTTGTTGGTGTTGATATTGTGCTTGCTAGCTGCTTCGTTGCTTGCCAAACTTGTTTGTTTTATTGACGCTCAAAAGCATCCACTTTCACACACACACCCACGCTCGCGTATACACACGTCTCTCGTGTGTCTGTGTGTGTGAGTGTATGTGTGTGTGTTGGTGAGCACGCACTGTAAATTGAATATTTCCACTGGCCACTCACGTCTCACTTGGCGAATGTCTCGAACGGCACTGAGCACGCCACCAGCAGCCGCATCATCATCAACGGCAGCAGCAGCAGCAGCAGCAGCAGCATTGCCGTATTTGCCGAGTCGAAATGCCTGAGTCCTTGGCATTTGGCGACGCTGACGCTGACGCTGTTGTTGCTCCTCTGGCTGGGGGGGAGCTGACGTCACGCACAAAGCTCTCTGCTCTCTGCTATCTCTCTGGCGAGTGCAACACGAGAACCTGCCTCAATGTGCGCCTGCGTCGCCAGCAAAAGCTTTTACGAGCCAGCGCCTCGTTCCCTGCCTTCGCCTGGCCTTTTCAGCTTGAGCCTAAGGCCAAGTGTTTGTTTACGTTTTTGCTGATTTTGTTGGCCGGGCGGGCCTTTAGCCAAATCCATGTGAGCTCTGCCTACATTTGTGCTTCGCTTTTTCGGCCATTTTAGCCATAAGCCGAAGGTCACATTCGGATGCTCGGCATCGACTTTCGAGTCGACTTTAAATGCCAATGCAAAATAAATGAAGCGTCAAATAAAGCAGTAAACAACTGCGACACAAGAGCAACTCATGAGCTTATAAACTGCATTGCCCTGACAACAAATTGAAATAAGTTGAACAACTTTTGGCTGGAGAGCCCTCGAACAGCTACTCAGATTAGCAGCAGCAACAAACACAAATTGAATCTAATGAAATGTTTGGCAGTTGATAAAAGTTCCGAGCGATGACAACAACATGTTTGTTGTGGTTGGCAAATAACAACTCAACTTGCTCATAATTAATGGACTTCTGGAGCGATTTAAATTTAATTCGTGTCTTCAAATGTACGTTCGTTTATTCGTTGTTTATCATCTCGTTCATTCCATGCATTGTTTGTCGTCCCGACAACAGGATGAAGATGATGATGGCATTGCTGTCATTGTTGCCGCCTCTTTATCCATTGACATGGCCCACCACAAGTGTGTGTGATTGTGATTGTGAGTGTGTGGCAAGTGTGATTGTGTCCATGTTACGTTGAGCATGTGCACATAGATTGAATAACAATACCCATTCACTTGAGTACTCAAACTCAATGCACACAGTAGACTTTTCTCTCTCTGTCTTTCAGCTCTCTGTTTGTCATCTTTAAATGCGATGCTCGATTGTTGTCCATCATTTTTCCGAAACGATTGCACAAAAAGTCGTTGTCTTGCAACTAGCCAATGAAGTCAAATATTTACTTGCATTTGTCAAATTCAATTTTATTTAAATATTCATCGACAATAAATAAAATAAAATAGAATTTTCATAGAAAACTACAATACTTAAATTCAATTTTAATTTAAAATCTTGTTTTCTTATTGTTGTTCTGCCTACTTTATGTTATCAACATTCTGGACAAGTCGAAATTGTATTCGACTGGGCCTAATTCCAAATTGAAGCCAGCTTCTAGACGCATTGATGCAATTTAAGTTTTATTGGAGTTGAACAAACTAATTTGATTTGTTAGTCGAGATACGAGTAATTAGTTACATGGCCTCTGCCAACACTGACTCGCATACCATATAGGCAAATACCACAGGCCAGCTCCCCTCTGCCCCCTTCCCGCCCTATCGTTGTCAAGGGGCGTCTGAGGTTGTGGCTCATTCTCATTAAGCGTAGTTGTTGTACTAAGTAAGCATATACATACGATATGTGTGTGGATAATTTGTGCTTGACTGGTGTTCATAATCCGAACACACCTGGCGTATACTCGATATTCCAGATACGTTTTGGATTGCTACAATGTGTCTATGAGAGTGTGTGTGTGTGTGAGTGTAAGTAAGTGTGGCAAAGTGACAATCATCAGAACTGCAGTAACTCGATGCTTATGAAATGTTATCAAATGACTGTCAAACTTCTTCCGCCTATTGTCTTGCTCTTGGCACAAACGGCTAATAAAACTTTATCAGCATGAACTGGCATCATCCTGATGCCGCAAACGTGAAAACATAAAACACACAACTTTAACACACACACTCGCACACCCAGAGTTTTATCGGTCTGACAGCAGCCGAGAGAAGCGACAGAACATGAACTCCAACAAATTGTGCATAAATATAGGCATATACTATATATATATATGGCATACTCTGATACATATGCCCACGTCCGTGTTATCAATCGATTGCCAGCGCACATAGGCGTATATGTTGTGTGTGTGTGTGTGTGTGTGTGCAGATGAAAGGTTCATTCATCTCTATAGACTGCGCCTACTCCGACTATTGTTGAGCTTGACAATGAGCATCTGCACAAATACACAAACATATGTAGTTGAATGCATATATGCATGCCGTATATACATTCACAATCAAGTGAAAATCGGTAGTATTCATCATACTCGTAGTTGGCCCCATGAAAAGTCTGCCAACGCTATGGCAACATTTTTGCAATGCAATTTACGGCTTTGTCGTTAGTCAAATGCCACGAAGTGAAGCAAGTGCTCGACCTCCCTGCCTCCCTCTATAGCTCAGACAAAGACGTGCAAACCGTTTCTCAATTCGATTTCAACAATGTGCGAGTGCAGCATTGGGTGTGATAGACTTCCAGTTACCCTGCAATCAGTAAGATCGTCAAGCTAGTTTACACAAGTTCACAAAACCCTTAATTCTCTCTAACTACTTGCAATCAAAATATATCAATCTTTTTATTGCCCTTTAGGCCAGCTGTCCTTTATCCTTAATTAACATCGTACAAACGAAAACTGCCCAGCAAATATTTCATTACAAATTGGACTTATTATCGATAAGATAAAAGAAATGTAAACATTTTAAATTGTCTAATAAAGTATTAATAAATGAAAAAGTTTTTATAAAATAAATACAAAATTGCCACAGCCACAAACAAATAATAAATTAAATTCATTACTTTTGTATATGTTAAGCTTGAATTTAAATGACAAATATTTATAAACTATAAATGTGCATTAATTTTCCTGTATTTGCTCCAACCAGCCCTAAGTGCATAAGCAACCCTTGCGCTGGCTGGCACAGGGTATAACAAAGCGAGTGCAAACGTGCCAAGAAGAACTACACTCGACGCGATACAATTGTACTGGATGCCGTAGTTGCATCTGTTATTGCAAGTGTCTGCGTGTAAGCTTTGTCAACGATCTGATGCGTTGCCAGACAACCGCATCATCGCCATCGCCACGCTATCAACATCATCATCATCATCATCATCATCATCATCATTCATCCCCTTGCGAGAAACTAGCAGCGAGTTGCCCTTGCCTTCTGATGCAGAATGGGCATGTTTATCAATGTTGTGCGCTTATCGTCGACAAGCGACAAACCGACAGCCGACGTCAGACGGTCGACGGTCGACAGCCGCCATTTTCAAGACGGAAACTGGCAGCCCACTACAGCGGGGAGGGGGGCGTGGCGTGGGCAGGCGAGAAGGGGCAGGGCTGGCGTTAGGTTGACAACTTATTTCAACATCTTGTTGTTATCCGTCGTGCGCTTCCTATTTTCATTTATTGGCAAAACTTTTAGCCCAGATGTGCGAAAACACGAACAAGGTATCACAGTGTGAGTGTGTGTGTGTGTGTTGGTGTGTGTGTATTTGTGTGTTGGTGTGTGCGATGGTGTGCGTGTTTAGCTGTCGGCAAAGTTTTGGCATTGTTCAAAGTACCCATACATAAATAAGCATGAATATAAAGCAAGAATGCGAATGCGAATTCGCATCAAATAAAATAAAATACTCATAAAATATTTCTACAAAATTCATGTGTTATTGTTTCCATTGTTGTTTTACTTTTAAACTCCATGGCAACTACATTCAAATATTGCATTGCATATGTACCCTCCATTCAACAGTTGCTCGACTCGACTCGACTTGAGTTGAGTCGATGTCATCATCATGTGCTGTCTTCGATTTGCCTGCAGATACAAGTCAAATGTACTTCTCGGCTCCTTTGACAGTGTGCAATTTGGTAATAGGATTATGTCCTTAGCACAAATGTTGCTGAATTTAATGTCAGGACTTATCAGCAAACGAGAGCTGATAATCTGTTGAGTTGCCGTCGCCAGAATTAAATCAATTTCCACAAGGAATTTAAATAAACACATTTCCACAAGCTCGAACTTTCGAATGTGAACTTTGATTTGGGTTTGGCACATGACACCATTAACTGGCAGTTATTTTACTCGACTAAATGAAAAGGACTGATCTTGAAGATGAGTTTCAGATTGAGAACTTTGCCAGTTCCAAATGACTTTGATTAGTTAGCATGTTATTAAATTCTCAGCGGAATAAAAAGTATTTGAATTCCATTTGTATTTTAATTGAATATGCATTTCTGAATATTGCTACCATAAATTATTCTCTTATTGCATCGAATTTCAATTTAATTTTATGCAAGTATTCAATTGTTCGCATTGCGTTCGAAAGGTTTCCAAACACATGAGTTTCATATTCATTTCCGCGACAACGTCGAATGGCCATAAAACGTCCGATAGTTGGGTCAACAAATACTCTGACAATTCCCCCCTCCATATACAAAGAGAAAACTAAGAAAACAATACGACAACTAAAAGTAAAACTGCAATTATTTGTATTACGTGTATGTTGTTTAGTTGCCGCGTTCTCTCTTGTGTTTTGTCCGGATATTGCTAAACGGTTTATCGCACTTGGTAGTCGAGGTCGACTGGAGCGGGGACCGGAAGCAGATATATTATTAATGACTGCTGGGTCAGGCAGGGGCAGGGGCAGGGGACCCAACAGAATATACTCGGCACGATGCGGCGTATGCGCAATATTTTCGCTCTTATATTTTATTACTGTTGCCCGGCGAATGCGAATGCTGCACATAAACATTTCGGCCCATCCTCCGCTCAGTCCGCTCGGAATGTTTGGCGCCACATTTGTAAAATCGAAATATTTCGGTCGTCTTGCCTTATGGCCACAGTTCTGGCCGTGCTCTGGATCTGGGGCCAAGCAGCCAGATTCCCCTTTGAGCGCTTATTGTAAAGCGCCTTAATAAGATTTTATTGCGCCCAGTCATGACGCTGAGAGGCTGTGGAGGCTGAGGAGGCCGGTCGGAGGGACGTACGTGTTTGTGTACAACTGACGCAGATAATAAGTTCCATTCATGGCACGGAAGGAAGCTTCATCCGTTGCTTGCCTGCGTTCTTTCTTTAACGCCGCCCCGGCCATCAGTCGCCACGCCTCCCGTCGTCCAGCATAATGACTGGCCACATTCTGAACACCTACCCCAATTTGGGACACGGCCAGAGAATTGGCTATTTGGGATTTCGTTCTCGTTCACGTTTATGTACGCCGACTGTGGTTATGTTTGCGGCTATTAGCGTCAAGTAATTAATATACCCTTGACCATTTGGAGCCGAAATTTAATTGCGTGCGGTAAATGCGTGAAAATACATTCAAATTTAACCCGAATTCAAGTAATTCGATCAATTTTAGAGTTATGAATTTGCAGCTGCAACTTTAATCCTGCCAAAACGGAGTTGAATGCTTAATACCCGGCAATTTATCATGTTGCAAATGAAATTCCCTCTGGTATTGTACGCTTCTATTAGCAAACTTGTGCTCTCTTGTGACGACATAAAAAGAAATGCGGCAGACAGAATATGTTATAAAGATGGGGACATACAACTACAATTTCGTGAATTCTTTTTGAAAGCATTTTTCATATATTATTGCCGAAAACTTTTTTGCGGAAACACAACACAGCGAACGTGCGTTGGCAGTTCATAAGCTGGCAAAACGTTTGCCATTCTATATGGAGTATGAAGTAGGATATATATACACAGACAGGCGAGGGTTGTCTTTGAAAGTGGAGTGGCAACTTGTATAAATAAACTAATAGTTCATTTGGGGCATCAAAAAGGATACAAATTGCAGCTGTAGTTTATTGTGCACTCCTTAAGAAACTCTTGAAATCCTTGAAGTATTCCATGAAAACTTAATTGCCCGTAAGTACTCTAGGAACTGCCCTCGTAAGCAGCGACTGCGTTGCGAAGCTGACGCAGAAAGCCCTTAAGCTACTTAGCCATATTTCAAAAAGAAAACTATATTTTGATAGCAACACATCAATACAATATATTAAGAGCCAAAAAGGGGGGAATTTTTATTGCCGTTTTTCCAGATAACAAGTGGAAAAAAATATAACTCTACTGCGAAAATCAATCATGAAAAGTTGAAGGACTGCGAGCGAGCTCAAACCGAATGTCGAATAACATATTTCGATGTATTAAAATGAATTCTAAGAGAGAGTTATAAATAGTTGCATTTAAATACATTTTCATTTTGCGCTTTGATTTAATATAACAAGCGGCAACAGCAGCAACAAAAGCTAAAAACAATGAAAATAAATAATGCATTACCGGGTTTATTAAGCACATTTACGAGGGTGCATAATTTAGCTGGGTGTGTGTGGCATAACTTTCGACATGCTTGACAGAGTTGGGGCATGGCACGTACATATGAGAATATCCTTAAAATTAATGTACAGCCTTTGCTGACTGCGGACTGCCGTGCTATGCATGGCATAAAAGCTTTGCGGATATAGTTTTTCATAAATCTGTTCAGGATTTCCGCGCTCCCGTGTTTGTTCTTTGGCGCGTAAAAACCACATTGTGAGCTCTTAGTCGACGGTGGTGCTGTGGTGTTTGTGGGTCGTCGACCCACATGAGCGTACCCAAATTAATAAAAATGCACGTAAAAAGCAAACAACTTTTCACTGCGACAATGTACAGCAGGATTTCTTTTTCCTGCTGTTGTTTTTTTGTTCGTGTTCCTCTTTTAGTTTTGACTTTGTCTGGCTATAAATGCAACAGCTATGACCATGGGATTCCCCCTCGGGATGCGGCCAATGCACTTAAGATGTCACACAACTGCAGCCACAGACTGCCGACACTGGCTACAGACTGCCGACTAGAGGCTGCCACATGTGGCACTCAACCTGTATCAGGCTGCAGCTTCTCCATTTAACGTTCACCTTCCGCTTTTACTGGCCAATAACTTTTCTGTTCACGCTTAGGTTCTCTGCTTTTGTGGTCCAAAACTGCGGCAGTTTTACTTTTATGGCTGCCACCGATTAGTTCTTGGCTCGACACTTTATGGCCGAACCGGAGATACGCCGTCCAAGTTCTCGGGGGCAGACATAAAGAGTGCAACGCAGTGCAGGGATCTCAGATTGCCATAAAAAAAAATGGTCGTAGACTCCTCTTACATTGTTGATCTAACACTATTTTAAAGTTGACTTTAAAGCTAAGCGCACTCAACGATTCCACATTGCTTTTTTGCCTGGTCAAAACATCGATCGAAAGTCGGTCAACAAGTGAATTATGTATGCCAGAAAATGGAAAGTAAACCAAGTGGAGCAAGTGTGGCAAGTGTGGCAAGTGTGGCAAATGGTGGTGCAAGTAGCGGTGGCAAGTGGCAAGTGGCAAGTGGCAAGTGCTATATCTGATATGCACCACAGCACACAGTTGTGCCACGCTCGCATTGATTTGTTTCTGGCCGAGAAATGCTGACATCAATTACAAGTGTGCGTATTAAAAGGCGGAGTCAAGCCACTCACACACTCACACTCATACACTCACACACTCATACACTCACTGCTCTGCTCCACTGTGCCACATACTTAAGCATTAGTGTGGGCATGTGTATGAATAAGTACGAGTACTCGGTTCTGTGACTGCGGCTTCGTTTGCTTTCTTAATCCTTTGCCAACACCACAAAAGTAGAACTTTTGTTTGACATATGTGTACTTAAATGTTTCGCAATACCCTGTAATCGAATCGGGGGTATATTGATGTGCAGAAATTGAATAAATAAAAATAAAGTAAAAGAAATGATTTAACTAAATCAAAAGTGAATAGAATTAGAAAAAATAGATAAATAAATGAATAAATAATCATTTTAAATTTCACACTCATCAATATATTCAAATAATGCATGTTTGTTTCAATATTATTATTGCTAACTTACTGCTTGTATTGTATTATTTTTGTAACATTTATGAAAATATGTGTGTAGAATATTTCTTAGCCAAGCTCTTGGGATTACAGAACTTTTTCGTGACTGAATCTGAGGCTGGCTTAAAGCCGATTCTTTGTTGTGGCCCATCTGTAACCACATTGGCAAAAACTTGCAAGTGTGATAAACCACAGCAAACACAAAGACTCATTAGAAATTCCATATCGTAAGTTTGAGTTAAATCGATTTTATGTTGCTTAAGAGTCTGGCTAAACAGATTGCCAGAGATTTAAGAACAAACGTCAACAAATAGGATTACATTTGTGTTTGATTTGAGTAAATGATTCTCCATTCGCTTGCTGATTGTATTTACAGTTGAAACAGAAATTGTAAAAATGCAGTTCACACGTGGCGCAAGGGTTATATAACTTTGAGTTGGAGTGGGAATCAAATGAAATGGAATGGAATATACTATGCTATATGTAATACAACGTTCTACAGAGTCGTACAGTAACTGCGGAAATAGTCTCACGTACTTCGCTTGTAACTGTGACGATTGCCATAAAAATGCGCTGAGCTGTTTGGGCTTCCTTTTTTGGGCAGCCCATCGAGGATGTCGTGACTGGAATGCCAAGCAAACTACAAAACAATCCAATGTTCAGACTTACCGCTCGCTCTTTGGTTGTTGGCTCGTGGCTTAATTGTTTAGATGCACATCTGCAAATAAATAATAAACAAATGGAAAAATAATTAAAAATAGTTGGCTTAGTTCTGTTGTGTTGTGTTGTGTTGAGTTTTCAAATTGTTTGGGCTTGCAGTTCAGCCAACACTGCAAATCCAATCAAATGTGAACTGCTGCGCTTTTCATTGCCTACCCCCAGGCGCAAGCAGTCCTGTCGCTGGCAACCGAAGACTCTAGCTCCAGCTCCAGCTCCAGCTTCAGTTGGAGCTCCAAAGTGCACACAGCTGCTGTGAGGCGTCCACAAGGAGATTTAACTTGTCTTGCGCTCAGCGTAAACAGAATTATTTCCAGATGCCTTGTTCTTGCTTTGTGCTGAATTTAATTGGGTTTTCTGCCATATTAGATTTTCATTCATTTTCATTTTTAGCTCCCGCCGGGCCTCACGCACTCTCCTTCTCTCTCTTTCTCTCTCTCGTTCGTTCTCGCTCTTTGTCTATGCATAAATGCGTATGCAAAAGCAGCTTTCATACATTCGCCCGACATTCGTGCCAGTTGAAATTAAAGAAACAAGTATACGCACTGTATACATAACTATACATATACATATATATACATTCATGTGAATCTCTTTCGTGCAGCATGCAGATTATTACGGCACGGTGAAGTCATACTTTATGTAAAATTCAGGATCTTTCGAGTAAAAACAAAGGACAGCAGCAGCTGAGGCTGAGGCTGAGGCTGAAGCCACAGGAGCGTACAAAATACAAATACAACAACCGAAGAATGTAAAACCATTCTCTCAATGCAAGTTTTATGACCCGGCAATGCTACGCAAAGAAAAATGCTGCAAAGAGCCAACAAATTGCTGGCATGCTTGACTACACGACACCCTTTAACCAGTTGCAACATTTAATTAGATTAAGTTCTCAACTAGCAACGTAGGAACGGGGCACAAATAACTTGCGGAATTTGAGCGAAATTAAGGGTAGCGATTGAAATTTAAAGCGTTTATCTCATTAGGTGATGGCAGTAATTTAAGCATTCACACTTTCATAATGCCCTGATCGAATTTCTCTCGATTCGTTAGGCAAACACTCATTTCGACTCATTTCATATTGAATACAGGGTATGGCAAAGGGCAAAGCCACATTTCCACATCGATCCGCTTTCACGTGCGTATGCTGAATGCCCGTTCACATGTGTGATTGTGTGCTTGTGTGCTTGTGTGTGTGTGTTGCACGTATCTCTGATTTTTCAGGTATTCAGCTGGCGATGCCAAAACTTTCCTCTCGCCCTTTTGTTCTTCTCCGTCTCCGTCTCTGTCTCGCCGTTAACTGGAGAGCTGTCAGTGGGCCTGTCAAGTTGCTGCCTTGTGCAATTGTCAAGTTTCTGCCCCGCCCCGACCCGCCCCGACCCGCCCCGCCTCGCAGCGACTGTCAGCGGGTTGTAACTCTATTTGTGAGCTGGCGTTGGAGGAGGATTTAATAAGTTGGCCGCATCATCATTACCATTATCACTATCATTACCATTACGCTTGCGTTTACCTTTACCGTTCTTCAACTTTCAGCGGCGTCTTTCTCTATTCAGCTCGCAGTGTCGCTCTGTCATTCTGTCGCTTTTTCATGTGCACCATTTTGTAAGTGGGTTATTTAGCGTAAGTAATGCAATAAGTCTGTTAGTTTTCATATTTCCTGCCATCTGCCTGCCGTTCTTCGTCTCCTTCTGTCGTCTGCTGCCGTCTGCAACTGCATCTGCGTGTAATCCACGACTATCCAGGACTTGACTGCCAAAAAAAAAGGATGCAGCAGGAAACTTTTTGTGCCCCGCTCACAAACTGAGAGATGATACGGCAAACTGAATTAGCGCGGCACAAATGTATCTCATTCCTCCAACTGCTTCTGCTTCTGTTCCAGCTCCAGCTGCGTCTTTGCCTTCCAAAACGAATAGATGGCTAGCTGGCTGGCTGACTGCTTGGCAAGTTTTTATGTCTTGAGCTCAACTCGAGCGCTTTAATTCATTTGCCAAGAATTTTAATTCATTTGCTGGAAATTTACTCAGAGCTGATTACCAAAGTTAAAGCTAACACTGCACGCGAAACTCTAATGGTCAATTAACTAAGTGCAGCTGCTCTCCAACTTCAACTCCAGCTGCAACAACGTACAACTACTTCGCTATCTACTTCTCTCTCTCTCTTTTTTTGCCTCCAGTTTTATCGGTTCGCTTGATTTCTATCCCTAGCTCAGACACGACAGTCTGGATTTAATTGCGTTGAAGCTACAAATTGCTGAGCTATGCAGATGTCAAAGCATTGGCAAATCAAATTGTCATCAGAAATTGAGCACAACAGATTAAGACGAGCTTTATGCTTTGAGATCGTACATTTTGTATGTGCAATACAGCGTCTGAAGTACTTTAAATAATGGAGTATAAAATTTAGTTTATTAATATTCACTCGTAATATTTTCAATTAAAACTTTTAGTATGCCCTGTGCAATAGATCAATCCAAAAAGTCACTCTAAAATGCCAAAACATATTTTATGAATATTTAAAAAATAAAATCGTTGAATATTTTCTGAATAAATTACTTAAAAAAATAATAATTACAAAATAAATAAAAGTGAAATATTTTGTTCTCCGCATATGCAGTACAAATACTGTCGACACTCAGTAGGTAGTTGAAACTTCAGTAAATTCAATTTCCAAAAACAAAATATACATACATATGTACTTTTTTTGTTCTTTAACGTCTCAATAAAAAATATACACTGTAAAATCGTATTTTAATTTAAAAATAATAAATTTCAAATTCACAGACTAATTATAGAATCGTGCATTTTTATTGACCATAAGTTTGTTCAGAATTCTGCATTTTAATAAACATTAAACGAATCGCATGCCTCGGTTGCTCCATCTATCTTATTTGCAACACCCTGTTTGAAAATAAAGCTCACAAAAAACACACAGAATGGAGTGAAGAAGCAACGGGCGACAAAAATGATAAATTACTCGCAGTGTTGTTGAGGTAAAATCCGTCGGCTGGGCCCATGGCCTTACATGGCGGATGTCAATAGAAATAATTTTGGAGGAAAAACCAGCGGCAGCAGCGGCAGAGGCAGCGGCAGCGCAGCAGTGGCGACCTACCATAAAAAGAAACTACGAAACTGCGAAATGAACGCGAACGTGACAATAAAATGAAATGTGTAAAAGCTGTCAGTGGTGAACTGGAGCGAAGAGCGTCGTCGCCGGAGGGAGCGGAGGGGGGAGTGGAGAGAGCGGAGAATAGTGTGTGGAGTGTAGAGTGGGGAGGGCATGAAGAGAGCAAACGAACGTGGACGTGCAGTGTAGACCAAAAACATATTGCTCTGTTGTCGCTTGTTTGCGGCTGCTGCAGACTCGCAATGCCGTCTCCACAAACAACGCAACTCCTCCGAGCTGACAGCTTGGAGTTACATAAGCGGAGAGAGGGAGAGAGCGAAAGAGGAGAGCGAATTGCGAATGCAATTTGACAAATTTATTTGCAACGGCAGCAGGCAACAGAGACATGTGACTACAAATGCAACTATGAGTATGAGAGTGAGTGTGAGTGTGAGTATGAGTACTCGTCTCTTAGGTAAGTCTGGCGTACTCATATGCCAAGTGGTAACGAAATGAAACTTCTTTAATATTGCAGCATTGTGTGGGGATGTGGATGCAACTGCCGCAACTGGCAAAGATATGAAAAATGAAAGAAATTTGCCGAGTTCCAGTTGAGCGACAATATGCAAATGACTCCTAGAGGGCGCTGCACGCCAGGTGGAGCTTGGAAATCGAGTTTATTCTGACAGGCAGCACGATTTTAATAAAAGAACAAACTCGTTGAGGGGCACACACACCCACACACACCTGCAGCCATATGGGGCACGCCACATCACTTGTTGCTGTTGCAGGTCTCCAACTTCGGGATGTCTGTGAGAAATGCATTTAAAATGGGCGCCATAAGCACGCATTACACACACTCAATTTCCTATTCCATTTTCTAGTTGTTGCCGCTGCTGCTCCATCCGGGGATCGACACCGGCAGCTGGAGCTGGGGCTGTGGCAGCTACCGCAGTATGTGCCGCTTGGAATTCCCACTGCCTCATACTTCTAAGCATGGCGCACCGTCGGAATTCCTTGTGTGCTCTGCATGTGTATGTATGTAGGTATATGAAAATATACATATGCATGTGTTGCGTGTATGTGTGTGTGTGTTTGGCTGCCCCATCCAAGTGCGGCGGCATCTGCATCTCTGGTCGCGCAGCTGTGGCAGCTGTTGGAATTAATGCCTCGCTCGGGGGCAACTGTCGCCCATTTCCCAGCCAGCTTTTGTTCAAGGTGTGCATTCCATTTGCTGTCTCTATCTCTCACGCTCACTCGATCTCTTTCTACCTCTAGGCAATGCCATATGGCGGCACTTAAAGCGACAGCTGTAAACTTTTCAAACATTTTTCTAAGGACTGAGTGGCAAGTGGCATGCAACAAATTAACGAGGCAATTAGATTGAATTACTGCAGCGAGTGGCCAAGTTAATGCTTAGTTAAAGATTGTGTTACGAGTTCCCATTTCAAAGGTGCCACCGAGTGTTTTGGCTTCTGTTGCAGGATAAGCGCAGCATCACGGTTGCTGCATCAAATTAAAATTGCAGCACTCAGCCACGCAACGGACACCGCCAATGCGATTGCGATTGCGATTGCGACTGCGAGTGTGCCCCAGGAGTGCGTGCCACACGCTGCTTGGATAAGGCTAATAGAATTTTCGGCACAGCAACAGCGGTAGTCCATTCCCATTAGTGTGGTCGCTGTGAGGAGCACAGCACAAACAGAGACAGAGACATAGAGGGAGAGAGGGAGAGACATACTGGGGAATGTTGCTGCTATCATTTAATTTGGCTGCACCGCTGGTCAAAGTGGATACAACGTTGAGAACGCCATTCGAGAGTAGCTCGAGAATTGCAAACCTTATAAAAGTTGCATTAAACATTGATTACAAGAAAATAAATTAATGGAATTTCTAACATACAAAAATACGTATAATAAATTTAATAAAAATGCTTTTCCTTATTCACACACTGATTGTACTATCAAAGCACAGCCAACTTTGAATCGTGCAATAATAATCCGTTTTGCGAAATACATATTCTAACTATCTGTAATAACTATTCATTCGAAAACAATAAATATATCAAAGCGCAAAGCTTCACTACTAATGCTATAAATTTAAGCAAGCAATTTGTTTTTTGTTTTTACACAATTCCATCGATTTAATACTTTCATTAAATATTCAGTTGTTTCTACAAAACATTTATTTCTACAATCCTCAATTATATCTTATCAATTTCCATTTACCAAATCTTGTTCAAATGAAATGACTTCTCAAACCGCCCTCTCAGAGCAACATATGTCGCATGGTTGCAGCTGCACTTACAGCATGTGCCATAAATTATGATGAACTCGTTGTCCCAGTGAACTGGTGAAGCTGGCGCAGGTAATTGCTAATTGTGCTAATAATTCCAAGCGGCAGCTAAGCCGAAGAGCAGTTAATGGAAATGGAAGTGGAAGTGGGACTGGGAGTGGGAGTGGAAATAGAAATGGAAACATAATTTGGACTTGGAATGAACACATAAAGCTGACTGGGATATATTGGATTATTATGAAGAGCTCAGCAAACACATCAACGAAAGCAAAATCAAATGAAAACAAACGAAGAAAAGGCAGAGTAGAAGAATGTAGGGACAGGAGCAACTAGCTATAAGAGTTCCATGGTTGCGATACTTTCGTAGCAGCTTCTCGGACTGCTTCCTGTCTGAGGCCGGAGTGGCTGTCTCTCAATTTGGCCATAAAATGCGTCTGTTGGCTAAAGCTAAAGCTGAAGCTGAAGCAAAAGCTAATGCCAACAGAGGCCACAGAGCAATACACCCACAAACACTCACACTCACACACAGACACTGACACAGAGACTAACACAGGCGAATGCGTCTTTATGGCTTTCCAATCGCTACTCCTTCCTTCCTGTTCATTGTCCTGTCAATGTCCAAAGCGAACTGCTTCACACTACAGAGATAACGACGATGGAGCGCATCAAATCATTCCGTGCTAATGGAATTGCATTTGATGTTGATGGAATTTTTATTTCCTTACCGAGAGCGTATAACCATTTTTTCCATCAACTTCCGATTGTGTAGTGCAGAGCATAGCACTTGAAGCAGGCAGAAACCAAACCCTAAAACCGTTACAGCCATTAATTTTCCACATTTTTCCGAGTCACTTAAACAAATAGATCAATAAATAGTCAATGCTTATGGCCATAAAGTCCAATTTGTCCACATTATAGTATACTGAGCATTTTATGACTGGTTAAATAATTACTTTTGTCGCTTTGCATATGCAATTATGAATATGACTCGGAACGGAAATAAATTTGTATTCAATTAGCCGTTTATCTTTAAGATACATCCATGAGTATTCAAAGTTGTGTATCTACACAATTTAAAGTTGCATTTAAGACACTTTTGCCTACAACATCGATCCAAGAGCAGCTTAGTTTTGTCTCTCTTGTGGCTCTTTGCTTGCTTTTAGCCCGAGTTCGCAATCAGCTTTTGGTTGTTTTAACCAATCTACACTCCAAAGAATAGCCAATTTGGGCTTTCAGCCAGCGACAATATGGCTGGCCATCTTTCAGCTTTTATGGCTCTTTGTTTTTTGAGGTTGCGAGGGGAAGTTGGTGCGCGACACCGCGGACAGTTGAAGCACATGATGCGTGATCCTGTGTCTGCTGTCCAGGACTAAAAGCCCATCCCGCAGAGCGAGAGAATGATGAACTGGTTTATTGAATTTAAAGCTTTTTTTGGGTTGCGGAAATTGCTGTTTGCTCTGGGTGCGTTCTGGCAAATCAAATGGAAATCGCATAAATCTGCATAGAAATTCGTATTCGAGGTCGTACCTAAAAGATCTAATAGATTTTTGGCCCGCAGCGTCAGGAGATTTGCAAACGAACAATGGCATGCGAATAGATTTCGCATTGAACTCAATTGCAATTGCCTGCCAAGTGGTTGAAGTGGAGTTGCCTCCATTTGGGGGGTGACCAACAAAAAATGGAGGCGAGTCGATGTTGGGTTGGGGGCTGGAGGTTGGTGAGCCGGGTAATACATCAAACAAAATTAAAACGCACTGCAGAGACCGAAGGGTTGGCAAAACACTTGCCACCGGCTAAAATAATGAACAGCGCGAGACCGAGGGAGGGTAGAGGAGAGAGGGGGGCTGCCAAGAGCACGTGCCCACGCGGCAGGGGTTGGCATTGAGGGGGCGCAACTGTCACTCAGCGAACAGCAAACGAAACGAATGTATCAGTTTAAGCCAGCAACTGGCAGAGCTGCCAACTGGGCCAACACAGCGACAACGACAACGACAGCGACAGCGACTCAAACAGACTGTTGCTTCTTTGTGCTGGTCGTCTTTGTTGTTGCTGTTGTTGTTGCTCAATTTAGTCCATTGGCTCTAGTTGCCCCGTCGCCAGACAATTGCTCATGACCAGCTCTAGCCCCCCTCCGCGACAGAGCAGTGTCCAGACATGACGACGACGACGACAACGACGCTGGGGTTGAAAGTGCATGACACACAATTGTTTCCCTGACGCCCTCCATGCGACCATTAACATGCAAACTCGCACGTGAACCCCAGCATAATGGCAGCAGAGACAGAGACAGAGACAGCGAGAGAGAAAGAGACGGGGACAGAGACAGAGACCTGGTCTCTCCTTGTGCTGGCCACCAAATTGTTTTTGTGGTTACCAGCTGGTTTATGGTTACACATTCTCTCTTTTTCGGGTCCGCTTTTATATTGACATCGTTTCTGCATGCAATCTTCAAAGTGTACAGGTATAAACAACAAACAAATCATGTGTGTGTGTGTGTGCTGTGGGTTTATTCTAAGTGGCCCACAACTGCAGGTGCTGCAGGTCCTCCTGGTTCAATTGCAGCTATCGGAAACCCGTAATTTATGGGCATGGAATTAAATACGCTATTTATTCGTATAGCAAATGCTAGTGCGCTTAACGCATTACACAAATCCATTGATATATTTGCATGCAAATTGAGCACCAGCAATTTATGATGTCAACTACAAAATGAATATCTTCCATATCGCATTTGATATTATTGATCTGTTACATCAAACGGCCGCAAATGGGCAAAAGGTTATGCAATTTACAGAGCTTCATTGGCTGGCATTGAAATGCTTTTTATGGTTTTAATTAAAAGTTTAATTAGACATTTTTCCGCTTGTTGGCTGCGTGACCTTTGAACCCCCCTCCTCACACCCAACATCCAACAACCAACACCCAGCAAGAAAATAAAAAATAAAGACGACAACAGAGGGAAAGCAAAGCTTGGCACATCTGGCCAGCTCATTAAGGGCAAAACAATTTGAGGGCTCTGGAGAAGTCGCATTCGTAGTCGAAATCTCAGTTGGCGGCAAGGGAAATCTACTTTAATATTTATGACATTTTTACAATCGTTTTGAATTTAATTTGCACCGTACTATGTATATACATATTTTTGCCACTTGACCTGATGAAATTACCTAAGTTCGGCCCCCCTCCTCCCTCGCCCGCTCACTCAGTGGGACAGACAATTTAATTAATTTGAGGTCTTTGCTTGACAGCGAACAAAAAATATGCGATTGCCAGACAATGCCCATCTATTTATATAGTTCCAAGTCAAATAGAGGGAGGGGGAGGGGAAGGGCAAAAGGAAAGTAGAACCAACAATAGCCGCAATACAAATTATTTAATTTGCTCTGCGATTTATTTGTTGAGCATGGTTCGAGGCGTTGACCAGTCACCGTCACCGTCGCAGTCGCGTCCGCCTCCCCCCCTCATCACCCACGCCCATGGTGCCACCCATTCACCACTTGTCATTCTCACTCGTCTTTGGAGCTGCCTGGAGCTGCTCGTGTCATACGTTGTCAGTTGAGTTGAGTTGAGTCGAGTTCTCTGGCATTCGGATCACGTAACTTGTGTGCCACCAGCACTTTTTCATTTTCATTCACTTAGAGAGCGAACATCCACATGAACATCATCACAGTCCATACAGTGGTTGTCTTGGACTTGGTTCTGATTTGTTTGCTGCCCCGCCCCGCCCAACAGATTCGACGACTGACGGCGACTAAGTGACAATGCGACCAGCTGACTGGCATTGAAATGGAAATTGAAATTGAAATGGAAGCAGCGACTGCGTGGGCGTATCAAGAATGCCAAGTTTTATAATTTAATTTGCGCTTAATTGGCCTGAAACAAGCTTTGCAATTACGCATCCCACATTCAAATGTGCACACACAGTGAAGACGTGAATTATCTGCCAGCGACAACGGTTCGTATGCGTAATAATTGAATAACGCGTTGCGCTTTAGGACACGGGTTAAATTTGCTTGATTCTAATATTGTATTATCATTGGTTAATTTCTAATCATAATTAATTAGATATGCAGCACAGCCCACACTTCAATATCTCAATTATCTAATATTTCATCAACCGACGTGTCGGATACGTAATATGCAATTATATTCCTTTTAAGCAAAAAGTCATTTAAATACTGGCATTTGACATTGTTTTGAATAGTTGAAACTCGCAGTGTAGTTGCCTTTCATTAACAAATTTGCGCTGTTTGACTTGAATGTGAATGCCTGAATGCAAATCCTCTTAATGCCTTGGTCTTTTTCTTGCCTTTCATTAGTGAAAAGTTGGCGCTTATCTGGTTCTGTTTGCGGTTGCACATTCAGCAGTTGTTTCCCCAGATTCAAAAGACTTAATCCTCGAACTCTGTGTCAGCGTTCAAAAACTTTACGTACGTTTTTTCCCTCTCTCTCTCTGGTTTTTTTTTTTGTTGCCGTTGCTGTTGTTGTTAACTTTGTAAGTACATAAGCATGTATGCTAATTGCGAGCAAATTCAAGTAGAATCAAACACTTTGAAGTGGCAAAGTCGTAGTGCTGGCTGTGTTTAATGTTGTATGCGGCGAAGTATTCTCTCTTTTGTTGACATGAAAGTTGAGTTGAGGCTGTTCATTAAAGTGCTATTTGTATTCCACGAAAAACATAATTACTATTTTGTTATCTATGGAGTGTATTCTCGATTCTCAATATTGTGCGAGTAGTATACTAGTTTTGCCTGTTTGCCTCCGTTTTTTTTCTGTTGATTAAAGAGTTTGAAAAGTGGGAACAAAGTTGGTTTTGCGCAGCTCCAACCAGCAACCAACAGGACAACGGGGGGGGGCAGAACGATGAGTAATCTATGGGCATGCAAAAGTTGCGTGAAGCGGGTTTTTGTGGCTGGCTTATCAGACAGGACGAAAGGATAAAGTTTTGCGGAACAGCGAAAAGCAGCTCGGCCATGTGGCAGGCGGCAGATGTGGCAAGGAAGGCGGCGAGTGAATGAATGGAATGCCTTGGAAATGCTCGCTCAGTCGTTATATGGGCTGCTCTGGTTAACAAAATGGCGCCGACACATAATTAATTGCACTAAAGAGATTAGTTGCTGTGCATAAGTTTTCGCGTCGCGTCGCCTCGCGTCGCCTCGCGGGGGGGTGCAACCTGTCAATAGCTGCACACGCAATGCCGCACGCTGCCAGAGAGTCTGACTTATCAGCCCACTCTGTTCGCTGCACGCCTTCGCTCTTTCCCTCTCCCTTCCCTCGCTCCAACACCCCCTCAACAAACTCATACGTCACACGTCCGCGCTGCCGACGACGACGTCGACGACGCCGCAGTTTGCACCTGCCGCGCAGCTCGCCCACATTCTGCACGCAATCTAATTTCGCTGGAAAAAGAAAAACGTGCCCGGCGTGGAAATGGCAGGGCAAAGTCGAAACCGAACCCTCACCTTGCCACACCTCCGTGCCACCCTCATCTCTGGTCACCCACCCGCCAGGAAGCGCCAGGCACAAGACAAAGCTGCTAATCAGGTTAGAAAGCTCAGGACCCGGAACAGGCTCCTCCCATCAAATCTTCATATCAAGAGCTGGACGATTTTTATAATTAAGCCGTCATTGGATATTGTCGTAACACAAGCCGCACAAAGAACTTTCAGCTCTTCTTATTATAGATTGTTTGCAATTTACTGCGAACTGCAATCAAGAAAGATTGATTTTAAAGGTACTTTTACTTCAGAATGTTTACCTAAATATTGGCCAACGCTAATGTGATTGTATTTATAGTATTATGAATTAATCATAATTATTGAATTATTTTTAATAGCTTTTCTTCACATTTAAATAATATATATTAAGATATTTAACGTTTTTTATTTTTTTAAATGACTTTTCAAATTTTATAATTATAATTTATACTTCCCTCATTGTGTCGTTAATTTTCCCATAATTATTCACTTTGATAAAATTAAATAACTTTTGTTGTGGAAGGACTTTGACAATTTGATGAGCTTTCGCAAGTTTTAAATAAGTTAAAGCATATGCGTAATGTTTACAACAAAATGCTCACTTAATGGAAAATCAATTTTTATATGTTTATTATAAATAAACTACTTGTAAAGCTAATATAATAATGAGTTGGGAAAACAAACAAATTTACAAGTCATTTCGGAGATATGAAAATTGTGTGTTTGTGGAATGAAACGTTAAGATGACGCAAATAATTGAAGTAGTAAAAACATACTTGACGCAAGAATTTTATGAAATTGGCTTTGAAGCCAAATTAGTGTCAAATGTCATCAGCGATGGAATGGAGTGGAAATGCCTAAGAAACATTCCATAAAGTTAATTGTGTGCTGCGACCTGTCAAATGCGAGTCAAGAAGTTCGTTTGCTCGGATTTAGCCACATTTGAAGTATTTACTATCGAAGCTGAGGACGACGGCCCGTGGAGTCATTGAATGCGAATTGTATGCGAAATGTTTTGCTGTCAAATGGAAGTGGGAAATATTAAATTCCTTGTCACTTCACGAGACATGCAACATGGTCTGGTGGCAGCACATAACGATTGATTACAGCGTGTGGTTGGAGGGCAGAGATAGAGGGAGAGGGAGAGATGGAGTGTGGGTGGACGATTCAAGGACTCGCCAAGAAAACAGTGAGAAGGTCGCAGCGAACACACAAAAAAGTGTAGAGAGAAGAAAGCAAAACGTGGTGCAAGTTGCAAGCAATTATTTTGAGGGTTAAGCCGAGCTGCAGTGCAACTCACTCAAGGATAATGCACTTAAGCCTGCCGAGCCAGAAACCTGTCAGGGACTGGCAGCAGTTACCGTTACCGTTACCGTTACTCAGCTAAGGCTTGGAGCTGCCTTTTGTATGCACACGCATACCAGATGCGGCTGTATTTGAATTATTCATCTTTGCTGCAGTTGCAGTTGCTGCTGCCTCAAGACGAGGGTTGTTCGTCTCTTACACCTTGAGGGTTGGCGGCAACAGGCGATGCGGCATCGCTTTGTGCCCACATACACAGCACAGAGCCCACACATTAGCATCCACAAGGTCCACAACGCCATCCACCATTGTTGCCGTTGCCATTGCCGTTGTATTGTGTTGGCGGCAATTCGAAAGCAATTTCTGCAGCATTAATCATTCCCCTTTATCCACACACATGACACTTATCTACCCGTCCCTGGTAAATCACACACACACACACACACACACACACTCGCAGTCACTCTCACACTTCACTTGTATGGGACACGGACCTCTGCTAATGTTGACAAAACGCATTTTAAGCTCTTCAGAATTGCCTTCTTTTGTTTAGTTAGTGACTGTCCACTTTGTATATGTGTGTGTATGTGTGTGTGTATGTGTGTGTGTGTTTGTGTGTATGTGCGTGTGTATTGGACTCTGATTTCATTTCAAATTTGGATATTCGAATTGGAATTTTGCCGCAGGAACGGACAACGGGACACGACCCTTAATATGAAGTGACTCTCTCAGTTTTTCTCTTGTTTACCCTTAAGCCCTTCACTATTCTATGCTGCAGTTGCTCATTTTTTAAACGGCCACTCCATACACTGAGCGAAACACAGAAGTTGCGCAAATATTTATCTAAAATAATTGAAAGTGATATCAATAAAAAATCGATGACTTTTCAACCAAAATATTCAACAGTATTGGAGTTGTCCCCCATAAAGCTTTTCGCAATTGAATATTGTAATGTTTATATGTATATCATTCAATTTAACGTACAGTCAATACCAATTTTTCAATAATTTATTTTTCAATTGCGTCGAAAAAGTAGCACCAAAAAAATATGATCAAAAGCGTAGAACTGTTATTGGAACATTGCACTCACCTCATAGTATTTTTTTGGCTGGCAAAAAGGGGTAAAAACTCTTTTCGCATCGAGAACTAACTTTTCGCAGTAGTTTTTCCGCAGTTGCTGCAAATGCACGACAAATTAACACGGCGAAAACAACAACGAAATGGTCCCGTGGCAACTGCTGTTGCTACTGTCAGACTCCGACTCCGTGTCCGTGTCCGTGCCCCGTGTCCGTGCCCCGAGTCCGTGGCCGACACACCCGCGGCTTTGCTGTGCGAATAAAAACTAAACTAAAACTCTGCGCGTGTTTTTCCTGTGTGATTTTCACACAGCCCGGTTGCAAGTTGAAGTTTGCACAAGGCGCGAAGCGGGGGAGGGTGGCTAGCTCATGCACATGCACGTCGACGTTGCACGTTCCACGTTCACCCTTGGGTAAAGGCGCAACACGGCATGTTACTGTTAGTGGAGTTGAAATGGGTTTTGTCTGCTGGCTTCATCCGCTTAAATTCTCTGATCACACTCACAGACACGACCTCATTATCATTTTAATATTTAATTCACTCTCACCAAATCTATGTGTATAAAATATAATATATAATCCAAGTCTATTTTTGTGTGAAAAACTTGTACACCTTTTTTTTGCGTTTTTATGCTGATGCAATGTTATTTTTCCACCCTCGCGACAGATATAACGGGAGATTTGTTTGTGTTTACCGTTGGCACACACGCCTACGTGGATTCAGCGTTACCGCACTCGCGAACGTCTTTCGTGAAACTGGCAAAAAAAAAGACGCGTGCTCACCGAAGAATTTCTCAATTGAACTTTTGGAAAGTAGAATTGCTGTTTATTACATCAACAACAAGCAAAGCTTCGCTCTCTCTGCACTGCTTGTCTCTCGCTCACTCACTGACTCAATCAGTCGGTCTCTTGAGTAGTGTCGTTCGCACACCTACATTCACTCTCCCCCTTTTGGTCAGTTACAACAACAACAACATGAACACGAACAGCAAAGAAACCGAAACGCAAACAATAAATGCGACGCAACAGCGCGCCGAGCTTTGAATGGCAACCACCCAAAAATGGCAAACGAAGCAAATTAGTCGCAGTAAAGTTGAGCTCTGTCCACCCCGTTATTGTTGCGCATGCGACAACAACAACAACAACGAAGGTGAAGTCGAAGTTACGCTTAGAGCTTTGAGCGCATTACGTTTGCTCTCAGCGCTCGCTCTCTCACTCTCTCTCTCTCTGCGCTCTCTCACGTGCGTTGGGTGGCATGGGTGGTGGTTGGGCCAGCGTGGGGTGGTGGGTGAGGCCAGTGTGTGTGTGTGAGTGGATGGTTGTTCTTCTAACGCATATTGTTATCGTTATTGTTGTTGGTTTTGTATTTGTAATAATGCAGCAATGGCAGCAGCAGCAGCAGCCGCAGTAGTTGCCGCTATGTCGGCAGGAATGTGCACTTTGTGCAATTGTTGTTGTTGTCGTTGTTTGTTGTTGTTGTTGCTACTGCAAATTGCCTCGTAGCATTTAAGTCGAATTATGAAACTGGGCTCAGGCAGCCACCCCTCACCACTCTCCCCTCTCGCCCCAAAACACCCTTTCAAACCGCCAGACACAACAGAAGCACCCATGCACAACGTCAGGACGAGAATGTCCTCAGGCAATATGCCTGCATTTTAATTAATATTGATTGAACTTATTCGTGCAGTGCAGGTGCGTTTAATTTTGTTTAATATTTGTATGCCAAACAATTAAATGGTTTCCAGTTGGTGGTAAACTGCGTTTGACTTTGTGCCTCCGAATCAGATAACTCCCCGGAATATATGTATGTACATATGTATTCTAACAAAATCATCCACAGATTAAAAAGTTATCACAGCCCAAAAGTTGCATCTCACTTCTGCATAGAACATGCCGAACTGTTGTCCTCCCTTTGCTGCAACCAAATTTGCATTTCAAATCTTTTACTTTTCCCGCCCACCCCGCTTCCTCCAAGCTGATAGTGCTGCTTCTGCTGCTGCTGTTGCGCTGTTTGCATTGCACTGGAGCGTATTCTCAATTTTGTCTTCTTGTGCCCTGCCTTGTAAGTGGTATTTCAATTTTGTCACAAAATCTGTTAAGAAGAATTCGTGATGAAATGGAAGAGCATAAAGTCGTCAGTGTACTCAAGTTGCACTTACAATTTACTTGATTTTTCTTTCTTTGCACAGTTTAACATTAAGTGTGATTCGCTGTTGCGCTTGACAGCGCATGCTGCAATAGTAAAAATGAAATGGTCTCATGCAAAACTTAAAACTACAGTTGAACTTGAACGAAAGTGAATGCAGCAACTATCAGAGCAGAAAGATGCTGGTCTTAATTAATTCAATCAGTCAAAGCGTCTTGGCTTGAGTAAACATTAATTTGACAATTACTTGTATAATTAATTATTAAGAAATCCGTCATTGTTTTCTTAAAATACGGAGAACATTCTACTCAACAGTTTTTAAATAAGCGTTAGAGTTCCATATCAAACAGCTATTGACAGTAAGGTCTCGAATTTTTTTTTTAGCCATTCACAATAGTGTCGCATTATGACCGTTAGTATTATATATGGTATATTTTAAAGTAAATAAGGAATAATTTCTATTGGCTCCGGTTATTTCTGCGAATAACACATTTTGAAATGTTTTAAATTATTGTTTAATAAATACTTCAAAAACAAAACGCATTTATCGATTAATAAATAAATCGATTCAAAAACAATGCAGCTCCGTACTGTTAGCATCTGTAAAACATGCTAACTAACAGATGTTAAGTTCAAATTTATTACACATTTAAAGCAATTATATTGATTTTAATAATTTCCAGCTGTAAAAAAAAGACCCAAAAAAATATAATTTTTATATTTGCTCACCCAAATGATTTTCCCGGGAAAAAATGGTTTGCGCACTGTTAATAACAGTGCAGATTTATGTTAAGCTTGTATCGCTTTATGTGTATGTTAGTTATTTATTTTCACACTGTTTGCAGGTTAACTTTGTTGTTTGGCACAATTTTTACTCAATTGCGATGGGAAAACGTCGAACGCAGTCCTTGATCGACTCGAATTCTAGTGATAGTGACAGCGATGCAGATACCAATCTGGAATCCGTGAGTATTGCGCATTTATAAATTCCCCTGACGCCCTTTTCATTGGAAGCCGCCAAAGCAAAAAGCAAAAGCCAAGAAAACCAAAGGGATGATTGACGCAATGTAAAAATCTATACTTATTTCGAATCTGTCCTTTTTTGCACACTTAGGATTTATTGTCGCTGGCCAGAAAGAGGAAGAAGCCAAGCAATGCCACAAAAGCAGCAGGAAACTCCAAATCAGACTCCGACTCCGATTGGGCCAACAACAAATCGGGTGCACAAGGCTCTAAGAAGAAGCGTCCCAAGAAGGCAAGCAGAGATTCCAGTTCATCGGAGGAGAACTGGGACGACGACAGTCAAGATGAAGTCGCAGCGCCTGCCGAGAAACGTGCTGAGCCAGAACAAAAGAAGCCCGAGCCACTGAGTGAACAGGAGGAGGGCGAAGTTTCGGACAGCGACTCCGACAATGGCAAATCCAAGTCCAAGTCTACCTCATCGTCTGGCTCGGGAACAGACTCGTCCAGCTCGTCGTCGTCCAGCTCCGACTCGGAGTTTGACGATGGCTACGACGATGATCTGATGGGTGATGAGGAGGATCGCAAGCGACTCAACAGCTTGTCGGAGAAGGAGCGAGAAACGGAGATCTTCAAGCGTATTGAGCAGCGCGATCTGATGCGCACCAGATGGGAGATTGAGCGAAAGTTGAAGCTGGCTCGCCGTGGCGAGCGGAACGAACGTTCCAAGACAAAGGGACCCAAGAAGAAATCGAAGAAGGAGAAGCGCAGCAAGAAAGTCAAGGAGATGCCGCCACCAATGCCGGCTTCCATCCCCACCGAACTGGACGCTAGCAAGATCAGTGCCATTGAGGCGCGTGCCACAGCCAAGAGTCCCTCTCCACTGCCCTCCATGCGCGAGGGACCCTCGACATCGGCCATTGGCGCAGTTCTGGCCACGAGCAGCGGCGAGAAGAGCGGCGACGAACAAGGCGCCAGCGGCGTATCCGATTACTTTGATCACAAGGAGCGCTCCAAGGAGCGCAAGAAGAATGTGGAGGCCAACAAAACGGATGACAAGCGCAGCAATGCGATGGCCATGCTCAAGGCCAAGCGAGAAGGCAAAGCAAAGAGAGGTAAGCACTGAATACTAGTCAATGAAGAAACGTTTAAATATTGTTTGCATTACAGAGGAGGAGGAAGCCAAACGACAGGCGGAACGCGACCGGGATGACGACAAGGAGGAACTGGAGAGCGTTTCGGGTTGCAAATCGGCCGTCAAGCTGAAAGCATCTGAGATCTACTCGGACGACTCGGGCAGCAGCGATTGGGATGACGATGAGAAGCCAGTGGGAAAACGTTCGCGTTCCAACAGCAGCAAGGCGTCCAGCGAGTCGGAGGACGACGAGAAGGCCACAAAGAGTCCCGTGTTCATCAGCAATCGCGAGGATCTCAACAAGTTGCGACTGTCACGCTTCAAGATGGAGCGATTCGTTAATCTACCCATCTTCGAGAGCACCGTAGTCAATTGCTTTGTGCGCATCAGCATTGGCAACAACGGCCAGAAGCCCGTGTACCGTGTGGCCGAAATTGTGGGCGTCGTGGAGACTGGCAAGATTTACTCACTGGGCACGACGCGCACCAATCGCGGCCTGCGGCTAAAGCACGGCACCCAGGAGCGTGTCTTCCGGCTGGAATTCATCTCGAATCAGGAGTTCACAGAAACCGAGTTTAACAAATGGTACGAGGTCTGTCAGCAGGCGCATGTGCCGATGCCGACCATAGATCTGATTGAGATCAAACAGAATGACATTAAGAAGGCGCTCAACTATGAGTTCAAGGACGAGGACGTGGACAAGATTGTGGAGGAGAAGAATCGGTTCCGCAATCGTCCCACCAACTATGCCATGAAGAAGACCTGCCTAATGAAGGAACGCGATGCGGCCATGTTGCGTGGCGACTACGACATTGCCAACGATCTGGGCCAGCAGATCGATCAGCTGGAGAGTCGTGCCTCCGAGCTGGACAAGCGGCGTTCGCACAGTCTCAACTTGATATCGTACATCAACGATCGCAATCGCAAACGCAACGTGCAGGACGCTGAGAAGGCCATAATGGAGGAGGCGCGTGCAAACAAAGGTCTTAAGATTTCGGATCCGTTCACGAGACGCATCACACAGCCTCGCATGGGCTTCAAGGGCGGCAAGAAGGACGATGACGATGTGTTGCCAGCTCCGTTGCCGCCGCCGCCGCCGGGCAAAAAGAAGAACGAGACGAGCACGTCGAGCGCGAAGCCAACGGACAGCAAGGACTACAGTCTGTACTCGCTGCACGACTTTGACATCGATCTGGATGTGCCGCTGCCAGGTTAGTTGCATGCCCCAAATATGGCTAGCCATTTAGTAGTGACACCAAGCTCCTCCTCCTCTTCTAATTGCAGTGAACAGCGCCAATGCGTTGCCGAAGCCAGCGAACAAGCCAAGCGAGACGGTGTCCAAGCGTTCACTGAACCTGGAAGACTACAAAAAGAAGCGCGGTCTCATCTAGCTGCAACGTCGAAACTAAATGACGTTCATTATCTATATCTTTACCCTTAGGCTAGTGGTGTTTGCGAGTTACGAGTTACGAGTTGCGAGTTGCCAGTTGCGAATTTGCGTAGTAAACGTAATCGTTCGATCGACGTGACTATTGAGGAGGAGGTGGAAATGTTTGTTAACTTAACGCTCCATTTTAGCAGTACGACGAATGATGAATCATCTATAGGCATAGTTTACGAATTGTATTATGTTTACGAATATATCGATCGCCGCTTTGTACTGATAGATGAAGATCCAAATCCAAATCAACCAAAATTCCTATTCATTTTCATTCATTCAGAGAGCTGCACAATTCCGCTATCATTTCGTTTGTCTGTCTCTGTCAGTGTCCAGTGTATCTGTGTCTGTTTGTGATTCATATATTTTTGTATTTTATAATTTATGATCAACGATTAGCTGAATTTTACTTAACACACAACACAACAACAAAACTCATATATACTTATATTATTAATTGTTGATATGCATTAGTCTAAGGATCACAAATTCCGTTTGTAATTTTGTTTAGCGTTAAGTTCAAGAATGTATTAGTTGCTGTAAAATCTATCCATTTATCTGCCTATCGCTTCCTCTCCCTCACTACCTCTCTCTCTCTCTTTTCACACTCTTCATTTGTTTAATAAATAAACAATTACTTAAGACATGCATACATGCGTTACATACATCATTATAACGTTCTGCTATATATCGTTGATGATGCCCCCCTTATAAGCATAATAATATTAATAATAAATACATTAATTGTAATGCGTCGGTTGTAAGCATTGAACGCTGTATTAAATTTAAAAGAGATCAATTTAAATGTAGCCAGGTCCATAAATAAATGCTATACTCATATCCAATACACTCAAATCCATTGCCCAACACTTCAGCTCCATAAAAGCTGAAAGACTGTCCTCCACTCTAATTACTCAACTGTACCACGATGGGAACTCGGAATGGGACTCGGAATCGGACTTGGACTCGCAGTCGGGTTAAGACTTCGTTTAATTGGTTTGCTGTTTGTTTGCGCAGCTGTTTTGGTGGCCCCCTTCGAGTCCATATCTATCCGTAATTTAATTAATTCGATGAAATTGTCTTTTAATTGAATGTGATCGTGTTACAAAGATCTTTTGGCGTGAGTTCGTATGAAACTACACGCATTCAGCCGCTAAAGGTCACCATCGAATTGAGAAGTTATATATATATATAAATTACGACATGGTCCGCAACGGATTTGAAGCGATCAATTCGATAGAGGCTTGTGGAGAATATTTTACTTGACAATCTATCAGAGAAATTGAGTTTCCCTTATTTACAAATTGTCATACAAATGTTGAGGAAATGATTTATGAGTTTTTAATGTTGTTGATGAAATGATTTCAAATTTACTTATTTTAGTTGTAATCAAATCAAAATCAATTTAAATTTCAGCTTCTCTGAACAAGATATATTTCCTGAGATGGAGTTTTTGAAATATAATTTCGTTTCAGAGAAAGTAGCTTTACAAAATTTAAGACTATTAATTATTAATCCACAAAAATAAAAAACAATCTTCAACTTCCTCGCGAAGTCTTCTTAAAACTTTTCACGATAATATTTTGTAAATAAAAGAAATGGCATTAAAAACATATTACACAGTGCATCATGTCCAAGCCGAAGCACAATAAAAACTCGACTATTATGCAATAATTTATAGCACTACGAGTAATATACAATATGTGGAGTATATGGAGATGCACTTCCGGTAAATGAATTTCGCTTTGTTCAGAATTCACAATGGCATCGCCGGCATATGGGGGAGAGAATGTTTGGCCCGAATGGACAGAACTCCTGCTCGACACCTCGTCGTGACCATGTGAATGTGGCTGATCCGATCAGCAGGAGGAGGAGGAGGAGACAGACAGGCCAGTCAGGGGGGCAGCATGCATGTGCATATGAGAGTGTTGCCCATTGTGGCACAATGACATTTTATCTCGAAATATGCAACAGAAGCACGTTCTCTGAAGCGGAGAATGTAATAGATCAGAAGTAACGGCAGCATCTGAACCAGAATCCGAATCTGAATCCGAATCACAGAATGCTGAAAACTAACGATGCGTATCCCATGCAAATGGACATGCTTGGCGTGGGCGTTGTTTGTTGTTTGCTGGTTTGTGGGGACGCTCCGCTGCATCTGTAGATACTTATAGATACATATGTATCTCAAGCACAATGCGTCGTTGCGTTGCCGAACATTAAAGGCTGTTAATCAACAGGCGTTCAAGAATGAGCAAGTGGCTTTTTTCTTTTCATTTTAAGCTGTCTCCATCGTCCATCGTCGCCTCTGTCTCTGTCACTGTCAGTGCCCCCATCTTCATCTCCGTCTCAGTCTCCGTCTCAGTCTCTGTCACTGGTCGGATCGGCGAATCGGCTTCGCTAGGGGAAGCCGCCTCGACTCGGATGCCGTCGCATGCAACGGCAACAGATCCACATCGGCAGCTCAAGCGATCAGTTGGGCTCGCGACTGCAAACTCGCGGCAATAGTTTTGTAATTTGGTGACACGCGTCCCGTGAAAGCACTCGTAATAGATTCATTCGCTGGTGCATTAGAAACGTCGTTAAATCGCAGTCACTCGCTCTCTAATTTAATTTAAATTCAAGTGCTAACAATATGTGTGTCAGAGTGTGCTCAATTGATCTGTTAATATCGCTGCTGCTGCTCTTGCTGCTGCTGGCACCTCGGATCAATGCCGAGCTCAATTTCAACAATGATCTCGAGAATAATCAGAAATTCAAGAGCATCCCCACAACAATAAAAACCTATGAAAATGCCACCGTTACCCTGCCGTGCCAATTGGACAGTAAGCTAAACCGCCACTAAATAAATAGCCGTAACTAATTAATGCCCAAGCTACGTTCGAGAGTATCTTAAAGATATAAATAGTTGAATTAGATGCGCAGCATTAATGGGCCTTGAAAGTGGCTCCTTTTGTGTAGGGCAATTGGACCCCAACAATGACATTTAATTCGATTGATTACGACCATAAAACCGCTGAAATGACTTAACAATAGCTCGTCCAGCTGAACCAAGGAAATTCGTTCGTTCGTCACAATGGATTTTCTTCATTCGCTCTCAAATGTTGACAATAGAAACCTAAACGGATTTTATTAATTTAACGTCTTACTGCAAACTGTTTTGTAGAAGAACCCTCAGAAGTGTCGTAGAATTTGCCCATTAAAAAGGGTTGTTGACTGCCTCAATCTGGAATCTAGTTTACAGATTGGTTGCAAGTTTTGTTAAAAGAACCAAATCGAACTAAATTAATTGCGTTAAAAAAATAGTTGAAGAAAATTAATTTTTTTAACAATGTTAATTTCGGAATTGAATTGCATTAAAACTTCATTGCATATTTACTAGAAAAATAGATAGAAAAATAAAATTGACAAATATTTTAGAGAAAATCCTTTGATTCTCTTAAGGTAATTGAGAAAAATAATGCATTTTCCATTGAAAATGTACTGAAAAGCAATACAATTAAATTGACCAAAATATATCTACTACAAATATGAGCAGTAAAAAGAAAATTTAAAAATAATATTGAAAAAAATAATTAATGAATTATTCATCAAAATCACTTTAATATTTAAAGGCAATACTTTAAATTGACCAAAATATATTTACTATAAATATGAATAGCAAAATAAATTGTAGAGTAATATATTTAAATGCAATATAATGCAAGTGATGAGGAAAATATGCAATTATTTGTTTAAATTTTGTTATTCGCAGTTACATATTTTAGAATGTAACTTCAAGATACAAAAGTATCTATTGCTTGCATAAAATGACTTACGGTCAAAATAAATATCTAAAAATGTACTTACTTTGTCTATAGCTCCGTTTCGCTTTGTGCGTTGGCACCGGGACAATGTGCCGCTGGTGGATTCACGACATCCCGAGGTGCCGCCTCCAGATCGCATTGTGCTCTGGTCGAACGGCAGTTTGCAGGTGGCCAACGTGAAGGCGGAGGACACGGGCGAATACTACTGCGAGATCATGTCGGACAGCAATCACGCCGTGCAGACGCATGCCATCGAGGTGCTCTACGCTCCCACTGTGGTCACCGAGCCCAGCGGCGTCTTGGAGCTGGCCATTGGCACTACCTTTGAGGTGGTCTGCCTGGCCCAGGGCGTGCCCCAGCCTGCGGTCAGCTGGCGGCTCAACGGCAACACACTGGACCAATACAGCAATGCGGCCAATCGGCAGAGTCACATCTTTGAGATCAAGTCCAGAGACATGGCCGGACTCATCGAGTGTCTGGCCGTCAATGGCGTTGGTCCTCCAGCCGTGGCAGGCGTCTATCTCCATGTGCTCTGTAGGTTTCCTTAACCACAACAAATATACTCTGTCTATAATCCCGAAATTTTAGTTGTTCCAGAGGTGTCGCTGCAGCAGTCTGTGGTCTACACCAAGGTGGGCGATCGGGCTCAGCTGGAGTGCATTGTGGAGTCGGCACCGCCGGCCACGTTGAAGTGGTTCCATCACGGCGTGCCCATTCAAATCGGCTCACAGATCGGCAGCCAGCAGTCAGAAGTCCTGCTCAGCAACTCGCACGACAACTACGTGAGTCACATCAAGCACGTGCTGACGGTGAAAAAGGTGCGTGAATCCGACATGGGGCAATACGAGTGCCGCGCCAGTAACTCGATTGGCTTCAAGAGCGCCAGCATCGAGCTGACTGGACGTCCCATGCCCTGTGTCTTCAAGATCAATCCTGGCACCCAGAGCTCCACTTCGCATGTGCTCGTGTGGCAAACGGAGAGCATGCTGCCCATCATGGAGTTTAAGCTCAAATTCCGACAGATTCCATCAGGTTTGTGCTGATTACAGGCCGAGTAGAAATATCATTACATATATTTAAATCTCATCTCAGCAAATATAACGAAGCCGCTCAGAACCAACTGGACGGAGTTGACGATTCCCGCTCAAGTGACCATTGGTGAGTTAGAGCCATTCCTAAAATGCACAAATAAACAACCCATAAATCTGAATAAAGATATATAAACAAATTGAGACTCTAAAATATTTGCAATGTTTACAAAAAAGAAGAATTTTTGACAAAGATTAAATTCTATTTATTTATGCACTATCAGGAGTGGCACAGAAATCACTTTCACTCGAATTCTGCATTTATTTTTTGTATATCAATGGCAAAAAATTAAATTCCTCGAAAGTGTTTTCTGTGGTAGCCTTGAATATATTCGTTATGCGCAGTAGATGCAATGGAAATAACTTCAAATTACCAAACCAATTAATTGAAATATAATTTTTTATGTAATTGAATTAAATATTTCTGTGTCCAATTGAAGGTCCCATTTACATCACATCGTACACTCTGCATGGCCTGCAGCCGGCGAGTCTCTTTGAGGTGTCCGTGCTGGCGAGGAACAGCTTTGGCTGGAGCGACAACAGCAAAACAGTGCGCTTCGCAACTGGTGGCGAGGGTAAGCTCAAGCAATTTGTAATTACCTAAATTATTAATTATTTCATTTCGAACTTCAGTTGAGCTGCCCAACTATTCAACGGAGTCGGAGCTGCAGTACGATGCCACCGAGGAGATCTTTGATAACGAGATAACCCAAAGATCTCAGATATTCACGGCCAGCATGGTGCACAACAGCTCAGCTAGCCAAGCTTTCAGTGCCCTGGCTTATATCACGATATTTATGCAAATTTGCCTCGCAATGCATTATACATAAAATAACTAATCAATTGTACTGATTTTCAATGTTCCAAAAATAAATATAGTTTATCAAAAAATGCAAAATAAATTATAAGCAATAAATACGTGTAGGTTCATGTAACGTGCGATGAAACCGTTGGATTCGCATAGATCTCCTCGGGCTCCAGCTCGGGAGTAATGCACCACAAGGCATCGAAGACCATCAACTGCAGAAGACCTGCGCCCGCTGCGCAATCCTCGAAGGTGATGGGAGGCAGCTCCCTCTTCACGTGGCGGGCATATATCTTGAGCATCTTATTGTTCAGGCGTACCAACGAGATGCACTTCTTCTCGTGCTCCTCGTGCTTCCACATTTCGACTAGAATCTCAGAGAGGCGCGTAATGTACTTAACCAGAGATGCCACAGCATTCATGTTTTTGGTGATGTTGCAATTGCAAATATTGTTCATCTGCTCATCGAAGGTGCTCTCAGCGTACAGCTCATTGGCCAGGAGATTCGCACAGCGCACACTCGTCGGCGAGAACATGTTCCTGAACGTTTTCTGCAGATCGCGAAGGTCAACGATGATTGGTGGCATCACCAGGTTGCTGGCCTCGACCAAATCCGTCACAGCGTTCATGTCCAGCCTGTCATCATCACACACGATGCCCACGTAGTTAGTGATGGTTTTCTTCTTCAGCTCTCGCAATATGTAAGTCAATGCCTTGGCTACAATCTCGGGCGTGACGATCTGCAAAAGGAATTGTAGAATGTACACTTTATGTAGTCTTTTTATTCATCTCTCTTACAGTTGTCTGAAGCACTCCAGTTTCGGCATCGTCGCTGTTCAGGTTTTCGCTTGAAGTTAGCTGCAAAGTTGGGGAATAAAATTAGGTTCTTTTAGTGTATATCGAATTGACTTACCGGCCACTCGAATTTCTCTGTGTTTTCATCCCAGCTGCGCAACTTTACCATGCTCCTCGCATAGCACAGAGTGAGACCCTCTCCGGTGGTTCGGGATACGAATATTCCAAATATCTGCGCAAAATCTGAGTTGATTAATCATCTTGAATAAATGAATATTAAAGAGCTTACCTTATGCACATACGGTTCTTGTCGCACCAGGAATTCTTCCATGTTTATCATATATGTTTTGGTGCGATCAATGCGTTCCAGGATCTCGGGATGATAGTACTCCAATCCCTCATTATCCTCTGTCCTGCGCACCTGCTCTATGCGCCACTTTACCTTGCTGGCCAATATATCACACTCCGCCTGTCTGTAAACCCGAATCTCAGCGAAGTCGTCGAGCTGCACCCGGGCTCCAAATTTGGCGATTGCCGGTCGCCTCGGTCTCAAATGTGGCTGATTCAATTTGTGACGCGCTGTCAACAGACGCTCGTAGCGCTCCTGCTTGGAGCCCTCCTTGTTCAAGCCATAGGCGTAGAGTTCTCGCTCCAAGTCGACTGCGGTGAATTCCGATAGCGGCACGTCCATCAAACACAATTGTAAACAAACATGAGCGCAATCAATTCGACACAGCGTAACCACAGTGTACTTATCAAAACATACTAAAATATACCACAGCCATAAATATTAGCCTGGTTACACTTTATTAGAAGTGCGCAAACTTTCAAAAGCTTGCAAAAAAAGCGCCGTTTTTAAATTTGCAACATTTTTCTATTTATATTGCTAATATCTGGAATGTTTCCAAATCTGAATATACATACATATGTATGTATCTAAAAGAATTACCAGTTTCACACTTTATTAGAAAAGCTTAAGAAAAACGCCATTTTTAAATAGCTCGACGTTTGCTAAAAGTCCTTCGAAAATATGCAAAATTTATTGAAATATATTGGTAATATCTAGAATGTTTCCAAATCGGAATATATGTAAAATGAACAGCAGTGTTACACTTTATTATAAGTCCGCCTACTTTAAAAAACTCAATTTTTAAACAGCTTTAAGTTTTACTAATCTTCAAATATATTTATTTCCATTTCCATCTGGAATTTGAATATTTGTATATACAAAAACTAACAATATTGTTCTGTCTTTGCTTGTAACACACTCATTTTTAAAATGATCTCACCTTTTTGAATGATTGTTGTTTTGATAAAAGCAAATAATAAGTTATGAATACTGTTTATTATTTAATCAAGTTAGTCAGCTTGTCTGCATCATATCAGATAACAAACATGACTTCCTCAAATTTATCAAAATTTAATTACATCACTCTAGTTCTAGAAATAAAGTCGCGTGAACTTATGTTGACCAGTCAGTAGAATCAAATTCCTGTTAAAAATGTTATCAAGAAGACCTTACAAACGTTATCAACGGAGAGATTAATCATTAGCATATTCTTCAGTGCTTGTGCTGCAGAATTCTTAAGATTCTTATGCATAAATTAATCTCATAGATGCGTATGTACTTGAGCATTATTTTTATCTCTAGAGATACAATTCAAATTGGATAATAATTATGTTTTAAGTACACTGTTAAGTTTTCTGAATTCATATAACAAATGAGATGAGAGCACTTTAAACGCAAACTCCCCGCTTTGTGGACGAAGGGTATTTATTCGGTATACGGCTTCGGCTTGAGCAAAACCAACAGAGCAATTGACAGTGACATTGCGAGCATCTTTGCAACTCATACTCCGTATGATTGTCTCTCTCGCTCAGATAAATTTGGCGCCACAAGAGCAACGCGGAAAGAAGTGAGCGACACAAATTGTTTACCTGCAACAGCAACAGCAAACGAAACGACGGCAGCAGCAGCAGCAATATGGTGAGAGCGGAGCGTGTTCCAATTCCATTCGTTGCGGCGCGCTTTTGGGTCCCATTTGGCATCCAAGCACGCGCTACACTTACTTTCAGTTCTCGTTTGAAAAGCATCGCGACGGGTACGAAACGAGCGCGCAGCGCACCAAACACAAATTCAAAATAAATACATACAACAAAAACTACTCCTATCAATACTGCCATTAAGCACTTGAAAACTTCAATTTGTTTTGTGCGCACACACACAAACACACACACTAACACACTCACATACAATTAAATTTATCTATCGCTGGGCGAACGTAGCTTTTGAACGGCAGCAGCAGCAGCAGCACCACAAAAAAAAACACACATTTGTATCTAAAACAAATGAATGTTTTTTTTAAGGGCTCCACAACAAATTGGTCACGACCAAATTGAATTGAAGCGAAAGCGTTGCAAGTGCAAGTGTTACAGCAGCGTTACAGCGTTCACAGCTGGGACGGGACGACGACGACGGCGAAGATGATGTTGTTGGGGAAGAGTAGCATCAACTTCTAGTGAGAGACGACGACGCGACGGTTCGGTTCGGTTGCCTTTGGCTTTAGCTTTACCTGGTCGTAAATCAAAACTGCTCGTACAATATGTCGTCGCTGCCAGTTGTGGTTGCCTTTTGTAACGCTTCGGCCGAATATTTGTTGTTGCGAGTTGCGAGTCTCCAGATCTCCTCCATCTCTCGCACATCGTTCGCATCTCGCAGCGACGCAAAACCTGTTTGTGCCTCTTAGTGTTGCCCCGTGTAAATGGCACAGGCACAGGCACTTCACATTCATCCATTCTTTACCTGGCCCTGGCAGCATGGCAGCAGCGGAGTTAACAACAACGGCGGGTGCAGCTGCCCCAAAGCCTGCCTCCAGTTCATTCACACACACACACACAGAGGCACATTCCACTCTTGCTTGGAGCCTCGTGTGATTCATTTTAACGAAATCTCGCCACTAGCCAGGCCAATTTGCGAATAGCCAACTCGAATTGTAGCCCCAAAATGCATTTTGGCAATCGCCTCATTCGCAATTAGAAGCAACTGCACTGCAACAACAGTTTCACAACAACAATTATGCAAATGCATTCTATAAATATATATGCAATATGTAAAATACTCGAATACCCCTAACACACAGACGCTTCTCTCATCTGTCTGTCGTTGTCGCTGTTGCAGCCGGCTCTCTTCCCAAACTGCTCGGCAAACGAAAGCGAAATGATTGAGCGGAAAGTTGACTGGCAAAAGGAAACGGGAACGACACTGCAAAGACTTCGACTTCGACTTCGTCAGCAGCAGGAGCCGTCACAGATGGACACAATGCAGGCCAAGTTTTTATTTTTTGTGGGGTAAAAGACACATACAAAAGCGAATTTGTTTTATTTACAGTAAGACAAAAAGGAAGGGAAAAGTTTTCAATTCAATTGCGAGGCGTATTCTGGCCAGCAAAACATTCCGAATTCAATTCCCAATAGCAAAGATCGCTGTAATAGCAAACTGAGCGCAGCTGCAGCTGCCCCACACACACACACACACACATAGCCCTTGGCTGCATTCTGATTGTGCTTGTGTGTGTAAACTTCGAGCGCAATGTAAATAAACAAACGCCAAAAAGACCAAAAAAACAAGACGAGACAAGAGCAAGACCGAAACGGCGACGACGGCGACAGAGACGGAGAAGGGAAGACGAAGAAGGGGAGACAAAGACGAAGACAGTGCAGGAGACGGGCAAGTAAGCAAGTAAAGCAGCGGAGATTGTTGAAGACGAACGACTGTCGTCGCAAGAGGGTCGCTCGAAGCATTGTTGTGTTACTTTCGATATGACGTCAGCTTAAAATAGCCGTGAAATAACTTGCTGCAGTTCTGTTTAAATCAATCGACAACTCGACATTGCGAATAATCAATACCCTATTTTATTTCAAACGTACTTCTCATTGCCAATCCTTTTGGCCGTGCAAAAATGTTTCTCTTGACAAATTTGTGTACGCAGCTGTTAATGAAATCATTTGATTGTTGTTTTTTATTTTGCTAAGGGAATTCCCCATTTGAGCATATATAAATTGGCAAATAATTACTGAAATATGAGTACAAAATTAAAAAAAGCTGTGCAAAGAGAAAATGAACTTTAATAGATTAATGCTTGAAGCTGCCCTCGTTAGGAGCAATGTCGAAAAAGGGTAAAGCCCAAGAACCAAGTAACGTTTGTAACCATTGATAAATGCATTTGAAAATACTCGTATATACTTGTGTTGTGATAAAAGTGAGCTTTCATTATGGCATGCACTTGTCAGAGACCCGTTTAGACTATTTGTACTATGTACGTAACTCAGATTGTACAAGGTACGAGGAGCATTAGCCATTAACTGACGACTGTGGGACAAGTTAACGCTTTATTTGCGCGCATTTTTGTGGAGAGTGTGAAATGAGTGCGAATGCCTCTATGTGTGTCAATATCTGAATATTCAGCAAATGCGATTGCAAATTCGGTATTTCGCGAGCAACATTCATAGAACAAACACCAAGATACCTCGCTGCGTATACGAAATGCACATAGGTCTGTGTGCTAAGAGCAAACACGCGGCAGCACGAATGTATCTTTTGCATACGCTTTCGCTGCAGTCGAGGGTATTTGCAATTGCATTCCAGTCGTTTGTAGAGTATTTGGTGTTCGGTTCTGCTGCTGTTTGTCTTTCACTAGTTGCTGTTTTTCGTTGTTCAGTTTTCGCATTTGCACATTAATTTATTTATATGCATACATATTTGCATGCTTTTCAACTTGGCGCACCCTGTCCCCTCCCCTCGTCACCTCTGCCTCCCCTGGCAGCTACTCCCTCCCCCGTGGCAACAACCACTTCGACCCGACACGACCCACTTTGCAGCCGGCCAAGCGCTGTGGCATTGAGTCAGGCAGCAAACTGATGACAAGAGCGGGGTGGGAGGGAAGCTGGCTAGCTGAAGAGTGGGTAACGGGGTAATTTAGCGAGCAGAGCGAAATAACAACAAATTGCAATTTTCGCACTGAGATCATAATATCATTGAGATACGACGGACGCTTGAGTGGCTTTGGCTTGTGGCTTGCATAACCCGCACAAATACCACACTACTACCAATAACTATTAGCCATGTTTACCATTTAGCTGCCAATCAGCGAAAAATGTGTCCACTGCGATGCTGGAAGCTGTGATTTCTATCGCACAGCTGCGAACTTTTATTTCTTGTTTTGTCTCTCGACATCAAACTCATTTCGAATTCAATAAATGAATTATGCGTGCGCTTTTCTTTGATTTGACTTTTTGGCCAATTTTCGTGTTTCCGCCGCACGTGACGCGATTCGCATACGAACAACCGAACAACCTCTCCAAATATTAATTGCACAATTATAAAACTAAAAGCAAACATAATGAAATTTCGTTGGCTTTGCGGCGCCCAATTGGGTTGTGCAATTGGTTGTAGCAATTTAGTGGCAAATTAATTAAATCGGCTTGCAACAAAACATATTAATTACAGTTAACGATCTACCTCCGATACGTAAAAACAAAAACACAGTGCGTGCTATCAACAACAACAACGGATAACAAACTGAGAAGAGAGAAGAACGCCAACAATGAGAGCTGCGACGTGGATGTTACTCATTTGTCTGCTAATTGGACAATTTAATAGCGGTAAGTTTTACTCTCTAGCCCCGAAAGGGTTTCCAGCTGGCCGATGATAGGAATGTGATAATTTTAATTGGCACTTTAAGCTCCAATTTCGATTAGTGAAACTCTCTTGGGGCTAACGCCCATCGAATGGGCAAAAGTGGAATCAATTTATTGCGTATACGCAATGTGGCCATTCTGATTAAATTTATCAATTAATAGAACAAACTGGAATAACAAACAAAAACTGTATTATCATCATCAATGGAATAATTCATATTTTCGCTTCTGATGAGTAACAATAAAAAGGCAACGGGGTGAAATTAGAAAACATTTGTTGAGAAATTCGCACCAAGAATTTGAACAATTTATTTTACCGGCTACTCAATGGCTGTGTAATTGATTATTCAATGAGTAGCGCTGAATTAAAGTTCATTTAACCGCCACTCAATACTAGTAGTAAACGAAATAATCAAAACAATTCATAATTCAATGGGGGCGTTGACAATCGCAGTTTGCTTTACGTAAGTGTCAAAATTATGAATTACCAATGTGGCATTTGTGCCATATTAATAGGCATGAGCAATGCCCCCAAGCCCACGTATCAGTCTGCTCTGATGGGTTCTGATGTGTTGTGTGTTTAGGTTACCGTCACATACTTGCGCGTACTCGTATCTGGGCACCACGTGGGCTACGTTTATTGCCACCGCCAAAGCAGAAGCTAAACCTCTTGGACCTGGCTGGGTTGGTACCAGCATAACATATCTTATCGTCGGGCGCACGCTTATCTATTCTGGAAAGTTAAATTTCATACGCGTTTGGAATTATGGCGCAAACGAAACGCAGATAGCGGTAAACAACATTCTACTCGCATTGCGAGTCGCCGACTTCGACTAGAACCGCTTTTGCCATTGAGGCTGCGGGGCCATGTGCTCCATGCTCCATGCTCCCTTGCTCCCTTGCTCTCCCATCCAATCCGAGTCGCATCCAATGGGAAGAGTAAATATTTAATGTTGTTGTGCAAAGAATGGCAGTCTGATGTTGGATATTTGCTCATGCCAGACACGCAGCCAGCGCTCTTCTCCCTCCCTCGACCTATGATCTGTGTTTTCATCTAGTTTCCAATTTTCTGCCTTTTTTATACAGTTTACCCATGAATGAAAATGAGTTGATGTTTTTTTTTTTTTAATTAATTGTACGCTTTTCCAATTTTAGGCATGCGATAAGGCATGACAGCATGGCGAATGTCGAAATCTGACCAGAAACCATTAGAGAATGTATACAGATACATTATAGTCGGCTAAAACTCTGCCAAAATGTCGGCAAAGAAAGAAGTAAATAAATACATCAAAATAGAACAAGTTCAAAGCATATTTTCATAGCGTTTTTTTCTTGCTTGTAAATATTTTGAAATGTTTTCGTTGCATCAAAAATGTGAACGAATTTGACGGATGTTGATACAATAAGCAGCTGTACGAATTATGTTTGTTAATTCCCAATTGCGACATATTGAAAAGGCAATAAGCTCTGCAATCGTCTGTTTTCACTTTTAATATTTGATCGAGAGAAAAGTCAACGGATCTAAAGACGCGATTGTCACTTAATAAATGGGTAAATTTCCGCCAACTGCTGATAAAATATTGGCAAAGTTGATTCCCTGGACTATTCCTTATTTCCTCTGGAAATTACTAAAATATTCTATATATATTTTTAAAGTTCTCTGAAGAACTTGAATTGCCGACCACATAAGAAAGCAAGAACCGAACCCATGCCACAGTTTTGGGTTCGGTTTCAGCTCATATGTCAGGGCAAGCTTTTGATGGTGCTATTCTTTGAAAAAATATCTTATCGAATGCATAAGAATTCCTGAAATTGTTTTCCAAAGGCATTAGCTGCTCCCCTAAAATGATATTTTGCATAAGTTCAAGAATGTTTCGAATTGTAAGAAATGTACCTATTTGAAAAGATCTCAAATTACGCATTCACTTGCCATGCCCTGCACATTTATTTGTTGGAATTGTCCGAAAAATCGCATAATAAATCAAACAGGGGGATAATTTGATCCATCAAACAGCGTGGATCAGAGGCACGCCCTCGTTGATCCGTGCGCAAAAGTTCTCTGTCACGGGTCTTTTATTGAATGTATTGTATTTGTGTGTGTGTGCGAGTGTGTGTGTGTGTGTGTGTGTGCAAAGTCAAGCGAACCGCAGCAATTGATTTCAATTCAATTGTCGATTTAAAAATATATGTATGTGTGTTGTATGTTTCGTTTTTGTGTTTTTATTCGATTTTATTTGTGACGTTATGCAAATTCATGGAATCGAATTATGTGCATACGCGAAGTCGACCGAAATTTATGCCGTCTGTCTGACCATTTGGCCAGCCGTCGGTCGATGTCCATTAACATTAACATTAGACGCTAGACGCTGTCTGTGGCACTTTTATGACCCCCGACATGAAAGCTTTAATGCTCCAAGCTTCATCCCCGTCCGATAGCGAATTCCATTTTTCGGTTGCGGATTTCTGTTGTTTTTGTTGTTGTCGGGACAGATCCACAACCAAAATTGGCTATAGCGAGCCTTCAATATTTATTTAAACGAAACGAATGCGAGTATATTCCATTGAGACAGCAGACATGGCATTTTATTTGTATACGAGTTGACCCAATAACTCGGTATCTCTCTCGCTCTCTGTCTGTCTGGGTTCCGAGTAATATATCCCCCAAAAACATTCATATATGTATATACGATGTATGTAGGACACGAATTAACACATCGATTGCAATGCAGTCTGATAGAGAGAGGTGGACGCATCATCCGTGACGATAGTCGAGTAGCAACAACAACGTATCAACAACAATATTAACAATAACATGAGCACGCACTTATTTATATAGTACGTGCCATTAGCAATCATCTTGAACTGAATCTTGAATTGAATGGAACAATCAATGCGCTCCGTCTCGCGGTCTCCGTCTCCTTATCTGCCCAAAGCGACGCTTCCCCAGCTGACCTTACTGATATGTCAATTCCCAGCAATCAATGTCCAAGACCATAACATAGATGTGCTGTGCATTCATAGTATATCTGCGAATAACTTTGATTTGACACACGTCTTCAGAGATATTTCAAATAAGATACATTTGAAGGATCAATTTTGAAACTATCTATCTAAAATATCATATCAGTTTTTGTCCATAACATTGATGTGCAGTGCATGTATAGAATATCTGCAAATAATAATATCTGCAATAAATAATTCAGAGATATATGTATTTCAAATAAGATACATTTGAAGGATCAATTTTAAAACTAAATATAATTTCATTTAATATCTGATCAGTTTTAGTTCATAACATAGATTTGTTCTGCAAATAACTTTGATTTAACACACGTCTTCAGAGAAATTTCAAATAAGATGGATTTGACAGTTCAACCCACTTATAAACTGAATATAATTTCATTTAATATCACATCAGTTTTTGTCCGAATAAACAATAGATACTTTCTGAAACCCATTTATACACCCAAAATCAAGATTCCTAAACACGTTTGATTTGAGCACAAATAATGACAGCTTTGAATAAAAACATTAATTTGTGAGTGTATTTGCCACCATGGGCGTACATTAGCTAAGGTCTATAATTATTATTAATTACCTTTTTTGCACAGTTCATAATTTATACCTGATCTATAATTAAAACATTTTTGCATTCCAAATCGCCTTCTCCATGCAAGCATGCGGAAATGCGCGATTTATCAATCGCAATCTATAAATAAAATTGCCGAATATATCAAATACATTTTCAAGATATTTCATTTAATATTTTAAGTGCTCAAATTGCACATTAAAATTCTAAGGAAACTATAATTAAAATTTGATTTGCAAAGTAATATTTCAAAGCGAAACATTATTGAGTTGAATAGAAATAAAGTTTTCTACAAATTTGGCACTTTAGAACAATCATTAAAATAACAAATGGCACTTCAAATAATGACGCACAAATATAAAAGATACAGCGAGTACTCGACGAGCATGAATAAAAGTAATCAAAGATACCCGAAATTACTTGAACTACTCAGAGTTCCAATTGAATTTATGCACTTGCCAGCGACTCTTATTGGAGCCATTGAGTCAAGTTGACGCTTGATAAATACGAGTACGTTTGAAGGATGGCATAACGAATTGCAAGGCATCCCTTGGCACAGTTGTTTTGTAGAGGAATTCAAGAGCAATAAGCTGACAAATGCGAATTCTCTCCGAGCTGACGCCATTCCCAGTCGCAGGATGTCGCCGGTCTAGTCCCAATGCGTGCCATCAAGAGCCAAAGCCATTACAGCTGACGCAGGCAGACAGCTCTGGGAGGAGGAGGAGGCGGATGAGAGGCGGAGGAGAGTGGGTGTGCAAGGATTCTGGCAATGGCGCCGCGTCGTCCTGACGCCATTGTTACACACAATGGCAATTGCAGTGTGAGCTCAAGCTCTAACCAAAACTGAAGCTGGCATGCAAAAAGTGTTGTAGCATCATCGTCCATATGGCAGACTGCTGTTGTTGAGTGGCTGGCGCTGAGCTGCTTCGTCGTTGTTGTTGTGTCGCAACCCCCCAGACATCGATTCAAGGACAATGCGAAAATGGAGTGTAACCGAGGGGCAGCTGACGCATGTGGATGGACGGCCCTGGGGCGCCTCTTGAGCTGACCCACTTACGCGCAATAGATATAGAAGACTGCTGGAAGCTGGGGCTGCGACTGGAGCTGCGAATGGGGCGCCTTTTGGCCTTGACTCACCGAATACCGAATACAGCGAATGCGGCTGACCAAGATTGCACATTTGGTGTTTCAATGATGTCGGTGAAGGTCTCGGTCTCGGTCTCGGACTCGGTCTCCATCGATGCTCTTGGATGCTCTTCAATGGCCACCAACTGAGCAGCGCCAAATGAAGCCAAACCACAAAAAGCAGTTTCATTTTCAGTTTCAGTCTCAGTCTCAGTTTTTGGTCTTGTTCAAGTTGTGTGCCATAAAAGGCGCTTCTGTCTTTAGTCTGTCTGAGTGCGGATATGGCTGGGGATTGGATAAGATAGCCGACTCTGTCTCTGCAAGTGTCTTTTGATTGCAGAGTCTTTAAGGTAAACGCTTTTATCGACGCTTGATAACGCGTCGTGGCAGCCTTGTTTGCCAATGATGAGACTTGCGTAACTCTTTGCTTAGTCTGAACTAAAATACTCTACAGCTTGTGGGTAACTTGGCCATAGTCACAGCATAAGGTTGTCTGATTCCGATGACGTTAGCGCTGAGTCACACTTTAACGTGGGCATTGAGTCGTGAGATTGGAATTGCCGTTAGTTCTCCTCTCGTATATGGCATGCAAATTGTTATTGGATTTTCGAATATTCGATTTTTCATTTGTGTTTTGTTATGGGTAATGGGTAATGGCGATTTGTGATTCGCAGCGATAAATTAGTCATTAGATTTACATATAACGAGCGCCTCTTTTTTATTACGTGCATGTAATACGAAGAGACAACATTACCTTGATACGGTTGTCATTTGTTGTTGTTGTTTATGGTTTATTGTTTGTCGCCTTTCATTGCTGTTGCTTTGGTCGACATGGGCCAACGCCTTTATCGATGCTAATTAAGATTCCATCACCCTAAACTGACAAAAACTCGTTTCTTTTATGGCTGCATCCAATTTCGGTTGCCTATAATTACAAATAATAATTGCAGCTCTCTTTTTACAATGACTCTACGATCTGTAGTTGAGAAGCTGTTTCAACCTTCTTTTTTTTTCAGAAAATTATCTGGAAATTGCCAAAGTGCTGATAACTCATCGTTGTAACATAAGTTCTGGAGACTTGTCGACATCATTTCAGATTAGAATCTACTCCATTGAGATAAGATCCAATTACATTCCATTTGTGAAACATTTGATTGCCGAGATAAATTCAGATTAACATCAAACGTTAATTTTGACGGGTTCTCAAATTTGCATTCTTCTTGAAAAATACGAGGATCATAATGATGATGTCTTTTATGATTATTCCATTATTTACTCTCAGATGCTCTTTAAATGCAAATGTTGCAAAAACTGCTTTTGCTGGATTTCATTAACTTTCTTAGATTATTCTCCTATATCTGCATTTTCTTACTATTCCAAATATAAGTCAGAGAAATTTCATATCTCATTTAGTTCTTTTGAACTTTGTCTTATCTTTAATGCAGATTTATTTATACTCCTAGGAGTCATATCTTCTGAATATTTCAGTGACTATTAGCCTATGTATTTCCTGTGCATTTTATGATATTTTTACTTCTTCCATTTGTTTGTTTGTATCTGAAAACGTATCCAGAATATTCTGCTGAGTGTTCCTCTAAATATTATTCATTCGAGTTGTGTAAATATCTTTTTTATTTTCGCTGACCTCACAAAATGCTCCCTTCTTGCACTAACTGCGTCATCAGTCAGGGAGCGAGTGAATTCGAGTCTATTCTCTGACGAGTTAGTCATGGATGTGTTTGTAATTTCCTCAAAAAGGGTTCGATAGTCTTTTACTTCCGTTTGCGGCTGTTGTGGCAATTACTTGTGACTGCAGATCATGTGACAAACTTGTTAACACTCCCCATTAAATGGTGATGGTGATGGGGTGTGATTTTTATCAGCTCCAGTTAAGAGCTCCGCTCCATCGACCATGTAAACAAGTACAGCAAACATGATGTTCCCTTCGCAATGACTCATCTCTAATCTTTCTCTCATTCCATGTTTGTGTTGCTTTAGACTTGTGTCGTGCGTCACCAATTGAAGACTATCAGGATGATGACTACGATTACAACGAGGAGGAAGACTCTGGCACGGCGGGACCTCCGTTGGTGGCCGAGGAGGCGTTCATTGCGCCCCCGTACTTCGAGCAGTCGGAGATTGTGCTGAAGGCCAAGCCCGGCGACGATGTGATCCTCAATTGCGATGCTCGCAACTTTGCCAGTAAGTAGTCGAATCTCCCCCTATTGCTGTCCTGTTGTTAATCTGTCTGTGTCGTTTGCTAGTCTCGAACGTGGCGCTGTGGTACAAGAACACGACGATGTTGTCGAACGGCCTGAATGCGATCAGCAACCGCATCGAGGTGCTGAGGAACAATTCGCTGCGCCTGACGAGCGTGACTCCCGAGGATGGCGACGATTACTACTGCTCGATCTTGCCGCAGAATGTGAGGCAGCACACGGCGCTGACGGTGGGCGCCCGGCTGTCGATCCTTTGCGACGATCGCGATGTTACGGATCGCTCGCAGACGTTCAAGCAGGGCGACCACCACAAGCTCGTCTGCCAAACATTTCTGCCCACCAAGACGGACATCAAGTGGTCCTTCAACGTATGTCTTGTTATCCCACCATCATCCACTGTTTGCCATACTCACTACGTTTGCCCTCCATTTAGGGTCAGCGACTGGCCACTTCTGGCGAGGATGCGGCCAATGGTGTCGTTGTGCTGGACAATGTGGACGAGGAGAATGCCGGCGTCTACCAGTGCCTTGGTGACGATGGCAGCGTCGATCCACCACACGGCATGGTCAGCGTTGACGTTCAGTACAGTCCCAAGGTCTCCACGCACCGACATCATGTGAACGCCGAGCAGGGCGGCAGCGCCGAGATCTACTGCGACTTCCGCGCCAATCCCATTGCCATCAGCTTCTTCATCAAGGACGGCAAGACGCTTTCGCTGTCCGACAAGTATTCGATCAAGAACTCGCTGCACAAGCAGCACAATCGCACCACGCTGGTCGTCAAGGACATCGATGAGAGCGATCTGGGTGAGTATCAGTGCCATGTGGAGAACTCCATTGGCTCCAACGAGGTCAATGTCCATCTGAGCTATGCGCCCGAGACGCCGCAGTTCGAGAGCAGCACCGTCGAGGGCAACAAGGCGACCATGCACTGGCTGGTCCGCAGCCTGAAGCCCCTCTCCGAGGCCGTGCTGGACTACAAGCTGTCCAAGGTGAGCTAAATGGGAAGTTGCAATTCGGAGATGGGATTGAATTTTGTTTTGTCGAGCAGTCCATTCGCTGGACCTCGGTGACGATGATCAAGACACAGCATCACCACAACAGCAAGGAGAGCGGCATCTGGAAGATCACCCACGAGATCGAGCTGACGCCAGGACTGTGGCATGTGCGCGTCAAGGCGAAGAACATCGACGGCTGGTCGAATTTCGCGCCCAGTCACGACATCGTCATCAAGGACCCAGAGGGTAAGCCTCAATCACATGATAATCTCTCAGTGCTGCTCATTTCGAACATTCTTTGGCAGATTCGGACATCGACTCGCCGCCAGAGGATCTGGTGCGTGCTGGCTTCAAGATTCCTGGAACAGACAGCGAGAGGAACAGCACGGCGAGTATTGTCAGCTGGGGTCCGGGCCTGATCCTCAGCGCACTCAGCATAGCTTTGTTACGGCTCTAAGAGAGCGGGCGACGAAGAGCAGGCAACGGAGTGGGCAAGGAGCAGGAGCACTGTGCACCTGGTTCAATGGCCACCTAGGCAATAGCAGCTTATCTATAAGAATGCCAATGCAAAATACCCAAGTATTCTAATTATACACACATGCAAATGCGAACGCAAAATGCTAATGCGCCTGAAAGGGGTCAATGTTAATGTTGATGTTGATGTTGATGTTGATGTTGATGCTAAATGTTAATGTTAATGTAAATGTAATGTCAAACTAAAATCAATCACGCATAAGCAAATCCAATTGAAACATTTGTGCCAAGAAGCATCCGGAATCAGCGATCAATAGTTAGAGCGAGAGATTTGAGAGCGATGAATTAAATGTAGCCTAGTTTAGATAAAGTTAAAGATGGAGTTAAAGATGAATGATAACTGCGACGATTGGTTGAAAACCGCCCAAAACCTAGCATATAATATTTATTTGTTTGTATGTTCGAGCACTTCCTCTTTACCTGATCAGCAACAGCAACGATTCAGAATCAGATACACAAACAGATATGCAAATAGGAGTGTAAATAACAACGAGGTAAAGGAGGAGCATCTAGAGGATGACTGGATGCTAAGACGAGAATTAAGATACGCAAACACTTTTTATTTAATAATAATGAAAACAAAAATAATCGAATTACGAGAATCACTGGAAATATATTACGATAACTAGACCAAAGCTTAGACATATGTACCTAAACACATGCATATGTACGACTATTTTTTACGATCACGACGATGGTGGTTGATGGGAATTGGTGAGAAGGAGTCCGCAGGATACTTATTGATTAAGTCAGATATGAGATATTGAACAAACGGCGTGTTACCAAGTACTTATTTACATACACACAAACATAAACTTACACACACACACACACACACATATTATCTAAGCATAACGAGTATCGATGAGAGGAAAGAGTCGCTTATTTGTTTGGCTTCGATTGAAATTTGTTTTGCTACAATACCTGAAATTAGCCATTGGCCATATAAATATATACATAATAACATATATATACACAGCTGCAGAAGGAGTACGGAATACATATACTTACATACAATCAAAAAGCATCAATATAAGAATATATTTTGTATACTTATATTTTATTTAAGAATCATAATATAAATGTTAAAATGAAATCACTATTGATACTGATAGTGAAAGATAAATGTGCCAATTGCAGTAATCAACGCAAAGATTGTGTCTAAAATGTTCCATATGAATTTTGCGATTGCAAAACCTAATTTCGAGAGCCGACCTGTTAACATACCACATACATACATATTTAATGCCAGTGTCTTAAACAAATATTGTAATTTTTTCATTTACCTTTTAATTAATGCGACTTTACGAATATATACATACCGATAAATAAATAAAGCAAAATTCATTATACATTTCAATTGCATTTTCAATTGATCGTATACAAAATTTCCAGCTGTTCCCAATTACGCACTCTAAACAATATCTCACAAAATATAGTTGCCTTCTTATTGGGGTAAAAAAATTTACAATATTTTTAAAAGATCCCAAGAGTATGCAGTACTTTTTGATGATTTCAATTCCATCGAGTCTAATTGGCGAGATACAATTGAAAATTCGAGGAAATTAAAAAACTCCTCTTTATACTTTGGTTTTTTTTTTAATAAATAAAATCGTTTGTCTTTACAAAAGGGGAAATTGACGATCAACAAGTCTTAAACAGCTTAATTAGCATTTGGAGATAGAATCGGGAGAGAGAAATGCAATTTCAGTGTAATATATATATATCTAAGCACATCCAGGGGACATTTTATAAATCGCTGTGTAATACTAATCTAGCAATAAGTCTAATGTTTATAATGCTGCACAGCTGCCACAAGAACCGCAGACAGAGACCACATCAGCGTCCAAGTAACGCCGTGTATGCTGCTCTGAGCAGACTTGGAGCTCTCTGGCGTAATGATGTCCAACGAGTGTTCATTCAGCACAACCTTCGTGTATACGGCGGATCCACCTGGATAACGTAAGCAGTAATAATCGCCGGCATTCTGGGGACTTGAGTTCAGAATGGTCAGATCGAAGTTGGTGGGATTAAGACTGAAGTTGGGCTGAAGGAGAGTTTGGCCAGTCGAAATAATCTTATCTCCTCTGTGCCAGTTGATGACGGTATCTATAAAATGCAAACATTTAGAAAATTAGAATACTTTCAATATTTGAGTGAAATGATTAATTCTTAACAAACCTTTTCCGATCTCTGTGTCACACTTGAGCACAACATCCTCGCCCAGAATGCCGGTGACATTCAAGGTTTTGGTCGGCTTTGGAAGTATTTCCTCTGAGGGTTTCGTCTGTGGACTGGGAACATTCGATTGATCATCGTAGTCATAGTCATCGGCCTGCATGCCATCATCCTCCGACGGTGACGGATACGCGAAAACTAGAAGACAAATTGAAGCATTTTAATAAAATACAGAAAGATATGTGGTAATCGAGCAGGCAACCTTGAATTTTAAATCTTTTTATGATCTGATCATCATTATCTGGCGTTTTACGAGACCTTTTGATCTGCGCAGTGCATAAAACATTGATTGCTATGGTAAAACAAGGCGCCCATAAAAAGAACACCCAAATAAAAAGCCTATTATGTTTAGCGCCTGGTGTGAATGTGGGTGCGTTTGTTTTGGTGGGTGGGCGTGGCATATTGATGACCCACATTTCCTGCTGGCTAATCGCGCTCAGCGCTGTGCATTAAATTGAAATCGAAAACCGAAGCGACGACGCGACGTACGATATAAAAGTATTTTGTTATTGTTTTTGTTTTGGCAATGCATTAGGGCAGCTCATCAGAGAGTTCCATTCATGTTTACTCAAAACAGTTTGCAGCTCATATTCATATCCTCCTACTCCAGATACAGATACAGATACAACGAACGAACGGATACGGATGCAATTAAGGGGGCGGCGGCAGAGAGGGACGACAGAACACACCAGCTGCATTGCTGGGCTAAAGCGATTCGCATGTTTTTCCCTGCCTCATAATTCCAAATATTCATTTCGTTTCCTTCATTTCTCCTACACACACTCACACATACACACATGCGCACACACAGAGATACTTGCGTGAATACATTTTGTCAAAGTCGCATGGAAACATTTCAGGGAAATGGGGTCACATGAAAATTGGGTGCACGGGGCAAATGAGAAATGAGAAACGAGAAATTAAAATAAGCGAATGGAAAGAGAAAACAGAAAACAGACCCCAACCCCAAGTCCGTGTCGGTCGGCCGATCGCCGCACCCACATACATACATATGTACATATGTGTGTGTGTGTGTGAATGTGGGGAGGGCATGGGAGAGGCGTTGAATGCGGCCAACATTTGGTGCCATGGCCCGCAGTAGCCACGCTGCCGGCAGCGACGTTGGCGTCGCCGTCACTCTGCGCTACTTTGTTTTAGTGGTGTCGACAGTGGACACGAAATCGAAAAAACATTTCACAACAATGTCCATTTTCATCAACTGACAACTGCACTGCACACGCACACACGCACATGCACACACACACACACACACACATATCACACCCTCGCGCCGCATTGCAGACAAAGTGTCTGCAGGAGTGTGAGAGGGAGAGCGATAGAGAAGCAGAGAGACGATCGGACGATTGTGAAAAAGTTTAAATTTACATTTGTGTGTTTTTCACTGCTGCCATTTCTGGCGTCGCGTCGCTGCAGCTACTGCATGTGTTTATTGTTATTGTTGTCGTCGTTGCTGCTGCTGCTCTTGTTGTTGTTATTGTTATTCGTTTTATTGTGTTATTCTTTGCCACACACACACACACTCACACACTGACACACTCTTCATTATGGCCAGTTTTGTTAGTGTCGCGTTTGCTGTGCAGCGTTGCGTGCTGAAATTCTAACTTCGGACACTCGCACAATAACAAACAGCTCACCAACTGCCCATGAGCATGCGCGACTTCTCAGATACCCTCATACTCTAAAATAATTGCTGGTCATCTCAATTGCAATTCAATTAAACTTAACCCAGTCACACTGTAAGCGACTTGACGTTGCTTTCGTTCAGTGAGCGTAGCATGCTCACAAACTTAACGAAACTACGCTGCACTTTGCGGAGAATTCAAATTTTAACGGGTATTTATGAAACACTTTTAAACCAAGCGATATTTTTGTATATTATTGTATACACCTATGGACATTTTTTTGGAAATTAAATTGCTGTATTTTTATTAGCAAGTTATTATCAATATGAGAATGTCTTTTTGCACATAAAAATCATTGCTTAAGCTTACAATCATTCGTAATTTCAATTCTCATCAACTTAACTTAAACACCCTCTCCAACAGGGTATCACCAGCGTGTCAACTTGAATTTCAACAGCTAATCGCATGCAAAAATGGATATAGCCACAGCTGAAGACATGTGTCAGAATGTGGGTGACTGAACTTGGCATCTCTCAGCACTCGCTTTTGGTCTGCAGACCAAGAAGAACATTAGCCGAAGGGTGTTTCCAAAGAATGCAAATGAAATGGAGAGATGCATTGCTTGTGGACAAATGCTCAACTCATCCGGATACGGATGCCACAACCACTACAGTAACGAACGCATTAACCCCATCGACTTCGCTTTGTCGTAAAACTTCGAACATTAAACTGAAGCAGCAACAAGAAAAAGCAATTGTGCTTCTCGGAAAAAAGCCAATGAACCAGGATGTGGACGACAACAGAAGATATATGGATAAGTGAAGCAGATGAGGGGTCTTCTTGCATTTTATTTTGCATTACTTTAATGAAGCGAGAAGAGCCGAAAAATATGTTTACACGTTGTCCAAGTGCTGCATTTTTGAAGGTAAACATTTAAATAATAACAAGTGAAAAACTGAGAAGGCAAATAAACAAAATGCAGACCAACAAAAACGTGTGTTTCCCACGATATTAAGTATCCGGAAAAAACACTGTTTAAACAGAATTATTGTAAACGATATCTTCCACATACCTCAGTGCAATCGAATGCTAATAAAATCCTGCTACTCTAAGCCCCACTAATTCCAATGAAACATATATAGTATGTACGTTAAATCAGTTAAAGATTATACGTTTTTCCTATTGGATTTGTAGTGTAATGCTCCAGATATGTATGTTCCCAAATAGATGGATTCTCATGAGAAAGATTTCGACGCTTCTTTGTCATGTTTTCAATGCTTAAGATAACACAATTGTTGCTCATCCGCTAGTTGTTATTGTTGTTGCTTTCCTGTTTTAATTGGTACTCAGAATTAGGCCAACATCAATTTATCATAAGCACAATGATTCTGAAAATTTCAGCTAATAACCCCCGAAGCTGACCCTACAGCAACTGTGTCTGCATCTGTGGATGACGATGACGATGACCACTGGGTCCGCTGGGACCCGACAATGCTGCCAGTCATTGGAATCATCCAAGTGCAGCATTTTTACTACCTGATAAGCCGCGAGTGCAGCCTAAAAGCGCTCCGATGTGGCTCTGATCTTTGATCTCCTGTCTGTCTGTCCGTCTCGTTGTTTGTCTGTGTGTTTCAGGTTTTCCAGTTAGCCCCTACGTGACTGACACTGACTGCAGCTATGTGCACACGTTAGGTTCGGTTCGCTTGAGGTCCAGGTTCGCCTGTCTGGCCAACTGGCAGCCTGAATGACTGACGGACTGACTGACGGACTGACGGACTGACTGTGCGTTATACGAGCCGAAAATTATGCTGTTTGTGTGGCGTGGTGGCAGATAGAGACATGAAACGAAGCGGATAATGATAATGGCATTCTGGTTCTCTGAAAGCGATCAGGTTACGGCCCGAGGGACAACAGCAACAACAGCCCGCCTGACATGGCCATAAACCAGATCTACCTACGCACTGCCATCCATCGATCCAGGCAGATGTGCAGCAGCAGCCTCCCGATCAGAAACCCATTGACAAAAACCCACACAGATGCAGAGAAAGACTTCGCAGTCTCACAGTAAATTATTCGCATTCAATTAGAGTTGAAAGGCCGCGTGTCCTGTGCCCTGCGAAGGGGATTGAATCAATCGGATTGGCAATCGAATGGCAGATGTTGCCTTAACCATTTTGCTACGGCTATTACGGAAAGCTGTTCGCTACAAAATGCAAATCACAGTACTTAAATATATAATTTATAGTCGTGCTTACAAATGAATTTGGGGGGGAGAGACGTTGGCTCGTTAATCGATATTCAATTGAAATAAAGCGGGCCACAAATGCGATCAAGTGGCCAGCGCAATTCAAATTCAAATTCGAGTTCGTATTTGTAGTCGGATTGAAATTGAAATGAAAGTACGATACGACGACACATAAATAACATATCGACATGCATATGCACTTACACTAACCAAATATAGAAGTTCAGACAGAACATTGATTTCACTTACTTGGGCCGCACTCCAATTGCTGCCTCAGTGCGTGCCCCGTCAGCTTTATGATCAGCGCCAGGCATCGCCTTAAATTTTGAGGGAGCCAGCGAGAGTTGGGGATGAGGGAATGGCACTGGGAGACATGGACAACGTTTCCCGTTTGCCCAAAGTGCACGTGTCGGCACTTATGAGTCGCGAGTTTCGAGTCGCGGCAAGTGGCGCGATGCGGGCACATAGCCAAAAGCCACGACACGACCAGCTACAAGTTGTATATATAGTATCCACCGAAATCCAATGGGTCAACAAATAGGCGCAAGTAGACAGCACTCGCAATGACCGAATCTTGAGCACAGTCCGAGCCCAGCGACTACGTCGAATGCATACTAAAACGCTCTTCGTTCCCCAGTCGCGACTCTGCGATTGGGATTGGGATTGGGATTGGGATTGGGGCAGGGCTTGGCTTGGCTCAGGGCTCGTGTTCCATTCAAGTGGCTGTGTGGCATGTAATTAATATGCGGCACTCCTTATCCAGCACCGCCAACTATTTGGCGCAAAAGGCAGCCATCTCTCGTACTTCTTTATGTTTTATTTCATTTCTCCTCTCTTTCTTGGTCGTTCACTCTATTCTCCTATGTTATTTATTACTATGCTACGGCCATTCCCTTTCAAGTGCGACTGTTTGTGTGTGTGTGCGTAATAGTTATACATAATTGTATACCCCGAAGACCCATTAATGGAGACCGATATCGAATTGCCATTCAGTTAAGGCCAAGGAAATTTTGTGTGCCGCCCAAATCAATTAAAAAAAAACGGAATAAACTAAAGTAATTTAAAATTCTCAACAGCGATTTATGAAAAACACGCCAAAATACTTTAATCAAATAAATTCAATTATTTCAAGTTGTTTCTATTTATACTTTGCCTTTTTGTAATCTACAAATAAATAATTCAATATCATAAATATTTTTGAACTTTGAAGAAACATTTTGAAGGAATTTTAGATTAAAATAAATGTTTTGCCAAATTTTTACCAGAGGTGATTTTGTTTTAATTCTGTAGCTAGTTTCTAGTTTTTTAAAATTATTATTCCAATATATTCTGCATTTCTGGCAATGCCCTAATTGAAATAAAATCGTCTAGATTTCTGTATTTATTTTGTTTTACAAATCACTTAATGAAAGTTAACTACAAAACTCACGTTCCCAATTTCGTTTTATTTGCCTATGCGCGTGTGTGGAGATTTCATTGATAAAATGCTTGTAAATGTTGCTTGATTAAATTAAATGTATAAAGAAAAGAAAAGAGTGTCAAATTTCGATTTGATTGCCTTCGACAATGGGAGTCACATCGAGGCAAATAGTTGTCAATGGGCGCAGTTAAACTCTTTTATAATACCATTTTGTTTATAGATTGATTTCCAGTCATTGTACTGTGGTGGCTTCTGTGGCAGCTGAATCATCATCATCATCATCATCAACTGCAACAGCAACAGCGACAGCTTGAGGAGCTCTTCATTATCATTGTGATCAAAACGATTAATTTTTATGTTTTAATGTGGCACAATTTATATACAATGAATGCCGAGAGCCCAGCCGAGGAGTGAGTACTCGAATGTGTCTTATGTACAGTATGAATACTTTTTACTCGCACTCGCTTCTTTTTGGGCTGCACATGGGAGTCACCATTACAACAGATGCTCAAATAATAATACCCGCCTTTGACTGCTGTTGCTGCTGCCCCACTTGAGTGCGCACACTCCGAGACCGCAATCGAGCCACTGCCTCTCTGTCTCCCCTCCCCCTCCTCCGAAGCGGCACCCGCACCGCAGAAGCAACAGCGGAGTCAGCAGGAGGGAAGCAACGGCAACATTTACAGCAGCGACGCCAATTCGCCAGCTCAGTTAAGTAAATTGATTCTTTAATTGTTGAGAATTGGTTACGAGTTTGTTTAACTCGCTTTGCCGCTTAGCGGCATGCCCCTTTGCCCCCCACACCACAATGCCCCCATCAGATGCATGCATGCATCCAGACATGCACCCAGTGAAGAGACAGAGACAGAGAGAGAGACAGAGAGAGAGAGAGAGAGAATGGGTATGAATCGGGCGGCTTACATGAAGCGACTGCAGCAAAACTTGTATCTGTCGTATCTTTGCCTGCACTCGAAAGAATTCCAGTAAAAACAGCAACAACAACAACAGCGAGGAGTAGAGATCTATGTATCTGCGATGAGTCAGAGATTCCAAAATAAATATGTATGCAAATACCAGAGAATTATGCAAAAGACTGAGACCCAGCCCCTAAGAAAAGAGCATCGCATTGTGCGTTTCGCTTCCCAGTTCTCGGATTCGCGGTTGTGAAATTGAATGCCCCTCGCCAGAGAAGAAGCAGCAGAAAAGGTAGACAAACAAGAGCAGAGCGATAAGGTCAGATCATTTGGCTTATTTACCCATGTCAGGGCAACAGGAAAAAAGGCGCAGACGATCTGAGTATTATATTATAATACCAAATGTGAAAAATTGATGGCCATTTCGAATTTGAGCAAGGAAAGATGCGTTCGCAATCTTAATGCCGTTCGATCGATTGCAATCGCATTGTTTATGGCCAAAAAGGGTTAAAGAGGGATGCGCTCGCTGGCGCCCCCTAGCGCTCGTATTTGCGAACCAAAAACACACATTCTCACGCTTCCTCAACCGAAACCAAGGAGCTGTGGTGTGTCGAGATTCGCACTCGATGCCGAAGCTACCTGGACGACGTTGTTTGTGTTTTCCGTCTCACTTCCTTTGTTCAGACATTGTTGTTGTACATCCATTGTCGTTGTTGTTGTGTTGTTGTTGTTGTTGGCCATGTTGTTGCCTATTAGGCACCTATGGAATAATTAACAGCGTAACCAATATGCGAATGAATCGCTCACCCTGCCTTGGCCCCCCTCCGATTGTCGTTGCGGCATTTTCCATTCATTCAAAATTGGCATACTCACTTCCTATTGAATGAGTGCCAGCAAAACTCGAATGAAGGAGTGTTCGCTTCACTTCGATTCGTTTCATTCGTTTTATACTATTTGTGCAAGCTGCACTCGGTCTATTGATCGTGATAAATAATTGCATTAATGTGACAGCTTTCGCCAATAAATTATGGATTTTTACTGTTTTGAAAAGCGCGCCAGAGTCAAACTCAAACAGGTAGCGTTAATGTCAGCGGGTACTCGTTGAATATATGAGTTGATTGAGCAATAGCTCAAGGATAGATTAACCTTTAGACGCGGAACTCGATTATTGCTAATTGATGCCAACACGCTCGAATGTCGTTGCGCATTCACGACGAATCCATCAAAAGACTTTGCGTGAATGCTTAAAATGCTAAGTGACAAATTTCACTTAGTGCGATTAGGTCAGAATTTTAATTTATGCTCCCCGATGAATCAATCAGTCACCAGAGTATTTGGAAACCACACAAAATGAATTATGCAGTTACCATTTGCCCAAATGTGAATCATTTACTTCGGTGTAACTAACATTGGCAGATGACTCAGTGCAGTCTCTATAGATGCTGCGATGATACATTCCAATTTTGATAACACTTCAGGATTGTCATGGGGCTATTTTAAGCACTCTGTCTAATCCTCTGGAATGGGGTGTGAATCAAGAGATTTTTTTGTCAATACCGAGTGCACTGTGCTAATGCCCAAAGTTCAATGTGTTCGGGGCATGCGATGTGAATACTTTATAGTGGACATATGTAGGTCAAAAATCGTGCTACACATTCCACAACGGCGACAGAGACGCGCACAATCATTTTTATTTAGATTCTGGTGCTCGAAAATAGTCGATTGGAAAAAAAACGCATTTCAATTCAAACGGCGCTGCATGTGAATCAGAATCTGATGTATGGCGATTATGTCGGTTCAAAGGGTCCCAACTAATCACTGAGATTAGATTATGCTCCCTTCACTTACATAATCCAATTCGATCCCCCAATTGCAACAGATTTCCGCTGCACTAATTCGTTTAGTTCCAATGATCGATCAGACTTACCCAGACAACAGCCAGCGATCAGCAATGCTCCGGACAACAGGAGTTTATTTAGGGCTCGACTCGACACCATTTCGTAGCGTTGTTCTTAACTGGTTGGCACTCGAAAGTTGTGTGATAATGGGTTCGAAATATTCTCAAATCGTCGTCCAAACTGTTTTTTTTTTTACACAAAAAAACTATGTCACACGTCTTCGCTGTGGTTAGCTTCTTTTGTTGGTTGTTCGATCGCTTGTTTATTATTCTTGTGATTTTTCAGAAAATTATTGCCGAGTAATTAATTGGAGTTCAGCGTCCCAATTACCGGCCTACAAACACTCGAATTCAGCACTTTCCTCAGAGATTTATAATTTTTTGTTTATTTGTATTTATTACGATTGTGATTTAAGCTTCAATTTCTAGCTCATTCACGCTTTAAACCCTTTTCACTGACACTGCACTCTGTCGAAATCTGGGAGAAATGTTCCACAATATATTTTCGTTGACTGATAACTTGACAATTCCGATCTCCGCACCAAACTTGATTGCACTAACGTGTCGCCGTTGTAGCTGTTTTGAATATGTCTTTAGGGCGCGAATTTATGAAATTGCTTTACCAAGTGTTCGGCTCGCTTCGCTTCGCTTCGGTTCGGTTTCGGCTTTGCCGTTGCACTGGGACTCGGACTGTTCGTCACAAGAGCACGAAATCAAATGACATCGGCCTCTGCCGACGAGACTACCTTGTCTTATTGTATCATGGGCCTCGGGCTTCGGGCCCGGCGCGCCGCTAGAGCGAGAGCGAACGATAGACAGCGCAGCCGAAGAGAGAGCAGCAGACGGCGGCAAAGAGAGCGACAACCTGAAGCATAGACTAAGAGAGCGCGCATTTGATTGAAATACCATCTAGGCGAGAGTTGTTGGTTGTGGGTTGTTGGCATTGCTTTCGCCAAGAATTTCAAATATGCTCGCACTCGTAGAACATATTCACCATTCTTATTTATAGGACACTTGAAAAATATGAATTATTGTTAAGAATTTGTTTGCTAAACAAAATGTAGAATAAATGCACACGCAGGAAAAGAGCTGAAAACTTTTGAAAATCAATATGAATTCAAAATGAAACAAAAAAAAATGTTTAAAAGCCTAATGGTCACAAGCCTAATGGACAACAAATACTGATAGAGTTTAATATTTAAATGAAATTGGGGATTATAATGATATAAATATAATAATATAGAACATATTTGTGATTGCTACATATTAAAATACTTGATTTACTATAGTTAGTATAGTATAGATAAATAAAATAAATCCAAACAGGAAATGCTGCATTAAACAATAGAGATTTAAATATATAACTGTGCAAAAATTGAATAATAGCCATGAAATTGCTAGAATAGAATTTAATATGCATTTTAATATTTACACAAATTACGTGTGAATTGTATAAATGTAAATATTTTTTTTATTTGCGTACTTGGCATCTGAATTGCATTAAAATAAATGAGTATTCTCCTCACATAATGCATAATTAATTAGCTGCAGTTAAGTTGAGAATGCAACAGTATTTTTATTACAATACCCGAACACACCCATAAACTCACACTACATGCACTCAAAAAACATTCATATCCATCCAAAGCATACATATGTATGTAGGTTAAATTTGAGGCAATCGGTTAGCAATTAATTTGGCATTCAACTCGAAATGGCAGATGAAATGTAATTAAATCATGTTTATCTCGTTTCAACATTCTTGTGCTAAATTCTTTGTGTTGGGCAGATATTTAATGCTCCTCTTCATGCTCGTTAACTCCACATGCTCCTCTTCCTGCCCCTCCCCCTGCTTTGGCTGCCACTTTCTCAGAACGTCTCTGCGCAGCATCCCGAGATACATTTTGCAGTTGATGACGATCGAGTTGCAGTTGCAGTTGCAGTTGCATTTGCTTAATGAAATCGCGACGTTCCCAGCGATTTGTATGGGAAGCCCGTTGATTGTCTTTGGCAAGCACTGTGATTTACTTGCTCCCCAGTACAAACTGGAGTGGCATGGCGTCTGTGGCTGGCTCTGCGGTCGTTTTGTTTTTGTAAACGCATCCTACGGATACAAATGCACTTGCAGCGGCAAGATATGACGACGACAGTGGCGGGCGCAACAGCGAATTGTTTGTGCTCATGTGGACACATGTACTATAATGTGCAACATGCAACATTTGCTGATATGTTCAACGCTGAAGCGAGACAAACAAACAATTAAAATTAATCTACGACCATAAAACAAAGTGTGTATTGTACGATTGCGAGTATCGCTCCTTCCTCAGCTTGCATTATGCATTATGAATCTACTCACACACACACACTCATAGTTGTTTGTGTTGTCTTCTGTTTAGGGGGGCAACTGGTTGAATGGCTGCTTGGGTGCCAAGTTTGTAAACATCCGCAAATGCAGATTTGGGGTCCAAGTCTGGCCAGCGGCGAAGATGGTCTGAGATTTGTGGCAGACGTGCAGACAGTGCACGGTGCACATGTTGCATGTTCGCGCCTGCAGCTCCAGCAATCCGAGGATATTAATCAAATATTTATATTTACACGTAGACAACAAGCAACAACCACACATCACATTCACATTCACAGTCACAGTCACATTGTTGGGAGGCGGCATTCACCGAATTTCCCAGAATTTTCTTTACAACTTTGGAAACAAATTAATCAAACAAACAACAACGACAATTTGTGTATGAAAGTGTGAGTGCCTGTGTGTGTGTGTGTGTGTGTGTGTATACGGGTGTGCGTCCGTTCGTGTGTGTGTGTGTGAGTTAAAAGCTGTGCGCTGTCAGCATTAAGAACCCAACAGATCTGTATCTGCATCTGCATCTGCATTTGTATCTGCATCTAGTTTGCTTGTATTTGCCTCGCATCTTAGTCGTCGCGCAGACTCCATTTGTGCCACATTCCCCCCGCGCCCCCCGCAGCTACAAGCGGCAAAAGAGAGCAGCAGTTAAGAGAGCGGCAGTCGGCAATATTCGGCAGAGTTGGCAACGCGACGGACTCGCATCTCTTTATGTTGTGGGTGCTGTTGGTCGGGGGTTGTTTGGCAGCGGCTTCCGCAAATGAGCAGCTCGTAATGAATGGAGAAAACAGGAGCCATCGACACCGCCATCGACACCGCCATGGCAACGTCAACTAATTTAATTGCTTGGAATTTCAAGTGTTGGCAAATGTGCCAAAGCGTTATAATTCTCCCTCTGAACAACAGATATCCACGTATTTATATAATGTGAGCAGAACAATTATCATGCGATTAACGAACTGGAAATACGCTGCTGATGCTGACAGTGACAGCTTCAAGCTGTAATAAACTTTGTAATAATAAAGCTAGTTCATTTTAATTTGTTTACCAGCATGACAATAAATATGGGACAGTATAATAATTATTTTTATAGGAATTTGCAAAAGCAACCTTGGGGAGATTAGTTTTTAATACGCCCACAATATTCAGCACTGTTTCTAGATTAATTATTTTATATTATCTCAAAGTTAATAAAATATAAAAAAGGGAAGCCTCGGGAATGAATAATCTGCATTGTTTTTCGATTAAATATTTCCTATTATCTACAAGTTATGCTTTCTTAGTTTAGATCATATCTTGGTTAGAATAACTTTCATATTATAAATAAATTCATTAATTTAATACTCTAAACCACATCACAAACTATACAAATATTCGCTTGTTTTCCGTTACACGACATTGTTGAAGCATCAGTTTACAAAAGATTTCTGCAACTTCAGTATTTCTACTTTATGCTGCAAGATGTGGTCTCAAGTTTCCTCAAAATTCTATAAATATAGTGTTATGATTTCTCTTGAATGTAGCGCACAAATGGTACAGTACGATTGTATTGTCGCATTGACCTAGGCGAGTGTTTATGCAAACGAGTCTCTGAGTATATGTGAATACCCTTCATAAGTTAAAAGTTTTACGACATTTAGGCCACGGACTGGCTGGGGACATGTTGATTACTGTTGTTGTTGCTCTTTTTGCTTGCAACGCAACTTCAACTTCAACTTCATTTTGTGGCTCCGTTTTTTATGTGGTTTTATTTTTGTTTGGTTGTTTTCGCTTGCCGATGGAATCATTTGCGCATGGGCATGCGGTGAATAACAAATGGGGAAGCTAAAATGCCACTGTCGAATGAGTGAGAACATTTAGAGCGCGACGCCGCGAAAGAGACTTTCCGAATGGATGAGTGAGTGAGAAATGTCGGGGCATCTCCAATATCCTGAACACATGGTTGAAGCTCAACATGCGCCAAATTTCCAATTGGGCAGCAAGTCTGCGAGCGCGCTGTGACTCATCGTCATCATCCATTCGCATAGTTTTCGTTTATTTCCTTTTTTCGTGACTGAGTGTGTGTGTGTGTGTGTGTGAGTGTGAGTGTTGTGTTGTGTTGTTATGCTGCTCCTCGAGTTCATTTGGCATTCGCGAGCAGTCAGTAATACACGGTTCGTGGTCTGCTCCGCTTGCTGCTCTCCACGCCAAAGGCATCAACATCGGCAACAGCAACCGCAACGGCAACAACATCGGCAACAGCAACGGCAACGACAACTGCAACAGCAACAGTCGCGAACTACCCACGCACAGTTTTTAGTGTCTCAGTGTCGCTGAGTGTGAACGGGTTTCTCGCTTCTCAGTTCTCGGTTCTTGTTTTCGCACACAATAAAATAAAACCAAAAACAAAAAGACCAAAACATAACAAGAGAGCGGAAAAGTGAAAAGAATTTCGATTTGGACACGACATTATCATAATTACACTTTTGCCATCTATTATCGCTGGCCCAACAAACAAAATGCCGACAATGAAGCATCTGCTGCTGCTGTCAGTCATCATCGTATCTCTGCATCTGCCAGGTAAGAAGCGAATCATCCCATCGCATCCAGTCGAACTGATTAATACATAACTCATAATTTCATATACTTTCAAATCTGTTTAATGTTTGCGAATCTCGGTGGCATTAATTTTAGAATTATTCAAGCATATTGCAAGTCCATTCACTCGTACGCATTTGTATTTATAGCAGCATCTGTTTTCGGCTATGGCATTCAGATTTTTTGCGACTATAGCTAATCTTTGGCCACATCTGGACGCAACAAAAACATAAAACAACTATTCGCATTTTGAGAATTGGGATCCCATCCATTTGGTTTGTCTTTAGTTGTCTGGTTTCTGATTAACAATTAACATGCCAGGCATTTTAAGCTTATCAATCATACGTCATGTTGACAGATCTTCCAATTGGACTACGAGTGTTCTGTTCGGTTCGGTTCTGTTCTGTTCAATGCAAATCTCTGTCAAAAGTGAACCTAATAAAATTTCTAAGTTATGTGTGTGTTTGTCAGCCATTGAGTATATACGCGTTGCGAGTTTTTATTTTATCTAACAATGCATTCGCATTGTGTAATCTCAAGATTACAGCTCAGCGATAAAAAAAAAAGAGTCCTTAAACCAAGTGGCTACGATTTATATATGCTGTGTACGAGTATATGCCATTTGTACCACATGCATCCCATACAAACTGCTGACTGTGCAGCGCTCAAGAAATCGATGGATTAACCCTGCCCGCCCCTTGCCGCCAAGTGTGTTGCACTCTGCTTTAACCCTGCAACTGTCAGTACCGAAAAAACAACTACACTGCACTTTATGCATCTCCCTTATTTACATTTGAGATAAAGATGCTTGATTAGACGGCTTTGATAGTTCAGTTTTTGGTTTGCTTGCTTACACTTAAAGCGTTTTTGCTTAGGCATTAAAGATGTGTTAAAGTAAATTAGTTGTAAACCAAAATCAGGTCAACTGATCTGTCAAAAGTGCAGCATACTTTTGGGTGCAACATTAAATTAGTAACATGTTTCTCTACAACTTCCTTTTGCCTTGGTGACTAATCATCGGCTATAAACGCGCCTTTAACAATAACAATAAATTATAATTTCGTTTGACATGAATAGACACAGCCTTCAGCGTGGTTTGGACTCACAAATTTCGCATAGTTTATTAGAATCGCTATGAATAAGCATTAAAGTAATACTTATGTATGCATATATAGTTACATATTCGCCATAGCTTATGGCTCGAGATCCAAAAAAGACTTATCTACATCATGGTCACGTACCTAGAGCCACAAGTGTATGCAGTCGAGTCAAGAGAGTTTCCTTACAAACCAGCCGCAAACACGAGCCCAACAACATCGATGATGGAGAACGCGTCTTGGCAGCCAAATGATGACATTTTTGTTCTTTCTTTTTATTACATTTGGAACCCACTTGTAGCTGCCACTGTTGTACATTGTTATGTGTATCTGTTTATGTGTGACTGTGACTCTGAGTGTGAGTGTGTATAGACAAATTAGTGCCAACGACAGACTCATTCATGGAATGGGGCAATGAGCACATTGTTAAAAATATCAACATGATTAAAGTGGCTTTGAATAATTAAGCTATAGGGAGCTCCAACCGGAGCTGTCCAAATGGGCACGCATCTGAGGCGAGGGTTATCCAACAAGAAGAACAAACAGCTTTACGAGTTAATTGCTATTTACCAAGAACTTTTACTCATTGTCTTAATCATTCAAGTGATAATTTCTACGTCTTTGGCCAACTTTGCTTACTTCCCATTCAATTGACTTTGACATTGCAATAAATTAATATTCGAAGTTATCACAAATTGCAACAATATTGCATAAGCGCAACAATTTGTGTATCTGATATTTATTTATATATATGTACATGTTGTAAAACTTAAAAGGAGTAGAATTGAATTTGACCGTCTACCTTTTAGACGACCTAATTTAATTTTTCATTTATTCGCGCTTAAAAAAATCGATTTAATTATGTACTTCTCTTTTTCTATACGGGAAGGCCCCGAGATTTAATTTATTGCGATAGCTGCTTTGTGGGATTAGTGGAAAAATAACGAAAAATAGTTAGCAGTTCTGAAAAAATTATGAAAGTAAATTGAAGCTTAACACAAATTATTGGCGTGCACTTATACTGTAAATAACATTAGAAAAAACAGAAATAAAATTGTTTACCAGAAGCGTTCAAAAACTTTAAGGTAGGTAGAGCACTTTTAAATACAAAAAAATTCGTGACAACAGGGTTAAAATTCAAATTGTTATTAGTAGCAATTGTTCAAATTCCCATTAAAATATTTAAGATTTAACGAACAAATGTAATTTGTAATTTCTCAATACACTACAATTTATGAATTCTAAGTTTGAGTACCCAATAAGATTATAATTAGTATTGCCAGTTTATGTTGTAAAATAGTGAGCTTCCTATAATTAATGAGGAAGTTAAAAAAAAATCTTGTAAATGTCCTCAATTTAGTGTTAGGTATTCTACATACATAAATATAGAAATAATAAATATTAAGAAGAAACTTTTGTCGAAATTGATTGAACAAATTGCGAAGGATTCTATAACATGAAAGCGCAATTCCATTTAAAGGTTATCCAATTAAATCTTGCAATTTGGCAAGTAACTTTAATAAGGAAACCCATAAACGCAGAAGGTAAAGCTAAGGAACAGAGTCATCTATCTGTTGACTTGGCCAATCGCTGAACCACTGACCCAATTCAATACGTGTGTGTGTGTGTGTGTTAATAAACTAAACTAATAACCACAAAATGGCACGCTGTGTGTTATAAACGTTTGCCAATTTGGGGGGACCAAAGGCGATGATGGACTAAAAGTGCAAATGACGCAAGCAATACGAATACATACGGGTGTATTCAGTCTGAATTGTGAATACTCGTGTAGCTGAAGAACCTTGGCGTAAATCAATAGAAAATACACACAGTGTCCATGTCCATATCCATGTCCGTCTCGGTGTCCGTGTCCCTGTCGTCGATGGGGGAGTGTGTCCCGTGTCCATATCCCAGTTGAAAATCCCGAAAACTTGTGACTGGCAATTCCCGTGTGTTGAAGCTGGTATTCCATAAACGAATGATGACCTCGAAGACCTGTGACATGGCATGTGAAGACACGGGAATACACGAGTGAGTGAGCTAGTGAGTGTATTCGAGTATACTCGAACACCAGTAATACAAATGGGCGTTGACACGCTGGAGCTGCCACTTGGAGCTGCGCCCTTTTCTTAATGGTTTTATGTTGTCGTCGCATGTTGAGGGCCTTGGGAGGGCGGGTCAGGGAAGTGGAAGTCGCAGTCAAAGCTTAGGCCCAGGTCCGATTTAGGGATAAGCTCGATTATCGCTCGGCACGAAAATCTGTAGATTTGGTGAAATGTGTAGAGTGGTTTTTCCCCAATGCATAATTGGGCCTTAATTACGCTATCCAGTCCAGGTGGGCGCCTCTCCAGTTGACCTTGCCTCGCCCAGTTCGTTCAGCTCCAGCCCATAGATACTGACCTCCTCTCTCTTTCCATCTCAGCTCATGCCGGCGAAACCAGCAGTGATTATGCGTACGATGACGACGAGACCCCGCAACAGCCCGGAAATTTGGAGAAGACAACAGCAGCTCCCTTGCAGCCGTTCTTTAAGGAGGGGCAGGTCGTTGTCTATGTGAATCGCAGCGCGGAACGTGTGAAACTCGATTGCCCGGTTCAAAACTATGACGGTAAATACACAAATCAATGGGTGTTGCAAATTTGCACGCCTCCAAATCAGACCCTGACACTGATTACGACATTTCGTGCGTTCGTTTTGGCTTCCAGGCATTCATCAAGTGATTATGTGGTATCAGGATGAGTCGGTGCTCTCCACTGGCAACAAGTCGATGGGCAAAGACACCAGCGTCGACGATCAGTTCACTCTGACCATCCCAATGGAGAACGCCACTCATTACAACTACTCCTGCCGAGTGGTTCCGCAAAATGTGCGACGCAATGTTACCATTCAATACCAGGCCACAAGCGGTGCTCCCTCCATAAGCTGGCCCTCGGTTATGGGCTGCATAATTGTGGTGGCCACAGCGCTTGTGCATCCTGCAACACCTCGCTACTGAATCTGTCGCAAGTGGCACACATTTAACCAACTGCACCACCGGCACTTGAACTACCTTGCAGTAGGATTAGACTAACTATGATCTATGTATTGTAATTACTTGGAACTGCGCACACTCAAAGGCGAGCTTGGAGCTTAAGTTGTTGGCCTGATTTCGAGTTAAGAATTCCTTGGTTCCCCTCGAGTGGGACTCCAGATGACAGATGGCTTATCTAGTTAAATGTTAGGTGTTGCTTTATTACTGTAGTCTAGAGTTAAGAATCATATATAAACTACATCGATGTATATGTTTAATTTTAGATGGTTTGAATGTATATATACGAGTCCGGATATCTGTGTATGTTTATGTTCATGTTAAAGCTACTTTTCCGATTACCAAATTTATTATCTGAGTTAAAGTCTTTTTATCTATAGATCAAGTTTCTAAACCGCTCTCAAACAAAGCTACATTTCCGCAAATCTAAACAAATATATAACGCTACAAATCGGCCTTAAAATATATAAATATTTGCCTTAAATTCAAAGAATATAAACATAATTATCAATATATTAAAAAATAAAGAAAATTTAAATAAATTAAACTAGAATGAAAGAGGATAATTACTACAATTATAGAAATGATCCGTTCCGAAAAGATGCCTTCAAGGTCTTGAAAATCACACATATGTAGAACCCAAAACAGAAAGTTGGAATCCTTGGTCTAGTATTATCAGCTTAAGAGAAGACCAAGATCAGAAAAGAAGTATCTCAAACAAGCTTGTGTTAATGTATAAGTTATATTCATATAAATGGTATTTTGTTAAACAGTTTTCTAGTAACTTAAAAATGAAAAGCAACTTTGAAATTCCCAAATTAATATAATAAAAATGAGCTTCTATAAACAAGATCTGCTGTTCAATTGAATAATCCATTTAGAAGAGTTACAGAAGAATCCGAATACTGACGAGCTAATGAGTGAACTGCTTGTGTTGCAATCAATGCAGAACGAACATTTCGGTATTTTATTGTTGTTTTTGAATGTGTTGCAGTCGGCACTGCAAACCCACCCTTATATAGGGGCTATAGAAATCCATAGGGCACTGTCTTCTGCGCTGACAACCGAAATAAATAGGGGCGGCTGAAGACGAAAAACACCCGCCGCGTTGCGAGCGAGACAGAAGCAGCTCGTCTTATTCTGTCGCACACGTGCCTAAGGCCCTTCAGCCAGCTGCAGCTTGTGGGTAGGAATTCCGCAATGTGCGCAGGACATGCCAGCCATATGGCAACGGAGCCAAGCACAATAGGCCACAGAGCCAGAGAACCACAACTCTGCCAGGGTGGTGGAACCGACCGACTGAGACATCGACAGCGACGCAAGCCAAGCGCGGCTCAGAAACATGTTTTATTTCCTGCTGGCGGCAGTCGACAACGGAACTGCAGCCAGGACACACTTCTAGTCACCGATCCAAATCTGTGCAGCTGCATTTAAGCGAGGTAATTTAACATTTCAGACAACACGAATTCAGATCATTCAACACAACTCTTCTGCAGATGATTCCCCAAACTGAAGAAATTGAAACTGCACCGGATTATCAACAGCATTGGCCAACCAGCAAAAGTTTCTGTGAAGAAAGTCGTTGTAATCAGCTGCAGACAGCAGCAGAAGTCTATCGCAGAATCGTAGAGCGATTGCAGAGGCAGACAGAGTGCCTGAACCCACAAACGCAACATGAAGAAACTCTCAAACAGCTCTGGATTGCCAGTTTTACAGGAAGCAATGTATATTATCGAGCTTAGCGCGATATCAAGGAAATAAGCAATGGCCCTTCCCATTTAATGATTAAATTAGTTTTAATATTCAGCTAAGACAGCCAAATGAACAAATTATTGTAAAATAATATGAAATTAGTATTAGTTTATTACAAATAAATTTTATAAATAAACTTCTTGTGAATTTTATCTCAAATTATCTCCCGAGAGATTTTAAAGAAAAAATGTGTTGCTTGTGAATTTTGTCTCGAATGATCTCCAGAGAGATTTTGTTAAAGAAACCTATCTTTATCCGCGCTATCCACAGGGTAGAATGGGATTCTGACATAAAGTATATATATTTTTGATCGGCGTCAACAGCCGGACGACATAGCCATGTATAATTTAAATTACGTATAATTTGAGGAGTTCTTATATTGTGTAATGATGTAATTTGATGAGCCTTCTCTGCTTTTTACTCTTAATATACCCTGTAATTTTGGTAAAAATCTGACTAGCGGAGCAAAAGTTATTTGTTAAACAATTGTACATAACAGGTGTCCCCAATGTAAAAATACTCCTTTAAAGTGAGCGAGTGTAATTGTGTTGTGAATATTGAAAAATTATCTACATCAGTTTTCAACATTTTTAAAAACGTATCTCTAAAATCAAAGGCATCGATTTGTATATTTTTTAAAATTGGAATTTATTAAAAATTCAGTTTGCTTCAATTAAATACAATTGGGTACGTACCTTTTGTTCTTCGCCTCGACGATTTTAAATACATACATATCTAGCATTAATTGGATTAACTGGCTGAGATCTTAGGTCTGATTATCCTTGGCAACTTGCTGCTCTCAACAAGTGATCTCAGCTAGCTGGAAAAGTAATTAGTGGGGTCAAAAACAATTAAATTGAATATAGAATAATTGTTATTGTGCTGAGCATGTTATTTATTCACTCAAATTTAATAGTTTTATAAATGTTTATTAACTTATTTGTAATATGCGCATATTTTTTGTTGTTATTAACTTTAACTGTTCATTGATATTTCAATATATTTAAAGTGATCGAAAATTCATTTGGTTTATAAACAAATTGGGTAAACGGGGCTCAGTTATATAATTTATATTTCGGTTTATATTTTCTATTACTAGTGACAAAATCATGTGAGGGACTTTTAAGTATCTATTATAATCGAATATATTTATAGCTGCTTTAAATATTTTATTTGATATTTGTTTTTTTCGTATTTTACTTATTTATATGTATATAATTTGAAAGTAATAAAGTAATGGGTTGGCTTTTGGATTTGCTCACGACGCTTGAAGGACAGAAATATGAGAGATACTTACAGTGTCTGCGATAATGAGCGGGACGTGAACATTTCATATTTAATTGGAAGTCAATTAAAAACTTTTATAAGTATGTATTTTCCATATTATTAATGTATTATTATTCATATTTATTTAGCATTGGGCATTGGTAATTCTGTTCAAAACTGTTTTCGCCCAAGGCCAAAACAAATTGAAACGATTTCTTCATATAAATTATTCATTACGTTTTTACGTTTTTGTTTTTTTTTCGTTTTAACTATTACATCATTTTGTTGTATTATTATTATATTTATTGTATATATATATGTAATTTCATTTTTGTCTTGATCACTTGCGTTTATTTATACTTTTTGAGTATGGTGTACGTATTGGGTTTATAAGACTTGATGGGTGGTTCGCGCATACGTTTCATGTCAGTTTGATAGGGCTGAGGCCGTTTATATGCAGCTGCGTTTGTTGGTATTATTGATGGGCGTGCTATAAAATTTATGCATTTTTTGTATTATATTATACGAGATTAAAATCGAAGATGTATATATGAAGTTATAAATAGAAAACTTGTTATTTTAAAATTAATTGTAGTCATTCATTTGGGTTGAAATGCATATTAAATATTTGATCAGTTTTATATGTGTTTTGCCCCAAGAGCCCACAACAAAGAAAAAATTCTAGAGGGCGGTGTAAAAAGAAAGCATAGTTACAGATCCATTATTTAACTTACGTTTGGTGTATTCGTATCCGGATGGAGCCCCACGCTTGGCCATTCTATGATCGTATTCGTAGGCCACCTCCTCAGCCTCTTCCGCTCTAGAAATAACAACAACATATTAACAATGGAAGAAATGTTAACCACAAACGCAAAAGCTCAAATATTGCATACGCTGCAGCGGGTAGATCGTTATCCGTGGCTTTAAAAAATTATTTAAAATTATACTTTACAAGTAACTTACTCGGGCGGATTTTCCGCTGTTCTCTTGATAAGGTTCAAGTATTTCGGTGCACCGCTGCTGCCTCCAAATTTCTTATCGAACACCGATCTGCAATCATAAATAAAATTAATAAATAATTACAAACAATCCGGTAATGCTTACCTGTAAGCCTCCAGGTTCGGTCCGTGGATGTTCTTGGCCGATTCGGGATCCATTTCCATCAGTTCACGCAACTGTTCGTGGGAAACCTCGTCGTTCTTGTCTGGAATTAGATACTTACGGATCTCGGCCAGAGCGTACGCTATGCGGGCATAACACTCGGCCGGGGTAGCCACTGTACTGACTTCGAGGAAGAGATCCTTTTGGAGATGGGCATATCGTGGATCTCCCGAGTTGCGCAACTGCTCCTCCTTGCTGCGGTCACGAATCGAGCTACGTCCCTTGATGGCAATCTTGCACTGTGTTTCGTCCTGCAGGCGACGCAACGAGTTGCCTTTTGGTCCCAAAATTTTGCCAGTGAAATTGAACTACAAAACAAGCCAAACTCTTACTTAACAAATTCTTGGTCACAATATATATTTATATATTTATTTACCTTTGGATATTGTTTAACAGGTACAAAGACTTTCTGCGTGATCTTCATGGGCTTCTGCTTGTAGACATCAGCGTAAAACTCGCGTCCGGGAATACGCCCAGTGCAGTAGACACGATCCACAGCTGAAAGCAGTAAGTGCTTATTCCAAAACTAAAGTTTATTTTATTCACAACTTACCTTCGTCAATCAAGAGTGCGCATAATGGAAACTCGGCGGATAAACGTTGACGCTCCTCGTCTAAATCGGCCAAAAACTTTTGGGCCACTTCGTTTAGACGTGGCTGGTGCTCGTGGGGAGCTGGTTTTTCATTAAATTCACTACTTGAATTATCCATAACGACCAAAAAGTTTGTAATAAAAATTCACGTGAAAATTCTGTATAATAGTTTGCAACGCACTCTCTTCTTCTTCACAACAAATTTATCATGCTATCGAAAATGGCTTCGCAAACGATAGTTTTGTACTATGTCATCGATTGCCGATGTATCGATACTTTTGGCGCCGGCAAAGTTGACAGCGTTGTGTGACTGTAGCGCAGAAATAAACAAAAAATAAATATTGTAAACAAAATGGCAAGTGAAGATTTATTTCCAAATGAGCTGACGGAGGAAACCGACTTGGCGCAGGAGTTGGAGAGGAGTGAGGAGACGATGGAGCACGACAACGACAACGGTAACGATGACGATGAGAAAGCAACTGGCGAAGATGGCGCAACAACAAATTCCGAGCTCGCAAATCCGGCCAGCAGCAAAACAAGTTAATAATTACACAATTATCAAATATGAGCTATTATATTAATAGTTCGACTTTTAGATAGCAACGGTGGCAAGGCGTCTGCTGAGCATGAGCACGAAGCCAAGCTGACCCAGTTGCCGATGGCTCGCATTCGGAACATAATGAAACTGGATCCGGACCTGCAGATAGCATCGAATGAAGCTGTCTTTGCCGTGACCCGGGCAGTGGAGTTGTTCATAGAATCCTTGGCACGCGAGTCCTTCTCGTATACGGCGCAGTCCAAGAAGAAGACCGTGCAGAAGAGAGACGTCGAGCTGGCGATATCGGCCGTGGACAGTCTTATGTTCCTGGACGGTGCCATGAATTTTTAAGTATTTATTTCAATTATGTGATAATAAACGTGTATGTGTAAGAAAACGCCATGTGGTTTGGTTGAATTATAATTGGTATTTATTTGGGATAGTGTTCGTCGAACAGTGAGAGAAGTAGAGTTAAAATATATCAAGTTTTATTCATTCTATTTCGAATGCGCACATTGAAGGTTATAATTTATAAATAATAATTAAGTAAGTATATTAAACAATTATTGATTATCATTGATATTGATCAATTACCGACGTTACATGAAAATACGCATTTGTTTTGTGTACAACGTTGAACGCTCAGAATTTACAACGAAGCCCGGAGAAAATTAAGTTTTTCTTTTGAATTTCTTGTTTTTGTTTTGTTTTGTTTATTGAAGCCGTTTCATACTTACTTTGTCGTTGGGCGTTTCTGTTATTTTTGCTTTATTGTTTGTTTATTTGTTCTGCTCATAGACTTATTTGAAAAATAATTCCAAAACTTACGCTAACATTTCTTTAGAATAATTATAGGGTTTGTTTGTGTGTTGTGTGTATAATGATTTGTTGTCTTTCGTCTAAAATTTGCTGATTTTAACTGATTATTAACTAATTATGCGAATTGTATTTTACGATGTTTTAACAAATACTTTAAACTTTCCTCCTCTTTATTTTATTGCATTTTTTTTGTTTCCTATATTTGTTGCATTGTTATTATTTGTTGTTTGTGGGTTTGAATTGCGTTTTGTTTTGTTTTTTTTTTTTGGGTTTGAACACAAATTAAATATTTTTAAACATGATACTATAAAATAGGATTTGCATTATCATTTTGTTTTGGATTTCGATTATAGTAGATATTTATAAGTAAGTGTATGCATAGATTTGATGTATTATTGGTTGGATTATTAGACATTAAATATTTTGTTTTTTTTTTTGGGTGTATTTCTTATTTTTGTTTTCGCATTGATTTGAAATGGAATTTTTTGTCGCTGTTGGTGCTGGAAAGACTAACTTCTTAACTTTGTTGATTGGTTGGTTGTTTTTTCTTTTCTTTTCATTTTGTTGTTGTTTTGTTTTGTGAAATATATATATAGTATGAAAATTAGCGCATTTTTGGATATGGAGCCGAGCGATAACGCACGCTTTCACGAGAACGTGATCCAGTTTCATAGTGAGCCGATGAATGTGATCCCGAGCCCGATGTTGTTGGTCTATATGACGATGAAGAACGACCGTTGCTTGGTTTTGCTATTTTGAAAAGAATTTTTATTGTTGTTTAGATCGTTTTCAGTGTCTGTTTGTCTTTGTGCTGCATTGTTTTTTTTTTTGTTTGATTTTGGTAAATTTCTTTTGTTTGGATATTTGACTTAAGATACATAAAAAAAAAGATTTTTTGTTTAACCGGTTTTGAATGCACTACCCCCAGTAAATAATTAATTAATTGGAATTTGAATTCGAATTGATTTGGTGCTTATTTTTTGCTTTGTTTTTGTTTGCATACAGAAATGTCAATTATACATATTTACAATTTGATGTGTTATCACAGTTGGTTTACAAGTAGGTAAAATTGGTTTTTATTTGATGGATGAATATTGGATAGTTTTGCATTAAATGTGTGTTTGAAATGTTTTTGTACGAATGTTTGTTAGTAGTAGTTTGAGTTTGAGTTTGAGATTGATATCGAGATTGTGATTTTCGGTCGTAATAATTAAGTTGATCGCCAGCTCATTAGGCATAGTGCATTTAAAATCTTGTTAAATATATATAGAGGACAGGCTTCTTCCGATTTAATTTGAATTTCGATTCGCGTTTTAACTTTCATATATATTGTGGTATTTAATTATCATCATCTTTTCTTTTCTTTTACTCTCTTCATCTTCATCTTATTTTTTTCTTTTTTTTTAACTTTCATTTTCTGTTTGTCGCAGTGAAATGGTTTTTGGTTTCAACAGTTGCGCGCGGATTATTTATTAGTCGTTTGAAAACAGTCCTGCTGCGGGAAAGATGTGAATTAACTAAATCTGATGGGTCTTACCTGGATAGGCCGCCGGGTAGGATGAGGAAGACGAGTGCGGATGATACTCACGGCGGTAATCCCTTTCATACGAGCTGCTGTCGTACTGGGCGTGATGACTCGAGTGCTTCGACGATTGCGTCGGCGGCGGAGTCGCATATCGATCGTACTCCCCGTGATGGTCATATAATTCGTGATCCCGCGATCTAAACAATTGCAGAGCAGGCAAATAAATGAGGATATTCCAGCTATGCTTGGGTATTCTTTACATACCTGTGAGCCTTGACAATGCCATAGTTGGGATCGTCCATTACGTATCGCGCTTTCTCGAGAATCGAATAAACCTTCGGCTTAGATGTCGCTGGCGGAGGCGTGCTATAATAGATCAACAAATATTTAAAAGTTAATTAACAAGTTTGGGAGGATGCAACTCTTATACGAGTGTTCAAAAAATATAGCCTAAAGTATATATGACAATAAACCTTAATATACCACTAATGTTCAATTGCATTTGATTTTTGCCCATTCAAATTGTTTCTTGATACCTCCTATGTTTTTTTGTGATTCTAGTTGTAAAATGACGCTCGTTTATCGATTGTTTTTTTTCAATTGAGGGGGCGGAAAGAGGCGTGCCAAAAATCAAAAACAAAATTGATCTGCGTAGGTTAAACACGACTACTGATACCAAATTTGGTGTTTATAGTTCTTATAGTCTCTGAGATCTAGGTGTTCATACGCACGGGCAGACAGACAGACGGACATGTCTATATTAACCCTTTTAACCCATGGGTAGCAGATATAAAAATATAGTATTGATGCCTATGGCAATGAATGCCTTTCTCTTAAATATATGCGTGGTATTTACCGAGTGCTGTAGGCGCCATGCTCGCCATATGATTTGGAGTAGTGATGAGATTTCTTGTACATTCGCTCCTTGCCATCCATTTCGCGCAGTTGCTCCAGGCGAATGTCGTCGTTGGCATCAGGTATCATGAATTTGCGTATCTCGCAGAGAGCGTAGCCCAGGCGGTGATATGCCTCGGCTGGCGGTGCCACCGTCGATATTTCGACGTGTAGATCTCTGCTGAGATGTGCATACTTTGGATTGCCTGAGCTGCGCAGCTCCTCCTCCTTGCCGTGATCCCGCATCGAGTTACGACCCATGACGACCATTTTGCACAGTGTTTCCTCCTGCAGCTGGCGCAATGTGTTGCCCTTGGGACCCAGTATCTTGCCGACAAAATTGAATTTCGGATACTCTTTGATTGGGAACAGGACTTTCTGGGCCACTCTTATTGGTTTTTCACTGTACACATTTGCGTATATCTCGGGCTTTGGAATGCGTCCGCTCACCAGTATCTTCTCGACTTCTGCAATGCCAAAGAAACAATCAGGGATGGAACATAACAATAAGGGGTTTCTTGCTTACCGTCGTCCAGCAAACGCTTCGTTATGATGTTCTTCTTCTCGAGCGTCTTCTTTTCCATCAGGCATTCCTGCAGGTACGCATTGGTCTTCTCGTTCAGCTGCGGCGTGTCGTGCAACGGCGTGTGACTCGTTGCATGTCCATGGCCGCCATCCACTTCTGGAGCATCGGCAGCGCTGCCGGCGCCGGCTGCTTCATCATCACGTCGCTTCCGCTTGTAGTCGGCGGCGGTGTCTTCATTGTAGTCTCTGTCGTAGTCTCGCGGCATTTTATGGGGCTTTTAACTGAAAATATGCGAAACAACGAACGAATGCTTTGCAAAACTTTGGTCAACACGTATTAATTCAAAGTACAAATTAAATTTGTTGTTTTTTTATTTGAGCGAAAAAAATTTTCTTTTATGTATGGGGAGGTCAGGGTGACCGCAAGTGAAGTTCCAAAATACACTATTAATGGTCGCGCAATATACCGAAAATACCAACGACTATCGACGTAGTCAGTCTGACCGATAGATATGCAATTTGGCGAAGCGATAGTTGCATTTTTGCGTGCTTGGGCTTGTCAGGGCTGGGCACGCATTGCGATGGAAGAAAGCGCGTTTTTGCCTCTTTCGCTAGATATGTACACACTTTGATGGAAAAAGAGAGAAAAAATTAGGGCCACAAAGAGGTTGCAAACATATTTGATAAATTCAAATTGAATCGACTGCTCGGCGACGAGGCCACTTAGATAAAACGCGCCACGTACTGTGCCGACTCCTTTTGGTAACATTCGCCACATCAATTAACTACGGGCGCCGTCACGGAAAGCACCACAAATGGCGGAAAACGGAATGCGTGTGGGCCCAGGGTCATCGGCAGCAGCAGCGGCGGCAGCGACAGCGGCAGTAAATGCAGGTACCAGCAATGGAGAGCACGAGAACGAACACAATGCGGCTGCTGCTGAGAACGAGAAGGCTCAGCCGGCGCGCCTCAATGAGTCGGCCCAGAAATACATGCAGGAACTGATGAGCGAGCGATCGCGCATGGAGAACCAATTTCCATTGGCCGTAAAACTAATTGACGAAGGTATGAAATCGATTCGCCATGTGTGTGTACACACTGCTGCACCCCGTATGTAAGTTCATAATATTTATTGATATGTACACATTGGATCGATCTTGCAGCCTTGGAGCGAGTGCAGTTAAATGGGCGCATTCCCACGAGAGATCAATACGCCGACGTGTATCAGCAGAGGACGATCAAATTGTCGCAGAAGGTGCACGTGCCTATCAAGGATAAGAAGTTCAACTATGTCGGCAAACTGCTGGGCCCCAAGGGCAACTCGCTGCGCCGGCTGCAGGAGGAGACGCAGTGTAAGATCGTGATTCTAGGCCGCTTCTCCATGAAGGATCGCGCCCGCGAGGAGGAGCTGCGCAACTCAGCGGACGCCAAATATGCCCACCTGAATCTTCCGCTCCACGTTGAGGTGTCCACCATAGCACCACCCGCTGAGGCCTATGCCCGTGTTGCCTACGCTCTGGCCGAGATCAGGCGCTATCTAATACCCGACAAGCACGACGACATACGCCAGGAGCAGTACAGGGAGCTCATGGAGGACCCCGAGTCTGCCAAGAAGCTGACACTGCGCCAGTTGCAACAGCAGCAGCAGCAACAGCAGCAGCAGCAACAACAGCAGCAGCAGCAACAACAATCGGCTGCAGCTGGTGGCAATGGCAATGGCAACAATCGCTCTGGGGGCAACTACAGGTGAGTGCCCCAAACGGGTTGTCCAATTGGAGCATCTCCCACTCACGCTTGTCTCCCATGTTGCAGACAAAAGTTTCAGCAGCAATCGCACTATCATCACAACGACGAGACTGTCTATTATCGTTCACACAACACACACAACAACACCTACCACCAGCCAAAGCCCTATGTGCCAGGTGAGTCCCTGAAATCCCTGCCGGAGTTCGTTGTCTGTACGCCTTCCTTTGCAGCTGCCCAGCGGGGCAACGCCATGCATACCACGTTGCCGCCGCAGGCAATCGTCCGGGCATCGCCGCCCGGCATGGTGGTGAGTGCGGCCAGCTTTAATGGACGCAATGCCGGCATGGGGAATGCCGGCGGAGGCATCATGACTAACAGCATTGTGGCTGCCACGGGCGGAGGGATTGGTGGCGCTGTGCCACCAATACGGCATTATCGTCCCGCCGCCCCTTATCAATTTGTTAAGAAATAATACAGAAGCAATGCGCCGCCTGCCGCTCGCTGTTTGTTCACCATTTTGTCATCGTCAACTCATCCAAATGCATGCCCCGCCTAGCAAATGTTGCATTGTTGCATTGTTGATGCATCTGCATGCGACGCCATCGGATTGGGCTTTGGTCGTCGATTTTAGGCCAAGCCGAATCACACACACAACACACAACATGAACACACTGCTCCAAAGGTAGATGTAATAATTATAAATACACACACACAGTTTTCACACACACATATTGACTTGTAACACGATTTGGAAAGTGGAAAACCAACAGTTGAAAAACCAAAACAGAACGAAACGAAAACAAAAACAACAAGAATGAAAAACAAATGATAAAAATGAGAAATGAGTAAAGAATGTACGTTTAAGAAACTAGCCTAAGTAGACGAATGCTCCAAAAGAACAGACACCACACACACACATACACACACACTCACACTTGACACACACACACACATGAACATTAACACCAAAACTATGATTGGACTTTCGATTGAAGAGGACACTCGTTAGATGCCATTTTACCATTGATTACTGTTTCCCTGAATTCATTCTTTTGAGCTGTGTGTTGGGCTCTGCGAGCATTTTGTGAATTGGTCATTCGGACGGACCCCAAGGTGTCTTGAATTTTTAATTTTGTTTTGTTTTTTTTTTTAAATAATCACTCACTGACGCATTTCATTTCATTTCATATTTATACACACATATAACACATATTTAATGCATACGTACGAATCGTTTCACTCTCTCTGTCTCTCCAATTATTATTTTAAATACTTATTTTCGTTAATGGAATCTTACAACGATTAGGAGGCTTTTTATTTGTTACGTTGCACAGTCGAGAAGTTTGTGTTGTCATTTTGATTTTTTGTTTAATTCCATGATTCGAAACTGATTTGTATTTGTATTTGCGTATAGTTGAATATGATGTATCACATCCACACCGAGGCACATACAAACATATACCTACATACATATAATCAAGCATACAATACATATTTACATAAATATAAACCAAAAAAAAAAAAGAAAGAAAATTGAAAAGAAAAGAAAAGGAATAAATAATGCAAACATGAATCTACACATATATCGGCGAAAGCGCGATCATATGACTACGATAATACAACATAAAATAGCTTAGCATTATCACATCATACAACATAAAACGGAAATCAAGAGAAGAGATCTACAGAAAAATAATATAAAAACGAAAACACATATAAAAATACATTTAATGAACATGATAAGAAAGAATGCAAAACCCACACATTATTGTTATTGTTGTTGAAAGCAACTAAAATTGTAATAGAATTATGCAAATATACATACAAAATATGATGACAATGTTAAATTGCAGCTTAGTTATTATTTGTGAACGAGACGCAAGATAAACAAACCTATTTATACTTATACTTTCAATACTTCCGCACACCAAAAAATGTTGCCTAAGATACGCTCTGCATACCTTTAAAGTATGCAGAATCGATTTTTGTTTATGCATTTCCTTAACCAAAACAAATGGAAACAACAAACCCTAAATATCTTTGTATGTTGTAGACACTCACAACAGAATGTGAGATTTTTTGGTATTGTGTGTACAGCGAGCTTCTGAAGCGATTAAACATAAAATTTCTATTCATTTGATTCACGAACACACAAAAAACACCTACGCATAACACATACACATTATATTTTACAGTGCATTATTATATATTGCTGATTATCGTTAAATAAATTCCCAATTTGAATTGAATATATGTTGAATAAACTTTGATGAAAATCATTTTTTATTTCTTATACAGCCCGCACTCAAATCGATCTCAGTTCAAATCTTGAATGGACAGACACACAAGCATACTGAAATATAAATATAAGATAAATGATTGTATTGGATTCGATTCGAAGTACCAAGAGTTCATCATGGTTCGAAGTACTCGCTGTACCTATTTTCTGATATCTGTTCTGAAAGTTAAGGAATATGACAATAAAATAGGTAGAAATTCCACAACTTTCTGTCCAGTTTCATAACAGCGCTCATTCAGTGATTAATTTTATGATTTCGTTTACTTTATTTAATTACAGTGTATAAACTAACAACAAGTATCAATGATGATTTAGCCATTTAACCCATCTACAATCCTCTCACGAGCTGCATCAGTGTGTAAGGATTCATATTGCTCATAAACTTCAGCTGCTTCTCAAAGCCTGGCGGCGTCTTCGAGATCCAGTGGCGATCCAAGTAGTAGTTGATGTAGCTCATAAATTCCTTCTCGGTATAGTTCTCAACATGAATGGGCACAAATGGATCCAAGTGCTCGAAGCCCTCCTTACCCAGCAGATAGCGTGGCATATACGAATCCATGAAGCCCTCGGTCATGGCCATCTTATCGACGGACAGAATGCAAACACCGTTCGTCCAGTCGTAGCTGGTGATGTCCAGGAAGGGTTGTGTGAGCGTTATGCGATCCGGCGACACACGCTGCTTGTTGTCGGAGAAGATGCGAGTGATGGGATGGAAGAAGGCATTGAAGCCATCGATGGCAACCATTATCTTGCATTGCTTATTGGTCGCCAGTTGCTTCAGCTCCGAGATCAGCGCGGCAGTAGTCTCCGAAGCGTACTTAATACGTGCAATGCCATGCTCCACCAGCTCTATCAAAGAAGCCCCAGCGGGCGTGCTCTCTCGCTTACTCCACACGTATTCCTTACTCGTCTTCAATTGCAACTTCTGCAGCAATTGCGCGTTCTGATTCTTGAAGTGCACCAGCCAAGCGGCCGCATCGAAAGGCAGATCAATGAAGCCCTCCTGGCCGGATGCATTGGCCGCCTCCTTGGGTCGTTTCATCCAATTCGGCGCCCAAGGCACATGAACCAGCACAAAGTCGTTTAGGGCGCCATAGTGCAGGACATGGGCCATCGTTAACGTCTTGCCTACACCATTATCACCATAGAGCACGTAGCGCACAGCTGGCTTGCTGAGATCAGCGTTCTTGATGTACTGCAGCAGTTCCAGGCCAGGGGATCGCACCATGAGACACGTTTCGGTGAAGGTCTTAATCTGTTGTTCGTACTGCTTTGGCAGGCCACCGCCCGTAAAGATCTGCTTCTTCTGTTCCACAGGTATCGTATAGAACTTGGCCTCCTGCGTCGCCGAGTGCTCGCCAGGATTGGCGACAGCTGTGCGAAACTCGTCTAAGGTCGGAGGAGCAGAAGCATCCAAAGCCGGCGACACATTCGTGGACATTTCAGCGGTGCGACTGGACGCACTGGATGCTATGGCATTCCGCTGAAGATGCGTCGATATCCGCGACAAGCTTCCAAACTGTTTGCGAAACATTTTAATTGACAATTTGTAATTAAAGTTTGTGAAGCAACTCGCGGGGAACGTGTGTTATTATTAAATAAGAGCTGCAAATAGCGTGGCCGTAGCTCAAGTTTCGAAATATACTTCAGAAATATGATATAATGGTCACTCTGCGAAACAGCTGTTGAATATCGATAACAAAAACAAGTCGGTCGATAGGGCAAGCTAAGCCAATCGATTTACTTGCACATTTCAAAATTTGAATTTTTAATCGTTGGTAATAACGTTCGTTTAAGGTGGATAAATATTTTAATGTTATAGTGAACACAACGGTGAATGTATACATTGAGTGTAACATATTTCTTAATATTACATAATACTCTGCAGTCGTTTAATTTAATTAACCTAATTCACTCTTCGCTTATCATATCAATTAACATGCAAGGTTTGATTGTCGCAAAATTTGATCTAAATAATGATACCTAAATTGATAAGAATAACTATTTTGAGATAAAGAAACTTCAGTTTGCAGTCATTTATAGTTTAATTGCAATGAGAATGTCTTCCCTGAAACTACTGTCAATTTGCGCCATTTATGTATTCGAAATTGTTTCTAAAATTTATGGTTTCTCCATTCAGTTTGGTTATCAACATCCGGCTGCAGTACCTATCTATGAAGTTGAGATACATTGGAAGAGTGCGGTCCACTATATGGACTATGTCGACAGACCACAAAAAGTAAGTACATTTATTAATTGTTCGATTGTATAATTAACCGAATGGCAAGGACCAGGACCTGCTGAAGTTTAGAATAAATCTAATATTGGTATTTGACGAAAGCCGATTCGAATCGGGTGTTCGGACTGAGATAATGCGAGGTGGCATTGGCTTTAATTTTACAACATTACGTATGAGAAGATTCCTTTCGGAGGAGCCTAAAATACGAAGTTCAAGGGTAACAGTTCTCATTTATGGTCTTTCTCAATTTCAAATATGATTTACTTTTAATACCATCAATAAATACATGTTTATTGAAACTTGTCGTGTTGATATTTTCGTAAAATATATTTTATAATTAGTGCTCCAATTGAACTTGTTTTAATTGAGTGTTCGTCGGCTCGTTCCAGGTGTAACCATCTTCAGGCAATTTGCTTTCAATCGTGGGAAGCAACCAAGCCAAATGCATCCGTTGGCCAAGCACAGTTCTCAGATTGTGACTGAGTCCATAATTATATTTATTTTTCAGGTTCTTGTCATGCTCACCAGATACCTCGCCTACCATCATCATGGGCACATAATTCCAAAGTGCAGCATATGCAATTGCCATTGAAATCAAGTTAAGGACATAAAAAATCGTTAGACAAGAGTCCAACAAACTGCTTATCAAGCTGAGGAATATGAATTTAAAGCCAGTTATTCTCAAAAAATAGATTGAATAGTAGACAGTCGAATATACAGAAGCGACCATTAAATGCAACAAGAAACACATGAAGTATCTGTGATTTTGATGGCCTATACAATATCCGGAGAACATGCAGTGATGATCACGTCTCAAAATGCAGACACCACACAGTTTGCAGTGCCAGGATCTAGGAGGTGCCAATTGATTACAGTGATTACAATACTTCCAAAATCCATTGCCATTAGTTGCTTCCTTGGTGCGATCAGCTAAGGCAGAACAAATACAATATTTATTTTATATTTTAACTTGAATACCAACTCACGATCTACACTGGTATCAATGATCATGCATGCAACCAGGTTGCCCTCAATATTAAGTACCAAAAAAATGCCCATAAGCAGGTTGAGGATATAAGCAAAATTACCTTTCTCGTGCAGCGCTGGCAGCAAATAGAGAATCTCATATGCGAAGATGACAGGCAGGAACAATCCTATTGCAAGGAAACACAAACCTTCCCCGAGCTGTCGAGGTAAAGGATTGCGTCGAAACTTCATGCTTTATGCATACAGTATTTTTGTAAATTTCTTTAAGAATTTTTTCAATTTTGACAGTTTGAGAATGTTTATTTGATTTTTTTCACTAGATTATTATTTATTACTTGGTAAATTTTCAGAAGTTTTTTTCACTAGATTATTATTTAATATTTGGTAAATTTTCAAAAGTTTTTTTTGCAGTAATTTTCCAGTAATAACCATCTTCTGGCAATGGACTGTTGACAGTCGGAAATAGCCAAGCGACATGCATGCGTAGGCCAAAAACGCTTTTCAAGTTGTTAATAACTCCATTGTTATATTCGGTTTGCCTTTGCTTTGCAAAGCAGACCTGACCCCGCCACAACGATGGCGCTTTTATAATCAATGCAGCAATGGACAAACCCACTAATGTAAAGTTGAGACTGAAAATAAACAATTGCAGATATGAGCAAAATGTCAATTCGCTCCAAATCCAGATATGAGCTGCAAGCACGTGAAGGAACAACTTGGAATAGATTCGAAATCGCAACATGTAAATCGCATTATAGATCATTGAATAGACAGATCCAACAACTGAGTATAGCACGAAGCACGTAAAGTATCTTTCATTCTGATGGCCCACACAATACCCTGTAAATCCGCAGTGATGACTGCGTTTCAATATACACTGCCCGCAGAGTTTGCAATGCCAGGATCTGGGAGGCGCTAACTTATCGCATATCTGGCAATGTGTCCACTCCAAACGCTCCTTGGTGCCATCAGGAGGTGGCAAACAATTCTCAACTAATTAAATTGTGTATAAATGTAAGAGTGTAGACTGAACATTTGTTGGCATACTCACAGTCAACGCTGGTGTCAGTCATCATGCTGGCCAGGAAATTGCCCTCAATGTTGAGCAATATAAAGATGGCCAAGAGACACGTGAAAGTGTGTGGAAATCCGCCTGGTTGATGAATGGCCGGCAAAACAATACAAATGTTGTAAATGCAGACAAGGGGCACGATCACCGCGACAGTTAGAAACAAGAAGATTGCGCCAAGTTGTCGGGGAAATGGATTTGAACGAAGCCTCATTTCTATTTAAACTTTTATAGAATTTTTTAGAAATGTGTATAGAACGAGAAATTGATTTGATTGTAGAGCGACAGTTAACTCTTCTTCAAAGAGTTTGACACCCAAGTGTAGCCATCATCGGGCAATTCACTTTGGATGAACGGCGAGAGCCAAATCAGATGCATTCGCTTGCCAAAAATAGTTTGTAAATTTCGCATCATTCCATAATCGTATGGAGACAACGGATCCTTCTTCTCTGCACAGACTGCACCACGCATCACTATGGGGCAGTGAAAGCATAATGCCCAGATCGGGAAGATGCAAGCTACAACGTGTAGCGCATAGAAAGACAGTTGCAAGTAGATCCAAGGATCAGTGAAGAGAAGCATAGGAAAATTGGAATCCTTGAGCACTTTCCAGTAGGTTTGAAAGTGCATTCCTATATAGATCGTGCTGTAGGCCATAGCGCATAATGCACTGATCGCCATGCCCAACAGAAAGCAGCAAAAATATCTGTGATTGTGGTGGCCAATGCAACAGCCCGAAAACGAACAGTGATGATCGCGTTTCAATATGCAGATGCCGCACGCCTTACAATGCCAAGATCTGGGTGGCGCCCAACGATCGCAGACGTCGCAATGTCGCCACATGAGCCGCTCTGCCGAGTCGTCTGGCGGTGGCCGAACGAGCTGATCTGAAATGGAAGCGAGTGTGATAGATGCTTCTACGATCTACAGCTACTTACGATCCACACTGGTGTCCACCAGCATGCAGGCCAAGAGGTTGCCTTCCACGTTGAACAACAGAAAGATGGTGATCAGGAGAACGAAGAAATAAGCGAAACTGCCCGGCTCATGGATCGCTGGCAGCACAATAATGATATCGTATATACACACTATAGGCAGAAGTAAGCCTATTAAAAGGTAGCAAAAGATTTCGCTCAGCCGTGGAGACAAAGGATTACGTCGCAACTGCATTCTTGTGAAGAATATATTTATAACGTGGTCCACTTTTAACAACAAAATTTCGAAATAGTCGCAGATCAAGTACCAGTAATAAATTTGCATAAATTAATGTTGTAGTCTTAGCTTGTATTTTCAGTCTATAAGAAAATATTGAAACTGTCGAATTTCCACAGCTAGCTGTTCTTTTTATTTTCCGTGTTCCAGCTGAAGCCATCGCTCGGCAATTCGCTCTTGACCAGCGGGGAGAGCCAAACCAGATGCAATCGCTTGCCAAAAACGCTCTGCAAATTGGCGAAGAGTCCTTTATTATAGTTGTGCTCCTTGCCGCTCTCCGCACAGACTTCGCCGCGCATCACGATGGGCACATGATAGATCAGTATCACAATCGAGTAGAGCAGTGCGAGAATGTTCAGGCTATAGAAGAGCAGCTGCAGATTCGTCCAGAAGTTGCCCAGCACCAGCATGAACATGGGACAAACCAGCTTGATGGCTGTCAGCCAAGTGCAATAGGTGGCTCCATGGAGCACCCACATGTAGTACGAGTTGTAGCTGAGCGCGTAGACGGATCCCACAAACAGGTAGAAGGTGAAGCACATGAAGAACCGATGGTTGTGCTGGCCAATGCAGCAGGCAGTGAAGAGGCAATGATGATCCCGCTTCAGTATGCAGACGCCACACACTTTGCAGTGCCACGATCTGGGAGGTGCTAAGCGGTCGCAGGTGCTGCAATGCCGCCAGCCGAGACGCTCCACGGCACCCTCGGGCGGCGCGTCGCTGCGGTTGCCTGAAAGCGAGTCAGTTGATTGATCGACTAGCAGACGATATTACTTTGGACTATATTACTCACTCTCGACGCTTGTGTCAATCACCATGCACGCAATCATGTTGGACTTGATGTTGAATAACAGAAACATCGCCATGAGGAAAGTGAAGGTGTGTAGAAAGCCTCCCGGCTCATGGATCGCTGGCAGCACGACAACAATCTCGAAAATGAAAACAATTGGCAAGAATACGCCGATGACGAGGTAGCACAGTGCATCGACTATCCGTCGGGGCAGCGGATTGCGTCGCACCTTCATGGCGAACCGACTCGAATGGAACTGAAGCAGCTGATACCCGGCCGACCCTCTCTCAGAAACCAGTTGAACGTCACGTGTAGCAAGCAGCTTTGAGCTTTCCCCCGAAAGCTTTTGCTTTTATCAACAATACACAATACACTTGCAGTGAAGCAGAATGTTGATACGATAGAATACAACAACATTCATAATAATGAGGTGTGAAGTGCTCATAAATATCAGATATTTAATTGTATAAAAGCTTCTGCCGCCACAACAAGATTTGTCGTAACATTACGAAAACAGATGTTTGTTCAAATCAGAAGAAACTACAACCATAATCAGATATTTAAAGTAGTTTGTGGACACTGACATAGCAATGTAAAAATAAAAAAAAATTAAAAATATGAAATCAACTCAATTTGCGTGCATAAGAAAAAAGTCAAAAAACGTGTCTTAAAACCTCTTTAAGGGAACTGGTGTCGTCTATAGGATATCTTTGACCTGACTGATTATTGTCAGCTATCATCAAACTAGTGCATAAACGGAAACACCTAAAATCTTCATTGCTTTACAATAATGTTTAAGGGATTTTAGTAGGCGCTTGCTAAGAAGCGGTTGAAATGCTTTAAAGCGGTATAGTATAAAACAAATGATTAAAATAATTATGGAAGCTGCTAGTATAATTATATGAAGCTTCTGCTGGCTCAACAAGATTGTCTCGAAATATTGGGAACAACACTCACACATGTTTGTTCAGTGCAGATGAAGCTACAACCAATCAGTTTAATGATAAGCGCTTAAGCAAATAAAGTATATAACAATCCATACATAACTTTTTCTTATCACAAAACTAACCCACATTTGTACATACATGTTTTGTAGTTGTATTTATGTGAAAACTTTTGACTAGAGAATAATACGAGAGATAATACGCATTAAGTCATCAGAAGACGTATTTGAACTTCGTTTTAAAATCATAATTACAAAAGCTATTTATTTGAATTTGGAAATTATACCATTTATAAATTATGCATACTTAGCAAGCATTTCTCTGTATAACAAACATATCTGCAAAGTAATTCGTTATTAATGTGCCGAACAAATTGCCATAATTATCTCTAAAATGTTGAACAACTAATCCTTTGAATTAACCAGCTGACAGTTCAAACGTTAATTCAACTAGTATTATGCCAGGATAATGGACTTAACCTAGGGGCACAGTATCACATAGACAAGTCACAGCAAATGAAACCACAAATTAATCGGGTAAAATGCTAAAAGCATTTCAATCAATCGAATGCTCTAATTGTTTTCCAGATAACCCTCTTTAATTAGTTGCGGCTAATTAGTTAGTGTGAAACATAATTGCTTTTAGCTTAATACTCGTATATAAACAGGACTTTCACAATGAAAAATTCTTTAGTTGTCGCCATGGAAAGCAAACAGAACAAACAAAAGACTCATTTGTTCTTGCTGAAGAGTTTTCAGAAAAGTTTGAGTGTTTTCCTTAAGGAAACTGGGCTCCATGGTCTTAAATTTGTGGGCGACGCCACCCTAAGCATCTGGGAAAGGTAATTTTATCTAATCAAACCTTTTTTACGTCATTAATTAAAAATGTAAAGGTCCTTCTTTTTGATTGCCTTTGTGGCGGCTTTTGTGCTGACTTTTCAATTGATATCGAACATATACGATAAGTGGAACAGCACTCCAGTAATCATAGGTATTAGTCCGCATGCCACTTCAATCCTGAAAGTGCCTTTTCCAGCCATCACCATATGCAACATGAACCAGGTGCAGCGCAGCAAAGTGGCGCATTACATGGAGTAAGTAGTGGTCTACTATATTGTTGTAAACTTAATTTGTAATTACGTTTTTGTATTTTATTTAGTGGCTCAAAAGAGAGTGATCTGCTGAAAGTTCTCTGCAGCGACGAGTCCGAGGACACGGAAGAAACGGCCGATGCGGAGTCCCTTGCCTTCTACGCATCCTTGGTCAACAATAGCTTAAAAGTCTCCGAGTTCGTGACGAATCATTCACAGACCTGTGGTCAGATGCTACGCTACTGCAGATTCAGTGCCATTGAATATGAATGTTTGCAGCTGTTTCGTCAAATAGTCACGGACGAAGGACTCTGCTGTGTCTTCAATTTTCTGCCACCTGAGCGACTTTATAAGCGGTTGTAAGTGCTAACAAAATTAACAACTTCTGTGTCATCAAAGCCAATCAAATCGATATGACATTACTTTCAATTAGCAGTAGAAATATAAGCTCTCCGTTTGGCTATGAGTCTGTGCCCTGGGATCCAGAGCTTGGCTATCCCAAGGATTTGCCCAATCGCTTTTATCCCCGTCCTGCTGTGGGTGAGTCTATTTATTTCATTTAATTTATTTAACCAAATTTCCAATCTCTACAATACTTATTAATAAAAGCAGTAGTTACAACTTTATTTAGATTTAACAATCATATAGATCTTAGAGGATAATCTTTGTGTTTTTCTCTAGGCGCTGGCATAACAATGGGCTTTAGTGTTGTGCTTGATGCCCAATTGGATGAATATTTCTGTTCCTCTACAAATGGGCCCGGTTTTAAGGTCTGTCAGTAAATTGTTAGACAATCGGTCGTTAAGTATTTGCAATTTAAATTATTCCGCACACTTTAAGCTGCTGTTTCACAACCCCATAACAACGCCCGATATGAAGGACGAAGGACTTGTCGTTGGCATTGGCTACGAGATGAACTTTCGCCTGGAGGTCAGCAGGTCAGAGGCCATGCCCAGCATTCGCTCCATAGCCATCAACAGTCGCCAGTGCATTTTTATGGACGAGAAGAAGCTGCTGTACCACAACCATTACTCGCGTCGCAACTGCGAGAACGAATGCTTTGCCAAGTTCCTTTACGACGCCTGTGCCTGCATTCCCCACAAGTATCCGCACATCTATCGGAACGCCAGTATTTGTGGTGTGGGCGATACGATCTGTATACGGCGGGCAACGCGTCTGGAGAATGCCGCCCAAACTTTCAAGTGTCGCAAGGAATGCTTGCCGGGCTGCTTTGATCTGTCCTACCTGGCGGATGCTTTATATTTCCCCCTTGCCAAACGGGATTTTCGCATTGCAAATTCACTTGTTGCCTCCATGAACAAATCGTATTTGCTGGACAACATTGCAGTCGTGAACTTGTACTACAGGGAGTCAGTCTATTACGGCAGCATGAAGAACGTCTATATAGGCTTAACCGAGTTCCTGTGTAAGTAAATGATTGTGTTGTTTGTGTGATGATAAACAAATAGTTTTGTTTGTCTTCCCAGCAAATATTGGGGGTGTTATGGGTCTGTTTATGGGATTCAGCGTAATCTCGTTAGCGGAAATGTTTTATTTCCTTGTTCTGAAGCCCATCTCGGAGTTTATAGCCTGGAAGCGTGGCAAGCTGGCGGAGACCAAACAGCATCCCATCGATGACAATGCAATTCAAGAGCAGAACATCTGGCATACTAGAGAACTCCATCCCAAGGGGTTCGTCTCAAAGCCCCTATTATTCAGTGGTCACTCGACAAAAGAGGTATTCAATCCTAGGAAGACCAAGTTGCACAGAGCTTTCAAGTAAATTGAATAATAAATTAAATACTTGTATTTGCTATTTGTCTGGCAAACTACAATCTGCTGCATCACTCTAATAAACATTTGTAGTTTAACCCACATCGAAATAGGTCAACGGAGAAGCACATTTAAATGTCATGCTTAAGGTTGTAAGTGTCCCTGAGCTAATGGTAAAATCTATAATTATAATGAGTTTGCATTCCTGTTTATTAAATCCGCAAGGACTCTTTGATGAGTAAGAGCATCAACAGAACCTGATACTGTTGCATAAATTATTTAAGGAAAAGAATCTTTTCCCAAATTGGGGAAATTATTGATCTTTGCGTTCTTTAATTTGGTCTCGGAGAGTAGCAGAAAATTGTAAGTAACTTGTGTGAGCCAGCAGCTGTTCCCAATGCTAACTACTTGTAATAGAATGAGAATACTGATTTCAATTAAGAGTTCCGAGATTAAGCCAGCAGCCTTTGCCCCCTTTTGTTTCCCGGCTCTTCATATTCTAGGTACTCGGCACGAGTAGTTGAGAGAATATTTGGTGTATGTACTCGTGGTGCGGTTATTTATTATATTTTATGCCAATAAGCGCATTTAGCTAAATTGCTTTTCTGTAACTAGAAGTTCTCTTCCACTTCAGCAGTATCTAAAGAGCTGCGAGTGCTCTGGTGTGTCCTTAAAGTTGCCAATTTCGCTTCAGATACACACTCCATACTACATGCGCATACTTTTATGACTTACAATTGTGGAGCTCTACATATGGAGCAATGCCAGAGCAGAGACGCTTCATACTTGTGGAATTTTCACAATTTTCTCAGACATCGCACATTTTCTACTAACGCTTCGGCTTTAATTGCTGACCTACACACAAAGTGACTAATTTTGTTCATGCATAACATACTTAGACTGCAACGAGGGCTGCCCAATGGCTTGAGTGTTCAAGAAGTGAATTACTTTGTATATAATATGAATTATATACATTGGGTTAATTTATTTCATTGAAATTGATTGTAAGTCCCACAGAAAAAAGGCTTTATTAAATTAAATTTTAATTATTTTGATTAATTTAATATCAAGTATACAATTGAAATTGAAAATATATCGTTAGTTATTTACTATCGTGGTCTTTCTTATTTTTTGTTTTTACAAAATATTCGTTTGAAATACATATTAATTTATTTAAATATATGCTTTATTATTTTTTCAACACTTCTTTAATATGTTAGACAACTCAAAATATTTACATCTTCTTATTTTAATAGTAATCCTTTTAATACGATGTCAACATTAAAATATTTTTAATTGTATTTTATCTTATACTTATTTTGATTAGTGTACTTGAACTGCCCTCGTTGCTTTATGATTTGTGTCTCTGTAAATTTCACAAACTCGCTCAGCCCACTTTCATAATTTTGGGTAGCAGCCGCCTGCGGTGCAACAGCAGCTGTGGTGCGTGCTGGCAACTGGCAACTGGGTGGCAAAGTGGTTTTGGGGCAAATGAGGCATGGGTACGAGGATGAGGCAGCTGCTAAAAATAATGGGGGAGTAAGATGGCAGTGTGAATGGAATGGGTTGGGGGTCTGTGTTGGGCAAACCGAATGAAATGCATTCTTGCATTTCAAGACAATTTGCGAAATTGCAACGCTTGATGCTTCCACGTGCATTGCATCTGTTTTTTGCTCGGTGTTTTTATGGCAAGTCAACAATGTGGCCAAGATACGAATGAGAACAACAACAATACCGGGGCAGAACAAGATAAAAACAACGACAACAACGACTAACAGCAACGACAACGACAACTACAAATAAGAAGAACTAGAGCTGATGTTGCCGGCGAGCGAATGGGCTTGGGGTTAGTGCTAGGGTTGAGGTAAGAGATAAGGATATGGGATTGGGTTTGGGGTTGGCGACTTGGCGAAACTAAAGTAAAATAAAGTAAAGGAAACGAAGGACAGGCAACTCAGCTTTCAGCGCTCAACGATGACAACTAGTGTAAATGATTACGACGTGTTCACGGAATTCTATACATCCTGCTGGGCAGCTCCATAAGTGTCAGGAACAGAACTGGATTCAATTCTTTATGGCGTTGTTATCGAGCCAATGGCAGTTACCCAGTTACTAGTTGCCAGTAGCCAGTAGCCAGTTTCTAGTTTCCCCCTCTGGGCAAGAATAGAAAAAGCTTTGGCTTTGAATGAAAAATGATCACATTAAACTTGCAGAGTACTGAAACAAGAAACAAAATAGCAAAGCGTATTTCAACCAGTTGGTTAAATGAAATATTTATATTATCGTATATTATATTATTACACACCCCACACACACACACACACACACACACACACACAATTTATGAGTTTGATAAGAGAGCGAAGGGTGAGGATGGAGACGGCAGTCGGATGTGGGGCAAATGCACACACGAGTTGTAGTAATTAACATCCAATTTCCAAGTAAAGTTGTCAAGTTAACAATGAAGTTTTCTCCCACCCAACAGCAGAACCCGAAGCCAGAGCAGTGCCAACTAGACAGAGGTCGGGTTTGATTAAGGTATAAATAATTTATGCTGGTTTTGTTATGCTGCATAGCATTCAGCAGTAGGATGTGTGGCCCGGGGACGCCTGTAAGCCTTAAGCATTGTCAACTTTATGACATTCCAGCTGCTCTGTCTCCTTTATGGCTTGCTTATGCACACAACCTCGACTACATATTCATCAAAGTTGTTGTGCAGTTGGGAGCATGTCTTCTTAAATATGGCTGCTGCACAACATTCATAAGTGTGTGTGTGTGTGTGTCTGTGTGTTGGGTTGTGCTCCAAAACACGTGGCGGATGGATGCTAGTTCAAATTCTACTTAGGTGCTGCTGTTGTTGCAAGTGCCCAGAAGTTGCATGCGGAAAAGCAATTAAAACTTCTCGACTTCGGAAATGTTCCTTCATATTTCATGATGTCTCTTCCTCAATAATGTTGCCCATTCCCCGATTGTACATGACACAACACTCTGTTCCGTCACCTAATTTTAAGAGCAATTTGGTATCAAAGATTTGAAGGACCTCATTATTAAGTAACACAATTATGAACTTTGTTAAAATGTACCTAGCTGCATAACTAGTTGAAAGTTGTTAGTCTTGCCTGGAGGTGATCCATTCCATCATAATAATTTAAATTAAACTACGATGGCGCCCGCTAGGAAGCGATTCTCATAATTAAATCTGCAAGTTCATTTTTTTTTAACGTTTTTAATTGAATTTACGATTCAAATTCACATGCAAGCATAATGACGTTCACCAACACATACAAAAATAAGTCAATCAGTGTATATGTGAGTTGTCAGTGCGCTCTCTCTCTCTCTCTAACTCTTTGCACTCTCACTCACTTGTTGATGTGCTCTTTTGGCAGCAGCAAGAACAACAGTATAGAAAACTTCACCTACGCATACACACAGTCAAAGATCTACTCTAATATGTCTGTGTGTGTGCGGGACACGATCAGCGAGCGCTTGCTGTGAAATTTGACTAGCGCGCACTCGCTCTCTCTCGCTTACCAGCTTTTTCTTCTGCTTTACTTTGTCATTCGTACCTCTCAAAAGTAGCAACGTCTTCTGCTATACATTTTCGTTTGCTTGCATTCTAGCAACGTCTTCTGCTTAACTCCAAGCGTTAATTAGCAACGGCTTCTGCTAAACTAACATCAACTTCTGCTTGTTACATATTCTTCCGCTAGAGTGCAAAAGTAGCATTCTCTTCTGCTTGACTTTGTCGTTTTCTTGCTTTCTAGCAACGTCTTCTGCTTTACTCCAAGCGTTAACTAGCAACGGCTTCTGCTTGACTTTGGCATTAATACTCCTCATATCTAGCATATTCTTCTGTTTTACTTTTTTGTCTCCTTGCATTCGATCAAAGTCTTTAGCTTAATAAGCAGCAACTTCTTCTGCTTTTCTTGATCCTTTGGCATTCCTTAATTTTTGACAGACTTAGTGCAAAGAATATTAAAATTAAATTATTTGGTTGTTTCTATGATGATTAAAATATTTTTTTCCTCCATTTATGGATTTATGAGTTCATACTTTGGTATTTTGTTAGCTCATTCGAACAGCTTATCACACCAAATGGCAGTGCAGTTAACAAAATACAAATATTTATATAAAAATGCTGACGAAGCTGCGAGTCAAGCTGGCTAGTGTAAAATTAATTTAAGATTTTTATAAATCAAATTACGTTTAATATATGATCAGTATTTCTCTTTCCTAATGCAGTCCAGCTATCCATCAGGATTACCACAAAATAACTCTAATTTCATTTAAATTTCTATTTGATGGTAAAGTGTGTAATCTGCTGGATATATGTATATTCAATTAATAAATATTTATTTATTTATTATAATTAGAAATAATTAGGGAGGACTCAGTGAATTGAATTCCGTTTTATATAGCATATATGAATCAGAAAGATTTATTAATATGCTGTCTGTCAGTATAAATTGCACGCTTGAAATTTCATTAATCTCAAAACAAATCGATTGCACTTAAATTTAAAGTACTTTGCCACAGTAAAAACTACAAATATAATTATTTGCCCCTGGGAATATTGACCATAATTTTGGTTTGTGTTGCAAAATTTACGACGCGAATAATGGATAAACTGTTGAGTGGTGATTTCCAATTTTGGGCAGGGCCAAATTGACGCTCATTTCTCTATTTTGGCTTATTTGTTAAGTGAAGAAACTTGTACTCCTTGGAAGGTAACTTTGATCACAACATTGAATTTAATGGCAACCACTTAGGGCGCAATATTCGCCGTGCCAAAGACGAGTATGAGTGGAGTATGAGCACGAATACTCGTATCTACTCGTAACATTTGGCTAATGGAACCTTGGAGCGAGCGCTTGCTGTTTGCCCTCCATCACGGCTATAAAACGACGGCAATAACAGGTTGGCACGCCAAACCCACAACCAGCCACAGACCCCAAAACGGTCGCCCAGCTCCCAGTTGCCGCCCACGTGTAATATTTCGCAGGTGAGCCAATGCCAAAGCCAAAGTCCCAAAAAGGGTTGTAAGAATGTGACGAAGCCCCTGGAGGCAATGCTCAAATATTCGTTGAAAATATGCAAATTTGTCGTTGCAACCACGCCCCCCCGCCTCCTCCTTGCTTACCGCCTAATGCAGCAAATTGCATTTCAAATAAGGTAATTTTACACATGCAGAGAGAGAGAGAGAGCCTGGGGCGACGGGCCATTTGGTTTCGACCAAAATGTATTTCGGTTCGAATAGCACAGATAAAATTCATCGCAGTGTTTGCAGTTGTGGCCGGTGACCGAAGGGGGCCAGCGGGGGGAATGACGACGACACGAAGTTGGACAACTGGTAAGCCTGTCAGGCTGAATAATCATGACCATCAATCAGACGGTCAGTGGGTGCCCTGCACACCTCATTAGGCTAATCCCACAATTGCGCACGGACGCACAGCCGGACGGACACTCGAGCCGCATACAGTTCCAGCTCCAGCTCCCGTTCCCGTTCCTGCCGAATCGGAAGCATTAGAGTAAAGGGGTAACGCAATTTCCCATGCGTTTAATAATATTTCATTATTATGAGCTGACTTGTGGCTGGGCATTTAAAATCGGCTTCATTGTGACTGCTGAGTGACTGTCCTAACTGCCACTGTCCCCGGGAGAGAAGATTGATCGCCAACTCTGTTAATTATCAGCCGAATTATCTGGAATGCACACTTGGCCCTTGCCCTGACCAGACCAGACCTGACCTGACCACGAAAACAGTCAGACAGACACATGTTGTTAGACAGCGATGCTCCGAACTGTTCCCAGCCACAAGCTGTTCCCAGTGTGCGAGCACAACGAGGCGCAGACTCGTCATTCGCTGCTGCAACGAGCACAGCATCCACACGCTGCGAATGTGGCACACGGAAATGTGCTCCAACTGGTAACAGTTCAGTGTGGCGCTGCTAGCGGAATGAAGACGTTCTTGCCACCGCTGCTCGCCAACAGGTTGCACATGCCACTGTGGGCAAAGTACGTAATTATCGAAGAGCCTGCAGCCCTGAAAACACTTGGCCAAATGTTCTCCTCAAGATGCTTCCCATCCCGACTTAATTGACCCATAAATGCTGAAGTTGAGTGGTCACAAGTAGAGGCAGGCTTTTAATTTCTGACTTACTGATTTTCGTTTCATGTTATGTGGGAGCTGCCTCTCGACTCCCATTCTGGCAATGTGTTTTAAATTGGTTTTCAGTTGAATCCCCAGAAGATGCATCTGAATGAAATGGCCAAAGTTATTGTTATAGTTTCTTTGCTGAAAGTGATAACAATTGCTTATAAACAATTAATCAAAATGTTTTCTAGCAATTTCACAAAGTTTTTCACTTTGCGAGCTGACTTGAATAAAGTTTTGTTGTTCTCTTTTGATTTTATTATGGATTATTTAAATTGGATGTGTTGATTTTATTTGCGCAAGGCAAATTTCTACAACTTTTGCATATATTATTATGCGTTGACCCAGAGAGTTATTGAAGTTTTACGACACCGTCTGAAATGACTACGAATTTAATCGAAAATGTTCACTATATTTAATGATTGCGTAGATAAAAGCTATGGTAAGCTAGTTAAATATTCGCATAATTTTCATGTTTACTGAATTGATTTTATTATTCGCATGACGCTCTTCAACATGCAATCGCAAATCGCAATTAAAAATACATCTCCATATTGTTAGACCCTCTGCAAATATTATATTCATGATTTTATGCGTATTTGTAGTTTCATTTATTATTAATTCTCAATGCTCTTTAAATAGTCGACTTTGTGCGCATTTGGCTGGATTCAATAGTAAACAATTTATCGCATAATTAACTATCGAAATTTGAAAGAGTAAACATCATATCATGGATTTGGCGAAACGTGTCTCTCGATATGTATAAAGTCGGCTTAAATTCGGCAATGTGACGGCTAATTAAATGAAACACAGAATGGACTGCAATTAAGGCATTTCAGATTTTTGCGGCCCAAACGCGTGAAAGCCATAAAGCAAAGAGCAAAGAGCAAAAGAGAAGAGACAGAAGGTACAAGGAAAAGGAAAAGCTACTGCAATCGCTGGCACAATCAGAATCACAGATTTTTCCTAATCTCTTTGCTTTATCCTGCGTAGTAATAACTACTCGTACTTCTTGGCTTCAGCTCTGGCTTTGGCTTTTCCGCCGTTTTCTTTGTGGTCTACCCCGCACTTGAAGTGGTTAACCAGTGGGTATGCACAGCATTCAACGCTTCACAATGCCATCACAACGGACAAGTATTCAATTTGTATTAATTTCATTTAGAGGGTATACTCACATGAGGCACATATTCCTACATGGTCTTTTGCCTTGCGTGACAGCTCATGTCTTGTTTATCTAAATCATCCGACTGTGTAAATGCCAAGCCTCGTTTCCTGCCTCCCCTCTGAAGCTGCCCTGCTCCATCGCATCGCACACCACTCGAGAAGCGTGCGCCTGTCGGCACATGGCAATGAGCGGTGAATGACTCGTCGACTCGACTGAGCTTGGTTCTTGGTTGCCCGCTCTTCCTCCCTGCTCCTCATACCAAAAGCCAAAGCCGTGCAGTTGCAGCCCGTGAAGCTATGCAAAAATCTGTCAAACGTCACTTTGGCAACAATGGTGGTAATGCTGAAGTGGATCTCGGTGCTCGCTACTTGGCACTCAGTTGTTGGCTGACGGTTTCGTTTGGCGGGGGTAATTACGGTTAGTACAGCATCGTTGCACAATTTGCAGCGAATGTGCATTTGGCCTTGTTTCTTGACTTGTTTGTGCAACATTTGACCTATCTATAGAGCGTGTGCTTCTTTTTCTATTCGAATGCTGTGCAACCCAAATCGGAAATTGATCAGAAATGCACAACAAACAGAGGAAACTCTAGACTCAGCGTTACAACAGTAGCGGACTTAACAGCTGCGAAGGAAGTCTGTTAATCTAACAGAGCACTGTTAACACAGGAAGCGGAAATGTGTTACTTTAACAGAGCGCTCTTCAGTTGTAGTTAACATCAGAACAGATTGCGCAGCTAATTTTGCTGATTTAATCAGTTTTATGTGTCAGCAATTTACGACTTTGTTAGGTATGTTTGTGTTGTTTTGCGGTCTGTTTTTGATTTATAAATTTAGTGCGCCCCTGGGCTGATGTATCGCTATTTATCGGAAATTGCTTCAACTTGAGACAATGCCATCATATTGATGGCATTTTTTTGCCACTGTCAGCTAGCCTGAAGCTACCAGTGTAAGGATATAAGTTTATATATGGACGGAAAAAAACGAGCGAGGACACAAAACGAATATTACAAACTTTGTGAACAGAGCGCGGCACGTGCTTCGTGTTAAGGCAATCGAGAAAGTTTTGCGCACTCGCTTTTCAGGGGCTTCCCCTCGAAGCAGCAGCCGGAACAATGGCAGAGGGAGCAGCCAGCGGCTAAATTGACAGCTGTCTATGTAAACATGTGTAGGGAAAACATCATGGAAAGCGATTATCACTATCGACGCGTTCAGATTACTGGAAAATGACTCCCACATAGTTATGGAGTAAGTATTATATCTGAATTTGATTAAATACTCTGATGCCAGCCAGCTGTTATTACGATGAAATATTCTTTCTTCATGTTTATCTTAATTGAGTTACCCAACTTATGCAGATATGTATATATTCTATATGTATGTGTATAATACCTGGGCTCAAATGCCGTTTAAACGCGCGTTTTCTCTTTAGGCCTTGGCAATTGCGTTGCGCTTTCTTCGTAATGTTTCCCCAGTGTCTCTTTGCGCCGCAGGAAGGAAGCCAAATCAAATAATGGCCGGCGTTTAACAGTGCGTATGCATGGCGTGCCGCATGCCCCATGCCGCATGCCGCATGCCGCGTGCCACATGTGCCTCGTGTGTAACGCATACATTTGACTTTTGGGATTACAGAGCTGAGCTTCTGTCTGAGCTTTGCCTTTGTTGTTGGTCCTTCTTGCTGCTTAGATCAGAGACAACGACTCATAAAATAGGATCTAGGAAATCATCTGGGTTTGATTTGTGTTACACGATTATGATTTGTATTTTGAACTGCTCGCTTCACACTTAGCTCGCCTCGTTAATCTGGCTGCCATTTTGCTTTATGGCCAGCAAGAGCCATTGCCGTGTTAACGCGATTGGACTGGCACAGTGGTAGAATTCAGCTATCATGTTTCGGTAGAATTGTTAAGCGTACAGCTATCAATTATTAATGTAAATAATGTTGTGTACTACTCTCGGCGAAATTGCCAACTTGTTTTTCAATTTTCCATCAATATTAAACTACCGGCTACAACGGAAATTTGTTCAGTTAAATATTTATTACTTGGAGAGAGAGAGTTGAAGGAAATGTGCTGGTATTGAAGCTAAAATGTCGGAAGCTAATTACGATATTGGCCTCAGAGCGCAATTCAGTTAAGGTTCGATTTTATCAACGACTTTAAGCTGAGGCATCACAAGCACGAATGCACTCAATTGAAGCTGTCTTGCGAGCAAGTCTAGCTACAAATTCCTTGGTGTATTCAGTGCATTAACTGCCAGCGCACTCACACTCACAATCCGAATCCGAATCCGACTAACGCTTACATTCACAATCACATTCAATTTTCGTCTATTCAGTGCTACTGTGCCGTGGGATCAATAAACCGAGCAGCGCTCGTGTGAAATGCTCCAAGCAATAAAGGCATCAAATGTTTGCTTACAGTATACACCCACACACACACACACACGACTATACTCACTCGTTCATGAATAACACACACACACACACACACACACACATTCACATGTATTCCTTTGTAGACTCGTAGAGAAAAAAAGAAAATATTTAGGTCCGTCGTTTGTATGCAAATGCGGCGGACTGAAGACTGAAACGTGGCGAGCCAGTCGAAAAAAACACAAAAATAACAGAAAGGAAAAGAAAAGAGCTGAGCAATTTGTGCAACGACGCCATTTCCATATAAATCTTCAATAATTTCTATTATTATGCATAATTGAAATTGATTTTGTTCTCAAATTGGAACACACGTCCTTCCGGCCATCCACCATATTTCCAATTGGTCAGCTGGTCAATCCACAAACCCAAAACTGAATAAAGATGGGGGGAGGATGCTGCCCATCATCTTGACACTACGGGGAGCCTAGTGATAGATGACAGCTCCATTGAGTCAAGGAACAGCTGGCTGTTGTGAGTAGAGCTTGTTAGCCTGATTGATATTTAGCCGCAGGCAAAATGCCATCTTGCCTCCCTGTAATCAAATACCTTCTACCGCATTTCGCTGAGATTCCTTTAAGCAGGACAGCACATTAAAGCATCAGCAGCGGCATTAGCATTAGCGAAAATTTGTGAAAAGTTTTCATTTGTCAATTGTGGGCAGCGTGCAGTGAGGATTGTCTATCCCGTTTCCCGTCTCCCGCTTCCCGCTTCCCGCTTCCTGTCCACTTGCCACTGAGTGGCAACTTTTCAATATGGGCTGCGGCAGGCTACTTTACGACTGCTGGCAAATCCCCTGGCTGGCGCCATTGGCCTCGTTCTGTCGGCAAATAATAGCAATCAAATGCCAGGGCTTCACAACTGCCGTATACCGTATACCGTATTTGATATTCTGGATTCCTTATTCCGTATTCCGCATTCCATATTCCGTATTCAAATGCTACTGCAAATTTAATAACAAATATAAATCATTTCCAGAGCTGACAGCTAAAGCACGCCCTCCACACAATCCACGGCCCACGTCTCACAGTTTTCTCTCCTTCTCTCTCTCTCTTTGTTTCTCTGTCCATTTCTCTCGCCATCTATCTGGTCTCCATCTCCATCTCCATCTCCATCTCGGCGTTTTCACCTCAAGTGTGCGGATGTGGGCTGCGGGACATTTGGCACTGCGTCCAAGACGGACGCACTAATGGCAGTGGCAGACACCAATAAGAGGCAATTTCTCATCTCGCCAGCTACACTTGAAGTGATGGGGGAGACGGGCCGGAGCAGCGGGTGAAGCAAGTGTGTGCCAGTATTTTGGACGCCCCTCGAGGCGGACCAAAGTTCTCTTGCTGTCGTGTTAATTTTTTATCACTTTGAAATTAAAGAACAACACTTGGGAGTGGAGTGAAGTGTCGTTGTCCTTGTTGTCCTTTTCGGCCAGCCGGCTCCTGTCGCCACTGTGCTGTTGTTTTTTTTTCTAAGCTAGCCAACGACTTTAAGATTCTTGTTCCGTGTTCGCTTGTCGCTCTCCAGCTCTCCAGCTTGGGTCTGGGCAAACATAAATAATTAACTTAATGCCATGTTGCCCATAAATTAGGCATGCCTGTCTTTCTGCATTTGACCAAAGGCCTTTCTTCCACTGCCCCAGCGTTTTGCGTTCCGTGTTTGTGCCGACAATTCTTTGATTAACAGTCGACCACAAGGATGCGGAGATGCGGAGACTGGTGCTCTACAAAGGCTTCCTTCTCGATTGCGGCCTATTTGCCATTGCCATTGCAATGCCAAATGCAATTTCAAGCAAATCAATTGAAAACACAAATCGCAATTGCCTTTCACTTCTCCCTCACTCCCTCACTCTCTCACTCTCTCTTTCCATTTCGCCTCTGCAACATTGTCCGTCCCCTCCACATCCAGCGATTCAATGGAGTTGAGATTTGTTTTGCATTGACCGCAAATTTCAATACAGTTTTGCGGCCAGCGTACAATTGTGGACCCCTTAGCAAGTTCTCTCTTCACAGTGGCCCGAAACAGGAAAATTCTCTCTATAAATGTATTCAATTAATATTTGTTTTGAAGGTTCACAGTCTAGAGGGTAAAGACTATGTTTAAAAGTGTAAATTTATTATATTTATTAATTTAAATGAATAAATGTGAAACACAAATCGCTTTATTGAAATTTACGTACTTTAATATTTTTAAAAATAAACGGTTGAGGGACAGAACAGTAACATAAATGTCAGTAATTTATTGACGTGACACTTGCCGAGAACTGAAAGTGAGACGTTAATCAACACTTTGGTAATTAAGCTGTCAGAGCTGTCAAAAGTTTTCACTTTGTCAACGATATTAACAAGTCTCGTGCGGAGCTGAAAATATGTTTACGAGTATGTACAATTTCCAAAACTATGAAGAAAAGCCCGAGGAGGAAGTAGAACTGGAGGAGCAGTTTATAATACGTTTCCCCGAGGTGAGCACCCAAAGATTAATCTTCATTTGAAATACAAAAATTACATATACATACGCAGGACATTGCAAAGAACGTGCGTGACGGGATTGAGGTCGGCGATGTTAGCAAGTCATTGTCAATATACTTGGATACGGAACATCGTAATGCCATAATCAGCGCAAGCGGCGAGATTCTTCACGGCAAATTGATGAAATTGCCGACACTTATAGAAAGTTATAAGACCACCGACAATGTGAATCTCTACAAGACGGCCAACATACATGAAATATTGATCTGCAGTCGCTTAGACAATGATATTGAGCTGGAGCATTCAGACGAGGAGTCCACATTGCCACACGGCCTCACACCGCCGACCAGAAATATTCGTAAACGCTATCGGAGGCGTCTTAAGAAGAAGACGAAGAACAGCAAGCAATCGAAGCAAGAGACTCTCGAGACGGTCAAGCAATTATTACGTGAAGATTTGGAAGCTCTGCTGACCGACTTTGAAGTGTGCTATTCTGATGTAGTAGAGACTGAGGATGAATTCGGTTTTAACGACCTCGATGCTAATTATTAACTACCACCGCAACTAACCAGAATAAATATTTATTATGTTTTAAAAATCATCAAGATAGAATATGAAACGTATTTATTATTGTTATAATGCATACAGATCTTTCTTCACGAAGAACGTTACGAGAATTTTAAGGGAGTCAACTTGAATTGGGACACCGATCAAAATTTCATATGTAGAAAAATATACAAGAATCGCTTTATTTTTAAACATTATTTTAATAGACGATAAGTTTGTAAGTTCATAACTTACTTGCATCAAAATCTAAATTGTGAAAATTACTACAATTATAGTTTTGATGATTCTTATATATTTGTTTGTGATTAATTTAATTTCTTGCTGTCGAATTATAAATATATAATATAAATATGAACTGTTGCTGCTATTTTAGTGCGATTTCGTGGTAAGAGGCGCACTGTGGCAACTTCCACAATCGCATATGCGGTCGAATCGGCATTAAAGATTTGTGTTGTGGCTTTCCAATGGCGCCAACGTGCCTCGTACCTCGGGTGTGTGTGGCACCACTGTGTATTGCTGTTGTAGTTGTTGTTCTACTGCGGGTGTGGTTAGTGTTGTTGTGGCCCTTGTTATTGCCGCTGCAGGTGCTGCATTGGCTGTGTTTGTTCAGCTGTGTGTCAATTAACTGCAGGGCCGACCTAATTGTGTTGACGCCATTCGTTTAATCAAAGTTTAACGCCTGCACTTTGCGGCCTAATTGAAAACGCCAATTTTGCTGGATTGCAACTGGTTAAGTTTTGATATTGTCGCATATATGTATCTGTCACGCCTCCCCTCGCCCCTTTTGTCTTCTTAGGATGTCATCTTCAGCTCGGCTCGTCTGAAGCTGACGGAGAAGCAGATGCAGATGTAGAAGCTGCTTCTGCTGCTGATGATGTTGGCCCTGACCCAGTTTGTGTCCACTTTTTTTTTCGGGGGGGGTAGTAACAAGTTGAGAAAGTAGATTTTAATGAGATGCTGTGCAAATTTCGTGTTGGGGCGCAGTAATTTCCTCAAATTGCAAAAGGGACTTCTGGAAAGTGTTGCTCACTTTGGCTCATTAGCCTATTAGCCATTAGCCCCAACGCCATCGCCATCACCATCGAGCGTCAATTAAATTCTTTAAATGTTTCCATTGTGCTTTTCGCGTCATTGTACTGCTCTCATAAGCAATATTTTACTTGCCACATGGAAAGACTCCGGCACCAAATTAATGAATATTTATGCGGGCACGTAAGTTCGTTATGCTTGTGTGAAATGCACTAACAAGTGGCTGCACTGAGAGAAATGTCGGTTAAATCCGCAAATGGAATTGCAAGCAGTTGGTGTGAAAAGCGTAAATTTAAATTTTATATATAATTTTGTAATTAATTGCAGTCTTGGCCCAAATTTAGTTATATTTTTGTTGCAGTGCATGCAAGTGACTCGCAGCAGCGACCTCTTGACATCTCACTGACCTCGTAAACCCTTGAAACGCCTTCTGTCACCCATCACACCAGCTGTCGAGAACATAAACTTTCGTTGTCGTTGACGTCGCTCCATCCCCATCCCCCCCGGCTGCTTGGAGGTTCTGCTGCAACCTCCGCTCTCTTTAGGTGGTCTGTGTGCGCCTGGCAACTTTGCATATGATTACACGAAATTTGCATCACATTATTTTGTGTCTGATGTTGGTCCTGGACACGGACATGGACCTGAACTTCAACCAGGTCTCATCCGACTAACCCAACGGCAGCTGAGCGTCGCAAACACGTGGTGCAGCATACAAATGACGCCTGCAATATTTATTACTCGAGACCATCGCAACCGGGCTTAAGTAGTGGCAACTGTTTGCCATGCAGATAAATTGTTTATTTCAATGGACGCACAACCCAAACACAGATGAAGATAGCGATAGCGACAGCGTTGGAGATGGAGCCGGAGCCGGAGCTGAAGATGAAGCTAAGCCAGATGTCGATGGCAAGAAATCGCCACAATTGATGGACTTCACGTTGCTTTGGCTGTTGCTCAAACTGTTTTATTGCCACGATCCCACGTAACGCACTCAACGCATCGAAATGAATACTTCGATGAGCTGGAGAAATGCCTTTGATATGTTCACTTTAAATTACGAGTATTCTCTTTGGCTGCACACAGTAGTTTATTATTCGAGTACTCCGGGAATCAATCCAATCGCTGCCTCAGCTGCGAATCCAATTTGGTTTTCAACTATCAAGGGGGTGTTTCAGCTTTAGAGCAGAGAAATATTAGTAACGAATAACAGTTGGATAATTTATAAATCCGCATAAAGAAGACCCTTTTCAGTATAAAGATAATCCAATTGTTAACGTTTAATCTAATATTCATTTGAATATTCATCATTTATATGCAGATTTATAATACGAATATAGAATGCGCTCTTTGATTTGATTTGATTTTACAATCCAATCGTTAAGGAATATGAATAACTTTATCTAATATTAATTTGAATATTTTATAGTTTTGTTTTACAAGCAAATTACTGGATAGTTAACTATAGATTTATTAACCACATAGTCAACCGATCGCTCTCAAAGCCATATCAATGGCGACATTACTAAGATATGCTCTGAGTTCAATCTCTGCAGGATTTGCGTGGCTAAAGCCAAAAGCCAAACCATCGATTTTAGACGCTGCAGATGTGAAAGGACTGTTAAAGATTTAAATAATGCAGGAGATGATGCAGCTGTGTTTGACTTGAGGTGTTCAAATGCAAAGCGTGGCATGCACAATGCTCACATGCAGCGCAGGCAGCCAATTTCTGGGGCAGGAGCTGCGAGTGCGAATGGTTATGGAAGTGAGGTGCACACTTCAGACAGCAACGTATTCACAGAGGATGCCAAGCGTCACATTTTAATTCATGCAAGTGTCATGGGGGGTGGGGGAGAGAAAGAAAGCAGAGAAGAAGTTGTGGGGGGCAGGTGCTCAAGGTGGGGGAGAGAGGGGAAGTTGCCCCCCGGCTTTGCTTGCACTTGACGCGCCTGTGAAGGATGCGGAAGAGTACTCGGTGCGCCCACTTGGGACAGGATTTATTGCCGTTTTCGGCTTCAGCTCGAAATTGAAAAGCAAACAAGCCGCTAACAAGGTGAAGCTTTCGCAGCTTGCGTCATTTTTTCCTCTTTCTTTTTTACTGCTGCTGCTGCTGCTGCGTCGCGAGGCACTTCAATCTAAATTTGAAGTTCGAAGCGACTCGGTTCGATGTGCGCTTCTATTCGATTCGATACGATTCGATTCGATTTTTGGTACGTGCTCGATAATCCTGTTCTAGTCCTTTCGCACTCGCACTCGCAATCGCTTAGCGAAAGCAAAAGCCAAAGGACACACACACACACACACACAGAGCGACTCCTTGTGCTTATCGCAACATTTTTGATTTCTCACGTATACTTATGGCTTCTATGCGCACTTGTGTTTGTATTTGTTTGAGTACTCGTACTCCCACTCGCACTTGTATTCGAATTCGTTCTCGTAGTCGCAGTCGTATTTTGTATTTGCTCTGAACGCCATTAAATATCCAAGTGGCATGCAACATTTTTCTTGATACACAAGAAGAGAACGCTGTGGCATGGACAGCATGTTGTCCATTCCACCTCCAAGCTCCTCACACTCTCTTCACTCCACTATTTATCTCTCTCCGAGGACTTTTCGGGACAGCCAGACGAAGATATATATTTATTGAATTGAATTGCGTTCGCCTGATCCATTTGGAATTTTCTTATTAATTTTCGAGAAAACAATATTGGAAATGTTTTTCTTGCAAGCCGGCGACACCTTTTCAACGACATTTCAGCAAAACTGCTGCGAGTGACTAAAATTCTGTATTTTACTGACCAGCTACGAAATAATTTAATAAGTGAACAAATTACGCTGCGAGTTGTGTTGTGAGTGGAGCATGTTAAGCCTTGTCAGTTTGTGAATGAATGGAGCAGATTGCTCTTCATGCTGTGCCCAGCTGCTGTTATCGCTTGGCCATTGCAGCTCTGCAGTTCTGACCTGGCTCAACATTTTCTGGGAGAACAGACCAAATCAAATGAATGGAAATGAAAGGAAGGGAAGGCAAAGTAATATAGAGCACAGAGAAAGGAAGAAAATCAGTGGCAACATAGTATATAATCTTCAATTGCCATGCACTTATGCATTTTACAAGCAAAAGGGTTTCAAGGTCCTCCAACAAACGTAGAAGTTTTTATCCTTTTCTGTGCAGCGACAGCGACAGCAACAGCAGAAGTGGCAGAAGCAGCAGCATAACTCTGAGTACTTCACAGCAAAAGTGCAGCAAAGTTTTTATTTATGGATGTGTTTTTGCACGGCGATAAAAACAAGTTACGCAAAAAAGCACGTTCCCAGCATTTAAACAGCACATTTTGTTGGTTCGACTCACACTCATATTCGAGGGAGTCGAGCGTGAAACTTGCTCGAATGCATCAACTGGTTAAACACAAATAATGCGGTTCGGCAATCAAATGGGCGAAACCCTTTTGTTCGCTCTATGCGCCAAATTAGGCGCAATAAAACATTCTTAAATTTATGGCACAGCCATTGGATTATTCAGTTATCAAAATGCCCGCCTCCCACTTGCCACTTGCCACTTGCCACTTCCCACCTTCCGCCCACGTGCTAAATGGAAGTGTTTGGCTGTGAAAGACACACACACACACACACACACACAGGCACACACACAACATAGTATAGTAAAATACACACACCACGAATTTGGCAAAACAAAGGAACAAATAAATTGGCAGAGACCAAGTTTGCTCCTATTAAAACACAACAAACGCAAAAGTTACACAAAAGGAAACTTTTCTTTCTATTTGCAAGTTGTAAGCGCCCACTCATACTCTTACTCCTAAAGGGTATGTACGACTAAGGCAAATTGTATATAAATTAAGGTAGATCAGGTATTAGGTCTGACTTTAATTGGTATTTTAAATAATTTAGATACAATTTAAAGTCACAGGTTAATTGCTCTCCAGTCGTGCATATCCCACAGGCTGCTCATTAATGGGTATGTCTGGTTTCTACCGCCAGCGGCCTTTGTCGGCTCTGTTATTTTAGAAAAGAAACTTGGGGCTCCCTTGTCTTGGCTTCTGCTCTTCTCTGCTGTGTTCGGTTCGGTTTGCTACGGTTCGCTTTCAGGAGTAAGGTAAGGCTAATGCCATGTGATGTTCTTGGCTACCAGCAGCTGACTGGTTGTTAGCATAGCTGGCTAACAATTGTGGGCGACCAGCCAACCGGAAGTTTGCTTCGACATACATAAGTTTAAATGATTTGCGCATACAAAAAACCAAAAGAACCAAACAAAAAAAAAAGGTTCAAAGACGAAGTCAGCGTCCAATTCATTATAATGACATCAGCGTTTGGCCCTTTTTCTGCCAACATAATTGAGATTTAATGGGTAGCTAGACGAGTTTTGGATACCCCCTTCCATCCACATCCATTTTTCACTCTATTCGTATCTTGTGCAATTTCTCACATCTCTCATCTGTGTCCCGTACGGGCTCATTGGCTCGTTTTGTGCGCAGTTTACGAGTGCGATGAAAAAGTGAATGAATTTAACTAGTCGAATCCGATTACGAGCATTCGCTGTAAGCACCCGCAGCTATGTTCCCCCTCCGCCTCTCTCTCTATCTCTTACCACTCCCCACTCAATCTCTTTTTGTGTGTCCCCACAAAAGGCGGCCCAAGGAAATGGCAATGGAAACGGGAATGAGAATGCGAATGCGAATGGCAAAAAGCGCTGGCGGAAAATTGAAATTGCACACGAAGCGCGAAACGTAGCTAAACAAAAGCGAGACTGCTGGCAAATTTAGGAATCATTTGCTATCCCCAGGATAAAAGCGCACAAAAACACAAAAAACGAACAACACCAGGAACAACAATGCGCACAACATGCAGAAGAACATGCAGGCCCATTGTGCAATTGGCGGTTGCCCATTTTGTGGGCAGTGGAAACGATGCAATCTAAACGTGAATGACGCCAGCACTGCAAATGCAGCTGCAGCTGGAGCTGCGACTGGACAATAACCTGGGGCGAGTCCGATAAAGAGACAGTCGAGTAATTATCTTTTGCAGCCGTTTCCAAACGTAGAGACATTAATGGAAACCAATATTAATGGCAGACGACAACAAGTGCAACTAGTAAATTTAAATTTAAATGTTACAACAAAATAGCAGTCTATAAAGTATCCACTTTAATTATCATCGACCATGGCTGCAATTTGAGAGTATAAAGAGTAGAAGCAGGTAAACCTCTGGTAGAGATTAATTCGTTTTGTGGCAGCTGAAGTCAGACAATAGCATATATTACCATTGAAATGCAGAGCTGGAGAGAGGGGGAGGCGAGAACATGCAAATGAATCAGCAGACACTTCAAGTCAATGCCAGAAAACAAGTGATTCTGAAAGCAATACTTACACTCGGCAGTAAAAACAATTTATTTGAAATGCTGAAAGGGAATCCCCAAACACAAGCTTCAGTTGCAGCATTTGTTTCTTAGAAATTGTGAAATAATAATAATCATAATAAATTCAGAATTTGGAAATGAATATTTGCCATTACTCCAGCTGAAATTACGACACAGATTTCAATTTTGCCCCAATTTCGATGCGGCAGGATATAAATATTTGCTGCGATGTAAATAAATATTTGCATACTCGTATGTGTAATTAGGATGCGAAAAGCAGCTTAATCCTTAGCCAGGACAGAAAGTCGCGCAATATTGCAAAACAATAAGCTAAACAGATTCGCATGCGTCATGTTGACTGTCTCTCTTTGCGAAAGGGAGTCGGGAGGGCAAATAAAAACATTTAATTAAAATTTACCAGCACATACATGAATAATTAAAATTTAATTTTCAGCAATATATATTACTCACACAAGCGCAAAGAGACAGCGACAGAAAGAGAGACTCTATTGCAAACCCTCCTGAGCCCCGTTGCCCCATCTTCCACCGTCCGCCGTCCTTCGTCCTTCATCCTTCGTCCTTGTCGCACGCCAACTTGTCACCTAAAATTTCAGATGACGGGCGCCCACAGAGGCCCAGGGCGAATGTAAAGGTAACAGCGAGAGAGAAAAAAAAACTCTGAAATAAAGCATTATGTTCCCATTCAACGGCGCCGCAGGGTCTCTTCCTCCGCCTCCCCTTCGCCCTCCCCTTCCTTACAGCTGCAACTTCTGTTCGCAGTCCCCCCAGTCCCCTTTGGCCTTAGTCAGTTTGAGAATTTGTTGTAATAATTGTTGTTTAGCTTCATTAAAAAAGTCACAAATTCGTTTACTGGAATTTCATATGAAATTCCTTTTGTGAAAGGCATCCACACAACCGAGGATTTTTTTATTTCGGAGAGAACATGAAAAATTTATGGCGTTTGCCACACAATAAAAAAAAAACCAAAAGAGAAAACGGCTCACAAAGCGCAAACACGAGTTCATAATGCTTCGCTGATTATTTGGCTTTGTGGTCATAAAGAATTGAATTCCGGAAGACCTCAAATTGAACAGATCTAACTTCCCTTTACTATAAAAATTATAGATCATAAATGTTAAAAATAGGAAATCATGTTGAAAAAAATTCAAAGAGATGCGAAAACAAAAAAAATCATTTAATGTAAAAAAGAAAAGCTTATCTAGAGAAAATCGAAGTCGAAATCAATGATAATCAAATTAATTTGCCCTTTCTTCTAATTAGAAATCACTCAACCTGTAGAGATCATAACATGTTAAAAAAATAAAAAATGATGCCTAATTAAATAAATTTACAAACGATAATAAAAAGCATTTGAAGTATGTAGAGTTTCGACACTGAAAATGAATGTCGATCTAAATATTTTTACAATATTGAAGATCCGAATATGTATACTATATATACTTCAATAATTAAAGAATATAATAGTTAAAAATATAAATGCATGTTGAAAGTAATTTAAACAGGTGTTGAAAAAGTATATTCAAAAACGAAAAATAAAAGTTGTATTATTTTCTCAATATTAATAATAGAATTAAATTGAATTCAGTAAATACTGGGAATCAAATAATTAAGAAATATGCATAAATTACAATTAAAATAAAATGAATTTGCTGCACGTTCTAATTTCCATATATATCGATTAAAATTCGTCACGTTGTGGCGATTAGTTATGTTAATAGAAGGTCGATAAGCAGTGCGAATATTATGGCCATAAGGTAAATTCGATGTTGCCGTAAAAGTTGGCGAGAACTTTTTGGTTTAAAGTTGGTTTCCGCATGGCGTGCGAACGTTTAATAAATATGCAAATGAGACACGAGGGAAATAAATAATTTAATTGATTTCATTAAAGGCGAAGCATCTGTCGATGACATCATCTACATACTGCTAGCAAACATCCATATATACTATACATACTTATGCCCATCCATAATCATATCGATTGCCATCGAGTGGCGTCTCCGGCTCGTAATTTGAGTTTGCTGGAAATTGTCGCCGAGTGTCACTACAACTCATCGCTTCCTGCCTCCAGGCTGCAGTGACAGCTGTCTGGGACCGACTCGAAGTCTGGGTCTGCGACTGGGACTGCGATTGCGACTGGGACCGGGAGTCGACTACGGTGTGGCAGTCGGAGTCCCGCCAAGCGGGCTAACGAGATAAATTTCAGTTTGATGGCAGCTCGAATGGAGCGTCAGGCAGGTAATATGATGGAAGCAGCAGGACCCCCAAAAGAAGCAACGAAAAAGCACAAAAGTGACGCCAATTTGAGCATCAATTTATGAACGCAATTTGAAATTATGGCCCAAGTGTGCCAGCAGATGTCGACATGAATTATAAAGCCATCAAATCGCCTAAACAGTGTCCTTTTTAATTTTTCGACTACCTCTCCTCGCTTCTCTTCCCTGCCTACGTAATTGTGCCATCTTGTAATCACAATAAGCATTTAAGTCTCCTTTTTGCCATGCACAAACCTAAGCTATCACCAGCAGCGTGTCTTGCTGCTGCCCCCTGATGTTGTGTGCTCTCATTTAAATTACAAATTTAACATTCAAATATTTACGAGTACTCGAATGTAAATGGCAGCTTTGTTGCCCAATTTCGTTTGCTTCCTACAAAAATCGAGAAATGCGCTGTGCAACGGGGCGTATGAGTTTTCCTCTTGTCAGTGCGCGACGCGGGTTGTGCGATGACTCGAAACGCAAAACATACACCAGTCATACACATGTCACTCGATCTGTCTCAGTTGTGCTAGACTACATACAGGATATGATATGAGTTTCCTGGCATGGCTTTGATGACTTCCATTTCCACTCCGCCTGTTTGCTGATATGCCAAAACAGTGGGACAAGCAGTCAACTGTTCGACTGTCATTTGTCTGCTCGAAGGCAGGATTAGAAATCAGCGTTTTTTAATTCGTCATCCCTAACGAGCAGGAGGTTGAATCTTTGGGGCCTTGGCGCCATCGAGTTCACTGCAGACCAATATGACCGCATAAGCAGTTTAAAGAAGTCTTTATTTTAAATTCCATACATATTTAAATCGCAATCACTTTAAAGATTTTTCTTGCATTCAATTGAAAATAATGACACAAGTTGATTCATCCTTTATTTGGACAAGATTTGAAACTCCCAAGCAAGCGATTGCTATATCGAGAGTAATAACTTTTATTACAGCTGCGTTGCTCGAGCTGTTGCTGCTGCAAAGTCCACATAAAAAACGTGACCAAGGACTGCAGATGCATTAATTTCCCGCTTCCCCCATCCGCTCCATTTACGGTCTGGGAGCATTGATGTGTTCCCATTCCATACGCACACTCACATAGATACACAAATCCTTGCATTGATGTCAATTGTCGGAGGTGACATAAAAAGTGCGAACAACATTTTTAAACTCAAACAAAGGAGAGGCATAGACGAAAAAAAAGGAAAAATGCGGCAAATCAAACAATGAAATTTGCAATGCTCTTTGTCATTGATTCCGGCGCAGCTTCGTTTCGCTTCGATGTGGAAGTCGCGTAACGAGGTCAAATGGAAATCGCCGCATTGGCATTAACTTTTGACACCCTGATGATGATCATCATCATCATCATCATTATCAACGTTGGCGCAGACATCCTGGATGCTGTTCCCGCTGCCACCACACGATTAAGCAGTCAGCCATAGAAATATCACGCAACTCAACGAACAAAGAACCTTTCCCTTTCCGGCCGAGGAGGCGGACCAGATTCGATTGGTTTTAGCCAGTTGGCACCTCATTGCCATTTGCCATCTGTGACTGTTACTCGCTAGCTCCAAATGTGGCTCAGAGAGGCAGCGGGCGAATACCAGATACTCGAGCACGTCGGCTATGAAAAATCAACTTTTCCTTTTCCTCGAGCTGAATTTTCGTTAAATGCGCGAGCACTGAGCACTCGACGTTTGCCTTTGTGTGTTTTCCTTTTTTTTTCAGCATTCACACAGTTAAGCAGGGGGGACAAGGGGACAGCTTTTCTTTTATTTGCGCTTCGTGTACTTCCCTTTTTGCCAAATGAGTTCAATTGCATTACAAAGTCACTTCAATTGAGCGATCAGCAGTTACACTTAACAGCACGACCTGAACTGGACTCGAAGTGGACTCGAACTTGGACTTGGACTGTGTCCATTTAACAATAATAGTTAAGTGAGTGTCTGCCAAGCGTTGCCACGGCTCTCAGTGAAAAGTGCAAAGTTTTTCCAGTGTCAATTGACAAGCTCGAGGTGGTTAATTGTTGTTTTCAAATTTGACATTTTTGCAATGGGCAACTATTTAACGCTTAGACTGATGAAATGTAATTTAAGTTGCCTGAATGTTCATTTCAGTTCAGTTCGGTTCAGTTTTTCATTAGCAAAGTGAGTATCGAATAACTAAACATAAGCATTGGCACAATAATCTCTGCGCATTCCGAATGGGATTTTATTCTGCAGATGTTCTCTTTGAAGAGAACAACAGCTAATCAATTTCCATTGGCCATGGGTCAGTTTCATGTGCATTCAGACTGCACTCAAAGCGAAAGCTGATTAAATTTTCCACACGCAACTCTGAACATTGAGCATGATTAAACTTAAATGCCAGAGACTAGAGTGCACAACGAGCTGCCATAAACGATGCGCATCACCATCGGCCAGTAACACACAGATACTCACACACACACACACACATGTGAACAGTTTATTTGCATAAATGGGCATAGATAAAATTTGAGTTATGGTAACAAAGCAACAAGCTGCTCACCATGAGAGATACAAAAATAGAAAAGTTTCACAATTGAATACAATTTGAAACAATTGAAAAACATGATTGAAGAGTGCATCAATTAGGACTATTTGCTGACCTGCATATTTTGCTATTATTTATGTTATATGCCGAATCGGCAAATACTCTGATCGGAAAAGGGCAACTATGGCATAGTCGGAATACAAATAAATGCTAGGATGCCTTGATTACTTCCGTTTAAATTGGCAGGCAGTAGAATTAAAATTTACATTTTGCAACTGCGACGCCCACTCATCGATTGAATGTCCATGGGAATAACCGACCACAAGTGTGAAAATCCTTGAATTATTGAACAGCAACAGCAACAGCAACAGCAAGCCGTCATTATAGCTGCACCTTGCTCTTGCTCTTTGGCCCCTGGTGTGATGTTGATGCTGATGCTGACTGTGACTGTGACTGTGACTCTCAGCCAGATAACCGCAATTACATATGCACATTCATGCGAATGTGAATGCCACTTGCTGCTGCCACAGTCACTGCAGCATGTGAATGCATTTCATACTCATACTCGCACTCACACTCGTATTCATACTCGAACTCGTGGTTTGTGGCACAGCCTGTGGGCTCGCCAGCATTTTTCTCACTCTCTTTCTCTGCTCTCGCTCTCGCTCTCTGATTCGCGTGTGCGAGTGCCACTTGAGTTTGCCACAATTTTAATTGACATCCACATTTTGGCTTTGAATGCAAACGTGTGGCATGCGTGAATTGCGTCCGGTGGCGACATCTGAATTTCAAATCGCAATCGCAATCGGAATCAACATCAGATTCAGATACAGATACAGAAACATCATTCGGATTCGCATTAGAATTTTGTGCAGGTGTTTCTTCTGCTGTTTATGTGACATGCAACTCTAAATGAAATTGAAATTTTCAAATAGCAATTTAGCAAGCATGGCACATTTGATAAACGGCTAATGGCTCCTCGCTCAATCAGCTACTGGCAGGCCAAGCAGCCCAATGAGAAGTGCAATTGATACCATCGAGTGGAAGTACAGTCATATTGGTCAACCTCAAGCTAAATACAGACAATGCATAACTGAGATCTATGTTATGCGATGCTAATGAATGAAGCTCTTCATCTGAGTGTTTGTGTGCGATTTGAGATATTGTTTCGACCTTTCAACTCTCTTACATATGTAAATGTGCTTGGCAAGCATTACTGTGTGTAGTACATGCACGTAATTATACGTATTTTCAATTTTGGACAGACTGTCGAAATGTTGCACCACGTGACGTATGAGCGTTAATTGCGTACTGAAAAACATACCTACAGAGATGTATGTACAATATATGTATACATATGTAATTATGCACTTCAACTGCAGAATTATGCGATTGAGTTTCATTATATACGACTTGCTGAAGTAAAGGCAGCAATTAATTGCAGTAGTTATTTCAATTTGATAGTCTATACGATGATTTCATCAATTAGTCGTAATTAAATGAGAACAGTTGTTGAGAGTTTCGAAACAATGCATTGTTTAAACATTCATTTATAAAGTAAATAGACTTTAAATTTCAAAGCCATCCGAATATGGCTAATTTAAACGAGCAAACTAAATCAATTTTGATTTTTATTAAATAGAAACATACAATAGTGTTTAACAATTAATGTTGATTGAATGCATGACTAAATATTTATAATCATAATCACATTCGTTGAAAACTATTTGTTGTGCTAAGATAAAACTAAATAAGGAAAATAACTAAAAATTTTACATGATTAAATTTAGAATAACTGCAAATTGTTAGCTTTAGCCTGTAGCACTAAAATCAATATAAATAAATAAATAAAGCAGAAAAAATACTCTACAAATATACAAATTGTTTATATAATTACCAGCCAGCTTGCCCGTATGCTCCTTGATTTATTTAGTTTTAATTGATATTGGTGCTTACATTAAAATGTATTCAGTTTTTATTAATACATAGTGAATTTCCCTGGCAGTAATCAGAATCCCTTAACCCTGGATTACTGCCTTCGCTGAAAGGATTCCAAAGACAAAACTTAGCTAACATTTGTATCCTTTCTGCAACGTACTTAAATTGAAACATATTTAATGTCAATTTCCAAATTAAAATTTCCCGTAGAAAAATATGAATCAAGTGTTTTTTAAAATACAAGAACAATTTTCAAGTACAATTATAAAAGTGGATATAAAGTTTAAAATAGTTTTATTTAATTAATATCTTGATTATAAAATATTACAAATGTTTTTAGTAAATTAAAACTTAGCACCCCAATTATAAGCTTAAGCTTGTGGGGCTAGGAAAATTTTTCAATACGTAAATCGTAAATAGTAACTAATAATAAATACTACCAAGAACCTAACGAAATGGTACAGCTACAAATAAAAATAGTATTTACCCAAGTTAATAAAGCAGATTTAAAATAAATTTGAAAGAATACTGTGAGTCAAGAGTGCTGGTAACAAAAATACGGCACTATGGAGCTGAAAGCTTTCGTCGTGAATAAAGTGTTTTAATTGTTAATAAATTTAAGCAATCCTTGGCATTAAAAGGGCAATCGCAGCAAATAGGTTCAGTGTTGGTTTTTCTTCACAATTTACTCTTTGTTTGTTTGCATTTACGCCATATTTTCCATTCACGTCGAATAAAAGCACAAAAAATATATGAGAGTAAAGCCTGCTCTGTTTTTTTGTGTGCGGCAACCCGAAAAGCTGGAGAAAAAATGCATGTAAACACTATCAAAGCAAATGAATGCAGAAAAACAAGGTCAGAACATAATGCGAGACACCGAGCTGCAGATACCTTACCTATTTTTATGGCGATCGTTGAAAGCACTTGGCAATTACAGAAACTAGCTAATGACGGATGAAAGCATTGAGTTGGCCAAGTTGTGCGAGTTCTCAGCAGTTGGCAAGGTTACTCTAGTTGGCCAAGTTGGTTGCGATGGCTGTCGAGTCGAGTGGAGCAGCTGAAGTGCCTTGGACAGGGCAAAAGCGAAGGAACAAAACAATCATAAAGCGAAACAATCACAATAAATGCTGAAATCCTTTACAGTGCAGGCTGGCAGGCAAGGCAGGCTGGAATGGAATGGCTTTTGCGGTCCTGTGGCCATTTCTTTCAGATAAAGGGTTAAAGTATTTAAAGCCGCATTACTGTTCCGCAGGAGGGCCAATTCCAGGCCATTAGCTAATGAGAATTTCGCCGCATTCGAAGTGCCCGGGTTTATTATCGGAAAATGTTGATGTCCTTAGACGCAGCGGGCTGACAAAAGGATATCACCTTTGTTTGGAATTTAATTAATAAAGAAAAAAAAAGCGACGCTTCATCTTGGTCCATTGAACAATCACACACGATGCCCGTGTCCACATCGATGTCGGCTATCAGAGAATGCATTTCAATTTAACTTGCTCCATAAACGTCCCGCAGGCTCTGTGCCCGCCCCCCACGTCCCGCCACTGCCTTCGTCCTTGCTTCGCTGCTCTTCTGACACTGGTGAGTTAATCAAGGCTTCGGTAATTTCGAAAAGAGTGTGAAGTGTTGGCCGAGACTCAATGGAGTGTGTTATATGTGCTGTGCACACAGCTGGTCACCGAGGACTGACGACCGCCAGGCCCCCAACCCAAGCCCAGCAAGCCCATCATTCGCCACTTCATCAAACCCACAATGAATTGCGCACAATCTTTTGGCTGTGTCGATGTGAATGTCGATGTGGATGAGTGTGTGAGCATGATGGCGAATGCCAGACCAGGCGTGTCGGCTGTCGGCATGAAGGCTGAGGAATCAGCACTGCTATATGGTGGCTCTGACTCCATCGCCATCGCCATCGCCATCGCCATCGCCATCGCCATCGCCATCTCCATCTGCGAGTCTGAGTCCAAGTCCGACTCTCGGTTAAGTGTTTTACAATGCTCTCACAAAGCTCACATCATTCATGTCCAACGCAGGCCGTAATATTTGCCCATGGCCGTAATAGCTCCATGCCGACCACGTACATCTCAATGAACTACGTTCATACATATGAATATATTCGAAATCTGTGTGTGAATGTGAGTGTGAGTGTGGCTGTGTGAGCGAATGAGTGTGTGTATCGTTTCAGCTGACAGCTTGGCCAGTGGCAGCCCTTCAATGCATATGAATCAAGTGGAGGTAATTGAAAATCAAAACCAGTAAAAATCCACATGCTGCCTCGGCTCAGTCAAGAAATCAGTAAACCAATTTTCGGCTTTTGACACATTGAAACTGGGTATTATGGCAGCTCAAGCATTCTACTTCTATTCGAGCATATCCAGCACTTAATTTGTTCTATTTTATAGATTAACTCTTAACATAAGGGATATGTACAAAAGCTATGAAGAAGTTGGAGTCAGTATACGCGACTGTGGAATACTCGCTAATTATTTTAAAGAAACATAAAAATGTTTATTAATTGAGTAATAATCTTTTTTTGTTAACACCTCTTAGGATTATTAGACAGTTGACAAAAACATTTGTCAAAAAAGATTAAAATAATTGAATTATAAACTAAAAATGAAATTGATTATTAATCGGTAAACATCTCATAAATTGAATAATAAAACAAACATTAAAATCAAATAAAATAAAATATAAATTTAATACTAACAAGTAAGAAAACTACAGACGAGAGTGCTCGACTGTAAGATACCCGCAACCCATTTCGAGAGAAAACAAAAAACTTAAATGATATTTGAACAAAAAATATACCAAAGAAATATAATAAAATTTTTTTTTTGGGCATTGTCATTCATTGGGCACAACTATTTTGATAAAGAATTTTACAAATTACTTTTGTTCTACTAATCAGATTTTTACAAAAAAGTGTCTCTATGTCTTATAGACTATAAGAAAGAAGTGTTCATACAGACAGACGGACAGACTGACTGACGGACATGGCTATATCGTCTCGGCTGTTGACACTGATCAAGAATATACATACTTTATGGGGTCTGAGATGGCTCCTTCTTCCTGTTACATACATTTTCTGTTGGCAGTAAGTTATAACACCCATCTACCCTATGGGTAGCGGGTATACAACTTTACGATATAAAGTTTGTGACGATCCACGACAAACTCAAGCGTAATGTTCTAATATTATTCATAGATATGCATATAATTCGACATAATTTATAAACGACCTTACCTAAAAATTTAAATTAAATAAAACATAAAAATTATTTATTATGATATTTCAGAAGTAAAATGTAAACGCATAATATTGGGAATACATATATTAAAAAATAAACAAATTCATTTATCTTTAATTAAAAAAGTTAATAATGTCGACGAAATTCCTTCCCAAAACCCACTTCGATCTGCTAAAGTACCAGGCGAACATAATCGAGTAGCAAGTAAATTGGACAAAAATTTAAATTTCCAGAAGTTGGGCGGGCTTTTCAAATTTGAATTTGAATAAAATACGTTAATATTAACGACGAAATTCCTTAAGAAAACCAACGTCGATCTGCTGAAGTACCAGGCAAACATAATCGAGTAGCAAGTAGATTTGCCAAAAATTTTAATTTTCAGAAGTTGGGCGGGTTTTTCAAATTTGAATTTGAATAAAATACGTTAATATTAACAACGAAATTCCTTAAGAAAACCAACGTCGATCTGCTGAAGTACCAGGCGAACATAATCGAGTAGCAAGTGGATTAGCCAAAAATTTTAATTTTTTAGAAGCTGGGCGGGTTTTTCAAATTTGAATTTGAATAAAATACGTTAATATTAACGACGAAATTCCTTAAGAAAACCAACGTCGATCTGCTGAAGTACCAGGCAAACATAATCGAGTAGCAAGTAGATTTGCCAAAAATTTTAATTTTCAGAAGTTGGGCGGGTTTTTCAAATTTGAATTTGAATAAAATACGTTAATATTAACGACGAAATTCCTTAAGAAAACCAACGTCGATCTGCTGAAGTACCAGGCAAACATAATCGAGTAGCAAGTAGATTTGCCAAAAATTTTAATTTTCAGAAGTTGGGCGGGTTTTTCAAATTTGAATTTGAATAAAATACGTTAATATTAACGACGAAATTCCTTAAGAAAACCAACGTCGATCTGCTGAAGTACCAGGCAAACATAATCGAGTAGCAAGTAGATTTGCCAAAAATTTTAATTTTCAGAAGTTGGGCGGGTTTTTCAAATTTGAATTTGAATAAAATACGTTAATATTAACGACGAAATTCCTTCCCAAAACCAACGTCGATCTGCTGAAGTACCAGGCGAACATAATCGAGTAGCAAGTAGATTTGCCAAAAATTTTAATTTTCAGAAGTTGGGCGGGTTTTTCAAATTTGAATTTGAATAAAATACGTTAATATTAACGACGAAATTCCTTTAGAAAACCAACGTCGATCTGCTGAAGTACCAGGCGAACATAATCGAGTAGCAAGTAGATTTGCCAAAAATTTAAATTTCCAGAAGTTGGGCGGGTTTTTCAAATTTGAATTTGAATAAAATACGTTAATATTAACGACGAAATTCCTTCCCAAAACCAACGTCGATCTGCTGAAGTACCAGGCGAACATAATCGAGTAGCAAGTAAATTGGACAAAAATTTAAATTTCCAGAAGTTGGGCGGGCTTTTCAAATTTGAATTTGAATAAAATACGTTAATATTAACGACGAAATTCCCTCCCAAAACCGACTTCGATCTGCTGAAGTACCAGGCGGGCTTTTCAAATTTGAATTTGAATAAAATACGTTAATATTAACGAAGAAATTCCTTCCCAAAACTGACTTCGATTTGCTGAAGTACCAGGCGAACATAATCGAGCAGCAAGTAGATTTGCCAAAAATTTAAATTTTTTAGAAACTGGGCAGGCTTTTCAAATTTGAATTTGAATAAAATACGTTAATATTAACGAAGAAATTCCCTCCCAAGACCGACTTCGATCTGCTGAAGTACCAGGCGAACATAATCGAGTAGCAAGTAGATTTGCCAAAAATTTAAATGTTCAGAAGTTGGGCGGGCTTTTCAAATTTGAATTTGAATAAAATACGTTAATATTAACGACGAAATTCCTTCCCAAAACCAACGTCGATCTGCTGAAGTACCAGGCGAACATAATCGAGTAGCAAGTAAATTGGACAAAAATTTAAATTTCCAGAAGTTGGGCGGGCTTTTCAAATTTGAATTTGAATAAAATACGTTAATATTAACGACGAAATACTTTCCCAAAACTGACTTCGATCTGCTGAAGTACCAGGCGAACATAATCGAGTAGCAAGTGGACTAGCCAAAAATTTAATTTTTCAGAAGTTGGGCGGGATTTTCAAATTTGAATTTGAATAAAATACGTTAATATTAACTACGAAATACTTTCCCAAAACTGACTTCGATCTGCTGAAGTACCAGGCGAACTTAATCGAGCAGCAAGTAGATTTGCCAAAAATTTAAATTTTTTAGAAGCTGGGCGGGCTTTTTAAATTTGAATTTGAATAAAATACGTTAATATTAACGAAGAAATTCCTTCCCAAACCCGACTTCGATCTGCTGAAGTAACAGGCGAACATAATCGAGTAGCAAGTAAATTAGCTACAAATTTAAAATTCCAGAAGTTGGGCGGGCTTTTCAAATTTGAATTTGAATAAAATACGTTAATATTAACGACGAAATTCCTTTAGAAAACCAACGTCGATCTGCTGAAGTACCAGGCGAACATAATCGAGTAGCAAGTAGATTTGCCAAAAATTTAATTTTTAAGAAGTTGGGCGGGCTTTTCAAATTTGAATTTGAATAAAATACGTTAATATTAACGACGAAATTCCTTTTATTCAAATTCAAATTTGAAAAGCCCGCCCAACTTCTGAAAGTTTGGGAAGGAATTTCGTCGTTAATATTAACGTATTTTATTCAAATTCAAATTTGAAAAGCCCGCCCAACTTCTGAAAATTAAAATTTTTGGCAAATCTACTTGCTACTCGATTATGTTCGCCTGGTACTTCAGCAGATCGAAGTCGGTTTTGGGAGGGAATTTCGTCGTTAATATTAACGTATTTTATTCAAATTCAAATTTGAAAAGCCCGCCCAACTTCTGAAAAATTAAATTTTTGTCAAATCTACTTGCTACTCGATTATGTTCGCCTGGTACTTCAGCAGATCGAAGTCGGGTTTGGGAAGGAATTTCGTCGTTAATATTAGCGTATTTTATTCAAATTCAAATTTGAAAAGCCCGCCCAACTTCTGAAAATTAAAATTTTTGGCAAATCTACTTGCTACTCGATTATGTTCGCCTGGTACTTCAGCAGATCGACGTTGGTTTTGGGAAGGAATTTCGTCGTTAATATTAACGTATTTTATTCAAATTCAAATTTAAAAAGCCCGCCCAGCTTCTAAAAAATTTAAATTTTTGGCAAATCTACTTGCTGCTCGATTATGTTCGCCTGGTACTTCAGCAAATCGAAGTCAGTTTTGGGAAGGAATTTCTTCGTTAATATTAACGTATTTTATTCAAATTCAAATTTGAAAATCCCGCCCAACTTCTGAAAAATTAAATTTTTGGCTAATCCACTTGCTACTCGATTATGTTCGCCTGGTACTTCAGCAGATCGACGTTGGTTTTGGGAATGAATTTCGTCGTTAATATTAACGTATTTTATTCAAATTCAAATTTGAAAAGCCCGCCCAGCTTCTAAAAAATTTAAATTTTTGGCAAATCTACTTGCTGCTCGATTATGTTCGCCTGGTACTTCAGCAAATCGAAGTCAGTTTTGGGAAGGAATTTCTTCGTTAATATTAACGTATTTTATTCAAATTCAAATTTGAAGAACCCGCCCAACTTCTGAAAAATTAAATTTTTGGCTAATCTACTTGCTACTCGATTATGTCCGCCTGGTACTTCAGCAGATCGACGTTGGTTTTGGGAATGAATTTCGTCGTTAATATTAACGTATTTTATTCAAATTCAAATTTGAAAAGCCCGCCCAGCTTCTAAAAAATTTAAATTTTTGGCAAATCTACTTGCTGCTCGATTATGTTCGCCTGGTACTTCAGCAAATCGAAGTCAGTTTTGGGAAAGAATTTCTTCGTTAATATTAACGTATTTTGTTCAAATTCAAATTTGAAAAGCCCGCCCAACTTCTGAAAATTTGAATTTTTGGCTAATCTACTTGCTACTCGATAATGTTCGCTTGGTACTTCAGCAGATCGACGTTGGTTTTTTAAAGGAATTTCGTCGTTAATATTAACGTATTTTATTCAAATTCAAATTTGAAAAGCCCGCCCAACTTCTGAAAAATTAAATTTTTGTCAAATCTACTTGCTACTCGATTATGTTCGCCTGTTACTTCAGCAGATCGAAGTCGGGTTTGGGAAGGAATTTCGTCGTTAATATTAACGTATTTGATTCAAATTCAAATTTGAAAAGCCCGCCCAACTTCTGAACATTTAAATTTTTGTCACATCTACTTGCTACTCGATTATGTTCGCCTGGTACTTCAGCAGCTCCAAGTGGGGTTTGGGAAGGAATTTCGTCGTTAATATTAACGTATTTTATTCAAATTCAAATTTGAAAAGCCCGCCCAACTTCTGAAAAATTAAATTTTTGTCAAATCTTCTTGCTACTCGATTATGTTCGCCTGGTACTTCAGCAGATCGAAGTGGGTTTTCTAAAGGAATTTCGTCGTTAATATTAACGTATTTTATTCAAATTCAAATTTGAAAAGCCCGCCCAACTTCTGAAAATTTAAAATTTAAATTTTTGGCTAATCTACTTGCTGCTCGATTATGTTCGCCTGGTACTTCAGCAAATCGAAGTCAGTTTTGGGAAAGTATTTCGTCGTTAATATTAACGTATTTTATTCAAATTCAAATTTGAAAAGCCCGCCCAACTTCTGAAAAATTAAATTTTTGTCAAATCTTCTTGCTACTCGATTATGTTCGCCTGGTACTTCAGCAGATCGAAGTGGGTTTTCTAAAGGAATTTCGTCGTTAATATTAACGTCTTTTATTCAAATTCAAATTTGAAAAGCCCGCCCAACTTCTGAAAAATTAAACTTTTTGCTAGTCTACTTGCTACTCGATTATGTTCGCCTGTTACTTCAGCAGATCGAAGTCGGTCTTGGGAGGGAATTTCGTCGTTAATATTAACGTATTTTATTCAAATTCAAATTTGAAAAGCCCGCCCAACTTCTGAACATTTAAATTTTTGTCAAATCTACTTGCTACTCGATTATGTTCGCCTGTTACTTCAGCAGATCGAAGTCGGTCTTGGGAGGGAATTTCGTCGTTAATATTAACGTATTTTATTCAAATTCAAATTTTAAAATCCCGCCCAGCTTCTGAAAATTTAAATTTTAGGCAAATCTACTTCCTACTCGATTATGTTCGCCTGGTACTTCAGCAGATCGACGTTGGTTTTCTTAAGGAATTTCGTCGTTATTATTAACGTATTTTATTCAAATTCAAATTTGAAAATCCCGCCCAGCTTCTGAAAATTTAAATTTTTGGGAAATCTACTTGCTACTCGATTATGTTCGCCTGGTACTTCAGCAGATCGACGTTGGTTTTCTAAAAGAATTTCGTCGTTAATATTAACGTATTTTATTCAAATTCAAATTTGAAAAGCCCGCCCAACTTCTGAAAAATTAAATTTTTGGCAAATCTACTTGCTACTCGATTATGTTCGCCTGGTACTTCAGCAGATCGAAGTCGGGTTTGGGAAGGAATTTCGTCGTTAATATTAACGTGTTTTATTCAAATTCAAATTTGAAAAGCCCGCCCAACTTCTGAAAAATTAAATTTTTGGCAAATCTACTTGCTACTCGATTATGTTCGCCTGGTACTTCAGCAGATCGAAGTCGGTCTTGGGAGGGAATTTCGTCGTTAATATTAACGTATTTTATTCAAATTCAAATTTTAAAATCCCGCCCAGCTTCTGAAAATTTAAATTTTAGGCAAATCTACTTCCTACTCGATTATGTTCGCCTGTTACTTCAGCAGATCGAAGTCGGTTTCGGGAAGGAATTTCGTCGTTAATATTAACGTGTTTTATTCAAATTCAAATTTGAAAAGCCCGCCCAACTTCTGAAAATTTGAATTTTTGGCTAATCTACTTGCTACTCGATAATGTTCGCTTGGTACTTCAGCAGATCGACGTTGGTTTTCTTAAGGAATTTCGTCGTTATTATTAACGTATTTTATTCAAATTCAAATTTGAAAAGCCCGCCCAACTTCTGAAAATTTGAATTTTTGGCTAATCTACTTGCTACTCGATAATGTTCGCTTGGTACTTCAGCAGCTCCAAGTGGGTTTTGGGAAGGAATTTCGTCGTTAATATTAACGTATTTTATTCAAATTCAAATTTGAAAAGCCCGCCCAACTTCTGAACATTTAAATTTTTGTCAAATCTACTTGCTACTCGATTATGTTCGCCTGTTACTTCAGCAGATCGAAGTCGGTTTCGGGAAGGAATTTCGTCGTTAATATTAACGTGTTTTATTCAAATTTGAAAAACCCGCCCAACTTCTGAAAATTTGAATTTTTGGCTAATCTACTTGCTACTCGATAATGTTCGCTGGGTACTTTAGCAGATCGACTTTGATTTTGGGAAGAACATAAACTCAAACATTACATTACATGAATATTTGAAGGTCTTTTTCGATATAGAAGGGTTTGTAGCGGTTTCTTTTTAATGTGTATTAAAGCTCTGATTAATTTGTACAATATTTTTGGATTTGTTTTGTATTTTACGTTAAGTGGTGTAAATATATTTTTGTGTGCAGTACTTTTTGCATAATCTGAGCAAAAGTCAAATTAGTTGATCGTCCTTGAGGTAAGCAGAGTGTGTGCAACAACTGCCGCTGTAGTGTTGCAGTTGGTGCAGCTGCAGCTGCAACTGCTTCTGCTAGCTGTTGCTGCCGCTGATGCAGGAAGTGTGGCAAGTGCGTTCAAGTGTCAAAACATAACTGGCGACACACATCCGAAACATGACAAAGCCCAGTTGCGACATGGAGGCGGAATAAGTGCACCGCCCTCGCCCCTCAGGACTGAATAACCAACCACCTGACCACTTTGCATGTGCACTGTGACACTTAACAGACAATTAAGTTGCTGACCCACACACGCACAAGAGACAGCCAGAGAAAGAGAGAGAGAGAGAGCGAGAGAAAGAGAGAGTGAGGGGGGGAGGGAAAAACAATTCGTGAACAATTCACAACAATGCACTTGAACCACACCCATGTTAGGCACCGTGGGGTCGCTGGTATTTTTCATAATTAATCCAACAACTGCCGGTGGCATTTCCGAGAGTTTTTTGCCACTGCTTGCGGTGGGTCGACGGGGTGTTGTTGGAAAAGCATTTTCGCCATTTCAAGACAATTTGCAAAATTGCAGGCTGATGTTTGCTGTTGCTGTTGCTGATGCTGATGCTGTGTTTTCCACGTGCTTTTCTGCGTGCTTTTCATGCTCCAGCTCGACAGCCCTTTTGGACCCTAAACAAAATGGAGGCCAAACTGCAATTGCTTTGCAGTCGCCAAGAGCAAGAGGAGGAGACACAGCACTGAGCAGAGAGTAGAGAGTAGAGAGTAGAGAGCAGAGAGCAGAGAAATCTCTGTGCTAGAGGAGTGTGGCGGGCAGTCAAAAAAGTGTGGAGCACTTTGACTGCGCCTTAGGGCGAGCTGCCTGCCTAATCCGCTTTGGTATGTCTGGGGCGCTTGATGTCAAATTTGCAGGCAACTCTCGGGTCGTTTTCAGTTACAGTTTTTAGTTGTTCCGCCCCTCGTCTGCTGCCCCTGCTGCAACGTCTTCTCTCCTCTCTACTGCTGCCTCTGCCCAACGGCCATAAAAAGTTTTTGACGCGCGGCATGTTCAGGCAGCAAGTTCTCCATTGTAAGGAAACTTTAATCCCGCTTAAATTATAAATGGCACATTTGGCTTCTATTTCCATCCCGGCGTCGTCCTCTTCTATGTTGCGCCTATGTGTGGGGATGAGGTTGTCAGGCTTTGGCAACGCTCGAGTGCCTGACAACTTTATGTGTGTTGTCGCAAGCTTGCCACAGTGGCAAACACAAAACACTTTGTAGCCTTTATTTTGAGGGCTGTGCGAAGCGAGCCGCAAGAAATGCACTGCACTAAACAAAACTTTACGACTACTGCGGCTACTGCAAACTACGATATTACTACTACTCTGCTATCTGCCATTCTGCTACTCTACTACTCTGCTACTCTACTACTTTATACTCGGAGTCGCTCGGCTGGGAGCTGGAAACTGCAACTAAAACTCAAGCGCTGCTCGCTGACTTTACAGCTGGCATAAATTTGTTATTCCCTCTCCCTGTCCCTGTCTATCTGTCATCTTCTCTCTCGCTCTCTGGGGCATGTCCACATGGAGTTCTCGTGTGATGAATTATGATGCTCCGTCTCCCCCGAATGCAATGTCCTCTTGCAGCAGGAAATCAATTAAAACTTTGCTCTTGTCCCTGGCAATTCAGCTAGGGCTATGGCAACATAGCAACCTGGATGCCCGCCATCCTGCATCCTTTTTTGCCCAGCTCGACATTTCAACATGCCATTCAACGGCATGTCTGACATGATGCGACACTGACAGTTAAAGCTAATTAAACAGTTTGTAAAGCACAATTAATGACACACTCTCCCCTCTCTCTCTCTCTCTCTCTCATATATGTTTTTAGCCCTGACACCATCATGACATGGCCAACATCTAGTATTACGGTAATATTTGATTTACGTAACATTCAAGCATGCGTTGGGACTTTCTAACTTTCAATTTGCAACAGTGTCAACAATGTGCTTCAAACTTCAAAGTCCACGCAGCAGATACTTTAATTATCGCCAGAAACGGGATCAAACTACAAACGAATATCAAGTATTAGAACACACTGCTTATTTAACTATATAATAACTAAACACTCGGAGCTTACTTATACATTTTTTTTAAATAATTTTATTTCAATTTATATATATCGATTATGAGAAGATAATAATGGAAAAGATACTGTTATTAAGTTGAAATCTGGAATTAAAAAACCATAAAGTATATTATCGTTTTGGATTTGACAATAATAACCACATATGTATATGAATAAAATAATAATAAATAAAAATTTTTAATAATTAAATTAAATTTTAAAAAATACTTCAGATGATTAGATGTTTCAATTGATATTTTTGAACGTATATTATAATTTTTAAAAGGAATATTGATTAAAAATTCTATAAATTAGTCATCAACTTCGAAACTAGTGACAACGTATCACAATTTATGTGATAATTATGTGTTTTTTGTCACAATTTATGCCATCGAATTAGATATAGTTTTTGTGCGGCGACCGCAGGCTAATGCAATGGAATTATGTCGCTCGATGTGGTGCATGCTCAACTAGAGCTCGAGTGTGAATACTTCATTTATGTTTTAATGCAATTGCAGGACGAACAAGGCTGCAGGATGCCAACCACATTTAATGTAGCTTTTATATGGCTGCAATATTCACGAAAGAACAAGCAGCGTCGTTTAACATTTTAAAAATATATATTTTTCATGTATGCGAGTATTAAAAAATATGTGTATATGATGTGTGTTTGTGGGCGGTAAGTGCGGACTTGGGGCCCCGCTTTTAGCAACACTTTCGGGGCATAACAATATGCCTTGGGCGCGAGTTTATTACATTTTCTTACTTGACCAAATTAAGCTGTTGGCATTTAGTTTAGTTCCATAACGTTATTTACAATTCTTTTTTATTTTTTTGGCTTTAACCTCGTGGACTGAGGAGGACTGAGGGGCGGGGGGTGGAGAGGAGCAGCACAGCAGCCGCTGGCCAAAATTTTAATTAGAGTACACCACGCAAACATGGCAAAGGCAGTGGGACAGCAGCATCAACATCATCGCCGAGAAAACGATACTTTACGGTCTCCATTTCAGCACACAATGTTTATGTTTGTTTGTCATACATAGGAGAGTCCCAGGCGCATTGAACGGTATCCAAATAGGGCCCCAAGCGTATTGTGCTCGGTGCTGGATGTTGTGAACGATGTGCTCGAGAGTATGTAAACCATGTAGCCATGGCGTGGAGTTGAGTTGAGTTGAGTCGAAACGAGTTGAATCGAGTGGAGACGACCAAAAAGGATAACGACACATACTATGGGGTCGTGTTGGCCACAACTAGCCCACAAAAGCTGCTGTTGTTCTACCTTTTTATTTTGCTGAAATACCTCCGATAACTTGAATGCAAATTTATTCTGCCAATGGCTCACTCCAGATCGATGCAATGTGGCCGAAATTAAACTACAGCAAAGTGCTTTCACTTTTTTTTTTCTTTCAAAATTGCAACAATACACTCGATACGCTGTGTTAGCCGTATAAACTGTAAAATAAAGGTTTTGATTTGCATATCGATATAGCGTGCTTTAAGTGCTAGTAAACAACTGTAATCAACCTGGTTGAGTTGCTTTAGAGGAACTAGAGCGATAGGGGAATGCTTTTGACGACCCCAGGCAAACGGTTGATTACAGTTCCCCATCGTTTTCATCTCCAATTTCAGACATTAGCGAGGGAATTAACGATAATCATCATTAAATTCTCAAGCACGAAAAGTTTTACCATTTTACAGCACAAGTTTCGTCTCAGATTATAGTGCTAATTATTGTGCGTTAATTCCTTACGAGGTGACAACTCTGACAAATCGAGGGTTAAATGCATAGGGTTACGTTGCCTCGGCTGGATTATTATGATTAGCATTATTAGTGATATCTTTGGTGACTCGTCGAGTGTGGATTTTGAAGCATAACGGAAACTGTGCGCAACTGTTCCCAGTATAATCTCAAGAGAGATTCCTGCGAAGGAAGAAAGCGTTTCCAATGCGCAGACTCGTCGAGTGCAACAGCGACATCGCCATCGCCATCGACATCAGCATCCACAGATGGCTTTTTGTTTTGGGGCATGCAACACCAGAGTTCGTTGGCGGACATATCAGTTGCGCGCTGGTCTCTTGACGGAACGGTTCACCACACGGTACAAGTCGTGAAAGTCAGTGAGATGTGCTCGGTTACTGGGAACGCTGTGGCGCCATTGTAGTAGCTCCAACTGCATCTCTCCACACAAACACACACACAACTGGGTTCGGTTCGGTTCGGTTCGGTTGAGTTCTATTCAGGTGTTTGGCGCCAAGCTGCCCATTTCGACGCGTCGCAGAGACAAATTGTTTATCTTGTGTCAAGTGCTGGGAACACATTGCCGCCGCACTTTCCGCCCGCGCGCTCTCTCTTCGTCGCTCTCTCGCTCTGTCCCTCTCTCACTCGGTCAGAGCCCAAGTCCTGGACCAGACTACTTTCTCGAGCTTAACTGCCAGGCAGTGAAAGTTGTCGCTGACGGTTGTCCTGTTGTTTTGTGGGTGCCGTGTGGCGCCGTCTGCGGAGTACTTAGCCAAACAGTTGGGACGCTCCTCTGGAGGCAGCGCAGTCCCAGTTGTTGTTGTTGTCGTTGTTGTTGTAGTTGATGTCGTCGCGCGCTTTGCTCTGTGCGGTGCCCCAATCGGATGACATTATCTGAGGGCCGCGGGATATATCTGCAGTGCTGTTTGCGTTGTTGCTGTTGCTGTTGTTGCCAGACAGACGGAGAGACTTAAATTAAAAGCGAGCAAAGTCTTCGCACCTCGGGCACGCCCACAACCAAAAGCAAAAGCAAAAGCAAAAGCAAAAGCAAAAGCTAAAGCTATAGCGAACCCACTCCAACAATCGACTCATCCCCAACTCATTCCCACTCCCCGCCCTGGGGGGGCCATGCATCTTTAATCAGCCCTGATGAATTTGGTGGATGTGCAAATGTTTGCAGCGAATGAATAAAGCATTAAATAAGCACTTCCAGGCATTTGTCAACGCGACGCAACGCAACGCAACGCAAAGTGGAAATTTAAGTGAGTCGCGAAAATTGAGATAAATGTTTCACAATTAAAGCAGCATTTCATGCGGATTACTTTAACTACGCCAACTTTTGCACACTTCAAATCAAACGCATAAATAATATTTAATCTGGTAAGTTCAGGCCAAACTTTGCCAGCATTCATTTGAATAAGTTAAGTAGAAAATGCGAATATATATTGGCTTTAAAAGCAATTGAATCGCATTTCATCGCGATAACAAAGAAAGTTCGATTAATAGGCTTAGCTATCTCACTTAATATATATACGTATATTTTATCTTTTATTATGTGCAAAAGTTTGTTGGCTTTAATGGCCAGGTTTTAAGCTTTCGACTAGGATTGTGCATTACATTTTTTATTGTTGTTGTGTAGCACTGTAGCTATTCCAGTTATTTGCCTTGCCTTTCCAGATTAATTTGCCTTTTTTAGTTATTTATGCGTATTATTAAGTAGGCAAGTATTTGCATCCTTTGGGATTCCAAAAAAGGGGCAAACACGAGTCCCCAGCGACCGTTTCTCAAAACAAAACTTGCATGACTGAGATTCTGGCAGCTGCTTCCCTTCGGGTTGTCCGGTCTTCCTTATTGGCTTTTCCTTTAATGGTAGGGTATTTACAGAGGAGTGTACAAGTGCTGTCTCATTAGCCTAGAATTGTTTGTTGTATGCTTTCATTTATACGCATTAAATATCAAGAAGTAAATTATTACAGCATACACACGTTTTTGCTGGGACAGCGGGTAATCAATTTGAATTACTGATTAAATGAAATACACTGAATGACTGGAAGTGTAACAACTTAATTACTGCTGGGAAATCGCCTTAATTATTTACTTAACCGCAAATGCAGAAATCCGACGGCCAATTCAATGCCCAGTTTACTTCAGCACTTGTTTATTTATAACTGACATCACATATGCATATAATACACATACCATACAGGGCGTATAATATATGTATGTAAGCTATATATAGGTGCTCACATATCCAGCTATTTGGACAGACTCCCCGTGGGCGCTGTAAACGAGAATGGATGTTTGTAATTGCTTCTGATTTATCTCAATCTCATTGCCGACAGCTGAAATGAGAAAAAGAGACGCAGACGGGGAGGGGAACAGAAGATGAAGATGAAGAGGGAGTCAAACTGGGAGTTGCAGAGGAGTGAGGATGTGGGCGGTGGGCGGTGGGCGTGGGTGTGAAAGTGGCGAGCCATTTGTTCACTGATCTCAGCTGAGGCTTGACAAAAATAAAACTAATTTAGATAAATTATGGGCAAAACGCTTATGCTTATTGATGTCCTCTAATTTGCCCTGAATTGTCCCCAAACTACTTGGCGGCATTTTGAGGAGAATTTAATGTGATTTGATAGCGCCTTTTAGCCACATGCCAAACTTGGGAGCAAGCCTTAAAAATTGCGAAAACTAAATTTCAAAACCATGAATATATTCGCTCTCATTTAGACCCATATATCGGTCATAATGTATTCGGCTAAAAGAGCCTTTTTGGCATTGCTTTTTTGTGGCCAACACGGTGCAACCACATTGCGGACAATAAAGGCAAAACTTTTACTTTGTGTGTGGCTATTTATATATGTATGTATGTGCATTACTTTATTATCAACACACTAACAACCACGTGTAAGTGTGTGTGGATGATTATGAGCAGAGGTCGGATTTCGATGCCCCAAAAAGGTTGAGGGGCCACTCAACTATTTTTGTGCTTCATTTGAGGCAGCAAACCGCAAAACTTTGCGACATTCTCCAGCCTTAAAGTGGTTACACCTACTACCAAATAAAAACATTTGGAGAACAGTAACCTAAGCATGTTTTAGAAGTTTGATTTCAAATACATTTAAATGTGTGTTTATTCAACAATTTAATAAAAATGCATCATCAGTTTATTTGCAAATCCTGCTGAACTATTTTTGCATTTGGCATAAAAAGTGCTCGAAATATTTATTAACGAACTATTCCAAAGTTTCTTCGATGCGTTCAACAAAAAATCGCATGCTTTCAATTTATTTTGCATTTTTCGCTTCGTATTGTGTTTTCTCTTTTGTATTCTTGGCATTTCCCATTAAACACCCTGTATTTATTGAAAATATACAATAACGAGCAGCATAAATGCATTGAAAGGCATTCAGTATGACTTTAAGTCAATTGTTATTTTTATCACAGAGCTGTCCGACGTTGTATTTATCTATATTCTGCTTCCCATAACTTTGATTTATATGCAACAAATAAATACAGGTTAGAGAGTATCTCATAGTTGTGAATTTAAGTTTGTGGCAATTTTACTTGTTTTTCCAAATTAATTGGTTAGCGTTTGTGAAACAATTTCCGGTCAGGAATTTCAGTTGCATCTCGAGGAAATAAAAACAAAAACAACGCAGCAGAAGCAGAAGCAGAAGCGAGAGGAGGTGAGAGAACAACTAATTGTGGTGGGAATGGGGTGGAATGGATGCAAATCAGAGTGGGAATTGCGCATACCCAATACTACATATGATATACATTTCAATTTTGCACTCATATGCACAAACAGATGAGCAAATAAGCAAATATACAAACAGTTGTGTGGCAGAAGAGTGAGAAGGACATTTTGACGCTGCGCTGGGCATTTGTGCAGCAAAACCCTGATGCTATTTCCTATGCATTGACTGACTGAAATTTATGGAATTCCAAATGTCGACACAAACACAAATAATTTAAATGCTGTGTGAAGCTGACGAAATTCTCATATGTTATTCCCACTCCCATCCTCGGGATGCTCCCATCTGTATGCAGCACCTGTCTGTCTGTCTGTCTGTCTGTCCGTCCGTCTGTCTGTGTATTTTTGTGTGTATGCGCATCGCCAGCGGCACGTGCGGCATCTCTTTGAGCCCTCAGCTTCCAGTGCATTTAACACGGCACACGAAATTCGAGTGGGCCCATTTTCACCTCTCAGCAGGACTAGAACCCGAGCTGCATCCAGAACTAGAAGCAGGACTCTCCACCTGGCTGACCCAGGTGTGCTGCAACATGCTGGCTCCACATACGAGTGGATGTACATACATGTGCATCTACATCTGCATTTGCATTTCCATTTGTGTTTTTGCCGAATCCACGACACGCCCCCTCGCTGCAATGTTCGCTTGAATAAATTATCCATGTTCGCTGTTTTGCATACGAGTTTTTCAGGACAGGTTCTCTATATTTATTTTATTTTTCGTTTTCTTTGCTTTGCTTTGCCGCTCTGCAGGACTTTAAAGCAAAAGCTAAAATGTGAATTTTTATGCGGAATTTATACGCTGTTCTGGCGATTAACTCACCTGGGAAAATGCTTTGAAAATCACCTGCGCTTTTCTATTCGCCGACCTTAATTGACAGGCTATCTTAGTGATTATCATTATCGTCATGATCGTGGAAGGTGGCAATTTAATTGATAACACGATAGTTGCATTAATTTGGATAACGACAATTTCTTGTAAATGTTTGTTATTGTTATTGCTGTTATTGTTGTGGTGTTTGTTGTTGTTGTTGTTGTTTTCCTGTTGCTGGCCAGCCGCAGTCACAGCCTCAACCACAGCCACAAACACAGCGTCAGCTAGAGCTACAGCGTAACCGAGAAGTGCCGCTCGGCAATCACGGCTTTCCTAAATCCTCTTCATTGTATTCAAATTTCTTTATCCTTTATAATGCCAACCCACTTTTATAATGTCTCGGGCTTATTTTCCCCTTCCGTTGCCATCGAATTCCCATTCCCTGCACCATTCACGGCGCTTCGGCGCTTCGTTGCTTCGGTTTCTTCGTTTTATGGTTCATGTTCATGTCTTCTTTATCTAAATCATCCAACTGTGTAAATATTTGCCTCGCTTCCTGCATTCCATCCTCGTTATCCTTAAATCGTGCGTGCGAAGCTATACAAAGTGACGACCGAGTGTGCACGGGACGACGCACGAAGAGGAAGACGGACTCAACTCACCGACTATCCAAGAGTCGAGCGACCAACCGACCCACTAACCCACCGAACCGGCGAACGAACACAGGACTATATTCTGGGTTAAATTTTGCATATAAGAGAGCGTTCCTGCGACTGTCGTCTTTGCAGCTTGCACAGTGGGCAGCAACTGCAACATGAATAGCAATTAAATATCTACGTGCTTGGCATTGCAAAATCCGAGCAAAATTCATTCGCTCGCTTTAGTCAAAAAGTTAATTTACATGCTGATATTTGCTCAATCAACGACTTGACAACGACTTCTTTTACTTTTGCAATTTAACTCAATCAATATTGGCATTAAAAGACAAACGTTTCATGTTTGATTGACAATCAGCCGCAGAGCAAAAAGCACACGGCCAAATTGCCGTCATCAAACATTGTAAAGTTGAGAGTAAACAAATAAATATCGTATACGCACCATAGTACACAGTGCCAACAGTAAACAATAATCGCAGCATTAATCTGAAAATGCGCACAAATCCGTCAAACTCAGAGCCATCCAGTGTTTTGGCAGACGAAAAGCGGGAAAGTGGGAAAGTGGGAAAGCGGGAAAAGCAGAGAGAACAAAAGCAAAAACCCAACAATGACAAACAACATTGCGAGAGATTGTCAGGACCGCGCCATCATTAATTTTAAGAACTCGCTGTCTCTGTCTCTGTGTCCCAGTCTTTTATCCTTTCGTCGATTTTTCAGGTAGTTGGCCTTAACTTTAATAGCTCAAATACAGGAGGCAGACTGGGAAGAAGAGTGACGAAACAAATGTTTCGCGTCATCATAAAAGGCAATTAGGCGGCATGACGCACAGGTTGATGGCATCGAAAATGATATTACCTATAATTTCATGCTTATATTGCCGTACTCTAGAAATTAATGGGGCGTGGCATTGCACTACGCCCCAGGATCAGCTGATAATCCAATTGGGGTCAGAGCAAGCGCGCAGATAAAATCAATTGCAAAAGGATTACTAAGCTTGGCTTAAGCAAATAACATAAATACAAAATATGTGGATTTATCAGATTCAAATAGAATAATTTGCAGCAATAAATAAGAAATGAATTTGTCAGATTCAAGCAAATAAAGCGCCAACTAATAATCAATTCAAGAAATTCACAATTAGAATTCTAATATTTGCTTAACAGTTTACAAATCTTGTAATATGTCTGCATATGGCCAAATGTCGCCATGAAATCGCTCCGTCAGTATTTGCTAACGATGAAAACTGATACTTCACGCTCGCAAAATGGGGACAAATATTTTGGGAGCCACGGGGGAGCCAGAGTGTCTGTGTAACACAATAACGGCCAACGCTGACAACATTGTTTACAAAGCATTGAACAAGCCACTTGACTTGAATTGTTTTATTAAACGGCTCATTGAAATTTATTTGTTTTAAAGATTTCTCTCGCAAGCGGACGAAAGCAAAGCAGTTTTCAACTCGACACTACTTTAAGTACTCTTAGCAGAGAGAATTCCTTTAAAAAATGCATATAGGTATTTGCCATGATGATGGTTTACTCTACTCCTTGTTCAAGTATTATCATAAAATGTTGTCTACAAAATGAAAAAAAAAATAAAATAAACTTTGCGGTAAGCTATTTATACAAACTCTCGCCACGTTGAGGGGGACTTGATTCTTTGGGAAAAAAAGAAACTTAGAAATTGCAAAGTAAACTATTATTATGTACTTACATTGATTATTCACCTTCTTTGCTTGCAGTTGCTGAAATTTAAGCATAAAATGGAACCCAAATCCAGCTTAAGCTCACAGGAGGAACGTGCTCTTAAAAGTTCAGGTATGCAATCAAAATAAAACTTTTTTTAAGTCGAGTCTCATGCAATTTGTGTTGAGTGCGCCCATTCCCTAAGTTGAGCAAAGATGACACACAAGCTTTGATTCAATTTCGGATACAGTATACAAGAATTTTAATAAATCGCTGCATGTGATGACGGGTATAAAATGGAAATAAAGTGAAATAAATTGTGCTTTATTAATTCAACAAATTGTTTGTCAAAACTGACAGATTTAAAGCATTCCAAAAATGATTTAAGACTTAATTGCAAGTGAACAACACAGAATTCATAGACTATAGTCGAATGTGTACCGAAATTATTTAAATGGAATTCTGTTACTGGTATTTCAATTGTATCCAAAAGGCAACTTATGGCCTTCCCACGGCCACGAAGAACAATCAAAATATTCACCGCCAACATCGGAGCTGCAAAGAAATTCAAACAGAGTAAAATAAACTTGCGGCTGGGCTTGTGTATTTTGTGTGCGGACTCGACTTGGGGGTATTTAGAGTTCCCCATGCCAGCAGAAATTCCGCTTGAGTTTCCCCATTCCCATTCCCATTCCGCTTTCTCCAGCGATAACCACACGCTTGGCCGTGCTCCGGCTCCAGCTCCAACTCCTGCTCCTGCTCCCGCTCTTGCTGATGCTGCTGAGCTAAGCAAACGTCAAGCGAAGCTGGTGAGATGTGAATTTTTCGCAGCGAGGTTTTTCGCCTTCTTTTCCAGCTACCTTTTCGACTTGGACTTGTTTGCGCAAAAGTTAAGGAAGGACATAAAGCGACGGGCATCCTGCCGTCGTAAAAACTGTCGCCGTCGTCGTGCTGGCTGTTACCGATATCGGCAACCAAACACACACTCGCACTCACACACTCGCAGAAATTTAATCATAAGCACACAAGAGGATAACGTCATGCGGTGATAACCGTTGAAAAACAAAACTATTTGTCGTCTTTTCCTTTCATTTGAGCTCATTAGGGATCTGCCTTTAAAGCCCTGTCGCTTCGCTTCGCTTTGAACCACTAAAATACTAAGCCCCAGCAATTGCGATTCGCCTAGCGCAGATACAAAAAGCACCTAAGCATCTACATAAATCCGCCAGAACAGAACAAGCCCGAACATAACATAACAGAAACATATAGAACTCAAAAGACACCCCAAAGGGTGTCTGTTTCTGTTTTTGCTTCCTATTTTTTGTATTTTTTTTTTGGGTGTTTGTCTCTTTGCTGGTACACGAGACTGGAAAAGTTTAAAATAACAATGTTTCGGCATTCGAAGAAAGGAGCAGGAGCAGGAGCAGGAGCAAAGGATACATTCGCAACGAGAGGGCAACTGTTGTTTGAATGTTTGATGTCCTCATCGTCTCTGTGGCATGTAAGCTCTTGGGCAGCACATTTTTTGACTAACGAGCCGCATTTCGGTAATCCATCCCTTGGGTATTTTCGCATGGAAATGTTTAACCGTAACCAAAACCTCTCCGGTCTCTGGAAGATAGAGATGGTACGCATCATGGCTGCTGCTCCGTAAAAGACTTTCGCAAAACGATTAAATGAGCCATTGGCCATTGCCATGGCATTGATGCTTTGACTTTGACCCAGAGGCATTGGGTTTCTTTGGGTTTTTTTTTTTATTTTGTTAACGCTTGGTTTTATTCTTTTATACGAGCATCTTTGAGATAAGCAGGCAAGAAAGAAAGGAAGGAAGGATGGAAAAACCGAATTAATACCGACAAAGCTTTAACACGCTCTTAACAGCACGCGACAAGGTTTGCACATCAAAATAAAATATCCTATTCTAAGTGGATTCGTGAACAGCATATTGTACCCTTCTTAACGACTTCATATATATATCCTGGATTCGATTACACACTACTCCAAACGTATATTGATGGAACGCCTTAGCAAAGTTTTGAAAATGATTGATACTCTCGCATTTATCAGTTCAGTTCAGTTCGGTTCTGCTTTTGGTTTTGCTGGGAAACCGACTCGATTGTCACTTCGCAAAAAGCTTTTAAACTAAAAAAACCTTTCGAAGAACGTGACTTTTGCTTTGCTGCGCCAACTGCAATAAATCTTTAATCTATAAGCCAGAAGACTTCTTAACATCAGTAGATTAATAGTGGCCCCGTCCGATTAGCATGAAGGGATCTATGCCTGGACTCAACCGGAAGGTTATGGCACTGCACTTATTTGCTTAGGAAATGGAATTTGGATTTGGACTCGTATTTGGATTGGCTCTTGACCAAATGGGACTTAAAGGCAGGTGTGGCTTTTATTAAAGGCACATAAATCATGCTCGAGACGGCGTCATTGCACTGAAGAGGGTTCTGAATGATGACCGGGTGAAGGGTAAAGGAACAACAGAATGTGTCGAGGGTCACGGGGGGGGGTGGCGATGGAGGACGAACCCTCATGTTAACACAAGTGTCTGCCCCACGGGCATGGGCTGAGTTGCAGGCGGCAACAGGCGGCCTCTCTCTCCGTCTCCGTCTCCGTCTCCGTCTCCGTCTCCGTCTGCGTCTCTGTCTGGAGAGAGGCCTGCGCCAGGGAACAGTTTTCCGGACAAACAAATGACCTGGAAAAGCCAAACGAAAGCAAACACACAAAAGAAATGGAAAAATATGGCAGTAAAATGCGAATAGTAGTGCACAACAATGTTCGCAAACGGAAACAATTGCAATGACTGAGCAAATGTTTAGCATCTGTCCTGGGGCTCCAGTTCTCAGGAAGTGCTCCTCCTCCTGCTCCATCTTCTCAGGCGTCTGGCACTTGTACGGGTGGCGACCACGTTTATATTTCATGAATATTTCGTTTGTTGTTATTGTCGGAAGCAGAAATTAAGTTTGATTTCACATCGAGTGCTTATCTGAGCCTTTGAACTTTATCCGAGCTTTGCCAAAGTCCAACCCAGCTCAGTTCAGAGACCAGAGGCCTTTTTTAGTTGTTGGCATCGCAGGCGGAGACAAACGCCAAAGAGAACAGCAACAACAACAGCTTAACAGTTTTTGCAGCCCGTATAAAAAAGCACTTAATGCAATCTGATAAAATGAATGGCGTGGGCAAGAAAATAGTTGGAACAGCAGTTTCCCATAATGGGGGCCCCGTGAAATGCATACCTAATTAGCTTAATGGCCTTTTGCCCATAAATTACACGAGATTAGGGTGCCAAAAATTTGCATTCACCTGAAACTTTTAGTAACCCGCCAACCTGCCAACCCGCAATCCCGTTTCCCTTCGAACGCCCCTCGCTCTGGGCATGCAAAACTGATAGAATTATTGCCAGCCGCTGGAAAATGAGCGAAAAATGATTACAATTATTATTGTTTGTTTGCTGTTCGATGCGGTCGAGTTGCAAATCAATAAATGGTCGCACGGTAAAATGCCAATTAAACTGTTTTTAATGCATATGCAATGCATAAAGCGGAAATTAATTACATAATTAGTTGAACACATTCCCAACGGTGGAATTCCTGTCAATCCTGTATTTCATTGTTGCAGCGACCATTTCGTATGGCCGCAGTTTAAAACTGATTAATTAGATAAATTTCCGCCACTATATGCGAACACAATGCCACTTGATCTGTAAAGTAAATTACGAGCTGATAGATGCAATATAATAAATTTAATTATTAATAGCGATTTTTTCATCACTCGAACACAGTTTATTCCCTTGCTAATTTTGAGCCCTGTTCGTATGGGACACTAAAACAAACAGGCCATAAAAACATGTAGCAAATATGATACAATTATTATGTTTATAATTAATTAATTTTAGACAAGAGTAATGGACTATGCTGCATGTAATTGTTCGGCCTTTCGGTATTTATCTAAAACAAATAATTTATAATTTTACAAAGTGACAAGTGAAATAATTGATAAGCTCAGGGCTCAGGCTCAGTAACAATGTAAATAAATAAACAATGATACAATAGCACAAGAATTTTGCTGAACATTTGATACAATTAGATGAAATGAATTGGGTTAATTTGCTTTGAAAATGGAAAATTGTAAATTTCATTGGCTTCGCTTCTATTAGGCAAAAAAAAGAGCGAATTTCATTTGAGTTTGTACTTTAAATAGAAAACGAAACGCGTATAATTAATCGCATTAATTAAGTTAATTATGAACAGAAAAGCCCTTTTAGAGAATTGAGTGCAGGGTGAAATTAATCAGCAAGGCCAAAACGCAAATTTATGCCCAAATATAAACAATGCTTAAAATGCCTGCGTACGTATACGTATTATTTTAAGCTTAATTTGCATGACACATACGCACCGTTGCCTAAATGCTTTCGTATTAAATTATGCAAAATACCAGCGAGGCTGTGTGAGTGTGAGTGTGAGTGTGATGGGTTCTGGGATCTGTTGCCCGAATTCGGTACAGTCTAAGAAAGTCTTTGGGCGGATGTTGCATGCCATAAGGATGAAAGGCGCCACGCTCACTGGGGAAATGATGGAGCGTGTTTTGATGTGGCAATGGCAACAATTAACACAAATAGAAGACACACACACACACCTGCAGAGGAGAGAGGTGCATATTCAACTGCTCTTGCACTTACCGTTTGCCTGTTTATGCATTTGTCAGTACCAAAATAGCCGTATGTGTGTGTGTGTGTGTGTGTGTGAGTGGGTGTGTGTCGGCAAAGTGCACTCACTCTGCTGACAACTGCAAACTACTTAGGTATGTTACTGCCACTGACATGGCGACACATTCAGATTCAGCCAAAGCTCCAGCCAGTCAGCCAGCGAGGCCCACACTTGGAGAGGAGGGGAGAAGAGGAAGAGGCAGCGGCTGCAGCAGCAGCAACGACAAAGGTGTTAAGAAAGCCATTTCGCCTGCTAATGAGTGTCGGTGTGTCATGTGTGTGTACGGGTGTACGGGTGTGTGTGTCGAGTCCTTGTCTTGGCTTGCCTTCCCTTGCCGAGACTTGAGCTGAAGAGCAAACAAAAATGTTTTCATGTTTGGGCTTGTCAACAGATTTGTCCCTTCCCGCTGCCTGCCATGTCCTTTGCTGTCCTTCCCCGTCCGTCCAGGACCCATTCCACACACACACACACACACCGACGAGTTTGTTGTGTGCAGAAGCATTTTGCTTAATTAGTTACAAACATCAAAACTGTGAATCCAAAAGGAATTATCCACATACACCTAAGTTTTTAAGGGTTCGCCTCCTTCGACAAGTCCCTGCAGACACTTTGATTAAGGATGTCAGATAATCAGCCGTTAAGCACACGCTATCAAAGTCACATTTTGTGCCTCATGTCACACAAAGATTTACTCATATTTACCGCATTTTGTGGTCAAATTAAGCGATAAGAAAGTTGCTCAAGTGTCAAGGCGAGACATTCTCGTATCTCGTCTCTCGTATCTCGTTTCCAAACTCGTTCAACTCTCACTCTGTCTATCATAGTTGGATAGATGATCTGGCCAAATTTACAAGTACGTTCGCTGTCAAAATGTCAGGGCCAAATAACACTTACATCCTTCCACAACATATTAAAAATGTATTTGCGAGTGAAGAGGCATTTTAATCAGTTAATAGTATAACTGTCTGTCACTCAATGCTAAATAAGTTGCATTAATATTTCGTGGAATTGTGACAGCTGTTTATTCTGTGCAATTTGTGTTATTATCAATAATTCGCTGGCCACTTTCCACACGAGTTCACTGTAAATTTCCGCATCATTGAAACAATATGGACTCAAGGCTGCTCATAATGACAGTGTGGCAATTGTAAATAAATATGGAACAGGTCTTCGAAACCGTGTGCGACGTGGTGGTAAAAACATCTAATTAGTACATACTATTTAACTATTTTACTAAAATGAATAGCAATTTAAACAACTGTTGCAAATTACTAAAATGTGTTTAAAAACAATGTATTAATTTATACACAATAATAGTGCTTTAATTTTAGTTTTCTATTCTATGGGACATTTTATTTGTTAATTTAACCCATAAATTACACACATTTGTTAAATTTTAATAGAGTGTTGATTGCTCTGCCAAATTGCAATCTGCTCGGAATAATTTTGGTGTTTAAATTCAAGTTTATAGCTTTGGCAAATGTCTCCAATATTTCATTGATTACCCATTTTATTTGCTGTTAATACCTCTAACATTCTGTGGTTAAAGTGAAGATTCGTTTTTTGTACTTGCAGAGAAACTCAAAATGCTGGATATAACGCGAGACAAGCCCGTTAAGGTGTCCGTGAAGGTGGCGGTGCCGGTGCGGGATCACCCCAAAGTGAGTGAAAGATGTGGTAATCAGGGCTAATCATAATGCTCAAGTTATTGTACTTTTTTGTTTGTGTTTTTCTTTGCTGCCACTTGGCGCAGTTCAATTTTGTGGGCAAGCTGCTCGGTCCGAAGGGCAACTCAATGAAGCGTCTCCAGGAGGACACAATGTGCAAAATGGCCGTGCTGGGACGTGGCTCGATGCGCGACCGCCGGAAGGAGGAGGAGCTGCGAGCCAGTGGCGACAGCCGTTACGCCCATCTCTTCGAGGACCTGCACGTCGAGATTTCGACCTTTGCCGCGCCCGCCGAAGCACACGCGCGCATTGCCTACGCCCTGGCGGAAGTGCGTCGGTTTCTGGTTCCGGTGAGTGTTCGCCCCCCGTCGCTCTCCCTTCTCCTTTCCCTGCCGCAGTCAACCCCAATTGGCTTTTGTTGGTTTTTGCGCCCCAACCCCTTTTGCCCAAAACGTTAAAGTTGGCAGCACTTTCACTGAGCACACACAAAACATCTTAAAGTTGCCAGAGCACAAAACTTAATGGTACGACGACAGCTGGGCCCAGCAACAAAACAGAGACACTCGAAGCAGTTTCCTTGATGCTGTTGCAGCTCCAAGGCTGCACTCGTTATCGACTTCGGCTTCCGTGTTCTTGTGGCATCTACTGCGGCTGCCTCCGTTGTGGCATCCTCCATCAGTTGCCAGCATGACATGCCTCCACGCGTCGCTGTCGAAATTGCATTGTGCTGTAATTACATTTGCCACCCACCCACTCCATAAACTGCACAGGCAGTGGGCTGCCATTGTATGGCTCCTGGCATGCCATCGCAATGGCCAGCGTCACCTGCATGGTCGTCGCCATTGCTGCTCACATTGCATGTGCATCTTGAGTACTTTCCCCTTTCGTCGCGCTGACCCGAGTCCAGTGGTGCAGGAAATACGTCGACCGTTTCTTTCTGTGCTCGATGCGCGTTTGCAATCCATGTGCTTCCATCACTCACATTCAACATTCAACGTGCACGATAATATTTATTTATTTATTATTGCTCCACACAACGGCATAAATAACACTTGTCTTATCCTCCATTGTGCTCAGCTCGAATAATTGCTACAGCACGCGTTCACTTTATCAAGTCTCCTTTTCTTGCGTTTAAACTCAACTGAATTTAATATGCACAGCGTTGCCACTTTACTAAACGCCTGGCATCTCCGTGCAGTCTTGATCTTCACCTACCTTACCAGCTCCATAAGTTGTTGATAAGCATGAATAACACTTGTTTTATCCTCCATTGTGCTCAGCTCGAATAATTGCTAAAGCAAGCGTCCACTTTATCAAGTCTTCTTTTCTTGCGCTTAAACTCAACTGAATTTAAAATGCGCAGCGTTGCCACTCCGTTCAGTCTGGATCTCTACCCACCTTACCACATCATTAAGTTGGCAGCGCCAAGATCTTAACTCGCCTTGCCAACTCATTAGCATGTTGCCAAACAGCCTAACGATGCGTTGCCAACTGCCTGGCACATTAACGGCGCGTAGTTGAAGCATTTGAAAACCTAATGCAATTGAACAACTAAATAAGTAATTGAATTACAACTTATTCCGACGATAACAGACTGCGAAGCACTTCTCGCGACTATTGCACAGTTTACCAAGTGTAACGAAAATGTAAAATGAAAACTCCGCCCTAGTTTATGGCCAAAATGTTGGGGCACACCGCGAGAAACTGTCGTAACTTTGAAAGTATTTAGGGAACATGTGGTTTTCAAGTGGTTGTTGCTTGCGATGGCTCAAGCATATGATGTGGGTAACGTCGCAGCGTCGAGCCCCCAGAAGCCCAAAACCTGCGACACGCAACTGTCAAGAACATAAATTCACTTTCGAGGCCGCCCCAGACTTTGCTGATCTGATTACACAAAAATTTGCATAGAAATTATTTCAATTTTCTACACGGTGTGTGAGTTGAAACATAAACCGTTTCAATTTAGATAAATATGCAGAGAGTGCGAGTGCGAGTGTCTGCAAACATGTGTGTGTGTGGGAGGTGTGCAAGAAGCTGGCCAATCCTTGTAAGCTGGAAGATTGTTTATGGCAGCTGCCAGTGCAACTTATGTGGACGAATGTCATAAAAACTGTGCGCTTGTGTGATTTCGAAAGCCACCAGCAGTTGGAGTCACATCTTTGCCTTCCAGTTGAATGGAATCGAATGAAATTAGTAGTTAAATATCAGACAAATTACTGATACGCCATGGGGAATACTCGACGCTCGTCGTCCAACTTTTTGAACTGAATGCGAAACTCGGTTAATGTGTCTAATGAAAGAGTGTTCGCTCTCCCACGGATAGAAAGCCAAAATGCGATGTGTATGCATGGATTCTGCTGCTCTCCCATAATTGCATTAAAAGCATCACACACACACACACTAGCACACCTCAACTCTGCTTCAACGCGCACGCACCCTGAATGGGACAGAGACTGAGAGTGGGAGGGAGATTGGAAGTGGGAGGGCGAGAGTGAGACGGGGCTAAGTGACAAAGTCAGAGCGCGAGTAAAGGATTTGGTGGAGGTGACAGGCGGGGAACGGGGAACGGCGAATGGCCTCGCAAACTTTTAATTGACATCCAATAAAATTCGCATTTATTACGCGCCTGAATTAAATTTAATTGCCCGACGAAGCAGAACACGCAGTAGATCTCATGATACACCGGTTTATACTTTGTCTGTGTCTCTGCAGGACTATCATGACGATATACGACAGGAGCAGATGTGGGAAATGCAGGCACTGACATCGACACCCACGCTCAGCCATCTCGACGACTCGCAGAGTCCGACAAACACGAATCGCGGCCTAGGCGGCGGCCTCGCCGACATGGACACCTCCAACGACGAGAAGTCGGACAACGAAACCAGTGGCATGGATTGCCTTTCCCCGGACAAGCTCGACTGCGGTCAATCCTGCAGCAGCAGCGGCGGCGACACCCAGCTCCAGCAACATCCACATCACCACCACCATCCACAGCAGCAGCAGCAGCAACACCAACAACAGCATCATCACCATCAGCCAGCGCACTTCCATCAGCTACTCCAAACACATGGCGGAGCAAGTGCCGCCGCTGCGGCTGCCGCCTGTGGTGACCATCTCGCCGGACAGACAACAACGGCAACAGCAGCTGCTCGTGAGTATTCGCATCTCCCTGCCGCAAAATTAATGCAATTAGCACAAATGCGAGCAAGAGAATGAGAATGATAATGACAATGCGACTGCGTTTGAAAAATGAAATTCAAAATGAGACCGGACACAATGTCGCAGTGGAAATTCCTCTTTTAATCTGCATGAATTTATTGCATTGCCCATTTTGCAAAATATGTAGATAACTTTTTAAATTATGAGAGCGTTCAAAGAAAGTATTGCGTCTGTCAAAGTCTCTAGATCTCGAAGAGTATAATTTTAGAATTTCGACACATAGCCACAGACGTAGAAAATAAATGTTTTCACCAGAAAATAACAGAGTAACAATTATAATTTTTATTTTAAAATTAAAAAAATGAGTTGTTTCAGATATTTTTAAATTCATTTTAAATAATTTAATAATTACTACGATATAGTTTGAAAATTCAAATTTGTTTGACTATCATCAGATTTATAACCATATGAGTTGATATATGTTTGTACAAATGTATTTATACAATAAACAATTGTACAAGCCAAAAATAAGAACGATAGTACACAAAATTTAAATTTAATAATTATTTTATAATTTGGAAAAAATAATTAATTATTCAATTTATGTTAAATGCCGTATACTATCACTCTTATCTTTGGTAATCATAATTAGCAATTCTTTTATAATCATTAAACTTAAAGTGAACATATAACAGTTTAAAATAATTGAAATCATTACTTTGGTAACCCTGTCGTATACTCAATTCTTTGTTCGCTACTTATAAAAGAGCATCTCGCAGTCGAGCACTCTCGTCTGTAGCTATCGAAGTTATTCGCGTCTCGCACTGTATTATATAAGGAAACATCTGCCACATGAACTGTCGCTTCCGTTTCAGTTCACACCACAGCCATGGCGGTGGCACTGCAACATCAGTTGACAGCTGCCGGCATAGGTGGACTGTTGAAGCCGGCGCAAGGTGTGGGCGTGGGAGTGGGTGGCGCCATGTCTGGACACCTGCCCGGGACACAGGGCAGTGCGTCGGCTCTGCAGCTGGGGGGCAGCGAGGGGGATGCGAACACATCGACACTGACGCTGCTGGATCCGCCAGGAGCACTGCTGCATCCCGCGTTGCGCAACGTGAAGGCCATCAACATAGGTGAGGCTGGAGGAGATGTGGACGGGCCAATTGGCCAGCAGTTGCTCAACTCCATATACTCTTACAGGTGGCGGCCTTGGACGCAAGCGGCCGCTCCTCGGCGTGCCACGCTCCGGCATGAATCCCACTAAGCGCACCGTCATGAGCTTGCTGGCGCGGGCCAAGAACTCGCAGTCGCTGCACGCAGTCCGCCAGCCCGTTGTGACCGCCACCAGTTTTGCCGAGTAATTAGAATTGTTTGGTGTTTGATTGATGTGGATTTTGGTTGATTTACGTTTACGTTTGCCTAGGCCTCTGCAGATGCTGACGTCACCCTTTATCATTCCGCACCAGGGCATGGATCAGTCGATCATAGCGCTGCCCAAGGAGAGTCTCGCCCAAGGCGTCTAACCCTACGACTTCTATACGCTGCGCAGCACTGATGGTCACACCTGACCGACTACAATTGCCCCGCCTCCTTCTTCTGAAGACACACAAATACTCGTAAGTTAAGATTACCACACACCACAATTTATGGAATACCCGGACGGAATATCCATTCGATTGGGGGAGCCAACAACACACACACACACACGAGTGCTTTACAAGTTCCGATAACAATATGCGCATCTATCAAGCGATTACCCTCTTGGGAACTAGCGGTACACGTCTTTGAAGGAGCTCCAGAGGTAATACCGATACCAGAGAGCCTACTGTCTACACACGATTTGTTTTAAGCGAAATATGAATAAATGAAGCAAGTATTTTTAATGCGATGTTTTATTTCGAAAACCAAAAGATATTTGAAAAACAAACTTTAAAACTTACTGATAAATGATAAACAAATGACAACTAAAAACAAAAAACAAAAAACAAAACAAAAAAATGAAATAATAAACTAAATTAGAGTCAAATTAATGAAGAACTTCAATAGAATTACAATGTAAACGCAATTACTTTAAATAAATTACTTTAAACATATATATACACACACAATTGCAAGTACCATATATACATACATATACATACAAAGAATATACTTATATACACTACATGCATATATGTACTTAAATCTATATACTAAAAATGTGTTAAAGTAAAACGAGAACCCAAAAAAAAAAACAAAAACAAAAACAAATCTAAACACAAGCCACATAAACTGATAATAATTTTTGGAGTACTTTAATGCAGAAAATGAACGAAAAAAAATAAAAACGATGAGATCAGTACAAGGAAAGAGAAGAGAAGAAAAGCCAAACCAAAGACCATAAGATCCATTCGCTAAGATTCTTCCCGACAGAACCTAAGCTTACTTTGCGATAAGAAGAATAGTATTGAATCCTGGATTTAATTGATCACTGCGATCCCACCGCCTTCTGCTTGTTTCATATTGAATCCAAATGTTGTTAATTGAAATGTTAGTGTTATAGGATCAATTATTCGGTTTCAGTTTCAACGCCTCAAACAAAGTTGCAAAACATCGAAAACAAATTAAATCCAGACCAATTCCAAATCTTCTCGCTGTCCCATCTGAGAACATAATGAGCTTGAGGAAATCAACATAGTTTTCTCTATAATTTACCGAAAACATTTTTCTACAAGTTTATTGAAATTTCAAATAATTCGTAATTATAATGCTTAATGTTAATTCTTGATAATAAATAAATAGAGACTATTGATTTCGCGTATATTTATTAAATGAATTGGAAATAAAGTTATCTAATTTGCACAATACGAAATGAATTTAATCCAAGTGTTTGGCAATTTACGTGGCATTGATTAACGCAATGCAACTGCAAAAAGCAAACAAACAGATTTAAAATACTCGATATACAATTAAAGGAAATATGAATCTAAATGTGCACTCAATGCATTCATAGCTAAATATAATCGCAATACGAATACAAAACACGAAAAAAAATACATACAAAACATAAATAGTATATGCATTAATGTTCAACAGTTTAATCAAAAGGCATATTTACAATTTACAATGAAATAATACGAAATATTGATATTAATATTGATGTTGGAAAAAACAAAACGAAACGAACCGTGTAAAGTCCTAAAAACAAAATGATTACTCGTACCTACACAAATACTTGCATGTAGAAACTCAACAAAAATATGAATATGCAACTTGAATTAAATACATAATTAATTAACCTAAAGAATTAAACACAGTATTGATGTGAGAAATTGCAGCTACACCACCACAGCTTCGAGCTATTCCAAAATAAATGTAATATTTTAAAAACAAAATGGCGTCTTGTTTAAGCTGACCAACACTGTTAACCGGAAATGGCCTAAGCTGCCATTATTCCTTTCTATCATTTCAAATCATTTTTTTCAGCGTCGCTCACTGGAGCGAAAAGGCAAAATCACGCTATAATTTAACGAAGACCTGTAGCTAAAAACTTTTGATGCCAATTTATCAAAAGTATTAAATAAATACAAATAAATATTGTTTTTGTAATCATTACACGCTTTATTAAAATTGTTAATATGCCGATTTTTTTAAATATTTGAAGGAAACAAATAATTTCTTATTATATTCCACATTTTACTTAAATTAGGTAATTTATCGTTAGCTTCAGTTATTTTTTGCAATAAATCTTGAGCTGATTTTGGTAATTGAATTAATTTGTTTCCTTTATTTTTTAAATGCCCTAATAATACTATAGAATCCAGGGTAATAATCATTCTACTGAGAAGGTCAAGTTTGCACTTCTTTCTTCCCATCGCGGCGGGACAGATTCTACATTTATGGACTTCAATATCAAATATCAAAGACATTTCCCATTTCCGATTCTGGTATGTAATAACGTATCGATTCTATGACAACAGAATTCATATGTAAAAATTGATATTCACATATTTTTCATATGTACATATAAATAAAATATATACTCGCGTGAACCCGATAAATTTTGTTGTTCTTATAAATCAGCAATAATCGTAAAATTCGCTTCAATGTTTACACATTAACGTGCCGGATGCGACAGCTACAACACTTGCTTTTGGCCAGGTTCCTTGGGTTCCTTTGGCAACACATTATGACATCGACTCAACCGGACGAATCAAGCAACCGAAATACAAATGTATGTAGGTGGTTTTACTTGGCTTTCACATAAAATTGGTATCGTTTGTTTGTTTGTTCGTCTGCTGTTTGCGTCGTACTTTATTGCCGCATTTAATAAGCCATTAAAATTTGATTGCTCAAACGTAAAACACACATAAAACGCACATTTACCAAACAAAACAGAGACTTCATACGAGTACATAACATATATCACATTTGTACTGTATAATACCGTGGATTGACTGCTATTGTCTGAAATTGGAAAGGGTTCTTAAATGCTGAATAAATATTTAAGCAAGCGCCGACTTAAAGAATTCTTGATCTAAATTTAAAGCAGCTCATGACATATATTTTCGAAGAACAAACATCAAGTTAATTGAACACTAAATTCTACTAAAACAAGGATTTTACACATGCTAACAATTTTAAAGAACACATTTTTAAATTTAAAGTTGAATTTCAAGCAGCGAATAATATGAAGCTGTTGTCCATTATCTTGCTGTTTACGGCCTGGCTGCTTTGTGCCCAAGCTGCCAAGTCGGAGTGTAAGTGAAAAACATTTAAATTATTAAATTGAGTTTGGTAGATTCCAAGCTGCTTCGCAGATAACATCTTTTGTTACTGGGATGGCCAATCCAATAAGCCCAACCCTGGCAGTATTTTTCAATCTTGGGAAGCCAATTCGCGATATTGCACCCACCTGGTGTATGGCTCAACTTTGGGCTTAGATCCCGCTGGCTCTGGCCGATTGAAGTTTGATCATCCAGACGAGGACATCGAGTTTAGTAAGAAGCTAGTTATGCCTTGGCCATCTATATATAATATTTATAACAACTCGAATTAAACAGATCTCATGGCTAAGTACAGAAACCTGAAGAATGTTCAAATGAAAGCCATAATCTCGATTGGTAACTGGCGGGATCAATCGAACTTGATAGCCGAAATGATATCAGACACCCAAAAACGAGATCAATTCTTCACCTCGCTCATCAGTCTGCTCTACAAGAATACTCTTCAGGGTGTCCAGATTAACTGGCAGTTTCCAGCTCATCGTCAAAGTCACTCCGCGGATCGGGAGAACTTTGTCACCTTCTTGCACGAGCTAAAGATAGTGTGAGTGACGTGGACATTTAAAATTGAGAGTTCAACAAAACTCATCATCTTTCCTTATAGTTTAAAAGAACACAAGTTTATGCTGCTTGTCGGTGTCTCCGCTCGGCTGGACGAGAAGACTCTGGCAGCTTACGATATTCCCAGCATTATCAAAAATGCCGATTTTGTCAGCCTCCATGTGCACGACCATCAGGATCCCTATAGACGGCAACTGAGGTACAACGCTCCGCTCTCGGGCGATAAGCAGAGAAGCGTGGAGAGCTGTGTCGCCTATTGGGTGAAGCACAGCAAGATGCCCTCGAAGCTGCTGCTGGTTATTCCACTATTTGGTCAGTCCTACAGCATGGACTCTGCGAACACGACGGTGGGCTCGGCGAGCAAAGGTCCTGGCCATCAAACCGAAAAATCGTTGCGCCCGGGCTTCATGACCTACGGCGAATTCTGCACCCAGGCTGGCAAGTGGCAAAAGAAATTCGATACTGTGGCACAGGTGCCGTATGCCTACAAGGACGATCAGTGGATCAGCTATGAGGATGGCCGCAGCATCAGCGCCAAGAGTCACGTGGTCGAGAAGCAGCGTCTAGGAGGTGCCCTGGTGATGAGCCTCGATTCCGATGACGTGCAAGGGGAATGTGGCGAACGCTTTGCTTTGTTGCGAGTTGTTGTTTCCATTATTGGCGATCCCGACAGTTTGGCAACGGAGGAACAATCCACAGAGTCGGGTCTCTGTCCACGCGACGGACTTTTCCGCGACCTGTGGGAGTGCAACTTGTACCACGAGTGTCGCGATGGCAAACGCATCGACTACGAATGCGTTAAGGGATATTACTTCAATCAGAAGCTGAGCGAATGCAAGCCCGCTAGCCAGGTGGAGTGCAAGCAGAACTTCGTGACCTGGCGTCCAGGTCAGAAGACCTACAACTTTAAGAACTTCCCACTGAACCTCAAGATTGTTGAATAGCCTTTCTCATAATAAACGCCGTTGATTATTCGGTAGTGCTGTTATAATAACCATCAGCATTTTACTAATTCAGCATAATTGCAGCTGTTGGAATTGTAGTCGAATTCCAGACCTATGGGACAGTCAAACTTGAACGTTGTCCCCTCATTACAGAAATAGAATCGGGAGCAGTTGTGAGCGTTCCGAACATAGCCCACATCTCCTGAGCATCGAAAGTCTTCTTCGGCTCCATCAGCTGCCGCTGCCTGCGGCTCAGCTTGAAGCCCTGTGGGAGTTTCCCTGCCGAAAAGCACACGATTGATTTCCCGAAGAAGCGGGAATCTGCTGCCACCACAGCTGCCCCGGAAGTCGTCCGATTCCAGGGACCAGACCATAATCCCCGCAAGTTGATTGACCATGGCATACTGTGCCTTCAGCATTAAGCTCTGCTCGTTCTCATAGCCCACCCACTTACGATCCCTGTAGGCAAACGGCACCTGTTGCACACCCTCCCATTCCTGCGTCCACTCCTCCTGCTTCATCAGTCCACACAGCTCGTTGTAGCCCAGGAAACCAGTCTCACGCGAGTAGCGTCCTGCGATGCCCCGTCCAATGTGGGCAGAGCCCGGCGTGTGATTCTCGACGGCAGCCAAGGTGAAGGTGCGACCATAAAAGGGCACGCCAAGCACTAACTTCTCTGGCGGTGCGCCAGCAGCTAGCCAATACTTGACCACGGCATCCACATTCAACTGCAGCTCTCGAGGCGTCTTGTCGTTTGCTCCAGCGTATAGAGGAGCATTGATTCCGACTGTTTCGTCCCATGGACCGTGCAGATCGTAGGCCATGACATTGATTAAGTCCAAGTAGGGTACAATGGCTGGTATGTCGTATGATTGCTCTGCGGAAAACTCCGCTGATCCCACAGCGGCGCTGAGTAGATAGCCAAATGGATCGAACGCCTCCTTGAGTTCCTTTAGAAACGTTATGTAGTTGGCACGATCATTGTTATTCGCCAGGCTGTGTCGTTGCCCTGGATACTCCCAATCCAAGTCCAGTCCATCGAATCCATGTCGTTGCAGAAACTGAGTAATCTGCTCAATGAAAAGTGCTCTTTTCTCGGGATCGCTGGCCACAATCGAGAAGCGTTTGGAGCCCTCGTTCCAGCCGCCAACGGCCACCAGCGTTTTCAATGTGGGATTCTTTAATTTGAGAGCATTAAACTTTTTAATGTTGCCCTGGCCACCGTTATCCTCAAGATCCAGATACGGATCAATGATGCGCAGCACGCCGCTCTCCTTGATGCCCATGAAGGCGTACACCAAGTGTGTGCAGAGAAATGGATCTATATCCTCCACGCCAAAGCGTCCTTCGTTAGGTCGATAGACTGACCAAGTTCCCTGATAACAGACGACGTGTTCTGTATATAAAGATTATAAATTGAAGAGTCAATAGCTTTATTAAATAAATTGTGAATTTTTGCTGAACCAAACTGAATTTATATTATCAATTCTGTATATTATATAGAATACAAATTTTAAATAAAATAATATTACACAATGACTTACAAATTCAATTTTTTTACTTTTATTTTTAATCCCTGATATGAACTACTTACTTGCAGTCTGTGTATCCGCTGCATTCGAGATGAGCACCAAACCAACAAATAGACCTAGTTGCAACCACATTTCACCTTAGTCTTTGCAAGCTTTCCACAATAATAATTTATTTCTCCGCTTCAAATTCGCATTTTATATCATTTGCGCCCGAGCAGACAAAAACATCAACAAGATAATCGTTAAGTGCAAGACATTGTCAGATAAATTGTATGTACATATGCTACAAACAACGTAGCAATAAAATTATCAATGTGTTTATTCTTTGCATCGAACAACAGCAAGGCAAATAAAACGATTTCATGTACGACTTACAAAATACCAACTACACGATTCATATTCAAACAACGGTTGAAGGGCAGAGGCAAAGGCGAGTGTGACCAGACCCAGATTCAGCCCAAAATGTCTCGCTTAAAACTTTTTCAGCATGGACAACTGATTGTTGCGCCGCAATGCCATCTTTCGCAGTCGACGCCAATATTGCTTGGTGTTCGGGTCCAGTTCGTCCAGCGGTACTATGCGCTCCGTGTTGAGTGTCCACAGCCATTCAGGGTACTCGGAGTCTGGCTTGATCTGAATGGATGTTGAATATTAAATCGTTTTCCAGCTTCCCATTGAGACTCACCTTGACATCCTCGCCGGTTTTCATGTAGTTGCTGCCGCACACGTAGTTCACCAGCTTGTTGGCATCGGTCTCGACTGGAATCACCTTCTTCTCCATGATGGGCCCCAGCTTGCCAAGCTTCTTCTTCTTTCCACCTGCACGCGAAGTCATTTACTCCATTAGCATTACTTTTCATTCAAGAATATCCACTTGCGACTCACCTGCTGCAGCAGCTGCTGGCTTCACTGCATAGTTGCGTGTCGCTTGAGTTATTGTTGTTAGTCGCTGCCTCAGCAAGCCGACGGCCATATTTATATTGCTCATACTTGAAGTGTTGTGTATAAATTCAATGTCAATTGAAATTTAAAATTCCAAAACACATTTTATTTACAAGACAAACACAATCCACACACACTTTCGTTGTATAATAGTCAAGCAATTCACCCGGCACACGGTCACACTGTATCAAAATTATCGGTATCGTCACTGTACCGGCGAAATTCCGATAACAATATATCGTTGTTTTATTTTGCCCGTTTATTACACAAGATTGAATCCATGTTATTGTAGAAGAATGGCGTCCCTTAAATTCCGAATTCCCTCCAATCGCACGTTGGGCACAATTTGCGTTTATGGCGCCGTCGTCTCCATCTCAGCGGTCATGTATATGCGCTGGCGCCTCGAAGATCGCGTTCGCTCCGCAGAATACTACAAACTTGCCCTTCAAACCCTGCGGCACCACAAAGGTAAGCAGGATAGCGGTCGGATCGGGGCTCCCATTAATCAACTTCGACCACTTGTAGGCGCTGTCAGCTTGCTGGGCGAGCCCATCAAGGACAATGGCATCGATATATCCAATGTCAACAACACGGTCGATGGCAACAAGGCGCAACTCGAGGTGACTGTTCGGGGTCCCAAAGATAAGGGCACCATCTTCTTTTGGGCCACGAACTATGTGGAGAAAGGATGGTTCATTGATCGCTTGGAGCTGGAAACCAAACTGCATCCGAACAAACGTTTCCTCCTAAAAAAGGTAGAGGAAAGCGGCTTGATTGGACAAACGCAAGAGGAGCACCAGCACTTCATGGCCCAAGAAAATAAATTCCTGGAGCAGCACCAAAGAAGTCAGCCCCAGCAGGAGCCATTTGCCCAACGGGGTCAGCCACAGCCACTGCATAAGGCGGATGATCCGGAGCCGTATATTCAGACAGCGGAAGGAGGCCGAATGCGATGAAAAATTCGCAGTAGTTTCATTACTTTATTCTCATTTAATTGCACTAATTAAGAATTTTCACTAACGGTTTGTAATAGTAATTTTAGTATACAAAATTTTCTTTTAAAAGAAAACTGTTTCTTCTTTTTATCATTTACTTGTTTATTATTAATTATCATTATTATTTGCTTATGAAGCGCGCTTATTAAGAATTTAGGCCGCCTATTAAATGTATTATGATTTTGTAAATTTGCTTGCAATTGCATAGATGATTTAATTAATGCTGTTGGTTTTTTTTTTATTAACTGTTGAATTGTTTAAGTGTTAATAAAAACTTTATAAATTGTATTTATCGTTATTGTTATACTGTTGCTGTTTCTGTTTTGCAAGGTGCCGACACTTAAAGAGAGATCTCGATCGATCTCATCTAAATACATTATAATACATTATAGAAAGAGCATGCATGCGTACTAATAATTAATATAAAAAAACACACGCGCTTAATGCTTTAAGAGTTAAACGATAAAGGCGACTGTTGGTGGCAATTGTGACTGTAATTGGAGTTGGTTACTAAAACTTCGGGGATCGGCGATCTAACTCAATCTCGCTAGATTAGGATCATTGTCGATAGATAAGAATTGCATGTTTTCTTTTGTATATATATATATATATGTATATAGGTATATGTTTGCATGTGTATATGTATGATTTGTATAAAGGGTTAAGCAAATTAAAAAAGACAGTTATTACATAAGCGCCAACATTTAACGATCGTATATAGTGTATGATTCTTGCCGCGACTTTTCGCTTCACTTCGTTTCACTTCTCTCGCTTTGCCATTGCAAGTGGAAGACTGTTGGGTCTCTTAATATGCGACTGCGACTGCGCCGATGTCGATGATGCCATGGACATGTTGGGCAATAGTTGGGATGTTGCTGGCGTGCCATCGACTTCCGCTGCCGCCGTCGCCACTTCTGCTTCCGCTTGCTGCTCCTGTTCTTATTGCGTCTTCAGTTCTTTGCCAATGCTATACGATACGATTTTGCTCCAGTCAATCTTGGTCCTGGTGATGGGCAGCTGTCGCCGCATCGCCTTGAACGTGGTGTCCGACATGGTCTGATAGTTCTCCGAGATGGCCAGCTGATACTCGTTCTCGGCTTCCTCAATAAGGCGAATGACCTCCTTGGCCAACTGCTGCTCATTCGACACGACGACGCTCTCGCGGCAATCCTTGGACGACACCAGCTGCACATTGCCGTCCTCATAGTAGTGAACCTGCACTTTTAAGACGCCCTTCAGCTCGGCGGCACCGCTGCCCGCCTGGAAGCTGACGTGCCACTGCGAACGCCATCTGCCATTCCAGTAGTTCTTCGGCTGGAACTGATGGTCCTCGATGCAAATGGTCAGTGTCACCTGGTTGCCCTGAGATTTACCAAACACGGAGCTCACCTAATACCAGAGATATTAACATTAGACTCATAATCAAGTGGAACAGTAAATGATGGCTACTTACGCCGTGCCTGTAGTGATTGGCAGTGTATGCAAGGGTTTCCAAGTCCAAGGCGGCACGCCACGACTCCGCATTGGCGTCGGCATCCAGATCCTGGTAGTCGGACGCCTCTTTCCGCAGGTGGTCGTATTTGAAGGCTTGTTTCGTGCGAGGATCATAGAAGCGACCGTTACCTGGAAAGGCAAACAAACAACACTCGTTATCAGTAATGGCCAATGGAAATCGAAACTATGATATCAAGGGGACATTTTTGTGGCCTAGATAAAAGGTCTGCCAAGTAGATAAGCTGAATCTTTGTTTGCCACTGCATTTTATTGGTGAGTCAGATATGAAATCATCCATTGAATTATGTTTGATTCGAGTTCAGGGGGATGTTGATTTCTGCTTTCAACTTTTGCCCATATTTGGTAATCAACTATCAAGCAAATTGATTCCCCCTCCTCTTGTTATAGTTAATTTATATACACACCCAAATCGTTGTGCTCGGAGATGATGGCGTTGTGTTCGCTGCCCTCGACGCGCACTGGAGTCAACTGGTCTTTGTTGTACTGCGAGAAGGCGTGGCTGGCGCCATCCTTGAGGAGCGCATCGTTCTTGAGCAGCTCGCGGACATCGTTGAACACCTCGTTGAATTCGCCGGGCGGAGCGTGCAGTATAAAATCGGACACAATGCGCACCTTCTCCGCATCTGTAATCTGTGTTTGTTCCATTATTTTCCTTTCGTTGGGTGATTCACGAATTCAGGGCAGTGTTTTTAGTTTTAGCTCTCGTTGTTGTTGTTGTTGTTCCAATATCGTTATTCCAATATCTGTTTATGCGAGTATGTTGGTGTGTGGGTTGCCGCTATGCCTTGTTTGCGACAATTGTGTATTTTACTATGGTTTTTGCTTTATAATTTAAAATAAAAAAGCAAATTCGCCCTTTTGTTCTTTTTCCAACCAATTTTTAATGGTGACGACTGTAGAGATGAAGAAGCATCGATTAAACAATCGATGCATCGATGTTTTTGTATTCCGTTAAAGCATCGATGTTTTATAGCAATCATTAATATTTATTTCCAGCCAAATTAAATCATTTTTTTGAATTAAAAAAGTTAACGAAATTCGTACAATTTAATTAGTAACAGTATTAGAAGAATGAGGTCTACAAAATAGAACGCCTTTTAAAACTTTTATATATCACATATTTCAGAGTGTGACCGCAATCTAATACTAAATCTATAGAGGCCCTGAAAAATTTGACCTGTTTTGTCTTTATTTAAAATGTTGGTATTTTTATCGTGAACAATCGGCGCGTCAATTCAAACAGCCTAGTGTCCTCCTTCTACTGACATCCGTTCAAAAAACTATATGTACTTCGGAAAAATATAAAACAGAAAAACTATTACCGTTTTTATCATTATCACAAATTCTGTTTGGTTTTTTCGATTTTTGTTTGTTTTTTTTACTAATATGGGCATTTCCAAAATCGCGAACGGGACATTCGTACGCGTTCAAAGCAAAAAAACGGTAAAAAGGAAACGATTTTTTTTTCAAATCAAATGCTAAATGTATATCATTTTATTAGCTCTTTCATTACTGCAAAGATTGATATTTGGTATTTTTTCATTTAGAAGATAATTGCAGAATTCAAGTGATTCGCACGGGACAAAAAACGGAAGTGGCTTGAGAGGTCAAGCAATTCAAACGCCAATTTCAGCGAATCTAGAGGCAATATTTTAATGCAACTTATTTTAAACTTTTGTGCATTGATGCCTCTTTAAAAAGGTTAAACAAATTTTCAAAGATAACTCGTATTTTTTTTTAAACTTAATTTGAAGTAAATTCGCACGAGACATCGTGCACGGGACATTTTTTACCGCCATTATTTTTATCTTATTGTCATTGCTGTTTTTGGGAAATATTAATTTAACATATCGAAACAATATTTTTAAATTAACAAACATAGTGAATTCATTTATTTTTACATAAGAGGAAACTTAATACATACGTTTACAAATTGTTTTTGAAAACGAAAAAAGTTCAGCTCCAATTTTATTTACATTAAATTAATATTAATATAGATTGATGGCTTATTGATATATTATTTATTTTATTTTAATATTAACAAATTTATTTAATGCAAACTTTAGTTTCTTGCATGGAATAAGCAGTCCTCGCTACTTTTACCTCGTTATAAGTCGATGAAAAAAAGTGGAACTTTGATATACCCGGTATACTTCCTACCTCTTTCCATTTTTCGTCTAAATTATATTTTAAAATGTATTTGTCAATTTCAACTGTTGACAAATATAATAGTTTTACACCCTTAACATATTGGTGTGCACACTGATAAAAAGAGTATGCGTCCGGTAAAATCATACTTCTTGATTTTGTCATCTGCCAAACTTTTCGCTTTATTACTGCTCCAACACCATCAACAGCTCCTTTTCCATGTGAGCTAGCAAAGAAATTCCACTCCAATGTGGGACATTCTATTAACTCTGCTATATCAGCTAGGCTTGACAGTATGAATTTATTTTTGAACTGCGAACAGCAGCCATCAGAAAAAATTAATATTTTTGAAAACCTCCCATACGATGTCTTAATATTTTTCAAAATCTCCAGCAAAAAAACAAAAACATCGTGCTTATTGTGCGTTAACTTGTCACTTATAACAGCAAACGACTTTTTAACACCTCGCAGCCAAGCTACACAAGTAAAAATGGATACCTGTCGATAACTAAAATGAGCACTTTGTATCTCATTTTGATTTGTGAGCCTATAATTTTCGGCAAAATCAATTTGAATCACCAATTCAGTTGATTTCAAATTTTCTTTGGTTTCATCAAAATATTTTGCCTGGGCTCTTTTCACAAAAAAATGAGTTTTAAAAGAGGGCAATGCCATTTCTAACTCAAGGATAAGATCCGATAGAGTTGCATCGGTTGTGGAAAGGGCCATGGTGTTATTAATTTTGCGCCAATGCTGCCAACTAACTTCATCATTCATATTGTGTAAATACGAGAGAGGAATAAGTTGGTATCTCAAATCGTTTAAGCACTTCTTACAATTGCTTGTCATGCAGTTTTCACTAAGAATGTTGCAGCAAACAGTTGTAAGAAAGCTTTCGAAATTGCTAGGAAAAAATGGCATCATTTTTGCACAGCTTTCCAGCAAATAACCAAAGTTAGCATGGTACATGCAAACACACATATTGTGGGGCGTTTTACTTATTAATTGCACATGACGTGGCCGCATCTTAAAAAAATAAGACTTACTAATTTTGTCAGTGGGATGTTCTTTTTTGAAGAGTTCATATGCTTCACACACTGTCGCCATCATAAAACGTTTGGCAACTACATCGCCTGCTATCAAAATGGTGTCCCTTTTTCCTGAGGCCTGGACACTAATATTGTCGTTAGTATAAAACTCCTTAATTTTGAAATCTAAACTCTCTGGTAGGTTCATTACAGATGTAGTTTCTGCAATATTTTTTTTGGGAATTTCTTTAAATTTGTTTAACAAAATTTCAAGTACTTTTACTTTCTTTTCTAAGTCTCTTGGCAGAGCATTTTCAACTTTTCTTACAGCTTTCCCTAAGGTTTGCTTGGATTTGTAGGGATCACTTTTCTTTTTTGCAGCATCTAGTTTTTCCAGATCTCTCTTTTCTGCAAGCTTTTGTCGATATTGGCGCTTACGTATGCGCTCAAGCTGCCTCCTCTTTTCCACCACTTCATTACTTTCCGCTTTGCAGTTTAGCCTAGTGTTCCGCATTCTTTCCTTGTTTTTTAATTTATAGTTTTCCCATTTTATTGGGTCTTCCTTCAAATTATCTCTCCACCGTTTACAAATTTCTCTTTTTTTTGGCAACTCTTTACGCTCATCTACATTTAAATAATTTAAAATGTTATAAAGATAAAAAAAAAAACTAAATTTATTTGTATCATTTTGTTATGTACTTACGGTCGCGCACGGAACAAACTTCAAATGATCACCAAAAATACAAATTTTTTTTTTCTCAAAAATTTTTTTATATAGTTACTGCACACATAAACTCTGTTTGCAAAAAAATTTTGGTGCAATTCGAGCAAGTGCTTTGGATCTAGTGATAAGAAATGTTGTTTTTCGGTCGCGCACGGGACATTAAAATAAGCGATAATGCAAACCTAAATTTTTACCGTTATTGGTGATCGCACGTTACTTTTTGCGTTCTCTTTCCATTCTTAGTATCTCGAAGTGATTTAAGAAAGCAAAAGACCAAGCATAATGCATATATTTTAGAAGTTATAATCAAAACAAAATACGCCCCTACAAACATCATAATGACAAAAGGTGCCTTTGCGCGACTTTGCATTCGAATATTTTGAAATCTGTAAAAGATAAATGCAAAATTCTTTCAAGTTTAATAAACTTGAACATTTCTTTATGCAACCAAGTTGAAAAAAATCATTTTCAAGAACTTTTAGTTTTTTGGCCGCGGTGGACCTTTTTGTGGAAATGCCCATATGTCAACTGCTTACGATTTTACTGTACAATGTTAACATCCACGCTAATAGTCGAATTTAAAATATATGAAAAATTGGGCATCGATCGATAAACTTACAATATACACAAAAGTTGATTTTTTTTGGAGAAAGTAATACCAAAAATAGTTATTTACGTATTTATTTAAATAATTATTGGAAATTACGCATATGGATAAAAAAATATTTTATTAGAACGCATTTAAGTTAAAAATATATCACCAATGTGATCGAAGTTAACGAAATTGCAATTGAATTAATTTTAACCGTTTGCTTTTTTAAATAATAACATGTCAACCGTTGTTAACATTGTTAGGAAAATGTTAAGATGTGGGAACAGAAAGCGATAGCAATTGAATCGATACATCGATATTTCTTAAGCTGCCTTGTCGCTTTGTCGCCGCGCTCGTGAGTTGCCGCTCATTTGTCGGCTCGCCGCTCATTCTGTCTCTCGCTGTTGGACTGTACGGACGCTCTCGCGGTAGTCGTGTGTTTCGTTCTCCCATCGCCATCTCTTTTAACGGTTTGGCTCAAACACGATCGTCAAGTTGTTTGTGAATTAAAACAAACACCGGATTACGACTTCGATTCCGAAAATAACATATACAAAGCAAGTGAACAATTCTGCGAATAATCCCAAAGTGGACTTCTTGCAAACGTCAGTAAAAGCAACAAAAGTGCCTTTTCTATTACTGTGTGTGTGTGTGAGCCTAAGACGGGTTGGTAACAAATACAAATACAAGTGCAAGCAGCAGACTTAACAACGCGCGCTCTCTCAGCCAACAACATCGTTGTGTGCGTATGTGTGCGCGCGCTTGCGTGTGTGTGTGAAACCACTTTTTACCTGGATTTACCTGTTTGCGAGTGAAATAAAAAGCCGAAGCAGCGAACAAAGCAGAGTGGGCAATAACGTGAATACCAAAGCAATGCTGCGCTGAGTGAATTCTCCGAAAATCGAATGCAATTGTATAAATAATAATATTAGTAATACTCCAAATATTAATTGCTCGCTTCGATTTATCAGTGTGTTGGTGAGCGATTTGTTGTGTGCGGTTGCCATGAAAATGCAGTCTAAACAAACTGCGAAGCACACGAACACAAACAAACAACGACAATAGTGAGTGCGTGTGAGACCGAGAGCGAGAATTCGAGTTCAATAGAAAAGCGTAAATTGAATTGTTTTTGTTGTAGTGCGGTGCAGAAGAGGAGGAGAAGAGCAACAGAGTGAGAACCTGTGATCGCATACTACACACATACACATATACACAGACACGAAAAATACAAAAATACTAGTTGAAATACTGGGTGATTCAGTAGAAAAAAGGGGAAAAAGTGTCTTTATATGCCGTGATGATTTCAAATACATGAGTTTCGCGCGCTCTCTCATCTCCCCAAACAAAAGTCCCCTCCTCCAGTGCGCACAGAATAAAATGCAATAAAATGTCGTTACACGCGGACAACAACAACAACCACACCAACAGGGACAACAACAACAACAACTACTACTACAGAAATAGCAACAACAACGACACGAACTCGACGCAGCAACAGCAACAACAACAGCGGCCACATCAGCAGCACAAGCGAAAATGCCGCAGTCAGCGACAAAGCTACAGCGACTGTTTCACCTGCCCACAGCCACGCCCCCTCACCAGACTGATGGCACTGGCGATAGTTATCGTTATCGCCTTCGTCTGCCATCCGCCTCCCGCCCTCTTCGCCCAAGCCCTCCAAGCCGGCTCCAGCTCCAGTTCGCGGCTGAGCTCGAGTTCCAGCCACTTGATGTTCGGCAGCTTTACGGGCGATAATCGCAAACCCGCGTTCGTCAACTGCAGCAAATACGCACCGTCCGTGAAGGAGGAACAGCCGGAGAACACATATGTGTTCCGGGTGAATGCCGTCGACCCGGATCCCGATCAGGAGATACGCTACAGCCTTGTCCAGTCGGCGGCGGATCGCGCCAAGTTCGTCATTCATCCCACCACGGGTGTCATCCAGACGGCCCACACCTTCGATCGCGACGAACCGATTCACGAGAAATTCGTGTTCGTCACGGTCCAGGCAACGGATAACGGCTTGCCGCCCCTGGACGATGTCTGCACCTTCAACGTGACCATCGAGGACATCAACGACAATGCACCCGTCTTCAACAAAGCGCGCTACGACGAATCCATGTCCGAGAACACCAACGTAAGTAACTTCCTGAGTTGTTACTTACCCACGTGACCCAACTATATGAGCATCCATGCTCAGGGCTACGCGTGGGTCAAGCGTGCGGACCTCGGATTACTGCCGTTTGACCCTCAAGTAGTCGCTGGCACATCTGCTTTAACCCCTGACAACCTGCATGACCAATCCCATGATCACAACGAACTCTTGCCTCTCAAAGCTCTTTGTGGTGTCATTTTTATCAGTTTTACTTATTTGGAAAATTAGTCAGTCACTTTACGGTCTTTACCTTTTGCATTTAGTCATTATTTTCTGCTTCCATCGAAATTCAGTTATATACTATGGAAATAAAGAATAAAGAATTTGGCGAGATTTCCAAATTAAAGATTTATTTATGTGCTGAAAAGATATATATGAAGAAATTGTATTAAAAAAAAGGAATATTTAAAAAAATTAGTGCTTGACTCTATATTTTTTGATTTTTTTTTGTATTTATCAATTCCAATTTTATCCTAAATGAAAATATTTTTAACTGGGCTTTAAAAATATAATTATATTAGAAAGAATTGCAATAACATTATACAACACTTTTTATAGTCAAATTTTCCCGATAAAAATTTCATGAAATTTAAGTCGGATTTGATTCCATTTTGGCACATTAAACTATATATTTTTATTTTGTCTAAAACTGCACATTGAAAAACTAAAATAAATTATAGTTTTAGTGCAGATTTATTGAGACTATAAAATTTGCGTAAATAAAAATATTCGAACTTTAAGATTCTGAATCTGTTGCTCACATTTAAATAAACTTTGAGAATATATAGACTAAATATTATTATAAAATTCAATATATGTACATATATCGATAAATAGCGCAAAGCAATTGAAATGAATGTTTTTATTTAGATATGCGAGCGAGTCGCCAGATAAACAACTTCACTTGATCACGAGTATTTATAGAAAACAAATGCATTCCAGCAGAGTGTTTATTTAAGATAATGAATTCAGCAGTCTTAACATTTGGCTAGCCCTGTCGTTAGCTGTGGATCGTGGCTTGAGACGCGTGGGTGTTGTAGGCGTTGAACTGGAAAAGCTGGTTACTCGTTAGTGATGGTTACTCTCTTCGGCTCTTCGGGCTAGAGTCACGTCGAGTCAAGTCACAGGTTGAGTTCATTGTTCGCCTGGCTCGATGAGTCAATCGCGCGAAACCTTGAAACCCCTCCACACGAAAGCTGCCAAACAAGTCTTCTCCTTCTCCTTCTTCCAAAGTCACTCGACTCAGCCAGCTAGAGAAATACTATGTTGAGACAGCAAAGATTGCAAACAAATGTCAGCGAGGGGCCTTGAGAGAGTGCTAATGCTCTATATTTACCCGCATTAGCAGCGACTATTGATTATTTGAATGCCTTCAACTAGGCAAAGCGACCCCTAGAATAGCAACCACAAAACCCTTGGGGTCTTCAGTCTTTAACAGTGTTTGCAGCTGACAAGTCTAGGAAAATGTGCATAATTGTAATTGGGCTATCAATCAACAGGGAGGAAAGTTAATTTAGAGCCAAGCCTTTCCCTCCTCATATTTGAATGCCATCCAACCGAAATCGTTTGTCCTCTACTTGCAGGTCGACGCGGTGGTCATGTCGATCAGCGCCAGCGATTTCGACGATCGCAACAACAGCATTGTCGAGTACGAGATACTCAGGGAGCGCGACTTCCAATACTTCAAAATCGACAAGGAGTCGGGCATCATCTATCTGAAGACTGCGATTGATAAGAGACCGGGACAAACATATACGATCAATGTGCGAGCCTATAACTTGGGCAACGATCCGCTGCAAGAGGCGCACACTGAGGTGCGAATCCGTGTGGTCGAGTCATCGATAAAGCCGCCTTCGTTTGAGGACCCCATCGATGTGCCCATCTATCTGAAGGAGGACTTTAAGAACTTCTCCGTGCCGATTGTGACACTGCGCGCCGTCTCAAACATGCCCGACAAGCCGGAGGTGATCTTCGAACTGATCACGGGTCGCACCGAGCAGACGAATGGCAAGAACACATTTGTCTTCAATCAGATTGGCAACGAGGTGACCATCCGACTGGGCAAAAGTCTGGACTACGAGTCCATCACGGCCTACTCGCTGACGATGAGTGTGCGCAACACCTTCGAGCTGGCTGCCGAGCACAACATCAAGATCATTGTCGAGGATGTCAACGATAATATTCCGTTCTTCACGGAGGTCAAGTCGGGCACGATACTGGAGAACGAGCCGCCCGGCACACAGGTGATGCAGGTGCGAGCCTTCGATATGGATGGCACCGAGGCCAACAACAATGTCACGTTCCAGCTGGACGACAACGAGAAACTGTTTGCCATCGATCCGTACACCGGCATCATCACGGCCCTGGTTCTATTTGATCGCGAGGAACGCGATTTCTACAACGTGAAGGTCAGGGCAACGGACAATTCGCCGTCGAGTCTGTTCAACACCGGCGAGCACAATGTGGGCTATCAGGTGTTCCGCATCGCCATCGGCGACAAGAACGATCATCCGCCGCACTTCCAGCAGACGCGCTATGTGGCCGACAAGCTGCTGGAGGACGCCAACACCAACTTCGAGGTGATCGAGGTGAAGGCCGAGGACGAGGACAACGCCTCGCAGATTGTGTACAGCATTGAGAGCGGCAATGTGGGCGACGCCTTCAAGATCGGCCTCAAGACCGGCAAGATTACGGTCAACCAGCGACTCGACTACGAGACCATCACGGAGTACGAGCTGAAGGTGCGCGCCTTCGACGGCATCTACGAGGACTTCACCACAGTGATCGTGAAGATCGAGGACGTCAACGACAATCCGCCCGTCTTCAAGGAGGAGTACACCAAGACCATCAAGGAGGGCCCCGTGCAGTCCAACGATTGCATTCTGAACATCGAGGCCTACGATCCGGACATCAAGGATCGCACTGCCGATCAGCACATTGTGTACTCGATCGTCAAGGAGGAGCACAAGAAGCTGCTGACCATCGACAATTCCGGCTGCTTGCGTCTCATTCAACCGCTCGATCGTGATCCGCCCAACGGGCACAAGAACTGGCAGGTGCTGATCGCGGCCAACGATCAGGACGGCATCGGTACCACGCTCAAGTCGGTGCAGCCCGTGATCATTACGCTGGAGGACATCAACGACAACGCGCCGTTCCTGATCAATCAGATGCCCGTCATCTGGCAGGAGAACCGCAATCCCGACAAGGTGGTCCAACTGCTGGCCAACGACTACGACGAACCGCATAACGGGCCGCCCTTCACCTTTGGCATTGACAGCGAAGCCTCCGCGGACATCAAGAGCAAGTTCAGCATCGCCAACGACTATCTGTTTGCCAACGTGGAGTTTGATCGCGAGGAGCAGAAGGAGTACTTCATTCCCATTCGGATCAGTGATTCCGGCGAGCCGAGGCAGAGTTCGGTGAGCATGCTGCACCTGATCATCGGCGATGTCAACGACAACGCCATGACCGAGGGCTCGTCGCGCATCTTCATGTACAACTACAAGGGCGAGGCGAAGGACACGGACATCGGACGCGTCTATGTGGACGACCCCGACGACTGGGACTTGGACGACAAGACGTTCGAGTGGAAGAATGGCATTGCCCACGAGCACTTCCGTCTCAATCCCAGCACCGGCATGATCACCATGCTCGAGGGCACGCCCGAGGGCGAGTATCAGCTGGACTTTATGGTGACCGAGAGCTCGCCGATGATCAAGTCGCACGAAGTGGTCGCTGATGTCACGGTGCTGATCAGGGAGCTGCCCGAGGAGGCGGTGGACAAGAGTGGCAGCATTCGGTTCGTCAACATCACCAAGGAGGAGTTCATCAGCGTCAGTCGCGACGTCCAGGCGGATGACATCTTCTCGATCAAGGATCGGCTGCAGCATTCGCTGGCACGCCTCTTCAACACCTCCGTCACGAACGTGGATGTCTTCACCGTGGTGGAGAACGCCGAGAATCGGCATCTGGACGTGCGCTACTCTGCCCACGGTTCGCCCTACTATGCGCCCGAGAAGCTCAACGGCATCGTGGCCCAGAACCAGCAGCGGCTGGAGAACGAACTCGATCTGCAGATGCTGATGGTCAACATCGACGAGTGCCTGATCGAGCGCCTCAAGTGCGAGAGCTCGTGCTACAACCAGCTGACCAAGAGCTCGGTGCCCTACGTCATCTACTCCAACACCAGCTCCTTTGTGGGCGTCTACGCCTTCGTGCAGGCCCAATGCGGCTGCGAGGCGCCGCCGGCCACGCCGCACTGCCTCAACAATGGCACGCCGCGCTTCGGCGAGGACAACACCTGCGACTGCGACGACGGCTTCACCGGGCCGCACTGCGAACTGGTCTCGGTGGGCTTCTATGGCAACGGACACGCCTTCTACGAGCCGATCGCCGCCTGCGACAACACGCGCATCAGCATGGAGATCACGCCGCAGCACGAGCAGGGACTGATCATGTATCTGGGGCCGCTGCACTACAATCCGCTGCTGCCGCTGAGCGACTTCCTGGCCCTCGAACTGGACGAGGGATATCCGGTGCTGAGCGTCGACTACGGCTCGGGCATGGTGCGCATCAAGCATCGGCACAGCCAACTGAAGCCGGGCCGCTCGTATCAGCTGGACATCATACTGCAGAACGCCAGTGTGGAGATCAACGTGGACAACTGTCGGCTGTCGACCTGCATGAATCTGGGTGCTCCGCAGGGTCCCAACGAGTTCCTCAATGTGAACGCACCTCTGGTGCTCGGCGGTGCGCCCGTGGACCTGGCGCAGCTGGGGCGGCAGCTCAACTGGACGCATGTGCCCAATCAGCAGGGCTTCTTCGGCTGCGTCCGCAATCTGACCGTCAACGAGCACACCTACAATCTGGGCATGCCGGCGCTCTCGAAGAACATCGACAGCGGCTGCCAGCGAGCCGTGGCTGTGGCGGTGAGCTTCGGCATCGATCGCAACTTCATCATTGCGATCATCACGTGCATTGCGCTGCTGCTGATCATACTGCTGGCCGTGGTGGTGCAGAAGAAGCAGAAGAATGGCTGGCACGAGAAGGACATCGACGACATACGCGAGACGATCATCAACTACGAGGACGAGGGCGGCGGCGAGCGGGACACCGACTACGATCTGAACGTGCTGCGCACGCAGCCCTTCTACGAGGAGAAGCTGTACAAGGATCCGCACACGCTGCAGTCGGGCATGCGGGATCCCAACGACATACCCGACATCGGTGACTTCCTCGGCGGCAAGAAGGAGAACTGTGATCGCGACACGGGCGCCTTCACTGTCGACGATGTGCGGCACTATGCGTACGAGGGCGACGGCAACTCGGACGGCAGCTTGTCCAGCCTGGCGTCCTGCACCGATGACGGCGATCTCAATTTCGATTATCTATCCAACTTCGGGCCACGCTTCCGCAAGCTGGCCGACATGTACGGCGAGGAGCCCTCCGACACCGACTCCAATGTGGATGACGAGCAGGGCTGGCGCATCTAAATACCACACACACACACACACACGTCCGACATCCGACCTCGGAGTGGGCGGAATTGAAAAGACTTTTACGATTAGGTTTGTGTAGGGCGCCGGCGGAAGACGCTGCCGGCTTAGCCGGATGGAGACTCCAATCGATCGATCGGCCAGTCGCCGACATGTCGTGCGCTCTTGAAGAAGACATTGCAAATATATATAGAAAACAAAAAGAAAAAATAGTAGTAGGCTTTTTTATATAACTGGCATCGAATCGAATCGAATCGAGGAGGAGCATTGCAAGGGAACACCTCTTTTGTTAGTAATCGCAAAAAGTGATCTTGATCTTACGTAAAGAAATCTTAAATCTAACATAAAACTACAACTAAAACTAAACTTAAATTTAGCCAAGCAACCTGCGAACAAAGCTGGATCGTATTGTTGTCTATATTTTTGCGACAAGAAATATAGAATAGAACACACAAAATAATGCAAATATGTAATTCAAATACATAAATACATACACATGTAAGTTAATAATGTTTAGTAACGAAAACAACAAATTATGAAATCAAAATCAATCAAAAGAAAACAAAAACAAAAAACAAGTTCAACGAAAATTCCTACGAATAATATTATGTTAAATGGAACAGATGGCATTTGTTTTTCGCATATTTCCACGATGGACGTTTACAATTATTATGTGAATTAGTTAATAATATGTTAATTTAATGTACAATTACTACAAAAGGCATTACGTTTAGGGCATAGACAAGAAACAAACTGGCAGCTATTGCAGCTCCATCAAACTTCCGAGTAACACTTCAAATTACACTAAGACAAGTCGATATAATCCATAAATTATAATTAATTTATATTCAAGAAAAACAAGAAAAAAAATCACGAACTCAAAAGCGGGAGTTAATTGTTTAAGTGATCGCTGTAAATGTATCTTATAAATATATACTGTAACTATATATTCTGGATATCAATCAAAAAAACTATCGAATCGAAGGGTTTAGCTAGGCGCTGTAATTATGAAATATCACATACATACAATATACATAATGTATGTACAAATTTATATCTGTGTGTGTTCCATATATGCAACAAATCGAAAGAATGAGAAAACAAAGTTTTATGTGAAAGAAAATGATGAATAATATTAATGTGAAATGCGATATGTATTTTTATAAGTCGTTTTTCGTCGAGAGTCCTAAACTAAGCGAATTTTTTATATGCCAACACTGCTAAATAACTTCTACAAATTTATTTATATAAATAAATTTACAGAAACACACACCAACACACCACACACACATACAGAGACACAACAATTGTGTAAAAATAAACAACATGGAAAAACATTAAATTAAATTCCTCTTATTATTTTAGAATTAATCAACAGCAGGGGCGGAAGATAAGAATGGGTTTAACACTAGCATATTGGGGATCGTTAATCTATTTGCAAAGGTCAGTGAGACCTGTGGAATAAATGATCAGATTGTCGGAAATATTGGAACAAATATGGAGCATAATTCACATTTCTTGCGGCTACAAAATAAACACAGCACCAAACACAATTCTCTGTTCAAATACGCTGCGGCTTCGGGCTTCTTTTTGGAGCAGCAGCAGCATGAGGCGGAGGAGGAGGTGGAGGAGGAGGGGGGTGCACAATGGAAGTCATTGACTGCCCAAACGAGAGGGCGGCCAGCTACCGTTGGCGTCGCGGCGGCGTTGGAGGAAGAGGCCCATTATCTTATCAGCGGGTCGTGTGGAAAGTAGGCCGCCGTGTCGCCAGCTTTTCGAATTGTCTGAATGTTCAAGTTGAATGTGAATTGTGAAGCAATCGATTGGGGCACGAGCAAATGAAACGAAGCGAACCAAACTGGAGCAGTTTTCAATTGAAGTGCAGGTGCTCAGCTGCGAGCTGGCTTAAGTTTCAGTCCAGCTGATACAGATACTCCACAGCCTGTGAGCAACGAAGAACCTTCCGATCACTCGACTTTTGTGGCCACCAGATGGTCGTAAATTTGACCAGAATTAATTTTCAATTGACTCTCGAGCGTATTAATAAAATTGTGCTGCGGGAGTAATTCAAGATCCCAACAAAAAATAAAAGCAATTGCCTCAAAAAAACGAGGAACTTGAAAATGCAGAAAAGTATCTTGTAGGTCTGCTACGGATTGCGGAAAGAGCTGACAGATGCGTTTCTATCTCGAACCAAATGTCGATAATAAAAACAAGGGAAAAAACTGCAAAAATTCAGCCGAAAATGACAAGGTTTGGCTTCGTCAGAAACCAGGTAAAAAAAAAACCATCGAAGGGCTCGTTCAAGAGGAAGCTACACAAAAAATGGCTGTTGAATAATCAAATAACCGTCTGCTACCTGTTCGAGGCAGCGCAGCTGCAGCTGCCGCACTCAGGTGAGCTCCGGCACGGGATAGGGATTTTACTGGGACTGCGACTGTGACTGTGACTGGGATGTTTAGCCAATGGATTAACATAACAGTCGGAGGCGAAAGAAGCGCACAAAGCAAAGCAGCGAAGAGGAAAGACAGGGCGAAGCCAGGCTGAGAGAACTCGGCTCGAATGCGAGTCTCTTTGTGCCGTGTATTTTGTACCTGAGACCGTCGCACACAGCGACAGCAGCTGCAACAGTGTAAACGTATCTCTCGGATACACACACAAAGCAAATACTCAGAGGCCCGCTCGCTGTGGCCGTTAACGGAAAAATGAAAGCAAATCTTTGTAACGAACTTGGCCGCATGCAGAAAACCAGTATTTCAAACTGCTTTTCGGTCGAGGTGTGTATCTGTTGGATACTCGCTATCTGTATCTGCACGCTCGCTGTGTTCTTGAGTGAAGTTCGCATTGGAGTTGCGAGTGAGTGAGTGCGCGAGTGAGTGCACTCATACTCATTCGTTTCGTTTTGTGCGCTCATTCGCCAGCTGCCTGCTCCATAGGGAGAGCGAGAGCGTGATCAGCTTCAAGCCGAACATGTCACGCACGATGATGCTATTGTCTTCAATATTGATGGGCACGTCTTGGCGTTTTACTACCTGTTGATGATGAGGATGCTGCCGGCAGCCGGCTGTCGCTGCCGGCCAGTCGAACTATCTTTGCTGCTGTTCTTAACCATCCACCGCCTCTACTCTTGCCCAAGCTGAACGCTGCAATTTTGCATTGGTCTCGCTACCCACACAGCAACACACTCTCTTCTCTTCTCTTCTCGGACTGTTGATTAATAATAGCAAACTGAACTGAACGCCGAGGAATGCCGCTGCGCTGAGCTGAGCTGGGTTCGGGCAAAGTACTCATTAACACTCGCTGACTATTCATCACAATTTCAATTACCATTCGCGAGCTGTTGGCTGAAACATTGTCTGTCCATCGCTCTTAACAATGCGCTGCCATTGTGACCCAAAGCTCAAGCAGACAAGATTTTCTGCTGATTGCTGGCTACAAAACTTGTTCCCTCAAATTGTGTTAAGGTTGAAAATCTGTTTTTTATAAAAGTAATAATAAGAATCTTTCTATTTATATGTATGTATATTTGTTAATGCTAGTAATCCACACTTGAATATTTAAATAGGTTTATCAATCATAAGCTCGGGGCTCGGCTGCTTATGGTAATTTTGATGTTTATTTATTGTATGAAATGATCACACACAAAAGAAAATGCTTCCACATTTGATAGGCATAATGCAATCGCTCCTCTCGCGCCCCACTCTCCACTCATTTGGCCTTTTAGGACGACACTAATAACTCTATGAAGCGAGCTACGTGTTTGCGGTGCCAAGTCGCTTATTAGTTGGCCAACATACCGAATGCCAGCAGGTAGCTGTGGGCCTGGCCAGCGCATAGAATACGAATGCTGAATAAAGAATCGATAATACAGATCGCTCATAAAGGGAAATTTTTCGTCAACTGCCGAACAGAAGAAATGCTGTTTGCTGTTCAACGCGAGACGTGACCGTCTGTCAGTCTCAGTCAACTGTTTAGTGAAGCTCGGCACGTACAACGGCCAGGGGAGAGAGACACAGACTATATATGTGTATGTGGATGATGTGCAGTGATCGAGCACTTCACCTGCCAGCAGAAGAAAGAAACAAGTTTCTTGACAGAGTGACGCACATAAAAATCAAAGAACAAACACGAACAATAAAATATGCAAATAAACTATACAAATCAGAAATTCATTCAATTGCAAATATGGCGGAATTCTCAACTGCTTGCATTATCTATATGAACTGCTTGCACTGCTTTTGGCCAAAGCAGTGCGGTGGCACTGCCTGTCTCCGGTTGATGTCGATCAATTAATAATATTGCAAAAATAACGCAAATGTTTTTCAATCATATTCGCTATTGTTGCTTTGTTGTTTCGCTTTTGTTGGCCACTTGCGGCACTGCTCGAAGGCGAAACGTGGCAAAACTAGTTTAAGACCATATTTTCTGCTTAAATTGCAATGTTTCCAAGTGATTCAGTTTTCAGCTGCGACTCTTGGCCACTTGCGACTTGGCTGTTGCCCGCCTCTCTGACTCTGACTCGAGCCTGCTGTGGTTTGGTTTGTGCCTGGCTCATTTGCATTCGTCGAGTGTGAATTTTTTCACCTTTTTTTGCATCGACTTACAAAGAATTTGGAATTCGCAGAATTGCTTTTGCTGTTAGCTCCGCACCCTTTTCCCACCGTTTTGCCCACCGTCCGATTGTTGTCGACTACAGAGCATAAAGCAACTACTGTTTGAAATCAACCTGAATACCGAAGGAATATATATTTATTTGGCATATGGCATGTGACACAATATCTGATGGGAGTGCAAATAAATCATTAAGATAGAAATAGAAATCCATAAGCCAGCTGTCGTTAGTATTTTGGGCATTAAAGTGCGTCAACAATTGTCGATTATTAATAGGAGAAATATAGTAAAGTCTGCGCAAACGAAACCCACGAAATGCTTTTTGCACCCTCTCCGTGCTCGAGATCCAAAAATAACCGCAGGGTTGAAATAATGTAGAGTGTAATGGACTTGCAGCTGAAATCGTAGCATGGCCAAAAAAAACATAATATAATACAATACAATGCATTCGGTTTGGTTTCCTTGCGTTTCAATGGCCCAGCGACAAACAATAAAATTAAAATGAAACTTCGCTGGAAACCCTACAAGTGAAATATGACCCTAATACAAATTAGAGTCCCCCCACAACTCACAGCCATACAGGGCTCAAGCAACCCTCGCCATAAACAATATTTTATGAACAATGCAAACCGAAAAACAAGGAATTTCCTACCGAAGGAGTGCACAGAGGATTCGCATTCATTGGAACGGAGATTCCCAGTTTCGTACAGTACAGAAGACCTGAGCTAGAATACAATAATTGCTGAAGTTTTAAACGCAAACGAGTTGGGTGATAACTGATAAGAGCACCGGATATCTAGGTCGTCTATAGGTAACACATAGTGCACATACGAACCCGACGATAATAAATATTTATAATGTATATGGGGAGGGTTATCGCCGCTGCAAATGAGATATCGGAATTCCGTTGTAGAACGTTTATCTCAGATGTCGCATAGTTTGTGTTTATTCTCCTTGTTTGTCTGGCTGCATAATGGATGCACATGAGTGTGGTTACGGATGAATGCTCGAATGGATGGATGAATGTGCATGTGGCCATCACTCTTTGACAGCTTTTGATAAATGCCGCTGTGCCGGGACGTGCTGTGGTTCAATAGCGGTAAATGACAAGGTTATGGAACCCTTAACCCGACCATCTTTGTGGACACAGTCTTTACCTGGGCGCCCGCTAATTTGTTTGTCATCGAACCTCACATTTGTAAATTGGAGGGCTACAGCATTGAAAGCTCCGCTGAAACTTAATTGATGTTAACCGTCTGAGGTGGGAGTCGAGAAAGTGCAACAAAAGAAAAAAAACGGAGAAAGGCGAAGAAAAGTAATTGCTTAACAGCTGTACCAGCTGGCTGAACCACTTTGAGGCCGCGGAGCATTCGAAAGGGCAACAGCGCTCTTTTCTTGGCTCTTTTCGGCATGACTCCATGAGGGAATGTGGTTTAATAAATTGAAAAGCTGATATATATCAATACATTGAAAAACTGCAAAGAAATTATTAAACACATAATGTGGCAAACTAAGCAATGAACCAGTATGTTGAACCGCTCCTTAAAGATGTTTGAGAAACACGTTGAAAGAAACATTTATATAAGTCATTTGGATATGGAAAACTTCCAAAATATATGTATGCAAATTAAAATAAATTGATGAAGCTACAGATAAGATATATGTACATATATATAGATAGCTAGTTATAGGTTGAACCACTCCGCAGCAAAATGTTGTTTTGGGCACGTTTCGGTGCAATGACAAGCTGTGGCAACTGTACAGCAAATGTGAAGTATTTAAGTCTTGTGTCTGTAACTAGATCCATATTATGATATGTGGCATGCCGTAACCTTATGTTAAGTCGTCTAGGCAAAAACTCATAAATCTGTGGCGCTCAAATGTGTTCCGGGGCTTTGACGACGCTGCAAAAATTCAAATCGCAACGGCAAAAAACAAGAAGAAAAAAACGATTTGGTCTCAAAAGCGACGACGACTCGAAGGTTTCGCTGTAAAAATTGCTTAATTGAAATAAAAGAAACAAACAGCGACGACAAATGGAAGTAAACAAAATAAAGACATTTGAGACAGCTCAGAAAAAAATCCAAATACAAACAAAAAATAATAAGAAATAAAAATAACGAAAAAATAGAGAAGTCGGCGAATTGGAGCAGCATTGGCTGCAAACCAACAAGCCAAGGCTGCCATCGTTTCTGGACACAGACTGGCGCTGTGTAACGCTGTGTGCACGGGTAAAAGCCAACCCGTATTGGCCACATTGCTAATAAACAATACGACAACAAAAAAAGGCATTGACACAAAAGCCACATACACAGTTTGCTGGCCAAAAGTGAACGCTTCTAAGGCTGCCCAACAAAACTAGACCAGAGGTCGGCCAAGCCAGCCGGCCAGCCGGCCAAGGAGTATCTGTGGCTGTTGTCATAATCGACCAGATCGTAATGTGTTAGAAAAGCATTTCAATTACCGCAGACCCTTCGCTTTATGTGGCACTTAAGCCATCCGGGCCGGGGCCACACAGCGCGAAATCTCGCACCAAAATACAGCTGATAATCTCGAGTATAACGCTTCCCAGGCACCCAGCAAGAGATACTAAAGTATCTAGATACTTGGAAGCAGCTAGAAGTAAACAATCTTGGCATTGTTGCTGCAGCTCTAATGGGCGCAATGCGAGCATGGAGCATTTGACAAATTGGCCGATCATTGGGGAATTTGATGTCAGGCCGCAAAGGCGGTGGACGCCAAAGAGCAATTGGTCTATTGGTCTATTGTTATTTGAGACTCGCTCGAGGCAAGCAATCCAATTGCAATGCGTGCGCTGTTTTCGATCCGCTTAGTACTGCATCAGTGCCCCGCTCTTGGTCAGAATGAAATTACAAATTGCTTTTTTACAGCGCGGCCCTTTTTAAGCTCTTTTTTTGCTGTTTGTCGTTTGCCGTTTCCCGCTTGTCGCTCAAGTGCGTAGAGAGAAAGGGGCGCGGGGACCCATTTTTAGATTGTTTTTAATAGCATAAAAATTCTTTCATTAGGTTCTCGAGTTTTACAGTATCAGCTGTGAACTTACGAATGCCGTCAGCTAGTTTATCCGAAGCCATGGCATCATCATTGAGCATGAATCTGAACTTACTCTCATCCACACACACCTTCTCTATATCTTCTTTCTTGGCACTTGCGACTGACAATGCTGGCTTCACTTCACTCTCATCGCAATTCAATTCCTCGAGCAGAGCTGGACTGATGGTCAGCAGATCGCAGCCCGCCAACGCCTTGATCTGACCAATATTCCGGAAGGATGCGCCCATCACCTGAGTCTTGTAGTCGAACTTCTTGTAGTAATTGTAGATGTTGGTGGTCGAGACTACGCCCGGATCATAATGTGCCTCGAATTTCTTGCACTCGGTGTTGGCCACATACCAGTCCAGGATGCGACCCACGAATGGCGAGATCAATGTTACTCCTGCCTCGGCACAAGCTATGGCCTGGGCCATCGAGAACAGCAGCGTTAGATTGCAGTGCACGCCGTGTTCCTTCTCCAGGCATTTGGCTGCTTGAATGCCCTCCCAAGTGGAGGCTAGCTTAATGAGAATACGCTTTTTGTCCACCTTCAATTGCTTGTACAAATCAATGAGTTTCAGGGCCTTCTCCACGCTGGCTCTGGTATTGAAGGAGAGACGAGCATCGACTTCAGTCGACACTCTGCCTGGAACTATTTTGAGGATTTCACTGCCAAATAATACTGTCAGATAATCCACAGTTTCCGAGGCCTGTTTCTCTAAGCTTCCCTTTTGGCACTTGCCATATTCGACTGCCTTGCGAATGAATTGCAGATTGCTTTCCTTTGTCGAGGCCGCCAACACAATGGATGGATTGGTTGTGGCTTCTTTTGCTTTGTACTTCTTAAGTTCTGCAAAGTCGCTAGTATCGGCAACTATTGTGGTTACTTTCTGCAACTCTTTCAACGCGGACGTTCTCTCAGTTTTTTTCGACATTTGGCGTTTAATATGCGTGTTTGATAATCTAGCTACAGGCACTTTTTGCAGTGTACGAGCAACCAACAGAGCCATTATTAGAAGAATATATACGATAAACACTCTATAAATTAATTTAGACGGAGGCTAAGGATGCTAGATGAGAATAAAAGCGATGTCGATTTTCTCAGTCATACCGAGCATTCAAAAAGCAGTTGATATCGAATATTTCAAATATTGAACTGCTTAAAGATATTTGTTTAGTTATCGATAACAGGTGCATACGATCAGCAATCTTTGTTTAGTAATCGATAATCATCGCAAGGCTGCAAATTCAGTGAGCTTTGGGCACGCCATTGCAGTGAAGTGAAAAATGTTGATTTAGAAGTGTATTCGGTTAAAATGAAAATTAAATAGTGAATAATAATGCCCCACGCCTCTCTTCGGATTTATACAACTGAAATATGGGCTGCAGCTGCATTGGTAAGTGCAAATAGCTTTCATTTTAGTTTCTGCAGCGTTTTGCATTTGTTTCTTGTTTGGCGTTGCTGTCTTTTTTGTTTCGTCTCTTCTTCGTCTTCTTTGTTGTTGCTGTTGTTTTCGATTTTGCGTATTTTGTGTTTCTGCGTAAATTGCATTTTACGCAGCGCTTAAGCTAAGAATGAGGTCACATGTCGCTGTCGCCTTCGCTTTGTAGTTTGCAATTAGACTCTGGATTGGAATGCGAGTTTGGCTTCAACCTGGGGCGGGGGCTGTGGCGCTGCAGCTTTGCTTTGACTCGCTGCCGATGACTCTTTAAGTGCAATTGCCTATGGAAATGTGTGTGTGTTGTGCCGTAAAAATCTTTTCAAGTTTTCCGTTTAGTTGTCAGTTAATTTTGGTGCTGGACGTGCCACTGCTTGGAACGGACGGCAGCTTCAAAGCGCGCCGTGCCACAGCCAGCTGACAGTGCACTTCCGCTTTTGCAGCTAGCTGCGAGCACAATGGAACACGTTGACGGGAAGGGGGGACTGGAAGTGGCGCGTGCGCACGCACATTCCAATGGGAAGCTTACGCTACTATTTAGTTCATTTTTGGAGCGAGCTCAGCGCGCATTTCAATTACATTGATTAAAAAAACAAAAACGGCATTTAAGAAAATTAAATGGCAATGGAACCACAAAACTTAGAGCTAAAACCCACGCATGTTTTAATGCGCATTTCTTTGGCTTTGTTTTGTGTGGTTTATTATAGCGCTTTTTTTATTGAACCGGAAACTCGTCACTGAAGCCGAAAAGCAAATGAAGCGCGAAATTCAAATAAACAACGAGTCGAAAATCGTTCACACGAAGTGGGCACAAACCTACAAATTTCAGTTCAACTTGTTTAAACAAGCAACAGGGGCGAACGAAGATGGTTATGGTTATGGTTTTAAACATAGGTTGGGCACGTTGTTATGGAGACATTATTCAAATTAAACGAAATGTGTTTTATATGTAAAATAAAGCGACCGATTATTTAGAATGTAGTTAAATGCCAGCAAGCTCTTTTGCCCTGTTGTGCAATATAGATATTAATATGCAGAACTACTATTAGACTTAGATGAATGTGGAGCAACGATCGCCTTGTGTCTGCTTAGAATTCTAAACAAAGCATAAAAACGCCATAAGAGTGGTGTAAACGAAAACATTTTCGAACTCTTACGCTTGCAAATTTCACATAAATTAAACCAGCAAAGAAGCAGCTGAGTGTGTGCGACTTTAGGACACCCTGAAAGCTTCTCCATCGGAATATGAATTAAAAATTTATACAAGATTTATTTTATGACTGTAGATTGATGAGAAATGATTGTTGTTATTAACAAATTGAATTTTGATATTCAAATTTTATATTAGCTATTCATATTACACTTTTATTATTAATTGATTCTTCCTCTGTTGTTGATATGAAAGTTGCGAGTTGAGTTGATGATAAATTATAGTTGTTATTAACAATGAAATGTTGGCAGTCGTATCTCATATTAGTTATTCATATTAGACATTTATTTTCAATAGATCGTTCTTCTGATGATGATATGAACATTCATGCATTGTAAAATGATCTTTAGCAAGTTTCAGACCTTAGGAACAGGGATGAAATGGATCATCAACTTGAAGTTGATCTAAATAAGTGTCGCGGAGGGGTTCTTCTGCCTGTTGCATGCTTGTGTCCACTACCATTATACCCTTGCCAACAATGCAGACTGGGTATACGAATCTTGAAAGTGTTGACCAAGCAAAGTTCCCACCAAATTGTTTATGGTTGCATCCGCAACTCCAGGGCGATAAGGTGCTTCCATATGGCAAATGGTTTGTTGCTCACAATTAGTTGCGCTTGCCTGGAGCTGCCAATGGATAAACAAACGAAAAACACGCTCACTTACTATACATATGTACACATTCATGTGTCTGTCTGTCTATTCATGAAAGAGACTTGATGCTAATGCCGGAGGGCTGCCACTAAAATTGTTTACTTTTGATTGCATTAGTTGGGCAATGTTTTTGTTATGCAAATCAAGTGGTGACATTCGTCAGCGAGTTGGCTGTTAAATAATCATAAACAAAACATAAACAATTGAAATTCTACAATTGCGCTTGTTGTTGTCTGGTGCTGTGGGCGTGTTTCCCTTATTGAAATTCCATTTTCATACGTTGTTGGCTGCGGCAAATGTGACCGAAAAAAGGTCAATTACGCGACGTCATTTTGAGCAGTTTCCCAGGCCCAACCAAGGCAACCAAGCGAAGCGGAACCAACGTGCCCTGGACATGAGGAATCAGCTCCCGTCGCTTCGTCGTTGTCGTGGCCAATGGCCACACCCCGCCACAACACAACACAGCAAACATCCTAACGCGACCTCAACTTCACTTTACACACTCGACTGCACTTTGCCTGCAATTTTGTTCAACTCTCATGCACCTACAAATTTTCGGGTTGCCTTCGCAACGTGTTGGACTCGAGGCCCGTCATTATCATGATATGAACCAGCGTCATCAGCCCCGATGCCGGCACAGGTGTCATCCGCTTTGGCATGTTTATCAAGCGTTGCTGCCCGGACTTTAGTTGCACCTGCACTGGCTTCGACTCGTGAAATAAACTCACATGGAACACAAAGACCTTTGCTTAGCTCCGCTAATTTTTTGGCTGTTCTACAATTTCCACATAATTTACTCGAATCTGAACTTCAATTTGGAGCTCCAAATTAGGCAGAGTACTCGATTGGCAGCGCAATTACGACTCAAATTACTCGACAATTCGGTTATTCGATACATTAACAATGCGACAACATTTTGCTGATTAATTTGTTGAGAAAATTGCCCAACAACATCGAGCAGAACGTTGTGCTGTAAGGCGGTTCGACTCATTCAATGGTTTCATTGTGCTTTGCTTTTTCGCTCGAAGCGATGACGTGACTTCCATTTAATAATTAAGAAATAAATTCGTTGGTTATCTTAAGTATGAATGCGAAGATACTGAAAGTCAACACAACTCTTGCCAACATTTGCATGAAATGTTAATTTTCGAATCAGCCCAAGATGACCCGCACTATAGCCTGGTTTCAAATCTGATCTCCTCATCTCTCTCTCTTGCTCTCTCTCTCTGTCTGAAGCGCCCAGCCTGAGACAGTTTGGTAGCGTCTTTTCACACGCTGCATCGTGTCACATTTGGCAATACCATTGTTTAACTATTTTAATGTGAAACGCAGAAAAACGAAATTAAGTTCAAAATTTACACAAAGAGATTCGCATTTGAACTCGTTTAAACATGTTTTAATGCTGTGAGAATTGCGGCTCATTTGTAGACTTTTTCTTAAATAAAATGTATTTCTTTTTTCAATAGTTATGCCTTAATATTTTAATTGATGTAGGATGAATAAAAAAGTATTCCTTAGATTTTATTTTACCATTTAAAAAACACTGCAATGGGATTCCTTACAGACAGAAGCCCTTTTATTTCCGTTTCTCAAATGTAAAATTGAAAACCTAAGTAGCTCAGGACTGCGTTGCAATCGGCTGCTTGTTTGGCCCTATGTGATCGCCTATCTGACTGATGTTATCTCCTGCCTGACGACGACATTTCTATAAATAGAATAGACTACATTTACCTGGTTGTTTAAACAAAGATTGGCAAGAGAGCGAGAGAGTGGGACATACTCGTACATACATGATGTATGCTCATAAATAAACTCCGAATCATATCTTATCTGTAGTAATTTTATCTCAACAACTGGATTGATAAGCGACTGCCAACTGTTTGTAGTTTGTGCATCCAAGGCAATTCAGTTGCAGCATGAGTGTTCCATCAACATCCGCTTTAACTCTGCAACTATTAGTTTGTCTTTGTCAGTTCGTTCAACCCGAACACGAACCGAACGCGAAGCCCAAGCGCGGACCCTTCGCCGGTCAAGTCATTACCAAACAATAAGCGCAGGCTCGAAGCCAACAAAACAATGATGAAAATCATAAAACTGGTAATAGTAGAAAAAACCCTAAAGGGTAAATTCAAATGCAATGCGACAAACAAGCCCAACACGACGCAACAGGCGAGTCGAGGTGGAGGTCAGACCGTTCCCCACCTCTGGCCACGCTCCTCTATGCCATGCTCCTGTGGCCACTTCCTGAGCTCATCGATGAGTCACGAGGCCCGAAAATTTCCCAATTGCAATCCCTGAAAATTGAGACACTGCAATTAACCAGTCGACCAATCGACCCGACCTGATTCGACCGTTATACAACACTTCGATCCAGTTCCAGTTCCGAGTCACGTGCAAAGCAAGCAGTTGTCTCGCTGTCTCTCTCTTTCCATATAGCTCGTTCTCTGTCTTGCTCGTCGCAGCGTGTGGCGCATGCGCGACCTCCTTAGGCTGGGCATGTCGCAGACTTGCACTCCTTTTTGGACGTTGTTGCTGTTGTTGTCGTTGTTATTGTTGCTGGCGTCGTCGCTAATTATGCGCAACAACAATACCAACAAGTTGCCGATTTGCAACTTTTTGGCTGCAGCTGCCAACGGACTCTTTTTAGTTTATTTATTTTTTCTGCTTTTGCATTCTGTTTTGTTACCATTTGCTGATTTATTTGCTGCACATTCCACACCCTGCCCTGCCCATCCCTTGCCACGGTGTCACCCCTCGTTGCACTCGAAATGTATTTCTGCCGCCACTTCAATGACTCTGAATATTCGAATTTATTCGTTGCCACACTCTCACACACACACATTCACACATCTCAAGAGCAGCTGCTGCCGTCGTGCAATTGCAATTAGTTGTGCACTATGGAAAGGGTTGCTCCACAGGCATCGAAATAGGCAACTGAAACTTTAATGGATAGCTGTGACAATCACATTCTAAACGCAGAATTTCGAGTTTAAAAATGAATATTAATTTGAATTGAAATTCATAGTCGTTGAGTTTACATTTCAATTCAAATTCATTGATGGTCTCCAGAACATTTTGAAATCGAATATTAATTTTTAATAAAACTCAAAGTATGTCCTCAGAACATGTTTATTACTTGTTAATGTGTCCTCTAAAGGAGTTTTAATTTAGAAAACAAAAACACTTCCCATAAAGTTCTTCACACTCAACAAGATCAAAGACATAATTCAATTTATTTTTGTTACATGAAAAATATAACTATTTAGATTAATTAGACTTTATTTACGATATTTATCATTTATTTTTCTTTAGTCAATGAAGTACACATAATTGCAGACTAACTTTATTGTATTCAAGTAAAATTTAACTTCCCTTCTAGTTCTTTGTTAACCAATTTTATCTTTAATCAAACAATTACCGATACCCAAGTTCTTTAGAGAAACATAAAAAAGAATTTGCTTTTGAAGGTTGCCACCGCTCATTGAACTATTGGAATTTGGTTTTTTGTTTCAAATATTTCATCTACTTTTGTGCATCTCACGAGTTCTCAGGGGTAGGGATTTTCACTTCTTGCCGACGCTCAAATGGCAATGACTTTCAGAGTGGGACAGCCCGACAACACACTTGGGATGAGAGAGGCGGTCTGTGCAAGGGTGAGGTGACAACGTGCATCGTTTGGCTGGCGGACCTCCAATTAGGCACATCCACAACTAGAATCTGAGTCTGAGTCTGAATCGGAATCGGAATCAGCAGCAACATTGAACATACAACATCAGCAGACGACGTTCGTCGGCGTCATCTAAATTAGCGCCAAAGTGCGCATTTAAATTTTATGACAGGAAAGTAAACAAGCTCAAAGATGCATATATGCATGTAGTAAGTAGAAGGCAGACATACAGACGTGTTGCATGCTACAACGACTACTCACACTCACGTGGATGCGATGCCACCATGTCAGCATCCCCTGCCATTTGCCATTAAAAGCGAAAGCAAGTGCCATCATCAGACGCCGTCCTCTCTCTATCTCCATTCCCCTCTCCACGTCTGTTACCGTTTGTGTTCGCATCTTCTGCTGCAGCGGCTACCGCTAGTTTTAATGTTTTGATTCCTGGTGTCGCTTAATGGGCAACTGCCACCGCCGCTGCCGCTGCCACAGGCAGTGGAAGGCGCAGACGCAGCCAGAAGATTTATGGGCAATTGTAAAACTCGTGCGTGTGCAGATGCAGATGAACTTCTTCCAATGCAAGGGGAAGACATCAGGCAGAGATGGGGAAGAAGTATGCAAAGTTTATTATAAAGTTTTGATCGGGAAATATACACACATTGTATCAAAGTCTTAGTCTTGCATTCCCAAAAGCTGCATGGGCGTTCCTTCGGTTCTCCCCGCTACCAGATTGTTGATTCTCACAGGGCCATAAATAATATGGGCGCTCTTAATTAAAATCTTTGTATTAGCATTGGGCTTGCCCATTTGTGTGAAATATTTCTCTGACACTTTGGTAAATGAATGCGCTTTGGTTTTTGATAAATGCCCGGCACATTTTTGATAATTAATATGATTTTTATAGACATGCGGAGCGGGCATGACCCCTAAATAGACCGAAACTGGAACACAACTCGAACAACCCAACGAATCTGATTTTATTTGATTTGATTTGAATTGCGTTGTTGTCCAGAGAAAGAGGGTGAGAGAGAGAGTAATATTTACAAGTACATATTCCAAACAATATGCCGCCATGCCGAGAGTTGTTCATAGACCCCAGTAGAATTCCTAGAATGCGCGGAAACTCCTTCAGCCTGTTGTATGTCAATATATTGCTGGTGGTGTAGCATGAGGCAAGTTTGCTGTCAATCACAGCGATCCCACAAAAAGGGGCGAGTTTTAATTGAATTTGAAATAATCATGTGTGAGTTTTAGCTTGAAGACTGCCTCAGTCTCTCGGCTCTGACAGCTCAATGACGTCTCAAATCGAACAACGACACGGCGCATTTGTAAGTGCCGCTTTGCCACAGTCCCAAGAAAAAACATTTCAAGTTTCTCTTTCAGATTTACCTCAATATTTTGTACCAATTGATTTTAGAGTTGAAGTTTTGACAAAGACGATTACTAAAATTTAAATCGTACTAGAAAAAACTACTACTACTAGGAGCGCATCTTTACTGTTTTGTTTATTTTTCATAAAAAAAGATACTTTTAAAATATGAGTTTTATTAAATGCAAATAATTTATTAATTGTGAAACCGTATCCTATTTGATAAACAATAACTTCATTATTAATCAAACATATCACAAAGTTGTTGAAAGAAGCGAAAATGAAATATTTACGGCAGAATATCATCAGAGATATGTGTTCCAAGTAGTATCGCTGTCAGTTTAGAGCATTAGCTTTAATTGGGCACGCTGTCCGAGTGTATAATTTGAAAAGGTGTTGGAGAAATGATCATAAATAATGAAAGTATAATTATGTTGGGGTGTAGAAACACGAATCTCATTTTAATGGTTCTCTTATGACTGTAATTACATATTCCCCTGATATTGTTGTTGACTGTGAGAGACTTTGTTGCCCATCTTGTTAAGGAAATTATAATTTTGGTGCATTTCAAAGATGTCTTTGCAGTGTGAGCTACATCTTTGTTACGCTAAAGATATAAGGTTAAAGATAAATTAGTCTAGACTGTGACTTGGCGACGTTATTTAAGCTTGACTGCAAACTTCAAATACTCAATTTTCATAGATATTTGCCTGTATGCAGTCTAAGATACATTTGTATATGTTTGTGGTGAGTGTCTGTTTTTGACTGCCTTGATCAACTTTGACCTCTTTTGCGACTGCCAAGCCTCATTTGATTGCCAGCGTTTATGTTTATGCTTTTGCTTGTCTCTTTTCCGTTTTGTGCATTTTTCAAGTCTGCCAAACCGGTCTATTCGCCCTCTCACTCGCTCTCCCACTCTCGCCGAGTCTGTTGCCCTCTCAGTTACCAGTTTTCAAGTTTACCAACTGTTTGCAGTTGTTAGCCAGCTCGAAAGCAGCAACAACAATGTAAGCAGCCCGGCCAACTGTTGACTAACTGACTCCAACTGACTCTCTGTTGATGCTGATGCCCTCTCCTGGGGCATATGCACTTTGTCACATCCTCAACTATTTAATACTCTTTTCCAGTTTACTGCTTGCAGGGTATTTATATTTCGCTGTTGCCTGGCATTTTCTCCTTTTTGTATTTTGTATTTTTTATTTGCCTTGCACCTTGTTTATACATAAAAATATTTTCAAGCTTGCATTTTTTGCAGTGCTACTTTATGCCTGACTTTCTTAAGCCTGAGCCTTTTGTGCTCGATTATAATTTGATGTGAGCGCTTCAATAAAAATAACTTTGGCTAACTTTGTGGTCTTGGCGGAAGCGACCGACATACCTGACACAATCCAAAAGGATTCGGTCAGTTCTCTGTTCCTTCGTAGGTACACATTCGTATTTACTCTCTCGATCTCAGGCTGCTTAACTGTTTAGTAGGGGCCTCGTCAACTTTCCCATTGCATCGGGGGAATTGTTTTGGCGCGTGTTTTTCGTGTCGAACAAGTTTTCCATGGTGTTTTTCCTGCACGATCGCTGGCCAATTCATTGCCATTTATATGGTACCTCAAATGCTCTGTGCCCATAAGCAGTTTTCCCATTTTCCTTTCGCGCTTTGGCTGGCGTGCGTCGATCCATTAGCGCTGGACATGGCCAATTTACACGTAAGGGCCTCCTCTCTTGACCGGGGCAAGTTTCACAGCCGCCAGCGCATTTCGAAGCCGACCCGGCCAAGATTAACGCCAACTCCAATGGACACCAGACACCACGTACCAAAGCCGTTAAATCGCCTTCCACGACGTCAAATGCTGTGTTGCAGTTGCATGAAGTACACAACTTGTAGTCGAGTTTCATGTTCAGAGTGCTTGAGAGATGACTTTACGAATAAAAAGCAAACATATTCTCGAGTTTCAGAGATTTTGACAGATTTTTCTGGGTTAATATGTTTTGTTGTACCTAAAATAATGAGTTGAGTTTCTTATTTCAAACACTCGGAAAGCGTAATTTATTAAATTCAATTAAAGAGGCTCAACGTAATACATTTTCAAGTTGCATTTCATTTTGGAATTTTTATGAGTAATTACTTTTAGATGAGTTCATAATATAATTATATTTTAAACTTCAATGAAGATTTTTGTAATTCTTATAATTCAACTTGAAGGTAATAAGAAAATAGTGTTAAGAAAATCACACTTTATCTTGAACACTTTTAGGGTTAACATACCTTAACTTTAGTGCTCGATCTACACTTTGATTCACGTTTCTCTTATGAATAGCATCAATTAAATATGCCATAAGATATTATCTATATGTGCGCTCGTGACATATTTTGTGTTTGAAAGAACTTTACCCCATGTCGTCGACCATTTATCTATTGCTATTCCGATGCTACGTGCAACGCCGCGACGTTCGGCTATAATTGCGATCTCGACAATCATGACTGTATTTTCATACGATCTAGTCATAAGAGCCGCCTTCAATCCCGTCTTTGTCCCGCCCCCGTCTCTCGTCGCACACAACATTGACACTGAATATCATTTAAGATGTAATGTTTTGCAGCGTATTTCGCTTTTGTTCCACTGTTGTTGTCGTTCATTTTACAGTAATTAAGTTTGCGAGCTTTTTGAATGAATTTAAATTGTTCTGCGCCTCTATAGCAATTATGATGACTGATCGCATTCTGCCATGAGGCAGGCACTATTCATCTCCCTCTCTCTCTCTCACACACACTTTTTCTGTCTGTCTTTCTTCGACTTGGACTTGGGCTGATCTCAAGTTGACTATGTCAAGGGCTTTCTCTCTGAAACTTAATTGCATTACGCAAGGTTTAGTTATGCTTTAACTGTTCTTTACCAGAGAGAAAAAAACAATTATGCGAAATACAGTGAATGCCAGAGCAAAGACAACAATTCAACGTATTCGTGTATGTTCGGTTGTGTGTGTGTGTGTGTGTTTTTGTCTTAGCAGTGATTTATGCACAATATCCCACCCAGAAAAACAACTACAACATTAGGCTGACGCATACAAACACACATTCAAACAAATGTCATGCATGTGTGCGTGTGTGACTTTTCATTTATCAATTTCAAAAGTAACGGCAACAAAGGTGTGATTCAGGCGAAGCCCAGTTTCGTGTGCGGGATCTCAACTCAGGCTTGTGTTTTGCATTTGCCATTTACCATACACACACACACACACATATGTACATCTGTATTTTATGTATTTACTTGTGCATGTGTGAATACGTGACAATTGCTAAAGAAATGCAGCAACGTACATATAAGAAGGAAACATGAACATAAATATTGTTTGTAAGTGGAGCGAGAGCCGATAACACACACACACTCGCTATTTGTGCCTGTGTGTGTGAGTGTTGGTGACCATTGGGGGCATGTGACATTGAAGAGCGTCAGCGCAGCCCTGGCGTGTCTCTTCCTCTTGCTTGCGGCTCTGCAGCACTCCCTTTGTGTGAGTGTGGGGGAGAGCGAGTGATCATAAATAAATGTCATAATGCAATAAAAGAGAAATGTGACACAGTCGGCGACGACATGGACTTGGACACGGACACGGACACGCGACCCAAGGCAAAATGCATTCGCATTTAAACACACACACACACACACACAGACATGGGCATACTCACTCCCACACATATGCACGATTGTATAGAAATACCATGTCGAAAGGAAATCCAGTTTCGTGGCAAGAAATGTGCAACGCAGTTGCGTGTAGAGTGCAAAAGAAGAAGATGGAAACGTGAACTTACAGCCGGAGATTAAATATGCATACATCAAGTAAATAAGTATTTAAACACATAAGTGTATGTGTGAGAACATGCCGTGTGTCTTTAGGTGGGCGTATTTCAAGTCAAATTGCACATCCCGAGAGTCAAAGAGTTGGGCGGGCCGACTCTAACTGTAATACTATAGTTCGCAAAGTGTGGGAACAATTGTCATATAGAATACACTAAAGTTCCTCACAATTGCTGTTCAAACGGTTTCGAACACTAGGCAATCCATCCTCTAATATCGCAACGCAATCAGCGTTGGTGTAAAGTGGTATGGAAATTAAATCAAATTATAAAACACGCGAATTCAACGAATAATTCTTTTATTGTCGCCCCTAGAAATGTTTCGAATTATCGCCCTGCTAACTTTAGGCTGATTTGGCAGTCAACTTTCAGACGCCCACGCAACAAAGCTTATGTATTCTCTTTTCATTTTTGCACACCAAACGCGCTGAACTGTAACCAGATCTAGAACATGGGACTCTTGGCTTGGCTTTTGGGTGCGATCCAAGCCAAGTATGCGGCCTGTGTGACATGTGACTATCGCTGAAAATACCAAACACATTTTCTGTTTCAGTTTTTGGCGACAGTCGGTGAAGTTAGTTTCTCAGTCGACGAAGTTAGTTTCAAGTTTTGGATTGGATTAGACATACGAGTATTTACTACATAACATATATGTACATATGTATGTACATATTCATGTATCACACGCTTTCTTTTTTTGCCCAGTTCAGTCTTTCCGGTCAGTGATTCTTTTTGCTTGCTGCCAGTTGGGTGAAAATTATAGTTTATGATTATAATTAATACAGTTTAATGTGGTGTTGTCGGCCCCAGAAACAAAACCCCCCGAAAACAAAGCAAAACTTTGCGCACTTTGGCAACTTTCGCTTTTGAACGTTCGTTAAGAACGAACTTAAAAAACAGTTTCTAATTGTATTGCGGCACCTGTGTAGTTTTAATATTTATTATTAGTGGCGTATTTATAGTCATGCACATTGTTTTTACTTCATTGCGGAAATAGTTGGGGTGTTTAAAAACTTGACTTTATATTTTTAAATAGCTGCAGTTGTTATTATAAACGTTTTCGACAACTGTACGTCGGTGTTTTGGTTTTTCTACCCCCAGCAGGGATCTAAGAACTCCACTTTACGCCTGATTTCCTTTGATAAATGGAAATTTGATATATCCAAACCTCAACAGTACTCAAAGATGAAGCAGACTGTTAGAAATTCATTTCAAATGCAATGTTTCCCAGAGATTGGCTGTTTATTTATTTAGCAAACAAACGTATAAAAAATCAAAGATCCCCAAAAGTCAGCTTATTATCTTTGCGTTGACTGCAAAGTTATTAAAACAATATATTGCGTTAAATTGGTTTGGTTCTCTTGCCGAAAGATGGTCATAAATATCAAGAAGACAGTTCGTAGCTTGTCTCTCGAGTCCCGAGGGTTGTATTTGTTTATTTTGGTTTACTAGAGGGCTTAACTGCAGATAAGCGGCGACTTAACAAGACCACGCTCCATTCCGTGGGCAATGGGATAAATAAACGGCCACAAGGAGCGCGTCTTCCGTGCCAGACAGCGAGTCATCGAGGGTTGTCACAACAACGGGAGCAGGGCGTGGCCTGGCAACTGGCAATCGACAAGCAACAGCCGAGTTCGGTTCGTGAAGCTAAGTAATGAAATCAGCGAACCAGGAACTAATCCAGATGGTCCCACGATAAATACAACTTGAACATCAGCCCTTTCGCTCTTGATGTCCTGAAGTTCTTGCGTCCTGGAGTCCTGTGCGGCAGCTGCCGTGTGCTCCTGGGGTTAATTCCAGTTTCCTTCCGCATGCAAGACGCGTGCGGCAGTCACATTACTCAACAGGCTGCGCCGCAGGATGCCCAAAAAGAAAAAAAAAACATTGTTCTTAATTTCATTTACTTTTATTTTCTTTTCATCGCGGGGGATTCCCTTTATTTTTTTTTACTACGTCTCCAACTCTACTCAAAAATTGATGCAATGCAAATAGAAAGTGAAATAGGACTTTGACAAGGGGGCCAGCGAGATTTCATTATAAACAGCGTATGTTTACATTCTCTGGTCATGTTTATCCAACAACTGTAGACCAGATTCACCCTACTGTTCCCACTGATACCATTCCTAGTCATATGCACTCCATTTGCGCTCTACTTCGTTTGCTTTCCCTGTCAGCCTGTCTACCAGATTGCGTTAGCATCGCTACTTCGGAGGGGTAGCATTACAAATTGCTCGAGTGATTCAATTTCGATAATGTTTCAAAAGGTTCCAGTTGCAGTTGCTGTTGCTGTTGCTGTTGAGGGAGGCTATGATGTTTGTGCTGTCTGTTGTGGCATGTGGCATGTGCCATGTCCATAAATTTCCTCATACGACACACAATAAACACCGAAATGGAAATGAAAATGGTTTTATAAATATATGCCTATGTAGTAAATTTCATATTTCAAGTAGTTTTGATTTGTTTCGTACCCAAAGCTGCAGTTGACGCAAATTTATTTACAAATTTATTTCTCTTGATTGATGGCCATACTCGTAAAAAAGTGGCAATCAAATTTGAAAAGACTTAAAGCAAAATGAAAGTAACGAAAGTAAAAGTGTGGTAAATACGATTAGCGTGTTATATCCATGAGATCTATAGTTAATACTGGAATGTTATGGGTAATATATTGTTGATCTATTCTTTGACTTTCAAGAATGTGTCGTGGTCCTAGAAAATGGCCATCGCGACAACTTTTTACACGCGTTTGTCTCTTTCTCAAATTGCCACTAAAATGTGGAGAACTTGGAACCGCCCCCGGTTCAGATCAGGCGTTTTTATGTGAGATGTGCGTGATGGCAGTAATTACCATGGCTTCCACATGTTGCCAGTTTGTGAGTTGTGAGTTGTGAGTGTTCCCTGTGTTGTCAGCGACAGATCTCCGATGCGATGCTGGCTGGCCATAAAGTCAAGAGCATGTCGAAAAGTGATAATCGACAGCGTTGAGAATCTAGCGGTGCAGATAGATGTTTATTAATTCTTCCCCCAGTCGAAAAAAAACTGTAAATTTGAGATGAATGCCACCAAAGAAATGGGAATTGTCACGAATTGTTTCGCACAGGTGACTCAAGAGCGAGTGAGCGAGAGAAGTCATCGAAGCAAGACACAATACTCGAATGCGTATTTCTCTACATTTGTGTGTGTTCATTGTGCTGTCTACCGCCCACTGCCCTCCCCACCCACGGCACACTCCTCCGGCATTTGGAGTGGCCAAAGTGTAGCCAATAAGTAGCGCACCCATAGATAATAAAACGCGCTACAATGCGATCAAAAGTAAACAGTCTAACAAAACATAATTGGCACACAAAAAATATGATTACGACTGCACGAAACGCGACCACGACATACTCATTACACTTGTAGTACAGAAGCTTGATTTGTTTTGCAGATAGATATTAAAAAATTGGATCACGACTACGAAAAGTATGTTTCATATTTAATTTTACAACGATGATGTTGATTAACCTAACTTTGATAAACTATTCAACTCACTTTTAGACAATACTGATGCGAGATTTCCATAAATCAAAACCCAAAAGAATTTACCTTTTTGGAGAGCTCTGTACTTTAGGAATTGAGGAATTATACTTACTTTAGTTTGTTTTATATTTACACTCTTCTTCTCTATTTATACTCTTGAACCATTTTGGTGAGTTTTGGATTACTTGTTAAAGGAGTGTCCTTAATCCTAAAAGCAATACCACCAAAGCTTGCGCTCTTTTTGTGTGAAGAAAGTCAACCCTTTTTGAGTGCATAAATTAATGCAGTAATCTCGCTGTCAGATCACGTTGCTGTCATTGCCCTTTGAATGATGCGTTTGTAACAAGTAGAGCCACCCTTTGTTTGCTGTAAATGCGAGGTACAAATAGCAGCTAACAAAACGGAAGCTAGCCGAAATTGAAGTAACTGACGACAGATACGAGCAGACCAAACGAAACGCACGACAGACAATGACAATTAATGCGTGACACAGTGAAAAAGCTAGACGAAAACAGAGGGCCCAATGTGTTCAATAGATAACTTGTCAGAGGGGAGGCGGGGCGACCCGAAGAAGCACCGCAAATTGAACGTAGCGTCGTCGTGTTGTCTTTTGCTGTCAGATGCGAGTACGGCGACAACGACAGAGTCTCGACAATAGACCCAACCACAAATGTAAAAGTCTGGCAGACAAAACAATCGATGTCACTCCCCGCCCTATCCTCAGCCCCACCCAAGAGTTATCCCCAATTGAAATGGACTCTTAAGAGATGACGGAATTCGATATCGTCATGAATACATCTATCTACGCTTTATGTTTTGTGCTTTTGAGCAGAAGTAAAAGCAGACAGTTTAGCATTAGTTACATTGGGGTTCCAAGTTCCGACTTTGATTGCCCAGCTCAGATATAGAAACTTCCATATCTGTAGTCTAAATCAAAATTGTTCAAAATTGATGTCAACAACATTTAACTGCATTTCCGCTATAAGAAAGCGAATATCAACTAGCTTAGTTTGCCAACTATTTACAAAATTATATATTATATGCACCATTTCGATAAGATATTCTAGCAATAGCTTAACTTCTCCCTTGTGAGTAATATTTCAATTATAATACGCGATTTTGGTAGCTTAATGGACTTTAATTAATTATTTAATTTAATTCCCCAGAGTGATCAATCAGCAAACGCTGTTTCCACTTTATGCTGATAATAAAACTTAATGTTTGTTGACATTCCCAGTTACTATAAATTAAAGATCGGCCCCAATGTTCGCCGGAATATACCAATAAGTTTCCATTTTCAATTGAAATAATTGTGAGATTTGATCACACAGAAATTATGATTTGTTCAGCATAATTGAATCAATTGAAAGAGGGCAGCTGAAACATAATTATGTTGCCCAAATGTCGATTTGAACTCTAAGATTAATGATCAACTACAATTGTACTCTGCAATTAACAAATGCAGTAAAATTGACAGAATATTTTCAGAGTTTCTTTGAAGATTTTATTTAGCTGTTTCTGGGAAACTGCGTCGTGTATACCCATTAATGCAGTGCAGTTTGGCAGTCAGCATTGTACATAATTAGTGCATTAAAACAAATTCGGGGAAGAGAAAAGTTTGTAAATTGAACTGTGGCACAAAGCATTGCACAGATTTTCCCTCGCCAGCATAAAAAAAGAACTCTAAATGCAGTTCATAAATAAGCGAGTAGCTGGAGATGGAGCTGCTGTTGTTCGAGGAGTGGAGGAGTGAAGAAGGGAAACGAGAAGGCGCCTCAAGTAGCCACGACTTGGTAGCATGCAATTGAAAGCTTCCATAAGCCGCAGTGATTTCAAGTGGGGATGCATGGGGCAAGCTCTGGCTGCGCCTGCGCCCAGAACACTTGTGGCATGGATCGATGTCAATCGACTGCCATTAGGGGCACTTAACCGAATGAGAAAGAAAGAAAGATAGAGAGAGTCGATGCAGTGGAAATTGGTTTTAAATGTCTTCCAATAAAAAAGTTCATTTCGCATGCTTCAGTTCAGCTGTGATTCGTTGTGATTCGTTCGGCCAGAGTTCACATGAGTCACGACAAGATCGCCCACTCCACGCCCAACCCAAAGATTTAGTGTGCGAGTCGAGCACACAGAAAACGGAAGCCACTCGAGAAGAATGAGGCAGCCAAAGAATGCCACTTGAGTATTCGTATTTGCATTCGTAGTGGTATTCGGACGATTGCAGATTGCAGAGGAAACCAAAACAGGAGGCAGACGCCCAAGAAAAGCAAATTAGCAGCTGCCGCAAGATTCATAATTGAATACAAGCTGCAAGTTGGCAAAAGCATAAACGAGCACTCGACTCTTGCCTGGCACGCCCATCTGGAGGAACACACAACAACTTGCACAGCTTGCAACATTCACATGCCACTGCAGCAGCCAAGTGTCGCACATCATTTGCAACAAATGTTGCATGTCTGTGCCTGAATTGTCGTTGTGACGAATTTCCACTTGATTTATGCATTTGTATTGCGCGTTTTTCATGTGCCACATTTTCCCGTTCTGAATTCTATGATGACGCCGCGATTTTTATGACCAAATCAAAAGCAATTCATTACCAACATTGTGGCACATTCTCAGCGCCAAAGCGCAACAAGTGAAGTCTGTTTGCCATCAGTCGCCAGGCTGCGTGTTTTAACTATTGCAGTCTATTCCACTTAGCAACAGATGCAGATGAATTATAATTTTACTAGCTCGTTGTTGCAGGTCATTGTTAGAACTATGCCTCCTTTTTATCTTCTACTGATGGAAACTAACAAATCTTATCTTTTTATCTCGATATACGAGTTTAAAAGTGTATACAAGATAAACAAAAATCTCTAAATCTTTACATTTAAATCACTACAATACTGCATCAACAATTTTAAAATAATATAGGGCTTAAAGGTAGTTAGAAAGACTATTAAATTAGATTCTAAAATACATTATTTCACATCATAAAATTATTCTAAATCAACTAAACATATAAATTTGCTCTAGAGACCGAACCGCACAAAAAGTATTATACTCTTAATCATTTGAACTTGCTGAAAGATCTCTACAAGAAATCTAGCAAATAAATGAATACTGCAATAAACTCTTTGCGATGATTTACGTCGCTCATTTAGCAGAGTTTCTTTGAATTGTAGAAAGTTGTTTATTGAACACCCGGGTGATCTTCACTTCTGGGTGTTGCAACATTTAATTGTCAGCGACAATGGCCTCGGATTATTGAAAGATGTCAATCAAAGCAACTGGAGCATAAGCAGCCACAACAACAGTATCCACTCGACAGGGCCAAGGCATTCCAAGTGATAAAACATGTGTTCCTGTATACACAGACACACAGCCTCACAAACCCGTATATAGAGTCTATAGTATGTGAGTATTTTTGTATGTTTTGATGTAGGAACTTGAACACCAAAAGTGGTGCCTGGGTCTGGGTCTGGGTCTGGACTGTTTGCCGCAATTGATGGATGCGAAAAGGAAACGAAAAAGAAATCAATCTGTCGATGGAGACGCTGCGGCCCCGTTTTGAATATTGTTATCCAACTTGAGAGAAAGATGAAGAGACGAGATGAGACTCAAAGCAACCACACAAATAAATGATCGTAAGAAGACCCCAACGCGTGCTATTGTTGCCTTCCCATTTCCCTGCCCTCGTCTCTCGTCTCTCGCTCTCTCTCTCTGCTCTGTGTATAGAGCGCAATTCACAGTCGTCTGTAGAATGCATTCAATCACTTCATTTGTTGCTGAGTCTGGGGACTCGGCTTCATCTGCATTCATCTTGATGCAGTTGCCTAACTCAAAAATATTTTATTTACTCTGCACTTATGACCCCCATGCCGGCGCTGCCTGTCGCCGATCGGGTTAAGTGAATCTGATACGTACTCTCTCAGTGTGTATCTGTATCTGTATCTGCGTTTGTCGCTGCATTTGCATCTCTGTCTTGTCGCTGCCGATGCTGAGCTCTTTCTAAGTCTGTTGTCTGTTTGCCAGAGGCTACTCAGAATGTCATTGCAACGACAAACACGAGACAACCGATCTCTCTTTCTCTCTCGCCCTCCCTTCCTCTACTGCCTCTTGACCGTACACCCCTGCATCTCATCTATAGTATGCATGCTGCAGCTGCTGTGGCAACTAACTGCGAAGATACTTTGGATGTGTGCAGTGATGGATTGTGTCCCTGGCCCCATACACACAAAGCACCCAGCTATGTTTGTTGCAATCGTGCATAGGCAGTAGCAAAATCATCATTGTGGCACTGTGGTTCAGCATTAAATGACAACTAAGTTTAACTTATTGAAAAACTCTATAAAATAAATACTGAGAAGATACAAAATTAAATTCAGAAATAGGCTTGAATTAAAGTTAATACTGCATTAAGTTTATATAAATAGCAGTTTAGTTATATTCAAAATATTTCATTCTAAGTTGATTGAAATTATAATCATAAATCTAAAATTTAAATGAATCGCACAATAATTAACAGAAATTCTTAGCACATCTTTTATTACGAATTCATTTAACAATTTAACTGAGTTATCTTTAAAGTCTTTGCTGTCCTCTGTTTATGAAGTTTGTATTAAGTAATTTTTTTAGGAGAAATCCATTTTTGAAATGAAAAAGATGGAATAATTAACTTAATAATTTAGAACAAAATATTTTCAACTCGACAGCAAAATAGTTTTCCTAATGTTTAGTAATTAGTTGAGTAATTTATTAATTTTTAAGGTAATTAAGACCCACTGTGCGATGGAGCTTGACACCGATTCAATGGCAGCAACAACAACAAGAAAAGTGTTTAGTTGCAGTTGCAGATACATTCACACACACATTCACACACTCACATACACATATGGTTTGAGTGCTTGAATGTATCTTCTTTTGTGTGGTGCCTTGTCGCCGATTTAATTGCAGAATTGTGTTGTGCCGACCCATAGTTGAGCATGAATGTGCGTTGTTGCTCTGGCATTTAGCCCTGGCCCTGCGCCTCCTCCTCGTCGCGTCTCTTCGTGTCTTGATCGTGGTGATTAATTGACGCTAGTGTCGCGCGAGTTGCGCGGGTTTATTAAAAGGATTACAAGATGTGAATGTGCGACTGGCGACTCCATAAATGCGACTGGCGACTGCCAACTGGGCGGGGATGTGGGCAACGCTATGCGATGCTGCCCGTAATAAGATTAATTACGAGTGCCTCTCTGGCCCTAAAGAGCCGATACATACATGTGGGACACAGTGACAATATTTTGACGTGACAACTTCAAACTAAAGACAGTCGTTGTGCCGGCCAAGTGTCTCATTAATTAAAAAGCTTTAAGTTAGTTGTGTCTGTTGGTGGAAACAATCAGCATAAACTTCGACCACTCTCCATCCACGGGTATTGTACTTTCAATCCCCCCGAGACGTGTCCAACAGTAATCCTTGCTTGACATTTGCATATTTACATTTTGTATCCTGTTGACACGCGAACCCGCCCCGGCCGGGATAAGTGTCATCAGGGGCGCAAATAATTGACATTTAATAGAAGGGCAACAACGTTACGCCAATTAGCTGAAAGTGGCCCAAAGGGTCGCACAACCATATAGCAAAATATTAATAGTTCTCATTCGTATTCATATCCATCCGCCCTCCAAATACTACTGATGAATGAGATGAGCCTCACTGCGAAGCATTTCCGTCTGCCTTTTGTATTCCTTGTCGAAGTACATATGTGACGATCGGGGGGAGACCGAAAGTGAAATCCGCAAATGTTCCGCGAAAATATGCAATTTATTTTACTTTTAATGAATCTTTTTTTTTCCACTTTTAGTATTTTTGCCAATGATGATGATGTCATCCGCAGAGCAACAGCAAATACACAGACACACACAAACACACCATAAATCAGGGGCCGATCTCTCTGCGCTTATGCTCATGCTCAAGTCTGACAGCTGGAGACCTGACTCCAACTCCAACTGCGACTACGACTGCACGCCGGCAGGCAGACAGAGAGTGGCGAGCAGCGAATGAAGTGGAGCAGCTGCCAGAGATTAGTCAGTTTTAGTGACTGGCGGCGGGGCACTGGCGCACTTTAATTCTCTTGGGGCCAGGCCAAGCTGCTCAACTGGTTTTCTCGCCTCCAAGGGGCATCGGGAGCTGAGCTGGAAGTGTGCTCAAAGATCAAGGTGAGTTTCGAAATAGATGCTTAGAATTCAGCACGAATGCTGCGTCGCAATTCCTAATAAGATCCGATTCCAATGGGGAATATCAAAAGAAAGCATTACATAAGAATCTTATAAAGCAACATGATCAAAACATTGCGCGTAACTGTCTTCAGCTTAGAGGTCAGTCACAGAACCGCTCCGAAGAATCAGCAAATTTTTGCCAAGCAACAAAGCTTTGCAAAGGCAAAGCACAGAAAAAAGATGCTACAATGAAACCGCAAAATTTATGAAACACTAAAAATGAAGAGGTCTTAACCCTCATACACTCTCAGACCCATTTGTATTCCCATTCTCAGCATAGCTGGCGAACCGCAGCCGCAGTGCGAATCTTCATGTGGCAGATACAAGATCTTTTTTCTCAGCAAACAGAATTGCTGGCGTTGCACTTACTTAAATCCAAGCAGAAAACGCACAATTGCTTGTGTTAAGCTAAATACGAGAACACTAAGCGCAGACTCCAACAGCTAACAGGAAATGCAACGTTGCAGTGCAATTTGCCAGCAATTTAAAGGAATTCTCTGTGTTCTCGTAACCCAGCAATAGATTGCGCCGCCTTGCCACGCATAGGAAACCAGTTTGCCATGATTGATCGCATGCCAGATCATTATAAGCTCATAATGTTTACTTAGTCACACGTTAGCAGCTGATTTGTTTACTCTTGCCCATTGGATCATGCGAACCATGTGAGCACTTAAGTGTTCATATCCACGTTGTCCCAATCTCAATCCCAATCGAAGTCTCTCTGCCGCGAAGCATGCTGTCAGATATTATGGCCCATGCCACATGCATGACTCACGAGTCACGCTTGAGAAAGGTACAACTAAAACGTAGACGACGTAAGAGAAAAGGCCCAAAATGACTAAGTGCATATTCATGGTTTTTCGTTTTTGGCTTTTTGGTTTGTTTTGCTGTAAATGGGCCGCCGAAGAATCAAAATAAAAACTCCGAGCGTGACTTGTGTTCCGCTCGCTTTGCCGCTGTTGCTGCTGCTGCTGCTGTCGTCAGTGGCTTCGGTTAATTTGCGCCATAGCGCTGACATTGCCGAAATATACAAATTTGCATAAGTTTGTGCTTTCTTCGCACTCCCGAAATAGTTTTCTTTTCCACTTGGCATTTATTCGTCATTGCACGCTTCTAGTGACTTATTAACTAAGCAAACTCAACTGCTTATTAACCATGGTCAGTAATTGGCTTTTGCATATAGTATACTATTAGTCTGGTTTGAAGGTTTTGAAGAATAAGGCTTAAGATGCCATACTGATCTTCCTGATCTCCTCAGTGGATCTTTGACTTTGGAATAGACCGGCAACCAAGCAGTTACTTAGATATGTCAAGTAGACGCCTGAAGTCCAACTTGCAACCAGTAATAGTTTAATCTGGAATGCCATATTGAAGGTTAATTGTTAGTTTTGATTGGGTGGCCACTTGCCTATCATTCTAGTCCTCCAAGTACAGAAAGGTAAAGAACTAATATTTCTTTTGGATTTCCATTTAATGCTTACGGAACGATCCTTAATGGTGTCCGAGAGCTGTTGTGTTATTGAGTAAAATATTTAGATACTTCTTCACTTCTTGGCCGGTTAGTAGTAACATCTTTCATCTTTCTGAAAACGTACGAATTTTAAATAATAATCGTTAACATTGGAAACATCAATTTTGTTATTAAGTTCCACTGAAACAATTTGCACTTTCTGAATGTGGATTTAATATTTCCAAAGAATTGACTATACTATTATATATATATGTATAAATACGCACAAAATTCTACAACAAATAATTTAATTAACTTATTTTGTTATTTGTTGATTGTTTACCAAAATGTATCTAAACATAGCGCTGTATTGGGAAAACAGCTGTTAATCAGTGTGTACCTATTGTACAAATAATAAATAAAATACCAAAATGTTAACATCACACTTTGAGTTAACATGGTCTGTTAACATTCTGTAAAGTGTTAGGCGCCAAATTTAAAAATCTTCAGTGAAATTAAAACTTTAACATGTTTCATTTGTTGTTATACAATTCCCACAACATTCAAATAATTATATTCATTCCTTTTGGTTCATCGAATTGCATCACATTTACATTTTGATATGACCATTTAACAATTTGTCCACAAGACATTCAATATGATAATCAACTTTACCATACATAAAATGAGTTTGATATCTATCTTGAATCAACAATTAAAGTAATATATGTATATTATTCTGGCAAACCCTTAATCTTGAAGTGTAGCAAATTATTGACATAGAGCTATGACATAGCTAATGGCTGTACTGCTATGCGAAACAAACCCCATTTGGTGGTCAACTTTGGGCTACAGTTGCTGGAATTCCATATTTATATGTATGAACATTTATATGTGTATTAAACATAATGATGTTGTGGCGAGTTGACTTTGTGCCGCTAGCCATAGTGAGGCCGAAATGTTTTGGGTCACCTGGTATTCAGCTGAAAGCTGCAAAAGCTGAAATTGAATATTTAATTATTAATTTTTGTGTGTACAAATTTTTTGACGGTAATGTTGTTTAATGTTATTTCCCTTTCTGCCTTGACATTTGAGTATGTGTTTAAAAATTTCTTCTATTTTTTTGTGCTGGTTGGGTATTAGAATTTAAGCTATGTAATTTAATTTTTACAGGAGTCTGAGTATCTGATTTAGAATGGAAATAACTACTTTCATGTCAAATATGTAGCTGCGTTGTTGGAATAATATGACATAAAACTGTTGGAAGATTATTAAATATATTCAATATTTAAAAGATATTCCCTCTATACGATTATTTCCTATTGTGTCAATATTTTGTGCAGTGCAAGTCTGTTGCACTGTGGAGCACTGCACTGAGAAATTCCCTTGTCGCCCACTTCCCCCCGCATTTGGCCTACCGCTAACACTATGTTTGCCGAAAATGTATCTGGCTTTTAATGCAGTGCAATTGGTGGCATGCACGCATGTTGCATGTTGTTGCCATGCTAATTAACAACTCGAGAATAAATTACGAGCGTTTGGCTGAAAAATGCAAAAAGGACGCGGCACAGATAGCGCATGGAATGGCGGCTGGATGGGGCTGTTAGGCATCCCAACAAAACAATTAAATGCATGACCACTCTATGTACAAAACCACAAGGCGTATACGCAATGCGATGTTGGCAGCATTAAGCATGCGAACCGTGCGCCTGCCGCTGATGGTGACATGTTGTCAACGTTTTAGAAAATTTGTTATGCAAATTGCTTATTAACTTTATGACTGGCCCGTCCAATTGTCGACGTTTCCAAAATGTCAATTAGATGCAGCGCCCATAAACAATAAGGACTGGAAAGTCCCGGCAAAACACGGCCATCATTTAAACGTTGCCCCGCTGCCGATGCTAGACTCGCATTAAATGCACATAAAATTGCCTGGCTTCGATTTTAATTTATGTGACACCAGCTACCTGTCGTACCGTGTCCGTGTTGGCCCCAGGAGGTCCTTCGGGAGTCCTGGCCTGCTAATGACATTGCCACTATCAGCAATGGCCTTTAGTTTAATTGAAAAATTTCGTTTTGTGTTAGCTAATGGCAGCTCGGTAATTTATGATGCCAGCTCCAGTTGCCGCAGCCTGAACAATTCTTGTTGCCGTTGCTGTTGTTGCATGCAACGTGGGGGCATTCTATTGAACTTAAATTACAGAAAATTGCACTTTATCTCAGTTTGTGGATAATGAAAATGGCCGTAAAAAGCATAGACATTTTAATATACATTTATTTGGGGTCAGGCAGAAAGTTTTAAATTAAGCTTGTCCAAGCTAAAAAGAGATTTGCTGGAGTTTTTCCATTGTCACACTAGCGAATGCAATTCAATTCGACTTTAATCCTTTAGCTGCCCAAGCTTGTAGTTTATCATAATTGGTTTTGTGTTCATGGGAAGTTTGAATCATTGCAAGTTGCTGGACAAAGTGCTGCAGCTCTGGCTTCCCTTTGAGCGAATCATAACACGAGCAGAAATACTGCGTATAAACTGTGCGTCGAGGCGAGAATTTGAAGTGCGGAGTTTTGTGCTCTGCGCTCTGTTTGGCGGTTTTGCAGCATTTTACACGCTTGCATAATTCGAATAACCTTTGTTTTGTTTGACTTTGATGGGTTTGAAGTGGGCATCGCCTGTGGGCGTGGCGGCAGCTGCAACTGCAACTGCAACTGCTGCTGCGCTGTGCGTGCAACAGCAATTGCGATTTCACAGTGAGTGCGTTATTTGATAAGCAAACATTTTAAAGTAGCGGAGCATTTAGCAAAGCGGGGCGCAAAGCAAACAGAATGCGGAAGTGGCCAACGGGCCAATCACATGGCCAATTTGCATTGCACTCTGCCAAGCAAAAACATGCACGCCAGCTGCCAGAATCGCGTTATTTTGTTGGCCTTAAAAAATACTCGCACTGTTTTACTTTCATTAAATGCGAAACGTGTTGCGGATCGTGACACGCGTCGTATACGCAACGCAGCCTTTGCTAATCGGTTGCACACAAGCTCAAAACTTTGTCAGAGAAGAAGCGGGTCGTACCTTTTGCCTAAAACTGTTCGTTGCACCTGCTGCGCAATGGCTTCGAAATTTTCCTGGCATGTTGTCGACATTTTTATGGCTGCCACTACGAAATTCTCCGCTCGCTCTCTCCGCAGACACCGCCAGCCACTTGGCTGCCCAATTAAAAGTTTTAGCACATTTTCACTTGGAATTAATTGTCGGTAAACGTAATTCATGTCCGAGACACGAATGCGAAAAAGGCAGCGGCAAAGGCAGAGGCAGTGACTGCAAAAGCCAAGGCAAGACATGAACCACATTTTTTGCTACATACTTGCAAGTATGTGTGTGTGTGTGTGTTTGTGTGTGTGTGTTGCTGTTGTGCTGCATACTGATGTGTCTTGCTGCTTGGCAGAGTACGAGCGCAAGAGGCACTTAGAGTGTGCAGCATCAAGCAAAGCACATTATTCACTATAAGTAATTATATTAATAACATCATTTGATGCTGCTTAACATTTCATTTCATTTCGAGCTCCCAAATAAAAAGCTAAGCAAATGGCGGCCTTCAGTGAGCGCAAGCATGCAACTGTTCTCAATGCTGACTCTCGCAGCCAGCAGCTGCTCTGAGCTCTGAGCAGAGCATGGCAGCTACTGAATGAGTTCTTATTATGTTAAATGGCTGTTTGCATTACAGGTAATTGGGTAACCTTCAATATGTGCAAATGTGCAACTGTTCTCATGCATTACTCTTGCTGCAATTTGCGAGTGCAGAGATTAGACGATTGCTTAAGCACTGCTCCTTACTGAGTGACTGTTCTTATCAATTACTGCCTCTGCAATTTTTTATATAGCTTCGGCAAGTATTTGTCTCTTGTCTGGATCTGCCAATCGGCAAGCATTGCAGTTACTTATTGTATTCTCTGCGTTTGTCGCTTATAAACTAAGCCTAATTGTCTTTTAGTTAAGTTATAAACCTTCATACACCGCAAATGTAAAACTGTTCCCAATTGCACTTCAGTTAATAATTGTGTTCTCAGTGCTAGCACAAGCTGTTCTCAATTATGACTCGCTCTGCAAATTGTATGCAATGCCGCTTCGGCAATGATCCATACATAAGGATTTAAATCGACAATAGACAATCGTTTAACAATAAGAAAAGACTACATATTCTCGATCTATGTTGTCTATAATAGTAGGGCTAGCTGGAAAACTGATGTTTATGTTTATTTTTAAGTATTATTCACAAAATTTACTTATTGTTATAGGACAGATTGTAAATAATAAAATAAGAGATAACGAAATATTCGGCTCGTTTCGTTTAGGCTCAGCCGATCGCTCAAGTGCTGCCTCGACTAGCTTTTGAAATATTAATTGTGTTCTCAGTGCTATTGCTTAACACAGCAAGTCTTTGAAGTATGAACTGTTCTCAATTAATACTCTCTCTGTAGAGTGTTTGTCTCAGTTACTAAATGTGTTCTCAGTGCTCTCGGCTCGTGTCTGCTGTGATCAGCCTATTGCCAATCACTTATTTTGTTTGCTCATTATAATTGGTTAAAGTCAAATGAGTTGGTTGCATGTGATGGATCGATTAAAGAACAAGTTGAACTGGTTGCAGCGTGGCTGGCAAAGTGCAATTAAGCCGCCCGAAACAATGCATAACTGCACATCGAGCGCCGCAAATTATGCAACAACATATTCAAAAGTACAAACAACACACGCCCTCGACGCACACAGTGTTATTAGCAGGGGCGAGTTGAAATAAAACCAAAAGTGGAACAGAAAAACACAGAGCGGAAGCAGCAAAAGCAAAGCCGGCAAACTGCAAGAAAGCGTTCGCCAACCGGTCGCCACGCCCCCAAAACACGAAGGGAAAGGGGGCGGCTGAGAGGTTATCGTAAGACTCTATGACCGACTGACGACGGCGCAGCGGTTGTTTGTCTTCTATGGCATTGCGCTCCTTTAATCTATATGCAAATTACTCTGTAAAAGCGTCTCTATGTGTGTGAGTGTGTGTGTGAGAGTTTGCGTGTGTGCGTGTATAGACATGCATATGCATATACAAAAGTGGTACAGGGGAAGGGGAATCCCCCCAGCAGGCAGCTTCAGACGGCGACTCGACCCGCTGATAAAGCCAAACTTTGTTGTTTGTGGCTGCAGTTGTTGGTTGTGGCTGTGACTGCGGTTGCGGTTGGGGCTGCGGTGTCCCACGACCCTTGGCCACCTTGCAAGCCATCCTTTCGCACAACATTTGAATAGTTTCACATAAAATCCAGTTGTCCATTATTAATAACCTGGGAATAAATCGCACTCACTTGTAGAAATTAGAACTGGGAGAAAGCTGTTGTAACATATTTATTTAACATATTGATAATTTAATATATAAACGTTAAGTTTTAATGTGAATTCCCAAACAATACAACCACTTTAAAGTTGGGCGTAGCTCTAATTGTTTGCTTCCATTTGATTGCTTCGCATTGCCAATTTGCCGTGAGACATGAGCAGAACAAAGCACTTGGAAGTGCTTCAGCGAATCACACGCTCAGTTACGCACACACACACTCACACACACTCGCAGCTGCCACACAAGTCAACTAATTATGTCAATTGCAAAGCTCGGCCTGACACTTGCCAGCAATTGCCACACTTAAAGTTTCGCACCATGCCCCATGGTTGGGGCACGAGGCGGCGGCACTTCGCATAGTTCACTGCATGGCAAAGAGCAGCAAAAAAGCAGCAGAAGCAGCAACAACAACTCTCAAGTGGTCCAAGGAGAGTGTCGTCAGTCGTCGGTCCTGTCACCAGTTGCCTGTTTGTTGCCCGTTGCCAGTTAATGATAATGAGAAGCCCTGTCGGCAATGTTTGACGAGCTGCAACAATGAATGCAGACGCAAAAGACACTGACACACAAGTGTCACACCGACAGACGGACAGAGAGGAAGAGATGGAGATGGAAACTGCATGTGTGTGAAGGCCGCGCGTGTTGTGCATGAAATGCAAATACACATTCAATTAGGATACAGTTGTGACGTTGATGTTTCACAATACCACTGACACTTCCACCTTCCTCAGTTACCGATGCCGTAGGCCAGTATTGTAGGTCAAGGCCAGCCCAAAAGCGGGCTACAACTTTGAACAGTAACTGCAACTAGTCAGGCCTTAAACAGGCCACAACACAGCGTGGGCATTTAGTGGCCCATACAAAAGGCGCATTCACACTCACACTCAGACTGGCACTCATAATGGCAGTACGGGCACACTTGGAAGTCTTTTGGGCAGCCACGTGCAGAAGACAAACAAGTCCACGACTCGAAAATCAAATCACGTAGGGCTCGTTATTTATTCAAGTCAATGGAACTGACATAGCCTCAAACACAGACACACAGACAGCCTAAGCCACTACATAACATATTTGGCCTAAATGTGCACTTGGCTAAATGGCCAACATAGTGGCCGCAAAAACTCGGAATATGAGCAGCAGCAGCAGCGAGAAGGAGAAAATGCGAGCACAACTACAGTCAAATAACAATAACAATTCAATCAAATTGAGCGCGTGTTCGTCTATGGAAATCTGCGAATGGCAACAAATAATAGCACGACTAGAGGGGGAAGGAAGGTGGGGCAGGAAGGTGGGGCAGGAAGAGTAGCAAGCAACATCATGGGCTAAAGGACGTTCGCCAACTTCAAAACATTACAAAGCGTAGTCCCAAATGTTTTGATTTAACAAAGCGTTTGCCTCCAAAAGCTTCAACAAGCTAACGCAGAGAATGAGCAAAAGAGACACAGCGAGAAAGTCAGTTGAAATCTCTCTCTCTTGGTTGGCGTCGACGCATTGCAAGTGGTCCAATTTAACCGTTAGCTATCTTTATCCACAAATGTATCTTTATCCGCAAAAGCTGCCCCTGTGCGATGTTATTAGAACGTGCAGTTGCCAGAAGCTTTTATTGGGACACCCTTGGGTAAAGCATTCTCCTTCTTTTTTGATAATATTTAAAAGTTTCCATGTTTTTTGGTGTTTAACTTAATAGCAATTCTTAAATTTAAAAATACTAATTTTTGATTTTATTATCATTTTGATTCGCGGTTGCCTTGTGGATAAAATGTCTTAAAAATGAGACTGCATTATTATTACATTCAGAATTGATTACAGTTTGAATAATTTTAGTCAATTTTTTTATTTTAATCGTTGAACTTAGTTGATTTTTGGTGAAAAATCCACAATCAAAACAATTGAAATTTGCCTTGAATAATCAGGTGGTAAAATTGGATTTAAATGTTGTTTGCCCAGTTTTAAAATTAAAACTGAAGAGTATATTTTAATTATCTTTAATAACTAATAAGCATTCCTATATATTATTTTGGTCTGATTCTGAAATCATTTATGATATTATTAAATAATACGTAAAGTATTTTATTTAAAAATCTCTCCATTTGTTTTTGAATTAACACAATTTTCATTGTTCAATGGTCAACTATTTAATAATAGTTATAAATTAAATAGCTAGTAGTTTTAGTAAAACATGTTTATTTTGTAGAATATTCAATGTTTGTGCGTAAAAATTGTTGTTAAAATAATGCTCTGACTCTGGACTAAGTTCCGAAAATGTTTCATGCAAAGTGAAAACTTTCGAGTGGCATTTCGATAACCCTTCAATAGTTGTTGCTATTGAAACTTCACGCGTGTTTCATATTTTTTGGAAAAAAACACGCCCCCCTCCCCCCAGTTAGTGTGCATTTTCACAGTCATTTGAACTCGGCAGCACTCGCGAAATGTGCAACATGGTGTAAGGAAATCGCATTAAGCGCTGCAGTTGACTTTCGCAGCATGAAAAATAAACAAGTGCTTCAATCTGCAGACAAGCCAACAACCGAATATGTATATCAACAATCGAATATCGACGCTAGGCATTAAGTTTTTCGCGTGTAATCGTGTCGACGAGCGGTGAAGTAATAGAAGCTTAATTAGGGCAACTGCGACAAAAATACTCTCGTATACAGTTGTTCGAGATGAAATACAGAGTTATTTCTATGACTAGGCATTGCTCCGGTCTTTACCATACCATAATTTAATTGATAAACTGAATCATGCAACTATAAAATTGCTTATTATTTATTCAAGATAAGCAGCAACAGTTCAGCATAATCTCCGATCAGTTGTGGCATAAACAAGATGCAAAATGAATCGAAATACGAAATTGACTAAAGTCATTAGTATTTCAGCTTTTTATGGTAGACTGATTGCAAAGGAATCATTCAAACATTTGCTTGCAATAAGTATGTGGATTGAGGAAGACGTAAGCTTAAACTCAGCAGTTACGTAATGCGTATCCGACTCTGTAATTGTATCTGTATCTGTATCTGTAAGTGGTTGTAACTATTGCACTCATCTCCGCAACAATGTGTATTTTGATGGTATTGACAGGCAAAACGTAGTCAAATAGCAACTTTAGTCGCATTGTTGTTGCAAGTTGAGGGTCGTATTTGCATTTTTACTGCAAATTCGAATTCGATTTCATATTCTGCCAGGCGACTTGGGCGTGGAACTATCTATCTATTTGTCTATGTGGAGCATGCCAGTAAAATGGCTGTGATGCGTTTTATTGGCCCAGCATTGTCATGCTCTCGTCCTGGTTCCATTTGCACAGACACACACAGAGAGACAGATACAGATACAGCGTATACGTAATATTTACCTATCTGCATGCATATATCTTAATGCCGCAGCTTCAATGTCAACATCGTTGTCAATGTCGTACGTAGCGTGATGCAAACATTTAATTCTGTGTTCGGTCGCTTGTTTTAGCTGTTGTTGTTGTTGTTGTTGCAATGTTCACTTACGTTTCATTTCCGTCCGGTCTTGTCAAGCATATCCGCCTGATATGGCGTCTGATTTCCGCTTTGCGCTTCAGCGAGCTGCGAATGGCGGCGAACGAGCCATCGCTGAGATTGACAGCCCTTCTGTCTCTTTCTCCTTCTGTCGCTGTCGCTGTCCTGTCGCTGTCCTGCCACTGTCCTTGCGTCTCTCCTGGCTGTCCATCACTCGTGTGTGCCTGACTGCGGCATCTTCGTGACCTTCAAAGTGAAAGTTTTCGCTTTCGACTTCGCCAGCAAAACTGTCTGCTCTTTCTCCTCTGTCACTCGTCTCCTGTTGCCCCTTTCTGGCTGCTCCTGCCGCTGAAATTGAAAGCACATTGCGTATCTCTGACTCTCAGCGTGTGCAATGGTCCGTGAATAAATCAGAATGTTAGAGCTGAGTGCGAATGGCGGCTGCATTGCCAAATGTCTTTTGACATTTTAATTCGATTGCAGTCAGAAGTTGTTCGATGAATTAATGACTTACATAAGCTCTAGTTGATTGAATGACATCGAAATCTATTGTTTTTCAATTGTAACAATGTATTTTTAATTATATCGAAAGAAGCATCGAAAATATTCGAAAGTAGTTTGTTTCAATTTTTATTTTTGTAATTCTCGATCCCTAGTTTATTTTTAACTCTTAGAGATGTGGGCGTTTCATTCGACAACCAGGCAGGCTGACAATAATGTGTCGATTGTTGGTGATCAAGATCGAGACTTTTGAAAATTTCTCAATCAGTGTCTGTAAAATATCAGATCTTTGAAGCAAACTGCACAATAACTCAATCAGTTTAGAGGTGACGAACCGCTCTCGATTATTATTTACATATTCAGAATAGACTTTTCAAAATGAGTCTCAAAAACGATCTGGAAATAGCTTTCGAGCAGCACAACGAACAGGTAAACAACATCAGCCGAACTATTCGATGCTTTTAGCAATTATGCAAGTGCATTTCGTTTAGCTGAGCTGTTCCAATGTGATGAAATTACCCTATGATAAGCGATGCACCTTTGTGCTTACAACGAAAGATTGCCACAAGCATTTGGGCCTTACGAACTACATCAAATTTCTGCAGTGCAGTGCAGAACCCTCTCGAGTTCAGGAAATGCTGTCCTGCTTCGGACTGGCCATTCTCTTCTTTTACTTGGTGCTGTCCGTTGCGATTCTCGCCGATCAGTTGTAAGTTGTGCAGATCATTGAAAATGGAATTTGACTCCGACTGAGATCGCCAACTTGCAGTTACAGTCCAGCTCTGAAGGCAACGGCGAAGAAAATGCACATGAGCGAGCATTTGGCTGGCGTCACCTTGTTGGCCTTTGGCAACAGCACATCGGACTTTTTGGGTCAACTGCAAAACAGCCATTTGGACCAGATATTCACGTATATGCTGGCAAACGCCATACTCATCACGCTCATCTCCGGCGGACTCGTGTGCTATCTGTGGCCCACTCAATTGCCCAAGTACGAGACCGTTCGCACTCTTCTCTTCTTCATGCTCGGTGCCGTATCTGTTGAGTATATGTTCAACACAAACTCAAGCTTAACGATCCACGAGTGCATGGGTAACTATATTTTTGCTACCGACAATCTAATTAATTTCAACAAATTGTTAGTATACAAAAAAGGAATAATCCGGTAAAAAGGTCAGACAAAAATGGAAGGTTATCAGTTCGCTAAATTTAAATATAACCAAATACATATATTATTTTTGGCAAGTTCTAAAAGAGTTTTTAAAAATACTTTTTTTTAAATTAAACAATATAAAAATTAAAATATATAAAAAGTTGTTCGCCCGAGCAGGGACTTGAACCCTGGACCCTTGGATTAAAAGTCCAATGCTCTACCGACTGAGCTACCCGGGCATATAGTTTTCTGCTTGATCTCGCGCTAGTTGCCATTGCAATAGAAAGCATTTCATATCTAGCAACGAATATTCTAACATGTAACAAATGACGTTTCTCTTGCAGTAATCATCTGTATATATATTATCTATTTACTTATCGAAATTATCGAGGGATACATTGAGAAACGTGCTGATCGAGCCATTGTCATCCTCGAGAGGAGGGGCCAATATTCGCAACGTAGAACAACCCTTCGTCGCTCCACAATCCGAATCTCGAATCAAGAGAAGAAAGAACGCTTGACCGTTAACGCCAATGTCACAAGGAATGTGGACTATAAAAAGACAAATTCAAAGAACGCATATCTCTTCGACGGATTCGTGGAGACCATCCAACCGATCGAAGAGGAACAGTGGCACAATTGTGGACTTGCCGTTCGCGTTGGCCTCCTAATTCTGGCCCCCCTGCAGCTCCTGTTCCTGTTGCTGATACCCATAGTGGACTTGGAACGCAAACGCCACGGCTGGTCAAAGCTGCTGAACTGCATCCAAATTGTGGTCACACCCATGTATGTCACCGGGATAGGTGAGTGTCTGTCTGAGGAGGCATCCTCATCCAAATATTTTACACTCATTTCCTTTTCAGTGTTTTTTAGGACCACGCCGTTTATGGTCTATGAACTTTGCATAACTATCCCGATCGCTATAGCTGTCTTCTTGCATTCGCGCACGGATATTCCGCCGGCCTATCACTTTGTATATGATCTCATATATATATCATCTCGAATGCGATGCTAATCATTCACTTCTCCAACAGGGCTTCGTCATCCTCAGCTACATTGGGTCCATTCTGCTGCTGTACATCTGCACCATTGAAATGAATGAGATTCTGCAGGTGATCGGGCTAATTTTGGGCTTGTCCACGGAATTCATTGCTGCCACCATCAGCTGTTGGGGCTCTTCGATCTGCACGATTGTCATCAACGTAATCCTGGCCCAACATGGCTATGGCGCCATGGCCATCGCCGCCAGCTACGCTGGTCCTTTTTTCAGTGAGTACTCTTTCGATTCCTTTGCATCCGCATGAAACCCGAACGAATGAATAGGTTTTATTATGGCCATGGGAATCCTGCCAAGCTATCGTCACATTATGGGCACCTATGTGGGCGTGGCCACCAGCTACTATCTGCTGGCCTACGTCTTCCTTATTATATCGCTAACGAGCTCTTTGATATGGTCACTGCTGTTCAATTTCTATGGACGTCGCTCTGTCGGCATCTACAACATTATAATCTACATGTTGTACATTGTTTTTTGCACGCTGGCCGAAGTGGAGTTCATACACTCTTATGCCGTAGACAAAGTGTTCACAGTTGTCTAGAGAAGAGTTGGATTTCAAGCAATATAACATGCATCGAAAATATCTAATATGCTTTATGACTCCGTAATAAATTGCACGACACGACTTCCATTATTACTTGTACAAATCAGGATATCATTGCCTATTCGGCATTCCCATTCTGATTTGTTGGCCAACTCGCATTGAATGTCATTGAATTGAATGTGCTTTATCCCCCTCCATCAGTCGACAGTCTGCCATTGGGAATCTATTGAGCGTATCGCATAAGCATGGAGTTCTCGGAATTTCATATTAAACATATTGATCTATTTATGTATATGTACTCGAATAAGTCTGCTCGAGCCATTGAGTTTGCGTGTGCGAGTGTGAGTGTCGACTTTCATAGTCTATTAATTTTATTAGTGGCATTTGCAGTCAGCCGTATTCGCATTAAGGTTGTCTCTGCCAGTCTAGCACCAGTCTGAAAAATACCTCTTTTATTATATTTTTTTTTTATAGAAATTCTAATTGAGCACTCAACTATGCAAGCCGCAAATTCCTGCACATGACGGTTACGTAAAAAGGACACGTTTCTCGTAAAAATGCAGCATTATCAGCAAAAGCTTAATATTGTGAAGCTTTGCAGACCAAGGTATGCACTGCAAAAACGGTGAGTACGTGTTTTATATTTTTATTTATTGATTTAATTAATAAATAGGAGGTATACAATATAAACTCTAAAAGGCGAGTAGAATTTGACGATGCTTTGGCTCTTCCAAAGCATCTATTTCTATGTTATGTTAACTAAGTGAGATGGATGGATTGATGAGTGTTGCCACTGCTAAAATATCCCATGCGATTTTTGTTCTTTGTCAAGAGTGAACAGTGTAGGGTATTTAATTTTTCAACAAACTCAATGTTTATCTTATTTTATCCCGGCAACAAAAAAGCCGACAAAGCCTTACCGACATAAGATCCTCTGCATCCTATCTATTCAATCCCATAAACGCCAAATTAGAAATCTAATACGATACGTTTCAAGAAATGGGAGCTCGAAACCTCATGAGACGAGTTTGTGGTACTTTTAGCCGCCTACAAATCGGCCACCCCCAATTGTTTGAGCGAGACACGCTACACTTTAATTGTCAAAAAATGTGGTCGCGTTAACACTGGGCTTTATGACATGTACTCTAAAGCAAACTCTTATTCTTGCAAGCTGTCTTTCACATTACCATGGCGTCCATAGACTGCGTCCAGTACACTGCGACCATAATAAGATCCCAAAAGGTTAACCACGGTCTCAAACTTTTTGCTTAGTGCCAGTAACGTCGAGTCACACATTTTTATGATTTATTTGTTGCATGAGTGCACGTTAGCAGGCATCGTTGGCAGCAGCCCAACCAACCCAGCTTCCCACTTCAGGTGAGTCTGGGCGCGCTGAGGAGTATGCAACGTGCCGTGGCTGCCACAGTCATGCCCTGTAATAAATGGCCACCCGGCGGCTGCTTAAGTGACCGTTGGGCAAAACATTAACAATTTTTAATGCCACAAAAATGCAGAAAATTACTTCAGACGGACAGTATTAGCTTAGCTCACACTTATGGGGAGTTATGGTAGGGGATATTTTGGGACCTGTTCAGGTATAAAAGACACTTGATCAACCAATTCATTAAATTACATTGAACAGCTGTACATTTCAATTCCCAATCGAATTTTTAAACTTATTTCAACCAAAGGCGGGACCACACATCACTGACTTTACTTGAAAACTATTTAAAAGTTTAATTATTGTTCAACAACTTAATTTAATCGAATTTTGCGCAGATGGCGCTAACCTGACCAGTTTTTATGGAACACTTTTTTGGTTACTTTTTCTAAAGCGCTAACCCAATGATGTGTGTATTTATAAACTGTCATAAATTTTATTCGACATTTTTTGTATATAAAATCATATTTCTGAATTTGTGATTTGCAAAATATATAAAACATTTATAAAAAAAGCTTGTCAGAAGTGGGATTCGAACCCACGCCTACAGAGTAGACTGCGACCTGAACGCAGCGCCTTAGACCACTCGGCCATCCTGACATGTGAAAACGTTGCGTCCAAGAAGTCTTCATGTAAGAAAACTCATTTATTTCAATCGAATAAAACCACAAGAAACTGGGGAAAATATTCAAAAATTTAGATATTTATTAATTTATCTCCAGTATTATTTATACACCCAAAATGTACAATAATTCAATGATTTTTATAACCGATTGCTCGCAACTCATTCTCGTTCTACAATAATTACGCATAACTTTGTAATTTATGCATATACATATATATACATATGTATATGTATATTGTAGTGTGTAGTACACAAAATGAATTTCAATATATTATAAATGTATCCACGTTTACTAAAATTTGTCAAATACATTTTGTTGTAATTTGTCAGTGTTGTGTGTATATTTCGAAACGCAACGTTTCATAGTAAATTGCTAGAAGATATCGTTAACTAAAAATATGACTAAAATTTAATCAAAATTATTTGCACATCTATAAAAATGATCGAATCTTAATGTTTTGTTAGGCTTCTTATTTTGGCCTTTCTCTTAGTTACTTTTGCTTATTTTGTTTGTATATAGTGTATATTATTCCGTTAGTACTAAGTCTTTTACTTGCAGCATTTTTGAATTTTGACTTTTAATTGATTTGTAAAGTTAACTAAATTGCTCTAAAATATATTTTACAATAATTTAGAATATTATATTAAATAAGCTTTTTATGCGAATTGATTTAATTTTAATTTTAGATGCTTGGAGGGTTCTTATAATTCTTTATTTATATTTTTCTTTTCTGTTTTTTTTTTTGTTTCTGTGTCCTGTGAGAAGTAAAGATTTTTCCATCATGATGTATGTATGTATTAATCATTTTAATTCAGAACATGTCGCTTTTTAACTTTTAATTATTGGTTGGTTCGCTACAATTCAGTATTTCAATATTTTCCATTTAGATTAATCTTAATTTAGAGAAGTATATGCTATATATGTAATGTATGTATATTGATATATACGCATTTGTGTGTATGTATATGTATGTATAGTATTTACATAATTGTTAGGCAACCACTTAGTTAGCTTAGTTTATCGTGTTTTATAAAAATTAGTATTGTATTAAGCATTCTTCACATGCCTCAAAAATGTACTAAAAACCGAAAACTGTACATCGATTGTTATCCTCCTTTCTTTCATCTTCTGCATCATTATCATTTGTCAACTATTCGTAATCAATAAGAACAATCGTAATCATCATCATTAGCATCTCAAAAATGTACTAAAAACCGAAAACTGTACATCGATTATCCTTTTTTTTTATCTTCTGCATCATTATCATTTGTCAACTATTCGTAGTCAATAAGCACAATCGTAATCATCATCATTAGCATTATCGTTAAAATCAACAGCATGTTAGAAAATACTTTAACCAAACCACATTTGCACTTATCTAAAAACTTAACACATTTCATTTTATTACAATTGCAAAACAAACAAAACAAACACAAATGACCTGTTTGTGTTCATACGTGTGTGAGTGTATGTGTGTGTGTATTGTGCTGTATCTATTTGGTTTTTAGATCTTTTAGTACTTAAGCTAGTTTGGTTTCAAATAACGCATCTTTTGTGTCTGAGCTATACTAAAAACAATTGCTACATATGTTTAGTATATAATTAGCTTCGCTGCTGCTGTTGCTGCTCCTGCTGCATTTTCTTCAACTACTGTGTTTGCCGCTTAATATATTGGTTTTCATGAAGCGTACATGCGATTAATGTCATGCTGATATTTGTCCTGGATATCCTTGCGTTTGAGCTTGAATGCAGCCGTAACCAGGCCCATATCTGGCGACCATACTTCCTTGCATAGCGTAATGGCCGCGGGCACCTCATGCTTTTGTAATTTGCCTAGACAAACGAGTTTCCAAATTCAAATCAATTCATCAATACTCATTTTGTATACAAATGCAACTCACATTTTCTCGAATGATCGCTGATTTCCTTGAGAATGGCCTTTTCCATGATGGGGGATGAGCACAGCTCTTCGAAAGTTTTGTTTCCTATTCCATGACGTTCGGCCAATTCCTCGAGACCCTTTTGATTCGGCACGACCAGCGCGACAGTGAATTGCTTTGTTGGATCGCCATAAACGCAAATGTTCTCAATAATGCCACAGGTCTTTAGCTCCGATTCGACTTTGCCCAGGGAAACGTATTCACCAGCCTGCAGCTTCACCAAATCTTTCTTACGATCTGCAATAATATTTAATATAGTTAGTAGATATCCTCAAAAGTTGTTGTATCAAGACGCACCAATAATCTTAAGTACGCCATCGGTTTGCACTTCTCCAATGTCGCCAGTTTTGAACCAACGGCGTCCGTCTTCCTCAAAGAAATCCTCGCCAGTCTTACCAGGCAGCTTGTAGTAGCCCTTCGACACGCATTCGCCGCCGATAAGCACTTCACCCTGTGGATAGGGCTTGTTGGTAACTCGATAGTTGCCCTCCTCCCAATTCACCAGCCGAATGTCGCACACAGTCAACGGTCCGCCAGTGCGTCCATAGGTCATATCGCGGCCTGCAAGGAACGAATTGATATTGATATTAAATACATTTCTCGTGGCTGGAGATATTTAGAGGACACTTACAGTCCATTACAGTGGCGCCCGAGGTGGTCTCCGTCAGACCATAGCCCTGGATCAAATCCACGCACAGGCATGTCTTGATCTGCTCGTGAGTGTCAGACGAAAGCGGCGCTCCGCCGGACATAATGATGCGCACCTTGCCGCCCATTAACTTGGCCACCTTCTTGAAGACCAGTCTGTGGAAACGAAAGAAAAGCATATTGAATAATCTGTATTCTGGATAAATTGCATTTGACATACTTGTCAATCAATGGTGTCTGATAGCCACGTTGTATCCACTTGACTTTGTACTGGTAGAGGAATTTGAAGAGCGCCTTTCTGAATGCTGAACCGGAGTTGACCTTGTCGTTGATGCCCTTGGAGATGCGGTCGAGGATCAGAGGTACCGACGTCATGCAAGTGGGCCTCAGCACGGATGCGTCGCCCTTGCAGCCACGCTTTATCTTGCTGCTTGTATCAATCAGGGTCAAGGGAGTCGAATAGCCAATGGATACGCCCGTCATCAAGCACACGCTCTCTGCCACCAGCTCGAAGACATGCGCAAGTGGAAGGAAGCCGATCAAAACATCTTCGGGATAAATGGTGACCATGTCGCAGAAACCCTTCATGGTGGCAATGCAATTCTTGTGCGACAACAGAACGCCCTTTGGTGTGCCCGTCGAGCCGGAAGTGTACATAATGATGGCAATGTCTTCACCATCTGGTGGCACATTCTCTGCAAGGTTCAAACAGTTAGATTAATGTATTCCCATCTTTCAGTGATTTGACTTACCGAATTTGCTCTCGTTGCCGATTTTGACAACCTGAGCGAAGGGCAATACTTTGACGCCTTCCTTGAAGCCAGTGGTCTCGGTCTTGTGCAGCTGATCCTCCATGTAGATGATGGTGTTGACATTGGGACAGTGAGCCAGCAGCGTCTTAAACTTGGGCAACAGATCGTGTGAGGTGATGACAGTGGTGACTTCCGTTTCGCTGATGCCTGGTATGAATTCAATTAGCCAAATGTTCTCCCATTTTAATGTTTCCATTGTACTTACAGTGGGCAACGCCTTCGTCGCCGAGTGTGGCATAGACAGTGACAATGGGCATGGACTGCTTGAAGCAACCATGGGCAGCAATCATCCATTCAGCGCGTGTCTCGGCAAAGATGACAATGTTCTGGCGCGGCGCCTGGCCGAGTTCGCGAAGGCCACGTCCAAAGCTGGCCGCCATGCGCTCCGCCTCGATGAAGTTCTTCCACTTGTAGTCGCCCATGTTGTACTTCTTGAAGACACGTCCGTTGGGCTGCGTCTCATCCTCCTCGCTCAGTATCTGACGCGTGCCCAGGCAGCGTTTGGTCGAATGCGTTTTGGCCACATAGTTGAAGACCTTCTCCAGCGTATCGATGTTCTCCTGCAGCATCTTCACGTGCACATCCCGTGGCGGCTCCGTGGTGCGATACGTAAGTTCAGTGTCATCGTTCTTAATGATCTTTGCCTGCAATCAGAGACACAGCGTTAGCATAGGAATTACAATCGTAAAGAAATGGTACTTGGAATGGGGAGAGGATGGGATGGCCCACAAAAGGGACGAAAAAAACCACGCGAAATACCAAAGGAGTGGGGGTGAAGTTTACACCAGAAATTGCTTAGAATCTGTAACTGCTGACCATTTATCCGAACTGGAGCACCAGGTGAATTATCGTTGTGGAGTGCGTGTTTCAATGTGTATGTGAGTAGGTGGGGATGGAAGAGGACAAAAGGCGAGGTTGAGGGTGGCGGTGGCGAGGGAAACCCATAACAGACACCAAAATATGTAGTACAAACAAATTGAAACCAATTAATAAAAAAAAGAACACATATGCAAATTAAAACCTCAATGTCATCCGGCGCGTACTTGCGGGACTCATCGACCAACAATTTCTTGTTTATGGGCGTGGCCTGTGGGTTGTGGGAGGAAGGCGAAAAGAGAATACCAATTATATATGTATGACAGAACAGAGATATATATAGGCGACACATAACGATATCGTTTTGTTATTTACGACTGCATTTGATTTGCCATAAACATTTATAGCAGAGCGACGCATGTCGCTGTTTTCTTTTCTAGTTTATAGCAGGTTATTTCGTTATTTTGGATCCTTATCATGGTCAAGTCGATAGGCGATAAAGCTTTAGGGGGGGAGGGTATTCACTTGTGGGCAAATAAATTTCAAAAATTTCTCAATTGCGCCTTCAACGAAAACTTTTCACAAAAGACTGAATTAAAAAATAATAATCAATGAATTTAGTTATTTTCTCTTTAAGCTGAAGCGTTGCGTGACCTTGAAATATCGGCCGAGTTATAGGCAAATACATGTGCTTATACTCACTGAACTTTGAAATCTATTTTAAATGCAGTCCAATAGTTTTGCACCTATTTGTATTTCAAATTGCAAGCGCATATTCAGACTTTATGCAAGTTCTATATGTATAATTTAAGCAGTGATTATACAAATTGATTAAAGGCCAACTGATAATAATACAGTACCTATAAGGTCTGGCTCTGTTGCTGAGATTGACTTGTTCTGATAGACATAGCTGTTGATAGCAACACTCGAGTACACTTCATGAGCAGGTAGTTCCCTCTTGAGAATAAAACTGATTATAACGTACTTTTGGGGGTACTAAAGATAAAGATTAGACGCATCGAGACAAAAGCTAGCTAAGCAACAGTGGGAAGGAGATCGCACTATGATGCTAAAGGCGTTGCGTGAGAAGGTCAGCTGATGATCTGTAATTTGTCAGGCAATTGAACAAACTCAACTGCTTGTTATGACGAATTTCATTGAACACTGAATATTGAGTTTAAATCCGAGTTGTCGAACTCACCTTGACTCGCCGTGATTCCTGTCGACGCTTCCATGGCGCCTGTAATACCAAATAGACCGGCAGCGTGATAATATCATAGACAAATGCAATTGCCCTGATGGCGCCCAGTGCACTCTGCACCCAGAAGCTGTCCATTCTGCAAATAAATGGTATAAACATTTAATTATTTGCCAAAGTGTGATTTAAATTAATTGCAATTACTTTAACTGGGGTTAGGGGGAGTACGTGATATTTGCTGGTTCTGATTCTGGTTCTGGTTGTGGTTCTGTTGCCGTTGCAAACCGACAGCCAACTGATTTCAGTTGGCAAATCTCTGATGTGCAATAACTAGAAAAGGGTTGTCGCTGGCTTAGCTCTAGCTGTAGCTGTATTTGTAGCGGCTACTCGACGTGGCGATAACACTGACAAAACATTTCAGCCGCTTATCAGCAGTTCGGTAGTGAGTATGTCGTGTAGATTGCCACCCAAGAAACTTCGCACAGTCCGATAGCGTTTTGTGATTCCGTTACTAATTGGAACAAGTCAGTTGCAGGTACAACACAGTCGGCTTTCCATATAAATATAAATGGATTTGCACATTTCGACAACTGCTTTTCGTCGCCGCACTTCCGCACTGACCTTTGCTCGAAGACCGTTTACTCATTTTGCCATTATCAGCAAAGGCACTTGTGTGTCACAAGTGTGTCATAAACTGCCAAGACCATAATCATTTGTCCGACTCGCTTCAGAGAGCTCGAAGCGCCAAATTGATTTATGATGCCGATGGCTTAATTTCAAGTGTTTGCCAGTGATTTTAGAAGCATGACTTAGCGCCGTTCAAAGATTCCTGCTACAAATTTAAATTAACAAAATGCTAGGTCAAATCATTTTTACTGTCGAGCACTCCTAAATTTGAATAGATCGCATTTAGATCCATAACAACTCTACGATAACGACATAACACTCGCCTTAAGTAAGCACGCTCAAGGTCATCTCCGTGCGAATATCATTCGAGTCTAAATCAAAGCTGCGTTCCTAAAGCCACCTGCAGCTATTGATAGCAGATAGTCTATCTAAAAGCTATGTGTGTGTGTGTGTGTGATTGTATCTCAGAGAGTGCGATTGCGTGTGTGTGTGTGTGTGTGTGTGTCACATGCTAATGATTGCTTGCATGGAAAGTCAATTATCGAACTTTGCACTGGCCACAGGCGAGTCTGAGACGTTATCACCAGAAAGCGTTAATGAGATAGAAAATAATTAAAGTTTTAAAGCTCTTATCAGTTGGGAAATTCGAACAGCGGCAGGTGTTTGTGGTGCGTGTTTATAGATTGAAATAAATACATGCATCTGTTTGACTCAGTTCAGAATGCACATTATAGTGAAATCAGCACAAGTTTCCGTGCTGTCGCAGTCGTTGTGGCAATTCCTATATGTATAGTAGATGCACAAGTACTATAAATACTTGTGATAAGACGCGTTGTGCTTGCTGTGATAAGCAAACCACAGCGACGTCACGTCCCTGAACTTGGCATGCATTCCGCTCCAGCTTAGTTCTCTCCCTCTCTCTCTCACTCTGTCTGTCTGTCTCGCTCATTCACTTTCCGGCTACGACGTAGTAGGGAGCTGGTTCGTTGGTCTGGCACTGATTGCAGATTTGATTTTTGGTCATTTCACGCTGTCTGATTAGTCATGAACATCAATATCACATCAAGCGATATGGCTTGTAAATAAACAAGGCACATTTGATATGCAAGCTGACTGCTAATCGCTGTAATATGTTTCTGAAATTCTATAGCATAATTATTATAATCGTTTTAATACCTTTCGATTGCTTTTGCTGCACGATCATATTTTTATGAATGATATGCGACTTTACCCCCTCAACTGATAGTTCGTAATTTATAATATCTTCAGCAATTGTCTATCTTATCAATTAGTTTATAGATATCTATTCAAAGTGGGTGTAACTCAGTCTTTGCCCTGAATGAATTTGGTTGCAATCTGGACAATCAATGAAATTTCCAATTCAATTCAAAAGCGATCAAGCATTAACCCCAACAACCTTGTACCGCGCTCCAGGGGTGCAATTTTATGGAAATTATAGATGTGTGTGCTGATTTGTTTATGGCATAGAAAACGATTCTTTTGTTTTACTTAACTTTAGCCTGTATGCAATTAACAATATCACTTAGTGTATTGTATAATCTTATAAGCAGACAGAAGTCAGTCTTCTGAGATTGATACCTTCTTCTAAGCACATTTCTCATGGATATTTATGAAATCTCCAAGCAGAAATTATTTTATTATTGCAGTACTGTATTTAATTCCAAAACCAGATCTTCCAGCACCGAAAAAACACACACGAATACAAGTTGAAACGCATAATTAGCACATGGCTTGACGAATGTGGAGATGTTTGGGGGAGTGGGAACAGATACGTAGTTGATTGAGGAGGAATGTATATAGATATATGTATGTACATATGTATGGATGTATGTTTGTATGTACTTACTGCGCATCATCTTCGATGAACATCTTGCCGCGTTTTTAGTGTGACAATTGGGCGATGAAGGTAAGCGGGCGACACAGAGGGAGCGAGAGAGACAGAGAGCGATGCGGGAATGAGAGAGAAAATTGATAGCTGACAGTTTCTCTAATGTCCTTCTTCTTCTTCTTTGACGGACAATGCTGCGTATGCGTAATGCGACGTCTACGTTGTTAGCTGAAATCGAGGGAAGACAGACAACAAATGGATGCGACACTTAAACGATGATGTCATTCTCCTTACGGTTCTCCTTTTATTTACCTACAAAAATATGAGAGAGAGGGAGAGAGAGATAGATATGTATTTATGTCGTGACAATCGTGACAATGAGGAGACAACAATGTGTTAAGAGTGTGCGATAAATAGAGTAGAATGAAAGATACAAGTGCAAAGCAAAGGTTCAATTCGCGTATTTCGAGTGAGTAAAAATGAACAATGAATGCGATCGTAAAATACAAAAAAAAGACATTTACCCATTCAACAACAATTAAAAACATATAAAATTACTGAAAACTTTTCCAGCTGCCTTGAAATATTTCCAAACATTTTGCTAAAAATAAACTTATAATAATTCTAAACAAATATGTAAATTTTGTTTTGCTTTCAGTAAAAAAAAGAATACCAAATCAATGAAATAAAAACAAGTTCAGCAAGTTCTTTGCTTTTACCTTGTTCTTTTGGTGTTTAGCCAACTAATGATAGTACGAATGGGAAGAACAGAGCGAACCAAACGACAGCTTGCCCCATTCAAGTATACCACAAGTATAAATATATGCATAGACTTAAATTTAGACAGCTATGCTACATTCGCATTGCATAATGTGCGAGAAATGCCAACGGCAAAGACACAAAGCCAGAAAAGAGAATATGTTGGGCATGTGTGTGTGATATTTGCCCCTTTTTGCTGTCTCTCTAGGGAACACTATTGCCCTAGGTCGTGGCCGATCAATAGCTGCCTAAAGCCATTATAATTTATTACAGAACACGTGTTTCTTTCTAGTTTTGTTCACGTCGCCTTTGATTTTGGTTAGAATCGTAAAACATTACTTTATTTTCGCTTCAATATCACTATAACTACTTAATGCTAATAATTCTATAATGCATCATTTCGTTTGTTTTCGTTTTAGCTGCCCATTTATTTATATTCATATTTATTTATACGCTGCGGCCATTGCCACCGTCCCTCAAAACAAATAAACAAAACAATAATAAAAAATGTTAACAAAGGCTAAATGTTTTGTTTATAAAGCGAAAGAACGTCGACGTGTACTGTGGTACAAAAACACGTTAAAGGAAGTAAGAATATGCGTTAAAATAAATAATATTTACATTCACACTTTTGAATGTTCGCCTTTCTCATTTCAGCTGATCATTTATTTGAAATCTGTTGAGCTTTAATCACTCCATTTACAAAGTGAACTGCCAGCATCGATTGCAAAAATGGAGGAAAAGTAAGAGTTGAGCGAAAGTTGGTTGCCACAGTCAAATGGCGCAATTTGTCATGCTCACTTGCAATAGCCAAATTGCAGGTTAATGTATTAAAATTGTGCCCAGGCTGCAACTGAGCAGCAGAGGCAGCAACAACAGCAAAGCGACAGCGACAGCGTCGCAGTTGAGTTTAACTTGTATAATTGTGTTGCTTGAACTTTGAGCGTCAAGTGGTTGCCGCATGTGCGACGATCGTGACCCTGATCAAAGTTAAACTGCAGCTAAAGTGGAATGGGACCACAAGGAACCAAAGGTTCCCAGTGACGGTGACGCTGAGAGAGCGAACTGAGCGGACAGAACAAGTGTAAACATATGCTTCGAGTGTGTCTGGTCTGGATTAAGACAATGAGGAAATGTGTGGCGTTAATATTTGCCCGCTGTACTTTGCACCCAACACCTTTCCCCTCTGCTCGCCCCCTGCCTGATTGACAACCACGAACAACGAACAGCACGAAATGTGGTTGATGCTCGAAATGTCGAGCAAGTGAAAAAGTGTTGTGCCTAAACAATCTGATTAAATCAACCGAAATTAGAATATGTGTATCCGCGGAGATGGGTAGACAGCATTGCCTTGGATGATCGGTGCACGCGTCGTATACGCAACATGACGTGACGAATCGCATGCCAAGCCCAAATTAGGCGCTTATTACACGTTTTCATCAGATTCCAATTACTCGACGATAAACATGCTACAAGCAGATACAAGTTCAAATATTCCTAGCCAACATTTCAAAGTTCAGTTTATATTCTCATTCCATTGAAACGCAACGCAGGCTGAACGATGCTTTAGGTGAAACGGTTTTAATTGCTTTGATTAAGGCAATTGCGAGGCTTGTCTTAATTATAGACATGGTGCATATGCCACCGTTATAACCGTGTTTATTGTTTATTTTATTTCATTGTCTCGTTTTGGTGCTGTGTTTTCATTACGTTTTTCATTTTGTTTTTTTTTTTTGCATACATTGCACAACAACATCGAGAACGGCGTGTGGAAATCATTGAGGCAAACGTGCGCTGCGCTCGATGCAACGTCATGCCTGACTAACTGGAAATGTATCTGAATCTGAGAGATACTGGATTGACAACCTCGAACTTGAAAGCGCATTTGTGCATGTTTGGCGTTTTGATTTCACTGACATCAGCCAAAAGCAAGTATCGCCTGCCTGCCGACAAACTTTCAAGAGTTCTTTGTCGATTGTCACGCAACTAAATTGTGCGGCTCAAACAAAGTCCAAGTGCGGTGCAAAGTCCCGCGTAATTGAGCTTGAAATCGTAGATCGATAAATATTTGCTTTCATTATTATTGTGCGAACTATTGACAAGTTGAGCGCACACACAAACATACATATTTATTTCAATGTACATCTTGCGACACATTGATGGCATTTTCAATGCCGAAAGTAATCCAAGAAAGGAAAAGGAATCACAGGAAATCATTTCTCGATAAGATAAGCTGCTTATGATAAACCAATTACATTCAAACTACTTGAAATATATGTATGTGAAAGTGGAGAAAGAGAGAAATTAATTTTATAATTAAATTAAATTTTTAAATAACTCAATTGTAATCGTAATGTAGTTTAACAGCTGTTGTGGTGAGTTGTTAATCATTTTGAAATATTTCAAATAACATTTAAGATGTCTATAGGAAACCTGAATCTCAGATCTTTGATCTGCTTTTGGAACTATCGTTCGATTTTAACTTATTTGCTAGTTAAAATCGGAATTCTTTATATTTATTTAAAATCATTCGACACGAGTCAACGACTTGTTGAGGCAACAAACTTAATAGCACTAAGTGTGCAATTGTTACTTGAACTTTGCCATTCCGGGCAGAGATATCCATAAACAATCGAGCAAGGCGATAAAACTGAAATGGCCGTGTAACGGGGCTTGTCATACGAGTGCAACATTTGCATGCATTTATCAATGCACGAGCATTTATCGATGACGGGCGGCGAGTCACCTTGACATTGTGGGCAGCAACATCGGGAATGAAGCATCACGGTATATCCATAAATATTCATATATGAATGTATATGTATATATGCATACTGTTAGTGGACACTCTTTAATGCATATGTACATATGTATGTGTGGGCAATTAAATTATTTGCGAATCTACTTCATTTCCATATGACCTGAGACAAAACAATCGCGCTTGTTCTTTGTCCCTGTCGCTGACTCTCTCTCTCTCTGTCTGTCTCTCTCGTAAATGGGGTAACAAAATCATCGTATGACTGTGTCAAAGTCCAAAATAAAAATAATTTTCTGTAGTGAGTTTTGTTGCTGTTGTTCTCTGTATTTGCAGCCGGTTGGGCAACGCGCACATAAAATGAGAAAAATACGCGGTAAGATTGAAAAACAAGTAAAACAACAACAACAAACGAGTCGGACAGACGGACGGCAACGACGGCTAAATATTTCATTGAACGAACAGAGAAAGAGTAACAAACATGCGAACGAAACAAACAAACCGAAGATTGTGTGGGTGAATTTAAATAAATTTGATTATTGGCAAGTACCGAAAGAGAGAGAACGAGAGAGATCGAGTGTGAGATACGCACACACACACACACACACACACACACACACTCACACACAGATGGATACTCGTACTGAGCTGCATAAGAACACAGTTGTTCGCTCATTTGCACTCGCTCATTTCGCGTTGCCGATGACCGACTGTATGACGATGTGTGTGTGTGTGTGTGAAAGTAAAGCGACGTCAAGAGGCAAGCGCCAAGTGACAAGCGCTGCTGACGTCGCCGCTTCGATCGCATAAATGACCTAGACAAGCATGCGTGTAGTTTATCTTTAGTGTGACCATCCTCCCCCCTTCTGTACAGCACGTGCCAAGTGAAGTGAAAATTTTCCACAATGTGCCCGTTAGTATTGGCAATGATCATGATCATGGAGTGTACGGCGCAAAAGACCGCTTTAATGCTCAAAACACAACTACGACACAATGCGGATAAGTTGGATGGCAAAACCGGTTAGAAAATCTTTTGAGCAGACACTTCAACTGCGTGACTAAAGCAAACAATGTTTGCCTATGTCTCTCTAAGTGTGTGTAAGAGAGAAAACATGTTTAGTGCCAAATTATAGAACTTACTCATACACACTTTATGCTTTTACAGGTTGTAAATTCACAAGTATTTACGTAATCTAATCAGAACGATGAACGCATTCTAATTGGACAGCAAAGCGCCATCTATGAGACAAACTGAACGACGCTCATGTGTTTGGCCGTTACAAAATAAAGACTGAAAAACCGTTTTCAAAAACCGTTGAAAAGCGACTGTTGCATTAATTGGAAACTTAGTCGGCAATGCGAATTGGCTGTGTGTATCAGAGGAGTATGCCAATAAAAGGTTGTGGGCGGCCTTTAGAAAATGCAATTTCACTCGCAGACATAAACAACAAGTAAGAAAGCTACAGTCGAGAGTGCTCGACTGTGAGATACCCGCTACCCATTTTGATAGAATCCAAAACACTCCTTTGATATTTTAAAAACATATATTAAAATATACCCAAAGTATATTTGGTGTGGAATATACTGTTACGTTGAAAATAAACCATAATATACCATGTACTGCATCCAATTTTTCCCCTGTACACCTTTTTCTCCCATAATTTTTCTCACGATTGCAACTAAATTTTCAGAACTCATTTAGAAACCAAAATGCTAGCTTTAAAATTACCGTCGTAAATCGATTTGAGGAGCGGAAAGGGGCGTGGTCAATATCTAAAACAAACCTGCGTGCAACGATAACAATTGTTTGAAAAACATTTGGTTACTCAAGCTTTCATAGTCTCTGAGATCCAAGTGTTCATACTGAGGGCTATATCGAATGGGGTCGGAGATGCCTCCTTCCCTGTTACGTATGTACATTTTCTGTTGCCACTAAGTTATAATACCCTTCCACCCTACGCGTAGCGGGTATAATAAGTCACTAGCTAAGGCAAAACTTTAACGAGACTCACACAAACACAAACTTATCTACTTATGTATAGACAAATACATGTGTGTTAGTGAGTGTTCTATGTGTGCAGCTAGATGCACATAGAAATCGCGTGACTATTTTCGATGGGCTTCGGAGCAACAGCAAATTTCAGAAGCAGCAGCAAGCGAAGCAACACCAACAACAACAACAGACGAAGCAGCTGAAAAAGAAAAGCGCCAGACGAAAAGTGACTGGGAACTGGGTGCAGGGAAAATGCGGCTGAGGGTTGATTGGGTTGTGGTGCGGCAGGCAACACGTTTTTCTTTCTGCTTCTTCTTCTTTCTGCTGGTTCGTTGTGGCATTTGGTTATACCAGCTGAAAATCATACGAGTTTAAGGGGAAATGTTGCGCACAACTGCGGCGAAGAGAAGAGCAACCGAGGCGAATATTGCAACGCGCGACGTCGTCAACTGTACAAGAGAGACGGCGAGAGAGAGAGTGAGAGAGAGCAGAGTGCAGGGCAAAGGCGAAATGGAGATGGAGATGACACAAGGCGAACTCGAGGAGCACGCTCTCTTAACCCACCCAAAGGTCAAAGAGCATGTTGTTTACTTCGCTCAGCTTTTTTTTTGAGGGATTTGGCCATGAATGAAATTTGCAACCGGCAAAAAAAAACAATGCATATTTTACCCTTTATTATTAAAATGAAATAATTTAAATCCTATTATTTATTAATTTCCTATTGACTATTAATGTTCCTTAATAGATGCATATGTAACGAAACACGAATAAAACAAATTCTGTAATATTTTCACCATTCTCTTACAATTTTCAAAAGCTGCACAATTTAATGAATTTACTTTGTATTTCCTGGCAGTAGACGTGCCTACTACCAATAATGATAAACAACTGCTTGCTGGCCATAAAAGAAGCCGCACCCCAGAAAAAAACATCGTCATTTGAAATGCAACAAACATTTCGATGGGCTCAGCTGGTCAGTGAGCGCCGTCGCAGTCACAACAAGCACAGAAACATATGACACATCACATCACAGCACACACACAGACGCATGAATGACCCCGAATCAGAATTACGCCCCCTCCAAAATCCCTTTGAACAGCAGAAACTCGCATGATTTTCTGTTGGTATAATAAACCGAACGAACACGAGGGAGGGGGGAGGGAACTGAACTGAGTCAGCTTGACCGAGAGAGAGCGCGCGAGAGAGTGTGCGCAAAATATTTACATGTGTGCGTGCGTGTATTTACAAGAAAGTACACGTGCAGCGAACGGCTGGTAGGGGAAGTGTGGCCAGACAGCCACAAAGAGAGCGAGAGCGGCAAAGAGGATGTACTTCAAGGCAACCAGACAGTGTGTGAGTGTGGGTGGGCGAGTGGGAGTTTTAAAGTGTATTATCAACAATGATATTACTCTTTATCTAATCAGAATCTGTTTTAATTCGAGCTAAGGGGAAACACGTCATTTGCACACACTGATGACGTTCTCTCTATTCCTCTCAATGTGAAGCTGGCAGCAGTTAGTGAAGGTCGTTACCACCTCTCACTCTCACTCTCGGGTTCAGAGCTGAGCTAAGTTGGTGGGAGATTTTGAAACTGCAATTCGAAATCAATACACAAATAAATAAGCATAAATGGTGTGTTTCTTGGTTGCTACTGGCAACAATTGCATAATGCACAAAAGTAAAAACATTTTGGTTTAAAATAGAAACTGGGTCAGCCGCATGAATTGTTTATCAAACTGAAAGAAATCTTTGTAAAGTGGCCAACTGCGTTTTGGTCATTGATAAGGTGGCGTGACATTTGAGCCGGCAAACGCCAAGAGAGCGACAGAGAGAGACAGAATGCACAAGTGGGAGTATGTCTGTGTGTGTGTGCATGAGAGTGCGTGTGTGTGTGTGAGTGGTGTCAGCTGAGCGACAGCAGAGGAAAAGGAAAAAACGAAGTACGTCATTCAAACATTCAAAACGTAATTGAAACTTGAAGCTTTTTCTTACCTGCTTATTTATTGGTGAAATGCGAGTGATTTGCAGCATTTTCGAGTTGATATATTTGTAGATTGGATTCGCAGGGCGGCGAGCACATGTAATAAACATCAGACAAACATTTACTAGTTATAGAACAATACAATTCTTTTTTTGGCAAATAAAACATTTCAATATGAGAATAAAACACACACACACGCACACAAAGAGAGATAAAATGTGGCGTCGTTTTAAGCACGTTGTTTGTTACGCGTTTTTTGACTCATAAGTGGCTTTACTTATATTATTCATTTGAAACTTTCACAAAATTACACTTGTTTTTTTGCATATATTTTTCGTAGTTGCCAATTTGATGACCCACTCACACATGCATACCATCACACACACACACACACAATGAGTAACGGAGTCAAACAAACGCAACCAATTTCTTACTTACACAAACAACGCTTGACGTTAACGTTATAACTTTTCGCTTTCAATTGCGTTTTAAATTTGCGATTTTTAGTATGCGTTTTAATTTCGCGCAAATATTTTATATGTATGAATTTTATTTTATTCGGGGCCCCCGGACGCGTTCAGAGCAACGAACGTTCTCAAAACACGTTGAGTTTGTTTCTGATACGTGTATAAAATGTCGCTGTCGCTTTTGCCACGATTATTTTTCACCGACCGACCACTCTCACTCTCCCTCTCACACTCATGCACAACTAGTAGTACTCTCTCTCGACAGCGCTCTCTCGTTCTTATTGCGGTAAAATTCGTTTTTATTACGTAGCAACTGCAGTTGGCCCAAAGTCAATTACCAGAGTATGTTTAATGGAGAATGCACTGTTTTTATTGCCGAATTTAAACGCTGCAACTCTGCTGCAGTTGTAAATGTTTTTTTTACACACGCGGCGCACTTAAAATTTTTTTGTATTTTCTTGTTGATGTTTGTGTTCAGCGTGACCGCAACGTGCGTTTAAAAACACACCTTTTATCGTCGATAAATATCGCTGAAACATTGCTAACTAGGTCACACTACATATGGTATAAATTCAAAAGCGTGTAGAGGCGCTCATTTTTGAACAGCGTTATGTTTACGATTTTTTTTAAATGAGAATTATAACTAGTTTTTTCGATTGTTGATAAATAAGTTACACTGTTCGCAAATATAAATTGTAAATGGAAAACAACAGTAGCGAATATAAAAATAAATTCGAGCATTTTTCAGTATTTTAATACGCCTTGATGTTGCCACTGCATATATCTTAATTACGACAGCGATAAGTTTGCAGATAGCTGGTAAGTTTTCTAAATTGCACCGCAATCGTTAAAAATGCGACAATCGCGTGTTTTTAGCATTGCCAGAGTTCACATTGAACGAAATTACCTACTAACCGTACTCCTAACTTATCGAACAAAAGTATTTAGCTAGGATACTTATCTATATAGCAAAGACACAAACCTTGCCGTAACCAGCAATTTATTCGGACTAAAGTTGGTTTAGATCGCAGCTAAACTATTTAATTTAAAAAAAAATAACTGCCAGTTGCAAAGGCTCCAATCGCAGGTTTACTGTTCAGTAAGTTATTCAATTAAAACATCTATAATAATTATCTGGGTTGAAAGAATTCGTCTTTAGCCAACTCGTGTATTAAGTCCCACTCGACGGCGATGGCATAAACTATGAAAAGCAAAAAGAGAACCCAGCAAAATACGGCAACCGAGCGTCGAGGGGTAAAATTCAAGATCAACAACCACCACAGTGTGGAAACGATGGTAATAAAAATGAATATGTAGCAGTTGTCGCCGTGCTCGCCGTTCAGCCACGACGAAGATCCCGCCTCATGCACCTTCTGATTGTAGAAGAAGGCGACGCCCATGGTCACAACAGAGTCTGCAACGATAATAATGAAATTGGAATCGAATGATGTTACCAAAATGGTGATTACTGAAAAAAGGACTGGCGAAGACGCCCGTAAAGGCCAACTTCTCGTAGCCCTGGGAGGTCATGGCGTAGGAAGCCATCAGGTTGATGACCGCATTGCCCATCGATCCGAACGTGATGTTCATGAAGTGGTCGCTCAGGTGGCACACAATGCCCACGATGGCCATGAGCACCTCAATCTCGCTGGTGCAAATCACGATGAGGACCAGCGAACTGCTCGCACTCAGCGCAATGAACAGCTGCAAACACAAGTCTGATCAATTTGTATTCACTTGCCACCATCGAAGCTTACGGAGTGATAAGGGGGCGGCACGTCGGTGCGGGCGTGGCAGAAAGTGACGATGGCCAGGGGAACGGTGAGGCACAAGGACCACTTGGAGTAGGCGACGTTGAAGTCCGTGTACCACGACGAGTACAAATGATCGAGCTTTGCTGCAAGGAGAGAAAGATGAAAATAATTCACGAGGATTTGTGGAGGAGCACTTACAATGCACGGCGGTGATAACGAAGAAGGTGTTCGTCACGATCTGCGTGCAGTTGAGCAACTTGCTCCAGCCGTGCTTGTAGTGCTCGTAGTCGACCACGGGCACCAGCACTGTGACCAGCAGTCGCATCGGACACTTGATCAGGATGTAGAGTCGCTCGCAGCGACCGGCCAACTTCCAGTCGGTGGCATCGATGGGATTCAGGGACGCCAGCAAGTCCGACCAGAGCAGACAGTTCTTGGGATTGCTCGCGTTGTGCAGTATCGTGCGTGTGGCCTGGAAATCCACCAGCTCCGACTTGGGCTGGTTCCGCACCGAACTGCGCCGGATATTGACGGTGTCGTGGTCCCGCAGCTTCCTCAAGGCGCTGATCTTCCTTTGCAGCTTGGCGTAGCGATCGGGAGAATACGAGAGTTGCTGCAGGGCGAGGATTTCGCGCTGCAGCTCTGCAAGAAACTGAAATCGGTTCACAAGCCACATTCGACTCGGAGCAAACTCACTTTTTGTGGTCAGCCGCAGCAGATGAACATCAGCCACAATGATGACCAGGTAGAGCAGGTAAAGCGACAGCAGAACTGTAAAGATCACCAATAAAGTATGGTTTGATATGGTTATCGATTGCTGCCCACCTATGCTGTCTGTTGTGCTCATGCGGTTGTTGTAGAACATCAGGTAGCGCAGCAGCTCGACGGCCAGCCAGAGGAAGAGGAGATCGCGCACCACCACAAACCAGTCCATCCTGAAGGGCTTCATGTAGCAGATGAGACCGGCGCAGAGCAGCATGGCCACCACGGAGTCGGCAATGGTGCCGGCAAACATCGCGGAGTCCTCGCGAATGGGCAGCAGATTGGCCACAAAGTCCGGGCACGAGGTGCCGAAGGCGAACAGCGTTGCCCCAGCCACGGATTCGCTCATCCGCATCTTCACCGCCAGAATCTTCAGCACGGGCATGAAACTAAAACTATCTGATGAGAGGAGATCGCTGCAGTTGTCTGCACAACCAACTCACTAGGAGTCCACGATGATGGACATGAGCAGCAGATAGTTGAAGGCTATGGTCACGAATATCAGCATCACACAGATCTCCACAAACTTATTGTGCACATGGAACAGGCAGTACATCATCTCGAAGTAGTTGAAGTAGCCGAGAATAGCGCGACAGTTCGGCACCCTTTGGATCATCAGGCAGCGCTTGTCGTACGGCAATCGCAGCACACTGAGGCAACTCACCTGCAGGAAGGGTATCCAGGGTTTAGTTAGCGACGACTTGGCGAACTGATTGCACCACCTACGTTGGTCAGAAAGTACTTGAAGTCCTCGTCCAAACTAGTCACCATAATTACAGTTTGTTCACATCGAAGCAATTTGAAAATGTGTCGCAGACGGATTACTCAAAAATCACAGCCTCAATTTGGATATTTCGAAATTCCAAATTCAATTATTACAAGTTCAAAGCGAGATTCAGCTTATCACTATTTATAACAGATTATAATTAAACATAAAAAGAAAACAACAGAATTTTAAAAATTAAAATGAGTAAAACGATGCAATGTGGTTGCATAGGAAAAAAGACTGCATTGCGGAAAACGTGTCACAAAATCTCTATAGAAGACTGTTATCGGCCATAGGATACAGTTGACACTTCCTATAGGGGAATAACTCACCAAGAGTAAGACATCCATGGACCTGAAGTGATGATCAGGCACTTTCTGCAGATGTTCCTCCTCGCTCTCTATTCAGACGTGTGGTTCTATTTTGCCTGATCGTTTCTGGCATTTGAATATTTTTCTAACGACTTTTTTGGACCTCTATTGACCTGACATTTTACTGTACTACGTTAGCAATAATGTTGCTGATGTTTCAATTGAAATTGGATGCGTTGAGCCTCCTTTTTGAATGCTGAGTTGCCAGGCGAATATAACTCTGGTTCAGAAACTTTAATTCAAATTTAAAGAACGATAAATTCAAAATACGTTAAATGCAAATTTAAAATATGAATGGTCTCAACGACTCGGGTGAATTCAAATCTGCTCTTTAGCTGAGACTAACAATAATTTATCAAATCTTATAAATAAACCTATGAACTGTTGGGTTGGCAGATAATTACGCCGAAGAAGGGAACGGCTGCGGCTCCTTGTGTTATTAATTCTTTGCCAGGTTGAATATTTAAATTCATTTTGTATGTTTTCATTTCGAACTTAACACGGTGCCCAAGTGAAGATTTTCATGATCTTAGACTGAGCTCTTAACATCGATATTGATATTGCTGGTATTCTCCCATAACTGGCAGCCATATGTCCCGAAGGATTTTAGTACTAATTTTTAGAGCAGGACCTTGTGTTCAAGACTAGGGGAAGACCGAGTGTTGATGAAGAACTTTCAAACTCCAATTCCTCACTTAAATCTTCATTCCTTCACAATAATTTTAAGTGAATTTAGTAGTCCCTTGTTAAAAAGCAGTTTAAATACTCTGAAGACAATTTGTTTCCAAGGACGCAGTCGAAGTTGAGGGCAAGTTATTTAAGGGGAGAATTCACACAATAAAAATGCAATACTAAAAACCAGTAAAACACTTTAGCATCGTCTAGTTCAGTTCCTCAGCTGCAAAATGGTTCGCTTTGGTTCATTTGAACTACCTGAACGATCTCCCCAAAATACAGCCGTTGTAAATGAAAAGCCAACGAGTTCGCCTTATGAATTGTGTCGTTTTATTTAAATGCTGTCGCTCGTCAAGAACTTTGTCATGTGTGTTTTATGGAAACCCGAACTTACGAGTATTCGAACAGTTCTTGCATTTCGTCCTTGTTCTTGGCCTAACATTAATAATTTTGGGAGGGATTCTTTTGTTTTTGTTTTTTTAGTTAATTTCTCTCGTTCGTTTTATTTTTAAGCTTACATTGATTGTTTTTTGTGTTTTTTGTTTTTTGTTTTTTGTTTTGTTGTTTTAAGCGATACTATTTTGGTTCAAGTCCTTGTGTTTTATGTACATATTTAAACTAAATTAAATGCTATAAATTACTAGTGTGTGGGTTGGTTTTGACATTTGAATCTCGCGTTGATTATACGTGTATATAAGTACATAGCTGTGTGCGTGTGTGTGTTACAATAAATAACTCTATGTATAAGAATGTCTTAGGTGCTAAATACATACATACAAGGGGGCTGCTAGGCATGCGGAGGGAGCGTAGCAGCTGCTCTATATACTATATACTAGGCACACATACATACATCGCTGTATATGGGAAATTAACTAACATGCATACACATATACATTATAGATTATACATTACAGATTACAGTAAAGAGATTAAGATATAGATTGGTTGGTTAGTGCGATTGTCGTTAATGGCTACAGGAACTAATGCAGCAGCTAGCTGGTGAAGTTGTAGCTGCGCACCGCATGTCCGGGCGTCACGAGCTCCACCTTGATGTTGGCGGTGGCCGTCACCTTGGTGGTATTGCGATCCGAGTGCGTCGTCTCCACCGTCACCTCCGGCTGCACCACGATGCTCTGCAGCTCCGGCGGCCCGTAGCTGCCGCCCAGCTGCGGCTGCGACACCTTGTGGTACGACGGCGGCGGCCCCGCATAGCTGCAGCTCGACGGATGCGGTGGATACCCCTGATCACGATCACGATCACGATCACGCTCACGCTCACGCTCACGTTCGCGATCACGTTCGCGTTCGCGATGCTGGTAGTTGATGTTGTTCATGTAATGATTGTTCAGATTGTGATTGTAGTTGTGATTGTGGTGATGCGTCGGCGTGGGCGGCGCACTCCAGTCGTTGGTCATTTGGATCGAGGAGGTGCTCGACTTCCAGGACTGCGGCTCCTCGGTGATCGTCGTCAGCGACGGGTCGTTGATGTTCATGTCCTTGTGATAGTGGTGCGCCTTGTGGCAGTTGTTGGAGCCCGAGTTGCGCGACGAGCCGCGCGAACCGTTCACAATGAAGGACTTGTTGGAGCGCTTGCTGCGCATGGGCACGGGCGACGGTGTCGAGATGCGATCGGGATGCTCGAGCGGCACCAGCTCCGCCTCGGGGCCCAGCATGCTCAGTATGATGGGGAAGACGACGAGGCTGTTGCAGGCGCCGACGCACAACACGACGAGCAGCAGCCAGCAAAAGTGTCGGATGACGAACTCAAACGGCGAAGTGGAGAGCATGAACACCGCCATCCCAGAGGTCAGCATGCCATGGACAAGAGGTCCCAGCGACAGCTGCATGGCCAGATGAATGCGTCGCTGTCGATTGCCCACCGAAGTCATGAAGCCCTGCAAACAAAAGCGAGTGTTAAAGGCGGCTCTAAAAGGGAGGCGAGTGATCGAACTTACCAGCGAGATGTGGACGTTGAAGCAGAGCATCATGCCCACGCCCAGTATGAGTATGACGGCGGGAATGGCCGACAGCTTGATGCCCAGCAGCGTCATGGCCCCGAAGATCTGCGCCAGCGACGCCAGCACCGTGACGATCACCAGCACGGCGGCCCACACCGACAGCAGCAGCAGCGAGACCAGCACCAGAGCGGCCAGGAAGGCGCAGGCGAGGATCAGGGCCAGCGAGGAGCGCAGCGTCATGTACTGCTCCCAGAAGATGAACGGAATGCCTGCAAGCGATCATTAGAAATCAGTTAATAAATATACAAATATCGAATCAATTACATATTTAAAATTAGATTAATTTGTTAAATTCCATTTTTTAGATTTGAATTTAAAAGTTTCAAAAAAATCAATATAATATTGATATTACTTATGAAAATTAAAAAAATTACTAATGTTGAATCAATGAAATATATAAATAATTAGCCAGGTATTAGGTTAATTTATTTGTATTTAGATTTGAATTTATAGTTACAAAAAATCAACAAGATAAACTAATTTTGAATTAATTCAATATATAAATAATTAGTCGGGTAATACCTTATTGCATTTCAAGTTTTTATATTTTAATTTCAAAATCGAAAAATTGGTACTGCCATTATACTAAATTAAGTATTTAAAAAATGGTTGAATTTAAATTTAAGAAATATATTACGAGTACGTTTTTTTTCATAACCAAAAAAATAAATAAAATTTATTTTATATGGTTTAGTTTGTTGAATTCCAGTTTATAGATTTAAATTTTATGAAATTTATAAAATATTGGCATTACCTATATGCTAATTTGGAATTAATTAAACTATTGAACATTTTAAAGCATTAAATTTAGAATTAAACAATAATCAATTAAAAGATCAACGCTTTTTTCATACAAAATTAACATTTTAAATGGTGTAAATAATTTACAAGGTGAAAAATTCGCATTGAATTCTTTAAAGACTATTGAGATAATGATTCAATAAATATAGAAGAGTAATTAAACAAACGGACTTATCGACCACCTACTTAATTTCTTTGATTTTAAATGGAACTCAATTCTTTGAGAATTAATTTAAAGTGCATTTCCAATGTTGGAATGTAAATTAACCTAGATTGTGACTAGACCTACCTGAGGGATAGTTGGGCAGTCCGTAGCCCTCGAACTTGACGCTCAAATCGCGAATGTGGCCGATCAGCGTCTTGATCTCCGAGGTGTCCGTCAAGCCGTGCAGGTAGAAGGGCATCTGGGCATAGACCAGCGGCAGGCTCTTGGGGATCTTCAGGTCGTACTCGTTGGGCGCATGATAATACTGACGTGGTTCCGGATACAGTTTGCCCTGCATAAACCAAGCATCGAATTAGATGAGGATCAAGAAGGATTCGGGATTCGGGAGACTCACCTGAGAGGCGCCGTAGGCGAAGACGTCGTTGGTGGCCCAGGCAGAGAGATAGTTGTAGAAGGCCTTGGGATTGATGATGCCATCGCTGGCCACCAGCCGATTGCTGACCACCAGATTCTTGTCCACCGGATTGTCCACATGGCCCGTCTGCACGATCAGCTTGTAGGCGAGGATGGCGTCGCTGCTGGCATTCGGATGCCAGCCCTCCGTGGTGAGGTTCTTGTTGGCCACCGCGTCGTCGAAGATGCGCTGCAGATTGAGCAACCAGTCGCGGAAGAGCAGCAGCCAGAAATCGGGCAGGCCGCCATTATCGTTCTTGATCACGTGCGGCACACGGACGAAGGCCTCGTGGTACTCGCAGAGCAGCTTCTGCTGCGTGGGATACTCGAAGTTGCCCTGGGTGACCGCGTACATGCTGTAGAAGCCGAAGAGGCGCGTCTGCGCATCCAGGAACTTGTGCTCGTTGCTGTGCTTCGGCACCAGGTCGATGATGTCGAGCCCATCCTGCAGCGCCCTCGCCTCGTACAGGCTGAAGATCAGTGCGCACAGGAAGCCCATCACCGCCAGAAACTTGACCCAGCTGCGCATGAGGAACGGCGTGTAATACTTGAAGGCGAAGCTCGACAGCGAGAAGCACGGCAGAAAGTAGCTGTTCTCCTCCGTTGTCGCCGCTCCTCTCGACTCCAGCAGCGGATTCTGGGCAGGCTGCTGCTGTTGTTGCTGTTGCTGCTGCTGTTGCTGTTGCTGGAGGTTGTTGCAGTTCTTGACGTGCCGCGAGCTGCGCAGGTTGTTGTTGTTCATGGCCAGCTGCTTGGGCTGCTCCTTCCACACGGGAAAGCAGCAGCAGAAGATGTCGGCCCGACCGGCGGTTCGACGCCGCAAGTCCAGCGAGATCATCGCCGGGAAAACGAGCAAAGCCGCCGCCAGATTGAAGCACATGACGATCGCGGCCTGCAGGCAAAACACCTTGAGGGCCGGCACAGGAATGAAGACGGCTGCCGCAAAGGATCCCGCCGTGCTGCAGGCGCTGAAGAGAATGCTCGGACCGACCTTCTTCAGTATGAGCTTGGTCTGCTCCTTGCGATTGCTCTCCGCATACGCCGCCGTCAGCATGAAGATGTGATCCACGCCCAGACCCAGCGCCAGGAACGGCACCACCTGCGTGCTCGCCGCATTGAAGACAATGCCCAACAAAGCGCACAAGCCCAATCCCGCCGCTGTGCTGAAGCACATGAGGAGCACGCCGGCGACCCCGACGCTGCTCTGGCCGCGCACAGGATCGCGCCAGCGGAGCAGCGTGCAGAAGGCGTACAGCACGGTGGCGGCCACGCCAATGACGATGCTGACCGCACTGGGGTGCGAGAACTTGGCCAGAATGTCGTCCAAGCTGGCCGAGCTGAAGACGTAGATGTCGTAGTTGGCGGCGATGCGCGACTGCTTGCGGAGCAGCAGCTCCACTTCGCGGGAGAAGTTGCGCTGCCAGGCGTTGAGCACCTCGGCGGCCTTCTGCTGCGACCAGTCGATGTGGTGCACCTTGTAGTTGTCCAGCCACTGGTCGTACATCTCCTTCTCGGTCATCAGCTGCACCACCGTCTGCAGCGCCTTGGCCTTCTTGAGGTGGCCGCTCCGATTGCGCTGCGATCCGCCCACGATCAGCTGCTCCGGCCAGTGCATGTACTTGGCCGCATAGCCGTAGCAGCCGCCCGAGAGGATGGCGCCCACGTCCGGCGGCTGGGTGCTGTTCTTGTTGGGCGCCGTGTCGGGACAGAGCGGATGCTGGGGATTGAGGCAGGGCTTCTCCATGTAGCCGCTGGTGATGGCCGCCCGCTTCACGTACTGCTCCACGGTGTCGAAGTCGAAGTTGATCTTCTGGTCGGACATCTTCTGCTTCATGTACTGCATCACCTCCGACGGATTCAGCGTGCTCCACTGCAGGCGTCTCGTGAGGCCACTAAAAAGCAAAGGCAACCGATTAAATTGTGTCTTTCGAGAGATGTATTTTGAGGACTTACGGTATGGCGACTGGAGTTTCGGGGCCCAGCAGCTGGCTGCCCTCCCAGAAGCAGTCGAGCGGCGTGATGATGGAGCAAGGGATGAGATGCTTCAGTATCTGCTCGATGTAGTAGTGTCCCTCGAAGCTGGGCGCCGTCGGCGAGTTGCACATGTCCTTGAGGCCCCATTCCGTGTCGTACATGTGCACCTTGACCCCCGTCGCCTTGATCAGCACCTCGAGATGCGATTGCAGCGCCTGCGGATGCAGCACGGACGCATTGGGATCGTGGGCCGTCTGGATGAGCAGCTGGTGCGTGGACGACTCGTCCTCGCCAATTGTCTTTTGTGTGTAGGCCAGCTCGGACTCGAGGCGGCCGCCCTCCTGTATCCACAGCTGGTGCACCTTCGAGTGGATCTGGGCGCTCTTGAGGCCCACGCAGAAGGTGCTGAGCACCAGGATGGCCACGAAGAGCACCTTGCCCGCATGCTTCTGCACCGAGCTGCCGAGCGTTTCGAGGTGGGATTGGAATACTGATCGCAGATAGATTGCCGTGCGGTTGCCACGCGCCTTGCCCTGAAAGAGCGGAACAGAAAAGAAAAGAGAGTTAGTTTTTTTTTGTTTTTTGTGGTAACGTATTTGGTTTTATTGCTCTTGTTGTGGCCTCTTCTCCGGCTCATGCCATAAATAAGGCATTAAAATTATAACGAAACAGCGTGTGGCCCAAACCGCAGCCATATAATTTATATGTTTCCCCACTCTCGTGCAGCATATGCGATGAAGCCATCACCATCGCCATCATCATCATCATCATCGTTGTCATGATCATTCCCAACCCAAAGCCCAAACTCAACCCAACCCATTCCATACAAAAGCAAAACAACACAAGACGCCGCCGTCGACGTCGACGCGTCGCAGTCGCAGCCTCAGCCTCAAACTCAACCTCAACCTATAATCGTCTGTTTGGCAATTGGAACTCAAGACCCACCAAGCTGCGCTGGCTTTGTAGCCCCCTCTGGCTTGCTTTCCCCTCCCCCCCCCTTACCATTGCCATTCCCGTCGCTTTCTCGCGATGCCTGCACGGAAATTGAGCCCCAAATAATGAGGAGACCGCTAACGTCTCAATCGAACCTTTAACCGAACAGTCATTGCACAGTGGAACGCTATATACAATAACGGGCACTAAAATAGATCTGCCAACATTCATAACAGATTATTTGAAATTAAATTCTGACTTGTTGATAGTTCAAATCATCTTTCTACAATCTAATGGCACGTTTTTTTATCTCATCGGGATTATATTCATTTTTCAAATACATATATATTTTGAGTTTATTTGGCAGAAAAACTTGTCATTCAAATAATGTGGTTTGTCTTTTAAAGTATTATAAAGTTGTTTACAAAAAACGCACTTATTTCTTTTTTATAAATGCCTTATTATTTTTGTTTTTATAACGTTTGGCATCATTTTATTACTTTGTATATGTTTTGTCTGGGTATTGTATTGTAAACTGGTTTATTCAATTGATTACCATTGGTAATAATTAAGAGTATAGTTTAGAATATTTTGAAATTAAATAATTTCTTTGGTTTCTAGAACTTAGGATTATTCTTTTAAATTACCCTTAAAGTCATTTTGGTTTAATCATTATTTTTGGTTGACTTAAAAAGAAAAGATTTTTTTGACTAACTGATTTTCGACTGCGGCCCACTGTGCAGCCTTCGCCTCGCCCAAGCCCAACCTAAGCCTCAGTCGCAGTCGCTGTCGCTGCCGCAGTCGCCGCCGCACATTCCAAGCTCGAAACGTCTCAATCTTTCGCTTGGGCTCTATTTTAGTTGTTGGTTGTTGTTGTTGCTTTTCCTCAAGTCTCCTTTTGCATTTATCGCTTTTCACAGATTTTCCGCGCACAGTGAAATGGCTGGGCCATTAGGCGCACTTCAAGCTTTGGGTTTTTGGTTTCGTGCTCACGCAGTCGAAAGCGTTGTTGGTTTTGTGTAAAAAGCGTAAGAGCTGAAAAATGACTTAAGTGGCATTGACTGCAAGGAAGACGTGGGCTTTGTTGTTGCTGGGCAGGCAGTTTATGACTACCGTTAACAGCGAGCGAACACACAAGCCGCAACAGATAGAGAGCAACTGAGAGAGACAGAGACGGAGATAGCGACAGGCTGCGACTGCGCGGGAGTCAGCCATAAATAAGGCATGCCAAAAGGTTAGCTGCGCTTAATGTCCGTCTGTCTGTCTCCGTCTGTTTGCCTTTTGAAGTTATGCGTGGCATTTCTAGGTGCGTTCGCTGCTAGAAAGAGCGAGACAACGCGAGTGTCACACTTCCTGCTGATGTTGTTGTTGTTGCTGGTGCTGTTGCTGTATCTTGTATGCAGTCGACGTCGCGACTTTGTGTCATTTCCGCAAAATTCAAACTCAAAAGCGGCTCCGACTTTGTCGCTATTAATTAAGTCATTGACGGCGACCGGCGACACCGGCAAACACAACAACAACAACTGCAACGGCGTCGACTGCGTTTGCGGCGGCGTCTCTTTCAAGCTGCAACGCGCCGCATGTGGCGACTGCGACTGCGACGCCGACTGGCGATTGCAATGTTCGTGGAATTTTTCCATAATTTGTGTAGCCTAGAAGAATGTTTTTCCCTGGGCAGAAAAACCTAAACAAAACAAGATGCACAAAATTCTTGGAAACATTATGTGTGCTGGGCGCAACAAAGTTGTAATGCCGCAAGTCGCAGCAGCCGCAGCAGCAACAACAACTAAAAATAAACTTAATCTAGATTCGGCAGCCCACAGCGCAGTGCAGCTCAAACTGTGCTTGATTGAGCCATCTCAGCGACGTCCGCTGTTAACGCTTGTCAGCTCGCCTCTTCCCTCTCGCCTTCGCTCTTCCTCAATTCTCCTTTACTTTCAATCTGCAACAAGCTGCGCCAAATGTTGCCTGCCCCATGTGACATATCATCAATCTTGCCTGCTGTTGTTGTTCCTCCTCTTCCTCTTCATCTTCTTTTTCTTCTTGCAGTTGTTGTTGTCGCTGTGTCTCCTATACACCCGCAGCTGCTGTCGCTGTCGCTGCCAACATCGACGTCGACGTCGACGTCGTGAGGAAATGTCACAAATTGATTTATGGTTTCTGCTTGTTTTACTTTCATGTAGTTGTTGTTGATGCTGTTGTTGTTCTTGCATTGAGAGTAAAACAGAAAATCGTTGTATGCTCTGCATTTTCTTTGTAAGAACAGAGTCTGCCAAACTCTGGGGAACAACTTCATTAGAAATGCGCAGTTTGGTCCTAATCCTCTGCGCATGGCTAATCCCACGACACAGTTTGACATGCACTGCATGACGTGCCGTGACGAATATGCGCGTGCGCGTGAACGAGACGGCAACACTGCTGCCCACAACACTGTGACAGGTGCATTGTGTAGCAGTCGAAAATAAAATGGAGTCCCGCAATGAGATGCGATGCTCCATTAGTTTTGACTTCATTTTGAAATAATTTCAATTTGATGAGCACAAAGAAAGCATGGGCCCCACTAATCAATCAAAAAAGCCCCACGTCAGTCTGCACATACATATGAATAATTTAGCCCGAGACCCCAGACGCCCCCCACGGGCTTTGACTACTTAATTACACGCCACATTATAAGTAGAAGTCTCAACAAAAAAATATATGAAAACATTTCCATGCCCATTCCAAAAAACTAAAGAAAAAAAACGAAAGAAAAGAAAAAAGCAAAAATGATATTCATTATACGGTTAGGGCGCGATCCATAATTTGAATAGGAGAGGCCAGTTATAGTTATGCCGCAATAAAAAACGAATGCAAAGCGTTTTTTTTTTTGGCATAAAACGAAACTCAATATATGTATCGGTTGGACAAAAAAACAACGTGACGGACCACCCAGTTGATTCATAATTATCATATTACTCATTTTGAAGCGAATGAGATATCAATAGATATGCTTCTTGGGCAATATAATCCGTTTCTTGTTCCATTCGTTCAGCGAAAAGATTTAGGTATTCCAAAAATAATCATATTTTACGACACATAAAGAATGAATCCAATGGAAAACTTAAATCATAATTCGTTCCATACAAAAAAGAGTTGGAAACCGACATAAATTAAAGAAACAAATATAGATGATTTACGCAATGTTTTTTTTTGAATGTATTCAAATGTTAAAATATACCATTGAGAACTTATATAAGACTGCGATTTTTGTATAAGCCAAATATTTATATTGCATATTTATACATAGATCATTCGCATAGAGTTAGAAAGGAGAGTTTTAGAATTCAAGCTTGTCACAATGACAACGGCATCCTTATCCTTGATAATGCCAGACTCCTTGGCTATACTAATCCCACACTTAAGGCGCTCCTCTAGAGTTATATCGCCACTGCTGTCGTAGCTAATCGTGAAAATACCACGATAAAGATTCGACTTTCGTGCAATCGCATCTTTACCAGTAATGAGGCTTATAATTGGACAAGGCGGGCGATATCGGCTCAACATAAACGACGTGTGTCCCGTCGAGGTGAGCACTATAATCGCTCGAACATTGCTATTGATCGCTGCACTGACGGCAGATATGATCATGGCATTCCCCAAATCGAGCACTTCATCATTAGCTTCAATCAGATTCGTAAACAGATTATGGGTCCAGACTGCAGCCTCGGCCTCTTGGCAGACTCGGGTCATGACTTCAACACATTGTAAAGGGTAGTCGCCCATGGCAGTTTCTCCCGATAGCATGACACAATCGGCTCCATCGAGTACAGCGTTTGCCACATCTGAAAGTTCGGCACGCGTGGCACGAGGTTTCTTAATCATGGACTCTAGCATTTGGGTGGCACAGATACCAGGCTTTCCGGCCAAATTGCATTGAGCGAAAATCGCTTTTTGAGCAAGAAAAACCTTTTCTGGAGGAATTTCAATACCCAGATCTCCACGAGCTACCATAATGCCATCGGAGGCTGCAATTACTTCGGCAATATTTTTCATTCCCTGATGATTCTCGATCTTGGCAATGATCATAATATTTTTACCTTCCTCGCCGAGCAAAGCACGAATCTCTTCGATGGCCTTTCCATTCCTAATAAAGGATGCAAATATCATGTCTAATTTCTGGTCTACGGCAAACTGTATATCTTCTTTATCCTTTTTCGAAACGGACGGCAGATCTACATTAATGCCGGGCAAATTGATACCTTTGCGCGACCCTAATTTTCCGCCATTTTCCACCTCGCAAACTAACTCATCGCCACTGATTTCCTTAACCAACAACGAGATCAGTCCGTCATCCAAAAATACGCGATTATTGGGTTTCAGAACTTTAGTTATATTTGCATAGTCTACGAAAACCTTTTCTTCGCTGCCCTGCTCTTGCAGCTTCTGATCTGTGCTCAATCGAAATGTGGCACCTTTTTTCAACTCAATACTTCCGGTTCCAGTGCCCGCTATTAGACCTGTTCGTATTTCGGGACCCTTGGTATCTAAAGCAATTGCCGTATGATTTTTGTACCCCAATTGCTTGGAGTAGACTTCAGAAGCTTCTCGCAAATTAACAATCGTTTGGCAGTGCTGCGCGTGAGTGCCGTGAGAGAAATTCAATCGTGCAATATTCATGCCAGACTCCATCAGTTTCACCATCATTTCCACACTTTGCGACGCCGGCCCAATGGTACAAATAATGCCCGTGAGGCGTTTAAAACTAACCTTCTGGTCATAGTTTATGAGGCAAGCATGCTCCAGGTGACTGCGGGCCACATCGGGTTGTTTGCTATAGATAGAGGTCAGCAGTAGCAGTAGATAGATTATCGATGCTTATCTAATTAAAGATGCATTATGGCTGCTTTTTTGCAGCGATTCATAAAAACGAACGCAACTCGATTTTGGAGATACAATAAAACTTACGGTTGGTTTTCCAGTCTCTCCACGTAACGCTTTGACATAAAATGTGTAGATCCCATTAAAGTTATATCCCGCGCAAAGGCGTTCTTGAATACACAATTGAGAGCATGTTGCTGGCATTTAGGCATGTGGATGACCGTTTATTTTAAAAATGGTCTTTTTTTTAAAGAACAATAACGAAAATTCAGTGTAATCTGAACAAATACACAAAAAAAATGCCAAGGCCTATGTGGTTTCAAGTTATTTTCGAGACTCGCGGCAAATACTAATAAAAGATACTCATCACATCTTCCATGTTCAAGCATTTATGCTAATGCAGTGCAATGACAACACTTGCCCCACTGTGCACACAAGCATAATTTCTCTCTCGACCCGCATTACGCAAGTGTGCGTGTGTGTGTGTGTGTGTGTGTGCGATGGACCACACACAGTGCTCACATTTAGTTACGCACACTGTTTAAACGCGCCAATTTTTGCGGCTAGGCAAGCAATTAAAATAAAGTAAATGGGCCGATGACGACGCATGCAAATCGCCATTTGCCGGCACTTTATGGCGCCTCTTAAACGTGACCAGCAAGCGTTCATGCATGTATTATTTGTTGCTGTTGTTGTGTCTTTTAAATTTTAGTATTTTTGGCATTGCGCGTCGTTCTCCATTCAACGGAATCGGGCAAACAAAAAGAGAAGAGAAAAAAGGGTTTGAAGGTCATTGGAGCAGCTGGAACTGTTCGGCAACTGTTGAGATCGCCAGACGACGGCAGCTTTCGTTACCGTTAACCAGCGACAGCAGCGACAGCATTGCAATCACAGGTGACAGGCGAAAGAGAGAGGAGCACAACAAGCGAAGAGAGCGAAGAGATGTTGTTGCTATGCTGCTCTTTCGCTGCTCAACTAATTTCCACAGTCTTTATACCCGCTAGCCATAGAGTTGAAGGGTATTATAGAAAAACGTTTTGGTGCGCACAATTATATACAATTGTATAAAAACATTTGAATGGTTTAAAATCAAATAATATGTTTCATTATCAAAGTAATAGTATATTCCACACTAAATATACTTTTTGGTATATTTAAATAAACGTATACGTGATTTGAAGTCTCCCAAAACGGGTGTTGCGGGTATCTCGCAGTCGAGCTCTCACTTGTTTTTCTGTGCGGCGTAGGCGTTGCAACTTACAACCGAAAACTGCAGAGGAAAAAAGTAAAATAAACTTCAACTGGCGGCTGTCATAAAATTGCAGCAATAACTTTAAATTTAACTTCACCTGCCCCGCAACATCGGTGCTTGCTGCTTTGCTTTTAAGCAATTTAATTTCTTTATTATTTTCATACGAAACACACAGATGCCGAGACACACACACACACACACTCGCACACTCAGGCTGTTGTCGGTCAGGTAGCCAAGGCGGCCACGTCGCTCATTCTCAGTCTCATTCAGACACAGGTAAACACGCATCGAAATCGAAACGAACGAGAGCGAGAGGGCGAGACAAGGCAAGGGCTACACGCAGGGCGACAGCAGTGAGTGCGAGTGCGAAGCCTGCGTCTACGTCTTGCAGTCAATGTTGGGCCTGAGCCCTACACTACTCTACTCTACACTACACTACTCTACACTATGCTATGCTATGCTGCGAGTTATGTGCGTGTGTGTGTGTGTGTGAGTGTGTCCGTTGCTTGTCCAGCCTGTCCGTTAACTGCTTTTTCAGTGAATTCCGTGATTATTGCTTGAATGTTTCTTTCCGGTACTCGCATTGCTCTTTGGGCTCCTCTGTCTCGCTCTCTGCCTGAAGTCTCTATCACAGCAGCCTCAGTCGCAGCAGCAGCAGCGCAGTCTCAAGCCTCCGTTTCTGTTTCTGTATTGTCTGTCTCGGTGTTGTTGCTGTCTTATTTTCTGCCCAATGTCACTGCGGCGTCGCCGTCTTCTTCTTTGCCTCTGGAACCTTTTTATACCCGCCAAGCGTGGGCTGGAAGGGTATTACAACTCAACGGCAACTCAGGTGCAATTCTCGACCACATAGAAAGTGCACTTTTCACACAGTGAACCTATAAACCCAACTATGTTTACTGCACTGCAGTCAATCACTCTAACAACTATTATATCTCATTAATTGGATCTAAGTCAGCCTTTTTTAAATTCCTACTTCAACTATTTTAAGTCACGTATTAAAATGAGTATGAAAAATCTAAGCATTCGGAATAAACCAGTCTGACTATAGTAAGCAGCATAAAACATGGCTTGGAAAGTCGACAGCACTCTTGGTAATAATTGTTTTTCATTAAATTCCTTTTTTTTTCAAACTTTATATACGTCAATTTAAATTATGTCTTAATTTAACTTTAATTTTGTTCAAGAATAAATTTCTTTTTATTATAGAGATTTATAACATTAAACAATATTAAAGTCTTGATCAAAGTGTAATTTAAATGCACTTCTCATTCGTATTCAATAACTAAAATGCAATAATTATTGAAAATTTGTATTCATTCAGTTTTTAAACTGGAATTTATGATTTTTCTGAGGGTAACGGGTATCTCATAGTCGAGCACACTGAACTGTTGCTTTCCCCGCTCGTTCGTTACTGCGACGTCTGCTGCTGCTGCTGCTTTTATCTGCTTCTCTTGGTCGGCCGGCCGGGCCGTCCGCTTGCTGTGTGGTCAAGTTAATGTCTTCATAATTCTTTTGATTTTTTTTTTGTACGTCTTACGTTCGTTCGTTGCTGTTGCTGTTGGTTTTCTTGTTGTTGTCGCTGTGCCCCGTTGCTGGGGCACGCTGATGAAGACAATAACAGTTTTATGTGCGGCCAGAAACAGAGGTAGGGCTCGGGTCTCGGGACCCGGGTCTCAATCTCGAGACAACTCAACTCAACTCAACTCGTAGCCGAGCCTAATGAAGCTGGCTGAAAAACACATTTCGACTTCCAGTTCTCTCTCCCCTCACCAATAAAGTTGTTTGCGTCTCTCTCGCACTATATTTCGCTCCCTATCTCTCTTGCTCACACGGCGTTTGGTGTGAGGTCTCAAAATTGAGCTGTCAATTGTTGGGGCAACGTGTGGGCGCTATTTGGGGCAACAACTTGAGACCAATTTTTCGGCACTGGGTATTTTTAGTTTTAATTGAGGGGGGAAAGAAACATGCTCTCAGCAAAGCGATCGCTCAACTGCTACAAAGATTATAGAGCCAAAGGATCAAAGAGATCAAAGATCTAGGCGGTAATTTATGATTCCCAGTTGGATGGGTTCAAGTTGGAGCTAAAAGCGAATGTAATATTTTGAATTTTACAAGTCGGAAATTTCAAGTTCTCGATCAACTAATCTAAATATCTTCTTTGCGCTAGATAGGCGAATACCAGCTGAAAGCAGACTGAAAAAACAAATATTATAATAAGATAAGAGCGATAAGATCGGATCTCTCGTGGAACAGGTGTAACCGACATAAATCATCGTCACACTTTAGACCAATATTTGTTATACGAAACGTTGCCAAGGGAAGCACTAATAAATTTAGAGAGAAAAATCAAAATCACAACAATAATCATTTCGTTGGAGAATGAGAAACGCGCGAAAGATCAAAGCGAGCCGAGAGGGCGAGTCTCAAGTGGAGAAAGACTGCAGGGACGGAGAAGGAGCAGGAGGTGGAGGTGGAGGAGAAGACACTTCTGTGCAAACTAATCCTTAAGCAAACACACGTCTCAGAGACTCATTCCAGGAGGTAGAACCTCAGTTATGTACCTGCATAAATTGATTCAGCTCCAAGGAACTGAAGTCGAGCCGAAGACTGTGCTTCCAAGAAGGGTAGAGACATGCCGTCGTTGTCGTGGTCGTGGACCCCTGGACGTGTCGATGAAGATATCACGCCTACAAGCATTTCCGGCTTACAGTTAACAGAGGGTTGAGTGCGAGAATGCCGGAGAGAGAGAGAGAGAGACATCTGCATTTCGGGGGTGGGCAACGAGAGGAAGTGCTCGACCTTAACAAGGCTGTAACTGCAATTGAACATGCTGGGCGTGTTGCCGCTAAAGAATAGGGGCGGTAAAGGGCTGCTTCTCGGAAAGACAGAAACCAGGAGGATGCCATTCGCCTTGACTTTGGTACAAGTGTCCCTGAAGAAGGCTGAATAGTACGTAGAAAGGCAACTGAACTAAGTAAAGTGTAAGCTATCAACGTCTTTCTCTCTAAGAAATACCGAGATGAAGGTCTGTAAGTTGTCATACTGTTTAAATTTTTAGTAAAAATGTAACACAATAATCTGAAAACCCTTCAATATATACAGTCAAGGAAAAATTATAGATACGCTTTTACACAGTTTCTTTAACATCCTATTTTCAACTCAAAATCTATCAATCTTTAATAGTTAACAAAAAAAGGAATACATTTTGTATTTAGCTAACTAAAAGATTTAAATTAAATTAAATTTTTAAACTTTCATTTACTTAGAGAAAATAATGGAAGACTTCTGTTTGTCGCATCTTCACATTGTAAACATTTTCCCTTTTCCAGACCTGTTTTTGCAAAGTATCTTTAGTTCGTTTGAAGTTCAGCCAAGTGGGAGTTCAAGATTGTATATCGCGTATCTTTATAGTGTAAACATCTTTATTTGTTTGCCATGCAAAAGATTTTTGCGCCGTCTCCATCTCCATCTCCATATCCATCTCCGTCCGGCGTTTTGTGTTTACCGTAGTGATTACGATGCAGCTGCTTATTTATGATTCGAGGGTTTATGCTACTGGTTTTCGATTTTGGCCATGTCAATTTCGAGTGAGGAGAGGAGAGGGGAACCAATAGAGAGGGAGAGCCGCACCACAAATATTTGTTTTTCATGTGCTGTTGTGAAAAGATCGGGGCGGCGGCATGACTAAACAAATTTGTTGGCCACCGCCACATGAACAACAACAACAACAGCAACAACAACGAAAACTTCTTCAAAATGCCGCCAATGTTTCTCAACTTCCTGTGTTGAGTGCCTTACAATTGGCACAGCGAGAGGGGAACTTGCGACTTGGCCCCGACGATTTCATTCATGAATTTGTATGTGCGTACACAAATGTATCTGATAGATACAGATACAAATACAAATACAAATACAATGATCCTCGCATTCATTCGTACATGGTCTGCATCCATAGTGCGGCATTGCCATAAATAAATGTTGCGGCACAAGCAAATGTGATACGAGCCAAAAGCTGGCTCAGCTCGACTCGCAGATACCCTTTAAATTCATTTAATACTTATTCGATTTCATCGTTTTGTGTGTTTGAAAATTGTTTCTTTCTAGTCTTAAAATTTCTGTGATTTATCAACAGTTATTTAATCTACTATCAGTTAGACAAACCCTTTGCGTGCAGTCTTCGCAGGGTATGCGCTAATGACTAAAGAATTGCCACAGTGAAATTCATATTTGTCGATAGCAGCAACAACAACAGCAACCACAGAACCGTTTTGATCAATTCAAGCTCAATTTGGCATTCAGCTCATTCATGGAAACGTCACCCTCAGACCTCCCAGTAGTTGCCAATAAGTTGTTGTTGCTTTTTATGGCAAACAAAAAATAATAAACATAACGTTCGGGCCATTTGCATTCGCCTGGCTCGAAACGAGCCGAAAAGGTAACAAATGCATTTCGTTGTTGTCAGTTCTTTCGCCTTTTCGCGCTGTCGCTTTTGTTGCTGGCTTCGTTAGACAATATTAATGTCTTAATATATTTCGTTAAATTGAGTCATTAAAATAAATCGCCCATCGTCGTCGACGGCGATGACGACGGCGCCGTCACGAGCAACAACAGGCCAAAAGCACAAGCAACAACAGCGAAAACCACAAAAAAGAGCAAAGCAACAAAAACAATGCACGACAGCAGCAGCAACAACAGCAACAACAACGAAGTCAGTCGACCACACCTCAGCTGCAATCGCAGTCGACGTCGCAGTCGCCGTCGCAGTCGCAGTTACAGAGCTGATGCTGTTGCCTGTTGCTTGTTGCCTGCTGCTGTGGCTGTTGTTGGGGCAGCCAGCCAGCAATCGATCGATCGCTTGCCACAACTTTCGAGAAGTTCAATGCAAGCAAACTTTGTAACGTTACAACAGAAATAATTGAGATGCACACACACACACACACACACATACACGCGCAGTGCTACAGCGAGAAAGAGACGGCAAGCTGCCTGCAAGCATAATGAAGACATCAAGTTGTAAAAAGCGCCGCGAAAGGAGAAGGAGAAGCAACGAGAAAAGTTCAGGCTGCAAACACAACAACAACAACAACAACAACAGTTGCCCACAGTTTGACGGCTACTGAGCGCAGGCAAAAGCGCGTGCGTCAGTGAAATGTTTCGTTGTTTTTTCTTCTTCATTTCTTTTCTTTTTTTTTTGCCTGTTCCGTCGTGGGCCACCCGCGCTCACAAAATGTACAAATATACACAAACACACATGACTTATTGTGTGTGTGTGTGTGTGTTTGTGTTTCTTCTAGCTGACGTGACGCGCTGTGTGCGGTGGCGGCCTCTACAATTCCTCAACAACAACAACAACAAGACAAACAGAATGCTTTTGGCAAACGACGACGATGGAGAAAAAAAACTAAACAGTATACAAAACAACGACAGCGCACATGAAAACGAACGATAAAAAGTCATGAACTGAACGAAATGTTCTACGACAGTTGTATGCTCTATAAAAATTAATATAGTACATACATTTTTATGATCCTGATTTCCCATTGAGTTATTTTAATATAGTCGGTATGTACAATTGTTAATATATAATTAGCTTAAGCTGTCATACCAGTAGCAGTATGCTAATTCAACCAAAACACATTAAAATCTGAATAAATTTAGAATACAAAATATATAAATAACAATTCCAAGAAAAGTATTTCTGCCAAATTTGAAATACCCTCTCAAGTAACTGTTTTGATACGTTTTTGTTATTATCAGTTTTCTGTTAGCGCACATTCCTTGTGGCAAAACTGCAAAGCTCGGTTGCGTCAAAGAGCAACTCAAAAATGTTTTTGTTGCGTCGTCGTCTTCTCCACACACATTTACATTGAGAGGCTCTTGCTGCTGCAGCCGCAGCCGCAGCCTCAGCCCCACTCAGAGCTTCACTGTTTTTGGCACTCATCGTCGTCGTCGTCGTCGTCGTAGTCGTTGTTTTTGTTTTCGTTTTTGTTGTTGTCTTGTGCAGTTGTTATTTCTGCTGCTGCTGCCGCAAAGTGTTGTTGTTGTTTTGCGGTCAGTCAGCGACGGCGACGACGACGACGATGCGATGCTGCATGCAGCACAGTAGCACAAAATAATGAAGTTGTTTTTGTCTGTGGCTCTGGAAACTGCGATCGAATTTAGCAGACTTGAAGTTGAAGTCGGAATCGGAGTCGGAGTCGGAGTCGAAGTCGGAGGTCTTTGGGGCCTGTGCCCTGCTGTGTGTGCCAAGTGAAAATAGCTTAGACATTGATTTGTGCAACAGTTGACGTGCATTTACTGTAGTTGTTGTTGTTGCTGTTGTTGCTGTCACTTGAAAAGTCAGTGAAAACCCAAACAGCACACACACATACATTATGCATGTGTTGATCTATTTTGGTCTTTGAAATATGCCCAGCATACAAAGTGCGCCTCTGCTACGTAACAGATTGATGTTAATTAACAGTGACAATGCGGGATGCGAGCAAAAGATTTAAACTTTAAGCACTGTTTTAATTTGAGATATTAAGAGAACTTTATCTGCATTTATGCAAAGTCACAAAGAGATGTTATCAGATGCTCTTATCTCAGCTATTTGAGGCTTACAACTCAATTCACTGAAATCTTGTGAATCTTATTAATTCTACTACAACAACAATTCAGCCGAAATCGAATGTCAAACAGCTCTATTAAAATAAATTGAGCACAACCCAAAACCGAAACTGAAAACGAAATGAAAACGAAACGAAACGCGCGACAAAATAAAACAAAACAACAAGAAGAGAAATAAAAAACGGCGAGAGATATGAGCAATAAATTGTATTAAAAACTGTCCGAACGGCTTAATGACTTCATTAAACAAAGCTAGGCCTGAAGGTGTCTTTGCTGAATCTTCTTCGTCTCTCTCTCTCTCTCTCTCGCTCATTTTCGTTTTTCGTCACTTACCTTATCAATTTGATCGAGCGCCACTTGAGCGTCCACCCAGCTGGTGCGTATGTAAAGATCCGAGAATAATTTCTCATCGACAACGTCGCCGTGTGTGTCCGGAACGCGCGGCAGGCTCTCCCTATCCATGTTTGCGAGTTGGTATTGGTGTGTGCAAGGATGTAGTGTGTGTTTGTGTGTGTGGGTGTCACACACGCGCTCTCTCTCGCTCGCTGTGTCTCTCAGCTGTTAAGTGTCAGTATGAAGCAATGCTGTTAACTAATAGCGACAGAAAAGTGCTACCAATCTGCCTGAAGTTCACTCAGTTCGCTCTGCGCTCTTTCGCTATGTCTGTATCAGTGTGTGGGTGTGTGTGAGTACGCGTGTATTGTTTATTTTTGTTATTGATGTTCAAAAAAAAAAACAACAAATCGGTTTTTTTCTCAAATTTTGTATTTAATTTTGAGCTGCATCTTTGAAGTAGTGCAAGCAACGCACATTTGCACAACACATTTCAAGTTAGACGCTCTCTCGTTATCTCTTTTGTTTTTGTTGTGATTGCGGGCTTCGCTGTGGCTTGAACGCTCGCTCTAGACTCGTGTGTTGAGATAGCTTCACTTCGGGCCAGCATTTGTGCACATTTTCCACAAAAATTTCAGCAATTTTCACACATAATTCACATGTTTTCCGTTTGCCTTTCGGACGCGACGCGACGCGAACGTCTCAGATATTTCCACCACAATGCTGCATCACGTTTTTTTCTTTTGCGCTCTCTTTTTATGCTCGCTGCGCGTTTTGCTTTTTTGTATTTTTTTTTACACACACACTTTGCGCACGTAGACGATTCGTTTTGGCTTTTGATATTTAATTCATCAATTTGTTGGGGGACTTGTTAGCATGCTTTTGGATATTGATTGATTTATATATACATGCAGAATGTATATAATTCAACACCGTTGTTGTTAGTGTGTATGTTTATACAAGAACACAATTTGAACTTAGCTCGGCTTATACAAAATTTAATTTGCATTCAACGCGTTTTTCGTTTAGTGCCGCTCACGCAATGAGCACAACCGTTTCGTTCGAGGATCGCACGCAGTCTGAGAGATACAGAAACGTTAACGTTTTCGTCTTCTTGCTGCACATTGTTTTTACTTTAAGATACTGTTAACTCGCAATGGCACTGTTAAGCTCAAAATGAGCATGTTATATGCACAGCGCGCCCGCGAGAGCGTGAGAGACAGAGAGAAAGAGTGGGAGAGCGAGCGAGCGATTGAGAGATGTACATCTCGTAGTCGCAACTTCAGCAGGCCAACAACTTCATTAGCGTGCCGCGCTGTATCTGCATCTGTAGCTGTGTGAGTGTGTGTGTGACGCCACGACTCTCTTATTCTCATGCTCATACACTCTCGCTCTGACACTTTGTCTGCTGCTCTGCTGCGGCCATTTTGGTTTGAGCGCGAACGCTGCTCGCAACTAGGGCTACATCGTTCTCGCCGTTAACAGTTTGACATCTTTGGGATATTCTCATACCCTGTACATTTATGGCATGTAGACTAAAAATATACCCTATAAATAACAAATAAAAATAAAATAACGCAAATATAATTCACATAGAAAATACAAAATTTTATTATACCAAATTAATTAATCATACAAGCTGAAATTAAATATGTTGGCCCCAAGCTTTGTTGGGTAATATTTTTATTTGTTGCCGCTGTTGTTGTTGTTGTTTTAGCTTTGGCTGCCACACACGACGTGCAAGGCGTGTGCCCTCCGGCAATATTCTTATTATTATTGTTGTTGCTGTTATTTTTATTGCAGCGACCACACAAATGCAATGTTGTTGTTGCTGCTGCTGTCGCTTCATTAAAAGCGGTTGCCGGCATTGTGGGTGGTCTCTGGTTCCGAGGCTGCTGCTTCTTTGCACTCTGCTCTCCGCTCTTCGCTCTGCTTCTGCTTTTGCTTGTGCTTCTGCTCGACGCCGGCCTTCAACTCTGCGAGCAGCGAGCCGACGTCGACGCCAGTGGAGCTTTTATTGTTATTGTATGTGTGTGTGTGTTTGTTCATATGGAGCGCGTGCGTGGCAGGCTTTATCTGCATGTGTGTGTGTGTGTGAGTTGTTGGCAAATTTGTTAGCTCCATGTGGCTGTTGTTGTTGTTGTTGTCGTAGTCCCCTTTTGATGTCTGTTTTTGCATGTTTTTAAAACTAAATTATGAGCAGGATGTTTTTTTCCCTGCATCCTTATAAACAGATACATAAATATGTCTGCTTTACTGTATGTGTGTGTTTATGGACCACCCAAGTTGTTGTTTTTGCGAGCAAATTATGGGAACTTACGAAGTTGATTAATTTATTTTTTTCTCCATTTTATGAATGAAAATGCACATTTCGTAATACTAATAGAGTTCTTTACGAACATTCCATAATCAAGAGAATAAAGGAAAGAAAAAAACAAAAGAATGAATGATCACAAAATTAGCGTTCCAATCGCAGTCGAACTCAAAGTCGCATTCAAATGCAGCGTCATTGTTGGGACCCACCGCAAGCCGCTATTATAATCAAACTGACAACAACAACAGCAACAGCAATAATAAACAACAACTTTTGATGACGAGCATCAGAGCGCACACGTAGCTGCCTACTCTTTCCCCCTCACGGCGCGCTTCGCAATATCACTCCCTCTCACCTGGCTAACGTTACATCAATGTGAATGGCTGCGCTTTTGCCTTAGTGCGCCTGCACTCGAAACTCTTGCGTGCGTGTGTGTGTGTGTGTGTGCGTGCTCTCTTCGCTCTGTTATTCTCTCTCACTTGAAGTTGCGGCTGTGAGTCAAAGAGGAGACAAGTCGCCAAGTTGTTGTTGTTGTTGTTTCTGCACGTTTCTGTTTGTGGATTGCGTGTGGCGCATTTTGGCGACATGGGCGGCATTTTTGCCGCCGTCTCGCGGGTCGCATATTTTAGCTTTATCCATTTACGTTCGCTGTGCTCTCCACAGATTGCGCCATTTTTTGCTCAACACATCGGAAATTAGAGATGGTCGCAATTCGTGACTTTCATTGCACGAATAATAATCAATTACAAGCATGGATTATTTTCAACAAGTTAATAAATAAAAAATTTTAAATTAACTCCTAACATTTTTGGAATATTTCCATTTTATTTGTTTTAATAATTTACTGCTCATAATTAATTAGGTTAGATTAGTATTTGTTTAAGCAAAACATTTGTTGTGATCATTTCGTGTTGTCGTGTGCATCACTGGCTTCGCCACCGCATGACTCTCGTGTTTTTGCTCTCAATGACTTGCACTTTGTTTTGCTCAATTCGCCTGCAGCGTATCGCAGCTCCAATGCTCCCCAAACCCAACTAACACATACATATGTACATGCCAGGCAACGAGAGAGCAACATTCACATACACATACCAACACACATACATACAGATGTACATACATATGTATGTACGTACATGGGCATTCAAATGCTGCGCCTGTGTGGCGGCAGCGGCGCAGCTGCCATTGGACCACCAACGTAGCGGCTGAGAGAGCTTCATTTGCCGTTTCAGTTGCGCCAGCATCGGGTTGTTGTTGTTGTTGCTTTCGCCTTTGCTGTTTTCGAAGTGAGTTGCCTGGCTGCCTTGCCTGCTGCCTAGAGCGCGGCAACTTTTTCAACGTCGCCTTGCTTTCCGATATCATTCACATGCAGGGCAACTGCTCTAGTTTTCGTTGGGGGATGGGAGCAGCTGTTGTTCTTCAAATCTCACAATCTGGAACAAGTAAGAAAGCTACAGTCGAGAGTGCTCGACTGTCAGATACCCGCTATCCGTTTTGTGAGAATGCAAATCTCTTATACGAGAATTTAAAATCTATACCGCAAATTATGGTGGTGTGGAATATACTTTTACGTTGTAAATAAATCTTTGCTGTTGACACTGATCAAGAATATATATGCTTTATGGTGTCGGATACACATTTTCTGTAGTCACTAAGTAATAATACCCTTCAACTCTATAGCTAACGGGTATAGAAAGGATCACAATGCATGCTGGCTGCTCGGTTGTTGCTTGGGGTTGTCGCACAAGAGCGTAAGAAAGGGGAGATCAAGATAGATGGTGGAATTATGCAAGAACGAAGCAGTTGCCTGCAATGCGATGCGGGGGCACCGATAGATTCTTATCGACACTACATGCTAGGCAAATTGAGGTTATTTCGGCAGCTGTAAATGATTTCGTCTGCTGTGGCCAGCCCAGCCACAGCTAGCCAAAATTTACACTCACTCCTCTCTCTCTCTGCCAATCCCCAGTCTCTCACACACACACACACACACACACACACACACACAGTTGCACTCTTGGTGTCTCCCTCTCGCCCATTGCCGCTTTAACGACAGCCTGTTTGTTTTTAATCGTATAATGTCTTAATTTATAGTGCATCGCAGCCGTGGCTCGGCTGAAGGAAGGAGTTGGGAGGGGGAGGGGTAAGCTGTCCCCGCATTGCTATCCGCATTGCTAGGCAATTGCATTTGTCATTGGCCTATAACGCCATTAACATTGCGCAGACGTAGACGTTGTTGGTGGGGAGGTGGGGAGAGGGAAAGAGAGCGAACCACTCGCTACACCACTTAAAGTTTAACTGCATTCGCTTAGATGCAGTGGGCAATAGAGGAGGGGAGGGGGGGAACGTGGCATCGTTGCAATTTTTATGGCTGGCTCCTGCATCGACGGGAGTGGAGGTATTATTGCGGTGCATTTAATGTAATAATTACTATTTGCCACCGGTAATACGTGTGGCTGCGGCTCGCCCAAGTCGCCGCCACAGAGATGCCCTGGAATCCCCTTGGCCGGCGGCTCCTTGGCTTCGCCTTACCTGAGGATGGCGTGTGTGTTAATTTGTTTGTGGTTGGCTCTCGTTCCTTATTCTCTGCCCTCCCCTCTCCACCTCTTCTTTTTATTTTCTTTTTTACTCGTTATCTTGGCGTCGGCTTTTGCGGTTACGCGGAGCGACTGCGTCCAACAATCGCCCCGATTCCAGTCGCCGAAGTCGCGTCGCAGTCGCAGTCGTCGTCGTCGCTGCTTCGCTTCGTTTGTTCATGTAATCAAGCGTCCAGTCGCCGCTCAGTGGTTGTCTCTTTTGCCTGTGTGTGGCTTTCCAGCGTCGACTTCGACTTCGACTTCGTCTTCATCTTGTGTGGTCCTGTCATGCGCTCTGTTCTGCTTGTTGCTTTTATTGTCGACGTTGTTGTTGCTGTTTTGGCTGCCGCTTTTGCTGCTGCTGCTGTTGTTGTTAAGGTTGAGCCAATCCGACGGCTCGACGGATCGATGGCTTTTTGGTTATCATTTGGCAACCTACGCGTGGCGACAACCGAACGAACCAAGCCGAAGCCACAACCAAGCCACTAGACTTATGTTTGCTCAAATGGAAAGTGCTTTGTGGGTGGCCTCCGCTCGCTAATTGACGCTTTTGACTGCAGTATCATGTGGGTGGCCCTGGCCGGGCGACCACGAGTCCCAAGTCGCAGCTCACAACGTTGTAGGCGGGCATTAGCCGATACGCTTGGTCAGGTTTCTAGAGCGGACACAGATCGCGAGTTGTGGCCAAGAAACCACAATTCGTAAGAGCCAAACTGTAATTGCGAATTCTCTAAAATTGTTACTTACCCACAGATAGACTATTACTAATTATATTTTCATTGATCATGATTTTGCAACAGATTAATACAAATTTAAAATTACCAGCTGCAGAATTTTATTCAACTGTCAGAAGTTAGAAATGTGTTTGTTTAATATAATAGCAGTTATATTACTAGAGTATGTGAATTGCTCATATATAGATCGAATATTAGACAATGACATACAAATAACATATAAATAATTAAATTAATCAACAACATTTTTTTTTTAAATAATTAGATTTGTAAATCGTTACAAAGTCAATTAAAAAAAAGAAGCTGACTAAGAAAATATTTGAAGTTTGAAAGACAAAGAACTGGTTAATATCTTATTATGATTTTATTTCGCTTATATTATAATTTAAAATTATAAATATAGTAAAATATTTTTATAATTTTAAATTACTATTTTACATATCATACATGCTTTTATACTGATGAACATTCTTATAAATAATACGCATAAATACCAAGGTACATTTTAGGTCGCAGACTAAACAGCACAAACATACTTGTAGTGCTGAAGGACTACGCTGCGAAAATAAACTAGCGTATTGTTTTATTTTTATAAATAATTTAATTAAATATAAATAATTAAGTAAAATCAGCAAATTAACTCGCGGTTTTTTCCATTATCGTCGTACTTCAAAGTTTCTTGGCCTAATATGGAGTTCAAATAATATCAGCATCATTTTCTGCCATATCTATATTAAAGACTTGGGGATTCTAGTTAAATTAAGTACTAAATAAATATAGCAATTTCAAAATAAATTGAATATCAGTATGTAATTTAAATAGTACAATTTCTTAATAATTATAATTGTAGCTTTTTAGCAATTCAGCTGGAAATAGAATTTAAAGTCGGGAAATAAATTTGACCATTTTTTGTATTATTGCTATTGTGGGTGTTCAAAAACATTAATATATATACATATATGCCAAGTCAATCAATATACATATGTATAGCTGATCCTCGATGAAACTGCTTCTGGTTTAAGGCCATCAGATGGGTAGTTTAACAGTGCTTTAACGTCTTAACGGGCGCTTCTCCAATCGAAAGCCTAAAGCGGCCATCAGTTAAGCTCATCGCAATAAGCATAACCCATTTCCAAGACGCATGTGTTAATGTGACTGCGAGGACGATAACAATAAAATCCAGAGCCCAAAAAAAAGACGACAACAAGCTTAAGATAGATATAAAAAATAAGGAAAAATGTAAGGCGATAAGCTTGGTCTCCGCTGTGGCCGTTGCAGACCGAGATCCAGATGCAGATGCGTGGCAAGGAGTGGGAACTGCGATGAGGCAGAAATAATGTTGAAGGCGCATGCGTTTTGCGTTGGTTGTCAAATTAATTTCGTTTTGTGACGATGTCGTCGTCGTCGTCGTCGAAGTTCCAGCCACGACGATGATCATGACAATGCGGCTGCGTGGGCGCTGTGTCAGCTATAACCAACAGACATTAACATATCTTTAGAGACGCATGCATAATTTGGACTTTGACAATAAGGCAGGCGGGCTCCAGGCCATGACGCAGCCAGCTAACGATTGCAACGACATCCTCAGCATACTAAAACTTTTTGCCTTACTCATAAGCTGGTGAAATGTGAAATGGGCTGCCCCCTCTGCCCCTTGTCCCATGCCTACCTGCTCCTCACTTTTGTAGAATTCGCCAGCAGGCCTCAGGCCACAGCCGCAATCACAGTTAAAGCCACAACCAGAGCCTGGCTCTTACTCAGTCTCAGTCTCAGTCTCGGTCTCAGTCTTCTGGGGCCTTTTCAGAGAGCTTCGCTTGGCTTGGCTTGGAATTCGTGGAATGACTGCACAAATCGACGCCTGGGTGGTCTCGTATTCGGTCTCCGTCTCCGTCTCCGTCTCGCCTCGCCGCTCTGCTCTGCTCTCGAGTCGGCTCGTGGTTTATGAGGCACGTGCGCTGGCGTTCGGCTTATGGCTGTGCAACTCATTGAGTTGCTTATTTACGGCTTGAAGGTATTCGGTGTGGCCTGTCGTTCCCTCCCCCTTACCTTTCACTGCTGCCCCATAACGTTCTTCTCTGCTTTTTTTTTTATCGGCATGAAGTGAAGTAATAAGAGTAGCAATTGCTTGATCGAAGATCGACTGTTGGCCGTGTGTAAGTGCTGTGTGTGTGTGTGTGTAAAGTAAGCTCACTTTACCTTAGCAGTTACCAGCAACAACAACTACAATGGGCACAGATTGGTATTCTGGTCTTGTGGCGAATGATAAAGCTGTGCATACAATGTTGCACAAATTTAAGGACTGCGGCATAAGTACGAGTTGTCTGCGGTGATCAACAAAATCAATTTATTTTTGCATTGAATTCGGACAAATCAATAATACTTAAAATTCAATGAAAAAAATAAATTACATATATGAATGAACTAAGCAGCACAGAATTGTATTAAAAATATAATTCAAATAAAAAATTAAAACTATTGAAAATATAAATCAAATAATTGAGCTAAGGTAAAACTTAAAAATATTACATAAAATAATAAACAAAAATTAAAATCAATGTTTGAAACAGGCAAAAACTGTTCTGAACTATACTTAAAATACATAGGGAAAAAAATGAAAATCCAATGAATGAAATAGGCAAAAACTTTGTTCGCTGAATTGTATTTCAAATACAATAAACAACAAAATTAATAAATTCCATAAATTTAAATACAAAAAGATAAATCAACTAAATATACTAAGCAAATACGTTGTTCCCAGAAAATTATATTTAAAATACAAAAAATTACAAAAATACAAATCGAATGAAAGAACTTGACAACAAATTTGTTCATTAAATAATATTTAAAATATAAATAACAAAAACAAAAAAATCAAATTAATGAACTAGTGAGGAACTTTTTTCGCTGAGTTGTATTTCAAATTTAATGTATAAAAAAATAAATAAATTCCAGAAATAAAAGTACAAAAAATTTAATCCAAGAAGCCAGTTGAGCAAAAACTTTGTTTCCTGAATTAAACTTAATAAAAAAAAAAGAGTGATATGCATGAACTATGCTTAAACGTTATTCATTAGATTGTATTTATAATATTTTATTACGTAAATAAACAAAAAATAAATAGACAACAGCAACGTAAAGCTCTCATTCATTGCAAATGGCCAATAATGAAGTTCGATGTGCCACATTAAATATTGAAACAAATGGCGTAATTTCGTTCGTCAGCAACATAGACATTTAATAGTATTATACAACATAAATTGACTAACGTTTTTATGGATATGTGTGCATGCGATTAAGCGCAATCAGAGATCGCAGAGCCAAGTGCAAGTAATCGAGGTGGCTCAATAATACGATCAATTAGGCAAATGCCTCGAGGCCATAACTCATTCGACACTTCACTTGCCTGTGGAGTTGCGTTGACAACTCAACTTGTTTGGCCCGACGTATCTGGCGGCGATAGCATCTCGTGGCCGGGACCACACGAAGGCACATCGGCAACGAACTGGGCCCAAACCACAGGCCTAGGCCAGTTTTATTACATTTTCGACAAACTCAAATCAAATGAGAATCTCTTTGAAATTGATTTGCTGCGACTGCGACTGAGACTGAGACTATGACTTTGACTACGACTGCGTTGCATGTACGTTTAACCCAAAGCCAGTTTCGAGTCGGGGACTGAGATCGGGGCCTGACCGTGTCCAGCTGTGAGGCCTGTCGCTGTCGCGTTGGTCCAAGAGGTAGGCACAAAACGAAAACATTTCAATTGAGACCTGGTCTGGGATGTGGGATCTGAACCTCAACCTGGACCTGTGACCGTATATCATTTGTTTACATTGTATTGAGTTGTTAGCTCGCCGCCCGCCGTTACATTTTAATTGGTGCTCTCGGAGGCCGCACACGACGTTAAGCCCCGTTCCGGGGATCGGGTCAACGGTGCGTGGGCACCATTGGAAACCCTATCAAATTTTGCCAGTGCCTCGGGTGCCTTATTTATGAGCTTAAACCCAGCCCCAAGGCACACACCGGAAGTACCTCCATCGGGCCATTGCGTGCGTCCATTTATCAAAGATGCCAGTTAATAACTTTATCGATCTGTCGATGCGGGCTTTGCCATGCCAGCCAGCCATATTTGTGAGACTGCGGTAGGTGCTCATTTTCTATTCGCATCACACAAAGACGCAAAGAAAGGAGAAACACCAGCCAAGAAAAGTGAGTGGAGAAGAAAAGACTGACTGGATAGAGAAGCAAAAGAAAAGAAACGTTAAGAGTGCGCTAAACCTCTTAAGTTCTATTCAGCTTTGACAGTTTTCTTAATATATTGTGGCTGCGCATCTATTCAACAAAAAAAATGGGAAAAAAAACTCGAAACTCCATTGTCATGGAACCGGCAACGTTGCCAGCCCCTCCCTCGTCGCCTATCTTGAGAATCTATTTGTTTGTTTGACTCTTCGACGGCTCGACTGCGAGTATTTGTTGTCTTGGCAGTTGGTCGCACTCGTGTGTAATGATCTGCGTTTGTCACAAGGTAACAACAAACTGTCTTTGGCCATAGCTATGCATACATTGCGTGGGAGACCAGTTCCAACGAACTCCCTGCTCCCAACATTTCCTTCGAATCGAGGAAGTGACAAATGTTTAACGATTTTTTCACTTTTTTTCGAAGTATTTTAATTAAATTTTCAGAATTGCAAACATTTTCTGGTTGCTCTCAAGTCACACATTGTGATCTTTGGAAAATCGTTATTCAATTTGTGGAACACATTTAAGAGGATTCGATTTTCTAATATTATTCGTAATACTGTTGGCATAAAGTATATTTCACAGTTAAGGCGATTATTGAAACCCTTAAGCTAGAATTCATCTCGGCTTTAATATTGTTTTGAAATAGATCCTTTTGATGAAAGTATTGTATCACATAACGATATTTGAAAATACCACGAAAGGTAAAGCTACCAAACTTTAAAATTAAGTGGTTAAGATTTTCAATATTTATGTAAATCCTCGTACTTTTTGTATTGCATTTAACTATTCCTATCTGTTCAAGATATTCAACCTGGAAAACTTTGTTTTTGTGGCAATTTGTATTTTATTTCTAAATCAAGACATCAGATAATTTATTTTTTTGTGCTGCAACGGAATAGTCACAAGTTTCGTACACTTCTAACGCAGTTGGCCAATTTGGAATGGATGAATGGCATAAAATACGTCATACGGATGCATTAAAGACAATTCGTTTTATGTTCCAGGAACACATCGAGTGGCCACAATGTTGCTGCCTTCTGATGCTCACAATGATAATGATAATGATGCCGAGATGCCAATGACGATGATGATGATGATGATGATGAGCAGGACGCCGAAGGAGGTCTGAACTCATAACTCATCATTAATAACCGAACCTAAATAAGACATTTTATTGTTGTGCACCAAATTGAATTCCAGCTGTGTGTAACATCCCAAGGCAAACCAAGAAGAAGGCCGTTCCAGAATTACACAACTGTCCGTAGATGATAAAAGCCGAGTCTGATGTCGAACCTGAGCCGGAGTTTGTGGCTCTCAGGTGTTGCACATGTTGGCGGCATTAACGCAAAGGACTCACATCAAATTGAGTTGTATAGTATAGTGGCCAGGCCAAGGAGAAAGACATCAAAAGAAGAGGCTACTGTTGTTGTCTTCTCGGCCTGTCTTGCCTTATTGTTCTACAGCTCACACTTTCTACACTAACAACAGCAACAACAACGGGATGGGCATAATTAAAATTTCTGACCCTTACCTACGTTAATCTCATTTTGGGCAGCCCCTCATTGTGATCCGATGTGTTGTGTGTTGTGTGTGGATCGCATGTCGACTCAAAATTTGCTGGCCTTACAAGTGCAAAAGTCAATTTATGCGAACCGGAGCAGCGCCTGAGATCAAAGTCAAAGTCTCGCCAGATTTCTCGGGAGCGGGAGCGGGAGCGGGATCGTTAATGTGGCATATAGAATCCAGCTACCTGTATTGTTGTTGTCACAAAGACGCTGACAGAAGACATCGTTAAACTGCTCTATCCTATGCAGCATCTTCTTGCCTTTGACTTTGCCTCATTCGCTCTCTCCTTACAACAGTTTCCGTAATTTCGTAAAAGCGATTTGTGTTTTCCGAAACAATTCTGCGAAACAAATTGATTATTTTGGCCCGATGTTGTGTCTGTCGGCAGAGGCAGCGGCAACGGAAGACAACTCAATTTTCTCACACCTTTTTCTACGAATTAATTTGTTGGCTTTAATGGTTATTTCTGTTCATTATCAAGAGAGAAACGAACAGTCTTCTTGATCGCCGTAGATGCTTGGCGATTATGCAGATAATGCCACAGTCACAGCCTCAGTCACAGCTGTATGTTTTTCGAATGTTCCCCCATGGCTAGATAATATCATTTAACTTGTCGAATGTGTTTTTTTCCGTTTATTGTTGTCTTCTTGTGCGATCTGTAACCCAACAGACCTAAGCAACTTTATTAACAAATTGACGTTCGCAAGAAGTCGAATAAACAAACTAGTTTGGAAATTAATCAAACACACGAATGAAGCGAAGCCTTGATAATTGTTAAGGAACTACGCGTAATTGCTAATTAGTGTAATAAATAAAGATAATCTCTTATATTTACTCAGCTAGTAACAAACTCAAATGAACGAATTAGGCTGAAAATTTATCAATTTATTTTAAAGCCGAATAAGAACAGTCGACATTGAAGAAATTACAAGTATGATCAAAAAAACAAAAATATAAAATTGAATTAAATAAGTATAAGATATTAATTTAAAATTAAAAAATAGTACAACAAAAATAAAATATAATGTCTGAGGGTATTTAATTGTAAACCAAGTGAATGAAGTAAATGAATTATCGACAATTTTAAAAAGGTATTGTTATTTAAATATATCGGTTGTACACATCAATTATTTATTTTAGATAAATTGTAATTTTTGTTATTAATAGTAAAATAATTTTAAATATTTTGCATTGTAATTTGATTTGATCGGTTGGGCATATTCATTTATTTATTTTATAAATTATCAAAATTTCAAAGGCATTGCATTGTAACTAAATTATATCGGTTGTACGTATTCATATATTAATTTTGTAAATATTATAAATTTTTTAAATAAATATTATAATAATTTTAAATATATTTTATGGTAATTAAATTTAATCAGTTATACTTATTAATTTATTTATTTTATAAATCATACAAAATTTCGAAGACATTGCATTGTTATTAAATAACATCACTTGTATATATTAATTAATTTATTTTATTTTAATTACACACTTGCCAAAGCAGCTTTCTTCTCATAATGGCTACCGCAGCTTCCGTTATTTGTGGCCAAATTACTTGGGCAAATACTCAACGTATTTTGGGCAAAACGATTCGGGCAATAAACAAACAAAAGTAAAAAGCAAACAAAAATACAAACGTAAATATAAAGAAATTCATAAATTTGTGGCAAGTCATGCAATAAATCAAGCAGCGCCCGCAGCCACTGTAAATATGATTACGCGCTTAATTAAACTAAGAGAATCGCTGCGGCAAGGTGGCGTTTCCTTCCCCACTCTCCACTTCCACTTTCCACTTGCAACTGCAACTGCAACGGCAAGAGGCAAAGTGCAAGGCTTCAACGGTAGCCGTCGACGAATGTTAATCCCACTTTACACATTACGGCCACTTAAACTTTGTGAGCAAAGACCAGGCCAAGCAAAAAGGCAGAGAGACATTGACAAAGCGACAGGGGCAAAAGAGGAAGAGCTAGAGAGAGAGAGAGAGAGGGGGAGAGGGAAAGAGATGGAAGCAGCAGTGATCAGGCAATTTGAAAGCGGAAACTTTTTGGGGCCACCAACAGGCAAAAAATAAAAAAAAAATACAGAAGTCGAAGCCGAAGCCGAAACCGGGACTGAGATTGGGCCTGGATCTGGCTGTGGTTGAGGCTGTGGTTGAGGCTGTGGCTTGGGGTCCACGATGAGCGACCACCGTGAATTGAAAATTAACCTACCTACATATTAAGTACGAATAGATAGAAGCTGGACAGCCAGAGCAGCCAGCAGCCAAGCCAGGGCCAAGTGACATACATGCAAACATCCGGATCGCTGTAGATCGCACACATAGATACATGTCATGTGTGTGTGTGTGTGTGTGTGTGTGTGTTGGCCCCAAAAACTGTGCGGTTGTTGCTTACATTTATTGATTTCATCGCAACGAACGAGGAAGACTCAAAAGGCAAAGCTGCCAACTGAAAGAGAGAGAAAAGGAGGACAGACTGGTCGCCTTTGGGAGACGGGGCATTAAGCGTAGAACAGTGGCAGCCGCAGAGCCCAGAGCGATTTACCCCACACCCATCAACATTTCAACTTAATTCCTTTTTGGAGTCGCCTTCTGCCTGCCTGACTGGCTGACTGTCTGACTGTCTGACTGACTGCTTGAATACCCTCTAATTGGCAGGGCATATGCGCAGCTATCAACGCGATAGGCATGCATAATTGAGCTGAGCAGCAGCTGGATAAGATATATCGCAGCAAATCCGTTTGTAGATCATCTAAGCAGTCGCATTTAGCCAGTCTGGGGAGCGAGCTCGCTGATTGCCCACAAGGTGCTGCCGGAGATCGACGCGAATGCAATGAATTTGTTCCACTATACGTGCAATCATCTTGCTGCCTGCTGCCTGTCGTTGTGCCTCAGACCCAGACGAAGACTCGCAATCGGACTTCAACTTGAACTTGGCTCCCGTCTTGCAACTCCTTTCGCTAGTGTGAGTGTGTGTTCCACTGTGTGTAAATCAGTAGCCCTGCATTGAGTACGAGTCCAAGTACCAACGTTGGCAACCGTTCAACCAAAGGGCTTGCAACAGTAAGCGGATTAAGTGAAATCCTGTGTGCAGCAAGAGCGTCTTCTTTAGCAAGACTATATAGTACAGGAGTGAGAGTATTACCACATACAATTGTATATACTTAGCATATATAGTATGTACTGAGTTGTTTTGTTAATCGAATTATTAAACAATCTTTACAATACCTTACTGACAGCTTGAATTTTAATTTTCGAGACGCTAAAAAATTTGATCTAACTGTCGTTTAGTTTTTTTTTCTTAATATTATTATTAAAGATTAAATATTTCTACACAATTTTTCATTTTTGCTAAATTTCCCACAATATATATAATATAGATTATCAAATACACATACTGATAAGTAAATAGTTTAGAAGTGTGATTGATCGACTAATCGATATTTTTAATTTAAAGTTTTAAATTATTATTTTTTGTTATAAATATTGGAAATATTTAATTTAAAATATATATGTATATATATATATAATAATCGTCTGTCGTCTGTTCATAGTAGATTTAAAATTAAATAAATGAAAATATTAAAAATATATCGAATTTAGTCAAGCACAGAAACCAATTTTTAGATACACGGAGTATTTCCTTAATTAATATGATAAAAAAAACGAAATTAGTCCATAATAAATTAAATTAGGAAAAAGCTAATTATGTTAATAATACTTCAATTTTTCAATAGTATTTTTATTCTCTGTATTACTAGTAATTAAATATTTAATACAAGTTTGTACTGATAACAAAATATATAATTATAGTTAAAAACTTTGCAGCCCACTTAACTGATACACCACAAAAAATAAATAAGTAAGAAATTTTATTTCTCAAAGTTATTCGTTACACGATATTATTATAATTGACTAAGAGATGTGAAAAACTTGTTGGCATACCAAATGTCTCAATAATTACAATAAAAAGAAGTTCAATCAATAATTAGAAAAATTAAGTTAGAGAAAAGCGAGCGAGAAAAGAGATTCTTTCGACTTTAATATATGTATTTATATAGCACTATTATGCAGTGATTCATTCCAATAATTGTAATAAAAATATCACTTTCAGTCGTAAAACTTCACGCTTTTATGCTCACGACTATTAGAAGCGAGAATAAGCATATTTTAGATCTGAACTTCGTGGGCATTAAAACCTCTAGATTTATATTTGCGGTTACATGTTCTTTTGTGTTTCTAGTTATTAATACATTCCCACGACTGAAGATCTTCAGCTTCGCTCGTATGTAGTTAATCCAATCGGAGGACAACAGGAAACGAGACATTACGACAGCCTAAGACGGTTATCGAATCGGTTACGGATTGCCACCCGCATAAGAGAATTGTCGTCACCAAGCAGCTTGACAATTATCAACGGCTGTCTCGCCTGGAAGACTGAGACTGAGACTGAGACTAAGTCCAAAAACATGGAGGAAGAGGGAATGGGAATCGAGATGGAAGATGGAAGATGACTCATGTATGACACTCAAGTCATAATGGGCAGTGGCACTTAGCAAGGGCCACCTTCGGTCGTGACCAAAATGATTTTTACAGGTAACTCCATTTGGGCCAAATTTAGACATTATCACCGACACACACACATGCAGAGAGGGAGCGAGATGATCGTGCTGCGGTTGTGTAAATGCGTGTAATTCCATTTTATGGCTCCTGTACGCCAGTTGATGCGTCCCCAGCATCAACTTCAGTTCCTGCTGCCCCTCGCATGCTCGCTGCTGATGGAGTGTAGAAATACAACTAACAACAACAGCAACAACCAGATGAAAAAAATGCCTACATAAAATTGTATTTAGTCATGCTACATCACTTTGTAATAATTTTCATTTTGGCGCTTGCTTTGATCTTAAGCCGCGGACCGCGTGCGGCGCTGTCTGCCTCCCTCCTCCTGTTCCCCTCCTGCTCCTCCTTGCCACAACTGTCAGGCGGGCAAACTGCCACCGTGCGGCCTCGCAGCTCGCTGCGTTAAATTTGAAATAATGATCATGGTGGTCGTCTGGCAACTGGGCAACTGGGCAACTCGGCAATTTGGCAGCCAGACCGAGCGACCAAAAGCAAAGCAAGGCGTCGTCTGGGGCCACAAAACCAACCCACCAGCGACTGTTGAGCCATGTGATTGAGCAATCATCAATAATGCGAATTGAGCATGAAGAAAAGCGAAATTTATCAGCGCTGCCAACACGCAGCATCAAAGGGTAAATGAGATGCTGGAAAATGCAAATTGTCCAATAGAGTATGCAAATAATTTCCATATTGAGCAGGGCGGCACAACTAATCACAGGACAATCGGTCTTTTCCATAAGCTCAGCGAAAGATTTAATAAATAATTAGACTTAAACAAAAATGTGAATATTTCAATTTTAACAAAATATTTGAAACCAGATTTCATTCATATAAACATTTTTGAAATAGGAATAAGACAATCGAAAACAATATTATTTCAAGAATGCAGAATCTACAATTGTTCTAGAATTATTGCCTTGATTTAAAAATGTATTTTCTGGGTTCAATTTTGTCACTATTTGAGTGTCATTTAAGAGAATTAAATTTAAAAAAAATCTTCAAATATGAATACATAGACATTTGAAAATAATTTCGAATATATGAAGTGGAACATTTTTATCAGAACCAATCGTTCAATAAATATATACATAAGTAAATGGAAAAAATAAAATATTTTTACGATTTTCCAGCATATGAAAACCAATTGCAGTTGGTGCCGGGCCCCCATATGGTTTTTATTTACCCACAGAACCCGTCATGGTAACTTTTCCACTATTATTGCTGTTGACATGCAAATGGCAACGAGCCGTGTAAACTGAGCGACCACCAGCTCATATATCATCAAGGGCCAGTTGCAAGTAACAAAGTAGTTGACTGCCCGTTTTCCCTATAAATAGCACGTGTTGTGTGTTTATTCGAGTTGTGTGTGTTGTGACCTTTGCATGGGCTCGTACTCCATGTGCAATGGTTTCAGGGAAAAGCATTGGACTCGCTTTTAATGGCCGTGTCGACTGTTGTGACCTCGTTGGCATCTTCTTGGTCTGTTTGTTGCCGTTGTTGTTGCTTTATAGCTGTTGACGTTGCCCATTAACGAGATGACCGTTTGGATTTTGGAGTTTGTTGAGCCCCTGGCAGATTTATGGCAAGGTCAATGGGACTGTGAAATTCCATATGACAACGCTGCGAACAGGATATCTGTTCTGAACATAACATATGCGCTGTCTCAATGCTCACATAAAGTTAACAGACCAATTAATTATGGCCATTGAGCATTGGCATCTTCGGCGATTGCCGTGAAACACGAGCAATCGATGCACAATCCCAATCCTCGCGATACCAATTTCAATTTCCAATTCCAATTCCGAACCCAAATCCCAGGCAGGGCAAGAGCAGAGACAACGACAACTCTCGACTCGACTCGAGTCGACTCGAGCCGACTCTTTGGCTGTGGCAGGCAACTTGAAGTGGCAGGCAATGTTGGAACTGGACATGGATTGGGCTGAGACCACACACGACGTGTGTGACGGCGATAAAAATCACAGCATGTTGCAAACAGCACAGAACAGCGATGCTGATGTTGTTGCCGTTGCCATTGCTGTGGGCAAATCTTTTGACAGTTGTGTTGAAGCATAAAGATGCCAAAAACAACAACAACAACAGCAACAACACTGACAACATCAGCCAAGTGCGTGAAAAAAAATATAAATCCGAGCCGCCGTCACAGACGCAGCACCAAAAGCGCATCAATCAAACGGCACCGCCAACGCCGCAAAGCAATCCCCACACACACACACACACGCAGAGATTCTCTCTCTCACACACACACAGAGTTAGTTCGATCAATCATTTATTATGGCGTCGCTGATGGCGGCCCCATCGCAGCGTCGTCGTCGTTGGTGGCCCGTGCTCTCCATACTCGAGTCGCGGTCGCCATAAAGAAAATAATTTTTGAAAATATTTTTGGACGAGCAATAGCTAATTTTCTATGGCCGACCGTCTGTTTGATTTCAATTTGTTTTCAGCTTTATTGATTTCATTTCATTTAATTTCATTCTGTTTGATTTTGGGCGTCCAGCCAATTTCATGCCCCTAAACAATTGTATCGTATTGCTGTTCGATCCCCAAAATGGGCTTCATTGCCCATTAACATGCCCAATGCCCCATTCGCATTCCAAATATTGCCTTGGCTAATGCTCAGTACATCGCAAGCAATTAATCTACTTAAGTATAGAGCGCAGAGATCTTAAATTATAACGCCGCGATACCCTGTAGTTGTACAATTGCACCTCATTTAATTAACATACGTGTTAAGGCAGCTTAAGTTACGATGTCTTTAATGATCTTATTTAGAGTATTCGACTGCCTTTCACTAAATATTGCATAATTGCAGCTTAATAAGTAACAACTTAAAGAATAAAGAGTACTCTAAAAGTGATCCATTATAAAATCAAAAAAATAAATAAATTAAAAATTAGTTCATGTCTTATATTTGTTTTATTTTAAGAAATTTCGATATTTTGAGAAATTACAAAATAAAAGTTTGACTAGAAAAATTAAAATATAAAATTAAATTAAATGAGAATAAATTATAAATTTAACATTAAAAAGGAATTTTAGACAAATTTAAATCTCTTAAAAAAAACTTTTAGATTCACGAGATAATATAATTTTAATTAATATAATTTTTCTATATTTAAAGCAATACAAAAGAACGTATCTCTTTAATTTGGTATTTGTAATATTTTAATTTAAAACTCTCGAAGTCTGAACATCAATCATGCCCACTCTTGTGGAGTGCAGGGTATTGAAACTAACTGCAAACTACGAATAAATTTATTCAGGTTAACTTATTGAATTTCATCAAACAATTGGAACGACACACATATCAATAAATATTCCGAGAAGCACGAGCAACAAAAACAATTAGAAACACATAAGAAATAGCTACGAAAAAAAAGCACAACTTTGGCCGCCCAAGTTGTCGTTGTTGGTGGCCAACGAGCAACGAGCAACACACAATTTAGGTTGTTGCTATTGCTGTTGTAGCGTTTTTATCGCCACATAAATATGGAAATTTTTCATTAGCGATATCCGTTTCCGATTTATCTTAATGGGCCCAGCATTGAACGCTCATCTCGCTGATGTGACTGTTGCTGTTGTTGCTGTTGTTGTAATTAAGAATGGCTACCGTTTGGTGCTTTGCTGAGTTGTTGCATAAACGATTTCAATGTTGCTGCCGCTCTCGACTGCGACGGCGACGGCGACTGCGACGCTGGCCGCGTCGGCAACAACACGAAGTCGCGCTCTGTGTGTGGTCTGCTGATTGAATGTTCAAGCTTCGGCCAATGAAAGCGGCTATTAAGTCGAAGCAGCCAACCAAGGCGCAGTTGGCAACTTGGGTGGCAACATGCCATTCACCAATCACACACACACACACACACACACACACACACAGACTGTGGCGGCGCCGCAAAAAAGAAAGCGCGTGCAGCAGAAACAGCAGCAGCAACATGCAGCTGAACAGGGAAAAACTCAACCGACCGGAACTGCAACTGGCGCTATATGCAATTATAAGCTGCATGTGTCCCTCTCTCTTGCACACACACACACACACTTGCTGTGCGCAGCCGCAACAATAAGAAAACAGTAGCAACATTTGCCTTCGCCAAAGATTGACAGCAGCAGCAGCAACTGCACTTGAAGATGGCTGGCAAAGAGACTTGAACAACCGCAACAACATGCAGCGGGTTATTGGCAGCAGCGACCACCAAGAGATCGCCGCCAAGTTGCAGCAGCTCAGCTCTGCAGTTCTTCAGTTCCTCAGTTCTGTGGACTAACTTGTCAGAAGCGAAGCATTGGCAACATGTTGCCGCCGTTTGCGGCTGCTCATCTCTGTTGCGCCTTGTTTTTGATCTTTCACGCTGTAAATTATACAGCAGCAGCAGCAACAACAGCAACAGCAACAGCAACAGCAATATTATTGCTGTTGTTGTCTTCGTCTGCGCTTTGATGCAAATTATTGCTGCTGCTACGTTATCTGTCTTGCTGTCAACAACACAAATAATTGTTGGCAACATTGCATGCGAAACGGTTTTCTTGTGTTGCCAACAACATTTACTGCTACTGCTTGTCATAATTTTAATAACTGCTGGCGGGCATATTTGAATTTGTAATCCGTTGGGGCAACAGCAAAGATTCGCCTAAAAACCATTTAAGTTCCCATGCCTCAATTTCTATAGAACTCTTTTGCTTGATATGTAAAAACAAAGCAAAGCCATAAAGCGCCCCATAAAAACATGTTTAACGATTTTGCACACACAATTCTTCCTAGAAAAAAGAAAATCAAAATCCAAATGGCGAATAAAAAAATGCTTGTTTTTGTTTTTGTTTTCGAATAAAAGCTAAACTCGTAATTTCAGACCACACACAGATCGCGCCGCATGCTGAGGGCGCCCAGAAGCCAATAAAAACAAAAACACACAAATAATTGCTAATTTTATGCTCGAATAAAAGACGCAGAAGGATCAAAATGTCTACCGCAAAGCATAAATTAGTGCGAGCGAGAGCGCTATACTACATATGAAAGCGTCACGCATTATCAAACGAACAAGAAAATGATCAATGGGGGCACTCTCACACACACACACGCACACAGCACTCACTCTCAGTCAAAGGCACAGACAGACAGAGATGGCGAGAGATGGATAGAGAGAGCCTTAGTCACACACACACACACACACAGACACAGCGATAGACCACCCATGACGCAGCGACGAATTAAAGGCCACCCACGAAGAGCGAGCACATGTGCTTGTGTGTATCAATGTGAGAGCGTGAGTGTGAGTGTGAGTGAAAAGATCTTTGAAAACAAATTCAGCATTGGCTACGAGGGGAGAGAGAGAGATGTGCTGAGAAGATAATTGAAATATGTACAAGTTGAACATGTGCGCTGAAGTGGGCATACACACATACATTTCAAAATACATATTCGTAATAAAAAACGGACAGACACAACCATAATAAATAAATACAAATCAAACATGTGTGCAAGTACAAACATATGTTCAAATATGTTCATGTTATTATTTATGTGTATGTCGCAGCTTGACAGTGAGCAAGGAAAGAGTTGATGGATTTTAAAATGTTCAGCAATTTTGCTTAATTTAGCTCTGACCGACCAAAATAATATATAACGGTGAAAAGTGAAGGAAAAAGGGCTCAGCTCTTAAAATTAATATTTTATATTTCCTTGGTTTTCATAAACAAATAGACCTCGGTCTTTTTTTTTGTTAAACATCGATATTTGTATGGCAATTACAATATAATAATATTATTAATATTGTATATGCATTTACTATATTCTTTTGGAGGTATTTTAATTTTCAATTAAATAATGAGGATATAGGGCCATTCATAGATATTACACAAAATTTTACAACGCGTGTAAAATGCCCGTAATTTAATCAGTTTGTTAATTGCGTGCTTTTCAAATATCCATCCTACCTTTTTTCCGTTACAAAAATTGAACGAGTATCGATATTTTGATCAAACGAATCTGCACAAGTATACTCCAGCGGTGTCATGGCGCTGCCAGATTTGCAAAAAAAAAACAGAATCGTGTAAGCACAGGGTGTAGTTGAAATATCGATAGGTTCATTCAGTGTGCTTTTATTGACGAAGTCCAGAAGTATCCGGCTATAATTTATATCAAATAAAATATTTAAAAACAAATCTGAACTTATCCCAAAAACAACTATCTGTATAATAAGAAACAATTCATAATACTTAAATATTTCATTTGGCTGCAGTAAAACATCGATGTTTACAATATCAAATCGATACTTAACCAAATTAGAGAAGGTTCGATAGTGTCATCGGCGTTTCTCCACCTCTACGATCCAGCTATAATTTATAACAAATAGCTGTGAACTCTCGGACTTTATTTTCAGTTTGTTAAATTTGTTGTTGCAGCAAAATGCCACCGAAAAAGGCGCCTGCTCCTAGCAAAAAGACGGAGCAAAAAAAGAAGGAGAAAGTCATTGAGGTAAACAAAAAATTGCACGTCTGCAGGTCAAACATAACCTCAATACAGACACCACGACAACGACAAACTTGCCCCAAGACAACGTCAACAGGGAATTAATGAAAGAATTTCAACATTTTGACAGGACAAAACGTTTGGTCTGAAGAACAAAAAGGGCACCAAGCAGCAGAAGTTCATCCAGCAAGTACAGAAACAAGTGCAGGCCGGCGGACATCATCCTCGAGCAGATGGCGACAAGCGCAAGGAGGAGAAGGAGAAGAAGTTGGCGGATCAGCGTGAACTGGCCATGATCTTCAAGCCGGTGCAGGGCCAGAAGGTGGAGAAGGGCACGGATCCCAAGTCGGTGGTGTGCGCCTTCTTTAAGCAGGGCACTTGCACCAAGGGAGACAAGTGCAAATTCTCGCACGATCTGTCGCTGGAAAACAAGGTGGAGAAGCGCTCCATGTATGTGGACATGCGTGATAGCGAGGATGATCCCATGACCAACTGGGACGATGCCAAGCTGAAGGAGGTGGTGGACAAGAAGCACTCGGCGGAGAAGCGACGACCAACCACGGAAATTGTAAATGAAAAAAACATTTTTCTAAAATTGCCACTTATTCTACAAAATTGTTTACATAGATTTGCAAATACTTCCTGGAGGCTGTTGAGAAGTCCAAATACGGCTGGTTCTGGGAATGTCCCAACGGCGAGAAGTGCATCTATCGCCATGCGCTGCCTCCCGGCTATGTGCTGAAACGCGACAAAAAGAAGGAGGATAAACCAATGGAGATTTCGCTGGAAGATCTGATTGAGAAGGAGCGTAACGCATTGGGCCCTAATCAGACGCGCGTCACATTGGAGTCCTTCCTCGCCTGGAAGAAGCGCAAGCTGCAGGAGAAAAAGGCGAAACTGGCCGCCGAGGAGGAGCGCAAGAAGAGCGACTTCAGCAAGGGCAAACAGTTCGGCATCTCTGGTCGCGAAATGTTCAGCTTCAATCCCGATCTGGTCGACGATGGACCCATGGAGGACGGCGACGCAGCCTTCGATATCTACAAGCGGGAAGACGATGACGATGAGAATGTTGTTGAATTTAAAGAACTCGATTTGGCTGCTCTCTCGTTGGCTGCCAAGGAGGTTGATGGCTCTGGCACTATTGCATCCAGCACAAGATTACTTGATCAGGCCGAGGAGGCAGCCAAAACTGCAGCAGCCGAAGATGCAGCGGCTGCTGCAACAAGCTCTGTCGACAGTGCGCCCGCGATTAACAAAGATTTGTTTACCGATTTGGATTTGGCAGGCGAATTGGATGATTTAGATCTTGACGATGACGACGAAGATGATGATGATGAGGATTAGGCGCAAGCGCAATCAACGAGAGCAGCGAACGCTTTGTTATAGTTTGATATTCAATTGCATATAACGTTCATCAAATGATTTTTGCCTTTCGCAACTTTCGATCAATAAAATTGTGGCTTTAAAATGCTATGAGCCTCTTAATGTTCATGAGAAATGAGAAAACGTAACAATTCAATGCATTACATTTATTATCGAAATTAGTTACAGACACTGAAGTGGATCTCCATTCGCAAAGATCTTATCCAACGCATGTTGATTCCAGCGATGAACTTGTAGCGATAGTTGAACAATGTCATTGATGTCTTTTATTGTTCTCGCCTCACGCATAACGAATTTAATTTTCCTTGCTCGCGATTCATAAAACCTACAAAATCTCTGAGCAATCCGCACATAAGGCTCCTTTTGCTTCGCTGACAAACAATTCCAGATAGAACCGGCCACCGCAGTGCTCTCGTAGGCGGACAGTCGATCCTCTTCGTCCTTGTCGAGGTGACGCAAGTGTTGCAAGAAAATCAGGAATGGATTGCGACAATAGCGCAAGCTGCGGTTTTTGTAGTCGATGCCCTTTAAGTTCGCTTTCTTGGCAGTATTTCGAACCATTTTTTTTTCTTTTTTGCTTTACGATAATTTTGACAGTATATATTAACAGGAAATTCTTAATCTTAAACGAATTTAAATGACGGCAGCCGATTCAATGTCAAATGATAATCTTTGAATCTCTCGACACAAAAATTGCAACACTACAATGCATTGACTACTAACTACTAAACATAGATTTGGCATCCACAGTTCTACCAAAAGCCAGGAGGCAACACGCCCACAGCTTGTGGAATCTGACGTTCCCGTAGAAATTTCGAAAGCAGCATCTCCAGTCGTGTCTTGGGTCCACCCTCATCATACGCCGCCAGCTGCGGAATATACACGGTCTGTATGTAAACGAGCAGTTTTAGGAAATTCTGTCCGTATGCCCGCCACAGCTCGAAGCCGAGGGTCTGCAGCATCTCCATGATCATGGTGGCGCAAATATCGGGCAACGGCTTCACGACCATAATGTGTGTGAGCCAACGCCACGCCTCTTCCAGGCCAAAGCACTGCGCAGGGCCATCCACCTTCCGGCTGGGCGTGATGATGACCGCCGCATAGAGACGAGCAATGCCTGTTTGGCGCTTGAGGAACATGTCCGGCTTCTCCAGCTCATTGCTGTCGGACAGTCGATAGCCCATTGTCTTGAGGTACTGTTCGGGTGTCTGATCCGGTTGCTGGGGTATCACATACGGCACCAGGTACGGCGACTCCTTGTACATGTAGGCCAGAAAGATCTTGCCAAAATCGGGCAGCAGTTTCCAGAATGTGTTGATGACCGAGGCGAAGGGGAAGGCAGCTTGCGGATTGCTGGAAATGGCGGTGTCCGTTTGGCTGACAAACTTCTTGGCCATCAGCAGTATGCAATAGTCCCGCGCCAACGGATGATCATTGATGGTGATGTTGCTGCCATCCATTGTTCTCACCGGCTGGCCGGCAAAGAAATTGTACAGCTTGTCAAAGTTGGTGGTAAGATGCTGTGGACTGCTGGCCGTGATGGCGTTCAGGGGAACGTTGATGGTGCGTTGGCAATTGGTGCGATACTTTTTCCACGCCTCGTCCGTTTGCAGTGGTTTCACTGCATCCACTTTGCTTTGGTACAGCGCATTAATCTCATTGTAGAAGGCCAGGCGTGTGGCATGCACATAGCTGCTAGAGATGCCGCTTGTTACAGTCGCAGTGGCTGCAGCGGCGACCGCTGCTGTTCCTGGCACCGGCACTGGCGCACTTCCCGTCGTCGTTGTGTCCGCTTCCTGCGGCTTTGCTGTCGCCTCAGCGGCTTTGAGCAGCGCCTCCAGCTCCTGCTGATGCTTCTGTTCTTGCTGCTGCTGCTCCTCTTGTTTCTTCTGACGTTGCTGCTCCAATTGCAGCAGCCGTTGCTTTTCTTTTTCCTCCGCCTGTTGCTTGGCCTTGATGAGCTGTTGCTGCTCCTGTTCCGACAGCTGCTGATGCAGCTTCACCTCCAGTTTGTCCAAACTCTGGCAATATTGTTCCGCTGTGAATATGCTATTCAGCTCCAGCGCCTCCGTGCTGTCACTCTTAATCTTGCCAACCAACTGATCGAACAGTTGCGCAAGCTCACGCAACTCTTGATTGATCCCTGCACACGCCTGGACACTCTCTGTGTCCAATGTGAGCAGTAGTTGCGCCACCGTCTCGTATTTGCTGCAGAAGCGACTGTGGCAACGGGAAACGCCTTCAATGGTAAGCAGCAGCAGCTTTTGGTTGTTGCGCTTGAGAAGCGCCTGCTGTTCCCGTTGCTGTGCCTCCAGCTCGGATTTGGCCAACTGCTCGGCCTGTTGCTGCAGCAGTTTGTCATTCTCCTTCCGCTGCACGCGACTATGCGCCATCAACTGTTGTTGCTCTGCCTGGCGCTGCTGCGCATGCTTTCCATTCAACTCGCTCTGTTGTCGCTCCTTAATCGCCTGCAATTGCAGCCTCACACTTCGCTTGCACTCCTCGGCAAGTTCCCGCTTTACAATGCTCGCGTTTATGATGTTGGCATCGGGAAATACGCTGGTGTCAACCAGCTCAGCCGCTGGCGGCTGCTCAGTTCTTGTCACTTTGGCGTGGACTGGGAGAATTGTCAGCACATCGTGCTTGACCTCCAGCCGCAAAGGCTTTCGATCGGGGCCCAGAGTGCGTGGTCCCGTGCAAGTTAGTGAAGCGATTGCCGCATGTTGCAGCACTGTCTGCATGTTCAGTAGACGCGTTTGGTCGCGCACCAAGTCGTCAACGCTCTGAAATCAATTGCAGCCGGATTAGTGAATGTCTTAACTACGTGCTCTTAAACTACCATTGTGTTGTTTTCTCTTCAAAATTAAAATAAAATTGGCGGCTGCATGCAAACAAACAAAAATGTTGTGTAGAGTTGATAATGGTAGTGTGACCGTACTTTTAAATGCAAGGGCTGTTGAAAATATATCGAAATATCAATATATCGATAATATTTTTGTATATGACATATTTATGTCAGGATAATTTTTTCTTATCGTATGAATGCGATTTTTTTATTTTTGATAGTTTAACCATATATTATATTGTGATAAACTCGTTTATGAGGGAGTCTGAAAATTAAGATATAAAGCCATACTTTAACTAGCCGTAAACAGCGTTAATGTTATGGATTGCAAACAAAGCAGTCGTCCCTTGTTCATATCATCTAGCATTTAGATACCTTATTACTCCAGATAGCTCAGTGCATGATACAATAACAAAAAAAGAGTTGTATTTGTTTTCATAATTTTTTAATTTGTAATTAATACTTTTTTTTAAAGACAATCTTATGTTAAGATTCTTTATTATTCTTTATTCTAAAATATATTCTAATCTTGAAGTAAAACTTTTGCATCTATTTTTGAAAAATATATTAAACCAATTATCCGTATAATCTCCAAGTGGGTTTTGGGAAGGAATTTCTCGAGATTATTAACGTATTTTATTCAAATTCAATTTTGAAAAACCTGTCAAGCTTCTGAAAATTTAATTTTTGGCAAATCTACTTGCTATTCATATTAACGTATTTTTTTCAAATTCAAATTTGAAAAACCCGCCAAGCTTCTAAAAATTTAAATTTTTGGCAAATCTACTTGCTACTCGATTATGTTCGCCTGGTACTTCAGCAGCTCCAAGAGGGGTTTGGGAAGGAATTTCGTCGTTAATCTTAACGTATTTTATTCAAATTCAAATTTGAAAAACCCGCCAAGCTTCTGAAAATTTAAATTTTTGTCAAATCTACTTGCTACTCGATTATGTTCGCCTGGTACTTCAGCAGCTTCAAGTGGGTTTTAGGAAGAAATTTGGTCGTTAATATTAACGTATTTTATTCAAATTCAAATTTGAAAAACCCGCCAAGCTTCTGAAAATTTAAATTTTTGTCAAATCTACTTGCTACTCGATTATGTTCGCCTGGTACTTCAGCAGCTTCAAGTGGGGTTTGGGAAGGAATTTCGTCGTTAATCTTAACGTATTTTATTCAAATTCAAATTTGAAAAACCCGCCAAGCTTCTGAAAATTTAAATTTTTGTCAAATCTACTTGCTACTCGATTATGTTCGCCTGGTACTTCAGCAGCTCCAAGTGGGTTTTGGGAAGGAATTCAGTCGTTAATATTAACGTATTTTATTCAAATTCAAATTTGAAAAACCCGCCCAGATTCTGAAAATTTAAATTTTTGGCAAATCTACTTGCTACTCGATTATGTTCGCCTGGTACTTCAGCAGATCGACGTTGGTTTTGGGAAGGAATTTCGTCGTTAATATTAACGTATTTTATTCAAATTCAAATTTGAAAAAACCGCCAAGCTTTTAAAAATTAAAATTTTTGCAAATCTACTTGCTACTCGATTATGTTCGCCTGGTACTTCAGCAGATCGACGTTGGTTTTGGGAAGGAATTTCGTCGTAAATATTAACGTATTTTATTCAAATTCAAATTTGAAAAAACCGCCAAGCTTCTACGAATTTTAATTTTTGACAATTCTACTTGCTACTCGATTATGTTCGCCTGGTACTTCAGCAGCTCCAAGTGGGTTTTGGGAAGGAATTCAGTCGTTAATATTAACGTATTTTATTCAAATTCAAATTTGAAAAACCCGCCCAGATTCTGAAAATTTAAATTTTTGGCAAATCTACTTGCTACTCGATTATGTTCGCCTGGTACTTCAGCAGATCGACGTTGGTTTTGGGAAGGAATTTCGTCGTTAATATTAACGTATTTTATTCAAATTCAAATTTGAAAAACCCGCCAAGCTTCTAAAAATTTAAATTTTTGGCAAATCTACTTGCTACTCGATTATGTTCGCCTGGTACTTCAGCAGCTCCAAGAGGGGTTTGGGAAGGAATTTCGTCTTTAATCTTAACGTATTTTATTCAAATTCAAATTTGAAAAACCCGCCAAGCTTCTGAAAATTTAAATTTTTGTCAAATCTACTTGCTACTCGATTATGTTCGCCTGGTACTTCAGCAGCTCCAAGAGGGGTTTGGGAAGGAATTTCGTCGTTAATCTTAACGTATTTTATTCAAATTCAAATTTGAAAAACCCGCCAAGCTTCTGAAAATTTAAATTTTTGTCAAATCTACTTGCTACTCGATTATGTTCGCCTGGTACTTCAGCAGCTTCAAGTGGGTTTTAGGAAGAAATTTGGTCGTTAATATTAACGTATTTTATTCAAATTCAAATTTGAAAAACCCGCCAAGCTTCTGAAAATTTAAATTTTTGGCAAATCTACTTGCTACTCGATTATGTTCGCCTGGTACTTCAGCAGCTCCAAGTGGGTTTTGGGAAGGAATTTCGTCGTTAATATTAACGTATTTTATTCAAATTCAAGTTTGAAAATCCCGCCCATCTTCTGAAAATTAAAATTTTTGGCAAATCTACTTGCTACTCGATTATGTTCGCCTGGTACTTCAGCAGATCGACGTTGGTTTTGGGAACGAATTTCGTCGTTAATATTAACGTATTTTATTCAAATTCAAATTTGAAAAACCCGCCCAGCTTCTGAAAATTTAAATTTTTGGCAAATCTACTTGCTACTCGATTATGTTCGCCTGGTACTTCAGCAGCTCCAAGTGGGTTTTGGGAAGGAATTCAGTCGCTAATATTAACGTATTTTATTCAAATTCAAATTTGAAAAACCCGCCCAGATTCTGAAAATTTAAATTTTTGGCAAATCTACTTGCTACTCGATTATGTTCGCCTGGTACTTCAGCAGATCGACTTTGGTTTTGGAAAGGGATTTCGTCGTTAATATTAACGTATTTTATTCAAATTCAAATTTGAAAAAACCGCCAAGCTTCTACAAATTTTAATTTTTGGCAAATCTACTTGCAAGTGGGATTTGGGAAGGAATTTCGTCGTTAATATTAACGTATTTTATTCAAATTCAAATTTGAAAAACCCGCCAAGCTTCTAAAATTTAAATTTTTGGCAAATCTACTTGCTACTCGATTATGTTCGCCTGGTACTTCAGCAGCTCCAAGTGGGTTTTGGGCAGGAATTTCGTCTTTAATCTTAACGTATTTTATTCAAATTCTAATTTGAAAAACCCGCCAAGCTTCTGAAAATTTAAATTTTTGTCAAATCTACTTGCTACTCGATTATGCTCGCCTGGTACTTCAGCAGCTCCAAGTGGGTGTTGGGAAGGAATTTCGTCGTTAATATTAACGTATTTTATTCAAATTCAAATTTGAAAACACCGCCAAGCTTCTACAAATTTTAATTTTTGACAAATCTACTTGCTACTCGATTATGTTCGCCTAGTACTTCAGCAGCTTCAAGTGGGTTTTGGGAAGGAATTTCGTCGTTAATTTTAACGTACTTTATTCAAATTCAAATTTGAAAAACCCGCCAAGATTTTGAACAATTAAATTTTTGGCAAATCTACTTGCTACTCGATTATGTTCGCCTGGTACTTCAGCAGCTCCAAGTGGGTTTTGGGAAGGAATTTCGTCGTTAATATTAACGTATTTTATTCAAATTCAAATTTGAAAAACCCGCCAAGCTTCTAAAAATTAAAATTTTTGCAAATCTACTTGCTACTCGATTATGTTCGCCTGGTACTTCAGCAGATCGACGTTGGTTTTGGGAAGGAATTTCGTCGTTAATATTAACGTATTTTATTCAAATTCAAATTTGAAAAAACCGCCAAGCTTCTACGAATTTTAATTTTTGACAAATCTACTTGCTACTCGATTATGTTCGCCTGGTACTTCAGCAGATCGACTTTGGTTTTGGAAAGGGATTTCGTCGTTAATATTAACGTATTTTATTCAAATTCAAATTTGAAAAAACCGCCAAGCTTCTGAAAATTTAAATTTTTGTCAAATCTACTTGCTACTCGATTATGCTCGCCTGGACCTTCAGCAGCTTCAAGTGGGTTTTGGGACGGAATTTCGTCTTTAATCTTAACGTATTTTATTCAAATTCAAATTTGAAAAAACCGCCAAGCTTCTACAAATTTTAATTTTTGGCAAATCTACTTGCTACTCGATTATGTTCGCCTGGTACTTCAGCAGCTTCAAGTGGGTTTTGGGAAGGAATTTCGTCGTTAATTTTAACGTACTTTATTCAAATTCAAATTTGAAAAACCCGCCAAGATTTTGAACAATTAAATTTTTGGCAAATCTACTTGCTACTCGATTATGTTCGCCTGGTACTTCAGCAGATCGACGTTGGTTTTGGGAAGGAATTTGGTCGTTAATATTAACGTATTTTATTCAAATTCAAATTTGAAAAACCCGCCAAGCTTCTACAAATTTTAATTTTTGACAAATCTACTTGCTACTCGATTATGTTCGCCTGGTACTTCAGCAGCTCCAAGTGGGTTTTGGGAAGGAATTTCGTCGTTAATATTAACGTATTTTATTCAAATTCAAATTTGAAAAACCCGCCAAGCTTCTGAAAATTTTAATTTTTGGCGAAACTACTTGCTACTCGATTATGTTCGCCAAGTACTTCAGCAGCTCCAAGTGGGTTTTGGAAAGGAATTTCGTCGTTAATATTAACGTTTTGGGAAGGAATTTCGTGGTTAATATTAACGTATTATATTCGATAGTATATTTTTTGTTCAAATATCATTTAAGTTTTTTGTTTTTTCTCGAAATGGGTTGCGGGAATCTTACGGTCGAGCACTCTCGACTGTAGCTTTCTTATTTGTTGTATCATGGCTCAGAGCCTTCAAAACGACTATCATCAGAAATGAAATGTGGGGTTGCAATTTCCACCCGAAGCACAATGACGGAAACCCATTCATCGAAATTTGGAATCTCAATATATAAAAATTACAATAATTAAATTCTTCTTAAAATGGTAATATTTAAGAAAAAAAAACAAATCAATTTTTAAAAAATATCACAAATATTGAATGTTTCGTTTAAATAGAAATCTGATGTTTTTTCAAACAAGAACATTTCATGGAAACGATATTTTAAAAATATTCGCCAGCCCTACGAAGCAACAATCGAAATAATAAAGATATCGATAAATTGTTTTCATGTGATAAATGCAATTACATTTTAATTTATATGATTTTGTTCAATTCTGGGCATATCCTGCAAATATATGATAAGAATATTTACACAGGAATAGAAGTCACTTTGTATTAAAAGCTAAGCAAATTCAAAACACAAGCACATGCACATACAATTAGAAGAACTTGACGCCGTGACTTCCATCCATTTCAATCAGCTCACATCTGCCCTTCTCTTCGAGCAGGCGCAGCGCCTTGAGAAGCACGGCTTCGTCCACGCCATGGAATTCGAGTTGAGAGGTGCTTTCCCCAGAGGCTATTTCGTAAAGCGTGCATATGCTATTCGTCTGTCCCGTCTCTTGAATCCAGTCGTACACCATGTTTCCATACTCCTCCAGAGTAAACCAATAAACCTGCCATTCGTGACGCCTCTTGTCCAGCGGCGCAGCATGTCCAGTGCCCTGTAGATGCTCCAGAATGAGCAATATTAGTTCTGAGGACAGGCGACGTTTGATCGACTCGTTGCAAAACAATGGCAAGTTTTGATCGTTTATGCCAAGCAGAAATTGATTTGTATGTTTGAGGTATTTGAGAAAGAGATCTGCCCAGACCTTGAGCTGTTGCTGGCGTGTTTCATCATGTGTCTGCAGGCTGTAGGCAAAACAATTTAGTTGGTGAACATCACTTTCAATGATATTCGATATTTACGTGAAAAAAGGTGGAAATGTATACTCCCATGGCCATTGAAACTCGGCCATTGTTTTGCTAAAATGTTGACTAAATCCAAGTGACGTCACGCAACGGCAACTCACAGATGTTAGGGTTGCCACATAAAAACAGACCACCCCTATCAAAATAACGATAACGATTGCAATTTGGAGGGTTGAATTTGTTTTTCGCGGGTGAGATAATTTTCAAACCCAAACTTGAATTGAATCGCACTCTATTTTATAATTTCTTTTATTTGTCTTAATTAGAAAATTTGTGTACATTAACATTTTTATTCCATACTGTTTGAGTTGATCTCATCTTTGTTATTTGCATGTAATCGTTACATTTTCATCCAAAAGTAAACATGTAGAGACAAAAAGAAGTTTGTAGATATCGGCATTTGCTTTGCTTTCGCAATATAATCATAAATATACATTTACATATATACTTATATCAGCTATATATATTTTCTTGTTCAATATATGTAAATTACTAGGAGGCGCAACACTATACATTCAATATTTCAGTTTTTAATATAGATTTTTATTTAGTTTCTCTTCATGTAGCTTAACTGTGTGATTTGCCCTATCTGCAGTAATGTCACCGCCCTTTTCCATTTTGCAATTCATTCATTTACACCTAATATTTAAATGTAATGCTGTTAGTAAATTTACGTTTCTTTTCTTTGTCCTTTTTTTTTTGTTTGGTTTCATTTTATAAAAATTAGGAGCAGCTTGTGATTTAGAAGTAATTTTCGGTGTATTGGTGCTCATAATTAGTTTGGTTTCTCATTTGCTGTGTTCTAACTGGCATTTGAAATAGGCAATTGTTTATTTATAATTTGTATGAATGCAGGGGGGGCTGGGACTGCGGGAGAATGAGCTGTGCATGCAGTTCATATTTAGTTAATGATTAGTTTCGCATGATAGATACGTAATATTTAGTGTTATTATGTTTTTGCACTTTAATTTTAGTTGTCTTTATTTGGTTTTGTACACTTGCGTGGAAATCCTCTAGAGCTATTTAGGGAAATAAAGGTGTCTCTCGATAGTTCAGTTTTGTTTGTGTTAGCTAGTTTAAAGAGTTTTACAGTTAGTTCCTAGTTAACAAGTGAGGTTTGGTTGAAATCTTTTTTCTTTTGCTATATAAGTAGGTATATGTTACTGTTAGGGCCTTCCTCCCATTTTGAAGAGGAGATATTCTTTTTAGCATGACTGTTAATGCTAAGTATTTCTAAAGACATTCATATATAGCAATAACATTTCTTTGTCTCGTACATATAATAAAGCGATCTTCTAATGCTCTTTATTTCAAAAAAATAAAGTACAAAATAAATGTCCTATATACGTTATCTGTGCTTAAAGCATATTCTTGAAAATGTACACTTGAAATGCTTTGCTGGTTCTCTTAAAATACGTCGTTCAAAAGAAATGCAATAACAAATGGCATACAAATGCAATCAGGAAATAAAAAATAAAAAAACAATGCGCCTAAGATTTGTTTCACAATTTTGCGACCAGGCTGGCTGAAGAATTTTTAACATCTTGGCTTCATTTACAGCACTTTGCGTATGCATTATTTTGGGATAGAGGTTTTGGTTGCTCGCCACTTGAAACAAATCTCATGCTTAAGTTCTTAATCGGTGTAGAGTAAGCATCATTAAATAAACAATAGTCGCCTTATAAATTACATAAAATATATAATATGCTCCTCGCTCTAAATATAATATATATATATCATTTACATACAGTTCTCAGATCTTATAATTTATGCATAGTTATTGGTAAACTACTTAAAAATGGCATGTGGGTGACATGTATGCGCTTCACATACGTTATACATTACATAGTATTAGTATTACATTATTCATATACATACAGTACATACATTTATATATATCGAGTTGCTTGGGTTGGTATAAATTGAGAGCTTCGACAATATCAATTTGAATATCAATATTCATTCCATTTGCATATTGTGTTTAGCTTGCTCCGCATTGGTTGCCTTGGTTGGTTGGTTTTTGGCCTATGGTCTAATTGAGTTACATATACATATATAAAGTTTTGGGATTCTCGAATCACTGCACGTATAGCATGACATGACAGCATGTTGTTTCACACAATGCTCCATATTTCGACTAATGACTAATACTAGAGATATAGCTAAACCTAAGCTACAATTTTTGCCTAAGACGACGATCGGCTCTTTGCCTGCCTGCCATGCAATCAATCCATCCAGTTGTGGTCTTTGTGGTTGTCTTACTTGGCCAACGGCTCCAGGTAGCAGCGCACCGTATTGTTCTCATCCAGCATGGCCGATAAGTGACGTGCCGGCTGCTGTGGATGGGGATGATGGTGTTGCTGCTGCTGGCTCTGTAGGTGGTGTGCAGGAGGAGCATGTTGCGGATTGCTGTGCGATGTGTGCGACGACGATGATGTTGTGGACTGTGGTGATAATTTTTGAAGCTGCTGACGCTTTTGTGATGGCGTCTGCTGGTTGGCCGGTGGCAGCGGCGGTCCGGCATTACCATGGCCAAATAGCTCGTTTACCGCCAAGCGTGCGCTCGGTGACTTGGCATTCAGTTGCTGCTGATGCTGCTGCTGTTGTTGCCGGTATGCGCCACGCATGGAGCCCTCACCAACGCCGCCGCTAACCCCAAAAACCGCATTATTATGCTCCTGATGGGCTGCAGCGGCTGCTGCTGCGGATTGCGAAGACGCACCATAATCTATGGGCATGGCATTCTTGCGTTGTTGGCGCCTACAAAAAAATAGTACAATTATAAGTAAGCCCAAACTTGGAATGAAAGAGAGACTTATAGCCACTTACTGAAACCGCCGCTTAAAGTCCTCGTCCTGAAGCGCCATTAGGCGACGCATGCGCTCATCACTTTGGGGCGGCAGTCCATGCGTATCATCTTCCAGATCGCTCTCATTATCCTCATCATCACAGACGCTGTCGTGCAGTTGATCCGCTGCCGTCACCTCGTCATCATACTCATCATCATCATCATCATCATCGTCATCATCGGCGGCACAGCGTCGTGCTGGTTGTTTCTGTTGCTGCTGCTGCTGTTGTTGATGTTGTTGGTGCTGCTGCTGTTGTTGCTTATTTCTGGAGGATACGCTGCCACCACTGAGGCTGCCACCATAGCGACTGCCGCCGGCAACCACAGCGGCGCGCATATTGTTAAAGACGCCGGTGCCAACGCTGTTGTTGTACACCTCATCCACATCGAAGTCACCCACTTCGTAGTGCTGGGCATCCGAGTTGCGATTACTCAAGATCTCCTCGTAAACGGGACCGCCATCGCCGCCTTGATTGTAATAGGCATCGCCCATGCCAATGCCCATGCCCATGGTCATGCCCAAGCCCATGTTCTGCTGGCTAAGATCACAGTTGGAATGCTTATTTCTAAACTGCTGCTGCTGTTGTTGTTGGCGCTGTTGTTGCGCCATCAACTCCTGCTGATACTGCGCCATATGCGGCGGCGGTGCTGGCAGCTGCTGTGCGCCGGCCCGTCGCTGCTGATGCTGCAAGTGGAGCAGATGCGCATGCTGTTCCGCCTGCTCCTCGTCCGAGGACAACTGTTGTTGTTGCTGCTGCTGACGTTGCTGGCGCAGTTGTTGCTGCTGCTGCAGTTGCTGCTGATAGTAGGCAGCATTGGGCGGATCCAGTGCCTCGGCATAATGTGGATAGGCTTGCTGTCCTGGCGGTGGTTGCTTCATGCCGCTGGTTTTCTTGTACGATGGGTAGAGCAGCACCTGTGACGCGGCCGTAGCACGACTGTGCAACGATCCGCTGGGTGAAGCGGGCACAGCGCCACCTCCGCCACGTTTCTTCTTGCCATGCTGGTTGTTGTGCTTCTGTGTCCAGTAGAATACCTCATGAGCTTGCTGCGGAGATGCGCCTCCGACTCCTGCACCGACACCTGCACCCATCGTGCCGCCAGCATTGTTGTAATACTCTCGTTGGGATTGCGGTGCCTGCTTCCAGCTGTAGTAATCCGGCTGATGATAGTAGGCTTCGCCCGGCTGCTGCTGCAGCTGCTGTTGTTGTTGCTTGTGTGCGAAGATGAGATGCGTGGAGCCAGCCGAACTCGTGGGCGAGGCATGACCAACGCTGGCTATGCCTGCCGAGCGAAGAGTGCCCCTCTCAAGGACGACCGAGCCGACGGGAGCTGGCTGCAAGCTGCCGGTTAAGAGGCCGCTCTTGAGCGTACGTCGTTGCTGCGCCTCGTTCAATTCACAGTCGGAGCCGGCGCCCATGATAATGGCATCCTCGGTGGCTGGCAGTTCATGTTGTTGCTGCTGCTCTTGGTCGTCGCGACCCTCATCGCTTGTGCCCAGCGGCAGCTTGGACTTTGACTTGGACAGCGTGCCAGCAGAATTGGCAGCAGTGCCGCCAATACCAGCGCCACCATTGCCAGTCACGATGCCAGAGGAAATGGAAGTCTTGGAGCAGCGCAAGCACTTGGGCAGCCAGGCATGCTGACGCACATACTTGCGGTATTCTCGACGTATCTTCTCGTTCTGTATGCAGTGGAACACAAAGATGTAGAGGCCCAGCAGCGTGTTGAAGCACACAAAGCAGTAGCCATAGACACCGGCCACATCCTCATCCAGCTTGGCGCCACGCAAATAGAAATAGGCGCAGCCCCAGACGGCACTCAGCAGCAGCAGGAACACAAAGGAACAGCGTATGTCAAAGCTAAATAAATTATACAAAAGTAAGTATAGATTCAAGATGAAATTCAGCTGCAATCGACGTACCGCACATTGGCCAAGCGAGTGTGCTCCTTGGTCTTGAGGGCAGTGCGACTCTTGCGCCCCATGATGATCCACGACAGGAAGGTGTAACTAACGGCCGCCTGTTGAAAGACTCAAAGATTAGGCAATGCCAATGTCGAATGCTTTTGTGAACCTACCACAAAGAAGAGTAAAATGGGAGCCACGAAGGTGGCATAGAACAGAGCGTTGGCTTCCATGAGGACGCAGTAATCGTTTTGCGTGTAGGTGCTGGGATTGATAACCAGGGAAATGGCCACCACACTGAGTGCGAGGCCATAGGACAATAGATAGTAGCAGTTCACTTTGGGCGTCTGATCCACCTCCAGTAGCAGCTCATCCGATGTGAGGGTCGAGTACGAGTGGAACGCTACATTTATCAAGTTGGAGAGACACAAGTTACAAGACTGCACCAAAAGCAGATGAATGCCCCGTCGACCCGAGCTTACCTTCATAGCAGAACCAGGCGGTGCCAGAGAGTATGGCACAGTGGAGAAAGACGGTAATGAACCCACAAAATATGCTTGTTTCGGTCTGTTCGATGCCCAGCAGAAAGAGCAGCTCAATGGCCAGCAGGCAAATGTAAATGCTGCTATAGATCGAGGTGCGTGCAGACTGCAGAAACAGAGACAGAGAGAGCGTGATTGAAGAAAAAAGAAGAGAGCAAAAAGTGGAAAATCAGGAAAAATTCGTACGAAAATTGATAATTGAGAAACGCGAGCAGAATATCAGCGGGAATTAAAAATAGTTTACAATTGATCCCGTTGCTGGCTGCAGCTTAATTTAGTTTACAATAATTTTGGTGGTTTGGTGGTGAAAATGTCGAAAGATATTTGTTTAAATAAAGACTAAAATACAAAAAATTTAGCGCATATATATATATATGAACATGAATGTAGAACAAGACACGAAACAAGCAACTAAACATATACAAATATAAACTACGAAATGAATAAACACAAAATGCAAACATTTACAGGAAAGAATTAGAAACATTCGTTTGTTTTGTTTTTATTAATATTAATATTAATTACACACGCACAAAGAAAATTACGAAAAACAAATGACAAGAGAACACAAAATGCATAAATAATATGAATCATTTTAAAGTTAGTTGTTGTTAGACAATGAAATGCACATACAAATAATAAGTCAATTAAATGATGAAAATTGAGGGCACTCACAACATGCCGGAAACTATGATGATGAATGTTATTTTTTAGTTAGTGAGTGCCCGCATTAGTTATGGAAAATGCGCTAAACTTATTTTTACGACAATAGCTAAATCTAGTAACTAATTAGAACTGGGTATGGGAAGAGTTAGGTTTAGAATTGTGTTAGTCAAGTTAACATTTACAATTTGAATTACTTATCGATTATATCACATGTGCAGGATGCCGCCTAGGCGATCCTCCAATTAAATAGCTATCTAGCTAAAAAAACACTATTTATGTCTCTATATATCTGTACCCTAGAAGCTAACATACAGATTGTGTTGTTTACTATATATCCTAGCCTACTCTTGAATATTTTCTTATTGTTTTCACCACCACCACCACTTATACTGCAGATCGTCCATATTGGCCTGCATTATTATGTTGTTCGCGTCACCATCGCTCACATTCAGATTGTGATTGTGCTGCGGATGCTGGCCATGCTGGTGTTGCTGCTGCTGCTGCTGCAACTGTTGTTGCTGCTGTTGTTGCTGATGTTGTGACTGTTGTCGCGCCTGCAGATAATTGTGGCTAATGTTCAAGTTGTTGCTGGCCGCGGCAGCATTGGCAGCTGCGGCACCCACATGCGCAGCATGTTGCTGCAACGCAGCGGCAATCGATGCAGCCGCCGCAGCAGCAGCTGCTGTTGTTGTATTTGTTGCAGCTGCTGTCGCTGTTGCTGTCGCCGCTTGTGCGCCATGGGAATGTAAATTCAAGTTGAGATTGTTCATTTGCATGCCGCGTTGAGACTGATTCATGTTGTTGTTGTTGTTGTTATGACTATGCGAAAGGACCACAGCTGCAGCGGCAGCAGCGACAACCTGCTGTTGTTGCTGCTGCTGTTGCAACTGCTGCTGCAGATTGTAATTTAAATTGTTGCGATGAGAGTTGCGTATCGAATTGTGCTGTATAAAGTTCGTATGCTGTTGCATATTGTTGTTGTTGCTGTTGGCATTGCTGTGGCTATTATTGGGACCAGTGGGCGTGGTCAGTGTCAGAGATTCGTGAGTCTGATCGCGTATGTTATTCTGCTGGCGTCTGCTGCTGCCCGCACGCTGATGCGGCAGCTGCGTGGAGTTTGCGTTTCTTACCTTAACGAACACGCCGTTGAAGAGCTTCAGTGTGAGCAGCGCAATGATGATGAAAATCACACAAATTGCCACGCTTATGTAGATAAAAATGCGCATGTTGCCATCAAACATCGTGAACAGCGAATGCTGATGCTCATCGACCACGTCCATGAGGATGGCAAAGTTGGTCAAATGATTGCAGCTGCAGACGCTGTGCGTGCGATTCGTCGACTCCAGGCTGCAGCCATTGGCAGACCATGCGCTGTAAGATAATCTCAATGTTAGCATTGTTATAATAAATTATGAGAGTCAAATTTGCTTAAGTGCCTCGAGACTAACAATCTTTAAAATAAAGCTAAAACCATTTCAAATATTGAAGCAGTTAAGCAAATTTTACTGCATTTTTGCATTATTATGTATAATTACTGGTCAATGTAGTTCCAAAAAACACAGGTGGGATTGCTGACATTCTCTGTCTTCAAATGCTTTAGCACCAGTGTGATGGGGTGCGACAGCTGAATGTGACGACCCTTGCCTAAGCTGGCCGAGATCACCTTGCTGTTTAGTATGCGTATGCGCTGCTGCATCTCGCCGCCAGCTGCATCGCTGTCATTCGACAAAATAGCTGTGTTGCGCACTAAGAGGTAAAGGAGCATTTCAATAAGAATACAAGCGACTAGCTCAACTCTCAACTCACCATAGCTGCGTGCACTCTTCAAGTCAAAGTGATCATAGCTGGGCTTCAATATGGATTCCAGGCGATCGAATGCGGCAAACACAATGCGCACTAGGCCGCCTTCGCTGTTCTCGATGAGAGCAGTGCGCGGCAGCTCAATGCGATCCGAGCTGAGTGGCCACTGATCAGAGTCCGGAAAGACTACGTTGCCTTGGATAGTTTTCGTTTCCAAGACGCGTACAGACAGCACTAGAATTAAAGGCAATATGGGTAAGTTTATGATGCTGGACGAGCTCTAAATTTCTACAATGTGTATTATGTTGTCTGAATGATTTAATAGCTAAACTATCAACGTAATATGGTAAGAGAATACTTACATATATTCTTGACCTTTTGCACCACATTGCGCTCGCGAATGATCGTGTCGGCCAAAAGAAAGGCATTGTACTCGAGCCCAGTTAGCAGCGAGGTGGCCACGCGCATTTGATCCTCCTGATTGAGATCCAGCCATGAGGAGAGCTGTGATTCGTCTAGTAAGTTGGAGCCGGTCTTAACTACGCCGTGCAGCAACTCCATAATGATGGCTTCGCGTTGTCGCTGATCGGGAAATGTTTCCTTGTCGTGGAACATTTTCTCCGACATCGTTTGTATGATCTTTGTGGTGACCAGCATATCGCCGCCATATAATGTCTTGCTGCTAGTCACCTCGGACAGATCGTTGGCAATGGAAATTAGCGAGGAGTCGCGTTGATTGACACGCATCTCCAGACTGTTTAGCCAGAGGCTGCGACATTGTGTCAAATCCGGTGTCATTGGGTGCCAGGTAGGCTCGAAGTTGCGCAGTCGTTGATTCTGATTGACTTTGTGCGCCATGCTCACTGGTGGCTCGCAACTGCTGCTGTTCTGCAGGCAATCGACCCCGCCATTCGGTGGCAAGGACGTCGTGCTGCTCACGGCAGGCACATCATCGTCATACTCATCGTAGCCCGCGTCGGGCATTCGCTTCATCAGCACACAGCGCCATTTGGCAATGCCAGCAGCACCGCCAGGACAAGGCTGCACATTGACATCGCCCACTCGCGTAATGTTCCAGAAGAGATTCCTTGCATGCGTGGGGCCACAGAACAACTTGGACTCGTCATCGGTGCCCGCCATGCCGGCTGCATTCAGATTAATGTTATTTATGGTGCGCACCACGCTGCCACTGCCACCGGCTCCCAAATTGAGGCTGCCATTCGTGGCACTGGCTGCAGTGCCTGGCGTGCGGTTGGGCGAACTCTTGGTGGTCAGGAGCGTGCCATCATCGCTGCCGGAGCCACCGACTCCAGTGAGGATGCGTGTGTTCGAGGGAGCAGTGACATTGCTCGAGCTGCTGCTGCTGCTTGGCTTGGTGGGTGTTGTTTCGTCTGTGTGGTGATGATGGTGATGCAGCTGTGGCGGTGGCGGCAGTCCATCGTGCCGACCACCCGGATGCTTGGTCGTTGTGCTGGTGACTCCCTTAAGCCGGCCGCCAGGCAGCGCAGCTGTGCTGCTGCTGGGCGTGGCATGCGTGGGCTGCATGGCGTTGATGCCATGAATGCCCACAACACCCGGCAGCGTGGGCAGACGCGGTGGCGGTGGTGGCGGCTGTATGAGACCGCTGCCATTACCGAAGATGGGCGGCCCATTGTTCAGCACCCATGGCGGTGGACTGGGCCGGTTGGTGGTCGTGGATGTCTTTGCCGCCGAGATGCATTGGTAGTGCGCCTCCAAGTATTTGTGTGTGCCTGGACAAGGATCACCGAACATGCTGGTGGCCGCCAGAACACTACAGCTCTGCTTATGAGCACATCTGGAGGGCACGAAAGTAATGCATACAATATCTGAATGCCAATCAGTGACTACTCTGAAAGTTACCTGGAATTCAGCACGGTGAGACTCTTTGCAAACATGCAATTAACGCTCCACAACACGTTGCCATGATCGTTGCAGATGGTGATTGAGAAGCGTCCATAGTTGGCTCGTATCAGATTGATGATGTCGCCGGGATCACACTCGATGGTCAGTTTCTTACCTTCGCATGCGTAGGCAGTTTGATATTGCTGATTGGGTGCTGCAAAGGTTTCCGATTCCACATGAGTTAAATGTATACATTTCATAATGATATTGATATGGATAGATATGTATATATGGGTGGGGGGCAGTTATAGAGAAAATTGTGATTAGCGCTGCGTTGATTTGTTGTAGTTTGGTTTTGGTTTTTGGTTGATGAGGTTGTTCTGCAAAGACACTTACTCGCTAGACATGGGGACATATTGATATATTTATATATATATGTATATACAAAGACCAAATGGGATTCATGATACACTTTTCGTACGCCGCCTGGGATATACTTAGTTATGTGTGGTTGGTGTTTTTTTTGGTGGGTCGTTAGCGATGCTTTGTAGCAAGTAGAATAGTAGTCATAAATACCAAATCCTGCCAGTCTCAGCTCACTTTCACATCCAGTCCCCATTCAGTCCTATCTGCCATGGGGCAATCCGATAAAATGCTGCCCAAGTTTTTTTTACTGAAACAAAAATAGATTTGTTATGAACTGATTCACTTATTATGGATTACAGCTGATAACAAATTTGACTGACAGTCTGCACAACTTTAAAACTATTACAAAACTTTGGATCATATTGTTCCGCGTCGATAACCTACCATATGAATAGGAAATGAGATATGTATAAGTAGCCCTTATCGAGTTTAAAGGGATTATTTTCTTATACAAATATTTATTAATATTTCACATATGTTTGTAATTGAGATATTTTTAAGTTATACTGGGCATAAGTTCAGTTCAAATATTTATATTATTATATTTATTAAATTTTCAATTCCTAAGGCAACTATTATGAAAATATCAAAACTAACTTTTTGTCAAACTTTACAATAATAACTAACAATAAATACGAATTTCCACATTTTTTCTAATCTTTAATTTGAATTTATTGAGTGAAAGCGACCCAATTTTTGGAGCTCCCTTTTATACATACTATATTGAATGAATAAAAGTGCTTGCAACAGCTTGCATGACCCAAATAAAGGTTAAAGTTCACTTACCGCAGCTCCCATTTATTTTGTGAAGCTTCGCAACGAAGCCGAGTCTCGTCGATGAGGTCAACCATGACTGCAGGGCAATGAGAAAAAGAAAAATCAATCCATTAGTCAGACATTTACATTGTGGTGTGTACATGTGAAATGTGCAGACAACACTCAGAGATAAAGAACTTAAGGAGGAATGCAAACAACAGATAAACGGAAAAAGGGAGTCTAAAAATACACACACACACACACACGTACATACATATATATACACACCCTTCATTGACGGTTTCCCAAACGAAGAAAGACTCGTTTTCTTTGTACACTCAAATTGCATTCGTACCGAGTGCAGTTCTCATATAGAGAAAATTTCGACGCTGACTGCGCTGCACACCAACACTATCAAGTCTTTGCTGCAGACGCTGCGCTGCTTTGGCCACCGGAGCACCCTTGATGCCCATTGTTCTGACCTCTTTCATATGAATTTTCAAGTTGCATTTTTAACATAAATTCCATTGTTTTAATGATGTTTTCGTTATGATGTAGTGATTTAATGTGTAAATTGTATTTTCAGTTATTATTTGTTGATTAATTTATAGATTTTCTTGTACTTATTAGAGAACACAACTGCACTTGCTGACGTATGCGCTTTGTTTAAACGAAGTTGGGAAATTCAAGTTTGGCTGAAGAAAACTGGTTTGAGTCGTGTTTAGCAATGGAAGGGGTCGACTTGGATAGCAGCGTTTTTGCTTTAATATATTCAATTCTTTAACTGCATATGAGGATTATGATGTAGCTGGATTTGTTAAGTAACTTTATGAATATTTAAATAATATTTATATCATTTATTTAATAAAGTTTTGAATTTTATACGGGAGCTCAATCACGCACAACTTTCTTTCAGAAAAATTCTGTATACTTAAATAGCTGTTAGCCAACATGTGGGAGAGGGATGGCGATACGTACAAGAAAAAGTACCAGAAACGGCACTGCCAACTCTTGTCTAGAGCGCGCTAATTCAAAATGAAATTCCCTCTACACTGCTGTAACTGCCGCACATGGTGTAAAAATAAATGTAATTGAATGTTAAATTATGAAATCATCTGTAAAATTAACAATTGTATTTCAGTAAAAAATTATTTTAACTGTGACCCAACTCTATGAACTTGATATGAATTAATTATAGTTTCAGCTTTACAGTTTCTAGCAACAGAATCAGATTCAAAATCTCAAGTGCACGTGCCGCTATTCCAGCTTTCTTCTTATCAAAGCCAGTGCCAGAGCCAAGCTCAAGTGAACTTCCTGATTAATGGATGCTATAAAAACTGCATTTGTTTGGAGCATTCAATTTAGTATCGCGCCAACTGCCAGTGATTTAATTCGTTTGGGAAATTATTATAAACAATAAATATACATTAGTATGTTAAAAGAAAGCTATTTTATTATGCTTACGCTACTGCTGGTTATTCCATGGACTTTGCAAGGCAAAACCCCTGTTACTAGTGTGAAGAAAAAGGATCCAGCCAAAGACTGTACTATAGATGCGAAAAATAAATCCAGTACATGTCAAAATTCTACAATAAATGCAGTTGCGAGTGTTAATCAGACAGTGACGCCAAAGCCCAAATTGGCGGAGTTTCAAATAGAGCAACGCAAAACAATCAGTATAACCAAAGATGATCTCAACGACCTCTTGGATGTTTATATGACCAAATTGGCCGAAAATGCAGTGGCTATAAACGAGAAAGATCACGAAATCAATGAATTGCAGTCTCTAAATAAAACTGACGACGATCACATGAAAAAGTATCAAGAACTGTCAGATGCATGCAATGCACAAAATCTTTCTTTTGTAACCACTCTAAATGAAAAGGATATACAAATCAAAAGTTTACAAGTAAATTCAAGTATTATTGAGACGAGACTAAAACGCAAGCAACATTTAATAGGCATCTATAAAAAGCAAAATGCCTCCAACACGGCGACAATAAGGGATCTCAAGTTAAGAGTAGTGCATTTATCGGCACGACTCAGGGAAAGAAAAGATGATCTACTGGCCGATTGGGAGGCAGCAACCAACAGCTGTCTACCGCATGGCAAGACGTCTGGGATACATTTGATCCAATTGCCCGACTTTCGACCATTTCTAGTGCCCTGCGATGGCCTCACTGCAGCCGGAGCTGGCTGGACGGTTATTCAACGGCGTCTGGATGGATCAGTGGATTTTTATCGTAACTGGGATGAGTATCGCAAAGGTTTTGGCAAACTGAATGGCGAGTTCTTCATCGGCCTGGAGAAGCTGCATAGACTCACCACATTTCAACCCCACGAGCTTTATATCTCGTTGCGACTTTTTAACGGCACCAACCGGTTTGCTCTATATGAGAACTTTTTAATCGGCAGCGAGGATGAGGGTTACGAGTTGAAGTTGCTAGGCCATTATCATGGCGACGCCAGTGATGCAATGCGAACTCACGATAAAATGAAATTCTCGACATATGATAGGGACCATGACGAGTTTACTCACATGAATTGCGCTGAATATCACCATGGTGCCTGGTGGTATGACTTCTGTTCCCGAAGGTAGGAAATCCAAAGGGACTAATCAAAAGCATTATAAAAAAATTTATTTTTTATTTTAGTAACCTCAACGGAAAGTATTTTAATAAACAAACGGACAATGCCGAAGGCATCTTTTGGGAACGTTGGTATAGCTTTCAGTCTCTCAAGTCTGTGCAAATGCAGATACGGCCAAGGCACATTTAGATTAAATATTTATACAATTCCCTAAAAGAATGGCACTCAATTCATTTTAATAAAGAAATATATGTATTTTCATAATTTCAAATTGAGAGAGAACTGTCAATTAGTCGGCGCTTGTTTGATATCTGCATTGAGAGATAAGCCCCTCTCCCAATCCCTCTCGCTATCTCAATCCCAATCCCATTCCCGGTGCATTTGTTGTTGCTTATTTATCTACGCCCATTACTTATTTGTTTGTTATTTGTTTCTCTGAATTTCGCTCTTCACTTCGTTTGCTATTAAGTTTGTTACAGTTCATTGCATTGCGGTTGCCATTGTGCTCAATGCTGCAATTAATTTTCCGCTTTTATTGCAGCAAATTAGCGAAATCGAATTCTGTGCATTTTCCCCACAATTTTACGGCACACAAAAAGATATGTAACGATAGTTTAAATGCATCATTTATCACTTCTAATCTTGTCGACATTTTTATTGGCTAAATAAATTTCAAAGATGTGGCTTCCAAACAAACAAAATTACACATTTCCATAGAGGGATTAGGGATTATTGCCGTGGCGCCATCTATCGCTCGTATGTATGGTATTTTTTTTAATTTTTAAGAAACTAAACGGGGAAAAAATGATTGATTTATTAGATTATGATTATTTCGATTTATTTATACAAAAAAAAAAACAAAAAAGCATTTGCCGAAACCCGGGATTGAACCGGGGACCTTTAGATCTTCAGTCTAACGCTCTCCCAACTGAGCTATTTCGGCATATACCAATACCTGTTTCAAGACAAAATTTGGTAAAAAAGACGGAACAATTTTTAATTCAAATCGGCTTGCAGATTATCGGCAATCATTCGTGACATCAGCTTCCCCATATCATAGAAGCAGCATCTTTGAATTGAAACAAATTTGATAATGAACTTTTTATTCATTTTATATTTGCTACTTAATTACCTTATGAATATAAACTGAGATCGCAATTAAAAATGTGTTGTGTTGTTGGTCACTTAATAGGTTATCATTTTCAATATGTGAATTGTAAATCTTATCGGTTATACGAGTACGAGTTTTTCAATTGAACTCGCCAGTGGGCCATAAAACTACTTAATTTATAACATCAATTACTTAACGATGAATTAAGCGTTTGATTAGCGATTAGGCGAAGAAATACAGCAGCTGCCTCTGTGAGTCAACAGCAAGAACACCATAGAAATGAAGTAGTCTTAAGCTGAAGCTTCATTAAGTGTATATAGATTGCTCTATTGATATTTGGACGATGTGATAAGTACACGCGTTACAGTGATTAACTCTCTTTAAGTAAGGGCCAATAAATCATCCACAGTTTATGTCTCCACCTCCGCTGCGACATGTTCCTCCTCCTCCTTTTGCTCGGTGTTGTGCTCGCGTTTCCTATGCCAACGCAAACTGGCGAACTGGGCAAAACGTTTGCCGCAAGCCGCACACTTGTACTTCTTCACGGCCAGATGAAGTTCAGTGTGCTTCTTCAGATTGCCATATGTGGTAAAGGTCTTGCCGCAAACGGTGCACAAATGCTTGCGTATGTTGAGATGGGCATTCATGTGATCGGTGAAGCGATTCTTCTCATAGAATCCCTTGTCGCAGATGGGGCAATGGAACGTTGACTGATTGAGGTGAGTGCGTCGATGGATGTCGAAGAACGACCACGTCTTGAACGACTTGCCGCACAGATCACAGATGTAGGGACGTTCCCCGGTGTGTGTGCGCATGTGGATGGCCACCTCGGTAGATGTTGCAAATCGCTTGTCGCACTGCTCGCAGGCATAGGGAAAGTCCCGACGATGGCGACGAATGTGCACCGTCAGGTTGCACGGCATTTGGAATCCCTTGCCGCACAGCGTGCAGATAAATGGCTGTGTGCCGTCGTGGCCAGCACGATGCACTTTGTACTGATCACAGGTCTTGATCAGCTCGTCGCAGACACCACAGCGAAAGGGGCCAATGTTCTGCTCTAGATATTCCCCGAGCTTGGCATGCAGCAGTGAAATGCTGGAGGAGCCAGCGGCATTGGTTAGAATTTTCCTTTTCTGGGCAGAGAAATCTTTGCGTAGCTCAAACAGCGTCTTCTCCAGCTGCGCCGAGGTAGATGAGCACTGAAATGTTGTGTTTAATTCCTCCAGCATTTGTGTCAAGGCCTGATTGCGATAGGCATTGGAGCGAAAGTCAGGATGATCCACATCCCACAAGGCGGGATAGTTGCGGTAGATTTCCACGAACTGCAGCTGATCCTCCTGGTTGCTGAAGCTGATGCAGCTGGCGTTGATGAATTTGGTCTTCTGATTCGTCTCCACCACGCCCTTTTTCTGCAAGATTGTACAACAATTAATAGCTTGACAACGGCAATGATCAACTGGCGTTTACCTTGCTGATCTTGTTGAAGATTTGCTCTTGCAGTATTTTGTGCAAAAACTCCAGCTCATCGTAGCACCAGAGCTTCGGCAGATAGAGTCCCTTGTGCTTGATCACCATGCGCAGTTCCTTGCGATAGCGTGTGCGCAACTTCTGGATCTCCTTGTAGCACTCCTCGCCACTCAGCTCATAGTTGAGCTCCTCGAGCAGCTCGGCAGAGATCTCGCGATACAGCTCCTTCTTGCAGCAGTTGTTGTAGTCAAAGTGCTGTGGATTCCATAGACTCTCCTGCCGTCGAAAGGCATCGATGATGCAGCTGAGCACCTCGCGAAATTGGGCTGACTTTGTGGTCGACTCGTTGTCCGTCTCACAGGACTTTTCGCTCTCCGTCGACTCGCTCTGCAATGGGATTGGGAATAGTTACGCGGAGTACAGCAATCGGTTGTCTTCTGCCCTACCTTTGCCTCTCTTTCGGCACGCTTGTGCTCGATGACGCCGCGCAGGAAGTGCATCTTCTCGAAGTACCACAGTCGCGACTTGTACTTGGCCCCCAGCGTGTTGAGTTTGCTCAGCTCGCGTCGATAGCGTCCACGCAGCTCCTTGAGCACCGCAAAGATCTCGGCGCCGGTCAGCGGGATCTGGAAGACCGCCTGCAGCGGGGCAGCCAATTCGCCATAGACGCTGCGCTTGGCATTGTATTTGTAGTCGCTGTGCTTGGGATTCCAGAGCTTCTCGTTGCGCTCATAGGCCACCAACAAAGAGCTGACGAATTCCCGATTACGCTCCAGTTCGCGTCGCGTGCGCTAAGATGCAGAGTGGAAGAGGGAGTGGGTTAAAAAGGAGGTCGCCAATTGCGATTACATAAGTTGATGGTTGTTGACTTTATGCTTGTTGTTATTGTTGTTCATCTTTGCTTACCAACTTCAAGTCAACACTGCTGGCGACGCTGCTTGTGGGCGAGGTGGGCGGCACTGGTGTTGGCGGCGTTGCCGGGGGCGTCAGTTCCAGCACATTCTCCTCCAGTTGCTGCTGCTCTTGTAACTCAAGTTGCAATTGCTGTAGTTGCTGCAGCTGCAACTGTTGTTGCTGTGGCTGTTGTTGTTCGTCTTCTTCGGCAGTCTTTGCGGTTTCCGCGTCGCGCAGCTTGCGTTGCAATGCCTGCCCAAGAACAAATAGTGGGGCATAAGTAAATACATTTTGTATCTCACAGATACGAGCGGGCATTCAAGCTACGCGCGCACAAACAAAGCGCGCACATGATCGCTTCTGTGTACACAAAAAGGGAAAGTCCCCCAGCACCCCGCAGTCCCCCATCGAATATACGCGTATACATATGTACATATATCTGCGGCTATTGGCCTTTGGAATTCTGCGCCGGCGTCGCCCTCGTCATCGTCATCGACTGGGCTTATCGCCAAACTATCGCCTCGGCTACAACTACAACTACAACTGCGGTGTGCGCAGATATACTATATGTAGTGTTATTGTTTTGGTTGTCTAGAAGCTCGAATAGCCGGCCACAAATGTCGTATTCAAAACGCACTTATGAGCACATAAACTCTTACATATATAGCACATAGTAACTATGTGTGTGGACGTGTGTGTGGTATATAGTACTTGGGTTTGCTTTGCTTGAATTGTGCATGAATGAAATCTATGAATAATTCAAGGGCATATCGCGTGTGTCATACGCAAACACAATGTGCCGCTCTCACTCTCTCTCTTTCTACTCAAAGATCACTGGAGGGGAGTTTCGCAATGCCCTTTATCACTGGCGCAGAACAATAACAATAAAGAACAATAGCCTTAAGAAAGGGGTGGATTGAAACAAAGTCTTGCTATACCCTACTGAAAAGAAGTAAGAACGCTTAAGTCGACTGCGAGATATACTGTTCCTATTAGTTTATAATGCACTCTAAAAGTAAAGTGCATTAATGGTCTACCAATTTACACATCATTACACCAAAGACTTCTCCAGTTATTCGCAATTTACATGAACAAAATAGGACTAGTTCTAGATTATCGTATAAAGTGGGCAAAAGGGGAGTGGTGTGTCTCTAGCTATTATAGTTTCTGAGATCCACGCACTTACACGAACAGACGGACATGGAGCTAAATCAACTCGGCTATTGCTGCTTATCATGAATATATATACTTTATATAGGGTCTGAGAAGTCCCCTTCTGCCTGTTCCAAACATTTTGCATTTGCACAAAACCATAATTCCCCTTTTCCAGGGTATAAATAATTGTTCTGGAAAAGAAACTTAAGAACTTAAGGAACGTGAAAAGGAACTTTTACTGAGCCTGATCAGTAACTTTATTTTGCATAGTTGCAACGCTGTGCGAAACATTTTACATTTTGCATTTGTATTTTTCTCTAAGAGCTGTTTACGAGCGTTGGCGATCGGTATTATCCGGTTCACACTTGTTATGCCGAGCAAACATGCATGCACAATAGTTCATACTCGCTTTGATTTTGGGGCCATAATCGCTAATTGAAGTTGTCGATTGTGCTGCAATTGTTGACGCTCTTTTACTGTCTTGTTTTCCTCGATTTATAATAATTGTTGGCCCTTTTTCCAGCGAATCAATAAAATTAATGATTGGCCGCAGATAAAGCAATGGAGTGGACGACATTTGTCAATTGAGATTGCTTGCGGAGTGTGAGTTAAACAAAAATGCGGGTACTGTTGTGGGTCATATTTCTGCTCCAGATCGAAACTAATATTCAGATATGGAATGTTTATATTCAGGGAATCGATTCACATTTACGATGCCGTCATACGCCACGCAGCTGTGCACACGTTATTTCGCCATTTCGAACCAATAAAAGGGGTTCGACTGATTAATGACGACACATTTCTTTCGGACTTTTTTTATTGATTGCCGAGCCTTGACCTTACGCAAAAAACCACAGGTAATTTCTCACTAACGGCACTCTTCGGCCAGCTAATTAAACCAGCTGAAGCATTGCGCACCTTGACCTCGATGCGAACAACAAAAGCTTCTAAACGTTGCATAAAAATGCAAAAATGAACGAAAACAACAAACAAATAAACAACTAGAACTATGTTATTCCACGTCAAACTGAAATCCAAAGAGGCGACCACACCCCATAAAGGAAGCGAACCACGCCGAACCAAAGGCCCTCAATTTTAGCGTAGCCAACTAAGCAGCAATTAAATAAAACATGTAGTGGGGCTATAGGCGAGTGGACTCGACTGCGAAATACTCGTACTAATTTTTATATTAAGAAATAAATGAAAAGCAGCTAACTTGCAGTTGGTTCTTGAATAACCTTCAAATGCTTATTTCAACCATAATTTTATACTATACTTTTAAATTGGGTTTCTTTTTACTTAGCTATTTGATTAGAGTACAACAATAATAAGATGTAATAATTTATAGATCTAGGGATTCAGCCAGTATATATATAAAAATATGGAATGCAGTTAACATTCAGATGCTTCTTTAATACCTTTCATATGTCTAATTTTGTATTTGATTTGGCTACAAAACTTATAAGAATTGGGATCACAGATAAAAATATATCGGTTGGGCACTTGGATGGAATACCCTTCTACCCTTTGGAGAGCTGGTATATAAATTAAACGCCCCGCACCCGCACTCCCCTCTCCGCACTTGCCACTTGCAACTGCTGCTCTTTAGCTGCCCCTCGCTTCCTTTGACGCTGTCGACCAGGTGGAAAAGCGGCGAATGTAAGCGTAAATTTGACTTGTACTCGTTTAGCTGGTAGGTGCTAAGGGTGGGGCCCCATGGGGGTTTGGCACTGGGGACTCGGCAGTTGGAGCTACAACTGCATGCCCCGTTTACTTGGAACTCACTCGGCATTGTATCGCATTGTGGTCAGTTGAGGCAAATGGCTCAGCAGCTGTTTTTGTTTATTTCTGCAATTTGTGGAGCGTGCCAAACAATGGCAATGCTCTCGAAGTCAGTCGGCGATGACGTTCGCGATGAGTTCCTAGTGCCCAGTGCTCCCCTTGAGGGCCACACCACACCACACACAATACACGACACGACACGACACGACAGATTGGATACGGTTTGGTTTGGAAATTGGGTGTGGTATGGATGTTTTTGTATGCTTGTATAGTATTGTATGTGGCACGGCCACGGCGCCTGTTTCGGGGGCTTGACCGCTCGGCCACTCACTATTGACGAGGCCTCTGCGTCATGAACGCCGTCTGTTTACTGAGCACGCAATTGAAATAATTGATCCAGTTAACAAAATTGCATAAAAATTCAATAAAAAAGCACTCACAACAACAACAGTGCCAGCTGAGATGCCGTCTGGCGAGGCTCTTGGACTCGGAATTGAAACCCGATCGCAGACCCATTTATCGAGTTAGGTTTCCATTTTTTTTCTGTTTTGTTTATTTATTTATGGTCTCTAATGGAAAGGGGTCGAAACTTGTTCGAACTGTCGAGGACAGCGCAGGGCTTGGAATATTTCGAAAAATATTGCGACTCGAGCGGAAAATATGCCAACAAAAATGATTCAAGACTGAAGAAGAGCAATGGAATCGAGGTGAAAACCTATTCCGCACTAAGCAACTTAAGCATTTTAAAACCAACGTGTCCCTGGAGTTGAAGTATTTGAAAGTAATTGATTTTAGCTTAGTCTTCTAATTAGCTTGGATATTAGTCCTCCAAGGATATTTCAAGTGCTGTGAAAACGTGCACAAATTACAAAATATTCTCGCTGGGCAAAGAGAAACCCCGATAATGTATTTTTAAATGACAGTAATTAAGTACAATTTGCTGTGCAAATTAAGGATTACCCTTAAGCTGGTTACTTGCTAGAGATAAATGATTAAGAAAGTCGGTTCAAAGGACAACGGGATAATTGAAATAGCAATATGACCAGAGAGCATTTACATACTTGTCGAGAGAAGTAGAAAAATATGAGAAAATTAATATCAAATTTTATTAAAAGAAGTAAACATTTTTCTTCATTTAAGCAGTACAACCATAAATATATGCGGTGTAAGGACTATAAGACTTATTTAGTATGCCTTTAGACGATAAAAACTGTTCTATTTAAAATAGAAATAAAATTTTACAGCAACGAAAAGAGAAGAAATAATTTAAATTAAGACTTCAGGATTTAATAGAAGAAATATACTCAATAATTTCTCTAAGTGAGTGTTTTGAAGAACGATTTTGAATTGAATGATAAGCAGTACAAGAGATAAAGCGACATAACATTGGGCAATTATTTGATGTCTATCAAACACTTTCGTTCTAGCTATTGCCAAAAATAATATTAATAAATATACATGCGAATTTGAGGTAAACATTACGAGCCAAAACCAACCCCATTCTAATCTTGTCAAGGCATCCAGTTCAGTTCAGTTCAGTTTATTTTCATTTGCTGTTGCTTTGGCTGTTGTGCTGTTGTGCTGTTTGGGTTTGTGTTATGTAACACTTTGACTAACAATTTGGCAGCAAGAATTACTTTCTACTGATAAGCGGCACTCGCATCGCATCGAGTCGCGCCATGCCACGCAACGCAACGCAACGCAACGCGACTCACGGCGATATCAATATGAAAATCCATCGAGTCTAGAGAGCAGAGAGCAGCTGTGTCATCGCAGCGAGCTCGGGGCGTATTGTTAACAAGGCGAGTCGTATGAGTATGGAGTACAATACGAATACAGTTCAGTTGTTGTTCAATTAAAAATGATTGTTTATTGCATTTGGCACTAGGAAAAATGCTGACACAAAATATGCGGGCAACGCAATCAATTCCTTTGATGGTGCGAATTCTCCTCCCAGACTGTGGAAGAAGTTTGCCTCTAATTTCTATTGTGGCCACACAAATTAATCATAAGAAATTTGTTTAGCTGCGAAACCAATTGGTAATTATCAGATGACACAGACCATACATCAAATCCCAGGGGCAACTGCTGATGATGGCCATGCGGAGTGACAATTAGAACGCATTCGCTAAGCAACCAAATGGAAATGGAATGCGTGACTAGGTGCGGGTGTGGGTCTCAGTCTCAGTCTCGGTCTGGGTCTCGATCGATAGATAGGGTCTGATTCCAAGTGCGAGTGCAAATAAAAGATTCATGGTAATGCCATTAATACACGCCTAAGCCCAGTGTTAAGTCTTGCCCTCCAAATGGTGTCAAACTGTCGGCCATTGCATTAAATGCTTTATGCGTTCATTTAAAGTTTTAAGTTGATTACCCAGCTGACGGAGTTCTTCGACGGTTATACATACTTCTTCAACAGTAGCTGAGCTATTAAATATTGCCAGTCTATATTTAAGTTGATTTCTGACCCAGTTTCCAGCACATGCAAGTTATTGGCTCCATCTGGCATGCGTAGCGCTCATTTGTATGCTACGAAAACTGGCAAACTGCACCATAAAAACTTATAATACTCGTATGTCCATATGATAATCGTCGAGCGAACAAGCGCAAAAGGCCGCAAGACATGCAAACTGCGAAAATAAATTACAGTCACTGCTCGACTCCAGAGATACCCTAACAATAAATTGAAATGGAGATGTAATAACTAAATAAACATTTCCGACAATTTTCATTTTCTGACAAACATACAAAAAACAAAGGATTTTCACAAAAAATAATTTATAGGTTTCATACATTTTAGAATCGACGAATTAGTCTAAAAATGTTTAAGAAATCAACTCTTATTTAATTTTTAAAATACTTTCCTGATCATATTTTCCTGAATTTATGTTTTCACTCAGTCAACATACCCGCTGTGCGCCACTTGCAGGGTATACTCGTAAAGCCAGAGGCAGTCGTAAAGTCAGGTTAAGCGTTGCCTGGCTTTTGAGACACGTGTACACAACACTTTTAATGTGAGCTCCCCCCATCGATCCACTCACAACAACAACAATCGGAGGAACAACAACTGGCTGTGAAACTACTCAAGAAGCGAAATCAAAAAAATCAAAGATAATACGCTAAGTATTTGGTGCAATCAATTTCTACGCTAATGCGCTGTTATTAACTTCTTTTTTCGCAATGGAAACTAAAACTATAAACAAATAATTTCGTCAGTCAGTCACAAGGCAGCCGTAATTTAATTAGACTGATTATAAAGCCAAGTCTGATAAATCAGCTGATCGATCAGGGCCCTGACACAGGCGTGGGTGAAACCAGTCAGCAAAGTCAGCAGGCCAACAAGTCTGTTGGCCTTAAATTCAAATATGCCCAAAGAGAATACGAAAAATACAACGAAAACAAAAAAAAGAGAAGAAAACAAGTTAAACATGCTAAATAAATGTTGAATCAAACATGTTAATTATTTAATAAGTTCGCCTGATAAAAACTGAGTTATTTGCACAGTTCTTTTGCTTTTAATTTTTGTTTTTGTTGTTTAAAAATGATTAGAGCAAGTATAAAGCGTTCACGGGAAAAAAAAACAATTAATTATTATCGACTATTTAGATATCCTGTGTGAAGTTCTTCCGGCATGTCCAATAGACAATTGATTAGTTTAAGCAAAGGATTCAAATGAAAGTAGTATTCATTATGGTACTAGAAATCTCTCATCAATCAGAATTATTTTGTTTTTCGATTTGGCATTATTCATATTCATAAAATGATTGTGACAGGCATTCTACGGCTGTTAAGTAAACATAGGCTTTGATTTACAAAATAGAATCGACCATCAATCAGTAAGTATTCGACGACATTCGATTAGATTGGCAAAAAGTAATCATATCCATAACAATTAGAAATAGTTCCAGCCGCTATGTCTGTGAAATTCACTAACTAAAATTATAAACTGAAAATCACTCCACAAATGAGATTCTTTATTTCTTCTTTATAATGAAATCGAAATATTTACTGCATTAACATAATAATCCGGATTTTAAAATTAAACTTGGCAAATTGGAAAAATAAATCAAAAACGTTGTACAAATTAAAAATATATCATTAAGTGGCAACGAACTTTTATCCACTTGCTGTTCAAATTTTGAAAAATCTTGTCTGTTGCCCTCTAGACTGTAAACAATAACACCTGTGATATTTTAGTCATTCAGTCAGACCGTTAGTCAGAGCCAAGACTTTTATATATGTATGTACATAACGGCTTCTTGGCTAGCAGATAAAGAATGTATAGATTTTTAATAAACCTTCTACGATAACTGAGCTCTTCAAAATCAATTCGATCATCAAATGCGATTCTTAAATGTATTAAAAGTAAAAGTTTACTGTATGGCTTTGGCTGCACAACTATCATACGATTATTGCGGATCATGTTGACGTTTTCAAAGTCGTTGTTTATATGGGTTATCATATGACGATTTGTACACTTCAACAATGTTTCAGTTTCAGTTGGCCAATGATTTATGCTTTCCAATCGAGCCCAGTTATTGCGATAGCCGCCTTTATGACGGGTGCTCTAAAAATACCAATTTGCCGGTGTTTAAATGTACATTAAAACCTCCTTAGGCCCATGACGGAGCTGTGCCCCGATCGCGCCTTATCTTTCCAGCCGTTTTAATAGCCGAACGAAACATGGACAAAATTCGAAATTATTTTATTGCCCGCAACCTGCAGCTCAAGTGGGTGTGAGAGATGTTCCACACCTGATACGAATTGTGAGTTATGAATTGTGAATCGGATTGGCAATTGAAGGTTGAATGACTTGCCTTGCGATTTGATCTGGGCAGCTGCATGGAATGGAACCCCAGGAAAAGTGATGAGTTGTCAACGAGATACACAAAGAGAATTTCAACAACTTTTGGTGCAACTCTCGAAGCACTGTGCTGCCTAATCGATGCTTAGATAATTTGCCTGCTTGTTTACTTTTTAGGTTTATAGATAATAGCAACAACGTCGACGTGAACAGTCGAATGCCAACACCACCAGACTTGCCCATATTGATAACAAGTAAAAATCGAATACCATCGGCAATGCTCGACAACGAAATACCCTGCCTTAAAAGCTTAAGATTCAACTTAAATGCAATGTTCAAAAGTCGCGACGATCGTGCGGTATTTTTGCTTAACCAATGGGGCAACTGAAAATGTTCATTAAAAAATGCATTGTGCAATACTTTTTAAGCCGTTAACTAGCGCAATATTATTACAGTTGTGCTTTCAGCTGAACATTTATCATATACATAAAAAAATGTGTCGCCTCCAAATATAAATGATTTAGAGCTAAATAACTACATTTGACAATTACATACAATTAAATGCAGCTATGTTGGAGATGAATGTATGTATATATTTTAATTATTAGTATTCACTTACACACATTCTTTAGAGACTCCCTTGTTTATCCCCAATTTGAGTAGAGGGTATAATAAAAGAAACAGAAATGACTATTACGCGTAATTGTATTGAAAGTCGTCGGTTGTGTCTGGGACAGTATCAGCAATTGTAGTTCCATGAGTTCTGCTATTCTGATATCGATATTGGATTGAGTTCAGTTCAGTTCAGTGGGGGAGGGGTTAAGCGATAATACTGCATGGGTGGTACGATTGCGAGAGCATGCATATAAATAGTAAATAATCATAATATGCTAATGGCCAGGCGTATTAACTGAAAGTGTCTCTCTGACGTCAACAAAGGGAATAAAGGTTACATTCAAACCACTCAACGAACGAACAAAATGGAACCATAAATAATCGAACTGATAGTAAATTGTCATTCCTTGTTGAACTTGAGAGTCTTCTGCATTGCCGTGCGAAATTCTACAAACTGCCCCCACAACAAACTGCAGTTTTTCCAGGCCACATCAAAATTCAATTTTGGCACAACAATTTTAAGCGCATAAAATTAAATATTTATTTGTGCTCGCACTGCCGCTCGCAGTTTCACAAATCAACTCGTAAAACAATCGTAAAACTTTGGTAGCCTTCATAAAGCCTATATATGTATGTAGACGTATCTATATACAATGTGTAGACATGCGAATAGCATGTCCAGTGTTTTGGGTCGCCTGTTCAATTCAAGTATATATTAAACAGCCACATCATTAGCTCAAAAACTATTTATAATTTGCATTCGAATGAAATGCAGTTCCAGCAAACATCAACAAACAGTTAAAAGCCGATGATTGAATGCTCTTAAACATGCACATATTTATTAGTGTCATAAACACTATTAATTTAACTGAGTCAAACCCTCAATATGCATCAATTTGGCCAATTGCATAACAATTTAAAACTGTCGCAGTTGTTAAAAACTTGTTGAACAATTTATTTTATAATAAATGTAGATATTTTGTCAGCTTCTTATGTTAAAGTGTTTAATTACCCTTTCAATAAACAACAAGATCTATATACTTTATGTCTGAGATAAACAAAAAGATCGAAAAAACAATCGACTGTTTTTGTCCCAAATTTGAGACTTTTTCCACGCTTCTGTTAAACCCATATTTCTTTTTATTTTATTTTGTGTTTTGTTGTGAGCACATAAATTATTATGTGCTCGCTTTGAAAAACAAATGTTTTTGCTGTTGTTGGCGGCGAATATATTTCCACAGCGCCAAAACAAAAAAAAAATATAACAACAAATTTTAAATTGAAAATTGGACGAATCCAAAACAAGTGGAAAACCAAAAAAAAAAATTGCGTCGCGTTGCCAGCAAGTATAAATAGCGTTATTTCTCGTGGAGCTGATGAACTGTCTGGCCTGGTCGCTGCCACCTCCTGCCACTCTCCGCCTGCCCCTGCCACTTCCTCTTCCACCATGGCTACCGCTGTGGCCAGTGGCCACCTTTGGCTTTGGCCTGTGCATCTGGCCAGTAGCCTCCCCCGATTTTTTATATCGGGATTAGCGGGCAGCGGACGTAGACATAAATAACGAGGGGAAACATTGCAACCTGCACACGACTGCAGAAATACCCTGCAGCATTTTCAATTTGCATTTGCAACAAGTCACAATTAGGAAATTTGTTAAACTGGTTAATGCATTTTAGCTTCTTAAAATTTCTCATCAAGTATTAATTTAATTATTTAATTTTATTGTTTATTTTTTCCCAATTTAATTAAAATGTCATCCTAAAAAAATCATAATAATTCAAAATTGTATATAGTCGTTTGCATACTATTTTCTACATACGCATTTCCTCTCTTCTTGGTAGATAAACCCAACAAACTGAAAATATATTGTATATAATAGTAGGGCTCGCTGGAAAACTACTACTAATGTTAATTTTTTGTAGTATTTTGATTATTCATAAATCTTACTTATTTTTGTAAGACAGCTTTTAAATAAAAATAAAGAGATAACAAAAAAAACATATTCACCTATATATTCGAATATTTGAAAATTGAATATTTTGATTATAATGTAGAATTGTAATACGGAATCTTTACTTTTTTAGAATTTACGATCATCTGTGTTTTGTTTGTGATGATCAAGCATACCCGTCGATCTGCATGGAGATGTAGGGTATAAAAAAATGCGACACAATTTTTAGTATTTTGCTGCCATCCGCTGTGAACGCTGGTAATGCGCCGTTATTTTGAAGGTCGTGTGGCCACAGTTGGGCTTATTTACAAAGGGCCAAAAGAACAACGGAAACCCCTTTTTGCATTACGGAATCGCATCAAAAAGGGAAAACAACGTTAACAACATCAGCTTCGACAGCAGCGGCAGCGGCAGCGGCAGCAGCAGCGAAATTGCGAAATGCCGGATAGTGGGCGTGGGCAAAGGGGGAGTGGAGGGGGGTGAGGTGGGGTCAAGAATCAACGATTAACTTACCACGCGTCGCGTTTCGTAGCGCGGCGGCGCTGCAGAGACGGCAACGCTAAGGGCGCCTCTGGAGCATGCCTCCAGCTGTGTGTGTGCTGGCGTATGCGTGTGTGTGTGTGTGTGTGTGTGCATAGGTGTTGTATGTGCCTCATGCAACATTTCAAATGGATCCATCGAGTGCAGCAATCGTGGACTCTGCTCGTCACTCGAAATGTCAGCCGATGGTGGGGGCGAGGGTGGCAATGGATTTTCCATAACATAAACGAAGTCTATTTCGGCTGGCATAGTCGATGTCGTCGTCGTCGTTGTGGTCGCTGTCGCAGTCGCTGTCGCCGTCGCCGTCGCAGTTGTTGTTACTGCGTTGCTTAGCTGCAAGAGTGTCGTCGCATTGTTGTTGCCTCCTGCTGTCTGCGGTGTAGTCTGCACAATGCCCGCCAAGTCTATGCCCATGTCCACGTCCAACAATCCCACCGTGGGGTCTATCGAGGAGCCCATTGTATCGCTCCAATTGGATTTCTTTACACGTTTATTTGTTGTGGTTGCTTCCACTGTTGGGGCTGTTGTGGCTGTTGTGGCTGCCTCAAACACATTGCTGCCATCTAGGTGCATGTCCATTAGCATTAGATTGAAATCGGTCTGCGTTGTCTGCTCTATTTTGGCGTCGGCCACCTCGTAGCGACGTCGCATGTCCTGCATGTGATGGCCACGTATGTGATCGATGAAGACCGAGAACTGCAGACAAATCGCCGGACAGAAGGCGCAATTGAAGCCAAAGCATTGCACGTCCGGTGATGTTGTGATTTCGCCGCACTTGTGAAAATACGCGTAGTCCTCCAGTTGCCAGTGGAACGATTGTGGCGGCAACAATGGGTCCAACTCCACGGCGGGTTGTAGCGACAGAATAGAGTTTGTGATTTCAACGGCCATGACAAAACACACAGAGAGGGAGACAGACAGACTTCAGCTACTGCCTAAGCGAAGTGCAGTCCTTAAAGGAATCGCTCACTCCTCACCTTTTGATATGTTACTTTAATGAGTATCGCTTGTTTTTATTGTTGAGTCGTTGAGTTGCGCGCCTACGACAAACGACAAAACAAAACAAATCGGAATCGGAATCGAAATCAGCGACAAGTGCGACAAGAAACGATGCGGAGACCACTCAAAAGAAATGCGTTGCAAACAGCCGGCAAACGAAAACTGTTGTTGTTCTCCCATGTTCTCTTGCTTATAAGAACGCCGAAATCATGTTTCAACACACATACAAGGTGACGCCGTGCGCAGCAACGCCATTTGACGCTCTCTGAGAACAGCAAGCAAGTGAGAGCGTATGACGTAGCCGCAATCTATTTTATGTGTAGTAACTTTATTTTTTGTAATTTTACTTCAAATTAAATGGATGGATATCTGTTTCACGCAAACAATTGTTGTAATGTTGCGTGCATGTGCACATCCCTGGTTTAATCAGGGTGTAGCCCTGGCCAAAGCGCGCTGCGCCGCATCGATTGAATACATTGCATGCTATAAAAATTTGTATATGTATATATAAAATACATATTATGTTATTTATTTATTTATTGGGTAGCTTTTGTGCAATTTACAAAAATATATTTTTTATTTATTTTGGGATATTTCTGTGATGTGTTCAGCGCTGCCAACTTGTCGCTAAACTGCGCGCGCCAAATTTGTCTTAGAAATGTCCATGAAAAATCCAAATTTATTATTATTTATAACCGCAGAATATTACAATAGTTAAGTCTACCCAACGCAGCTAATTAAAGAACAATGCTAATAAATTAAATATATCATTATGCCGTGTAGCGAGATACAATTTTTTATTAAAAAAAAAATGCCAATTTGAGTGCAAGTACAAAAAACTCGCTGCCCATTATTCACATAACATGTTTAACATCTTTTATGGCGTTTACATATTTATAATTGTAGTAAAGTTCAACGCACTCAGCCAATAAATAGCGATTACTTACTTATTTAAGAACTAATTGTAAAGTAACTTAAAATACTTTCTATTTCATTGTATTGGATGTGCTTAAGCTAACATTTCGACATCATCAACCTCGCCCTTGATATCTGCAGCATCCGGCATGCCAACGCCATCGGGCAGGATGCATTCCTCTGGGTGGGACACCACCTGGTTGACAATATACAGATTACGATTCGACGCACCAACGGTCGTTGATGTTGAATGCTGCGTATTCGCCGGCCTTGCTTTGTCTAAAGCAACAGTTGGGGTTATTTGAAGCATCTGCGATTTGTTTGCACTCCGCGACAAAGTCTTCTCTTTGGGTGAGGGCTGGCAAGGCAATCTATTGCCAGACGACACTCTCTGAGCCGCACGTGAAGCTCCAGAACTAGCTGCAACTTGTGGCTGCAAAAATCAAATGGATTGGTGATTAATATTGCAAGATTACGGTGCTTCTAGAGATTATTAGCTTACCTTATTGCTGGCTGCTGTCGAGGGTGTCATTGTGGGTGGCGTTTGTTGTTGTTGGGAATTCCTGGAGGATGAGGTGGATGACAGCAACGATAGCCTTGGTTTTTTGTATTCGTAACCAATGACGTTTCTCGACCGATCGTAAATTGGTCGACTGTAAGCTTCCGAATCAGCAGTTTTACTTACCGCTTCCACTGCTGAACTGTTGCTGGTTGGCTGTGAGGTCACAGCTGGCGTCGATGTTGACGAAGTAATGGGGCGCCGATTTGGTATTTCCACCGTGACGTTATCCGCAGTGCCGCTAAGATGATACACATAGTTCTCCAGCAGCTTGGTGCCAACTTCCACATCAATTGGGCGCAAGGATGTTTTCCTCACAAAGTTCTCAATGACACGCTGGCGCTCTGACACCGTCATCGATGTGACAGACTTGGCTAGGTTCTGCAGAGTCAAATCAAAGAGCTGGATGCGTGTCTGCAGCTCAACGCGCTGCTTGTCCGCTGGACAAATGGGTGGCAACTGCAAGAGACCCGCCAAGGGATTGACGGTAGCAGCTGGCGGCGCATTGTCTACAGCCTGAGAGCTGGCTACATTTGGTGCCACGGCTGCAGCGGTGGGATTCGTTTTCTTGGTCAAGAGGGCACTACGCGGCAGCGAGAGCGAGAGGGGTTTGGCCAATCGTTCTATGTGGCCCAAGGCTGGAGGTGAAGGTGTTGCTGGTGATGAAACGCTACTGAAAGCGAGAGTTGGAATGGGTGCAGGAGCAAGAGCAGGTTCGAGAGCAGGAAGGAGTACGGGTTCAGAAGGTAAAGCAGGCGTGGCTGCAGGAGCACTTGGACCTGATAAGTGAACCGATTGCACAACACACGGCTGGCCATCCTTAGCCGCCATCTGCTCAAGCTTGGCGCGCACCTTTTGCGGTATATTCTTGTCCTGCTTCGAGATGATCTTTGTCGAGATGACCATGTACTGCGGCAGTTCCAGCACAGGCACTTCAGCTTTCGAATGCAGACGTGTCGGATCAATGGCCTGCATTGGCCCATTCAAATTGGGGCAGCAAAAATCCAAGCCCACTTGGCCGTAGTTGCGTTGATAACGCGTTGGATATAAAAACGAAAACATTTTCGTAGTACCAAATGTGGACACATCACTGGAACCGCTGGCGGTGGGCACATCTGCTGTGCTGCCGCTGCTATTAACCACATTGTTGTCGTTACATGCTGGGATCATCGGTGCGCTAGAGGAACTGCAAACAGGCGCCACAGGATTGCTGACAGTACGTGGTATGGGCGCCACCACTTGCAAGGGAGCTTCCTGCCGATCCGATTGATGTGGACGAATCGCTTCCTGCTGTGGCTGCTCCTGTTGCTGCTCTTCTTCAGCCTCCGCCTCCGTCTTTACCTCCAGCACAGGCATCGGAACAACACTTGCAGGCGGCTTTACCTGGCGACTCTCTATAGGCAACGCTGTCGGCAACGCTGGTGGCAACGCTGGTGGCAACACTGCGAGAGATACTGGGGGCAGCACTGGAGGCAACACAGGCGGCAACACAGGCGGCAACACTGGCGGCAACACTGGAGGCTGCTCTGCTGTCGTCGGCTGTGCCGCCTCAACTGGGGCAACTGCTGCTGTAGCAATTGCTTCGGGGGGTATCTCAATTTGTTGCTCCTGAATTGCTGTTGATGCTTGTTGCTGTTGTTGTTGCTTCAGCCATTTGGTGACCACAGTAGAACTAAGAAGCACACGCAACCGGCGAGTTTTTGGCACTGCTTGCAGTTTGGCAACTGGCGGTTCTTCAATGGGGAGAGGCTGGAGAGAAGGACCGGGCTGCAGCACGGCTGACTGTCTGACACAGGAGGCAGCTGTGATACGCACGGGGAACGCAATTGATGTAGTCGTTGGCCTCTCAGGCTGATGCTTGGCACGCTTAACATTCGGCATCTCTACTGATGCATTTGGAAGCTTTCGTTTGCGCCCATGGCTTGTTTGTGGCTTCTCCTGTTTTTGCTTCTTTGGTTGTTCCTGCTGTGACAGCAGCTTTTGTTGTGGGTGTTCCTTTTCCACCTCCTGTTGTTGCTGCTCCTGCTCTGGTTGTAAGTGTTGTTGCAGCTTCACTGTTTGCTGTGCAACACCAGGGCTCAGTTTCTGACTCTGCTTCGGCTGCCGGTGGGACTCGTGGCTCGTTGCCTGCGCCACTTTGTGCGCTTTGCCACCACGAGAACCTCGTTTGGCGCGTTCGCCAGATGATTCTCTAGAGGCCGAGCTGCCGACACGATCAACTTGCGCATCAGCCAGAGAACGAGTTATACTTAAGTCCAGCTTCTGGGGCTGCTTTTTAGGCATACGCTTGCTTGGTTCTTTAGCTGATTCAGATGCAGCTGATAAGAGTGCATCAACTGATGATGAAGCTGCTGCTGCTTCTTTGGTTGGACCACCTGTTGTTATTTCCAACTGTTGCTGTGATTCCACCAAATCCTTAGTCTTGGCTTTGCCAACAGCCTTTTTCGCTCCCTTTTGTAATTCACGCTTCTTTTCCATTTTTGCAGTCGTCAAAGTTGCAGTAGATGCTGCACTTGCTTGGCTACTAGTGGAGGGTTCAGTGGACAACATTGCCTCATCCAACATTTTTGTAAGCAGTGATTTTCGTTCTGATTTCTCTGGCTTTTTATTTTTTGCTACTGACGGCAATGATTTCCTACCATGTACCTGCAATGTTGCTCTCTCTTCCTTCAGCGGCACATCTGACTTGCCAGGCAGAGTTCTTCGTGTTTCTGCCTCTGTTTTGCGTGACTTATTCACTGACGAGGACTTGCTATCAGTCTTGCTCACTGTAGGAAGCTGTTTCGCCATTGACAGAATCTTCCTGGAAGTCTCCGCCTGTGACGGTTTCTTTTTGAGCTGAGCACTACCATCTGGCACCACAGAGACGGATATGTTTATGCCATTGGATGGGGATGCAGGGGATGTCGTCGATTCAACACGTTTGAAGGGCTCATTCGGTGTGCCAACTGTTTTGGTGATGATAACAGTGTTGTTTAATGTAGGTGTCTCATCGCCACCCAGCAACGAAGACAATGTGGATTTCACAGGCGATGTCAACGCTTCCGGCTTCTTGCTCAGTACAGGCGACACATGTTTGGGCGAACCAAATCCCAAGCCCTTTTTTTGATGCATGGCAGTTGTCGGAGATGACTTTAACTTGTCACTTGCATTGCTTTCTACTTTGCGACGCTTCTCTGGAATCGTTGTGCTCTCATAAGCGTTAAATGTCCGTCGCATAACTGTTGATGAAAGAGACCTAAGTATTGCTGGACTGTTTTCCTTTATAGATTTAACCCACCTGATTTACCAATGGTTCCATCCCGCTGCGGCGTAGTTGGCGGTGCCATTGATGTCTTCCGTTGCATCAAATGCTTAGACTTTGAGCCACCTACAAATAGAAAAATGGTATTATTAGAGAAAGTGAGGAATTGCTTCATGGAGAGCTAAAATTATATGATAGTAATAGCTATTAACCATCGGACTGGGAGTCATCCGTTTGCGTGGAGCTAACACCATCATCGTTGTGGTCATTGACACCTGTTGTTTCAGTTACGTTCGATTGATTATCTTGAACTGCTTCGGTTTCCTCCGTTTTATGCTGATGTAATTCGGCAGTTTCCATCTCTGCATGTTGCACAATATTTTCTATTATTGACTCGAGTGTTTTAGCATCAGTGCCGCCGTCAGTTGGAGTTGTAATTTCATCCCTACTCTTGACAAGCTCTTGATCTAATAATGATGTTTCAGTTGGCTGCAGAATCGATGTCTCTACAGATTTGACGTCAACCAACTCCTTTTTACCCAATGATATATTTGATAAGCTCTGCTCTGACTCAGTTGCAACAACAGCTTCTTCTGTTGCCAATAGATGTTCCTGAGTTGATGTATCCACTCTCTCTTTATTTGGCTGGGTAATTCCAGCTGATTCTGTCTCCACTCCGTCTTCATGTGGCTCGACAATAGCACCTGAGGCTGCCTCAACATTGAGAGCATCCACATGCTGTGGAGTAGCAGCTCTGCTAGCCACATTTTCCTCCTTTTGTTCGAGGTTCAACAACATTTTCGTTCTCTTTACTAATACTCGCACCTTGCGCACCGAGCTCATTGAGGAGCTTGTGCTCGGCGTGCTAGCAACCGATGGGTCCAGATTGGTAGGTGTAGCACGGCCAGTGTGAGGGTGTGCAAATATTGGCATCTCTGTGTCTGCATGCGTCGCGCTTTCCTTGAGAGCGGCTCGTCTATTCTTGGGCCCTATGCGTGCCTTAGCGTTTGCTTTCTCAACTGTTTCAGTTGCTTGCGATTCAACCAGCGAAGATATAGTTTTCTTCTCAGTTTGCTTTGGCAAGTTCTTTGCACGTTCTTTGGATTTCGCAGCTGCTCGACTAACTGACGCTTTGGGAACCTGTATTTTCTTATCCTGCTCCTTACCCATATTGGCTCCCGTTTCCTTTTCTCTTGATCTAAACCGCTGTGCTGCTGGTGTACCTGCTCTGGAACGTGTAGTTCTACCTTCAGATTCCACGACATCTCTAATTTCTTTGAGCAGTCGCGGCTTCAATTGTTTTATTGACTCGCTGGCCGTTGCATCTTTTCCGTCATGTTGTTCCTCGACTATTTCATCTGTTTTGCTGATCTTGATTTTTTCTTCCGTTGAAATATTGCTCTCCAACATTTCTTTATTGATTAAATTTGAATCTGTTGAAATATTTTCACCGGTTTTAAGCTCTGGCACGTTGGAGCTAGTTTCGCTTGACAACTGAATCTCAGTTTGCTTTGATTGACTCTTGGCAGACTTTGATCGTCGTTTTCTTCGAATTGCGACTTTGCTTGGAACATCTTCTTGAATGTCATGCGATGCTAGTGTTTCACCGATTACTTGTTCTTGAGATGTTGAGGGAAGATTTGAAGGTTTTGGCATATCGCTGTCTGCAACCAATTTGGATTCTGAAATCTCACTGTTTGTTTCCTTCAATCTTGACTTGGCACTTTTCGATCTTCGCCCTTTTCGACGCCCTTTCTTTACAGTTGAGGGATTCTCCTTAATGCTACTCGATTCTGGAGATTCTATACTATTAGTTTGGTCATCATTCAAGGGTTTTTCTTCAGCTATGGATAAAGTGTGAGCCACTGTTTCAGTGTTCTCGTTATTTGCATCCATTGCGGAATCAGTTATTTCCGTTTCAGTTGACATTTCTAGTTTCCGCTTTCCCCCCCGAGATTTCTTTGCAGTTGTTAAATTATCCTTTTGCTTTCCAGCTGCATTCGAGACCAATTTTAAATTCGCATCAGACTCATTTGGCTTAGAACTGCGTAGTTTGTGCTCCGTTGTGCTGTCCTCAGTATCCACTTTGGTATTTTTGCTTTCTTCATTGAGATCTTCGCTTTCAGTCAACGCTGGACTGCTGGCAATCGGAGATTCCACGTCACCTCTTAGATTGCGTCTGCTACTGCGACTCCTGCGTTTTGTAATGCCTTTTGACCCAACTGTGTTCCTCTTTCTTCGCGTAATCTTCGTATTTGCAGAAGTTTTTAAGTCTTGAGCAGTTGATTCTGTTGGCAAATCCTCAGCGGAAGATGCTTCTATACCCAAATCTGCAGGATGATTAGAAACTTCTTCTGGCGGTTCGCTTGCAGGAAGCTCAACCAAATCTACTTCCGAAACTGCTTCAGGCGGTTCGCCTGCATGCAACTCAACTAAATCTGCTTCAGGCGGTTCGCCTACAGGCAGCTCAACAAAATCTGCTGCATCTTCTTTCTCCGTGCTAAGAAGAATTTCATCGGCAATTTGATGCAAGGATTCTGCTTCGCAAGCATTCACAATTTGGTCAATTAATTCGTCTGTTTCTTGCACTCCTGTTAGCTCAAGGTCCTCATGCAGGGTATCCACATTTTCTTCCGTCAGCTCAATGTTTGCCCCTACGTTGACTAGCTGGTCAACACCCTCAAAAAATGTCATTGACTTTTCATTCATCGTTTCCATTTTGGCCATTTCCGTTACTTCTGAAATGATATCCTCCTCATTAATTGGTAAGTCAGTTGCAGTTTTTTCTTGCTCAACTCCAATTTCCTCATCGCGTTGATCAACACTGATCGTCGCCGTCATTTCTATAATCTTATCAGCTTGTTGCATTTCCGATTCCTGTAAATTGTTCAAAAGTTCAATGGAATCAATATTTTTTGCAATGGCTGCAATATCTGTTTCGCTATTGTTGTTGGTGAATTTAAAATCTGTTTGCTCAACTAATGCTGTTAATAAATTATCCTGTGAAGCAACATATTCTGTGGCAATTATCGCATCCTCTTGCATTGCAACATTCAGGACTTCTTCAGTCATTTGAGATGCTGAATTATTTTCAATTTTATCTGATTCATTTAAATTCTCCATTTCTTGTTTGTCATTTGTCTCCGCTTGTAATGACATTTCCATTTCTTGGTTTGCTGCTGGTAAATTTGTATTCTCAATTGTTTCAACGACTTTGTATTCCGTCTCAGTTTGTTTAGGAAGCTCAACAGTGGCTGGCTGTTTTTCTGTTCTTTCAACAACTAATCGTCTTCTTTTTCGTGGCCTTCCTCGTTTCTTTTTGATCAATTCTGGAGTTTGCTCTGGTTTAGATTCTGACTCCGATACTGGATCTGGTTCCTGCACAGGCTCTGGAAGTGACATCAGCACTGGCTCTGGAGCTGACTCTAGCATTGACAATGGTTCTATCACATCCTCGGTTTTTTTATTACAGTCTTCAATTGGGTTTGGGACAGGTTTGTCATCTGGTTTCTTTGGCGTCAGCGAAATATGTTGAGTCCTCTCCTCTGTGGTGTCAGCCCGCTTCTTTGGTTGCCTCCCACGGTTGCCTTTGGGAAACGCTCCCTCGCTTTTAGCACGTCGCAGTTTGTTTCTACAGGCGGTTGTCTTATCCAAGGCTTCGTTGGAATAGGTAAGCTTGCGCACATGGCTGACGGAGAGTGATGAGCGCATAGGTTGAGATATGGAATTACTACGAGGCTTGGACCCAGAACGTTTCACGAATTCAATGGAGCGCTCAGCATCAATACTAATGATTTGTTCAGCCAGATTGAGACTGAGGCGCTCCAACGTTTCATAGGTAAGATTATCGTCCACATAATCGGCAGGTGGCGAATTGTGCAAGTCGTCAAAAAGGCGACGCGGTTTCGGGGTCGTGCTGCTCGAGGGTTCTTCAAGCTGTGGCTCTCCTGCAAGTGATTAAAGCAGAAAATAGTTGATAAAAGTGCCAGATACAATTTATCTAAACGGCATTTGGTTAAACTTACCCTCGGCCAGCGTTTGGCCGATGTTTTCCGTGGAGGAGTCATTAACCTGTGTGTCGGATGGGAGTTTTTCATTGGAATAAGATTTCTTGGCGGAAGAACGCGAGTGCTTGTGTTTCGAGGGCGGCGTCTCAGCGTCGCTAAGATTATTTAAATACACCTGAAGACGCTCGTTTTTGCCATTTGGCGTTAGTGCTTGCTCGCGCTCGTGTGGATGCTGTTGATGGCTCTCGTCGTCGGAAACAACAGGTGTCACAGTTTCTACACGGTTTGTTTGACGCACATTATAAATATAATCAGAGGGTTGGCAGTATCAACTAGTCGTTTAACACTAACTTACCCGCCACTGATGTCGTTGCACTCGTGTCCGTTGATATGTCAATAATCTGCTTGGAGTCTTCAGCGTCATCTTCATCGGAATCGTCATAGCCATAAAAGTCCGATTCATATACATACGATGAATCGCTATCAGTGTCACACGGCAAGTCTTGCAGATCTACAAATAGTGATATATATATAATTGGTATAATTAATTGCACTTTAATGGTGGAAGAGGATAACTTACGTAGTGGATCCTTTTTCGGTTCTTGTTTGGATGGCTTCAAGTCAGATTTCTGTGCTTTTATAATGGTAGCAGGTTTTTTGCTTTTGTTGCCCGGCAGCTGTTGGTTGGACGAGCTGCTGCTACTGGTATTTCCATTGTTGTTTAGACCAGCAGTCTTTGCATTAAGTATAGTCGAGGAGCAGCTGGGATTCTGACCAAATGTTTTAATCTCGGCACTTTTCGATTTGACAGCACCTGTGGCTTTGTGTAGACTCGGAGGTTTCCTAGCGCTGTTGCATGTCTTGGACAGCAACAATTTGTGATTGGACCCCATCAGCGCCTCACCTAGATTAAGAGAAACGTGTAGGTGAGATGTTAATCAAGTGTTCGTTGTTGCACCACATACCCAAATCATCTATAGAGTCAAATGATTCCAAGCGCTCGCGTCTTTTATTATCGTTTCTTTTGTGGGAATTAAACAAAGCGTCCAGAGCATCGTTAGATTCGCTTGACGATGAACTTAGGTTATGCCGGGATCTGGCTTTGACATTTGAGCTGCCTGTTTACAGAAATAAATCACATCAGTAATTAAATTGAAGGCATTTAAAGCTTTACTTACATTCATTGAGCAGATCGTCGCCAATGAACTTGCCATCGAAGAGTTTTTGAAATATATCCGCATCTATGGACGACGAGCCACTCGTCTCCGACGAGATGCGTCTGCGTTGAGAACGCGACGCCGACACCGCTTGGCTCTCTAATGACGCCGTCGTCGTTGGAGCTCCGCTGTTTGTGTTGATGCCTGCGCCATTGCAAAATAATTGTTATTTTAACTTGACAGACTCGGTTTTAAGAGCAGGAATTAGCATACCAGGCAACACCAAGTCTTTGTACTCATCAAGGTATTCTATTTCTATATTCTCCATAGCATTTGATTAATTAATGCTTCAGTTTGGTTTGTTTTTTTTTTTTCAGTCGCTTTGGCCCCTAGAATTAGTTGGCGTCGTTATCCGGTTGAAATTATCACTTTTAGCACCATAACAACGGCGCGCCTACAAACACAAGTTATGCTCGTAAAATGTTGTGGACTGTTTACATATGTAGCAGGTTATACTACACCAAACAAACACCACTCAATTGTAAATTAAGTAAAAACTCTGTTAAAACCGCAATATGAAAATTTTAATTGATACAAAATACAGTGTGACCACTGGTCACAAAGATGCTATTGAATAATCGAGAAATATACCAAATATATCGGTTCCAACACTTGGCATAGTCACACTAATTCGTCAAAATATCGCCTTTTTAATGCGAATGTCTGCAGAGGAAGAATAAGATTAATAGTTGGCTCCTCATTCAAATTAAAAAAATATTAAATAATAATTTTTTTTTAATTATTTAGATAATTGAAATAAACTTAATTACAACACTTATAATTAAAGTCGAATCGGTTGGGAAAAAACGTGTATTTTAAATGTATATTGAAGTGATAAAACACAGTCAAACGTAATAAAAATAGTAATCGTTAATAATTTATTATTATTCATTAGTAATACAAATTACATTTTTTATTATACATTAATTTCCTCCAAATTTGCAATCAAAAAGACGCTGTCAAAGTGTTGTTATAGACAGTGTGAAATATACCAGAAAGAATTTAATTTTACATTGCTAAATGTTATTGTTATTTTTAACGAACATCTAACCAGTTCGATGATGATATTGAAATCGCAATAGCAAAATGCAAAAAAAATATCTGTAGATGTTAGGAAAACAAGAAATCAGTGATTTTTTCAAAAATATGCGCCTTAATGTGTAGACACATATAATAGGTGTGACCGAACCGATTTGGTATATATTTTTTGACGCAAATAAGTGTGAAACACGAATGGCCGGTGACGTGGAACACGAACCGACACGAAGCGAAGAGAGAAACGTCAAATTGATTTCAACGCATTCAACACTTACCAGGTCAGCACGCAGAACTCACGAGCTTAGTGCACATTTTGCTTTTCGTTTAAATTAAACACATAAATTAAAATGGTAAGTCAAAAAATTGTGTTTACCATTTAGCAATCGTAATTAAATGCCGCCAACGATTCCAGCCTGCTCCTGCAAGTTCCACATCCGTTGGCAGCGGATCTCGCTCCCCCAGCAAACTCTCGGCGCCACGTAGCTCGGGCGCTGGCGGTGGCGGCGGCAGCACCTTGAAGCAGCGCAAGACGACGACAACAACGGCGGCCAGGAGTCGTGCTCCCGGCGGAGCAGGCACTGGTGGTATGTGGCGTTTCTATACAGACGATTCACCCGGCATTAAAGTGTAAGTTTATAACTAACTAAATAATTGCCTCTGCTAATTGTGACCCTTCACCTCCCCCTCTAGTGGACCAGTTCCAGTTCTGGTTATGTCGCTGCTGTTCATCGCCTCCGTCTTCATGCTCCACATCTGGGGCAAATACAACCGTTCTTAGACATTTTCATCGTAGCAAATAAAAATACTTTCACCTCAACGAACGAACCACAATTGTCGACGTCATCAGATTTCATATCACAACAGTGGCCCAAAAACAACAGCAAACAACAAGATTGATACTGTTGCATCTGCATTCCGTTTGTTGAGGCATCTGGTGTTTTCCACTTGAAATTAATTATTGTCTAAGCTTAAGTTACCCGTCGTTAAACTGATAAACTAAAAACAAACAAACTTTATATACATAATTTTTGTCAAAATTTGCTATTGACTTCAACTGGCTGCAAAATGATTTTATTTCATTTTGTGGCATAGAAATCCATTCCACAATTTATGGTGGACATGCTCATGATGTGCATTCATTTCGCTAATTCGCAAGTGTTAAGAACAAACAAATGATTTTTTCGTATTAAAAAAGCGTTTAAAAACCTATATTCTTTGTGTATGCTTTCGCACCGCTATCGAAGTTTTACCCATGAACTGGGACTCTTTGAAGTACCGGCCACGCATCTTGCAGCTGCGTTCACTGTGCTTTTGACCACAAATCAGACAACCATATTGTCGTTGCTTGTGCCGCAACTGCAACCAGGCTGGACAACTACTTTCCACATGCCCACGCTGACCACACAGCCAACAGAGCTGCTTCGATTGATACAGCTGGCAGTTGTGACCCTCGACTTGGCTGCAACGCCGGCAGCTTGGACAGTGCACATAGTTGGGCTTCACACACAGATCACAGAGGCTACAGTGCTTGTAAGTTTGGCCATTCTGCGCACAGCAGTTGCCGCAACGATCACAGTGCACATTTTCCACGGCTGTAAACCGTTCGCACTGCTCGCAGTACTTGTAGCCCTCGGCGGGACGCAGCTGCAGCAATTGCAGCGGCACATTGGTGAAGACGCGCACCGGAGAGCCATGACAACGTCGCGAGGCGCCCACATCTGTGTAGCGAGTGTGGTTGGTGTAGTTTAGCTTGTAGTCGCAGACTTGCAGTTCCGGCATGTCCTGCTTTATGTAGTTAGCCATGTAGTAGGGATATACCCAGAAGATGGCCAGTGGGGTAGTTGGCAGGCAGTTGATGCTGTTGTGCATGCGCCTGAGGGAGCGCAGAGTGTGGGCGATGAGCTCGGTGCGACAACCAAATGGAGGATCGGTAACAATTAAGACGCGTTCATTGCTGTAACAAACGGCGATTAGCTGCCGCTGGAAACTATTGGGACTGAAACTCACTTGTCGCATTTGAGGAAGGCTTCGAAGGGTTGGCGAAGGTAGAAGAAGTGATTATTGCACATGTTGTAGAGACAGAACTCCTTGGGGCTCAGATAGCTGGCGAATCTATCATCGAAATCAAGTAGAAAACTCGAAATATTTGTGGTGCGCCGCAGTTGAAAATGGAGTCGCGGTGCACCCATGCAGATGACCTTTCTGGGGAGCAAAAGAGTTTTAATGCTTGCCTCCAAGTAGAATATAGAATCCACTTACTTGATATTAAGTGTTTCACACTGATCCGTAAAGAACTGCAAAGCGTTTGCATCAAAGAAATATTGTGCGTGAACATCGTCCTGCGATAGTGCTGCCAAGTGGCTGGTGGGATCTGGATCGTTCTCATAATTTGCTTTAGGATACTCTAGGACGTCAGGGCGGCGCTTCAATTGATTGCGTCGCCAATCCGAACGATTCATACGGAAATTACAAAGTTTTGGATTGCGATGAGCGGAGCAGGCGAAGAAACCATCGTTGGGTGTTTGACTTTGGCGGTAGAACAGCACTGTGGGACCATGCGGGCAGCTGGGATGCTGATCGGCTGCAGCGGCGTCATATTCCTCCGCTTCCACAAGTAGTTTTTCTTTGATGTTTCCATTCATTTGTTTTCCCTCTTTTAACTGACCAGCGGAGCGCACATTTGTACTGGAGTGGCGTTGCCATCTGGCAAAAATAAATCTGGTTTTCGATAACAAGAAACTGTAATCGATAATATAGGTATATTTTTTAATTCATCGCGCGGTCACACTTATTGCAAGTTGCAACACAAGCGGCAGCACATTTTCCCATATAATTATCATAATACTTCCTTAACATTATATAACAAAATGAACAGCCTTAAGAACGCAACACTGCGCTTTGCCAGCTTGGCCAGCTCCACCACCGGCGCGTTGGGCAAACGCGATTTTACCCGCAGCCTGTGGCACATGACCAAAAAGCCGGCGGCGGTGGGAACCGGAGGCGGCGACCACGTTACCGTGCTGAATGTGCACAAGCCAAGCATCAATTGCACTTGTGGGTGCAATGTGCATACCAAAGGTGAGTACCTCATTAATGCCAGCATCTGTTTCTGATGCAAACACAAATGGTGCATGGGCCTCCGTGGTTACATAACCTTAAAAACGTGCTGCTGATGAAATCATAAAATTTAATTTGATATTTTTTGATTACCAGGCGAACGCGAATTGGTGGAATTCCTCACCGAGGAGATCATTGCCGAGCGCAAGGTGCAAAAGGGTAAAACCGTGCCCAGCACTTTGGAAGGTTTCAGCGTCAAACTAACTGGCGCCGACGTCGAGTTGACCAAGCAGACGGACAAGGAGAAGGTGGTGGTCAGCTTTAATGTGAACCACACTGTTGACAGTGAGGAGGAGCCGGAGGTCAATCCCAATGCCGACAAGCCCGAATTGGGTGAGATGCGCAGCAAGCCACAGTTTGAGGTGGACATCATCCGGGGCAGCTCGACATTGTCGTTCACATGCTCCTATTTGCAAGGCGAAGCCCAGGAGGGCGAATACAACGATGTCTTCTCCATTGATGAGTTGTCCATCTTTGAGGGCGAGTGGAACGACAAAGTCTATGCCGTTGCTGGCGATGTGCTCGACGGCTATTTGTACGATCTGCTGATGAACGTGCTGGAGGAAAAGGGCATCAGCAATGAATTCGCTGAGAAGCTGTCCGATTTGGCCACCGCTCACGAGCACACCTCGTACATTGGTCTGCTGGAGAAGCTCTCCAAGTTCACAGCTGGCGCAAAGTAAAGCAACGTTCGCAATGCTCGCATTTAATCATAACACAAGTTTTATAGATTTTTAAGTCAACCCCAAATTTCGATGGCATTTAGACTAGAAACGTTTTTGATCGTTCGTGTTTTTAGTCTCTTTGCATTCGGACTCCACACACACATAGTTGATAAGGCAAAACATATATGTTTATGTTTTGAAAAGTGAAAATACAACAGATTTTGTTCCAATAATTTGTATTTAATGCTTTTATAAACATAATATCCATAGTTAATAATTGTCTTCTTCGTTTACCAGCGTGAGCTACCAAAATTGGGCGTCGGTGCTCTGTTGGGTGGCAATGTTTGTGGTCGCTGGGGCTGGCCCAATCCTGGCTTGGGTCCGAAGGGTTCAGCTGTGGTGAGTTGCAGGCAAGCTGCATAGGCAATCAGCAGCCACATCACAAGCGTGGAGAGGAACTGCATGTTGGTGATTGAAGCTTTACTCAGTTTATGGCGTCTCGATAGAGTCTGCAGCAGGTTTTATAGATCACTTATTTTTATATATATATTTATTTACTGATGTGATTAGTACCGAAAAAACTCCCTGGCTGGGAAGTACCTGACCCTGTAGCTACGTCTGCGATAAGAGAGATTCTCTGGGACTCCCTATGAGAATGCTGCGCAAAAGTAAAAAATGTTTGGAATGTTATTAGTGTCTATGAAGCCGGGATAGCAAAGACACTCAAATATTAAATTTAAATGTCCATTCAAAAGTTATAGCGCATTTGACTAAATATTATTAAATTTAATTTGTATAACAAAATTAATAAACAAGTTATGATCTAGCTTTCAAATAAAAATTGAAAGTTAATAAATATTTGAAAAATCAAAAATAAAACAACAATTAGTAAATAACCCTTGTTTTATAATTGGTTTTAATTCAAACTATAATCGTTTCTATGACTCAAATAGCTATTTATTTAAACATGTATGTACTGCCTATATCTATATACAAACTTTGACCGTAACAATGTTTTAACTTAACAATAAATTTAATATTTATTTCACAATTTGTGGCATCTTCTACAAATGTTAGACTGTTGCAGAGCCGCATCGCTTTTTGTGCCGCCGATGCTCTTGCTTGATCTTGATGATGGAATGAATCCTCGCTCCCAACTGGCTGTTGCTCAACGTAAAGACAAATCTGAGGCTAGCCTGTTGTGATTGATGCAGTATTTCACGGCTAAAGACTGGACGAAGCTGGTCAACTCTTGCTGGGCTTGCTCCCACTTCCACTCCCACTTCCTCCTGCACTATTATTATTGTCGTAATCAGTTGTCGTGGTGTAATCCGTTTCAATTTCGCGTAATTCAATCTTCTGTTCCCGCATGGCTCGCTGTGGATGGCAGGTTACGGTGTTAATGGTGAGAATGCGACATGTGGTCGGTTATGATGTGGCCTATGGTCCGCCCTCCACATACCTTTACACACTCCTGATAGACCTTGAAGATGGGCGCACAGGCGGAATCATCGGTTTGACCTTTAAGGAAACGTTCGGAGAACCAGTTGTTAAAACATGCATCGTATTGTTTTTTTAGCTCATTGCAATCGTCGCCAATGCTGTTCATTGTGTGTATTTGCAATTTTCATTAACAATTTTCCAACTTTGTTATCCAATAATCCAATAGAAAATGTGCGCTGTCCACAGATAGACTGCCGCCTATCGATAACATTTCGATATATTGAAAGCGAACCCGTGTGATTTGCTTTGTTTATCGCTGGTACGCTGACTACAGTACACAAAAAATCGACATTTAAATGGATAGTTGAAATAATTCAGTCTAATTATTTTAATATTGTTCTGGAAAGTCATAATTGTAATCGGCTTGATGTTTTCCTTGTTTTTTGTTTGTTTCCTTTACAGTTTATTTTTATCATAGACTTGCGCACTTTTAGATTTAAGTTCATACAAAATGCATTTATCAATAGTTTTTCTTTAAGCATAAAATGAGCGTTAAAACAAATTCACAGTACAGCGATCGAGTAATTGAAAGTGGTTGTGGAAGAGTGCAGCAGACCTCCGATTCAGATAAAGATTCAAATACGACACCGAACCGGAGGTCTGGCCACAGTTGTTGGCAGCAGCAGTTGTTCTTCTCTTCTTCCATAGCCATCTCAATTGCTTAGCCATTGCCATGGATTTGTTTGTGAGCTTCTTTTTAGAGTGACGGGGATGTTAGTGGTAGAAATCGAGGATGTGGTCACGTCTACTCCTCCTCGATGGTCTGTTGTTGCTGCTGTTGTTGCTGCTGCTGTTGCTTGTGGTGTCCACCACGTGGACGACGACGCTGGCCGCCCCAGTTGCCACCCTGGTTGTTCTGGTTGCGATTGTAGCCACGATCGCGATTGCCCATGTTGCCGCGCTGGAAGAAGTTGCCCTGCTTCATGTCGAACACCTTCTCGTTGACATCCACCAGATTGGTCACCTTGTCCACGAATTGCATGGCTAACGCCTGCAGGCGCGACGGCTCCGAGCGATGCATCACAACCGTCTCGCTAGGATCATCCAAGCTGGCCATCAGCTCCTCATTGATGATCATCTTGCTGATGATCGAATGCACCTTGGGCAGCGGCAGATCGTACATCTGAGCCAGCGACGGTATGCTGATCGAGGTGTAGACGTTGGAGTAGGTGAACAGATATGTGCGCAGGGATTCCTCCTTGATGAACTTGACCAGCATCTCGCGCACTCGCTCCGATTCATAGAACAGATCCCACACCTTTGTGTTCATCTTCTTGTTTACGATGAAGTTGGCGCACGCCTGCCAATTGCCACAGCGCATCGCCTTCGCGGCAGCGACAACGTGCTCGCGCATCGACTCGGGTGGACCCACCAGGGATTGACGCTCCGAGGAGCGCAGTTGCTGGTAGAAGGTCTTGCTGATCATGCGACGACGGGCGTCAAATTCGTGGGCAGCAATGTAGGGAATTTCGAGGAGCATCGCCGACACCAGATAGACGCATTCGAGCAGCTCGAGATTGATGTGCATATGGAATGGCATTTGGCGCTGCTTCTCAATCTTCTCCTGCTCTGCTGAACGTTCGTGCTGGCGCTGTGGCAGCAGGCCCTGAGCAAGCAGCTCCTTCGGCTTGCCGGTGACCATCAGATCGACAAGACAGTGATGGGCATCCTTGACATTCTCCTGCCGGAAAGCGCAAAGACCCAGATTGGCCATCATGCGGTTGTAGAGGATACGTGTGGAGGGATCCGCCGCATCAATGTTGTCCTGCAGATGGGACATCAGCACCAGGTCACGTGCCTGGAACCAGTTGTCGTGCATTGCATGGTGATAGATGTGCGCCAAGATAGCGCGCGTGCGAATACGATCCGTGTCGTCCTTGGCATAGATGAACTTGCACAGCTTGTCCATCACCTCAACTGAGGAGGGGGTGGTGGAGGGAGCCGTGCCTTCGGCTGGCTTCTCGCCACGCTTGCGCTTCAGCACTTCGGGATCGAACTTGTAGTAGAGATGCTCGATCTTTCGCAGATAGATGCGACAGCGCTCGTTGTTGCTGCCGGAGCGCTCAAAGTACTGGACAACCAGCTCAATAGTCTTCACCACATTGATCTCGTCCTTGAGTCGGGACACATAGTCGTTGGAGTGAGGATCGCACTCCTTTAGCAACTTGGTGAACTCGTCGTCCAGTCGCTCGACGGCGGCCAGCGGACAACCGCGGATGAAATACGGAGCTGCACCATATTCCTCGTGCTCCTCTGCCACGCTCTCGTTCATGTTGATGTCGGGATTGGCGAGAAGCAGCTTTAGCATGCTCTGCATCACCTCCAGCAGCAGGGCCCAGTGCTCCAGCTTCATGGGCTCCGAAATCTTTTGGTTGTAATCAAAGATGGCAGAAATGATGTTGAAGTGAATCTTGACGGCGACGGGCGTGCCCAGCTCGTGCTGCTCGGAGATGTCGCGCAGCTCGAACAACAGATCGATTTGCAGACGACGATCGGTGCGCTTCTTGCCACGAGCGGACATAATCTCGACCAGCTTCGCCAGCACTAGGGGAATGTCGATCTCGGCGTCCTTCTCAAACATTTTGGGCTTCTCGACGACATTACCCTTGACGACCGTCTCCCACTCGCCATCCTCGTCGTCCTCGGCACGCTTGCGTATCTTGTGCTTCTGCTCCTTGCGCTTGTCCTTGCGCTTATCATCGTCCTTGTCCTCCTTCTCGGTGGTGCGCTTGAGGAAACGCTCACGCATGTTCTGGTATTGATTTTCATCCTCGGACGACTCAGTCTCCGATTCGGTGTCTGAGTCCCAGTCAATGGAATCTTCCGAATCATCATCGTCGTCAGCAATCACCTTCGACGGCGCCGACTTAGCTGCCTTGGGGAGTTCGGGCAGTTTACCACTGCCGGTACCAACCACACCACCATCGCTGTCGGCGCCACCGCGCTCAGCGTCGCTGTCGTGGGCATCACCGTCGCCCTCCTCGACGTCGCTCTCCTGATCGGGTGCTTCACGGAAACGCGACAGATCATCCTCAAAGTCCTTGATGTACTTGCGCACCTTCTGGCGCAGTGTGCCCAGCGACTTCGAGTTGTTCTTCGACAGATTCTTGCGTCCCTCGCGATCCTCCCACACCTCGTTGATGAAATCCTCCAGCTCGGCAAGGCAGCGAATGTAGAAGCGCGGCGTGATGCCGTTCTCTTCCTTGGAGATGACGGGCAGCGCCTTCGTGTAGGCGCGCGTCAAATCCTCGAAGCTGCTCAGCGTATTCGGTATATCCTTGATCTTCTTGTGGTTACGTATCGTCTTGATGATGCCTGTGAGGTTCTCATATCGCTTCTCCTTCGTGGAGCGCACGACACGTTTCACCTCCTCCTCATCGTCGCTGAATTGCTGAACACAAAAAGGTGGAAATTTTATTTAAGTATTGATTGGGGGAATAATTGCAAGTGGGACTTACAAAGTTGGCGGCTTTGTTGTAGTTTTGCGCTTGGACCTCCTCCTCGCTGGACTCGGATTCCGAGTCGGAACCGTTGGCAAAGAAACGCGACATGTTGTTTACTTCTGCTTATGCCGTTCTCTGCAATATATAAAAACGTACACAAATTATTAACTGCTTTCATTCGATTCGAGTCACTTGGCTGGCGGTTGAGGTTATGTGCAAGCGGCCAACATGGCGTTTGCAAAATATTGACCGCAAAAATTCGTCACTGTTTTATGGTATATCCAAGCACTCGGCACTTCCAATGCACGCGGAGCTTGTTGCGCTTTCGGGTAGCAGCAACTCCCTTCAGTATTTGCCACGCTTTTTACAATAACTTACAATTATTACAGCAAAACGATGTCATTCACAAGACATCAAAGAAAAGAGGAAGAATAAAGCAAAGGCGGAGAAACATCGATAGCAATATCGATGTATCGATATTTAAAAAACTTTTGACACGTTGATGTCAATGCTTTTTCTTCGAATTTGCATAAATTGATATATTGTGGAGTACCACGCATAGAGTACTTATCTCCAAAACTTTTAAAATTTGTACTAATAAATATCAGGAATATTGTATCAACAGTTACACTCAATATAAGTGCTCACTTATCGATATGTTCGATTATTTGGCTATTTTATAGCACTGTAATTTAACAACAGATTTATCAGTGCCCTTTTTTTAAATTCAATCTGTTTTTCAAAAGACTACTTTAGATAATAAAAGCCGTTTTACTAACGAAAACTTGACAAGCTCTCTGAAACATTTTGTCATATTCTTGAAGCTAAATGCTATCGCTATTTTGTAATTGAACACGATATTCAGCGTTCCTGTAGCAGTGCCATTTTGAGTTTAGCATAAAGTGCAAAATTACTTTTTGATTTGGCCCCAAATTCGAATTGTTTAAAACTAGTAAACATGGATATTAAATGAGAAGCACATGTTACATCGTCGGATTAGAAAATATAAATAAAAGAAAAATAAATTCTACTCGGCTTCTATATTTAAAATGAGGCGCCTTTTCCACATATTTGAAAATATACCAAAATGTTAAGTGAAGAGTGTCCAGGCATATTTTGTATTTTTGGAGCCACAAGTGTTTATAAAACAGCTTTTTAAGAAAAGCTCTTTTAATAAATAATAAATAAAAAATATATATTTATATTATTTTCACTGCAAATCTACAATTTAACAGAGTGGAGAGTTACAATAGATATTATAAATAATATGTAAAGTTTTAAAAAAAAAAGTATTGCTTAGCCTTGCAGACACTAAATGTTAAAAAGACCTGCGCATGCGCATTTAACTGCCGGCATTTTCGCAGAAACATAGTATTCCTCTTGCCGCAATGCTCCCCTTGTTAACATTGCCAAACTTTGATTCAACTGTGTGTGTGTGTGCGAATGAATATTGTGGACTGTGGCCAACATGTCGACGACTTTGCGCGCGCCAACAAGTCGCCTGCGTTCGCTTGTCGTGGCCAGTTCACCAGCTGCCAAATCGGCGGAAGCTGCAATCTCTCACAGACTACAGCGCGAAATTCAAGCGTTGAAGTCAGTTTCCGGTTTTGCTTATGGTTATACTCGGATGGTGTCTGTGCGAATTGTAAAGTGATAAAAAGTCTAAATTTAAACAAAATTGGCCGAATGTCTAGTGTATTTTGCGCTGGGAACAGCATTCTGTAAATTATTGGCACGTGTTCTGCTAATAAGATCCCAGATCCCCCAAATAATAAGGAAACGCTGAAACGCAAATGTAAGCACAATAAATAATAATTGAAAATTGATGTAAATGTGTTTATCTATGTCGCTCAAAGTGCACGAAATGGAAATCATAAATTGACCAGGTAAATTCCGGCCAATTACTTACAAAGTATATTGCATATTCCACAAATATTGAATGAATTGACATCTGACATCTGACAGCTGACACGAACCAGATACGCGAAAATTGATTGGCAAATTAATGCATTTCTCATCCATAAATATAGTGTCGCCACATTTAATGCATTTTGTGTTTTTCGCTTTGTTTTCAATAAAGGATTCTCTCGTTGACTTTTTGTCCTTGTTTCGTTATCGGGTTCCCCATCCATTAGCAAAGCATGCCAAATGCAATATTACTCGTACAGGAAAAACTTTACCATACTACCGCATTTATAGTACACATCGCAACCGACAAGTGTTTCCCTTTGTGCAATGTTTTGTTTTTCGCTTTCCACGTCGTGTGCTTCCGCTGCACTTTAGAGTTTTGGGCGCTAACTATCGAGGGGGAAGGTGAAGGTTGTTGGCCAAATGACCGGTTGACCTTTATTCAGGATTATGTTGGAACACATTTTACGGTTCCTCTCATTTGCATTCCAAATGAGTAGTCAAACAGTTTATTATTACAATTGATTTCGATTTTTAAATTTAAATTATCCCATTGTGCTCAGTATTGCAATTGACGTTGCGTTTTGGCGTTATTATTGTTTACGACAAGGGTTTTTAAAGATTGTATCGTTAATAGATATGTGCAAGCTGCAGTTGCAAATAAGCAACATTGTTGATCGTCTGGAAAGATTAAAAGCGCTTTTCAAAAACGTATTGTATGAAATAGAAACAATTGTGCATTGAAATATATTTTACATACTCTTTAAAATATGCAATTATTTCAACAATGTGAAAGTGTTGTCCAAAGCACGTTTCGAGACACATTCGGCATTTTCATACCCAGTACCCATTGATAATATATACACAAGAAAGGGTATTATATTTTTTTGCAAATCTATGTAACATGCAAAAGGAACGTCTCCACCATATATATTCTTTATCAGCGTCAACAGCCGAATTGTCTGTCCATGTACCCCAAACGCCTTATCCCAAAAGAAACGAAAATCAGAAACCAGTAAAATAATGTTTGAGTGTTATAAAGTGTAAATAATCTATGGTTTCTTAATTGGTATATAAATAAGAAAGATATTTGTAAAATTAATTTGTATAGAAGTTCTTCCAAACAAATATATACGATTGGAAGACATGCTTTGTTTTTAGGTACATATATGTGCGCTTGTATTAAGATTCCAAGCTTGTGGACACAGAGTATCTTGTAGTTGAGTACGCTCGACTAGATCGTTTTTATTATTTAATATGTATATATATTGTTTGATGTTATATGTAGATATGTATGTATTTACTGTGGCTAGTATCTTAATGACAAGATTGCATGCGAAGTTGACTTTTCTTCATAGAATTAATTTTTGAGGTGGATGAGGATATTTAATTTGTGACTATTTTTATCTATTAGTAGGAGAAAAACCGTTGATCAATATTTTTAATATTCTTTGCGATTGGCCAAAATTCGATTAAAGAATTCTTGCAATTGTTTTGAAGTAAATCAAACGAATTTTTACTTTGGTTTTCTGTTTTCAATATACAAGCAATCACAAACCGCAGACTCCCATGACGTTTAAGCAAGAAAGGATTGTATGGAAACACCTCCCATTGCAATTGTATGCTGCGGTGCCAAATTTATGAGCTGAAGTAGAAAGAAAACCACAATTGAGCCACGATCCCCAATTGGCAGCCAGCTGGGTAGATAATGAAAAATGCCAGAGAATGCAGAGCGCAATGACATGAAGCACAATTTAAGAATGCAGAAAAAGCACAAGAAATTTGTGGAACAAACGTTTCCAAGGGTTGCAACTAAGGCATTCCGCACTTGCCACTTGCCACTTGCTACTTGCAACTTGCCACATAGTGCATCTGCAGTGGGAGGACAAGAGAAGAGCGAACCATTTATTAGCATTTGGCAGCAAAGCGACGCGATGCGATGCGCGTGTCTTAAACGTGCTCTGGTCAAAACTATTTAAGTAAGCCCCAACCTAGAAGCAGAAGCGCCTGGCAAACAACTGTTTATGGTAATGTTTACGAGCATGTCTACCTAATTGTTGCTCGATGTTCAGTGCTCCGTAGTCGGCACAATGTCCAGGTTGACTGCTGCCAGTGATTGCTCCATTTAAATATATATCGGAGGCGTGCCTCGGACAGATAGTTGTATCTAGTATCTATCTACATATATGCATGTAGTATTGCAAGATTGTTTATAATCAAGCGACACGACAGCGCTAAACAGCCAGCGTCCAGCAAAAATAAACAAAAGTAGCAGCGAAATCGTAAAAGTTGCCCACCTGAATCATACGGCCATTTAGTGGATCTATTGCGATCCGATCCCGGCCCATTTTTGTGCCCAAAATTATCACATTGCGCTGCCTTTGCACTGGACTTGAAAGTCTCTTATGTTATTCTATGTGTATTCCAGCAGGCGAATGAAAATTTCTTAAGTTTAAATAAACTTATTCAGCGCGTGGCATAAAAATATACAATTTAATGCTCTGAGCTCTTATAATCACTGAGATTGGTGCTTCAGCGCAGACATGGTCTTGGCTGTATATAGTATAGTACATATAAAATGGCATATGCCACTCGACTGCTTAACGATGCCAGTTTTTATGTGTATTAAAATTGTGTATACCCTGTATTCGTAAATTAGTGTGCTTAGCTTTAAGTCATAACAAACACAGAACATTTTACGCAGTCGAATTATTTCTCAGTAATTTTTATATATTCTTAAGTTGACAAAGTGGTATTTCAGTTTAAATTATAAATAACTTGGTAACAATGTTTGTGATGGCGAGGAGATAGATTAGTATTAGTAGTCCGAAATTAATCTCAGAGACAATAAATGTTAGAATAAGCATTTTCCATGGCTATGTTGCAATATACTTCGATTTAAAAATATAGCTGTTAATAATAATAGAATAAAAACATTAACATTTTATGAGGAGTTTTCACATGTAAATGGGTATCTCACAATCGAACAATGTCAACTAAAAACTTTCTACTTCTTTTGCTTGCTTATTTTTGTCAATTTCTTGATTATAATTTTCACTAAACTAAACCTTAAGTCAATCAGACATATATGTAGATGTGCGTGTAATTAGTAGCCATGAAAATAGCTGTAGTTCAAGTTCTGATTATCATGCTGATTAATTATGCACTGGAATAAATTTATATTCATCTTCCACATGTGAGCGAACATTGTTTGGCCGCCTTGGCTTGTCTTGGCTTTTATGGCCGAACTTTGTTGTCCTGCTATAGTAAGCTCATTAACCCACCCACTTGGTGTTGATATCTTTGCAATATGCTACCAATTTCCTGAAATTTCCCTCACGTTGAAGACCCATTGCGGTGCAGACACTACACATCTACGATCCAAGCCAGCATCATAGTAGTTACTGAGCTAATTTCGCTGTTATTGCTTACGAATGGCTGTCATTTAATTTCTATGAGTCATAAATTTTTATAATGCACATTCGTTAGCTTCCTCTATGAGCTTCATCCATGTATGTGTGCGTGTGTGTGCCACACTGCATGTGACTGTGATGTAAGCAAGGCACAGTGACTGAGAAAAGTTCAACGGCAAACAATTGCAGCTAATTAGTTGACAACTGACTGAGCATCAGTTGTGCATAGTTTCTCACTTCAAAGCAAGCAAGAACTATTGGGAGCCTTCTCCACCAATTAGCTGCTGCGAAATGAAATACTTAACTAAATGTTGAAAAATGCGACATTTAATTGGTTCAAAAGTACTTGCAAAAAACGTTGGTTGTTAAAATTACACTTGATATTACAAAAATGATTAACTTTCCTTCTATTTATGTATTTATTATATTAATCAATTACCAAGTAAAATTCTGTTTTTGTTATAACACGAATTCCTTTATTAAATTTCAACGCTCAGGCAATTTTAAACTGATGTATTTCGGCTTGAATTTCTATTGTCATTTCTTTCTTCGTGTGGAGCAAACAATAAAAGTGACTTTGTATGGGCTGCCCATATAAACTAAATCTTAAACGTGATTTCAGTGCGTTAAAACTGGCCAAACATGCCCACATTGAAGTACGAGGTCAAAGTAGAATACTGGTGGAGAGAGAAAACTTTTTTGATATCCATTCATAGCCCTCTTTTCCAGCGAATCGAGTGGGATTCTGTTTTGCTTTTGTGTTTTTGTTCGATGGCTTGTTTTCTGTTTTCACTATGTATTTTTTTCATTTTGATTTTTTGTTCAGTGGCTTTGTGTCGTATTTAAGGCTTTGAGGCACACGCGTCGTATGCTTAATAAGTGCTATCAAACATGGCCATGACGAACGCATCACCTAAGCGTTTTGTTTGCTTTCACTTCACCACTCGACAACTTATCGCTCTTGCCGCTTTCCACTTTCCACTTTCCACTTTCTACTTCGAACAGTCAGACTGCAGTCAGGCATTTGCTTTACTCGATTTTGGTCTTGTTTACCTACTGGCTGCTAAAAGTGACGCTGGAGTCGATGCCAGGATCAATGTGTGTGCACTCTCACACACACACAGGCAACACTGAAGCCAATCACCACAAAACACAGACCTAATGATGCTGAACTATGCAAGTGGCTTTTGTCTCTTTCTTTGTGGTATTGTTGTCAGTCCTGCACGAATTGAGTCTACCGATTACTATTCCCATTGGCATTCCTCTTTGTTTTCGTACTATTGGCGTATATCAAACTCCGTTACAGATGAGGGAAATTGAATAAGGAGCTCAACAATTTCATTGTTTTCGAAGCTGATGGAAAGCCAAAGATTAAAGCACTTGAATATGACAGCAACGAAAATGAAAAGAAAGTTGGCACTGCATTGAATTCAACGTAAAGAAATCCCAATAGTGTGTCAAAGTTTGTCGACAAAAAAATATAGTACGGCAGCTGAAAAATAAATGATAGTAAATAATTTATTTTTTTACGACTACTCGTAAATAATAGAGATAGAAATTACTATGTATTACAGTATTTGATTATCTGTAATGAATCGGTAATTCTGTTTATTTTACTTTTATTAAGTTAATAAAGCACCACAACGTGTAACAAATAATTGAACTATATTCTATGAATAATTACGTTTGTAAATTGTGGTAGTCAGCGTGACTTTTTTCCACTGTGCGTTAATTCTCACAAGTATGCATAAGTTTTTAGTTTTTAGCAAATTAAGCAATTATCGTTATTAGATTGCAAAAAACATGAGACCAGCGGCAAAACAATGCACAAAAACCCCAATTTGAAGAGTGTTCAATTAAGAAGAATTTTGCTTGTTTTTTTTTTTTTTTTTTTTGAGCATTTGCAAAGTTGAAATACTCGTAATTGGGTAAAGGACGATAAGTCCTTACTACTCTGACGCGTGCCAGAATTTTGTCTGATTAATTAAAGAAGAGAAGCTGACGTTTTTAATACTTTCCTCAAGAGGGTTTTGATAAGCGCACGCGCTTGGAATTAATGAAATGCCGGCGACCTTTGCTTCGGTTTCGTGCACAAAATGATTACAACAGTATTAAGAGTGTTCGCTGTTCTGCTCAAAGCAGAAATTAATTTATCATTACACATCCCCAGCCATATCAAATTTGCCAATAAAGTTCACAAGTTTGCGGCATTCATAGTTGCCAATTGGATTGAGCTGAACTGAAGCAATTACGATATTGCTTTACAATTACTTCTCACGTAATAATGTTCTTTTTAATTAACTGAGAGCAGTATGAACTTGGCTTCTTAATTTGTATGTGATTGCAATAAAATAATGAAATGTTATTAGAGCAACAGCAATGCACAAATAAACAACAAGTTTCAATTGTAGCAGACAGAGTTGCACTCTGTGGTTATAATAACGATTGTCTTCATCCCAACCCCTGCACTATAAATGTTGGATAAAATAAATAAATAACTTATCTATACTCGTATTCTTTTTTTTAATAATTTCTTTTGTTTTTTCAACTCCAATAATAAATCACATATTTATAATTCTTGACAATTTAATAACTAATTCTGCATTTTTTTCATTTCAATAAATAAATCAAGGAATTCGCTTTGACTTGTCCAAAAGTTAAAGCAGCAACCTCACCGTTATTTTTAAATTGCATAATCCAAAGCGGATCTGCCGCATTATTCATAAATGACAAGCCGCAGGCGCTTTTTCACACATTTAATGAGCGGCAGTCTGCCGGAGGGGGCCTCAGGTCGAACTTCCTTCCTCATCTGTACCTTTCATGTATGTTGTCATGTAATTTAATACGAAGAGGGCCATTGTCGACACCCAACCAATTAACTGTGGGCCGCCGGGCACAAATGGACTAGTCGACGCGAGGAATGAGAGACAAATGACAAAATGAAAATGATATATGTATGGCTGTTGCCGCTGCTCTTGCTGCTGTTAGGGGGAGTCAAGGAAGGCGGGGCATGCCACCCATCAAAAGCGAACCTCCAGCTTAATTTATGTGTCGAGAGCCGTTCAAATTCAAACTGTTGCTGTTGATGATGTGCCTGCTTGGCGCTGTGGCCATCAAAGAGATGTCAACAAACTACGAGTATAGTGAGAAAAAAATGGAGCATCTTGACGAGTGGGTGGAATTATGCAAATTGGCGGCATTTAGGATCAGCAGCGTTCTTGCTAAAAATATGCTCAAAATAAAAAACACCACACACAAAAGAAATTTGAATTAATGAGCAGAAGAAAGAAACGAATTGCTGCGAAACTGTCAGCCTAAAAGTGTGCTACATTTTCCAGCCAGACATTTAATCGCAATTGAATTTCTTCTAGTTTAACCTAAATACTTGGCACTATTATCTAACAACATTGCATGTTATTATGTATTTAAATTACGTAACACATATTGACAATTTAACATACTCGTAGAATATAACCAGCCGTCAATCGATTGTCTCGGTGGATGTCACTTGCAGATTCCATAAAGTATTTGTCAATCGCAGATTCGATTTAATCATATTTAAAGTCCTGTTCTGTGCACATATGATATTCATCAGTCTTCGTCTGCCTCTCAACTTGAATGCTGATAGTCCGTTCCACAGACAATTGAATTACGTTGAATTTCATTTGCCATTCTTTTGTTTTGCTTATTGTGTTCCCCACATTGTCGGTCACAACAACTGCAGAGACTGCCTGTCGTCTGCTGGCTTTATGTGAAAACACCATTACTCAAATGCATAAATCAACCGCCAGGGACTTCATTTACATGCACAAACACTCGACCAAGGGTCGTGCTAAAAAAAGATCAAGAAAGCACGACTATTTCGGGGGTGTCGAAGATTTAATACTCTCATTTGTCAACCGATCTGACAAGGCAACCAGAGTTAGTGTCAACAAAAACCTAATAGCTATTAAATCACTTTCTACAAATTGTTTGTGATTGCTACACATTCCCTGACAATACTAATGTACTTTGCGGCAGGGTATTCAAGCCAAATGTGGTAGAAAAATGGGCACTTTTGGTGCGCAATTAGCCAGTGACAATGTTAAGTGGAACAAGTAAGAAAGCTACAGTCGAGAGTGCTCGACCATATGATACCCGCAACCTATTTCGAGAGAAAACAAAAAACTTAAATGATAACAAAAAATATACCATAGAATATACTGAAACTTGTTTTTTGTTTGTATATATTTAAAAAAATAGCGGGTAAAAATCCACAACACCGAATTGGTCACACTGTCAACTTAACAAACAGCGCGAGCAGCTGCAAGTGAATTTTTTTGCATATAAAATTGATTCTTTAATAACTTCCATTGGTAGCTCTAGGTCTTAAAGTCTCTGAGATCTAGGTGGTCATACAGACGGACAGACGGACATGGCTATATCGTCTCGGCTGTTGACACGGATCAAGAATATATATACTTTATGTGGTCGGAGATGCCTCCTTCCGAATGTTACATACATTTTCTGTTGGCATTAAGTTATAATACCCTTCTCCCTATGGATAGCGGGTATAAAAAGAAATGCACAGAAGTGTGTGAAAGTTCATTGGCAAAAATTAAATGCTTAAATTAAATGAAGCTAAACGCTAGTATGTGTGTTTGCGTGTGCGTGTGTGTGTGCGTGTGTGTGTGTGTGGGAATGACAACGGAGCAGAATTTTAATGTACTCGTCTTCATTAAGTTCCCCACATGTCGCACATGCAAACTAGAAGATGAAGTATTCCAATAAAAGATTTCGCCACGATTGCGTCACTTCAAGTGTAAAATCGCTGAGCATGTAAATGAATTCTTCCGCCGGAATGTTATGGCCTTAAGCACTTGTCGTAATGCCAAATGATTACGCCGAATGCGGAGCTATTAAGGCGATACTGATTTCGAGCACAGCACTGCGATGTGCCAATTTGGCAGCTGTTGCATGCTAAAAAGTTGTCTGCACGAGTTTACGACTCTTCTATATATATCAGACAATTGCAGTTTCAATTGCCTTTGTTGGGCAAACGAAGTTTTTGGCCCAACTAATGCAATCTCTAATTGCACTTAGCATGGGAGACTGGGGGCGGATACTGAATTGGAATGCCATTGTGAGCACTGTTATTAGAAGACATTAGGAACAGGCACAGCTGCAATTGGAAGTTTCTAAAGCTTAGTGGAGCATTGATTGAGTGCTGGAGCTCCAGACACGCCCCTTGCCACTTTATCCACTATAGACGGTTTTAAATTACATTTTTATGTTGCTCAAATTGCTCAATAAAATTACTGTATACTCGTATAATAATTTCTGTACGTGAAAGAATGGGGGAGACAAAAAAATGTTATCGCAATTCGCTTTGACAGTCGATTTCCGGTGCGCACAAATTTAAAGCATACTTTCGGCCGGATGAATTTATAATAATAATGCCTCAGCTATTATATAAATTATGTAGATAATGGCTATCAGCCACTGCTCTACATTTTTCGTTTTTCTTTCGCATTTTTTTGTATTTTTTTTAAATCAAAAGCAATTTTCATGAACAGAATATGAAGCAGATTAAAGCCCTGAGGCTGCGAGTAAGCCGCAAATTCCATTAGCCGTAAGAGTTCACAGAAAGCGAGAGTGAGAGATTTAAATATGTATGCATGGTAAAACTATGTATTTAAATGGCTTAAAAGCTGTTTTAAATTTGATATTTTTATTGCGGTGCTAGCGGCTCATACGATAATTTGACTTCACATACCAAGAGTTTGTAAATATTTTCACATTTTGGTCTGACGTTTATCTGTGGCTTAAGCGCGTCTCAGTTTATTATGAATATTGCCAAATGACTTTTGTGGCTGCTCTGTCAGTTACACTTTGAACTTTAGATAGTTTGCAGTTCACTCGCAAGCTTTGGTTTATGCTTATTAAAGTGGCAACGCCTTAAGAGGCTTAAAAGTCGCCGTTGAGCTATTGTGATTGTTTGTCTTGCACATCATTTTAGGGTATTTTGTAAATTATTATTCTTCCATTACCAGTATATATTGGGTAATATTTCTCCGCCCTGCCGCCTTTCGCTTCTTTCCGAGAAACTCTCGCCCTGGGCATATTCAATTACAAGCAGCAAAACAAATGCCCAGTCACAAATCTTTCGCATCACGAGGGTTGGGGAACTTGGCGGACAGAATACTCATATCGTGTGTATAGGTAGCCGTTACAGACGGCAGACAGAGACAGTAGACGGCAGTAACGCATATTTCAGGGAATCCTCAGACACACATAAAGAAAACAATGAGCACAACGACTGTAAAATGCTGCTGAGTCGCGTTATTTATTACAAAATATTTCGAGTCGGTTGTGTGTGTGTGTGTGGCTGGCTAGCGGCAGAGCAAAGACTTAACTGTATTTATTAGGAGACGCACTAAGCCCCTATGCCTGACAGATAAGATTCGCGCTCGGGCTCGAGCTGGAACTGAACTGAACTGAATCTGGAACTGGAAGCCGGCGGGACGTGTGTGGAATGTTTGCGTTGAGATAAAAGTGTCGGGTGCCCGAAAACATGCGACAGATTTTAAGTGAACTGTTGATAAATTGCATTGATTTATCAAATCTACTCACTCGCACATACTCCCACACCTCTCGTATGTGTGTGCTTGTGTAAAAGGGCAACACACTCGATGGGAGTCCATAAATGGTGTGGCATCCAGATGGTCGTCAGATAAGCGAATCAACCATTCCCGCCACCGACTTGTCATAAATCAATGGACTTCCACTTCGATTTTTTGCTTTTTTTTTGGTTTTGTTTGGTTTGATTTTACTTTTTGCTTGTTTTTGTTTTGGTTTTTTCATTTGTTTTCTTTTTGGTAAGCTCGTTGGTGATACCAGCAAAACAGGTTAGTTATTTGGCTCTAATGGTGTCACCCAAAAATAGATGAGAGTACGAGGATTGTTCGCATTCAAATTGTATAACGAGTACAAATTGAATTGAATCATTTGTGCAAGGGGAATATGATCCAATTATGAACCGAAGCCTTATGATCCTTTATGCAAATTAAATGCCGTGCACTTTGTAAATTTCAATTAGCTAAGTGTACAGCAAACACAAACATGCTTAATACACTAACAAATGTATGTATATAGTATGTATGTATGTATGTTGACATCCTTGAGGCTGCTCGGGCATTGTGTTAACAAATTAATTACAAGAACGACAAACAATGCGACAACGGCAACGTTGACATTTTGTTGGGCGCCCAACTTTATCAAAGGTCTCTCTCGCACTTCGCCAGAAAATTATGTGCGAAAACTTTCAGTTTGTAACTTGAGCTTATGATTGAAATGAAACAGTGCAAATGTTTTTCAGATATCCTTGTACTTAATTAGTTCTAGACCGAAATCAAAAGCGACAGAAACCGAGCTTACGGTTCTACAATTATCCCAGTTAAACTCTTGTTCTGCAGTTGGAATTATGTGGAGTGAAATTCAGATTATTTTCCTAAATTAATTCTATCATTTTGTTATTTGATTTTAAATTCAATTTATGAATACCTAATTCTCGTTAATATTTAATATTAAAATTTGTTGATACGATAACAGACTGGATAAGTTCTTTGACTCCTTGCAGTTTCATAATTAAATTCTGAAGCAAAATGTGTCTCCTTCAGCATATGACGTTGTTGCAAACATATGTGCCACATCTTGTAGCATTTTCCACAGCACAACAGCTGTCATAGCAACAGCATGAAATGTAAATATCTTTGCCTGAAATAAGACTATTATCGATGTACATTTCTATTCATTAAAATTTGTTATTTAATTCTTATATGCATAGATCTAAAAATAAAATAATATTGTGGCGAAGTGAATGACTGCCGAATGAAGTCATAGCCAATTTACCAAAGAATATTGAGTTTGTTTTGACAAGTGTCCTTTGTAATGGAAAAAATGCTGTAGGAAAATTCAATTTTGGTTGTCTCTTAAAGAAGTCTTCATTTCAGTAATTGTACATCTATCTTATTGTCGAGCAGCCTCAATTGCAACAATTACGAATAGATCAATTCAAGCTGTTGCCATTACAATGGACCTTAATGGTTCTTTTATGAAGCACCTCAATTAGCAAACACAGGATGCTCTCATAAATTCATTAAAAATCAATTTTTATTATTAGTCCGCCCTACGAAAAACTTATGCCACAAAATGAACAGCACGAAATTTCCTACAAATTGCTTTGCAAAAGATAAACAGACTTCAACTTGAAGTTGTGCGTGTCGATAGAAATTTCTCTCTGGCTTGCAGCTTCTAGCGAGGCATTTCCATAAAAACTTTTCACGTAGCTAGCTGCATTGAATTGCTTTTCAGTGAGTTGCGACTCAAGCTAATTAGTTGTGCACCATAAACTGTCTGCCACATTGATGAACTGCCGCGAGGTGCAGCAGTTATTAGAAACATCAAGGGGGCAGGACTCCATCCATCTGTTTCAACAGCCAACTTGAGTATTGCCAACAATGTTTTAATCTGCATTCCAGTAGAATTGCCAAAAGTTTTCCCAGCAAATTAATCAAGCACGGCAAACTATCTTGCAGCATTTAGGGTATTTTCCATTTCATTCAATTCAATTCAATTCAATGCATTTCTTTTACATACAAATGCAATTCGAGCAAATGCTCCGACCACATTCATGCTAAGAATATTTTACTCGACTGCTTGCATTTTTGCATATTTATTTCTACAAGTAAATCGATTTGATTAGAATGTTTAGAACCAACATATACATATAAAATGTTTTGAATTATAATGATGGTTTACTATTCTTATTTAATTAACTTAATTAATTTCAAATTTATTTTATTTTAATCTAATTTGCAACCAAAAGTTTAAACAAATCGAAACACTGATGAATGCAATATCAGCAAGCAGAGTTAAAGGACTACAACATAGTTTATTACTCATACGCATCGTAATCCCCGGCCCACATTAACTAAGTACATTGTTACTCAGGTGAGGGACATAATCACAACTTATTTGCTGCCATTTCTTGTATGGCTTTTCATAATGCTTGTGGCATTGTTGTCGTTGCCACAGGGTTGCAATTTTAAGTCGGTAGCTGCAGCATTATATGCGCACTTTGTAAACTCTGGCAACGCTGGCCCCTGGCTTTGCTTTCTCTTTCTGTCTCAGGGGGACAAGCTGATCCTATGCAGCTCTTTTGTCAGCATTTTGTAGTCAGCTTTTTGGCACTAAACGAAAACTTCAAACGGAAAATTAATGTATGATGAGTGTGTTTTAAGGGATGGTGGTACTTGTGTGATATTGTTTCTAATTAAAAGAAGGACTGAGAGAGAAATTAAAATGAACTGTTTGCCTGTTTTTGCAGCTAATTGCAACTGCATGTGACGCCAGCTTAATGTTGCAGAGTTATGACCCAAGATGCTGTGATATGTCCTTATCAGCGAGTCCCGAGTCCTCGCATGCTTTCATTACATTTCCAGCCATTAATCGCACACACACACACACACAGTGGCACGCATTCAGTTACACAACATCCAGCCACCAACACACTTATTGTGTCATAAAATGCGTAACTCACGCCTTGGCAAAAAAATGTCAATGGTGCTTCAGGCTCGCTTCAGTTCTCTTCAGGATTCTTGGCTATTGACTCTTTGGTTCTGGGTCACCAGACAAGCAGCAAATGGAATTCCTGGTAATTGAAATCTGTGCTCGGCTTTCGCAGTCCCAGTTCGCTGACATTAAAGTAACATAAAAGTATGAATGGTTCGTCCTTCGACCTCGGCTAGAGAAACTATTGAAGCTCCTCAGTGCACGCATTTATTGTTTTGCTTGGTTGAGTACAAAATGCACACACGACTGCTCCCCAAATATTATGAATACCGCATAAAACATATGTGTTTCGCTACTATTTACAAATTGTATACTAAATTTGCATAAATAACGTTTAAAACAGCTCAACCGAAAACAAGAATACAATTAACAAATTCACAGTGAAAATTAAACAAAAAGCAATCGCGTGGGTTGCTTTTAAATGCGTGATATTTAAGAATGGTATTTGAACTACTGTTGAATGAAAATGAAATTTGCAACAATTTTATTATATTTTGTGCTTCAAATTTAGATTAAAAAATCAAATCAAATTTAAACTTGCTATTAGAACACCTAAAAATAATTGTTTGTTTTAATCGGCAATGTGAATAGAATATTTCGTGAAATCTCGTCACGGGCATTTAATCAAAATACACCGAATTAGAAGTTCTCTTTAGTTATTTTGGGGGGAGAGAATTCAATTAAAATATGCTCAATTTGATTTAAACGAAAACCAAAACTAAACGCATTTTACAGTACGTTTGTTTCCATTTATTTTGTTTACAGCACGCCCAAGCAACAGCAACAAAAACATCAGCAACAGTAGCAACGACAACGATAGCTGCGAAAATTTATCGCTGCGAATTTGCATCAAAAACTTTTGCAGAAAATAAAACAGGGGAGACCAAAAGTGAAGGAAAAAAAAACATTTTCCAGCAAGTGGGAATAAAAAACTCGCGTGCACGAAAAGCGAAACAAAAAAGTATAGATATAAAATGAAACAGGAAACGAGGCGAGAGGAAATTGAATTAATAGTTTACGCTTAAATAATTTGCCGTTTATTGCGGCTGCAATTCGCGAAAGGAAACCGAAACATCGCTACGCCTAGAATCTTCAGAGCTATGATGACAAGTTTGCTACTCAACGACTTTAATAGCATCGCCATGGATATGGATATGGATCTCGATTCCGGTTCCGGCTCCGGTTCCGTATCAGAGTCGCCGCTATCGCCGTCCAATGCCACGCGCATGCTGTGGGACCTGGTCATGACGACAACCGGCCAGACCACGCTCTTTGATGATAACATCAGCATAGCCACGACGGAGACAACCTATGTGCCATATGGTCGACGACCGGAGACCTACATTGTGCCGATCCTGTTCGCCATCATCTTTGTGGTGGGCGTGCTCGGCAATGGGACACTGATTGTGGTCTTTCTCAGCGTGCGACAGATGCGAAATGTGCCCAACACGTGAGTCTAGTAAAAAGTTTTTAAGCACCCCATATGAATGATTAATATTAAGTATACGTATAAGTGAGGCAGAAATTCAATTTATTTCATAGCAGAAATTCTATCATTTTTAACAATTTGTGACGATAAGCTTTCATTTTCCTAGAACTGACAACAAGTCTTTATTAAGTATACGCAAGTAGGGACCGGCAGTAAAAATAGCTTTAATCTAACTACACTGTTTTATTTTCCCAGGCAGGGTATTGCTAAGTTGGGCAACTGAAGTACTCTTCAAAGTGTTGGCTCGAAAATGGCTTTTTGATTTATGGCGAACTTAAAGTGAATTTAATTATGCGCGACCTCTTCGCTTAAATTGTATGCCAAATTATGCATGCAGAGAAACCTAAAAACAGAGAAAGTGTGAGCGCTGAAAATGAAAAGGAGAAAATGGAGGAAATTCAGAGAGACGGATGTTACGTAGCTAATTAAGGACGTGGGCGGTATGTTGTCGAAAAGATGGCGATAATGTTGTTGCCTGGAAATTAGTAACAATTTTCACAGTCGCAGCAGAAGCTCGAACTCGTCTTCGCAACTCTTGTTACATTGGATGTTGTCACAAACCAGCAAAAGAGACGTTGCCTCATTGTGCCAACTAATTAGCCATGCTTGCCAGCAGCTGTACGTGTTCGTGGTGTATCGGTGTGTGTGTGTGCGTATTTAGGAATTTTTGTTTTTGCATAAATTGAATGCCATAAATCAGGTTATTGTTAGACATGGCGTTTAATGCGATTCAGTCATGGCTAAAATCATGCGGCGTCTGTTGACTTGGCACAAATTGCCAACGCATGCGACATGCTCCAAAAGATGTTGCCTACTTTTGTGCGCTTTAAGAATATCGTGATGTAAGCTTTGTGCTCCCTAATGCCAGCTCAACTTAGGGCGACGACTATATTTATGAGCTGCACTTTGCGCATCGATTTTACGCGAGTTTATTAATCTTGCGTCACAACATTTTATGCTGCGGCATTTGTTGAATACTCTATCTTCTTGACAACAGCATTAGCATATGTTTTTGTGTGTTTACTTAAAAGCTTCTACATATTTACTCTGTTCAACTAATAATTCTATTGTAGTTAATTTGAATCATGTATTATTCATTTTACAAGAACCAACTTTCACATAGAAAAGTACAAGATAAACAACAATTTACATGGATCATCTGCTCTACTGTCGTGTGCAATAAATACAATAAAGACTTTTACATTGTTTAATTACTGGACTGTGACTGTTGACACAACTTCATCATTCCACACGCTGCACGCTGAGAGCTGAGAGCTGTTAACATGACCACATCCAGTGAGGCGGCGATTCCGCAGCTCGTCAACGACATCTTGTCAACAGTCCGCAAGCGTCCAATTAAAATATTTACTCTGACTGGCATTTTTCAAGGGACAGTTGTTGACCTGTGTCATCTTGTGTATCAACCACTTGTAAAAGGGAATTTCCACCACGGAAGCTATGTGTGTTGACCTTTGCAATTCGATAATTCCGTAGTTAAAAGGGCAGCTAATTGAGCTAAAATTAAGTATTTGCAGTTCAGTGTAATTTGTCAGGAATTTGAGAAGTCAAGTTAGTTAGATACTCTGGCATTTCGTTTAATTCATGCTGGATAAACTAGAGTTTATTTCCCACTTATTTTGAGATTGCAGCAAACTTATATTTTGCCAAAAAGCAAACGAATGTCAACTGATCACATTCAGCTGGAATTGCATTTCTGGCAATGGAGACAACCTCCAAGTTGCCGGTTGCTATTCAGTGTTCAGGCTCTCAGGCAGCAAGATGCTTATCGGTCTTTGGTTGCCCGCGTCACGGAACTGTAATTTGATGTTGCACACACGAAGTGCTACTTGCAGCTTATTTATTGTAAGGCACGTTGGTGGCATGAAGCTGAAATAACTATATGAGATCACCCTCTGCCCTCAAGTTGCAATTCATTCTCATCTCAGCGACACCAAATTACATACATAAAAGCAAATAGAAGAAGCCATCTAACTGAATGATGCATTCGCCATCTTCGCTCGCTTTAATCAACTTCTAGTCTTCTCTTTAAGGAAGCGAAATTCAAAAAATTCTGTCACATTTTATCACAAAACCTTTTTAATAAAATCGGTATATAAATCAATTTTTATCTTCACGAGCTGTCAAAAGCGCTTAGCATTAGCCTCGATTCGGTGACAAGCGCGCACATTTGCCTGAAGTTCATGAACATAAATCAGAAGAGTCCCAGGAACACGTGCTCTCGACCCCAGCACTGCAGAAGGGTCAGCCTGTTTATCTCAAGCGGAAATGCCTAAATCGTTAACGCTTCTTGGCTTTTGGAATTTGTCAAGACTTTTATGCTGAATTTCTTATTTCGAATACCAGAGCCAAAGAATGGCGTCAGCTGATGTGCAAAAACTAAGTAGAAATATAGAAAATCTGTCAGGCTAATACCAAATAAATAGAAAGACGAGACAGTCCAAGCGACGAAAAAGAAGAAATGTTAAGGAACTTACTGTTTCAGAATTATTAAGAATAATAATTACTTAATAAGGATCAATTTTCATATTCCCTCCATCCATCAGAAAATAATATAAATAAATAATTTATGTGATTTTCGTTTGAAATTAAGTTAATGTAACAAAATTGTTAGGGACTCCTCATAATATAGACAACATTATATAAAGTAAAATCTATTGTTCTTATATATAAATTATATTTAGTTCTGTTTGCCACTTATAAATATGTAATAATCTTCTACTCTATGACTAGCGGGTATAATCGAAATGTTTCTTCTTTATTAATTTAATAATAAAAATACTTATATCAAAATGCTCTTTATGAAGTTATCCACAGATATGTTATAATAAGAAATTATTTAATTAATTATTTCTATTCATACCAGATCTTATCCCACACATAATAATAATCGAACTATCTTCTCTTTGCAGATACATTCTGTCGTTAGCTCTGGCTGATCTGCTTGTGATATTGACCACAGTGCCGTTGGTGTCCACCGTCTATACCGTCGAGTATTGGCCCTGGGGCAGTTTCCTTTGCACCATCTCCGAGTTTATGAAGGATGTGTCCATTGGCGTATCGGTGTTTACGCTGACAGCTCTGTCCAGTGACCGATATTTTGCCATAGTTGATCCCTTGCGCAAGTTCCATGCACATGGTAAAGAACTAAACTTAGTTATACAAGTTTTCATAAGTTAAAGTGAAGTTGTATTTGACTTCAACAGGTGGCGGAAGACGTGCCACACGGATGACCTTAGCAATTGCCGTGTCCATTTGGCTGCTGGCCATTCTCTGTGGTCTGCCAGCGCTTATTGGCAGTAACATAAAGGTGCTAGCCACATTTTACTTTTATTTTGTTTTATGACTTAACTTCATTCTTTTTCTTTAGCCTCTTGGCATCAATCATGAGAAATCGATAGTTTACTGCTATCCATATCCGGAGGAGTGGGGAAGGAGCTATGCCAAAATCATGGTATTGCTGCACTTCCTCGTCTACTATGCCATTCCCTTGGTTATCATTGCCGTGTTTTATGTCCTCATCGCACTGCACTTGATGTACTCGGCGAGTGTTCCTGGCGAAATGCAGGGAGCGGTCCGTCAGGTAAGTTGCAATTAATAAAATTAAATTACCTAAGCACAAGTTTAAATTAATTTGGTGAGAGAAAAGTTCATGAAGCATATCATATGTAAATTAAATATTAACAGGTGGTCGACAATTGGTTAACATTTATTCATAATAGCGAACTTATTAATTGATTTCAATTTGATTAAATAAATCCACACAACTGGAGATATATATTTTAGAGATATTTGTGGTGATTGTTAGTAAATAATAAATTGAGAATCATTGTGATGAATGATGATTGCAGACCAAATGAATGTTGATTAAATCATTGTTTGCTAATAGTTTCTGACTGGAATAAATCGGTTTCAATTAGCATTACACAGTAAACAATTGATATATTTTAGATATACAAGAAAATTCGAATCACGTAATCGCTTTTGCTGTAACTAAGCTATTTTCATGCCAGTTTGAATATTCAATTGCTGGAGCCAACGCAATTTGTGCTTGATGCAAAGCAGCTTAAGATATGCAGTGCGATTTTTCGTCTCGCCCCAGATAAATGATATTTCGTATTCCGGACTTGTTATTGTTGTTACTGTATTTGTTTTCGTTACACATTGTTATTGCAGGTTCGAGCGCGTCGGAAAGTTGCCGTTACGGTGTTGGCATTCGTTGTCATCTTTGGTATTTGCTTTCTGCCCTATCACGTCTTCTTTCTCTGGTTCTACTTCTGGTAAGTGTTGGCTTTTATTCAGCACAGCGACAAGCTGGACGGACAAGCGACGATGAGCATGCGAATGCGGATGCGGATGCGGATGAGTGAGCAGAATGCTGAAGGGATTTATGACTGCCGCTTAGCCGCTGTCCAGCGTTGTCGGGCTATCGGGCTTTTGTCAGATGTTGGATGGCTCACACTGCGGATGAGTAATGCCGACACCATGCGTTGTGACCCGTTTTGCGCAGCTCAATCAATTTCTAGCTTGTCGTTGTCGTTGTCGTTGTCGTTGGCTTATGTCTCCATTAGGTTTACATATGAAACAATTTGCGTCCTCCTCTCTCTATCTGACTACTCTATTCCGTTTACAGGCCAACTGCAGAAGTGGATTACAACTTGTTCTGGCATGTGCTGCGCATCGTCGGCTTCTGCATGTCCTTTGCCAACAGCTGCGCCAATCCGGTGGCCCTTTACTTTGTGAGCGGCGCGTTTCGCAAGCATTTCAATAGGTATTTGTTCATTCACGTCAATGCAGCTGACTAACTGAATAACAGCATGATAGCGATAATCCGTAACGGATTATTGATAACCGATAACAAGCAAATTACTGTAACCGTAAGCGTAAGCAAACTGCAAACTTATTTCTCCAACTCCCAACTCACAAACTACAAATCAAGCAAACAAACAAACAAACCACTTAAAACAAACAGACACTTTCAACTTTTCCTTTTGACTTGCCAAACTCATGTTGTCCCTTGGACACAAATCACACAATTCTTGTGTAAAAGTTCACTTGGTTCTTGATTGCAATCCTGATGGAATTTTTTGCAGTTTCCCAGGCCAACAATTTATGGCATATGGGAAATTGCCAAGACAAAAGTCGCTCTTTGTTTAATGCCTGCAACAAATGCCAATGCCATACACAATGAGCCAATGAAAATTGGCAAAAATCGGTTCGAAATGCTAGTTTTATAACAAATTGAAGAACATTGTATCCAATTGAATCAATTGTTATTGATGAATTCATGCCATGCAATAAAAGCAATTTCATTGAGTGCGATTGCAATCAAAAATCAGCGACTTCAGCTCGTAAAAATGTTGATGAAATAATATTCGTATGTATTTTATGCTCGAATTTGATTGCATCTGAAAGAATGCCCAAAACATCAATCCCACTTCACTCCATTCAGATATCTGTTCTGCCGAGGCGCCAGCGGAAGACGCAAGAAGCGCGACACTTTCTGCATGCACAGGGACACCTCGATGACCAGCACAGCCTCCAAGCGATTCCAGTCGCGTCACTCCTGCTACCAGAGCACCATGCGCAGGTGAGTCTGAGGAGCTGCCCAACTATCACTCTGACCATCTCATAACCGTCCATCTCGCACGTGTCCATCCCGTTAGCTGTCGCCTGCAGGAGACAACAATTACAACGCTGCCGAATGGCGGCCTCAACGGGTCAGGCAGTGTCATGACGGCATTGCCTCATAATGACACCGCTGGCTATGAATTTGCGCCCCTCAGTGAGTTTGGCCCACTTAAGGACTCGCAGCTGGCACACAGAATACAGGAGTCGCCACTTAACTGAGCTGAGCTGAGCTGAGTTGCCGTCCAGGTGGCAGCCATCATCGCAACGGAGCTTACAGGAAGTCAACTTAATATAGCATAAAGCGTAAAACTTAGTTAAGCTTAATTGAATCTGTTCCCGGCAACAGAAACCTGATTATATTTGATACAAGTGCAACTTGGTAGCTGTCAAAGATTTTCCCATATACATATTGTATAGCATGTAGAACATTTTATACTTAAGAGCCAACATCGAGATCTCTCCGCGAAATTGCAGAGAAATGCCAAAAGTTGACCACATCACATCACAGCACTTTGAAGGCTCCCCAAAGAGTGCGGCCCTTAAAAAAAGTTGAACGAATTACTTGAGGGATTCGGTGTGGAAAGTGATTCGAAGAACATCATGACGTTAATATAAAGTTGATGGCTTTCTTTAGTTCCTCTCGGCGTGTATATATATATAGTATATATATATGTATATGTATGAAAGAATTTGATGTGTTTTTCATGTGCTAGTCGTAGTCATAAGGCGATGAAACTGTGTCTGTGTCCATACTAAAGTATTGCAGCCGTTGCAACGGCTTTAAGCTAACGAAATTTAATTAAAATGATTACAATAAGATTTATGGCTAAGATTGAAACAAGTTACGTGCTTGACAAACAAAAATACACACACAAATGCAAATTAATTGCAAAACCATTTACTCACAATTCTTCACTGTCCATCGTCTTCTCCCCTCCCTTGTAAATAGACAACCAAATGTTTACCATACTGTGCAAATAAGTTTAAGTATTAAATTTACGTGTAGTATATATGATCAATGTGTATTGAATGTCAAAGATTTTAAACGATTGTTGCAATAAATGTAAACTTTGTGTCCGTTCAACAATACAATTCTTTTCATTGTCACCAGCAAATGTGTCAAAAGCAGCAGCATAAAATGTTGCCTACTTTTCAGGATGCCCATTGTTCTCGCTCTCGCTCGCACTCTGTGTGTGTCTCTGTCTCGCTTTGCAGCCGTGACTTTAACGGGTGACTTTAAGAGGCAAAAATTGGAACTGATTGTGACCTCAAATCCGAAACCGGAAAATGGGAGCGTTGAAAATCGGCCGAAGGATTCGATGGACAATGTTGCAGCCAAGCTCGGAGTGGGCCGATAAGCTTGAAGGAGATTAATTGGTTTGGCCGGAGGCACGGCACAAGGTGTGTGGGCGCAAAGCAAATTGAGTGTGGCTTTTAAGAACTGTTTGTTTTTGCCCCGAGTCGATTTCCGGACATTGGCAAATTATGTTGACTCAATCAGCTTAAATCGGCTTGCATGTTCACGTGTATTTGATTGACTTTGTTGCTGTGACAGTCACAAAAATTAAATTACCTCTGCGAAATGTAAAAGGCGTTGATCTGTCGCGAAACTGTCCTTTGGCACATCGTCTCCGTTGTCAACATCATCATCATCGTCATCAGTACAGTGTTGACAGACAGCAACGGCATACTTATTTATTTTCTTGTGACTTATTAAAAAAAATAAACCAGGTTTTTCGCGTCCTCAGCTTGTCGCGTCACTGAGCTCAGCGGCTGGGAGAGAGATGATTATGCTACTGTGGCTGTGGCTGTGGCTGCTTCAGCTGCCAGCACGTCAAGTTGTCATCAGGGCAGCTCGAGTGCTTATCCTTGGCTTTATTAACTTTCCCAAACGTTTTCCGCTCTGGCAGCAACTTGCTTACACTTTGGTTTTATGGTTTTGAATTTCAATTCTATTTTGGGCCATTTCTTTGATTCGTTAGCTGTTTACTTTGAATTTTAATGTTCAGTTGTTCACTTTATTTTCCTATCTCGGACTGCATCAATTGAATAATAACTTATTATTATGCGAGCATTCGCACTGCCAGCCACAAATTCTGCTAATTAGTTGACCAAGTGCTTATCAAATATGCAAATGCAATCAAATGCACCTAATTGGCAATGCTGAAGTGTCTTGAATTTAACAGACGACAACACCGTGGCTAAGTGACTGCTCACACCTTATTTGCATGTTTCAGGAGCCATCTCCTTTTCTCCTTTAGGCTGTTCATAACAATAATAATAATGGAGCGTTCTTAACAATTGTGAAGTAAAACGAAACGATTATATAAAACAAACCATTCCAATTCCATTTATTTAACTCTAATTGTTAAAGCTTTGCCAAAATATTCGTTCGAAAAAACATATATACTCCTTGTAGGAGTATAATGCTAAATCATCTTTCGAGCCATCTCCTTTCTCCATCAGGCTGTTCATAACAATAATAATTGTACAACTGTGAACCAAATCGAATCGATTGTGAAAAGCAAACCATTGTAAGCATAATATAATTCTGATTATTAAAGCAAAGCCAGAATTCCATCAGAATTCGTTCGGCGTTTAATTCTAAATTATTTCAAAACCATGGCTAAGTGATTGGTCACATCATATTCAGGCTGTTCATAATAATAATAATAGTATAGCGATTTAGTTCTTACCAACTGCCAACTAAATCGAATCGATTGTGCAAAACGAACCACTGCAAGCTTTATTTAATTCAAGGACACTGATCGTTCAAGCTGTGCCAAAATTCAATCAGAATTCGTTAGAAAATAACATATAATACGCCTTGTAAGCGTCTAATGCTAAATCATTGCGTTTTACAATTTATATTGATGTTATTCAAAAGGCAATTTGATAGCTGTAAAACAATAAAGTATAAAGCATTTTTTTGTTTCATATTTATGCTATGACCCTTGTTATTTGCGCACATATTTTATATCAGACTTCGCCCACTTTGTTGCTGCCAAGAAAAGAAAATTTAAACGCTCTACCTGAGTTAAACGCTCTGGGGTCGTCGTTAAGACAGCCAACAAGACAGAGATTGCTTTGTCCTTATGGGCTGCATGGAGTTTAAATAAATAACTTTGCATCCAAGGAATGGAATGTTTAGCTTAGTTTTGTGTTTCTCACGTTCATTAACAAGGTGGGAGCAATACATAAAATACTCGTAATGCGTTTAGTTATTCATTTCTTATTTAAACGGGCATTAATATTCATTTAAGAAACGCGCCGAGTGCCCTGACACTTAAAAGCCGCAATAACAACAACACGACGAGAAGCCATAATGAACGAACAATAACAAACGCACACAAATAAAACACTCTGCCGACCTCCCCCCTCCCACCACCCACCACACAATAATAATAATGGCAAATGACAAAGGCATATAAAACATATGTGTGTGTGTGTAAAGCAATTTCAGTGGGATAGGAAATGGGGGGAGGGAGGCTGTAAGGCAAATAAATAAAACGATTTCAGACGCACAACGCAAATGTAAATACAAGAAACCACAAGGTGCAAAGGTGTGGGCGGAGAGGGGGGAGGGGACTTGGGGAAGAGCGTGAGGGTTGTGCTAATCGTAAATTGCGAAGAGCGGCATGCAGAAGAACAACAAAAGGAAAAACAGAAAGAAGCTTAATCCACATACACACACATATGCATATAAACACATTAACGATATAAAAATTGGCACTCAATAAGCACGAGGGCACTTTTGGGGCGACACACAGACACTACACTCACACACACACACACACACACACAGACGTCGCACGTACGCAGGCCTTTGCGTGTGTGCGTGCGTTGAGTTCGTCTACCGATGGCATCGGCATATTCTTGCTTGTCGCCTGGGCAACGGAATGGAATGGAACGGAACGGAACGGAACGTAAATGTCTTTGCCTTGACTGACAGCTTGCTATGCATTTTAAATACATAAATACTCGTTATACACATTGGAAAAGTATGCTTTGATTTGGCAGCGTTTATTTGCTGATTACAGCTTCAAGTATTCGCGTGCTTTGAAATAGTTGCTGCAAATAAGTTGCCTAAGTGACCAATTAATTAGGCTTCAACAATGTCGCAGCCTTGATTAAACTCAATTCCATTTCGTAAGCAAACCGAAGAATGTCAAAGCAAAACAACAAACTGTGGTTGATGGTCAGCAATTATGTTTGAAGCCCGGAGGTGACAGAATTTCACATTTTCTCATTTACAACAACTCGTTTAATACAAACTCATTTGTAATTCAATTTAAAAGGCATTTAAAAACAAAAGCCTTGTCGAATTGCATTCGACTTGTTAGCAATAAAAGCCTTGAAGCATTATTCATGAAACACACATTTCGTGGCTTATTTTATGCTTGCGGCTGCACGTCGATGTACCACAAATTTCAATTAGGTCAATTCTACATAGATCCAAATCTATAAAGTGAATTGTGCAGCCATAACACTTACATGCGAGTAATCACACGCCCCATTTGAGGCCCCACATTCTCCATTGGCAGCCGTCGAACAGTCACGCACAAAACCAAAAATCATCACCTGCTGACTTGCGATATATATTAAGCTGAAATTACACACCGTTTGCCACGCTCCTTCCCTCGCCTTCCCACTCGATGGAGTGGGCTTGGAGGGGAATTCCATTCCACCACGTGCTGTCACACACAGTTTATTGTTGAGCCTGAGGCCAGCCCCCAGCCAGCCGTCCAATTTATGCTGGCCACTCGGGTTCAAGTCTATTTTAAGCATTTACAACGTTATTACCCTTCGGTCAAGTGGTCAAGTCCACAGAAGCGGGCCCTGCATCCCAGCCATGTAGCTATCTTAGCTTTGGCCAACCGGAGGGGATGGCCAAAACACCGACTACCTTTTGGGAGCAATCGCAGGCAGGGGGCCGACACCACGGGTGGTTTATGTGGTTTCGGTTTGAAGTTGCTTCATGTGAGCCACGGGGATTCCCCTCACGCCACCGCCACCGCCACCGCCACTCTCCACTCGCCACTCGCCTTTTGCCGTTGCTGCCTAATTGCAGGGAAAGGGTAGCCAAGTTGGTCAAACTTCAAATTCGACACCATGCCATTCGATGTCTGGTAAGACGAACAAGTGCCAAGTCGAAATAAGTATACGCCTCGTGCGACAGGAGAATGAAGGGCGGACTGCCAGTAATTAAGAACGTATCTCAGACTTCGTTGGGCCAATTAAATGTGGCCAAGCACAAGCTTGGGATAATTATGAAAATGAAGTGAACCTCGACTAAGCCCGCAAATCCTCTGCAAGGCAAGACGAACGGCGGGCCACCACAAAATGCGTTGATGCGTGCCAAATTCGAAGGGAATTTGCACAGATATCAAAGTGCGACACTCAAATTGATTACGTTTATTGCCTGAGCACAACACGCCATATAAAAAAAAAAACAGCTGAATTTTGGAGAGCGTATAAAAATAGACCCACATCAAAGTCGAAGTGGCAAATGGGGGACACACGTCGACCATCAATGCAGATGAAGATTCACACCCACACATCCACACAAAGGCAATTCGTTGTTCGAATTCACAATATTGGCATAGTAAAAAGGACATTCGCCTGGATTGTCACATAGTTACGAGTCGAACGCATAAATGCTACGACCGCTCAAAAGATTAAAGCCGAGAACCACAACAGCACCGAGTTGAAAAGCATATTGCTGGAGTCAAAGTCCTTATCACAAGTTCATTTGCTGCGCTGCATTTAACACCAGAATTCATAGAAAATTCAGCTCAGCGTTGACATTTGCATACGAGCAAAAATCTCCAAGAAATAAATGTCTGCACATTCCGCCGGAGGTCAAGACACAATTGAGCCATTCAACTCGCCGGACATTCACTCTTCACTCTCGTGACAATTTAATTCCTGCTCGAGGAAGCAAAACATTCCGAAAGTGCCTGACAGGCATTCTCCTTCAAATAGTTATGTTTCAGAAAATATGATTATGCTGTCAATTTATTGATGCCATGCTGGCAATCGGCATCCTTCTTAAGCTTAAAGTTTCTGAAGCTTGAATATTTTTGCTTTAGCTTTAAAAGGTTTGCATGTTTGAGATACAAATTTCGACCACAACTTTAAATAAAGATTTAAGAGTGAATTTTCATCTAAAAAAATTGTGATCTGAAAATAAATTTTGATATTCTTGGTTTTTGGGCATGTATAAAATTATGTTTCTATATTTTATATACTTAACATTCGAACATCATTCAAATTGAAACATTGTAAGATGCTGCGGAATTAAAAACTTTACAAATTAAATAATTAATTTAACATTTCACTCTTTTACTAACAAGTAATCGCAAATATTTAATTCGGCTAAACATATCAATATCTTGTCAAGATTTATTTAAGGTCGTTTGGTTTGGCAAATAGAAATTAATGGGTTAATTAACATACATGCAATCGAGGCCGAATCGGAAGAAGCTCAAATTTCTTAGAAACCGAATATGTTCCTTAATCATGCGTCGTCTGCTTAGACGCCAATCAGATGATGTCAATTTCAGTTGAAAGATTATTTGAAGTATTTGTTAGCAGTAGAGCAAAACAACTTAAATATCGCACTTATGAACTGTATGAACTGACAAACAAATCTCGGATAGTTGCTTAATTAATTTCAAAGTAGAGACCTTATTTGGGTCGCTTGCGCTTGGGCTGCTCAAATGGCTGGCACGAACTTTACTTTTGGGATTAAAGAAATAATAAAGAAAATAAACCGAAATATAAAATGAATATAAAAAGGCTGATAAAGTAAATTTGGTTATTCGTTTTTTTGTTCTTAGAGCTTACGCGCATCGCTGATTTTATTTGTTTGCTTCCATCTAGGAGAAAGTTTGAAGGGAAAATGGTGGAAAACCCTTTTCAATCAAATTAGCTTGCTATAGCGGGGATGCTCAATCATTTGAACTGATACATATAAGTTCGAGCAAGGACTCACAGAGTACGACGAGGACACAGACGAAAGGAGCAATGGCTGCTGACAAGTTGTTAGTTTGTTCCTCGATCTTGATGTCAGTTGTCAATTGATGTTGCAAGTTGTCAGTTAAGGTCTCCCATGCTGAATGAGTGAACATCGAGAGGCTATGTTTAGAAGCTAAAGCTGATTGTGACAAGTCTTATCTAAATGCGCAAATATTGTAGCACTTAATGCTAAAAAGCTAGAATTAATTATAATTACATTCACAAAAGCCTAAACTCTGTTCTTCAATTTAATAATTATACAAAAAAGAGAGAGAAAGAAAGGTTAATATAAATTAAAATTTTATAGTTCTGTATTAAAAATTCAAAAGATACAAGAATATTAGCTACCAAACATCATTAAAATTGTCGGAGCTGTATTTGATTCTCGGTAACGTGTAAACCAAAGGCACTTTGCAACTTTATGGTTAAGCATTCGGGATTCACAATGTGGTTTTCCCATCAAAATTTCAACTTTATTCCACTTAAGCATTTTAGCACAGTGTTGGCTCAGTTTATTGGTTGTTGTAGACGATGCTCGCTCACTCTCAAGCGACACTTGTCATTAAGCCAACATTCGATTCACTAAGCTAAGCCAGTCTGTCAAGAGGGGCCAACATGACCCTTGGTTACTTTGTTTTTGTTGCTACTCGACATTGATGCCAGTGAACGACAGTCGTGTGTTCCACCTCCCCTCGTCAAACTCAAACTTTAGCTGGAGCGAGTATTGGGAAATGCTTCTGAAGTAATTGTGTGGCCAACATTTTACCAGCTCTGACTGCAACTGGCAAGTCATCCAGCAATATCTGACAAGCAATATTTACATATATTTCGAGACAAACTGATAGATGATGATCATTCTAGCTTTGACAACTGACGACGCCTCCCTTTCCTTCTCACTCCGCCAACGCGCATCATAACTTTTTTAAGTTTGGACAATTTTTTTCTGAAGTTGCGTTTTCACTTGGCTTGGCTGCCATGCAAAATAATGACAAATTATTTTGGCCTCATTCGTCGGACAGACAGCTAGACAATCGAGTCTCCCAAGCGAACGTTTAGTACGTGGCTTGTTCTCGAGTTTTATGCGATTCTCCGCGCAGGATTCATCGCTTGGCTGAATTTTTGTTTCCGTTTTCTCTCTTTGTTTTCTTTTGCTGAGTTATGACATTTTTATGGCCGCACATGTTGGCAGAGGAAGCACGTTTCATGCACCCATTAATAAACCATTCGAATATGTATTTATTCAACATGATAATTCACATAGTTTTTGGTTGCTCTTGCATCTTATCACCTGAGACTTTGTCCAGATATTGGCTGGTTAAATTGCGGCTGCATTTCTGTGACCAAACTCAATCTCGTTATTACGGATTATTAATGGAATTTGTGAATTGTAAACAAATATTTCAATCAGCATGTTTTCTACATATGAAGTTTAAAGCTCTCGCAATTTTACACACTCAGGTGCAGAGAAAAAATTAATATTTTAAATCACCTCAACAAATATCACTTTAAATATTTTTGATTTTTGTGCAACAAATGCAAAATGATTTTAAAATTCTACCTGAAATCAAGATGTGGTCTAATTCAAATATCATTATTTTTTTGGATATCTTAATTTTTCTTTCTGTGTAGATTTTCATATACTACGTAGGTCAAAGACATGTTGAGAGTAAATGTTTTATATGCTCGTATCGTGTTCGGGTTGCACTGAATAGATTGCGGCACATGAAACAAATATGAAAACGCCGTGGAAAAGGGAAAATGGGCAACAGAAGAGCTGGCAAAAAAGCTGTCAGACAGCGCAATTTTTCGTTGAAAAGCTGAAGAAAGAAATTGCGCGAATATCGTCTTAAGCCTGTCACCGCCAGCTGCCGGCAAACAGATTAAAATATCGAAACGAGCCACACACTGTAAAAGACAATCGAGGACACGGACACAGATACACACACACACATATACGCATATTGGCTGTTGGCTATTGCATACGCTTAGGCTGCAGGTGGACAAGAGCCCCTTTGCCTCATGCAACAAGGTGTCTTTTTTCTTTTGCACCTCGTCGGTAGCAGGAGACAGTGCGTTGTCATTTGCATACTCGTCCGACTCGTCCTGTCGCTTATGTCACTTCAATATCCATCCACTGAAGTCGATGGCCCTGCAGGCAGCCAAATTGAAGATTACTTAAATCTGAAATCTGCTTCATTTTGTGTCACCATGGATATCAATTCATTTTTCTGATTTCTGTATTATGAATTGAAAGATTGCCTCCAAATTACATATCTGCAACCAATGTCAACCAACGCAATACGTATAGTGAGCATTTCTTTAGATGACATCTCTATTAGCCGGACAGCCCCTTTGAGAGGACGATTTTTCTATTACATTCGTGCTGAAAGGGTTTTTAGACCATTTATACCTCTTTTGAGCAGACCTCTCTCTTGACCGGATGCGGACATTCAAAATCTAAATAGAGAAATTCATATCAACTACATACTTTTGGGCAAGCTTGTGTGGAGAGTTCTGAAGGCATAAGCAGCTATAGGAAAAAGTAAACAATCTTATTATTTATTATTATTTAGTTAGATCTGTAAATATTGGATAAATGGTTTGAATTTCGTAAGCAGACTAATATTTATGTTACACCAATAACCGATAGATGGCGTCATACGTTGCGTATACTTAATACAGTCGCAAGCTTTGAGAGGGCGCTGGTGATGTGGAGTCCATTTGCCGCTTAGCGATAGATGGCACCAGTGTGCTGTGAAGTGTAATGTGGCTATTTTCAGTAGCCAAAGAATTATTCTTTGTGTGTGCTATGGATAGCGTGTATTAAAACTGTTGTTAACAGAGACTGTATTAATCGTGAGAGTAGACTACACACTTTACGAAACGTGGAACTTTTACTAAAAGAGCCTCAGAGGAGCTGCAACTGGTTGAACTAAATTGTTTCTTTAATTATTTCCAAGTTTATTATCACAAATCATTTATATTATCATTATTAATATTGTAAAATTGTAGATTTAATTTTAATTTGGGGGAACCGTAGCGAAATTCTGAAACAAATTTGAGCTTCACTTGCCCTGTTGGGTAGCGGGTAGCAACGTTCTGCATTTATTAAGCTAAAGCGTATAGTATACTTTTAAAAATAAACATGCTCAGACGAATCCAAAGTACCATTTCAGAGTATTTGAAGTGCACAGCTCGTTCTTAAGACATTTATAATATCAATAAACAAAGAATGTTTTGTATGCTTAGAGATATTTTGTAAAGTGCTTTCAGGGCTTCCATAGGAGCAGCAAGCAGTGCAACGCCGCATACAACTTCATACTTTGGACTGCTTGAATTTGTAATGTTCCGTTGCGTTTGAACGCAATTGAATTACTCAGACTGCTGTAAACGATATTTCTTAATTTTGCTTAATATAAGACAATAAATGTATTCTTAAAAAGAGATTAAAATCAAATCGGCAAATGCCAAAGCAAATTTAAAATTTCGCAATTCATTGTATAAGTTGCATTAAACTAATGTCGAGCTGTGTTTGAAAAAGCGTCAGTATGTGCATATGTAGACAGATGCTTATGTTTATTATTTTTATAAACAATATACTATAAAGCGATTTGTCCACAGCGAGTCTCTGAGAACTTTAATCTACATATTTTAGTCGGCAGTCGGCAGCTGACGCTTGAATGACTTTGACGTGTTATCCGCGCTGTTTGTGTCAAACCAAGTGATATTAATTCAGCACTGGCTTTTCAATGTGGATCTTCATTTTAATACTAATTGGACTACTAGGCATCTATGCCTTTAGACTGCGGAAAGACTATGTGCTCCTATCGTTATGTCGAAGAGTCAAAACCGTCGATGGTGGACCCTTGGAGAAGACTGTTGCTATTGGAAAAGGCACGACTATTTTCGGCAATACTTTTGATACCTTCGGAATGACCTCAGGTGATTACTTGTAGCACAATCTGTCAACTGAATTGAGTATGATTTTTTTTTATACTTTTGAACAGAGCAATTGTTTTATTATTCGCGTGATTATGCTGCGGAACTGAAGCGAAGCTACATTCAATATGTATTTGGGTTCCCTATATACAACATTATTAATGCCGACGATGCGGAGCTTATTCTGAACGATAATAACTTGATTACTAAAGGCGATATGTACCGCTTTCTACAGCCCTTTCTTAGGACGGGCTTGTTAACGAGTACTGGTATGTGCATTTCTTTGTTTTAGGTTCCTATGAACCGATTACATATGCAAATCAATTACATTTTTAATAAATCGTGTTCTTTGTCGGTCAATATAATAATAACATCCATTGTACTTTTCGCTTCGGCTAGAAAACTTTCTGTTTCCAAATTAATTTCTATAATAAAATATTTTCTACATTACTCACTAAGTTCTTATCTTCCCCCACAGGACAACATTGGCATGTGCGACGCAAGTTATTGACACCAGCATTTCATTTCAAAATACTGGAACAGTTCCTAGATGTCTTTAAGTGTGTATTTAATTAGACTTTAATTTTGTTACTCTTTATTTATTCAACTGTATTGTGATCGTTGAACAGGCAGGAAAGCGATAAAGTTATTAACATGCTTCAGAATATGTTAGATGCTTCAGATGGTCCTTGTCAGATTAATTTAAATGACATAATTCCGCGATTCACACTTAACAGCATTTGCGGTGAGTTTTATTTAATTACTAATCTTATCTTTGCTACTATAAAAACAATTTTTGGTTACAATATCTTAACTTCTTATATTGGTATTATTCTTTTCAGAAACGGCGTTAGGCGTCAAACTAGACGATTGCTCGGATGGAGATGAATATCGAAATAATATTACAATCGCGGAGCATAGTTTTATAAAACGAGTTATAAATCCTCTGATGTCCAGTGATGCTTTATACAACCGTTATGGAGATGGTCTCAAGAATATTCCCACTCTTAATAAACTGCACTCATTCTCAAGCAGAATCATCGAAAAACGAAGACAAAATTTTAATGAAGACGATCTAAAGGAGATTGACGACATGGAATCAAGGCATGTAAAGTGTATATTTTACTTTGATTGTTTACATTGATTTTCGTTGATTATCCAGGTACTTGAACACTAAACAGCGATATGCCATGTTGGACACAATGTTGCTTGCCGAGAAGGAAGGACTCATCGATCACGCTGGCATATGTGAAGAAGTGGATACCTTTATGTTTGAGGGCTTTGATACTACATCTATGAATCTGATTCTCACTCTCGCCTTTTTGGCCAACCATCCGCAATGGCAGCAACGATGCTTTGATGAAATTGCTGAACTGACTCACAACAAAGGTTTGTTTAATATCTTTACATGGAAGATAATATAGATGTATGTTTTTATAATATACTCAGACAGTCTTAATGACTTGGATAATCGAACCCTGGCGCAAATGAAGTATTTGGAGTGTGCGATTAAAGAAACGCAGAGACTTTGCCCATCGGTGCCAGGCATGATGCGAGAGTGTCATGAGGATACGAAACTGACCAACAATTTGTTCCTGCCGAAAGGCACCCAGATTATAGTGCATATATTCGATATACACCGCAATCCCCTCTACTTTGTTCAGCCCGATGAATGGATTCCGTCACGATTCCTTCCCGAAAACTCGGAACACAGACATCCGTTTGCCTTTATACCGTTCAGCGCTGGACGTCGCAATTGCATTGGCCAAAAGTTTGCTATGCTGGAAATCAAAACACTATTGGTTCATATTTTGCGAAACTTTGAAATATTGCCCGTAAGCAATCCAAGGGAATTTAAATTCTTAGCAGGCATTTTAATCAGAACCAAAGCTGAGGTGTTCATTAAGATTGTGAAACGCCAAACTGCAACTACTCAGTAAATAATTTAGATGCCACTTTCTATGAAGTGTATTTCTGCAGTCCAACCTTCAACGCAAATAAAAACTACCTTTAATCCCTATATCATATATATTTGTTTAAAAGTTTTTTAGTATTTGTCCAATCGAATCACTTTCGAAATCCAATCCAGGAGTTTGATGTTGCAATCGTATATTTCGCAGCTGCCGCTATTCGTTGTAGTCTTCTCGGCCAGCATAAAATCGTACGCTTCCACAGAGTCCTTATTCAGTGTTGAAGATGGGCTGTTCAAATAAATTAATTCAATAACTTCTAATCAGTGCGAAAGATCTGATTGCCTTACCTGAGCATTAAATGCAGCAGTTCATGTACCACGCTAAAGTTCTTTGAGAATCGAACCGAACTCGCTTCGCAAATAGCCTGAAGCATGCATTCGTGTCCATTGTAGCCATAGCTGCAATAATAGCTATATATTAATCTCAATTTCAAACAACTTTAACAGACACTCACCCATTCAACATGTGCTCGATGTAAGCGTAAATCTGCCAACGGATATCCGTGGCAATTGTTTGCAACTCTCGAATTGTGCCATCGTTTAAGGACACTCTGGACGGCAAGTATTCTGGTAGATACGGATTTTGTCGGTACACGCTGGCGTTGTAGGGCAAAAAGAACTCGGCCTTCAGCACATGGCCAACGGTAAGGGACTCGTAGGTCAAATCAGCTGGAATACCTATGCCAGCAATGAACTAGAAGAGGACCTTCATCAGATCTGACTTAATGACTTTACACGATTCTATTTTTACCTGATGCCGGGTCGGGGATTGTCGCGGAAAAAGAAGAAAGCGTCTGGAACGACTCCGCGGTTTGCTCTGCTGTGCAGATAATAATAGACAAAGACTCAACAAGCTGATGGACCACACACAGCGCTTCATGCTGACAGACTGAACGCAAAGAGCAGAAGCTCTCCGAAGACAAGCAACTAGTCGACTAGTTGCCAACAATTAACAAGGCATTGTTACAATTCGCAACGTTCTGATCCACTTGGCACTTAACCATTGAAGCCCAAACAATTTCCCAGTCTAAGTTGGCATAGTTAGTTAAAATACAAAAAGTGTTGCAGTATTTATTGGCGTTATGTTAATTATATTTTCATAGAATAGATCGTAAAATTTACACAAAATGTTGTAAAGAAATGATACGATAAGGATTGGATTTGCTTAAGGACCTCGTGTAATGAACATGTGTGACAATCACTTTTGCGCGGAAGGCTGGAAATACTTACAATACTTGGGGCGGTCCACATAAGCGTAGTTACAAATACAAAATTATATTAAGTAGGTACATAAAATTAAAAACGTACTAAGGAATACTTAAGATGAACATTAAAATATAATTAATTTCAAGAGCTGCCGCGGCTGAGTTGGAAGGGAGACTAATTTGTAAATTATATTAAATCTTATGAGTGGCAACAAACAAACGCGACACGCACATCCGCATGTTGAGGCCCCATGTTTATCTTTACCCCACTCTGTTTTCAGTTCCCGAGTCAATTCCTTTGTCATTTGTTGTGTTTTACTTGTGCTTGTGAAACTCCTCCATACACAGTTTGCAACTCCAGGAGCCCTCGGGCGGAGTTACCAGTGGCGGAGACAGACAATACATGTGGTAGCCGCGATCACAGTCGTCGCAGAACAGCAATTGATCATCATTGTCGGAGGTGCCGCAAATGGAACAGTATTTACATTCAATACACTGCCAGCGATAGCGCTTCACTGATATTATCATATTGGGCGTGAACTGCAAACAGGATGGATGACCCGAACGGCCGCAGTCGGAGCAGGACACCAGCTCCTCGGGCATATTGGTCTTCTTATTCTCACGCTGATCGCCCAAACAGAAGTCGCAATAAGGCGATGGCTGGGCCACTTCCCGCTCGGCGCGCATCTTGTGCTTCTTGGGACTGGCCAATGGCGTGGTTGGCGATGCATTTACCGTCGTATATATGGCTGGAGTAGCAGCCGGTGTTGATGCCGTCGACATGCCCATGCTGGCCATGGTAGCCAAGGGAATTGAATCATTGGAAGCGCCTGCATCGTTTAAGGGATTCTTCTCGTACGTTGCTGGCAGCGTTGCCGTCATGACCATGGCTGACTGTGAGGTTTCATCGATTATGGGTATCGGTGATGCTGAGTTAGAGTGCGTTGCATAGAGCCCCGTGGCTGCGGCGGCAGCTGCAGTGCTTGCGGCATGTGCAACCGCCGCGGCCGCCGCTGCAGCTGCGGCCGATGTGTTCGCATTGTTGCCGGCAGCACCGCCGCGTCTTCTCCTCTCCGCTGCGTCGCCATCGGTGGCGTTGCGACGACGACTGCCTGCAATGTGACCGAAAATACAACAATGTTTAGGATTTATAAAATTTATTAACATATCTTGCTTACCGCCACCTTTGCGTCCGCGCTTGGGAGTACCATCCACATTGGCATTGGAGCGTCTTGAGCGTGAGCCGCGCTTGCGTTTGCCTCGACTGCTGTACGACTCGTCGAAATCGTTATCCGAGTCAAAGTCGTCCTCGTAGTCGTCGACATGATGGTAATGCGACGAGTCCATGTCCTCGTGGAACCAATCCTTTTCGGCATTCGCATGCGAGTCTTTGCTGTCATTGTCGCCCGAGGCGCCCATCGAGTTGCCGTCCGTGGCAGCAATTGCTACAAAGAATGAAATACAAATATATACGTATATTGTTGGCCTGTAATGCATGTACACACTATAAATCAGCCCCCAATTCAGCTGCCAGAGATGTATCGTGTCTTGCCCTACGAGGGGTGGTGGTGGTTGCTCACAACTACACGCACACTCCAGCACAGACACAGATACGGACACGGACACGTGCACATGTATTTCGCAAGCACTTGGTATAGAAAATGCAGCCTCGTAAAAGCCACACATGTTTTGCTGATATTTCATTGTTGTTGGCCACTCACAGTCACAGTGGGGCGACCAACTATCATCCTTAAATTGGCATTAAGTACTTGCTATTAAACTATTATCATTCTATTCTTGTTGTCGTGAATATTTGCTCAAAATCGAACAAATGTTTTGCTGATATTTCATTGTTGTTGGCCACTAACACTCACAGTGGGGCAACAAACTATCATCCTTAAATTGCCACTACTTGCTGTTAATTTATTATTATTTCTTTGCTTATTTTCGTTAATATTTGCTCAAAATCGAATGTTTTCGAATTGGAAATTTCTTTTGTTTTCAATACACTTCGACCACTGTGCAGCGGTGGTGGAAGCGCCGAGGATGAGGCTGAGGCTGCGGCTGAACAAAGCAGCAAAGCAGTAGCGATTGTAAGAGTTTTATTGATTTTACAACGCCTTGCGTAAATACATATAAATGCGCACAACTAAATGCCAATCTCACCTGCACTTTCCGCCTGGTGATGATCACGCGCACTGACCGTTCCGGAGCCGGGCGCCGGCACATGATGATGCTGATGCTGGTGCTGATGTTGATGTTGGTGCTGATGCTGATGGGACAGATGGTGCTCCCGGTATTGGTAGGCGCGGTAACTCTGGTGCGGATTCAGCAGGTATTGGCGCTTCGGTTTGCGCCAGCGTGCCGACGGATAAGTGTAAATTTGACCATGCCGAAAGCCGGGCATTCGCTGCTTGCGCTTCATGAAGAGCGCGCAATGTGTCTGCGCAACGCCTGTCTGGGGGTCAAGGAACGGCATTCGGAGGCGTCGCTCGATGCAGAGGCGCGTGTTGAAGTTCTCGCTGTTCTCCAGTATCTCCTTGTAGGCGGTGTCATTTAAAAAGTTCTGTATCTTCTCAAAGTTCCCAATGTTTACCACCGCAATATCGGAAGCCATATTGTTGCCGTCTGTCGGCGTCGCTGGCGGCGTCGGCGTCTGCTTCAACTTCAGCGTCAGCGTAGAAAGGCGGCACGCGATGCACGCTTCTCGAATGCGAGTTTTCCAATACGTAAACAGCACAAACACAACAATATTAAGTAGTATATTTCTTTTTGCGGCAGCTCACACTAATTTTATGCACCACAAACACGCATTTTTTCTTCGTTTTGCTTTCGCAAACAAGTTTTGTGCCACAAAACAAGAGATTGACAAGTGCAGGGTTGTCGCACACTTTCGGATTTAATCGAAACGTGTGGCAACGTTCGAAATTAGTGCATTTCAACATGCGCGTGGGTCACACTAAAAATAACATTGCAACTTTTTCAATTGCAATTCAGAAACATGTTTTTAGCCACAGTTTTTAATTAAATAATTTAAATTTGTTAGGGTTGCCGTTAATATCGTAATAAATATGATTTTAATATGAATTATACTGAACTCGATATCTTGAGAAATGTACCAATCATCGATTGTGTCATCGGTGTTTTACCACCACTAACTGGCAGGGCGTGTTAATGTTTTGTGACACACTGTTTGTGTATTAGTTTCATCCTAATTTACTCGTCTCATGTTTTGTTTTTTTCGTTTATCTAACTAAGAATTCAAACATTCAACGCCATGGGCGTGTCCAATCGCAGCACTAAAGTCGCCCTGGGCATATCAGTGTTCTCGTTCTTGCTCTTTATTATCGCCTTCGCAACGCCCTATTGGCTGGTCACCGATGGACGCATCCAAAATCCACGCTTCACCAACCTGGGGCTGTGGGAGGTGTGTTTTAACAACTTCCAGGACATCCATCGGTTCTACGACACCCGCTTCAACGGCTGCATGTGGGTCTTCGAAGAGGAGTACTATATTATACACGACTTTCTGCTGCCAGGCTTCTACATCGCCGTTCAACTGTTTGCAACACTGTGCTTTGTGATGTGCCTTATTGCCTTGCCTTTGACATTGGGTATATTGCGGACGTCGCGCGACGACGATCGCTATGTGGTGCTGCTGCTGACCATTGGCTCCTGCGAGGTACTGGCCTCCATTTTCGGGTTCATTGCCGTGGTAATCTTTGGAGCCAAGGGAGATTCGCGCGATTGGATGCCCGGCTGGCAGAACAATGATATGGGCTGGTCCTTTGCCTTCGCCGTCGTCGGTGGCGTCATGCTGCTGCCAGCTGGCATTCTCTACATGGTAGAGGCGCGTCGTGAACGCTACAAGCGTCTCAATGAGATCAGCAATCGCGATGTCAGCGAATACGGTGATGATTACTATCAAAGCCAGGCTGCGGCCGCTGAAGCAGCGGTACAGCCATCATCATCCTCGGCTCCACCGCCAGCGATGCCTTACTTTGCGGAGTCCAGTCGCCCGCGTCGCCCACAACCAGGTCGCCAGCAGCAGCAGCCAACAGCTCCGGCTCTGCATCCAGGCAGCATCCAAACGGACATTTGAGGCGTACAAGTGTAGCTCACACATTAACACATAAAACATAACATATCCGTCCTTCTCACGAATCTGATTTTTAAACTTAACTGTTTGTCGTCGTCCTTAGTTTAAGTGCAACAATTTGAATCGAATAATTTTAAAGTCGAACGAACTCGAAACATTCCACAAATATTTTATACAAACTAATGCATATTTTTGTACAATGCAAAGTATTTATTTAAATAAATTCTGTTTACACACACATCAGAAGTGAAATTACATTTAACCCCTTAACTATCCCTTTGTTTTTTCACTATTCATTCGATTGCGAATGTGTAAATATAAATACTTCACACAGTGAAGCCTCATTAAATGCAATATATACAATATGTACACTTTAAAATATCCGATTTGGGACGTCTGCTACCGACTAGAGAGATTGCTTAGTGTTCTCGTTCTCGTCCTGGTCAAACGCTCTGACCACTCGCCGCATCCTTTAGCCAACGCTGTGTTGTGCTGTTCTCAGTTGAGCTGCGCTCTAGCACAAGGAACAGTTCACGCTGATCCTCCTGGGCGAGCTGTTCCCTTAAAAACTGCAGCATATCAGCCTCGTTGCCCAGCGATTCGGGTTGGCGCAGCTTCGAGTCCAGGTTGTAGTAATAGTCCCCAATGCGACGCACAGCGATCCAGTGGCGTCGTCGCAACGGCAGCGTTAGCAAGCCAAACTTGTAGTCCGAGGGAATGTTCAGTATAAAGCCTATAATGGCATCCAGATTGATGATCGACGGATCTCTAAATAGAACAAGTATTGTGAGTGATTCTCGCTAGTAAAGGAATACTTACTTTCGCTTGTCGAACCAAACTGCTTCGCAGCTGCGTTTTTGCAGCGCAGTCATGATAACATTGATGTCGTAGTTGCCGAGTCCCAGAACCGATCGATGAGGATTAATCCAGACATTGGGGCTCAGATTGTTGCAGATGTCGTCGAGTTCAGCCTTGGTGTAGGATTGATCGCCTTGGAACAGGTTATTCAGCGCATGTAAGGCACACAGTTGGCGCATTTGTTTCTCGTGGTACACAGACGATGGCATGGCGCCCTTTGCCACTCAAAACTCACTTTATTTGCAACGAAATTCCTTTATTGTTGTGTATAGTTATGTATTTACGCATGTGTGTGAGCTGTGTACGCTTGTCAAGCATACACGACACGACTGAATGGCGTGTTCAGAATTTACTTACTTTAAAAAAAATGCATGTATTTTGCAAAATATTTACATAGTTTCATGGGATTAGGAAAATTTGTAAATTCTTGAATTTCAGAAAATAATTTAAAAATGGTTTAAAGCCAAATGTTATTAGGTTTTTCATTTACGCATGTCATGCATACACGACACGACTGAATGACGTGTCAACAACTTTGATTTTTTAAAAATGCATATAGTTATGCAAAATAATTTAATTAATTCATATTGTTAGTCATAGTTCTGAATTCTCCATAATTTGACAAAATAATATAAAAATAGTAGAAAGTGTTCTTATTTTTAGTATTTAATGTGACTGCAGAGTGCTGGCATATTAAACAGCCCATACTTGGCCACACTAAACTCACCACGAACTGTCACATGATTTTCACCTGACATTTGCTAGCTTCTGCGAAAAAAAGTCTGTTGACGACAAATCCAGTGTTATTGGAAGAATTTTGCATCCTCGTCGCGCAGCAACGTAGAACAAAGCTAGCAAAATGAAAATTTGTGGTCCTAAGTGCTCCCTCTGCGGCCTGATCATCTCCGTTTGGGGTATTGTTCAGTTGGTGAGTCCATTTGCCCAATGTCGATTTGTTTGGTGGAGTCATTGAAGGCAGCAACGACAGTCACAAGACCACCCCAAAGACAAAACGGTTGGCATAATACTTGACTTCGACTTGATGCAAATGTTTTTCTCTTGCAGGTGCTCATGGGACTCTTCTTCTACATCCACAGTGTGGCTTTGATTGAGGATTTGCCCCTTGAGGAGGAGTACAAATCGCTGGATGCATTTTATACAGCTGCGAACAATGCATACAATCAGGTTCGAAGTTTTTTTTTTAATGTTTTTACATGCAAATATATCTAAATTTGGCTTATCTAAGTGCAAGTATATATGTGTGTAAATACCCACACACTCGCATATACAAATGTATGAATAATTTCCACCACTACAAGCTGAAGCCAGAGGCCTTCATGTTTGTGTGTGTGTGTGTGAGTATCTGTGTTCATGCATATGTATGTATCTTCCAATAAGCAAGTGCGTTTATCACATAGTGTATGAATCGTAATCGATGTATGCGTGTACATTACATAGAAATTAGCTGCCAATTAACATATTATGACATCAATACTTAACGCTCGCTCTTGTTTGCTTGCAGAATGCCTACAACTGCTGGATCGCGGCGTGTATCTACGTACTCACACTGTTGCTCTCTGCCCAGCAGTTCTACATGAATAGCAGAGTAACTGCCAACTAAAATCTGTGCTTCAACTTCAAACACTATGATGGGCTGCTGGTCGTCGCACAACAGAACAGATAAGGAAAAGCACAAGGAATCCACGGGAAGAACCAATAACGACTTGTGCCAATCCATCGACCATGGAGCGCCAACGAACCACACTTAGTATTGAAAATGTTTTATTTAAAGTTGAAGAAAATTTGTTTATTTACTGTATAATATCCCCAAAGTTTTTGTTGCTAATGTTTAAATTGAATTAAATATGATAATTATTAAGTAAAATCTTCATGTATGTACGTACGTAATACAAATTGTTTGTTCATAATAATCACATTCCTTTTGTTAGTTCGATTACACTTATTTTATTGGTCGTACTCGTACTCGTATTCGTTAATTAAATTGAAACCAACAAGAGCCATCAAATCTGTATCAAAACGATCTGCCTCCAGTAAATGCATCTCAAGCAACAGTCACAATGTATCTTATTGTATTTATGAATGTATTCTGAATTCAATGTCAAAGAATGAAACAACAATTCGTTAGCTTTGTAGTAGTCTATTTGGGATGGTAAAACGAAAAAACATAATGTATAATAAAGTTAAATCATCTGTGGCATTCACGCTACTTTATATACGTCGATAAATATATATTTTTCGTTTTCAATTCGTCTCCATATTTATTGAGCAAATAATTATTAATCGATCGATATCAAGATCGTGTGAAGTTTGAATGGGAAAAATGTATCTTACAAAATTTCAGTTGTTAATAGAAGATAGACGAAAATTGTTAACTTCGAGGATGATACCTAAAATTGCCAAAGAATTTTTGAAACTCAATAATTCAACACGAGTTCTATATAACCGATAACTACGTGATAAAAGAACATCATTCTTTAGTTGGAATTTGACACAACTAATCATTTTCTGCATAAATGGATGCTTTGTAGGGTGAAAATCAGATACAACCGCTTTGTTTACTTTGATCAACCATTTGAAAATAAGTAATGGGTATCTTGTATCAGTGGCAGAGCACTCAAGTGCAATAGTGAAAAAGCCGCCCAGCTTCTAAAAATTAATATTTTTGGCTAATCTACTTGCTACTCGATTATGTTCGCCTGGTACTTCAGCAGATCGACGTTGGTTTTGGGAAGGAATTTCGTCGTTAATATTAACGTATTTTATTCAAATTCAAGTTTGAAAATCCCGCCCATCTTCTGAAAATTTAAATTTTTGGCAATCTACTTGCTACTCGATTATGTTCGCCTGGTACTTCAGCAGCTTCAAGTGGGTTTTGGGAAGGAATTTCGTCGTTAATATTAACGTATTTTATTCAAATTCAAGTTTGAAAATCCCGCCCATCTTCTGAGAATTAAAATTTTTGGCAAATCTACTTGCTACTCGATTATGTTCGCCTGGTACTTCAGCAGATCGACGTTGATTTTGGGAAGGAATGTCGTTGTTAATATTAACGAATTTTATTCAAATTCAAATTTGAAAATCCCGCCCAGCTTCTGAAAATTTTAATTTTTGGCAAATCTACTTTCTACTCGATTATGTTCGCCTGGTACTTCAGCAGATCGACGTTGGTTTTGGGAAGGAATTTCGTCGTTAATATTAACGTATTTTATTCAAATTCAAGTTTGAAAATCCCGCCCAGCTTCTGAAAATTAAAATTTTTGGCAAATCTACTTGGGGAAGGAATTTCGTCGTTAATATTAACGTATTTTATTCAAATTCAAGTTTGAAAATCCCGCCCAGCTTCTGAAAATTAAAATTTTTGGCAAATCTACTTGGGGAAGGAATTTCGTCGTTAATATTAACGTATTTTATTCAAATTCAAGTTTGAAAATCCCGCCCATCTTCTGAAAATTTAAATTTTTGGCAAATCTACTTGCTACTCGATTATGTTCGCCTGGTACTTCAGCAGATCGACGTTGGTTTTGGGAAGGAATTTCGTCGTTAATATTAACGAATTTTATTCAAATTCAAATTTGAAAATCCCGCCCAGCTTCTGAAAATTTTAATTTTTGGCAAATCTACTTTCTACTCGATTATGTTCGCCTGGTACTTCAGCAGCTACAAGTGGGTTTTGGGAAGGAATTTCGTCGTTAATATTAACGTATTTTATTCAAATTCAAGTTTGAAAATCCCGCCCAGCTTCTGAAAATTTAAATTTTTGGCAAATCTACTTTCTACTCGATTATGTTCGCCTGGTACTTCAGCAGATCGACGTTGGTTTTGGGAAGGAATTTCGTCGTTAATATTAACGAATTTTATTCAAATTCAAATTTGAAAATCCCGCCCAGCTTCTGAAAATTTAAATTTTTGGCAAATCTACTTGCTACTCGATTATGTTCGCCTGGTACTTCAGCAGCTACAAGTGGGTTTTGGGAAGGAATTTCGTCGTTAATATTAACGTATTTTATTCAAATTCAAGTTTGAAAATCCCGCCCAGCTTCTGAAAATTGAAATTTTTGGCAAATCTACTTTCTACTCGATTATGTTCGCCTGGTACTTCAGCGGCTCCAAGTGGGTTTTGGGAAGGAATTTCGTCGTTAATATTAACGTATTTTATTCAAATTCAAGTTTGAAAATCCCGCCCAGCTTCTGAACATTAAAATTTTTGGCAAATCTACTTGCTACTCGATTATGTTCGCCTGGTACTTCAGCAGCTTCAAGTGGGTTTTGGGAAGGAATTTCGTCGCTAATATTAACGTATTTTATTCAAATTCAAGTTTGAAAATCCCGCCCAGCTTCTGAAAATTAAAATTTTTGGCAAATCTACTTGCTACTCGATTATGTTCGCCTGGTACTTCAGCAGATCGACGTTGGTTTTGGGAAGGAATTTCGTCGTTAATATTAACGTATTTTATTCAAATTCAAGTTTGAAAATCCCGCCCATCTTCTGAAAATTAAAATTTTTGGCAAATCTACTTGCTACTCGATTATGTTCGCCTGGTACTTCAGCAGATCGACGTTGATTTTGGGAAGGAATGTCGTTGTTAATATTAACGTATTTTATTCAAATTCAAGTTTGAAAATCCCGCCCAGCTTCTGAAAATTTTAATTTTTGGCAAATCTACTTTCTACTCGATTATGTTCGCCTGGTACTTCAGCAGATCGACGTTGGTTTTGGGAAGGAATTTCGTCGTTAATATTAACGTATTTTATTCAAATTCAAGTTTGAAAATCCCGCCCATCTTCTGAAAATTTAAATTTTTGGCAATCTACTTGCTACTCGATTATGTTCGCCTGGTACTTCAGCAGCTACAAGTGGGTTTTGGGAAGGAATTTCGTCGTTAATATTAACGTTTTTATTCAAATTCAAGTTTGAAAATCCCGCCCAGCTTCTGAAAATTTAAATTTTTGGCAAATCTACTTGCTACTCGATTATGTTCGCCTGGTACTTCAGCAGATCGACGTTGGTTTTGGGAAGGAATTTCGTAGTTAATATTAACGAATTTTATTCAAATTCAAATTTGAAAATCCCGCCCAGCTTCTGAAAATTTAAATTTTTGGCAAATCTACTTTCTACTCGATTATGTTCGCCTAGTACTGCAGCAGATCGACGTTGATTTTGGGAAGGAATTTCGTCGTTAATATTAACGTATTTTATTCAAATTCAAGTTTGAAAATCCCGCCCATCTTCTGAAAATTAAAATTTTTGGCAAATCTACTTGCTACTCGATTATGTTCGCCTGGTACTTCAGCAGATCGACGTTGGTTTTGGGAAGGAATTTCGTCGTTAATATTAACGTATTTTATTCAAATTCAAGTTTGAAAATCCCGCCCATCTTCTGAAAATTAAAATTTTCGCCAAATCTACTTGCTACTCGATTATGTTCGCCTGGTACTTCAGCAGCTTCAAGTGGGTTTTGGGAAGGAATTTCGTCGTTAATATTAACGTATTATATTCAAATTCAAGTTTGAAAATCCCGCCCAGCTTCTGAAAATTTAAATTTTTGGCAAATCTACTTGCTGCTCAATTATGTTCGCCTGGTACTTCAGCAGATTGACGTTTGTTTTGGGACGGAATTTCATTCTTTAGTTGGAATTTGACACAACTAATCATTTTCTGCATGGATGGCTGTTCAATAGGGTGAACATCAGAAACAACCGCTTTGCTTGCTTTGATAAACCATTTGAAAATTAAAAATGGGTATCTTACAGTGGCAGAGCACTCGAGCTAACTGATTTTTGTTGTATTGCAGCAAAATCGTAGACGAAGAAAATTTTTGTTAGCGCAAACAAAAAGAAAACTTAACATGGCTTAGCAGCAAGCAGTTAAATTTATAATAATTATTTAATTATAGTGTAGTTGTTTGGTTTCCAATGTTTTCACTTTAACTATTTAAATGATGTTCTCCATCAATTAATTTAATTGAAGTTATCTTCAAGTGACTATTATATTTGACTTAATGCTAATTTCTCAGATGCATAAATTATATACCTTGGATTTAAGTATATATCTTCTTTTGAAAAAAGAAAATCATAGATTTGGGATAAATATTAGTATTATTAGTTGGCATTCAATTATATTTCTGTCAGTCGTTAGAATGAATGCGTCAAAATCAGAGATTTTCAATGCATAATAGCAAAGTTTTTATGTTATTTTATTTTGGGATATTTATTAAATATATGAATACATACTTTATGTACTTAGTTTAAACAACTATTTGGGATTTCATTAATTTAATCGTACATAAATATATTATTTGAATATTTATAATAATCGAAAACAATTTGATCTTTTTGACATTATTACGAATCCAAGAAGTATTCGACGCGTGGTCCTTAACAATCTTTGTAACAGTCCTCAGAATACTAGAGTGTATGTACATACTTCATACTCGTATGTACATATGGATGTACATAGGTACATTTGCCAGCATTTAACATACATATAATAGTACTATGGACTAGATACTAGAAGCTACATAATTGTAGGAATTCTTAAATGTAAGCTTTAAGTAGATTAGCATAATATTATAATAATTTATTAACAAGAAATACTTTAGAGTTTTCCTATTTGTATCCACAATATACACTTTTACAAGGCCAAATGGCTGTGGGTTTTCAGGCGAAATGAAGGCTGAGAGAAGAAGGTAGCTATTACTTAGAGTCTCGATGAGGCGAGAGTAGTCTGGTTATAGTTTGATTCAAATATGTAGGCGATAGAAGCTCAAATGCTGTTGTCTATCTAAGCGATAGATTAAGTTTTGATAGCGTGCTCTGCAGAATATTCGTAGTTCAGTTAAATGGTGTTCAAGGGAGATAGTTAGCTAGAGAGATGCGTTGACGATTATTTTCTTTATTTTAGGTTTATTCGCTCCTGATTGCAGCTCGATGATCGAGACGATTTTCGATTGACCGATTCCAAATACGCTCCTGGGGTCCAACCTTCTGAATTGGAATCTGTGAACATGAATGGGAATTATGAATTACCGATCGAAGTTGCAGGCCAACAAAATTATTATATAATAATAATTACAAACACCTTAAATGACATTTACCTAAGACACGCACATACCACCAGCCGGCACAGCCCACTTTCAGTAGCTCGATAGCTTCGCCTTCTCGCATCGAAACTTCCGAGTGTCCCATAGCCGTATAATCAGCCAGGGCAATGAATTTACTGCCCTGCATCAGAATTTATACAAAAGGTTATTAGAGTGTCGGGCACCGTTACAGATTAGTTAGCAAGCAAAGACTTTAAAATTAACGACTTTTTCCAAAAGTGTAATTATAAGTTGTTAGTGAAGAGTTAGTTGTTAGACTATATAATTAAAACAAAACGTTAGCTTGGAGTTACAAGCAGAAACTTAACCAGAAATAATAAATAATAGAATAATGCAAAATTAATAATAATGTGGCAATTTAATTGTGTGTTATACAAATAGCAACGATAGAGATTAGTTAGTTTTTAGTTCGATTCCGTAGTGCCTACAGTACAATTGTATTAAATGGTTAGCTAAGATACATTATATCTTTAGTGGTTAGCTATATACTTTCTATCTCTATCTGCAGGACCAAACAACAAATTCTTTTTGTTTGATTAGAAACTCTGAAACACGTATTTTCATAATTAGCATGCGGGCTGGCTTTGATTAACTTCTAGCGAGTCTGTAAGGAGTGTTAATGGAACACAGCGAGGAACATAACATCCTTTGTACATAAAGAGCGTGCACATTCATGAATTGTGGGACGCTCATACCTAGACGCACTTCCATTTGCATTTAGTCAACGGAAACATAAAACTTGGAGTTGGATTTGTTGCTGCGCGCAAAGGAGTTTGACGTGGACGTGGACGAAGACGAGCCATCGGCATTGTACGAGGCCCACTGGGCAAGGACATTCAGGAAGCTCTGCCGAGTTGTCATTGTGAGATGCACACAAATAATAAAATCAACACAAGTTGTGTGGTAAAAATAAATAAAAGGAATTTGGTTAATATTTGCTCGTGAAAAGAAATGGAATTGAAAAGAAACCCAAATACAGATTCAGTGATTAGTCTAACTACCGATAACCAGCAAGCTTGGAAGTTTTCATTACCGGCGTGCTGTTGTCCTCGTTCAGGGACAACTCGTCCTCGCTGTTCGAGTAGTCGGAGCTCCAGCCACAAGCCTCTTGATGCTCCCGATCCCCCACGCCGCTGCCTCCGCCAGAGTTGGCGCCTCCAACTGTTGAAGAACCATTCTCTTCGGTGCTGCAGTTGGAGTTGCGATTCGAGGACTCGGAGGAGGCGTCACAGCTGATTGTGCGACTCGCTGAGCTCAGTATAATATTGGGCGTGTCCCAGGACGTGGTCTGCTTGAGGCCCCGGTGATTGAGGCCATACTGTTTGATCTTCTCGCCCTTCAGCTCCTCCAGTTGGTTGAGCAGCACTCGTTTGATCTCCGCCACCCATTTGTTCTTCACATCCAGCGTGGGCGCCTGCATCGTGTGCACCTCCTGGCGACCCTGCAGCCACACCTCGAACCGCTTTGTGTCGCCACGCACGGACTCGGTGAGACCAATTTGTGACATCTGTCAAGGAGAAGCAGTTAAGAAAACGATTCCAATTGAATGGAATTTAATTCACCTTAACGTGATGCTTGAACTGATAGGTGCTCTTGTTGTGACCCGTCTTTGAGGTTTGCTTGCAGAAGAGCAGCGATTTCTGGTAGAGAAAGATGTGTCGTTGCTGCGGCTTGATGCGCAGTCGAATGTCCTTCTTCGATTCCGTCCACACCTGGAACGAGTCCTGCAGCAACAGCTCGCCCTGCTGCGCCAGATCGGTCTGCAAGGCGAAGAACCAAATGTGTTTAGATAGGCAAGAGATAGAATCTCCACTCTGTACTTACTGGGAATCCGGTGATGGCCACCTGATGCATGGAATCGTTGACGCACTTCAACACAATCAGCATGCAGTCGAGCGCCTTCTGCAGCTCCTTGGTGCAGCTGCCGCTGTCGCTGAACCGTAGCAGATCCTTCAGCAGCAGCTGGTACTTGGTGATGCGCTGCACCGGCTTCAGCAGATACGCGGCCAGCGGCAGCTTGTGCCCCAATCGCTTTTGGCACTCCTGCAGAAACAGATGCGTGTCCACGAGAGTCTCGCGCAGTCGCTCGGAGCGCGGTATGTTCTGACAATAGAACGAGTACAGTCGGTAGAAGGTATCTCGCTGCAAGCGAAGGTTGTTGATTAAAACGAGTAAATGAGATACAGTCGAGAGTGCTCGACTCTGAAATACTCGCTACCCGTTTTGTGAGAAGGCAAAATTCTTATTCGATTATTTAAGAAATACACTGAGAAGTATATTTGGTGTCGTATATAATATTACGTTAAAAATAAACCATAATAAACGTAATATACACTGTCAGCAAAAAGAAATAATCACAAGCAGCTTCAACTAATTTTTGAGCTATATATTTGTTTCTTGAATAACTTGCATGTTTCTTATCCTATCCAAACAAATTTTTAAAATTTATTTCGACTATAGATATTAAAATGGCTTTAAAATTATGCTTGTTAATCGTTTCTTACATTTGAGGGGCGGAAAGGGGAAACTGGATCTGCGTGCAATAGTAAAAAAAAATTGGTAGCTCTTGCTCTTATGGTCTCTGAGATCTATGTATATACTTTATGGGGTCGGAGATGCCTCCTTCTGCTTGTTACATATATTTCTTTTCTCTCAATCCTATGGGTAGCGGGTATAATTCATGAAATTATTCCAAGGAGTTTCACTTACTCTTTGCACAAAACAAAGCGCCACCAGCTCGGTGGTGGATATGCAGTTCTCCAGATCCTTGAGGAACACCTCGTTGTGAAAGGTGTAGAGCTCGTGCAGATTGCCGAAAAGTAATTCCTCCTTGCCCTGCAGACTGGCTGGCACCATGTGCATCAGCTCATCGGACTGCATTTGGTCGCAGTAGCCCTGCAAATAATCAGATGAGATTAGATATAGTATCAGGAATTCGAGAAGATTATAGTTAGAAACAAGTTACATCGCTGTCGTGAAAGTTGTTCAGTTTACTGCTGATGAACTGGCCAAACTTTTGCTCCACATACTGCTCGACACTGACATAGCCCTGTGCATTGACAAAGTCCTTGAGCACCCGCTCATATTTGGACAACTTGAACTTGCAGCCACTGATTTTGGGCAGTTGCTTGGAGTCGCCGCCCGCTGCATCCTTAAAGTTCTCCTCGAAAAACTGATGACAAAAGCTGAGCACCTCGCGATAAGAGCTGCTGCTCCACTCGTTGCCCGGTTGCTCATTTTTCTTTTTTTCCTTGTCGCTCTCTCGTCGGCCATTTGGAATATTGAGATTATTTGGCCAGTTGGAGCGACAGGAGTTGCACATCTGGCTTTCCAAGCCGCTGATGTGCTTTGGTGCCTTCAAGGACTTGGGCGTGGACAGCGACTTGGCGTTGTTCAGCGATCCCAGCGAGCTTTGAGCACGGGCTATTGACGAGGACACGGACATGAAGCTCTTGGGCTCATTGTCCTCCAGATAGGCGAGAATATCCATGTAGTTCTTGCGCTGCAGATAGTCCTTGAACTCGGTATCGTTCTCGATCTCCGAGTAGCTGTTCGACTCCAGATAGTCCTTGACCAAGCGATACTCCAACGATTCGTCGCAGCTGGACAGTTCGATGAGCTCCTTGAAGATGGTTCGTCGCTGGTCCTTCAGACGTTGCAGACTGTTGCTCACCGTCGGCTGCTGTTGCCTGGTGCCTAGTGACAAGGAGTTGTGCCGATCACTGATCACAGACGCCTCACGCTCCTCGCACTCTTGCAGCTTATTGATGATCTTGATCGTCGACTTGCCGTTGAGTATGTTGTGCGTGGCAAAGTTGCACAAGTTGGTGCCGAAAATGTAATTGCCGCCCAGGTCTGGGCCGAAGCGAGGGCGAAAGTCCGCAGGACGATAGCTGATACCACCGCAGGAGGACTGCGAGTCGAAGAGCGAGCCTTGAAACGACAGCGGCGACTGACGAGGTTGGTCCGTGTCGAAGTGGAGTTTTCGGATCAGGGAATCGCCAAACTTGAAGTTGAACCGTCCGACAATATTGCAGGCCGTGTTCTGCACCCGTCGCAGCCGGAATGAGCTTTGCGCTGTCGGCGCTGTCTTCGGCTTTGAGGCTTTACGCAGATCGTAGCCACCGTAGCGCATATTAAGTTAATATGGTTAATATATTATTAACCAAATAGTTTATGCTGTTAGTTGTTCGACTTTGGCCTAATGGATTTGCACTGCGAATCGCGAGTCGATATTGGCGCTAGAATTCACAGTACCGCCGTGCTCAAGAGTCGATCGTTAAATGATCGTTGGCAGCTCCTCGCTGGGGGCTGTCGGCCAAACACGCTCAGAATTGGTAACAAATTATGAGTGGTAACTTCTTAGTTCGATGCGCGATGCGTTGCCAACTTAACTGCTTCTCTAATGGCTTTAATGCACTAATTACAAGCGGGCGCATTCATGCGCCGCGCTGCTTGGGCATCGACATGACGAAGAACCAAATAACCACCAGCAACTGCTGCCATAAAGAAATACTTCATTGTTTTCAGTTCGCTGACCACTGGGCAGCAGCTTCTGAGACTCAGACTCCAGCTGCGACTTAAACTTCATGCTTCATGCCTTTGGGCATGGGTTATACCGTTGTGTGACTTACATTTACATTTACTACTACTATTTAAACTACTTCTTATCTATGTGTAGTGTGGGCATGCAAAGAATACATTTATTTACCTTTAGAATCGAACTCATTTCATTTACGTAGATTCGTTCCGTCTCCAGCAGCTCGGAGAGCACATGGCCCCGTTTAAGTCGCCGCGCCTCAGCATCCTGCAATAAATCGAAATGTTATCGATAAATTAATCACAACTAGGTTGTTATTTTTGGTACATTTTTAAAAATTTCGGTACTTTTTCCCAAAATGGTACATTTTGTAAGTGTTGCAAATTTAACTTCTATTTATCTTTTGCCAAATTACGATTATTTAAGACTTCTTTTTGTAATAATATTGTAAAATAATACTTAATTTTAATGACATATTTGCATATTCTATTTCTATTTATATTTTGTTAATATGATATGAATTACGTTTATTTTCAATTTTCTTTTATAATTTTAATTTTAGTTTTTTTGGTATTTAACTATGAACAGAGAGCAAATTTAGGGCAATTTTATTCAAAATGGGTAAATTTAAAAAATGTTGGCAAAAACATTTGTAACATTGTACTTTGCAGACAATCTGAACAAAACAAATATATTAAGCTCTGTTTAAAGTAAAGGTGTGAAACACACGATTAAAATAGTAAGCCAATATGCATGTTAATAATAAACAATTTGTTATGCAAATCTCTTTTGTCATTTGTGCAGAAAAAAAGAAAAGCTGTCTATTGTGCTTAATCGAGTTTCAGCGAATTGTTCAACTCTGAGTAGACTGATTATTGAATCAATTGAATTATGTGTCGCCTAATGAGGCTGATGCCTGAATTGCAATGAACGAATGGAATAGTTTAAAGTATTTATATAACAAACTGGCAAACAAGTGAAAAGTCCTACTTATGGCTTGCCAATTGAATGAATTAATAATTACATTGGATAATAGTTTAGATGTGCGCTGATGTGACTAACCTGTTGATTCTGCATCGCATGTTCGCCGTTGTCTGGACTCGAGCTGTTGTCGCCATTTAGCGAGCCCGAGTCAATGACACCGTCCATAGATCTGGGTCGCAGCTCATGTATTCCAGTCTGCAATGGATGAAAAGAAGAAAAACCAATACGAATACAATATAAATGACGGCAATTAATACATCACAACAGATTTAGGCTAGTTTTGGCAAAAATATTAAATAGAAGATGTTGTTTTGTTTGTTTTTTTTTGGTTTCTTCTGCCTTTTTTAACGAACGAACAACGGTTGGCATAGATCTCAGTGACGATTTTGGACAAATCTTCAGGTTTCGACAGCTCAGCAAGCGAGCGACTTTGGCTGCGACTTTTCTAACTAGACAAAATGTTTTATTTAAATGTAAACGAACGGTTCTTTTTTTTGTTTCTTTTGGCTTTTATTTTGTTTGTGGGCAAGCGAACAGTGAGCCACTGAACCACTGACTGATGGCAGCCACTGTTACCACTTTCGCTCACTTTTGACCGACCGCTTGCCGCTTGCAACCTGCCACTTCTCGGTTGCCACTTGCCGCTTGCCACTTGCCGCTTACCGGTCAATTCGTTCGACTTTCCATGCTTCTACGCTTTTGTGGTTTCATACTTGGGAGCTGGGCATTTTGAATGTTTAAATGCTGGGTCTTGGGCCCATTACCCAATAGTGGTGATAAGTTCGTTCTTAAGCAGTGGGAGGATCTAATTACTTTAGCTAATGCGGTGTATATGAGATAATTGCTAAACAACTCGAGACTTTGCGCTTTCTAAACCGCCAAACATACAAGACAACCTCAAGTTAGTTGGCCAAGTTAGCTGCTTGCTGCTCACAGTCTGTTTATGCTTTTAATTGCCACTTCCCTCGCCTGCTTGGCCAGAATTAACTCTGTTGTGTTCTGCGGCTGCTCTTCCTCATTACAATTAAAAATGCAGCGTCGTACAAGGTCTAAATTGGCTGAGTTCTTCACTTTTCTATTTTCTTTTTTCTGTTTTCCATTTTCATTTCGATTTCATTCACACAATTGGGGCAACAACTCACTGGGATCAGTCATGGAGAGTATATAGTCCTACGGTTCAGTTAATCTGCTATAGCATATTTTAATGAGATCGTAAAAAAGTGAGAGTGCGATTGTCAACAGAGTCAATTAATTAACATGGCCAACAAGCATCGCCTCAGATGCCAAATTATGGCATCAAGTTATTGTCACAACAATTTCAGCCTGCACTAATTATCCACTGAAGTAAGTTGGGAAAGCACATGATGAAGGTCGTCAGTGACTTGGCCAAGTAGATGTTTTCGGCAGCTTTCAATCGCGGCCAATAACCATGGCCAACAGAGAAATTCAGAGCAAGCGTGCGGTACCGTTAGCTCATAAACTTTGGTATTTGAAGAGCTCTCGATCGAAAAGATTTTATGACAACTGATTGAAATGAGTGGCAGAAGCTCAGCACAGCAGATTCGATTCTTGTCTGAATTCTGTTGGCCAAGCTAAGTAGCCGCAACAGTAAAACATATGCAAGCGACCAAATCTATTGGTAATACTACCATATTAACAACAGGGAAAGTGAAAGGTGCTAGCGGTAAAAAACGAGACACGAGACACCAAAAAACCCAAAGACGATTTCTGGCGTAGGTATTTATTACACGAATATCAGTAAGAAATGAAGCTATAGAATAGTCTAACGATGCTTTAGTTCCTGTTTAAATGCATAATCTGCATTAAGTGCATTCATTTGATTAACTGGTTTAAATTGGTATGCGACCCACTTTAAATAGGAATAAGTAAAAGTTCTACTAAATAATTATGAAAAACCCTACGCCCATTTGAAACAAACCTCAGATTCACCCATAAATTCAAAACAACACAGAAATAAGCGATAAGTAGTACATTGTCTCTAATGCGGCTTCTTTCTTTTGTGACACGCTTGTAAACTTGTTTCTTGAATAACTTTTGTGTTTATTACTAGATCGTAATGAAATTTCTAGGACAGTTCCAAACTTGTTCGTTTACAATTGGTGCCAAAATACAATTTTGTTTACAATTTAATGTTAACAATGTGCATTAATATTTCATTTTATTTTTCTAATATAAAATTTCCCACTTTGAAAACAATGAAGTCCCATTGTTCGAAAGCAAGCTTAGGATTTATTTGCATAAACTATATCTTGCTCTTGTGATCACTGAGATACAAGTGTTTGCCATGACTATAACCGAATTGTGGTGAAAACCAATTGAAATGCGTAGACATATCCTTAGGCGATTTATTGACCGACAGACCTATGTAATCAGATCTGGGAATCGAAATTTCACGGCTGCTTACGTATCTAACATATTTTTAGCGAACAAACATCGCGATGTTTACGAATTATTTTTTTTTAACCAGACACAAAACAACGGATCATGTTTATGGCCTGGTGTTAATGAAGCCGCGGGCTACTACTTAAAAATAAAAAAAAAAAAACCTACAAAAAAACGGACAAAAAATGTACTGAAAACCGACTGAGTATCTGACGAATTGCTTCGTCGTGAAAAAATGCAAAGTATCTTCATAATTTGTTATGAAACCGCGAAATGAAAACCACAACGGTCCAAATCAAACATAAAGTGGTTTTTATACCCGCTACCCATAGGGTAGAAGGGTATTATAACTTAGTGCCAACAGAAAATGTATGTAACAGGCAGAAGGAGGCATCTCCGACCCCACAAAGTATATATATTCTTGATCAGTGTCAACAGCCGAGACGATATAGCCATGTCCGTCTGTCCGTCTGTCCGTCTGTATGAACACCTGGATCTCAGAGACTATAAGAGCTAGAGCTACCAAATTTGGAGACTGTACTCCTATAGGTCCTACGCAGATCAAGTTTATTTCAAAAGTTGGATGCCACGCCCCTTTCCGCCCCCAAAAGTCTGTAAAAGCCGTAATAATAGACCTAGAGCATTGAATTTTGGTATGCATAATAATAATTATATTCTCAATGATTCCTGTGAATTTGGTTGAGATCGAATGAAAAACAAGGAAGTTATTAAAGAATCAATTTTATATGCATAATTCACTTGCAGCTGCCCGCGCTTTGTTTGTTTAGTTGACAGTGTGACCAAAACGGTGTTGTGATTTTTACCCGCTATTTTCAAATATATACAAAAACTAATTTTAGTATATTTGGTATATTTTTTGTTTATATATCATTTAAATTTTTTGTTTTCTCTCGAAATGGGTTGCGGGTATCATACGGTCGAGCACTCTCGACTGTAGTTTTCTTACTTGTTTTCTACTTCTTCTTCGCTTGCCACATTTCGAGCTGTTTTATTTATTAATGAAACGAAGCTTCCTGGCACACGCTAACATACTCCGACTGCGATCATACTCCAGCGTGAAGCTACCTTCACCTTTGAATCACCATCCATCCAAGTATTCACTCGTATTCACTTCGAGCTCTTGGTGGCGCCCCAAATGTGTGACTTTCGGTTATATAACAATTGCCAACATATTGGAAGTACATATACGATAAGCATATGCATCCATAATTATACGAGCAGTTCAGCCAAGACTAGCTGCGTCGAGTCGAGGCCCAATTATTTGATTCATTTGGTGTTTCGTGTCATTGGAGTATGTCGGATAAGATACTTCGCAGTGGGCGTTTCACGAGCTCATTTCCTGTTGCGAATATTTTCATGTATATAATTTAGTATAGGAAAACTCGAATCAACCCGGATATGCACTGAAAATCATTTCCAAATATCTATAATTAACTATTCTTAGTAGCCAAGGGAATAATTTGGATAATGCATCTGAAGTTCGACTTGTGGTCGATATTTTTGAAAGTTTCATTCAACAACAACATTTGATATAATCCGATTTAGATTCGTTATTATTTATTGACCAATTCTAGAATCTCGCTTTATTCAGCTGTCAACCGAAAATTCAATGAGCTTAAAATAATCTTTTGATAATACACATAACTCCAATTTATGGTAGTCTATTTGTTGCATACTGTTAAGAATATTTTGACTATAAAGTTGATTCACTATAACAGTATTTTAGAATTGAATTTTGGGAAGCATGTTTATAAAAATTTGAATAAATTTACGAAACATTCTATTGTAAAGAACGCGATTCATGAAAATCAACTAAATTCTTCATTCGCACGCCTATCTGTGCGTTTGAATAAATCAAATTAAAAGATTATGATAATTGGACTGTTCATTGATTTCACTTTCACGAAATATAGAGAATTATAGAGTATTTTTACGGGCCAATCAAAATTTATTTATGAAATTGTGAACTATGTAATATCATCTCATTCTCATTATCAAGCTTCAACGTTGCTAATTGAGAATCAGTTAGAATAATTCAATCCTCTCATACTAGGAGAATTCCCCGACTTCCAGTTAACGCTGGGATGTTAAACCCCAACTTATCAAGTGTGTGCGATTGTGTAAACAACGAACGGTAAAATGAGTTCTTAACAAGGAACTGATGAAACTGACGATGCCAGCACATAATTGGCCCAACAATCCAACAAAGGGAGCAATGCAGCTGATGACGCTGCACCGTGGAGAGCGGAAGTAGCGAGTTGGAGACTCGCAGTCGCAGTCTCCGTCGCACTTCCGCCTAATTAGAGGCGTCTAATTATTAGGTCTGCAGTGGAGTGGAGTGAAAACCTTTCCTACCTTTCGCGGCAATTGATTGTTATGCGGTCGGCTTGGAATGTGGTGATCCAATTCAACAACAAAGTCGCCCTCGTAGTAGGAGCAATCATCCTCGTCGCAGCTGGACAGACTGCAACAGCAGCCGGCACTGGCTCCAGCAACAGCATCCGCCTCCAGCTGATAGCAGGCATTGTTCCAGTAGACGCCACCGATGGCGTTGCAGCAGTCGTAGGATGCACAGCTGGCAGTCGATGCGGACACCTGATGCCCGGCACACGAACAGCAATCCTGCTCCGACTCGCAGAGCGAGCTGTTGTCCCGACTCGAGCCGCCGCAGCCAGACGATGACATGGAGTCCCTTGAGGAGGGCGCCAGATGACGAGGTCTGGCCAAGGCAAGCTTGTGCTTGCCACGATCGCCAGCATCGTCGTAGTCGTCGCAGCTGCTCACAAAGATCTTGACGCTGTTGCGATTGGACGAGCTGTGGGGCTGTGGAGCTGGCGGCAGCATCAGCGAGTCCGTGTCCATGTAGTCGTCGCTGGGATCCTTGCACGACTCCTGCACCCAGCTGTCGTCGATGCTGATGGTCGTGGTTGTGCTGGGTTCAATGCGCTGATGATTGAGATTGTTAAGGTGCCGCTCCTTCTCGATGTTGCACTGCTTTGGCTGCACCGCTGTGAGCAGCTCATTGGTGGTCGCCTTCGTCACATTCTTCTTGGCGAAGTTCTGCAGATCATTGGGATCGGCCGCCGCCTTCCCACCGCCAGCTTGTGGGCGCTCGTAATGCTGCTGCTTGTGCACCTGCACCTTCACCTGGACGCAGTCGACGCATTTGTCCTCGCGTCGCAGATTCGTCTGCTTCGACTGCTGCTCCTTGGTGTCGTTCGACGACGACACACCCGAGTCCGAGCAGCTCTCCAGCGAGAAGCGCTTCAAGCGCTCGCCCTGCGTCGCCATCGCGCTGCAGCCGCTTTTGGTCTCTGGCGTGGCCGCCAGCTGGTTGACGATGTGCAGCGGCTGCCGCTTCTTGCGGATGTGCACGCGCTCCAGCTTCGTCTTCTGCTGCATTCGCGGCGATTGCTGCTCGGCAGCAGCAGCAGGAGCAGCAACAGCAACAGCAACAGCGACGGGAGCTGGCTGGCGACTGCCCGCCTTCTGGAACATCCACCGGGGCGCCTGCTCCTGCTGCTGGAACAGCTGCTGCACCCGTCGCTGCAGCTGCACGTTGGCCTCACTGTACGGTGCAGCCTCGCTGCGTGCCACAACCGTGGGCTTGGGAATGCGCGACTTCGCCGGCTGCAGGCTGCGTTGACCTGTGAAGACGGGACTGCGCTGCTGCTCCGGCTGCTGCTGGACACAGGCCACGCACTGGTCTTCGTCCAGCGGCTGCTGCTGGCAGTTGGACCGTCGCTCGATACGCGCTATGCGATCTGCTCGAGACTTGATGCCAGCTGCGGCGCCGGCTCTGGCGAGATCGCGCCGCACGTCGCGATAATTCCAGCTCTGCGACTTCTCGCAGTCGGGCGTCACGGTGCTCGCCTCGGTCACGTCCGAGTTGGAGTCGGAGCAGGAGCAGGCGGACTGCGAGCAGCAGCAATCGTCCGAGTCGTTAATCCTCGCCAGCTGCTGTCGTTGTTGTTGCTGCTGCTGTTTCTGTTGCTGGTGCTGTGGCGACTGCTTTGCGAGCAGCAGCCAGGACTCGACTGTGGGCGGCGGCAGCGGCTTGTGGGCGCTGTTGGGCGACAGCGGCTGGCGAGTGGGGGGGCGTGGCATTTGGAGGGGCAGCGGCGCCGGCTGCCGTCGATAGCCCATGAAGCGAGCGGGATTGTTGAGGTGCGGCGTGGGCAGCGGCTCGTTCGACTTGCGCATCATCGCCTGCTTGCACTGATGCACATAGTTCACCTTGAGCAGCTCCATGGGCAGCAGTTCGCTGTGCGACATCCGTGAGTCGATGGTGCTGTCCACGCTGGGGGCTTCGCTGGCCGACGCCTTGCGGCCCATCGCCAGCGACTGCGGCACTTTGCCAATGGGCATATTCGAAAGTCTATTTCAAATCGACGAACGACAATAATTATTGCAACAGCAACACTTGATGCACATTTCACAATTCGCCACACTGAAACCCGATGGCTCTGGATGGCTCTCTATTCTGATGCAAATATGTTTTGGGGCTATGGTCCAGTTGCGAGGTCAGCTTTTGTCACGCCTCGCTATTGACTCCCGTCACTGCCAATAATAATCATAAAAAAACACAGGCACCACAAACACACTTTATGCAGCTTTTGATCGCAGTTATGCAAAGCATCGCGATGTCTCAGTTGATCGCGACGACGCGCGACACGACGCGTTGCGACTTGGACTCGGCTCGTGTTGCTTCGGATTTGTTTCGTTTCACGACGTTCACGATTCGGGTTCGTATGCGCGGCGTTGTTGCGTGCTGTTCGAAAGATCGGCTTCAACTGAAGCTCAGGCGCCGCGCGTTGGCAACAGCTACCCAGTTGGACGTGCGAAGCTCGCTTACAACATGTTGCAAGCTAACAGCAGCAATAGGAGTTGCGTTTGATGCCATTGAATAGTTTGTAAACATAAACTTGAAATCATTAAGAGCGAGTGTAGGCTGCTCTGTTTATGACATGCATACGTAGAAATTGCATAGTTCAATTAAGTTTAGCAGACACAAGAAATTAAACAAATTCATTACAATTGACTACTGCTGAGATAATTAAGCTAGATCGATCGCTCGCATTAAGTTGTGTTCACACATGCTAATTGTAGAAGACGCAGTTGTGAGTGGCGCTCCTTGCGCCTTAAATGTGCACTAATTAAACGACCAATGACAATTGTTTGGTCGCCATCTTTAAAAATAGCTTTTGCTATTTGGTCTTCCAGAGGATTATTTTGCAACATCGTAATCGTAGATAAAATACAACTATGGGCAACTTAGGTCATAGGGAATTTTTAGACAACAAGTTACATACTTTCTTGGCAATATTTGTAATACCTATACGTAATAAAATATATACCTATGTGTAATAACAGTTTTGGATGAGCAGAAGCCTGACATATGTAGTACATGGTAGGCATAGACACGATACTCGGTATGGCAGCTATTTGTGAGTGGTAACCAATGAACAGCTTAATTTGTATGTTCGTGCTTATCCGTTTATGGCCCAGAGCATGCAAGAGTTGTTGGCTAAAACATACGCACACACGCACACAAATTGGCTATTGGGCGGCCACAAGCTTGCGCAATTACGTGAAACGGAAGCTAGTCGCCCCGCAAAAGGATTACGCTTGAGTAGAAGCTCCAAATACGAGTGCAAGCAATGGCAGACCGGCAGACAGGCGGGCCCAAAGAGGCAGAGACCATGGCCAAATCGGAGGTGGGTTCAATCGAAAGTGAAACGCAGCTGAAAATCAGTGCAGCAAACTGAAACTCGGCGTTTTCATTCATTCAATTAAACGAACAGAAACAAACGAAAAGCAAAACAAAGCCACAACACAGCAAGACAAGAGACGACAACAACAACGACAACAACAGAAACGGAGAAAACAATCTCATAACAAATAAGTATCTTACGAGTGTATATGAAGGAAATGTAATGCCATTAAACTGCGATTTAATTTATGATTTCTTTCGGCCAAACAGTTGACATCTGGGCCCAAACGAAAGTGAAAAACGCTAATGTGGCGTTACAGCTTTTAATTTCTATTTAATCTTAGGCCATATCAGCGTTACGGCTAATAAGTCCGCTTCTATGCCGAATACTTTCGGCTCGATATGAACCATGAAGAGGCAGCAGATGCCTTGAATTTGGCAATATTGGTAACGGGTAATGACATTGGCAGCGAGTAGGAGTTGTTACCGAATTGGTTATTGCTAATGAGCGTGGCCATCGTTCTTTTGTTTATTTGTTTATGACTGCTCAATGTGCAAAGCACTTCAATTTAATCGCTTGACTTATGGCCAAGTTGTTTCATTCAGAAGCAGCAGCTCTCAATTTGTCCGAAGCCGAAGAAAGCAACCGCCAATAAAGTGTAGAGATTAGCCAATTTCGAATTTCATATATTTTGTTGCATTTGGCTGGGAACCAACAATTGGTGTCAGCTTCTGTTTAGTGCCAACTAAAGTTGGTCAACGCGGAGACGACTTGACAATCTTTTGTACGAGTTTTGGTTTTGGGTATTGCCTTTTTTCTTTATTGAAGAAAAGCTATAATACAATGGTCGTTTGCACAATGTCTAATACAATAAGCACAATAATAGGTCGATACATACACGACCCGAAATGGAAATCGAACTTGAAGCCGAAGTTGCTTATACACTTTACGAGCAGCGACAGAGCTAAACAAATTGCTGATTAATGGGGTAGAAATATTGTGGAATTTGTATTTTTAATATTAAATACAAACTTATTGATGGATGAATGGATGAGAGTGTTGAAAGAATACAATTTGCATAATTTCATGCTCCATTCTTTCAGCTTAATGAAAAGTATTCTTTTTAAAGTGGAGATTTTTTAATGTATTGATCTGGGAGTCTAAGAAAATTACACTTGTTGTATCAAGTTTGATTGCACATTTGGTTGTCAAACCAAACTCTTCATACTGACTTTTGGTCTGCGTGAAGTATTTTTGTCACGTCAACTGCCGCCATCTAGCGTGTGTGGCTGGCAACAAATTGCGTTGCGTGTGTAAAAATTTGAATATTTCAGGATAGTTAAACACCGGCAACAGGTGTTTTGCTCAAGTGAAACGAATAAAATAAAACCTGAGGCTCTCATTCGGAAGTCAGTCCCCACAAAATGTTTGTTACAACAATTGAAAGAAAAAGTTGAAGCTGTGATTCGCTTATAGATTGCTCACTGGATAAAGTAACGTTTAAAATTGTAGAAAGTGTGGATAGTGCAGACAGTGACCCTTGATACAAAGAGGGCTGTACAGTTGTACTTCCCCCCTCATAAATACACTCTTCGTGTCGAACTGGAGATGTATCTCAGCATCAAAATTATCGCATTTAGTTTCTCATTTGAAATCAATTAAAATTTCTTTCATTTTGTTGGTCTTTCATAGAGATGACAGTGAAAACTATCGCTCAAAATGTTTTAATTTTTAAAGTAAACTACATTTATTTTACTATATTGTAATATGTTATGAGCAGAGAGAATCTTAGTTATGTTGTAATTAAATGTTGGACGATATTTGACCAGCTCTAGCTCGCAAGTCTTCGCTTTTAACATCTTTAGCCGCTTGTTTTGCGCTTTCCTTTGTATCTTTTTATTAATTTCCGCTTTGCTTCAATTTCGCGTTAACATCCCAAACTCTTAAACTCCGTAATCGCACTCATAGGTATTTTGTAATTGGTTTAACGTAGGGCTCAACAACTAATGGACATCAACACGATGCTTTCTCGACCAAATCTAATTTGTTGTGGTGCTGCAGTTATTGAAATCTAATTAAACAACAAGTCGGATTGATATTAATGGGAGTGTTTTGGCTTTTCTTTTCACATCAGATAAAATAGTAACTTCCTTCATCAATCATTTCGTTGGCTTCAACACAGAAGGAACTGCAGATCAAGACTAATTTTAAATTTACAACTATATTTTCAGGATTTTTATAGCAATGGAAATATTTTGTATTCTCTTTTTTTGCATAGTTACTATTGTTGAGCTGCATATGAACGAAGTTCAATGTTTTAGTTTCCTGTGTTATTTACTGTCGATTTTTGAGTGGTTCGAATAATTTACGACAGCCAATTTAATGGCATGTGTAATTGACGGAAATACAGGAAAGGCAATAAGGAAGGCTGACTTCAGGTTGAACATTTGGCTTCTCTTTGGGCAAATATAAAATTTTCGTTTTTAACCAAGATAATCTAAATGGCCGGCATTAAATAAACAGTTTAAAGTTGAATTGGACAATTGCTTAATTTGTGGCAGGAGAACAAATAGTTTACAAGCGAATCCATGAATCACCAATGGGTGTTGGACTTCAGTCGTGGCAGAACCAACAGTTGAAGATGTTGCTCATCGACAGGAGCTGGTCGCTTATATTGAATATCATAAGTAAGCTGGAATTAACTTCGCTCTTGTCTCTAATCCCTGACCACAAAATTAGTTGAAAGATACTTGAGTGGCAGCACTCTTTGCTTAATGGAGCATGGCGACTACGAGTGGCAAATGTCCGACTCAGCTGAGAATTACACCAGCTTTGTGATTGTCAATCTGTACACATTGGCGGACAGTTTCGTGGATAACGTGGTGGATGCAACAGTCAAGGAACAGCAGCTGAAGCTGAACGAGCTACCCTATGATGATTTCCTGCTTAAGCTGACCATTTCGATAGAGACGTCCCACTGCGAGGTAAAATCGATTAACTGACAGACCACTTGTATACTCTTCCTTTTTCAAGGAGAGCTTCCTTGTCTTTGGAAAGCACATTCCTCGCTTTGTCGCCGCCTTTGCCAAGGCTTCGATGTACTCCATTTGGCGCAGTTTGTACAACAAATTTGTGTTTGCTCTAGAAGCTGCCGAATTGAACGAGATTTGTTGTCAGGATTTCTTTTACGAGGGTAAGTGAGAGAACAATACAACGATAAGAATATACTCATAGAAGTACACTTTTCTCAACATCTAAATTTTTGTAGACACTTATTCGAATTCGAATTTAACATGATTTCATATACAACATTATTTTGGCTCTCTATTTAATTAGGTGTCTGAATTCTACACCTAAAAAATAAATAAAATACAAAAGTAAAAAATTATCAAGTAAATTCTTAAAAGAAATTTCATTTTTTACAGCCGTTTTATTCGATTTCAGTCTCCGCGTTTTTTTAATCAAAGCTTTATTTGTCTGCCTCTCAGATCAACCCAATATACTGTTTGTTTTGCGCGATTCTGCAAACAACTCCAGATTTGAGCTGAAGACAAACAAGTATGTGGGACCTCGAGCTGAGCAACCTGCTCAGCTGCAGTTGCTGGATATCTATGATGCCAGAGAGCAGCAATTTCTTCTCAACCATTGCCTCTTTCCCGACAAGCTGAGCGATCTGCAGGGACGTGCAGTGATCGTCGCTGGCTTCGACTACAGACCGTATACGGTCATCAAGCAATTGCAGGTGAGTGCAATGAAATCGTTAATATTTTAGTGAGAGCGTGAAGAGAATACGCTTTGCAGAGCATCAACAGCCGGAGCAATGCCCTCGATGTGGGACAAACAGATCACCCAAAGGTCTACATCGATGGCACAGAGATGCGCGTTGTGCTCAGCTTCTGCGAACAGTTTAATTGCACCGTGCAGATCGACACATGTGAGTAGAATATATCACAGTGTATATATGTATATTTGGAAACTACAGTCAAGTTTGCTCGAATAAATCGCGACAACTCTACAAAGTGAAATATCAGCGACAACACCAAACTTTAGCTTAAATAGGACTATTAGTTGAAGAAGAGGCTTACGACATTCCTACCGTTTAATTTTAAGAAAAAAAATCAACAAATAATTGATTGACTTTGAGAGTTTTAAGAACTCAAAATATACTTAAAAGAATATTTCAATCTTGAAATGATTTAAACTTAAAAAAAAGTTCAGAATGAAATCTAGTTTCAAGAATGTTTTTAAATTCATTCTTAAAAACATTCTTGAAACTAGATTTCATTCTTAACTTTTTTTTAAGTTTAAATCATTTCAAGATTGAAATATTCTTTTAAGAATTTTTCTATGATCGAAACATTCTCAAATCGATGAATTTCATTCTTGTTTTTAGAACGTAATTTTTCTCTCTGTGCCGTCCCAAGTTGCCTTTTAAGCATTTCTAGTGCCCACTGACCACTGTCAATTGATTGTTTAGCTGACGCCTACGACTGGGGCACCATCTACCCGAACATGACGGGAGACGGCGCCATGGGCATGATCGTGCAGCACAAGGTGGACGTTTGCATTGGCGCGATGTACTCGTGGTACGATGACTACACCTATCTGGACATGTCCATGTATCTGGTGCGCTCGGGCATCACGTGCCTGGTGCCGGCGCCTCATCGTCTGGCCAGCTGGTATCTGCCGCTGCAACCGTTCCAGTGGAGCTTGTGGACGGCTGTGCTGCTCTGTCTGGGCATCGAGACAGTTGGTCTGGTGCTGGGCCATCGCAGTGAATTGCGGCTGTACGATGAGGCGAAGTCGGAGGGGGCGGGCAGCAGGAATGTGTGGTTGAGCAGCTGGGCTTTTGGTGCGGTCACCACCTTCAAGCTGTTCATTTCGCAGGCGGGCAACAGCAATGTGCAATCGGTAACTGTGCGTGTGCTGCTCTTCGCCTGCTTCCTCAACGACATCATCATCACGAGCATTTATGGCGGTGGCTTGGCCAGCATCCTGACCATCCCCAGTCTCGGCGAGGCGGCGGACACCATGCAGCGCATGCGCAGCCATCGACTGCAGTGGGCAGCCAACTCGGAGGCTTGGGTTTCGGCAATACGCGGCTCTGACGATGTGAGTATCGATAGTCGCGATAGTTCTTTATTTAATTTAAGAATTTACATAAATATTACTTTATCTCATCAATTCATCATCTCTGAATTTACCTCAAATATAATTCAATCATTCATGACTGTTAACAGAAAACTATCTTCTTTAAATACCCATCAAAGCTTTACAACTCCTATGTGAGACTATCGTACACCATCGACATTGTCATCGATAGTTTCAAGACGCACGTACATAACATTGAGCTAAACTCTTGCCGTTTATTTCCACAGCCGCTGGTGCAGGAGTTACTGAGCAACTTTCACATCTACGACGACGAGCAGCTGATGGACATGGCGTCCACTGGACACATGGGCTTCACTGTGGAACGACTGCCATTTGGTGAGTTCTTCAACTCCAACTAATGCTGCTCTAATACATTTCTTTATTTTAGGTCACTTTGCTATTGCCGACTACTTGACCGGCGAAGCCATCGATCAGCTGGTGATCATGCAGGAGGATCTCTACTATCAGTACACAGTGGCGTTTGTGCCGCGTCTTTGGCCACTGCTCGGGCGATTCAACGATCTCATCTATCGCTGGCACTCGTCTGGCTTCGACAAGTACTGGGAATACCGTGTGGTTGCCGACAATCTGAATGTGCAACTGCAACAGCAGGTGGAGAGCACGATGCCGGGAGTCGAGGGTCAAGACGACATTAACATCGAACCCGTCACCTTGGGCATGTCGAATTTCGCGGGCATTCTGCTCGTCTGGGTTTTGGGCATAACCATCGCGCTCGTCGCCTTTTTGGCCGATTTACTGACCCACAGGTTCAAAGGCCAGCCGCTCTGAACTGTTTGTGAGCACATTATGCGATTCTTAGCACATCTGCGCACTTATTGCCGAATCGGTTTTTGCGCAACATGTTACGCTATTAACGGATTTCACAGCCAACACGAGTATTTGCATCTCTGAGTAGCTCGCCGCAGACTTAAAAAACAAATAGGAAAGCGTCACGCAAGTGTGATACACTGAGGAATACCTGACACGACATTTTTAGAAATTAGAAATAATTAATCTATCCAGCAACTTGTTTTCAAAGTAATCGACTAAAGCATGAGCAACCTAATCACGTTTAATATCTGATAGTCATGAAATTAGATAACATTTAGTTTACAATTAATTTTAAACACTATGCTACTTAGCTGATAAAATCATTAGCATTAAAACTGCTAGCATAATCCTCATATTAGGCTCTACACATAATAAATAAATATTATAAAATTAGTACTGCGAATGAAATTTGTGTTTTATAATTTGGGAAGCGACATGGTATTCATATTTCCTATACAGGAATTTTTGATAGCGATTGCTCCTATACTTTCAGAGATCTCCATGTTTTACGGATGGACAGACAGGCAGATGGATTTATATGTATTTTGCTTCATCAGTCGGCGATATATTTGACCACTTCGTTGTTATACCCTACTTCGCTGCGGGTAGCGGGTATAGAAACACATACGCAGTTTTTATGACAATTTCACTGCGACAACGCGCATGATCAAAGGGCCAGCGAGACTGCGAGATCTGCGACTCGAGCGAGATGAGGCCAGGTAACTTGATATCCGGAAGTGGCGTGAAAGTTCTCAAGCTGCAAAGTACGCGTTTGCAATTAGGCAACGCCAGATACATTGCGTATCTCTAAGATACTTTTGCGAACGCCTCACGCATTGCGGGCCCGACCCGGCCTAAAGGCAGACGCAGTCAAAGCCATGGCCATTGCCATTGCCATTGCCATGGCGATGTCGATGTCCATGTCGTGTCTTGGCCCGCACACAACGTGCCGTCAACTCGGTCGAGTGAAATTCTTGAGCGATTGCACGATCCGTGCAAGACTGCGGGCGGGGCTGTCCAGTAGCTGGCTTTGCTGACCAATTAGCTCGCCTGCTAACTTGGCTTTCGGCTCTGAATTTTTTTTGGCCATCATCTTGATTGACATGCACAACGTGTTGCACTTTTTGTTATTGCTTGTCGCTTTTAGAAACTTGTCAATGTCTCGCCGAGATTTGGATTTGAATTCGGTTTTTTGATTTGCCACAACTTCAACTCGAAGTGAAAGTGAAATGCACTCACAATTAACACTCGCCACTCAACACTGATGAATAAAACACACTCATTGCTCACATTTATCAAACTAGCTAGAAGTCTTGAACGTAATCTTGCCAGCTGTTGTTGTCGAATAAGAAGCTCTCAAAATTACGATAAATTATGACGATTGAATTGTCTTTAAATGCCACTTATTTATTATTATATTGAATTTAATATTTCAATTTGATAATATTAATTTGAACAAATGGTTCAATCCCTCCTCCCTCCCTGATTATCCCTCCCTGATCAACATTGTTGGAATGCAGATAAGCATTCGCGATAACTTGACCAGAAGTTTGCAAAGCTGTGTCTGACTTTCCGCCCTTCTAATGGATTTTCGTATAAAAAGCGCCTGTTTTTCACAAAACCCATTCAATCCTCAATATCAACTTGAAAACACAATTATGAAGATCAATATGCAATATTTATTCGGCGGCTGCCTCACGCTGCTGTTGTGCCTGTCTATGATCTCGGCCTGGATGGTGGACGATTTATTGCGTCACATGGGTAAGAACTGGATGGCATTAGAATATAATAAAAAACCGAATTGAAACCCTGATGTCCTTGCAGTTGTTTGCAGTGAACGACCGCTGTACGGCAAATGTAAATTGCGGATGCGCAATTGGTATTACGACTCCAAGCTGCGCAGATGTCAACCGTTCATTTATTCTGGCTGTGGCGGTGGCGAGAATCGTTTCTACTCCAAGATGGAATGCGACGAATATTGCGAAATTGTTAGTATAAAACTATTTATTTTACCTGCTCAAAAAACAAACTAAACACTTTCCGTTTCAGTGAGACAAATTGAATGGAAAACGTTTAACTGCGGCATTACCTTAAATTGATGGAATTATTTTTAAATGCTTTAATTTCCCTAAGCTTTTAGCATAAAATAAATTGTATATTTAACTTTTTAATTCTCCTCTGCGTTCACTAAGGCTCTAGGTTAAAGCTTCGCTCAGTTCAAGGCAGTTGAAACGTATCTTGAGCCATATTTGGTATCCCTGAGATACGTGCCACAAGTACGTAATGTCTCCGGTCTCCGGTTGCTGCACTTACTTAACCTCGGTTGCGTCCGAAAGCAACAATGGAAATTGTTTACGTGTTGTGTGTTGTGCGCACACACAACAATAACAATACCGAACAAAATGACAGCAAACAGCGACACATTCAATTGGCGTCGCGTATTATAATTTTTAATATCGCGCATACGCCGCGCTGTACAAATGTGAAAGTGAAAGAGCGCATAGCTTAGCATTAGCAAGCCTAATAAAATGACGATTAATTATTTAATTATGGAAAAGCTGTGAATGCAATCACAATCACATAAAGACAGCTCCGCAGATACTCTCGCTGCTGGCTGGCAGAGAAAATCGACGCGCCGGACAGATCATCGGACCATCCATCCAGGCGAGCATTGCGGCATCTGGGAAGTGGGAGCTGCTTCTTCGCCCCTTTTTCAGTTGCTGAAAACTAACGAAATTACCAACGACACACGCGTCAAGACTTTCGATTGTTTTTTTCGATGATTGCTCAATGGCCACCTGTGCACGGAGAAATCGACTCAAACCCAGCAAAGCTGTTGCAATCGATAGACATTAGGAATGTCAGCTTGAATTGTGCAAAAGTACGAAGACGTCTTCACACAAGTCGCAAGAACTGCTTGGCCATAACATATTTCTGTTTCTCTGACGACAAAAAGAAGCACAGACAATAGCTCGACACCAAACAGCAAACACCCAACTGCAGCCATCAATCATCCAGACAGACACAGCTGAAGAACTGCAGCAGCAGAAGATCTGCAAACAAAAACACACTCTACTAGTACTCCACAAAATGATAATCAGATGAGCAAAAAGTGCTGCTGAAAATTGGCCAAGCTGCAGACAGATTGCAGTAAATGAACTCGATCGCATTAGAAAGTATCTTTTCTTGTGAGCACCCGAAGTATTAGCCTTAATTCTGCAGACAATTGGCAAAAAAAATCAAAGTAAGACGAACGTATTTCAAATGGCCATCGAGCTAATGAGTGTGGCAAATAAACAAACTATATTTGCATGTAAAAAGTAATATTTTCGAAAGTAATGTATGTCAGAAACTGACAAAAAGTAATCAAAAAACAAATAAATAAAATTCAACATATGTCTAGGAAATTTCACACTACATTTGACAAGTACGAGTAGCAAAAATGTATTCATTACTATTTTATTTCGTGAATCAAATATCATCTTAAGCCATTGCATTAAATATATTTTTTGTTAGATTTGGAGTGGCATTTCACCTAGTTTTCATCAATGCCTTCGAATAATGACTAACTTTAATTTCTGAGATCACTTGCCGTGAATTGTGATTGTCCACTGGCTGATTGCAGGGCACGTGCCAAGATCGGAAAATGATTTGATGAAATTGAAAGATAAACGGCAAACTGCACGAGTTAACCGTAATTCAGAAAAGCATAATTTGCCAGAAGAATGGAAATTGCCTCATTTGCAATGCGGAATTGAAAAGCGTTTTTCCTGCTGCACTTCGCACTGCGGCTGCAACTGACCAACGGAAATGTTAATTCGCCACTTCAACCTTTGGCTGAGAAACAGTTTTCTTTGAGCCCAGACAAAAGCAGTTTATGGCTAACTGTGTGTAAGCAATTTGTATGGAAAGCGAAGATAAAGAGATGTGTGTAACAGTTTCTTAAGTACTTGGCGATTGATTTATTTATATTGATCAATTCTTATACAGTTCTCAAGAAACAAATGCACGTTTATGTATATTAAAATGTGTCTTCTACTATTCATGATTATTAATACTTTACATCTACATCTATCTACAGATTGGCATGTAAGTTACATGCCAGATCTTAGACTAATCATTTGAGAAATAGTTGTTTGGCTAAATATAGCATTATTTGGGTATTTGGCCTAAACAGTTGCAAGTCGTATAAATGGAAACAGTCTGTTAATGGTTGAGCGTAAATGCTTTTTTTTTTGTCTTTTGCTTGTCGGTCATTAAATAAACCTAATGGTAAATGGCACCGAGGGTTCAACTCAATTATGAGTAGACTGACTGCTGCACAATTGTGCGACTCGAAGAAGGTAATTATGAAATTTTGGTCTGCTGATGGTCAAGCATTTTGGACGCCATACGACTTTTAATGGGACAGACGCGTTTCCTTCTCCCCGCTTCCCCGCTGCCCACTCCCGACTCTGCTCCCTGAGCAGCATGCCCGCAGCTATGGGTCGGCGTTGTCTTCGCCTCAGCCGTAATCTATGATTTACGCAGTCGGAAAAAGTGAAACTTGTGGCTGGCCTAGCATTTGTCTTATCATGGCGAAGTAAAGCGTCTCTTGGCCTGGGCTTTGTTTAGCCCTGCGGCCAAATACAATTGGCATCAGTCGCAGTCGCAGTCGCTGTGGCGGTCGCGGTCGCAGTTGGCCAGATAAAGAGAGCAACGTGTGAATTTTGCACAATGAACTTGAAATTTGTACAACACAAATCTAAATTCAACAAAAAGAAATTTGTAAGCCAAGCCGGAGCAGAGTCAGTGTGGTGCCAGCGTCAGCGTTGGTGTCATTGTTTAATTAGGAATCTCCTCAAAAAAAAAATGCAAATGCAAATGCGACTTAGCAAACGCATTGCATATTCAGCGAGCAGTTAATAAGCCGAGACGCATCTGGGAGCCGGCAATGACGATGCCAAATGGACACTCACCTTTATTTGTTTACGGCGTAGGAGGTGGGGCGCCCCGCCCGGCGGTTGCAGGGGCACGGCTGGCTCGGGAGTAACCTGTTGCACAGGACGCGGTGGTTTCAATGCCAGCTTCTTGAGACTCGCAATGCGCTTGTCGCACATCAGCGACACATCGTCAATGCGCTGCAGTACCTGCAAACAAAAGCAAATAGAATATCATCAATTATTTTCCACACAAGTAGCACAATAAATAGTTCTCGACACTTTCGAAAGTCGTTCGATATGATTGACGGTATTGTAAGCTCTTTTTTGTCATTTACTCCACATAAAGAGCAGATTTATCGGTACTTCAATAAGTTACATTTCGTCATTTTTTACAGCTTTATTGACTAAAGAAAAAGAGGCAAGTTCTTAGAGTGCGGCAGCGTGAAGAGAAAGTGTTGAGATGCGAAACTAGGAAAACACTCGAAATGCACATAAGAAGAGCAGCTAAACAAACGCTGTTTTTTATCATAATAACTCAACTATTTCAAATAAATACCGATAAACTATTTAAGTAGTAATACTATCTATGAATCGTAACCCAACTTTAATTACATTTGCCACTTGGCCCGCATTTGTGCGACATTGCCACTGGTGTAATGGAAGCAACCGCAAGAGTGGATGCAAAATAGGCAACAGCATAATTATGTAGGAGAATTTAGTGGCATTCGCACGCGTTTTCACCGTGATTTGTTGAGCTGAGCCGTGGTAAAAAGCAAATGAGAAGAAAACAAAAGTAAGGTTTTGCTTGCAGGTGGCACACAACAACAACAACAGCAACAAACGCTGCTGCGAAGCGAGCAACAATTGAATTTGTGCCACAACGAAAGTGCATCAACTCTGCACCGAGGCACGCAGGCGTGGCTGACTTGTCAATTGCACTCAATCTCTTGCTGCTCTTGTCACAACGATTTTTGATAGACAAAAAGTTGCTTAGATTCGCCGAAAAACGCTTCTGTTGTCTACACTAAAATAATGTAAGTAAAATTATGCAAAAGGTCAATTGCGATGTCAAATTGAATATGAATATATGTTTGCTAAAATAGCTTCCTGAACTTTAGGTTATGCCTTTTAATCGATGGGTGGTGAATTGCATAAGCGAAATGCGCCTGGAGGATATCGCTTTGGCATTTGGCAATGTCGTGACATTTGACATTTTATGTAATGGTCGACGACAGCGATGCCGGCACAATTGCCACTTTCACTTTTGCTTTCGCCGAGGCATCGCGATGAACCCACTCGCGTATTGTCAACAGGCGCATCTTCAGCTTGCCACAGGCAGCCGCTGAGTGTGGCAGGCAGACAAACAGACAGGCGGGCAGGGCATCGACGATGTGCCAGCTGACCAGTTATGTGGGTTTCTGCGCAAAAGTCCATGCAACACGTGCAGTTTATCAAATGCATAATACTCGTAAAATGTAATCGACGATTCGGCGATGAGCTAACCAAACGTCTTAACTATTTTGTAATGCTGTTAAACGTTATTTATTCCATTAGCGAAGCTATAAATCAATGTTATCAGCGGTTTAGAGTTGCCACAACTTAAGAATACTTTTCTAATTTAACAAAACAAATCCTTTATTTTTAAAGTATAATAATGCTTTAATTCAATTCAAACTTGTAATTCAATTAAATAATATCTCATTATTTCTTTTACTTGCAATCTCTGATATCCGCTTTTGATTGAAATCGTATTAAAACTATTTAATGGGACAAACAATATTAAAATGATTTTGAATGTTTCCGCATATAAACTGTTTAAAGCATTTTATGCAATATAGACAACCCTGGCAACGCCAATGGCAACTTGCTCAAATGGGCACTTGTCAAGATGCACGACCAGTTGACTGACTTGAACTTCCGTTGACCTTAACAGGAGACGTCGCCTACGCTGTGAACGAACTCAAGGCGGGGACTTGACTCGTCTCTGCATCTTGAATGGATTTTCCGCTGTTGATAGCAATACACAAGGAATACTCGTACAAGCAATAGCGTAAGGCGGCGGATGGGTAGCAATTATTGCTGTATTCACACACGAGGAGCTGCAATGGCCTTCCGGTCTGGGGTTTCTTTTTCATGTTTTTTGCAAGAAAACAGAATAACATCACATTCTGTGTCTACATGACAGATTTATGAGGCATACAAAAATAGTAATTTGAATAAACCTGGTTCGAAAACAAGGGAAAGTAGGCTAGGTAATTGTGCCATGATGCAACTCTGGTTGAGCAATCGACACATGCCATAAGCTAATGGTTATCAAACTATGATAGAATCTTTTAATCGTCAACTATTAAACGCAATCGCAAGGATGTCCAGTGCGGCAACTGGTTAAACGACCGCCGACTGGACTGGAATGAAAGCGGTCCACACACAGCGCACAAGGCTGAATTGTGTCAGAATCATTGCACGAGTACACTCATACACTCATACACTCACACACTCATGCAGACTCACACTCGTGCAATCTTCTGCTAAAACAGCCACTGTATCTGTCCAGAAAAATGTAAATGCTTCAGCGCAAATATTCTCGCTGTGAGTAAAAAAAAAAAGCACTGAAAACGTCTAAACGGGTCTCGCTGACCCATTTTGGGGAATGCTCAGCAGAACGACAACTGTTTACTTATTGCTTAAAATGAATAAATACCTAACCAAAAACTGGAAATGCAATGGGGTTAGCAAAATGGGTCATTATTTTGTAGCTGCATGGGCCTGGAGACCCAAAAACTGTGTCGACCTAAAGTTCGTGCTCTATTTGTGTAGGTTAAGCATCACAATGATTATCGAAACCTTTTCTCGGCTATTGAGTCGAAATTTTAATGCTGATACATATTAAGTAGCATTGGAAAATATGAATGAAGTTAAGCCCAAAAATCATTGGCTTCTAATGTTCAATTTTAGAATATAATATTTGTATACAAATTTCTCTTCCTATTGAGTCTAGCAGTCGATTTCCCGGACATCAACAAAAACTCTAAAAACATTTCAATACATTAATATTATGCATGCCTTCTTTATATGCTTATGCTTTCTTAATACAATCTAATTATTTCTTATCAAGAGATCCAAAACATTTGATCTGAATCTAGTTATACGCTTTGAAAGTGTACCATCTTATACACAGATCAAACCTGGGCTTCAAACTTGTTTCGTTCGATGTTCGAGATGATGCTGAAGTTGCGAGCAATGATCGAACACGTTGCAAGCGAAGTATCAGCATGAGTGTTAAACTTAAGTATGAATAATCGCTAAATTTGTAGTGGTATTCATTAACGCGTGTGAGTACACTTAATACCTTACAGCCGCTTCTCCGTTAAGCCAAGTACAGGAAGTCGAAGGATTTGTTGAAGTACAGGTTTTGAGTTTGTTGGACGATATCAATTACATATATTTTTTAATGAGTATATGAATAAAACCCACTGTCGTTATGAACCGGTTGATTTGAAAGCATTTGTAAGCATTTAAATACACATTACACTGCCAGTTAAATTAAAGAATGCCCCACTTTCCTTCCCGGCTCTGTTATCTAACTGTACTCGTACATGGATAAACTGCAGAAGCAACTTGTTGAAGAGACTGCAAAAAGAACCAGTCTGTGAATTATATCACAATTGCATTGCGATGCACAACGATTCCAAGCGCCAATTCTTCAACCTGGTCAATCGACAACTGTGGTAAACGCTGGCAAACAGTCATAGACACCACTCTACGGGTCAATAGCCGTGCTATTATCAATTCTCTGTCTCCAGAGAAAGGAAATTGTATGAGAGTTGATTGAGAAAATACAACGATCTGGCTTAATGGAATTAAGTTGTCTGTGAGTTATGTTTAATTTTTAAATAACAAAATAAATAAATATATTTTTAAAGTCTCAAATACGACCACATATTCATAAAATATATATTTTTTACTCTTCATAACTCATAACCATTATCAGTGCTAGGGAGATTTATTTAATAACAAACGAGTACTCACCTGAGATACGAGTGCTTTGGTTTCTGGGGTAGTGCTGTCTAAAAATATTTTCTTGAATTCACTTGGCGTGGATAATTTAAAATCGGAAGCAGATGCAATAAACGCCTGAATTTCGTGCAGACTCTGCTCGGCAAGATCGGCCGACACTGAGCATTTCTCGATTCGTTGGGAGGCCAAGAGCTCCACACCATTGGCACACCATTGATTAGCCTAAAACGGAGAATGGCAAATTAGATAATGCTAAACAGTATTAAGAAATAATGACTCACCTTTTCAACTCTCTCCATAAGTTCACTGTTCTTCGCCAGGATCTCCAGGCGCTTCGTCAGCCGTATGTCGATTATGTCGCAAACACGCTGCAGTTCATCGCACTTGGGCTGGACGATCTCCCAGGGATAGACACCGCGAGAGCCAACCAGCTGCTGACCCGTTTGTATGACCTCTTCGGCATGCTCCACATCCAATTTGATGAGTGCGCGAAACTGTTCCGTGTCCTGAATGAGCGTGGCCACTCGATCGACACTCTCACCGATCTCCGTCATGTCGGCCACCGTCTTGAGATGCCCATCGAAGATGTTCTGCGAAACAAATCACGAAACCTTAGCTAGGAATAGGCATAATCATTGAGTGATGAGACTCACCTGCAGTTCGCGAAAGTCCTGCTCGAACATGCGCAACCGGAGACACTGCTCCAGGCGATTGCGATGCGTCCGCCAGAATTCGTCGAAGCGACGCTCCGTTTCCTCCAGCTGGACGAGCAGTCTACGGTAATCGCGACAATCATCATAATGTTGGGGTTGCTTAATCTTATATTGTTGGTGATAAATAATTTGTTGGCGTTGTATTGGCTGCCCTGCACTGGATCTGCACATCAACATTTAATTCGATTCATTGTTTTTAAGAGTACGAGATTTCGATTTATCGAGTGTTTGAAAATATTTTGGGAGAACATCGCGAATGACAAAGGCGAGAACGCGCAACAGGGAAGATAAAAGACAAGAGACAACAAGACAGCAGCTTAATGAGTGAAATGAGTGACATCCAGATGAGCTTAAAAGCTATTTCCCCATCACTTAAGTAAGTAGGTAAATATATCTATGCGTGTGCCCGTGACTGTGATTGTGACTGTGACTGTGGATGTGACTGTTGAATGTGCTTGTGCTTGATTGCATGGATATCTGGATGTCAAAGATCCAGTTGACAATATCCATTAACAGATTTAAACTAGGATTGTCTGTGACAGACTTGTAAACAAATAGACATACATGCATTCTCTAATATTAAGCAATTCTTGATTTTAAAGCGTCAATTTTAACTACATGCAATAAGTAAACCAAATCGTTTCGAATAATTCCACTTCAAATTAACTTTTCATAGCTAGGAAACACAAACGTAAACACATCTATCTGCTAAATTTTAATAAAATAAATATAAATGTTGTTCTTCTATCCAGTTTTTGTAATTTGGACTAACGAATTATTTGATATCATTGCAATGAATATAATTTAAAACTATATGATATATAAACTATATATCTTCTATCCAGTTTTTGTAATTTGGACTAACGAATTATTTGATATCATTGCAATGAATATAATTTAAAACTATATGATAAAACTCTAATTGAATAAGTTCGTTTTAAATAAAATGTAATTCAATAACTATAATCAAATATTAATATTTTGTACGTATTATTTGATCACTTTGTCTAAAAATTATTTATCAGCTAAACTAAGAACTTTCCTGAACTAAATTGTGGGTAAACAAACTAAAATAAAACTTAAATTCATTTCTCAAATTTGTGTGTTTGATGACAACAAATATCACATGTATTAGTTGTCGCCATTAGTTCAGTTTATTGTGACTAGAGTTTATAGGTGTAACCACTAGCAAAACTTTAAACAAGGGTTATATCGGTAGTTTTGTTAGTATTTGATCAAGTTCCAGGACTACTTTAAAAAGAACACAATGAAAGAAATGTGATTGACACATAGGATAAACATGAATGAGAACAAACTATGAGAGGAAATGAAATCAATGTTTCTATAAATGCTGATGAATATTTTTCCAAATATTTTCAATATAGTTAGGTAAATATAAATGTTATTAGATAATTATCAAGTATTAAAACCAGTGCAGAGCTATATATAAAAAACGAAACGGAATGCGAATAGATTTCGAGAGTTAATCAAAAGAGGAGTTAGTTAAGTTAAGTTAATAGAGAGAAACGCGTTAAGAGAGTTAGAAAAGATCGAACCAAATACTGCAGAATACTGTAACAGGGCAATTCAAAAACACCAATCTTATGTCGCATAGTGTACAGAGTACGAGCAGTGTATATACCTCTCAATGGAGCTGACGTTGCCGGTGCGTTCGGAGAATTCTTTAAGTTCGTCGTTGGATTTGATTTTATTTAATAGCGTCTCACCATGTCGGGCTGCTGCAAGTATCTCGTCCTAAAAATAACTTATAATTAGTATATTAATTTAAACAAATGTACGAGTTTTAGGTAACCTTTAAGCGCGCATAGTCGACGCCCTGATCTTCAAGCAGTTTTCTGGTCGCCTCTACAGAATTGGGAAACTCCGTGTCATGTATGGCCTGTATAAACACATCCAGCTCGGCAGAGACTTGATGCGTCAAGCTGGAGAACTTCTCAAGTGACTGCAAGCAATAGATTTTAATTTTTAATTTATATATGTATGTTATATTCATCCTAGTGTACATAGAATGATATGGTCAACAATTAAAGACTGTCAAGAATGTAATATAATTAATATTCAAGTGTAGTCGAAGCTCTTCAGATATGTATGTTTATAATAGCTGGTATACAACTTCTATTTTTCCTAAATTCGGATTGTTATTTATAATTTTATTATCATGTAAATAATTGTTTGCTAGCAGATTTTGAAAAGTTGGGATTTTGGCCGCTTTCCATTTATTAGGGAAGGTTGACGATGTTTGTGCAGTGTTTATAATTTTTGGTATCAATGTTTTAATAAGTTTAGGGTTGCATTCTTCAATACCATTTGCTTTCGACTTAATTAAGCATCATATAGACTAACACACATAAAATTCAAGCTAATATCTGTCTGTATTCTGAAATTTACGGAATTTAAGTAAATAATTTGTTCAGGTACATTAAAAATATGGAATATATTGAATTTTTGGCTTATGATTTCCTAGCCCTTTGTATTTTGTATTAATAATAGCATTTAGTAGAATGTGTAAGCTTGGATGCCAACTCTTTTGAAACTCTAAATGGTCGAAAATTGGTATATATGTTTTGAAACGTTTCCATTTTTTATATGCAACGTTTCTTTCTAAAATCACCTTTATAATTTGGTGCTTAAGTCATGGGCTTACTAAATACTTAAGTCTATTTGTTACAGAACTTTAAGTAGATAATTGATATTTCTCCGTAGTACTTCGAATTGACAATTATGACTCCAGTTTAAAATAATGAATTCCATTTTGTATAGTTATATTTGAATTGGGATTGTCGTAGTTTGTATATCAAAATATATTGAATAATGCTTACAATGCGCTGCTGAATCCACTCGTGATGAGAATAGATGAGTGAGCCACCCATGTCGGGAGTCAGTTGACTGGCGTCCACAAACTCATGCAGATCGGAGAGCGCTGAGCAAACGACCAGCCTGAAGCGATATTCATCCTTTGAAGAAAACTTTGAGCTCACCTCAGAAATGGCCTTCTGGAAGAGACCCGAGGGACGCAGCACATAGACTACATGTATAATGCCGGGGAAGTAGATCTAAAATCGAAAATATCAATTAGCAACGATGATCTAGAACATAGGATATTATTGTCTCACCGATATGCGCTGCAAGGCTGTCTTAACCGATGTCCATCTGTCCTTTCGACGATCGATTATCAAATGGAAGCCGAGATCAGCATCTTGGAGGCTACGAAAAAGTTTAAAGGTGATACATTATACACGAAAAACATAATGAATTCTCTCCACTTACGATGGCACTGAGCTAAGGTACAAAATGAGCTTTTGGTAGTCGGCCTCTTCCATCGCGTTGAAGTTGTTGTTGTCGGGAAAGATGATCAGCGGACAGCCTTCCTGGGAGCGACCTCCCGTAATGATGGCATGCTGCGGATGCAGCAAATCAGCCACATCGGCTATGTTGAGCACTCCCTCGCCACTCATGGCTGCCGCCGCTTGAGCGGGACTGATGTGCTCCAGCAACGCGTTGATCTGCTCGGCGGGTCGTTGCGTGATCAGCGCCTCGGCGGCATAGGCAACACCTTGCGAATTAACCGATGTGGTGGAGTTGCTGCTGATCGTCGAGGTGGTGTGCTGCAGCAATCCTGTGCTGCGATTTGTGTGCGCCGGCGAGTTGCTGAGCGATTGAAAGATGGCCGTCTGTATGGATGCTCCACTGCTAACCGAGATCTGGGAGTCGATCATGTGGTGGTTGATCAACTGCTGTTGCTGTTGCCTCTGCTGTGTCTGGGATGCACTCATCACAATTGCTTGGGACTCGGCTAGCGCTGTTTCCACATCATTGTCTGTTGCCGGAAACAAAATAAGGCAAATCAAACGGATTCATTAGCATCTGCATTCATCTCTGCTCAACTCATAATTCAAATGCAGCAAAACATTTTCAAAAATCATCAAAATCATTTCAAATGTGGTGTGAAAATACACAAACACACACACACACACACTCACACACTTTTTATAAGCAATCTCGCAAAGCATGAATGATTATTATACACACTCGCCCATGTATTCATATCTGAATGCGTGACTATGACTATGTGAGTGTGCGAGTGAGTGTGAATGCACATATCTGCGAAGTGGTTATGGATGGTGCGTTTTGTTTTTAGCTTTGACCCATTTTAAAGCAGACGCAGCACTTGCTCAAGTCTCTGCATCTCTCTCGTTTTTCCCCACTGTATCGCGCTCTTTTTTCAGTTCTTTTATAAAAGTATTTGCTATTCATTGAGCAAGAGGTAATGCTCGTAAACAGGTGTGTAGTACTTTCTTCAATTGCTGTCCGAGCAGCCACACTTGAGAGTTATAGCAGAGAGCACACCAAGGTTTTGCTCAACATCTGCAATCTCAGCAGATACATGAATGAAGATACATTTCCGTGAAATAAACAACAGACAAAACTACAAACTAATCGTGTACCATCCGCCTGTTATACACATTGTCAGAACAGACTACTAATATATCTTTTAATTGACTTAACCTGCCACTCTATTTAAATATAGTTGTCGCTAGACTTGGACTCTAGACTTTTAGGTAGTTGTGCAGTTTTATAAGCATCTTGGTGAAAAGTCAAGTGAGTTAGCAAACAATAAAACAATTAAGATGTGTCGTTGGACTCTAGCGAATAAATCAATCGTATTGCACGAATATTATAGAATCTAAATTCATATTTATTGATTTCCAAAATGTTGTAGATTTCTACAAAGTAAAAGTCTTAATTGTCAAACTTACTGTTGACAATAACCTTTTTTTATGTTTAAATAAATATTTAAATTTCCCTATTTAATGTTTGCTGCCTCGAATAACTTTAATTATTAAATATTTGGTTTGTGATTGTAAAATTATTTCCTATAACAATCAGAAGACTCCGTCATCCCTTTCTAGCTACAAAAGCGGTAAATCGGTGTCAACAGTTGAGTCAATTTAGATGCGTCAATCAGTCTGATATTAATATTACAGACAAAGGAACAGTCTTCGATATAGGATTCTGCATCTTATACGCTAAGTACATTTTTTATATCCGCTAAACATAGGATAGAAGGGTATTATAACTTAGTGCCAACAGAAAATGTATGTAACTGAAGCTTAGGAGGCATCTTCGACCCCATTAAGTATATACATATATAATCTTGATCAGTGTCAACAGCCGAGACGATATAGCCATGTCCGTCTGTCTGTATGAACATATAGATCTCAGAGACTATAAGAGCTACAGCAAAATCACTTGTTAGTGTTGTATGCAGATCAAGTTTGTTTTAGATTTTTGCCACGCCCCCTTAAATCGAAAAATAAGATTAATGGACGTAATTTGAAAGCTCGAATCGTCAATGAGTAGCGGGTGTCTTACTGTCGAGCACAGGACAGGACAGAGGAGAGATTCAGTCTTTAATTAATTGTTTAAATTGTTCAACAGTATAATAATCTTTTTGATTAAAAAAAAGATAGTTATACTCATTCAAAATTTGAACATATCACTTCATGTTCATGTTCATTATATTATCCTTAACATAAATGTGCAATTTAGGGCTTAATAAAGTAATGGAATGTCTGAATTGTGTCAATTAAAACGAAATCTCTTATCAATGGCCAGCAAATCAGAGGACTTCGAATGATAACTGTAAGGTCTAAAACAAACAAAATTATGTGATTCAACGAGATAGTGCCTGCAGAATGTTATTGTTCCCTTTATGTTGGTCTGAAAGCTTAACAACAAAATACCGATGGCGATTCTTATCACAGATAATTACAAGTTGATATCGAGCTGAGTGACATACCATCGGGTAGACTTTCCTGGTTTCCCATAGTACCTGAATATGAGTACTTGTATGGATATAACTAATTGCAAATGTATGTACAGATAAATATGTAAGTGTGCATACGGTTTGTGAACGTGATTACGGCAGACACTACGCTACGGTCTATGTAAATAAATCACATGTGGTTACGGTTTGTCCGACTTTGTTTCGAGCCATATGGAAGCGTTTGCGAAAAACACCTTAGGGTATTGAGTTCCCCGAATGAATGTCAGCTTTAACAACACACACACACACACATGTGTATGTGCTCATAAGTGATGTAGATGGGAATGAGTAATAACACTTATGCGGCACTTTTTCCACTATGTGTTTTCCGCGCCAACAACGACAACAAGAAAATAGAATCGCGTAACTGAAAAGCAGCGTATGCTGTTGACTCGACGAGTCTTTGGTACTGAGACCCAACACTCGCATCGTCATCATCATCAGCTGCTTCTGATCACAGACTGTGGCACAGAGAGAGAGAGAGAGTGAGAGAAAGAGAGTGCTCACTTGCGTAAGAGAATAACATTAATGTGTGGAGAGAAGAATTGGCAGAAGGCGATTGCCCGATCGTTAGAATCCCATTTAATTTAAGACCAATGCAGAAAAAAGAAAAGGCCGCACGTTGCTTTAGCTTTCTTCTGGTCGTGTCTACGACTTTGAGTGCGACTGCAGCGCCAATTGGAGCAGCTGTTCACTCCACTATCCCCACAAAAAAAATACACAGATACGAAAGTTAACTGAAAAGTTAAGTTCGCTTGTCTGTCAACGATTCTAACGCTTCAATTAGATTCTTTACACTCGTATCTACACTGAAATTTGGTTCCGTTTCACAGCGCAAGTTCCGCTAGTATAAATAAAAATTAACTAAAGTTGATGTCATAAATACTCATAGGGTATTTTAACTATTCTGTAAGGCATTTCCTCATATCATCTCTCTCATTTTACTCACTTTTAAAGCTCATACAAGAAACTAGTAAGAATTGCAGATGAGATAGCTCTGAAATAACGACACTAAACGGCTACTTGATAAATACATTCTTGAATAACTGCTGTACTGTTTATCCGATTTAAATTAATTTTGTAGATTAGATAAAAAATGGGATAATGTGTAAGCATAATATCAACATGAATTTATCTAGTAAACAGTGGACAAAACTTCTTCAATAAATATAATGTGATTAATGGTAAAGAACTTATAGATATGTATCTTTAAATATTAATAGTTTCCTAGTGAAAGTCTTTAAAATACACAAAGCTTAACTAATTGTTTACAAGTGCATAATATTTAATAACAGACGTAAATATACAACAGAAAACTGTAATGAGTTTAGTGAACTTTTACTTTTGTCGTCGAGGGTTGGCACATGTTCCGTACTAGCACAATTAAGTGAGTGCACTCAGCAGCATTCGCATTTTTTATATAGTTTTATTTCTGTCGGTCTAATTGTGGCCTATTTATATGTATTTTTAAATATATTTAGAAGTGCTCATTAGGCGAAACTCACCAACAAGACTATGGCCATTGACTTGACATTACTCACAAGACAAACATCCCGTTTGTAACATTATATACATTGCAAATTAATTTTTGTATCAAATATTTCTATAGAAATTAATATGAGAATGGGCATAGTTCTATACATTTATGTATGTATTTTTATTATGACTTACGGATGCCATTTAGAACTATATAAAGAGGTAATTTATAAAGAGTATGTTTAAGCCGGCTTTTTCCTACCCGAGCACTTTTACTTATTTTGTTTTGCATTTGCGAAAAATTCGTAAACACATTAGAGTGTATGTTTGTATCACAAATTGTATGTTTGAATTATCCCGACTTAACAATACCCTGTGCAATTGTTTCAGGGGCAACCTTATATTGTATCATGTTACTTCCAACATACATCACTTTGAGTACAAAATGCAAATTAAGAGATTTAACTCTAGCAAAAATGCCTTCTCTTATTATTATACAAATGTGATATGTATATTAAACAAAAGTTAATAAAAAAAAAACAGTCACCTGTTTTAAGAGTTTTGTACGTGATTTCCGAGTAATTGCGGTAAACTTTATGTCTACTCTTTAGTCATTGTGTTCGCTATTTGTCATTGTAAGCACACCATTGATATCGTATCATATTATCTCAATCCTCCCATATTTGGAACATTTTTATACATTTACTCATAATTATTCTACCCAACAATAATGCCCTCGGTGGCCGACAATCGTGTTGGGTGTTGGGTGTTCGAAAATTGCCGGTAAACTAAAAAGAACAAACAATCAATGTTCTCACATACGTCAGTGTTTATATGTTTGTATGGTGTGTTTCATAAGTAAATTGCATACCCCACAGAGCTGACAGTGGATAATGTATGTATTTATGCACACACACAGATATATGTATCTATATACTACAGATTTGTGCAAAGGCGATTCGTTTGTCAACGCTGCGCTGCGCTGTGATGCGAAATATTGGATCACCATACAAGTTATTTATGGCAACAATAAATGTAACAGATGAGATTTAACAGCAAACGCATTTAACAGGTAATGTTCCAGCAGTAACATCGATTGCAGCAGCCCATCTGTTACATACTTCTATGTAAACACATTCACCAGCTGTTAAGGCACTGATAATTAGCATCCGTTTGGCAATGACGATGCGAAGATGAAGTTACAACGCCCGCATGCAGCATCCACACTCACACTCACACGCGCACACACAGCACACACATACACATTTTGCTTTGTTGTGCAAATAAATAAAAGGGGGCGGAAATCTAAATTATAATTCGTATCAACAGCCACCAAAGATCTTTTTTGTTAGTGCACACGCAAATCACAACTTAAATAACGCGCGTTTGATACAATAACAATTTGCAATAGCAGAGCATATTTATTTATGTACACAGCTGAGCACACACTTTGATCACACGACATCGGACTCAGCAGCTCCTTGAGGTGCTGTTTTTATATTGAACTGTGATTCAATGGCACTTTTATAAATAATTATATAAATAATTTAATATATAGCCGTTCTTGAAAACCACAAGATATATGTATATTTTTTACCCTGTACGCACCGCCGGGTATCACAGAGGGGAATAAACATCGATGTCACTATCGATGCATCGATGTTTTTGAAATCATTTTAGGCATCGATTCCTTATCGATGTTTTTTGTTGTGCTAGAAATTAATTTATTATTGACTTAGATGAATTCAGATCTTTTTCTTAGAGCGTATTTATTTAACAATTTTTTCGAGGTGTGGCCAAAAGTATATTTCTAAAAGTATACGACTTTACGCCGATGATATACCAAAATACAGAAACACCTATAATTGCCACTTGGTTACACTTGATGTGATGTACGATATTATTGGCGCGTTATTTAAAAAAAACAAGTTATTTCTCGAATGTCTTTCTTCTACTGATCAGTTATTTTGTTTAAAAATAGAATTTATCACGTCGATAAACAGGCCCTGCGACTGCTAATAACAACTGATATTAGCAGCGATCAATAGTTCAATATCTAAAATTGGTTCCACAGCTGAACTGTTTTACAGTGGCTTCGTAAATAACAACGTGCAAACAAAAGTTGACTTGATAATCACTCTATATAAAAATAGTTAAAAAGAGTTTGTCAAGGAATGAGAGCATTACGATTTTTAAGAATTATTGAATTATTTATCTCAATTGAAAATTGAAAATGAACGATCTGTATAAAAATAGTTCATGAACTTGAAGGTTCGCACAGGCAACCGTTACAATTTAAATCTAGCAAAAAGTTTAGGAGGAGGTGACCCTTCTGTTGGTAACAATTATTTCGAAGATAATTTCTAAATAGCATTCTATGACATTATGGAACACAATACAAATTCTTGTGCTTTTCCTAAATATAATTAAGAGACCAAGGCCACATGCATCACAGTGTGGGACGTGGGCTTTAAAGAATGCAAAAGGCAACAGCAAATGACAATTGACGTTACCGGTGATTAGCAATAAGCGTCGTCTACCCTAAATAGAATTGAAGCCCACTTGCAGTGCTACGTCAATTGCAATGGGGGTAACACTCTACAGCAGCTATGTCGATGTCAGTTTGAATTTCATATGGGCGCCCAATGAAGTGCAGCTAATTGAAAAGTGCCATATGCATTTCACATAAGCTATAGCCCCAAGAGCACATAGCAAAAGGAATTATAAGCAATCCATGGTTAAAGAGTTAAATGTTCGCACCACTTTACAAGTGTAAGTAATTTCCGGCAAAACGTCTGCTTCAACATCTTCTTAGATCTACTAAGAATCTTGATAAACTAAAATCACTAAATTAAATAGGGCTAGAATGAAATAAGGTAGGGTGTGGTATACCTAAATTGTTTGCCTTCTTATTAATTGTTACTATATATATACAGTTTCGGATTGAAATCAAATTGATAATGGTCATATCTTATAGAAGATACAAAAAAATATTGCTCAGTAAATCGTATCAATCTAGTTAGTTGATACCTGTTATTAACTAATATCTATTTTTATCTGAAACCCATCGCTATCTAAAATTTAGTCACTTCCTTATCAAATATTCGTAGCAATAATCATGACCATTGCATGAATGCCACGAATAATGAGTTTAACCGTGACACCAAAGGAGTATGGAAAATCAATATGCAAGTTAATGGCAAAGCAAACATTGCTGGAGTAAAAGGTCCTTGATGTGTTCACATACGATACATGGGTGTATAAATGTATTTATGTGTGTGTAGATACAATGTTTGTAGGCTTACCCGATAACTCCGAGACGTCTAGGCAACTGGAGCGACTCTTGGTCTTTTGGAGCAAGCGTTGCAATGGCGCCTGTCGTTGTGGACTCCCTGACTGACCATTGTTGATGATGTCGCTGCCACTTCCCCACTCGGCGTCGATGGCCTTGGAAGCACTACGCTTGAAATGCTCCAGAAAGTGATCGATTTGCTTTTCTATTGAACTGGACGGTGAATTTTCCATTTTCACATGCACATTTTGAAATCACTTAATAAACTTAATTTTATTTTTGATTTAATTCTTATTAATTTTCACATAAGGTTGCCTTTTGACACTATATTTGTATTATAATTTTATATATTATTGCTGGTAGCGTTTTTCTATGATTTGGGTATGCACAAAACAAAATTCACACTTTTTTTTATCTCTATACTATTTTTTTTGGAAGTTGCACATTCTCTGGTGTTGGCTTTGAGATGACTCAACCTTAACCGTCCTTCCGCGTCGCTCAGCAAGGACTGAGAGCACAGCGGAGGTTGCTGTTGCCGCTGTAACTGTTCAACTGAGCGTACACCATTTACGGGTGGTGCCAACACTTATAAGATTCCAAACGAGAGCACGACCATGACGCCACAACGACTGTGAGAGAGAGCCGGCAATTTGATTCGCTCTTCTTTCGCTCTCTGTTGCTTTCCCACAAGCTTTTGTTCGCACGTGTTGTTTGTGAATTGAAAGCAGTGACATGCGCAGTATCGTATTACTTACAGGTTAATATACACATATGCACAGACGTTATTAGATGCTGATTCAAACACATATTTAGCAAAAACAGCTGTGCACCAATTCAAAGTTGGTAAATTCACCACAGTAATGAAATGCACAACCAGAAGTTCACCATTGCGACCGATTTCAATCTATTGACAGTAGATGGCGCCAGCAGAGCTTGTTAATAATTTAAGAATTGCAACGTTTAAGATGGATGTATTATTAAAAGACCTGTGCCAGAAAGCATCCAATGCAGTCTTTCTTCCCTCTTCAACTTATTGAAGCACCACCTTAAATAGAAACCCGTTTTCGCCGTATTCTTACAGAATATATACATATATAAAATTATAAAAATCTTAATGTCTCCCACATAAACAAAAACACTTTCAAAATTGTATTAAAAAAGACGACTTTATTAAATTTAGCATAGCTCATTAAACTCCTTTACAACAATATGTCAAATACAATACATTCGTACAAATATAAAAAAAGGATTCACTATTTTTTTTCCTTGTTCTCAATTCCTCTACAGGAAGATCCATTTGCAGATAGTTTTCTTTATTCCATGTATGTATATCATTGTTATTTGTAATCAAAAAGGCATATAATTTTATATATTTTATCATAAAAATTTCAATATAATCTATCACAATGTGAGAATTTCAGGTTTTGCATTGCTCGTTTCTGATCTAGATTATTGTGTTGTTATGTGAGTTCTTTGAGCAGAAGCAATCCTGATTCTTAAAATTTTGATGTATGTAATTTAAAACTCTTGTTTATTACCAAGTTTGTAATATTTTTGTTGAAGACTTTTCTTTTTGCATTTTTTTTTTTTAAAGTTGTACTTAAAAACTTAGATATTAGATACATGTACATATAAAAATATATATATTATGATATATTGTGAATAAAAAAAATTGCATGTTACGGACGGACAACAGCTTAAAAAGTAAACATAAACGTATTAAAATGCTGAATCTGTTTTTAAAATACATGCAATTATTTTATTATAATTCTTAGTCTAACTGTTTTAATTTACATTTAAGGCCTAAATATAGGCATATAATTATGTATGTATATGTATATTCAATTTTTGTTTAAGGCGCGTGCAATTGTATTTTTTTTGTGCGTGATTGTATTTTGCTTTTTTAGGGGCTGCCGTCGTCAAGGGATCTCAGTTCTTATGAATCAGCCTCATATTATTTGATGTGTTGAACGCATAATTAATATATTAATCCTAATGTTTCTTATCCTAGGGACACTAAGTTAAGTTACAAAAATACATTCTTCCCCCATATTCAATTCCTTATTGAGCTTAATATGTAAATACAATTTGTATTGCCTTTTGTTAGCCACAAAATAGACACAATTAATGATTAAATTAGCATTCTTTTACCGCATATGCATGCACCAAAAGAAAACTAGCAAGATTATTAGTGAAACATTCAGTCTAACAAAATACTTGTACAGATTAATAATCGTTTTGAATTTTCGAGAAATATATTCGATTTTGTGGGTGGGTTCAACAATTGCGGTCACCAACAAAAACTGTTGTCTTGGATCAATAGAAACATTGCCAATTCTTGTGTGTGACCTCAAATGTGTGCCTTCTACATGTGATATGTAAAATGTTGTAAGCTCTAATTTCTAACAACTAAACATAAAGATGCGCTGCCCAAATCAGCTGTACAACAGCCGGAGAGGTGGGAGTCACGTCACAATTGCCATTTCCCATTTCCAGCTAAAGTCGTAATCGAGGCAGCGCATTAGCAATAAATTTAACTAAATATTGACGAAATTAAAGTAAATGACAAGCGCACACAACAGTTTCGGATGGGCCCCGAGACACGTTTCAAACGTGTCGTCAAAACTGAATGCTGTATGCCCAATCGTTGGGGAGGTTTACTAACAACTACTGCAACATAAACAACGAAAATTCGACTAATCTTGTGGCAAACTGGCCACCAAAAGAATTGTGTGTGAGTGTGTGTGTATGCTTTCCTCATATATAGGTGCGTTTCACTTTTGTCAACGTAGACGTTTTGCAAGGCAGCTCCTTTTCCAAGTGTTCTGTTGAGTTCTTGCACTCGTGGCTACGATCTTTTTCAAGATCCAGATTCGGCGTTTTCTGTGTCGTCGTGTACGGATTCGAGTTGATCAATAAATTAATGTCCTTGCCGCTGTTTTGATGCTTAAATTGACTGTAAGCATATTGTTTATTAGATTAAGCGATACTTTTAATATATATTTGAAACTTACGTTGGTTTGCCAAAGTGATTGTGATGGCTGGCATCTAGTCGGCTTTGATTGCATTTCTTCTTAATTTTGATGCCTGCAATGCTGCCCAAGAAGAAGGCGAGCATTAACGCAATTACAATCACCATTACGGTGGAGCTGGGCAGTGACGTAGCCTTCTGCAGCTCATTGACAACTGCTATTGACTTTTGAGGATCTGGAAAGTAAAAGAAGAAAGATTACAGTCATTATAAAATATCGGTTAAATCATACATTAAAATTGTACTTTATTTTTTGGTTGCAAATGTATTTGCCAGATCATATACTGCAGTATGTTGATTATTATTATATATGTTAGTAGTGCACACTTATTGGCTTCTAATAACATACTCTTGGCTTATAATGTGGATATACCGTCCAAAAGAGGATATCTATTGCGTTCTCAATGTTTTCTTGAGAGAGTGCCAAATTTAATTAAAATTTTCTCAAGTGTTGTTTAAAATCAATTAAATCTGTAACGACTAGTGATTAAGCGAGGATTCGGTGTGATATTAATACCATTTGTTTGCAGATAACCAATAAGAGTTACATTATCAGTGTCGAAATCTCAGCTACCGTCGTTGAATTAAAAAAGTATTGTCAATTTGCGGAATCGAATCCACGTTCTTGGCTTCTAGCTAAGATAGCTCTGCAACCAAGCCATTGCGTTCATTGAGTCCGGGTATTCTAATCACAAACTTAAGTAATTTCAAAATATTTTAAACTATGATTAAAATTTGTTAGAATAGGTAGTTCATGCTATGACTCCCAAGTGGGCGTGTGGGCTGTGTTGATAGTACAGTCAGTGAGTGAAAAAAAACGAACTACTTTATATACATATAACAAGCGCTACTTACCATGCAGACTGGTCATAACTTGTTCTGGATCTACAGATGCCTGTGGTATTTTATTCTCGTCAATGTAATCGTTGAGCGCAAAGTCAACGCCAACGCCTGATGCCTGCTGATCGATGCTGGACGGCTTTTCCGCCACACTCGCATAGTGCAGCTTTTGTGAGTCATCCACCTGAGATGGGGGCATGGTAACAATGACAGGATCTGCAGCTGTTTTGGGGCAAAGTGAAGCTGCTGCTTTCTTAGTGGTGTTGAGACTCTGCAAATAGGTTTTGGTGCCAAACTTGTGCTGACTGGCTGCGAGATTCTTGCACTCGTGTGTCTGTAGATCCCAGGCGCAGTTCGGATCCTGCATGCTGAGGCAACCGATGCAGTCCACAATGAGGGAGCAATGATGCAGTGGCACTGTCACCAGTCGTCCATCACTAACCACCACGAGTGTATTCTTCTTCGACGAGATGACCATCTCACGCACTGGAGTGCCCACGGGCAGCACCTGCATCTCGGAGATGACCACGGTGCGCAGGCGATCCGTGTTGTTTGGATGCGATGTCATCACGTTGATGAACTTTGTCACCTTACCATCGTCGGTGCCACTGTAGATGACATCGTAGCGTTTGCCATTCAACGCCTGCACTTGGGCATCTACGACAATAGCCGTGAGGCGATGCATCAGATTCACCTTGGTCAGCAGCGGGCGACTGTGCACGGCGGGCACAGCGCTCTCCATCAACGGATGGTTCTTAATAAAGTTCACGGCAATGCTTGTCAGTGTGCGCGAGTCATCCACACACTGGCCGGGACGTGGCTTGGGCACCTGTGTCTGCTCCACGGGCAGCCAATGTGATTGCGAGTCCTTTTGTGATTTGAAATCGCCGTCAAAAGCGGCCAGGATGTCATCCACACGATAGGCACACACTGCCGAGCCGGGAATGGCATTCACTGAGGTGGTAAACACGGCATAGACCAACGCCTGCCCACCGCTCTCCACAACTGGACTTATAGCCTCTGCAAGGCAAAGATATGGATTAGTTGAAGGCACTATTCTAGAATCCGTTCAAGCTTTTCACTTACGAATCTCGTCAAAGTAGAAGGGAAAATCGCCAGGCATGGAGCAGTTCAGTCGCGCCTTGAGGAACGATGTCCAGCTCTTGCCATGATTGTAGGGACCACCGCGATCGTTTTTGCAGACACGACCCACCCGCGAGTAGACCGCTTTGCCAAAGTTCATGTACTCCATGGACAGTTCACGGAAAAAGAAGAACACGTAGCCGTTGCGCTCGATGGCGCCCACAAAGTCCGGCTGATTGAGTTGCTTGAGATCATATTGTTCGGTGCGCAGATTCTCGCGGTAGATCAAGGGATCGCCACCGGAGAAATCGGCCACAGTGGCGCTATACAAATGGCCATCGGCAAAGGCATAGGTGCTGTTGTGGGCAGGACTGTAGGGACATAGACCCTGTGCCTCCACATCACGCGTGATCTCATAGCGCATGCTTCCAGCGTTGGCTGCATCTGCTGCATCCGGTGCCTGTTCGGTGGGTGTGTAATGGCGACAGCGTGGCTTGTACGAGTTGGTGCCGCAGAGCAGAATCTGGCCATCGCTGAGCGGAGCATAGACACGCATATAGTTGTGGCAGTCCCACTCGTGTTTGCCCTTCAGCATGCAGAGCTCTCGGTCTGCGCCAGAGCTGTTCCACACCAGTCGGCTGTTCTCCTTCAGTCCAATCATGCTGATGTTGTAGATGACGTCCCTGCGAAGGAGAGAGATGGAGGCAAGAGATATAATCGAATTATTCACTTAATTGCCAAAGCTGTTGGCGTGTGCTGACCGCTAATGAAGCAAATTGCCAGCGAAGCCAAGACAAACTAGTAAGAAAGCTATCGTCAACTGTAAGATACTCGACTGTGAGATACCCTCTACCCACACTTTGTAAGATGGAAAGGGATATAAGTATTTACAGGATTTGTTAAGACTAAGTTGTAATCAAAATAAATATAAATTTTGGAAATAAATTAAAATACCCTTTTACCCCAAGAGTAGCAGATATTATAAATTAGCCCCAACAGAGCGCCAGAGCGGGAGGGGGCGAGAAAGGAAGAGTGCGAGCGAAAGAGCACAGGCTACTGAACAGTTTGTCAAGGTTGTTTTGCTTTTCGCAAGTAATTAGAACCCAAGTAATTACATATGCAATTGCGTTTTTTTGTATTTCTAATTATCATTTATGCTCATGTCGTTGCCAGTTTATAGCGATACTTTGACTAAATAACAAGCAAATAACATGAAAAAAATATTTCGTGTCTTTGTTCCATCCATCATAATAAAATTCAACTACTCGTATCTATGCAAAGTATTATTTCTTACGACTACTACTATACCACAATGAACAATACATATCAGACTTTAGACAAGCTTCTAACCTCGACAATGAATCGGACTCTATTAATCTCACATTTTAAGAATTAACCGTATAATTAAGGCGTTTATAACATTTGAGGTTTGCAATTAATTTGATATTTTCAAGCATGCGCTGGTTTCGGAGGCTATTTTCACTAAATTTCCACATATTATAATCATTTTTCTTGCTGGAAACAGCAAGTATAAATATTAAACCTAGTGGAAAAATGCATTACAAATAATGTGATTATATATGCACTTATCGCCTGACGGAATTCTAGTGAATGCCAAAGAAATTATATAAACATAAACAAGTTGCAAATATACAGTCATGGAGATGCGACTTTAAAATACCCGGCATCGCTTAAAATACGCATACTAATTATGTTTATATAACTAATTAAATTTGATAGCTATTCATGTTATAGTCGCTGAAAGATATGCTGATATTTTTCGATCGAACAGACGAAAGGTGTATTGATAAAAGATGCTGCCTTATAGCGTTTACACACGTTATCACCACCTCGTTTGAGACAAACAACAAATCGATAGGGTTCTGGAAATAATGCTTCCAGGAAATTGAATGAGAAATGCCAGATTTGCACTTGCCCAGCCAGTTTCTATATTATTTGCTCGAAAAGTTATCAACAACACAGCGTAATTTCAATGGCGCGTTAATTGTTCCACGGAATCGAACTGTTGAGATTGATTTTTTGCTTTATAAATTTAGCTTAGCCCGTGCCAAAAAGCACATTCACACAATACAATGTTTTATGCATGCAGCTCAGGTGTATAGAGAGGAATTCGATTTCATTGTGTTGTTTGTAAATGGCAATCAAATCATTCGTTGTTTCGAATAAGGAACTCGCTACTTACTTGGCACCCACGAGAACACTCTCATCATCGTGATCCAAAATCTTATAATAGTCCGTGGTGTTGCCAAAGAAACTCGCAATCACTTTGTCTGGCTCTGCAATGCAAATGAGAATGAAATATTTTTATTATAAAATGTACGAATGCAAATTATTATTTAGCCGTTTAACTGCTGATTCAGATAAAACAAATGTTATTGTCGAAATATGAGTTATTAGGAAAATTTGGCAATTAGTTTTTAGTAACTTTGATAGTGATTAGTTTATAAGCAATAATTATTTCTAAAATAGTTCAATGCTGAATTCGAATTTTATTCGAAAACCAGAAGTCTATTAAACATAAATACGTACTTTAGAAACTAAATATTTGAAAATTAAATCCAAGTTTAATAAATAATTAAATTGTACAATTATTCTTATTGTTAGTTTTGAATTTATATGTTTATTGTTTGAGTGAGGTTACATAAATAAAATTATCTGGAATTCATGTATAATGGTGAGCAGCATTTAAATTTTAATAGTTGCAGAATGGCTTGGGATGACATTGAATTTGTTTATATAAGTTCAACTACTGCACATAATCGTGGACAGCTGCGCTTTGAAATTTTCCACCCATTATTGTGAGTATTCAGAGCAATTAGTGGGGGCCATTATTTGGCCCATTTTGTTTAGTTGCTTCAGAGGAAACGCTAATTTGTTGCAAGCATGGCGAAAAATTGGGCGCGATAAGCAAGTGATTGCTTGCTTGCCCCATCGCTTATGGACCAACTCTTGTTGTCCAGCGATGATAAAAAAAAGAGACGAGAAAACAGCAAAACAAACAAGTGGCACAACAGCCCAACATAATCGGTAGTAAGAAACAACAATAACAATTGTTGTGGGCGTCTTGGAACTTACTCGTTTGCAAATCGGGTCGCACATCGGGCATCCAAGCTTCGATTGTGACGAGGCATAGACAAAGCGGGATCAAGGCATTCCACATCGTCTCTTGATATGTTCTTCTCCGGTCAGTAATTAGCATTGTTGCTTTTGCTGTTGCTGTTGCAGTGTTGCACTTGTCGCTGTGCTGTCAACTATGATCGCTGAAGGTCTCTCGACGAGTTTTAGTCGACGTGTGTTCTTCTAGCTGCAGAATTAAAGTATTTTTTCAATTGACGTAGCGCACTCGAAAACTGTTGAGCCAGGCTCTTTTCTTCTCTTCTTTTTTTTGTTTGCAGCTCTGATGATTCAGCAGTGTTCGGTGTTGGTGTTGGTGTTGCAGCTGCTGCTGCTGCTGCTGTTGTTGTTCTCGCACTCTCAGACTGAGTGGCTGCTACAACGGCGACGGCTGCTGTAAATGCTGCTGGTGGTGCCAATGGGGCTAGGCTGGGCTAGTCTGGCCTGACTGGTTTTAATCACTGCCGTTTGTCATACTGATTGCTGCCATTCTCGTGCCAGTTGCTGCCGCTGCTGCTGTTGCTGCTGCTGCATTACATTTATCTTCAATTGTTGCTGCATATAATAATTGTCACTAGGTTTAGTTGTTTGCTTTTCTCAATGCTATTAGTTGATGTGCTCAAATCAAAACGCAAAACCTGCAATGAGATGAGGAACAAGATTGTTGGTTGTTACACTATATACTATAAACTGTGAACTGTAAACAACAATTATATTATTCATGTGGAATGCTCGTAAATTCCGCAGTGTTCTAAGCTTCTAAATATAAAACACTTGAATTTCCATAATTATTTAGTTAAGTTATGGCTTTTTCTCAAATGCTTTCAGCACGTCATATTCACTTTATGGTTTCGCTGCTAAGGTCACGGCAAGGGACAGATTTGAATGTTATATGCGCGGCCTAAAGCAGGTAAGATTTCAGGTAATTAAATACTCTGTCAGCAAGGTCAAGAGCTGAGGTAATTTACTTGTAACTCACTTCAAACACGAGATGTACATTTAGAAAAAGAATATTTCGCAGCCAATTATGTTAAACCCAAGCTGAATTTCGCGTTAAACATCAATAAAAAATAAATAACAATTCCCAACGATTTGTAAGCAAAATATTGCTGAATTAAATATATTTAAAACGGAAGCGAGTTTTTTACATAGTTCTATAGAATATGCTGACATTTAACAAGTTAAATTGACACGATATTTATTTCCTTCTTTGAAGAAAGTCCAGTGAGTAATACGTGTAATGATACTGTATAATAATCCCAAACATCGCATTTTCTCTACATTATGATAATTATATTTTGTGTGTGCGTTGTGCTTCAATTCAAACATAAGATTTCGCTTTTATGTTACATATTATCGTTGTATTATTACCGAATTTCACTTGTGTAACAATGAAACTTGTTTTGGGCTTTTGTTTTTTGCGAATTCTTCACACACTTTTCACACTTTCTTTGGAAACACCGTCGAAAACAGAAAACAGAATTCGACAGACAGACAGACGCAGAGCGATCCGCACGTTGGGCCAACTCGTCGAGTACTGACTTCGAGTCCGGCGAACACAACACACAACAAAAGTGCCAATCGAGCAAAACGACTAACGACAAGCATAAAACAGACACAGAGAAACAGAAACCAAACTACGACAACAACAATAACGTTACACCCACACTCACTGAACAGGGTTTGAGAGCAGCTTACGCTGAGCACAGTTTGAGCAGCACTGCATCGCTAGCTCACTCGCTCTCTCTCTCTTTTTCACTCTCGTTCTGCTGCCCTATTTGCGGATAGTTTGTTATCCACCTCTCTCAGGTTCCCTGCATGTGTCACGCACCGTTTCACGAGTCCTGTGGATGTGGTTCGGGTTTTTTCTTTGGGTTTTTGAGTATGATTCATAGTTGTGAATATTCTCGCTATTGTTGGAAATCACGTGCGGTATTTTCCGCCAATTTCCCCGTGCGTCCATAGTGTTTGCTATCTAATCAGCTATGCCGCTGGACTATCAGGACGTGCTCTCCTCAAAAAGGTGTCGATCGCACGTTCACACACACACGCACACAAATGCTCATTCACCTTACTTCCATGTGTGGGATTCAGGTTTTTTTATGATACTCGAAGGAGGGAAATTTTTGTTACAGTTTCTCACGCCTCGTCGTAGGTCATGCTTGGACAACTTTTACCTACGCGAAGCAACGACGGATGATGATCTTCAATAAATTACTTTATTGGCCAAGTGAAGGTCGCAACTTGTTGTCGTCGTTGTCTTGGTCAATGAATTTGTGTCTGCTTGGTATCGTTTTTCCAGCACCACCAACACCATCAAAGACCTCTGCCAGGTCAAGTGATCGTCTGACTCTCGCGACCCATGCGACGACTCGAGCGTTTTGTAATGGGCACGGCAAGTGTGGAAATTATAGGGGCCGCAATTGGCCTTAAGAATATGTTTAAGACACGCACGAGGGACGCTTAAGAGCTACCACTGAAAAATAGAAAGCAACTCGTTTACCCAAAAACAGTAGCTAGCGATTAGTTGAACTACAAAACTGTTCTTTAGATTAAACCACCTTGCTCCTATGCAATGATTATACGAAATCAACTTAAAATTTAAATGCATTTACTTATATTTTAAATTATATTGATTATTATTAATTGTTGTTGAGATACTGACTCGACTTTTTATGCTGACGAAGAATATATAATATATATTGCCTGCTTGCCGTGACCACTTGACATTCCTACTTGTTTTTTATTTGGTGCGGCACAAACTAATTTCGATGGCTTCTTGCTGAGTTGCCCTCGTTGTGCAGCATTATGTAGCACGTCAGATGTGGCTGAGTAAGTAGTATTATCAATTTCATATTTTCGTCTGAGCTCTCATGTTTCATAAGCCCCATTTAGTTCATTGCCAGGAAGTGCGTCCCGCTTTCGTGGCTGGTGGCTTGGCTTTTGCCGGACCAGTTAAAAATGCTGGCTGGCTGGTTGGCTGAGATGTGAGCTTGTCTGGCAGCTAATTAATGATGAGCTCAAATTCCAGTTCGCATTACGATCGATCAATCGATCTAACTATCTAGCGTATATCTATCTATGTGACCGGTACAGTTCTCAAATTGGAACATTTTTGACATCTTTCACACTTTTCCAGGTTTCCTCAACTGATAAGCTGTGAAAGATGTTTGTCTGTCTGCTTGAGATAAGCGAGACTTAATCAAGATAACGGCAGAATGTATGTCACGTTTGTCGTTTGTTAATGCTCACTCAACATTTGGCCAGCGTCGAGTCGGCGATCGAGCGGGAAATGCGAGCGTGCTAATAGATAATTCAGTCGGGCGGGCGGGAGTTAGTACGTGCTCCATATGAAATTGATTTCTGCGTATGGCTATTAGACATGCCACACATATGTAGATACATATTGCTAAGCTGGAAACCTGATCTGTCTGCACCACAACTACTGCAACCTGTTTGGCCAGTGGGCGTTCAGTTGGCCAATACGCAGTGGCAACAGGTGCCGCCACCTGTGCGCATGCCTTATAAAGTGGCTTCGCCAATCGCAGACTGATTGGCTGGGCTGACTCTTGGTCTCAATTTCTGGTTCTGCTTCTAATAGCTGTACTTCAAGCGCTGCATATATTTATACCCGGTGCTCAATAAAATTGAAGACTATTTTTGTGTTCTTATATATGTATATGTTTTGAGTTCTCATCCCTAAATGAAAAATCGGAACAACCACTCTAAAAATTAAAACTAAAAAATAATAATTATTCTACGATCTGTGATTCAGAATAATTTTACCTTAAAGAAGAAGAATGGCTTAGTTCTTACTCTCAAACAGCTACAAGTTAATGATTTGTTTAAAAATAACGAGATAACGTTATTTGCGGTCTCAAGTTATATAGTCTGTCCGTTTATTTGAATACCTAGAGATACCAAACTTGGTGAATATCTTCCATAGCATATAGTCTACTTAGGAGATTGTACACGCCCACTTAGTAAGCCTCAAATTGACATTTCTATAAATTGGGTTAAAGATCAGCTGAATTTTGACTTTTCTGAAAATGTGTTCCGGGTGACTTGTAGTCGAAGGCACTCAAGCAGCTTAGCTTTCTTGCTGTTTTGTAATCAATTTGAGCGCAATTCATGATCCAATTAAGATGCTAATCAACTTATTTAATAATATTTAATTCATCTGATGATAAGGAATGTTAAACTAGATTGTATTAAAGTAGGGGGACATTTAGTGACAACTTGACTTTGTTGTTTATTGCTCTCATGTTATTGTTTTTTACTTTTCCCCACATTGAGCTTTTGTTTGGCTGCCTTATCATACAGCTTGGTTCAATGCACTTGCAGTCTTCTTCCTCGCTCTTTCCCATTGCTTATCCGCGAGTGAATCGTCTGAACCGCGCTCCAACTATCGCTTTACTTCCGATTTGCTACACACGCCTACACACACATTAGTACACATATTGCTGTTGTGTGTGTGTTTTCAAACCAGTTTAATCGACAGGGCAAATGGTCAGTTTGTTTTCAGCGGAAGCGTAGCTGATGATTCAGAATATGTGTAACAACAAATTGAATATATTATGGCAATAAAATAGATCTTTAATAAGCGTGTATCGTGTATATGGAGCGACAAGTTTTTCATTCACAAAAAATTAAATGTTTAGCGTGGGAGTTTTCATTTCAAAGTTTACGAACGCGTTTCAATCAAACCAAACTACAAAGTAAACACACACACACGCACTTACAAGATACCTTGTGTAGATGAGAACCACATTTAAGTGCATCTCACTTGCACTCACACAACACACCCAGCTAAGCAAAGAGTTGCAGTGGAGTGGGGCTTGCTGGCTGGGGGAAAGAGGAAGGGGGATGGCGAGACTTGCGTTTGAAGTTAAATGGGACACACTGTGCGACGTTCCACTTTGAGCTGCTGCCGCTTTTTTTGACACTTTGACTCGACGAGCGCGTTAGAAGCTTTCAATCGAGCTGCTTTTTATTTTATTGTATTGTATTTTTTTGGGCGTTGTTGCCGCGACAGCTCTTAACACTTTATGTGAGTTGCGATTGCGAGTTTCGTTACCGCTAGGCGTTTAAAGCATTCAACTCGAAGCGAGCTTGTAGAATTGATTATGCTGCTAATTTATTAGATTTTCTACTCACAACTCGTTTTCTGCTGCTGCCTTTTACAGTTCTTGGCCAGCCTCACAGACACTCACACTCACACTCGCACTCGTGGAGGGAGGAAGGGGGAAACAAGTCCAAATGAATTCACCTGTAGCTGTTTAGTTTATTTTTGTTATCTCTTTCACTCTTTCTTACGTTCGGTTCGATTCGGTTGCTTAGCCTCCACTTTAGCACTTTGCTTAGCTCTGCTGCTTCGCCTTCGACTACTTGCTGCTGCTGTTTACAGCGCGTTACAAACACAAACATAAACACACACGCACACACACACACACGCGCGAACGTAAAATTTATGTATTTTCTTGTATTACTCGTTTTCAAGCTTATGCTTCATGTTTGGTTTGTTTATATGTGCATGCATATGTGTTTGTATGTGTGCATAAATTAAAAGAGAGAAAAACACACGTCTGTACACAATAAAAACCTGTTTGTTGCTTGACGCAACGAGACGCGAGACGCGGGGGTTTAGTTTTTTTTTTTTTGATGGTGTAGTAAATGCAACAGCCAACAGCAGCACTCACAATATCAGAGATTTAAAACACTTTTTTGCCATTGCATGTGCAGAATTGGCAAAGCTTTTATTATACACTGAGGGGATGCAGCTTTGTACAGCCTCGTAACTCACCAAAATTCATAAAAAACGTACAAATAATTATCAAATTAAGTGAAAAACACGAACTCCAACAAAATGATTCTTTACACTACGGCGGCCATTTTACTTTGGCTTGTTTGGTATACGATCAGCGTGACCGTAAAATGCTTTTCCAAATATACCGAAATTGCAGCTTATGCTAGTTAGTGTTGGTATTTCAGTAAAGAGTTGGCATGCCCGCATCTAGGGCCACACTTTATATTTAACTTGCTCAACAAAAAATACTAAATCAAACAAATTGTACGGTAAAGGTATATCTTGCAATTGAAGTTCTGGTCACCTTTTGCGGGGGAGGGCGAGAAATACCGAAAATGAAAAGTGTAAAGTTATTTTTAATAAAATGAAACATTCGAATCAATAAAGTGCAATATAGCTCGGGACAAACGCAAATACATCGCAACTAAAATGGCTACAAAGTAAGTGCATTCATATACATATGTATGTATGTTAAGAAACTTATTGAAGAATTGCCGTGATTTTCCTGTGCGAGCGCATGTGTGTGTGTATGTGTATGTGTGTGTGTGGGTTGATGTGAGGGTATTTTCTTGTGTTTGTTTTGAACTGTGGAGCCATTGATTAAAAAGAAGCCTAACAACAATATGCCGATAAGCCTAATAACTGCTTATTGCTTTGTGCGATCTATATTAAATGCAATTCATTATAGTATTAAAATGTTCTCTTCCTGTGTGTTTATGAGTTTTTGAACAAAACAACAGGTTTTGCATACCAATATTTTAATATTATTATCATTAGGTTATCTTTTAAATGTGAGCATATGCTTAAACAAATACGCTTGCCCGGTATTTATAAAGTAAGTTTTTGGGTAATTGACTTCCAAGATTTTACATTCTACTAAATGCAACGAATACGAATGCAATACGAATAATAGCGAACTTGGAAAAAAATTAAAAACATAGGACTAGGAAATCAGAGGCCAGAAGTCAGTGAAAAAGTGGATGTCAATGAATTAAACATATTTACTTAAATTCTGTGCTTTATAGAAACTGTTATATTAATTTTAGTTTTATGTGTGTCTAATGATGTATTTTAATGCAACTGTTATTGTTGACCTCAACCCTACATTTATTAAAATACTATTACCGAAAGTTATAGTTTTAAGTTCGTCAACTGTATTTGATGAAATGAATGGAAGCACAAATCATCCCAATACCCAACCCGAATTAATGAAATTCCGACCCATTTCCATTTTACCATTCCAATTGAAGAGCATTCCAATGGCTGTACAGATAAACAAATATTTCCTTGATAATAAACTTATAAACGACAAACAATCCGGATTAAGGAAAAATATAAGTTGTATAGCAGCTATGCATAAGTATGCAACATTCTTCTACTCGATTTCAACAAATTACCATTTTATATATGTACATAGATACAAACATACATGTATTTCCTTTTTGTCACACATAAATATTATAAACTACATTTGAACAAATTCTCATTTGAAATTGATATTTTTATTACTGATTTCTTTAATGAATATTTGTTTAATAATGGATAATATAAATGTGGATACGGGTAACGAATACGTATTAACTGGAGATCAATAAATTAAGACTTATAATAGCTTCGTTTATTGCTGCGATCAAAACTAGATACCGGTTTTGACGTTTTAAATTATTTGCAAACTTATGTCAAATTTTAATCCATATATTGACACTGCTCTTCTGTTGCTAATTTTCATAATTGTCATTGTTAATAAAACTTACTGGTTTTGACTAAGGATACTTACACTACTGGTCGAAATAATAAGTACACGCTAATACGATTTCATTCATGTTGAGCATGTTTTTCTCAGCATAAGGTAGCATAACGTCATACTAAAGGATCTTTATATCCGAATCGGATTAAAATATCAGTAACCCGATATATCGGCACAACGCCATTCGAAGAAAAACAGCCCTAAACTATTATGCATCCACCTGCTTGCTTAAAAGTCTTTGTGTACCGAAGGGCGAATGCTTTGCTTTAACAGTACAATGCTATTTTTGGTTCTAAAGAATTTATTTTTAATTCGGAAGTACTTAAAAAATAAATCAATATTCCTTACTTGATTTCTATATTTTTAAATAACTTCAGTGAACTTATTGTTTTGACCAGTAGTGTGTATATATGCATTTGTAGACTATATGATGGACCATAGAAAAATATATAAAGTTAGTTGCTTCTGAGATCCGATAGAATCCATACGATGGCACTGTTTAAAACTGTGAGTTAGATCGAAATTAAATTTAGCAAACAGATTTTTAAATTCAATAAATTTTCCTGTAGGCGATTTTAGTTCTAATTGTCAATTTGGCAGTTGCATCGCCTGTACCTCAAATAAACGAAAATTGGTTTGATTTCAACGATTTTGTAGTGCGATGGGAGAATGACGGATTCCAACTAACGTAAGATTAGTATTCAAAAAAATTTAATTACTTCGTTGATAACTACTTATCATACAGTATTAAACATAATGACGTTTATAATGTGTGGAAAGTGGTGCAGATTGAACCAAGAAGACTGCTGCTTAAGGGCTGGTATAACAAGGCGATTGACTACAATTTTTTTCTGGGCCCTCCACCAACATATGCACTTAGTGCTGCTGTACACAGCTTTGATCCTATGCCTATTATAAAGCAGAAAAAAGAACTTTCTGGCAAGACCCTTATGTCTCTTGGCGGATAGAATAGTCTATAATTGTGAATGATTCGATGTATGGCGACATTATTCGAATGATTCCTTGAATTTAATTAAAAGGTTAAATATATAATGTTTCAAAATATGTAATATAGTTTTTGCTAATTGCAAAATGAAATAAAAAAAAAAGTTTATCTGTATTTAAACCACATTATAAGTACTTTATACCATTACATATCCAGGTATGTTTCTATTAATATATCGTCTGCCTAATTCGTGTTTTGGATACATTGCTGGCAAATGCAATGCGTTTGCTAACTTTAGAGCTTAAAATTTAAATATAGAATAATTTAAATATCGTCGATTTCTTAAATACCGACCGCAATAGGAATAAATTTCGCATATATAGAGGTCATCAAAACAAAAGGCAAGTCGCAAAATGCCTTTAAAAAAAATATATGTGATGTTTGAAATACATACAAAAAGTATAAAATTTCAGAGAATAGTAATGTGAAACAAGATAAATAACATAAAACAAATATTTTTGTTCATCGATTTTGAGAATTGTCAGTTTTAAACCAGTTTTAACAACCCATACTGTTATGACAACTTGTTTAATGCATTCTTCGATTTGTTTGTTGTTTAAAAGTCAGACCATTATGATATTATTGATCAAAATGTTCAGTAATTTCTTGCTTCGCCTATTGATAGAGGACAAAAAGGGAATTTATAAGAAATGTTACTATGTAGGTTCCTACATTCATTACGCATTTAACGGGAAACTCTAATTTTCAACAACATATTTTGTGTGTGTTTGTATTTTTAACAATATCGTGACATTATTTATCAGTGTGCCTCTCTATGAAAAAAATTATATTTTAATTGATAATAATAATAACTGCGAATCGAAGCCGCCAGGAAACTTTTAATATTTAATTGAGTGAACAGGTAAAACGTGCTATTTGCAATACAGTGCATTAAATTCGCGTTTTATATAATCTTTTGAACTTCACTATAGATAGAAAGCCATTTGAGGGCAGAAAGTTAGTAGTTCCTCAGCCCTCCAAGGCATCACATGATGGCAAGATTAAGTGTAGTGAGTTTAATCGGAGTATTATATTTAGTCAGTTACTAATATCTCTCCAGTTCGTACTGCTTTTGGTTCTCAGCTTGACATTTGGAGCCAGTGAAAGGCGTCTGCTAGAACGTGAGCACACTGATATTAAATGGATTACATCGAGTGAACGAACGTAAGATATTTAAAAGAAATATTTTGGTTTTGTAAATAATCTATTGGCTATCGTCTAGTGTCGATCGCGAATATGAAGAATACGACGAATATAAGATAGAGCCCGAAGAGCCAGTCACTAGAGGAACATACACCAATATTTCTCCAGATGTGACATATCTGCCACCGACTAACACTCCACTTGCCGTAAGGTGCCTTAAAGCATGTTCTGGCTAAAATCATACACTTTCATAAATGAAATCCGCAAACAATCTAGAATAGAGAGTGGTCGACTCTTCAATGCTTTATTTATAATGCAAATAAACTTTATTCACTGAGGGATATATGAAGTAAGACGAAGACGAGTGAATTACAATTGAATTTATAGTGATGATGTGTAGATTATGAAACAAACATGACCTGTATATGAATGATAATCGACTATTTGTTACAAACTTTTGGATCTTTAATAAATAATTAAACATTTTCATATCAAATATATCGCATTGAAAGTTACTAGAAAGTAGTATTTCATTAAGATATAATATTATCCAGTATTACGAACAAAACGCTCCAGGAATTTATTATATGAAATTCGCAACCATATTATAAATCGGACTAACAGGTTCAACATGTTTAACATTTGCCAAATATTTAATAACATATTAGAGGTGTCTATTTATATCAAAGTCAATCGAATGCCGTAATTTAGTTGCTTCTGAGATCTCGTTGACATCACATGATGACAAGATTCAGTATAGTGATTTTATTGGGTATCTTTATTAGTCTGCTTCTAATATATCTCTAGTTGGTTCTACTTCTGCTTATCAATTTGGCGTTTGCTGCTCCGCGGTTGCCTGTTAGTGCTGATTTAAAATTGGAATCATTGATCAATCGAAAGTAATGAATTCATAAGATGCAATGAGTCTGCAACTGTACGCTTTGAATTGTTTATTGCATAGTGTCGATCGCCCCAAGAGAAATGCAGAACAACCAGCTACCGAAAGAGTTCCCAGCACTCGGAAACCCCCGATTACACCTGCAACGACAATTCTGCCAATGATTCCGCTCCAGGCATCGTGTCTTAAGGCGTGTACTGGCTGAGTTGATAGTCTTTGGTGGATTACTCGATAAACGTTCGTGTAATTCGATTAATAAGTGTCTGCAGAATTTGAATATATTTGATGGCAGTAAAGTAAGATCAAGAAGTATTTAAAATAATAGGACCCTTGTAATCAAACCAAAATAATATATGTATGTACTAATTCCGCTCACCAGAAATCTATCAAGTGTTGCAGAAATAAACCAGTATTTCAAACAGAACCCACCAGTATTTCCCTTTATTAAATCCATCACCACATTCGAAATTGGGGTAACAGGTTCAACATGTTCGCAATAATCGCGATGCAATACACTATATTTAAGTTAGTCACATTTTAAATCAAGTTGCTGTAGCCCGAGTGCTGACGTTTAGTTATTTCTGAAGTCTCCAAAGCATCACATGATGATTAGATTGAACGCAGTGAGTTTAATTGGCTTATCCATTAGTCTATTGCTAATATTTCTTTAGATATCTCTTATTTTGATTATCAACTTGATGTGTGCTATGTCTCGTTCCCTATCTACTGGTTTGGAACTTGAATCATCAGGCTACCGAAAGTAAGATCTTTTTTTTTGTAATGGAATTGAGGAAATATAATGAATTTGACAATTGCATAGTGTTGAACCCGATGAGAAAAATTATGATGAAGTCGTACCAAATGATGATGATCCTGCTCTCACCACACTTATCAACCTAGTGTTTGCCAAGGTTCGTGCTCTATATAGAGATATGGAACTCAAAACACTGAGCAATCGGACGTAAGGCCTTATTTTGTCTATATGCAATTGTGAAACAATAACCATTAACTATATTAATTGCATAGTGTTGAACGCGTCGATGAAAAAGGTGAAGGGGTCACACCAGGCGACAAAACCGTTGCCAGCCGAGGTTTTGTAGAAGGTGAAACTCCCCCTTCCTCGGATCAATCTACAACCGTGCCCCCCGATTTTAGGTTGGCAGCTTCGTGTCTTAAAGCTTGCGCTGGTTAAAGATTACATTCACACAAAATTAGCTATAATTACTCAATTATGATAAAGCTACTCAGTACCACAAAATAATACATAAATAAATAATATCAAGAATCTCTTGTGTTAAATATGTTACGATATTAATTTGCTTATAATAATCTATCACTTTGTATACTTTAAGTTGTTTGAAACATTAAAGTTTGGTTATTGTAGTAAAGCTGTTAGCACGGATAATTCTTGAGTAGTGAGTTAATTTTAATATCTGGCTACTGAATTAAATTTAATCAAAATATATATGTATATAGTATATTTTATGATAAAAAAAACAGTATTTAAAACCAACCCCATATAACAAAGAAACAAGTTTTTAAACGGCTCCACATTTTTTGCAGTTAGTTTATTCTAATAAACTCGGACATTAGTCCGAAATACTATATTTTATGCAAAATCCACTAATTATATTTAGAATATATGTGGACTAAATAAGATAGCACGAAATTATTTTTAAAGTTTTGTTGCGCTAAACAAATATGCCACTTCAATTACAGCTGCAAAATCAGTTATTGAAATTATATTATATATACGGGAGCGCATTAATTTCAAGTGTTAGTTGCATCTTGAATCTTTACGGCATCAATCGTTGAAAATGTTTGGCGCAGTGAGTTCATTTAATATATTTATTCGTTGTTTTTATGAATACAATGCTTTGCTAGACGGTTCTCGTTCTAGTGGTCAGCTTGTCAATTGCAACTTCACGAATTCTTGCACCAAACGTCACTGTAGTTAGCCCGGATAGTAACAATGGTTTTAGGCTTAGATCATCTGAGGGGCGATACAATCTAAAGTAAGAATCAAGAAATTCGTGCGTAATTCCCATATCATATATATATTTGTTGCATAGAGTCTATTTTGATGAAGGTTGGCGTGAAGAGGATGTGGAAGAGATTGAACCCGGAGAACTAAAGTCTACGGGTCATTATGAACTTCAGTTGGCCAACAATGTCAAAGTGTACTTCGACTACGAAGCAGGCCGAAATGGATATGTGGCCAAGTTTCGAAATATTTTAATTTTGCCCCAACCTGAAATTCAACCGCATGCATTGCCTATATATGTTTTAAAGTCAAATGCTGGATAAATACTATTAATTTATGGTTTTTCAATACATACGACACGAGAATAATTAAATATTCATGCAAAATGCATTGTTTGTAATCAATCGTAAGGTTACTAACAGTTTGCTGCTTATAAGCTTGTAATTGTCATTTACATTTGAATTTTTATGATGAATTTGAGTTTATTCTGACCTCAGACTTTATTATGCACTTACTTCTTTTTTATAGCACGTGTATAGACTACTTTCTTCTTATTTGCAAGCTTGAGACTTGTTTTCCATATATTAAATTCGGATATTTCAGCATTTGACTTTTTATATAATGTTTAATACGTTTTACTTCGGAATTCCACAGCATCAATTTGCAAAAGCATGTTCGACTATGTACTTAAATCAAGTATTGGGTATTGTAATTATTTAGTAAATACGGATGGAGTCTCAATGCGATTCCAGCATGATGTGCCAGAGCTTTGAATAATTATAAGTAATTGGAATTTAGTTATTTTAGCGAATACCTCTTGAGATCGGACTGCACTATACACACTTTTTCCAGACAATGTTATGCTACGAGGTGGGAGTACTCGTAGCTGTCATTAGTAATAACTTGAGTTCTATGACTTTTTGTTAACTCACGGTAGTCATCGATTTAAAACTGGTTTCCTAAAATCTTGGTGTCTTAAATATGACAACCTGGAGTCGCGGGGAATTCAGTTGCGTTTGGGTTGTGAGCAAATGCAAATGGCCAAAATGCTTAGATCGGTGAGTTAGCGGCATTTCAATTATATATTGCCTGTGATCATTTATTTTCATCGAGCTCATCAGTCGATGGTCATTCTTGTTGCCAATTTATTGCTGGTAGCGCCCGCAACGTTCGTTCCGCGCATTAATAATGAAAACGGATTTCGTCTGGAGCCGCGTAATGATGGTTATATGTTGAGGTACGCTTCTACCGCAGAAGACAGTTTAATAGCTTGAGCTAATCAATTTGATTCGCTCACCCAGCATTCGACATCCGGATGACACCAGTTGGCGCGAGGAGACGGTTCAAGAGGTTGCACCCGGCGAATTGGAGGTAAAGGGCACGCTCAATCAGGAATTCAAAGACCAAGGTGGCAATCTGGTGGTGATCTACGAGGCGGGACGCAATGGATATGTGGCCAAGTATAAATACGAAGGCTCAGGAAAATCAACACCACCAGCTGTCTATCAAATCTTGCTGAGTGCAAAATTCTTAATGTCGGCAGCTGGCTAAAAATAATTAAAATGTTTTGATATTGAATGAATAAATTAAATCCATTTAAACCCATCCTAAAAGTATGCTATTATTTTTTTTATCGAATGAATGAAAAATGTACTAACACTAGTTAATATGTACATAATTCTACATATATGCAATTCGATCCTAGTCTAGACCTTTTCTGCCACTCGACATAGACCTTGATGTCGATATTAATTATTGCGGCTGCTTTTCCAGTACATTTTGCACCATGTACAATGAAAATGCTGTGAGATTAATCGAAAGCATATAGTTATGCAAACTGACCTTGTTATCGATATCGATTACTGCTGCTGCAATTCAAATTGTAAACGCTTGATTTGACACTAAAACTGTTGTTGTTAGTTGGAGGGCAGCAATAACTGTCACGAACTAACGGCGTAATAAACGGCAAAGTCGCCTCGTCTCACTTCAGCCCCAACCCAGCAACCTGCCCAGTTCAAACTGAGAAGCGTGAGCGAAATTTCAAACAATGTGATACAGTGTTCGGCCCAGCTCATATCATATTTATCAGCCCAGCCAGACAGCTGGCAATTCAGTTGAGTTTCTGTGCCATTGTTGTGTTGACTGTTGACTTATTATCAACGCTGTCGAGGGATGTGATAAGCCGCCACGATGCAGCTTTTGACATGAATTAGCCAATATTCTCTCGTTCTCGCTCGCTTTCTCTCTGTTTCTCTTCAACTTACGTGATCTGTGTCCCACTGGCGACATGTTTAAAGAGTGGCGCAAGCCGAACCACAAGCGATGGCAGCAACAGCAGCAGCAGCTACAACAACAAACGCAACGTCAGCTGCGACGTCGCATGCTCGACAGGTGCGACCTTCAGTTGCTCTCAAACTGTATACGACATGTATAAAGCTCTCAATTGATTTGTTGCCTTTCTGGTGTTATTGCAGAGAGACGATGATTGTGTTTGTCTACGACACCGAGTGTCTGAAGGACGAGGCAGATGATCCGATTTCTGCGGTGTTGTACTTTCATCCCAGCTGGGTGTCGGACACCCAAAAGGTTGCTCTTTGTGGCCAGCTGATGGGCACCTCGTTCTTCCTTAAGGATTGCTTCTTCAAGCCGCGCATTCTCTCACTGCAGAATGGCAAGTTTGTGCTCAAGGAGTTTGGTCGTTTCACCCTGGTGAGTATGGCATAAATGACATTGTTGTAAATTAATAACAAACGAAAGTGCAAATCATTCACAAAACAATAAGTACAGATATTACCACTAATAATTATGATTCGTATTTATGCATTAATTCTACTTTTTTTGGTTTAATTTTTGTATCTATTTACTTTTTCTTAAACAAAACAGTTATTCCTACATTTTAACTAATAAAGTTTGAAAATATACACATGATGATTTTTTAGAAAAATGAATTATTTAAAATAAAAATAATTTATTTCGAATTGGGTGTCAAGTAGTAATCGGTAACTAGCAAGAAACTAAAATGAATTAAAAAAAAGGGTAGCAAAGAAAGATCTTCTAATTATTGTCATACATTCTTATTCGTTTCTGCGAATTATATTATTAACTTATAATATGGGACTTGCTTACACTTTGTTATCTAAGAATTCTAAGTAATTTCACTCACACTACTTGATCCTCTTATAGGCTGTGGGCACAGATCGGAACATTGCGGATCAGCTGCTGCAACATCGAGCGAATCTGCTGAGCGCCCTCTTGAAGTTCTTTCATCGCGATCTGCAGTCACTGCACGAACAATACGCCCAGCCCGCCCAGCAGCCTAGTCGGAATCTCAGCGAGAAACTATATCACATATTCGAAACATATCTGCCAATGCTGCAACGCAACGGCAACACATTCCAGAATGTACCCAAGCTGCGAATGCCCAAGGTGAGTTGTTGAGCTTAGATGACATTTTTAGACTCATATGTATGGTAATCATTCTTCATCATTAGACCGCCAGTCACATTTATCTGGAGGCCATACAGACGCTGCAGAGCTGTCAGCAAACCAAGGGTATTCTTGGCGGGGCCATACTCTATCACAACAAGTAAGTGGACTACAGCGGCGTGAACGCAACATGAAACTAATTCAATTCTTGGCTGCGTTTTTAGAGTGGTTGCCTCACAGCTGGGCGATGTGGTGACCAAACAACTGGTGCTGACAGATCCACGCCATGTGCGCACCACAGCCGAGCAGCTCAATATGCAACAGTTCCACATACCACACGGTGTCCAAATGCTCGTAGTGTATGTGGAGCAGCAACAGTACGCGAAGCTGGCAGCGGAGGCGCAACGTGCACAGAATCTGCAGACGACAACATCGCAGCTGGGCCAGGGATCAGTGCCATTCCAATATGCGAAGCGCAAGCTTAAGCGCGACAAGTCGTTGATCTTTACACACATTCCTGAAGAGGAGCACGCGTCTGATACGACGTCAGCCATGGAATTGCCCACGGCAAGACCCAAGTCCATGCGGCCAACACATCTGCCGCTGCGCCTGAAGAGTCTGCACAGCAAGGATTTGCCCGAGTCGGGCATTGCTTCGATCAATTTCGATGAAACGGATTCGTATCCAGAGTTCATTGGTCGGACGAGTGTCTGCAACACGCCGATGACCGAGAATAAGGTTCTGCCGGTGGCGAATGTCATGTCCATCTGCGCCAATCCGGATGAGGAACTGGCTGCCGATGCCCATAATTCCAATGGTAAATCGTCGTCGGCGACGGCATCATCGTCGCGTCGCAACTCACTGAAGTTGGATGTGGAAAAGTTCTTTCAGAACTTCATTGGCAATCCGCACAAGCAGCTGACGCGACGCAAATCTTCCGCAGATCTCCAGGATGCCTTGCGTGCCATTTCGAAAAAGTTGGGCCACTTTACGCACAGCTTCAAGACGACGACGGATGTGAATCGCAATGGCAACGGGGTCACGGCTGACATCAGCAGCGAAGTCTCGCCCGATTACATAGAGAATGACGAACGCAGCAGCTCCCGGACCATCGGAGATCCCACCTACCCTGTTTTCAATACCAATGGTCAGCAGATATCGGGCAGCTTGTTCCAGCAGTTCTTGGAGCAATATCGAAAGCTTTGGGGCGCCGCCAGCGAACAGGCGTCACAGGATGCCGAGTTGGCTGCACTAGTCGCCGAGTTTCAGGAGTTTAATCTCGAAATACAGAAGCTGGACGAGCACATGCGACAGCAAGCTGAAGACTCAACAGAAGCAGCCGATCGCAATCTTAATGTTGCCGCCAAGACGCCGCTGGATAAACGCGCCATGTGTCTGCCGCTTAAACCCGCCGGCGAGTCCAGCAACGTGGATGCAGCGCTCGGCCAGCGTCGTGCTGGAGGCGGTGGTGTCCCGTTGACGCCACTAATGGCGAAGCTATCTGTGCTGGCATTAAATGAGACGACTCCCATTGAGATCCAGACACCGTTGACCAGCAGCAAAGTGTTTCCGCGGCGTAACTCACTCAAGTGCGAGGATGCAGTCGATGCGCTGGCTGCCTTCTCCAATGCACCGCCAGCTCAGTTAACCACGCAGTCGGATGGACTGCAGCGCACAGAGCTATACATATGTGGACAGCAGAACATGACGCTGCTCCTGCTGATGGAAGAGGGCGCCAGTCGCCAGCAGACAATTGTGCAAAAGATGGTGAGTTAGTCAAAATTTAAAACTCGACAAAATATCAATATGACGATAATCTCTATAAAGCAATTTAAAGTCTATTATACCAATATATAATAATTGTTTCATCTTTCGGCAACAGTTTGACATTTGCGTGGCGAAATTTCCGCACATGGAATCGCTGTTAAATCAAACGCTGAATGTCAATGTGGAGGGCGACAAACGGGATGGCAGCAACTATAGCTTCATGTGCATCGACGCCAAGTGGGACGCCTTGCAGCGCAATGGACCATGGAATCCGCTAGAGATGACAACGCTGGAGAGCATGCATCGTGATCTGCAGCAGCCAAGTGGTCAACTCACCGACCTAATACTCCGGTAAGTCCTAAAGAATGCTTAACCATCAACACATTTTAAGCCTTGCTTTGTTTTTTTAGATCTCATGACTCTGTCTTTTATGGCTACAAATGCGGACGCACGGAATACTTCTACAAGGAGCCAACACATGAGATTAATGGCATTCCACCACCATCAGATCCGATGGGAAATATACAAATGCGGGCCAAGTCGCGCCTGGAACGTGATCATTCCTACATGCTCTTGTAGATTAAAGAATAACAGAATAACCACTTACACAAATACTCGCAAGCTTAGTCAAAAACAAACTTACAAGATAATGTCCAGACGTTATATGGGAGGCGCCTGAGTGCGAACCCCATTGCCAATTTAATGCCATCCGTTGTAACTGTAACTTCATTTGCCATCTCAGTCTGCGTTTGCACGAGTCTATATTGTGAATTGTTAATCGTAACTCTTCAGGTCGTGTAGACGTGGTAAACATGTTTTAAAAGCTCTTAATTCTACGCATAGCTTTTAGTCAAAATTCATTTAAATTTCAATTCAATTACAAAGTACAAAATGTTTTATTTTTATGTATTCCCCCAAAAAATGTTGTTTAATTCTTAAGTGCTTACAATGATCATATGATGCCCTTCTCAACGCCAAAAGAAATATAATTACCGGGACATGAAATGCAATTTCTTAATTTTTATTTCTATTTACTATATATTTTTGAAATATTGAATTGATGGAATAACAAACGCTATTTACAATATGAACTTATTCAAAATCGATAAAATATTAAGCGCGTAGTGCCAATTTCAATGAAAATGCCGTCGATGTGTATAGAAATCTTAAACTTATGCTGACATACTAAAATGCTCTATGTTTATAATTATGTGTATGTTTATATGTAGCAGCACTGTAAATTGCAACTGCAAATTAGCAACCGGGTGCAATAAGTATTTAAATCAAATATTCAATATTTTGCGAGTTTGTGTTGATTTTAGCAAAACCAAAAAAGAAAATAAGATAAACATAATTTGTATACATACTATAAATACTCGAATAATACAATGCATGTGTTTAAATGTGAGTATTTGAGTTTTTAAAAATAAAAAAACTGAGACTTCATTGTCAGAGGTGCGTTTGATTGCGTTTGGGTAAGGTAAGGTAATTGTGAAGGTGTTGGAGGAGCAACAAATCGACCAGAATGAAGGATTGACCAGAAACCAATAAAAAGAAGCCAATATTACGGAAGAACAATAAGATAATAATAATAATAATAATACAATGGAGTGAAAAAGCAGGAGGAAATGTACATGTAGGCCGAAAGTTTCTGCGGATAGCTCGTCTCTGCGCTGATGACTTTCATTTTGTAAATGCACAGATGAGGTGCTCCTGCTCGAGCCCGGTTTTAACAGCGTTCACGCAAAAACCGGAAGAGAGCTGGCGATGCCTGGTTTCGTTTGTGGTAACTGATATATTGTAACAATTGGCTGATCCGAAGAGAGTTCGTGTCGTACTTCCATAGTGAGATAATAATTCCCTATCCCATTGTTGATAAAGAAATCCAGTGCAGGTGTGAGTTGTGGTCGTACGAATAAAACGTCGGAGCTGCTGTAGCCAATAGCCTTCTGCAACAGATTTGTCCTGTAAATATGTCAAAGCATTTGCCTCCTAATTATTGTACGTGTTGAAAAATGATTGATTTATTTATTTCGCTTTCGGGTTCTCTTGTTATTTAACTTTCACATTTTCGTTTGCGATTGTGGTTTGTGGTTTATGTTTTTCATGTTGCTTATAGTTAACTTCTCCGTTCACATCCATCCGTTTTGTTCTTATCAAAATACTATTGTAGCTACATATGAATGATAGTGTCCGACATGCATATACTAAATAGTACTCGTAAAGCTTAACTATAGTTTTGTTAAAATGTAATCTTAAGATACCACAATGAAATAATTCTGAAGCGTTTCCTTTTTGTCAATCTATGCGTAATTATTTATATCTAGGTATGCTTACAAATCTCATGAACAGAACTAATTATTAAATTCAAGCATAAGTATTTGATAAATCACACAACAATCTTTGCTGCACTTTGCACTCTCACTGACTTCGTTGTAGGCGGCTAAAAACTATATATATATATGTACTATATGTGTGTATGTTAGTGTGTACGTCTATGTGGAATATAACTATGCATTTATGTAAATATAGTATAATATAATATTAGGTAGTATGTGTAGTGTAGTATGATTAACATTCTTGCGTTTCCTTCATTTAGCACATTTGACTACTAAGCTTAGTAATTAACCCGTTGCTGCCGTTGATCGATCAACTAACCAACTAACAAACTATGCCACTATATGACTATTTTTGTTCAGATCAGTGAGCAACTCGGCAGCCATATCCTCGGCCTCCAGCAAATCGCCATTCAGCGAATGCGGTATGCTCGTGGACAACACCATGCCGCGTCCTCCGCCGCCACTGGCCGTCCCAATCGATATATCATCGGGTGGCGAGTTTCGACGTCGCTCCCGTTCCCGAACAATATGCGGCGCCTCGTTGAACTCGTCCAGCTCATCCATGCCTGCCCGGAGAGATGTATCGTTTAAACAGATGCGTAATATTAATTGATTGATCGTCTTACCTGCATATTTGGTGCCCGCCAGCAGCAGATATTGTCCGGCTCGATTGGGCCACAGCAGTCCGGTCATCACACAGTAGGCCATGCAGTCGGCCGAATTGGTGATGCCTTGTAGCAGCTTGTAGCGCCACATGGGGCTCACCTGCAACGCGACAATGGCCACAATGGGCAGATAGATGAACCACACTAAACTGGAGGCGCCCAGATGCAAAAGAAAGTCCAGCTTCTTGCTGGAGTGCTCATATTTCATGGTGTTACGCAGTTCGTACAGAAACCACATCATGAACATGGTGCTAAAAGTAGAGTTCATAAGTTGGACGAATGCTTGCGAAGTAAGGAGTTTGGTGACCTACCGCAGGATTAGAACAATCCAGCCTGGCCAGGTCTGGTATTCATCAATATCGGAGATGATATCCACTTCCGTCTGCAATGAAAGTTGTCGAACAAATATTAAATCGTTTAAACGGAATGCAATGTGGAGAGAAAAGTCAATGAATTTCTTGTGAACTTACCCGATCCCAGATGTAGAGAAATACGTGGAATGCACAGTATGGCACCCAGATGGACATCAAGATGATCCAGCCGGTGCGACTGATTTGCTGCCGCGTCACAGCCCAGCCTTTGGCCAGCAGCAGCAGTATCAGCATGAATGTGGTGCGACTAAGGATGTCCAGTACATCGCCCGCTGCCTGCATGTTGGGCTCGCCGACTCCGTTGGTGGCGTAGCGGAGCAGATGCACTGTGATGAGCGCCAGGCTAACAAATTCACTGAGCAGACTCAGCGTGAACAGTTTGGTCACTGGATGCTTCTGGCGGCGCACAGCATAGATTTGCATGGGCAGCAGCACAATGTACACGAGCATAAAGATGAGGTACATTTCCAGCAGATTCTGCTGATCGTACGAGTACTGGAACGTCAGCAAATGTGCCGCCGAATTGTTGGGATGCACATTCACCAGATTGATGTTGTACTGCAGCGTTGTGAGGATGCTGCTGCTTCGGTTGCTCATCCGGGCGAGGCTCTCATGCGCTTGCCACTGGCATGTTGTCCGATTGCGATAGCAGGCCACCAATGCCACATACCAGAAGCTAGAGAACGATGAGTCATATTATCAGTATATGCATATAGTATAGTCGAGTATACTCAGATAATATGGATTTTCCAATTTTAATTGTTTCTTGTGTATTTATACAAGCATATTAAATTACGAAATTGAATCAGTTACGGAGGAGAGTGCGATAGCACTTGGAATATATTGAGTGGCCAGACGGTAGCTTATCGAACAACTGATATCGTGATACATATGGTACAGTATAGATAGTACAGAGTACTTACCGTGGTTCCGCCTCCAGGTTAATAACGTAGGTGAACTGATGATCAGCTATGACATGGGCGGGCGCATCCTCGTCGACACACAGCGCTCCTTGGGCGCAGGGCACGCGGCGCAGGAAGTCCCGTTTGCCCTGGGGATTGCAGTCGGGATCGTAGACGACCCGTTGCAGGCGAGCGAACATCCGGGAGCAGGCCAACTCCCGATTGCGATACGTGCGATTGCTGTAGAAATCCACAAACGTAGACTTGTCCAGCACGACCAGCGTCACGGGTGCACTATAGGCATCCTGGGATGTCACATTACCGTAGATGTAGCCATAGGATGGAATGCTGCGCGGCGCTGGCGGATCGGCCTTCTGAAAGCCAAACTTGATGAGGAACTGAAAGAAGTCCGCCGTGTGGAATTCGCCACTGATGTGGGTCGAATTGACCGGCGGCACTGCGTGCATGAATAGCAGAATCATCAGCACCAAAAGTAGCCATTGAATACTGTGGGAGGCGGGGGATGATAGTCGTAGTTGTAGTTGTAGTTGTAGTGACGGTGATGGTGAAGCTGATGGTGGAGGGGGTGTTGATAATGATGCTGCGCACATTGCAGACCTTATCACTGATTTTGTCGATGCAGTATCGCTGCTGCTGCTGCCGCGTTGAAGACTACTTTCTGTTGCTGCTGCTGTCGTGGCAGCAGCAGTGCAAACGCAATGCCAAGGTGGCGCACTTTTGTGCATTCTGTGCGAAATTGCTGGCTATTTTTGTTTGTGGAAACTTCCACCTTTCTACTTCGTCGTACTCGAGAAACATCGATGGCACCGTCGCAGCAATCGATGTTGCAGTCATCGATATTAATCCCAACATCGATATATTGCAGCCCTGCACGGCGCTCACAAAGTTGAAATGAAAAAGCAAATAGTGTATCCTCTGAGGCTATTGAAATTAATTTCTAAAATTGTGAATTTCGAACTTGAGGGCGACCGTAAGTTGTAAATGTTAACATCGAGTTGAATTGCATTTAAATAACTCTTTATTATTGTCTTTGACAAATTAAATATGTATTTGAATTCATTCGATGTTTTATTGATTAATCGTTTAGAAGGCATTGAATGTAATCGCAGCCAACTTAACGTTTTGCAGTCTCCATTAAAATGCGCTAGATGGCGCTTTGTAACTGATAAAGCGGCGGGATATTTGAATTGCACTTCAAAAATTTAATATATTTTAAGAATAGATTTGAGTTAAGTCGTTCTATTGTTATGCGCCTTTTAAATGTATTATTCTTATCGGTAAGCTCTAGGCATTAGTATGTGATTATCAAACAATAAAGGTCATCAACAGAGTGATGAATTGCCAGCTCATAAATAGAAACACACTCAGCTTCGCCTCTTCTGCACGCAATTCAAACATAAATTTTAATAATTCCAAAATTTATGCGGAAAAGAATAATGCCACCCTTTTTTTTTGTGTTTTGGTGTCCTCACAAGGGCAACTTCAAAGTCTGCAGTGTCTGGAATTATGTCCACAACCCCCGCCATTGGCCAATGAGGCTGCATCCCTCCCATTGCCATTCATAAATACGTTCATATAGTACTCGCATGTATAATGCATGCGTTTTGGGGGCGTTGGTGGTGACAACCCCCACGAGGATTGCGGTTGCCATTGATGCTCCGGACGTTCAGGAAGTTCAGCAAAGGTGCAAAAAAGCTTTGCACGCTGACAATTCCTTTGAGTTTTGATTGTGTCGAAGGGTAAAAGCAGCAAAAGAGATTTTCAAAGCGTGAGTGTTACTTTGGTTTTACACTTTATTTTGCGCATAAAAAATATTAAAAATCTTTGCTATTTAGCATGACATTCAAATGTAGATTTCCTATTGTGTTCAACTCGGGGGGTTGGTTAAAGTCGTGTACGAATCGCGAGGGTTGTGAAATCGTTAAGTAGTGTTTGTCTTGCCCGCTGCTCCCCAATTGTTGACCCAAATCTCGGAGTCCATTGCTCATTACCGATGACATGGCAGAAATTCAGAGGAAAAGTTAACTTGTCAGTTGTAGTTCGAGCTCAGTCATATGTGCAAAATATGTAACAAACAAAAGTCAAGCGAGGGCCATCAGTGAAGTTTCGCCTGCTGATTCGATTAGTGGCAAACTGAATCGAGCTGCCCGTGTTGACCCTAAAACAAAGTAAACAACTCAATGGACTAAATAACTTGCCACTACAAATTATTTGCTGAGAAACGGACAACAAATAATAAATTCTAGTTGTTGTTCTCGAGAACGATGTCGGGCGAGCCCCTAATAAAAATCGACAAGGTTTGCAGAAATGCGAAAATGCGCCTAATTTGTCGAGGAATCTGCCAGCTGAATGAATGGCCAGACGACAGACAAAATAGACAACAGACGACAGTCGACAGACGACAGACGTCAGACCTGAGACTTGAGACCTCTGACCCGCAGAGACAAAACAGCAGTTCATTGAAATGCCAAGCAGCATAGAAAAAAGGGGGTTTGTAATATGCTTGGTATTGTATTTGTGCCGTCCCTGAATCATTTTTGCCAACTTTGCACAAATATATTTTATTATTATTGATTGAACACGCTGCTGATGGGCGGCCAATAAACATTGTTTTTATTTGCAACGAGAGTTTTGAATTGTGATATTTAATTGCAGAACATGCGACGCACCAGTCGAGCCGTAAAAAAATAGATAATCTCCGTAAAGCTGAGCGCACTGCAGCCGAGGAAGAAGCCAACCAGACCGCCAATATAAACTGCAAGCATTAGCATTAAATTACAAATAAATGGAAATTCTGGAGATGCGGCACGCAGTTGACTTACCCAAGACGTCGGCAAAGGAGAAGAGCACGTCGCGACGCAGCTGCATTTTGGGATAATCAATAATGCCCCATTGTAGATTAGCGCCCAGGAACCAGACGCGCGACCTCTGCGAAATGGCCAAAAACAAAAAAAAGGCAAGTAAAGTGTGTGGCAACAACAAGAACCAGAAGGAGAACAACAACAAGAACAAGAACAAGAGTGTAACAAGTCAAGTAAGCTGAAATTATTATTAAATGTAAAAAGTTTCGCCGCGAAAAAAAAAGTTAAACAAAACTTTTGAGCTGCGTCGAGTTTGCAGTTTACAGTCTACAGTTGCCGAAGCGTCCCGAACAAAACAGAACAGCGCAGAAATAGTAATTGCATATTTCAAGGCGCCCGTTGCCGAACAACTTTCTGCGCTTATTATTTTTTACGGCCTCGGTCAACAATTTCGATGTTTGTGCCTTTAACATTTCAAGACGCCAACAAACCAACAAACAAGCTAACAAGCCAACAAGCTACAGGCTCCAAGAACTGCCAGACTACGAGACTAGGAGACTCGGAGACTCGGAGACGCTGCAAATGCTTTTCTGGCCACTTGACGCTGCGTCCTGCAGCTTTAACGAGCGATAGATGGCGCTTTTGTTGCTAACATTTTCAAACACACATTTCGAAAACTCCACAAAAATACTCCGCACTTAACTGCTTAAGGCGGGTGTATTAGACATGAGTACAAAACGAATTCTTGACGGAAACGTTGTTCAATAAAAAATGGCAGCAGAACTTACTAATGGCTACATTACAAATTAAAAATCAAAATTTTAAAATATGTATACAACTTTCAAAAAATAATTTGGTACAAATAAATCTTAATATCGAACTTATAATAAATTCATATATGTAGAAATTTAACTACTGCTTACAGGGTATTATTTGTGCAGTTGTGAACAATGTTCAAACTTGCTGCTATTATTGTTATTATTATTGTAATGATTGTGCTACTTACATAGGATTGTACAAAAAAGTTGGAGTCATCACAGTTGGCCAAGCAATTGCAATTGATTTTATATTTGTCCGACTTTAAGGATATAATCTCGCCTTTTTTGCGGCAGGCAGCATGATGGAAATTTAAAATTGTTTAAATTAATAAATGGGCTTTGTAATGTGCGATTAGTGCCGCAGCTACTTGATATTCATTAATATTTGAATATCTAATCGCATTCTCTCAGGGAATTGTTAGACTTGGCATCTTTACTGACCAGCTACAACTGGAAAATAAAACGATGGTCACGTTCAACGTACAAATATTTTTGTAATAAGAATTTGTTTTTTGGGAAATTCTCAAGTCAAATATTTGCATGTGCTAAAAGTCGAAAAAAATGCTCACGTTTAATTTTGACCAGGCAACCGATGCCTTCTAGACCGCACACCGGCAGGCGACGGCCACTGCGTACTGAAAGAGATGGAGATACAAAGTGAAAGTGAGACAGATAGGTGGATAAATAGGTAGGGGAGTCGTGAAAACTTGAAGTGGAACTATTTAAACATTTTATGAGCAAATTTGCGCCATAAAATGCGCAGCGCAGCGTCGACACATAAAAGTTAAATTTAATGGCAACAATTAAGTGCAACTATGTGAACGAGGCACATGCTTCCCGGGCATGCGGATGAGGACGCAGATGAGGACGAGGCTGAGCTGGGCAATATGATTAAAATTGGACAATGATAAATAATTGGGCGGTTGCCTTTAGCAGCCATTGGGGGAGCAGGTTAACTTACAGCGATTGCGATAAAAATGCGGAACGCAACCGCAGATCCGAAGGGCAAAGAACATGCGGCACTCGGAGAGGCACAGACCAAAGCTGTAAATGGGAACCGTCTGCATATCGTCGGCCTCGTACTGAAAGCGGCACTTTCGCTGCTTCGTAGTAAACCTAACATCAAATATTTAATTAGCTACTTATTACGCGTTAACTACATATAAACAGTCGATAAAGAAGAAATATAATAATACTAAGAACTACTAATAAATGTTGAATTATAAACCAAAACAAAAATATTGAAAAATCTTAAAAATCAAAACAATAGTAGTAGTTCTACTTACGCTCTGGCCTCCTCATTCGTATAGATTTCGAGGGCGATCAGTTCCACCGTGGTGTAATCGCTTTCGGGGAAGGTGTAACGTTGCTTCGATATGCTGGGCACATCGCCAGGTCCATGAAAGTAGACATCGTAAGCCGTGGACAGATTTATAATCTGCGCATAGATCTCGCCATCCAACGGATGAACTGTCACTCGATCCCCATGATCCAATAGATTCCATTCGTTAGCACGCCAATATCTGCCAGTTAGTTTAATGCTTTTTTTTTGACATCCCAATAAAATCAATGCCAACGAGTACTCACGGAAAAGAGTTGTATCTGGCCACCAGGGAGTTGACGGAATGGCAAATGCCAAACTCCGTTTGTGTCTCGTAGATGAACATTTTGACGGCGGCGCCGCTGCTGATTTCCGGTTCGAAGGGCCATTTCAATTCATAGAGTATATCCAAGTAATTGTTGCTATCGATGCCATAAGACTTGTTCAGCGGTAGAGTTTCCAAATTGTCATATGTGAGACTCGCAAGTTTCTCAATAAAGTCCCGGAAATTGTCCTTATCCTCGTCATCCTCAAACTCTTCGATGTGTGCACTGCGAGTAAAGAATATAACATGTATATGAAGATGTATAATATTTTATTATAAATAAAATGTACTATTGATACTTCGAAATTTAATTATTCGGGATAAGTAAATATTCATTTATGATTTGATTTTCAATTATTTCTTAACAGATCTTCAACAGTGCAAATATGAAATCAAATTATCCAACATTAATTTGTGTAATTGAATTCTAAAAAAAATATTTTATCTTAGGAAGTTTTATTTAAATTTCTTACAGTATATAATCATCTACTTTGAGTTCGTCGATGCGCTTATGCGGACAGACAGTCAACGATGGAAAGCTGGTGTTCCACACAAGTTTGTTGCGATCCATCGAGATGACCATGGGCGAAGTCTGAAACCGTTGCCAAGTGCGTTGGCTCAGCGAGATGATGCTGAAGAGGGCAACGCATATAAATGCAAACCAGAGCATCCTATACAAAAAAATTAGATATTAAAAAACACAATCAAGAAAACAGAAAACAGAAAAAGAGGCGGCATGACAAAAGCAAAAGAATTTCGAAATGATATATGGCTTCCAATCATTTTTTGCGTGTGCATTCTGGCAATGCACATAAAAATCTATTGCGTGTAAATTTTTGGTAAGCATCAGGCGAAATATGCGCGACAAAAGAATTATGGCTGGCAAGTTGGGAAAGGAGTCAATGAACGGCAGGCGACGCTGGCTTAAACCCTTTCTCAGTCGCCCCATTTTTATTATTTGTTGTAAGAGCGACGACAGCCCAAACACTCGCATAGACATAGAGAGAGAGATAGAGATAGGGACAGAGACAGAGACAGAGGCAGAGACAGAGAGTAGCCATAACAAGTCTGACAAAAGCTGGCAAATCCTCGCTGAATTCCTCTCCGAGTGCTTCGCCACACAATGATGACATTTTGACGCCAGCAATGGCTCATAAAGCCTTCACCACTGTCACACACCCACACACACACGCACACACACACACACTGTCATACAGTGGGATGTGTGGACACTTCGTTGCTGTAACAGCTACTTGGCTTTTAATTTTCCAGCATTTCCCTGCAAGAATGCTCAACACTTTCCGCTTCTGCATCAAATTATTTCAAATTTCAAATTGTCACAGCTCTGTAAACTTCTCCATTTTCGGTTATTGTACCCTGCGAGTATTAAGCCAAAAGGGTATAATAAATTAAATGAATTTTCATCTAGATTATTTTTATAACAAGTTAGAGATAACTAGCAATATATATTTGATATATAAATATTATTATTATAATATAGAAATATTTCTATGTATCTATCTAATAAGACAGAAAATCAAGTCGCTACAAATTTGCATAATTAGAATTATTTTTAACTAGCTTGAAATATTTGTGTTTAATTACAAAAATAATTAACTGAAAAGTTACTAAATTTTGAAATATTTTTAGAATAATTAGAAATATTTTAGAAAAATTAAACTTAAATTTCTAATTGTTTCGATGAGATATCGTGTGGCTTTTGACAGGATATCTGCTAGTTAAGCAGAGTCTTTTGAACGGATTTTACTCATTCACTTTATTGTTATGACGGGGCTTGGAATGTCCGTTGTTTTCCCCTTGCTACCAGAGTAATACCGGACCGATTTTGAAAATGTTAGACAACGAAAATTCTTTGGCTGTCACAGAACAATGCATATACTCGTATATAGTGCGTATGTCGGGCTCAACTTGTTTGGCCGTCCATCAGTCTGTCTGTCTGTCAGTCATTTGGTTTGTTTCATCATCTCTCAGCACTCATATGAATAAAATTTGTGCGTGAATGGAGTTCAGTGATGCATTCACGTTCACATACGAGTACGGAAATGGATGGGAGTTCTGTAATAAGTGAAATATGTATGCTAAAGGGTTTGTTTTCACCACTTCGCGTAGATTATAAGAAATTTTACTCGTTGAGAGCAAATCTACTTTTGAATATAATTTAAATTACAAGTTGATTCAGTTTCAACAAGCTTATTGTTTCCACACAAATGCTCATTAAACTGCTTTCGATTTCATTTAACAAACTATTTGCGGTTCGTTAAAATAAATGCATGTAATACGCGTAAATAAATGCTTCTCCTTTGGTGCCACTCGACCAAAAACCCTCCTTAAAACCCATCCGCATTGCACATGTATTTGAACGTTGTGCATTTTTGTTCGTAGTAGGGAATCCTGATCCCTATTTGAGTTCTGGTGCTTACGTTGGCTCCGGATTATGCAGTCATGCACCTGAACGAGTGTTCATCCATCCCCTTGAGTTCAGCTGTTGCCATATCAACGTTTTTGGGATTGCGATTTTTTCATGTCAACGACGCAGACACTTTTTTTTTATGCATCTTTCTGCACTAATATTTCTGTTGGCAACAAAAGCTGCTTACTATACTTTAGATCTTTCTATTCAAATGATAATTTGTTTGCAGGGTATTGCAATTAATTTGGCAAACAAATATTACATTAATTAGAACTAATTTTCTAGACCGGGTAAGTGAAGTGCAATAAAGTTCTGTTTATATTTCTTAATATTAGTCGAATTTATAAATATGCAATAATATACATACATATATTTAAATTAAATAATATTTTTGCAATTATGGAACTACTTGTGTATTCAGTACCAGGTAACCGCTAGTCGAACACACTCTATCCTGCTTATGTTTGCTGTGGCGAAAGTGAATAAATCAAAGTGAAGTGCGGAAATAAATAAATAAAATTGCTGGCAGCACAAATCATTGTGATGGAAGCGGGGGGCGCTGTATTAATTAGAGCCTGGCTTTGCGTGCGGCACAGCTCGAATCTGCCACTTCCCGTTCCCTCGTCAGTGGCACATTGAACACCTGTCTCCTGCATCCGGAAAACTAACAAAAATTGTAATGGAGCTAGCCATGGAGCAGTGGATTGAAGTTAAGTCTGGCGTGCCAGGTTCTGTTATCCACTAATTAACCCTCAGCTGCGGGTTGGCTGTGGTCCATTTTTGTTATGCTGACAGTTCCCACAAGGCCAGGCCGCCCTCCCTGCCCCGCACTTGGTGTGGAGTGTGTTACCAATTTAAGCCTTGCCAGACATTCCGTGTAATCCTGTTTGTCATGTCATGTCAGTTTTTAGGATTTATTGCTCGGCTGCTTCACCAAATACGAATTCCAACGGCAAAAATAATACTTCCCCACGCACACAAAAGATGTGGAAAAATTTGTTGCTCATGTGTAATTTTATGCATGCGAGGGGGGAACGAGAACTTCCCACTGTCTGCATAGGCACGCACATCCCTTTGGGGCTCTGCCATATGCCAGCGAGATCGTAGTTGGAGCTGGAGCTGGAGTTGGAGTTGGCGTTGGAATCTCAAAGTCTCGGCCGGCACGTGCGAGTGCTTTAGAAGATTTTAAGTCCACGACTTATAGTTTTGTGTCATTTAATAGTTTGTGCTCTTTGGCCCACAAAACTAAAACCAAAGCGAAAGCGAAAGTTTCGTTTGCGATTTGGCTTGGTAGGCCGTAATGAGGTTTTGCTTTCAATTAATTTGAAAATTAATTGGTTGAAAGAATTGGACACGATGAGACAGCGAATCTGTCTGCTGAATTCCAACCTCAACATTAATTTTGCTAAATTAAATTAAAGATATATTTATCTAATCTAGTTTTTGTTTGATTTAAGTAATTATAATAAAGTTAAATATTTTATCAAAAATGAATTACGCTTTTAAAATGTCTATTAAGAATATATTATTAAATATTATTAAGCGATATTAAATACATATTAAGCCAGTGTTGCTCTGACTTTATATCAAATAAAATAAAAATATTAATTACATATTAAAAATAAATTAATAAAAGTATAGCTTTTAAAATGGCAATTTACAACATCTCATGATATGTTCACTAAACGATGTTAAATACATAATTATGTAAGCTTGTTTTGGTTTGATTTAACATATGTTAAAATAAAATAATATTTTGTTTTCTGAAATGTCTACTCTCACTAAACGAAATAAAAGTTTTGCTTTCTTGTATTTTAAAAATATTTTACAAATAAATATTCAAAATACGTAAATAAAAGTATGGCTTTTAAAAAATGCTATTTGGAATATGTGCAAGTTCTCGTGATTTGCTAGTTGCAAGAAGAGCATTTCAGTTCTGGGTTTGCTGCACCAAACTCACCGTTCCAAAAAGTTGAGTCCAAATTTGGCCAGGTAGATGAAACCGTGTATGGACGAGCCTTGCAGAAACTCGATTATGAATGCCTGCGCTTTTGCAATGTAAGCTGTATTCTCAATCCTGGATTCCTCTTGTGCTGCAGTCCCCTGTGGCGTCTCTGCCTCCGTCGCCTTTGTTTGCTTCGCTGGCCGAGGCTGCCAAAGCGGCGGTCGACGAAAGCTGCGAATGCTGTACGGTTTCCGTTGATTAATGACCACTTCGTCCTCATTACGATTGGCATTACGTGTTGTCGTATTCGTTGTTTGGTGCCTCGATGCCTGATTTTCGTGATGCCTTTGAGCGGTACCAGGAAATAGTAAAAGTCCTGGTCCAGCTCGGGGTCTCGACTCGCCTCGTGGCGATGTTAGAGGTTGTTGTTGCTGCTGTTGCAGCGATGCCGTCGATGCTGTCAGCGAATCGTTGCTGCCATCCCAGCTCGTCATCGTTCTGGACGAAGTGCTTTGTGACTCCTCGTGCTGCATACTTTCAGGCTGCGCTGCGTTATCGATAGGTTACGTTAATCGATTTCAATACAAAATGCTTACGTTTAGTATTAAATTCATACCACATCAAGTGAATATACTAAAAGCCATTTGGCTTTAATGTTGTCACGGACTAATTAAGCTACAGGGTCATAAAATTATTTGCAACTCATAATTTTATATGGCCTTTTCGATATGATATTAAGCGCTTATGAATATTATATTATGCAGCCTTTCCGATTGCAGCCTCGTATCAGTTTACTGTTCATTAAGCATAAATATGTCGTTTTAAATATGTTTTTGTGGCGCGTCTGCTGCGGCACAACTTCGTACAACAATAAATCATTATTGCCGTTTTTAATGTCATGTAAATTATGCCGTATAAGTGATTGAGCGTGTGTGTTGCTGTGTGTTTACCGCATGTGTGTGAGTGCGAACGAACCAAGAACGAAGCAGCAATAAATGTGTGTATATGCACAGATTGCCGGATAAAAGCGCTGAAGATTGAAGGACATATGGAATAAGTAAATCTCGACGGCAAATTCCCGTCACAAATGAGGCATTAAAGTTGCGCATAATTTGGTTAAGAATACACTGAGCACAAACGCGTATGTCAAATTTGAGATTCATAACGTATTTCTCTGCAATTGTACAAAATGTGATTCTTATTTTAAAAAATATATGACATTATTGTTATGTTATCGATCCCTTATCGCAATTTATATTTAAATGTATTGTCTATATATCAATTGTTTAATATTGTTGTCTCTATTCAATTTATATCAATCCCAATTCTCAATAGAAAAAAAACATTAAGCGGCATTCCCGTAATCCACTTCAATTTTAGTAACATAAGATAGTTTCACGCTGATAGATCGAAATTTTGTTCTCAGTGCCAGCCTTCTGAAATTTAAATAATTCATAAGAGCGGCGTAATTGTACGCTCCCAATATAATGATAAATACTTTACATTCATTTGTATAATTTTTATAAAGTAGTCTATGAAATATGAAAATCAGAGTGACTTTATTATATTTGCCACATAAAAGAAGCTCTACCGAATTCAATAAAAGCAAATTGAAAGAATAATTTGATTGATAATTTAAGTTGCCATTTTTCGTTTTCATCATCTTGCAACTTGCAGCACAATGAACTTGTACGATTGCGACTGCCGTTTGTATTTGTGCAGCAACTGTTATCGCCGCTACCTGTGGCACGAACTCTCCCAGCAGGAGCATCGCTGCAAGCACTGTCGCTTGTCGTATCGAGGATGCATCATTTGCGATCGCCAATTCGAGCCACGCCACATGAAGGAGATCTATTGCAAGCGATGTGAGTTTCACACGGTCAAAATGGTTTCGAATACCCCGCCACCAGAGTTGGATCTCGAACTAGAATCAGACGCGATGGACCCCCCAGAGGACCGCGAGAGTTGTTCCGTGGCACAGCGCTGGAACGATATTATGGCGGCAAATGGCATCGATAACGGATTCTACATGGACTGATTGGGTGGACATTAAATGAAATTATATACAAAAATACATATTGTTGAGCCTCCTTTAAGTAGAGCTCACTGTTGCAGTGTCCAATCCGTCTGCTTCATTGGGCCACTTACATACATGCGACCAAACAGGATCATTAAGTTTTACAACAAACCGATTCATTACTATAAGGTTGCATTGTCCAGGTTGGGTCAAATTGAGTGAGTGCGACAAGCGAGGAGCGAAGAGGGCGGCAATTGGGGCAGCATCGATGATGATGATGCTGCAGGCGGGCAGCTGGCGCAACATCAAAAGGTTTCGTTGCGTAGAGCGGAGAGTCCTTAAACTGGATTAAAATTTCATTTAAATTTGCATTTAAATGAGCGCAGTGCACTCAAAGTAAATGCCCATTGCCCCGCATCCCTCTCCACACACAGCACACAAAAGAGCTGCCCAGACTCCTGGCGAGACGCAGACGCAGTTCCCGGAGTTGCAGACATTCACCCGAGTCCCGAATACTACGAACATCGAATCTGCACCCAGAAACAGTTGCCATTCAGACGTGGACCTCGTGCACATGGGCAACATTAAAAGGGTTTTTTAATGCAGTTTCTTTTTTTTTATTCAGTTTTTATTTTTTATTCGTCTCTCGCTCAGTTGATTACCTTTGGCAGCTGATATGGGCGGGGCGGGTCTTAAGCGAGCGATCTGCTACTGCATTTTAATGGGTATTATTTAAATATGTATATTTTACAATTAAATAAACGATTTTTCTGCTCTTATAGCGCCCAGAGTTACATTTTCAGCTTCTGACCGCCATTCCCGGATGCCTTTTATGTGGCTCAAGAGCTCGCTCTTTGTTGTTGCTGCGGGCTATATACGAGTGTTCGAGTACATATACACACATATATATTTGCAGCTTTTGCGTGTTAATTAAATTGCAAAGCGGCCTAGAGGACATTTTAATTGGCCTTCACTTTGTAGGACAATCGGTCTGGTTTCACCAGTTGCAACTCGATGCTCAACCTTTTTATCTGCAAAGCCCTACATTTTGTGGCCTCTGCTCTCATTTGACTCCATGCTTAACCCGATTGATTACAAGTATTTAAATTTATTGTGACCCCTTGCAGTCGATTCATTTGAATTCTTCACAACCCTTGTTCTAAGTACAAGAAAGAAGAACACTCTTCCACTCGGTTTGTTATCAGTCCGTCTGTCTGCCCGTTTGTTGTATCTTGTCTGCTTTGGCGAAATAACAAATTTTCCAATTTGTTTCTTGATTTATTTTCACGCCAATTTCTTGGCGTTTTCCTCCGACGCTGCTGACATTTGTTTATTTATTTGATTTCATGTTTTGTCTGCCGTCGTCGTTTTCTCTGCTCTGCTCTGTTTTGCTCAGCTCTGTTTGTTGGTTGCGTGAAATCACGAATGAATGAATGACTGCCTCGGCAACCACCATGAATATTCATGGGCCATGCCACTAGAAACAACAGCGGCATCACCAACAACAACAACAACAACGACCACAGCAGCAACAACATGAAACCAACTTAGCTTGCATTTCCGCTCCATGCGCCAACAATTCGCAGCTCCATTTTGCTGTCCTCAATGGCAACAGCAGCTGCAACAACAGCAACGGCATCTTCAAGCCGAGCATTGAATACCCTCTCAAAGGGTACATTTATTTGGCATTGTATTTGTATTATTTAAATTCTTTGGAATTTTATTCTTGGCACAAACATCGCGTTATTATATCAGAATATTACGAATAGACTACGAATTTAATCGACCAAAATTTTTATTTACATTTTTAGCTTTCTTCAATAATTTGTTTGAGCTTTTAATAAATTGATTAGTAATTAATATTTCTGTATAAATAATATGAAGGCAACTTAATGTGTTAAATTACTTTCTTTCTCTCAAATTTAAAATTATTAATATTTTATTGTGGTTCGAATTAAATTTATTTATATATTGTTACATGGTTGCAATTCAGTAACGAGCAAAATAACTTTTAAATTATTTTTTGCAATGAAAGTGCATTCGAGTTTCTGCTTTAAAGTGCTGCGTCTTTTTCGCCTTGCGCTTCTGCGTGATCTTTGAGGGTTTGGAGTGAGCAGCTGCTTCGTGCTGAGACGCCTCAAATTGTTGTTGTTTATGCTGTTGTTGCAACCATTGTTTTACTGAAAACGTTGTGGTTGTGAGTTGGTGTGTGTGATTGCTGGCTGCGAGACATTGTGAGTGTGTGTGTGTGTGTGTGTGTGTGTGTGTGTGTGTGTCTCTGTGCATGTGCGTGGGGTCGCATAAAAGTAGGCAATGTTTTTGCGTATGTATCGAACAGGAAATTTAATTAAAAGTGCTTTGTTGCTGATTCGAAATGCAGGAAATATAACTGAGACCACAACTTACCTCTCACTTTCTTGGTTACCATTAACTTTGCTGCTGCTGCTGCTGCTGCTGCTGTTTAGTGTTTACTGTGGCTGCTAACGAACTGTGACTGTGACTGTTGCCATTAGAGTGCTGCACTTGACTTTTGTACATGATTTGGTCAGGCAATGGCCGGACCGATTTTTGGCCGACAATTTTTGGCTGCCTCATGAGAAGGTTGTCAGCTGCTGCTGCCGCTGGTCACTCCATTCCACTCCACTAGAGTATCGGAGTCGGAGCTCAGATTCGTGTTGATTGCTCCGGAACAATCGCAACAGCATTTGTCTGGCACAACACGTAACCCAATGAATCTGATTGCGTTGACGATGGCGATGCAGCAACCAGTTCAGATTGTATTGATTTCTGAGCGCTAATTAGTAAGCCAGCGGGGAACGGAGTACGAGTTGCAAGTAGGCTGTTGTCGGAGTTGCATGTCAGCTGCCAGGGCTCGACCAGTTAACGATTGTTGCGTCATTATGCCCACCAGATATGATCAATTGGGGGTTTCAGGTGAAACACGATTTTGTGGCCAACTTGCGTAATCCCTGCTGCGGTTGGCAAGTCCTGAAATTTCGAGAAGTGCTTAAATAAAATGTATGCTCTATAATTTTTAAATTTCAAGCAACCCTTGCTTTAAACTACTTTCATAATTTCAATTTCAATTAAAGTATTATTATTTATAGCTGTAAAAATTTGAGGAGGAATTCAAGACACATGTTCTGGGTGCACGGCATAATGAACACTTTTACTCTAAATGGAGTTTTTGTGGAACACCAAGCTGCTCAAGACAAACATCGAATTGTCCAAGGGGAAGACATGACATTTAAGGTGTTGCAGAAGTTATGCTTGGAGTTAAGTTTCAAATGTTTGGGCTTTATGCTGATCACGAGCAGCATGCGAATGCTTTTTCTGGAGAATATGATATTCGCTGTACACACTTTGCAAAGAAGATTGTGAGCGAATTAACTTTAGTCGAATGCTTAAACAATAATTAACTGCTTAAGCAATAACGATGCCTCTGCGAATTTAACAATTATCGAGGGCGAAGTATAAAAAATGGTGCAAGTTTTAATTCTTTACACTCGCTAATGCAAAGAAACCCATAAAATAAACGAAAAATGGATGAAAAACTGTTTCTGCCTGTTGGCAAATTGAGCAAACTTTGTAGACCATTAGAGACGCCTGCCAGCATCAGCTCCAGCTCCATCTATCGCTTCTTATCCCGCCGCTGCTTCCATTCTGTGCGCTCCACCCATCGCTAAGTAATCTTTGATTTTGCATGCGCTGCGGGAGCAGCACATTGAATGGGGCAGGTCCAAGCCTCCCGCTGTGGCCAGCATTGGGGGCCACTGCAGCTGTATAAATTTTACATTTGTTTCCTTTCAATTTAACAATGTGTACTTTTGGCATTGTATTGCTTAACAGCGACGGAAAACGAGCACAGCTATTGGCAGTCTTTTTTCGTTTTTTTGTTCACTTCAAGCAAACCTTTGCGATGGCTGCTGCTCATTTCATCGCCTGATTTCGCAATATTTATGATTAGCAATTTATTATTCATAATTTTCGAGTGGGCAAACAAAGTGAAGCAACCAAGTTAAATCGAATAATGTTCTGCAATAATTCTTGAGCTCGATGGAGCTATGAGCTTTGTGGCCTGGCTACATTTGTGGGTGGTGCTCACATTAACTTGCACTTAATTTGATTAACAAAAGCCGATGTTTACATGCGCTGCATGCCAGCCAGCCATCCAAATCTATCAAAAATGTGTGTGCCAAGCCAGCCCTGGATCGGAACGAGAGCGCTTTCTGTGACAGGGATTGTCGTGGAGTGGAGTGGGGAATTGATGGTTGCAGTGGCTGCCTTGAACTGTGGCAGCAAGCTTAGTGGGTGATTTGTGTAAATTATTTATGCGCTTCAGCGCAAGTACAATATTTATAAACATACTGGCGAGAGTTTCCAAGGAACAAGCTGAGGAGCAGCCAACTCCGATACAAAGATTAAAATTTCGGATATAGAGTAAGTTTATGCTGTAAAAGCGCAACATCCCAGAAATTTAAAATCAAATTTACGCGTACAAGATTTTTATAATTATAATTTGCATACAATTTAAATCGATATCAGAGTGTTATTTATAGTACTTATAAATTAATTTACAGCTATTTAAGCATAAATATTAGAAATTTATATTAACATGATTACATTCTATAAGTAAGATGTAAGATGTGAAAATCTAATTTGCGGATTGAAGATTTTTAATATAATAATTTACAAAATTTTTAAATGATACTATATATATACATTTTGAATTTAAGCAAACATATCTTTTTGTATCAATACCTAATTTAATATATATTTCCGATTTACAAATTGTTATTCAAATCTCTATAGTTGTTTCTTTATAAAAATTCGCAAGCCTCCAATAACGATTTAAACAAGATTTATGTAATACTAATTTAAAAAAAATCGATATTAACACAGTAAATATACATATGTTAACTTGATCATTAATTGTTTATAGTCGATGTAAAGTAAACAAATTAAATTAAATAATTATTAACTAAACATATCTCAAACGCATGCATTTTCAGGCTTTCTGTTGATTTGCAATTATTTCCAAAACTCATGCCATCAATAGCTGTCGTTTGTCAAGAGGAATTTAATTAACCCATCGCAACGCCATTTATTCAACGCGAATTCGGGCCATCAATTGGGCCAAATAATTAGCGCCTATGCGCGCACACATTACGAGTTAACGGATAGCCCATCATTTGGCTACAGTTGTTGCAATATTCCAATACGGATTTCTCGCAATGGGTAATAAATTTCAGCGCTCAATATTACACACATCGAGGAGGGGGCGGCGATAAGACGACTTTGCATTGAATTTAAATATTTGCAATTATATTGAAATGCTTTTGCTGTGGTGCGAGGTGCGGGGTGTGAATTGGGGGGAAGCGGCTCCCAGCGAAGTGTCGGCTGTTTACACATGCCAATAAATTGTTGGCAACAAACCAACGGCCTTTTTACAAACGATATACGAATATTCCTCTTCTTCTACTTCGAATATTCACTTACAGCTCTTGGACGGGTACTCGCAAGTGTTATGGGTATACTCGTATGGAAGCGGCATCCACTTGAAAATAGAGCAATATCCACTTGCATATGTCGCGTGGACAATTTAAGAATGAGACGACGCCATAAATATTATTGATGGACGGGGCACACTCCCCTCAACCCTGCACTTCCCCCCCATCTCTGGCCGTGCATTCCCCATTCGGCCAACGACACAGACGATGATTGCGGCAAGCGGATGTAAAACCTTGGCAATGACAGTTTCGGGTCCCGTCTGTTATGCAAATGTTTGGCGTATGCCGCTGTCTGTACTCGTAGTTTGTGTCTGACTCTCTCTTTATATGTACATATATATATATATATATGTATCTGTATATCTGTGTGTCTGTGTATCGACGCCTGTTTATATGCAAATCTTTTATTTCGGTCTCGCCTGGCCTGGCTTCGTCTTTTCTTTTTATTTCCGCTGCAGCGCCGCCTGTTTTATTTTTTTGCATTAAATTAACATCAATAAAATGTGTCTTTCGTATTTCTCGAGTGTGTCCCAATGTCCTGCATCGATGTACGCCTCCTTCTGACTCCTTGTGCTGCACTTGTCTGCTCATAATTTGTAGCTAATGCCAACATGTGCTGTGATTTGTCCAAGAGCGATATTCACGCCGGGGGTGCACTTTCCATATCATTCACATCCACATCCACATCCACCCTAAACACAATCATCTATTATTTTTACTTTTAAGACATTTGCATGAGACACTTGCCCCAGGGCGGCAAATATTTGGCATTTGCATTGTGAGCTAGAATTGAGTGGTGAGAATGGAGAGTGATATCGCCAAGGAGTGAATAGAGGTATAAGACTCGTTATGCGGTAATGGAATTTGAAGCACATCATTGAAATAAATATTATTAAATCATTTCAACTTTTAACAATCTTTATTAAAATTTTGTACATCACTGCAAAGTGGGGAACTATAAATAATATTCATATTCCTGGAATAATTACAAATAACTTAAATGTAAAGAAATGATTATTTTGACTAGGAAGATTAAAGTTAAAATTGATAACTTAACTTAAAGCAAGTTGTGTATTAATTGATACCAATCTTAAAGTGCTACTTGGGCTGGAGTCAAATCAAAATTCAGTTTAATTAATTTAGTTTATTTATTGCGTAAAAGTCGCAAAAATAGTTGCAACATTGGCAGCCAAACTTAAGCAACGATTACACGAACAGGAAGACGAGCTTTGTGGGCGTGGCCAACGCTGAGCAAACAAATAAACATGGTCATGCAATATTAATATTTATGCACAAATATTGAAAGTGGAGCGGCGAACGTGGCGAAAAGAAAGGCAGGTCTTGGCACTACAATACACTGGAGCGAGGTAGAAGTTCCTCAGGGCGATTCGCAAATACATAGTCGTATATCTTCTAAGTGAAATGCTAAAAGATTGATGACGCGGCGTCTTTGTGTGCCTTTGCCTTCGCCTCTGCCTTTGCCGGACGTTCTCCCCGTCTCCCCTCTCGGGTTGTGTGTGCACGTTTATAAGAATTTATGGCAATGACTGTTAAGGCAATGCTGCGTATACGCAATATTTATATTTATGTATTATGAATCAATGCGTGCAGAGGACGCTGGCTATCGATGCTGAGGACCGAAAGAGAGAGAGAGAAAGAGAGAGAGGGGGCGTGTCAGGGCAGCATAAAAAAGTAGATACACATGGCATGTACACTAAAACAAAAGGATAACAATAACTTTTCGGCATGGGAAGGACTCGCAATCTTCCCGAAAAGTCTTTGGGGGCGGATTATGCGTCAGCTTCCCTCTGGATGAGGGGCGACTTTGTTTATAAATAAGCTCGCATAACGGTAACGAATAGAGTGCACATAAAAATTGCATGAAAATGAAAGACACCCACTCGACAGCGAACAATACTCATTCTCATACTCACACTCGGACTCGAACTCGAACATTCGCAACAATCATAGGCAGCTGGACTCTGGACCTAAACTGGGTCAAATAGGCCACAACGTGGACGTGTATACTTCTATATATATTACGTAAAAAATTATACTATTACAATCAAGTTTACGACTGCAATTCAGCCGCATTGCTTGAGTGCCAATGAATATGATGATGGCAACGCGATGATCGCCCCTTGAGAAGATAATGATGATGATTGCGTTGGCTTGTCTTTTGTTGTTGGGGGAAAGCCAAATAAAAAACAAAACAAAATCAGCCTAAACGGCAATTCGGAGGGAATGAGATAACGGATGGGATATGTTTGGGAAAAGTCTTAAAGAATGTATGAACATTGTACAAATAAAAAGCTTAAGCTTTGAAATGCTTGATACAAAAAATTAATATCGACCCCTTTTCGTAAAATATTTTCGGTTAAGATTTTGATTATCTCACTAATCGTTAATTAAAATAATATGTGCGAACATAACAATGGTTCAATATTGTTATCCATTTATAATTGGATTAATATCCTTATTCTTAAGGGAAAAATCAAGCAAATCCGCTGTCTTATAAAATTAGAAATAAAATATGAATAAAGTTTAATTTCTGTAACAATATGTAATTTTTAATTGTTTTCATATATTAGTTATCTATTTAAAAAGTTGTAATACCCATGGGTAGCGGATAATAAAATAGGGTAGTTTGTCTTATTAATATTCGCTTTTCTTATGATTTTATCTTCATTCACACTTATTGTGTATTGTGCATTCACATGTGTACTCGTTAGCTGCAACCGCGGTCTTAATCCTCAGCGGCAATACCAAGATCAGCAACAACAAGCACAGAAGTCACCGCCACCGCCACCACCTCAACAACGACAAAGTCGAAAATGGGAATAATGATTTTTTGTAGCTTGTTCACAGTTTTCATATCGTTCTCTCGCCTCCCCTAGGCGTCCCTCGGCAAGTGGGCAACTTTGGAGCTGGCGGCAGTCAGGTAAAAATTGCAATAGCTAAAAGGGTTGCCACCAGCAACAACTACAGCAACAACAACAAAAGGCTAACGTAACTTTTAGCATCGAGAAGCGGCGCTTTTGACAGCCGTTCAGAGTTCTGTGCCAACAACAACGTTCACCCACTGCTGCAGCTGCTCCCCCGCCGCCCATCGTCGTCTCGCATCCCCTACGGGTGCTTTTTTCGTGAGCTTTGAGCCACTTTTTTGCGCCACAAAACTTTGCACTTTGACATGCAGCCACGTGTATGACGACTTTATATGTATACGCGCAGTATATATTTTGTTTGTGTGGGTATTTGTGAATGCTGAATGCGCATTCGTTGTCGCTTTGCCTGACATTTAAGTTGTCCGGATTGCGGGGAGTGCGAGCTTTGAATGCAACGCCTGAGCTGTCAATGGGCTACCCTTTGAATTAGCCCATAGTAGTTGCTAATTCCCCTAATAGTTGACAAATGCTGCAATTACTTTATACTGATGTTAACATGCTATTAAAGCTTGATTGCTTTTTATGTGTTCATATTTAAATTATCACAAATACACATATATACTATGTATATATTAAGTTGTTTCTGAGATCCACGAACTTACACGGGCAAACAGACAATTAGGCTGTCAATTAAGAAGAATTAATATTCATTAAATGGTTGGAGAAGTCGTCTTCTGTCTGTGACATACATTTGGCTTTTGCACAAAACTTGAATACCCTTTTCTCATTTTGAATGGGAGGAGCATATTAAGATAAATATCAATAATAGTAATAAATAATAGTAATATTTAGTAAATAACTTTTCAATTTACGCATCAAATTCACTTGCAACCTGAAAAACGCTTACCAACACATACAAAAATATTTGAATCGGTGTACATGTGAGTTGTCTTGTCTCTTTGGCTCTCCGCTCTCCAACTCTCTTGTTGTTGTGATCTTTTTGGCAGCCGAAACAGCAACAATAATGTCGACGAGTCTTTAGGAAATTTCTCACCGAAAAATTCCCTTGCATACACGTCTACTATAATATGTGTGTGTAATAGACACGATCAGAGAATGCTATCAATTAGCGCGCTCTCATTCACACTCGCGAACAGGCTTTTTCTTCTGATTTACCTAAATATTCGTCAAAAGTAGCATCCTCTTCTGTTAGAGCAACGTCTTCTGCTAGACTCCCAGTGTTAACAAGCAACGAATTCTGTTTGACTAGCGCGTTCTCACTCGCACTCGCGTACAAGCTCTTCTTCTGCTTTACCTTCATATTCGTCAAAAGTAGCATCCTCTTCTGTTAGAGCAACGTCTTCTGCTAGACTCCCAGTGTTAACTAGCAACGAATTCTGTTTGACTAGCGCGTTCTCACTCGCACTCGCGTACAAGCTCTTCTTCTGCTTTACCTTCATATTCGTCAAAAGTAGCATCCTCTTCTGTTAGAGCAACGTCTTCTGCTAGACTCCCAGTGTTAACAAGCAACGAATTCTGTTTGACTAGCGCGTTCTCACTCGCACTCGCGTACAGTCCTTTTCTTCTGCTTCACCTTCATATTCGTCAAAAGTAGCATCCTCTTCTGTTAGAGCAACGTCTTCTGCTAGACTCCCAGTGTTAACAAGCAACGAATTCTGTTTGACTAGCGCGTTCTCACTCGCACTCGCGTACAAGCTCTTCTTCTGCTTTACCTTAATATTCGTCAAAAGTAGCATCCTCTTCTGTTAGAGCAACGTCTTCTGCTAGACTCCCAGTGTTAACTAGCAACGAATTCTGTTTGACTAGCGCGTTCTCACTCGCACTCGCGTACAAGCTCTTCTTCTGCTTTACCTTCATATTCGTCAAAAGTAGCATCCTCTTCTGTTAGAGCAACGTCTTCTGCTAGACTCCCAGTGTTAACAAGCAACGAATTCTGTTTGACTAGCGCGTTCTCACTCGCACTCGCGTACAAACTCTTCTTCTGCTTTACCTTCATATTCGTCAAAAGTAGCATCCTCTTCTGTTAGAGCAACGTCTTCTGCTAGACTCCCAGTGTTAACTAGCAACGAATTCTGTTTGACTAGCGCGTTCTCACTCGCACTCGCGTACAGGCTTTTTCTTCTGCTTTACCTTCATATTCGTCAAAAGTAGCATCCTCTTCTGTTAGAGCAACGTCTTCTGCTAGACTCCCAGTGTTAACTAGCAACGAATTCTGTTTGACTAGCGCGTTCTCACTCGCACTCGCGTACAAGCTCTTCTTCTGCTTCACCTTCATATTCGTCAAAAGTAGCATCCTCTTCTGTTAGAGCAACGTCTTCTGCTAGACTCCCAGTGTTAACAAGCAACGAATTCTGTTTGACTAGCGCGTTCTCACTCGCACTCGCGTACAAGCTCTTCTTCTGCTTTACCTTAATATTCGTCAAAAGTAGCATCCTCTTCTGTTAGAGCAACGTCTTCTGCTAGACTCCCAGTGTTAACTAGCAACGAATTCTGTTTGACTAGCGCGTTCTCACTCGCACTCGCGTACAAGCTCTTCTTCTGCTTTACCTTCATATTCGTCAAAAGTAGCATCCTCTTCTGTTAGAGCAACGTCTTCTGCTAGACTCCCAGTGTTAACAAGCAACGAATTCTGTTTGACTAGCGCGTTCTCACTCGCACTCGCGTACAAACTCTTCTTCTGCTTTACCTTCATATTCGTCAAAAGTAGCATCCTCTTCTGTTAGAGCAACGTCTTCTGCTAGACTCCCAGTGTTAACTAGCAACGAATTCTGTTTGACTAGCGCGTTCTCACTCGCACTCGCGTACAGGCTTTTTCTTCTGCTTTACCTTCATATTCGTCAAAAGTAGCATCCTCTTCTGTTAGAGCAACGTCTTCTGCTAGACTCCCAGTGTTAACTAGCAACGAATTCTGTTTGACTAGCGCGTTCTCACTCGCACTCGCGTACAAGCTCTTCTTCTGCTTTACCTTCATATTCGTCAAAAGTAGCATCCTCTTCTGTTAGAGCAACGTCTTCTGCTAGACTCCCAGTGTTAACTAGCAACGAATTCTGTTTGACTAGCGCGTTCTCACTCGCACTCGCGTACAGTCCTTTTCTTCTGCTTCACCTTCATATTCGTCAAAAGTAGCATCCTCTTCTGTTAGAGCAACGTCTTCTGCTTGACTCCCAGTGTTAACTAGCAACTACTTCTGTTTAGCAGAATATCAACTCCTGCTTTTTGAATGGCATAGTTACATCTTCTTCCGCTTAACAAATGTTACATTCTCTTTTTCTTGACGTTGTCACCTTTTTGCCTTCGAGCAACGTCTTCTGCTTTACACTTAGCTTTAACTCGATCTGCTGAAGTACCAGGCGAACATTATCGAGCAGCAAGTAGATTTGCCAAAAATTTAAATTTTCAGAAGCTGGGCGGGCTTTTCAAATTTGAATTTGAATAAAATACGTTAATATTAACGACGAAATTCCTTCCCAAAACCAACGTCGATCTGCTGAAGTACTAGGCGAACATAATCGAGTAGCAAGTAGATTTGCCAAAAATTTAAATTTTCATAAGCTGGGCGGGCTTTTCAAATTTGAATTTGAATAAAATACGTTAATATTAACGACGAAATTCCTTCCCAAAACCCACTTGGAGCTGCTGAAGTACCAGGCGAACATAATCGAGTAGCAAGTAGATTAGCCAAAAGTTTAAATTTTCAGAAGCTGGGCGGGCTTTTCAAATTTGAATTTGAATAAAATACGTTAATATTAACGACGAAATTCCTTCCCAAAACCAACGTCGATCTGCTGAAGTACTAGGCGAACATAATCGAGTAGCAAGTAGATTTGCCAAAAATTTAAATTTTCAGAAGCCGGGCGGGCTTTTCAAATTTGAATTTGAATAAAATACGTTAATATTAACGACGAAATTCCTTCCCAAAACCAACGTCGATCTGCTGAAGTACCAGGCGAACATAATCGAGTAGCAAGTAGATTACCCAAAAATTTAAATTTTCAGAAGCAGGGCGGGATTTTCAAATTTGAATTTGAATAAAATACGTTAATTTTAACGACGAAATTCCTTCCCAAAACCAACGTCGATCTGCTGAAGTACCAGGCGAACATAATCGAGTAGCAAGTAGATTTGCCAAAAATTTAAATTTTCAGAAGCAGGGCGGGATTTTCAAATTTGAATTTGAAAAAAATACGTTAATATTAACGACGAAATTCCTTCCCAACACCCACTTGGAGCTGCTGAAGTACCAGGCGAACATAATCGAGTAGCAAGTAGATTTGCCAAAAATTTAAATTTTCAGAAGCTGGGCGGGCTTTTCAAATTTGAATTTGAATAAAATACGTTAATTTTAACGACGAAATTCCTTCCCAAAACCAACGTCGATCTGCTGAAGTACCAGGCGAACATAATCGAGTAGCAAGTAGATTACCCAAAAATTTAAATTTTCAGAAGCAGGGCGGGATTTTCAAATTTGAATTTGAATAAAATACGTTAATTTTAACGACGAAATTCCTTCCCAAAACCAACGTCGATCTGCTGAAGTACCAGGCGAACATAATCGAGTAGCAAGTAGATTTGCCAAAAATTTAAATTTTCAGAAGCAGGGCGGGATTTTCAAATTTGAATTTGAAAAAAATACGTTAATATTAACGACGAAATTCCTTTCCAACACCCACTTGGAGCTGCTGAAGTACCAGGCGAACATAATCGAGTAGCAAGTAGATTTGCCAAAAATTTTAATTTTTATAAGCTGGGCGGGCTTTTCAAATTTAAATTTGAATAAAATACGTTAATATTAACGACGAAATTCCTTCCCAAAACCAACGTCGATCTGCTGAAGTACCAGGCGAACATAATCGAGTAGCAAGTAGATTTGCCAAAAATTTAAATTTTCAGAAGCTGGGCGGGCTTTTCAAATTTGAATTTGAATAAAATACGTTAATATTAACGACGAAATTCCTTCCCAAAACCCACTTGGAGCTGCTGAAGTACCAGGGGAACATAATCGAGTCGCAAGTAGATTTGCCAAAAATTTAAATTTTCAGAAGCTGGGCGGGCTTTTCAAATTTGAATTTGAATAAAATACGTTAATATTAACGACGAAATTCCTTCCCAAAACCCACTTGGAGCTGCTGAAGTACCAGGGGAACATAATCGAGTCGCAAGTAGATTTGCCAAAAATTTAAATTTTCAGAAGCTGGGCGGGCTTTTCAAATTTGAATTTGAATAAAATACGTTAATATTAACGACGAAATTCCTTCCCAAAACCCACTTGGAGCAGCTGAAGTACCAGGCAAACATAATCGAGTAGCAAGTAGATTTGCCAAAAATTTAAATTTTCAGAAGCAGGGCGGGATTTTCAAATTTGAATTTGAATAAAATACGTTAATTTTAACGACGAAATTCCTTCCCAAAACCAACGTCGATCTGCTGAAGTACCAGGCGAACATAATCGAGTAGCAAGTAGATTTGCCAAAAATTTAAATTTTCAGAAGCATGGCGGGATTTTCAAATTTGAATTTGAAAAAAATACGTTAATATTAACGACGAAATTCCTTCCCAACACCCACTTGGAGCTGCTGAAGTACCAGGCGAACATAATCGAGTAGCAAGTAGATTTGCCAAAAATTTAAATTTTCAGAAGCTGGGCGGGCTTTTCAAATTTGAATATGAATAAAATACGTTAATATTAACGACGAAATTCCTTTCCAAAAACCACTTGGAGCTGCTGAAGTACCAAGCGAACATAATCAAGTAGCAAGTAGATTTGATAAAATTTAAATTTTCATAAGCTGTGCGGGCTTTTCAAATTTGAATTTGAATAAAATACGTTAATATTAACGACGAAATTCCTTCCCACAACCAACGTCGATCTGCTGAAGTACCAGGCGAACATAATCGAGAACCAAGTAGATTTGCCAAAAATTTAAATTTTTATAAGCTGGGCGGGCTTTTCAAATTTGAATTTGAATAAAATACATTAATATTAACGACGAAATTCCTTCCCAAAACCATCCTCGATCTGCTGAAGTACCAGGCGAACATAATCGAGTAGCAAGTAGATTTGCCAAAAATTTAAATTTTCAGAAGCTGGGCGGGCTTTTCAAATTTGAATTTGAATAAAATACGTTAATATTAACGACGAAATTCCTTCCCAAAAACCACTTGGAGCTGCTGAAGTACCAGGCGAACATAATCGAGTAGCAAGTAGATTTGCCAAAAATTTAAATTTTTAGAAGCTGGGCGGGCTTTTCAAATTTGAATTTGAATAAAATACGTTAATATTAACGACGAAATTCCTTCCCAAAACCCACTTGGAGCTGCTGAAGTACCAGGGGAACATAATCGAGTCGCAAGTAGATTTGCCAAAAATTTAAATTTTCAGAAGCTGGGCGGGCTTTTCAAATTTGAATTTGAATAAAATACGTTAATATTAACGACGAAATTCCTTCCCAAAACCAAAGTCGAGCAGCTGAAGTACCAGGCGAACATAATCGAGTAGCAAGTAGATTAGCCAAAAATTAAAATTTTCAGAAGCTGGGCGGGCTTTTCAAATTTGAATTTGAATAAAATACGTTAATATTAACGACGAAATTCCTTCCCAAAAACCACTTGGAGCTGCTGAAGTTCCAGGCGAACATAATCGAGTAGCAAGTAGATTTGCCAAAAATTTAAATTTTCAGAAGCTGGGCGGGCTTTTCAAATTTGAATATGAATAAAATACGTTAATATTAACGACGAAATTCCTTTCCAAAAACCACTTGGAGCTGCTGAAGTACCAAGCGAACATAATCGAGTAGCAAGTAGATTTGCCAAAAATTTAAATTTTCATAAGCTGGGCGGGCTTTTCAAATTTGAATTTGAATAAAATACGTTAATATTAACGACGAAATTCCTGCCCAAAACCAACGTCGATCTGCTGAAGTACCAGGCGAACATAATCGAGTAGCAAGTAGATGTGCCAAAAATTTAAATTTTCAGAAGCTGGGCGGGCTTTTCAAATTTGAATTTGAATAAAATACGTTAATTTTAACGACGAAATTCCTTCCCAAAACCAACGTCGATCTGCTGAAGTACCAGGCGAACATAATCGAGTAGCAAGTAGATTTGCCAAAAATTTAAATTTTCATAAGCTGGGCGGGCTTTTCAAATTTGAATTTGAATAAAATACGTTAATATTAACGACGAAATTCCTGCCCAAAACCAACGTCGATCTGCTGAAGTACCAGGCGAACATAATCGAGTAGCAAGTAGATTTGCCAAAAATTTAAATTTTCAGAAGCTGGGCGGGCTTTTCAAATTTGAATTTGAATAAAATACGTTAATATTAACGATGAAATTCCTGCCCAAAACCAACGTCGATCTGCTGAAGTACCAGGCGAACATAATCGAGTAGCAAGTAGATGTGCCAAAAATTTAAATTTTCATAAGCTGGGCGGGCTTTTCAAATTTGAATTTGAATAAAATACGTTAATATTAACGACGAAATTCTTTCCCAAAACCAACGTCGATCTGCTGAAGTACCAGGCGAACATAATCGAGTAGCAAGTAGATTTGCCAAAAATTTAAATTTTCAGAAGCTGGGCGGGCTTTTCAAATTTGAATTTGAATAAAATACGTTAATATTAACGATGAAATTCCTGCCCAAAACCAACGTCGATCTGCTGAAGTACCAGGCGAACATAATCGAGTAGCAAGTAGATGTGCCAAAAATTTAAATTTTCAGAAGCTGGGCGGGCTTTTCAAATTTGAATTTGAATAAAATACGTTAATATTAACGACGAAATTCCTTCCCAAAACCAACGTCGATCTGCTGAAGTACCAGGCGAACATAATCGAGTAGCAAGTAGATTTGCCAAAAATTTTAATTTTTATAAGCTGGGCGGGTTTTTCAAATTTGAATTTGAATAAAATACGTTAATATTAACGACGAAATTCTTTCCCAAAGCCAACGTCGATCTGCTGAAGTACCAGGCGAACATAATCGAGTAGCAAGTAGATTTGCCAAAAATTTAAATTTTCAGAAGCTGGGCGGGCTTTTCAAATTTGAATTTGAATAAAATACGTTAATATTAACGATGAAATTCCTGCCCAAAACCAACGTCGATCTGCTGAAGTACCAGGCGAACATAATCGAGTAGCAAGTAGATGTGCCAAAAATTTAAATTTTCAGAAGCTGGGCGGGCTTTTCAAATTTGAATTTGAATAAAATACGTTAATATTAACAACGAAATTCCTTCCCAAAACCCACTTGGGGCTGCTGAAGTACCAGGCAAACTTAATCGAGTAGCAAGTAGATTGGACAAAAATGTTATGTACCAAATTTGGTGTCTCTGAGATTTAGGTGTTCATACAGATTGCCAGACGGCCAGACGGCCATGGCTATATCGTCTCGGCTGTTGACACTGATCAAGAATATATATAATTTATGGGGTCGGAGATGGTTCCTTCTGCCTGTTAAATACATTTTCTGTTGGCACTCAGTAATAATAGCCTTTTATCATATGGGTAGCGGGTATAATTAAATCTTGTTCCAAAATGAAGAAATAAATTCCAATAATTGAATTTGAAAGTATCTTGAATATAATGCATCTAATTCAATTTGTATCTATCGCTTTTTATTCTACATTGTCTATATTTTTGCACATTCAAATGATATCTTATTAATGATTTATTTGAATTTTTCATTGTTTCAAGAGGCTAGCATTAAGCAGCTGTCGCGGAGAGTCTTCTAATGGCCACATAAATATAGCCATAATAATCAGCGACTCTCGCACACACAAGGTAAACACAGCTCTCGCACAATCGTTATAATGCACACACACGTGCGAACACTTGAAAATCTTTCAACTCGCATGAATATTTTAAAACTCGCTCGGAACGTATTCAAATTATGATAATGATGGGAAAGGCGAGTGTTTTGCAAATGTGCTTGGGAGAGGGTTGGATTCCTTGCTTCTCACATGAGTGTGTACTCACTCACACACATATGTATATATGTGTATATAAGATGCATATGTGTGTATGTGTGTGAGGACAACGCTAACGAGCGCAGGCACTCTTGCGACCCAGTCACAAGTCCCAGGTCACAATTCACAACGTACAATTCGCATCTAGTTCCCTTAATGCATTTCATTAATTTGTATACAATTTTTTTCTTGCGAACAATTATGTGAGTGTGAACCTGGTTGTGTGTGTGTGTGCGTGTGTTTAATGAGCACTTGTGTGAGTGGATTGCCGGGCATCATTAGAAGTCACTTCATGAGAACTCTTCTCCAGGAAGGAGCTAAGAGTGCACTTGACTTTGAGCTTCTTCTTAATTTCAAGACTCAATGGACTCTTGAATATTGCAGATTGCATAATGCAGATTGCGATTTTAGGTTTAGTTGCGAATCGATTAACATTAGGTAATAATTGTAGATTAACAAAAAAATTATATACCTCCGACATTTTTGTTTAATATATGAATGAACTCAATTTAAAATATATATTTTTTGTGATTTGACATACTATGAAATTAGAATTTTAATAAAAAAAAACAGTTTGCCACGTGGTAAACGTTATTAATAATTTAAAAATTATGTAAATTATGAGCACCGTGGACTTTAACGAATTAGAAAAAACAACTTGGCCACCGGACAGGTATCCATCGATTTCAACTCCAACCTGGGTCCTAATACTAATAGTCAGCGTTTTTTGGTGTTTTTGCTGCATTCCATTCCTGATTTGGATCTTCTGGCGAATGGGATTCTGTTCGAGACCTCAATTATGAGTGATTGAATGTGTATATGTGACTTGTGGGTTGGATAAGTAAGCAGATTTAATCACATATTATCCCTAACTTCTGCGGAATGACCTAGACAAAATGGATTCGTCAATACTATATAAATTCATCTTTTCTGCAAGTTATCAAAGAATATGGAATTATTATTGCAATAATTGTAATTTCTGAATATTCTGTGATGAAATGCAGAGACAATATTGATTAAATATAAAAATCTACTGCTTATGGTCCGAAAAATAATTTATTGATTATAGAATGGGCCACTGCTGGATTATAATTTATTGGTCTGTAACCTAACACATATACTGATAGATCGAAAAATATTTTGGAATTGGTTGCCTTGATTTCGCATTCAATTTAAATTTATTGTTGAAAATCATAAAATGAAAGAGGAATTTAATCAAACTTGGTATCCCGATGGCGATAGAGTGCGCACTATTTCCGAGACAAATTTTATCATAATTATATTGATTTGTATTGTGTGGTGCCTTTGCTGTGTTCCTCTTCTAATTTGGTGTATTTGGCGGCTGGGTCTTTGTGCAACAAATGAGGAATAAGAATTTTGTTATATAAGTTTATATTGACTTTTATACATTTTGCAATATTGTAGACATATGTAAGTAAGTAATATTTTTGACGGAAATATTGTTTTATTATCTTTCTCCTCTTAGAGAACAAAACGAAGCGATCGCCGTTTAAGCCATTGTCGAATAAATGACTGTAAAAGTCTTTTAATACAATAATAATATATGGTCAACTATGATTCGCATGAGCACGGAACTCCAGTAGTAAGCTTGAAAATGTTGAAGATCGAAACGATTTGAACATTTTTCAAGATATTTTCAATTTAAAAATGTTCAATATTGTCTAAAATAATTTATTTTTAAACACGTTTTTGTTGCTTTATTATTTACTGTATTCATATTACCACGGACGGCGATTAATTATTTCAAAGTTTTGAAAAGTTTTAGGCTCAGTGTCTTATTGATTTAATAGTTTACTTCAATGTAATCATGACACAGTTGTGTAAAACAAATATAACAAAATGTTCGGGAAGGACTTGATATATCTCAATATCGTGTGTTTTAATTCTGTTGTCCCAAATAATTTTCAACAAGAAAATTGTCGAGAAGATGCTTCAACAATACGACAGCTGAAAGTCGTAAATGCACTCAGCACTTTGTCAGCTTTCAGACAGGAAATGCAGTTGCCATTTTTTGTTAACTTGGCTGCTTCAGCCACTTTCCTGCAACTCGGAGAGTGAATGTTCGGCAGAAGTCTTACATCTTTTTGGGATGTCTGCATTTTTGGGTGCTATAAAAAGTATCACTTTACTTTTGAGGATGCCATGTTTTGTTGTTGCATTGTTGTTTTGTCTAAATTCGGTAGCTTCCATATTCGGTTTTATAATTTTGTGCAAGTTTTTGTGGTGCATGAAAAAGTTTTTCATTGCCACTGCAAAAGTTTCTGCTTTTTTATTCCCTGGTGAGAGTTTTCAGAGTGCATATGCACTTAGGGTGTTTGCAAATATACGTGCTGAAAAGTGTAAATCCAAGTTGCAGTTATAATACATGCTTGTACTACTCACCGTGTGTTATGTGATTATCAATGAATTTGAGATAATTTCATATGTTTTCTACCAATTTAATAAACTCAAAAGAAATCAAAATGGATTGCAGATTATTGCTTGGTAATCCTCATTTCAGAAACATCCTTTATTAGGGATTGCAAATTGATTTGGATAAATATATGTTTATGAATTGTTTACTCATTTATGATAGTCGCTTCTTATTCCGGAGATCGAGATTATGAAGGCAGATAGTTATCAGAAAACGAAAAAGATTTTATCTAATGCTAACTGTAATCTACCAATGCGAATCTTCACATAGGTAAATAGTTTATTTCTTTTTGTATTGACTCAATCGTTGGCACCAACGAGGCATTTTATTACTACCAATAAAACAATTCTTCCGCATGGCGCACAGATTACTGTCGCTTTAAATATATAAAAATATAACCGCAATTTGCTTATCTTGAGAAATAAATTATATTAATAAATTATAAGAGTAGATATGTGGCTCGTGATAGTTTCAGTTCGTGACACGAAAAAGTCTGTGATGAATTTATAGTGTTACCTATGATGAAATTAATGTGATGTAATAAATTAAATAAACTATCATTGTAGACAATAATTGATGAGATATAGATAATTAATGTACTGCGTCACGTTGCCATCTCTAATAGCCAGCTTATCGGGCCAACCAGCTAATAAAGTAACGGAACTTTTCCAGTTTTCTCTGCCCATTACGCACCGAGACCATCTTCCAATGCTGCTCCAGCACCTCGCGCTCCTCCTGGTCGAGGGTTTCCGCATACCTCTTGATCTTCTTACCGAAGGACTTCACCAACTGTGTTGTGCGAAGTTGAATGGTTCGCTTCCAGCGATCGAAGCCATTGCGTTCCAGGCAGAAGGCAATCAGCTGGGTTTCAATCTTCGACGTCTTCTCGGCGGCATCTGCATCCAAGTAGACGCCAACGATGTCGTAGAACATCTGCAGCACTTCCTTGGTCTGATTGTTGCTAACCGCAAGAAAACGCTCGCAGCTCCCGAGATAATCGAGCAACTTGCTGTTCTGAGAGTCTAAAATTAGCAGATCATCCACAACACCATCCACCAGTTCTGTGGCCTGAACCACAGCATGGCTGGTGATGGCAGCCAGATTGTGCTCTGCCTGGTTTGTGAGGCGACTGCGACTGTGATCGCCATAACAGCAGACCGATGTGGATTGCAGCTAAGACCAGCAAAAAGTAAAACAGAAGTTAGGAAAAAGACACGTTTGGACTGGCAAACAACTCACCAGCGATAGCAACAGCAACAGCCAGGCGCCATGAATGAATGGTCTCGATGTGCTCATCGTGACAGCTTGACAGTCGGTTGTCTACTGAGTGCCAAGTCTGAGAGACTTTAAAGCAGGCAGACGAGCTAAAAAAAAACTCAACTCTAGATATCTCTGATAGTGTTATCTGGCGGCATTTTCGTGTGGGAATTGCCTACGTTTGAACATTGCGATGAAATACGATTGGGATTATTATTCTGGTATGACACAAGCTTGGGGGTGAAGAACCCGCTGAGTAGTTGCTGAAGTTCCCCTTCCCCACATTTGCCACTGATACAGAAAGTTCACTTTCTCATTTGAGTAGCAGGGGAATCGTTGTTTCCGCTTTAGTCACGGCTGTGGTTGTGGCTGCAATCGTATGTGTGATAAATGTACAATGTGGGTCAGTAGTTGATGATAGTGCTCGTCAAGAGCGAAAAAAGTGGCAATTACTTGCTATTTGGAGTTTCGAGTGCCTGCAAATCCCCAATACACATCTCGAATAGCGTACATCAAGTTGCAATTTAAACTTGGATAAGTCAAGTTGGTTCGGAATTGCGTTGCCTGCTATCAGAATATGTTTGAAAAGAATTCCTTCTAAATTGCAGATAACACTTTAGCGTTTTTTCTGATATTTCCATTTTGAATTTTGAAGTTCTGTTCTTTAATAAAATCCTCTTGCTCCTCTTCCAAATAAACGAAACATAATCAAGCGTCTAGTACAAAACAATTACGCCCACCGAGACCTCTTTATAATCGCATGCAAAACTCTCAAACACTAGATTTATACCAGAAGTATATGGCTAAACAATAAGCAACCTGGTGCCTCGCTGAATTCCACAAGTGGGGGAAACGAAAACCGAAAATCGAGGAAGGCAAGTGTTGTAAATTGGTTTGCCTTACATGGGGTTTGCCACCCCTGAAGCCCAGGCTACGCTTGCATGCAAATTTCAATAACTTATATTCGTAACCCTTCCGCCAACTGACACTGAATATCAAATATGAGCCAAAGCGCCGACGATGTACAAAAATTATTTGCATACTTTTTAGGGATGCTTTGGGGAAAAGCAAGAAAAACTCGAGCGCGCAACGCAACCAAAAAAGGCAGCCAAAGCAAGCAGTCGGTGCCACATGTGGCGCACTTTTGGTTTAGTGCGAGAAAAAAAGCTAAAAACAAGCCGTTACATGGTTTCAGATTTGGGGGTGGAACGGGTGTTTAAGAGGCAGACATCCCCACACTACTCAGCTTCTCCATGCCACGCAGACGAAACGAGTTTATTTATTGCATTTGCAAATTTTACACAACATTTTGTAGTCGATGCATCTCCCACCACGGAAGGTGTGTAACTTGAGTTTATCGCTGAAAAATATTCCCCTCTCCACAGCCGTCATGGGGAAGAAATTGATTCGGTTTACGTATGTGGAAAGCAAACTTTGCCTGGCATTTGTAACACGAAGCGGCAAGTTCAATGAAGCCAAAGGTGTTTGCTTGTTACACTGCCCCGACATTTTTTGAGTTTTTTTTGTGTTTTTGTGTTTGGTGTAGGTGATTGGCAGTCAGTTGAAATGAGGAGTTGGGAGTTGTGGAGCAAACCGCTTGCCGTTTGCCAAGCAGCCAAATTGATGTGCAAATATTTTTCAATAAATTTATTTTCTATACCTCCAAGTTTTGGGTGTCATGTTTGAAAACATACAAAAAATTTGCACAACTTATTGGAGCATCACGGCAAAAAAAAGACTATGACTCGTCGCAATGGACTTCAGTGTTTGGGAATTTGATTTTTGCGGTAGACGAGAGCTTTTTTCGCTCTGTCTGTGAAAAATTCCATCATCAATTGTGTGCTGCTTTTGGAGCAGCAGCAAATATTTTAAATTTGAAATGAACTGTAATTTAAACTGAATCAAAAGTGGTGCCCAAATAATGATATCAAGTAAACGAGTAAGGAAAAATCGTTCACGTTGTTAATGGCTTTTATTGTAAATTAAAATAAAATAATATTTCTTGTCAAAAAATAAAATGTTTTTATTTCACAACAACATGACGTTGTTAACCGACTAATCATACTAGAAATGACAGCTGAAAGGATTATTATATTACACCTTGAAACTGTGAGACAATGAATTTTGAAGTGACTGTTTAGGCGGGAACATGATACTCCACATTGACATTGTGTTTAAATGGAAGAAGACTATCTTTATTTGTTTTTCAACTCATTAAGAACTGCATCTTATTGTCAATGGAATAATGTCTTCGAAACGCGCAAATAGTGCTGGCTTTCCACAAGGCAGTGTTGTTAGCCTTATATTCTAATCCGTTGGCTAAGGTGAAAATGTGGTAAACTTAATTTTTAGTTATGTGGTAATGTATCATGATAATAGATTCCTCACTTCAATACAAATGTCCTTAAAAAAACTAGGCAAAAAACTGTCAACAGAAAACTTAAATTCAAATTTCACACAAATATATTCTTCACTCACCCTGAAACAAGTTATCAAACAAATTTTTAATATATGTTTAAGATGTTTATGTTTTTATTTCGTTTCTTCTCTATAACACAAAACTGGTTAAGCTTCGAATTGTTAGCAGTAAACCTGTTTTAATAAGAAATAAATGAATCATATACAAATAAGTGAAAGATACGTTTTAGGCCGCAAGTGATGTGTTTTATATAATACTTTAAAGATTGCGAATTTTAATAACAAATTAAACTATTACATTTTGGTGGTGCTGTTTGTTGCATGCTATTTAAAAACACAAATAAGGAAACCATTTGTGCTCCTAGTGTGCTGCTACACTTTAGAACGCTCGTCGCTATCAGTCGTTTGGCTTGTTCAACTTATGACGTGCCGCAAACATTGTTGCTGTTGCCAGCGCTGGTAGCGTTCCTCATTTTTGTGTGAAATGTTGCAGGTTCAATTCACAGGCAGGAATTCTTTAGAAAATTTAATTATTCACATTTTCTATTTTTAGAATTTCAAAAATATACAATAATTTCTGATAAATGCTTATTATACTTATTCGTCAAAAAATGATTTCAATATAGAAAGAGTTTAAAACTAAGAATAACGAAATGACATGGATTCTAAAAATAAACACTATTTTTAAAATAGTTTTCGAATGATTAAAATTTAAAAAAGTAAAAAAAGTTACAAAGCATTTACCCCAGATGGGACTCGAACCCACAATCCTCGGCTTAGGAGGCCGATGCCTTATCCATTAGGCCACTGAGGCGATGAACGCCGTACGAGATAAAAGCAAACATGAAGCCAACATGCTCAGCGGAGGTTGCTTTTACACATTCGTATACGTATTTAGATTGATTATTGTTGTTGAAATTCGTTTTGGCCGCAATAACAGATGTTTTAGTGCAAACAGATTATTTGCCTTTGTCTAAATTCAATAATTGTTTGACTCGAATGCGGGCCAACAGCTGCGTACACAACTTGGCATTCGCTTCACATTTCTAAGGTTTGCGGGCAGTGTTTGTTTCTTCGACAAAGCAAATGGTTCAAATAATGTGGCCATATGCATATAGGAGTTGAACGTTTGCGTGTGCATATCTCATATGATAAATCAACGTCACTTAGCACTCATTCGAAATTCACTTAGAGAACTTTGCTGAAACCAAAATGTCAACGCCAACAATTTGAAGCTGAATCAGTCAACCAAGAAGCGAGCTCGAGAGCGGAGGAGCCAAGGAGCTGCCCCGTAAACGACGACATATCATTTATATCAATTTAAATAACGACCTTTCAATGTTTCGAAGAGCAGAGCAAAAAAAACGCCCTTAATCAAATGCTTAAAAAGCTCAACAAAAGCACCTTTTGTGTTGTGATGGTGGTGAGGTTGCGAACGGTCGTCCTTTGAGTGACCAGAATGGCTAGCAACGACCCCAAAATCCCACACACGCACACACAGAACCACTCAATGTCTAGATGGATAGTCGGACGCGGCATTGACAGTTGTAAGCCATAAACCACAGAAAATTGGGCATTATATTAGTTAAGATGCTGTCAAGCTGAAAGATATCGAAGTCACGGGACAGGGGAGAATGGTGTGAACTTGTTGTGTGGTCTGCTGTGTTGTGTTGTGTGGAGTTGGCGTTAACTCTAAAGTAAACCCAAAGCAGAACCGCAGTGCAGACATATCGCTTTCAAAGAGCGATACACTCGGGTGGCAAGCGTATCCATTTCCGTATCTCTTTCTGTGGGCCAACACACCGTTTGACAGGCAACGAAAGGCGGAAACCGAAACTGAAACAGCTACAGAAATAGAAACAGAACCTGAAGCTGTAGCTGTAGCGAGAACTAAACCTGAACTCAATCCCAATCCCAATCCCAATCCCAATCCCAAACTCAAATCTAGACGCAAGCGAGCCACAACCAGCAGCTGTAGTTGAAGTCGAATCCGAATCCGAAATAAACAGAAAATAGAGTGGCCAGCGGGCAAGTAGATAAGCAAAGGCATTCATCTTACTGAAGAGCCTGAGGGATAGAAGGACAGGGGGACGGGAAACGGGGAAGTGGCCAAGCCAAGTAGCTGGCAATAGGCAAAAATAAAAGGAAGACCAAACAAAAGTTGTGCAGGCGTGGTCAAGAGAGATGCGAGCCTGAGCCTTAAAAGCTTTAAGATATTTCATCTTGCCGCTCTAAATAAACGAGTATCTGCAACTTAAGCAGATATCAGCTGGCGTTGCTGCACTTGCAACAAATGTTGAAAGTATCTTGGCAGTGCTATCTTCTGCTTTGCCATTGCACAAATCATAGCCGAAAGCTTTTCTTTGTCAGTTTGCGTTTATGTTAGTTTCTTTTGTTTTACACAAAAATCATCGCTTGTTTCATTGTTGTGCCGTTTGGCCACTTTGCTTATCGTGGCCCCACTTTTATTGGTCTCTCTTTATTTGGCATGCCACAGCTATAATTCACAACGAAGAACCCCGCCAGATAAGCGGAAACAGTTTGCGGTTGCCCAACGAATGCATGTGAATTAGTTTGTCCCCATTTTTGAGAGTTGGGGAAGACGTAGCTGGTTAAAGCGGCTGACCAGCAAATTGCTTATGCTAGCTTTAAAAGAAATCTTAACATCGAGTCGGAGTGAGTTTGATTATTTCGGTATGATGCGTTGAAAGAGCTTACAGACAGTTGGCAATTTGCTCACATTTATTTCACTTGGCCATTAAATCGTTTATGCGGCAACATCACTTAAATTTATATGCATGCAGTTGTGTTCAGCACTGGCAGTACTTTTGTATCTGTATCTGCACCCCTAAACGTATCTTTAAGCGCAGGCACCTATAGCAAATATGGTTTTACGCTATAATTTCCTAAGCGGTAGCACTGGCAATTAAAATGCTGGCGCACTCGTAACTCAAACGATATGACCACGTCGTATGGCTGAGAGTATCTGAGGGATACTTATGGGGCTTGGGCTGCATTTAATGGGCTCTCTTTCATCCACTCATTCGAAGATTTCGTCAACATTTCCTGCACTTTATGACTTATTGGGCAGTAAACGAAATTTGCGCAATGCCATTGCCTTAAAGCGTTCTCACTTAATTAATGAAACAATCGTTGCCGTTGCCGTTGCCGTTGCGGCTGCGGCTTTGCTCGAATGTTATCAAAATATTAATTACTTACCATTATTAACAGGCTCAGGTGCTGCAGCTGAATGTGTGCGAATGTAAATTGTGGAATATGGAGTGTGGAATGCGGCTGTGATGTTCTCAGATCCTTAGATCCTGCCAGACAAATGCGTTGCAATCATTCACAGCGAACAACAGGCAACGTTTTGTGCTCATTCACGTTGCCGAGTTGAATACACCAATGAGTGGCTGGGATCCACTTAAAAATGAAAGTGAATGAATGCAGGGGATGGCAAACGAGGCTTGCCATGGGCCTAAGGCATGTTAATTATTTAGAAAGCATGCAGATTTATTTACTAAATTGTTCAGATTCTTTGTTACCCAGCTTGTTGTTGCTGTTGTTTGATTGTTTGCGCTTTTGTTGTGAGGCATGCTCTGCAATTGTGCCACATACATATTTCTGCTACCCTCTGATGGGGATTATTTGAATGTGTGCCACATCAGCTTAACACTAGATTACTTCAGACTATAGCATTTTTATTATAAAGGTATTTCTACTTCTTATGCAGTTGTCTGGGGCTTTTCTCAGCCATTAGAGCCACTCGCCTTTATTTGCTTTCAAGTCTGTGTCAGCCTTGGGCAATGCGTCATCTCAGCTCAAGGATATGCATTTACTTTTGTTAAAAGTATATATTTTAATCTTTGCTGGCATATATTTGAAAACATTTTCTGATACTCATTTGGAGTTCTCAAGTGGGCGAAATACTCCCGAACACATGTTGACCAACTTGCCCTCTTTGTTGCCATATATTACTTACTTATGTTGGCTCTGCTACAGTTTTGTGCTGTTTGTGTCCTTCCTCTCTGCATGGGAGTGTGTATTTGTCTGGGCTGAGTGTGTGTTTGGTAGGCGTATCGAGTTACTTTCTTTGTGGCACTTGTTTCACTCCTAGATTTATGACATTTCTTCTGCAGTTTATTTCTGCTTGCGAAATTATCAGGGACTTTGTCGAATAAAACAAGCATTTTGTTTGTTAACATGGCGTTATTTGTTTTGCCCTTTTGGGTTTCTTTTACCCATTTGTCGCATACACGACAACAAATGAACAATCGCCCTGTGATTTGTCGGCAAATGCAAAAGTCGTTCACCAGCTCTCTGATTTATTTCGTATACGAATTTCTTCTTATTAAATTCCATTTACCTTTAAACAAGTTCTTTGTGAAATATCTATCAATATGACACTAAAGAGTTATATTTAATACAGGACTTTAGACTTTATACTTTGCTCTGCTTTAAACGTTAAATAAAACAAACAATTTGACTTTATTTTTATTTATATTTTATTTTTTCATCATCGTGTTCTTCAGTCTTCGTATAAGAAATAACATTTTATTTTGTTTTTGTTTTTTTTTTTTGTATTTGTGTATGTTAATTTTGTTGTTGTTGCCGCAATTTGCCGTATCTATCAATTATCTTTTATCATTTAATTAAATATTTTTGCATAATTTATAATTTAAACTTACGCATGGCTGCTATTTTATACACACATTTTATGGTTATTATTTTGTTTTGATGCTTAATTCTTTGTTGAGTTTCAATTTGCAATTCTCCTCACACACTCAAATTAAACAAATGCAATTTGGGGTAGCATTTGCTTAGTGCTTTGCTTTGCTTTTGATTTTGTTTATTTTGTATTTGCTTTTTTTTCTTCATTTTTTGCATTCTGTATTTTTCGAGCTTTATTATTTTTTTTCAAGTTCATTTCCATATGTGTTTTGTTGATTTTGTTTGGATGAAAACAATTTTAATGCAAATTGAAATTGCATTTGCAGTTGGGCTTCTATTTGCTTTGCTGTCGACCCAATCAATTAAGTGTAAATTATTCTGGCAACAAAATTCGCAAGCTAAAGAACCGAAAATAACAACAAATTAGAATTGCTCACAAAAATTGCTTTTGTATTCATTCTTTGCTTTGACTAAATGTAAATGTTTAATTTAAATGTAAATGTAAGTGTAATAATAAATTATGTACAATAATTATGTAGAGTATGTGTACTCGAATGCTAGGTTTGTGCTTGAGTAGAGTATTTGTTGTTAATAATAGTTAATATTAGTATTTACAAATCAATTGTGGTATTTGCAATTAAATTTCGCTTACATTTACAATTTATATATTGTCATCTTATTTTTGTGTTAGATATTTTCATTCTTTTTTGTTTTGTTTACTCCAAAAGTTGCTGCAATCGAATCGGGAATTAATTCGAAAGGTAACCAACGAGTGACATTGACCGTTCGCCCAGATCTAAGTTCGGAATTAAATATAGTATGGACTTGTTTTGGTCCCCCTTTTGTTGTATTTCTGCAGCTACAAACTGTCAATGCCCTGCTGGGAAATTAAAGGCAATAAGATAGAATAAATGATGTATACATGTACACGTATAGTTTAATGTTTGTGTGTAGTTAACTAAGTTATTGTTGCACTCTTTACACTCTTTGCATTGCACTTTATGCATATTAAATTCAGTTTTTAATGCGCTTATCGACTAAATGCTATTTGTTTATCATTAGACTGCTAAATGCCTTTAACTATGAGTTGGGGTTTCGTTTAAACTTCAAGGAGATTTGCTTTTCTTTTTCTTCGCAATTGCAATGAGAGTGAACACGAGACAGAGAAATAGAGAGAGAGAGATATAGAGAGAGTGAGAGAGAGTCTCAACTATTGTTAAATGTTTGCGTATTACTTTGCATTTATTTATGTGTGTGAGTGTGTGTTGAGTGTACTTAAGTTGTTAAACTAAGTGCTAGGCTTAGTTAATCGCTTCGTTTAATTAATCGTACTTGTTACCACATATAGATATATTTATATATAGATGTAAGTAGTATGCTGCTATACACGTAGACATATCCCTTGTTTCATTTGACGCTTGTTAAACTTTGTTGCGAGTTATCGAATATCAGAACTCAAATCGAATCGGAAAATGATAAAGACACTGGGAAATCAAGGAGTTTCGAACATAACCTCAATTACACACATAACCTAACCTCACTTAATGCGAGTCATGCTTTCTACTTGCTGCTGCTTCCCTGTTTTTTTTTCATTTCAAAATTGGCCACTGGCCTTGGTCTGAGTCAGAGTCAGAGTCAGAGTCTGATTCTGGCACTGCACATAGCTGCGATAGTTATTGTTGGTCAGACCTAGGCCGACCAGTTCCATGCCCACATCCGCATCTGCATCCACATCCCTCTGCTTCTCTCTGTGCTGTTGCTTGGCGCCGCGTCCACGTCATACGTAGACCACATGTGGCTTGCCACCGGCGCCGCCGGAGGCAGCTGCGGTCACAGCGCTGCCCTGAAGCGCCGCCGCCTGCTTGAGCTTGGTCATGGTGTGCGTGTCCGGATACTCGTAGTGATCGAACCGCTCGTAGAGATGCTCGGGCTCGTCGTCCGCCTCCTTGACGGGCAGCTCCCAGGGCTTGAGCGCCCTGTACTCGTTCGCAATCGACTGCGCCGCCAGATAGCGCTCCAGCTCGAGCTTGTCCAGCTGCGGCAGCGTCGTCTGCTGATACTCATGCCCCATGCCGTTGCCGTGCGACTGCAGCGGCATCGCCTGATGGTAATGATGATGCGCCTGCAGCGTCTGCGCATGATGTGGATAGTTCAGAGCCATGCCCATGCCACCGCCTCCCATGCCGCCCATGCCGCCGCTGGAGCCACCGAGGGTCATGCTCATGCCGGCGCCGCCGCCGAGCGGCTGATGGTGGGCCTGCAGGATGCGGTCGTGGACATTGATGATGCTCTTGCTGGTGCGCAGGGGACCGCGCTCGTGCAACAGCTTGCGGCGCCGCTTCACAAAGCGCAGATAGTAGAGCACACTGATGCCAATCATCAGCACCAGCAGGCACGTGATGACCGCACACACCACGGTCACAATGTGCGCCGGACACGTGATTTCGCCCTCGGTCATGGTCAGCAGCTGGCGGCGCGTTCGCACCGCATCCCGCCAGATGTCGCAACCGATCTGCTGCTTATCCATCCGCAAGTAGCCGGAGCTGGAGCTGCTCGCACTCGCACTCGCACTCACGCTGGCCGCCGCTTCCAGGCGCTGCTCGTAGGTGCTCGGCTCGGTGGTCTGCAGAGCGTTGGCAATGTGCTGCTCGGCAATGTAAGCCGCCAGAGCTGCGACTCCGTCGTCCGCCTTGGCCGTGCTGTCGTCCTCGTCCCGCACGGCGGACGCATCATTTGCCAACGCGGCCACAGCTCCGCCTGCCGCGTGTTCCAGAGGCGGCTCGGAGCCCTCGAAGTTGCCGGTCACCAGACGCCACAGCCACAGCAGCGAGCAGTTGCACTGCAGCGGATTGTCGCCCAGGTAGAGCTTCTGCAGCTGATCCACCGGGAACTGGGCGGAGTAGAGAGTCTGCAGGCTGTTGCTCTGCATGTAGACCTCCAGTATGTTGGGATTGCCCTGGAAGAGCCGCATCGGGATGTCGCTCAGCTGCGGGTTGAAGTTCAGGTGCAGCGTCTGCATGTGCGTGTTGTCCACAAAGGCTCTGCAACGAGGCAAAGAAGAGGAAAAGAGTTAGAACAATTAATAAAAATTAAAATTACAGTAACTATTGATAGGGTTAAAAAGTTAATATAATATGCGAAAATATGTGAGTATAAATATTTTCTGAAATACAATTTAATTATTGATTTTAAAGAATATATGTCGTGAAATTAATTATAAAATTAAAAAAATGTGTAAAATATATTTCTGTTAAATTAAGAAATAATTTTAAAAAAATTTAACTTATAAAAGAATATTGAAGTTAATTATAATTATTTAATTGTTATATTTCCATATTTATAAATACAGAATTTAATTTATTTAGTTTAACTAAAAATTATTAGTCTCTAGTGATATAGTTAAATAGCATTACCTTTTAAAACAATGTTGTATATAAATAAATAAAGAACAATGAGTAGGTGGAAGAGAATAGACTTTTTCTGCCTATGAATCATCAAACTGAATAATTTATGTTTTTTTATAGGGTATAGATATTATATGTATCTATAATATCTATAAAATCTAAAATATATCAATAAAACTATTTGCAGACAGAAATGGAATATTACATATTCATTAAAAAATGGTCAAGTTTCGCTAAAAATCAAAATTGAAGTCTTGGTTACAAATAAAACCAAACGAATTACATTTAATACAATCGATAAAAGAAAATATTAATTTCATACTTTCAAAATAAATCATTTAATATATATTTACATATTTTTCAACAATAATAATACTATCTATTACTGTCAGTTCATAATTATAGAAATTTTGTGTCGCCGTTTCTGAGCGACTTCAACTTTCGAGCTTAAACCTAGCACTATATTTAACATTTCGGATTATTTTGCAAATAAGTTGGCGGCATTTACATGGCGTGTAAGCTGTCAGGCACACACATACAGATGCAGAATAGAGACAGGTCGATATATAGAGAAAGAGAGAAAGAAAGTTTAGCTGAACACTGAATATTCAACTCAATTCTGGTTGCTTGTTCATTTTAATTATGCAGACTGCGATGCATCAACGTTAAACTTAAATGCCAGGCAATGAAATACATGAATAAACACACAAATTTACACTCACAGAGAGAGTGAGAGAGGGAGAAAAGGGACAATGCGAGGGAGAGAGGAGGGGAACTTGCTTTATCCACATGACGTCGACTAAAGCGACATGGATTTATTTATGCAGCATCTATTCCAACTTAATAATAAAAAGAGAAAGAAAGACTGAGTGAGGGAGAGGGAGACTGCACACTCGCATGCTGCAAGCTGCATGTTGCACGCTGTTCGCTGCTCGCTGTACGTTGCATGCTCCATGAAGCGTGGCCGTAAATCCCTGCCAAGTTAAGTCAACGTCGCAAAGTCGCTGACTGGAGCAGTTGCAGAAGTAGCAGCTGCAGGCACTGCATTACCTATAACAGCTTCCCGTTCCCCTTCCCCTCTCCCGTCCCCTGCCGGCAGTCAGTCGCACAGTCTCAGCATAAAGTAAGTGCAACGTGGCGTATGAGCAACTTACCAGGAACCAAGAACTGGCGACAACTCGGTGGCTGCTCTGCTGACACACAGCGAATTTGTCGCTTTTAACTGATGCTTTTTTTCATACCTCCCCCCCCCAAGACGTTCTCTCACTTCAGCTCCCTCTTTCCCCATTAGATTTGATTTGATTTGATTCAAGCTCTTAAGTTGCATTTCGTGTTAAATGAACGCATTTGTTTGCGTTGCAGTTGCACTTGCAGTTGCTGTTGATCTTTTTTTTTGTAGCACTTGCCACATATCGCTGCTTGCCACACACTCATTGATTTGATAAGTGACGCAGTTTTGTGGGCGCCCCTAAAACGCATTTGTTTGCGGCATTTAGCTACGACTCATTGCAACTACTTGGAGGTGAGAAATGAGCATGAAATGCATGTTGTACTTGCAACACGAAGCTGCAACGTTTATCGTTGTCAGAAACATTTTTTGCAATTAAAAGAGTAATTTAGGCGTAAATCTGAATATGAATTGTGTAACACCAAATTAATAAATAAAATATATTGAAATTTTGAATGGGTTTTAAAACAAATTTCACCTTTACACAACAAAAAACATGTTTAATTTGCTATATTTGCAATTTAAAGTATTTTTTATTTCGAAGAGCCTTCATGAATTTGGAATGTGATTTAACTTGTTTAATTCGTAGAAAAATGCAGTTGAATAAATATGAGAAAATAAGAGTATTTGAAATATTTTTGATGAACACATTTTATTTGATTTTATTGAATTTAATAGAAAATCAATATTAGTTGTTTAATTGACTTGCTTTATTTTTAGAAAACTTGAATTGAGCTTACACAGCAAATATTACTCCGAGTATTATCAATATTATTAAAGAGCATATATTTTTTTGAATATCAAATCAATCTCTTGCGCACATTTAAATTTAAATTCTATTTTTCTTGTCTTTAAGCGATGAGATGCATTCAAATTTTGTATTTGTTCATTTCCCCAACCATTTGAAACTTTCTAGACAAAACAAATGAAGCACTCTCATGTTGAACGTTCAATTTCATGGCAAGTTAAACATCCAAAAAAACTTCAATTGCAGGCGCTTAAAAAATTTCGCCATTATCTGCACAGTGGGAACCAGAATAAAACTTCCCAATGGCAACGGAAAAAAAACGAACTCAAGAGCGGGGGTTGGGAAACAAATTCAATTATTTGTGCAAATATTATGCAAATAGTGCTAAGATCCAAATACTTGGCCGCAAAAAATAAAGGAGCGAAGAAAACGTGACATTGGCTGGGATTTATACTCATTCCGATTCTGGTTCCCTGTAGACGAAGCCACAGGTCGGTCTAGCTGCCGTTGAACGCGCTTTAATGCAACTTTGGCGACGCCTAAATGTATGCTATGCTTTCTCACAGCAAAAAGGTGGTTGTCGGAGGGTGGCAGACGGCTTTTCGACTGCCAACAACAGCGCCAGCCTTTTTGCTGTCCTGCAACCAGAATCAAACTTCATTTTGTGTAACGTGTTTGCGCTCTTTTTTTGTTTGCTCGCATACCCTGCACAAAGTGGCAGTAGAGGGTGTTTTGATGAGTATAGAAAAGACACTAGTCAATCACACATATTTAGGGTATCGCTGTAGTCGATTCAAGTCGACGTTTTATCGTTTGTTTTTGGGCTGCTGGTCTGTTGTTTTGCCTGCTTTTGCCAGCGTCAAACGTGCGGAAACGGAAATGGTTGCCATGTGTGTGTGTGTGTGAAAATGTTTGTGTTCTCTTCTTCATATATTTTTTAGCCGACTCATGCAAATTGTTCTCTATGCGTGTGTGTGTGTGTGTGTGTGAATTGGAATTGCTGGAAATCGGATTGAAATGTTTGCCGTCCATGTTGCTGTTCGTCGTCGGGTTCAGCGTCACGTTTTGCGATGCCGCTCTTTAGTCCGAGTTCAACCAGAGTTCAGCTACACGACCGGCGACTAAAGGATACAGTCAATCTGTCAGTCAGTCTGTCAAACAGTTTGTCAGTCAGTCAGGCAGCTCGTCAGTCAATCATTTGATATGTTTTGCCCGCTTTCATATAGTTTCTGAATCCTGGCAATCGTCTGTCTGCACCTTTCCCTCTCTCTTTCTCGCTCGGTCTGTGTCTGTGAAGTAAATCCGCTCTCTATTCGATTGATTGACGTTTTTACTACAATAAATAGAAATATAGCGAGAGGGTGAGAACTAGAGATATGACAGTCGATAGCCTCGAGGGGAAATTGCCAGCTGAATTGAGCCTCGATTTGGTTGGCTGTTGATTTATTGAGTTGTGCTGCGCTGACAGTCCGATTGCCAGGGACATTAAAATGTGCTTTAAATTTAATGCGGTATTAACTAAAAGCCCCACTTGCCAGCAATCATTAACTAATTGCCATAACTCACACTCACGCATCGCATCGCAACGAATCGCAAATTGTTGGTCTAAGGCCGCGACAAATTATCATGTGATATGCCCAGAGCATTTGTTAATGGCATTTTAAACGTTTTTGAATTGCGCATACGCCACGTTGAACCTTTAATTTCGCTCCGCGTTTAACAGATACGAATTTGATGCCTTGCATAAGGCACCTTTGAGCACGAATTCTGAATATTTACACAAAAGCAGCTGCTTTAAATAATAGTGCACCATCTACTGTACTTAATTATTAAATTCAAATGCCAGCCTTAGCTTAGTTGCATTGCAGGCGGCGTTTAGTGGATTGCCTGGGTTAACTCGGGTTATTAACTGGGCCTGCATAATTTAAAATTGTCTTGAAATTGAAGAGCACTGCAGGACGATGGCAATTATCAACTCCTACTAACTCATGCATATGCATAAATAGGCAGGCTTAGACTGGAACTCTTCTCTTCTCCCCTCTCCCTCTCTCTGTCTCTGCTCATATAACTAGCATAAGCATAAACATACGCATAATAGCTACTCACGAGGCTGCCTTGAAATATTTCCAAGCTTATAATTTATGGAAAAATTGCCAAGTTGCCGGAGTGTGAGAGGGGATTGGGGAGGGGAGGGGAGACCTCTTAGGCAGTTAGGCAGGCAGCAGCATGTTTATGTTTTCCTGTTTCCGTAATTTCTTCCTGCTTTCATTTTGCAGCTGCAGATGTTGTGTTGCCGCTTCTGCTTCTGCTTCTGCTTCTGCTTCTTCGTTGCTGTTGCCTTTTTTCTTAGCACTTGCAAAATATGTATATAAACATGAAATTATGCATTGCGTACTTTTGTGAGCTGCAACAGCCACAGCAACAGCAACAGCCGGAGCCAGAGCAGCAGCAGCTGCCTTGACGCCCCCATTGTTATGTGGGCCAAGAGCAGGGTTTGAGTGAGTCAGCGAGAGAGTGAGGGGGAAGGGTGAACGGAGCTTTCTTTTGTTTGTTTATTTGCTGTCATTTATTAACATTTTGTCGCTGCTGCACCCTATTTTGCAGCCCTTCACCAACTTGGAGCTGCGCACGTGACGTGATTTCTGTCGTGACACGAGAATTAGAATATTTTCATCTGCTGATACTAGTAATCATATTATATGGGTAAAATATAAAATATATTATATTCTAATCGTGCTAATCCCAATTTAATGTAGAGTTTTCAAATGTTCAATATTTATTGTAGATAGTTTTATAAAAGAAATAATTTTAAGCACATTTTTAAAATATGCTAATATTATTAAATATTATTTTATTTCAAAAAATGTTATAATATTTAAAAATTCTTCCTTTCGTTTGTTTTGCACCTGTGACGCAGCATGTAAGTTATTTCTTTCGGCGGACAACTTTTTAACTGTTCTTGAACCACAATCGAATTAATTCTTTAAGTTGAACTGACACGACTTTTGTCCTATATCTTATCAAACTTTATCAAACTTATAGACATGGCTCTTTGTTTATACGAAATCAACTATAATTATACCCGCTACCCATAGGGTTGAAGGGTATTACAACTTAGTGTCATGAGGAAATTTATGTAACCGGCAGACGACGGCATCTCCGATCCAATAAAATGTATATATTCTTGATCAGTGTCAATTGCAGAGACGATATGGCCATGTGCGTATGCTACCAAATTTCTATCAACACAATTTGTAACTCCTGCACGCTGATGAAGTTTGCTTGAGATTTTGATCACGCCGAATCGGAAAAAATATTATCGCCCTTAATTTCACAGGATATCAGGTGAATGTGCTCAGTTGGTACATGATGGTTTATTTTTAACGTAATATTTTAACTCAAATATACTTTTCGGTGTATTTTGTAAATACTCATATAAGTGTTTTGCATTGTCACAAAACGGATAGTGGGTATCTCACTGTCGAGCACTCTCGACTGTAGCTTTCTCACTTTTTTTTTTTCTAAGAATTGCTTCGTTTTATGGAGCTGATAAAAGTGTTTGATTAGTTTTGTACGCGGTTATAAATTGGTAGAAAATTGCCATTGTCCGGGTTAGTTGCAATTCTTCATTCGCTGCAGTCGAACATGAAGGCAATAATTTTATTCGTCGCACTTTTTGGATACGTTCAAGCAATATCGCATGCCGATGTGCTGGAGGAGGAGTGGCACCTCTTCAAGCAGGAGTACGGCAAGAGCTATCAGACTGACGAAGAGGAGTTGCTGCGCAGACTGATCTATCAGGACCACAAGCAGATGATCGACCAGCACAACAGAATGTTTATGGCTGGCGAGGAGAGCTACGAAATGAGCGTGAATCAGTTTGCAGATCTACTCCATACGGAGTTCGAAAGCCTAATGCTGAGTCCGCTCGCCACAACGGAGGCAGAAGGTATCGCCGACCTTGAATACACTGCACCCGAATACCTTACTTTGCCGAGCACCGTCGATTGGCGCTCCAAGGGAGCTGTAACTTCAGTGAAGAATCAAGGAAACTGCATGTCTTGCTGGGCATTTTCGGCCGTGGGCTCCCTAGAGGGAGTGCACTTTCTGAAGACGGGCCAGTTGGTCTCGCTGTCCGCCCAGAACCTGGTGGACTGCTCGAGCCGTGCCCCATACAACAATGAGGGTTGCCGAGGCGGCTGGCCATTAAAGGCATTTCAATATATTATCGACAATGGTGGCATCGATACCGAAGCCCTATATCCTTATGCCGCGAGACAACAGGAATGTCGTTTCGATAGACGCAACATTGGAGCCACTGCCAAAGGCTGGGCAAAGGTGAAGGACCAGAGCGAAGCGAATCTGGCTGCTGCCGTTGCAATCTATGGTCCCATTTCGGTGTGCGTCGATAGCGCAAACATGCAGTTTTATAGCAGCGGCGTTTTTAATTTTCCAGGGTGCAAGAAGACACCGAATCATGCAATGGTTGTTGTCGGCTATGGCAACGATAGTCACGGTGGTGATTACTGGCTGGTGAAGAATTCTTGGGGCACCAGATGGGGTGAAAATGGTTATATTCGTATGTCTCGTAATCGGAAAAATCAATGTGCGATTGCGAGCTTTGCTGTTTATCCATTGGTCTAAATGTAATCAAATCTTTAAATAAAGAGTTTGTCTAATTTACTTACGCAACTTGTTTGCTTTAAATGGGAAATACAAATAAATTGTTTTTGAAACAACGCGAGTTGCAAAGCTGCTTATGGCAGCTGATACCATTCGAGTGAATAGCACTCATTGAAGGGCATTTTAAGTACTCGCTAAGCACTTGGATACACACAGCGAATAATAATGAGTGCTTGTTATTAATATCCGCACATTTATATTACACGTTTTGTTGTTATCATTAGATAAAAACGATACCTGTCAGTGTGTATGTGGCCTCATTGAATATTTGCACATTTCAAGCGGCTCTCGAACGCTTCAACATAATGTCAATAAAGCTGAATATCTACTATTAAGTGTTCGCACACTAAAGAGGCAAATTACATTATAGGAAAGTCGAATGGTCAAAGGACTATAAATACATATATTTAAAAATTTTCATAACATTAATTTCATTTGAATAAGATGATGTTATGAGAAAAATAAATACTTTAATTATAGAAAGTTAACTAAACATAGTGTAATATTTAAATATTATTACGTCAAGGTTTCAATAAAGTTGCATAGTTAATTTTATGATTATTTGTCGACATTTCCAATAAAATGTTATAATATATATGGTTGTAATATCGCAAAGCTTAATTTAATTTAGTTTGTTCCCTAATTTAATCTAATGATTTATCGACACTTGCACTTAAATCGATTGGAATTCCAGGTTCAAATAGATGTCATGTCCTTAACCAGTTCTTCATTCCCCCCAAAAGTGTTTTCTAATCCTTCTGAAAGTCATATCAAATCCCAATTCTGTCTGATAATCATTAGATTCCAGGCCATTACACTCGAAATATATATCGGCTGTCCCTCTCATAATTCAAACCGAGTTACAAGTAGCCAAACATAAGCTGCCACTGTAACTTCCGAGATAAGCTGATATGGGATTCGGGATTGGGGATTCAGGATTCAGGTTTCAGGGTTCGGGATTCGGGATGGGTTCTTGAGGTAAATTACAACCCCAAAGCTGCCGCAAAACAAATGTCACACATGCCCCAATCGCATTAGGCGAACTGAGTGAGTATGAAGTCAGTTTGCTGTTCATCTCGCACAAAGTGCATAAATTCTAAAACAATTAGTTTCAATTTGGAAGTCCACAAGGACAACACCTTCATGGTTATCCCTTTAACGGTGCCAGAGGGAGAGAGTCCGACTGTTAATGTAGCGAATGACTTTTTGCTATTAAGTCATACTCTGCTGGCTCGCAGGGATGTTGCACAGCTTCCACTCGGTGTAAAAATGCTCACTTAATATTCCCTTTGATATGCTCAAGTGTGGGAATGGGGAATTGGGGGATGGGGGATGAGAATCAGAGGGTTGTTTACTTTTGGGGAGGACGTGCCACTGCCTAATGAATTTTGTGCGGCCGCGTTGATTGTTTAGGTGTAAGGTTTTTATAATGAGGCAAGGCAACCTCAGAGCAACACATGTGTATCTCACAGTTTGCGAAATGTATCTGACATAAACTTTGCTATCAACGTGTCGCCATCGTCGCACGTTGCCTGCCGCTTCCTGCCTGTTCCTGTTCCTCTTCCTGTCTCTGCTCCCTTTTTGGGGTCTGGGGGAGTTTCCATTAACGCATTTGCATAAATATTTACATACATGTGTCTCCCTAGAGCTCGTCGGTCGCCCTGTCTGTTGCTCTGGGCCTTAATGCAACGCCTAGCATATCTTTAAAATGTTGCGCTATTTCCGTTCACTTTTCGCTTTTGTTTGAGCGAATGTTTACCAATTTGTCTGGAACCCTTTGGCCAAGTGCACTGACTTATTTAAGCGACTGTCGCCAGCAGTCAAGTCAAGTCTGCAGTTGCGAAATACAATTTCCTGTGTGCTGAAACAATTTTTCAATCTCTCGCGGAAGGAAATGGCCATGAAGTTGCAGTATATGGAATGTCAGCTGAATATCGAGCACGAATGAGATAAGCACACACAATAAAATGGCCAAAGGGGGAAAGCGAAAGGTAAAAATCTATTCTTCATTATATAATGTATAAACTTATGTTTAACGAATTAAAAGAGTTTTTCACAGCCCCCAAAAGTACGCAACAATTTGTTGGACACTCTTTTCCACCCTCGAACAATCAACAGAACGCTATTCAAAATTCTTTAAGCTGCCTACAGCATAGCATAAATCAGCAGGAAATTCAAATTCTGCTGGATTAGCATACAGATTTTTGTGACAGTGGAAAAGATTCGGAGACAAACGCAAAATTTAGTTTGCAAATCAGGCGAGACAAGAGTCCATGTGTGTCTGTGTGTGTGTGTGTCTGTGTGTGTATGGCTTTGTCTGTGTGTGTGAGAGTGCCATGTAAATTCCCGAGTTAAGCAACAATTTGACAGACAGCGAACAATGGCGGGACAAAAGTTTGCAACAAGAATGAAACAGAAATCAAACAAAACCAAACAAAAGCAAAACCAATTACAAATGGCAGAGAGAGTGAAAGGAAGGCGGAGAGTGTCGTGAATAGAGAGGGAGGGGGGAAGGGAAGTTGGTACGACTCGGAACAAGAATATCAAACGAAATTACAAAATTAAACTGATTTAATGTCAGCTCTCTTCATCTGTGGATCGATTCATTTACATGATTCATGTAAGTCATGTTAGAGTTGTTGTTGCAGCAGCTTCAGGAGCTAAAGGAGCATGCCGAAAAGGGGCAGGGGGCAGGGGGCAGAGGGGAGGGTAACTGGTGGTTGATTGACAACCAAGACGAGACTATGGCACAGACAGAGAGGCTCGTTCAATGATGATTTGATATGAAAATTGCCTGGAATTATTGAATTAACATATGCTCGAATTGAGGCCAAGCATTTCCATGTCTGCTGCAGAGAGGGGAATTTCAATGGCTGTCAAAGGAGCAGGGGGCAGGGATTGCAATTCGGCTTGTCGATTGTCGAGTGTGTGTGAATGTGTGTGTGTGTGTGTGTGTGTGTGGAGGCATCTTATTACCAAAGCGTATTAGACATGATTGATTGCATTGAGTAATAATGATTTGTAGCCCGGGCATGTTCAAGTGTCTATCTTTGGCAGCGAGTGTTTCTCTCCCTTCTCTTCTTTTGTAGGTGTGTGTGCGAGTGTGTTTGTGTGTGTGTGGATGAGGTGGAGGTCACGTGCAACTATGTGAAAGTGACTTGCATAAATAGCTGGCTACATTTTAGGCTGAAAGCGTCGTCAGTCGAGATTCGCATGTGCACAAAGCGATTGCAAATGAAATTCAATGCTTTAAGTCTGATCCGCCAACTGAGGCAAATGATTAGCTGCAGTAATGCTTTTATAACTAGAAATATAGTATGCTAACAATACAGGAATCTATCATTCAACTGATGCCAGATTTAATTCCAACATTTCGATTATTGCTATAGCAAGTAAAAGCGATTGCTTTTCATGAAACTAAACCAATTATTTTAGTTTCGAAGAAGATTGCTTTTGAGGAATTCTGAATAAATGTTATATAAATTTATCATTTGTTAGTATAACTAAAAATTAAAGCTCTAAGATCAATATAGATAAATACTTTAACAAATTAAAAACAATATTATTCGTCTAGACAAATTATAATTCCTTTCTTTATTTTTTCATTTAACTGGAGTTTATGTATTTATGGCAACTCATTTTACTTCAGCTTAAAGGCTTTTGCAGAAAGTCTTTTAAATTTAGTATTTTGAGATCAACAACTTCGCAATACTCTCACTTCAAGCAAACTGTTTGTTGTTGACCAGTTTGTTTACTCTTTGTACTCCAACATCCCACTGACCCAGTTGTCTTCAGCAAGCGACACAAACACATGCTGGAGTTCTTCAAGTATCTGCGGTGACTCGGCCCAAGGGATGGGCTTGAGTTTGGTTGCTGATTTCAACTTTCAACTCTCACTTTATTTAGTTTGCTAGTTGTTGGTGCTGCGATGAAAGATGTGGGAAACTTACCTCGAATCGATACGCTGCAAAAAGTCCAAACGGCTCAAGTGCAATTCGCGCAAATGAAACAAGTTTAAAAATGCGACCGCGGGCAAGTGGGCAAACCGATTGCCACCCAAGTTCAAATAAGTGAGATTCGAAAGTTTCGAGAGCTGCTGCGTGGGCACCATCTGCAAAAGTAAAGTAGAGAAATATAGTGAGCGATAGAGACAAAGTGAGAATAGCAGAATTTCATTTTATTGGGATCGTTTAAGCAAAGTGATAGCCAAGTTTGGGTTAGACGGGCTTATAAAATGTTAATGCAAACCACTCAACTTTAAAAGCGTTCTGCGGCTGCACTTGATAGTAGCTGCCTCCCTCTCAGCCAGAGTTGATCCTTTTTGCCCCACTCACAGTTTTTATTTGTTTCTAAAAGCGCTGCCATTTAAAATGCAGCAACAGGCAACAGAGCGGGGAGGAGACGCTGGAGACGCTTCTGTTGTTTAACAATAAAATGTGAAACACTTGGAAAGCGCAGGCGGCTGCAGCGGAAACGGAAACGTCATGTACGTCATGTACATCCGTGCGCCATTTTCAGATGTCTGACCAAATCGCTGCTCCTCTGAGCCGTCCTCCTTTCCCACTCTCTCTTTCAATCAATCCAGCAGCAAATTTGTTACAGCCAAACAACAACAAGAAGTCGCAAGCGTTTGTGTGTGGCAAAAGGTTTTCCTGTCGCTCTTGCCAAAGCGCAAAAGCTTTCGCCTGTTTTTCGGCTGGCTCATAAAAAAAGCTGTAGCTCCGTTATTTGTCTCCCTCCGCTCCTTGGCCAATCCTTGGCGCTTCTCGCGTGTCGGAAGCTACGTGCCAAGCGTCCGGACACGAAAAGCGCCAGCGATAACGTAATGAACTGCAGAGTGAGAGGGGGAGAGAGAGAGGCGGGGGGTGTGTTGCCAGGCTGCCAAACTCATAAGGCAAACAGAGCCGAAATGAAAAGCATTACGCATACGCAATGTAGGCCAAGAGCTGCAATTGTTTAACCTAATGGCAATTTTCAGCTCACATTTTAACCCTACGCCTCGCTTCGCCTCGTGTTTGTGCTGCACTCAAACGGGGCAACGGGAGACGCGAACCGTTGACTAATTAAAAGGCCTGGACTTCAAAGAGGCGGGCGGGGAGCGGGGGCAGCTTCTTTGGCCAGTTCGTTTACCAGTTCAGCGCAGCATGAAAATGCGGGGGAGCGATGAGCGCGAGGCGAGAAAATTGCTCTGCTCGTGGGCAAAGAGAAAATGGGGAATAAACGAAAAAAAAAAACGGTTAAGGGAAGCAGTTTGCGGGGTAAAAAAGAGGTAAAGCGAAGGCCCATGCAGTCAGTACAAGTGGGGCACAAAAGAAAGCGAAATTATATTGACTTTGATTTTTCAAATTAATTTCCCTTTTTTCGCCGTGCCCTTTGACTTAATGGCTTCCACGGTTGCGCCACTTTCTCGACAATTTTTATTGGAGATTTTATTTGACTTTGCAATGAACTCAATTCAACTTGCCAAATGTATTTTGATTATTTTTATTATTTTGCATTCTTTTGTTATATATTTTTATCCCGAAATATGGCAAATTATTTCGTTTTTAAATTTTCTTGTAAATATTTCTCTGACTTGATGCTGCACCCTTCACTGCACTTTCCTGGCAGCTGGCTCGCTTCACATACGAGTATGCAGCATGTTTATGTATTTACATATTCAATTTCACAGCTAATAACTTTTCGACAATCAAAGTTTTTCCAGACTCTGCGTAAATATACAAAATAATAATGCACAGCAGTGCAATGCGAAAACAAATGCAGCTGCATATATGTATAGTATAGCATAGTAAGAGCCTGTCTTTATGGGTGTGTGTAATCGTGTTTGTATATGTAAATGTTGAAATTTGCAGCAGCAAATAAATTGATTATACATTCTGAAATTCCCTTTTCATATGCTCTGCTATTTTTGCAATTATTTGGCGGCAATGTTGAGTGCAATAATATTTATGCGTAAAATGCAAAATCATAATTCTCGGCTAAAAGCACAATAAATCGAAAACAACAATATAGTAATACAAATACACTCACACACACACACAATCAAATGCACGCTCATGGTCGAGAATATTTTTGTTAAATAATGGAAAATGTAAAATTGCGCATAAGCAATTTGCATTGAAAATCAAATGTTTGCTTCCATTCATGCTCTGCGACAGAGTTGCTGGAGCATTCAATAAAACATTCCCTTCACCAATATGCCATGAGCCTATGAAGGCCAAAGAATTGATTTAGAAGAGAACATACAATGGAACCATTATTCTTTGAATACCTGTCTAAAAATAGCTTTAAGTATGAACAAACAAATTTCAGTAGTGCGTTACTTTTATGCACATAAAGTAAATGATACTTTCATAAATATACATTATTTTACAAGTTTTGAAAAGTATGTTTTTTATTGCTTATTCAAATTAATTGTTTCACTAACATATTGTAAGCTTTTAAGCAGCTTATGAAATAAGAGTGTTTTAAATGTAAGTAAGGAACCTAAAGGAGATAGTTCTCGTCTAATATAATATATAATATTAGATGAAGCAAATCAATTTCGGGTTGGTATTCACAGGGAATTAATATTTACATTTTTAGGTAAAAAAATAATAACTAAATTTGAGTTAAATTGTTTAGTTTCAGCAGTTTATGTATGTTCCTGTTGTCTTATGCTTTAAGCTGGTTTGCCATTCAAATTATACTAAAATTCAACAATATTTAATACAGTCTTCAATGAACTCTAATTTTCATTTATTTTGTTGTCCAATTGTCCAAAATTTTTCGGCATTTTTTGTGTTTTCCAATACCATCTCCGATTTGTAAGCGGACTACATTCTTCGGACTACAGCTTTCGATATCACACAAAATATTGGTTACTGCCAACAAGGCCTTTGTTTTGATGGCACAAACACAAACTTAGGCCAATGAATGTCTGATATGGTTGTAGAAGCAGAATAGAGTCTGCGTAAGGAGTTGAATGCATTTTTATGCAGCATGTAATCAGAGTCTCGACTGTTTGATGCAGATGCAAATGATTGCAGTTGTGGTTGTTGTTGTGAAGCCAAGGTATTGAAATAAAAGAGCAGGCGGTCTGGGTTGCATCATGGCCACAATCTGACGAATGCATTGTGCGGCACAGTCCAGTTGGAAGTCTGGCTACCTGTCTGGAACACATACACTCCAACACATATTTATGGTCGTTAAAATGGGATAAAGGACTGCTGAACGCTGAACACTGAACACTGAGCTCTAAGCAGATGCCTGCCATGGTCGAGGCTAAGCAGATGGAGATGGAGCGCGTAGTCAACGGCAACCGAGAGAGAGAGAGGAACTTATGGCGCTTGGAATCAGTTCGAAACTACTTAAAATACCTTTTGGCATTTTGCAGTGGAAATATATGGTCTGTCCGTGTGCCGTGTGCTCCTTTGCAACATGCTGGCCATGTGCAGCAAACTATGCAACGATGGCTTGCAAGTTGCAACCAAGCCAGCGTTGCAGCTCCTCCTTCTATCGGTGAACGGGAATGAAAAAATATATAAGCAGGCGACTTCCCGTTGGCGCTGTTTATCTTCAGCTGCATAGCGACTTTGTTTTAACCTTTTCGGTATTTTCTAAACTGCATTCCACCTCCGCAAGCTCATATTGAGATTGTTGCTTTACTATGCGCCCGACATAATGGCAGTTGTTATGAGCATAACTTGCATCTTTTGTCCAGCAATATATGCATATAGTTTACCTGTACTTATTACGCAAGTAAGCGGATATTTTATACACTTGACAATATATCAGAGCACATAGTTTGAATGTATTTTAGTTGCACTGCAGAGCAAACATGCTATGCTGGCTGTTAAAGTTGCATGCAACAAATGTGTTACCCACTCAAGTATGCCCAAGTGTTGAAGCAACTTTAAAGCTGCTGAGTGGCAAGGACACTAAGCTGTTCAACTTTACGTGGCCATCGAAAAAAAGGCAGTCCCTTCACAGAAGGGGGCGGACAGCATTTAACTAACGGAAAATGTCGACGAATTGCTGTGGGGCCTAAGCAAAGTGTGCACGCAACAGAAAATCAGCACGGTACGGACATGTTTGCATGCATAAATACTAGAGGAGATGGCCAGAGGACCCAGGCCCAGACTACACACACACACCCACACACACAAGTTATGGTTATTAATTTTGCGTATGCAAAAGGCAGCCCAGAAAGGACGAACTTAAGCTGCCGGCCAGGACACAGCAGAGTACAGCACAAGGGCGACTGCAATCCGCTTTGCAGAGTGTTGGTCACAGGATTTACAACGAAAGCAACACAGCAGAGTGTCTGATTTATGTACACATGCACAGCTCTCGCTCTCTCTTTCTCTCCCTTGCCGCCTCTCTGTTGTTCTGTCGCTGCCTAAAAGGCTGCCACAATTTTTTAGCTGTTGTCCCTTCGTGTGGCATCCGCCTGCTGCCTGCTGCCTGCTTCATGCTAAATTATTTTATCTAACAAGTATACGACATGTGGCCGCCGCTTGTTTGCGTCGCACACTCACCGTCAAATTGTTATCCGATAGATCCAAATGTTTCAGCGAGATGAGACCCTCAAAGGCGCCCACATCCAGCTCGCTCATCACATTGCCCCGCACACTGAGCGCCAGCAGCTCCTTCAGGCCCTCGAAGCTATCGTTGCGCACAAACTCGACGAGATTGTCGGACATGTCCAGGCTCTTGAGCGCATGTAAATGCCACAGATTGCTGGCCGGAATGTCCAGCAGGCGATTGTTGCGGAACACCAGCACCTCCAGCGACTGCATGCCCTTGAAGCAGTTGTCCTCGAGGCTAACAATATTGTTGTTGGTCAAGTCGAGTTCCACCAACGCCGCCAGATCGCCCAGCGCCGTCGGATGCACCGTCTCGATGCGATTGTAACTGAGATCCAGCAGCAGCAGATTCGTCAGTCCCTTGAAGGCGTGCTTGTGCAGCGCACTCACAAGATTCCGGCTCAAGTTGAGGGTTCGCAACTCGGTCTGGTACTCAAAGTTCTTGGAGCCCAGCGTCTCGATGATGTTCTGCGACAGATCGAGCACCTCCAGCTTCATGTAGAAGGGCAGTGTAAACTCGAGATTACGTATGCGATTCAGTGTCAAATTGATGTACTTTGTCTCCGGATTCAGCTGGATGGGCACATCCTCGAGTGCTGCGTCCACACACAGGGCCCGGCTGTTGGCGTCCCCGCCCAGACACTGGCACTTCGAGGGGCAGAAGGCGTTCGTGCTGCTCGGCGATTGCAGCAACAGCAGCAGCAGCAGCAGGAGAATGTGCAACAATAGCGATGACGACGACGACGACAACAACGCTGTGTGGCAGGATGCAGGAGGTTTGTTGTTGCTGTCGTGTTTCCACTTTGTGTGTGAGTTGTTTGTGCTGCTGTCGCTGTCACTGTTGTTGTTGTTCTTGTTGTGGTTGTTGCTTTTGCTTTTGTGGGCTGCCATTTTGCTGCTCGTTTGGCTTGTGTTGTTGTTGGCTGCGAGCTTATTGTTCCTGCGTTTGATTGCGTTGATTGAGTTATTTGTCTTCAATTTAAATTGTATGTGCTGCAATATCACCAATTATTGGACGTCATTGCTGACACTGGGCTGCAAGTAGAAGACAAATGCAAATAATTAATAAATGTGTAAAGATTAGGCGAGAGATGAAATCATTATTTCAGTGCAGTATTAAATATAGCCTAAATAAACTTTTAATCTCACAATTCAGCTAATTTTCAAGTTGTCAACTTGCGAAATAGCTTTTAATCTGGGGGCCAGCCTATGACAGATCATAACTATAACCATTACACTGCATTATGCAAAACTTTTTGGGACATTACGAGAAATGGCAGACACGCCTTGGAGTCGTCGTACTTTTTGCATCTAAGCCATAAAATGCAGCACAGTTGGCTCAATAGCGTTTTCATTTTCTACCAAGCTCACCGCGTCGTTGTCTGGAAAGTCAGCAACTTTCTATGCGAGTTGTCAGCACTTTTCATCGGCCAACGAGTTCTGACTTTTGCTACGCTTCGCATTGGGTGCGCAGAGAGAGACTGTGTCTGTGACTCGACTTTTATGAAATATTAGCGAGCAACTTATGCGCATAAATCTTGTGGCGAGCGAGTGTTAAATAAACTGGCAGCAGCCACAAAACTTTTTTAGGAATTACGCACCAAAAAATTAAAAGGAGAAAAACACAAGACAACGACTTCAACTTCAATTTCACGAGCCAAGGTGTTGCAACAGGAGTTGCAGACTGATTTGCATATTAAATCTCTTAAATAGCCCGAGACTCTGCCGCATTTAAATTTCCGCTAATTTGCACTTGCAAATCTAGAATGTCATCAGCCGTTTGCCCTTTTTTCGCCTCCTACTTTTAGGCCGCACTGTTAATTTATGTCCGGCGGCATTTCACATTTTGCATTGCCTACTTTTAGGGTCAGCCACAAATAGCTTTCAGCCATAATGCATTCGAATCCATTAATAGCTCTCTGCATGCATTCTATTTAAATTAAATATTTGCCCTTTGGCCAACACTCAATTAAGTAATTAACAAATAACAAGCAAATCGGTTGCCCTTGAGAGGGGGGCATTTACGAATGTCTGTCTGACTGTCACTCTACCGATTTGCATATGGTAAGCACAAACAATGAGAAAGCCTTTCCCCTCTCGCTCAGGGTCTATCTTATGCCTCTGCTATTCTTGCACACAGCAGCAATTTGAACAATGCCCTTAACTAGCTGTAAAACAAATAATAAAAGCGCTGCGCAAACTTTTGAGGTTTCATACTGTCAACAAAAGTTGAAAGCTCACACAAACACGCACACACTATCACATACATGGTTGTAGGCCGCCAGTTCTTGGATCATATTTTACGCCTCAATAAAATTGGTGAAAAACAAGCAGAGTCAACTAACCATCCAATCGCAGCCTCTCTTTCGCTCCATGTTCCTCTCTCTCTCTCGCACTCTTCGTTTTTCTATGGCAGGGGCAAAAAGCGAAAATTGTGAAAAATTCACTCCCGTGTGAATTATTAAGTTTCACATGGCCATTGTTGTTGTTGCTTTTGTTCCTGTTGCTTTTCCAACTCTGTCTGTGTGGGTGCCTGTGTGTACGTGTGTGTGTGTGTGTGTGTGCGCTTGTTTGTTTGTTTTGCAAAAAATAAAGCAAAAGGCAAACAAAGTTTTTAATAAACTTTCGCACGCCAGCCTCACTTGAGTACGCTCCTCAGCCTCCGTGCAACGTTGCTCTTCATCAACTTTGCCTTCAGAATGCTTGCAGGTGCACCGCCTCTAAGTGGTGGGCGTGGCAGGGCACACAAATATGATTTCATTGTGGCAAATATTTTGATAGCACGCCGTCGTCGTCGTCGTCGTCGTCGTCGTCGTCGTCGTCGTCGTCGTCGCTTGCGGTTCCTCCAAAGCAGCCGCTGGAACAACGCCACGACAGAGAGCGTGGGGAGGAAGGTTGCGGGGCACAAGGGCAGTTGAGAAGTACTTGGGGCCATCCGAACTGGAGCAGCCAGCGTCGTCAAAGGCCAACAAGTTGAGAGAGTGCTGCTGTTGTTGTTGCTGCTGCCCTTTTGTCGCCCACTTTTCACTCTGCGGCACTTTTAATGGGGCCAACGTCATCGAAGTTGCCCCATAATAGGCTTATGAGACGCTTAAATGTTGCAAGGAGCGACTGCAGAAATGAATGAGTGCTTTAATCGACTTAAGCTATAATTGAGCAGCAGCGACAGCCAGCGATTTGCATCGATGAAATATTTAAGAAGTGCATTTAACATTAAAGAGCATGTCTGTGATTATTGTGACAGTTCTAAGAAGTTCACACAAAACATCTCTGAGTTTATGACTGCAATCCAATCACGTCGCGTCACACTCGACTTTTTTGCGTTGCCTGTTTTTATAAGCTTCATTTAATTATATTGACAGTGCTTGCCTATTTTTTTTGGCAATTTATTTTTATGCCAGCCTCATGCCAACTCAAGTTAAATGCTCACCTGAAACTGTCTGTTCCCAGGGGGGCCAGAAGGAAGCAAGTTACAAGCTATACGATGTACATATATACTGTAGGTTCCCAATCGGGAGCGAGACGACGCTCAAGTTAACTGTCATAAAAATGGAAAATAATAGCGAGCGCAGCATCAAATGCTGATAATAGGAGTATGCCATCAGTTGGGAGCAGCAGCAACTCCCTATTTCCTGCTCTCGTCTCTCGTGCCACGCACAAAACTTTGCACATAAATTTAAAAGCAGGCATCGAGCAAAAAAGAAGTATGGGAAATGAGAGCGGGAAGACCGCATTGACTTTTAAGGCCACAAATGGTAAGCGGGTGAGGTCAGGGGTCAGGATTCAGGTTCACGTTCAGTCCGCAGCTGGATGGCGAAATGCGAGGAAGCGAAACAATCAAAGGTGAAAAACTTTGCCAACTATGCGAAAGCAAACAGGCAAAAAGTCAATATTAATATTCACTTAACAAGGGTCCAGGGCGGAAAGATGGGGGGAGGGGCGGAGTGCGGTTGGGGATGAGGTGATACTGACGATGGCCAGGCAAATGCCAAGCAAATTGAAAATGCGACGAAAAACGTGAGACGCGCCAACTTTTCCACCTCAACGTGCCCGAGTGCGTTTATTTTTATCAAGATTAGCATTTCACCCGCCCCTCCTCAAGCTCCCTCCCTACCTCTCTCCCTCTCGCTCTTCAGTCTGGTCTGTTTTCTTGGTTATTGGATAGGCAAACAGAAAAGGCAAAAACGGCAGACAATGCTGCAGATTCCATGCCCGATTCGTCGACGAGAGTGAAGAGACTTCTTTCGCTTTGAAGTGCGGCACGCACAAATTTCTATGCCTCTCACAGAGAGCAGAGTAAAGTGAAGAGCGGAGGGCGGAGAGGAGTTGCCGTCAAAAATGAATTGTAGATGTCGTCGCAGTAGCAGCTCCTCAACTGCCTTCTCCTCCTCGATGCCCGCATTAGTTGGACCACATAATTGAGTGTCTGCAAAAGTTTCAAGTGCTGTGCTCTGCTGTGGCAATTTGGCAAAAGACGTTGCCACAAAATGTTGCCGCACGCATATTTAATGCAATTGTTGGCAGAGTTCTGTTGCTGTGTTTTTGGTCAATTGTTGAAGGGGACTTCACTTGTGACAGTCCTAAATGCAAAACTGTGTTCTTTTTGGCCGAGTTGATTCGAGTGTGGCAACAACTAGAATTGTTGCATTCCACAAGAGACCTGAATGCTTTTAATAACTTGTTATTTTAATTCAAATTTAAGCAAACAAACGATGCTCCAAATATGCTTGTTGTGGCTCAAACATTTTCAGTTAAGCACTTCGTGCACATTTGTTCGATAAACTCGCAAACTTTATTCGACCATAACCTGGTGCAGTAAAAACCAGTTGAGCATCTCGCCCAAGTTAAACGGCAACCCCACAAAAATACAGAATAAAAAAAACCATCAGCATGAAACTGGGAGAAATGTGGAACTAAATGACAAAAACTGCAAACTGCATATAAAGATAAAATATTTCATTTGCCAGGCAATCTAGCAGTCTAGCCCCTCTTCGCTCTCTCTCTCTCCCCCTCCTCTTTCCTCTCTCTCTTTCTCTTTCTGCTGCTCGGTCATCCATCCATTGTGCACTTAATGCAATTGTCGCATTATTTCGGGCCCCGGCCACTTGGCAAACTCCTCCTGCTCCGGCGATATATATTTTTAAATACCTAGTCCGCGTTCTTGTATCTATTTTATTGCGTTTTGGGTTTTTATTTTGCCGCATGGCGTCTGCTCCACACGCTGCACGTTGCACGTTGCACGCTGCCTGGTGGCTGCTGCCTGGTGGCTGGCTGCATGTCTGCAACTGCCATGTCTGCCACGGCGTCTGCAACTCCGAGACAGCTTTAGACATTTGCCCCCCTCTTGAATTGTTGTTGCTGTTGCAGTTCGTGTTTTGGCTCGTGGCTGCTTATTAAGCCATTTGAAGAGGCGCTGCCGCATTTTGTGTCCTGCTCTCTTCCCTCTCTTCTTGCCCCTATATCATATACCCTGTAGTCTCGACGGTCTGTGGCTGCACAAAGTAATAGCACAAGATTATAATGAAATACAATCATTATTAATTCCAGCCCAGCACTTATTTAAAAACTGCCAAGCACAATCAAATTTATTACACATTTAAATAAAATAACTTTACTTAAAGTGTTCAAGAATAATATGAAAATAAATGCAATAATTTAAAAACTGCCAAATAGAATTATATTTTACATTTAAATAATATTATATAATTCGTTTCTCATAGGGTATCTTGTAATCATCAACTAGTTAAACAAACTCCTTCGGTTATTCTTGCTTCGCCGCTGCAGATCAACCGCAGCGTAAACCAAAAAAAAAAAAAACAATATAACAGCAACAAAGTGCACATGGAAAATGAAACAAAAAGACGCTGCCACATATGCGCCCAGTTTTCCATTTTCCCAGGCAGCTTCGGTCGGCTTTTCATAGTCGTTTTGTTTCTGGTCACATAACTCAAGGAATGGTCTTAAAGTGACAGATAATCACGAACCATTAATTATATTTGGCAGTTTAAATTTAATTTTTGAAAAATAGTTTCCAATCGTCTCAGTTTTATTAACACTAATTACAATTCTAAAAATATTTTATTTAAAGAGACAGATATGAACGGTGTGTAAACATTAATTATATTTGGCAACTTACATTTATTCTAGCAAGAAATATAATGCTTTGTAAATTACTTTGCTTAAATACTCTTCACCATTCAACGCATTCTGCAATTTAAAATTGCCTATTCCGTTGACAAATGCTTCTTGCTGTGCTCTGGTTTATCCCCTAAAACCTTTATTTCGTACCTTGTCACAATGCTCATACGCCACGTTGTGCGCCTGTGAGTGGTATCGATTTTTGCTGGCAGCTCGAAATAAAAACAAAAAAATAAAAGAAGTGGAGTACAACGCACTTTGCGTTCTGGCTGCTGCCAAAATGGAGGAAGAGAAGGCCAACATAGAAGTCAACGAAAGAGAGAAAAAAACTTTAGGCCACTGGCACAATAATTTGGCACGCAAACCTTTTTTTATTTGGACGCCACGGCAATACGTTCACATGCAGGCAGGCAAGGGTTGAAGACGGTGGGGGAAGGGGAAGGAGAAGGACCGTGCTTTTTGGGCAGCCCTGGGATGTGTGTGTGGAGTGAGCACATAAAAAATGAAGTGAAATACATTTTTGGAGCCACTGGCGGCGCGCATTAAAAATTCGCCAAAGCCAACACAATGTTCCGCTGCCAGGGACTGGGACACAATGGCGCCACAGCCATTGCTGGTAATGGCTCGACTTTGGCTTCGGGATCGGACTCGTAGTTGCTTAGTTGGAGCGGGGGTTGAGGGAGGACGTTGGGGCAGGTCACGCGGCTGGTCATAGTTGTGTGTTGGCCATCTTTGCTGTGTGGATAAACATATAACAATTAGAGTGCTTCCTACAGTTGTTTCCCGACTACTTTTTTGAAGACGTCTCTGGACTGCATCCCTGGGCATTTTGTGGTCTGGTCTGGAGCTGAGTTTTCTTCCCCATGTGTGTGCTAGTTAAATATTTAGCTAGATTTTCGTTTTTAATTTATTTCGAAAGGGTTTTATCGCACAAGCTGCGACTGCGACTGTGACTGCGACTCGAGTCGGTGCTATGCAAATGAGCTCTGCGAAATGGGTCAAAGTTTAATGCGGGGGCGTGCCCCTGAGTGGGCGTAGCACTTATTTATGACCAGCCCAGCGAAATTCAGGGAATTGAAATTCTGACTTGGCTGACTGCGAAACGTGTCTGGCATGCATATAGTAATACTATATATACTCTGCCACTGCCAGGCATTCCCCACAGTAAATTGCTGGCAAAAAAAAAACAAATACACCAAATTGTGGTCTCATTTTCGTAATCTCTGCATAGGGCTTGCACAATACACACTGGCTGTTGCAACAGCATCTTCAAATTATGAATATCAAAGGGTTAACACAGAAAACTATTTGACATTTCTATTAACTCGTTGGTTGTTTGGAAATGCCAGCAGCGATTTTGTAAGAGCATAAATTAATTGAGCAAATGCACAGAACAACTTAAAGCGTGACAGAAATCCCAAGAATTTAACCTGGACTCGTAAATTTTCGACAGCAAATGTAACAAATGCTCATTAATATGCCAGACATGAGCGCGAGGGGCTGGAGGGATTGGAATGCGTTGAACAAAGGGAAAAAATGGAGAAAACACGAGGAAAACAAACGACTGGCCAAATGAATATAAAATTTATTAATTGGCAGCTAAATAAGTCGCAAGAATTTACACGTTAATAATTTTATTAGCAAGCTGCCAGCATGACAGGTGGGAGGCGGGGGTGGGAGGAGTTGTGGCTGCGACAGCTGCTTACAACGAAAATAAGAACAAAGCAAAGACATTTTCAAATTTCACTTTATCACAAAATGTGGAAATAATGAAAAATGTGAAATGTGTTGCCAAAAGGGCGACAGCAGCTTTGGCTAATGTTCCAGCGAGAAGAAGTGGGAGAGGTAGAGGGGTAGGAGAAGGGAAGGGAATGCGAGGAATGAGTTTTTGTCGGAAAATTTAAATAAAATGTATAAAATGCACATAAAACATGCACAAACTATTTTTAGACAGTCGTCAGACAGATGTTGCCCCTGGAATCGATAAATTATAATCACTTAGAGTAGGAGACACCAAAAATGTGTGCATGAGGGGAAATGCGAAGCGAAGGGACGGGGGAGGGATGAGAATTGAAATTGAGAGTGAGATTGGAGTGGCAAAATGATGCCGAAAATTAAAGCAATGCGCGTTTAATTTTTTCCTTCCTCATTCGCCGTTTATTTCCAGCTGTTGAACACAATTTAAGTTAAGTGTTTTACTTTTGAGGCAGACACAAAGTCACGCCCCCTTTTCGCTGCCACCCCCCACAGCGAAACGCCCACACATTGGCAGGCAACCAGAGACAAACAGAGAAAGATAAAGCAGCCGAAGAGAGATAGCGAGATGGAGAGAGGGAAAGAGCAAAATTCATTGCCTTTTAATTGCAGTTGGCAGTTGATTCGAACAATTTTCGACTGAATGTGAAATACTTACTCGCTGCGAGTGTGTGTGTGTAAGTGTGTGTGTGTGCGGGGATATGTATCCCGACTTTTCCCCATACATAAATTCAACTGTTAATTGAATGCAGGCACTTGAAAAATGGTCAGACTATTGGGGCCGACTGGGCCAATGGCAACCTGTTGAGTCCACTGAGTGATTTATGGAACTTTTATCCAGAGTCTTAACAATGCTGACTCTGCAGCCCGAAGAAATTTCGGGAATTTTGCTGGTGGGAGACGGCAAGCCAAGTATTTGCTTCGTTTGAACATATGGCAAAATATTAAAGACGCCAGTTTATGATAAACCAAGGATCTTTCAGAAATAAGTCGATTCAACTTTATTACAACAGAGTTCAATAAAATATTTCAATATATTATGAATTTCTTAAACTTCTCAACTCTCAGAAACTTTCAAGTGTCCAATTAAAATATACATAAAATAAGTGCTTAAAAAAATACATAAAGACTACTAAAATATTTTGCAATCATTTAACCATTTTTTAATAGCTGTTGTTCTTTTGAAATTTGTAATTATTCGCCAATAGCCAATATAAACAAAACTACTTTTACATCATGCCGTAAAAGCATAAAATATTAAAGAACAAGTACGAGCTGGCAGTAAAAATAAATGAAGAAGCAAAATCAACGTGTTGTCCCTGGCAGCGCAGTTTCCCCAGCTGTTCGTAAGCCATAAATACCCAAGGACAAACGAATCAATAAATTACCAGTAGTCGCCCATCGACGGCGACACAAAAACAGATGCCAAAGCCATCAAATAAATACCTTTTGTAAAAATAACTCTCACAAAATCAATGAAAATCAATGAAGTGCCTAAAAAGTGTCCCCTAACTGGCAGCATTTTATTTTATATTCGGCTTTGAAATGGCCAAAAAAAAAAAAGCGAAGCAGATGCCTGACAACGACCCCAACCAACAAAAAGGCAGTCTATGTGTTTTAGGGTATGGAACCTCCAAAGAAGCCTCACAGTGGCTCATAGACAGACATGAGAGGAAAGGTAGAGAGAGAGAGAGAAAGTGGGATCGTACTTTATCCATTTTTGTTGCTGGTAATTGAATTATATTTACGCATAAAATTTATTTATTCATGATTTGCACAGCATTCAGGGCAATGTGAAGCCAAAGCACGTAAATGTAATTTAAATTCATTTAGTCGAGAGTCGCCGCGTTGTCAACACAACACAATCAGTTAAGTCTTTATTTTTGGCCAGCAAATAAATATGAAAAGCAACAAAGGTCCCGTAAATAAATAAACATGCGAAATGGACAAAAATAAGAGACTGTAACAAGTTTGTCTGCCTTTAAAACTGGCAGGATTAGCTGAAGACAATGGAACAATGTTGACTTATTATTAGTCTCTTCTATGCTACACTTGTTGCCACCCAGAACCAAACTTGTTGTTTGCCTTGTTAATGGACTTTAATTAAAATTGATGTTAAAGTACACAGCAAGCAGATTATAGAACAGCAAGGAAGCAAAAAGAGATTTCAATGCATTTTCCTTATTCCTAACTTTTTGCTGTGTCTATTATGGCCACCAAGAGTTCTTTTTCAGCTCTCTCATTTTTTGCGGAAATGGAAGAAGTTCTTGCAAATGGCTTTTCACCTGGTCGTCGCATCGGTTCGTTGAGCGCATTTCCGTGTTGCATTAAATTCCTATCAGTTTTAAGGACAGGAAATTTGATGGCAAATGCTTTAAATGTATGCCAAGTGCAGAGCTACAAATTGGCTTTATGTGTGATTTCCGCTCCGTAATTATGTTATGCAGATTGTGGCTTCTAAAAGGAATAAAGGGCATGGTACTAACCTTTTTCTTCTTGGCTTGTACTATCCGTGTGCGTTCTCTGGTCTTGTTGGCAATTATGGCATAGCTCTGTAAAAAACGAGAGAGAAAACTGGGTTAGCATTGCTAATTGAATGTTCATATAAATGCAGTATGGAATATTTGAGTATTAAATTGGATTAATTGCAGATTTGTATTATGACAGACCACAAAGTTGTATTCGATGAGTTACTCATTCGATTTGCGACTAGTTACATTAACTAACCATAAGTCTGTGCGCTGGCAACTTACTTAGTTACTCGACGAGTTGCTGTTTGGCCTGTCAGCAAAGTTTTCATCGCTGTCAACTGTGGGAACAGCTCAACTAAGCAACTAAGCAACAAGGGAACAAGTGGCAACTAACAAGTTGCATGTGCAACGCGCTGCAACACGTTGGCTGATGCACGCACATAATGCCAGGGCTGCGCACTCTAGACGGAAGTGAACTATTACATTTTAATCAGCGATGTCTGCAATGTTCATAAATTATCAATATCTTTAAGGGACTGCAAAGAACAAGTTTCGCGGGGATGTTTACGGCAGCCCTCGTTGCGGCTTTTCGCCAGTTCAATCTGTGGCCTTCTCCAACTTTTCTTTTCTAAACTTTCCACAAAAACCAAATTTGCAATTTCAATTCAAATGCGCTCCGCGAAGCACACTTTATACTGCGACTTGCCACGCACTAATCGGCAAATCAAATGTCAAGTTGCTGTCGCTGGTTTCTTCTAAGCAGAACATGACGCACGTTAACCTCAATGCAAGTGAAACAAAAAAAAAATGAAGCGAAAATCAAAACCAAATCTAGTTGCCGCCTGAAGACAGGGACTTAAGTTCGTTGGCAGTTTGGTTTCCGTTTTAATTTGTTTGCGTGTGTCGAGTCGAGGTCAGATCGAGTGTACGCAATGTAAATTACTCATACGCCGTGTTGCGATTAGAATCGCATGCCGTTTTAATTTCAGAGCTCTGCACATGCATCATTAAGGCAAGAGTATCAACGAGTTTGCCACAAAATCAGAGCTCAGCTCGGCTCAATGCAAACACACACACACACACAACTCGAGAGAGCAACGTTGCGTATACTTGATCTTGTTACACACAGATAAATGTCAATTTATTTGCCACACTCCAAAACACTAAGCCAACGGCGGCCTTCACCAAGAGCTCTCCCTCTGCCCCCCTCTCTCTCTCATTCCTCTTCACTGGTTGTCTGTGTATCTGGCTGTCTGTGGGGGCGTCTGACGCATGACGAGATGTAATCGATAAGCACTGAGGCTTGACACAGCTTGACTGTCTGACTGAATGACTGAGCTATTGACTAACTGACTGACTGTCTCTTGGCAATTTCATTAAAATTGTTATTTCCTTCTCCGTCTCCTCCTTCCTCCCCCACTCCACTTCCTTCTTCGCTGTCAGCCAGCAAATTATTCAGAAATTTATGCGCTCTACAAGTTTTTAATGAGTATTATTCTAATTAATAATTGCCGCTTATTATAATTGCCAGGCTGAAGCCCAATTTCAAGCGCTTGTTCTGCACATGCCAACTTTTAGGTCATGCCTCTTCAGTCGAGGGAATTGAGTTGCATTTGGAATTAATCAAATGCAATAAGTGATTCGCATGTTTAAATGCTAAAAATAAATAATAAATCCACAATTTAGCAACCATAATATTAAAGCCACATTTAATATTACACATAACGCATTAAGTTGGGCAATAAAGGGCACATTGAAAAGCATTCAAAATGATGGCTACAATCGTAAACAAGGCTGGAGATTGCTTTGTATTTTGTTACCAATTGTTGTTCATCCCTGTCTGGGCATTGTCTGGCTATAGCTCAGGTGCATTTTACACGCTTTTACTTATTTTATGGTTTAGAATCGTTAGCCCGAGTAAATCCAAATGCTACATCATTTTCAGCTGGCCACAAATAATAAAAAATACGCCACTGAAAATTGAAAACGAAAGTTAAAATGCAAGCACAAAGGAGTCGAGGGGAAAGGCGAAACCGAAAGCGTTTGGTGAATATTATTTTTATGTGTGAAAGGAAAAGGAAAAGGCAGGGGGGCGGGGAAAATACTTTCATTGCTCGTCGATGTCCTGCGGCTGGTGGTCACAGCTGGATCTTTCGTTCCGATGGCAGTCGCCCGATGGCAGCCTTGAATGCCACACAGTCACAGAGTCAGTCAATAGCGTCAATAGACGGCAAATAAAAATCGGTTTTATGGGTGTGGAGACATTGGACGTAGCATTTTCGATTTGCGCTTTGTTTGTTGGCTTGTGTTGCCAATGCCAATGTCTGCGGTGGACAAAAGGGCTGAGACTGGCTTTGGCTTTGGCTCTGCCACTGAAAGCGAACCGAAATGAAATGAAATGAAAGCTAAAACCAGCCACGCAGCAAAAATGCTGAGCAGCAGTCGCTGAAGGGTTGGGGAAAGGCTAGCCAACTATTAATATTGAAACTGTGATTGCTGCTAAATCCTTTCACGCTTTGTTTTTCTTTCAATTGGAAATGCCAGTCACAGCCACACAGCTACATCTCCACCGGAAACGGAAATCGCTGCCCTAACGAGCTGCCCCCTAGTCGAAGTGAAACCTTTGGCAAAGCCGTGGCTAAAACCAGAGTCAAAGTCTGCAGACAGTTTTTGATTGTTTGACGTCTGGTATTGCAGCTCCAGTTCTATTTCTATTTGCTTTTTGCTTTTTGCTTTTTTATTATTTTTAGCTTTTCAATTTTGCGGCATAGCCAATTATTTTAGACAAGTAATTGCCAGAAAAACGCCGCAGCATTTGCAGAGCAGACAAATTGTTTGGGGAACAAGTCCCTCGGCCAGTTAAGAGACTTGGATAACTTTCGTCTCGACCATTTCCCATCGGCTATTTCCAACTAATTTCAGAATCATAACTCCATCCATTTTGGGTAATCTGAGACTTGCTCTTGTGGCGCCTCGTATTTGGTTACAGTTTTTGGTCTCGGCTCCCCAAGTGTTTGACACACGGAAGCCGCTTAAGCGCCCTGCGATATAAAACATGAACGCGGTATTGGATTTCAGTTCTATAGAGAGACACGAGTGCCAACATGACTGTAGTTGAACTTACTCCCAGCTTATTGTCATATAAGACACTTGAGAATCTCGCAAACGCAACGCGGGGGCGAAACTTTAGAACTTCTGGGTAAATACTGTGTAGGAAGAGGGGCGGGGCAAGTGAAGGCGGTGAGGAAGTGGAGACAGTTGCATGTGCGGCTCATTTGCTGTGATTTACTCAAATGAAGCGACTGCTAAGAGGCTTTCGAATTGCCCTTGTTGAAGGGTGTTGACAAAGTTAAGAGCTAAATGTTAATAGCTTCAAAATTGCATAATTGTTCAGCGTTAACGTTAATGAGGATTATGACAAAGGCAGAGGGATTTTAATTATTTCCCTTAATTACTCTAGGCAGAACGTCGCAAAGGGATTTATTTTATTTATTTTTTGCTTTTTATAAGCCAAAATTTTTAATAGTTTTCATTATGGTATTTGTTTGAATTAAATTATTTCCAGTAATTACTCTTAGACGCTGCTATCTTTATATAAGTGTTTGTTATCGTATTAAGCTTAAATTTTTAGTAGTTATCAAAGCTACGAATAGGGATTAATATTAACGAGATATGCGTGTAATTTAATTAATGATATGCATTTGACTTATTTATGAATTCAATAGGAATTTAACGGAAATTGAGTAAATTCAAATTCATTTCATTTACAAAAACTATCGAGTTCAATCAATAAACATATTAATTTATTTTTATTTTAGAGAGTCTTTAAAAACGATCCAATTAATTTAAATGAAATTATTTATGCAATACAGCTGCATTAAGTTCCACTTAATCAGATTACATTTTGTTTACTTAGTTGCATCTACTTTTGAGCCTTTTGATTGGACGTGAATGGGAATTGTCATTTAATTAGCTTATTTACTCAGTCTCATTAGGTGTTATTACCGTCCATTCTCCTATCAAATGTCCCAATTAGTGGCCTACACATTTCCCCCGATTCCAACAGAGAGTGAGAGAGTGAGAGAGAGAGACGTTTATGAGTCTTATTTACCAGGCAATTGTAAACGGACTAATGAAACTATTTATAGCCGTGACAAAATAATAAAATGGTAAACAAAACAGAGGGGAGAATAGAAGAAAACTAGTCAAAACAAGTTAACAGAGCCTTCGTTGTTGTTGTTGTTGTCGTTGTTGCTGCTGCCCGCTGCAGTTTTAATTTGAAGATGCGTTCACGACGGACGCTGAGTTTTAACAGCTCATTAACATTCGCTACACGGCAGGAGACATGACAGGCAGCGGAGGGTGAAGGGAGGGAGGGAAGCTACCGATGGACGACGACATTTTTGACGTGGCCCGGGCGCGCACATCTTTCAGAAGCTGCTTAAAAGCCACTCCAAATGTATATTTAAATATATATATGTGTATCTGGCAAGTTGGGGGTAAAAGCCCAAAGTGTCTGGCTGTCTGGCCGTCTAAGTGTCCGACTGTCAGGCTGTCAGTCAGCGCGCCACTTGCGCTCAATCAGCGCGGCGACCACGTCAAAATGTTGTGGCAAGCGGGAGGAGGCTGGAGGAGGTGCGACATGCTGGAGCCTTGTGGGCGAGTGGCTTATCACATAACTCAAATCGACAGAGCAACAGCAGCAGTAGCAACAGCATCGCTGCAGAACCTAATGAAGTGTCTCAAAGTAGCTGTTAATAAGTATTCTAAAAGGCAGGGCTTTTTTTTATAGCCAACATTAAAGTTTTTATGCCTTTAAAGCGAAAAAGCAGCAGAGGAAAAAACGTTAGAGAGACAACGAGAAAATGCCAAAAGCTTGTTAGCGGGAAAAACGCTGCAGAAAAGCCATTTACATTTTGGCTGCCAACTGCAATCGAGTGTAGAGTGGAGAGTGTAGAGTGCAGAGAGTGGAGAGTACAGCGCACATCAATCAGCGGCACTCGGCAGCATTAAAATGGTAATTTAAAACCACGCGAGCGCAAAAGAGACAGCATGCGACTTCAACTCCAATTCGAGCTTCAGCGAACTCATCATGCCGACGTTTTAATGATTGGCCGCCGGGCTTCTGCGAGAGCGTGAATGCGATGCAAATGCAAAAAGCTAGCTACCATTTCTCAGTCCATAATCTGAGGCCCCGGGCAGCCTGCGGCCAAGTTCAGGCGAATGCCGTAAATCAAGGTTGCAACACCTAACCAAAAGCAAGGTACAAAAGGGGGCAGGAACTGTGGCTGGAACCCAGATTAGCTTGGAGGTTGGGCCACGTAAAGTGTTTTGAGAAATGTCACCCGTGGGGCGTTTTTGTCATTTCAAAAGTGTTCAATCAACTGTCAGCATCGGCATCGGCATCGGCAGCGGCATCGTCAAGCAGCCTCGTCTCGCAGACAGATTGAATATCTGGCAAAGTGGCCAGTCAGCTCAAAGGCTAAAAGTAATTTGAAACTGCAAATGCAAATGCAAATGGCCAGAGCACAAATGTGTAGGGCAGGCAATTACTCAACATTAAATTGCGGTTGTAAATCAATAAATGCAGCTCACTTCGACCAGGAATTATTGCAGTTTAACCAGTTAAATAAGTCGCTTCTCACTTTCACTTTTCCGACACATGTCGCCCTTGGTTAGCGTTCACTCAGCGACAGGCGACAAGTGAGAACTTGTCTCCCTCCAAGGTGAAGAAGGCGCCCAAAAAACAGAAGCAACAGCAGCCTGACAGACAGGCAGACAGACGGACAGACAAACGTGGCTTCAACACCCACTAAACGACATCAGGCAGCCAGAATGCATTTCCTGTATGCTTTACGCTCACTTCCGTTTCTATTTCACGTCCTCCTCCGAGTTGTCGTAGGTGTGAAGTGAAATTTCTGCAGGCGCTTGGCAAAATGTTCTTTCCCTTTTTGGCATGCTATATGCATGTCTGTGCCCCATGCCCCATGCCCCATGCCACATGCACCATGCACCATGCACCATGCCTTCATGCCACTTGGCACTTGACTTGTGGCGTCTGGTTGACAGGCGACAACGTTCAACACAACGTCTTTCATATTTCTTTTGGGCGTTGACATGATTGCTTATAAATGTAATTTTGTATTTTATATATACAATATCAACAACATCGTCATCATCATCTCGAGCAACAACATCATCACCATCATCATCGTCGTCTTTGTCTTGGCACAAAGTGCAGTTGAGGTTGCGACTGTGTTTGCCTTTAGTGTTTTTATTGCTTTTGATTATTATTATTACAAACAGATTTGATTTCAATGTGAATGCACTTTTGAATGTCATACAGTCTTCGACTATGCAAACTGATACTTTATTTGCCTCTGGCTCGGGGCTAGAACGGGTTTCGAGTATCGAGTAAATATTCGATTGCAAATTTGACAAATTGAAAATGAACATTCAAAATTGCTGAATTTGTGTCTGGCAGCTTAAATTGAATTTGCTTTGCTAGACAACCGTACTTTTTGTGTTTATAACGACTTGGGATAAACAATATTATTGCATATCTAAATATATTTTTCTTTTACTGTTTACACAAATGGTTTGAGGGTATTTTTGAAATGTATTCATAAGAAACACTTTAATAACTGCCCTCGTAATCTTTTGTTTATTTTTATTATTTCATCATCAGCGATAGATTCATATCTTTATATGCTAATTTCAGCTTGAGAAGTTTCGTAATCGACTTGCAAACAATCTTTGGCATCTTTTCAGTTTCGTCTGTTGGCCCAAGAGTTTCCTCCTCTTAAAGACACATCTTAAATTTGCATTATGCTCGCTGCTCGGGGGAAATCTTCCTCCCCCTCTTTCCCACTTTATTATGCTTGTATTTTCGCCTGGGCTTTGCGGCACACGCTTGAAATGCTAATGACCCACATAGTCATTAACTTTGCTGCGATAAGCGATGGTAAAGAGACGATGCGAACAAAAAAAAACAGAGCAAGCGGAGAGAAAACGCGAAAAAAGTGAAGAAATTTTCCGTGTGTGCGCGCACGGAAATATTCCGGGGAATAGCGAGAGGCGAAATTGAAAGGCCGGGGAGTATCATAACTCTCTGACGACAAGCAGAAGGGCAGGACAACATTATCAGGAGGCAGCCCTGGACGCGGACACGGACACGGACACGGACACAAGCAGGGAGTCGGACATCTTCTGACAGTCGCTCATCAAATTGCGAGCAGGCGTTGCAGGAAATTAAATAATTTCGTGTAATGAAAAAACGCAGAGGGAACGCAAAGCGAAGCGAGAAACGCAGGCAAGTTTAGGAGTGAGCTGCGTTAATGTTAATGCATTTTGTTAACGTCGGAATATACACGAAAAACAAAACAAAGTCATGCACACTCACACACTCGCACACTCACGCGAAATGGGTGCGTTGAAAATGAGGCAAACACTCAAAATGATTGTTATCATCCATCCCATCCAAAATGGGTGTGTGTGTGTGTGTGCGGCTACATATAGATATATATTTTTTCCCACTCCCACTCTCTCTCTCTCTGTGTCGCTGGCGTGCCAATTTTTTTGCCACGCCCCAGAAAGCACATAAAACAAGAAAATTATAGCATAAATTGAAGTGTGTGTTTGTGTGTAACATATATACAAAAATATATTTATTTTTTTGGTTCGTTCTTCGTTGTTTTTTAATGTGTCCCCCCGGTGCAAATGTGCGCACATTTCAATTGAAATGGCAAACACGAATGCGGCTCGCACTTCCTTTTGTTGTTGTTGTGGTGGTGGTTGTTGTTGTTGGTGCTGCAACAGACACTTTGGAATAGGTGTAGGTGGCATGTAGGTGAACTGCTGCGTCTGCCGCATATTTGATTTATATTGCCATTTACACTTGCTCGTTATTGTTATTGCCGGCAGAAAAACCAAGCAAATAAAAACCACTTTGCGCTGGCGAATTTCAGTTCATTTGTATTGCCAATACGAGTAACAACAACAAATTGGCCAAATGGCTTGTAGTCTTTACTCACCGTGATCCTCAAATACAGGATGTGATAACCGAAGAGTATAATACAACCAAATTATTATGATTGTTAAGTAAACTTAAAATGCAGAGCATTGATTTTATGCCAATTATCCTGAATATCATTTAAATATTACTTATTGTTGAAAATTATATTCAAACAATTAAAAAAAAATATATTTTTTTCACTTTTAAAGTAATATTTCAGCCTTATTAATTGTTCATAAATGCGGAGTTATTAAAAGTGGAATCGATTAGGGTTTTAAATATTTGTATATATTATTAATTATTTTCAGATATTCTTTTTCTGTTAGAAGATTTTACGAGTAGAGTCAGAGACATAGACTAGTGCCATAATTACAAAATTATGATACAAAAAAGTACCTAAGCCGATCTAATAAGCTTAGCCTTGTATCACTATGAAGAATATACATAATATAAATAAAACTACATCATTTTCTGTAGCGAAGCTTACACATATCGTTTAAATTCCAAATATGTTTTGTCGCATGATTTCAAAGTTAATGGACGCATTTAATATTATTCGCACTTAATTTACAATATTCTAAACTCCAACACTCAGTGAATTAACATAAGCACTATGTGCTATTATATAAAGTAGTAAGTTATGCTGTTCATTACAACTTCCATGTCCGCAGACCCAACAAATGTTGCGCTGACCATTTGAGGGGCTCGGCTCGGCACGAAATGATTGTGGCCCCAAATGATTTGAAAATGACAGTCGTAATTTGTTTGCCAACACGAGCAAGGACTGCGCCAGGAATGGGGCTGCGGCTGAGGACGTGGTTGAGGCCACATCTGGCAGGTCTCGCCCAAGTACTGAAAAGGGCACAACATATGCGCACATTGCACATGGCGATTCGTTTGGAGTCGGGACTGCATTGTGATGGTCCCGTGCCGGAGCCGAAGCCGATGCTGAAGTCGAGGCTGGAACTGGGCGACAATTAGACAAAAGCCCGACACCGGCAACCGAGGACGATGCACGGGTCGCTTCAATTGCATGTCATTGTCAGCGCCAGAGCAGTTTTGGTTTGAGTTTGGGCTCTTGCAGGTTTGCAGGTTTGCGGGCTTTTATTATTTTCAAATTAAAATGTTTCCCCCTCCAGTTGGCTGCTTCTGTTTATGAGCTTTGTGTTTGCTGTGCTGAGTACACATGTGTGCAATTTGCGAGCCCACCAATCCAACTGTCTACCGTCTATCTGAACACTCGGTTATGGGCGGTTTGTGGCAAGGTTGCGCTGCTCTGGGGCGCGTAACGCATTTGTGTTGTTTCCATTTCCATTTGGGGTCGCCTGGCGACCAATGTGCACGTACACATTTTTAATTGATTAAATATGAGAAAAGGCAACAAGGAAAAAATGTGCCTAGGACATAGGATGTCATCTGGGTTGGTTCAATATTTGCAGACTGAAGGTCAGCCGAGCAGAAGGGTTAATGGAAGCTGTGCTAATGCAAATGTAAGTAGAGAAAACTATCACAAGCAGACAACTTGCTCTTTAACTTTAAAACACAAAAATGCACAACGATTTGTTTATTTGAATCACATAATTGTCGACATTTTATTTGTATTTATTATTTAATTTTTGTATCCCAATCTGTTTTGGTATTATAACGATTTCAACACAATTTGCCAGCTGGAATTTCTCAATATTCTCGCCCAACAACTGTGCCACATCAAATGGCATTTTGAAGCGAAACGCAATTTGACATTTTGACAATTTGACAATTTGAGAGCACAAACAGATGAACAAAAATTTGATGTAATCGCTCTGTAAATATTGAACTGAAAATATGAGGCAATATTTGTAAAGCACGCTAACGAGAAAATTTAGCCAACAAATTTATTGCGCACATATCAATGCCAAAAATTGTAATTCGACCCGCAGGCGTACAAGCCCCCCCAAAAAAAAATTGGCATTTAAAAAAACAGTGAAAAAAGAAAAATGTATTTTTAAACGAAATATGCGATGCGAACGGAATAAACAAATTTTGTGTGCCCGCAGTCGGTTGCAGTTTTGCAGTTTGCAGTTAGTAGTGATTGACTGACTGGTTGACTTTGACTTCCCGCCTGCCTGATGCATTTTTTATTTGATTTTTTGCCGGATTTGTGTGTGGAGCTTTTTTCATTTTTCAATCTGTGCAGTGACAAATTTGCACTTAGCTGCGGCACTTGTTGAGAATCGTGCGCTGCATTTTTTCTGGTATTGAGTTTCGCCATCGGATGGAGAAGACTGAATTTATAGTCGGCCCTTTATATGCGATAAATTGACGATGCCTTCGCCAAAGCCCCATTTGGAAGCTTTATTTATTTGCGAATGAAAATACCCTTGATGCATATGGTATATGATGGGAATATATGATGGGAATAAATCTCTCTTCTCTTTCTAAAACTATTATTTATAACTTAATAAACAATACTTTTGCATTAATCAACACTAAAATATCTACTTGTATTCGACAGTAAGTTGGGCTTTAGTACAGGGCATTTCTTGGCACATTCAACGACTTCTTGGGGCAAAAAGTTTTGCGTTTCGCTAGTTTACACGAAAATGAATCGCATTAGTTCCGGCTGAGTGATTTGGCAATTGCGTGGGGCAGCAAACTGAAGTAAGGGGAACTGCACAGACAGTCGATAGGCGAGCATGTCTGGCAAATGTTGAGGTTTCTTTTAGCCAGTTGAGCAGTTTAAAGTGTCGCTAATTTCTGTGCAAATTACACCTGAGTGTGGGTGTCTACGTTGTCTACGTTGTCTGCGGCTTTGGATTTGCTTTGATTGAACTTAATTAAGTTGCGAGTTGCGAGTTCTGCTCATGAGGGTAGACAATCGCAGGTAGATAAACAAACTCATTATATAACCAATCAAAAAAGAACGCAGTTAAATTCTTAGTTAACATTTTGACAATTTTCGTGGGTCTACTTTAACTAATTTCCCCGCAGAGAGCAATTTTGGGAATTGTGCTGAGACAGGAAACCGGAAATATGTTGGGCGAAAATGTTGGGAAAATCAATTTAAGCGAAATGCTTTGGCAAAACATTTAAGTGACCGACCGCAGAAACCTCTAAAAAGTTGTTAGTCTACAGAGAATGCAAAGCAGAGTTGAACAAATTTAAAACCATTAACTGACCAACTTTATGCACAATTTATGAGCAGCATTGACGTGTCCACATACACGTCCTGCCTATCTGTGTGTGTGTCCCTTAATGCTGTCATTGGTCTCGACTCGTGCAATGCTGAAAGTATTGAGGTATTTTAAGGATTTAACGGCAGACCGCAGCCCGGTCGAGGCTTTGGGCTTGTTTGAATAAACAAAACTGAACTAAACTAAACAAAACACAAAATACGCAAACACAACAGGATACAAACTAACCAATAAACCAGACAGGATAACGGGCGAGGAGCACTCTAAATATTTTCCATTGGCTCTGCAGTCGATGCTCAATGCAAACAGTTGCCAAATTGGGACTACAGACTAGACTAGGCTCCCATTTTGAAGTGGTCAATGCGATTTTTAGGGTAGCTGGGCTGCTGACCCATTGTCAGACTTTGGGTCATAGCAGTAAACTGTTTAATTTACACATGCCCGAACATGTCTGCTTCTGGTATACATAGACACATACAGCCATAGCTGGGAATCTGGTTTCCGTTTTGACTCCTGTCGATTGCCTTAAATATTTAATGATGCGAACCGTGGCAGGCACTGCAAGGCCATTTGAACTGTTTCCGATAAATTCATCGAGTGGCCCTTTAAAATGAAGTTGTTAGTGTGCTGGGCTCGGGACTGGGACTGGAACGGGAACGGGACTCGAGACAGGCATCAATTTAGCTATTTTGACATCGAATTATGTACATTTTAGAGCAGAAACTTTTCGCTGTTTGACAACTTGTCAGCGAGGCAGACTTTTGAGCCGACTTGATAACTTGAGCACTTGACGAGCGGTTGATTCTCGAGTGCCGCCGGAAAGCATGAAGCATGCCGAAACTGGGGCAAGGAACACTGTTGAACCTCCGAGCTGTTGGCTGTTGTCAAAGCAAAAGCGGCAATAGAGGCAAACATAAAAATACTCAACCTCTGCAGCTAAATAGGTGATATAATAAATGCTTTGGATGGTTATTCGGTTGCCCATCGCTTGCTCAATTGATTTATGCAAATGTACAAAAATAACATTATTATTAGAGGAATAACAGAATGTTGTTTTAAGTAATTGCTTATTTAAATTCAAATAATATTAATATTGTATATGATTTCAATGTTGTTGTTGGACTCTTAATTTATTTTCTACTATTTGTAAATTACCAAATTTACAAATGATTAATATATATATATTTTTGCTAAATAGGTTAACAATATTATTAATGATTGAAATGAAATTAAATAATCAAATCTTTGAACGTTGAAATAAAAATATTTTTATTACTTGAAGTCAGTGATCGATGACATTTCAAATAATTCATAAAAATAATTGAATTTAATTCATCTTACAGAACATGTTGAGAATAATATTTATGTTTGGAATAAATTCAATCATTTATCAAGTTGAAGCTGCGATTGTTGACCATACTATGTGACCCTGGCTTTTACTCATTTCTGTGTCTATTCCTCTCCTGCACTGGCAGTCAAATTAGCAGCTAAATGCTAACTATGGGTCATCATGCAAACTGCAATCCAATCAAAAACTAATCAATACGCCCGCATAATTTTGCAGTATCCATTGCACATACTATCGCAGGTATCCATATCCATGGGAGGAGATTGCGACTCGAAACGATTTGAATAAAAGCGGCCGCAAATAAATCGAACGCAGGTAAACCAAATGGGTAAACCCATAGTTCAAAACATTTTGTGGTAAATGCAAATTTATTGCAACAAAAATTTGCGTACGAATCGAACTGCGAATCGAATGCAGAGAGTCAAACGCAGTTGAAGTCGTTGCATGCCACAAACCGCAGTTGCAGCCACAGCCGCAGCCACAATTCGCATGCATGTAAAATATGCTAAAAGTAAATCCAACTTGAATTAATGGACAGCAATCTTTGGCCAAATCTTATGCATTTTCAAATACACACACACATGGAAGGAAAAAAGTAAAAACCATTTGCATAACGGCAGCAACGTGTGGCAAAAGGGAAGACCGACCACAACAGAGACACACACAGGGAGAGAGAAGAAAACCAAATCGTAACCCCAACTGGACTGAAACTGAAGCGATTCCCGGCACAATTTATGCAAATTCAATCGCAAAGTTTAGCCGCACTTTTGGTTGCGTTTTATGATGGCTTACACACGAGTACACGAGATGCAAGTGTTGGCCATGTGAATGGAATTGGGAAGCACAATTGAACGGGCATCGGACTGGGAATGGCAATGGGATTGGGAATGGGAATGGGAATGGCAATGGATGGGAGCACATTACTCCATACTGAGCATAACTTATGTAATGGCCATGGAATTGTGGCCAAAGCGATGTCCCCAGAGAGCTTGCCCCAATGCTATTGATAGCGACATTTGTAGAGCTATCAGCTGTCAGCCAACTGAAATTTGTTCGAGTTTTCCAGCTGCATTTTTTCTTTAGCGCTGGCTTTTCACTTTCCATTAGGTCAGACGCAGAGAATGTTGAGACAACATTTGGAATTTATTTTGCATTAAGTGAATTATTGGCATTTCTGATGAGTTGCCTCATTTCATCAACTAATTTATTAATTTAAAATTAAATGGCCATTTGTTATTTATAATATTATTTGATGTTTGATTATATTGAGAACAGTTAAAGAGTTTCTTTGTTGCTGCCTGGCGAATGAACCTCATTTGGCTTACACTGATTATACTTCAATGCCACTCGAATTCTCGTTTAATCCAATTTCAGAGTTCTACTTATGACACATTCTAAAGGCTGTGTGTTGCCTGCGGGCTATCAACTCAGCAGACCGCAAAAGTCATTCACATCTTCCTTAACATTCAATTGCCTTCAATTCACACTCACACTCAGGCTCGCATTCACATTCACATTCGTATTCGCAGACTCAGACATAAACTCTGGGAGTAAGATGCAGACACAGACGACAACAGCTCACAAATCAGAAAACACCCACACAAAAGTTTCGTATCACAACATCAACAGACTAACAGCTACATATTATTACATATACGTACGAGTATGTACATAAACGTATATACATATATGTACATACTTATGAGGACTGTATGTGGAGTGAATATTATGTTTAAATCTTGACATACTCATATATGGAGTCGGTGGCTGATAATCGCAACTAATGCGGCTGCTTTTTCCCGACTGCCTTAGTTACGCTTTGTTGCAGCTTTTCCCTCGACAAGCAATGGAAAAATCAGGTGGAAAAGAACACTTGAAGAACGCTGAACGCTGTCAGACAGAACAAGCAAAGAAATTAGAAAACGAAACCATTGTTCAGATCCCAAAGGTAAAAGGTAAATGATTTGAAAAAACGACTTTAAGTTGAATGCTTTAAAGCAACCAGGTGAACAATATTTAATGGCAATTTCTTATAATGTATGTCAACCAAGTGTTAACAGAGAAAAAACTAAAGATTTAAATTAATGGCAACTAGAAATAATATGTAAATTATTAGAAATTTGTTGGTTCGAATTAAATATGCATAATGGAAAGAAATTTCTTAACCAAATATATGCAACAAGTTGTTTGGGATTCAATTTTACTTTTAATAATGATTGACGTCTTTCTCCCCACAAAATTATTAATTAATACGTTACGAAATTAAATAAATAATTATTAATTTGAAAATTAATGAAAGTGAAATTTTTAGTCAACTCTGTAAATTAATTACTACAAAATAATTCAATTATATGCAAAAAGTTATTTGGCATTAGCTTTAACTTTCTTTGAGTGATTACGTTTTTCTCCTTGGGTCTCAAATAGCATCTTTTAAAGTCACGAAATTGTTGTTAAACGATATTATTTTAACAGCTGAGCTGTGAGTGCTTGTTCTCTCTCTCTCTCTCTCTCAGTTCCTCTTTCTCACTCTGTTTAGCTTTTTTTCCAGCTTTTCTATCGATGGCCACAACAAAGTGCAAGCTTTCATCTTTTTTTGTTGATGGCTTCAAACGCTTTTCGCTTTTATCCGTGTCCCTGTCCAGACTCGACTACTCTCTCTCTTTCTCTCTCTGTGCTTCTTTCGCTCTCTTTCTAATGCCACTTTCGCTGACACTGACATTTAAAAGCATTGCATTGACTGCCGCAACAGCTAACGACTGCCAATAAGGCTGGCTGGCTTCGCTTGACTCCTACAAGCCAACAACGAGAAGTTGGCAACAAGAGCAGCTATAAGCGGCAACTGGCAACAACAATCTTACACATGATTGGCTTCAGGTCCTCTGGGATGAAGGGATTGGGGGCGTGGAATGTGTGCAACTTCGAACAACATGATTACTTCTTGTTTATTGTTATTTTACGCTACTTTCAAACGATAGAGTTGAACTGCAGACAGCGAACGAACGGGCCAAATAGTTTGAAAACTTTTCAACAGTTTGAATGGGCCCTCAAGATTTTGAGTCGAGAGTTTTGAGTTTTTGTCTTATCAGCGAATGCTCGTCTTGTGTGGCATTTTAAAGGGTTTTCAATGTTTTTCGAAATGGTAATGATTGAACCTGGTGGCTGGCTGGTGGCTACTGTTGCGCCTTATCGTGCTGGCAGACACATTTAATTTCTCAAACATCATAAATCGATTAACATTTCGAAATTCCAGACTGCCCCAGACTGCATCATTAACAGCCGCAAAACTTTCCGACAGCCATTAGACCCTTCTCAAAATGTGTGTTCTCGGTTTCTAGTTAGTTGGTTGGCTGGCAGCTCGCTCGAGGCGCTAATTTGACTTTTTTGTGAGCCAAATGGCAACTGGTAAATGTTGAAGCGGAGTAGCCGAGCGGGTTTTCGGCCTGCATCCGACAGCTTTTCACAGCACCCCAAAGAGATTCGCTTAGCGAGCAAACATTTCAATGTCTAGCTGTCATATTTGACATTTTGCACTAATGCATTTGAATATCCGTTTGTAACTGGGTTACGCCAGTCGTAGATCAACAAGCCACATCAGTCAGTCAGTCAGTCAGTCAGTCAGTTAGTCAATCAGTCAGTCAGTCGCACCGTCTTTGCTCGTGTTTCGTTTGTGCGCCTCAAGTGATTTTCGCTTGTAATAAATAGTTAAAGTTTCTTGGCACAAAAGGCGTCGCGTTTGCGGCTGATTTGGTTTCGGGCGCTTTTCCCCCTCCTCGCTCCTCATTTGGCTGTCAGTTGCAACAGTTAAGAAGTCTCGCTGCAATACCATTCGAGCCTTCGAGCTGTTGTGGCAACATTAATCTGCGCATCATTAAGTCTGAAGTCTGGAAGTGCGCCCCAAAGATTGTCTATGGCTTTTCCGAGATTGCTTGCCACAGCCACAGACACAGCCATTTGATAGCTGCGTGAGAGGATCAAAGTGTGGGCTTCAAGTCGAGAAATGTGATAGTTGTGACAGTTGAGAAATGCCAAAGAAGTGGGAAGAATATTGATTCTGAGCAAAAAGAATCGCAGATATGTCTTGCATAGCTTTATGCTTTCACCTCAAACCAATTTGCCATGCCCCAGCTCACATTTTCTGTTTGATAATTTCCCATTGACTGCTCATGTCACAACATGTTGCACCCGGCAACGCCCACAATGCGGTTAACTCCATTTCTTCATATCAAAATTTATGTGGATATGCAATCATAATTTATGCAAATCACTTGAAAACTATTCAAACTCACTTTTCTATATCGCCGCGACAAATCGAATCGCGCGATTTATGCGCCACCTGTCGCCCAGCAGCAGCAACAACATTAGTTTCTGGACATACCTGAAAAGATAAAAAAAGCAAATGAAATGAGAAATATGTGAGAGGCAATTAACTTTTATGTGTGTGTCTTATATTTTTTTTTCTGGTGGGCATATTTTCATAATTTTAATGCATGCTTTATGGTCATAATGAGCAGGCCTCAAAGTGACCGAATTGCAGCGCCCACAGCACACGAGGCGTATGAGTGATGTTGCTCGCATATGCAGAGCCGGGGCACAGCATGAAACTGCTGAACAACTAAACAAACTGTGGAGAGGGAGAGATGTGAGATGGTTTCATGCGAGGACCACCAGCTGTGTGTGAGGCTGCAAGTTGGACGCATACGGCACATAAATTTGCTGGCCCATGTTCACAACTCATTTGCATGACAAAGTTGGCCAAAAACAGGCGACGAGCAGCCGAAAACGGCCGTGCCCCAGAGCAGATTGTGGGCGTGTTAATTATCCACTAATGTTGCCTGTTTAAAGCACAGCACAATGGGCCTGAACTTTGACACACGAGCATGTGGCGTACAAGCTTGTAGCTGCAGATACATATATTTCTATCTGTGGATATATTTGTATCTGCAGCTGTCGTGGTCGCTGTCGCTGTCGTTGTTGCTGTCTCCGTAATGCGACTCACATGCACTCAACTCAGCCAAGGGACGCGCCCATTTGGCCTCCATTTGAGGCAACTCCAACTTCAACTCTGCGTCCAATTGTCGCTTGGCCCGTGGCTTTGCGGGCCAATATTAATGATCTAACATTGGAGGGCGCAGCTTAAGGCGTTAGAGTGGAAGAGCGGAAGAGCAGAAGAGCGGAGGGCGATGGAGAACTGCGCCTAATTGATTTTCTGTGGCCCTTTTCGACCGGCTGCCAAACAGTTGCGGGAGGTCGTCAGTTAATGAGACACGAGTGCTTGGAGTTGCACAAGACTTTGAGGCATTTGTGGCATTGTGCCATTAGCGCCAACATATTGGGCACGTTTGTAATTACACATGTTATTTGACCCATAATTACGAGGCCAAGATGTGTCTGTCCCCCATCGATTTGCCATGCCAAAAATGAAAGTAAACTGCGGCTAAAAGGCAGCCAAATTGCTGCGGAGATGAAAGCAAAACGCAGAGAGAGAAACAAAATCAGAGGGAGTATCAGATGCAAAGCTGGAGCTGGACACACCTCAGCATACGACTTACGACTTCAATTACAACTGCAACAAATGCTGTACATTAGATGGGGAAACTACTCTAAATTCTGGGCAGCTTTATGTGCTTCATATGTGAGCACAATCAAGTGAGCCATCAAAGAAGCAATTCAGCCACAATTTAAGAGTTTAAAATGACACTGACAGAGCCAAGTTTATGACTTACTCTTAAGTTTTACAGCTTAAATAAGCATTTAGCCAGCAGCATGTGGTGTTCAGTTGGGTGTTGCTGATAATGGATAATGACCAGGGCCATTCTAGAACATAATCACAAGAAACCCTGCAGCTCATTGCGCTGCCTTTTTTCTCATTACACGTTGATGGCACGCACATTATATCTGTCTCTTTGCCCTTCTCTCTCTCTCGCCTTTCACTTATTTTCACTGTCCCTCGAGCAAAAATCGCACATTTTCAGCTCGACCCACGCGAAATGGTTGGTATTGTCTTCAATCTGCTGCTGGTTAACTAGCTAAACCTAATCTACAATTAATCTACTCGTTAGTCGCTTGTGAATGGCCAACTTATTAGCAATTTTCCAGTTGATAAATTTAATTCAACAGTGACAATATATTTCCAAGGGACTTCGAGTAGAATTTAATAGTTGGCAGTGCTGCAACTTATCGAGAGTGCAGCGCTTTGACCCCAACCATGCCACTTCAAATGGTCAGCAACGAATTGTCGCAACAACAACAGTCAAGACAATTGCAGCAACGAAAAGAGGTTTAACGCACAGCTGCGGCCAAGTGCAAGACCAACAAAACAAAGGAAACACATTAGAAAAAGTCCAGAGTCCAGAGCCAGGCTCGGACTCTGACTCTTACTCTGACTCGTACGGAAGCCGTTGGCCAACTGCATCTGGCCTGGTCTGGTTGCTGGCCGTCAGCGGGTTCATGGCCAAGTTTGTAGAGAAAACAATTTTGCACGCGGCTGCAGACGAAAATTGCAGGCACGCAGGAAACCGACTGAAAAATCTATTATTGAAATCTATAAAAGAACTAAGAACTGTGGCAACTTCCCCTCCTCCTCCCTCTCTTCCCGCTTTTTGGACAGGTTTCCTTAAGAGCTTTCTATACATTTTTAATGTACGACGAGAGAGAGAGGGAGAGAGAGAGAGAGGGCGAGAGAGGAACTGCAACTGGCTAACTAACTGGCCAAAAAGGGTCGAGTCGGGTCGAGGCAGATTGTACGATAACAGGCAAAGCAATAGCAACCAGAAGAACAGCAAACGATTGGGAACTATTAAAGTAGCAAATGATGTTTTTTAGGTGTTCAGGGAGAGCAGCAACTGCTGACTGCTAACAAGAGGAAGCACGCGCGTTGAAAATAGATTAAAATGGGAGTTGTCTACGGTACTCCTATTTTAGGGGGCGGGACGCAGCCGAAACCAAAGCAAATCTTTCAACTTGAAAATAATTTCAAATCTGATAAGGCGGCATTGAAGCGGCGCAAAAGCAAATGTAGAAACACAGACGGACATACAGATGGACAGACAGACAGACGGACAGACAGACAGACGGATAGTCCGACCAATATGAGTTGAGAAACGAGACGATTCGAGTCAAGCTTCAAGTGCAAGGCAAAGTCCAGTTGTTGTGAGTTCCAAATACTCTGCAGACAGGCATCCATCGACAACAACAACAACAACGAGAAGAGCTGCAGCTGCTGCTGCTTTTGGCCAACAGAGGGCGCTGCACTAATGCAGTCGTCGCAAAGGAAATTGATGATGTGGATGAATGAACATTGCGCAGAGTGATTAAGATTACGTTAGAATGATAACGGAACGAAAGCACAGCACAGAGCAAAAAGTACACAATAAATCGAGGCAAGCAAGAAACGCAATGAAATTGCATTACAAAAATTGAGTGGGTTGACCCTCAAAGACTGGATGAGACTGGACATGCTCGAATGGGCATCAAGTAAGCAAATGCCAACTAAGGAGTCCAAATATTTCCAAAGGAAATCGTTAAAAGCTTTTTTCGATAGTTAAATGTCAAATAAATAAAATATATATGACTCTCATTTATCAGCATAAATTTGATTACATTAATCGCCGCTTAAATGGAGGTTGATTAACTCACAATAAATGCTTCAGCTTAATCTTCATAAATTTTATTAAAGAAGTAACAAAGCAAAAGGCCTTGATGAATGTCGTGTAATAAATCAGAAATCTGCATTTGAATGGCACCGAATGAGATATTCAGTGGGCTAATCTTAAGCCCGAGCATTGATTATGGATTTCAAGTATTGGCATTGTTCGCATATTATTCCAATCGTATCATCTTACAGTCGTCAAGGTCTTTTTCCCACTCTTTTGGCCCACACATTCACGTTTGTGGCAGCATCTTTGCGGCTTTTAGCTTAAGCGATTTCCCATGAAAAATCTTCTTTATTTTTTGGTGCATAAATACATACGCAAAGAGGGAATGAAAGGCGTTTAAATCAGCACACACCAAATGCGACTCATCCCTTTGTGGCAGTCACAATCACACACATTAAATTTCCAACGCTTGAAGTGTCGATTTCAAGAAAGCCAATCAAAGAGCCAGCAGCAGCATCCTACATTACATATGCACAAGTCGTCGAACAAAAGATGCCCGGGAAGACGCTGACTTTGAGTGGAGCCCACATCAATAGTTGCTATCATTTCTGCATAAAAAGAGCCAGAGTGAATGGATGACTGACTGACTGACGGACTGACGGACTGACGGACTGACGGACAGACAGACAGGACTTTGTGCAAGGGGTTTTTGTGTGTGCACATTTTATGCACTTTTAGTTAACGTAAATTCTGCCTGCGGTTCCCTGGCTTTTGCGTACATATATTTAACACTTGACTGCACCGCCTGACACCTAACAAGATGTACTAGCTGCTGCATCCTCTGCTGCAGCCATTGTATTGGCCAATGGACGGTCAACCGACTGACAGGCAATCAACACAAATCGATCAAATCGAACGGCAACTCTGACGTCTGCCCAGAGAGGGTCGTCCGTCTGTCCGGCTGACCGGGCCAATTTAGAAACAGGGTCGCCTCTGGAAGCTGTCGCCACAGAGTGACAAACATGCCGCGCAGCCAAGGCATCAGGCATCAGGCCATCAGCGAATGCACATTGTATATTGCACATTGGACGTTGGACATTGGACAGGCGACACCCGACACCCGACATCAGGCATCAGACATCAGACATGGGGCATGCCACATTGAGCTGGCAAATCAAATAAATCAGCGTAAATTGCATGTGAAATTAATGCAAAGCACTCGATGCTCTCAGGAAGGGTTCTTGCATCTTCTACAGCATTTAATGAACGTCATTTGACTTGTCTTGGTTCGCTTAATAAGTCCTTCTCCACTGACCGCAAACGATCCAACCATATTTTGCAATAAATCAGCTGAGAATATTCATGAATACTTAATATATTATTTCGCTTATATTTACTTTAAGCATCTCACAATATTAAAATCTTGAAATATTCAAAAATGTAATCATTATATTATGTTCGTACAAAATTCTCAATTTAAATAAATAAATAAATTTTTATATGCATATTGTGAAAAATTTGGTATATTTTATAATTTCAAGTAATTTTAAAGATTATTATAAAATGCTAAGAAAATGGTCGTTGATTTAATGAAAATTAATGTTTTCATGTATACGTTTTTTACTTTAAGCATTTTATGTACTATGAAATTAACGACTTCAATGCATATAAAGAAATATTAAGTCTATTTAATAATTTCAAGTGTGCATCTGAATAATTTGTAAGATTATAATAAAATGCAAGGAATATATTTTTCAACATTTACGCAATAGAAGTGTCTTTAATTTGGAATTTTCCTGTTGCTTGGATATCTTTTTAATAGCGTATTAAATATTCGTTGATTTGCGATGCTGCTTTCATCTTTTCACCATCAAATTTTTAATTATTTTTGCTGCATCAGCAAAAATGTGCAACAATTTATTGCGTGCTGCATTTTTTTTTGGTTTGTTTTCGGGACTGATTGTTGCGTGCAACATGTTGCAAGCTGTCTGGCGTTGCTTAATTTATTGTTTGCTCTCGCAAAAATGCTAATAAACATGTTTATTATGCGGCATCCGCAGCCGACGACGAAGTCGACTAACAACAAGTGGAAAAGCAAAAGGCAAAGGGAAAAACTCTGCACAAAAATTCCTTTTGCAACGCAACAGAAAAATCCATAATTTAATATGAAGCTTTTTTCCCTTATTTTTTCTGTTGCCTGGCGAGCCTTTTGTGTCCTTTGAAATGGAAAAAGAATACAACAAAAAAAAATACTGAAAATATTCGCGTATTGTCTTGTTGTATTTAAACGGCCTGCGTTTATTTCATTGGAATTTTGATGAAATTTATATGCGTACGTGCTCAAAATTATCCAAGCGATCAATCCTTTTGGGCGTCTACCCCTTTGCCCTGCCCATTCTGCTGCTGCTTCAGCTCCTTACGTGCGTTACAAATGCGCTGCTTAAATTAGACTTTAAATTGGCTAAAAATGCGGCGTAGCGCGACGTGAACCGCGAGACATTGACCATCTTTGGGGATAGCCAAGCCAAGCCAGGCCAGGCCAAGACCAATAAGCCCACAAGCCGAAAGACCAACAACTGGCAATAGTCAAGTCCAAAGAGCCAGCTAGCCGCCTTTGCGGATCGATCGTTGAATGGCTCATTGACTTTTGGTATGCGCCAACTGTTTTTTGCTCACGTACCTTGGCTTGTTGCCTGCCCCATCGCCGCATCTCAGCATCTCTGATTTCAGATTTCTGCGCTGGAGATTGTCCTTAGCATTTAGCTAGAAACTGATTAATGTGGTTAGACGATTGTTTGGCCAATCATATCAACAACAAGAAAGAAGACTGCTGAGCAGCGAGAAAGAAATTTGTAAATCGTTTTGGGCATTCACAATGGACTCGCACAGCAATCAAATATTCAATAGATGCCACAAATCCTCTCGGCCGCTCTCCAATTAAAGCGCATGGCCAAGTTTTCAGTATTTCGTAACAGGAAAAATGTTGCCTGAAACTTAAACATTTTGCGGCACTTTAGTTGCCTCCCAGGCCACATGCTGCAGTTTGTTTTGCTGCTTGCTTTATGTGTCTCACATATTTTAATTTATGACTAGAAATTTATTTAAATTAGGAACTCATTAGTTGGCAACGCCGGCGCCGTTTGCCGCCGTCTGTGCGCCAGTTTCGTTCTCCTGACTGCCTGCCTGACTAGCTGCCACACTCGTTTTTTGGGGCACCGTCTACCTTTGTCACTGCCACAGGGTCTGAGTTTATTTGTGTGCGTCGTAGCGCCAGTTTATTACATTGCAAAGTAGCCAAATTGAGTAAGTGGCTGCAATTGAGTCATGTGGCAGCATAAATAAAATAAGAGCGAGTCCAGGCGGCATGCAGCATGTCGCCACACTGCTGCCACGCGTGCCACAAAGTTCTTCTATGTGTATTTGCAGTGCACTCGTGAAGAACTTTCGAGGCGAAACCCAATCAAACATGTCATAAATAAAATTACAGCAGCAACCCAAATGCGGCCTAAACAAACACTTGGACCGCAAAGCCAAAAAGTGCTGAGCGCCAGTAAAATGAAAAGGGAAAGCGGCATGTGGCAAGTGGCAAGGAGCAGGAAATGGTTGGAAAAGTTGCATGATAAATTAGCAGGCGGCCAATGTTAAAGTGCCCAAATACTAATTTTCAATTCAAATGCAAACAAAATAATGGAAAACAAGTGAGGCCACAACTAGGCCCAAAAAACAAGAGCGGCCTCAGCAAACAAACAAACACAGAGCACAAGAAAAAAACGAAAAAGGAAAAAGAAAATGGAAATGGAAATAAAAGAGGAGTGGGAGAGCAACAAGAAAACAACACGCAGCCACAGGAAAAGTTTTACAAACCGCAAAATTGTAGCGGTTGGTGGGAAATTCAAGAACAACACCCACCCATGGCGCATTACAGTGGCTCAAAAAAATACTACAACAACACCACTACAACAAGAAAAAAAATGGTCGGGTCCTGTCAAGGATACTCTGGCGGCCTGTTTGCCTGTTTGACTTGAGTGTTTGCGATGCCCATAAAAAATTAAGCGCCATTTCAATTGTCGTCCAACTTCTCCACAGCATTTTAGTTGTTGTTACATCAAATTTAACATGAATGCCACTGAAGAGAGAGGGAGGGGAAGGGGAAGAGTTGGCTCGAAAGCGAGTTGGACAAATGAAGCAATTTGTACGCCAGTTGGCCGGGCATTAAGGGGATTCACATTGCCCAGATCAATTGAAGATGCGCTTTACAGCTTTAATTTATCGGGAATTGACAGTGTGGAAATGCTTTCACAACTTCGTCTGTCTGGCCATATTGTTAAAGGGGGCGTGTCTTTTGCCGCCTTCTTTGCATTTCAAATGCGCCGCCGTTTTCGTTGTTGCCAATTTAAATTTTGCGCGACATCTTTTCAAATTGTTTAGCTATTTTGGGCGCGATGCGGCGGCTTTTCTCGCCACAGTCGGCGACGCTTTTACCCCGGTCACGTGCCGCACGCAATTTGTGGCAACGTCGTCGATGGTGGCAGCTACTTGCTACTTGTGCGTCTTGTGCGAGGCAGGCGAAAGTATTGCCAGCCAGAAATCTTTGTGTGGTGTACTTATTAAGCCTCATTTATTGTAATATATGGTAATAATAATTTTATTAGATAAATTACCTGCAGGCTGTCGACTGTCGCGTGCTGAAGCCACCAAATGTTGTGTCGTTGTGGCAACAGCTGCTCCGAGAGGCAGGTATAAATTATATGGGAGTATGATAAGTGTTGCCTGGCATTAGCACATGAGCCATTAAAGACAGCCGAAATGATGCACATCTTTGATTCAAGATGTCGCACACAAGAAAATAACAAACTTCAAATTCTACACAGAGGAAGAAGACAGCATTGAACCCATGAAAAAATGAAATATAGAATCAAATTCTAAATCAATTTTAGATTGGCCATTCTTTAAATAATATATTCATAAGTTTTAAAAAGGATGAGCAATATTCTCATATTAATGTTATAGTGCAAATTCTTCTTTTGAAATGCTAATAACAAACCAAATAAAATACTCTTATATATTTTTTCATTTGATATTTAGTATTTATATTTTATATTCTATTCTGAAATTTAAGATATTTCTCTCTCTGTGTGGATATGTGGTTGCTTTAAGAGCTGCTTTGGACTTGGCTAATCTTGCTGGCCAAGTTAAAGTCACATCACATGCCAAATTTGGCTAAGCCTTTGGCCCTCGAGGAGCTTCACCTATTTTGGGCAAATGGATTACAGAAATTAATAAGAAAATGCATTTGCTTGGCGCTGTCTTGGCAGGCAGCCTGCCAAAGTCGACGGCTTAAGCAGCAGAAAATTAGGCAGACAATGAGACGACGAGCTCGTGAGGAGGAAGGAGACAAAGTGGAGCGCTTCAAGCCAAAATAGGCAAACAGGCCGAAGAGCCAACAGAACCGACAGTCGACAGTCGACAGGGCCAGAAAGGAGCCAAAGTTAAATGCTAAAACACAATTATATGTTAACGATTGAAGCGTGTAACAGGAGAGAAGAAAGCAAATGGCTGGAGTGTGTTGCATGTATGAGTGTGTGTGTGTGTGTGTGTACGTGTGTGTGAGTGTGTGTAATTTTTCTAGCACAACATACGATTAACTTCAAAGGATGCCTTTGACGGCAGAAATGCGCTCAAGCAAGAAACTAAGCCAAACACGAGAAACGACAGGCAGCAAGCGAGACGCCATTGAACCAAGCACGACTTGCAGATACCCTGCACTTTGAATTGGCGCAACTAACAAACCGAAATCTAACAGGATTTATATAGCGTATCACAAGAACGGATCGGCCGCAACAGCAACTTAATAAGGCACAAAAAGTGAGCGAATTAAGGCAGCGAAGCAGAAGCTAAATATATATTGTATAATGAGAGCAGCCCCAGCTCCAAAGCCAATCCCAATCCCTTGCCCCTTCCCCTATTCCCTGTCCCTGCCCCTGCTCTAGGCATGTCAATAGGTGGCAAAGCCATCCACAAAAGGTTGCCACGGCCATAGGCCACAAGAAGACCACGAGTCTTTAGACTAAACAATAGTTTGTTAAGCATTCAACGTGGACTGGATTTCAGCTTTAGCTTCATGTCCGTCTCCCTCTCTCTATCTTCCTTTCCTGCTCGTGCTCCTGCTGCTCTGACTTTGACTTTCTAGCCGCGTCTTGACTGCGGCACATGCCCAGCACCAGCCACAGACCCAGTTTCAGTTGGAGTTGTGCACGATAATTCAGTGCAGATTAGTTGGGTCAATAGCGACTTTAAAAGGAAATCAATAAATTATTATGGTTTATTAATAGATAGCCTGGCCGACCGTCTTGGCTCTAACTCAAAAGATATGCAACTCGTAAATTGAAAACTGGGCGTTACACAGTCAGAAAAAATGATGCATAAAAAATGAGAATAGTTTATTCAAGCGTCTGTCTATCGCTTGTGTGTGGGCGTGCATAGAGAGCTGAAAAACCATTATGTGGGGAGATAAACCCCATTCAACTGGGATTTATAACTTTTTCCAAATGGCATTCCAATAGAAACGTTCTGTGAATTGAATTTACAAGTTTATTATGATCATTTGAATAGATTTAGTCTCTTAATTGCTAATCCATGAATTATATTGTGAATCGCTAGATAAAAATATGCTAAGCTATTTTTTGTTGTAAAATTTGCTTTATTATGGATATTTTATAGACCATACTTTATTGCTTCATAGTTCACTTTGCAGTACCAATTAAATTCAGTCAACTGTTTTTATGCTAAAAATATTTTTATACGATGATTGAATTGAAACTATTTTACGGACAATTACTAGTTCTTAATTTAAGATGTTGTCATACTAATATTGAAATGATTACTTAAGGAAAATGCTAAAAAATATTAATATTATCACTTTAATTTCTGGGGAAATAATAATGTATTTTCAATTGTTTGAAATAAAGTTTTCAATGTGACTTGTTTTAATAATTATTATTCTTTAATTTATTGAATTTAATAATAAAAGTGATATTTTACTTGAAATAATTTTGCAATATGACTTTCATTTTCAACAAGATTTTTACAATATTTCTAATAAACTTCACATAGCACCAAAATTAATTGGATACGTTGTTTGTCTTCTTTAAATAATTTCAATTCAATTTTTGTTTTATAAAGAATAATGAATTGGAAAATGCATGTCATTTGAAATATTTTTCTCAACACATATTATCCACTCCTTTTAATTTATAGCAGTAGAAACTGCAATGAAATTAATTTCTCTCAGTGCACGTGGAAGCCGCAAAACAATTGCGACGACAATTGCAGCTCGACGGGAGCGAAACAAAGGCGAACAAAAGGCGCAGCGGAAACAGAGCAAGAAAGCGAGGAGGGGCAGCTTATTGAGGGCGGTAGGCGGAACGCAAGCTTCAGATCAACGAAGCCGGAAAGTCACAAACACACACACACACACACATACGCTCAGTCGATGATTTGCCGGCGCTGATTAGAGGATTTGTTAATGCGCTTTTAATACACACAACATGTTGTTGTTGTTGTTGTGGTTGCTACCATAATTTGGCTCGCCTACTGTCGCCATATCTGAAATACTGCATCAGCTTCATTATGAACTCGATGATGATGATGACGATGAGGCAGTGCATAATAAACGAGCCAAACGACAATACAATTAATTATAAAAATTCGCTACAATTTATTTGCGTTGCCGTTCTTATTTATGTATATGAGCAGTTGCCGCCTCCAGCGGTTACACGCTCCCTCGGCCCCTCCTCTTCGCCCCCCGCCACTTAAGCCTAATTATGTTCGATTGTGCTGCCATTGTTCACGCACCTTCTACGGGTCCCACAGAGCGACTTCCAGCCTAACATCGACTTCCAGCGCAGCGATCGAGATCAGCAGCCGCAGATCCAAAGGCAGCTGCGTTGGAGTCGGATCCCGAATTTGGCATTGTTTGTTGTTGCTGTCGTTGTCGTTGTCGTTGTCTGTGCTTTTGGGTGTGTTGTTTTTGGGTTCCTTTATCGCAGTCGTTGTCGTCGGCGGTGTTTAAATTATATGCTTTTAAAAAACGTTTAAGGATTAATTGGATTATATCGTTTTTTTATTATTTATTCTTCTGCCGGATACTTAATGGCTTTCCTTGATTTTATTTAAATTGATCTGCAGGTAGTTAAACTGAATGGATTACAATCTGCATTTGTGTCCCTTTTTTATAGCCCACAAACTTCTCGATTAGAACTATAGAAAATTTGTAGAGAATGTTTTTACAACCATATGGCGCTTTTCTACACAATAAAATCGAGAATAACATAAACAATTCCAATTGTTATTTATGGTGCGTTTAAAGATATAACGCAAGTTTATAACTCAGACCAAAAAACCGCAGTCAAACTGTAAAAATCAATTACAACTTTCGAAAGAAGCGCGGCCCAAAACAGGCACTTACCATAAATAATAAAGAGCAGCCCCAAAGACAGTGAGAGAGAGAGAGAGAGAGAGTGAGCGTAAAGAGAGAGAGAGAGAGAGAGAGTCAGCAGATAGAAATCTATGTGAGCCCGAATACTATTATGGCCACAATCGAAGCGAATAACTGGACAATGGAATGGACCATAGATGGAGTCAGAGTTGGAGTCAGTTTTGATTGCATTTTGATCGACAGGCTAAACAAAAACAACGCTAACGATGCTCGGCCGGCTGCTTATGAAATCATAAAGAGAACGCTAACAAACCAACGAAAAAAAAACAAAAAATAAAAGCCTGGCCAAATCATAAGCCACAGCCGCTTAAGCGCAACGAAAGCAAAGCGCAGAAAGATGAGACCACAACGAAACCAGACGTGGCCAACTGGAGGGCGGCATAATCAGATAAACTTGATGGTCGCCCAGCCACAGTAGATACAGCACAGACAGCCAGAGCTGACCATGAAGTGGAAAACACTATAATATTGTTGCTGAGGAATTTAATTCCCAAGCAAAACATTCGATAGGCAGTCTTCACTGTAATTCATTGGCAGCTTCAGCGCAGCGATTTATGTTGAAGCCAAATTTACCTGCTGGCCAAAAATAAAAAATAAATAAAAAACTATCTTAAAATCATGAATGCATAGCCCAATCTCCAATCCCCAATCCCAATTTCAATCCCATCTCAAATCCAATGCCCAAGCAAATGATTTGTGCGCATATTTTTTTTTTAGCTTCAGCTTCAGCTTCTCTTCTTCCAAAGTTTATCCATTTCTATGGAAAGGCAAACGATTCGTTTCATTTCATTTTGAATTTGGTACGCATCGATTTTGAAGATTTTCCGATTTGAATTTCGGAATTTGAATTTGGAATTTGCATTTATATTAAGTTTCCAGTTTCGGAGAATCGAGGCGTCACGAAACGTAATTGCCGTGATTGATATGATTTTTTTTTAGTTGAGGCTAGTTGGGGTCACACATGAACATTTTCACCCCTCATTTCACCTGTCTGCAACAATCCCTCAGCTGAGGCAGTTAAGCTGTCAATATCTACACAAGAGACGACAGAACGATATGATATGTTGAGCGGGAAATAAATCAACTAAACAGTGTTAGATCTGGCAGAAAGAGAATGAGAAAGAGAGAACTCGTTCTTCCACACGTTCTTTATCATTTCGGGAAATCTGCTTCGGGTACGTGCCGTCATTTTTTATGGATGATCCTCATCAGCGTCAGACGGCTTGAAATTGGCATTGTAATCGACATCTCTCGAGCTGCGAGCTATAACGAAATCTGAGCTGCAGTCCATCAAGAAGAATTGCCAGGCAGAAACCACATCTTTCATGCTCATCTTCTGCGCTGAGCTGAGTTGAGCTGAGCCCACGGCACTTCTTCTTCCACTGCGAGCCTTATCAAAGTTTAATAATCTGACATTTTGAGTTTAAATGAGTCGTCGTCGTCGTCATCGTCGTCTTGGAGTCAAGTCAATGGGTTTGCATTTAATATAGCACTTAATGCTGTTGATCTGACTTCAGTTTGACACTTTTGTGGGCTGCACCATTTGTGTTGGCCCTTGAGTGACAGACAGATCGGATTGCCTTTGGCTCACACAAGTGTCAATCAATGGGCCCCAAACTAAATGTCGCCCACTAAGGAAATGAGTTTCATCTGGCAAAACGCAGTCGAGGGCGTTGCATAGAGTCAATTATGGGTCATGTGGCTCTGATAATGCACTTAATGGATGCAGATCGTCGCGACGAGTGACAAATAAAATGGGAACCCCTCAAACGAGCGGAAGTGAGAAAAGAACAAGGAGATAGAGCGAGGAGATGGCTTTAATAACTTTCTCCTTGTAATGAATTATGTAAATGAATTTATTTTGTAATACTCGTGGGGTCTGCAAGAAATAATCAAAACAAACCTATAATTTGTTGTATCAAGTGAAACGCCCCAAGTTTATCCCCTCCTTTGCGAAAATGAAGCGAGTCAACGAGAAACTGAAAATATGTTCAATCTTGGGGATGCGCAGACAATTTGCATTATGCTGCTGCCAATGGCTTTGAAGTGCTTCCCAGAATTGACGCTTTCCTGGAATGACACTGAGACTGCAGAGACTGTGTAGACAACCATTAGGCATCTTTTCATTTAAACAGCGGGCGGCAGATTCTCGGCATTCTTTCATTACTTCATTTGAGTCCTCATCCTCACTGATGTGGGAGAATGTGTAATTGGAGGACTGACAGCATTGCAGGTGGCGTTAGATAATTTTAATATCAACTGTAAGCCACAATAAACGACATTCTGGCAGGGTCTAGACTGCGTGGGGTAATCACTAAAAATGAGGGTCAATAATATGTAATTTGCAAAGACACTTTGAGGTGTGTCACGTCTCCACTATTATGCTTGCAATGAAACCGCAAATCGAGCAATACAAATTAATTCAATTAGAATATTTCATATGTAATGGAAAAAACTGTCGCAACTCCATTAAATCGCCATAGAAACTAAGCGAGCCAGCACATAAAAAACTTAAATTAAATACCAGCAACAGCAGCAGACAGCAGACAGTCAACAAAAAACGAAAAAAAACAGAAAACAAAAAGACGAAGTAGAAACAAAAGAGCTCTTCAGCCTCAAAAGCGTATCAAAAAGGCGAGCAGTAAAAACCAAAATACATATAACGAAAAAAGATGGAAGTGGAAACGTTGAACAGCTTCATTTAAATGGCACGCAAGGGAGTCCTGGACAGTTCACGCCAGGCGATACCATTTCCCATTACCAGCTCCCAGCTCCCAGCTCGCAGTTCGCAGTTCTCCTCTCGCCTCTGCCCCTCCGCTGCCTCCACAACACGTAATGAAAAAACTTCACACACAAAATACCAACAAATGTCGAGCGCGTATTAAATAGTTGCCATTTTTTTGCTGTCTCTCTGTCGCTTCTCCGTCTCTATATCTCTCTCTCTCGTTTGTTGGCAGCACGTGCGTCGGCTTTCCGTAGTCTATTTCACACTCTCTCTCTCAGTCTCGCTCTCTCTTTCTGTCTGAGCCTTGGGGCCCTTTGTTCTGCAGTTCTACGTATTCGCCTCATAGAAGTAAATAATTTTCAGGTTCAAGTGGCATATAATTTTTTGTGTTTCCCCCCGCTCGCTCGCTGCTCGACAAATTGCAGCCGAGCCGAGGGCAGAGCGAGGAGAGGGCGGTGAGGAGTGCGCCCACATAAATAACGCCATTAAACATGTTCGGCTATGGGCTACAACTTCCTGTTCCCTGTTCACTCCCTTTTTCCCAGTGTGCGTTTCGGCGTTCCATTTTTATCAGACGCCCATTTCAAGTTTCTAAACAACATTCGAGTGTTGTTGCTGTTGTTGCTGCTTGTCGATAGCAGCAGCTCCTGGCATGTCCTGTTCTTGGTCCACGAGGTGACTGCCTGTATCCTGGCCATGGCTGTGGTTGTTGAGGCTGCGGCTGCGGCTGCGACTCCGACTCCGACTCGGCCGCTGGCTGCATTCACGTCTGCCATATATCAAACGAGCGAGCTCATGTGTCTGAGCCCTGTCGTGCGGTTGCCTGACTGCCAGCCTGTTTAGTGTCCTGGCATTCTGGTGTACTGGTGTCCTGGCTCGGCTTGGCTCGGCTTAATTGCCAAATGTGTTTAGGTGTGGTTTTCAGCCATGTGCCACAGCAGCCAACGTGGCAGCAGCAGCCATCTTGCCCCATTGTTGTGCTCGTATTTTTCTGCACGTTGCAAGAGAATTAAAAATGCTACCATCGGGATTGCGAATGATTGGAGTGAGGTGGGCATGGCACGACTATTGCTCCTGAATTGAGAGCAGCTGCGACCTGACCTAAGTCTCAGTCGATACATCGCAGACAAATTTACATGTTGGGCTCGCCTCCCCTTGTAGCACGAACCGTTTGAAGTTTTATGGCTGCCATTTGATAACCGTCATTCATCGCAGAGAAAAACGCTGCCACAAGATACGGATACTATGAAATTCACCATTCTTCTTTTAATTTGCCAGCAAAAAACTTGAAAGTTAATTGGACAGCTGGCAGCAAAAAGAAAAAAATTCAGGACAAAATGGATAGAAAAGAAATGAACCCAATAGTTGGAAAGCTTACTAAACGTAATTATAAATTAATATTCCATTGTAGATGTTATGTTAAAATGACTGAATTTACATTTGTTTTAAACTCCCTCCGACTAGTAAAATATATGTATAAAGAAGCAAAACCAAATTGAATAAAAAAATAAATAAAATTAAAAAATAATAATATAACTAATAAATTACTTAGCATTTAGACAATGCAATGAAAACCTGTTATGCATATTTTAAAGATTTTTACATTTTCACCACCCATTTTTAGTTGCATGTAATGAGAAAATTGGAAAGTTCAGCAAATAAATGCAGAACTAATTGATTTCCCATGTACATGGCGTCAAATGGCAATCAGGAAATGCCGCAAAAGCGACAACATGTTGCAAGCCGCAGGTGGAAGGCAAATGCCAAACGTCAACAAAATACCACTAAACAAAACAAAGCCATTAAAAAAGAGAGAAATAATAAAGCAAAGTCAACAGTGAGAAACAATGCAAATAAAATGTGTATAGGCAGGCAACGTGATAAACGCGACGATTTCGTGTTCTGGACAAATTAATCGAGAAAATTGCAAAAAGATGAAGCGAAAGAGAGGGCAACAGACACGTAGAGTGAGAGGGCATATCAAGTAGCCGTAATAAATGATTAAATAAGCGTAATTATCACCTTTATGCGGCGACAGCGACGACTTCGACTCTGACAGTTGACGTGACTACAATGGCGGCTAAGTCCGGCGGAAGCGCCGAGAGCTGAAAGCAAGATGGCGACACGCAAGAGCGAGAATACACACACACACACACACACACATATATCTGCCTCACTCTCGCTATCTCCATCTCAGTTTTCGTGTGCGCGACATTAAAACAAATTTTATTACTTTAATTACTTTATTTACATTTCGCCAAATGGCGACATCAACGTCATATATTAAACAGGAAGCGAGCGCCAGCAAAAAGGACACGCTATCCAAAGCGGAAGTCGACGAAGGCACGCAAAAAATACAAATGTGAAGAAAACTGCACAGCTCGCAAATACCCTGTAGTCGAAACATTTCTACAGTTTGTCCTTTAACATGTTAGTTAAATTTTAGCTTTCGATATACCCGTTTTTTTGCCTTGCTCTTTTGCGGGGTAAAAAAGGCAAGCAACACGGGAATAAAAGTGTAGAAAATTGTGCGTGTGAGTGTGTGTGTGTGTGTGTGACTTGACTGACTGGCAAGGGGCGTGGCACTTGGACAATTGTTGTCCTGATGAGCGGCGTCATGCAATGTGTTAAACTTGACGGGAAGGCAAACCAAAAAAAGACAGAGAAAGCTGGTAAGAGAGGACGAGGGGGAGGGGAAGGGTTCCAGAGGGAACAGGAGCAGAGCATAATGTGCCCTTGTAACGGTACATTAACATTGTCATAATTTAATTAAAGCGTTGAGCTCTGACTTGTTGTTGTCGCGACGTAGGCTAATGACAGGCTGGATATCAGTTTTAGAACGCAAACAAAAACCAAAAAGCGATCAGACATGTTCAAGGAATTAATTAGCGACTTAATTAAATGTTTGAGTTGCCATTGATTATTGACCGTCTATTTATAAGATAGCTTTAACTGTTTGGCTTTAGGATTTCAACTTTTTAAGATCCCAAAAGAAAAAGTGAATTAAAAAATTTCAGGAACAGCAAGTCCTAAGCTTCTTAATTGACTGAGGAAAATTTAAAAATGCAATTTCCGTAATCTAGAGCTCAACCTGGAATCGCTTTTAATATTTAATAAACTCAAAGTTTTTGGCAAGCAACTTTTAATGAATTTTAATAAACGTTATCAAAATGTTCACGTTGAATAAATATTTAAGCATGCATTGGACCTTTCTGCGCTCGAATGCCTCAATTAGCCCCAAGCGAAGTTGGCCCAAAAATATCACAAGTCATTTGGATGGCTAAATTGATGGAAATATATTCGATACACAGGTCCAACTAACTATCAGAAATAGCAACGCATGAAAGTTAATCGATTGCATGTATAAGCAACGATGACGAGGTGCGATTAAGTTGCAGAGAGAAAGAGAGAAGTGGCGAAGGAAGGACAGAGGAAGGTAGAGTCTAAGTGTGAGTGGCATTGAGAAATTGCCAATTAGACACACGCACGATGCAAACGCGTTTTAAATGCGCTTTTAAAGACCATTAGCAGACCTCAGACCATTGGCTTTGGATGATGATGACCCAAAAACAGGTGGCAAAGCATCAGCTGCAACAGCAACAGCAAATTAGTTGCCACTTCTTCCCATCTCCGGTCGCCTTCTCTCCTTTCCATTGGCCACAACTAAAGACAACATCTTCTCCTCACTTTGATGTTTTATTGATGATTTTGACGATTAGACTGTAGCTGATTATTCGTTTGCATTTTTTCTCTCACTGCAAAAGCAAATACTTTTCTCTCTGTTTTGAATAGCTCTCAGCTATTCATCAGGAACTCGCTTTAATTAGTATTTAATATTTGCAGAGCAAGAGAAGCGGTCGATTAATCAAAGCCGATTGAGTGTGAGAAGATGGTTTTGAAGAGCAAAAGTCACAAATGATGAAATTAAATTTCATTTGATTGGCCATTAGAAACCACACTGTTCTCTGTAATGTGCATATTACAAATTGGTCTAACTAATATCTATAATGACATCTGTCTGGCATTATTCGATAAACCCAACAGCGGCCGCCAATTAAATGACCACCAACGAGCTCGAGTTCTGTCTGGTTGGGTTTGCTTTGGTCTGGTTAACTGATAAAATCAACTCGATTCTGCGGCAATTAATGAACGTTTTTTGAGGTTGCCGAAAACTGCAGTTAAAATGCAAACAAGACACGTTAATTGAGCCAAACATGTGTGTAAATGGAAATCATCATCGACGGTTTTCGGGCGTCAAAATGGATGGAAATTCAACACTTGACAAGTATATGAATTTTTCATTGCGAAATTTTTGGTTTGTCGATGGAAGATGCAAGCGAATTGAATCATTTGGGGGCGCAATTCGAATGGTTGCGATTGTCATTACCATATGTCATCTGGCTATTTAATATTTCGCGTGTTTTTGGCATTTAATTGCGCGTATTTCGTTCGCTTTCGCGTTCGCAGTCGCATTCGATCTGTCCTGCTATTTGTTGTTTGTGTGTTGTTGCAGTGCCGCAATTTTCAATTAAAATTTATGAATTGAATGGATGGTAGCCAGGCCTCATCTGCGATCTCCCAGTGATTTCCCTGCTAGCCACGTTAGCCATGTTACCCTCTGTGCGCATAAATTATGGAAATTCATAAACGCCAAAAAATACCCATGTGAAAACTCCGACAGCACCGGGGAGGGGCAATGGAGAATTTCCCAGAGCAGGCGGCAAATATTTTTGCATAAATATTTGTTGCTGTTATTTGGCATTGTTAAATGCATAAATATTTAGCAACATTCCAGTGCCCTTTTTCCATAGTTTTTCCGCATTTTCAGCGGCAATTTTCAATTAACAATTATCATGCATTCATTGCACTGCTCTCTGCTCACTTGCTGGCCAACAGGGACAGACAAGGAGGAGAGTGGGCCCCAACCATTTATTGACTGCTTTCGGGGCTGATTTTGACAACAGGCCAAATTGAAATGTAATTGTTTTGCCAGCCATGGTCGCATTCAAATTGGAATGCCAGTTCTTCCGTTTTGCCAGTTTATTTATCCAGCAATTGGCGCACCAAACAAATTCAACTCCTTCTGCCGCCCCTCGACTGCTGTGTTAATGATGCAGCCACAGAATGCCGTTAGCATATGGCGGCACTCCCACGGGATTGCCTGACTGCCATTGCGCCACCAGGCGGCAACACATCAAAGCGCGGCTTTTGAAAATGCCAAGATTTGCATATGTTGCCGCTGATTGCATATGTGTTGGCTCACAGTGCCAGGCAATTGTTTACAGCCTCAAAACTTACTCTGCTTACACGGAAAATCACAGCAGCTTACCTGCAAATGATAGAAAATATTTCAACATTAGTTATGCAATTTTACAAATATTAATATAGAGTCTTACATAATTTTATTATAATTTGTAAAGACTGCTTAAAATAAATTTGTTATAATTTGTTTTGTTTGGCATTTCAAGCATCCAAGCATAAAATTCACATAAATAAATCAGAAACATCTATTTATTGGACTTGCCTTAACATTATTATTTTCCCAAGATAAAAATGGTAATCAAGTTAAATAAATATTTATGAATATATTAATTGATTGCTGATTACCAGATAACACTTTGACTACACCCTAAAAGAGTAAAATCAGTTTATATACCAAATTTCAACTAATTTCGCTCTAATTGATATCAACTTACAGAGACTTCTTTTCAGCACTTAAATAAATAATATATGCCGCTTATCAATCACTCGTTATCAGCACATATCAGTCAACTGGCTGCAACACACCTAGGGAACAGCTGTTGCCACTCCCTTCTATACTTTGTCCCTCTCCCGTTGCATTCTCGGCATTCTGCCAATAATTCCAAAAAATGCATTTAAACGTCGCACCTAATTTCAATTAAAGTGCGGCAAGAGAAAACAGTAGAAAATTGGGAAAAACTAAAGTCAAATTGGAATAACGTATGAGGGAAAGCGTAATAAATACAAATAGGGGTAATTTGTAATTTTTAGGTATTTCGTTAGGCACCGACAAAGTGAAAATGTAGCAATATTTCAAACTCGCCCACACTCCTCCACCCTCGACTCGACTCGACTCCACTCGGCTTGACTCTAATGCTTCCAGGTGAGTGCACATTACTCATTACTAAGCAACCCCTCTCCCACTCCCCCCGCCTGCCCTTAAACACCCTTTAGCCTCATGCCTCGTGCCACATGCAACAGTCCTGTGCTTAGGCGCGCCGTGTTGATGTGCATGTTATTATCCATTATGTGGCACAAAAAGGGAACGCTCGACCCCAGTCTGAAAGCGCGCACACACAAACACACACACACACCCCCTACAAACACACACCCCTACTCAAGTGTGTGTGTGTGTGTGTGTGTGTATTTTTTTGCATCTTGTTGTTGCTCCACGTTGCCTTTTTAAGTATTATTAATTGTCTGCCATGTTTGTTCTTGCCACAGGATATGTGAACAGCAGTGGAGCACAAAAGAAAAGCGGAAAAGGGGAATTGGAAAAGGGAAAATCAACTGAAACTGTAACTGTAACTGTAGCTGTAACTGAAACCCAACTGAACTGAGCTTATTTGTCAAGTGTTGTGGAGCATTATGATAAAAATCTAATTTAGAAATTCATATTCTGTTTACCACTTGCGTCGCGCAATATGCTACAGTGGGCACGAGCAGTTCTCGCACCTCATCTGCATATCCGTATGTTGTGGCCATTTTATGGCTCAGTGCGCTAATTTCGACAGCCTAATTTGCTTGTAAATTATGCAGACTGGGGTCAAACAGCTCTTGGCATTGACTCGACTTATTGGCAGACGTTCTGTATCAGTTAGTGCTTATTACTCTGCCCCATTTATCCCCCAGGACATGCTCACCTGCAATCAAAGTGTGCACACAATTGCAATGTCATGTTCAGTCGGTCGAATGCCACGCCCCCAATGCCAATGCCAATGGCCCGGCAGTCAAAAATTGAACTTTTTGAATACCGCAAAAGACAAAACGAAAATCGAAATGTAATGCCAGAAAAGTGCAGTAAACCCTCCAGCTGAAAATTACCCACAAGTGGAGAGTTCGCGAAGAGTTCGCGCTCTTTGCTGTTAGCCAGGTTAGCGATTTACTGGTTCAATTAACTGGCAATACAGGCAAGACTCTACTGTGGGTAAAAAACACAATTTTGGAAAACAAATTTAATCATTTGGAAATACTTCATAAAATATTTCAGCTTCAAAAATTAATATTTCTTAAATTAAAATATTGGTCGTACAATAACGATGTCTATGCTAAAATAATCGTCTTTATACCCATAGTGCTGGCCCATAGCTGTGGGGGCCCCCAATGCGATCTACTGATTTTCATGTGCTGTGAAAATCAAGAAGTCGACGCAGAAGAAGCAGAAGGATGAAATATAAAATGAGAAACCGATATTCGCAACGATCGTGCGGCAATTGCACATAATTCGCAGAGTTTATGCAGACGGCGGCCAAAGATAACTGAGAGCCATAAGTTAACGTGTTTATTTCGATTTGGGCTCGCTTCAAGAATGGGCTCATAATTTAACATTCGAATGGCCGCAATTAACTAACTCTACACAGTTATCGCTGACTACTCGGCCAACTATCTGCCGTGGTCTTTTGGCCTAATCGAAGCCAAACCTGACTGGCGATGCTTGCTTGTTGTGACATGCTAAGTGAGACACTTTTGTGCCCCGATATTTACGAGTCTCGATAGAGCCCGACAAGCACCTCTTCAGATATCCCAACTCAACCGAGTTGAGATCGTGCTCAAGCAGTTTATTTATGCGATGAGCTTTCGAGCAGTTGTTGACGCATCAATGAGATTGTGCCAGCTACTCGCAACTTAATGTCTTCATCGCGGTTCATGGATCAGGGCCTGAGACCTGTCTTTCTGTTTGTTCTGTTCTCTGACCTTACTAACGATCCAAGCATGTCGCATAAGCAGTTTGACGCACAAAAGCCAAATGTGCTAATAGACTCACAGCTCCACATGGTAGTTATCCAAAACTCACAGCATCCAATTAAGGTTAAACAATTACTAAAATTATCACTTGTCTGAGAAATATAGTTCAGTTTTTGCTGTTATCATATGAGTTTGCTTTCGGCATTTCTTTTTTTTTGTGCTCTCTAAATGCCAGTCATGCTGACATGTGCATCGAATTCTGCGTGTGCGGTTGTCAGTGAGGTAGGTCCAGAGGGAACCGATCCATAGATCCAGAATGTCAACTTTAATATCTGCTTAGTCGGATTCATTTGTAGCGAGCCCCACTCTGTGCAAGCCTCTGGCCTGATTATGCAAGCATTAGATAAACAACAATATAATTCACTACAGCTTTTGTAAAGTGATAAATTAATTCATGCGGAAAACTAGTCGGGGAAGTCTAGAGAGCAAGAGAAATAAATCAAGAGCGCCAGAGAGACGGCGAGAGTGCGAAATTCTGTGTGAGAGTGTAGAAAACAAAGAGCGATGTGAAAAATGAGGTACAAAGCAAAACGGTAATATCAATTAGAACCTACACTGAGGAAAATAATATGCAATAAGAATAAAAAAAGTTATGTGAGCGAATATACTACTACTACAATCACTACAACTTTAAAATGTTATAGAATAGATAGACATTTTAAAGTTGTAGTGATAAAGATTAAATAAAAAATAGTATTTTTCAATATAAGAAATTGAATGTAATTGTACGATTATATATATAAGATTTTTCTGAATTATTAGTCTAATTATTTATTCTAATATATACGCAGGATTATGGCATTAATATTTTAGTGTTGAACTTGAGACATATATATTTAAAGATTATATTGAAAGTGACAATTATATTAAAACATGATTAAATAATGAATGTGATAAAAATGTAGTTGTATTATATTACATAAAAATTTATAAATCGTTAAATATTCTCATAAAAATATTGTAAATATCAAATTTAATAATAGTGTCAAATATATTAGGAAATTAAATATATGAGTAAAAATAATATTATATTCTATAAGAGAGCCAAATGTATGTAATTATTAATTTAGTATAACTTTGCATGATAATATTTGAAATTTTTAATTGTTCACTCGGATTGGCAACTCAGAATAAAGTTCTTCGCGCAGTGTAGAGTCCAGCCATAGCTCTGGGGGAATGCCAAGTGTGTATGACAGAGACCCGAGCATGACGATCAGTTGATCGCAGCCGCTTAAACATGTCGTTGTGGTGGCTGAGTCTCGCTCTGTTGTCAGCGGTGCTGGGACTGCTAGCGGTGTGGCTGAGGCACACGTACGGCTACTGGGCGCGGCGGGGCGTGGTGCACGACAAACCCGTGTGGCTCTACGGCAACCTGTACAGTGTGGGCAGGTCGACGACGCCTTTGGAGCCCTTTCGCCGATTCTACGAGAAGTACAAAGGTCAGGCGCCATTCGGCGGCTTTTACTTTGCGGTACGTGGAGTGGCGGTGCTGTTCGATTTGGAACTGGTTAAGCTGGTGATGGTGAAGGAGTTCAACAACTTTGCGCATCGTGGCAACTACTACAACGAACAAGATGATCCCATTTCGGCGCATCTATTCAATTTGGACGGTCGGGATTGGCGCGAGATGCGCAATAAGCTGACGTCCACATTCACCTCGCTGAAGATGCATCAAATGCTGCCCACTGTGGTGCAGATTGCCGATCGCTTTGTGCAAGTGGTGCAACGGCAGGTCGAGGCCAACAAGGGCGCCGAGGAGTCGCCCGTGGAGGTGAAGAATCTGCTGGCCCGCTTCACCATCGACGTCATCGGCAGCTGCGCCTTTGGCCTCGACTGCAACAGCCTCAACGATCCCGATGTGGAGTTCTATCACCTGGGCACCAAGACCTTCACGGATCGCCGACACGGCCGTCTGGCCTTTGGCCTCATTCAGGCCTTTCCTCGGCTCGCCAAATGGCTGCACATTAAAATGGTCAGCGATGATGTCAGCGACTTCTACATGCGCGTCGTTCGCCAGACTTTGGAGTATCGCGAGCAGCATCAGGTGCAGCGCAACGACTTTCTCAATCTGCTGATGGAGCTGCGCAATGAGCCGACCGGAGGTCTGACCTTTAATCAGATTGCTGCCCAGGCATTTGTGTTCTTCCTCGGCGGCTTCGAGACCAGCTCCAGCACCATGGGCTTTGCCTTGCATCTCCTTGCGCTGCATCCCGAGGTGCAACAGCGTGGCAGGGAGGAGGTGCAACAGGTGCTCGCCAAGCACAAGCAGCTCAACTACGAGGCACTCCGCGACCTCAAGTACATCAAGCAAATCATTTATGGCAAGTAGCAACTCTAACTCAAAAGTATCTTTGGCTCAATGTTTTTGTTAACTGCAGAAACCCTTCGCAAATATTCGATTGCCTCGATTCTCATACGCAAGACTCTGGAGGACTTTCAGGTGCCGGGCACATCGTACGTCCTGGAGGCTGGTCTGCCTGTGGTGATACCCGTCGACGCCATACACCACGATCCAGATATTTACCCAGAACCAGATAAATTCGATCCGGATCGCTTCACGCCCGAAGCCATCGAGCAGCGTCATTCGGCAGCCTACTTGGCCTTTGGGGCCGGGCCACGTAATTGCATCGGACTGCGCTTTGGAGAGATGCAATCTCTGGTGGGTTTGGCTGTGCTCCTCCAGAACTTTAAGTTCTCGCCGGCCAAGGAGACTGAAATTCCACTGCAAATCAACAAGACGAGCTTCTTTTTGCAGTCTCGTGGCGGCATTGTGCTTAATGTCGAGAAGGTCTAAGGCATTTCGCTTTACTTATGAATGTATTCCCCTGTAGCTTTAAGAATGTGCTTCAAACAAAATATATACGACTAATCTGTGAATTCTCAACGGCTTATCATTTGAGTGGAGTGCCCAAAATGTCAGTCATTGTGTTGTAATATTTTAGTATTTGGGTTAGTCCAACTAGAAGCCGACTAGTCGCAACTCAATTAATGTTCACTGTGGACCTGACACAAAACTATTTGACTTTTGTTCCATTAATATGCTAACAGGCAGCTCTCTCCTCGCCCTGTCGCAAACTGTCGATGTGATAAATAAATAATCACACACTTCAACAGCTGGGGAAGAGTGGAGCAGGTTCGAGTGTCACCCAGGTGAAGATTACCAGGCATGCAACATAATTAGCCAGGCGATGACTCCTCCATGGAGCCGAGAGCCTACTCAAACATGGCAGCTGCTCATGATTTGTCACACAATAAATTATGCAATTTCACATGCCAAAAATGAAGACATTCGTAGGTGGAAGTCACCTTCTTGTGCTATGTGTTCTCTATTCTTGCGTGTCATTGTTCAATCATCATCAACTACAGCCATCCATCCATCCATCCATCCATTCGTCAATCCTCCCATACATCCATGCTCCTCAGCAATCATCATGGGCTTTTGCATGCCGAATGAACGACATCTCACTTGAGCTCTGTCTCGCTTTTCCTCTGCATATAAATAAGTAAATAGTTGCTACACAACATTGACTTTTACGAGTGTGTGTGTATGTGTGTGTGTGTGTATTGTTGTGCTTAGGTTGATTGTAATGTTGATGAACCTGAATTATCACATGCCGTTTGATGGACTGCAAACACGCACAAAACTTGGAAACTGTCGCCGGACTCTTCGAACTACACTCAACTCGAGCTACCTCAAATATTCGCAATCTACACTGTCCAAAATATCTCCTATCCACAAACAATACATAAGCTCTAGAAAATCGTTCAATTTTGAAGCAATTCAAGTCTAATTATGATACTTTAATCATTTGATTCTCCTTAAATGTTAAAAATAATTCAAATGGTATATTTATTATGAAATAATGACATTTTAATTATTTGACATTTAAGTAAAATAATTCAGATGACATTTATTTTTAATTGTATATGAAATAATGTTATTTTAACCATTCGATCATCTTTAATTGTTAGAAATAGTTCAAATGATTCAGCATATGTTTTTTTTAGTTATTTAAGAAATACGAAATAATAATATATATCACTCATCATCTTTAATTGTTAGAAATAATTCAAATGATTCAGCATATGTTTTTTTTGTAATTAATTACGAAACAATAATATTTTACACTCATTACATAAATTTAAATGAAACAACTCAAATGATTTAAATTGCTTGGATTTATTTCAGTGTAGCTTGCAGTTTAGTTCGCTTTGTGGGTGAAGAGGCTGTTTGGGTCTCTGGCGGACTGTCAAGTTGATAATCTCTCGACACTTTGATGAAATGCTCTCGTGCTCTCTCTCTTGTTTATGCCTGGCATTGATAAATCGTCACAAGTGGCAAACAACAAAGGCACCCGCACCACCGCCACCGACACCGCCACCGCCACCGCAGTCGCCGCTAGATGTCGCCACATTCCGTATTGCCTTATCAATGTAGGCTGTAAGTGTCGTTGTTGTTGTCTTTTTGTATTTTGTTCATCATGTCTTTGTTTATTTGTCGCTGTTCTACATGTAAACGACTCGGACATTGATTAATTTCGTAGTTAATTTGTCAGCATTAATCAGTATTAACTTAAATGGACATCAACACGCCTCCACCTATTTGAGCTCTATTTGACTGCATTAGTCCATAGGTATTAACTGACACTCACTTCGCCTTTCTCACTCCCATTCCCAAGCTACATTGTTTTTTTCCGTGTGCTTGCTTTTAATTAATTTTTGCATAAAGCTTAGCGTAGTTCTTTATAGTTGCAAGTTGCTTCAATTAATTGTTGGGATTTCTTTTGGTAAGCTTTGGATAAAAGAGCAATTAACTGAATTGTCTTTCTACACTCCACTCAGTTGAAAAGGTGGATATATGGTTAGACTTGGAAGCGAGCTGCGTAATGGCTCAAAAAGGCATCAACCTTCGGCTTGTAATTCACAAGTAAATCGACGTAGATTTTCTCATCAAACTAACTTTTTTGTTTCGTTCTTCCGTTCTCAGTTAATTACTGCTGGACTGAGACAATCTCCAGATGCTGTAATACATCATTGGGGTGTGCATTTGGAAGGTAGTTACAATTCCAAACAATCATGATATGCGCACTGAGCGATGAAGCTCACGCACTTAATCTCAAGTCTTTAAGTCTTATAGTCTGGGAGTTGGAATAACTTGACTTATTTCAAGCGAACAGACATAAAGAGATAGCAGAGATGCAAGAGCAAGCCTGGATATGTACATTTTACTGATTATTTATTAATTATAAATTATATTTAATGTTTAAATCAAAGTGGAAGTAAGAAATTTACAGTCTCTTTAATGATTTACAATATGGCAACACTTGACAGCCCCAAAGTGCCGACCAGCGTTGCCACTGTGTTGATTTGTGCTTCCCTCTTTGTCAGCACAAATGTTTGCACACACACAATGACACACACACACATACACAGATGCACTGGCGGTGCAGAGAAAACCCTTGAAGCACGTTTATGGGTTAAACAGAGCAAACAAAAGCAGAGTGTGGACTTCCTTTTGGCTTTTCGAACAGCCAGTTTGTATGTAGTTCGCTTCTTCTTCATCTGCTTCTTTTTCGTTTTCGTCTGTTTTATGTACTTACTATGTACAAAATGGCGGCCAGGCGCACCTGTCTGCACTTAAGCGTGAGTAATGGGGACGTCGGACGGCGAACTAATGCAACACGGCGAATTCAAGTGCCGAACATGAAGGTAAACATGCTAAGCGGTTTTTCCATGCAAGCAAACGTCGCCAGGTGGCGATGGGGAGTCAGAAAGAGATCGGGAGAGCAAAAAGTCAACGGGAAGTGTTTGCACATGCCAAAGCCGACAATAAAGGCAGCAATAGAAAAGGAGCAAGATGAAGAAGCAGCAGATTGGGGACTGCGGCGGAGCAACGAACGCTGAACGAGGAGGAGCGTTGATAAAAATGCAAACACTTTTAGCACCGACTGCAGTGAAAGTGTTAGACACCCAACTGCAAATACACAAGGGCCAAGGGGAGGGGGGGCAGAAGGAGTTCTCTCTTTTTGTCTGCCCAATTGCGGTCTATGTTGTCCTGTCCCATCCGTTCGTGTCCTGCTTTGTCCTCTACGCCTGCCAATTGACGGCTACTTGACATTTGCGTTGCTGTTTGCACACTGTGCGCTCGGCACTTAGCCACAGAGCCACAGAGCCCACAGTACGTGGCCAAATGGAGCAGAGAACTTGCTTTCCCTCCCCACTGTGCACTCTGGCCAGCAAAAATATTATTTTAGCGTGTGAAAAGTGTAAAGTGCTATAATGTTTGAAAAATATGCTTTATAACAGTTATTCACACACATAACACTCCGCACAAAGGGAGGAATGGGGGAAGTCGACTTGGCCGTTGGAAACGACAACTTATACAACTTCAGCAACAACGACAGCTCTACAAATGTTATTCCTCATTTTGTTTGATTTAAGCTGATCAAGTGTTGCAGTTTTGCAACGAGGTTATGCTACAGTCTTGGCCCTCTGCCTCTTCGCCTCTTCATTCATATTGTTTACACTCGACTTGGCTAAGTGCAGGGCCCACAGTCGGAAAGTGGTTGAGTGTATATGGCTGTAGTTTATACAGTTCATGTTTGTACATCACAAGTCGTTACTACCGTTTGACGCATTGAAAATTGCATTTGGAAAACTTTGGAAATTCAGTTAAGAGTTTTGAACCCGTGAATGCGAATGGACTGAAAGAGATGGCGGGGTAAACTCATAATGTTTACAAATAGGAACAAGAGAAAAATGTTCAATATAGTAATCGATAAAAAAATAATAATATTGTCGAAGAGAACTACCTACAATTTAATATGTATTAAAGGAATATTCTAAATATCAAGATTGTTTGATGTTCCCAAGTATCCATATGAAAACCAATGAAAAATTCAATTTATCATTTGATTATTAACCAAGAACTAAAAAAAGCTAAATAAGGCAAGCTTACATTTACAATGAATTTTTTTAAATTTATTTAAAATGAGAATGATTTAAATTTAAAATAGATTATTAGATACAGGATTTAAAATAGAAATAAATACCATCCCTAAGAAAATGTATTTTCTTGGCATAGCTAATTCACATTATTTTTAAATTCCTGTTAATAATTCTTGTGATTCCCTTTGTAGTTTGATTTTGTTCTTGGTTTTTCTAAGCATATTGTGAGCACAACTCCTACGACTTCCCTGGGCGTGTGAACTTGTCAACGCACCAAGCTAGAAAGTGTAAATTTTACGATCAATTTCCGTTGAGGCAAACAAGCCCAAAAGCATGTTATGAGGCAGTCTGTCTGCTATATGAGTTTACTCGTAAAAAGAGTCTACGTCTCGGAAATACTAAACCCATGTAGGCAGCCAGGCAGACGCACTAAATATGAACATTAAAAACCATAAATATTAAAACATAAAAATAGCCACATAACAAACAAAAGTAAGAAATAAAAGTCAAACAGGGAACCGGCCACAACAAAAATCATTGGCACAATGTAAATTGTGAGCAGGAAAATGAATTTCCAAACAATGAAAACAGCTGGAGTTCCGCGGAAGGGAATGCCACCCAACGTCTATGGAGGAGTCACACAATTAGTCACAATGGAAATTGGAAGATCGATGGAGTTGCAGAGTTGGAGAGATGGAGATGTAGTGGGGGGGAAATCAATTTCATTGCGTCTGCGTCTACGTCTGGTTGTCTTTATCGAAAAGGCATTTCCATTTACAAGAACCGCAGCGAGATATCGGCTCTGGGTAGTGTATTAAAAATCAATGAATAAATAAACAGAACAACGAAATCCGTTGCGCTGTATCTTCTTCGGCTTCAGTATGTGCAGCATTTCCATTCAATTTCCCAGTTATATTGTTGTTGCCTTTCGGTGATTTATATTTATTTTGGGACTCGCTGTGTGAATTCCGTCGGCATCGGCGACAGCTAAAAGCTTTGGCGGCACACGTCTGCAGCCCTAACAGGCGCAGGTGTCTGGGGGAACTCAGATCGCAGACGATCTCTCAGTCTGCTAGCACCTTAATGAGTCTGCCTGATCGGCTATTAAAGTTGTTCTCCAATACGTAATGCATTTCGGCTGTCATTTCAAAAGAGACTCTCTGCAGGGGGAACATCTAGAAGTTAATTAGAACAGCGTGGGCGAGAGTTGTTTTTGATTATTTCAAACTAATCACCGCTTAATCGCAAAAGCAACAAAATTTAATTTATTGCGAATATATAAAGACAATTCTGTGACGCGATAAACAGACACTTCTCTATGTAGTATATACACATACTCATATCTATGCGTGTGTAGTATGTCTATTAATAGCTCACGACTAACGTTGTTGTTCTTTTCGTTGAAAGTCATGAGTACTAGCGATAAGAATTGCCAGCGCTCTGTTTATATGCGCACTTGGCAGCGGATCATTCCATGTGACTCCGTGGCGCAACGGTAGCGCGTCTGACTCCAGATCAGAAGGTTGCGTGTTCAAATCACGTCGGGGTCAATCAGTGAAACTACTTTTTTAATTTTTTGTTGTATTAAATACAACGTGTTTAAATCATTTTCATTTGATATTTCTGCAAAATTATGCATTGAATGTTAATATTACAGACCTTTTGACAGCAAACAGAGAACTTTATGCAATTGATTGCTTAATTAGCGAGGTTTTTGTTTCATAACTGAAAACAATTGTAAATGTCAACAGTTGTCGTTCATTGTTGTACACACAATTACAACTGCAACAACAACGAGTCTGGGGGCTGGGTCAGGGTCAAAGCCTATGGTCTATTATGAGGGCTTTCACTCAGCTGCCTCCCCCGTTGTGAAATGTTTTTCAGTCACTTCATAAATGGTGTTAATTAGTCGCAAACCAAATATCGGTTACGTCAATCCGACTTCCCTCTGCAGATCAATTTAGATTCCATTTCCAATTTAGAATGTCCATTTATTTACCATAGAAATGTTGTGAACCTTTCTTGTATTAACAGCTTCTGTAAACATGAAAATTTGCCAGGGTATTTCAGCAGTTGGGTTTTAGTTTTGGGGTTGAAGCGAGAGAAAATCAATACTTATACGTCAGTGACATCCTAGATTGTTGTCAATAAATATTTAATTGATTTCTGATTGTGACACAAGGCTATGGCTGGACACTGATTGATGGAAAAGTATCAAATATCAGTCAGCAATATGAAAGGAAATTCGAAAAGCAATAAACATTCGTGTAAGAAATATTTAGGGAATTAAAAACTTTGCATCTCCTTGAACTGAACTCATGAATTATGCAGTTGCACACCCATTTGTAAACTCTTACAAAAATATAAACAAATGCACATTGAAAACTGTAATTAATAAAAAAAATACTTGAGAGCTTCGTCGGTCAAGCGTAAGGCATAAAGCACGCCCACTTAAACACACACAACTTGAACTAACTATAATCACATGGATCAAAGAAAAGTCGAAAAACGACAACTTAGCTTGCCCCGCCCCTTGTCTTCTTCTTCGCCACAAATTCAAAGTGCACTTGTCATGGAAAACAGTTGTTAAAATTCCCATGAGGAGCGCAAATGGTCAATATAAAGAGCGAGAGAGAGAGAGAGAGAGACAGATTATGGTGGTTTGAGGGGGTTAGCAATCCCTCATACAAAGTCGCATCATATTTTCTAGACGCTCATATAAACAAATAAAAACCCATTAACGAAAACCAACAACAACTCTGCATTGATGTGTGCGCCGCCTCCAGCCATTTCACTCTGACTCACATACAGACTCTCTTTCTCTCCCACTCCATCCTCTATCTGCCACTCTGCCGTGATTAACAGCGCATTGTGAAGGGTGCAAGAAAGTAGCGACGAGCAATTAACAACTACAAGAACAAACAAAACGAATGCGACTGGGAGGGAGCGAGTGAGAAGGAGACTAATACCGTATGTGCGGGCGCAGCAGCATGTGGAACATCAACAAAAACAATGCGTTTGTCGATAAGCGCAGCAGCAGTCGCAGTCGCCGTCGCAGTCGCTGCAGCCCATTAGATAAGCAAAGTGACGCAGTCGGCGGCCCAACTCTTCGCACTCACGCAGGGCAGAGCCCAGCTGTGTTTGCTCTGCTGCTGCTGCGCGCAGAGATGTAAAAATAGCGCAAAACTGCAGCCACACACACAAACACACACACACACACGCACACCACTCTCAAAGTCGAGTTAATTTTTCGTGTGAAATATTTTAATATTTGCCTACAAAACATAACGGAGACAGGGCGCAAAGTACTGCTAACTGCAACTACTTTGCAAATCCATAATCTCTCATGTTGCGGGCGCTGTGAAGGAGAGTTGTGGTTGGGGTCTCACAAGGGTCTCAAATGTATTTCTTGGACAAATATTCAATCAGAGCAGCAACCGCGCTAAATATGTGGGCAACATGTTGTCAACTTGACTAAAGATCAGAGGCGTTGCCAACAAAGGGGATTTTTAGCAACTTATAAATAGAACAAAAGATATGTTTAATCACAAATATGAAAGTGTCACAAGCGATTAAATTAATATAAGATAATTAGAGAAAAAATGAGACGAGTATCATTTAAAAAATAAGCATGAGACTTCTTAATTCATTATTTAAAGACTGAAAATAAAAATATAAATTAAAATTTATCGAATTTGTAAAAATAAATAAATGTAGTCTTCGTGTTCAACATATTTTTAAAAATAATCTTTTTAATAGAAAGGCAGAAAATTAATTTATAATTAAAAGATAAAAGCAAATTTTAATAAAAATTAGAATATTAATCTAATAATAAATTAAGTATTTAAATTAACTAACTTGTAGATTTTCAATCGAATGACAGCAAATTACATAAAATTAAATTTTTATACCGATACAAAATTAATTAAATAATAAATAAATAAAAAAGAAGATAATTCTATGATGTTATTATTTAGCTGATTCTAAATTATTACTTCATTTTTTTGTATGTGAATAAAAACAACTATTTCGATAATAACGAAGTCTACAATTGTATTCGAATTGGAGTTTTTACAAGAATGACTCGTACTTATTCTCAACCCCTCTCAGGAGTACGTCCATGTTGGGTGAGTAGCATCGTCCAAGTCTAATCAGACGACTTGATGTATTGGTTTCACTTGGGCTGCACATTTGCAGAGTTCGAAAAAGCAATGCGAATACGAACTGGAATCGGAATCGTTTTGGCTGCTTGTCACACGCTCTCGTAAAATCAACAAAATGCAGGCAGGCGACTGTTGTGACACTTGGCATGACAAGGACAACAATGCAAACAACGGGACTAAGTTGCAAGTTGGCAAAATGTTTAATGAGTGACAGGCCAAAAGCAGAATTCTGCATCTGCGGTAGGTTAAAACCAGGCTGGGATTTGTCGCCGCTCGTTGTCATGGCTCCGAGTGGAATATCTAGACAAGAACATAAACAGAGTATCCGGGGTGGCAGGGATGGCGAATGGGGAATGGGGCAAGTTGCATGCGCAACCCTCTCTCTCTCTCTCTCTCTCCTTGCCACCCACTCAAAATGCGTTGCTTTTGCATTTTGTGTCAGCTGTCAAAGGCAACACTGAAGTTGCTTTTGTATTTTTATGTGTGGCCTGACGATGGGTGGGGGATGCTGGACGTGGGGCGGGGGGCAGGGAGTGATGTGCTGCTGGGTTTGCCGCTGCCGGGCAAAGTGTCCATTATGTTGATTTGAAAAATAAAAGCAACGGATGCGATGCCTCAAAAAGCAGAGATAGAGAGGGAGAGTGAGAGTGGAGAAATTTAGTTGATTGAAAGACAGTTATATATTCTTGTATGTACGAACCTCACTCCGAGCCGGAGATTTGTCATAGCGCTCAGTTTATTGGGCTGCCCGGCAAGGGGAGGGGAAATGAGAACTGATTTCGAAACTGTCAATCAGACAACAAAGCCACCTCAACAGCCAGTGCGAAATGGAAAACCGGAATGAGAAGGAGAAGCTACTTAAATATGCACAAAAGCAGAATGTAATCGTTGAACTTCTTTGGACTTTGCATTCGTCAACCACTTCCATTGTGAATGACAACCGATTGCCTCTCTCAGTTGTCGAAATGGTTAATGAAACTATCAAAGTGTGAACTATAATATTTTTCTTTTTTCGGATTACTAAATTATATAATTTATATGTGTTTGCCAAATATTGGAACATAAGATTTTCATAAATTGTTTAACTATATTTTTGGGTTCGATTGATACTAATATTTTTTTTTGTGATAAGAACTGTGAAGTTTTTCGTGTTTTCGATTTGAGAAATCAGGCAAGTGTAAATCACTTAGCAAAAGCATTCAGTTTAATATTAAATTGGGGATTCGTTTCATCCCTCAATCGTATATAAGTTATACTAAAAATCCCAAGCAACCACACAGACCATACAGACCAGACTCATCGAAATTCCAAATTGATCCAAAGCCTGGACCGACAATGTCTTCGTATTTCATGTCCAAGGATGCAGCCGTTGGCTACTCGCCCGTCTCCAAGTCGAGTAGCGAATCCGTGTGCGATCCCACCCCCAATCTGGATGACATCATAGCACGCCTGACCGAACATGGCATGGCCAGTTGGAGTGGAAGTGTCCTGCTCGACGATCATGAGATCACGGCGATTTGCAGCAAGGCACGCGAGGTGATGCTCAGTGAATCGCCGCTGCTCGAGCTCCAGGCACCCATTAACATTCTGGGCGACATTCACGGCCAGTTCACCAACCTGTTAAAGTACTTCAAGATGACGGGATTTCCGCCGCAGGCCAACTATCTGTTTCTGGGCGACTACGTGGATCGGGGCAAGCGATCGGTGGAGACGCTCACCCTGCTGCTGGCCTATAAGGTGCGCTATCCGGACAAGATATTTCTGCTGCGCGGCAACCACGAGAGCTCGAGCCTGAACCGCATCTACGGGTTCTACGATGAGTGCAAGCGACGCTACACAATCAACATTTGGCGATCCTTTGTCGACTGCTACAATTGCATGCCCGTGGCGGCGATCGTTGAGAACAACATCTTCTGTTGCCATGGCGGACTGAGTCCCAGTCTGTTCACCATGGATCAGATACGCACGATTCAACGGCCCTGCGAAATTCCCGACCAGGGGGTGCTCTGTGATCTGCTGTGGTCCGATCCCGATGTCCGGACCATTGGCTGGGGCCTCAATGATCGCGGCGTGAGCTACACGTTCGGTGCGGACACCGTCAGCAGTTTCCTCAATCGCCACGGCTTCAGTCTCATTTGTCGGGCCCATCAGGTGGTCGAGGATGGCTACGAGTTCTTTGCCAAGCGGCAGCTCATCACCATCTTCTCGGCTCCCAACTACTGTGGCGAGTTCGACAATGCCGGTGCCATGATGTGCGTCGATGAGAATCTGCTGTGCACCTTTCGCATCCAGAGACCGATCACCTTAAAGCGTATTTCCAATCAGTCGATGCTTAATTTTTGCAAAGCCTCCAGCTCCACGAGTCGTGACACGCGTAGTTGAGGAGTGTTCCAAAATTCGCAGGGTTCCCAAATATACTTGTACTTGTTTGTTTTCGGCCAATTGTTATTGTTTTAGCAAACCAGATAAAGATGGTTTCAATGATGTATTGTAGGGCTCAAATTATTAGATATTGTATTAGCAGATCTTGGAAGTGAAACAGATGTCGCGATTCAATAAAGTATTTCATGATGAGAATGTGTATCTATTTATTTTTGAATATTTTTGTTAGAAAAATCTACTTAGCCTTAAAATGAATTTGCTCCGCTTATATGTATGCTAAATAAAACAGTGGATTGATAAAAAAAATGATAAAATTACTTTTGAAATTTCTAGGCCATTCACATAATAAATAAAAATATAAATCCACAGCATCCAAGTCGCAATATGCAGTAAGAAAAAAACTGTTTTTTTAAAATACAATTTCTCATTAAGTGCATTTATTTGAGAGGCAATTTATTGAAATAATTATGCTCAAAGGAAAGTCAAGTGATTTCAATTTCAAACCTAATTAATTAATTTGTTTTGCAAATATTGAATAAAAACGCTGTCATCTTGTTGTGTTATGCAATACGTTGAATACGAGTATAATTTTCGTTTGTTTTTTTTTGTGCTTGCAATTAATTGAAAAATGCATTTGACAAAATGCAATTAATGTTTAATGCAATGTTCTTGCTTTGAATCGCAGCTGGTTAATAAAATGCTAGCAATAAATATTAATTTGGCAAATTATTTATATTGATTCGCATAAAATGAAATTAATGCAATAAACTTATTGTAGTGCCTGCTAAATGCTCGTCGACTTTTTGTAATTTCCGGGTTAATTGCGCTAGCCATTCGGGTCAGCAAAATAATAATGACCACACGAGAGTGTGTCGAATACAACAAATAAAAGTGAACGCAGCTAAAATTAATTACTAAAATGCATTATAGCACGCACATCTTCCATGCACATAAATGCAATGAAAATGAAAATGGGAAAAACAAAAAAACTGAAATACTGAAAAACAGAAAAATTGTAAATTAAATGACATTGCAAATTGCAAAGGGAATAATTTAATGACAGTCCATTTGGCAAAGTGGTCACTCGATGTGTAGAATATGCTAATGCTAATTCGTGGCCAGTGTCCAGTGGACATCATCAGATCATCAGATAGCCGGGCAAACCTTGAACCAAATTGGGAATGATGGACACGTTGTTGAAAGTGGATTAAATGTTGGGTGTTCGGGGAGCAATTACAATCAGCAAAGCGACTAATCAGCACGAAATTAAAGGAATGTGTTGGAAGCTTCACTGTTCTCCTGCTCCGACAAAGGACACACAGACACAGCTCTAATCATTGCTAGAAAAACTTACAAGTTGGCAACATTCTGAGGGCCAGTTAAAGTCACTGCAAACATGACAGGCGAGAGCCGAACAAGGACATACAAGGAGTTGTCATGTCCTGGCGCTGACTAACGACAACAAAAGCATATCAGTGACCGTGCAGGGCAGGGCAGTCAAGGAAAATATCCAATGTCCTGGCAGCAGCGACAGACCAAAGTCAAGGCGCATAAATTTTGCTGCATGTCCAAATAAAAAAAGTCAGAATGGATTCGAAGGGGGCGATAGATGCATAAGATAGATGCCGACATGGAGACAGGGACACACATAAGCCGAAATATCCACAAAACTAATCTGCAGGCGGCAGGCGAAGAAAGTGCAGGCAAGGATTTACATATTAAGCCATTTTTAATTTACGACGTTGCCGTTGCCATTGCCATTGCCGTTGGGTTGGCAGTCCAGAAGATGCTTGCCACACACTCGCACACACACACACACTCACATCGCCTGACTAAACAGCAGATAACGAACGTAGCAAGAACCGAACACAGATGGATGATAAAGGCGCCAGTCGAGCAAAAGGATAACAACGAAGACAGCAGCAGCAGCTGCCTCCCCTTTTCTCCCCTTCCGTCCACTCACTCTTGCCAACCCAAAAAAGAACTTGCCAGTTGAAGCTGCCCTGCGAAAGGTTGAAACGGAAGCAGCCCGCCAACAATGACAGTAATAAAATAAAAGTAAATCCATGCTTTTCTCTCTCTCTCTTTCTCTCTGTGTGTCGTTCTTGCTCCCACTCACTTTGTCTATCACTCTTGGCTTCTGTCAAAGTTGACATTGACGTACAAGTCTCGGAAGTGAAAACTGTGGCGTTGTTTGGGCAACTGTTTAGCTGTTTTTCATGTTTCCACAACCCTGTGCTGCTGGCTGCCGAATTTCGGCAAGAAAGTGAAAACTTTCAGAATGTTTTGAATTTGCTGCCGAGTTTTGTTGCACACACACCTTGAAAGCTGTGAAACTGTTGGCAAACTACACATGTGTGTGCTGCCAGGACTTGTAGTTCAGTTAAGCGACATCAAAGATATGTCCTGGGAATAACTCTTTAATGTACGTCTGAGTAATAATATGCGATGAAAATTTAAATCAACCATAAATAATGCTGAAACTCTTCTAGAAATCATCTCTTCCCTTAAAGCAGTTGCCACAACAGGTGCCACGGCGACTTTGAAATAGCAAACGGCATAGAAGAGCCATCAATCATGCGGCTTTACAGCATGGATGAGCTTCTGCTCCTCCATCGCAGCTCAGCACAACACACAACACACAATGAACACAAAGCATATGCCAATGGTAGTTAAAGAAAGCCACCCTTTTTTATGGCAAAGGCGCTGACGAGAAGCCCAACTTTCCTTCGATACCCTGCAGTCATAAACCTTAACTAGCGGGTGGAATATAGGATGTAAATAAGATAAATTGTGAATTTATTTAACTTAGTAAAATTGATGAAAATAATTAATTTCGTTCATTTTGTATTACTGAAACACTGTTTGGAATTCAACTAATATATTTGTAACTAATTATTGTGGCTGCAAATTGCCCTATAACTATCCACTAACCTCTCCGATAATATTAAATAAATGTTATAATATTTAAAAGTGGTCCACCATAATTGATTTATCTAAATAAATATTCATTTTAACCCTCCTATTTAAATTTGGTCTTTCATACATTTTCATTATAAATATTTATATTATCCCCAAACATTTAGATGTGGTCTATCACACATACTTTTTTTTTATACATATCTATATTAATCTCCTAAATATTTTTATGTGGTTTTCCATTCTTCTTCCATATAAATATTTGTACTAATCTCCCAAATAATTATATGTTGTCTATCATCAGTATATCTATATTTTAAATATTTATATAGTATGTGGTCTATCATACTTTGTTTGTACAAATATTTGTTTTAATCGCTAATTTATGCTTGCAGGATATCTGTTAGTTGGGCATCCCACAAAAACCACACTCTTATTTCTTATGTTTTTGCGGTTTTGTGGTGTCAATTGTGGCGCTTTTTGGGGGTTGCACAAATCCCCCTGATGCCAAGCGGAAGGAAATGTTGGCTCCCCGTTGATGATGATGATGACGGCGATGTTCTTCTTGTGCTTGTTTTTGTTGGGGAAATTGTTGGCGGTTTTCTTTTTTTAAGTTTTCACTTCTTTGGCTCCCACTGTCAATTTGCGGTTTTGTCGCCAAGCCCGACTCGTTCGGCTTTTGTTGGGCAACTGCATGTGATGCTTGTCATGAGGTAAACGAAATGTTCACTCACGGTGATTTCACGAAATGGAGCCGATTTAAAAGGGTATTTTCGGCAGAGGGATAATTGACTGATTTACCTGCTTATTTAGCTTATCAAACGCACTCACCTGCAAAGATAAAGAAATGCAAAATTATGATATTAATTAAAAGATTACTCGACGGGAAAAAAAGCGTTTAACTTATTTTTATATTTTTTGCATTTCGTATATTTGGCAACAAACCCTTTTCAAAATTGCCAACTTTGCTGGCAGTTAATTCAAAACTGAACCCCGAATCGCCCGTCTCTAAATTCAACCGCAAAACTCGCAACAAGCGTGGCAAAAGGTTACAGGAAAAAAAAAAACAACACAAGTAACAACTCTATTAAAAATATGCCCAGCCAATGATTTATAACCTTTTTTTGGCTGGTTCCAGGGGCAAGGACAAAAGTGAAACTCATGCCGAAGGAAACAAGGAAAAAATGGTGAGCAAAAAAAAAAGAAAATTATAATGGTTGGGCATTATTGTGGGCACCTTTTCGACTTGTTTTGTATTATTTTTTTCATTCTCATTTTTTTGTTTGCTGGGTAGGAAATGATAAAAAAAGTGTTTAAAATTTCTGACAGGATAAGCGGGCGCATCTCTCTTCACACGAGACAGTGAAAAATGATGAACTCGAGCGGTTTATGAGTTGCTTAAATCGAGGACTGAGTAGGGGCTGTCAATGGTTATCGAGGGGCTGCAAAAAAAGCTGGTTAATTAACGAGGGAGAAAGCCAAATTACGCCTGGTTCTATTTGCTGTGCTCTTCTCTTGGCCAGCTGCAATAGGTCAAGTGAATTGAAACCTTATGGAAAATGTAGGCTACTTTCTCCGTCAGCTGCATGATTAATCAGTAAAATAAGCATACCAATAATGCAACTAAAAACGAAAATGAAAATGGATGAAGGCAAAGCCACAACAACAGCAAGAGCAATGATAAACAAAGTTGCAGTTATGGCTCAATAAGCCAACAAAGGCGTGTCTGGGCCTCGAATCGATGATGAGGCATTTTCCCCCCAAAAGAAATAACAAGAAAACCACAAACAACAATAGCCGAGCATGATGAGCAGCCGCAGCAACAATAACAACATCAGCAGCTGACGAGAAAAGCAACAAAAAACCACACAATGAAAATTGAAAAACATTTATTAGAAGCGGGGGCATCAAACGGGGGGAAGGGGGTCCAATGTGCACATGCTAATGAAAATGAGCAACCCGTTGCAAGCAGGCAGGATTACATAAGTCAGGCTCAGGAGGAGACACACACACACACACACAGACACATATTTGGCTACTGTGTGTTGTTCGATGTCGCTTTAGTCGCCGAGTCTCGGTCTCGATTTATGAGGGTTCATAATCGAAGCACGATTACCCAGACAAGATAAGCCCAGCCGACGTTCTACCTACTCTCTCTCTCTCTCTGTCTCTCGCTCGGTCTATCGCTCTCTTTCTTCTTCTCTTTCTGCACTGTGTGTTATCTTGACTCAGCGAAAAGACTGCCTTTTTTTTGGACCACAGCCACAGCAACCGCGTCGAATGCGGGCGCCATGGGTTGGATGCACTGCCTGGTAAAAAACAAACTGGATGTGGATTGAGGCGAAGCAGTTCCATAGTTACAAGCATTATTATTTATTGATTATTTAAATATGCACAATTTCGCTTTTGTGGCTGAAAATTAATAAATTATTGGGCATAATCAATCATGAATAGAGGTATTTTTGAGATACTTCCACTCCCACGACGAGATAAGTTATTTCATGCATGACAACGTGCTTATACTGACGTGTAAATACTCTAAATTGTATCTATTACATTGAATATTAATTTGTTGATTGTCTTTATTCAATATTTTTAGCATTTAAAAATATAAAACATAAATTCAAAATATAAAATAATGAGTAAGTCGATATTGACAATGATATATTGAATAATTGTAGTTCTATGATTTCGAATAGTTTAACTATAAAATATCTTAAACTTTATAGTTAGTAAGTTGAAGTCAATTTGTGTATCTGTCTTGCGATGCTTTCCTATAGATACAAATGTATCCGTCTGGTAAAATTTGAAATGTTTTAATCTATTCGACTTTAGACCCGTCGTTTTGTTTATGACAAAATGACTCATTGGGCAGTCAGTGGGCATAATGATTGACATTGATTGATGTTGTTGTTAAGAAGAGTCGAAGATGAGTAATGAAAATGCCATAGAAATATCTATCTAGCCCTCTCTCAATGCCTATTACCGCTTCGTATCCTTAATGTCAGCCATTTGAGGCGACACAAAGCATTATTTGAATAGATCTCACATCAAATTTAACAGCATTTTCATAACTTGAGCAGCAACAATGGCCACGATTATACTTCTGTCTAAATATTTTTGCATGCAACTCACGTCGCAAACGTCGAGGGGCAAAAGGGAGAAGAGGCGTATCTGGAACTCCTTTTGAGTGTGAGTGTGAGTGTGATTGTGAGTGTGAGTGTGACTGTGGCGCTTGGAAAGAGCTGCCAACGCCAGAGTCCGACAACCGACAGTCAACAAATCAAATCAAAGAAAATGCAAATGCAAAAAAGTTAAAGTCCAAGTTGAAGTCCGGATTGAATTACGGGTATGATAAAAGGCAAGGCAACAGAGGCAGTCACAAAATAATCAACATAAACGTTTTGAGAACCGCAAACTGACCGAATGCCTAACTGACTAACTGGCAAACTGACAAACTGGCAAACAGTCAGTCACTAAATGCAGTTTGGCCGCAGATTAGCGCGAGTTGATTATTTACTTTGGCTCGCAATTGTGCAACGTCTGGGGGCAAGAGGACGACGGAGTTGGACGCGGGGAGTCAGGCAAACAGCCGCAGCATTATTATGTTAATGGCAACAAAATGCAGTTGCAGTTGCAGTTGCAGTTGCAGCTTCAAGTCTCCTTGCCGCAATTTGAACGTTAAACGTGTTGTCCATGCGGGTCGTAAATCTGCAGACGGCAGCAAATAAAAAAGATACGAGATACAAAATTGGAAAATAAAAGAAAAATAAATAAAGCCTCTCGTCGAGTTGACCCCGCACCGCGACTGAGGCATGTTGCATGTTGATTATTTTATTGCAATTGACAAAATGCAGGCAAAAGCCGCACCGCAAATCTACAACTGAAAAGCGCATTGTAATTGGCCGCGACGCACAGCTGCGCTCTCTAAAACGTATCCAAGACCTGCCTAGTTAAGCCCCCCACAGCCCCCTCTCTTCCACTCCGCGGTCCACTCCTTGCATCAAGCTGCCACAAAATTAATGTCGCAAATTAAATTGGCAAAGCACACGGCATTAATATGAACCGAAATAAAGAAAGCAACATTTTCGACTGCTCAATATATTGACATTGACATCGGCATCAACACAACTAACCGACAAATGCACAGAAAAATTGCGAGCATTTTGTCATTCTGTTAAAATTAAATTTTAAACTTCCTCTTCTTTAAAATTAAAGCAGCAATTGTAATAGATAGAAAATTATTCAACAGAGAACAAAACTTGTCCACAAAAATTAAATTGGATATGCTCAGAATATCCAATCGAATTTCCATAAGCTAAAAATATTTTAAATCGGAATTGACATTTACCATTTGCTAGCAATAGAAAAGCTAGGAATAATATCTTAAAATAGAAAAAAAAAATATAGTTTTGGATTGAGCATAAAAAAGTTGAGTATATTTAATTGCTTTGATACCAACATTTTATTTATTACATTTTTGAAATCTATAAATTAGTATTGTTTCGTGAAGTCGTAATTTCCATAAATATATTTCATGGATTTGAAAGTAAAATAAATATAGTTACGGTTGGGCTATTAACAACTACCTTTAAGATATGTAAATTTCAACAAATTATCTCACAGGATCTTTCCGAATTCAAGTAGTCTGAGCAGAGTCAGATTAGAGATCTCAAGTTGTGTAAAGCTGCATATTGATGTCACGATGCATAAGAATGACAATGAATCCGGCTTGTACAAAAATTAATTGCCCAGCCACACATTCTCTAGAGTTCCGTCCACTATTCTTCCGAACTGATCGAATAATCAACAGATCTCTTAGCACAAACAAATGGCCCTGCCCAATAGAAAACGAATGAACTGCAGACTGAGGAGTGAGGACAGAACAAAAACTCGAAAGAAAATTTAAATCGTAATCTTAATTATGCAAATCAAAAGTCGCACTAATTTGTTAGTTGTCGTCGACGCTGGGGCTATTAATGATTGTGCATGATCATAAATTGAAGTATGGAGTGTGTTTTCCATATGGATGTGTCATATGTCATTGAGAGCTTTATCTGCGGACGAAGTCGGGGCATAAATTAGATGGGGCGACAGGTGTAGGCAGCTGTGTGAAGATTGAGATGGCAGAAGACTTTACACAGATAAATCCGATGAGGCTCCATGGGTTCACTCGGCGGGGAGGCGGGAGGACAAGTTGCCAGAGGAGACGGAATCTGTGACACACTTTGTTCAGTTTTAATGCCCGATGACACTGACGAGATATCTGTGTTGTTGTTGCTGCCTGGTCTCCAGGTGTTTATCTTACAGTTTGTGCTTTGGATAAGTCACGTCTCGTTCTGGGACCCTTCTCCTCGGCCCCTGACTAATTGTGGACGGTTTAATGTTGCTGCAGCTGCGGCAGCTAGTTAGGCTAATGCACATTAGTTTTGGCCAATTAAACCGGACTTCAACTTATTTAAAACTATTATCTGCGCAATGCCAAACCGCAGCAAACACAACCGACACACAGCAATGCCCCATAATCAGTTCGAACAAATCAACTTTCAAATGCAGGCGAAACCACCGAAACCACCGAGAGCAGCGAAAACCATTGAAGCCAGCGAAACCACCAAAAGCGACCACTCGAACCACAGCAAACATGAATGCGAATGTGAATCCAATTGCGAATGCGAGTGCAAATGCGAATGCCAATGCAAATACTTCATGATTCACAACTGAAGTTGGTCGGAACAGCTCAAAAACTACAAACTGGCTAATGTGGCGGCATTTGTAACATGGCAAACAGACTGCTCAAAACACTTTTGCAATGCCCCAAAGTGGGTGGAGTGCAGCTCTTGAATGTTACATCCGCTTATCTGCTGCGAAGCTGTTAATTCCGAAAATTAAATTAATACTACTTTTACTATGTTGTGGGAAAGTACTCAAATTATGCATTTCAAACAGAATAATTTTATTCTGAATTATATTATTTAAAGTGATGTAGGATGTGGTCAAATTATGTAAAAGAGCAAACCGAAAATAATTATATGTGAAATAATAATATGTTACCTTAATAAAAAAAAACTTCTGACTTCCCACAATAATACATCATATTCTTATTCATACTTAATTCTTCACTTGTTAAAGTAATATGATAAAAAATTGATAAATTTTACATTAGCAAAAAAAAAACCCTAAGCGACATTTTGTCTATTATTTTGTCAATTAAACACTAAAAATATCAGCAGCCAATTCAGCATAACCACTGAAATATTAGTACTACATTTTCGAATTGCCGCTTATCAACATTGAAGCCAATTTATTATATTATTTATTTGGTATCTTTGACATTTCAAGTTTGTTTAAAACATTAGAATTTATCTATACCAATTAAAATGAAAATAAAAATCAAACAAAAACTAAAGAAATTATTTATTATTACGTATTTGGTCTTTGTATCCTAGAATTAAATTCTATAAAAACTGCAGCTGAATATCATAGTTCATATCCTGTGCAAAAATCCGAATCGAAAATAATTCAAAACTAAAAGGGTTAATCTTAAAGAATTACTTCCAAAATAAATATCTAATTATTTTCTATATTTCCCATGACCAGAATTTTTGTAATATGAAATTAAATATGCTAAGCTCGTATAAATCTTCTATTGTTCAATCTTCAATAGATAGACAATGTTTTAATTTTCTTTACATTTTAATAAATATTACACTCGATTCCATTTGGATTTACTATGCCAAATTCGTAGTGTATCTGTTATCGGGTCGATCAATGACAAAAGATACCCAACTCAGGAGACAAGTTGCAGCTGCAGATTTCTGTAGAATTCCAACACCTCTGACACTTGAGGGTCTCTCAGTTGCCCTTGCCACTTCCCCATTCCCCTTTTCACTCATTACCAGCGGAAGTGCAGTGAAATAATGAATGCTATTCACTTACGCGTAGAACAACACGAATTCGTCGTCGTTGTTTATTTATTTACTAATGCAGCCCACACAGTTTGGGGCATCATTCAGTCGGGTTGACAGTTTACACTTAGAAGCGAAGCAGTTGTCAGCTGTGCTTCACGTTGGACAAACAGAACCTAAAACTAACATATATACATATATATAGAACATCATAACACAGCTTGCTTAAGAGGTGCAACTAACCGAGTATTGGGAAAATTTCAAATGGAGTTGATCCATTTGGCCTCGAACTTTCAAATATCTAACTGACACTTGCCTGTCATGTCAGTTTCCCTTTCTCTCCCTCAATATATCTCCTTCTGTTGAGAGACCTTGCGTAGGTAGGATGCGACTGACAGACGAGGAAAACAGAGAGAGAAACGCATGTGGGGTATAATCTGTAAGTGGAAATCTGTTCTTCCATTTGAAGTGCTCGCCTGTTGAAAATATTAAAAAGCAATTTCAGAAATCTTTCAGCATTTTTCCCTTACGGAATTTCGTTTTAATTAACCTCCAAGTAGGCGGCCACTTGAGATTCTTAAGGTAAACTGCCAGGCCAGGACGGCGGCATCTTTCCGCTATTTGTAAATATTTGTGGTAAATTTTCTACACAATTCCGAGACAGCTTGACAAATGCACCAAACACACACATACGCACACAGCTAAAACTAATTACTTGCCACGCACTTGAACTAGTTTCAGTTACCTTAGCGTCAAGTGGGCCGCCCAGTGAAATTTTGTATCTCAGAGATGCAGATACAAAACTGTGCCTCAAGTGGCGGAGCGTAGAAACCTTGCCTTAGTTACATTTTGATGGGGCCGCATTCATTCGACTTGAAAGGCTGTGGCAAGTGCAATGAGAAATTGAATGAAGCGCAGCTTGTGTAGCATGCAACCAACTCAGTCAAAGACTGAATCGAAAGCAGTTGCACATAATTCACTTTGTATCATTATGTAAGTTGGGTATATCATTTTGGGGCATGCCACTCGCATCAACAACAACAACACCGAACATTGTTTAAACAATTGCGAGAGCTTGCACAAATGTTTTGAAATGTTTTTAATTCGAGTTCAGTTTTCGATTGCATTCGAAGTAGACACACGTCCAGCTGCCACTGCAACAACAGAACGTGGCACGTCAAATAGTTGTACAAATGTTTGTACATGCATTGCATTTTCACGCCGCATAATTAGAGAGCAACAACATCAACAATTGCCGGAGAAACGACAACAAATTTCAATTGAAATGCAACACGACAACAACATCGACAACTCGAACTTAGTTAAAAAAGTATAAAATTAATTAAATGCCAAACGCAACTCGTCCAACTGAAACAACTGTAAATGGCGTCCAAAAATGCTAATAATATAGGGGAATACTGGTCGCGACTGTGGAGAGCGGGATCGGAAGGGGGACAGACATTAATGGCATACGCTTAGGATAGCACACAATGGATTATCATGGTTTAGACCTGGCTACAAACATGCCTTGCATATTCAAATCGATAATCAGGCATACAAAAAGCGTGACCCATTTGAAATTGCCGATACTCTCAAGGGGGGGAATGGGGGACTGAAAAGGTGTGAGATGTAAGAAAATACTGTTGGAAAGGGAGTGGAAGGCCTTATAAGGAAACTCTCCATACAATAAAACTAATTTAAATGTGTTGGAAATGAACAGAAATTCATTTTAAATTATTCCACATAACGAATATATTTATTTGCTTTTTTGGAAAATGCCAACAAATTCAATTTATATTTTTAGGAAATTAAATTTATTGCTCTGTGTTATAACTATATATAAAGTGATTGGCGTTAAAATAAAATCCATTTAAATGTGTTCAAAACAAAAAAAAACACATTTTTTTTTTATAACACAATCAAAATTTAAAATTATTGAAATATTATTTAAATGTGAGGTAAACAATGGAAAATTAAAAATTAAATTGGAAACTAAATTGCAGGAATTGTTCATAGAATCCATTAAATGAAATTAATGTTTAATCTCCATTTTAGTAATGCAAGTAATTGACATGAATTTATATTTATTGAAAATTAAATTAATTTCTTTGCGTTAAAAATTTATATTCAAGGAGATTGGCGTTTGAATATAATAGTTAAAATGCCCATAAGTTCTCATAATAAAAGTCTAAGATTTAAAAAAAAAGAAAGGTAAATGTAATATAAATGTAAAACAATTCAAAATAAGAAGTTCGACATTGAAAATATAAAAGTATACTGCAAAATTTGTAAATTAAAGACATTAGGTGAAAATAATATTTAATATTCATTTGAACTATGCAAGAAATTGTTATTAAAGTTTGCCCAATTTTTTTTTTTTTAGGAATTTTTAAATTTTTAGGTATAGTAATTTTATTTTACTTGGAAAGAGAAGCTGAAAATATTGTTTTATATTTCATTTGAAGAATACAATTTGGTTGAATATTTTCAGCAATTCCAATAATAAACTTTCCCAAGTTCTAGCGAATTTCCCATTTGAAAAACATTTATAAATTTATACACAGGAGCTTAGCCATTTTTTGTATCATTTTCATATGAAATTGCGGAGCACTTCCATAATAATTTATTTTAATTACTTAGCGCTTTTTAATCTGCACCAATAACAAAGTTTGTGAATAATTTCAGCAGAGGCAGGAACTCACCTTATCAATGGGAAATGTATATAAATTTCTTATCAGCAGAATAAAAGTTGTTTATTATTTTTCGTGTTGTGCTTCAATTAATCCTGTTTTAATTGTAATTTATATATTTTATTGCTGCTCACATTACGCACCTACACACACACATTGTTCACTGTGCGTGTGTGTGTGTGTTTTCAATTTAATAGAATTTTTCCGCAGAAAAAGAACAACAACAACAACAGTTAGCCGGCGAAAACTTTACACTTGTCTGGTGGAAATAGTAGAACGCACTTTGGTCACACTTTGCACTTTTGCATTTTGTTTCGTTGCATGCCGAATAACGGCACAAAGGAGGCTGCTATTCAATCATTGCAATTTCAATTCCAATTCCAATTAGACGACAAAGCCGAGGTCTGGCACAAAACTGACGGCGTCGATGTCACAAAAGCGCGGCTCGTTAAAAGTCGAGTAAAAGGAAGCGAGAATTTTGCTTTGCTTCTTGTTTATTTCGGATGGAAAAATAAAATTATTTTATTTGACTTATATTCTGCGCACTCGTCTGCTGTTTTATTACATTTGCAGATTTGGATTGAAGCACCTTATTTTTATGGCCACGGCACGCGTTTTACGCTTACGCATTTGCATAGAACACGCGCAGCACGAAAATTGAGAAGAATTTTTACGTAAAACACTGTTAAACAACGAGGACGACGGAACGACGCTCAGGGCTGCAACCGCTCGCGACGAGTTTCGCTTTACAACTGGCGCCTTCCAATAGGAAGCAGCAGCAACACAGCCCAGAGTCGAAGACAGAGCCAGCATACACACACATACACAGGCACGCATCGCATGCATGTGGCGGCATGCGTGTGCCCAGGTCAGTGTGTGTGCGTGCGATGGTGGGCGGCTATATGGATGCTTCGGCTCAACGAATTGTGTTGCTTCGTGTGCGCCTTCGGCTCGAGTCGTTTATGGCGAGAGTGAGAGCGTGAGGCGACTTATCGCATGCGAGATATACATGTAATGGAATTAAATGTTCACACAAATATATTTTTATTTGTTTTTTTAATTCTTTAACATCACTTATTTCTTCTAATTAACTTTATTATTGAATATTATTTAATTTTGTAAAATTTTACAAATATGTAGCATGCAACATTTCGCTTGCTTGACACTTGCTATAAACTTTGTGCGCTCTCATTTTATGGCACCGCTCTCCAGATGCCGGCAGACAACAAAACGGAACTCGTTTCCAAGCTGCTACGCTCTCATTGGAAGTGAGACTAGCAACAGCTGTTTTTTGTTTATTTCAAACAAATTCTCTGTTGTTGTCTGCCCAGGGTGTCTGCATGTTTGCCTGTGTGTGTGAGCGACTGATAAGCACGTGTTTTTATTGTCGGCGTGTGTCAGTTGTTTGTGTGTGCGGGTGAGAACTTGCGCTGTCGACGTCGCTGCTGCTGCTACAGGTAGCGTTCGGTGTTAACAGCGCTGTTAAGTTAACAGCGCACAGTCGCTGTTAACACTATACGATAAGGAAACACTTCTGTTTGCCAATTGCATCGTTTTGCTTTAATTTTTCTGCTACCTGCAGCCAGACAATTAATTAGCTGAGCATCCAATTAGCTGCGTATGCTCATGGCGCCCTAATGCCACGCCCCGTTGACCAGGCCAAATGGCACGCGCAATTGTTGAAATTGGCCGCACAATCAATTAAAATTGAATCTCGTTGGCTAAAAACACACTGAAATATTAGAAACATTTAGGCGCACACAATAAGGCAAAACGGCATTGAAGATGATCGACTCGCACGTACCCTGTAAGTAATGTAAATTAAAGCAAGTCAGTGTTTGATTAGAATAATAATGACAGCAATAAATTTTAATTTATACCAACTACGGGGTATCTCAAAATATCCCAAAAATCAAATTGTTTGTTACATATTAATTTATACCCCAACTACAGGGTATTTCAAAATATATCAAAAATCAAATTGTTTGTTTAGTTAAGCAAATACTGTTGGTTACAGAGTATTTTTTCCCTATAAACAATAAATTTTCATTCCTCAAAATTTAATTAAACAAAAATTTCAATTAGCGAGTACATATAATATTCACAATTACAGGGTATTTTTTATGTAGGGATTTATTTAGTATGTCACTTGTAAATGTTTCTCATTCTTGAATATCTGTCGCACATTGAAATTACAGGGTATCTCTTAGGTCATTAAAATATTTAGAGAATACAATATGCCTTATAATATTGTAATTGTTTTACGCGTTGTCGGCAATCCCACCTGAATAGGAAGCTGCTGTCAACAGCCTACGAGTGTAGCGCAATTACAGGGTATCTAGTGCTAGGCTCATTACAGACTTGCCTCCCTGTCTTGGCGTCTGTTGCAAAATCAGCAAATGTGTCACTATCTGAACGGGAATTCTGCTTGATGTAGAAAGAAACGCATTAATTTGGCTCGTTATGATTATTGCCACGCCCTCCCGCCGCTCGACAGCGCCCACTCTCCGCAGACAAGCAGCGACATGTCGACGAGGAGGGGCAATCGGGCAAAGGGGAAGGCGAGCATATGGAAATATGGAAATACATACGAGTGTATGCCTTGAGTAATATGCCACAAATGTCTGCGACGTCGACCCCGAAGTTGCCTCCGCACCGAGAGCCGAGAAGAACTCAAGGAGGCAGACGGAGGGGAAGGGGAAGGGGGAGAGGAGAAGGGTCTGCAGAGTTCCACCGCCGGCGGCGCACGTTAAGCGAATCGTGCACACGCCCCATGACGATGATTAATTACCTTTTGGGTGCTGCTCGTCGTTCCCGGTTGCCAGTTGCCAGTTGCCAGTTGCCGCTTGCTGACTTCGATGTATCTGTATCTGTATCTGTATCTGTAGCTGATGTTGTTTACGAATTCGTATCTGTATCTTGTGCACATTTCACTTATGCACGCTTCACGGAAACTGGAGGCTGGCCCCACAAATGCTTTTGGGGGGTGTCTCTGCTGTGCCAATTGGCACCCCAGAGGGACGACGGGACGAAGGACGAAGAGACCTGCGCCCAAAAGACGTCCCTGATGAAGTTGTTTTATTCATCGCAAATGATTTTCGCACTTTTTGCAAGTCAATGCCGAAGCTGAAGCTGAAGTTGATGTTGAAGTTGATGCGCGACAAAGTGTTGAGCAATTGCTGTAAATCAATAACTATCGCTATCCAATTGTTGTTTATTGAAATGGCAGTAAAATTTTCCCAATAGAGTAATAGTAAAGTATTCTATCCATCTGAAAGCATTTCATCTGAAGCTGAATTTAGTTAGAATTAATGATAATAATAAACCGAATCAAATAGATTTAATTTATTTGTACGCTTCCTGACAAATTCTAAACTTGCAAATATTGAATATTATAATATTGAATTATTTCCAGCAATACTAATAATAACATTCATAATAATACTCTTTATAAAATTAGTCTGTATCAAAAAGTTAAGTTATTTGTAAAACGTTTCTTCCTTTATAATTGTTAGGTTAAACTTTAATTAAATTAATTATAAAACTATACTTGTAGCGCCAGAAAATTTCATAAAGACTTATACATATATATAATAATTGAATAATAATTTGTATTAAATTAATTTATTTCCACCATAATATTATTTTGGGAATTTCACTTTAAATATAATTTTTAAATTTCAACTTAAAAATCCTATGTTTCCAATACACATGGATCACACTCAATTGAAGAGTTTATTTAATTAAGTGATTAAACTGTCTAAAATTCATAAGAACAAAGAATAACTATAAAAGTCGTTGAAATATTTAGCCTTTAAATATACATAGTTATTTAAAACCTATTTTTAAAATACGCTCAAAGGGTTGGTTTAGTTGTAAATTGAATATATGTTAGAGTACACAGTCTCTGGCTGGCAATTGTTAGACGTTGCAGACATGACAGACATATCAAGTTGCGACATGCCACATGCACTTGCAACTTGCAGCTCGTTTAGCTCTGTTTCTGCAGCAGGACGACGACAAATCGATAAACTTGAAATAGAGATGCATTCTACACTTGAAGTTGGAGTTGGAATCGAGAGTCGTAGTCGGAGTCGGAGTCGTAGTCGAAGTAAGAGGCGAAAATATTTCACAGAAATTCGAAACCGCACAGTCAATGAACCAAAACAAAAGAAAACAAAAGACAAGATAACTACACCACACAGGCACACACACACTAACACACACATAGAAAAATAAATAAAAATACACATAAAGAGTGAAGGAAATTTTCAACAATTTGACATCTGTTTCAACAATTCCTTTGCTCAACTCGATGAGGCATGCAACAAAAAAGGACGCCACATCACGTAGATTGACTTGTACCCAACATCGACAACTCTTTCCTCTCTTTCACCCTTTGTTTCCCTTTCTCTTTCTCTTTCTCTTTTCAAATTCGCCTTTGTGTGCTTGTGACAAATGCCAAGGGTTAATGAGATCCTTGCCCATTGAAATGGAGTTGTGTTAATTATCTGAAACAACGAGCATCGAATGCGAGTTTTTACGCTTCATTAGACCAAATGCGCTCCAGAAAAATACTTTCCAAAATACTTTCTCACTCTCCAAGAATATCATATTACTCAATGGGTTTTAGGGTCTCTTTTTTTAGGGGGAACTTCGTTCTGTTTTGGGCATACAATTAGTACTGATTTTAAATGTAAATTTAATCAACGCTGGGGATTTTCTCAAGCCTTCTTAGCCTCGCCCTCTTACTGCTGATGATCATGAAATAATACAAATTTAAAATAATTCCACTATAACAAATAATACTATAATTACAAAAATAAATGTGTATACTTCAAAATTAAAAATGCAAATGTAATATGCATATGTTTAGATATTTTAACTGATGAATGCTTAAATTGAAAAACACATTGTTTGATTGCCAAATTTTTTTAATTTCATTTTCAAAACAATTTAACCTTATTTTTAAGTTCTACAGTTCTAGCTAGCATTCATCATTAACACTTTGAATTCTCAGAAACTCTTTTCGAAATTAACGTTTATCACTTCAAAGGGAAATTCCTCAGAAGATCGCAGCATCATTAACACCACTTCTGATATATATTACTGGTTCATATTTTTTGAAAAATGATTGCCTAGCATGCGGCCCATATAATCAACGAGTTCGATTTTCGAGGCTAATTGTCCAACCTACCAGAAAAATGCCGCTTTTAGTTGGTGTAACAATGCGAGAAGCAATCATTAATATTAATTAGCTGAAGGTTTTCGCATTTCTGGTTGGCAAGTGTGTTCAGAAGACGCCTCAGAAATGTCAGATCGAATCTTGGAAATGTCAAATGATTGATGGAAACCCGACTTCAAATTGCGATCGTTGTGCATCTGACTCATGCACAACATATAAAAACTTTGTTAAATTTTTGTAGACTCTTAAGTGAGTCATACTACAATCAGAAATCAACAAATCACAACTCGAAAAAGGCTCATAAAAATGCAATTGAGAAATCGACTGGACTTTAGACGGAAGTTTTATAGTCAAACAGTTTGACAGCTGTCAAATGTGGAAGAAGGAAACGAGAACAAAATGGGAACAAAGGTCATGTTTTCTTTTTTTGTTATTTTTATGACATTCGAATCAAAAAAAAAACAGTACAAGCCTTTTAAGTAGAGCCCATAAACTATAAAAACCCATACTCGTAATGTATGACCACTTGACACGCATTAAGATCCCTCGTTTTTCGATTTTAATATCTATCTGGTATTTGTCGGGGGTTTTCGGTTTTATATAGCATTCAAAAGGGTCTGATAACCGATTGATGGGGTTCGTCATGCCAAAGGTATCTAAAGTGAGTTCAAGGGTATTTGAATCGTTTATTTCTGTATTGTCTGAGTGTTCAGTAATCAGTATATCAATTGAATGCAGATAATGCTGTCGGAAGTCTGAACATATTCTGATAATCTTCAATATAGGTAGGTAAATGGGTTAGTATGGAAGTTGTCAATTATTTTATATGATTCAGGGTAAGTTGATTGTGTTTTTATTAATGACATTATAGCATTTATATTTTTCCTATGTAATGAAAAGAAAAATTTACAAGAAAATAAAAATTTATAAAATTGATTCTAAGATTCAGACTTGTGTCTTTTACAAGAACCTAAATATTATATTAAATATGTTAAAAAAATTACATTTTTATAGTAAGACATTTATAAATATACATTCATAAAAAACCAAACATTGCAAATATATTTTCGTTTTGTTTATGTCTAGTAAAAAAAACTACATTAAAGGCTACGCTATATTGGTTTAGCTTATTTACAATATTAGAGTAAGCCATTTATTTATATACGCTCATTATTTAAATATAATTTAATTTCAATAGAAAACAATTTTTTATTATTGTTAAATTATAAACAACATGATTTTTTGTTGAGTTAAAAGTTTTCACATTTAGAGTAAGATATTTATCTATTTACGTTCATTGTTAAACCCACATTACAGAGTATGCAGTAGTTGCCATAGTTTCCGTTCGATAGGTTTGCTTGTTAGTTTTTATATTTTACGGTAGAATGGTTTTTATGAAACATATTTTTAATGTTTAAAGACTGATAGACAAAGTACTTTTGTGTTGGCAATTTATCAAGCGACAAACGACAAACTGAGACGAATTGCGATAGAGATCAAGGAACCGAAGCGAACCGAGCGAGCTCGTAAACAAGTTGCAACACTTCGACCAGCAGCTGTCATGCCACAAATGTCAGGCGAAATTAAGTTGATCATCAGTTTTCGGTTTCGGTTTCGTTTTCATTTTCGAGTTGTGCTGATAAGAGAGCCAGCCACATGGGAAGTCGTCGTCCGGCTCTATTTCTAACTGCACGCTGTGAAAAAAAGATGGTACAGTGAAGCCACGTTGCAAGTGAAACTGAAAACGAAACTGAAACTTTGCGGGGAGTTTGAATTGCGTCGCATGGCAATTACATCATAAAAACTTTGCTCGTGTTTCCGTCGTACGACTGCGGACCAGCAAAAATATGTAGTGAAAAAGAGCAAAAATGAAAATGAAAATCAAAGGGGGAAAAAAAGGAAATGGCAAAAAGGAAACATTGTGAAAATCACGTGCGTGTCGTGCTTTTTGTGGACTTGTAAATTTATTCGTCACATTCGTCCTGTTCGCGGCTTTCATTGTGCTCTACAATTCAAATAAAAACGGGGGAGGCATCATAACTTGCCCATAAAGTTGGTCCAAAAACATCAAGAGGAAGCCGTCGGCATTGGCCATAAAGTGCAGCAAATGATCACGAATCCAAACAAGCCAAAAGTAAACTCATAAAATATTGGACTATACAATTAGGGAAGCAAACTTTGATTATTTCTAGATTTATGTATTATAATTACATTTTAGATATGCAATATTTCCATACACGAATATTAGTTTTCGTAAAAAAGAAACACTTCCAATGAAGTGAGTTTGATTCCAAAAATAAATTCCAAATAATTACAAACCTAAATAAAAACAAATTCCAATTAAATGAGTTGGATAACAAAAATAAATTAAAATATGAAAGAATTTTTAATTCCATTCTAGATATAATAAAAAAGGAAATTAATAAATATTAGAATGATTATAAAAATAAACATGTTTCCGAAATAATATTAAATAACACCATTGGTATAATTTTAAATTACAATTTGATAATATTCAATATAATCGAAAAGAGTATTTCACAATTGTTCAGCACAGTTTTCCACTTATTTGACTACATTTTTCAACACCCAGTAAAATAATTGTTTGACGAAAAAGGCAAAGAGAGTTGACGCCACGCAGCGTGTCCGTGTCCATGTCCATGTCCATGTTGTTGGTGGTGCTGCTGATGCTGAGGCTGGGGCTGATGCTGGAAATGGCGCTGTCCATGACCCATGTTCATGCCCATCCATTTATTCAGGCAATGAACCAACATGGAACTTGGTTATTTGCCGGGCAAACACTGCCAACGCCTCATGATTAAAGGATGTATATTAAATATTCATGTAAATGTCAATTTAAAGCTTCTGTTGCCGCCGACAAGCAACAACAACTGCAACAATAACAACACTAATAAACAACAGCAATATTGAGGAGAGCGAGCGTCAAATGTTGGCGGCTTTTTTGTTGCCTTTATTATTATTGATATTGTGTGTGTGTGTGTGTGTGTGTGTGTGTTGTATCCTTTTTGGGAAAGTTCCTTAACCCATCCCCAACTACTTCCCCCCTTTGAAATTTGCCGCCATTCGAATGCGTGACCGACGACGGGGGAAAGCGGAAAGGGAAAAGGGGAACTGCATGAATAACAATAGATTTATTGCAAACAATACATAAAATGCATTCAAATGGAATGAAATGTGTTTGGCTCTTTGTACGCATTATTTTATATTATTTGATATACCCTGGATGAAAGTTAAACAATGGGTTAGCTAGTTTACACATAATACATACTATAAAATATTTAACAAGTAAGAAAGCTACAGTCGAGAGTGCTCGACCGTATGATACCCGCAACCCATTTCGAGAGAAAACAAAAAATTTAAATGATATATTAACAAAAAATATACCAAATATACTAAAATTAGTTTTTTGTATATATTTGAAAATAGCGGGTAAAAATCACAACACCGTTTTGGTCACACTGTCAACTAAACAAACAAAGCGCGGGCAGCTGCAAGTGAATTTTGCATAGAAAATTGATTCTTTAATAACTTCCTTGTTTTTCATTCGATCTCAACCAAATTCACAGGAATCTTTGAGAATATAAATATTATTATGCATATCAAAATTCAATGCTCTAGGTCTATTATTACGGCTTTTACAGACTTTTGGGGGCGGAAAGGGGCGTGGCATCCAACTTTTGAAATAAACTTGACCTGCGTAGGACATATAGGAGTACTGTCCCCAAATTTGGTAGCTCTAGCTTTTATAGTCTCTGAGATCCAGGTGTTCATACAGACGGACAGACGGACAGACGGACAGACGGACATGACTATATCGTCTCGGCTGTTGACACTGATCAAGAATATATATACTTTGTGGGGTCGGAGATGCCTCCTTCTGCCTGTTACATACATTTTCTGTTGGCACTAAGTTATAATACCCTTCTACCCTATGGGTAGCGGGTATAAAAATATTCTATAAATTGGTAGAGAATTGTTCCATTAGTGTTTAGCTGCAATTGATTAGGCACCAATTTAAATTCTGTGAATAATTATTATTGAATCCACTTTTTTTTTATTTATATATGTATATATTTTTAATTTCTGGAATAGCAGTTCAGCAATTAAATTAATATTTAAAAATAAACCGACAAAAGCATAATGCAATAATTTAAATAATCAAACAGAACTTCGCAATTTTTAATTATTGTTGTTTAATATTTTACAGAAATTAAATAAAGACACATTTACATTTACATTTTTAGACATATGTATAAGGTGATTTTTAGCCAACAGAATTTGGAAATGTATCAAAATTCATTTTTTTTTATATATAACACTAGTCAACATACAGGGTATTTGACAGTCGAGCACTTCAGTTTACTTCCTTATTGTTACTTGGCGAGTTTAGCCATTTATTTTTATTTGCCGCTTCTAGACACGACAGTTGAGGGCGACGTTGCTGAGTCGATAAAGTTGATTTCTTGGAAAGCAAAACAAAACAAGTAAGAAAGCTACAGTCGAGAGTGCTCGACCGTATGATACCCGCAACCCATTTCGAGAGAACACAAAAAAATTTAAATGATATATTAACAAAAAATATACCAACTATACTAAAATTAGTTTTTTGTATATATTTGAAAATAGCGGGTAAAAATCACAACACCGTTTTGGTCACACTGTCAACTAAACAAACAAAGCGCGGGCAGCTGCAAGTGAATTTTGCATAGAAAATTGATTCTTTAATAACTTCCTTGTTTTTCATTCGATCTCAACCAAATTCACAGGAATCATTGAGAATATAAATATTATTATGCATATCAAAATTCAATGCTCTAGGTCTATTATTACGGCTTTTACAGACTTTTGGGGGCGGAAAGGGGCGTGGCATCCAACTTTTGAAATAAACTTGACCTGCGTAGGACATATAGGAGTACTGTCCCCAAATTTGGTAGCTCTAGCTTTTATAGTCTCTGAGATCCAGGTGTTCATACAGACGGACAGACGGACAGACGGACAGACGGACAGACGGACAGACGGACATGGCTATATCGTCTCGGCTGTTGACACTGATCAAGAATATATATACTTTGTGGGGTCGGAGATGCCTCCTTCTGCCTGTTACATACATTTTCTGTTGGCACTAAGTCATAATACCCTTCTACCCTATGGGTAGCGGGTATAAATACACAAATTTAATGACAAATCGAATGAGTAACACGGTAAAATTACACAACTAAATTAAATTTCTGCTTAAAGTTATACTTTTAAAAATCGGCTAAGATTTGAATTGTCAGTTCAGTTCATCGATTCATCGCAGCAATTCATCGTTTGTTTGTTCGTTTATCAGCACTGCGAGAGGTTGACATATCCTACATGAATTGAGGGGCTCAAAGTAAACACACATCTGTAGGGTGTGCGTTTAGGTCGAAAAAAAAACGCCTTTGACTTAGTTGAAATAAGTAGAAATATTTTTTTACTGCGGTCGAGAGGAGCGAGTCTATTGAGGAAATCGAAGCGGCAGCCAATGGATGGGAAACAGATGCTTGCGCAGGAACCCAATGTGGGCGACAATGTGCAGTTTGATTTTATGCAATATCTCGACTCGATGCCCCAAAACATCGCCAACATGAACGACGGCGACTCAGAGTCAGTCAAGGACGATGACCTCTTCCTGGACACCGACATCAGCATGCCGATGACGGACGAGCAGCTGATGCAGAGCCTCCTGGAGCCGACGGCAGCCACCACGGAAGCCACCACCAATGAGGCTGAACCGGCCATTCCGCAGATCACCATCAGCCTGCCTGAGGGGCCCTTCCTCAATGGCGAACTGGACCCGCAGCTGGCCTCCGCCGAGATCACGATCAGCTTCAATGACCTCCCAGCCGTGGCAGCCGGAACGCCAGCTCCAGCGCCCATTGAGCTGCTGGACATCTCGCTGTGCACGTCGGGAGAGTTGCAGCAGGTGCAGCAAGCGCTGCTCAAGCACAGCTTTGTGCACAAGCTGCATCTGGCGACGGGCAGCCCGCTGGTCACGTTCTTCAACTGGTCGGCGAATGGCAGACAGCTGCAGGTGGACTATACGGACTTGCAGGACCATCTTAGTGGCACCCAGAGCATGTTTCGCTGCCTCAATGTCCGGCACTTCACCCAACAGCTGCTCGACATTGGCTTCGAGCGCCTGGAGCTGCCGCCGGAGTCGCGTCCCATGCTCCACTTCCAGCACGAACACTTCCAGTTTGGCCAGCCCGAGCAGCTCCTGCTGCTCGCCACGCCCCAGTGGGAGATGACGCCTCTCGAGAGTGGCACAAAGACGTATTCGGCGCTGCAGTTGGCGCGTGCTCGCTTCCAAACGCTGCTGCTCTACCACAACGATGTGCGGCTGCTGCAGCAACAGGAGCCGAGTGCGGAGCAGTTGCTGCCACGTCGCGGACGCATCTGCAACAGTCGACAGCCGACGCAGTTGCTGACGGCTGAGCTGGCGCCGAAGCACGTCAATCCCAGGGAGACGGTGCTGCAGTCGGAGGCTGGAGCGGCGCCGGAATACGCCGGATTCTATGGCAGCCCGGAGCCGGCGCTGATCGGTGAGTTCTTTGCGGAGTATCTGCCGCGCTATGGCATCAGGAACAGCGGCTACAAGGACATTGTTGTGGACGCCAGCAAGACGAATTCGTTCCAACAGAACCTGCCCATCGGCATTGTGTACTCCGAGGACGAGGAGGAGCTGGAGAGCCAGAAGTGCGAGGAGGAGACAACCACAACGACCCCGATCACGACAACCGCAGAGCTGAAGTCTGAGGATGGGCCAAGCTGTGCTGAGCCGGAGACTCCGCTCTCTGAGGACTTTGACCTCGAGCAGGTGATGCAGGAACTGTGCGGCGTTGTGCCCGACATTGAGGAGAGCGTGACGGACAAAGAGAAGGAGAAGGCCAAGGAACTCAAACTGGACAATCATGTAGATAAGTCAATGAAAGAAGAAACCAAGGAGCTGCTCAAGAAGGCTGTGAAGTCGCCCAAGCCGAAGCTGAAGCGAAAGAAGACTCAAAGAAAGTCCACAATGGCTGAACATGAAACGGAATTGGAGTCGCCGACTCAATGCGAAACTGGTGAGGATCTGATTCGAGCAGCTGCCGATGCGACCACGGAGGAGAGCAACAAATGCAATGACAACTTCAAGGAGCACCACAAAAAAGACGAAAAGAGCGGAACGTCTCCGCAGAAGAGCAAGAGGCGTCGCTACAATCTGCGCAACTCGAACGGAAAGCAAACCATTTAAGGTGCAACTAATCCAATTAGAAATGTTTAAGAAATATACTATATGTAAAGCAAACTTAACCCTTATTCTTTAGTCATTAGCTTAATAGATTATGTATGATTATTAGTTTGCTCGTTCGACAGCTTGAAATAAATCAACAAATTTGTCATCTGTGATAATGCAAAACTATTATAACTAAATTTATTTGTAACGTAAGACTTATCGAGGATTAATTAAAATATGATTTTATTATAGTTTAAATGACGTAGGACTATTACCATAAATTAAGTCGAAATTAAAATATATTTCGTTGTGGAGAAACTTAAAAAACCTTTTTCATTATTTTAGATTAGATTTTGCTTTTTATATCTATATTCCTGTGGAACTAAATTACTTTGCTAATTAATTTGTATACCACTTATTTTAATGTTTTTTTTTTCGGAAATCTCTTAACACGATTTCCTCAACACGTAAGGCCACGTGTTAAGCGAGGTCCAAAGGTAACACAAAATGATTATTATTTCTTAATTATTTTAAAGGGTTTGGATTTAAATTCATTTATTTTTAATTTTTAAATTGTATCCAGTTTTAATATTTATACTAATTCAGCTTTAAATAATACAATTTATATGTCATGTTCTAAACTAAGAAATCCTCCACAAATGATCTGCTGTGAACACTTTTTATGTATTTATTTTTTTAATAATTTCTATTTTACAACAAGCTCATTACACTCCCATTATCTGCGCCATACATTATCTTCTCAAAGAATCAATCAGAGCGAAAAAGCAGCGATTAAACTTCTTTAAATGGAAACAGCATGTGAAGGCAAATCCGTGTGGGCCGTAATGGCCTTCATTTTTCGGATCATAATGCGGCTGAACGCTAACCATGTCAATAAAGGGAACGTTGGGAACATATGGAACTGGGCAGTAAAACGCTTATCGCCTAATCAGATCTCAGACGCCTTCGCCTCATTACGACACCGCAGACCAAGAGAGGGACAATCAAAACAGAAACTGAAACTGAAACTCCGACAGAAACTGTAATATAATCCGACTGAAAATATCTTTACATTTAACGCCCACAAAAAACAGCCAGTGAGAGAGATAGAGAGAGAGAGAGAGGGAGAGTGGCTGTTTGACGGGGGCACAATCAGTGCGATGTTTACAAGTTTTATGAGCCACCAAATAACAAGACGAACAACAGCAAGCAGCAACTACCGACCAGATCCAAACCGCGGCCAATTCGAGGCCCAATTTTAAAGACAAGTCGCCTTTGGCTTCGATTTCGCAAAAAAAAAAAAAAGAGAAGACGGGAGAGAAGAAAATGTATTTTTATAAGGCACAGCGTGAGGCGAGACACGATTTTTATCGTCTTTAATTTGCTTTTTATTTGATATCATATTTCATGGCAAAGCTGCAAAACCCCAATGAAAACAAAAGCAAGTGGCATTTCTTCTCTTTTTGATTTTGTTGTGTTTTTTTTTTTTGGGACAACATGACGCGGGATTCTGGGAGTCTCTCGGCTTTGAGTCAAGACGTCATAATGTCATAAAAATGTCACATACTTTTAATAACTTTATGACAGCTACAAAATCATAAACAAAATGCTCTGACAGCGACATTCACACAACACACAACATCATGGCAGCAGGACTGAGGACTGAGTGAGTGTGAGGGAAATGGAACTCAATCTGGAGGCTCATGCAAATGTTTGAGGCCAAGACGAGGGAAGGCTCCATCAATTGAAAGTCGCCTCATAATGAGATGTGTCATGTTTGAGTTCCCAGAAACTGGCGAGATTCTTTGTTAGTGGAATCATTGGGCATCATTGGTGTCTCCAATTATGAACATGACACATGATTATTAAATTTGATATCAAACAAACATTTTGACTGCGTGCTGAATGCCGAAGGTATCTTTTCCTTAATCAGAAATATCAGTTATAGTTTTAAATTCTCCAATGCATTCCTAAGCCCTTTTGATTGGGAATCCTTTTGAAATATCCCGCGTTTTTGTTTAATCTGATCAATAAGATATAGTGTAATAAAAAGAATTCCAACTATATTTATTTATATATTTTTTTATTTTCATATTTTTTCCAATCTGCTCTATCTTTTGTAGTCTAGTGAAGAGCATTCCTGAATTATTCAATTCTAAAATCTTTTTGAAATTTACCGCGAGTTTCAATTTCCATTGCATTTTTTCTTTAATGGGAACATTCAGTTTTTAATTCCTTCTGATTTTGAATCATATTGAAATATTGTGCGATTCGTAATCTAGTTTCTTTTATGTGATCTATCAGCATAGTTTTCAACCCCATTTAATTTTCAATCATATTGAAACATTCATCGATTCGTTATCAATCCGATATATCAGACTTACTTTATATAATTATAATTCCTGTTATATTTAAGTTATAAATATTTAAAAAATACTTCAAATATTTTTCTTCTTCTTTCAGTTGCTTCTTTTCAAATTAAACTCTCCAAACCTTCATTTCGATGCTCAACCTCAGCTTTAATTTCAGCACATAAATTCGACAAAGCGCAGTTTTTATACCCGCTACCCATAGGGTAGAAGGGTATTATAACTTAGTGCCAACAGAAAATGTATGTAACAGGCAGAAGGAGGCATCTCCGACCCCACAAAGTATATATATTCTTGATCAGTGTCAACAGCCGAGACGATATAGCCATGTCCGTCTGTCCGTCTGTCCGTCTGTCCGTCTGTATGAACACCTGGATCTCAGAGACTATAAAAGCTAGAGCTACCAAATTTGGGGACAGTACTCCTATAGGTCCTACGCAGGTCAAGTTTATTTCAAAAGTTGGATGCCACGCCCCTTTCCGCCCCCAAAAGTCTGTAAAAGCCGTAATAATAGACCTAGAGCATTGAATTTTGATATGCATAATAATATTTATATTCTCAATGATTCCTGTGAATTTGGTTGAGATCGAATGAAAAACAAGGAAGTTATTAAAGAATCAATTTTCTATGAAAAATTCACTTGCAGCTGCCCGCGCTTTTTTTGTTTAGTTGACAGTGTGACCAAAACGGTGTTGTGATTTTTACCCGCTATTTTCAAATATATACAAAAAACTAATTTTAGTATATTTGGTATATTTTTTGTTAATATATCATTTAAATTTTTTGTTTTCTCTCGAAATGGGTTGCGGGTATCATACGGTCGAGCACTCTCGACTGTAGCTTTCTTACTTGTTAAATTATGATGCCCCCTCAGCTCGCAATGACGTCGACGTCGACGACGACTGGTCGCATAATAATGAAGCCACTGGAGAACAGCGAAATGTGAAGACAGCGAAAGAGAGAGAGAGAGATAGAGAGGGAGAGAGGGAGTGAGAGCAAAAGTCATGCCCGTAGAGTTATTAAATGCCAAGTTATTTGTCGTTTAGCTGGAAATCCATGCAGGCCAGTCGTACTTTAAGTTTAAGACAAGACTCCGAGACTGCTTTATGGCTTTGAGTAGGAAATCTTTATGAGCATACGTATGCGGTTGTATATGCGGTTGCGTATGTGCCCTGGCCCCGAAATCACCCGACTCACACCAACAAAATAAATAAAAAAACACAAAAAAAGTGAGACAAATTTATTGGCAAAGTATAAATGCTTTTCTTTACGGTTTGGAGCTTGTGTAGTTTTAATATGAAGTCGTAAAGACTTTTAATGATGCATGGAAATTGTGCTCCAAAGACTATTTGCATATTCCGATATGTGAGACTTAAGCGGGTCTCTTAGACGTTGGTAATACGTCTTTGCGTTGATGGCGAACAGTTACAGTTGGCTGGGAAACCGAAAAGCTCTACTGGATCTCAACTCGCACTTACACCTTAGGAAATAATAAAACCACAGTTAGGAAATTCACTTAGTTTTATAGATTCTGGGATTCGATGCAGAGAAAAGCAATGCGACTCCATAAAGCATAAATACACGACTGTCCTAAACAAAAATTAACAACACGACAAAAGTCTTGTTAGATCGACGTAAGACAAGTTGAATTTAAAGTCTTGATATCTCGTTAGTGCAATCAATGATTTTATCACAGTATTCAAAAGTTTTTTATATCGTCAATTTACTCAGATTATAAAAGTCAAAGCTACTTATCTAATCTTTCGTATCCCAATATAATATGTGATCAAATCATTGGATTCCAAGAATTATCAACTGTTTGCATCGAAAATCTTAACAGCGGAAGTCTCCGCAAAACCTATTGACTTTAAACTGCTAAAACTAGTTAATTTTAAAGTATCGATTTCTCATTATTGAAATCAATAAGCTAATTGCAGTTAGCACCGATCATTGATTCTGATACAGTTTCAGAAAGTCAATTGTACTTCGATAATAAAAGTCGAAGTTAGATAATATAACTATCCCATTATACATTTTATTTTATTTTAATTTTTTTCTATCAATGGTCTACTCAATAGTACCCCATGATAATATTTATTTTCTTTATACTTATATTCTCAAAGAACAACCAACGACCAATTTGCAATACAATTTTTGATTTTATTAACAATATTAAATGGAATTATTGCACATTTTTATATTGCGCAAGCACAACTACAAAAATTGCTAATAATAAAAAATTATTTTCTAGAATTGCGGGGGAGAATCTCCCCACTCCATGACCCATGTCGTTATTATCTGACTAAAATATCAGGCCATCCATAGTTCTCCATTAGAGCCAATGAAACGGCAGGAGTGCAGTGCGAAACTTGCACAGTTGGGAATTAAATCTTCATGGAAAGTAAATAGGTAGTTTCGAGTAACGGAAAGTTATGCTTATCGCTTTGCTGTTGCAACTTTAAAACACAGACTTGCCACAAATATTTCGAGCAATTTATCTAGAGAGTGAAAAAGTTGCTCCTGCGGTCGGTTGGGAAGCGTGTCCTTGCCGGAGGTTTTTCGGGTTGGCTTTTATGATTTTGCGCAAATGCAAAATGCATAACAATCTCAATTGCACAAAATATTTCGCATGCGGCGGCAGTTGAAATGCGGCAAATTGGGATTTATTTATACGAGAGTGTGTGTGTGTGTGTGTGTGGATCGGGGAGGAAGGGAAGGAAGATTGTCCCTGGCCCCATTATGCCATGAAAAGTTGCATTTCGAGATGGAGACGGAGTTGGGGAAGATGAGAATGTGAATTGTGAATTGTAATGCCAAGTTCCAGAGGTAGCTAACCCACTTTCAAATTGCTTTTTTATTGGCTATGGATACGGTTATGGCTATGGTTATGGCTGTGGATGTGCGAGTGCGAATGCGAGTTGCGAGTGGCCCGTTGGGAAATGAATGGCACGCAAATTGAGTCAAAGTAGTTTATGCAACAATTTTCTAATACAGCGTCAAAGTTTCGTGCGTTGCCTTTGGCAGCCAAAGTTTGACAGATGAGCTGCAGCAGCAGCCGTCAGTAATCCTCCTCGGCAAGAGGCATGCAGAGGCAGGCGTGTGGCGTGTTGGCCGCAATCCAGCGTAGGTATCGATTCACTCGGGTGTACACTCCGGGTGCCTGAGGCCGGGCGCAGCCCTCGCCCCACGAGACGAGTCCGGCCAGCTGATACTGGCCCGGCTGCTCGTCGAGCAGCACGTGGAGCGGTCCGCCGCTGTCGCCGCTGCAGGCGTCCTTGGCCACGTCGCCCAGGTAGCTGGCGCAGAGCATGTTGTCGGTGATCTGGCCGGGCTTGTAGCTGCTGTGACTGGAGTTGCGGCACTCCGACTGGCTGAGCACGATCACATCGACCTCCTGTGGGTGGAAAACGGGGGGGTTAAACATTATTATTTAATGGAAGGCACTGTGCAGCAGCTTCAGCCTAAAGCGAGGACTGAACGCAATGGAGAGAACCAACGCGTATCTGAATGCACAGCAAAAGGGTATCGAGAAATGGATAGAGAAGGAAAGCTTCCATTGCAGTTTCCACAATCTCTGTATTTGTTTGGAGAAGAAACCTGAAGTTAGTGTGGAAGTGAAAGTGAAAGCGAAATGCAGCCCCTCCAAATTACCTGCAACGTATCCGTGGCGAATCCTCCCTCTCGCCGCGCTCCCCAGCCCGTCACAATCGCCGGCTCTCCGTCGAAGTCGCCACTCGTCTCCGGCATGCAGATCGGCCGAATGCGTCCCTCGAAGCTCACGGGCTTCTCGAGCGTGAGCAAGGCAATATCATTGTTGAAACTGCGCGGATTGTACAGCTCGTGGGGCTTCACTTTGAGCACTCGACGCTCCAGCACCAGAGCATCGCTGTCACTGCGGTTATGCTCGAGTAGTCTCAGCGTGATCAGCTCTGGCGGCACGCCCTCCACACAGTGGGCGGCTGTGAGCACGTAGAGATCACTGATCAGCGACCCGGCACAGTAGAAGCGATCGTAGATCAGCACGGCCGCCATCCAGGGATACTGATGACGTCGCGTCTCCTGGCCGCCGACGATCTTGCGCAGCGTGTTGATCAGGCCGCAGCGGCAGCTGACGCACTCCCGATCCTCTAGAGAAACAGTTGATGCCTCTGTGGAGGCCATCGTTGTGGTCCTCATCGTTGTGGTCCTCATCGTTGTGGTCGTTGAAGTTGTCGTGGTCGTTGTGGCGCCTCCGTTGATGGGCCACAGTATCGAGGCGAGCCACTGGAAGAAGCTGTTCTCCCCCACGAGAACTTGCAGCACCGGCTGCCCCTTGACCTCCTCCTCGGCAGCGCAGTGGAGCAGCAGCAGACACCACACGGGGAGCAGCGAACAGATCAGCTGCAATCTCATCGTGATGAGCACAAAAGAGTTACTGCAAGATCAAAACAGCTGGCGAGTCGATCGCATGCTAAACTGCCAGTCTGCTCCACTTTGCAATCCTGTTTGTGTTCCGTCTCTAATGTAGGATAAGTATCTTTCGCCTGACCAGTTTCTGTTCACCTGCAGCCAGACCACCAACCAGGCGCCAACTTTTCACTTCAGCCGGCAATTTTGCAGGCTGCTGAGCAAATGTATTCATGAAATGTTTGCTCCGGTAATGTGCAAACATTGTGATGGCCGCCGCAGGTTTGTCAACATTTTCACATTTTCACAAGCCCAGTTTTAGCAGCCACAAGTTTCAATCAATTGTCGGAATCAAAAAGTTCAGTTTAAGCAAATTGGTCTAAAGGCTACGGTTGAGCATCCCATTTTATCCCATTGCCAAGATGTGATAAGTTGGAGTGTGAAATTAAGTAACGTGTGAAATAATTATATTGCTTATCTGGCCATGACATAAGATAGTGTTTACTATAATTAAACCGCTCTTATGACGGAATGTTCCATCTGTTCCATCAACATATTCCAAAAATTGAAGTATGTCAAAATATCATATTATAACATAGTAAAAATGTATTTTAGGATATAATTTTGATTAAAAATGTAATAATACAGAAAGTAATTTTGATTATTAGATTAAATAATGTCTAAATTCCCAATACAATTTAATTAGTATAACTATAATAAATAATAACAAGAATGAACATAAATTTAAAAAATAGTATTTAAAAACAAATAGATAAATTAACATATTTAAAAAAAAAAACATTGTTCAATTTTATACAATCAATATTTTATACACGATCTCACAATCTCGGTGTGCAATAATATATTGCAGATATTAATCATATCCTTAAAATAAGTTAGTAAGCGAGTTATTTAGGCCAAATCAAGATTAAATAAATAATGTTAATAATATCCAAAAATGTTAACAGTTAATACTCTGTATTATAATAATTGCGAATCATAAGTTTTAATGATAATAAAGCACAAATTAAATAAAATATATTTTATATCTTTGCCAAAATGAGAGCCAGAGCATTGCTGGACATGGCGACATTCCTAAATAACCTAGAACTGCCTGTATGACAACAAATGATTCTTGTAATCAAGATTAAGTAACAGTGATTAAGATTAGAGTGTAGACAAGCAGACATGAATGGACTCGGCTGATATCAGAGTTGTCTCATTATGCCCTGCACACAGGGTATGAGAACCGAATAGTTGCCAAGCCTCCCTCTTGGGATTCTATCGAATCTGTAGTTCATTTAAAATGTTTTGTATCAAATATTATGCAAATGCGAGCGTTCCATTTCCCCCTCAGCCTCCCCTTCCCCCACCAGTCACGCTGTGGCAGTTCCCACTTGTCATTTAGGCCTTTGTAAGCTGGCACAATAATCTCTAATAGGCTTAGCATGAAATATTGACGCTTAGTGGACGCTTACTGTTGCCAACTAGAGCTTCGAAAGTGTTGTTGTTTCTCTCTCTGTCTCTATCTCTACTTTTTTTGCTGTTACCAGTCCGGCTGTCCGTCAGTCTGTCTGTCGTAATGAGACACTCGCCTGAAAATTAGTGAAAGCAGTTTAATAATAATTTTCTTAGTAAGCCTCTTATTGGATAGCGCTGTCGGAATTTCGTGCTGCGCCCCAGTTGGAAAAGTTTTGTCGCAGTTAAGTAAATGTGGGAGGGTGTAGACTAATTGAATTCCAACACACAGACACAGAGGGAGAGAGGAAGTGGAACTGAATCCATAAATCCAGTGAACTGTTGTGGCAACCCATTGAACCTTGACGTGGCATCAATTGAATTGACACGCCCACAACTTGGGCTACGCTTCAACACCCAAAGTGGAGCTGCGCTCCACATTTCTTGATATCAATTTAATGAGCTGGGCGAGGGGCAACTAGTAGCCCGTAAATTGTCCAATTATATACTTTACAAAAAACGCAAGCTGCTGCGTAGGTTGACCCCACACCACACAGGTAAGCCCGGTAGGCTCTAGTTGGAGTTGCAACTCCGAGATGGAGCTGCAACAGCGTCAGAGGCAGCTTATTGCTGCATGTGTTGCGGTCGCCGACGCTGTCAGTTGTGATATTCCGGGCTCTTAATTGATATTTATGGAAATGGATGTTGTTTCGAAAGTGGAGCAACCATCTGTGAGATTTACATGCAACTAAATGCTGCGTCTTGGCGCAAGGGCAACTCATTAAGGTGTCAGCTGTGTGGCAGACCAACTGTCTAATGAGCACAACTTGCAAACTTCAGAGTACCGAGTGTCGAGTGCTTCAGCTCTGTGGTCAGCCAACAAATCTTGCAGAACTTAGTTGTGCTGCCAACTAAACACAATGGCAATTGGAGAGGGACTGAGAATGCTACAGCTATGGCAAAAGTAATCCTAATCCCTGGTTGCCACAGTGACCACCGCAATGAGTTTTCCACTTGACTAAGAAATATTGCTTAATTGCAGAAATGTAATAAACTTGCCAAGGGGCAAGAAAAAAAATATAAAGTTGCAGCATCAAGTTTTGTGGTCTCATTTAGAGTTGCCGCCTATGTGTGGAAGTTCATAAACTACAGCAACAATATTCCAACTCAACTAGAACTTCAGCCAACAACTACATGATGGGGCCAAGACACCAATAAACAATGGGCAACAATTCGCAACTGCAAAAGTTACCATTGCACAATGCTCCACACCAACCCAGTACTATATTCTTTTAATATTGTTAAGCACTTAAAATGACAATTAAAATTCTGCGCAATAATATCTTATTATATTATTTTGTAAGCAAAATATCGATTAGAATATAAAACTGGTGAAAATCTGTAATCTTCAATATTTAGTATTTATTTTATAACCCAGCCATAGGTCTACTAAATAAGCTACCTAATAATGCGATCAACAATTACCTAATAATGTATTGTAAAGTAAAAGCAAAACAGAATGTTATTATTTTATTTTTCATAAAAATGTTCAAAATATATAATGTATTTATTTTGTTTATATCATACAAAATGAATAATTATTTAATCTTTAATACATTAATTAAATAATTATTATTAATTATTAATTATTATATATTATGTATTATATTACATTATGTTAACTTTTTTTTTCAATTCAAATATGATTAAAGAAGTCCTGAAATTTTCATTTATATTTTAAAGTTGGACCATAATTCTTGGATATTTTAAAATGAGAAAATAATATTTTCAATAAATAATGGGCTTGAAAATAATTTTAGCTCTTTCCATTGGTCTTACCTTCAATATTTGCTACTTTATTATCCCCTCCTAATTAAATTGGTTGGCAATTTAAATGCAATTATATATATAATAATATAATACACAAAAATATTTCAAATTTATTATATTTTTATGTCTGACCAAATTATAGTGAAATGTTAAGAATACACGTAAGTAGTTAGGGGACATCAAGAATTGTAGATTATGGGCAGATCTTACGTATAATGAAGCTGCAAAAATCAATATAATTAAAGAAAATAAAATAAGCAATTCACAATTTAATTTAGTTTTGTTTGTGAATATGGACATTATGAAAATTTAAATTTGATTGTATTTAAATTACCTTCTATTTGGCTAACAACTATGTAGGATGTAATTACATTTTCATAAAACTCGGTTATGCATAATAAAAAGTTGTTCAAAAATTGCGTAGGATAACATTTTAAACATGTCTTAAAAATAACTGCAAATGTTCGAGCTGTTGTTGTTGTTGTTGTTGTTTTAGCTGCTGCTGCTGCGGCTTCCTTGGCCTCTCCCAAATGCAGACTGTTGTTAAACATGCGTTCGGTCGGGCTGCCTGTTGGCTTCTTTATCTTGACAGCATCGGGCTTTAAAATACAAGTATAAATACTACGGTCTACAAATATACAAACATTCCGACAGTTCCCTCGCAGTGCCAGCGACGGCAGGAGGCGTGGCAGTGAAGGGGGGTAAGAAGGCGCAATTGCAAAAGCGGCAACAACTTTTAATTAAAAGCAACATTTTCACAGGCCACAGCAACAAGCTTATTAACAGTTACTTTTTGCGACGTAAATCTCCGACTGTAGTCTGTCTCTCTCCCAGACTGTCTGTGTGTGTGTGTGTGTGTGTCTGCCTGCCATTTAGCCACAGCAAAAGCTGTCAATTGATAAACAAGTCAACTGTCACTTAGGCCCGCATTGATAGCCGCTTATCGAGCCCAATGCAGCGAATCGAGCGGCCAACGCTAATCAGGCGGAGTGTCTCCCCAGTTCTCCTCCCCCCTCATCTTTCCTCCTCTCACCATCCCTGGAGTGTTGCGTTCGACTCGAACTCGGAGTCCAGATCAGTGTCCTGCCTTGGCACTTGCTGTTGGCCAGCTTCGACTTGGCCCGCTGCGGAGATGGCGATAAGGCCACGACACATGTCACAAGTTGTATTCATTTTTCCTTTTCTCCACTTCTCTCTTCTTGTTCTCCTTCAGTTTTTATTATTTTTAATCAAAAGTGGAAATTAAACGCGGCTAATGAAGATTTTAATTGCGTGCCACAAAATGCAATTGCATGTGGGCTGCTCGAATGCGAACGAATACTATTCATGAATACTCTGAACATGCTCGACTTAGGACGCAACATGAACAGCGCCTGTTTCAGCCTCGTTTGACACGCAATCGTCGCCCAAACTCAATTCAACTTTCAACGTTCCCCATTCCCACTACCCCTCTCCAATTCCCATTTGCTCGCCATAGTCTAAGTTACTTTGACTAGTTTCTAGTTAGTGATAATGTAAGCTGCTTAGGTTTTCTCGTATTTGCTTGCCTGATTGCCATTTATGACAGTTTTTCATAGGCTTAAATCAAACATGATGTGGGCTTTGCTCGGTGTCTCCATCTCCGTGCCTTGGATGCAAGTCGCCTTCGCGACTTTATTTGCCGGATTAGTTTGCAAAATATTTGACATGATTGTCGTGAATTCGAAAGTTAACTTCGAGCACATTCTAATTGACGGGCCATAAGGTAAACTGTATTTAATAAAGTTGAGCTAATGAGGTTAGCCTTCAATAAGGATTAAAATCAAGGCAAGGTTCTGATCTAATAGACTATAGATCAAAGAGGACTATTAGTGAAGAGAAAGAGAATTCAAACATTTACTCGGACCATATTTAAAAGTATTTTTTTAAGTTAATTACTGACTTAATTTAAGATATTTTTAAAGTTTGTTTTCCATAATTAATTTCCATTTGAAATTTTAAGAAGAAAACCAAGAAAATTATTCTTGAATCTTTGCATTTTTTAATCTAATAAATTGCTGAAATAAGTTTTTCTTAATTTAGACGAAAAAATATTAAAATCTTGTTTCAAAAATATTTTGAAGATAAGTACAAACAAAAATCTCAAATAAAGGAATTACTGTTTGTTCATATTTCATAAAAGTTGGAACTACTCTAATACTCAACATCATTCGTACAGATGGAGAGGCACTTAAGAATTCATATTTTTCTTTTAATTGTACATTTATACAGAGATGATTCTCCATTATCTCCACATTTCTTTTCGCAAAATTGCACTTAGTGCGATTATAAATCAAAACTGCAACAGAGAACAGCTTAAAAAACGTAACGAATTGAGTCCTCAAAGCCTGCTTCAAGATTAGCACGTTTCTTCTGTTTCTCTTACCAACTGCCCATTTAGCATAACAACTTCAGAGAGTAGAAGCAGTAAAGAGGAAATGTGGAAAATGTCACGCTTGATTTGTGTAACCCGCTCAAACGGACACCTGGCCCAAGCCAAGTGAAAAGAACTGTCAACAGAATGAATTACACAGAATGGGCAAAAAGAGAGCGATAAAGGAAAAACGAGAAAGGAAAAGGAACACAGAAAATATCAGCATGGCACACAAATTCCCTGATAGATGCTGAAACAAATAGAATCGGACAGATCGATTAGGCATACAAATGTGCAATTAGAACTGCAGAGTGGAGTGTGGAATACGGAAGGTGGAAGGTGGAAGTTCACTTGACAGTCACCCCTTGAGAGATACGTTCGTTTTGGTACCCTTTGGGCAATAAAGCGTTACAAATGGCAAGACGGGGGAGAGAGGGAGAGAGATGATGGCACAGGAAGCGACACAAAGAGCTAACGAGCCATGCAAACGGTATTTACTTCCTTTACTCTTGCCCCCCTTTCACTATCCACAACAAACTGCAAAACTAAAACAGTGAGATACAAAGTTCACAATGGATTTTTTAGTCATGTCTGATCCATAAATGCGGAATAGTTCCGTGAAACTGTCCACCTAAATGTCAAATTATGATCCAGTTTGATTAAGTTCTTCACCGAATAAAATTCCCTAACACATATTTTATTTAAAAAAACTAGCTGACATTGTAGCGGACGGGACAGTTTGAATTTCCATCCCCCATGTTAGGAAAAAATAAAGGAAAATGGCAGTGGAAGACTTTGCTTTCACCCTGACTTTCTGCTCCACATCAGCTATATTGTCCAACGACCAACATCCATTGGGTATGCGATATAGAAAGTATTTATTTGAGTGGGAGAGAGACAAAAAGGGTTGCTGCTGCTGCGCTTTTCACTATTTAATTGAATTAAGTTTTACGTAATTTCCGTAATTTATCTGCCATTTGTTTGACCAGTGCACACCACAAAATTTCAATAATTACGAGCAATTTTAAATGGCATAAGGAGCGGGGAATGGGGGGGAGGAGAGTGGATATTTTACAGTAAACATTTAATTATTATTTATGATTGTTTAGCATTTTTCTGAAATTGATTTATGTGGTTTTATCGTGCAGCAGCGACGCGTTGTCCAGTTTATTAATTTGTTAAGTCTGCGGCAGTTTTGTGGGCTTCACCTCCGCCCCTCCCCGCTTCCGGTTCGCCCCTTCTGTTCGCTTGGGGGCAAGTCATGTGGGCCTGTCATGTCGTGAGGCCATTACAATTACATATTAATTAATAACAATTTTTCGGGGTGTTAATGCGTGTTTGATAAAACTTGTAATTACTATTTTTGATTGCCAGCAGCAATGAAATATTTGCTGCTTATGAGTCCGATGATCGCCTATAGAATCCACTTAAGTGTTGCAGCTGAGTCTGCAGTGATTTTAGCTTGTAGAAAGTTGGCCACATCAACGAGTATCCGGCTTAACTCTTCTACATCAAGTTTGCATGGAGAGCAACATAAATTCTCAGCTTCAATCAAAAGCGTTTCCTGCTTTCGCCAGTCTTGAAGCTACCCCTAAAGTATTTTGTCTCCCCCGGCAAGTGGGAAGAAGACAATGCAAACAACGAACCGAATGAGCAACGCCTGCGTGAAAAATGCAAATCAATTCAATTAAAACAACAAGAGCAACATGCGGCTACAACAGCAACATCAGCAACATGCCTCAATGCCATAGCCGCAAGGTACAAGCTGAGGCTGAGGCTGCAGCAACAACATGATGCATGTTGTGAGACGCAACGAAGCAACAAAGACAGGCGCACCATAAAGATCCAGCGTGGAGCCGTTGTTGCTCCGACAACGGCAACAATGCCACAACACACATGCCACAAAAGTGTTGCAGTTACAAGAATTTTAATCAAGCGTTTAACACTAAACGCGCCACAGCCTTGGAACGCTCCAACACTGCAACATCGGCGTCTGCGCAGACGCATAAACAATTTTCCAATTGTTGTTGCTGCCGCTGCTGCCTTTATTGAGGCCTTTCTGTCGTTGTTGCTGTTGTTGCTGTTTGTTGTTCTTGTGTTGCATAAATTAACTTGCCGCTTGTCTAGCCCGCAACTGCGTCTGCGTGGCACGATCCCAAGCCAGTCTCTGCCTTTGGTTTGCTGGCTGGTTGCCGGTTTCAGCCTTTGGCTTGGACAAATTTAAATTTGCATGACAGTCGCACATTGATCATGGCCAGACTCTTTCCTATGGTCTGCCGGCCAACTGAATGTCTGTCGTTCTGTTCGTTTGAAATCTCGCAGACTTTCAGGATATCCAACTGTGCCAACTTGCAACGCATTTTCAATTAACCAAAACATGGCTCGCTGGCCCAATGACATTTTGAGCATTTGAATATGTTTTGTGAGTGCATGTGAATGCGTTTGAATGCTGAATTTGAATTTGGGCCAGCTGACAGTCCACTTAAGGCGCCGCCATATAAAAACCGCCCAAACGCCCAATAAAAACCATTCAATAAATCACAACAAATTAACATAAATCTTGCCACGCTGTCGTCGGTCGTCAGTCGGCGCAACAGTATCTGGGGGCAAGTCTGGAAGCTGCCACAGCAGCTCCCGTTGCTCCCATTGCTCGCGCTTGTTGCTGCAACAACAGTTGATGATGATGATGTCGATCGTAAATCCTAAAAATTTTGACAAATGTACAAATGCTTCCTCAAAATGGGCAATAAAAAATTAAAAAAGATACAAGAAATCATAAAAATTGTTTTGTATATACGCAAATAACACACACGCTCTTCGTCGTTATACAAGGCCAACGAGAGGCCACAAAATTCTTGAGTGCACACTCAAAAAGCGCACACACTTACGATGAGTCATCAAACCGATGCATTAATGCTCTATAAATGCAAGGAATCTGTTCTAAAATAAAAAAACTAATATTTACGAAAGTTGCCAGAAATGTAAGAGATGATAAAATAATGATCGGATACAATAAAATGCATCAGTGCATATAGCAGCAATTTTGATTAAATTAAATTTGTGCAAGAGCTAAAGTGCGAGTTATTGGAAATATTTTAATTTATTTCGGTATACAGAATATAAGAATATTATTTGGTTACATCTGTGTCCAAGATTTATTATAATTTTGCCATAATGTAAACCAATATATAGGTTTATTAACTTATTTATTTTGGATCATTTTAATTTGTTGGAAATCGAATGTGATGCTGACCTTACATATTTATTATTAATAATTTATATATATATATATAAATGATGGAAAATCATATATCCATTTTGAAAATCTGTGTACAACTTATTATTTTGTCTTAGTTTTTAAGATTATGTTTTATAGTCGACTTTAAATTAGAAATACAAAAAAATATGTTAAGAGGCACTTAATTATTTAAAGAATGTTTGGACGACCAATTGAGTTAAGCATTACTTAAAAAGATCTAACTTAATAATCGTAACAAAATTATGGACTATGGCAACTTGCATATTTGATAATGGTGGTCTTCTGTAGAGCATCAGCAGACAGGCTAGAGAAATCTAAGACAACAGATGCAGTTCTAGGAGCACCATGCTCATCGTACACATGACACAAATGGCGCACTGAATGTATCTTTTAGGAGTGAAAATGAGTACCAAACTCGTAAATGTGAGCGGAGACGCAGTCTCTAGCCGGGGGGCGGACGGGCGGCTGAGGGCAGACAGCAGTGGGAGTGCCGTGTGTGTGAGTGTGTGTGAGAGTCTGTGTGCATGCCCCAAAGGGGCCCCGCATAACGCACATGTCTGCAAAGTGTTAATGTGAATTTATGATGCATTACGCGGCGCTGGCATTGGATATGAAGTTGCTGCTGCTGCTGGGCAGCGCTGGAGGAGCCTCTGCTCGTTGTAGTTGTTGTTGTTGTTGTCGCTGTCGTCGAGGCTTTGGCTTGGAGATTTCCTAGTCTCGCGTAATGAAAAACAGATTTGGAAAACTTTTTACGATATGAAGTGAAATGCCAGCTAGTTTTTATGGTAAACCCCATTGGGGAATTAAAAGCAAAACAGAAGCGACAGATTATGCAAGATAAACTTAAACTGATGGACGGGCAGAAAAAAAAACAAAATGGGAACTACGATCAAAGTAGATCTCAGGTGTTGAAAATACAAAATAGGAATGGATACGAAGAACACGATATTTTCCATTGTATGGTGAAATAATATAATTTCTTATAATGGAATGGGAAATGATCTAAACTTTTTCAATAAAAATAATTACAGATCAACGCATTTATTCACACCTCCAAGGCGAAGGCGAAACTCATAGATTTATTGACATAAGATAACAAATGGAATTAAAAAGTATTATAAGCATTTATTAATTGGTTTAATAATTAGGATTTATAAATATTTGTATTATTATGAATGCCAAAAATAATGTGTTAACGAAATTGGTATACTTAATTCATCAATTAATAATTTATATACTAAGCTTTTTATATTGTGTTGTATTGCATTTGAAAAATATTGCGATGAAAGCCAAGTAAATGTAATTTAAAATATATAAACAGTTACAAATTATAATATTTCTAATATTATTTCTGTTCACGAAATTTGGATAAGCAATATATGTTTTTATGTTTTTTAAATTATATTTACACAGCTTATTATATTACATACTTTAAAAATCATATTTAATTCAAATCAAATAGCTAAAAGTAAATTGGAAATATTAGTTTTTAAACTTGAAACCATTACAAATTCAAGTGTTTCCTTTAGTATCGCTAACAATAAATTCGAATCGAAAGCCAAACTGATTGGAGCACTAATTACGACGCCTCTGACCACCCACAAAACACTCAGAGCACAGCTGCCACACCCCCGTTCAGAGTTGACACCCCTCGGTTGACTTGGCACGCCCATGGTTTAATTGAAACCGCGTGCGGAACTTGGAGTTCCCAATATGGTTCGAGTCGAAGTATTTATGAATGCCATTAGGAGTAACAACAAAAGGTGCAGACACCATGTGCAGCTTGCCCCCTTTTTTTTTTTTGAAAATTCGCTTGGCAGCCGCATTGAGTGTGTGTTGCACGCTGTCGAGTGTTTGCCACATTACAAGTAAATTAAATTATGGCCACGCCGACGCCTCAACCAATGCGACTAATAAACTTTCAATTAATGCAGCCCAAAAATAGGAGACTGGAGACGGGCGGAGCGTGCAACACTCTTGAAAGTGTGGCAAGGTGCGGCACTAACACTGCGGGAGATGCGCACAAATGGAAAAGCAATTTGCTCCAGTTCACAATGAGATGAGTGGCGATGCGATGAGATCAGCTGAAGGTATATTCCGCCTGGATTGGGGGCGTCGTTGGTGTTGACAGCTCCGCTTGGTGGGCGCATAATTTATGCAGTTCCAGTTTCAGTTTCAGTTACAGTTACAGTTCAGTTTGAGTTCCAATTCCCCCTTTATTTGTTTGCTGCACACGCAATGGGCATGACGAATTTCTAGGCGCTGCTTTGAAGTCGACAACGAAACTCCTGTTCCCCCTTTCCCAACCGTGTTCCCCTCTCGACCACATTAGCTTCATCTGCTCTGGAGCCGCTGCTAAAGGCGCTGCTCTACTCTGTTTGTGGCTCGTAAATAAAATCGTAAATTGCCATTTTGTTTTATTGTTAAACCGACAGTTTTTATTGAGCTCGTTTTGTCGGCATTCGGTTTTACTGCCCAACATCTCAGCTCCTTGCCAGCCTACCCTTTCCCCCCGACTCTCCGCCATCTCGCACCTCACTATGGCATTGTGCTGTTGGCGCATTCGACGGAGGCAAAAGTTGTCGCTCTTCTGGCCACAAACATGTCCGTTAATGACCCATAAAGGTGTGCACAAAACACCTTGAGAGTGCTGCCCCCACAAATGACTGTGAAATTGAAGATTCTTTTTCCATCAAAATACTCTCATCCGGGAATCAAGCATTTACTTTATAGTTCTCTTGAAAACTATCTCTATATGCCCATCTCTTAGCTATATTGTCTAAACTTTTCTTTTGCTTCGAGTTTTTATCAGTGTCTAGTAAAATTTTTTTATTCCTTCAGTTTCTTAGTTGCATTCTTAAATTAAAATTATAGTTTAGAATTTTCCCTTAAATGGAAATGGTTCGTTTAACATAATTATCAGCTTTTTTTTTAATACAATATTTACTAACATATACATATTTGTATAACAACTTAGTTCATAGAAATTATATAAACTCTCTGGACAAAGTGATAAATAATTTCCAAATCTCACAATTTTTATATAAATTTGTTAACTATTTTTTAAATACTACATATTGGCGATATATTTTAATTGTGGCTGTCGATAAATGTTTTGCTCTCTGCCATTTGTTCCTCAGTTTTAACATGCCTCAACATGTTGTGGACTTTGTAGCACTTGTGGGTACAAGTTAAGAACTAGTCACGAATATATCCGAATGATGTGGCAAATATATCAAAGAGTGCTAATGCGACCGGTACAAATTGGGCTGGCTGCTCCTTTAAAAGGCCATAAAAGAGAACCACGCGAACTAATCACGCAATAAATGAGCGCTCATCAATTCATAGACAGTGCAGTCCAGTTGGGTTGCCAGCCAGTTGGCGGGATGGATGGTCAACAGTTTGGGCAGACTAAACCAAAGCAGCCCCAAATGAGCAACAACAACAACGGCAAATGCAATAAAATTTATGTTAAGTAGCGCGGCCATAAATAGCCAAGGGCCAAATAGGATGGGATGCTATCGAATGGAATGGAATGGAATAGGCTGCGACATGGATGACGACAACAAAACGGAGAGCAGCCTGGCCGGGCGGGATGGGCTTGGAGCTGGAGCTGGAGCTGGCCTTGACAAAGGCAAAAACGTGAATCGTGGAATGATAAATGTCAAAGCAAATGACATAAATAATCGAATCGGGCGCAAAGCAGTCGAGCATGAAAGCGATGCTGCTAGGAAGGGGAGAGGGACAGGGGAGGAGTCAAAGATGTGCTGCCTGCCGCCAATGTATGTGTCCTATCATCATCGTTATTATCATCGCCGTCGTCGTCAGCTAGACTGCTGATGGAGCCCATAAAAAAAGCAGAACAGCAGAAAAATCCTTTAACCAACGCCAAGTGTGGTCCATGGGCACGAGAACAAGCACGAGCCGAGTCGCTGAGCAGGCGACATCAATTATTGATAGATTATTTACTGTCAGTCAGTCAGGCAATGACATTGCCCATTGCCCATTGCCCAATGCCCAATGTCCATTGTGCCAGGCAGTTCCAGGAAATGCAGTCATCGTCATCGTCAACGCCGTCTTTGACTTTGCCTCGTACGCGACTTACATTAATCATCAGCAGAGGCTGCCCTTCCTCCTCAGCCTCGTCCGTCCCAACTTGCTCTCATACCCAACACTCATGGCCGTGTGTAATTTGTAATTCTTTTAGCGCATATTCCATTATGAAGAGCGAGATATCGCTTCATATATCATGAATAGCCATCGCAGTACTTTTTGCCAGCATTGACGCAAATACAATTTGCATTTCCATCTGCAGGCAAACCTCTTCAAAATAGAAGGTTAACCAAATAAAATAATTAATATTAGCGCTATCAATATTAAATAATATGTGGCATACATTTTATAATATTATACTGTGCAATTTACAACAAATCGCATTTATTCATCTTTTTTGAACATTCAGCAATTTATTCAAATTAATTTAATGTCATTGAAATCTATTTAAAATAACCAAATAAAGTAACTTCTACTAACGCTATTAATATTTATAATAAATCGCATTTATTCACCTTAATTGAACATACGAAAATGTAGTCAAATTAAATAATTTTATGTCAATGCAATCAATTTAAAATAACCAAATAAAATAACTTGTATTAATGCTATTAATATAAAATTATATGCAGTATACATTTTATAATATTAAAGTATGCAATTCAAATTAAATCATATTTAATCACCTAATTTAAGAATACAGCAATTAAATCAACTCAAGTATTTCATGACAATTGACTAATATAAAATAATATTTATTTCTCTAACATAAAAATATAATCAATAAATCTAGAAAATAGATAGACGTTATAAAAAAACACTTACTTAATTACATTTATCAATAGAGTACTCATTAAAACATTCACAATTCCGAGATTCCTGTTGAACTGTTATTAATGTGTATTTATTAAAGAAAACGATAGCAATCTTCTTTGTTAACAACATTTGCTTCCCGTTGCAATAGAAACTCTTCTCTTGTCATAGGCAACAAGTGTGTCGCTCTGGCTCCAGGGCCACCTAGGAAGAGTGTAGTCCAGATACGAGTACTCCGCATATTCTGGTTGATAATTGAAAATTATTAACCAGCAATTTAGCCATGGGCCATGCGTTCAATGGGGCCAAAGAGAAATGTGTAGTTGAGTGTAGTTCTGACAACTGGTAGACAGTCGAGTGAGTTGAGTGCGACGGGCAGGTGAGTGGACCTCAGATCGACCAGTTAACAGTCATGATTCATGAGTATGCAAAATGCTGGATATCCAACACCAAGAGTGGGCCAGATGAGCTGCAAAAGAGGGACAAAAACGCATGCCAAAATCAGGTCAGAGCACGCATGTCAATCACTCACATGCAGTTTACCATCAAGCACTGATTTCCTGGAAATTATTGATGAATGAGCTTCGGCTTGGCACCGAGAACTGGATGCCAAAAAAAAAGGTAAATAAAAAATACGATGAACGCAGAGACCAACAACAATTACAGCAATTTATGCTAGCCTCACTTGATGACTCCATACTCGTCGTATATAGAAGAGAACTAATGGTTCTTGCCAGTATCGGGCCCGGTAGGCAATTTGGTCTTCTTCGGTCAATACAAAAGTTGCCAAGTCAGAGTGAACAATTAAGATGCAGATGATGTAGTTTCGGCTGAGCATTTTGGCTTCGACATGATTTTTCATTAATTCAAGTTTTTGGCCCCCTGCCGTCAAATGCAAATGATGCACATTCTCCACACAGGCAGCTCGCAACTTTGCCGAGTCACAAATCGATGAGTAATTAATTGGCCCGGCAAAACATTCGCAGTCGCTGAGGCAGTCGAAGTCCAAGTCCAAGTCGCTTTCGCATGCTGCATGCAATTAAAAATTCATATGCCATGCCGCAATTTCATTATCTGCTTCTTTAGACTTAGACAACTTGCTTTCAACAGCCCAGACTATGCCAGACTTTACCCAATGCAAACTTGGGCTCAACAGCGCCCCATGTGGCATTCCTTGGCCAAATGTTTGCCAATGCTGCCTCCTCACTTGGCCTGGCCAGCATCTTTCGCCTCCTGGGTCTGCGACTTGTTTTGATCGCTGCTTGTTCGCTGGTGTGTGGGCCAAGCCAAGGCAACACTGGGGCAGCAAGAAGCCGAGGAAGAAGGAGGCGGGAATGGGGATGGAGAAGGCGGCAGGACTTGAAAATATATGGTCCGTTGATTACCGCTTGCTGTGATTTTTGATTATGCAGTTTCCGTTCAGCTCAATTCAGTTTAGTTCGTTTCGTTTTCTTTTATGCATATGTAATTTTTTCCATTGGCCCCGAACGCATCGCATCTCAAGGACTTTGTTGCACACTGTTATGGTGAAACGTGTTCAATTTAATATGTGAAGCCAACCGCTGATAAGCTCTCAGCTGGCTAATAAATGCGTGCGATGCGACATTAAAGAGTGCAGAGTATCAGATGATTTAAAGAGCATACCTAATAATTATTTATGGCACACAATGTATGAGTCAGCCAATACAAAGTATTTAAATGGTTTAGAAGTTCAGTTTAACTTGAATAAATAATACAAATTAAATCATCACTTACTTCTTATACAGGAAAAAGTTTTAATGGAATAAAAATGATGGTGCAAATATTTATAAAATAAATTCAATTAGAATTCAAGAACTAAATAAGAATATTCCCATAATTAGTTTGGTTTTCGTTCCTCATGTCGTGCTTTTATATTGCCATTAGGTATATGCGAATAAATGAATATTAAATAAAAAAGCAAGCTAAGGAACCATTGCTACCATATAAATCTACTTTGCTCATGTTGACAAAATACAAATATGGGTTAAAGAACAAGCATTACTACGAGTATTTATTCTTCGTTTACCTTATCACTATTGAAATTAAAAGCTACGCTCAATATCTTCAACCATTCATCAAATCTTAAAACATTTACTTCACACAAAGCTCCTCAGAAAATTCCACTTTAGCCCCAATAAGAACAGAGAGCCAAAGGCATAATTCGGAGACGGCTTTGTTAAGCGATTAAGTTCAAATAATAGACTCAATTAAGCAAAGTAGACAACTCAATAGGCTTGAAAGTCATGCTATCAGACTGTCGAAAAAAAAAGAACTTGAAGAAACCAAACAAAATTCAAAAGAAAAATGAGCGTAGATAAATAACACAAAACGCTTTTTCAAGCAACAAGTTTCAAACGCCTCGAATTTCAATAATAATGGGAGAGAAAACAACAAAACGAGAATGAAATAATGAATTGAACACAACAATAAAGAATCAGAAAAAAAACATTCAACTAAAAATCCAACCGCAAAATGTGCAATGACATCATTTGGCATCACTGTCAACTTTTTCTCTTCTCGAATGCTGACCCGAAAAAGGTCACAGGCCACAGAAAGAGTAAAAGAGAGAGGATGGCTGGAAAAACAACGACGGGCTAAAAGCTTTACAGAGCCAATCAATTATGAGACTCGGCGAAATGGCCAAAAGGTAGCAACAATTCCCTCCTAAAAAACTGAGCGAGTTTAAATGTCCGATAGACTGAGAGGGGCAGAGAGACAAAACAAATGAAAATTTGAGTTTGGTTTCTATTTTGATGTATTGCTGCAATTTGTTAGTCCAGCGAGAACGCTTTCGATACGGGAAATTACCTACATGCTGTGCGCGGATCGTACAAATTAATTAAATGCCTACATGAGTCCGGCCAAGAGCAGTAGACCCACTCACAGAGGTTAAAGACTGGAGAAGATCGACTGCGGAACGAAACCTAAACACGATTTGATTGCTAAAGGTTATTCTACTGCTGTTTTTACGGTTCATTTACCAAGGGGGGCTTCTACTGCCGATGCTGCCGATGCTGCCGATGCCGCCGATGCTGCTGCTGTGCCATGTAGTATAATAAATAGTTCGTGGACCTCATGTGGTTTACGGGCCTTCTTGTGGTCAGAGTGTGTGTAATAAGATACATTTGAATCATTTAAATTAAATACGTGTACTGCGGCTAAATAGAAGGCACATGCAGGCAAGGCTACTGCAAACTTTGAGCTTCTGAAAGTTGTAAGAAACTATTATACAAATATAATAAAATAAAACGACTGACACTGCTTTATTTGAATTAAAAATTTCTTACCCTAAGAAACCTTCTTAAACAACTTAAATTTACATTCAATTCAATGAAATATTCAAGTTCTATTCTATACACTAAAGATAGCTTCTGAAAGTTGTGAACAAATCTCAAATGCATATATTAATATAATTATAATGACAATTGTATTAGAGTCACATATTTCAAAAATGTAAATTATCAAATAGCCACAAATTTCTAAACAACCAACAACTACATTTTCTCCATAGAATTTAAAACATTATTAGCACTGTGAGCTGTGAAGAGAGCTTCTGAAAGTTGTGAGAAAATTTCAAATTAATATAATAAGACAATTTTACTGACAAATGTATTTGAGTAAAATATTTCATAAATGTAAATTACCAAATAACCATAAATTGCTAAACAACCTATGTATAACTACATTAATTTCATAGAAATTCCACAACTTCTATCGCCATCATTTGCATTGTGAGCTATGAAGAGAGCAAAGCAATTGGATTGCCGCTGTTGTTTAACCCAATTAGATAAGGAGAATTAGTTCTGTGCTTCTACTAAGCGGGGTCGCAAACATTTCTAAATTTAGAATGCGACGCTTGGGGTTTAGTGTCTAGCAATAGATGTTGGGTAGAATTTGCTACTTTCCCATGTGGCGTCGGTGGTGTAATGGTCAGCATAGTTGCCTTCCAAGCAGTTGATCCGGGTTCGATTCCCGGCCGACGCACAAAATAAATTTTTTGCTCATGAAACTATGAAGTTTTTAAATATTTTTGCATATTTTATTATAGTGTTTTAATGACTTATAGACTTATTCAAATTCAAATTTCCACAGCTGGGCTACCAAATGAGTTTATAATTAATTTCATGTTGCATAAATTTGTAAATTGAACAGAACAACAACAAGCTGTTGTCAACTATGTGTGTATTAAATGTTATTCAATTAAATTTCAATTACTAAACATTTGACCACATCGAGAGTCTGCGATGTGTAAACTCCATACATATCTAATTATTGAGCTTTTGGAATTGTGAGTGTGTGTGTGTGTGGAGAGACACTTTTGCTTGTCATCAAATATTTGCATTCGAAATTAAATTATGCTGGCCAAGCGATGTTATGCTGGCCGAGTAAATATTTAAGCCAATAATATTGTTGGGCATTCGAGATGAAGTTGCTCTCCAACTTGGACTTGGACCTCGGTGTGCCAAGGTCGATGACTTCGCATGGGGAGACAAGTGCGAGACTCATTGGCCAGTCGACTGACCGGCTGACTAATTAGTATGCCGTTTGCATATGGCAAACGCTTTGTTTGCACTAATTTCCTAAGGCCGGACCAGGACGCGCAGACAGACAGCCGAAACTAAGAAGTGGTCAGCGACACCCAACGCAAAATGTTCGTACAAAATGTGAAGCTGCAGTAAAATAAATTACTTTACCTCGCTTTAAGTCATTTTCACATAACAGCTACACTATATTTCAAATAATATTTATGAGAGTGAGAGGTGTACTATTCATTCTTTCTATGATAAATAAAAAATTGTTCATATAAATTTTTATTTTGTTCTTAAAAAATAAAAATGATAATTAAATCTTAAATAATAATTATTATTTATGTTTAATCATTTTATTTATTCTCTTCAAATGAAACGAGTCATAAAATTTGTATAATTTTTTAATTTGTATTTTTAAACTCGTCACAATATTTCTCTGCTATATTTTGTATTCTAAAAATTAAAGAAATCATTTTCTTGCTGCACAAGAAAATGTTTTTTTGTAGTCAATTGTTTACCAATATTTTGCTTTGGTCGTCTGCGATTGCTCCTTGACAGGCTTTGGATTGGGTCGCAACTCTCCTGCTGTTCTCATTTGCTATTCATTTCGTTGCTGCCATGTCTTGACTTATGCGTATTACTGCAAATATCAATTAATGCACAGAACGTGCGTAAAATATTTAAGATTTTTTCACGCGAGTTCCTTGGCTGTCCTCCGCAAACTGACCTTGGACAGTGGAGTTTATTTTCGAATATATACTCCATATGTGCGGGATTTATCCCCGGCGAACAGATAAGCACTTGCAGACGGTCAACATAATTGATTTGCTGGCGATTTATGCGTCTGGCAAGGCTTTGGGCTGGCAAAGCAGGTCCTCGGGGTCAAGTCACGCACATTTTGTCGGAAGCTCAAGTTGATATCAAGTTGTTTTGTTGTTGTTATTGTTATTGGAGTTGTTGGTGTTCAGGCAAGTGTGAGTGTGACATGGACATGACCGAGTGCAATATGTAAAGCATGCTTGGCTGCATTTGTAATCACTTTGAGCATCATTAAGTAAATTACAAGCTGCCAACATCACAACTGCAAGCAAACACATTCGCTTCCAGATACATTTGTATCTTCAACAACAAGCTGCGACTGTGGGTGGCATTGGGCCAGATACGATCAACAGCTCGTGCGGTCAACCAAAGGGACCTGGCTAAGAAGGGGTTCGGACTCAGTTAAGTTATTTATGCGCCTGCCAGCCAACTGGACTATTTAATTTAATTCCCCTCGTTGACCATAAAACCCCAAAAACAAAATGCTCAACATTAAGTGCCAGCACCGGCTGGAGGTCGACTGGTTGTCTGGCTGACGGACAGTCTGAATTGGGTTTGGTTTGTGCCAACCCCTTTCGGGCACTTTAAACCAATATTTGCTTTGGTTGCCACGCCTCAAAAGAGCAAAAATGAAACACTGCGTTTTACGTTTTTGGCATTTCAATGAGCGCCACGCCCCCTCTCCTCAGTCTCCTTCTCCCATACTTTGGACTAGCCGGTAACGGGTACGTTTGTTTATTTGTTTGCTGGTGGCAATGGTCAGTTCCTCTTTGGGGTTGCGGGGTTGAGGCTGCATATTTATAGCACATAAGGTACATCATATGCTTGCTATCCGCCTCTCCTCCTCTCTCTGTATCTTTCAGTGTGTTTGATTATTTATTATACTGCTGTTGCTTCACTTTTGTTGTTGTTCCGGTTTCTGTTTACTCTGCGGCATCTTCACAGCTGACTGATTGCGGCTCAATATTTGTTTTTCTCTTTTTTGGCCATTGTCCTCCTGATGCCCCAACTCAACAACAATTTCGCCTGCATATTTGTATCCCATTTGTGACCCTTTCAAATGTCAACTTTTAAGTGTACTCTCCAGTTAATATTATTGCCATTATCTTGCTGATAAAACGCAACAGATTTCTATACTAAAAATAGAGTTAATAGCTGCTTGTGAATATTACTAATGGAGAATGTGAAAATTGCTGCAAATATCTGGCAGTCATTTGATCAAACCCAACTGATTAATACTACTACTTGGAATAGTAGAAATAGTTGCAAATAACATGCTTGCAGTTGGCTGATCAAACTCAACTGATTTCAATTGCTTTTTATGGCCAGCTTCGTGGACCACACGCATATCAATCTAAGCATCGTCGTTTCCATCCTTGCAACTGTCATTTGCCATTTCCACAAGCATTTAGCATTGCCAACTACACTTCAATCAGGCGTAATAATGTCTCTGTTAAATGGCCAGCCATAGACGTTGGCTTTAATTAAAAAGGAAAGGTCTCTCAGCTGCCTCGTTCCACATACGCATATCAATTACGCAGACGATTAAGCCAAACAAACTGCCAACTGATTGCCAATGCCAATGCAAGGAACCAAACTTGGTTTACCATCAAGCACATTTAAGAAAAAGAGCCAAGTTGCTTCTAGTCTTCACCAATGGATTCTATCGGCGTCGTCGTCGTCGTCGTCGTCATCTCCTGGTCGTGTCATCATTAGAAAAATGGCTGTGGTTGGAGGGAGAGGGAGGAAGAGTTGGCGCGTTACGCACACGAACTGTCAACTGGCTAATAGGCACAGAAAGGAAACTGGTTAAGAAAATTGCAGACTTGATTGCATGTGACCGCAGCGCAACACGCACGAGCAGCAGATTCAGCCAAGCGGCCAAGAAGAGGTTTACAACGGGGCCTTAATTTGGCTTAAATGGCTAACCAAATTGCAAGGCTCTAACAACACTATGCAAATCTGTGTGTGCTAGCGTGCGTGATAATAATTTTCCAATTTCATGCAATTTAATTTCCGTTGTCATGCGCACATTTTTCTAACGTTATTTCGTTAGTTTTCCTTTGCGCAGCGCCATTTAATAGCCACGCTCTTTGAGCTCATGTTCGACCAAAATAGTGTTTGCTTTAATTGCATTTGGTTGTAATACGCAACTCGATAGCTTAACCGTTCAACGATGCTGACTGCATTCATTAGCTTATTTTTTATAGCCGCAATTTAAGATCGTCTTCAAAGCCTCACACACCGCATGTGTATAATATTTGGGCAAATGACTAATAATTATTAATGGGTAATAAAACATTAAGATAATAACGATTCAAATCTCGCTGGAAGATCACAAAATTAACTAATGTTTGCTTACTGCTTGGAGATAAAAGTTTAAATTGCAGCTGCGAGAGTTAGCGGTGGAAAGAGAAGATTAAGTAAAGCTGGGACGAAACTTGGGATGAGATTAAAATTTAGTACGAAGCCTGATAACAGCACGTGGCGTCGGTGGTGTAATGGTCAGCATAGTTGCCTTCCAAGCAGTTGATCCGGGTTCGATTCCCGGCCGACGCACAGCTTAATTTTTTTATATATTAAAAATAGGACGAACCAAATGTGCAAATAAAAATATGAATTCTTAGCTGTCAGTTTATAAACACATAATTAGATACTTGTCTAGAAAAAATACTTGTTCAATATATTTAAATACATTTTCAATTGATAGGATATGCAAATGATTGAAGGTGTTACTTCTCGCAATTTGGTTTTATTCAATGGTAATCATCCTACTACATCGTACTGACCTCAGCTGCTTAGCTACGACAACGTTTGGCTTGAGCCAATCTTTCAGCAATGTACACGTTAATCGCATTTCGCTGCATTCAGCAACAAGAGCATAAGGCGCAACGTCTAGGTGGAAGTGAAGTAAGCAGCAAAGAGGCAGATCCGAAAAAAAACAAACCAGTCACCCACTCTGCCAGGCCATAAAGTGGACAATTCATGGCTAGTCGGCAGAAACGGCGGCGGCAACACTGCAACAACAAACAAGAGACAACTTTGTTCCCACCTTGATCCCAATCAACCTTTCGGTGACACACTGGCGACGACATCCTTAGCCATTCCATGGCATTTCATGCCACGCTATGCCAAGAGATGCTTCCCCAAGCGCGCCGCCTTAACATGGCTGCTGCATAGTTGGCAATTTCTTTACCATTTTTTTTTTTTAGTTGACTCGACTCGCTTCGCCAATTAATTAAGCGGCACGAGAAGCAGTCTCAGTCGATGTCCATGCCGCAGACTGTCAATGCATGTGCAGCTGCAACGACAACCACAACGACAACGACAACAACGGAACAACTTTGGCTGCGGCAGCGTCGAGCTGAACAACAAATTTGCTGAAAATTGGCCATGGAGCGCATTCTAATTCTATTAGCCAAAGCACCGCAAGGCAATTATGAGTGGATGAGGACATTGTCGCCTGGACATTTAACTTCATGCCTTTAATTTCCGCACGCACAGCGGACGCCAGCGGAAACTAAGAGACAAACGGAGAATGGACAGGGAAAGGGAACAGCAGATATATGCTCCAAGGACACCATCACAATGCATGCAATTTTTGGAGCATAGACCCCGAGGGTTCCTTCAAAGAAACAACGCTTTAAAAAAGTTTAGCTAAAGCGCATACGAATAACCACCAAAAGTGCCTGAATACATGCTCTAAATAATTTAAATTTTAAATTAAAACCATTTTTCTTTCAATTAAATTATAATTTATATTTTATATAAAATTAATTTATAGTTATTTCATAGCTACAGGGCATCCAAAGTTCCGTCGTCAAATTTGCCTTGCGCATAAATTAATATTAAATTCTGCGTGTTTATGTGTGAGACTGCAGATGTGTGTTGGCCAAATAATATTCTGCAACATTTTTAATTAAAATTTTTAATAAAAACAACAGAAGACAATGGCGGAAAGACACAAAAGCAAATAAGGAATTTATAATGCAGAATGCTTAACTAATAAAATATCCTCTACTCTGGCGAATGCTATTGAGATGGGACAAATATGAACATGTTTAATAAACAATGATTAAAATATATGTACATATGTATGTGTTTGTACTTAAAATAACAGAACAAAAAAATATCATCTCAGTCTCCAAATCAAGTAATACCAGATATTAATAATATTGCACAGCACACAGGGAAATTGAGAAAACAGCGCCAACTATTTGCACATGAACTGCCACGCCCATTTGCATAGTAGCGCATAGTACGAGTATTACTTTATAATTAAAGAAAAACTGGCCAAACTTTTGAAGCAAATGTCTGGCACTGACGAGCACATCAGAATAGCGAGGCTGTTAATGATGATATTTTCCAACAGGCGAAACTTTTTTAATAAGTTTGTCAAAAAGTCTGGCGAATGTGCCACACACACACACACACACACATACACAAGCAAATAGAGAGGCAAAAAGAGATAAATGGAGAGGGAAGGAGAGAGAGGCAGCTTGTTGTTGGGCTGTCAAGAAGCACATAATAAAGATCCAAGCATTGGAGGCTGGCATTTGGCATTAGGCAATCTCAACGAGAGGCAGCTGCAACAACTCGTTGCAAGTTGACCTTTAACACCTACGCCAAGACACCTACAAGCTGCAGACGGTGGGCAAACGAATTTAACAAATTACTCTCAAAGCAAATAAGCAATCAACATAAATTGCATTTTACTTTGCCTGTGGCCAACCATAAATTTTAAGCGAATTTTTGTGTTTATCTAAACAACAAAGTGCTTGGATGATTTAACAAAGTTAAAGTGCAAAATGTGCAACATGCTGACAAAAACAATTACCATCTTGAGCAAATGTTATGCAACACTTGCGAAATGCAGTTTTCATTTTAAACTAAATAATTTTATATGGTAATCTCTTAAGGACTTTCTTTGGCTTGCGATGATGCAAAGATTGGGTGAAAAGTTTGAGATTATCATGTGGCGTCGGTGGTGTAATGGTCAGCATAGTTGCCTTCCAAGCAGTTGATCCGGGTTCGATTCCCGGCCGACGCACAAACCAACATTTTGTTGTTTTTTTTTTTGTACTTTATTTCTCATCATTATGCATTTCAATATTATTTACGCATTCCGGTTGTCTGCGCCTTATGCTTCATCAACTTTTAAAACGATTATTAATTTGTCATATTTATACATATTTTAAATCGAATATGCAATGATTTATTTGACAATTACCTTATTTCCCTTATCTAACGGCGCATTCAGCATTCTGATTTGACGCTTTGCATATTTAATTGTTAATTGGTCGGTCAAACCAAAAACACAAATTGTCCATTAGAAGGGGCGACGGTTCGCGGCATTATCATTCAGGGCGATAAAACGCTTATCGATTGACGACATTGCCGGTGGTCCCCTGCTCCGTCTCCCTTGATGTCAACGCTGTCAACATAATTAACGGCAAATGCCTGCGTCTGGCGGCAAAAGTCTCACGGCATGACAAGAAGCTATGCGACGCATGAGGATGGGCAAGACAACCTCACGGAGGTCCGTCTGTCGCCCTTCCACCATCAACTTTGCCTTCTGGCTTCTTCGATTGCTCCTGCAACTGATCGCATTGTAATTTCCACGCATAATTACACAAATATGCGATGTCTATGCAAATGAGGCGACTGACAACGACAACAAAAACAAAAACGACAACAACAACTGTGGGGCTTCGTTCCATCAGTTTGTTGGTTATTTATACGGCGGATGATTACGCGCAATTAATGCATCAATGCTAGTTATTGAATATTGAATACTAATGACTCCTGCCACACCGTGTGGCATCCACATCTACTTCATATATACACAATATAATTGCGCCCGTAAATTGCCAAGTCAGTGGCAAATGCCTAAGAAAATGCAATGACTTTGCTATCGAGGGGGAATTGGAACTGGGAGCTGGGCTGCAGATACTGGGCTTGATCTTCTTGTCTAGCCGTGTTGTCATTCCGTGCAGACAAATGCCAGACACATTCTCTATAGACACTCGAAGCAGACTGGAGCCTGGTTGCCCTGTGGCCATATCTCATTGTCATAACGGACAGTGCTGACAGTAAATAATCCATCAATAATTGCATCGAGTTTTTCCAGTTGCTGCCACTGGAAGGTGGAATTGCCTCCTGGCCATGGCCATGGCCATGACCAGATCCATGGTTTATGTCAATTGTGTTGACATTAATCATGGCAGTTTTGATTGCGCTACGTCGCAAACTACTCAAAACCGGCCACCCAAGGGTGCTCGGCCACCAGAGCTTGAGCTTGATCTGGTTATCGTGCTGTGACAGGTTGTCCATTACCAGTAGCAGTCTCAGTCTCAGTCCCAGTCTGAGTCTGAGGCTGAGGCTGAGGATGTGGTTGCTCAACTCCAAGCAGAAGTTGTCGCGTCGCGAGTGCTGTAAATGATGATCTCAGGCAATCAGCCAGCTTGTCACTGAACAAGTCATGATTTCAGATAAATGCAATTAGTTAGGCAAAGTAAGAAGCACTACAACAAATTTATCCAAATGTTGTTAATTAATGTAAAAGCTGTACAAATTTTTATTGGAGCATCTGCATTCAAATTTTGAAAAATTATTTAATGCGTTTAATTTAAAGAATAACTTTTGGGAGTTCTTTTTTCGGTACTTTTCAAACACATTTACAACATTTTATTCAAAGAAATGTTTATTAATTCATAATGAAATGAAATATGTTAATTACAATTGTGTATATTGAAATATATTTTAAATTTATATAATTTGTCACTATCATTTGAATTTTCAGTTATTTATATTGGTAATGAAAAACTGCTAAATCAAAAATATTAGAGTTACAAAAAGTTAAATTATTAATAAGTACAAATATTTCTTTATTACAAAATTAAATTACATTTTGTAAATTACCCATACCCATTTACATAATTCGTATTATTTGTATTATTATTCATTTTTTAATTACTCAGTAAACTATATTTGGTTAATTCGAACATAATTTAAATACAAAATGTAATTTAACAAAACAATGTTCTGTGGAAATATATTGTGAGCTACAGTTGTGAAATAAATAACTTGATTTGTTAATTTAAAATTAAATTAGGTTTTGTAAATTGAGATTGTGTATGCTCATAGTAATATAAAATTCATATCATTTGAATTATCATAAATTATTATAAAGCTACGATGAATGAATAAAAAAATGAAATTAAAAATATCCAAGATTATTTCATAAATAATATGCTGATGTTAGTGCAATTCACAATTCATGGCAAACACATTAAATGAATGTAGGTTAAAATATAATACAATGAAACTTCTTATTTGGTGTGTGAATATTTGCTACAGCCAGACTTCCGATTGACCTTTGACGTCTTCAACAAAGAACACAATTTACACTCGCACTTGCTAATTTACACACCAAACAGAAGCTGACAGCTGCCTGAGCTGAGCTGTAATCTTGGCAGTAAAGAATTGTAAATACTCACATATTTACACACTCGACGCACACACACACACACGCAGTCTGAGAGCAAATTGTTATACACTTGATGTAGTTTGTTTATATTTGTTTATGTTAAATACTGAAGTGCATATGAAGCCACTAAAAGAGAGCGCCACTTCAGAGCTGGGCCAAGCCTTTTCAGGTCAACTAATGGCTGCATTTCGGTAAGGGTAACAGCCACAATAACAACTATAACAACCATAACAACAACAACAACAACGGTGATGCCACAGAGAACTTTTACTGTAAAAGTGGATTTTCTTTTGCGCCATTTTGCGGCATTTTACGTTTCTTTCGTGGCCGTTTGCCAGCTTGGCTTTTATTTATGTTTACGTTTTACCTCACAGCAAACTCAACTCGTTTCCCCCTCCCTGCACCGCCCCTCAGCAAGTGCGCACCCCCGCTCAAGCCGTCCGAAACAAAGTGGTGCTCGTGGCGGCTTCCATCCGCAAAAATGTTTGTAGCCAGGCACTTCGCCGCCGCAAGGTAGCGCCAGCAGCCTGTCCCCCTCGCCACCTTGCCCCCAGCCTGCTGGGGAAATATGCATTTGGGTCAGGGTTCAGCGGCAGACGCAAAGAAACTCTGAGCTGACACACAAATGTCGAAGAAATGTACAAGAATTGTGTGTGTGCTTGTGTGTATGACTGAGTGACTTGGCAAAGAGGCAAAGCAAACTCATTCGAAAGTGGCTAATTTTTCAATTCCTTCTTAAATTGCCAGCTGGCGTTCATTAAACTAATATTCGAATGCTTAAGTGGTTGCAAAAGTTTATAAAATTATGCAAAAACACAAATCCAAATAAATAGAATTAATTCAAACTAATTTTACTCAAGTAGTAAAATATTTAATTTTTAGAAAAGAATAAAATATTCTTTCTATGAGTTGTTCCAAGTTTTCCTGTAAATTTATTATGCTAATAATATTAATTTATTTCATGTATTTTATTACCTTTATAAAACTCAACTGTGTAAATCAAACCAATATTCGAGATTAAAGTGTTTGCCAAAAATACATATAAACCATATACAAACCATTCCTAATAAATAGATTTAATGAAATTTCATTTTAATCGTATTCTAAATAGTACAATTTATTCAATTGCCAATTATTTGAAAAAATTAAAGTTAATACATTCCTCAAAATTGTATTCTAATTTATTGGAGTAATAAAAGTCAATTACATGAATCATGCGCGTGGTATTATTATTGGTAAACTGTTCTTTAAAATTCTGAAGGAGCTGCTGTTGTATGTGCTCGACAGAGAAATACTCGTTATAAATTTGTATTAATAAAAAAAAATGAAGTGTGGGGAATACCTAATTGTGTTTTCATTTTTATGAAAGCCTTACAGTTCAAAGTTCACATTCAGGCTGTGATCAAAAGTGGTGAAAATTGGAAAGATTAGATTAAGATTTAGTATGGAGTCGCTGGTCCTCAAGTGGCGTCGGTGGTGTAATGGTCAGCATAGTTGCCTTCCAAGCAGTTGATCCGGGTTCGATTCCCGGCCGACGCACAACCAAATTTTTTAAATTTTAAAACTACGACAAATAAATTTGTGTTGCCAAAACGAAGTGTACTTCAAAAGTTGTCATGTTGATTAATATATATTATAAACAAATTTTTGAAGTTGTACATTAAATTGATCATCATTTTATTCAATTTAAAGTCAAAAGCGAATAAGTAACTTAATAGTCTCATACACATGAGTGAAATCCCTCAACTAGATTTACAGGTCTATAAGTGTGCTTGAGTAAAGCCCATCGTAAACAGCTCAAGGCGTAGTTGCAAAACTAATCCGCGCCATTCAACAGACGCAACAGCAGCAGACCGACTGCAACACTAACAATCAAATCAGCCAATCAACTGTCGATTGCTTAAGCCATTTTCAATCAACACGGCGGCGTCAGAGCTCAGACACACACACACACACACACACACAGATGCAGACACAACCGCTTACCAGCGAATTACAAATCTCAAACGCACAATAAACGCAATTACAAACACGTGTACAACAGCCGACGAGGGAGATGGCAAGTGAGAGAGACATAGAGAGTGAGCGAGAACGAGACGGATGGAGTTATAGAAATAGGCAGACCGTTATGTGTGTGACCGCAGGCAGAGCAGAACGTGGCAAAGGAAATGAACGGCATGCGTATGAGGAACAACGAGGCGTATTCGCAACATGAATTGCCAGCGGAGCACCACGCGCATTCCACCAGGCAATCAATCAATCAAGCAATCACAACAACAAGTATTGCATATTGCCAAAATGATTCAAAGGCGATGGCGATGGCGAGAAAACAGCATTTTGGATAAGTGGACCCCACGGAGCCCCTGCAATCGGCAGTAAATTATTTGCAACGAAAAACTAATCGAAATCACAAACAGGCAAATGTAGTTGGATATGGAATCAGACAGGCACTGACAGGTCGCAAGAGTTGTATCTGAGAGATAGACGCAGTCTATGCATAACAAATGACATTTGTATCTGTTTGAGTGGCAGCAATATTTGTGTTGCATAAATAATATAAATACTTGCAAATTGATTGCCACAGATATGCACAATAACCAGATAATAAACCAAATATTCGCAATTGTATCTCAAAGATGCAAATCCATCGATGAGCTGCAAGTGACAACTGCATGACATCGCAGTTGCTGAATTTGGAATTCGAATTTCTGAATTTGAATTGCAATTCAAATGCCACTCTGAGTACTCGTATAGTTAGATTTATTTAGCTGTCATTTGACAAACACTTTTATATTAGAGATCCGTGAATGTTGCCAGTGCACAGCTGTTGTTGCCTTTGCTGTCCATTTGCCCATTTCATTGAGGACTTGGAACTTGGAAGCCACCTCTAGATGCGATACTTACCGGAGTACAAAAAGTCCACTTCCGGGTTTGTTTTGATATGTTTATAAGTGGATTTACTTTGTTGTTGCTACAACCCCCTTACAACTTTCATTTTCATTATGTCTTTGCATTGTCTTTAACATCGCTCTGCCACCCCCTCAGTATTTTAAGGACACATCCCAAACTTGTCCCGGCGGTAAAATAAAGTTACAATTTTTATAACGATTTCAGTTTTTGTATTTCTTTTTCACTTTTCCCCATTTTTTCCATTTTTTGCTGGCGCTTTTCTCATTGTTTCTGTGGCGCTCCTTTATCCCCAATTCATCTGTTTTGCATATTTCTTTGTTATGGTTGTATTATTTTCATTTTCGTTTTTCTCTCGCAGCTTTTCTCTTTTTCATTTTTCTGTGTGCGATTGTATAACGTAATCTCCGCATACTTACCGTCCGTTTGCAGCGGGCTGTAAAGAAAATCTGCTCGAAATGTATGCAAATAAGTACAGTTTGTGCTTTAATTTGAAAGAAGTGAACTTTTAGATTGTGACCTTCGCATTAAAGTTGGCAAAAACTTGGGCTAGAAGTTGATAAAGCAAAGTGGGATGAAGGGAAGACAAAAAACAACAGAAGCTGTGAACAAGGAGATACTATGCCAATTTAACAGGGAAATATCTCATTCTTATTTAATTTTACTGTTGTTGCCGTTAAAAGACACCTGAACATCAAGTCACATTTACTATCATTATCGTTACTAAAAAACTTAAAAAATTGAACACAATTTAAACCTGTTCACAGATAAGCAGCTGATTTGAACGGTAGAAGCAAACTTGGCAATTAAGTTAATTATTTTGTAGTACACTTTTGACATGATTTCATATCTGTGTATCTGTTGTCGCCTGTTAGAAACACATGTCAATGCATTTGATTTTAGCGAGATATGTTGAGTAATGCTCATATTTAAGGCCTCGTATATGTTATAAATTTTGTCGAAGGCTTCTGCTGCTAGTTTACTTTCAAACATCATAAATTTACGCACCCGTTGCTGATAACCGGCAGATAGCTGAGCCAATATAAAACAATTGGGCTATACTTAATGATTCACTGGAAAAAATTAAAGAGCTGTTGATTAACATCACATGGCGAAAATTGGAAAGAGTCATAAAAAATAATTACAAAACAACAAATTTACTATTTCCAAGTACTGAAGTACTTTCAATTGACATTACAAGTAATACACCTGATTTGTGAATCATTTGAACAAATTAATCACAGAAACTTTGAACTGACGGATATGTGTCTATTCTTTCGGGGTAGATAAGGATTCAAAAAGCTACTTATGATATTGGCCAACTTGAGAACATAGTAAACAAAACATTGTCACACTAACCTTATGAAAAATATCGTGCGGAATAGATAGAAGTTAAGTGTTGTAAGCATGACTAGGTAAACACCCTACAGACCATTTTTAATTAAAAATAAAAAATAAAATGATTGGTGAGATATAAATTAAAGATATTTGAATGAATAAAAATTACTACATTCAGTGAATTCTATGTTTAATTTAATTGCTAATATTTTTAATGAGTTAAATTAACATTGTTTAGTTGAGAGGGCATTGCGATGTCTCCATAATTTAACTGAATCTTTTAGCTCGTCAGCAGAACTGCTTCCTTACCTTGACTGCTCTCGAGGAGCCTCTCGAATATAAGCAAGTGTTATCAGATTTTCCCAACTCGTTATGGAAAATATTGTAAGGAATATTCTGAAGTGCCGCCAATTGAATCGACATGTCTATTGGCCAGTTAAGCGACATGTTTCAGTTCTAAATCGTCAGCCCATCAAATATGATGTCCCCGACCGGAGTTGTCCTGCTTCTATGCCTTTGCCTGACGGCAGCCGAGCTAAGGGATTCAGCTGTGAGCGGCAGTAGTCCACGTCGCTGCTACAGCTGCGAAGGCATCAATTGCCAGCGAACCACGCTTCAAAATGCGACTGTGGAGTGCAACGATCTGCTGGATATCTGTGTGACAGCCTATGAGGGATGTAAGTTCAATTGCTCATTATCAGAAAGACACAGTTGTATATTGTTATTGCGCCTTGTAGTTATGGTCAGCGAGAAGGGTTGTCTGCTGGAGCTTTCCCTGGCGGCCCAGGCCAAGTGCGATGCTGGGGACAAGCAGTGTCAGAAGTGCAATGGTGAATTGTGCAATAATCTGGGGCGCATTGATTTCCAGTGCATTCAATGCAATGGTTCAGAGGTGAGTGCTGAAATTATTCCAATCAACTGGTGCGTATTAACTTACGCTCAATTTCACACAGGACTCCAAATGCAATACGGGAGGAGCCAGTGTGAGTCCTTCGCAGTGTGCAGCGCCTACTTCAAGCAATTCCTATTGCTATGTGAAGGTCGAGGGAACAAGTGTTCAGCGAGGCTGTGCATTGAGTGTGAAGGAGCAACAGAGTTGCCTGAACGACTCCAGCTGCAGCCTTTGTCTGCCGGAAATTGCAGAAGGCAAGAGTGCGTGCAACAACTACAACCTGGACAACAAATCGGGGGCATCACAAGGTCAGCAACTGTTTGTTCCCTTGCTCGGGGTAGTTTCCCTGCTGGCTCTGCGAGTACTACAATAATTTACCATTTTAATGATTAATCAAAAATAAACGCAATCACTGCACAAGTCAATCACAAATAATTTATTTTTTTGGGGTTTTCCGCTTATCATCAGGGGAAGATAGTTGCGGGCCATCGTGTGTTTTTGCTTAGTCTGCTACGAAAATAAACGAGCAAAAATCAATTAAATTATATGCAGATACGAGTCACTCAGTTATGTAGTTTAAAAGCATGCCTAAATCAATTTACATATGAAACATTTCATTTTGCTTGGATAAATTGCGAGGAAGCTCGTTATGAAATTTGCAACTTCAAACAGTCGAGAGACACCAAAAAGAAATCATCTTTCGATTTAAAAATAAAACTCCTATAATAAATTCCACAAATTCGTCATTTGACAAGTAAAGCACAAGAGTCATGATAAGGTTCATTTGCAAAATGCTATTTACTAATCAAATGTGCTCAAAAACTGTTGCTTTGAAGCATACTCCAAAATCATCAGTAGATGATAAATATTTGATTTATTTTGCTGTCCATAATGTGGCTGTCTAATGCCAGCAAAATAGTTGATTTACAATTATTTAAAATGCTCGTTTAGTCTTCGATTCACATTAATTTTAACTAAAACTTAAACATATTTTTATTATAAAGATGTATCATAATTCATTATAATAATAAATCAATGGGAATGATTCATTAACTTTTATTGATTAATGCCACAATGAAAAAGATTTAGATTGTATCACGTGAATGAAAATAATAAAAATACTTAAATATAGCTTTACAAAAAAAAATCATTAATCAAAAAAATGAATTTTAATATATATAAAATGAACATTATATTTACATTTATAATATAATAAAACAAAAATAATTAATAAATATAAAAATAAATATGGAAATAAATATATTAACATAAGACAATTAAATAGTCAAATTATATTATAAATGAAAATTATTATATAACAGAAGTTAAAGTAAATTAATTATTTGAAATGCGTAAAATTTGTATTAATTAAAAAATATTTATACTTGTAGGCATAGGGAATTTCTTAAATAAATCTAAAAAATAAACAAAATTTTTATACATTTCCAATGATATAGTTTACAGTAACAGGGTTATATACGAAATGCACATCACTTTTATGCAACTATCTAAAATATACTTACATTATCTCTGAGTTATCAGCTGTAAAGCTAGGTCTGTAGGTGCTACAATTTTGCTACCTCTCAAGTATTTTGCAGTGCAAATAACTGGAGTCAAGTGCACTTTACAGCCTATAAAAGGTGAACCTATTTGCAGACCAGCGGACAGTTGAAATTCTAATATGAAGGTTACATCAGTTGTTGGTACGCTGCTGTTGGTCGTCTGCTCGACAGGATTTGCCAAAGCGAATACAGCTACAAGCTGCTATAGTTGCTATGGCATCAATTGTCAGCGAACAACGCTGAACCAGGAGCAAACTTGCTTGGACTCTTTGGACTATTGTGTGACGATATACGATGAATGTAGGTGTGGATTATGATGGAGTTTAATTAGCTGATGGACTCACAAAATTCAATAAAATTCTCTTTGAGCAGCGAAGGTGCTCTACAAAGGCTGCTCCCTGGAGATTCCTGTGCAACTACGTCAGCGATGTGAGTCTCGACCCAATGCTTCCTGTCACAAGTGCAACTCGGATCGCTGCAACAATGTGGGCTCAAGACAGTACGCCTGTGTGCAGTGTGATGCCAATACTGTATGTATAGTAAACTACTATAGACTTCTTTCATAATTCGCTATCAATTCGACCATCGACAGGACACGAACTGTGCTGAGAATGCGGCTACTTTGGAACCAACCTCGTGTGCTGCTCCCACTGCAGTCAACTCCTATTGCTATGTGAAGTCCTCTGGTTCGAGCAGCAGCATTGTTCGAGGCTGTTCCACAACTTTGACCGATCAAATGAGTTGTCTAAATGATGCCAACTGCGTGCTGTGTTCACCCGGCGACATTCGAGGCTGCAACAATGTGAACGTTTCAACGGATTCAAGTGCGGGCAATCGTTTCATTCGCTTTTTGAGATAGAACTAGACTCTGTACTATACAATAAAATAATATGCAATTATTTTGATTAATAAATTTAGCAATGATTACTACAAGATTTTGAAAAATATACTTAAAATCACAACATGGGTTGTATTTTATTATATAATAATATCACACTCGACAATGTTTTGAATTTATAAATGAAAATATGTTACATAAAATATTGTATCTAACTGAGTAAATTAAAAATACGAAGATGTAAATAAAATGTTTCGTCATAGAAATATGAATATGGTGTTAAATAAAATATTGTATCAATAAATCCAAATGGTTTTTAATTGAGTTAATTACAAATAGCAAGATGCAAATATAATGTATCGTTACAGAAATATGAATATTCTTAAATATAAGTATTGAATAAGTTACTTAAATTATATGGTGTCAACAAAATGAAATTACCTTTTGTATCACTTAATTGAATGTTTTCGAATCGCATTGTAAATGTTTAAACAAGTTTTTTTATCATGGTTAATCAATTTTACGTTTGATATACTAGTCAGATAAGTTGCGATGTTGAATACAAAATACATTAAAATCATCAATTTAAATATTTGTGAAGTGTTACAGTTACACGGCGCTTCGGGCAAGCAAATATTGTGTTCATGAATTAAATATGAGTTATTTGTATTTATTTGTAAATAATCACGCTACCATCACTAAAAACAAAAACCTCCAAATACTGCTTTCGATGAAAAACTTCCATAATAGTCGTAAACATGTTTGTTTACTTTTGACTAAGGAACACTTTGTATAATACTATAAGTACTAATGTGCATTCAAAGCATTTGCAAAAGAAGTTAAATGACAAATAGATCACACAATGTTAAAGAGGTAAATAAACAAAAGTGACAAGTAACACGACTAATGTGCATTAATGGGTTATCAGTGCGCTTGACTTTGATGGTAGTTACAGATATTTGTACTACTTGATCGAAAGGCATCAGAAAATCCGGCTAATCAGGACCAACAGTTTGTTTAAACACTTCACTCCACTTCAGCTCAATCGAAAACACTCTCGAGTGCAACCGAGCTTATATAAAGTGATGGACAAGTCAATGCCTGACCAAATGCCAAATGAATTAGTTCCAATGTCGATGAGGAAGTGTGCAATTCTCTTCGTTCTGTGGCCTTTGCTGCAGGCAGGACTTCTGCTGGCATCGGAGTCATGTCTGTACTGTCGTGGCATCAATTGCCAGCGCAGCAGCTACCAGGCCACGGAGCAGTGTGTGGATCAATTGGACGCATGCGTCAGCGTCTTCCTTGGGGGCATGGTGCAGGCCCAAGGTTGCCTGGAGATGCTAGAAGATAACTTTCACCAGCACTGTAAACACAATGAGCGCGCTCAATGCGAGATTTGTGTAACCAACAGTTGCAACAATGTAACCTCCAGCCAATTATCCTGCTTGCAGTGCCTCGACACAGAGGTGAGTAGAGTGCCAAGACAAATCATTGGCTATAATGTGTTTCATCTTACAGGATGCTCGTTGTCGCACCGCACCTGAACAACTGACTGCCCAAAGATGTCCTATTTCACATAGTGGACGCAACCTTTGCTTTACCAGCATCACGAATCAGCGAGTGGAGCGCGGCTGCTCTCTGAGCCTGTCGGAGCAGTTATCCTGCTTGGCCAATGTAAATTGTCAGCTGTGCGATCCTTTGGAACTGGCACATTGCAACGATCAGCTGATGGATGAGCGGACAACGACAACAGAGTCACCAGTGGACACTACAAGTTCCAGCTCAAGCTCTAGCTCAAGTTCCAGCTCAAGTACGAGTACCAGCTCTAGTACAAGTTCTAGTACCAGCTCTAGTACAAGTTCCAGTACCAGCTCTAGTACAAGCTCTAGTACCAGCACTTCTTCGACGACGTCGACTACAACCGAGGCACCAACTTCGTCAACGGACAGTCCAACAACATCAACAACAACAGTAAAGCCCAATAGTGCCACAAGTTTTTCTATCAAAAATGTTTTAGTTTTTCTGGCTATTTCTCAGCTAGTTTTTATTTATATATAACCACAATAAATAATTGGGGAAAAAACGTTGGGTTAACTGCTGTGGCTCCAAGTTCCCACGACCTTCCCTCCATCATAATACTAATGCTAATCTAATAATTGCTAAGCGATTGTTCATGTTCATAAATAACGATAAAGCTGATAGAGAAGCACACAATTACAATACATACAATGGGCTTTACAATCCACTTACGGCACAACAATAACGAATTTTATAAGTTCGTTTAACTTCGAGAACAAAGAGTAGAAAATATTTTATTTCAATTTAATATACATAATAACTAAAAATAGCTTAACATAAATATAAAATTTAAGTTCTCCACATATTTTTTTAATTCCAGGAATACCAAAATTATACTTAGCTTCATCCATAGTCCGGGCGTCTAAACATTCAATACAATAATAGCAATCACTAATAAGATTAATACCAGTAGATTAGCGACCATTGCGAAATCATATGAGAAACCCAGCGATATAAAGCGCTTGACAACACCAAAAAATGCAGCTAAATAATTAAAAATCCTTTGTCCGATATTTTGCAGGATTCTGAGCCCTTGTCTCTATCGATCAGTGCCTTTTGACAAAGCTATCTAGTGATAAAAAATAAACAAAATAAAATAAAAAAAAAGGTGATAAAGAATAAACTTAAGTGCAATGACATTCTTGATTAATAGCTGTTGCATTTCCTGGCAGTTCAATGAATCAGTCAGTATGCCAATAAACTTGGTCCTAAGCGCTTGTGCATGGCCTTTAGTCTGCATAATAGTCATAAAAACCATATACCCGTATATGTATGTGTACTTAGTTTGGACCTGCAATCGCAAAATTATTGGGTTATCGTCGTCTTATCTATGTGACGAAAATCGAAACAACTCGTACACGAATATAAACGTGTTTCTGGCTAAATTCTGTGATTATACGACGCCTTTTTGGCTTATCTTCCTGAATTTTGTTTGTGCTTTTATGTTAATTCCCAGCGTAGAGGGTAGTCGGCATAGTCGGTGTTATAAATAACAGCTAACAGAAATTCGCTTTATCGGACATTCGGCAACACTGTCATATAATCATAGTGGTTATTGGATGGCAATAACTTTATTTCACTGATACGGCCATCGATAAGTCTATAAAAGTCGCTGCCAGACTGGCCACAAAATTAGTTACCCGATTCCAATTTTGTGGGTTATACGTGTCGGGTAAAACCCTATCGATCATGAGACTGACCACAACAGGAGTAGCCCTGCTACTTCTGGTATTATACACCATTAATCCAAGCGGTACGTTTCATCAAGGATAACACCATGTGCTAGTGAAGTGATCGTTGAATTAGGAAAAATAAATAAAAATCAATAATTGATAACAATACTCATCTTATGAAATAAAGTGCCATATTGTTCCAATTAAATTTGTTACAACAATTCTTGGATTAAATAAATAAGTTAAAAGCAAAATTATTGAAAACTTTTGTAATGAACTCTCCAACGTTGTGTAACTTAAAGCTATTGTACAAAATATGGATAATACAAAATTAGGATATAATAATAAAACACATTAAAAAGTGGTGCATTGAAATAAATATATATTATATATATATAGATATCTAAAGAATGAACATTTTAAAATGTGACTTCAATATAAATGAAGCTATATTTTTGATTGGCACATAAGCCAAATCCGAAATATAGCAAAAAATATATCGCAATTAAGCGGATGTTTAATTAGATAACGCTTATGACTCATAAAAATGCAATTATGATAATGCTTATCAATTTATAATGGTTTTTCATGTGATGAACTCTGAAACTTTGCACAAAAAAATAACCTCAAAGTGTTTTAAAAATATCCAATTTATCAGTTAATAAGTGAAATTGGAATAAAATTAATTGAAAGTGCTTGAAAATATTGTTTTGAAATCGAAAACCATAATTCTGTTAATAAACCATAAGTACCCTAAATATTATCACAAGTTAATGGATTTATTTGGCGTTAGTTTAATAGATTATGGATTTTGGACTTTAGCACGATTTTAAGCCTGCGAAATCGCAGGTGGTCGTTTATATTTGGAGCACAGATTTATAGCATCTGATTACTATAATTCTAATGAAATCTTATACTCCCCACTTTATATAATGAGTGCTTATGTAATCAGAAGTATGTGCTTGCTTGACCAATTAAATATTATGTACAACATTCATGCTGACAATATAGTACATACGAGTATATGGGACGTTGTAAAGCTATTGGCGATAGCGCTATTTGATTGCCGACCATAAACAACAAGGCAACAAATTGTTTCAGCGATAAAACTAGCCCGAAGATTAGCAACTAGCCAGAAAAGCGTTTAATGTCCAAATGGTTCATACTTTCTAAGCCAGTTCGACGATTCGAAGCTGATCTGAAAAAAATCCATAACATTTTGTACCTTAGAACTCAGCTTAGCTTAATGCAAATGAATAATTCATTTAAAACAACAAAACATATGCTTTTTTTTTTAATTTCGTTTTTATGGAATTATTTTATTTGGCACCAATATTTGAATTATTAATTTCAATAATTCAAAATTGTGTATTTAAATTATTGTGAAATATTATATTTGTTGCAGTCATTAGTAATCGTTATTTTTTGGTTGTAGGGTACAGCAAGTGAAATAGATTACACTTTATAGAGATTTGATTGCCAATCGAGCAACAGCAGTGTTATGCGCTGATTGTTCGCACACTTCCAATGCCATATTTCCAAATATACCATAAAAACAATAGGGGGTTTTCAGTTTATAAATACACACTTTATATACATATAGATAGATGATGACAATAAATAGATGATGAATAATCAATGGGCAACCATATTTAATATTGGATCACAGTGAATAGTTTAAAGCCTAATAATAATAAATTCAATAAATAATTAAATGATTTTTAAATAGATATAACATTAAATTGTTAGGAAGCAAAATAAAATTGAATTAAAATAAATATATTTAATGAAACACCCTAAATTTAAAATAACTTTAATTGGTTTTTCAAAATGAAAGTAATATAATAAATAACTCTTAAATGGATCAATACTTTTGTTGGACACCTTATCTAATCAACACAATGATGATAATACATATGTATACGAAATAATGCATTTATTTCAAAGTAATGAAGTAGTAACAAAAATCTTTTTAAATTCTATATTATGTCCATTTTTATCCACATATTTTTAAAATATCTTTTCTTATCAATGTTAATTAGAAAAGTTTTATGGAATAATGTATTTATACCAAATATATGAAATAGTGAAAAATCAAAGTCTATATTTAAATATATAAACAAAAATATAGAAATATATTCAACAATGTATTTGTGCAATGTTGCTCTTTGCAGATGCTTGGACTCACAGTTGGCACACAGGTCCAATTAACTGCTACATCTGCTCAACTAAAGAGGATTGTGCTGCGAGTGCGGGCCTGCTGAAGAAATGCGAGGGCAACGATGCCCAGAGTTGTGTGGCACTGTTTGAGGATGGCGTCGTCGTTCAGCGCGGATGCAGCGACAGCCTCGGAGAGTCCTGCGCCGCACAGGAGAACAGTTGCTATGAATGCGACTCGCATGGCTGCAACAATCTGAAGGATAACTCCAAACTGATCGATTGCTTGGTATGCGACGCTGAGACCGACGAGAACTGTGTCTTCGACACCGAACTGGTAACGGAGACACGTCGTTGCAACGAGCAGTGCATCACGGCTCTCTATCCACGCACCAACGATGTGGCTTCCCCCTTGGAGCTGGTGCGCACTTGCCACGATGACTTGGACTATGATGATCGCGAGGCCTGCGCCGCTGGCACTCTGGATAACTGTGTGGCATGCAGCACCGCCAAATGCAACACGGCTGAGATCGGAGTGCGTGGCAGCTGCAACTTCTGCGCCGACGGCAACTGCGCCAGTCCGCAATCGAAAACATGCCGCGCCGTGGCAGCCAACGGCGACAAGGAGCAATGCTTTATTCAAGTGGATGAGTCGGGACAAATCTCCGATATGGGCTGCCTCAGTCAGTTCAATGTCAGCGATGCTGCTCTGCTGCAGGGCGAGAAGCGTCTCTGGCTCTGCACCGGCGAGGATTGCAATGTGATCTCCGCTCTGCCCGCTTCGAAGAGCTGCATCCTCTGCAGCTCCCGCACTGCTGCCAATTGTGCAATTGCTCCAAATCTGTTGATCAGCAAGACCGAATGCTCACATCCCCTGAACAGCGATTGTTACTCACTGCTGCGTGAAGATGGACACACAGAACGTGGTTGCATGACCACGCTTGAGGCAGAGGATTACCTCGAGTGCCAAAGTGGCAGCAATGCCACAAAATGCACCACCTGCAACGGCGACAATTGCAACACAAATGTAAGTTATGCACAGAAACAATGATTATTATTTTAACACAAAGAAAATAATTGTTAAAATCATGAAAATTGAGGCCAACAGACAAATTGTTAAAGTAATATTGCTTTTGATTTCCATAAAGAAGAGAAACATTCTTTATTCCAATTATTTCAAGAAATCGAAAATGTCAAACTTGAACCCAAAAAACAATATCCTCGAATCAAGAATGTCTTCATGAACTTGCTCTGTTCTTTTTTTTTTTAATTTTACTTTACCCAAGAAAGAAGAAAATTACAACTTTTTCCCTGGCTAATTTAGTGACGAAGGATTTTTTTTCGATCCAATAATTCTGTAAATAAGATATTTTCAATCAAGAATTAAATTTAAATATTGTCAAAGCAAAGAATTTTATTTTTGTTTATATATCTTAATTTTTCTCTCCGTGATTTACAACCCTGCTTCACCATTTCTTGCTTATTTTATCTTTTTACGCTATCTTAGCTTTTCGAGTCATTTTTATTACAGTTCCACGTTTTCTAAAGCACTTTCTAATTCGTTGTATTAATCGTTGCAGCTGCAACCGGTTGCTGCTGATCGTTTAAGCTGCCACGTCTGCCACTCCAAAGAAAACGCGAACTGCGAAGTGTCGCCCGATGCCTCGGCTCTCTGCGTTGTGCATCGTCCTGGCCAGATGTGTGTGACCAGCATCGATGTGGATGGCTTCACGGTGCGCGGCTGTGGCGACACCTTGAGCTGCGAGTCCGACGATCCACAGAGCTGCCAGCGCTGTCTGGGCGAGAACTGCAACACGGTCAATCTGCAGCGACGAAGCGATGGCCAGCCAGGTGGCTGGGGACAACAGTTGCCCCTCAGCTGTCTCAGCTGCAACGATACCACAGCCTGCGCTGCCAGCTCGGTGCCAGCACTCGCCTGTGCTGCCAACTCCGAGTACTGCATGACAGTCCTCGATGCTTCCGGCCAAGTGCAGAGTCGTGGTTGCAGCAATGTTGTGGAGACTGCCTTCAGTGCCTACTGCGACGCCAATGACGGCAAGTGCCTCAACTGCAACTCGAACGACTGCAACAATGCCGCCACCATCGACAGCTATTCGCAGTGCATCTACTGCGAGTCCAGTGTCAATAGCGACTGCATTGCCGATGCTCAGCTGGTGACCAGAAGGCGCCAGTGCAACGGCAAGTGCATGACGGCCATGAAGCCAGTGAGTGGCTCCGATGGCTACGATCTGGTGCGTGGCTGTCTGGACGACAAGGATCCTGAGGAGCAGGCGCTGTGTGTGGCAGGCAGCGATAAGAACTGCGTGGCCTGTGATGGCGACGCCTGCAACGTGGCTGAGATCGAAGTGGACAGACTCAGTTGTAACGTCTGCACGGATACCGATGACTGTGCAGAACCCAATCAGGCTGTTTGTCTCAACTACAGCCCGACGGACCGCTGTTACATGCTGTTCGATGACACGGCCTCTGTTAGTGCGATGGGTTGTCGGTCCGATCTCACAGCGAACTTTATTGAATCCAAATTAGAGTCCTTGTGGTTCTGCGAGGGCAACAACTGCAATTCCTACGCCAACATTCCCAAGCCCAACACATGCAAGGTCTGCTCTTCATATGACGATGAAAACTGCGCTGTCGATCCCAACAAGATCACCCGATACGAGACCTGCAATGTGTTGCCCAACACTGGCTGCATGACACGCGTCCTTTCAAGTAAGTTTGTCCTTAAGCTGAGTCTACACAGCTATCTTAGATTCCATAAATCCTTCGAGTATTAAATTCAATATAAGTAGTAAGACCAAAAATAATTATCATTAAATTGCTACTTCAACAATCATTTTTAATTTTAATTCTTGAATTGAAAAATAAAATTAAAAACCAAAAATTATAAATTAATTTTCATAAAATAAATTGAAAATTTTTATAAATTTTATCACGTTATCACAAGCTATATAGAAGTGCATCAAGTATTCCACTTTAATAAATATTTAATAACAATATAGATAATAAAGTAATACCAGTTTAACAGACAGAATTTCTAGTACAAATGTTTCTCTTTAGATTTATCCCAAATTAAGATTAATTAAGTATTTTGTAACATTAATAGTATTAAAATAATTGCAAGTGCAGCTGAAGTAAGAAATTAATTATTTAGAAACTGCATTGAATATTTATCTATATTTAGTAATTAATAATAATAATACTATTGAAATAATTTCAAATGCTGCTGATTAGGTTAAGATGTAATCAAAATTTTTGCCTTTGCATTGTTAATTAATTGAAATTTTCGTGCCTTTGCAGCTGGCTTCACGGAACGTGGCTGCGTCAGCAGCTTGACCGTCACCCCGCTGAGGGCGTGCCTCAAGGGCGAGGGCAACTGCGAGGTGTGCGAGGGCGAGATGTGCAACAAGAACATCTATCCCGAGGATCGCCGTCGCTGCCATCGCTGCAACTCCATCGACGATCCCAGCTGCGAGTCGTCCCCCAGCACAGCCAGCGTCTGTCCCTATTACGATCAGTCGCAGGGCTGCAGCAGCAAGCTGGTGAATGGTGCCACATATCGTGGCTGCCAGACGGAATTCATCTGCGACGACAGCGACAAGCAATATTGCCGCAACTGCGCCAGCGGCGACAACTGCAACGTGGTCGATCTCAGCGATCTGGTCATCGGCTATCCCGGCAAATGGGCCACGCCTCCGGTCAACTGCTACACCTGCGAGGGCTTCGCCTGCCAGGGCAGCAGCCTGGGCGCTCTGCAGAAGTGCGCCAACAACGACAACCAGAACTGTGCCACAGTCTTTGCCACAAATGGGTCGGTGGTGCTGCGCGGCTGCACCGATCAACTCTACGCCCACGATGAATACGGCCAATACTGCGACGAGAACTCGGCGAGTTGCAAGTTCTGCAAGTCGACGGGTTGCAACAACGCCAGGGCACTCGACAGCTATGTGAACTGTCTGCTCTGCGATGGCTCCGAGCAGGCGAACTGTGTGCGCCAAGAGGAGGACATTACTCGACAAATATCCTGTCAGGGCAGCTGCTTCACTGGCCTCTATCCGCGTTCGCGCAGCGTCGAGGATTCGCCCCTGGAGATGGCGCGCGGTTGCCTCGATGATCTGGAGTACGACGATCGTGAGGCTTGTGCTGCTGGCACCTTGGACAATTGTGTGGCATGCACGGGCGCAGCTTGCAACAAGGCCGCAGTGCCCGAGAAGCGGCTCAGCTGCAACTACTGCGAGGGCGAGAACTGTGCCCAGCTTACGGCATTGACGTGCACGGCATACAGGGAGAATGATCAGTGCTACATTCATGTGGACGATAATCAGATCGAGAGCATGGGCTGCGCCAGCGACTTGGAGCGCAGTTTCCTGCAGGCGAATCGCCGTGACTTGTATCTGTGCAGCGACAACAACTGCAACACAAAGGACGTGCTCAGCGAGAAAGGTGTTTCATGTCTAGTATGCAATTCAACAGCTGAATCTGGCTGCATCGTGGGTGAATCAATTAAGGCCACGGTCTGTCAGCATTACTTGTATCCGCAGTGCATCACGCACATTACTGCCGGTAAGTGAAACACATTGAAAGCCAAGCCAGCCATCGTCATCATCACAACTCTTAGCTAGTGATCGTTAAATTATAATCATCAAACTTATGATTAGTTCAGCATTCGCAGTTTTTAATTCACAATGATATCGGTTTTTTCTTCGTTCAAATGACACGGTAAAAACAGAAGTGTTAATTAATTAGTACTAAAGTTTAGATTTTAATTATTAAAGCTAAACACTGGAAAAAGCCTGAAATAATTCAGAAAAAATTAAATATCGAAGATAAATTCTCAAAATCATGACCAACAATTCGAGATTGGTGATTCTTCAAATGACATCGTTTTTAGTTATTATAAAAATATTCAAAAATATATTCTTAATTCCGAAGCTCAAAAATAGAAAACAAATTCTCGAGCCTTTTGTTTATTGAATTCTCTATTTTCTATTAATAATTTAGTTACTCTTATATTTAAATATTTCCTAACATTTTCAACGTAATCGTTTTAAGTTCAATCGAGTAGTGTTCAAACCTGGGGTCCGATCAGATGAAGGCTTAAGGTGACAGCATTCGCTCTAACTAAATTGCAAATTCTAGTTTTATAAATTTTATCGTAGAGTTAATGCAAGAAAATGCTTTTTTATAATAGTTTTATAGTTAATTTTATACTGAAAACCTACAAAATTATGTATAGCAATTTGAAAGTTCTTCGATCTTTAAAAATACTTGAAACAAGATTTTATTTATTCTTATAAAAGTTAAGATCGTAGTCTTGGTTCAGGAATGTTTTATAGAACGAAATCGTGTTTCAAGAATTTACTTTGAAGTTCGAAATATGTTTTCTCACTGTGTACTTTCTACTACTCGCCAATAGATGGCGTGCTGCAACGTGGCTGCCTCATGGACACTACTGACGAGCTCTTCGACGACTGCCTGAGCGGCAGCAGCGAGACCTGCACCACCTGCGACTCCAACGACTGCAACAAGGAACTCTACCCCGCCGACTGGCGCAGCTGCCTGCGCTGCGACTCCAGCAGCGACGCCAACTGCGAGAAGCAGCCGTCGAGCTACGCCGGCTACTGTGCCGTCTACCAGGCGGACGAGGCGTGTGTGACCAGCCTGGAGAAGGGACGCACGCGTCGCGGCTGCCAGTCGGAGCTGTCCTGCGACGCGAGTCAGGCGGGCAACTGTCGCGTCTGCGAGGCCAACGATTGCAACACGGTTAACCTGGCTGCTGGTTACGTGGGTGAGCCGGGCAAGTGGCAAGATCTGCCGCTCAGCTGCCACGTCTGCACGGACGAGGCAAGTTGCGCCACGGTGGGCACGCCCACCACCTGCGAGGGCAACAACAAGCAGCTCTGCAGCACGGTCTTCGGCGAGGCCGGCAAGGTTGTGGCACGCGGCTGCAGCGACACGGTGCTCAGCGCCAATGCCGCATACTGCGAGGCAAACGAGGCCAACTGCTTGCAGTGCAAGTCGAATGGCTGCAACAATGCCGCCAGCCTGGACGCCTACATCGATTGCTATCACTGCGACGCCGAGCTGGACGAGGACTGCGCCTGGGAGACGCCGCAGCAGACGCGCCAGTGCCAGGGCCAGTGCATGACCGGCCTGTATCCACGCAGCTCCGCCTGGGACTCCGCCCTGCTGCCCACGCGCGGCTGCCTCGACGATCTGGAGCAGGCCGATCGCGAGCTCTGCGCCGCCGGCAACCATGCCAACTGCACCGCCTGCTCGACCAAGCTGTGCAACACGGGCAACGTGCTGGAGACGGCACAGGAGTGCTATGTGTGCGAGTCCAGCGACTGCGTCGACTTGAAGCCGAGCAAGTGTGTCAGCTACAGGGAGCAGCTGCAGTGTTACCTGGCCTTCGAGGATAACGAAATCATTGCCGCGGGCTGTGCCAGCGACTTTGAGACGCAGGTCATCGCGGAGCTGGTGGCCCAGCAGCGTCTGCTTGTGTGCGACGGACAGAACTGCAACAATCCCTCCATCGTCATGCCCCAGCCCAACACCTGTCTGCACTGCAGCTCGCTCGACGACTCGCGCTGTGCCACAAATCCCAACACGCTGCTCACCACCGACATCTGCTCGCAGATGCCGTACACGCAGTGCGTGACCCACATCGATGCTGCCGGAACGACAACGCGCGGCTGCCTGGCCACCGTGGCTGGCGACGATTTCTCGGGCTGCTTGGCGGGCACGCTGGATCGCTGCGACATCTGCACCGGCAGCAACTGCAACGGTCTGACCGTCTTCCCCACGAATCGCCGTCGCTGCCACCAATGCGACTCTGCGAGCACGCCGGCCTGCGCCAATGCGCCCAGCAGCAGCAACTACTGCCCGATCTACGACGCCGAGGACAGCTGTGTGACCACGCTGATCAACGAGGTGACGCATCGCGGCTGCAGCTCCAGCCTGAAGTGCGCCGATCCCAGCGACTCGGGCACCTGTCGCGTCTGCAGCGGCAGCGACGCCTGCAACACCGTCGACCTGGAGCGTCTGCACACGCACGGCAGTCCGGGCGTGTGGCAGCCGACGCCCATCAAGTGCCTGAGGTGCTCGAGCGCCGAGGAGTGCAGCGATGGCGGCGGCACCCTCGAGCAGTGCGTGGGCCTGGACAACTGTGTGACGATCTTCGATGCCAGCGATGCGGTCACTTCGCGCAGCTGTTATGGCTATCTGGATGCCACCGAGAGCAGCTACTGTGACGAGCAGCCGGAGAACTGTCCGCGCTGCAACAGCAACAGCTGCAACGTCGCCGACAGCCTGGAGAGCTATGTGGAGTGCCTGGTCTGCGACTCGACAACGAATCCCAGCTGCGTGGCAGATGTGAGTGCGCTGACCAAGACGCGACAGTGCTACAAGGGCTGCCTGACCGCCTTCCGCCAGCTGTTCAACGAGACCAGCGATCCCAGCTACGCTTTGGTGCGCAACTGCCAGGACGACAAGGAGGCCGCGGACAGCGCCGCTTGCGGCAGCGCCGACAACAAACTGTGCGCCGTCTGCAACGAGAACAAGTGCAACAAGGACGATCTGGTTACCAGCCGACAGAGCTGCCTGAGCTGCCAGGGCGACGCCTGCCAGAATCCACAGGCCGCCAGCTGCGCCAACTATCGTGCGGAGGATGCCTGCTACATTAGGTTCGACGAGGCACGCGCTGTGGTCGCCCATGGCTGCCTCAGCGAGCTGAGCCACGCGGACATCTACCAGCTGCAGCGAGAGCAGCGTCTGGTCAGCTGCGAGGACAACGATTGCAACACGATGGAGTCGCTGCCCGATCCCCAGAGCTGTGTGCTCTGCAGCTCGCGCACCGATCGCAACTGCGCCGTGAGTCCCGGCAGCGTGACAAGTGCCACATCCTGCTCCCAGCTGGGTCTGACGCAGTGCTATTCGCGTGTGCTGGACGATGGCTCCACGGAGCGTGGCTGTCTGTCGAGTCTGGAGGACGATCAGTTCCTGGGCTGCTACAACGGCACAGCGAGCGACTGTGCCGCCTGTGTGGGCGAGGCTTGCAACAATAAGCTGTATCCCAGCGGGCGCAGCTCGTGCCACATCTGCAACTCGGAGAGCGACGGCAACTGCGCCTCCGCGCCGAACAGTCTCTCCGTCTGCCCTGTCTACGCCGAGGGCGACAGCTGTGTGACCAACCTGCGCAGCGGCATCGTCTACCGAAGCTGCGGCAGCTCGCTCAGCTGCGAGCCGAACAGCAAGAGCTGCGTCTACTGCGAGGGCGACGGCTGCAACGTGGCCGATCTGTCGCGCTACGACGACGACAACCACGGCAAGTGGCAGGATCTGCCGCTGAGCTGCCTCACCTGCGAGGACGCCAGCTGCCAGCAGGCGACGATCAGCAGCGAGCGGTGTGCGGACAACAACGAACAGGACTGCGTGACCGTCTTCAATGAGGCGGGCGTTGTGGTGCGACGTGGCTGCGAGGACGCCATCGATCTGGACGAGCAGCTGGCCAGCTACTGTGTCACGAATCCCAGCAAGTGCCCCGTCTGCAAGTCGAACGACTGCAACAATGCCACGGCCACCACGCAGTACAACAGCTGCATCTACTGCGACTCCTACAAGGATCTGACTTGCCTGTGGGATCCCGAGAACAGCCAGAACAAGCGTCGCCAGTGCCAAGGCGATTGCATGACAGCGCTGCACGGAGCTGCCGACTCGGGCTACGACGTGATACGCACCTGCTTGGACGACAAGGAGCCGGAGGATCAGCTGAAGTGCCTCGCTGGCACCGATGCCGACTGTGTGCCCTGCTCCGGCGATGCCTGCAACGTTGCCACCCTGCCCGCCGACCGCACCAGCTGCTATCACTGCGGCGATGACTACGACTGCGAGGATCCGCCCATCAAACAGTGCGCCGTCTACAAGCCCAACGACAGCTGCTACTTGTGGGTGAACAACGACAACGACATCCAGCAGCTGGGCTGCCTGAGCTCGTTCCGCAACCAGGACGTGGAGAGCATGATCAAGACGAAGCGCATCGCACTCTGCGAGGGCAACAACTGCAACAAGCCCCAGCTGCAGGCGCCCGTCAAGTGCGCCGTCTGCGACTCGCGCACCAACGCCACTTGCGCCACAACCCCCCTGGCCATCGACAACTTTGAGACCTGCAGCCAGTATCCGCACACGCACTGCGTCACCCAACTGGACAATGGTAAGTTCTAGCCTCTTTCCATTAAAATTATGGTGCAAGATTGTTTTGAAGTTACTTACTTATCCTCTGGAGAAATGATAGTTATGCCTATTACATATTGTATTATATTTGTAACATCCCAAATCATAATGGAAAACAAAAGAAAAACCTAACTAATTTCATTTTGTGCTGTCAATTTCCATTACTAAACTATTTGCTTTAATTTCCAGAAGGTGCCACAATTCGAGGTTGTCTCTTCGATCTGTCACAAACGGACTTTGCCAACTGTCTGCTGGGCAACGATCCCAACTGCGAAATCTGCGCTGAGGATGGCTGCAATCGTGAGGTGAGTTTGTCAATTGACGGGAAAGCTTAAAAAATAAAAGTTATGCTCAAACCATAATTTCAACCATCAAGGTTTTCGTTTTCAAACTGATATTACAGCCATACACACAAATAGTTTTCTCCACGCTTATAATGTAGCTTTCATCTAAATGCTTATAACAATTTTTAATCATTTTATTACTGATCGGTATTCTATTGTATGTTTTAATATAACAGATATGTATTTGACAACTACATACATATAATTATGCATATTATTTTTGTCGTGTGAAATTGCTGCTTGCTGGCTTTAAAACCTTAATACTTGAGTTTTGTGTAGATAGTTCAGTTAGACAATCAATCGGTCAATCAAGTTGTGCTACGCATTAATTAAACACAATCATAAATAACCAAATAGTTTCCCAACCTCCTGGAAATTAGTAAATACCTAAAATCAGCGAACATTCTCCAATTAACAAAAGATAAGCTGAAATAAAATATAATATTGTTTTTATAAAAACAAACAGCCGAAGCAGTTAGATTGTTTTTTCCCTTTATTAGCAAGAATACCAACATTTAAAAATAATGACTAAACTAATGTAATTCGTTTCCCTCACAGATATTCCCGGCTGATCGTCAGCGCTGCTACAGCTGCAGCTCAGAGGACGACAGCAAGTGCGAGTCGGATCCCAGTCGCAGCTCGGTCTGCCCCTGGGTCAGCCAGTGGGAGACCTGCCAGACGAATCTGCAGAACAACGTGACCACGCGAGGCTGCAGCAGCATCATACTTTGCGACAACGACGACTACCGCAACTGCCGCAGCTGCGTGGGCAGCGAGTGCAACTCCATCGATCTGGCCAACCGCCAGGACGATGGACAGCACGGACTATTCCAGGCGCTGCCCCTCAAGTGCCACACCTGCGAGGGCGAGCATTGCCACAGCTCGCTGGGACCGGCTGCACAGTGTACACGCAACGTGGAACAGGACTGCAAGACGGTCTTCGAGCTGGATGGCGAGACGGTGCGGCGTCGCGGCTGTGCCGACGATGTGGACGACTATGAGGATCGCTACTGTCGCCAGCATCCCGAGCTGTGCTTCAGCTGCAAGTCGAACGAGTGCAACGACGCCTGGGCGGCTTCGGAGTATACCAGTTGCCTGTACTGCAACTCCGAGAACGAGGACGAGTGCGTCACGTATCCGCAGAGCACCGAGGTGGCGACTCGCCAGTGCAAGGGCCAGTGTCTGGTGGCAGTGCTGGAGAACAAGCAGCTGCTGCGCAGTTGCCTGGACGACAAGGAGGCCTTCGATCGGGCTGTTTGCACCAACGACGAGAGCGGCAACAACTGCGCCGCCTGCGCGGACGGCAGCTGCAACACGTTCCTCTTCCCCAGCGACCGCCTGACCTGCCACGTCTGCACCGGCGACAGCTGCAGCGCCAGCCACAGCGCCGCCTGCCTCGCCTACGATGAGCACGACTTCTGCTTCGCCAAGTACAAGGATGGCGCTGTCGAGTCCATGGGCTGCGCCAGCAGCCTGAACGACACCCAGCTGGACCAGTGGCGTGAGTCGCATGAGCTGTACGAGTGCGAGAACAAGGACTGCAATGACCTGACTCGGCTGCCAGCGGATGGCGAGTGCATTGCTTGCGACTCCAGCAAATCCCCCAACTGCGCTCAGTCGCCCAGTGACGTGAACACCACCGTCACCTGCCACGCCCCCATGTCGGACTGTGTGACGCGGCTGGAGAACGGCCACACCATCCGTGGCTGCCTCAGCAGCCTGAGCAGCAGTGAGGCCAGCGCCTGTGTCGCCAACGGCTCGTGCGCCTCCTGCGCCGGTGGCAAGTGCAACGTGGAGCTGTTCCCCGCCGATCGTCGCAAGTGCCACATCTGCAACTCGGTGGCCGATTCCAATTGTGCCGAGAGCCCCAACAGTCTGGCCGTTTGTCCGGTGTACGCTGCCGACGACACTTGTGTCGCCACCTTGGGCTCCGACGACTTCCTGCAACGCGGTTGTGGCAGCCAGCTGGAGTGCGAGGTCGATGACGAGGATCATTGCCAGGTGTGCAACACGGACGGCTGCAACACGAACAAGCTGACGAACGGCGCTGCCACACTGGGTGGCATTGGCCTCCTCCTCACGCTTCTCGTGTCGCTCGTCATCGGCAACTTGCGCTGATCCCCGACTCGCCATAGCTTGTATAGTAGTTAAAAGCCTAGATGTACATACATACAGACATACACATATTATATCCCCTAAATCGACATCAACTAAATTAAAACGAAAGTATTTTAAAATATTCCCCAGTCTTATTTCGTTTAAAAATTTGTATTTCTTCATATAAATATTTGTGTGTTGTTGATGTTGTTATTTACCTGAATCGATTTGATCTTCACTACAGCAGCTTGCGACGGGCAGCTGCGATAAACTGTTCCAAGAAAGGGGTGGTATTGGAATAACGTTTAAATATTATATTATGAGCAAGCAAATTATTCGCTTTTTACATTCATTCCGATAAAGCTGACAAAAATGTACCATTGAAAAAGGATCAAGGAAAGGAGAAGAATTGCTGTAAACTAACAAAAAGAAGGTGCTGTAATTAAGCAGAAGAAGTTTCTCGAATGCAACGAGATGAAAATGTTAAACAGAAGAAGATGATACTTCTAAAGTAAAGCAGAAACAATTGCTAGCTAAAGCTAAGTGTAAAGCAGAAGACGATGCTCGAATGCGAAACGTTTATCAAATGGAAGAAGATGTAACTACGACAAGTAAAAAGGAGAAGTCGATATTTTACTAAACCGAAGTAGTTGCTAGTTAACACTGGGAGTCTAGCAGAAGACGTTGCTCTAACAGAAGACATTGCTCTAACGGAAGAGGACGCTACTTTTGACGAATGTGAATGACAATGTGAAGGAGAAGAAAAAGCATGTACGCGAGTGCGAGCGAGAGCGCGCTAGTCAAAAAGAAGTAGTTGCTAGTTAACACTGGGAGTCTAGCAGAAGACGTTGCTCTAACAGAAGACGTTGCTCTAACGGAAGAGGATGCTACTTTTGACGAATGTGAATGACAAAGTAAAGGAGATGAAAAAGCCTGTACGCGAGTGCGAGCGAGAGCGCGCTAGTCAAACAGAAGCAGTTGCTAGTTAACACTGGGAGTCTAGCAGAAGACGTTGCTCTAACGGAAGAGGATGCTACTTTTGAGGAATATGTATGAATGACAAAGTAAAGTAGATGAAAAAGCCTGTACGCGAGTGCGAGCGAGAGCGCGCTAGTCAAACAGAAGTAGTTGCTAGTTAACACTGGGAGTCTAGCAGAAGACGTTGCTCTAACGGAAGAGGATGCTACTTTTGAGGAATATGTATGAATGACAAAGTAAAGTAGGTGAAAAAGCCTGTACGCGAGTGCGAGCGAGAGCGCGCTAGTCAAACAGAAGTAGTTGCTTGTTAACACTGGGAGTCTAGCAGAAGACGTTGCTCTAACAGAAGACATTGCTCTAACAGAAGACGATGCTACTTTTGACGAATTTGAATGACAAAGTAAAGGAGATGAAAAAGCCTGTACGCGAGTGCGAGCGAGAGCGCGCTAGTCAAACAGAAGCAGTTGCTAGTTAACACTGGGAGTCTAGCAGAAGACGTTGCTCTAACAGAAGACGTTGCTCTAACGGAAGAGGATGCTACTTTTGACGAATGTGAATGACAAAGTAAAGGAGATGAAAAAGCCTGTACGCGAGTGCGAGCGAGAGCGCGCTAGTCAAACAGAAGTAGTTGCTAGTTAACACTGGGAGTCTAGCAGAAGACGTTGCTCTAACAGAAGACATTGCTCTAACAGAAGACGATGCTACTATTGACGAATGTGAATGACAAAGTAAAGGAGATGAAAAAGCCTGTACGCGAGTGCGAGCGAGAGCGCGCTAGTCAAACAGAAGCAGTTGCTAGTTAACACTGGGAGTCAAGCAGAAGACGTTGCTCTAACAGAAGAGGATGCTACTTTTGAGGAATGTGAATGACAAAGTAAAGGAGATGAAAAAGCCTGTACGCGAGTGCGAGCGAGAGAGCGCTCTAGTCAAACAGAAGTAGTTGCTAGTTAACACTGGGAGTCAAGCAGAAGACGTTGCTCTAACAGAAGAGGATGCTACTTTTGAGGAATATGAAAGAAAAGCAGAAGAAAAAGCCTGTACGCGAGTGCGAGCGAGAGCGCGCTAGTCAAACAGAAGCAGTTGCTAGTTAACACTGGGAGTCTAGCAGAAGACGTTGCTCTAACAGAAGACGTTGCTCTAACGGAAGAAGATGCTACTTTTGAGGAAAATGAACGACAATGTTAAGGGGAAAAAAAGCTTGCAGGCGAGCTCGAGCGAGAGAGCGCTAGTCAACGTAAGCGTTCGCTGATCGTGTCTATCACACACATATAAGCGTGGAAGTTTTTTTCCATGCGAATTTGTCGGGTAGGATTTTAATTAGGGCTCTTCGTCGCCAAAAAGAGTGCAACAATAAGAGAAAGAGAGGGCGCTGACAACTTACTTTATGCGAAATAGTTTCTTTTCGGGACCCTACAGCACTTATAATATAAATACGTATCGCTTTTGACAAAAGAATAAATCTAATGTGAAAATCGGAAATAAATCTGGCGACCTGTAAATTTATGTAAAAATGTATAACAGCTGCGTGCATTTAATTACTGAAGCTAAATAATGAAATTATGAAAATTAAACATGATAAATGTTGACAAGAAAGTAGACTCAAATTGTGTATGATGATAATGCTATTTATTAGAAGGATGATTAGAATAGAAATACATTGATCTAAAATATTTATATTTTAAAGGTAGGTACAAAATTGTACAACAAATATATGTTTATGTATGTATCTTTATCTACAGCACTCAAAGGCATGCGTATACGTAATATAATGAACAAGGGAGAAGTGAAGAGCATGCACTCCAGATAGTCAAAGGCAATCTGAAGTAATCAAATGGCAAAAGCAAAAGCCACATAGCACACACTAAGCTTCTGATTTATCCCATTTGCTTGTAAGCTGAGTTGTAATTTTGTAATTGGCCATGGCCAATGGCTGTCCAGTTAATGGCCCAACATAAATCCAAACCGCAATTGCTTCTTGTGTTTGCTGGCAATTAAAAGCAAATCAAATGGCAAGGCGACAAGTTTCTTCTTTGTTGTGGGGGATTTTTTCATTGGCGTTGCGATAAGTTGGAGAAAGTTCCACATAAACTGTCAACTGAAGCTAATCTCGAATCTCGATGGTAATGGTCAGTGACAAATCGAGGCAAAATTGTCAGGCCATTTAACAAATCTGATGCTCTCTATTATTCTGTAATTTAGAATTTACCTCAAATTCAATTTGAGCATTGTTCTTTGTTCGTTACTCGTTGCTCGTTGCTCGTTGAGCTGAAGCTTCTTCGATTATTTGCATTTTACTTCCAATGTCTGCGCTTCGCAATTTCTTCTCACATAAAAAGTTGGGGGCATTTTGCCGGTTGGCAAGTTTTACTTTTCAACTTTACCCGAGCGCAAAATTGACGTTGCAGACATTCGAGTATGAGCTACGAGATTGTTAGAAAATAGAGTGGATAGGTGATGCATGTAAACATGTGTTAAGGAAATAGCACAAAGTTTTCAAGGCTATAATGCGCAACCTTTAAATTCAAACTGAAAGACCCTGCCAACAATATAAAGCCACATATAGTAGGTTATTTAATTAGATTGTGCTATAGGAGTCTTCTAGGTTCTGAAAGAAACTCCACGTTTAGATATGGAATCTCAAAATTGTAATAATAGACTGTGTTCTTTGGCTGTTGCTCGGTTTCAAATATTATAATATTAACTAAATTAATAGGCAATGTGAAGTCAATATTCAGTAACACAAATATACTTTATTCAGAATTAGGGTATCCGGTAAATTGAGGTGTTTGTAATTACAAAAAAATTATATGTTTTCGTTGATTTTAAATTCGATTATGAAAAGTCGACATTGAAGTAAATTACTACTATTAATTTAAAACTAGGAATAAACAAACTTAAAGTGTCTTAAAGTTAAACATGTTTAATTTAAACCAGCAAATATTATCAAAGTATTAAACAAAAATTTTTTACAATTTATTTTTTAAGGGGTTTATATGTTAGTTATTTTTTTGTTCTTAGCTAAAAAAATAAAATAGAGTTTAAATGAGGTTTAAGATAAAACTAATAATATTATATTTAGTATTTTATTTTTATTAAATATTTAGTTTGCCTAGTAATTGTTTAGAAATGCATAATTCAAATTTTCGCCAGATTTAAATTTGCTAATCGATCAGCACTTGGTTTACCTGCTGTTGGTAATGCTGCAATCGTAAACACAGTTGATATCTCCATGCAGGCTGTCACAACAAAACCGCCCGTTAACCCAGCTCGTGTTGGCCAATTTATTTAGCCCCGTTTCAGCCCACCACCAGCCATCCGCCATCCGCCGTCGAGCCGTACAGTTGCTGACAGCGACAGCCACATTTAAAATCTATTAGTCCACCAACTGCAACTGCAACTGCCAAATAGCCAAATAGCCAAATGGCCAAATGGGAAACTGGCAAATGGCAACTGAAACCAGGCGACTGGTGACTCGAATCGCAGAGCCTGTTTCTGTTTTCTGTTCATGTCCGCGCCAGAAGTGCAAACAAATTTAATAAAGCCAAAAACTGGACCTCATCCCCGACAGCAAAAAGAGCGCAACACAGACGACAACTGCAACAACATTGCGACAGCAATAACAACAACAATATCACAACACGAGGCAACGGATTCGTGTGCTGTAAATTATGTGCAACAAATAAATTATTTTCAGTTCTGTCATTTGATTAAAATGTGTTTAAGTGTCGGAGCGTTGCGAGCGATGGAGAAGTTGGCAAATGAATTGCAATGACGTTGCGAGTTGACAGGCCACAGGGCGGAACCAATCTGTTGCATGCAACATGCTGACACAATTGTTACCATGATTTAATGTTAACTTGTACTTGGGAATTGAAATACTCAATGGTAGAGCATTTTTAAAATAAATGTTTTTCGTTTTATTTGTAGAAAATAAAGCTTGCAGATTGTCTTTAAATAGTTTAGTGTCTTAATCTAAATACCAATTTTAAGATACAAAATTGACGACTTAAAAAATAATAAAAGATATCAATGAAGTTGAAAGTATTTTAGAATTGGTAACACCTAAACAATATTAATAATATAATTTAATTGGTTTTCGCTAAAAATAATAATAAATTATCAAGTAACTATTTTGTTTCATTTAAATATTTAAGTCAAATAAAAGAAATAACAGATATTGAAATATTTGACGAAAGTTTTCTAAAAATAATATCATATATAATTGCTCATTAAGTCATTTAAGTTCATTTGTCTTCTGGTGAAATAATTCTCAAATAATTTGAAATCCAATGACAAAATACAAATATTACAGAAAATATTTTAAAAGCTTTCTTAACTTATGTCATTGTGCGCACAAAAGGCATAAAATAAAAATCGTGTAGATGGTGAATTACAAATTATTTATATTTGATATTCAAACTTGAGGTCATCACCAAAACATCACATTAGTTATTAGGATTGTATGAAATAATTATAAAATATGAATATTATACATAATTTTGAATACTTTTCATAGGTTTTCAGATACACTAGAATTTGCTCTTGGTCACTTGATTGTTCAGTGGGTAACTAGTTGAGGGGTTCTCAAAGAATTTATTAGTTCACAGAGAACAATGAGAAAGTGAACGAAACAATTTTTATGAGTTTGCAGCTCACACTAGAGCACAATCAGCATCACATCTGCCTCATCGAGTTTGTCTGTTAGGCCCTGGTCTGGACTTTACGCAGACCCGCCTTCTTCGACGGCTTGAGCACAAAGAAGGAGCACATCAAGGTCTCGTCGACGGACATCATGGCCCCGGCATTATCGAACTCGCCACAATAATTGGGAGCCGAGAAAATGGTGATAAGCTGTCGCTTGGCGAAGAACTCGTAGCCATCCTCGACCACCTGATGGGCCCGACAGATCAAATCGAACTTGAACCGATGCACAAACTTGCCCACAATATCCGAACCAAAGGTGACACTCACACCGCGATCATTCTCGCTCCAGCCCATGATCTTGGGATCGGGATCGGCCCACAGCAGATCGCAGAGCAGTCCTTTGTCGGGCACCTCGCAGGGGCGCGTCAACTTGTGAATCTGCCCCATGTTGCTGAGATCCGGACTAAGCCCGCCATGGCAACAGAATATCTTCTCATCGACAATGGCAGCCACGGGCATGCAGTTGTAGCAATCGACGAAGGTGCGCCACAACTTGACCGTGTAACGTCGCTTGCACTCATCGTAGAAGCCGTAGATACGATTGATACCCGCACTCTCGTGGTTGCCGCGCAGCACGAAGAAATTCTGCGGGAACTTGATCTTGTAGGCCAACAGAAGGCAGAGTGTTTCAATGGATTGCTTGCCACGGTCCACATAGTCGCCCAGAAAGAGATAGTTCGATGCGGGCGGATATCCGCCGTAGTCAAACATGCGCAGCAGATCCGTGAATTGTCCGTGCAGATCGCCGAGTATCTTGACCGGTGCCGAGATCTCCAGCAGCATCGGCTGCGTCAACAGCACCTCTCGACAGCGCACACAGAGCGCTCGGATGTCCGTCTCGGTGAGTGGAAATTGCTTGATCTTGCGCACATCGATGATGTTGAGGATGATCTGATCGATGTTCGACGTTTCGCTAAGCGACGGCAGTCGCGTCGACATTGCGTTTGTGGGTCGCCTTTCGTGCGGCATACAAAATGAATTTCAGCAGAAGTCCCAGAACAGACAATGAGAAGGTGTAGCAAACATATAAAAGTCAGCAGCATCTATGTAAATAGGTAAAAGTCGATACGACACGAGCAATTGATATGTGACAGCTTCGTTTTCAGCTTTTCGTGTTGACAGCTCTCGCCAGCCGCCTCAGCCCTTGTTGAGTTCAGGATTCGGGCTTGCCGCTCCATTCGCATTTGCACTCACCTTCGCCGTGCGCCGTTTGCGATTACTCGACGGACGCACCACATCGAAGGTTATCACCAGGTCCTTATCGATGGCCATCGAGGCACCAGCGTTGTCGTACAAGCCACAATAATTGGGGGCCGAGAAGACGGTGACCAGCTGCCGCTTCGCAAAGAACTCGTAGCCATCCTCAACAACCTGATGGGCCCGACACAGCAAATCGAAGTCATATTTGCGCAGGAACTTCTCTAGCACATCACGGCCATACAAGAAACTCACGCCACGATCACTCGGCGAGTAGCCGAAGCCATAGCGATCGGGATCGCTCCACAACAGATCGCACAGCAGCCCCTCGTCGGGCACTTCGGTGGGCCGCGGCAGCAGCTTGATGTCGTTCAGATCCTTCAGCCGCTGACTCAGCCCGCCGTGACAACAGAAGATCCTCTGGGCCACTACAGCCGCCACTGGCATGCAGTTATAGCAGTCGACGAATGTCTTCCACAGTTTGATGGTGTAGCGCCGCTTGCACTCATCGAAGAAGCCGTAGACGCGATTGATCGACTGCGACTCGTGGTTGCCGCGCAGCAGATACACATTCTGTGGATACCTCACCTTCAGCGCCAACAGCAGTGTTATTGTCTCCACCGAGTTCTTGCCCCGATCCACATAGTCGCCCAAGAACAAATAGCTTGAGCTCGGGGGATACCCGGCGTGATCCATGATGCGCAGCAGATCGTTGAACTGGCCATGGATATCGCCGACCACTCGCAACGGGGCCGACAGCTCGAGCAGCATCGGTTCCTGCAACATCGTCTCCCTGGCCTGGAGACATAGTTGAATCACCTCCGGCTCGTAGAGATGGATGCGCTGCAATTTGCTGTTGCGAAACGCCTTCAGCTTCCCAATCAATTCGTTGAGGTTGAGCGTGGACTCCCCCACCAGAGAGACACGTGGAGTAACACCAGTTGCGCTGCCGGGGGTAGCCGGGGCGGGCTGTGGAGATCCTGTTTGGGAGTCGCTTGGGGTTTTCGCCGCTTTTGCGCCGTCGGCGCCAATGGCAATATCCGGTTTAAACAGTTTTGCGAGCACAGTAGCGGATTTGCAATTGTATTTTGAAGCAAGAGACATAATTCGAGTTGTAATTAAATGATGTAAATTAAAATGAAAATAACTGATTTTGCAGTGCACACAGTGTTCTAAAATCAAGTGAAAAACTGAGAAACGAATTGTAATTATCACAATAGTATTTATTGGAATCTGGTATTTCTCTAAGGTCTATATGTTATTGGCAGACTCATCGGATAACAGCTTGACGTCGCTGGCATGCAAAGATCGGCGGATGGCCTTCGACTTGTAGATATCAAATGTGATCACCAGATTGTGATCAATGTACATTGTGGCCCCAGCATTGTCGAAGACGCCACAATAGTTGGGCGCCGAGAAAATTGTGACCAGCTGACGCTTGGCAAACAGCTCGTAGCCATCCTCGACCACCTGATGCGCCCGACAGATCAGATCGAAGTCGTTGCGAAAGAGAAATCGTTCCACAATGTCGCTGCCAAAAACATAGGAGACACCGCGACTGCTCTTGTTCCAGCCGAAACTGCGATCCGGATCCGACCACAGGAGATCACAGAGCAGCCCATCCACGGGGATGTCGGTGGGTCGTTGAAGGCAGTTGATGTCGGCGATGCTGCTGAGACTCGGACTCAAGCCGCCGTGACAGCAGAAGACGCGATTCGAGACGACTGCTGCCACAGGCATGCAACTGTAGCAGTCGACGAAGGCCTTCCACAACTTTGTGGAGTAGCGTCGCTTGCACTCGTCGAAGAAGCCGTAGATCTGATTGATGCTCTGGCTTTCGTGGTTGCCTCGCAGCAGATACACTTCACGCGGATACTTGATCTTGTAGCAGAGCAGCAGCGTCAATGTTTCCAGCGAGTGCTTCCCACGATCCACATAATCGCCAAGGAACAGAAAACGCTGCCTCGGCGGAAATCCCTTGATCTTGAGGATGCGCAGGAGATCCTCGTACTGACCGTGCAGATCGCCAACCACACAAAGCGGAGCACTGATCGATAGACACATATCCTCGACTATGAAGATTTCGCGAGCATCTTGACACACCACCTGAATGTCCTTTTTGTCCATGTTAATGACCTGATTGGGCTGCTTGACGCCATTCTCCAGCAGTCGAATGAGATCGTCGAGCTTGCCGAACACCATGAGCGATATGCCTGAATTCAATTGTCTTTAATAAATGTGTTTGTGTGTTTTGGGGTGAAACAAAATTGAAATGTATTTTGAATTCAAAATGAGGCAAGAACTTAACCAGCTGCTGCGATCATCGATACAATTTTAGCAGTAGCTGAAACTCGAGCGAGCTTCTGGCCGCTAGATGTCGCCACCTTCTACTAAGAGAAAAGTTTTGTTGCAGATCTTTTGTGTTTATTATTCAATTGCAATAAAATTTGAAAAGATGATCTAGAGGGTATAATTCGAGTATTAGCACATTATTCACAGCTGAATCTGTTTTATTTTGACTGCCAATTCATTATTTCGTTCTTTTGATAAGAGCAACACGGTCTACTTCATGTGCTTGGGTGCCTTCTCAATTATCGAAGTCAGCTTGAGGTCGGCCACGTTCACTTTCTTTGGCTTGAGCACAACCATTGATATATTTAGATACTCATCCACACACATCATGCCACCAGCGTTGTCGTACTCTCCACAGTAGTTGACCGCCGAGAAAATGGTGATAAGCTGCCGCTTGGCAAAGAACTCGTAGCCATCCTCGACCACCTGATGGGCTCGACAGACAATGTCGAACTTGAAGCGGGCCAGAAACTGCAGCACAATATCCGGGCCAAATGTGAAGCTAACGCCACGAGTGTTCTTCGCCCAGCCGTTGATCTGGGGATCAGGATCGGCCCAGAGCAGATCGCACATTAAACCATTAGACTGTATCTCACAGGGACGCGGCAGATTGCGTATGTCATCCATTTCGTGAAGATTCGGACTCAATCCGCCGTGGCAGCAGAAGATTCTGTCAGAGATGATCGCAGCAACAGGCATGCAGTTATAGGTGTCCACAAAGCAACGCCAGAGGCGTACAGTGAAGCGTCGCTTGCACTCATCGTAGAACCCATAGACCTGATTAATGCTGGCCGATTCATGATTACCGCGCAGCAGAAACATGGAGTAGGGAAACTTCACCTTGTAGGCCAGCAACAGGGTCAATGTTTCCACCGAATATTTGCCACGATCCACATAGTCGCCCAGAAAGAGATATGATGTCTTGGGTGGATACCCGGTATTGTCGAAGTATCGCAGCATATCTGAGAACTGGCCGTGCAAATCGCCGACCACATTGATGGGTGCATCCACCTCCAGGAGCATGGGCTCTCCGATAAGGACACCGCGTGCCGATTGCAGAAGCTTGAATATGTCTATCTCGGGCACATTGATGCGTTTGTCTGTCTTCCATTGCAGCAAGTTTGCAATAAGTTCGTCCAGATGTTTGGGCAGCATTTGGTTTGCAACAGAAAAAACAAAATGTAATGAAATATATTATCATCAAACATACTCTTAATTCGAAACTGACAGAAAGCACAATTAAGTGACAGCATCTCGAATGCTCGACTCACAGGCTGACGATTGTGACGATGGGACACTTTTTGTGCTCGCTGCTCAGGTGGCTCTCATTTTCTGGCTGCCACTGTAATATTCGTTGAAACTACACGACCAACTGTCACTTCAATTTGTGCTTGGAAGATCCAAGCACATGTGTCAGCAAGATGGCAGCGAGTGCAACACAGCAACACACACTCCACACCTCCTCCCACACACCTCCTGCCTGCTGTCAGTTTATCGTCAGAGGTGCGTACGTGCCTTTGTCGTTTATTAGTTTTGTGCTGGACACGGTTGCTCGCCAAAGGAAATTAAAATAATTCGAGCATAAAATTCAATTTCGTTTCTGCAGCTGCAAAAAGTTGCTGCATGGAAAGGTCGTAAGATTATTTATATTTACACTTGCCCCATTTCTTTGGCAATGTTGCCAAGACAACACATTTCAAGAAAATCATCTTTACACTTTGAAATAATATTTACAAATTTATATAAATACATAAAGAACAAATGCAGTATTGCAATTAAAATAATAACATACTTTTAATGAAACAAATATTTAAATTTTGTAAAAATAATTCGACTGTAAAATAATCAAAAGAAAACATTATTGCCAAACTATCGAAATAATCTTTAAAGAGACACAAATGGAAATGTAACTTTTAAGATAAAATTATTTGCACTTTAGAAACAAAGCATCTTTATGCCAAACTTCTATTAATTTATTTCTAAAATTTTCTGTATGAATATGCATTTTCTGACTACTCGTTGCTCGTTGGTTATTTACATTGTCACCTATTCCGCTTTCGAGTGTATCATAGCCAATAGAACACAAATCCAATCCCATCAATTTTAGCCAGTTAAACAAATTTAATCCTTCGTGCAAGCATATAAAAAAGGCAGCTGGCACAAAACTAAATCCAGACAATTGAATTTGTTGCGGTGGCGACGCCCGATTCTAGATTTGCGATACAAAAACAAAGTACTACGATAGTACAAAATATATATAGTATGTAAAATATATGGATGACATACATACACACAACACAGTGGAGTGAAGTATGTTTTTTTTCAGCATTGCTCAGTGTGTGGTATTATTTAAATTGAATTTGCAAATTAAGTTTATTGTGTTACAGCACACAGGAATTTATATTCTATGTGCGATTATTGTTTCGCTTTTTGTTTCTATTTATTCGTTTTGTTTTTGCTCTGTCTTTGCCATCTTTTTTACAGCAAAAGCTTCGGTGGGCTTATGCGATATTTATTTATGGCCAACAACTTGTTTGTTGTGCCCGCCTGGCCCAGGATGGGTAAAAGGCATTGTATTTTATTGTGTTCGCTGCGCTTCAATAGAAACAATTGAGCAATTGATTTGCATGCATAAAATTTGTAACTGGGATTTGCATTGAATGATTTATGAAAAACGCGCTTCGCATGTTTCGCGGCTTTCTCCAATCCTTGTGCAATTCTCAAATAGTCTACAAGCCCAAATGACATAAGCTTTAAAAATGAATACATAAATCAGACCTTTAAAATGCAAAATAAATCCTAGTCGCGTTGCAATATTTGTGACGTTCCTTTGTGATTCCGAAAATATACAAAATTCTAATCTTGTGCTATGTAAAAAGGCAAAAGCTCTGCCAAAAATTCATGCTCTAATAACTGTTAGAAATATTTTTTATTCAGGCTTCAGCCAAGGCAATTGTTCAGTCGTATCTTTTGATTTAACATTGTTTGTACATTTAACTGCACATCCGGCGAATATCACGCATACGCACTGGCGTGCCATGGATGCATTTTACAATTTACATTTACTTGGCAAACCGTTAACAAATTTGGCGCAGCGTCTATTTGGCACCATTTGGTCAGCCAAAACAAGAAGGAAAAATACTAGCAGTCAGTGTACAAAATAAATTAAAAATCATATCACATAAAAACGGACAACGCATTGCGGATCGGGTCGAGTTCTGTTGGCGCCAGGGTTGCGTCTGTGTGACGCCTATGGGGCAACAACCCTGGCGCATCCTATTTACGATTAAATTCACTTATGACTTTAGCGTGCTCCACAAATAAATAGAAATACAGCACTGCAAATAAATGTAAATGGGAAATGAAATTCATGACTGGAAAAAAAGACAAAAAGGAAAAAAGAAAATGGAAAATTGTGCAACGTTGGCAAAAATTTGCCATGTAGCCCAGAAAAATGTGTTTCAACGTTCAGCAAACAAAAAAAAATGTAACACAGCCAAGAAATATAAATAATGACCAAGTGTTAGAAGGACAAAATGTGTGTTAGCAGTCGCTTTAAAGTGTCCTTCGTGCCCCCAAGTTGACAGGCGACTCTGGAGAGCATTGATGGGACACCAAACTAGGGTTGCACATCGAATGGACGAACCGAACAACTTAAGATGGGGAGGGAGAGTTAAGTGATACTAAATTGAAATCATAACCCCTCCAAAGATTTCCCCTATTTTCCAATTTATTGCTAATGAGCTGCTCTGCAATTGCGTCACGTAAAGTGTGTGTCCTGCTTCAGGTTGCAGCGCAGCATGCAACAGAGCAGCTGTAAGTGCCACCTGCTGGCCTCTGTGTCCACGTAAAGGAGACATAACTATTTAAATGTGAATATTAACTTGCCCCAACTGCCTTTGCTTTTGCCAAGGACATGAAATGAATTCGGATGGTCGCTTAATTATTTCGCACGTAGAACTCGACCAGCTGGCGGTGCAAATATTTGGCAGGCAACGCCTGTTGGCCTGGTCGGCAATGGGGCCCAGGTAATTAGCATTGAAGAGCAGCGCATATAAATTAATTAAATGCAAAACACGCCCGCTTTGCGGTACGTAAAATGCATTTGGCGTCTGCGACACCTAATCGCATAATTTATGTGACAAAATGATAAAGTAAATGGAACTCCAAATGATTCGATGATAATGGTCGACAAAAATTAGCGTGACTGCCTTCGGCTAGGCAACAACTAAGCGACTAAGCGACTAAGCGACGATTTATTGTGCTAAATATGAGTGCAAGTACAAGTAAATAACACCCTGTTGCAAAGACCAAACAACCCCTAACTAAGTCAGTTGGTCAGTGGCTCGGTTGTTCGGTGGTCACGGGGCCATCCCCATTGGGCAAGTTAAGAGTAAACGATGCTGACACAGACAGCAACAGCAACGGCAACAGCACTTGGTCATCGACTGGTGCCACTTTTGTGTTGATTACACGACAGCGTTGTCGTTGCCACCCTTTGTTGCAGGGTGGCATCTAGAGAGTGGGTGGAATGTCCTGACAAGGGTCAAACGAAAGTTTTACGAGCTCTCGCCTGCATTTAAACTAAAGCTATTTAATGTGTTGTTCCTTGTTGTAGTTGCTGTTGTTGTTGTTGTTGTTGTCAATGCTGTTGTTTATTTTAAGTTTAATTCGTTTGCCGGCAAAAAGGAAATTGGTTTAAGTGGAATGAACGAGCAGGGCGACAGCAAAGCAAACTCCAGCTGATAGAGGGCAACCAGAGAGATTTATCTAGTGAAAGTTTCTCACCTGGACTGCCACTGACAGCATCGATTTGGGACTGAGATGGATGGAGAAGTTGTTGTTTTATTTTCATATAATAGTTCACCCAGATAGCCAGTAAAGTAGTGTGAGATTGTCTTTAAGTTTGTGGTGAACAAATCTAAACTCTGAATTAAAAGTGAAATTTTGAGTAATTCTTAAAGTTGCGCATATTTAAAGTGAAACGAGTCCAAGCTTTGCTGAATCTCTGCTCCGTCTGCTGTCATATTATAAATCTTCAGCTATCTGACAGAGTTGGCATGTTGTTTTATAAGTCCCGCAGTTTCCATCCGTGGCTGTTTGTTGCCGCTATTGCCCCATCATGGGGCAGCTTTGTTGCCGCCAAAATCATACATCAATTTTGCTACATTCGTCAGCAGTGCAACCGAAATATCATGCTGCACAAAAAAAAGGGGAGTCACAGAGGGGTTCAGTTCAGTTGCAACGATAACAAATGCCGCAACTGATGTGTACGTGAATGTTGCACAGTTGCACAGTTTTCGGATTGTAGTTTTGCATTTTGCGCGAAATTTTCAACGCACTCGTTTTGGGCAAATGTCAGACGACATGGCAAGGAATTTGAAAGTGATGTCTGCCAGACCGAAATTGTCAAAACAATTAATCATTGATGAAGAAAATGTACACCATGCAACAGCCGCAGCATGCAACCGCAACATCAACATCAACAGCCAACAGCCAATAGCCGCCTGACTACATTTTCCATACAAATTTGTCTATGCGCCGAATGTCATTAGTCGGAATGAATTTATTTGCAGAGCGTTTGGCCGATGTCCATTGGTTGCTCATTTGTCTCCAACTAGTTGTGGGAGCAGCTCTAATGAATTTTGAATTTTGTAGTAACAAATTACGGATACCAAATAATTATTTTAATTAGACTGATTGGAATCCCGAAAGCGAGGCATTTAATATGCTGCATTTGCATTTGCATGAGAGATGCACATGAAATCGTGCCTCGGGAGAAATAATATCAACGAAATTCGCATCTTGTCTTTGGTCAAAGCAACAATTGCAAAGGAATAATTGATAAACAGCATTGATTTATTTAATTGCCCTATATTAGGCATTCAATTTCAAATGCATAATTCCATTCAATTAGGTCAGTTTTGAATCTGCTCAAGTTTGCATAATAGACGATGTGTAAATGCATTAAAATGTCTTTATAATGAGCCAAACTCATTTGAAGCACATAACTAGCTCACTTGGCTAGCATCTTATACGTACAACGATTTGTAGAATATTTACTGTAAATTTTTAACAAATTATACATTTTTTTAAATTTATTTTTTTCATTTTCCTTCTTTGATTGTTTAAGTGCCCTAAAAAATATATTATATTATTAAGTAAGTGTCTGCATCATTTCGATATTTATTTTAAAACATTCTAGATTTTTTTCAACTATATTTCATTAATTATTTATAGTGATGGAAAAATTACGATATTATAAAATAAATAACACTGTTTTATATTATTGTATTATTTATTTTACACTGCATGTTTTATTGTTCATTCAAAGTGCATGAAATAAATTATTACTGCTAATGCTCGCCAGGAAAAAAAAATAACATAATAGCAGAACGGCGCTTCAAAGCTTGTTTAGTCCAATCAAATGTTGTTCCAATTAGCCATGCGACTTTAAAGCCGGTTGACAGTCGATTTGAAGACCAGAGAACTCGAGTGCCCGTTACACGCTTAGCCACTTTAAGCGCTTGTTGACAACCATAAAAATCGAAATCAACGATGGAAAAAAAGAGCAAAACAATTTGAGCACAAAAAGCACAGCTCTTGAAATGCGTGATAAATATAGAAAGAGAGAGTAACAGAGAATGGAAGAGTGTGAGAGTGGGAAAGGAAAAGGTGAAGGTGAACAGATACATTATGGTCAACATTAAATAGACTTTTTTCTTCTTTTTTTTGTCGTTTTGTTTCTTCCCGATTCGCTCTTGATTGTCGTGAATATAAGGCGAAAACAGAACGTAAAAATCGAAGTCGAATTTTATGTTGTCGACAGGTGATTGGAATTTCTTTGCGATTTGTTTGTCTAGTCGTGCCCTTGCTCCCATCGATGGGGCATTTTATGTCCCATAAAGACACATTAAGACTATGGAAATGGAATCGTTAAGAAAACAACAAACTGACCCGTTGTCAGATAGAAAAAATTGCCATAAAATGTTGCCGCCTCATAATTGACACATAATTGAATAATAAACAAGGCTAGATACATATGCAATTTATTTTATTGAATATCAAATGTATTAATGTATCTTTATTATAGTAACCGAATTCATTTTTTATACCCGCTACCCATAGGGTAGAATGGTATTATAACTTAGTGCCCGTCTGTCCGTCTGTCTGTCTGTTTGAACACCTGGATCTCAGAGACTATAAGACATAGAGACACCAAATTTGGCACAAAGGTTCCTGCATTTCCTACGCAGATCAAGTTTATTTCAAAAAAATGGATGGCACGCCCCCTTCGCCCCACAACAAACATTAATCTAGAAAAAGTCAAGTTTTTTTTATGTAAATTGCGTATAACTCCAAAAGTTCTTTGTGTAATGTTATGTAACTTGGTAGACCATCTGTGCTTAATACTCTTAGTATACCCTGTAATTTTGGGATAAGTAGAACAAAAGTTATTTGTTAAATGATTTATCAAAATAGTTGTGCCCCATGCATATAGACGTTTAAAGTGTGTGAATGACCTAGAGATATCAAATATGGTGACAGTATTCGAATTGGTCTTTCGCAGATCAAGTTTGTTTAAGATTTTTGCAACGCCCATTTCCGCCCCCAAAAACTGTAAAAGCCGTAATGATGACTCCTGTGAATTTGGTTGAGATCGAAAGAAAAACGAGGAAGTTAATAAAGAATAAATTTTATATGCAAAATTCACCAGCTGCGTGTGTTTGTTTAGTTGACAGTGTGTCCATGTCGGTGTTGTGGATTTTTACCCGCTATTTTCAAATATATACAAACAAATCACAAGTTTCTGTATATTTTGGGTATATTTGTTGTTAAAATATCATTAAAATTTTTTGTTTTCTCTCGAAATGGGTGCGGGTATCAAACGGTCGAGCACTCCCGACTGTAGCTTTCTTACTTGTTCAAATTTGAATTTGAATAAATACGTTAATATTAATGACGAAATTCCTTCCCATAACCCACCGCAAGCTGCTGCAGTACCAGGCGAACATAATCGAGTAGCAAGTAGATTAGTCTAAAATTTTAATTTTCAGAAGCAGGGCGGGATTATTAAATTTGAATTTGAAAAAACTACGTTAATATTAACGACGAGATTCCTTCCCAAAACCAACGTCGATCTGCTATAGTACCAGGCGAACATAATCGACTAGCAAGTAGATTAGCCAAAAATTTAAATTTTCAGAAGCAGTGCGGGATTTTCAAATTTGAATTTGAATAAAATACGTTAATATTAACGACGAAATTCCTTCCCAACACCCACTTGGAGCTGCTGAAGTACCAGGCGAACATAATCGAGTAGCAAGTAGATTTGCCAAAAATTTAAATTTTCAGAAGCTGAGCGGGCTTTTCAAATTTGAATTTGAATAAAATACGTTAATATTAACGACGAAATTCCTTCCCAAAACCAACGTCGATCTGCTGAAGTACCAGGCGAACATAATCGAGTAGCAAGTAGATTAGCCAATAATTTATATTTTCAGAAGTAGGGCGGGATTTTAAAATTTGAATTTGAATAAAATACGTTAATATTAACGACGAAATTCCTTCCCAAAACCCACTAGGAGCTGCTGAAGTACCAGGCGAACATAATCGAGTAGCAAGTAGATTACCCCAAAAATTTAAATTTTCAGAAGCAGGGCGGGATTTTCAAATTTGAATTTGAATAAAATACGTTAATATTAACGACGAAATTCCTTCCCAAAACCCTCTAGGAGCTGCTGAAGTACCAGGCGAACATAATCGAGTAGCAAGTAGATTACCCAAAAATTTAAATTTTCAGAAGCAGGGCGGGATTTTCAAATATGAATTTGAAAAAAATACGTTAATATTAACGACGAAATTCCTTCCCAAAACCAACGTCGATCTGCTGAAGTACCAGGCGAACATAAACGAGTAGCAAGTTGATTAGCCAAAAATTTAAATTTTCAGAAAAAGGGCGGGATTTTCAAATTTGAATTTGAAAAAAATACGTTAATATTAACGACGAAATTCCTTCCCAAAATCAACGTCGATCTGCTGAAGTACCAGGCGAACATAATCGAGTAGCAAGTAGATTTGCCAAAAATTTAAATTTTTATAAGCTGGGCGGGCTTTTCAAATTTGAATTTGAATAAAATACGTTAATATTAACGACGAAATTCCTGCCCAAAACCCACTTGGGGCTGCTGAAGTACCAGGCGAACATAATCGAGTAGCAAGTAGATTAGTCTAAAATTTTAATTTTCAGAAGCAGGGCGGGATTTTCAAATTTGAATTTGAAAAAACTACGTTAATATTAACGACGAGATTCCTTCCCAACACCCACTTGGAGCTGCTGAAGTACCAGGCGAACATAATCGAGTAGCAAGTAGATTACCCAAAAATTTAAATTTTCAGAAGCAGGGCGGGATTTTCAAATTTGAATTTGAAAAAAATACGTTAATATTAACGACGAAATTCCTTCCCAACACCCACTTGGAGCTGCTGAAGTACCAGGCGAACATAATCGAGTAGCAAGTAGATTACAAAAAATTTAAATTTTCAGAAGCAGGGCGGGATTTTCAAATATGAATTTGAAAAAAATACGTTAATATTAACGACGAAATTCCTTCCCAAAACCAACGTCGATCTGCTGAAGTACCAGGCGAACATAATCGAGTAGCAAGTAGATTTGCCAAAAATTTAAATTTTTATAAGCTGGGCGGGCTTTTCAAATTTGAATTTGAATAAAATACGTTAATATTAACGACGAAATTCCTGCCCAAAACCCACTTGGGGCTGCTGAAGTACCAGGCGAACATAATCGAGTAGCAAGTAGATTTGCCAAAAATTTAAATTTTTATAAGCTGGGCGGGCTTTTCAAATTTGAATTTGAATAAAATACGTTAATATTAACGACGAAACTCCTGCCCAAAACCCACTTGGGGCTGCTGAAGTACCAGGCGAACATAATCGAGTAGCAAGTAGATTAGTCTAAAATTTTAATTTTCAGAAGCAGGGCGGGATTTTCAAATTTGAATTTGAAAAAAATACGTTAATATTAACGACGAAATTCCTTCCCAACACCCACTTGGAGCTGCTGAAGTACCAGGCGAACATAAACGAGTAGCAAGTTGATTAGCCAAAAATTTAAATTTTCTGAAAAAGGGCGGGATTTTCAAATTTGAATTTGAAAAAAATACGTTAATATTAACGACGAAATTCCTTCCCAAAACCAACGTCGATCTGCTGAAGTACCAGGCGAACATAATCGAGTAGCAAGTAGATTTGCCAAAAATTTAAATTTTTATAAGCTGGGCGGGCTTTTCAAATTTGAATTTGAATAAAATACGTTAATATTAACGACGAAATTCCTGCCCAAAACCCACTTGGGGCTGCTGAAGTACCAGGCGAACATAATCGAGTAGCAAGTAGATTAGTCTAAAATTTTAATTTTCAGAAGCAGGGCGGGATTTTCAAATTTGAATTTGAAAAAACTACGTTAATATTAACGACGAGATTCCTTCCCAAAACCAACGTCGAGCTGCTGAAGTACCAGGCGAACATAATCGAGTAGCAAGTAGATTACCCAAAAATTTAAATTTTCAGAAGCAGGGCGGGACTTTCAAATTTGAATTTGAATAAAATACGTTAATATTAACGACGAAATTCCTTCCCAAAACCCTCTAGGAGCTGCTGAAGTACCAGGCGAACATAATCGAGTAGCAAGTTGATTAGCCAAAAATTTAAATTTTCAGAAGCAGGGCGGGATTTTCAAATTTGAATTTGAATAAAATACGTTAATATTAACGACGAAATTCCTTCCCAAAACCAACGTCGATCTGCTGAAGTACCAGGCGAACATAATCGAGTAGCAAGTAGATTACCCAAAAATTTAAATTTTCAGAAGCAGGGCGGGATTTTCAAATTTGAATTTGAAAAAAAAAACGTTAATATTAACGACGAAATTCCTTCCCAACACCCACTTGGAGCTGCTGAAGTACCAGGCGAACATAATCGAGTAGCAAGTAGATTACCAAAAATTTAAATTTTCAGAAGCAGGGCGGGATTTTCAAATTTGAATTTGAATAAAATACGTTAATATTAACGACGAAATTCCTTCCCAAAACCCTCTAGGAGCTGCTGAAGTACCAGGCGAACATAATCGAGTAGCAAGTTGATTAGCCAAAAATTTAAATTTTCAGAAGCAGGGCGGGATTTTCAAATTTGAATTTGAATAAAATACGTTAATATTAACGACGAAATTCCTTCCCAAAACCAACGTCGATCTGCTGAAGTACCAGGCGAACATAATCGAGTAGCAAGTAGATTTGCCAAAAATTTAAATTTTCAAAAGCTGGGCGGGCTTTTCAAATTTGAATTTGAAAAAAATACGTTAATATTAAAGACGAAATTCCTTCCCAACACCCACTTGGAGCTGCTGAAGTACCAGGCGAACATAATCGAGTAGCAAGTAGATTACCCAAAAATTTAAATTTTCAGAAGCAGGGCGGGATTTTCAAATTTGAATTTGAAAAAAATACGTTAATATTAACGACGAAATTCCTTCCCAACACCCACTTGGAGCTGCTGAAGTACCAGGCGAACATAATCGAGTAGCAAGTAGATTACCCAAAAATTTAAATTTTCAGAAGCAGGGCGGGATTTTCAAATTTGAATTTGAAAAAAATACGTTAATATTAACGACGAAATTCCTTCCCAACACCCACTTGGAGCTGCTGAAGTACCAGGCGAACATAATCGAGTAGCAAGTTGATTAGCCAAAAATTAAAATTTTCAGAAGCTGGGCGGGCTTTTCAAATTTGAATTTGAATAAAATACGTTAATATTAACGACGAAATTCCTGCCCAAAACCCACTTGGGGCTGCTGAAGTACCAGGCGAACATAATCGAGTAGCAAGTAGATTTGCCAAAAATTTAAATTTTTATAAGCTGGGCGGGCTTTTCAAATTTGAATTTGAATAAAATACGTTAATATTAACGACGAAACTCCTGCCCAAAACCCACTTGGGGCTGCTGAAGTACCAGGCGAACATAATCGAGTAGCAAGTAGATTAGTCTAAAATTTTAATTTTCAGAAGCAGGGCGGGATTTTCAAATTTGAATTTGAAAAAAATACGTTAATATTAACGACGAAATTCCTTCCCAACACCCACTTGGAGCTGCTGAAGTACCAGGCGAACATAAACGAGTAGCAAGTTGATTAGCCAAAAATTTAAATTTTCTGAAAAAGGGCGGGATTTTCAAATTTGAATTTGAAAAAAATACGTTAATATTAACGACGAAATTCCTTCCCAAAACCAACGTCGATCTGCTGAAGTACCAGGCGAACATAATCGAGTAGCAAGTAGATTTGCCAAAAATTAAAATTTTCAGAAGCTGGGCGGGCTTTTCAAATTTGAATTTGAAAATAATACGTTAATATTAACGACGAAATTCCTTCCCAACACCCTTGGAGCTGCTGAAGTACCACGCGAACATAATCGAGTAGCAAGTAGATTACCCAAAAATTTAAATTTTCAGAAGCAGGGCGGGATTTTCAAATTTGAATTTGAATAAAATACGTTAATATTAACGACGAAATTCCTTCCCAAAACCAACGTCGATCTGCTGAAGTACCAGGCGAACATAATCGAGTAGCAAGTTGATTTGCCAAAAATTTAAATTTTCAGAAGCAGGGCGGGATTTTCAAATTTGAATTTGAATAAAATACGTTAATATTAACGACGAAATTCCTTCCCAAAACCCTCTAGGAGCTGCTGAAGTACCAGGCGAACATAATCGAGTAGCAAGTAGATTACCCCAAAAATTTAAATTTTCAGAAGCAGGGCGGGATTTTCAAATTTGAATTTGAAAAAAATACGTTAATATTAAAGACGAAATTCCTTCCCAACACCCACTTGGAGCTGCTGAAATACCAGGCGAACATAATCGAGTAGCAAGTAGATTAGCCGAAAATTTAAATTTTCAGAAGCAGGGCGGGATTTTCAAATTTGAATTTGAATAAAATACGTTAATATTAACGACGAAATTCCTTCCCAACACCCACTTGGAGCTGCTGAAATACCAGGCGAACATAATCGAGTAGCAAGTAGATTAGCCAAAAATTTTAATTTTCAGGAGCAGGGCGGGATTTTCAAATTTGAATTTGAATAAAATACGTTAATATTAACGACGAAATTCCTTCCCAAAACCAACGTCGAGCTGCTGAAGTACCAGGCGAACATAATCGAGTAGCAAGTAGATTTGCCAAAAATTAAAATTTTCAGAAGCTGGGCGGGATTTTCAAATTTGAATTTGAATAAAATACGTTAATTTTAACGACGAAATTCCTTCCCAAAACCAACGTCGATCTGCTAAAGTACCAGGCGAACATAATCGAGTAGCAAGTAGATTAGCCAATAATTTAAAATTTCAGAAGCAGGGCGGGATTTTCAAATTAAAAATTTGAAGGAATTTCGTCGTTAATATTAACGTATTTTATTCAAATTCAAATTTGAAAATCCCGCCCTGCTTCTGAAAATTTCAATTTTTGGGTAATCTACTTGCTACTCGATTATGTTCGCGTGGTACTTCAGCAGCTCCAAGTGGGTGTTGGGAAGGAATTTCGTCGTTAATATTAACGTATTTTTTTCAAATTCAAATTTGAAAATCCCGCCCTGCTTCTGAAAATTTAAATTTTTGGCAAATCAACTTGCTACTCGATTATGTTCGCCTGGTACTTCAGCAGATCGACGTTGGTTTTGGGAAGGAATTTCGTCGTTAATATTAACGTATTTTATTCAAATTCAAATTTGAAAATCCCGCCCTGCTTCTGAAAATTTAAATTTTTGGGTAATCTACTTGCTACTCGATTATGTTCGCGTGGTACTTCAGCAGCTCCAAGTGGGTGTTGGGAAGGAATTTCGTCGTTAATATTAACGTATTATTTTCAAATTCAAATTTGAAAATCCCGCCCTGCTTCTGAAAATTTAAATTTTTGGGGTAATCTACTTGCTACTCGATTATGTTCGCCTGGTACTTCAGCAGCTCCTAGAGGGTTTTGGGAAGGAATTTCGTCGTTAATATTAACGTATTTTTTTTCAAATTCAAATTTGAAAATCCCGCCCTGCTTCTGAAAATTTAAATTTTTGGCAAATCTACTTGCTACTCGATTATGTTCGCCTGGTACTTCAGCAGATCGACGTTGGTTTTGGGAAGGAATTTCGTCGTTAATATTAACGTATTTTATTCAAATTCAAATTTGAAAAGCCCGCCCTGCTTCTGAAAATTTAAATTTTTGGCTAATCTACTTGCTACTCGATTATGTTCGCCTGGTACTTCAGCAGATCGACGTTGGTTTTGGGAAGGAATTTCGTCGATAAAATTAACGTATTTTATTCAAATTCAAATTTGAAAATCCCGCCCTGCTTCTGAAAATTTAAATTTTTGGCAAATCTACTTGCTACTCGATTATGTTCGCCTGGTACTTCAGCAGCTCAACGTTGGTTTTGGGAAGGAATTTCGTCGTTAATATTAACGTATTTTATTCAAATTCAAATTTGAAAATCCCGCCCTGCTTCTGAAAATTTAAATTATTGGCTAATCTACTTGCTACTCGATTATGTTCGCCTGGTACTTCAGCAGCTCCAAGTGGGTTTTGGGAAGGAATTTCGTCGTTAATATTAACGTATTTTATTCAAATTCAAATTTGAAAAGCCCGCCCTGCTTCTGAAAATTTAAATTTTTGGCTAATCTACCTTCTACTCGATTATGTTCGCCTGGTACTCGGAGAGATATCAAATTTGGTGACAGTATTCGTATAGCTCTTTCGCGGATCAGGTTTGCTTAAGATTTTTGCAACGCCCATTTCCGCCACCAAAAACTGGAAAAGCCGCAATAATGGACCTAGAGCATTGAATTTGGTATGCATAATAATAATTGTAGTCTCAATGATTCCAGTGAATTTGGTTGTCATCGAATGAAAAAGAAGGAAGTTATTTAAGAATGAATTTCATTGGTAATATTCACATACAGCTGCTCACGCTTTGTTTGTTTACTTGACAATGTGACCATGTCGGTATGTTATGGATGTTTTATTTAAATATATACAAAATCACATTTCAGTATATTTCTTTGGTATTTTTTTTTCAAATATAATTTTAATTTTTTTTTTTTTTGTCTTGAAATGGGTTACGGGTATCTTACGGTCGAGCACTCTCGACTGTAGCTTTCTTACTTGTGTTAATAATTAGGAAACGGTAAATGTTCTTTATTCAGCCCTACATAAAATTCAATATTAAAATATCTTATCTCAACAAATAATCGAACACAGAATCTCAATTTTACGTTACATTTGTATGTAAACTAATGTTCATACTATCATATATGTTATAAAATTAATTAAATCGTGTTCGTCTCTAAAATTACCATAAAATGTTGTCGCGTTATTATTGACACATAATTGTATAATAAACAAGATTAGATACATATTAAATGTATTTTCTTTATTATTGTGGTCACTTTCAATTGAAATATTTCAAATAATTTGGAAATAATAAATCTTTGTTTTTACTTATCAAAAGCAGCATCTTAAATTTATGTGACGTACATACATATAAATAAACGAATGATCAGATTGTAGTGATATTTATATTAGAATATTAATTAAACAGTATTCGTTGCTTTCACATTTGTTCGTTTTTTATTGGTGGTCTTTTGTTGAAAGTTGTAAAGTTTATTAAATAATTTATTTTACGCTTTTCGCCCATGGCCCATGAAAATTTCATTAAAAACTGATTTCCTATGAAAATGCAATCAGCAAAAATCGACAACGATGAGAAAAAAATATAAAGGAAATGTATTGCTAATAAATGACTGAACACAAAGATACCTTGTATTCGAAAAATTCAATTATTTGCAAGGCATTTTTGCAGCCAAAAGATGTTTCAATTAGTTTTTTGAACTTTTTTCTGTTACTACCTTCCGTTTGCGTTGGTAATAGGGTATAAAAAGCCGAAATAAAATCAAACCGTTGAGTTGAATATAATGTTACTGCACTTCAAAGCGGTTAAAAGGCGAAAAGTGCAAACCGCAATTAATTAAATCCGCAGTTAATTTTATTGCCGGCGGATGTGGCAGCGGCAAAAATAGCATAAATGAAATTATAGCCGATGACGACCGTGGCAAAAAATTTGTCATCCCCACAGGAAAAATATTCACGAGCTTATCACAGCCACGTTAAATTGTGTGCGAAAGCGACAAAGACATTTACCATACAGCAGAGCGTGATTTACATTAAGTTTTTATGCGATCGTTTTAATTGCAACTTACAATTTAATCAACGGAGTTTTCCAAACAGAATAAGTATACGTTTCATTAAATCGGAAATAAAGGAAAAAGAAAATATTTATCATTGAAATAAGATTACGAACAAAAACTTCAATTTAATCTATAATTTATATAGAAAATATTGACGGTTAAAAAATACAAAGAATTATTAAACAAATTAATGTAAATTCAATTTAATATTGATATTTTCAAAGTACTTACACTTTTGATAGGTTTCTTTCTGAATAAAGTTTCAAAAGATATTCACGGTATAAACTCTGTTGCAATTATCGATTGTCCTGAATGCCGTCTAACACCTTGATTCGTATCTTTTCATTTGACCGGCACCTGTAATTAATCTATTATGTGGATTGCGTGAGGCACTTTCGTTGCATGCCACTTCAAACAGCCAGCTGCTTGCATGCAAATTATTGCAAGTTAAGCATGTCCCAAAAATTATATCCACCAGCTGCAACTACTACAACTCATAATCGGCAAAAATCGCGTGCTTGCAACTCGGCTTTCAAACGCTACAAGTTTTCGCTGCAACTCGAAACTTTTCGGCTGCCTTCTGGACTCCTGGGCAAAGTTACAAGCAGCGTCATGATTCTTGATTTCGTTGCATGCCAGTTGCCCCAAGTTGCAGTCTGTGTTTTTGACCTTCATGTTAGTTTGCCACACTTCACTCTCCAGAAGGCGGCACCGCCATTATTAGGCAGCTTGTTGAAGTGGCTACACAAGCTTCGAGCGCCTTGCGTGCCCTTTGATGTATTGCAGTTTTTCGATTCAGGTGTGGAAATTCCTTTTGCAGCTCTCTCCATTCATTGCCTTTTCTATCTGAAAGTATTAAGTATCATGCACATTTAATTCCGAGTTCAAACGAAATGCTGCCACGGACCACGCCCACTCGCTCTCCCACGCCCAGTCCCAGTTGCAGAATACTTTGGGCCACCGCACACCTTTCACCGAAACACACAAAAAGCACATTGGTTTAATTTGTATGAATGCTGCTGGAATGAGCAGAAAAAAAAGAGAACATGGAAAAAATGGAAATATCCATATAAATATATACATAGAGAGTCGTAAGACTGAAAGCGCAAATGGAATAACTAATTAAATTGTCGACTGCAAATGAACAAAGTTGCCTGCAAAACACCACAAAAGCTGAACTGCGCTCCTTTCGCGCCACTCAGACTGCTCTGCCAGTTAACTGTTAACTACCAAAGCCAGCTACCAACTGCGAACCGAGAACTGCGAATTGCGATCTGCGTGCTGCCAACTGCCGGTTTAATTAACTTGGCTTATAAAATTTTATGCTAACTCGCAGTGTGCATAGTAAAACATTATCTATGCGCTGTAATAGTTGGCCATAAAGGTTGTCTATGCAAATATGCTGCAATATCTCTGTTGCCACTCAATTGTTGTTGGCCTTAATAGTAGAATACTTCCCCATTTTTACTCATTCTAAGCCTTGGCCTTCATCCTGCGGCTGCTGTCCTCCCACACCGTGTGCATAAATCAAAAGTGAAATTTTTACACGCGCCAAACTGTCTGTGAAAATTTCATTTACATGTACCGCGGCATGTTCTCAACTCCCAGTTCACAAACTTTCAGCTTCCCATTTACGCAAAATATAGAAATAAAAAAATATACACAACACCAAGCTGAAGGGTCACAGCAACACGTTTTTAATTGTTTTTTGAGGTTTTTCGGACAAAATTCAAAGAGAGTAATTTAAATTCCAGTCTGTAGCCTGTGGCGACTTTTTTAATAGCTACCAAAAATTCTAGGATGTTCATACAAAGATAGTTGCAAATTACAATTCACATGCGTATTGGCCACATTTATGAATATCCGAAATTTCAGTGGTTAATTAAATAACCATTAATATTAATGAAAAAAACATTAAACATGTTTAAATACTTTTAGAGACACTCATTTATAATTAGACTAGAGTAAAATTGATTGTATAAAATGTATTTCTAGAATATGTAAAAATATTGAAATACTTTAAGATACACATTTTTTAGATACTTTCAATTATTAGATACTATTTGCAGACATCTGCTGTGCCATCGACAAAATGTATTTTAATAATCTGTAAAAATATTTCAATATGTAAACATATTTTATTACTTTAAGATTTTTTTTTTAAATTACACAGTCATCTCGCGAGCAATTTATCTTGATTACAGGATAGTTCCTGATTTGTTTTAACACTTGAGTAGTCAATCTTCTCTTTTCTGTAGAGACTCACACTAATTGCTGCCCCAGAGTGTACTCGTATTTTATGACTGGGCTGTAGTAGCATCTAATGTGCATATTACAAAACCTATTAACATATTTGCCAACGTGTTTAACAACAAAAACCCGTGACGCTGACGCTGATGCTCTGGCCACCAATCAGCCAGAGTCCGACTTTGTTGGTGGTCACGTTTGCAAAGCCAGACAACGAGACAGCCTTGCATAATTGCGCCGCCAAGTGCAGGTCTGCAGTTCTACTACCTCATCACATAAATAACCCTCCCAGCTCACAGACACTCATTTTAAAAATTTATACACTCTGTGTGCGTGTGTGTGTGTGTGTGCTCGTATGTTGTTTGGCTTTTTGTCTAGCATGGCTATTATGCAAATGGCACTTTGTTTTAACAACGCACTGCGGTTGGCCTGCTGCTAGCCTGATGGCTTTGGCTCCAGTCTCTGCGAGGCTGAGTCCGACATTAGTAGTTCGTCATCAACGTTCCCATCAACCCCGCCACATCTCCCTTGGCCACATTATGCGCACAATTAATATGCCAAGTGTTATGTGTGCGCATACTAATGACTTTTTCGGAAAAAGTTTTTCCACATCTGTATCAGCATTTGCATTTGCATCTGCATCTGCATCTGTCAACTGTGGTCATCTATCAATAATTGTTCAACTGCCCCAAACAATACGGCGCAAGCGCAGCAGTTTTCTCCCACAACGTGACGCCGGCGTCTGACTCATAGTTAAGCCAGTCATCATTAATCCTGCCTGACAATTGTCAGAAAGTGAGATGCTGAGAAAGGGGGAAGAGAAGTCTTGACAGGTTTATGGCAAAGGGGCGGTTTAAGTTCTTAAGTGCACTTAAAGTTTTAGGAGCAAAGGAGGCTCCACAGATACTTAAAATAAAGATTGACTCTCCTCCTCCTGAAACAAAAATAAACTATCTGTGAGTTCGCCACAGCACTACACAAAGCACCCTGTATTGACAGCGAAACCACGTAAACGTTGTAAATGTAAACAGTTAAGTGGCATCGCTTGTTGCCGCTTATTCCACGGCCAACAAATAGCACAAAAACGGCCAGCACAATAAAGCCCAAAAAACATTCACACATACACCTATAAACACACACAGATAGATAGTCGGCTAATACAAACAAGAAGCCACACACAAAAAAGAGTCACCCAATAAAATAAATCAAAAGAAAGTAAAATTACGACGCGTCGAGCGATCGAACTGCGAATAAACATACAGCATTTAAACAACAATAACAACAGCAACAAAACTGATTTCAATAAAATCACCAGCGAGAAAAAAACTTTCGCTACTTCAGTGGCAAAAACAAAATAATAATGTAAAAGCAAAAAATATGAACTACAACCCAACGAATTGTCTATACTCTAACAAAGAGATACAAAATGTATATATTAAACAAAATTAAATTAGAAATAATTAATTCAACAAATAAATTCATGCGGCTATATTCATAATAACATTTATCGCATTTTAATAACTTATTGAAGGTATAATATTAAATTCATAAGAATTTCATTGAGATTTACAAATATTAAATAATTATACCCATAATTAAGCAATTTCATTAATAATAATTTTTTTGGAATAACATTTACCGCATTTTCACAACTGGTTTATAATAAAATTTTCTTTTACTTTATTGCAAGTATAATATGAAATTAATAGGAATCAATGATTTTAATTATATTTAAATTTTAAAGAATTATTTCAATTATGAAACTTTTGAACTAACGCAGATATATTTTTAATAACATTTATTTTGAATAGCTTCGAAATTTTCTTCTGCATTCTATATATTATAGGAAATTTAGTGAAATCAAATATGGAATTTAAATATTATAAATTTTATATATCACCTTATCTTATCTTATATATATTTAATACACTTGTTTATCTGCTTCACAAATTATCAGCAATACTTGTCGCTTGTGTCAGAGTATCAGAAACCGTTGAGTCGAATCGATTCGGATTTGCTGTTGTTGCTGCTGTTTGGGTGAAGCATCATTATCATGGTCAAGCCGGCGTAGCCCACGCATGCGCAGAATACAAATACAAAATACACACACACACACTCTCACACACTCACACTGTGCCACACTCATGTGTTGTAGATTGGCAAAGTGGACGTGCCACAGGCGAGAACAACTTTTTTTCTGCCCCGGTCGGTCGCGCGATCGGTTTGCTTGTCATGTGAATTTGGGTGAAATGTTTGTCGCTGGCTTTCAAATTCGTGGCTGGCTTTTCAGTTTGCAACGAGCCACACAAGCCGTGTGTGGTGTGGTGTCGCCTAAGCGTAGAGAAAGCATACCAAGCATACAACACTCACTCACCAACTGGCAATGACTTGGAGCTGCCAAAATATCAACCTGCCGCTGCTGCTGCTGGTGCTGCTGCTGCTCGGATCAGCTGCCTCGCAGCAATCCCCCTCGGTGGGCACAACTCCAACCTCGCCACTGCTGAAGCAGTCCCAGAACACCTTCGTCCAATGGGTGCTCTCGTTGCTGCCCCAGCGACCCGAAACCGCCACGCTGGCCACACTCAGCAGCTCGGCCACAACGCCCACTGAGGCGCCAGCAGCCTCATCGACCAGCACAACCGCAGCACCCTCGTCCATGGGCACGACGACCACTCGCAGGGTAACTACACCGGCACCGCCCACCTTGAATCCGGCCCGGAACTGCACCGACTGCGTCTGTGGCGTGGCCAACATCCAGAAGCGCATTGTGGGTGGCCAGGAGACGGAGGTGCATCAGTATCCCTGGGTGGCGATGCTGCTCTATGGCGGACGCTTCTACTGTGCCGGCTCGCTGCTCAATGATCAGTTCCTGCTGACGGCCTCGCACTGTGTCTACGGCTTCCGCAAGGAGCGTATTTCGGTGCGTCTGTTGGAGCACGATCGCAAGATGTCGCATCTGCAGAAGATCGATCGTAAGGTGGCCGAGGTGATCACGCATCCCAAGTACAATGCTCGCAACTATGACAACGACATCGCCATCATCAAGCTGGACGAACCAGTCGAGTTCAACGAGGTGCTGCATCCCGTCTGCATGCCGACACCCGGTCGCAGCTTCAAGGGCGAGACGGCCATTGTCACCGGCTGGGGAGCTCTCAAAGTCGGCGGACCCACCTCCGATACCCTGCAGGTGAGCACCCGTTAAAGAGGCATGCCCAGCTGCACAAAATTAACATTCGCATGTCTTACAGGAGGTGATGGTGCCAATTCTGTCGCAAGACGAATGCCGCAAGAGTCGCTACGGCAACAAGATCACGGACAACATGCTTTGCGGTGGCTACGACGAAGGCGGCAAGGATTCCTGCCAGGGCGACAGCGGCGGACCGCTGCACATTGTGCCCAATGGCACGCGGGAGCATCAGATTGCTGGCGTCGTCTCGTGGGGCGAGGGCTGTGCCAAGGCCGGGTATCCGGGCGTCTATGCGCGAGTGAATCGCTACGGCACCTGGATCAAGAACCTCACCAAGCAGGCCTGCCTGTGCCATCAAGAGACCAAGAAGATCAAGTAGCTATAAGAAAGTCCAGGCAAGCACTGGCAGAGTTCCCGCTGCTCTACAAACGCCAACCGATCTTTACTCTAAGCCATAGCAAACGATTGTGCGAAATTCCAGTTTTTGATAGCGAAAACTTTCCCGTTTCGTTTCCCACATTTGAAAAGACAATCGCTGAAAAATTCGGTTTTTTTGCACACACAAAAACTGAATGTTTTCTGCAGATTAACTTAAATTTAAAATTTAAATTATTTGAGTACTGATCGCATTGGCTGTTGGCTCTGCAAGTGTATTAAGGCTTCGACCCATCGAAGATAATTGGCTCGATTCGTTTATTTATTGATTAAAAAGGCAAGAATAGTGCAAAGTAAAGTGAAGAGAGTTCTGCATTCCAGTTGATGCCAGTCAACAACCTTTGGTGGGTCCGGTTTGCAGGCTTCAGCAGCCAGTCTAGCCTGTTCTCAGTTCGAGATTCAGGTTCAGGTCGAGTTCTATTTCAGGCTTCTTGCAGCTTGTGGTGCATCCTCGACAACTCAGTCGCCAATCGCCAGTTGGCCACAAAAGTTCACTATGAGATACGAATACATTTGTCTGCTCTCGGTGCTGAGTCTGGGCGTGGCCACGCCCAGTCTACGTGGCGTCTCCGAGCCGGGTAAGATTCTGGAGTCGTTGAGCAACTTGCGTCAGAATAGTTTCCTCGACTGGATCGTCTCCATCCTGGGACCCGACTACACCGATACCAATGCCCCGGCCAAGCGCGAGTGTCCCGCCTGTGGTTGTGGCAACATCAACACCAGGCATCGCATTGTTGGCGGCCAGGAGACGGAGGTGCACGAGTATCCCTGGATGGCCATGCTGATGTGGTTTGGCAGCTTCTATTGCGGCGCCTCGTTGGTCAACGATCAATATGCCGTGACAGCAGCTCACTGTGTGAATGGCTTCTATCATCGCCTGATCACTGTGCGATTACTGGAGCACAATCGTCAGGACTCGAATGTGAAGATTGTGGACAGACGCGTGAGTCGCGTGTTCGTGCATCCCAACTACAGCACCAGCAACTTTGACAGCGACATTGCTCTCATTCGCTTCAATGAGCCAGTGCGTCTTGGCATCGACATGCATCCCGTCTGCCTGCCCACCCCGTCTGAGACCTTCGCTGGCCAGACCGCCGTCGTCACCGGCTGGGGAGCTCTCAGCGAAGGCGGCCCCGTCTCCGATACGCTGCAGGAGGTGGAGGTGCCCGTGTTGTCGCAGCAAGAGTGCCGCGACAGCAACTATGGCAGCTCCAAGATCACCGACAACATGATCTGTGCCGGCTACGTGGAGGAGGGCGGCAAGGACTCTTGCCAGGGCGACAGCGGCGGACCCATGCACGTGATTGGCAGCGGACAGAACTATCAGCTAGCTGGCATTGTCTCCTGGGGCGAAGGTTGTGCCCAGCCGGGCTCACCCGGCGTCTACACGCGCGTCGGCAACTTCAACGAGTGGATCAGGGCCAACACTCGCGATTCCTGTGCCTGCAGCCAGCACGAGGAGCCAGCAGCTCCAGAAGCCACGACCACCACAACGGAGCAATCAGAGCCGAGCACAGCGGCCACGTCTGAGGCAAGCCCAGCCAGCGAATCGACGGAGCAAGATCCGGTTACCGATCTTTAAATGTAAAAGAGAAATCATTTCATTCAAATAAAGGCATTGCTCATTTAATTTTTCGTTCACATTCAGTATAACAAATTCTTTATCCCGATAGACTGAACAAAACACAAAATCCTGCTAAGATATAGAAAAAATTCTAAAATCAAGCCATGATATGATGGCCAGCATATGATGACAAATTTGAAGCCAGAAGATAAATTCTTAAATTTTCGAATAATTCTAGATTGACCATTATTAACATAAGGTTGTATTAAGTTAAGTCTCAGTGCAAGAAGAGGTCATTATTTCAAGAATTCAAAAATGTCAAAACTTAACCAAGAAGACAAAAGCTTAACTGAAGACAAAGTTCTCCAACTTTATTGTATCAAAAAAATAATTTATGCAATTTTGTTTTTACATATAGATTTATATGTAATATATGAATCATGTTATATGCTAAATATGAATAAACAATTATTTATATTTGGAATGAAATCTTGTTTCGAGAACTTTATCAAATTATCGTGTTTAGAACGTCAATTTGTCTTTGCAATTGTTTTCAAAGTAAAAGTAAAGGTGCAATAATTATTTAAATCTATTCTGCATCACTCCATGTTTTTGTTTCTGACATTTTCGTTCTCAGGTTGATAACACTGCTAATTCTGGCTTTCGTTTAACACTCATCCGAAAGTTTTATGTATTATCTAAAACTTAACTTCTTAACACTGATTATGCCAGTCAAATGCAGATATAATGATACTCAAACAGATACACCAGATAAATCAGTTCACACTTTTATTGCTGATTGGTATCGTCGAATGCTGGCCACTTTACAATTATAAACCCTTCTTTAAACCCGCGCAGATTGAATCAAATGTTGTTTGAGTCTGAAGCAATCCGGTTTATAAATTTCAGATCAGCTTTTGATGGTGTTGGACGAGTGTATTTGACCCTCAGGTGACCGAGTTGTTATTGTTCTTTGGCTTGTTAACTGGCTCTCAAGTCCCTCGTGTTGCCTCAATTTCCGCCTGTACTCTGCGTGTTTTCAACTTTTCCCCCGAGGCAATGCTCAATTTTTGCACTCGAAATTGCCACTAAATCAAAACAAAGATTACACCAACAACATCAAGTGAAGCGGCAGCAACAACACCTACACATTGTGCGGATATCTCCAGTTGGCCAACGATCCTGGCAGCATTGATATATAACTATATAATAGAAAAAACAGCACAAAAGGTGCTAAAGCTTTAAAGGCGGCATTAAGAAAGAAATATACAATAAACAGGAGAATTGAAAGGGAGAGGGAGCAAAAGGATTGAGAGATGGAGCAATACAGAAACGTGCACTTAAATTATGGCCGTCCTCGAGCCAAGTTTATATTTTGTGGCAAAATATATTTATTTTCATTCGTGTTTGCATCGTTTTTCGCAAGTCTTTTTTTGGACGGACAAGCCGCAAATTTGCTGCAATTGAGCGCATTTTAGTGTTTGACCGCCTGCAGGTTAGAAGTATTTATTGGGGCGTAAAATTGTTTGATTGAATATTAGTGCGGTGCCTTTATAAATTCATTTTTAGCTTTCTCTTTCGTCGGCTTGTTAAAAGCCTAAGCTGGATGTTAAAGCGGCAATTTCAGATGGACAGCGAAAAAGATAGGCTTGCACTTTTAGATTAGTTTAAAATAATAATAGTCTATTAACCAGCGGTTGCACACTAAGAGTAAAAACTGCATTGCTATTAAAATAAATTGGATTATTAAATAAGCATAAAAGCACATTTATGTTAGAACTTACCATTCCTGTCCAAAAAAAATTTTTGGAAAAATGATTTATCACAAAATTCAACAGCTTTTAGTGATTAAGTCAATAAAGAAACATATTTTAAATAGATGTATATCAATTTTGTTCAGAAATTAAATAAAAATGAATAAATTAATTATCATTTATTTATTAATTATTATTTCTAGCACCATTCCAATTATAAGCTTATAAATTAGGACGTTAATCACCAACAATTATCTTTTTGGTATATAAAGATAATTTATAATAAATAAAAATATTTATAGGTCAACTGATATTAATTAAATTTTTTAAATGAGTATAAAAATAAACCAATAATAATTATTTGCAATCCAGATTGCAAATTGCCATTAAAACAGTCGCGTCCACAATAGAGTGTAATGTTTAAGAATTTTTAAATTTATATGAATTTGTTAAGCTTTGACAAAAATAATTTTTAATTAATACTCGGCAAATTAATATTTATTTCTAAAAAATTCGAAATTTCTCAATAATAATAAAAAAACACGTTCACAAAAATATGCATATGTATATATGTATATATTCGCAGTTTCAAACGACAAAAATCGATTCTAACAATTTTCGAATTTTTTGTTTTGAAAGCCCATTTAAAATTTGCGTTTAAATTGAGTCGAACCTTAACAGTTCGATATTTATATACGCTATGTTATATATTAGGTCAATTTATTATTTATTAGTGTGCGTAAAGAACGAGATATTGTAATGATACATGAAAACGTATTTAGGCGATTCCTATCATATGCAGAGCACTGCTCACAGTGTTGATTAATGTCACAGTGCATACAAGAGCCCCCACAAGCATTTTCTCGGTCATGATCAGCAGCATGTCAAGTATGTTTGCAGCCGGCTAAGGGGACGGATAGAATTTAATGGATCTCGATAGCACAGCTGACTGGAAAAAGCCAAAACCACCTCAATAAATGTTATGGTAAGACTTAACGTTCGCTGTGCAATGACAACCCCAAGAGAGACGCACGTTATGAGGGCCATCAGCGTGACTAAGGCCAAGGCTTCCACCAAGCGGACGGCGACGGGCATTTTAGATACATTAACTTTTCACTGATAATTTAAAATTTTGTACAAAAGCTTCGGATCGAAATTCGAAATTCATATAAAATGACAGTTGGCCATATGTAATGTTGTTCATTTTGAAATGGCTGCTCAAATTGTCATCTTCTCTGCGATACCATAACTTGATCAAATACACTATAAAATGTAGAGAAATTAGCTCATGCTGTTTGGCAACTGATTGCCGCAGTAAAGCCACAAAACCGCCAACAAATTATAGTTTTCCATCTCTTGTTATTTTTTATGTTTGCTGCTATTCCATTGCAAGGCTTTAACTTTTTTCAATATGCAATTCCAATTATCCTATGCAAATGCAATTTGTCTCGCTGCCGAGCAATTTAGGGTCTCATTCTGAACGTCCCGATGTGGCCGCAAACTAGGCCCGTTTGATGTGTCTGTTGGCATAGATTGTTCTGAATTATGGCACTAAATGGCTAGACATGTTACATAATTCATTTATGTAGTCCGCACCAGGGACATTTTCCCCGATATGTTGGCCGTATATTGTGTGTGTGTGTATGTGTTTGTGTGTTGTAGTGTTGTGTGTGCTACAATCAATTCAGGCGACAGAACAATAGAGTTGAGTGTTTGTTTTTTTTTAGAGAGAGAGCTTTAACGCATAGCCCAGCTTATTTATTGCATGAAAAATTCAATTAGCTGCATGTATCGTAATAACGGAGTAAAACAAATAACGAATTTAATTGAGTTTTATATTCATTTCACATTCTTTTTCGAGTATATATGTTTAAAAGCACTCCAGGGCTGTTCACTCCGCAGGCAAACAGACCGCCAGACTGCCAAGTTGGCTGCCTCTTTGACTAAGTTGAGTTTTATTAACCAAGACGTAACACGGCGATTTTCCGGTTTCTGCTTTTGATTTCTTTTTCGCCAACTTCATAAAAATCCTAAAATAAATATTTGCACACATAAGCTCAGGCCACGTTGTCGATGTCGTTGGCGTCCTCATCATCGTCTGGAGGCAGACAGCAAAATAAGCGGAAAGTTTTGTCGCAAATCCCTGACGTGGCCCAGACGCAGGCATTCAATAGACAGTAAAGGGCACAACAAAATTAAAACGCGAAGCAGTGACTTCGCTAAGGATTCTTCGCTAAATAGATACCCTAACATTTAAAATGTATTTAATATTTGTATGTTTTTCATTAGTTTCAATATCAAACTACATACTTGCTTTTTTTGTTTTTCTCATTTCAATTCCATAATATCAATACATTTTTTTCTAATTTGTATCTAATTTAACAGAAATATGGGAATCCTGTAGTTAACTTTTAATAATAATCTAAAGTTTTTGACCTACACCAACCAACAGCAAGATGAAAAATATAGACCCTTAGTAAGAGAGTCATCGACTATGAATATGCTGCATTATTTGCCATGTTTAAGCTACTTGTTTGGGCGGCTCTCACAGAATTTATGTTGTAAAATATTTACCTCTTACTGCTCGAGTATTTTGTATTTATTGTGATAGATGCCAACATCTGCTGCATTGCAACATTGAAATTGTGTGGCCAATGATGCACCAGCCCGGAAATGCCACCTGCTATTTGGATACAATATCCCAATATTGGCATAAATTTGAATGAGAATTCCATGGTTCATCGGTGGGCATGTTGTTGGAATTGACATTCGCAAGTCACAAATTGACGGCAGGTCGGTAAGTTCAAGCGTATTGAAACGTATAAATGCTTCAATAAATCATTGGAACAAATTAAATATATTTTAAAAATGCACAAAATAACAATGTTACAATTAAATATAAATATTTTTCACAGAAATATTGCGCAACACACAATGCGTTTGCGCAATGCATATTTGCATTAAAGTTGTCAGAGAAACAAATGAAGTTATCTACTTTAACAAATTTTCAGAAATAAAGTAGATGGAAGAAATAAAATTCGAAAAATAAAGCTCATTATAATTCCGAACGAGAACCGATCCATTTCAATGCCCTTCCCTTTAGTTTCATTCAGTGTTTGTCTCTCTCTTGTTTTCATTCTTTTGATTTCATTATTGTTTTTATTGCTTTGTACTTTCGTGTGTCCAAGTGACTGACTTTGCCAAAGCAAAAGGCGCATTTTAATTTCATTATTTTATTTGGAAACCCAGCACGTTCCAGTTCCCCCTCCCCCCAGTCGCCGTCCCAACCCAATTTTCCATTGAAATTCGCATAAAAAGGGTATTAAAGCAGAGGCTCTCGCTGATTGTGAGCTCTGTTTCATTTTTTCATTTTATTTTTACTTTTTTTTGGCATATTTTCAACGCGCAACACGCCTTGCCACATTTGTTCAGCCTTCATTTCATTTTTTTTGTTGGCATTCTTCTATGCTAGTCATATTACGAATTAATAAACAATTTTTTTTTCTTTTGCATTTAAGCTAGCTACAAATTTGCGAGTTATTGCCGCATTTTGTATTTCGTATTTTTATGATTTCTGTTCAGCGTCTTCTCGGTTTGTTCTAATGAATCATGGTTATGTCGGCTATAATTTAGTTTTAATAGCATTTTGGTGACATTTATGCTGTCAACGGCATGCAATTTTATTAATGTTCAAATGAGCGCCCATATATGATATCATTATAAAGAGATATCACAGCTTTTAATGGCCTTACTGTGGGCTTTACTCAAAATGAACTTATGGCCTCCCTGCCTTCCTTCTCTCTGTCTCTCTTTCTCTCTCTCTCTCTCTGTCTCTCTGTCTCTGTGCGTGTGACCGCCAATTGAGAATTATGTACTTGCCGCTTAAAGCTGCTGTTGGCAAATGTTTCGACAAATTTCAATGGCTTCTTGACAGCGTTATTGTTTCTACAAAATGAATCTAATTATTGCACAAATTGTGTACTAGTAACGATTATTATGCGATCTACTTCTTAAGGTCATAAACTTTATGTATTTGGCATGCGAATTATTATTCTATTGTCGTTGTTATTAACAGCATTATTTTGTTATTATATTTGAGTCTACACTTAATTAGTTTGTTTGCTTGTTCGTACTTCACCTACAGTCTTGATGCATTAAATCACACTTTATACCAAAAATTAGTTCAACATTCAACATTTCCATATTTTCCATTTGATTTTGTCGATTGGTAAATTATGTTAAAATTCGTATAATCAGCAATTGATACTAATCCTTTCCTTAGTGTCAAAGGTATATAAATAAATGAATTTCCATGAAACTCTAATTTTTTCGTATACATATTAAATTTCCACCGTTTGCAGTATTTAAATTTCAAGGAAAAATCCATTAGCAAATAAATATAGTAATCCCTTCTATGGCTTTCCCCTTTCACACAGCATTAGTGTCATTAATGTGTAATTGCGCTCAAAATATAGTAAAAACCAACTGTCTCCTTAGGGAATTTGGTTACTTTCAGTTTTCTTGTTATTTGAGACTTCAGTTGCGGCACGTTAATGAGCCACAGGGCGACTCGCGACTGCGGATACAACGCCAACCTAATCATCTTCTGGCTCACTTAAGTAATAAAGCAATTTATCGTTTTTCAATATCCTTTAAGCAGTTTTTGCCTTTTTAGCTGCTATTATTGCACTTCCTACGCCAAGCCCTCGAGCCAAGGGAATGAATAACGAACCAACACAAATTATTTTCGCACTGGTTTCATCTCGTTTTTTACAGCTCCTTCGTCTTGAAAAAGAAGGACTAAGACTAAGGCTCTTGGTTGTGGTTGTGGTTGCTCTTTTAACTTGTCGCTTCACTTAGCCGGCGGCACACGTTGCCATTTTTATGTGTTAAGCTTGAGCATAGGGATTGCGACTGGGATCGAGACTGGGTCAGATCCTGGGCCGCCCGCCTGCACGATTTTGTGCCGTGCCGCTGGCGTTGCCAGACCAGTTTGATTTTAGTGCCTTGCCTTGGCAGCGTCCAAGGGCCAGTAATGATTTTATTACACGATTTTATATCGCATTTTATTACCTTTGTGCATGACGTTGCTGCTGCTTGAGCGCAAGGATTGTGTGTTGTCGTTGTCCTTACGCCTTTGGCAGCTGCCATTGGAATTTACGCACTCATAAAATTGGTTCGCTTTGAATTGTGTGGGAATTTCGGAGCAATGCTTCTTGTGCAATGACCCCAACCGCCGCCGCCACCATCATAATTCAATATCATAAAACGTTTATCCAATTAATTTTGACCAGTTATATTTATGGCCAGTTCGTGTGCGGATGTAAATAGTAGTAGATCGTTTTCCTACTACACAATACAAGTTACACATTTCGATGATGTAAGTCATAAAACAGACCAAACCAATATTAATTTCTAGGTTCATTTATCTGTCATTTCTAAATATGTTATGTAGTTGATTAATTCGCATATAATCAAATCATCAGATTACTTTACATTCAGCTCGCTCAGCCGTCCAATACGTCGCATTAATCTTAAAAATGTATCCCACTTCTGCTTTTTTGGGGGTACGCTTCAATGCATTTGAATGTTGTTATACAACTTGTGGCTATTTTTATACCCTACACTGAAGCATTAAAAGATGTTTAAAATGTTAAAATGCAGTTAGCTTAAATTTATGTCATTTATCATTCTGATATGAAAACAATCGCACAATTAACACGAAAATAGATTAAGGAAATCATGTTCCGTGCCGTTGAGCAGGCAACCAGTTAGAGTATTAGCTTCGGGTAGAGGGCATCTCCAAGTCGAGTATTCATTTACTCATAATTGTTCTCTCCGTATCCAACTGTCTCTTTCTTATTTTGATCTGTTCGCTGCTCTCTGCTGCTGACCTAATCGGGTTAGATTTCCAATTTCGATTATGTTGGCACTCTTGCTAATGAGCACACCCTAACACACACACACACACACACATACTGGCAGCCACCCACACATGCAAATCTAAACGTCATTACCGCGTGTTTCTGTTTTCCGTTTGTTGTTTGGTTTGTTATCGTTGTTGTTGTTGCTGTTGTTGTTGTTGCTGCTGCTGCTGCTGCTGTTGTTCGTCGTATTTGTTTCAGTGTCAAGTTCAGCACTCAATGTTGCATGTTTCGTTTGCTTTTTGCGGCGTTTCAAATGGCTGCATGCCAAATATACAATGGGCTTCCCTTGATGACTTTGCAAGCTATGCAGATGGAGATAAACTACAACAACTTACGAAAACAACTCATAGACATGAGTATTGTGTGCAGTGAATGAATTATGGCTTAGTTTTCCATATTTCAGTTTGTTAGTTTTCAAATTCTGATTTTGTAATGACAGTCGAGGAGGGGTTTGGGGTGAGGGGACTTCATGCACCAGGGCAGCAAAGCCTCATTAAATGTTCGTCAGTTGTGTGAGAAATAGTTTATAATTGTTATTTTTACTTTTATTATTATTCCATAAAATAAACTAGTTTGCGTTTGCGTTTCCTTTTCAAATAGTTTATGGAGCAACATTTGTTTGCCTACACTGTGAGAAACACAACGGCAACATTGGTCATTCGCCATTCATTAGTTATTTTAAATACCTTTTTTTAAATAGTAACCAATTTACATACTATCAATGATAATTATTTGTGAACTGTTTCAATATAATTAAAGAATTAAAATGCATTTCAGAATGTAAATAAATAAATATTTGTTCATACACTAACATCATTTAGTTAATAATATTTGCATGTAATGAGTTTAATAAAAAACAATATTATTCAAAAAAGAAATAAAATATAAGAGAGTCTAAGCATATCCAAATATAATATAATTTAAATATATAATAATTTAAAAAATAAATAAATCAAGTATATAGAGACATTGCAATTAATATTATATTATACAATAATAAATATAAATAAATAACTTGAAGTATTTTACATCTTGTAGGTAATGCCATATTTAATTATGAATACTTTTAATTTGAATTCGCCAATTAAATGCAATTAGCAATATTTCTAGTTCAAGTTTGTTTGCAGTGCAAAATCATACTCGCATTTTGGCAGAAGCAATCAGCCTTGTTGACTGATTGAGAGACACATCCGCCTCTGGGTGTTCCAGTTCTACCATTTGGCTCAAATACAGCTGCTTCGCTTCTCGGAAACTCATCAGGGTCTTGGCTGCAAATGTCATTAAGATGCAACTGCACTGCACACCCCATGCCACAGTTGGGCACAGTTGTGTGGTGTGTGGCTGTCAATGCATTAACATGACCAAATGTGTCTCGACAATCATGCGATTCATATGGCCGCTATAGACGCTCTCGGCCGCCACCCTTGTCGCCCGGGCAGAGACAACAGCAACGCTCTGACGTCAGCTGAGCAACAAGCTCGGAGCGAGCTTCTGAACCGCAACAGCAACGGCAACGGCAACATCAGAAATCGCAGCTCGCACATGAGTACGAGGCAGATAGATAGATACGTAGATCTATGTAGATGCCACAGTATAGAGCGCTGAATGCTGAATGCGGGCGCTGAGCTTACCTGAAGTTCATAGTTAAATGATTTCATTTGCCATTTAATTTACTTTTTGTTCGCAAGGTATTCGGTTTAGTTTTTGAGATTCAAAATCAGTTCTCGAACGGACGTCGAGGCGGACAAATGCGAACAGCACACGCGATTCGCGCCAAGCCCAATAAAACTACAGCCAACAATTAAGATGGTTTCGCAACGCGTTTTATGGCTAATACTCGCACTGCGCCTCGCTGCAGCTGTGCCACATCAGACGCTGCAGGATGCGCGCGAGGAGCGACAGCAGCTCATCCAACGCTACATCAAAACACTCAACAAGGAGGAGGGCGCCATTCGCCTGGTTGGCGGCGATGCCGAGTACGAAGGTAACCGAAAAAATTCAAGTTTGGCCAAGTTTTATATTGAATCCTTGGCAGGCAACATCGAGGTGCTGCACAACAACAAATGGGGCGCAGTCTGTGACGACGAATGGGACGCGACCGAGGGCGAAATCGTTTGCCGTCAGCTGGGCTTCCTTGGACTACGTCGCTACACGCACAGCGGCTACTTTGGACCCGCTCGACGCCGCTACTGGATGGACAATCTGTTCTGCGAGGGCCACGAGCAGGAGCTGACCCAATGCCACTTCGAGGGCTGGGGCATCAACGACTGCGATCCCAGCGAGGCAGCTGGCGTCATGTGTCATGCACCTCACCATGCGGCCCGAGCTGCGCCCATTGCACTGCCCGACGATCGCCCGCTGCCCAAGTATCCCATACACCCCAGATCCCGGCTGTATGTGCGTCTTCGAGGCGGTCGCAGTCGCAACGAGGGACGCGTCGAGGTGCGCATCGATGGCCAGCATTGGGGCAGCATTTGCGCCGATGGCTGGGGCATGCTGGAGGCCAACGTCGTCTGTCGCCAGCTGGGCTTGGGCTATGCCAGCGAGGCCTTCCAGACCGACTACTTTGGGGGCGCCAATGTCTCCCGACCCATGCTCAGCGGCAGCGAGTGCTACGGCAATGAGACGGAGCTCGCCGACTGCCTGCATCACGATCATCTCCAGGGCATTGTCAGCTGTCACGGGAGCCGGCAGCATGTGGCTGCTGTGATCTGCGATTACCTCTCGCCCGATCTGGTTGTGGACTACTATGAGATCGAGCAGACGGCGCATCTGGAGGATCGACCCATGGTGCTGATGCAGTGCGCCATGGAGGAGAATTGTGTGTCCAGCGAGGCGTATCAAATTCAGCGCGATGATCCGCATTGGCGCTATCAGACGAGGCGTCTGCTCAAGTTCACTGCGGCTGCGATCAATGCGGGCAACACCGACTTCCGCCCCTTCAAGGAGAAGAGTCAGTGGGAGTGGCACATGTGTCACATGTAAGCACGATATTAGGCTGCATTTAATTATCCACTATATCCACGTCTCTCTTCTCCGATTCAGGCACTATCACAGCATGGAGGTGTTCGCCACCTTCGACATATACGATCTGCAGGGCCAGAAGGTTGCCCAGGGCCACAAGGCATCGTTCTGTCTGGAGGACAGCAGCTGCTTGCCCGGCGTGCCCAAGAAATACAACTGTGCCAACTTCGGAGATCAAGGTGGGAATAATGAATTAATGTAGTAAATTTATTGTATTTTGATCACAATTTAAAGGCATCTCCGTCAACTGCTCGGATGTTTATCTGTACAATCTGGACTGCCAGTGGGTGGACATCACGGAGCTGCCGCGTGGCTCCTATGTGCTCAAGATTGCCATCAATCCGGAGTTCAAGGTGGCCGAGATGAGCTACGACAATAACGCTGCCATTTGCGATCTTTTCTACGCGGAGAATTATGCCCGTGTTGACAATTGTCGTCTGACGAGACCTTAATGCAAAGTTAGAGCCAACTTTGAACCGTCGAACAGTGCCAAATATTATGAAACACCAAAGCGTTAAGCGTTAAGCGTTAAGATGTTTGTATATTATTCTACTACTACTCAGCTTTTTTTGTACCCAAATAAAACTGCACAATCCAAGCTGGCGAGCTCGTCTGCCAAATACTTAGACTAAAACGATGAACTTGAAAGTCACTCAAGTGTAAACCTGTCAGAGACATCAACGGCATTGTTGTCGCCAGCGAAGCATTCATCAAGTGTCAATACTTGTAGCTGGGGCTTCTCTGGAGATATCATTGTATCATTGCTGCTCAGAGGTGGGTGTTGAACTGGAACTGAATGGGGAGCAAAGCATTGCATAGAGAATAATGTCTGCAGATGAAATAATCACTGCAAATGCCTGACACTTGAACATTTTTAAAGCCATCAGTACAGCTCCTTAAATATTCTAGAAAGTTGTTATCTTTTGGAATACAAAAAATGCTCAGATAATATTTAGATTGCGAATTCAAATGCATGACTCCTACAAATAAGCAAACGTGGATAATGTGTTATTAAATATATATATTCACGTATCCCATTTTCGTTTTAATTATCAGAATTTTCGGCTGATTTAATGTGTTGGAAACAAGCAATTTTGATTAAAAATAATTTTATGATTGGAATTGTTATTTCTTTATTTCAAATTTCGATATATTTGCAATGGAACTATACATTTTGGGAACTGTATTATAACAATTGATTTAACTAGCAATGTTTAATTAAATCAGCTTCTAAAGTCTGTATAGTTCTCAACATTTTTGTTGAAAGTTGTCAATATTATAATTAATGGTAATGGGTATTTTCAATAAACACTTTTAATTATTTAATTGCTTGTGTAACTATAGTGTTAAAGTATGTTTTTATTTGAATTGAAAAATGCATCGCATATTTTGCATTAAGCTGCGAGTCAATTTTAAAGTGCTTACTTCTGTATTTACTTTTTATAGGCACTGAAATACTCGATGAGTAATTGATGGACTAATGCATATTATTGAATTGTTTAAATGAGCAAGTTCCAGATGTTCGTTTTCTTAGATGAATTACAAACAATTTTAAAAATTGTCTTCATAATGGTCCCAGAGTTCTCTAACATATTGATAGCAATTCTCCAAGCAGCTGAAAAGGTTGCCATCGTCTGGCATTGGCCATGATAAGAGACAAACGAAACCACTCACTTAATCAGCCAAGAACAGAAGGCATCAATTTCGCCAAACTACTGCAGCTTAGAGCCATGCAATTAATGGTTCAATGAAGATTGGGACGCATAGTTTATTCCAATGCGGAAATCAGCAGCATTTTTTATACACATAGAGAGAAGGGCAAAGCGACGACTTGATGGATGCACGTGGCAAAAAAATGAAGCAATCAAATGGTCGTAATGTCATCAACACCATCCATAAGTGGACACACACACACTCACACACACGAGCACACGGGAGGGAAGATGGGAAAAGGAGAAACGGAGGCGGATACAGGAACTGGGACAGGATTGAGGGCAACGATGATGAGTCACTTTGGTCACGAAGCTATTTTTACGCTTGATTACACGATAAATGAAAATCAAATGTTTGATTGCTTAATGCCTGGCCAGTTGGAGCAGGACAGCAGGACAGCGAAAGAGAGAGGGAGAGAGACCTCCGAACAGTGGAACCACTTCAAAAGTGCTGCAATTTCGCCAAAGTGGAGGGTGGTTTTGGGTGCTTGGCTGAACATTTCAATTATTTATATGCTTGTTTGTCTCCTCAGCTCGTGTGGCGGGTCGCAGAGGGGAGGAGGATTCATGTGTGCACGTGCGATACGTGGGTGGAAGGGATGGAGGGCGATAAAGCTTGACTGAGCACAGTTATCATTTTTTTGTAGCTCCCAGACACGCAGCAAGCTGCAAGTTGCAGAGCTAAAACCAGACTTTGACTGATTTGTTGATAGTTGAGTGCGTTCAGAGTTTAATAAAGGACTTCTCGGGAAGTCAGGACATTGTCAATCTATTCATTCCAACACCTCTGACTAATTTATTAATCGGTTGCGCATACAAATGAAAATTTGCGGCTTTTCAAGTTCCCTTAAACCGCTTATGTTAATTAAACTTTCGGCAAATGGTTTTCCTTTTCCATCAATCCTTCGAGTTGATTGTTTATGTTTTGTTTACGGTTCTCGCCAAAGTGTTAAGTACGAAACCCATTTAAATTTGTGTCTTGGCATTAATTTTGAGCCAAGGTTGGAGGACTTGGAGTATTGATGAGCTAGGTCAGCACAGTCTGACAGCATTGCCAAAGCGACCAGAGCTGAACAAGATAAATGCGCAAATAGAGAAAATGCTTAAGCCAGGGGAAAGTAATTTACCAGCCACAGCAGTCGAAAGAGAAACTCAATCAGGTTCGAAGAAAATCTATAAAATGTAAATGGCTGCGGAATTGTTTAAGATTTCATTAAGTCTATCCAAGTACTCGACCAGTTGCAGTTGCAGTTACGAAATGTTTACAAAACGTTTTCGGCAACTTGGCAAATCGAATGGGTTACGAACCCAAACAATGCAGCTCCAGGGCAAATCGGAAGGCACAAAATTGTTATTTCAATTGTCAGCACTGGAGCGCTTTCCCCTCCAGGCATTCTGTATGCAGTTAATTTTGTGCTTTGCCTGCAATAAATTTAAAATGCACATTTCCAATGAAGAAGCAACAACTACAACTTCAACGGCGACAACGACAACGAAATGAAACGAAACGGAAAACAATTTTGTGCAATTTCACTAAAACGACACAAGAACACACATTGACACACATATGTACGGTTGGGGAAAGGGAAAAGGAAAGGAAAAGGAAAAGGGATTGGGATTGACACTGGGAATGGGAATGAGAATGAGATTGAGAATGGGAATGGAATGGGTCTGAACTGCAAGCCTTGTAAATGCAATCGAAGTGTCCTTGCAGTGACGACAAATGAAATTGTTGACCAAAGTGCAGCGTTTAAGAAAAGTATATACAGACACACACGCAGGCACACAAGACACTAACTCACACACACACATATGTAGATTTCACACACATGCGAACTTGCAGGCCATCGAAAAGTTTTCCATATGGCCAATGGATTTGGCGCTGCACTTCAATGGAGCTGCCATTGTCCAGATTTCTATTATTGTTGCTTATATACCACATAAAAAGTAAATAAATATAGTAAGGTAGTTTAACTGGAGTATATTTAGATCAAATTATATCTACTAATTTCAAAAATGTTGATCAGCAATTAAAAAATGTTTTTTCATCATTTATTTTAGCATATCCTAAAATGAATACAAATATAGTACATTGTTGTTTAAATTATATATATTATTATAAGAAATAAACAAAGTTTATCTGCAATATAAATTGATAAAAATATATTTATTAATAGTAATTTGCAATTTAAAAAAAAGTATCCTCATCATGTAATTTACTTTTTTGGCATATTAAAATAATTCTTTATTATTACTAGAAATTACCAAAGTATATGTGCAATATAAATTAATAAAATTATATAAATAAATTTAAAAAATGTAGATCAGCAATTTAAAAATGTTTTTTATCACATTAACTTTATATGGGCATATTCTAAAACTAATACTAATACTTTGTAGGGTATCAACGAGTCGCTCAAGGAGCTTGACTTGCCATTTTTATGACAATTTTAAAGGCGTTTTTATGTGCTTAAATTTAGTTTAAGTTTTATTTGCCGACTCTTAAGAGATTGCCTGCTAGCTTTTGTTATGGCAACAAATGCAAATTGCAATTGTTATGCAAGTTGCATGTTGCACGTTGCACGTTGAGCTCGATGCTGGCAATATTTTATGGCAGTAGTAATTGTAATGATCGTATTGCTAGTCGTAGTTGTAATAGTTGCTGATGTAGTGCAGATTACATTGTTGTCGCCCAGGGGATAAGCGAGCATTGCCAGCAATGAACTCCAAATACGCATATTATTTATTTGTTTAAAGACACTTTATGTGCAGACATTTTGAAAGGTGTTGAAATAAATATTTGCAATGGAGTGGAGTATGCCTTTTACTTAGAAATGGAATACTGAAAACGATTCTTGATAGATAAGAATTTAACATTATTTAAAAGAGATATTTATTATATTATATGTGATTATTTTATATGTGAAATAATCCACTTAGTAATTAACGTATGATACTAGACACGATTTTGGAGTTCTAATCTAAGTCGTAAGCCGCAATCTTAACACTCCTACAATGGTTGATATCCCTTTGTTAGCCAGCTTACTTCACATTGCCAACATATTCATTTGATAAGCTTCTCATGGACATTTGGGTTTTGTGTGTTTGTTTAGCTATTCGTGTTGTCACTCGCATTCACAGCATTTGCATTTTAAACGAAGCTAATTGCGAATAAACTCATTAGATGACAGCGACACAGGCTCCAATTGGCGAACGTCGCTCCACGCTTTCCCTTGCCCCATCGACACCGGAACCCCAAGCGAAGCCCGCACAAATTGGGCAACATTTGGTGGCATCTTTTGCCAAATTGAAAGAGGCAGACAATCAAGGCCCCCAGCGAGTCTCCCTCTCTTTGTCTCTCTCAATGGCGCACATTTGGCTTGTTATCATTTTCATGGTTGATGCGACATACGAAAATACCAAAAGAGTTTGAGAGAGAGAGCGAATAGTGAGAGAGACAGAGAAGGGCGCTCCAAATTGTTGGCTCATTTGTGTGGCAGGCTTTGTTGTTTGTCAGGCATTCAGCCAAACATTTGTTTTAATTATTATGAATGCAAATTGCATAATTAAAAATGTTAAAATCATTTTAATTTTTAATTACAATTAATTTCACACAGCTCGGCGAAGATTTCAGCCAGCCGAAAGCGGGTTAATTGTTTGTCCATATATGTATGTATGTGTGCACTAATGGGTTAATTACCCAGCATTTTATAAAGGATCAGGCTAACACCGCGTTAAGCTGCTTACACTACGAGGTGGATAGATGATTGTTCTTGAGAGTCAAATAAGCTGCAATCATTACTCTATCATATCATTTACAAGCATTTCTGCGACATTTTTCACCATGTCAGCACTTCAGCAAGCAGCGTAATTTGTTTTGTGCTCCGACTCCGCCTGAGGCAACAAAAACTCGCAGAGCTACGCACATTTCCTGCCCGCTGCTGATTGCACAACGGTTCCTCCCCTGGCTGCCACTTCAGCTTCCCTCCCTCCGCATCCCCCAAGCACTTGACACACTTAAGCGCACTTATCAAAGCGCGCAAAAAAGTCAAACGCATTGAAACGCGACAAGCAGCAATGAGTCGCAGTCACAGACAGACAGACAACAACACCACTGGGAGCCATGTATCAAAAATCAACAACTGCAAAACGAGAAATGTGGATAAAAAAAAAACAAAGTCAACTCCCCGCACATGTGACAAAAGATAAACACAAGGAGGAAAATTCTAAAAATCGTAGGGCTGCAAAAAATACAAAAAAAAAAAAAGCAAACGAAAAGGGAAACATGCGAGAAAAAACTTTCATGGTGGCAACATGCAACATTTAACGTGGCGGAGGCGCCACGATAAGCATGCAAATGAAATGCCACAAGCAAAACGCTGCCAGCGGCGACCGCAACAAATTCAGCTTCGCATATCGCTTGACAGAGATTTCCGGATATATACATCTGTACATATATGCGAGTATGACTATGACTGAACAATCTTAATTGCGGGTCAGAAAAGCCAAGCGAAAAGCCAGAAAAATGTTTCAATGACAAACTGAAGGCAACAAACAGATAAAAACACTTTTGGGCCAACAAATGCTCCACATATCGTACTCGTATGTCATGAAATTAAGCTCAACTGACAAACAATTTTGTAAATGTTATGCGAAAATCGAATAGGTTTTCTTTGCCACCTTTTTAGCTCACTCTTTGCTGATTCTTAATCTTGAAGCTGCAAAACCTTTTACACAACAAATTACAGCCAACAAACTAGTAGATACAAGATTTAGGCCACGCTCCCTAGGGCACAATTTCTGCATTGTTACAGAGCGAAAAATATTTGAATTCGGGGGTAAAGCGTTTGCAACTGACAAACTTTCTACGCATCAGATCGTCTATCAGCGAGCATTGTAGAGCATTCTAAACCCAACTCGGCAACTTTGGGAGCTGACAAAAAAGTTTTCAGCACGCATACGCCGCGTTGCCATCACCAACACCATCACCATCACCATCACCGCACTTTGCTGCATACTTTTTGGCTCTTGGCTGTTGGCGGTTGGAAAATGGTAGCAAATGGTAATGGCAACGCTGCGGGTATTGTGGGCTGCTCGTTATATTTTGCTCTCGGCACTCGTCTTATGAATTATTTGAATTTTATGCGACAAATCACCTGCAAAATATAAATTCGTAGCAAAAAGCGACATCTGCTTGCCTCCAACTCAACGGGGACTCGGCAAAGCAATCGGGATGAATGGCAGGCACAGAGAGAATATTGGGGGGGAATGGGGAGGAATCATGGGACGTGAGCACGTACTGAGACAGCACCACGTTACACCGTTAATCGTTCGTTAATCTGTCGTAAAATTTTCGTTAGAATTCCCGCCGTCAAGTTAAGTGGATGTCTGACAATTGCCATTTCTCGTTCTCGCTCTCGCCCCTCGCATTTGAAGTTTTCATAGAAAGTTTTTAATCGAAAAAAGATGTGACCCCCATCGAGTCAGGTATTATTCTTTCCTCCACTCCTCGTAATTAAGTGAGGAGCGTGCTGTGCCTTGTGGTGCTGCTGAGCATCGAATTTGCGTTACAAGCTTATAAAATAATCAAAACCAAAATCTGCTTCAGGTTACAAAACGAAATGAGCAACGCGCAAATTTCTAATTGCTAAGATTCAAGCATAACAATAGCTAAACGGAAATCTTGATGAACTTTCACTTCCAACAAGGTTAGAACATGCTCAAACGTATTCAAAGTGTATTACAGCAACTTTCAATAATAATAATTTTTTTATTGTTAATTTGAACTTCACTAGTTTTTTAATTTTAATTTTGTTTTTGAATCCATTTTCAATAAATCATTAAATATTTTTAGCTATAATACATTTTAATAGTTTTATACTACTTATCTTTATTTGAAAATACTTATTTTCAACTGTTCAAAGTAGACTTTAAAACAAATACAAAATATATATATTACAATCATTCTTTTCCCCGAATAGAATAATACATTGTCAAGTCTTCTCTTAAGTGTGTAAAGCAAATATGCCACAGGTAACATCAGTTTTCGCTCCCTTGCCCAGCTGTGATTCTGCAGCATATCGCATCACATGAGCAGCCTGTAAGGCATTTTCAAATTAATTGCAGACAGAAACTGTCGTGTAACTCAAAGATAAACGTTTCTCGAAATGTCTGCGCCCCTTCCCGTAGTCACGTCTCAGTCTCTCAGTCTCTGCCTTATGCAATACCTTCAAAGTTAACACAAATCTTTGTACCCAAGTGTCTCAGAAAAACTTTTACTAAATGCTGGCAGTCGAGAGAGACAATTGTACAAGTTCAACATTTGTCACACGTACTAAACATTTACGCAAGATACGAAAACAACAAAAAATTAAAAAAGAAAGGAGAAAATGACACGGCATGGAAATTAACAAAGAAACATCAACATCAAGTCAAATTGTTTCTCTAGCAGCCCGCATATGAGAATGACTGAAGGGCGATAGACCCAGAGATCTTCCCTGACAAAGCAAAGTCGCTCTGCACTCGCAGTTGTCGTCTTTTTAACAGACTCCAAGACACCCAAAGGGGACACGAAGGCGAAGGCGGCCAGATTGACATGCTGAGGCACAGACAGAATCCCAAGTAAGAGCAACGTGAGCGAACGCTAGAATTTGTTTGGACTATTTGATTCTGTGTATGTTGAAAAGTCTTCAAAAGCGTATGTGCGATATATCTAGGTCTTCCCGTCTATATAGCCATGACTTCATTTGAGGCTGTCACATTTGATACGCTTGCGAAGGAGACGACGACGATGACATGAACTCTAGAGGCCAGAAGCAAACACGAGAAACAATTTGGTGTTGATGCTGCAGGAGCTGCGTCTAAGACTCGGGGATTTGTCACAGCATGGGGCATGACGTTTACTTTGTTGCATCTTTCCCAGAAGTGCATGAACAAACGGTAGCATACACTGAGAACAACGAAACCAACAGATTTAAATATTAAGAAAATATCAAATTGCCAAGCTTACTCAACGAAATTTTATAGAGTAGTAATAGAGTAAAAAATATAAATAAATATAGGATAATAAAAATGTTCAGTAATTGTTTTTTAAAAGAAGAGATAAAATGAATATTATAAATGCAATAATAAGACTTACCAATTACTCAATAAATTGTTATCAAATATAGTTTAAAATAATAAAAATTGTCAAATTTAAAAAACCGAAAGAACAAAATTAAATATTCTAAACATAGGGTAATAAAAATAGCAAACATTGCGTTTATTTAATGTAAGAAAATACAACAATAAATTTGAAGATATTTTGATTATGAAAAATGATTAATTTGCAAATTTATTATTTATTTACTATTTATAAATCAACTTTAAGCAAACTTGATTGTTCCAAAATAATCATATTCACTGAAAAGAACCTAAACTAGTGTAACAAAAGTTTTAATTAAAATAAAATTAGAACAATGAGAGGATAATTGGAATACAATGGAGTCAAAAAAAGTTATTTTTGTTTAGTTTTGAATTAAACATCAAATATGGATTAGTTTAATTTTTAATTTAGTCAAAATGAAAACAAGAACACATAATTTTATTGTTTTGTTTCATAAATTCAATCAATAAAGAGTTCGTGGCGTGACTTGCAACCAATTTTAGCCAGTGTCGAGTACTTGCCCCTGCCACTTGGGCAATATGCTGGCAAAATACGGAAAAGAATTAATGTGCATCAGAACACAAAACGCAAACATAATTAAACTTGCCACACCCAATTTTTGCGAGACTATTCAAGTATTCGCAGCGGTGCCAATTCAGAGACTGCAACTCCGACTACAGCGAGGACTGTGCCTCATTTGTATGTTTTATTGTGTCTGTCTGCCGCACAGAAATAAAACCAAATTTGTCACAATACGACCGACTGGCTAGAGAAGAGTGTGGAGTGTAGAGAGAGACGGGGGAAAGGCACTGGGGAGATGTTTGGGAAATTTGACGAGCCACTCATATTTCGCAACTAATGAAACACGCAACTTGGCCAACGACTTTGTCGCCTGCCGACAACATTTATGGCATGCAACTGAATTTTTATGACTACAAAATTAGTGCAGAATTGTTGTAGGCTACTCAACAGTTTGCCGCGTCTCCATCGCGTCCTTCGTCCATATCGCACGATCTTACGAATGTCTGGAGTTCATAAAGAGCCACTCATATTGAGTCATAAAAACGGCGCTTGATTGGAGCGCTACGTGGGCGTGATATATAGGGAAACTGCAACTAATTTGAGATACAGACGACGACTGTAGTTTATCTTAGAGCTCTTTTAATGGCCTTATGGGTTCATGCATAGCCAACTAATTGCAATCATCTGTGGGTGGCCCCAATGGACAATAAACGAAGCCGATACTCGTATAAATGTGTGCATCGCTGTGTGTACATATAGTAGGATATATTATGGGTCCGGTTGTCCCACCCAACCGCAGGCCACGGGCCCAATTTTCGCGCTTAATTATGAAAAGGCAAACAAACTTTTGTGGCTGGCCAAACAATTGGGGGGACAGTCTGTGTGCAATATCCTGCTCACTTCCGTTTGGTTCGCCATGCCACCGTATGTGGCAACAACACAACCCAACACAACACACAATGGCGATAGCTGCCCTCATGCAAAACAATTTCTAGCCCGCGGCCTTTTATGCGCCGACAGCTGCTTTAAAATGCATTTTCAATTTGTTGGGCCCCAAAATACGAGCAGAAGTAATAAGCGAGGGGACAAGAATGCTACTCGTATACTACAGACATCAGCGACAGTCCTTTGTAAACTAATTTGCTTGAACGGGGAGCGCACACATATCGAAAACAACGCTTTGAGGCCTTTTTGCATAACAAATACTCGCACACTCACACTGACTGCCAAATGTATGCAAACAATGTGAAAAATGCTCTGCAAAAATAACAAAAAGCAGCAACTTTGGCAGACGCGCAAACAAAACACGAACAGGACCAAAAGGCGGACCAAAAAAATGTGAAAGGCAAAATGAAAATGTAAAAAACAATTGCTCATTGTCTGGGCAATTATACACGCATTACTGCCCCGCCACTGGAAAAACACACAGACAACAGTCGAGGCTCAATATATAGCCGTCAGGAACTTAAAAAGTGGTTGAAAGGCTTGAAAAACATTTAGTTATGAAGCGGAAGCCCAAATATCATTATCGTAATTCTTCATTAATCTTATATTAGCCAGCTTGACATTAACATTTAAATTTTGTTCCATTTTTTCCTTTTCTAATTTTTTTTATTTTTCCAACTATGTCATACAACAAATGTAAGAGAGTATTTAAGTTATTTCTTTTTTATGTTAAATTTCCTAAAAATATGTACTTACGTTTTAACAAATGAATTAGTACAAAAAAATTGGATTAAATTGATTTATAAATATATGTATATAAAATTAAATTTATTTAATTTGTTATTATTTCCAAAATACGGCAATGCAACATTTTTTATGAATTAAATTATTTCCATTGTCAAACAAAATATGTACGAGTTTATGTACGTTTTTTAATCTTCCATTTCGGTAAATGGATTAGTTTGACAAATGAATTAATACCATAAACATTGGATTATAATTCCATTGAAATGTTTATATAAAAGGAATATTTTTGTAAATGTCATATTATGACCGTCTTTTAAAAGGGAAATAACAAAAGCTTGGAATTAACCCTAATCAAAAGAAATATGTTTAAATGGGCTAATAAAACACATGATCCCAATTTGAGAACAATCTCATTTTCTTTCATAAGAATTCGAGCTTAAAATATGACCTAATAAATAAAAAATCCTTTCAAATAATTATATCAGCCCCGCATTGTTTTAGTAGAGCCAAAAACAAAAGCCACACTCAAAGAAAATATAAAATTTGATTTCTATGTCAAATAATGACCTGGTCGCTCAGTTGGACTGCTTTGCGAGACTCTTTTCACGACTGCCCCAATTTTTTACTGCTCATTAAAATGTGGCAGTCAATTTGACAAAAATCCCATAATAAACTCCCCAGTGGAGGAATTTGACAATAACAAAAAGTATACACCATAGATGTAGTAAAAAAATGTGGAATGAAATGTATGAAATGTATTATGGGTGCTCAACTCATTTATAATTATAATGGATTTTTTACGAAGCTTTTCGAATAGACTTTTTGCACTGCGCTTACACAAAGAACCTCCAATATTTTTTATTTTTTTGTTCTAATAACAGAAAAAACCAACATCATAAAAGACAAATGAGCCGCAACCAAAAGCGGTCGAAACAACACAAAAAAGACAACAAAAAAGCCGAGGGAGAAGGATGGAAAAATTGTAACCGAGTTCGTCTCATTGTCTACATGACTTTGGTCAACTGGCTGATTGCGCTGTGGGCGTGGCACAGAAGGGAGAGAGGCAACGAATATAGAGTGAAATCAGTTTGTATTGTATTCCTTTTGAAGGCATCTAATATTTTATGTATTTTGTGCGCTTGCAATGATAAAAAAAAAGCAAGTGAGAGGAGACGTCGTTGACTTCCAAGGAAATGGCTACTTTTCTAAGCTTTTAATAATATCCTTTTTATGTCCACTAAATGAAGGATATAAAGTCAACACTTTGTACAATAAGGCGCCAGAGGATGGAAGCTTTGCACATTTTCAACGCCTTTCTTTCTCTCATTTTTTTTTTTTGCGTTTCTTGCCCCGCCGCTGGCATAAAAACTTGGACATCGTCCTGGGATCTTGCCTCTTAGTTGCCATTCTCTATGACCAACTTTCCTGCCGCTATCTGCCGCTTGGTTTGCATAAGTTTGCTTCCAGGCACTTCCGGTTAATGTGGTCAGCAGCCGCAACCGAGGCAGCAAAGGCAACAAATAATAAAGGAAAAACCAAAGTCTAGTAGACATTTATATGGGCAAATCTTTGTGTGATTTCCACTTCAATGGCGAAGCATTTTGGCATCCTCTTTTGGCGCCAACAACTGAGCATTAAGTGTCGCCAGCGCAGCCATCAATCTTTCTTGCCCCACTCGCCGGAATTTTATGAAGCTTCCCCTTTAAATTCTCTGCTCACTTTAAGCCTGGCGAATCAATAAAATCAATCTATTGGTTGCTCGGGCAGCTCATCAATAACTTGAAGAGAAGCTCCTAACGTCGTTTGTTGTCCTTTACCCTTTTTTAATAAAATTAAAAGGGCAACATTTGTCAAGCTAAGTACATTGAAGAGCAAGCAATAGCCGTAGGGCAGGAAAAAGAATTGATAAATTTATGTAAAGTCACAAACGAGGCAAATGCTTGTTTCTGCAAACAAAAGATGTGCGTATTAAAGCATAAATATTTCAGTATTGAATATTAAAGCTAAAATATATCACTCTTCTTAACTTTCTCTTAAAGTTAATTACACAAATCAGTTTCCAAATTCATGTCAAAGTTTCCCCTCGCCAAAGTACCCTACTAAGAAGACCTTTTATATTTTCTGTGTGATTGCACTTGAAGTCACAACAGGCACTAATCCAAAGGGAAAGCTTCGATTACCAGTCAAAACGGAAAAAAGGGAATAATTTCAATAAGCAATTAGACGGCAATTACTTACAACAACTAAAAGGGCTTACAGGACAAGTAGTGGACGAAGACGACTTTGTGTTGACTTCTGTCGAAGGGGGAGCGCAAAAGGACTTTGACTTGCTGAGCAATTACTTGAAATTTATATGTGACTGGGCCCCCTGAAGTGCTTACGTCTTCTTCAAACCAAACCACTCACCAAGAGCATTGCCATAATTGAAATGCTTGGGAGAAATGGCCAAACCAAGAACGTGAATCGCAATCGCACTGGCGCCAAAGCGAAAGCTACTCCAACTATGTATTACACATAAACTTTTTTTGGGGGCAAAAACTAATTGAGTTACATACTCAGTTATACTCGAATGCGTTTGTCAAGATATTGGGGCACGTCCTCCCACGCTGCCAGTTGCCAGTTGCCAGTTTCCAGTTGCAAGTTGCCGGTTGCTCGAGTTAGTCAAACATGGGGACAAAGTTTACTTCTCTTTGGCTTGTTGAGCAAACCAAAAGTTTACATTGTTTAATTTCGACAAATGTAAGACACTCGAAAGCGATTGCAACCCTCACTAATCTTTTGTTTGTCGTGTTCCATCGTGCTCTATCGTGCTTTATCCTCTCGTGTCGTGTCGTGTCCTATTCTGTCGTGCTCGTGTCTCGCCCTGCCCCTGGAATAACTTTAGATGTTTTCATGTTTCTTAACATGGCATAATCCCTTTTCCTTCCTTTGCTTTTCTTTTTCGGGTTCACAAAAACTTACTTTGCACTACATCGACTTATGCATACACACATGTATACATATATGTATGTGTGTACGTGAGTGTGCGTGGGGGATAAGTTTGGTCTGTTGTTTCCGGCGGCGCCATCTTTAAGTTTCATTAGTATGTGTAAATCTCTTTCAGTGCAAAGCTCTGTTTTATTTCTTTTTGCCTGCGAGTCAAAAGTTTTTGTAATTGAGCTACTAGTTGTTCTATACTGTCAGCTCCAACCACTCTGGCGTATGCGTAATATTTAATGACATTACTATATCATTTGTGACAACAATTTATGCTCACATTACTTAAACGCTGCAGCTTTAATTACAAATGAGCAGCTTAATTGGAAATGACTGCGTAGCCAAAACACATTGGATAAATGAGAACTGCAGCTGGTAGAAATTTAATAAAAAAATAACCTCGAAAATTTGTCTTAAATTCCCGTACTTTAAGAGCAAAAACTCAAACCTTATTAGCCCGGGCTACTCCATTATAATAAACCTGAGCGAGCCTCAAGTGGCTCGTACGAGTTCTTACCAACCATTATTTCCTTGGCTAACAATACAAATGTGGCCTGGACTTGCACCCACAAGCACAGTGGGCAAATCTGTTTTGCGTGTGTGTTGCTAAGAGCTTTACTAAATTAATCAGCATAATTATGCTGGCAAGGCAACGAGAAAATACCCAGGACTCACATGCTTGCCTTACTTTGTCTTACCTTATTTATTAATTAGTGATTCGTTAGTGCAGGCAGTTTGTTTTCTGCTCATTGTTGTTGAGCGCAACTTTCGCTGCCGTTAAAAAAAAAAACAAAAGGAAAACAAAAGTGTCGCATTTTAATTATGGCGGCAAACAAAACACGCCCCAAGTGCAAACAGGCAGCTACCTTTACCTGGGCTTAATTAAAATAAATAGACACATACGCTGCCAGTACACCGAACCAGAGACAGTCTTACTGGTCACATGTCCTTGAAAGGACCACGAATTATGCTTGGCAAGGCAGCGCTCGTTATTATGCAAGTCGCGTGTTTTTGGTATTAACCGATATAGACGGCAATTTCCATAAGTCAACAGCCATCCGGCCAAGCCAGCTCAGTCAGCAATTAAACCTCAAGTCCGTCATGGACAGCGGACAAAGTAACTTCGACATAGTTTTGGATGCGGACAGACTGCATTCGATGCCAGCTAAATGCCACTTTCGTTTAGGAGCTTGTGCAAATAATCGTGTTTCTCTTCTTTTTTTTGCGTCTCCGCCTCGTATTCAAATCAGTTGCAACGCCCAATTAATGTAAGCTGCCGCAATGTTGCATACTAATGAGTGCTGGCTGCCACTGCGACTGGATTGAGAGGCAGAAGACTCCAAATGAACATGAACCTAGCTGCTAGCTGTATAAAGATGTGCCGACTGATGTACGACTGAATATATTTACGAGCAGCAAACTGGCAATCTTTCAGTTTGATTTTGCGACTGTTTGCTTAGGCATGCCAAATGAACTTGATTTAACTTAATTACGAATTTTGATTAAATGGTAACAGTCGAGATTGTAATTTAATAAACTAGTTAAGAAAGTGGTAAAAGTCTTCTAATTTATTTTGAGGCTGTTTATTATTTTTTAATTTACAAATATCATTAAATTTATACAATTTCGAAATTGGCTTTATTAAAGAGTTAAATATGCGCATTTATTAGAGAATTCATTTTAAAAGTGTTTCGTTTGCATTTAATTTTTTCTTAAATGCTTTAATAATTCTTTTATCATATGAATAATTTTAGTTGCTGATTTTTTAAGCGAACATTACCAAATTAAATGCCATTTTATTAAAGAATACATTTGCTAGTACTTTTTAATAGCGTTTCTTTTACTCGAAATTCACATTTGCATTTCAATTTTTTTAAATGCAATAATAAAACAATAAAAACATCAACTTTTGACACTTTGCAGCCATTTGCAGCAGCTCGGCGGAAAGTCGCCAAAATGATGTCATTAAAGGCACATGCTGATGGCGTTTTGAAGGCATATTACGCATACGCCGCGTACAACAGCGTAACGTTACAGACACAACGCAACAGCTGCGGCACGCCAAGGCAGCCAAATGTTGTGCCGTATGTGTATGCCAGTCTGTATTTCCGTTGAGATTTCCCCCCTCGAACATTTTACGTGCAAATATTTTAAGCCTTTATGGCAACAGCTCGCCGAACGGTCGAACGGAGGGGGGGAGCGAAGAGGCTGCGCATTATTAGGCGCATATTTGTAGAGCAAATGTGTGGACACATACGAGTACATATCAAATGTGTGCACATACATATATATGTTATGTGTGTATTTGGAGGAATGTGGTTATCTGCGTAAGGATGTGCCGCAACACGCATCGCTCGTGAGCGGCACGTGACTGCGTCAAGAAAGTGCGTTCGCCTCCTTGTCTTCCCGCTCTGCGGGGATTTATTAAATTTTTTTTTTTGCTCGGCAACATAATTCATGAAATTTGTTTTAGATGTGGTTGGCTTTTGGTCCTGATCACAGCTGTACTTCCCCAGCTGCCCTTATCCTCGTTGCAGTCATTTTCGTCTTTAACTTTTATTTAATTGTCGCAACTTTTTAGTAAGACTTTTCTTAATTAATTAAAAAACTTTTCAAAGCTGCAGCGAAAATGCTAGCTCACCTACAAAATAAAAACCCAAAAAAGAAGCTCATCAGGGGCGCTTGCCTAATATCAAAATTGCTGAAAATTGTTGGTCATTTGGTTTGGTTTTTCCGGTAGATGTACACCAAAGTAAAAGTCATGCCAAAGTCAAACACAAATAGACATTGCGGTGGCAATGAAAGAGCAATTTTGTCTTATTCTTCTCGTTCCTCTTTTCACCTGAACGGAACCAAAAAGGCCTTTTCAATTGGGGCTAAAAGAGTAGACGATGACATTTATAGTAAGGGTTTTCTTTTTGAATAGTTTATCATTTAAACTAATTATGATATTGATTTGATCTTTTATTTTCTGACTATCAAGGCACTTAAAGATGTCCTTTTTAATTTCTCAAGGCATCGCACTCGTAAATTTCGAATACCATATCAAAATACTTGTTTAAGCTCTCATCCATTTCTTCATAGAATTATCGCACACAATAATTCCTAGCCCCCTTTACATATCTGCACCATTATTTAACCAACTCCAAAATCTCGCTTTGTCTGCTTCTGTTTTAATTTAGCCGACTTCACTGTGAAATGAACAAAAGAAAAAGATATACGTTACCTTGGCAGATTATGCGCTTTGCATGGCAAACAAAATATATAATGCAAAAGTATCGTTGACAAAGCTTCTGCTTGAGCTATACAAAAGTAAAAATTGGATTAAGTAATGGCAAAAAATACATTAGAATAGACAAATGTATGTACATTTATTTGAGCAATGTGTTTCACTTCAAAACGACACTCTCAAATACCCTTTATTTATCTTAATGTCGTCTGATTGGCTTTAGAGATTAAAATTCTCTGATTTTAGTGCTTTGAAACTTTAATAGTCGCATCAGCATAATGGCATATTTATGTAGGTTAAAATAATAATAAAATCGATACATAGGATATTGCAAAGTCTAGTATTAATTTGTGTGTCTCTTGTTTTCGTCATTGTCTCGCATTTAAAAACAAGCCAGAGATTATACACATTTTTTGTTGGCTGTCTGTCAGTTATTTATTTTTTACTCCGTCAGACAAATATTACTTAGCTGTTTGCTGCACAACAAGTCTGAAGCATATCAAATGCTCGTGCCAGGATTTTGTCCTTTTTGATGTAAAGTTGCTAAGCGGCAGCAAATTTATAATGCCGACAGCATATGCATGTGTACACGTATTGTTTCTGTTGCTGTTTCTGTTTCTGTTTGCTGCTTGTTTTATTTTAGCGCTCACTGTGATTGTTGTCAACGCTGCTGTGCTTCCGTATCAAGTAGGTATTTGTGTGTGTGTGTCGATGTGTTGTGTTGAATGTGTGCAAGTGTGTGTTTATCCTGAAGCCATCTGCTTCGCTTTTGCTTTGTTCTGTTTAATTTTGTGCTGGTTGTCGTATCCTGCAGCTGTTCTGCCCTCCTCCCTTCGGATACCCATTCATTTCATCTCTTCCATGTCATCAACGTGTTTTCATTAATGTTATTATTCCACATTTCTATGTTCACATCATCTCCCCGTCGCACAATGCCGTTCTCTAATTTGTATGCATAATTTACGGACACACTGCGGCCATTCCCTGGGCTTTCAATACATAGACAGAGTGTGCAGAGTATTTCCAATTGTCAGAAGGCTTTCGATGCACTCACACAGGACTATAACTTTATATGTTGTTTGTTATTTAGCTTCTGTTTGCTTTGCAGTCGATATTGTTGATGTTGTTCGGCAGACTCTTGAAGGGATTGGTAAACTATTGATGAGTTTGTCGATGTGCAATCATTATACTATAATTGTCTTAGTCGACTGGATTTGCTCGAATACGATACAACTGACAATAATAAATAAGGCATACAATTTAATCTTCAAGATTTCCAGAATCATTTCAACTGCTGTGAAACTTTGCATAATAAAAATCAAGGCTCAGTGTTTGCTGAAATTGAAATAGTTTCACAAGCTGCAGAGAAGGTGAATGGCAAAGCAGAAAGATGCAGACACTCAAAGAGTTTCGGTTTTTATTCTCTGTGATTCTTGGGACAAAGTTAACAATTTTAGCAAAACTTTTAATTAAGAATCTATTCAATAGAACAACAATCAAGAAAAAAAAAGGCTAAGGGAGCGTGCATTGTTTTTGAATAGAATGGGCAAAAATTGAAAACTGTTCGGCCAACTGCAATCAATCTAAATGTCAAGCTGTCAATAAAATTGTCAGCCAAGTTGCAGTTGCAGGCGCAGGAAGATGTGGCAGGGATGGCATGTGGCATATACTCGTAGAATTTGCGAACACGTTTGCATACCTTTTTCTAGCTCAATGACTTTGACGTTTGTCTCTGACCCACAATCCGAGGTCTTCTCCTGGGCAACTTTTGCTGCCCAGTGAACGCCAGTCGTGTGAAACAAATGCAGCGAATGCAACTGTAACATCAACTGACGAGGACCTGGTGCCGTTTATTTAACGATGACGCAACTCTCTTCGCTCTGTTATGCATATGTAACAGTTTTAAGGCTCCATCCGAAAGTTCCAAATTAAAAATATTCATATTACCAAATAAAAATAGTTTACTTCATTTTGAAGGGCAACTCAAGCTCCCTTTCTACCTAAACAAACATAAGTTTATCACAAACTTAGTAAAATAGAAATTATATTTAAAAAAATACATTTTTTTTTTAAACCAAATTAAAATAATAATGAAGAATTGAAATTAAAATCATATTCCACATTCGTAGATAACTACTCGTAATAAATAATAAATTATATTTAAGAACAAAAATACTTTTATTTATAAATACAATTTAAAATAATAATGAAAAACTGCAATTAAAATCATATTCTACATTGCTAGAAAATTATTCATAATGCTATGCAATTCAAAGTAATTGAAAAATATTATTAATTAGTATTTTAAAATAATTCATGGTCATATCATACAATGAAAAATGATTGGGTTGAATAATGAATTTTATAACCAAAAATGTACGTATTAATGAAATATATAAAGATATTGTAATTGTAATTTAAGACAATACAAAATTTAAATGAATTAGTATTATTTTAAAGTAACTCCTGGCTTGTGCCATAATTAATAAACTATAGCTTGCAGCACTTAGATGAATATAGATAATTAAATAAAATTTAACTATAGTTCGAAAGCAACATTGTATTTTGCACATCCATATCTTGCATTTTATGAAATCCAATTACCATTTTCATGATGCCAATCAAAAAGCAAGCAGAAATAAACTCACTTGACCTAGTTACGTAGAAATAGAATTAATTTCATCGAGTTGCAAATCAAATTTTGCGTAGCTCGAGAGGTGGTCTGCAAAAAACAAATGATTATTTTATTGCTTGCAGTGACTTTATAAGTGCAAATATATGTACGAGCATAAAATAAATATGGTGCTTTATAAATAGTGTATCGATTCGCAGCGTTTCCCGCTATCGCAAAAATAAAAGTGCAAGCATACTATATTTTCTGTGATTTCATTGTGGTCACATTTGAACTTTTTTTACTTCAATGCAGTTGACATTTTTATTAAAAGCTTTAAGTTGTAACTGCAGAGCATACACGTATGAACACACATCCTTACACTCACACACATACAAGTCCTGCGACAAGATTTTGCTGCAATGGCAGCGGCTGCTGTCAACTTATTGGCTACAAGGCAGATGAATGCATGTGTGTGCGTGTGTGTGTGTGTGTGTGTGTGCCAACTGATGTCTTACGCTACAAAGTAATATTGTCAAATATGAGTTAGTAGACGAAATCAGCTTTAAGTTGCCGACATCGCCTGCAGAATCCTTTTGTTTGATGCTCTTAGTCATTGCTAACCATCTTCGTTTTTTTTTTGCACTAGGATTTTGTCATGACGCACACACTTCTCCCATATAGTATAGCAGTATGTACCTTCAGGAAGAGAACTTACAGAGTTGCAATATTTTTTCGTTGTCGTGCTGACTTATGTGCGAGGAGGCGAAAGCAGTTGCCTTCACAGCAGCATCATTTTTATAAGCTGCCAACAGGGAACATTTTTACAGTGCGTGACATTTTATGAAAACTCACTTGATAAATGATTGAGAAAATGCACACAAGGGAAATGCATACAAATGAATTTCAGAATGATATTTTAATGCGTTTCCCAAATTGGGTTAGTACGAGTATACGACGTTAATATATTGTATGTGAAAGTGACAGCGTTGAGAAATGAATACAAATTAATGGAACGCTAAAAGCTAATGCTCACTATACGCTAAAGAATCAATTATGCATGTCAAACGGAAAACAACTTTAGTAAGCCCCATAAATTTAGGTTAGCAATTGCCATTTAAATATGCCAAACAGGCACGACACATTGCACATACGTATTATGCATACGCTGACCATCGTTTTGCCCAACTGTTTATCTGTGCGTTTAGCGAGTTCTCGTATGTGTTTATGCCATTCACCATTCACCATTCGCAATTGCCGAAATTTTCGCATTCACACACACACAATTCTCGTTCATAATTCCCTCGAATTTCCATTTCAATTGCATTTGCTTTGCGTGGTCCTGAGCCTGAGCCTGTGCCTGGCATTCAGCTGATTTCGTTGGATGCGCGACAAAACATTTAAGGGGCCAAGTGAAGGGAGCACAGCATGCATATAGCCATCCATTGCTCCGATACCATTTGCACCCGCAAATCCCTTCAAACCCATTCAACCCCCCGCACATGGCGCTTGTTCATTATGCGCATAAACATTTCGGCATCCATTGCGAGTTGCGTTGATTTGGCGGCTGCCTTCGCATTGTCTTCCAGCTGCAATGTGTTAGATATTTTCGGGACTCCCATTTCGCCTCCCGCATTTGTGTATGTATATTTGCCGGATGCATCCTGAGTTGCCAGTCGCCAGTTGCCGCTGCCTGATAATGACAGTCATGCCGAGATTTTCATCCAGCTGACGAAGTGCAATTGAATTGTGAGTAGGACGGCATTTAAATTTAAGCCGCAACATTGCAGAATTTAATTGCAAATCAAGATACGGCAATCGTGTATACAAATACATGTTGCCCACATATTATCGCATGCAAAACGAATTTCGCCCAACCACATAGCTTGAACACACACACATGCAATTGGCCAAACAATTCATTTGCATGCTCTTAAAATTGCAAAGATTAAACATAATAATAACATAAACTGATTGACATTATAAAATGTTGTTACACTTCTCAGCTGCTGCGCCTGACAGCATAATCACAAAATAATTTACATAAAATTATCAAAATGAATTTGCATTGTCAGACACGCGGCACTGATTTAATAATTGCACGCAAAACCGGACAAGTGGGAAAACAAAAACTACATATGTACATAACAATATGTGCTGGGGGACTGACAAACTGCACAAACTACACAGATATTGACTGATGATATCAATTAATGATACAACTACATTCGAAATTATTAATCTTTGAAATACAACAACAGCTCAACATTTTTGTATGCACATAAAATTAATTCTTTGAGTTTGGGTTTCTTTTTTAATCGCTATACTGATTTCTTCAAAGATATTTAAATTAAAATATTTATACACGTGTAAGATAGAAATAAAGAGTTACTTTTATATACATTTCAAAATTTTAAGAATCGAACAACAACAGCGGTTCATTCCTATCTGTAAGCTGTAAATATATAAAATATATTAACAAATATTTGTAATAATTAATTGTTTGCCATTTCTTTTTTCACGCATATCGGAAACTTTAAAAATATTTACTTTGGTATTTTATTAAAAAGGATTTTACCATAAATTGTTGTCCTCTAGATACTTGAGTATTGAAAGTGCATGAGTTCGCGTTGAATTGTGCCATAGATTTTCAGTTTGTCCCGAGTGAAGAGAATGGGAGCGTGTATGTAAAAATTGCCAACCATTTGGCACGCATCAAACGTGTCAAAGTGACAATTCTTTATTTACATATTTAGCTGGCATCCTGTGCTCGCTGGAATTCATGGCCGTGATGAATGACAGCAACAACAATAACAACATTTGCTACTCCTGGTCACATTTGCGTGCCGCGACGTGTGTCGCATGCAGAGCAGTGAAAGCCCCAACAGAGAGGAGAGAGATGAGGGAGAGAGAGAGTGAAAAGTGCGAGAAATATTTGGAGCTGCAGGAGCGGAAGGGGAGAGTGTAGAAAATGTTGAAAAAGTGTCACCATTGCCACAGGTAAAAATGTTTGGCATTTATCAACGACGCTTACACACTTTTCCTGCGCATTTTCCTCCCTGTGGCTCTGTCGTTTTCCCCGAGTTTTTTGAATGAAGCTATCAAGTTGTGCATTTTGTTTATTTATCAACAGATTAGCAGGCTGTTCCAGACATGATGCCTCTCATACAAGACATGCAGCTCTCTCTCTCTCGACTTTGCCTTCTCTTTCAGTTGGTTGACTTGGTTTAATGGCACATGAAATCGTAATAAACATGGCCCAGAGCGCGAACTTTTGCGGCGTATAGTAAAGTATAACTTACGCCCTGAGCGCACATAAGTCAAAATTTCACAGTGACAACACAAGTGGCAGGGGATGTAGTGTTGGTGTTTATTATTATTGTTGTTGTTGCTGTTGCTGTTGGCTTACTGCCTGTAACTGCCACGCATTAAGTGTAGGCGTCGAACAGTTGCAGAGTTGCCTTCGCCGTCCCATGGGTCTGTTTTGTCCTTTCTGGCTCGAACTGTGAAATATGTTGCATACATTTCAGCCCAGACAAGCGACACATTTGCGGTTTATTGTAGGCGTGGCGCGTGCCAAACTTAACACACACATCCACAAGCCACATACACAATCATTTTTCTGCCATTTGCTTGCCCCTCACGTTCACAGTTGCCGCTACACAGATCGAGTAAGTTACTTCCTTTTCAGTCCCAAGTTCGCAGTTCGCCATTCGCCATTCGCCATTCGCATACTTCATAATTCATTTTCCTTCTCGCTTCCATTATTATTTTCATTTTCACATTTTCTTCCTCTGCATCTGGGCTCTCTCTCTCTCTCTCTTGTTCTGCGAATATGTATTCGTATGTACACGAGTGTGTGTCCGGTCATAGTGTAGCCGACAAATTGTTTTAAATTGCATGTTCAGAACGTCTTGTTTGAGCGTGTCAAAGTTGAAATATTTATACCAGAATATTAAGTCGAGTCGACGACACAATCTCAAAGGCCTGCAAGCTGATGATAGAATATAGAAAACTTCATTTATATGCTGAAGATGAATATCCAAAAACCAAAAGATATAACCGAAATTCGAGTATTTATAGAATATGACCAACAAATTTAAATATCTCCACAACTAAATCAAAACATTACTACTGAGCAATTTGCTTTCGCCATAATTCCAATTAACAAATTTATACTGTACGAGTTACAAACTAATGAGCGTACAGTATCTAATAATTGAATTTATTTATTTCTTATTTAAAATTTAATTATATAGGTGATTAAATAGAGTCTACGACACAATCTTTGGAGTCTAAAAGCTACTGATTGAATAGAGAAATATGCATTTAAATATAAGTGAAAGTAAAAATACTAACACCGTTAGGTACTAAATTGCATTTAAATATGTATTTACTAAAATTCAGCTGCCCATTCCAAAACTCGGGTATCTTGAATACAAAGTTATCTCATCAAAAGTTAATATGTATTTGTACGTACGTCTAAAATTGAACCGCAAATAAAGCGAAATTCTTAAAAAAAAAATGTCACCAACTAATCATCAATTGTAAATCATTTGAATTATTCAAGCGTATAATAGCTTTTTTATGACATACTCGCTTTTTTAAGTTTAGTATTCATTTGAGTATCAAAGCGATGGAAGTTAACTTATTATTTCTTGGCCTATTATTTGGATTTTTTCCTAGACTCCTTCCCTATAATGTAGTAAGTATGAGGAATCAATAAAAAAAAACAGTTTAAAACATTCTACTTTCGAAGGAAGCTCTTGAATTTAAATTCACAAACGTATTTTGTGCGAGTCACAATGAAACACGAGTTCACATCTATGAATGCCGTCTAAAAGCTATTAATCGGAATCTGACCATATTCAATTTCAATGCAACAATCTTTTATCCAGTCTACGATATGACATTAAATATGCAACTATTTAAGAAAGCCAATGGTTATAAGCCATTTCTAGTTAAAACCGTTGTTGATATTTGCCAATTTCACAAGAAAAACAATAATCCATATTATAAAATCCTTTTTAGACTTATAAAAGACTATACAAACTTTAACCATTCCTGTCCTTATGAGGTAAGTAGAAGTCTCTTAATATTCAATTCAAGTTAGTCATGATACTCGAACTTACCTAAAGGGACCATTAATATTCAAAGGACTTCAAATAAACCCAGCAAAAATTGGACTTCCTGCGCCAACTGGAGAATATCTACTGGGTATGAAGTGGTCATATGAGAAAAAGTTGCATATCACGTCAAATATATATTTTACATACACCGAAAATGTTATTGATATGTAAAACTAAAATCCAATACATATAATGCGTCTAACATTATTAATCCAAGCAACAATTATAAACATAAATATATAAATAAATCGATTAACCGTACAAATCATTTGTTGTATAATAGCATTAAAAGATGAAGTTATAAGAAACAATATACTATACAAAACTAATTTTTTGGAGTAACAGATACAAAAAATATATCTGCATATTTTTAGCAAATTGTTTCCCAAATTATACATCTTTTTAACATCAAGAATTTCTGAACGACGAAAAGTTGTTAAATTATAATATTTAATTCCAAACAGCTACTTTATTAAAATCACCAAATTTATTATACAAAATATATACAAAATTGTATCGCATGGTTTTTGCACTCATGAATCACGAATAAATGTTATTAGTTTTTAATGAGTGTTCTTCATTTTAAAAGTACTTGAACATGCGAGCAATGAAGCGTAAGGCTTCAAATCGCATTGTGGGAAAAAAGAAATAAATTAAAAAATTGGTTAATTTTGAAATTAAGAAACTAGTTAATCGAAAAAATAGATTGTAAATAAAGTTTATATTACGCAAAAAAAAATAAAATTTTGTATCTAATCAAAACTCGGATTAAGAAGAGTTAGCTCTCCGAATCAGGCACCCATGAGAACATTCTTAATTATTTACGAGTTTTACAATTCCACAAAGGTTCCAAAGTCAACTTGCACAGTTAGCAAAGGACGTCAATAAATGTTAAATGAACTTTGCAACTGCCACATGACGTTGCGTTGATGTAGGACCGAAAACGAATATTCAACACTTCCACTTCACACTAAGTGTTGTCCGTCAGGCTTTGCATGTTAATATCAACATCAAAAACAACACAGAGATTTTTGGACAAGAGCAATCAAACATGGAGCAAACGATGCTGATGCTGATGGTGATGGTGATGGTGATGGTGCAAAGCTCAAACATCAATGGAATTCCAATAGGGCAATCGTTATTTGATGACCAGAGCGGAGGCAACCGTTACAATTCATCAAACAACAAATGGATATTACTTCATCGAAAACAATATTAAATACTTGAACGTAAAACACGGACATCCCGCAAAAGCCGGCAGGCGTCAGTCGCAGGATCACATCCAGACAGAGACAGAGACAGGCGGACGGACAGACGGATGGACAGTTGGATGGCTAGGAGCTCTACCCCAACAATGAAACGACCTCAAAGTGTGTCCACATGGAAGCGAATGACTGCTGCGAGAGCCTGAAACAAAAGTAAATTGCAATAAAAGTTTGTAATTGACAAACGGACAACAAACAAAACTCCACTTCAGTTGCCAGTTGCCAGTTGCCAGTTACCAAATGGTGGACATTGCTTGTTTGGATGCTGGGCTGGATATGGATGTCGTTGGGTCTGACTGGCGGCGTTCCATGTTTTCGGCGACTAAACAACTGGCGAGCTCAAATCAACAAAAACCGATTTTCAGAAACAGGAAGCAGCAGCGGCTACATTGCCGTTTGCCGTTGACAGACACGCAACCCAAGCCCAAACCCAGACCCAGACCATGCCCCAACAACTAACACTCTTATGAGGCGCCTCCACTCCTCGCACACTCACTCGGGAAATGTGCCCGCATATTGACTTTGTGCGAGGGGCACAAACGATTTTGGATTTAAGAAATAAAAGTTTAGTGCCTCAGCGAGCAAATCTGCAGCCACAATGGCAAACTGCTAACCAGACTCCCGTCACACACACATACGCATAACAACAACAACAACAACAACTATGGCTATGGCAATGAGTTAGAGCAAACAAAAGACGCGTCTGTGGTTAGAGCCCCCTGGCTGGGGGCGAAGTTGTGGCCAACTCTGAAATACGCCTGCTGTTATCCTGTCGAATGGCAAAATGTCGGCGGTTACGACTTTGACTTGTTTACCCTGCCAGCTGGAGAGGATTGGGGGAGCCAGACAGTCAGACAGTCGGTGCAGGGCTCATTGGTTACGGGCAGCGTCGGTAAATAGACTCCATCCATACTCCATCCATACTCCATTCGATTTGCCAATGACAAACGGCGAGTGCAATCGCTTGGCACTGTTTGGCGACGATCCGCTTTCGTTTTCCGGGCGTGAAAACTCACTGAAGATTGCCATTAATCACACAATAATCAGATTTGCAGTTTACGAATATGTAAACGATAATTTCTCCCACTCCTTGACCACTTCGCCATTCAATTGAATTTCCTTGCATGCTGAATGTTAATTGTTTGATTTGCATGCGCAACGCAGTTGGGGAAATTAATGAATTTGTGATTAGCACTTGGAGCATGGGACGATTGCAAAACTCAATTCAATTGGAGTTGGAGAACACGTCGATAACCTGCTGGGCTTTAAGCGTTCTGGCAAGAAATGGCCAGCAGAAACTTGATTCAAAAATTAACAAATTTTCAGGCAAGCTATTAAGGCAGCAAGCAGCCTTTGGACCAGGCACAACAAAGGATGCGCTAATTTGACAAACCCACATGAGGTCTGTCCTTGGGGCACAGATACTCATACGACTGCCGATGGCTAGGTAAGTGGGGGAGAGGGGCGGGGCATTCCACTTGATGGAACAGACGCGCGCTTAACGTGCACCACAGGAGGCTGTCGTAATTGCGAGTCGAGTCCAGCCCAGCCCAGCCCAGACGATGAAGGCCCCAGATGCGAACCGCACACACAATCAAATCGAAATGAAATTGACCATTAATGCCTGTGCTCTGTGTGTGTATGTGTAAACATGTTTAGCATTGAACAGTTACTATTAACAAATATTGAATAACACGGTGAATAACAGGCATTTCATTCCACAGCCGCTCTGAATGCCGAAGGATATGCAACTGGAATTGTAATATTCATTTGAAATGCCTTACTTCAATTTTGAATACATTTAATTTAAACCATATTGTAAATATAATTGTGGATAACTAGAAAAAACCTAATTAAATAACTTTTCATGTAACCTGATGTCCTGATTTTTCCACGAATGCTGGTTTAGATTAATTAAATAAAATGTTTGAGTCCATAAAAAAAACATACATTTAATTTCACAATTGTATATTAATAAAAGCAGTGAATCTTATTAAATAAATGATGATCTCTAAATATTTCAACAAATTCTTTCATTCCTCTTTCGAAAAATCTTTTCATATAAAGCTTTTTGAATTATTTAACTTTTTAAATTAATAACAAAATCAAAAATCTTTGGAAATTAAAATGAAATGTTGCCAAAACAGAAAATCGAATGCAATAAATAAATTCGAAACATATTTTCTTTAAATGTGGTTCATCTCCTACATTTTCACATATTTGCATATAAAAAGTTTAGCTATAATTAAGTAATTTTAAATTAATAACTTCATTAAACATTTTTGAAAATTTAAAAAAAATGCTGTTCAAAACAGCATTTCATTAAATTAAAAATTCTAAATGTGTTTTGATTAAATATCCAAAACAACTTTTTCATATTCTTTTCACTTGCGAAACGCTTTTCAATAAATGCATCTCTCACGTATTTTCATATAAAGAGTTTGGCTATGTTTAAGTTTTGGCTTCGGTTAATATATTACCATTCTCAAAGCACATCATTCACATAACAAACACGAACATAAATGCCCCCGAATCAATTGCCAAGAAGTTGCTTGCGCATTTTGCAGCATTTAGCAAACTCATTAAAAACTTTTCCATGGCAAAATTAAAATGCTAAAAAGAAATGCCATACCCAGTATTTCTGTCTCTCTCTCTCTCGGTCTCTCTTCCTCTCTCGCACTCGTTCAGCAAACACACCTGCATATTTGGCCAACACTTTGTCAGCGATGCTGGCAAACATTGAGAACTTGTTTTGCACATAACTCAAACGTTTTGTCATTTCCTGCTCCGTTAATTTTCTCGTCTCCTTTTTTTTTTGCTTTCTTCTTCATTCTTTGTTTAAATAATTATTTTTCTGGGTGGCAGAGAATTTCTTCATGGTTCGAAAATGCATAAACTTTGCCATGGCAAAGCAGCTACAGCAAACATTTTTATAGCGCATTTAATTAATTAGTCATAAAGTTTTGTTCTTCCTTAGAAAGTTGGCGCAGGCCGCCTTCACCTCCCCCCGCTTTCAACATCAACTTCTGCGTAGTGGCAACGAGAAGGGCCAGTTAAAAGGAAGGGAGTCATTATCCCTTTCTGCGCTCAGCTTCTGCTGATTATCCTGCGTCAACGGTAGCTCGTCATCATGCGCTCGATTATGCCAGTACCCTGCTCAGTTCCAGCACTTAGACTAGAGACACAACTCAACTCCCAGCCACAAGATAACTTTTAGATATTCGCCGTTTTCGTAAAATATTCATGTGCATTGCTAAGTGGCCCGCGAAAGGTAACTCCTCATGGACCGGGAAACAAAGAAGCAGGAACTTGGAATAGCATTTTCGGCCGCTCCCCGGCGATTATAATGCCAATTTCCTGCTTTGCGGCTGAAATATTCATAAAACGCTTAATTAATTGATTAATGGCCTCAAAGTCAAAAGTTTTGCCGAAAAAGCCATCGCAAGGTATCAAATTAGTTGCTCGTTGGGGATTAAATTGCTTATGAGCAGCGAGGGTTAGAAATATGATACTTATCTCTGAGCACATTCGAGGATGCTGGCTAGTTGCAGCCAACTCAGCAATTATGACTAGAGAATTATTGCCTTTGTTATGCAACTCGAAATTTATGGATTTTTCAATGAGCGTATATGAGTTAGTACTCAAACTAATCGTTTATTGCTTAAGTGCTCCTTTGTGTTATGTGCAAAACAAATTCATTTTCATAAAAGCAAATTTATTCTGTGTTTTGGTCACTTAAGTAAGTTTAATTGTGAATCGTTTATTATTCTAATTAAATGTTTGTTTTTTGTTGGTTTTGGTATTGTGTATATAATAATAAATAGCAAACACAATTTTTGTATAGTTTATAGCTGTTTTTTAATTTAATAAATCAATGTTTATTTGGTTTAGTTATTATATACAATAAAAATCACCTGTATGTTTCTGTATGTTTGTATATTATATTTAAGTCAATAAAAAATAAAATAAATATATATTTTAATTAACAAGAAAAAATTCACATTTTAAATATTTGATATATTTGACTTGATATTGTACATTTGTGAATAAATATTTTTATAGTGATATTAAAAGGAAATGCTATTATAAAATAAATAAACATATATTTTAAATTTTCTGAAACACTAGATTATTCATATAATTATTAAACAAAATTTCAAAGCTTTGGCATCATGTTGTTTTGTCATAAACTTAAAAGTTCATCCCTCAAGATTTAAAACTTCCCCTCATCGTTTCCTGGACACATGGCGTATACTTCATCTTCCTCCACCTCAGCAACCAGCAGCCAGCATGCGAGAGTCAGTTGACCGATAGCCACGGGAGAAATGTGTTAAAAAATGTTCACCACGACATTCGCACGTAACATGTCATGCTAACATATAATTATATTATTGTTGTATTTTCTTTTGTTTAACACATGCCTCTGACTCTCCATTTCCCATCTAACCAGCGAACTTCGATACGGGCAACGAAAACTCCCCTCTGGTCATATAAAAAAAGATCGCTGCCTTGATAAACTTGAATGCCCCGGGGCACATGAATGTACTGCAATATAGTCGGCCAACATACATGCTACAACATACAACAATAACAACAACAAGAGGGCAACGCACGTGTTAACAAGGATGCGATAAAAAGAAAAATAAAGCGTTGTGAGGAAATAAACGCTAGAATGACAGGAAATATGTGTGCGTGACATTGTAACTTACCTGGGCTTCTCTCATCCTGTTCCTATTGTTGTTGTTGTTGTTATTATTATTATTGCGATTGCACCTTTCCTTCCACCTGACACGAAAGCAACAGGACACCCCCTGTATATATTTACCACCATAAGCATAACTATGGCCATGGCCAGGCATCGCTGTTGCCTTGCGTGAGGATTAAATGCGATGCGATGCGATGCGATGGGTGGGACTTCAACAAGGGGATTGCTGTCCCCTGAGTGTCTAGCATTCCGCATGACGTGCATTGGTCAGCGAAATAACAAAGAATAAATCAAGAGCTCTGGCCATGTGTTAGAACATTAATCAAAGGCTTAACTAAAAGCAAAGAGCCATATCATTTAATACAAATAGTTTATGCTCTACTTCATATGCCACAAAGTCTTTGAAGTGCTGAAAACCTATCGTAAGTATTGTGTGACGTATTGCTCTATAAACATATTTATTTATATATTCAGCAAGGACACAAAAATTATAACAAATATTTCTGTTTGCAAGTAGTTTGTTACATTGTAATTATTTCTTAATTCAGAATGAGTAACTTAACTTGCTATAATATTTTTTAATTTAATTATTCTTAGTATATTTCTTCTTGCTAACAAGATGTCGAACCAGTAATCAATCATTGTAAACGAAGCAAAAAATAAACTATCATCAATCTGTAATTTCAACTAAGTTATTTTATGAATTATTCTTAAATATTATTTATTTATTTCGTTAAATCGAGTCAACAAAATTTCCTTAAATTGTATGACTAATACTGAGTAATCAATAGACCTAAGCGCAGCAAAAATTCTGTCTTTTCATTTATGTAATATTATGAATATCGAATCTTGTACAAAATCTTCCAATCACCTTTTTGGTGGACACTCAGCCGGAACTTTGCTTTAATTTCAAATACTACAAGAACAATGTTGTTCTACAACTATGAGATGTTCACATCAATGTAGTCGCCCCCTCCCTGCTTTTCTGTACTTTTGTCTGACTTATCAAGCGTAAAAACTCGTTATAGCCATGCATATTTCTGTACTCGCTACCAACACGCAGCATTTACAACTGCAATGCAAATTTTTTACGATCCAACGCTTGGCCATAATTTTTGTTTTTGTATTTTTTCCTGTTTTTTATATTCTTCTTTTGTTTTTCGTGTTCTTTTCTGGTTTTTCTGTGTTTGCTTGGAACTTTGTTATGGGATGAAAACGTTTTGCTTGCGCATAAATTCATTCAGCTGCCGGCGGTAACTTTGTTTTAATTTGGTTTGCCATTGGCGGGATACAACTGTTTGGCTAACTCAATAAAAATGCATTTTACATTTTGATTGGCACATTATCTGGATACATCTACTCACATCCACATACGGACTATAGTCTGACTAGTATCAGACTGCGCCACAATTAGCAGTGCAATTAAATTGTGATGCAACTTTGTCGTCTGGCTTTATGTTCACGCAAATAGCCAAGCCTTTTCAACTAGCTCCTAAACATTTCATGGTCATTTTTATGGCCAATATCATTACGCGTCTGACTGTGTTTATACCCTAAATGTATAATGCCCAAAGGGTATGCAGACAAATACATAATGAGTTTTACAAATTATTCATTTTACTTGCTTTGAGAAGATTTCACTTTTTGAAAAAAATGACAATCGTTCCCCTAGCCATTTCTTAGGTTTCATTACATTAAAAACTTGTTACAAAACATGTAATTTTTTTGTTTATTCTTAAATTAAAAATGAACACATTGAAAATGATCGTTTTTAATTTGAAATTAGCAAATAAAAACCTTGAAGAATATAGTTATATTAATATAAAATATTCATTGATTATAATATTGAACTTTTTTCTGCTTATAAATATTACAGGATATCAAAATGGCCATCAGAAACAAATTAATGGCTCTACTGCGTTTGCTAAACAATGTAATTACAAATTATGATTTATGCTGGCGTTAAAATTAGACACACTCATTGGCCATGCCACGCCCACAATTAACAATTGCGTTAACTCGGCTTTAAACAGCCCTAACAAATTTATTGTCCAATTCTTTCACTCGGCTGAATTGTGGTTTTAATAAAACGACGCTTAGTGAGCTTTGTTCCCAGGCATATTTCGGTGCAAGTTTTTGCAGAGAACGGCTAATAGGAGTTAGAGTTGTGGTTGGAGCTGGAGTTGGTGTTGGGTGAAGTTAGACCAGACATTGGCTAGACCATATATCATATAGTAGCCTCCATTGTGCTCAGCGCAGCGGCAACTCTGGCAGACGCCTTTTGATAGACGATTTATTAAGCGTTTATTATTAGTTTTTGCCGACGTTGTCGGTGGCTTTTGAAGCATTTTTGATTACAAATTCCAGCATTCAAGTGTTGCAATTACGCTCTGCTTTTTTTTATCCAATAGCTGTAGTTGAGATGATAGATAAAAATTGCAATTTGTGGGTTGTTAGTTCAAGTAGTAGAGAATTGCATTTCTTTTTTCTTTTGTTCTTTTGATGCTTTAATAATATCGTTAAGAAAACAAAAGTATAATTTTAAATTTATACAAATATTGGTAAAAACTGTAAGTACATTTCTTACTGATGGCGTTAATAAAACTACATGTTTGGTGAATTTATTGTTGAAGAGCAACTGCTGCTGTTGAAGTCAACGCTCGATGGCTGTGAAAAGCTTTTTGCTCGTCACATTATAATAAAAGCCAGAATTGAGTGAAACTGTAAATGCCGCGCGACTTCATTATGCAACATAAAAGCCGTGCAACAATAATGTGCAACAGTAGCAACAACAAAGGCTTTTATCTGCTCAATATGACGCTTAAGTTGTCCCTTCCTGAGGCAAGTTGACGTCGAGGGGATTTTGATTGTAAGGATCTGCAAAACAATTAAATCCCCTCGATTGCAGCAAGGTGTAAACTTGGAAGGGACGACGAGGTGGAGGAAGATAGGAGGGTGGCATTACCGTTAATGCTCACCTGCATGCAGGAAGCGTAGCCTTTTTTTTTAGCCAGACGCTGTTTCATGCTGCATGCAGCTTCATGCATTATTCGGTGAAAGGACGCGCTCATGTGACAGTCGAACGAACAATGAAGCTTCTCGACATCTTTGTATCACAGAGTTATCCTTCAACAACAATAACAGCTGCAAATATGCTGAGTACATTTGAACAGGAGCGAGAGCAGCTCAGGGTCAACGTAAGACGGTCAGGGCCTGGCCCTCAGTTATGCAGACTGGCATTAAACTTGCACGAGGCCATCAGTGAAATCATCATATCACGCATACGTCGCGTTGTCTCGACTCAACTGCACCCAAGGTTCCTTCCCCTAGCTGTTGAGTCTAGACTGAACTTTAAATCGCATTGCAAATGCTAGTGAAATAATTGATTGAATTTACGCTGGCAAATTGCTGTAATTTTGTTGACATTCTGCAAATTGTTTTTGAATTGCCGAAAATTGCTGGCATAATGTTGATTTAGTTTGCCATTCACTCACATCAAATTGCTCTGTCTTTGTGCAGGTGTAGCGTAAAAAACATTTCAATATGCACACGTGTCGTATGCGTAATTTGGCTTATCGATTGCCTTCGTCAAACACGGCGACGTTGTGTTTTTAAAGTCAACACATTTACGAATTCGCTCAATAATTTACGGGATAGCGACAACGCTCGTCCTGCCAAAAGCAAACCTCAACGATTTTATAAGAATTTTATTTCCGAATCAAACTCAATTCAAACATCAATTTCAACTTCTTTTCAATCCGCATCTGGCGTTCAACTATTGGAAATATCTCTGTAGTACATCCTGCTCATAGAGACGCTTCACATCCGTGCCGCCGCCGATAAACTTGCCATTGATGAAGCAGCGTGGCACAGTCCGTGCTCCGGTTAATTCGCCCAGCACATCCTGAATTTCATCGCCATCTGGCCGCAGATCCAGTTCGATGACGGTCATCGCAACATCGAGCTTGCGAAACTGCTCCTTGGCCATGCTACAGTATGGACAATAGGACTTGCTGAAGATCACAACTTTGTGATTGGTGATTGTCTCCCGCACGAATTGAGCTTGGACACTTTCCATGTTCACAAACACCAATGGCTTTTGCATTGAACTTACGATAGTTCCCATTGATGGAGCCTTAATTGACCTTTCGAATGTTCTGAATTGAGAAATGTTTAATTTTGATAACTAAGAGTCTAGTTTCCAAATATGCTCAAAAGCTGTTAAACTTCCATTTCCTGGCTACTCTGATCATCAGCAATTTCCAAACTATAATTAATGAGACAAAATTTATCAGACAGCTTAACCAGTTCCACAAATACAACTACAACTACTACTACAACTGCACTTTGCGGTTCTTTGCGGTAATTTGTCAGCTCGTTGATGGCTTATGACACTTTCACTTCACTCAAAGGCACAGACATATCGCATCAACACCAGCCAAAAACAAACCGCAAATGGAGAGAGAGTGTGAGTTGGGTCTCTAGTGAAGCAAGTCGTTCAGTTATTTATGCAAAGTCTCAACCTCAACTAATGGCTAAAACATCAAAGCGCATTTAGCAATGTTTTGGGCTCGGCCCGAACTGAAATCTTCACTGGTCGAGCTCTTAAATATTAAATAACCCCAGGGCCAAAGTCATTTCAAGTGCAAGCTGGCAAAACTTACTGCAGACATATGTATACTATACTATATATACACCATATACTCGTATGTGTGCATGTTTGAGGGGTGAAATCCTTTTCATTAACGTGACGCTTCTTGCTGACTTCCTGTCTGCCCTCCTGCGACCCTCCTTGCAAACTTCAATGATGTTGCACGTTGCCTGTTGCAGACGCTTTCGAGTTCCGTGTAACAATGTAATTTATTGTGCGCACCTTTGTTTTCAGTCAACACGCTCTCAACACGGGGTAATAAAACAATTTCTCAGCTCATATGCAACCTTGTTGTCTGCCGTTGTTGCGCTGTTGTGTTGTTGCGTCGTTGCCCTCACCTTCCCCCTCTAATCGCGACTCCTTGGAGTGCAACAATTTTGCACAGTGCTGTAAATGGATTATCCTCGGCTAACTGCTTAGTTGTTTATCCCCTCATTATGGCTTCTTGTATGGGTTTTATGTCCATCTCACATATGCAAACGTCTTGCAATGTAAACGCATGCGACTTTGCACATTTATCGCATGCGACACAATGCTGTCTCGTACTTTATATTGTTCTCTCATTGCGCAGGCTTTCTCCGGCTTGCTCTCTCTCTCTCTTTCTCTCTCTGGGAAGGGAACAGCTGATGACTGGTCGGAAATTCTGTTGTGCCATTTAATTGTTTTGGGAAATTTACTTACAATCATTTTAAATTGTTCGCGGTTTTTCCCAAGGATTAGTACTTAATTTGATTAGGCCCATTCGGTTGGGCGCCATCGGGCGGCATTTTTATTGTCGCCTTGTTGATTTTGTTGATTTTTCAGTTCGTTTAAGGCGCCCCATTAAAATTTCATTGAGCACTTTTTGGCTTCAATTTGGAGCCATAACTATTATTTGGCCAATTAAACTGCAAATAATGTTTGCTCACACTTGAAATGATGCAATAAGCCATTTTAGAAATTGGGTTTATAAAGGATTTGGATTTGAATAACAAATGAAGCTCTGGCTTTATATGAGTTGGGTACGATTATTTGAAACACATTTTAAATTCAAAATAATGAAAACAAAAGCACCTAAAATATAAACTGGTATTTACTACTCTATATGGAACAAAATTGTATGGATACTACACTAATTAAATAATACAAAATATATAATAAAAGTAATTAAATATTTTGTGAAATATATTTTATATGAAATAAAAGTAAAAGAAAACACTCAATATAATACTATATGTACACTCAATATTTAATATAATATTATATATATGTTTTTATGGCACAAATTTGCTGTATGGACTTCAAAATTAAAAAAAAAATTGTAAAAATAAATCAAATATATTTATAAAATATTGCACCTATTGACGGCTTTAAATCCACATCTTTAAACTACTGAATGCCCTGTTAAAGTGGCAAATTGCCATTCAGTCAAGTCTTCTTTCGTCTGCTCAGACGATATGGCAAATTGTATCTATATTTTGTCGGCTCAGTCCGACAATTACCCCATTGAAGTAATGGCTAGTAGTTAGGGCCGCTTTTAACGAGCTGAGCTTCGCTTAAACTACCTTTGAATCATGCTGTTTACACGCTCCAACTTAGCTGGGCTATTGTTTGTTAAACAATGGCCTATGAGGCCACTGCTCAATGGCTAATCGACAGCAATTTGTATGTAGCGAATACACTTAGAGGCAACACAATGTACAACACAGCACAGCCTGCCAAATTAATATCCAATCATTAAGTCAACTACACCAACTTCAAAGGGGGGAGGCCAAGAAACTAACGCAATTTCTGGCACAGCACTGACCTATAATAAGTTGTTCAAGTCGTTCAAGTCGGAGACTCACAAATTCCTTAGGAACACGCATCCAGAATAGCGGATGAGGACAGCAAAAGGGTTGGCATTGCATGCCACTAAACACACACCTCCTCTCCCCCGCTCCGTCCGTTAATGTCGGTCATTTGCAGGGGTTGCTGGCCATGGCAGCAGGCAAATGGGGTGGCAACTCTGTCTGCGCTGACTATCGACTTCAGTGACTCATTTCTTGGCTAATTGCACAACGTCAAATGGCCCAGAAATGTGATGCGTACTTTGAACTCCAGAGCAGCAGCAGGATTGCCTCGCCCACTTAGAGGCGTTATAGCCGCATCTCATTTCGTTTCGTTTCGTTTCGGCTTAATTGATTAGCTCAATTTGCATTTAATGTTCATAATTTTTAAAATGCTCACACAGCCTGCTGTGCTGCCACTCTCATGGCCTCAGCCCATTTGTAAAAGTTTGTTATAAATTTCTTCATTAAATATTTTCATTCATGTGCCGCCCGCCCACAAACGGAGGCAAGGGGTTTAGCCAAAGGATTCAGTCTCAGTTGGAAAGTGAAATTAAATGAACTGCCTGCGCTGTAATTATTCATGTGGGGATTTCCCAAAGGCAGCTGCTGGCTGAAAATGCCAGAAAATGCCAGATAAACGCGATGGCATTACTTTTCGTCTCCAGCTCAAGAAAGTAACCCTCAAGTTATTTACATACATAGTTCTTCTCTCTTTGCAAGTGGTTTTTCTCAAGAAGCCTGTGATATGCCCCAATGTGAGTAGTTATGGCGCAGGTGTCTCATTTAGGCTGAGCAAACAAAGTCAGGGCAGGAAATGCTGATATTACTTCACATTCCGCAATCTAAACTGATTCATTTTGCAGAGCTTGTTATAAAGTTAAAGTTCAAATTACAGTCGAGTTTATCTTTCATTTGATTGCCACTTTCCCCTAAAGAAGGCGTAAGTTTATTTTGGCAAAAGACTCGGAATAAAACTTGCAAGTGTGACTATTTAGAGAAATGTCTACGATAGTATTATATAACTAAACTCTCTATATTTTATGAACTGATATTTACTGAAATTCGCCAAACAATATCTTACCTTATAAAAGCTTCAGCAAATGCCAAAACTTTATTTGCATTCTATAGAACTACAGGACAAATAATTATTAGAATCGTCGCCAAAATCACACTTCATAACTTGCAGCTGGAAGTTGGTTAATGTAGCCAAAGAAAGTTAAGACAAAAAGCATTTATAATTAGAAACTTGCTCAGCATTGTTCAGTCACCCAGCGAAACGCATTTAAAACGGATGCAGCGAATCATTTGCCAAAAACCAGTTTAGCACTTTTATCAACCGCTTTTCGGACCAAACTTCTGCTACCAAACAACTACCAACCAACAATGCGTTAAAAGGGAGCCCACGCCAAAGTCACAATAAACGTCTAGACGTTGGTAAACAAAGCACAAAAGACTCTATAGAACAGTTTTGCACTGTTTCCGAGTGCCAGGACAAAAAACTTAGGACCACAGCCAAAAGTGACTAGCAGAAGACTTTTATTTTGAGTATTTTCAATGGTAACTGCATAAAATCTACATAATTGACATTTGATTGTGCGCCTTAAAAGGCGTGCCAAAAGGCAGCGCACTCTCATAACTATCGATATTAGCATTTTCTCTCAACAAATACCGTATTGGTCAGCAACTATTTTGAAATGCAAACGAGGCATCCACACAATGAACAGAAGAAGTATCTGAACTCTATAAAGATGTGTGCAACGCTTTCGAGTCCATAAAATACATTAAGTTCACTTGAAATTTCTGTGTGTAATGTAGAGAAATAATTACAAGAAAAATATAAATCCTTTTTGTTGCCTTGAAAATTAATCCTTAATTTCATCCGTGCTTCATTTTGATATATGGTAAATATACCTATTTTGAAAAATATTCTTTTAAATTCATTTGGCAATCTGTAAGTTGCTTAAATTGTAACATTACAAATTATATAAGTTATTTAGTATTTAATGCTAATTTCAAAATAAAAATGTGCTTAGACAATAGTAAATTTGTCTTGCTGGTTTAATGAACAAAATCTGTCCCACAAAGAGAAAGACAAGAAGAATATTTCTGAGGAGCTCCAGACGGACATGACTAAATCGATTCGGGTATTGATACTCATGCACATTATAAACAGTATGTAGTTTATGGTACCGGATCAGTTAATATCCACTTTTTACTTGTATTTTAAGTGAACAGTCTAAATAGCAAATGTCTAAAAGAAAGCAAGAGTGACATTTTAATGAATTGATTGATTTTATGCAAGTTCAAGCCAAACTAAATTAAGCAGATCATTTGAAGTTGGCAAACTACTGATGCCAGTTGCCAGTTGCAACCTGATGGCAGTAAGCCAAGATGCAGTTCTCCACACATCTGCACAAACACGTTCACACACACTGTAGCAAATTAGTTAAATTACAAGCGGTTGACGCGCAAGTTGTGCTTGATTAGAAAAAGGGGCAGTCAATTGGTTTTGGCCATGGCTTTAATCTTTTACCGTTTGGCATTGGCTTTGTCACAGCTTCCGATGCAGTGCTGACAACAATTTAAACGGACAAGGCTGAACCTCAAAATTATGCTGATCAATTTCGCCAATTTCGCTTTAAGAATATATTCGCACAGAACATTCACACGCATTTAAAGATAGACCCAAAGCTATTTCTTTTTGGGTTTAGAGTATTCGCTAAACATAAGAATGTCTTATAGCCAAAAAAAGAAAAAAGATATAAATAACATGGACTTAGCAAACAAAAAAATTTTATTTAAAACACCATTACCATTTTATTCTTTCACAAATATATTTACGCATTTTAAAAGTCTGTTCAAAATAAATTAAAATTTTCCACTGCGCACTGTTTTTAAATTTCTCCCGCTGCTTGGACTTTGGATAAAGCCAAATCTGACGGGCAAAAGGCCGATTTGGCAACACTGTTTGGATGCGCTTCGCGGTCTCTGATGCTTCTTGGCATTTGCCAGGCATCGAATCAACCTGGCAGTTAGCTCGATTTCTTTGCCAGCTGCCGCTAACGAAGCGCAATTCGAGCGCCAAATTGAAATTGATTGTGACATTTGATCATGCGTTCGTCTTTTGCCTGGGAAAGCTGGCAAAGACAACAACTCGCCAACAGGCTAACTGGCTAACAGGCTAAAGAAAAGCCACTCCGCTGGAATTTGTGCGGAAAATTACAAAAATGGTAGGCGCAGATTGCCCATGACTCTTTACTTCTATTCTGGTTTCTTTTTTTTCCTTTTGCCCTGCCAAGTTGTCGTTACGCATCGGATTAATTGAACAGATGTGCAAAAGACAGTCTAGCTGCTGCCAGAGACTTGGACTTGCAGAGAGTTCAGCATGAAATGAACTTTTATAGCTTTTAAAATTAAATTTATACTCAAGCCGAATTGGCACACTTTCGGTCCATCACAACTTCAAGTTGCAGAAAGTTGTCAGCTCCGTATGTCGCTGAAACTTTCGAACACACTGCACGCACTCAGACAACGAGCAGAAAGCCCACGCCTTAATGATGATGATGATGATGATGATGATGATGAGGATGTCCACTTCTAGGCCTAAGCCCACGCACAGCTGCTCGCGGCTGAGGCACTCGAAGCTTAAGTAGAGCGGCAAGAAATTGCAGAAAATAATCAAACGCGAATAAAATCAAAACATTGTGGCCAAAGTAATTTGCATGCACAGAACCGGCAGCCACTTGCAACTTGCCCCATTGGCTGCTTGCCTCTCCACACTTGAATACAACGCCGGCGGCGCCTCTGCAGCTGGCAGCAGAAGTGTTTGAAGACACTTGTTGGCCGGTTGCCAGTGCAGCAACAACATACAATACACGACAAGACAACGTGCACAAAGTCAAGTTGCAGAAGCAAAAGCAAAAGCCAGCAGCAGTTGTAGTTGCAGATGATGATGATGAGCACGATGATCATCTGCTTGGGTCGACGACAGCATAACAAATGAACATTTAAATGGAGACGCAGGCAATGGCAATGCCAGGCCACTCTTTATCTTTTTTTTTTTCATTTGTCAGCCACTCAAGTGGGTAGCTGCCAAGAGGAAGACATTTCGAAGCTTTAATCAAGCATCAAGTGTGCCGTGGAAAAGTTTCGTGTTACGTCTAGGCTGGTCACTCAACTGGCCAGCAGCATCTAAGATCCAAGAGGCAGCGTCATCGTCATCGTCGTCATCGTCATGTTCATCATGTCTGCTACTCAGCGAGTTACTCCCCATGCATTTGGGGGGTTCGTCTTTGCCATTTTAATAAACGATTGCTTGTCAGCCGCAGATTGCTTTTGCCTTGACCAGCTGCCGCTGCCGCTGCTGCTGCTGCTGCACTGCATCTATGAGCTCGCCATGAGTTGTTGAAAAGTTTAAATGGGTTTTACGCAAAACTTTCTGATCTGCTACCGCTGTGCGTTGAATTATTTTTGGTCCTACTTTTAATTATTATCTCAAAGTTTCACTTTTTTGCAGCACTTAAAAGTGCTAAGAAAATTAGCCAAACAAAAGTCTAAAAATCGATAGAATTTTGATCGATGTGCAAATAAATTGCTGCCATAAAATGGATCTTCAATACGGTTGACTAATTTCCTGGCACTTTCCCCTTTTGCAAACAGCATGATAAACTCAATTGCCAGACATTAGCACACTCTTGAATAGGAAGCAATATAGCAAATGGCCAAACAGTTATAGATTCAGCTGCCAGATAGAGATACAACAACGTTTCGTACCCCATAAACAGCTCAAGATTTATGCATGCAAACATTTTATTAGTCCCGGCCAAGCAAACTGGCCGCTGGCTGCCGGCTACAACTGCAATATTTATCGATACAATTGGCCAAAAATGTCTGCCAAGTGGCCAACAAGCAGTCGCCCCATTCAACGCCGAATGTGTGCCAAGTGCGCGACTGATACTCCGCCATATATTGGCTGCTCCAATTGGTAGTTTGGTCCACTCGCTTATCGCTTAAATCTCAACCGGGCCAGACTGAGTTGCTGCAACGCCGCTGGCCACAACAACATTCAGGAATACCCATCGCATTCACACTCGCACTTCTGGCCAACCGCCAACCATTGGCGGTTTGCAATGCGAACTTGGTTTGCAGTCCAGTTGGAGATTTGTATGTTCAGCAAATGTGTGCAGTTAATTAATTGAATCGAAATTAGTTTCGCCTTACCCTGGAGCTCAATAGATTGTAACTTAGTGAATGGCGAGCTTCAGTTTATGTATATAAATAAAATGTAAGTGTGAAGTTGGCTGGAAACTTAATCTGTCCGTAGGTCAAAAGGTGAGAATTCTATTGAACAGCCAAATCTGTGGGCAACATATTTATTTAAACTAATTTCGGATAGAGCGACAATATATGTGTATGTATAATTTTATTTTCAGGACTATCTGCACATGCCCCAAATGAAATTTTGTTTTTACTCCTATAAATTATTTATATTTAATTTGACAAAAGAAGAGACACAATTAGGATTATTAAAATATATATGGCTTTTATTTTTGAAAATCGAACGACTCAGCCGGCTGCTGAAAATCGAGTGCCTTTTGAGTGGTTGTAAGTTCTCATGATTAGAATAATACCTAAACATTCAATTCAATGTATGCCAAATCACTGATAATATTAAATTTTGCAGAAGATTGTGACTGACCTATATAACCTTTCTTTAATCACTGATTAAAAAAAACATAAAGAGGCATAAGTCCGTGTTAAAATCCCAAGTGACAAACCTCCAACAATAGGCGTTAAATATCTTGCTATTTAAGTACACAGCTGAAAATGTGGAGATTAGTCTAAGAAACAACCTAATGGATCTTGTTTTTACAAATATGTACTCAAAGACAATCTCCCATAGTATACTTCAAAAAACTATTACCTTGTTTCAAGTATTCGTAAATAAAAGACAATTTTGTTGTATCAAAATATTGAAGATTATTTCAAGGAGAATTGCTTTTATCGTATATAAAAATTCGTGATGCCTTGATTACAGTTGTTAAATCAAAATTTGTCTGCTATTAATTATGTAAAGTCTGTTCTGAAAGCAACTCCAACTCTGTCAAGAAAAACCCGGAAACTATCTGGTTCATTATTTCTTGAATCTGTAGCTTAAACAACAAAAAATGCAAATGAAATTCTCCAGCATAGCATAAAATTACAATTGAAAATCTTAAACCAATGCTGTCGCCATTTAAGGCTCTCTATGCCACAGTTGAGGCTGGTCAGTGTCTGTGTCTGTTTTTGTGTCTGTGAATGTGTGTTGCCGGTGCAACAGTTGTTGCCGGTGCAACAGTTGTTGCCGTTGTTGCAACTTGTCGCAAAAAGCAAATTGCCAGACAGAGTAGCCAAAGCGATGCACAAAGTGACTGAGAGAAAGAGTTTCACAGGGCGCCGGCGATAAGGAATTTAATTTTATACGCCCTGGCGCCTTTGCACAACTAAACAGGATGGCAAAGGCAAAAGGCAGATGTAGATACAGAGATGCAGATACACAGATGCAGCTGTTGTTGTTGCGGATGCATTGAAAAGTTTTATCAAATCGTTGCAAATATTTATAACATGCCATATCGGAGACCTGAATAAAAAGCCAGCCAAAATTAAATACCAGACAGCACGAAATGCTGCTGCAGCAGTCTGTTGAGCTCTGTCCCCACAACAATGCAGTGAGCAAACACTTTGAAGTATGTCAATGCTTTGCTTGCCACATGTGCAACATTTCGCAACAGGCTGCCTCCTCTCACACCCCGTCGCGACGGCCTGTTGCGACTGCCTGCTTAGCCGGCGATAATTTATGTGGTTGCCGCCTCTGTCGGCGCTTCACTTTGATCACACGCGACAACAGCAACATTGCCCCGTCCCTCACAAATTCTCTCCTGCCACCGTGTGGCAACAGCACTTGAAAGCGAAAGTGACATTTTACTAATTTAGCATTTTGAATGCGTCTCGTGTCGAGGCGCGAAAAGATTTATTCTCCAATTGCAATGCATAATGTGGCTTGCTTGCTTTAATTAAAGCATCTTTTCCGCAAATTTATGCACTCCACTGGACATCGATTGATTGATGGCTTGTTGGCGTGCTTGCCCCACGGCCGTGGCTAAAAACTGCTGCCACCTCAAGGTGAACCACAGTTGACCAGCTAAACAGGCAGAGGCAAAGCTGGCAACGGCTGTTAGCGCACCATTAAGATATCCATCGAAATCACACACATTTTATTGGAAACATAAACAGCCATTTACATTAAAGATGCTTCTGACTACAAGTATCTGAACAAATATGCTATTAATACCCATGCGAAAGAGCCTTAAAAAAGTATTCTTTCCTTTTATAAGGCATCACAAAGATTTGCCTTATCGAAATATTTATTTTGCAATAATTATTTTATTATTTAGATGCAAAAAAACAATTTTCTCTATTGTTGCAAATGGCCTGCAGAAATCCAAATTAAATGAAATATAATATGAAACAGTCGTTTGAATTCAATTTGCAATGAAGCATTTGATTTTATATTTTTTAAAACTCTATACGAGTATACTAAAAATATATAATAACAAAATAATTAAATATGAGCTGAATTCCTTAACACGCATCATTTATAAAATAATTTATACCAAGAGTGCTGAATATTGAGACTTGAGTCTCAAGCTTGCTTTAACTTTTCACATTTTGCCTTTAGCTGAAGCACCTTAAATTCTCAAAAATATCGAGCAACATTGGAATGTTTTTATCGGTACGTTGCGCAGACCTAGAAATGACCCACTGAGAAAGATGAATGACTCTACATCATTCATTTGGCAGTGCTCAGCTTGCATTGCGAGCTGCATGGCCATTGACAAACAATACGACAAATTGGTTTTGTGTTTTTGGCCCATATTCGGTTGGCAATTTGCGGAAATTGTTTTTACACAAAATATTTGCACTGACAGCTAACAGAGCGACAGAGACGGAAAGAGAGAGAGATTGATAGAGCGGGAGAAATAACTGCAGTTTTTAGTATGTCTTTAATTTATGTCGACCATTAATATTGTACTTTTGTTTCACTTAAATATCTATATGCATGTGAATATGTTTTTATATATGCTCATAGAGTTGTCTATTTTTGTGCGTCAGCATTTTTGTGCATTTTGTGGAAATATTTTAAAATTTCGCCATTTGGCTTGATAGTTTCTGCTTTCTCTGGATGCTCCAAATTGCTGCTGTTTGCATTCAGCAACGAAATTAATTGCGTAAATTGTATTAAATGCTCTTCCATGGCCATTTTAATTGAATGCCTTTTGTTTGGCCAACTCGAATGTGTTTTTGTCGGTTCGATCCACTTAAATGCAAATCGGCAGCGCACAACATTCGACCGTAAAATAAAAACAAATCCAAAATACCGCTGCATGCCTGCCGGATTGCATTTGACGCGATAAACGGATAAAACCTTGGCCAAAACGCCAACGCCATGGCCAAAAACATGCAAGTGCGAATAAACAATACCCGTTTTGTTTCACTAATTGGTTTATGTTTGATTGTGTTTATATTAAAACGCAAAATGACGTATGAAATATGTTTCTTTATTCTTGCTCTCATCATGAGTACCCGTAGTTTAGCCATTTGTTCGAGCAAGTGAAATATATATTTTAATTGGATGGCACTATAACAAGATACGTAATCCAATGAGGATTATTCTACAAGGGCTGTTCTACTATTTTTTCTGAATTGCCATTTATGGTTTTTAGTTTTTTCTCTCGAATAAAACACGTGGTTCATTTAACGATTCATGGAAATTGTTCAGCCAAATAAATGTATTTATTCGAATAAAGCACTAGAATTGTCTCCATTTTCTTCACAACAAATGAAGCTAATAAAAAATACTAGTTTATTTTTAATTGTTATCATCGAAAATATTATCTTTAGGCTCAGAACTTATTTCCATATAATAATCAATTTACTAACTCAACAAAACTTTCTTCTTAGGTAATTTTATTTTTTCCCAAATAAAGAATTATATAAAACAAGTAAATCACTATTACATTTATATAAAAATAAGAAAATCTAAAATATTATTTTTTTTTTTAATGAAATTAACATAAACATTTCTCAAGGTTCAGCTCTTCATTCATTCAGATAAAAACAAATAAACTAATAATAAAGTAATCTCGTTCTTTGAATAGAGTATCAAATCATTAGACTTTTGAGCTAATTTTCAAATTATAAATACATTTTAAGTACAAAGTTGGAGGAACGTTTCCACAATTACAATGCTTAGAAAAGACTTACGCTGGCATTGGGGCTGATGAGCAGTGACATTTACTTTCGCCATCAGCTAATTACAGTCTATCACAATGGACAATCTCATCTGGCAGTCGATACCTTTCGCATTAGGCAATTGAGAAGTGGATTGTGCTCGACATCAGTACAACGCCATGAGTGACGCGGTGAAGTTGTTGCTACTCTCAAATTATTACTATGGTCGACTCATGGGAGTAGTCAACTTTGAGATAGACTTTCAAACGGGACGCGCTCGATTGACCAATGCGGCAACGATCTATGCGGCCCTGGTCACAATTTGTTGGTTCTGTTTGTTTCCCCTGCTGATTCGAGGTAGAATCTGGCATGTGTTCTGGGGACAAATGAACGAGTTCCATGAGTACGTGTTTGTTACGGTGATGATATTGCGCATCTTGTGCGTGTTTGCGACGATCTTAAGTCGCTGGTGGCAACGTCATCAGATGGTCGAGTTGCTCGGCCAATTTCGCCGCCTTGTGCTGGAGCAGCCCAATGTGATGAGAATGTGGCGTCGTGGAGTCATCAGCAAGTGCATCTCAGGTATCATGACTGAAATGTGTCACATGCTCCTGGCCCTGTATGGATTGAGAGCGAGTCTCACGGCCGGATTGATAGTGAGCCTGCTTTCAATGTACGTGCTGATAGCTCTGCTCAACATAATCATCAGTCAGTATTACTTTGCGCTGCTCACTCTGCACGGACACTATGTGCTCTGCAACGAGGAACTGCGCTCGATTATACTGGAAATACAGTCCCTGGAATCGGATCATCGCAAGGGAGTCACTGATCTCAGAAGTTGCGCTCTGGCGGATCGAATTGATAGCTTGGCCCATCTGCAGTCTGAACTGCAGACTCTTATACTCAGGATGACAAGTATCTTTGGCATACAGATCCTCTGTATGGGCGTGATTGTTTACATTTCCTTGATTGCTGGATTTTATTACACATTCCTTGCGATCAAATACAAACTGGTCAGCACCAACATCTTCAGGTGGAACAATCTGCTGCTCTTTATCGGCGTCAGCAGCTATCTGGCGGATCTGCACATCGCCTACTCCATAACATATTATCTGCAGGATCAGTATGAAGCAATGCGACATCTTGTGACGCAATACTCGTCCTTTGCTCCCACTGTGGACATCCGTTTGCTGAAGGCAGTAAGTGATATTATAATGAATATAACAAAAGTCTAACTTCGCTCTGATTTTAGTTTGAAAGTTTTCAACTGCAGCTGGTACGCGATACACAAAAACTGCCAGCAATGGGTCTCTATAATATGACCCGCAATACTGTCGTATCAATGGGCAGCTCAATGATAACATACTCGTTAATCCTAATACAATATGATATCAAAAACTACTGAATAAAATGCAGTTATTTAACAAACATTTGATTCAAGTTATTTAATGCGCATAAATCTCTCTATTGATATTGAAATCATAATACCCAGACAGACAAAGTATCAGACAAGAAGACTTAAACAGGCATTAGCACTCGAGTTTCATTTACTTTACGCCCTCGGTGCCAACAACACAAATTTCAAATGCCAATAATTCAAAAATAAATAACTCATACGCCACGTGGCAGCGAGGCTGTGAAACGATGAAAAAGTGAAACAAAGCCAAAGTCACGGCTGCCAAACAAAGCAAAAATGCGCCGCCCAATTGTAAATATTTTGCCATTGAGTTTTATTTGAAAAGTTGTTGAGCGCACGGAATAAGGAAAAGCTGTAAAAATGCCACCACCAAATGAAAAGCAAACCACCCGCCAAGCGGTGGAAAGTGAGGGAAATGGGGATGGAGGACTATAGTCTTACCTGTCCTCTGGGTTACACGCTCGTTACGTTTGATTTATAAAAGTTTATTTTTAACAAGCTTGAAGGCAGTGCACAAATTAATTGCCGTTGTTATGTTTGATAAATTACGCATTCGCAGCGTTGTACGCGCTCCGCGTTTCCTTGCCGCAAAGTGTTTGCGAGCGAAGTGAATTTGTTGGAAATATCATTTTCTGCATATCAACATTGATTAACGTTCCGGGCTCAAGGGTTACAGCTGCGTTCATTACTCTAAGCAGCTCTGGGGATATTTTAATGAGAAATTTTTGCTTTTAATTTATTGCATTGCTTGAAAAACTGATGCGAGCTAAGCGGAAGATTTTCCAAGTCGAATGGTCATTCAACTCGAAGGCAACAATGTAAGGTACATTTCTTCGCTTTTTTCTGTTACCTGTTTCTCGCAAAATATTCGTAATTTATTTTTCGTAAATGCGAAACCTCTTGAACTTCAACTTGGCTCCATGTGTTTTGTTTTAACATTTCTCTTAATTTGTTTTGTAATAATGTGGCGCTTTGTTTGGCTGCCCATCCGCGGACGCAGGAAAGTCGGCAATGGAAAAAACAAGAAACAAAAACAAAACCAATATTTCTTTTCAGTTTCAGTTTTGCGCAGATATTTTACTTTGGTCCTGTTTCTGCAACTGCTGCTGGTCCTCGTCCTTTTGCAGCGGCGGCAACGGAAATGAAAACTTAACGCTTATTTGAACCTTCAACAGTGCACATAAATCACCAGACTGACGCTACCTCATCAGACTCCTATGCTCTACAAAACCATCCCGAAAGCAGCTTAAATGCCATTTTGTAAGCACTGTGGACTTCTTAAAAATCTGTCTTTACTTCTCATAATTCTGTCTCTAAATATTTGTTTCTGGCCTTTTGCTGTGCATATGTGCGTGGAAAGTATTATTTTTTCTGTATTTTGTTTTATTGACAATCTATGTAGTTGTGCTTGTCCTGTTTTGTTGCTATCTCGGTTTCCGCATATCCGTTTCCGCTCCGCACCGGAACTGACAGACGCCCGTGGTGAGCAAGCACTTTCACTGATTGCACTTGCCCCCATCAAAAGACATTCACACTTGTAGCTCATTTGCAATTTCAATTATTAGCATAAATGCAACCCTTAAAGTTGCCAGACTTTTGACAGTTGCCGCTTCAAGTTGCAATAAAACATTCACCATTCAACATTCTGGCTGCTCGGGGCTATCATATGCCCCTCACCATCGCTCACAATCACAATCATCATTCGAAGGAGAGCAATGTTTAAGTTGCTCTGCGCTGTATCCTGTATCTTTAGTTCCCCTCTGTCGTTTCTCTAAAATATCATCCCCCGCATCCGATTGCATTTCAACGCCTCCAGTTCGCCTCCGAACTTCCCTTCTCTTTCCCCTGTCTCTCCCGGTGACGAGGCGACGCCCTCCGTCTGCCACTCTGATTGCCCAGGCGCCTCCTGCAAAATGAGTTCGTCTCGTGCGTCTCAACATTTTGAAGTAATCTGAAATTTTTGCTCATTTGATTCAATTACACCTTTGGGTGTTGTAATATTGGACTCCTGCCAGAACAAAAAAAAACACGAAGGAGAAGGCGACGCAAACGTAAAAGATGTTAAGGAAATGAATAGCTTCAAACGAAATGAACAACTTTTCTTTCAGCCAGTGTTGTGAAATGTTGTAAAAAATTAAAGACAAAACAAATGAGTGCAGCTGGAAGCCGTGAAGAAATTCCGAGCAGCACTTTAGTTTGGCTCTAAGACATGCATCTTACATATTTTTAGTAATTACAGGGGCAACAAAAAAACATGTTGAAAAGGTAAAGAGCTAGAAAATCTGGTTATTGAAGAGTGTTCGTTTTATGTTATTAAATATGGGGGAATGCTATTTTAAAGTATTTAATAAAGTTAAATTTATTAAATTTAAATAAAATAAACTGTCCTTATTTTATGTACTCAAGCACCAATCGCAAGCAATTAGAGACTAAAAGTATTAATATTTTTTTTTTTTGCCTACACAATTTTAATTTATAAAATCATTTAGTTTGCTATGCGAAAATACGAAAATCAATTACAATTATCTTGTAATTGTTCGTTTAATCTTAGAAATATGGGAAAAATAAATTGAACAATTTTTATTAAACTATAAAAATATGTAATTTTAAAAAGATGTTTCATTTCCCTCTCTTCAAAACCTACAAGTGTGAATAGTAAATATTTTTGGCAAGTTAAATTAATATTATTATTACATGTTTAATAAATATTGCAATTAATTTGCAGCAAATTACATCGTAAATTAATTTATTATTTCAAAATACTTTCAAAGTATTCAAGTCTGAAGAAAAGCTGTTATTATTGTTGTAGCCCAAATACGTAGCCTTAGAAAACTCCTTAATTAATTCAGCTATTTGTAATACCTAAAATGTTTCGCAGTGTACAAACCGTAACTTCTTTATGCCTGTATCATGTTCTTCCTTTGTTTTATTTTGGCACAGAAGAAAGGCAACACATCTGTTGAAAATGAAATTCGCGCTTCTTTTTATTCAACATGGCTGCTAATTTGATGCAACAACATTGCAAAAACCTCTGCTGCCTCCTTGCCCCTCCCCCACACAGTCAGCGACTGGGAGGCGGGGTTGAGGGGTGAGCTGCAGTTTATTTGCAACTCGCCGTTGGGGTTAGCTTTAATTTCATGCTTACTTTAATGCGAACAAGGACCAATGCTCGCCAGCCCGTCTACGTCTCCGTATCCGCCTCCTTCATCATTGCCAGCGCCGTCGACGACGGCGTCGTTGGCGTCCTCGTTGACTTTGTGCTGTAGTTAACGGCTTTGGCTTTGGGTCTGGCTTTTAGGGTGGCTTTGGCCGCAACCCGCGTGAGGTTAACTACTTTTCATGAGCTTAATTTTAAATTGAGGCTGCGGCGGCGACGGCAGCTTCATTTACTTTGTGCCTTCAACTTTGTTGCGCACAACTTTTATGCGGACTATTTAGCAAAGTTGCTCGCCTGCTTGTGTTAAGGGGCTGTGCGAGAGGCACGAAGGAAATTCTATTAGGCAGGCGCCAATCAACAGCGAGGCATCAAAGCAATGAGACCAGACCAGAGACCGGTTGCTGCTGCTGCTGCTGCCCATTGACTTATTAAGCCAAATAATTGCTTATTTGCACAGCCAAGCCAGTTGCGATTGCAATTTGCACTCGGCGCGAAAAATGACCACACACGCCCACTTTCGATGGGCGTGGGGCAGCTGATAAACCATCCACATTCACAACCACATCCAAGACTCCGCGATGCGGTGTCTAGTTTTGCACACTAGTCGAACGCGGGGCTATTTGGAGAGCAACGCCTATCATCAAATCAAATGCATTGCCCAGCCTCACTGGTAATTAAAAAGTTTCCCCTCGCGAGTTTAATTAAAGTTTTCTGCATGGCATTTGAAAAAGCCGTTGGAAATCTACGACCACTTGATGACTCAATCAAGGTAGACAGATGCTCTGTCCGATATCTATCCATCGATTTTAATGTTTGCCTAGCACTCGTAATAACTTACTTTATGAGGTGTTTTGTTCGGATCAGATAACTTCAAGTTTGCCATAAACATCAGTTTGTGGTTTTTTTTTTTGCTGCATATTAAAGTCTCATTTCAGCTTGGCCATAATTGTCTATTTCAGGTTAAACGAAGGCCAAAACCTCAAAATTGGTCTGTAGTGTACCTTATGCATTTTCAAGTTGATCTCATTTTCACTTAGCCAAACCACATTCAATTTCCTTTCTCTGCTAAAACTCGCATTATCATCCACCTCTTTCATTTTCCATTCACATTTCCAGCTATCAAAATACCGAATACTCGAAATAATCTAATTTCACAGCATGTTAAAACCATAGGCTATCATCTATGGATGCGCAAATTTCTAGCCCAATAAAAGTTTTCATGCACAAAATGTAAAAAACTACAAAAAATGTGAACTCTAGCAAACCTCAATAAAATGCTAGACCTGGTCTTAGTTGAGGGTCATACTCGTATTGCAACATGCGAGAGAATATACGCAAAGAGTTTACTGCAGGTTTTTTGGGGGGCTTTTTAACTGCTCGCCCGTTGCAATTTACTGTGTTTTGTTAAACGCTTCAACACGAAACTCTATGCTCAAAAGCTTCCCATAGAATGGACTCACACCTCGCACACAAACACACACACACACACACACACTAACGGCAGAGTTTGGGCCAACGGATATACAACTTAAAGGCACATCCGTTTCAGTACAACGAGCTGGCCATAAACAAACTCAACGCCCCTTTTGCTTCTTTAGTATGGGGTATATTCGTGTGTTAGATAGTTACAAAAAACTACATAACAATTCTATACTATAAATTAGTTTCAGTTTTTATTAATTAAATACATTACATTAATTGCGTTAGTAAGACTCTTAGCAAGATAGACCCGAATATAAATTGCTAGTCTTCATATCAACTTTGCCACTGGATTTCTCGATTTTTATTAGAAATGCTGCTCAATATAGCATGATGAAATTGTTAGCTATGTTAAATGGTAAACTGTGTACAAATTATGGCTTTCTAGCTACACAACTTTGACTTCTACTCTATTTACAGCCATGCAGAACTTCAAGGACAAAGTAAGTAATCTTCTATATGTGTGTGGTCAACAAAAGTATATTTTAGCTGGAATGGATCAACTCCTGATGCGATTTAAAAATGTCTTAAATTTATTAAATTATGGAAAACTAAAGTAAACACATTAGATTTATGGAGATGAAGATTGTTGATTTGGGCAGTGGACTTTTATAATATCTATTAGAATTACGAATAAATAGGTTTGCAACTCCGTTTTCATTCGAATTTTCAAATTGAATTATTTATTCAAAATATTTTACAAATTATTTATTTACAAATAGTAGTTTGATAGTTTTTTCCGTATGGGCGGTGCGTTGATAGTTGATTAATATTTCAAATTGTATAGATATTATTCATAGTATTAAATTCTTCATATCTATTAAAAAAAAGGAAGATTTTTAATTGAAAACATGATATATTCAAATTTACGTTCTGTTGTTTTATTGTGGTATTCAGCTTACCCTTTCGGCTGGTTGTTTTTACATAACTACAAATTTTTAAATGTCAGTTATCGGCATTAAATTTAAAGTGAATTGACAGAATTGCAGCAAGAAGAGATCAAAGGAATGAAATTCCTGGTACAGGGTATAAATGTTTTACTGCATTCCTTGGCCGGCTTTAGTCTGCTATTGTTGTTGCTTCGTCGCACTGACGAACCGTTTCTGGGCAACTATAAAACAATTTCGCATATAGGGCGGCACGAGCAGAGCAAGTCATCCTCAAAAACTCAAACTCAACTCGATGGAAATAAAATGCTACTTTTGCAACGAGCTGGGCAAGCTTGCGGCTTGTCTGTCCTCTCGTCTCCCGCTGCCCTTCTCGTCTGTGTGTCCATCTTCAGTTTTCACCTGTGCCAACACCTGGGTTGAGTGCATGTGTGTGTGTGCATGTAACGGGAGTGTTGCATACTTTTAGGAGTTTCTGGTTTTGTTTTTTCTCCTTGTTGTATTTCGTCCTTTTTGTGCATGCATTGCTCGCAACGAACAAATTCTTGTGGTCCATGCGAATTTTTCTCGTTTGTTTTTTTTTGTGTTGCTGACCAGCATTTCACATATTTTTTAAGGGGGGATCCATGCTTGTATATCTTCATAACATGTTCGATAGTCAACACTTTGTGCAAAAATGTGTTGCATACTTTGCGGCAGCTTGGCCCTAAATCAATTAACGCCCCACTAATTGCACTCCCGCTGAAAGTTGCCACGACTCGCAACTGACAAACAGGCATTAAGTTTTCCAATTAAAATAACAATAAAGCTTTCGCCAGGACAAGACACGACTTTGGACTTAGCTTTAGCTCGGGCTTTGGCATTATCTGAACAGGTTGCTTAGCGCTCGTCCTGACGCGTCAATGCGTGGCCTATGCCGGCCCACACAATGGCACATAATGACCTCGTTATTGTGGCATCAACTCTTTGCCTCATTAAAAGGTGAACTTGTCGCCAGCCAACCAACCAACCAGCAGGGGACTGCCATGGAGAGCAGACTCGGGACTTTGGTATGAGCTGTCATTGTGGTTTGTGGTAAGGTCGCATCGGCGTCGTCATTTTGAAGTTGTGGTGAGTGAAGTTATGCTTTGTTAAAGGTCGATGGAGCATCTACTTTTGTGGCTGACTGTGAGTTATGACGCTTTAATTAAACTACAAAACCAAACACTTTCGACTACTCAACTCAGCTTCAACGCGTCGACCACAATTCGTGTTGAGTAGCCACACGTTCTGTGAAGTGTTGTCGAGGCTTCAAAAGCCGCTATTAAGCTTATGGTCGCGTAAGAATAGTAAAGAACTTTTCAATGACAACAACAAACTCCAGCGTTGAATTGTAAAAAATGTGTTTTGCATTGTCATATAATAATATGGAGGAAGATTCTTTACTTAACTGCTTACTTGCCTAAAAATACTCGATTTTTTTTTGTCAAAACTGTCAAGAGCTGCAACAATGGGATTTGATTAATACTAGAAAACGTGGAAAAGTGCACAGACTAGATTTTAAATTTGATTAATAATTTCTGAAATTGTGAGAGCGAGAAATCCAATAAAATATAAATTATATATATAAGGCCACATCTACTATATGTATTTCTATTTATACATTTGTTTTCCCAGGCTGACTGAATGACAGACTGAACAGAATATTTTCCATAATTTGATAAATTTGAACAATAGGGCTGAGTTTTTCAAAACTTCTTTTTATGTAAGAAAAGTCAAAACCACAAAAACTAGGACACTTAATCTAAAATCTGAATCAATAAGGTTTGGTTTTCAAATTGTCTTGTTTTAATATGACAAAATAAAAAAAGAGAATGTTTTTGGAATAGACGAAGCTCATTCTAAGGTGAAAAAAAAGAAACGTATACATAGCTTGGGATACAAATAAATTAAATATAATATTAAACTTTGTATATAATGCAATAATATTTTTATTGCGAATAACGATAAAACGCGAACCATGAAGCAAAATAAGACATACGGGGCAGTCGAAAATATTTATTTTACCTGTAACAAAATGGAAAACACTATCAGAATATTATCTTAGCTGTTCCGTTATCTGATTCAGTTGCCACATTGCTGAAATGTGTTCGGATAGCGCAATCTGCATTAAAACTTTCTCTGGATTTCATTTAAGCACACAATTAATATAATATTCTCTTTTTCTTTAGCTTGAAGCACTTGTATGCTGAGCTGGTGATACTTGATAGTGATACTGTGAATTTAATTTTATTTATTTATCTCATGGATACTATTGTGCAATATTTTATATTTGAGGACACAAACATTAATTGATAGTTGAATTTTTATGTCACAGTCAACCATTATGTTTATTTCACTTCTTTCTACACTCCCTAATCATTGAGCTATAAAAATAAAAGCAAACATAAACAAAAAATGTCTGTTAGCCCGTGTTATGACTATTTGAAATCAGTGTCAGCTCGCATGTTTGACATTTATCTAGGTGGAAAGGATCTTGTTAGACAAGCTAAACTACAAATTTTCCAAGTGTTTGCACTAAAAAGCAATTAAAATTTTACACGAGCATTTTGCCCAAGACAATTATGAGTGCAGTGTGGCAAGGCAGTAAAACAACGACGACGACGACGACGGCGACGAGTTCTCCAAACTACTGTCTACAACCTAAAACTGGCCAGATGCCACACAGTGAAGCCAAAGACCGCCCGTCGTATGCTATGAGTATCTGGAAGGCATAACACCCAACAATTTCTGCACATTTACGACACGACAGCCAGGTGCCAGCTATACAGCCAGCTCAGGGAACACATTTTAAAGCCGCAGACCACTAAAAAATGGGCAAAAGAAAAGCGTCCACTGCAAATTGAATTGTAACCAAAGTCGTGTTGGCAAAAAAGCCAGAGAATAGCGAATAGAGAGCAGAGAACAGAGAGAGGCAGAGTGGCGAAACGGGGGCTTTATGTTATTGCTAAGCAAAGTCTGGCGGCCTTTTGCTAGCCCATTAGTTGAAGCCAAGTTATGACTCTATTAAAAATGCCACGCCTCGCTGCACTTGCCATGCCAATGTGAATGCGAATGCGAATGCGAATGTCGCCGGCAATTCTTGGTGCTGCCAATTCGGTCACTCTAATAAACACTGCGAATATAAAATGCCGAATGCCTCGAGGGGCTTTTCAATAGACACATCCTCCGGTAGGCGGCTTTGGCTACCGACAATCGTAATCATAGATTAATAGTTAATCTATTGTTGCTGTCGTCCTCTAGGCAATTGCAAGTCTTAAGATTAGAAATGCTTTAATTTGAGTTTATTACAATTCCCCACGGAATATTGTAGCGTTGTGACATCGGTTAGTCGGGAAGTTTCTTTTTTTATTTATAGTAGAATATCAAATTACCAACTGTCAAGCTTCATAGCCAGTTATTTATGGTTACAGTTGTTAATCTATTGTCATTTTGATAGTTTCACTTGAGTTGCTATCACAGCATTACATCAAGCCCGCAAAACCATTAAGAACCCTCCTCTACTGCTCAACACTTTATCTTGCCCCAAAAAGTAAAAGGACGAACTTTCTTCCCTTCCATGGAAATTGCAGACAACTCATTAAAATACAAAGTAATTTTCCACACCATATCACCATGCATGACACATATATCAAAAATTTATGTGCGAACCGCCAAAAGTTTAAACAGAAAAGAAAAGAACAGAACAGAACCGAGCAAATTAAATACATTTTTGATTATGATTATGGTTAAGAGGGGTGCGTCAAGAGGGGATCCCATTGGGGGGCAGAGAGTAACCCTAGTCAAAAAGCAAGTCAAGCTGAAAAACAGCTTCGCAACAACACTTGACACGCAAATTTTCTGTTTTCTTTTCCAGCTGTGTGTGGGTGTGTGGGTGTGTGTGTGTGTGTGTGTTTGTACGCCTCTTGACATGTTTTTACAGTGGTGGAGAAGGGCCTTTGGGTAGGCATATATGCAAAATATGAGTTGGCCCTATGTATAATATGAGTCAAGTGATATAGGATAGACCCGCAGTGGGGACATGTGCCCAAATATTTGCACAGCCCATTTCAAAGTTCAACTGAAGCGTTTCATAACTTTGCCTCCCAATTCTGATTCTGATTGCAATATCAATTTGATTTCTTTCTCTTCTCTTCTAGTCGAAGCTTTAACTATAAGTTACTTCTATCTCTCGCTTCAGATTTATTGCGCTCATTGCTAGCGACACTTGCCCTGGGGCAAGTTCAGATTCAGTGTCAGTTATGGTCACATTTCTTGACATTTATTGGCCCTTTTTTTTCGTATTTTCACTTTTTTTTTTTTAATTTTTTCCATGCGACAGGCGCCACTCAAATTTTAAATAGAAATGAGCGCATGAAGCGTGAAATTAAATTTGATAAATTCTATTTACGTAAAGCGATGGAAGATTTGTGTGCAATTTTCTTCGTATTTTGTTCTCTATGAAATTTTGCTGCTCTTCCTTTGCCTGGGTCACATTTTAAGTGTATCGAATGACTTTTTTACGCTTCGTTGTACAATATCCAGTGAGGACACGAGGGCTCGCCATAAGCCCACCAGGTCAGCTCAAAAACGAGCTTTACTCTAATGTTTGGGTCAGATTTATTTATGTATACTAGTATATGGTTATGACGTTGCCCGTTTTGGCTTTAGATATGATTTCCAGTTGCTTAATTTTTATACCTTTGGGTTAGATTTTATTGCATAAACTTTGAATTGGCTATAAAAACAAATGATTGATGCATCGATAAATGTGATAGTGATTTAATGGAAATAAACGAGAAAATTGTAATAGTCTCAGCAGTAAAAGATTACGAATAAAATACGTTTATTTAACTTTAGCCAATATAAGAAAAATAGACAATATACAAATTCGGACTCTCAATTCTGAAAAATATAAAATTTTGTATCTTTAAGTTTATTGTATAGAAATGTTTACTTTTTCTACTTGACTTGTTTTCAAATTTGTTACCGAAAATTTAACAGATCTAATGAATGTGCTCTTATATTGTTCAATTACATAATTTAAATATCTATAAACTATTTAAAATTTAAGAAAATCTCCAACATATATTTCTGAAAATTTAGTAGTTTAATGCTTATTTAATTTATTAATTAATGTGAAATGAAGTATTTCAGAACAAGTTGAAATATGTCTTGGTTTAAATTTAAGCATACCGCACTCAAATCGAAATACTGCAGTCAATTTTTGTAATTATGATTATAATAAATTATTTAAAATATTTATTAAAAATACATATTAAAAATTAAAAGTTCTCCAATTATGTTAACTAACATTAATGGAATTAATCGCGAACAAACGTTCAAGGTGAAAGCACGTCTTTTATGTCTGCTTCTGCCACTGTGTCTACTGAAGAACCCTGTTCAATAAAAGACAAAATAAACTAAAAGAAATCCAATAAAAGATTATAAATATGGAAAAACCACGTTTTCATTTCGATTTTGTTCACTGCCTTTCAGCCCATAATCTTCGACGGCATTAAAGCCCACATCTTGGGCTTAATCTGCACAGCAGGCACAACAAACAGCGAAATAACATCAACAATGACAACACCTCCAACACAAAATCAACGCCAAACTACACACACTAAGCGTTATTCAACTGAAAGTCCCCATTGAGCTGCCCCCGCATCCTTCGCATCCCCCCCGCAAGTACTGTCCAGATCCGCTGTCCGGCTGTAGCCAAAACAACAGCTGCCTTTTGCTATTGTTGCAGAACTCTTCGCTCTCCATTCTCCACCCTCTTGACAACAGCGCAACAACAATAACAACAGCTGCCGAACAATTTGCCAGTGCAGTGTGCGACAAGCAATCGACGAGCCCACACACACACCCACACACACACAGAGACAGGCAAGAACCAGTTCTCCCCACTCTTCTCCACACCACATTGGTGGGGCAGCCGAGTTCCCCCTTGGGGTCATCCCGCAGAAGCGCTACATTTTGCGCTTTATGCACATTGTTTATGAATTTTCGCGCACAAAAGTTGGCTCGAACGTGGCAACCCTGCTCCATCCTCTCCTCCCTCACCTCACCCATCCTCCCCTTCCTTGCCCTGGTGGAGCTTTGTAGTGTTTGGTGGTGAAGCTGCCGCTGCTGCTGTTGAATGGTTTTACGATTATTAACCCATAAAGTATTCATTGAAGTGAGCTGAGTGGAGTGCAGGCAAAGACTGTGCACACTTTGGATGCTGCCACGCAAAAGTGCAATAACAAACAGCAACAACAGCAACCTGGTCTGCTACAAAGGCGCCACAAGTTGTAGTCAATCTCTCCACTTCCGTGCATCCTTTTTGCATTTTCGGTTCTCGCTGTGAGTCACTTTTTGGCCTGACGGCCACTTCACTTGAGTGCCTTTCATTGGTTTCCCTGTTACGCAGCCTCTTTTATCTGGCTGGCTTCCCGCCTCCGCTCGGACTCCTCGAGCACCTTAATTTATGCAGCAACAAGAGTGAATACTTATTAAAAGTTTTCAATATTTGTACCTTTTGAGACGCCTCCTTTGAGCGAAGTCTTGAGGTCGCCCTTGAGGTCGCGTGGGACGCGTCCCCTCGACTCTCGACTCATTATGATTACTTTTTGGCAGCGCATCCATAATGAACAGCCGCCTGAAAACCCGCCAAGTGCCCAGTATGTTAATATGGTGGGAGTGTGAAGGCATTGGTGGATGCAACAAGATGCAGTCACTGGGCAATTCCTACAATGTTTCATATTCAATGTGTGGGAAGCGGTTACTAGACCACAAGCTGCCATCAGCATCCACACTATGGCCTATTTGCTTTAATCTTGGTCTTCACTTAAAGCACTTTTAATTAAACAGTTTGGTTAGTATGGTGATTGTTGAGTCTTTGGCCAATCTCACAGGCACACAATGTGATGGAGCATCCAAGCCGAATTGCAACTTCAATTATAGATGGTTCAATCTGCATACAAGAATATATCGAATAAACTTGAAGAAATTGTTTGAAGATACACCAAAACTTTTTAAACGTTTTAGAATTTATTTAGAATATTGTGTTTGTTGTATTTCTTGTATTCGTTTTGTGTATCACAATGAAATTACTCTTAAAACTAAATGTTTCAATATTATTAAAGAAATTATTGAGTAAATTCCTAATACAAACATTTATTAACTAGTTGTTTCTAACAACTAATAAATATAATAGCGTTACTTTCATCTCTAATTGTTTTAATAGCTAGTAAAACAAAATATTTTAGTAGTCAAATTTAAATTCATAATAAAATGATTTTAAAATAGAAGAATTCTTTCTAACAAAAGAAAAATATAACAGTTTAATTTTTATCTTAGTATTTCTATAGTAATTATGGTATTTATCATTGAGAAGGAGAACCAGAAAATTGGTTATAACAATGATCACATTTAAGTCAACAGTATTTAATATTTATCGACGAATGTAAGCAAATATGTTGTATTTATATTTACAATAAAATAGTGACATAAATTACAGAAATTAATATAAAGAAATTGAATTTGTTTTATTACATAGTGTAAAAGCTACAATTCAAAAAATTAAAATAAATAAATAAAGCACAGTATTTATTACCACTTTTAAAGCTACCCGAACTGTGAGGTTCTTCAAGGCAATCAAATTCAAATATTCTAAAATGAGTTTTAAATATTTACAACGCGACCTCAAAGTCGCCTTTTCCACACTCGACACAGGTAGAGAGCATTCGCATAAATTGTTGCTATATTTTGCAAAAGGCTTAACAAATATTTTCATATGCAGCCTTTGCTCCGGGAACACAACGAACACACACACACATGCAGACAGAAAGTGCGAAACCCTTTGAGACGCACTAGACGCCAAAAAAAGGACAAGACAGTTGAGAGAAGGGGACAGAACGAGAGAAAGAAGGAGAGAGCGAGACGAACAAACGGCAAACAAAAATGTATGAAATTATTTTACGGCATGTGCAAATATTCAGAGTTAGTCCAAGAGGGCACAAGGGGCGGGGGAGTGCAAGGAGGCGTGGCATTTTGTCTGCCCAAAAATGTAACATATATGTACATATGTATCTACAGACATACCCACACATACTTAAGGGAAAGATAAGAAGAGAGAACGGAAGTTGGGTTTACATCTCGCCTGAATTAAAATGAATTTAAGTGGTTTGCTTTTGGCCAAAAGTTTTTATAGTTAAGGAAGTGTGCATAATGGTTAACAGTTATGGTGCGAGCGAGCCGGGCTTAAATTCATATTAAGTTTGCCAACCATTTAAAAAGTCTGCAAAAGCTTTAACCGATTTTTAATTAGACTCATTTAATGAGAATACGAAATGCATTTGGGAAAAGTTATATTTGTCATTATATACTCTCAGGGAAAAGTTTAAATATAGCAAGCAAGTAAAATAATTATAAAGAAACTCATTTATTAGTAGAATTAAGCTTTGGTTTTTTTAAACTTGATATTATTGATTTATATTTATATTCGCTATCTTATCTCTAAAATTTTTAACTGAAAAAACATTAAAATTGTATATTTCTAAATCTTAATTTAACAATAGGAATATTTAAATTGTCAACTCTTCATAGTCGACTTTAAAATAAGAAAGGAAAATATAAAATATACATGACAGAAATTAAGACAAACATGAAGGAGATTTAAGGGATGACTTGATGGAAATAAATAATATTTTTTTGCTAAATTACATTAACAATTATGTAAACATAGAATTTCCAGACATTCTCCGCATACTCCACTTAGGAATTGTTGATTATTTTATTAACTTTGCACTTGCACAGTTTTCGTTATGGTATCGCTCTTAAAATATTTTGTGTCTTTGGCAAAATGGAGAGACTTTTAGAAGGCATCAAATTAAGTTTACTCATCGACAAAGACATGCAAATAAAACTGAAACTCGACCAGCAAAAACCTTTTAACAACAATTAGTGCAATTTCTTGGCCAAACCAAAACGAGACCTCAACCAGTCTATAACAGACTCTGAGTCGGACTGGGGAGAATTGAACGCCCACTCGGAACATAAACGTAACGTCAAATTACTCGGGCCTGAATGGTAAAGAAAATATGCCTGGCAAAAACAAACTTAATTGTCTGCTGAGTTTTATTTACTTCGCCGACATGGACTTACATCCTTGGGATGTCCTTGCCAGAGTTAAACTGGAGTCTGCTGGTAATTACTGAGCAACGAGCCATGTTCCCTGAGCTGCTCTCCTGCTGCTGCACTTCAGTACCACTTAACGAACATGGCCAAGTCTGGGCAAACAATAGGCTCTGGCTGCAACATGCATGGCTCTGGCTGTTCGCCTGGACAGGGATAACTAGAAGCAGCTCTTGTTTAGTGCCAACACAATAAACTGCACCAGGAGAAGCAGTAGCTGCTGGCTGGCCATGCGTGGCCAGGCAGCGCGAACAAGTCTGTGGCATGTTGTAGGTGTTGTTATCATATTTGCATGTCGCCTCACCTCCCCGTCCTGCCAATAACTCAATCAGTGGCGCATTGCAGCTGCAACAGTGGAGAACATCATTCATCATGTCCGCAATCCGGACAACGGACCAAAATATGAATCGCACTTGGCCCTCTGCAAACTGCAAACTGAAACTACAACCCGAAGTCCACGTCGAACTCAGTTAAGGGGAATCATCGCGATTATGTCACAGCAGCAGCCAGCTTACAATTTATAATTGTCAAACGGAAACTTGCCAGACAAATGGATAGATATTGAAGGAAGACTACTGCGCACTCTTACATATACCATACATATATCTGTATGTTGTAGCGAGTGTAGCATGAACGCCTTCGTGTTTTATCCTGTTTCCCGTTTACCGCTTCCTGCGCTCTGCTCCACGTGCTTCTCACACAACGCAAATTGAACTACCAACTGGCCCATTGATTTATGGACATGGGAAATTGACTTGTGATGTATTGTCGAGACCTTGAAACGGACGCACTCAGAGAAAAGTCTTCAGCATACAGTGGTTGTAGGAAATAAATAACTAAAGAACTGAATGAGTGTGAATTCAATTATTATAATAACTTCAAAGAACTATGTGTATGATCTAAATACCTATGTAAGAACAGTAAATAAATTCAAAATAAATTAAACCTAACAGGATGTTATTAAACCAACACGTAATTTTATTTTATTTTCTTTTACAATTAACAGTCGACATTAAAAAAAATTCCTAAAAATGATTTTATTACACATTTTTAATTTAAGTTAAAAAAGTGTATCAGGATCTTGCTCAGCTTTATGTGAATTTCCACTTTATTCCTTATTCTTCAAGATCTGTGAAATTCTTCTCCTTCAGTAAATTAGAATTTCAGAGAACAACCAAAGAGGTAAAAACATATTGTATGTCAAAAATGGAACTTAAAAGCTGTGATTGTTATTCTTAGAATATTTTCCAATAATTCTGAGCTATGAACCTGCTTTGGAAGTATTTTTTTTTAAAGAGAGTAATTAAACATAAATATAAAAAAGGTATAAAATATGTTTATTAATATTTTTTATAATTAGAAATATTTATAAAAATGCCACATAATGTTTAAAATTACTAAACGATAAATAAATAAATCACTAATTACTGATTCTGCCATGTGCTTCAAACTAATCTGAAAACTAAACCTTTAAATTATTGTCTGTCATAATTTTGTTCCGCTAACATTTTATAAAATTTTCTCAGTGTGCAGCCTCTCATTGAAATTGAAAGCAGACGCATCTCATTGTAAATTCCATTTCCAAGGTGGCATAAATTAAGTGCATTTGCAATTGCCATAATGCTATTAAATGACCGCTCTTTGTCCAGCCAGCGGACTCGGCCAACTGACCTGCCCTCATTGCTGGACAGCTTAGCCGTGGCTCTGACACTTTAATACGCAACCAGGATTTGCGGCCAACTCAGTGGGTTAGTGGTAAAGTAATTGTCCGATTTAATTTATTTATGCCGTCGGTTTAAATATGCAATGACAAAATTAAACTCTACTAAATAATTTTAATTTCTAAAAATGTATTTTAAATTGTAATTTGTTACTTTTCAATTTATTGCTGTTTACTTTAAAAATAATTAAATGTATTTCAACCCCGACTAATCTATTCAGTTTACGTTTATAATTAGCTAATTTCCTATTTCGCTTAATCCGATGCCCGAATGCAATCAGGTATGAAATGCTCAGTCAGGACATTGAGACATTTGCCATCAATGACTTTTGCCGGTTACATCAGCCAAGTGTTAAGCCAATTTGATTCCTTGAGACACACAAACACAGACACACCCACACACGAACACACATTAGCATAGTGAAAGACTTGGGGGCCATTGGAAGGACAACTTGACAACTTTGTCAAGAGAAAGGACAAAAGGACTTGTCGCACTGCACATTCATCTTCATCACGAAACTAGGGCCAAGTTTGCATTTAAATTGGTAATTAACGCAAACTGAAAACGAAAGTCAACGCACCAAACACCAAAAAAAAAAAAAAAACAACAAAAAAGTCAAGAAAAATTTGAAGAAAAAGTCGAGACAGACAATGCGCACAAACACAAAGGCTGATTGAAAAGAGATAGCAGCATTGCCTGTAAATGCTGGGGGCGAGAACGAGACAGCGCGAAGCGGAAACAACTTATTACGCAAAGCGGAAACAATCAACTACACAAAAGATAACAAACGTGCTGGGCATGAAGGATGCGAGTAAAGCACAGATAAAACAGACACCACAGCAGCAACGCTCTGAAGCTCAGCTCACCAAAGAGCCCAGAGAGGAGCAGGGGAAGGGAAGAGAAGGGAACACACACATCAGTGCGACGCCAACGGGCAGAGATACTCTTGGCTCTTGCACTCAGCGCAAAATTGATTGCCAAGCAACGCGAAACAATGATGGGGGCGTGCTAGAGATGGGACCGTGCCAAAATAATGCCAGCTATGAGCTTAAATTCTTTACCAACACTGCCAGCACCTTACTTTTTGGACAGCTCTTAACTTTTAAAGATAACAATTAAGGCTTGCTTTGAAAATTGTAATATTTAAGCAGAGAGAAAAAATAGTTATGATAAAAAGAATAAAATTCTTAAAATTGAGAATATTTCGATGTTGAAATAAATTCTTGCAACAAGAATTTGTTCTTGTAAACATTCTTAACATAAGATTGAAATCTTCTTTTTTTGTAGTATTAAAATAATATTTTTTAGATAGCCCTATTATAAAATTTTGCAAGATCGAAATATTTTATTTTATGTTTGGATACCACTATTAAAATTTAAACAAAACAACAAACTATAATGAAGCTTTCTGCTTATGCCTTTTATATTATAATTTAATTATAATATTTATTGAAAACATAAAAAATACCTCGAGAAAATAAAAACTTCAAAAAACCCAAAGCAATGAGATAATTCTCAAAATCATGAGAAGCACTTCAGAACTTTACCAACACTGCGTATAGATTACGGTTCATTGCAAAATGCAACAATTAGTGACCGTGCTAGCAATGGAATTTAAAGTTTACCTAAACAAAATTATCTGACTATCATGTATAAAAACTTTACCAGTCGATGTCGAGCAAAAACAAAGGTAAAACTGAACAATAAGAGAAAATGATGCAGACTAGAGATGGAACCGAACTTTATTGCAACTATCGATCAATAACCTTCAGAGCTTTACCAACACTATGCGAAACTTGAAACTTTTGACAACGCGAAGGATTAAAAGAAATTGCGGGCGAAGCTCTTTAAACACGCTGCCAACTCTAGGCTGAGCGGTCACGTAGCCTCAAATGTCAAATGTGAGATGAGAGGAGCGTCAGCCAAACGTAATGACAATAAAATTTATACCATTCCCTCGGTAGGTGGCGCTGTGGTGCTGTGCTCTGACTGCTGCTTTGACAGCGTTATCATTTCATTAAATCAAAAAAACGAATAATGACCAAAAGACAAAGCGTCAAAGTTCATTGGGTTGAGCATTTGTGCCCTTCATTGAGTGCTGGCAATTGAATGTGAATAAAAGGTTGGCTGCCATGCCAGATGAATACGACTATGAATGAAGGAATGGGGCAAGGTGAGGAAGTCAAATGCCGAACGATGAAGGGCAAAGGACGCCGGGACACCTACAAGCACACTTTAGTTGAGCAGGTCGTTTGCAATGAATGTTTAGGGCGCAACCTTGCTAACACACAGATGAAGGATGTTAATCAAGCCATCAGAAAACTGACATGCAATTTATCCGATGTCAATTTCATGGACAGAAAAAATGGCAAATAGAAAACTCTCTCTCGCTCTTTCAATTTAGCCTGATGGTTATGGGAACTTACGCAATTAAGCCGGAATTGAAAGAGCACATTGTCAAATCGAGTTTATAGAGATAATGTGGTCCTCCTTATAATATGTGATCCCTTCACATCACAATCACCAATCTAAAGTTTAAAACTAATGGTCACAAAATATAAGATATACTATATATATAATATAAAAAATCGAACATTATAAATTCATAATCTTCTTTTTTGTAATATAGTAAATTATCTTACACACATTGTTAATTGTTAAATCTAAATAATTTAGTAAAACAAACAGTTCTAAAATTAAATTAGAAAATATTTTCAATTATTCTAAAACACATAGACCAATTTAAATTTACTTCCCATAGTTTTAAACATTAAATGTACATAATTGCTTATTTATTTCCTTTATCTAGCTGCTTTCGAATTTTACCATTTAAGTTTTAAATTCATCTCTAGATTACTGTTGATTTATAGAGCGACTGTCGAAAAGTAAGTAGGAAATAGTCAACAATTTGCGTCAAAAGCAACTTTCAATTTTTAGTATCGAGTTGCTGTCAATCAATCAATCAATCAACCAGAAGTTTTGGTTTGTTGTGGAGTTCATAAAATGCATTTTCACTGCACTACGGCATAAAGAACCACAAATGGGGTCTGGCCACAAAGCTTGTACATAAATAACTCACTTACAAACCTAATTACACTTAATACAATTTTATTGACCCAAACAAAAAGGCAACTAAACTGCTGCCCGATACTTGTAACAATATTGATCTCGACGCTGTGTTGTTGATATTGTTGTTATTGCCGTTGACATGCAGCAATTACACGAACAATTGCAGCAACAAAATGCACCGACAACTGCCACCGGCAGCAACAAAATTTATATAGAAAAGTTGACAATTAGCGCCGCAGCCAGCAAAGCACTGCAACGACTTGCCACAGACATTGCGGCACCCACGCAACACCCATGGACTTGGGACTCGCCTCGGACTCGGACTCTGAATGCAGCAGCTGGGACTCCCAGCAGTTCAAGAACCAGCCCCAGGCCTGTCACCAACCACCAGCCTGGCCTGCTTCCAAGCACAAACACGACAAACTGCTCACGGCGAGGCAGCGAAGGCAGGCAGAGGAGGAAATGGGAGACTTGCAGCATTGCCAGAGATGGAAGCGGTTCGTGTCGAGTATTGAATAAAGAATCGAAATGCAATATGTTTCGTTATTTACAGGAACTACGGGAATTTACTTACTTATTTAGTAAGCTTTAGTTATTATTATAAATTTAACTAATGTTACAAAACAACCAAAAAAAAAGTATGATATCAATAAGTAATATTTTAAATGCAAGTATTATAAAAATATTGTATTGTTCCAATGAAATTCAATTCAAATACTGATAGCGTCTTATCAAAGCTAACATAGATTCCAACGTTTTTGCCATGAGAACGACAAGAAATATACTGATATATACATATTTATTTAATTTTGAAATTAATTAATTATAATATCAATGAATAACATTTACAACAAATTACTAATTTAACTGCAAGAACAAATCAAATTCAATTCAAAAACTGATAAATTAATAATTACATCAATTTTAATTTGCCATGTGACTTAACATTAAATCCATAACAACTCTTAACTATATTGTATATCTGTAGGTTTTCACTCAACAAATTAAATTATTTATTTGATAGGATTGTTCGAAGTGATAATATGAATTATGTATGAACTTAAAAATTAGTTACAAGCTTGACTTTAATTTCGATCAATAGTAAGTTACTCTTGAAACTACGCTGTCAACTTTACCCTCATGCCAAGCTCCTTTCACTTATCAAGTTATTTCTTCTCCACCAATTATTCAATAGCTCCTGTTAGCTATTCTTTTTTAATATATCACTTAAATAACTAATGAACTTACAACACTACAAACTATATGTTATTTATCCCACGTATATAAATTATTGACTTTATTTAGTTCCCTTCAAAAGTCGGTGCACGCAAGCATCTTCATTTGGGTTGCGATGTTTAGGGCCTAGACATGTTGCGAGACCCTTAGCTATAAGATCATATTACTAACCTGTATCCAGATGCAACTGGCGGTACATACAACCTAATTACCGCCGCTCTCATGTAATTCATATCCAAAATGTGCATTAAGAGCAGGCCTAAACAGCTGAGTCCATTCAAGAGCTGTCAGCTTGATTTGTTGCCAGTCCGCCGGCCAGTTTGAGTGACAGCAAATGTGGCACCCGAGACTGGATAGTGCCACAATGAGGCACATGGCGAAGGACAGAGCTGTGAGATCCTGAAGCCAATTTATTAAACTCGAGTAAATCAGCTTGAGTGTGAAAATAAAATGTTGAAGCGAATTCGCGACATTTACAGCACCTCTTGCCGTCAGTTGGTCAGTTTGTCAAGTCGGCTGCAGCCCACACTTTGAGCGGTAATTAATTATTTGATAAAAGTACAAGCATTAAGTCAATTAAAACTAAATTTATGCCAAACGTTATCTGATGCTGACACCAAGGCGTGATTTACAACACATTTAACGCGTGTGTTGATTTCTCCAAAACGATCATTAAAAGCAACTCGATAAACTTCCAGATACGAGTACGCCTCCTTAGTGATCAGTTAGAGAAATCAGCTAGTGCAATATACACATAGAGATCTGTATCCAGACAGATCGAGGTGACAAGAAGCTGGCCATAAATTTCCATGTAGGCAAACTACTTATTAGTGTGGGCTAAACACAAATTAAATACAACTATTAAAGCACTTTGTAATTTGGGATAAATATTAAAAACACATAAATATTTTTGTATTTATCTATGTATATTCATCAAGAGCTGAAAGCTAAAACTTATTAATAATGTACTAGTCACTAATCGTTATTGTTACACTAATTGAACTAAATAATTTATTTAAGAATTATGAGTATGTTGTTTTTGATTATTTTATTAACTATTAAATCATATACCCATTAGTTTTAAACATACTTTTAGCTTTCTGAAGATGCATTTTTAGTTATATTATGAATTTATAAAAAGAGTTTTTTTATTTAAATATCTGTATATATTTATTGTTTTAACTGTTTTTTAAATAATATACAATTAATTTGTACTTTATTATCCCGTATAATTATCCATTCATGTAAAGCTTAATAATTAAAATAATAGTTATTTATCTGAAAAGTTTTTACATTTAAAACACTTAAAATTTGAAAATGTTGAAAGAAAAACCTTCATTTGAGAATTCTGTGTAATTAATGCACAATACTGACTCAACAATTAATTTTTAAGCTTTCCTACAATTTGTGAATTGCAAATACACAATTCCAGACTTAGTTGCAATTAAGTTTTTCCTTTGACTTAGATCTAGCCGAGGGAGATGCGGAAGGGTAGGCAGATTAAATTAAAGTTGGCATTTCTCGTTGTGGAAGTTTTCTAAATGTTGCTGCAAATTTGTAAACTGTCATTTTGCGGCAACAGAACAAACTAACACAACAAGAAGACCGACAACATTTTGTGTAGTGCTTACAAATGAATACAAAGCAAATGGAAACCGTTTACTTGCAGTGAGCGAAAGGATAAAGAAGTCCGACACTTCAACTAAATAAGTTCTCAAGGTACGCTTAAAAAATTATTTAAATTCCAAACATTTTGTTTAGCATGAGTTTGGAATCGTTTAATAATTTGCAAAGTTCAGTAAATTATAATTACATTATAATGATTGGGTTAACAATTGAATTTTATATTTCTTATATTTCAACTTTCGGTAAGTTATATTATCACAGTAAGAAAACAATAATGCCAAAAAAAAGTGATAATGTTTTCAATTTTAATAAGGACTTTTAATAAAATGTAATAAACTAAATAAGTTCTCCAGGTGCACTTTTAACATTATTTTAATATAAACTACAAAGGAATTAACTGCTAGAATTCAATGATGGCAACAAAATTCAATAATATTTTCGATTTTAATAAAGACCTTCAATAAACTAAAATATATCTGTGTATCTTTTATAAAACTAAACTATAATTAATAAAAACCCAACAAAGTTTTGGTTGTGCAATTAATAAAACTTTCGCTTTCTTCGATGTTATCCGATTTTCCCCCAGTGTAAAAGTTGCTTAGTTCTTTGCATCGCTTGTTGTGCGTAATTAAAACAGGAAAATCGAGCAAAATACGGAACTTTGTTGGGCAGGCAGCTTTAAAGGGCGCCACTCTACGAAGCCAGCCAGAAATTGAATCAGAAAATAAAATATTATATAGCATATTTCATGGCGTTTACACGGCAGCCGAGCACGAGAACGAGACTGGAGCCGGAGCTGAAAATGTTGATGATGATGAATGTCAACGCCGCACAAAAGAAGTAATTTTGTGTAAAAAGTAACCACACCCCTCACACTCGCCCTCGCCCCCACACACACTCCTCCTCCCCGTGGCAACCTTTCCATGGAGTAGGCGTGTCCCAAAGCCGTTACAACTGTTAATGACATTTACGAATGTTTGCGAGACTCGCTCAACGTTCTCGAAGTTCCACACTGCCGCCGCACATAATGCCAAAATAATGACGATGGCTGGACCCGACTTCCCTGCTCCTGTTTTCCCTTCCCCTTGCCCATCTCCTGGTCTTGCTCTCGACATGCAATAGAAAAATGACGCGGAAACTGTCAAAAAAAAAAAAAAGCAATGTAAACCGCAGCCAGCGTCGCCGCCGTTTTGCGGTTCGCTTTACAAATGACCGCCGGCGTTGATAATGAAACTGTGCTTGCTCCCCCTCCACTTTCCTCCACTATGCTGACAGACGCGCCCCCGCAACGAAAATTATACAATAACGGCGTCAACATTAGCAAATTGTTCCCTTGCAGGTTCGTCCCAGCTAGCAACTTTTCTGGCCGTTCCGCCGGCTCTTTAATGACCATTCAAATGCCAACATTCGTCGGCTGAGATCAAATGATAGTGGGCCGTTTTCTTTCTGCCCTTCCCAGACATGGAGATTTCTTTCTGCTGATCAAATTAACACTTAAACATTGATAAATATTTAAAAAATAAAAATTTAAATAGTCAATAATATATAAGTTTGTTTTAAAAATTTAAAATAATACAGCTAAATAAAATGTATTCGACGTGCACATTTGAATTGTTCAGTAACCGTTAAGCTACCGCCATCTGTCGACAGGGAGCGACAAGGTACTGTGTGTTGCACTGCTTGGCGCGCAATCCTGCTTGAGAAGCAGTGTGAAGCGGTACTCATAGTAGTCAAGCAGTATAGCCGTTTTTGTTTGAAAGTTGACTTTAAGTGTAAATTTCACCATTCACAAATTATTGATTTATGGATTGAACGAACTTATTTAATGAGCGCTTTATAGTCAATAATATAAAAGTTTGCTTAATAAAATTAAAATAAAATCAGTTGAACACTACATAGCAATGCCACCCAATAAATGGTATTCAAAATGCGAAATTTGAATTGTTCAGTAGCCGTTAAGCAGGCGCCATCTGTCGACAGGCAGCGACAAGATGCTGCGCTGTTCACTGCTTGTCTTGAAATACTGCTTGGGAAGCAGTGTCAATCGGCGCTCACCGTAGTCCTGCAGTGTAGCCGTTTTTTGTTTGAAATTCTTATTAAAGTGTTTCCTAAATTATGGATTTATAGGTTGATGAAGATTATTTAATGAGTACTTAATAACTAATAACATAACAGTTTGCTTAATAATGCTAAAAAATTGAGACTAAAAAGCAATGCATCCAAATAACTCATATTTGAAGTGCACATTTGAATGGTTTAGTGGCCGTAAAGCTTGCGTCATCTGTCGACAGGAGGCAACAAGATCCGCGGGTCACTGCTTGTCTCGTAGTACTGCTTGGGAAGCAGTGTCAAGTGTAGCCCGTAGTAGTCAAGCAGTTTAGACGTTATTATTTAAAATTACATTTAAAATGTATGACATAATTCGTAAATTCTTTTTATATTTAAAAGTTGTGCATTCCATTGTAGATAATAAAACACATATCTCCTGGTTTTCTTGAACTTGAGAAACCAAAGCATTTTGTTTATTTGTATAAAATAATTGCAATATTTACAAATGACATGTATATAGATTTTGTTATAGCGACAATTAATATTGAGTAATTAAATACTAGTTTCTAAGTCTTAGAAAATTTCTAGTTGCATTATAGTGTATCATTTGTATGACTATAGTATGTGGTTATTAAACTAAAGTATTTTAATTTGTTGGTGTACTTTTGCCTTATCTTTTCTTTTGTGTTTGAAGTAATTTAAAAAATTTTGTACTAAAATCATTGATATGGGATATGGATAAATGGGAGATGGGTTGGGATAATTGAACGAAAAACATGAAAATGAAATACAAATAATTGATGTATCGATTATATACAATAAAAATAAAATTCGAATGCAAAGCTACAAACTAATAAGCAAAATCAAACAAAAGACGAGAGGATGGGGGAATAAACGAAAAAATTAAATCAAATACAGGACAAGATTTAGTAGATCTTGGGCAGAATATAGTAGCGCACCTGGCTGCAATAGCGATGCCAGGAGGAGTGATAGCGTCTCTGATTGCGGGCATTGGTTCGCGTGGCACGATGCAACAGCACCAGCACCAGTAGCAGCAGCGACAGCATTGGAGGCCAGGCCAGACGGGGCACCAGCGGTGCAGCCAAGGCACACAGACAGAGGATGTCACCCAAATAGTTGGGCTGACGCAGATGGCCCCAGAGGCCACCCAGCAGCAGACGATTGCCCTGATAGGTGTGCACAGTCTCGACGTTGGCAAACAGCGGATTCTGCGAGTTCAGACGATACTTGTACTTATAGGCGCTGCTATAGCGCTTGATGGTCAGTCCGAGGAGCAGCAGCGGCAGCGCGGCATAAGACGGAATACAGCAGCTGATGGGCACTCGCTGCTCATAGAAGTACTTGCTGACGGAGCTCAGCAGATACGGCGTGGCAGCGTAGCGCAGCAGCAGCAGGCAACCGTAGCCCTCGTGCTGCAGCTCAAAGGAGCAGCTCAAGTGGTGCTCAAAGAGCAGCGCATCCAGCACATAGATGAGCAGCAAAGTGGCCGCCAGCAATGTGCCCGCATCATAGTTCAGATTCTTCCAGTAGTAGCGCAGCACATAGGCCACGCCCTCCTGCGCCTGTGGCCACTGGGGCCACTGCAGCGTCTGGTAGATGTAGCAGGCGGCATAGAGCACAGTGCTGACCAGGGACAGGCGATAGTAGTACTGCTTCCAGTCAACACGTCCCATCCATTTGGGGTTCAGCTGTCGACCCAGGGCAAAGTCCACCACAAAGTTGCCGCTACGGCCGTAATCGTTGGCCAGGGTCTGGCGCAGCACATTGTATTTGGTGGTATCGACGCGCCAATAGCTCCAGCAGGCGGCCACAAAGGCGCTGATCAGGCCATAGATGCAGAAGCGCAGATAATGGCGCAGCACAAAGCTGGCCACCGGATACTTGAGATACTCGGCAATGCCGCCAGCCAGCAACAAGGTGACACAAACGCCGAGTCCGTTGAATTTGTAGGTTTCCCGCGTGAGATGCACCCGCCAGCCGGGCAGCAAGGCGACCAGCAGAAAGACCACAAACTGATAGGCCGTGAAGGCGCCGACGACATGCGTCTGGAACACCTGACGCGACAGATAGTTCCAGTCTAGCAAAGCCGTTAAGTTCACATGCTTAAACTGGCAGCCATTGCGTGCCGTGCAGCTCCAGGTGAGATAGTAGACCACGGCGGGCACGAACAGCAGCAGAAACAATGCGCCTGGCCAGCCCCCAAACTCGCGGGGCGTGTCCACTTGACGGCAGACGTTGGAGGCTGTGCCGCCCAGCGATGGTGTCACCGACTGTCGTGTGGCGTTGAAACTGCGATACTGATCGTTTTCCTCGTCCTCCTCCTCGATGTCCTCCTCGCCGGTGGAGTAGCTGCGCTTCGAGCTCTTGTCGTCGTCGTAGACGGAACGCGACACGGACCGACTGTAGCGGCTGCCCGTCTCCTCGGGATTGGGTGTGCCACTGGGTGTGCCAATGGTCTTGGAGAGCGAGCGACGCAGACGATCCGTGATGCGTTTGCGTATGGATTCGGTGTCCACATCGTCGCCGCCCTCCGAGCGTATCTCGATGTGTTGTGTAGTCGTTGTGGTGCTGCTGTATGTTCTGCTTGTGTTGGCGCTGTTCACCGAGGAGGTGGCCATCGTCTGGCTGGGCGCTCGTGTCGATGTGTTCGTGGTGAGTGTCAGCGGGAAGCTGCTCGAGTTGCGCACCGGAGACGATACCTGAAATGCAAAAGGGACGTATAAATACATAGTGTCATCTAACTTCGAAATATGTTTATGATGAGCATATACTGGTAATTCCAGTAAGATAGTGAACAAACTATTTTCTTAACCTAAACACCTTAGGTTATTATTAGATACATTATCTAAGAATGCATTTAAAATAAATGCTTCCTGGGTAAATTACTTGTCAATGCTAGTACGGAAGCTAACAGGTATGATCGACAAGAAGCCTGGCAACTAAAAATTAATAAAAGAAAAATGGATATCTGAAAAATAGATATCTGAGCAAAAGAAAAATCCGCAAACAGTCGAATTAAATAATTTGTGTTCAGACTTAAGAGGCATTTGAAATTTATTTTGCATTTTTAATACAATTCAATTTGAAATAATTTGGAGTTCAATTAAAAAGTTGCAACAGCCGCATTTAAAAAACAACTATTCTAGTAATATCTTTCATGTTTGTTACTCGATCACAATCAAATTCATATTAATGGGCAAAGGATCAGGCAGATTAAGAAACGTATTAACTGATCAGGTTTATGTATTTAAATAATTTCAACATATTTTTCCAAATTGTTATGAATTAGAATATTGCTTCACAAAATGTATACATCCAACAACATGCAAGCAAATCAATATAGTTAACTTTAAATGTAACTTAACTTCAAAAAGGAATTCAAATACGAATATATGAATAACTTACATACATATATGATATAAGATTAAAAGTAATATGTACATATGTACATATATAATTACGTTATATATTTATGAATAGTTAAACAAAAGTTTCGTAAATTTTAAATAATCAACTGTTCATAGTCATCTTTAAATAAATATATATCGTACCAGGTATTAATAGTGTGAACTTCCTAGTGTTTTTTTGTTACTACTTTTTAAAATGTAAATAAATTATTTATACTTATTTAATTTAATTTCAAATATTTGTCTACTCATAATTTAATATTGTAATTTTTCCAATGTCGACAGTTCATAGTCGTCTCCTTTTGCGTGCCGGGTATTAAGAACAATTGTGTGAGTGACTTAAAGTGTTTCTAGGCACGTGATGCGCAATGTGTCGCTGCTTTGAACTCAATTCACCTGCTGCGGCATTTGTTTATACTTCGCACTCGGTGCTCAAAGACTTTCGGCAACCGCGCATCTGATAAGAGAAGCGTCAGATTAAAGCCGAGAGAACGATAACGAGCTTGATAGGCTATTTGACGGACGGACAAAAGCAATATGAGAAACCGGTTGATAAGCTGCTCATCAACACACACACACAAAGAACTCGTTACACACACTGAGACACGCGCTTTATCTGCTGCCGAGAGAGAGGGGGAGAGAGAGAAACGAAAACAAATTGCACGAACCTCTATGATTTCCTTGATGGGTGTCGGCAGCTTGATCGTGGCCTTGAGCGGCGCTGCAGCGACCGTCGGCTGCCCGGCTGCTGAGCGGGGTCGGCTGGAACGTCTGGTGCGCGGGCCGAGCTCTGAGGGTGGCTCGGGCGGCAGCGTCGCCTTGGTGCGTGCGGGCGAAACACGTGCGCGGCTCGCGATGGAGGAGAGACGTCTGCTCTGGTTGCTTGGGACAGCTGCGGGGGGAGCGGCAACTGGTGCCTCGTCGGCGCGGCGCGGGCGACGGAGGCGTCGATCCATGGTGCTTGGCTGTGCTGCAAGTACGTACAGAAAAAGTATTTATAATATTATCATTTAAAAGCGTGCTACATTTTATTTATAGCTTGTCACATACACACACACGCACACAATCGCAAATATTTGTATTTACACTTTCCCGCCCTGTCGCTGCCAGACACACAAAAAAGCGGCGCGTACTGTACCCGGCGACGTCGACGTCGACAGCGCAGCCAACGCCAGCAGCGACTTCTGTTGCTTGTCTCTCGTTTGATATGCACTTACAATTATTTATTTTCTTTTTGTGTTTTTTTGCTGTTTTGTGCTGTTGCACAATTGTTTATGCACACTGTGTAATTCACTTTACAATTTATTTAATTCGTCACAATAACATCGCTCGAAATACGCGAACTACAAAACTACAAAAAGGACGCTTGCTCAACTCGTCCGACGGCTGCAGAAATTTTGTTGTAAATGAGCGCGGTAACGCTTTTGCGCTTGTGTGTGTGTGCGTGTGTGTGAATGGCTGCGTTTCGTGGTGAATGGCTGCGTGCTGTTGAGTTGCCAGCATACATATCATTTAAATACTAGTTAATTTTCTTGGATCTAGTTAAATGATGTCGTTTAAAACTTGTAAATTGGCCAATTTAAATAGCAACGCGGCAACCCTACCTTCAATGTACCTTGAGAAACGTATTTACTGATCAGCTCAACGAATACATGTATATAAATAATTTCCACATATTTTTCAAAAGTATAGTATATACGAATTGGAATTTTACGGATTGTTTTTTCTGGGATTGTTTTTATTTATTTTTTAAAATGTAAATTAATAAATTACACTTATTTATTTTAATTTCCTATTTTTTTCTACTCATAAATGTAATTTTTCCAATGTCGACTGTCGTTTCCCAACGCGGCAACCCTACCTTCAATGTACTGTGACGCTATAGGCAATATTTAGCATAATCTTGTGCAGTAATTTTCGCACTTTTTTGCAAGACAATTATCTCAACCCATCTCAAATTATAGCGTAATTTTTCCAATGTCGACTGTCGTTTCCCAACGCGGCAACCCTACCTCCAATGTACTGTGACGCTATAGGCAATATTTAGCATAATCTTGTGCAGTAATTTTCGCACTTTTTTGCAAGACAATTATCTCAACCCATCTCAAATATAGCGTATAGTTTATTTAAGAATAATCAATTCATAATTAAAGTGTAGCTTCCATTTGTCATATCAATTAACTTCCAGCTAATTTTAACTTTGAGCTAGTTAAATGCATCGCCATTAGAAATTTGCCAAATTAAATAGCAGGGCGGCAATCCTACCGCCAATTCATGGGGCAATATTTAGCACATTCTTGTGCAGAAATTTATGAACTTTTTTGATGGAACAATTATCTTTACTTATCGAAACGTATAAATTTATAGAATAATTAATTATTAATAATGAAAGTGTGGCCATGTAAAATCGATATTTATCGATAGCCCGATAGTGCCACCTCTAGTATGCAATTCTAAAAACAAGAACAAGGCAACAAAAGAAGACAGCAAACGAGTATAAAGAGAAAAAAAAATTAAAAATACATAAGGAAATTACGGACGCTTTTCTGTCAGTTGTACAAATGTAAGTAAGACACACACACACACACACACACATACACACACATTCGAAAAATCCCGCGACGAACAAGAAACAGCAACAATGTTGTGCAACTCCGGCTAAATTCCCAGTGCCTTATAACTGTTATGAAAACGTCTCTCTCTCTCACACCAACATCTTTGACTGGGCCTTCATCACAGTGCAGCGCAGCATTATCGCTCCCCATTAGCATCATCACAATGGTCACGCCGCAGTCGCCCACACCAATGTTCAACGGGTTGGACGATGATCTGTACAACGATGCGAAGTTCGCGCACGAAATCAACGACAAGATGCGGGTGCCCAAGCGCATCAAGGCCACCGGGGAGTATTCGGATGAGGATCATCTGCTGTCGAATCAAAATGGGTTGATGAACTCGTGGAACTATCATGACAAGATCGATATGAATGTGCCCGATCGTATTGTGGTGCTGGGGCACAATCAGCATCTGGAGACGCGTTCGGCACCGCGTGAAATCCAATTGGAAAACTCCATCTTGCCCAAAAACCCATCGATGGGCTTCATGCGCGTCCAGACGCCACCACGCGTCATCACGCTAACGGATCATCACTTCCCATCGGCCTCCGAGGACAACACCCCGCTGCAGCCGAATGGCAGTATCTATCGCCATGATCTGGACGGAGACGATGAGGACGACGACCAGAATGCCACACAATATGTGCGCTCCAATGGCAACATACGCATGGGTTTCCACAACAGCAACAATGATGCCAACTCGGTGGAATCGGATTCACAGGTGAGCAACAAAGCGATAACAGCCTTTAATTGTACTCGAACTCATTTAAATTGCGGAATTCAGGTTGCGTCACAATTTCATTGTCTACCACATTTTATGACGATCGCAGCCACATGAGAAATGAAATGAGTTCCCTCAAATACGATTCGATTCGCACTTCGATGCGCGTAATCTTCTAAAGCCCATTTCATTATCAGCGCATGTGTTGTGCTTAATAATGCAGCTATGACGAAATACGAGAGCTGCCTACTCCCCGCATAAGTGCTGACCATATTTCGATTATTTGTTTTGAGATTACTGAACTGCCCAACGACAACTAATCAACACGAAAGCACTTTGCTTTCTAAAGCATTTTTCCACTGAGAAAAATACCAATAACAAACATGAAACCACTTTTGTCGATGAGTTCCTTAATGGCAATCCTGTATTTGTGGCCACTGGGGCAGCAAACGGAATAAGCTACGGAACCAACGCAGGATGCAACGAGTAAAAAGAGTTGCGAGTCAGAAGAAATTTTTCCCGCTTAATCTTTTCAAACCATTTAACTGAAAATTCGAAGCACTAAACTTTAACTTATGATTAGATTCTTGTCTGTCTCATAGACATCCGCATTTCACACTTTCCTGAATAAGCTATCGTAGAGCCAGGAGCCCATAATGAGTTGCGAATTCGAGCTCTGCTTCTGACTACTCTTTAGACAACTTAGTTTTATTATTACGATATTGTATAAAGACTACAGCTCCTCTATTAACCTATCGCTTGTATGAATTCGAAATTTTTATTTTGTAAAATTTATATTTTCTAGAGCAACGATGCTCTTATGATTCCGGCGCCATATCGTTTAGCTCTTCGCTGTTTCCCTATGTCTTTCATGCCTTTATTGAATTCTAATCTTTGTTGCTAACTGGCAGCCAATCGTGAGCGTGTTTATAAAGACAAGAGACATGGCAATAATAATACATCAATCGAAATACACTCAAAAAATTTCCTCATGTTAAAAAAACTGCATGCTTATTTGAATTATTTGTTAGGTATAATTTGTTCGGTTCTAATTTTATTCTTCTCAAAAGTTTCTTTCACTTTACAATGCTCTATAATTGCTATACTTGATTTTTCACTTGATCTGGACCGTTTTAATTTCGAAAGGGATTGACATCTTAACTTCTCTATTATTTATTACTGCTCTACTTTAGTCACTGGAGTATGCCATGTCCTGGCCATGATCCATCGCGTCCTTGTTCGGTTGCTTGTACGCCATGCGCTCGTTCGACTCCTTGGGAACCTTTGCGAAGGCACGACACTTCCAGATATCCACCTCGGTGGGCAAACACTTGCGAAAGTCATAGTCGCACATGCCCAGTGCATACACATCCTCAACGGGCTCGAAGTAATGCAATCCCCGTGCGATCTTGATCACAATGCCTGAACTCAGTACAATCTTGCGATCGTTGAGTGTTTCATCCATCTGGTAGTTCATGTGAATGTTGCCAGTGGACAGGTCAGCGCGTATCTGCTGAAGTATATGCAACTGATTCTTGGATAGCACTGGATCCGGACGAGTCGTCAGTCGTATATACTTCAGATAGCGACAGTTCTTCACCAGCACTTCAAAGAAGTTCAATAGGTTCTTGAATTGATGCAGCTCGCAGAGATTCGGCTCATTCACGTGCACCTCCTTGACACTATCGTTCAGATAGGTGCCCAACAATCGCTGATAGCTGCGTCCTCGGGCATCTCGCTCGATGGTGATGTGCGTCAACAGTTTGCTGGACTGTAGATGCTTTTTGACCTGTTCCCGCAACTGTTTGGCTCGCGTCTCGTACTTTTTGAGATACTTGTGGCTCAACGGTTGCTTGTGGGGATCCGAGCTGTGCAGTTGGGCCAGCTTAAAAATGCTCTCTTCGTACAGCAGAATGGCCTCCATAACGTGGCCCGATTGCTCGCACTTGAGAGCATTGCTAACGCACTCCAGCTTGGCCAAATCATCGTCATCCGAATAGTGTGCCTGAGACATGGTTTGGATTTAGGATCAGCTGCAATAATTTTGGGCAACGGCAAATGTTTATATTTTCTTAATTTTTGTTGTATTTAACAACATTAATCGAAATGTACAGTTTTCTAGAATCTCTTCACAATTTTCACTAAGTGCGCTACGATTCATTCCAAAATTGTTTGCACCTTTCGAGTGAGAGCTGGTTGTATTGGCAAATGATTTGATTTCACTTCCATAACTATATTGTCTAGCTGTAAGACGGAAAAAGAGGCTCCTTTCCTCCCACCTCAAGCTATATTTGCTTTAAATTGAAAAACAATACTTTCACAGATTTGTCAAATTTTAGCTAGTAAATAAATTGATTCTTTCTCTTGAAATTGTACATATTTAAATAGCTATTAGCAATCCATTATGGTCTATCAGAATTTTGCTGTAAGTGACGCTCGCTTTGAATAACCGTATCTATTTTTGTATTTTCCCCCAGCTGACCACGGGCAGCGCAAGCAAGCGTTCGCAGATCTTGCAGCAGCAGAACAATCTGGATGCATCAATGTTGGCTCATCGTGAGGGCACGCCCATGGGCGAGCTGACGCCACACGAGGAGATCCTCTATCTGCGTCGTCAACTGGCCAAACTCAATCGTCGTGTACTTAACATTGAGATCAACAATGAGCAGCGGATGCAGCGCGAGAAGATCGTCTATTGCCTGGGACTAGCGTACTTTGTATTGAAGACCATCTTTTGGCTGAACCGCAACTAGAGCCAAAGATATATAGCGTATAAGGTCAACGATTTCGACCTGATGGTGCTTCATTCTTCATCTGTTTCCTTGTGCACACACAACACAAACTCACCAGACACCGATACCCCTACAGTAACAGTTTAATGTTTGCCCTATTATTTCTTTTTTGTGAATGGCTCTGAGAGAGACGTGTGTTTAGTTTTTTTTTGCCATATTTGTTATAAGATCTGTAATTAAATAAGCACAACTATGATTTGTTTTGTCCGCCGTGGAACCAAAAATATTGAAAACTCATTTTATATCTGTTAACTTGTAAAATCTTTGCTCTACTCCTTAAAAATTGTCCAAGTAGGGGAATTTTACCCCTTGTGTGTGCATACATTTCGAACCAATCCAAAGCACAGCACTGAAACATTGTTTTATATACAACTTATATATGATGTGTATGAATATATAATTATTTATATATTTATTATCGGATGGCGCATTATTTTTACAATCTTTATGCAAAAATGATCTGAATTCTCGTGTGCTTTTGTTAAACGTTAGTTTTTAGCTTTAACATTGTTAACGATAATCCCATGGAATGATCTTTGATCCAAACAACATGAAATAACTACAAATAACTACGGTATTTCTATGCAACAACAAAAAACCCAATACGATCTAGATAAAATAATTTACCCAAACTCCGCATATATATAGTGAATTTCTTTGGATGTGTTTTGAAACGCATCCTAAAGCAACAGATGGAAATCATTTAGTGTTAGTGATCGATTATTATTGAATTAATTATGATATTTAATACCAATAAATAAGAAAATATTTAAAGTGTTTTACTATTTAAGACTATTTAATGCGGCAATGCTTAAAATGTTCCTAAAAGTCTTATCGATTTGGGTACCTGAAGCTGGGAAAATGATTACAAATTTAAAGTTTTAACGCATTTAAAAAATGTATTTTATTTTTATTTATTTCTCATATTGGATTTAAATTATATATGTAGGTATTAATTAAGACTACAGATTAAATGCAATACGTCATCTGAATTATATATCGCGCAACATCTTCAGGGATTAACAAAGACGTTTCTCTAGTTTTAAATTTTTACGAAAAACCTGAGCGAAATTTCGTTCGTTTTTGTTTTTTTATTTAATATTTCCTTTTGAACGACGTGAATATGATTTCAACGCCTTCATTTTTTTTGTACACTCTTTTCAACGACAACTTTTAACATTGTGCATTACGAGCTAATCGTGTATATTATCTTCGATCTATATAGAATAGACTGTTAAACCCGTCATCTCATCATTTTTGTGTTGTTTTTAGGGAGGGTGGATGGTGGAAGTGTATTTCTTGACATACTATACATTATTTGCATATATGTATGTATAATTTTTCTCAGAACAATAGCGAAAAACATGTTTTTTTATAGTTTTTATTTATAATGGAATTACGTTATCGTTTAATTTACAAATTTTTATGCAAGATACACAAATTGAACATTGTTTTCTTTGCCGCCTTCTCTCTTGTATTTCCTGTTTTTTTTTGTTCAGGGCCAGGCGCAATCTCCGACTTAAAAATTGTTTGCATTAAAAGAAACGCCTACTATAAACTTAAAATCTTATGTATAAATACAATTTTGTTTATTTATGTTCTTTACAGTTGCTGCCAGCAAAATAAGTTGGCAGAGCAATCGATCTGCTTTCTTTAGAGGATTTTCTTATTGTTTTTCAACTATGCTATTTAGAATGCTTCTTTTTGTTTTTTGGGTGGCGTATGGTGTTTTTGTTTGTGTGTGAATGTAGAGGGGAGTTTTGTGGCGTGGTGTGTTATGATTGTGGTGGGTAGATTTTTGTGTTGAGAAAATACATTTGACTGACTCGATTGAGAACCCCGCGAAAAGGTCGATCCACCACACTGCACTTATATATGATGTTTTTTTATTTGTTTGTTGTATTTTTTATTATTTGACTGGGGTCTGAAGATCAATCATCTCTATTCGCTCTCGTCGTCATCATCATCTTCGGAGTCATCACGTTTGCTCTTTTTCGCTGGTTTTTTCGCGGGCTTTGCACGTTTCTTGGCACCGCCATTGGCAGCACTGCTGCCGCCGTTAGCCTCAAAATCTTTGACGGCGCGATCGTAATCGTCCTTGGCCTTGGCTGCTTTTGCCTCCCACTCCTATTGCAATTCAAAGAAAAGAGACAAAATATATGTATGCATTAGTTAACCATTTCAGATACATCTCCATACAAAATGATTACTTACCGACTTGTCCTTCATTGCTCTCCATAATTCGCCACCACGCTTTGCAACTTCGGTGACTTTGATGCCGGGATTCTCGCGTTTGATCGACTCACGAGCGCTGTTCAGCCACAGCATGTAAGCGGAGAGCGGGCGTTTTGGTTTGTCGGCCATTTTTAGAATATTTCTTGTGTGTGTTTGAAGTAGTAGAAGATACTAAATTTATTTGCTATAAGCTATGAGATGCAAAAAAAGAAGCAAAAAAATAAAAATCAATTATTAGTATTTCAGTATCCATTGTGATTCAAGATACACGCCATATAGCGACACAAAAGAGAAGCCACCACCACCACACACACACATTCACACAGTACACTCTCACACATACTGTACATTCTCTCTGACATGCACGCAGTAAACTCTCGCATCACGCACACATACATATGCAGCAATGGCCTCGCGTCAAATGAGACGACGATACTGCACACTACAGTACCGACGATGGCAGCGTCGCCGTCGACGTTTTCGAAAAAGCGCGCGCACGCGTCTTGCAGTTGAAGTGGCGGGCAGAGAGTGCGCGCAGCTAACAATATAATAATCGCATATGAAAATATTAATTGTATAAATCTAATAACTCAAGACAATTGCAATAAAATGCGAAATTTACAACAGCAGCCATTTTTTTTTAGTATGCTCCCTCAGCAGTGTGGCCGGTATTGAGTGCAAAAGACCGAAATGGCAACACTTTTTTTTCTGTATGTACTGGCTTGGGTCTTTTGCCTGTGTGCGTGTGTGGTACAGCACAGCAAGCAAGCAACCAAAGCAAGCAAGCAAGCGTTGTCGTGTATGCGACGCGCTCTTTTGCACAGGAAAAGCGACATTCGCACTACGAGAAATGTACCACAGAAATGGAAAAAATTCAAGCAGCAGGCGAAAATGTGCAAACGTTTATTAATTTACGTTACAATGCTTTATTATGCCCATTGAAATGTTGCTGTTTATCAAATTCACACATATGACTCGACTTTGTTGTTTACTTTTTTGCTATGGGAAAACTTTTTGCGCTCTTGGCTGCCTAGTTAAATGAACAATGAACACACTTTTGTGTCACGTTTTCAAATACTTTGCACAAAATTAATTTTCTTTTTATTTTTTTAAATATTGCGTTGCTTGCGTTTACCAACCTTTCACGTTTCTTTACTGACTTCAACTGTACTGAGTGAAGTAAGCAGAAAGGCAAGGCAACCGAACGCAAGCAGCGAACGCTCTGCTGCGCGACAGCGACATCGGCAGCAGATAAATTGCCGGCTGGGCAGACAAGAGAAATGGAGGGAGAGCGAGAGAGAGCGTGATGTGCGTGTGTGTGTGAGAGAGCGTCGAAAAGTGCGAGGCAAGAAGAAACGCGGCTAAATGCCGAGTAAAAACAAATACAAATACGAGATGAAACAAAGTAAAATATGTGAACAGGCGAAAAAAGGCGCGCTTTTTGGCCAACTGCGCGCGCCTCAATGGACAATAATTTGTTCAAGAAATGTGTAATGCAAATGCACAAAATTTAAATACAACATTAATCGTCTAGGCAGCCATTTTGCCTTAGCGCCGCTCACGGCGAACAAATATTCCGCAATGGCAATGCTTTGCTGTGCTTTGGTCTCTTGCTTGCTTGCTTTGTGGTACAGCAGCGTCGCACTTCTCACAGCGCCGAACGAAAAATGTGCTCACGAAAACACGTTAATTATAAATGAAAATTGTTGTAAGTGCTATTTCACTGCACTATACGTGAATCAATACAAAAAAATATTAATTATCCTGAGTTCACTTTTTAAATATGTATGTTATATGCTATATTTTATTTCACTTTTGCACCACAAATACTTTTCGGACTACGGAACCAACCTCTTTCTTGTGTTGCTCGATTTCAACTGTACGGACTCAGCGTCTGCTGGCATAACGAAAACCTGAGTAGTGCCGAGAAGAGGCGAGAGTGCGACACGCAGTTGACGCTGGCAGAGGGCTGCTTGAGATGAGTGTGTGTCGTACACACTGTGGCCAATCGTGTCACGTTAAAGAAACTATACACATGCAAACAATTTTAATATGTTGAAAGCCCTAATTACTACGATCATAACTACTATTCCGACTTTTACACATTTTATGTATGGCGTTTTATTGAATGTATAATATGCATTTAAGATAGTTTCGCATTGAGCTCTCACGCTCACGACACGCAATCATATCTAGCAATATGCTCGAGAGAGAGATGGAATGTAAACGCCAGCCGGCAAATTATCTGAGATAAATCGGAAACATGAATTAAAGCAGAGACGGCGCTAAAAACCGTGTAAAAACAAAAATAACGTCAATGAAAATCTCTTTAAAGTGAAAATCGAATAAATGGCGGTCACACAACGCATTCGCAATAAAAACAAATTCAAATTGACCAAATAGCTAAATGTGAAGCACCTACACAGCATTTCATCTCAAAATGCTCCCATTTGTTATCCATGGGTGGAGTTGCGCTTCCATACAATACATACATGAAAATAGAGAAGAGGCAATGGCTCTCATACAAATACATACAGAACGAGCTGAACTGAGGCCTCACTTAAAAATGGCGCCAAAAAACAGCACTAAGGTAAATAAAAAACCATTCGAAAATTAACTTAGTTGCACAATGCTTTACTTATTCAATATACCAAAAAAAAAAAATTAATATTTTAATTTTATTTTTGAGATTTTAAAATAATTTGAATTTGTCATTGCAAGCAAAAAAGCAATGTCAACAGTCCCACATGCCATAAATTAATTTAATTACTAGGCACAACGTTAATAAATAGTTATCTAAATCAAATGCTAAAAATAAAGGTTTTCTTACATACCAACTTTAGTATCTACACTTTTTTTGCTGTTTTCTCTCACAATGCTTTTGAATTGGATTACAGCAAGCAGCTTGCTTAAATGAGTAAGCAAAAAACAAGGTTGTCTTTGCACGATGACGTCACAGTAGAAACATTTATAATTTGATTATCATCCTATCGATGATATTGTAAATAGTAAAGTCTCCCATAAAATTGTATTATGCATTATACTTGATGTGGCTCAGGGTTTTCATATATTAGTTATATTAGGTATAATAATAATAATAAAATTCGATACAAATCGTTTAAATGTCATACAGTTTACTTTTCAAGGATAATATAAAAATATATAAAAATGTTGACAATGTCCTATGTATGTATATAGGTATCAAACAATAAATTAAGTTAGAGGATAACAAACCAACTACGCCTAATTTATTTTGTACATTTAAACGCTTACATACATATATTTTTGAGGTAAGACCCTTTTTGTACCTGGATATACTGTGGTAAAGCTTAAAATTTTCTCTGCATCGGATAAGCCGAGAACTAACGTCTTTTCTGTATGTTACATTTTGGTTATTCGTTATTTGAATAACATTAAATGTAAGCGATTTGAGAGTTCTGTATCTAGTACAGCACGAATTTTTATAACACTCAATGAGAAGAAATCAAGGTGGACGGGAAACCTAAGGGCAGTTGTGTAGAATGTAACGGTTTGCATGTATTTTCTGATGCATATCCCGTTTAGGGTTAAAATGAGGCAGAGATTTTGGGCGGCAGTTACCACCGAGGCATTTTCCCGCCTGAATATTTTAAAGAGCACTGAAAAAAATGAACTGTACTAAAGGCAAGAGGAAAATGGCGTTGCATTTGTGTAGCGAGCAAATAACTAGCAGGGAGGCAGCAAGGCCTTGCCGTACAAAGGATAACGATGTCACGCGCTGTTTGAAGTTCACAATGAGCGACAACGAGGCAGGGACAAAACACAGGCAGCCAGCCGCGTCGTATGCAAGGGAAGCCAGGCAGACCGAAAGACCGGCAAGCTGGTAGGCAGCCTAAGGACTCAGGACTCTTCGAAATTTCGAATGCATTGTTTGCGATTCCCTTTTAAGCCGTATTGCAGCATGTCATATGTAGAAAGACCTTTTTTAAGATTGAAGTCTTGAGTTCGCATGAAACGTATGTAGGTAGGTATGTAGGTCGCAGTACAGAAACATTGCAGATGCAATTCTATGCAATCCATTTTCGAAAACAGTTTCGGAATATATGGGTTAGTTATTAACTTGAATAATTTAACACCCTTCCTAGTATCGCTTAATTTCGTAAATCTTCACAGCTTGGAGTATTAAATTCTAATTAATCGCATATCATCTTAGAGTTATCGATTATTGCTTCGCTTTGCTTAGCACTCATACAAATATCGCACGAGCAATGAGAGAGCTTACGACAATAGAGAAAAACTGAGCACACACGACGAGAGCCGAACGCCAAGTTGGCGCCGCCAACGAAAGTACTGAGAAGAGCAATCACAACAATCGTCAAGGCCGCCGAACAATCGGCAGTTCGGAGCAAACTCGTTGCGTGAACGGTTGTCCAACAGTTTGAATTTCCCCTTCCGAGTTGAACATTATTGCCAGCCATGACAAGCCATCGGCGATGTAAGCGGCCGTTTTATTTTACCGAAGAGCGCCTCTTGAAGTTCGTCGAGCTTTATCGTCGCGAGTCTTGCTTGTGGAATCGTCAGACCCAATTGCAAACTACCAGAAATTCGGCTTACAAGCGGATTCAAACTGGCATCAACAGCGAAGTTCACCGTAATGAGGACCCTGTGAGTGTGCTAGGTGTGAAAATACAGATAAACACTTTGCGAAGTCTGTATCTTCAGGAGCTCACGAGAATCAATGCGGACTCTATGTATAAACCTAAGACTCCCTGGTTTGCGCCTTTGCACGACTTCTTGGCACCATATATGGATAAGGTAATTTTCTTAAAATCAAATACATATTTTTGTAAAATAAAATTCAAATTTTAACATTACTCTCTTTTTTTATGTAGCAATCAACAAAGGAGTCCGCAATGGTTTCTCCAATGCCTGAAAGGCAGCTCCGGATTAAATTGCATCGCATGAAGGCTATTAAGCAATCGCCTCACGTGAACGACGAAAAGTCCAATCCCCAAGTGCCTATGGCAAACAGTCCTGCTTCAGGGCTGTCTACAATGCCTTCTAGTCCGCCGTTGAATACGAAAACAGTTCCACCGACACGATCACCCATTAGAACTGCACCCCAAATTGTCAAATTCCCACAAAACTGTTCAATCTTGCAATCCTTAGGCTCGAATGAGTTTACGTTTTTTGGACTCAGTGTGGGCGCACAATTGTGCAACATGCCACTCTCAAATGCAATGATCATGCAGTCAAAGATTCAAAACATGCTATCGATGGAACGCCGTAAGATCGACGGGGATACTAGCGAAGTCGACATGTTTTCCTAATTTAGGTATTTTGAAATATAAACAAGAACTATCAGAAGATTGAATGAACAAGTACATGTACAAAATTCTTATGAGATATATCATATGTATATGGGAATGTACATATGTACATATATATTTTTTGTTATCTATGTATGTTTGCTTATAAACTAACCACACTTCGCTGAATGCGTAGATATTTGTTTGCAAATTACTGTAAAACAACTGTACAATTTTTTTTTTTTGGACGTGAATACTTATATATAATATAATAAGCCGACGAGTCATACGATCAACCGGGATTGGGGCGAACTAAACAATCTTCCCCAATTCATGTATTATGGTCGAAACAATCCAAAGTTGCTAAAATCAAGTACATATAAAAAATGCATATAAGATATTTCATACTATGTACATACATACATACATATGTATGTACATATATGTATGTTACTAAATATACTATTTTTTTGTTCTCAAATTACTGTAAAACAACGCTAATATTTAACATAATTTTACAAACAAAGAAAAACATGTTAAAACATGTCTAAAAGGTATTTGCGAACAACATAATTTAAACTTAATGAATAGTTGATAAGATTTCTAATTAAAAGAATATTATATAATATAAATATTATTAGTAATAATTCCAAAAATAAAATTATAAATAACATGTAAGAAAGCTCGTGCTCGACCATGGGATACCCGATACCCATTTTGAAAGAATACAAAATACTTACGTGATGTACAATATTAACATATGTACATAGTATATTCCAAATATACTATAATTAACCCGAGCAACTGATTTCGTTCAGCTGCACCTGATGTTTCTTTAATAACTCCTATGTCTTTCATCTGATTACATCTATTTTTCAGGAATTAATTGGACTATAATTATTATATGTGTACCACAAAGTTATAATGCCCTTCAACGCCATGGGGAGCGGGTATAACGACACGAAAGCAAACTGTACTGTACCGTACAAATGTAGCTTGCTTGCGCTTGGCGACAGCTAAGAGAGGCGAATAAACAAACAAAAGCGAACGAGAGAGCCAACAAGTATCTAAAGAGAGCCTTATATGTAAGCGCATCAAAAATACGAATGCGTTCGTCATCTGCTTCTGTCGGTGAGCGAGTGAGAAGGCTGGCTGTGGCATTTCGTTTGCGTTTGCAGCACTCTTCGCTCTACGTTAAAATTTGTGTAAAAAGTTGGAGCAAACTGGCGTTGGTATTACGTCAAACATAGCTAGCACGAATTAAGAGCACCCTACATACACAAATTATCGTCAATTCGAACGACTCAAGGCAGATCAAAATAATCTTTGAAAACCAGACGAAAACATTATGCAAGAAGTGACGACAGTGTTGTTATTGTTGCGTTTGCTTGTTGTACCCGGTACCAATGGCATAAAAGGTTGTATTAAACTATGGCAATCACAGAAAATTAAATTTTCTCAACTTAGTACAGTGCAACCTCTACTATCCGGACACTCTTTCTGCTTGAATAACGTCTTTGTCAGTTTTGTCGATTACATTTAACAGACTTTATTCGAAAAAAAATTTAGTTACGAAATAAAGACATACAATAGTAAATAATATAATAGTTAATTTGTTATTACGTACAAAATTAGTTAAAAGTATAATAATTTTTAAATTATATCAAATTTAGTCAGACTCGATTGGTTGATTTTCAGATATACGGCTCTGCACATAAGATTCCAAGTTCTTAAGGTGTTCAAATGCTATATAGTCATCTTTTAAATATTGCTTTAATCTTAAAATTATTTTCAACGCGGATTCGTCTGAGTCTACTTTGTTGGCGACTGGATTTTCAAATTCAACTGTATCTTCCTCTGTGAGAATTGTTTCACATTTCGAAATTAGCATTGGTGAAAGGCGATCATCATTATATTGGCTTCCAGAAATATTTCTTCCGGATATGCTTCTAAATGATATATTGTGTCTTGTTCGCCATTTTTGTAGCCAACCATTTGAGGCAGCAAAGTCTGGTATTCCAAGACTTGTTGCAACTTCTTTTGCTTTGGATTGAATTGCTGGTCCAGATATTGACATTGGGTTTTCGCTTTGAGTTTTTAAAAACCACTCAAAACATATTGCATCAAGTTTTAGGCCTTTTTCATTAAGATATTTCCGTTTAACATCAATATTCCAGTCTCCCGAGTCCCACATTGATTGTATTTTCAATTTATCCTTTATAATACTTGCAGCCTGTGACTTTCCGATGTTGAATCTGTTAATTAAAAAAAACGTAAGACCTTTTAAACATATTATCACTAAGTTATTATAAACCCGAGCAGATATTTTCTCTATGTCACGAGCCCTTATGATTTCCATTTTTTCTTTCAAACTTAAAGTTTTCCGTTTCGACATTCTTCACTTTTGCTGACTCGTTGAATAGCTCACGTCAAACTGAATTTCATATATTCTCTCAGCGTCTGTTCATTAGAGATTCGCGTCCAGCCAAGAGAGGATTTTGTTTGATTGTATGCAAAAGAGTGTCCGCCTAAGAGAGGCGCAGCTGCACTCAATGTAAGAGAGATGTCCCCCTAAGAGAGGTATCTGGTTAAACGAAATTCATATTTTCGTTGTAAATATTTTGTTTAACGTTAACGTAATAATTTTAAAAATTCTAAAAATAATAATGATTTTATTTATTAAAACAGAATTCCTACAACTTGCATTTTGTTGGAAAATTATTATTATACTAATTTCAATACTTTAATTGTTCTGGCTACAGGATGTTGTATACTAATTTGCGAGGCCATAACGTTATGGTTAACGTACAACATACTGTTCATCCACGAACATATGGCAAGCATATTGGCTCCAGTAGACGATGCTAAACGTCGCAGCAACTACAATCATAATAGGGATAACTACAACGCCAACAAGTGGTTAAAAACTTCTTCCCGTCTGTCCAAGTCGTCCTGCTGGCATGAAGAGTGTGGAATAAAATTGCATGATACTGTTGCCCTGCTGAGTTCATATTTTTAAGGGGCAGTTGAATCCCACACACATGCCATTCAGCTGAACTTTCAAGGATATATACATACATACTTATGCATATACATATATGCAGCCATTTAAAAAATAATGTAATGTTGTAAATATGTACATATGTATATGCAAGTAGTGTGTATACATATAAGATAAATACATTTGTAAGAATTTTAACTTAACTCTGATACTAATAATTTAGTTAAATAAATAAAATAAATAGTGTAGAATAGAAAACTATTAGGTATACACGATGGTTAATAATTATATTTCGTGATGATAAATTGATGTTTTATGAATTGCATGTCATCAATAATATGTTTCATCTATTCGCAACTATTTATTAGAAGGTCACCTTTTCCAGGGTGTATCTACAGTTCGAGTGTGATTGAAATGCTTCGTAGGGTTTCATATTCGGGGTTATTCTATGCTCTGACACACACACAGTCAAAGCGAGGACATACGCACTCTCACGCATACACGTATCCTGTTTCTGCCATAAACGTGTTCAGTTCGTTCAGCTGCTCTTGCTTGTATCTTGTAGTGCAGAAACTGTTCCCAAGCTTCATTCCCAGTATGTTTTCATACAATTGAAAACTGTCCCCACAGAAGTAATCCAGGGAAGACCGATTCCCCACCATCAACCCCCTGATCACGCGGTGAAGTTACTGTAATTAAAAAAATTAATTTTTTTTAACACTACAGCTTTATTTCATTTTAAAACTAATCAAATTTTCGTTAACAAAAAAATGTCGTTAAAAATTTTTAAATTAACGGCTACACCGAAAATTTGCCATTCGCTTTGAACCGTGGAGAATGCCAATCCAAGTGCATTTTTAATTATATGGTAAATGGCGGGCGTTTAAAAATGAACTGTTAAAGAAGCTGTATAGAAATTGCTTAGTTTGGTTATTGATCAAGAAGGAAGCACATTTTATTATTGCATACTTTTACAATAAGACCCCTGAGACTTTTTTCAACTCGTTTCAAGCAACTAGGATGAAAAATAAATTTTTTGAGTCACTTTGATGATTTATATTTTTCAAATTTATTGATATAATTAATATAAAATAAATATTAGAAAACTGTAAGGTTAACAAATACTAAGATTTTGTTGAGAATTTCAACCGAAATAATGGGTCAGTCCTAATCCGCCACCAAAGTTCTTCTGGCCACTGAGGGGACCGCTCGTCCACTTGGAGGCATTTCCAGTCAAATCAAGACGAGTATTGCGATCCTGGGAGGACCACAGATTAGCACGTGCATCTAGACCCAATTGCTTGCCAATGCCGGGAAAGTTGGAGTGGGTCAGACTGGCACCATGGCCATTAACGTGAGAGTAGTCCAGTCCAGCTCCATTGCGCTGGAACTCAAAGCCGTTGGCGAGCTTGTTCTGGGAGGCAAACACTTTGGCATCCAGATTGTGCTTGCCATTGTTGAAGAGATTGGCGTGGGCCGATTGGGTGAAGCTGTCCTGGACACCGGGAGTGTGGGTCTTGGTCAGATCGAAGCCATGTCCGTGACTAGAAAGCAATAAGTAAAAAAATTAGGAGAGATATTCCATATATTTTTACTTATTTTAACTTACTTGTTGTAGGCCACCGATCCGCCAGTGGTAACTGGTCCCTTCTGTGTGTTGCCTGCGGCGAAGACTTGTCCAATGACATTGTGATCTGGAGTTCCGATTCCCTTGCTAAGAGCCAGTTTGGCATCGGCGCCTCCTGCAGGATTCGATGCCAGGGAACCGCCCAGGACCTGACGGCGCACTCGGATGGGACGTGATGGCTGCCTTGGTGGTGGATAGTAGGGCAATGTCTGGAAGCGCTGAGGCATGGCCTCCACACAAGCACTGATGGCCACCACGGCCAGGATGAGGATGCTGCTGCTCTGCATGTTGTTTGATGTTGCCTTGAAGACTGTTGACTGTGTACTGTTGATGACTTGTTGCTGCAAGTGGCGCTTATATACTATTTGCCTTAAGTTCGGAGGGGAAGCACCTGACGTCGTTGGTTTTTTGCTTTTGGTGATTGTGAATCACCCGGACTGACATCTCTGGCTAGATGCTTGTCTTAGTCTGCCTTATCAGCAGCCTCTAAAGGGGATTTTCATGCCTAGTCAATACACAAACGTGGATGTGCATAAAAAGCAAACTGATAAGATGGTTGTGCTAAAAAATCGCAAATCGCTTAGTTTAAATCTTTCTAGTTGAGCAGGCTTATCAAAACATTTAATAGCTCTTTCAATTAATTCTCTTGCAAATTTAGTTACATCATGTTTTACTTTATTTATTATTCATTTTAATTTATCTTTGACATTAATTTAATTTTTGTTAATAACATCAAAAAATGATGATACAGTCATAATATAAATTTAATTATATAGAAAGCTATAGGCATATTTAATAACGTAAAATTGTTTAATTTTATTTAAATTAAATCAACATTTAGAAAACATTAAATAATTTTCTGTTAACTTATTTTTCTTTATTTTAATTATTTATTTTGTTCACAATTTTAATAATACATATTTGAGAAAAAGTTGTGTGCATAGCTTAATAATACATTCTTTCGTTCCACTTGCTACTTAAATAATATTTTACTTTTTTAATTCAAATTATTTTAAGCATCGCTTTTTGAAATTGCTTCGGAGTCTCATTAGCTAATAATATTTTAATTTTTTATCACCTGTGATAGCCGGAAATTAAAATAAATTGATTAATTGATGGACATGGTTAAAACATAATTTTTAAAAAAGTACAGTTGAATTAATAATTTTAAAATGATTCCTTTAATAATTTCTTCTAATTAATGTATTTTTTTCTTTTTTGTTGAATATAGGATGATCTATAGTGATCTATAGTCTTATTAATTTTATTAATATATATATATAGTTTTATGATAACTAGATATTTTACATTTTATTTTATAAACATATAAATATTTTTTTTAATTTGTTGATAAATATCATAACAACAATCTTTTGTACAAACATTGTTGGTTGATTTTTCTTCGAAATTTATTTAGTAATCATAATAATAAATAGTGGTAAAATGTAAGTTAACAAATACTAATATTCCGTTGAGAATTTCAACCGAAATAATGGGTAAGTCCCAATCCGCCACCAAAGTTCTTCTGGCCACTGAGGGGACCGCTGGTCCACTTGGAGGCATTTCCAGTCAAATCAAGACGAGTATTGCGATCCTGGGAGGACCACAGATTAGCACGTGCATCTAGACCCAATTGCTTGCCAATGCCGGGAAAGTTGGAGTGGGTCAGACTGGCACCATGGCCATTAACGTGAGAGTAGTCCAGTCCAGCTCCATTGCGCTGGAACTCAAAGCCGTTGGCGAGCTTGTTCTGGGAGGCAAACACTTTGGCATCCAGATTGTGCTTGCCATTGTTGAAGAGATTGGCGTGGGCCGATTGGGTGAAGCTGTCCTGGACACCGGGAGTGTGGGTCTTGGTCAGATCGAAGCCATGACCGTGACTAGAAAGGAATAAAAGCAATGAGGACGGATATTCAATGTATTTCCAACTATTTTAACTTACTTGTTGTAGGCCACCGATCCACCAGTGGTAACTGGTCCCTTCTGTGTGTTGCCTGCGGCGAAGACTTGTCCAATGACATTGTGATCTGGAGTTCCGATTCCCTTGCTAAGAGCCAGTTTGGCATCGGCGCCTCCTGCAGGATTCGATGCCAGGGAACCGCCCAGGACTTGACGGCGCACTCGGATGGGACGTGGGGGCTGGGTTGGTGGTGGATAGTAGGGCAATGTCTGGAAGCGCTGAGGCATGGCCTCCACACAAGCACTGATGGCCACCACGGCCAGGATGAGGATGCTTCTGCTCTGCATGTTGTTTGATGTTGCCTTGGAGACTGTTGACTGCGGACTGTTGATGAATTGTTGTCAAACAGAAGTTTATATACCTCAAATTCAAAGGGGATGCACCTAGCAGCGTCGCTTGATGGTTGAGGTGATTGTGAATCACCCAAGCTGTCATCTCTTGCTTGATGTGTGCCTTATCAGCAGCCTCTGATGGGGATTTTTAATATGGGACGAACCAATAAACATCTTGCTTGTTTCCACTTGTTGCGTTCTCTGTGCTGTGCATTTGAGGGTGGGAGTGTTGTCGCTGGCAGATCGATGGGAATTCGTGCTTGAAAGCAAAAGTTTTGTCAATAAACACGGATTGCTTAGTTGATTACCGATTGTTTACTACCCTTGCTATAAAAGCAGTGCACAGCTAAAAGTTTAGTTTTTGTTTAATACGAGTTGAAAACATGGCTGGAATAAGTATTATAGTTCCACATCAAGGCATAAATTACTGCGGTAGGGTATCGAAGTTGTGGCTATTCATAGAGTAACTCAAAAGTGAGTGAAAGCGAGTGGAAAACTGAATTCCGCACAAAAGAGCGAACAAAGCTCGCTTTGAGTCTCAGTTTGCGCGAAAATTTAATTGAATTTTCTGCGCAGGAGCAGGCAAAGAGAGCGGAAGAGAGAGAGAGAGAGAGAGAGACAAAGAAAGAAAGAGTGAGGGCGCGAAAGCTTTAAAGTTGAGTTAAGCTCGTCATTTCAAATCTAAAGCCAATGCAAATTCGAATGACACAATGGAAATAATTACCTCACTTTTGAGGTGTATAGACCCAATAATGATAAAGCAATACTATATATATTGCTAACTGTATTTGGTTTCACTTGCGAAGAAAAAACATTACACAAACATTCACACACACACACACACACAGAAACATGGAAGCTTGTGTTGTCGTCATCTCAGACTTTAATTGTTGTGATTCCGCAGGGGTCAATTTCAGGTTTTTTTCAAGATTAGTTAAAGAATATAAAAGAACACGATTTGCTCTGGCAATCTTTATTGCTACTCAGTATACTTTTGGCTTCTCCACTGTTGCTCTCCCTTTCTCACTTCCTCATTCAGCATGCAGGTTTAAATTACATATGAGTTTATTTATGTGATTCACAAATGATACTTTCAGAACAAACATTCTTCTAAGAATTCCAGAAAAAAGTCCCTCATGGTTGTTTGAACTCTTGCGAGGTATCATAACATATATTTACATTTAAGTGGTTTTCATGCAAATGGAAAAAAAACAATTAATAACTAGATCGAAGTACCGCTTAATTATTAAGTTATTTAGTCGAAAACAACAAAATGTACTTCACCGAAATACAATGAAGAAATATATAAACATTTATTTATTATCATTTTATTAATATAATTTGAAAATTATACAATATTTTTTTTTTTTATTTATATTAAATATATTAATAAAATTGCAAATATCAATACCAACAAAGTTAAATAAAGTAAATATTAAATGACTTAAATCAGTCAATTAGCCACAAATTATAAGTGAATTAATGTACATTTATGTTTTTGCTGTTGTATTTGAAATATATTGATAAAAATTTTAAATTAAATTTTTAAATTTCTGGAAAACGTAACAGCTTTGTTCATGAAGTATTCAGCTCTATAATATTTTAAACTAATTGGTTGATGCAGAACAAATGTGGCGCCAAGTTGTCTGTTTTTCAAATCGTCTAATTTTCATTATCGCTTCATCTCTTTCTTTCGATATATCTTTCCCTTTCTCTGTCAGTCGCTCTTTGTCTCTCTTAGCCGGCGCGACTTTTGTATCGTCGCCTGTCAGCGGCGGCGTCAAATCATATTACGTTTGAACTACGCTTGAGAGAGCTTTTCCGTTTTCCTTCGCTTTTCCTCGTTCTTGAGTGGATTTCTTTTCATGTGTTTGTGGTGTTGGTGGTGGCAGAGCTGCTGCTCTGTGTGGAAACTGTGTGTCCAAAGCGCGTATAGAGGCAAGACGCGAGTTGTCTGTAGAAAAACTTTGCTTATCGATTACGCACGTAACACATTCAGTGAGCCACACAACGATAATCGAGAAAAATTACAATTTCAATAATTCTTCAAAAAATTACTAAATGTGCTAACCATTTTCGGGTGTGTAAAATATTGGCAATTATTTGCCAGTATAGCTTAAAATCCATACTCTCGTGTATGTATGTTGTGAATGAAAAACTACAGTCAAATTTTCCCTGCATGTGTATGTGTGTGTGTGTGTGTGTGTGTGTGTGCTTGATGTTGGCCTTCAAAGTGTACATAGCTGCTGTCTGCCAACTGGGCTAAGAAACTGTTTAAAGTGCCAGCGAAATGTTGTGCAATAAAAGGATAATCAAGAGAATTTCTGCATTTTGATTGTATTTAATTTTAGAAATGTAGTACTTGAATTTTCCGTGGCAGGGACAACAACAAGTCTGCGTGTATCTGTGTATGTATACACACACAGTGACAGTCAAAGACAAACCCACTTACCTACATTCAGAACGTGCCAAACAGTGCGTATGTGTGATAAAAAAAAGCTACGTGGAAGCCACTCACAAGCCCACATGCTCGCAAGCTCAAAGCTAAATTTAAACTCACTCAAGCTGAAGCCCTTCCCCCTCCCTTTCGAGTACTTTTCGATTGTGTCATTTGGCATCGGTTTTATTATGAAATTGCGACTGTCACAGAAGCTTATTTATGTTGATTTACAGCCACAACTAATCCATAATTCTTTTCAAACTATTGAACAGTTTTAACTTAGGGAAAATTACTGAATACGCTGCAAATATTTATAAAAATAACTTTCTTATATCGAGTGTCGATTCAACAAGTGATTGTCTCAAGTAAGAGAATGGTTTTTAATTTGGTTGCCTCAGAAATTTCCTGCCTGGAATTTAATTCCGCTTTGCTTAGAGCAAAGTTATAAAATAATAAATAAATAATGATCAAAACCATCCAATACTGTTTTATTGTATCAGTGAAGTCCTTGAAAAAATATTTATAGCTACACTTTGGGAAAATGTATCTGGAAGAGATTTATTGAGGAAACAAATTTGTCAAATATTTTATATAATTTATATATTTACCTTAATTGCGTAGAAAATATATAAAAATAAAATATAATAAATAAATTAAATTAAATATTGTCTTCCTTACTGGAAGTTACGCTATTCAAAATACCCTTTACTTTATTCTGACTATCATAAACGTGTTGTTTCCGTTTACCCTTTAATTTAACAATTGCTCCTTGACGGCATTGAATAATGTTCAAGTATTCAGTTAACTCGCACACACAAGTGAATATCCTTTGATTTGCCGATTACACTTTGAATAATAGACTCTGACTGGCATAATTGCAGACATTTCCGAGCTGTCTGGCCTTTATTAAGCATATGCCCAAGGAAAACTAACGCACACCCTCGACACACACCCCTTTAGCTCATTACACAGCCACTGAACAGTCACAAAGAGCTGCAGACTAATTGGGCTTTTGTCTACCTAAACAGCTGCTAAAGGATAATCACTGACAGGATGCTGTAGTCAGCGCAGAGCGAAGGAGCAAAGCATAAAAGCACAGTCGAGAGATAAAAGCGACAACGCCAGCGGCAGCGGAGCAGCAAGAACGAGAACGAGAGGCGTTTAATAGCATTGAGCCAGTGACACCATGAATCCCTACAATGCTGGAGGTGCTGGAGCAGCCAATCCATTTGGAGCGCCCGCATCAAACGCTGGCTACGCTCAGCCACAGCAGCCCAACATGGGCTACGGCTACGAGCAGCAGGCAACTGCTGGCTACGATCAGGGCGGAGGAATCGACTATGGACAGCAGCAGCAGGCGGGCTATGGCCCACCGGGCGCCAGGCCGCGAGTCGATGTGGAGGCCAGTGGGGAGGTGGATCCCAATTTGTAAGTAATCACTGGCAACATCATCATCAGACTTCCATAACTGATCTATTAATACTATTACTATTAGGTATCCGGAGGCCAAGGATTCAACGCACAAAGTACGCGGCCACTCGGAGATCTTGCAAATGTTCTTTGGCGCCACGGAGCAGGAGCTGATTCCCGTCAAGAGTTTCTACTTCTTCTTCTATGCCGCCTTCGGTTCGCTGTTCCCGCTGATGGGCGTCTACTTCAAGCAGATGGGCATGAATCCGGGCCAGTGCGGCATCCTCGTCGGCATGCGTCCCTTTGTCGAGTTCCTTTCGGCGCCCTTCTGGGGCTCCTACGCGGATCGCTGTCGCCAGGGCAAGAAGCTGCTGCTGGCCTCGCTCGCCTGCTGGGTGCTCTTCACCATACCGCTGAGCTTCATCCGCCCGGAGGCAATCAACTGCATTGAACGTCGCAATGCCACCGACTTTGTGCTCACCTACACGCGCACCAAGCGCGACACCTCTGCCATGTATGAGCCGGATCACGAACTGGCCTCCGATGAGCTCGACATGCTGGCCGAGGAGCCCATGGACGATCAGGAGCAGGAGTCGCACATTAGGCGCAAGCGATCGCTGCTGTTGCCACGCATCGATGCCGGCATTTCGCCCGTCCACATTAACTTTGTGAGCAACTACGATGACAAGCATCACAGGGACTACGTGACGCCCATCTTCAGTTCGATGGTCTATCGCACGCCAGTAAGTAGATTCATTTAATTTCTATATTGCGTTTTTTATATTTAAAAATATGAGTAGGACAATTACAGCTTAGTAAGCTACACTACCGAAGAAATCTAGAGATAACTATAATTTTGTGTTGGTGTGGTTGACTGCAAGATACTTTATATCCATTTAGTAATTCTGTAATTAGTATTCTGTTCTCAGAACATAGAATTCTCATGATGTATAATTTGGTAAACCATCTATGCTGTTTACTCTTAATATGCAGTGTACTTCTGGTACCGAACTAGCAGTATTACTTAATTTACATCAAAACAAGTAAGAAATGTCGATATTGGTCGACTGTGAGATACTCGCTACCCATTATGAGTAGATACAAAAGACTTAAATGATATTTAAAAAAAATTATTCCTACAGACAGATGGATATACATATATTCCTTTTTTTTGCCTGTTACAAATTTGGAAATGCGTTATTTCTGAATATGTCTTAGATACATGGTCATTTAATTCAAATTCGGGATAGATGCAAACTAAAATAAGGGAACAATTAAAATATGAAATTCTACATTTGAAGGAAAAATCTCTTTGAGAGGATTAAACAAAATTATTTAATTCCTTCCCAGCAATAAGTTGCATGCGATCAATCCCAGTTGCCAGTGCGATGCCATGTTGTGAGTAAGAAATCAGCATTTAGCTTTCAATTTTGTTCATATTTATATCATTTTATACAAGTAAGGGATTTTCCTATTGGGAAAATATTTTTAAATTTGAAAGTTGCCCACAAATATGGAATTCATGAGGGATTTTTCTAAGGTGCTAAGGAACGCTTTACTTTAAGGATATCTCTCAATTGAGATGTAGCTGTAATTCACCCGAAAGAATTCTCTGTCGATCTATTTTGGAAGGGTAGAAGGGTATTATAACTTAGGTGTAACATGACTAACTGTAGACGCACATGGCTAAATCAACGCAGCTGATGCTGAACAAGAATTTACTTCATAGGATTAGAGATGTCTGCTTCTGCCTGATACATACATTTGACATTTCCACAAAATAATTCTGGGTGTAGTAAAGTCTCTAAGCTGGCTCAGTGTCTAAGCCACAACTATATCTCGATCTTCTATGGATTTAACATACATTTTTGGTAACATCCGAATTCAATATTGTCTCTCGTTGCAGGACATTCAAAAGGCGTTCTTCTTGTTGTTGCTGGTCATCCTCATCGGCGAGTTCTTCAGCGCTCCAGCCATCACCTTGGCGGACTCGGCAGTCATCACGCTACTGGGAGAGGATGCGGATAAGTATGGACATCAGCGGATGTTCGGCTCCCTCGGCTGGGGCATCTCAATGTTCTTGGTGGGCATAGCCCTGGATCACTCGACCTCGTTCTCGAATCATCCGTGCGGTGCCGGCAACAAGGAAAAGAACTATAACATTTGTTTCTCCATCTTCTCGGTGCTGATGACGTGTGCCATCATATCGGCCTCGAAGATTACGTTCAAGTACGAGCCCGTCGACGAGAGTCAACAGCAGGCGTCGGCCCAGTTTGTGGATCCCAACAAGAAGGCCGAGGAGGAGTCAATGAATCAACTGGCCGCCCAACTCAATTTACCATCACTGGCTGTGGGTAGCGGCAGCGCCGCTTCAGGTGCCTGCGCTGGGGGCGTCAGCAGTTTCCTTGCTGGCGGCCATCAGGCACAGCCGCATATTGGAGCCGAGTCTAAGGTGTTTGCCCAGACGGCCAAGGAGTTGCCCGAATGGATGACGGTGCTGACTCACTTCAAGGATCTGAAGACCGCCTCGTTTCTGTTCGTCGCCTGGTTCATGGGCTTCGGCATCGGTTTGATCTTTACCTTTCTGTTCTGGCATTTGCAAGACTATGGCGGCACGCCCACTTTGTTCGGTGTCGCCTCCGTGATCAATCATGTGTCCGAAATCTTTGCCTACTTCTTTAGCTTCCGTTTGATCACCCAGATTGGGCACGTGAAAGTGTTGTGCTTGGGGCTCATTGGCAACGTGCTGCGCTTTCTCTACATCTCGTATCTGACCAATCCGTGGATGGTGTTGCCCTTCGAACTGATGCAGGGCATCACGCACGCCGCCGTCTGGGCCGCCTCGTGCTCCTACATTGCCCACAACACGCCCAAGCATCTGCGCGCCTCGGGCCAGGGCGTGCTGCAGGGCATCCATCATGGCTTGGGTCGTGGCTGTGGCGCCATCATTGGCGGCATGTTTGTCACCTACTACGGTACTACTGCTACCTTCCGTTGGTATGGTATCGCTTGCCTCTTCGTGCTCGGCCTCTTCATCTTCATCAATTTCTATCGCAAAGAGCAGGGCTTCATCTCGGACATACCCGTCACCGAGGATCCGCATCAGGTAAGCTAGCGATCCCCTGAAACCGTCAAACTATCGTTTAGATGAGCTCGACTTGCACAGGTAGATTAATAATGCACTTACTCTTAATTCTTCAATTCTACTCGGTAGACATGGCGTAAATGTGATTGCTGTCAAAATAATATTTTTATGGGGGTTAGAAATTGCAGTCTTTCGGTTTTATAATTCAATATAGAACACGTCTTTTATATAGGGTAATATTTTATTGGGAGGTATATATAATGTAAGGTTTTTTTCTCTTTTCAAAAAATTAGTTTCTAGTCTAAAACTTCTACAAAAAGTTTACAAATTGTTTAAAATTACTTTATTACAATCGAATTTTTAATATTATGTTTTTTTTATAAAATATTTATTCGAAAATTAAATTAAAATGAATAACTATGGGATAGTTTAATTTTTTTTATTTGCTTATTTTTATTCAATACCAGTAATTTGTTTAATGTCGAGTAATTAAAAAAAATTTGTAAAAGTCAAAGTTATTAAAGCAATGTTTAGCCAGGATGAAACTCACAATCATTAGCTTCATAAGAAAGTATAAACACATATCTGCAATATATTTGTTGATTCATATTTAACAGCTATGTTTACCGGGTGTCTTTCGGTCGATCTCGACTATAGCTTCTTATATGTTTCTGAATTGCTAAATATTGACTCGATTTTCGACCTCTTAGGTGGCTGAGGAAACTTCACACTTGGCTCCCCATGGCGTGCCCAGTAATCCGATACCACGTGCTCTGTCCAACTCGCGCTTAAATGAAATGAATCCCAATGGCGGACCCTACGGCACCTATCAGACCACTGGCGGCAATCTGGATATACCCGGTGGCGGAGGCGCTGCGCATAATCCGTTTGCTCAGTAAATCGATGGCTTCCCAGAGATTACAAGAGAGAGAGAGAGTCCTCGCAAACCACAACTTACAACTTACAAGAACAGCAAAAGATACATAGATACATTACCTAGATACTTTCTCATAGCAGCAACAGAGATCGAACCACATTTACATATACATAATTATATATACGAGTATATAGAACGAGGGAGAGTATAACCGCAAACATATCGTCGACATTGGCCTGCAATCGCTTTATTATTGTTTTTTGGTGCTTATACACACAAAGATACATACAAACATACTCACATGGATATATTTTATATTGGATCATGAATATACATAGATAAAGCAATACATTTGCGATACAGGATGCAGTTAACTTGGCTTAACTTGGTTCATTTTATGGAAAGCAATTCAAACGAATTTTCACATAGTTGCTTAGCATATACGACTACAACATACCCGGCCTTGGGGCCGGTCAAAGATATTTACAAGCATTTTTATGTATTATTTGCATCGCGATCATATCATATTAAGCGACGGGACTCCAATGGAGTCTCATCGAAACCAAGCCATAGAACTAGAGGAACCAACAACACGACACAACAACAACAAAATCAACACCAACAACAAGCACACAAATAAAGACACTTTAACACATAAAGTACCTATAAATATAAAGAAATATAAATAACAAAGTGGAACATCATCATTTCATAAAATGATATTATAAATGAAATCATAAATTGAGTATGCGAATTTCTTTCAAAGAATTGAGATAGAAGAATTCAATACTTTAGTTTAATTCTTGCAAAATTTTACATTCAGTAAATATAAAAAAAAACAAATAAAATCGTAGTTGAATTAATTACAAATCGAAGATCGATAAATTTCAAACAAAAACAAAATGCTAAAAATATATATTTAAAATGAAATGAAGAAACAAATATGGTAACGAATGATATTATGAAAAACCGCCTCATTGCAATCAACTGTTAAATATATAATTTATAATATTGATAGCCTAACTATATGTATATGTACATATTTATATATGTATGTATTCTATTATAAAATTGCCGTTTGAAATATTTGTCGAATACAACTGACACAGAGAAAAATTTAAATTTAAAATATATAAATGCAAATGGTGTCTAGTTAAATATACAGCATTGTACCTAAGAGATACTTTGGTTCGTTCAACTTGATATTATTCTGTAAACTATTCTAGCAAAACTCTTACTCAATATAAATGTACTTATATACACAAGAAATATTAAATATTGTTAATGATAACATTAAAAAAAAACAAAACAAACTCTGTATTAGATATTATTGATCATATTTTATGGATATGTTTCAAGAATTTTCGGATTAATATTATTATAATTATACTACTATATACAGTTCTTATGTACAGCACTTTATGAATCTTTGGGTAACTTAGAATTGAGCATAATTACAAATAGTTATGTTTAAATGCAAGGCACGAAAGTTATGTTAAATGGGTCACAATCTAACCAATGGCTCCAAATACTTACTTATACCTATAAATATACATACTATATACCTACCTACATACATACATAAATGTACAAGTATTATATACAAAGCACATACCATACCATACTATACATACCCCAAACAATCGAATAAAACCCATAAAATTAAACAAACAAATCAACAAAACCAATCAATACGAGTAAAACCCAAAAGTCGTGTACTATGTATGTTTAATAAAGTTCAAACCGAGTGAATTTAAGGAAAAATACTTAAAATTAGTCCCGCCATAAGGATACAAATTGAAAATTATGTTCTTGGGCGGGTGTTCTACAAAACTGAATTTTAAAATTGTTTTTCCACGTCAAGATGACTTTGAGAAAGTCCAAAATTGACAGGTACATTTATAGATCAAGAAATCTAAGCAACTTTTTAAATATTCGCAACGGATCTTGGAATATTCATTGAAAATCTAGTCTAGGGATTGGAGTATATTATTTGAAAGAATCTCATAAAAAAACATTAATGTTTGGAGAGTATTTTTAAGAATATTTCATTTATTTTGTTTTTGGAACTACTTTTCCAATTCTGACAAAACTTGTAAATTAGAACACATTACGAAAGTTCTTATGAAATTTGTATTTGTTTTTAAGCTATACATAGGTAGTTACTACTTATAAATTAGGTGGCATCCGTTTCTGATTCCGTTTTGGGCTTCTTGGCTGCGGACGGTGCTTCGTCGGCGGGCAGTTTCTCGGAAAATATGGCCTTGGGCTGAGTTTGCTTGTAGGCGGGTGCAATCCAATAGGGATTCTCGGCGGCGTCTTTGGCAAACTTGAGAATCGCCTCACGCGGATCTTGATCATCGTCCACACGCTTGCTCAGACCTAGATTGCGTATAACATAGGAGGAGAGTGTGCCGCCAGAGCTGGCCACACGACCACCTTGACCGCTGGTAATAGGCAGATCCGGTCGCTTTGACTTGACGGGATCCATGCGTGCTTTCTCCATCTTCTTCCGTGAGGAACGCGTTTTCTCCTGCCTGAACAAGGGCAGCGCGTGGGGTGTGATGATCTGAGAGACGCCCACCATTTCCATCGGCTGTCGCTTGCGATGCGTCTTGACCACACACAACTTGGCGCCACGTATGCTGCGATGCTCATCGTAATAGCACTTGATGATGCCATTGCCGCAGCTCACGAAGAGCTGATTCAGCTTGGGATGCCACAGCGTTTTGATGACATGCGAGCCGGCGACTGGAATGCGCTGCACTTGCTCAAAGGTCTGTGTGCTATAGAAATACAGATGCGCCTCGGTCTGACCCTTGGCCAGGGACTCGCCGGTCACCAGCATGCGATCGTCCGGACTGAAACAACAATCGGTGGTGTCGTAGCGTGAATATAGATTTGTCCAGGTGTGCATGGGCTTCTTAAAGTTGCGCAGATCCCACAGTTTCATGGTCTCGTCATTGCAACGCGTCGCCAGCTGCTGACCCATGTAGGAGAACACAATGGACGTGATCTCGGAGCCCTTCTGGTGTGCATCTCGAACACAATGCGTCGTATTCACAAACATCTTGCGCGTATCCCACGTCTGTATGGAGCCATCCACACAGCCCGCCGCTATCAGCGTCGCATCCCGATTATAATTGCATGCCGAGGCACTCGTCCGAAGACCGCCCAGAGCACGAGTTTTAATCACCTGCAGCTGCTCCTTGACGCGAAAGCCTTGCCAAATGCGTAGAGTGCCGTCCAGGGCGGCGGTCAAGAATTGTTCGCGGTTGAACGGATGCCAGCAGCCGGAGGTTAGCTGCGCCACATGGCCCTTGGTGCGACTCATGTCGCTGATATACTGATCTCCCTTGCAACACTCGAGTTTCTCAAAGCCATCGCGATCCAGCACCTTGGCCTGAGCATTGCCAGAGATGACCAGGATCATGTCGCCCGTCACAGAGTATTGGAGTGAACGAATCGGATGATTCTCGCATGGTTGCAGCTGGCGAAAGCTGCGCATGGACGAGTCCATGCCGGCAAAGTCCCAAAAGCACATGTCATAGTCTATGGAACCGCTCACAATGCGTGCACCCGATGGATCGCCGGCCAGCGCCAGCACAGCACGCGAGCCGTGCTGCATTTGCACCTCATGTGTGTAGGGAATGCGACGCGGCAAACTCTCCTCGCCATCCGAGTCGCCATCGCTTAGCTCTTCGTCTTCATCCGCGTCGTCAGTAGCAGCTAATGGTGCAGTCTTTGTTTTAGTCGCATCCTCTGCTCCCGCAGGCTGCTCAGCTTTAGCTTCTGCATCTGCGGCTGGAGGCAAGGGGCCTATAACATCCGCATCCTCATCATCCTCGGGCTGTGGTTCTGGAACAGGCGGCGCTGCTGTGCGCGCTTTGGCAATCT